>OX438670.1:0-5000000 GCA_949316385.1 Globia sparganii
TGTTTTTCAAAATCGGTCTGCCTCACAGATATAATAGACCTAGATAACGCAAGTATCACGAATTCACGATCTGTATGAAAATCAAGCGTTCCATTTTTTGACGTCACAAGCACTCTTTCTCACTCGCGCAGCACGCTCACCCAGCCAGCAGTACTCAGGACTGAGCGCGAAAGTGGATGGCGGTTACGATTTTTATAGAATAGAATAGAACATTTATTTGCTAGAAACATGGTGTACGTAAGATGATGCGATTTATGGCACGCGAAGTAGTTGCTCTTGCGTTATCTAGGTGTATCTATATCTGTGGTCTGCCTATTGTTTAGGTAGTTTACCTTCGTAGAAGTTTTATTTTTCTAGGATATGCAATGCACCTATCAAAATCTTATTCAAGTAATAGCTTACACGAAAACTGCTATTTTTTAAAGATGGTCTTCAGAGCGATAACAGAACATTGCAAATTACAGGGTGTCTGGCGGCAAATTTATGTTTTTAAATACGATTATTTCAGAAAGTAATAAACGGTGCGGGGTGAGGTTGGCGTCATTAGAATCACATATTATGTGCGGATTTCTCAGTCACCATGCCGAAGTGGTCGGGTGAGCATCGCGCATTCGCCATCGAGGTATTTTTCAAGAGTAGGTAACGATTCTTACGTGATTGCTCGTCGACAATTTTGCTCACGCTTCGGTACCTATTCGGCGGATAAGTGACGGACCGAGTGTGAATTTAATTCGTTCCTGGGTGCAGAGGTTCCGCGCAAGTGCTTCGGCTTTGAACACCCCACGGCCAGGGCCTAGTCGATCTTCAAGGACCCCGATAACTGGTGGAACGGAGTTTACATGAAAATCCACGACTTTCAATACGGGAAAGGGCAGCCTCATTGGGACTTCCAAGAGCCATCATTCACGAAATTTTGAAAAAGGATCGGAACTGAAAGAAAGCACGGTGAATTCCATTTTGGAGCGACGAGGCTCATTTCCATTTAAACTGGCACGTCAACAAGCAAAATTGCCGTTACTGGTCTCCAAGAAACCGTAACCCTCGACTGAAACACCAAAAACCATTGCACTGCCCCAGAGTAACTGTGGTGCGCTTTATCCACGAATGGGATAATTGGACCTTTTTTTTTATTTGCCTGGGGCCAGGCGACAAATGTCAATAATGAGAATTATGGACGCGTGATTACGGATTTCTTTTTGCCGAACCTGCGAGCTCATCCATCGTTCTCATCACACACGTGGTTCCAACAGGATGGTGCGACTGCACACACGGCCAGAGCTTCGATGAATTTGCTTCGAGAAGTTTTTCCTCACAACCTGATTAGTTGCTTTGGAGACATCCCGTGGCCACCGAGATCGCCCGACCTGACCCCAATGGATTTCTATTTATGGGGATACCTGAAAGAGAGAGTATACACTAATAATCTGCAAAATATTGCGGATTTAAAAAGAAAACATTCGTCGAGAAATTGGTGCAATTGAACCGAGCTTACTGCAGTGTGTGCGCGGACACACGAGGCTCCGTTTTGAACATTGCGTGCGAGTGCGACTCGATGGGAGACATCTGGATGATGTAATCTTTAAAAATGAAATCCGCACTTTTACATTATCTACGTTTACTTTTAATTAAACGATATGTCATGAAACCCTTTATATCTACGGAAACAGCTGACCTAATTCTACGTAGACGGGAGTTGAAGGGAAAAGGTCTAACCTTACAAGATAATAGAAATTAATAGAATTCGGCGAAACATGAGACTAGAGACCTTTTCCGCAAGGTCAAAGAGCTGACTAAGTCTCGTAATACGAGAACCTGCACAATCGCAGATGAAGCAGGTAACATACTCACTGAAAAAAATCAGGTTCTGGAGCGCTGGAAACAATACTGCACAACACTTTATGACACCGGGCAACCTATCACTAGCAGCGCTCAGACAAACACTTTACGAGTATCACCGCAAGAACCTGAAATTCTGCAGTCAGAGGTCAAACATGCCTTAGGATGTCTAAAGGATAGAAATTCACCGGGTAAAGATGGAATACCCGCTGAGTTACTTAAAAACCTAGATTCCAAAGGTGTGAAGCAGATTCGAGGCATCTGCAATTCCATCTGGAAGACCAGAATATGGCCTGAAGAGTGGACAGAGTACGTGTTTGTTCCACTTCATAAAAAGGGCTCTACCCAAGACTGCAGCAACTACAGGACCCTGGCACTTATTCCACATATCAGTAAGATACTCCTGTACATCATAAACAGCAGGCTGCAACACTTTCTCGATCCACAAATTTCAGAAGAACAAGCAGGTTTTGTTAAAGGCAAAGGCACGCGGGAACAAATACTGAACGTTCGCCAAATCGAAAAGAGCCGGGAATTTAACAGCCCTGTGTTGCTGTGTTTCATTGATTACACCAAAGCCTTTGATTGTGTGCAGTGGAATAAGCTGTGGGAGGTTTTAAAAGACATGGGTACGCCTCAACATCTTATTGATTTAATCCGATGCCTATACATCAACAACCGCTCTTTCGTCAAAATAGACACCGACTGTTCAAATGTGTTCTCCATCAAGAAAGGCGTTAGACAGGGATGCATCCTCTCACCTCTGCTCTTCAATGTATATGGAGAGTATATTATTAGGAAAACTCTCGAGGGCTGGGAAAAGGGGTTTGCTGTTGGTGGAAAGCGCATTGCCAATCTGCGTTACGCTGACGACACCGTTCTCCTTGCTACAACATTTGACGATATGAAGGAGATACTGCATAGATTGGAGGTGGAAAGTGGCAAATTAGGGCTTGCTATAAATAGACAGAAAACCAAGCTCATGGTGATAGATCGTGCGGGAAAGCTATCAGGCGCCTATAACATCCAAGGCATCGATACTGTGGACAGTCTCATTTATCTGGGCTCTAATATTAATAATGAAGGCAGCTGCGTCCCAGAAATAAAACGACGGATAGCCATGGCTAAAGATGTTATGACACGCCTCCGGAAGATCTGGAAGAATCGTGCTATTAGTTATAAAACTAAAGCCCGTTTGGTCAGAGCATTAGTCTTCCCGATTTTCCTCTATGGAGTTGAGACGTGGACAATCCGAGCAAGAGAAAGACAGAGGATAGATGCATTCGAAATGTGGTGTTGGAGGCGGATGCTCCGAATACCATGGACAGCCAAACGCACAAATGTGTCTATCCTTTCCCAACTTGATGTCAAGACCCGATTGTCTACAGTATGCCTACAGTGTATTCTGACCTATTTCGGCCACATAATGCGAAGGGGAGATAGCAACCTTGAAAAGCTGGTAATTGTTGGCAATACCGAAGGAAAGAGAGGACGAGGCCGGTCGACAACACGATGGTCCGACCAAGTAAAGGAAGCTACGTCCTCAAGCAATTTTCAGCAGGTGGTGATGGCAACTTTGGACCGGTGTAGATGGAGGCAGATTGTCCGTTTAAAAGGGTCCAGTGACCACGATCCTCAGTAATGAGGGACCGATTGAAGAAGAGAGATGTCAAATAGTTTGTTTTTTTTATTAATTTTTGAAAATATAAATCTGTCGCCAGACACTCTGTAGTTCGATTAATATAATACATAATATAACTCAGTCATTCATTATACACGAAAACTTATTGTTGCCACAAGAGATCTGGAGTGCTATTCTGTAAAAATCTCACCGCGAAAACTAAGGTGAAGTGAGCTGTCATTCCACCTGATGGTAGGGATTGCCCCTATTGATAGCTCACTTCACCTAAGTTATCACGGTGAGATTTTTACAGAATCGATCGGCTGGTTCGAATCGGTTCGATTCCTGCACCCTAATTGCGTAACACACACTTGAAATCACAATCCAAATATTTTGAAGGAAATGCCTAGTCCATTGCTTCATAGTTTTGAAAAATTTGTCTGCTCAACAATGCCAACAATGCAATGAACGTGGGTTGGGCTTGGATGAACTGTCAAAATGAAAGACATTGCGATCGTATGTTAGACTACCTAGTCACCATAGCAAAATACAAATATGCAGTAGTATTCAAGTTTTTCTCCTAACCCCCTCGCGTTCAACCTGTGATATTTCTTGTTGTTTTTTATCTACCGTCTTCGTTATATAAAATGTATACAGTGTGAGTCTTTATAATGTGCACATATCGAACTGAATATTTTTATGGAATTTTTAAAAATTTTGTTTGCTACTGTGACCCCAGTGTAAACAAAAACTCCATAATGGTTGGAAGTAATTAGGCCTCCTCATAAAATGAAAATTGTGGAAAAAAAACTACCCTCAATTGAAAATAAACATGATTTTTTTAGCATACTTATTCTGCTTTTTATTTTCATTTTTAAAATAATTAATCATAATTTTTTTTACAATCATCTACGAACGTCGTTTGTTCACAATAATCTACAAAAGTCAAGACACAATATTCGAATGAATATTGTGGTTTTATTGAAGCAATCGAAAATAACAACAAAGTTCTGCATTCAAATATGAAACGCTATTGATGTTAGTTGTACAACGTACGTAGATAAGTAATAATACCTATTGATATTATTGTAAGGGTTCGTTTGTTTTTATAACGGTTTTAGTTAGCTTTCCTGTATGTTATTTGGGTAAAATTTAATACTTGAAATTTTACCCCCTTCCTGTTGGCGGATTGATCTGATATTTGGTGCAGACCTTTAATTTTGATGACAATACAATTTCATTTAATCAGTATTATTGTAAATCCAAGATGACCGCCGCTACAAAATGGCGGATTACATATTTTTTCACAACCCCCTCAATAGGGGTATTAAATGAAAGGGCTTGACTAGGAGAATACTGCAAACTATGAAAAAATTCAAATCTAAAAAGACCGCCGGCACAAAATGCCAAATTTCATATTTGTTTAAATATTTCTAAATTCATATTTGTTTTAATATTTTAAATTTCATATTTGTTTCAATATTGGGTAATGGATATCAAATGAAAGGGCTTTACAAAGTAGAACACAGCGCAAGGCGGCTCTTAGAGTTTAAATAAAAACTAAAAAAAAAAAAAAATAAATCAAACAATATTTTTAAGTTAAACGGTTTTAATGAAAATAATAATGTAGATAATGTACTAAAAGCTAAAAAATAATTAGATACGTCCTAGGTACCAGTCATCGCACCACTTTCCTCATCAATCTAAGGCATTGATCAGACAAAAAAATAAAATCGTGTGGCGTAGCGTAACCTGAGTAAATATGTAAACAGCATCTATAATGATATGAGCAGTTGACTGTTGATAGAAATTTCACGCGCCCCACGATTTTATTTTTTTGTGTGATCGATGCCCTAGATTGATGAGGAAAGCGGTGTGATGACGACTGGTACTTATGACCTACCGAATTATTTTTTAGCGTTTAGTACAGACGCCAGGACATCAAGCTACTACAATCTGTCTAATTTCTTTAATAGATTTTCAACTTTATCGCTAAAGCATAAGGTGAAAAGTTGATTGGGAAAATTTCACAGTTTCGGGTAGCTAGATTTGCTGGCGTCTGTACATTATCTACATCATTATTTTCATTAAAACCGTTATGTTTTGTTACAAAATTCAGAGACGCGTTTTGGAAACAGTGTTCTCTGAAATATGTGAGTACATACTTATGTTCAAGATACATTATATTTTTCGCTACCATAAACTAGATTAGACTGAAAAATTGTTCTGTTATCGCCTTAAACCACATTTTATTAAAAGTTTCAGTCGTCACTCTGAAGCCCCATTCAGAAAATGCCCATTAATTAATTAAAGGAAAAGAAAATGGCAACGGATTTTAAGCATACGACTATCTGACTACGAAGAAGAAAATAAGGCGCTCTTTAACTTGTTTTGTTTTCGGTACTAGGTAACACGGAAGCATAAATGCGCAAGTACGACTCACGCTTGGCTGGTTTTTGAACCATACCTGTGGTGTTGAGCGTAACAATAAAGTATAAGAGTGTTGCAGGCGAGGCGCCGGCCACGCAGGCCGCGGACGTGCCGCACACGCCCACGTACTAGACGTAACAATAAAGTATACGAGTGTTGCAGGCGAGGCGCCGGCCGCGCAGGCCGCGGACGTGCCGCACACGCTCACGTACTAGACGTAACAATAAAGTATACGAGTGTTGCAGGCGAGGCGCCGGCCACGCAGGCCGCGGACGTGCCGCACACGCTCACGTACTAGACGTAACAATAAAGTATACGAGTGTTGCAGGCGAGGCGCCGGCCACGCAGGCCGCGGCCAGCACGGCGGGCGCGGACATGCCGCACACGCTCACGTACTACGACGTCGGCCGCTTCTTCTCCTTCAACTGCACCCTGCCGCGTAGCGCGGACTCCGGCAACTACGTCTGGTCAGTCACCATATTATCAACTACACTAACGATTATTAGTTTTTTAAATCTTCAGTTCTCAACGTGGACGATAACGCCCCTCGCGGGCGTTTGAGTCTTGTGGGGGCAGCACGATTTTATGATATTACACATTTAAATAATAATCCTGGCAATAGCTGTTTCAGATTCGCGACATATGGTAAGTAAAGAAAATGAGATGAGTTAAAATATTTAAATGAACCCATTGTTACCTGCGTCATAAACGTGGTATATATTAGCCGAACTTAAACACAGTTGCTGCCCTAACTTAAAACTGTGGCAACCTGTTGTAGTTCCCGAGTTTCGACTTGACCTCTTCAAGTGACTGCAATGAGTGGGTGTCGTGTGTCGCAGGAGGAAGAATGGCACATTGGTGGAGGAGCTGTGGGACCTGCGCGACCGCTACAAGGTGGAGGAGTCCGTGTTCCGCATGACGGTGCGCACCACCGAGGACGACTTCGGCAACTACTCGTGCGCGCTCGGCGGCAACGCGCCCGCGCTCGCCTGGGAGCTGCGCGGCCGCCCGCACGCCAAGCTGCCGCCTAACACCAACGTCGTCGAGGGCCAGAAGCTCAAGCTGGTGTGCAAGGTACGAGCCGGCCGCGCCGCGCCCCGCCCCCGCCCCGCGCCCCTCTCACGGCTCACTCTCTCCCGCAGGTGGTGGGCAAGCCGTACCCCGACGTCAAGTGGCTGGTGTCCAACTCGTCGGACGAGGGCAACCTGACGGACGTGACCGCGGCGCTGGGCGCGCGTGCGCAGCTGTCGCGCTCGGAGCAGGGCGTGGACAACGGCGAGCTGGTGCTGGAGTCGGCCGTGCGCGCCGACGCGGGCGTGTACACGTGCGCGCCCAGCGACGGGCTGTCCGCGCCCACCGTGCTGCGCGTGAAGGACATGTACGCGGCGCTGTGGCCCTTCCTGGGCATCTGCGCCGAGGTGTTCGTGCTGTGCGCCATCATCCTGGTGTACGAGAAGCGCCGCACCAAGCCCGAGCTGGAAGACTCGGACACCGACAACCACGAGCAGTGAGTCGCCCGGCCCGCCCCCTCCCCCGCCCCGCGCCGCAGCTGACGCTCACGCGCTCTGCTTGTGTGTTGCAGGAAGAAGTCGTAAGCGTCGTCGCGCGGCGGGTAGCGGGCCGCAGCCAGCCGCCTTGTTGACTTTGTGATCGTTGTTCTGTTTCGCTCGCAATAGATTTATATGTATCTCCCCACAATGACGACGGCGGCGCCCCGCCCGGCCGGCCTCGCACGAAGTCTCACTCGCTGCTCCCTTCGAGTCAGTTCGTTGAGCGCCTGTTGCGCCTGCCGGCCTACGGAACGAGCCGTTAACTTAACACAATATATTGTTAATTAATCTGAGAAAAAAGTACTTTAACGAGAGGCACGCTCTAAAGCGTAAATTTTTGTCTAAACCCTACAATGCAATGACTAAACTCTAATAATACTGTTTGTACCATAGCTTTGTAATATATTATGCGCTGACTTCGTGTACTTATACTTTATAATTTTGTAGATATTAATCGGTTATAATAATGCTCCTCACTGCTATTTTAAAACCGAGCGGCGATCATATTAATTGAGATAAATAAGCGGGTCGACTGGACCGCGATGTTTAAAAAAATTTAACATTATATACAGTACAATCGGGCCAAAAGACAGCCTAGCAGGTAAAAGTCCTACAAGTAGTATACAATATACGTGTTGCCCTCACCTGTTTTAATAATTTTCAAGCAGCCGCTCGACCCCAACCATAATTATGTATTTAAAACCAAAATAGTAGATTATATTATTATAATAAATTATTATGTTGATACCAATGTTTCATTTTAGATAAACTACGTTTACCTTTTACTGTTTACTGCAATTATTGAAGCCATCCAATGATTACTACCATCGCAGTCAATAAAAAAACAGTCCGTTTGGTCCCAGTGATTTTCCAATTCGGGAACGGACGGACTGCTCTGGCTACGTTTGCTGGTTCCATTTCTAGTATAGTTTATTTAGAACATTAAAAAAAAGTAAACATGGTGTGCGTTACCCCAGCAAAATAATGTCGAAAATAGTCATTTATATCTTATAGATAATTAGTTGCCCAGCTCCTGTAGTTGTTGCGCTCATTTTTAAGACTGTGCCGACCCTACAGTGGCGCCCTCATCGTTTGTTTGGTTATTTCATACAATTTAGAATGAAAATGCAGAAAACAAGCACGTTAAGTTGTGCTTCACAAGATTATACGTTAATATTATTAGAAGCGGTAGTTTTATATTGTTTAGTTTCATTATAATCCTTAAAACGGATAAAAGTGGCCACTATATTCCGTTTTAAGGATTATGATAAAACTAAACAATATAAAACTACCGCTCCTAATAATATTAACGTATAATCGTGTGAAGCACAACTTAACGTGCTTGTTTTCTGCATTTTCAATCTAAATTGTATGAAATAACCAAACAAACGATGAGGGCGCCACTGTAGGGTCGGCACAGTCTTAAATTTGTTGCACTTATAGTTTTTTTTAGTTATTTCACAAAAACATTTTCTGCTGTGTGAGTCTATCTGGCGGGCCCCAACGAGATTTATCAATAGGTGATAGTATAATGTATCCATGAGGATAGGTGGCAGATGGAAATAACTGCTCATTCCACATGCCAATTATTGCACATGCCAATTATAACATACATATCATATTGCTAACTTAAATTAAATTCATTTTGTAAATTCAATTTGTTCTGATCCTGGCAGGATAGGTGGCAGATGGAAACAACTGCTCATTCCAAAGTTCCTTTTATTAAGAACAATTATTAAACCACATCAAATCAGACCGTGAAAAGTGAAAGGGTTCTATTCCTAATTATACTGAAGCGTAAGAGAGAAAAAAAGACTTGATTAGTACCTAAAGTATTTCGGTCGTTATCGTGTTAACAAAAAAAGAATCCGCACATAGGTACAGCTTTAGAGCATTAAACCAACCGGAGACGCAACGAGTACTAATATCTATGTGAATAAGTCTGTCACTTTCATCGCGGGGGACGAGGCAAGGCACACAAATAGTGATAACACACTAAAGCATTTTCGATCGCGTTGTTCCTCACGCACACGAAAAAAATATCGAACACAAGCATAAACTATACGCACACATGTACTAACTCACACAGAGACGCCCTGTCAGGATACGGGATGACGTCATTTTTGTGTAAGCGATGAAAGTGCTTGACACTATCGATATTTTGCTGTCGATGAGTTCAGCCAATAGTTGTGATAAAAAGACTCTTCTTTATTTAATTGTTTTTTCATATTTACTTATCAAATTGATCTTCAATGCAGATCAATTCTTTTTAAATAGGTAACATAGGATTTAGATTTTAAAGTTAGTCTATAAGGATTCATTGCCACGGTACAAGAACTGCCGGTCGATTCTGTAAAAATCTCACCATGAAAACTTAGGTGAAGTGAGTTTGTTTTATCTAGGAATTGACACTATTGACAGCTCACTCCACGCTCACTTCACCTGAGTTTTCACGGTAAGATTTTCACAGAATATCATCGCTGCCTCGATGGTCTAGTGTTCGCAAGGATGAATGCTGAACACGACGTTCTGAGTTCAATACCCGGGTCAGGCAGTGTTATTGGTTTTCTTATTAGGAATTTCTCAGTAGCAGCACGGAGTCTCGTGATATTAGATTATATTCTAGAACAAGAAGCTTCAAAATGCTGTGAGCAAATTGTACTAGTACGTTTAGGAGTCCACGAAACATGATTTGCTCAAGCCCAAATCCAAACATCCCGAGTCATTGCATCTTTTGGAAATCTGAAAAATTAATAGAATAACACAGGGACTGAATTACCCAAAAATAAAGGTACCTTTAAATTTGGGTATGACGTCATACGGTTAAATAACGATAACCGAAATATAACGATATCGTTATTTTTTAAAGAAGCCGTATTTTAAGGTACGAAATTCATACCGGTATATTTCAGTAGAAGTAACATAACCTTATTAATAATATCAGTACCAATACCTTAACCTTTTTAAATAAGGGTTTCTTTGACACACCGCTTCGCCACTCTGCCTGCTTCTGTCGTTAGCGATTGTTAAATCACTCCATGTCCTTCACGCGCTAAATGCCTACCACTAGTACAACAAACATAAGGTCAAGTTGTAACAAGTTGTTGTAGACACCCCCGTGCACCCGCGCCGCGCCGTCACCATGTTTTTCGGTACCGAAATCGTATAACGGTTAAATAACAATTTATCTTAACCTTTATTTATATGGGTACCGGTATAGCTCAACCTCTATTTTGAATCGGTACCGTTATATTTTTGAGGTATCTTAACCTTTAACCGTAACCGCTTCCAGTCCTTGGAATAACATACTCATAAAGTCGATATCGATATTTGTTTCTATGCTGTCACAGCCCTCATTTTGCTACAGTGTGGCCTGTTTTTAAATATAAAAATTGCGTATTTTCGGGATAACTTGACCCGTAAATATTTTATAGTAATGAAGAATAACGATACGAGAAAATTGTAAGAGATTTGTGGAACATAAGTTTGATAATTATCATTAATCAATTATTTGATAATAAATAGCAATTTTTTAAAGGCTTAGTAAAAAAATCTTATAAAGTAACAAAATAAGTTGTAAACAGTAATAAGAATAACAAATGCGAAATAGAAGTTTGAAATAATTGTCAATATTTATAAATTGCAACTTTAAAAATTACACTAAATTAGGTCTTGTACAATTTAGTGGCAACATTCATTGACCGACAATATTTTTTGGTTTTTTGCAAATTTATTGCATTTTATGTTATTATTAGGACAAAATAATACTTATAGGTGGAAATAAAGGTTATCCTTTTATTTACTAGATGTTTCCGATCTATTTTTACACGAAAATACACTGCAATTCGGCATTTTTCTCTTACGTTCGTTCCGCGCTAGTGTGATTTGCTGAATGATGTGGAACGCGCGGCAACTAGTTTTATATGACTGATATGACCGGCGGTCTCGTACCTTTGGCAGCGGGGAACGCCTGACAATGGCGTCTCCGGTTGGTTTAATGCTCTAAGAGGTACAGACACACGGACGTCCAAGACAGAACTTTTTTAAACAGTTTTTTAACTAGTTTTAAATAACAAAAATATCATGAGTATTAGAAATAGGGTTTTTTCTTGATGTGTGTGTACCTATATATTATTTTACAAGTGCAATCTATACTAATATTATAAAGCTGAAGAGTTTGTTTGTTTGTTTGTTTGAACGCGCTAATCTCAGGAACTGCTGGTCCGATTTGAAAAACTCTTTCAGTGTTAGATAGCCCATTCATCGAGGAAGGCTATAGGCTATATATCATCACGCTAAATCCAATAGGAGCGGAGCACCAATGAAGAATGTTTCAAAATCGGGGGATTTTTTCCTATTGAGAGCTTCCGCTGCGTGCGCTCCGTAAACGGTTAAAGTTTCGCAAAAATCATATATGACAGAAATGTTCCCCTTTAAAAGCTTTAAAAAAAAGTCCGCGACAGCATATGTCTATCTTTTAAGGTTAGCTCACTATAACCTCTTTTATGCTAACCAAATTTGTTCTAAAATAATGCATTATTTGCGAAGGTGTTTTTATGAACATAGTATTAATCCTTATCCAAATCAATACATTATTCATCACATGTATTTAATTTTGAACAAAATTGCCTCTGACATCATTTGATTTCAATGTATATCTTAGGAGATATCATAGTTTTAAAATAATACTAATAATAAAGCTGAAGAGTTTGTTTGTTTGAAACACGGTTTGAAAGCTCTAAATCTCTGGAAGTATTGGTCGCATATATAAAAATATTTTTGCGTTTGATAGCCCAGTTCTTGAGGAAGGCTATATTCTATTAAACTTGACGCTAGGACCCTTAGGAGTTGAGCAAAAAGAAAAAAAGTCTGAAGTTTTCGCCAAGCGAAAACGAAGTAATAGCGCAGGCCGGCGACACGTTGCGACGGGGTGGGTCGGGGAAACAAAAAAAATTTACGCGGACGAAGTCGCGGACAGAAGCTAGTATATGATAAATAGAGACATTTTAAGTTTGAAAAATCTGTTGTTTTGCGTGAAGTGACAGTAATACCCACCTCAACGCTTCGCTATGAGGCGTGCAATACTGTAATTTTGTTAAATAAGTAGTTTTGCAATTTTAAAAATTAGATAATCCATAGACAAGTTTAGACGTGATTAAAAAATTGGCTACTAAAAATACGTCAATTTACGTCAGGCGCTGACTAATTTGATAGGGCTGAACTAACATTTAGCTTCTGTCCTTTTCCTAATGAAATAGAAAGAAAAAGATGCACTGAACTTAAAGGAGGATGGCCAAATCGTACCTGACGACGAGGCGGTGGCGTCCCAATATGCCATATATATGAAAAAATCCGTAATTGTTTAAGGTCTTAAAAAACATCAGAAATATCTATTTAAAACGCCAGAAAAAAAAGATATTCTTTTTTTTTTATTATACAAAGTGGAACAGGACGATCGACATTCCTTTAAACCACGTAAAGAGTATCATGTTTTTTACCCGTATACAAAAAATCAATCAAATCCAATGAATACTTTAGCCACAGGAAATTATTTTTCATTTTCAAATTTTACAACATGATGTAGATCTAAGTCCGTAACAATAGGTAAACATTGTAAGGTCAAGAACCTGTACAAAACATATGATTCTATTCTCTGCGTCTCAATATGCTTGAAAGACAGAGAAAGGCGTCATACGATTCCCCTCTGACGCCACCCGCCTAGTCCCACAAAATCCTTTAACTTTACAATAGTGGTGCATAGACAATTGCGACTTGCGAGTGTGTGTGTGAGCGGAATTTTTTCGGCAAAAAGTCTCGGAGTTCTCGGACTCGTCACAAAATACAGTGGACTCGTCTCGGTAATTAGGTGGTCAGTCAGTGCATAGCTGCGCCCATAGTTTTATCATAATCCTTAAAACGGAATATAGTGGCCACTGTTATCCGTTTTAAGGATTATAATAAAACTAAACAATATAAAACTACCGTTTCTAATAATATTAACGTATAATCTTGTGAAGCACAAATTAACGTGCTTATTTTATGCATTTTCATTCTAAATTGTATGAAATAACCAAACAAACGATGAGGGCGCCACTGTACGGTCGGCACAGTCTTAAGTAACAACGCGCAACTTAGTGAGTTTTTTTTCTCTGAATAAAGTCTATGTACGCGTAAAAATTTATGGCGGCTGTGAAGTGCGCTACCCGCTGCGCAGTTCCGCACCCCTCATCCCCGTGGACACGTGAATTTGTTACTGCGCAGCAATTCGCCACATGTCCGGACTTCCCGAGCCGCCATAAAGTTTGAATTAGGTAGGTACCCTACGCCCCGCACCGCCGCTGCCGCGCCCCGCAACGCGCCGCACAACAGGTCAGTGACGTTTCGTAGTTAAAGCGTGTTTACTTTTTATGCAGTTGATTCTGCTATTTATTTTGTTTGAAAATTGCTGTTTTTAAATTTTCCATTAACTACTAATCTTCGTGTTTTAAAATATTTCTATGGGCTAGTACTGTGCTTGTTTTATTTTAATGTCGTACATCCAGTTCCACATTGTATAAGTTCTTTGGAAATTATTTAGATTGTCATGTTTAGAACGCACCTATTGACGATTCATTTTGCAGAAATGATTTAGGTACTCAATGATTATTAATTGCTCACGTTTTTCTAAATAGTTACTAAATGTAATTCATTTCTCTAGATACACACATCAAAAGTGTCTAGGGATCAACATATATTTTTGCAATAACTTTTCTCCTGATTGATATTAATTAAAATTTTCTTTATGGATTCATCAAATAAAGTGTTTTCGTTTGTCACAGTAACGATAAACCAAGTCACCTTTGCATTAATAAAGAAATTTGCCATTTTCCTAATAAAGGGATTTTTGACATTTGAACCACTAACACAAAAGTTCGAAAAAAAGACTGAAATAACAGTTTTCTCTAAAATTTTATTGGGTAACTTAAACAATTAATAATCCGTGTTTCTACCGCGAACACTAACAACACAAGAACATCGGTTTGGCATACTCAAAATGAGTTCATCCAAATCACGCTGTGGAATGGCCGCCCATGTTCGTTGCAACAACAAAAAAAGGTCTTCTTGCGACTGGATACCCTCCATATTCGGCAGAGCTCTTCTCTGTAGCATATCCCATGCATGCTCAATCGGGTTCAAGTCTGGCGACTGAGCAGGCCAGGGCAGGACATTGATGTTAGCTGCGGCGAGAGTCTGTCTTACAACTCTTGCGGTGTGCGGTCGTGCATTATCATGCATTAACTGAAATAAGGGACCGATTTGCACTTGTAGAGGAACGATGACGTCTGATACAATCGTCTCAGCATAAATTTGAGCGTTGAGGTTGCCTCTGATCCAAATCAACTCAGTTCTTCCGCCGATCCAAATACCCGCCCATACCATGATGGTTCCACCACTATAAGGATGGACTTCCTGGCAGGATTTTAATCGCTGTTGGCGTCCAGGGGTTCTCCAGTGTCGTATACGTCTTGTATCCGGTCTCATACCAAAACGAGACTCAGAAAAGCACACGAAACGCCATTGTTCTTCTGCCCAATTTCTGTGTTCAAGAGCCCATTGATATCGAATCCTACGATTGTGCATTGCTATAGGTGGTACCCGTAGCGGTCTTCGGGAATGAAGGTTCACTTCATGCAAGCGGTTTCTGACTGTTTGGTCGCTAATTAAGTTCCCTGAAGAGTGATGAAGCCTCACGGCTAACATCATGGCGGTTATTGTTGGAGCTCTTCGAGTTAAGATTTGAATGTATCGGTCTTGTCTCCGTGTGGTGCAGCGATACCGTCCTCCATGGCGCTCAGCCACGGTACCAGTGCTTCGGTAACGTGTCCAAAGTCGACTGATAACACTCTGACTTGTATTCAGAGCTAAAGCCACAGTACGTTGCCGGGAACCAGCTTCTATCATTCCCACGGCTCTGAGCATTTCTTCCCTGCTTAAATGACGTCGCCGCTCCATAATAACGTTGGTTTTAATCAGTAGTAGGGAAACAGTAGCACTAATAATGTCTTCAATGCGTTGTATGTTTTTATAGGGAAAATATTGACAGCTGATTTTCATCTTTTACTCGAATTTGATTCACAGTTCCTGATTCAAATTATGAAATGCACCAAAAAGGATCCATATAAATTTATAAAATCATAAATTTATTACAAAGCCACATCTCAATCTCAAGAAATCCGCATAAAAATGCTTGATCCCTAGACACTTTTGATGTGTGTACTTAGGTATCAAATCAACTAATGCTGTTTTTATTATGTATTGAATCTTGTCATAAAAAATAATTATCTAGGTTCATAGTAAGTATCAGCGTTTTGTTCACTTATGTACAACGGAACGTCATAATATGTCATCGACGCGCGCCCGCCTTAATGATTGACACATTTGATCATTCGCATCAAACTGTTGTTTCTGATTACGTATCACAATTCACAACAACAACGCACTGTGCTATTTTACCCAGTAGCAATGCAGACTGGAAGACAATATCTAGCGATTAACCCTCTGTTCAGTCAGAATTGAAATCAGTTATGGTGGCCTAGCCAGAAAAAGCCCCTTAGTTTTTTCCGTGTGTCAGTGCGCTTTGACTAATCAGTCGTATTTTTGGATCATTATCTGAGGGAAATCCAAATAAATAAATAAGATCGCTAAATAATACTCTCTTTGCTGATCACTAACTATCCTTTTGGTCTTCGCCGACGACTTATTTATTGATTCTAACCTCGAAAGTTTTTTTATTATTATTAAAATATCTTGGCTATTAAAATATTATTTTCGAACGGGATTGTGTTTACTACTTAAAAACAATCCATTTTCACTATAATTTGTTTCTGTACACTGAAAATAAAAGTCAGGTCCAGCTTCTATAGAAATTTGACCGATGTACTTTAGTTTAGTTTGTGAACAACAGAATCGGGGCCGTTCTTTACAGTTTGGTACAACACTATCGGTAGGTACGCATAGATTTCGCTTTGGCTCCGCGCACGCGACCTTCGCAGTGAACGCAATACTTTGCCCGACCGCTCACGTCATACAAGATCGTACCCATGTATTGCAAACAATGTATAACTGCATCTGAATACGATTTTATCGTTTTTGTCTACAAATTACATACTCATTTTGTGTACTTGTATTTTAAGGTTTTTGGACTTACCGGTGAAAAGAAATCCCTCCTCGGGCTACACTACACTCCTGGATTTTTTTTTCGACCCGTTATAACAGCGCAAGACGGCATAATTCTTTTTTTCCGCGGAACTTCGAACGCTGTCACAACAAGAGTGCTATTGGCCCCGATTCTGTTGTTCACAAACTAAACTAAATTTAAGTTCAGTGCATCTTTTTCTTTCTATTTCATTAAGAAAAGGACAGAAGATAAATAGGTATTAGTTTAGTCCTGTCAAATTAGATAATCCATAGACAAGTTTAGACGTGATTAAAAAATTGGCTACTAAAAATACGTCAATTTACGTCAGGCGCTGACTAATTTGACAGGACTAAACTAATATTTATCTTCTGTCCTTTTCTTAATGAAATAGAAAGAAAAAGATGCACTGAACCTAAATTTAGTTTAGTTTGTGAACAACAGAATCGGGCCATTGTTGGTCGGTGAATCAAATTTCGATTGAAAACACTGAAAACACTCATAAGGTTCTAGGAGCTTATCTTAGGATTCAGTTTGATAATAATAAATCAGATTGGAGCAGTTGGCTTCCATTATGTCATTCAGGTTGGCTGGACAAATCTTCAAAATAGCTCGCATTTAACTAGGTCAATAGTGCATTTTATGTGACGGCTAAACACCCTTATTTCAGAATTTGTGACGCTACAGAATCTTAGATAATCGATCGAAAACGTGTCCAGCCATCTTGAAAAACCACTTTTCGCTGGTCTCTCAATCTCGGTAACGGAAGTGATTTTGACGACTTTTTGCATATCAACGGGCGTCACATAAATTTGTGACAGGCATCGAGCTAAAAGTTTTGTGATACGAACAGCGGTTTAGTAGAAAAATGCAAAAATCTGTGTCCAGCCATCTTGAATTTACGTATAAAACTTTTGGCTGGCACTTCTGAATCTCAATAACGGGAGCGTTTTCGAATATGGTTCCTTTACTAACATTTAGTGACGCAATTTGTGACAGTAATAACGTTCGATTTATGGCGTCACATGTAAGGGTTTACGAGAAATCAGTAAAAACTTACATGTCCAAATAACCTGCGTTCAAGCTGGCTGGACACATGTATCTCCGCTGCCTGATGATCTACGGCCTTCGAAATATATTCAAATTTTTGTGACGGGGACGATAATGATTTACTGAATTTGTGACGGAGAAACTTTGAGTAGTTTCAAAGATATTGATCATTTAAATTTTCCCATACAAACATCCATTAATATTGTGAGGTGACCATATTTTTTACATAAATAAAGTCTCAATGGTATTGAGATAGAAAGTGTCGATTCCATCTGGTTTTTTTTTATTTTTATTATGTCTGTCCGATACTTATTTTATATAATTATGCCGATATATACTTTTTCATTTAAGTACCTTCGAGCATTAGTTATCCTGACACAATGGTGTCAATTCTCTTGTACACCGAACTAAACTATGACTAAAATTACTTACTTTTGGCTATGAGAATCTTAGAGCTAATCTGCATTATAATATCTCTAAATTTAAAAATAATTTTGACACAACCAAATCGAATTTGACAATCGCGACTCCACGTGGTAAGTAGGTATTTTTTTTGTTTGTTTGGCTTCGCACGGTTTGTGCATTCAGCCAAAAAGTAGATACTCATTTGCCCTCATCATCATCATCTGCCTAGCCTTTTCCCAACTATGTTGAGGTCGGCTTCCAGTCTAACCGGATGCAGCTGAATACCAGTGTTTTACATGGAGCGACTGCCTATCTGACCTCCACAACCCAGTTACTGGGTAATACGATACCCCTTGGTAAGACTGGTTGTCAGACTTTCGGGCTTCTGACTACCCGTAACGGCTGTCAAAGATACACGAATGACAGCCAGGATGCTTTCCGAGGCACGGAGGGGTCTCGGTATGTAAAGTTGGTCACCCATCCACAGACCAACCGCGGCGCAAGCGTAGCTGATCGATCGACCTGTGCGGCTGTTATTATTTAGCAACGGGCCCCTCCCCGTGTTTTTTTTGAGTCGAAGGGGCATAGTGGGGCAACCTCGACCTCCTTTTTATGGAATTTTTCACTTTTATAGGGAAAATATGAAACATTATTACCAACGTGTTGAGTTTAAAGGGTTTCTAAAAGGGGGTCGAAATTTTCATTATTTTTGCGATAGGACACACCGTTTTCGAGATATAAGCAAAAGAAAAGAAAATAAAAAAACAGTTTTGCATCCGAAGTCGAGATGTTGGTGTGAATTTTAGCTCATGCCAACTAATTTTACTCCACACCTTTTAAGTCGCGATTAAAAATAGTCAGATTTAGTTAGAGAATCTAAATTTTAGGTGAAAAACCTCAAATTCAGAATAGCAAAATTACTATTTTCTCTAAACTATTAACTCAGTGCAATCTTAGTGCTGTCAAACTAAAATTTAGTTAAGTTGTGTCACTTTAGTTAATTTCAGAATGGGAAATCATCATTTGACAGGAATAAACTAAATTTTGGTGATTTGTAGTCTAGTTTAGACGCATTTGTGACAAGAGAATCGGCACCAATACCTACCTATGTATTTACCATGAAAAACACCAATACCTACCTACTAAAAAGAGTAGGTATCTACACGTAAATAATAACATCAAAAAGTTACCCCCCCCCCCTTCCTCACTTCTACACTTTTGTCATCTATCGATTTAAGGCGAAAGCGCTAGGGTAGCCCGCGAAATTCAATTTTTTTTTACGTTTTTTGCAATTTGCTGGCAGTATTAAGTTGTACGTTGATTAAAATATGATTCGCGGCCGTAACAAATATGTATTTACATAATTATAATCTATAAATTCATCAACACAACTCTCTAAGACCAAAGTAATCCCCAAGAATGACTATTTCATGAAATTTTCACGTTTGGGGATTATACTAACTTAACAAGTTGTATTACTGATTGTTGTAATGATTATATTTAATTCTGTCAACTACTATCACCAAAACACGGATTTTCGTCCATTAAAGAAAACACCTTAAAATATACTTAGTCCTACTGTTCGCATTCAATTTTGTGCAACGAAATTTATTTGAAGAAATTTAGTTCTATTTTTGTAACTAGATGGCGTTGGTATTTTACGTCACATTCCTGAATCTCGATGTCAAGAGATTCCGTCGATCACTTAGGAGGTTACGAATGTACGATTTTTTTTGAGTTTGAGTTTGAGTATTGAGATCACGCTAAGATCTAATACGAAATATATGCTATCAAGGTATCCGGTGTTTTATTTATCCGAGATCCGCGAAGTAAAAGTTTACATGGTCCTATCGAGTCGGATAAGTGAGATCCAGATAGTGTTTTGTGATTCTTGGCGTAGAAACCAGGGTGGATCGCCCTGAAGCGCAGCACACCCAAGCTGGTGTGCACAGTGAAGTGACCAGTGCTGCAGCGGACCAGTACCAGACGGTGGCGCAGGGTGCAGGTCAGAGTTTCGACACCAGCGGAGTGAGGGTGGAGCAGGGCGGACTGGACATCCATCAACAGCTGAGAGAGGCGAGGCGCAGGGCGGCAACAGTTGAGTTCACCAGCACGATACGCTTGGGTTTCAAGATCTGAATGTCGCAGTGGAGTGAATATGGATTCAGTGCTAGTGAAGTGCGGTTTGTTGAAGGCAAAATCGTGAGTACATTTCATTATTAAAAAATTGGCAAGTCGGGTTTTCTGAAGATAGAAAATTACGTCGGAAGGTTTTTATTGGACTTTAGTAGATTTCATTTGGACTTTATTCATAAGTTATAGAAGTGTACCTGCTTGAACTTGTGATATTTTATGTACTAATTTGCGCATTAATGAACCAATTGTAAAAAAAATTATTGAATTTGTCTTTGGTATTTAAATATGGAAGCTATGTATAAATTACAAAACAATACAAGACTTCTGATTGAAAGGGCTCAGAATAACTTTAAAAAATCGCCTAAAGATAGAGTAACTAAAATATATGTTGAAACTAGGTTAGAAGCACTTGAAGCTTTATGGCAGGACTTTTCTTCAACTCATAAAAATATAATACAGACCACAACAGGCGCTCAGCAGGAATCCGATGGGTATTTTGTAAATGATATTTACAATACCACCGAGGAAACTTACATTTTCCACAAAACGCAGTTAAAAGAAGTTTTGAATACACTTATCAATTGTGATTCAGATCGAAGCCCAAAGACAAATGTAGACCACACAATATCAAATAGTGTCAGATTACCAAAGATAAACATTCCAAAATTTTCGGGCAACTATACAGAGTGGACAACATTCAAAGATTTATTTACATCTTTGATACATAATAACGATAGTTTAGAAGACGTACAAAAATTGCATTACTTAAAGGGTTTATTGTCGGGAGAAGCAGATCAACTTGTCAGACATATTGCGGTTACTTCAGATAATTACAAAGAATGTTGGTCATTGCTACATAGTAGATATAACAATAAGCGATTTCTGTCGAATTGTTTATTAAAGCGCTTATTGAGTCAGACTAATGTAACAGAATGCTCAAACAGCCTTAAGAGTTTACTGGATACCACAATGGAATGTCTAAATGGTCTAAAAAATCTCGGAGTTGACGTTAGCACGTGGGACATCATAATCATTTACATAATTAGTTCGAAACTTGATTCTGAATCACGAAAGCAATGGGAGACTAAAATTAGCTCCAAAGATGAATTACCCGTGCTCTCGGAGTTCAGAGATTTTTTGGAAGCCAGATTTCGTGCGCTCGAATTTTTAGACACTAAGTCAAGTAGACCTAAACCAAAGGTTCACTATATAGTAACCGACAAGAAGACTGTTGAAACAGCTTGTCCATTCTGTAAAGAAACCCACAAAATTTCGAATTGTAAGAAGTTTGCTCAAGAGAGTTACGAATCTCGTCATAGCTTTGCACAAACCAGGCGCTTGTGTTATAATTGTTTAAGCACGAATCACTCCATTAAGTTTTGTCGAAATACTGCGTCGTGTCATATATGTAAGCGAAGGCATCACGCACTACTACATCCAAATTCGGTCTCAAACTCCACAGTAGTTAATGAAAGCTCTAATACAGCAGCTGAAGTCAAATCAGCGGTGTCTAGTGTTCAGGCATCGTTATCAGCAGGCGAACCATCAACTTCAAATATAGTTTCACATTTTTCTAAGGGGTCAGTACTTACCTACTCAAGTTTTGTTGGCTACTGCTCTTGTCAAAGCACAGACAAGAAGTGGCTCTACACAACTGCTGAGAGTGCTATTAGATCAGGGATCTCAGGCATCATTCATAGCAGAATCAGCAGTGCAGCTACTCGGACTACAGAAGAAGCCGACCAAGTCGGTCATATCTGGAATAGGCGGTGAGAGAAGTGCTTTTGCTTCCAAGTTTACAGTCACGGTGACTATTCACTCACGCTCAGATCCAAATTTTTGTGTCCAAGTGCATGCCTTTGTATTAAGTACGATTACGTCGCTTTTACCCTCAGAAAAATTAGAGCAGTCCTATTGGCCCGAGCTAAAGGGGATACCCTTAGCCGACCCAGAGTTCCATACGCCAAGCAAGATAGACATCTTACTTGGTGCGGAAATATATAGTCAAGTTCTCAGAGATGGTTTAATTCAAGGTCCACCAAACTTACCGGTAGCTCAGAATACTGCCCTGGGATGGATCCTTTCTGGACAGATATCGTCAAGCCATGACTCTATTCATTGTCATCACGTCATCCACAGCAGCTCAGATCAGGCTGATGACAACGCACTTTTGCGACGGTTCTGGGAAATAGAGTCTACTATTCCTGATAAGAAGATCCTTTCTGACGAAGAGCAACGATGTGAAGATATTTATGCACAAACTACGTGCCGTGATGAGGAGGGTCGCTATGTTGTTAATCTTCCCTTTCGCAGTCAAGATCCGCAGTGTCAATATGGGAGTTCGAAAGACCTCGCATTAAAAAGATTTTATCTTCTTGAAAATAAATTCAAGAGGAATCCTACAATTAAAGCTCGATACTCAGAAGTGTTCCAAGAATACATCGACCTTGGTCATGTGGAGCCTGTACTCGGTGATGAGCGTAATATGAGTACAGCAGTGTATCTGCCACATCACGCCGTGGTACGTGAAGACAAATCTACAACCAAGGTTCGAATAGTATTCGACGCTTCAATGAAAGGGTTAAATGGAGTGTCTCTGAACGACGATCTCATGATTGGTCCCATGTTGCAAGCTCCGTTACGTCACATCATTATGAGATGGAGAATGCATCCCATAAGTCTCTGTGCTGACATCATAAAAATGTACAGACAGGTGAAGGTTTCTCCTGAACATGCAGAGTTTCAGCGAGTAGTGTGGCGCGATGATCCAGAATCTGAAATAAAAGAATACAAATTAGTAAGGGTTACGTTTGGTACAGCAGCGGCTCCTTACCTCGCAGTGAAATCCCTACAGCAGGTGGCAGTTGATGCAGGCGCAGACCATCCTGAAATATCTGCTATCGTAAAAAATGAGTTTTACGTAGATGATTTAATGACAGGATGTCAAACAGTTGAGGAAGGTTTACACATACACAGAAATTTAACAAAGTTACTTACCAAAAGTCAATTTCAACTACAGAAATGGGTTAGCAGCTGTGATGAATTAAACAAAAAAATTCAAGAACATACGGTAAAGAGGGTAACACAGAATGAGGAAGAGGAACAGGGAAAGGATATTAAGTTAGACTCAGTCATAAAAATTTTAGGTATTTCATGGGATCGTGAGAGTGATGAATTTAAATATTCAGTGCAACTTGATCCACAGCAGACCCCAATCACTAAGAGAAAGGTAATATCCGACATAGCTCGACTGTTCGATCCGCTTGGCTGGGTGGCACCCTGCATTGTTACCTCCAAGATCTTCATTCAAAAGCTTTGGCTTGCTGGCCTGGAATGGGATGAAGAATTAACTCCGGAACTTTTATCAGAATGGGAAACTTACCGTCAAAGCCTTGTAGAAACAAATAAGTTCAGCATCCCCAGATGGGTTAACGTAAAATCCAACGATCTACTGGTAGAGTTACACGGATTTTGCGATGCTTCGATTGCTGCTTATGCCGCTGTGGTGTATATTAGAGTCGTCGATGCCCACAAAACCATTCATGTTAATTTAATCACCTCTCGGACGAAAGTTGCACCAGTCAAGCAGCAATCAATCCCGCGTTTGGAGCTGATGGGGGCAGTGTTGCTTTCTGAACTCATTTTCGAAGTCGCTGAAGTAATGAGAATAGCACCCTTTCAAATACACGCCTGGACTGACTCGTCAGTGGTTTTGGCATGGCTCAGCAAACACCCCAGTCACTGGACTACTTTTGTTGGAAACAGAGTGTCTACTATTCTCTCTCACGTCGACAACTCACATTGGGCTCATGTCCAATCGGCACATAACCCTGCAGATTTGGCATCCAGAGGTGTAACACCACAAGAACTTGTAAACAACTCCCTATGGAGTCATGGACCCTCATGGCTTCATGATGAAGTGATAGAATACACAAGACCAAAGTCAATTATGACCAACACGGAGCAAAGATCAATCAAGGTTCACGTTGTAACTGAACCTCTTCAGGAGGATCCGTTTTGGACAAGGTATTCATCATTACAACGGTTAGTTCGGGTTATAGCGTACTGCAGAAGAATTTTGCGTTGGAAGAGACAATCATATGGTAAAAGGGGATTTGAAAGATATCTAACCAAGGAAGAAATACAAGAAGCAACAAAAACGTGTATAAAACTTGTTCAGAATCAAGAGTTTTCTGAAGAAATGAAGGATGTAAGAAAAACAGGAAGCGTGAAAGCTAAAAGCAAGCTTAAAAGTCTCTGTCCAGTCATCGATGATGAAGGTATTCTCCGTGTTAGTGGACGCATTCATAATGCTAATTTAGACGAGGCTGTCAAACATCCCATCATCCTACCATCTAACAGTCACTTCACCAATCTAGTGATTGATGAAGCCCACAAGATCACGTTACATGGGGGACCAAAACTAATGTTGAGCCAGCTGCGTACTAGGTATTGGATCCTTTCCGCCAAAACAAAGGTTAAAGCTCACGTACACAAATGTGTAAAGTGCAGGCGGTACTCGGCATCTATTCAAACCCCACTTATGGGTCAGCTACCGTCTAGTCGAGTCATTCCAGCAAGACCATTCCTAAAAAGTGGCGTGGATTTTGCTGGTCCCATCAGTATCCGAACGTCAAAAGGTCGAGGCCACCAGTCATACAAAGGGTACATTTGTGTCTTTGTATGCATGGTGACCAAGGCTATTCATTTAGAAGCCATCAGTGATTTGACGTCGCAAGGTTTCATCGCTGGCTTTAAAAGATTCGTGGCTCGGCGAGGTTTTGTCAGTAACATCTGGAGCGACAATGGAACTAATTTTGTTGGCGCTTCCAAAGAGCTTCGACATTTAGTCGCTGTGGAAAAATCTTCCGTGGCTCTAGAGATTAGAGAGTGGTTAAGTAACAATAGCACTTCTTGGCATTTCATTCCGCCTCATTCCCCTAATTTCGGTGGCTGGAGTGAAATCGACAAAATTCCACCTAAAACGCGTGATTGGTAATTCTACACTTACGTTCGAAGAAATCTCAACTCTTTTGTCCCAGGTAGAAGCATGCCTTAATTCGAGGCCGTTATCAATGTTGCCTGACAATTTCATAGATCCTACTCCTTTAACACCAGGTCATTTCCTGATAGGTGAGCCTCTGATAGCAGTGCCTGAACGTAATTATGAAAATTCTAACATTAGCAACCTGAGACGTTGGCAGGTTACCCAACGCATGTTGCAAGACTTTTGGAGGCGATGGTCAGATGAGTACTTGATTAATTTGTTACAACGTTATAAATGGAATAAAAATATTCCGGAACCCTGTATCGGAGATGTAGTTTTAGTCAAGGAGGACAACTTACCTCCTGCCCGTTGGCTTTTGGGCAAGGTCGTAGAGAAGCACCCTGGTTTGGATAAGGTTACACGAGTAGTAACTCTCAAGTGTAATGGATCCTTAATCAAACGACCTACGTCAAAATTGTGCATTTTGCCACTTGAAAAGTAAGGTAAACCTTATATAGTACATGTTATGTTTCGATTAGTTATTGTTTTGTGTGAATTTCCATTAATTTATATAAGTTTATACAGTCCACAAAGTATTGTAAGATCCTTTTGTGACCAGGAAAAGGTGCTTTCCATAAAATATTGTATTTTTACACCAGCACTTGTCGTTGCACATGTATTTTGTTGTTATTCTAGTTTGAGCCCCTGACCTCATGGTGGGCGGTTTTGTGTAATGAAGGACATATCATAATGTCCTTGGTGGGCGGTATGTTCGCATTCAATTTTGTGCAACGAAATTTATTTGAAGAAATTTAGTTCTATTTTTGTAACTAGATGGCGTTGGTATTTTACGTCACATTCCTGAATCTCGATGTCAAGAGATTCCGTCGATCACTTAGGAGGTTACGAATGTACGATTTTTTTTGAGTTTGAGTTTGAGTATTGAGATCACGCTAAGATCTAATACGAAATATATGCTATCAAGGTATCCGGTGTTTTATTTATCCGAGATCCGCGAAGTAAAAGTTTACACCTACATAAAACCTACAATATTGGTAACCCTACTGCAGTGTTTGTATGGGAAAATTTAAATGATCAATATCTTTGAAACTACTCAAAGTTTCTCCGTCACAAATTCAGTAAATCATTATCGTCCCCGTCACAAAAATTTGAATATATTTCGAAGGCCGTAGATCATCAGGCAGCGGAGATACATGTGTCCAGCCAGCTTGAACGCAGGTTATTTGGACATGTAAGTTTTTACTGATTTCTCGTAAACCCTTACATGTGACGCCATAAATCGAACGTTATTACTGTCACAAATTGCGTCACTAAATGTTAGTAAAGGAACCATATTCGAAAACGCTCCCGTTATTGAGATTCAGAAGTGCCAGCCAAAAGTTTTATACGTAAATTCAAGATGGCTGGACACAGATTTTTGCATTTTTCTACTAAACCGCTGTTCGTATCACAAAACTTTTAGCTCGATGCCTGTCACAAATTTATGTGACGCCCGTTGATATGCAAAAAGTCGTCAAAATCACTTCCGTTACCGAGATTGAGAGACCAGCGAAAAGTGGTTTTTCAAGATGGCTGGACACGTTTTCGATCGATTATCTAAGATTCTGTAGCGTCACAAATTCTGAAATAAGGGTGTTTAGCCGTCACATAAAATGCACTATTGACCTAGTTAAATGCGAGCTATTTTGAAGATTTGTCCAGCCAGCCTGAATGACATCTTCCATTCTGGTGCTTTTCTTTTAACACTGCAGTACACTCTGAGACAAAATACACTCCATTTGAGCTAGTATTTGGTAAGAATTGTAATTTGCCATCTAATATTGCAAAAAGTTCTTATGTTGATCCATTATATAATCCTGATTCTTACCTTTTGGAACTAAAATACAGACTTCAAAGAGCACAAGCTGAAGCTAGAAATAATTTATTATTTAGTAAAGAATTAAGAAAAAATAAGTTTGACAAAAATGTAAACGAATTAAAATATAAGAGTGGAGATTTAATTCTTATTAAAAATCAAGTAGGAAATAAGTTAGATAAAATTTATTTAGGACCATATAAAGTGATTGAAGATGTATCACCAAATGTTAAAATTTTAAAAGAACAAAGAATTTGAAATTCATAAAAACAATACAAAACTGTTTGTTACTTGAAATAATTTGGTTATGCTAAGATGTTTTTTTTATATAATGTAATGATAAAAAGTATATTTCATTAAAAATATTATGTTTTGAAAATGTTGTTTAAGTTAAAAGAAAAAAAAATGTTTTATGTACTTAGATAATAAAGCCATTTTTTTTTTTAATGGGAGGTGTAGTGTGCAGCTCGCATAACCTTATATTTGTAACTGCGCACACTAATTATTGGCATAACTATACGAATCGTCGAACTAAACAGTTCTCTTTTATTTCGACAACATCACTATAATACAATTGACTTATGACTCTTATGAGCGTTGGCTCAAAGGTGCGGCGCGCCTGCCCCGCCCACAAGGCCCTTCTAACCTCTTTTATCTGTTCTTTGGTAGTAGTTCCCGTGGGATGATTCCCGACCTCCACCAAGATTCGAAGGGAGAATCTATGTCGGATTTTTTTTCTTGGCTTTTGGAAGGCTACCAGTTTCTGACAAAAAAAAGGTAGTGAGGTGAAAAAAAGAATGAGCGTAAATGAACCTTTATTCTCTTGCCATTATCGTACCTAAATGATTTATGAGCGGGCGGCGTAGCATGTCTGCTTCTTCCATACTTCTCTGTTAGTCGTCATCTCAGTAGTCTCCCTACTTCTAGCCATAAGTATCGCTTTCACACCGTCCATCCGTCGTTACTTTGGTTTTCTCCTACTTTTATTATAGCCACCTTTCATTCATTAAATTTATTCATACTCAAGAATTTCCTCATGACGTTATCCTCTTTCCTCTGCATCACACGCTACCTCGGCAACCAGAGATAAGGGGAATGCGGGAGTCGCAGATTGTTCTCGTGACATGCCGCCATTTCATTTTCAAGCACCCAGTGTTAATTATGTGTGCTTAACAGTCCGATCAACTTCTACTTAAGATTTGTGAAATAATTATGTGCAATATTCAATTGCAATACGATAATCAATTTTTTTGGGATTTGTACAAAACCAAATATTTTTACAATTTATTATTTCCGTAAATTCGTTCATTACCCCAACGCTATAGGAGTAGTGTGCGTTACGCTTATCTTCGACGAGGTAATTTTTTTTATTGTTTTTTTATTACCGTCAAACAGGGTGACTATGTGCCAGGCAGGTGAGAATGTGCAATGGAGGTCATGGACTATAAAATTACTGACTTCTTTTTCAGTTTTGTCATACGCCACTGTAAATCATGTCGGTAAGATAATGTAGCGCAACTTTTGTGGTACAAGAATTGGTCTTTAGGAAAGTACAACAATAACAAAATAATCTACTTATTGATATTCGAAGTAGGTTCGCTAAACTGTTCACGCGGGACGAGCGCCTTCACCGGCTCGTCCGCCCCTCGCGCGCACTAGACGCGGTACAGGTGCAGGTCCACGCCCCAGCCCGTGGCCGCCACCCAGTCGGGCAGCGCGGCCAGCAGCGCCGCGTGCGCGGGCGCGCGCGCCAGCGGGCCGGCCAGCGCGTGGCCCGCCAGCGACACGTCGGCCCAGTGCGGCGGCGCCAGGCCGGCCGGGTGCGTCAGCAGCAGCGACTCTTGCCACGCGGGCGCGCCGCGCGCCGCGCTCAGCAGCACGAAGTACGTGCGCCGCGCGCCCCACGCGCGCGCCTCGCGCGGCGCCGCCAGCGCGCTGCTCCACGCCAGGCGCGCGCCCGCGGCCGGCGCCAGCAGCAGCACGGCGTGCGGCGGCCCGGCCAGGCGCAGCGACAGCTCCAGCGCCGTGGCGTTGCGGCGCGCCAGGCGCAGCGCCGCCCGCAGGCGCGGCAGCGGCGCGGCGCGCGCGGGCGCGGCGTGCGAGCGCGGCACGAGCGCGAGCGCGGGCAGGTGGTAGGGCGCGCCGCAGTACAGCAGGCGCGCGCACTCCGCGCCGCTCAGCGCGCGCGCGCTCCTCATCTCCGGCACTGCGGCCCGAACGAACGTCAGTAGGCGCTGTCTGCTCTTCGACAGGCGCGACATACAGATGTTCGAAATCGACGCTCCGTGGACATTGAAATCAAAATTTCTTTAGGCGAGAAATAAAAATGGGAACGGCTTTATTTCAGTATTATTTATAATATTTGGTAATATAACAGCTATATGCAGACAGCACCATCTCCGAAAAAAAAAATTTTTTTTTTTGTATGAAAAAAAAACAAAAAAATCCTTTTTTCTCTCAACTTGATAAAACTTAAAGCCTGCGGCTTACATAGTGTGTTGTCCCACATGAGGCGATTCCGAAATGCTATAACACGCACACCCATGCACGCCGCTTCACTCACAGCAGAGTATTGAATTTTTACATTGATTTGACTTTAGTGTGCTAATTTTATTAATTATAATAAGAAATAATGAAATATACAATATAAAAATACAAAAAAAAAAACACTCAAATAGAGACTCATTTACAATATAAATAGATTTTGCAATTTTTCTTATAATTTAATTCGTTGTTAGTAGATTATGTTAGCACAAAGTTTGACTTCATAATTAACATAAAAAAAATATTTTTTAGTACAAAAACATAACTAATAACTAACAGAAAAATACTAAGAATAAGCAATTGTATAATTGAGAAATACATAAAATTTACACAAAAACATCAAAAATTAAAATCTAGTATACTGAGTTTCGTCATCGCTATCAAAGAATTCAAAATCGGAATCCATCATACTTGGCACCTCAAAGTCAAAGTCAATTTTATTTGCGTAGATTGCAGGTACATAAAATAAGATGTTACAATAAGATGCGTGAGCCTTGTACAATCTACCTTATTTAAGGCATGCAAACATTAATGAATTTGTTCACTAAATTGAAAGTAAAATTAATTACCTAATGAAAATAAAATAAAATTACAACTTTAAAACATTAGTCGACATAACACATCCACAATACATTAATAAATAAAAAAAAATAAATACAATTTTGAATAAAAACGAATAAACCGAGAAAAAAATTGAATTAGTCAATACATAAGTCCATGTCATCAACAAATTCAATTTTTTCCTTATCTATGGTATCCGGGTCAATTAAAAAAAGAGACTTAATTTCTTCAGTTAAATCATTCCTACTCTTATTTGTCAGTTTAGGTCGAATGCTTGACAAATATGGGTCTGAGGATACGATGAAACTATAAAGGCGCGGGCCCACCGCACCGCGGCGCATGCTGTGCACGGGCACGCGGCGCATTTCAGCTGCGTGTATTAATTTGGTTGACAACGTGGGTCTACATTTCCACTGGAGTACACGAAGACAACCCACGACTATGTATAGCGTGGCACGGCGCACGGAGAGGCTACGCACGTGCCACTGCAATCCACGGACATGGGCTTTACTGCGGGAGGTTGGACGGGCGGGAAAACGAGCGACGCCTGCGCCATTTTGTCATTGGGATGGCGATTCTTTCCGAAACAGATCGATTTTTAAGTCGATTCAAATCGTGACCTAATGAATCGATTCATCATTTCTGAAAAATCGATCTTTTTTTCAAGTTTTTGTTTATAATGCAATGTAAATCTATTTTATTAAAAAAAGATACATATTACAATTTAACGATCTCTTAACAGTAAAATCAGGTAATTCGATGATAAAAATATTTTTATTACCATATCAAAACATCAGATCAGGTATAAAACAAGACATTTTTTTTTCCAGAAACACTACATAAAAATCAGTATCTATTTCGCTTTACGACAGACAGATTCTATGAGTACCTCGATACGATTTATACGAGAAACATGAAACGCGTCCGTTCCTGACTGAAAACTGCGCTGCGATAAGCGAGCTGGACATAGTCGTGGGTCGTATTCGAGTACTCCAGTGGAAACGTTGACCCACGTCGACAACGTTGAGCTATGACGTCAATTCATGCGTAGCCTCTCCGTAGGTGGCAGTGAACACAACCACATACATTTTCTTACAAAGCGAAGTTTAATACACGTGCGTAGCCTCTTCGTGCGCCCCGGTGGGGCCGCGCCTTTAAAGATGTCTTGGTTTGTCGCTCTGCGACAACTGAGTTTTCAAACTGAGTTTTCTAAAATCTTTGTTTTGGGCCTCAGGTGCCTCTTCCGATAGCTCTCCTATAGGCAAAATGATGAAATGTTTTATTACCAATTCTCTCATGAATAATATTGTTTGTAAGTACATGACTGTTTGTTGCCAAAATAAAATAAATAAATAAATAAATAATTTCGGCTCCCTGCAGTAGCTGTATGTGGAACTATATGGCTGGTATTTCATGCCTTCCAGTATAGTAAGACATATTTAATGGTTTCATCGTATCCTCACTCAGACCCATATTTGTCAAGCATTCGACCTAAACTGACAAATAAGAGTAGAAATGACTTAACTGAAGAAATTAAGTCTCTTCTTTAATTGATCCGGATACCATGGATAAGGAAAACATTGAATTTGTTGTGGTGCCAAGTATGATGGATTCTGATTTTGAATTCTTTGATAGCGATGACGATGACGAAACTCAGTAGACTAGATTTTATTTTTTACTAGCTGCGCCCCGCGGGCACACCCCGGACACTCCGTACAACGCGCGCAAAATAATTACCTACTACTACTACATAGCCAAATGACGTTGGTACACGTGCAAATGTGTGCGTAAACTCTAGTAGGGTTGGTTGTCGTGCGGAGCGTAAAAAAAATGGCGGGAACGACGACGATGCGACTAGAAAGGACTAGTTTGATTGTTTAACTAATTAGTCCGGTTCGTAATGAAATAAAAATAATATTATAATGTCGGTGTCTTTGGATCTGTATTTTAGTTTATTGCCACCGACTTACGAAATTAAAGTTATTTTTCACTTTGTACTTAGTGTTATTTTGGAAGTCGGTTTTTTTTTTGCTAAAAAGTTTTTATTTCTCGCTTTTTAGTGGGTCTGTTTATAAAGTATCTAAGTTACAATAGCCTAATGTCAACTTGCTCATCGCCTTGTACAAAATATTGCTTTTCCCGATGCAGGGACGTTAATTGTTGAGGAGTTCTCTTGGTACTCCATCATCAGCTCCATTTCACCATTCGCATTGTGACGAGCATAAATTGTGCTTAGCAAACATATTAAAGTAATCGAATCGCAACCTGTGAAATACTTATTATTGAGTAGTCCCGGTGGCCATCTGTGGTCTTCATCATCAGTTCCACTTCACTAAATGTTGCTATCCCAGAGCAAATACCCATGCAAATAAGGTACTTAGCTAAATATTGCTTACACTAAAATATTTTCATTTAAATGATCTACTTAACTATAAATAATCGGTTATTATATCGCATGGTATTAAAATGCGATATCTTACAAACATTTATGTAAATACAAATTCGGAAAAGCATCACAATATCGAACCATCGTGATTAAAACTCAGATAAAACTTTTAAATCGCAAAATTGTGTGTTCGTGTCAGCAGTACAGTGCTGCGGTTCTTTGTGAGCGCCCCGAGCTAATAACAGCGGATAATGTCGCGGATGTGCGGGGTGAGGTGCGGTATCTGATGTCAGCGCGGGGTAGGGAGTGGCCATTCTGTACGAAGTACTATTAGGTATTCTGTGCCGCGGGTGAAAACCCGCGTAAGTTTTGATACCGTGGGAATATCGGGATAAAAAGTATCCTATGTGTTATTCTGATGTATAAACTATATTACTGTAAAGTTTCATCAAAATCCGTTCAGTAGTTTTTGCGTGAAAGAGTAACAAACATCCATCCATCCATCCTCACAAACTTTCGCATTTATAATATTAGTAGGAAGTAGGATGTTTTTGTGTAAATTTTATATTTATGTTCATTATGAAGTCAAACTTTGTATCTACTAACAACGAATTAAATATTGCAAAACTTTTTAACAAAAAAAAACAACCGACTTAAAAAAAAAACACTACAAAGTGTAAAATAACTTCAATTTTAATTTCGGAAGTCGGTGGCAAAAACGTAAATACAAAACCAAAGACACCGACTTCCGAAATTAAAATTGAAGTTATTTTACACTTTAAAATTAAAGTTATTTCACTTTGTAGTGTTTTTTTTTTGAAGTCAGTTGTTTTTTTTTTTGTTAAAAAGTTTTTATTTTTACTTTTTATAGTCAGAGTGCATCTCATGACAATTCCAATAAGCCCAAACACGGCTAGAATACATGGTTTTATTACGAAGTTCCGGTACCTACCTTCCAGCTTCATCATCAGATCGGTTTGATGGTACGATTTTCGTCAGAACCATTTATTTAAATTTGCTTCGTCATAGTCGCTTAACTATCTTAATCGAGATATCTCATCGCCACCCGTGAAATACTTAATTATCATTGAAGAGTTCCTGTGGCTATCTGTGTCTCCTTCATCAGTTCCACTTCACCAAATTATACTTTTTGAATGCAAATTATACTTGTTGATGAAAATACCAAAATTGCTATTGTATGCCTATAATATTTGAGAGTTCTCTCAATTCCTCATGGATCCCATCATCAGAACTGGATTTTGACAAGAATGGGACCAATCTGGAAGCATATCCTTTAAAATAAAAAAAAAATTCCAAATCGGTTCATAAATGACGGCGTACTGAGGTAACAAACATAAAAAAAATACAACCGAATTGATAACCTCCTCCTTTTTGAAGTCGGTTAAAAATCTATTTATATGGAAATGAGTCTATATTTTGAGCGTTTTTTTTAGTATTTTTATATTGATTCCATTATTTCTTATTATAATTAATAAAATTAGCACACTAAAGTCAATTTCTTTGTATATTTTCAAGATCACACCTAAATCAACGTAAAAATCTCTAACAGAATTTCTCGAAATTCAACACTCTGCTGTGAGTGAAGCGGCGCGCATGGGTGTGCGTGTTATAGCATTTCGGAATCGCCTCATGTGGGACAACACACTATGTAAGTCGCAGGCTTTAAGTTTTATCAAGTTGAGAGAAAAAACGACTTTTGTGTTTTTATTCATACAAAAAAATATTAAATTTTTTTTTTCTTGAGATGGTGCTGTCTATGGCTGTCATTTTACTAAATATTATAAATAATCATTATCTATATATATAAAAAGAGAAGTCCTGACTGACTGACTGACTGACTGACTGATTGACTGACTCATCAACGCCCAGCCCAAACCCCTGGACCTAGAAAGCTGAAATTTTGCACAGAGGTTTCTTTTATAATGTAGACGAGGAATAAGGAAGGAATTTTCGAAATTCAACCCCTAAGGGAGTTAAATGGGGGATGAAAGTTTGTATGGAAAATCTTATTCCTTGAGTTAATAAACTTGAAACTTGGCACGAATACTAACCTAAGTAAATTATGAAAATTGGTCTTTTTTGTTTTTCTAAACTACCTTCTAAAGGGGGATGGGGGGGTGTCAAAATTTGTATGGAAGAATTTTAATGCACGGTCCGATTAACTCAAGACTCAGTATATATACTTAATACCAAAAATAAAGAATTACGTGTATCAGGGTTTTTCAAAAATCTACCCCTAACGGGGAGAAAAGGGGTAGTTAATTTTACAGGGCAAATTTTACTGCCTGGCTTAATTAACTCAAAAATTGGTACAAATAATCTGTGAGTCAAGTAATGAACACATTCCAAACGATTTTTTAAAATTCCACCCCTGCGGGGGTTGAAAAGTGGTGATACAGCTTATATGAAAAATCTTATTCCTTGGGTTAATAAACTTGAAACTTGGCACGAATACTTATCTAAGTAAATCATAAAGTTTGGCATTTTTTGTTTTTCTAAACTACCCCCTAACAGGGGATTGGGGGGTGTCAAAATAAGTGTGGAAGAATTTTAACGTGCGGTCCGATTAACTCAAAACTCAGTATTTATACTTCATACCAAAAATAAAGAATTACGTGTATCAGGGTTTTTCGAAAATCTACCCCTAACGGGGAGAAAAGAGGTAGTTAATTTTATAGGGCAAATTTTACTGCCTGGCTTAATTAACTCGAAAATTGGTATAAATAATCTGTGAGTCAAGTAATGAACACATTCCAAACGATTTTTCAAAATTCCACCCCTGTGGGGGTGAAAAGTGGGGATACAGCTTATATGAAAAATCTTATTCATTTGGTTAATATACTTGAAACTTGGCATGAATACTTATCTAAGTAAATTATGAATTTTGGCATTTTTTGCTTTTCTAAACTACCCCCTTTTTTTTTTTTTTTTTTTTTTTTTTGTGGATGGGAAATCATCCAATGACCCCTCCCGCTCTGGGTGGAGCAGAAGGGAGTGTCAGACTCTTACTGACTAAAACCCACCCGTGTTCCTTCCTTAGCCCTTTGTGTTCCGGGGTAGCGGTAACCCTTTCGGACAATCCCGCTGCCCTGGCAGGCTTCGGCCCTTTCGGGCCCCTTCCTAATGCTGACATCTCTTTGAGGCGCGCGTGGAACACATACGCGCCGTCCGGCACGGGCCTGGTCCTGATCAGACGGAGAGTTACCCATTACTCTCCGCCCGCAGGCCCGCGCCTACGGTGGCCGGGAGTCGTCTCGCGGCTCCCGACGCCCGGGGCGTCTCCCGCGGCGGCTGGGACGTGAGGCCCTCTCCCTCAGCCGTCCCGCCACCTCCTTCGCTAGCATGACTGCTTCGCAGAAGGAGGTGACTGCCTCCCACTCCCTCTCGCCCCGGACCATGGCTTGAACCAGGGCCGGGCGCGAGAGGTCGCCGCCGCCGCCGATCGCCTCTGCGAGAACACGGCGGTGCTCCGCCCAATTGGGGCATACCGCCACCGTATGCTCCACCGTGTCCTCCGGGCGACCCTCGCAGTGGTGACACCCGGGCGTATCCTCCCGCCCGATAATGTGCAGGTACCTCCCGAAACACCCGTGTCCGGTGAGGACCTGCGTCAGGCGGTAGGTGAGGGCGCCGTGGCGCCTCTCTAGCCACTCCTCAAAGAGGGGTCTTACCGCCGCTATCGCGGCGTGCCCTGCGCTGGGTTGCGACAGTCGCTCTTTCCATGCCGCCATGAGATCGCGCCGGAGGTCGGTCCGCTCCGCTGCGATTTGCCGCGGAAGCGGAGTTTCCCCCCGGCGTAGTGCCTCCGCGCGCCACTCGTACAGGCGCGCGAGGACTATCGCCTCCAGATCCCACGGCGGCAGTCCGGCAAGGAGGCTTGCCGCCTCGCCCGAGATCGTGCGGTACCCCCGGATTAGCCTTACGGCTACCACCTTCTGGGGCGCGTTCAGGTAATGGGCGGCTCGCCGCCGCAGTGAACGCGCCCACACCGGGGCCCCATATAGGGCCATGGACCGCACGACCCCCGCGTAAAGCCTCCGGCAGGAGGCGTTTGGCCCCCTCAGGTTGGGCAAGAGCCGCTTGAAGGCGGCCCCGGCCCGTTCCAATTTGGGAGCCAAACGTCGAAAATGCTCGACGAAGTTCCACCGGCTGTCGAGGACGAGACCCAGGTACCTCATCGTTGTCTCGACGCCGATGTGAACCCCTCCTACCGTTAGTTGGGATCCCGAAGGCGGCCCATTCCGAGGCCCATGAAAAGACATGGCCTCGGACTTGTGCAATGCCACCTCGAGACCCAACTGCCGGATCCTCTCCATAAACTACCCCCTAAAGGGCGATTAGGGGGTACATTTGTATGGAAGAATTTTAACATGCGGTCCGATTAAGTCGAAACTCAGTATTTATACTTCAGACCAAAAGTAAAGAATAACATGTATCAGGGTTTTGCGAAAATCTACATCTGACGGGGTGAAAACGTGGGTCCATTTTACTGCGTGGCTTGATTAACTCGAAAATTGTTGGAAATAATCTTTGAGTCAAGTTAAAAACACATCCCAAACATTTTTTTAAAATTCCTCCTGTGTGGAGTGAAAAGTGGGGAAAGACTTTATACGAAATCTTATTCATTTGGTTAACAAACTTGAAACTTGGAAGGAATATTTGTCTAAGTAAGTAATAAGAAATGGGTCTTTCGAAAGTAGATCCCTGACGGGTAAAAAAGTGGTAATTCGATTTTTAAGGCCGGTATTATAGTGCGTAGCTTGATTTACTCCAAAAAAATGGTATGAATAAATTTAAGCTTCAAACTTGGCACAAATACTTATCTAAGTAAATTATAGTTTGTCATTTTATTTTTTTCTGCTCTAAAGGGAGATTGAGGGTGTCATGCTAGCGAAGGAGGTGGCGGGACGGCTGAGGGAGAGGGCCTCACGTCCCAGCCGCCGCGGGAGACGCCCCGGGAGTCGGGAGCCGCGAGACGACTCCCGGCCACCGTAGGCGCGGGCCTGCGGGCGGAGAGTAATGGGTAACTCTCCGTCCGATCAGGACCAGGCCCGTGCCGGACGGCGCGTACGTGTTCCACGCGCGCCTCAAAGAGATGTCAGCATAAGGAAGGGGCCCGAAAGGGCCGAAGCCTGCCGGGGCAGCGGGATTGTCCGAAAGGGTTACCGCTACCCCGGAACACAAAGGGCTAAGGAAGGAACACGGGTGGGTTTTAGTCAGTAAGAGTCTGACACTCCCTTCTGCTCCACCCAGAGCGGGAGGGGTCATTGGATGATTTCCCATCCACAAAAAAAAAAAAAAAAAAAGGGTGTCAGTTTATGGAAGAATTTTATCGCGCGGTCCAATAATATAAACTCGGAACTCAGTATGTATACTTAAGACCAAAATTAATAAAAAAGTGTGACTGGGTTTTTCGAAAATCTAACCCTAACGGGGTAAACGGGGGTAGTCCATATCACAGAGGAGTATTTTATTGCGTGGCTTGAGTCAATGGGAAATTGGTATAAATAATTTTTGAGTCAAGATATGGAAACGTCCCATACATGTTTTCAATATTTCGCCCCTATGGGGATAAAAACTGTGAAGGTGAAAATGTGGTCTTATTCCTTTGGTTAAGAAACTTGAAACTTTTCAACATTTGCCTCAGTAAATAATAAAGATTGTCACTTTTAGGGGTTTACTACTTACTTACTTAAAATAAAAAAGTATGAGTTTTAGGGTTTTACTTATTCTACTCCTACCGGGGTGGAAAAGGGTAATAAAGTTTAAGGAGTAGAAACTTCAACTTCCATTAACACGAAAATGGGTATAAATAATCTTTATATCATAAAAATGGAAACGTACCAAATGCAAAAACATTTGAAACATCTTAGGTAGTTTAATTAACTAAAATATTGGCCCGAATACTTATTTCTTTAAATAAAGTAAGTATAAAGATCGTAATCAATAATTTTCGAAATACCTTTCAGGGGGAGGTGGAGAGGGTGTTAAATTTATTTGAGGAAAGTACGAAACCCACGCGGACGAAGTCGCGGGCAAAAGCTAGTATATAATAAAAACTAAGTTGATAAAATGTGCGTGCCGATAAAACTTAAAAAGGAGTCCCAGCACGATAAAGGGACTTATACAATGTGGAGATGACAATATGACTTTAAATGAAAACACTGGCAATACTGGTCTACAGAAACATTTGTAAACTGTCAAATATATCCGAACATCGAAATTAAAAAAACTAATCGCTGATGCCGTTGACACTCACCGGACACTAGGTTTTGGGTTTAACTTTTTGATTGTTGCCAAAATTCTTTAGAATCTTTATTCTTATGTTTGGTAGCTAAAATATTCATTTTTATTCATTCTTGATTACTCTGACAATAATTTGCTTTTGATTTTTTTTTTAGATTCAATCATTTCATTATAAATTGTACCAATGTTAGGTCGACCATACCACACTTAGATTAAAAACTTCTGTCTAGCTTCCCCGTGAGCGTCACGAACATACTTGTTCCAGCCAACAATATGACGACCGCGGTGGTGGTAATAATGTAATATAAATGAATAAATAGCATTGATCCCAGAGCTAAGCGCTAAGCCAGACTTGATTATTGGAATGAACCCCTAGATTCGCACTAGCTTTCTGCAGCCTCATGTTCGTGGTGCTACAGCGACCATTGCATTGATTGCATATCAAGGAATAGACCGGAGCCGCGGGGGGCGCGGTAATGGTAGTGAAGACATGCCCGTAGGATAGGGAAGGATTTAAGAGCCTACCGGATATGCATCCTAGAGTAAGCATTGGACTAGTGGAGAGACGGGTAATTATTATCTATGAATGGGCATCTTTTAACGACCTCACCGCCAGGTTGGTTCAGGTCGAGCTTCATCCGGGAGACGGTATGGCTCCCTGTCGTTTCGGGTGACGCAGGTGCTCTCGGGGCATGGTCGCTTCGGGAAGTACCTGTGTCGCATAAACAGGGAGCCGGACGCCCGGTGTCACCACTGCGTCGACTGCCTGACACGGCGCGGCAAACGCTGGCAGAGTGCCGCCTGGGAGGAGCCACGACGTGCCCTCATCTCAGAAGTAGGCAGTGACCTGTCGCTGCCGGCCGCGGTCGAGTCGAAGGTCGGCAGCGAAGAGTCCTGGGACGCGGTGGTTTCCTTCTGCGAAACAGTCGTTTCGCAGAAGTTGGCTGCGGAAAGGGAGAGGGAGATCTCGTCCACTCACCCGGCCCGCAGCAGGCGCACCGGGCGTCGGCGGAGGATAACGCCCTCTTCCAGCCCCCTACTGGGTCCAGGGGCCACACTCGGGGAGTCCGTCGCGCCCACACAGCAGCCCCAGCTGGCGGCGCCTACTGGGTCCAGGGGCCACACTCGGGGAGTCCGTCGCGCCCACACAGCAGCCCCAGCTGGCGGCGCCTACTGGGTCCAGGGGCCACACTCGGGGAGTCCGTCGCGCCCACACAGCAGCCCCAGCTGGCGGCGCCTACTGGGTCCAGGGGCCACACTCGGGGAGTCCGTCGCGCCCACACAGCAGCCCCAGCTGGCGGCGCCTACTGGGTCCAGGGGCCACACTCGGGGAGTCCGTCGCGCCCACACAGCAGCCCCAGCTGGCGGCGCCTACTGGGTCCAGGGGCCACACTCGGGGAGTCCGTCGCGCCCACACAGCAGCCCCAGCTGGCGGCGCCTACTGGGTCCAGGGGCCACACTCGGGGAGTCCGTCGCGCCCACACAGCAGCCCCAGCTGGCGGCGCCTACTGGGTCCAGGGGCCACACTCGGGGAGTCCGTCGCGCCCACACAGCAGCCCCAGCTGGCGACGCCTACTGCTCCACGCGCGCCTCGCCGACGTCGGGGGGACTAAACACCTCACTCCCCCGCTGACCCGAGGAGGCACCAGTCGGGGGTTGCGGAAGGATCGTACGTTCCGCGGCCCGCGGCGTAGGTGTGAGATGGAACACCGGGGTGGTTTTTAGTCAGTAAGAGTCTGACAGACCCCGCCGCCCGCCCCAGGGCGGTGGACATCCATGAGGATTTTCCACCCCGGAAACAGAAAAAAAAAGTAGCAAGCCAATGTGCTAGCACCAGGGCCATTTTTAGAAAATATTTTGGTTTCCATTCAAGAGCATTTATGTTTTTTGTCACTTTGTGATTATGCCGTGTCTAATTGTACTTTGTTTATATTGTCCGACTTTCGTAAATGTTTTTTTTACAGTATTTATTCTTCTTTCCTTGGCGAGGGGTTGAACCATAACCCGGCACGCCCCGCACGCATAGTGGCCGCTGGGCTACAGTCTCCCCACGGTGCGTGAGAATGGACGGCGCGGCCGAGGCCGGCCCGCCAAGAGGTGGCAGGACGACCTCGACGGATACCATAAGGGTTGGAATACCTAAAGTTCTGTTTACGTTATTATTTTTTTATTTCTACTTGAGCAGGTTTTGAAATGGGACAGCCACTAGCTGTCCCATTTCAAAACCTAGTAAGGGAATTTTTTTTAGAGATCGTTTTTTTGCATAATCTTGCTAACTTTGCCTAGGTTAGCAAGATTATGGAATAAAACGATTTTTGTAAAAAGTGTCCCTTACTGGGTTTTGAAATGGGACAGCCGATAGTTTTCAATGATTTTTGTTGGTATACTGGCATAATGACAAATTACTTAATTTAATGTTTTGTGTTGCGTAATGTAAATTGTTCTGGACACTATTGTATAGAATCAAGTTTTTCTAACTGAACAGACAGCAGTGCTGCTGGACAGTTTGTTGCGCCACTTCTTCCCAGTTAAAGCACTAGGAAGTGGTGAAGGGTGGCGTTTTGGGGGACTGTCTCATGTAATTTTGACGTTCGAAAAGTGGTGATACTCAGCCTAGTTTGAATATAAAAAAACATTCATTCAAATAATAGTTTTACTATTCAATGTAATCCTCATCCCTTCATTAATAATATGAAGCCTTATTTTTGTTCCCTGAGCTACGTAGAGCCTAGTAATTGTAGTCAATAGCTGACTGTAGCTCGTTATTGGGTTGGCTCGCCCGGAGAGCTACCACGCTCTTACAGAATACCAACGTCAAGTACCAACATTATGTTGCTGCGCTTCGAATGGTGAGAGAGAGAATCGGAAGCCCATATGTTGTGAAAAGTGGTGGCAACGCATCAGCAATAACCCTGGTGTATCAATGGGCGGCGTTGATTGTTCAACATCAGGAGACCCGCATGCTCGTGGGAAACGAGCATGCGGGTCTTTGTTTTGCCCTCAGGCGGCTGCCAGGAATTTAGCGGGCAGCGGGGCGGCAGCGGCGGCGGCGCGAGCGGTTGCCGATTGCCTTGAGTGCACCGCTCGTTGCCCGCTCCTGCGCCGCTGTTTTCGAGAAGCGGTCCATTTAAATGTACGCATAAGATCCTACCGCTCCCGCGCCGCCGCCGCTGCCGCCCCGCTGCCCGCAAAATTCCAGGCAGCGGCCTTAATGGTATAAAAAAAAACCTAGCGCCTCGATGGCGTGTCGAATAGTAGAAAATCATTCTTAAACTCTATAATCACAACGCCTAGCGTCATCTCTTATCGAAAAGCAGAGTTATTTAGTGAACAAGGTATCTTAATTTTTCTGTTTCCTTATCTTTTAGAATTGTGAAACTTTTTATCTGTAAACTACAGAATATAATAATTCAAAAAATAAAATAACATTGATGTTGATACCTAGGCAGGTGTTCATAGTCCTACTGGTCATGTTTTATAGGAGTTTTACTGTTGTGTTATACGCGGCAAATATATTGAACTCTTCAGATTACTTTTTGAAGTATAATATTTAGAAAATTTATTTAAAATTAATGACAGCTTGAAACACCAAAATATTGAAATTAATTGCTGAAAATAAGTAAATCTATAAATTAAACATTTGTCGGAGGATGTATTCGGAATCGAATTGATTGTTGGTTTCAAAAAACTAGATGTCGAATACTTACTAAAAATACTTGTTAAATTTTAATTTAATTTAATTTGTTTTGATACATTTGTGCTATTGTGTAAAACCGTATTAATTTGTTTAAAAGTTACTATTTTGTATAAAGTTTTATGCAGCAGAGGTACGCCTCGAGCGGGGTCGAGGCGCCATCTTAACAGATTGCGCGCATGCGCGGTGCGAGTTGGCAGAGCGGGAATTTTTGACGTTTTGGAAAATCGAGTTGGATTATCCATAATTTTTAGAAGGAGTTTTGTTTATTCGTGGTAAAGTAAGATTGGTGTCGCGAACCCGTTGCTCGCACATACTTGTTTTAGTAACGTTTTAATTCAAAGTTCAGTGACTCTAATTATTGTTAAACTTTTCATTAAATTGTGTAACAGTGAATGCTTTTGTTTTGTGCTCGCATTTTACCCCGATGACGCCCACTAAACCCGTGACCACTAATGACGATGTCGAGATGAATAGTGTTTCTCCGACATATTTATAAAAAAATATACCCGAAAAAAACTTTACGTACCGGATTATGTACTTACCATATTTGTCAACGGAGTGCGGCGTGTTCGCGTCAAGTTCCGGCACCCAGTAGAAGTTTTCCACCTGGTCCGTCGGCACCAGCGGTGCGTGCAGCGTGCGGCGCGTGTGGAACACCATGAGGCGCTGCGGCCGCGTCGCGCTGTAGGGCCGCAGCGCGCCCGCCAGCACCAGCAGCAGCGCCGCCGCGCACAGCGCGCCCGCCAGCCGCACGGCCACGCGCCGCCCGCGCGCCGCCAGCGCCAGCGGCAGCAGCCAGCCGCACGCCGCCTGCGTCAGCAGCGCCACCAGCGCCGCCACCAGCACGTCGGGCGGCAGCGCGCCCGCGCCCGCGCGCCCCGCCACGGGCACCAGCATGCGCAGCGAGCCCAGCGCCAGGTACCACGTCTGCGCCGCCGGCAGCGCCGCGCCCAGCGCCCACAGCGCCGCGCGCCGCCCGCGCGCCGCGCGCCGCGCCGCCAGGTCCGCGCCCGCCGCCGCCAGCGCCCACAGCAGCGGCACGAAGCCCGCGCGCGCGCCGCGCAGCGCGCACAGCAGCAGCAGCGCCGCCGCGCGCAGCGCGCCCGCGTCGTGCCACGCGCGCGCGCGCCACCAGCCGCGCAGCGCCGCGCCGCGCAGCCGCGCCGCCGCCGCCCACGTGCCCGCCAGCGCTGCGCACGCACAGTTACACGGCCCGCGCACGCAGGCGCGGCGCGGCGACCGACAGACTCACCGGGCAGGGCGTACAGCGGCGCCAGCAGCGCCCCGCACGAGTAGAAGGCCAGGCGCGCGCCGCACGCGTGCAGCAGCAGCGCCGGCGCCACGGCCGCCAGCACGCCGGCCGCGTGCGCCGCCGCGCCGGCCAGCGCCGCCCGCAGCACGGCGCGCCACCAGGCGGCGCGCGGCACGCACAGCGCGGCCCGCGCGGCGCCGGCGCTGGCGTGCACCTTGAGCAGCACCAGCGCCAGCGTGGCCGCCGTCAGCAGCAGCGCGGCCGGCGCCCGCACCACCACCACGGCCAGCCCCAGCACGTCGAAGAACACCGGCTGGCGCGACGTCGCGTCGGGCTCCGACTCCAGGCTCTCGCTCGCCAGCAGCCCTGCGGAGAGAGCCGTGAGGGCTGCGTCCCGCGCGCGGGCCGCGCGAGGCATACGTACCGTGCGCCAGCGCCAGCACGTTGTCGCCGGTGCGCTGCAGCGCCGCGGGCGGCACTCGCTCGGGCGTGTCGAGGCGCGTGTGGTACACGTAGCCGTTGGCGCTCCACGCCAGGTCCACGCCTGCAACAGGCGCGAGCGGTGAGCGGGGCCCGGCTCCTCGCGGGGGAAGAAAACGCAACCTACCGGACAGGTTGCCGAAATCGCGGAAGATGCGGAAGTCGGTGTCGGCGGGGATGATGCCGCTCTCAAACAGCTCCTGCGCCAGCGACGACGCGAACGGGTGCGGCACGACGCCCGCGTACATCTACACACCACACATTACACAAGAATGACATAAACGTTCGTCAAACTCATCGCGGCATGCAGTATTAAAAACGTCAAATAGGATATTTTAGACTAGCACTCCGCCCGCGACTACGTCTACGTGTATTTCGTACTTTCCTCTAAAAAAATCCAAAATGTATGTTTATCTTCATAATTTACTTTGATAAATATTCGTGCTAAGTTTCAAGTTTATTAACCAAATGAATATGATTTTTCATACAAACTGTATCTCCGTTTTTCACCCCCACAGGGGTGGAATTTCGAAAAATCGTTATGTTCATTCCTTGACTCAGATTATTTATACCAATTTTCGAGTTAATCAAGCCACGTAGTATAAAATCCTACCCTGTAAAATTAAAATTTACTACCCCTTTTCTCCCCGTTAGGGGTAGATTTTCGAAAAACCCTGATACATGTTAGTTTTTATTTTTGGTTTGAAGCATAAATACTGAGTTTTGTGTTAATCGGACCGCGCGTTAAAATTCTGGCGTACACACGGCTACACATCAGGCTATACAAAACCAGTTTACGCTGGTCTCGCATCGTACGGAAATCCTATACAATGTGAGATCAGCTTATACTGGAAATGTATAGCTTGATGTGTAGCCGTGTGTACAAATTTTAACATCTCCCAATCCCTTTTAGGGGGTAGTTTTGAAAAACAAAAAATGCCAAATTTCATAATTTACTTAGATAAGTATTCGTGCTAAGTTTCAAGTTTATTAACTCAAGGAATAAGATTTTTCATACAAACAAAATCCCTCCTTTTTACCCCCTTAAAGGTCGAATTTCCAAAGACCCCTTCTTAGTGCTCCCCTACGTAATAAAAGGAAGCCGTATGCAAAATTTCACATTCCTAGTCCTAGTAGTTTCGGCTGTGCGTTGATATGTCAGTCAGTCAGTCAGTCAGTTTCTCCTTTTATATATATGGTGACTGGTAATTAGTGACCGATACTTAAACACGTGCTTGTACTCATGATAACAAACAACTTTTACTATGGGACCAAACATGAAATCGCGAAAAAAAAATCAGCTGTTCCCTACATTTATCTTCGTCTATCTCGTCAAAATGTAGGGAACAGCTGATTCTTTTTCGCGAATTCAGGTTTGGTCCCATAGTAAAAGTTGTTTGTTATCATGAGTACAATCACGTGTTTAGGTATTGGTCACTAATTACCAGTCACCCTATATATAGATTGTGGTGCAGCTAGTGTATAGGCAGACGTACAGACGTCTGTGGAACCTTCATCATACGCCGACGAGGCTGATCGGTTTCGCTTCCTTGTCCTGGCTGAGCGAGCCTGCTCGTAGCCGGAGCGGCACGTACCTCGATGATCCAGGGGTCGTGCGGGCCGGCCTGGAACAGCACCTCGCGGCCGCCCGCGCCGCACGCCTCGATGTTGATGAAAGCGCGCACGTCCTTCGCCCACCTGCGGGCGGCGCCACGCTCGTTACTAACTCATGTGTGCCTGTGTCTCCCATCTTTACCCTTATCGAAAATTTTGGATTTTGTTAGACCTAACCCGTTCATACTCAATGAAGCGGGAACCCAACTATAACACTTTGAATGGCCTTATCATACTGCCAACCGATATAAGGTTAACCCATTGAAACCTTTTCGCGGGAACCCTTATTTCAATGGGTTACCCGGAACCCCTATGCATTAACTGCTTGGTTTGAAGGGGTTTCTCGTTCACGATGTGTGATTGAGTTGAATTAAGCCATTCACACATATCGTAAGTTTATAAAATCCCCCATTGCATATCTATAATCCTTTGTCCCGTACAAAACGTGGTGTGTGTGTGGGAAGGTGTACTTGTGTTGCGTGATGAAGGCGTGCGAGGCCTGCAGGATGTTCTCCTCGGCGCCGTTGAACAGGAACACGGCGTCGTGGCGCAGCGGGCCGCCTGCTGCCAGCGCCCGCAGCGTCTCCAGCAGCACGGCGCAGCCGGCGGCGTCGTCGCTGGCGCCTGCGGCCCGGCCCACCACCAGCGTTAGGTATACAAGCGAATCCTAGTTGCTTATTCTTACATCGAGTTTTCCGAGATCGATTCAGACAAAAATTATTTTCGAGTTTTTCATAACTTAGGGGAACATCCATCGAGATTCATAATGGGGATTGTATTGTACAACACCTATGTCGATGGGTGGAGAGGGAGACTAAGGTCAAAGAACAGATGCATGGATTATGTGAGGAATTATATGAAGTAAAAGGGAGCGAATGATAGTGTGACGGTTGAAATTTGAGAATGGAAGAAAACGTGTAGCGCCGAACCCAAAAAACATTTCTTTATTTATTTGATTTATACGGCTTAAAAACATAATTAAATAAATCGTAAGTACTAACATAAAACAAGATTTATATAAAAAGTTGATACGACAGAGGGGCTTTCCTTTAAACTGCCTATATTAGGTACCATTTTGAAGCTCTTGACCAAAAATCAATTACTTTGAACCAGTAGTTTAGTCACAAATGATTTTTTTAAGTTTTTGCCCCGTTTGAACACGATGTATCTTTCCTAACAGCTGATTATGTCTATACGCATAGGTCATGCACCTTAAAACGATAAATCTACGATACGTTGTTGCCGCTCTTACGCAAGTCATAAATACGTACTTAAGAGAGTGACAACCCTATTAGCAAAACATCACGCGCGTAAAAGAAATAGAAATAGGTCAGTGTGTTGCTATTGTATCTTAGATCCTTGCGATCAGAAAGTGGTGCCTCCAAAAAACTTGTTTTTTCAGTGCGCCGACGCCATCCTTCCGGAACGTAGGTACGTTACGTAACACGGAAGCTCCTGCGCCCCTATTGTTTTGTCGAACTCGTGCGCTGACAATAATTGTGATTTTGTTTTGTTTTGTGATTTTGTTTTGTTGTGTTTTGTATTTCCTTTTTTATTGTGACAGGACACGTAACTTGGGATTATTATTATTTAGTGTTAGTATTTTTTTTTGTAATTGACTGTTTTTATTGTGATAATTAAACATTGGTTGTGTGTGTGTATAATTAATTAAAGAGTTCAACAATAACTCGTGTAACTTACACGGCGTCAGAACTCAGAATACACTGACATGATTTTAATTTACGGCGAATGCCGTGGAAACGCAACGTTAGCTCTACGAACTTACAGAGAAAGGTATGGTGACAGCCGCAAGTGCCCTAGGAACACCCGCACCATACAGTTGGCAGTACAAAGATTACGGGACAATAAACTAGTGCTGTAACAGGAGGGAGTGCCACCGCGGCAAATGCCCGCTACTTGGGACGAATGAATTTTAGACAATTTTTTCCGCAGCCCGACGAGTCTCCACAGAGCCGCTCGGCAGTTTAGATGTTGCCATAGAACTATGAACTATCCACAAGGTTCTAAAACGTAAAAAACGCAAACCTTATAAATATCGGAAGGTGCAAGCTTTGTTATCGAGAGACTTGCCGTTCAGCAACAGTTACTGCCAATGGCTACTATAAGTAAATAAAACATCCGAAGACCGTCATTTCTATGCTACTAAAGACCTGAATGATTACCCTATTGTACTTAAGATTAACAACACTGTCACTAATAATTAAAGAAAATATTGACTTATTAGCGACTCCATTAGCATCGTTTTATAACGAATGCATCAAGGAAGGTCTATTCCCTAATCAACTTAAAATCGCTCGTGTGCTGCCAATCTTTAAGAAGGGTTCAAAGATGGATCCTGGGAACTACAGACCGATTTCTTTGTTACCCGTGTTATCAAAAATCTTTGAAAAACTTATTAAAGAAAGACTTTTGGGACACTTAAAGATGCACAATGTCTTAAATAAGCAACAATTTGGATACCAAGCATCACTAGGAACTAGTGATGCTGTTGAGGCATTAGTTGACGAGGTTATATGTAACTTAAATGACAAACATAAAGTAGCCGGTATTTTTCTTGACCTTAGTTCTGCCTTCGATACAGTAGACCATGACATTCTCTTGGCTAAGTTGGAACACTATGGAATACGGGAGAATGTATTAAATCTTTTCAGCTCTTATTTGCATAACAGGCGTCAGTATATTGAGATAAAATCGGTGGTAAATGGTGAAGAAAAAATCTATAAATCCGATCTAGTCACTGTAAGCCGTGGTGTCCCGCAAGGCTCCGTTCTAGGTCCAATTTTCTTTATAATATTTTTAAATGACTTGATTGAGTATATTCAAAGACTTTTTGATGACATAAAACTGATAATTTTTGCTGATGACACAAATGCAATAGTTTCTGCACATGACATATTCGAATTAGAATCCAAAGTTAATACTCTGTTAAAAGCTTTTGAAAACTGGTTTGGTACTAATAATTTAAAAGTCAATGTAAATAAAACAAAGTGTGTATTATTCAAACCGACGGCGCGATTTAACGACAAGATTGATGTGGTATCTTGTGGTAACAAAGTCGAAGTTAATGTCAAATTTCTGGGTGTTCACATTGACGCATTATTAAATTGGAAGGTTGAGACATTCTCTATAACTAAGGCTGTTAGCTCAGCATGCTATGCAATTAGATCCCTGAGGGATGAACTAACTTTACCTCAACTTAGGAGGGTGTATTTCGCTTTGGTTGAGTCTAAGCTCAGATATAGTATAAAGTTTTGGGGCAATAGCTATAAATACAATATCCAGTCAGCATTTGTAATCCAAAAAAGAGCTTTAAGGACAATGCTTCGCATGAGGCAGACAGAATCGTGCAGGGAACACTTCATAAGGCTAAACATTCTAACAGTGCCATGTCTCTATATTCTTGTGTGGCTAACCAACTTTGTTAAGAATTTGCACAAATTTGAAACTGTAGAGCAAAGAGAAGCTAGAGATAGTACTCGTAGGAAAGACTTGCCCTACACAATTCAACCTAAATTGAAAGTGGTTCGACATAGTCCCAGATATCAATCAGTCTTGTTATACAACAAGTTGCCATTAGAATTTAAAAGCATAACCAGTGTAAATTTATTCAAAAACAAATTAAGGACATATTTATTGAGGAAGGGCTATTACAGTATTGAAGAGTTCATCAGTTGACAAATAACAATCATGACGTATTTATACGATATTTGGTATTATTGAGATTTATTAAATTTATTTATATTGTGTTAATCGTTTACATTAAATTCTGTAGGTAATTAAATGGCTATTAATTTTATTATTTTCTTCTTGTGACATTATATTTCTGTACTTAACGACTATTAATTTTATTACTGTATAAAATGAGTTATTGTTAATTTGAGTATTATTATTATTTTTTGTATTTTTTTTCTATTGTCACTATCTAATCATTATTAATCTAAATTTATGTTTATTTTATAATTTATGATTTTCTACACAATGTATTTTGTTATGAAATAAATGACTTATGACTTACTTATGACTTATGACTCTTAACTAATGTAATATGGACCGATGAGAGTACCTTTACTCGGACCGGCATCTGGAATCGGCAAAACCTCCGGTACTGCAGTCCTGTACTCCGGTACTGCAAATTCACACGTGTTTCGAGATGCCCGCGCGCGACGTTGCCACTTTGTTAGGTAGGTATCTAAGGTCAGTCACCAGGCCCAAGTTTTTATGAAGTTTGGGTTTCTCCTCTATTTATAAAGGGTGGTTACGTTTTACTCTGATTTGTAAGCTATTTAGTTTGAAAAAAAAAATATCTTTTTTGGCGCTATTTATTTTTATACCGTATCAAATTAATACTAAACACGTATAGTATACGTAGTGTAATTTAATGCCCCTCAGTCATATCAACTCTGTATATGTCGCATCCGGTCATTCGTTTTACTATTCGGAACGCCAGCGCCATCTGGTGGCGCTTCACAGAGTCTAGCCTGAGTTCGTGGGGAGTCAAGAAGAGCGAGCAGTGAGGTGGGGTGGCTTATCTCTAAAGTATTCTTTGGAGTGGCTCTTGGACATTGGACATCGTGCGGACAACGTGCTCATAAACTGTCCCACGTTCCGTATCTGGTTGTGTCGTGTACCTACAGTGTGTGATTCCCTAGTAAGATTAACTTGTTCGTGAAATTATAATCTGATTTGAACTGTTTTTCTGTTGCGCAATAACTAACAATAGGTACCCATAGTACGCCCACAGTAATTAAAATATGCCTGATAATAACGAGACACACATGCCTTACCCGCCATCACAACTGGGATTCGTGTTAGTTCATGCGCAAAATCAGAACGCTAAAAGTGAAAGTGACCGTTGACATTTAAAAACCAAAGTGCAAACATGCGAACGCTTCTTAAACCAGATACGGATGCGCGATCATGGTGCATGTTGTTTTGGGCATAGGCTGTATGCAGAAATACCTTTGCCGAGTGACGCGCCTACCGCCATGTACCAGTCGAAGTAAATTGTGATCACAGTGGTGATGAGCAAGCCTAAGTAGTAGGAACCACGCGAGTAGGGGTCCTCTATCGGCCGCAGTAAAGTTGTGTGTAGTCACAGGGTGATGCTTACGGGTCCATGCGCTGGATGTGTGAGAGCAATGCGATTGCTGGTCGGCCGGAGAGTAACGCCTACCTGGTCACGTGCCCTTCTGGTCTCCAATATATCATATCCCAGACGTCCTAAGAGGAACTTGGTAGGATAGAGGTAGGGATAGCAACCGAGAGTTCTTCTATAAAGAAAACACAGGAATGCTTTTTGCACTTTTTCAAGAAGAAGTTCATACTTTGCTTCGTGCGAATTCCATACAGAAGAACTAGTTTCTAGTTCTAGCTTGGTTCGGACAAGTGTGCTGTATAAGAGCCTTATTACATGCTCGTTGCAAAAATCACGGGCATTCCGGAGAACAAACCCTAGCATTTTAAAATATTCTTTGGCAACTGTAGAAATCAATATGATCATGAAAAGTAATAGCCTCCCCGACCGATTGCAGTCACGGTGGCCAATCTCAACAGAGATTAGCAGGTACGCAGGAGATATTATAGTGCACAAGTGTGCGCGCAGACACAGGTGCACTCCCTTTTCCCTCACTCTCATAGTCCGATGGGACGGCAATCCAACACGACCGGAGAGAGATCAGACGCAGGACCAACGGCGCCACGTGCGCACCGAGGCACGGGGGTATTAAACCGCCAACTTCCAAACTCCGGACTGTTACTAAGAAATTCCTAATGGAAAAACTCAACAACACTTTGTCCGACCCGGGAATCGAACCCAGGACCCCACGCACAGCAGTCGCGCTTGCAACCACGAGACCAACGGGGCAGTGAAAAGTAAGCTTCTGGTCAAATGTTGGGTGTCACATTTAACCAAAAAAAAACGGAGGAGGTTCTCAATTTTTTTTTTATTGTATGTTCGGGCATAACTCCGTCATATATGTATAGACGGATTTGCAAAATTCTCTCATTTCAGATTTTTCTCTATGAAAACTTCGGAGATAAGGGGGGAACGATATTTTTTTTTACATTATTTATCAAAAGTCGAAAACTATGCGGCCTAAAACAAAAAGAAAAAATATTTGAGAATGTGCAAACAGCGCTCTTTCAATGATACCCCACATGCTCTAGTAGCCCCGCTTCGAATTTTCAAGACCCCCTTTCAGTTCCTGTTGCAAAAAATATATAAATTTTTTCATTTCTTAAATAAATGTATTTTCTTATTTGCAAAATAGTTGGGTCACATAATCTAAAAGTATTCCAAACAAGTTGATAGAATTAGTAGTTCGTGAGGTATCCAGCTGTGAGAGATAGACAGACAGACTAAGTCGCACCATAAGGGTTTCTTTTTACCATTTTGGTACGGAACACTAATTAGTTCGGGCCCGGCAAAAAGACGCGCGCAACACGGGAAAATATTAATGGAATCATAGTGCTTACCTGGGCTGTCAGGCACGGTGTCGAAGTGGCAGTTGAGGAGCAGTGCAGAGCGCGCACGCGCCCGGCCGCCCACGCCGCCCACGCGCGCCACCACGCTCTGCACGCCGCGGTACACGTTGTTCATGCCTGCACACGCACACGCGTCACTGTCGCCCGCCACGCGCGCACCCGGCCCGGGCCGCGCGGCACTCACCGTCCATGAAGGAGAGCGCGAAGGCGCCGCTGGCGGTGTGCACGTCGAGCTCGACGCGGTTGTGCGGCGACGCGTGCGCCGCGATGTGCTTGATGGCCGACACCAGCATGCTCACCGCCAACACCTCGTTCTCGTAGCTGCCTGCCACCTGCGACACACCCGCCGCCAGCCAGTTGGATGAGCCTTTGCATAATAGGTATGATGCGGGTTTTGTTTTACACCGTGAAATCGCCTTAAGAGTCGGTGATGGGCACACTGGGAACGCACCCGTGGTCCGATGGACGTGAGGTTGACGAGGTGTTGGTGCGCAGTGAGCGCGTGGAAGCGCTGAGGCGGCGCGGCGGGCCCCAGCGGCTCGGGCAGCGCGTAGTCGATGCAGGCCACGCCCGCCAGCGTGGCCGCGCTGGCCAGCAGCGCCGCCAGCACCCACCAGCCAGATAGCGGCGCCTGCGCCGGCTTGTTCTCCTTCACCAGCTCCGACTGCGTAGAGTTCTTCTGCGATAGAAACATCTGCTCATATTTAACTATGTAGTACTATTGCTTGTTATAAATGTCAAAAATTAAGTAGATAACACCACCGGAGTTCTTACTTCATCGACAAAGAAACTCTTTGTCGATGCAGTAAGAACTCAGGTGTCACTCGTTTTTCAGTCTAACCGGATCCACCTGAATATCATATTTTACTGGGTTGTGTAGGTCACATAGGCACGTGACCTACACAACGCAGTGACTGGGTAACCCTATACACACTACCCATCCGCCTTGGTGGCCTCGGCGTCCGCAAAATTACCAGTATTAGCTTACTGGCGTTCCTGCCCTCTGTCCACAGCACCGAAAAGTTAACCAGGAAGATTTTAGCCCCCTCCCTGGTTGACTCTGAAGTGCCGTGCTTGGCCGACGCGGTAAACCCCTGGAAAATGGCTTGCCCGGATACAGATCGGCCCGCGAACCCATCTTACCAGAGGCAGTGGGATGAGCCGCTCTGCAGGTTGGTACGGAATAATCTTATTAATACGTCCACCAATACTGCTGAGCGTGCCCGCCTACTGGCTGTGGGTGAGTGGGAGTCGGGCCTCTGGCTTCAGGCGCTACCGTCACCCAACATAGGCACTTTGTTGGGTGACACCACCTTCCGGTTCGCTACTTGTCTGCGTCTGGGTGCCCCTTGCATGGCTCCGCATCGCTGCCAATGTGGTGAAGGTGTCGACTGCCTCAGACACCATGGCTTATCCTGCAGTAAAAGCGCAGGCCGGATAGCGCGGCATGCCAGCATCAATGACATCATCCGTCGTGCTTTTGTCACCGCCGGAGTCCCAGCTGTTTTAGAACCCAATGACTTGGCAGGCGACGATGGAAAGAGACCAGACGGAATGACCATATTGCCTTGGAAGATGGGTAGGCCTTTGATGTGGGATGCAACGTGTGTCGACACCCTTGCGCCATTTCATCTTCCAAGCACGGTGAGCTGGGCTGAGGCGGCTGCTGCAGGTGCGGAACACCTCAAAGGGCGCAAATACTCCAATCCCTTTGGAACTTATTTGTTTGAGCCGTTTGGGGTAGAAACCATAGGGCCCGAGTGCCCACTTAGTATTTCGAGACAAAGAATCAGCATTGCCATACAACGTGGCAATGCTGCCAATGCCAGCCTTTTGGGCATGTTTCCTGTTGACAGCGATGCGGACGAATTTTTTGATGCCCTTTCATTATTTCCCCTCCTTTTTATATACTTCTACATATTATTATTATTATTTTAAGTCTTTTAGATAAAAATAAATAAAAGCGTCCCTGTATATTAAAAATAATAAAAAACTTTTTTACAAAAAAAAAAAATAAATAACAACCGACTTCCAAAAAAACACTACAAAGTGAAAAACTTTAATTTCGGAAGTCGGTGTCGTTGGTTCCGCATTTTCTTTTATTGACACCGACTTCCGAAATTAATCGTCGCCAGGGAGAGTGTTAACTAACGCTCACGAGTCTTGACCACTTGAGTTTTTTATTGTCTTCACTTTTAAGACCTTGGTGAGGAGAGCAATACTTAGACAGATCATAGGGGTTACTGTATAGGCGATGAATCAAGTTTAGTAATTGGCACAGATAACAAGGAAATGGCAAGCATTGCTGTCCACATAATGTTAAAACTAGGTACTTCACTTGTTTAGAATGTACTGTATGCAAGGCGTTACCTTCTACTTTCAGGACCAAATAGTCCTAATGAGATGTTAAATAATGAATCATGATAATTATCCGTTTATGAACAACTACTTAAGTTTTACTAAAAACTACAATATGATAAAGTATAAATATTTTTTTCAACTTACCATTTTTCTGATAACAGAATAAGATTTTTTTTTTTTCCTTTTATGTTATGAGACCATTCTAATAAACATAAAATAGTGTTTATTTCCTGGTTTCTTCTTTTTTTCGTAAACACGTTTAGTAAATATGTAGGTGACAAGCATGTGACAATGACAAGTGACAATGACAACCTACCAGTGTGACCAGACTGGGTAAAAAATCTGCCACACTTGGCGCCAATTTGCCTTACAAAATACACAGCGAATTCAATGAAATTTCTTTAATCCCCTCTTTTGTATCACACAAAAATTAAGAACCTTTTCCTTATTTTTGTTTTGTTTAAATTCACCTGAGAAATCCCTGTATAATTTGGCCAAGAAACAGAAGTTGCCAGTTCGATAAAATCATTTTTGTAATCTAATTTTATAGAAAACCTGATGTAATTACTGTGAAAAAAGATGAATTCATTGAAAAATTTAATTAAATAGTGTGGATTTTCTTGAAATCTTTTGAATCTGCCACTGTTGTGAATCGTCAGCATGATCTGCCACAGTAAAAATTTAGGAGCGAAATCTGCCAAAATGGCAGAAATCTGCCACAACTGGTCACACTGCAACCTATAGTGTGACCATCTTATAAATGGCGAATCTGCCACAGACAAACGGCAAAAAATCTGCCACACTTGGCGCCAAAAATTTGCCTTGCAAAATACAGAACGAATTCAATGAAATTTCTTTAATCCCCTCTTTTGTTACCCAAAAATTAAGAACCTATTCCTTATTTTTGTTTTGTTTATATTCACCTGAGAAATCCCTGTTTAAAATGGGGTTGTTTTAGCTTTCAGTTTTTTTAACGAATTTGTTTTTACCGCAGTCGGGTTTTTAATTTTTTTATTACTTTATTTCTTTTATGATAGTGAAATGGTATATCGATAAGTAGAAGGTTCATTTGGCGCGTGGCCAAAACTGGAACTAATGCCGCCTATACAGGAAGACTTTGATTCTTTTATTACTTTATTTCTTTAATGATAGTGAAATGGTATATCGATAAGTAGAAGGTTCATTTGGCGCGTGGCCAAAACTGGAAGTAATGCCGCCTATACAGGAAGACTTTGAATTCATTGGCAATATTTTAGTCCAAGAATCTAATTGAGGAACGAATAATAACTAATATTATTAAAGTGATCAAAAATAATAACCAAGAGTTTTCTCAAAATGAAGAAAAAAATCAAAAGTATCGAATGGTGATAGCGCGCTATAAAATTGAATAAAGGTGAGTGCCTCGTCACCCCCCCACCCCCCCCTTCGCCGCACACCATCACCGTCGCACGCGCGCCATTCAATTTTGCGCGGGACGGCGCACGGTCGCGGCGTGCGGAGGCGGGCGCAGCGCCAGCGATTTGCTTGCATATAGCAGGCTAGCAGCTTCGACATTTCTACGGAACTAAAGTGTACCGCGTACTTAAATTAAATTGTTTATGTTCTTGACGCAGTTCAAAACATTTACACATACTAAGAAGTTCCGAAAAACTTGACTGAAAATCACGAAGCACATTAACACCCATAAGAAAACAAGTTTAAAAAGGGTGGCCGTACCGCTTCGGCGTAGAAAGCAAAACCCACATAATAATAAGTTGTAATAGTCGGTACCGTTGGCGCTGTGATTGAGCGATAGGCTACTGCGTTACGTGTCGCAAATTCGATTCCCGCACAGAAAGATGAAGTGAGGTTTGAATTATTTACTTTACACATCCACTTTGAATTATTATACCAACAATACTAGCGTAGGCAATGTTTTAAAAAAGAATGAAGAAGGATTGGAAATTTGGAAGTGATCAAACTTTGGTGAAATGTTAAAAACAAAAGTTATTGTTAACTAATAAAAGTTTCAAATTAATACAATGTAATGATCGTTAAAAATGACTTATTTTTTCAGTTAAAATATCTCAATTCAATTCGCTAACAACTCAAAACGCTAACTTTGATTTTTAAAATACCTAATGACACGTCTGCTGTGCCCTGCTGGCTGAACGGCGCGGCGGCGCGGCCAGCGGCGGCTGTTCCTTTGATACGCGGAGGGGGGCCGGCGCGGCGGCGGCACGTGTTTGAAGTTGTGTGTAGATGTTTAATAAAGTATCTAATTCTAAAAACTGCGATAACCGCGCGTGAACTTTGGCGAAACAGCTGATTGCGACTTGAAGCACTTTTGAATTGAATTTACATAGCAGTATTACTTAGTATGTAGTTTTAAATTTTAATCACATTAATTTAAAATCGTAACTACGGCACAATAAAATATTTTATTAAAGAAATAACAATATCAAGCAGTTAGTTTTAAACTTTTAACATAATTTTGGCGTACCTATTTAAATGTTATCTAATAACATGCGGATGATTAATTGTTGAGTCTGGGTGTTTGTGTGTGTGAGATTTTCGTTTGAAACCTAGTATAGCCACGCTTAAATTAAACTTAGTAAGCACTTACTTACCTACGTGTACTTTAAGAGGTGCTCGAAATGTTCACCTCCTCTCTGTACACACAGCTCAGCACGGCGCCTATGGTTCACCTTCACATTTTGCAACACAAAAGAACGCGATTTAATCGTGTTAAACGCCGCTATAATCTTTTCCTTTAGCTGTTGCCGGCTTTCACTCTCTTGCTCGTAAACTAGTCTTTTAACCTCACCCCACAAAAAAAAGTCCAAGGGCGTCAGATCAGGCGACCGCGCTGGCCATGCTACAGGCCCGCCGCGACCAATCCAACGTTCACCGAATTTACTGTCGAGGAAGGCGCGAACGTCACGCTGGTAGTGAGCCGGTGCTCCGTCATGCTGATAGTACAGCTCGGACTGATAGCTCTCAGGCACGTTCTGCAGCTGTTCTTCTACGGAGGTCTCTAACAGCCGGAGATAGCGTTGCCCGGTCAGTCTCTCTTCAATAAAGAAGGGACCTATGATGCAGCTGTTAATTATGCCTGCCCACACGTTCACCGAGAAACGATTTTGAAAAGCGTGTCTTCGGTTCACGTGCGGGTTCTGCCCACGCTGAGCCCACCAATGCTCGTTGTGGACATTAAGAGCCCGAGTCGGGTGAACGTTGCCTCGTCTGTCCACAGGATATTTTTATCCAGATTTTGTAACAGCCAATTACAAAATCGGACCCTGGGCGTGTAGTCAGCCAACGCCAACTCTTGCACTTTCTGGAAATGGTAAGGGTGCATTCCAGAGGCGTTTAACAGCTTCCAGACAAAAAACTGGCTGACATGAAAATGTCGCGCTGCCTGTCTAGTACTGGCCTGTGGATTCCTCTGGAAGTACCGATTTATTTGCCGATACAGGTTTCTCGGGTACACCGGCGGTCTACCACGCGCTTGAGCATGCGGTGGTACGTGGAATGATGCAAAATCCAGCAGGTTTTGAGTCGATCTCAAGATTCGGTCTCGTGATGGAATCGGTGCATCGGGGTAGCGGCGGTGAAACATGAGACGAGTTCGCGGCAAACTGTGTGACCTGTCGTAGAATAACACCATGTCCAGGTATTGCTGGTTCGTGTACACTACACTACGTGGTCGAGGCATGTTAACTGTAGTCACTGCAATCCAATAATTTTTCGCAAATTACGCGTTATTCACTTATCCAAATAAACTCGTGACTGGACGGATGGAGCGGCGCGGGCGGCGCATGTGCGGGCGGGGCGGGCGGGGGTGGGAGAGCGACGCGCGCGCTTGTAGTTTGTTCTTTTGCCGTATTTGGCGGCATTTCTTTTGAAGGACATATCTACTGAATGAGAGCTCGTACGCTGAGCGTAAGTAATAATAAGGCGTAGTAACTTTACTACGCGTCGAAAGAATCTTGATATTTAAATTTATTTAAATTTAATTATCTTTTTTTCTCTTTTTTTTTTAGCCTTATTTATTAATTTCGGTCTTTATTTATGTAAATATCAAGTTACATCACGTTTTTAAAATTTATAATTTGACCAACGGCTGGGCCTGAGCGGTTAATATTCGATATTGTTGGCTTAAATGAACCAGTATCATGGTTAGAATACGTGGATAAAATATTGCCAATGAATTAAATTTCATCCTGTAGATAGAGCCTTTCAAAAGTTTAGATTGTATGGTTTGATCATTGATGGGTTTGACTGACATTGGAAACAAAAAAACTATGGATTTCTGGCGGAAAATCACATCAACCAACGTCAACGAAATTTCAAAATTGGCAACACTTGGCTTGTCAAGTTGTCATTTGTCAAGTTGTCAAAATGGAATGAAAGGAAAAGAATTCAGATCAGCGTTGCCGTTAGCGTACATTTTACACATTTGACGTACCTTTTAAGCCTCCCATGTGTAATGTGTAATGGGGTCTATTTTACGTACCTTTTCAACCTAACATCCAAAATTTGAAACCGCTGCCAAAATGAGAAAACTAGATAGGTCTTCGGTCCTCGGTGGCCTGTGAAGTCACAGACCTACGAAGTGTAGGAATAGGAAGTAGCTCTGTTTCGCTTCCGCCGAGAGTAGGCCAGAATTTTTTTTTATAATTATTAATTGACAACATTTCATATTTTTAACCAGCATGTATTATTAGGTTATATTAAAGTAAATCCAAATCCAGGGCACCCGTATTTTTCAGTTTTTCGAAATTATATACTTTTCATTCATAATTTCAACTTTGTAATTCGGTGTATTCTAAAAAGACGCAAGCGCCAAATGACGTCATGCTTACGGTGGAATGGCGAAAAAACCTTTGCTTTACTGCGACCCGTCAAAAAAACTGTTAGATGTCACTGTCATATATCATTTGTCGCAGTCGTTGTCACTTTGTCAGCTTGTGAAACCCGTCTCCGTATGTTTGTTATATTTTTCATTGGGATCTATTTTATTGGCAAAATATTAATCAAAAATTGATAATAACAACAATAAGCAGCGTATCGAGTTGCTATGAAAAATATTGTTCAATTCAACTTGACATTGACATGATTGACATGTCTTGTTTGAGTTTTCATCAGACATTGGAATGCGCAAAGGTAAAAACCTCATTCCACCATTTATGTGACGTCATCAAAAGGTTTTTGATTTTTATTTTTTTTCTCAGAAATGTAGCAATAAAAAAATAAAAAATAAATATATTTGAACTGAGGATACTAAAATAAAGAAACGGTATTTTTGTTTTAAGGTCGTGTCAGATTTGAAATGTTGTCAATGAGGATCATTACTGCAATTTTTTCCCGATAGGTGGCGCATCGTCGACATGGCCATTGAAAGCTGTCACTTACATACATTTTATAACCTACCATTCAGTTATTTTTAATTATCTTGATAATGCCTCTGTGTACTGTACCAGGATTTACTAATCCAGGTGTACATTTAGTGGCCAAAATTATAACAAAAAAAAAGTGGGAAAATACTAAACGTCACAAAAACATTTTTTTTTTTGTTAGTTTTTCAATTCTATAAGCTTCCTGGTATAATACATGTTACCGATAACGATGGTAGACCAGTTTTAACACAAAAAATAGCGATTAAACTAATGTAAACAAAGTGAAAATGATTTGACAGCAGCCATCTCGCCGCTGGCGACATCTATGCTGAGCTTTGCGTGTGGATCCCCATTGTAACGTCAATAAATATTGTATCGTATAACCGACCGGCCGGCGGGCTGTATAAAAATGTACTCTGTGTCGGCAGGGGGGCGCTGAGAAATAATTCAATGAGTACCTATCATAAAACTGCGGAGATTTTTTATATAATACAAGCTAACCCGCCAGACGTTGTCCTGTTAAAATTACAATTTAATTTTTTCCTATTTTTAGGGTTCCGTACTTCGAAAGAAAAAAACAAAACCAGAGGATCACTTTGTTGTCCGTCCGTCCGTTGTCTGTCAAGACCCTTTTTCCCAGGAACGCGTCGAGGTATCAAGCTGGAATCTATATCGAATACTCAGGTCTACTGTCTCTTGGAGCTGTGAAAAAACAAACTTCTAAGCCAACGCAATCAAAAGATACAGCCGTTTATGCCGCAAATTTCCGCTTTTCGATACTCGCAAGGGAATCAAAACCTACAGGGTACTTCCCGTGAACTCAGAATCTTGAAATTTGGTACGAAGCAACGTCATAGAGCACAAATAAAGGAAAAATTGCGAAAACTGTAAATTTGTAGTTACATACCTACTTTGTAGGTCGGTGCGCGAGTCCGACTCGCACTTGATCGGTATTTTTTCCTTTTTAACGGTATGTAATTAATATACTTAACGATCTATTCTCATACCTACCAATTAAACTTTAAAAATTTCATAAAAATCGGTCGAGCCGTTTCGGAGAAGTGCGACCACAAACACCGTGACACGAGATTTTATAATTTATTAAATTAAGTTTCTCAATTCTCACACTTAGAATCCAAAAAATAGAACTTCTGCTGGCGAGCAGGCAGTCTCTCCCTGTCTCGCATAATCGCATTCATTGCGAGTGAGCGAGAAAAGCAGTAGTGAGTGATTTTAGTAAAAGCATGTACCTTTTTAACCCAAAATGTACCTTTTCAGCGCTGGTTATGTACCTTTTGGGAACTCAGTTGTGGCAACACTGATTCAGATTCAGAGACCACTAGAACATTACAATTTGCTGCATGTTAAAAATGTGAATTTGATACTGATAGATAGGATATCTGTACTGTAAGCAGATGAGCTAAACTTGATATTTATTGTGAAGTCGACGTTCATAGTTATATGCTATCATCAGTTTTACTTTTTGGCCAATTAGACGTTTGGGACAATGTCGAATTGGGTTGGGTATGCCATATCGGTGAACTGTGGCGAGCCACTGGGTTGCTATCAAGGAACTATTCTAGAGGCAGATGGTAGCACTATTACTTTAACAAAAGCCTTTAGAAATGGCTTTCCTTACCCGAAGTCGCAAGTGACTTTAAAGTAGGTAGACTTTTTTGCATACTTGCATACTACAGATTAATATTACACAATCAATTATTTTTTGGTTTTGTGTCATGCTTCAGTGCTGCCGACATAAAAGATCTGAAGATAATAGAGTCTCGGGCTGAGCCTGCAGAGCAGACACACAGTACTGTGGCTGTCACTAAGGGTATGAAGAAGGCGCAGAAAGCCACTGTGTGTGAAAACTTACAGGCAAACCCCACAAGTTCAGGTATGGATAACGTGACCATTTGTCCCACTTTGGGTGGAACAGTACTGCTTTCAGGCTGTCTGTCCTGTTGTCCCCAACCAGAGCAAAAATGTCCCGCTTTTACAAAGGGATAGACCAATATTCAATTCAATTTATCCATGAACAATTTACTTTGTATCACACTAATATTCTAGAGAGGAAAGATTTGTTTGAATTGAATAGGCTCTGAAACGAATGGACTGATTTGATAAATTATTTTTGTGTTGGATAGTCCATTTATCGAGGAAGGCTACATGCTATACAGGGTGTGTCGTAAATAGTCGTTCAGAGTAAAGGAGTCGATACACTGTATTCTTATGTATCACACACCAAAATTTTAACCATTTCCAATTTTATTAAGGGTGTCTGAAAAAAAAACATTGTTTTTTAAAATTTCTGTACCTTGCTTCACAAATTTGGCTGTAATTTCAACAAATATCAATATTTTTTATTGTTACTTTTGAATATGTGTACTATCATATCCAAACACTTTTTTTATTTTAAAGTCAAAGATACATAAGGAAAGTAATTGGTTTCCAATTTCAATACTCATCTCCAGCAAATCATATGACTTTAGGGGCATATTGTGTAAAAAAAATGTACTGCACTGTTAGTGCCCATTAGTTTTAAAAATACCTCATTAAATGCAGATTACAAAATGGTAAAATATTAAGTAGTAAGACTTCAGAAAAAAAAAAGTTATTAGTATTCAAAATGAAAGACAGCTAAATTTGTTATAAAAATTTTTTTCGGTTAAGTAAATTACAAGTATTGCAAACTGTTAAGGATTAAACCAATAAGTTTTTTATTGTAAGTTCTTTGATTGGCTTTTTAAAATAAAAACATTTTTTCAAATTAACCATTTATTAAAATAATCAATACTCAATTGTTTATTGCAGTCATTGTACAAAAGTTGGTTCCAATGTAAAAAAATATGGTTATTTTAAGCACAACTTACACAGCTGGCAGCTAGAAAATCCCAACTTAATCAGACGGGATCAATCCCAGTATCAATTTAAAATAAATTTGTGGTTGAGGATCATTGGTGGGCAAATAATTGGCCCGTTCGAGCTACCGGAAACGTTGAATGGCGAAAGATACTTAAACTTTTTGCAAAACGACCTCCCAGAGTTATGGAGAGATGTCGATCCAGAATTAAGAGAAGCAATGTGGCAGCAAAATGATGGCTGTCCCGCTCACTAGTTACGCAGTTATTGTGCGTGAACATTTAAACCACACTTATCCCCAAAGATGGATTGGGCGGTAAGGCCCAATTTTATGGCCACCACGTTCGCCAGACCTGAACCCCCTTGATTTTTTCTACTGGGGGTGTCTTAAAGAAAAAGTTATAAAGTCCAAATCACTTCAGTTGAACAATTACGACAAAGAATCCAGGCAGCGGCTGAAGAGATAAATACATGTAGGTTTGCACGCAGGCTAAAGCGATCTTTTATTCGGCGGTGCAGAGCATGCATCGCCGCTGGTGGTCGCCACTTTGAACATTTGGTGTAGGTAATAACAGTGAAAAAACTTATTAATTTAAAAATAGTTGTGATAATTAATGACTTTTTTTTTCTTTAAAAACATCTTTTTTTTTTTCTGTAAAAACATTAATTTATTGTTCTGTAAAAACATTAATTTGTTCTGTAAAAACATTGTAATGAATAATTCATTGTTCGACTTAATTTTAAGTTTGAGTTCAAAATACCGATACTTAAAGGCATTTACTGTTTTAGGGCTTATCTTTTCGTATTCTGTTTCGTTTCAAGTAGTATTGTTTTAGTATTAAAATTGCTGCGCCCTATCTGGTTGTACAATGACTGCAATAAACGATTGAATATTGATTATTTTAATAAATGGTTAATTCGAAAAAAACAATGTTTTATTTTAAAAAGCCAATCAAAGAAACTTGTAAAAAACTTATTGGTGTAATCCTTAACAGTTTGCAATATTTGTAATTTATTTAACCGAACAAAATGTTTTTAGCAAATTTAGCTGTCTTTCGTTTTGAATACTAATAACTTTTTTTTCTGAAGTCTATTTTACCATTTTGTAATCTGCATTTAATAAGGTATTTTAACTAATGGGCACTGTGGGACCTCGCATTGTATAGGTTTTTCGTGCAATCAGAAGTCAGCTTATACTGGTTATATAGCTTGATGTGTAGCCGTGCGTATTAAGTAATAATCTTAAAGTAATGGAATATATTTTAGTAGTATAGTAGGTTTTTTCCTCAAATTAACGCGGGTGAAACCGCGGGACACTGCTAACACCAATAAAATGATCGAAACCTAAAACCTTGTGATTGTGCTTTGTCCTGCATTGCAAGAACAATAAACAGCTTGATGATTTTATAGAAATATATTTTTGTACTTATTTGATTTCAAACTTTATTTTTCATTTCTTGTATCAAGAGTACTAGGTAGGTAGCATTAAAAACCGTTATTGTTAGTATTATCGAAATGTGTTGGATTAGTTTGCGTACTCTGGTGTTATGTGCGTTAGGTAACCAGGCTCCTCCGGGCGTCAGCTGCAGCAGCAAGATTGGCAACAGTGGCAACAGCCGCGCCGTCCCGCCACCCGCCGCGCGCAGCAAGCCCATCGACATACAGGCCACCCGCACCAATAAGAACGGCAACCACGCTGGTAAGTTAGGCAACAGCCCCGCCGCCCAACCGCCCGCCGCGCGCAGCAAGCCTATCGACATACAGGCCACCCGCACCAATAAGAACGGCAACCACGCTGGTAAGTTAGGCAACAGCCCCGCCGCCCAACCGCCCGCCGCGCGCAGCAAGCCTATCGACATACAGGCCACCCGCACCAATAAGAACGGCAACCACGCTGGTAAGTTAGGCAACAGCCCCGCCGCCCAACCGCCCGCCGCGCGCAGCAAGCCTATCGACATACAGGCCACCCGCACCAATAAGAACGGCAACCACGCTGGTAAGTTAGGCAACAGCCCCGCCGCCCAACCGCCCGCCGCGCGCAGCAAGCCTATCGACATACAGGCCACCCGCACCAATAAGAACGGCAACCACGCTGGTAAGTTAGGCAACAGCCCCGCCGCCCAACCGCCCGCCGCGCGCAGCAAGCCTATCGACATACAGGCCACCCGCACCAATAAGAACGGCAACCACGCTGGTAAGTTAGGCAACAGCCCCGCCGCCCAACCGCCCGCCGCGCGCAGCAAGCCTATCGACATACAGGCCACCCGCACCAATAAGAACGGCAACCACGCTGGTAAGTTAGGCAACAGCCCCGCCGCCCAACCGCCCGCCGCGCGCAGCAAGCCTATCGACATACAGGCCACCCGCACCAATAAGAACGGCAACCACGCTGGTAAGTTAGGCAACAGCCCCGCCGCCCAACCGCCCGCCGCGCGCAGCAAGCCTATCGACATACAGGCCACCCGCACCAATAAGAACGGCAACCACGCTGGTAAGTTAGGCAACAGCCCCGCCGCCCAACCGCCCGCCGCGCGCAGCAAGCCTATCGACATACAGGCCACCCGCACCAATAAGAACGGCAACCACGCTGGTAAGTTAGGCAACAGCCCCGCCGCCCAACCGGCCGCCGCGCGCAGCAAGCCCATCGACATACAGGCCACCCGCACCAATAAGAACGGCAACCACGCTGGTAAGTTAGGCAACAGCCCCGCCGCCCAACCGCCCGCCGCGCGCAGCAAGCCCATCGACATACAGGCCACCCGCACCAATAAGAACGGCAACCACGCTGGTAAGTGTCACGTGGAGAGAACTGCCCAGCGTACTACAGACCAACTTTTCAAGAGTTCCAAAAGACTCATATCTAAAACAATTGAATAAGTGATTTTGGAATTTATAATGATAACACGTATCAGAAAACAGGACTGAAAACACGCAACTAATCAGAATGTAGTGTCATTCATGATTGAAACAATATGATCACAACATGCTATCGCTAAAACAAGCCTTCGAGTCGCGGCGTGTGCGCTCTCCATGTTCACTGTGTGAGACAGCACCCGCTGTAGAGCGTACAGCGGGTGAAGTCGTTTTAACATCAACACGGATTGAATTCAAAGTCAAAGTCAAAGTCAAAGTCAAATCATTTATTTCAAATAGGCACTTAAAAGGCACTTTTGAACGTCAAAATTTAAAATGAAAAAATAGAATTGATTCTAGTCATATTTTTTTAAAATAAGAACATTATAATAAATAACAATAAATTATTATTTATTTAATAATATAATAATAGAAGCGCAAAATAAAAATAAAAACTTAACAACACGCCTAGGTTCCCGGAGGGATAGGGCGGTAATGCGGTATATTGGCACCGATTCTGTTGTTCACAAAGTAAACAGAATTTAAGTTCAGTGCATCTTTTTCTTTCTATTTCAATATGAAAAGGACAAAGATAAATATTAGTTTAGTCCTGTCAAATTAGCGCCTGACGTAAATTGACGTATTTTTAGTAGCCAATTTTTTAATCTCGTCTAAACTTGTTTATGGATTATCTAATTTGACAGGACTAAACTAATATTTATCTTCTGTCCTTTTCATAATGAAATAGAAAGAAAAAGGTGCACTGAACTTAAATTTAGTTTAGTTTGTAAACAACAGAATCGGGGCCAATGTATACTTAGATAAACTTAAAAGGGCAAGATACGTTACTTGATCACTTGATATAAATACGGGTAGTATTTAAACGCAAATCAAAAAATATCCTTTTTCTATGCAATAAGATTCCGAATTCCCATCAAAATTACTGATTGCACAGCAAAATATTCAACTCAAAATATCACTAAACACACTACAATTTATTTTCGCAGCGTACAGCGATTTTTACGTCAGTTCGAGGGAGCCCCGCGCAGCGGGGCTCCTATTTCTGTCTGCAGGGTTTAAAGGAACTTAGCCAAACCGAACCTCGGGGTGCCCCTGACGTCGTTTAGTATTATGCGAATTAAATTGAAATTTGAAATAAAATATGGAAAATTTGCTGTGCAGTCAGTATTTATGCTATGTATGTAGTATTTTTGTACAAAAATAAATTTAACTGTATTGCATTATGAGGAAAAAAGTAATATCATATTGATGTATAATTTCGAATTATCTGCAGTTTGAGTTTTGTTAAACATTTAGTTTATTTGTAGTGAAGTAAGTTATTTGATGTAAAAAAGAATATAAATGATGAGTATGTATTGATAGGCGATTATTTATTTGATATGCAATTTATAATATCCCTATAAATACGCATCGAAACGCCTTGTGTATTTTGGTAAGTGTTCTAATCACTCAAGAAAGAAAAGTAAGACACACGGGATTACTTTTCCCGCGTGAGTACGAAATGTAGTAAGAAAATGTTAATTTGTTAAAAAAAAAATATTGTTTGCTTCGCCATTTTTGTGAGAGTGAGATAGATTATACAAAATAGGCATGAGTGACATGATGCGACCCATCGCGCGACTCTCACTAGCTGATGCTACCTCAATGTCATTCATGATCGTAAACATTCGGCGGCTAACGCGATTGCGCTGGCACGGCTGGGGTCCTTTCTTTCTCTTTGTCTATAGGTAACTGTAAATTAAGTTTGCATCTGTGATCAGGATCACAGATCTGTCAGTTTCGTTACATGTATTTGTGCATTGAGCCTAGTGGGCTAGAGTAAATATGTTCCTTGCTAGTGGGTTCATTGAGGCTAGTGGGTTCATTGAGGCTAGTAGGTTCATTGGGTAACACACTCACAGTAGGAATGGCTTTCGTTTTGACAGTTCAACTACATTTATTGCGATATTTACGTGTGTACTACTCTTTCGTTGTGTGTGTATTCATGTTCTTTGGGAAATGTTGATGTTGCAGGTAGTTACGGCAACACCAGCTCCACGCCGAAGAGCCGCGGCGGCGGGGGCGCGGGCGGCCCCAGCAACGTGCACGACAAGGCGCGGCGCCGCAACGAGGCGTGCTTCGGCGAGCTGGCCGACGCCGCGCTCGACGACGACTTCGACTTCGAGGGCAACCTCGCGCTCTTCAACAAGCACGCGCTGTGGGAGGAGCTGCGCCACGCGCACAAGCCCGACGTGGTGCGCCAGGCCGACGACCTGGGCAAGTTCCGCCACGACCAGAACGTGCTGGCCGCGCCGCCCGCGCCGCGCCGCGCCATCCGCGTGCCCGACGAGCTGCGCGCGCACGCCGACTACGTCACGGACGAGGGCCTCAGCGTGCCCGGCGTGCGCGCCCAGCTGCGCGCCGCGCTGTGGGCGGCGCTGGCGCGGCGCGGCCTGCGCGGCCAGGCGCACACGCTGCTGGCGCGCGCCGCGGCCGACGTGGCGCTGCGCCTGGTGGGCGGCGGCCGGCGCCTGGACCCGCGCAACGCGCACCAGCGGCCCGCCGTGGTGGCGCTGCTGGGCGCGCACGCGGCGGGCGCGGCCGGCCTGCAGGCGGCGCGCCTGCTGGCGTCGCACGGCGCGCGCGCGCACGCGCTGCTGGCGGCGCCGCTGCCGCGCGAGGCGGCGCCGGCGCTGGCGCGCGAGCTGGCGGCGGCGGCGCCGGCCGGCGTGGCGCTGGCGCGCGAGCTGGCGGCGCTGCCCAGCCCCGACCTGGTGCTGCTGGCGCTGTACGACCCGCTGCTGGACGACCCGCAGGACCGCTACCAGTCAGTATTTTATTTATTCATTTTAACAAAACGTACAGCTGGTTCGGACGAAAGCCACAGGTCCAGTAGCATCTCAGTGTTCACATTCGCTCGCCCGGTTCTACGCATATCTATGCGTGTATGATGCTTCAACACAAGTAATAGCGCGTCATACAGTATAGCTACGAGGTGATGTTAGATGCAGGCAGTCAAAACTAGACAAAAATAATAGCACATAACTCGTTTTCTTATTGAATTATTGGCATCCTCGCCGAGCCGACTAAAAGTATTGCTAAAATTCACTATGATTGTTATAGTAAATTTTGGCAGAATCCTAGAAGTGGGCCGCTCTCAAGAGCATGTACCTATGTGGAATAGGTTCAAACCTTAGTAACTTTTACTACTTTTATTCTTTTTTAGGGTTTAAAAAGGAACCCTTAAGGTTCGATTCAGTCTGTCTGTCCGTCTGTCACAGCTAGATGTCTCAAGAACTACTAATGCTATCAACTTAAGCCTTTGACTGCGTTGATCATAATACACTGATCTGTAAATTATACCATTACGGAATTCGTACATTACATCCAGTCTGAGTCACCGACATCGAATATTGTGTGCAAGTTTTTCCCTAAGAACGGATGTAAGAATTTTATAGACCATCCGTAAACATGTAATAATGTAATGCGCAGGGAGGCGCTGCAGTGGGCCATGCAGGCGCGCGGCTGCGTCGTGTGCATGGAGCCGCCCGGCGCCGGCTGGCCCGGCGTCGTGTGCCGCGCCGCCGTGCTGGGCGGGCTGCCGGCCGCGCTGCCGCCCGGCCTGGGCGCACTGTACCTGGCCGACGTGTGCGTGCCGCCCGCCGTGTTCGCGGAGCTGCAGGTGGCCTACCGCCCGCCCTTCGGCGCCAGCTCCGTGCTGGCGCTGCACCCGGCCGACGACTGACCGGGGGCCGCCGACGCTGGGCGCGCTGTACCTGGTCGACGTGTGCGTGCCGCCCACCGTGTTCGCGGAGTTGCACGTGGCCTACCGCCCGCCCTTCGGCGCCAGCTCCGTGCGGGCGCTGCACCCGGCCGACGACTGACCGGGCGCCGCCGACGCTGGGCACACTGTACCTGGCCGACAACTGAGCGCACGCCGCCGACTCTGGGCACACCGTACCTGGCCGAGGCTGGGCGCACTGTACCTGGCCGACGACTGACCGCGCGCCTGCTACCCGCGCATCGCGCTGCTGTTCATTCTTTAGTACGTCTACAGATATGAGTGCGCGTATTGACCGACAGAACTTTTTAAATATTCTATCCCTGATTGAACACGTTCATATAAGTATAGTGTATTTTTTATTCCTCTGACCGAATCAACTCGTATGACAGTTTCACCTTTGATCTTATTTAAGTTTTCATCAATTCTTTTAAGCCTTGTATAAATTAATCAAAAGACGAAAACGTCAATCGCGACGTTTGAAACTAGCGACGAACACTTACGGACAGCTCAACTAGCGCAAATCGCGGCAATTATGGTTGATATGCCGTCCCGGGCTCCCGGCATTACCTAATTGGCTGCCATACCAAGATTGTTGTCACTGGTCCGTTTCAGCGCGTCTTGAACCTGTCGCCACACCCGCTGCTGCTGCTCATATCCACTCGTCTTGTACAATCCACCCCGTAATTGCTTGACCACCCTAAAGTTGACCTCGTAATCGCTTGACCACCCTAAAGTTGAATGTCACTTGCATGTCATAAACGACAAGGACTATTTATTTACGTTTAACTTTAGTAAAGTTTCAATTTTGTGGGAACTGTTGTCATAAAAAAATGTTAAAGCTTGTGAGGTCGACAGTAAAGAAAAACCAGAAGTAAACTCAATAGGATTTGATGAAATGTATGTTTTGGTAATTCGAGAATGTTCATAAATACATAATAGTAAGCTAGTATGTTGATAAGTAATTGTGATACATCGGCATCGATGTGACGCCGACCGATGGGCTGCTTCAATGTGATTGAAAGTGAACGCAAATATATTGTAATGACTTGCATGTGTAACTGTGTGGTGGACGGTGTATCGAATACTCATCGATTTTAGTAAAATCGATGTGTTTTCTTGTTCTAATAATTTTACATTTTCATGTCACTATTTCAATTGTGAAATAATATTTGAAAACTGGATATTGGAGTGTATATTCGACCGCGCTCCAAGTTACTTAACCAATCAGAGGCTTGAAGAGATTCGTATGTGTCCCACACAGTGAGCTTGGGCGCACGCGGCGTTACGTCACGAGCGCGGTGGCTGCGGCTGTGATCCGATGCACCACACCGTCATATGCATTTCATGTCAGCAGGTTCGACTACACGTCAATGGACCTACGAAAATCGCCCTTTCTGCTACATACAGTGCCTTCACCCATGTTCGTTAACATTTTATTGACTAAAGGATGATTTTTCAGTTGACAATTTTTATTTGTGGAATAAAATTGAGGTCTGACAGTTTTATTTATATGAAAGAATTGTCAAAAATTCAAAATTATTCTGATAAATTTATTCAGCCCTAATTCAACCTGTGATGTGAGATTACCTGTTTTTTTTTATGGGTTGTAATATTATTTAAATATTTTTTTAGTAAAATATCAATACCTATGTAAAAACTAGATTTTGTCATTGCCTGGGTTACTTTATTCTGATAAATAATGGCTTCGAGGTGAAAATTAACCATAGAAGAAAGAACGAAGGTTATGTGTGAACATGAAAAACTAAAAATAAACATATTTCTGTGAAAATAATTATTTTAAATTAGCCTTGAAGGGGTACGACAAAGAACTAGAACTCTTCCACTCACTCTCATCTGCCTAGCCTTTCCCCAACTATGTTGGGGTCGGCTTCCAGTCTAACCGGATGTAGCTGAACAGCAGTATTTTACATGGAGTGATTGCCTATCAGACCTCCACAACCCAGTTACTGGGTAATACGATACTCTCTCACTCTATTAATATTATACGAAATTGAAATTTTTAAATCATAATGTGGCATTACAGCTGAAGTGAAAAAAATACAAGTAACTTGGAGGGCACTGTAATTATAGGCGTTCTAAGTCGAGTGTTTTCCAAATATGTGTGGTTGGCAGAATGTGTTCAATTACGCTCATTTACGTTTGAATACATCCGTACACGCGACTCTTACATAATTCTATTCAGTAGCTTGACATTTTGTTGCAATACAACTAAGTATTAGAAAGAAAATAAAACCGTAGTGATGTGAAAGAGTGGACTATATTGAGAGAACTTGAAAGCCTACTTTTTCCTTTAAAAGATTAAAGGTTAAAACACTTAACACTTTGTTAACATATTATACAACGAGTAATCACTACCCAGCACTGTTAGTTCGTGCTCTCAAACCGGCCGCTGATAACATTGCTGTCGGTGAACAATAAAAGACAGACCTAAAGTCTATTCAAGTCCTTGTTTCCAGTTTATGTTATTTCCCCTTAAGTGGATATTGACTTTGTGGTAGTGTAAAATATAGTTAATTTCAGAATTACTAGTACTAGTTAAAAAGTCATACAAAATATTGAAGTTGTAGTGTAAACTGAACTTTTATGTGTGGGTATTAAAGTTGCTTATTCAAATGCGGATATTTGTTTATATTTTTGGAAACCCAATCGCGAACGTGGTTTAGTCACTTCAGAGTGGGTTTGTTAGTTCTACCAGCCACCGGGCCAGATATATTTCTGGCAGTGTTATCATTGTACAGTAATGTAGTTTATTATTGCTTTGACCTGTCAAGTTGCTGAATTATAATATTTTAAGGATGATTATAATCTATTATCCAAGAGCGTGACATCATGACTTGCCCCTTGAAACTACCCTATGACCACAGCCTGATCTAGATAGGTACTCTACAACTTCGAGCTTCAAAAAGAGCAATCATTTGTTTTATGATTTTCTGGCTTTCTGTAAGCTGTGACTTTTGTAAATAGAATGTAAGTAACCATCGCCCCTGCCTCGTTCACGGCGTTAGTAGTAGATGACGTCGCAGAGTGGGTGTGAGTCTATCTGGCGGGCCCCAACGAGATTTATCAATTGGTGTCAACATTTCATAAAGACATTATTTTGTACCTAAAGAAAATAAATAAGATATATTTTGTACCTCAACAGTTTTTGATTAAATGACGTTTCTATGAAGTGTCTAGCTAGCGGGCCCCTTATGATTATTTTTTATTTGTTATTATACTTATAGATCACCCAATAGTGCTTTTAGTTAGACACTATTAAGTACCTTACAAATCCAAAATGTCGACTTTCTGTGAGCTATACTTTAGAAGATATTCGTTATTTAGACAAACGTCCAACCAGCGGGATCAGTATCTTCTAAAGTATAGCTCACAGAAAGTCGACATTTTGGATTTGTAAGGTACTTAATAGTATCAAGCTCCTAATGCTATTGTATGATATAAAGGAATAGTATTTAAAAAGGGGCCCGCTGGCTGGACGTTTGTTTAAGTTACGAATATCTTCTAAAGTATAGCTCACAGAAAGTCCAATATATCTTATTTATTTTCTTTAGGTACAAATGTCTTAAATGAAAAGTTATCACCTATTGATAAATCTCGTTGGGGCCCGCCAGATAGACTCACACGCAGAGTGGAGAGTAAAGACACAACTGCTAGATAACTAAAAATTTATATTAAGGTTATTTAATTTTATAAATTGCATTTAAATAAATTGTAATAAAATTGTTAGTCGAAAATGGTGTATTATTAGTGGCTCCGTTGTGCTTACCGGTACTTACCATAAAGGTTTATAAGTTAATTTTTCTGAACCTTCAACGCAGAGGGTTGTTTTAGCTTGGTTAATAAAAAAGAAATGCCGCGTAGGTACCTACCTACACTTATCTATAAAACAGCAGATCTTTTTTGATAGGTAACCGACGAAACTACGCATAATCATGTGCTGAATTCATGGTTTCAATTTGCACGTGCCTCAATGCCTGCCCTGCCACCCTGTATTTCTTACAAAAAATTAACAAAAACAATTTGGGACAAAATTGCCTCAAATGGTCTGGTCATGATCAGTCCTCCCATTTCTTTTGTTTTCGTATTATTATGCTTATCGTATGAAAAATAGAACAAATACAAAATTGTCTCTTTTTGTGAAAAAAATTGTGCAGCAAATTGGTGTTATTTATTATAAAACTAGCGGTCCGTCCCGGCTTCGCACGGGTGGAAAAAAAAGAAAAAAAAGCCTATATTAATCAGTGATTATCACTGATTAATATAGGCTTTTTTTTCTTTTTTGTATGTATGTTTTTTGTTTGTGTAGCATTCAAATGGTGAAAGAATTTTTAAAATTGGTCCAGTACTTTTTGAGCCAATTCGTTACAAACATACATACAAATCTTTCCTCTTTATAATATTAGTACCTATATAATTATATAAGAATTACGATAAGACTACTTTTAGTTTCTTCTGCTGTTGCAAAGTAATCATACCTCAGAGACTATTTTAACCGACTTCAAAAAGAAGGAGGTTATCAATGCGACTGTACGTTTTTGTATGTTTGTTACGCGATATCTCCGGCAATCGTAAATCGATTTAATTTTTTTTTGTGAATATGCTTCAGGGGTGCCTCAGGGGTGGTTTCATATAAATTTCATTAACTTTGGCTTGGGTAGTCTTTGGGTTAGCTTCAATAATACGTATTTTTACCACTTTTAAGGTAATAGATATTATAATAATGATAATAGATAAATAAAAGTTTATAAAATTTAGTACTTATAAAATTATGAGTAGGTTATGATACCTATGTTATGATACTTATGTATCAAAACAAACTTACCTTACCTGCGGGCGTGCGGGCGGAGAGTAAGGGACTAACCACACTCTGTTCAGCTTTTGTCCATAGAATAGAAAACAACGATTTTGTTTGAAGTCTGTTCAGCTTTCCGCGGCTGAACGGATGCGTACGTATCTCATACAAAATCGTTGTTTTCTATGGACAAAAGCTAAAAAGAGCTGAATAAGTGAGATAAGTCCGGAATGGGTAACTCTCAGTCCGATCAGGACCAGAGAGGCAATTCTCGTAATTTTAAAGAAAGTTCAGTCTGGTCTCAGTCTCAATCTGTCACAAATACCTCTAATTTCTTTTGACAAGTTTTTGACATTTGTTTGTCGCCGAGATGAGACTGCGACTAGATTTTGAACGTTTTAAATTACGAGAATAGGCCTTCAGGCCCGTGCTGGACGGCGCGTACGTGTTCCACGCGCGCCTCAAAGAGATGTCAGCAATAAGGAAGGGGGCCCCTTCCTTATTGCTGACATCTAAGTAAGGGCCGAAGCTTGCCGGGGCAGCGGGATTGTCCGAAAGGGTTACCGCTACCCCGGAACATAAAGGGCTAAGATCTCTCTCTGACCAAGATTATGTCTGGACTTTTTAAAAGAGACTGTGAGCTCTGAGTTTGTTTCGGCCTTTCTTCTCAGAGTAGTCAGTTAGGAAACGCCGACCTCATCTCGTTTTAAAAAAATATGATTAACGTGTAAAAGTGTTTGTACAAACCTACTTACAGAAATAAAATCATTTATCATTTAAGGAAGGAACACGGGTGGGTTTTAGTCAGTAAGAGTCTGACACTCCCTTCTGCTCCACCCAGAGCGGGAGGGGTCATTTGATGATTTCCCATCCATAAAAAAGGGGTTTCCTGCAGTACAATGCTAATGAATAAACTCATTTTCCTTTTATTATTAAAGAACACGTATCATTGTGTGCATAATAAGATATTCATATAGCGTAATAGAACCAAAATAAAAATGCATACCTACCTACATAGTTCGGATGTGATTTTTCATTTTCTCTTTTGTGTGATTGCTAGTATATAATACGCAGGCGTTCAAAGAATCATGGCCACGCTCCTAACATGCTTGGACTAGAAAAAATTAACAAAACGTCCCTTGATGAAACATACGTTGTTTCATTTGTCTATATAGATGTAACTAAGTACGGCCTTTAATATATTTTTAAAAGATGGGAGAGTCAAGTAATTAAGACTATGCCGACCGCACAGTGGCGCCCTCATCGTTTGTTTGGTTATTTCATCCAATTTAGAATGAAAATGCAGAAAATAAGCATGTTAAGTTGTGCTTCACAAGATTATATGTTAATATTATTAGAAGCGGTAGTTTTATATTGTTTAGTTTTAATATAATCCTTAAAACGGATAACAGTTATTCCGTTTTAAGGATTATGATGAAATAACCAAACAAACGATGAGGGCGCCACTGTGCGGTCGGCAGTCTTAAGAAATATGTTTTTGAGGTTAGGTGGTATATCGTTAAACTGTGGCTTTTTGAATTGAGGGGTTTTCACATAAATAAAAAAACCATTCAAGACTTTGTCCCACTGGTGCATCTTCCTGTCCTTGTCTCATGTTACTTGGGGTCGGCGCAATGCCCTCAAAATTGCCATAATATTGAGTTAATATATTCATTGTTTTGTAAGTTATAAAAAATCACAACAAAGACAGGCTTAGGGTGAAAATAAACAAATGTGTTAATAATAAAATAAGGAAATGTAAGTTCATCGATTTATTATGAAAAAAATTAGATCCTCAAAAAGCACATCATACTTATTAGGACAACAACATGATTATGTTATGGCTTAACACAACAAGACTATTGCCTCTACGGTTCATACTTATATACAAAAGTGGCGCGGCACTGTACAGCCGTGTGACGTCACTGCCCGCGCCCTACGGATCAGTTCCCTCGCCGCAGCTCGCCGGCCGAGAGAGCCGTAAGGCGGGCAGTGCCGTTCAACACCTATATTCAAAAATTAACAATAAATACATAAATAATTGTACGGAAGACTCGCGTTACAGACAGCAGACGATCGTTGAACATGTCGGAATAATTAATTCGCTTTCTTTACCTATTGCATTGATTAGCATTCCACTCTGGTAACAAAGTAACAGCGGACCGTACACTAGCGACTGGCGAGGCTGATGGCAGATTGGGCCGAAGCGGAATTTCTATGGCTGTAACGCTGCTATAACTATTCTAGTTAATCGGTTGAAGGACACTGAACGGGACACAATATAAGTTCTAATGTTAGTTACACCTGGGGACGTTTAGTGTCCATCACTGCGGTAACAATAAAAGTCAAGAAATGTAACTCAAGCTCAAAAATGGCACCACGCAATCTGTACCGCGGTGGGCGTTGCCTAAAACTGTACCGCGCACCGCTGACAGTTAGCGTCGGTCGATGCGCTCGTGTCACGCGGAAATTATGATTCTGATTATTATAGTGTTTTGCGTTGTTTACATACTGCAAGTATGCCATCATGTGCTTAAGTGGTGTAGAAACCATACGGATATGAAGAATTAGGGAATCACTTTTCATATGTGAGTAATTCATCATTTTGAAATTCTATAGGTACGCGACTTTGGAAAGTGTTAAGTATGCAATATGAACGCAACATGAAAGCTTATTTTACAAGTTATGAAACTTCATTTACCATTGTCCGTTCTGCCGAGAACCAATCACGGCGTTTGTCGGAATATAACGCGTTGCGCGAGCGCAACTGATTGTTTTATTTGCGTTCCTTCGTTCGAATACTCGAGGTAATATTGTCAGGCCCGTATTACAGAACGTCACTCAATACTCAAGCATTACTTAAAACTAGATTCAAGCCATTTGATTGGTTGAAACTAGTTTTAAGTAATGCTTGAGTACTGAGTGACGTTCTGTAATACGGGACTCAATGTAGTGTAGTTTGGAACAGAATTTCTCGTTGATTTTGTTCACAATTCCTGACTTTTATTGTTAGTAGTAGTTAACAGTTGAATTCCTTGGCTTGTTACAACTGTAGCATGTTAAAACAGTTGTATTGGGATCACCCGACGACAGTAATGCGATCTGTTACTGAGGATGCGCCTACTCCCTTACAACTGAACTAGAAATATACGACCGACGGCTCGCCAAATTACAATATTTTGAATGCGAAGAATATTAATTTCAAATAGAGTATCTTTTCAATGAACACGGATAAACAATATTGTGTACCTACACTTTGTGTGCACTACACTTTTGTTTTTGTCTTTGGTTGTAGAGATGGCGGCAGCCGCTGAATTATATCTCATTACAATACATGATATCCAGTGTTGCTTACATTGTCGTGAGGCGGCAGTGACGTGACCTCGTAGCACATGGCCTGAACCACGCGCTACATGACACGATTGACGCGTTATATGTGGCGACACACGCGTCGCATGCCTTATGTGACGAGTCACACGCCACACTAGACCAGTCACACGCCACACGAGACGAGACACACGCCACATGAGACGAGTCAAGCGCTTCGTGTGGCGAGCCACACACGCTCTGTTAAGTATACGGGGAGACACCGATATAAGTAGCTATCCTACGGGATACAAATGATACAGACTAGGTAAAGTTGTGTAAAAAATATCCAAAACACTCGTTATAAAAATGATCTTCAGAAGTTAGAATACAAAATAGAAGCTCCTGTGACGTCGACAATATGTGAAGCCGCCACGAGCGAAGCGCGGCTCAACTTGACATGGCTCAGACTGTTTGTGACCGACGACTCAACGTTCCACCAGTGTTCGGGTGCGCTAGACACACTAATACAATACACACGGAGATACGCACACATACACATTGTCACGACATAAAACGTATCCTCATCATGTGAGTACACTATATTAACCTTACCGATAAACATTCCCACGTAATAAAACTTACAACAAAATTAATCAGTAGGTTCGCGTCGGGCGTCGTTACACGACCGGACCGGGCCGGCCGCCTGCTACGTAATACTAACGAAATACTTATCTACTCGACACTGCACCGGAATGAATGCGCCCTCGAGCGGCTCGAGCGAGCTGCGGCGGTGAAGAGTTCCTCGGCCGACGTTAAGTGTTAAGATTAGTCACAAACGACAACATCGTAGAGTCGTACAAAACGTGGTTCCGATCCTGCTCGCGGCGCCGGCGGCTACAGGTCGCGGTCGCTGCCCGGCGCGCGCGCGGCTGGCTCGCGCGCGGCTGCCTCGCGCGGCTCGCGCGGCGCGCGGCACGTGCCGTTGCTGCGCTGGTGCAGCGGGCGGCCGGTGGCGCGGCGGATGAGCGCGTGCGTGTGGTCGCGCAGGCGCAGCAGCTCCTCCTGGATGCGGTCGGTGATGGCCTTGCGCGTCTCCTCCTCGCTCGCGTTCGCGCTCCGCAACCTGCCGACACACGGACGCACGCGGTGAGGCACAGAAACTTTACTGAAACGGCACTTCTATTAGAAGGTGGACGAGCAAATATACGTACTTAATTTTTTTTGCATGGAAAATATTAAAGAAGTAGAAGACGAAAATGAGCCAAAAATAAACCGGCAAAATGGGGGTCGTCTTTTAAGCTTTGCAAGTATCGGAAATAAGGAAGTAATTGTATCTTTAATTAATTAATCAATCAATCAATAGTCTTTATTTGTAAACATAGGTTCCAATTCCAAGCGTGTGCAAGATGTTACAATTGTTATATAGGGTGAAATTTTAATCCTCTGAATTCATCATTGTACTCATCATTATGAACAACTTTTACTAAGGGACCAAAAATGAAATCGTAAAAAACAAATCAGCTGTTCCCTATATTTTGGCGAGTTATCTACACTAATAATATATATAAAGAGGAAAGATTTGATTGTTTGTTTGAAATGAATAGGCTCCGAAACTACTGGACCGATTTAAAAAAATATTTTTGTGTTGGATAGTCCATTTATCGATAATTATTCCGTTTGAGAGCTTCTGTTGCGTGCGCTGCGTAAACGGTTAAAGTTAGGTAAAAATAATGTATGACAGAATTGTTCCCCCAAGGTTGATTTACTATAACCTTTTTAGGGTTCCGTAGCCAACAAGGAACCCTTATAGTTTCGCCATGTCCGTCTGTCGTCTGTCTCTCCGCGGTTTAGCTCAAAAACTATTGGTATTAGAAAGTTGTAATTTGTTTTATTTATTTATTTATTTAATGCACAATGTACACAACCATAGTTACATGCTATAGTACATGACCCTGTTAGGGCGCAGCAACATAACTTAAAACTAATAATATTAAAATCACGTAAATTAGGAATTTTCAAAATTAAATATTGTAATAATTAAACTTAAATCTAGCCACAGAATACCTAATAGTACTTCGTACAGAATGGCCACTCCCTACCCCGCGCTGACATCAGATACCGCACCTCACCCCGCACACCCGCGACATTATCGGCGGTTCATTAGCTAGGGGCGCTCACAAAGAACCGCAGCACTGTACTGCTGACACGAACACACAATTTTGCGATTTAAAAGTTTTATCTGAGTTTTAATCACGATGGTTCGATATTGTGATGCTTTTCCGAATTTGTATTTACATAAATGTTTGTAAGATATCGCATTTTAATACCATGCGATATAATAACCGATTATTTATAGTTAAGTAGGTCATTTAAACGAAAATATTTTAGTGTAAGCAATATTTAGCTAAGTACCTTATTTGCATGGGCATTTGCTCTGGGATAGCAACATTTAGTGAAGTGGAACTGATGATGAAGACCACAGATGGCCACCGGGTCTACTCAATAATAAGTATTTCACAGGTTGCGATTCGATTACTTTAATATGCTTGCTAAGCACAATTTATGCTCGTCACAATGCGTCGTGAAATGGAGCTGATGATGGAGTACCAAGAGAACTCCTCAACAATTAACGTCCCTGCATCGGGAAAAGCAATATGTTGTACAATGCGATGAGCAAGTTAACATTAGGCTATTGTAACTTAGATACTTTATAAACAGACCCACTAAAAAGCGAGAAATAAAAACTTTTTAGCATAAAAAAACCGACTTCCAAAAAAACACTAAGTACAAAGTGAAAAATAACTTTGCACATTTGCACGTGTACCAACGTCATTTGGCTATGTAGTAGTAGTAGGTAATTATTTTGCGCGCGTTGTACGGAGTGTCCGGGGTGATCTAGCTTTATACATAAAAGATTATATATTATAATTAACACACAGATATAATTGGACTCTATTTGGCATGAGTATACACGTTAACGACGCCGAAAAAGTGGTAAAATAAAGTTTTGAAAAAAAAAAACTATTATTTAGGGTACCTCCCCTACATGTAAAGTGATGATAATTTTTTTTCATCCTTCTCATAGTGTGGGATATCGTTGAGTAGGTCTTTCAAAATATTAGGAGTTTGGGAAGACCGTTTTTAGGTTAAGTAAACCGTTCGTGACTTATCAAGCTTTAAAGTACATACACACATAAGAGTCACCCCTCTAACAATTAAACGGTTGTAAGTAGTTAGAAATTCAAATGTCACGGCAGCAGTACCTATATATAACGAAGTTTAAAGGAAAACTATCACACTTAAGTGGGCTTTACAAGTTTACGAGTAATAGTCGACCAATTGTATTTGACTCGAAAATTTCGATTTTTTTTTATCTTGCTATACAGTATCAAACACAAAGCTCCCCCAGGTATAGTAAACTACTTCCTCAATTTTATTTTTTTGTGACGAGTGAATAGTGTAGCTGTGTCCTGTATTTAAATTCAAAAGACCGGCTATGACAAGTTTTATCCAAATCTCAAAAAAAAAAAAAACACTTTGCGTGCTAAATCGTCGGATCAGGTGAGGATTTGTATAGGAAGTCAAATTAGGTAGGTAGTCATGTTTGGCTTTTAGTTAGAGCATGGTACGAAACTATCAATCAACGAATACGATCCGCACTTGGCTGTTATAAAAACTGCGGAACCCTACACTGTGTGTGGCCCGACACGCACTTGACCGGTTTTTATCATAATCAAATTTGTTCTAAAATAATGCATTATTTGCGAAGGTGTTTTTATAAACATGATATTAATCCTTATCCAAATAAATATGTTATTCATCATAAATATTTAATTTTGAACAAAATTGCCCTTGAATCTTTTGATTTCAATGAATATCTTAGGAGATATCATAGTTTTAAACACGCACGGCTGCCGCGCGCCGGTAACTGTGCGAGGTTTACTATAGTTCCACTCTTACTGATCATAGCGTGATGTACCCAAAATAGCTTCTTAAAGTGATGTACACACGGCTCCACATCAAGCTATACATTTCCAGTTTTAGCTGACCTCGCATTGTATAGGTTTTTCATACAATTAGAAGTCAGCTTAGGGTTAGTTCACACCGAGACGCGACGCGACGCGATGCTGAGCGCACACTTTAAAAGAGTGACTCAAAATATACTTTATTTTCTACACGAAAAGGTACACATTGCATTGTGAGAGTTCAGAATACGTTGCGCCATGCAGCGCTGCGCCTCGTGACGCCTCGCGGCGTAGAGCGACGCATCGCGACGTAGCGATGCTTCGCCGGTACGCGCGGCATGCGAGAGCGGCGCGTTCGCGCTACACCGCGCGAAATCACTGGCCTCTTCCAGTATCGTCGCGTCGCGTCGCGTCTCGGTGTGAACTGACCCTTATACTGGGTATGTATAGCTTGGGTGTGCGTACTAAGAAATAATCTTAAAGTAATCGAATACATTAAAATTTTAAACGCCATAAAAGAATTATATTATAGGTAAGTATACAATTTAAGTAAAAAAATTAAATTGTCATGTGTTGTTATGTGTATTTCAACCCAGTTTTATTTATTTTGTTAATTAATGTGATGTCTATTATTTATTATATATATAAAAAAAGTAATAATATTAGAAATCCCACCACAGCTTTGGTTACTTCGTAAAACTTTGCGAGGAATATTTAAATTTGAAAGATATATTTTGATCTAAGTAATCAGAGAGATATTTTTATGTTACCAGTTATGGAAATGGGTTGGTAATTGGACATTTTAGGAATTATTATGATTTCACGATTCTTTCTAGAATATAAAATTTTAAAGCGTATTGAATAATAACTAGACTGTGGGTAATGATATATAATAATTGATTAATGTATCAATTTCATTTTTAAATCAATAGATAAGTCCTATTTTAAAAGTATGTAATAGCAGCACCTATAGGTTTCTTATTTGTTGTCGCTGCCCGTCACTGTCATGTTTTGCATTTTTTTGACGTAGACTGGGCGATTCGATAGTGATTGAAAACATTTTATCACAACTACTTATCGAGTTCGAAAGTCCGCCATGTTTTGTTTGTTTTTGTGAAACGTCACCTGTCACCTATACAATAGGCGAATGGTGAAGGATTTTGTTTGTTTTTGTGAAACGTCACCTGTCACCTATACAATAGGCGAATGGTGAAGGATTTTGTTTGTTTTTGTGAAACGTCACCTGTCACCTATACAATAGGCGAATGGTGAAGGATTTTGTTTGTTTTTGTGAAACGTCACCTGTCACCTATACAATAGGCGAATGGTGAAGGATTTTGTTTGTTTTTGTGAAACGTCACCTGTCACCTATACAATAGGCGAATGGTGAAGGATTTTGTTTGTTTTTGTGAAACGTCACCTGTCACCTATACAATAGGCGAATGGTGAAGGATTTTGTTTGTTTTTGTGAAACGTCACCTGTCACCTATACAATAGGCGAATGGTGAAGGATTTTGTTTGTTTTTGTGAAACGTCACCTGTCACCTATACAATAGGCGAATGGTGAAGGATTTTGTTTGTTTTTGTGAAACGTCACCTGTCACCTATACAATAGGCGAATGGTGAAGGATTTTGTTTGTTTTTGTGAAACGTCACCTGTCACCTATACAATAGGCGAATGGTGAAGGATTTTGTTTGTTTTTGTGAAACGTCACCTGTCACCTATACAATAGGCGAATGGTGAAGGATTTTGTTTGTTTTTGTGAAACGTCACCTGTCACCTATACAATAGGCGAATGGTGAAGGATTTTGTTTGTTTTTGTGAAACGTCACCTGTCACCTATACAATAGGCGAATGGTGAAGGATTTTGTTTGTTTTTGTGAAACGTCACCTGTCACCTATACAATAGGCGAATGGTGAAGGATTTTGTTTGTTTTTGTGAAACGTCACCTGTCACCTATACAATAGGCGAATGGTGAAGGATTTTGTTTGTTTTTGTGAAACGTCACCTGTCACCTATACAATAGGCGAATGGTGAAGGATTTTGTTTGTTTTTGTGAAACGTCACCTGTCACCTATACAATAGGCGAATGGTGAAGGATTTTGTTTGTTTTTGTGAAACGTCACCTGTCACCTATACAATAGGCGAATGGTGAAGGATTTTGTTTGTTTTTGTGAAACGTCACCTGTCACCTATACAATAGGCGAATGGTGAAGGATTTTGAATGAAATTTCATTCAAAATCCGGATTGTGATTGACAGAGTGAAGTTCGTTACGCTGGACAGACACCACAAACTTAACGACATGACAATCTTTAAGATGGATCCAGATGTCTGGATGCTGCACCGACTTCCGAAATTAAAGTTAATTTTCACTTTGTAGTGTTTTTTTGAAGTCTTCAGTTTAGGCAATTGGGAAGGGTCTCATTTCCCTTCACAAAGTTTATCGACGAACAAAAATAATAAGGGCTATGGAACCCTATTACCTATAGCTTCATAACACATGTTGCTTTATTTGTGTTCATTTCTGGGCCAAGCTTGTTCGGGACCCTTATTCATCTCCTTTCAATTCGATAGCATTAGTAGTTCCGGAAAAAAGCAGCTGTGACAGACAGACGAAGTCATACCATATTTAAGTGTTCTTGTTTACCATTTTGGTACGGAACGCTAAAAATAATCGACAGAAATAGGGCTGCGTAGATGGCACAGTACGAACTCACTTGTCGAGCAGATGGTGTATCTGTATGGGCTCGCCCACGTTGAGCACTACGTGCTTGCGGAACTTGAGCAGGTAGGGCTCGGTGTTGGGCAGCACGGCGTCCAGCCCCTCGTGCCACACCGGCACGATGAGCGGCGCGGGCGCGCACTCGGCCACCAGGCGGCCCACGCCCCACTTGAAGCGCAGCGGCTCCTTGTGCACGTTGACGCGGCCCTCGGGGAAGATGTGCACCCACTCGCCCCGCGACAGCCGCTCCACGCAGAAGTCCATCGCGGGCTGCACACACACGCACACACGTCACAGCGACTCCACCGCCAGCCGACACAGGCGGGGTGCAGCGGTGCGGAGCGGAGAAGTGCAGGAATCGTCCAATCACAGACGAGACGAGTGACGCGATGTAAATTTCAACTATTGTGATTGGTCGATTCCTGCACGTCTCCGCTCCGCTCCGCCTCAGTGGAACCGCAGCTTGACCGTGCACTAAAGAAGGATTATTGAAAATTCACCTACTAATGAGGTTAAATAGGGAATGAAAGTTTGTATGAAGTTCGTCATTTTTGAAGTTAGAAATGTAAAATGTGGCACCTACTTAGGCTTCTGTTCGTTATGCCATCGTTTTTTGGAAACTCGCCCCCTAAGGCTCGCGAGAAGTTGCAGATGGGATATCCCATTGGGCACACGGCTTGTAACAATAACCATGTCTATGACGAAAATATATTTTATTTTTATATTTTTTCTCCTTCATAGCAATTGATTATTTTTAATGTAACATTCGGCTTTGTGACCCTCTTCGCCGCCGTGCTGTGCAGTACCTGTGAGCTACACTTTGTGACGGGGCTCTTCGCCGCCGTGCTGTGGAGTACCTGTGAGCTACACTTTGTGACGGGGCTCTTCGCCGCCGTGCTGTGGAGTACCTGTGAGCTACACTTTGTGACGGGGCTCTTCGCCGCCGTGCTGTGCAGTACCTGTGAGCTACACTTTGTGACGGGGCTCTTCGCCGCCGTGCTGTGGAGTACCTGTGAGCTACACTTTGTGACGGGGCTCTTCGCCGCCGTGCTGTGGAGTACCTGTGAGCTACACTTTGTGACGGGGCTCTTCGCCGCCGTGCTGTGCAGTACCTGTGAGCTACACTTTGTGACGGGGCTCTTCGCCGCCGTGCTGTGGAGTACCTGTGAGCTACACTTTGTGACGGGGCTCTTCGCCGCCGTGCTGTGCAGTACCTGTGAGCTACACTTTGTGACGGGGCTCTTCGCCGCCGTGCTGTGGAGTACCTGTGAGCTACACTTTGTGACGGGGCTCTTCGCCGCCGTGCTGTGCAGTACCTGTGAGCTACACTTTGTGACGGGGCTCTTCGCCGCCGTGCTGTGCAGTACCTGTGAGCTACACTTTGTGACGGGGCTCTTCGCCGCCGTGCTGTGCAGTACCTGTGAGCTACACTTTGTGACGGGGCTCTTCGCCGCCGTGCTGTAAGTGCCATGTGAGCTACACTTGCCTGGTAGACGCCGGCGCCGCGCACCACGGGCACACACTTGCCGAGCGCGAAGAAGCACGAGTGCAGAGCGTTTGTGAAGCAGATGTCGTGCGCCGCCAGCGACCAGCGCATGCGCGCGCGCGACGCCAGCACGCCCATGTTTAGCACGCCTGCGCACGAAACAATATCATTATTACATCTTGTCTATGTGTTTACCACACTATAATAAAATTTAATGATCAAAAAATAGTTATTTATGCAACTTTTTTATATTAAGGGGTATTAAAACACGAATAATAATAATAAATAAAAAAATAAAAATCTTTATTGATACAAAAACCTTTGACATTGCTTAAGACTGATACATGAAATGGTTAGCAAAAGGTCATATAGATAAGGTAAACCCTGACTCCTAAACTAGGTGATCCTGTGACTTAGGAGTCAGTGTTCTGCTGTCACTGTGATACCAGAAAGCTTTTAAGTCGTGTTCTTAATATTACAAAAATAGTCATTGACAGTGCAGGTTAACAAAGTATGTATAATACAAGCAAAAACGAAGGAATAAGGAATATAAGAAACGACTTTTACGGTGTATATGTGTGTATATGAGAGTGAGGGATGTATGTGAGGGTGTGTGTGTAGTAGTGTTTAGCGTTTGCTTGAGGGTGTGTTGAAGTGTTTGAGAATGTGATGTGTTGCTGATATGTTCCAAATAAAGGGAAAAATTTCAAACAGCAGTAGAACAGGTTTATATATTAAATATGCCTACTGCTGGTGGTGTAGTAATTCTTCTGTTTGAGCGTAGTCTTGATCGTGCAGCCAACTTTGTAAATTATTCTTAAGTTCATGGTTGTTTAGCCCAGCTAACTGAATGACTTTACATATACACACATCAAAAGTGTCTAGGGATCAACATATATTTTTGCAATAACTTTTCTCCTGATTGATATTAATTAAAATTTTCTTTAAGGATTCATCAAATAAAGTGTTTTCGTTTGTCACAGTAACGATAAACCAAGTCACCTTTGCATTAATAAAGAAATTTGCCATTTTCCTAATAAAGGGATTTTTGACATTTGAACCACTAACACAAAAGTTCGAAAAAAAGACTGAAATAACAGTTTTCTCTAAAATTTTATTGGGTAACTTAAACAATTAATAATCCGTGTTTCTACCGCGAACACTAACAACACAAGAACATCGGTTTGGCATACTCAAAATGAGTTCATCCAAATCACGCTGTGGAATGGCCGCCCATGTTCGTTGCAACAACAAAAAAAGGTCTTCTTGCGACTGGATACCCTCCATATTCGGCAGAGCTCTTCTCTGTAGCATATCCCATGCATGCTCAATCGGGTTCAAGTCTGGCGACTGAGCAGGCCAGGGCAGGACATTGATGTTAGCTGCGGCGAGAGTCTGTCTTACAACTCTTGCGGTGTGCGGTCGTGCATTATCATGCATTAACTGAAATAAGGGACCGATTTGCACTTGTAGAGGAACGATGACGTCTGATACAATCGTCTCAGCATAAATTTGAGCGTTGAGGTTGCCTCTGATCCAAATCAACTCAGTTTTTCCGCCGATCCAAATACCCGCCCATACCATGATGGTTCCACCACTATAAGGATGGACTTCCTGGCAGGATTTTAATCGCTGTTGGCGTCCAGGGGTTCTCCAGTGTCGTATACGTCTTGTATCCGGTCTCATACCAAAACGAGACTCATCAGAAAAGCACACGAAACGCCATTGTTCTTCTGCCCAATTTCTGTGTTCAAGAGCCCATTGATATCGAATCCTACGATTGTGCATTGCTATAGGTGGTACCCGTAGCGGTCTTCGGGAATGAAGGTTCACTTCATGCAAGCGGTTTCTGACTGTTTGGTCGCTAATTAAGTTCCCTGAAGAGTGATGAAGCCTCACGGCTAACATCATGGCGGTTATTGTTGGAGCTCTTCGAGTTAAGATTTGAATGTATCGGTCTTGTCTCCGTGTGGTGCAGCGATACCGTCCTCCATGGCGCTCAGCCACGGTACCAGTGCTTCGGTAACGTGTCCAAAGTCGACTGATAACACTCTGACTTGTATTCAGAGCTAAAGCCACAGTACGTTGCCGGGAACCAGCTTCTATCATTCCCACGGCTCTGAGCATTTCTTCCCTGCTTAAATGACGTCGCCGCTCCATAATAACGTTGGTTTTAATCAGTAGTAGGGAAACAGTAGCACTAATAATGTCTTCAATGCGTTGTATGTTTTTATAGGGAAAATATTGACAGCTGATTTTCATCTTTTACTCGAATTTGATTCACAGTTCCTGATTCAAATTATGAAATGCACCGAAAAGGACCCATATAAATTTATAAAATCATAAATTTATTACAAAGCCACATCTCAATCTCAAGAAATCCGCATAAAAATGCTTGATCCCTAGACACTTTTGATGTGTGTATTTTTATAAATTAACCTACTTAGAACGTAAAATTGGCGCCTAGCGAATGCAGTTTTGTGGCTTACTGTCGGCCATACATTTTTTGCTTTGCGCTTAGTAGGATCTGATGGGGGAATTTGCTTATGTATTCTGAGAGTGGCTCGAAGGACAAAGAGCTGTCTCACAGTAAGTAATTTGCAGTCTGCATATAATTGAGTAGTAGGGAATCTGTATGGTCTCCCAAGCATCACCTTGAGGACAGCTCTCTGTGCTCGCTCCACTACAATAAACCTGGTTTTAGCAGCTCCTCCCCATACCGGGATGCAGTAAGTGATAACGGACTGACAGAGTGCAAGATAAACCATTTTTAAAATGTTAATGTCTGCACAATGTCTCAGTGATTTAAAAATGTAGATAAGTCTTCTGACTTTTGAAGCAGTGTTATCTATTTGGTTATACCATTTCAGTCCGTCATCAATCACTACACCCAGGTACTTCGTGTGATTAACACGGATAAGCGTCGCACATGAGTAAGAACTAAGATCAGAGCACGTATGTGCCGTGATAACAAATTCTGGTGGAGCTTTGTTCCTATAATTCATAAAGAAGGGAATGAAATTTGTTTTGGCCACGTTCAGGGTGAGTAGGTTGAATAGCAATAGAATGTGGGTGTATCACACGAGGCGAAGCCGAGTATGATAATAGTATCACAAGAAGGATGATTTCCACCAAACGATTCGCATCGCATCGGATCGGAACGAATTTTACAGTCTTTAAACAATATTAAATCGTGTACACAGTATTTAACCCTTTGACCGCCACGGTCGTGTATAGACGACAAATGAAAACGTGCCCAACACGCCAATGCCGACAAGAAAACACCATGTTTTAAGTATAAACATAGAAAACTGAATTTAATTTATTTATTTTGTACTTAAAACATGGTGTTTTCTTGTCGGCATTAGCCGACGGTGGCGTGTTGTTTTCGTTTGTCGTCTATACACGACCGTGGCGGTCAAAGAGTTAAAGTCTATATTACCAAGCCGCGTACAGCAGCTTGACCGCGGGCGTCTTCCGCGACACGCGATCGTAGTCGAAAGTATGGTGCGACGCGCGTAAGGCTCCGTTCGTCTGTCTTTGTATCCGATCGAATCCTTTCGGCTGTCGGCCTTTTTTGGATGGTATATTATCGTTACTATGACACCGGTTGTTTTAATGTTGGCAATAAGCAACTGTTTCAGAAACTTATACAGAGAATTTATAGCATGGGTGTAGATAAAAATAATTTAGTACTGTGGCGTAATAACACGACGTAGAAGATATTCAGTGCCTATCTGGACTTTGCTATTGATGATGTCTAAATATGAAAATCAAAAATCTCAGCATTCTCACTTGCGACCACTACGCCTTAAGTACTAGACCAAACGAGGCAGCCTCAGTCTCGAAGTAGATTTTCCCGCAGTAGGATAAAATCCTTTTCTCATAGAGATAAGTTTGGAACAGGCATCGATTTAATGTCCCTATCCTCGATGGTTACTGGTTAGTGTGCAGCGCTAACGTGCTGTCGCTGGTTGAGACTCCTTCCGCGCTCTGCAGACGGACTCCGTTCGACTCCGTGTTTGTTTGTAATGAATAGGCTCCGAAACTACTGAACCGATTTAAGAAATTATTTTTGTGTTAGATAGTCCATTTATCGGGGAAAGCTATAGGCTATATAACATCACGCTACGACCAATAGGAGTGTCGCAGCAATGAAAAATGTTGCAAAAACGGGAAAAATTATTCCTTTTGAGAGCTTCCGTTGCGTGCGCTGCGCAAACGGTTAAAGTTACGCAAAAATAATGTATGACGGAATTGTTCCCCCTTAAAAGTTCTAAAAAAAGTCCGCGACAGCATATGTCTATCTTTTCAGGTTGACTTACTTTATCTGTTTTTATGATAATCAAATTTGTTCTAAAATAATGCATTATTTGCGAAGGTGTTTTTATAAACATGATATTAATCCTTATCCAAATAAACTCGTTATTCATCACAAGTATTTAATTTTGAATAAAATTGAACTTGACATTTTTGTTTTCAATGAATATCTTAGTAGTTTTAAAATAAATCAGCACGGCTGCCGCTCGCCGCCGTTAGGTGTACGAGGTTTACTATAGTTTCACTCTTACTGACCATAGAGTGATGTACCTAAAATATCTTCTTAAAGTAATGTACCTACAGACGCCAGCAGTGCTATTCTGTAAAAATCTCACCGTGGATCTCACCGCTACTACAAACTGTCAAATTTCTTTAATAGATTTTCAACTTTATCGCTACATCATAAGGTTCAAAGTTGATTGGGAAAATTTGACAGTTTCGGGTAGCTTGATGTGCTGGCGTCTGTACACACGGCTACATATCAAGCTAAGTATATATATACAGTTTTAGCTGACCTCGCACTGTTTAGGTTTTCGTACAATCAGAAGTCAGCTTATACTGGAGCTTGATGTGTAGCCGTGCGTACTAAGTAATAATCTTAAAGTAATCCTACTAATATTATAAATGTGAAAGTTTGTGAAGATGTTTGGATGTTTGTTACTAAATCACGCACAAACGGCTGAACAGATTTGGATGAAATTTGGCACACAGATAGTTTATAATCAGGAATAACACATAGGATGGGTAATAGGTAATACGGGCTGGTGTCCGCAACTCCACGTCAATGCGCGTATTTTGCGTACGGAAAATTTTAACACATAGGATACTTTTTATCACGATATTCACACAAATAGTGTATTTTTTATTATTTTTAATTTTATTGTTATCCAAGTAGTATTCGGTATGGAAGAGCGGAGTCTCCCAATACAGGCATTACTTGCTTAAAGGGAGGCTCCAATCACTATCTGTTTAGCTTATGTTATGTTGGAGAAATAAATAATTTTTTATTTTTTTTAATCCCACGGGATCGAAACTAACGCGGGTGAAACCGCGGGGCGCTGCTAGTTGACTAATAACGAACATACACCGTTACTACTACCTAGGCTGTCTATGACATAATGCCATATTGCACATAGGTGTGCCCGTGTGTCCGCTCGTCTGAACGGGCACACGGGCACGCACAGTGGCGCATAGCAGGCGTGGCCCGGGGTCATGTGGGGCGGGGGGTCGCTGGTGCCGAGCGAGTGACGTCGCAGATACATGGCTGATAAAAGTTCAAGAACAAAACACAGCGGACAACAAAACGAATGCAGACGTCCAACTAGACACTTTGTCATTGACTTGACTCATTTACTGTTATTTTGCTGATAAACAATTTTATCAAACAACAGCGCTTACCCCTCGGATACTCATTTTCCTAACAAAAAGGAAACAACAAAATCACAAAAAGAAATTATAAGGATAATAAACAAACAATTACGGATTATTTTCTAACAAATACTTATAGTTTTAATACTTTCGGGGTTCAGCCGTGCTCCAACAAGGGTGTGGACGTTGGACGCTAGGTGTGGCCACGCTCGGCGTTATGACTGTGTATATAGCTATTCATTATGATAAAGAGCAAGGCCAAAGGGGAAGCCTTGTCCTTTACAATCTGTAAAATGAAGGCTAAACACGTGCTCCACATTATAAGAGCAGCAACTAGAACAGATGATATGGTTGATGGGTAACGTTGAGATCATTGTATCGACTAGGTTCCCGTGACTAGACAATATAATTGATTTGGCATTGTATTTGCAAGTAATACTAACGGTATAATTTGGTCGATTATGTGTGTATTGTGGACGCATCCTCTTCATAGTTGGGGAATCTGCCCTGCTAATTGTACTTGTAGTAATCGTCACTTTTGGCATTTTTGCATGAGACAGTAAAGGAAAAAATACGTCAATATAAAGCTTTATTATTTTTAGGAGCACTTCAAAAGTTATAAATATTATTTATTTATTTATTTTATTTTATATTTTTCGGAAAACTTACAGCTAGGCAGACACAATATTCAAAGTTAATAACATGAAGATGGCCAATTACAAGTTTTCACAGATAGCATGTAAACAAATTAGAATTATATAACATATACTTGTTGTTTAAATATCAAAAAATATGTTTCCCGCGTTTTTTTCCAAACCGTCATTTTGCAAGTACTGCGTTTGCAATAAGGAGGGCAGGAATGCGGCCCATTAAAAAAATATGGCATTTTACTAACCCCCATAATTATCAAGTGTACGCACTTCCTAATAATGGGGGTTAGTAAAATGCCATATTTTTAAAAAACCACAAACATTTTATTCCATTCTAACTAGTAGTTAGAATTTAACCTTCCTCGATTGTAATTAATGTAAGTAAATTATAATTGTACTTTTATTTTTATACTTTAATAAAAAACAAATATATTTATAAAGTGCTAATGTGCTAGTGCTAGTGTGTTTTATTAGTAGATTATCGTTCGAGATTAGTGCTAGAGATATCGTCAGAACCATAGAAATGTAAAAAACAGGAGAAGTGGCAAGGGGGCGTGTCTGAGTCGACGGGTCGTGAACAAAACGAGCATGTTCTAGGGCCTAGGCAAATGGCTGTCTCCGCGAACTAGTGCGCTATCGATCGTGATCTTGGAAAAATATAAGAATGCCGTGTTGTTCAGTGGTTTGGTTCAGAGTTAGTGATGTGGCTGTGCAGAGCCACTAATGTAGGCTATCGACAACAATGTCGATTACCCATCGTATTATCGTATACAAGGTGTAACAGAATAAACGCAAGTCCTGAAAGTAGTTTGTTCATAATTGACTACTGAATCGTTCAGTAACTTTTAATAATAATAATATAATTCATTTATTAGACATCAGAGGTCCAAGGGTTAGTTAGTAAAACACACTAAGAAATAGAAAAGTAAAAAAAAAAAATATTCTTGCCTCACCAGTATTCGCATAAAGTGCTGCAGAAAAGGTGAGTCCAGTTTATTTGTTAGCATCCTCAAAATGCCATTTGAGCCAGACCGCGCCCTATGCAAAAGTGAGGCTGTCTTTAGTCTCACCATGGCACAAAAGTCATGGGTGTGAGCCTGTGCAAACATGCCCGAGGCACTACAGAAACGCGGCAAGCTCAAAAGCATTCTGAAGCTGTTATTGTACTGGATCCGCAGCTTATCCAACACTCCACGCGTATAATTGACCCATAGGCTACTCGTGTAGAAAGTTTGGCAATACGCTTTAAACAGGGTTAGTTTTACCTCTCTACTACAACGAGCAAACCTGCGGTACAACATATTAGCTCTCACAGCGAGAGCTCTGCGTTCCCGCTCAATATCTGCATGATCCTTAAGGTCGTCCGTTACACAGTGTCCTAAGTATTTAAATTGTGTCACTCTATGCATTACCTGTCCATTGAGTGTAATGACTGGCTCAAGAGATATTTTGTTGCCGACGGCCTTAAAGATCATGTAGACACTCTTTTTAGAGTTGTACAGCAGACCATGACTTGTAGCATATTTTGTGCAGCAGTCTAAAAGTTCCCGCATTGCGCTGGCAGTTGGGCCCAGCAGCACCATGTCGTCTGCGTAGCTAAGGTTATTGACACAAGTGTCATCAATCCAACATCCAATACGCTTGCCGCTGAGCCCAGCTATCAGCTCATTTACATACAGACTGAAAAGCTTCGTTGAGGTAAGTCCCCCCTGCCTCACCCCGCATTCCAGTCTGTATGCGTCAGAAAGCGAGTTTTGCCATCTCACATTATTCACCTGGTTGGAGTACCAATACTGAAACACACGAACTATTTCATCAGGTACGCGTGCCTCCCTGAGCTTTTTCCACAAAATGTCATATGACACAAGGTCAAAAGCCCTGGAGAGGTCAAGGAAGCACGCGTAAACTGGTGTGCGTCTATCGGTATAATATTTGACGGTTTGCTTTAGACTTAATATTGCGCTTTCAGTGGAAAGTCCTGGCCTAAACCCGAACTGAGCGTCATGTATATTTAAAAATGTATCCAATATGTTGTCCAGCAAACCGTCAAAAACTTTGGCAATAACTGTAGCGAGCGATATAGGCCTATAATTATTTACGTCAGTAATATCACCCGTCTTATTCTTTATAATGGGTACCACTAGCGTTTTCATTAAATCTGGTGGTAAATAAGAGTGACTGATACTTAAAGAATAGAACATAGACAACACCCGAGCACAATGGAACCCCGCATATTTTAGGTGCTCGATACTGAGACTGTCATGCCCTGGAGATTTTCCGCCCGTCATTTTTTGTATAACACTAGATATTTGCTTAGCTGTAAATCTGATAACAGGGCTGCTCTGACATAGATATTTTTCAAAAATTATGTATGTTTTCATACTAACCGCCGATTGAGCCAAATAAAATTAAATCTTATTTCATGGCAATAAGACTGAATTTTAAATGCATAAAGTAATGCTAGTGTCAACATGATTTTCTTAATAGAAATAGTAAGCTTTAATTAAAATAAGTTTTGGTCATTGTATTATGCTTTTAACTCAATACTCTAATTGGGGTGTATGAGGTCTTGCGTTATTATATTACACCTTGTATATTGCTATTATAGTTGATTTTTCAATTTGTCAACCGTTAACCCGGTTGGAAAATTTTAAAAGAATATGTTTAAATCCATGTTTAATTATTTTTATTTACTTCAATATTTTTAGCTACATTTTTGGATGTATAATATATTTTGTGGACATATTGTGTTTTATTACAATATTAAATGTAAGAATCGATAACTTTCCGATTTAATCATTCACTAGCGTATATGTAAAATAAATGGCTTCTGCACAGCTCAAAGATACAGAAGTTTTTGTTTAAGGTGATTGCGCAGTGGTTACCGCGAAATTCAATTTTTTTTACGTTGTTTGGAATTTGCAGGTCTGTTTTAGGTTGTATCTTGATCAAAATTTGATTCGCGACTATAACAGGTACGTATCTAAAGAATTATAATAATTAGAATCATTAATACATCTTCCTAACTTAGATTTGTACCACAAGAAGAAATCTCTCATGGAAAAGTGTTTGTGGTACAAATCTCACTCAGGAAGATGTATTAATGATTCTAATGATTATAATTCTTTAGATACGTACCTGTTATAGTCGCGAATCAAATTTTGATCAAGATACAACCTGAAACAGACCTGCAAATTGCAAAAAACGTAAAAAAAATTGAATTTCGCGGTAACCACTGCGCAATCACCTTAAGTAAGTTGTAAGGTGCATGGTAAATGCACGCTATATGATGAGTAAGGCTACGTTCAGATGACAAGCGCTCAGCGAGCGTTGAACGCGCGTCGCGCGCGTAAGCATGTGTACGGTTTGTATAAAATGTGTGTAGTAATTGTAAACGCGCGTTGAGCGCTTGTCATCTGAACGTAAGTACCCTAAGTTTATAATTGATTGTGTAGTACGTTCTGATTTATTAATTGCGAGTATGTGCGCGACTTCGTCCCTATTGCTTTTACTGAACTGCATGTGTAGCAGTGGCGCGTTGACACTAGCGACACTCGATCCCGATCATACATGATATATTTTACTGAACTGCATGTGTAGCAGTGGCGCGTTGACACTAGCGACACTCGATCCCGATCATACATGATATATTTTACTGAACTGCATGTGTAGCAGTGGCGCGTTGACACTAGCGACACTCGATCCCGATCATACATGATATATTTTACTGAACTGCATGTGTAGCAGTGGCGCGTTGACACTAGCGACACTCGATCCCGATCATACATGATATATTTTACTGAACTGCATGTGTAGCAGTGGCGCGTTGACACTAGCGACACTCGATCCCGATCATACATGATATATTTTACTGAACTGCATGTGTAGCAGTGGCGCGTTGACACTAGCGACACTCGATCCCGATCATACATGATATATTTTACTGAACTGCATGTGTAGCAGTGGCGCGTTGACACTAGCGACACTCGATCCCGATCATACATGATATATTTTACTGAACTGCATGTGTAGCAGTGGCGCGTTGACACTAGCGACACTCGATCCCGATCATACATGATATATTTTACTGAACTGCATGTGTAGCAGTGGCGCGTTGACACTAGCGACACTCGATCATACATGATATATTTTCCACTACTGCGCATACTGGGCATATCTCCTTCTTTCTTATATCTCTCTATGGTCAGAACTTTCGATACACTCGTTTCGTTATTATATTGTGGCAAGCAGCTAAGAGAACTAGCACTGATAGAGCAGAGTGGAGGTTACTACACCGACAAGTGCTCACTCAAGTTGCGGATGATGGTGGGAAACTGAATACCGCCTAATTAGAGGTTATAAAATGCCTGACTTTTGAAAGCCAAGGAGTTCTACACAATGAGCTCCGTTATGAGAGAGTTGAGGATGCTTCCAGCGAGCTGTGTAGGTCAGGTCGGGTACTGACCCCAGAGGCCCGGGTCGTCGAAGCACGAGTGGTGGTTGGACACGGTAAGCAGCGGCTGGCCGCGCGGCCGCCGCACCGCCGCCGCCAGCGTCTCGCGGTTGTACACCGTCGTCTTGTTCAGGAACTCTGCAACACACATCACACATACAAACTTTCTTCTGCGACATTGCTCAAATTGATAATTAAGCATCCCTTCTCAATTATTTGAACTTCATGTAACAACAGCATACAGGTGCTTGCCAAGCAAAGCTTAAGTCTTAGCACTTGTAAGTTTTCAGTGCCATCTAGGTATTTAAATTAAGCTCATGGAACTCCGATAAGTAACACTTTTGTAATTTAGATAAATATTATCTTTTGAATGACAAGGTATTGAGGTAATACATACAGTAATTTGGGCAAAGTGAAGTAATGTAATTTGTTGAGGTTCATGAACATCATAAATCAGTAAGTATCAGTTGAGGATAAATAATTACTTGTGCAAAAACTATATTGAAGAAAATATTTGGATAGCTGGTATAGGTGAGCTGAATGGTGCAGATCTATGCGTCATTTTCGTGAACGGGCGCCGTCAGTTGGGGCTGGTTATCTTTTAGCTGCCTCAGCTTATTTTTAATTATTTTATTTTTTTATTGTTATTTTGTTACAATTTGCTGTACTCTGAACGCTTTTAACGCGTACGTGTTTTTTTTTTACATCGTTCTCACATATTTATAAATTCAACATATAATTTTGTAAAAATATAATCTAAAAAACTTTTTAACAAAAAACAAAACCGACTTCCATAAAAAAAAATACTACAAAGTGAAAAATAACTTTAATTTCGGAAGTCGGTGTCTTTGGATCTGTATTTTAGTTTATTGCCACCGACTTCCGAAATTAAAGTTATTTTTCACTTTGTAGTGTTTTTTTTATGGAAGTCGGTTTTGTTTTTTGTTAAAAAGTTTTCATTTCTCGCTTTTTAGTGGGACTGTTTATAATGCATCAAAGTTACAATAGCCTAATATCAACTTGCTCATCGCCTTTTACAAAATATTACTTTTCCCGATACAGGGACGTTAATTGTTGAGGAGTTCTCCTGGTACTCCACCATCAGCTCCATTTCACCATTCGCATTGTGACGAGCATAAATTGCTTAGCAACCATATTAAAGTAATCGAATCGCAACCTGAGAAATACTTATTATTGAGTAGTCCCGGTGGCCATCTGTGGTCTTCATCATCAGTTTTACTTCACTAAATTTTGCTTTCCGAAAGCAAATGCACAAGTTACTATAAATAATACCCGAATCGCTATAGGTGTGCTTATAATATTTGAAGAGTTCCTTCGATTTCTCCAGGATCCCGCTGATAATCCTGGCTGCAGCATCAGGCCAGACTTATGTCAACATTGCATTGAACTTAAAATTTAGTCCTGTTTAAAATGAGCCCAAACACGACTACGGTGCTGTAATTTCAAGGTTTGTACTTTTTCTGATGCTCCAGGCTTCAGCATCAAGTCTCTATGTACTTCGGTGTTTCTCATTAACAGTACGTTTATCCACACATCGAGCCCTTTTGAATGAGCCTAAACACGATATATCTGCTGTTAGTTGTCGAGGAGTAAGGTACTCTGCAGACTATCCTGCAGCATCAGGTCATGACTTGATGATCATGAGACCAAATGTGGCAAATGCCCTATCAAACATCAAAACAATTTACTAAAACTGTCCTTGCCTGTTCGAGTAACTTCTTACTGTTAAAGAGTTGTACCTTCCATAATCAGACCAGCTACCTGAGATGGTGACAATCATACGCAAATACACAAGATACTTCATAAAATATGCGAAAAATAATAAGTGAGCCTATAAAATTTGAGGGTTGCCCTTGATTTCTCCAGGATCCAATCATCAGATCCTGACTTGGTGACTATGGGACCACTTCAGAAGTATCTCCTTTCGAACAAAAAAAATATTTTTAAAATCGGTCCACAATTGGCGGAGTAATCGCGTAACAAACACACAAAAAAAAAAAACATACAGTCGAATTGATAACCTCCTCCTTTTGGAAGTCGGTTAAAAAAGAGTGTCCATTGGAGTTTCTTGCCCGTTCTTCTCCATAGGTACCTACTATGCTTTGGAATGGGCAACTAGCTTCATTTTTAACCGACTTCAAAAAAGGAGGAGGTTATCAATTCGACGGTATGTTTTTTTTTTGTGTGTTTGTTACGCGATTACTCCGCCAATTGTGGACCGATTTTCAAAATTCTTTTTTTGTTCGAAAGGAGATACTTCTGAAGTGGTCCCATGGTCACCAAATCAGGATCTGATGATTGGATCCTGAAGAAATTGAGGGCAACCCTCAAATTTTGTAGGCACACCTATAGCGATTTGGGTATTTTTTATAGTAGCTCGTGCATTTGCTCTCAGAAAGCACCATTCGGTGAAGTGGAACTGATGATGAAGACCACAGATGGCCATAGGAACTACTCAATAATAAATATTTCACGGGTTGCGATTCGATTAGGTACTTTAATGTGGTTGCTGAGCACAATGCGTATCGTGAAGAGGATCTGATGGTGACTTCTCAATCAGCTCCAGTTCTCCTAGTTTTTTACAAGGAGAACTCCTCAACAATTAACGTCCCTGCATCGGGAAAAGCAATATTTTGTAAAAGGTGATGAGCCGTTGACATTAGGCTATTGTAACTTAGATAAGTTACAAACTGGCCCACTAAAAGGTGAAAAATAAAAAACTTTTTTTACAAAAAATACAACCGACTTCCAAAAAAACACTACAAAGTGAAAAATAACTTAAATTTCGGAAGTCGGTGTCAATAAAAAAAATGCGGAACCAACGACACCGACTTCCGAAATTTAAGTTATTTTTCACTTTGTAGTGTTTTTTTGGAAGTCGGTTGTATTTTTTTTCTGACTGACCAACTTATTGACAGTTCAAAAGTGCCTGTAAATGGTTTAATTGAAATAAATGCTTTGATTTTGAGTTTGAGCTACATATTATGTTGATTAAAGAAACTTCACATAAGTGATTGTTTAATCTGGTATGTTGAAGTGAGATATGATAAGAAAGTGTGGAGTAATAGATAAGGTGAGAATCCAAGAATAATTAGGTCAACGGGCACCTGGTGCAGATGATAACATTCTATTAATTACAGACACTATTAAAATGATTCATGAACTAATCCTATTTGAGAAGCAAACCATTTATTTTATTTACATGTTGGAATAATAAACTATTTAACCTTTTAACCGCTTACTCCGGAATAATCCGACTTTTCGTGTCCATTTTGCCAGTGTACAACCAAATACCACAGCTCATTTAATCTGCTTTTTTATTTCCCTGTTTTCTATCATATATTTATTTTTCGATTCACTGTGCCGAGTGCTGAGGCCATGACAACTGATATGAAGTTGGGCGGTTAAAAGGTTAATTATTCTTTGAGATGTTCTGAAAGTCAGCGTATTGAAGTCAAAGTCAAAGATTTATTTGCAGATAAATATGGTTACAAAAGTTATTACAATGGTAGTATAGTAGCTTAACATATTCAATCATAACATAATGACATGCAAATTTTGGTATAGCTACAATTAGATCATTTAAATTTAAATTGAAGGAATTCTTTTATAGTATAAAAGGGATTCTCAATTAACCACCTGTGTAAAACTCTTCTGAAGCGGGCCAATGGAAGTTCTTTAATTTGGTTAGGAATCTTGTAATAAATCTGAATTCACATAGTAGTTAGGGAGGCGAGGTAGCTAAATGGCGTAATTCAACGGCGCCGTCGAGACCTATCAAAATCGAAAGATAAAATGATTTCGAAAAGAAAAGCTCTTATGGTAAAAACCATTTTAGCGGTGGGCTTGGCGTGTACGGTTTTTCAAAAATGTTAAAAAAAACAGTTACTTGGGCATTCTCGAGCGCGTCAGATATTCATACTACGTTTGCCCCAAGTGCCTCTGATAACAACGGTATACTAATCTGCCGGTTTGCGTGGTGGGGGTAGGCATATAAAGTAGTCAAAAATGCAAAAAAAAAAAAATTTACTCGAGCGCGTCAGATTTTCGGAAGGGGTGTTAAGTAGGCCCCAAGGAAGCTCCCTTTAAAAAAACTGACGATTTCGGCGTGACGATAAGTTGTGATGAATTTTTGAAAATGCAAAAAAAAAAAGTTTTTTTGAAATACTCGAGCGCGTCAGATTTTCATAGAGGTTTATCTCGGTATCCTGAAAGCATATTTCCTTAATCTGACAAAAATGTTGGTGGGTTCTCTTAATCTGATCGAAAAAGGTTTTTTGGTTTCTTTTTTTTCCTTTCTTTCTCCTTGATAAAACGGGGAATTTAAGAATGACAATAAAGCGATAGATACAACCAACGTAAATGTAGATGAAATGTAGTACGAATTGTATTATTTATTGTATAAAAAAAAATGAAATGAAATACAAATTGTATTATAATTGTATTGTTATGTATGACCTTTACATTTTTGCTCAATACAATTCATCAAAGTTTCCAGCACATTCGAGAAATATACCGTCGGGTCTTTTCTCTCTCTTCAATCGTCGTTATACTGAGGGCACATAGGTCTACGGTAGGGGACCATAAACATATATATATATTAGGGTGTACCGAAAATTCCCTTCTACCGCTTCTTTCCCCACCAACAATGTTGCGAAATAAAGGAAAAATACTGGTAGGACGATATTTCCGCGAAGCGCTCAGTCTGTATTACATGTTTATGGCAAATTCCTCTTTTTTGCTTCAATTCTTCACTTCGTTTTGCTTACGGTACGTCCAAAAAACAATTTGAGGATCAACAGGCTATTGAATAATATATATGAAACTGTACATGTCAATAATACTTTTGTATACAAATACGCGTAGCTTTTTCCGAGTCCACGAAAATTGTCGAGAAGCTTTAGAAAAAAAAATAATTGTGAGATATAATAAAAGTCACATAATCAATATTTTTCATCAATTTTTTTTAACACCCTCAGTTTTCGAGATATACTCAAAAAACCGGGAGTTTGAGTTTTTATGATGCTTCAAGTCAAAAAGTTTTAACTCTGGACAAAAATGTAAAGAGACCTTTTTTGTGTAAAATAAAATTACCTTTTTTGTTTATTTAAACTTTTTTTTTGTAAGATGAATCGTTCGCGACTTATATGCCGCAACGCGTTTTTCGTAAGACGAAATGGCTCCTCCACACTTCTGGTCATGCGGAAACCGGCAGATTTTGTATTTTTAGTGAGTTTTAGATTATATTCTTCAAAATAAAAATAAAAAAAATCGCGCTCGAGAATGCCGGATTAACGTTTTTTTTTTACAAGTTCGCGACCTTATAACTCGGCGGCGTCAAGGACTTATCGTCAGATTAGTTAAATTTAGTCTTAAAACACTAAAATCAACCCCCAATATCTTAATCTGACACGCTCGAGTATTTCAGACTATCGATTTTTTTTTACTAATCTGATCGTCTATCCTAGGCGCGCGTCACTACATATAGAGCTAAATACTTTACAAGGTTGTTCTATTAGGTCTAAGGTATCTCTCATATCTCAAACTGCCACGCTCGAGTATTACCGAAAATTCCCCTATTCGCCTCCCTAACTATAGGATAGCAACTTCGTCTATATAGTTCCGGTTTCGTTCCAGGAATAATTAATCTATTAAGATATCTAGTTTTGAACTTACATTTTATCTCCCAGTTTTTCAAACATCTCAGGGTGAGATTTGGTAAATTTATATACTTCCTCAATATAAATACCAGATCATGTAAGTATTCTAAGTATTATAAATAGTGGTTTACAGGATGTAAGTGGGTCTACATTACAAACCGCACGTATACACCTCTTTTGTGCGACAAAAGCTCTTTCGAGATGCACCGAGTTTCCCCATACCAGTATACCATAACGCAGTATTGAAGCAACATATGCATGATAAGCCTGTAAAGTGGCTTGTTTACTTGTTAGGTTAGATATACGACTTAGGACATAAGCAAACTTGCTGAGTTTTCCACACATCATATGAATATGACCTATCCAGGAACATCTCTCATCTAAAACTATCCCAAGAAAAGTCATACTATCTGATTGTTGTATTTGTTTATCTTTATATGTGATGTTTAAATACATTTTATTCCCGTTTTTGTTACGAAATTGTACATATTTGGTTTTATCTATGTTAGGTTTAAGGTTATTCTTTTCCATCCAAGTTATTACTTCGCTTACGGTACTATTTATTTCCTCATTATAGTTTTCTTTAGTTTTATGGATAATTACGGACACATCGTCTGCAAAGAGTATGCAGGGATGATCAGTTACTTCTGTTAGGTCATTGATATATGCTCCGCATCCGCCCTCCGGATGCGGAAGCCACGGAGGCGGAGCTGTACGAGGGGTACAGAGCGGCGAAGACCGCCCTCCGCGAGGCTGTCCAGCGGACCAAGGATATGGCCCGCGAGGAGATGGTGGAGACTCTCAACAGAGATCCATGGGGGCGCCCTTACAAAGTGGTGCGGAATAAACTCCGCACCTGGGCCCCCCCGCTGACGCAGAGTCTCCGCCCCCAGCTGGTGGAGGAGGTGGTGAGCGCTCTGTTCCCTTCACGGGCGGAGCATACTCCACCGCCCATGGCTCCGCCATTTGCGGTGCCTGAAGCGGACCACGCGGACGACGACGACATCCCTGAAGTGACCGGGGTAGATCTGAGAGTGGCAGTAGATAGGCTGAAGGCCAAAAATACCGCCCCAGGACCCGACAGCTTGCCGGGTAAGGTCCTGGCCTCGAGGGCTCTCGGGCCCCGACTTGAGGCGCTCTTAAGCGCATGCATGGAGAGGGGCCAGTTTCCACTCCGCTGAAAGACGGGGAAGCTGGTCCTCATACAGAAGCCACAACAAACTCTGTCTCTAATTTCTGGTCTATCGCGTCCTCATACTAATTCTTTCAGTTTCATTCCAGTTGAACCGGGAGAGATCAGAAAGATCATTCTCTCCATCAAATCGAAAGCGGTGGGATGTGACAATATCACCCGTGGTATGATCATTAATATTCTGGATCATCTCCTCCCCGCGATTACCCACATTATAAATTTTTCCTTGTACTCCGGAGTATTCCCTTCCCTGTGGCGCAAAGCCTATGTTCGTCCACTACCTAAGGTTTCCAATCCCTCTCTTCCTACCGACTTCCGCCCAATTTCTATCCTTCCCTTCCTATCCAAAGTGCTTGAAGCCTGTGTTCACAAACAATTCTCCAACTTTGTTCATTGTAACTCAATCATTAGTCCTCTCCAGTCTGGGTTTAGGCCTGGGCACAGCACTGTTTCCGCACTCCTTAAAGTGATTGGCGATATAAAGGCAGGACTGGAAGATACCAAAGTTACTGTTCTAGTGTTGGTTGATTTCTCGAATGCCTTCAATACCGTCAGTCACGACATCCTGTTAGCTATTCTGTCCCATGTTATGGTTTCTCCCGAGGCACTGGAATGGTTCTCCTCTTACCTTCAGGAACGTCAACAATCCGTCCATGTTGGGGATTCTTCTTCTAGCTGGTCTGATTTGGAAACTGGCGTTCCTCAAGGCGGTATACTTTCCCCTCTTCTGTTTTCTATTTTTATTAATCTTATAACTTCTGAACTTCAGTGTGCGTATCATCTGTATGCAGATGACTTGCAGTTGTACTGTCAAGGGAAGGTTGATGAATTACCTGACACTATCGACAAATTAAATAAGGACTTAATAGCCATAAAAACTTGGGCTGATAAATTTGGTTTAGCTGTAAACCCTACGAAGTGTCAGGCGATTATCATTGGCAGTTCTCGTAGTATTAATAAGGTAGGTGGAACAACCTTGCCACCAGTTCTCTTCAACGGTATGATCGTTCCATTTGGTACTGACGTGAAGGACCTAGGCTTGCACTTTGATTGTACCCTGAACTGGCGGACTCAAGTCGCTAGGGTGAGCCAGAAGGTTACTGGAACGCTGCGGGCCCTGTACCGTTTGAAAAATTTATTACCATCTAGTACGAAGGCAATGCTTGTGCAGTCCCTTATTTTTCCTATAATCGACTATGGTGATGTGTGCTACTATGACCTGAATGCAGATCTCCTCGACAAACTTGACCGTCTTCTCAATAACTGCATTCGATTCGTTTTCAATCTACGTAAATATGATCATGTCTCTGCGCATCGGTCGCTTCTAAAGTGGTTGCCCATTCGCCAGCGCAGAGAGCTAAGGGCGCTGACTACCTTATTTTCATTTCTTGATTCTCCCTCTTCCCCTGGTTATCTAGCTCCCCACTTTCAGTACATTTGCGCCAACCACAATAGAAATCTACGTTCATCACACAATCGTCTTCTCCAATGTCCCACTCATCGCACAGACTTCATTCACTCTTCCTTCTTCGTTCAGTCTATCTCTCTGTGGAATGCGCTCCCTGAGGAAATCAGGATGGCAACCAACCGATTATCCTTTAAAGTTAAGGTTCGCGAGCACTTTCGTAAGAAGCTGGCAGTATCATCACAACGCTAATATTTTCTCATTGTTTGTCTTATTTCTTTTAATATATTCATTTATTTATGTATATGTATTTGTGCTTATATTTATATGCAATTAGGTATATATTATATTTATAGTTTACATAGGGTTCTGCGTATCTTTATATTTAAAATATTTATTCCTGTAATGATTGCACCTACTACTGTTTGTCTCTGCATCACCCAAAGGTTGACTGGTAGAAAATGCCTATGGCATTAAGTCCGCCTCTGTACATGTATGTGCTTGAAGTATTAAATAAATAAATAAATAAATAAATAAGCCAGGGCGCCCTGCGGACTCTCCGTCCGCATTCCGGCCCATCGTGCTGCTCGACGAGGTCGGCAAGCTCTTTGAGAGAGTAAACCTGGTGAGGACGGGGCCGGATCTTGCGGACAGCCAGTTCGGCTTCCGCAAGGGGCGCTCCACGGTGGACGCCATCATGCGCGTGAGGGCCCTCACGACGGGGGACGCGGTGTCCCAGGGTGGGGTCGTCGTGGCGGTGTCACTCGACATCCCCAACGCGTTCAACACCCTGCCCTGGAGCTGCATTGGGGAGGCACTCAGGTATCACCGGGTGCCGACCTACCTCCGTCGAGTAGTCGGGGCGTATTTGACGGACAGAGCCGTCATCTACCCCGGTCGCGACGGGGAATGGAACCGACGAGAGATGTCGTGCGGTGTCCCGCAGGGATCGGTTCTGGGGCCGCTCCTGTGGGACATCGGTTACGACTGGGTGCTGCGGGCCGATCTCCCTGATGGAGTCAGCATGGTTTGCTACGCTGACGACACGCTAGTCCTGGCGCAGGGGAGGTCGCATCAGGCGGCGGCCGACGCGATGACACGCGGGGTTGCGATAGTCGTGGAGAGGATCCGGCAGTTGGGTCTCGAGGTGGCATTGCACAAGTCCGAGGCCATGTCTTTTCATGGGCCTCAGAACGGGCCGCCTTCGGGATCCCAACTAACGGTAGGAGGGGTTCACATCGGCGTCGAGACAACGATGAGATACCTGGGTCTCGTCCTCGACAGCCGGTGGAACTTCGTCGAGCACTTCCGACGTTTGGCTCCCAAGCTGGAACGGGCCGGGGCCGCCTTCAAGCGGCTCCTGCCCAACCTGAGGGGGCCAAACGCCTCTTGCCGGAGGCTCTACGCGGGGGTCGTGCGGTCCATGGCCCTATATGGGGCCCCGGTGTGGGCGCGTTCACTGCGGCGGCGAGCCGCCCACTACCTGAACGCGCCCCAGAAGGTGGTAGCCGTAAGGCTAATCCGGGGGTACCGCACGATCTCGGGCGAGGCGGCCAGCCTCCTTGCCGGACTGCCGCCGTGGGATCTGGAGGCGATAGTCCTCGCGCGCCTGTACGAGTGGCGCGCAGAGGCACTACGCCGGGGGGAAACTCCGCTGCCGCGGCAAATCGCGGCGGAGCGGACCGACCTCCGGCGCGATCTCATGGCGGCATGGAAAGAGCGACTGTCGCAACCCAGCGCAGGGCACGCCGCGATAGCGGCGGTAAGACCCCTCTTTGAGGAGTGGCTAGAGAGGCGCCACGGCGCCCTCACCTGACGCAGGTCCTCACCGGACACGGGTGTTTCGGGAGGTTCCTGCACACCATCGGGCGGGAGGAAACGCCCGGGTGTCACCACTGCGAGGATCGCCCGGAGGACACGGTGGAGCATACGGTGGAGGTATGCCTCAATTGGGCGGAGCACCGCCGTGTTCTCGCAGAGGCGATCGGCAGCGGCGGCGACCTCTCGCGCCCGGTCCTGGTTCAAGCCATGGTCCGGGGCGAGAGGGAGTGGGAGGCAGTCACCTCCTTCTGCGAAGCAGTCATGCTAGCGAAGGAGGTGGCGGGACGGCTGAGGGAGAGAGCCTCGCGTCCCAGCCGCCGCGGGAGACGCCCCGGGCGTCGGGAGCCGAGTGACGACTCCCGGCCACCGTAGGCGCGGGCCTGCGGGCGGAGAGTAATGGGTAACTCTCCGTCCGATCAGGACCAGGCCCGTGCCGGACGACGCGTACGTGTTCCACGCGCGACTCAAAGAGATGTCAGCAATAAGGAAGGGGCCCGTAAGGGCCGAAGCCTGCCGGGGCAGCGGGATTGTCCGAAAGGGTTACAGCTACCCCGGAACACAAAGGGCTAAGGAAGGAACACGGGTGGGTTTTAGTCAGTAAGAGTCTGACACTCCCTTCTGCTCCACCCAGAGCGGGAGGGGGTCATTCGATGATTTCTCATCCACAAAAAAAAAAAAGGTCATTGATATATATCAGAAAAAGTGGGGGGCCTAAAATACTGCCCTGTGGAACGCCTGTGCAATTGAAACCTAATTTGGATTTAAATTTCAGTTCACTGTTTTGATTTGGTTTATCCATAGTAATTTCTACAAATTGTGATCTGTTTGTAAGGTAACTTCTTAACCATGCATTTGCCTTACCGCATATTCCATATTTATCACATTTTTTTAGTAGTAGCTCATGTGATACAACAGTTGTCGGGATTTTCTGGTCAATATTTTTTGTAACTAGGTTAATTAAGTTTAATGCTGCTGTGGTTGTCGATTTCCTGTTTTGGAATCTATGCTGTTCATGTTTCAAAATTTGGAACTTATCAATAAAATTTCTTAATCGCATATGCATGACCTTTTCGTAAATTTTCGCTAGAATTGGCAATAAGGCTATCGGCCTGTAATTATCAACAAGTTATTACCTTTTTTATGTATTAGTCTAATAGCTGTTATTTTTAATTTCTCAGGAAACACTCCCGAATAATGATAAGTCTATTAGATGTATGAGTACCGGAGTAATAATAGGACCTATATATTTTATAATTTTTGTAGGTATTTCATCATAACCTGTTGAATTTGTGTCCCTGAGTGATTTTATTATTTTTTGTTGAGGAGTGTGAACATTTAAAGTGTATAAATATTTGTCCCTGAGCATATATTTAGAGCACTGCTATGAGGCACACATTGTGTGGAGTTTGATATAGTGTTGTTGCATAATTAATTCAATGCTATATGACATAATATACTATATTATCTAATTTGATATTACTTTTCAGGGTTCAGCTGGATAATTTATGTTAGTTTTGAAGAGATTTAAATAATACAATAAATTGTATACAGTTAATTGTATGATAATGTTTGTGAGTAAAATTAGACAATTATGCATCAGTATATTAGTAAATAATAGTGCGAAGTGTAGTGCGTGGGGTCACTGACCTATGGCAGTGTGGCCACTCAGTGCCACATACCACACGCACCACAGGGCAGCCGCTGGTGAATGTTGCCTCCTTCACTACACAGTTCATTAATATTACTAGTTTATGCAGAAAACTAGTTATTTCAATAATTACTGTAAGTAGGTACTTTATTATTTGAATAAGCTGTACAGTTAGTAACTGGTTCATGTATTATTTAAGTGTAAGTATAATTTTATAGATGATTTAAATGTGAGTTCTGTAATAATAGGTATCATGCCTACATTATTCATTGAACATTTGATAGGAGAGGTCAGTGCACTGGGTATCAATCAAAACAAAGAATAATAAACAAACATAAAAGTGCAGGATGCTAGAGTTCCGTATTTACAAAGAGAAGTGAGAGCTATAGCAGTCAGTTGTTTTTGTAAGTTGACATTGAGTCTAATGACTTATACTTGAACTAAGGTTAAGCAGTAAAATATTAAAACTATTCAATGTTTTCTATTTAGTTGGACTAGATAATCAGGTGTAATGTTCAATATAATAGGGGTGTCGCGTGTGCGTCGTATGCAACAAGTTACAAATGCGCTGATGTAAGGGAATCTGTCCCCACTACAATTTAAAATGCTAATTACGCATTAAAAAACCGCGTGATAATGAGTTTTAACAAAAATTTGCAATTCGGGTACTTCACCTACCACAAAGGTAGTTTTAAGAATGATAATTTCACTCACCAATGATAATTTTGCTAAATAAACCGACGACGGCGACTGTGATAGAGCTCGCGCAGTACCACAGCCTCCCTGGATTTCGCAGCCGCGGGATGATCCACCCGATATCGTAGCCCATGGTCGCGGCGGGAGCGTACCAATACGACAACACACTACAATAACATCATTACTGTGATTTAACTTTATTTATAAACGATTTTATTCCCGAAAATCCAACACTCGTGCAGCCTATTGTGCGAAATGTATGACAATGACATGAATGACACAACATACATGACATACATCATGAAGTCTACGATGACAGATACGTTTCTGACGTTTTACAGATGGAGTTGCTATTTCATGAATAGTAAAGTAGTTCGTTCAAAAACGCGACGCGGGCGCATCACGCAATAGCTACAGTGCGACATAAAAGAGTAGAAAATAAATGAGGGCGCCACAATTGCTCAGGTAGCAACCCAGTTAGTACGACCCAGCTGATCTTGATACTTGAATAATATTATTTATTTATTAACTTTAAATAATAATTCAATATTTTAAGCTAGCTTCTGCTCGCGACTTCGTTCGCGTGGAAATCGTAGGAAAATATAATATACTAAAACTACAGCCACATGTTTATAAAACTACATAAATAGGTATCTATATAGGGTAGTTTTATAAGCATGTGGTGGTAGTTTTGGTCTCAGCAGTCATAATATAAAAATAAAAAATAAGAACGAAGACTTCGCTACGATTTTATTATATGTATACATTAGATAACTCCTTATGTTTATTATATTAATCAACTAGTCATGCCCGCGACCTCTTTCGCGTGAATGTCGGAAAGTAAATTGGATTTCAGGGGTTTTAATTGTTTTGTGAGGGACCCTTAATTATTTTTTAAAATATAAGTAATAAGTTACTCATTATAACTTCAGCTATCTGCCAGTGAAAGTTCCGTTGAAATCGGTCCAGCCCTTTCGGGGATTAACCGCAACAAACAGACAGACAGGGACAAAAAATTTAAACATTGTTTTTTTGTTATATTTACCGTATATACTTTCATATACCGTATATATTTAGTTAAAACTTAAAAGCTGTTAGAAACTTCAGTTTTATTTGTATAAGTAGATTGCTTTCAATAAGTTCCGCATAATGTAGATAGATAAAAAATTAGGTAATAGGTATGTAGTAGTAATAAAACAATAACTCCACTCAAATATAAACTATGTATAATTAGGAAAGCACACTAATCTAATAAATTAAAATCTAAATATTCTACACCTTCTATGTAATCAATTAAGTTCGGGTCATCTATTTTCAGCTCTGGCATTGATTCGTCACTGCTTTCTGAACCAATTTCATCGTCACTGCTGTCTGCACCAACCTGAATAACTAAATGGTCTATGTCCTGCTACAATGTTCTTCCACGATCGTAATATGTCTTCTCTATTTTCTTAACATGCTCACAGCAATTCTTCCAATCCTCAGCTCTTATCAAATTGAATGCCTCTTCTGTTAGCTCCTTAATGTTTTTTTCACCCACATTCTGTGAAGCGACCTTTCACTTTGCCAGTGCCCAAATTAACTCTATAGGGTTAAGATCACAATGATATCGCAGTCTTATATCACTGTATAACCATAATGCCCTATATAGTCATCAATTTTACTTCTTTCTTTACACTATAAAAAAAATGTATTTTCTGCCGATTTGCACATAATTATGTCAAAGTCGTCCAATACCTTTGAGAGACGACCCTTTCTATGTTTAACTGGTGTCGAGAATTTTCCCACCGTTTTCTATGCCGTGTTGCACGATTCTGCGCACTGTGCTTACAGAAACACCTAAAACAAACAAAGCATGGTGTTAACATAAAATATACTGTGAGTCTGACGAAAGATGTCCCGCGAAAAATACGTTAATAGTGTGAAAATATTTTCAAATTATGTTTATTTACATTTAGTATGTTGCTATAACGAATATGCCATAGCAAAAAAAAATCGTAATAATAATGTATTTAAATAAAATGAGAACTTTTTTGCCTTACTTTCAACATTGCTTAGTCGCGCTATAACTACAATAGTATTTGTTTGTTTATGCATAACCTCAAAAATGGTACACAAATAATCTGCGGGGTAATTGCGTAACACACTATTAGTAGCAATGGGTCTCATTTTGACAGATCAACAACGTTCATTGCGTGTTTTACATTGTTGAGCAGACACATTTTTCGAACATATGAAGCAATGGATTAGCAATATGCTTCAAAATGATTCAAATTGAGATCGATAGTGTGTTTCGCAATTAGGGTGCTGTTTAACTAAACTTTTTAAGTGTTACGAATCTTAACAAAACTTTATATTATTACATATAGCTCGTAGGTTTTACATAAATTATCCTTTTATGACGCACAAGAGCATACACTAATTATTCTCGCAGCCGAGCCGGCAATCGTCTCGTGCGGCGCGCGTTCCGCCGACCAGTGTTGCCACTAGATGCCGCGGGGTTCTCACACGCGGCGTCGTGGAGATTTTGAAACTCGCGCGTTACATCTGTAAATAATATTTAGCTCGAAAATTTTGCTACCTGAATGTATTAATCGCTTGTAATTAATGTTTGGTACAACTTTCAATTGTCACTTACCAGTAATATCTGCTGTACGTTTTTAAACATCTTCGAAGATGGATAGCAACTTTCCAGCTTGAAATTCTATCATACACCGATTGAAAACTTCATATTATTTCACGGCACCACCACGAAATACCTTAGTCATGGTATATTGACACTGTTTTCTTGTCCACACTCAAAAATAACACACAAAAACCAAAATTCCAATGCAAAACGACACCGATCGAGAAGAATTGACAGGTCAAGTACTTATTTTAAGGTGTTGCTACAAAATGAAACATTTTAGTTCCAAAATATTTAATTTCTACTCTTTTATGTCGCACTGTAATAATAAAGACTCCACATCAAAGTTGCGACGAAAAAATACGCGGCTTTTAGGGCGACAATACGATATGTCAACCATCAGTGGTGCGACAGCACATCGGCTCGATGTTCGTTTAGTGACAATTTTCAAGTTATTCGTAGGATATGGTAGGTACAAAGTTGGTTGGTATAAATGGATAAGTTCAACACATCCGCCGCTAAAAGCGGCATACGAATTTTTACAATGTGAACCTAATGTGCATGTGGGTAGGTATAAAACCTAAGTTGTGTACTACTTAAACTCTAATAAACAATACAAAACACTTAAACACTTACTCTATTATACAATAACAAATAAAAACACAACAATAACATTTCTATTATACAATTATGTAAATAAATCTACATAACTTATTAGAAAAAAAAAATAAAGACAAAGTATATATTTTAAAAGTACCTATTTTAGCTGCCCGCGCTTAGCGTTCTTGTTTCCCCGAGCCACCATGTCGCATCTCATCAGCTGCCCGCACTTAGCGTTCTTGTTTCCCCGAGCCACCATGTCGCATCTCATCAGCTGCCCGCACTTAGCGTTCTTGTTTCCCCGAGCCACCATGTCGCATCTCATCAGCTGCCCGCGCTTAGCATTCTTGTTTCCCCGAGCCACCATGTCGCATCTCATCAGCTGCCCGCGCTTAGCGTTCTTGTTTCCCCGAGCCACCATGTCGCATCTCATCAGCTGCCCGCGCTTAGCGCTCTTTCTGATTGTTTCGTTTTGCTCGGCTCCTGCGGGTCATAGCGTGATGTTAGATAGCTTATAAATTGGACTGGTAGTGGCACATATTACCTCCTACATACAAACAAACTTCATGATTCTAGATCAACGGGAACTACCTACCCTATAGGTTTTCATTACGGAACATAAAAGCCCTTATCTTTTGATTGCGTCGACTTAGAAGTTTGATTTTTCACTGCTTCAAGGGAATACAGCCCTTAATATTTGATATTAATTTCAACTTAATAACTCCACGCGTTCCTGAGAAAAAGGGTGTTGACCGACGGACAGACAGACGGACAACGAAGTGATCTTATAAGGGTTCCGTTTTTCCTTTTGAGGTATGGAACCCTAAAAATAAAACAAGGAGCTGTAGGTAAAAACAAATGTATTTCAGTATGTACCTTTATAATATTTGTGCTTAAGTACATAATGTAGTAGGTACAGTCAGCAAAGGAGATAAGTATGCAGGGTCGTCGAATATCGGTTATCGGTTTCGATGTCGATAATCGGTTTCTTAGTAAACTTCAACTAGTTTACTAAGAAACCGATTGATGTTTTCGAATGAAATTTAAGTTGATGAATGAACTGTTTGTTTTCTATTGAATAAATTAAATTTTATTCGAAAACATCAATCGGTTTCTTACTAAACTTAAACTATATTCGACAACCCTGCATACTTATCTTCTTTGCTGACTGTACCTAGCTGACATAAAGATTTATGATTAACATAGACAGTCAAATTTTAGGATTTCAGAAGTTTTGCTTTGTTCACAATGCGAAAATAAGTGTGGGAGGGGCATGCCCCGAATAGTATCCGAGTGCCACAGGACACATGTACTCCTCCGAGTGCTTATCGGTAAAGAATAAGCCTCCCCTTTCAAGCCGCGAACGACGCGATACATAACGGGAACCTCACTATCAACAGACGTACATAGCACTTCTTACTCTAATGCACTATTTGTCCAGCCGTCCTATTATAACTACAGTAGTACAGAGTCACTTCGTAGTAACCAAACTGGCATCAATAATACTTTTTTCATTGGTGACAGTGGCTGCTGCGCCTCCTAGTGTATGTTTCCATGCCTGTTGTTGTTGATGTCCACGGGTCGCGCGGCGGCGCGGCACTCATACACAGTCACGCACACTCCCCCGGGGGTAGTGACGGCTCGCTAGACCGCCATCGCCACGCGCCGCTTACTTCAACATATTCACTGAACCAGTCCGCGTCAGTAATAAACTCCTTTCCCGCTCACGCTTGGCTCCACTCGCATCAGGTCAAACTCGTACACTTGCGCGTGCGCACACTTGTCGTCCTTCAGGCAGAGTAACTTTACAATGAACTGCTTTCTGCTGACATGATTACTTTCAGTGCGCTCAGCTGGTGCATTCCACAGGGTTCTGATGGGCAGGTCCTCTGGCCGGTCGTCATAGTCGAGCCCTGCGCGGTCGGGTTGCAGCAGCCCAGTGTCGCGGGGCTGAGTGGCGGGCGCGGCCAGGGCGCGCGCCAGCAGCAGGAGACAGGCGAAGTGTATCATGATGGATTGATCGCGGGTGCGACACTGCGACTGGTTTTCCTGCGATACGTGTCTTGTATATATGTGGGTGAGCCCGTACTTTCCGTCTACACTGCCTTGCAGATGAAACAGGAAACTTTAATCTTTATAGCCATTTTAATTTAATCTAATTGAGATCGTTGTAGCTTTTAGTCGGGTTTCGTACAATCGACAGATCATGAGAATACACAGAAGTTTCACAATGCGAACATTGTGTATTAGAAACTAGATTTCATGTTTAGTATTCCCTTGTCCTAATGTAGCTGTTGTCCAACGATACTTAGTACTGGATAAAAAACAATACAAAGTGAAAAATAACTTTTCACAGCACCTGCTCGCTAACGTCAAAATATATGTCATGCAAACCTAACCTAAAGCAAGTCATTTAAGCCCTAGGCTCTAGCCGGGCTGCCGGGCATTAGTTACTATTGTACTGAATTTCATTATGACCCGCTGGTCATTAATGTGATTTGAATTTAGAACCTCAACTGAGAATATCGTTTAAAAACATCAACCAAAAAAAAAACTTATTTTCTATTAATGTACCTACAGTGAGCTAAGGAGCTAAGTACACAGGGTTGCCGAATATAGTTGAAGTTTAGTAAAAAACCGAATGATGTTTTCGAATAAAAATAGAAAACAAACAGTTCATTTATCAAATTTAATTTAATCCTATTTATTTAAATTCGAGTTAATTTTAAGTATAAGAGATCTTGATATTAGTTCTGATTACAGTGTTATCCATCTATATGTTATTATTATTGTATAGTGGGTTTTTAATAAAATGATGTGCTTACCTTTAATTTAGATGCATGCAATGCTATTGTATTTGTAAATGATATGTACTTTGAATGTCTTTGTGTGTATTTAGTTGGTTTGCCTAAATAAATAAATGAAATTTCATTCGAAGTCATCAATCGGTTTCTTAGTAAACTTCAACTATATTCGACGACCCTGCATACTTATCTCCTTTGATGACTGAACATACGATACATCCTGCACCCTAATTGCGTAACACACTATTACTCTCAATTTGAATCATTTCGAAGCATATTGCTAATCCATTGCTCCATATGTTCGAAAAGTGTGTCTGCTCAACAACGTAAATAACGCAATGTATGTTGTTGAACTGTCAAATTGAAATCCATTGCTACTGATAATGTGTTACGCAATTACCCTGCAGGACTTCATTCTTCGTCACTTCGCGCCAGGTCGCGTACAGGTCGACCAAAGAGTTCTCGTTTCATAGGTTTTAGTCAACGTCGAGGAACAAAATGATTTGTAAGAGTAAAATACCCGTGTGACAATTTTGTTCCAATCCGGAGATATTATTTTTTTAAACTTTTTTCTATGGTTTCCATACATACTGCAGGCGAATTGAGAACTCTTTGAAGTAGGTTAAAAAAAAGGTTTTGCCTCAATAACCTTTCAATGGATCAAAGAACATAGCGGTGTGCTAGGTAACGATGCAGCCGACGAACTTGTCAGAAGGGGATCGACATGGCGATGGCGCTGCTGGGACCTGATTGTCTGAACCCATCGCGCCACTCCCTTCGGGTACTGACGCACTCTGGCAAGGAAACGCACCAGGGACATCATCCCAACATCACAAATTATGGGTGGACCAAGGTGAGTGCAGGCAGGCTAAGGAAGCACTCCCTACAGTTGATGGCCGCCTTAAACAGGTTCTCCGACTAACTAAACAACAGCTGCGTATCGTTACAGCAGCTTTTTCTGGCAACAGGTCATTTAATAAACACCTCTTCGCCATAGGACTCACAGACAGTCCGCGGACCCACTGTGCAACGCCTGTATGGAGGACGATAAGACAGCAGCTCGTGCTTCTAAACCGCCCGGTGGTCGCCACATAAACGGTAAACGGCAATGTACTTCGGCAACCCGGCGGACCTCTGTGAGATAGTAACACCAACTTACATGTAGTTACTTATATAGTTCTTCTAAGCAAGGTTTCTTCCAAGATTATCAGAATGGAGGTATTAGAGCAGTTTCGTATAGGTAAATCTAAGTATCTACATAATTTAGTTGTATAGGTAAGTATTTGCATACCCGTATATACAGCAGATCGTGTCACAAGTGTTGTGTACCTACCTTGTACCTAGTGTATCTACTGACCAACGCTCATTGTTCAGTGTCTACTAAGAAACAGCTCAAGGTGATCTGAACGGATGACGTTAGTGCGGTGTTTCCCTACCACTGCGGACGATTTGGGGGATTCCAAAATAAAAACTAGTCTCATTAATAGTCCTTGTAACGGATAATGACTTAATTTGCAATAGCCTCTGTGCTGATATGTTTGTCTTTATTGAAGCTACACCATGACCGACGACGACGAGTGGGCGACCTACTTACTATGTAGGTATTTTACTTTTTCCTCCTGCTCCTTGAAAATATGTGTCTTACCTTAGTACTCACCAAAATACTTGGTTGTTATGCTTGTTATTTTTCTGGCAGTTCCAGCTGGTGTTATGTAATGAACAACTCTATACTGCCCCGTTGGCGTGCAGTGATGCAAGTATTAGCGGCCGCAAGTGTACGTATGTGAGTATGTCACGGTATGCGCGGGAAAGCCCAGCGCCGCGTGCGCAGCGGAATAGCCGCCGCCGCGGCGGCCGCCCGCTACCACCGTTACTCACGAATCACTCGATTCGTTGAAATCACAGAAATCTAAACAATATATTTAGATTTCTGTGGTTGAAATTATGAATTACTGTGCACTTGCAGACAGTCAGTATATAGATGACTATCTGCAAAGTGCAGCTTTCTCGTAGAGTGAGAGAGTTTCGTTAAAGTAACACAACTCTCACTCTACGAGAAAGTCTTCTCTTTTATATTTCGACTAGCGGCCTGTCCCGGCATCGCACGGGTGGACATTTATTTTTTTAACATTTTATTTTTTTCTTGCAATTAAAATAGCCTATAATAATCAGTGATAATGTAGCATTCAAATGGTGAAAGAATTTTTAAAATCGGTCCAGTACTTTTTGAGCCAATTCGTTACAAACTTACATACAAATCTTTCCTCTTTATAATATTAGTATAGATAAGTCTGTACCTACTTAATACTTTTACCTGTGACTACTGAGGAGATCAGGTTTAAGTAAAAACATTGTCTGTAGGTAGTTTCGAGTTAATAAAGCAGTCAGTTGGATAGAGCGTGTGTTGGCAGCACATGGTTGCCGAACAGCCACGTGTGGTCGCGCTCACATAATCGTTGCACTGCACTTCAATGTGGATGACTAGAGATGGGAATATACCCGGTAAAAATGGGTATAAATGGGTAAATACCCATTTATACCCATTTTTACCTTCCCATTTTTAATTTATATCGGGTAAAAATTAAAATCAGTTTAACTGAAACTAATTATTGTATTTTTTAATAGATACGATTTATATTCAGTTTTTTTCAACGGAATTGTGTGAAGTCTTGTTCTTAGAACACTATAAAAGAAGCTATGTCAATTTTAATTCATAGTACAGACGCGCCAGCACATCAAGCTACTACAATGTGTCAAATTTCTGTAATAGATTTTCAATATCGCTAAAGTTGGTTCTTTAAATACTAATTATAATCAATTTTGGACTTATAAGTCTAGAAGAACTTGGCCCACGTGTTATTTTCTAACGTCTTTTTTATTTGAGTTTGATTTTTTTACATCGGTATTCGGGATCGAACTAACAACCGTCAAGAAATACTATGTCAAAAGCTAAATATAATATGTTAAATGTGTTTTGCACTTATTATTAACTTCATTAAATTCACTGTTTTTTTTTAGATAATGGGAAAAGGCAGAAATAAACGAGATGAAATTTGGAAACACTATAGTGTGGGTCCTGATAAATCAGTAATTTGCAAGTATTGTGATCATAAATATAAAATAGCAAATGTCAACAAAATGGGAGGTCATTTAGTTAAATGTAATAATTAGTGTCTAAAAAAATATCTCTGTTGCTAAAAATTACCTGAAGAATCAAACTGACGTAAATATCACCAATACTACTAACGCTCCTATTTTAACAATGACATCCTCGCACCCAGCGCCCCAGGTTGGTTCGCTGGATTCAGAATAATCACAATCTGAATCAGCCATCGTCGTCATCACAAAAGGCAATAAGAGGAAGAAATCGAAAGGCTGACAGTAAAATTAGCAAAGTCAGTATTCATTTCTGGATCAGCTTTGAGCCTGGTCTTCTTCTTAGCGTGTCGATAGCAATCTAAATGGACTAGGTCCAGAATTCAGCTACTTGTTTGGCGCCATCACCAACGTCCACCAATTCCTGTAACGTACAGCTGACAGGACACGCAGGACACGATATTAAGTGTCTCATCGTTTGTGGAACAGCACCACATTTACACTCCAAGGCGGAGTCGTCTATGAAACTCCACCTGAACAGGTGTTCCTAGCTTCGGCCAACCTAGGTCCGGTGTCTGTTTAAAGAATTCCAGGTTACCCAAGGTAACTCATGTCCAGGTGGGAGGTATTCAGCGGGTGGAACGAACGGTTTGGGTAAGGAAGCACTGTCTCGCCACAACTTCAGTCTTTCTTGTGATGGTTCCTCAGTGAGTGGGACGACACACTTTAAAAAACTGTTTCGGCTTTTCAGCCTTTGTCGCACAAGGAAGTTGTCACGCAAAGGGTGTCGTGTGACGTAGACCATTTTGGCTCTTTCGCTTGAGCTTGCCACCGCTCTGCGAACTACTGCGCCACCAGTAGTGGATTCCTGCTAGTGGAAACAGCATTTGTACCGGGGTCGGTTTTAGGCAACCAGTGATGATCCGGCACGTTTCATTCAAAGCTGTATTCACCAGCTTTGCATGACCAGAACGACTCCACACGGGGCACGCGAATTCTTCCGCAGAAAAGATAGCGCTAGACCAGTATTCCGTATAACGTCAGGCGAAGCACCCCACTTCAATGAGACCAGTCGACGAAGAAGACTGTTGCAAGTTTGCACCTTCTGCTTGATAATCTTGCAGTTTTTGCTGAATGTTAGAGACCTGTCTAGGGTACCACCAAGATATTTAGAGAAGTGCCTGTGCCCGATGGACACCCTACCCCAAACTATGTTAAGTTTACGGCCCGCCTCTCTATTGCGGAGATAAAATATGCAAGACTGGGTTTTGCTTGGATTGGGCTTGAATGAGTTAGCGAAGTAATATGTGGCTAAGTTACCAAGAGCGTCTAAGAAGTGGGCCTCAACCTCCTCAAAGGTGGTGGCTTGTGACGTGAGAGCAAGTTTGTCTGTATAGAGAAAGCGGGACGTGTTAGGGTTAGACGGTTGGTCGTTGGTGTAGATATTAAAAAAAAGCGGTGCCTTGAGGTAGGCCGTTTTTCTGCGCTCTCCAACGACTTGTTTTCGAGAGAAAATGGACCTGAAACCGACGATTGTGGAGAAGTTCTCGGAGCCTAGTGGAACATATATTGTGGATAGACTTTTTTAAAGATCTGCAACCATTATTTCAATTACCATCACGATTGTGGAGATAAGATAGGCAGTCGCTCTATGTAAAATACTGGTATTCAGCTGCATCCAGTTAGACTGGAAGCCGACCCCAACATATTTGGGAAAAGACTAGGCAGATGAGATGAATTCTAAACAGTTTATTTGAAAATATATGTTGATTAAAGATTTAAAAGATATTTAACTTCGTTTTATTTAAAATCAATGTTTTATCTTCAATGCTTAAGGTCAATATTAACATGGTAAATCGTAGTATTGATGACGAAGCTATTTAAATAATTTATAGATAGTAATAATTTTTTAAAAAGGTAAAAATTAAAAAATACCCTTTTTTACCCGGTATTAATAATAAATACCGGGTAAAAAAGGGTATTTTTTAATTTTTACCTTTTTTTACCCTTTTTTACCTTTCCTTCCAATTTTTACCTTCCCAATTTTTACCCACCCGCCCATCTCTATGGATGACATACGTGCCGTACATGCCATGCGGGCCGCGCGGAAAACCCGGCCGCGAGCCGCGCCATCCCGCACACACGAGCAGAAGGCACATTATAGGTACTGTCCGGGGTCCAGGGGTCCTTAGTCATTGCCAAGGCAATGATGTGTGTAGGGTACCTACAAAACAGCATATCTAAAACACAAAAAGCTAACAAATTGTCAATGCATGTGATCTGCTGTGATTGTTTGACTGAATTTGCTCTCATCTAGACGTTTCAGGGGATGTACGGAGTGACCATTTTAAAAATAATAAAATTTGAGATATTTATCTACCAAAATCAATGTTTATATTTTTATTTTGACTACTTATTTAATTGTAGTAAAATATCTAAATAATGCCTTACAAACTTAAATTCGATCGTTCGTGTACTAAAATTTAAATTCCTAGACTTACTAGATAAATAAGTGATAAATAGCTGTGTATTTAAAAAAAGAAACTAGATAACTTAAGGTTGTTGACAAAATTGCGCTAAAAAAAACTGATTTTCTGTTTTTGCACTGCGAAATTGATAGGGACCCTGAACGTTGACATACGTTTTTTTCAGATGACGTTCAAAATTCAAATCACATTAGTGACCAGCGGGTCATAATGAAATTCAGTACAATATTAATGCCCGGCAGCCCGGCTAGAGCCTAGGGCCTAAATGACTTGCTTTAGGTTAGGTTTGCATGCCATATAATTTGACGTTACCGAGCAGGTGGTGTGAGAATAAAATAAATTATTTATTATTTATTTTGTATCTTGAGGTAGGTATTTCTCAAGATACGGGTTCTGACTATAGGTATTTCCACTTCCATAAATCTCTAAAAGGGTACGTACAGACGCCAGCACATCAAGCTACAACAAGATTTTCATCTTTATCGCTAAAGCATAAGGTTCAAAGTTGATTGGGAAAATATAAACAAAGTTCTGTAGACCCCGTGCCAATTTTTTATTGGTCCAACAGGCATCGTTTTTGTCTCATATTTTTGTACGGGCTTCAAAATAACAAACGGTTTGCAAGTCTTAAATGTATGGGGTTTCCTGAAAAAAACATCTTTCAGTTTCATTTATACAAAATCTGTAGGTACTTATACCTACACCTATGGGATATACAAGCGTGAGTATGTTATGTCATGGAAAATAAAATACATTAAGTAAAAACCAATACTACTTTCACTTAAATATATAGACCAATCTATACTAATATTATAAAGAGGAAAGATTTTTATGTATGTTTGTAACGAATTGGCTCAAAAAGTACTGGACCGATTTTAAAAATTCTTTCACCATTTGAATGCTACATTATCACTGATTAATACTCGTACAGGGCTTTTTAATTGCAAGAAAAAAATAAAATATTTAAAAAATAAATGTCCACCCGTGCGAAGCCAGGACAGGCCGCTAGTTTTAGAATAATCAAAAATATTTTGTAGTACAGTTGTACCATTACAGTTCCTTCTTTTCCTTGAAAACCCCATATTTTGACGGTCGTCGCCATTGTAAGGAATGATCAGTAAGCCAACACGTTTTTGATGAGATACGTCTCAAGTCTGTTGACTAAGTTGTGGAGGCTAGGTTCCATCGTCCTTTTAACTCCTTGCCAAATTTTATCGAAATCAGTTCTGTGGTTTAGGCGTTAAAAGGTAACATACAGACAGCCAGAGTTTTTTTACTATTTTTATTTTTAATTTATCTTAAATACAAAAGAATAGATTATTAATTAATATTATATAGCAACCAAAAACCACTATGGTTTAAATTTGTGTTATCATGCGTCTATCTCAATATCGAACTATACAATGAAGCATTTTATTTAGATGCGTTATTGTCGATACAATTATAAAAATCAACAGTTACTTTCGAATATATAATTTATATAATATTAGTACCTATAGTATGGATGATATTAGTATAGTATGGATGAATAAGGAAAGGACTAAAGGTGTTAAAAACCGATTTTTATAAATTATCTTTATTCATAGCTTAATGTGGAGTGTCGACTAACACGGTGCGGCACGGTGCCGGAGTGTGCCGGCAGGCAAGTTTCGCAAGAATAACACGGTGCGGCACGGTGCCGGAGTGTGCAGGCAGGCAAGTTTCGCAAGAATAACACGGTGCGGCGCGGTGCCGGAGTGTGCCGGCAGGCAAGTTTCGCAAGAATAACACGGTGCGGCACGGTGCCGGAGTGCGCCGCCGCCGCCGGCAGGCAAGGCTCAGTGATTTCATATCAACAGGTTTTTAGCAGCCGTATATATATTACCCACGCGATGATCACGTTACGTTACTTAGGAACTAACATTACATAATTGGTATCTATGCGTACATAGAACACTTAATTATTCTTAATAATTATAATTTTGGGTACCTAACGCACAGATCACTGAATGTTCAGGAAAGTTCATGTAGCTTTGTTTTTTTGCGGGTACGGTGTGCTCCGGCTACGAGTGCTTCACGACCAGGGCGAGCGCGGGCGCACGTCGGGCGTCCAGTGCGGGTCGACCATCTTGTGCTGTACGCGGCGCAGCGCGGCGTCGTTACCCTCCGCCGGCGCCTCGTCCCGGTCGAAGTAGCTGCGGGGGGCGCGCAGGAGCGCGGGGGGTGCGCTTCGCAGGCGCGGGGCTGCCGTGCGGCGCGTGAGGGGCGCGCGTGGGTAGTACAGCTCCGCCAGGATGCCCTGCTCCAGCTGCGCGCACGCCGCGCCCGCCACCAGCGCCACAACGAGCGCTTTCAGCAACATGTTACACTTAGTCCCTTTATAACTGGTCCAGTTGTAGCAATTTTTTTTTTATGAGAATTAAGTATCGCTCGACGAACAATCAGTCGGTCGCTCGGTGTGCCTGCGCCCGCGCACTGAATCCACACTGATCCCGCTCTTTATTATACGTCCTCTCGGAATGAGGGAATACCCACTATAAGGAAAACCGAGCGATAACACATGCACTTACAGCGTGGGTCAGTTCACACCGAGATGCGACGCGACGCGACGATACTGGAAGAGCGCCGCTCTCTCGCACGAGTCGCACGCCGCGCGTACCGGCGAAGTACCGCTGCGTCGAGATGCGTCGCTCTACGCCGCGAGGCGTCACGAGGCGCAGCGCTGCACGGTGCAACGTATTCAAAACTCTCACAATGCAATGTGTACCTTTTCGTGTTGAAAATAAAGTATATTTTGAGTCACTCTTTTATAGTGTGCGCGCAGCGTCGCGTCACGTCGCGTCTCGGTGTGAACTGACCCTAAGAGTGCAATGCGCACAACTAAGTATTTGTATTTATACATAATATACGAGTCGCATTCGATACACACGGGGTGAATGACGGGGCACTGATGGGTGCGACTATGTTGTGTTTATTGAAATTAAACTTGTGCAGAAACGAATTGTGAAATGACGCTTGCGCATTTTCACAATTCGTTTCTGTGGGGATTTGGGAAATTACAAGCGGCAAAGTGTAAATTTTGATAAGAGAGAAGGCGAAGCGAAGCCGGTTTTAATTTACTTATCAATAAAGTAAACATAAATTAATAAAAAAAACAACTTTTAAACAAAAAACAACCGACGTCCAATAAAACTGCAAAGTGAAAAATAACTTTAATTTCGTCGGTAAGTCGGTGTCTTTAGGTTCGCATTTTCGTTGTTTTCCACCGACTTCCGAAATTAAAGTTATTTTTCACTATTCATTTTCTTTTTTGGAAGTCGGTTGTTTTTATTTCTTTTTTTGTAAATAGTAGATTATACAACAAGTGAAAAAAAGGGAATTTAATTCGAGGGACTACGTTGGATCCCGAGAGCAGCGAAGGATTCTAGAATAGAATCCCGAGCGTAGCGAGGTATTCTAGATTTGAATCCTGAGCGGAGCGAGGGATACAAGGACCGAGATGAATTATTTTTTTCACGAGTTGTGTACTCTACTTTTTACCATTGACTGCGAGAAAATAAATAGTAGTATAGTATTTATCACATTTTACTATAATTGCTGCTTTATTTCGAAATGATTCCGGAGTTAGTGTCTCATTTTCGTCACTGGAAGAACTCATTTTATTATAATTTATGTTATTAGATTTTCCAATGACTTAAAACAACGATAACAGATAGAAAAGAACCTAAAATGGCGGGTTTTTTTTTTATTATGGAATAGCTCCGTATAGCCAGCCAGTACGTACTTTCAGCACGTTTTATTTATTTTTGTATATAATTCGTATATTCGTGCTTGTTCCAAATTCAAAATGTTTTTATTCACTCAGTGACTAAAAGAGAGTTTTATTCACTGTTTTCGATGAATAAAATGCCCTTTTTCGAATGGCAATGGTAAAATAGTAGATTATACAACAAGTGAAAAAAAAGGGAATTTAATTCGAGGGACTACGTTGGATCCCGAGAGCAGCGAAGGATTCTAGAATAGAATCCCGAGCGTAGCGAGGTATTCTAGATTTGAATCCTGAGCGGAGCGAGGGATACAAGGACCGAGATGAATTATTTTTTTCACGAGTTGTGTACTCTACTTTTTACCATTGACTGCGAGAAAATAAATAGTAGTATAGTATTTATCACATTTTACTATAATTGCTGCTTTATTTCGAAATGATTCCGGAGTTAGTGTCTCATTTTCGTCACTGGAAGAACTCATTTTATTATAATTTATGTTATTAGATTTTCCAATGACTTAAAACAACGATAACATATAGAAAAGAACCTAAAATGGCGGGTTTTTTTTTTATTATGGAATAGCTCCGTATAGCCAGCCAGTACGTACTTTCAGCACGTTTTATTTATTTTTGTATATAATTCGTATATTCGTGCTTGTTCCAAATTCAAAATGTTTTTATTCACTCAGTGACTAAAAGAGAGTTTTATTCACTGTTTTCGATGAATAAAATGCCCTTTTTCGAGTGGCAATGGTAAAAAAGTTTTTATCTTACCCCACACAAATTCGTATAACACTACTTGCTATGTAAATATCAGTGACAGGAAGTTTTTATAACATCATCAATATAAACCAAGTGATAAAAATACGTAGGTATTTTTGAAGCTAACTCAAAAATTACCCAAGCAAAGTTAGATAATACGGTACTTAATATTATGGGACCACACCTGAGGTGATTTTTTTAAAAAATCGATTTCCAATTGAATTGCCGGAGATATCACGTGACATACGTACAAAAACAATTTCGTTTACTTGAATTTTTACTTTTTTTTTTACTTCATTAAAAAAAAAATAAACTGAACTAAGTACAGAACCGATTTTGATGGAATTTCTATGGGACCAATCTAAATGAACCTTTCAAATAAAAAAAGATTTTTCCTAATCGGCTTATAAATTATAACAGAATTATTCTGAGGCAACAAACAAAAAAAAAAAAAAAAATTCAACTGAATTGATAACCTCCTCCTTTTTTTGAAGTCGGCTAAAAAGAAGTCTTGCCTTTAATACCATCTATCGCCAAGTAGAAGATCGAAAAAGACGTATCATTCTAAAATTAAAGGAATCTAAAGAATACAATGCTGTTGATCAGGTGGAAATGAAATAAAATCTGCAATATTCTTCCATCTCGTTCTCGCTGAAGCATTTTTAATAATAATAATAATAATTTATTTAACAGATCATACAATCCAATTTTATTATTTTTATTAGCTTCACTTGTAACTAACTAGGTGCCTAAGTAAAGTTTTAGCCAACTTCTAAATTGTCCTATGATGAGATGCACATGGTGTCGAGGGTCTGATGATGGAGCCAGGAGGTGGATGGTGAAGATCTTTAGTGGTTACTAGTGAACCCTAAATATTATATATTAATGTAATTAAAAAAATATATATTTTATGTATTGTAATATTTAATAAATAATTTTTAACATTTCTGAAGTGGTAGGACTGACAAGATTTTTTGTTCAGAAATTCGTCGACAGAGTAAAACTATGTGATATCAACTAGTTTCATGTTGGTCGTAATTATGATTCGTTTTGACGAGTCAAATATTATTGCACTTGGTGTCGAAGGTCTGACGATGGCTGGCGCCATGAGGTAGATAGTGGAACTCTTTAGGGGCTACTTGTAAACCCCTCGAGTGTGCTAGTATCCCCTAATCGACTTTCTAGATAATAACTCAATGAAGAATATACTAAATGCTTAAATAAAATTCGAGTTTATTAAGAATTTCATTCAGTTAAACATAAAACGATGGTGTAAATTAAATAAACACACAGTCAAAAGTCAGAAAACAACCCGCCCCTGATCGTTCCCGGCGCAAAGGTGCCCATAACACTCGCCGCATTGCCTTGCTGAATAGCGATGGCCAACCTCTGCACCAAGAACGACCCAGAGCGGGAGTCACCGTTTGCCGCCCTGACCTTACGGCCCAATTCCCCCACAAAAACCTTCGCTGCCCTACTCCAACTACCCAGGGTCTCCACAGCTACCGGCACAAAATAGTAAGGCTGCTCCAAGGAAGCGTAATTGAGCCTTTTTACAGAGCAAGCGTCTTCAGCTGCGGCAGAGGCAGTGTGCGTGGTGCGACTCAGGTGACTGTGCTGACGGCAGCGACAGTGCTGACGCAAGTTGCGTCCGAAATCAGGCACTTCCCGTTCTTCCATGGCACTAAAGTCAGCCCATCCGGCCTCTTACCATCGCACCTGCTAAGACCTGTAGGCTCAAGCATGCAGGGGACGTTTGCTGATATAAGGGCTCTTCGGACTATGTCATTCAGGGCATGGTGACGCGGGAACCTCCCTGTGACAACTCAGTGCGTGATGGCCATCGGCCTCCACCATGGAACCGCAGGTGCATATGTGGGGTTCGCACACCTTACAGCCCAGGCGGAGAGCCACCGCCACACGCAAAGAGTCATCGTCCAGTAGAGTGCCCAGGTGAGGTGAAGGAATCGCCTGTAACCACGCCCCAGACTCAGGTTGCGAAACTGCTCGTAATCTAGCCTTAACGACTCCTGACGCACCTTCTAACAACTGCTCTTGGAGCAGCCCCACCCCTATGTCATCCCACGCCCGCTGAACATGTGTTGCCTCGGGGATTGTTGCATCCTTGTTGAGGGTCAACCAAGCTGACACAGCATCCGACACAAAGGGCATGTTTCCCCCGTCACCATTAGTATTGAGTAATACATATACTAAATTGAATTAAATTGAATTCAAAAAGCGTAGAGCGCACTTGTAATTAATTAAGAAATCGCTCCATGCTTTTTGAATTCAATTTAGGTCAATTTAATTAGGTATTTTATAATTTTCAGTGAGTATAGTCATATAAAAGCGTGTTTTTTAAAACTACATATTTTTATTTTTAACTTTTGCGTCTAGTATATTCTTCTCTAAGTTAACAAGTTTAAAGTCGACGAAGTTATGTTTCTATATCTGCGGTTCTACGTGACGTAAATTGACGTCATGACGGCGTCGCTATTGTATACATTTTTTGCTCCCAATTATGACGTTTTGGCACCGCCCGCCGTCCGTGTTGTAATTTAAAGCCAGAAATTGGCGTTTTAAACCGACTTATTTGTTGTTTGAAGTTTATGGTGATTTAAATACCCGCGTGTTCTAAGTATGATGCTTTAGCTACTGGTAAGATAATTTAACATTCCAGTCATACCTGTGGAATATTTAGAGCGCGCCTACATTGGGTATACCTATTCACAGGCGGTAACACATAGGTATCTCTCAAATTCTATAGGTAGGTCGAATCATTATGTTTGTATAGAGTACTAGTGGCTGTAGTGGCAGCCGGCGAGTGCGGCCAGGTCGCTGTGAACTGATCGACGACCATGACTTGTGTAATACATTTTTATGTAGGAGCAGGTAAACTACTTACTACTACTGGGTAATATGATACCCCTTGCCAAGACTGGTATCTGGAGGTCACACTGACACGCATCCGCCGACTGTCACAGATCTACAAATGACAGCCGGTCGAGGCACGGAAGGATTTCGTTATATAAGATGGTCACCCATCTATGGGCCGACTTTGGCAAGCTGATTGATCGACCCGTGCGCGGTGCCGCTGTTATTTAAGGAAAACCCAAGATTTTTACATTTCTTGTCTTGCTCGTGGAATAACTACCTATTCTAAGAATTAGTTTTAGAAATATATATACATTGAATGCGGCAACAATGCGCAAGAGAGGCACCTCGCTGGTTCGGCTAGTGCGGGGGAGCTCCGACAGCATGCTGTCCGCGCTCGCGGAAAGGGTCGATTGCGCCTACATTAATCACTGCTTTAGGTTACATATTGATCGCGGGTAATGTGACTGGTCTAATAGGTCAATTCAATATAATTGTGATATGTGTTGTGTACCTATGTGTTGTTTTTAATGATTTCTATGTTTAGCTGTGCTTGATTTGTGTAATGTGACTGTGTCTGTATGATTATTTAAGTTTATGAGTCTGAGAAACTTGAAATAAATGATGATGATGATGTTAACCACAGCGACATACCTATTTTAGAGAATAAAAAATACCATCGTTATGAATATGTCATGTTCGTTGTCAACTACGACTTTTATGGAATAGAATGTGGAATATTGTGGAAAATTGTAGAAAGTTGAACAAACTTCTTGAAATGTTAATACAGGTCCTCATTATGTTAATCACGAGTTAACAAGAGAGGAGAGGTAAACCACAAGGGGTTAATTAACTACGGGGAGAACAGACAACAACAGATGTCGTGGTACAATACCTGTATCCTATGAACTAAGTAATTATTAATCTATCTATACTAATATTATAAAGCTGAAGAGTTTGTTTGTTTGTTTGAACGCGCTAATCTCAGGAACTGCTGGTCCGATTTCATCGAGGAAGGCTATAAGCTATATATCATCACGCTAAAACGAATAGGAGCGGAGCACCAATGAAGAATGTTTCAAAATCGGGGGATTTTTTTCCTATTGAGAGCTTCCGCTGCGTGCGCTGCGTAAACGGTAAAAGTTTCGCAAAAATCATATATGACAGAATGGTTCCCCTTTAAAAGCTTTAAAAAAAAGTCCGCGACAGCATATGTCTATCTTTTAAGGTTAGCTCACTATAACCTCTTTTATGCTAACCAAATTTGTTCTAAAACAATGCATGCGAAAGTGTTTTTATAAACATGGTATTAATCCTTATACAAATAAATACGTTATTCATCACATGTATTTAATTTTGAACAAAATTGCCTCTGACATCATTTGATTTCAATGTATATCTTAGGAGATATCATAGTTTTAAAATAATACTAATAATAAAGCTGAAGAGTTTGTTTGTTTGAAACACGGTTTGAAAGCTCTAAATCTCTGGAAGTATTGGTCGCATATATAAAAATATTTTTGCGTTTGATAGCCCAGTTCTTGAGGAAGGCTATATTCTATTAAACTTGACGCTAGGACCCTTAGGAGTTGAGCAAAAAGAAAAAAAGTCTGAAGTTTTCGTCAAGCGAAAACGAAGTAATAACGCAGGCCGGCGACACGTTGCGACGGGGTGGGTCGGGGAAACAAAAAAAATTTACGCGGACGAAGTCGCGGGCAGAAGCTAGTACTAATATAATATTATAAAGCTGAAGAGTTTGTTTGTTTGTTTGTTTGAACGCGCTAATCTCAGGAACTACTGGTCTGATTTGAAAAACTCTTTCAGTGTTAGATAGCCCATTCATCGAGGAAGGCTATAGGCTATATATCATCACGCTAAAACCAATAGGAGCGGAGCACCAATGAAGAACGTTTCAAAATCGGGGGATTTTTTTCCTATTGAGAGCTTCCGCTGCGTGCGCTGCGTAAACGGTTAAAGTTTCGCAAAAATCATATATGACAGAATTGTTCCCCTTTAAAAGCTTTAAAAAAAAGTCCGCGACAGCATGTCTATCTTTTAAGGTTAGCTCACTATAACCTCTTTTATGCTAACCAAATTTGTTCTAAAATAATGCATTATTTGCGAAGGTGTTTTTATAAACATGGTATTAATCCTTATCCAAATAAATACGTTATTCATCACATGTATTTAATTTTGAACAAAATTGCCTCTGACATCATTTGATTTCAATGTATATCTTAGGAAATATCATAGTTTTAAAATAATACTAATAATAAAGCTGAAGAGTTTGTTTGTTTGAAACACGGTTTAAAAGCTCCAAATCTCTGGAAGTACTGGTCACATATATAAAAATATTTTTGCGTTTGATAGCCCAGTTCTTGAGGAAGGCTATATTCTATTAAACTTGACGCTAGGACCCTTAGGAGTTGAGCAAAAAGAAAAAAAGTCTGAAGTTTTCGCCAAGCGAAAACGAAGTAATAGCGCAGGCCGGCGACACGTTGCGACGGGGTGGATCGGGGAAACAAAAAAAATTTACGCGGACGAAGTCGCGCGCAGAAGCTAGTAAAATTAGATAATCCATAGACAAGTTTAGACGTGATTAAAAAATTGGCTACTAAAAATACGTCAATTTACGTCAGGCGCTGACTAATTTGACGTGACTAAACTAATATTTATCTTCTGTCCTTTTCATAATGAAATAAAAAGAAAAAGATGTACTGAACTTAAATTTGGTTTAGTTTGTGAACAACAGAATCGGGGCCATTGTAGGAAAATTGAAAATAAATTTAAAAACGTTTGAGTCGATTGAGAACCAAAATAAACCTATTACATAATTATCTAAATAACAATGTGATAATGTAGCCTAGTTTGCGCAACTACTGCTGAATAACTGAACGTTGTTCACGATTCCCGTTCGGCCACTCACCGCTAGGTGGCATTAGTAGTAGGTGTCTGTGTTCGTTTAATATTATTAATCATCACTTGATTTTGACAAACTGATGTTGACTTTGTGAACTTACTATACGAGTGATTTAGAGCTGTTTTTACAGGACAGCACTTAATTAGATTTGGCGCATTGTTAATTTCTGCTACTTTGTGCAAATACGCCAGTATGCTTTTAATCATTATAGGTATTATTTATCATTTATTTATAAACCGTCATGACATTGGAACATTTTTTTTATTAGAACATAACTATAATTTTGCCGGCAGTAATTACGACTCCGTGGCGCAACGGTAGCGCGTCTGACTCCAGATCAGAAGGTTGCGTGTTCAAATCACGTCGGGGTCAAAAATCCGTTTTTGGTTAGAAAATGAGGGATTTTTAAATTTTATATTATACTAGCTTTTGCCCGCGACTTCGTCCGCGTGGGTTTCGTACTTTCCTCAAATAAATTTAACACCCGCTCCACCTCCCCTTGAAAGGTAGTTATTTCGAAAATTGTTGATTACGATCTATAGACTTTATTTAAAGAAATAAGTATTCGGGCCAATATTTTAGTTTAACTACCTAAGATGTTTCAAATAAACTATCCTCCCTTTTCATCACGACAGGCTTGTTTTTGCATTTACCAAATGCACAATGCGTTTCCATTTTTATGATATAAAGAGTATTTATACCCATTTTCGTGTTAATGGAAGTTGGAGTTTCTACTCCTTAAACTTTATTACCAGTTTATTACCCTTTTCCACCCCGGTAGGAGTCGAATAAGTAAAACCCTAAAACTCATACTTTTTTATTTTAAGTAAGTAAGTAGTAAACCCCTAAAAGTGACAATCTTTATTATTTACTGAGGCAAATGTTGAAAAGTTTCAAGTTTCTTAACCAAAGGAATAAGACCACCTTTTCACCTTCACAGTTTTTATCCCCATAGGGGCGAAATATTGAAAACATGTTTGGGACGTTTCCATATCTTGACTCAAAGATTATTTATACCAATTTCCCATTGAATCAAGCCACGCAATAAAATACTCCTCTGTGATACGGGCTACCCCCATTCACCCCGTTAGGGTTAGATTTTCGAAAAACCCAGTCACACTTTTTTATTTATTTTGGTCTTAAGTATACATACTGAGTTCCGAGCTTATATTATTGGACCGCGCGATAAAATTCTTCCATACAAACTGACACCCTCAATCTCCCTTTAGAGCAGAAAAACATAAAATGACAAACTATAATTTACTTAGATAAGTATTTGTGCCAAGTTTGAAGCTTAAATTTATTCATACCATTTTTTTGGAGTAAATCAAGCTACGCACTATAATACCGGCCTTAAAAATCGAATTACCACTTTTTTATCCATCAGGGTTCTACTTTCGAAAGACCCATTTCTTATTACTTACTTAGGCAAACATTCCTTCCAAGTTTCAAGTTTATTAACCAAATGAATAAGATTTTTCGTATAAAGTTTTTCCCCACTTTTCACCCCACACAGGAGGAATTTTGAAAAAATGTTTGGTATGTGTTCACTTGACTCCAAAGATTATGTCCAACAATTTTCGAGTCAATCAAGCCACGCAGTAAAATGGAAAATTAACTACCCCTTTTCTCCCCGTCAGAGGTAGATTTTCGCAAAACCCTGATACATGTTATTTTTTACTTTTGGTCTTAAGTATAAATACTGAGTTTCGACTTAATCGGACCGCACGTTAAAATTCTTCCATACAAATGTTGACACCCCCTAATCACCCTTTAGGGGGTAGTTTAGAAAAGCAAAAAATGCCAAAATTCATAGTTTACTTAGATAAGTATTCATGCCAAGTTTCAAGTATATTAACCAAAAAAATAAGATTTTTCATATAAGTTGTATCCCCACTTTTCACCCCCACAGGGGTGGAATTTTGAAAAATCGTTTGGAATGTGTTCATTACTTGACTCAAAGATGATTTATACCAATTTTCGAGTTAATTAAGGCAGGCAGTAAAATTTGCCCTGTAAAATTAAGTACCCCTTTTCTCCCCGTTAGGGGCAGATTTTCGAAAAACCCTGATACACGTAATTCTTTATTTTGGTATTAAGTATAAATACTGAGTTTTGAGTTAATCGGACCGCGCGTTAAAATTCTTCCACACAAATTTTGACACCCCCCAATCCCCTGTTAGGGGGTAGTTTAGAAAAACAACAAATGCCAAACTTTATAATTTACTTAGATAAGTATTCGTGCCAAGTTTCAAGTTTATTAACCCAAGGAATAAGATTTTTCATATAAGCTGTATCCCCACTTTTCACCCCCACAGGGGTGGAATTTTGAAAAATCGTTTGGAATGTGTTCATTACTTGACTCACAGATTATTTATACCAATTTTTGAGTTAATTAAGCCAGGCAGTAAAATTTGCCCTGTAAAATTAACTACCCCTTTTCTCCCCGTTAGGGCTAGATTTTCGAAAAACCCTGATACACGTGATTCTTTATTTTTAGTATTAAGTATAAATACTGAGTTTTGAGTTAATCGGACCGTGCATTAAAATTCTTCCATACAAATTTTGACACCCCCCCATCCCCCTTTAGAAGGTAGTTTAGAAAAACAAAAAAGACCAATTTTCATAATTTACTTAGGTAAGTATTCGTGCCAAGTTTCAAGTTTATTAACTCAAGGAATAAGATTTTCCATACAAACTTTCATCCCCCATTTAACTCTCTTAGGGGTTGAATTTCGGAAATTCCTTCCTTATTCCTCGTCTACATTATAAAAGGAACCTCTGTGAAAAATTTCAGCTTTCTACGTCCAGGGGTTTGGGCTGGGCGTTGATGAGTCAGTCAATCAGTCAGTCAGTCAGTCAGTCAGTCAGTCAGTCAGGACTTGTCTTTTTATTTATATAGATTTTTTAAAATTAGGGTTAAATTCTTACAAAACAATAATACTTCTTTTTATTTCTTGTGGTTTTTTCTAACTTATAAAATATTTTTTTTAGGACAGCAAAATTTGGAGATGCCGGGGATCGAACCCGGGGCCTTTCACATGCAAAGCGAACGCTCTACCACTGAGCTACATCCCCTACTGGTAGCACTTCTGAAATTACCCACTAGTTACCCATACAGTTTCCGGTTACTGTAGAGAATTTGAGAACTTCAAAACCTTTTTGTATTTTTTTTTTTTTAAATTTCGCAGTAATGTTAAAAGTAGACTTTGGTAATTCTTGATTCAGGAACCGTATGTTTGAGGCCTTCCGTAGCGCAGCAGTTAAAACAGGCACACGCTAAAAAATAAACCTTTGCGACCCGAATCGATTAAGTGTAGAGGTCCCGGTGTTGCACGTACCGAAGAAGCGTTTAGCTGCACCAGCCCGGTGCACGGTGTGCGGAGTGTTGTGGTCGCAGTAGATCTGCCGCCATGCTCCCGTCCGTCGCCACCGTACTGATAAACCTTTCCGTGTGTAACCGGACAGTGCCGTGTAATGATGATAATAATATATTATAGGTATTCAGTGCTTACTGCAAGAGAGCAGCGTGCTTCTCACTTACCAAATTCGTTGCGGTACAAAATAGTCATCATGAATGTGGCAAAATTGAAGATAAATGAAATAATTTCACAATTCGTTACTAGAGTAGACAACTATGATTTGAAATCAAAATAAAACAAAAGTTTACGAACCTATGTAAGCACGTAACTTTAATAGTTTAATCCCTGAACCATTGTATTTTTTTGTCATTTATAATAAAGTAGGTACCTCTTACAGTACCTAGATGCTACTCACTTTAAAATTGAATATAAGTATTACTTCATAATAATCGTTACACCATTTTCAAGCAGAAGTCGTCATTGTCTGTCCGTTTAGGTACATAATCAATAAAATAATATAAGTAGGTACTTAATTATTAAGAACTACATGAAATATGAACATCTACGTATAAGTCACATCGAGTTATTCCCCGGACGCTGTGGTCTGCAATATGCAATAAATAAGGTAATTAGAAGAACCATAATCGTGCGACGTCATTTATGTTATTAACAAGTGTCACTTCTACGTAGTATTAATATGTATTAAAACAATAAAACTTTCCTCGTCAAGTAGGTATTGCGACTGCGGTAACGTTGCCTCTTGCTCATCGTTTCTCACTAACCTTACTTACCACGACGTGCCCTTGTCGGCACGCTGTGGCTTTCTGGCACTGTTTGCTCTTTATATACTCAAAATCAAAATCAAAATATTTTATTTCACATAAGCCTACAAGGGCACTTATGAAACGTCAGAAGCTAGGTGCACGGTTCCAATTGGTCGTTTCCTATGGAGAAGAACCGGCAAGAAACTCCACGGTTACTCTTTTAAAAATAATTGGCTTTTACAATGTTTTCTAATTACAGTAGGTATGGGAGAACAGCGTAGGCCTGTCAACAAGTGCCAGGTACTTGATAAAATAAAAAATGATCTACAGATCTAAAATCTACAGGGCCTACAAAGTCCTCACATTTACAAAATCAAAAACTCAAAAAAAGATAAATAAAATATAAAAACCTATTAAAACCAAGTGATCATAATTTCCATTACAACCACTAAAAAGAGTTGAAGGATTAGAATTGTCTCTATATAATGTCAAATAGTAAAAAGATTAAATGTCAAAGAAGCATGTAAAAATTAAATAAAAATCGTAATTTGATAGCAGTTAATAGACATACTAATCACTCTATCCTTTACTTTCAGGTTGATAAGCCAATATTTCACTGTCTTTCAACTTCTTTTGTATGTTTTACATTTTCTTATAAGCCTTCGTCCATCAATTTGAAAACCAGTCTTAAATTTTATGCTTACAACACGTCAATCTGCCCTTAAACTATACCACACTATGAGCAAGTAGCATGTGAGCGCAGCAGCACAGACACGCCGCGTGGTTCACCGCGCCTCCGCCTCCATGATGAACTCCGTCATCATCATCTCCATGGAGGGCGCCACGCCGTGCGCCACGCACGCGTGCTTGAAGCACTCGGCAACGTGCAGGATGCGCCAGCAGTGGTCCTCCTCGTGGTCGAACTGCTTCTCGCACGAGTGGATCAGCGATACCATCTGCCGCGCCAGCACCTGGCCTGCACACAAGTATACACACATTACAAACTGAAGTTATGACGCTGCCTGGCACGTATAGGACTACTCGAGGAAAACATTAATTTATTATATTTTCTGAAGATAATTCACTAAAGCATATACTTAACTCTGCGTTCTAACCAAAAGCTGCCGCGTACTGACGCGACGATCGGTTTTGGCGAGGACGCGCTCTAAGAGATGTAGGTATCGCTAGAGGGTGTATGCTGTCGGCTCTTCTTTCCAGGTAAATAATTTGAAAGATCTGAGAATTCGACAAAGGAAACATAAGGTTAGACTTGCCGTTGGGGAAAGACTGTATGAACTGCTCGGTGTTGTCGTGGTGCATGCGGCTGGAGTCGGTGAGTAAGTTGAAGTGGCGGCTCATGCACTGGATGGCGCAGCCCAGCTCACGGTGCTCGAACTTGAAGTCGTCGCGCCAGAAGTGGAAGAACTCCTCCATCTTCTCCTCGGTCAAGTCACTCTGGTGGAAGCAAGGAGGTTGCGCTCAGTAAGGAAGGGTGACTGATTAGTTATGACGTACATCCAGTGTACCTACCTACAGGTTATTGAATGCAACTATTACCTACTTAGGTCTTCATAATGTTGCAATGGAGCTAATTCTCTGTAGATGCTTCCGTAATCACAGATTAAAGATTGGGTCATCTAAAAGGCTTCGGTTCCATTAGAAATGGACCTATCGTTCTAGAATCATGCAGTTGTTTTGGAATTTGACTTTGTTCGTCATGAGTAACGAGAATTAGTAAATAAAGTACGCTGGTCACCTCTTGTCGACACTTGTCGAGCGCCTGCCCGAAGCCGAGGGTGACGTCCTTCATGACGTTGACGTCGGCCAGCGCGCCCGCCACGGCCAGCAGCACCAGCGCCCGCACCACCTCCTGCATCATGACTCCTGACTCAAACTGGTGGCTGTCCACGCGCGCGCGCTCATATAGCCGGCCGCTAAGTAGTGAGGGCGGCCCTAATGAAGAGCGATGTGTGTCATCAGGTGGGAGGCGCTGATCTATTACTAGTTTTTTTACATTGTAAGCTTGTACTTGTTTGTGTGGTTATGAATGAGAATACTTTGTGTTGTATTGGTAGGATTGCCTTCATGTTAATGTGCACCTGTTTATCTATGATAGCAACAAGTTATTCTCGCGACCAACGCTTCTATTAGAAAGGCAATAGGGCCAACAATGGCGAGGGTTCCACTGGCATACGCATTTCGCGCATATACTCCTTACCTAAGTCCTCATTTATCTTTTAAGCCGACCAAAATCTAATCATCGTAGTTGTTAGTGGAGTAGATTAATGTAGATAAAAAGTAATTACATATCTAGAAATTTAATGTTGTCAATGTAATAAAAAAAGATCTAGCTCATGGGGCGTGTCTACCTAACGTAGTGTTTACACAGGTGACCTCAGCACGAGAGGGACATCATCAGGGGCCCGCTCGTTAGCGGCCGGTAATTAGCCCTCATTAGGTTAGTAAATAATTGAGCGTTTTTTATGATAACATGTCATTCATGCAGAACTTCATTGTCTCCTAGTACAACTTGATCTATGTTTGTTGTACGTTACATTGTAGCGTGGTACTTGCGTATATACATACCTGTGTGATTAGCAGTTTGTAATTCTGTTTCGTAAAACTTTTCTTACGAAGGTTACGCACTGACTGTAACAACGACGACATACTGACTGCTCCAAGCCCTGATCAACCTAAGGTAGTGGAAATCCTTAAACCACCAATTTATTAATTGGTCGGTTGAATTGATATTATTTAGTAATAAAAATACAATAAATCAGATAGAAAAATCAAAACATTTCACTAGTGATAATGGTAACTGCAAATTCGTGGCTGAAAAATCAGCAATTTTTGTGATTTCTCGATCGTTATCGACAGTAAGTTCTGTGTTAGCGAGAGAATTACAACGTTTATGCAAGCAAATCAGAATAAATGAGCTTATAAAATTATTATCTTAATCAAGTAATCTTTTAATATTTTATTCATTTATTGCATAATTTAACTTATTGAAATTGTTTTTGATCTGATTTGGTTTTGTAGCTATAGCTAGCCGTATAGTTACTTACTTAATTGTTTGAAAATATTTGTTAATTTGGGTAATGCTCGTCTAGTGGCTACCTCTGTTCTTTTAATATGTCCTATCTGCGGATAATGCAGTGGACTGCAACATTACTTCCTAAACTTTTGTTAGCATTATGTATTATATATGTTGTAGTTGTTTATTATCCCTTAATAAATAAAATAAAATAAAATTAAATAATTAAAAGCAAGCGCTACAAATTTTTAGTTAACAATTTTATAAATGAAATGAGTCATTTATATGATATTCTTAAGCTATTTGTTATTAAAGATGTGACAAGAGTTATTGACAAAGACATGAAAACTGTGATCTTGAAAAACTTCCACCTGTTACCCACGAGTGGCCACGCGGGGGTAAACAGAATGTTAAATAATATTAGGAAGTACTATTATTGGACAGGAATGACTAATGACGTATGCCTAAGGCATTAAGTCCGCCTTTGTACCTTTTTGTGCGAAAAGTTTAAATAAATAAATAATAAATAAATTCGTAAAGAAGTGTATAGAGGTTGTTAGATCCAAAAGCATTCCAATAGGCATACGAAGGAACCGATGGTCATCACATCCACTGTATCCACTGTTTTTGAAAGAGTTAGTTTAGATTTAATGGGTCCTTTAGATGTAGATAATTGAAACCATAAGTAGGTATATTCTGACATTACAGTGTGATTTAACAAAATACGTCGAAGCATATCCTTTAAAGACGAAATATATTGTTTCTGTAGCTAGGTTATTTGTAAACAATTTTATTCTGATTCCTAAAGAGATAATAACTACAGCCCAGGGTACAGAGTTTATGTCAACAGTATTTACTGAGGTTTGCAATTTGTTGCATAATTATAAATAAACTGCATTCAATAGCTTATCATCATTTTAAACTGGGCAATCTTCAAACGGCTGAACCGATTTTGATTTTTTTTTTGTTTGATAGGTGACTTGATCGAGAGTGTTTTTAGCTATGATTCAAGAAAATCGGTTCAGCCGTTTGAAGATTATCAGCTCTTTTCTAATTGATGAATTGATTTGAGCATCTTCCACAGGTCTGATTGTCAAAATTTGGCATTTCGTTACTTTAATGATAGTAGAAGAACATAGTAACCTTGTACTGCTGCTGAAGTATTACTTGGAATTTGGAGGATACCCAACTCCCTTAACTTACAGCAGAGGTATCGTGTTTGGGCTACTTGGAATGGTCTCAATGAATAGGTTATAGATAGATGGTGACCAGGGGCTGATGATGGAGTAGGAAAGAGAAATAAAAGGAGGACCGGACAAAATGGTCCCCACGGCCAGTAACAACCAAACATATGTCTTTAGATAGGCATTTTAATAAAGAGCAATAGCTACCATGGCGGTTTTTATCAAATCGCTGTGTGAAAAAAGTTATGGCGATGTTCCGTAGGACGGAATAATGGATTACTTCAATAGCAATACATTTTTCATCATTGTATAAAAAAAAAATATAAGTAATTCAGCCAAAATATTTGGACTAGTATCATTATCCAGGGAGAAAACAGAGGAATACGTTAATATGAAATGAACGTTAACAACCACGAGTAACTAGCTACGCCGCGCTGTGGTGAAATTAGTACCTACAGCTGCGCAGATGTCGGCGAGTCACGTGTCGATAGTAGCTTGTAGCCAGCGGTGTAGGCTGTGCGTTATTTGTCAGTTAATTAAGATTTTTGTAAAGTAGATTTTGGAGATTAATTATGATTAGTACCTCTACATGTATATGAGGTGAATTTTGAGATTGCTCTACCTTCAGGGCGAAAATCAACACTGTGACATATCGAGCAAAGTGCTCGTGTTGTTGAACCCATACAGGACAAAAAATACGCAGTTAGAGTTACAGCTTCTCTAGATCACAATATGTATGAAAAAAAGAAAGCAGAGCACGCACGAGCAACTCTGGGTCATCAGTATTAAGTGATCGTTGCGTGGACGCAGGCGATGCGTGTTGGCTCATCTGCTGGGAAGCCTACAGCCTGCAGCCAGCCACCGCGGTGCATCCTCGAGAGTGAGTTGAGGCGACGGCGCCTGCGCGCGGCGCGTAAGCAATGCTGCGTGGTGGCCATGTTTGCAGTGTTTCTCTATCTCATAGACATGATTACTGAACTTGTATCTGATGGATTGTCGAATCCAATGTATTACAAAATCGCTCTGTTATGTTAAACAATTGAACAACGTTTAGCAATTTTCCATAATTATTGAACTAATGTAGTTTCAGAGTTAAGAACCAACGCTGAAACGATCGGACAATCTAAATAACAATAATGTTCGATTTCGACAGCACAGGAGAAGCAAAGAATGAAGGCTGCTGTATGTTTGTAGGTAGTTTTGTTTAGTGACCTGTTACACTATTGTGACTTGTGAGTGGTGTTGCAGCACCTGCTCCTCCGCGGTAAGTAAGGAGCTCGCCAGCGCGCCGCGCGCCGCATGGCCCGGTGTGTGGGGCGCCGCCGCCGGAGTACGCACGGCACGCCGGCTGCGCCTGCGCTGGTTCACTTCACACCCACTGTTGCACGTAGGTGGTAATAAGGCTCAGGTCAGGGGGCTATCAAATAACTAAGTGTAAGTTCTCTCTTATGGGAGGTCAATATAAGACGTAGCGTGGACTGAACTTTCGCCTTGACCTGCCCTCTGCCCTGCACATCGCTTACCCTACCGATGATGACAAACTGAAACGTCAACTTAGTTTAATATGAGAAGACAGGCAATAACACACACACAACACAATAATCACGCTAGTTAAAAGTTCTTCTTTTATACATTCATCCTGGTACAGTTAGCATCCCCCGACGCTAACAGTACCTAGAGGCTGGTGACAACTTGTGGAGCTAGTTAATCTGCAAAAGGAAATGGTATGTTATTTTACACCCTTTTCTGGCCTTTCTTCTTATTTTACATTCGATTTTAATTACCAAATTGCATGTGGAGACTGGATTTAGTATTTTTTGTTTTTTTGTCCAATGTGGTTTCAGCAAGATAAATGAGTGATTTCTCAATTCCCGTTCCCAATAGACTACTGACACGCGTCACTGGCCGGATTTTCTCAAAACATACAGAACATAGTAGTACCATAGTACAGAACATACAGAATGCTCATTTCCACACAGGCGTTTAAGCCAACAATTTTATTTTTGTAAATTGTTGTTTTATGCCTCGGGACAGGTTTGTGGCTGCTCGTGAGATCTGCGCAGATTTCGCGCAAGCCCCCGCTGCCCCCTGCCCCAGCCCGCCAGTAACAGCCGGTACCTTCGGGTAATTATTTGCAATAAAAATGCGACGCCATGATCTGTTTTATATTAGAACTTTAATTGCATACCACCAAGAACAGGTTCCGTGCATGCATTATACCTGAACTTCTTGACAATATTCCATTCGTAAGTTTTTCCTACAAAACGCTGGTGGTGCTCGCGCGGGTAGAGCACTGCAAAAAGCGATGCTATGCGCATCCGGTACCTACATATATGAACAACATTTAACCGTCATAATTAGAAATAGTCTCTAGCATACCTCGACGTGGGTTGGTTTTATCTCGAAACGGTTCCCGAGTTACGAGGTAGCTCGGCCATTACTGCGGAGCGTCGGCGTTCAGTATAAAACGTTATTGTTATTGGTACTGGTTCGGGTAACATCGCGCTTGCAGCCTGCGTAGGCGCAAACATTAAAATCTTACTTAATTGATCTCGGAGGTCAGCATACTAATTAGCGTAACATTTTCGAGGCGACCCGAGCGCGACGCGGGCGCGGGCAAGTTGTAGTACTTGTAGCTACCTCTGCGCTGCATATAAACGATGGGTTTTGGCGACAATAGTGCGATGTGAGTTTATTGCTGAGTTGCAACGAAAACAAGACAGTGATAGCGAAATAATAGGTAATAGATGTTTGAATACTGCTAATGTAGATCAGTAGGCCAATTCTGCTAATTTAAAACGTTCAAAATCTCGTCGCAGTCTCATCTCGGCGACAAACAAATGTCAAAAACTTGAGGTATTTTTGACAGATTGAGACTGAGATCAGACTGTGAACGTTCTTAAAAATTACGAGAATTACCCCTCAGATATAGACTCCTAGATGTTATCGTTCACTTTGCCTATCTGTGTTCATTGATTACAGAGTTAGACACTCATTAGATGAATGCTATCGATAATAATGCTATCGATAATAATCGTCCTCTCATTCAATTCTAGTATTAAGTTATTATAAGAATGCGGCCGTCATTAAGTTGTCGTCAAATAAAGTGGTCGGATGTGTGCAGTGCGCGGGGCACGGCGCACGGGCTACTCGCGGGTGGTCCGAACTGAGCGGTCGTTTAGTGAGCGACTCGGCTAATAACACAAATAACTGCGGCTTGTGATGACAGCCAGGATGCGACGTGTGGCCAGGTGTAGGGCGCGCAGTGCACAGTGCTCAGCCAGGACTCGAAGACAGGGGTGTCAGAGGGTGGCCAAACACTGTATCTGAGACAAGAAGTGAAATGTCATGCGATGTTTGAGCTAGTTAGTAGCCAGAGCGCAGAGTGCAACTGTTATTTGTCGCCTTGACTTGCTCTGTACATCAACTGCAAAGGTTGTGTAGGCTCACAAGTAAATACCTATACCTAGGTACCACATACCAGATAGAGGCTGATTTTGATATGTTTGAACCTTTTAGCAAGTTAATGATAATTTTCCCGAAAATATATGTATTTCTGTAGTAGTATCAAAACATACCGAAAGTCCACAAAGCTAAATACTATCGGTGGCGCCACAGAACAGGTGCCGCTGGCGGTGGCATCCGTCTGCGACGAGGTTCACTTGGATGTGTAGTGACCAACTGACACAACGATTCGATTTCTATAACATTGCATAGCTGGTTGAAATAAGGAACGGTTGTTACTAACCGACTTCAAAAAAGGAGGAGGTTCTCAAATTGACTGTCTGTTTTTTTGTATGTTTGTTATGCGATATTTCCGGAAATTGTGAATTGATTTAAAAAATGGTATGCCTCAGAGTTGGTACCATATAAATTAGATTTTTGCTTGGGTAGTTTTTGAGTTAGCTTCAATAATAGGTTACTTACGTATGTATTTTTGCCACTTAGTTTATATTGATGATGTTATAATAACTACCTATTACTGATATTTACATAGCAAGAAGTGCTATACGAATTTGTGTGGGGTAAGTACAACTTAAAAGTGAAAAATAAAAACTTAAAAAAAAAAACAACCGACTCCTAAAAAAGACCTACAGAGTCAAAAATAACTTTAATTTCAGAAGTCGGTGGCAAACAACGACAATGCGAACCCAACGACACCGACTTCCGAAATTAAAGTTATTTTTGACTTTGTAGTGTCTTTTCTGGAAGTCAGTTTTTTATAGCGTTTAATTGAACAGTGCCCAGAATTAAATAGTGATTAAAGTAAATTAATCACGTGTGGTGAAATCGCCACGAAGAATCTAAAACATTAATTGAATTGCGTTTAGAAAAAGGTTATAAAATCAATTAATTCTGATTACGGAGGCTCCTCGTGAGCTATACACTGATGAATGGTTTCTGTAAAAGGTAATTAAAATATTTGGTGTGTGTTGTGTGAGGGCGCGGGGCGCGGCGGAGTGCGGGCCAGCAATTAACTGCATAATTAGCGTTAATCATACCGTTTGATGTCGCCGTCGCCGCCGTGTGCGGTACACTGTGCAAGCATTGCTCCCGCACGATTGCCACTTATATGCAAAAGCACTTCATACTTATAGTCCAAGATGTCACATTGCAGTACCTACATAATATGATAACGTATACTTAACTACTTAGTTTTCGATCAGTTGTATCGACAGTGCTGCATGAGACTTCAACTTTAGTGACACCAAGACGTCACCGACAAGATGGCGGCTATAAATATATGTAATTAGGTATATATTATATTCATAGTTTTAATAGATTTATGCGTATCTTTATATTTAAAATATTTATTCCTCAATTTTCATGATTGCACCTACCACTGTTTGTCTCTGCATTACCCAAAGGTTGGCTGGTAGAAAATGCCTATGGCATTAAGTCCGCCTCTGTACATTTATGTGCTTGAAGTATTAAATAAATAATAAATAAATAAATAAGTAACTAAAGTCCTTCAGACCTAATTTCGGCCGTAGCGACCAATCTCAGCAGAGAGCCTTCTGTGGGGGAGTACTATTACTAGTGCAGGCGTGTGTGCGCAGACACAGGTGCAATCACAAACTGTTTATAGAAACTCTCGGCTAGTTCATAAATTCACGTTATCTTATTTTATTGGTAGAGTGGCTACCGGCCCCGAGCTTGTCCGCTGGTAATCGATATTCGTTTATCACCTTATAACTAGACAATTTTTATATAAAAACCGTTGAGACTTTAAAGCGAGATATCTTGAGTGGAGCGACGACTGCGTTCAGCTCTGTACAGTTCTGCCATGTGGTATGAAGCACCGTGCGAGTGGGAGCTATTAGTCTTATTTCTTAGTGACCCCTAAAGTATGTTGTTATCAATTAGGGATTGGATAAATTAGAAGTTTACTTACATCTGTAGGTACAGACAACTGCACATCTACGGAGCACGTTGAGACTGAGAGCGCCTTTAATCATCATCATCATCTGCCTGCCTTTTCCCAACTATGTTGGGGTCGGCTTCCAGTCTAACCGGCTGCAGCTGAATACCAGTATTTTACATGGAGTGACTGCCTATCTGACCTCCACAACCCAGTTACTGGGTAATACGATACTCCTTGGTAAGACTGGTTGTCAGATTTTCGGGCTTCTGACTACCCGTAACGACTGTCAAAGATCCACGAATGACAGCCGGGACCAACGGCTTAACGTGCTTTCCGAGGCACGGAGGGGTCTCGGTATGTAAAGATGGTCACCCATCCACAGACCAATCGCGGCAAGCGTAGCTTAACCTGATCGATCGACCTGTGCGGCTGTTATTATTTAGCCACGGACCCCTATTATATATACCTACTTATTTTGAATGACGTTAGCACAAGCGATATTATTTTAAGTAAACTAGTATACTTTTATCTGTAGGTACGTTACATAAACACCAAAGTAAATAAGTACATTTGGTATGTATCTGTCCGTTTATCTATATGTAACGTTTGCATATTGTAGCTCCGTCATTAACATAATATTGAACCTGCGATCAGCTTCTGTGAGAGGTTGAAATTAATTAGCAATCAAGTTGCGATAGCCTGCGTAGTTCACTCCGACGTTACGTAATGAACGCATGATTGCACAGACGATTTAATAAAATGACACCCTGGTGGATGGATGCTGCAACTGTATCTAAGTACTACTAGTACTTACAGTCAATACCTACATGACTTTTATTGATGGTGAAAAAAGAGTGGCGACTGTAGCAGGTGACACGTAAGTCAATGGTGAGTTTGTTTTTCATTTGTGTGGCTTTTATAGAATACAATATCAAACATCTAGTAGGTATGCAAACAGCTCGGTACGTAGAGTTAGCGCGAAACAGCGCATTGTATTTGTGTAGCAGTAATGAGAGGCACAATAAAGAAGTCATAGAGGAGGAAGTGACGTCATAAATACGGCGGACCAGAGGACCAATTATATTTGATTGAGTGGCGGCTGTTCGAGGAACTAACTCTACGCTAAGGGCTCAGGCACACACAAACAAAATTATGGACAATTTAAAGTTTACTCGACGGGAATCTTAAGTCTGTACTTTAGTTTTATAAAGTAACCTGTTAAAAAAATGAAGTCACGATTGTTGTTGGAGTTTGGACTTTAGCCCTCAACACAATTTTATCAAAATATTATGGCAGGGCAATCTAATATTTTATGCGATTATTCAATCATTACGATGAATATTAATCAAACATGTAGTGCCGATCCCAAATAAATTGAGACACCTCAGGGCAGAGACACGGCACCTCAGGGCAGAGACACCTCAGGGCAGAGACACCTCAGGGCAGAAGGAAGTCTTTTTGTTTTCCGCCTTTTTAGCCCCAGCCATCTGCCAGACCTCCCTTCCTTGGTCGCGTTGGGAGTCCGCAGGAGGCTCCCTTAATTCAATCTCAGTCCAGGCCTCTTCTTCAGCCCAAGTCACTTCCTCAATTCAGGCCCCTTCTTCGGCCCGGGTTTCGGTGGAAACCAAAAAAAGAAGAAGACAAAAACGGCGCTCACCTCCTCGGCTGTAGAGTCGTGGTCAGTTCATTTCGACCAGGCGCCAGGTATGCTGGTAGTCGCCAGACATCGGGCGGCTACGCGCTGCGTGCGAGGCTGTTCGGTGCCAGTATGCCAGGCTGCGCAGGAGGCTTCGCCGAGATCGGAGTGTCTGCCGCACACCGAGGAGGCGGAACTGTACCAAAGGTACAAGGAAGTGAAAAAAGGCGTTCCTGCAGGCCATCGCGCAGGTAAAATTCAGGTCCCGTGAGGAGCAACGTGAGACTCTGGACTGCGACCCGTGGGGTTGGCCCTACCGGGCAGTGTGGGGTAAGCTTCATCCTTTCGCTCCCCCATTGTCCCAGAATCTCCAGCCTGACCTGCTGGAGAACGTGGTAGTGCTCTCTACCCGTCAAGAGAGGAGCATTCGCACATCGCCGTTGGTTTATTTATTTATATATACTTTATTGTACACCAGAAAATACATAACAAAAAAAAAAACAATTATTAATACAAAACATACAATGGGCGGCCTTATCGCTTTCTGCAATCTCTTCCAGGCAACCTTGACAGCCTTGGTTCCGCCTACCGTGGCGCCTGGCGCGGACGTAGACGACGACGTGCCCGAAGTGACCCCAGTAGAGGAGAGGCGGCGATGAGACTTCAAGTCAGAAATACCGCCCCAGGGCCCGATGGCATTCCAGGGCCCCGCTTGGGTCCTGGCTTTACAGGCTCTCGGACCTCGACTGGGGGAGGTCTTTAGCGCATGTTGGGAGCGGGGCCAGTTTCCACTATGTTGGAAGATGGGCAAGCTGGTCCTACTGAAGAAGGAGGGACGCCCCGTTGACTCACCATTGCATTCCGCCCCATTGTGTCGTTGGACGAGGTGGGCAAGCTCTTTGAGAGAGTAGTTGCAGACCGCCTCGTCCAACATTTATCGGAGGTGGGTCCAGACCTGTCGGATAACCAGTTCGGTTTCCAACGTGGGTGATCCACAGTGGACGCGATCATGCGCGTAAGGACCTTGGTGGGAAGCAGTGTCCCAGGGTGAGGTTTTCTTGTCTCTCGATATCGCCAATGCCTTCAACACCTTGCCCTGGAGTTCCATTAGGGAGGCACTTCGCCGCACTGTCGGGGCCTACTTGGCGGACAGGTGTGCCGTCTACCCAGGTCGGCGAAAGATGTCGTGCGGTGTTCCGCAGGGGTTGGTTTTGGGGCTACTCCTGCGGTACATCGGATATGACTGGGTGCTGCGTGGTACGCTCCTTCATGGTGTTAGCGTCACCTGCTACGCCGACGACATGCTGGTGACAGCGCGGGGCAGTACATACCAAAACGCAGCACAACTGGCGACAGTAGGAGTTGCGCGGGTTGTTGCGAGGATCCGGCGGTTGGGTCTTGAGGTAGCCCTAAACAAATCCGAGGCCCTGTGTTTCCATAGAGCCCGGCGCGCGCCACCTTCGAGATCAGATCCAACTTAATCGTGGGGGGCGTTACCATCGCTGTCGGGTTGATGGTGAAATACCTGTGGCTCGTCCTCGACAGTCGGTGGGATTTTGGGGCACACTTCTAGCAGCTGGCCCCCAAATTGACAGGCGCCGCGGGTGCTTTAATATTTAGCGTTAAAACCAGTAGCGAACTGTTCGAAATCGCTCAACTAGGTTTTAATGCTGTGACTAATTGGCTTCATAGCAATGTACTAACGTTAAAAGACAAAATATATTCACTTCTCCATGCGCAAGCCTCTACTTAACATTACTAACCCTTACCTATATGCCCATCAATGTGGAAACCGTACAATCACTATGTGCAATTGTCCTTTTATCCACAAAACAAGCAACATAAAATACCTGGGGGTAATAATGCACGAGACACTCTCTTTTAAAAAACATAATTTGAAAGCCTAGTGAAAAGAGTGCTCAAACTAATACCTATATGTTTTTAAAAAATTGCGAACATTATCAGATTCAAAATTAATCACACAAGTTTATTTGGCCCTATGTCAATCTATGATTCAATATTGTATCACTTCTTAGGGTGGCGCACCAAAAACTAATTTGCTTCCTCTTGAAAGAGATCAGAGAGCAATTTCAAAGGTAGCAAACTTCCATCTCTTCTTTTTTCCCACAGATCTGCTATATAAATCCTGCAATGTACTAACTGTTCGCCAGCTTTTTATTATGCACTTAGTATTAAAACAACACACCATGCTTGCCTACATGCATGGTAGTCACTTGTTTTGAATGGGAAATCAATAGTGATCGTGTGTGTGTCTAATCCCTTACCGTTAATTGCTTGTCCTATCGAGCCAAACAACAGACAGTCGTTGGATGGAGGACGCAAAAACAAGCGACAATCTGTTGTTGACGACCCTCCGCCATATCTATAGCTAGACAACGAATACTATGCGATGATATAAAACGCAGGAATGTTTCGTCGAGTCCGTCATGTCTGATTTATATGATCTTAGTCTTTTTTTGGATTTGACCACCGCGAGACCGCGCCGGTCGGTGTTGGCATGTGTCCGTCGCTACTTGATGTCCACCGCGGGACCGCGCCGGTCGGTGTTGGCATGTGTCCGTCGCTACTTGATGTCCACCGCGGGACCGCGCCGGTCGGTGTTGGCATGTGTCCGTCGCTATTTGATGTCCACCGCACACCGGTCCTATAAGTGGTGGGATTTGGTGAAAATGAGTTTGTCTGGAAATACCTGATCTAAAACGTGAAAATGACACTGAGTCATGAACATCATGACAGAGAGATGTGTTTTAGTTTTCTTTAAAATGTACGCCGAGACTCCTTTCAGCGCCTACTTACGTATTTTTCGCTATTTCTTTAAGTTTTGGATTTGACCAACCACACGCACTTGGAACACTAGGCACCTATAACACAAAGAACTTATGTAGGTATATCTCATTGGAAAACGAAAAATAATAAACGTAAATGGAATTAGATCCCTATCAGATCAGCTTCATTGAGCTAAGGGGAAGATGGGACGATACGTGAGGTATAAATATGCGTGTATAATATATTCATGATATTCAGCGCATATCACAAAGTATCCTGATGAGCTCGTTGCATCTTGAGCTCGCTGTGAAATGTGGAGCCCCTGACAGATAAAATGACCGAAGGAGACAAATGGAACCTATGCCCACGTTGGGGACTAACTCCTGGGTTTAGAAAGTGAATATAAGGTAGCGGTACACACTTTCCACCTCGGAGTTACGTTTACGGCCTGAAAAATGATATATGAGGAAAGCTTAAATAGGTACTCATTTAATTCAAGAAACATAGACTCGTAATAATAATCGGTAAGAAGATTCGACAGATATCCCTTATCCTTAGCGTATACGATCATAAGCAGGCAAAAAACTTACAATTCTTATTTAAAATTAAGACCTATACAAAGTTAACCAAAATAACTTGTACTTGTTGAGCAAATACTTGCTGCATTTAGGCAAGACTGAAGTAACGGCTTGTAATCCATCACGTCGCCTACTGGACGATGATGTTGAATCGTTGAAAAATATCGATGGCGGAAACGGCCACAGTGTCGCCATCTAGCGGCGTCGCGGCACGACCGGTAATAAGACAAAGGAGTTATAGAAGGTCCACTTGAAGCATGATCTATCGTTAGTCGATTGTGATTCTCTAACCACAACAATTTTTCAAAACTAATAGGTTACAGGGTTCATTTTGTCGACTTTCTTAATCACCTCTACGGTCACTGCTGTCGTAGGGCGTCCCAAGCGAGGGATATCTTTGATGGATGGTCTTCCATGTTTGAATTCAGCGCACCAACGTGCAACTATGGAATACGGCGGAGCATTTGCTCCTAACGTATCACGTAAATCTTAATTGACTTCTTCACAAAACATATTTTTGTCCATACAGGATTGACGTGGATTGTGAAATCAAACACTTGTGTAACTTAAATGTCGCATAACCACGCCGGTAGGTAGTTGTACACGTCACAAACTACCGCGCGCGCCCGACCTCTGACCGGCACGCGTTTTCTTATATCGGTTTGTTCTAGGTTAATAGTTCCCGTGACAGTAATTTTACAAATATTAGTGTACCCTTTACCTTTTTTACCGTGATTATACGACATTTAAGTTACACAAGTGTTTGATTTCTCAATCCAGTATGGACACAGTTATGAAATTTTTTAGGTACTTACCTATTTTATTTTTACAATTTTAAGAAAGCTTACAGACTAATACTACTTAATTATGTTTGTTTATGTTCAGCAACTAACGAATGACAGCCAATGTGGCGTGGGGCACATGGCGTGCGTTCCGTCGCATTGAAGTATGATGCAGGTGAAGTTTACAATTTGATGGTATGATCAGGATAGATTACCTATAATTACAAACTTTAAAAAATGAATGTTATTAGTTTTACTATTTACTAATATTATAAACGCAAAAGTTTGAGAGGATTGTTGGATGGATGGTTGGATGTTTATTACTCTTTCAACTCATTTGGATGAAATTTGGCACACAGATATTTTATAACCAGCCTATCGATTCTGTAAAAGTCTCACCGTGATAACATAGGTGAAGTGAGCGTGATGTGAGCTATCAATGGAGGCAATCCCCAACATCAGGTGGAATGACAGCTCACTTCACAGAATAGCACTGCAGGATTAACACATATGATACTTTTTATCGCGATATTCCCACGGGATCGAAACTTATGCGGGTGAAACCGCGGGGCGCTGTTAGTACCTACGTTATAAATACTGTAATCAGTATGGTACAGTTCACAATTTATCGACAGTTTACAATCTCGCGAGATAGAAATAAACTATCGGTGTTCACAACTTACCTGTATTATTACTGTATTACTGTTATAATACAGTAATAATACAGACAGTCAGTATATTTATAGTCTTGCTTATTATACACGTCGATGTAACAAGCCTTCTGAAAGACATTGTCTTTCTGAAGGCCCGTCTCGCGGATGTTCTAGCGAAGTTAGATGCGTCCCAAAACACCATCGCCAATTAGCGCAAAGAATTTAGCGAGTTGCGTAACAGTGTGCTAGTAACTAGGTCATCAATCAATGCATCTAGCGTAAACATGTCGCGGAGCCGGCCTCGGTGCCAGTGTATGTGCAGCCCTGGCGAAGCTCATATAAGACGAATCCATTAGCATCACCGCGAGTGACCCGGGTGTTCCAAGTATGAAGCCTATGCCAGAAACGGCACCGAAAAGGCTGATAAGAGGGTTTCGTGACGGTGCAAAGGAGGAAGCGCCGATCGCGAATGATCAAAAACCGCTGCGGAAAAGCTACTACGGAGCCCGAAGTCAGCTTGCGTGCCACAAAGCCGAACACACCGGTGCGCGGTGTACCTACATGTCCCGCCTACACTACACCATAAGGAGGACATCATGGAGTACGTGCGCCAGAAGACGAGGTACACGCCGAGGGTGCAGTTACTGGAGTCACACCGCAACGTTCACTTCAAGGCGTTCGTGGTGCTCGTACCGAATTGTTATCTGCCCGTCGCTCGTCACGGAAGAATACTTCTGGCCGCAGGACGTGAGGCTCCGTCGCTTCCGCGGACAAGTCCCACAGATCAGCAAAATAACAGGCTAGTGAAGCACTATTTTATAATTAAAAATATGTATGTTTAGGTTAAGGTATTTATCTATGGGCCTGCGTCGCCTGAAATAAATAAAGAAATATTAATATTATATTCCGAAATAAATAAAAATACTTGCTGCTTACTACTTCGTATGAAAGTCTACGCAACACAAAGAACAAAAGGACAACGGTGTGGGTTCACTCTCATTTCAAGTGTTACTTGTATTAGGACTTCTTGTTCGTCCTCATTCAGTGGCATCGCGGACAAATGACCGCGATTACGGCCTGCGTGTGCGCACCCATTACGCACTGCTCTTATTTAATTCGTCACATTTATTATGTTTTAATTCACTAAGTACGTGTGTAGATAAAAATAAAGCCTCTGAGTACATTCACATGTACTCCGAGTCAAAGGAAAAAATCGAGTCGTTTGGTGGATGTCGGCCGCTCGCGTGACTGCATATCACTTGACTTTATTTTATCTTCGTACTACCTATATTAAACGATGGCTGTTATTTATGATATAGGCACTAGCAGCGCTCCGCGGTTTTACTCGCATAAGTGTCGATCCCGTGGGAATATCGGTTGGTATATAAAAAGTATCCTATGTGTTAATCCTGGTTATTTATTAAGATAGTTAATTAAATTTAAAATGGTTTTTTTTTTGTAAGTATTTAATTTTGTTTTTTTTTTCTGTTAGTTTTTTGTTGTATTGTTTGCTTTTATTTTGTACAATATTTGTACGCCTTCACGGCAAAACTTAGCGACCATGTTATTAACCTAAGAATTTTATGTAAATGCTTATGTTTCACAAATAAATATTCTGATTCTGTAGTTATCTGTGTGCCAAATTTTATTAAAATTAGTACAGCCGTTTGTGCGTGAAGAAGTAACAAACACACTCACAAACTTTCGCCTTTATAATATTAGTAGTAGGCAGGTATAGGCATAATTAAAGTCGTTAGACCAACGTGTACCTAATGGTATTTGAACCGTTGATCGTTGCAGGCCCAAACTTGCAACGCTCAAAATACCATTACCACACGTTGGTAAAAAATATTATTTCTACTTACGAAATATTGCCTAATCCAGATTAGGTAAGTACCTATCCAGATTAGGTAATATTTCGTAGAAATAATATTTTTAAGTTGTTGCAGAGATTATACCTAAACAGACTTAATTACTAATTAATTGGCTTATTATGTTGTTGAAAATCGTGGAGATGATTCTGTATACCTACTTCAGGAACGTAAAGTTACGAAGCCCACTCCAAGCGCACGCAATTCTAACGTTACAATCGAACATGTAACGAGGTCTAACGCCTATATTCGCGTACAGAATTAGTGGACAATGGGTGATCGTAATTAGGGCAACAAAGGCGGGCTCAGACGGCGCGCTGATTGGCTGGCACGACACACCCAGCGACCAATCAGCGCAGCCGCTCCGAGGACGTAGCTCACGCACAGACAATGAACTACGACCAAAATGGACGTAGGCACGTAAGTACCTACCTGGAGTCTTTTTAGTGCGATTACTATAGTAAGATCATCATCATCTGCCTAGCCCTTTCCTAACTATGTTGAGGTCGGCTTCCAGTCTAACCGGATAGGTACAGCTGAGTATCAGTGTTTTACCTTGAGCGATTACTATGAAGATACAGAGAAGTTATTACTTGTGCTAAAGTAAATATTGTTCGTATTATATAATTTTATACACCTTTTTATTTATGTAACAATAAGATAAATATGATAATTATGTGATTATTTTATCAGTTAATGTTACCTCTAATCGCCAGAAACACAGGATTAGCTAGTTCAGGCACAGATCATGGGTGAACTTGACACAGATTTAGGAAAAACTGTATTTAACGTTAGTCCTTACATTTTTGAATACATTTTTATTTATTTATTTACTATCTAAGAGCGTAATTACTAATTTGCTCACGATTTCACTGTTCCATGGGGTCTTTATTGGTAGAAAAACCGGTCAAGAGCGAGTCGGACTCGCGCACCGAAGGTTCCATACCATCATATATACCTATATATATTTTGAATGTGGTAGATAGGTACTTTACGTATCAACAGTCGAGTTCTTTAATATCTGAGCATGTTCATGAATGAAAAAAATATAGGCAATGGTAAGTTTCGTAAAACTCTAAACAGCTTTGTCTTACAATCATTGTAAACAATCTGCGACATCATAAATTATTAATATAAATATGTGACTACATTACATCAATAATCGCAAAGTTAGGTTCACAAATATCTATGCAATTTTTCTATTGAAAATATCTTGCCAATTTTGCATGTCTCGAATCCTTATCTTAAATTCTTTGAACAATCTCTTTACAGAAGTAGGTATATCCTATTGTGACATCCTTCAACGGCAACATTGCATTACCTAAATATTACCTACTCGTAAGTACTTCTGCTCCGGCAAGCAAAAATAAATGTAATGGTAAAGGCCATTTGGTTAAATATTCAAAACTATAGGTACCAATAGATATTTACGAAACCTAGGTTGTACCAAATATATTAAAGTGTAGTACCTACTTAGATATTTTTATTTAATCAGATATTTTTGACTGCACTACCGACATACTTATGAACAGTACCTACACTATATGATAACATTTTTTTGATGTCTAAGTTTGTATAGAACTATATGACAATTTTAACGGTTACAATATTTTGAAATATTGTCACTGCCAATATATTAGTGAACACGACTGTACCTATCTACCTAAATAGTTCTGTACCCAGAAAAAATTACAACTAACTATTCAGTAATCTGTGCCCAAAGCAACCTGCGAGTAGGTAGGAAGGAGGACATTTTGGTTATGAAACCTATATTTGTCAGAGAATTTTACGGTGTAGAATATTGCAGTTGTAAGTCAGCGTCATCTCTTGACCGATAGTGGAACTAATGTAATTTTTGTTGATGAGTTATGAAAAAGTGTGCTATTAAGAGACATCGTTTTATTTTAAAACCTGTAAACTTTACATAAGACTGTGCCGACCCTACAGTGGCGCCCTCATCGTTTGTTTGGTTATTTCATACAATTTAGAATTAAAATGCAGAAAATAAGCACGTTAAGTTGTGCTTCACAAGATTATACGTTAATATTATTATAAAAGGTAGTTTTATATTGTTTAGTTTCATTATAATCCTTAAAACGGATAAAAGTGGCCACTATATTCCGTTTTAAGGATTATGATAAAAATAAACAATATAAAACTACCGCTCCTAATAATATTAACGTATAATCTTGTGAAGCACAACTTAACGTGCTTGTTTTCTGCATTTTCATTCTAAATTGTATGAAATAACCAAACAAACGATGAGGGCGCCACTGTAGGGTCGGCACAGTCTTAAACTTCTATCACATAGAATAATTTCAGATTTTTCTCAAAAAATCTTTTTCAGAAAATCTGAAATTGTTCAATGTGATAGGGAACGGTATTTTTTTTACATTTTTCATCACAAGTCGAAAACTATGAGGGCCAAAAAAAAGAAAAATGTTTGAGTATTTGAAAACAGCGCTCTTTCATTATGATACCTCACATGCCCTAGTAGCCTCACTTCGAATTTTTAAGAACCCCATACAGTCACTGTTGCAAAAAAAAAACTTTGTTATTTGCAAAATATTGGGTAAACATCATCCAAAACTATTCCCAAGCATTAGTAGTTCTTGAGATATCCAGATATGACAGACGGACAGACAAACAGACTGAGTCGCACCATAAGGATTCCTTTTTACCATTTTGTTACGGAACATAATAAGACGTGTGGGCAGAGTGAGACAGTGCCTGTGAGTGAACGACGAGTGAATCACCATCGATCGTTGATGAAGTGAGCCGGAGTCGTGAGTCGTGACGTACTTACGTGATTGTTACACGGAAGCAATTGGTTTTTTATTCAACTTTATAAGAATTAAAGTGTAATGTAATGTAATCTAATGACACCAACCCGCTGGGCCCACGTGGTGGATTACGGCATAGTCCCTCTCACAGAGAGGAGGCCGTGTCCCATCAGTGGGAACAGTATACTGATGATGATCTCATGAGTGTCGGCACACGCACCGGCCACTCATGAGTGTCGGCACACACACCGGGCACTCATGAGTGTCGGCACACACACCGGGCTCTCATGAGTGTCGGCACACGCACCGGCCACTCATGAGTGTCGGCACACACACCGGGCACTCATGAGTGTCGGCACACACACCGGGCACTCATGAGTGTCGGCACACACACCGGGCTCTCATGAGTGTCGGCACACGCACCGGTCACTCATGAGTGTCGGCACACACACCGGGCACTCATGAGTGTCGGCACACGCACCGGGCACTCAATACGTAGGTGTTTCAGTAGTCAATTTGACAAAATTGTGAAATATGATATTTTACAGGAAACCAGAATCTGCTGCTAGGTAGAACTATGAATTATCTAGTAGCGATTGCAGGACCTACATTCCCATATTAGAAATTTCTAAAGACTTATATAAAACTCAAGTCCAAGAGATCTCTGGCGATTCTTCGAGAATGCGGGCTGTGACTGCTGTGAGAATGAGATATAGAATGGGCACGCACCTAATTGGTAGGTGTGATCAAATTATGTGTAAACCCAATAAACCATTTAACGGAATGAACATAGCGAACAGCTCACAACATATAATCTTGTGCTGGTTTACTGTCCAAACATCCGCTAATATTAATTAGGAGATGGTGGAGAGGTGGGCCGTCCTCGGCGATCCCAGTTATAGCCACCATTTCATAGCGGATAATTTGGTATGCATCGTTGAAGAACGGGAAATGACAATGACGTAAACGTTTGCTTCGTTATGATGTTTGACTTCTGTAACTTATGAACCTGTACGCGTAGTTCACAAAAACGACAGATTGCAACTAGACAGCGAGATGTCAAAAATGGAGACAGTGAAATAATAATAATAATAAAGTTAATAAATAAAGTTTTTATTATTATTTATTTGATTGAGATAAAAAGGTAAATTTAAAAACCATCTATTCAGCTCATTACAGTGAGAGTCTGGTATTGCATGCAGGTCGCGTTGACAGGTAGGCATTGAATATTAAGTAAAATTTCTTCAACATAAATTATTTGAGAGAACCTAATAGAGCAGTCAACAGATTCATAAATAGTAAATAGCGGTACCGAACAGATAACGTCGTTCAAGAAGAAAATAACCTGGTTGTAGTTACCTACCGACATTTAATGGAGTTGTTCCAAAAGAATAAAAAGCTACGATCATGGTGGCATCGCTATCAAATTAAATTGCTGCAACATAACAGAAGGCGGCATCCATGTGAACTGACCAATGTTCGGCACTACCGATTATAGGCTCATAACCGAATGTTAGTTTATGGCTTCATATTGGCGATACAATCTATGTAACAGCACACTACAGACACGCGAAGCAACCTCCACCAGTGGCGGTGCTACGTCGTTACATTTGATGTTCATGTATCGAGCTATTATCCAGTGTTAGATATTAGTTTAACGTGTGGCTCCAATCAGTCATAGTTGTTCTATTCCGAGAGGAAAATAAGTTGGTACATAAGGGGAAAGTACGGTCACCGGAAGGTATTGAATCACTTTTCCACCCATTTAAAGGGACCATAATGCGAACGACTTATAATTATGTTACTGGTACAGCTCTTGACAGAAGGACACGGCCCATCAAATAAACGTTATGCAATTTAGTAAAACGAATTATTGAAACTGAATGCTAAGGACACGTAATGCCGGTAGCCGAAAGAACAGGGGGACATAGGTAACATGATGGACCCCTTGGTTCAGCGAGCACTCGATAGAGCCCAAGTCCGGTTCTCTAGTTAGTGCCTGTGTGCTGATATAAATTGAGCCATATGTCACGGCGCTGACTAACGTGGAGGTCGCGCCGTACTCCCACTGATGTCATCAGCTCGCAGCGTGTGGCACTGCCACCCGCCACCTGACAAGCTTAGCGATGATGTATTCTCAACAGTAATTGATTTAGGTGATGGTTTGTCAACGTCGATCGCTTACAAATGTACAAGCATACTTAGTAGATGCTGCCCGATTCTCAGACCTATCCGATATGCACACAAAATTTTATACAAATCGGTCCATCCGTTTCGGAGGAGTTGGTAACAAACATCGCGACACGAGAATTTTATATAAGTATTATAAGATAGATATTATATCCATAAAATGCACAGCTTAAAATACCGAATATCTGTCTAATCCATCTTATGAGCTTACGATTGATTAAAAACCTCCACCTGCACATAGCGCTCAACTCTCACGGTTTGACATATAGCCTCCTAACGGTCACTCGGCTAATAGAAAATGTTAAATATTTGTCCACGTGTGTTAGTGGGTGTCGGTACATTCAATACATAGCCGGGGCCTCCCAAACATGTGGTATCAGCAGCCAATCGGAGTGATTTGTCAGCGCTATCGGCGCATCGGGTACATGAGTCACCCGACGTAACTCGTAACGTGCTGGCTCACGGGCACATCCACGCGCAGGAAGGAGTCTGTCAAACATTCTTGTGTAGTAGGCCCCGGGGTCATTAATACAAGGTTGTGGAAATGTTACCTTGTAAGTTGTAACACGTTCCTACATCTGGACACGTTCCCAGGATCTATAGTTAATTAAAAGACAATCTCCTTCAGTTTTTTATTCATTCAAATCAAAACCTTTACCAGCCTTTCGGATTTAAATACACACATCAAAAGTGTCTAGGGATCAACATATATTTTTGCAATAACTTTTCTCCTGATTGATATTAATTAAAATTTTCTTTAAGGATTCATCAAATAAAGTGTTTTCGTTTGTCACAGTAACGATAAACCAAGTCACCTTTGCATTAATAAAGAAATTTGCCATTTTCCTAATAAAGGGATTTTTGACATTTGAACCACTAACACAAAAGTTCGAAAAAAAGACTGAAATAACAGTTTTCTCTAAAATTTTATTGGGTAACTTAAACAATTAATAATCCGTGTTTCTACCGCGAACACTAACAACACAAGAACATCGGTTTGGCATACTCAAAATGAGTTCATCCAAATCACGCTGTGGAAACGGCCGCCCATGTTCGTTGCAACAACAAAAAAAGGTCTTCTTGCGACTGGATACCCTCCATATTCGGCAGAGCTCTTCTCTGTAGCATATCCCATGCATGCTCAATCGGGTTCAAGTCTGGCGACTGAGCAGGCCAGGGCAGGACATTGATGTTAGCTGCGGCGAGAGTCTGTCTTACAACTCTTGCGGTGTGCGGTCGTGCATTATCATGCATTAACTGAAATAAGGGACCGATTTGCACTTGTAGAGGAACGATGACGTCTGATACAATCGTCTCAGCATAAATTTGAGCGTTGAGGTTGCCTCTGATCCAAATCAACTCAGTTCTTCCGCCGATCCAAATACCCGCCCATACCATGATGGTTCCACCACTATAAGGATGGACTTCCTGGCAGGATTTTAATCGCTGTTGGCGTCCAGGGGTTCTCCAGTGTCGTATACGTCTTGTATCCGGTCTCATACCAAAACGAGACTCATCAGAAAAGCACACGAAACGCCATTGTTCTTCTGCCCAATTTCTGTGTTCAAGAGCCCATTGATATCGAATCCTACGATTGTGCATTGCTATAGGTGGTACCCGTAGCGGTCTTCGGGAATGAAGGTTCACTTCATGCAAGCGGTTTCTGACTGTTTGGTCGCTAATTAAGTTCCCTGAAGAGTGATGAAGCCTCACGGCTAACATCATGGCGGTTATTGTTGGAGCTCTTCGAGTTAAGATTTGAATGTATCGGTCTTGTCTCCGTGTGGTGCAGCGATACCGTCCTCCATGGCGCTCAGCCACGGTACCAGTGCTTCGGTAACGTGTCCAAAGTCGACTGATAACACTCTGACTTGTATTCAGAGCTAAAGCCACAGTACGTTGCCGGGAACCAGCTTCTATCATTCCCACGGCTTTGAGCATTTCTTCCCTGCTTAAATGACGTCGCCGCTCCATAATAACGTTGGTTTTAATCAGTAGTAGGGAAACAGTAGCACTAATAATGTCTTCAATGCGTTGTATGTTTTTATAGGGAAAATATTGACAGCTGATTTTCATCTTTTACTCGAATTTGATTCACAGTTCCTGATTCAAATTATGAAATGCACCAAAAAGGATCCATATAAATTTATAAAATCATAAATTTATTACAAAGCCACATCTCAATCTCAAGAAATCCGCATAAAAATGCTTGATCCCTAGACACTTTTGATGTGTGTATTTACTTATACTTATAATTTCCTTAATAGTAGCGCTGTCAATGCTTCTAACTAGTCAAAACTGCCGAGCCAATGGACTCCACGAAACTGAACTGAACTAACTCCAGCTGGTGAAAGGACCTTCTCAGACACATTTGTCATAACATCATAACACATTAAAGCAGAAAACTAAATCTGAAAGGGAAAGAATTCCCTTTTTACTTGTTGAATATTTGTCTTTTTTTTTACTGCGTCAATTGATAAAGGTAATTATTTAAGAATAGCTATACAAAACTTGTTAAAGCACACATTACTTGTATCATATAATTCAGCAGGTGTCGGTACTTCCGGGCGGCGGCTACCGGCGCCGGCGCCTAGCCCGCGCCTGCGACCGATGTGCAGAGATTACACAGATGTATAGCAGTAGTTATGAAGTGATCACGTGATACAGCATCCACCATTAGTTATGGGGTGAATTTCAACAAATGCCAATTTTTTTATCATATCGTTGTCTATGCACGGCATGCCTACGACTGGTTGGAGGCGCGCGGTGGCTGAGAGGGCGCGCGGGCTGCGGCATCAGCATCGGGCGTCGGAGGCGGCTGAGGGGCGCACGGGCGGCGCGGGCGCACGCGCGTCTTCCTGCTCCGAGCGTCGAGTCGTCGCCCCACTTGAAATCTTACCACGACGAAGACACCGCGTTTGTTATAAACTTGTACCTATCCGTGTATTACACCAAATTTTCATTCAGTCCACCTATTTTATTTATTCGCTCCTGTAGCAGTCGACGTAGAATCGTCAACATATGGTCCTTCGCAAGTAGAACTTCACAGCGGGAAGATTTGGCGTTTGCAAGAATACAAGACTCAGACGTTGGTGGACATTGACCCCGCGTCGCTTCGTTGAAAACAAGCACAGTCATCGTCGCCTACGGTTGAAGATTTAAAGTCGCAACTAAGATTGTGGATAAGGATTCGGATATTCGTGAGATCGTTCCAATTATTCCTTTTATCTGTCTATTTCCTATTCACTATTTATAGTTTCTGTTTTTATAACGTTACTTTTTCTATTAGTTACCGATTCATTGCCCTATTGAGTTGGTCAATAGCGAATTTCATTCACGTAGTTTTTATTGCGTCTTTCATATTCGTATGCAAAATATTCGCTCGCTTGAACTGCTTTTCTATAACGATCGTGCGAGTTAGTGTAACGCATAGCGTGACCTTGACATATTTACAAGGTAACAGCTGTTCATTTTGTGCGTTGCTTAGTGCGCTGCATTCTATACAGTTACTTTCGAGCTTATTGCATTTGTTACATTTTTTATCGGTTCTTTTTTACCGTTATTTTAAATTTGAATTTTTCTGCTGAGTCATTTTTGTATTTCGGCAAAATGGCCGACAAATTGGTGAAAAAACGCAGTTCTATGAAAGCCAAGCTTACAAACTTTACTGCTTATTTAAATGTGCTTAAAAGCTGCGACAAACTTTCCACGTTGCAAATAATCGAGCTAGAAACCCGCTTAGACAAATTTGAAGCCATGTACACCGAATTTGACGAATTGCAGACGGAGATCGAGGTGTCATCGGACAAGCCAGACGAGGCCTACGTGACGAGAGACCAGTTTGAACAGCAGTACTACATGCTGGCAGCGTTGGCGCGGAGTTTGCTACCCGGGCCGGATGGCAAGCGTCGCCGCAGTAACTCCACAGGTTCCGTGGCAGGGTCTGAGGCAACAATGTCAGGTGGGACTAAACATAATTTTGTTAGATTACCTAAAATAGATTTACCACGCTTTGATGGCAGTTATCAGTGCTGGCTAGAGTTTAGGGACACTTTTATTTCGTTAATTCACGATAGTTCTTGCATCGACAACATAAATAAGTTCCATTATTTACGCGCTTCTTTAAAAGGCCAGGCAGCCGAAGTTATTAAAAATATAGACTTTAAGGCGGATCACTATCAATTAGCGTGGGACTTATTGTGTGAAAGGTACAATAATAGTCGTCTTCTCATAGACAAACATATGCAAGCTTTATTCGATGTCGAACCAGTTGCTACTGAATCTAGTGTTGCTCTGCGTCGTCTTGTAGATATAACTAATAAAAATATAAGAGCGCTCAAATCAATGAATGAGCCTACTGAGCATTGGAATACTATTATCATATACATGATGTCAATGAAATTAGATTCAAATACTAGTAGATATTGGGAAGAGTATCGAAATACATTATCTGGTGCTCCTACACTTGCTCAATTTACTACATTTATAAACAATAAGGCTGACTTACTGGAAACATTGGAAGATAATAAGCATGGTAATAAAACAAACAATAATAATCATAAATCAAAAAGTTTTGCAATAGTTTCACAGAATTTAACAAATAAAGGTAATAATAACACTAATCCTAGTTCAGAGAAAAAGAAGTTCAAATGTCCTATGTGTTCTGGCGATCATTTTCTATACGTTTGTGAGTCTTTTAAAAAATTAACAATAGAAGAACGTCATAAAAAGGCCAAGGACCTCAAAGTTTGCTTAAACTGCCTAAGATTGGGTCATAATGAAAAAAGGTGCAGAATAACCCATTGTAGGTACTGTGCAGCTAGGCATAACACCCTATTGCACATGGAACGCACAGAAACCCCTCCCTCACAAAACCCAATGCCTAGTGCTTCCGAAAGTATTGCTCTTTCTGCTAACGCTACAGCCAATATGCAACCATGTACTCGCTCGTTTGTTTTGCTTTCCACAGCGCTGGTGAAGGCGGTGAGTGCCAACGGTGAGCGGTGTGATGCAAGAATCCTACTGGATAGCGGTAGTACAGCCAATTTCATTACCGAGAACTTATGTGATAAGCTGCGTTTGTCCCGAAACGGCACGGGCTCCACGATAACAGGTATTGGCAACCAAACTAGTACTAGTGCACAATCTTGCAGTCTAATAATCGAGTCTTATTGCGGTGACTATTCGGTTAACATTGACTGTTTAATTTTACCAGAAATTACACATCTTTTACCGTCAACGCCAATTAGTTTAAAGCAAATAACCATACCTGTGGGTCTTCAGCTGGCGGATCCGACATTTAATACTCCATCAGCTGTAGACATATTGGTCGGTGTAGATGTTTTTTGGAGCATCATATCAGCCAACCACATAAAACTTGGCAAGAACCAACCGAGGTTATGTGAGAGTAGATTAGGATGGTTAGTTTCAGGCTCAATAAGTTATCACTCACGTGCGTCCCATTCACATTTCTGTAATCTTGCTAAAACTAAGCCCAGTACAGATTTATCAAAATTTTGGGAACTGGATACAGTGTCTGAAAAACACTCCCTTTCTTCGGAAGAAAGGGCTTGCGAAGACAGTTTTTATAAGAATACAAAACATAAGGATGACGGTCGTTTTGTTGTCACAATACCTTTTAAGTCTGATCTTTCTGCATTAGGAGATTCATACGGTATCGCAAAACGCCGTTTTCTGTCGTTAGAGAAACGATTTGAACGTGAGCCTAAGTTCAAATCAATGTATCTAGACTTTATGTCAGAGTACGAGAGTTTAGGTCATATGACGGAAAGTGATTTTAGTTTAAAGCCAGCAGGTAAGGTCAAATGTTTTTTGCCTCACCATGGGGTCATGCGCGAGTCTAGTGCAACTACTAAGTTACGCACCGTATTCGATGCGTCTGCAAAAACGACTACAGGTATATCGCTCAATGACTTGCAGCTTGTAGGTCCGACCGTTCAGGACGATTTACTTTCTGTTTTATTGCGGTTTCGACAGCATAGATTTGTGATCTCGGCAGATATCGAAAAAATGTATCGGGCAATTGAAGTGAATCCTATTCAAAGGTCACTACAACAGATCATTTTTCGTAAAAATCCTACAGAACCGTTAAAGACTTATACATTAAACACGGTGACGTACGGTACAGCGTCAGCTCCATATTTGGCTACTAAGTGTTTAGTGAGCTTAGCTGACAAAGCATCGAATCCTTTAGTGAAGCGTTCTATTCAGCACGACTTTTATGTAGACGATTACCTTAGTGGTTCAGACACAATTTCAGGTGCAGTAGATTTGTGTAAGGAAACACGGGCTATTCTGGCGTCCGCCAAATTTAATTTAAGAAAGTGGCAGTCGAATAGCCCAGAAATTTTAAAAGCACTGGGTAGTTCATCTGACTCGAGTCGTGTAATATTAGATCTTTCAGACAACAATACCACAGACAATATTCCTTCTAAAACGTTAGGTGTACATTGGTTATGCGATTCTGACAAATTAGGATTCTCTATTCATATCGAATCCTGTACCAAAATAACAAAACGACACATCTTATCTGTAATCAGTCGGGTATTCGACCCACTAGGCTTAGTTAGTCCCTGCATTGTCGAAGCAAAAATATTAATGCAGAGGCTCTGGATAGACAAATGTGAGTGGGATGACGAAGTGTCGCAGGAGGTTGCAGATTTATGGATAGTATTTGCGACTACCTTGCCTTGTTTAAATTACATAAAAATTCCGCGATGGATTTTATGCAATAATGCCATAACCCATGAAGTTCACGTATTTACAGATGCGTCTGAAAGGGCTTATGGCGCATGTCTATACATTCGTTCTGTAACAAGTTCAGGTACAGTCACTGTTCACCTGTTAACTTCTAAAAGCCGTGTGGCACCAGTCAGGCCTACTACTACTCCACGGTTAGAACTGTGTGGGGCTCTATTGGGTTCTAGGTTGTGCACAAAGGTAAGAGATTCTCTCACGTTACCAATCAACCGATTTCAATATTGGTGTGATTCCACAATAGTGCTGGGATGGTTGTCTACACCGGCTCAGCAACTAAAGCCTTTCGTTAGAAATCGTGTTAACGAGATTCAAGAAAGTAGCTTGAGTACTACGTGGAGATACGTGCCGTCTAAAGACAATCCGGCGGACCTTGTCTCTCGTGGGCTGAAGGCTGATCTTATCAGCGGTTCTGCACTTTGGTGGTCAGGCCCTAGGTTTTTATTAAATAATGAAAATGCTTGGCCACAACAGCCCAATAAATACGTGAAACAAGATCTACCTGAAGTAATTTCTAACTTAGTAGATAGTCATAACAGTAGTAATTCTAGTTCTAATCTAACATGTAGTTCAATCATACAACAGTTAATTCACAAATATTCTAATTTCAATTATTTACAACGTGTTGTAGCTTACATTCTAAGATTTATTCATAATTTAGAAAATAATAATTCTAAAATAACAGGTTCCCTTTCTGCTGATGAACTTAGAAAGGCCTTGTCTCTCATACTACGAGTAGCTCAATCTGAAATGTTCCCAGATGAGTACGCTGTCCTTAAATCCGGGAAGTCATTGTCACTTAAAAATAGGTTAACTTCTTTGACTCCCTTTTTAGACTGTGACAATATTATTCGTGTAGGTGGCAGGCTAGATAACTCCCCGTACGAATACGACGTAAAACATCCAATTTTACTCTGTAGTAAGCATCATCTAACGAAATTATTATTTCAGATGCAACATCAAAAATTACTGCATGCAGGTCCACAATTGCTTTTATCGACTATTCGCCAAACTTATTGGCCCTTGGGGGGCAGAAATCTTGCTAAGTTAACTGTAAACAAGTGCCTGAAATGTTTTAGATTTAAAGCTCAAAATGTGCAGCCAATCATGGGACAATTACCCAACACTAGAAGCACTTTAGAGTTTCCTTTTCTCAATAGTAGCGTCGACTACGCTGGGCCTATACTGATATCTGACCGGAAAGGTCGGGGATCTAGGTTAGTAAAGTCCTACCTGTGCATTTTTGTATGCATGGCTACCAAAGCTGCGCATCTCGAGCTTGTCACGGACCTCTCTAAAGAAGCCTACAGGGCTGCTTTAAATCGTTTTGTCGCACGTCGCGGCAGGCCACGTACTATCTTGTCCGATAATGGTACAAACTTTGTCGGAGCATGTAATGAATTATATAAATTTTTGCAGGGTTCTGATGTTGCACATGAAATAGCTCAAGAGGGAATAGAATTCAGGTTTGCACCGGCGTATTCTCCACACTTCAACGGCCTCGCTGAGGCCGCGGTTCGTTCAACCAAACATCATTTAAAAAGACTCTTGCAGCTTACTCATTTTACATATGAGGAAATGGCTACGTGCCTTACTCAAATAGAGGCAATTTTAAATTCAAGGCCCCTTACTCCTCTTTCCACTAATCCTCTCGACTTCTCTGCCCTTACTCCTTCTCATTTCCTTATTGGACGCTCACTAATGTCGGTTCCAAATCCGCAGATCGCCGACGCCAACATCAATCGTTTGGAGCGCTACCAACGTGTGGAGTACATCAAGCAACACTTTTGGAAGAGGTTTAATCTCGAATACATTTCAAACCTACAGCAGAAAACGAGATGGCCTGCTTCTACCAACGGTGACATAGCGTTGGGATCGCTTGTTCTCGTGAAGGACAAGGCGCTCCCACCGCTCTGTTGGTTGCTGGGGCGCGTCGTACAGGTGTACCCCGGCAGCGATGGCGTCACGAGGGTCGCTGATCTGAAGACGAAAAGAGGGACAATTCGGCGCGGCTTCAACAACATCTGTCCGCTTCCTCTTTGAAGTCCACTTCAACCCGGGGAGCATGTCTATGCACGGCATGCCTACGACTGGTTGGAGGCGCGCGGTGGCTGAGAGGGCGCGCGGGCTGCGGCATCAGCATCGGGCGTCGGAGGCGGCTGAGGGGCGCACGGGCGGCGCGGGCGCACGCGCGTCTTCCTGCTCCGAGCGTCGAGTCGTCGCCCCACTTGAAATCTTACCACGACGAAGACACCGCGTTTGTTATAAACTTGTACCTATCCGTGTATTACACCAAATTTTCATTCAGTCCACCTATTTTATTTATTCGCTCCTGTAGCAGTCGACGTAGAATCGTCAACATATGACTCGACGCTCGGAGCAGGAAGACGCGCGTGCGCCCGCGCCGCCCGTGCGCCCCTCAGCCGCCTCCGACGCCCGATGCTGATGCCGCAGCCCGCGCGCCCTCTCAGCCACCGCGCGCCTCCAACCAGTCGTAGGCATGCCGTGCATAGACAATCGGTGTACGGAAAAAATAATCCGTGCCGGTTTGTCATATCGGTGGAAACCGGAATTCAAACTGAATTTTGATGATATTAAATTTGGGGATATTTAATATCCTAAAGATTACATAAAACCTGAAAAATATACAAAAAAACCATAAATGAAAAAGTTCACCGATATGATAAAAAAATTGGCATTTGTTGAAATTCACCCTATGTTATCATGCATAACCAGCGTGCTTGATGTAAATATGATTGCAGTGACTGCACCAGCACAAATTATTTAGGTAATGAAACTTCTCATTACTAACTAATTCCTGTTTTAAGATTATCTTTTTGATATTTCGATTTTAATGCGTCGTCGTCTTATTCAGGTTTTTCGTTCATCAATCTCTGGAACAGGACTTCTTAATAACGCATTGCATGCGACGTACCCAAGTCTCGTTTCCTTATATTCATTTCCAATGTGCGCTTTTATAATTTCTAACGCGACGATGTTATTGTGGACCTCCACGGCAGGGAAGCAAACGTAGATATGGAAATACGTGCAAGTTATAACGTTATAGCTCAATAGGAAGTAAGTAGTTTAAGTTTCTACAGTCATACATAAGTACCGCTTGATTCAATAACAACATCTACATTAACTCATACATAACGCATGTGACATCTACATTCTACAACAAGATACAACCGCAGATACTAACCAAATATTTCCGCTGACAGAAGACAAGAAATTAAGCTTTGTAGTCGAGGTCCCACAGCTATCTGGTAGATCAAGCGGCACCGGGCAGCGGGCAGCGGGCAGCGGGCCGGCAGTGCGGGCCCATGGCGGGTCCGTGCGGCCGCGCTGTGAACATGCGTGTGTTGTTGTGCGTGCCCGTGTAACCCGACCCGTTGGGCGGACGAGACATCACACAGCCAGAGGGACAGAAGACTCGCTGTAGGTTTATACAGCTCATCGGCTCAAGTGGCAACATGACAGCGAAAAGACTTCATTTGACTAGTTTGCAGTTTTGCCGTGGTCTTAAGCTCTTTAACATATGTATATACGAATAGCGGAAGGAAGCTAATAAGCCAAAATAAGGTATCTCTAATGAACGCTGCCGTGCTCTCGCTATAGTAAATGTTCTCTATTCCGATCCAGTTTTCCGTCAGAAAATGCTTTCTATTAATTTTTTTGGATTAGGCATGAGTTGTTTTCAATTTTTAGTTGGAGTGAACTTTCTCATTCTCTGATAGGATGACACGGCGCTGTCACGGCGCGTTAGCAAGACAACGTAATACACGCGGGTGTCGGGTTGCAGCCTCCGACAGACTAGCGACGGCGCAGGTAACTCACAGCGTGGATGTATGAACCATGATTTAACATCCAAGTGATGTTACTTAAATACTTAGAATAACTTTAAGGTTAGTTGGATGTCAGTCCCGATGTCGCAAGACAGACACTATGGATAAGTTAAGCATCAACTATCTAGTACAGTATAATAATAATTAAGCATCAAGTGTCTAGTACCTACAATATAATAATAATAAATTCAGCCAAAAGATGTCCATTGCAGCTGGACGTAGGCTTCCCAAACATCGCTACTTTGATGGGGCGCACGGGGATCCATTGCAAGTTTCATCCAGGTTCAAAATATTTTTGCTGCTAATAAACCACAGTAAATTTTGGTTTTCAAGAGGAAGTGTTTGTGGTTTGTAGTTTAACGGTAGCGCAGATCATAGGACCACACGCAAATGCAAGGTGTGTCAAATTCCAACATTCTGTGTAATTATTGTGTCACACAGGTCCATTGTGGGCTTACATAGTTGTAACAAACAATAGGTCAATTATAGCGAACACAGAACACATAGTTCGACGCCACCACGCTCTCTGAATACTAAGCGCTCTATGAGTCGGACCCATTAAAGAATCTGTGTTATCTGAATAAATGTACAAGGTGTTATTGAAATAACTGAAGACCTGAAAAGGGACACACATACTCACTAATAAACTTTTACGTACAGCGGATACCAGAGTTATAACGCATACTCTACCAATAAAAGATATTTGACAGTTCAGTTCTAGCGGGAGTTTTTATATTATATGAGAACTTAGACAAATGTTATTCAGTCCTCAACCATTATAGTGAGCGCGTAACCGTAGTAACCGAAGATCTGGCGGGCAATTTTACAAATTTTTAGAAACATCCATGATACTACATATTTGCTTATACTATGTATAGTAATAGAAATATCATGGTGGGTTCGCCGGGAAGGATACTCCGCAGCGCAACCACTTTAAATAAAAGTTTACTTCGAAACTAGAGATATAGACTTTTTTTTAATAGGTCTAGAATTTTAGAGACATTCCATAGAATTGTTCATGTAACTTATACTTGATACAGCAAAGGTGGTTCCGCCAGGGAGCATGACGTCAAATCTCGGTCTCAATGATGAATTAATTATATTTGCATTATTTCGACGTTTTTGATGAAATGGACCTTGAAGAACCAAGAAAAAGAAAATGTTACAAAAATCGTTTCGATCCTTTCACTTTACAAACTTACTCAATGAAATGTAGATTCAGTAAAATATATGTACGGAAAATAATTGAGTTACAAGTGATATCACTTCTGACTGCTGCTCGTGGTGGCGGGCAAGCTGTAGAACTTTAAGTTTGTAGTGCGCTCAGGACGTGGGCTAGGCAAGAAGTTCAAGATGATACAGCAGACATTCATGAACTTAGCCAACAGTCCATTATGTATGCCGAAGAGCGGCTCTCGCTTTGGCAAATAAAACGGCACAATGTAGTATATAGTAGCACTCGCTGTATTGTTGCACAATAGTGCTATAGTTGATTTACATTGATTTCCTTGAACCCATCATATCAGATAACAATTGTATACAACAAATACCAGAGGAAGGTATTGATGGCCAATCTGGTCAAGAAACAAGAAGATTGTTTACAGAAACACAGTTTTAGCATAAAATTTATTTAAGGATTGTTTGTTTTGATTTTAGCAATAAAATTTCCAATTTTAATTTTTCAATTCTCAGCATTTGTTTAATTTTTATGATGTCCTTCAATGATAAAACTAGGTTCTGACGTATGTATAGATGTTGCTCCTACAGTCGACAAGAACATAATGGCGTTCCCTCGCAGTATCCTGAAATATATTGATTAATTAATTATTATCACAAAGCATCATGTATTATTATATCTATATTAATATTTTAAAGAGGCAGTTTGTAAGTTTGATTAAATCTCCGAAATGAATTTGACTATCAGAAACATAGCACCACACACCACATCCATATCACCACTGCTCTCAAATGAAGGAAAACGTCGTCATTCACAACCCGCATGTCTTAGAACCAACAATTCGAAGACATGTGACATCCACCACCAGTTTATTGGGACATTAGTTTGACATTTGAAAGGTACGTTCTTCAAATCAAATCTAATCAAATCAAATCAAATCACTTTTATTTGTTAACACAGGTAAAGAAATACAGATCTTGAGTTTGGTGAACAGAAACGCTATGTTATGCCAGGAGGCGTACAAATATGGTGTGCATCTTGCTCAATATTTCAATTTTAATTTCCACAATTTTTGTATTAACTGAACAACAACTCAACTTGATGACGTAGTAGTAATTTCTAAAGTACGACTCATTTCTTTACCATGGCCTAAGTTCTATTAGTTATTCTGTACCAAGGATTTTTTTTTGAAGGTGGGAAATTATCTAATAACTTCTCTCGCTCTGAGCGGAGCGGGAGGGCGTGTCAGATTTTTACTGACTAAAATCCACCCGTGTTCCTTCAGTTTCCTGTGCCAGGGGCCATGGTATCTCTGTCGAACAGCCCACGACCCTGGCAGACCCGCGACCCTGACAGTCTGTGCCTTGGCTGATAAATCTAAAAGCTTTTACTTCACGCACACTCACAGGCGGCGCAGGCGACTTTGCATAATGATAGCTACTTAGCTTGACTAACGAAAACATTTCACACATGTTTTGATTTCATTCGAGGCTGAGTGACGAAATACATAAAATAAAGCGTCCTGCACTCACATGCAGTACTTAGGTACTCACACGTCCGTACCTACTCTGTATCGCACGCACCGCGCTCACTTCCCCGTGTGGCTGCTCGAACCGTGCAATTCTGTAACCATCTCTCCGTGAAAACTTAGGTGAAGTGAATGTGGAGTGATGCTAGGGATTGATACTCTTGACAGCTTACTCTAAGCTCACTTCACCTAACTTTTCACGGTGAGATTTTTACAGAATCGATCGGCTGTAATCACACAACATGAGTTAGTACTGTACCCTCGTCAGAGTACCAGCTTGTGTAGGGTCCTGCAACCTGTTCAAAATCATGGATAAATAATTAGACATTCTTTATTTACAAAACACTACAAGCTCAGAGCTTAGTAATATGATCTTACGTAAAGTTTTGTATTTTGAAAAGCTCGATAAGACAAGAAATACCTGTAAAGGAACATGGTAGACTAGAGCTTTAGAAGAATGAAACGTAGGACATAACAGCTGTCAGGTTTGCTTTGAATCACCGAGGTAACAAAAAATATGAAAAAGGCAGGAGCTCATTGGGCATCAAAAAATTCGTCCGCATTGCTGTCAATGGGATAAGTGCCCAAAAGGCTGGCGGCATTACCACGTTTGATGGGAATGCTGATTCTTTGGGCTAAAAATAGGCCAGCCCTCTGGTCACGTGACGAGTCAACCAAACGCTTGGCGAATGTACCGAAATACTTATTCGATGAACACTCGGACCCCAAGCAAGGCTATAGAGTGTCAACCCTAAACGGCTCAAATATATAGCTCCCAATAAGTTTGTTATATTTGAGCCGTTTGAGGTTTATTTTAGTGTAAGCTTGTAAATTGTAATAGTTTTCTTAGGTAACTAACTATTTTTCCAATAACATTACAGACCAGTAATAATCTATTCAATAATTAGCCGAGTGCGCATGGAGAATATTAAATGGATCTTCTGAATACATTATACATATTAGCAATTAATATCATTCAGTTTGCGGCCCGACTTGATGGACATCCGACGCTCCTCAGACGGGAAGCTGTAAATCATAAAAACTGATTGCAAATCTTTTATTAGGGCGATTAAAATCAATAACATTTTACATGCACTACATGCCTTCAATATATGTGGCGCCGTTTGTTGGAGCGACGGAACACGCTCGTAAATCATGCGCGAGCGTCGCCATTTGTAACGAATGCTCAGCAGTAATCAAACGAGGTGTTGTTACTAGTGCGCCGACTGCACCGGCCGCACCGGCCGCACCGACCCGCACCGACCCGCACCGACTCGCCAGCCGCCAGCCGATTGCCACCACTGCGCCAAGATTGCGCGCCTCGTGGGAGCGCAATCATTTTACTTTTATCTGTGGAGCTTTTTAACGCAAAAAGCTGGTCGCAGGTTGTGCGGCGCGCGGGCGGCAGTGAGCGCTAGCCGCCCGCCGCCGATCGACGTGCGCGCGCACTCCTCGCCTCATTGGTTCGTTTGAACGACAACCGCCGAAATTTTGCCGACCGCGAGTGTCTCCGCGTGTGGATTGCGACTTGTGTCTGTGTGTGTGTGTGCTGACAGCGCTTGTGCCTCTGTGTGTGCTGTGAGTGACAAACGTCTGCACGAGCACGTCGCGGGTGCATACAGGAGGGCTGCAGGCAGCAGGGCTGGTGCAGCGGATGAAGAGATAAATCTTGGTGCGTTGACCGGGTGCAAGTTCGACGGCCCGCAGTATTTGTGTCGTTGCGAGTAAACGGTAACTATTTATTAGTGCTAGGTGCAGGGATACGTGTAGTGCGAGTGCGAGGAATCCGGTCCATTTGCTCTGTTAGCGCTCACAACCACTCCAACCTACTTTCTCTACAATAAATAAACAATATTCTGTCTGTGAGAGCTTTAAATCAGTCAGGACTAGTTACCACTGCAGTGAAGCCATAACATTATATTTATGATCAGCACACGACTTGATATCTGCAGTTACGAAACTGGCAGTATCGCAAAGCTGCATAAATACAACAACCATTTAGCTTAATGTTAATTGAACTTACTGCTCTCTAGAACAAGGTGTGGAGAGGACGCCTCCTCGTTCCAACAGCACAACAGGCAGTAATGTAACTGTTCGCTAACAGGACTCGCCGCTCATTGCAATTAATGGTTCGGGAACGAAGCAACTTGCAGTCATCGCTCATACATGTTCGAAGCTTGCCACAACGGTTAATACAACATGAAACAACATTGTACGAGTACAACTGTATCTTTCCAATTAGGTTATCCTTAATGAACTACTGCTCTTGAAACAAATACACAGTTACTGATGTCACTGACACAATACTGTTGGCGCGAAAACGCTGTTCCCTTGGATTGTCATTCAAATTCTTCTTCTTCTCCTAATTGTAACCCAACAAAAAGGGCAGGATATTCATTTTGATAAGCTCCATCGAGTCTGCAGTTCAGCTCATTGAAAACACATCCAATCACAGCATACATAATACCATCGTTTATGCAAGTCCTTTGCTGAGCAAAACGATCAATTTCCTGCAAATGACACCGCTTTAGTTGACGACTTCATCATAGCTTGCTGAGCAAAGTGACGCGAGCACAACAAGCCCTGGTGCTCCACGCCCGTGAGCGTGTCATCTCGACCACTTGACGAGATCATCCACCATTAGGCATGCTGCGACGTAATTTATACATTGAACACTATCTGTAGGAAGAGATTTGTTTAGATTATAGGGGTGCTAATGCGTTAAAAGAGATTTGTTTAGATTATAGGGGTGCTAATGCGTTAAAAGAGATTTGTTTAGATTATAGGGGTGCTAATGCGTTAAAAGAGATTTGTTTAGATTATAGGGGTGCTAATGCGTTAAAAGCGGAAAAAGTCTTATTAGATAATGTAGTACCACTTAGCGCAATAACAGTAAATAGAAAGTCCTTGTAACAGTCTATCTGCATGGACGTTGAAAACTATCTAATACCTTGTAGAAGTAGACTAAGAGAAAGGAACTGTAACATTACTCGAAGACACTGTTCGACAAGTTGTAGGGCTAGTAGTGAGATGTAGACCTACCCAACCTGCGAATCTATCTAATTTGCATCGAAAGAGCTTTCCAAATGAAAAAAAAAATGCGCAAGTAGGTAACAGATACTGCACATTGTTCAAATCGTTAGCAAATAGGTTTCAGGAAGGCAGAACACTCTTAGGAGTCGCACATTAGATTCAGCTAGCGCGACTTACATACAAGGAGAACAAATTCAAATAATGTGACTAGCAGACTTAATGGCCAGGAGAGTAAATCTATGTGTGTTTGTTGTGTGAATCCCAGGCAGTGTTCTGGTGTAGGATGATAAGCGTGCGACCGTCGCGCGGTGGTAGAGGCTTGTAATTAGCTGCGACTGCTATGGCAGCGGCGACGTGGCGGTGTGGGCCTGGGCAGTGGGCACTCGCTCAAGAAAGTACAGCCATTATCACTCACACAAGAACTAAATAAGGGATGATCTCAATACTCAAATCTTTATTGCATTCCATATTATGTACATAGATGGCGACAATAAACTTTATGTATTTTATAATAGACGTAATAGCAGCAGGAGGCGTAGCTCAGCTAGATAGAATATATGGTCTGAGTGCGGAAGGCGCAGTATTCAGTGCATCTCGGGAAAATATCCAGTAGTGAGTGCAATGTGCTTCCGGCCGGACGGAATATCTCTGCGCCATTTAAAATATTTACGTTTTTTTTTATCTCGTATTTGGATTCATATAATTATGCTTCTATAGAATAGAATAGAATAGAATACTCTTTATTATGTACACCATTATAAATTACAGACATAAATATAGAACTTTTGCAAAGGGTGACACAATGGGCGGTCTTATCGCTAAAAGCGAACACACACATGCTATCACATGTTATTAAATCATTTTACTAATTAAATACGAGACAATACAATTCTTAGATCTCAGAAAGCTGCAATATATTGCTGTGGTTGTTATTCTTGTTGGGATTCCTAGTATTTAACTGACAGAGAAGAATACGTAGTAAAGCTATCAACATACTAGCCACATATCTATCTCTCCCATGCCCAGCTCAGCGTGCTAAGTATCAATAAATATTATATTTAATCTGACATGTAGCATTAAGTTAAATAAACACACCGCACATATGCAGACTCGTATTAATTTACGTCAGCGTTTGTGGCGCGACCGTTAGCGACCACACCAATAGATGCACCTCTATGTAAACATTCACTTAGAAATATTTGTCTGGAACAATGAACATTTCTTCGCCGCTCTCGCACAAGGAATTATCCTAAGGAGGTAACGTTTTACACAGTAACAATAAATTGTGCTGGTTTACCGATCCATGTGGCAAGCATAGAGAATATACTTGACCGTTTATAGAAGCTGGGACGTATCAAGGTGATGTTGAATGGCTCAAAAACAAAGGGCTTTGAAAAAAGGGTTTTTTTTTTCGAAATGGCTACCACCCATGTAACTTACACTCGCAAGTAACCAAATCGACTCAACCCATACACGCGCATAAATATATGTATTTTTCAAAAATACATTACTTATTAAAAAAATCATTATAGCGTTTGAAAGCTTGAGACCTCAGCTTTAAGTTGGTACTATTCATCATCATCATCATCATCATCATCATCATCATCATCATCAGCCGCAAGACGTCCACTGCTGAACAAAGGCCTCCCCCTTAGACCACCACGCCGAACGACAATCCGCCACTTGCATCCATCGGTTGCCTGCGACTCTCACGATGTCGTCGGTCCACCTAGCGGGAGGCCTGCCTACGCTGCGTCTTCCGCTTCGTGGACGCCACTCAAGAACTTTTCTTCCCCATCGGGTATCAGTTCTACGAGCGATGTGGCCTGCCTGTGGTACTATTACTTACTTACTTACTTTTAAAATGAATGCTATCTGGGTGAAAGTAGAGGGAAAATGGGAACTTAGAAAAATGTGTTGAGGTTAGTTTAAAAAAAATTAAATAGAAACTGTTAAATAACATAAAATTATTTATTGTGTAAGTAATTGGTATTCTCTAATCACAGCCTGCAGTCGATTCTTCATTAATCTGATAAATTTTTTGACGGTGTCTTGAGGAATTCCGTCCCATTCGTATAATAATGCCGCCTTCAATTCTTCTATGGTCGAAGGGACTGGATTTCTGGCCCGGACCCTTCTCTTCAGCTCGTCCCTTAAGTGCTCGATGGGATTCATATCTGGACTGAGCGCAGGTCAGTCCATCGTCTGTATATTCACTTCGTCAAGGAACTGAGTGATATGCGACGTGTGACACCGGACATTGTCATGCATTAACACAAAGTTCTCGCCGACAATTCTGCGTAGGGAACAACGTGGTTCTGAAAAATGTCGGTAATATACCAATCAGCTGTCAGCCTTCCACGTCAGTCTCTCCTGGGCATGAAAACGAATTCGGTTTGTTCGTCCAAAGAGATACCAGCCTACATCATGCAGGAGCCGCCGCAGTATGCAACCGTTTCAGTGAAACAGCACTGCGCAAATCACAAAGATCCGGCCTCTCCTGTCACTGCCATGCAGACGCATTCTGCACTCATCAGTGAACAAGACCGACTGCCATTGCGCGACGCTCCAATTGAGATGCTCTCGAGCAAATTGAAGGCGCAATTGTCGGTGGCCTGTAGTTAATTTCGGGCCCGTGGGCAGGCCGTTTTGGAGTGAGATTGGCTTTCTTATAGCGCCTTCTTACTGTCCACTTGCTGACAGCTACCTCGCGAACACGTCTCAGTTCCTGCATCACATCAACACCCGTCAGGTGTCGATCCCGCAGCGCTGTCGTAACAATGAAAGCTCGTCTCTCTCTGAAGTGCACCGGTGGCGGCTGGCTCTTGGTCTCACAGCAGACAAGTGAAGCTGGGCAGCGTCTATTCGCTGACTGAGTCCTTGTTCCATATCAATCATATCAACTTTGAACATTAAAAATGTCAAAATGGCGCGACAGTAGGTATGGCCAGCCTCCATATAAAAATCTTCAATCCCCTTTACAAAGTTACAGTGTCTGGGCGTTCATTATGGCACATCGAGCTTTAGAAAGATATAGCAACGTAAAAAAGATATAGCAACGTAATATGTAGGTGTTAGTGACAGAGACGCCGCTCTTCAAAACGGAACTATTACGTTATGCCAATGTACGATTGAAAGAGAAGATAACACATCGGCTACAAAGTGTCAATAAAGATGCTTTTATCTCCACGAGTACTAATGAAGACCAGACCAATCGTTTGTGTTAGTATCGTTGGTATAGACAATGGTGTTGTTACCATTTACCGTTATCGGGCTAGGCGAGCTGGTGGTCGCAGTCAAACTTTTACGATATAGTTTATAGCCGCAACAGATCAAAACGCTTGCGTTCAATTAATCGTTCTCGTGCAGTGATAGCCAACAGGTTATGTGGCGGGTGTTGATACTGAGACATTTAATTCGCCGACTTGATAATGAGACCAACTTATTATCATTTCTCACAGTTCTCAATATCCCATTAACGTTTAATTCTTTGCTGTTTTCAATGCGAGTGACAGATTAAATTAGTCCCAAGTTTCACTCACTTGGCTAACTAATTTTTTGTATCTTTTTGTAAGGTACTTGTTAAGACTACTAACCATTAAATAGAGATTATAATTATTAAGTAGAGCACACACCACTTTAACACCACTGTTTATCTATATACTTATAATAAATCTGTAGAGAGGTCAATTCTGTACATGAAATATATTTCCAAAATAACTATCAGCGGGTGTCTGTCTGTCTGCCTGTCTGTCTGTATGTTCGTTATAGAAACAAAAACCACTCGACGGATTTCAACGAAACTTGGTACAATTGTTCTTCATACTCCTGGGCAGGTTATAGTATACTTTTCATCACGCTACGATCAATAGGAGCAGAGCAGTGAAGGGAAATGTTGGGAAAACAGGATTTCTTTTTAGGTGAAGTAGTAATAGGTTAGTAGTAGTTAGTTAGTAGTAGTTAGTTAGTAGTAGGTAAGTTTTGGTTAATTTATGTTCAGTTTTTTTTAATATTAAGTAGGTAAAAGCGTAGGTACTTTTATTAATTATAGGTATAGGTATTATTAATTATAGTAGTTATAGGTATTTAGTTTTAAGTGAAGTAGGTTTTATTATATATTATTTTATATATTAGACGTAGTTATATATTTTTAGTTATTTCAAGCCCCAAGCGGACGCCGGCGTCCGCCCGCTATTGTCTTGAAAAACGCGTTGAATGAGAAATACGCGTTCTCAAGAATCGGCAGAAGAAAGAGCACATCGGTTAAACTCTATGAGAGTGAGTGCCTCAATTTCCGGAAGTCATTATTCCACGCGGACGAAGTCGCTGGCAAAAGCTAGTCTATATATATAAAAATGAAACCCGTTTTCCGTTGTCACGACATAACATGAAAACGGCTTGACCGATTTGGCTGATTTTTTTTTTGTAGTTTTCTAATACTCTGTACAAGGTTCTTACGGAAAAAAATATAAAGAAAAAAAAATCTGAAAACAAAAAACTGAAACTCCAAGGAACATTATTCTATTTAACATCACGCAATTACCCTTAGGAGCCGAACAAAATGAAAAAAGTCAGAAACAACGATAATAACCGTCAAAAAAGTATTAGTTCGGGCTGGTATCGGATCCCACGCGGTGGGACGGTTGCAATTTTACGCTGACGAAGTCGCGGGCAGACGCTAGTAAGTTATAAATGTAACGATTCTTCTAAAACAGTGGTATTAAAAATTTCATTTTGACGGGAACCTACACTGAAGTATTTTTGCATTGAAATTATAAATAACACCCTACACAAAAAAAAAAAAAACTCTAAAAAGTAAAAAAATTCTCTCGGCTTTTAATTTCATTAAAAGAACCTATTAATATCTTTAAGATGAGCGTCGCCGCCCTAAGTGAAGTATAATTAGTTATATTCACATAGTTGATATGTGTAAGGAATAGAAAATAATCTTAAACGCATTACCGTAACTTGTAAACTTATTCCAACATAAATCGTTTACGCGGTCTAGGGTCCGATGTTGCACTAGGTCAATATTTGTGACGGGGATCCGTGGGGGGCCCTTATCGCGCGGTCCGAGGGAAACTTCGGGCCGCGGCGCCCCCACTTACGGAGAGTCTCCAACCCGAGCTGCTGGAGGAGGTGGTGGCAGCCCTCTTCCCGGCAAGAGCGGAGCATACTCCGCCGCCGATGGCTTTGCCCACGGCCGCAGAGTCTACAGAGGAGAACGCCATCAGCGTCCCAGAGGGCCCGCTCCTGTGGAACATCGGGTACGACTGGGTGCTGAGGGGCGAGCTCCAACCGGGGGTGGACCTGACGACACGCTGGTCACTGCCCGGGGGAGCTCGCATAGGGAGGCAGCGTTGCTGGCGACGGCTGCGGTCTCACAGGTGGTGAGCCGCATACGTCGCCTAGGCTTGGAGGTGGCCCTCAGCAAGTCGGAGGCCATGGTGTTTCATGGCCCCCGGCGGGCGCCGCCGCCCGGCTTACACATCGTGGTCGGGGGGGCTCGGATCGCTGTCGAGTCTACCATGAAGTACCTGGGATTGGTGCTCGACAGCCGGTGGGACTTCGGGCCCCACTTCCGACGGCTGGCGCCCAAACTGCTGGGCGCGGCTGGCGCGCTCTCAATGCTGCTTCCTAGTCTGGGGGGCCCGAGCGCCGCCTGTAGGCAGCTCTACGTGGGGATCGTGCGATCGATGGCCCTGTATGGGGCCCCGATCTGGGCGACTGACCTGACGGCCGGTAGCATCGCCGTTTTGCGGAGGCCGCAGAGAGCGATGGCCGTCAGAGTCGTCCGGGGGTATCGCACGATCTCCTACGAGGCGGCTTGCGTACTGGCCGGATCCCCGCCCTGGGACCTGGAGGCGAAAGTACTCGCGTCATTGTATCGGTGGCGCGAGGAAGCGAGGGCGCGGGGCGAGCAACCGATGCAGCAACACATAGAGCTGCGTCGGTCTCAGCTCCGCGAGGTCCTGGTGGCGGAATGGCGGGACAGGCTTTCACGCCCTACCGCCGGCCTCGTCACCATCGAGGCGGTCCGGCCGGTGCTCGAGCAATGGCTCGGGAGGAGGCACGTCTCCCTGTCGTTTCGGGTGACGCAGGTGCTCTCGGGGCATGGTTGCTTCGGGAAGTACCTGTGTCGCATAAACAGGGAGCCGGACGCCCGGTGTCACCACTGCGTCGACTGCCGGGAGGACACGACGTGGCATACGCTGGCAGAGTGTGCCGCTTGGGAGGAGCCACGCCGTGCCCTCATCTCAGAAGTAGGCAGTGACCTGTCGCTGCCGGCCGTGGTCGAGTCGATGGTCGGCAGCGAAGAGTCCTGGGACGCGGTGGTTTCCTTCTGCGAAACAGTCGTCTCGCAGAAGGAGGCTGCGGAAAGGGAGAGGGAGATCTCGTCCACTCACCCGGCCCGCAGCAGGCGCACCGGGCGTCGGCGGAGGGCGGATAACGCCCTCACCAAGCCCCCCTAAATGGGTCCAGGGGCGACGGACTCGGGGACGTCCGTCGCCCCCCACACATCAGGACCCGAGGTGGCGGCGCGTAGTGTTCCACGCGCGCCCCTCTTGGACGTGGCGGGGGGAGTCAAACACCTCACTCCCCCCTCCGACCCGAGGAGGCCCGCGGTGGCGGGCCGGCACCAGTCGGGGGTTGCGGAAGGATCGCACGTTCCCGCGACCCCCGGCGTAGGTGTGAGATGGAACACCGGGGTGATTTTTAGTCAGTAAGAGTCTGACAGACCCCGCCGCCCGCCCCAGGGCGGCGGACATCCATGAGGATTTTCCACCCCGGAACAAAAAAAAAAAAAAAGGTAAATTAAAAAAAGGTAAAAATTTGTATCCCGAGGAGGCCCGCAGTGGCCGGCCGGCACCAGTAGGGCTCGGGGGTTGCGGCCGCGACCCCAGGCGTAGGTGTGAGATGGAACACCGGGGTGGTGCTTAGTAATAAGAGTTTGACAGACCCCGCCGCCCGTCCAAGGGCGGCGGACATCCTTGAGGATTACAAAAAGAAGGTCGATATTTGTATTTTTAGCAAAAGTACCGGGTGCGTTTTATTTCATACTAGCTTTTGCCAGCGACTTCGTCCGCGTGGAATAATGACTTCCGGAAATTGAGGCACTAACTCTCATAGAGTTTAACCGATGTGCTCTTTCTTCTGCCGATTCTTGAGAACGCGTATTTCTCATTCAACGCGTTTTTCAAGACAATAGCGGGCGGACGCCGGCGTCCGCTTGGGGCTTGAATAACTAAAAATATATAACTACGTCTAATATATAAAATAATATATAATAAAACCTACTTCACTTAAAACTAAATACATATAACTACTATAATTAATAATACCTATACCTATAATTAATAAAAGTACCTACGCTTTTATCTACTTAATATTAAAAAAAAACTGAACATAAATTAACCAAAACTTACCTACTACTAACTAACTACTACTAACCTATTACTACTTCACCTAAAAAGAAATCCTGTTTTCCCAACATTTCCCTTCACTGCTCTGCTCCTATTGATCGTAACGTGATGAAAAGTATACTATAACCTGCCCAGGAGTATGAAGAACAATTGTACCAAGTTTCGTTGAAATCCGTCGAGTGGTTTTTGTTTCTATAACGAACATACAGACAGACAGACAGACAGACAGACAGACAAAAATTTTACTGATTGCATTTTTGGCGTCAGTAACGATCACTAATCACCCGCTAATAGTTATTTTGGAAATATATTTCATGTACAGAATTGACCTCTCTACAGATTTATTATAAGTATAGATTAGTAATTGCAAATTAACTAATTTCATAGAATATCAAATAATAAACTAAATACACTTCCTATAATAAAATTACGTAGGTATAGTATTCATTTGATACAATACTCATATTCTGTAACAACTTTTTCTATAAACCTACGTTCTGTTTTTGTTTTCTAATGTTGTATTACAATAACGTGCTTCATAACCGACAATTTACTGTACATATCTGGGCCCACACTCGATGTGTTTACTAGTAAGCATTCCAGGTTCCATCAGCCATCTACCAGTTCCAGCATCAGGTCCTCGTCATCAGGAGAAATGAACAGAACTAGTTAAGACGAATCTAATGAGCCCAAACTTGATGGGTTTACTAATAGGCAATCCAGGGTTTTGTCTCCTATATTCGAGCTCCATCATCAGAATAGCTCAGTGGTACAGCATACATGAGTGTTTCAAATGTTTGGTCACAGATATGTTTGAAAGTACAGTACCTATTATCCGTCTAAAATCCCTACCGCAGCTAACAAAACGAGCTGATGACCTTGAAACGCCTGAACAGATCTTCATAAATTGTAGCCAAGAACCCTCTCGATCACGTCAACTTTCAAACAAAAAGAAACAGCATCATAATCGGCCCATTCGTTTAGGAGCTACGATGCCACAGACAGACACAAAGATACACAAACACATCAAACTTAAAACACCCCTCTTTTTGCGCTGGGGGTTAAAAAAGGTATAATTGTGATGCGGTGGGAAAACGGTACTTTTGATGGAGCTGGAAAAATTGTACCGATCACAAATGTTTGGACAGAACATCAGCGTGATTCGGGTCGACGGTACCGTGTGGGGTTGCCACACGAGTGGTGATACAATATACCTAGAAAATTAATATAAACTCGGTCGATGGTAATACAGATATTTCGAACCGGTGTTTCGTACCAAATGATAGAAACTTTGACATGCAGAACATGTTTTCTCTTTGATATGAATAACCCATGTGCTGTAACTGCTGTAACTTGTCGTACGTACTCCAAAGTAAATATAACCACGCAGGAAATAATTGCACACATTGTGGGACTCGCTGTAGGAAGTGCAACCACAAGGTAGTAAGAACACCTACTTACCACACGTACCCCGGGTGCCACATGATCCGCTCTGCGCCGACCTTTATTAGTCACGGAAACAATCCGTAGCCACCCACAGTCACCCATCACTGAACTAGAACTGATCCAAAATTGTTACCATCCACGAGTAAGGATAGAATAATCCATAGCTTGGTCACTGAATCACTCGTAATACCTGAACATTTGTTGAAATAGGCTGACATTTGGTGTATAAGTGGCAACCTTGTGAACAGCAGATCAGTCACAGCACAGTGTCGATTATACGCTCTGATGTGGCTTTAGTTGTTGCTTGTGCAAGCTTACCGTCGATGAGGCTCCATCAGCATGTGACGTCACATGTGACAATATCTCACAATGGTGGATTACTGTGCTGTGTCGGGTCATTGTTGTCAGTGACATGTCGGCTCACAGTCGGTCACAGATGAGTTCGTGTTCATTGAAATTGTAATTACAACATAATATATTGTTGGGATAATAGAGATGACAGAGATGTCAAAATAGTGATTTGTTATCAGAAAGAAACTGTTTGATGGAATAGATTAGATTTTATTTAAGGATAAATAAGTAGTAACTTCTATAATTCATTGCTGAGCTTTACTAGAAAGTTAACATTGCTTATATAGCCCCTACAATTAATATTTGGCGCCCTGTAGCATGTTCCTAAGTAATCCACTAATCAGATTATAAGTCTCGGCAGCTGAAATCTAAGCTGTTAGACAGCGATTATAACGCTTTCCTTATAGCTCACGATGCAGTCAGGCTGTAACTGTACTTAGTGCTGCGACCGAGAGTGCTTGTACTAGGGACCGTAGTGTGTTGTGTGTAACTTGATACATAATCCTGCCTCTACTATCGTTGTCACACATACCTAATGTGAAGTAGTGTGTTATTCTCAGAGACAGTTATTGTCCTTTTATTAGTTGTATGTGCTGTAATCAGAACGCAGGCGTGATGCAGACATCAGGTCCAGTGTAGAATTCGTTGTATGACATCGAAATTAATCCTAAGTAGTCGTCTGACGTCGAAAATTGGATAACGCTTATTATGCTAAAATGCTTTTTTTGTCGCGTCTGATTCTTCCCAACTATAACTGTTGAGTCTACACTCAGTGGCACAGGCTTCATGTTAAAGGGCCTGACGCACTTTGACACTTAACTATTCCAGTCTGAAGGTCGCATTCCTAGGAAGGTACAAAACAAAAGAAATTCTCATACAAAGCTGAGAGTCGTTGAAGCTCGTTCATTATAAACTTGTTGTTCCTGCGTTGTGGAGTGTGAGAGTTTCGAAACAGTTGTTAATTCGTATGGATGGTTGAAGGTCACACCAATTATACCATTACCGAGCCGACCATCGAGCATAATTGGACGACAACCAAATGGACTGTTGCGAATCGAATATTCTTATGTCCTGTTTTTTCACTACATATTTCGTTAAACGATTGAAGTTTTTGAAATGGACTACATGTGATTTGGGAAAAAACGTGCATAAAAAAAACGTTGCGTTGAAAAAGGATTTTAATTTATTTCTTGTGATATATGATGTGCTAGTATGAGTTCACCGACATGAAAAAAATAATGATGGAATTCAGATTTTGAGATGATTAAAATATGAAAGATGAACTAGCGCTTCAAAACCAATTGGTTTAGTTAGATTTATAGGACTAGTTAATGACATACAAATATTATAGGATTAGTTAATGACATACAAATATTATAAGATTAGTGAATGACATATACTTATTAGTTAATGTTATATTATAGGATTAGTGTTTGGTCCAAAATAAATCATTTATTTATTTATTTTTTTTTTTTTACATACAAATATTCAAACGAAGAATATAGTCACACAGACAAGATTCCATCGATGTAATAATGTTCATTGCCTAATTTTAACTAATTTTGCTTTTGGGTTCGTTCAGTTCAACATTTCGCTATCAGTCGCACATGGGATAGGAACGCGTAGTGTATCATAAGGTCACCGGCGCGCTGCCCCGCTGCCCGCTAGTGCTGACTACTCGCGCGCAAGGTGCAAGGTCGTCGCACGCGCAGGTGCGCCCGCGACCTGCTGAGTTGGTGTAACAATATTATATCACTTGATTTCCCAAAGGAAAATTGTTTGTGATGTCAAATGTTGACTGTATGGCTGACAAATATTGATATCTTGTTATAGCTGTAGAGATTGTTTCAATATAATTAAATTATGTTAGATTCTTTAAATCTTGCCAAAGCAAACCTCAAAAAAGTTAAAGCATTAATAGACCTTCCCCCACGAAGTTGATAAATATTTCGGCCATCGATTTTTTCTTTGGCTAATGTTAATAAAAAAAAAATGTTGACGTATCTGACGACACGGTCCGACACGGCGCGACACGGGCCGCAAATGTGTCGGCAAACGACTCCACCCAGCTCACGTCAGTGTTTGCCGAACAAACAAACATAATAGTACACAAAACTGTTTTTACGTCAAAAGAACCGCGCGGGAATTAGACGGCTCACTAAACAACGATCCGTAAAAAGGGGACCGTTTTAGGGATATCGCTTTCTTAGTCAATAATGATAGGCGCTGGAGCGAGATATTTAAGAAAAGTTTAATTAGAAAAAGACGGTTAGAGAATGGTAAATAATTTAATATTTTACGTTGTAGTCGATGGTTGTATGTTTAAGAACATCATATTTTGGTGACTTTGTAATCTCCACTCTGAATTGATTGTACTCCTACTCATGATGAGTTCGGTTGTTTCCGAGTTCACTCCAGTTATTCTTTCTATTCACCTACGTCACATTATTCTTGGTTAGATTCTGTTGTTCCGGCAACAGCTTCTTGCGTCCGATCTGCTCGGCCTCCGCGACGGTGTCCGGCAGCTCGGTCTGGGCCGTCTCCGGCATCAGCAGCGTCAGCGACCCCGCCATGATCGACGTCACGCCGAACAGGAACGTTGGTAGACCAGCCCAGTATGACATCTAAAAAACAATGCGCAGATGTGTGTTATTGAATCATCGAGTACTGTGTATGTGTTTCTCCTGTAGGATGGAATAGTAACCATAGAACTTACTAAGTATTTTAATGCATTATCAAGGAATGTTACAAGACTTATGCTGAGTTGATTTGACTATTGGTCACACATATTATACCACTTACCAGCAGCGGCGTCTGTGGGGCGACCAGCGACCCCACGCGGCCCACGGCGGAGCAGATGGCGTGCATGGAGTTCCTGGTATAGGTGGGGAACAGCTCCGACGTGTACATGTACACGATGTTGTAGGAGAACGTCGCCAGCATCTCGAACGCCATGAACAGTGTCAGACCTAGCCATGAGTAGCCTAGAACAGAGGATATTGGTCGAAGAGAGTTTTAAAACTTTCATCAACCTGCTGCTGTGAATTCAAAGTTGCAAGTGTTTAATTTTTTTATATTCTGTTAACAAAAGTAGACTGATATAGTGATATGCAAGTTTTGACGTATACCTAAGAGAGTAAATCGATTTGAACGACCCTCATAATATCATAATAATATAACTCACCTTTTGGAACAAACGGCTGTGAAATGCAGAAAAATCCTCCGATCATGAAGGATGCTAGTAATGGAATCTTTCTCTTGTACTTGGAGAGCGCCAGCCAAAAGAACACGTTGGCGGGAATATCCATCAGCATGAGCAGCGAGAAGTTGACGTACTTGTTGCCGGCGATGTGCACCGCGCTGATCATCATGCCGTAGTTGATCAGCGTGATCGTGAACCACCACACCATGCACACTAGGAACCTGGGGAACATTTGATTAAATTGTTTAGGACTAAAATCATATTAACTCCTAGCAGATTTTGGAAGATTAAAAATTTGCAAATAAGATATCATGAAGATGAAAAGTCTGCACACATTTATTACACTTACCCATATGAACAATCTACGGTAGTTAATTTTATGAAAGAGATGACTGTACAGTTTTATTGAACCAATAAATTACATCAATTGTGCTGATAGGAATTTTTACTTGTTGACTTTAGCTTTACGATTGTGATATATGAATTTGAAAAATTTTGATGATTTTATGACTATTGATTTAATAATTGTTGCCACCGACCTCTGCATCATAATCCTTGACTTGAATGTCTTCATCAGCAGCTTTCTATCGCTGACGCCACTCTTGGTCTCCTCGTCGATATAGTCCAGCTTGTCGAGCATCATACTGTCGATCTCCACACCGTTCCTCTTGGCTATTTTCTGTATGAGCTGGGCCGCTCGCTCTTTCTTGCCCTTGCTGTACAGCCAGCGGATGCTCTCGTCCAAGAAAAAGGAATAGCTGAGGATGAGGAGCGTGGGCGCGTAGATGACGCGCAGGAAGTTCCTCCAGTAGGGCACCGCCCATGCGATGAACGGCATCACGATCAAACCGCACGTGTAGCAGTTCAGTAAGATCATTTGGAACAGAACAGTTCGCTTCTTCTCAACTATTTCAATGCCTGGCAACACAATCTCTTTTTAATGGTCGCTGTAGATTGGGTAGGTACAGATAGTCAGATACTCCTACAATAGTTGCTTAACAAAAGAAGTTTATTGTAGTAGCTTGAGAGTAAGAGATAATATTTGCCTTCTGTGCCTGACGTCCTAAACCTAAATAATAGCAAAGTAGAGGTAATAACTTAGTAGTGTAGTTACGGGCCCTACAATGTAACGAAATAGTTTAGGAGCATTCAGAAGTCACCATTAAACAGATTTATTGAACGATTTCAAAGAAAATCAAGACAACCGATGAACTGATAGTATTCCTGATAAATGTCTATTTCTTTAGTGTTATGTTTAATAGAGATAAAGAGGAATGACGTGCCATGATATTGAGGGTGACTTGTAACAATAATAACGTTGACTCACGACCAGTGGTTACACTACGACGCTATGATCATAAAGAATAATCGTTCGAGAAAAGTGGACTATCCAAAAGTAACGTGGAAGATATATGTATGTATCTTATTGAAGTAGGCACAATAAAATATGCGCATGATGGACGTACTCAGCATGAACATGGGTGAGAGCGCGTCGCCGATGGCAGCCTCTAGGCCCTCCAGCACGATGTAGAACCAGAAGGAGCTGGCGAAGCTCTTGGTGAGCCCCAGTACGGCGCCCATAGTGCCCGCGAACACGGCCGCAGTTTTGCGACCAAACCTGAAGGAAAACCACAGCTCGATCTAAGAACCAGCACTTTTTACACGTTAATCACAATGAGAAGCATTCAAGAGTCAACATCATCGATTCCTGGGACTAGTGCTTAAGAGAACAAACATCTTCCAAGAATTAATTACGGAACAACCTCAGAGAGCTATTAATCCAGCTTTAAGCAACTTACAGCAGCAGCTAGCAGCAGCCAACTAGTTAGTTAGCAGCTTTAGCGGCTTTTTTGTAGCATATTATTGTTCATTGCGTGTTAACTTCCCTGATATTGTGTTGAGAGCCAGCACTGTTACCATGAATGTTTGCAGTTTATTAATAGCCAAAAATGTATTATACACTGATTGATGAAGTGTGTGGTATTGTCAAGTCACCACGGTTTGCATACAAAACATACAGCTATTTTAATTGATTATACAACATCAGTTCAAAAATGTAGATACACTGGAATAAATGTGCTAACACGATGTTCGGAACTACAAAGTCTTTTAACAAATAAAATGTTCCAGTCCTTACAAACGACTCTTCATAAAGCAAATTAAATACTTGATTAAAAGTTTGTTCTAGACCTCCCATCTTTATGAAACTTGTGTTGAGGGGTGGGGTTATGTTCATAAAGCGGCGATCATTCAAACGAGCGGCCATTACGATCAGCTGATAAATGTCCTGCCGAGGGGGGTAATTAAGACATAACATAGTGCAACCCGGCCCGCAAGTGTACGTAACTCAACCACTGACGCTAATGACCCCAGCGCTTCCACTTGTGAAGCACATCATACTCGTGTGACAAATTCAACATTCTATTACACGGTTATGGTGGACATGCTCAAGACTGCTATTAAATGAGAAGATAGCGAATATTATGTTGGTGATGAATCAGTGTCGAGATTAGAAGTGTTGCTTGTTCAGACGGCGCTCGACGGATGTGAGTGACCGATTTGAACATGTCCTGGGGAGATGTGACAAAAACACATGTTCTGTATTATCGGACTACGATTATGTAGTCGAGTGCACTGCACAAGTGCACATGTAAAACCTGAGTATGTTCACTGACTCTACACTACGCTGAAGTGCACGCCTGTCCTTGCCATTGAACTCCTTTATATCATCAAACAGGTTGTTTTGTTTTTGTTTCACTTTTTTAGACATACTGTTCATCACAATTATAATTTAAACGCTATAGGCAGTCAGACTAACGACTCGAGTAACGCCTTCCTTGACTGATATCATCATGTTGTCAGATATTTCTATATCGATTGGTTCAGAGCGAATTGTCACGTCCATCAACATCAACTACATTATCAGAATAGCAAGACATACCTACCTGTCAGAGATCTGTCCCTGTATGAGCAGTCCGAGCATGTTTCCAAAGCTGTGCACCGTGCCCACCAGCGTCTGCTTCCAGTCCTCACACGCCAGTCCGAACTGAAACAAATACTTTATCAATAGTCCATACGGCAGTTACATTTTCATCTACATGTTTCTATATAAAGTGCAACAGAGACTTCGGCAAGGCACAAAATTAACTGCTTTTATGATGTTTAAGACTGCGACATCTCAATAACTTTAGTTCGTTGTGGGGACGACTTGTAAACATATCGGTGACAAGGATAGAGTGCTTACATGTTCAGCCTGCCATCGCAATAATGTAGGCGTCCGTGTATACAACCTTGCTCACAAATAGTGTCTGGGAATGCCTTCTATATTTCTACAACTTACGAACATAAGTCGCAAAACATAAAGTATTTTTTGTGAAGGCAAAATCTATTTGTAACTCTTCCAACACTTCTAAATGCTTTGACTGTTCCGACTCATGTTAGACTACTCCAGATAGTTGAAGTAGTTCGGTCAACTGTAGTGAACAGGCGAAGGCAGCGCATCGCAGTGTCCCGTGCGCCCGCGCAGACCGGTCGCGCAGCAAAAACTATGCAAATAGCTCCACCTCACATGGGAACGAGCGCCCGGCGACGACACACGCCACACGCTGGCTTGTGGACTTGTAGACTATTGTCTTAGCTCGGCACTGGCATGCAATGAGTCTAATAAATAATAAATCAGATACAAACCGATTGGTAGGTGTTGTTCAGCATTCTGATGGCATTGTTTTATTTAGATCTTTGTATAAAATAGGGATGGCGGACAGTAATTATTGGTCCTACTTGTGCCAACGTGTTCAATAGCTGCTACAGATAAATCAGTGTGGCCGCTTTATCTTCGCTGAAGCATTTCAAAAAGCTGTTGCTCTAGGTATGCTCTTATGCGACCAAAGCTAGCGATTATGTTATGGGCGCACTATAATTCAATTTTCTTTATGTGCTCAATCGCAGAATAACAATGAATTAAATTGCTATTTCTATTCGTTCGTCTGAAACATTAATGAATAAAACAATTGAATACTACTAACCCGCTAACTAATTAGGCACTCATCAAATTCCTCTGAAACAACGGTTCCTAGCGATAGCTCGGGAAAACCCTTGGACGACAAAGCTACGTATGGAACATCGTCTAATAAAACTATAGAAATAGCTCCACGTGCGACGATACCCGCCATAGTTACTAGTATTGTGCAAGTAGTGGACGATTCCTTGGGCGCTGCGCGGGCGCTCCCACAGAATACCAATGAGCCAAATAGTTACTGTTCTTATTCACCTGTAACGTTTTATATTGTATTTATAGATTTAGTTACACCTATGTCAGCCATAGCTCTTCTCTACGGTTGAATGGAAATTTCGCAATGCTAGTGTTGTTATTTATCTTGGCGCTGTTGTTTCTTTGGGTACTGCCTTTCTTCTCCTAAAATTTTTGTCCGTCATCATCCATAACACGTTTGCTATAAACTTCAGTAACCATAATGTTCAAAAATTCGAAATTTTGTTTTTCATAATTGTCTTTACTTCTAAAACTATTCTGTCATAATATCGAGTACTATAATAACTGAATCTCCTAATTTTGCATGAAATGAAGTCATATGTCCTAAGTATTGTATTATATAAAATGTATTATTCCGAATGTTCATTTATAATAATATTGTTAGTCCTAAAACATTTGCTAAAAATTAGGTTTTAGTAACAGAAACGAATCGCTGTAAATCCGGCTTCACGCAGTCTTGTCTGCCCTACCCCTAGTGTAATTTAGAATCGCGTAGGCGCGTAGGGGCGAGGCGGCCTGCGGGCTGTGGAGCAGGAGGCTGCGAGCGACCCGACGAAACCATGCCTGCTGCATGTTGCATGCTTCTTGCATGCTTGCTGCATGCTTGCTTGCATGCTTGCTTGCTTTCATGCTGCATGCTTACTGCATAATTGCTTGCATGCTGCATGATTGCTTGCATGCTGCTCTTGCTGCATGCTTGCTTGCATGCTGCATGCTTGCTTACGCCTGAGAGAAGTTCATAGCAAAAGCTACAAATTTGTTGTAAAAACATTAAAAGATAAATAAAAAAGGATAAATAAATAAATATTACATAATTAGAATTTAGGACTTATAACTTTTATTGAAAACGGTTTTATGTCTTTTGTATATTATTGATTGTAATATTTATGACAAACAAATTTAGGTTAGGTTAGGTTAGTAATTTTATGCCATGTGATATTATGTGACATTAAGTTCGCGCAAGTTATCATTCGGACAAATGATGATTAGTACAAAAAAAATTAGGGCACTTTAGATTATGGATAAAAAAGTTAGGTAACACAATAGAAAACCGTTACTTTGACATAAGGAAAATAACGTAGGTTTACGTAATAAAGATTGAATGACGAACGAAGATTTGGCAAAGCGCTAAAATAACAAAAAACTTGGAAAACCTCAAATAATAATAATACAAAACAAACAGCGGCTTCTACATAATTAGTGGAGAGATCACCACAACCATAGACGAACATGATATGATGAATAGAAGGAATGTTTTTAATTAATTGTAGGAATAGTTAAGGACTATCAACAAAATCTTTCCAAAAAAGGTTCTTAAAATTAACAGACACGCATATTGTCGAACATTGCTACAAATTAAGGTTAGTTAACATCTTATCTAAAGCTTTGGTTAATCTTAAATATAAAATTAGGAATTCCTCGTCTGTCACATTCTTTGAGCATATTTTACTTAAAGGTTCCTCAATTAAGTATAATTAACATAACATAATGTATTCACTAATGACTCGTCATAATCATCAGATTACGTGTCTGTCTCTCTGTCCGTCAGGGCTCAAGCAGTCAAGCACCTGTCTACAGTACTTCATTCATTATACACATCGTTATCTATGTACACATCTCCTAATGATTTGACAACCATCTCTAATATTTGGTTACGTTGTTGTTAATTACTATAATTAGTCCTTATCAAATAGTCGGGTCCGTCTCCACTATTAAAAATCAACGTCAAGCTTTCTGTTAACCGAGCTTTGAATTTCGGGATAATATTTTTGATTTTCATTGCGCTTTCCAAATAAAACTATTCAAGAATCCATTTATCATTTTTAAGAATTTGTCCGGCTTTAGTTAAAACAATTTTTTCGTTAGATGTACTAATATAACACTTTAAAATATCATAACGTTATGATCATCGCGGTCAGCATGTAAATTGTCATTTTCATGGTGTAAAGCTTACAGCCAAACCGTTAAAGGACCCAGATGTATTACAATGAGCACGGTGCTATCGTGTCCATTGATGTCTTTTCGTTATTATGTTGTCTGTAGAAACACCATTCGTTCGTGGCCATACGAGTACCTACATACATACACCACGGAGCAAATCACATCGGTAAACATCGGATGTCTATGAATTAAAGTCAAGAGATCCCGAGCTATTGAACAAGTCTATAAGCTGAAACATAACGTGTGCAATATGAACATTACTAACATCAACGAGGTCTTGATTCAAAAATTCAAATAATATTATATTGACGGGAAACGTAAACATCAGTGACACGTTGTAATTACAAAGCGTTGAGCTTCGTGTAATTGTTGATAACTCACATAATTGAGTGAGCGTCGCGTAATAATTGATAGCTCACATAATTGAGTGAGCGCCGGTTGTAATGACAGCGCACATGATTGACGAGAATTAGTGAGCACTGATAACTGCTTCCGATGTGTGAGCACATTTAATTAGCGAGCTTATTTGCATTTATTGATTCCACGCTGAGTTAGTAAAATAATAACCATAAAGTTCTGGCTGGAATAGACATATAACTTTTCTATCCACATCAACTATTATTATTTTTGACGACATGGTTGGCGCAGTGGCTGAGCAATCGACTGCTGCGCTGCGTGTTGCGAGTTCGATTCCCGCACGGAACAAATATTTGTTTTACCTACAGGTGTTCCGGGTCTGGCTGTTTGTGTTTGTGAGTTTAAATGTCTGTAAACGCACTCACGACACAGGAGTAAATCATAGTGTGGGGCAACGTTTAAAAAAAATTGTATATATATACGTCTTTTGATTCTCGGGACCCTGGGGTCCTGGACCTTTGGAGCGTCATACGAGAGGCCGAAGCCAAGTCGCAGAGGCCCGTTTTAATTAAATGAAGCACCGACTGATGATTATCCCTGTTCGCACTATGCAAGTGCACCCAAGGACAACCCCCGGTTGGTGTAGGACTATTGCAGGATATGGAAACAAAGATTACGGGTTTGGGTGACTAAAGTGAACTGGTTATTTAGGACTATGGAAAGTTTATACCCCCTGCCTGACCAATGTTTTATATAGATTACACAGATAAAATGGTAGGAGGTGACTCTTGCACACTCAATAATGGGCCCCTGAAAACTGTCGTTAATACGTAGTGTCGTAGCTACCAGTCCTGAAGTGCTTGTGAGGAGTGGAGAGGTATTCCACGGCTATCAGGACAATCCCGGAAGTACGGTCAAGATCCTTACAAGCATCTTACTGGAATACTTCCTTCGTCCGAGCACGTTTGCTCTTGCGAATCTCTACTCAAGCCGGCCAATAAAGGCAAGCCATAGATGAGGAACAAAACTTCTTCCGGGAGATAGGGTCCATGGGGTCGCTATTGCCCAACAGCTCACCACGAGCTGCCCTGCAGGTTTCTGTACCTCTTTTGGTCTGGCTTCTCACCCTAGAATCGTTCCGGTAAAGTAAACTCTTCCCCCCCACGACGTCAACATAGAGATACGGCAGTAATTATTATTCCGCCACATTAAATACACGCTGCACTGGACATACAATAAAACAAGTGAACTAGACTAACCTCAGCGACGAAGCTGTCGGGTTTCTCATAGAGCCACTCCCTGCAGAGCTGGTCGGAGGTGTGGTTGTACCGCGCGCAGTCCTCCACGGAGGGGGACCAGCACTGCTTGACGGGCTGGTCGGCGCCGCGGAGGGACTGGTTCAGCCAGGCCGGGCTGAACGACGCGTCCGGACCGTCGCACGCCGGGATCTTACATCTGGAACAAATGTGGTGCTTCAGAATTTGTGTGAACGAAGAATTAGACCCGTATTCAATTTATTCGAGACTTTGAGAGAGAGTTCTCTAGTCATTTTTTTTTTCGTTTAAAATTTTCTAGGGGTTTTATTACTGCACTAATATTACCAAAACTATCAAAATGTAAGTGGAAATGAAATGAGTGGAACTTAGCTATCATTGGCCCAATAATTATCGTCTCGCTGCGTCACATTTGTTCTCTTGAAATTCAATGATTATGGATTCGCAATTCGGTTGAATGGCACATGTCGTACAATATCAAATATATTAATTTACCGCTACGAAGGTATTGAATGTTAGCACAATTCCATGGATGTAAGAATTTCAGAGCGAGATATTTGAATTAAGTAAATATATGAACTAAATTCTTCAGCAAAACTGCTGAATCGTACGTGAAATTGTATAAAAAAATAGATGGCAAACTAGTTTTCGATATCAATAGCAATTGGTAGATAGGTACGTATTGCTAAGACGCGAGGAGCTTTCATTGAAAGAAATTCAGTACTTAATTCTTGTTCGTGTCGTATGCTGGTTTGGTTGATCATCATAATATAGATACTATATTTGTTATACAACTGCTTTCAGAAATCAGTGAAGGCCATCACGGTGGCGCGATGGCGGCGCGACTATGTTATCCTTTGCACAATCATGGAAGTAGAAACCTTCTTCTATTATATCTTATGTTTCCTTGAATGCATAACAACTGATAAGCAGAAGTTATAAGCAAACCAATAGACAGACATGCCGCGTTAATAAATTGGTTTTTTATTTGATGTCATGCGGAAACAGCTGACTGTAAGTACTTTACGTACTTTTTACGAGCAAGTTCAATGCGCAAGCGCGAGCTCGTTATGATAATGTATTCATACAGCGATTCAGCAAGGATGCTCAGTAATTGTAATTTGTTTCATTGCCTCAGCTTGTTAAAAAAATATATATATATTATTGTGTTTCAAATTGTGGTTTAGTTATGATTATGAAAAATTAATAGTCAATTTAGGGCTGTTTTCTCTTTAGATAACTTTTATTCTAGGAATGAAATTTACGTTTGACAGTTTTTTTATGAAAAAACTGTTAACATTTAAAAGTTATTCACAAAGTTATCAGATGATTGAATAATCAGCCCTTAATGGAATAGGCACAACGTGTTAACACTAGAATTGAATCAATTAAGACAGACTGCGTATAAACATAACCAGCCTATAATGTTCGCATTGCTGGGATACATGCCTCCTCTCTATGAGAAGGAGACTGCGTATATAGCACGAAGTAATAAGTAGGTATCTAAGTACATACCTACTCTAATAAGACATTACAGCCAAGCACAGACATTATCCAATACTCCAAGCTTAAAGCTTGTTTCACTGTCAGTCACCTGTATCCCACATCCTCAACGGCGAACACATAGTTGACGTTGTACATGGAGTTGGTGACGTACACCAGCGCCAGCATGGCGGTGGTGGCGGCCTGGTGGCGCCCGAACGCGCCCAGTCGGCCCAGCACGTCGTCCAAGTGGACCCGCTTGGAGTCCGCGTTTAAGTCGGCCATGGTGGGCTTGGAGCCAACTATGATACGTAGTTACGCAAATAATGTGTTTGTGAGACTAGCTATATAATAGTTTGGGTGCAAGCCCTTATGGCAATGACTAAAAAAACATTTTTTACGCAAAGTTCTCGGAACACTAGAAGTGATCACTTTATGTAACTAAAATGTTGCCTGTTAAACATAACTTTAAACCTCCTTATTCTTATTTGATGATATATTTGACCACCTTCCTGGATTCTCATCAATAACCACGCTAACTAGGTATCGACCAAGTTTAGTGCACACTGATGTAGTTAATATTCCGTTTGTAATGGAATAGCTAAAGCATATTGTTAGGAAAGTCTTGGGTGAAATGCCCCGTAAACTTCTATTCACAGCACTTCTCAAGTTAACGTCACTTTAATTCACACTTAGCACAAACTTTAACGTCTTGAACAGTCCGCCATGTTCTCACTACACCAACTTCTATATCTTGAAGATTTTCATTTTCTTCTCCTATTAGGTGCCCGCTAAAGTTACTAAAAAGAAACAGATTTCTTCACCTTTTATTAAATTATTTTTCATAAACGTGTGCCCATCGCAACTGTCTAATGACATCTAAAAAACAATTAATAATATAGAAAACATAACTAATTAAACAAGTGTATATTTCATTTCGGAATGTCACTGGCACTTCTAGACGACTTCATGCAAAAAGAATAGAAAGTAAAAGTGTAATGAGAAGCCTGCGCGACGGCGCGGTGTTGTAATGGCGTCTGTCGCGCCGGTATATGTGGCAGTTAGTTAAATATGAATTGTGCTGGGCTCACGACGAAGATAACCGCGAGGTTGACACTCTTCACCTGCATGCTTTACCTGTTAACCCAGATAAACTGCCAGGTTCTCATTTGCGTTAAGTTTTTATTACTTATGCTATTAGAATATAATTTTTTAAGCTAATTTTTAACACGCTTGCTCTTTTGCCGAAACGTGGATACTGACGGTCGGGCTGGTCGACAAATTCAAGGTCGCTCAGCGAGCTATGGATGGAGCTAGCTATGCTCGGAGTCTCTTTGAAGGATAAAATCAGGAATGAAATTGTCCGGAAAAGAACCGGAGTTATCGACATAGCTTGCAGAGTGAGCAAACTGAAGTGGCAGTGGGCTAGCCATGTTTGTCGAAGGACCGATGGCCGGTGGAGCAGACGAGTCCTTTTTTTTTTTTTTTTTTTTTGTGGATGGGAAATCATCCAATGACCCCTCCCGCTCTGGGTGGAGCAGAAGGGAGTGTCAGACTCTTACTGACTAAAACCCACCCGTGTTCCTTCCTTAGCCCTTTGTGTTCCGGGGTAGCGGTAACCCTTTCGGACAATCCCGCTGCCCCGGCAGGCTTCGGCCCTTTCGGGCCCCTTCCTTGCTGCTGACATCTCTTTGAGGCGCGCGTGGAACACGTACGTGCCGTCCGGCACGGGCCTGGTCCTGATCGGACGGAGAGTTACCCATTACTCTCCGCCCGCAGGCCCGCGCCTACGGTGGCCGGGAGTCGTCTCGCGGCTCCCGACGCCCGGGGCGTCTCCCGCGGCGGCTGGGACGTGAGGCCCTCTCCCTCAGCCGTCCCGCCACCTCCTTCGCTAGCATGACTGCTTCGCAGAAGGAGGTGACTGCCTCCCACTCCCTCTCGCCCCGGACCATGGCTTGAACCAGGGCCGGGCGCGAGAGGTCGCCGCCGCCGCCGATCGCCTCTGCGAGAACACGGCGGTGCTCCGCCCAATTGGGGCATACCGCCACCGTATGCTCCACCGTGTCCTCCGGGCGACCCTCGCAGTGGTGACACCCGGGCGTATCCTCCCGCCCGATAATGTGCAGGTACCTCCCGAAACACCCGTGTCCGGTGAGGACCTGCGTCAGGCGGTAGGTGAGGGCGCCGTGGCGCCTCTCTAGCCACTCCTCAAAGAGGGGTCTTACCGCCGCTATCGCGGCGTGCCCTGCAGACGAGTCCTTGAGTGGAGATCGAGTATCAGCAAGCGTAGTATAGGACGTCCCCCAGCTAGATGGACGGACGACCTAAAGAAGGTGGCTGGGATGGACTGGATGAGGAAGGCGGAGGACAGGGTGTTGTGGCGCAGCCTGGGAGAGGCCTACGTCCAGCAGTGGACTGCGATAGGCTGAGTTGATTGATTGATTGTTCTTTTAAACAATCTCATCAAACTTTAGCACCTTGTAGTTTTCAATTCGTCATCAGATGTCAACATAGCAGTGTCCTAAGTTACATCACCTGCTACAAAACCTCTCTTGTCAAAAATCTTTTGTTACTCTTGCTTTGGGATTTTCCCATGGAGGATGATTGGAAATTCATAGAAAATACTAATGAAATGACCATCGTAAGCACCCTGTACACTGTACAGGCTGTACACCGGCTCACATAGTGACCACCGGCTCATATGTGTACACCGGCTCACATGTGTACACCGGCTCACATGTGTACACCGGCTCAAATGTGACCACCGGCCCACATGTGTACACCGGCTCACATGTGTACACCGGCTCACATGTGTACACCGGCTCACATGTGTACACCGGCTCAAATGTGACCACCGGCCCACATGTGTACACCGGCTCACATGTGTACACCGGCTCACATGTGTACACCGGATCACGTGTGTACACCGGCTCACATTGTGAACACCGGCTCGCATGTGACCACCGGCTCACATGTGATCACCGCCTCACATGTGATCTAAAACCAGTTAAGTATCTAAATATTGTGTCGTAACAGCAAGTACAGCGCACAGGAACAAACAACACAACTCTGACATCGGTAAACACACCGGTTTCACCTGTAGGCTCAGCGAAATTCATTATTTATGTACTACTTATCATCTTGATATGACATTTATATAAAAACTAGCGACCCGCCCCAGCTTCGCACGGGTGTAATGCAATTTAATAAATTTAATTAAATAATTAATAATTTTAATTTAATGTTTTTTTTTAACTTGCCTCCAGCCCCTGTCGCCGATACCGCAGCAACCGCTATGTCCCTGCATTTTAAATCTGTAATAATTATCTTCGAAAATATTAATTTAAATAACATGCTGTAAGGGCCATATTGATCTATATTAAATGCACAATGTATTTAAGGTTCTTAATTGGATAAGGATTGATGATATATTGCTTAAAATCGCTTCGTAAATAAGCCATCATTTCTCGTAAAAAGTAAAGGAAAAAAAAATGGTTATTGTGGGTTATCCCTAAGAGATAGACATATACCATCGCGGACTTTTTTGTAGACCTTCTTAAGGTGTACAATACTGTAGTACATTATTTTGATGTATCTCATAGGGTTCAACCAGCGTTTGCAATGTAAGCGAAAAAAAAAGGGTTTATGTACGACATCACATTAGAAACCTCTAAAATTATCAGTGTTTCTCTACTATATAATACACTAGTGACCCGCCCCGGGTTCGCACGGGTGCAATGCTGATACTAAGTATAGGTACTTCAAGAATGTCAGCACGCGCCGCCGGCCGGCCCTCCGGCCGCGGCCGGTACCGCAGCAACCGCTATGTCCCTGCATTTTAAATCTGTAATATCTTCGAAAATATTCATTTAAATTACATGCTGTAAAGGGCCATATTTATCTATATTAAATGCACAATGTATTTAAGGTACTTAATTGGATAAGGATTAATGCTGTATTGCTTAAAATCGCTTCGTAAATACCTAAACCATTATTTCTCGTAAAAAGTAAAGGATAATAATAATAAATAATAATAATGTAATAATAATAATAATTATTGTGGGTTATTCCTAAGAAATAGACATATACCATCGGACTTTTTTGTAGACCTTTTTAAGGTGTACAATACTGTAGTACATTATTTTGACCTATTTCGTAGGGTTCCTGGCTGAACCCTTGAAAAGAACGTTTGAAAAGTAAGCGCAATAAAATGTGTTTATTTACGACATCACATTAGAAACCTCTAAAATTATCAATGTTTCTCTACTATACATGCATGCATTTATTATATATATAAACCTTCCTCTTGAATCACTCTATCTATTAAAAAAACCGCATCAAAATCCGTTGCGTAGTTTTAAAGATCTAAGCGTACATAGGGACAGAGAAAGCGACTTTGTTTTATACTATGTAGTGATAACGTATAGTATATTTTTCTTAGAAGCCATCTGGTATCGCTACATAATTATATGACATCGTATTTAAATAGCTTATGTCTAAGAATACCGACAATATATTTGGAACGTGTGTATTCATTATACAAGACTTCCAAATATTATTGTTGATCTTTGGTTGAAGTTCGATTTCTGGGTGGGATTTTTGAGAAAATTAAAGAAACTAAAAATGATGTACTTTGTACAATTATTATAGGTACATTAGCAAGCGATCAAAACTGCTTAAGCACTTTAAGGATCGTATTGCTGTGATCACGCCGCCCGTACAGACCGTACCTACAACTGAGTATCAACACAGATCGAACACCTCAGATTTCTCACTCTGGCTAGCGTCGAACGAAACAAAAAACATCATCATCATCATCAGTCTGCCTTTTCCCAACTATGTTGGGGTTGGCTTCCAGTCTAACCGGATGCAGCTGAATACCAGTATTTTACATGGAGTGGCTGCCTACGAAATAAAAAACATACCGTCGCTTTTTCACACAGGGTGCGTAATTACGTGTGACCTTAGTTCATACGGTAGGTTCATACGATTGCTAAAATTACCGGTAGTGGGTTGGATTAATAAACGCGTAGGTCTGGGTTCCAATCTCGAGATGAGGCTTTTATATATCTTTTCGTCTTCTTTGTGTTTACTTCTTTATTAATCTTTATCGTTTTTTTACTATTCGGTAGATTAATAAACGAGAATAATAAAGTAATAATTATTTTATTTCTTATTATATTGTTATGTTATATGGGGTTAAAATTAAAAATGTTTTAGAAGTTATTTCAAAATGTTTATTCGTTATAAATAAACTTCTAGTTAAAACAGTTTATTTTCTGGTGAAGATCAAGTTATCGAAGTAAAGCAGGTAATCATTGAACCACCACCAGACTTACAATATTATATTAGTAATATAATAATATTGTGCTTTAATTAACACTGTGTGTGTGGGTATAGTCAACAGCAAAAGTATATGATTCCTGTAACGATAGTGATTGTTAGCTACAGCTCAGAAATGAAAAGGGTTCTCAATAAAAAACTAAACACATTATTTAAACACATACATATTTATTTCCTTTTCCAAAATATCTGTAAAAACACTCGTATATCTCCGAAACAAATAAATCCTGTACTCACTTGCTAAGATTTAGATTTAAATTACAACGATTTGTTACGCTGATACTGAAACCTTTTGAACGTGTTCACTACTTGGCGCACAGAGTACAATCCTCATATCGCTTGGCGTCTCGAACAAGAGGCTCGGCTGTCAGTTGTCTTTGTTGACAGTGAATGTCAGTATGACATACGAATGTTAGTCGATTTATTAAGTAGGGTTACCAGATGCAAGCTAACAGCTCGGCCATCCTGTTCAAAGTGCGTCCTCGCGCTTACAATCTCGTATAAATTGATAACAAAAGAGAAAAACAAAAGAAAAAAAATTAAATATCCATAATACAATACATTATTATCAATTCAACAAACAAAAAGATATATATAGGCACTATTCAGTTTCAGTTTATTATCCTCAATAATAATCTTATATCATTTATAATATTTTATGATTAAAATATAATTTTGAAAGTAATACATAATTTTACTCACTATTCCTTAAACTTACTAACTCAATAATTCACATTCTTAAAATACCAACATAAACAATACAAATAATTTGATTTGAATCTCTACTTCATTCCGTTCCCAGAATTATTATCGTTATTCTCATCATCACTACTTTCCAAGTAAATTAACGCCAAAGCTGTATTTTGTTTAGAGCTACCACGGCTTCATATTATCGACGGCCGTGTTTGCGTGTCATAGGGGTGTCTTCAACGATATACCTATTATTGGGAAGCACTTTCTTTATAAGATATGGGCCTTGGAATTTAACCACTAACTTTGGATTGGCCATCATGAGGAACTTGCCTCTCAACGCGCACTAAGTCTCCCATCTTATACGTTTTGGCTGATTTCCTATACCTACTAAACCTTTCTACGTCTTTTAATTATAGTCTATAAACTGCAACTTGCCTTATCTTTTATGCTGTTCAAATCTTCCGAGTCAATAAAATTAGTAATATCGGACATAACGGGATTCAAAATACCTTTTGATCTACTAGTTATATTAAACCTAAATAATTATTCGGAAGGGCTTTTTTTTTTTGGGCAGTCTTATGTAATGTCGTATTGATATCTACTTGAATATTCATAATATAGTCATCCCAGGATTTGTCATCTTTGTTATGAGTACAAGTCGAAAGGGCGTCTAAGATATCCCTATTAAACTGTTCAATTTGCCCGTTTGCTCTAGGTGTTGCGTTGCTACGGCGATAATAATATGTTTTATTCCGTATGGTATTGTAAATTCATTGAACGTTTTACTAGTGGACATAGATCCTTTATCGGATATTAGCCGTGTGGGGGACCCCGAAATAACTTATGTGTTCTTTTATTACGCGTATACTAGTGAGGGACTTAGTATTTTGACAGCATTTATATTAACAAATTTCGTGAAACTGTCTACCAAGACCAGTAAATAGCAGTTACCCCTCTTGCTCTTAATAAAATGACCTAAGAGGTAGACGTGTACCGTATGGAAAGGGAAACTTACTTTTTCGATCAGGTGCAGTCCGCCTTCTCGTTTGCCACCAGAGGCCTTATGATGGGCATATTCTAAACACGACTGTACGTATTTTCTTTGTTGTATAAGCTGTAAAGTTTTATTAAATCCGTAATGTCCTAGGTCGTCATGGTGACGTTTCAACATCTGCCAACATACACCCTTGGTTCCAAAGGGTGAAACCACCTAATCTCGTCTCCTACCATGCGATATATATGGCCGTTCTTGGTTTTATAAATATCCATTACCAAATCCGCAGTTTTATCCTCTAATATATTTTTAACCCACTGTTCACTCATCATCCGTGTCTTGCACGGTGGCAATCCAATCCTGATCGGGACTTTCAGTAGTTGTCTAATACATAGGCTTCGGGGGCCGCAACCAGTCCGCGGCTCAGCGCATCTACATGCGTCATTCGGGAGCCGGGTTGGTATTTGATAGTACAATCGAACTCTTGTATTTAGAACCACCAAGGTGCAACTCGCGGGATCAGATCGCGTTTTACGAATGTCAATCTTTTAGCGCTACAGTCACTATAAATTGTGAATGGTATCTCCAGCAGATATACCCTGAACCCACTTAAAGATGCTATCACTGCCAGGGTTTCAAGCTCATTCGAATGCAAATTGCTAAAGTACGAAACCAGATGAAATACGCCTAAAGAATCGCAAGATCATCTTTGCATGCGTCGGTGTGCAATTGTTTTACAGTTTTAGGGTCTTATAAAGCCAATAATGGTCGTTGCGTAAACAATGTTTCAACCAAATTGCAAGATTCTTCTTGATTTAGCCCCTACCTCCTTTTTCAATAGGTTTGTCAACGAGGAAGTTATTAAGGCATAATCTTTAATAAAATCTAAAAGATCAATAGTATCTAGGAAGAACTTACGTTTATTGAGCTTGAGTGTACTTGCTTTAGGAGTTGTAAAACTTTCTATAATCTATTCAAACACTCGGGGATCATAATCATCGATAAGAGACTAGAATATCGTCCATGTAGACCATTGAATATTTGATTTTAGCATCATAAAGAAATCTGTTAATCGTCCTTTGAAAGACGGAGGGCGCATTAACAAGACTAAATGGTATGCGGTTATACTCAAATTGCCCGTCTGGGTTAACAATGACTGTTTTATGACAGGACTCCTTACTGAGCGCTTTTCTCTCGTTTTCTTCGGGACTAAAACGATGGGGCTAACATAAAGCGAAGACGACTCCCTCACAATACCACTATCTATCATCTCTTGAACCATGTCATTTACTAATGTTTTTTTCTGCATGAGACAAACGATATGGTCTATAAGTACACGACTGGTTCGGCGTCTTCCAGTTCAATAACCATTTCTGTTACTTTAGTAAACCCGAGATCTTTTAGGCTTTTAGAAAAACGGTCTTGATATTTATTAAATAACTGTTGTAACCATAAGCGTTCCTCGTCCTTGAGTTTTTCGCCGCACTTATTTGCTCATTGGAATTCACGGAATCGAAAAACATTTGACAGCAATTAAGAACTTCTGTAGAATCTAAGTATTCGCTTTTAACAGAACGAGTCAATAAATAATTTATAGCAATGTTTATTCGCTTCCAAACACATTATAAACAAATATACCGACTGTTTCCTTCCTTGATATTATATTCGCCCGATAAAAAATAATATTGCTTTTCATCTAACTCCTTATGGGAAGCTCGTGCGTAAACATTACCACTAAAAGATGGCTCAGATTTGACTAGTATTACTGCAATGAAGACGACGGAATCAAAACACTATCAACACATAGCAGGTGTATTTTCGTAGAATTATTTTTTTCAAATATTAATTTAGTTGGAGTTATAGTAATTATAACATTGGATATTTCAGTAAACGAGTGCCCCAATAGAGCTGGGTGACAATACGTGATCTTCGATTATGTAAATGTCTATAACTTTTCTTATACCCTAAACTTCAACTTCGGCGGTTACGACGCCTAATGGAATAGTCAGGTTTGGACCTATACTTCTCAACACAGCTTTGCTTATTGCAATAAGCGTACACAGGCTTCCTAAATCTATGTGGCATTTTACTGGTTTACCATTAATTTTAACGTCTAAAATGCATTTATTGTTAGACCTTTCAATTGTCGACTCTGATACCTGTTAGTCATTGTTATCTTTCGCCTGGGTTTCGTTTTAAAAATAATCATTTTTAAACTTGTTTCTATAACAGTTATCTAGAAGCTTGATGACCTAATCTGTCACATGACGAACATTTAATAGAGGGTTTATCAAACCTACTCTAATAGCACGATCATCTACTCCGTGTAAGACACAACCGACTGCTTGTTTACCGTAATTTTGAATCTATTTAATAAATTCAATTGCGCATAATAATAGTGCAAAATGATTCGCAGTACTTAACCCGCTTAGCCAACATTTCCGTCAAAAGTTCGGCGTAGTCCTCGTGACAAGGAAATAATTCAATTAGCTTTTTCTTCCATTCGCCCCAAGCATAAAGAGGAGAAGGTAAGCCTTGGTACCAGGTTTTGTGCTACCTCCGAAAGTTTAGGAAGAGTGTAGTGAATTATTTCCTTTTCAAACCAACCGTATGTGTATTTCCGTACATTCTTTTACTTTAGTGATCCATTCCAACATAGTTTGCTCGTTACTTAGGGGATCAAAATCCAACAAAACATCACTATTCAATGATAGGCGTTACATATGATCGACAAAAAAATATCTAATATATATTTTTTTTTCAGATTCCCTATTCCTGTTCCGTCTAGGTTTATAAGCTCGGGTTGACTCACGGTTATCCGTGCTGTCGCTGCTTTGCTCCGTCCGCCTGGAGCCGCCTCTCCGGTAGTAATCCAATCCTTCTCCTGGCTGTCCATATCCCTTCCTTTGCTCTCTAGCCTGGGCTCACACCCACCCTCGAACCTGTGAACATATACCCTCAAACCTGGGATCACTCCTGCCCTCAAACCTGGGCTGACTCCTGCCCTCAAACCTGGGCTTACCTCCGCCCTCAAACCTGGGCTCACCTCCTGCCCTCGAGCCTGGGCTCACTTCCGCCCTCAAACCTGGGCTCACTCCTGCCCTCAAACCTGGGCTCACCTCCGCCCTCAAACCTGGGCTCACTCCTGCCCTCAAACCTGGGCTCACCTCCGCCCTCAAACCTGGGCTCACTCCTGCCCTCAAACCTGGGCTTCCCTCCGCCCTCAAACCTGGGCTCACCTCCTGCCCTCAAACCTGGGCTCACTCCTGCCCTCAAACCTGGGCTCATCATCCTTATCCATATTGAATAACAACCCTTCCCCTCGGTTGTATCCAATAAGAATATGTGTCTGAAATAAGTCAATGTCACAATGTAATTCTTCAATAAAACCGATCAATAAACAACAGTAAATAAATCTATTACGTACAACAGGATCACGTACAAGCAACCACTCGTCATCAACATAATATTATTTTGTCGTTATTTTGTTCTTTGCATTTCTCAAATCCGTTTAGCTTGATAATTAGTATTAATCGTCCTCATTCTTAGATCAACGCGTTCACAAATTGTTAAATACAAAAACGTATGTATTCCGCCTTTCCTTTATCAGTGAACTAGCGGCCCGTCCCGACTTCGCACGGGTGGACATTTATTTTTAAACATCTTATTTTTTTCTTGCAATTAAAAAAAGCCTATATTAATCAGTGATAATGTAGCATTCAAATGGTGAAAGAATTTTTAAAATCGGTCCAGTACTTTTTGAGCCAATTCGTTACAAACATTCATACAAATCTTTCCTCTTTATGATATTAGTATAGATGTACGTCTTTGAGTCATACTTATTCAAAAGTTTACTAAACACAGTTTCTACTCAGACTATCACTTTGTAACTGAACCATAAGTTTAACTCCGTAAAGCACACACTTACCTGTCTGTTTAGGTAATATTTATAAACAAAGGGTAAAGGTCTCCACAGTTCCTGACCATCTGTGTGGATGTAAACAAAAGATAAGAAAGCTCTTGTGTCTTTGGCGGCCGACTCCGGTCGCAATATCTGCATGGGATTTCTAGATAATTTGTTATAAATTATACATTAAAAACAGGCACTCCACCCGAACTCGTCGTTACACCCATAGTAAAAGTTAACGATGTAAAATCATAGTCAGGAAAAGAAAATAGAGTATGCATGTTTTTAATCCGTAAAAATCTTTCGAATCATACCGGTAACGATTATGTTTAAACACTCATTATTATAATATGATCGTTGTGGACGTGAAAAAAAAAGAAAATTATGAGAATTTTCTTCCGATCCCACTTCTGAACTGTTAGCTACAGCTCAGAAATGAAAAGGGTTCTCAATAAAAAACTAAACACATTATTTAAACACATACATATTTATTTCCTTTTCCAAGATATCTGTAAAAACACTCGTATATCTCCGAAACAAATAAATCCTGTACTCACTTGCTAAGATTTAGATTTAAATTACAACGATTTGTTACGCTGATACTGAAACCTTTTGAACGTGTTCACTACTTGGCGCACAGAGTACAATCCTCATATCGCTTGGCGTCTCGAACAAGAGGCTCGGCTGTCAGTTGTCTTTGTTGACAGTGAATGTCAGTATGACATACGAATGTTAGTCGATTTATTAAGTAGGGTTACCAGATGCAAGCTAACATGATGATGAGTTAATAAATAAATAAATAAATAAATGATGAAAATCAGAAATTCAATACTAATGAACGGAGTTCGCGTCAGAACTGTGTGGCGTCGAAGTGATTCAAAAGTATGTGATTGTAAATTATACCGAACATTTACTACTTCGACGCCACACAGTTCTGACGCCAACTCCGTTCATTAGTGTTGAATTTCTGATTTTCATCATCTACTTTTGCTGTTGACTGTAATCTAACAAACCACAACTAGCAAATCTACGCACGTAAATATAAAGTGCGCACACCTTGTCACAACACAATTAAATTACTCTGTGGTACTACTTTTTGTTTACTGCCAGTGCATTCGTTTTATCTTAGTTGTCTATCTCAAACGTCAAAGTTAACAAATCGTATTTATTAGAACTTATTGCGGTTATAGCTTAAGTATTAATTTTCATTATGAAAAGAAGATTAATGTTATATTCATCATTCCAAAAGTAAATAAATTAACTTTTGGAAATATTTTTTTTATCAATTTAGACCTCATGGTAAATATAAAACGTTAAAAAAAATAACTACAAGGATCAGCAGTTATACTTCAATTAGATAAATGTTCGCTAAAATAATTAATTCATAATACTCACACTCAGTCCTGTTTCATCAAAAATTTGTCTATTTACGCAGCGCAAGAATAACCGCTTTCATCTCAAATTTGCTTGCTTTTCAAAATGAACTGAAACACACACTAATAGATTAAACACGTCACTAACCCACAGTAACAACCAACTAAGAATCAATAACGTTCTATTTAGTCGCAGTGAATGAGCCGTAAGTTAACTGCTTCTGTACCTTATAATTAATTTATTTAGATTTCTGTGGGTACAAACATAAAGTTTTACGAATTATGTGAACATGATGTACATGACACGGAACTATATTCAATAGCATAATTATTAAAACATTAAACAAAAATTATCACCGCACGGGAGATTTGAACCCACGGCCCGCTACGCATAAACGCGCTTACCGACTTGTCATAACCGTTAAGCTATCGTGCCATCTTAAATAATAATAGCCTCCCCGACCGATTTCGGTCATGACAGAAAATTTCAATGGAGATTAGCCATGTACGCAGGAGATATTATAGTGCACATGTGTGCGCGCAGACAGGTGCACTCCCTCTTCCCTCACTCTCATAGTCCGATGGGACGGCAATCCGACACGACCGGAGAGAGATCAGGCGCAGGACCATCGGCTTAACGTGCTTTCCGAGGCACGGGGGTATCACACCGCCAACTTCCAAACTCCGGGTTGTTACTAAGAAATTCCTAATGGAAAAACTCAATAACACTGCTCGACCCGGGAATCGAACCCAGGACCCTACACTCAGCTATTTTGCTATTTTTAGAGTTTCCGAAAATCGAGTTGAATGGCGTGCAGTAGTGGAGGTCTATGTCCAGGTCTATGTGCAGTGGACTGCTGTAGGCTAATGATGATGCCTATTTATAGTAATAGTAGATAAACTTACTGTTTAAATCGTATCAAGATACCGATTTATATAGTCAGTTTCGTTGTACATAAATAATTCATGTGGGAAACAGATTTTATTGCAAGTGTCGTCCATTTACTAGCGGCGCACAATTAAACGTAGAAGTCCGCGTAAAATGATCTATCAATTATATGACTGCCACTGTTTTGACTCATGCGCATGACGTACAGATGCACATACTGCCATTGGCTCTTACATCAGATCGCGACATAAAAGGTAGGTATAGTAGCAATCTGGTTGGAAGTAACCCTTCATCAGCGACGGCAGTGATAAATGAACAGCTGTTCGTGAGCGCGTCTCTAATGGCGACGGCGGCGCACATCACTCATTGATCTAGTTGCAATAACAGCGACTAGGTTCATTAAAGGCTAAGCAACACTCAATGCGGTTGTGCGAACTGTGTTTAAATATTATGTGTTGCGAAAAGTTTTTACTTTTCGCAACACATAATACTACGTATCGTAACGCCACCTCGCGCAGTACGCTTTTCAAGAGCCCTGATCTTAGACATGAGAAAAACCTGCATGCAAAAATACGGCGCTTAAATGATAGCTAGATATAATAGATATGATAGTTTGGTACTTAAAGCTGCTACCAGCTGCTGCCAGTAAGCTGCTACGTAAATACGATTACATATTCTATTTTTCCACCATATTTGGCGAATGGGGGACCATTCAGCGGCCGCGATTGTTTCGGGTTATTCCCATTACGGTCTTACGTTACACAAACGTTTCATTCGGTGTGGCAGAGCCTTTAGTAATAATAAATATGTAATTCCTAGAGTTAGTTTTTGCTGTCTGTGATGATAGATTTGCGTTCGGAATGCTGCGGTTTTATTTATGTACTGAGTGGTAATTGAGTTGCATGGAAAGTGCATCGAGTCTCGAGACGTGTCTGTGATTGATTAAGATATTGCCTATTATATAATTTCTTACGCAAGCAATAATAAGTATCTAAGTGTCTCCAAGAAAAAGTACTACGTTTTAATTAAGTCCGAAAAGTTAATGTCACATCAGTAAATCTAGTTTCTCATTCGAAAGCAGTGATTTGATTAAATAAAACGCGCCATTAAAGGTCTCAACACCGGTTGTATCACCTAAACAAGTTAGTACTCGTCTTTAAACTACATTAATAAATATTAATCATTAGCTCTGTAACATACAAACGTACGACATAATTTAGGTCAAAATGGGAATAATGTCTTATGAGTGTTTTGCACAGCCACAAGGGATTACTGTTGTGGAGACTGTTGATCACTGTCTCTCAAACTAACTGACAGGAGTGACAGACGCCATGTTTGTTTGTGCCGCTGACGACGTTAGTGATAATAATTATGTAGAGAACAGTGCGCCTTGTGCACGAGCAACAATGATATTATAAAGGAAAGATATGCTACGTTCATACTGAGCGACGTTTTGTGTTGTTGGGATAGTGGTTTTCAACTACGACTGCGACAGATAATACGGAACGTATGACATAGAAAGAGATAGCTATCTGTAGTGTGTTGCGCTTGAAGTATGTCGACTAAACGAAATTACAACAGTTGTCTGAATTTGACTGCAACAATTTGCGCGCGCAAGTGCCCTATCTACATCTTTATTGTTTATTATATTGGTCATTGACGAGCAAGGAATGTGCGAAAGATGAACTTTTCGGAACTTACTGTTGTCTAATATCACGACACCATAGAGTTTTTAATTTTACCTAGGTATGAATTTAATAGGTCGGGGCAAAAATATTTTCGTATTTTGAATCTATTGTTAGTAATCAAACCTCTTTGGCAGTACTGAATGTAACTGGCTGGTTTTAATACTATTAAATGTTGACATTCTAAAGATGCAATAAATAAAAAAAACCTAGTTCCCGCCATTCTCAATTGTTTTTCAAGCAAGCAACATGAACGTGTGTGACGAAGAAATTCGGTACCTACATTTTAAAATTTTATTACAAAAAAGGTAAAAATGCGACGAACGCCGCGAATAAAATTTGTGCGGTTTACGGACCTAATGCGGTATCAATACGAGTAGCACAAATGTGGTTCAAGCGTTTCAAGTCAGGAAATTTTAGTGTGAAGGATGAAGCTCGCTCAGGACGCCCTGTCACGGATAAAATCAGTGCCATTTTTGAAAAAGTGGAGCAACATCGACATATTAGTAGTTATGATATTGCTGAAGAACTGGATGTTGATCACAAAACAGTTTTACGGCATTTACAAAAGTCTGAGTACAAGAAAAAACTTGATATTTGGGTACCATATGATCTCACTGAGAGAAACTTAATGCAACGTGTTTCCATTTGCGATTCTTTGTTGAAACGTAATAATTCCGACCCATTCCTTAAACGGTTGATTAGGGTGATGAAAAATGGATCACTTACGATAAGAATGTCCGAAAAAGATCGTGGTCGAAGCATGGACAAGCCCCACAGACCGTGGCAAAGCGCGGCCTGACTCGGAACAAAGTGATGCTGTGTGTTTGGTGGGATTGGAAAGAAATCGTCCACTATGAGCTTTTGCCGCCGGGTAAAACTATCGATTCTGACCTCTACTGTCAACAACTGATGAGGTTAAAAGAAGCTATTGAGAAAAACCGGCCGGAGCTGGTGAATAGGAAGGGCGTGGTGTTTCATCACGACAACGCCAGACCGCCCTCATCTATAGCCACTCAGCAAAAATTGAGAGAGCTTGGCTGGGATGAGTTGATGCATGCTCCGTATAGCCCTGATCTTGCTCCATCAGATTTCCACCTGTTTCGGTCACTTCAGAACTCTTTAGGAAGCATAAAATTAACCTCAAAAGAACACTGTGAAAACTACCTGTCAGATTTTTTTGATAAAAAATCTCAAAACTTCTACAGCAATGGGATCATGGCACTGCCCACAAGACGGCAACAAGTCATCGATCAAAACGGCACATACATATTCTAAATAAATAAAAAATTAAACCTAAAAGATTTTTTTTTTTGTATGAAAAATACGAAAATACTTTTGCCCCGACCTAATATTTTGCTTGCTTTAGTTAGATATAAAATATGTAATTAGTTTGATAATCTTCTAATATCGGGGGGCGGTTCCATTATTAATGATGTGCCTTCGGTATGTCTCTATCAAGTGAAGAAAACTTCGATTCTGACGTTAATAGGTAATACGGGCTGGTGTCCGCAACTCCACGTCAATTCACGTATTTTTGCGTACGGGTGGGAAAATCGATTATTCGATCCACCCCAGCTCCTCAAGGAAGGCCAGCAACGTCTTGATCTTACTGACCGTCTCACGTAGGGTACCTGGGTTACCGAAGTACTTTGCCCTATATGTGGCGACCATCGGGCAGTTTAGTAGCACATGTGTCGCTGTCTCGTCGTCCTCCATGCAGGCCCTGCACAGCGGACTGTCTGTTACTCTCATGACAAAGAGGTGTTTATTAAATGACCCGTGGCCAGTTAAAGCTGCAGTAACTATACGCAGCTTCTGTTTAGTTAGACGGAGAACCTGTTTCGTGAGGCGGCCATCCAATGTGGGAAGTGCTTCCCTAGCATGCCCGCATTCGTCTTGGTCCGTCCATAGTTTCCCATGTTGGTCTCTGGTGCGTTGCCTTACCAGAGTGCGTAAATATCCGAAGGGGAGTGGCGCGATGGGCTCAGGTCTCACCGGTGCCATGCTCGACCCCCTTCTACTCGTAGCAAGCTCGTCGGCTGCATCGTTGCCTAGCGAACCGCTGTGTACTTTGATCCATTGAATGGTTACTTTGTTGAGGTTACCCACCTGGTTGATTCTGATGTTAACCGTATCATATTCCCTGTCACATAAAATCGATACGCTTTTATGTATATATCCAATTACCTTATGATCTTGTATTCATAGAGACTTTGCGAAATTGCTTACTTTACGACATAAAGTCATTTCATTAGCTATATTTTTCCCTCATTGGCATGTTACAAAGCACTTGTACCCTGTAATGATGCCCTTGTTGTTCCTTCGTTCCCACACGCCGCCTTACTTACTACCAACGAGTGTGCAACGTTGGCGCGAGACCAAAAATGTATGCAATGTGTATGTACTGCATGGGGCTCATGACGTCACGTCGCGCCATGCTATTATAGCATCTACCTACTACAGACCTATGTATATACTTACACTTTACATACATTCACATTTATTCATCATACTCTTTTATCAGGTTTACATTTTATTTTGCGAATCGGCCTAAAACGATTCATTTCCTTATTTATTTACCAAATTAAATATTTCTATAGTTTTCATTGTTATGACATTTACGTCAGGCTGTCAAACTGCTATTACTTTTTTCTGTAAATTTTCTCTCATAATTTCTTACTGGCTTAGTCCATGAAGGTTGCTTTTGATTTGTATAATTTTAAATTATTTTTATGTTTATGTTAGCTCAAATATTGTATTTTATAGATAATTGTGACTGTTTATTGAATAACTGTATCCTAATTTAAATTCATAAAAATAATTAACACTCTCTCAGTATTCATCAAAGAGGTTTTTAAACAAATATTTCTGGCCGCTTCAAGCTCATGACAGGAGCATATGTTATGAAGAAAACTTCAATTTTCGAAAGAGCTAAAAGAAATGAAGATGAAAAAACAAATGGGAGACTCATATAAAAGGACCTCTGACATATTATTTGGATGATTCTGCTCTGGTTAAACTGTAACAAATCTACTAACCTAACAAAATAAAAGGGTATGAAGTAAATTTGAACAATATAATTAGAGATAAAAAATACATAAATGATTAAAAAAAATACCAATAACACTCAGTAGAAAGAGAGGTTTTTGTAGTTGCAGTCCGTTTTTCTTTTTTCAAGTGCGAAGCCACAGGTCACAGTAGTGATAGATAGTGGAGAATAGATGAAGAGAAGATGGTCCTCTGGACTTCAGCGTAGTCACTCCGTCAAGATATGAAGTCAAAATAGTAGTTTAGTTAAGTTTAGTTAAGGCTTGACTTCTGTTGTACTTTTCCTTTAGTAATTGGACGTGGTCTGTAGCGGAGATGTTTCTTTGAGTGAAACCAGAGCAGAATCATCCAAATAATATGTCAGAGGTCCTTTTATATGAGTCTCCCATTTGTTTTTTCATCTTCATTTCTTTTAGCTCTTTCGAAAATTGAAGTTTTCTTCATAACATATGCTCCTGTCATGAGCTTGAAGCGGCCAGAAATATTTGTTTAAAAACCTCTTTGATGAATACTGAGAGAGTGTTAATTATTTTTATGAATTTAAATTAGGATACAGTTATTCAATAAACAGTCACAATTATCTATAAAATACAATATTTGAGCTAACATAAACATAAAAATAATTTAAAATTATACAAATCAAAAGCAACCTTCATGGACTAAGCCAGTAAGAAATTATGAGAGAAAATTTACAGAAAAAAAGTAATAGCAGTTTGACAGCCTGACGTAAATGTCATAACAATGAAAACTATAGAAATATTTAATTTGGTAAATAAATAAGGAAATGAATCGTTTTAGGCCGATTCGCAAAATAAAATGTAAACCTGATAAAAGAGTATGATGAATAAATGTGAATGTATGTAAAGTGTAAGTATATACATAGGTCTGTAGTAGGTAGATGCTATATTTCCCCACCTATGTATATACTTACACTTTACATACATTCACATTTATTCATCATACTCTTTTATCAGGTTTACATTTTATTTTGCGAATCGGCCTAAAACGATTCATTTCCTTATTTATTTACCAAATTAAATATTTCTATAGTTTTCATTGTTATGACATTTACGTCAGGCTGTCAAACTGCTATTACTTTTTTCTGTAAATTTTCTCTCATAATTTCTTACTGGCTTAGTCCATGAAGGTTGCTTTTGATTTGTATAATTTTAAATTATTTTTATGTTTATGTTAGCTCAAATATTGTATTTTATAGATAATTGTGACTGTTTATTGAATAACTGTATCCTAATTTAAATTCATAAAAATAATTAACACTCTCTCAGTATTCATCAAAGAGGTTTTTAAACAAATATTTCTGGCCGCTTCAAGCTCATGACAGGAGCATATGTTATGAAGAAAACTTCAATTTTCGAAAGAGCTAAAAGAAATGAAGATGAAAAAACAAATGGGAGACTCATATAAAAGGACCTCTGACATATTATTTGGATGATTCTGCTCTGGTTTCACTCAAAGAAACATCTCCGCTACAGACCACGTCCAATTACTAAAGGAAAAGTACAACAGAAGTCAAGCCTTAACTAAACTTAACTAAACTACTATTTTGACTTCATATCTTGACGGAGTGACTACGCTGAAGTCCAGAGGACCATCTTCTCTTCATCTATTCTCCACTATCTATCACTACTGTGACCTGTGGCTTCGCACTTGAAAAAAGAAAAACGGACTGCAACTACAAAAACCTCTCTTTCTACTGAGTGTTATTGGTATTTTTTTTAATCATTTATGTATTTTTTATCTCTAATTATATTGTTCAAATTTACTTCATACCCTTTTATTTTGTTAGGTTAGTAGATTTGTTACACTATGTAACCTTAGGTGTTCACGTTACTTAAGTTATTTATCTACAAAGATTGATGCGGGAGTCTGTGTTGTGTCGCATTAGATTCACTTTACCGAATGTTAGAAGTAGTGAATGTCACGTTGTATTGAATAAGGAGATACTTGAATTCGTCGAAAATACGGTTTTCCTGGGGATCACGCTTGACTCAAAGCTGCAGTGGGGTCCTCACTTAACATCACTTGCAGGGCGGCTAAGTTCAGCCGCTTAAGCTGTTTGGAAAATCCGTCAATTAACAGACGTGGATACCGCGAGACTGGTCTATTTTAGTTACTTTCATAGCATCATGTCTTACGGTATTTTGTTGTGGGGACGGGCTGCAGATATTGAATCTATCTTCATTCTGCAAAAGAGGGCTATCAGAGCTATCTACAACCTCAGCAGACGTGAATCTCTAAGGGAACTGTTTAAAAAAATTAACATCATGACGGTTCCTTGTCAATATACATATATATGAAAACATTATGTACGTTCGAAAAAATCTACATCTTTTTAGTAAGATATGTGACAGGCATAATTTTAACACTAGAAATAGGAACAAATTAGATCAACCTCGTTTCAGATTGTCTAAAGTAAAAACTTCTTTTATGGGTTATTGTGTAGAGTGTTATAATAAAATACCACTCGATATTCTTCAACTAAATGAGAAGAAATTTAAAACATGCATTAAACGCACACTATGTAGACAAGCATACTATAAGTTGGATGATTATATCGTAGATAAAAATGCTTGGCTAAATGCTGGTCCTGCTCCACAGACACTTGGGCTCACTAGTTAAAATTTCAATATTTGGAAGACATGCTTCCCTTTTTTTTCTTTTCTTTTTTTTTAAGTGTTTCTGACATTCGAACTTTATTTATTTATTTATTTATTTGGGACAAATAATAATGTGTATTTTTAATTCCATCAAGTTTTAATTGTTACTTTAATATCTTATACCTCTTTCTAGTAAAATTTTATTCATCTCGTAAATAAATGTGGTAACTATAGTTTTGTATAATATAGAAGCATTTTTTTTTTTTTAATTTTGTAAATGTAAGAACCATGGATCCGTTCATTATAATTTTTTTTATATTGACTTGAAAGAGCATGGCAGTTGAGAATGTGTCATGCTCACTTAAATGTCTCACTGATGGTGGCGCGTGTGTTGGATCATTCGGTTCCCTTCAAAATGGTTGAGCTGGATGGTGCTGATCCATGCGTCATGTTCGTGAACGGGCGCTGTCAGTTGAGACTGGTCATCTCTTAGCTGCCAGGGCTTATTTTTAATCTTATAACTATCTTAAATTGTTTCTTCATAACATTGTTCTCACATATAGAAGCAACAAGAATACTGTACTCAGGATTTTGTAATATCTTAATTTAAAAGAGTGTCCTTGGAGTTTCTTGCCCGTTCTTCTCCAAGAGATCTACGTTTTGGAATGGGCAACTAGCTTCAACTTTCTGACTAACTGACCGACTAGTTAATTTTGACAATTCAAAAGTGCCTGGAAATGGTTTAATTGAAATAAATGCTTTGAGTTTGAGTCGTGTGGCGTGAATGTTGCATTTGAGCTGTGGCAGTCACAATTTATTTTGAATTTTTGTGTCTCATTGTATTATCAATACACAATTACCACATATTTTACACACCGTCTGGACATACAGACAGACACCGGCTCGCCCCCACTCGCCCCCGGGTCACACAGACACTCGACCTCCCGCGGCCTTGTCCCGCCCCCTTCGCGCTGCGCACACGCACACCAAGTCATATAGTGTACACGTAGGCATATTTGTGTGTGTTAGAATGAAACCCACCTATTTGATATGCACAGAAGGAGCACTGGGTTGTGTGGTGACTAGGTTCAGTCCACAGCAAAATTAGAATTCTATGGAATTGTAAAATTAAATAAGATGCTATCGTCACTGTTTACTGTTAATTTTTATTATGCTTTATGTATAATCATAGTTGCAAAAATACAGTCACTACCATAGATAAACTAGCACTTATATTTGAATATAGGTAGGTACTTATTGATTTAATATCTACATTTTACATAAGAAAAAATTAATTATTATATAATATTATTAATTATTTATTTCAAAAGGACGTGCTCAACCACTTTTACGCGCCTATCACATGACTGGTGTTTTTTTTAAACAATCAATTCTAAATTCGCTCGAGTGATCGAATGCAACCGGGCCAGTTTTCTAGCAGCCTGCATGATGTAAGGTTCCCTTTTGCAGACAACCTTCACAGTTCACCGACAGTAATTACAGAAACAAATTAAAATATGTCCGTTATTAAAAAAAATATAAATGTGGCTGTACTATATGTACACCTCTGGCTAACCCCGCGGGGACACAGACGTGGTGTTATCTTAAAATTAAAATAAGATTGTGTTTGTATACATAACATATAGTAACATTCACATACATACAAGATACCTATTCCGACTAGATCACAGCGGCCATGTCTGTAGACTGTACGTACACATGACGACGTAAATTAAGCTATACTTACATTTCCAATTTTAGCTGACCTCGCATTGGCTTTTCGTACAATGAGAAGTCAGTTTATACTGGAAATGTATACCTTGATATGTCATCGTGCGTACCTGTGTGTCAAGTCAGCATTATTATCATAATTATTTTGTTCCGACAATACCTGCGCAGTTCCTCTCACACGATGTCCAAGTAACAACATTGTACATCAAGTTTATATTATTCAAGCCATGTTCAAGCTTTACGTTCAACAAAAACTTGCCCTTGATCGGAGCTCTTCGGTAATGTTCGGCTTTGAGCAATACTTAGCATTTTTTAAAGCTAAGATGTTGTTGGATTGACGTCACGCTGCTCGCGGCACGGTTCACGCTTGACACTGCGTCTCGCCGTGAAATAGATTCGACACAAGCACAACTGAGTCTCTGAGCTTCATTCAATATTTGCTCAACTTCTTTCGAGATCCGCGGCGAGAATATTGAATCGGAAACCCGGAGCATACAGTACATGACATCCGACTTTAATAGAAAGCGTAATAGAGTGTTTCGTGTTTATTTTATTGGAGTTTGCTTAATTAAGTACCTATTAGTTAAGTAGCTTGTTGTAGGGATCATTAAAATTAACACTATTCAATTGACCACGAACATAAACTTTAACGACATCGTTTTATGGTCAACATATAGCAAACTACACTTTATTTAAATTCCAGTTTCCGTGAAAGCTAGGAGTAGGTAAAGTTATTAGTTTATTAATACCGTAAAAAGTGAGATTTGAGAAAGCACTAAGTTTTGTTCTAAAATATAGGTCCAATAAGTATCTATGCGCTTCATAATTCAGCAGTACCTACAGTTAGTTATTGGTGTCTGATATTGATACATTGTTACACAATATGAATATGACAACATGCCATCAGTTGCAGCAGCTCTACGGAACCAGTACCAACAGCATTGTTGCCGCGTCACAGATGCGGAGGTGTGAAAAGTGACGCCTCGCCGTGAGGCCACAGCGCGCGCGGTGCGGCACACACCGGGGCGACACACATTACGGGCAGAACAGGGTGAATGCTTCCTAGCGCGCTGCTGTTGGACCCTGGTGGGAACTGTGCGCCAGTATGTTATGTAGGGTTCTTGAGGGGCTTGTAGCTAAGTTATAATAATAGCCGCACGGGTCGATCAATCAGGTTAAGTTACGCTTGCCGTGGTTGGTCCGTGGATGGGTGACCATCTTCACATACCAAGACCCCTACGTGCCTCGGAAAGCACGTTAAGCAGTTGGTCCCGGCTGTCATTCGTGGATCTTTGATAGTCGTTACGGGTCGTCAGTAGCCCGAAAGTCTGACTATCAGTCTTACCAAGGGGTATCGTATTATCCAGAAACTGGGTTGTGGAATGGATTGAAAACCGACTCTAACATAGTTGGGAAAAGGCTGGCAGATGATGGCACTTATGCCAATATGGCATACCACAAACCGACCATCAACAAGAATATACCACAAACCGACCATCAACAAGGCACTCAGGAGTATTGTTAATGCACCCTGGTCTATAAGAAATCACGACCTGTATCGTGACCTGAAAATGGAACCCGTCAGCAACATAATCCAAAAATCAGCTGAGGCCCATGAACACGGACTCCACCGACATGTGAACATCGAGGCCATTCAGCTTCATACCAAACAAATATAGTGCGAAGACTACAACGAACAAACCTTTGAGTTAGTGTAGTGTAACAAGTTTTTAAATAACTAGCACTTCGCCCGCGACTTTGTCTGCGTGTATTCGTGCCAAATTTCAAGTTTATTAACTCAAGCAATTAGATTTTTCATACAAACAAAATTCCCCCTTTTCACCCCCTTAAAGGTTGAATTTCCAAAAACCCCTTCTTAGTGCTCCCCTACATAATAAAAGGAAGGTATGCAAAATTTCACGTTCCTAGTCCTTGCAGTTTCGGCTGTGCGTTGATATGTCAGTCAGTCAGTTTCTCCTTTTATATATTATATATAGATAGTGACAATTACACATATAGTTAACACATTAACAAAGTGTTTATCATTATATCAGACTCAAAAAAAGTGGAACGGACTTGTTTACTTTACAAATCAACACTATTCTAAGTTATAAAATGATTATTATGTAAATAAATAAGTTAGATTAAAATTGCTTATTAGTTTTATAGGCTGGTTCTTTTTAATGTAGGATAAAAAACATGTTCTGTGACTCCAAGCGATGCGGCAACATGCCATCTGTAGTGGTTGGCTGACAGAGGCCTCTGTCCCAATTTGTACTTGAATGTTGTTTCTGTGTATTATTAGCATCCCCGTTGTCGATGGAAAAGGTGGTGTATTGAGCAGTAAAACGACAGATCTCATTACACGCCTATCAATCCAAACAGGCTCTATCCCTGAGCAATTGTACGGTTTACAGGACATTACAATTTCAGACTTTCGGGCTACTGACGACCCGTAACGACAATATATTTTTGGTTAATATATGCACCAGATATATATTAACCAAAAATATATTATAGTCAGTAGGAATTTAGAAAAGAGAAATCCAATTTACACTTCGCACAAGCCTGCAAGCCGAGCTTGTGAAAACAAGACCAGCCGGGAGACCAAGGGCGACGACGATATCTTTTTCTACTCTTAGTTCAAAAGAGCAAGTCATATGAGTGATAGTTTGAATTTTCCACAGTTTAAATAGTGTTGTCACCGTCACAACAAAATAACAAGAAACAAAAGGCTCACTCTATTTGATATACTCGTCAATACTCACACGGCTACAATGTACACGTTTTAAGTGTGAAACAGACCTAAAAATATGAGTATTTTTGATCTCATCTGAATCTTAATTGGTGCGTAAAATCTATGCTCTCAGCTCTGAGGCAGTTTTGTGTTTGCATGATTTATATTTACTTATTATATACAAAACAAGGCAGTTTCTATTTCAAGCACACCCCAATGTGATCAGATTATCCAGTTCAGTGGTAGTGAACCTTCTGACTTAGGTAGGTTGACTTAGGTAGGCATGTTTAACTAACTCATTTAAAAGTTTTCTCGTCGGTCGGGGCACAGGATTGTCGCTGAAAGTGAAAATCCACTAACTGTCATCATGATTCATTTTACAGAGACGCTTGAATTCATTTCTTTTAGATTTAGTTCCGCGCTAGTGCTGAGTTGCAGAAGTTTTAATGTTCAAAATAAATTACATTCATTAAATGAAACTGTTCTATTCAGCAAGATGTCGTACGTAGCTAATAACATGTCCCATAGATAACGTAACGAGTGCGAGTGGCGAGGCCCACCACTCCCAGCGCCACATCCACCATCATACCGGCTGTTGAAACATTGAGCACTACTATTACGTACCGAGTACCGCGTGCCTGCTGCCGAGGTACCTACCGCACTGGGACCTACAGTGGCCAGTTAATTACATAAGCTAACAGTTTTATTGGTTTACTCAAACCTGTTGCTTTCGCCAGATTTCCCCGCGAGTACCTTCAAGTACTTACTGCGAGTGTACACAGAGCATGCGCGGGCGGCTATTAACGTCTGTTTATCCAATTGATATCAACTATCTTCATCTATAATTAAATTATTAAGCTTGCTGTGGGTTTGTCCGCTACATTTGTACCTACGGTGCAGAAAACTTTGTTAGTCAAGACACTATCACGCCTGATAATAGTTATGGCATATCTCCACAAAACTTTCCAGTTTATTTTCAGCAGTCGAATTATACATAAATCTACGATTATAAAAAATTGAAGGGGCTTTGAGAAACATTACTTGAGTAAGTACGTTTAAAACTTTTGAATTTCAAAATGGTAACTGGCTTTAAAAATCTTTTAAAGACATTTCCGGAGAAATACTTTTTGTTTCAATTCATGTATACTTAATGTATCTTTCACGATCTTCGCTCTCAGAATGGACACAGAAACTTGTGTTGTGCCAGACTGTGTTGCAACGCATACCAGTTACGTACCGATGTTGTTGTTTCCCAGTAAGTATTATTATGTACTAAGTCGACTCACCACTTGTTGAACAAAACAGCTCCATGTTTTACAATGTTTTAACCGACTTCGAAAAGGAGGAGGAGCTTACTTAGTTTAAGTTTGTTTTGTTCTACACATAACAAATACTTGACAGTTTTTACTTTTTTTTGTAATTAGTTGTGGAGCGCGTTTTTGACAACCATTTTAATAATGGTTCTTTATTTAGACTAAACTTGTATTAATCAACAACGTGAATGCTCGTTCTAATTCCGCGCTGGTGCGTGGGCGCATGCACCGAACTAGTTTAATATCCTACTTGTTTAGTAATTAATTTGATAATTTTAAAACCAGAGCTTGTTTTGCTTCATTGATTTTCTTAAAGTTGTCATTTGGAGGAGTGTCCAGAAGATATGTTTGTTACACTTTACTTCTTCTTCGTCGTACCGATGATTCCATTTGTTTGTTTGAATTAAGCTTCGACCAAAACTCGGCCACTTCGACAGCGTTGTCCTCGCATTGTCTATAGTGCAGGTGTTAGTGCACAGAGAGCACGGCAAGAGGTGCAGCATAGTGTGCTATGTGGCTCCAGAGTCACACTGCAGAGATTACACGATTTACTTGAAACAGTGTCATCCTTATTAATGGTTTTTTTTCATTAGTAATTATTGTCCCGCTCTTAGTTAAAGTCCTCCCGACTCTCCTTCCACCTCTTTTTGTCAAACGCAGCCATGGACCAATCTTTGGAGTCCAGCTCATCCCGCCGTCTCCGTCTGCTCCTGCCGCAATGTCGTTTGCCATTAAGCGGGACCCACTGGGTCGCAAGTTTGGCCCATTGGTCGTGTGACATGCGGCAGATGTGTCCAGAACAATCCAATTTAATCGTGGCAGCATTCCGAGTTAGTTATTTTTGTGATGGAACGGATTGTTATATTCATAACCCGGTCCACAGGTTTGATTCCCATGATACTCCGTCCCATAGCTCTGTGACACCCCTCGAGCGTGGACCTCTGCTACCATGCATTAGTACTTATATAAATGCTAAGTACTCGTAAATACCTTACCTACTGTCAGCCGACTACTTGCCTAACATTGTGAATTCAGCGCTAGATACTCACGAAGGTAAGCTTCTGTCGACACAAATGTAAATGTTAATAAGATATCCTGCAGAAGTGATTTACAGAATTCGTAGTAATCGCTCGTGATGTTTGTTTGTAGATTATAACACATTATTGTCACTCGCGTCCACTCGTGTCGTCAACAACTCGAGAGCACCCCAGCTCACGAAATACGACAGTACGTGTTACATGCTCTCAACAAATCATTATAGTCAAGTGTTCCTTTCCACGCCGGAATAACACCTTACATACAAACGACCACTTTCGGGGTCATCTTGAGTATGAGCATATGAGGTACCTACGTGGTAGGTACGTAAGGTAACATAGACAGTACGTACACTGTCTTCATTGACACCTAACAGTAAAACTCGTTCTCTCTGTTACAGGTACTCGTCGGCTTCATTAGACCAGTCTCCACACAAAACATCGGAGATCGGACGCTCTCCCAAACTATTCGTTACCCGACCAAGTATGAAAGCTCATAGTTTATTGTAGTGTTTGAGTGACGTGTGTGCTATTGAATTTGTGAAGGTTACACCATTGATCATCACTGTATTGTCCAAGTAACGGTCGCGTGTTGGACTTGACATCGCCATTTTAGGGTTAGGTCCGTGATTCAAGTTCTTTTGAGGTTTTAGTAGGGTTTTCATTAAATGTATCTACTTTATTTACCTCCGTATTATTTATGAATTAACAGATGTTGATACACTTACAGTTAAAACAGTACATTTTCTGTTATAAATTATGGTGTCCAAGCGTCCTTGTGTGATGTTCTAATAGTGTTCCTAGTACCAGGAGCAAGTCATTGTAAATCATTACACACACAAGGTGTAATCACGGATCTCTGAGTACTCGACTCTCGTTACAAAGATCTTCTTAGGGAACGGAACCCTTATGAAATCACTTCGTTGTCCGTCTGTTTGTCAATACCCTTTTTCTCAGGAACACGTGGAGCTATCAAGTTGAAATTAATATCAAGCTAGCCTCATGGCTAGAATCCCTTGATGCAGTGAAACTTCTAAGTCAATGCAATCAAAAGTTTCGGGCGTTTATTTTCCGGAATCAAAACCAATAGGGGTTGACGTAGAATTATGCAATTTGGCAAGAAGCAGTGCCAAATTGCCAGTGTGTGTGTGTAAAGGAAAAAATCCGAAAACCGTAAATTTGTAGATACATTACAAGAAAACAAAAATTCCCGTGATAAACTATTTAGATACCTACAAATTTGTAAGGAACCCTCGTTGCGCGAGTTCGACTCGCACTTGACCGTTTTTTTTAAAGATCAATCGTCAGACGTCAATTTTCTTCGATGAGAATACAAAATCTCTATGCTCTTGACACACAAACTATTATTGTACACTTTATTTTCATATGAGTAAGGTACCAATTAGACAAATTGTCTGGATCTGGGGGCATGACAGTGCCTCCGCCAAGACGAGCCAAGCGAAGCGCAAGGGCAAAACCTACCTTTTCTCGAAGCGCTTCGTTGTTTTTTGAACCCTCGTAACTTGGCTTTTTATATATACCAGATAAAAAAAAATCTCGGGATATGATGTCAATAGTGGACTTATTAAACATTCAAGATTCAATTGCATAGCTCTTATACTTTAGATTTTATTGATATCTAAAAAACCGCGATTTCGTCACTGACTCACTGAAGATCATCAAAACTTTTAGGGTACTTTCTGATGTACTAGAAAGCTGAAATTTGGTATATGAGCTAGTATTAGTACACAAACAACAAAAACATTCTAAAACTTGGATTTTTTACCCCCCAACCCCATAGACATCCGCAAATTTCGATGTTTGAGGTATGAAAATTGATATCATATCAACGGCCAAGTCTCATATTTTGACTAAGGTGTAGAGTTTGTGAAGTTTGAGCTTGTAGAGTTAGGGCGTGTAGAGTTAGAAGCTTGGCTCTACATGAGATTTGATAACTTTTTTCCAGTGTGAATCATATTGTCTCGTCTTGGCAACATTTTACATGAAAATGTTTTTGGTGGGTATGCAAACATACCCACCAACATACAAATATGTTTCGATGATTGCGTGTTGAAGTGAAAAATTTTAATGAGTCGAATATTAATTGACATTTTGACGGCAGTTGAAGCTTCACGCACAAGTGTCGAAACAGACATGTAAGTAATAAGGATGAATTGTGTCCAGTGATGAATAGTTTGGAGAGCGTCTTCAAAATACTCAATACATTCCAACAAATTAAATTAACAGTTTTTACGCAAATAAAAAAAAAAACGTGCCAAAAAGTGCCAATAAAAAAGTAGTGTTGAACATGACTGTGATTCTAAAAAAACAACAGTGATTCAAAATTAATTCCAAACCAAAGTGCCAGTAGTACACACTATGTTATAAATTCAAAACAAAAAAATCTGTGACAAAAGTGCTAAAAATTAAAAAGTGCTTAAAAAAAAGGTGTTGGTGTGTTGTGATGCGTGAGTGGGTCAGTATGCGATGAAGCGCAGCAAGTCGTACACGTGGCTGTCGGGGCTGCTGAAGGCGAAGCCCGAGGAGCGCGACGACGAGGAGTGGGGCGCCGGGCCCTGGGTGCGCGCCGACGTCATGCACCATGACAGGTCAGTCTTGTTGCATGTCTTATAGTTATCCCTGTTTTCTGCACAGTGACTCCGACGGCGACTAATTTCAATAGACCAACGAACGTGTTATCCAACAAAATGCATATTCGCAGATGGATTGTCAAATCCGCTGTTTTACAAACCAGCTTCGTTATGTAAAAAAAGTTCAACTGGATTGCCATTGCGCTAACAGTGTTTAACTAAACCGCTACCGAAGTTTATACGTAATGCAGAGTGGCTATCAGCTGACCTTATGAGATAAACATGAGATTTGAAAATTATCGTAGACTGGAATACTTAAATTAGCTAGAACAACGTTGCACAGAAGACAGAACGTTACCGTCTTAAGAGCACATACATATAATGTGAACGTGTTTAAGTACATCGCGCTTTCATAAGACTCTGTTCTCGTTTTTTACTGTTGTCGGAGAAAATGCGTTCCAGGTATGAACCCGCGGTGCCCGCTACGGACAAGACCGGGAACGCGTATAAAAACACGCGACAGTTACATCTGTACCTACCGGGACATGAATAAGGTAATACAACGCGATAAACTCTCTTCAAACGACGCAGAGCATCGTAAATCTGCTTCATGTGTTAGCGAATCAAACGTAGTATATAGAGCGACTAATTAATTGGCAGTGGCGATCGTTTTATACGTCTCTGTGTGAGGCGGTTCAGAGACACCGGTGTGATTTATTTCCATAAACGTTTCGTTTAAGGAACGCCTTTGAACGATCTGTGCAGATATCGATTGGGTCACAACCTGCTCGGAGTACTAGGGCTGGGACTTGTAGTTTAGATGGTTCCGATAGCTTTTACAAGATTAATGTAAATCTTGTGGCAGCCCACCTTATTACCTTGAGCAGTTTCCTTCATGCGATGTATGGTTCTGATCTGCTGCCAATACTTTGTTGTTCTTTCATTTCCTGATTGTACTTTAAAACCGTAAAAGCTTTAGGTCACGCTGTACAAGTAGGAGCACGTACTAGGCTGCTGATCACTCTTTAGCAAACAGCAGTCATACTCATTATTAATTCGCTATGATCGATCATTGTAACACTGTAACGTCCACTTTCTACCAATCACGAAGTTGAAGAATGTACCTAAAAGTACTTGTAAATGAGAATGCAAAATATGAAAAAATTAAAAAAAATAATAATAAAATCCAAAAGTGCACGACTCATAATGCTCATATGATCGTATAAAAAATATAGTTTTTTATTAATTATAATTAAACTAATTTAAATAAAAGAGTAATTTTCAATAGGTTCCTCCTATGGGTGAAAAGAATCTATTAAAAAAAAATTACTCAATTAATTGATTTTTTCGCAAATTGCAATATTTTCAAGTTTCACACTTGAATGACGGGATTTTTTTTATGTTTTTTCCGTTACTACTGCATTAAATGAATTTTTAAAAAGAACAGAATTTAATCTCCATTAAATTATCTATACAGTGGTATATAAATTAAATATGTTCTGTGTACGCACGGCTACACATCAAGCTATACATAACCAGTATAAACTGACTTCTGATTGTACGAAAAACCTATACAATGCAAGCTCAGCTTAAACTGGAAATGTATAGCTTGATGTGTAGCCGTGTGTACTAGCAGGAGTATAACAATAGAAACATTTGCAGATAGGAGGCAAACAATTAATGTTTTCGAATGTGTAAACCACTGTCTAATGCTTCGCATTATGATGAGTCGTGCAATAGGAACGTTACATACATTGTACAATAGTATGACGTATGACGGTATGAGTGTGTGTACGGGCGGTGTGCGCGCGGTTGGGAGTCCGAACTGTCCCGAGAGTGCCCGAGTGCGGCAGGTCGCGGGCCACCATTGTTGTGCCGCGACCATTGTCCTGCTGTCAACCAGCAGATGGAGATCTCGCTTTGGGATGCACAGATTTTTAACCTCATCTGTCCATGATGAACTCTCCTACGAAACGAGGCTCTGGCGAAACGTCCACCAACCCGCACTGGACTAGCTTGCTAGACTATAATCCAAATCCCCCTTTATGAACTTCCAAACCATGACAGAACAAAATAACCTCAGGCCCCAAGCACCCGGCAGCTCTGGAGAACCTCGCGACAATGATGGTAGCCAACGGGTTCCCAGAGCAAGGGGTGCTAAGAATCCCCGGGTGAGATCGATCCTCCGTCAAGTAAGGAGAATAGGAGAGAACACAGAGGAAAGAGAAGTTTCTATATTCTATCACTTTAGAGCCACCAGAGGCCTTTATGGAATTGGTTTTTTTGGTGGCTAATAAGTGGAAGAACAATATCATAGAATTTCTCGGATACTCGGAGAGGGTAGTGGTTCTCAAACTAAGCATCACAGAGCAACATAATTTAACCATTGTCCAAGCTTACGCACCTACATCTTCACACACAGGTGACGAACTGGATGATTTTTTTGTAGTTCCGGTGGCCATCTGTGGTCTTAATCATCAGTTCCACTTCACCAAATGATGCTTTCCGTGAGCAAATGCACGAGTAACTATAAATAATACCCAAATCGCTATAGGCGAAGCTAGATTTGAAGAGTTCCTTCGATTTCTCCAGGATCCCATCATCAGAATTGGATTTTGACCAATCTGAAAGTATATACTTTTAAATAAAAAAATAAATTTCCAAATCGGTCTATAAATGACGGCGTACTGAGGTATCAAACATAAAAAAAATTCAACCGAATTGAGAACCTCCTCCTTTTTTGAAGTCGGTTAAAAAGGGGAGGTTTTGCCTTGCCTTTGCCCATGATTGCGACACAAAATAGGCTAACAAACAAATAGACTTTTGGGTTAGACGTTGAGCGCGCTGTCAGTACGAGGTTGATACTTTTCTCAATTCCGTAGCCTGCGTTTAGGTACAGTGTGTATTTTTGTTCAGTTATATTATCTAGTGGTCAAAATATTCTAATTCAAGTAAAACTTCAATCCAATTAAAGAAGAAACATGGAACCAGTTAAAATTATAGTCAATTTACTTGTAATCAACATCGTATCATTTAATTTTACGCCAAACGTTTTATAGCAGATTGTTAGGACTGCTATCCGACGAGTCTTAATTATATTTCCATAATTTGCGTGATCAATTTGTACGGATGCCGCTGTGGTAACCTGTTACATATTTTTTGCGTGAGATTTGTCACAAGACTGGTTTTTGTGTTCGATCTTAAATAGCGTAAGAAAATCCTTGAACTGCACGGGTGCTTGGCGCAATCGATTTGATTCGTCTGTATTCCTACTTGTTTTTTACTCCGATATAATTTCCATTTTATTTTATTTTACTCTTGGCTCAACACAGAGGTATCAAAAAAGCTATACTAGTTCATCGGTTATTACTACTATTGCCTACACTTATGACAGATCGTCGTCGCTACACGTATCGTCTGTACCTTGCCGACTAGACGTCTATAAAAGAAAAAAGTACATAAATAATAACTCCACAAATTGATTCATCACAACTGTTCGTCCTACAATGGAGGCGCCCTCGCCCCGGGCCGCGAGCACCGCGGGCGCCGACCGATCAGCACATATTTATGTAGCTCTTTTATAACTAACCGCGCCATGTCCCTAAAACCTTAACCACTGATGTTTTTGACCGGAGCAAACGCGTGATGTCATCATTTATTAATATTTTACCGTGGTCATTCGTAGAAGGCAGAATCAAATGAGTAGGTACCTACATTCATTCATTATGCTTATTGTCACATGTCAAATTGTTGACACATTCATCACAATATCGTTAAGATAAGAATGGTGGTGCCATGGTCTTTTCAGAATTTACGTTAACTACCTTTTACCATCTGTTACCTGTAGCAAAAGATTTCTTTAGAAAATAAAGGCCAAAACACTATAGAGCACTAACATTTCGGGTCAGTAGATAAGTAACCTGGGCGATTTCTATGCGTCTGATCGGACTATGTAACGGTACATCGAAATTGACCTACCGGCAAATAAAAGAGCAGCTTATTACTTCCCTCTGATTATTGTAAGAATAGCACTCCATTGTCGAAGCTTTCACGTCGAGTAATTGGGTAGCTGTTGACGACTGACGCGAATTTGAATAAAAAGAGCCTCTATTGAAAATTAACAGTTTTGTTAGAGGAAACTTTTACTAAAGTGCGTGGGCTTGTTATCCAGTTAATATTAATAAATATTTATTGTTCAACTACGACTAGATTACATGGCAAAGTAATCTCTATTAATAAAACAAAGTCGGGTTAGTTACACCATTTTATAACTCAAGAACAGCTAAACCAATTTTTATGATTTTTGATTTGTTAAATTTGCTCCGCACTGAATAGCAGAATAACTATGAAAATATAAGAAAAACAACGAAAAAAAAATTATAAAATTTTCTCACACATTCGTTCTTATTGATTCTGAGGCGGTACGTAGTTCGCTGGGCGCTTTAAGGCATTTTTCGTTACTTGTGTAAGTTTGAGGTATTTGTGTTTGCGTTGTCTGGGTGAGAGATAAGAAAAAGAGGGTAGATAGGGTAGGTAGGGTACTACATTATCAAGTGCATCATAGTCTAACCTAACCTAACGAATGAAGGAATTCTGAAACAGTTATTTGTTCAGTTCAGGGTATTTGTACATTATGACACGTCCGTTTTCTGCAAAACTCGCATTCACTTTACAACACCATGTTTTCCTCCAAAGGCCTGTAAAAGTTCCGTGCAGCTGACGCTGACCGTCAGCCTGTCAGGTCGCAGCAGGGCGCGCGCATAATGCCGCACGTTGCGCCCGCGCCGCGCGCCGCGTCGCACGCACCGCGATGTCTTACTTCACAGCACGTCCAACGTGCTGCGACGTGCTGCATGGTCTGCTTGTAAACTATAACAAGTTATTTTAGCACGGATACTGTACTGCTAACTGTCTCTATAACAAGCGTAGGAGTCAGTGGTAGTTTTATTTTTTTCAAGATTTCACTTATGGTTTCTAGTGTTGTAATTATCTATTTACTTACCTATCTTTACTATCTTCAGTAGTGACAACTAACCGTGATTTCAATTTGATGCCATACATAAATGTCATCTTGAAATTCACACGGGTCACGATGAAATTTAACAGTTCAGTACACATATTATATTGAATCACAAACCGCAAGTTAGATATATTTGTAAGTGGTTTCCATTTCCACATGCTCATCTGCATCGGTCTGTTAGTGTATATTTCCATAATATTCAATGTGCCAGTTGAAACATTGCAAGTGTTGAACATAAACTCGGCTTGGCGCAGCCCGCACTGCTTGCTCGTAAAGTCCGCGCGGTGGACGTAACCTACCATGCCGGTGGAGCGAACTTGCGGTGGCGCTCACCACATCACACACACAGCAACAGATGTTATGTGCTATCTATCATTCGTCCTCTGTGAGACGCGCTCAGTAATTCCAACTTAGTACATATTCCATCATGATTTTCTTGTGCGGTTCCCATAAATCAATCACTGAACTTCGCCAATGTAGTGCACTGTCCGGTATAGGCTTTACAAATATATGCCACAACTCCTAGTTGTCTTTACCATAGGTAACTTTATTGGGGTCAGGCTATCTGGTCTGGGAACACCACACTTCGCAATTTTTTTTATTGCTAAATGTTTTTGCTCTTGACTTCGATCATGCCTGATCGAAAGCGATGGATGAGGTCTATGATGCAAAGAGCGAGCCCAGAAAATACCTGTTTACTCTTGCTTTGAAGACAGACGGGTTAAATGTGGAATCTCCATGTATAATATATGTGCGAAAAGTTTTCCTTCTGTCATTTCCAATCATAGTTAGCCGTAAACTTTATATTAAATGTTTAAAGTCATAAAACCGGTGCTCACAAACGTTGCACCACAAGTTAGCGTGTCGGCCAGTAAAGGGGTCGCGGTTAAGCTGGCCACAAGCCTCATAGTATAGGAGCAAGCGTATAGTAGTCGTCTAAAGATCTCAGCATACAATTTAACGGAAATTACTGTCTTTTTAGAGCTTCAGAGTTTAGATTTGCGATTAGGCACGGTGTATCGACTGTTCTCAAAATTGTAGCTTTGAGCAACTGAAGATTCGTTGGTAATAAAGTTAGGAGATTTTTGTGAATTTTACGAATGGGCATTCAGACTTTTCCTACTTCTATAACATTCGTAAAGTAGCTACCCACCACTCGTATCTAATCCACGGACACTTAATCCCTCTTCCCACAAAGTACCAGTACTTTCTAAATTAAAAGCAAATAAAGCACGGCGCGTATCTGTTCGGCTGTCACTTACAATATCCGTTTCCTAGTCGAGTGTGAATTGAAAATGTAACCGCAGCGCGCTGATTGGCTGAGAGATCCGTGACGGTGCGCGCACGCAACCTCCAGACACTTAGGGTGACTGTCCTATAGGACTGGTCTTTATTTTAGTAGAGGAATTCATTAATATTTAATTGGAGGATTAAATGAATAAAATATTGAAACTACCGTTAGGAAAGAAATTCCTGATGAAACACGCAACGTGCGGAGGCGGTAGATCTGCTTTGATTAAGAAAAAGAGTGTGAATATTTATAAAAATCGAAAGAATACAAAGTCACGTGAGAGAAATCGTGGGCTCCGCTATTATTTAAATAAATAATTGTCATAACTTTTGAGGAGATCAAGTTCGGGCAATGCCATAGAGAATTTTTTTACTGCAAATAACCCCAGCTGTCGCCCTGTTTCGTTTGATCCACGATTTTTCGCCCACCCTGTATACATCATTAAGCAAAAGGTCTGATAACAACATATGAATATTGATTGCAACTGAACCTTAAAATTGGGTCTGATGTAACCACCCTCGGATATAGAATGAAGTTTTTCCCATATTTAGTGGAGGAATCGCGTAAAAATTGGCATCCCTCGAATCTCCTCAAATCTTCAAAATGATAGAACAAAATAATTAATTTTCAATGTTTATTTTTGCTCTCCAGAAAAGTTGCAAAAATGGACCTCTCGGGTATCGGCTCTGATGTCGAGAATTGAATGACTGAAAAAACAAGTTGAAAAATAAAGACAAGATTGTTATGTTAACAACTGCACACGACGAAATAATGTATTTTTGAACAGTAGAGTGGAATTTAAAAGTTCATTCAACAGGGAGTTCGTACTTTTGCTGGATGCAAACATGCCGCAGCACGAAGCGGCATCATTCATTTAGTTTGATACTTTATGACTGTTCTTCACAAGTGTAAATCAAACTTTGCGCTTGCTCTTTTGGTCCGTGGTGTGCAGACCCTACCAGCTAACGTTGATAGTCAGGTGTCGGCTGCGCGGCACAGATCACGGATAGCATCAAGTTGAGCCGACGCCTGACCGCACCGAGTAGCGTACCGACCAATGAACAATCAATATATTGATTGCGAGAACGGAGTGACAGTTAACCACAAAAGGTACGTTTTGAGATAAATATTTGTAGAACGTGCGTTATGACGGGTTTCACCAATTAAATACTACCATAACTGGAGTTCCTTGTCTTTAGAGATAATCTGTCCATGTCGGGTTCACAATCATGCTTTTAAACTTTTACTTATATTCATTCTTTCAGAACTATGTGACGATGTTTACCAGCTAGGTATTATGGAGGTGACGGGAAAATGTTTTATACCCATTAAAGGTAAAAAATGTGTAGATAATGTGAGAAAGTTGTAAGTAGTAAGTAGGTACTTTACTCATTCCGGAAACGCCAGAACTGATAAAGCTTCGTCAGAAAAACATTATTGCTAAATAACAAGCATTATGTAATGTTAACAGCCTCTTAAGGCAGCTAACAGAAACAGAAATAAAATCATTTATCATTTATAACTACTATACGGAATGGCATGGAAATTGCGAACTGTTCATTTATTTCAAACAATTATGATAATAATACTACTTGCTGATAATGAACCCTGAAAGGTTCTGAGTCGGTTATTATTGGTTCTGTTGCCAGTTTGTTAGGGCCAAGGAATAGGATATTCTTTATGAGCACTAAATGTTCCCACCACTTACTGTTCGAAGCTTACGGGGTACGACTGAGATGGTGCAGTGACGGCCGTAGCCCATACTACAGTTTATAAGGTTCCAATTTTGTAGGCAATCATTGTAGCTAATTATAACACTTCATTAAGGTACTATCGTGCTGCAACTGGATTTACATAGGTACATAATTATTAGTCGGTAGAGCAACAGGGCTCATTAGTGTTAAAGTATTGAGCACAAATGACGAAATGTAGGTATAACAATCGTAAAACATGTTGTGTGGAAAGTAACTCGTGGAAAATATTTGGAACTTTATACTTGAATATAAAATAATAATTAAATAACTTGGCTAAGTACAAAAATAATCATAGTTAGATATTACTAAGTAGGTAAGTCTGGGTAACGTAAAAAGTGGATCAAAAGCTCACTACCTACAATAATTTACTTTTTTTAGAAGACCTTTTACGACCCCCTCCATCATAACAATCGACTATTTAACAGTTTACGTGCACCCCAGACTTCCACCCGGCAGCGAACCCGTGAATGTGCCCGTCATACAATTTAAATCTCACCATAGAGCTATCCCTCATACTTCCCTAAACCGACATAAGTGCCACTTACCATACGCTCCATAAAAATTGCAGTTAACTCACTTCACGAACACACCCCATGGGAAAATAAACTTTGTTTTCGAAAAGAAAAGGTTCAAATTGTAAAAGATGAGAATTAAAGAATGTCCTGAAAGATGGCATTATTCATATAAATGGGTTTTGACAGTTTTATTCTTTGATATTGTCGGATATTGCGCGCGTGGGCTCGTCTCACACAGGCTGTGACTGAAAAGGTTCACAGTTGTCTGTTATTCTGTGAGGTTGCAACGAATTTACGATCGAATATTATCATAATCAATCAGAAGGCCAATTATCGTACCTAAAAACGTTCAAATTCAAGTCACAATCTCATCTTAGCAATAATCATTGTCAAAAAATTTAAAAAATGTAGGGAAATTAGAGGTATTTTTGACAGATTGAGAATTGAGAGAGGTCAGTGAACGTTCTTAAAATTACGGGAATTGCCGCTCTGATGTTTGCAAATTATTGGATCTTCACGAGAAATACTTATTATATTCTCAGTCCTTAACGTGTTTAAACCAAAGAAGGTTTTCAACACACTTGTAACGTACGACCAGTAGGCCAGTTTGTCTGGAGTTCTGTGACATGAGTATAATGATTTTTTGTCTAATTTTATTTTTTATTAATGTAATTTGCTGATTGCTATTAAAATAAATAATGATGTAGGTAACTGCATCCAAACATGAAGTAACTTGTTGAACAGTTTATTTGAGAGGCTGAGATAAGTAAGGTTGTTTTTGTACGCACGGCGACATGTCTAGCTATTCATTTCCAGTATAAGCTGACTTCTCATTGTATAAAAAACCTATACAATGCAAGGTCAGCAAAAACTGGAAATGTATAGCATGATATGTTGCCGTGTGTACTATCCACAAATATGGGTTGACCAACCACACATGAACAAAACAGAGTTCCCTTCATCTTCAATGTCACGCTAATCTCGTGTGAGTCAGATCGAGCACTCAGTACTAAATTGTCTAGAATAGGAGCTGGACGTTACACAGACAGACACATTACCGACTCTATTTATAAGGCAATGTTTATTTACCACAAGCATTCACATCACTGTACCAAAATAATAATCCTGATGTTATAGCCTGTCCCAAAAGGATTTGAGGAAAATGTAAACAAGGGCTTGTTTACATTTTCATCAAATAGGTACGTTTCAGATTCAAATCGATGGAATTAGTAACACATTCATCTGTATTTAGAAGCTTTCAACTTCTTATTTCACTACTTCTTCCAACAATTATTGTTTGAATAACATTATTAATTTGTTATTGAAAAGTGATCGAAGAATATTAAGGTTATAATATACTCAATGTCAAATGAAAACACTAACTAACGCTAATGCTGGAGTCACTACTCGTACTATCGCTAGAGTTAGTAAAAGATTAACGACTATTAGATAGTTTACGGACACAAACAATGTGTGCGTATAATTTCACACTTATCTAGGTGAGATACCGCGACGGGCTCTGAGCTGTGTCCCGGCCGGTGTCGGCGGTGGGGCTTTTACGATACATTACGTACTGCTATTAACTAAGATTGTACACAAGTTAATCTTTACAGTAACTCGTTAAAGATCCGTGTAAATACAGCAACATTCATTAAATAAATTGCTGAACATTTTATAACATTTAAGTACTAATTATTATTGTCATAGTCTCTCATTTCATAAGGTGCTGCAGGCTATGTCTTTCTAAAGAAGCATAAAACGGTAATTGGTCCCGTGAAGATATTGCCGTAAAACTAGACATTCTCTTTCCAATCGATGTCATAATTGAGCAAATACTTGATCGTGTAGTATACAATCCACTGTGTTTAGGATGATAAAATATCATTGAGCTATTGGAACACCCGAGGTTTAGACGTTTTGCGAAAAAGTAGGTAAGTAAGTCGCTGTGTAAGAACAATAGGTACATCTTAGTGTTGTAGTTTTATCACATGACACTTCACAGTTTTCACAAGCACCATGTTTCCCCGGACACCGGTCGGCCAGATGTCCGGCGCGCGTCGCACGGTCCCGCGTGCCGTACTGTCCGACTATGCCCGGCTGTCCGCGTGTCCACGTGTCCAGATAATCGGTGTTTGTCGAGTCTATTGGACACAAAGCGTGGGCTTCTAACAACGGGCAGGCTATGAATATTAATTCGGATTTGATATAATTTACCTTGGGATTAGTGTTGGTCAAGACGCGGAAGGATCGAGAGCTGGCGACCTATGTTCAGAATATAAGAAATATGGCAAAGTTATTGCCTCAAATATCTAGGATCTCATCAGTAACACCAATATTTGAATCGATGTGTTTACAGACGAGGCTACCAGAATATAACACTGCAAAATATGCAGATATCGATAGTTTCCCGTCTTATGGTGCACCCAGATGGCGGTAGACCCGTGTAAAATATTCAGTTGCAGTTCCATCTGGTTAGATTGAAGCATCAAAGTCTACAATTCCTTTGAACGGCAAATATGCACAATATTCTAATGTGTTATTATTGGAGTGTACAACATAATAAGACTTCCGTCCAGAGACGAGCGCTGTACTGTCGTAGTACTAAAATAGTGTTAACTGTTGCCTTCCGCTGCTCGCCTGGTACGTCGCCGCTAAGGAGCACTTGTGAACATGGACATTCGTGGGATGTGTTGAGTGCATCTCATTTACTGACTGCGACATGCTGATGACTTTCAACATGTTGTGGAGCGGATATTCTTCCTTCTTTTGATATTCCTTTATCTACTTATGTCTTTCACTTTCAAGGAAATAAGAGTTAAACTTTCAGAAAAAAATCTTGAAATGGGCATACCAATAATTTAATTTGAAAGAAAGCACACTTAAGACTTTAAAATTATTGAAAACGTAGAAGGTAAAACTGTAAATGGGAATAACACCATTAATCGTCAAACATTAATCAACTCAGTTATAAGACATTGCGTGTTCTAAGCAAACAGCGAGTTGACCATGTAGTTCATTTATTTAGCAACTGATCCTAGTGCCGGAAGCAAGACTGATTTATCAGATTTTATCAATCTTGATGTAAGGCGTGTTAGATACAGTGCGCCAGACGATTTGTGGAGCCCTGACACGTGACGAAAGGTTAGTCCAATTAATGATAACTTATCACTGATGCAATCGTATAAGATGAAGATATATTCTAGAACATGTCGCGGAAATTGAAAATATACGTATATATCGTAGTGATAGATATGATTTTGCAATTGATTTATTGTGAAAGGTTGATGCACAGTTTTATTACGTGGAGCAAAAGCCGACTGTCCTGACCACATCTAATAATTTTAAGACTAGTTGACAGCATATTATTGTTTTTCTGATCAGAGAAGATTGGAAACCGCAGGTAAGTGAAGAAAGTTGAACCAAAACTCCTCTGTAGGGCTTATTTTTGGCCACTGCGATTGTTGTGCATATAAGTTTTGCTGCCATAAGTTTTGCATGGGAAATTGGGATGTCAAGTGTCAAACGTCCTAATTTACTATCTTCACTTTGTTGCGTTTTCGTTATAAGTTTATTGTAGAGTGCTTAAACGAATCGATTAAAATTTTATTCGTCGTTATATTGGATGAGGAGTTTATAAGTGTACACGGAGATAATTATAATTATTATTATGAGAGCTAATCGCACGTTCAATCGCAGCGATTAGACGTTGTAGCACATGTGGCGTGTGTGAAATTGATATTATTACATCGTTGTACTTTACTATTATCGTAAACGTCGATAACTCGACCGAAACACGTCATGTCATCTACTGGTGTACCTACAGTTACTTGTAAAAAACCCTAAGTTGCTCGTGGGCGGCCTGCCCACGAGCAACTTTTGTCGTAGCAACTAATTTGGCTCTCACAACAAAAGTATAAAAGTGTTACATACAAATCCGTAAACTTGATGTGAGAGTTAAATTAGTTGCTGAGACAAGAGTTGCTCGTGGGTGCCCGGATGCCGTCCCTTATAATTAACAAAATAATAATAAAAATAAAATCTTTACTGAAATAAATTAGTGTTACAAAAACCTAAGAAGCCTCTGAAACCCAAACTAGGTAAAAACCTGTATGTCAGATTTCAGCGCCTTCTCCCAATTCATTACATGATATTTCTATTTGATTATACCAACTAAGATTTTTAATAAACAATTGCCTACACTACATGTATTATATTTGCTGAGAGTGAAGCAGATTCGACGCCTTGCTCGGTTATCTAATTAATTATTTGATTTTCATAGATTTGTATTCATACATTTCTCTCTTCTGAAGTCTATAAGCACTTAATAACCATTCTAATAAAAGCGGACTTATTTATGGAGTCTGTTTCTATGAAAAATAATGAAAGAAAACAGAAACCCCAACGAAGAGACACTCAGTGCGAGCTGTTCTTATTTATATGTATTTGTATCAGCACACCTTAGCGGGCATTAGGACGAAGTGCCGAACAAAATATGGTGGCCGGTGTAATACTGCGACGGTCGGTACGAGTACATTCCTCACACGTGGTGCCCGTTCATGATGTCGGGAGGAACCGAGATACATGCGTCGGGCAACAGGGATGAAAGAAAATTAGGGAATGAGCCTTTGAGGAACAAAGAAAACCAAAAGTTAAAAATGCTATTGTGAAAAAACTAGAAAAGTACGCATATAATTAATCTCTAATATATAAAATTCTCGTGTCACAGTGTTAGTTACCATACTCCTCCGAAACGGCTGGACCGATTTGTATGATTTTTTGTGTGCATATCGGGTAGGTCTGAGAATCTATTTTTTTTTTTGCAAAACGACGTTTGCGGGGTCAGCTACTATAATATATGATTCACGTAAATGTTTATAATAGGTACATATTATTTTATCTGTAATAAGTAAGGCCATCGAAGGCAAAGCTTACTAAAACTTCTTAGACTTGGTCAAATTGTAACCACAATTACTTTCTATGAACTAAAGTAATGGACCCAAACTACGCTTCAGAATCATTCTCATTAAGAACACTGTGCTCTTATAACACCGACCTTTGTCCATCGTTATGTTGTGCATCTCTGCCCCGTTTATCGCGTGTCTTTAAACCCACTTGACGTAGGGGTGTGCTAAGCTGTCCGTCAGCACAGGGGCATAGGGATGCCCCCTCTAGATGAGCGCCGAGTAGTACTATGCCCCAGCGCCCCGAGACACTGGCCCGGATTTATTGCGCGTTAAAGAGATCATAAAATGAGCACTGCTTTTGTGTACTCTCATTTTATTGGTCATTTAAATGAAAATCCGTTTGCGTAAAGCAGCTTTTGTGTACCAATGAAAATCTTTGGTTTGAGGTGTTGGTTTTGAATGTTCCTAGAATAAAATGGAACTTACAGTTCGTTCTTGTTCAAAAACTAATTTTGTTTCATCCATGTCTGCGGTAACGAGTCAGACAAAATTCAATAAGTATATAATTTTATACCTGCTGCATTTTCTATCAACCCTTGTATACCTATACCCATTGCGTTTCTATTATTAACATAAAGACCCACAATGAAAGCAAACGTTAAATATTTATCAAAGATCTCAGGATCCCACCACCACCGTTTTGTGCTCCTCATCAAATTACCCACTTGCCTTCCGACAGTTCCCGCGAAACACATTCAATAAATAGAATTGTTCGTCATTGTCCCTCCCAGCGCGTGTATTTCACTGTGCCACTTAGCTTTATAGTTTCACTGATTCATAGCCCGCTGCCGAAAGGTTGTCGAGGATTGCCGAAGGTTTCCGATTGCCACTGTAGTTTTGGAGGAATTCACTTGAATTTAGCAAAAGGGATCAGTGTGCTATGAGTTATGGCTCTTAGTGTACGTACGATCATTACGATGTATGGGCATAATGTCAATACGTTGCGTAAAATTAGAAGTTGGAGTCATAAGAAAACAAGATCGTCAAAGCTGGATATAGCCCCATTACTAAGCAGCCGAGTGAATTTATAGCGACAGTTCGCGTAGTTCGACAATTAGCATGAAGATAAGCGTTGCTTTTAGTAGCCCATTATCAATACGCGATTATCTTCCTCTAATGGCATAAATGGTTAATAATATCTATGCAAATCAGTCGCTAGAGGCCCATTAAAACTTAATCATTATAATTATTGATACATAAAATCACTATAAAACTTAATGAATTTCTTCAACGAGTTGAAATGAATATTTTTACGTTATTTTAGATTTTTTTCTTTGCCTACTACTTATTTCTATACCAACTGACCGTGCAATAAGATTTTAATTTTTACAAACTGTTCTTACATTTTGTCAGATTTTAACAGAAATATTGGTTCCTTCGGTTCCATACAAGACGTGAACTCGGTATGAACTCACAATCTCGCATGTTCACAATTGTAAGGATCTAGCTGACTCAACACATTTGGCTGTCTGCCTATCCCTCGGATCAGTGTCGCCGCGATAAATGACTTTACTTTTAAACAAGGATTACGATTTTTCGACCGAGGGTACTTTACTGCAGTGAAAAATGCGAGTGTACCCCTCCGGGTAAGAAACGGCAGAGTGGGGTAAGAAGGGCCAGGCGCGGGCAAGCGGGGCCGCGGGGCCGCGGGGGTCTAAGTATATTCAAAGTAGAGGTTTTACTGGCGCGGTTAGTGAGTGAGTCTTTAGATTCAAGTGTTCAGTTATTTGCCGGAAACGATATGTTTTGGGAAGTGATTTCCGGGATTTTAGAGAAAAGGGAAGGAAGGTTTATTTTATTTATTTATTTATTTATTAACAGGAAAACCAACAGCTATAACAGATGCATAACAATTATATATGAGGAATTGATTTTGAAGGATCTTATTTTCTTGTCTACCTACGTAGGTGTGGGTATGCGAGTCAAGTTACAACATGCGAAATTAGATGGAGAGACATGTCAAACTCCCCACCTCATGTCCATAAACATTTTATAGTTTCAGGTCAGGACTGTGTAAAATTATTAAATTACATTAGTTTGATTTGAAATAAGCAAAAACTTAGGTAGGTACTTATATGGTATTCAAACTGTCCAACAGTGAGCAGTTTCTAAACCGCAAATTATATGTTTGAAATGAATTACACAGCAATATAACTTGTACAGTCGCCAAAGGAGTTCCAGGCACGCACACTACAAAAATATAACGTTAGACGAGTATCGCTACTGCTCAAACATTTTTTTTTAACTATTTCAATAGTCACTATCATTCTGAAATCAACTTAATTAATTAAGCTAGTTATTTAACTCGAAATAATATTAATTTGAAACATAAGTTTGAATAGACTTTAGAACATACCATTATACCTTTTTAGACAATTACATAATAAACATTGGGCGGAGTGAATAAACATGTCACATAGATAAAAACATATAATCTGATCCAGTAACAATAACATCACTCACACTCCAGTACCGCCGACTTATTTCATTATTTATTTATTATGGCTAAATATGCTGTGAAAGTTTTGAATATTTGCATAGTATTAAGTATTTCGTTTATACAGTAAACACATAAGAATTCCTTTTTCAAATATTAATGTAAAAATAAAAACATTTAAAAATATAGTAACCCACTGGTATCGGAAACAGTGTTATGTATTAGTGTGATTGTTTATATTTATTTATTAAATGGATCCGTTGCATGGGTGGCAACAATCTCACGGTGTCGAGGCACAGGTCGAGGCGAAGCATTTGTGTAAGCCAATGGTGTCGGTCCAGGCAGGCGATGGCTTATTTCGCCTGTCTCAGCGTGACGATGCACCCACAGTCAACAAAGATACATTTTAGAACTAAACATGCACCTCTCAAAATAATTACGCAATATAAAATACAATGCAGAGAATATAATTCTCATATAAACACAACTCATACATACATATAAAAAGTTTATATAAATTATGTAATACATATAACATACTAACGACGAGTACAACTATTATGTTGCGAAATCAAGTTATACCATCACTAGCTTCTGCCCGCGACTTCGTCTACGTGAAATTTTTTGTACCCCAGACCCGACCGTCGCATCGTATCGCCTGCATGTGCTACTACTTCGTTTTCGCTTAGCGAAAACTTCTGACTTTTTTTTCTTTTTGCTCATCTCCTAAAGGTCCTAGCGTGATGTTTAATAGCCTACATCCTTCCTCAAGAATTGGGCTATCAAATGCAAAAAAAAAATCCGACCGAAACTTCCAGAGATTAGAGCTTTCAACCAAACAAACTCTTCAGCTTTATTATTAGTATTATTTTAAAACTATGCTATCTCCTAAGATATTCATTGAAATCAAATGATGTCAAGGGCAATTTTGTCAAAATTAAATACTTGTGATGAATAACGTATTTATTTGGATAAGGATTAATACCATGTTTATACAAACACCTTCGCAAATAATTACTTTAGAACAAATTTGATTACCACAAAAAAGTTTATAGTGAGTCAATCTTAAAAGATAGACATATATGCTGTTGCGGACTTTTATTTAGAAGTCTTAAAGAGGAACAATTCCGTCATACATAATTTTTGCGTTACTTAAACCGTTTACGCAGCGTACGCAACAGAAGCTCTCAAAAGGAATAATTTTTCCCGTTTTTGCAACATTTTTCATTGATGGTCCGCCTTTCTCAATAAATGGACTATCCAATACAAAAATAATTTTTCAATTCGAACCAGTAGTTCCTGAGATTAGCGCGTTCAACCAAACAAACAAACTCTTCAGCTGTATACTCGTAGTACTCGTAGTAAGTGTAGAAGTATACATACAGGGCTACTTTTCAATGACCAGCGAAATTTAAGTATGAGGTACAGACCATCAAACTAAACAACTTTCTACATGGGACCAATATATCGTAATCGCGAAAAATTTATCAACTGCCCCATACAAAACTTCAATACCTACTCGACCTAAACGTATGGGACGGCTGAATTTTTATTCGCGATTACGATGTTGGTCCCATGGAGAAAGTTGTTTAGTTTGATGGTCTGTACCACATCCTTAAATTTGGCTGGTCATTGAAAAGTAACCCTGTATAACGTAGATTTAAAAGACGTTAGCACACTCGACTCTACGAATACGATGTGTGCGTGGCTGTCATTGTGAGCAGTACGTACAGTAGCGATATAGTTTCGTAGTGTGCGTGCCTGTTTACTTAACTCCTTTGGCGTGTGTACATACGAGTAGGTAGGGACAGTTGGGGAACAGTGGAACACGGGGCACTATGGAGCAAAATCGATAAAAAATTTAATTTCAAACTAATTCGCGCGCTACCGCTTCGATCCATCGCAGCGCGTCTTGCGCCATACGAGGACGTAGTGAAATATGGCGGCGCGACAACAATGGAGCTGTGAATAGAAAAATATTGGTTGTCATGTTCAAAAGTTGAGATTTCTTTTCAACGTACTTTCGTTTTTAGTAAAAAAGTTTAAACAATAGGTAAGTGATATATTTTTTTCATAAATCTTAATCATTTTGTCTATTTGAGACCGCTATGTGTTAAGTTCAAAACATCACCTAACTTTTTTGAAGACTTGATTGAAATTTTGTACACGCTATGGGGCACTATGGAACGGGGCACAGTGGAACACTATTCCATTGAACACCACTAACTTAATTTTTTGGCAGATTTTACACAAGTCCAGAATGGTGAGACACCGCGTCAGAAAAAGTAACAGGGCACTTCACAGCGAAGCTGACAATAGTTTCTATTTTCCGTTAGAACCGGACATGGCAATGGTTTCAGCTGAGGATATTGAACTAGTCTTGTCAAACCCGTCCTTATCTGGAAAAACTAAACGTCAAAAAAGCATCTACACGTTTCCTGACAAGGTATTAAAAAAGATTTGATACCATTGGTTAATTTTTTGGTATGAATACAGGTCGTGTTCCAATGTGCCCCATACCCTGTTTCATTGTACCCCAGACCTGGGGAAATAGGTTTAAGTTTGATTATTGATCTCTGTTTTGCTGTGCAATTATAAGTTAAGGTATATTGTTGATGTTTGTAAGCAAAAATTATATAAAGAATAAACACAGATTTTTCTAAAAATAAAAATATTTTTTTCGTACCATTGTGCCCCAACTGTCCCTACTCTCTTTTCAATTTCATATAAAACCCGCAAGTTCTGAACGAAATGCTAGCTATGTGGACAAAATTAATTTATAATTTTATTCAACGACTACTAAAACCACATACATGTAACATAGGTACCTATTTATACATATACTAGCTGCGCCCCGCGGTTTCACCCGCGTAAGTTTCGATCCCGTGGGAATATCGGGATAAAAAGTATCCTATGTGTTATTTTGATGTATAAACTATATTACTGTAAAGTTTCATCAAAATCCGTTCAGACTTTTTTCTTTTTGTTCAACTCCTAAGGGTCCTAGCGTCAAGTTTAATAGAATATAGCCTTCCTCAAGAACTGGGCTATCAAACACAAAAATATTTTCATAAATGCGACCAATACTTCCAGAGATTTAGAGCTTTCAAACAGTATTTCAAACAAACAAACTCTTCAGCTTTATTATTAGTATTATTTTAAAACTATGATATCTCCTAAGATATACATTGAAATCAAATGATGTCAGAGGCAATTTTGTTCAAAATTAAATACATGTGATGAATAACGTATTTATTTGGATAAGGATTAATACCATGTTTATAAAAACACCTTCGCAAATAATGCATTATTTTAGAACAAATTTGGTTAGCATAAAAGAGGTTATAGTGAGCTAACCTTAAAAGATAGACATATGCTGTCGCGGACTTTTTTTTAAAGCTTCTAAAGGGAAACAATTCTGTCATACATGATTTTTGCGAAACTTTAACCGTTTACGCAGCGCACGCAGCGGAAGCTCTCAATAGGAAAAAAAATCCCCCGATTTTGAAACATTCTTCATTGGTGCTCCGTTCCTATTGGTTTTAGCGTGATGATATGAATGGGCTATCTAACACTGAAAGAGTTTTTCAAATCGGACCAGTAGTTCCTGAGATTAGCGCGTTCAAACAAACAAACAAACAAACAAACAAACTCTTCAGCTTTATAATATTAGTATAGATTTAAAATAAAATACAATATTACCTATTTATTATGTACACCTTATCAGTCTGATATAAATGACATGTGACTTACATGCTTTTATGATACGTTAGAAAATATAGGTGCTTAATTATGTAAACATTATTAATTTAACGGTTGCTAATTAATAGTTAATGGTACTTAATCAAATAATCTGTTTATAGATTTGATACGAGCCCATTCACATTCGACCAAATAGACTATCATTATCATAAATTCCTAAGATTAAATATCGAATTTGTAATATTGTATCGGAAACTTAAAATTTTATTATTGGATATCGAATAAATAAACACTTTTAACAACTAAAGGTTGTGTAAAAGTGCGAAAATATGTAGTATATCAGTCAAGGTCATCGCTCGACGCTTGTACCATTCATAGCACTCGCTATACGTCACGAGATGACGTCAATGACACGATGAGATAAGCAAGCAAAATTTCGACTAAATATTCAACGACTCCGTGGCGCAACGGTAGCGCGTCTGACTCCAGATCAGAAGGTTGCGTGTTCAAATCACGTCGGGGTCACATGTCATTTTTGTTTTTTAATTTCACAACAAAAATTATATTAAGCTTTATTTTTCATTTTAATTTGTCTTTTATTACCTACATAGTTGATTGTCTGTAGTGATTTTTGTTGTAAAAATTCCGAAAAAACTGTTTCTGTCAATGTTTTGTTTTTCCAGAAGCTTCGGAATGATGAAAAAGTAATCAATAAAACCTATAAAATATTGATGAAACGGTTGTTTCGGTGGCCGGCAGCCATCAGCCATCAGTTCCCACGGACGGATGCTATTTGATTATTTCACGGTCCGTGCGTCCGCGGTGTGAGCTAGTAGTTCTCTACCTCAACCACGCCGCGGCCGGGCGGCGGCCGTTCGTACGGGATGCGATGGGCGGTTTTTGCGTCTGGTAAAATAAGTTTAGTGGAATTGGCGAAATGTGGGCTAAAGAATTATTTTTGTTCCAAAAATATTATATAAATAACACAGGAGTTGTGTTTCGGTTGGTTGTGTTCCTGCAGGCAAATATCATTTATTCAAAAGGTTTTTAATCTACTTCTGGTGTGTATTTATTGGACGAATATTTTATTAATTAAATTTTATATTATTTTAGCCTGCTATTGCGGGTTGAATAAATATAGCCTTTAACATGATCCAAGTTATGCAAATGATATTGACAATGAGTGAGAACATTGACTAGCGATTGAATGCTCGCATCGCCTGTAATAATAGTAATATTCATCATAATAGTAATCTGTGTAATGATTGTTGCTTCTGTGAGAACTTTGCCTTTTGTAATAGTTCCTCAGATCGCACAGCGCACCGTGAAGCCACTGGAAATTAATCAACGTTGATTGAGAACGTCGATTGGTGGCCGACTCATTTGTAAGATGCCATTATCATTTAGATTAATGTTGAAATTTTTTGTGTCGAACTAAAACGTATAAGCGAAGTTATTTACATTGATAACACTTTCCTAAGAAGACCGACATTTTGCGTTTTTGCTTTTACCTTACTAAAAAGCAAGCACCCCGCTGTTAGACACGCAACATTGTAAACTTAGACTTGGTAGGTGTATTGTGGTATTTCCAGCTTCATAATTATCACCACTTTCCACAATACTTTCATTGGTAAAGAACTATAAAGAGGCTGTCAAATTGTAATAATTTCTAGATTGATAAGGTATATTAGGTAACTTTAGAAAAGCCTACCCTTTATTCGATAGTATCTCGGTATTCGTATTTCGAAGTAATGCATAGGTACAGTTTTCTTACAACAACGTGTTCATAGTTTCCAAGGAAAAAATCCTGAAGAGAGCACCGTCAATATGTCGGAGTGGTAGGTATTCTTGTAAAAGTGCAATACAGTAATGGTTGCACGACCTCAAGACACCTTCCAACTACATGTCTTAGGAAAAAAAGATACTGCGTTTTGTTCAGTGACCTACGAGTCTATAGACGAGGCACTAGTCTTAACACAACGCTAGCATGTAGTAGCGGCTTTTTGTTCACTGGTCTACGAATCTCAAGATGCTTGCCTTTCTTTACGAAGACATTGCTTTGTGCAGTGGTACAGATACAAGGCGGTGTTAAAGATCAAGGAAATTACCTTAACTGTAGGTGATAGTGCTTTGTCTAATGCCGATTGGTTTTGACAGTTCGCCGCTTGGATGATGTCAATGTGGTTTCAAATAATTTCAACCGTCATTGTTTCTTCTTTCAATGAAATTGGCAACTTGATACCTACGTCTAAGAAAACCCAGAAGAAGCTTAATTTTAATTAACTGAGAAACTTGCCATACTTTTATCTAAAGTTGCATCACGTTACAGACTTTTATTTAATGAAAACCAATAAATTCTATGCAAATGTCCAAACTCGTAAAACAGCTGTTTAAATCAGTGATATAATTTTAAAATCTCGTTTATTTTATATCTAAATGGTCATTTAATATAAGTTTGATGACGGCGGTGACCTTGGGGCATGCAGTCATTGACCAGAGTGACCACGGCGACACTGTCCCCGTGGATGTCACCGCGGGTCGTTTGTATGTGCCGCGTGGTTCATAGGCACTCGGAATTCCGACATGTCAACTAACTCCGAGATTTAAATCACCATGATGGCATGAGTAATAAAAATCGTTAAAAATATTGAATTACTTGTTTCCTGTGTTTCTGTTGGGCACTGAATCATTTGTTTCAACCTGTGAAGCATTCTTTTTGTCATGCTTATCACGTATGGGAGTTCCCATGATCCGAGTTAGATATGAGTGTAGTAGGAAACGATATTTCTAATTCAATAGGTAATTTTATTGAGTTATGATATGTCATAATTTCCCAAACCTACAGATTCAGTACGTATAGCTTTGCGATGATAGATGCTTCTACGTCAAGTCATGCCATAGCACTCACTCTTCAACCAAGTTATCAGTCTGAAAGCCCAATTTAGCACTGATCTCTAAAAGTTAAAGAGTCCGCCAATTCTCCAATCAATAGTTTTTTCTCTCTTATAAAATTAGTTCTCAGCTAATTTGTATACAATTCAGTTCCCCGGGGAGTGAATTTCAAACCGTTCTCGTATGAATGCTCCTCTCAGCATCATGTTACGTTATGTCTCCGTCGCGGTATCACGTCGCCGCAATTACTGACCAAGCAGGACTGCCGGCCACATTGCTACTGCATTCTATGAAAGGAAACCCATTTGCAATCGGTACCAATCTTAATCTAATTAATTGTCTATTTTTTATTGATTTGAGCTTAAATAAAGTGGTGAATCGTTCGCAGGCTCTGGATGTGAAGCTAATCGTTCGTTGGTTTTTCTTTAAATTTCAAAAGTCACGAAATATAGATATGTAGAAGGTGAACTCCTCAGAACACGCGATGTGCTCATAAATAATAGTTGCTTCCATGGTATCCAGTGGACAACGTGAAGCAGAATGTAACTAGGTGTAACAATTGCAAATTGCAGATATTTTTATTCCGCCCAGCATGTGGTGTTAAGATTTATTTCAAACACTAGCTTCTGCCCGCGACTTCGTACGCGGATCCTGTTGCTTATGCCAGCGACAACGGGGTCGTCAAAATCGAAGATCTGAAACGTCTGATATCGAATTCTAAGAGCCCGGGGACGGGAAAACAACGGGATGCGCGAGACGATTCGAGACGTTCCAGATCTTTCATTTTTGTAAGTCAACAGGAAATGCCCATCAGATTAAACAACTTTTGCTAAGACGTCATTCCTATATATGTTATACTGTTATAACACTATGTCACGCCGCTCATATTCTTGATCAGCCAAAACCACTGCAACTTCATTTGTTACTGGAGCTTTGTATCTGCCACGTTGTCCAGTAGCGGGTCGTTTATCAGCATCAATCACAAATTTATAACTGTTGCTTTGTCCGGGGGGGGATAGATTCTAAGCCAGATTTAAAACTGTGTACGTAGGGATTTACTTCATGCAACATATTTTGAAGCAGTGAAATCAGACTATTGTTCAATTGCGGAAAGTTTTGGTTTCTAATATTTGCCTGATCTTGATAATTGGATACGAAATATATTTGGAGAAACTTGAGGTCATTTTCAGGCAATAATGAACCAATAACGCACCAAAAGATGTCATTTGAAAGGTATTATTGTACGAACGGATGTTGTCCAAGAAATGTTTTGACTGTGGATGGTCACAGATTAGCAGTGATCTTAATATTTCTGGAGGATTTTGTAATATTTCAATATGTAATTTTCCACCTGAGCAACACATACCGTTTGTTTCTTTTTGCCAATTAACAGCTTCACAAAAAGTACAATTTTGAACCATAACTCCGATGGCAGATATGTGGCGTAGTCAATCATAGGAGTATACGTAAATGCACTCCGTTCCTTATCAACCCAAGGAAGGTCGCCACGCCCTACGGCGATATCTTGAGACACATCCGATTCTTCAGATGATATTGACATTCTGTTCAGAGAATGTCGAAGTCGATCAGAATTCAAACGTTCGTTGCGCGCTTCTTCTGTCTCTTCATGCCGTACTCCAGCAATTCTTTCTCTCTCACTTTCTAACTGATTATGAATATTTTGTTGTGTGCGTGTTCGGGACAATGTATGATAATCTCGATCACCAGTTAGTCGCGCATCACGTTCATCACTCGTTTCAAAAGACCTGTTAGTAGAGGTGCGAATACGCTGAGAACTCAAGCGTAATTCTGTATCGGTAAACGTTTCCGATTCGCGAGACAATGCATGTCACTCACGATCAGCGGACAGTCGTGCATCACGTTCACCACTTGTCTCTAGAGACCTAGAAGTCGATGCGTAGATACGCTGAGAACGCAGGCGTGCTTCGCGATCCGAAGAGGTTTCCACGGAGCAAGTTGCAACCTGATATTCTCGAATAGCATCAAGTCTCTCCTGACGCTCTTCGGTAGATTCTTGGGATCTTATGATCCTCAATCTTTTAGCTCCTTTGGAACATTGGGTAAGATTTGACCTCTTTCTAGGCATGGTTATAGTTTTATTGTGAAGATACCTGATCAATCAAAATCTAAGTGACTGCTTCCCTGCGTTACCGGGTAGGCTACCGAGACACGAAGAAAAATGGCAAAGGAAATTAAATACTCAAATAACATAAGCCCGAAGGAATATTTATTCGATAAAATAAAAAAAAAAATGGCAGTTTTGGGCAGTAGAGTCAAATTTTCAATGATATACCATCGTCATCGAAAATCAGTCCTAAACTGTTACTGCCTTCACCGCGTGGAGGTACTCCCAGCTTATGTTATTTTCTAATTATACAGTGAATTTAGTGATAGCTTTGATTCCCAAATCAGATGTTTCTGATCTTCGATTTTTAGAAGTCAACAGGAAATGCCCATCAGACCAAACAACTTTTGCTAAGACGTCATTCCTATATGTGTTATGGTGTAGCTGGGCTCTTGGAGTTCCACAACAGGTGTTCCAGATCTTCAATTTTCATAAGTCAACAGAGAATGCTCATCAGATTGAACAACTTTTGCTAAAACGTCATTCCTATATATGTTATAGTGTAGCTGGGCTCTTGGAGATCTACATCAGGTGTTCCAGATCTTCAAATTTATTCTCTCAGCAGAAAATGCTCATCACGTGGAACAATTTTTGCTATAGTACCATTTTTATATCTCTTATACTTTAGCTGGTCTGTTGCGGTTCTGCATCAGGTGTTCCATTTTCTAAAATAAATTATAGCCTATATGTTGCCTAGACTTAATACCTATACAACGAAAAAAAAATCATTCAAATCCGTCTAGTAGTTCCGAAGATTAGCGTGTACAAACAAACAGACAAACAGACACACAGACAAACAGACAAACAGACACTTTTTTTTTTTTGGATTCGTTCTCTATTACTGTTTCTAAACCACCCTCAATTATTTTTTTTTAAATATATTCAATGTACAGACACAGTTTTTTTACTGTTTTATTATATGTATAGATAAGTTGATATTATGGAATAACAACTTAATATGGACATTACCCAAAGAAAACTCGTAGTTCATTCTTCGATGAGACTTGCATGGATGTACCAGGTAAAGATTCCTGTAAATATATACAATGTGGAAATGACAATACAACAATAAATTAAACTTCGTATAGAAAATGACGTTCCTAGTATGCGTATATAGGTATTATTATTAATTTATTAAAGACATTATTTTTCATTCTTAAAAATTTCTACATGATCTATTTGTTAACAAGCCAGCACCGACAGGTTAAACACATCTGCAGTTGAACACAACATGTTGCCAGCTCGCTAGTTCAATAACCTTCGCCAAATTTGTTCATAAATTTTGTTTCCCGATGTGAACTAATGCATATTATACCTTATGCTTGAGACATAAGAGTCACGCATGCGGAAGTAATTACTTACTACAAATGTTAAATTTTTTAAAAACCTGAAAAAAGGGGTTGCCCGGAACACTGACCTATACCATTTTTCAGGTTTCGGCCATATGTTTGTTGGGTCAATAACACCGCGCTGTTGCCGCAATATTTAAAGTGTGTTCTTTTTTTTTACACTTTTATGCTATTTAATATGTTAGACAAATCACTTTTTAATTTCAGCATTATGATTTATTTATGGTTCCTACATACTCCTATGCATTTGTATTGTTGTATCATTGCATATTATCTAGTGATGGTCCAATAGAAACTTATCGGAAGTAACGTTGTCGATGGTAGTTGTAAATATTTATCTTCCTTAACCTTCTTTCTATATTTAGTTGCTTTTCTAAGAGTAGTTCTATCATTGTAGGAGTCAGGCGTGCTGAAGAACCGTGTTCGGATGCTCTCGGATCTTGTCGGGTGACGTCGGCACCTTGTGCTAAAGTGGCGGGATACTTGGATGGCATGATAAATGCGATTTATCATTTTGTTTGCAGGTACTAGGTGGTTTTTTTATGCGTTCTGTGTGTTAAAATACCATTTCACGCTAAACCATTGTAAAGTATTAATGTGTGACCTATCACAGTTAGCCAGTGCAATTCTTTTTGGTCAAAAAAGTTACAGTCTGAATTAAACCCCGCACGTTCAATCTCTGTATTGCCTACCTTCAGACTGCGTCTTATGACAATGTAGCGTGAATACCACGCCGCCGCGCCGCCGGTATCACCGAGATAATAAACAAAACGATTACAGTGTTCAGTAATGAGTACACAGCGGCCACAGTTAGAGGGAGGCAGTACTTGTAGGCAGAGGCAGTGGTTTGTGGTTGTGCCGTGGTCGAACTAAGTGGTGCCTTCTGTGGGAACTGGAGCGCTGACCACCGCCGTGAGATACTGCTACTTTGATTACGTTATGTGGATGGCGTAGAGTTACTCTTGTGATGTGCTCCTTATGCAACTTATTTTAGTACTGAAATATTTTTACTTAGTAAGGGTTTACACAAGGAGGGATATTAGGGACACTTGTATTTTTACGTAAAACAGTAAACTTTCAAGTTATATTTCGTTATTGGTAATGGAATTGATTTCAACTTAACGAAAATCCAATCCGATTTCGAAATTTTAAAGGTAATTGAGATCAAGCCGTCGATCTAAAAGTCATCACTTTCCATTCCTTTTCTTCCGTCAGTGCGTGCGAGTTGATCCCCCTATACCACATGCGCCTGAGCCGTGACTTTCACTCCACCACCGTTATTCCGACCTGTAGGTTAATTGCCGGTCCGGCGACCGTTACGATCGACCAGACAGATAATTGACCGGACCGGTCGCACGATCCGGAGCCCTTTAGAAAAAGTGGCGAAAAATTATAAACTACACGTCTGTGTCTGTAAGTCTGTAACCTTTCGGCCCCTTGCGCACACGCAGACTGACCACGTGACTCGTAATATTAATAGATAGTAATCATAGCCCTTTGGAAAAAGTGGCGTGAAATTATAAAGCCGTACACAATTACACATGCACAGGTGTCCGTCCGACCCGACCCATGTGATTCGTTCACTGCATACCATGCGAACAGTTTAATACGGTACGAGGAGTTCATTATGAACCTTTGTGTAAGTTCAAGAGAGCCAGTGAAAATAAGTTTAGTGAACTTAAGTTTGATTACATGTTGTGTGTTTTTCTCTAGTTTAACCTACTGTGTAGTAAAATTATCCACTGACAAACACCCCACGTCTAAATAAAAACTTTATTTTTAATATTAAGGAGCAATCCTTAACGTTGACATCAGTTGATACGCAGACGATATAATTACAGCTCTAAATACTTCCAGTCGGGGTACTGGTCGGTGATGCGATAAGTAACTGTCGTCACAAGCACGGCAGCCGGTCCGATGTTAAGACGACATCACCGCAGCGACAGAGCGACAGAGCGACAGAGCGGCAGAGCGGCAGAGCGACAGAGCGACAGAGCGGCAGAGCGACAGAACAGCAGACAGGGGACGGGAACATTTACTTAGGGGGCGCTTTACGTGACACGACTGTAACGGAGCCTAGGGTTCTTATAACAAGATAGTGAAATCATTTTGTTTCCATCAGTTTCTGTCTTTTGGTTGAAATGATATCGATATTTTTATTAGTTCTTATATAATTAGGTTAATTTTGATGTGCAGGTACTTGAGACATCGTCATCCTACGCGCATATTTTTATTAAAAGTACCTGTGTTGTTTTTGTTTATTAATTGTCTTTGTTTATTTGTCTCTAAAATGATAATTAAAGTGTATGTAATGTCGTCGGACACAACTTTAACATCGCGCGCTTCTTTGTCGCTGGTGTGGAACAGATTTAACAAAGACGGGCACCCACCAGCCGCATCAGTCGCCGCGACCGGTCTGCTCGTAATGAGCAAAAAATGACGCTCCCTAGTCTGTGCCCCGTGCACTGAGCAGTGTGCAGTGTGTAGGGTTACCAGTTACGCCGCTGTGTGGGACACGCACTGATAAACGAAACCTGTTCCATTTAGCGAAGAGTTCGGAGTCGTGGTTATCAGTGACGAAATCAAACGCTCGCAGGTATCCAATTATAGTAATAATGGCGACTGATCTAAAAATGGGATGAAAAATGCTCTCTTGTTTTTTTTAACACTTTTTTGAGACTTACAAATATTGTAAAACTTTGAAAAACTGTGACTATTCCCTAACCAATGTCAATCAATCATTGATTGGAAAACAATAATTATATAAAGTGTGCGGATCAACAACATGTTTGCCAAAGTATCTGCCTTAATAAGTTATAAATGTTGTGTCACAAGACTGCTCTTTCCTGATACCGTGCTACATGCTATGTGAGACACTAAGTACCCGTTTTATAATCGTTTCTACAAACAGTCTGTATCCCACTCCCTCTGACACTGCGCTGCAGCCAACATTTAATTGTCCCGTGTTCACATTGATCGCCCGCGCCTTCGCTGGTGTAGCCCGCGCTTTACACTCCTTTAATTGAATCCCGATACCAATACCAATGTATTGTCCTAGTCATGGTCTCTTTGTGTTTGTAACTAGCTGTGAGCAGTAGGCTATTGAGATGTAAGGCTGCATGTATGATGACTGGTTCGTTAGCAGCGTGAGCAGCGCTAACGAGAATCATTACGTGGGGATAGTTATTGAAGTAGCACAAACAATTATATAAACTCATTGATTGTTTTATAGCCCGTTACGTCTAGTTAGGCAAGTATTAACCAGTCTTTGAACTGTAACAATTGCGTTGAAAAATATAGAGCATGTTCCTTTTATCCTGGATCCGACAAGCGACAAGGTGAATACTCTGCGTCCGAGGAAAGACTGGGAGCTCAAGGATTATATTGGACTACCCACGGAATACCCACGGGTACTGACAAGCATCTCGAGTTGCTCCTTCCAAAATGCATATGTAGTAGTCGAAGTCCCATAAATGAGTACTAACTTATGGTATGGAAACTTGTCACATAAAAGGTACTAAGGTTTACGAATGTAGCAAGTGAAATCAATGCCTTTAGCGGTATGTGACAATCCTCGTAGACGCGCGCAATGCTGTAGTATCGATGTCTTACAAGTTGTGTGTAATTGATATGTTAGTACATAGTGGAGGTTTTTGTTGACACGAGCTTCAGGTGATTAACGTTAGATGTTTATTATATTAATGTTGTAATGGATATCCCTGCATGGAATGCCGACAGCGGATGCTTTAAAATATCTATGAAAAACTCGTTTCGCTTGTGGAATGTAGTGGAAAATGTAAGTCCAGCATAATTATGATGAATACCTACGTTATAATAATTATTATGAATCACAGTTCTCTCCCATTTACTCGGTCTTCACCGAGAACTGATCAGATTATGTCGAATTCACAGATCATGTCATAAAAAGGCACACAATGCTGTATCAGTATAAAGTGCACCTTGTAAAGTCGCTAATCATGGTGCTATAGCGCTGTTGACTAAATAACTTGCATCGAAGTGATGGTTTACACGAAAACGTCCACAAAACCAAGCATTCCACCCAGTTTCCTTTCACCAAGACGCAAGAATGCCATCCTTCAGTACATCAGGGGGCACGGGAGTGCCCCCGCCAAGACGAGCCAAGCGAAGCGCAAGGGCACTACCTACCTTTTCTCGAAGCACTTCGTCGTATTTTTGAACCTTCTTAACTTGGGTTTGGATTATACCAGATAAACAAAATTTTCGGGATATGATGTCAGTGGTTGACTTATTAAACCTACAAAGTTTCAATTGCATAGCTCTTATACTTTAGATTTTATTGATATCTAAAATACCCCGGTTTCGTCACTGATTCACTGACTCACTGATGATCATCAATATTCTAAGGTACTTCCTGAAGTCCTAGAAAGCTGAAATTTGATATGTAAGCTAGTAATACTACACAAACAACAAAAAAATCTTAAAACTTGAAACTTTTACCCCCCCAACCCCTTAAACTCGGGGGTGAAAGTTTGTATGAAACTTCCGTAAATTTTGATGCTAGAGGTCTGAAAATTTATATAGGGGGTCCTTGTTATAAATAATAAGATCCCACATTAACACACGAAAAAATGAACAACAGAAAAAATACTCGTATAAATATCATAAGCAACTTACAAAAAGAAATGAAATCACACAAAAACATTTCATGTTAAATGTTGCCAAGACGAGACCATGTAGCTCGCACTGTCAAAAAGTAATCAGATCTCATGTAGAGCCAAGCTTCTAACTCTACACGCCCTAACTCTACAAGGCCTAACTTCACAAACTACGCCTTAGTCAAAATATATGACTTGGCCATTTCGCATTTCATTCACATGAGCGTAAGGTGAAAAACTCTCATACTGTTATACAATGGTTCTTGTAGTAACGAAACGGCCAAGCCAAATATTTTGACTAAGGTGTAGTTGGCGAAGTTAGGCCTTGTAGAGTTAGGGCGTGTAGAGTTAGAAGCTTGGCTCTACATGAGATCTGATTACTTTTTGACAGTGCGAGCTACATGGTCTCGTCTTGGCAACATTTAACATGAAATGTTTTTGTGGGTACAAGATTACCAAAACATCAAGCCTTGTATAAAGAGACATCTTATAAATATTAACATCAAACAGGAATCAATCATCGAATCAGTTGGAGCCTTAAATCGTTAAAGGGCCGGGTTCAGTTCCCGGAACGTGCAAAAAGACTCGCGAGGTATATCATTATGTCTATGCGTATAATGAAGCATAATAATCGGTTTTTAGCACGAACTGAACTGTATGGCGCTGGCGTCCTACACTCGGAGATAATTACAAAATGGAGCTCAATAATGCCCTCTTGGTTGTCTTGTAAGCATGATCGGGGAAGTTGGCTAGAATATCTACTGGACTCTCCTGTTAGACAAGATAGATCATTGTGGAATAGATGCAAGATACTATAAATAAGTGAGATTCGAGAACAGAGGGAAAGAAAAATAAAACAAAGATAGTATGCTTCAAGTGGTATTGCGATTGTCTCACTGTCGCAATACCACATCACTGCCCCATGCCTGTAGCAACAACAACATAGCCTTATAAACTCTACGTTTAGTTGGCTTTACTTACATATTTTTAACATCAAGTTAGAGCTTTTTATCTGCCAACATTTTACTTCGTTAATCAGCTTTTACAGCTGACATTGGATTACACTCACTTTAATCCTTAAGAGATATGTTCATATTTCTGACCCTGATTGCTAAAAATAACGTAACATTCTCTTCAACTTAATTCTCAAGTATAAGAAGCTTAGCTTCGCTTATAATCTCGTATGTTTACTTGAAGGCTCAGTGTCTATCCGTGGCCGTCGAATTAGTAGCGCGATCATAAAAATGAAATAAAGGAGTTTAATGTGAATTTAATTTTGTTTCGCAGGAAATGAGAATACTTGGATGAAGTAGTTTTATTAGTAGCAAGAAGGGTATGTAGACGTTATTGCTGTTTAAGTGAATACAAACGTAAATAAATAGCTTAACGGACTATTTTAAATGTAATAAAGTGAGAGAATTTTAAAATCTGGATTTCAGTCCCGTGATGGGCAAGAACCAAAAAATTAAAGACATGTGACATCGCACCCGCATTGGGCCCTCGTGGTGGACTGTGGACCAGCAGTGGGAACATTATAGACTGACTAGCACTTCGCCCGCGACTTCGTCTGCGTGTATTCGTGCCAAATTTCAAGTTTAATAACTCAAGCAATAAGATTTTTCATAAAAACAAAATCCCCCCTTTTCACACCCTTAAAGGTCGAATTTCCAAAAACCCCTTCTTAGTGCTCCACTGCATAATAAAAGGAAGGTATGCAAAATTTCACGTTCCTAGTCCTTGCAGATTCGGCTGTGCGTTGATATGTCAGTCAGTCAGTTTTTCTTTTATATATATAGAATATGATGATGGGTAACATAGGCGCGGGACGGAGATAGGTAGTACACGGAACTTATAACTGGATAAATATGCCAAGAGAATTCTGGCTCATTGAAGGTATTATGTTTAATTCTATTAGTTAGTTGTTTAATTAGATATTTCTGCTCAGCGAATGAATCTGGAACAGTCGAGCAGTCAATACAAAACAATTTATCGGTTTGTTAGTAATTTAGCACAAATTATATCAACCTGTAAAGGAAACGGGTTATTCTTGATCTGTGATTCGAACTAATAGTGGCTCAGTTTCACAATACTTGAGGAAAATAGTACTTTGTATCAGTTCAAAGACTAGAATCCGACGCTGGGATCCGGTTGGCTAAGGCATTATAAAGAGCTACATTCCTCTGGCCATCATAGTTGTTAGATGTCGTGCTTTGGCTGCTGTGGCTTTCAACTGCCTTGAAGACTTTTCTTAGCCCCATATACTGACATACCATACTTAAGATCGTTATTTATAATAAACTAGCTGTGCCCCGCGGTTTCACCCGCATAAGTGTTGATCCCGTGGGAATATCGGGATAAAAAGTAGCCTATATGTTGACTCAGAGAGTCAGCTACCTCCATACAAAATTTTATCAAAATTGGTCTAGCCGTTTGAGCGTGAAGAAGTAACAAACTTATAAACACACACACTCACAAGCTTTCGCCTTTATAATATTAGTGTGATAATCATTATCACCCCCCAGCCCTTATCCTACTGTGTTTTGAGTATGTTTTCTTTTTCATATTACTCTAATTCTAGTTATTCTAATATTGATTACCTACGTAACTGGTATGCTAAGCAATAAATATGGGAATAATGGAAAATCCTAATAGGTTCTCCAGCACCATCAGTACTCATGTGCTAAGTAAGGTGACGCAAGAATAGAGAGTCAACAAACGTAATCGCGATCGGTTTTTTTACCGGAAACCGGTGACTGGTGAGTGCTGACTGGTAAGATTCGGTAATTGGATGATAATGAGTGGCGGCCGGTAATGGCGCATCGGTAGAGACGCCACGAGTGAGGGGAGCACGAGACATTTCTGAAGTTTAATGTGAACCTCTGTATTCAACGGTGTTGCTTTGATGGCGAAAAAAAGGCGATTTTGTATTGATGATATTTGTGTTTATATCTTTATCATTCCTCTTCGTAGAAGTATCTAAAAGTTTAAGCTTGCATTGTTTTTTGAGTTAGTTAGCCAGTTCAAATAATTGTTTGTCTTTCTGACAGCAACTGTTAACTAAAGACAGCACTGTACTTGTATTAACTTTAATAATGACTACTTAGTTACATAATTTCTTTATCATGTTATCCTCGTTTTTCCGCACCCAGCAAGTGGTTACCTCAATCGAGCTGCTGCGCCCGCGCCGCATTTAATGCACTGATAAAAACATGCCGTCCGCCGCCGACGGTTTTTTCTGCAAGCTCCCAAACTTAAAAGCTTCATGTTTGTATAAGCTGTTCGAATAAAAACGCGTTTGTTTGTGGTATTGTTTAAAAGTTTTATCAAAAGGTAGAGTTTTTTGTTGAGTCGTTGGCGTATTTGAGGGTACATTCTGGGCGTTATAACAAGGGACTGATAATTAATTAGGTCCCATTATAAAGGTTCATATTATAACAATTAGTAAATAAGATTTTTTGAGAAAGTATTCGGTAAATCAATGTCTTTATCATCAGTCGTGAGAACTGCAGTGGTTGGGCTAAGTTCACGATTTTTTTTCCTTTTTAACAAATCATGACCATTAAGATTAATTACATAATTTATGTCTTACTTAAGATACCTCGTATTTTTTTTTCCGTAAGTCCTGTGGGATATGTGGGTATGTGGGGTCGCTGCCGAGAGTATTTCAAGCCATGGGCGTTTACCAGGAAACTGTGAACAACTTAAGATGCCAGTGTAACGAGCCGGCTGTTCGTGGGAGTCGTCGGCATAGCTCCCTGCCGGGCCCGCAGTTATGAGAGCGTAATTATACACAAATATTTAACAATCCGCCGACGATGATAGAGATCGCGAGTAATTGGTGCGCAGAGCCACTGTCGTATGACGTACGGTATGATACTTTTCAAAGTTTGGGTAATCTTAAACGTCCGAAAGCATCTGGTACCTACTGCTATAACTGGAATTTGCCATAGTCACAAGTTTACAGGACTTGGTACACAGATGTCATAGTAACTAACTTTAGATGTATTTATTTATTTATTCTGTCATTGGAACGCCATTCACCAATTAAGTACACGGACGGAGCAAAATATTACTTTTTAATACAGTTGCTCAAAAAGTGGCGTATTGCAGGGACGTATAGCGTTCGGGATGTGGGGTATTACATATTCGTGCTTTTTTTTTACCTTTCCCGAACTCGTGCGTTCTCTTTCCCAACTGTCAAAATAAATGTCTATTAAAAAGAAAAACCAACCATGAAGTTTTTACTAAAAAAGTTCATAGAAGTTTTTATGATTCATGCAAATACGTATATTTCTAAAAAGAAGCTACTAATTTGTTTCAATATCAGATTTAATGATTTGATTGAATACGTTAGGTTAGGTTTCATTTCATTTCATCTTATTAAATTTCATTTTCATTTCATATCAATAAAAAAAATCTACTGAAGACTTGGCTGTATGGGCATAGTTCCCTTTGCCTACCAATGGGTGAAGAAAAAAAAAATCTTTGCTTATATTCTACGGTTGGCGCCATTTTTCAGAAATTTTTTTTGCGAGTGTTTTTTTGAATTAACGCCACCTTATTTTATTAAATTGCTTAATTTTTTCGCAACTGTATTAAAAATAGTCGTTCAGTACACGTGCGAAACCGTCATTGCAACTTGTTCCGACTGTCAACCCTCGCCTTCGGCTGCACCTCGGCTCGGGTAGACATTTGTCGGAACTCTTTGCAATGACAACCTTTCCGCACTTGTAATGAAATATACTATTGCGAGTATCTGCTGCTTTCCATCCTGCACGAAAACGATGCCTTTTTTAGACATTTATTTTTACGATCACCATCCATCACCGCCGTGCTGCCTAGCACTATGGGTGGGCCTATGGTTTCAGGAAACATTTCCTGAAAAAATAGACTCGTGTACCGTAAGACATTGTATACGTACGGCGTACGTACCGTGATGTCGTAGGTCAGCTCTCAAGCAAGCCCCGCGTGAAATGCGACTGTGTTGTACACACGCGGGGTCTCCTTGTTGCCTGCGAGAAACGGGACACCGTTTGTTTGTACCGACGACGCCAGCGATGGTCGGTGTGCCGCAACTGTGTCGCCACAGCGGCGCCACTGCTCCCTGCCTTAACCACAACGCATGTGCATTGCTCTGGATGTGGTTGCGTTAAAAGACTTTACCTGTAACTCTCTTACATAAGCTGTAAACTTTAAGAATAATACGCAGCAAAATGGTTATTTATATACAATACCTTACGAAAAAAGTAGCTCAATTTACTTCAATTTGATTGTGTGCTTTCTTCAAAATGTAATCATAATAAATATCTGAAGTGAGAAAAGGATCATAAGCGACACCCATAAAGATCCCTCAACCCTGCAGTGTACGGCCAAGTAAATTACATTTTAAAGTCCATTTTACTTGTAATAGGTCTCTGACTCGTATATAATCCAGACTCTAATCGTCCGTAAGAGGCTTTCAGAGCAAAATACCACTAAATACGGTCCGTTGTGCAGTTTAACCCTCTTTTTATTGGAGGATAATAATTTCCGAAGTGTGTGAAAGTGTTTGGCGTCGGATTTTCATTAAGATAAGTCGTTGCGCGGGCGCAGGCCACGCCCCTCCATTACACGCACGTGACTCCACGGCGAAAAATCGATGTAATTTACTTGAAGAAATAAAACAAGTTAAATAATATTATAGTGCGGTGGCACGGCCGCGGCGGCCACGGCGGGGCTGCGATAGACGAGAGGCACAGATTGTGCTGTCGCGGGCATGGAGGGCCGCGGTCGCACGCTGTGGTCAGAAGTAGTTCTTTCAATAACATTAATAGTTGAAGTAATAGGTACATTGAGAAAATTATAGAGCGCTATAAGCTTTTTATTTGGATGCCAATCAATATGCTATTTCCTTGGTCTATCAAGTGCTAGACGGTCAGAAATACGTAAAGGGTGTTGAATGATCAACTGACTTTATAACCACGACATAAACCCTTGTAATTATTAAATTATCACGATTAAGCTTTCGATCCACGTACACGTAATCGTGATACTAGTTATAAAATAAAAATATGATTAAATTTCAAGTTATATATCTAGGTTTCTTTACGAACTTAATATTAACCTGCTAGCAGCAGGGCAGGTAACATGGGCGCCGATGGTGAATCAGTCTGGAACTCGGTGGAGTGGTCTTCGTCAAACCTATTTACTTATATCTATCTGGATGTAAGTACTAAGCCGTCGGGTCGTAGGTAAGTACTTATCATTGTATAGGTACACTGTCTTCTGAACCTGCCATGTCAATCATGAAATTTGGCAAGAAGCACTGTCATGCAGCACAAATAAAGGAAAACATCCGAAAACCGTTTTGTATGGAAGAATTATATCGCTAACGCGAACGGAAGGATTTTGACAGAAAAGAATCAATAATAAGTGTAGGTATGGGGTTTTCGAAAATTGGCCTTTGACGGGGCAAAAAGTGGTAATTCGATTTTAAGGGGTTTTTAGTGAGTGGCTTGATTAACTAAAAAAAAAAATAATTTGAACTTGAAACTTGGCACAAAACACAAACTTGCTAAATTAGAAACTTCGTAATTTTTTAAATTCTAAATTACCCTAAAGGGAGATTGGGGTGTAAAATTTTGTATGGAAGAATTTTAACGCGGGGTCCAATTAACTCGAAACTCAGTATGTAAGATCAAAATAAATAATAGGTATAGTATATTAAGATTTTTCGAAAATCTATACCTAACGGGGTGAAGAGAGCCGGGTAGTCAATTTCACAGGGGAGTATTTTTTTTTTTTTAGTTGTAGGTACTAACATAGTGTATAAGATTTATGTTACTAACCTCTTCTATGGACTGTTGTCTGAAAACAAACAATTTTTATTTAATTTTTTTTTATTACGTGGCTTGTTTAACTGGAAAATCGGTATAAATAATCTTTAAGTCAAGTTATAGAAACATCCCAGACGATTTTGCAAAATTTCACTCTTACGGGGATAAAAAAAAGGATACAGTTTATATAAAAATATTATTCATTTGGTTAATAAACTTAAAACTTGGCAGTATTGGGCACAGTAAATAATAAAGATTGTCACTATTCGTTAAAAAAAAAAAACCCCTCACATGGGATTTAGGCAGACAAAGTATACAGGATAGAAAAATATGTAACCCGCTGTCGAATCGAACTCGAACTCGAAACTCAATGCTAATAAAAATTAAATAAAAAAAGGATGGGGGTGAAAAGCGGAGATACAGTTTATTTTAAAAATCAGATTCCAATAAGATTTGAATCAAATCTATAAACTTAAAAATAGGTCCAAATACTTATTTATCTAAATAAATGATAAAGATCATAAAACATACATTTCCAAACTTTTGGAGGAAAGTACGAATTTCACGCGGACGAAGTCGCGGGCAGAAGCTAATAAACTATAAAGTAACTTTGATTTCCAATTTTAAATTTTACTTTCAAAGACATTAATATTATAAATAAAAGTTTTGAGGACTGATTTTGGGGGAAAAGGAACATATTCGATTTTTTCAGATTATGTTCTAAATTATCATGGTAAAATATTCGAGATATGATTGCCGCGATGAACTATTTACATACCAAAATCAAAATCAAAAGTCATTTATTCAAACTAGGCTGAGAATCAGCACTTTTCGAACGTCAATATTACAACAGACAGTCCCCCAAAACGCCCGCCCTTCACCACTTCCTAGTGCTTTCGCTGGGGAGAAGAAGTGGCGCAACAAACTCCCCAGCAGCACAGCTGTCTGTTCAGTGAGAAAATATTTAATTGTATACAATACTAGATATGCAAAGTTATTGACGTTAAGACCACAGAACATTAAATTAAATTATTTGCCATATGTCAGCTTGCCACGCCAATATATCCATAAATACAATAAAACAATACGTACTCAAGCAAAAATTTAAAATGTAAACCAAATTTGAACCCTCGGTGCGCGAGCCCGACTCGCATTTGACCGGTTTTTTACTTATAATATTTTTTCATCATATTCAGGTATACTTATCCAAAATCAGTAAATTCACTGAAACTGTACTTGTACTCTGTAAGTCGTAAACCGTTTTCATAAAATCGAGGCGGGTTCATAAGCCGCGGCGCACACGACACTAAAATAGTTACGAGCGATACACGTGTGGCAGGCGACAGTGTGCACCAGCTCTTACCTCACTCGCAACTACTATAAAATGGCTTTTATTTCTTCAAATATATTTGTTAACTATTTTATCGTCAGTTGATTGTTAGTTTGTGATGAACTCAGCCTGTCGCCATGTAGGTAATCATTAAAACCTTATCGTTTCTGCGAAATAGCAGAACTTTGGTAAGTTCCCACTTAACTATAAGTCATTCAATATTCTGGTGTGTTCGTTATCCTACTTCCTACTAATAATAATACGAGTATTATAAATGCGAAAGTTTGTGAGGATGGATGGATGGATGGATGTTTGTTACTCTTTCACGCAAAAACTACTAAACGGATTTTGATGAAACTTTACAGTAATATAGTTTATACATCAGAATAACACATAGGATACTTTTTATCCCGATATTCCCACGGGATCAAAACTTACGCGGGTGAAACCGCGGGGCGCAGCTAGTTCTAAATAAGGGACTTAATAATTTGCGAAACAATTTCCTCATTCGTTTTTGAAAAATCAAGTATCTGTAAACATAAACGATGCTTGTTATAATATTAAGTAACAGATTATCTCGTATATTCTTTAAACAATGACGTTGTACATCGTGTTTTCAGTAAAATTATCATAAATTGTGTCAAGAATTGCTCGATACGTCATTTAAGTTTTTGTTTTTAAATTATTTAGTAAAACGGGTTAAAATATTGTAAGAATAATAAGTTAATTGATGCTTGTACCCACGGTTATGATAACACTAATATTTAACGCAATAATTCATCTACGCGACACACGTTTATTTTGATTCTCATACTGTAACTGACGCACGATTCCAGCAGTTAGTTTTCAAATTCAAATTCAAATTCAGATTTTTATTTCAGACCTTATGATCCATAAATTGTTAGTATGAACTTATCCTATGTTAGTAAATAACAAAATACAAACAACAACATACACTAATTGGCTACATGAACATGAGCACGCACATGTCTGCCAGCCCAGAGTCTCATAAAAGGTCCGTCAACCTTGTCCGCCAGTGTAGCTAAAATACTGTTCGGGCCACCCCTGAATCGCCGCAACATCGACGCACACCGTTTGCGTATGATGGCATGAAAATCATCTATTCGCGCTTCCGCGAACATGCCCGATGCACTGCAAAACCGAGGCAGCCCCAACAGCATCCTGAGCGCATTATTATACTGCACGCGCAGAGCGCTGTAAGCCTTCTGCGTATACCTAACCCACAAGCTGCACGAGTAAAACGACTGGCAGAAGGCTCTGAAGAGCGTCAGTTTTACCTCGTCAGTGCACCGTGCAAACCTGCGGGCAAGCATATTGCATCGGACTGCCAACGCTCTGCGTTCCCTATCTATATCCTGGTCATCCGTGAGAGAATCCGTGACCACATGACCGAGATATTTAAATTGAGAGACTACTTTTAATGGTGTTCCTTGCAACGTTACCGGTGGTATATTCGTGGGTGTATTATTAACAACTTTAAATACCAGCACCTCACTTTTAGTGGCATTATACCTCAAGCCATGAGCCTCCGCATACCTCTCACATATGGCCACCAGCCTCCTTAGTCCACTGATTGATGGGCTGAGCAGCACCATGTCATCAGCATAGCTAATGTTGTTAATCATCTTTCCATCCACAGAACAACCAACCATGGTGCTACTCAGCTCACCAACCAGCCGGTCTATGTACAAATTAAAAAGACTGGGTGAGGTCAACCCCCCCTGCCTCACTCCACAATCTAGCCCATACTGTACTGATAGTTCATTTGACCATTTAACGTTTTATTTATTTAAATTTTTTTTTTGAATTCGAAATCCGAAAGATACTTTTTCCGACATTATTTCCTAATTGTCTTAATACAGAAAAACACTAAATATGAAGATCTACAACAAGCACCCTCTTTTCCTAACCTCCTGCCAATAAATAACACTTTTCATTCTTCTCTCGTCGTGAAACCAATAAACAAAGCCATCCATCAACAGATGTCTACGCAAATATCGGCGTAGCGCGTACCACCCGCTACGGGTGCAAACGTGACGGCCCCTACGCCTGCACTAGCAATCACCCGCGTCGTCACTCATGGGGAACTACATCGACGGCCCTCACACAAACGTTATTCATCAGACAGGTGTATTTGCCGGGCAAATTTTATGAGAATTTAATGATCGTGAAATTATCGTAAAGATAAACGTAGAAATAAAAAGGTAACTTCTTGCGAATGCCATAAAATTCAAATAAAAGATGTCTTCCTTCCTGTGCGATCACAAGAACAGCATATGGTCTATCAGGGGACGCTACATTTATCATTACACAGAATTTATACAAACAGACAAACACTTTGATATGATTCACATTACAATAGAGAAAGTGCTTGCCAGGCATACATTCCGTTGAGTGGTGGAGAGCGCGCACAGCGCGTGCCTGCGCGTACGTCACCGAAAACGAATAATAAGTTGTACAGACACATGCCGGGCTCGCAGGCGCAGAGATGGTGCGAGTCTATGAAAGGAAAAATACGTTGTTCAGACACATGCCCGGGTTCGCAGGCACAGAGGTGATGCGAGTCTATGAAAGGAAAAATAAGTGGTTCAGACACATGCCCGGGCTCGCAGGCACAGAGGTGATGCGAGTCTATGAAAGGAAAAATAAGTGGTTCAGACACATGCCCGGGTTCGCAGGCACAGAGGTGATGCGAGTCTATGAAAGGAAAAATAAGTGGTTCAGACACATGCCCGGGCTCGCAGGCACAGAGGTGATGCGAGTCTATGAAAGGAAAAATAAGTGGTTCAGACACATGCCCGGGTTCGCAGGCACAGAGGTGATGCGAGTCTATGAAAGGAAAAATAAGTGGTTCAGACACATGCCCGGGTTCGCAGGCACAGAGGTGATGCGAGTCTATGAAAGGAAAAATAAGTGGTTCAGACACATGCCCGGGCTCGCAGGCACAGAGGTGATGCGAGTCTATGAAAGGAAAAATAAGTGGTTCAGACACATGCCCGGGCTCGCAGGCACAGAGGTGATGCGAGTCTATGAAAGGAAAAATAAGTGGTTCAGACACATGCCCGGGCTCGCAGGCACAGAGGTGATGCGAGTCTATGAAAGGAAAAATAAGTGGTTCAGACACATGCCCGGGCTCGCAGGCACAGAGGTGATGCGAGTCTATGAAAGGAAAAATAAGTGGTTCAGACACATGCCCGGGTTCGCAGGCACAGAGGTGATGCGAGTCTATGAAAGGAAAAATCTAAGAAAAACATATTGAACGCAACAGAGATAACGAAAGGTATGTGGCAGCACATAATTAATCAAAACTGAAAGGTTTTACTCAAATCTCTAAAAAACTCTCAAAAGTAAAAATATAACTATCTAAAAATTTCAAAATTGTAAATCTATATAACTGTCTTATGAAGTTATGACTATCTGCTCCATGAACCCGCAATGTGGGCGAGATGAATCTCTATGATATCAGCAACTTTAATTTCCATGTGCAACTAGCTTTTTCCCATCTCTTAAGACGACAATACTTTCCATCATTACCTGTATACCTGTACAGGCTTAATGACATAACCTCCGCATTTACGTATCATCGTGAGAATGGTGACGTCCTCTCACAGATCATATCACAGGTAGGTACGTGCTTACAATACTACGGTATTATAATTATATGGCGGCACTTGCCGATCATATCGTGGGTTTGTTTGGGCCTTTAATGGATTTTTTTTTTCGTATGAGTTGTGTGGTGTGTGTGCTGTGGGCGTGGTGTTGAACCGGCGCGGGCGCGTGGTTTCTTACAATAATTTATAAAAAAGGTTGCTAGGGAGGCCAGTAAGTCATCATTTCAAAAACATGTTTTTTTTTAAAGGTGGCTTTCATTATCTTTTAGACGTTTGCTGTTCATACTTCGTAAATCTATACAGGGTGTAACAGAATAAACGCAAGTCCTGAAAGTAGTTTGTTCATAATCGACTATTGAGTCGATTTCAGTAACTTTTGATATAGGTATTTTTTCAAAAATGTTGTATTTTTTCATACTATCCGCCGATTAAGCCAAATAAAAGTAAACCTTATTTCAAGGCAATAAGACTCAATTTTAATCGCATAAAGTAATGTCAGTGTCAACACGATTATCTTAATAAAAATAGCTAGTTTTAAAAAAAGTTTAATAAGTATTATGCTTTTAACTCAATACTCTAATTGGGCTGTATGAGGTCTTGCGTTAATTATGTTACACCTTGTATAAGCTGGGAGCTAAGTGTCGTAAGTCAGGGGTGGGCTCATTTGCTCAAAACCATTTTATTTTTAGGTCAGACACGGCCTAATTATTATTTAATAACTTTGGTATCTATCGTAAGAAACCCAAACGTTACTTTTATCATAAACCAGCATATAAACTTTTCTATAGGTAAGACGGCCTCCACTATAACTGGTATTAATTTACAAATGATTGCGTTTCCGTGCTTAATAAACATTTTGAAATATTAAATTAATGTATGAGCATTGTTTTAAGTATCGATTGCGTGTTTATTGGCACGATCTTCTAATAAATGTAGCCACCAGGGGTATGGCCAGTGGTATGGCGGGTCCGCAATGGCTATTAGTCGTCACTGACATGATGTCGGAACATAACATCTGTGTTAATTACTTCGTTTCCCGCGAATTTACAATCAATAATTAATAACGGAGATATGATACCTTACTTAAGTATTTCCTGTTTCTAATTTTTGATAATCCAGATCTTAATTAAGTCACATTAACTAAATGAAAGTTTTTCTACATAAAGTACGTAAAGTAACTACATATGTATTTCCTTTTCCGAAAGTAACCTTTTTACATCTCTTTATTGATAAGTCAGTAGGTATTTGGTGATCCTTTTCTGTGTGTACCATACTGAAATAAAAGTGATTGTATTTCAGCGCTTGCTGTGGTTGGTAATATTTATGAAACGGGCATAACAATCTAAACACACATCGAAGCATTCCCCACTCCCCCAAAAGGGCACGCTAGCAACCTGCGTGGCTACTCACAGTACCCACTGACCGCAAGAGGCCGGTGGTGCTCAGATACTTGCACGTACCACTGTCACGAGCCTCACCTCACGTCTTCAACACCACTTTTTGTGCAAGCATGATAATATGGGCCTTGTCACTTGCTAACATCAGTTTCTGTTTGGAAAACAACACTCGATTTTGTACTTAAATATTCACATTTTAAGGTCGAATTTAGGATACCTAGGATGCATACACCTTAGAATGTGTTGTTCTCAGTTGTGCTCCTGATGGTCTGATAATAATGGTTACTAGAAGATCAGGAGTTATCACACTTATTGCAGTAACAACTGATAATGTAGTGAAATTCAGGGTGTTTGTAGAGTTTGCAGACGATCCGCGATCGTGTTGGGGTAAAGATTACTTTGTTATTAGGAAATGTGTAGGAAACAACCATACTTTTATTATCGAGTCATGCATTTCAAAGGCTATGTATTATTCTTTCTTCGAAGGTTCCTTCTTGAAATTAGATTAACTCTATAACTAAATTGTTCACGAGACGCTTTTTCCCGATAAAACGTAATGATACTTATTTTAAGAATGAGACGTATTCAATCACCCTCCATAAATTTTCATCAATTCACGGCGCCTATAATGAAGAAGCTCTTCATGTCAAGACCTCCTAAATCTTCTCAAAAACTTGAATAATTAGTGACTCACATTACTATTATAGACATAACTCACTGATAATGAACTCATCACGATGCCTTCCTTTACACGACACGGTATCACTAACGTATGGGAATACTTCTCAACTATATATACAACAGGGGAACCTTTCGACCTGCCACCAAATGACCACCATGTATCACTGCCCCATTACTCCGACAGAATACATTCACCGTGTGCAAGTGGCCTTAATGTGTGGAACATTTATCTAATCAAAACGCCATTAAATTCTATTAATATAAAGTAAGTTTGTGTTTCTAAATGCTTAAACTATCTTATTTTAAAACAGTAAAGAATAAATTACTCGAACAAAAACAGGGAACTTAGAACAAAGTTATTATTGCGTTCAGAATTTTTTAGAAACGCCAAGAAAATGGTATAGAAACTAAGTTTTTCGGTAGTAAAGTTAAGTTTGTAGCTTTGAGGTTAAATGATAATGTAACCAACTCACTGTGATCTCTACCTTCTACATAATAAGGTATGTATTGGGTTGGATCTGATCATCTCACAGTAAAATATATTATGATTCTACTTAAGATTGATAACTAGTTTTGGTTTTAATTTGTTAACGCTCATTAGGGTGGCCATTACATCGACGTCGATAGGAATTTAACTATTATCCAAAAATAATTTCCTGAATAACATCAATTAATTGACATGAGATAATGTTTCTACTTGGTTAATTAATATAAATCATAGCGTAAACGATTTCAAATTGAATCATAATAAACTTGTTCGCTATTTCGAAGTTTTCATTCCGAAACACGAAGTTTCTAATGAAATTAATTTCCATGGCATCGTTATTGAAATATTTCTAATTAAATTGTTTGAAGTCTGACTTAAACTTGAGTTCTTGGACTGTAAGTTATAATGAGTTGTACATAGTACCCGAATCAGGTGCGTCACGAGCTCTCCACGGATCGAATGGCCCGCTCTTATCTAGACTAAGTATAATGACTTAAAAAAAGTTAAGTGTCTTATCAGCAGCAGACTCATCCCTCAGGCGACTAAGGTATGCGCACACTTCAGTAACAAGAGCTGCGCTCTATACAGGGTCAAATTAAATTAGTAAGCAAAACTCCGCAGACGTGATCTTAAAGAAGGACGTGGGCATCGATACTTTAACATTATAAAACAAAAATAACTGATTTTCTCAAGTAAAACTACGAGCCGTCGCTCAGCCCCAAAAAAAAACATTATATTACTTTATCATCGCGCCTGTCGAGTTTCGCTAGCTTATTTAATTTGACCCTGTGTAGGCAATAGTTGGCATTTAAAATCATGACAATAGAGCGTGTCCATGCCACTGTTTGCGCTTCCCTTCATTACATTGTATCTGATTAGTTATTACTCACATCATCATTTAACAGCTTGTGCTAACAGTTATTAGGCGTGGAATACACTATTAATTAAGTGTTTGTGAGCCGCCGCTCGCCATTTACCTAGATATTAAGCTTTTTGTTCATTATAATAACTAATTAACGCAATAAAGCTGAGAATTCAAATATTTTCCTAGCGCAGAGAGCAATTGAGCTAACTAGACTAATGTTCCATGTTGGACAAGATCGGAGTTTTAAGTATCTTATAGCAAGATTCACAGACCACACTTTAACTTTATTTTGCTAAGTAGGTAAACTAAGTGTTTCATACAGCTTATGAATACGAATGTTAGCATACTATACAAATTTTAATAAAATGATTGTATAGTACGCTAACATCCGCTTATAATAATATATTATGAGCATTTTACGCATAAAATAACTTTAATATTTGTATGCATAGCTTAGGTACTTAGCAAAGTAAAGATAAAGTGCGCTCTGGGAATCTTGCCCTTAGAACGGCTTTATAAATCTTCACGCAGGATAAGAAAATGACCTAACTCCTGACTAATCAGAATATTATTAACATCTGAATATACATCGGTTATAGGGAATAAGTTGTGATAGGCGATAGTTTAGCCAGGTCTAGACTACTCAGACTTTACGGGACTCGGAAATTACAGCAGACTAATAACAGAGACCAGTCGTACTCTAATATAAATAATACTAGTCATTAGTTCGCCATTAGTACATTACCCTTTATAAGTAGAAGATTACCGTCGGCGGCGTGCGGATAAATATTGATCCGGTCACGGACTAAACGTTCAGATGTCTTATAACTGTATAAGCTCATGTAAAGATAAATAGATAAAATGACTTAATGAAAATCATGATCACGTCTCGAACAAAATTGAGCAAGTTATTAATAATATCAGTCCTGTAACCGAAGACCTTCCGCGGAGACCGATCATAACAACTGACATAACAGCCACTAATTACTAAAACTTCAATTAATTATACTTACCGCACAAATATGCACTTGGGCCACACGATCTTAAATCTTATGGTTCGGAAAATAAGAGTGAAATTAGGGCACGTAATGTTTGGAAGAGATCGCTATCGATGGAGTCATCTGGTCGTCATGGCAACGGTAACACGAGTTCTGAATTCGAAGTTTGGAATTCGGAACGTGCTCTGAACGGTATACGCAGTTGAAAGATTTTGATACTGGGCACTTTATGGGAAATGAGAAAATTCGTGAAAGTAACTTTTATTCTGAAAAAAGCTTTTAAAGCAGGTAGGCAGAATTTAAAGTCTAACGCTTAATGTAATGGTTCTATATTTAAATAATTGAACTCCCACGTCAGTTGATCAGAGCAAAAACATGAATAAGTACTGCAGGCACTATCGCGGTATTAATAGAAGCCATTAGCAATAGTAATTAAATAAGTCTTCTATAAACTTCGCATGCTTTTAATGAATGATTTAGAAATAATGTTGCTGTTTATCCACTTTAAGTTGAAACTCACAACTTTATTTTCTACACGTAGAAAATAAAACGGCTCTTAGCCGGACGTCGCATTTACTAATTGCTTCACTCATGCAAAAAAAAAAACACAACTATCAAGACTGTTTTATACTTGGTTCCAAACAGGGTGCGTTCAGTGTGGAACAAGGAACAAGTCACGTCTGTGGGTTTCAATATGTCCGCCAGAAGACGGAGCTGGAGGCAGGAGGCGCAGGCGTTACGAGAACAGCCTGCTTACACGTGTCAAGCGTGAGCTTTTGGTATCACGGTTCCGTTAAATACTACATGATGTATTTATATGTCGTAGCCAATTAGCTTAATCAGCCTTTTACCTAAACGGCGCCGTTCAACCAGTGGCCGGAATTATATTCAGCCATTCACTCAAACAGCTAGGCAAATGTCTTGGATCGCTAACGTTTAACTATTTGCCTAGCCCAGACATTTAAATTGGCGATTGATTGATTGGTGGTTGGCTTAAAGCGGCAGTTGTTTATTTATGACCAAGTTTGGCAATAAAAACTGAGCTGTAAACTGACTAAAAATAAGTCATAACAAATATTTAAATGCGTAAGTAAATAATATTTATTAATACCTATTTAGCAGTAAAATGACTTACAAGCAGTTACGTGTGGGCAGTTAACAAATCGACTATAACGAAAATAGTCGGTAAGAAATCTAACTTGGAAGTAGCGTTCGCCGGCCTCGGCCGCGTTTGGTCATAGTTCTAACCTAACCCAATTGGTTGGGGTGGCCTGGCTTACTTACTGCGACCAATTCGGCTCGCGCGTGGATGATCACAGTACCAACCTAACCTATGAACTGCTGAACTATTTACCTAACTGCCTATTCCAGCATTTTTATTTATTTAAACTTTTCGCACAAAAAGGTACAAAGGTGGACTTAATGCCTTAGGCATTCTCTACCAGTCAACCAAGGGCCATTCATTTATTACACTACTTAAGTATTTGTTATACTAACATTGTAGGATTAATTTACCAACCAATTTTCTTTGTAATCGTTTTTTTTTTACTATTCATGTTTTTATACAAGAACTACCGAAAAAAAATAAGTGTACAACTAAAACCCGACTACTAAAAAGGATGAAACAAGAAAGTACCTTCCCGTGGTCGCATGCCGCTGTACTAACATACTAAATACTCGTAAGCCATGGTAGCATGCGACCACGGGAAGGTACTTTCTTGGTTCTTTTAGAATAAAGAATCTTTAAACCCATTATATAAATGGCATACGCATCAGTGAGCCAGTTCATTAAATGTTGTAAGAGACGTATTGGCTGAATATCATTCAGGCCGCTAGTTGAACGGCGCCGTTTAGTTAAAAGGCTAGGTAGTTAATTACATGCTTCTCAGCGGTTAGCTAATCTGTGGTTTACTTATTCCAGTTTTAATAAAAGATACCACATGTTTTCTAATAAATGTTAGGTATTAATTAAAACCCCTTTTTCCCCTCTTCCTGAGGAACCTTCAACTATGATGTACTAGTCCACAAAAGAAGAGATTTCTTCTTTGAAATCGTTTAGACGTGGTTCTTTTGTGAAGCAATCATTTTGATAGTCGCAGTTAAGTGAACATATTAAAGTGTCTTCTTAAATAATACTCATTTCGTTTAATAAGAAAGTAAACATGATAATAAGTATTATTATAATAATACTCCTCAAAGGCATTATTTTATATACGGGTGGTTATTATTGGTCACATACAAATTACAAACAAATAAATAGTTTTAAATGTAGTTGTAAAGTACCTAAATCACGAATATGGCTTTAAAAACACGAATATTCATGTAATGTGCATTATAATATAATATTTATTGTTATTCCTTTTTGAATAATCACATAAAATGCATTGGAAGCGCGCATTTTAATGTTTTGAATTTACAATTTTGTGTTATTTCTCGCTTCAAGTTATTTAAAACATCTAAGTTATTATAACAGTTAACGCATAATGGGCATGGGTACTACAGGTATTAATGTGTAAAGAAAAATAAATATGGTTTTGGTGCCTTTTAACATATGTCTTGAAGATGTGAACAGTATCTTAGACATGGTAACTGAATTTGTGGTATTACGTTAATAAATACTGTTTTTATAATCCTAACATGGAATTTATGAAACGTATGTACAGTTCGCCCTGTCTCGAATTCTTTGTGTGAACCATTCCCCTAAGTTCAACACGCTTTAGATTAGAAAGCCTTTTTACTTTTTCCTCCAAAATGACCCCTATTCTCATAGGTAACGGCGTCGCACCTGGGAATGTCCGCGCTTCCACGGATCGGATCAATTAACAAAATCGTTTTTGGTATAGTTATGATAGGTTCAAGTGTGTGGCTCAAAATAATGATCTCATAGAGGTTGTACGGTATCGACTGTTGTAGAAATTCGGTATCGATCTGTTATAAACGGTAAATAAATGTTTTATTGAGTCAATTGTTATGTTTATAATGCATGTTGGAGAAAAAGGATAAACGTTTGTTTATTGTTTATTGGTTTATTATTGTTCACCCACTGTTTATTTCAGATTATAAGTCCATAATCTTGTTGGAAATTAACTGAGAAATTTTATGTGTCTCTATCAAATCAAGTTATTAGGTATTTAATTCGTATTCGAAATTAGCTATAATATAATTATATATTTAATACTTCAAGCACATAAATGTACAGAGGCGGACTTAATGTCATAGGCATTTTCTACCAGTCAACCTTTGGGTGATGCAGAGACAAACAGTGGTAGGTGCAATCATGAAAATTGAAAAATAAATATTTTAAATATAAAGTTTACGCTTAAACCTATTGAAACTATAAATATATCATATACCTAATTACATATAAAATACATGAATAATATACTTACTAAAAAGAAATAAGACAAATAATGAGAAAATATTACCGTCGTTGTGATGATACTGCCAGCTTCTTACGAATGTGCTCGCGGACCTTTACAACCTTTATTTTTTTTTCTATTTTTTTTTAAACTGTAAAAAAAATGTAAAATACCGCACGGGCTTTTTATATTTGAAGTAATTTTGTGCAACATGATTACAGTACACCGTCGATTTTGATGTCAGCCGCGGAAATTGATGCAAACAATTAAATTAGAAAAAGTAGTGGTATTCAATATACTTAACAATAGTATAGGTAACTATACTAGTGTCAAGTATATTGAATACCTCCTCACCTTATAAGATAGGCAGGTATAATATTGTAGGCTTATTTATCAAAATTAGCCATCTAAAGACGGCATAGACTTACCTGTAATTATTTTTATGAAATATTTCCATCGTAGGCGGAACTTTATGAGCACAAATTAAAAACAAGATATAAGTATGACAATAAAATCGCTTCGAATATTAATTAATTCACCGTTTTAGCTTGTAAATGACACGCGGTGGTAATGAAGTGGCCATCTTTCATTATGTTGATACTTTAATAAAAAGCTGCGCCCGCGCACGTCGCTGAGAATAAGTTATGAGATCAGTAACTTAAATGTTATTGTTAGTTATTCTAAAATAGGATTCATAATTTGCATATTTATATTATTAAAACAAAAAGCACTAAGTTTAGTTAAAAGTTTTTTTATAGGTAATAGTTGAATGTTTATTTTCTTGAAATATTATTTTCTTCTACTCTACTTTAACAGACTTAAAATAATAATAATATGTACAAGTATATAAAAAGAATGGGAAATAATCAAAGGGCATAAAAAAATTCGTCCCCATCGCTGTCAATAACATAGGCACTTTGATGGGTGACACCACCTTCCGGCTCGCTACTTGTCTGCGTCTGGGCGCCCCTTGCGTGGCTCCGCATCGCTGCCAATGTGGTGAAGGTGTCGACTGCCTCGGACACCATGGCTTATCTTGTAATAAAAGCGCAGGCCGGATAGTACGGCGTGCCAGCATCAATGACATCATCCGTCGTGCTCTTGTCACCGCCGTGGTGCCAGCTGTTTTAGAACCCAATGGCTTGGCACGCGACGATGGAAAGAGACCAGATGGAATGACCATATTGCCTTGGAAGATGGGTAGGCCTTTGGTGTGGGATGTAACGTGTGTCGACACCCTTGCGCCATCCCATCTTCCATGTACGGTGAGCTATGCTGGGGCGGCTGCTGCAGGTGCGGTAAACCTCAAACGGCGCAAATACTCCAATCTCTTTGGAACTTATTTGTTTGAGCCGTTTGGGGTAGAAACACTAGGGCCATGGGGCTCTAGTGCCCACTTAGTATTTCGAGACATCGCGAAGCGGTTGGTCGACTCTTCACGTGACCAGAGGGCTGGCCTATTTTTTGGCCAAGGAATCGGCATTGCCAAAAAATTTACAACGTGGCAATGTTGCCAGCCTTTTGGGCACGTTTCCTATTAAAAAGTTGAGTTGAGTTTAACAAACTGCAAATCGTTGAGACGGATGATTTTTTGGGTACACAATAATATAATTTATCTTATAGTTTATCACATTAAAAACATTTCGAATATAAAAAGGTATTATAAAATAATATCAAATTGTAGAGAAATATATCTAAACTAACTAGGTAACTTGTTATATTTTGTCTGACGGGTTTATAAGAATTTAAAGAAATGGAATTAATACAAGACTTAAAGTTTTCGTACTTTAATCAAATTATATTTTAATATTAGATGAGTTAGGTTACGCGTCGAGTTTAAACAGCAGTAGCAACTGAAATTCGCCTGCAATAACGTAACATTAATTAGGCTAACGAAACCACGAACGAACGATATAAAACCTGCAGTGTTTTCTGTTTTACAGTTAATAATCACATAAAAATAACATAGACCGGTAATATAATGTATCGAACCGAAAGAATGTTGTTTGGATCAGAATAGACTAGACTACTAGGAGAAGGAAAAAAAATATAAAATATCTGTCAAATTCCTTCCTGGACGTTTCGTCGTTTCGACGAGTCTGTCAGTAGCTCCGGTATCTAGGTCGATGAAAGCTGCTCGCTCGAATCTGCCCGCTTCTTATTGAAATTCAGCCAGGAACAGAATAGTAGTAGGGTAGGACCGAAAACTTGGCAACAAAAAGAAAAAAAATCACGGCTTCTTTAACGGGAGTTGCGACTCGCCAGTTTTACGGCAATGACAAGAGATCGGATAAAAAAAAAACCGGTCAAGTGCGAGTCCGCGCACCGAGGGTTCCGTACAAAGTAGGTATGTTACTACAAATTTACGGTTTTCGGATTTTTTCCTTTACTTACTTGTGCTATATGACCTTGCTTCTTGCTAAATTTCATGATTGTAAGTCAACGGGAAGTACCCTATACATTTTGATTCCCTTGAGAATGTCCAAATATACGTTTTTTGCGGCATAAAGGGCCGTTTCTTTTTTTTAGGTTAACTTAGAATTTTGGGTTTTTACAGCTTCAAGGGACCGCAGACCTAAATATTTGGTTTTAATTTCAACTCGATACCTATATGCGTTCCCGAGATAAGATTGTCTTGACAGACAACAAAGTGATCCCAAAAGGGTTTCGTTATTTCCTTTTGGAGTACGGAACCCTAAAAATGTGGAAAGTCTTTAAATAATCAAAAGGACAGAAAACATACTTCAATTAAAAAGTATCACAAACACATCACTCACGGTGAGAATAAAAGTACAACATTACGACTTTAAGTATTAACGATAATTTTATTGTAGAGATCCGCAATAAATTCGCCCAACCCGTCAGCAGTGGTGGCTTTTTAACAAGTGACACAAGCTTCAAAAGGGAAAAATAACTTCAGAAACAGTTAATTATTCAAAAATTAGATTTTCTGTCAGGAAAAGTGACCAAAAAAGGTTGCATGAATTGTTACAGAAGGAAGAATGTCAAAAAATTAACAAGCGGTATTTACTAATACTGCAATATTTAGGTAAACTACATATGTGACCTCTTTTGAACAAGTTTAATCATAACCAACGTAACATAATATCGATCCTATCATCATAATTTGGGATCATAATTAAATTTTATGATTATTTCATAATAAATATTTGAGAATGAGCGCGTTGAGTCAGCGGCTCTCGTATCTATGTTAATGTTAAGATTACGAATGATTAACATTAGCTGTTTTATCACTTTAATTATATATTTATAAACTATTAGGATCTTTTAGGGTGGTTTTCGTGTGAGTTGAACAGCCAAAATGATGTTTTTAATTGTTTATTTGATTTCGGCACCCACTTTCTTATGATAAGATTGCAACTTGGATGTATTCGGTAGAAGAACCACTGCCTTTTACATTAAACTCGAAACTCGGTACCTGAATTTGAACACAGTTTCAGAGTTTTCTTGCAAAGTAGTACTTTTCGATCATTTAATGCAATAAATTGTTTTTACTGAAAATCGTTAGTGGCCTGCCTGACCCTCACAATGACGTTCAAATCAAATTCGTCTTCCTACCATTTATGAAACCGCACGTGAAACGACCCATCTTATCAGTCCATCTGTCCCGCTCCGCCTCTTGCGTGTCGGTCTCCGCAGATAGACGGGACTAGAGGCGAGAGGGGTCATCGGGACATCTCTAGTGTTTACCGAGACGCACGGTTTGATAGCCGAGATTTAGATAAGTGGGCTCACGATTGTCGCTTGTTTAGTTCTCTTTTGGCGCTTTGAAACGGGTGCTTCGGTTAACTTTTTAAGGTCTGCAAGAAAATGATGAAGTTTTGTTTGATATCATACCTAAATCGATACAGTACACGTCCGTTAGGAAGGCAAATCAATTGTAAGACAGTACGTATGAGTAATAGAGACGATACGGCGCGCGTCAAACCTCACATTTTTCTAAAACTCCACATGCCATGCCGTAATAACAGTCGACTACTTTTTTCAATTTGTTAGATATGATACTTATGCACCTTTAAAGCGATGTTTTTCCATCTTAATTAAACCGAAGAAACCTATATGATAGGTAGGTATCAGTTAGCCATGCAACTTCGCAGCAGACTCAAACATGAACTTGTTGATGAAAAATAAAGGCTATTATTTTAATTTCACGTTCCACGTTCCACGTTCGACACTGCAGTGTTATTCTGTAAATAGTTCACCGTGAAAACTTAAGTGAATTGAGCTGTCAATAGAGTCAATTCCTAACTGAATGACAGCTCACTTAAAGCTCACTTCACCTATGTTTTTAAGGTGAGATTTTTACAGAATAGACAGGCAGTACCGGAAATGAACTCCTAATTCATCACCTTTCATAATAACTAGCTTTTGCCCGCGACTTCGTCCGCGTGGAATAATGACTTCCGGAAAAAAACAATTTATCCCCCTTTTTTCCCCGTTGGGGGGGAATTTCCAAACATCCTCTCTTAGTGGTACCCTACTCCTCCCAACAAACACACATGCCAAATTTCAGCTCTCTACTGCCAGTAGTTTCGGCTGTGCGTTGTCTGTCAGTCACTCAGTAACGGAAGAGATTTATACTATATATAGATATAGATAGCTGTGCCCGCAACTCCGTCAGTGTGTAATTCCTTGTGTGTTATTAAGTTAATGTATTTGTAATATTGTTTAGATCACGTTCACATGAGGCTTAAGTACCTATACAACGAAAATACTTCAGCGCAAAGCTTCCGGGTAAACTATGTTGAAAGTCGACCCGTCCGGCACGTGAACATAAAGATTTCTAGAACTGCTAACCCGGGAAAGACCGACGTACAACTGACCATGCGAGAAAGAACTGACACTGAGATCTACTGCCCTTGAGCCTTATTAATTGTCATTGCATAACACACCGATACTTTTAAATTGGAATATTGTATGAAGTTCGCGTTTGGATCCCCCGCCCTTTTATACCTCCTGCCGCGAGCCGCGTCGAGCGCGGCGACCGTTACACAAAAATAATCCTTATAGCATGCTGCATGATTCAGTATTCACGCGCGATGACTTATTAGCGTATTTCATGTATAACTTTGGTGTTTCTGCACCGATTTCTATGATTCTTTTTTTATTAAATAGGTAATAATGTTAAAATTTTTTAATTAGGGATAAGTGAGAGTGTTATAAACGTAAGAGTAGACCACGGTAGACAAATATAATCAGAAAGCTCCGAACTGCTAAGCTATCGGGAGTTACACGTGTTATTGTGAGTCAACCATAAAAGATAGACATTTGCTGTCGAGGAATATTTTTTATATAATTTTAAGGAGAACATTTCCGTCATACATAATTTCTGTGTAGCTTTAACCATTAAGGCTGCACACGCGACGGAATCTTAAAAAAAGGAGTAAGTTCTCCTGTTTTCCCAACATTTCCCTTCACTGCTCTGCTCCTATTGATTGTAGCGTGATGAAAAGTATACTATAACCTGACCAGGAGTATGAAGAACAATTGTACCAAGTTTCGTTGAAATCCGTCCAGTGGTTTTTGTTTCTATAACGAACATACAGACAGACAGACAGACAAAAATTTTACTGATTGCATTTTTGGCGTCAGTATCGATCACTAATCACCCGCTGATAGTTATTTTGGAAATATATTTCATGTACAGAATTGACCTCTCTACAGATTTATTATAAGTATAGAAGAAGAAGTATAGATGAAGCTTGTGGCGTGTCGGTGCGACTGTGTCCGACTGCGAGCTCGCCGGGCATGCGGCACGCGCCCGGCGGTGCGAGGTGGATGGCGTGCGGTGCTCAGGGGATGGTAATTGTTTACACTCCACCGGCGACTGGCCCCGAATGAAAGTGATGAAAATAGGTTTAAGAAAACTTTTAACTGACGACGTGTTGATTCTAAATTATTTTAATTTTAACGCCTAATCTGAAAAATGTCTTCCGCGGATAACATGCAATGGAACACACAATTACTTATTATTAAAAAAAAACACTTTTTATTTGTATTTGACGTTTCACGATCTGTAAGGTAAAGAAAGAAAGAATTTCATGTATTTGGCATCCATGAAATTCTTTCTTTATTAGCACTAAATGAAGCTGAAGTGCAATTTAAAGTGTGTCAAACAATCGTCTCTTGAACTAGAATCTTGAAGGAATTCACTATACTATACTATACGTTTCTATGTAAAAACCAAACCCATATAAGGTCACCGCGTTCAAACAAATATCCAAGTTATCCATATTCCGGGGACCACCAGCAGGATTACCGGAACGTCTTCCAATATTACCTCTAATGTAATACCAAAAACAAAAGGAGATCGTCGCAGATGACGCGCGGACGTGCCAGCCCTGCTGATCAGGACCCCTTGTGTACTACCAACAGCACGTCAGTGGTAACACTTGATCTACGAAAAACGCCTCTACCGCTACGACATAAAGGCGCTGTCAATGTCAAGATGGTACCATGAATGTGAGGGTGTCTGTACCCTCAGATAAAGACGTCGCTTATGGCCGGAATAAGATACGATCGCGGCTTTAAAGTCGGCAGTGCCGGATATTGGGCCAAGAGATTGGATCCAAGCAGTCTTGTTAACATGCAGGTGGATGGCTCTGTAAAAATGTGATAAGCTTTGTAGCTTGGCAGGCGTTTAGAAAAGCGAAGGTAATGTGAAACGATTTTGAATTAATTTGACATTGGATTGTTTGATACAAAGGACCTCAATCCCATGACGATAGCGCGAGCTCGCTGCTTTTTTAACCTAAGAAGTTAAATCCATAGATGAACATGTTGCTGATTTCCTGGATACGTTTTCTCCTCTACTGATCATTATTTCTCCTGACAGTTCATATTGTTTATGTATTAATCTATGTAGTATTTATTCTTGTATTTTATAGTAATTTCCTAGCTATTTAACCCGTATGTTGCACCTGCCATGTTTTGTCTCTGCATCAGGTTGACAATGCCTGACATTAAGTCCCCCGTTGTACAGTATTTTTTTACTTGTTTATAACGTTTTAATAAATATGTAAAAAATGATAACGTAAGAGTTCAGTAGGCCAATTCTCGTAAATTAAAACGTTCAAAATCTAGTCGCAGTCTCATTTCGGCGACAAACAAATGTCAGAAACTTGTCAAAATGTAGGGAAATTTGAAGTATTTTTGACAGATTGAGACTGAGATCAGACTGTTAACGTTCTTAAATATTACGAGAATTGCTCCTCTGGTAACATGAAACAGGCTTATAACCTGTTAACTATTGGTCGAAGCTCAACTTTTATGACATTAATGTAGGTGTTTGAGGTCAAAGTATAAATCATCATTCGCTGGCGTCGCGTACAGCCGGTACCTATAACTGTGGTCTCTTCATATCTATCATGGGAGCTCTTTATCCAGATTTCTAAGCCCCTACTTTAGGACGTTTTATATCCCCATCCGTCATTGAGACGCGTCATTGCGGGACGCAGTAGGGCGACCAAAATTTTAAGTGCATAGGATTACGCCCCCAATTTATTTTTGTGCGATAAAATGCATGATGCATGATGCAAGACTCGTCTTATAATAGACGTACAGTCCTCACACAGGGCTATACAATACATCTATTATAAAACGAGTTTTGGTGCATAGGAGAACGTGCAATTAAAAAAAATTAATTGTTGATACTTTCTTTCGTTTGATAACGTTCAGTGTCCTGAGCACATCATATTGATTGTTTTCCCTATTAAAGCTACCGATTATTGTAATCTAAAATAAAACAACAAAATATAATACTTATGACGCGTTTTTGTATCTTCGAATTTAGCTTCAGTAAACCAAAATAAACACCTCTATCCTCTTTCCATCTTAAAACCAGTCTTCCAGAATGTCTCTTCTCCCGCGACCAGCGCAGCATCCTAACCATAAAGTAACATAAACATCTGTGTGCTGATTGACAACCAGGTCACGCGCGCGCCCTCTGCTGATCTACTCCAGTAACTGCCGCCATTCTTATATTCCAACCCCCTCCCCATCGGAAAGTTGTATTGTTTCGTCTCCCGAATATTTTACAAGAAATGTATTATCGTTACGTAAGTGAGAGTGCAGGGAGGAAGATTTTATAAACAGCCTTCGATATCGTTAGTGTTAAATTTTATTACGAGCTTGGTTCGATTTGAAAAAAGGTATTGTTGCGCTGCGTAGAATATGAAGTAGAAATCAGTACTTCTTCTGATAATATGAGATAGGTACCACAGAACATGGTGCGGGATAATACGTTTTGCAGAATAATATAACATAATGAATTCTTCGAAGGGTTTGGTAATGATGTAGTTAGTTAAAAAATATTTCAAATAGACTTTATAAATTGTAATAATAAATATTACAAATCATAAAATCTTTGAACGACATAAAGTAAAAACCGGGCCTAAATCCCTGCATAATCCAAAGTCAACATCTTAACTGATGAGCAATCTTCAAAACCAGCAGCATCTGGTATAAAGTAAAAAATAAAGTGCAATACTTCTGTGTGGGCTTATAAATTGAGTAACAAGGTGTTCAATAACGTGTTTCATTAAACGACATGAAGGTTATGGCGGTTTTATTAACTTCTTTGTGAGATACTCTTCAATTTATTTATTAGCATTTTGTCAATGAAAATATTCTTGTACGATGTTGGTAATTTATTCAGGACTCGAGTCGATGCGAGTTTAGTGTCAATTGTAATTGTATTGTTTTTTTTATTAATTCAAGAAATTCGTGAGTTTGTTATGCATTTAGAATTTACCGCCCCAGTTTGTTAAAACGGCAATCTCATGTATTGAAGATTTGAAATGCTTCATAAGGACCTACTGCAATAGATATTCCTTAAAGCTGATGCTTTTCCACTACCGTAAAACATTGCTGGCGGAAATAAATACAACTCATAATAATATTTAAAACATGGCGCGGGCTTCCAGCAATAATATTTACACACAGCCGTTACCAAAGAGACCAAAATGAATGTTTTGGCGAACAATTGCAATGAAGACTAATCACTGCAGACAGAAATAAATACGAATCGTTAAGTTGGGCCTTGATTTAAGAGACTCGATCGCAAATTGATTTAGTTCACATCAAATAAAACTTTACATGCAGGCTTTAAAGAGATCGCGTAATTAAACCAAACATCGTTTATTGCTCATGAGACACTGATTGATTGGATTCAAAGATTTACGATAGATTGATGAGCATGGCCTTTTATATTTAACTCAAATAGGGTTTTGTGCGAGGTCATAGTGCCATCAGTGTTAATGAGGTAAATAGTGGTCGATTTATGATTGATCAGTAGAAGGCTTTTGAATTAATATTTTTTACAACATCTTTTATGGAAATTAATGTATTCTGAGTAAAGTAGTTTGTATTTAAAGCATCGGGATAATTAGCAATTACTTATTTTTTTAGTAATGCCACCATCTCCTAGGTACTTTTCTAACATACTGCATTTTCTTTACGATAAGTGGAACCAGTTACTATAAATTAAAATGCAATAAAAACTTAATACAACTACAAGTCATACGTTTCAAAGTCAAAGTCAAAGTCAAAGTCAAATCATTTATTTCAAATAGGCACTTAAAAGGCACTTTTGAACGTCAAAATTTAAAATGAAAAAATAGAATTGATTCTAGTCGCCCATTCCAAAATGTAGTTTTCGTGTGGAGAAGAATGGGCAAGAAACTCCACCGTTACTCTTTTAAAATGTTTTACAAGTTTTTGTATACATTGTTTATATAATTATATGTGAAGACGATGCACCTAAAATAAAATTTAGTCTACCAAAAATGGTAAAAGAATTAAAAATATAACAGACTGGTAAATCAATTATGTGATAGATACATGGTGTCCACATATTTACAAAGATTGAAAAATTTTACTAGTATTTTAAAAAGTGTGTGAGTTACATTTTTTGTCAAAGAATGTAAAAAACAATGTAAAAAAAAAAAAAATGTGTATGTATAAATTAAATTAGCAACCAGTTTGATTTTGTCTAGACTCTAGATTGTCCTATGGAGCAGGACCAGCATGTTTCCAAACATTGTTATCTTGGATATAATCCTCCAATTTGTAATATCCTTGTTTACAAAGTGTACTTTTTATATGAGTTTTAAATTTTCTTTCATTTAATTGTAATATATCAAAAGGTATTTTGTTGTAGCATTTAACACAGTACCCCATAAAAGATGTTTGCACTTTAGATAATCTGAAAAAAGGTTGATCTAATTTATCTTTATTTCTAGTATTAAAATTATGTCTATCACTTATTTTATTAAAAAGATGTTGATTTTTTCTTACATACATAATATTTTCATAAATGTATTGGCAAGGTACCGTCATAATATTAACCTTTTTAAATAGTTCCCTAAGAGATTCACGACGACGTAGATTGTAAATGGCTCTGACAGCTCTCTTTTGCAAAATAAAAATGGATTCAATATCAGCAGCCCGACCCCACAGTAAAATGCCATATGACATAATACTGTGGAAGTAACTAAAATAGACCAAACGCGCGGTTTCTACATCTGTTAACTGTCTTATCTTTCTAACAGCATAAGCGGCCGAGCTTAGCCGCCCCGCAATAGATGTTATATGAGGCCCCCATTGTAATTTCTCGTCTAGCGTGATTCCTAGGAAAACTGTCTGATCAATAAACTCTAGTTTTTGGCCATTCAATATGATGTCACATTCGCTGCTTCTAACATTAGGCAATTTAAATTTAATGCATTTGGTTTTTTTTTCATTAAGTACTAAATTATTTACCGTAAACCAATCTTGGACCTGAAGAATAGAGTTATTCACGTCGTCAAGATTTTGTGACCGTCGGTCTATTTTAAAGATCAATGATGTATCATCTGCAAATAACACCATCTTTGGTTGATTTTGAAGTAATTGGGGTAAATCGTTAATATAAACTAAAAAGAGGAATGGACCCAATATCGAACCTTGAGGAACGCCCATTGTCATTTCAGACCCTAATGAGTTTATGCCGTTTACTTGAACTTTAACCTTTCTATCTTTCAGGTACGATCTTAGCAAATCAAGTGCTTTTTTTCTAATCCCATAGTGCTCCAGTTTCATCAGAAGTGTCTCATGGTTTACGCAATCGAACGCCTTAGAGAGGTCGCAAAAGATTCCAATGGCATCTTGTGCTTCTTCCCAGGCGTTAAAAATGTTCTTTATTAGGGTAACACCAGCGTCAGTAGTACAACGCCCTTTGGTGAAACCGTACTGGTGTTCATGAAAGATGGAATTTTTATTAAAGTGACGTAACATTTGATTGAGCATAAGCTTTTCAAACACCTTACTGAGAACTGGCAGAATCGACACAGGCCTATAATTGTTGGGTTCTTTACTGTCACCGGATTTGAATAATGGAACTACTTTACTATGTTTCATAAGATCCGGAAAAACTCCTTGATCAACACTGGTGTTAAATATGAAAGCTAGATAAGGCGCAATGGTTTCTATGAGAGATCTACATACTTTTACAGACATTCCCCAGAGATCTTCTGTTGATTTAATTTTAAGATCTTTAAAAGCTTTTATAACAGCCTGGGGATTTGTATGCTGAAACCTAAACTCCAAAGGGCATGGCTTTACATTCTTTTTAAGCAAGGCAGCAGAAAGTGTGGGGGATGAATTTAAAGCTTCAGTAGTTTTAAAGGGAATATTCGCAAAAAAATTTTCAAATTCCTGAGCTATTTCTACATCTGAGTTGATGGGGCCATGTGCAGTCTCTAAATTAAATTCAGTATTACGCTGTTTTTTCCTACCTGTTTCATTATTTATTATTTGCCAGGTAGTCTTTATTTTATCATCAGCTGATTTTATTTTATTGCTAATATAAAGAGCTTTAGCTATTTGGCACACACTTTTAAAGTCATGAGAACTCATTTGAAATAGAAATGTTTCTCTTGTGACGAGTAACACGAGTGTTAGATATACGTCAGTTTCAGTCGATGCGAGACAGGCCTGGTTCATATACATGGCCGCATGGCGATGTGGGTCGGACCGGTCCCTTCAGTTCGCTAATTGACGTCCGACAGGTACACAGGCAGACCGACATAACCGCTCATAAACCAACACACGAATCACGCAAACCCGACCAACAACCCACTACATTAAATTCAATTTACATCGGCCGCTCCGCTATGCAGAATTCACTAAAGCATTCGACTGTGTGCACCATAAAAGAAAGCTGCGGAAACCTTCCACAAAAAGTCGTGGGACATTGATCTGTTGTAGTCTTGGAATAAAAGTCATTTTATTGAGTGATCGCTTAGCCGTTGTCACGTTTTATATCATTGAAAAACCTAGAACCCGTTATGGTGATGCAAGGGTTTACACTGGGGCCGGTCAAGAACAATTTTATATCTTAATCTGTAGGGGTCAGAGTTCGATATCGAATGCGATATGTTTGTGAGTTGCGTCGTTCGGCGGACTGCGCGCGGGTGCAGCAGGCCGGAATGCCCGCGACGGGAGAACCTGTCCCGCGCCTAAGAAATGCACTTCAAGTCTGCTTTATAAAATTCACGTGTGGAACGCATTACTACGTCGATGATTCACATTTATGGCAGGTTTATCATTTAGAAGTTTTTTTTTTATAAAAGGTTTTATAGCTCGTTTGTTGAATAATTTGAACGATCCAACTTAATCTGCCGATGATAGGAGATGTCCAGTTTCTGCCCTCTGGTAATTCTGGTATCGATAAATGTTCATGATTTAAGATTTTACAATAAGATTTAAAAATTTAGATTTAAATTACTATGGATTTATTAATTCAGTATTACTTGCGTAACATAATTTTCAAAAAAACAGTACTCAATCGTGGCTTCCGCTTTGCCCTTTTTAACGGGAAGTACTAAAATGTCTTTGACGTTCCATTTTACCCGTAATTACTTACCTTATAGAATGTGAACAATAACTATAAGCCTCTTATTTTAGACCAAAGGAATATATTAACGTATTTGCGTATAAAATACGACAATATTACTAAAATAGTCTTCTGTACACATCAACTTTGAATACCCACTTCCTAACATGAAGGTAAGTATTTATCAATTTTTGACATGACATTGACATATTACCAGTTATTTTTTGCTTGCTTTGCTTGCATTGCAGTTCCAAGTTATAAGCACAGAGTACATTGAATATACTGAGGTTATAAGCTTGCATGCGTTCCTTGCTTACTGTGCAATTATTTTGTGTTCTTGATATTTTCTTTTACCGACCATTGTTATTCTACACGGACTGACATCATCTAGACACGATTACTGTTACTATTCTTAAAGGATTCTGCTTTTCCTTTCAATTTGGTGCTGAGGTGCATCAATTATGGCATCGCTGTGCTGCGGAGTCGCAGACATATCGTGTCAAAGCTGGCGTTACCCCTGCAAGTGAGACTTGCTCGATGGTTAGCAAATCAGGTACGCCTTTAAACTACGGCAATCGCCATACAGTAAAGTCAGTACATTAAGCAGTTGTGCTTCGATCTGATCGAAGCAGTTGTGTTATAATTTGAAAAATACAATGATATTTTTTATTGTTCCAGATCCCATTAGATGGATACGCTTGTCACAATTGTTATAATTTATAAATACCGAAGCTACTGACAATGAGAGATTACCAGGTCATACAATGGTCTGCCGTGGTTGTGGTATCTCAGTCGGACTCAGAAATCCAAGACGCAAACGTTTCTATACCGTTGCAGTGGACAACCATTAGTACCCCTTATTTTCAATGATATTAATTATCAGGTAAATTATTTTTATTAATTTTATAAATAGGAAAGATCTTTGAAAGAAAATGGTAAAATCAATTGGACAGATCTGTCAAAACTGGAAAGACGAGCAATGGAAACAACTCTCAAGAAAAGGATTTGGGGGGGTGAACCAGTAGTACACCCCACATTTTGCCAGTTATATCATGTCATGTAATAAAATGTAATAATATTTTCAGGATATGGCAACAATTTATGCATGTCAAGCCTGTTGGGTTCGAGCGAATCGACGCCTGATTCATGACTCTTCAAGAGACTTACAAGAGGATATTGTTCCATCAGTGGAACATGGATCAATTACTCCGCCGCCAACACAGTCTCTTCCACCAACACCGCCACTACCACAGGCCGTCCCAGTCCCACCAACACCGCCACCGCTACCACTACCACCTCCATTATCACCAGTAGCAACAACGACATTTTTGGACAATGTTTTGGTGTCTCTAGAAGATGCTTAATGTTTTTTTATCATTTTATTTATGTATGTATCTACAATAAAATAATTTGTTTTACAATAAATACATACATAGTTTTATTTATTATAATCCCAATTCAGTACCTATTAACAAGTAGCTAAAAATAAAATAATATTAGGTAAGGGTATTGAAGAAAGAAACCATAATACGGAATTAAAGATGATACCAATACCATATTATGCGCATTTATGTGTACAATAAAGAATAAGATTGCTTTGTGATGAAATGAAAAAAAAAAGTTAGCACTCAGTATATATTAGATAAACAATAGGTTTTTACATTTTTGTTACAGAAATATTCAAAAAAACTGAAGAATATGATCTCAGACCAACAAAATATTAAATGTTTCATTAAACCTTACAAAGGCATACCACCAATTAGTACCCGTATTCGTTCACAGATGGCGTTATACTAAAAAAAAAACTAAGAAAATGCCCAGCGTGTAAACCTTATTTTGACCAGTTTTCGCAAGATCCTGATTCCTGAAACTTATTAATTGATAAACTATAAAATACGTCGATTATATTAATATAAGAATCATTACTGAACATTTTCTTTGACTACCTAGACAATCGCCCATTGCTCCACCAGACATGTCCTTTAATCACCTAAAATATTAGAGTCTATCTAAATTGGGGATTTTTTTTTGCCTTAGATTCAGTTAAATGGTCATAGCTTCCTCAATCAATACTAGTTTTAAAGCTATTAAGTTTTCATTTTTCATATTTTATAATCTCCGGATCATTATAATCTTACTAACCATCTTCGTCCCAGTTCATTTTCATCATTCTCCTACCCTTATCCTAATTAATTTGTGTGAGAAGGCTCCTAATACCTGATATAACCATAACATCATTCACACAATACATCCATCGTTTCTTTGGTCTTCCCCTACTCTTATAGCCATCGATATCCATACTCAAAACTCCCCTCACGACATTTTCTTCATTTCTTCGTAACACATGCCCATACCATGACAACCGATGTCCACACAACTTTTCAGTTACCGGTGCCACTTTCAAACTTCCTCTTATGTACTCATTTCTTATTCTATCCATTCGTGTAACACCACACGTCCCTCTTAGCATTCTCATCTCAGTTGCATGCAATTGCCTTTCATTCATCCCTTTTGTGGCCCAACATTCTGATCCATGCAAGACAGCAGGTCTAATCATGGTTTTATTTTTTATCTTACCCTTAAGTTTCACGGGAATACGGGAATCGCAGATTGTTCCCGTGATCTGCCGCCATTTCATCCATCTAGTGTTATTCTATGCTTAACCGTCCGGTCTACTTCGCCATCGCTTTGCACGAAAGTACCGAGATACCAAAAGTCGGAACAGACTGGGAGAAGTACGCGTTTTCGTCCCAATTATTATATTAAAAATCATCTCCAGAATAAAATATGTCTTCATTTACTTGTCGAAGACTTTGAAATTAATTTTGACTGGTTCCTGTTCTCATGCAAATGTGAGAAGTAAAGGAGGACATGTTCGCACATGTACTTCACCAGGTGGTGTCAGTGAGTTATTCGATATTTGTGGTACGTTAGTTTGTCATACATGGAACAGTTTTAAACGATTTGCAAATAAGGTTGCGCGAAAGGTGAGGTGTGAATATATTATTTTTCAGAAGATGTTCTCACTTCTCACTCCGCCATCAATCAGCGGCACGTTTTTTACTGGCGTTAACGATGTGTTAAAGCTGAGCAAATACGCATAACTGCGGGTCATTATCCACAACGACCGGTTAATGCCGCTGTTTGTCATAACTTCATAAGTCAATGTTGGCTCAATTTGTTCGAGCATCAGATCTGTACGGTACTTTTAGTTTTACTCAAAGTAAAGGAAACACATAAGTTACTTGACATTCGAGAGGTGATTAGAATTAGAGCTCGAAACCGGATATGATACATAACACTGATGATGATATGATGTTCTGAGACGCTGATATCAAGTCATACATAGTTTACATTTTGAACTAAACAACGAACCAACAGTGCGCACATTAAAGTTGCCTGTAACTCATCGTAATTCTCTTGCCCTTTTCCCAATCTATTTAGGATTAGCGCAGCATGTCTGCTTCTTCCATAATTGTCTATTAGTCGTTATCTCGGCAGTCACCTTTTTTGCCATTTAATCTTTGAGACAGTTCATCTATAATTTCTTTAGTCTTTCGCTGCTCCTATAGCTGTCCACATTCAAACTCAAAACTGTCTTCTCGACAGTTTCCTAATTCCTCCACATTCTTCTTCATACCTCTGCAAACTTTCCTGTACCTGTTCCTACTGGATTAAGAAAATATCTTCGTTGCTCTAAGTGCTAGTGTAACCTTATTTTCAATAAGGCTTGACTGAGGAACTTCCCACCACTGAATTACTCCCCGGGGCCGAGCAGAGCTTCGTAATTGGATGTCAGTCATAACGCTGAACGTGTTTCTAACTGGCTCGGCCAATTAGATATAAAGCGGATAGAATTCTACTTGACTTATTTCAATCTGAGAATATGAGTAGAACACGTCTATTTCTATAAAAAGGAAACAATGGGAGCATGCTTACAATGTAATCCTGTGACTAGCATTAATCCAGTATTACCTACATCAGCACTTCTCCTACAGGAATCCAACCTTGGTCTTCAAGTTTGTTTGTTATAGCTGCCGTCTTAGCGACCATAAGACCAACAGCTGTTCCACAATATATTTTCTCACATCAATTAAAATAACCCTTGTTCTTAACTTGCACATGCTCCCAAGTCCCAATTGAGATATAAATCTCCAAAATAAAATATAACAAAATTAAACAAAATGAATTTAACAAAACAACGGTCCGACCCGAGAATCGATCGCGCGTCCCTAGCGGCCACTTAATTCCATTACTAATTCACCGGACACACACCGAATTAAAATAACCATACATAATCCAATAGGAATCTTACATCACGCAAAAAACAACCTTAGATCTAAAAAAAGTTCTTCAGTTTTCGGTCTAAAGTTGCGTGAAGATGCAGCCGGTGGTTATGTCGTTTGGTGTGGTATGCAGTGATATCTAGATGGTCCGCGAAGAGTTTTTTAATCCGTAATGGCCGCACGTTGCTGATAACGGACAGTATGATATACTGAGCAGGAGGAAATATTTTGGTAAATGTATGGCCTAGTGTGGAGACCGCTTTCACAGGCGCAAATTGTCGATTTTCAATGATTGTTCACCGCAACACATCACTGTGAGCTCCGTGTTCACCAGTGTACATATATTAAGGGCTACTCGTCCCAAGGGCTGGCTGAGTTGACTGTTATGAGATATTTTGATTTTGTGCAAAAATACATACTTAATTCATTGGGTGGATATTATGTCTATGCTGCACAGGTCTCAACGTCCACCGGATAACATCACACACGTCAGGAACAGGCTCTAATCAGTTGAAGCTAACGCGACCGTCGTCTCTGCTAAAGGAGATCGTTTACTAATGGCGCGGAACACGCTCCTTAATGGAATAGAATTCTTGAAGGCGGGTGGGAAGTGTGCAGAAAACTAGATCAGAAAGTACGTTATTATAGTAATAAGATCCTATGTCTGAGTTTGGATTATCTAGATTTAAAAGCTTTGCATGACTTACATAATCTTTAGTTTTCGCAGCTTCAACCTGTAATAGACCGCATCTCAGGTTTTCATTTTATATGTACAGAGTAGATTTTTGAGATGTGGCACTAAGGTTGGGTGACCTTAACCGTGGTCGCTACAAGAAATCGATCTTAGGAGACAGTCCATAACTTTTTGAGAAAAAAAATCTTTTGTCATACCTTTCTTAGGAAATGAGACTTCAACTTACCTTTTTGGATTCCGTACCTCAAAACGAAAAAACGGAACCCTTATTCACTTCGTCGTCCGTCTGTTTGCCAGTCTGTCAAGACCCTTTTTCCAAGGAACGCGTAGATGTATCAAGTTTAAATTAATATGAAATACGTAGGTCTACGGTCCCTCTGAGCTCTAGAAAAAACAAGCTTGTAAACAAAGGCAATAAAAAATACGGCTGTGTGACATCTTTTGATACTCGTAAATAAATCACTTACACGGACTTAAACCATGTAGTTGTAGCTACAATGTTTAAGGTCCATGCCCTTACTGCCCCGTCTCAAAATCCAACCTGCGTAGTATACATGTGTTTTTACTCGTAGTGTATTAAGGTGCCTCCTCCATGGGTGAGGAAATCATGGCGATAGTCATGTGGTGCTATCAAATTATCGTCGCGACGGTATCGCCACCGTCAGTGTGCAGATTGATTCATAGAGTTTCTAATGAATTTGCTGGCACGGCGAGACTATCGCTATCGCTCCGGTTCTCTCGCTCGTGGAGATGGCGCCTAAGGCACAATGAGTTCGTAAAATGTGGTCTGTTTGGCCAAAATATCTTCCGTTTTTCAATTCAAAAATTTAAAGTATCAGCTCTGCGTGTGCAAACTATTTCCACAAAAAAAAATCTATACAAAAAATATTTTTTTATTATTTTTTTTATTTAAGTAAGTATTAAATTTATTTATTTTATTTAAATAAAATAAATAAATAAACCAGAAACCGGGTCTCCCAGTCAATCTACTGACAGGAGATAAAACATAAAATGGTGTTTTTAGAGAAAGGTAGTGTTTTTTTATCATAATTTTAAAAGTGGAAAAATATTGAGCACGTCTCATCGAAGCGGGCAATGCTAATTACCAAACCATTTTAATTATTTCATAAAGTCGTCGCCATACTAACCAACCGTTGTACGAAAACTCATTGGTTCGGTAGTCGGCGCGCGACTTGTGCGCGATAATTAATAGTAGCTGCGCACGGGACGACACGGCACCGAACCCGCGACCCAGCGGACCCACCGCTGCGTGCTTTATGACCAGCAGCGCCGTGCCAATAGGTGAGCTTGTTTTAACTTGGCAAGGGATAAGGATTGTAACATGGATGATGGGGAATGTTTGTTGTGCTGATTAGTATTTTGCTGCGGCCGGTGAGGCTGGCAGTCGACCTGAACATGATTAAAGAAGAGGTAGAACTATTGTCGGTCTCAGCAGAGTGGATATATAAAATGGATCGGTTAGGCAAAGAAATAAATCAACTGGCGAAGGAGAAAAAAAAGCTGACACTAAATAAATAAATCGGAAGAAGTATGAACTTATTATCTTAATTATTTGATAAAATTATTATTGCAATATGTTAATTTTTACAACCAAACCCATTATAGGAAGTGGAGCCAATGTTCAAATAGCTTCAAATGACCGCTTAGCCCCCCTGCCACACCACAACCCGGGAAATGTAATATAATGTCAATTTAAACGCCATTCAAGTTTCCATGACAATTAAACATTTATTATTCCATACAATTTCCCTAAAACCATAAACAATAAGCATGCATACATCCAATAAAAAACACTCGTCCCGGAACCCATGACAGACCATAACGGACCATAACGCGCCATAACATTTCCTTTATGTGGCACAAACATTAGAGATAAGGCTAATTGCACGCGAGGGCGCGATACTCGCTGTCGACAGCGGCCGGACACGGCAGGAGTGTCACTCACGTGCAAACAGCCTTACGTGCATGCAGTGATGCAGTATTTCATAATAATTATGATAGTTCATTAGGGTATGCTTTTATGCAGGCGGGACAGAACAAATGTGTAAGCCGGAAAATTGTCTGAATTTTACCTTTTCATCAGATATTCAGTGAAACGCACATTTGGAATTAATAGACAATGATATTGTGCTGGTTAACTTTTGCGTAATATAGCAAACGACTACTACGGTCTACGTTATCTTAATTTGCACTACAAATTAATCATTGCCACCTATCCTGTTCTCGCCATAAATCTTCGGAACACTCACAAATGTATATCTATGCAAATTCTAACAACACTGCTAGTTCACATTCAAACTACTCCATTTATGCAGCGCTAGGGCTGCTGAGTGCTAATCAAATCCACTTCGCACTTGCAGCCTATAACTCATAGGTTTCTCTAGCGCCATTAATCTAAGCTGTCTAACGGTTCCCTGTATCTGGGGCACTTACCCCCCTACTACTAACTATACCTATTAGAAAATGTGCTAAGTGCCTGTAAGAAGGTAATCTTCAATTTAACACCATTACTCTTAAGCTATATTTACGTATGCAAAATTGACAGAGTGCCTGTCAGTAATTTATATTTTAATCTGTAATGATATGAAAAAGAACCAATAAAAATACACAAAATAAATTATGTGGTCAAGTGGACCCGCGGGTTCAGTTCGAGTGGGACCAGTAGACCAAAGACTCGTAAGTACATTATTATGTGGACCATGAACCTAGCTAGATAGATACTAATAATGTTTGTACTAGCGAATTTTTGGGTAGGTACTATAAGTCACCTCTACTTGACCCTTTTGGCAACATACATCCAGACGAACAGAAAACGAACAAAAATTGCTCATTACTACTTTGTTATGTAATTATAGAATAATTGTACTTACCTTAGTCCTCTAATCTGTACAGTTTGACAGATGTGAGCTTCTATACGTGAAGATTTGACATACGTTCTTAATGTCAACTTAATCTAAATCACTTGATCACGGAATCCACTATAACATTATCATATAATATCTGAAGTTCATATCACTGCTAAGATTTATCGAAGATGTTCCTAGTACCTAGTTGATGGGATCAAAGACCATCTGAGGGTTGCACATCTTTGTTGCGTTCATACCAAACGCAGATTTGTCTCTAGACGCACATAGATCTCCATAAATTCTTCGAGGTACACACGGTCCAATTTTTCAGGTAGGAATAGAATTTTTGTGATTTAATCTCAAAGCAGTTGTTAAATATTTCAAATGGACGCGGGATATTTCTGTATCTAAGCGATATAGCACATGAATCATACAAATCCTGCCATTTACCATATCATAATCTTTTCCGCATCGGTTTTTCCTGTTTTACGAAAATATTAGTAGTATTAGGGACGACATTTAATAAAAACGGCTACATGTATGTAGGTACAGTTCATCCGTATTTGATGTACAGTCCGCAAAAGAGATAAGTATGCAGAGTCGCCAAATATAGTTGAAGTTTAGTAAGAAACCGGTTTTCAAATAAATTTTAATTTAATTAATAGAAAACGAACAATTCATTTATCAAATTAAATTTCATTCGAAAACATCAAGCGGTTTCTTAGTAAACTTCAACTGTATACGACGACTCTGCATACTTATCTCCTTTGCTGACTGTACATACGTCCGCGTTCATACCCTTACATGGATTTAAGAAAAAAACTGTTCCCAGCCTCACATAAGGCCAGGCATCAGCGTCTCCAGGCGGTGACAGTTCACAAGTAGGTATGTAAAGTTCTCTGAATAAAACATTTTCAGAAAATGGCGTCGCCGTCAGCCTTCGCCTCACAATTAGAAAGCGCGGGATTATTCCGGATTACCGTCATAGTGGTGAATAATCGCTCACCGTACGTCTACTATACGATACAGCATTGTATTGAAATGAACGCAGTGCGGTGTGAAACCATCCGACGACAACATTGCAGGTTGTTGATATTTGTCGACCATGAAAACGTGTCTAGGACTTTATATGATGTAAAAACTTGAAGCTTTTGTTTGCTTAACAATGAAAAAGCTTCGTTCTTCGTTTTACTTGATGCCTTACTATCTACATTAAATGAATATACGTACAGTTCTTGAGTGACTGAATGAGAACAATACATCACCTAAACCACCGAAATAGAATATGATAGAATAGAATAGTTTTATTTCGGACACAAATATCCAATTATCCATATAATGTTAGTATACAAAAAAATAAATTATTGCCTAGTGTTAGTAAAAATCAACCTCCGCACTAACTGCTGTACAATCGGAGAGCAGAAGCTCTCAGCTACCGTTTTCAGGATGCTGTTTTGAAATGCTCAGGATTTTTCGAAATTCGGCTATTCTAACATTTAGCCAGTTCAAATTGAGGGGTGAAGATCTGTGCAAACATTGTATTATAATTACTTTATTGTATACTTGATAAAAATAAAGAAGAATTATAACGAAGTAATTAGGTTCATCACTATCAAAATCATTTTACGAAGTATGCGTCTTTTAAGAAAAACACATTACTTAATTAACATAAGCATGTACTTAACTTGACGTCATGATCATAATGTTGATAAAGGATAGACGTTCACGACATGTTTCTGAATGGTACGTAATATCTTTAAACAGACGATCTCCACAGCTTCACATAGCCTCCCTAAGGGAACACGCTGCTCGAGGGAGGCTCTCCGATACGAAGACATTTGAATGACAATAGAAATACAGGAAATAAATAAACGTAACTTAACTCAGTCGGAAAACACATTGATTATTCCATTTCCTTCAACGTGCTTTATCATTTTAGGGAAATGTGAAAGCTACGTTTGTCTTTTAGGCTAATGTTTAAACAGTAATTTCCTCTGTATCTTGGGAGCGGTAAACACTGTGTATCATTCAAATACAGTGTTGTGGGAATCGAGCCCGCGCCCCGTAGCAGGAGGTCTACTCCTTATACACGAAATTCGTTGTTTTGAACGAAGTTACGGGCGTTTCCTACATCGTATCACCTACGGACAAAAGATTAGTTTGGTCCCGAACTAACAATGAATGACCCCACGATTTGACAGTTGTCCTTACTTCCGATGTGTTTTTGCCCGTCCCGAAGAGTTAATTAATCGGGAGTAGGCTCCCTCCGAATTATCGAACTAGTCGGGGCGCTAATGCAATCATTAACAGTTGACAAGCACTTGATATCAACTTTAATTACATTCACTATAGACGAACTCTAACTAGCCTAATAAAATAACAAGTATGTCAGTTTAAAGGCCTTTCTTTAATCTCCAATAGACCTATAAAATCACTCGGTAATTAATTGGTTCTTTCTTTGTTAATTAACTTTAACTGCTTACAATAAACAAATCCAGTGAACAATTGGAAAGTAATCAGCTGATAGGTTTATATTTAACGAATCATTTATTGTTACAGGTACGTTTATACTGCTGTAATCAAGAGTGAGTGGTACCTCCCCCCTCACTCCCTCTTGAATGAGGGAGGGGAGGGGGTGAGGTATTGCAATGCAAATGAGATGATCGTCGTGATTCAAGTGAACTGCCGTATCGACAAGTGGATATGGAATGTAACGAGGTGAGTTTTGTGCAGGGACGTTTTTATTTGTACAAGATAGGTACCTGTAATTAATATTTTCTTTCAGTCATATACTTAAACCAAAGATGTACTAACAAATTTAAATTTTAATTAAGAAAATCGACCGATGTCGTAGAGGATATTAGAATTAATACTATAACTTCACGCTCCCAGGGACTTATGATGTCACGAGAGCGAAACCGCTGGCACAGCTAGCCCTGTTATATTATTTATACATAGTTATTGAATGAGAACACGACGGAAGAGCTGAGCGACTTATATAAATTTTCTACTATGTATTTGTTAGTAGTTTTTTTGACATTAGAATCTGTCATCATGTTCTTCAACAATTCAAAATTGTAGAGCTGTTAAATATACACTGCCTGTAAGACAGATTAGTATAAACTAAAATCCCTTTAGAATAGATAATTTTAAAACGACTTTTAAATTGTGATAACATTGCACTAAATTCGTTCCATGAAGCTTAACACATCAAGGATTAGGCTCAACATCAAATAAGTACGGATTCAAGTTGTATTTTATCGTTTATTTTAGTAGTATTGCTAAAAGGCAGTTTAAGTATATCATTTTAATCTTGATAACTTTTACGTCATTGCTAGGATAGTTTAATATTTTAACGAGGGTTTTACACTGTAGGTATATACAGTATCAGACAGAGGCATTAAAACTCCACAGTTGGTTAGCATGAAAAGCAGCCGCAGCCGGCGCGTCCGTGTTATGGCTCCGTATGTTCACTATCGTGCCGGGAATAGGGCAGGGCGCGTCCCCGCGATAATCCACGACCCACCGGATTTGTGCCCCATTGTGAGGACTCGCGACTTTGTACCAGTTTACTGCACAGATATAGCACCTTAGCAAGTAGGTGCTCAAGTTTTAGTAGTAACAGTTAACTTCGCGTTCACACAGACAAGTGGATATTGTTGGATCACAATTCCTAATCGTTCAAAGTATGAAACCGAATCAAATCGTAGTAAAGTCGACCGTCCACTGCTGCTAGGATGTGCACGAAGAGTTAGTCACGTTAGCTGCGTGTTTAATTTGTTTGCCAGCCACGCATTCGTTCGCATCATACAAAGCAAAGCTAAGTTCACATGCGCAGCTTAGCCGTGGACTGCCGTGGAGCGGCGGCTTTAGAATGAGATGCTTCACAGAGTCTGGATTTTAATGTTGGGTACTTGTTAACTTGACAGACGATAGCTATACTAACTGATTGTGATTAACGTCGTCTATAAATGTTCTTTGGCTACTTATATAAAGCTTCCCACGTGATGGCTTCTTAGCTACTTCTGCAGCTGCAGTAATAGTTCATAAAGATATTTTCTGGTAGTCAAACTACGCCGTTACAATAGTCTTATTTAGTGAATTATTCATGACACCATTTCCAAGATAACTCTATCCATAGTTATCCTGAGAAATGAACATAACAAACGCACTGACGACTTATTTAGACATGAATGTTGACATAAGTATAACTTGTAGTATTATGTACGGTTGTGTGGGCGGAGCTCCAGATACCGAACTGTTCAGTAAGTACACAATCATAGGAAATATTGCGGTGTCGTATTATTGCACAACTAGTTTCTCCATGGGTATGCCTAGTTGCGCAGTCTGCTCCTTAGGGGCCGTCTCCACGAGCGACAGAATCGCGGCGATAGTCATGCGGTGCCATCAAATTATCGTCGCGATGATGTTACCGTGTGGAGATTGATTCATAGAGTTTCTATTGAGTTTGATGGCACGACGATAATATCGCCGCGATTCTCTCGCTCGTGGAGACGACCCCTTAACACCTACGGGTCAAGTTGAGGGTTTTTATCTAAATAGTAATTAAAAACAAAACATTTTAATGTATCTGTATTTTTTTATTCAGTAGCTAGCATTTAATCCTTGAAACAAAAGGAATAATTTTATATCGTACGTCCAAAGATAATGCTGACTTAGAGTCAGCATTATCTTTGACCCATATTTTGTAACATATGTTATTGATAATTAATTACACATGGTTGTTAGTTACTGTAACTGGCTAAGGTCATCACTTTTCTCAATACTTCTGGCGATAGATAGCTCACTTCTTCCGTGTTTACTGTGAGGGCCGCCGAGGACTTGTCTTTGACTTCTTTGGTCTCTGTTGTCAATAGGCGTGTGTCTCCGAGTAACCCCACCGAACAAAGTTGGTATGTTGCGGAAAAACCCTTCGATCTTGCGAACACTGCACATCTCTGTAATCAGTGATACTCGGCTGGGACTGCCGGGAGGAAACATATCGTTTTCTCGTAGAGCGTTTCGTGTCTACTGCACAAACACCAAATTCACAAAACGCCATTTGCAAAAAAAAAAAAAATATTTTCTGATTAGGAGTTTCGCAGTAACTTTAACAATATTACAATAATGGCGTAACTTAGATGGGTCACTATCAGAATATCCACGTAGCAAAATGACCATATCGCCTTAGCGTCTTAAAATTAAAACGTCATGGTTACTAAATAGACGTTAACGCTAAACGTCTTAATAACAGCTGCCCAGGTCGATCGATCAGGTTAAAGCTACGCTTGCCACGGTTGGTCTGTGGATGGGTTCCATGATAACTTTGATTTATTTTATCCAAATAATACATTTTATCTGCCACCTTTAAGTACTTACTTAATTATTTTTTATTTACAGCACATCATGTTATTCGAAACTGTCAAATTTTCCCAATCAACTTTGAACCTTATGCTTTAGCGATAAAGTTGAAAATCTATTAATGAAATTTCACATATTATATTATAATAGCTTGATGCGCTGGCGTCTGTACATACATACGATCCTGTTTGATATCAAGTTCCGTCGGTTGGCTGCCAGTAAACTCACGAGTCACAATCATTCCTAGTAGTAACGTGATCTCTTTGAATAGCTGATAACCAACGGTGATTTAATCTATTTACACAAAATTCGTAACCTCGATTTCTCTTGACCAAATAAACATTCAATACTAGTGGAGGTAAGTGATTTAATAAAATTCGTAGAAAATGTATTATTTTGCTGACTGTTGATCCTATTATAAAACAACTTATCTTTATGACATACAAGAAGATGTCGCTCAATAAGTATAAATATCAAAGTGGCGATGTAAAGGGACGCCGTTTGTTAGACGTAGTGTGTGCACTCGCGGTGAAACTACGATATTTACAGTGGTTATAACATTATCATGAAAAATATACAGTCGACAGTGAAAGGTACATTAACAATAACAATTAATGCTAAACAGTTGAAATAACTAATAATTACCTGCACAAACATGACTAGCATCTATATAAATGGGGGTTATTATTAAAGGCACAGCCCAACCGAACTGGATACTTTTTGAATATCTCCTTGTGATATCACCATTGATTTGTACAATGTCCACATCAATTATGTATATAACTTATAAGTATTAACCAGAGGTGTCTCACTGCGTACAAGCACACTATCAGAGACACAGTAACACTCACATACAAACTATCACTAAATTCTCCTTCAATTCGAATGTTCAGATATGGTCTTTATTGAGTTCGCCAGCAATGCGTTGAGGAACACAAAGTTCTTGTAATTAGCTACGGAAATTGTAGATAATGCACCACCAGGTCACTCCGCAGATCAAGATAGCAATTGTCAGTGTAAACATTACGTAGCGGATCGTCAACTCGAGAGTTTCCTATGATGCTCCCATCGTGGACGTCACTGGCACAGTTTTAATTCATTCACTTCTAGTTTACGAATAAGAATTTGTGAACAGCTTGACTCAAAGAACTGTCTACGGTACAATAGTTAAATGTTACGACACCAAAGAAAAAGAAATCACAATTGTTACAACTAATTTTATAGTTTAACGAGTTTCTTGTTCATCCGTATTAGTACTGACAATCATAAAGATCATGAATAATTATACATAATGTTTGGTTTAGGTTAAGAAACGTTCAAACAACTAACGGTATTTCAGAAAAGGCATAGTAGTTACATTATGTGATATTCAAATGTAAATATAGTTATGTAGGTACATAAAGTCTGTATATATCTATTCTAAACATATACCTACTTCTTTATGGATATTATTATTTCTTAGTTCCCTGCTGAATATTGGTTAAAGGCAACATACATATAAACCAAACAAATAGTTTTTTTATTTACAATTGCTCGCTGCAATTTGCAAAAAGACATAAGAAATGTTGATTTTCCCAGGCTACATGAATCCCTCTTAAGTATAATCTCGGAGACCGTGCATCGTACAGTGTGCAGGTTGCCGTCTATAAGTTGACGAGTTTATTAGCGACGCTGATGGCTTCAATAATTCAATACAGCCCGACGGGCGTGCCTGATGAATGCCTGATCAACGATAACTGTATACACGCAGAGAATGCAGGGGAAACGTTGGCTCTATTAATTCATTATGAAAGTTTACTTACAAGTACAGTAAGAAGTTTATCTGTTGTATAAATGCTTACCTATTACAGGCATTCTGAACTGCAGAAACCGTTCTAAATGAGTGATCACTATGTTATGGGAATGAGATACATGCTTATTGGATTACTTTAGCTAGACCGTGACCGTATTCAGAGCTGAAACAAATATCTGAGCATAATTAGTTTAACTGAAGCATTTTTTTTACTAGTCTGCTCTGCTCCACTCCTGCGCAAAGGGAAACTGGCCAAGTATTAAGAGAGAGACAATTTTAGGTAATATAAAATTAGAAAGATGATTGTAATTTATCACAAAATTCTAGAACGATTCTCAACATTATAGGTATATACCGTAGCAACGTATCACCGTAGCGCCGTAGACCCATAGACCGTAGAGCCGTAGACCCGTGGCGCTTACCTACAAAGTACAAACGTAATAGAACATCGGCAAATTGCCTCGCCAAATTCAAATCTTACGATTTTGATCATTTGCAGGTCAGTGTGATGATCAAAATATGATTCGCGACTGTAACAAATATATATATTTACAGGATTATGTATTAGAATCATCAATATAGCTGTTTATGATAGCATTGTCGTCAAATGTCGTGATTTCATAAAATAGTTATTCAATAGGGCAATTTGACTTTAAAGAGTTGTATTGATGATTTGAGTTATTATAATTCTTTAAATACCCGGCCCACAAAAATGCAAAAAACCTAATATTTGGCGAAATATCCTGGCGCTTTCACCTTAACAGGTGTTTCCACAAGCCGTTACAGCTCATTCATTGTTCATGCGCTACAACTGCACCACGCGGAGCCTGAGAACCTCACAGACTAGCAGCCACAGACATAAACACGTCGGACACGACTGCCGCTAAATAAGGAGGTAGCTGTGCGAGCGAGACAGCGTATGATGTGACTGCTCTATGCATCAATGTGTCCACACGATCTGTTAGTCATTTGAATAATCTATGGTTGATGTTGAGATGGATAACAAAGCGATAAAAACCGACTGCTGGATATAACTTTTCGAAGAAAAGCGGGTCGTAGAACAACATGCATAGGTACTTCGTTTTATTTTGCCCCAGTGTAGTGAGGCGCCAACTTTATTAAACTTATTAAATAGGTATATTTTAAGTGGATAATAATTATGAAAGAAAGTTGCTTAAACTTGCTGGAGTCTTAACAATAGTTACCGATAGTTCAGTTACTGCGTGAATGTTTATTCGCGTATGTAAGTATGGTTGAAGCAATCATTTGAACAAGCAGGCTATGGACACGCTGTGCGCGTGTAACCTGTCGCGTCGGTTGATTGAGAGGCTTTCAATCAAGATAGCAATTTCAGTCAAGTTTGATTTGCTTGCCACATCGGCTATGTTCCTGCCCCCCTCTGTACCTGTATCAAGGCTATAATGTGGTACTGTTCGACACTCTCCTGCCCTTGTTCTAATGGGCGGTCGGCGCAACATGTTTTCTTCTTCCATTCTTCCCTATCAGTCGTCATCTCGGTAGTCACTTTAGCCATATTATCTTTCACACTGATGTTGTGCTGTTCTGCACTCATATTTAGCTGCTGTCAGTAATAAGTAGGTATGTAATGCACAGTCAGGGAAATTAATTGATAAACAAATTGACCACCAACCTAAATTGTCTCTATATTCAAATCACAAATATCAATCATTGACGGTTATACGAAGTGGCTATAACACGGCACATTGACGAAAGGTGGCAGTTTGCTTAACAATTAATTTCCCTGACGGCACATTTACCGAGTATAGTAGAGGTTTTCGGAAATGGAAAATGTCGTATTTTATTAATAATACCTCGTGCCTACTACTTATATATAATAATAGATTGTTATGTTGTATTTACTGTGGTTTATATCGACCAGAGACAAGTCCAATTTAGGTACAATACAAGTCTTGAAAGCATTGAGCTTAGACCGGTGGCAGCTATCCTGCAACCACTCTAAATCAAATACATGTTAGTTTTAACAATAAACGCTAATCAATACATTTTCATCACCTTCTCACAAACCAATAGAATACCATCTAGCGTCTAACGAGGCTCTTGGAAGGCCCTAAATAAATCTTCTTTGACACCAAATAGGCCAGCAGCCGGGCATCGCGGCCATCGGCTAATAACTCGGGGGCTACAAATAGCCGCGCGATATACACCGCCGCGCCGCCGCGCCGCCGCACCGCAGCGCATTCCCACCGATGCAAATTGTAAGCAAAGCCCTATCTGATCTAGTGTGGCCATGGGACGGGGCTTATTAGGACTAGACTAACATCGAAGAAAATCTAAATACAGCTGATTTATTTATTATTTTCATTGGAACGTCACAACCAGATAAGCTGTGGAAATTCCAGTTGAAAGTCAAGCATTACCCCCTTTAATACACGAGAAGTTGTTTCTAAGAATAAATAATATAGCGGTCCGTCCCGGCTTCGCACGGGTGGAAAAAAAAAATAATAGCCTATAATAATCAGTGATAAAGTAGCATTCAAATGGTGAAAGAATTTTTAAAATCGGTCCAGTACTTTTTGAGCCAATTCGTTACAAACATACATACAAATCTTTCCTCTTTATAATCGTTGGTCTAGTGGTCGTAAGCGCCTCCGCGGCCTGAGGGCCTGGGGACGATTCCTGGGTCGGGCAAAGTGTTATTGGGTTTTTCCATCTGGAACTTTTCACTAGCAGTCCGGGCTGCTCCCACTCCAGACTCCGGAGTCTGGATGACTGATTGTGCCCGATTAAAGGCAATATGGTCGCCCCCTGTTACATTGGACTCTTTGCTTAGCTGGCGAATTATTGGTGTACTATAGGTACACTGGTCGAACCTAACTTTCGGGGATTACTTGCGTCACGTTATGTTATGTCACTTAAATGTGTTTACTTAAACAATTAAGTCAATAACCACCTTTTATGAGTTATATGGTACTTACATCGAAGAGGTACCTACTATATAGTTTCCTTTTAATTTTTGCTTAGTAAAATAGAGAAGTTTTTATCCTATTCTATAGCTTGGTGCCTCTAACGCGATGGTATCCGTGCGCCTGCGACGATTTACATACAAGCAGTGAATTGTATTGCAGCTGTAGCGTATTGGTTATTGTGCACTTAATAGCGCTATCTGCGCAGGCGCGGGATTGTATTGAAATTAATATAAGGCGAGGATAGCCGGAAACAATTGAGTTATCACATGGGAATTAAAGTTATAACCAGCGAACATATAAAGTTCAATGGTACGTCAGTAAGATCGAGGTACTTCTTACTATAAAGTACATATTGAACTACAATGAATCTCAAAACAAAGAAAGATTCACTTATCAGATTTGTAGAAGAACTTTTCCCACGAGGCATCGACTTAGAGATTTCCAGATTTCCATTCATGTCTTATTCATTCCATCGCCATTATAATATTTATAAGAATTCGAATGCTTTAAACTGAAGGTTAGAAACTATCGTATCTCGATATTCAAATCTAAACTCGCTACAGAACCGTTCCGCCATTCCTCGTAACAGATCTACAAAGGGTCTATAACTCAGTCATTGCGCTCACTTCATTGTCACCGGCACGACCATGCATGTCAGCGGACAGGTCGCAACTGACCGATCTATACATTAGCCGAGCTGTCAGCGCGCGCCGATAGATGGCAGGAGCGACGCCTCGGTGACACGTCACATCCGGTCAGAGATAAATCTTATCAGTGGACATGTGGCCGTAAGAGTACCGTTATGAAAACAAGTGGAATGTAAGGTATTTAGTGTTTAAGGTATAAGAGAATTTCTGAAAATAGATTATTAAAGTTTCGTAAACAGAAATTCTACTCGAAGATCAGTGTAAACTTTAGCCCTGTAAATATGTTACTATCATTATCACTTATTAGGAGTTTTTATTATTACAAACTCTGCCGTCTCAGCTTCTGTCACCAACCAAAGAAAGAAAGAAAGAAAAAAGTTTATTTGGACACTTTTCGTGAAACCCAAAAACTAAATAAAAATAATGTTGCAAACAACAATTGTGTGTGCCTCACGGCTGTGCCAAAAAGGTTCATTTCAGCATTAATGCCAGACAGACTAACAACCCTTTTTTTTTTTTTGTGGATGGGAAATCATCCAATGACCCCTCCCGCTCTGGGTGGAGCAGAAGGGAGTGTCAGACTCTTACTGACTAAAACCCACCCGTGTTCCTTCCTTAGCCCTTTGTGTTCCGGGGTAGCGGTAACCCTTTCGGACAATCCCGCTGCCCCGGAGACTAACAACACTTGCACTCACTACACCATTCTGTTTAGTTCGTCCCGCCTTAAGGAGCCCATCAGTCATTATGGCATAAAGGACATTTTCTTCTTCCATAATTTGGAGAATCGAGACCACGCATAAGTTTACAGAATGAACCTATTTATTGAATAACGTCCTATGCAGATCAAACTCTTCGCGCTGCACACAAGCTACCCGGCTCTGAATTTAATATAGGTTAGTAACGGTAGCAACAAGTGGCCGGCTGTGGGTTCGATGCCGCGCGGTGCATTCATTGCTCCATATCTGTAAGAGCTGCTATGTGTAGTGTATAACATTTACTGATGTTATTGGTTTGGAGCACGTGGTTTAACGGAAAAGTGATATAACGGTGTAAGAAGGAACTGTACATATACAGGGTGGTCAATCAGAAGGTGTACAACTTATATTATTTTGATTACAAACGTAACTGAACAGTTATTGTCCTATAAGTACACAGACATCGATGAGCAACCTGTTACCATGGATTCAGTTCTTCATTCTGGACGCCCATGCGTTGAGTTTTTTTCACTACATTTTCACCGCAATGGTGTTGCACTTTTCTATGAAACGGCAGATTTTGGTTGAGATAACCGACGAATTTTTTTTTATGATAGAAACTCTAGAATTTATGGTCAGTTAGAGTAGAGCGTCGATGTCCCGTCCACCCTGTATAGTACAGGAAATTTTGTATGAAAAATAACATGCGCCAAATTTCCATCATTTCACTGGTTTCAAATACTCGTATACTTTATTGGTACTCCACTAACAGAGCTACAAGTATTATACTTTTAGTATTCATAATAGACCACGATACATCTCTAATAACTCTAAAAAAAGTTAGAACCTGTTAATTTGGCAAAGGCCAAATAATATTTTTTGAGAAGTTATTGTTTTGGACACATTCCTCTGAAAGTTTCGATTTTGTTTCATGCTGCGTGGTTTCTGGCTCCATTTTATTGTATCCACGAGTTTTCTAGGTATGCGCGATTCATTTGATGAAATAAATGAAAACCTTAACACTATTGCGGTAACAGCAGCAGTCCTGTAGCTCCTTCATGGAAGAATGGTGTAATTACTCCAGCTAGTCAGTCAGATAAAAAGAATTTAGGGGTCCCGCGCGGGTTAACAATGGTTGTACTTCTCCACACCAGTGAAAATTTTATTTATTACTAATCCTATGTGATCAAAATGGGATTAATCACTCGTACTGATTATTTTATTGAAAAAAATGGGTTGTTTTTCAATGAACTTTGCGATAAAATTACTCAAGTCAATGCTTTAGGCGCTGCGCAAACGTGGACACTTTTGTATCTTGTGTCGGATACAAGCTACCAATGATTGATTTCTATACATATAGCCAGTATGAAATCAGCCACTCCCTGCGCATTTACAATACGGTTTCCTGTGATGGTGTCGGTAATAAAAAGTGTCTACGTTTGCCCAGCCCCTTATAAGTGGCACATAACGAATTTGTCACATTTTAACTAAATAGTGGATACAAGAGAACCATAAAATTCAGCGGCAAATGAAAATGGTGGCCAAAAAGTTGTATACATCGAATATAAATCTTAATATATAAAATTCTCGTGTCACAGTGTTAGTTACCATACTCCTCCGAAACGGCTTGACCGATTTTTATGAAATTTTATATGCATATTCAGTAGGTCTGAGAATCGGCTACTATCTATTTTTTTTTGCAAAACGACGTTTGCGGAGTCAGCTAAGCACAAGCCTAGTGCCCGATGGGATTCCCTATCGGCAAAAGTGACGATCTTCCATAATAACTTTAATCACCTATTTAACCCATTTAGGGCTCAAAATCCTTCGTTAGTTCTCAATCTAATATATAAAATTCTCGTGTCGCGGTGTTTGTGGTTAAACTCCTCCGAAACGGCTGGACCGATTTGTATGAAATTTTGTGTGCATATCGGGTAGGTCTGAGAATCGGCCAACATCTATTTTTCATACCCTTTTTTTTTTTTGCAGAACGACGTTTGCGGGGTCAGCTAGTTTCATTATATATAAGTGCAGTCTTGTGCAAAATGTCTACTTCTTGACGTTTACAACTGACGACTCTACAGCAGTTTAGGTTGATTGTCGTCAGTGAATGAACTTTTTAGGTGGGATTATATTACTTCAAACAATTGAGTCAATTATTAGGATTAAGTTAATAAGCAGCTAACTAAACAGTCATCAAGCGCACGTGGTGCTGACCCTCTGTATGAGCATGTGTTTGTGTACTGTAACACAATACGTAACAACTCACTACTCTCGCGTATCAATCACTACAGCATCCTTCAGCTAATCAAATACGTTGTTCAGCACATGTCGACGACGTGACAGCGACGCTACGGGACCCGGGACCCGGGAGCGTAGGGCGGCAGTCGGCGCCCAGCCGCCGCGCAGTCTGCCCGCCCCACGCGCCCGCCCGCCCTACGAAACGCGACCATCGGACATTATTACGATAACATACGGAAATGATAACTGAAAAGTTGTTGTGATTAGAAAAATAAATAACGATAATAATTTAAAGAAGTGTTCGCGAATTGAGTGATGCTGATTTTTAGTGATGTTTTGTGAAAAATAATAATAGCTTTTTGAAAAGTTAACTGTTGGAATGTTTATTTAGTATTAGAGGTTGAATCTTGTGTATTATAGTACAGATTTTGGAAGTGATTTAATAAAACTACATATCATTATGAATTTACCCAATGATTAATTTAAATTAATGTTTGGGAATGTGCATATCGATATAGATTTGTTTATGTATGATAGTGAAAGTGAGTTGGAGGCGTTCCTGTGATCTGTAATAAATACTAACATAAAGGTAAGTGATGTGCATTCATGAATCTTATTTATACAATAAATGTCATTACACCATCTTTTTATTGAAGTTTTGTTTTGGACGTAATTTTTGTCGGAAACGCTGCATCAAATTGTTAGCACTCATTTAACTTTGATAAAGTTCAACTTGTTATATTTGGTATGAGTTGTTGTTTACATAACAAGGCTATTTACCTACATAATTGTATAACATATAATTTTCGCCGGTCAGTATATTCCGTTAAATCACAATTTTAATTTTCGTAACCTGATCTCGAATCTCGACTCGTCCTTGCTAGATTTATCTCTCCATAAGGAACGTTTGAGACGAGTGTTAAATATGCAATATAATAAGAACTAACAAGTACCTAACTAGAAATAATCTGAGCCAGAATTCACGAGTAGCCTGTCCCGCAGGTGCGTCGCTTATAAGTGCTGCACAGACCAGTGCCTTATTTGGAGGTCATAGTTGGCACAGAGTCTATTTAGTCGGTGTCTAGTTATTTCATCATACTTGAATCCTAGGTACTAATGAAGTACTAACAATTCTATAAAAAAACACTTTATTTTATAAAAAGACTCATTACCTACTCGTAGATACTGGTAATGTCATACTCATATTTTACTTCATCCAGCAGCTAGGTATACAACTCATCCACAGATTAACAATACAACAATATCTGTCCCCCGCACCACATATCATTCAACCTGCGATCTCCGATCGACACTTGAATCACAATATCGCTAAACAAAACGATCACCAGAAGCAGTGCGTGCGCGCAGTGCACCTCCACATAAAGGCTAAGTGCCACATTCACAGATATGCTTAACGAACGCTTATCCGCCACTTAAGCGAACTGAGCGAAACGAGCATCGCTTATTCATTACTTTTTTGCTCAACTTTGGAAGCCAATTAAGCGAACCGCTCGATACATTAGGAGTTTTATCGCTCCCACGTGATAATTTAATGCTAAGTGAGGATTGTATCTATATTGTTGCGCCCGCGTCGTTCCGAATAATCGAAGAGAGGAATAAATAATGGCGGTGCTAGGATTGTGATAAATCTCGCGTTAAGTCCCGCGTTCACTTTAATTAAGTTATCATTGTATTTATTTGGCTCAGTTTTTTAGTGATATCGTTAATGAATAAAACATTTAACTTCAAGGTGTCAATTAGACACGGAATTTATATGAGAGTTGCTACAATGTTGGATGTGTAATACTTAAGTACAAGTATCAAACACGATAGAGTTTGTTCTGCAATATGGCAGTTTTACAAATATAATTGAAATGTACATACATATGTATGTCTAACAGAAAGGTAGAATTAAAGACATTCAAGCCCTAATTCGATATACCTTTATCAAATCTCGTGACATTTGCATCATCAATAATGAACCAACCTAAAAATAAATGAAATAAAGAAATCCCGCAGTGAGTGATGAATGTGTAACATTAAGTAACACTGCTACTGAGAGCTACCTTTTACAGATCTCGTCTGTTACTCCTCATTAACAGATCTTTTGATTTCACATAATTCCCTTGAGGTAAAGTCTCATTAATTTTATAAAGGTTTATAAAGTTTGAAATTTAAAAAGGGATATTAAATGCATTTATGTATTTTATTAGAACAGTATTAAAAAGGTGATTGAACTACCATTTTTAAAATTCTTGTACTTATGTTCTTGCTGTTCTAGCCTTTGAGCTTCTCATCTCAACGAAAAATATCAATCTTCACAATAAGTACCTACATAATCGTGTTAATACAGAGACACCATAGAAACGAACCACAACCCAAGCACATGAACTATTATTAAGTAGGTACCCACCGTTACTGTGTTACCGTGTACCGATACCGGTATCAATACAAGACAATGATTAGGTATTCCGCTTGTACCGATACCGGTATCTCGATAGTGTATGGCCACTATTATTTGCATCGTTTGGAACTAACTCTCAACACAAGGGTTATGTTAGCACTTGTACTTAATGGGCGAGCTAAGAGCTTAGATCGCGGACTTTTTATAGTTATAACATGCAAGTGTGTAGATAAACCGAACACTCCCTTTAATAACTTGAGTCATTCAGTCCCGTAAGGCACAATACTTTAATTTTGCTAGTCAATGTTCTTTTCCGAAGTCTTTAAACATAATGAGAAGACATTACAACCTTAACTTCCTTCACAAATACTCAACACCCAATACATTCGAATGCGCAATAAATAATAGCTCCAAGTTGTGCCAGTTAGCGCATTACTGTGCGGTGCACCGTACAGTATGCCGCTGTAGCCTGTAGCCTGTAGCCACAAACATAGCACAGAAATAGCTCCGACCGAACTGCAAGTAATAAACAAACGCAAGTTAAATCTGTCACGCGATGCTGCGTTTACACAGTAGATATAGCGAAGCCAGTGGCTGAGGCAAGTAGCTGGAATAGCAGTGTACGAGTATCTATCAGTGTCTACTCTATAATGGTCAGTCAGTAGTCACTGAGTCATTCATCGAGATATTGTATTGATAAAGCCTTGATTGTTGTATTGTACTATGTTTTGCTTTGTCCCGTCATACTTGCAGTAGCTCTCCATATCTACAAGTACGTTAATTTAACAGAAGGCCTAATTATGCATGGGTTTATAATAACATCAATCCTAGAAGATACAAAAGGTAAAATGAGAATAGTTTTACTAAACCACACGAGATGTACTGGTCTAACGATCAGGCCGAGCCAGTTGCTAAAGCCAGTAGCTTCTACGCCTTGTATGACTGACATAACTATGTGCGAACTGAAAGCAATAAACAAACGCGAGTTAAATCTGTCGCACGGTCGCTTTGCACGCGATGCAGAGTTTAAACGCGGTGGAGGGAACTGCTGGCGCTAGTTAATATTACATGTATTATTGAAAACTGCCACACGTTACTGATAATTGGGTTGGCGTAAAAAATCTTGTTCCCCGACTCACCCCGTCGCCTCGCCTCGCCTGCCCGGACTATTACTTTGTTTTCGCTTAGCGTTGTTCCTGATACTTTTCCTTTTTTCACTTAAGGTGAATGGGAAGTGGTAGACCGCGAAATTCAAATTTTCTTACGTTTTTTGCAATTTGCAGGTCATTGTCAGGTTGTGTCTTGATAAAAATTTGATTCGCGACTATAACAGGTATGTACGTATTTACAGAATTATAATCATAAGAAATATTCATACATCTTTATAAGTGAGATTTGTACCATAAACACTTTTCCCTAGGAGATTTCTTCTTGTGGTACAAATCTAACTTAGGAAGATGTATTAATGATTCTAATGACTATAATTCTGTGAATAAGTACCTGTTATAGTCGCGAATCATATTTTGATCAAGATACAACCTGACACTGACCTGCTAATTGCAAAAAACATAAGAAAATTTGAATTTCGCGGTAATCACTACGCAATCACCTTAAGTGTCCTAGCGCGATGCTACATAACCTATATAGCCATCCTCAAGAAGTCAGCTATCAAAACTATTTTTTTTTCTATCCGACTGTTAGTTCCAGAGATTAGTACGTTCAAACAAACAAACTCTTAGCTTTATTATTAGTATTAGTATAGATATGCAAAGAAAATGATGTATTTAAATTGTTATTGCTCTCATGTAGTTCCAAATTTATTACAGTGTTGACATGAACACTGTAAGGGAACAGCAATGTTTACAATATTAAATGATATTGATGATATTTTTCAAAGCAAACTAAAACTTACAAAATAAATGCTAACGTATACTTAGTGCAATCAATTGTAATACCGGAACTTATGTAAAACATACCAAGTGTCGTTGATAATACGTAGTTAATATTACGCATTTCACACCGGAAATACTCTAACGAATAAATCACGCGTACTATGTACCACATTGCATCCACTTGTTAAATAATAACAAATAGCCGAAATCAAACTACATACTTGGTATGCCAAAAGTACATTGACTTCTTTACGAGTTTTACAGTGCTCTCTATAACGACTTCACGTGTTTGCTTATTTACTGGTAACAGAACACCATTACGTCCAGTAACAGGTCGAGCTACTCGCCCTATGTGAACGGGGCTCGGCAGTCGCACGTGGCAGCGGTGACCGGATACACATTAACGTTACACAGTCACTTGTTGAGTATTTTAAGATATTATATTTTGTACGGGCTAAATAAACAATATTTTTGTATTTTAATCGCATTTTCGAAGGAAAAAGTTCTTCTTTTGTAAATGTGCCATTACTTAGCAGGTTTTTTTTTATGAAAACAGTAACTTCTTGACGTTATTGTAGGTAGTTCAAAAGTGGTTTTCAAAATTACTGATAAACTAACGGCATCAATGAACTCTTCAAATGTACATTTCTTACTTCAAAATCTCGTTTTAAATCGAGAAATGTCCAACCTATTTCCATTATTTCATGTAGGTACGTTTCCCAAACCTGCCCCACACATTCAATCTCAACTTCTTCACCAGCTCACACAACCTCCCTTCACACACCCTCCCTTCATCCGCTGACGAAGCAAATAACGAAACTATTTCACTAAAGGGTGCGGAACTCAAAAATGAAAAGGCACATTCTTGGTTTCCTTGTGAAATGTAAATTATGGGTCCCGTGGACCCCGTGGGCCCTTGCCGGCAGAACCTTCGATATTCTATTAAGATAAGGGCTGAAACGACGTCGTTTTATTATTGTGACTCGCGCCATATTTTCGTCATGCTGAAAATCTGTCAACTTGAGATATGGCGGTTTGAGGCGAGGAAGACTTAGACACGGCGCGGTGCTGTGGGTAGAAACTATTAATAAATACAATTCAATAGAATTAAAGTTACCGAAGTTGAGTTCATACGTAGTAGTTACCAACCTTTTGGCATAAATTGTTAGATAGTAGAGTACAAACAATTTATGCGGGTTTTACTTTCCTCCTTATACCGCTATGGTATTAATTTTGATACACGAGCACATTAATCTTCTAGAAAATATTGTGTGAAAGGCCAGTAAACTCAAATTATTATTATAAATGTAAAGTTTCACCTCTTATAATACTATAAAGATTAATAAACAAAACATCTATCAGTCACGGCACCTCTACACATTCCGAGTCTACGTCACTTCCCCTCAAGATGGCACGCGAAAATATGAATATTATTCAAAGTGATTTGTCATAAATTGAACAGCGGCACCTCAGCGGCACATCACGGGCCGCAGGGCTGCGGGGCTGCCGGGCTGCCGGGCCCGAGTGCCATTATTATGTTTAGACAAACAACTTGACACTGAGCACTTGGGCATACATTGGCATTTTAATCAATTCTTTAAAAAAAGTTAATTGGGTTTCGTATTTTGTTCAGTAAGTTTGACGCTTCGAACTTTTCTTAAGCTTTTCACAAACAGCTACATCAATGTTTTCAGGCACGTGTGTGTAATTCGGATCTTCTATTATTATATAGAAACACTTACACAATTACACGTATAGTGACTATTTATAGTGAGAGACACTTGTGACTAAATCGCACACAATAGTGTTATAGCTGCTTGCAGCTTTATTTAATGCAATATTATAACATTGATTTTTATGGAAACCTTACAATTTTACTGCAGTATTCGTAACCATTGATTTATTATTGTTCCGTTACTATCAGCCAATTAATATCGCTCGCCTCCCGTCACTGACTCACGACGCACCTATTACCGCCAGCTGCATCGCCTCCCGATTACTTCGCCATTCGGCTCGATCACCGGCTAATCACCAGCCGGTTACCCCGGCATCCTTAATCACCACTCTGTTAATATTTGCGCTCAGTGGATGCGCTAAGACCTGCGCACTCGTTTACTTAATACCGGAGCGCATAAGTGCATTAAGTGGAGCAATCAGTTCTGACATTCCGCAGTAAATCCGAATTGAAGAGTTCGTTTGATTGTGAAAATCTATGGTAGGATTGTTCCAGGAATAATTGATACTTTGAATTACTGGCTAGTCTACGACGGCTAACTGTCCGATAGTATAGTTTTATAACTATAGTTTTAAAGGCATTTCTATAAATTCAAGATTTAATGAATTAACGAAGGAAATCCATAGCAATTTGCTCTAGTTGGCATCTACTTGTGTAATTCCCTTCCGATATTACAAATATGACGCCTAATAAATATTCAGCGACTCCTTTGCATATTTTCATAGAATGCTTTATTAAACATGTAAAAATATACCCAAAAGATTAACTTATTCTTATTCTGAGCCGAAACGCCCCGAAAATTAAAACTGTTTTAATTAATCCAATTAATATTTTTTCCTCTTTCAGGTAAGGACATCCCTAATTAATTCCGGAGTCAACCCTGCGCGCGCGTAATTTATGCGTGGACATGTGTCGTCCCGGCCCGGGACTCGGGACGCGGGATGCGGGATCGTGCGGAGGGTTAACAACGGTGTTTCCGATAGATTCGTAAGTTTTTATTTTGCAGTTTTGCATTTTTTTGTACGCAGTAATACAACGGTACGCTTGCAGCGTGTAATAAAATACAGAACACTACGAAGTGCCCAGCCTCCAAAACCTCTTTACACTCTGAATGACAGAAACCATTTGCATGGACATTCCCTAAAGTTATGGGAAAATTTATCAAAGAAAAATCCTTTAAAGCAATTCTAGTCTAACTGAGTTGCCAGCGTTGAATAGACTACCGGAAAATGATGTGACGGCTCCCACATTGAACTGCTTTGAGAATTGACTGGACAAATTAAGTATCTCCAAGCTATTTGATACACACGCATAAGCTAATTAGCTGCCAGTGTGTCTACCAAATAAACATATATCCTGTTTTTTGGGGTTTACCTAGCTATTTATTAAGTGTATTTTAGAAGACTGGGTAGGCAAATTTTATTCTCTTTTTTGTAAATTGCAGCAGTTAAACATAAACAATTACGTTTTATCACGAAGAAGATATTATACAAAATAACTTAAACATCCATGTTTTACACGGGTCCATAGTTAGAGCGATTGAGAGTGGTCGTGAGTAGATTTAGATAAGTTGTAAACGTTGCTACCCGCGAGTACTTACCGCGTCTTTAAAACGAGGATCGTGCCCACGCGCAGTTATGCTAAAATTAAACTAAAGTAAGAAATAAGGAATGATTCAGAACTCGACGGTTTTCCAACAAGCTGAGGCTGCACGCTGTATCAGGGTAGGAACAGTCTAATGACTGCACGGTCTACTGCACGGTCTACTGCACGGTCTACTGCACGGTCTACTGCAAATTGGAAGTGTAAGATAGTAAAGCTACAGAAATCAAACTACTTATAAGTTTATTTTAACGATGAAGGCGTTTTGTGTACCTATAGAGGATTTCGGAAATCTACCCACCGTGGACAAACTTTGATTAAGAATTTTATATCGAAGTAGAGGGAAATATAAATCATAAAAGAAACAGGCCTCAGAAGCATAGAGTTCAACAAAAGCAGTTTGTTAGGAAAACCAGAAACTGCAATCAAAGAATTTATGAGATCATGTCTAGGTCTGTGATATCATTGCACATAATTTAACACCACGTATCTAAATCTATATCTGTTAAAAATGCGCAGCTGATTCGTAATGAAAGTAGCTAAATTGAGATTTGGTGACGTATGCTCCTGATACTGTTGCACCCCTGTTGAATAAAATAAAACCGGTCAAGTGCGTGTCGGGCCACGCGCAGTGTAGGGTCCCGTAGTTTTTATAACAGCCAAGTGCGAGTCGTATTCACTGACTGATAGTTTCTTACTATGCTTTACCTAAAAGCCAAACATGACTACCTACCTAATTTGACTTCATATACAAATCCTCAACTGATCCGACAATTTTCGAGTCAAATACAATTGGTCGACTATTACTCGTAAACTTGTAAAGCTCACTTAAGTGTGATAGTTTTCCTTTAAACTTCATTATATATAGGTACTACTGCCGTGACATTTGAATGTACAACAACCGTTTAGTTGGTAGAGGGGGGGGGGGGGACACTTGACTCTAACGATAATTGGTACTTTAGAGCTTGATAAGTCACGAACGGTTTACTTAATCAAAAAACGGTCTTCCTAAACCTCTTATATTTTTGAAAGACCTATTCAACGATATCCCACACTATGAGAAGGACGGAAAAAAAATTATCATCCCCACTTTACATGTAGGGGAGGAGGTACCGTAAATAATTATTTTTTAAAATTTTATTTTATCAGTTTTTCGGCGTCATTAACGTGTATATTCTTGCTAATTTACAACTTTCTAGTACCAATCGTTTTTGAGCTAAACCGCGGACTGACAGACCGACAGACGGACATGGCGAAACTACAAGGGTTCCTTGTTGACTACGGAACCCTAAAAAGGAAAACAACCAAGACTTCTTTTACTTATTATGCAATGTTTATGTCCCTTGCGTTTCATTGCTAATTCCGTGCGAGACAGGCCCTATTTTTTTATTAAACGCAAATTACGAGCACATAAAATTACACCACACACTCGAAAGCCAATCAAAATCCAATTTGAAATAAACTTATTGCAAAGTTTTTATTACTTTCTTTAACATTAAATCAATTATTTGAGTTTGCCCACTATAATAATACTTTTGAAATGATGGCACGCCGAGGTATATTTTAATGTATAACCAATAAAATCATAATTACAAAAGTGTTAACAATAAAAAAAGATCGGGTATCGTAAAAATGTTGTGTGCCTGTTAATAAACGTTAATATTTATTTTAGAAGTATTGAGGTATGTATGGAACTATATTCACATATTTTATGTTTAATTTTAAACTGGCTTCTGCCCGCGAGTTCGTCCGCGTGTTCCCGTTCCCCGGTTCTTTCTTACTTTTTTTCTTTTTGCTCGGCTCTCATGGGTCCTAGCGTGATGTTAAATAGCTTATAGCTTTCAGCAAGAATTGCGTTCGCGTATACGCAATCGCGTTCAAACAAACAAGCTCTTCAGCTTTATTATTAGTATATAGATTAGAGAATTGTTTTTGATTTTATGTATTTTGTTTTCTCTTCTGCTCTTACACACGTCTACATCTCTTTTACTCTCCTATCGCAGGTCCTGTTTGCTGGAAGAAATTTCTTTACAAATAAACATCACTTTTGTACCTATTTTTCAGTTATTTTCTTTTCGTCTGTTACTCTGTTTAATGAATGATAATAAAAAAAAACTTTTGTTACAATCCACCCTCACTTAAACAGACGACTTACCGTACAGAAGGGATCTTGACCTCTAGAAAAACGATATTGTGGCCAAAAATATGGGACGCGCAGTGCATTGCCACAAGTTGAGTGTCGTTAATCCCGCAAATATAATATGTATTTCACCTCCCACAGTACTTAAATGTCAATGCACTTCGTGTGCACGCTTGTGGCCGGCATGTAAATACCGTAACTAAGGTGAAGTTCTACTAACAGCGTGAAACTTGCTAATAGTACGGAAAACAACGGTACCTACTGTAAGAACGAGGCAACCGTACAAGTTGTGTTGTCCCATTTGAGCCAACCTCTTGAAATTTGTGCCAAAATGTACACAAACAGTCCCACAGTTATTATTATTAGTGTAAACTTATAACGTGCAAGTTGTTTGCAGCGGCGGGTTGAGAACGTTGAGATAGAAGATTGGTCACGCGGCCCCGCGTCCGCCGTGATAGGGTTAATTGAATTTTAGAAAAGGTGTTTTCGATTTTTGTTTTTCCTAAATTAAAAATTGAAATTAATTTTAAGGTGATAATATTTTAATATTTTTTCGTGTTAATAGCCGACTGTTTATCTAGACAACTCAATATCATGCATTGTGGACCCTACAATAATACGATTGTATCCCTCCCCGTGAGTTTTACAGAATGAAATTGATTAGGTGCGACAAATTAAAATTTATCTAATTCAGCGTGCGTGAATAGTTTTAGTTAAGTTAGCATATAATTTAGTTTTTATATAGAGATAATATATATAAGTACAAAATTAACACCAATCTACATGGTCCTCAAAATGATCTGACCAAGACTATTTCTGGATTTTTATATACACATTGACATTGATAATACAGTGACATGAATATTTACTTTGTAAAGTATTATATTATTTTTAATGACTGTGAATGTGAAGACTATGTGGGTTAATTTTAGTTTGCCTTTGTTTTTTTCTCAGATAGTTTTAGTCATGGTCTGGCAGTTTGAGTAATTTATGCGACCTACCCAAATGTCCTTTCTTTGGTATTGTTCGTCGAATCGTTGAGCTCCCTAAGTTTGAGTTGAGCTGCATGATTACTGACAAATGCGTGCACTGACTGGACGGGTCCACTCAATCTGTGTGGTTCTTTCCTCAAAAGACCATTTCAGACACCAATCTACATGGTCTCCACATGATCTGACCAAGATTATGTCTGGACTTTAAAAGAGACTGTGACCTCTGAGTTTGTTTCGGCCTTTCTTCTCAGAGTAGTCAGATATGAAACGCCGACCTCATCTCGTTTTAAAAAAATATGATTGACGTGTAAAAGTGTTTGTACAAACCTACTTACAGAAATAAAATCATTTATCATTTAACATTACTAACAAATAGATAAGTACACAACACAAAGATTAAATGTAAGCGGCGGTAAGACCCCTCTTTGAGGAGTGGCTAGAGAGGCGCCACGGCGCCCTCACCTACCGCCTGACACAGGTCCTCACCGGACACGGGTGTTTCGGGAGGTTCCTGCACACCATCGGGCGGGAGGAAACGCCCGGGTGTCACCACTGCGAGGGTCGCCCGGAGGACACGGTGGAGCATACGGTGGCGGTATGCCCCAATTGGGCGGAGCACCGCCGTGTTCTCGCAGAGGCGATCGGCAGCGGCGGCGACCTCTCGCGCCCGGCCCTGGTTCAAGCCATGGTCCGGGGCGAGAGGGAGTGGGAGGCAGTCACCTCCTTCTGCGAAGCAGTCATGCTAGCGAAGGAGGTGGCGGGACGGCTGAGGGAGAGGGCCTCACGTCCCAGCCGCCGCGGGAGACGCCCCGGGCGTCGGGAGCCGCGAGACGACTCCCGGCCATCGTAGGCGCGGGCCTGCGGGCGGAGAGTAATGGGTAACCCTCCGTCCGATCAGGACCAGGCCCGTGCCGGACGGCGCGTACGTGTTCCACGCGCGCCTCAAAGAGATGTCAGCATAAGGAAGGGGCCCGTAAGGGCCGAAGCCTGCCGGGGCAGCGGGATTGTCCGAAAGGGTTACCGCTACCCCGGAACACAAAGGGCTAAGGAAGGAACACGGGTGAGTTTTAGTCAGTAAGAGTCTGACACTCCCTTCTGCTCCACCCAGAGCGGGAGGGGTCATTGGATGATTTCCCATCCACAAAAAAAAAAAGGGGATAAAATAAAGCTAACAAATAAATAAATAAAATATAGAGACAAAAAATTACAGAATAAAAAAATACACATTCAGCGTGCCATAAAGTAAATTTAGAACATGTTATTAACCCTTTGACCGCCACGGTCGTGTATAGACGACAAATGAAAACGTGCCCAATATGCCAATGCCGACAAGAAAACACCATGTTTTAAGTATAAACACAGGAAACTGAAGTATTAGTTATTAATTTTTAAATTAATTTTTAATTTTTTAATTTAGTTTATTTATTTTGTACTTAAAACATGGTGTTTTCTTGTCGGCCTTCGACGACGGTGGCGTGTTGGGCACGTTTTCATTTGTCTGCTATACACGACCGTGGCGGCGGTGGTGGCGGATAGGGATACACATACGTGCGCGTAGGCAAGTGATTTGCAACGTCGTCGCCGTGCGTTCTGTTTCGTAGGAACGATCAAAATTAGGTAAATACCGCTAGTTCAACACGATGCCAACTTGCTTCATGGTTTGAACACAGCGATGAATGGATTGCTACCTAGTCCTCGTCTCCTATACAGAGTGAAATTTTAAGCACCGTTTTCCTCTTAAGGGGTCATTGTACTCATCGTTATGAACGAATAATACTATGGGACCAATTTTTTTTTCACGATTTCATGTTTGGTCCCATAGTAAAAGTTGTTCATAACGATGAGTACAATGGCCCCTGAGGAAAACGGTGATTTAAATTTCACCCTGTATAGGAGACGAGGACTAGGTAGCAATCCATTCATCGCTGTGTTACGTACGGGATAATTTTGATGGAGTGGTTTTACCGAGTGAACATGTCATTAATAAATGAATTCTGTAATCAGCGATTTCTAAAAGACACATTAAAAAGAAAAAAAAAATTAAATTAAAGAGACATTGGCCCCGATTCTGTTGTTCACAAACTAAATTAAATTTAAGTTCAGTGAATCTTTTTCTTTCTATTTGAATATGAAAAGAACAGAAGATGAATATTAGTTCAGTCCTGTCAAATTAAATAATCCATAGACAAGTTTAGACGTGATTAAAAAATTGGCTACTAAAAATACGTCGATTTACGTCAGGCGCTGACTAATTTGACAGGACTAAACTAATATTTATCTTCTGTCCTTTTCTTAGTGAAATAGAAAGAAAAAGATGCACTGAACTTAAATTTAGTTTAGTTTGTGAACAACAGAATCGGGGCCTGTGTCTCGGTAAGTAATGCAAAACTCTGAAAGTGACTTTTGCAATGATGCTGAGATAATAGGTAAGTACGTACTGAAGTGGAAAGTTTCCACTTCAGGTTTTCCTAAAGATTTATAACTTGGGGCGTTAATAATTTAATCTAAAGTAAGAGCAATAAAACTATCGAATTTCATTAATTCTGAGCGTGACGCGTGCCGATTAGGGTGCGCGCACACTGTATCCGTACCAAGAAAATATTCGGCAGAAATTAATCGCCATTTCGAATTCCATTGCACATTTCGTTGCATTTCCTTCTTTTGGTGAAATAGTAATACCGCAATGGATTCCAAATGAGGGAAAACATGTGTGTAATAGATTTTGGGCGACGGGTTGCGAAGGGGAGAGTGGGACAGGAGACACCGATGTTAAATGTTTATGCGTTTTGTCGCCGCGAGGGGGCGCTTCGAGAAAAGTAGGTATGTGTACGAAGAGCACATACAATAATTTAAAATATTGTGTTAGTTTAAATTGTATGGGATTCAATTTTTTTAAGTTTATTTGATTTGATCAGTCGTAGTGGTTTTTTTGAGTTGTTAATAAACAGCCTTATTGCTACACATTATGCAATAAAATCGTTATTCGTAGTAGTATACTCCTTGTATTAAATTATGTGTTTTTGTAGAAAAAATAAACTACCCATCCTTCCAATAGCTTTGTTTACAAACATGCACTATCGAGGAAACTGCCAATCCATGTAACGCACATTAATGCATACATCGCTACAAGGTCACCGCCCGCCCCACCCCTCACTCCTCCTCCCCCACTACGACGACAAATGAATGAACGAGGGGTGCGCCGGACACACGGGGTTGATTCTAACAACCACGACGTGCTAAAGTTGATACTTGTGCAATATCGGGTGACGGAAAGCGAATACTTAAATAATTGACATGCTGTAAAAAATTATAACAAAATTAAACTGGCATTAAATTAACCTTTTAATTAATGGTCGTGAAACACTCTTAAAATTATTACTAATGAATTTACCTAACTCCGATGATTATTTATTTATATTTGTCAGTAGCAACACTGCTTAATAGTTTAGGTAAAGAATATGTCTGAGTTAATAACGGTATCGTATTTGTGATGTTTCTAAAAGTAATTTATTGAAATTGTGATTAAATTAGCAATACATTTAACATTCATTGCCATCATAAATTAATCCGTAATGGACTGCAGCCACCGATTAACAGATAATAACAAACTCAATATTTACGACTGCCTGTATCCTACTCTTATCTCAATTTCAAAGTCTGCGACATTATTTTAATGTGAAATGCAAAGAAACACGTTTGTGTGTTCTAGCAAGGATCAAGTGTGTTAGCGCGGATAGATATTTTACGATCGCGCCCCGAGTGCACGCAGCAAGGTTAGGTTAGTTCACAACGTGGCCGCACAGCCGCGCCACCTCCCGCCGTTCAAATTCAAAAGTACAGACGTTCTTTATTTTGAACATTTAAAATTAAATAAAATTACTCGGCAATGTTATTTTACTGACCAGTGCAGTGTGTGAGTGTCTTTAAAAATGAAAATCTAGTGTTGTGATGATTTTCGTCAATGTTTTGGGTTTTATTTGTTGTTGGTGAAGTAATGTTTTGTAATTAGAAATATGCAAATATGATTCATTCGGGTCGTACATAACAAAATTACAGTAAAACAAAGAAACCATTGTTATTAAACGAAATGCAACTTGTTGATCATCGAATTTTCCTCCAAATTTTCACATTTTTTCCTTGATTTGAATTGAATCTATTCAAAAATAATATTTGTTGAACTTAGTACGTACAAACTGCAAGTGTTTACAAACAGCGGTGCATCGATTTCGCATAAAGTGGCACCCGACATAAGGCGGGCGCCAGAGGGGAGCGGGCGCGGGGGCGGGACGGGGCCGGACGCAACTGTCAAAATGCAGTCATTCCCCTCGTGGAAATGCACCATGAAAAGTTTATTGACTTCAAAACTAAAACAGCATTGTAGTTTGAGAATAATTTTGCAGTTGCAATTAATTATCATTGTTCAACCGAAGATTCTTGGTAAAGCACTCTTTGTTTCGAAGAGCTTTCTTACAGCACTTATACAAAAGTTCGCAACGTTTTAATGACTAGAATGTATCATAACAATTTTACACGTGCACATTCCAATTAGAATCTATCAACCCGTTCATTATTTATCTCCGTTTCAAAGTGCACGCGGCATCTTTTGTCCCTACTTTAGTATTTTACACAAGTCTCCCGGCGGAGTGTGCCTTCCTATACTGAAGTCCCGCTGGCAGGCTGAGTCCAGCCTTACGTCCACACACCGGCATACAGCAGCGTCGCGGTGTGAGCGCGCCGCTAGCGCCTGTGTGAGTTAGGACTTTACTATGAGTCACGCTGCGGCTCGCTGCTGCTACGCGAACGTTAGGCGCCGAAAATTCTGCACGGACTATAATGTATTTACATAATCAATCTATATACGATTTTTTGGCAGTAGTTCAAGATGCGTATCTATTCTGTGTAGTTTTTTATATGTATTTGAATAATTGCTAGAACTGGTTCTGGTGTACATGTAGGTATGGTAAATTAAACTAAAATAACCTAAAACTAGATAGCTTTATATTGCGATTCCTTCAAATTTGATGTGACATTATGGAAGTAATCATTATTATGCAAGTTTAGGGTTCTTTCAATTTCTATACTTAGCATTAAAAATAAAAATAGCAACAGTCGGAAAATGTATGCGAATGTGTTTATTTTAATTTCGCCTACCTATATCAAAACAGCAGACTTGTCTAAATGGGGAAATCATCCCCTCCGTTGAACGTCCAAATTAACTTCTACCATAAGGATGTTAAAATAAGGTTGTAATTTGATTGGTAAACGTTTTGTTTTGATTCGGCTCGCGATAATGAAGTGAAACGTGGAAAAGTGCAGCTAAACATAGGAGATATACCTATGGTATATCACATGAGAGGGGTTAATGGAAGAGTTTACTTGGAGAGGCTCTGGGTTCGGTTGCCCGGTTGTTGAAAAGGTTTTTTTTTTGCATGGCGGAATGTACGATAATTTGTTGTTTTAACACGTTGGTTTATATGTTTCTATATTAAATTAAAATACGCATCTTTTATTTTATACATGACATGTAAGTCAACTAATCAAAAAGTTCTATAGTTTCAACATTTTTATTGAAATGATAGGTTCCTCTGCCCGACAGACATTATTATTGCACAATTTGATAGTTTACAATAACTCTATAATCATAGTGTCCACACCCCGTGCTTACAATAATTTATTTGATCAATATGTACGTACTACATACATTCAAGCGCACCTCGTATGTTTGTTTACAACGCACCCCACAAGTTCAGCGGTGCATCCCTTTGCATTAGAATAGTTTAGTGATCAACATAGATAGGGATGGAGCGGGTGTACAATGGCTAATTAAAAATTAATCAAGGTTTCAGAATACAAAAAAAAGATTTTCGATGTTTGTCACGGTCAGTAAAATGTCGTAGCTCGTAGCCCGTAGCGCTACGGCGTAGCTCGGTATTCTCTGATCTCTAGGCCCGCTACGGTCTACATTTTTTCGGGAATGTTCTCAACAGTTTTTTTTGGACATTATACTTATTTTAAACACTGCTATAAAATTCCTTGCATAATAAACTTTCAGCTTTCAAAAGACACTTTACTGAAATTGCCGTACATTTTCCGAGCGACTTTATAGACACAGTTCTCCAACTCATAATACAGTAGCGTTGGTTAATTCTTCCCTTCCTGAGTGAGAGGGAATGCTCCCTTTATTGTGAATGGTGATTTATAACTGCAGGGCCCATGGTCTACTGTTAGCAGTGAGTGACAGAACGAATGTGGGATAAACGTATTATTGTGTAACATAAGCAGGTCTGTTGGTAGTAATTAGCGAGTTATGGTTGTGTGTTTGATGGGTTTTATTGTAAGTGTTTTCTGGGGCCAAACCGAACATATTGTATTCATAGTGATAGTCTTTCGTTTGCCGCTGTTTACGGCTTGAGTATGGTATTAATTAAACGTTTGGTAATTTATACATTGTGTGTCACATTGTGTGATCCTAGGTAGCTAGCGTGAGCTAACGATATTATTGTAAATTAAATTATCCGCTTATCTGAGATCTAGTCACCTTAACTATACAAAGTGTTTTTTTTTTTTATATCCCATAACTCTAGAGGGTCATTGTACTCATCATTACGAACAACTTTTACTATGGGACCAAACACGATATCGCGAAAAAAAATCAGCTGCTCCTTACATTTATGTTCGTATAACTCGTCAAAATGTATGGAACTGCTGTTTTTTTTTCGCGATTTCAGGTTTGGTCCCATAGTAAAAGTTGTTCATAATGATGAGTACAATGACCTCCTAGAGTTATGGGATATCAAAAAAAACACGTTGTAGATGTTTTTATATGCAATGCAGTGTAGGTATGTTCTAACCAATTTACCAATGACCTAATGTAAACACACAATCACAATGCAATGCTATTTATACATAGATTAGATACGTATCTAATCGCCTAAAGCACCTATAAATCAATTGGTGAAGGCAGGCGTAATCACTCTAATCTTAATATGTACTGTTTATCCCCCATCCCCCATGCACCCCCACCGCCCACTGCAGTAGGTGGGGGATGGGGCGGCCCCCGATGCATTGTGATAACTTTAATCAGAGCAAATGTATTGAAAGATTACCGCGGCGTGCGGGGGACACTTGATTGAAATAGTTTGGCAATCAGTTGTATTGGCGTCGGTGGGCGGTCGCGACTGCTGATGGTACCTACTCGTGCCTCTTTGATGTCTGTTTGAATGCAGTTTTTATTAAATGTATTTGACTATAGAACTAGACTGTTGTCTTGTTCCATTTATGCTAAAACTTCTATAGTTACCTCCAACTCTCTTTAAAAAGTACTATTTTTAATTTTTGGAAAATTGCATAAATTACAATGTATTATTTAAAACTAGTGGTTGAAACTAGCACTGTATTTAATATGGACATTCGTTCACTCTCATCTTATTTATCTCATACCAAGTAAACTGAAATAATGCGCCTTAAACAGCTTTACATTTAATTCGTAATCTGTATAATCAGCTAATTCCACTCTCTCGTACAAGGTTATAAATAGCTTTTTAACCCAGTAAGACGTGTGCGTCGCTAAACATTACGGAGACTTTACGTGTGTCGTACCGTCCCGCACTCGACAGACGGTAGTGCACAGTATTCCCGGTAAGGTTGACAAACATAAATTAATTTGGTGTGCAAAATAGGCGATGGTTGATTTATGACGGTTGCTTGTAACTAGAAAATGAACGAAGGCTGAGTTCGTTGGGAGGGTCCTTTTTTCAGTAGTACTTAGGCTTTATCTTAACAGACATGAGACGCTGACACGCAGACTTAATTTGTACTTTTTGAAAATTGGTGTACCAATCTTTGTTTATTCACGACATTCTAACCCCTTACTGATGTCTTCCTAACTTTTCGTAGGTACATTTAGTATGTATACAGCAAGGGACTTATAGGCATCACGATCCCTGCACTAGAATTTAGTATAGTCTATCTACCTAAATTCAAACACCTAATGACTCCCCCAGTATGCAACCACACGTCCGCACAGGGCGGTCTGTCACTGGCGCGGGCTGTAGGCCGCCGGGCCGGTGCACACGGGGCGATGTTTGCAAATTCATCAGTTATAAATGTTAACGCCCGCGGCGCTGAGGGGTCGGCAGCGACGGTACTTACATACGTAAACCGTTATGGCTATTGTTGTGCGACGGTTGGGATTGCGCATTTCAGTTTCAGGCTTGTTCAGTTTAGTTGGGATCTTGAGTTTTAGTGTCAACTGTTTCTCTTTTTTCCCCTTTCATCGGGGTCTTCTTCACGCCTATGGTTATACATATGTTAAATACTATCTTATCTAGAGTAAATCTTATTCTATTTGAATTTTCTCTAGGTACTGTAGAATCCGAGCGGGTTCGGGAGAGAGCTGATCCTGCTCGGAGGCGAAACCCACTTACCAATCAAGGTCGGTGGACCTTTGGGGTCGCGGGCGCACAGAGTGGGAAGTCTGTCCGTCCACCAAGTGACCCCGGTGAAGACGGTGGCACAGTGGTCACATGCTGCCGTGCATAGCGAGGCTCAGGGAAGGCCCCTTTACAGTCTCGCCAGTGATGTGCCTTACAGGCGTTGCACGGGGGGATTCCGGAATTGGTCTTTTAAGAGGAACCGGGACCACCCCTACGTGCTAATGATGATCACCGGGGTGGTTTTAGTGAGGTAAACATTCCACACGTCCCGAACTCCCTCCCCGGAGGTCGGGTGCCTTTTGAAGGTTTCCCCCCTAAAACAAAAAAAAAAGATACTGTAGAATCAGTTACAGTAAGTTTGTATGTTTCATGATAGAATTAAGTATGGGGCACATACACTATGTGCTTCCACCTTGATTACTTATTTCTAGCAATGCAATGAATATCATCCCCACAGATCATACCTTTATTACGAAGATTGTAAATCTCAGCGACGCGCGACGGAGCAATAATAATAACTCCGATGGCAATACTGTAATAGTTTCCTTCACCCCACCTTTATGAAGACTCATTCAAGAATTTCATTCGCTGCACAGTATGACGTCACAGACATAAGTGTCGCTATGAATTTTCTATACACTCCTGCCGGCTCCCTACCGCAAGGGCTTGAAGATTTATTACCTTACTTATACTAGTGCTCCTTATTAAACGCTTACTCCACGCTTCCGATCCACATGCGCTGTCCCTTTCTAATTGTAAAGCGTGTGAGAGGGATGTAAGTCGATTCGAATTATATTTCAAGAATAAGATTTGAAAAGGGAAGTTTAATAACGGTGTTTTGAAGGGCGGTCGTGATTCTGAATCTTTACATCTATTTTGAAACATATCTTGTAAAGCATAGGATATGTTTTCGCGTGAGAAGTGGTGATATTCCTTTGTTCACTTCGAAAACTCTACCTGTATTGTGTGGGTAAACCTTATTTGTTTGAATACAAGGAGTCTTTTGGAGTAACCAAAACCATGGTTTATATTGTTTGCAAGGTGTTCGTGCAGTCGCTTTGATCCTTATGGTATGGTTATAAAGGTTATTTTCGCAGATCCAAGCGGTAGTTTTCAGGGCTGTAAACTATTTGGAGATATTATCAATCATTGTTTGTGAATCTAATAAGACTTCAGGATTTGAAGGATGAATACATGGAGTGGTGGCGAAAGTTTAGGAATTTCATATATTAGGTGGTTATTTCACCATAGATCAACAGTTTGACGAGAACTGTCATAACAAAAAGTAGATTTCGATAACATATGATGAGGATGACTGAGACAGCGAAAACCAGGAGGCAGATTAGGTGCTTTCTACGTTATCTCAAGTGGTCCGTGTTTTGATGATACTTTTCATTGTTTTAATTTCGAGTTGCATTTCGGCAGAGATGAAAACTTAGTAAGATTTACGTAAATCAGTTATGAAATTACCAAAGATCAGCAAATTCAAAACAGAATGAACATTTACAAAACTTTAAAAAGATGAACTTTTAGTGTATTGTTTATGATTCAAAGTGTTAGTGACTAGGCAGTGAGCCTCCGCGACGATGACGGAGCATTGGTCGTGGCTGACGGGCTCGCCGGCGGCTGAGTACACCTACAGTCCGCCGACCAGACCTAGTCGGCCGCCGCAGAGGCCGCTGGTCAAGCTCGCCACCAGCGCGCATCTGCACACTATAGCCAGGTAAGTGACGATGACGACACAGCTTGCTGGCAAGCTCAGTGATGATAATGGATAACTTTATTTTAATTCTCATTCCTTTTCTATTATTAAGTATTTTATTTTATTGCAATATTTATTTGCTCATATTCCACGTAAAAGAAGAGATTGTCTAACATTTTTAGACCTTTTGAAAATCATCATGAATGGTTGTAGTGTCCATTCCTGTAAGTTGGTCTAAACAGTGAGGGTCTGAGTAGGTACCTAATATTATGTTCTGTGGACTCTCGTATAATAAACCGTAACGGTTGACAAACTCGGTCAAGGTAAACAAGTAGCAAGTCACTACTTATCTTGTCAACTGCCTACCACGAATTAACTTGTTAGCATTTTTAAAACTCTTGGAGAACATTTTCTACCAGGAACACACAAATTCAGTCATATTAATTTTGAAATAAGGGTTCCTAATGTATTGTCTGAACACACAAATGGAGTGTTTGTCGTGAATGTTAACTCGGCGTTATAAAGTCATTGTTTCCTTAAATTTGGTATTCAATGCGCTGTTTTCTTGAAAAATGTTGAATTCCCCATGGAATCCATTTCTTCCAGGAACCAATTTATCTTTGCCTACATTGAAATATGATGCAAAGAAAAAGCAACCGTATGCCTTTGGGAAAAGAAAAACATTGCTTTACCGGAGTTTTCAGGAACGCTACGTTACTTTGTCAATGTTGACTTCTATTTGGACTTTTACAAAAACTCTCTTCACTTTCTTTTTAACACGTATTCTGTTGGAAAAAGACTCATTTTTCTTTGTCGCGTCTGCATAGAAAATTTACTAATGGTATTTTAAAACAAACTTTTGCTTGCACTTCGCGCGGCCACTTTGGCAAAGATTGAGTGTATTTTGAGGTGCAAAAGATAAGTTGGTCGCAGTGCAGACTGTGCGGACAGCTTGATGGAGTGTTGCAGTACCTCTGAGGATTTCATTAAACTTGATATATGGACACGTACATTGAGTATTAAGATGGAATATTGGCAAATATTTCAACAGTAGGTAATGTATACTCGTACTATGCCTACATATGCGAACTCCCAATATTAGCATTAACATTATTTATTATTTTATCTTATTAGTTGCACAGATATACAGAACTAAAGGCTTTACTATATTCTCATAACAAAAATCAGTTCTGTAATTTTTATTCTTACAGCTTATCTTTGTATCTTATTTCATTCATTTTCTCTGCACGAGAAAAAAATACCAGCTATTTTAATTTCCGCACTTTCTCTTGGTGACAAATCCTGTGCTTTGTTATTGTATTCAAGCTGGCAGACTTCGGCAAATATTCGCTTTTCGCCAGCTGCTGCAACCAATTTAGAGACGTAAACGAAATACATCTCATTTTCAACTGTCGGGGAATGTTACATGATTATATTTTGTACGGAAAAGGCCCTAGAAGTGAACAAAACATGCGCCATAAACTTGTAAGTTTTACATGTAGGAAAGAAAAACAAAAAATTACATGTAATTTAACATTCGGAATTTAGTGCACGTTCAAAACGAAAATCTCTTTCGATTTTATTGGCGAATCAATATTTTCTCTACAAATATTTTCCCTTTGTCGTTGGTTCGACACCTGAGCATTTTATTGTAAAATTATAAAACCACACACGGCACAACTTTATTTGATGGAAAAAACATAAAAATTTACATATAGAACAGACCGCGGATTTTCGCGGGAAATATTTATTTCTCCCCTGGCAACACTACGTGAGGCGAATGGGGAGTGATCGCGAGGCTGGCAACATCGACTATTACTCATTGCGGGCTCCCCCTTTAGTTTATAGGCTGTATACTGTGATTGTTTTGTGTCTTTGTGGGTAAAGAAAACAACATGCCTGTGTTTACTTATTTCTTTTTTTACGGAATTGGTATACTTACATCTGGTTTTGAGATCTAGATGTATCCCTTTGAACCCACAAAGCGTACTGGAAAGTTCTTTATGGCCCACAAGATTCCTTTTCCATAGTGAAAATACAACTCACGGGTGTTTCGGGAGGTTCCTGCACATTATCGGGCGGGAGGATACGCCCGGGTGTCACCACTGCGAGGGTCGCCCGGAGGACACGGTGGAGCATACGGTGGCGGTATGCCCCAATTAGGCGGAGCACCGCCGTGTTCTCGCAGAGGCGATCGGCGGCGGCGGCGACCTCTCGCGCCCGGCCCTGGTTCAAGCCATGGTCCGGGGCGAGAGGGAGTGGGAGGCAGTCACCTCCTTCTGCGAAGCAGTCATGCTAGCGAAGGAGGTGGCGGGACGGCTGAGAGAGAGGGCCTCACGTCCCAGCCGCCGCGGGAGACGCCCCGGGCGTCGGGAGCCGCGAGACGACTCCCGGCCACCGTAGGCGCGGGCCTGCGGGCGGAGAGTAATGGGTAACTCTCCGTCCGATCAGGACCAGGCCCGTGCCGGACGGCGCGTACGTGTTCCACGCGCGCCTCAAAGAGATGTCAGCATTAGGAAGGGGCCCGAAAGGGCCGAAGCCTGCCGGGGCAGCGGGATTGTCCGAAAGGGTTACCGCTACCCCGGAACACAAAGGGCTAAGGAAGGAACACGGGTGGGTTTTAGTCAGTAAGAGTCTGACACTCCCTTCTGCTCCACCCAGAGCGGGAGGGGTCATTGGATGATTTCCCATCCACAAAAAAAAAAAAAAAAAAAAAGTACGCGCTGATTGACATGTTCATTACTAATAACCAACACTTTACTTTTGCTTCAGTCAAAACTTACAACAACATCCATTTCTTTACTAAATTACCATAAAATCAGATACAGAACTATGAAAAATCACATTTCTACTCTGTACAATTTTAACATCATTAGTAGAAAAAGAAAAACACGAACGTATGCTATCAGAACGGTGAAAACCTTCCATTTTTCTTGTTTCCCTCCAAAAAACCTGTCAAAGTATTCTCATTACTGTTGACAGATCGCTATAGCCTGCTTACCCTGTCACGTATGATGGATGGGGAAACTTCACGGTGAATAGTTCCGTCTTCAGGGAAATTAGCGGTTCTAATGATAGTTGTGAAAATAACACAGTTTAGCGCTATTAGTGAAGTAAGTAAATGAGGTCGATCTGTGCGAATATGTTTAGATTTGGTTCTATCGAGTCATTCTATGCTTCGTTTTTTTTTAATTTAAAACAATAATTGAAATTTTACGAACCAATATTCTATGAAAAGCCTTCCAGACAAAACCTTCAGTTAACGAACGTCACAAACCGAATTTTCCTTAAAATTAAATTAAATTTTTCGTTAAAATTTTCCCTAAAATTATCAAACAATAATAATAAATTCAGGGACCTATTCTGACTTTGAAAGGTGGTCCCTGAATATATAAAATGAATAGAAGAATTTATTTGAACGCGCTTCACTGTTTAAAATCCGTCATTACTAAACCAGTTCAATTGCACCATGAGACCCGTTCCTCTTACTATAACCAGACATCATCTTGCGTCAACTCTTGATACATTCCTCAGGTCGCCATTCTGTCTGGCGAGAGGACGCACAAACCCTGTCCAGTACAAACATACATAACTTTCATAACGTGAAGTCTCCATACATAAGCAAACTGAAGTACTGTGTACGAGAATAAAAAAAAAATAAAAAAAATATATATATAAATTTCTCGTATCAATAACGTAGAAGAGTTAATAAAGGCTATATTGTAAAGGTTTTACAGACTAATATTGTAAGAAAGTGGTGATGAATTCTGACGAGAAAATGTATCAGTTTCCAGCTCTCTGTTAACATAAGCACACATTATGCTAAAAGGCAGCGGGGCGAGGCGAGCATATTGCAACTCTAATGCATACACTTGACACAGATGTTGAAATTAAGTTTACTGATGTTGAAGACAGGGGGCAGTTATGTTGGATTACGTAATATAATATTTCATTCCCTAACTCCTGAAGCCTACCTATTTTCATATTGATTAATCTGAGGCCGTTCGCATTGGTCTATAAATGAATAACCAATAAATAGTCTGGAGTATGATTAAGATTCGCTTTGATTACTTTAACTTTATGATTTACTATGTATTATTGTAAGTAATTACTTTCAAACTCTTTTAGCTTTAAAATATTAATAAAACTACACCAGCCTCCTTCTTTTTAAATACGGTAGAAAATAAACCAAAGCAACATTAAATAAACGATTTAAAACACTTTCAGCTCGTTTCGTTGTAAATCGCAGAGTGCTGTACCGCGTCACCCTGAGCGCAATGCATCACGCTTGCACGGGAGCGGGGTGGGCAGGGGCACACGTATGGCACCCCACAGGCGCGACCAATGGTCCGTGCTATGGGAAACGTGACACGAATCCTGAACTAATGGTGGAAACTAGCCAATTGTTTGTACGAAATACGATTTTGTTAGTTTGAAGAAAACTTGGCTTACCTGAGAAGACGGAATAGTCGTACCTTTATAAAGGTAATATCGACCCTATAATAGGATTCTAAACTCTCATTTGACTCGATGAGAGTTTAGAATTCTACCTAAGCTATTTATGACACTATTCTCTATGTGCCCAACTAGCTGTTTTTCTTGAGACTTTCTTCTCTCAACGACATGACTGCTCATTTTATTCAACTACTGGAATCTGTTGTCGATGTAATAATCTAGTATTTTTTTTATAAAACAAAATCCAAATATTTTTGTACTAAAAATGTGTTAATATAATTTAAACTTCCGTACGAAAAATACGCGCATTGACGTGGAGTTGCGGACACCAGCCCGTATTACCAATTAACTTTCTAATTATTTTCTATAAATGACACGTATGACAACTTCATCGTAGGTGGTCTCTCAACAGCTGCGCGTGAACACAACTTACGACGCTATATTATTATCATAGCCTATTGATTCAGCATAAATATACACTTTATTAAACGTCGGATCTCCTGTCTGCACTTAATAACATTATAGAAGTAGGCATAAGTGGCCTCCGCGGGCAGTCATTAGACAAACCACCACGTTTCATATGACTGGCAATATACGACCACACCACAATTACACACAGCATACGTATTACCTATGTCTTTGACCAAATCATCAGTTTGTAACGTGCAAAGGAAAAATTGCGACTACACTGTAAACTAGACCTTATCTGGTTGAGATAGGAGTTGTTGTAACTGCAAGTAAGTTGGTTTCCTTAATACCATACAATTGAATGAATTAAAAAAAGTTTAACTAACATATAAATGTGTGGACGACTGCTGACAGGTCATTTACAGATAAGATGGCTACCAACTGTTGTTTTTTGCTGGTGGTCATGGCGACGGTCACCAGCTCGGTGATGGGGACCGCCGAGGTGATGAGCCATGTCACCGCACACTTTGGGAAGGCACTTGAGGAGTGCAGGGAAGAGGTAAGTAGTATTAGCATTTTATTTATCCCAGTTTGTCTAAATACTTGTCTCTCTGGAATAGAGACAACTGTCAAATCATGTTATATTTAACTAGAATAAAATCTAAATCTGCATTTGCATTGTCAATGTCTCTAATATGTCATTCGTAATATCCCTGATCTGAACCACAATACAAGGGCCGGTTGTTTCAAACTATTGTTTAACGTAACATAAGTACGTCAATTATTAACAATTACGTAATGATGTTAAACGTTCGTTAAATACAAAAAGACAAAGCGTTGTTTCAGTGTATAAAAAAGTGATCGTCAAAGTTATTCGAGCTGCCCTGCGCGTGAGCGTCAAGAGGACGTGAAACATCCCACCCTAAAAATACTTAAGCCCTTGTCTTCAAAGACTCCAGCTTAATAAAATCTGGAATAGAAATACAACCATACCGACATTCTAATCTCCAAGCACTTCTTATCCGAAACGTATGTATGTTCTCCAGTCAGGGTTGTCGGCCGAAGTCTTGGAGGAGTTCCAGCACTTCTGGCGCGAGGACTTCGAGGTGGTGCACCGCGAGCTGGGCTGCGCCATCATCTGCATGTCCAACAAGTTCTCCCTGCTGCAGGACGACAGCAGGATGCACCACCTCAACATGCACGACTATGTCAAGGGCTTCCCTAACGGTTAGTTCCAGTGTTGCAGACAGGGTGTGTTTTTGAGATGGAGCAGTAAGCGCAACTACTTTAAGAGCCTATACTACCTCAGCTAAAATTCACTCTTTACCTCGCTCGCGATACTGCTACGATACTGCTCGCGGACTGAGTGAGAGCGAGACAGAGTGCGGTGCTAGGCGGCAGGCAGCGCCAATAGTTTAGGTGTTTGCTTTTTACAGTGAAAACAATAATAATTAAAAAAAATAAAAAAACACAAGACCTGCTTTATAGTTAGTTTGGTTAGTATACAAAGTTTCATGATCTAATTTGAAGTATTTTTTGAATACCAGCGGTTTACTGTTCGGTTTGGAGGTAACTTTGGAAATTTTTTCTATCTAGAAAATTTTATGGAATCGTGTTTTCGTCTAACATAAGACCTAACATTAATCCTCAACTTTACCATATATTTATTTCAAAATTAATGCTCCAGTATTTTCGACATAACGGAGGATCATGCTAAGCCATTTGAGGTAGTATAGGCCCTTAACCGTTACAGATAAACGTGCTTAGGAGTCTGTCCTTAACTTTCAAGTAATTGCATTATCAGATTTCGGAAAAATGGTAGGTACAATCAGCTAAAAAAAACGTGAATTCGTTGGTATAACGTATAAAATATAGCAAAATTCAAAAACAGCTTTCTTCTTACCTCGGTCAAAATAAAAATTAAGGAATCCTCAAATCCCGAATAAGATGAAATGGTGCAAGCTTTATACGGATATACAGGGTTATTTGTAAAACACCAGCAACCTCTTAAGAGGTCATTGTACTCATCATTATGAACAACTTATAATATGGGACCAAACCTGAAATCGCGAAAAAAAAAATCACCTGTTCCCTACATTTATGTTCGTGTAACTAGTCAAAATGTAGGGAAAAGCTGATTTTTTTTCGCGATTTCAGGTTTGGTCCCATAGTAAAAGTTGTTCATAATGATGAGTACAATGACCTCTTAAGAGGTTGCTGGTGTTTTACAAATAACCCTGTATAATTGTCTTTTATTAACAGCCATCTAGACATCGTTATATATTCACGGCTCAGTATTACACCTACCAGGTATTAGTTAGTCATCTTCATTCATTCCATCATACCCAGCCGTGTTACCTGAGACACACCGTGAACCTTGTCTTCCCAATCATTAGCATCCATATTACATAGTTCATTCAACATCTGAAAATTCCGTGGAACTTTGTATAGCAATGCATAGCAATTTATTCTTTCTAGTTACAAAAATTGCATTTCCTTCATGTTATTCGTATTTATTTGGACTGATACATGGTGAGTTATTGTGCTAGTACACATTATTTACTGCCTCAGCGTAACTGTACATGCAACTGAAACAAAGGTCACGCGAGCCAATCTGTCAGGCGTATTGTTTTTTGCTGAATTTATCGCGAAACTAACTGCAAAGTTAAAAGCTAATGTTCCTGGTATAGGGTTACATAGAACAGGCTTTACGTAACAAGTAGCTAAAGTAAGAATTACTTTTAGTACTTTGTTATTTAAGTACATGTTTGTTAGTAATGGTGCGAAAACTATAGCAGTAGAAAGCTAATTTAAAATAAAAGAAAAATAGATCTGTGGCATCAAGTAGAGAAACGATTTAATATACGTAGTCGTAATAAGTACGTGTGTAAGGAGCTGTGGTGGCGCACAAACGCGTTACTTTGTGTAAATTATTTCATCACCACCGCTCTCAACAACGGTGAAGGCAAATATCGTGAGGATTTTTTTTTGTGGATGGGAAATCATCAAATGACCCCTCCCGCTCAGGGTGGAGCAGTAGGGAGTGTCAGACTCTTACTGACTAAAATCCACCCGTGTTCCTTCCTTAGCCCTTTATGTTCCGGGGCAGCGGTAACCCTTTCGGACAATCCCGCTGCCCTAAATATCGTGAGGATACCGGCATGTCCTAGAACCAGAAGTTCTGAGATATGTGACATCTATCAACCCGCACTGGGCTCGTGTGGTGGATTACGGCCAACTCCCTCTCACCGACCCACCAGTGGGAACATTATTTATTTACAGGAAAACCAACAGCTATAACAGATGCATAACAATTGTTTAAGAGACATAAATTTAATGTTAAATTTATGTGATTGGGGAGTCATAAAATGAATAATAGCGATAATAATAACCTTCGTAAACGTACCCATATTTGTTCGCTGCCAATCTCACCGATGATTCTCGCATTCTCGTGACGTAATTCATAATTTTTTCTTAAACCACCCACAGGCGAACTCCTCTCCGAAAAACTAGTGGAGCTGATCCACAACTGTGAGAAGAAATACGACAGCCTATCAGATGACTGCGACCGCGTCGTGAAGGTCGCAGCCTGCTTCAAGGTGGACGCCAAGGAGGCCGGCATCGCGCCCGAGGTCGCCATGATCGAAGCCGTCATGGAGAAGTACTGATGATGATGCTATCAACGACTGCTTTTGTTAGAGTTAGTAGGGCATGTTAAAAAAAAAAACAAAAAAAAAAAGAAAAGTTGTTTTTTAGTTTATTATATTATATTGTGATAATATGTTTGGAGTTTCGGTTTTTTGATCCCTTAAGTTTCCTTTTACTATTATTGCCTGAACTGTAACTAAAAAGCCGTATGGAACTAATGTTCGGCCACATCCTGTAAAACAGGTGAATCACCTGACAGTTTTAGGGACTTGCTATGGAATGAATTCACCGTCATACAAACACTAAGTGTTGTTGTCGTGGATGGGTAATGAATTGGTGTAAATTCTTTCTGCTTACGTACAGATAGAACGTTGTCGTAGCAAGGTATAATGCTATAAAAAGAAGAAAGAAAATAATTATATTTATTTAGCACAGACCATTGATATATATATTACACTAGATTAGTAATTACCGCACCAAGGCGTTGCCACTAGACTGATGGCCACAGCAATCAGCGTAGCTAACGTCAGTTCAGTGCTCTGTGTGACGCCAACCAAAGTCAACCGAGTGACATGCGACAAAAAATATCACGAAAGAGTGCGATTCAAAATCACAAAAACATAATAAATTAACCGGAATTACTTTCCACACGTAAATTAATTGTCTCTGTGTTTATAACGTAAAAACGCAATAAAATGTAGAATTATGTAAATTAGGTTTAGTGTTACCACTAAAAACTTAGTTTTAGTTTCCCACATTTGTGGGAGTTTTTAATTTGTGGAATAAGTGATTTTATTTTTTTTTTTAATAAAAAAAAATTAAAATCACTTATTCCACGTAGCAGGGTGCCTAAAGATGCAGCACGCCGTGAAAAATGGGTGGAAATAATCCGATTGCTGAGAAAAGAGACTGACTGGCTACCTACTAAATCATTCAATTTCATTAATAATAAAGAAAAAATATTCAAAAAGAAAATGTCTTAGTTATTTTCATTATTTATAAACTTCTGTTACACGCTTCTTATGGCTTAAAATGTTGGGTAAAATTTCGCATGGGTAGGCAACCCCATCCCGTCATTGCATGTTTATATTGCGGTCTTTGTCTAATCTAAGCGACGGTATTATTCTTACGACGTGTGTAAGTGAGACAGATATATGTTTACTTTTAAATGTTTAGTGGTTTCAAAGCTACGTCGTCGCGTTTAAAAAGTGGGTACACTTTTTTGACACATTTTATTGAGGCTTGCTTCTCTAGTTATTTAACTCAATGGCACAGACCAAAAGACACACAGTTGGTAGGTACACCAGAGACATACATCAGATACAATCAAATAAAAATAAAAAAGTGTAAAGCCCGATGTAAGAAATTAGCAGGAAAGTGTGCCTCACGGCTGCAGCAAAAATGCCAGACAACTAGTGGCTGACGCTGGTTTTCAACTGGACCCTAACGAACCAATGTTATTAACAAACTGTTATTGGGTTTTTCCACCAGGAATTTCTCAGTAGCCTGGAGTCTGGAGTAGTGTCCAGTTGATGGCAATAGGCTCGCCGTCTTTTACAACAGTACGTGGTACTTACACTGGCGAAATGTGGCTGTACTTTAGGGTACACCTCTGGCTAACCCTCTGGGGGTGGCGGGCGTCAATAAAGTAATAAACTATGCTTTATCCAGTGTTCTCAATCGCTTTCAACATCCAAATGACTGGAATATCAGAGTCCTGAAAATTACACCAGAATGAACTGAACCCTTGATTATACAACGTGTAACGTTAAATGCGCAAAACCTCATACACCCCTATCAGAGCATTAAGTTAAAAGCATGATACAATGAACAAAACTATTTTTTTAAAGCTAACTATTTTTATTAATAAAATCGTGTTGATCCTAGCATTGCTTTATGCATTCAAAATTGAAAATCTTAAAATAAGACTTAATTTTCTTTGGCTCAATCGGCGGATAGTATGGCAAACAACATCATTTTTGAAAAAAAAAATCTTATTAAAAGTTACTGAAATGGATTCAGTAGTCAATTATGAACAATTTTCAGGTTTAGCGCATTTGACGTTACACGTTGTATATATGTATGTACATATAATCCTACTATATCCTATATCGTCGACGTATATAGTACGTTGAAGAGTTTTCGGGAGTGTATTGTAGTTGGAGTTTTTTTGGGTATGTTAGTGTGTTTCTTTACTGTCCTGTAAATCTTAATTGAACTCCTTTACAACACATATCAAGTGTGTACAGTAATGTATTTAATGTCTCATTGTTTGTACGGACAGATGAAAGCATATCATAAGCAAGATCATTATTTTCAGAGAGAATATTGAAATACATACACTTACGCAAGATTCCAAAGAGAATCTCTTATAAAGTATTGGACAGAAACATTTTATGGTGTTACGAGCATATAATTATCAAATCCATACTTTTAAGAACCGTGTTATTTCGAAACCAAACGATTCTTAAAGTTACAGTCTTCGTTCTTTCTTTTAATGTCAGTCAGTCGTACAGTCGACTTGATTAAACCTTCGTCGATTTTCGAATTATTTCCTTTATCATGTCAGGACAAGGAATACCTTGGAAGCTACCACACTAAGCAGATTACTGCATAGAAATCAATATGAAATAACTTCAAAACATTGGTCAAAATAGCCCAACCACCACCAACAGCCTTTGAGCAACGCCCAGTTGACATAAACCTAAAACCTTGTAAAGGACTGGCAAAAATACTAGCTGTTGCCCGCAACTTCGTCTGCGATCCTGGATGAAAAGTAGCTCAAGTCATTTTCCATGTCATGGTCTACCCATGTGCCTACTAGCTTCATCTTTCTGACTGACCGACCCTTGACAATTCAAAAGTGCCTATAATTGCTTTATTTTAAATAAATGCTTTGAGTTTGATTTTGAGTTTGCCAAATTTTATCCAAATCCGCTCAGGCGTTTGAGTGTGAAAGCGTAAGAAACGAACATACAAAAAATCAAATCTTTTTCTATTTATATTATTAAATCAAAATCAAAAGTCATTTATTCAAACTAGGCTGAGAATCAGCACTTTTCGAACGTCAATTACAAAAGACAGTCCCCCAAAACGCCCGCCCTTCACCACTTCCTAGTGCTTTCGCTGGGGAGAAGAAGTGGCGCAACAAACTCCCCAGCAGCACAGCTGTCTGTTCAGTTAGAAAATATTTAATTGTATACAATACTAGATATGCAAAGTTATTGACGTTACAGAACACATTAAATTAAATTATTTGCCATATGTTAGCTTGCCACGCCAATATACCCACAAATACAATAAAAACAATACGTACTCAAGCAAAAATTTGTGTGGTTCTTTCCTCAAAAGACCATTTCAGACACCAATCTACATGGTCCTCAAAATGATCTGACCAAGACTATTTCTGGATTTTTATATACACATTGACATTGATAAATTTTACATATACAGTGACATGAATATTTACTTTGTAAAGTATTATATTATTTTAATGACTGTGAATGTGAAGACTATGTGGGTTATTTTTTTTTTTTGCCTTTTTTTTATTTTCTCAGATAGTTTTAGTCATGGTCTGGCAGTTTGAGTAATTTATGCGACCCACCCAAATGTCCTTTCTTTGGTATTGTTCGTCGAATCGTTGAGCTCCTTAAGTTTGAGTTGAGCTGCATGATTACTGACAAATGCGTGCACTGACTGGACAGGTCCACTCAATCGGTGTGGTTCTTTCCTCAAAAGACCATTTCAGACACTAATCTACATGGTCTCCACATGATCTGACCAAGATTATGTCTGGACTTTAAAAGAGACTGTGACCTCTGAGTTTGTTTCGGCCTTTCTTCTCAGAGTAGTCAGTTAGGAAACGCCGACCTCATCTCGTTTTAAAAAATATGATTGACATGTAACAGTGTTTGTACACACCTACTTACAGAAATAAAATCATTTATCATTTATCATTTAAAAATTATTAAAAATGTAAACAAAAACTTGCTACCTAAATAAAAGCCTCCAGGTATAAAGGGCGTGACAGCCTAATTATATTAGTCTAGACAAATCAATTCTGTTTATTTATCAGTGTCACGTTTTTAATTATTAACTGCTGAGTGTCATTTTGTGACATTGACATTATGACAATACCGAGTTGGTAAAGCAGATTCTATCGAGCACGGAGCAAACAAAAATAGAACTTAAGGTGACGAACATTATCTTACTGTGACTGCACCTGTAATATAATATTAATGTATTTATGTAGCTACACCAGAACAGGTTCAAAGTCAAGCCAATCCACATGAACGCCTAAAGTTGTCCTTGTCGAATTTTCTTAACAATAAAAAAGCAATTATTACACCACACTATGAATTCGTAATATGAGATGTGAACAGAGCTTCATGAATGAAACGAATTTTCCCATTGTAAGTATCTGTTGATCAGGCACTGTATAAGTGGTCACAAGGAACTACAAATAATAGCTTGTTTTGCACGTCATTTGAATTTCCATGAATGAATTCACTACACTAATTAAACCACGTCTAATCAAGCCGAGGGCCTTAATTGTCGCGTCGCCATAACTCCTAATTAACGCGATAATTAAGCGTGGATATAAGCTTGTCCATCCGATGAGCCGCCACAATGGCGCTGCATCGATCGCCCACCATGTCGGCACGCCTGGCCCTGGTGGTGATCGCCACTCTGTTCATCGTGGTGGAATGTTCTAAAGACATCATGAAGAACCTGTCCTTGAATTTCGCTAAGCCTTTGGAGGCCTGTAAAAAGGAGGTAAATTGCTCAAAACTATGTTTTATGTGAAGAGAGGTAGCCTATATTATTATACCTCTGAGGGTTTTGTCAGATGCTTGAAGACTAGTTCATGTGATGTGTGAGGAACTATGACTTAGATCCTTGAACTTGCCCTAACATTCCTGCCCGAAAGATTATCTTAATCAAGCTATGCGCAAATCATTACAACTATGCAAAGCATTACCTTATTAAATTATTATAGATGGACTTCCCGGAATCGGTGACCACAGACTTCTACAACTTCTGGAAAGAAGGCTACGAATTTACAAGCAGGCAGACAGGCTGTGCCATCCTCTGCCTTTCATCCAAACTGGAACTGCTCGATCAAGAGCTGAAGCTGCATCACGGGAAGGCGCAGGAGTTCGCGCAAAAGCATGGCGCTGGTTAGTTTAGTCCTATTTATAGCATTATGAATCATTTTGGCTAGGATTACCTACAGTATGCTTCAATTTCATGTGTACCTCATAAACACATAAAGCACTAACCACGTTAGATTAATCTCCGGGTTTTCTAGCCAATCAGCCCCATATCGTCGATAAAGAAAAAGCTGTATCAAAATGACTAGATAAATATTTCGATAAGGGAGTGCTTTATAAAATTAAATTGTGAGTCAGCCAGATTTCCGAACGGTTGAAGCGGAAAATTGAAAAGAAACTGTAATGTCACTCAATTTCTATTGGAAAATAACTCAGCATAATGTCGTTCTACGTCAGTCTCTACAATCATATTTAGTGCTTATTATGTGAAATATGATCATCACCATTTGCGATTATTTTTTTGTGATTATTACCCAATATGTTTTAGTATTAACAGCTACAGCAACAGCAAATGGCGAATTATCATTACAAATCTTAATTCCTAATTTCTCTGTGATTTTTCTCCCATAGGTGTTGAACTTCATATAACTTCTTTTATTCCTTTTAACAATTCTTCAGACGAGGCCATGGCGAAGCAGCTGGTAGGCATGATCCACGAGTGCTCGGAGAAGACCCTTGAGCCGGCAGACGACCCCTGCATGAAGGCGCTAAACGTAGTCAAGTGCTTCAAGGCCAAGATCCATGAGCTCGACTGGGCGCCAAGCGTGGAACTCATCGTGGGAGAAGTCTTAGCTGAAGTGTAACATGACCGTCAGATGCCCTTGGTCCTTTTATATACCTATAATTATCTTCTCTTCATCGTAGAAAGGCCATTATTGCATGTTATAGTGACTCTTTTCTGTTGTTTTGATTTTAGTTAACGCAAAATGTAGTGCGTCATCTTCAGTTGTGTTGCATTTGCGTTATTAGCTAGTGGTATTATATAAATCATAGTCTTTTACATATTAAATGTAAATTTCTATCAGGAAAACATTTACCAGTGCTCATAAAACATTAACGAAATGTGCTGTGTTATGATGCCAATCCGTATTCTTTCTGCTTCTACTTAACGACCTGGCTTATTCAATGGACTACAGTTATTTCTACAGTTAGTTATTTTTTTAAATATCAAGTTGTTCGTGTAAAGTATCTCTTGCCTCGCCAGTTTGCATCAAAGGGAATGGGTAGATTATAAGCTGCAATTACTTGATGTAATATTATAAAAATGTACATCATTGTTTTGTTTTATTGGTATCCTTAGTTGATATCTGAGATTTCTCTCCCTATTGTTGACATGCATCGATAGTAGAACCTACTTCATACAACATACTTAATATAAACTAACTACTGGGGTGCGCTAACCTTTTTTTATTGAGGATGCATGGGAAATTTATCAAATAACTTCTCCCGCTCTGGGCGGAGTGGGAGGGCGTGTCAGACTTTTACTGACTAAAACCCACCCGTGTTCCTTCAGTTGCCTGTGCCAGGGGCCACGGTATCTCTTTCAAACAGCCCGTGATCCTAGCAGGCATCGGCCCTAGCGGACCCCGTCAGTTAGTGCTGACATCTCTTTGAGGCGCGCGTGGAACACAACGCGCCATCGACCCGGGTCGGGTCCTTACCGGACGGCGAGCTGCCCATTGCTCGCAGTCCGCAAGCCCGCGCCTACGGTGTCCGGGAATCGGCTATCGATTCCCGACGCCCGGGGCGTCTCCTGCAGCGACTAGGGGCGTGAGGGCGAAAAGATTGCCTCTGCCTCACGCGCTCTGCCGCCTTCTTGAGAACCGTGAAGACGCGGCAGTGCTCCGCCCAAGCTGGGCAAACCACTGTATGATCCACCGTGTCCTCCGGTAAATCCACCCAATGGTGACACCTGGGCGTTTCTTCCCGCCTTATCCGGAACTGCAACCTCTCGCAGCAGCCGTATCTGGTGAGGACATGCGTTAAGGGGAAGTCCACTCCTCGAAGAGGGGACTTATCGCCGCAATTGTGGCATGCTCAGCACTAGGTTGCGACAGTCGCTCTCACCATGTCGCCATGCGATCCCGCCGGATCTCTGTCCACAGTGCCGTGATTTCTCGCGATAGCGGAGTTACGCCCCGGCGTTTTGCTTCCTCGCGCCACAGTCCCACGTGTGGGCAAAGACTTTTGTCTCCAGATGCCATGGCGGCTTATTCTGTTTATAAGATATTGGAAACACTTTTACACGTCATATTTAAAAATAAGCTAGATGAGTTGCTATCTGACTACTCTGAGAAGAAAGGCCGAAACAAGCTCGGAGTGTGAACTCCGAGCTTGTATCTCTTTTAATCTTGGTCAGATAATGTAAAGACCATGTATATTGATATCTTTAAAGGTCTTTTAAGAAAGGATCACACAAATTTGAGTGGATCAGTCCAGTCAGTGCAAGCATTTCTCAGTGCTCGTGTAGCTCTACTCAAAACATAAGGAACTCAACTCTTAGTGTTGGCCAACAATCTCCCATCTAACTTAAGACTGCCGCTCAGCAAAGCCACTAAAACCTCCGCTATATCACATAAAACGAATCCAAAATTCGTAATCCCTATAGATCTCAAAAACAAATCCAATTAACAAACTAATTATTCCAACACGTTAGCCAATTGTTCTGATTTCTTCGCCATTCACAATATTACAGCTGCCACCATTACGAAGAGAAATATTGAAGTTATTAGAACATTGCTCAAAATAAAGATCGTATCAGTATTTTGTTCATTGATATTGTCGAGTGTGGGAGAAAATGAGGAGTCTGTGATTCGGACCCTTAGCTTCAGTATCGGTGACATGGTGATAGAGTGTCAGGCTGAGGTACGTTAAAAAAAATATGTAGAGCGAGCTATTGCCCGCGGCTTCGTCTTTATTTATTTATTTATTTATGTATTTGGTTCACCAACAATTGTATACACTGGTACAAGCAAATTAACAGAATCAACAATCAGAATATAGTGTAACAATCACTTACAGGTAAACTCTGCATGCACATAAAATGTTGTCGTAACTTACAAAAAAAAAAAATGTTTATGTATTTTGTATTTCATATTTTTTTTATGCCTAAATATTTATGAAGAAAGTAGCCTGTGTCCTTCTCCAGGTCCCAGGCTGCCCATCTAAATATCCATCCAAACATAACTAAAGCGGTTCAGGTGTGAAAGTAACAGACAGACAGATACATTTACTGTCTCGTTTATAAAATTATTAATATAGAAAGAGTTAATATATAGAGATAGAAGAGAATATAGTATAGATACTGCAGATAGAAAGATGTATGTAGGAAGCTCAACAAAGAGCCAAGGAAAACAGTCATCATCAAGCTGGATGATGAGGCAGGCTACCGGCAGACTTTAGAACATAGCATTCGGCTATTTTAAACATCTAGTAATCTAGGTACTCGCATAGAATGTAATCTCCTTCGTTTGCAATCCTTTTATGGTTTAAGTATTCATAAGTGTATTGGTAACACGGGCTTAAATTATCGAAATATCCGTCGTCTAAATCCTTATTTTTGTTATATTTGGAAAAACAAACAATCGTACATTGTATTATTATATCTAAATATACCATAGGCTATATGTAAATGTACAATACACTACGTTTCCACATGTTACTAGCTTACATTAAATACAGTTTTGGTAAAATTAAATAAAATAAATATATAACAACAATTTTTTTGTTATCTTTATCACCAAAATCTTCAGTTGGAGTTCAAAAATGCCGTAATTCGAGATTTATGGTATTCTGGAATGAGAAGAACGAACTCAGAAGCACGGACCTGGGCTGTGCCCTGGTCTGCGTGTTTGAGAAGAATGAGTTCTTGAATGAAGATGGCAGCCAGGTGCAAGCAGCCAATGTGGATGCGTTCTACAGGTCAGCAGGCGCTGGTAATAAACACCTTTGTTTCCATTGACTTACCTCCGTCATGTGGTCTCAGTTACGTATACGTACAAGCCGCAGGGCTATGTTCTTCGCCACAGATGTGCCTTGTATTCACTGGAAGACCAATAATGTCCTTTGATTCGTATCGCCTCCATCATCAATCTACGCTTCACTCAAATCAGGTTTATCAGACACTTGGCAATTTGACATCCTTTCAGTCTTCCTGTAACAACCACGCAAATTAACTTCCACCCCCGATATGTACCCATTTTTGTCGTGTTCACTCTACCAAATCATGTCAAAGTCACTTTGTGACTCGCAGTTTTGATTTCTACATTTGCACAGTATAATACGACAAGTTTCTAAGTATTATAGGTTAAATACGGCACTAAGTCGACGTTCATGAGGTGCTTCATATAAACGTATTCGTAATTCAGTCAGTAATCTAAGATTTTTTTTTCCAAATAATTGCCTACTTTCAGACGAGATAATGTCGCGCAAAATGGTGGAACTGTTCCGACTGTGCAAGAAATCCACGGAGACTATCGAGAGCATGTGCGACAGTGCGCTGGAGATGGCCAAGTGCTTCCGCTACGGCATCTTCCAGATGCACTGGGCGCCGGACCGGTACTACTGGAACCGCACTGAGGTTAACCCGGACTCTGAACCCGAGCAGGTCTCAGATGAGACGTTGCATGCAGCGCTGAGGAGGGAAATGAATAAAAGAATAATGTTCACTAAGCTTTTCAGAAGTTGTCGGAAATAAATGTATAAAATGCTTTGATGGTATCATTTTACCTGTGTTTTAACAGAGCTTAATATGGATATAAGTGACACAGTACTAACTTGAACGTATTTTGTCATGAGTGACCAAAAGGTGTTACCTAAGGTTTACAGGCAGCAACTAAATCTCGTACGTAGGATAATTCTTAATACAGAGATTCATGTTTTTTTTTCAACTCCGGTTAAGTTATCAGGCAGTGCTTTCCGAATAGTGTGAAACATGCCCTTAGAAGTGCATTCGATATTGTTCACTAATTTTAATTGAACACGGAACTCATGCCTACGAACAAAGGATTACCGAGAAATTCCGCGACCGGGCTAACTTTTTAATAACCCGTCATTTGCTGACACCAAGTACGAAACCACCTCATCATCAAACCACAAATTAACGCCTGGTGTTAACAATTATACACCATCGGTAAAAAATCTACCAATTGCTGGTATATAAAGGACAAAATTACACTTCTCACGTGGACAAACCTTGTAAGAAATTAGAATGAACAACATCATTTTCGCGCTCGTGATGGTGGCAGTGGGATTGAGAGAGACAGAACCATCGAAGGATGCTATGAAGTATATCACTTCAGGATTTGTTAAGGTTCTGGAGGAGTGCAAGAAAGAGGTAAGTGGTGGCATTAAACATGTTCAAAGAAATCTATGTGACCAGAAAAATGTAGTAAGCGTCGTGTTTTTCTTTGTCGGAATTTTCTTTAAAGGTCCTGAAACTTTCGTCACATTTTCCCTTTATCAGAATTCATCTCTTGTCCAATAAAATCTCTTTATACTGAAAATTAACAGCGGTTCTCCGGGAGCAAATCCATTCATAATTTTAAGAGTTGTCACCCATCCTTAATTCTTCTAGCTAAATATGAACGACCAGATCATAGCTGACCTGTTCCACTACTGGAAGCTGGACTACACGCTGCTCAACCGGGACACCGGCTGCGCCATCATCTGCATGAGCAAGAAGCTGGACCTGCTGGATGCCAACGGGAGGATGCATCATGGCAACGCGCAGGAGTTCGCTCTCAAACATGGCGCTGGTTCGTAAGACCTTTATCCTCTTATTAATAAACGCGGATTAAAGATACGCGAAACATAATTCTTGAAAAAATTATAGTTAGTCTGAAGGTATATATACGACTTACAGATTGTAACTTTGCTCCGAGCTTTTAATAAGGGAGTTAAAATGTTTTGAAAAAAAAAATACATACGGTTTGTGACGGAAAAAGCAGGTAGATGGTCGAAAATATGTGTGAAAGATTTCTCACACATATTTTCGACCATGTACCTACATGTTTAATAGTTAAATAGTATGTTGATGACGTTAATATTGACAAGAAGATTGACAGTTTAGTATTTATTTATTTATTGTTCCACCAGAAAACTATAACAAAATAAAAAAACAGGCAATAGGCGGCCTTATCGCTTTGTACCATTTTTTACGGCGTTTTTTATTTTCGAAAATTAAACAAAAAAAAAAATACAGGTGAAGAAGTAGCTGGAAAGATAGTGCTCATTATACACGAATGTGAGAAGAAGTTCGAACGAGATGACGACGAGTGTCTGCGAGTGCTGGAGGTGGCCAAGTGCTTCCGCACCGGCATCCATGAGCTGGACTGGCAGCCCAACGTGGAGGTCATCGTCAGCGAGGTGCTCACTCAGATATAGGGAATAAACCTGGATAGAATAATAGTGTTTTATTTTATCGTTCCTCTTGTAATAATTGAGAAGTCTTATTTATATTTGGGTGATGCAGTTCTTGTTTTAATTTTATGATTTTATAGAATCTGGTAGTGCTTGAATATAAAAAGTATTGAAAGCCTACCTCTGTATCCAATGAACATTATGTATTTTTTCATATCCACAATTTGTTACTTTGTTTTTGAGAGGTGGTAAACCGAGATAATTAAAAAAAAAACTGCTGTTGTTTTTATACGTAATGAATTCTAACATCTTTGTTTATTTACATGCGACAAACCGTTATAACGTACATTTAGCTGTCCTGAAATAGCAATTGAACATGTGTAAAATAATGTCAAAGAAACACTTTGTTCGCACAATTCTAGCCTACAGCCCAGGATAAGTGATGTGTACATACGAGTACAAAGCAGTGCCTGCCGTTTATTACTCCTTAGAAGGCGTGAAGTTAACCTTTCTCTTGTACATCGCCTCTTACTGCGTAATGGAAATGAATGTGATTGGTTGAGCACTGCACATAATAAATATCGAACGGGAAAAAGAGAAAATATATAATTTCACTTTTTACCGACTTCACAAAAAGGAGGAGGTACTATGTTCGGATGTTTGTATTTTTTTTTTTTTTTTTTTTTTATGTTTGTTCATCGAATACTCCGCCAATTGTCGACGGATTTTCAAAATTCTTTTTTTGTTCAAAAGTAGATAGTTCTGAGGTGGTCCCATTGTCACCAAGTTAGGATCTGATGATGGGATCTTAGAGAAATCGAGGGCAACCCTCAAATTTTATAGGCTCACTTATTGTTTTTCGCATATTTTATGAAGTATCTTGTGTATTTGCGTATGGTTGTCACCATCTCAGGTAGCTGAGCTGATGATGGAAGGTACAACTCCTTAACAGTAAGAAGTTACTCGAACAGACAAGGACAGTTTTAGTAAATTGTTTTGATGTTTGATAGGGCATTTGCCACATTTGGTCTCATGATCATCAAGTCATGACCTGATGCTGCAGTCAGGATAGTCTGCAGAGTACCTAACTCCTCGACAACTAACAGCAGATATATCGTGTTTAGGCTCATTGAAAAGGGCTCGATGTGTGGATAAACATACTGTTAATGAGAAACACCGAAGTACCTACACATAGACTTGATGCTGATGCCAGGAGCATCAGAAAAAGTACAAACCTTGAAATTACAGCACCGTAGTCGTGTTTGGGCTCATTTTAAACAGGACTAAATTTTAAGTTCAATGCAATGTTGACATAAGTCTGGCCTGATGCTGCCAGGATTATCAGCGGGATCCTGGAGAAATCGAAGGAACTCTTCAAATATTATAGGCGCACCTATAGCGATTCGGGTATTATTTATACTAACTCGTGCATTTGCTTTCGGAAAGCAAAATTTAGTGAAGTAAAACTGATGATGAAGACCACAGATGGCCACCGGGACTACTCAATAATAAGTATTTCACAGGTTGCGATTCGATTACTTTAATATGGTTGCTAAGCAATTTATGCTCGTCACAATGCGAATGGTGAAATGGAGCTGATGGTGGAGTACCAGGAGAACTCCTCAACAATTAACGTCCCTGTATCGGGAAAAGTAATATTTTGTAAAAGGCGATGAGCTTGATGCATTATAAACAGTCCCACTAAAAAGCGAGAAATAAAAACTTTTTAACAAAAAAAAAAACCGACTTCCATAAAAAACACTACAAAGTGAAAAATAACTTTGATTTCGGAAGTCGGTGGCAATAAACTAAAATACAGATCCAAAGACACCGACTTCCGAAATCAAAGTTATTTTTCACTTTGTAGTGTTTTTTATGGAAGTCGGTTTTTTTTTTTGTTAAAAAGTTTTTTCATAAATACTTGTGTTGTGTTTTATGTTGGTAGTGGTGGTGCATCGCCTTTGTTATTACCATGTTTTCTTTATTAAAATGTATTTATATGGTGAAAATATTCGTGTCAAGTCGTGCCTACATTTGCAATTTCATTTTCAGGGACTGCATCTACAACATAGGCAGGAGAATTTTTAATTTATTACTTTATTCTCTCCTCTGATTTTTTAACTTAAACATTATTATTAATAAGACAAATAAAGCATCAGACATTATATATATCATATATATTCATCATCAGCGTCATCATGGACACCATTAGACGGCATCGACGCAGGAAGCAAGAATTGAACCATCCTTCAAGCTGTGAGCCACTAACCGTCATAGCAACTCCACGACGCCCACACTTTTTTTTTTTCGGCGGAGGAAATGCCTAACGCATACCACGCCGTTCGGGGAGACGACGTGGTTATGTGCCCAACCTCCCATCAACCCTAAACAATAAACCGATCGGTAAATCGCTTCACACGGGCTAACCCTGCGCCGCCACGTGAGAATCGGTGCGCTTAATTGCCCCATAACTTCGGACTATCGCCGCCATTACGCGACAGCACAATCGCGGCGTGCGCTTGCGCTGCATGCACTACTGTGTGTGGAACTGTACATAAATGTGCACAGAAGGTGGATGCTGTGAGGGGTTGGAGCTGTAGGTTATATGTGTGAGAAAAGTGATGTATATAAAAGCTGCTTTTTCCTCAATCGTAATGGGATCGTTCAATCTCCGTAATTGGTCAGAGTTTAGGGAAACCTTGTATGAAGTCACATCAGGTCCGGTGCTCTTTGAAAAAGATAGGTACCTAGTGGCTAATTGAGCAGGTACCCAAAAATTTTTCACTTTTTAACGCCTTGTTTAATCGACTTCGTAATTGCTTTATCATCCGACCTCACATAGTTTTTAAAATATGGTTAATGTGTAAAAGTGTTTGTGCAAACCTACTTACAAAAATAACATCATTTAGCATCCTGTCAAAAACTGACAGTAAATTGAAACTGGGAACTTTTGGGATGCACCAAGAAGCCTCCTCGTGCAGCGCAGTTTATTCAGCCAATAACTCAACTGAACCGAGCGCTCGGCGCATCCTGGACAGTCACACCCAACACCTTATTTGACTGGCCAATTCTTCCCTTGCGGTGGTAGGGCTAACGCCCGCCTGGTTTGCGTCCACTCTCCCACCGGAGTCCGGCGTCAAGCAGCCTGCTGTGTTTCATCGATGCGTGGAAGTTTGCATACATTGACGAAACACGCACGCTCGTTCCATCATAGACCTCATACATCGCTTTCCATCAGGCGTGATCGAGGTCAAGAGCGGGCTCTATCAGCATTAAAAAAAACGAACCTTCACTAAGATTGAAACTATCTCACTGTCACATGGACAAATAGAACTTGTCGTTTTATGACGTGACATTGAATCTTAGGGTGGTAAAGCTATTTCGAGGTCAACTACACGTCGAGCGAGTCCCCTCTGTGTTTGTAATTATGTATAGATTTATATACCCGATGAAGGTACGAAGCTGCTCTATTTTACATACCGTTGTCAAGATTTATGTGCGATAAATCACGTGTATCGCTAAGTGCGCCTTCTGCTTCTTCCTTAGTCTTTGTCCACTAAGCATGCAGCGTTAATCGAACTCTGATGTAGTGATAACGGCGTGAACAGATTTACTTAGTGTTTAGATAGTTGTGTCTCTACAGTACTACAGAGCTGACCTTCGGAGCAGTGAGGAGTGTAGCTCTTTGAAAGGTTGATGGAGGTGCTTCACCTTGATGAGTCGACACGCAAAGTATTTTTCCACCAGGATTTATTGAGGCTCATTTTATCAATGTTATCTTTATCGGTATTTGTAACTTATCTGTTAAATCTTAATGAATCATTGATCCGTTAGAAAGGGGATAATAATAATTTCGACAGCGAGATGCTCCAACATCTCGCTATTTTTATATAAAGAAAATAAGATGACTATAGTAAGAAGACATATTAAGTTAAATTGCTAATTAGTAAAACAAATAACACAGTACCTACATTCCGTACCTGTTCATGTGTTTACCTTGACCCCTTAAGTTGTATAAAAAAGCATGATATAAATTATATAAAGTATATTTAAGATCAGAAGGTCAATCCCCGTAATAAAAAAACGTTCAAAATCTGTTGTCATAATCTCATCTCTCAGCGACAATTGATGTCAAAAACTTAGGGAAGTTAGAGGTATTTTTGACAGATTGACACTAAGTGTGAACGTTCTTAAAATTACCAGAATTTACCCTCTGATAATTAATCAATGCCTTGTTCTCGGATCTTTTACCATCTCTTCAAGTCATTCAATTTTACGATTCTGAAATAAAATGGTAGCAATCCGGACCATCTCTGAAGATGCGCACGTTCCGTCAGCGGGTCCCGTATAAACCAGCTCGACAAACAATACGTGCTCGGCGCAGTTAAATCTATTTGAACACGCGCACCTGAGACCAGGCGTTATTTACTTTTATTGTGGAACCCTAACTGTGCACACTGAATATTTAACAGAAGTATCACTGGCACTTTTGTGCAACAATATGTATATGAACATAAATCAATTTAGGAACCTATACAATTTACAGAAAATCACATCGCTTTATAACTTAATCGCTCAACCATCATGCTCTTTCTTAATTACCCTATGGAGGTTTGTCACCGCAAGTACTCCGATTTTTCGTCGTTACGTTAATTTTTTCGTACGGCGTAATTGCTTAGCACACTCACAGTGTCAATGCTATTCATTTTGACAATTGCATAATAATTAGGTACCTATACATTGCATTATTTACATTGTAGAACAGGCCAATTTTTCAAATATATGAAACAATGTATTTCGAGTTCCCTGCATAATCATTTGGCTTGAGATACGTAATTGGGGTGCTGCTCCTTAATAAGGAATTAATATATCAGTAGAATATTAAGTGCAAATTCTTATTGGATGGTCATCATTTTCGGACACCTCTGAAAAACTGACAAAACGCGATCACGTTATTGTTCCCGAGCTCGATCAAAGTGGACCTTTTCCAGTTCCCTCTACACTGGGAAGATGTGACTAGAATGCGATACTTTTCCTTATTTATAATTTTATTTGTATTTGTCGGCGAAGCTGTTGGTTGTATCGATACAGCGATACAAGACGCAGGTGCAAGGTTTTATTGTCGATTCACAAGACGTGCGGCTTATTGAATCGCAAGTGTTATGCTTGATAAAGGGGACTTTTACCTAATCTGTTCCATAGTGTGTAGTTGTGCACTAGATACATTTAATCAAGAAATAAGGACATAGAGCTTTTTAAACTTTTCTAGACATTTCCTCTCAGAGTAGTCTGTTAAGAAACACTGAACTCATACAGTTTTAATAAAATTTACGAGTGATAGCGTTATTTTAACTCAATTTACAAAATAAAAAAAACATGCGAGGAAATCATTTAAAACATAATATACGTCTACACAATTTTCATAGACAACAGCTGACAAATTTATTTAACTTTTTTCTTATTATGTTTACAAATGGAACAGTATGACCAACCTTTAACTATTCCATTTACTATTTCTTGCGATCCTGGAAACACGTGTGCCGGTGTAAACCCACCTTAAGCCGTGACATATTTCTTGTTGTTCTCAGTATTACAGAAAACATCAGAAGTTATTGGATGCAGTGATAGCTTTACGGCTCAGTGGATTGGACGTGAAGGATTTCCCACTGCTGGGCGAGGCACAGTGGGAGATTGGGATAATGATCGAGGTTAGCTCAGGCGTGTAATTGTTTTACTAATATTGTATTTATATATTGTCGTGTTGCATAAACATGATGGTGTCAAAGGTAATCATTTAACACTGGATGTGAAGAAATTTTCCTTTTGTCGTAAGCAAAACAAGACAAACTGCACTCAAAATTATGTACTTTATTTTAATAGAAATAATTCTAACACCTTTTATTATTAAATTATAATAAGAAACTGACGAGTTGAGAGAGATGTTATGTCATAATAAGTTATAATCAATAACTAAGAATTAAATCACCGACACCTGATGATTACTAATGTATACATACTAAGAATTAAAGGCGTTGCTTATTCGATTTAAGCCAATGTGAAGAACCAAATGAAAACAACAAAATCTTCTAATATCCAACCTAACCATTCCTCCAAAAGCTTTCCTCCATCATTAGTATAGTCGACCTCGTAATCGCTTTATCACTAAGATTGAATGTCACTTGCAAGTTACACGTGATAAAATGACATTTTGCTTTTAAGACCAATGTGACGAAGAGAAGTATAGTAGAGGTTAAATTTACTGGGAATTATATTGTCAAAAGTGGTACAGCCATAACCAAGCCGACTTTACACTGCTACAAGGATCGATTGGCGCTCAAAGTTGACAGGGGGCGCTGTTGGTAAACGTTTGTTGGCAAATGTTTTGTGGAACGAATTAAAAAAACAAAATGGCGGCCTTAGTTCCAAATTTGGACACGAGCCGAAAGATCCTTGTACAGCTATACCTACCTCTTTGAAAATAGACACTAAGCTTTGAAGTTTTGAATATTCTATTTGAAATAAACAATTGCTGCCTTTGGCTTTGTTCTTCCTCTTTCCTGTCCACGTTCCTATTTCACCCTCAACTTCTGCTTTCTCGCCCCCCCTGTTCCACCTACACAGCAGTCATAACCTCTTCCATCATGACCTCCATGCTGGGCGCCCACTTGAGCTCGTGCATCTTGGTGCGGAAGCACTTGGCCACCTCCAGCGCGCGGCTGCAAGCGTCCTCGATTGCTTGGTGCTGCGTCTCGCAGGCGTGGACGATGCCCACCAGCTGCTTGGCCACCTCGTCGTCTATAGAGTAGGAGGGATTTTCAATTACAGATATTTTAACACCTCAAGCTATCTACCCAAATATATTATAAGTAGTTGACTAGGTAAATGGAAATAATTTAATTTGTTATCCTTGCTGTAACAGTTTAGTAGTAGATCAGTAGTGCTATTCTGTAAAAATCACACCGTGAAAACTTAGGTGAAGTGAGCTGTCACTCCACCTGATGTTAGGGATTACCCCTATTCATAGCTCACTTCACGCTCACTTCACCTAAGTTATCACGGTGAGATTTTTACAGAATCGACCTGCTGCCGTTCGATTCTGTCAGTTCTATAGTACCTTTTAAAGTTGGCACAAAATATTCCTCAGTTTACTTATAAGTATTCTTAATTGTATTCAGATGACTGGCCTCGTTATTGTTAAGCTTTTAAATTGTTTCCTTCTTTCTAGTTGGTAAACTTTATAATCGAATTCTTACTTAGTATCAAAAAAAATAATAAATCATCATATTCTAAAATGTTAGAATCGACATACCAGCTCCATGACTCTTGGCGAATTCCTCGGCCTTCCCGTGGTGCATCTTCTGGTCCTCTCCTATCAGGTCCAACTTGGAGGCCATGCACATCACCATGCAGCCCAGGTCGCGGTTCACCAGTTCGTACTCTTCGCGCCAGAAGTTGTACATGTCTTGCATTATGTGCTCGCCCACGTTCAGCTAGAAGAAAAAATATGCGTAAATCTTGGAATCGTTTCATTTGAAGATTTGAAAGGGCTTTCAATTTTGTTTAGAAGGTTGACAACACAAAGAGTTCACACCAAAACAAGCCCTTTTGCAATCATCAAATCATTGTTATGAAAATTATCTACCCGTAAATGTCCCAGATAGAAAAAGGTCAGCATTTACACTATTCTCAGGTTACAGAATTAAAGTTTTACCTCAGTTTTACACTGGTCCACAACCTTCGAGAACCCTGAACTCATCTTCGAGATCAATTCCTTGGAAGACATCACCGAACTTGTCATAAACATGACGCAGATGAAACACGCGAGCCGCCATCTTGAATCAGCCATTTTGAATAATGTAATGATCTTTACCTTTCATGGCTTTTATAGTCTAGTAGTGCCTGGAATAATTGTTTTAATTGTCAGTCTGTTGTAATTAGTAGGTAAATGTAAGTTAATTACCGAATGTGCGATTAGTTTTGTCATGATGTTTTGTTCAGCACTCGTGATATGATCATTGCCGTGCAGGGAATGGTCATTAAAATTAAGTTGCACGTGCACTCGTGGTGGAGGTGGTTCCATTCAACCCGATTATTCTGCGAATTTCCTTGTGTTTGTTGGAAAATTAAATGGTTTAAAATTAAATGGTAAAGGCTCCACCATAAGTTATCAGAATCGTTCTGAAACAATTAACTATTCTTATTGTTTACCTACTTTATAATATACGAATACAACCTGAACTTTTTAAAAAGTAGGTAGTAATTCTACATTTTGTGGCCATATAGAACTTCAAAGGCTAACCCTTCGGGAAAACAGACATGATAACGTTATGCATTCAATTGTTTTATTCCTCTAAATTATGTGTGGGTCACGGGGTACAGTTAACTTCATCGAGTTAGTCCTCCAATTTCTTTAGTCTAAGCTTAATATCTTACACAGCTATACCTATTTGATTGTCGTCTCTTACTCAGAGCTTCATCATGAATGCACACCTCGTGCGCGTGCAACTTAACGGATGTGCGACGTCCTTGTGTCGACGACCCGCGCTTCGCAGAACTTGTGTATTAATAGCTGTGTTAGAAGAATGGGTCACAGACTCTCAACTAGGATTTTCCTTTTTTGTCTTAAGGGAAGTTTTATCATACAGCTAGAAATAAAAATACCGATCCTTCTAAACGAGCGCATCTGTGGAAGTGTTATTGCCAAGTATATTCCTGTTGACAATAGTTCCGGTCTAAGATTCCTATGTTATAAGAAAGACACGCAACTGACGCGTCTCAGTAAAGTTATAAATTAAGTGTATCTTCCTGAAAATGGCCGGGTTTATGAACCCAACAAAAAACATTAAATAAACAATCCCAGTCTGTACCGAACGATAGTGTGTGGAACTCCATAAAACTTATTAATACAGCTGGTGACGGGTATCGCTAATTACCCGCGCAGGCGACACGGCTATGTGTTTAGACGAACATTTGCTTGATAGCTGCTGGCTCCCCGCTGTGGTGCGCGGTTGCGCTGACTAAGGATTTCTAGGACTATGGATCGAAAAAATACTTTTGTGACTACTATTCATATGTGCTTTTTGAATTTCTCTTGGACATTGAACGTTCTCTTTTATTTATGAATTTACGCCGTGGTGAAGGAAAACATCGTGAGGAAACCGGACTTATAGTTAATAGGTGGAGTTTCTTGCCCCTTCTTCTCTATTAGATACGAAACTACAACTTGAAAGACAAGACAAGGGGCAACTTGAAATATATTTCTTTGACTTTGACTTTGAATATAACTTTGAAATCACCAACCCACCTTGAACAAGCGTGGTGATCAATACTCTTGCCATCTCAACATGATAAGTCCTGTGCCCGCAGAGGGCCAGTAATGGGCTGATATTATTATACTGCACCTCAACATTAATTAAAAAAACAGACATAGCTAACGACTTACTGTTATGAAGAAGAGTTTATGTTTTAAATCTACAGCGAATTCAATGACCGCTCAACCTCTTGCTGGCTACCAAGTAAATAAGCTGTGTGAATTTGCTTTACCACGTTTATTGACAAATGTATTAGAAATCGTAATTATTTATTGTTTTGTCGACCCTTGCCCGGTTTTTATCTAAGCTACCTTTTTCGAAACCCGTGGATGTCCCGACACGTGACCCAGGACCCGTGAGTCGTGTGATGTGTGTGGTTCAATCTGAGACTAACAATGAGTCTTCTTTACGTTATCCATATTTTTACATTTCTATGACGTTATCTTAAATTGTTTTTTTTTGTTATTTTGACGGAGGTTCTTGTCGTATCGTACGCACAACGTGCCCGCTCCCTCTGTAAGTCTGCCTCGCTAATCTGGTCACAAATAACTCTCCATTAAATCAGCGCCACCGTCTGCTGTGCCTAAGTATAGTGTGTATGTGTGTATGCCTCACATGGCTTGTGTTTCACTACCTAAGCTTATTAAAGCTAAGAATTATTATAATATACTACTATATTTATTATGGCTGCGATTTCGCCGGAGTAGTATTCAATGATGTGCATTGAATAATAAAATGTATAACTCAACTCTACCTATCAAGCTGAACGATTTTCCACATCTGTTATTTCCATAGATGTAAGAATGAAGTTTTTTATATTTCTATGGTTATTTCCTATCATTTACAGCCCTTTCTGGTAGTCAAAGTTATCGAATAATAACATAATAATAATGATATAATTCTGTAAATACATATTTGTTAGGATCGCGAATGCGCGATTTATGATCCACATTTGATCGAAATTTGCGGACCGCCCTGGCGCTTCTTCACTCCCATCTTTTTGAAAATAAGTACAAACAAACAGCAAAACGGTTTTAATGTGTGCAGGACTTCGCGCACAGGCTTAGCGGTTCAGTGGTACCTACTTAAATAATACCCCTCAGTTGGTCGCGAACATCTATTAGCTACGTGCACCAGCTCATAGAAGAGCATTACACACGATTGATTCCGCAGACTGATTTATGTCGCTGTTGGTTTTTGGCACAAAAGCCGCGGTTTTAGCTAACGTTGGCTAACGTTGGCGCGCCAGGATGAATGTGCTCGACAGCTGAACGTATCGAGATCGTATTCGAAACCCCTTTTATCTAGGAACGGGAGGGGAAGCTTTTATTTATGTTGAATATCTTGACACCTACTTATTGATTAGGGGCGGATTTCACAAATGAAACTGAACGCGATCAGCAAAATATTTAAAGAGCGTTCACCAGCTGACAGTGTTAATATTGCACAATAATGATGACACTGACAGCTCATGAACGCTGTTTTGATGTGCTGATCGCGTTCAGTGAAATTCATCCAATTGCCAATTGTTGACCGTACCTAATATTGTATTATACATTTCTTTTACTGGGACATATGAATCTAATGTTTTCGTTTTCCACTTGTTTCAGGTATGTTTTGAGACGAATAAAAACATTGGAGCATCGAGAAGGAAGTATTTTAGCTACCTACAATATAATAATGTAAAGTATAAAGTTTTATCTACTTAACGGTATAATTAGTATGATCAAGGGGAAGATCACGTTTGTTACTTCGCCAGCTATGAAACGTACCTTTCTTTTTTAAACTAAGGTAATGCTTTTATTTTAAATTTTGACAACATAAGAACTCGCGTCTGGTTCCTACAACTATATTGTCCACCTACAGCTCTCAATCTAATCTCCTTTAATTAACTCAATCACAGCAAATCCCTTTGAATCCCCATCAACGTTTATCGCCGATAAATCCATAGAATTAGCGACATAACGCGCTGTCCACCTGGTGATGCCCCGGGGTTAACCCCGTGAGATCCCGCGCTAAATCCCAACTGGAATTGAGACAGCTGCGCGAAACGGCTGCCCGCTGACTGATCGCGGGCGATCTGTCCAACTGGCCCTTAAGAACTGCGCTATAGAGCTAGGAGGAAACAAGATCCGACTTTGCAGATTTAAATAAATAAATTTGCAAACTCGGATCTCTCGGAAGGGTTTCTGGAGAGTAAGGCGACACCACATCACTACTGAAAAGTAGCCTGGCCGCTCTCCTGATATTACCTTCGCGTAATTTTGATTCTACATGTGAACATAACTCTCTTCCTGAAAGGTTATTGAAAACAAGTAATTTTGGATCCAAAATAAGAGTCGAAAATAAGAGTCGGATTTAGTTTTAGTTGCTAAATCCTATAAGGGAAGGTGAGTAGTTGCTCCCAGGCACCTTTTGAGTTCTCCTGGGTCGCAAGACGGAGACATCGTGAAAAACTCAATGCAACAGACCGTCTCGCGCCCCGGGGAACTCTCTTTAATACTGGGGTCGAATTTTTAAATTGTCAAATATTTTTGTGTTAGCTTATAAATTGTAATTGTTGTGTATTTGTGAATAAATGTTGAATGAAAAAAAAAAGTTTAGGTACTTACAAACGAATTACAAGTTACTCTTACCTACAACAAATACCTTTGGTTATTCTTTTAATGATGTTTGGATGATTAGACAATAAATCAAGGCCAGAGTGTCAACTGTTCTCATATTAACGTAGTTGACTGTAATTAGGTACATAAACAGGTGCAACGCGGAATGAACTCAGTATCGACACCCGTCTGTAGAACTGAACCTTTTTAGAATTACCTCAGAATCAATATAACGATGGAAATTATTATCTAATTTCTCTTAATTTGTGTCTGTAAAATCTAATTTCTCTTAAACACTTGTAGGTATGACCAATAAGTGTTTTAACCTTTTAACCGCCCGACTTTATATCAGTAGGCCAATGCTGCTAATTTGAAACGTTCAAAATCTAGTCGCAGTCTCATCTCGGCGACAAACAAATGTCAAAATCTTGTCAAAATGTAGGGAAATTTGAAGTATTTTTGACAGATTGAGACTGAGATCAGACTGTGAACGTTCTTAAAAAATACGAGAATTGCCCCTCAGTTGTCGTGCCCCCAACGCCCGGCACAGTAATTCGTTTTTTTTTTTTAGTTTTCAAATAACCTGATAGAATACAGCGTAATTAATAAAAAAAAAACAGAGTAAACAAGCTGTGGTTTTGGTCGTAAATATACGACCCTGGCGAAATGGACACGAAAATATTTGTCGGATTAATCCGACGTAGGCGGTTAAAAGGTTAAAGGCGAACTTAATGGTGTTGGTTGTATAATGTACAAGTACGCTACTTAATAGTGCCGTGCTTTACTATTATTTAAATAGTTACATACGATATCTGTTACTGTGACAAAGATTATGTCTTAATGTACCTAAAACTTCAATATCTGCTCGACCCAAATGTATAGGACGACTGATTATTTTTTTGCGATTACGATGTTAGTTGGTCCCATGGAGAAAGTTGTTCAGTTTGATGGTCTGTACCACATCCTTAAATGTGATCACATATTTCTGATTATACACGCTGTATAAATAAACTAGCTTCTGCCCGTGATTTCGTCCGTGTGAATGTCTTGTTCCCCCGACCCACCCTGTCGCATTGCAAAATTTGCCCGCGCGCGCTGTCACTTCGTTTTCGCGTGGCGTTCTTGCTGACTTTTTTTATATTTGCTCGTCTCCTTAGGATCATAGCGTGTTCAATAGCTTTTCTCAAGAATTAGGCTATCAAATTCAAAAATATGTTTTCAAATCCGACCGGTGCGGTGGTTCCAGAGATTAGCACGTTCAAACAAAACAAACAAAAAACCAAACAAACTCTTCAGCTTTATTATTAGTTAATACAAAACTTTTAAACTTTTTAGATACAAAGTAAACATTATTATTTCCCCCTTCTGTACCGATCCCGTGGCTACGTTAATAAATTGTTCCTTAAACTTACTAAACGTCTTCCTCTTATCTGTAATAGCGGTACCGTTCGGACAACCGGACAGTCGGACACCCGGACACCCGGATTAGTGTCCGAGGGCCGCTCGAACGTCCCGACCGCTGAAGATTGCTGATAGGGTTACGAGATTACAGCTCTAAGTTTAAGGTAGTTGTAGGGTCAATAAGTACCTGCTGTTGTACATTTTGTTCTTCGATTGCAGGCAAACTCAATTATTTGGATTTCTCAACGTTGGAGATTTCTTGGTTGGATAATAAAACTAATATAGGTAATGTAAAGCTATAAACGATCATCTATCATCATGCCTAGCCTTTTCCCAACTATGTTGGGGTCGGCTTCCAGTCTAACCGGATGCAGCTGAATACCAGTATTTTACATAGAGCGACTGCCTATCTGACCTCCACAACCCAGTTACTGGGTAATACGATACCCCTTGGTAAGACTGGTTGTCAGACTTTCGGGCTCCTGACTACTCGTAACGACTGTCAAAGATCAAAGAATGACAGCCGGGACCAACGGCTTAACGTGCTTTCCGAGGCACGGAGGGGTCTCGTTATGTAAAGATGGTCACTCATCCACAGACCAACCGCGGCAAGCGTAGCTTAACCTGATCGATCGACCTGTGCGGCTGTTATTATTTAGCCACAGGCCCCTCTAAAGCTATGAACGATGTTAGGAAGATTTATTTAACAAGTGTGTTTCAAATACTCGGTTATTTTTTCTTTAAAAATAGGTACGTCGGCTTTTAGTCTGAAAAACATTGCATAAGTAAGTAGGTACTTACCTACCATGGCTCTATGTAATACCTTAGATAATTAAATGCAAACTGAAAGCTTTATCCAGCAATACACTCTTGTAACTTATTTTATTTGCCGATAGTAAGCGACGGGGACACATTGATTTTCTTTTTGCATACTTCCTAAACTCTAACCGTCTTATTACAAAACAAGTTCTAACTTTAGACCTAGCCTAAACCTTCGAGCCAGTTACTGTATTTTGAACTTTATTCCTACAAGCGTAAAGTTCTTAATGCAAAATTGACAACTTAGACTCGGGTTTAACGTCAGCTTTTGAAATAGGAACTTTAATTTTGTCGGATTACAGTTCGATGTTTAAAAATGGCTCGATGGTTTAAACCTGGGTCTAAAGTTAAACCTTGTTTTGTAATAAGGTAGTAAGTACATACTGAGGTACCCAGCACATTAAATGATACACAGCACACATGACTACATCACCACCCCACTGGCTGTGCAGCATAAACCGCGGCTCGGCGCGAGCAATAAATCGCTCGCCACCGCCGCGTGTCGACGCGATGCCGCGCGACTATTTATCGCGCGGTCATTATCGGTAAATGTCGCATGCATGTTGTTAATGTTGCGAAAATTTGCGCTCGATTAAAAGGGATTATAAAGTACAATTTACTTTTTAAAAAAATTATATATTACATAGGTAAGTACTAATAATTTTTCAAATAGACAGATAAATATATGAAGAAAATGTTAGTTAAGCCTGAATAAAAGATCACATTAAGATTGAGCTATAAACATTCTTAAGTACATATATTGTTTAATTGAATCATTAACCTTAAATTAAAACCGTGATCGACGCAATAATAGGTATCTAATAAAGGGTTGCTCACTATTTTTAATGTCATAAAAGTTCGCAAAACCTTTCATGGAAGTAAATTAATATTAGTCTAATCAGCTTATAATGTTCCCACAGCTGGGACCCTTCGATTTGGTTCCTTTGGGTGCAAGGGAGTGGGCCGTAATCGACCACGCGGGCCCAGTGCGGGTTGGTAGATGTCATATGTCTTCGAATTTTTGGTTATTCTAGGTTCGTTTCGGTTACCTCACGATGTTCCTTCACCGCTTTGAGAGCAGTGGTGAAAGAATGTCATTTGGCTAGCCTTTTCCTAACTATGTTGGGGTCGTCCAGTCTAACCGAAAGCAGCTGAATACCAGTATTTTACATGGAGCGACTGCCTATCTGACCTCCACAACCCAGTGACTGGTTAATACGATATTCCTTGGTAAGACTGGTTGTCAGATTTTCGGGCTTCTGACTATCCGTAACGACTGTCACGAATGACAGGCTTAACGTGCTTTCCGAGGCACAGAGGGGTCTCGGTATGTAAAGGCGGTCACCTATCCACAGATCAACCGCGGCAAGCGTAGCTTAACCTGATCGATCATTGGTGAAAGAATGTACACAAAGTAAAGCGCCTGTCGGGGTTCTGGGTTCGAACCTGCGAGCTACTATGTGTACCTAGTATACAGTTTGTTAGCCGCGGCCGTTACCACTGGCCGCCACTGCTCCCACTGATATAGGCCTTTTACTTATTGAAACAACATTTGAAGCTGAAAACTGTCATTGAATGAGTTAACTCAGGGATTTCCAAAGTGGTCTCCTAGGTGTCGACATGGTGTAGGTGGTGGTTTCCTAGGGGTCGACATAAACGAAAACTGATTTTGGGGGTCGACGGGGTTGATCTTAAAAGTAGGTAATTTGGCATTGGGGGTCTGAGGTAACAGTTCATTTTGGAAAGGGGTCACTTGTCCAAAATAGTTTGGGGATCCCTGAGTTAACTGAATGTACCTGCAGCATCGGACTGGCTACCCTCAGCACAATAGGAAGCTATAGCATATTATGCTATCTTTTAGATTAGTGTAGTTGAATTTATCTTAGTTGGTAATAAATAACTGTGCACTGCGACTGGTCCGTTTAATATTTTCAGTTCTAAAGCGAGCAGTTAGCATAGTGCGAGCTATCGCGGCTATAAATTATGTAAAATTACCGATAGCCAGTAATTTATGCTGGTGCAAGTTAATTGTGAACTAACCGGTGATCTATTGCAGTTAATTCCTCTGCTGTGAGCGCTGCTTTAACTTTATCTGGGGCTTTGAAAAAAGGTTCAGAAAATCTAGGTCTAGATGACTGAGGGAACATAGACTTTTGATAATTATGATTAGGATACTTTGGTATTCATTTACTCGTTGTTTTTACCTATTAGCAGAGCTAAACGACCTGACTAAACCATTTCAGAATCTAACAAACGATCATTTTTTAAATAAAAGGAACCCTACTTCTTTGAAGGAAAACCTACGGAATCTACTTAGTTTCATATACCTAGTGGTGTAATAAATAGCCTAGGACGACCTACAATTATCTGGACATACCTATTACATATCTATAACCTACCATAATGAAATAAAAATATCCTAACGGTCATCTAGTTATCGATGTCAAACTGTGAAATATAGCTAGTTGTTTGAATAATTTAGGCATTTCTTGTTCCTTCAGCCGTCAGTTGCTTGATCCACTCACATATTCTAGCGTGTTACGGTGTTACATCAGTTCATCAGCTGTCTATCTAGCCATTGCCTAGATTTATTGGGGTCAGCTTTGAGTCTAACTGAATGTGGCTGAATATTTAGAATGTATTTTACTCGAACATTACGAAAAGTAGGTTAAACTTTTTTTATGTATGTTCAGGCATAACTCCGTCATAGACGGATTTGCAAAATTATTTTTTTGTTCGAAAGAGGTTTATTTCGAAATGGTCCCATATAAATTTTATTAACTATGCTTGGGTAGTTTTTGGATTAGCTTCAATAATAGGATCTTTTTCCACTTAGATTGTAATCACAGAACAGATAAAAGATTGTAATGATGATGTATAAATAGCTTCCTGCCACTGATATTTACATATTTTTAGTTATATGAATTTACTAGCTTCTGTCCGCGACTTCGTCCGCGTAAATTTTTTTTGTTTCCCCGACCCACCCCGTCGCAACGTGACGCCGGCCTGCGCTATTACTTCGTTTCCGCTTGGCGAAAACTTCAGACTTTTTTTCTTTTTGCTCAACTCCTAAGGGTCCTAGCGTCACGTTTAATAGAATATAGCCTTCTTCAAGAACTGGGCTATCAAACGCAAAAATATTTTTATATATGTGACCAATACTTCCAGAGATTTAGAGCTTTCAAACCGTGTTTCAAACAAACAAACTCTTCTGCTTTATTATTAGTATTATTTTAAAACTATGATATCTCTTAAGATATACATTGAAATCAAATGATGTCAGAGGCAATTTTGTTCAAAATTAAATACATGTGATGAATAACGTATTTATTTGGATAAGGATTAATACCATGTTTATAAAAACACCTTCGCAAATAATGCATTATTTTAGAACAAATTTGGTTAGCATAAAAGAGGTTATAGTGAGCTAACCTTAAAAGATAGACATATGCTATCGTGGACTTTTTTTTTAAACTTTTAAAGGGGAACAATTCTGTCATATACGATTTTTGCGAAACTTTAACCGTTTACGCAGCGCACGCAGCGGAAGCTCTCAATAGGAAAAAAATCCCCCGATTTTGAAACATTCTTCATTGGTGCTCCGCTCCTATTGGTTTCAGCGTGATGATATATAGCCTATAGCCTTCCTCGATGAATGGGCTATCTAACACTGAAAGAGTTTTTCAAATCGGACCAGCAGTTCCTGAGATTAGCGCGTTCAAACAAACAAACAAACTCTTCAGCTTTATAATATTAGTATAGATGTGGGATAGATACAACTAAAAAGTAAAAACTTTTTGCCAAAAAAAAAATACCGACTTCCAAAAAAACACTACAAAGTGAAATATAACTTTGATTTCGGAAGTTGGTGTCAAAACACGAAAATGCGGAACCAATGACACCGATTTCCGAAAATAAAGTTATTTTTCGCTTTGTAGTGTTTTTTTTTTTTGGGAAGTCGGTTGTTTTTTTCTTTATTTTATAGAAAAGTTTTTAAAATATTTATTTATATCCATGACACTCGGTAGGTAATACTGTAGCTTCACATTAGTGTTAGAGTTTTCGGAACCGGATCAGTAGCTAGCTGTTCCTAACATTACCTTACATACAAACTTCATTACCTACCTCTTTATAATATATAATACCTACTAGTAATGATAGCCGAGGACATCAATATACCTACCTAGGTATTCTCTGCTGAAGCAAGTAGACCTTGCAATGTTTGGGTAAGTTTCCTAAGTGTAGATTGTCGTAATACTACCTACTACAATGTCCTACACGCGCTACGCTTCATCATTTCAAGGAATCTGTTAGGAAATAGGTAGGTAGATACATGAACAAATAAATATCTAGTAGGTAGGCTTTTTAACTCCATTCCTATGGTATGGCCATACAGCCGTATTTGACGTCATCAATTACGTCACGTCGCGGCTGCTCTGCCTTTAATGGTGTTCATGATTGTACTCGGCCCACCTGTTCATGTTGATTGAGCGGCCAGGCCCGTAACACGTAACGTAATGCCATCTATTGGTCGATTGAGGCAACTACGGAGCCGTTCGAAATAGTTTCACTATTCGATACAAGATGGCAGTAGTTTCATTTATAATTCATTTTTGTCTCAGTAGAAGTGTTTGCATATTTTTAGGACAGAATATTTAACATTATTTTGGGTTTTCTGGTTTTCAAGTCAATCAGAATATTCTAAATTTAAAATAGTTTCTACAATCAACTCATACAGTCGGGTACAAAAGTGTTTAACATCTAACACTCATTTTGTGATCTCCAACTATTATGTCAATTACTCATTTAACACGACCATCAATTTAATGGAAAACAAGAACACCAGCAAAAAGAAACTGGTCAAGTGCGAGTAGGATTTGTCCAGTTTGATATAGAAAACTCTGTTTTGATTGATCTCATGTTGATTGATGACAATGTCTATATTAATACCAATTTCTAGACTATGTGTTTTGTTTAGACTTATTTTACTATACTTTTTCAAATTCAAAATATTTTATTTCACATATATACCTACCTAAATGGGAACACATTTTTTTCCTTTTGAGGTACGGAAACCTAAAAATGTCACCATTCTGACCCGCACCCTAATTGCGTAACACACTATTACTCTCAATTTGAATCATTTTGAAGCATATTGCTAATCCATTGCTCCATGTGTACGAAAAATGTGTTTGCTGAACAACGTAAATAACGAAATTAATGTTGTTGAACTATCAAAACGAAACCCATTGCTACTGATAGTGTGTTACGCAATTACCCTGCCGAGTAACATCAGGCAAAAGCCTACGTTGGGTCACCATCAAAAAAAAAAAAAAAAAAAAAAATTTTGCAATTTGGTCCTTGCGTGTAATGATGATGCTAGTGCCGAAATATGATTATAAAAAAAAAAACGTTTTCTATTGGCGGCGACTACGAACGGCCATGTTTGGCCACCATAAATGAACTAGACACATACCTACACAGTCTATAGATGTACACTCTACTAAATTGTTGTCCTCATCGTGTAACCGGACACTGTTCAAACCACTCACCACCATAGTTATGGGGTATAAACCATCGCCCTTTAATTTCCGGGTTTATACCCCAAGTAGATCTGTAACCCTATGTGTGAGATAGTAGGTACGCAAAGATTTGATGAATTGGGTACTTAAACCTTAGTTATGTCGTATCTCTTTTACAATATCGGCGCGCGTCGGGGAGACAATTCAGCAAGACTTAGCACCATCTGTTTTGAACAAAGACTTTATATCGTATCAATTATGTTTTATTAAAGTTATAACAACCTATTATTATTCTTTAAGTGTCGGTCAGTGTCAAGGTGAGGTTGTGAAGTTTATGGCACAATTTTCATGTTTTGTCGGGATCTAGATAAGTTTTCGTCAGGAAATGCAGTCTTCATCAACACCGGATTAGATACATCGACTAGGTACGCTCAGTGGCGGATTTACATATTTACCGCCAGTAGGCTATTAAAATTTTGCCGCCCTTACTGACCTCTACAATAATGTTTCATGTCTTTTTTATACTGTTTCGACACGCTTAATTCCATCGGGTTTTCTTCAAAATACTTAAAATGTTCTGGTTCAGCTACGAAAAACTTGCAGAAATTGTAAAGATCGGCAACAGTGATCAAATCTACGGTAGAAGCCTGAATTTGAGCAGCATTCACCTTGTTTATTCTTTCCAACAAAAAAACATGGTAGGTATATAAATATTCAGTACGACATTAAAAAAAATTTGCACCAAATTTGCCGCCCCTAAAATCTGCCGCCCTAGGCTCCAGCCTAATCAGCCTGTTGGTAAATCCACCACTGGGTACGCTTAGTTAGATAGGTAATCTAATAAGCAAATAGTTTTAAGTATAGTAATAAGCAAAACTAATTATTACATAGTACGTACAGCCTGATCTCTATGTAAATTCGATGAAATAAAGCACAATAATTATTGATTGATTAGTTGTTGCAAAATTATGTTTTTAAAGCCACATTTCAATGAAAAGGCTAGGCCACTAAAAATTAACACCGGCGAGGTAGTTGCGTAACACACTATCAGTAGCAATGGGTTTAATTTTGACAGTTCAACAACATTTATTGCGTTATTTGCGTATAATGAAAAAAATAATGTAAAAAAAAAATAATTAAAAAAAATTAAGTAAGTAAAAAAATAAACAATATTAAATATAATTAAATAAATAAATGAATAGATAGACCTGCATATAAAATATTAATAGAAAAACGTATGAATGGAAATATAAATATATAGATAATAGGATATAAAATAATTGTAACTTGATAACAAGGAAAATTATTAAAGCGCTCTTCTCTCTTTACTTATTTAAAAAGTTTGCTGTGCCCGACAGGGTCCATAATTGATTCTATTATTATTTTTATTTACCACCTGTAATTGTACATTATGGATTGCAATAAATGATTTTGATTTGATTTGCGTTGTTGACCAGACACATTTTTCGAACATATGGAGCAATGGATTAGAAATATGCTCCAAAATGATTCAATTTGAGAGTAATAATGTCGACACCTGCAAGGAAAAACATCGTAACTCATTTTTAGTAAATTTTCAGGAGATTGCGTCAAACTTATAATCATAAAATATAATATTAAAAATTATAATCATAAAAAAGTATGGCCATTCCCTCTTTGCCTCAAATTTTCAAGGTTGGTTGGCATTACGACTTAACCGAAACCTGAGAGAACGGAAATTGAATACACATCTCTTTTACCGTAGGTACAGCCAACAAAAGAGACAAGTATGCAGGATCGTCGGATATACGAGTAGTTGAAGTTTAGTAAGAAACCGATGGATGTTGTCGACTGAAAATTAATATGTTAAATGAGCTGTTTGTTTTCTATTAATAGAATTAAATTTTATTCGAGACCATCCATCGGATTCTTACTAAACTTCAACTATATCAGACGATCCTGCATACTTATCTCTTTTGTTGACTGTACATGGCGATACGTAATAAGTACTTTCTTTGAATGTGATAACATGGCATTTCATTTTAATCCTAATGTGATTTCCATTGATGAAAAGTCTTAATCGGTCAAAAGTACTTTTATCTGAAAAAATCAGGCAAAAGTAGTTTTGGCTGAAAATCGGTAGTTAATGGTGATTTTAATAACTGACAATATGTTGTTAAAAGTGATTTTGGCTAAAGCTCTTAGTCAAAACTACTTTTAACCGATAGAGCATCAGTCAAAATCACTTTTAACCAGTTAGTAGGATCTAATAAAAGATTTTATGTTGCAAATTTGTTTATTATGAAGGTTTAGGTTAAGGTTTAGATAATTAATACAAAGAAAATGAAAGAGTACTTACATATATAAAAAATACAATACAATAATCACAATTGCGTTAATTCTTTTTTAATCATTATTATCGTCTTCCAATTCCATTGCAAACTAGTATAAATTAATGAAATAAAATTAATAATTAATTAATTATTTATAAATTAATTATAATTAATTAATTCATAAACGGATAACAGTGGCCACTATATTCCGTTTTAAGGATTATAATAAAACTAAACAATATAAAACTACCATTTCTAATAATATTAACGTATAATCTTGTGAAGCACAACTTAACGTGCTTATTTTCTGCATTTTCATTCTAAATTGTATGAAATAACCATACAAACGATGAGGGCGCCACTGTGCGGTCGGCATAGTCTTAACCAGCTCGATTAGGCAAAACTAGTGTTGACTATAATTTCAGTCAAAAGTACTATTAACGAGAGCTTCCAGTCAAAAGTACTTTTGACTGGAAGCTCTCGTTAATAGTAAAAAGAAATAAACTATAAGTATATCTGTTACAGTCAGTACAGTATAAGTATTGACTGTAACAGATATACTTATAGTTTATTAATTGACGTAAACGTCAGATAGATAAAGAAAAATATGTTTTAGTTTTATTCATAATTTATATTTATTTTAAAAGTTCTTATATATATTGCCTGCTACCAAATCGTCACTTAATATTATGTCGAACAATATAAAATAAGTTATCAACAGTACTTCATAACGTCCATTTATTTTGACATTACTTCGACTAACCCAAATTAAAAGTTTAACCCTAGGTTTACTTCTAACTCCAGGTAATTGTTGGCGCAAGATGAATTATTTTACTAACCCCGAATGACCTGTTAACTCCGAGCTATTTAGAATAACCTATGAACGTGCAAGTGGGCCTTAGAGATATCAAATCGTTAGATTCATATCTGAATGAGATAGCATCGGTAACATTAACTATCTACAGCTCGGCGGGGCGGAACCTGTTCATTTGGACCATGCCATTGGCACTGAAATAATTATGAATGAATTCGTCCCACTTTCGTATCGTATTGAGGCTGACAAAGAATTTTGTATATTGTGTTGTTTGGCCATTGTTCTCCCATTAAACTATGACTTGAATAGCGATTGTGATTGGAAACAAAATGATGGACGTCATTTGCAGAGCGAGGTGATGCATTCGCTGAAGAATGGAAAATATAGTGTGACTTACCTACATATCACATTGGGATGAGACCTTGGTTAATGGTTATACCATAAATTATTCAAGCTGGCTATGGGTCTTGATAACTCCATTCTGTCTGTATATTTCTCCATAATTCACATGCGACCTAGTAATCAACTCCTTTTACAATATAATAAAGTGGAATCATCCCGCAGCGCTCGGCAGGAATTTCATTATTCGTTTAAGTCTCTCTGGAGCCAAGTCAAGTTAATGGATGGGCGATTGCGTCATGGACACGAACATTTTCTTTTATGAATACTGTAAGTGTACGCGATGTACGCAGTACGAAGGTTTTAATACAGCGACAGTTTAATGGCAACCAAATTGATTCAATGGTGAAAGGTTCAAATAAAAGGTTTGGCTTACATTGAATGATTCACTTAGCACACGGTGATACTGTTTAAAAGCTTCATCTAAATTGTAACGCGTTTAGTAAACAAGACTGATGATGATGAAGACTATGATGATGGTAAAATAGAAAACTTAATTTGTCAAAGAAATACGCTAGTTCGTATCTATTAGTAAACTGTGTAATAATAGTGTTATTGGACATTGTCAAGTAAGTATGTTAACTTTTCTATAATAATGTTCAATCTATAAATTAGTGTTTATTATTGATAGCCTTTGTTTGTTTTGTGTCACTTCCTTGATTATTCGTTGTGGCACTTGTTCGAATTTCGAACACTGGGAACTAATTCTATATACGAGTAATGAGTATTTACTAAATCTATTCATTATAAATAAACAAAAAAGACACACACATTTTTTTTTGTAATATATTTAGTCGGTCTTCCCGAGTTTATGCGAATGCGGTACGTCACTGCGGCACGTCACTATCTCCGCGCACGCACGCGTGTTCTTCTCTGAATAAGTATATTGTGTCATAACCTCTGTAGATAAAGATGATACTTCCATGCGGAGCTTAGTGTCAAAGAATACACGTCGAAGTTGTCACATGGTCACGTCGCTAACGCAAAATGTGCGAACAACAATCTATTATCCACCTTATGAAGTGGGCGATTAGGTTTGTTTTCAATTAGTTGACGTATAAGGGTTGTAAACAAGTGGGACGCGCGGGGGTATCGACCGCGCCGCCGACAGAAGTGTCGGAGCGCGCGGCGATGGTTGACGCGCCGCACGCGGAAAAATGCCCGCGCGATGTGCTGGCGCCAAGTGTCCAAGTTCCAGAAGAGCCTGTCCGTCACACTCTTCTACCTGACATTGTACCTGCTGCTGTCATACGCCCTGGCGCCGGACGCCTCCGTGAGCTTCGTCAGCGACGAGCTCCGGATCGGAAACAAATATGTCTTCATGTTCCTCGTATCGCCGAAAACACCGGTCTTCTCGGACGCTGACGGTGCCGCCGTGTTCACGAGCAGGCAGTGCGGGCGATGTTTCATAACGAACAACAAGGGGCTGCTGCCGATGAGGGAGTACGACGCCGTGCTGGTGTTCGGAGAGAGAAGTCTGCTGTCGCAAACTATGGCGGTCATGGACCCCGGGAAGAGGTATCTGATTGAAGCGCACAAGCGATGTGTGAGGAACAAGCTGAGAGGCTGCATGCGAGAGCCGCGATTGACGTCGTTCAGCAGCCGCGAGACGCACGACCTGTGCGGGCTGTGCCGCCGGCTGCTGCAGGAGCGGCGCGACAGTCTCATGTGATGGGTTGCCTTGTTAGGTTAAGAGAGGATGGTCTCCTCGCCGCTCGTCGGGCCCTGCGAAGGTCTGCCAAATGTAACGCTAGGATAAGATTGGTGCTTTGTAATCTCAGCTATAGTTGGGTCGCAAAACATTGTTGTTGTGTGTTGATGTTTAATATTTTTATCAGAATTTTGTTGTTAAGTGTACGCAGAGTTTATTCGTATATGATTTTGTGAATGTCAAATATATGTACTTAGATGTCATTTCGCCCGCTTTAAGTGAATTTACGTAATGTTATTTGTTGTAAGTAAGTAAAGTGATGCCATATAGACAAGGTATTTTAACGTTATATATTCAGTGCCATATGGGAACAAATCTCACATAAAGTTCAAAGAATGTTTGCATTATGTAATGTTTTAAAGAAAATATTTATGTTGTACTATCAGCTGTTTCTTTTAACTCAACGAAAATCTTTGTGACGTAATTTAGCGAGCTTTTTTTTCTCAATAATATTGATCGCACCCAGGTCGTCCTGAACTCCTGACTCTCCATAGCGGGGCATTAATAATAGTTTTGTTTTCTTTTGTTCGGAATCTCGATGCTTGCCAAAAATCTGCGGCTGATCTATACCGACAGTCAGCAAATTGTTTACCTATCGGAAATCTAATATTAATTAACATTTGTTTTTCCTCAAGTGGGATTTCCTAGTTTTAGTTACACGGAGTTCCCTACTCGCAGACCACAACGAACTTCCTTCCCCAGAGAACTTGTTTATGTGTTACAGCACCAAAATACTAACGAATTACAATAACTAATAACAATTTTTATTAAAACCCATCTTTATAAGTAAGGAAGATTAGAGCTGAGTAGGTAACCTTGTGTTGTTAACCTATATTGTAGACAGATCAATAGAACTATCTATGTACCCAGTAAATACTAGACAGACTCATATTTGATTATGATACTCCATATATACCACTGCTGGACTAAGGCGCCACCCCGTATAAAACCCATAAACCGTGTACTAAAGGATAGGTGCGTAGGGTTTCATGAATTTCAGCTGCAAAAACCAAAACAAAGAGATGGTAATAACTCTCTCGCTTTATTTTAAGCGACCCGAGTAAGTCCAGACCGGCACTATAGTCCGCAACAGTACCTAGTTCCCATCGACTCGTAGCCGAGCGTCCTTCACGGCTAACTATTTATATCGCATTTATTTTCTTTAGCTATTGGTCTGCACTTTTTTATCAATGCTCATGGCGTTTCTATGAAAAACGTAAGAATTATAAGCGTGGTTAATGGAACTTCCATGCTACGAGGTTAATGCAGATGCTAAGCTCGATACTTATGTATAAATAACATTTCTATTACGAAGGGTTATAAAATATCCAGACCACTTCCCTGTCACGGTTTTTTCAGAGTCTCCTCAAGATAATCATTTAACAATACTCAACATCACGCCCGCGCCTGTATCTATAGTATAACCGATTAATCCCCGAATGGTAGGCAGTGGTCTAAGAACACCGACACTTAAAGTCCCATGTGATGGTGGGATGGGGCGAACCTATTGCCAGTAGCGAGTGCTACCGAGAAATTCCTCATTAAATAAATGTATCTATTTCAAATAATCTTGTTTAATTATGTTATTTGAGCTTGCGTTTACATAATTATTTATTGAGTCGGTCTCACCCGGCTGCTGGCGGTCTCAGCCGGCCGCTGTCGAAACCAGAAACTTACATAGAAGTTAAAGTGTGGGAAACACAAATTGTATGAAAGAAAACTTCTTACAATACAATACAAAGTCGCTGAAACAAAGTTCGACGAAATATGACAAATGAAAATGAGTATAAGAATCATGTAATCATATGACTAAACGAAACAGGGTTTTCTTTAAATTCAGGAACACATATGAATACTTCGTTTATGTTAGTAAGGTCAGGTGGTCGGTTTATCTATTCTCGTATGTTTATGAAAGTTCTCATTCTAATCTTAATTTGTCACAATACCTCTGATAATTTCTCTACACTTTTCACAGTGGTGACTGCGACGATTTTAAACGTTTTTAATTTGCCGTTACAAGATGTGGAGAGGCTAGATTTTATAAGATAAAGTTTGTTTCATAGACAAGGAGCTCTGCTAGTTTTCAGCTAGTTTTATTTTAAAAATAGTTTCATGTAGGTATGCGCATATTATACTTATTTGTTCAGTTGTTCGATGTTGAGTGAGAATATAATATAAACAAGAAGTCTGAATGTGAACTATTTTCCTGCGCCCGTCACGCATGCGCATGTGTTACATATAAATACAATATTACAACGTTTTTCCTTGTTTTTCTTACTTGTGGTTACTCTTGAGAGACTGTATCACGCGTCTAGGTACCTACACTATACCATTTATTTATAATAATGGACCATTATCCACTAATAGATATTATTTTGCCACATCGTACAAGCCTGATCCCTGATGAGATTGCCCATCGGAAAAAATGTCGAACATTTACATTAAACCCCTTTAGGAGATGAATTTTCAAAATTCATCCCGCGCGAGCTGTCAAACCATTTCTGGTGGTTTTTCGTAATTATTTTATTAAATTTAAACCAAAGTACTATTTTTTACAGCCAAAAACTACTTAGGTCGTCGTTGAATAAGTACTGCAAAGAAAGTTACTTATGTAAATTTTTATAATTATACCAAAATAACTAAAAAAAAACTGGTCAAGAGCGAGTCGGACTCGCGCACTGAGGGTTCCGTACCATCATGTTTTTAAATTTTCATCGGCGAGGCCTATATTCGTCAGAGAATTTTAACACTGCAGCGTATCATTTTTTTTTTACCGCAGTTGGCCTGTGGATGGGTGACCATCTTTACATACCGAGACCCCTCCGTGCCTCGAAAGTATGACAACCAGTCTTACCAGGTGGTATCGTATTATCCAGTAACTAGGTTGTGGAGGTCAGAATACTGGTATTCAGCTGCGTCTAGTTAGACTGGAAGCCGACCCCAACATAGTTGGGAAAAGGCTAAGCATATGATGATGGTGTAGACTATTTTAGTTTTAGATCATAGCCATTTCTTGACCGATACTGAAATTAATGTAATTTTGTTGATTTCTGAAATAGTGTGCTATTTAGAGACAACGTTTTATTTTTCCTGTAATTATTACATAAACTTTTATTACATTGGATAATTTCATATTTTTCTCTATGCAAACTTCGGAGATAAGGGGGGAAAGGTATCTTTTTACATTTTTCGTCAAAAGTCGAAAATTATGTAGCTTAAAGAAAAAGAAATGTTTGAGAATGTGAAAACATGTGCATGGCATGTGGGGTATCATATGAAAGAGCGCACTCTTTCATATGATACCCCACATGCCCTAGTAGCCTCACTTCGAATTTTTCAGAACACCTTTCAGAACGTTGCAAAAAAATCTTTCTTATTTGCAAAATGGTTGGGCAAACTTCATCTAAAATTATTCCCAATTTCAAGTTGATAACATTAGTAGTTCTTGAGATATCCAGCTGTGACAGACGGACAGACAGACAGACTGAGTCTCGCCATAAGGGTTCCGTTTTACCATTTTAGTACGGAACCCTAAAATGGCACACAAACTTATAAATACCAACGATCTAATACTTAACTTTTAAAAATTGTACTTTGGTTGAAATAAAAAAAATAAAAACACGAAAAACCACTACAATTGCTACATTGCCAGCCCGCGCGGGATGAATGCTCACATTTGTTATTGTATTTATAAGGAACTCTTGTACATGAAAAGTGTATCAGCAAAATTGTATACCTAAACCACTTTCTCACTTCACGAATAAATGGTATTATAATCTAAACCTCGGAATACCTTGAGAATGGCATAATAATTATAAGCTATTGAAAAGTGTTGGCTCAAAAGTTTCATAGGTAGTACAGACGCCAGCTCATCAAGCTACCCGAAACTGCAAGTAGATATACTGGTCAATATTATTGTCTGTCTGTGAATCTGTTACAGATGCTGTTGGGCTACTATTTAAAATTACACGCTTCTAGACTCAGTGGCTTAGGCTGTCCGTAAATTACACGCTTCTAGACTCAGTGGCTTAGGCTGTCCGTAAATTACACGCTTCTAGACTCAGTGGCTTAGGCTGTCCGTAAATTACACGCTTCTAGACTCAGTGGCTTAGGCTGTCCGTAAATTACACGCTTCTAGACTCAGTGGCTTAGGCTGTCCGTAAATTACACGCTTCTAGACTCAGTGGCTTAGGCTGTCCGTAAATTACACGCTTCTAGACTCAGTGGCTTAGGCTGTCCGTAAATTACACGTTTCTAGACTCATTGGCTTAGGCTGTCCGTAAATTACACGCATCTAGACTCAGTGGCTTAGGCTGTCCGTAAATTACACGCTTCTAGACTCAGTGGCTTAGGCTGTCCGTAAATTACACGCTTCTAGACTCAGTGGCTTAGGCTGTCCGTAAATTACACGCTTCTAGACTCAGTGGCTTAGGCTGTCCGTAAATTACACGCTTCTAGACTCAGTGGCTTAGGCTGTCCGTAAATTACACGCTTCTAGACTCAGTGGCTTAGGCTGTCCGTAAATTACACGCTTCTAGACTCAGTGGCTTAGGCTGTCCGTAAATTACACGCTTCTAGACTCAGTGGCTTAGGCTGTCCGTAAATTACACGCTTCTAGACTCAGTGGCTTAGGCTGTCCGTAAATTACACGCTTCTAGACTCAGTGGCTTAGGCTGTCCGTAAATTACACGCTTCTAGACTCAGTGGCTTAGGCTGTCCGTAAATTACACGCTTCTAGACTCAGTGGCTTAGGCTGTCCGTAAATTACACGCTTCTAGACTCAGTGGCTTAGGCTGTCCGTAAATTACACGCTTCTAGACTCAGTGGCTTAGGCTGTCCGTAAATTACACGCTTCTAGACTCAGTGGCTTAGGCTGTCCGTAAATTACACGCTTCTAGACTCAGTGGCTTAGGCTGTCCGTAAATTACACGCTTCTAGACTCAGTGGCTTAGGCTGTCCGTAAATTACACGCTTCTAGACTCAGTGGCTTAGGCTGTCCGTAAATTACACGCTTCTAGACTCAGTGGCTTAGGCTGTCCGTAAATTACACGCTTCTAGACTCAGTGGCTTAGGCTGTCCGTAAATTACACGCTTCTAGACTCAGTGGCTTAGGCTGTCCGTAAATTACACGCTTCTAGACTCAGTGGCTTAGGCTGTCCGTAAATTACACGCTTCTAGACTCAGTGGCTTAGGCTGTCCGTAAATTACACGCTTCTAGACTCAGTGGCTTAGGCTGTCCGTAAATTACACGCTTCTAGACTCAGTGGCTTAGGCTGTCCGTAAATTTTATTAAGTAGACAAAACTGACAGACACAACAGTGACTTCATTATCCAAGGTCGACAACGCAACAGAAATCCCCTGGCAGCTGTGTCAATGGCAGGCGGTGACAACTCCTGCAGTGACCTATTTGCACACCGATATGACTAAAAAAATATTTGTGTTGTCTGCGTAAAACTTCGTAGCTACTGTATCTATATTTTTAGCAAATAATAGCCGGCTTATGTTTCAAACAAACACCGGTATATAAACTTTTTTGTACGTAAGTGAAAAAAGTTGATATTAAAAAAGGTGCAATTACTAGATAGGGTAATACAGTAATTGCGCCTCTTTTTGTAGACTAACCAGCCGAGTTCATTCATTATTTAATACTTAGATTAATTTTAAACACAGAGCGCACAACAGCTGTCACTGTAATGACTGATTCCCACCAGAACTGTGTTTAACTATTCCAAAGAAAACGTAAAAACTGTTTGAAGGACATCATAGCTTAACGATACTTATTTGTCGTAGGTCGTAGATTCGAACTCACTTTACTTTGTGTAATATTATTTCATCACCGCTGCTCAAAACGGTGATGGAAAACATCGTGAGGAAACCGGCATGTGATAGAATTAAAAATTCGAAGACATCCACCACCCCGCACTGGGCCTGCGTGGTGGACCATGGCCGCTCCCTCTCCTAGAGAGGTCTGTCCCAGCAGTGGGCATGAGAACATTTTAAGTTAATGATGCTAATGTTAAAGTAACGCTCACGTAAAACAGGCTGAACAATGAAAAAGCTCGAGTAGAACCTACTTGCTAATCATAAAACAAGATCATCCCCCGTGAAGCTCTCGTGCTAATAAATCTCCGTGTCAAAGTTGTCGTAAGTGTTGGCACCGTGCCTACACTACGCCTTGTCTGCTCCGTGCCGGCTGGAGGCACTTTTTGTAAGACCACGTAATCGCCTGCAGTGCGCGCCTTATCTTAAACTGGCCAACTTTCAATTGATTAAAACGAAGCTTTCTTATGTAATTAGGTACATCATTAGGTATTCTATTAACTAGCGGAGGAGTTTTGTTTATTATCTTTATTCTATTATCTCTGTACGCAAAATACGTGCATTGACGTGGAGTTGCGGACACCAGTCCGTACTGTATTACCTATTACATACTTAACTAGAGGTGGGTGTGTCCGTGCGTCACTATATGTCATGAAAATGCGGAAAGTGTAAAACCAGGGATTGTAAGTAATTTTTCAATATAATTTGGAAAAGGCTTTAGTTCAGCACTGTTAAATTCAAGTTCAATTACACTACGTTTTCTATAATTATGGAACTATCAATATAAATCGATGAGGAAAGAGACCCTTTTTGTGTTAATTGCAATAATATCCTCGAACACAACGAGCTGTGATCACTATTTGCTCAGTCTGTGTCTCTGTGATTATATATGTCTTGTTTATTAAGCTCAGAATTATCGAAACCAATAAAACTATTTATCCATTGAAATACTAAAAAAACATAATTATTACAGAACATGCTAACAACAACACATGCGCTGCTTGAGGTCCATTTTAAAACTTTTCCTGGGTTATGCTTTCCTTCACCAGTGCCTTAGCAAATCATAAAATAACAAAATCATATAAATATTTATTTTATTTATAATTCATTTAAATTTTCACAATATGATTGTGACTTTTTACGGTACCATGGAACGTGCGCTCAAGAAGCGAAAATGTTAAGCAATTTACAAACAAATTCCTTTCCCTCATTGCGGGCGCATATATCACTTCTTCAAACAGACATTTTCATTCAATATGTTGACAATACCTACATAGTCCAAAAATAAAAAGGTGCAAGAACCTTAGAGGTGGATTATGGTGGGACCTACGATGCGTACCTATACTATTAAGAAATGCTCGCTAAGTAGGGTCAACTACAGCGACACTGTGTTAATTATTTCGTTCGTAAGTGGCCACATACCGAGATACGTAGTACACTTGGTATTTTAGGGCTGAATGTTTTAAGTGGTCACTTTTTCACTAACACGAAAAAGGGGAAATACAACTAAATCAAAGGATTAAGGACATTAAACTGATTTGAATAACAATACACGAGAATGTAATGCTCACAGAATAAGCAAGCTAAAGTAGCAATGGGCCGGCCGTATTAGCCGTAGAACCGATGACCGTTGTGAGTGAAGACACCCTCAGGCTAGGTACGACCTGTGGGTACCTGTATTGAAATCGATTCAGTAGTCAATTATGAATAAACTATTTTCAGGTTTTGCGCATTTAACGTTACACGTATAATACCTACATCCATTACCCCACGTCCAACATCATCCCACGGTCGAATGTCGTGGTCAATCAATAACTGTTATAGGTACGTACGTGCCTATACGTTCCACTACTATACATATAATAGCTATAAATTGTATCGATCCTGAGTTATTTTAGAGATAGTTAAGACTAAAAAAAATTGAAGCTTTATTTTTCGTTTTCCGAATAAAAAATAAACACTCTTCCCCAATATTTTCGTCGGCCGCCGAAAATATCTAACACTAATTTGTGCTAAAATCGAACCACTTGAAAAGTACATACAGTGTACTTTTCAAGTGGTTCGACATACAACATACTGAAATATATTAGGAGCACAAATATTAATGCCTGAAATTATTTCTATTCACATGTGAACTAGTTTTCAGTTCTTGACTCACAAGATTTATCGTACGCACGGCTACACATCAAGTTATACATAACCAGTATAAGCTGACTTCTGATCATACGAAAAACCTATACAATGCGAGGTCAGCTAAAACTGGAAATGTATAACTTGATGTGTAGCCGTTTGTACAACGCGATGCTATCAGTGCCCTGTAAGTGATTGATTGTATTGCACTATTTATTACACGTGCATAATCTTGTAAATAAGAAAAGTTAAGGTGCTGCAGAGATTATTAGTTTGTTTGATCCAATATATCTTTATTTACTTAAGGATTGCTAAGTTTATTTACACACACCTACAATATTGTAAATTACAAAATATTTTTTTCACTTATCGCAAGAAATACAGCGTGGAGTTTTAAGACGGGGCAGCTAGCTAGTAGCTACTAACAGGAAAATGTTTTTAAGAGACTGTCCCAAAATGTTTGAGGAATCGCTAACTGCATTTCAATACTTCACACTCATATTATTTACATTCTTCCCAGCATCGTACATCATCTTACACACAATTCAAGATGGATGAACTGTGTTCTTTTCCTCTTTCTTTTATAATAATACTAATACCTAATTAAACAAAAATTAGTCCATATAACGCACAGCTAAAAAAATATAACTGTGTACATATTTTACTATGTTATTAATAACACACTAAATAACATCATCACATGGTTAGATAACAATGGCTTAAAAGTTAATATAGATAAAACGAAAATATTAAATTTCAAAACGCAAAAGACTAAATGCCTCCAACTTAAAATATCTCATAGCAACCAATTAGTCGAACAAGTACACAAAACAAAATTTCTGGGGATAACACTCGATGAACACTTCACCTGGAAAGAACATATTGACGAAATATGTATGAAAATAAATAGATTTGTTTATGCTTTAAAAAAAGTTAAAAATGAGACATCTAAACAAGCTGCGATGATGGTGTATCACGCCTATATTTGTTCCATTATTCGGTATGGTATTATTGTTTGGGGAAATTCCACGGAAATATCTAGAATACTAATAGCACAAAAAAAATGCCTTCGTACAATCTTTAACATGGACTGGTCTGAATCGTGTAGACCAGTGTTTAAATCATACAAACTTCTTACCGTTCCTTGTATTTACATTTACGAAATTGCAAAATTTGTTAAACTTAATTCTAAACTCTTTGAACCTAAAAATAATTTTAACAAACGAAAAGTCACACAGTATTTATTGAAAATTCCTGTACCTAGGATAGAACTATTCAGGCGTAGCTGCGTGTATATGGCGCCACTTATATATAACTCATTACCTATCTGGATTACAGAACTACCTTACAAAAAGCTCTGTGTGATTTTGAAAAAATGGTTGATATCACATAGTTTTTATTCTGTCGGCAAATTTCTTAATAAAAAATCTTGTCAGTCCTACCACTTCAGAAATGCATTGTAATATTTTTTTAATTAGTTATGTTCCTTTAATAATTTAACTTCCTTATTAGTTTAATACTGTATGTTGTAATACATACTTACCTACTTCATGTATTAAATATTTGCATGCCATCATTACATGGCGGAATGTGTACAATGTACAATTACAATGCACTACAATTTTACATATTATCATCTCCTAGTAGTACCTACCACATTTTATGCAAATAAACGATTTTGATTTTGATTTTGATTTAATGCCTCAATCGGTTTCTTACTAAACTTCAACTATATTCGACGAGCCTAATTATCTTCTTTGCTGACTGTACTACATTATGACTATGCCGACCGCACAGTGGCGCCCTCATCGTTTGTTTGGTTATTTCATACAATTTAGAAAGAAAATGCAGAAAATAAGCACGTTAAGTTGTGCTTCACAAGATTATACGTTAATATTATTAGAAACTGTAGTTTTATATTGTTTAGTTTTATTGTAATCCTTAAAACGGAATATAGTGGCCACCGTTATCCGTTTTAAGGATTATAATAAGGATTATCGGCATAGTCTTAATACATACATTTATGTACATCAGGAAATTTTTTTTGTAAGGAAACGCTTTGATTTGTACTTTAGTATATTTCATTACAAGTGCGGAAAGGTTGTCATTGCAAAGAGTTCCGACAAATGTCTACCCGAGCCGAGGTGCAGCCGAAGGCGAGGGTTGACAGTCGGAACAAGTTGCAATGACGGTTTCGCACGTGTACTGAACGACTATTTTTAATACAGTTGTGAAAAAATGAAGCAATTTAATAAAATAAGGTGGTGTTAATTCAAAAAACTAGGGTCGAACTTACTCATTTTGTGCAACAAACAACTAAAACTCGCAAAGAAAATTTCTGAAAAATGGCGCCAACCGTAGAATATAAGCAGAGATATTTTTTTTCTTCACCCATTCTGGTAGGCAAAGGGAACTATGCCCATACAGCCAAGTCTTCATTAGAATTTTTTTATTGATATAAAATGAAAATGAAATTTAATGATATGAAATGAAATGAAACCTAACCTAACTTATTCAATCAAATCATTAAATCTGATATTGAAACAGATTAGTAGCTTCTTTTTAGAAATATACGTATTTGCATGAATCATAAAAACTTCTATGTTTTTTTTTAGTAAAAACTTCATGGTTGGTTTTTCTTTTTAATAGACATTATTTTGACAGTTGGGAAAGAGAACGCACGAGTTCGGGAAAGGTAAAAAAAAGCACGAGTATGTAATACCCCACATCCCGAACGCTATACGTCCCTGCAATACGCCACTTTTTGAGCAACTGTATTAAAAATAACTTTTCGAACTCGTTTTGTATAACGTTTGCAAGTCTTCTGGAAGTTTATTATGATAAAAAGGTACTAAATATTCTGCAACCCTCACCCCGTTCATATTATTGAATTTTGGAAGAGATTTTCGTCACTATTTTTTAATTTCTTGGGAAGTTCCTCTGTCTAGCCCTGACCATCGGCACCTTGGGCCCTGTTCCTGATGCCGATGGGCCCCTATCGTAAATTTAATAAAGGATAGACCTAATACTTTAGATTACAAAGTAAATAATTATTCATGTCGAATAACTCGACAACCGATCATTATGCCACAATCACCACGCTTAGTAGATGAATTGGTGATCGACTGATCGCTGATGTTACTAGCATACAGTAGGACGCTGCTGCTCATCCTCATAAAAGTCTAGACATAGAGGCTCTATAATACTGGCTCACGGACGGAGAGTGCTCTATTATTTGCGATGCACCAATTTCCGACACACCCTGCGTATCATGTTGTTAGTTAATTAGGTTAAGAGGACTTTATGCTTTGTTGTCTCTGGGGAACTGTGTCATAAACACGACACCGCTCTAGTAGAACAGTCGCGATGAACTGCGATGACTTGCAATGACACTGGAGGATGAAGGGGATTGCTAGTTGCCGCCGCGCCGTCGCGCCGTCGGTAAAGTCTACAAAAGAGTGAGTATACATGGGCACTTGTGAAAAGTTAGAAGCTAGGTAAACAGTTCCAATTAATCGTTGCTTATAGAGAAGAGCCGGCAAGAAACTCCACGGTACATTATTCTTGTATACCTACTATATATTTATAAGCAGCCAAGAGCCGTAAAGAAAGAGGAATGTCTCTTCGAAGATTATTAGCTGTAGCTACTTACCAACTAAAATTCATTCGAAACTGAATAAAACGTAATGGCTTCTTTAGTTTTAAATTACTAGTTTGTTGATTGACATCCTAAACATAACATAAAACTAAAACTATATTTAAACAACTTGTAAAGCATCCATGACATGGTTGGTAAGTATGAGAAGTAGGTCAGGTAGGTACTTTAGTTTATGGTATTGTATGAAGTGAAACTTCTGTTCACTACTATATTCAGTGACGCTTCAGAACAGATTGCAAGACTAGGCAAGTGATTTATAGACAGGTTGTTCTGTTCCAGTACGCATGATACTTTGATATAAACTGTTACAAATATTGCGATAGTGTGTATAGTACCTAGGTATAGTAGGTAGGTATAGTACCTAGGTATAGTAACTAGGGATATTAGAGAAATACAGAGCGTATTGTTACATTCGCTACAATAAAACTTAGGTATCGTTCGCAAGTTGTGACTACAGTGTTACTACCTAGGTAAACTGCAAGGCAATACTGCAAGAACTATTAGATGTCGATCACTAATACATCATTCTGACTGTACCATTTTTCAAACATTTGTGAATGCAGTTAGCGATTCCTCAAACATTTTGAGACAGTCTCATAAAAACATTTTCCTGTTAGTAACTACTAGATAGCTGCCCCGTCTTAAAACTCCACGCTGTATTTCTTGCGATAAGTGCAAAAAATATTTTGTAATTTACAATAATGTGTGTGTAAATAAACTAGCAATCCTTACGTAAATAAAGATTTTTTGGATCAAACAAACTAATAATGTCTGCAGCAACTTAACTTTTCTTATTTACAAGATTATGCACGTGTAATAAACAGTGCAATACAATCAATCACTTACAGGGCACTGATAGCATCGCGTTGTACGATTAGTCTTGTGAGTCAAGAACTGAAAACTAGTTCACATGTGAAAAGAAATAATTTCAGGCATTAATATTTTTGCTCCTAATATATTTCGGTATGTTGTAACTACACACTGTGTATGTTCTTTTCAAGTGGTTCGATTTCAGCATAAATTAGTGTTAGATATATTTTCGGCGGCCGACGAAAATATTGGGGAAAGCGTCATAATAAGCAGCCAAAGATTGGCTGCTTATTATGACGATAATTTTTTTATTATAGCTTACAAGATTGCGATATCTAAATGTTAACATAGGGCTAGAGAACCTTGAAGCATAATATTGATGAGACGATCCTCATTCGATCCGGATTCTGCTGTTTCCATCATTAGCTGCCTACCAAATTTAACTGATTTGAAGCCCTCGGCCTCGCGAAGAACAGACGGTAGTGTTCCTGTTACTAGATCAACATGTCATTGGAATAGTATCAGGGCAATTAGAATGACCTTTACCAATTTCAAAGGCCGAGGAAAAAAAATGGGTCGGTCCGTTGGAGGACAAACAATAAATGAATGTTGATATGATTGACTGACAAAAAAAATATTGTTTGTAGAGTCGCATACAAATTCATCGCTGATTGAGACGGTTTTTTTTTTATATTGAAAATGAAACAAATGCAATCTTAAAATGTAAACTAGTGTAACACAATCTCAGCTCTATAACAGCTCAAACAAAAAGCGTGTCTGTGTACCCATCTTTACTGCGAATAAAAAAATACAACTTAACATTACATTAGAAAACACAGCAAGTGAAAACAAGGAACCACCGCTTGCAACACACAGGAACCCTCCAACTGGAACATCCGCGCTACGTCCGCACGTCGTCAGCTCACTGTCAGGGGCTGCCCACTGAGGCCACTGCAGACAGTTTCCCTACATCCCCGGTGTCGAAAGTGCAGGATGTTTGCGCCTACACATCGCTACTGCACTTCCACTCAGGATTGGCTAACGAAGCTGGCTGTACGTTGTTTTGACAAGTGGCTTGAACATGAAGCTGAGTTTTTTGAGGTGGGGTCCGAGTTTTGTAACAGTGTTTAGTAGAGTGTGTGTTTGATAATTTGTGGGTTTGTGCGTGGTTTGTGCGTGGTTTGTGCGTGGTTTGTGCGTGGTTTGTGCGTGGTTTGTGTGTGGTTTGTGCGTGGTTTGTGCGTGGTTTGTGCGTGGTTTGTGCGTGGTTTGTGCGTGGTTTGTGCGTGGTGGAGTACGACCCATTCCTTGTCCCAGCAGTGGGAGCATTATAGGCTGATTAAGATGTGTGGTGTTAGTTGGGTTGTACTCCGTGGACGTCGGGAACGGTCACGGTATCCTGATTATTTCCAGGTGGTATGTTGCTGGTGGGTTTGGTCAATATTGAATAAAACTGGCACTCGTGAAATCCTTATCTCATTATCGTTTCTGTGGTGCTACAAAGTGCAGTGAAAATCCGTTTGAAGGCCGTTAAAGATTACAGTCAGTTAGTTTAGTAACAGTGAAAAGTAAACTTTCACAATGTACACATTCGGAGAAAACAGCTGGCTACCGCGGTCAACGCTGAAAGGTTTCTTTGCACTAAGAAATTGTTTAGTTTTTAAATGTAAAATCTTTGGTTTTGCATCTTTTTCATAATTATTATAATTATCAATATTCCCCGGAGTCTGGATTTGTGTCCAAAATTTGATTTGTGTGATTTGATGGCAATACGCTCGCACCTTGTTACATGAGACTTAAAAACATAACTGGCGAAATATGGGTCAATTTTAGATACACCTCTGCTCTTCCGGGATTACAGGAATTATGTTACGTGTGTGTTATATCAATACTGCAAGAACTATTACTAGATTACTTGATAATACTTAGATAAAAAAATTGCAATGTAAACACAGTATTAAAGATGGCGCAAGTACCTACTCGTCTGCGAGGTGATCATTATTTTTCGGAATTTTGAACCGACACCTCATTTCATATTTATTGCTAATATTCAACCTTGTCCGGTAATATTTACAGCCAAATCCAACTAAGACTTAGTCTGCTCATTAGATGTTCAAGAGAAAACCATTTCCTCGTTCCACTTTTTTAAAATGCGGGAAACTTATCAACTCGATTTCTATTCGATACGTAAAACAGTTGCCTAACACAAGTTAATGATAAACGGAACTGATGTGATTTAAAGCATTTTAAGTAACTTCGGTGGTATTACCTGGAGTTTAACATTTGAGGTCAGTTCACACTAACACGCACGATACATCCGTTCTTACGAAAAATACTATAACAATTAATAATTAATTATTACCTGATGACAATGGATCATAGTTTAGGACCAAGTGAAGTTACCTACTAAACTTTTTTTATGATAATGATGGCTTCCTCCACGACTGATTGGTCATCGAACAGACTGCAACTCGATGCAGTCTGGAACAACTATCTTTTTATCAGTTTTCCGCATATTAGCGATCCTACATCGACAAACCCTTATAGACACATAAACCCCCTTTTTATTTTTTTGAGAATGGGAAATCATCAAATGACTCCTCCCGCTCTGGGTGGGGTGGTAAGGAGTGTTAGACTCTTACTGACTAAAACCCACCCGTGTTCCTTCGTTAGACCTTTATGTTCCGGGGCAGCGGTAACCCTTTCGATCAATCCCGCTGCCCCACACATATACCCCTTACTAATAAACGTTGTATAGCGTCTGTATAGTTAGGCAACGCAATGTCTTTTTCTTTCGAAAGTCAAATTACTGACGACTGACAGAGAGAAATCGATGTGTAACTATTCATCTGATATAATACGCTTATTAGTAAGGGGGTATTATAAATAGGTACTTGTGAGTATGTATGTAGGGGGTAATCTTCGAAACTACTGATCCGATTCTGAAAATGATTTCACTAATGGGGAGCTACAGTATTGCCGAATGTGATAGAATACATTTAAGGTTAAAACAAGATAATTTACATATAAGTATTTCACCACATCACAGCATTCTTAGACCCTTCCTATCCACAGCAAGGTATTGCCAACTTACGCGCTGCTGCTGGTAGCGTTTGCCGGTGCTGACCTGTTCTCCAAGGCGACGAGGACTAAGGCCGATGAGAGGGATCTGAGGAACAGCGTGTTTGACTTCATCATCATCGGAGGGGGCACGGCAGGGTGTGTGCTGGCGAACAGACTGTCTGCTGTCTCTGATTGGAAGGTAACGCCCTGCTTCTTATATTTGATAGGCTCCCTCTGATTCCTACCTAGCTTGATGGTCAAGCGTGGGCGATGGCCACGCTTACATATTCTAAAACTTTTAAAAATATTTGCAAAACAGCTAAAGCTTCCTTCATTAGCAACAAGGTTAAATCAGCAGACAATAAAATAAAGACAGTTTGGAAAATTATTAACAATGAAACGAACAGGAATAAAAAACATAATACTGATTACACACTGAACACTTCCCGTGGCCTTATTAGCGATAACATCGATGTTGCTCAGGAATTTGCAACTTTCTTTACCAATATCCCAATTAAAACCACAGAAACTTTAAATTCCTCGCCCGCACTTGCTATTGAATTATTAAGAGCGAATGTCTCAGCCTGTCCTGTGGAATTTAAATTTAAACATGTAAACCCTTCAGTAATTATAAAGGCATTTAAGCAACTTAAGATCAAAATGACCGAAGATCTGTGGGGCTTGTCTACTAAAGTTTGTCAATCCATTATTGAGACAATTGCACCCTATTTAGCTTTAATATTTAATTTGTGTGTTGATCAAGGGGTATTCCCGGATTTAATGAAGTTCAGTAAAGTTATTCCACTTTTCAAATCTGGGGACAGCAAAAACACTAATAATTATAGACCCGTATCGGTTTTGCCTGTTTTCAGCAAGGTGTTTGAAAAAGTAATGTTAAATCAGATGCTCAATCATTTTAATCGTAATAACATCCTACACGATCAACAATATGGTTTCACCAAAGGACGTTGTACAACCGACGCCGGTGTAACCTTATTAAAACACATATTTGACGCATGGGAAGAGGCACAAGATGCAATAGGCATCTTCTGCGACCTATCCAAGGCATTTGATTGCGTGAATTACGAAACACTGCTTTTGAAACTTGAGCATTACGGACTGGGTAAACTCGCTCTTAGCTTAATAAAATCATATTTAAATGATAGGTTTCAGCAAGTTCAAATAAACGGTGAAAATTCATTGGGTTTAAAAGTCAAAATGGGTGTACCGCAAGGCTCAATATTGGGGCCGTTCTTATTTTTAGTATATATAAATGATTTACCTTATTTACTGGAAAACCGACCACAAATGGTGTTATTTGCTGATGACACATCACTGATTTTTAAAGTAAGCAGACGTGCACAGGAGCTTGACGACGTAAATAACGCTATGCTTGTGGTCCATAATTGGTTTACTGTAAATAATTTGGTATTAAATGAGAAAAAAACTAAATGCATTAGATTCACTTTACCGAATGTTAGAAGTAGTGAATGTCACGTTGTATTGAATAAGGAGATACTTGAATTCGTCGAAAATACGGTTTTCCTGGGGATCACGCTTGACTCAAAGCTGCAGTGGGGTCCTCACTTAACATCACTTGCAGGGCGGCTAAGTTCAGCCGCTTACGCTGTTTGGAAAATCCGTCAATTAACAGACGTGGATACCGCGAGACTGGTCTATTTTAGTTACTTTCATAGCATCATGTCTTACGGTATTTTGTTGTGGGGACGGGCTGCAGATATTGAATCTATCTTCATTCTGCAAAAGAGGGCTATCAGAGCTATCTACAACCTCAGCAGACGTGAATCTCTAAGGGAACTGTTTAAAAAAATTAACATCATGACGGTTCCTTGTCAATATATATATGAAAACATTATGTACGTTCGAAAAAATCTACATCTTTTTAGTAAGATATGTGACAGGCATAATTTTAACACTAGAAATAGGAACAAATTAGATCAACCTCGTTTCAGATTGTCTAAAGTAAAAACTTCTTTTATGGGTTATTGTGTAGAGTGTTATAATAAAATACCACTCGATATTCTTCAACTAAATGAGAAGAAATTTAAAACATGCATTAAACGCACACTATGTAGACAAGCATACTATAAGTTGGATGATTATATCGTAGATAAAAATGCTTGGCTAAATGCTGGTCCTGCTCCACAGACACTTGGGCTCACTAGTTAAAATTTCAATATTAATTTGGAAGACATGCTTCCCTTTTTTTCTTTTCTTTTTTTTTTTTAAGTGTTTCTGACATTCGAATTTAATGTGTATTTTTAATTCAATCAAGTTTTAATTGTTACTTTAATATCTTATACCTCTTTCTAGTAAAATTTTATTCATCTCGTAAATAAATTGGTAACGATAGTTTTGTATAATTTAGAAGCATTTTTTTTTTTAATTTTAATTTTGTAAATGTAAGAACCATGGATCCGTTCATTATAATTTTTTTATATTGACTTGAAAGAGCATGGCAGTTGAGAATGTGTCATGCTCACTTAAATGTCTCACTGATGGTGGCGCGTGTGTTGGATCATTCGGTTCCCTTCAAAATGGTTGAGCTGGATGGTGCTGATCCATGCGTCATGTTCGTGAACGGGCGCTGTCAGTTGAGACTGGTCATCTCTTAGCTGCCAGGGCTTCTTTTTAATCTTATAACTGTCTTGAATTGTTTCTTCATAACATTGTTCTCACATATAGAAGCAACAAGAATACTGTACTCAGGATTTTGTAATATCTTAATTTAAAAGAGTGTCCTTGGAGTTTCTTGCCCGTTCTTCTCCAAGAGATCTACGTTTTGGAATGGGCAACTAGCTTCAACTTTCTGACTAACTGACCGACTAGTTAATTTTGACAATTCAAAAGTGCCTGGAAATGGTTTAATTGAAATAAATGCTTTGAGTTTGAGTTTGAGTTTGAGTTCACTCGAGACTCTCAACTGATAGCTATTGGAAAATTATAAATATTTCGACACATGTTTTTCGGGACTGCTGACTGATAACCTTGCCAATGGTCGGCCAATCCGAAACAAACACGGCACTTGCTATCGGAGCGGAAATGCCATTTTAAAATAACCTTCACAGCCCTGTATCGATCTGGGAATTATAGATACCAACCTTTGCATGAAGGAAAAATCCGTTCATTATAATATTCGCGATAAAAGGAAAAAATAACGTTTTTTCTATGGCATATAGTATTTAGGAACAAAGATTATAATCGTATCATGACATCAGATTATAACAATTTCTCTAGTAATACAGAACATATAAAGACAATACATACATATACATACAATGTATCTACGTACGCGCGTAAACTCACGCTTCTTTCCACAGAAGTCGACAGTACGCTACAATATGCCAAAAACCTTCCATCCTCATTTAACTTCCACATGCAATAAAATACTAACATAATTTTAATTAAATAATATAGGTCACCATTTAACTTACTACCTTTATACTCTGTAGGTAATCATATTAAACCCACTCATTAAAGATTGTACCTATTTCATGTTTTAATGAACTAACTACTTCGATCACGTAATTATCCTACCGTTATAGATTCTCTATCTTCTATCAAAAAGAACTAGGTATCTACATTATTTGTGGAGTAATTTCCTGTCAGACCTTGATATGATTATAACCTTAATGTACCTAGTTACTTATTATAATGAAAAATACCTCTAAGTTGATTAGTATAGAGGTACTAGGTACCTATTCTTCCACGAGATGTTTATTTTATGTTTGATGGATTGGTTAGGGACGACAGTACAAAATGTATGGCCCAACAGATGGATGAATCGATTGATCACCAATCTGAATATTGTGAAATACTCTGTTTGCTCTATGCCCTTTTCCCGTTTCTTAGTGACATAGTGTTTCACCTGTATTTTAGCGACAAAAAATACTAAAAAGAGTCCCCTTTTTAGTATTTTATTCTAAAGTTGACATTAAGAACCCCCATTCCAGGTCCTATTGCTAGAAGCAGGCGTCGACGAGAACATAGACTATGACATCCCAGGAGTTCCCACGAAAGAGTACCGCCCCATCCTCTGGAACTACAGAACTGAGCGGAGCGGCTACTCCTGCCTCTCCAGACCGGGCGGCAGCTGCCAGGTGAAGACCGGCAAGGTGCTGGGCGGCTCCAGCGTGACCAATGACATGAAGTACACCAGGGGATCCAAGGTGGACTATGATGGGTGGCACAGCACGGGAGCTCTAGGCTCTCTGGACTGGAAGTTCGATGGTGTTATAGAACATTTTAAAAGTGTTGAGGACAACGGTGAGTTTCGATGGTGGCAGTTGCAAACTAGTCATACATGATACATGGTCTGCTTGCGCCCTACGTGCGACAGACATACATACCTATAAATTGGTTTAGTACCAATAGGAACTTTTTGAAATACCAAAGTAGAGCATTATTATTTCAAAAATTCCAAATGAACTTGTACTTATGTTTATTAATAGATATTATATATTATTATTATTATATTATTATTCATCAAATGATATTCGGTAGGTAACACATAATAAGGTATTCTCCTGTAGTGGAAAACTCAGAAATGATGTGCTGAAATTCCTGAAAAACATCGTCGCATAATAATGGGTGTACGAAGTTAAGAATGGATTCTCGCTTTTCCAGTCGTAGATTTATTGTTACAGCTATTGATAAAATAGTTATAAAATAGAAAGTTCATAATAATTTTATCAAAATGGTCAAGTTAATGGTTCTTTCTTCAGTTGTATTAAATAAATACATCGTTTTTCTTCCACTTTGATACTAAATAGCTTATTAATTAACTATGTATTCATGATTGATTATTCGTCGAGTTTTATCCTCTAGTATTGTATCTAACGTGTTTTTCCCTAAAATAATGTTTTAATTTAATGTTTTAATGATCGGCAATAAATATTTGGATTCAATTTATTTAATTACCTGTCAACAAAAAACTGGATTAATATTTCGGAATTCGTTAAAATCCAAATAAATATATATGACGGGGAATTAAAATATGCCTGATAATAACGAGACACACATACTTGTCTCGTTATTATCAGGTACCTATATTTTAATTACTGTGGGCGTACTATGGGTAGTGTTGGTTATTGCGCAATAGAAAAACCATTTTGCAGCTCAAATCAAATTATAATTTCACAAACAAATTAATCACACTAGCGAACACACACTGTAGGTACACGACACAACCAGATACGGAACGCGGGACAGTTTCCGAGCACATGTTGTCCGCACGATGTCCAACGTCCGCCGCAAGAGCGCCGCTCGCTCTCCTTGACTCCCCACGAACTCAGGCTAGACTCTGTCAAGCGCCACCAGATTGCGCTAGAGTTCCGAATAGTCAAATGAATGACCGGATGCGACATATATTTATTTATTTGTCCTCCTACTGGAACGCCATACAGCAATTACACCAACGGAGCAAAAAAATACTTCATGGGCTGCTTTCCATTCATCTTGTGCCCGGTGGACATCTAATGGGCGGCGATGGAACTCGCACGCTCTCAAAGCGTCAACCCCATATTTTTATTACTCTATTCAAATTGCGCTCATTCTTTGCACATTTTTCTTTAATTTTTTTCTTTATATATTCAAATTGGGCTGATAATCAGCACTTTATGAACGTCCAAATTACATAAGACTAGAAAAGCTTTGTCCCCCGAAACGCCCGCCCTTCATCAGTACTTCAGCGGGGAACAAATTTATATATCTGCATTATTATATCTGCCTGTGCAAAATTTTTGGTTGTACCTCTCTTGATAATTTATAATAAGTCTTTAAAGACAGGTATCTTTCCACATGAGTGGAAGGTTGCTAAAGTTGTCCCCATCCACAAAGGTGAAAACGATACTGTGGTGAGTAACTATAGGCCAATCTCAATCTTGTCATCTTTTGCTAAAATTTTCGAGTCATTAGTGTGCCCTTACATACAAAGCCACTTCAGAAAGTACCTCAGTGAGAGCCAACACGGATTTGTCAAAGCAAGATCAACTTGCACCAATCTGGTTGCTTTCACTGAACTTGTTACTGAGGCGTTGGACTCTGGCAGACAATTCGATGTAATCTATACGGACTTTAGTAAGGCCTTCGACCGAGTTTCACATAAAATACTCTTGCAAAAGCTATCAGCATATGGCATCACCGGTACCTTGCTATTGTGGCTAAAATCCTACCTTGAAGAACGTACTTTCTTTGTTGTGGTGAATGGTTTTAAATCTGGTGCTCGAAGTATTACGTCTGGTGTGCCGCAGGGTTCCCATGTTGGCCCGGTGCTTTTTAATGTTTTTAATAATGATTTACCTACTTGTTTTCGATTCTCCGTAAGTTTCATGTACGCAGACGACTTGAAACTAGGAAGAGTGATAGACTCAGTTAATGATACCGTGTCTCTGCAAAACGATCTCAACAGTTTGACTGAGTGGTGTGAGCGTAACGGCATGCACATAAATGGCAAAAAATGCTTTCACATCAAATTCTCAAGAAGAGTTCAATCAATTGAAGGTGTATACCGTATTGGCAATGAAATGATCGAAACAGTAGACCAAATAAAGGACCTAGGCGTAATAATTGATCGTAAGCTCACCTTCCTCCCTCACCTTGAGAGTATCATTAAAAAGGCCTCTAAAATGTTGGGCTTCGTCATTCGAAACGGAAAAATCTTTCGCAATAGCAGGCCCAAAATAGTGCTGTTTAATGGCTTGGTTAGGAGTGCTTTGGAATATTGCAGCGTGGTATGGAGACCACATTATGCGACACATTCACTTCGGCTGGAAAGGATTCAGAAACGGTTCATGTGGCATTTGGTACATACTTCTAGCGGAGTAAAGAAAAAGGCATCTTACACGGATAAATTGATGAAATTTGGCATGACTTCCTTAACCAGTCGAAGGGAATTGTTGGATTGTGTATTCATGTACAAAATTTTAAACAACATGGTAGACTGTCCCGAGTTCCTGAGTAGGATTAATTACAGGGTCCCTGCTAGATATCCCCGCACCCGTATCACCCCCCTCTACCCTCCGCGACGAAGAACCGTGTATGGAGCAAATTCCCCGCTGCCAAGATTGTGTAAACTCATGAACGAGTGTAATGATATAGTAGATGTACATAAGGACTCACTTGGTCGGTTCCGATCTAAGCTTCTCGATCATTTGTCTCGCAGTCGCAGGTAATAATAAATTAAGTGCGATCATTTAGCTTTCTCTCTCTTCTGTTTGTTAAATATTAGGATATAGAAACACGATATACGACACGATATGAGACAGCTTTATCTGTATCTCTCTTTGTTATGTTCTATCAAAATATTGTGTAACTACTCTACTTTAAGATTTTTCACTTATTAGGTAATAATAAGAAAATGCTATATTTACCTATAATTGTTTGTTACACTTAGTTCTGTACTTTATGTTATTTCCTGTAATTTCTCTAGTGTATACGAACGTTGGTAAATCTAAATAAATAAATAAATAAATAAAATAAACAAATGGCGCAACAAACTACCCAGCAGCACATCCGCCTGTTAAGATAGAATAACTTGATTCTATACAAAAGTATGCAAAATAATTAACATTACAAAACAAAGATAAAGAAATTCAATTATATTATTTGCGACGTGTCGGCTAGGCTAGGACACACCAATACCACAAAAACATTGAAAACTAAAAGACTAAAAATATTTTTAATGAAGTAGGTATATTCAAAGTAAACTTTATTTTAAATTGGGTATGTACTAGTGTTACTAACAATCAGTTATATTAATATTAATTAGTATTATATAAGTTAACGCACTTAATATTTTGTTTCAAGTTTTGGTACTAGAATGTATTCTCATGTTGTGATTTATAATTTTAATTTCAAGGTGACTACGACGTGCTCATGAACTCCCACTACCACTCCCGAGGGGGAGAGATGCACGTGCAGCGCTTCAAACACGCCGACAGGTACATGGAGATCTTCACCGCTGGCTTCACGGAAATGGGCCTTCGGACCCTAGACATAAACACCAACATACAGGAAGCAGTAGTCAACAACCAATTCGCTATATCCAACAATACAAGGCTGAGCACCAACAGCGCCTTCCTCAAACCAGTGAGACACAGAAAGAATCTTCAAGTGGTTACAGGAGCATACGTGACGAGAATAGTCGTTGATAAACAAGAAAGAAATGTAGATGGCGTCATTTATGAAGTGGAGAAAGGTAAAGAACGACCGGCGTACGCTAAAAGAGAAATAATTTTAGCAGCAGGCGCTATCAATAATGTCAGGCTGCTACATCTGTCCGGTATTGGCCCCAAAGCTGATGTAAAGAAACATAATATTACTCCGATAGTCGATCTCCCGGTAGGACATAACTATCAAGATCAAGTGACCATTGGTGGTCTAGCATTCGTGCTGAACGACGTCCCGTTCGTCACTGAAGCCGAAGTAATTAACGATTTTAAAACTTGGTTCCAAAACCGCAGCGGACCGCTAGCTTCTAGAGGCATCGCCCAAGTATCAGCCTTCATACAACTTTACGAGAACTTCAACGCTCCCGATGTGGAGCTCGCTTTAGAAGGTAATTTTATTAGAAGCGATAAATTTATGCTGACTAACGTAAGTGTGCATGCGGCGGAGGAGACGAACCTGCCCTTGCCGTACTATAATTTAGTTAATATCAATCCTATATTACTGAGACCTAAAAGCAAAGGAAAGGTTATGCTTAATAAAAGGAACCCCAAATACGGTCGACCGATAGTCCAAGCAAACTTCCTCAAGGAATCCGAAGATTTAGATACTCTTGTCGATAGTATTGACATAGCGCTTCAATTACTTGACACGAAAGAATTCAAGAAAACTGATATAAAGTTTGCACCGTTAGACCTGTTTCCTTGCGATAGACTAAGCAACAGAGATCAATGGAATTGTATCGCTAGACATTATACTAAAGCTATGAGTAATCCTGTAGGAACTTGTAGAATGGGGGAAAACAGTACCAATTCTGTTGTTGATTACCAACTGCGGGTGCATGGGATCGAAGGACTAAGAATTATAGACGCTTCAGTAATGCCTACACATGTTAGAGGTGGAACATTTGCTCCCACAATGATGATTGCAGAGAAAGGAGCTAAGATGATTATAAAAGACTGGAAAGAAAATAACGGTCATTATTATAATAGACGGTGACAAATATTAGGTTTAGGTAAATAAAATATTGTATTAATACCAAGTCGTTTTTATTATATCACTGGCTTTTTCAGCTATCATTACAACAGGAGCCGCAGTGGAGCCGCGGGTTATTTTTGGCATGATTGACGCATCGACGACTCTCAGATTGTTAACACCAAACACTTTTAAGTTCGTATCTACAACTGAATCAGGATCTTTGGACGTGCCCATCTTGCATGTCCCGGCGTAATTGTGCAAAGGAGTTGAGAAATGTTTGATGATACATAACCAAAAATCTTCAGATACGCCCTCATGGTCTTTGCAGTCATTGTTCAGTATATTGCGGGCATCAAACACATACTCTGCACTCTTGAAAACGTCTGTATCAAATAGTTTTACGATTTCTTGGATTCCTTCCAGTAATTTCTTCTCATCAGATGGGTCTTTAAGAAAATTGGGATAAACCAATGGTTTTCCAAAAACAGGATCTGTAGCATTCAAGATAACTTGACCACGACTTTTAGGAGTTAACAACGATACACACATTTCAATCTTATCGTAATACATGTTTGAGTTGTGACCTTTGAACCTTACCTCAATGTCAGGAGTTCCTAAAATATCAGAAATTGTAGTTTCTAAGAATGCTACAACTTGAAAGTTTGCTGATAAAGGTCCGATACCTTTAGAGTAATACGTTGTAATATCTTTTAATTTCTCATGGAACTTCGATGTTGTTGATGTTTTTGTCAGTTTTATAACAGGCAAACAAACTGACAAATGATCGTGAAAGTTTCCGCCTACTGGTAAATCATAGATCACTTTAAGATCTAAATATTCTAAATAGTCCTGAGGTCCTATTCCAGATTGCATCAGTAACTTGGGGCTGTTTATCGCTCCGGCACTTAATATAATTTCCTTCGTAGCTTTCACTTTGACTCTTCTACCATTTTTGATATATTCTACACCGAGAGCAGTTATGGTCTCTCTGTTGTCGTTAAAGAATATTTTAGTAACTAAAGCTTCTGACAGTATTTCGAGATTAGATCTTAACTTCCTAATAGGTTCAATGAAGGCTGTGAATGCACTAACTCTTTCACCAAAGTACGACATCGTCTGTATCCTCATGAACCCTAACTGATGTCTACCGTTTACATCTGTGTAGTTGTATCCTATTTCATTTAACGCACTCAGTAGAACATCCACATTATCGTCGACGTATGGATACCGGCCGACATCGAGCGGACCCTGTGTTGAATGAAAAAACTTGTTTTTTGATATATCTTTGTCGTAATTTCCTTCTGAATATTTGAAATAAGGCAGCACCTCACTGTAAGACCAACCCTCGTTCCCGTTGATGGCCCACTCGTCGTAGTCGGCTGGGCTTCCTCTTATATATGCCATGTCGTTAATAGACGAGGTGCCTCCAAGGACTCGGCCCTGGACTACCTCGCAGCCTCTATCAGCTCGATTCTGACAGAACCTGTAACGTGATACAACTATATGATTGATAAAAACTACAGTTGCTTTATCAGGATCTGTCGACAGATTGATTTTTAGGAACTTGGTCTGAAAACTTAGAAATAAGTAAAATAATATTAGTAACCACTACGAGAGTGAAACAAACACGATCTCTACTGTTAAATAAGTTTGACTTAACTAGTAGTATACTAGTACTTTAAAAACCAATCTCTTGACAGATCCCGAACCTTGGACCGTGGACTGAATCTCACCCCTTTTTCGGCCTCATGGAGTACTGCCAGTCTATGTTAGAACCCTTGAACTCGCTCGTGAGTCCTGGAATCAGCGCCATCTTGGGTTCCTCGGGACCTGCTTCAATCAGCAGCACCTACAATCAAGATGTGTATTTTATAAACTGACTGTTTTATGGACAGATCGACGAAAATAATTTTGAATGGATTAAATGATACTAAATTAGTCTTTTTTAAATGATTATATAGACTTAGAAATCCACAAGTCTGGTACACATAATTATTTGGCAAGTTAATTACTGAATAATCACAAGATCTACAAGAAAAATCAGACTTACACATTTCGAACATTGGACTGGAAAACATTGTTAAAAATATATGGAGGGACGAGTCTTATTAAATTAATTAAATATCAATTTCTTACCTTCCATTTCTTGTTCTCCGATAGTCTGCTAGCTAGCACACAGCCGGCCGTCCCTCCACCCACCACGATGAAATCATATTCATTATCGAAGCCTACATCGCTGTTCTTCTTTCCTTGCTCTTCGGGAAACCTATCAAAGTACGTAAATTGTTTGTAGGGACCCTTTCCTTTCTCCTTTTTCTGCTTCAATATGTTCCTTTTTTTGTTGCCGAAGTAGTCAGGCTCAGGTCCTATGTGGCCATACAGAGTGTGCACCAGGGATATCAGGAGGATAGCCGTCGGGGCACACTCGATGCGTCCATCACATATCTTGCATAATTCATCAGTGGCGTTAACACTCATTGCATCCTCATATTCTGCTGGGTTGCCGGCTATCAAATCGGAGGAAACCGGCGCATTATCTACTATGAAGGTCGCAGGTACTTCGATAGGAGGAATTTTGAACACTTATAATTTGACAGATTGAAAATATTTTACAGCTCGTTACGAGGCTCAATTTCATTAGTATATTCATAAGTCTCTAGCGTGTCTACGTTGTCAACTTTGATTTTTTCAAATTGCTGTAACTTATGTTGTTTATTACTATTTCTTCATTAAAAACAATACTTATTGGTTGTTGATTATGAACAGTAGGTTTATTATTGATTTTCACTTTATTAGCACATTTGGCACTATTGACACAATGTGTGACAGTAGCGAGGTATGCACAATTCGTCAGTAAGTAAGGCGACTGCCCGCGGCCGCGGCTACGTCGCGCTATGTCGCCGACTCTAAGAATTTGTGGTTTACATCCTTTGTTATGCTTGTTTACCATTTAGCCATTGTTTTGAGTTCCAAGAGATATTTTTTACTTATAAAGTTCTTTCCATGTCAGTCGACACTGATCACTTTGTGAGCGACAATAACGACATACAAAGAAACACGACATATGGGAGACTATTAATGTGCTGAATACTGGAAGAGTACAATCACATAATGTTCTGAAATTGTAATTACATATTTATAGTACGAGAGCCCACGACCAAAACAATGTCCCGTCGTTTTACAGCCGAAACCGTATAAAATCGTTAGCTTAGTTAGATGATTCTAAACCCGACTCTGTAGGGAGTATCGGTCAGAACCGCAGTTTTATGGGGGACCATTTCTGATATTTCAAAGAAAACAGGCAGACGGTTTTATCACAATATGTCTCATATTGAAAATATACATTTATGTTTCCTTAGCCAAAAAATTAGCATTGCCATTCAACGTGGCAATGCTGCCAGTTTTCTGGGCACGTTTCCGGATGATAGCGATGCGGACGAAGTACTTCGACGCCTAAGTGTCCTTTTGTTTTTGTATTTATTTGTATAGTTAGTTATTTAATTTAGTATCTGGTGTAAATAGTTATCTATACATACAATAAATTTACATAAATCAAATAATTTATCACCGGTTTCGTCATTTAATTACGAAAAAGTTTGTTATCAGATATTTTGCGAACTTTTCTATAGTCAGAAATGATTAACCTTTTAACCGCTTACGTCGAATTAATCCAACAAATATTTTCGGATCCATTTCGCCAGGGTCGTATATTTATGACCAAATAACACAGCAGCTGTTTGTTTTATTAGTTACGCTGTATTCTATTATGACTGTTCTGGGCGCTGCGGGCACAACTGATATGAAGTCGGTTAAAAGGTTAAAAAACCGTAAGTACGTGAGATTAATAAATTGAAAAAAAAAAACAGATTGCTTTGATAAAGATCAGTAATTTATTTTGACATTTCAAAAATTCGGTCTAACCAGAAGTGATGCGGAAAGTTTAAAATTATAATTTTTGGATTCAGAATACAAATCTATCGATATTGCACGGTTTTATTCGCAAAACGATTAGGGAAAATTTTTGGTCATGTTCTCTCGTACCGAAGTAATTACCGAAGAAGAAAATTAAGGTATTACAGTAGCTTCCAGTCATAAGAAGGAACAGGTATCAATAACATGCTGTTAGTTATTAAGTAAGCTAGGAACTAATGGAGGAGCGTCCAGTTGCAGACAGACAGCTGCTTTGAGGATTAATAGAGCGGCACATTCCTCTAGGGAGCACTTGGCCGCTCGGCCAGCCCTGAACAATGGCGAAGAGTCCTCGATCTATTGTGCTGTATCCTTGGGGGTAAGAAAACAATATCAAAGAAGGTCACAGATGACGTTGACTAATCGAAATATCACAACATGTCTTATTATAAGTATAACTATGAGATATACAGAGTACATTTCCTATCTTATGGAGTGACTTTATTTTCAGAATAGAAAAGGCACTTATCTGTCGCTCCTTCGGTTGCATAAAAGTGGCTAAATTTTGAAAACGATGGGCAGCTCTTCCCCTGTTAAGGCATATTTTCGTGCAAGGAGTAACAACAGCATTTAACTATCTAGATACCAGATAATAGTAACAAAATCTTCCTCATTACAAAAGTCACATAAGATGAAAAGAAACATGTTTTCATAAATTGTCACAATATCCATTATACGTGCTCAATTTACTAAATGTAGGTATCTAACAAATATTACAAAAGAGCTCATCTATAGTCTGTTCTATAGTCTCGGAGACTAAATTGACAAGTGAAAATGTCAAAACTGACTTAAATGCTATTGAAATCTATGTCAGTTTGCCATTTGTACTTGTCAATTTAGTCTCTGAGATTAAAAAAAACAGACTTTAGTGCAAGCATGCTAACTGTTGCATCTGTTTTGCATACTGCTAAACTATTTAACGCAGTTCTGTGTCCATATTAACAGTTGCTTATTATTTGTACATTGTGCTACTAACAAAAACAGATGTGTTGAGGCGGAAAAATAGCATCACTCTTGTCTCCCCCGAAAGAAAGGTAGAAGTGTACCACTCTCACTCACTGGCTGTGTGTTGCTGCATTATTTTAGACCATAAATGCGACCACTCTAGTCTTGTAACATGAGTGTATTATACGATTAGAGTACTTGACTCACACTCACACAATAGGGTATATGCCTGTATTTTTTTAAATCCACTTGATTGATAAATGACAGTCGAAAAAAGAAAGTCAAATTCAACTATTGCTTGTTGCTGAAAAAAATATTAAATTTCAACAATTTTCTTGTACAGAGGCCAGCATATCAATCAATCAATCAATCAATCAATCAATTCATCTTTATTGTGGATCATAGGAAAGTGTACATAATACAGCTGGTGTTAATTTAGTGTTTTGCGAACAGCTATGTCCTGCCCTTAGGGCGTACAATAATATTTAGATACATAAAGTGAGTTTACATGCAAGTCAACAATAATCTTATAACAATACATTAATTTTTGGACCATTAAGTATTTGTTAGAATAACGAATTTTAATACACAAACAGTTACATAACATGTTTAAGACGCATCATGTACCTATTTACAAAACGCAATCAAGCTACCCCATTCTGTCAGATTTTCCCAATTGAATATGAACCATAATCCTTTGTGCTAAAGTTGAAAATCTATCAAAGAAATTTGACAGATTGGGGTAGGTTGACCTGCTGGCGTACATACACTTTAAACATCCGTTACAGTCGCGGCCATAATGTGACGTAATTATCCACGATACTGCTTTGATTTATTCTTTTTTTATTTTTTTTGTTCTAGCGAAAATCGCTCTTACTTACTTTTCTTAGTGATATTTATTCATATGGATTATTCATTTGGTTATATCACTTCTGGCATTGTCAAAGACGATGTGTTTTGCGCAGTGTTGCGTTTATTTTCCGTTCCATGTAAAAAGTGGTATCTAAAATAATTCATTGTAAAATATATAAGTAATGCACTAAAGAATGTAATGGAATTTGTTTCTTGAACCCTACGCCATCTAGTTTATTTAAATTTCTTATCATATTTTTTTTTACTAATCAATAAAACCGTTAGGTCTAAGGTATCAATTTTCTCCTAACTCCGACACGGTAGTTGACTAAAGTCAGTGCATCTAATCGCAGACAATGTGGACATTAGGGCATTTTCGTCAAAATGGCTACCAACCCTCTTATGGGATGTCCCATACATACAAGTTGCAAATAACTAACATTTTTATGACATGGAAGTATCGAGTAATTATTGAATAGATCCAAAAGACTAAAGTTTTCTCTTTTTACTTAAATTATTAACAGAAACTTAAAACAAATAACAAAATTAAATCCAGAATTGTGGCATCATAAGTCTTGCAGTACTGTCCTCTTTTAGATATGACCTATGTTAAACTATTTCTTCGCTATTTGCTTCTTATTACATACTCCACATATTTTAGTTTTTGTTATAAATTTGTAGCTTTCAACCATGTTAAACTCTATAATATTATAACACAAGTATTTAATAACATTTTAAAGTTTATATTCTGTCCCCTTGGTATGTGTTAAGTGGACATATCCTTGCACCGTGACCGTAAATTGATCCATTTTAGTACTGATTTTTTTTCTACTAGTCGCCGATTTTTTATTTAAATAAGAACACCAAATCAAATATGTTAACATCAGCAGCCATTTTGAAGTGTCAGTTTTGATCTGTCTTCAGTGGACACTCGAGTTCGACCGGTAACGGACTTTTTCCGGACTTTTTTATTATTTGGTAACGGTCATGACCAAAACGTATCTAAGTTACTATTTATTTACATATATTATTTGAAATAAGCGCCTTATAATAAAAAAAAATACATACATAGCAACATTTGTAAGATTTATCATTCGACTAAACCAAGAATTAGCTAAAATATCCAAAACAATTTCAGTAAGCTATTTTCAAAGATAGGTAGCAGTTTAAACAAAAATGCCCATTAAACTTTACGACTCAATTAGATACTAAACACCATGTTGTTACGTTAAAATTGTATACACGCTGGATTATATGGATTTCAATAACATGCTAATGTTGGTTTTATATTGTTTCAGGTAAAATTGCAGCGTAATTAAGTGGTGTAAAGGATTTGTAAGTGGATTCGAATAAAATGACAATAATATCAAACGTTAATGTTAGAAGACAGTTCGCAGCATTTATTTGATTAGGACAGTACGCAAAATACGCGCATTGACGTGGAGTTGCGGACACCAGCCCGTATTACATACAAGTTTATTGATATGTATCGTCCTCACACATCGGTCTAAATGAATGGAAGTCAAAACAAAAAAAAAACTATTTATTAAAATTTAAATGTCAGAGTGCCTGTTTGAAAAGCTTTAGCAACAAATCTTCCAATCACATAACACAACATTATCAGGCGCTCAACATAACACAACATTATCAGGCGCTCAACATCGCACTAGAAAGTTTATTCATTTGTACATAATTATCCGTTGGTGGTTATGCATGATCACAGTTGTACAATATATTATAAATTCATGAACTGCTTCGATTTTACGACATACCAGTTGCTCCATATTCGCGTAAAGTTGCACGAATGTGTCCCGAATGGTGAATAAGTTATTATTACTTTGAAATTCATTACCCAACCGATATTCACGTAGGTGAAGAAAGTTCTCAGCTGCCAGTAATAAAGCAAAATATAATAAGTGGTCATGGAAATGCAAAGAATGCAGGGGTACGGGGCTCTACGTTTCAATTACGGATAAAGGCCTAATATTGTCGTCGTATAAGTACTTACCTCTGTTATTAATCTAAGTAATGGAAAATTGTGCGTACTGTTGGACACGTGTCTCTTAATCGATTAACCAATTAATCAGTTCGTCCTCGGCCTTGCGCAGCTATTCTATAAAAACTGAAGAATCTAGAGTGGTCATTCTGGTTATTGCTGAGTCAATAAAGTAAATAACAATAATATAGTCAATAACTCTGTTGTGTCAAATGAAATGACTAAAAACGCAGATAAGGAATTCAGTTTTATTGAATAGCCAGAAATCCTGTCTTCAATATTTTTAAAACACAATCACATCATAAAACTTATAATACTAGAATCGTAATAAATAAAGGACTAATGCAGATAACAAATTCAAGCGTAGGTACATAGGTACATAAGTAGTGTTTACCAAAATCATTACCTACTTATGAAAAACATAAAAGTAGCTGAAGTAGGTACCTATATAATCATGAGGTTTATATGTATCAGAATGAAATTAAGTTAAATAAGTCAGAAACAAAAAAAGCTTACCGAAATGGAAGTTCAAAATGCCATACCACACGCATTTCCTGAGACGTTACTTAGTTCAAAATAATTTGTTTTTTTTTTTTTTTTGTAGACAACTTTTAAACGTTGTCATCACTAGAAAATTACTCCAAAATGTCTCCAGATACATTAAACATTGTGACTCTCGAATCACTGAAAACATTAGGCATTATTAACTTTAAATTAAGGGAAAAAGGTTGTAATTCCTTTGGCATTAACTTTGTTATAATCTACGGAAGATTGAACAATTTCTAGTGACAGTGTTGAACCTATTATTTTCATAATGTCAAGTTATTATGTTTGTGTTATTTATGTTGGACTTTTATTGTTTTTCTGAGCAGTAGTGTGGGAAAGGGAATAACTATAAGTTTAGGAATCTGTTTAATATCTTAATGCTTTCATGTGAAAAAATTACGATGTGTTTTTTGTGACCATTCACTTCCCATTTTTTTAAAATAGTTTACTAAATTAAATAAGGAAAGTGATTTAACACTGTTCTGACCATCCTGTTCAGTTACACCGACTTAGAAATCAACAAAATATAGTTAATAATCTACTTTAAGTGTTAATTTTAAATGCCTGTTATCATAAATTGTTTTGTTCACACCCACAACCATAAGTAAGTACCTACATTATATAAATACATATTTCATTTCCATACATTAATTCTGATTATGGCATACGACTTATAACGATGCTCATTTTAATAATTGAGAAATTAACAATAATCCCTGGTGGTTCGCTCATTGCATTTAACACGCTAACTCAAATTAAATGTACAATAACAATGGACTCTAATTATTATTGCTCACAAAATGGCCGGCTTCGCACTGTTATTGCAAAACCGAAGCGAGAAAGCAGCAAAAACGATAATAAATGAAAATATGGACGGAACCCGACCGCACTGCAATTACTTTTAATTCGGTCCCGTAAAGGGTTTGCGCAGTTATTTGAAATAACGCCATCTGTGATCGGGATTCAGAGTTTTATTCGTTTTAGTTCTGCTATCGGCCGCAAGAGCTCTAGTATCGTAAAATGTTATTACCAAAGCTTAGTAGAATGCAAATTCTCTTGAACAGTGGTTTTTAAAGTATTGCAATGCTTTGCTCACCCTGAATAAATGTTCCTTTAGCTTTGAATATACAATAAGTATAATAGGTATCTATTACCATTCAGGAATGTAGGAAAACTACATACCTAAGCCTGAGTTTGCAGTTTGAATCTCATCCAATTTACTAGAAATAATGTTTATTTTTTTTATTTTATTGTTTTACTTGTTAAATACAGAAGAATACCCAACTACCACATTCAAACCAGCCTGACCTTTTGCTGGCACTCAGGCCTCTTCTATGTGAGATAATTTATTGTGTACAAGTAGGTACTTTCAACATAAAGCATTTTTTATTCTTCAAAAATCAAAAAGGCCTCTTCTATGTGAGATAATTTATTGTGTACAAGTAGGTACTTTCAACATAAAGCATTTTTTATTCTTCAAAAATCAAAACTAACCGAAGCCAGTTCGCCCAATAACCAAAATTACAAGTGACATAAAAAAGTGTCTATTTAAATAGCAGCTGTAGGTAATAATTTAAGCCAGTGATGCGGATAATCAATTACAAAATTGATTTTTCGGTTCACATTAAAGTGTTGTTGATTCGTTATCGCAGGAACTCGTTCGACAATCATGGTCTGAGCCAAATATGGTCGTCTAGCTTTAGGCGATAGATATCGAACTATTTATTACTTTTTGTAGAAGATAATAATTGACTTGAATTTATGTAAATTTTTGAAATATATGTACCGTACCTACTTACAACAATTAAGTAGGTGGTAGAGGAGCACAGGCTATGATAACCAGTTTGGATGCTATCACTATCATACAGGAAGATTGAATTTAGAAGAGGATTTTTCAATCCAGAACAATAGCAGTAAGCTTAGAAATTTATTTATTTATCAAAATTAACATGAACAACACTATATGTATATGACAGATTTACATGCTAAAAACATCCCTCTAAGCTCTTAAGGTGGCACTAGTCGATATTTTTTCCATACAAATTTCGGGAAGCTATTACTCCACTGTTTGACATTGTGCATGCAAAGTTAACCATGATATCGTTTTATCTTATTAAGTATTAGTTTTGTCTCTACGGAAACAGAATAGTAAAATAAGAAGCTATTAAAAAGTTATGAGCCAACAAAGATTCGTTTTACTTGCTAATTTTAACGTAACTTTGGGTGTATGTAAGTAATAAAAGAAGTGTAAAATCTTTAAAACAAAATCTGCACCTTCAAAGCTCAATCATCGAAGTACTTTGTTTGTGATTGATTTATGAAATGGTTTTTTCATAAAATTCGATTTTCCAAAGGACTTTTCGTATTTTTTTACGCGCGTTTCAGTTCGGAACGGTGTTTGTGTGCGTGCGAGCTAAACTTTGTGCGTGTAGTACCAGCGTCTAACTGCTCATCACTGATACTATCTCTGTCAGACACGATGCCAGTTTAGACAACGTGCTTTTTGGCCATGCCCACCAGTGAGTTCGAGCTCGCGACTAGTTCCATCTTAAGGGCCTCTAAACTCTAAATAACTCTGTCAGTGAAAAACAAATACCAATCCGGGCACTACTCAATATGGCCTACCATTATGCCCATAACAAACTATTAATTTTACACCAAACAGATATGCCGCTATCAAACTAATCCCTAATTAAATGCAGTAATAGGACAGTCCTCCGTGAACCAAGTTAGGTTACAATTAGGTGAACATTCTAGGCAGCGCAGTAGGCACCCTATGTAGCACGCTATGTAGGTATGTGCAAATGAAATAATCCTTAATTACCTGCCCATACCCCTACAAGGATAAGCGAGATGTTTCTAGCTATCGATTGCGTGGAGGTAGGGCTGCCTAACTCCTCTTAAATTCATTTTATTTATACTTTTATCATGAGCTTTCATCTTTCTGACTGACTGACCCCTTGACAATTCAAAAGTGCCTGTAATTGGTTTATTTGAAATAAATGCTTTGAGTTTGAGATCAAATTTCGATTCCTGATGACGTCTGTGATGTTTATATTGACCTTGTATTGTAGGTATATAGTCAGGGAAATAAATTGTTTATCAAATTGACACACTACGTCAATTTGCCGTGTTAAAGACATTTCAAACAGCTGTCAAATAACGACAGTTGTTAATTGAATAAATAAAAATTGGTACGTACCTACTCAATATACTACACAATTAATTTCCCTGACTTTACAATGGATTTCTTCCAAAAAACCTTAAGATGGCCTAGAAGAAAGAAGAGAGATATTGTACAACCTTATGTACAGTCAGGAAAGGATATAAGTATGCAGGGTCGTTAAATATACTTGAAGTTTAGTAAGAAACCGATTAAAGTTCTCGAATAAAATACAATTTAAATAATAGAAAACAAACAGTTAATTTATCAAATAAAAATTCATTCGAAAAAATCACTCCGTTTCTTAGTAATCAATAAATAAATTTCTTAGTAACTATACATTCATTTATTTATTCATATAACAATTTTGCATTGTGTCTGAATTACATTAACAGCTAAAAACAATAAATAGTAAATTTGTAACGGTAAATTAACACAAAAAAAAAATACAAAACAATCAAGAAATAATTAATAATAATAATAATCAATATCCAATATAAATTTCACTAAACAATGTAAAAAAATATGAAGTCAATGGATTGTAAATAGTCATCGTATTAGTATAATGTGAAACGATTGTAAAACTATTCTCATAAGTGCAAAAAGTCAACGCATAAGATATAAATATTTAATGTCATAATTAAAAGGCAGGTGCAAAAATGTAAAACTATTCACCATCATTTTTCTCCAATTCTGATAGAGAATATAAACATTTACTTAACAGGAATGCCTTAAGTTTAGCTTTGAATAGAGTACCCTTATGAATCACTAATCTCAAATCAGTAGGCAACTTATTAAATAGTTCCACCGCCTGGTATTTAGAGCAATGTTTAGCAACATTGAATTTGGGTGTAATTTTATTTTTTATAACCTTTCTTCTAGTGCTCTCCCTAAGTTCACGTTCTTCTTGTGATTCGTGCTCGTGTATATATTTTACAAAGTGGCTGAGTAGCACTAAAACATATAAGCTTGGTACCGTTAATATACCCAATTCCTTAAAATAATCCTTACATGACTCTCGTTGTGGGATTCTGACCATTGTTCTTAATGCACGTTTCTGTAATATAAATGCCCTTCGGCAATTATACCCGTAACTGCTGCCCCAAAACATAATGCTGTATCGTAACCTAGATTCTACCACCGCATAATATACTGCTTTTAGCTGCTTTAGGTCAATATCGTCCCTGAGGCTTCTTAGCGCGTAGCAAGCCGAAGATATTGAAGAATCAATGGCGGTGAGCTCTTTTTTCCAGTTTAATAAGTTATCTATGTAAACTCCCAAAAATTTTACTTCATTTACTAAAATAATATTATCCCCTTTGAGCGCGACATTTATGCTATCTTTGTTACGTGACGTTGTTTTAAACAACATAACTTGGGTTTTATTTGGATTTATTATTAAATTATTTGCTGTAAACCAAACGGAAAGATTTTCTAGACACATGTTAACCTTTTCTGCCAACTCGTTTAAATTTGGCGACCCGATTATGGCATTCGTATCATCTGCAAACATTACAAGCCCTGCGTCAGGTTGGGTATTATTCATAAAATTGAGTAAGTCATTTGTAAAAATTATATATAATATTGGTCCCAAGATTGAGCCTTGAGGCACACCGCGACTTATTTTGGTCATTTTTGACTTAAATATTACTTCACTCATACACTTTACGTTATTATTTACATTAATGTCTTTTAATTCTACGTACATTCTACGGTTTTCCAAATAAGATGTCAAAAGTTTTAACGCTTTACCCCTAATGCCATAATGCTCTAGTTTAGCCAGAAGTAGCTCATGATCTACTGTGTCAAATGCAGAACTTAAATCAATAAATAAGCCAGCTACCTTCATTTTGTCATTCAATTTACGAATAATGTCATTAACAAGATTATTTATCGCATCTGAAGTGCCTATCCCCTTTTGGTATCCAAATTGTCTAAAGTTAATTATTCTATAATTAGCCGAAGAATAGGCCCCAAGGCGCGCGTCATCAGCTATGACGTCAGAGTGGCGTGATGGTGGTACGAGACGGAGAGGGGAGCACAAGCGGGCGAGCGAGGACACCAGCAAGCATCGGCCCTTTTTCGCCTGCGACCATCGGATCGGACGGACGTTCACTAGCATTGCTCAATTACGGTTTAAATTAATTTTAGTACTTAGAATATTTGATATTTTGTAATCATTATAATAAATGTTTTTGTTGGAGTGATTTTTTTTTAACTACTAATAGTCTAAATCGCTAATTTCAGAAGTGGGATTCCTAACCACATCTGTGTTGGTTTTTTGGACGATTAGGAGAATCGTTTTAGTTTATATTTTGTTACTTAATCATCGTTCGCAATGCCTAAGGAATCTAGCAGTAAATCTCGAAAACGTGGACGTTCATCCGATTCAGGTATCGAACAACAGCTTCAAACGATAATTTCTCGTTTGACGGCTTTGGAAGATACGCGGGGCTCTAATTTAGGTCAAGCAGGTGCAAACGTCAGTGCGCGTGCCCTCCCGGCGCCGCTTGAGCCGCCGGTGCCCTCGCACTCGCCACCGTCGTCGCCGCGTGCATCCGACTTAGCGAGTGCATCTACCGGCCATGCGGACGCGCATGTTCAAACTCGCACGGACGGCGCGATGGCGGGAACGGTGAGCGCGGCCGCGTCGCTGACACCATCAGCTGCGGAACTTATTATGAGCGAGGTAGCGGATAAACTTGCGACCGCAATTAATGCTGTGAACCCGGTGAGATCGAACCATATTTATATTTCTAGTTTTGACCCTTCTTTAAATGATTTTAATGTGTGGTGTAAGGAAGTAGATCATTTGTGCTGTATCAACCGGTGGGACGATCGCGAGTGTTTGGCGCGTATAGGTCATTGCCTAAAAGGCGATGCACGTGTGTGGCTTAGCGAATGGTCGAGTAATGAGCGTACGTGGTCTAATTTTAAACGTGAATTTCAATCTTTGTGCCCGCGAAGAATAGATAGTGCGAACATTTTATTTGAAATTATGAAGACGGATTCCGATCGTTATCCTACATACGCTGAGTATACTAGGCGTTCATTGTTGCGATTGCGCGTTATCAACGGGTTAAGCGAAGAATTAATAAGTGCAATAATTATTCGCGGCATAACCGACCCTCAAATTCGCGCGGCTGCTACTAACGCTAACTTGTTGCCATGCGATCTAGTTGAGTTTTTGTCGATTTATATTAAACCGACCCAGAATATCCCCGTCCATACCAAACATAGTGAGCCTCAAAGTCATTCGCGAAAAAGAGAACATCTAGAACAACGTTCTAGATCAAAATGTTTTAAATGTAACGGTTTTGGTCATAAACAAAACGAATGTCATAAACGTATGAAATTAAATAATACGGTTGATAAAAATGAGCCGTCAGGGTCGGAACCGTCTACTTCCAATCGGGTTACGAGTAGATCTGTGCCGTGTAGTTTTTGCAAAAAGATAGGGCATAAAGTAGAGGATTGTTTTGCAAAGCAACGTAGTGAATCACGCGGCAAACCGAATGTTAACTTTTGTCATGAGATTCAAGATGATTATCAACGGAATGACATAGCGTCTGCAGTGATTCAGGGTGTACCCGTAGATATCCTCATAGACAGTGGCTCGCAGGTTTCTTTAATTGCGGAATCGGTTGTGAAACATTTTCAATGTACCCAGATACCATATTTTTCTACTTTGCGTGGCATCGGCAGCCAAGAAGTTGAGTCTAGTTTTTCTACAACGTTAACCGTCGAGTTCCCCGAGATTTCCCTTGAAGTGGATTTCCATGTGGTCCCTGATTGTTATTTGACTATCCCAGTTATCTTAGGTACTGATGTCCTTAACAGAGATGGTGTAGTCTACACTCGAACACGCGGTGTGCAACGCCTTACGCGATCAAAGTCGGTTCTTAATGTGCAGTCGAGCGTGCGTGACCAGATAAATACGGCTGTTGACGGTGATGATAAAAGGCGTTTGCTGAATATCATCGAAGAGTTTTCCGAATTTCTTGTTACTGGTACCGCTACTACGACCGTGAATACCGGATCTATGCACATTCGATTGCACAACGAGACCCCTGTAGTATATAGACCTTACAAGATGTCATATCATGAAAAGATTCGCGTGCGGGAAATAATTCGGGACCTGCTCGATAAAGGGATAATTAGGGAGTCCGAATCAGAGTTCTCCAGCCCTATTTTGCTAGTCAAGAAAAAGGACGGTAGCGACAGGATGTGTGTCGATTTTCGGGCGCTGAACGCGAACACGGTAAAGGATCGTTATCCATTGCCACTTATTGAGGACCATATTGATCGTTTGGGCAAAGCAAAATACTTCACAAGTCTAGATATGGCTACAGGCTTTCTACAGGTGCCGATGGATAACGACTCCATTCGGTACACTGGCTTTGTCACGCCCGAGGGTCACTTTGAGTATCTGAAAATGCCGTACGGTCTCGCCAATGCGCCTGTCGTTTATCAGCGCATAATATCCAATACTCTTCGTCCTTTCATTGAAACTGGCAGGGCTTTAGTGTACATCGATGATGTTTTGATACCAAGTGAGACAATAGACGAGGGACTGCAGATGCTCCACGAAGTGCTACGGACTTTGACCACTGCAGGTTTCTCTATTAATTTAAAGAAATGCAGATTTTTAGCTAGAGAAGTAGATTACTTGGGGCGTACGATCAGCTATGGTCAGGTTAAGCCGAGTCGGCATAAAATTGAAGCATTGGTCAAGGCCCGAACACCTAGTAATGTGAAGGAGGTAAGGCAGTTTCTCGGTCTAGCCGGGTATTTCCGGCGATATATTCCCGGCTACTCTCTCAAAACGGCTTGCATTGCCAATTTACTTCGCAAGGGTGTGCAATTTCAGTGGACTGACGAGCACGAACGAGTTCGTAAAGATATTATTGAGCGGTTAACTAACGAACCTGTGCTGGCTATTTATGACCCTTCGTTAGTCACAGAAGTGCACACTGATGCGTCGTCGCGAGGTTATGGTGCTGTTTTACTCCAAACCGATGCTGCAGGTCGCAAACGACCTGTTGCGTACTTCAGTAAAGTCACTCAGGGAGCGGAGCCACGTTATCACTCATATGAGTTAGAAACGTTAGCTGTGCTTAAGGCGTTGCAACATTTTAGGCATTATTTAATTGGTAATAAGTTTAAAGTTGTAACAGATTGCAACGCCTTGAAACTGACCCAACGCAAAAAGGATCTGCTGCCTAGGATAGCTAGGTGGTGGATGTATCTGCAAGATTACGATTTTGAACTGGAGTATCGTAAGGGGACTGCGCTATCACACGCAGATTACTTGAGCCGCAATGCGATCAATATATGCCAAATACCAAGGCCACGTAACTGGGCCCAGATAGCGCAGGCCGCTGACGAAGAGACTCGTTCGCTTTTGCAGAAGTTGAGTGACGATGAGCTTGATTCGAACCGTTATATAAAACGTAATGATGTTTTATATTACAAACTTGATGTAGTAGGAGAACAACCTCGGTTTTTATGTTATATCCCTAAAGGTCACCGCTTAAGCTTATTGAGAATCTTTCATGACGAACACCAACATATCGGTGCCGACAAAACGACTGACTTAATTCTCCGTTACTTTTGGTTTCCGGGATTAAGACAATTCGTTAGGAAATACATTAAGCACTGTATTGTTTGCTTAGCGCACAAAAAGGCACCGCGTCAACCTTTGCAGCCTATTAACTCGTGGCAAAAACCTAGCGTCCCTTTCGATACGGTGCATACAGATGTCTTAGGGCCACTCCCAGACTCAAATAGCTATAAATTTGTCATTTTAATAATTGATGCTTTTACCAAATTTTGCTTATTGTATCCGATTTTTAGACAAGATGCTAATGAACTAAAACGCGTTTTTGAAAATGCTATTTCGTTATTCGGTACTCCTCGTTTAATTGTATCAGATAGAGGACGAATGTATGAGAGCTCATCATTTTGTAACTGGATTAGGAACTTAGGTTGTGAGATTCATTTTATAACTGCAGAGATGCATCAAAGTAATGGGCAGGTTGAGAGGTACTGTCGCACCGTCATGAACATGATTCGAGTGGAAACAAACTTTCGACAGGAAAGCTGGTCTAATATTCTATGGAAGTTACAACTCAACCTGAATATTACCTTGCAGAAATCTACCCAATGTTCACCTTTAAATTTATTAATTGGCAGTGATAGTGCAACGCCTGTCATACGATCCGTGGTTCGCGACATCGCTTATGAGCCAGCCAGCCCGAACCGGGAATCTCTGCGTGAGCTTGCGCGGCAGCACGCTAGCGGGCTACTTGAAGAGAACCGAGCCCAGCAGGATGCTCGCGTGAACGAGCGCCGCAGAGTGCCCCAGTCCTTCCGCATCAATGACCTGGTTTTTGTGAGGAAGACAAGTCAGTCTACCAGCAAGTTAGACTCCGGGATGCGAGGCCCCTACGCCGTTACGAAAATATTGCCGCAAGGTCGATATGAGCTTCGACTAGTCAGTGGGTCGTATGGTAAGAGTACCCAAGCTGCGGCTCAACACATGATATTGTGGCGAGGAGAGTGGACCCCCGATGTGTGCGCGGCATTCTTTGAATGTGAGTATGAGAATGCGGTTTGGCTATGTATGGTGCGTATCCCGAGGGCTCTGCGCGCATTAATTTACAACCCTCTGATAGCCTAGTTGTGTTACCGCTTATTGCTGCGTTGTTGTTCTGGCACCCTGAGGGCTCTGCCTGTGGTACATCCTGAGGGCTCTGTACTTGATGAAATCTGGCACCCTGAGGGCTCTGCCTGTGGTACATCCTGAGGGCTCTGTACTTGATGAAATCTGGTACCCTGAGGGCTCTGCCAGTCATACATCCCGAGGGCTCTGTATGGTAACTAGTACCCTGAGGGCTCTGCTAGTGTTTACTGTTTATTTTTATGTTTTACATACTGGGCCCCGTTTAACATAAAAATAAACCCTTATTTTTAGATTCTTGCTGTCATCTCACGCAAGATGAGTTTAGGTTTTACGTTTTGTTTTTTCCCATTGTGTTCCAACACATAAAAAAATGCTGCCTACAGGTGCCGCTGACGAGGTGGAAGATAACTTCTCGGATTCAGAAGACAGCGCGGAGGGAAACACACAAGAAGTACAAGCAGAGGTCCACACTCAACCATCACAACCACGTCGGGTGCTGCCTGAAAATGCTGCGGTCGAGGACGAGCCGACTTCAGGAACGGCCGAATTAGCCGAAGAATAGGCCCCAAGGCGCGCGTCATCAGCTATGACGTCAGAGTGGCGTGATGGTGGTACGAGACGGAGAGGGGAGCACAAGCGGGCGAGCGAGGACACCAGCAAGCATCGGCCCTTTTTCGCCTGCGACCATCGGATCGGACGGACGTTCACTAGCATTGCTCAATTACGGTTTAAATTAATTTTAGTACTTAGAATATTTGATATTTTGTAATCATTATAATAAATGTTTTTGTTGGAGTGATTTTTTTTTTAACTACTAATAGTCTAAATCGCTAATTCTATTTAAATTTAAGTGAGCCATTAGCTTAAACTTCATAATTTTTTCAAAAATTTTTGATAATATTGGTAATAGTGATATTGGCCGGTAGTTTTTGGGGTCCGTTCTTTTACCCTTTTTATGTAGCGGAACTACTTTTGCCAATTTAAGTTGTTCAGGAAATACCGACTCTTCAATACATTTATTAATGAATTCAGATAGGGGATACGCTAATACGTCTATATTATCCTTAATCACCGATATCGGTATGTCATCGTACCCACAAGACTTTTTGTTTGCCATCTTACGTACAATTTTTGTTATTTCCTGTGGTGTCGTCATATTGAATGTCATCTCATTTTCTACTCTCAGTGTTGAGTTTCTTAGGAAGGACATTGCTCTTTCTTGTTCTGTTTTTAATAGTGATGATTTATACACGAATCTATCAACAAAAATGTCTGCTATTTCTTGTTGATCTGACCACCCTGTTGTCAATGCTTAGGACAAGTTTTCTTCTAACTTTATTTTTCTTACTTTTTGTTTGCTCATTTACCATTTTCCATGTCTCCTTTGATATGTTTTTGGCTTTGTTGAGATGACAAGATATGGCTAATTTTCGTGCATGCTTTAAAACTCTTCTATATACTCTTATGTAATTTATTTTATAGTTATAAACACCGATATATTCGACGATCCAGCATACTTATCTCCTTTGCTGACTGTACCGAACATCAAAGGTTCACAGATCATACAGCACAAATTTTGCTTTGGAAGCTTTAAAGCCACTAATTTAGAATGCTTTGTGTATGAGTATTCATTGTGATTTGTTAAAATACCCATGACTTTTTCGACACTGCGATGTTCATTTTGTAGTGAACAGTTTCTTGACAAATTCGTGTCTTCAAAAATATTAGTTTTACTAGCTCGCCCCGCGGTTTCACCCGCGTAAGTTTCGATCCCGTGGGAATATCGGGATAAAAAGTATCCTATGTGTTAATCCTGGTTATAAATTATATGTGTGACAAACTTCATCCAAATCCGTTCAGTAGTTTTTGCGTGAAAGAGTAACAAACATCCATCCATCCTCACAAACTTTCGCATTTATAATATTAGTAGGATAGTAGGATTGGTAGGGTTAATTCCGCAAGCCCTCAACATTGCCAGCCCTGACCGGACGTGTGTAAGTCCATAGCATGTACTAATGTATGTAAACGGCGAGTGAAACTCCTGCGCAGGTACTGCTCAGGATTAGGTTTCGATCCGATAGCGCGGCGCTTTCGATCGGGCGCAGTTCTGAAGCACCGCCCGGACTGTTAAGTTAGTAGCACCGGCCTGCGAGCCAATTTAAATATTAATTTCAATAGTTGCCGATTTGAAAGAGAAAATAGAGTTCATCGAATGGCGTGGGGTGTAAGTTTTAAGAGTTAACAGGTTGAGGCAGCGATTCTCTGAACTTTCACACACGTGGAACCTAGTTTTTTCTGAAGCTCGCCGTGCTCAGCTCTTGGAGCATGGTCTGGAATTGGAGTATTAGAGCTGTGGGGGAAAAAAAGGAATATATCGTCAGCAAATCGGAGGTTTGGTAGCCTCTTCTTGCCGACGTTACTTAGGAAACATAAATAGAAAAGGTTCGTCCTCTTGATCTCTGCCACGTGGATGGCGCGGGTAGTCCGTTACAATTTCTACCGTAACAATTCGGAAAGGGGAACAGATGGACCAGTGTGTTTAATGACCAACGTATGGAGATACTTTTAATAATTTTTGTCCTATATATTTGAGCGCCCTCGATTTGTTAACTTTCAGACGAGTAGAATCACAAAATCGTAATAGGTCGAAAGGCCCAAACTATTGAACGTTTCCGATCTAATAATCAAAGCTAAGATGTCTATTGATAGTCAAAGCCATATTAGAATCGTGGGTTTCCTGCTTCTTCCTTGAAACAATACTGTATACACTTACTTACCCACATATAAATCTTGCGCTCTCCACGTCAACGCTTTCGCACTGCGTCGACAAGTTTTTGTAATTTACCTTTAAGATCAGCGCGAGCAGCCGGGCATGCTGTCAGGTGAGTGCGGGTTCACTTCCCGTCGCGTACGCAGCGGCCTGTCATTCAAACTTACCTACGTCGACGCGTTGAAGTGATAGACGTGGAGTGATCGGCACAGAGGAGTTAGATAATCTAGTTGATGTGGCATTTCTGAGAGCAAACTAATTTTGGAAAATATCTCATTTGAAACGATTTGTCATACATCAGAGGAATCTGTTACTGAAGGCATTCAAAGCAGAACTGACAATGGCAACCAATCAATTGAAATGATTTTGCTGAACTGAAAGTTTTTCTAACTAAAACTTCTTTTTTTTATGTTATTTCCTTAGGTGTGTCGGGCAAACATAAGAATCGTTAATTGAGGGGCCTTGGAGGCTATTTTGGATGCAGTGAGTGACTGCTTGTGTTAAGATGGTTTGTTTTATATTATCGGTTACAAAGAGGGAATTGCCATTTCCAATTACCCTCCATCTAACACCTACCTCTTCGTTCCTATCGTAAACGAGGTACGTCTTTAGTAAATAGCGTACATTTTTATGCAGCTATGTGCCCCGCGCGCCTTCTTGCAAGCGCTCGCGCCGCGCGGTGACATGGCGTGCAGTAGCGCGCACGCATGCACTTTCTACGTCATTCTCACTGCATAAATTGTAATTGCATAGTGGGTACGAGTAGAGATTGGAAAAAATAACCAAGCAGCTTTGATATTCTGCAAAATGTGACCGAGTGACCGTACGATCATCATTCGTGTTGCGAACTGAATCACGCAGCTTTTCAGCAGATTACTTAAAACTGATTTGTTGAAAAGCACATAATATTCAACTAAAGCTGAATCATTAATCAGCTGAACTTCGCCATTCTTCAAGCTGTATTGTTCAATATTTTTCGAGGAAAACTCTTACCACGATATTGGAAGGTAGAAATTCCAAAGAGGGGAATGTTAGCAGAGTGGCACACAGTATGTTATTGTGGGAACCTCGGCGACACTTAATAAGCATTGTGCCGCACTAGGAATAAACACGCTCAAAACTCTATTGACATATTTCTAAGTAAAGATGATAGATGATTATTATTTTTTTTTGTTTTCGATACAATGTACAAGGTGGGTGTCCACACTTCCCACCCTCGCCCTCGTTATGGTACTTGTTTGTAAGTAGTGCATTCAACTCATTACGGTTGCACCTGCTTTCTGAAACATAATTATATTAAGTTTATGTTAATAGGGTATTTTAAAATTGTTTAGGTAATAGTCAATAAGTTCAGAAACTTAATGTAGCTACTATATATTTTTCATAAGGTTATGTATCTTGAAATTTTTTGAACATTTGAACACGGCAGTGCCCCGCCAAGACCCGCCATCACATGGGCGTAAGATGAAAAATTTATTCACTGTTCATTATACAATAGTTCTTGTAGTAACAAAACGGCCAGTCCGATAGGTGCTGATGAGCGTTATACATAGTGTTTTCTTATATGTAAAGCAAATACATAGTTTGATAATAATAAAACAAAAGAAACCCCACAAGGATTCGCGCCATAAGACACTATTAATAGCCCACTATGATCCCTTCGTTTTATTTGAAGCCCATATATTGTGTCCAGAGCCGCACGCGCCCACTGGGCTCCTAATTACTAATATTAAATGCGCATGTTACTGCTTAAACAAGCAGAGAAAGATTACAGATACGTACTTATGTACTACAGTAAGATTTTCGATATGCTGAAGAGCATGGGGAAATTGTTACTATAGCTTCCCTAATTATTACTTAATCTTGTAGGTAATGCACAATTAAACTGGAGAATATGTAGAGCTTGATGTAGCATTGTGTTTATATGGTGTGGTGAGTTAAATAATAGAGAAGGATCGTGCAATCTATGACTATGCTACGTACTGAACTGCTTCAAGAATCGACTGGACAGACGAAATATCTCCAAGCTATACGATACACACACATCAGCAAATAAGCTGCTAGTGTGTCTAACCAAATAATAATAATATAAATCCCATCGATCGTAGTACGATCAAGGAGGTGCAAAAATACTATGCCATTTTAGCACACATCTCTTTCAGACAATTCGCGCGGGAGCATATCACCTTTTCGAATATTCAAAATGTTGGCAATACGGTACTTGACGGTAGTCGGAAATTTAATAAGGTGAACGTCAAAATTAACCTTGGGTAGGTAGTAAGGTACACAGTTTATCTCACCTTCATCTGATGTAACACTGTAGCATAGAAAAACAGTCAGTAAACATGATGGTTATGAGAAACAGAACCCACAAACTTGAACCTTCAACTTAACAACAATACACGTTCTACTAGATCTGAGAGATATTAGAAACAATTATAAGATTCCATCCGGTGCCGAAAGTACCAGGCGCCTATATATCAGGTGGAGGCGCGTAATGGCGTATAATGCCGGGGTACGGGGCCGCGCTAATAGTAGTGGGCACAGGTAAACTGGACCACGGGGTACATGTGAATGTGGAAGTTTGGGAGATTTTTAGTTTTGTGAGGTCTGTTGAACGTGATGATAAATTTACAGTTGTAACAGCAAACTTAAATAGATTTGTACAATCAACACATCGAAATATACTCGTATAGGCTGAAAGGAACATCGACGCGCGATCCGTTACAATGGATTCACTATGTGATTCTGAGCCCAAGCGTTGACATGTTTCGGTTATTAAAAATAATCGTTCGGTTATTAAAAAAGTCGTACGGTTATTAAAAAAAACGTTCGGTTATTAACAAAAATCGTTCAGTTATTAAAAAAATCGTTCGGTTATTAAAAAAATCGTTCGGTTATTAAAAAAAATCGTTCGTTTATTAAAAAAATCGTTCAGTTATTAAAAAAATAGCTGTTTCATAGAAAAGTGATAAACGTACCTACGCTGCGCAGTCAAAAATATTTTATGCTAGGGGTGTAGTGTTAGAATCATGAGCTGAATTCCACTCTGTATAATAAATAGAAAGAAAAACAACACTTTTGAGGATTTAATAATACTCAGATGGATAAAATAATGACCATTGGATCTGCTATTTTATTAGGGATATTGATTTTCAATAAAGAAGCCGCCTATCATTGCCATCAATGGCACTCAAGAATAGATATTATGAGATTTTCTATTATTAAAGCCTCAAGCTCATCAATAATAGATATTATGAGATTTCCTATTGTTAAAACCAATTATGGAATACTCAAAACCTGAGCATATATCTCTTCAAATCTGACCGCAACAAATCTATAATTTGAGACCACCATACTTCACAATCCGTCAACGAAAATACTTCAAAGACAGTTGAACTATGAGCCTATGATGCAATCACGAGCAATACGGTGACGGTCAACTCACTATCGCGTTATTATAAATTAAAATGAAATTAATTTCCTTTAACAAAAAGGGTGGTGGAGGCTCGCACGTAAACGCCGGCGACAACCGTTGCGAATTGGTGATCGATGGTAGTCACCAGCTGGTGGTGCTATTGTGAGATGGCGTGGCGATGTAATTACGATAGCGTTGCGGTATCGGCACGATGTTGTTATTGTTATTGTATGATGCTTCACGAATTTAGTGATGAGTGGAGGACTAATAGCTTGGATATGACAGAAAGGATTCGACGTTTTCGTATAAACAAAGACAGATCCAGTCAAAGAGTAATTTCTGTCTTCTTTACCTTCTTTATCTCATCATGGAATAATCTTCTTGTCAGTGTGCAATCAAATCTAATATATCCTTTTACGCTAATCTTTTTGATAGAATGCATAAAAATAAGTTCAGTAGTAAATTATACGACAATATAATTATGTACATCGATGACATTGAATAATACCGTGTGTGCGACCACAGATAACCGCGATGTGGCGGTAATGGATTCAGCCCATAATTAACTCACGGTAACGCGCTATTGCAACGGGAAACTGTAGCGTCTACCTATACCTTAATACCTACGCGATCAGGTGACCTCGCGATGGATTAGCAATCACTGTAGCTCACACACGCTTTGGCTAAATAGCTGACATTAGACTGATTTGATGATTCTGGTCGATCGATCAGGTTAAGCTACGCTTGCCGCGGTTTGTCTGTGGATGGGTGACCATCTTTACATACCGAGACCCTTCCGTGCCTCGGAAAGTTGGTCCCGGCTGTCATTCGTTGATCTTTGACAGTCGTTACGAGTAGTCAGAAGCCCGAAAGTCTGACAATCAGTCTTACCAAGGGGTATCGTATAACCCAGTAACTGGGTTGTGGAGGTCAGATAGGCAGTCGCTCCATGTAAAATACTGGTATTCAGCTGCATCCGGTTATACTGGAAGCTGACCCCAACATAGTTGGGAAAAGGCTAGGCTGATGATGAGACTGATTCAATAATCTGCTGTATTTTTAAACGGACTCTGCCCAACGTTGCCTAGACCTATTCATTTCTGGGAATAAGCCGCTTCAAATATATCAAGATTTCCCTCTGAATCTAGTGACGAATTCAAAATTACCTGCTAAAATAGGTCCCACAAAGAATTCCTTCTTTGAAATCTTAACGAACGACATTTAATTTGACCAGTAACCAGCTATAAAATTCCATATCACAACGAGACAAATCATAGACCCGCTTCTACAAAACAGCCCACTGGTCCAATCAGACGCTGCACGAGAAACAAAAATAAATCAGCTTATAATTCCATAGACTCGCATTAGACTACTACTTAGAATTCAATTCGATGCCCAACAGGCAAGTTAAACAGGCAAAAAGACTAAAAGCGGGCAAAGTTGTGGGCAATCGGCGCACACGCAAGCCTGATACGATCGGGTTCGTTCGGAGAGCTTCGGAGCCGATCGGCTAATTAGTGGCATGGCTGTCGCGGCCGCGGGCTATGCTACCTGGCCGATTCGCTTTACGCCTTCATTTGGTTCAAAACGATGGATTAGCATTGGCAGGCGTTTAACGCTATAAATAAGGTTGTTTGCATGAGTCTATTCTGCCTATCTCTGTTCTTAGTTGTTCGCTGCAAAGGACATGGCACCCCATTCTCATTGACTTCATGAAAGTCGAGTGGATGGTCAGTAGGGTTTTCTACTGCGGCAAAATTATGTTTGTTTCCCATAAGGCCGAATGACATTAAAACTTTGTGGGATTTGTATGATAAGGTCACTATGATCCCTAAATCATCAAAGAGATTTTTACGATCGACATTGGGTTAGGGAGATATTCTTTTGTATGTGTGTTGCGTACTTATTTCATTACTTGCCTTTAATGTCCACAGAAGAATTTTCTTTTCTTTTATTATTGTTTATCACATTCTTGAGTGATGACCTCCAAACGCAGCCGTTACTCATCCGCTGGCAGACAACACGCACAGTGCTGAGCATGGTAATTATTTGGAAATAAAACGGCGATGTAATTGAGAGCACGTTTTTGTCCAACTCCTGCGCAATTTGTATCGCTGTGCCTAAGGCTGCGGTTTAATTTTATTCCTACGTTTTGAAAACACGCGAGCTTTTATATTCTGTCGATAATTTATTGTGGATCATTTCAATGTTATACGAAAAGAATTACCAGATCTAGGTATCAGCTGTCCCCTAGGGATCTGTAAAAAGACGTAGCAGCATTAGTATCTAGTATTCATCCATTTGTCAACACAATCATCATCAGTTTATTGTGGCGGGCATTAATTAACTTTCAGGCAAACTAGAATACCTAGGATATGAAACCCAATTCAACTGCTTCATATACATTGATACCATAGATGATCATTGCTGTTGTTCTTCACGACGCGACGCCTTCAAAATTAAAAAGAAAATTATACTCCAATTTTTTTATCCATATCTATATAATATGAATATCACTGCAGATGAATAATTCTTAAGTTTCCCATTCCTATGAAGTATCGCCCAACGCCTTGAACAGATAAATAACTTTGTTTTAATAATACTCGTACGTCCATGTGGGTCGATCGATGTGTTCGCAGTAACAACTAATAATAACTAAATAATACAGCTTCACTCCTACAATGGGGTCACAGTTCCAATTGTCGTTAGGTGTTGAGGCCATCTTGATACGGTACACTATGAATTATGTGATCCCCAGGGCCGTCTTTACCCGGGGGTGCAAGGGGTGCGTGGCACCCCGACGCAGGGTCTTAGGAGGCGCTGGCCGCTAGCCTTATAGGTACTTACCCAAACCATGCATGATGCGTAATCAAAATCAGTTTTAACAAATATTCATTATTTATTTGCTGACTTGCAATGTTCAAGCCAATTTAGATCTTATTAGTACAAAAAATTAAATTTATATTCCAACAAACACACGCGGCAAATTCAATGAGAGCTTACGGCTACAAGTGCGCGCGCGCCCTTTGATACACGACGCCCGCCTTTTGACATATCACCGCCCGCTTGAAGGTAGGTATCTAGTTACCAATAAAAATTGTATCAACAAAAGTTTCAGTCTACAACTACCATTAAAATTGCGACAGCCATGAGCCAATATAGTACCTAACTTTACCTAAGTGACCATAGGCATCGTTTGGCATCCTACTTATTTTGTAATGAAAAAAGTTATTTACTTAATTCGTGTAGTGAAATGCTAATTATGTGCAAGGAGTGCAAAATTGTTGTTTTGTGGAAATTAATTTTACGTTGTCAAGGGAGGTAAGAAAAGTTTTTTTTTTTCAATTTAAAAATTTTAAGGATGAAGCGCGAGGGAAGTCCGCGAAACAATTACTATTTCATGAAATATCAATCAATAGGAGTATATGAACTTAACGAGTACTTGTTACGCTCGCGTATGATTCACGAGTCGCAAATCATATTTTGTTCAAAATTATGCTGACTCTGTCCTGAAAATTGCGTAAAACGTAAGAAATTTTGAATTTCGCGTGCTACCTAACGCATGGGGGATGTGCTAGTTTTATTGTTTTTAAGTGATGCAGTAAATATGTACTGCAGAAATAAAGTAAGTTTTTAACAAAAATCATGACCGGTTTATCGCAAAAAATCTTTACCAGAATTTTAAAAAATACCTATCTATATAAAAATACCTAAAAAATATCTATAAAAATACCTGTAGTAGATGGCAGAATCAGCAGGTGGTAAAGAGAAACTATCGGGCAGGCGCGGTCCGAGGGGAGGGGGGGTTGTGGGGGTCATGACCCCCCCCCCCCCCCCAAATCAGTCAAGCTGCCGAGAGACTAAATGATTTACTTGCATTACTAACTTAAAACTGTACTTGAGCCACGAAAACCCCGATGGGCAATTGTTGACAGAAGTAAAAACTTAAAACTATGAAGTGATAGTGGGTTTTTAACGCGCCTAAAAAGTATTTACTTTAAAAAGCCTGATATAAAATATAGAATCTAGGATGCAAGAGCGAGCGAAGCAAACTCGGGATATTGGGTACCCCGCTCGTACGTAAGGTTTGAAAGACTTAGATTATGGCCAGATTCCAAAACCTAAACTGCTTTAGAACGAGTTTAAGCTTTTCTTCATAATTCGATAAGGTAGGTTTTCTTTCTATATGATGGTTAAGAGCAAATAGAGACTATTCAAGGTGTGGTGCTAAAAATTTTAGGCTCGCTTCGCTCGCTCTTGCGATTTACATTCTGTAGATTCTTGAACTTTTCTTTAGAAGTCGATAAAGCAAGTAATTCCTAGTTCTTTTGGAATAATCGAAAGAAAATCGTACCTATCCGAGTGTGCAAATTTTTCGAGCTCGCTACGCTCGCTCTTACTCTACATTCTGCTAGTTGCTTTTTGAGCTTGCCTGCACAAGTAGACAATGTAAATCCTATTTCTGTTTGAAAATATAAAACAAAACCTGAGCAAATCGAGACGGGTTGTTAAAATTTTCGAGCTCGCTCCGCTCGCTCTCCCCACCCTACATACTTTGCCGTTCTGTTACATACAACCAATTTGGCAGCGTTATTAAATAACAACCCCAGACATGTAAGGGCTACGTCCCTTGAATAACATAATAAAATTAATGTGCAGCTGGGTACAGACGCAACAAACTGTCAAATTTTTCCAATCAATCTTGGACCTTATGCTGTAGTGATAACGTTGAAAATTTTTTAAAGAAATTTGACAGATTCTACCAGCTTAATGTGCTGGCGTCTGTCATCGGATGCACGATTTTCTGAAGATAATGACCCTGCTCTCTGTCCACAAACAATACCTAATAAATTAAGATTATTTATAACAGAAAATGGACCATTTCAGGTTAAAATATCTGCATATCCTGGTGTTAGCCCGGTGGTCAAAATAGACATTCAAGGTTTACATTAATTCGCATAAAGCTGAAAATTGTTATGAAGGTTGGGAACACCATTAAAAATAAATTTTCAAATGTCCCCATCGATCCGAAGCGTTCAAAAATTTTTATTCAAGGTCAAATATTTCAAAAATCGGTTTTTTTAATTTTTCAGCTAAATGGTAAGGTTTATCATAAAAACAGGTACGAAAAAATTGTTAAAAATTGTTCATCATGCAATTATCTACAAAAATTGTTCTTACACTTTTTTTTCCTAAGAATCACTATTTCGGAGATATAGCGATGCAAAAAGTTGAAAAAGTTGTGTGTTTCTTAACCCTTATTATATTTTTTAAATTACGCAACGCTTCTAACGATACCACATACATTGATATTGGTTAAGCCGTTTAGAAGTTATGGTGGAATAAAGAAACATACATAAACCCTGAAAACAACACTCTTTTTTGGGCAGACGTAAAAAAAAAATGTTGTTTTTTTTGTTGGCAAGGGGGCGCAGGCTGATTTTCGCATCCCGGCGCCCAATATGGTTAAGACGGCCCTGGTGATCCCCATCAGCATAGGCTTTCCTACTCCCGATGTAATCAATTCATCATCATTATTCCAAACCGTAAACCTACAAATGAAAAACACATGTTTTGCGGAAAAGGAATTTGTTTGAAACTTGCCTAACTTTTTCGCTGCTTGATCGCCCATAGACTTGCATATCTAAGCATAATATTGTCCCTTAAACCCCACAGGTACACACGTTAAGATTATTGTCCCAAAAATGCGAACATGTTACATAAATCTGAAGGAATGTCTGGTTACAATATTAGCACATGTAATGTAAACGATCATGCTAAATAGATCGCCACGTGTGGTCTCATTACGATGCGCGTCGTGATAAGACCTGCACGCTGTCGAGCACATCATCATACAAATTGTCACACACGTGCATTACATAAATCAGCACCTGAAGTAGAATGCGTGCTAACAGTTGCTGTTATAGTTTTCGAGATGTGTCCTAAACTACAGATTGACAGATACATATGAGTGGAATAATGCGTTGTAATTACAACATGCCGCATATAAAATATTTTTTTCACACCTTGAAACGAAGATCGAGGGGCCCGTGGCTAAATAATAACAGCCGCACAGGTCGATCGATCAGGTTAAGCTATGCTTGCCGCGGCTGGTCTGTGGATGGGTGACCACCTTTACATACCGAGACCCCTCCGTGGATCTTTGAAAGTCGTTACGGGTCGTCAGAAGCCCGAAAGTCTGACAACCAGTCTTACCAAGGGGTATCGTTTTACCCAGTAACTGGGTTGTGGAGGTCAGATAGGCAGTCGCTCCATGTAAAATACTGATATTCAGCTGCATCCGGTTAGACTGGAAGCCGACCCCAACATAGTTGAGAAAAGGCTAGGCAGATGACCTTGAAACGAAGACCATGTACTAATTGCATCAAGTTGAAATCGGTGGGTTCCGAACATCAGTTAATTATTTTCGTTAATAGGTAAAACCAGGTTTAAAAGAAGCATTTTAATGGATTACATGAATTGTTTAATGACTAGTGGTTCAAGTGATCACAAAATATTAGTAGGTTTTAATTACTTTAAATCCAGATTCCATCTATTCTTAATTAGCCCAGTCATTGCCTGTTCACACCTCTCACTCGTTCGGGCGACCTTTTGACCCTCAGAGTGACCATAATGAATGGAACAGATGCGTATCGTGACTCTGTCCTAATATGGTGGTGATTTATGATATTCAGTTGATCAACAGATTAGTCACGTTGGGAACTTTATTTAGAATTTATCGGAGATATTCATCGTAGATGTGGCGATTGTTCTATTGGAGACGAGTATTTTTATTTAGAAGAAACACCGTGCGCCGTTATACTGTAATTCTATTGCAAAGTTCTTTTAACAAGTACGGAAAACTAGCGTTAGAGAGAGTAGCTGCACAATACATACCATCACGCCTGTGTCCCCCGAGGGTTAGACAGAGCTCAGACCTTTGCCTAGTACACGCTTATTTCGCCAGTCATGTTTAAGTCTCATTGGTTTCTGAGTCTACTGATTTCTGATGAAAAAACCCAATAACTTTGCCCGAGCTGGAAACTTAGGACCTCATGCTTATGCGCTTGCGACCACTACACCAGTCGAAGCAATCAACAAAGTAGCAACTAATAAATATTATTTATCAGATCTTGACCATTATAGAACTTGCTAAATGTGGATGTACTCACCTCTGCCTGTTCTCTCGTGGAATAATGTTACTTTATGTTAATGGACCTACCACAGACAACAAAAATTCTGCTCTCATTCTACCAGTAAAAGACAAGCTCTAATAAGTAGAATGATCACAAAAACTTGCCGTCAATCACTGTGTTGACGTGAATAATATTATTATGTGCGATGAATGTTACAAGAATGATAATAGGTAGCGATTGACTTGTAGATGTGACGGTGTCAAATTATGCGCGGGAGTTAGGAAAAACGCTGAGTGAGATCTACGAATATTGGCTGGGACACTGACATCTTTGAAGTGTGTGGCGAGGAAAATTGAAGCCGCTGCGCAGGAGTCTTCGATTGAATTAAAGTTTAAAGATAATGTCTTACTGATGAATGATGTGTTTTTTCTCACCATGTTTAATGGCTGTCCCGTGTTTCTCAATTAATTAATTATCTACCTCTCAATATACATCTCTTTTAATTAAAATGCCTCTTTATTTAAATTTCACTGTTATAAGTTTCTTTATCCCTATTATCTCTCTGAAAAATATTAAAAAGGCCTAGTGACATTAACGACACACTTGATTTACACTACACGATAGAAGCCTCGCACTGCGATACTCACAATCATTTTTAATCACCGATGAACTTATCAGCCTTATTAAACCCTCTCTCCGCGAACATGATCGCGGCCGCTCCCGTATCTATCGCATTATCCTCGTCGTGATGGCGAAGAGATTAATATTGTCCATTGTGGGGAGGCGAGGTGCCTCCCCACAATGGACAATATTAATCTCTTCGCCATTTACGCTCGAGCTTATAAATTAACACTGACACCTCAACACTGCCTAGAAATTTACACTAACTAGTTTTTATACTAAGTATACCAGTTCAAAAACTATCTATGAGTACACCGTCCATTGCTGGTTTTATTAATCTTTGTGTATCATCATTACGTTGTTCTCCAGTAATGGATGGTGGATGTGTGATACAATTTTTTTTTCTAGTCATTTTGTGTTGAACCGGATTTTGCGGTATGCAACTACATAATAGTTTGGTGCAGTTTTTAATTACGATTTGTATCGAACTCGCTGCTGGCTTGGTGGGATGAAATCTTGTGGGTTTATAATAGGCTAAGGGTTTACTTTTAGAATTCCAGTTATGAGTTGGTTCTAGTAAGTCATTTAATGATATTTCTCTATGAACGAACGAACGAACGAGAACGAGGAACGAGTGATCCTATCCTACTAATATACTAATCCTACTCCTACTAATATTATAAATGCGAAAGTTTGTGAGGATGGATGGATGGATGTTTGTTACTCTTTCACGCAAAAACTACTGAACAGATTTAGATAAAATTTGGCACACATATACTTTACAACCAGGATTAACACATAGGATACTTTTTGTCCCGATATTCCCACAGGATCGAAACTTACGCGGGTGAAACTGCGGGGCGCAGCTAGTATTTTATAATTGGCAAATTATTTCGTATTTGTTGCCGTTTGTTGTGTGCGGTTGTTTGTTAACATTATAAGATTACTTGAAACTGCACTAATACTGCTGATTCATCTCCCTGTTTCTAAAATACCTACATAGTCATATACTTTTTTGTTTCAGGTATGTATTCAATCAACATATTATTATTTGTAAGTATTAGAAATAATTCTAATCCACACCTCACAATTTCCTAAGAACTGCACTTTACAGAACAACCAAGAATCAGAAAATTGCCTAGATCCCTAGATTGAATCGTTTTAAGTCGGCTACCACCTTATCTGGAGTCCGTTACACAAATAGGCTATCCAATAGCCCCGGGCTATACTTATATCGGGCTAGAGCTACATATATAGCCCTTTTACAGCCGCAGCCTGGAGGCAACACGATAACGTTTTCTTGCCAACTATCAATTAATCCTAGTTTTACATTAAGAAGTAGTTTATACCTAATTAGTTTAGTAATATTGACATTAACAAAGTGGAGGCCGTTCGATGGAGTAGTATTTAATTAAAAACCTACGCAGTTGTTCCACTTAGGTTATTTTGTAATGCCATGTTCTCGTTTGTGTGTATAGCCGTAGGGTAAAAAAACAAATAAGTTTGACCGACAGACTGTTTAAAATTTTATGTTTTTCTAAATTAAAATGCATATATGCAAAATCCTGAATGGTAAATCTTGATAAATACAAGGATGGATAGAGCGACCACCTGTCCCATGCTTTCAAACTCAATGCGGTTCATTGAAATCTTCTCCATTGTTACTTCTTTCTATGTTTATTTAGGACCCGATTTATATAATAAGCTCAATAGAATTCTTAATATTTATAGTGCCAGTAACAAACATTGTAGTCTGAAGATACGCGAATATTTGGGTAAACTTGATTACACAGACACAGAAAGACTTCTAGAAATACTTCAATAATGATGTAGTTATTAAATTGGTAATTTTTAATTGTATTTAGTACCTATTATAATATTAATTGTATTTAGTTGTATTTAGTACCTACTATAATATTAAATAGGATAGTATTATTGTAAAAAATAACTAACTATGGATAAATAATTAGCTGACCGCTTAGTATGGGGATGGCCTGAAACACAGGTTTTTATTAACCTAGCTCAGGCAGGTCGCTACAAGTTAGAGTGACAGTACCAACGCACCTTTCATAGATAAGTAAAAATCGTGTAAATTAAACTAGCTTTAATATGAGTTAAGCCAATCCCTTAAGAACTTGGTACTACTAAGTATTTATAAGTTTGTAAATGTATTACTTTGTAAAAGGACCTAAATAAATTTTATTTATTTTTTTATTTATAATGGTCTGAGAAAAACTACTACTAAATTTCATGCTAGATTTCATTTAATATATATTTTTACATATTACGTATTAGTGTTTGCAATCTGAAGTAGTAAGAAGTTCGTAAATAGCAATAAACATTACATTTATTTATTTATTAAAATTTCTCCTTCTTACCCGTGTGAACTGCCTCCATTTAGTAGCAGTTTTCTTCAAAATTCAGTGCATACCTGTGACCTTTCACATGATAGCCCGTGTGAGCTGGTGTGCGTGGCGTGCGCAGTCCCGTACCATAATGTTAATAGATTCAAAACATCTCGCTGCTAGCTGTCATTACGTGTAATTTCGACGGCTTCACACACGTCACCAGGGCTACCACTTGTTTATATCTAGATCTACCTGAAAACTTGGGTGCAGTGAGCTATCATTCCACGGTGCTGAGCATTGACAGTATGACAGCTCACTTCACCTGATGCTGGGCATTGACAGTATGACAGCTCACTTCACCTGATGCTGGGCATTGACAGTATGACAGCTCACTTCACCTGGTACTAGGCATTGACAGTATGACAGCTCACTTCACCTAAGTTATCACGGTAAGATTTTTATAGAATGGATTGGGTGTTTTCATGACATCTATGAACAGTCTCATTAAAACTGAGGACCAATTTAAGTGTGCCTACCGACATTTTATCACTGTGTAACTTTATTATATTTATATTTTAACTATTAAACTTGTGCAAGTTACTATACTAAATAACTTGTACAAGTGATTAAAAAAAGCAAGGAAGCAGTAGCTTGAAATCACACAATTGGTTCTTTGACAAATTTAAAAAAAGAAAATGAATGTGAATAGCAATTTAAATCATAATCAAATAGTCATATAATATAAGTTATCCTATCGATCCTTTTTCTTTGTAAGATTTCATAATTATTATTCAAATAATTTAGTCAATGTTGCCAGCCCTATGGTAAACTGTAAGTTGCTCTGCGGCCTTCTCTAAAATTGCTTGTAATTTCAATGATTTCGGGTGTAGTGTCCAGTGTTCACCATTTTGGTTAAATTATTGTATTGTACGCTGTACGCTCTCAGATATTATGAATTTCATACAAAAACGTATCATTACGTTTAATTCGTTGATAGAAAGAATTTTGTACCGTTTAGGTAGTGGTAATGTGCGGGTCCATTTTGGCCGATTTAAAGTATGCGTGGATGTTTAATATTGAAAATGGAATAACTATTAACCATATTTTCCTTTACGTAAAAATCAAATAAATTGAAACTTCACTAAGGTTGAAATTATTTAGCTGTCACTCAGGCATATCTATGCGTGCAGGTGAAATTCAATCAGAGGGTGGTAAAGGAATTATGAAGTTGACTCTAGACTACGGTTCTAAAGCCCTGATTCAACGAAGGGCTTATTTCTGACAGACTTTTAATAAGCAACCTAACATACCAAGCACTCCCGTCACTACAGCTAGAACACCACAGCTAAGTGTTTCTATTGAATTGAATTATGTAACCAATGAAGACATGTACTTACTTTCCTTCCCATATTCTACCTCCACGCCCTTTCCAGTAGGAACTAATTGAGAACCAAGTTTATCTTCTGCACACGGACATTGTTCGAGGTCAGATGTCCCTAACAAGTTGGTAGATACTGTTGCGAGATCACGATCTGTAACAAGGCACATAACAAGATGTCTGCTTGAGGATCTACTGCCTACGTGCTCCTAACTGACAGATATAGGTTGCTGGTAGATACTGCCAGGTGAGAGGTCAACTTGGGATTTAATAGCGGTTTTATACATTATTTTTGAAGTAGTCTAAATCTTTTTATTGCAATTAGGCTGAGTGACTAATCTTCTTCGACGTTACAAACCCCAACACCAGCACTTCCTAGTGTTTGAGCTGAAAAGAGCAAGTGGCGCTACAAACTCTTCAGTAGGTAACTTTTACAACAGATGCAGGTGAAAATTGCAGGATAACATCTTTCAAACATAGGAGTAATTATTTTCCTTTACAATTTTAAAGTAAGATTAAATATAACAATCTCAAACAGTAGAAACGGTACTATCCATTAATTACTTATAGTTTCTTTTCACAAAATAAAGCACTTACTACTTCCGATCGCAATCGAACTTCGCCACAGCAATGAGAAATTATTATTCTTTTAAACAAAACGCTGCTCTTTTGTTTCTAAATTGAAAGCAAATTACAAGCTTTGTATTGAAAACAGAACAAATGAGTGGTATTATAATACCATCAATGTTATAGACAATTTGGATATTGTAACCACAAATGGTTCGAATATCTTCACGTACAAATGGGATTGGTTTTATGTAGGTGTATTATTAGCTTTATTGTGCTTTACAGGTTTAATCTACCCGTTGTTGGATATAGGTTTCTCTTTGCTGATCTTAAAATGGACTGACTTTACTGACTGTCTATTTGATTGTTAAGCAATAGGGTCCTGGGTTCGATCCCCAGGCCGGGCCCAATGTTTCATGATGAATACTAAACCATCTGCTTAGTGGTAGATGCTCGAGAGTGTCATGTCATGATAAAACTGTACCTACCTACATTGAATATTTTGGACAAAAATAATTGTTACGAGGTCTGGGGAGCGATTCTGATTCCGAAAACATTGATTTCAGAATTTTTGTTCATTTGTCTGTTGATCTGGTTGTTTGTATGTATGTTCCGGATTGGCACAAAACGGCTGAACAGATTTGGATGAAATATTGATAGTTTATAGCCTGTTTGGATAACACATAGGGTACTTTCAATCCCGGTAATACCTTCTCGTGGGATATTTTCCGACAACCACATGGGCGAAATCACGGGCAAAAGCTAGTTGTACTACATATAATACGACGAACAATACGACACTAGTCAAGTCTAGAAATTCCCAAACACTGTTGAAATAACTCAGCGCTAAGAAGACAAATAGATTCCTTTAAATCAAACAAGTATGGCGCAGTAAATTCCTAGCGGTAACAAAATGGCCTTTTGTGCCATATCGGGGACATAAACCAGAGATAAAGTATCGGGAATATACTGAACGTGCTTGTTCAACATGCGTTTACTAATCTGGAATAACTTCTACGTGGAGTTCCACGTTGAGCGCCTTTGGGATGTGTGTATTCAGATAGGGGTGAAATAGGGAAAATAATTGACAATGTTTAAACGTAGAATTTGTATTAAAAAAGAAAAGAGCAAGCTAGAGGTTTCGTTCCGATTGTGGCCACACGCCGAAAGCTTCTTGTAACATTCTGCTTATGACACCTGTTTACCTACTTACAGCTGAAGTTACATAGGCTAGTCCGCATGCAGCATGTATATACGAATAGATTACTTTGATTCATGACTAAAGACTATTAGATTTCGTACAACAGTTACCGAAACATATAAGTATGGCGAAGGCTATGGTAAGGCGTCATGTAGCCATTTATTTCATATTATTACGGATGGCGTAGAAATTTCAGAGGTCCAGAATCATATACTGAATTCATGGCAACTGATTGTACGTAAGCCTGTCAGCCTGTAGGTATTTGATTTCGTTCTTATACCAAATGCAATTTATGATGATTGTGCGTATACTTGCTTTACTCGATTCTTCTTATAAAAACAATAAGTACTTACATCAAACGACATAGTTCCAATTATTATGAGGTGTGCCGCTAAAAGCCATGTTCCACGTATCTAGTGTTGATAAGATAATCTTAATTAATGTTAATTATTAATATTGGATTTTCCATATTAAAACCTATTAGGACAGGTTCATTATAGTAACATTACTTACCATATGGTACCTGAACATTTTATCTTTGATCACTTTTTATATGAATTTTAAAAGCACCATTATGAATTGCATTATAGCATTGGCTCTCAATAGTCATAAAAATATGGTCGTTGAAGCAAGAAGTCAGTCGAAGTCAATCATAGTGAACAGAAGAAACAAATGAAGCTTTATAAGAAAGATTTATAAAGGTTTTAATCTATCCATGACCAGATATTTTTCCAATCCTTAAAATTTCATTCATCGATACCAACACATCTTGTAACTCAACTTCATCAACAAACCGTTTCTCCCAACCCAAGCCCAAAATACCACTGACCCTAACCTTCACCATCTAATTACCACCTTAATGTTTTCATCACAAAGTTCAAACTCCTTTGCCAGGAGTGTCTGCCTAATTGCGTCCCTGCCTTAGGGCATAAAGAGTCGTACTTGGAATGGGCGTGGCTATGTTTGGGTGTTAACGTCTGTCTGTAGCAACAAGTGCCACAGTTTCAAATTATGAATTGCTCTCCTTGTCTAGGAAATAAGGAAATATATGAGACATCAAAATTTAATATATTGTATCGGCTATGTTTATATTTTTCACTAAAATTTTCTTTTACTCCACATTTATGGAAAGAGAAAAGAAGAAACATTGTTTATTCCGAAGAAACAAGACGCACATAAAAAAAATACACACTAATATAAATAGCCAAAAGCATAGGATTAAAAAAATAAATTATGTTTTTTTAAATTACATACTTACAAATGTTGATTTTGCTATAAATATTTTATTAGTTTACATAAGCATTTTAATCTACACTTTTCCATTTGAACGCATAAATTGCAATCTTTATAGAGGAACTTGTTTTGCTAATGTCTGAACCTGATCACTCTAATGTTATTATGCGCAAATCGATGGAATCCTAGACTTGTTCAGATCAGTATGAACGTGTGACAATTTGCACGATCGTGTAGTTCTGGAATTAATGATACTTGTTGATACCGATGGTGAAGTCGAAGATAGAGGTCTATATAATCACGATTATGGGTTAGACGTGAGTCTAGTTGTACGTGAAACTTTGTCATCTTCGTATCTTTTAGAAACGAAAATGTATCTCTAGCTAGATTATCAAGTAACAGAACTACTTAGTTGCATACTACCTCAACTCTTATTACATCCAAGTAAGCGACAAAAAACCTACCTAGGTTTACCTACTTAAGAACAATACAAAACGTGATTTTACTTAAAACCATTTCATGCAAATCTCCTCTTACTTTCACATATCCAGCAAATGAAATCTGTCATCAAACACTTTCTAAGTCGTTGCAAAAACCGCTCATCTTGCTTTATAAGCTATTGTTGTGCAGACAATGTGCCATGTGCCATGCTCGCGTGACTGTCGGTAACGGTGCCTGAGCCTGCAGGACCAGAAGTACTTAGAAAGACAGTATATAGGAACTGGATTGTACCTCCTGCATTGACTCCAGAGAACAAAGAGACATCTCGTACGCCTAAATGTTTCTGTATGCTTGTCAATTTTGAAAGTTGTCACACTCATCAAAATCTTGAAAATGAGTGTATAAGATAAATCAGTATGAATGATGTTCTTATCTTTTCTGTAAACTATAAGAAAACAGAGACTTAAATATGTAGCTCGAGAAAGAGCGAAATACAGAATAAAACTACACTGAAACATCACTGTGTTGTATTCTAAAATTCTTTTGGAGCAAGAATAGCAGGGAGTTTTAAAATTCTGTTGGTAAATTAGAAAAAATAGAAGTTGATGGCAAAAATAAATTAACAACATAAAAAATAACGTACAACAGCTAAGAATTCAGAAATAACTCTTCTTCAATCAAAAACTATATAGATGACAAATTCCTTTATAACGTAGCAGACAACCAAGCTACTAAGTCCCAGACCTCAAAGATTCGAGCCCGTTGGAAGGTATGGCCATACCAACCAGAAAATTGTGGCCACACTTGCGCGGGCGGCGGTATCATTTGCTACCGCAATCAGCGTAATAACTACACTGGATGATTCGAACCTCCGCGTTATAGCCGCAACTCGTGCGCGTGTCGCCTTCCTTTTCGTTTTATTTTTCTTATGATTGGATTGAACTGATGTCATTTTGTAGATAAATTGTGTCGTGTTTCTGTTATTTGATGTCGTCAAAGTATTTTTTGTGTTACGCGATTCATTGAGATACTCACTTATTTTGTGTATAAAGCTAGTGTCTATGCTGAAGTATAATTTGAACTTGTTCTTATATTATGCGGTTTTGTATCGCATTCATTACTTCTTAAATCATCTTCTTCTTTATCTTTCTTTAAATTCTACTAATAATGACGATCACTCTCCAAAAAAGCCCAGATCATATTCATTCACGGTCAGCTTCTTGACTTACGATTTAGGTTTTAAGCTAATTCAGTTAAGTTTTACAGCTTTTTAAGTTCTCCACACACTTTTCTCGAAACGAAAATCCTATAAACGTACAACAATGGTAACTCAGTTCGTCGCACGCGCTTCCATTCCGTTACCAATTGTTGTTTCATGAATTTCAGACCTAACAGATCCTCTGAAAGCTTCTTTTTGCTTGTCAGGACTGAGCTCAACAACACATCAATAATACCATAACTCGCAAATTATTTCCACGCTATATTGAATACTTCGTTCCAGTTAATAAAGCATATTTTCGTGTGGAGCGTGAAATTGATCGAAATGAACCGTTTGGCAGGTGGTTGTTGTGTATAACATTGTTGTTTTCAATAGATAGGCTTGATGTTGAAGACCTTTACTATTTATGAAGTAACGTGCTCTCGGGGAAACTCATTTGTTGTGTACAGCTGACTGTCTTAACGTTAAAACGTGGGTTTATAAATAGTTACTGGTGTTTTTGTTTATTTATTAGTTTGTAATCTGATCATGATTGCTGACATAATGCTAGAGCTGCAGTACACTAAAAAGAAGTAGTTTATCTTAGCGTGCTAGAACTTCTTGTCTTCTTCTTCTGTTCTTGTAATTTTCTTGGCTTATCCGAGCTGGATCTAAAGATTTTTCTGATCTTTTACGTTAGCTGGCAGATCTTGCTTTTTTGCAGCAGTTTCTGTATTAAGCTTCTGATCTCCTGTCTTAAATTTATTTCCACCGTCTTTAACGTTTAATCCCATACTCGTTTCCAAAAGAACTTGTTCTATTCGTAAGTCTAAATATGGCGACGAACCACTTGTAATCACTTGCATACTTTTCTATCTACATATAGACAAGCTCACACGTCCAATTCAAAATTATCATATTAATGTAGTCGCATTCAAATGCAGCTTCATAAAGGCAAAGTCAGTAAATTGTGAGATAAACGGCGACTTGTCCCATAAATAATATCTCGGAGCTTTCCAGCGTTTCTCTTCATTACGGCACCTTATTAATTAGAAATAGTGAGATTAGTCAGTTTATCCGATGACACACATTGGGACGGGCTTCAGAGGATGAGATGGTTTAGAGGTGGATTCGATATGTTCTGCTGCGCTCAGGGAGTGGGACGAAAGTTTCGAAACCATCGTGCAGCTGATAACTTGGTTACTGCAGGTTTGCAGATTATCATGTAGTTGAGATTGATTGGTTAGAGTGACTGTGGTGTTTGTTTAATGTTTTCCGATTTAGTCATGAACTGATTTTACAGCTAGTTTTCTTACTGATGTTCGTCATCTGATTAACTTTCAGGTTGTTTCATAGATGTCTGTTCCTACTTCCTGAGGACGAAGACAGTACATTTTTTCTTCATCTAATTACTGTTCGTCTTCCTACAACATGAGTAGGGACATCATTATCTATGAACTTTGATATATTGTTCATCCCAGCGACACAAAAGCATTTCGCAATTCAATCTAGTTAAATTTCTGTTTAGCCCATCAAAAGCTTAAAGACAAATATATCATTAATTCTTGGTCTAGAATACGGCCGTATTTACGAGCACACACACTCCACCAATTGGTAGACAGACTAACCTCGAAATGTCGGAAGCTTGTTACAATCAGATGATTCCTGTTTATGATGTAATAGCTTTTCTGATGAACTTTATATACGTACTAGCGGTATTAAACAAGGATTGATGGATGGCAGAGAAACTTACCTTTAATGTAATGTCTAATTCGTTCCCTATACATTCATCAGTATCACGAGGACGGTGTAGTACACAAATCAAATGTAGTGTTTGTCGTCCACAGGCTTGTAAGATATCTGCCTACATAAATTGAAAACAAGCACTATCGTGTAGGGGACTGAATTCCCAATCAGGATAACTATCAAACGGTCAAGAATTTTAATAACGCTCGTAATAATAACATGATATATTTTACTATACAACCCGTTTCAATTAATGAAATAATAAAAGAGATATTTGTTGCCGGTTCGAGGGATGGTTTCATGTATATACGTCTCTGTCTCACTTGAGTAAATTTTCGCTTTCTATCTCTTCCTTGGAGGCATCGCGCGCAACGGTTGGCTGGCTCTATGTCACTCAGTTGCGCACACGCAGCCGCGGAAAGCGTTCGCGTTTGAAATTCGAACGCTTTTCGCGCGAACTATTATTGGCCAGTGATTTTGCATTTTGAATTTTGGAACTATTTGGATGAGGTGAAGTGTTGAAAAGGTGCATTTTGTTGCGGATTAACGGTCGCGTTTATTCACGATGTTTTGTGTTGTGTACTCGTAGAAAGTGAATCTCCGACAAAGGATTACAGTGTTATTGTTGGATACACGTGAGAAGTATTGGCTAATTAATGGCGTGCGGAAGGGAATGAGAATGGTTTATGACGTAAACTGGCAGTAGAGATATAGTGGTATATAAATACACGTTGCGACGGTAATGTTATGTTATGTGTTCTGTCAGGTGTGTGATATCACCTGTCGATTCCGTTTCTAATGAAGGGTTAAAACTAATGTTCGTTAAATCTAACGTTCTTGGATATGTTGGAACTATTTTTGTTGAAGAAACACGGAAAAATACGTTTAAAAACCGGTCAAGAGCGAGTCGGACTCGCGCACCGAGAGTTTCGTACCGTCATGTTTTTAAATTTTCATCGGCAAGGCATGTTCGTTAGAGTTTTAACATTGCGTTGTAGAATATTTCAGTTTTTGGTCAGCACTATATCTTGATATGAAATCATCAAAAATTACATTGGTTTCACTCTCGGTATAGTGAAACCAATGTAATTTTTGATGATTTCTAAAAAAGTGTGCTATTTAGAGACATCGTTTTATTTTTCTTGTAATCTTTACATAAACTTCTATCACATAGAATCATTTCAGATTTTTCTCTATGCAAACTTCGGAGATAAGGTGTGAGACGGTTTTTTTTACATTTTTCATCAAAAGTCGAAATCTATGCGGCCTAAAGAAAAAAGAAAATGTTTGCGAATTTGCAAAATGCGTTCTTTCATATGATACCCCACATGCGGGCTAGTAGCCCCACTTCGAATTTTTCAGAACCCCTTTCAGAAATAAAAACATTTTTTTTTGCAACGGAGTCTCCGTTGCAAAAAAAAATGTTTTTATTTCTTTTTAATTTGCATAATAGTTGGGCAAACGTCATCTAAAACTATTCCAAATTTCAAGTTGATAGCATTAGTAGCTCTTGAGATAACTGTCTGTGACAGACGGACAAACTGACAGACAGACTGAGTCTCACCATAAGGGTTCCGTTTAACCATTTTGGTACGGAACCCTAAAAACGACTCCCATAACATGTCATGTTGTAAATGAAAATCCAGGTTTGGTTGAACACTGAGTTCTGTCATTACTAGCAAAGTTTGTAATAAACCCGTTCCAGCTATTCCATGTATAATCGTACACTCCTCATCAATCTGATACCTGATATAGCTAATTACCATAATGAGACATCTATTGATTATTATTCTTCATACATTATTATAATAAGCAGCTCCTGTACCATTGCCCACCGGTTACACAATGTTGCAACCAGACTATAAAACTGACTGTTTACGACCGATATCGTTCAGTTTTACGCAAATACGCTTCTGTTTCATGCTCTACAGCTATTTAGTTAGCTACTTCTATGGAAACTTAGTGATTAATAATGGTGGTTCTTCTTACACTGTGCTCGAGTCCTATATGATCTATATTATCATATATGTAGTTTAAGTGCACAGCCAAGGAAGGTTGAAACTTTTGTGCCTTTTTCTATAGCGCTTACTATGTGAAACACAATCCAATAAAAAACATTTTCAATCTCATAAGTCGGTTCAAGATTACTCACTGTTCATCATAGAGAGTATTATAAAGTACAATTATAGTTATTGCTGATGAACCCAATAATATTTTCTACTTCATTTTTGAAACGACAGAAGAGATTCGTTTTACAATTTTTAACTAGGAACATTTAGTAGTTCTTAAAGACCTAAATGCGCCCACAGTCAATGCAAAGTCACTTTCGTATTCATCCATTTAAATTCAAAAGCTTATAATAGAGGCTTTAAAAGAAAAACAAAAAGGTATGACAGCGTTATCTAAAGTTAAACGGAATAATATCGAAGCAGATAACATCTTAGATGACGCTAGTTGTAATAAAAATGCGCCGCGCATTCTACTGGAGACGCGGTAGGTAGCAGACGTGGGAATATTTGCAATACTGCGTAAGTTGTAATGTTGGTTAAATGAATCCCAAACAGGATAAAAAAGATTAAAATTAGTGCCAGAGATCGGTACTGTCGTAGTTAGTAGTCGAATTTTTCATCGAGGTACCGTAAGTTGAAATAAGTTTAAAAATAGTCGAATGTATATTGGCTTACAAAAGATTTGCAATTTAAAATCCTTCTGTTATGCGCAGGCATTGCAGAAGGATTGTAGTTATTTCCTTACAGGCTGAAGTTATTTCCTTATTGACTGTGTGTGATGCAGCTTATAGACTTTTCTTGCTTGACTTTTATAAATAACAGGGTGATTGTCATTCTGTGCTGTACAATACATTCCAAAAGTAATCTCAATTGCATGTCAAGATTATTACTTAGTCTGCGTTACACCTTTATTTATCAAATCAATGCAAATGTTAGGTATCATGTTCGTGCCAAGATCTACTAATAGATCAGTAATTGAGGCACCACAACCTATCAATTCAGGCATAACAACCTATCAAGATTTCTATCAGAAATTTAAGTAACTAATTTCATCGGCTTTCTATCATCAAGTAAAACCATAACGTTTACAGCCCTGTGTATGGATTAAATGATCTGAGGCTGTTCATGAAGAAATTACAAGTTTTATAGGTTCATAAATAAGCAGCTAGGGCATATATGAAAATTATTATTAAAGCTAAACACACCCATAACTATAACATTTGGTTTTTATAGCTACTTACTGTCTAATGTTTATATTAAAACGGTTATTTAATTGCACATTTATGTTGCACATTGCACAGGCTTCGATATTTGTCGGTAAATTTCCTTTTCAGTAACGTAAGCATAATCCACCGTTGAAGTTTCCATTACTTATTACCTCCAGGAAAAGTAACGTGTTACTATGGAATTATTTGTAAAAATAATGTCTTAAATAGGTAAATCACAAGAGTGCAGTATACCCAATTGAACACAATTTTATTAATGGCAGGAGGATAATGAATAATAATCTTTTGAAAAAAGTATTTAATCACATAAGCATCATAAGTCAATTATATAAGCATCATAATCACATAAGCATCATAAGTCAATCAATCAATCATAAGTACCTACGTACTCCAGTTTATTTTAAAAATTCAACTACCGATTAAAATCCAAGTCAATAAAAATATTATGCCACGTAAGGTAAACGAAGAGAACAAAGCAGTGAGTTATAAACACAAGTGGGTCACCTAACATAAAGACGGAGTACTGAACGAAACCAAATTGGCCATTAAAACACGTTCAGTCGAGAGAAAACCACGTATCGTGAGCAAACCATTGTTGAATTGGCTAAAGTTAACTCGTGTGAACCTTTGTTATACATAAGAAATATTTAGGACTACGATTCCGTCAAAGCTTTTCAATTTGTTTCGCCAACATAATATATGCCTTATCTCTAAAAGCCGCCTTTTTCAATTTGCTGGGGTTGGATTCAAGTCTAACTTGCTGCAGCTCAACTACTATATTTCAGTCATTAACGTCAATCGAGCCATCATCATCATCACTGCCTATCTTCACCCTCAACCTTTCTTTGGTTTTGCAAGACTCCACAGTCGGGGGTCAGCTTCACCCAAGATTGACTCCAGTTAACCTGGTACCATTTCCAGCTCATTATAATTATGTGTTGGGGATACCAGAGGCCAAAAATTTCCAAAGATCAATCATTCTTTAATAGATTTGCTAACTACATGGGGATTCGGAACTCATTATCTGCCTCGTTCATAGATCTATACGATGAGCTTCTCAAGCACTAGAAGTATGTAAAACAAAATAATCAGATGTCAAATGCAAATATATGCATGAGAACTAAAATTATCATAAACATGACTGTTTTTATGTTAGTGTTATTTCTAGAGCTACATCATTTCTGCTAAGATATTCAAAATATTCTAGCAGATGTGTAAAGATATTTATGTTTTATTTAAATTCCCATGTAAGGTATACCTAGTATAGTTAATTATGTTACTGGGAGAAAATCCCTCTACTACAGAATTTTGATTGGAATAAAAAGATTATGCATGAATGATCAAATTAAGACAATGTCGAGTGGTACCTACTAGGCTACCACAGACAGATTTTTGGATTTATAAATTGTTCCTTGCATATATTACAAACTAAGTTGGCCACTGGTCTCATTCACACACAACCTCTAACCAAAAATCCTGTTTCTAAATCATGTTTTGAATAAACCTCAGATTGAAAATAAAACAGATTTAATACAAATGGCCACAGATCACGGAACTCAACGGAATACTTCTCTAATAGAATCACGTATTGCTTCACTTCGGTGTTCGGTATGCAAGTAACGGAGAGGTGATTATAAATCATATCGACACGCTTCCACAAATTAAAATATGTTGTAAATAACATTCGATAAGAAAGTGTCTGTCCGTCTGTTCGTGTTGTATCGAGACCCGTTAGGCAGATTTTAATGGATATTTTTACTGTTGGAAAGTTTTCCGGAAGTACGCAACGAGTTTTAGATGGAAACATGGCAATTTAATCCAATTAAGGTTTTTGATAATTATTGCAACAGGTCAACTCCTTAGTATTATGATTTGACTTCCTCGTTGGTCTAGTGATCCCAAACGGAACTGCTGAACGTAGGGTCTTGCTGGGTTCGATTTTCAGGTCTAGTAAAGTATTATTGGGTTGCTCATTAGGAATTTGAGCCTGATCAACGGCAATAGCCTTGAACCCTACATGGGGGACTTAAATATAACTGGCAAATTCATTGACTAACTCATAGATCCCTACCTGACCATTCCTTCCTTCCATCTTTCCTTGGGAATGATGACTTCTGAAACACTAGCAGCGCTTCGCAGTTTCACCCGCTTAAGTTTCGATCATGTGGAAATATCGGGATTAAAAGTATCCTATATCTTAATCCTAGTTTTAGACTATCTGTGTGCCAAATTTCATCCAAATCCATTCAGTTGTTTTTGCGTGAAAGAGCAACAAACATACATCCATCCATCCATCCTCACAAATTTTCGGGTTTTATTAGTAGGATAGCAAGTAGAATTGTATAAACTCTCAACTGAACTCCTCGAATCTCAACTTCTCATCAACTTTGATTATTTTCTTTTCTTCCTGATTTCTCTTCGAAACAATAATACTGAAGACTTGTTTATTGTTGGATTCTTTTCCATCATCAGTTATATTACTCGTATAAGTACTAGCATTCTCTCCACCCTTACTTATACAATTATATTTACCAATAATGATTATAGTGGTACCTAAACGCTTCACACGCAATCATTTACTGAGCACTTTATTAAGAGTTCTCTCTTTAGCAGTTAAAACATTTACAGTCTGCTAGGCTGAGAGTTTTAATAATAACTTTATTATAGTTCCTCGTAAACCTGTAAATTCAACCCTTTTAGATTTTCTTCATGTCTGTTTCCTAGAAGGTATAATGTTTATTCTTCTGCCGCAGATGATATTCATTTAGATAAATACAACATGAGAACTAGTATCTACGATGGAAATGTTTCCAAAAATATTATATCTGATAGTTGCGAATTTAATACCATTTTACCGAACTAATCGAATGGAGCACTCAAAGATGTTGTTGAATGCACATACACTTTGATTTTGCTGTGAGAGGCTAAACTCAACCAAGAAAATATAAATTAATTTTATTTGCCAGAAACACGATGAGGCAGTAAACTCCGTTTTCATAAAAACCTAACAACGACCAGAAGTGTACCATTTTACAGAAAAACTACGACCAATTACTATTTAGTCTCCAGATAAACTTTTTACTAATATCCCATAAGCAATAACTTTACCTTATACAGCGTGTTCAATAAATCAGGGCCAATAAAATGGTGTAAAAACAGTCGGCGAGCGCGCGCTGTATAAGGCAATATATGGGGACAAGGGGGTATATGGTACATGACTCTATTGCGCAGTACGAACACGGCTGAGGAAGGACCGTATCTTGTGGTCTACGGGACTGTCGGGTTTATACATTCCCTTTAAGAAATGGTACGGTTTTTGTGCCGATATGATTATGGGGAAGAACAATATTGATTCGGTGATACTCGTAACTAGCTTGGCAGATTTTGTTTTGGAAGCACTCGTAAAAGGCGGACGAAAGTTTTAATATACTATTTATTACTAAGATGGCAAAAGCGACATAACAGGCATCATTTTTTTAAATCTGTTTTTTTTTTAAATATTCTTACTTTTTTATATTACATTTGTCGGAAATCCCGCAAGACCTCGAGACAAGAATCGCATTCAGACAGCAACTCAATAAACATAACAAACTTAACGAACCAATACATGATCGACCAACAATTAACAAACAAATACCTGTCATCAATCCTGCTCCTCCAACAATTAACCCTGAAGAACCAGACAATCGTTGCTGCGACCAATCAGCAGTCATAATTAGCTCCAACCCTTGCTTCGACCAATCAGCTTCAATAATGAGCTCCTTAAATCTCTCCTCTACTAACGAAGTCCTCCTCGCGTCGGTCAGAATGCCGTTAACAAATCACGACACAAAGCCAGAAGTAATATATCTTAACAGGTGAGATAACAGATTGTTAACATAAATATAGAAGAAAATAACTTAGTAAAGGAGTCGTTAATTTATCACAAATGAAGACTAACTTAATTGTTGATTTACCGGTAGATAGCCAGAAAGATCTAGCGACGTAAGTTAAGGACGGGAAACTTCATATAAGATTACACATTACTTAACATAAACAGGGGTACAACAGGGGTCAGTCAAATCTCAGTTTAAAATGTGAACTTTGGGATATGTTGCAGATTTCTTTATTTCGGAGTTCACAACCCAAACTGTATAGTGTATATGTCAAATGTTGTCGTTGCTTCTATCATATTCAAAACATTTTTTCAACAACATCATAAACTACCAAATTAGGTTTATTTTGTGTTCTAAAAGTAATTTTCATCAAAACAACACCAGCCGTTCTTGGCGTACCTAACTTCTTTATTTCTTCCATCTCTCGAGACAGCGCCGCAATTTTTTACAGCAATCACTATTAGTTTCTACGATGGCATGCGGTTGATTAACTGAAAGTATAGTCTCGTTGTATAATTTGTTTTGCGTCGCTATGATGGCAGTATGATGTTGCCGTGATTAAACTGTGATGTCATGTACAGTTATGATTAAACTAAATACGTTATTGTTGTGGAAGAATGGGCTTGGTGACGCGATGACAATGGTGGAGTTTACTTATGATGTGGATGAATGGTAATAAATTAACGAATAATGTATCAAGAAATATCTTTGTCTATTCTAGGAATGTCTTCATTGTGAAGGGTAATGCAGTCTTACGTTATATGCATAGATATTATGATTGTAACGTAAGAAGTGCACTATACTTTAATAAACATAACAAAAGGAATATACTTTTGCGTTAGCTCATAGATGAAAATACAGAATGCCTATAAATCAGTTACTAGAAATGACTTCTGACTTCTGTTTTGGAAATTAAAATATCACTTACAAAATATTAAAAACAAAGTACTCATTGTTTTGGCTCCTGCGCAAAACAGTCTTTGAGGCCACGCTAGCGTCTGATGGATTACGGGCCAACGTTGTGTGGCTTTTAGCTATAAATAATTTACCTTGTAGTTATTATCTAAGCCGCTACTGGCTTCAAATACACATAGTATAGAGGCACAGTAAGTAAACTAGTGATTTGATTTTTTTATTTATTTATTTAATTATGGCATTCCAACGACTTATTCATTAACACATTTTTTGGGGTACTGTAACAATTAAACTTAAAATCTAGAGTGAATTTGTCACTTACAGGTGTGCACAGCACTTACATATTTCAAGTTTTATAATTTTACATAGAGTACATTTAGGTTAAAAATAAACTAAGTACATGAAAACAAAATTGAAAATTAAAACGAAGAAAAGAAATAACTAAATATATTTTGTTGCTCTAATGAATAACACATCAATAACACATCACAAAATAACACATCAATCAATGACAAAAATAAATAAGTAAGTAGTAATATATAGTAATAATATTAATAATATGGATATTAACTGTGGCCACTGTGGGTCAGTAACAATTGTTTGCGAATTTGCGATAGCTTATTGGCGAAGATGTCAATGCTATTGGAGCGTGTATGGAGCTCATTGTACGTCTTCATTAACCTGTTCATTGGTGCTGAATGTCCGAGGTTAGTTCTTGTTGGGCATGGAGTGAATACATCTAGGATGCGTTGAGATCTGGGTGAACTATGGCGAGGGACATATATATTTATTTCGACGACATATAAGTTTCATAAGTCACAGCACGTTTTCCAAACTCCATTCAAACACAAGTGAGCCTTATGCTGCTCATCGCATAATAGCCAGGTTCTCATCTGGAAGAACTTACACTATCCCAAATAATTGTCAAATCTTCTATGTAAATCTTCTGAGGTAGTTTTGATATTGTGGTAACTTTACGTCGCCTGACGAAGTGCCTGACGAATACCGTCAGTCTTGGCGCATGCCGTTATTATAACTTTTTACCATTACCAATTAGATGTTGAATACATTGTGCGTCTGTCAAGTTCTCCATGTTCCAACACAATAATACAACGTTCATTCGGAACCGGGTGTCGGTCCACTATAATTTAAACAGGACCTAACCTGGGGCAGTCATTACTTGACTACTTACTACACCCTTATCCTAAAGTCACAAGGTCAAATATTGTGCAGCAAGATTCGTAAGAATAGGCATTATCTCGCTCAATAACGATCCTTTATAGCGAAGTTTTAGAGTTGATAATGGCTTGACAAATTCGAGGTTTGAGTGGCCCAACCTGTTGGCCGGGGGCCACCTAAGACTACTGCTTATTGTGGTACCCTTGTTTTTTTCTGTAATTGATTTTTAATGGCTTTTAGAGTTGTTAGGATGATTCTTGAAATTCGGTTCAAGATTATTTGATGGGCAATTTTGGTTGATTCCCATTTATGATAGGAGACAGAATAGCATAAGTATATTAATTAGGGGGTAAGCAAAGATAGAGTCAGTTGGGTTTAGTAAAAACCTTGGAGTCATCGGGTGAGTACCTTTGATTCGGCTCCTAAGGACTCTTTCAAATATTCCCAAAAATGTTTTTCAACATAAATATTACCACAACTCTCACAGTATTTTCTCGTTTCTCCCTAATGAGCTGCCATAATTCTCCAAGTCTAATTAAACCAAAATTTGGTGTTAACTTTACGAGCAAATATTTTAAAAACAAATGGAAGCACACATGACATGCGATAATATTGTGCCGTTTCCTATGTCCAGGTACCAATTGCAGTTAAACCACAGTGCACTTGGCAGAGGTACTTGAAATAATGACACAAATGGGTAATAAGTAGGTACGAGCCAGTTGGCCTGAGCTGGCACTTCATAGCGCTTTGGCACACAAACGTTTATATATCTCAACAGTATTTAAGTTAGACAACGTTTCAGTCCAGGTCCAGGCTGAATTGATTGATTGTAAGTTTATAAGTATTTATTGGTATTACATCCTCCCAAAGAGAAAACAATATTGCTAGTGTCCGTTTAAGTTTTGAATAAATATAAAGGGTTGGAGCCACATCTTACAAATCGTCGTCTTCTTCATCAAATGCATTAACTTTATACCTAGCTATCTCTAGGATAAAGTTTACAGGCGAATCCTGTTTTCTGTGGCGTGTGGTCACTATAATTGTTTCTAGCCATAAAAAGTCTAGAAAAAACAGAATTAAAAATACTTTTAAACGTTTTGTATTAAACAAATAAACACTCAATCATTCTCAAACTGGTAACTAGTTGTTTTTAATTACTTGCAAATTGCTGAGAGTGGATGAGCCTGTGAGACCATTCGAAAGAATGTGATCGTAGTAGATATCGTTCTGAAAGGTGCACGTTTTCTTAAAAAATCGACATCAATAATACTTATTTCATTCACGAATTCACCATTTGCGAGGGATAGATAATAATTAAACTATGATTCACATAATAAACATATTATTTGGCAGTCTGTTCTTTTTCATCAACATAAAAAGTTTATTGATTTTCTGACATAAACATAAAATATCTGTAGAGATTATCATCATTTAGTTGATCATCATTATTGAGGAGAATGGCCTGACTGATTGCTTACATACAGTTGTTGGTAATAATAATATTTTTTTTTTTTTTAAGTGTTTCTGACATTCAAATTTAATGTGTATTTTTAATTCAATCAAGTTTTAATTGTTACTTTAATATCTTATACCTCTTTCTAGTAAAATTTTATTCATCTCATAAATAAATTGGTAACGATAGTTTTGTATAATTTAGAAGCATTTTTTTTTTTTATTTTAATTTTGTAAATGTAAGAACCATGGATCCGTTCATTATAATTTTTTTATATTGACTTGAAAGAGCATGGCAGTTGAGAATGTGTCATGCTCACTTAAATGTCTCACTGATGGTGGCGCGTGTGTTGGATCATTCGGTTCCCTTCAAAATGGTTGAGCTGGATGGTGCTGATCCATGCGTCATGTTCGTGAACGGGCGCTGTCAGTTGAGACTGGTCATCTCTTAGCTGCCAGGGCTTCTTTTTAATCTTATAACTATCTTGAATTGTTTCTTCATAACATTGTTCTCACATATAGAAGCAACAAGAATACTGTACTCAGGATTTTGTAATATCTTAATTTAAAAGAGTGTCCTTGGAGTTTCTTGCCCGTTCTTCTCCAAGAGATCTACGTTTTGGAATGGGCAACTAGCTTCAACTTTCTGACTAACTGACCGACTAGTTAATTTTGACAATTCAAAAGTGCCTGGAAATGGTTTAATTGAAATAAATGCTTTGAGTTTGAGTTTGAGTTTGAGTTTGAATATCTTTAATTCAACTAGTGATAATGGATTTCACTTTATATTATATCTTTTTGTGTTTATCTCGTTGGGTAAGATAAGCTGAATACTGGATTTGGTGATTTGGAGAGTAGATAGCTTTGTGTTTTTTCTATCGTTTACTTTATTGTTCTAAAAAGGCTTTATTACGTCGGTATGTCTGGGAGCTTAATTTGCCTCTGCACCAACAAAAACTTTATCACTCAATCGCATTCGGTGGGAACTGGCTAAAGGCACTAAAAATTGTGGGTCAGTTGCCATAAAAAAATACTTTTTACCAAATTAAGGGTTCCAAAAATTCGCTCCGGTAGCGGTCAGAAAGAAAATCTGATATTACCATAATCACCGACGCTCGACAACCAATTTCAACGACGAAGGTTAAAACTCGCATCTATCTTTTTTCCTCCTACTGGTATTCCCACATGAGAGTGAGATAGATTTGTTTCTTGTTGTTTTTCTTGTTGTTGGGCTCATTTGCATGCACACGCGACGCAAGCGCAGCGCTCCGTGTTCAGGGTTAATAAGGCGATATATAAATACGATAACGGTGGAACAGCCTGTTGGATTCCTATTGACATTTTGTTAATACGTTTGTTAATGTGTCACCATTATTCGGTTGTACCTCTGAGTAGAAGTTCCCAAGCTGGTTTTCATTGACAAAATGACATTCCATAAATACTCGGCTTATAATTTATTATCCAGACAAGCAGAAGAAGATTAAAAAAACTGAAGTGTTAATCGATTTTTGTTGCTGACCGTCCTATTCTGACTGTCTGTTGACTCTTTTAAGGCTCTCCTTATAGGCTAGATTAGGCTGCGTATTCGGAAAAATTCAAAAGTACTTATTAAGTTATAGGATGATCCAAACGTATTGCAATACCATGCACATTCTCCTCGGCGGATCAAGGTAATTCTTGACCAACACAAGAAACGCCTTGTCCAACTGTAGCACAAAATCTGTTTTTATTCGAACGATAGCATATTGCAATAAAGGAAACAAATTGTAACTTCTTGCTGCGCAAGAGTTATAACAGGTTATCTCGAAGTTTCATCTTACCGTTTGTTTTTCCGATTCCACGGAAGTACCCGATCAACAAATAAATTATTGTATTGTATTAATGTTTGCTAAACAAATAACAGATAGTCTAGCTAGAGTTGCTCGAGATACAATGAGCTACAAATCATCTCAGCTCACAATAGAGCTGCGCCCTGCTCCGCATGGACTCGATACTATCGATAATTGCGAGATATCCTCGAGTCTATAATTAGAGGTGCTCCGCAAACATCTGCTATCGACGATGTCAATAATTATACAACACTAATGTTTAGAAAATTATGTTTGTGGGACTTTTTATCAAATTATTCTTATCTATTACTATTTTATTAAATTAAATTATTTATTTTATTAAATTTCCATTGCAGTTTATTAAAACTGAATTAATTTAATAACTACAATACATTTTCCAGGGTCTCATAACTGTCACTCTTCTGTTCCTATCAAGTTTATCTTTGAAATCTCTTTTATTACTCTGAAAGTCTAGCTAGAAACTCAGTGCACTCACTTTGAACAAGGCTCATCCGTGAGATTAACGGATGATGCAGAAATCACACACTAAAACTTTTTACGACTCATTAAACATGAATTCAAAGACAATAAAAGCTGTTAAAGTCTCACCTTTTTGCTCACACCATAACAGTAAAACAAAAGTCACACCCACGTCTGAAATAGAAAGTGCAACACAATCTGGAACACAATTGGCAGATAAGCTACGAGTAATAATAATAATAGTAGAGATAATGGCAAATTGAGTGGTTGGACGGTAAGATGGCAAGCCTTGGAATGACGTAAAAGGTATTGATCAAGTCATACATCAAAACCCAGTTGGGAGACTTGAGTTTACTGATAAATAAGGTTAAATTTATAGTTAGGGAAATAAGAATAGAGCTTTTGAATTGGGAGTTGCTTACGTTATGAATAACTAGCACTTCGCCTGCGTGTATTCGTGCCAAATTTCAAGTTTATTAACTCGAGCAATAAGATTTTTCATACAAACAAAATCCCCCCTTTTCACCCCCCCAAAGGTCGAATTTCCAAAAACCCTTTCTTAGTGTTCCCCTACATAATAAAAGGAAGCCGTATGCAAAATTTCACGTTCCTAGTCCTTGCAGTTTCGGCTGTGCGTTGATATGTCAGTCAGTCAGTTTCTTCTTTTATATATATAGATATCTCGTTCATAGTCATATGAAGGAAACAGAGAAGACAAACTGTGGCATCCTGTAGCTTCCTACTGATACTACGAGTGTCCCATCGTGTTCAATATCACGTTTACCTATGTTATTACGTTATTTCACGTTTTACTATCTATCACTCTTGCCGTCGATGCAGTGCATTGCACTCATTAAAAAAAATAACTAATTCATAATGACATTATTACAAAAATTATCGGTTGGGTTGAATATGAAAACTTAATAGCAACTTACGTTTCTAATCCTACTAACAATATAAAAGTGAAAGTTTGTAAAGATGTTTAGATGTTTGTTGCTCAATCAAGCACAAACGGCTGAACGGATTTGGATGAAATTTGGCACACAGATAGTTTATAAATAGGATTAACACATATGATACTTTTTATCTCGATATTCCCACGGGATCTAAACTAACGCGGGTGAAAACACGGGGCGCTGCTAGTACACTTATAAAAAAGAAAATGTTCAAAGAAAACTTACCCAATTATAAGATAAATCACGCTGAGCCAGCCGGTACAATGCGATCATAATCGCAGCAGATTCCGGAGCGGGTAACCACGGTGCGGAGGTAATAACGAAGGGCGCGGTGCGGCAGTAGCATGGCCAAATAATAAATAACAGGGAATGACGCCACATAACCGATTGATCGAGATTCTGAAGTAGTAGTAACGGAATGAACACAGATTTATAATGAAGCTGATGAATTGTTGTTAGACTAAGATCTCGATCGAAGGTTGCTCAAATTAGACGGAGTTGCTCCGCAGTACTCCGCACGAAATTGGAAATTACGTTTCTGGTTGAATGAACAAGGTATTTGCGGCCTAGTTAAATTATAGGTATATTGAGTAGAGATAGATTAGTCTCTGATAATAAACAAAAGTAAAATTATAAATAATATATAGGGAGCTGCTAGCACTGGGCAATAATTATAAAATGCAATACCTTACGTTATATTTAAATGTATCTCCTGTGGGTCCCTAAAGATATTAGCCGTAAGGTACATCTGACCATTATAAAACACTCAGCTACTTGTCTGAGATTAATGAATTATCACTGAACATACCATAAATGAATAATTGATATCCTAGATAGTATTAATTTAGTCTCAACACGCAAGTCATATGCCGCATTCAAGCACGATTCTCGCTGAAGTCTAGTCAAGCAATTGTAATGTTTACACGGAATTACTGACTGTCAAAGATGAAACGACTAAACGGGGCTTCAGAAGCGAAAGTATTTAAAAAACGAGGCATTGATAACGACGGCTTTTAGTAGCCGCAGTTGTTTATCTTAGCTGAGTTATTAGCTAAGCAATAGTTTGTGTACAGGTTCATGTGCCGTAATCTTTGTCATAGCAAGTAATCCGCTAGCAGTTTTATGTTTTATTGTAAGATAGGTTACGGTATATTTACGATAGCCATGGCTTCAATAGCATAAAAGTATAATTCTTAAGAGTGCCATATTCTTGTGTTTGAATTGTATAATAACTTTGATTTTCATCATGTTCTACTTCTATTTCGTCTTTGATTTCATTGAACCATTTACGTAATTATGTTACTTATTTCAAACACACTAACTATTCTTTGACTTTAATCCATTATTCAAATCGATTATTTCTTATTCAAATGGCAATTAGACGTAGAAAGCATAGCATAGTGCGTAAAGACAATTGAACGTATAAATCACGTAGTAAACTGCAAAATGCCAGCAGTGCACAATGGCTCTGGGTGAGGTAACCGCACGGATTGAGTCGGTAACTCGGTACCACCGCGGCGCATGCGGAGGTAATGACAGGCCGTGAATGATGGCTTGCCGAGGCAGCGACGGGTAGGCAGTAGGCAGGGCTCAAGGTTTGAAGACTGTTTTATTTTATGCATTGCAAGGCAGCTTAGTGACTATAAATTAAACAGTCATCTTTGTCTATATTATTTTTATATAGAAAATCGTATCATCGCATCCTACCTTATGTCTACGTAGTCTACGTCATAACATTCTCATTCATCCTTACAATCGTAATTATCTTTGTAGCAGCAAAATGTCGGCAACCGCGACCAGACATGTAAAGTCATCCAATTCCGCGAACATTCTTATGTGCAAACAATGGTGGAAAGTGTGCTGGATGTACGGAGATCAAGAAAAGTACTACAGACAACTCTATGGCAAAAGAAAACTCAATAATCTAAACACAACGTTTTTAAACTTCAATGATACGGACACCAAAAGACCCGGCGCGCAAATAACTGAACTCACAGATGATTTTTTTGAAGATAATTGCTCACAAATTGAACCAGCGCCAGACGAAGTGGACGCTCCAAGAGAAATACCTTTAGCAACAGAACCCGAAGCTACCTATGGCTTCGATTACCAAACGACGTGGCAGAAAGACCAAAGAAGACAACCCATACAACAGAGTTATGATGAATACATGAACACAACAGATCTAGACAAAATATTAAATACAAATCTCAACGCAGATAGTATTAAGAGTATGTTAGAAAACGGTCTACCTCAAAGATCTAAAATTATTGATGCGAAAGAAGAAGTAGTAAGAAATGGGAATACAGTAGGGAAGAATTTTAGAACAGTTTGTAGGACGAAAAAGGGAGCTTTAGTTACTGAAGAAACTGAGATCTCGACTGATGGGAGGACTTTGGCGAATCTGAAGTTTCAAAGGTCTACTGTGAAGACTGGCCCTAATAAAGTGAAGGAAGTGCTTCAGCCGCTGAAGGAGGACAAAGTGTTGGACGAGTGCTCGAGGAGGAAGTGCATCGGAGACCAGCTCACGACCACCACCACCACGCTGGTGACGGTCACGCAGACCTCCTTGACTTCGTGCAATGAGTGAGTATTTACTTACAGTTGCCATGATTTATTTAGTAAATAGGAATGTAATTATAATCTGCAGTGTTTTTTTGGTTGTAAGACGTGCTTTACACATTTTCGCTAACTGCATTTTTACGTGGTTACAAATTTTTCAATTAACTGTTAAAAAATTCTAGCCATGCAACATTAAGCGACCATAATATGTTAAAAACATATCAAGTTCAGATAGAGTTAAATGAATCACGTCAGGACATGTCGCAATATCTGAACCAAATTTTCTTTATTGTCAATTTATTACATAATCTTTCTGCACTCTAATTTAACCACAGTCACCCACACAATAGAATTCAATTTTCCTCCCCACGTCTTTCGCCACAAAGCCCCTTACGCACTGTAGGCGGCGCGAGCGCAGCCGCACGCAGTTCCGGTAATGACGCTATTGGAATCCGCCATGATTGCTGTCTCGTGGTTTTCGAACATGGCAGGGGCGATGTGACTGTATAGTTTCATGGAAATACTTATGACAAGAGACATGAAACACACATGAAAAATGTAAATATATATCCCACACAGTTAACATGGTTCTTATATATTTGTTTCCTTTCCATCTCGCTTATAAGTTATAATAACACAGTCAACGGATGTTTTTTTCTATACATAATTTTGTTTTCTTAGCATAAAAATACTGACACAAGAACTCATCGAAGATTACATTACCTCTACCACCACAAAGTAGAAGCCAATGAAAACGCCGCCATCTTGAAATTGACAGCCCGCCATAAAATGAGTTACCACGTAAAAAAAGATAATTCCATTCAATAAACAGTAGATTGATATCATACGATTTATTGCGGCGCGGGAGCGATTTTAAACGAACAATGTAGTACGATGCCGCTTAATGCGTACAATTTAACTACCACGATACAGTGTTATCGTGTAATTGACGTAAAAGGCTTGAAATCCAATTTAAGGAGCTCTTTATAGTCCACTTTTATAATAATTGTAAAACGCTCCTTAGGTCTTATTTGGACTTAGATTATTAAAAATCAAGCTGTAAATTCTTTACATCTATCCTTAAGAGATTAACATAATAACATTTTAGTAACAAGATGAAAGCCTCTTGATATAAACTTCTTACGCCAACCATGAGAAGCTAAAATGAATGATGAACGAATGAAAGATGAAAATAAAAATTAACAGCTTTTAAAACTGCCCCTTAAGATGGAACTAGTCGCGAGCTCGAACTCACTGGTAGGCATGGCGAAAAAGCACGCTGTCTCACCTGGCTTCGTGTCTGACAAATAAAGTGATGAGCAGTTAGACGCTAGTCTACACGCACAACGTCTAGTTCTCACGCACTGAAATACCGTTCCAAACTGAAAGGCACGTAAAAAAAATTCGAAAAGTACTTTGGAAAATCGAGTTTTCGGAAAAAACCACTGCATAAATCAATTAGAAATAAAATTCATTGAACACTTCGATAACTGAGCTTTGTCGGCACCGACTTTGTTTTGAAGATTTTGCAGTTTTTTTTATTATTTATTTACACCTTTGTTGGCTTATAACTTCTTAATGGCTTTTTATTTTACTATTCTGTTTCCGTACAGACACAATTAATAATAATACAAAACGATATCATGTTTTACTTTGGATGCACAGTGTCAAACAGTGGAGTAATTTAATACTCTCCCGAAATTTGTATGGAAAAAATATCTACTAGTGGTACCTTAATCTGGCAATCCGACAGACTACGCATCGCCTTTGCTTGCGCGCCAAAAAATGTAAAAACAAAAAGCAACATGGCGGAGAACGGGCGATGTTATCTCTTGGCTACCGTTTACAACGGCGCTCGAGTCCCTTGTAGTCATGTACCGACGACGGGCAGTGATCGATGACTCCCTTTTAAACATTTTTTATTAAATGTTGTCACCGGATTCTGTAGTTTATTTGTTAATTCACACTTAATTTGATAAAGTAATCGGCGAGTTTGTAAAAGAAGATAATTATTCTCTAATTAATTGTATGTGCTGGTAGAAAAGTTGGGTGCACTTCACGTTATCTTATGTTTTTATCAATTACAGCAAAACTTGACATCTTCGAGATAAAATCCGGAACGAGGAAGTAACAGACGTAACAGTACTGTAACTAAAGGTAGTACTTACTGAAGAACAAGGTGTTGCACTGCTTGCAATTTTCTTTACACCATAGCGGAAACTTTGTGATCAGTTACTAAAGATTTAAAAACTAACTTGATACGCTTTGATCATCAATGTTGCCAGTACAAAATGTAATGCCCTCCAATAAAAGCATAGATAAACCGCCTTCCGTTATAATAAGGCTTCTCTTTACAACATCCTTCCATAATGAATCACGACAGTGTTTAATTTCAGAGACTCATCAAATTGCACAAATTAGCTATTACGACATGTAAGAAATCGAGTTTCTAAGTAGATCCGTAATTCTAGAAAATCATACAGTATATCGGATACTTAACCAACATACTTCAGATTACACGTTAGGACTTAAGAAAAGTTACAATTTCTCTTGAAGACACGTACGACGGAATGAACTAACAGATTTCAGTCAAAGCTGTCAAAATGACACTTCGTTTGACAGACTACGGTAGGAGAAATCCCATGAAATAGTGATAGGATGTCAATACTAGGCCGTCATCAATCTAAACTAGTTAATTCTAGCTGACAACAACCGTGCTGGGAGAACCGTTTCGTCTTTATCCGACTTTAGCGGTGTGCGTGATGACACGAGATACGGTAATCAAATAATTATTTTATAACTGTACCCAAATCCATGGCGTTGATTACCCGATCTTATACAAAAAATGGGAGTTTGATAAAACACCGTCGATATCGAGGGTATTTGATATTACTAATCCGAATCTTGTTTAGGTTGTCAACTAAAACTATTTTTTTGAAGTGAAACTTCTTTACGCACGCTTGACTTGGGGAGTAAGCTGGCGAACGCGTGACGTAAGCGTTACGAAAAGTGTGATCGGGCAAGGCGAACGGAAGTTAAGTGGGGGATATAAGCAAGAAACAGCAGTGCGCGCGCACATTTTCTTTCTCTCTTCCTCTCATAGCCAAATACGTTCCGTATATCTAAGCACACTGCAGGCTTATTGTCTGTATCACAGTGTAGGAGCAAGAGAGAGCAGTGCGCGCGCACATTTTCTTTCTCTCTTTCTCTTATAGCTAGTAAATGAAATTTCGTAATTCTATTTCGTTTTGAACAATTTTATGAATTAATATTTTGTTCAATACATTCAATATTCTACGTTTAAAGTTATATGTATATGTGTATACATGTATATATTGTACACACATATATATATATATACATACAGATGGAGCGAAAGAAGTTTCACTTCAGTCGTGTGGTCATAAGCACACTCGTTTTTTTTTTTTTCAAATAATGAGCCGAGATGGTCTGCGGCGTGAAGTCTATGCATAAATGATAAGGAACAAACCTACATTCTTTGGTTTATGTTCCATCGCTGACTATAAACCTTAACTGTTGTGCGGTTCACACTTTGTGCTCGCACCGCGTATACTCCGGCGCCCGCGCCGCGGCGCCGGCGCGCGGCGATGCAATAAATACAGACGTGCTGTTGTGCAGCTTGGAGGGCCTTACAAGAGGGTTCAGCTCAGATGGTCTACCTGTATAACGCTACGACGTAGTTTATGAGTAAATATTAATTTAAATAAAGTTTTCTCGTCGCACCTTCACCTCGTCATTCTCCACCCAAGATTTGTATTCAAACCTAGCACTATACCTACACTCCTTAATCAATAAATACATCTACATGTACATTATGCATGGAATTTCCTAAGGTATCTGCAATAAACATTAAAAAGAAAATAATTATACATAAATCACAGGTCATTCTCACCGCGAGGCGGCGGGGGTCCGAGTGACGCCACGGTATTCGTAAGTGAGTTACGTCTCGTAGCTAGTGAATAGTAATAGGATTCGATGATATAATGCTAGTAGTGCTTCAGCCAGTTTCGGAGTTCGAAGCTTAGAATTCTTGATGTAGATCCTTTTATTAGTGTAGTGCTTTAAACCCAAACTGCCAAAGTGACAGATTACCAGTTTGGGTAAAAAAGGAATTGGTAACTGGGACTTCTTCTTCTTCTTCACTTCTTCTTTCTTCAAATTAAGACTTGAAGAAATAAGCATTCCCAGCCCAGTTACCTACCATAATTACTTTTTTTATGAACTTAGGTTACTTTCATCACTAGAAGGTGATCCGAACAGTGATGCTCCACCTTGCTATCTTCTCTTTAATCCTAGACAATACCTACACTGTTAATCACAAGAGAATCTATCAACTTTATATTTAACACCCACAAATTAATTAATACGACATGCTCTTAAATCCCATTAACATGTGCTTTACAACTTGAATCCATGTATGACCACTGACACGACGCTATAATGAAGTTTTAACAAACTAAAGTAACTGTACCAACAGCTCCCTTATCAATTATGAGGAAGTTCCGAAGCGAGCGCGGTTTATCAATCAGAGGTAATCTGACTTAATTATCTAGTTAATGATTTAACTAAGCCGCGTATACTTGACTTATTATAACGGATGCTAAGAACTGATATGAGACATGTTCCAATTTCACGTCTTTTAATCTGCAAGAGAAATCTGACGTTGTATCAGCAGGGATGTCGAATTTGGATGTTATGTCGGCAGAGGTTGGAGGCTTAAAACATCTTCATGGAGAGGTCAATAGGAAGCTACTACGATAAGATGTGCCACGCTGCAGAATTTATGAGACAACTAAGTTTTCTCTGATACGAAAAACAAATTAGTTGGGACGCCATCTATATCTATTTACTAGTAGCCTTTCCACGATTTGATGACATACAGGCGTAGAAGGAATAGATAATGTCTCTTCTCCAGAAGGCCAATGACCCTCCAATTTCAGTACAATTCGTATCTGAATATTACAACAATAAAATATCGTTTCGTGTTGCGCTGCAATAAATCCAAACAGCGCACGCGCATGATTTAGTGCGCGCAGCTCCAAGGAAATTGGAAATCTGCTACGCTAGCCATTAATTAATACGCGTAGATATTATAATAACCATCGTGTTAACACGTGGGGATTAATTGAATCTGAATATAGATTGACCGCCGCTGATTGATCGTTTACAATGTGCACGCGATTGTGATAGGTCGTTGACTGAAGTCATTTCGTGTGTGAATCCCTATCTGAACTATGATGGAGATTGCTTTGAAGCGCTTTCTATCTGTCGTCAATCTTTTAGTGGAAATTGCAGATAAATTAGATCATTTATTGCTATCAAACTGTCGACTGGACTGGCAACTGTATTCAATAATGCAAGGAAAGCTTGGGAAAGTAATGATTTCCTCTTTATCCATGGAATCTTAGCTTTTTCGAAAGAATGTTAAATATTCCGCAGCTGTGTTAGATAGATCCTCAATCAATTAAAGCCGCCTCCACGAGAAACTTGCGCTGCTTTGGCAGGATGTAGTGAAAGCTGATTGAGAATCTCCAATGTGTTGGTTGAACATCCTCATGTTCAACGCAACCTAATGTGTTATGAAGGTATAGAATGTAACCGGAGATAAAAATCTTTGGTGAAGTCTTAGAACGCTTTGTACATTTCATCATGATCCCAAATGATTTTCTTTATTTATCTTGTTTTAAACCCCGTACACAAATCTTCCTGACGATTTATTTTTGAAAATGGGTCTAGGTTTTTCATTAGTTGTTCAACGGTACGAGAGATAACCGTATCAGATACAGATTGCTCCTAAAACAGGCCGAATAATGCTTCCAGAAACATATGTCAATCGAAATTTTGTCATTTATAATTCCGTGACACAATCTTAGACTAGTCACACTGACTATACCGATTTCACAACTACACACCAACCCGTCTCAGCTCCCGATGTTTATTCACACATTTTTCTAATCTCGCATCCCTCTCACACGTATGTTGTTAAAAAGGGCCAAAGATGCGAAGTTTCTCGGTAGCTCGATATGTTTGCGTTGCTCTTGACGTGACGTTGGCTTTACTAATTATTTACAGACAGGTGCTGGCCGGCCAGGAATAGTAAGTGGCAGCTTTTTACCATATTATGATATAACGATATTATGGCAGGATGGTCGCGTGGTCACTTTATTTCTGATCTATTTAGATAAAATGCAGGTGTGAGGAGAATTGAGCCCTTCGAGGAGACGTTGAAATTTTAAAAAAATATTGTGGAACAGTATGTCTTTTTTTTTTGTGGATGGGAAATCATCAAATGACCCCTCCCGCTCAGGGTGGAGCAGAAGGGAGTGTCAGACTCTTACTGACTAAAACCCACCCGTGTTCCTTCCTTAGCCCTTTATGTTCCGGGGTAGCGGTAACCCTTTCGGACAATCCCGCTGCCCGGAACAGTATGTCTGGGACAGAAACTTTAAGAACGATGCAAATGGGGTTAATAGAACCATAAGTTTAATTGCAGAGTTTAATAAATTATGAATTTATATGCTTGTGTACAGTCAGCAAAGGAGATAAGTATGCAGGGTCGTCGAATATAATTGAAGTTTATTAAAAAACCGATTGATATTTTCGAATGAAATTTAATTTGATTAATGAACTGTTTGTTTTCTATTAATTAAATTCAATTTTATTCGAAAACACTAATCGGTTTCTTACTAAACTTCAACTATATTCGATGACCCTGCATACTTATCTCCTTTGCTGACTGTACGTATTTTGTTTCAATAAAAATCAATGTTCATATGGGAAACATCTTTCCGGATATCAATGCAGGTTTCCAGTCAATCGAGTTACCTTCCAGCAGAAATAAACACGATTAACAAAGCTGAAAATGACCCCCTATCCCTGCAATGTCGTATTAATTAGTTGCATTGTATACCACTTGATGTCTAAGTAGCCTATCTGCAGCCGCATCTATTTCAGATTCCCAATCTATAAATAGTGCGATAATTAGGTACCGTGTACGGTGTAGGGCGGGTACCCGCCGTGGTGACTGTGGTGAGCCTATGCTCATTATATCCCTGCTAATGAGTACATAGGTTTGCCTGTGGATGTAGCCACTTATTGTACGGCCGTGTGGAGGAAGGCTGCGGTGGTCAAAGTTTTGAATAAGATAACTATAATGATACAATCCAATTTAGATTATGAAAAATTATAGGGCACATGGCACACATGGCTCTTCAACGAATCTCCATAAGTGATTATATATTATGTTGTGATCCCTAGGAGATTCTCGGTTCTCATTTATAATTTTATTATGGATAATTATCATATCCTACAGTTATAAACTTCGAGTTTATTAACCGGCCGATTGCAGCACTTACATCTTTCTCGATTATTTAGAATCATTGAAGACGATTTCGGAATCGACTGCAGATTCTAATAACCGCTACACATCATAGTTTTGGTTACTTAAAAAAAACTTATATTCTTCATAAAGAAATAATACTATATTCTTCAGCATTTACTAACCTTGTTCTATTATCTGATTCTAGCAGACGATTCTAACTAAAGCGTTCTCGAAATCTTCCTGTTCCACTCACAGTTGGCTCATTGGCTCACAGTTGACTCGAGCCGGCTCAGGCTCGGCTCACAACTGCTCGATAATTAGTAAAAACGAGCTTTAGTTTATAACGCACCTGTGGGTTTGGATACGAGCAGATTGTTATACCGGACCTGCTTCAACACACGTCAAGTTTTCTGTTTTAGATTTTTTTTTTTATGTTCGACTGTAAGACGGACCAATGGAACTGTAATGATTTCTGATCATTGCCTGTAGGTATATCACAATTTCTTATTAAAACATATTAGGTAGGTATCATTGATGACGTCAAAATAGACATGCCAACTGAAACTTTACCTCTCTACATAATTATCATTATCATATTCATCATTCAATCATTTGATCTGATTTGGTTTCCGTACGTCCTTTTCGGGTAATCACTGAAAATCAGCGCTGTGCTGTGGGTCCCCTATAGCACAGCATCATGCTGAGTGGAAGCCTTCTTGTCACAGTCATGACGTGCAGCCGTCGACTATCTCTGCTTTGTGCTCATGTATAAAGATATTTTTTTTTTTGTTTTTATTATATATGATGTCATTAGAATTAATTATCTTTTTGTTTACACGTGTTGCTGTGACAAATAAACCTATTTTTCTTTCTTTTCTTTCTTTCTTTCATATTTTTGCCGCTGTCGCATGCTACATGGTCGGCGCAAAACGTTCTATTCCATTCTCCCCTGTAAGAAATGTATCGACCGACAAGACTACGGGACATGTGGTAACAAAAATGTTTCAATCTCAGTTTGATACAATCCTACATTCTACCTACCTGTTGACTACAGCAGACACGGTAGATACTATCTCTCCGTATGTTTCCACCCAAATTGGTTGGCGCGCTATCCCCGGGCAATAACCGGGTCCACTATAACATGCGGGTCAGCTCAGAACACTGTTCTTGTTGTGTACATTTATGTGATAGCTGTTAATAATAGACTGGCCACTAGGTAAGTGGAGGCAAGTTTTGAGAGAGCAATCTGTGGCTATGTTTTGGAAAGAGACGCTAGCGTTGTAACTCTATTTTGTTTTAAAAGTTTTATACTTAAATATTGTCATTGTATGAAATACTAGCGGCCTGTCCCGGCTTCGCACGGGTGGTCATTTTTTTTTTCTTGCAATTAAAAAAGCCTATATTAATCAGTGATAAGTGTGATAACGTAGCATTCAAATGGTGAAAGAATTTTTATAATCGGTCCAGTACTTTTTGAGCCAATTCGTTACAAACATACATACAAATCTTTCTTCTTTATAATATTAGTATAGATTTGCACAGAAGGAGTCTGTAGCTACTGACTCCTTGGTTGCTTGGTCCACAACATTGCAGCATTTACATCATATTCATTTGATGATTAACTCCGAATTTTACGAAAGTTACAATACATACGTGTATTGTAAGTATGTAGTGTTTTCTTCGACTCTTGCATCAGAGGCAACTATCTGACGAACTGACCCGACGTCTAAACAATTTCAAAATCACTGTAATTATTCTAATTAAAATAATTGGCTCGAATTTGGCACAAGAGGAAATCAGCAGTGGTTATACGTAAACACGCAGAATTTATTTTGATATCTATCCATCACCTATCAAGTGACCTTTCTGTTCATATAAAAAGCTAGTTACACATACACACATACCTACTAATTACCATCAAACGCACGTGCCTATTTACAAGTAGTAAATCAAAGAGAACTCGTTGCTACTAATTGACGTGTGCGCGTTGGGACAGTCGTATTTGTGCTCCCAGCCTAACCCTCCCTATGTCCCAGTCCTACAAGTGCACGCGAAACGAAACGTAAACAACAAAATGTCCGCACGCCCGAAAGTTACCACGAACGTTTTAAATCACTGTAATTTTGTTTTTAGAGCTACAACTTTCGTTTTATTTTTATTCGATAGTAAAATTAACGTAGTTTAATACGCAAAACATTCTGAGGCTAAAACGGGTCTACGAAATGTGAAATATATAGGTTAAAAATGAAAGAGGAATAACGTTGTCGTGCGGTCGACGGGCGGTCCGGTGATATTATTTTTATCGTATTTCAACGCGCCCGTACTACATCAAACATTTGTATGCGATTTACGAAATCTGATAGCCGTACCTGTCAGTGGCTAATAAGCCATTGAATCAAACCTAGATTATGTTAAAGCTAGGCTAGACAGACTGGGTTCCCATGAGAGGATGATTAGAAACACCGTTGCAATTGCTGGGCGGAGAGATGCCATGTTACATGATTACTTGAAGAACTGTTAGAGAGAAGGATGGATTGTGTGAGATGATATGGCTAGCAAGGGGTTGACTTCGGAGATGACGGCTAATAAAAATGCATGGAAGAAGAATCATGATGTGTCGACCCCAAATAAATTGTGATAAGGCCAGGAGAAGTAGGTGAACAACCCAATGTTTGTACCTACACCTATGAATTATTTTTCGCAAGTGTGAAGATTGCTTGCCAAACCAGACTTGTCGACTTCAGGAACAAAATGATGTGAGTGTTACCACAGCACAACTCTCTACCTAACATAAGCCCTGTGTCAAAGTCTTAAACTAAGTGTTCCGCTACATAGATGAATGCTAACGAGAGTTCACGTTTCGACGATACCGGAAAATCTTGCAATTGACGTTAATTAACACCATTACTCTGTGAATCATGATCTTAGTAAGATGACGCCTTTCTATTAGAAACACAGGTCGATAGTGTAATAGCTAATCACCTGGGCTGTCCCTTTTTATAACGTCGTCGAGAAATAGATCCACAGGGAAGTCAGCATCACTCTCCTGCCCTTATCCCAATTTATTTGAGGTCGGCGCAACATCTTTTTCGTCCATACTTCTCTAAGTATTATTATAGAAATAGTTAATAGTAATGACTCTAGTGGAACCCCATCCACTAAATCCACTACTATTAACTATTTCTTTAAGGAGAGTGTTTAAAACACGCATTAGCTATTTATGCAAACATATATTATTCCGAAAATAGTAATAATCCACACAATCAAACGTGTTTCGCGGCATGAGAAAAAAATAATGGCGGTAATTTTTTTATACTCTATGGGAGTTCCTTCCTTCAGAAACTTCCCTGTCAGCACTCGAAGTAGCTTCACTCGGTGTTGCCAACACTACTAAGTATTATCTTCTTTTCTAAGGACCATATGGGCTCCGCATGAGGCCAAGTATTCACTATTCAGTAATGCTGGAACGCGTACAGAACAAGTTCACGCGCCACTTGTACAAGAAACTGTATGGGGTATATCCGTTTTACCCGTTGATGTACCCCACTCTGTTTGTGCTCGGTATGGTCGGGTACAACCAACTGAGGGTGCGACGGGAATTCACGCTTGTCGCGTATCTGGTTAGGTTGCTTCGTGGCATTGAGCATAACCCAGGAGTACTGCAGCGCCTGAGTATATGTGTACCAGACCACTATGTGTGGAGGCGGCGCCGCCCGCCAGCGCTGGCTGTGCCGGTTGCCAGGACCAACCTTCTCGCCAAAACACCATTGACCCGTGCAATTCGGGTTATTAACGATCTTCACGTGAGGATAGATGTATTTACATGCCATTTGAGTGAACTCGCAAAAATACTGATGTTCTTTTTATGTTATCATGTAGATTAGAGTAGGCTATCTTGTTGTTTTTATTTTATTTTGTTTTATTTTACTTAGGGAACCTAGTAGGTACATAATATTATTTTTAGATGTAATTATAAGAACAGTTTTAAATTGTAAGTACTTAAGTTAATTTTAAGACCTCACTATCGCATTAGGTATACACCTGTAATGATAGTGGTAAAGGAGATTTTGATAAATAAATAAATAAATAAATAAATAAATAAATAAATAATAAACAACAACTCAAAAATTAAGAAGCTCCTACTTTCTTCATATCATATCTAATCAGCCAGTACAGATTAGCTCGATTAATCTTCTACAAAGAGTTAAGATAATGCAGTTCTTTTAGTGACTATCCGGTGATTAAGTGACGTCATTAATCACCCGCCACTCACTGGTGAATGGGTTATTAAGATCACTATCTATAGGGAAATTAAAAACGATGAAACTTATACTACTAATACTTGGGTCAAGCACGTGGCATTTCATGTCTGTGATGAAGTAAAGATATGAATACTTAAATACAAATAAATAAGCCTGGGATTTGAATTAATTATAGCTAAAGTCTCGTTTGAGGCTATATATGGGCCAATCCGAGGTAAGTTATGATAACATAGGTGCAATTCCCATTTAAGAACGGTCACAGTGTAATCTCACTATCAATCTGTCACGAATACCTCTGATTTCCACTTCATTTGTAACAAAGTGTTGACATTTGATTGTCGATAGAATTTGATTGCGACTAGATTTGAACATAAATACTGGAATTGGTCTTCTAACTTTCCTACATATATCTAATTGAAATTCAGATATGTACTCGTATATATTCAACTTCAACATTTTCGCCACCAGTTTAAATATTTGCTGTGAACAGCAAACAGGAGAAAATTGTAACGGAAATATTTTGTCCTCATTAAAATCTGGAATGTTATCTTTCAAAGGGAACTTCGAGTATTTAGTGCAAAGGTATTTAAGAGCTATTTAAATAATTACTACGCAATTAATTTCATTGGCGTTGATTCAGTAAAGCTATGAGAAAAATATTATTCCTTTTGGAGATTTCAAAGGTTTATAATTAGCCACAAACGCAGTTGACACCTTTTCGAAAATATGTCCATAGTTATTATGTTCGAAGAACATTAATAATAACAACAATGCAAAATAGCTCATTAAGATTTCCTGCGCAATCATAAAACTTGAGCAAGTACTAGAATATGTGAAATTCCAGGACAAAGCAATCAATTCTGCGATTTCTCACTTCGAATACAATATTTATACCCATAACAATAACGTTTGGAAGAGAACTACGGTCCCCACGGGATAATGAAGTCGATTTCAAAAACATAATGATATCTGAAAACTTAATACCGGAGATCACCCCGTCCCTAATACAGTTGGCAGAGACCCTACTGAAAGCAAGAGAAGTACAGAAAATGAAGGAAGAGACTCGTAAAAAGTATGTTGATAACCTTAGACGGAAACTTCCACTGTATCAAACAGGAGACATGGTACTTGTGAACCTGCACCCTGTTAGTACAGCAGCACAGGGTATAACAGCTAAATTTGCACCCCCTAGAGACGGACCCTATATAATGTCTTTTATTGATAAGTTCTAGTTTACCTCTGTGTCTTTTATTGTTTAATTCTAGTTTGTGTTATAATACCTGTGTATTTGTAAATTTGCATGCCTTATGGTAGGATATGGCTAATTGGCACTATTGTTTGTATGAGACCTTTTCTTTTGTACCCATATTCGCAAATGAATAAATGATTATGATTATGAACAATGACATTCGCTACTTCGAATTATTATTATTTACAAGATAAATAATTAATTATTATTATTTTTCCTTTGAACACAGCGGTATGTACAGACACCAGCACATCAAGCTACTACAATCTGTCAAATTTCTTAAATAGATTTTCAACTTTATTGCTGAAGTATAAGGTTCAATGTTGATTAAAAAAAATTTACAGTTTCGGGTAGCTTGATGTGCTGGCGTCTGTACATTAACAAAATGTCGTTCCTTCTGCAATCACTTTTATATTCCCGAGAAAATTTTGTGAAAGAACATCTTCATCTTCTTTTCATGCCCAAGGTACTCTAATTCAACTTCTTTATCTTATTTGAGCCCAATAGGTGTATTCTTTACCATCCCAGCGCGCATGGCCTTCCTCGTCCTCTTCTGCCTGGCGTTAGAAATACTGAAAGCTAGCCAGCGTGTGCTTTTGTGCACAAAGTTTGCCTTATTTCTATGACTTGATACTGACGTCTTTTCTGTTCATGAAATGAACACCTGTATTTCTTTGGATGGCGATATGGTTCAAGTTAAGAGGGATACGCCAGTTAATCCACGAAATTTAAATTTTCTTACGTTTTTAGGGTTCCGTACTTTAAAAGGAAAAACGGAACCCTTATTTGTTGTTCGTCCGACCGTCCGCCTCTGTCAAGACCTTTTATCTCGAGAATGCGTGAAGGTATCGAGTTGAAATTAAAACCATATATTTAGGTCTGCGGTTCCATGAAGCTGTGAAAAAATCAAACTTAACTAAGTTAACGCAAAAAAAAGATACGGACGTTTATGCCGCAAAAAACGTAAATTATTCAACACTCTCAAGGGAACCAAAATGTATCGCTATACATTTTACTTCCCGTTGACTTAGACTCGTGAAATTTGGCAAGAAGCAAGGTCATGTAGCTCAAGTAAAGGGAAAAATCCGAAAACCGTAAATTTATAGTTACATGCCTGCTTTGTACGGAACCCTCGGTGTGCGAGTCCAACTCACACTTAACCGGTTTTTTTGCTATTGGCAGGCCAGTGTCAGTATGTATGTTGAACAAAATATGCTTCGCGGCACCTAACAATTAATATGACTTTACAGAATTATAATCATTAAAATCATCAATACAACTCTCTAAATTCACATAATCCTATCATCATAATTATACTATCATATACTATTTCATGAAATATCAAATTGCGAAAATTTGAATTTCGCTTCCTCCTTAAGCCCACAGAACTAGCATCCATAGCAACAAGCGGTAGTTTCATGAGTTAGTTTTAGGAAACACTTGAGATCAACTGTACCAGATAGTGGTTTTGTGGTTAGAATAGTGGCAGCCAACGATAATGTAACTCGTTCCACTCAAATTGTATACTAGTTTCACATTCCCCAAACAAGATCTTGCGGACCACAAGAGGACTAGTATTTACATTTTAGTCTCTAAAAGAATTTTGAATAATTACGAAAATTTATAACCGTCAAAAATATTGTGAGTAACAATTTATTAGCAACCAAACCAATTAGTCTGGTTATTGAGTTTCGATTATATGCATTAATTTTTCCAAATCAAACTGGTAATTTGAGAAGTGCAGTTCGTTCGGTCGAACCCAATGAATATAGTTGAATATAATTAATAACAATCATTGAAAGCTATCAACTAACAAATTATTAGCATTTTTTCATGTATCTCTCATAATCACACCAATTTGTAAGAAAAACGTAGTACCTATGTACAATTTATTTAAATGTCGACGCTCCAGAGAGAGTCGAAAGTGCTACTTTCTATTATATTCTTAGATCGAGATACGTAACGCTGCATCTGCTGTACTGATCGTATGTACTTACAAGATAAACCCATATACGGAGCTTATTAGCTGATTCGTACATGTTTTATGAACACTTTCCTGTTTTTCTGGATAAAAGAGAAGTATGGTAGCGATTAAGTATGATTTGGCTAATGAGATGCGAAAATATACGTTGTAAGTAAGAGACTTAGATTGAACTACAGTTAGTTAAATTGAAAAATATTTTTCACACCATAATCACAAGTCATTTATTTAAAGTCTGCATAAAAAGTATAATATACTAGCGGTCCGTCCCGGCTTCGCACGGGTGGAAAAAAAAAGAAAAAAAAAAATAGCCTATAATAATCAGTGATAATGTAGCATTCAAATGGTGAAAGAATTTTTAAAATCGGTTCAGTACTTTTTGAACCAATTCGTTACAAACATACATACAAACCTTTCCTCTTTATAATATTATATAATTATATTATATAATATATAGAGACATCTTGATTGCAACTAAGGCATTGGCCCCGATTCTGTTGTTCACAAACTAAATTAAATATAAGTTCAGTGCATCTTTTTCTTTCTATTTCATTATGAAAAGGGCAGAAGATAAATATTAGTTAAGTCCTGTCAGATTAGTCAGCACCTGACGTAAAATGACGTATTTTTAGTAGCCAATTTTTTAATCACGTCTAAACTTGTCTATGGATTATCTAATTTGACAGGACTAAACTAATATTTATCTTGTGTCCTTTTTTCATAATGAAATAGAAAGAAAAAGATGCACTGAACTTAAATTTAGTTTAGTCTGTGAACAACAGAATCGGGGCCTTTGTATACCTAACTCCACCAAACTTACAAGCTACATTTTACCAGTAAACAACATACATAGAACCAGCGTTCAAAATTCTAAAATAATAACAAATTACCTTCCATCCCTCACATTAATTTCATATCCACTTATACCAAAAAAAAACAATAACATAGGGTACCCGTTACCTCCTAGCTACATTTCGTCGAGCCCGTGACCCGTCTTATTACCTTCACGTCCAAACTAGTTTGTATGAGAGCCGACCTCTTTTGTTTTACACACACTACATCACAGTATACTCGCTTCTGGGGAGTTTTTATCAGGTAATGGTACCTGTTCAGTTAGCACGCTTGTAGAGTTCCATTAGAGGCTTACGTGAGATATTAAGTGAGTACGTTGTTGAAGAAAACATGTGAGAAGGGATCCCGAGAAAGGTTGTATTTGTCAATTTTAAAAAATCAACTTTTTTTGTGTACTTTCAAAGAAGATAGCTTTTCAGCTTCTATAAAAGCTTAAGAGTTAACGAGCTCTCTTAGATCCGAGTAAATATACTTAATTAAGTACATAAATAAAAAACTGTAGTTGCAAAAACAGTGCAATACATTTGCACTCCTTTTTTTAATAAAAGTTGCTTTAAGTGAAGAGACGTATACATGTGTAAAATGTAGGTATTGTTAAACAGACACTAATCATTAACTAACTTTACGCAACGTTTATAAATAATAATAATAATAAGTTCTTTATTTCTCTTCACCATGCTTATTCTAGGTTCTACATATTATTTTTTTTTAGCAATGTGAGAAGCTGGTGTCTGAGTTAAGCGTAAAATGCCTGTGTTACAAATCACCAGATCCCCACCCCACGGAAGAACAAAAAGTTTAACTTTAAAAAGATATGATATAACAATCTAACGTTATAGATAAGGAGAAAACTTAAAATTATTAAAATAAGTGGGAAATTGTTAAAAATCGTTATAGAAACGTTAAAGCGGTATATTATTAAGTTTAGAATACACCAACCGTTTACTGACTGCCTTGTCCTACTAGTTAGTCTATTAATGATTAGAATTTTCTTTCTCACTGTGTCGAACCTCTTAATATACCTACAGCAGGCTATTTTATCGACCAAAAATATCAATAAAATGTCTTAAAATCCATAAAACACTTTAACATCCCACTCAAAACATAGCAAGTGTCAAAACGACCGCGCGATGAAGTTATAAAAGTAAGCTATCAATAAAATCGGTGTCACTAATATATAAAAACACGAAATATTCGACAAACGGTAAATATAGAACATCAGACTAATAAACACATTTACATGATAACAAATACACGGAGAAATTTTATCTATAAATAATGCTTATTAGGTAGGTAAGTGCCGGCTGCCGATCACAATCGCTCTACGATTTCTTTATTCGATTCGGTTAGTAATATTTCGCTGGGTTTTTCGTAAATTGTAATAAAAATGATTGAATCAACATAGACTACAGATTTATGATCTCACTGCACGACAAATGACTTTTTATCATACACGGATTGCAAGGCTAGGATGCTTTTCCCCGCAATGTTTTTCCGTCCCAAGCTTCTTTCTTATTAACTATGGTCCGAACAGTGAGTAGATTATTTCATAAAAGAGTGAAATGGCTGTGTATGGGGGAATTACAAGTGTACACCACAATATGCCTGAATAGAAATCTCAATATTTCCGGTTTCTGGGTCCCGTCTGTCTTGTCTGACATTGGACGAGTCTAATACAACATTTTGGACCAAAAATAATTTCGAAAATAACCTGTTGTATGTTGTACTTTCTTCGACCTAGCAACTAAAGCTTACACCTCAAATTGTATCTTGGACGCTAGATTATAGACAACTATGTAAATGAGCGGTTATGTCGGTGAGCTAGTATTCCGACCTTGCCCGTAGTAGCCGTGACGGGTACCAACAGCTTGCCCGATACGCCTGCCCGGTCACTCCTGCCCGATTCGCTTGCCCGACGACCGTCAACCGTGCTACGATTTTAATCTACACTGTCCTGGTTTTATACTTTGGTTGACAATCCCTGTGACAGATTATGTACAATGGTACAGATAATCATATCCTGTGATTGAATGGCACTAAACCTGACACTCCATGGTGAATTTAAATGTGACAGTATTGCATGAATTGGTATCGATTTGAAGGTGAATTCCAATGTGAGAATATTGTGCAACAGTGACATCAGCGTTTATCGAGCAGGGTTTTGTCAGCCATGACTGTTCACTGTGTGCGAAAACCGAAGAGAAATATGTCCAGTCGATGTTCAGATGCGAGTGTAACAATATTTATTTTTTTATTTAATACTTCAAACACATACATGTACAATATCATAAAATTATTACTAGAGAGAATTACATATGATAAGAATTTTCCAAAATGTGACAGCAGGAACTGCTGTAAGTTGTAAGTAAGTGCTTTAAGTAATGAGTAACTGCTATGCTGTTGACTGCCCCGTTGGTCTCGTGATCGCAAGCGCGACTGCTGAGCGTAGGGTCCTGGGTTCGATTCCCGGGTTGGGCAGTGTTATACAGTTTTTCCATTAGGAATTTCTTACTAACAGCCCGAAGTTTGGAAGTTGGTGGTGTGATACCCCCGTGCCTCGGAAAGCACGAAGCCGTTGATCCTGCGCCTGATCTCACTCCGGTCGTGTCGGATTGCCGTCCCATCGGACTATGAGAGTGACCAGTGACCCACCGTGACCGAAATCGGTCGGGGAGGCTATTATTGACTGCTGTAAGTTATAGTAATAAGACAGTACAACTGATATATTTAGAAGCAAAGCAAGTCTGAGACCCTATCTGCGACCCCAAAATATCCGAAAAAAAATAATCATGTGAGTAAACATATTATCCGAAAGAAAACAGACCTATTTATATCCCAAATAAGGGCAAAACAATAGCCTCTTCTTTGCGGATCATTAGAGGCCGAGTTGCTAACGATATCGTCCTGACAAGTCGGCACTACTGACACTCGTGCGGCAGGTGACGGCACGTGCGGGGTCACGGGTCACTCTGGAGCAGGCACAGTTTGACGCATGCTCGACCATAGAATACGGAGATAGTGACGTTATTGCTTTACGAGATTTCTTTTACAACCTGTCACGATGCTGTCCGAACCAGTTTATGTTATTGTTACTATGTTGTTATTGTTATTATTACTTTTGTGTGCGCCAAATAAATGGTTTATCTATATATCTACTGCAATAGCGTGTCTTAGAACTATACGTAGATATCTACATATTGCATATCAAAAAACTGTTGCCACGTTAGCGTCTATCTATACTAATATTAGAAAGAGGAAAGATTTGTATGTTTGTAACGAATTGGCTCAAAAAGTACTGGACCGATTTTAAAAATTCTTTCACCATTTGAATGCTACATTATCACCGTTTAACAAAGGCTTTTTTAATGTCAAGAAAAAACAAAATGTTTAAAAAATAAATGTCCTCCCGTGCGAAGCCGGGACGTGTCGCTGGTATACAAATATTTTCTTCTACTTCTTCTTTAGCCGCTAACGAGATTTGGGTGGCTTCTTAATTTAACGAATTTGTTGCCAGTCCCCCTGGTTTCAAATGTTCACCAACTATCTTCATTGGTTTCAATATATCTTTGATGCTACTTGGCCAGTAGCAACTAACTTTTAGACAAAAGTATTCATACGAAACCTACAAGATTCCCAACTGATATAAGAATCGAAACTACGAGAATCAGTCAACCATTTCTAATTCACCGTTTATAGACGGAAGCTGAGTAATTTTTGGTCGGTAAATACTGTACTCGTACATTACGGCGACTGCCGAGCCCCATCCCGCCCTTCCTTCATGTTTGATTGAAGCCCCACTCCATCCGCAGTCAACCAGGCGTGAATGAAATTTTGAGGTTGGGTTTGGAACGGACACTCTTGGAAATGGTTTCTTTGTTCTTTTGGATCAACCAATTATAAGGAACATATCCAACACCGTGCACCGCTGCAATGCTTTTTGTAAATACTTACCTAAGTTGGTTCGCTTTTGAATCGTGTACAGTCACTTGAGTGAAGATTGTGGCTTGAAGAAAATTTTGTAAAAAGCTCTACTTTCTTAAGTTATTGAAATTCTACCGTTTAGATCGATATTCAGGGAGAGTATATAGGAACGAAAGCAAGATATTTCGAGGAATAGAAAACCTAATGAGACGTTATTTTTTAAGCTTCTTCTTTTTCCTGGCTGTTACTTGGGTCGGCGCGCGGCGCAACTTTTTTTTTTTCTAGAACATTACAATTAAATAACGAAATATCATGTAGACTCCACCATTTTACATGAAAGTTACGTTTAATTGTAATGACAAACGTAATTATCTTTTCTGGAGCCACCCCCTGTGGCCCCCCGCGGACCCCCTGTGGTCCACAGACCCAAGCAATCACCACGTAATTAAAATATATCAATTACATTAGTATATTAATGCACCATGTCAATCGTTATGTTTAAATTAATAATGTATGTTAATAGATACCATTAGTATGGATATATTTTGTGGTCCCGCGTGGTATATGACCATATCTTGTAGGAATGTTTATTGATAGACCTCAAAAGGTGGTGAGATATTGTGGTCTTTATTAAATATGGTAATTTTATAGTGTAAATATATCACAGGTATGGTCTATGGCCATAGACCAGTGATTAATATTGACAGAATGTTATTTTTTGTTGAATAATGATTATTATATTCATGGGAATATGGTTAGTTGATTAATTATGTTGGTACTTGAAGTAGTTTCTTACTTGGCAACTGCCGAGCTAGTTATAATTGGCAAAAACAAATAAGTACTTATGTTTTCTCATTCATAATTTCATTAGTAGTGTGGTAGGTTCTTGGAATTATTTTAGGCCCTTGATTCTTGGCTCTTGGTATTCTTGTTACAGCCGCGACTTACGAATCGGGTCGTAAGTTCGACCCCAGACGCTTTATTTTGTGTAAATTATTTCATCACCACTACCTCTAAAAACGGTGAAGGAAGACATCGTGAGGAACCCGGCATGTCCTAACACCAATAATTCGAAGAGGTGACATACACACATCTACCAGCCCGCACTGGGCCCGCATGGTGGATTATGGCCCACTCCCTCTCAACGAAAGGGGCCTGTGTCCCAGCAGTGGGAACATTATCGGCTGATTCTGTTAAATAAAATTAATAGACATATTATTGGATATTTTTTTTTTATTAGTAGGTACAGAGGCCAGCACTTCAAGCTACCCCAATCTGTCAGATTTTCCCAATTGAATATGAACCTTATTCCTTTGTTCTAAAGTTGAAAATCTATCAAGGAAATTTGACAGATTGGGGTAGGTTGACCTGCTGGCGTCTGTACTTTAATTTTTTTCATCTATTAACTGATTATTCTGTATTGTTTCAGGTGAGTAATCGTGATTCAACGCTGTGTTGTTATAAACGAGTTTCGTAAGTAATCTTCTGTAAATACGTCTTATATACGTCGTGTCGTTTTTTCGCTTTCATGTCGTTGTAACATTACATGTAACGTTCACATTGTGGAATGCAATGTATTATGGAACGTAATAATATATTGAGTGCTGAATATTTATCTCATTTCATTATTCCCTTTTTCGCAAAAAGGACACAACACACAATCGACATTTTACTGTGAAACCAATAATTGTAACGTTATTGAAAATAAACCAGTATAAACAAAGTACTGAGTCTCATTATAAAAATCGAGCAGTGCGGGAATTCGAGGGGCAAACATCCAACATATGTGATTTCAGGCACAGGTTTTATTTATATAATAAATAATTATTGCTTTGTAATAATAATTGCTACTAAAACCAGCTATGTAAATAATTTCAAATGCAGTTGATAATAATTTAAATAAAAAAAATGAAAATATAATTTTTTCTGCATATTTTCACCCACAGCAAAATAATTGTTCATACAAAACTTGAATTAAAATTAACATAATGATATTTAATGGACAATTTGTAAACACGAGAAAATATAATTGCAGCTGAATACGTAAGCAAACATGAGTACAACTTAAATATAAAATGAATGTTCCAATATGGGAAAGATAATAAATAATAAACCCTTTCAAGTATTTATACCACTGAGATGCACTGTGGAAAAGTCTTCGTACCAACTAAGAAAGACTGGACGTAAAATATTACAGTTTAATATAGATGGACAAATATACCGAACGCTAACCAAAAAAAAACTATATTTTTTTTATAAGTAACAAGTCTTATGAATTTAAATTAATATGCATACATGATAGCGGCATTAATATTGATTACAAGAGAATTAGAAATGAAATAGTTTATATGTCGGCCCTCGGCGAACGTGATTGATGACCAGGCAGTGCGTGTGTCCATTGAGACACCGCGAATTATGACGTCACTGATTATGATTTATGTTTGAAATCTCTGAATGACTAGATACCATGTTCATGATTCAAACATAGTTGTAAATAGATACTTAGGGCCAGATTTATTCCGTTATTATATACATGTTCAGTTGTATGAAGCAGTAGTCCATCCAAAGGTTGTCTTTAAAAGATCGCTTTTATCGATAAGACCGCCCATTGTGTCATCCTTTACAAAATTTCTAATTTATATCTGTAATTTATATGGTGTACATAATAAAGAGTATTCTATTCTATTCTGTTCTATAATCTTTTCTATTCTTGTTTTGTTTTCAAATGTTAGCAATAAAATCTTTATTGTTTGAAAACAAACATCATTTTATTGATAGTTTGTACCACAGCCGCTCAAACAACTTATTAATAACCAATTGCTCGTTCACAGTTAATATTTTATTATATGTACTGTGTTTAGTTTAACGTGACGTTTATCAATGGAAACGCACACCGCCATCCAGTGAGTTTCGATAGGCAATATGTAGATATTATAAAATTGAACTTATGTTTTGTTACAACCGTCTGAAATCAATTTATTTCTGTAATTAGAGGAAATGAGAGATAATGAGTGGTTTCGAGTCATCAGTAATATAATCATGGGAGATGAATATAGGACCTCACTTATTAATTTGTTGTCGTACCAAAAAAAATAGAACACAAAACCTTGCCAATAATGGATTTATTCGATGACGTCATGAAGTTGTTTCGAGTTCTAGCTTTGTTTTGGGTACAAACTATTAATAAAATTATGTTTGTTACAAACAAAAACAAAATAAAGAGAGTGATGTTTCATATTCAATATAACATCATGGTGACATTTGCACTACGAAAATCGTCCTTACTGCAACGACATAAAGACGCTGTTATTGGAAATTTTACCACAGATGAACACGGTTGACTGGATGTTCCAATTTTCAATGGTAGTTATAACGTAACAGGAACAAGTCTTTTCCAGTAAAAGTTTATTACTTATTCAAGCTTTTTTTTTACCTATGTGACGATCTTAAATATCGTTACTTAAGACACAAACAAACACTCGTTCCTATCGTGAGACCGATCGCAGGAAACCTTTTAATAAAAAATAAAAAAACAATTCAACAACACCGCATACTCCATCCGTCGTCCTTACGAGAAAGGGCGCAACGGATGCTGCGCGCACGCAACCAACTGTACCTATTACCACGCGATCACGCTTTCATCGCAATTGTGATGTAGTTACCATCATTTAAATGACCACTGACGAGCCTTATGTTTAATTGTATAAATGTTAACGAGATATAAATTGGTGCATCTACTGAATGGGTTAGGCTGAGTACAAACCGAAATCAAGAATGTCTGACACTATCGCTCTTTGAAATCAATCATAGCGCATACACTCTCAATAAAACCATAATTTTATTTTAACAGACTAAACTATTCTATCTACTCGTACATCATAAAACAGTGCAAGTAACGAAGGTACTAAGTCATGTGTTATTAAAATCTGAGGTTTACCAGAAACTCAATCATCGGTCCCCAATTTAAAGCCGGTTCCCGCTTGCAGTACTTACATCCATCTGCTTTTAAGGTGATCCCAGATCGTATCTACTTAATATAGACTTCTTAAACTACAGTACTTCTCATCCCAACCTTATCTATGAACTACCCAGCGATACGAAACTACGGAATGAAGTCCTTATCGAACACCCCATACCTACGTCGCACAAAATGGCAGCTTTATAAAGACAAAACAGAAACACTCCTCAACTCCAAAACGGTGGTAAGCGAGTAATCGTTTATTACCCCGGTGAGCACTTCGCCAGTCAGTAAGGCGCTTGCGCACCTCTCAATTATGGGATGCCAGCGCCTAGGGGTGGAGCTTAAAAGATAGGATGCGCTGGTGGTGTAACTGTGTTTTAAACGAAGTACTTTTTGATACAACACTTGAAGGGTGTAGAATGTTCCTCAAAATAAACGCCTTCCTTCCATTTGTTTTTTTTGTACTTTTTGTGACGTAGGTTCCACAGCACACACGAATTGAGTGCGCTAACACTTAGGCTTGGAACACATAGGAGTGTCCCGTTCAAATATTTGCCTCGACTCGGAAACCTGACCCACAATACTTAGCAAAGAAAAGGGACGTCCTGCGACGTGACAGAGTGACTACGTCATTAAGATAGCCCAGCTTCTGAGTGTGTTGAATGATAAATGATAAATGAATTATTATACAGGGTTATTTGTAAAACACCAGCAACCTCTTAAGAGGTCATTCTACTCATCATTATGAACAACTTTTACTATGAGACCAAACCTGAAATCGAGAAAAAAAATCAGCTGTTCCCTACATTTATGTTCGTATAACTAATCAAAATGTAGGGAACAACTGACTTTTTTTCGCGATTTCTGGTTTGATCCCATAGTAAAAGTTGTTCATAATGATGAGTACAATGACCTCTTAAGAGGTTGCTGGTGTTTTACAAATAACCCTGTATACAGGGTGGAATCGAAGTCATGGGCATTATTTTAACCTAAGGCACTACTCACGATACTGATTGCATTAGGGCTATTAATACGCAAATCAAAAATATTATTAATGCAAGTAAGGAAAACCTTAAAAATGTAGTAAATCAAATTGCACAAGGCTTATTATTGCAAATAAACACTTAAAGTAATTAAAACAAAATACTTCGTTAACGCCAATAATTGTGGAAATATCAAAATCTTAAAGCGCAGTACAGCGCAAAGCGAAATGTAAACAAACATCACCTGCGCGCGCGCGGGTTTTTCCTTACAAGTAATAATAACAATGGGCTACAAGACATTCCGTCCGGCGGGATTCCCTGAACTCTCTCCGTCCCACTCCCTCACTCGCAAAAATACGAATATCACCCCCGCGCGGGGTATGCTTCCCGCCGCAACACGAAGTCACGAACCCGGAACCAGTGTCATAACGACTGCGCAGGTGCATTGACGCGTAATTGATTTATTGATCCCGTGACGTAATCGCCGTACTCGCCGCTCGCGTCATACGGTGCTTGGATTGCAGTGTATTAAGTGTTAGTGTAGTAGTTGTGTGTGTGTTTGTGTACACGATGCCTCGACCGCGTAATGTGCAGGCTAGGTACACCAACCAACAATACCCACAAATGGTTGTAATTTACGATCGCACAAGAAATTTAGTATGAACTCGTGAAATGTTCCATCGGCGCAACCCGAACGACCCTATTCCTTCACGGGGTCTCATTCCACCAGAACCACTCAGAACCTGTTGGATTTTTCGTCTTTTCACGTGCCAGCACATGCACAAGCTCGTGGAAGAGCACCCGTTTACCCTCTGTCACTTTACCGACAAATAAGGTTTTTTCAAAACAATCCACAAGCTAGGTACGTAAATGTTTTTTTTTTAATGTATGTTAGTTGACGTAGTTTTGACCGTCCTAAGCCGGCAAAGTACGAAGGGAAAATTGGAATTTATTATGAATCAATTCATTGGCAACTTACGAATGTCACGTGAGTCGGGCGGGGTCAAAGAATTCACGCCCAAGGACGCGCGTACGGCGTAGTGTACCTACGCATTTGCTATCGAGAAGCGCAACTAATTTGATACTTTGTATGACTTACTACATTTTAAGGTTTTCCATACTTGCATTAATAATATTTTTGATTTGCGTAATAGTAGCCCTAATGCAATTAGTATCATAAGTAGTACCTTAGGTTAAAATAATGCCCATGATTTCAAATGCACCCTGTATATGAATGCTTTATTATATTATGTCAAATCATTTGGGGTTACATTGACTGGTAGGTATTCACATGCATCCGGTTACACTGGAACCCGACCCTAACATAGTTAGGATTAAAGGCTAGGCAGATGATGATCATGATGTCAAATCATTCGAGGTTATACTAACTGTTTGATTGACATTTTGAATTTGGTCAAAATCTCAAACTGTTAGATTTGCCAGAAGTTTTCCTGATCAATTGATATTTGATCATTTTGAGGCTGTATAGAAACTTGCAAGATCGATATCACTTATCTTACAAACACTCGTCTATCACCCACCAAAGGGTAGAAAATAACCCAGACCGGTGTGAGACAGTAATCAGTCGATCGATTCTGTAAAAATCTCACAGTGAAAAGTTAAGTGAAGTGAGCTTAGAGTAAGCTGTCAAGAGTATCAATCCCTAGCATCAGGATGACACTGACAGCTCACTCCACGCTCACTTCACCTAAGTTTTCACGGTGAGATGGTTACAGAATCGCACTGCAGTACCTCGGCTGCTGCGCCCGCGCACGAAAGCGCTTCACTAACGCGTACCTCTCAAATTATAAGATGCCATCGCGCAGGGGCCCAACCCCTGTGGTGGCTGTAATATTTTATGAGCGTTGCTCACTTAAAACAGTAAGTATAGGTAGTAGTTTTGCTATAAAAATAACTAGCTAAGTACAGTGGTACGCTAGGTGTGCTAGTTAGTGCTAGCTGGGAATTCTACCTAAATCCACAATTTATTAAAAATTAAAGTCAGTTATTATAATTCCAGACGTATGTAAGTAGCATTATGGGAACAGGTTACCTATCCTCCAAAGAATCTTGTTTCATTTAACTACCCAATATTTAATATTTTATAGTGATAATTTTATAATAATTCATATCTTAGAAGGCTTTACTATTTCATTGTGAAGGGAGATTAATTATTAATCACATATATTTCACTGGCAACCCTGTGCCGCGGACTGCCCGCCACGACATCCGAGCATTACGCCATTTTGTTTTTTACTTTTTAAAGTAGCGGCGGTTTGTACACAACCTTATCCGAAGGAGGCCGCTTATAAGTTTGTTATTTTTTTTTAATAATATTGTTAATAGCCGATCTGATATCATATGAAATAGGTATGAAGTTGTTAAGTAACTTTTTTCTTTTGAAGGATTGCACGCATGCACGCGACTAAGACAGGAGATTATAAAACGTAATTACATTTAATTTGGGCTGTGAATCATCGGTCTTCTTCTTCTTCAATCGGTCCCTCATTACTGAGGATCGTGGTCACTGGACGCTTTTAAACGGACAATCTGCCTCCATCTACCCCGGTCCAAAGTTGCCATCACCGCCTGCTGAAAATTGCTTGAGGACGTAGCTTCCTTTACTTGGTCGGACCATCGTGTTGGCGACCGGCCTCGTCCTCTCTTTCCTTCGGTATTGCCAACAATTACCAGCTTTTCAAGGTTGCTATCTCCCCTTCGCATTATGTGGCCGAAATAGCGGCGATATCGATTGTTGAAGATCTAAGAGCTGAGACTGTTTAAATAAAACATCAGTAACAAAGCAATCATTATCTTTCATACATTTAAGCATAATTAGCCTATAATGGCGGCGGAAGGGCGGGCGTTTTGGGGGGACTGTCTTTTGTAATTGACGTTCGAAAAGTGCTGATTCTCAGCCTAGTTTGAATAAATGACTTTTGATTTTGATTTTGAATGTTCCCACTGATGGGCCACAAGTCTCCCCTCTTCGGGAGGCAGTGAGCTGTATTCTACCACGTAAGCTCAGTGCGGGTTGCTAGATGATTGGGTTGGTTGGGTTGCGGGTTGAGATGTCTTAATTTTTTTTATTCTAAGACATGCCAATTACACAAGCTTCTACCCAGCCAGGCGCTTTACTTTGTGTAAATAATTTCATCACCACTGCTGTCAAAACGTTGAAAGAAAATATCGTGAGGAAACCGACTCTTTCATATAATTTGTTCTAAATAAGGATTGGCCCGACTTTTCTTCTCTCGTTTCATTAGGGTCAGCGCAAACAGAGAGGAGCGCAGCGGAGAGGATTTTATTAAGGCACTCGAAAATCAACTTTAAAATTATTGAAATAAAGTGCATATATGCTTGAACCTGACAAAAATGCTCGCACGTCCTCGAGGATACGCTGGAAAGCACGCGCGCGTTTATTTCAATAATTTTAAAGTTTATTTTCGAGTGCCTTAATAAAATCCTCTCCGCTGCGCTCCTGTCTGTCTGCGCTGACCCTTCTTCGTTTTTTGATAGTACGACTTTATAATATAATACAACAAAATAAACAATAATAACCGGTTAAACTTCAAAAGTCACTTTCAAAGTTCCCATTTCCTAAGTGGGTCTAATTACTTATACTTTTAAGTTGACAGACAAATCCTTTAATGGCCTGATACAGATAAAGGCGTTTTCAAATCTATTGCAACTAGTAAAGCACGACGACAAATTGACCGCCATTAGTGTGACGTAAGGCGCTGTCAGATTTGACAGATGTTGTCTCGTTTAGTGGTCCTAATGTACAGAATAAGGATGTAGCTTATGTAAATATTTATTTTGAGCTAAATAACTATTTAATCGCTTTGTTTAGGTTATCGATGACCTAATTCAATGGTAAAATTAGCATGTTTATTTTATTTTTAACGGTCTTCAAAAAAGGAGAAGGTTCTCAATTCGAATGTGTGTTTTTTTTTTGCAGGTTTGTTACGCGATATCTCTGGCAATTGTAAAACGAATTCAATTTTTTTTTTTTTAAATGGTATGCCTCAGGTCTGGTCTTACATAAATTTTATTAACTTTGCTTGGGTAGTTTTTGAGTTGGCTTCAATAATACATATTTTACCACTTAACTTATAATGATGATGTTATAATAACTTCCTGTCACTGATATTTTACATAGCAAGTAGTGTTATAGAATTTGTGTGGGGTAAGTAGATACAACTTAAAAGTGAAAGTAAACTTTTTTACAAAAAAAAAAAAACATAAGCGACTTCCAAATTAAATTGAAAAATAACTTTAATTCCGAAAGTCCGTGGTAAACACCGAAAATGCGAACCCAACGACACCGACTTCCGAAATTAGTTATTTTTCACTTTGTAGTACTTATCTTACTTGGAAATCAATTGTTTTTTTTTATTTGTCGGTAGTTTATATAAGCTTTTAACTAGCAACTTTAAGTTAGTATGTCTATAGGTTATTTCATAAATGCTTTGTTTTCATGGTGGATGGTATAGGATCAAACGTCAATATGAATCTTCCAAATACCTAGAACCTTTTCCAACAAGAATGTTATTAGCACAATAATAAATAGGGAATCCATATTTCTTTGGCAGTTTAAGAGTAAGAGCCGCTAATTATACCTTACTTACCAACGTCACGACTAGAATAAATACTTGTTTATGGAAATCTCTGTAAACTGCACGACACGACCAATAAAAGTTTAATGTTGGCAATACCAGCCTACATAAAATCTTTGAGTCCAAGCCGCCATTACAGATAAAATATACATTTATGCGAGCAATTGATATTGTACACGGGGTTTTAAGTGCAGGGATGTCAGGGAGTATAAAAAAACCTTGAAAGCGGTTAAAAGGACATAGATTTGTTGAAGACCTTACGATCCTGAAACAGTACATAAATTTAGGTATATATTTTCGAAAACCATCTGCAAGAATCACTGAAAAGTTTCAGTCTCAACCATTCAAAAGATTTCATGTTTATAGCATTTACATTAATTGAAGAACTGTTAAGTAAGATAAGATTGTTTGTTATTATTTTATCATGTTCTTTCTTAGCTTACTGACAGGTTATATGAGTCCATATAATTGTTTATTATAATTGACTGGATAATTCAATTCAGTTTAATTTTATTTTAATACTAGATGACCCCGCAAACGTCGTTTTGCAAAAAAAAAAAAAAAAATAGATAGTAGCCGATTCTCAGACCTACTGAATATCCATATAGAATTTCATGAAAATCGGTCAAGCCGTTTTGGAGGAGTATGGTAACTAACATTGTGACACGAGAATTTTATATAGCAGATATTATTGACATATAATCTACTCATTTCAATGTTTTTTTAATGAGTTGATTGCAATATGTGGTTAGCTATCTATATTATATATATTTAATTTATATATATTTTATTTTTTTGCTTGAGTACGTATAGTTTTTATTGTAGTTGTTGGTATATTGGCGTGGCAAGCTGACATACGGCAAATAATTTAATTTTATATTCTGTGTCTTGTAATGTTAATTACTTTAAATAACCTAGTATTGTATACATTCAAGTATTTTCTAACTGAACAGACAGCTGTGCTGCTGGGGAGTTTGTTGCGCCACTTCTCCCCTGCGCACAGTATACGATTTGACCAAACTAGAGGGACAAAAGTCTATAAGACAATTAAAGGGTTTGTAATGGGTCAACGTTATAACTTATAAGTTATGTGATGATGTGGTAGCAAATTAAACACATTTTTTCAATTATGTAAATTTTAATCTGACTTTAAAAGCGATTTTAAATCAAAACAATGTTTTAAATTGCTTTTTTTGGTAATTTTCTCAACAATGATATATAAGGGTCAGATGACACGAGTAAATACTTAATTAAATCAAAATTTGTGCGGACACGAGAAGTTTTCAAAGTGTGGCCCAGTCTGACTTTACGAATTTCTTTGTTTTTGGCCTCCGAAGCTTCTTCGGACATTTGTCCTATTGGTATGATTGAATGTCTTATTATCTCTGCTCCATGAACTAGTAATTTATGTAATGTCGCTGGCATGTTATACCATGGGTATAAGGAGAGGTACAAGCCTCTCGTTTCTGAGCAGTATGAATCAAACTTTATCGGGTCAATTTCATAGCCCGAAGCTATGGCTGTAAGAACTGTACGGAGGCGGTAGAGCAGATTTTCGTCGAGGCCGGTGATACGAGCAGTTTCTTTATATTTGTGGAAAAACGTTCTTGCTGTATTTCCATCATTGCTCGTTCCAAAACCCGGCTTAACTTTGTCTATAATGAGACCGATTTCTTTAAATTTTCCCTTGATTTCTTCTTTCTGCTTTTTAAAGATTTCTTTGTTTTTATCTCCCCTAACTTGCCACTGACCTATATTCATCCTGTATGCAATATTTAATAGGCATTCCATTGTGCGGATGTAAGCATGGAGGCTAGATATCCCAAACTGATACATATTTTGATTAGGCTCTCTTGCACTTACAGTTGAATTCATCTCTTTGGAGGTAGCTTTGCAGATGAAACATGTTTGAGTAGATTTATTTTCGGAGAGCACGTTACACACTTTACCGTCTATCATCGACAAAATCAACTCATGTTTTACAGAAATAGCAACTCCATCTATTTGTGCACAAGTAGGCATCAAATCCCGAATTTGTTTCTTGACAGCTTCACATTCTTGTTTTATTAATGACTCTGTTTCTTTCTTAAATATAAACTTTATAATTCTGCAGAATCTTGGAGAAGATGGGCGTGGATTTTCCCATATGATTGAGTTATTGGCATCATCATCTCTCACAAGTCTTAGCGGCACCAATGATACTACAAACATATATTCATCTGTATTGTTGGAATTTTCAAATGGCTGTTTGTATAAGCTGTGGCCTGAGGAGCCGTCACATCCCCACTTGTGGATCATTTTGTAGTTTGAGCCGTTTACATCAGGTCTCAATACTTCTCCGAGAATATTTTCGCATATTCTTTTTGCCGTATGATTCAAAAGAGCTTGTAGCTCAACCTCAGCATATGTGTCTGTCATACTGAATTTTTCCACAGAAGGGTAGCTCTGTTCTTTCACTTTTGCTACTTGATCATAGCATGGGTAAAGACGGAATCCTCTTTCTTTTGACTCCTGTTGTATAGTCTTATATACATTCACAGAGAAATGGTTGGATATAAACAAAGCCAATGCTTCTGCCGGGGTATACGGCCTTTGTTCTTTGTTTTCAGTTATTCTTCTGCGTGCTTTTTTATATCCAGTAGCTCGTCTCGGTGAAGCTGTTGTAACTTCCTGAATTAAACTAGCCGCGTCACGTTTCCCACTGGCTCGCACACCTAATTGAGTTGCAAAAGATAATTGTTGAACGTCATATTCTTCCAACAAATGTTGAACTTTACGTTTTTTAGTTTTCGTGGAACTATCTTCAAAACTCTTTTGTGGTCTGCCAAAACTGGAACTCGGTTTTGGGGGCTGTTCACGAAACATTGTGAGCACCAACTCTTCATTTAACCATTCTTCGTAATCAATTAAAAATAAATCTAATCGCCTTTGTTTGCGAAGCCATTTCAAACGAATCTTCTCACATTCCTTCTTCAAATAGGCCTTAAGTGGCTTCTCCTGATCTTCCGGGAGGTTCAGATCAACAAATATTGACTTTATAAATGTCAAAACTTGATCTAATTTGCCTTTAGGCGGTGTAGAACGCCAAAATTCAAATAATGATTTTCGCTGAATTCGCGCACCTTTAAAGAAATAATAAGAAATATTTAGAATCGCATAAAGTCGCATTTCCAAATTATGATTTTAACAAACTTAAATGTTAAGAGAATATGTTAAAAGCGTAATTACACCTTGACTCAACTTGACTACCTACTTTAAGATTGGGTAAACTTAGATCATATCTATTTTTTGTTGTTTTATAATCGATCTATTTAGATACATTATAACTACGCCTTTAAAAACAATTTGATGGATTAAAATCAATTTATATACAGATAATTACCTCGAGTTACAGAATCCATGACTAGAAAATACTTTAAATCACACAAAACCTTGAAACACATGCACAAACGGAACCGTTCACAACTGCACTGACCGTGCGGGCGGCTACCTGAGTTCGACGCGGTAACTTCGCACATTGTTATTGAAGGGATCACTACACAATAGCATATTCTGACGTCATTATCGGCTGTAGGGTTCGTCTAAATGGGTAATAATAGTAAAAAAACGGTTTGTTTTAACATTATGAGTTTTGACTTTTGTCCCTCTAGTTTGGTCAAATCGTATACTGTGCTGCGACAGCACTAGGAAGTGGTGAAGGGCGGGCGTGCCGGGGGACAGTCTTATGTAATTTAGACGTTCGAAAAGTTCCGATTCTCAGCCTCATTTAAATAAATGGCTTTTGATTTTGTATCAAACTCATTAAATAATATAGGTACCTGAGATTCTTAATTTAAATCTTTCTCCAATAAGAGTACCTACCATCTGGCCAAGGTACTTATTTTATTTTAAAACACAACACTCAGGCACCAGAAAAACCTGCCACATGCGAATATGTCCATTAAAAAATTTTATCAAGTGACATCCCTACCACATACATGACATAAACCATTTCAGATGCCCCGTAAGGCTTAATCCACACTATTACATTAGTCGCGCGGTCGACGACAGACGCGATCCGACGCGCGGCGCTTATGTGCTCACCGCATAATGCGATCAACGACGTTTAATAAAAGTATTACGTTTCTAAACTCTTAAGTTCATGACTCTGTAGGATAAGTATGCGGTATCTGCATAAATAGCAAAGTACAGGTGTTTTATACTTAAGGGATTATGAAGAGGTAAGGTCCTGTCATTTGGGGAATTAAAATCGCAACCATGTCGGCCAGCCGCGTTATTTGTCATGAATTTACGACAGTCGATTTTTTTTGAATAAATGCGATCTGAATAAAAAAAGTAATCTTTCTTTCGAAAGTAAAATGTATATTTTACTTTCGAAAGAAAGATTAAGTATTTTTTTTTAAGGATTTTTTTGCAAATGTCCGACTTTTGTACAGGGCTTTTAAAATTTCTAAATGGTCTCCCTAACCTTGTCCCAAGCTTCGCCGGCTGGGTAATGTTTTCACCGCGGCATGATGTGCGCGCGGACTGGCGTGAAAAAACACCTTTCCCAGACCCATTCAGATTCATGAGATCACACTTTCAGATACTTAACAAAAAAATTAAATTATGTGTTAATAAATTCTGATACAGAGGCCGTAATTTAACACGAACGTGGGACGTAAAGATAACGTAAAGGTACAACTATTCTACATATAGCATGTTGGTTTTGCGGCAAATACAATAAGTATCACCCATACTAGGAAGTGGTGAAAGACAGGCGTTTTGAGGGACTGTCTGAATAAATTTTGAGATTCGAAAACTGCTGATTCTCAGCCTAGTTTGAATAAATGACTTTTGTTTTCTTATATACGAATAAAGTCTGAAAATTAAGTAAATATGATGCACTAATCCGCACCCTAATTGCGTAACACACTATTATTCTCAATTTGAATCCTTTTGAAGCATATTTGTAATCCATTGCTCCATATGTTCGAAAAATGTGTCAGCTCAACAACGCAAATAACGCAATGAATGTTGTTGAACTGTCAAAATAAAACCCATTGCTACTGATAGTGTGTTACGCAATTACCCTGCTGGTATTTTTAATTTTAAAATTGTTCGGAACTTACGCAGGTAACGGTTACTCCTCTCGTCCATGCTACTGATAAAACCACGTCCATCGACCCACTAACAGGTGACGCATTTCCGACACCGAGTACACAACACCACGTGTTGGGCGTTTCATTAACAAATGTGTTCTGCCCCTTATCAGCAGGCGCAAGGTGCACCGTCGACAGGGCGATGGGTCACAGCACTGACGGCTATAGATGGTGCACATGAGTGGACATTGAATGCAGTAATAGAAGAAGGCTGTTATAAATAGCAATAAACAATAGCAACTATAATAATCTGAAATTCATTCATTGACAGACAACGTACATTCTAAACTTCTCGGTTTAAAAACATGGAATCTTAAAAATATTTTTTTTTAATTCATCCCTTAATGAAGTCAAATAGGTAATGAAATATTGTATGGAAGTTCGTCACTTTAGCCGATGGGAGATCCTATCGAGCACACCGCTTGTGGACCAATAAAACATCATTACTGGATATTGGAAAGCTTTTCCAGATTTAAACAACGGCCTGGATAATCTAGGCAAACTTTTTCAGAAAAATAAACTGTACTTTATAATTTATAAATATTTATATTCTCACCTGATCTCACAGTCATAGTCAGTCTCAAAAACTATGATTATTAATTATACCAATATTTTCTCATAACATGTTCTGGCGCGGTAAACGACACAGAATAAAGTTGTATTGTTATGACGGCTATAACCGTATAGTGCCCTTGAAAGTGTTAAACCTCTAATCTATAACACATTCTCAAACCTGAGAACCAATCTTTGAAAACGGTAGCAGTCAAAGCTTTTCGAAACTCAATCAGATCGATAACCATCAAACAGATTTAACAAAAAAAAAAAACGTCACACAAACGACATAATAATATCTCTACATCACATCGGAAGGAATTAGGGCATCGTCACACGGTGCGACAGGCAGCGATCACGATCGACAGATAATCGCAGCCGTGTAAGTAGCCTACGATTAACTCGGACAGTCGGAGCACATTGTGTAATCGGATGGAACGATGTTATCGATGAAACGATTCTGATGAGCTTTTTAATGACAACTCCATTCGGAATGCGTGGAACGGTAATGTGTTTAATTGTGCGTGAAGGATTTCGATCAATATTTTAAATAATTTTAGATACTTATCATTAACTTCTTGGTCGCATTCCTTCATTTGTTGAGATTAACTGTCAATTTAATCTTCTAACTAGCTTCTGCCCGCGTGAAACTTCTTGTCCTCCGATCCGACCTGTCGCATCGCATCACCTAACCGGGCTACTACTTCTTAGCGTGATGTAAAATAGCCTATAGCCTGCCTAAAGAATTGGACTATCAAATGCAAAAATAATATTTTCTCAAACCCGTCTAGCACTTCCAGAAAATAAACTGAAACTTAAAGCATTTATTTCAAACTAGCTTTTGCCAGCGACTTCGTCCGCGTGGAATAATGACTTCCGGAAATTGAGGCACTAACTCTCATAGAGTTTAACCGATGTGCTCTTTCTTCTGCCGATTCTTGAGAACGCGTATTTCTCATTCAACGCGTTTTTCAAGACAATAGCGGGCGGACGCCGGCGTCCGCTTGGGGCTTGAATAACTAAAAATATATAACTACGTCTAATATATAAAATAATATATAATAAAACCTACTTCACTTAAAACTAAATACCTATAACTACTATAATTAATAATACCTATACCTATAATTAATAAAAGTACCTACGCTTTTACCTACTTAATATTTAAAAAAACTGAACATAAATTAACCAAAACTTACCTACTACTAACTAACTACTACTAACCTATTACTACTTCACCTAAAAAGAAATCCTGTTTTCCCAACATTTCCCTTCACTGCTCTGCTCCTATTGATCGTAGCGTGATGAAAAGTACTATAACCTGCCCAGGAGTATGAAGAACAATTGTACCAAGTTTCTTTGAAATCCGTCGAGTGGTTTTTGTTTCTATAACGAACATACAGACAGACAGACAGACAGACAAAAATTTTACTGATTGCATTTTTGGCGTCAGTAACGATCACTAATCACCCGCTGATTGTTATTTTGGAAATATATCTCATGTACAGAAATGACCTCTCTACAGATTTATTATAAGTATAGATAAACCAATTACAGGCACTTTTGAATTTGTCAAGGGGTCAGTCATTCAGAAAATATATGAAGCTAGTTAAGACGTTCAAACAAACAAAAAAACTTTCTAACAAAAAAAAACCGACTTAACAAAAAAACACTACAAAGTGAAAAATAACTTTAATTTCGGAAGTCGGTGTCTTTGGATCTGTATTTTAGTTATTGCCACCCGACTTCCGAAATTAAAGTTATTTTTCACTTTGTAGTGTTTTTTTTTGGAAGTCGGTTTTTTTTGTTAAAAAGTTTTTATTTCTTCTTTTTAGTGGGTCTGCTTATAATGTATCTAAGTTACAATAGCCTAACTGCCTATGTCAACTTGCTCATCGCCTTTAACAAAATATTGATTTTCCCGATGCAGGGACGTTAATTGTTGAGGAGTTCTCCTGGTGCTACACCATCAGCTCCATTTTACCATTCGCATTGTGACGAGCATAAATTGCTTAACAACCATATTAAAGTAATAGAATCGCAACCCGTGAAATACTTATTATTGAGTAGTACCGGTGGCCGTCTGTGGTCTTCGACAGTCGACTTAGTTACCGTAGGCTAGAATTAAAAAATAGTCTTAAAAGGTTACACTTTGCAACATAACCAACGGGTTATATTTAATTAGCACCTTTCATTACCTACATAACCCATAAACAACACGCCGGACAGTTTCAGGTTACAGCAGGATTTAAACTAAAAGCTTTAACAAAATATGTTTATAGGCAAACGCGCCGTTAGCGAAAACCATTAAAATTTCACCGCGATTATGCGATGTATGTGTATGTCCTATACTAGCTTCTGCCCGCGGATTCGCCCGCTTGGTTGTCGGAAATTATCCCGCGGAAACGTGCGACCGGGACAAAAAGTAGCCTGTCCTTCCCCAGAATGCTATCTATCTCCTTGCCAAAATTTATCGAAATCCGTTCAGTGGTTTAGGCGTGAAAAGGTAACATACAGACAGAGTTACTTTCGAATTTATAATATTAGTATGCATAGCCGTTGCCCACGGGCCTCGACCAATAGTGGACATTTATAGTCTGGATGTTTTACGAGCTAATTAGTATTTTTATAGCCAATTAATTAAAGGCTCAAGAAAATTAATTTTCTAAGTTTATGGCTTTGAGGGTTTTACGCCTTTCATATTGTACTTGTTGACATTCCTTAGCCTCGCTTGTACTCTCGCTGTACTCGCTGTACTCGCTGGTACTTGATGGGTAAGCAAGATGGACGACCAATTGGAAACGTACACCTAGTTTCTGACAGTTCATACTTACGAACCATGTAGGTTTATGTGAAATAAAATATTTTGATTTTGATGAGCATTATTCTTATTAGCTTTTAGACGTGAAATACTTATGGTGTTTTGATTTTATCATTTATCTACTTGTAGGCTCCATAGAAGTAAATAATATATCACACATTTTATTCTATGCGAAAATAATATTAAACTTGAAGTGCATAATTTGTTAACTCCTCAAAACGCCATGTTAAATCACCGCCCACGTTGCGTAGGCGCGCTGCGCACGGTGCGACTATCTGTCGCACGGAATCGCGACACGACTGCGTCTGACTTGATGTATGCGCACGATCCTCCACCACTCTCCGGGGGTGGGAGACGCGAGATTACTTTAAATTTATTATAATTACTCTCTTCACTAGTAAGGTTCATATTTATTGCCAATCTTTTTTATCGGTGATATTTGTGAGTTCATATACCACAAGCGTTGCCACTTAACTATAAGTACAAATAGTCTATAATAGACTAGCGACCCGTCCCTGCTTCGCACAGTTTTTATGATTTGGCGAAACATAGTGATTTCTTTATTATGATATGTAAGTTTTATATTACTATAGGTACGATGCATATAAACCTTCCGGAATAAATTCTCTAAATGCTGGTGAAAATCCCGCATCGATATCCGTTGGGTAGTTCACAAGAACAACGCCGAAAAATAGACGGACATGAAAAGCGACTTCAGTTTATAATATTTATAAATAGAGAGATATCACAATCTGAACTGTACGACAATTAGCCCAGATACCTCGATTATTTCCAAATCAATACACAAACACATCTATATTCCTGTAATTCAAAGAGAAACGTTCTTAGTCATTAAATTAAAGCAATTAGTCGCTGAAGGCCGCGGCTCGTCGCCATCAATCAGCTTGTAATGAAGTGGCGCGGGGAGCCTAATGGCCGTTTTCACGCACCATTTATAAGCAGTGGCTTTATGTGGCAGGAGTTTTAAAATTAATACATCATTTTTCCAATGTGTTTCGAGGAGAACTAACTGTTAAAAGATTAAAGATTTGTAAATTCAAATGGAGCCCATATCATGAGCAATTCCAATTTGGAAAACTGAGATTTCATCAAAAGCCAGGGGCAAGCAAGCCAAACTGAATGAGTCCTCTTGGCAATTTTCTAAATTGACAAACTATCCTAGTTTAACACAGATTTTGTTTATTAATATTTATCTCTATGATAATAAAATAAACACGACTAAAGAGCGACATAGACACGACGGTATAGGCATATTCCAATTAGGGTTGTAACGGAGGCCTTCATTACGGAGGCAGAGGCGGATGTGGAGGCAACGAGTTTCGCCTCCGCGGATGCGGGGGTTAACGGAGGCGGAGTCGGAAGTGAAAGTAGAGGTGGAAAAAATCGTAATATATGGTTTACAATCGTGGTTCAATTATAATTACTTTATACAATTTCGTATGACGGAGGCAGAGGCGGAAGTTTCGTTACAACCCTAATTCCAATCATCTAATAGCCTAACTATGTACACATATTCTGCAAGACACTCCACACAGACACACTTACTGACCAATCACCTACCAGTCCCAACACAATCCTAATCAATGGGACTGCGACACGGTCGCATATGTCGCGCGACGATATCGCGCGGTCGTGTCGCACGCCCGTATCTTGCGACGAGTACATCAAAGTGAATGTTCCTTGTATCTCTGTAGCCTGTACTGTGTTATTTGTCTAGGACGTGGGTTGTCAAAGTTTATAGAGCAGATTAGGAAAATTGCTTAAAAATACTAATTGTATACTTAATCACGACCATTTGGCCCTTTTCAATAGAGCCATTTTCACATACATATTCAAAAAACAAACCTCCAAACTGTAGTCATCTGAAATCGGCTGAAATTTTCAACATGGAACCTGAATTTTAGTTAGAGAAAGAGAAAACTATGTGATTCGCTTGATTGATGCAATTGACATAATAATGTCTTCTAATAAACTAGTACGTGTACGTAACTAATATCCGCTAATTCGCTAAACTTTGAGCTCCGCATCCCATCTAAGCCTGTGCATGCACCAGACGATGGCGCGATAGCGGCGCGGCTAGTCGCAACTAATGTGACACTCGGCGCGTAATGAATGGCCCTCTTTAGATTGCCGATAGCGGGACGATCGACGACAAATGCTTACAATATGTGACGCTGTATGGAGTTAGTTTGTATTTACTTGCAGGACATTTGTCCCCCTTCGGCGGGCGAGGCAACTATAGGGAGATATTGCAAGCGAGGAACGTTACTTGTAATGTTATTAATTTTCATATTAATGGCTGATCTACTGTACATTGTTTAGTGCGTTTGTTGATCGTAAATCAATCATCATCTGCCTAGCCTTTTCCCAACTATGTTGTGGTCGGCTTCCAGTCTAACCGGATGCAGCTGAATACCAGTATTTTACATGGAGCGACTGCCTATCTGACCTCCACAACCCAGTTACTGGGTAAAACGATACCCATTGGTACAATGTTTGGGCCAAAGAACTTATAGCCTGGTGGCAATCACACACCTAGCAATAGCTTGCATTTGGAGCCAGTTAGTAGGTTATGGTTAGAAATATGTCTTCCCGGTGACTTGATGAGCTACCGTCTACAATATTATATGTATAACGCAACTGTGCAATACGATGCCGAGTCTGCGGGTCATTGCACACTATTGTAGAATGGTACACACTGTCGCAATGGCCTTCATTTAGACAATTCAACAACATTCATTGCAGCAGAATTTTTTTTGGAACATATGAAGCAATGGGTTGAAGGATATTACTAGCCCTTACATCCGAGAAAAAATACGTAGAGTCAAGACTAAAAATTCACTGTCGTATTATTTTGATAAGCAAAGATTTCTTCTAATGTTCCTCTGTGCTCCAATGATTGCCATTGCCTACGGGGAGGTAATTCTTAAATAGTCAGTTACGTCTAAGCCATCGAAGAGATTACGAACTACACCTGTGCTTCAACTCGATCAGTATTATAATGTAATTCTGTGAAGATATCAGAGAAATAATTTCGCACCATAATTAAACAGTTTCGTGAGATGAGAAGCAACTGATTCGCACCAACATTTTGATTTTATTATTATTGTTTCCTTCCAAAAAGTAACTGTATTGTGCAATCAACGTTTTACGCAACATTTTATGATATTATAATGTTTTTGGTGTTGATATAAAAATTAACAACTTTGATGATTACGTGCAGTGCCATCCATAACTTGATACCTTTGAGCAAAAACTTTTGGAGTATCCGATGTCATGCGAGGAAGAAGGACAAAAAATATAATGTCTTATGACAAAAAGGGATAAAAAATAAATCAGCAGTGCATTAAGTGAGTGCAGTTTTATTTTGCATGAGGATAGTTCTTATGGTGATATGTTAAGGATGAGTTTTCTTTGTTTTGTGAATAAGTGGTACAGAAGGCGATAAGCGGTTTTGTATAATAATGATTTTAATACAATATTATCATCAAAATCCAATCACAGTTTTCACCCAACTTCGTAGTCAAAAACAGTCATCTTTGAAGCATTAGAACTTGTTTATTCCACTAATGAAGTTCCCAATCTAAACGAATGAAATCGAAACTTAACATAATAAAATTCAATTAAAGACACATTAATTAGAAAGAAACATGTTAATTGACAAGAGAAGTCGCGTGACGACACCTGTCAGTCATTGACCTTAATTCCGATGTATTGATTAGGTACTCTGTCTTCGTCTGTGTTTACACGTGCTTCGATCTAATTATTCGGGGCACGTTTAAAAAAAATGGGTCAAAGCCAAGATGAAGTTGATTTTTATTTGTAATTAGCTTAATTATTAATTAAGGAATCATATAGCTGTAGGCCCTACAGCAGTCCTCTGATGGCCATAGGTCTTTCCAATCGCACGCCATTAATCTCGATTCTCGGCAACTCTCATCCAGCTGCTACCAAACACCGTGCGAAGATCTTTCTTTTTTTTTATGAATGCAGGAAAGCCCCACAACATTCAATATGATTTCATAAATCTGTCACTTTTTAGATTTAATGTTAATATGCCTCTTGCCAATGGCCTGCTCTGCCTATGACGCTTTACTTTGTGTAAATTATTTTATTACAACTGCTCTCAAAATGGTGAAAATAAATTAAATTTGAGGAAACCGGCATATCCTAGAATCAAAAATACAAAGACGTGTGACATCTACCTCCCCGTACTGGGCTCATCTCACCGAGAGGAAGCCTGTGTCCCAGAAATGGGTACATTGTTCCTGTGCCTTCGTGTTTCTCATTAATGTTTTCTGTATTCTTCTTCCTAAATAGCCTATTGGTTGTAAAACCGATTCCCGCAGTCCGCTTGCATCCAAGCCTCGCCTTACGCGAGATCCATAAAGCGATACATTATTTTTTCTCGTCCCGCGGCCAGTATTAAGGCTCTCTTAACAGCCTTATTAAGCGGTATCTCGTATGAAGAGGTATACAGTACATCTTCTTTATCGAAGACGGACATCGAGGTAGCCGCAATAAATATCGTTGGAACATATTTATAAAGTGAAGATAGGCATTCAGTCGACCACATTCTTAGCTGACAGCAAATTTTACTCTATATTTTCTATAACATGTTGATTGGAATTTAGTACCAAATTATTTCTGCAATATGAAAAAAATGCAGATGCAACTGTACCAGATTCTTTGTAAAACAGAGCAAAATATTTAACACCAATGTCCTGTTCGTTAAATGTGGCATTAAGTTTGATAAAAATGTATTCTAGAAATGATAACGTCTGCACTTTCAAAATCAGTTTCATTAAATTCAAAAACACCATCTCATCACCACCAGTTCTTGAACTTGTACTTAAACTCATAACCGTATCATGTTTCGCTTCGATTATACGTGATGGTCCGCCCTATGAGTAAGTAAAATCAAGTCAAAAACTTTGTTCCAAGCGAAGGCTCATATTTTTGTTAGGAAAATTGTTCTTTAAACTTAGTTATTTATATACTATCATTATCCCATATTTACATGTTACTAACTCTCCTATTAATGACAACTAATTATAATTTTACAACGTTCATATTAATTCCCGGTGACCGTTATTCAGATTAATACTATTTTAAGGGAATTTGAACTGTAACTCGTAGGCAATAGAGTAAGTGGTCTGATTTTGTAACTATGGTAATTGGTTGGACCCTATATGGGAATGTTAATATGTAGACCATGTTTAGCGGTGTGGTTCAATCTTGTACCAGTTTGTAGGGCAAGAACACATGACTGAAGGATAAATATTTCTTGGGACTACTATTACAGGCACATATCTACATATGAAAGAAAGAAGAATAAAGAAACTTATTTAGCACAGACTAAAAGGCACTCAACCTAATATACATCAGGTAGAATCCAACAAAAAAGTAAAAAATCTGATGTAAGAAATTAGCAGGAAAGTGAAGATACATTAGCGTAATAATGATACAGTTTAACTGGACCTGACATGTATAACATTATTACGGTTACAGCGAGGCTACATTTTTACTTTTTCATTCCATTCAGGCTTCAATTCGATTCGATTTTTATTGGAACTATAAATATCACTTTTATATTTCTTTATCTACAAAATACATTACTATCTACCGATTGCATCCACCATCTTTACCATAATTATAAAAATGCCTTCAATTAACTGTATCCCTGATATTTGTACCCACGGCACAATTATATCGTTAATAACTTCATTTGGGTTCGTCTGCCTGTTATAAAGTGTACTTTATATGATACCATCGAACCGTTTAATATATGACGCCGACATTGAAGCGAAGACTGTTGTTATTATGCGTATACGCCTGATCCCAGTTAAAGAGCGTGAGTGTTTGTGATCATTTTGGATTTTAGTACTTATATGAGCATCTCGCCTTTTCTTTAGCGATAGATATTGGCGTTTTTTACTTTAGCGTCATGTAGATTGACCTTCCCCTCGTTTACAACTAGATATAAAACAAGTGTTCTACAGGGGCAATTCTCGTAATTTTTAAGAACGTTCACAATCTGATCTCAGTCTCAATATGTCAAAAATACTTCAAATTTCCCTACATATTGACAAGTTTTTGACAATTGTTTGTCGCCGAGATGAGACTGCGACTAGATTTTGAACGTTTTAAATTAGCAGAATTGGCCTACACGTTGTGCCTAAGGTTTTCGTGTATCGTTTACATGTAAAACAACTTATAAAGGCTAGTTGTATACAAAGTTTGTAGAAAACTTGTTACAAATTACAAAAACGTGAAATAGTTAACAAAATATATCCAAAACAACATCAGTACATTTATGTTTTATTCACGACATTTGTGTTTGATAAGTCTTTCAGAAGACTTGTCGAAAACTAGTACCACAACTTGTTTAATAACGTAAACGCCGGGTACCTATGTAAGTCATACAATTAGTACATTAAATAATCACTTATTGGCTTCCTGTCTAAATGATCCGTGATCTACAATCTATAATTTTTCTTATCTAAGGTGGTCTACATATAAACTAGAGCACACATCTACATCCTACACAGGTCGATAATATGTATATGCAAATAATAATTCACTCGGCTATCCAAACACACTGCCTGCACATTCGTTATCTTCGTCTATATTGAACCAGTTCTTAATTTCCTTTGGCATGTTATTAAAATTACCATAGATACACTGACCAGTTTATCTTGGCACGTAGTGCGGCGATGACTGCGAAGGCGATGGTCAACGATTTGTCATAAAGGGCCTATACTAATACCACAAATGGCTTAGCATAATCCTCTGTTATGTCGAAAATACTGCAACATTAATTTTGAAATAAATTTATAGTAAAGTTGAGGATTAATATCAGGTATAGTGTTTGACGAAAACACGATTCCATAAAATTTTCTCGATAGAAAAAAAAATCCAAAGTTACTCTAAACCGAACAATAAACCGCTGGTATTCAAAAAATACTTCAAATTAGATCATGAAAATTTGTATACTAACTGAACTAACTAGGTATAAAGCAGGTCTTATGTTTTTATTTTTTTTTAATTACCATTATTTTCACCGTAAAAAGCAAATACCTAAACTACATATTGGCGCTGCCTGCCGCCTAGCACCGCACTCTGTCTCGCTCTCACTCAGTCCGCGAGCAGTATCGTGCGAGCGAGTTAGAGAGTGAATTTTGGCTGAGGTAGTATAAGTAAGTATAGGCTCTATAGCTTCTGAACGTTTTGGAAATCAAATGGAGACCCATCGTCATCATCCTCCTACCGTATAAGTATCAGTATACTTGTAGTCGGCGAGCATGTCTTTGAAATTAATAGTGACTATTGAAAATACTGCCGAACATGTGGTTTAATCCCGCAAATACATAAATACTGCCGAATTTATGTTTGTTTTGTATTATAAGCTCCAAAAGCATAAAAAACATGTGATAGGTACTCAAATTAGGAGTCGAAACTATTTCTCCTAAATTCAGATTACTGGGTGATCTAGCTAGGAGAGCAGCGATTCACCCAACAATTCGTTGTACCTACACCATGTTACTAATAATGCATACTTTGTAAGTCCCTCGTGTACTATAAAACCTTTATGAACCTAAATAAATTACATATAATCCCCAGAGCGAGCGACGTATCTTAACGACGTTTTTCTTTAGGATTTTCTCAATAACATCCTGGAGACTGGATTTCTGTCCGGTTTATGGGCTTGAATAGCTTAAAGGCTGGAATAGCTGGGGAAATATTGGTCACTTACACAAGTACACACCTCTGCCAGTCCCTTTGGGGATACGTGCATGATGTCGTGTTTAATATTTCCCGCGTATTAAGATATAATTATCGTCTTGCCTTTCGACGACTTGCCTTTCGCTCAGTCCGCCATTTTTACGACGGTTTATCTGGCGACAATAATAAACAACATTCTTTTCTAATAATTAAAGGGAACTAGTTTAACAGACTCTCTCTAATTAAAATTATACAATTAAAGTGGAATAATCAAACTGATGAAGGAAAGTTGTGTTTGTTTTTCGCGTTTTATTATCGAAATGTTATGACGTTACTGCGTCCTACTAATGAACCAAAATGACGACTTAGAAATGTTTGACTTAAAAATGTTCATACAGTATACGCAATTAAAAATGTACACAATAAATATAACATATTTTTTATCTAAATTTTTCAGCGTAACTCAAAAATCAAAGCTTATTTATCACAGTTAGCGAAAGTGATTAGACGTAACTATTACTCAAGTAAATAACCACGCTAATTTCTCAATAATTTCCTAAAGTTAATAAGAAACGTGCATGGTAATTAACATAATCACCGTCGCTAATCAAGAAGATTAGAATCATCCGTTACGGACTTCCGGAGATTTACAAATAGCATCAATCACACTGTTGGCTGGTGAGGTGTTCGAACAGCATCAGAGGGGCAGTTCTCGTAATTATAACATTTATAACTAAAATAACCCTTAATTGGGCGCGTCTAAAAAGTCACGTAAACGCTCGCGTGGCGTATGTGACACCACAGATCATATACATAAAATATGAACTAAGTATATGCTATATAATTTTTTGATTGATTAGAATATTTTTACTCACATATAAATTAACTTGTACGCATATTTTAAACATAAACAAACAAATAATATCTCTGAAACAAGAACTTGTACAACGTGTCCCAAAATTCAACGATAAGCTTGATCAGAGGGCCAGGGTGGACCTGATCATGACTACTCGAGAAAAAATAATGAAAAAAAAAAATCTAATTTTTTTTTGGTAATTACAAAGTGGATTGAAAGTAAAAAACTTTGAACATTTTAACCTTTTGACCGCCACGGTCGTGTATAGACAACAAATGAAAACGTGCCCAAAACGCCATCGTCGGCTGATGCCGACAAGAAAACACCATGTTTTAAGTATAAAATAAATAAACTAAATTCAGTTTTCTGTGTTTATACATAAAACATGGTGTTTTCTTGTCGGCATTAGCCGACGGTGGCGTTTTGGGCACGTTTTCATTTGTCGTCTATACACGACCGTGGCGGTCAAAGGGTTAAAGAAAAAAATAATTTTGATTGATTTTTGTTTAAAAACTACAGGCATTCTGGGGTTTTTTTAAGGGTTGTGGTGGATAGCAGTGCTACTTAGGTTGCTGATACAAAAAAAAAAACAGAAATATTTGAAAAATTGTGGTTATGGTAGTTAAAAATATTATCTTAAGGGTTGTCAATTTTCTAAGGATTCTCAATGTATTTTTTTTAATAATTTCCTAAAAAAAATAGTTTTTTTTTAATTTTATTTCACAGTCTGTTCACAGTGTCAATCTGTCTAAAATACCTGTAATAACATTTTTGACAAGTTTTTGATATTGATCGTCGCTGAAATGAGATTGCGACTAGATTTTGAACGTTTTTAAATACGGGAATTGGCCTTCTGCACAACATTAATCCTACTGGGAATCAAAACTCTACGTGATATTCTTCTTATATTCTTTTTGCTTGGTGATAGTAATTGGCATGGCGTTAGGTTATCATGTAGATTGAACATACCCGTGTTTACACCAGGGTACTAAACCTGTATTGTACATGTTGTGTCTACTGTTTTTTATTTCGTTTACACCTGAAACAAGTTGTATACAAAGCTTGTAGGAAACTTTTCGAAAATGTCAAAAACGTGAGCGGTTTTTTTTAGAGTTGGCTTCTCGGAAGTCAAACTAGAAGATTATCTTGGTTGCTGCTGAACCGGGCTTGCCTGTGGATGCCTCAATATCCTCCAGCCAGGGCTTAAGAACTTAAAGACTATACGATAAGGGCACCCCCTGTGGGGTAGGTACGGACCTCGGCTTAGGGCGTCGCTGGGGTAGGGCAGCAAGGAACAGGCTGGATCGGATGATATCGTGAGCAAAATAGCATGCGCAGCCTAAATCCTACTGAGAAACAAAACACTGCGAGATATTATTCAAACAAAAAAAACATACAAGGCCGCACAATTAGCCAAACTGATGTTATCTCCGCCCGGCTATATCAAAACTATGACTAATGTTATCTGTCTCGATCTACATGTTACACCAACGGCGTACGTCGCTCTTCATACTTGTGACAGTTGATGTGATCTGCCTCGTGTATGAATATGGACGATTAGCTAGACAATGGATAAAGTAGGGCACTTGACACATGACAAGAAAGGGCAGTAGGCTCAGTTGGAAGGGAAAGTAACGTAAAAGTAAGTAGTAATGTGGTGCCAGTGACGTTCCCGACGAGGATATACTTTCAATCACATCTGAATAATTTTTAAGGTTATTGCTAATCCATTGCTTCATATGTTCGAAAAGTTTGATGATGAATGTTATTGAACTGTCAAAATAAAAACCTGAACAATCATGGTGATTTTTCGATGAAAATTATGCTAACACTTGAAATGTTCTCAGAGCGTTTTCTTTTGTTTATTATTGCTTTTTAAACCGTAGACCAACTACTTCATATTTGTGTATTCTCTAAGCCATCCTGGAGAGATCTATCAAGTGGGTATACTATATCTATCCTATGCTGTGCGCACACGCAACTTGAGACGGACAGTCAGACAGGGCGTGAAAGTTAGCGTGTCGGGTTACAGGCTCCGGTGACGTCAGGCTAAGAGGTTATGCGTCATTGTTGTACAGACAAATACATGAATACATCTCAGAGCAATTAGGTATCTATAGAATAATTTAAACTACATACAAGAGATGGCTAATTATGTGTATTGTATAGAAACTATTGGCCGATCATCGTGACATACAACTTATGCTTTTTTTAACAGCCATTCTCGTACTCTGATTAGCATAACTTATTACCTCACGGACCCAGTTCAAAATCAACGTCATATCTTTCCAAAGCACCTAAGATAACATACACTAAACCGTGATAAACATTAATGAAATTACTAAAACACAACCATTGCTTACGATTTGTCATAAAAATTGTTTTATAAAGCTTTCCTACCAACTAAACTGTAGCATTGTTCATGTAATGCAAGTTTATCTAAACAGCACATCAACTAGTGCGCGACGAGCAGACAAACAGTCAGACGGAGAGACAAGGCGTGAAGCGTGACAGTTAACGTGTCAGTTTACGTAGAGGTGCGCCGTGTGACGTGACGAACGGGAACGCGGGTCGGCTGTCACTGTATTGTTACAGAGAGGAAGGGATTAGGTTCCTATTGTTTTGTAAGTGAGGTTTATAATGTTACTTTCTTTTCATGCTATGTTGAATAATGTAGTATTCATCGTAAACTCCTTTATAGCAGGTTTATTTTATTTATTTAGTACCTACCTTCAACAAAATATACAGGGTTACTTTTCAATGACCAGCCAAATTTAAGGATGTGGTACAGACCATCAAACTAAACAACTTTCTCCATGGGACCAACATGGTAATTGCGAAAAATTTATCAACTGTCCCATAGACAACTTCAATACCTACTCGACCTAAACGTATGGGACGGCTGAATTTTTATTCGCGATTACGATGTTGGTCCCATGGAGAAAGTTGTTTAGTTTGGTGCTCTGTACCACATCCTTAAGGCTGGTCATTGAAAAGTAACCCTGTATGTAGGAGAATTTAATGCTCCCTAGATACATGCCAGATAGACAAAAAGTAATGCTAAATATATGCCGCCCCAACGCCCCAACCAAAATGAATCTATTTTTTTTTAAATACATCTAAATGCAAAATGCGTCTGCGCAATATTTATATACCTACCATATTTTGTGCTGTATTTACTGCAAATAAATACTTTGACTTCTAACTGCCAATTTTGTTGGCAGTTTGATTATAAAAAAAAAAAATTTAAAAAGAAAAAAATAATAATAATATCAAAAATAACATATAAATATCATGGTGCTGTTCATGTTTGTAAAGAACTTTATCGTACCCAATATCTTGTGATGAATTGGAACAGCAGTAGGTACCTATTATTACTTGATCTTCATCATCTTTACAGATCCATTAGAAGTCGGGAAAACAAAGGAAACCAATAAAACTTAGTTGCTCTTAAAACATAAAACCATTCCGTAAATTAAGATACTTATTACTTCAAACATAGCAAACACTAACTCGGCATGAAATAGCAAAACCATAAAAATTTAATACATTTCATGTAATTTAACTGTGCGGAAATGAACGTAGTAATTATATAATTCCAATAAATGAACGTTTGCTAGAAATGTTAACGTCAAATAAGTTTTCCTGATGCGTTTGCGCATGCCACATGAGACACATAACATTCAGAAGCCTCAGTACAAATGCAAGTCTTTTTAGATCTATTCTATCTATATCTTTTTAGATCTGTCGGAGTCAAGATCATCATCATCATCTGCCTAGCCGCGCAACTATGTTGGGGTCGGCTTCCTGTCTAACCGGATGCACCTGAATACCAGTATTTTACATAGAGCGACTACCTATCTGATCTGTCAAAGTTAGGTTATATCTATAATAAGGAACATCTGTAATTGTAATTGTATTGCTCCTTCTAACACGATAAAATGCTAACAAACCCATATTGTAATTTGTCGCCAACAAACTCAAGTTATTATCCCAAAAATGCAGAAAGTAAATGATTCAATTATTTAAACAACCGAATTGTTGCGGTATTTTATATGGCATACTAGCAGCGCTTCGCAGTTTCACCCGCATAAATGTCGATACCGTAGGAATATCGGGATAAAGAGTAACCTATGTGTTATTCTGATATATAAGCTATATTACTGTAAAGTTTCATCAAAATCCGTTTAGTAGTTTTTGCCTGAAAGACTAACAAACATCCATCCGTACATCCATCCATCCATCCTCACAAACTTCCGTGTTTATAATATTATTAGCGCGCAGCGCTTTTTGGCGCAGCCGTGAGGCACACACAATTGTTGTTTGTAACTTTATTTTTATTTAGTTTTTGTGTTTTGTGTTTCACGAAATGTGTCCAAATAAACTTTTTCTTTCTTTCTTTCTTTATTAGGATTACGATAGTAGGATGACAGCCCTGGACTTCCTGCTGATGATCCAGCTTTCTAATTTATTATTGTGGTCAGAATGGAGCTTCTATGTCTCATTTGATGACTATTAAGCCCGCAGGCACGCTCCGAGACTATCGCGTCGCCATCTTGAAAAGTGACGTCACATAATTTATGACGCCATCCATCAAAAAGTTCATTTTCGCGGTCACACCTGTTGTGTCCTCGCTTTTAACTGTAAAAAGGTGGTCACGGAATGTGGTTCTTGCTTATGAATGCTATTCTTCTATAGAAGGATAAATGGTTCGACGTATTTGATGATAAACCAAATCTCAGTCCTACTACGCTTTGGAACGGACAACTAGTTTCATCTACGAAAGTCAAAAGTAAAATGGTTTATTTGAAATAAATGCGTTGAGTTTGAGTATCTCAATAGAAATTCTACGGAAACATCTTCAAATGTCTGTAAAGCAATCTTAGTTACTAAATATTTTAAGTTTTGTTAGGCAAGCTGGGCCCTTTAATATTACTGACAATAATAATAATAATAAAATTTCTTTAATCAAGTAACAAGGACTCATTGCGTTAGTAAACTTAAGAACTATGGAAGACTATTTTATTTTAAAATGCGAGACATTTTCCAAAAATTACATAATTGTCACACTTTCACGGTGGTGTTTAATTATGCAGAAAATGGGATTCTCGGACTTTCAAATTGTCGTCTGTCGATACAGGTGGTTAAAAAAACCAGTGGGACACAAAACAGGAAGACGGGTCGTGGGAACTTGAAGGCCAAGGGGGCTTTGAGCACCGTACAATTCAGTCAAGGTTGGACGGGGTTGCGGTGATGCACTCCTTATTCATAATGCACTCACTATGCGTGTTTCCAGGGCTTCATATCAGTGCAACCTTTAACATCTCTTCAATTATGGATGACTGATAGGTACTAGAAATTAATGAAATCCTTCATATTGTAGTCAATCGATAGAAATGGTCAGTTACAGAATGTAATCGATTTTGTTTCAGTAAGTAGGTTTGTACAAACACTTTTACACGTCCATCATATTTTAAAAACTAGATGAGTTCGGCGTTCCCTATAAATGTGTATTTCTCTGAAAAGAAAACCCGAAACAAACTCAGAGATCAGAGTCTCTTTTGAAGTCCAGACATAATCTCAGATCGGTCAGATTATGTGAATACAACTACCGGTTTAAAAAAAAACATTATTGGCACTAGTCAAAACAATTGGCTAAGTTTGAACTATGATACTCTGTCTATTTAATTACGAAGTATGCTAGGGTATAAGTAGGTACATAATAACGGTGCATTTAATTATGTCATATATTATGCTCGAGACAATCTAGAAATAAATATTCATAAGAGTTTCGTCTTGAAGCATCATAAAATCTTGGTCATTAATAGCGTGAGTTTATGCGTAAACTTAAGTCGATAAGTTTTTACTACCTTATAGCTTGCTATGAAAGGTATTTGAATGGTAAATCTTTTTCATTCATTCATTCTGAGTAAAGTTGCGTTAAACGTCGTCATTAAATCCATAGATGGCGCTGCCAACAGTTATCACAACAGAACAAACCTTAATTATTACTAATCTCCCATTTCCTATTAACTGTACTACTGTTTTCTGCGACTGTACGCGCAAACCACATTAAAAATGCACCTAACACCAACTTTATTTCTATATCGGTAAAGGTGAAATTCCCATGACTGTTTACACTTTGTTACTTCGCATCTCCCACGTGAGAAATGTAGTATACCTGGACTTTATTTCTTATACAATTTGAGTGATTTTCCAATGTGGCGGCAACTTCTTATGTGGTAAATAATGCGTCATTAGGAGCAGGTAATGCGTTTCCCAGCGCCTGCTAATAGTTGCGTGTGTATGAAGCAGTCACTTTCTACTGATCGTGTCTGACTGTTATGTATTTTATGTCTAGATTTTTTTTAGATTTTCCTCAAGCAAATGCATACTATCCAAGAATTTTATCTTTGCTGGAAGCCACAGTGCATAACTTTCTTTTCTGAACATTAAAATAAACATTTTATTGTATCGTTCAGAGGGTCAATCGGCGGTGCATCGAAGATTGGAAAATATAAACTAATTGGTTCGTTTATGAGTCAATCATTAACCTGTTCCAAGAAAGTAGAGAAATTACTATTCCGATACTTGATGATTTTAATTGAAATTATATGAAAAGGGTCGGCCTTATTATTTTGAACCATAGCGTTTTGTTACTGGGTTGTCCTGGACATCCAAACTGCATAAGAACGAAGATATATTGACGTTTGCACAACACTCAAAACAACTAGTTGAATTCACCGCAAAAAGAAAGTATCCCAAAAAGTCCCGAATGCTACGCTCGTAGCGCATTGTGTGCTACGGCGTAGCTGACCGCGCGTAGCCGAATCGGTTTCTCTCTTTTTATGTTATTATTAATTTTAATTGATTGATTATCATGTCATATCATAGACTGCTATTATGAGTATCATTCGATCGCTCACTGCTATATCAGCGAAGTCTACTCCCAAACTATTTTTTTATTATTTGACATTTTATATTAATGTGATTGTATATTATTTGACATTTAGTAATTATAATGGATTATTGTCACTATTAGCTATTTCATAATAAGGTGGTTACTTACAGTAAATTAAATTTCATCTAAAAGTTGTTATGGAATAAAATTAATTGAATTTTAACAGAATTATGACAATATTTTCGCTCACTCATGAGTCATGAGTGAAAGTACCTCAAACACTGAATAGCCTCCACTAATCAACTGAGCTTAACTGTTGTACAATGAAATGTAACCGATTCAACGTACACTTGTAATGGAATGTAATACACCATTTAAGTCAGCGCCACATTCCAATATCAAAATACGTTGACGGGAGCTCAACATAAATCGGAATTGTCATGTTAAGTTCCATTTTATCAAGGCCTCTGTCACCTCAAAAGTTATTCACAAGTAGAGCTCAGCGTGTAGTGGTTGCAATGAATACGCTCGTATAGAATTGGCTTCGTTAGCCCTCTTCATTTCAATGCAACACTCAAACCAATAAACGTCCAATTTACGGCGTGGGCACTACAAAAGTTTGTTCCTGATCTTATGTTATAATGCAGGTAATATTTTAGAATCTTTATAGTAGTCATTTTGTTTTAATTAGTTGTAAAAGAAGTGTGTTAATTGCTGAATGCGAGTGTTTCCTTAAAAGATAATTGTGATTTACTTTATTTTATTGTTTTATGAAATGAAGCGCCGAAGAGTCGCCGTTAGTTACTATCGGACATTAATGACTACTTTGACCGATTAACTAACCAGGCGCCATACATTTTGTGACCATGCAAGTCCATAAAATGTCTTCACAAATGCCAAGACCTATGTCTTGGCAGTCGAAACAGTCAACCTTGCTGAATGGCTCATATACATATATTATTACCCAACTGCGAGACAGCAAAGACAGGGTTATGTTTTTATGGGTGTTTAATATATGACATAAGAACAGATAGTATAATATCACTTCAAATAATGTTCACATGATATAATTTTCATATGCTATAAAAACGTATAACCTAATAATACCATATCATTAGCTAATTCATTAAATAACTTATCAACACGAACAGACAGTTGTGCAGTGTTTCATAACATTATTATAATCTATAATCACGTATAAATTCCCGAAAGGGTAAGGCAGCGGCGCGCGTGGTGTACCTATGTACCTATAGTGCACCCACATTTCGGCAGGTTTAACATAACCTAATACCAGGTTTGCCTTATGTCTTGCTTATACCGTTCCCACCTCTCAAGATATCACAGGTTAGATCACCCAATTCCTGTCCCTAAGCCCAGGAAAATTACCAGGATATAAGTAGGAACTAATTACCGAGCAATGTAACGAATGCACTAAGTTAGCTCGGCGTGGTGAGAAGTTAATTGTAGCGTCTCTGCCGCATAGCCCGGATTGCTCGGCTGGCTCACTGGCATGTGTGAATACCTGGTCTTGATCCAAGGTAGGACCGGGCAGCGGGCAGGTAAGAAAGGATCCAGGGAAGAGACAGATCATAGAGAATTTCTTCTTCGTGTTCTGTCTCGTAAAATTCAATTCAAAATTCAACACATTTTATTTCTCATAAACTTACATGGACACTTATGTAACGACAAAACCTAGGTGTACGATTCCATTCAGCCGTTTTCTATGGAGCCAGCAAGAAACTCCACGTTCACTCTTTTAAAAATAATTGACTTTGACAATATTTTCAAATTACAGTGTTAATAGGTATGGGAAGAGAGTGTAGGCTTATCAACAAGTACCAGGTACCTACTTAATAATAGGGGATGGCCAGCAAATCGAAACATGTATCGTATCGGCATGAACTTATTATAAGAATAACTCATAAAGTAACTATTATCCAGTCGGCTTAGGATGCACCTGACATTCTTTTTAGCATCGCGAAGATTCCACGTGACACTATCTGTAACAAAGCAAAGAAAGAAATAAAAAAGGTTATGTTTATTAAAGTACAAAAAGAATTGCATGAACGCAATTAGCTATTAGCTAATAAAAAACCCTTATATAATTATCTTTAACCGTTGTAGTACCTTTGTCTTATAAATAGTTAACATGTAATTATAATTAAACTTTCCCCCCATGGCGTCGTTCGTGTGAAAGTAATCCAAATCTTTGTGTTTTTCTTTATGTTCTGGTCAACTATAACACATTTTCTGAAAGTGAGAACAATGGAGCCATAATGGTAAGAACAACGGTTTGATTACATAAACCCAAAGTACTTGTAGCGTATCGAGTATGAGTTGAATATTTTATTAGCTTTTAAAGAGTACTGAGGGCGGTTGCAGTCAAGTTCAAAATCTTAATCTTTGATTAGTGGTGTGAGATTCAGAGTTGTAAAAGTTTTCCATATTTTCAGCTTAGTTCAATGCAGATTATATACTGCTTATGCTGAAGTTCTGCAAAGAAAAAAGCACTGATTGAATTATCCATTCTTACCAGGACTTAGTTAAGGACTTACTTTCCAAAATCCACAGAAGGTGTCAGAGCCTATTCTTATTTTATTTACCAAAAAATTACCAAAACCCCTGTTCTCAAACTATTACCGGATCGCTACGTCTCGGAACCTAGTCCACGAACAGGAAATAACAGTTTAATAACAGTTCATAATTATTTAATTCGTCTCAATAGTGATCGCGACCGGTTCCTGCTATTAGCTGCATAGCTTACACTAGATCACATAGTACAGCACAAACCAGAAGGCGCAAGCGATCATAACTCCATGTCACGCGCTAAGTCCAAACACAAAAGAAATACCTGCCGCCCTGTCACCCGCGCAGTAAGCCAGCTTGAGAACATTTAACCATTTCTGGGGAAAAATATCCTGTCCATTCAAGCAATTTAATTTAAAAAAACACACGTGCCATTCTTATATAAGGGATAGTGGCCCCGATTCTGTTGTTCACAAACTAAACTATATTTAAGTTCAGTGAATCTTTTTCTTTATACTTCATTATGAAAAGGACAGAAGATAAATATTAGTTTAGTCCTGTCAAATTAGTCAGCGCCTGACGTAAATTGACGTATTTTTAGTAGCCAATTTTTTAATCTCGTCTAACTTGTCTATGGATTATCTAATTTGACAGGACTAAACTAATAATTATCTTCTGTCCTTTTCGTAATGAAATAGAAAGAAAAAGATGCACTGAACTTAAATTTAATTTAGTTTGTGAACAACAGAATCGGGGCCAGTGTCAAACAATACTATTTCAGAGTAACATGTTGTATTACAGTGTTTCCTGCAGTTCTCCGTACCTTTGCGCCGTCTAGTTCAATGTGTATTTTGAGCAAGATACTTGTATCTGCTGGAACTATTATACACAGGTCATCACTCAGTATCGCGTTCTGTATATGCCATTAATTTGATGGAACACCTCCCTTAATTTATGTATAGGTTTAAGGCGTGTTTTAATTTGTCAAGATTATACTGACATCCTGTAGGTACCAGTGGGTATGAGTTATAGCAAAAGACGATCGTAAGGAACAGTAGAGTGTCATTCTTAGTTCAATGTATGCCTAGGTCAAGACCTCTGGTTCCATTCCAATGAATCGAAAGTACCAGAAACCGAATCCGAAATTCCAACGAAATTTTAAGGTTGGTTTTATAGCACCTCTGCTACTGAACCAATCTTCCAAAATGCCTGAAAACCTTTGTAGGCCTCTCGTCGCTGGTTCTTCAAATGCTATGCAATATGTTAAGACCTGCAGTCTGTCCACAAATATTGCCAAATTTCTATAGCTACGCCAGCCAACGGCAATGATTTATCTAACTTAGCGTCCACACCCTACATTCGCAATGAAATACACGGCTTTAAATCATTTAATTACACACTGCATTACCTACAAATAAAATCTGATCATGAATAGGCCTCTCCATCAATACCTTGGCAGTGTTTTATTAGCTTGTTCAGCTTGGCTGCGAAGGTACGATTAAGAAATCTGTAATATTAATCTCAAGCTGCGGGCAATTAATATTAATCTGATATTATTGAAATTGGCATTTAATTAAACGAATATTATATTTAGTAGCATTTAGTAGCTAGAGAAATCTCTAATAATTACATCCAATTGAAACGTTTACGTTATATAAATAGATGTGAAAAGATAGTTAAAAGCCCTGTACTTAGTTATCAATTACAAAACACAACTTAAGAAATAGAACAAAGCGAAAATTTACTTCAGCTTCTGCTGTCTACCCATATCGTCTGTCGTTGTGATGTTAACCGAGACCGACTGACGAAGTTATTTGCTCACTGACCCGTTGGGATCGACTTTTAAGACTTAGTGACCCATCCCATAACATACTATAGCAATAGCATCTTAACATAGCCGAGACTCCACCCACACGTAAAAATAAAATGAAGCATGACATAAAAATTCGCGCCGCGTGTTAAAATTCTTCATACATAACAATTAACTGCCAATTACATGGACATTCCACGAAATTATGAACGATACAAAACAATGTCATTCCACAGATTAAAAACTGTTAAAAAAAACATTATTTTCTACAAAAATGGTAGGTTTAATCAGGTGTAATCTACCAGATCGGGCACGATCAAGGTTGACCACAGAGTCTCAACATTTCCGGTCTGATGCACCAGGGTCATTGGCTCCCAATCTTTAATTAATCGGAAGCCGAACATTGCCGATGATGGCCGAAGCCTGATGAGAAATTTTACGGATTACATGCATGAAGATTGAACTCTGTGCAACGGGTCGGAGGAAATTAACGCAGGGAGGTGAAAAAGAGGAAAAATTTAACTCGAAATTAAAGTGAAGATAACAAACCTACCTAGTGCCTATAGTATACAGAGACACGATTTCTATATCGACTCGTTTTAGCCAGAAGCCTGGAGTACTAAGACGAATCGTTTTTCCACAAACAAAAAAATCGTTTGAACCGTTTCCGAATATTTTTTCCCTGGTGAATCTACATCTTTACTACATGTACAGTACCTTTTATTTATCCCGATCCTAATTTGCATCATAATTGGCGATGAGATAATTTATTAACTAACAAATAACGGTATAATCGTAGGTTCTCGATGAACCACACGTGGTGGGGCGCCGAGACCTACCGGTAAATTAATAAAATATTGATACGGAAGCGAAAAATAACCAATATATTACCCACAATTAACTTTTTAGACAACTTGAATTCCGCCCCATACATCTTGTCTTACACAGCCAATGAGCATTCCGAATTAAGAGAAGTTATTTATCAAAATACCGTCCGGTCCGGTAACGTTATTAACAAAATAACGGTTATTAACGTCACACGCCACGATAACTGCCACGCTATTGTAATTATGTGTTATTATGTGGAAAGTGATACTGGAATTTAGGGACGGGAGACATGTTTTAATAAACGCAATGATTTTTTACGAGTATGTTTTTAAATTTATTTATTTATCCATTTATTTCAGGCATCAAGACCCATATAAAGACATACAATACAATATTAATATAACTTAAAAATACTATAAATACATACAACATTATAATTACACACACAACATTATTATTTTATGCCGATCCTAGCCGGTTCCCTACGCCCGTTTTCACTAACACTAGGCATTCATTAAGTTGTCATTTCAATCAAACAACTCAACCTATAGCAGTCCACTGCTGGACATAGGGCACTTCAAGGCTGAAGGCTTCCGCATCCAGTCTGTTCCATACACCTTTTTAAGGAGTCGTCTAGTGCTAGTGAAAACCGGCATTATTCTCTGAATGGGAAGGTCTTTACCCTACAGTGAGGCAAATAAAGTATAAAGTAATAATCTAATCAGCGTGTTTCTAATTGGATTTGTTAGCTTAAAGGTAGTTCGAAACTTATCGAAGTCAATTTAGATAGTCAGCTAATGACTTAGAAGTTATAACCCTATTAAATTATCAGTTTGACCGCGAAAGTTGTGACTCAGTGGTTGTAAATGTGGCTCTAATACCAGGGCTTGAAACTGTGCGACTGTGTTAATTCTATCTAACACTCACAGTCGATAGCTCAGCACCTACCTACTTCAAACGTTACTATAATCCATTTGGCTATTTCCTCTAAGCCTTATTTAATATTCCACTTAAACATTTTCTCTAAACCATTTAAAGTAGTTACAAATGACCTAGAATGAACAGCAAACCAACTCTTCGCAAACGTGTCGTTGTCAACTAGTTGTTACACTTGTTACATGAAAGTGCAAGCAAACAAACGTGTCGTTGTCGACTAGTTGTTACACTTGTTACAAGCAAACAAACGTGTCGAGTTGTTACACTTGTTACAAGCAAACAAACGTGTCGTTGTCGACTAGTTGTTATACTTGTTACAAGCAAACAAACGTGTCGAGTTGTTACACTTTTTACAAGCAAACAAACGTGTCGTTGTCGACTAGTTGTTACACTTGTTACAAGCAAACAAACGTGTCGAGTTGTTACACTTGTTACAAGCAAACAAACGTGTCGAGTTGTTACACTTGTTACAAGCAAACAAACGTGTCGTTGTCGACTAGTTGTTACACTTGTTACAAGCAAACAAACGTTTCGAGTTGTTACACTTGTTACAAGCAAACAAACGTCGATTCTCTTGATTCTAATAGCTAAGTCGCCTTTTGTTTAGAAAATATGCCAACTATTGAAATATCAGGCGTTATAAAAAAAAACTATTTATGTACTTAAATACAAAGGAAATAATTAAGTTTTGCACACCAATTTTAAACCTAGCTGGTTTAAGAAAATACCTTGTAGAATCTATTACTAAACCATGTTTGGTTAAAATAATACTCCGAACGAAAACTATACACATCTAACCAAAATTAAATTCTATATTTGTATTAAAACCAGCACGTTCGGTGTCCTGCATGTAATAACATACATACATTTACATACAATTGTGTCCGTTTGTATGCGCATCACTCGCGACCTACGTGGGAATGTTCATCCGTCTGTTCGTAGCTAACTGCTAAACTTAGGTGACATTATTTTAGTCACCTGTGGTTTTGACACAAGAATTGGGACATTTGTCCGTTATGTGTTGTACATATTCAACGATTGCTCTACCCGGATCTGGAGTTAATGGCAAAAGATAGAGGTCATGGAGACTGCCAAAGGAATCTCTAGATATAAAAGCTCACCTTAGTTACTACGCGGCAAGATGGCAGATTGCCAGAATTTGATTAAGCATCCACTATGACAAACTTAGTTTGAAATGCAGAATATTTACTAGCTTAATAGTTCCAACGCAGATATAATGCAAAAGATAACATTTCTGTGTTATTTTGCCTGGTTACGTCTTATATTTAAATATCTCAAATAGAAACAAAGGCAATCTACTTCAAATCCTAATTACTTCCTTAGGTGCACCTACAGTAGCACTGAAAGCAATCAAATCAATTCCACCTCACTTCAAATAGTTTCCAGTCCACACCACGCATCTCATACATAATTCAGCACGTTCACTTGCTAGTGTAATACAGATGTCTCACTGATAACTATGAACAAATTCCGTGAAATTATGCGTTAAGCGCAAACTTAACGCGTCACACCGCGTTTACGTTAATGATGATGATGTCGATGACTGTAGAAATGATGTAAACACGCCTGTTATCCTTAAACGGGTATGATGCAGGCATATACAGTACTACCTAGTGTCATTAGTAGCATAGATCTGTCTTCAGTTTTACTTTGACAAGTGAAGCATTAATAGATTAAACTCATACCGTACTGAAAAGATTAAAGGTAGTAAATAAGTTCGGTAGCAGCCTAGCAGGCCAGTAAGCAAGCCCATAAGTCACTAGATAGTATAAAACAAAGTCGCTTTCTCTGTCCATTTGAACGCTTAGATCTTTAAAACTACGCAACAGATTTTGATGCGTTTTTTTTTTAAGATAGTGATTCAAGAGGAAGGTTTATATATATAATACATGCATGCATGTGATGTCGTAAATAAAAACATTTTTTTGCGCTTACTTTTCAAACGCTGGCTGAACCCTACGAGATAGGTCAAAATAATGTACTACAGTATTGTACACCTTAAAAAGGTCTACACTAAAGTCCGCGATGGTATATGTCTATCTCTTAGGGATAACCCACAATAATCATTTTTTATACTTTACTTTTTACGAGAAATAATGGCTTATTTACGAAACGATTTTAAGCAATACAGCATTAATCCTTATCCAATTATGTACCTTAAATACATTGTGCATTTAATATAGATAAATATGGTATGAATTTACAGCATGTAATTTAAATGAATATTTTCGAAGATATTAAAGATTTAAAATGCAGGGATATAGCGGTTGCTGCGGTACCGGCCGCGGCGGCGCGTGCTGGCATTCTTGAAATACCTGTACTTAGTATCAGTATTGCACCCGTGCGAAGCCGGGGCGGGTCGCTAGTATTCTATATAATAGGCTTGTCAACTGAAAAAATCTAATTAGTCCGTCAGTTAGATTATCAAAAAAATATTTGAGCCGTATTTTTTCTTGTTACTGATGGAAAAGTGCCAAGATAAAAATCGTGTTTGGTAGCTACATCTGCCAACAAACTGCTGTGCAGTTTGGCAGAACTAAAACTGATTGTAATAAGTTGTCACCACAAAATAAACGCTTTTTCATTTCATTTCTTTTGTTACGTAAACCAAAATTGACGAAGATACGACGCTTTTAAAATTCTCAATACGTCACACCTTGGTATAATTTTTAGTGCGTTCTGACGTCACGCGCTGGGGACTCGCGAGTTTTGATGCGTTTTATCTTTGTATATTATAGTACACACATCAAAAGTGTCTAGGGATCAAGCATTTTTATGCGGATTTCTTGAGATTGAGATGTGGCTTTGTAATAAATTTATGATTTTATAAATTTATATGGATCCTTTTTGGTGCATTTCATAATTTGAATCAGGAACTGTGAATCAAATTCGAGTAAAAGATGAAAATCAGCTGTCAATATTTTCCCTATAAAAACATACAACGCATTGAAGACATTATTAGTGCTACTGTTTCCCTACTACTGATTAAAACCAACGTTATTATGGAGCGGCGACGTCATTTAAGCAGGGAAGAAATGCTCAGAGCCGTGGGAATGATAGAAGCTGGTTCCCGGCAACGTACTGTGGCTTTAGCTCTGAATACAAGTCAGAGTGTTATCAGTCGACTTTGGACACGTTACCGAAGCACTGGTACCGTGGCTGAGCGCCATGGAGGATGGTATCGCTGCACCACACGGAGACAAGACCGATACATTCAAATCTTAACTCGAAGAGCTCCAACAATAACCGCCATGATGTTAGCCGTGAGGCTTCATCACTCTTCAGGGAACTTAATTAGCGACCAAACAGTCAGAAACCGCTTGCATGAAGTGAACCTTCATTCCCGAAGACCGCTACGGGTACCACCTATAGCAATGCACAATCGTAGGATTCGATATCAATGGGCTCTTGAACACAGAAATTGGGCAGAAGAACAATGGCGTTTCGTGTGCTTTTCTGATGAGTCTCGTTTTGGTATGAGACCGGATACAAGACGTATACGACACTGGAGAACCCCTGGACGCCAACAGCGATTAAAATCCTGCCAGGAAGTCCATCCTTATAGTGGTGGAACCATCATGGTATGGGCGGGTATTTGGATCGGCGGAAGAACTGAGTTGATTTGGATCAGAGGCAACCTCAACGCTCAAATTTATGCTGAGACGATTGTATCAGACGTCATCGTTCCTCTACAAGTGCAAATCGGTCCCTTATTTCAGTTAATGCATGATAATGCACGACCGCACACCGCAAGATTTGTAAGACAGACTCTCGCCGCAGCTAACATCAATGTCCTGCCCTGGCCTGCTCAGTCGCCAGACTTGAACCCGATTGAGCATGCATGGGATATGCTACAGAGAAGAGCTCTGCCGAATATGGAGGGTATCCAGTCGCAAGAAGACCTTTTTTTGTTGTTGCAACGAACATCGGCGGCCATTCCACAGCGTGATTTGGATGAACTCATTTTGAGTATGCCAAACCGATGTTCTTGTGTTGTTAGTGTTCGCGGTAGAAACACGGATTATTAATTGTTTAAGTTACCCAATAAAATTTTAGAGAAAACTGTTATTTCAGTCTTTTTTTCGAACTTTTGTGTTAGTGGTTCAAATGTCAAAAATCCCTTTATTAGGAAAATGGCAAATTTCTTTATTAATGCAAAGGTGACTTGGTTTATCGTTACTGTGACAAACGAAAACACTTTATTTGATGAATCCTTAAAGAAAATTTTAATTAATATCAATCAGGAGAAAAGTTATTGCAAAAATATATGTTGATCCCTAGACACTTTTGATGTGTGTATATTTGATATTCATTGATTTATAAAAACAAAAAATACGTGTCTATTATTTTCCAATACTCTAACTCATTGATTCCCAAAGTGGTCGATATCGACCCCTTGGGTTCGATATCGGTTTCCTAGGGGTCGACATAAACGAAAACTGATTTTGGGGATCCACGGGGTTGATCTTAAAAGTAGGTAATTTGGCATTGGGGGTCTGAGGTAACAGTTCATTTTGGAAAAGGGGTCACTTGTCCAAAATAGTTTTGGGATCCCTGCGTAACTGACGGACTAAATAGATTTTCAATTTATTGATGGTGGAAACTAGCCTATTATGGTAATTTTTGTCCCATGTGTCATAGAATAAGTTCATTTGAGGGGCTTGTGGCTAAGTAATAACAACCTCACGGCTCGATATATCAGGTTAACTTACACTTGCTGCGGTTGGTCGGTGGATGGGTGACCAAGACCATCCTTACATATCAAGACCCCTCCGTGCTTCGAATTAAGCCGTTGGTCCCGGTAATCATTCGTGGATCTTTGACAGTCGTTACGAGTCGTCGGAAACCCGAAAGTCTGACAACCAGTCTTACCAAGGGGTGTCGTATTACCCAATAACGGGGTTGTGGAGGTCAGATAGGCAGTCGCTCCATGTAAAATGTTGGTTCTCAGCTGCATCCGATTATATTAGAAAAACCCAACATAGATGGGAAAAGGCAGGCAGATGATGTGTCATAGAATAATTTAATTCTATGCATGTGTGTAGGAAGTAATTATCTTCAAAGTTGGATAGGTCTAGTGGGTATACTGGTAGTCCCGCTACATAGAACAGAAACACGTTATCTTAGATAGCTACAAGAGGCCTGCCTGCCTCACAGGATGGAAATCAATGCACTTTGAACAACCTTGATGTAACTTACAAAACTATGCTTGAAAATACAAACGAGTAGAAAAAACAAAAGAAAATTTATCAAACTATCATAACCGTTCCTCTACTTCACAGGAAATTAATCAAACAACCTGCTATCCCTCTCATTTGCATATAATATGAAGCAAACAAAACATATGAACCTGTCTAATAAATACGTGTCGAAAGTCCCAACCGTCCACAGCTCGGGGGTCGTAAATACCGACGCTCCGTATGTCCGCCCAATTTGTTTTATTTCACACACGACAGCACATAAATCCTACTCGTACGAACTTAGGTGATAATGAACATTAGCAGGCGAAACATAAAGGTAATTTTCGCATGGAGGTAGAGAGAGAGGTGCGTTAAATGGGCCGGTGACGTTTGACCTTCTACGTGTTAAGTGATGGGTGCGAATGTGAAAATAGAATTAATATGGGATCGTTTATATTTCCTGCCTGTAGGGAAATAAAGGAATATGATATATTGTATGCTGTTTAGTAATAAGGGTGATGAGTGGTTGGCATATTCAAAGACTTCTTTAACTTAAAATTCACCTCTACTAAACCGCTTAACAGTGTAAGTAACTATTGCTATAATCGTGAAGTAGTTAAACAAAACAAATAACTGTAAAAACTGGCAACCGAGCCTAAAGTATCAACACAACTACCGGCAGCTACCTATATTTTACGACTTCAACATGACCTCTAACCTAATGAAACATTCACATTCACGACACCTACTCAAACTTGTACAAAAACCGCCATTTTCTATACCCCGTCTATAAAATTATACGAGCTAATCAATCGAATAGATCTCGGTTCGCGCTCTTTTTTATTAATATCACCGGCATCTACTGAGCAATTACTGGCAGGCGAGTGATGTATCGATACTCGATAATATTCGATTCTCGATAGGATCGGTACGCATAGTTCGTGAGATCGGTCGATAGCGGTCGGAAGGACCGACGCGGCAGTCGCGGGGTTGACTCAAAGAGCTTGACAGATGACAGTGGCAGTTTCGCTTAGTGGCAGGTCTTGAGATGACAAATGACAGCTGTGATTATGATGATCTTGTGTTTTGTTTGTTTTCGTTTTTGATTGCCTCAATTTCCAAGGAAAAGAGAAGATTCAACCAGATTAATAACCGGGATCTATCTATCTGTTTTTATCAATACAATTCTTTATGTTTACCAACAGCACCTCTGTTAATGTCGTTTAAGAGCCAAAATATCCTTATATCACTTTTTCTTCCGAATAAAGCTTAATTATTAAAATGCAGTCTCATTCTCCTCAAAGAGAAACTGCTCTCAAAGCAGGTCACCCCTCTAGCGGGCTAGGTCAAGTGCGTGCGAAGCGAGTGTCCACCCAATAAAGTTTATTTACAGCCGCCGCTTGCCCGTGCGCATATCTACCAGCAAATTACTATACAAGGGATAGGGTCGCCACACTACTTGTTGCTTAGAAGGTGACATTTTGTCACGAAGTTCTGGAGGACATAAAAAGTGTTTGCCAGCGACTTTGCACGATTAGAATAAATTAGCACGTCTACAATTTTTATAGGAACTGCGTTACTTGTCTCTAAGGTCGTTTGAAGCAAGTACGAATTGAAAGTCTGTTTAATAGAATAAACCAACTTAAAATCTAATCAATCATTAAATGTTACCATAATCATTAATAACTGCCTCATAGGAATTTTAAATATAAAATATCAATCTCAATCCTTTGTAAAATTTCTATACCTACTTATGTCTGTAATTTTTATGGCGTAGGTACGTAATAAAGAGTGTTCTGTGTAAGTATCTACTTATGTATCACAAAAAACAATTCATAATGCACTAATCGCAGAATAATAATAATAATAATAATTTATTTCATAAGTTCACATAAGCTAATCTAGCTTCTGTAATAATATTTACTTGCCTCCATGCGGGATGTAATGGAAGGGGTACTGGCAATGAACTCCTTTGTCTTTTCTCTCTACTTTCCTATTTTTTTTGGTCTAAGTTAATTTTCCGTTGAGTATATCATTTAGGTATTTTTTTTTTTCACAATCACACAATGATTGAAATCCACCATTAACACTTTACTTTTTAAAGCTAGCAACCCTGCTCGTTCACAGTTGTTGCGCCTGTTGTAACTTTCCATCAAAGTATTTTTACGTCAGCACAAAGTCGCACTATATTGCCATCATAAATCCGCCATTTATATAGTTTCATTGCCGTCCAACGGGAAGTAAACGCACTTGGTTTATGAGGTAACGTGACTTTGAAAACTCTACAAGATTTTATTTTCAAGTCTTATTTCTTAATTATGCAAAATACATATGTAGTAGCCAAGAGTATCGGAAACAGGGAACCACTTATTATGAAGATACAAACAAAATGCGTTGTTTGGTATTTACCTATAGATAGATAGAATATTATTCATTCGCTCAGAAAATTATGGCAATATTGGGTATAAATATGTACCGCCATGTTTTATTTCTCTTTTGATGCGATGGATGTCCTGATTTACTAAATTAATGAATATATTTATTTACCGACGATGAGCTTCATCTGTGCAAATGACGAGACGTAAATGAAAGAAAATAATTTTATTTAACACAGACAAAAAGGCACATAAATTCTATTTGAAAATATTACTTAATCTTTAATGTACCTACATAGTGTACAAGAAAACTGTGAAAAGAAATACATTTGCTATCGTATATCATTATTTAAAAAAATTACTCTGTATAAGCGTACACTAATCAAAAGAGTATACAGGGTTATTGAAAAAATCAGCTGTTCCCCACATTTTGACGAGATAGACGAAGATAAATGTAGGGAACAGCTGATTTTTATTTCGCGATTTCAGGTTTGGTCCCATAGTAAAAGTTGTTCATAACGATGAGTACAGTGACCTCTTAAGAGGTTGTTGGTGTTTTTCCAATAACCCTGTATAATTATGTAAGAATGGTAGCAGGCGGCGCTGTCTAATTACTGCCTACCGGCTACCCCATGATAAGAAGGCGAAAGTTTATGAATGTATTGAACTTGTAGCGGTATCTACAACGCCACATGCGAACAACGCGTCATACTTGACGTCACGCAAAATCCTACATCTTGCAAGCAGAGTTTACCGCTCAATTGCCATCAACAGTCCGACATGATAATTGGGCAGTTGCCCAGATGCGTCACCCGTCTGGTCGGAGGATCCTCCTTTTTCTATAGAGTATAAGTGAACTTTACACCCTGTTCCTCATACCTCTATAAACTCCTTGGACAAACATCTGTGGGATTAGCCTTAGTTGCCATTATAGTACCTTCAATTTGTTGTTACAATCTCTAGGTTAATAAAATCCAATACAATCTACTTAGCCTAACGAGGTGATACATAACATTATTATAATGGCGTATAACAATTAATAAATGTCATAAAACAAGATATTTATCAGCAAGATTAATGTTTGGCTAATGTAATAGATCAATCAGGAGTACCTACCTACCTACCACCTACGATGATGCTGTGCTCACGATTGTGGTATTAATGGAATTGAACCTGATATAGAGCAGTTGTTACCTACATCGGTATTAAGTCGGTGGTGATTATTATATAAATGTGTCATGTTTACTTGTGGTAGGTACCAATGTGTTACTTATACAAAACGAATTCTACATGAATTTATACATAATCTAATATATAAAATTCTCGTGTTACTTACCATACTCCTCCGAAACGGCTGGACCGATTTGTATGAAATGTTGTGTGCATATCGGGTAGGTCTGAGAATCGGCTACTGTCTATTTTTTTTTTTGCAAAACGACGTTTGCGGTGTCAGCTAGTCTAATATATAAAATTCTCGTGTCACAGTGTTAGTTACCATACTCCTCCGAAACGGCTGGACCGATTTTTATGAAATTTTATATGCATATTCAGTAGGTCTGAGAATCGGCTACTATCTTTTTTTTTTTTGCAAAAGACGTTTGCGTGGTCAGCTAGTTATTTTAAAAAAATTAAAATATGTACTATAAGAACACAACACACAATACGTTACTTAACAAGTAAAATATACTTAGTTAAGTTATGGAAGAGCGGAGTCTCCTACACGGGCTTATCTTCTTAAAAGGAGGTTCCAATTGTTACAATAATAAACCATTTCCATTACATCCTGCTTCCCGAAGGGTAAGGCAGAGGTGTAACTTTACACAAAACGTCACTCATTTTATCATTAGAATCTGACACGTTTAATGCAAATGTTGTGCATGTATGTTATTGACGTAAACATTAGGTCAATTCTCGTAAATAAAAACGTTCAAAATCTAGTCGCAGTCTCACCTCGGCGACAAACAAATGTCAAAAACTTGTCAAAATGTAGGGAAATTAGAGGTATTTTTGACAGACTGAGACAGATCAGGCTGTGAACGTTCTAAAAATTTCGAGAATTGCCCCTCTGGTCCGCTGAAGTGCAACATGTCCTTGTTTGTGTATAAGTTGTTGACGTGTCATTTAAATAAATAAATTAACTCTTTATTTCTCTCTTTCCAGACCCGTGTGTCGGAACTGCGTGGTATCACCAACTGGGTCGTCACCGCCGCCACTCCACGAGCAGGCGTCGTCACCACCGCCACCGGCGCCGGCGTCACCCCCCACGTCACCGCGACTGCTCCCGTCGCTCCCATCCCCACAGCCGTCACACAGCGGCTCGTCAGCGCCCAGCCAATCAAACTCGCCACACCCTTACTCCTACCCGAACTTTAGAAGGAGCCAACCAATCCAGAGTCAGAACCAAAGTTACCCAGAATTCGGGTTGCTGCACAGCCATAGCGTGTGTCAGTTAAACCAGCCTGGACAGAGTTACCAGTCTCCGCAGTCGCCACAGTCAGCCATGTCCCTCTCTCCTCACCCGGTTCCCCAGGGCAAGTTCCGCGGGTTGCTGGAGCATGCCGAGCGGCTGATGAAGCCGGGAGACCCTCACCGGCACTCGCAGAGTGATGATGACTCGGGGTGTGCGCTGGAGGAGTACACGTGGGTCCCGCCGGGGTTGAGGCCGGAACAGGTAAATAATTGTTATTATAAACTGTAATGTTGACTAATCTCAGTATCCTTCTACATGAGCATAATGTCCCCTTCGAGCTAAGTTTTTCATAATACTGTGCCTTATCTTTCCTAATTGCGAGCGGGTTAGAAACTGTTGCCATGCACCTGTTGCTACTTGGATGCGGTTGCTGGACGCAGAAACTAGAAAATGATTTCTGTCTGCCAGATGAGCTGTTGTTTATAGCAATTGTCAGACATAACTCATCATCATCATCATCATCATCAGCATCATCAGCCGGAAGACGTCCACTGCTGAACAAAGGCCTCCCCCTTAGACCACCACGCCGAACGACAATCCGCCACTTGCATCCATCGGTTGCCCGCGACTCTCACGATGTCGTCGGTCCACTTAGCGGGAGGCCTGCCTACGCTGCGTCTTCCGGTTCGTGGTCGCCACTCAAGAACTTTTCTTCCCCATCGGGTATCAGTTCTATGATCGATGTGGCCTGCCCATTGCCACTTCAACTTGCAAATTTTAAGAGCTATGTCAGTGACTCTGGGTCTTCGTTGAATATCCTCGTTCCGGATTTTATCACGCAAAGAAACTCTGAGCATAGCTCTTTCCATTGCTCGTTGAGTGACTCTTAGTCTCTAAAAGGCCAGCAGTTAAAGACCACCAAACATAACTAAGACTATCTTATACGGAACATGTGTCTCTGGAACCTTACTAAACTGTCCACTTTATACAGAAGCAGTGGTCAACATTTTATCTAAACCCTGAAGCATCACTCTTCCATTTCCCATTTAACGAAAATCAAAACCGCCACAAACGACGCATTACGTGTAGTATTTTGTATTCCCTTTTACATTGGAGCCCGCAACTCAGACGGACAACTCTCACCGCCAGAGGGACGAACAAAAGTAGCCAGCGCAGTACCCACACCACAATAGCCCCTTTGTCCCTATGAGCTATTGTTTAGCGACAGTTGGCTCTTTTTTGAGGCTTTTTGTGGCTTTTGTCAATGAAACTGTTTTTAGGGAAATAGCCAGTTTCAATGTTCCTATTTTAAAATGGTAGACCGCTGAGACATTGCACTTTTTTTTCTCATTTTTAGCGTTATCCTTGCCATTAGAAATATTTGTGGATGTTAATAGAAAGCTATTAAAACTCACATCAATATATTCACAATGACTTTAGCACAGAAAATGGGCCATACAGTCTTTAATTTCTGTCATGTTATTTCTTTTCATTTTAATAAATGACTAGGTAATTTTAAATGTTACGCTTCCCAAAATATTAAAGTAAAGAAATGACGAGGACATTTTAATTCACCGTGACTTTAGTCATATCCTCCGCTGATGTTAATCTTCTCATGTCATTATACGTCTGTCGGTGAGGTTATCTGTCATTATTTAAGTATCATTGCAGTGCATCAGCACTTACTATGTCGTCAAGCAGACACGGTCATTTTTAATGTTACCATAAATCTTGAGACTTAATCAATGAAAATGAGATACTTTTACTGGAGTGTATCACATTTAACGTTTTATTTTCATTTACTTATAAATAAATGAACGAAGAACATGAATCTATGAATATTATTGTGGTCTCATCAAACAAGCACAACCTATTAATGATTAATTAAATATTACAGACAAACAAACACGCAATACCTGTCCTGTGACTCACATAGCGACCGACACAAAAAAAGATTCTTGGCCAAAATTATTCGTGGTACACATTTTTACCGGTTATCTAAATAGCAGTGGATACCGCAAGCAAATCCGCGGAATACCTTAAAAATCCAGTCTTATACCCCGGAGGGGACCTCCTGCGGCCGCTCGATAATGACGCCGCACTTTGAATACTTACAAGACATCTTCGGTATTTATAATTACAGTAAAAATAAAGCATTAGGTCGGACTGTCGGAGGCAACGGAGCAAAAAATTAAAATGTCTCCTCGAGCCGCTGCGTCGGCCGGGCCCCTTCGGTAATAAACCTTCTGCTTCGCGGTAGAAGGAACAATAGAATGAATTCGAAGTTAGGGAATGACTTCATTTGAGTTTATTGCAATTATCATCAAGTGACTGTGGTATTTCAAGGGTTGGTTTTCCGTATTTAGGTACCCTGCAATTTCTTACTGAAAGCATTTTCTCTTGAAGCCAAGTCCTCATTCAGTATTATTAACAAGTTTCTTTCGGCTCTCGTGATTACATAAGGTTCTAGGCCCATAACATTATCTTAAACACGACTTTCTTCAAAGCAATTACTGAAAAATTTTCACGCAATAGTTCGGTATATAGTTAAAAATTACAAGTCACCACTTAAAATCAGGAAAGTTTCTACGTACGTTACTCCAGCCTCTAAATAATAACAAATGATGTGTTTGTTCAAAGACACATGCAATATAACGTACAGAATACACCTCACGTCGTGTGCTCATTACCGTTCCTCATTACCACCCTCCGACGTATGTACGTATGTGCCTCGTTAACATAATGTCGACCTGTTATGAAATTCGGCTAGAGTTGGTTTTACTTACAGCGTACCTACTTTAAACAAGAGTCTATCCGCTTAAAAATTATTACAATATTCAATTTGTACAATGTTCTGGCAAATATACAAACACACTTTGAATTTCTGAGCAATCTTTCAGCGCAGCGGGCGGCAGAATGAACCTATAGGACCAACTTGAAATAGTTAAAAAAAAAGTTTGTGTTTACTAAATTTTTATTTGACAATAAGATAAGATAAGATAAGATTTATTTATTTCTGAGTATATGGTACATTAAGATCTTAATATTAAACAGTTTCACATACACTACCGTTGCCGGTGTAGAAATATTAAAATTAACTTACAAAGTCAAACTAGCTAAGTTCTAGGCCGCAGCAATATAAATGGTAGTTAGTTTGTCATCAAGACGCTAAGAAGCAGCTAGATCCCAAAGAATATAATTATAAATTAGTTCAGATGTATATTGTTAATTTTTATACACTGTTAAGTTTTTTATGCACAATTTCTGTATATTTAATAACTACGAATGAAATGTCAAAAATAAAAATAAAAACAGTACAAGTCAAAAAGACACAAAGTCTCAAATATCAAATGTCAAAATTTATATTCTAAAAATTCGTTAACTGAATAGAAACAGTTGTCTAAAAGCCAGGCAAATATTGTTTTTCTGAATGTATTAGTGGGCAACACTCTGATGCGTGGAGGTAGATTGTTAAAGATTTTGATTGCCATGCAATTGGAATTCCTGCTATACAAATGTAGTCTCTGGCTAGGTGCAAGCAATTTATTTGGGCTTCTGCTTTTCACTCTTTTAGAAATGTGCTCATACAATGGGAACATGTGCGAATACCTCTTTATAAACATACAAATTTCAAAAATATATAGGCAAGGAAGTGGAAGAATTTTTAGTGCTTTAAATAATGGCTTACAATGTTCTAAATATTCTGCTCCATACACAGCTCTGACACATTTTTTTTGTGCAATGAATGCTCTGTTCACATCTACAGAATTGCCCCATATCACAAGGCCGTAACGCAGCACTGACGCAACATAGCCATGATACGCATTGAGGGCAGTTTCCTTACTGGCTATTCGTCTCAGTTTTCGAAGAGCAAACACAAATTTGTCGAGTCGAGTGCAGACTCTTTGAACATGTTCTTTCCAATTTAATCTTTCATCAATTACTATTCCCAAGAATAATGTTGAAGGTGCGGGTTCCAAAATTGCTTGATTGTAGTGTATTTGAGGTGGTTTTACTAAAGAGTTGTATGTTTGAAATTGTACTAACTTTGTTTTTTCAATGTTTACACGTAAATTATTAGATTCCAGCCATTTCATTGCTCTTAGTATTTCATTATTAGTGTCAGTTTCTAGGTCATTCCTATTTGAAGATTTTATTGTGAGAGTAGTGTCATCAGCAAATAGTGTACAATTATGTTTTAAGCTCTTACAAAGGTCATTTATATATATTATAAATAGTGGAGGCCCTAATACGCTTCCCTGGGGAACACCACAACTATTTATTTTTAATTCTGAGCTGTAAGTTTTTTTTGTGTTATTGTAAATTTTTGATACTACTGTCCTTTGCTGGCGACTCGATAGATAGCTTTTAAGCCAGTCATGCGCCTTGCCTCTTATGCCGTATTTCTCCATTTTGCAAAGTAGACGATCATGTGGGACAATGCCCTATGTACACCTATTTCTTTTTGTGTAAGAACAGCCCAGAATATCGAATGTTTCTTACTGAAATGCAATGACGTGTGCAAGTTACTGTACAAGCTTTGTTTAAATGGCGTAATTGTTTGATTACTTCTGGACCTCAGACTTACCCACACAAGTCCAATATTTTCCTCCCACCCTAACGATATTCTTAAATCAATTACCGCGGCATCTTCGGTCATATTCCCCGCACTAATCTCATAATGCCACTATCAGTGTCTGACACCGTCCGAGCTATATTTCAGCTCAGTAATACCTTAATGCGTCATATTAGTGTAAGAAATATTATTATTATAGCAGTCTTTCCTTTGGGAAAACTAAATTAGAAGGAAGAAAATGAGAAAGTACAATCGTGATTAGAAAAACAACTAGAGTTACGCACGGTCTGTTTTTCCTTTTGAATATAACTGTTAATTTAAAATAGAAAACACGTGGTATTTATTATGGCAGTAAACGATTGCTCCAAACTCTTGTTACCGATATTCTGACGTAAAGGTTTATCTTTCATATTCTAGGTTTCTGACCCAGGGAAACCTGAAACTGACCGTCATAGGGGTTTATTTTCAACATCCCTGTGGGGACGTTGAAAATAGACGGAAACGTTTGGCGTTTTAATCGGACGCTGTAGCAGAGTATTACCTAATCTAAACACCCCTAAACATTCTTGAGATATAACCTCTAAAGCATAATATCTCAATTCACGCAATTTACCTCAATTTCCAGGTGCACCTGTACTTCTCAGCGCTGCCAGAAGACAAGGTCCCCTACGTGAACAGTGTGGGCGAGAGGTACCGCCTCAAGCAGCTCCTGCAACAGCTGCCACCCCAGGACAACGAGGTAACTACCACAGCACCCCCCAAGTTTAAGGTAACTGCCACATACTGAGCAATGCATGGGGGAGGCGAGCATGTCGGGGACTTTCTTCTATAATGTACCTATTGGCTTGACAGCAATCACTGGTAATTTTCTCCAAGCACGCCTATCTATTGATAATGTTAAAGTATGATCAATCAAATTATTAATACGAGGTCACAAGCCATACTTATTTTGCACCATAAGAAAGCTATTAAAAGACTTACATCTACCACATCTTTGGCCGTAAGATGTAATACGAAACACATGGCTGTCTATCAAGATAAGTCACGCGAAGAATTTTTGAATTTAAAAGGTTCAAAATCTAGTGGCAGTCTCATCTTGGCGACAAATGTCAAAAACTCGTCGAAAATGTAAGGATATTAGAGTTATTTTTGACAGATTGAGACTGAGATCAGACTGTGAACGTTCTTAAGATTACGAGATTTCTACAAATAAAGATGATAGATACTCTGATTACTGATATAAATACTCTGATTTCTGTACATAAAGATAGACCGTATGCCAGAGAAATTATATTATTGCTCAAAGAACGCATGATTTCAAATTTATTAATTCTCTTAAATGTTATGAATAGTTTATGTAAAAGTTATTTAAAAAGCTCAAATTAACTTGAATCCCAAAGTAAATAAATCTATCCAATGTAACAACAACACAATAGAGCTATTTCTGTAATTAATTTGTTTTGCCGCTGGGCTATACAACGATGACGTCACGTTCCACCTTCTCATTCCAGGTCCGGTACTGCCACGCGCTGTCGGACGAGGAGCGCAAGGAGTTGCGGCTGTTCAGCGCGCAGAGGAAGAGGGAAGCGCTCGGGAGGGGGCAGGCGCGGCAGCTACATGCTCCTGCGCCGTGTGACCGGGTATGTAGCTAGAATTACTTGATAACTGAAAATACTAAGAATCTATGAAGCTATTCAGCTGAAACGCCGTGACTGTGATCATATAAATATCGTCCCCGATCATCGAAGTCCTAAATATGAAACTAAATAGAATATTGTTTATTCTTGCTAACAAAAAAGTATTGTCAAAATTAAAAAAAAAATATCCCTACGACATACTTGTAGGGTGTATACTAATAAGAAAACAAATAAAAAGAATATTCTAACATCGAAAGGCTAAACAGAAAACTAAATTAATTAATTAATTAAAGGTAGGCAATAATGTTATTAACGAAAATACAAGCCAAGAAAAACTACTTGAAGCAGATGAATACCGAGAGTGAAAAGTTTTCCACATCGTGTCTGTTAATTAAAAGGTACACGAAGACCACTCGTAAAACAATGAATATGAATACCAAATATTCATTTACCACCTCGTGCTACCCAAGATGCACCTCATTCAATTACGTGAGTACGTGTTCATTAGCGGCCTGCTTACCTCCCTGAGCACGTCGCCTGCGTTTATAACTTCATCCCACTTCATCCCCCTCCATCCCTCAGGCCCGGGGGATGGCTCATCAGCAATGCAGTCCACGGGACGAAGCGGGGATACTTTTAGTTAGTAGGAAGGTACTGGTTGATTGGTTTTGGTTACGATATCATGTTAGGGATAATTTTGTTGGCTATAAAGGCTTGGGAGGCTTTCTTTCTAAATTACAGTAGCATTTAAACCGAACTTTGTAGTTTCCTAAACGAATTTCTTTGTTTCGTGTTCTCGATACAGACGTATAGCATTCGGGGGCCGAAGGTTTTGTGCAAGGCTCAGAATACAGAACAAACCAGAAACCGCATTCAATGATAGTTGCATATCCCGTATTGTGTCCAAAAACATTACGTCTGTCCCCCGCCAGCCCCACTTCCCACCCGCGTAATGTTGCTAGCCCTGGAGCAATTTCCTTGTTTTTGGGGTAATCTTATAACAGTAGAGAAAAGGTATTTGCTAAAAAATATATATATGGGTATTTGGGAATAGGGTAGAAAACTAGCGTTATACACAACTACTCAACTATCATTCACACATTTCATGCAGTTACTATAAAATCTGATGACTAAAGAGGTATTCAATGTTAGTTACACCTACCTGTGTTTTATTTATCTAAAGTGCATAGTACACTATATATAAACAAAACACAGGTTCAATAAGGCAAGTAAAGGTTTTATTACGTTCCTTTTTGCTGGTTTAGCTTTATATAATACTGTCTTTTAGACTCCGAACTGATTTGAAGAGTTTTATCCGTTTTACCTAACCGTGCTCTTTGTGTAATTTTCATCCAGTCCGATTTTCTCTGTTCGTCTGCTGGGAAACTAAAATGACAAAGGTTCTATAATGGACAAAAATAGTACCCGCAATAAATAAAAAAGTGGGTAAAATTTTCGGCATAAATGGCAACACTCACAAAATGGACGCGTCATTTTCTAAGTCAATCACATTATTAAAACAAATTCAATAATTAAATAAATATACTTTTAAAGTCACTACTTAAAGATGAAATGTGATCCCATCCTGTTTCTTCGTAATTCCAGCCGCATTTTTACACGTTGGAACAACACAAGACGGCATTATAAAATTAAAATTGATTCTCGTCAATATGTCACGACACGCCACGCGCAAAAGAGCGACTAATCGCAGGAACGTCATACCACTTTAGTTAAGAGTGGTTTAAGTAGCTTCAGTCTGAAGCGCGTTGGCGGTTTCTGGTTTGTTCTGTATTCTGAGGTGCAAGGGTCCAAAATTACGTAGCGATTTGACTACAACAAAAAGATGAAACTTATTATCTTGCAAACTACCATCATTTATACATGTTGACTGATTGATTGCCATCGAAGAAATACTTATCTGATCCGCTCCGATGCACAGTGTACCGCGTAGAACATGCTAGGTGGACAATATTATTTTATGATATTTAACGATGCTTTTATATATAAGTAGTCATATTGAGGCATTATTAATAGTTTTTGGTATGATTTTGTAATAAAAAACAAACAAAATATATCTAAACAGAAAATTTTATTTAAAATAATAAACAAACAACAAAATTGCATTAAATAAATAAATACCTACAATTCAAATTAACTTAACCTAAACCTAATCATCAGAATCATCATCAAAATCTTCTGGTGAATCGTCATCATTTTGCGGCAATGTGCGACAATATGATGACGTTTCGGGTCTTGATGCTACTATGGTCGGGCTTACAATTAAGTTTAATACCTCTGCACATATTTTTTCCGGCTTTTTTTGGGGAATCTCACGAAGGCTATTAATCAAAGGGTCAGATGTTATTATTAACATGGACAGCAAGTCTCTATTCGTGGCAACACGTGAGCACTTGCGGGTGTTGTACTCCCTAAATCTGCGGCAATCTTTGTTACGTGCTTCTTGAGCCTCTTCGGAAAGCACTGCACTTAGTACTGTGTACTAATATTTTATGTACAGTAGCAGGCATATAGTACCACGAATAGAGACTAAGGTAATGTCTTCTAGTTTCAAGACAAAATTTATTAAATTCAACTAAGTTTATTTCGAACCCAGAAGACAATGTCCTCAAAATAACATCAAATTGTTTGATAATAGTAACATCCAACCCTGTGATTTGAGCGCTCATCTCAGCATTCTTAAAAAAGCGACGGGCTGTGTTTCCATCATTGGAAGAACCAAATCCTGGCTTTGGTTTATCTACAATGAGTCCCATTTCGTTCTTGAATTTCAACTTGATTTCTTCGGAACGAACCTTGATATCAGCTTTATCTTCGTCGCTTCTAGCCTGCCATTTCTTAATATTCAACTTATAGCTGATATGTAAAAGGCATTCAAAGCAACGAATCCAAGCATGAAGTGTAGATAAACCAAAGCCAAAATGTTCCTGATTGCTGTTAAACTTCGCGGGGTCATCGTTCATCGTCTTGGGGGTGGCACCACAGATGAAACACTTTTGAGATGAACGAGTTTCCGTTAAGGCGTTACATACCTTTCCGTCTGTCATTGTCAGAAGAAGTTCGTGTTTCACAGAGATTTGAGAATCACCAAAGTTGATAAGTGTTGGAAGAAGAGCATTAATTTCTTCCAACAATCTATTTGTCTCCGCTAACGTGAAGTCGTTCGTTTCCTTAGCAAATATAAATTTGATTGGGCGACAATACATAGTTGATGAAGACCGAGGATTTTGCCAAATAATTTTGGACCCATCATATAACTTAAGGGGAACGAAAGAAAATACGAAAAGAAATTCGTCCGTATCTTCAGTGTTCTCAAATTTCTGTTTGTATGTGATTGTACTGTGCCCAGAACTTCCATCACATCCCCATTTACTAACAAGTGTAAACGTTGAACTTGTTGGGAGGACACTGCTGATAACTTGATTCTGTGCTAATACTAGACGTTCCGCTGTTTTATTTAATAAGGCTTGCAAATTTATTTCAGCACGAGTTTCTGTTATAGCAATGTGCTCCTCTGCAGAGTAACAGGCCTGTTTGGATTTTACTACACTAAAATATGACGGAAACACATTATGTCCTGCCATTATGGACCACTTCCTAGTTTGTTTGTAAGCATGTGTTGTTGACTTAGAATCTATATAGTATGCTAAGGCTTCGTCACTACTTAACTGCCTAGGATCACAACTGGTATTTTTTGACTTAATAATATTATCTGGGCTCTCACTAATGTCTCTAATCACATGGGCAACTTTTCTTTGCCCTGCTGAACGCATAGCAATTTCGGCAGCAGTCACTAATTCACTGGCACTTCGAGATTCTACGAGATCCACGACTCGACGTTTCTTCGTCTTAAACGACGTTTCCTCAAAATCTTTGCGAGGTCTTCCTGCAGATGTCACAGCCTCACTCGATGTCGAAGGTTGTGGGGCTAAAGAACTCACAGTAAACTGTATGTCTCCTTCATCCACCCATGTCTTATTTGTTATTAAAAAACGCTCCTTCGATTTTCCCGAAGCCAACCATTTGGCTCCAATCTTAGTAGAAAAGTTAGATATTTTCAGCTTTATTTCTCTTTGGCTGCTTTCAGTAATGTCACCAAAGTGAAATTTTTAAGAAAGATAGTCATAAATACGCGACCGTTTATCATTCTTTGCGTGTTTCAACCACTCTTCAAAAAAGGCTACCCTTGAAATAGAGTAAACGTGTTCTGAAAAAAAAAGAAAAAAATATGTTGTACTAAAGTGTGCTGAACAATATGTGTAATTTTACAAACTACACAGTTATACCTACAATATATCTAAAAACTAGCCCGAATAGAGGCGAATCAATGTATTTCCTGAACGTTCTAAGTTTTCTTTATGAAAAAAATTACGCTAAAATTTATGCATCAAGTTAAAAAAATGCTAAAAATTCATTTAAATAGATTCTGATAAAAATAATATATTAAGTAATAGTACATACCCTCAGTATTAATATCCATCACAAAAAACTTTCACAATATCACTATAAACCACTATGAGATGTGCACAAATGTGTCGCTAAATTGCAACTGATTGCCGGAACGCTTGCATTAAACTCATTACCTGACTTCTGGACTCTATGACTCATCAGTTAAGTATTTGAAAAACAACTTTTTCTCGGAATTTGGAGTTTGGGGGTGTTGATTGTGTTATGCAATTAAGATTTCCTGGAAATGAAAACTTGAATTTTGTCCACCTAGCATGTTCTAGGCGAAATACCGTGCGATGTAGCGAAATCTCCTAAAGATTGGTAACAATAGAAAAAGCAATTGTGTCTCATTATTGAAAGTTGAGTTAATAAAAAAATATGTACTTACGATCGACTCGAAAAACAGAACAAAATCATAAATACCAGCTTATCTATAAAAAGCAGTGTGGTAACCCTTTGAGTGTATTGAATATAAAAGCAATAAAAAAACAAACTTTCTCTCATGTAAGCAAAATCGTAAAGTCCACACAAATTCCTTACTTAAACCACGTTTTTTCACTGCCTCTGGAAAGCGGTTCATTATCCCTCGAGCGATTAGCAGCAGCAGTATCGTAAGCCGACAATTTATTCAAACAGACAGTACATACTAACACTGCGCTCTTTTATATTTATCCTACAAAGCTGAGGGTGCGACTGTGGCGGGCTTGGAAAAATCGTTGAGCTTTTTATGCCAGATTTTCTTAATTTGCCGAAAAGTGTATTAGTCTTACGATTGCTCCGAGCTCAATAAATAATCAGCATAATACATAATCAACCAATAATGTTTCCACGCTGGATCATCGGCCTCTTCTCTATGAGAGGGGTTCTCTGTGCGGGTTGGTAAATGTCACATGTCTTCTATTTTCCTCACAATGTTTTCTTTCACCGTTTTAAAAAATAATTTAGATACACAAAGTAAAACGCCTGTCTGGGTTTGAACCTAGGACCTACAACCCGTAAGCCGCAACCGTTTGGCTACTGAGCCAGCACTGCTTCATTAATAAAAGCCTACTTAATTAATAAAAGTTCTTAATATCACCATATTTTAGCATGACTTATGCTATTTTGGAGATTCTGGGCTGCACCTATCTTATGCAAAAATTACTACTGTAAGTCTTCTTGAAAACACACAATCCTATGTCAGTGCCATTACCATAAGCCCTTATTAAGTCACCTTGGTTAGGTTATCACCTTTTTTATCAACACTTAACTCGTCGCAGATAATTGCTTCTGTATCATTAATTTCCTTTTCTCTTCCATATTAATTAATTAATAGATTCCATACTATAATATATAACGCGAAAGTAACCCTGTCTATCTGTCTACCTGCTGCGTATTCACGCTCCGATAAGCTTATTTGGCACACGAATAGACCATGGTCTGCGTTAGGACAGAGGATATTTGTATCCCGATAGTACGTGCCCGTGATATAACTTCCGACCTCTATCTGGCCGAAGCCGCGAGCAAAAGCTAGTACTAGGCCAATATTATCAACTCCACATAACTGAACACCATCCCCGCTGCTCCCTGCGACCCCTCACCGCAACGTTTTAATCGTGTGCCCCATAAATCATAGGTTCGCTAACTCCCTGTTGCAATTGATACCAACTCGCATTTTTTGCTCGGCGGCCGGCGGCCGTGCTGCCCACCCCACGTTGTGTAGTCAGTTGTTTTGCAATACATTGTGCCAACACAATGTTTTTGTTAACTCACAACTGGAGCTTGACTGGGAAAGATGGCTGAAGGGTACTGAAATAGAAAAATTGGTTTTTAAATTGGAACACCCGTTTTACTGTTCGGAATGAGTTATTAAAGGAAATGATTTACTTTAAATCTTTTGGCAGTGAATTATTTATAATAATCAGATCCCAAACGGAATTAGCTGAAAGGTAACGTTATACATATTTAAGTAAACGAACGTTTCCTTTTCATTCAATGCATAACTCCACATGCAATTATTGTGTAGGGAAGAATAATAATGATAGGATAGCATTTCCCCTAAGGACTTATAGATTTAATTACTTTTCTTTAATTGCAACACACAGTTACCGTCTGGAATATGCAAAGTTATCTCCTAAAAATTAGTTAAGACTGACTGCAGTATTAATTTAGCCACCCCCTAAATAATTAAGAATTGCAATTAAACAGTGCAGTAACAATTACCGGTGCGCGATGTCCCAGGTTCGACTCCCCGACGTCTCAGCTCCTTAATCGCTAAACTTTTAAATTGCTTCAACTGATGACTGAATTTTTCCTTGTTTTAATTTTAAAACTCGTTAATACTAATTGTGAAAGTCCGTCTATTACTTTCAAGTTGTTAAAAAATAATCGTTTATTTTCAATATTGCAATGTTTTCGTTTTTGACTTGTCTGCATTGTTATGATTTAGAATTAGTTTTAATGTTGTTTAAGCAGTTTTTTTGTGGCTTGCGATCATGAACTATAAGTTAATCATTTAAATACTAAGAATAAACAAAACAAGCGTAAACGATTAATGATCTAAATGTCCAAAGTCGCAAAGTAGTTATGTAGGTACTTGAGTAGCAAACAAAATTACCTTTTCCTCAAAGCTTTTACATTAAAATCACTCAACTCACAAAAGCAGAAATGCAAACGTCTTAAGTTTTCCATTCCTGAGGTAAAGCTCAATAATTGACGACGGGACGCACTCGGGAGCTGAACCCTAGACTGAGACATGTCTGACTCATTTAAATGTCATGCCGGGCACAGGAAGATAGTGATGTGAAACAATCGATATTCCCATTTCTGAGTTAGAAGAAAACTTCAGAAAAACTTCAAAGAAAATGCAAACTTCAATCATAAAGATATCGCAGTTCACTACACTAGGTAAAGGTATCTTTCACGTATTACCACGACACCTGAAGGCCAATTCTCGTAATTTAAAACGTTCAAAATCTAGTCGCAGTCTCATCTCGGCGACAAACAAATGTCAAAAACTTGTCAAAATGTAGGGAAATTTGTAGTATTTTTGAGAGATTGAGACTGAGATCAGATGTGAACGTTCTTAAAAATTACGAGAATTGCCCCTCTGGTTTTGCAACTGAAACCTCTCAAAATTATGGAACATTTCAGTCTCATTAAAGGTTTAATTTATACAATAACAATTTAAATATAACCTTACTGCGAAAATTGTATCTTAGAATCCAACCGTACATTTTAAAAACACCGAGAGGGTTCTAACCCCATCACTACTCAGTCTACTCCCGGCAGACGTCCAGTAACGGGGGGGGGGGGGGGGGACCAGAGCAAATAAAATCAAAAGCCACCCTGAGACGTCACGACCCCAGTGTCCTTAAGAAAACATTCAGAGCGACGTCTTTTATTTTATTTTTATTCGTTTTCGTAATGAGGGCTCGTAAGAAAGGATTCTATTTAATTTTACAAGTATTTTTTAATGTTATATTTACCTATAAGGGGTCACAGTTTGTTTTTAAAAGCTTCGTCTTCATGCAAAAAAATAATATCCAAAAAAAATTCGTTGGTCACTTTTGATGAATATAATTTTAAATAAGTACATACTTGTAGTTGTAACTTACCGACACACTGTTACATAAATATTAGTAGACTGCACTTCCTTCTCAAATGAGCCTTGAATAGTTATGGTATCATATGCACTTTACTAAAGATCTATTGAGTATTCATATTTATATAAAATGGCCTACGATTGAATAGGGGTACTGACCCCACCATTTTCGATCACAAATTGCTAAACGTAAAACTCAATTAAACTTTCACTAAAGCCCGACCAAAAAAAACATTAAACAAACCTCAGCCACGAGCAAAGAGCACTTAGAAAATATCATCCATTCGTTTGAAACTTTGACATCCTCGCTCAGGGCGCATTGGTGCATAAAATCAGTATAATTATAAAAACCATCGCAATATGGCGGCGTGCGCGATTCCGTGAAATCATCCCCCCAACCCGCGGTATTCACCCCCTCACCCCCCGCACAATTAGCGGTTAATGTGCTGGAAACACTTTCCACAAACGAAGAGCCGTCTTTCATTTTCTTTGATAGTATGTTTGCATTAGTAGACGGTACGAGAATTAAGGAAGACAGATTTGAAGATGCTACGAGTACCAAAGACCCGGTATTTAAATGGCCCAGAAGCGAGAAATAATTGATTTTGTCTCCTCTAATGTTGGCCATGCCATGCATTTTTACCAAATTAATATTTAATCCTTCGGACATAACGTCGGCCATGGCAGCCAATCTCGGCTACTAGATATTCGGCTCTCGAAGACTAGCCATCTATGCGGGAGATATTATAGCGCTCAAATGAGTACGCAGACTTAGGTGCAGTCACTCTGCTCTCACTCTCTCGATGGTACATTACTACATTAACAAACTACATAGTGTGTCACGTACACACGGCTACACATCAAGCATTTCTAGTTTTAGCTGACCTCGCACTGTATAGGTTTTTCGTACAGTCAGAAGTCAGCTTATACTGGTTATGTATAGCTTGATGTGTAGCCGTGCGTACCTATGGGTTCCGGTACCATAACACTTTATTTTTGTACTTATTTAACTAAAAGAAATAAATTAAATTAGGTTCTTTCACTGTGGTACGGTACTGTGATGGAAAATCCCGTATCATTAATTTCACTGTACCGCATAACAATGTAACCGCACTCCGTCTTAACTTAACTTTCGTTTGTTTCGTAACACTACAGTGATTTTACGACACCACGCAAGTGAAGTCGCGGGACGAGACTTGTCTCACTGATTTTATTTCTTTACTTTGTTTTAGCTTGTTTAAAGTTAATATATTTACTAATTTCAGTACCTCTAGACCCTGACTTTTAATTGACCAAGAAAAGAAATCTCTGACTAATGTCCTGCTTTTAAGTCTTTCTTTAGGGCTACAGCCTAAACTAGAAAAAAACAATTAGGTAAAGAAAGTTTTCTAAACATTTAAATCCCGAAACCTAACTTACTTAAAACAAAATGCATAATCCATCTGTGCTGTTTTAATAAAGAATTTCACACCATTTCAAACGAAGCACATTATCTTGCTTTCGGTTCTAATAACAGTATTATGTTAGGTACATACCTACACGTGTTCTGTAAAGTTTGACAAACTCCTCAGAATACAGAATCTGTATTCTGAGGCAAACTCCCAGTTAGAAGGCATTCCCTGTGTTTGCTTCAGCCGCTTCAGGTGAAATGAAACAACACACCAGGCGTTATCAATTATCATACATTGCGATCAGAGCCATCTGTTTTTGGTAATAATGGGAAGTTGCAACACACATTGAAAACCCTTTCCTAAGTAGCTCGGGATTCCGATAAGTTTTCTAGCAGATAAATCCTCAAAAATATATCCCATTTTTAACCGACTTCAAACAAGGAGGTTCTAATTTAATTAGTTTAATTTATTTCAAGTAATCAGTTAACAGGGATCCGTAGTGTTAGTAAAGCACCTTCTATCTAGTGTTGTGTTGTGTCGTTCTGTATTCGACCCGTAAGTATGTGTGTAGGTGTATGTTTATATTTCCGCGATTTTCCCAAAAACGAATAAACCAATTTTGATGTTTCTTTCATTACCGTGATGAACTAAAACCTTCCTGAAAGTATGTAGTTTCAGGAAGGTTTTAGTTTAGAATAAATTAGGAAATTATTCTTATGAACGAAATTATATGCATAAATGTAGGTACTGCATCTCCGGCATTTATATGCGAATTTTGATGATTCTTCTAGTCGGTGTGTTCAATTCTTCAATGCACCTTACCTTGGCACCGTTTGACTGCAATTGTATACCTATCTATGTATTGTTTTTTTGGAAGTTTGTTGTGTAGTGATCTAGTAGCATTTAGCTATCCTTTTTTTTTTGAGAATGGGAAATCATCAAATGACACCTCCCGCTCTGGGTGGAGCAGAAGGGAGTGTCAGACTCTTACTGACTAAAACCCACCCGTGTTCCTTCCTTAGCCCTTTATGTTCCGGGGCAGCGGTAACCCTTTCGGACAATCCCGCTGCCTACTGGATAGTTAAACGCTTAGGGATCCAGTCGTTCAGAAATACTTCTCATACTAAAACTTCGTTGCCATACCGAAATTTTTATAAATCTCATGGCAAACAACTAGATACAATTACAGCTAGGAAATTAATTTTACACCGGCCCATATTAAAATTGAAGCAGCCTGAAACTCCACCAAATTGATGAATGACCAGAACCATAGAAATGTAAAAACAGCCTTCTTTGTTATATCTATTATCAGCACAAATACACTTGCGACTTAAATACTAGCACCAAATCCATTACAAGAAGTCCTTCTAAAACCTCACTAACAAATCAGCACCCAATAAACTCATTAACCCTTCCAAAACACACAGTCGAGCAATAAAGCAACGTAAAGCACAAGTCTAGACACCAACCTGCCGTTATAAATCTCGCCTCACAACCGCTATCTCGCTGTGCACCTCATACATTACGCGCTACAAAGACACACGCCACGTGTGGTTGCTAAACAGCCCATTAAGTGACGACGTACAATGCGAAGTTAACGCAGCTGGAGATGCGAGGACTGGATTAGGGTTGGCGTAATTGCTTCAGGAATTCAGGATAAGGTATTGTTAGATTTAGGATTTCGTCTGGGATATTAGGAGATTTATCGCTTTTCCGATAGATGACATTGAAGCTTTTAGAAGCTGATGATTTCTTTCCTTGCTTTTCGATCAGGTTTTTTAGGTACCTAAGTATAGCATAGGATTAATAACTAGTTTAGTTTTGCGATGCCAATATTTTATATAAAATAAACCTTTTAGGTATTCTCCAGCAAAAAAATGCCTCATGTCGACAAACTTCGCTTAACTTTTTCCTCAATAAAATTCATACAACCTCTTCCACAAAACATATCTAAACTTCTCCAATAATTCCCCCGGCACACCTGCACCCATCGTTCGCAGTTACACTCATAAACACAATCTTTCCCTACTTCTCAACTTTTCACAAGATAAATTACACAACTTCTAGCGCCCTCTGTTATGATATCAGTGATTTATCGGCGCAAGTAATGAGCACGTGATGTCCACAGATGGCGCCACTGAGTTGTTTATTAGACTCCTGCCGATTTATTGCACAGGGGTTGGTAGAACAAAACATTTTATCGTTTCTTTGAGTGCAAATGTGTGTAGGATTGTATTTGAGAAGCATTTTTGGTGATAATAGCAGCGGTAATGGCTGTTTCTTCAATTCCAACGTTTAACATGTAGGTCGTTTTTAACGATAACTTTTAACGCCCGTCGCGTCAAAATTAACCGCAAGTCAAATGATGTGATTGGCTGTTGATAATTCTTTCAACTAATCACAGCAGGTTACGCACACCTGACAATTTGTTAGCTTTTTTTTTTGTGGATGGGAAATCATCAAATGACCCCTCCCGCTCTGGGTGGAGCAGAAGGGAGTGTCAGACTCTTACTGACTAAAACCCACCCGTGTTCCTTCCTTAGCCCTTTGTGTTCCGGGGTAGCGGTAACCCTTTCGGACAATTTGTTAGCTTTAGCTAATCTTTGTGTTGATTTTCGTTCCAGAAACCAGACGTAGGTAAGTATTTTATTAACCCAACGCAAAAATCAATAGCAAGATTTGGAAACTGTTCCGTTTAATACCGGAAATGCAAAATCAATCTTTTCCACAATCCTACTAATATTATAAATGTGAAAGTATGTGAAGATGTATGGATGTTTGTTACTTCAATCACGCGTAAACCGTTGAACGGATTTGGATGAAATTTGGCACACAAACCAGGATTAACACATACGATACTTTTCCTCATATTCCCATGGGATCGAAACTAACGCGGGTGAAACCGCGGGGCGCTGCTAGTTTATAATAATGTCGTAAAAGGCATTCTAAAACACAGAATAGACAGCAATGAATTTATTACTGCACATAACTACATTAACGGCATCGACATATTTCAGCAAGTATCGCCATAGTGCTTGTTAATTTCGCCTAAATAAATACCCAAGTCTATTTGCTAATGACAAACCGCCAGCAAGCCAGTCAAATAGGTAAGTAGGTATTTATAGCTTTGTAAACAATGATTTACTTATCATGACCATTATCATGACTAGGTACACGAGAACACATTTTTAATGAGAAATTTCTTCACCAGCTGGTAAATTGGCAAAACGTTTATTACCTACGTGAAAGTTTTATTTTCTGTCTAGTTTGGTAGGTAGGTAATATTATTTTATTACCCACGCAGTTACTGATATTTTATTTTCACTTTTACCATAAATAGACACTTAATCGTAATGCTAACCGCATTTAATATTTTCTTCAAGTTTTAACATAGGAATGTTTGAATATTTTGTCATTTGTTGTTGTGAACCTGAAGAGATAGGTTGTTGAATTATTTTTATATTTATTATGAGTCACAAAAGTATTTTAATAACAGAAATTATGCAGGTAAGTGATAATTTAATCTTCAAATTTTAGTTTTAAATCTAAATATTTTAATCGTTTCAAACTTTTGAACATAGCGCCATCTATTCACTTTGTAAAGAAGCTTTGTAAAGACCGGGATCTTACATAATTCATCTACTCGCCACTAGATGCATAGACTGACTAGATGGTTCACTTCTAAAGCGCACGTTCATATATTACCACTAGATGGCGCTGACCTTAAAAATACAGTAAATCTAAACTAGATGTCGTTCCAACCTACTTTCTCAAAACTTTGTAAACCAAAGAAAGTTATGCATCCGTTATTATTTTACATTCATAATAAAACAGTCTTAAAACGTTTCCGCGAAGGTGTGAAAATGATTTTTGTTCTTTTTATATTTTTTTTATTCCGCGGCGTGGGAACGTTGGGCAGGTAGTGTGTATCACAGATTATAAAGCGTCATAAAACCGATGGCGCAGCATTATTGTTGTTTATTGTGTTTAGAAGTCTGTTGCATCACGTTCGTCTGCGGCCGAGCTTGTCCTACGTGGCATTTCGAATCGTCTCAACATTTTCCGATCAGATAACTTGAAGTTGTACGAAGACAAAGGAGTCGCACAAATGTTTATTATCAACTTAGGAAACTAGAACTAGTGCATGCCTTTTATGTAGGCTTGCGTAATACGCGAGTTGCAGCTTTGTTTCTTTATGAAATAAAGTGCAATATCGATTAAATTGATTTTTTGTCACACTTTTAAAAATAAATATAATGTAAAACCAATATATTGGTTTATAATCTACATAATTATCACTTGACATTTAGCTTGCCTACTTAGCTACGACTCGCCCGTGAGAAAATACAAAAGTTCATAACTTTCAAACTACGTGTCTTACCCAGTTATCAACAAAGAATAGACACAAAAGTCTACACTCGCCGGCCTCGTTAACCAAAACTGTAGCACAAAACTTTATGATTACCTAACCCAGTTTGAAAATACAACACACACTATCGTGTAGTAAAACATCGCTTTTATCTAAAAATATTCATTCAATTGAACATAAATCTCGTTTCGGCACTATTCTCGACCTTATTCCGTCGTTAGAAGAAGTAAAGGTTTTACACAATAGATTTTTATGGGGTAAAAATTTGAGCAGGTTGGATATTTGTGGATGTTAGATGATTCCTTCGTGGATGTTCGGATGTTCAGTGAGGACAGGTCTGAGGTCGTTAAAGACATTTGGGGTAGGTTTACCATCAGCCATTGATCTGTTTGATTATAGAGACCTAGGTAATTAGCCTGAAATTAATCCTGATAAAGCTGGTGAATAGCTTAGTAGGTAGATATCTAATAGGAACTGGAAGGATCAACATTCTGCTTAACAGTAAACACTAAGCACGATTCCGAAACAACTACAACAGGCTATTGACATACGAGTCAATCATTCAATCAATGAACATTGTCCCAAACATTGGCCCAACATATAATATGAATGACATTAGACAATAGTCCATTGAAAAGGCCAACATTTGCTCAAACGGCCAATGTTAATGAATGAACTTAGCGCTGCTATATTTAGCTTCGTTCTCGGTGCATTCGAGGCTATAAAGTCAGGAATCCGCTGACCATTCATAGCATACGATGCTCTGCTAACGTGGAGTTGAGCTAAATTAGTATTTAACTGTACTCGTTACTACTTACTAGAAACTGGTAGAGAAAAATGTGTCTTAATGTATTGATATAGGTGTGGCGCCATCATAAAAGTTTGAACGCATTCTTAGGTCGGTTAGTTCAGTCTTGGTCCAACTCCACTTAGAAATACATAGTACAAATGGATGATTTAATCCATTGAATAAGTTCGTCTTGTGATAATCATTTACCAATTCCAACTGATCTTCCTCCCCTATATACTAGGAGCGATGTGCTAGAATCCTTAAAGCGCCTAAGGTCACCCCCATGTAAACCTTCATTGCTATGCTAATCTAATGTTGCATTTATACTTATATACCTATATCCATATCATAAACTGTTTCCTTCAAAACCATGACCATTCCTCTCCAAATCTCCACTTTGTTCGCTCTCGGCATTCGTCGGTTACACAGCTTTTACATTACCTATTAGCTTTCACATCCAACCACTTCTGTGGGACATACATTAATAATGTGACAGTAATAAAATGCTTGTACCACAAAAAACAATGATTGTTAATAAAATTTCAATAAAAGCGAACACAAAAGTTTACAAAAAAAAACCTCTGATGGCGCTTGACGGTTTTTGTGAAAAAAAAATCGTATTCAAATCGTGAGGGAGGCTTTTTGCCATTGATATATATGTTACACTAGATTAGCAATTACCGCACCAAGGCGTTGCCACTAGGCTGATGGCTACAGCCATCAGCGTAGCTAACGTCAGTTCAGTGCTCTGTGTGACGCCAACCGAAGTCAACTGAGTGACATGCGACAAAAAATATCGCGAAAGAGTGCGATTCAAGATCACAAAAACATAATAAATTAACCGGAATTACTTTCCACACGTAAATTAATTGCCTCTGTGATTATATCAACGTAAAAACGCAATAAAATGTAGAATTTTGTAAATTAGGTTCAGTGTTACCACTAAAAACTTAGTTTTAGTTTCCCACATTAGTGGGAGTTTTTAATTTATGGAATAAGTGATTTTAAATATTTTTTAATAATCACAACGTAGCAGGGTGCCTAAAGATGCAGCACACCGTGAAAAATGCGTAGAAATAATACGATTGCTGAGAAAAGAGACTGACTGGCTATTCAATTTCATTAATAATAAAGAAAAAATATTCAAAAAGAAAATTTCTTAGTTATTTTCATTATTTATAAACTTCTATTACACATCCTATAAGTAATACATTATTCAAATATTTAAAAAATAATTTAACCCTAAACCGCTTTTTATGGCTTAAAATGTTGGGGAAAATTTCGCATGGGTAGGCAACCCCATCCCCTCATTGCATGTTTATAATGCGGTCTTTGTCTAATCTAAGCGACGGTATTATTCTTACGACGTGTGTAAGTGAGACAGATATATGTTTACTTTTAAATGTTTAGTGGTTTCAAAGCTACGTCGTTGCGTTTATAAAGTGGCTACACTTTTTTGACACATTTTATTGAGGTTTGCTTCTCTAGTTATATAGCTCAATGCTTTTTGCCCTCTCTTACCACCTGCCACCTAGCGGCTGACGGTCGTAACACATAAGGAGGCTTTATGTAATATATACCCTCTGGGGAAACGGTTTCTGGGGTACTAAATATATTATTTGAAGTTTATGACGCTAAAGTGAACATGGAAGGACCACTGAAGTGAAGAGCAAGAATCAATGCAGCAAAAAATTACATGCCTAAGGCATTAAGTCCGCCTTTGTACCTTTTTGTGCGAAAAGTTTAAATAAATAAATAAATAAATAAATAAAATCCAAAAAAAAACCCAATTTGTTACCTAATTTGTTTTTTTTTTTTTTTTTGCTTTTTGTTTTATGCCTCATGTTTGTCGCAAATAAACGTATTTTCTTTCTTTCTTTCAAAATAAATTATGCCTGCAGTGACTCATTTACCAAAGATCATAAAGTCATAATTATAACTGTCTGACAATTAACGATATCAAAAGGGTGAGCAATATGTTTTTCAAGCTAGGAGATACATTTTATACCTAGTTAATTTAGTTCGATTTGCCCCGCAGCATTGATCGTACCAGTTTCTAAATAACGAAACCAACATATCAAAAACTTCAAAGGAACACAAAAAACCGCGCAATCTTAGCCAAAAATAAGCATAATTGCGCACTAAAAATAACAATTTCTTCTAAATGTCTGCAGGGTTTTTACCAAAGCCGTAAGAACTTTATGATCAAAGCTCTGCAGCCGCTGGGATGAATTAGCCGACGTTTTGTGTAAGTAGATCAACGGAGCACGTTTTTGCGAATACCATCGATCGGTAATCATGGTGGTTTTTATAGTGTTACGCTAATCAAAAGGGTATATAGCAATAAAACCTACGCAACTAAAGGATCATGTGACTTCGGTTGCGCCTTGAGTGGATGAGAAGTTTTTTGTGGAGTTTCTTTGTGGTCCACGTTAAACTATGGATTATCACGTCTTTTCTCAGACTAGCGCTTGTGAGTTGTGACTCAGAAGTGCCCAGAATGATCTGTTCACTCCTTCACTGTGAAGCAATCCGTAACTTATCCTTAATTTACCATTGGGGATCCCAAAGGATTGGTCATAGAAGTAAGTAACTTAACGCAAATTCCTAGGCCACTAATTTACCAAAGTTTTCAGTAATAGAAACGCTAACCCACTTAGTCAAGACCTGTACAGCTTACCCCACTTAGTTAACAAGCGTGTACAATGACTTGGTAACAAGCCAACATGATTAATGTCAAATCTAATAAAATGAATGTGCAATACAATACAACAATCGTAGCGATCGAAATCCGCGCAAGTGACGGACGATCGCGACAGATGTGCTGCGCAAACTCATGATAGCTGATAGGGCTGGCAAGTTCTGATTGAGATGAGCTTAATTGGTTATCTGTTACAAAACTGGTTGTTTGTAAATATTGCGTCACATTTTCAGGGACTGTAAAAAAATTAAAAATGCTGATAATTTTGTGACTGGTGTGGTGGCAGAACCGTAACTTTGCGGTTTGCAAAAACAAACTACTTACCTCCATTGAGCAAAAATGATGTCTTACTTTGCAGTTAGTTGCGTTTGCATGGCAGATAGTTCTAACAGCACACTTGCACGGTGCGAGCAAGCCCTACAACTTCGAACGCCTCCCGTAACATCCTCTATTTAACCTCAAACTTATAGTTTTTGCTACACTTTTTCCGCTCCTAACATTATGCTTATGTAACAATTTTTTCTATTACTTATCTGTGTTTGATGACTAAAAAAAACTTTTTTCTTCTCCCGACATATGGCGCGCGGCGCGTGCGCTAGCACATTGCGTCCGTTTTTTTCGCATCCGATTCGAAATTCAAAATTCAAATATGGCGCATGTGTGCAGACGAATATTGTTGTGGGTTTTTGTTTATTTTTTTTTCGTATTATTTCTTGTCGATAGACTCCCGTCTGGTCTTTGGAAAAAATTAAAAAGTAATAAACAAATAAAGTGGTATTATGCGCGTGCGCACCAGGTGGACATACGTAGGGATAGGTTCATATAAAGGGGAAATGTAATTGCTGTATTACAATGATCTTAATTTTTTCTGAACTTCAATATATCGATGTTTGTGATAAACTCTGACTGCAACTAGTAAGTACTAGTTTGACAACAGGTTTTATGATAATACCATTAAAAAAACTAGCTAAATAAGTCTTAATTTAAGTATTCTAATATTATTACACTACATTTATGCATTCGTTGACTTTGTGTTTTTTTTAATGCTAGTTTTGCTCAAAATTATTGATACCCTGACACCCCAAGCCACCCACTATAATAGTTACCAAAAACTTGCGTAATTAGCACTCCTAGCTCCTACCACTCTCGGATCATAGCTCTCACAATTATAAATCTATCCTCTTGACACCACCCCCACATCCCCATGGTGTCCACATCTAGTACACACACACACTTTTTGCCGCAGCTTTTTCCATACCGCCTGTTGCTTTTTTCAACTCATTACGACGGCTGTTTAAGCATACTTTATGGCGAGCGCAGTCGGGGGTGACTATTATATTTTTAAAAGACTTTTTAAACCATGTCTCGACATCTTTGGGGTGGTTTTTAAATTAATGCGTGTGCGGGATTAGCACTTCTTAATTTGCTTTCTTGTTTTTTAATTATAACCCGTTAACGTGTTGAAAAGGGGTTTTTGTTTATTGGTTTTTCTTTATTTACACAGCGGTATTTTTTGGGTGAGGCCCTCTGCCCCATGATGTCTCGTGTTTTCGAAGTTGAATCTCAAAAGAAAAATAAAAGCAAGTTACTGGAAAAAATCTCTAGATCATAGAAATACTTTCCAACATGAAAATTTCTTCGCACTAAAAACAGACTCTCCGCCACTACAGACTGGCATGTTCAGTAATTAACTGAGCAATCAAGTTTCCAATAATTTGATGTGAAAGTGTGTCCGTCTCCTTTCCACAATAGTTATGTTTTGGTTGTTGTTATAGTTGTGTTAGTTTATGGCGCGATAAATCTGCGAACTCCTAAATTCCGGTAATGAAGCGATGGGACATCATAAAAGTTATGTCCGACATTTTATTATGTCTTGTCCCTATTTCCGCGTTAGGAAAATAGTTCTACGATTTGTTATTGTGCTCATTTCACACTATAGCAGAAAAAGGAAGATAATCTGTCGGCTTATGGTCTTCAACTAATGCATGGATACTAACCCTATCGATACTAGACCATTTTACCTTTCTTTTTTACATTATTTTTTTTTCTCTTTTGAATGATATTGTTGTAATGTGTTTAAATCACAGATATAGATACTCGTAGACCTAGATAACGTAAGTATCACGATCTGTATGAAAACCAAGCGTGCTATTTTTTGACTACTTACTATGACGTCACAAGCGCTCTTTCTCACTCACGCTCACCCAGTCAGCAGTAGTACACAGCAGCTATTCTGTAAAAATCTCACCGTGAAAACTAAAGTGAAGTGAGCTATCATTCCACCTGCAGTGCTATTCTGTAAAAATCTCACCGTGAAAACTAAGGTAAAGTGAGCTGTCATTCCACCTGATGTTAGGGATTATCTCCATTGATAGTTTACTTCACGCTCACTTCACCTATGTTATCACGGTGAGATTTTTACAGAATCGATAGGCAGGGCTGAGCGCGAAAGTGGCGGCTTACGATTTTTGAGCGTAAGTTGGTGCGATTTTTGGCACGCGAAGTAGTTGCTCTTGCGTTATCAAGGTGCAGCCGTCCTAATTAAAATAACCAAAAAAAAATTATGATCCAAGACTGAATAGAGGTTGTAGATACCTACACAAAGAAGCAAGAGGTTCGAGCTCGGCCGACGAAGTGATGATTGCAGCAGACACGAGGACGCCACCTACTGCTCATTATGTTCCAGACGTAGGTAATAAAAATAATTAAACAAATAAATCACAATCACAGTCCTTTACGTCAGTCAGTATTGTCAGTATGGTGCGCAGACGCAGCGGGGCCCGCGCATGCGCCATACGCTTCGCCCACTGACGAACAACGACCTCGCGCTTATGGGGATATGTCTGAACGTGTCATACCGTCAGTACAACGTTTTTATCATGTTTACATCATGGATAGCCGCCGGCCGAGGTTTGTGTTGGACTTCAACAGACCGAAACTTCACGAACAGTCTTCAGCTCACACAGAGGTGCTGGAGTAGCACAGGAGTAGTTGTAGGTATTCGGTGTCTTTTGCTATCCTTGTCGCACGCCACCTGGAAACGCCTGTTTCTTTAATATCTTGTCGGTTCACGGCATCACTAGATGTCATGACCTCTAGTGCTATCAGGGTTGGCTCAGAAATCCTGTTGTGGCTTCAGATATTCCTCGATATAGAGGATTTCCATGTTTATCTGTGAACTCGGAGACGGAAAAGCCTTGTAAAAGTTCCCAAGTCAAATGTCCAAAAGTTACGCTTATAATTTGTCATTACTTTCGGAAACTTGCAAATATGAAGTCAAACCCGAGTTTTCCGATACAACAATGAGCGAGACAGTGACGTAATGGCGACAGTATGAATGCGGGCGGCGGGTCACTGACCTTTATCTCGATATCTCATTGTTAGTGATGCTGTAACACATGTGTTTTGGCAAGCGCCGCGCTTGGTTACAGCTCTACTATGTTGCCCCTCTCTAGCCCTTGTAAATTATGTTGATAGGCGGCCTAGAATAGTGAGGGGACGGGCCGATAGCTTAGTATCGATGAAACCAATATGGCTTAAGTTTTAAATATGCATAGCTTAATAGAGCCAGTAAAATTAATATTTTTTTCTATTATTGGTGTATTAATAACTAGATAGCTTTTTTACATTTATTTACTACATTTTATTGTGACAATATAATTTATCGCCTTTCGACTAGATCTCTCTACTTTCTTCAATCTTCCTGCATCGTTAACAATGCATTACAACACTACATAGAAAGTTATTAGCATATACTTATTTGTATCGATACCTACACATTCCACCCGCCACTATCACGGTACTACAGTAAAGCCTGCAGTGTCCTTGGCGTGCCAAGAGCGAGGGTCTGTTGGCCATCCATTTGGCAGAGGCACCACGGTCACGCCCACTCCCTATGGAAAACTTAGCACGCGCTAGATTTATGAACACACAGCGTATTGTATTTATGTCTACACTATCAATTATTTTCACGGTTTTTTGGCAACTATGAATTAAGTTAGGAAATATTTTATGGGCACTATTTTATTTATATTTTGGCTTCACTTGACTTGCTTTGCGAGAGTTAAAATAGCTTTCACGAACGGCAGAGTCAACTTCACTCAAATTGCCGACTAGCCAATATTTTAGCACGGTGTGAGCTGTTCGGACTCCTTCCTGTAAATACGAGGGCAAAAGTACCATTCTACTAAATTGATGTCACATTAGGTACGCACGGCTACACATCAAGCTATACATAACCAGTATACGCTGACTTCTGATTGTACGAAAAACCTATACAATAAAGCTAAAACTGGAAATGTATAACTTGGTGTGTAGCTGTATGTACTTAAAAAGTTCCAAAGAAGAATATTGTTACTGATCGTTCACGTCATTCTTGATGGTAGGTACTGATCCCCCCCCCTCCCACCTCTTTCTTGACCAAACCCCATTTGCCAAAATTTAATCCAAGTCACGGTCCTCATCTTACCCATCCATATCCTCGATGATCAGCAGTTGCTCCGCTCTATTTCCCCACAATCAATATGGTAATGAGAAACAGGGCTTATTAATTCTCCGCCACAATCCTCGAGATGGCCACGATCATCATACATTACAATGATAATGGAATGACGTCATATGGAGGGTATTGGGGAACGCCCCAATACTCGTATATCGTTGATCCAATCAGTGTTATGGCATAGTGGTACGAATACAGAGATTATTGGAAAAATATAATAACGAACATACAACGCATAAGTTTGTGCGTAGTTTACTTACGTTATTTCATTTGAAGTGTGTCGTAACCTAAAATGTCTATAATGTCCCCACTGCCAGGACACAGGCCAGGCAGGCCGGCCTGTGACACAGGTTCTGTGAGAGGAAGTGGGCTACGAACTACCTTGCGGACCCAGTGCGGTTTGGTGGATGTCACATATCTTCGAATTTTTGGTTCTAGCCTTCCAGGACATGCCGGTTTCCTCACGATGTTTTCCTTCACCGTTTTGAGAGCAGCGGTGAGCACAAAGTAAAACGAAGTGGAGGTGGTTGGGGGAGGGCTATGTCTAGCAGTGGACGTTTTTCGCCTGTAATGATGATGATAAAAGCGTTTGCCTGGCATCGAACCCACAACTAACATCTCGTAAGTCGAGATCTCTGGGCCATCAATGCTTTCTCTGCCAATAATGTCTTATAATGTCTTAATAGTGTCTTCAAAATATATCTTTTCATCTTTTTCTTTATATTCATGTAATTTGTTGTTATTTAATCGTCCTGTGGTATGTTGTACTATTTCTTTAGTTTGCACCAAATAAACGATCGGATGTATCTACCTTTTTTGGAACATTGCAAAAAAAAACGCGGAAATTTAAGTTTGAATTCGTTGTTTTGGTCGATAAAAAAGTGTTGAGATTTCCTGTTGGATAGTTTTGTATAGGATAGGAAGATATTTTTTGCGACCTTTCGACACATTCAACTTCAATTCCAAAACGACGTCACAGTCGGATCTAACTAGTAACAATGCCAAAGAAACGCCACTCTGTCTACCTAGCTAACAATTAAAACCAATTAAATCATCGCAAGTATTCGTATCAGGAGCTTGAGCGCACTAAAATTAAATCGCACTTAATCTAAGTTTAGCGCACATCTAAATAAGGAATTCGCGTATATTTGCGCCATGTGGTAGCCCCGTATATTTAGCGATCGTCTAGACAACTCAGTCACAATAAATATGTAATGAATGTTTAGGCCATTAAACGGGAGACAGACGCATTTCCCGACTAGTGAAATAAGTGGCTGACTGGCCGTGAAGACTAGGGGTCACTGCGACACCTCACGGTCGCGGTTTAGCTTGGGACCTCAGTGTCACCTACAAGTAAAACAAATGCATACATCGCGGTCGGCTTGGGGGTTCAGGCACCTGAGGGGCAATAGGCTTGTCGACACTATCAATAAATTGAAAATCTATTTAGTCCGTCAGTTAGAGTATTGGAAAATAATGGACACATATTTTTTGTTTTTTGTAAATCAATGAATATTGACAAAGATAAAACACATCAAAACTCGGGAGTGGGGGCTCGTGACGTCAGAACGCACTAAAAATTATACCAAGGTGTGACGTATTGAGAATTTTGAAAGCGTCGTATCTTCGTCACTTTTGGCTTACATAACAAAAGAAAAAATACGGGTCTAACTGACGGACTAATTAGATTTTTTCAGTCGACAAGCCTATTCTCGTAATTTTAGGAACGTTCACAGTCTGATCTCAGTCTCAATCTGTCAAAAAATACCTCACATTTCCCTACATTTTGACAAGTTTTTGACATTTGTTTGTCGCCGAGATGAGACTGCGACTAGATTTTGAACGTTTTAAATGACGAGAATTGGCCTTTTGGATGCCTGGCATGTGCGTGCGAGTATATTATATGCATTTGTTTTAAATGGAGATGACATCGAGGTAGCGAGCTGAACCGCGGTCGCGAGGTATAGCAGTGAGGCATCTTCGGCATATAATCACCCTTAGTGCTAGTCCTTGAAAGGGCTGAACCTACTAATTACCTAATAATTGCCGATGCGGTTAGACTAATGTTTTATTAACATAAGAATATTTTGCCATCTTCATGGTTAGCTAGACTGAAAAGCAGGTTGGCTTATCAAAACCGTATTCAGCTTATGAAATAACTCTTGTTTCGAGAAGCCTCTGAAAGTTGTCAAGTTTACTATGTCTTGCACAGTTATAATCAAAATATTAATTAATGCACCATCATGCACCTGGTTTATTCCTTTATTTTGCAGGGTTAACACAGAGACGTTGAGAGGTATCAATTTCTGGCCCTTGACAAAAAATAATAAAATAAAACGAACTAGCTAATTAGAATTGTCGTACTCAGTTAATATCTACGCTCCACTAATGAGTGTTTCAACACTAGAGTTAATTGTTGCCATGCGCTCGCGGTCTTTTTGTCCAGCAAAGGATGTAATGAACACTGCGCTAGTGCGCATGCGTCACACGCGTGACGTCCAGAATGCACTGTGCAGTGTCGCAGTATCTGTCAATTTACCAAACGTAGCTCAAAAATATGCAGCGAAGTAGAATAGTCTTTATTATGTACACCATTACTCTTTATTATGTACAGGTACACCATTTATATCTAATATATAAAATTCTCGTGTCACAGTGTTAGTTACCATACTCCTCCGAAATGGCTGGACCGATTTGTATGAAATTTTGTGTGCATATCGGGTAGGTCTGAGAATCGGCTACTATCTACTACATTTTTACACAAATTAAATTACAATTAAGAAACTTAATTACATTTATCGCAGAAATCATCAAACGAGCTCAAAATGGCAACGCACAGTGGTTAAACCTCGGTACATTTGAAGGAAAAAATTATTCACTTGCAAATGGCGACATTTTCATTACCCTTTTATTTTACGAGCGAGGCTCCTCGATAACCATCAGTTCACACAATTAAAGTTAAAATGATTGCTATTTCAACACCAGACTTTCAATAACACGACGGGGAAATGTCGTCTTTCCATATCTTCATTATTATATCTTTGTCGTTGACTTTAATTATCTTTTCTTGATTGAAAAGAAATGACAGTGCTTTGCGTTTGATTATTTCGCCTATGATGGGTGGATGGACGAAGTTCTGAGTACCATTTGAACTTTGAATAGGGGAAATAGCACGCGATTTTGCATGTGGAGACTTTTACGAAATGGGCCTAATGTAATTAGGATTTAATAATAGCCAATCACTTATTTTCAAGCAGGTGAATGGAGTAGACTTTAATTTTGCACCCTTTTAATTATTTTCAAAGAAAATGTTAGAAGAAAATTTATATTATCCTCTGGTCTCAAATGGATTTGTTCCATGTATTTCCCGTAATTGTCTGGCTAGTAAAGCCATTAGATGATCAAATGAAGACACAATGAGACTTACAAACAATATCCTGCAACCAATCAATATTTACGAACCACTGTAAATTCAGCGAAACACAGGAATTCACGTGAACACCGCGCCATCAAAGTTAACTTGATCATTCACTATAGCGCGTCTAAGATTTCGCGAAAACATTTCTATTTCAGTCTGTCTGTGACTGTTTTGATAGCATTTAACTGAACGTAGCTTTTAGCCGCGTTGCAAATAAACGGCGCGAGCGCACCGGCCCCCTACAGACTGACGGCGCATAGACTTATGAAGTGAAAATATGTGGACAAAAATATTTAAGCATATATTTTTAATTTTATATTAAAGATATTTTTAAATAATTTAGTTCTTAGACATAAATAGACAATAAGTGAAGTAAGTTAAGTGAAGTGTTTTGATAAAAGGGAATTTTCTTGTGATTTTTTCAGTCATTTAATACACTGTAAAAGCAACTAAAACGTTGGAAATTAGTATATTTCATTACAAGTGCGGAAAGGTTGTCATTGCAAAGAGTTCCGACAAATGTCTACCCGAGCCGAGGTGCAGCCGAAGGCGAGGGTTGACAGTCGGAACAAGTTGCAATGACGGTTTCGCACTTGTACTGAACGACTATTTTTAATACAGTTGCGAAAAAATGAAGCAATTTAATAAAATAAGGTGGTGTTAATTCAAAAAAACTAGGGTCGAAATTACTCATTTTGTGCAACAAACAACTAAAACTCGCAAAGAAAATTTCTGAAAAATGGCGCCAACCGTAGAATATAAGCAGAGATTTTTTTTCTTCACCCATTCTGGTAGGCAAAGGGATCTATGCTCATACAGCCAAGTCTTCAGTAGAATTTTTTTATTGATATGAAATGAAAATGAAATTTAATGAGATGAAATGAAATGATACCTAACCTAACTTATTCAATCAAATCATTAAATCTGATATTGAAACAAATTAGTAGCTTCTTTTTAGAAATATACCTACGTATTTGCATGAATCATAAAAACTTCTATGAATTTTTTTAGTAAAAACTTCATGGTTGGTTTTTCTTTTTAATAGACATTATTTTGACAGTTGGGAAAGAGAACGCACGAGTTCGGGAAAGGTAAAAAAAAAGCACGAATATGTAATAGCCCACATCCCGAACGCTATACGTCCCTGCAATACGCCACTTTTTGAGCAACTGTATTAAAAAATACATTTCAAAAAACTATTTATTTTCTAACACGACGACTATATTCAACCACAAGCATTTAACGACCCATCAACACCCAATTACAAGAAAAATCTTTGTAAAATATTCGTGAGTGTTATGTCTACGGCGTCACAGCGCTACTCGTGCGCAGATCAAAGCGGCCACGCGACGGGATGCGCAGACGACGTCTCGACGCATCCCGCCCCCGCCACCCGCGCCGCACCGTCACCCCCTCTGTGGCCGTGGCGCCTGCAGAGATATTTGCATGCACCGCGCAACTATAGAATAGCATTAACATTGTCAATGATTGACTTCGTAATGTGGGAGTATCGATGAGTAATTTATGGGTTAATGTTGGATGCAAATTAATTTTTAATGAGTGTGTCTGTAATCTGTGTTGATATTTGTAAACATATTGAGGTACAAACTTGCATATTTGTGTATGGAATCGAAGGAAACGAGAATGTTGATGTAGGGTTATAAATACATCGTTGTGTCCTTCTTATGTCCGGTGTAATTAAACTTGTCTGGGGCCTGACTGCCAGTATCCGTCTTCCGTTTTGAAAATATCTACTTTTCACTAGACACGTCTTAGATTGACTCAAAAGACCAGAGATCTACAATGAATACACTGAACGACCTTTGCCAACGGAACTTTGCTTGGCGACCGGCTAAGAATACCTGCATCGGTATTTGAGACTAATTATAGAAGCACTTACATATTATGCTCATTTACATTTTCTTTATTCGCATTAACAAAGTTTGTAAAACAGATCGTGCGCGATTCCGAGTAACATGAAATCTAACACTGTTAACTTCATTAGTGTAAAAGCGATAGGTAGGTAGATACCTATTTTGAAAATGATAGACAGCTTCATAGATTTGCTAAGCCCAGCTAGCAACAGTAGGAAAAAAGCAAAGTCATAGCAAATTAGACAGAATTTATAGCTTACTGCTGCGGCAAAAACGGATAGTAAGAAACAAAAACAGCCAAACAAGTAATGTCGCCATTACTTGCGATATTCCTCCTCTTGTATGTGACCAAACAAGATTGGAGCAAGTTTTATGCTACATAATTTGATGTGTTTTCACCAGTTTCCCTTCATTTTCCGTTCCTTGACTCCTAGGCGGAGTCAAGGTCGTCTTTGATCAAAGGGGTAGGCATAGTGAGATGCTGGGTCTACGTAAGGGCACAGTAAAATGTTACCTTAAATTTTACTTAGAATAAGTCAGTTTGCATGTATTAATAAGTTTTCTTCCTTCAATTTTTTCTTTTGCTGTGCCCGACATCCACGATTGTTATAACTTATGTTTAGTTACTACCTAAGCTTATACATTGTGGAATGCAATAAATGATTGAGAAGTTTAATTTTTCCGATATTCATAAGTATACTTTTTCCATGATCGTTTCCACAAATTACAATAAAAAGGTCGATCTGTGTAGCTTCAAAAAGTGTACCATAGTGCGTAAGTAATGGAATTAACTCTATTCTCTATTCGATTCGCCCTTCACAAATCCCTGTTGATTTCAGTTACAAAAGAGTTCAAAGACCGTGCTGATAATTTTGGACGTCAAAGAATGACTAACATGTTCCTTTTTTTGCATATCACTTGGATAGAAAGGTTTTTTTGTTCATTTTGTTACAATCTTAGGGTATATTTAGAACGTCCTAGTCATCTCTATTAATAAGTTGAGCATGTCTGTCTGTGAGAGCTTATACTGAGGTCAGTATAACCTCTTCTTTTTCCTCTATCCATTTCCACTCATTTCTGTTAATTTGTCTTACTGCATTGAAAAATCCTTTAAACAAGTAATAACTGGAAAAACTCTTCCGATTGCTCCTGTCTGCCCACATGAGTATCCGATCCTTCCTGAATGTATTGTCTAAGGAGTAATCAATCAATTTGAATGACTTGTCGACATTCGAACAAATAAGTTGGCACTCGTACAAGAACATTATTATCATTTATCATTCATATTTTCGTTACGCTATCTACGTTTTTCTCAAAGGATTTCCAAAGAACTACACAAATGTTTCGTAAATTAGTTTTTCTTCACAGTTAGCTAAACCAATAATGGTCAGTTAGCGTTCAGTGAACTCGACCTTGTAATATAGATTTTCCCGTAGTCCGCTACAATGAACTGTCCTCGAGGGATTTTATCATAAATTTAAACATTCACGGTTGGCAGGTGGATCAGTGATCGCCTTATGATACTTATAATCGATGTGGTCTATGACCTCAGAACCCCTTTACAATTTTCTACAACAACAATTTATGAGATATAACAAAAGTATTTACACTTCATATTTTGGTATGTCCAAAATATCTTTCACAATAAAATAAGAGAGGGTGCCAGTTGCCACTTTCAGGACAATAATTCAAGCTTAAAAGCAAATTGTAAGATTAGAAAAATATCATGCAAAATCGGGGCACGCACCAAGTTCCAAAGTTGCTAATAAATTAGAATGTTAATCTTTTGTTCACAATAGTGCGAAATATTAGTTTGACTTAAAGGCTGAGGTATGAGAGCTTCACCTACTCGACGTGAACTTGCAGACTGGATGCTGCAAGGCAAACGATGTAGCGGGTAAAGAACAGACAAAAATCAGTAAAGCGAAATGTAAAAGGAGATTTTATACGTGCAATCGAAGAGAATTAGAAAATCCTACTAAACTTCAGTTAATAGTAGATTATTCACTACTAAGGGGATAAAGCAGTGTCTTAAGGTGATTGCGCAGTGGTTACCGCGAAATCCAATTTTTTTTACATTTTTTGCAATTTGCAGGTCTGTTTTAGGTTGTACGGTACGTATACGTTAACGGGTACGTATCTAAAGAATTATAATCATTAGAATCATTAATACATCTTCCTAACTTAGATTTGTACCACAAGAAGAAATCTCTTATGGAGAAGTGCTTGTACCTGTTACAGTCGCGAATCAAATTTTGATCAAGATACAACCTAATGCTGACCTGCAAATTGCAAAAAACGTAATAAAATTTGAATTTCGCGGTCTACCACTGCGCATTCACCTTAATGTCGCGGGCGCTATTTTGAATCCTGAACGCAACGAAGGATTCTAGGGCTCCCGATGACTAGAAACCTCCCTGAATGCAGGGAGGGATTCAAACTCGCCCAAGACGAAGACACCTTTATCCCCGAGGAAAATATTTTACTTTTCGCACCTACTGCGAGGTAATAAAAACCAATTCGATTATCGAATTAGTAGTTTATGGAACTGTTAAATAACCGGGGAATAGCTAATTATCTGCAGTGTCATACACTATTTATTTACCCGATTATTTGACAGGACAGGATTATGTTTTTATGAGAAAGTACTTAACATTGTATCTTTGTATGGGGAATTCATTATACCTAACGGCCGGTTGAAATTGAATAGATTAGGTGTCTATCGACTTATTTGGGTCGCGCAAAGGTTATAAACTAGGTTTTTTTTTTTATAAAATCAAAATGGCGGATTTTGGACGACAAAAAGTATGGTCTTGAAAAAAAAAATGTTGTACCATTATTATGTGGGGTATCAAAATAAAGGGCTTGAAGAGACGATTCCAAAAATATAACACGGTAAAAGGATTAAAAATTAAAATAAAATGACAACATCAAAACCCGACTGCAAGTAAGATTAAAAACTAACTTACTTTTATGATTATTTTAATATTAATACCCGACTAGAGCCTAGGTTAGGTGCTTTAGGTTAGGTTTGCATGACATAGTCGACGTTAGCGAGCAAGTGCTTTGAAAAATTTTTTTTTCTTCAAGAGATTCTTCTTTTCCTTGCAAATTTTGCAAACGTGCAAATTGATGCAATTTTTTACAGATGCCTTGAAATAATCAGAAAACATTTTTCTTAAAAGTCAAGTAAAGAGACAAGTTCAAGAAATTCATAGTACCTAGGTAATATATTTTTTCCACAACTTGCTTTACATTAGACCACCGGGTAAAAGTTATTTCGGAGCAGACGTAAGTACAAAAGAAGGTTACGGTGCGTTTTTTAAGGAAATTTTGTATAAGTATACTAAAATTAGATGTAGATTATATTACTGTTTTTTTTTTCTAATTTAAAACAAGCGTCGTATTTATTGTTCTTTTTATAAAATAATCGACTAACGATGCGTCATTTTTTTTATCGGCTGCCAGACACTTGTTTTTAGGGTTCCGTACCTCGTAAAAGGAAAAACGGAACCCTTATAAGATCGCTTCTTTGTCCATCTGTCTGTCCGTCAGTCAAGACCCTTTTTCCCAGTAACGCGAGGAGTTATCAAGTTCAAATTAATATCAACTATGTACTCAGGGCTGCAATCTCTTAAAGCAGTGAAAAAATCAAACTTCTAAGTCAACGCAATCAAAAGATAGGGGCGTTTAAGTTCCGAAATCAAAACCTATACGGTACCTACTTCCCGTTAACCTAGAATCATGAAATTTAGCGAGAAGCAATGTCATGTGGCAAGTAAAGGAAAGAATCTGAAAACCATAAATTTGTAGTTACTTACATTACAAAAAATAAAACTAAAAAATATATAAAAAAAATTTAAAAAATATAATAAATATATAAAATATTTTAAAACTATTTATGTTACGAAGCCCCTCGATGCGCGAGTCCGACTCGCACTTGACCGGTTTGTTTTTTAGTTACGGACGGAAATCGGCGTGGAGTCGCGGTGACATACACAAAGCCTATACTATCGTTTATGGAATACAAATTATCAATAATTGTTGGTACAGTTACGTTCGCCTACACGCCATGTCGAGTGGCCATATCAAATGTGTGCCATTGAATATCAAATTGCATTTAGATAATATAATTCATTGGTTTCGACGTCTCAGTTGGCAGACACTTCTGTCTTCGCATTATCTTTGTGGACTAGTGAAAAAATACGAGTACTATCTCTTTTGGTGATGTACTCTGCTGTAATATATTATGGGTATTTGAAACTAGATATACTTATGTAGTACTAACTTACATACAAATGTGAACAAAGAACTTAAAATAGATTGAGTATTATTGAAGCCTAACTTTGACAAATTAAAGAGCTTAATTAGCACATTTCAACAATATATATAGGTATTGTCAGCTGTTGCTCACGGCTTTGCTTGCATACACACTATAGTTAGAAATAATTTGTATAAAATCACGCCTCAGATTTGAGCTAAACATATTCATGTTTATGTGAGGTATATTACCCAGGTAGTGTACATACATGTAAAACCATAAAACCTAAAACTGTGACTTAAACAAAAAAATATATTAATCGGCTCTGCAAATACCTACTTTAAACAGAAAATTACAACCACCAAAATAATTTAAATAAAAAATAAGTTCAAAAATTAAAACCCGACTACTGAAAAATCACGCTCTAAAAAGTATGAAAAAAAAATGAGTTTAAAAACTAAAACCCGAGTACTAAAAAGGATGAAACAAGAAAGTACCTTCCCGTGGTCACTGGATAGGTACTGTTATGGCTGATAAATCCAACATGCAACTTTATCTTGAAAGCGATAACAAAAAATTAAATGACGCAAAATTCCTTCAATCCAGTTATACAAATACCGTAACTTTGAAAAGCGAATCACTTGCAGTGAACTAATTAACATTGACACTTACAAGTTACACGAAGACAGCCGACCACCTCAAGACACGCATGCTTTCACAGATAAACTAACAAATGATAATTGTTTTAACAAATTGCCAACATTAAATTAATATTTACAACCTTTTTTATAAAAAAAATGTGTTTTTACGCTTTTTACGACGCAAACATGATACGAATCGAAACTTTTCCCTATAAAACTTGACCCACATAATTTAAAAACATTATTATTATAACAAAGCGCATTGCTTCAAATAACAGGATCAGATAAACCGCTACACATTGTAATGTTGGGGAAAAAAACGCCGCAGCTTCTAGACGACATCTCGAAAACTAGCCGCGACATCTGGCGGCCCGCGCGAAATATACACATGTCTTTTTGTCCATATGACTGAGCATGCAGCACACTATGCATTCTTGCGCTTATTTGAACGAAAATAAAGTCGAAATTAGATTGTCAATTTTGGATTTAAAAATATGTTAATATAAATAAATATTGGGCTTTACTGGTGGGTAATAAAGTTGGTTTTGGTGTATCGGTAGTTTTTTTGTGAATTTTTTTCGGAAGTAGCATAATTCATATGGTAAGGAGCGTGTCGGGTTTCGCGGCAGATGCGCGCGTGTTTTAATTTCTGCGCACGCGTCTCTCTGCTGGTGACGACACAATTTTAAGCTCCGTTTAGTTTTCCAGTGGTTGGGATTTTTTCTTGAAGAAACCCTTGACTTCCACTAATAATTTGTTGTCTGTTAAACGTGGGTTCTGTCCTACTTGTTTGCTTACACAATATCTTGAAGCTTTCGCCGTACGACAAAGTTTGAAGTTCGCATCCACTTACAAAGATGTTGATGCTTTTTATTATTACTTCACATTTAGATGAAAATATATTTCTAACCTCATGTTACAATTATAAAATCGTTTTCTTTTTTTAAATGGTGTTGAAATATCAAGCTGAGTCCTGAGACCAGCCAAACTTGAACAGCTTCATAATTATAAGTATGTAATTAACAAAAAAGAGTTTATAGTGTAGATAATAAAATAGACCAATGGAAATGAAAAACTTCAATATTGTAAGTAAAGAACTATCGTAAGCCATAACATTAATTATGGCACAGACACAAGGTACCGTTACTGCTTCCGTGCATATACACCAAAAATGACGGCACAAGGACCGATCACTTGAACCATTACCGTAAACATTTTGTGTCCCTTAGGACCACTCTTACAACAAAGTCCAGCAGGACAAGCTACCACACAATATGCCGCTAGCCGGCACTTTCCCCGACACATGCAAATCGCATGAACTTGTCCGCACGTGCGCTATACCTGCGCGCGCGCCGATCTGCACAAAAACTCCCCTCAGCTGCGCGCGCAGCTGCCGCTAACTGCGCAGCCACCAGCTGGACCAGACATGTGACGCGTATTTATAGATCCTAGATGTGGAGGCTTGAGATGAAGTCTTGGATCAAGAAGTGGTTCTGGGATGCTAGACTATATTTGGACTATTGTGAGTAAATTTTATAGCAAAGATCATAGCTATGATGACAGTTACTTTATGTTTGACATGAGGCTTGTGTTTGAAATGGAACGTGTGGCGCATTTCCTAGGTGTGCAGGAAGCTTGAGATGAAGGACTGGATCAAAGAGTGGTTTTGTGATGCTGGACTATGTTGGGACTACATAAATTTTGTAGAGCAATATTGTTTGGTCGGGGTTGTGTATTTTATGGGAGTGAAACATGTGTCGAATTAATAGATCGCTTTTGACTTGAATGCCAGAAAACAAAGTATGGAGTGGTTTTAGAACGCATAGATTTTGAAGATTATGCAGCTAATGTAGTGCACTCCGAGTGTTATAATTTTCAGGTAGACTCTAGGTATTAGATAATGAAATGGGAAGCAGTGGGATTTTAAGATTCATTACAAAAATACCTACGTAATGAACGGCCTGATGGAGGGCTCTCAATGTATTGAAAAGACTCAAAACAACTTAAAAAGCCTCATTTTAAATTCGTAACAATTTCCCAAGAGCGTGTTTTAATTCCTTCCTCATTCGCGTGCTGACACGAACCCTATCTCTTCTTATTACGTAAAGGTTATTTATTATAATGAATAATTCAGTATAAACACGGAAAATGCCGAATTGGCCCGATCTTCCCCGAGGAGGCTGCTTAACGACATGATTACCGCCAAACACGATATCTTCTGATTAGTTTGGAAATTCGCCACAATTTGCCTCGGGATATCGTTTGGATGCTTAGAATTTGATAATCATCGTGTTTTTGAATATCTAATCATTTAAATTATTCGAATTTTCGTCATTATAGGTTTGAGGTCGGGTAGGTATTGGAATTGGAATGTGCAAAATCTTAATGAGTAGGTATCAAAACAAACCTTGAGATGCCTAGGGCATACAGGTTCTAGTATTCTTTCCTACTGTGTTATACGGGTTTATACCTATTGGGTTTTTAAAAAGATATAAAATATTGCGCAATATTTTCCTTTCCTTTTGGAAGGAATAAAAAACCAAATCATAAAAAATTGAAAAGCATTGCCAAATAAATACCTACTTATATTTTTTCAATGTTGGTTCTTATTTATTTTAGACGGTCTGTTCTTTGCTATCTATTAACCTTGAAAGTGCATCAGACGTGTTTAGCTTCATCGCTAATTATTAATTTAACAAGTTAACATGCAAAAAGATGATGTTTCGCGTGTTAGTAACCACCGCAGGTGAGCCGCCATTACTATACCGTGCAATTACACTCGGACGCGTATCCGAACGCACGCGCGCATTCTATTTTTGAAATTTGAACTTTTCGCTCCATAATCATAGCTTGATTTTTGTTTTATTTTTTTAACATTATATTCACGGCATCGATAATAATAATGTGAGAAAAAAAAATAAGTCGTAGGTAAATTTGCTGGCTGTATAATTCTTCTTTGTTCATCTCGATTAAAAACATGAAATGTCAAGGATGTAAAAAACACAGAAAACATAAATTGTACTGCAATGCTATTCTGTAAAAATCTCACCGTGAAAACTAAGGTGAAGTGAGCTGTCATTCCACCTGATGTTAAGGATTGTCCCTATTGATAGCTCACTTCACGCTCAATTCACCTAAGTTATCACGGTGAGATTTTTACAGAATCGATCGGCTTTTACGCTATTTCAAGCTCGTATTTCTATCGAAACAGCATACTTTACTAAACTGTGCACTTTTATTTTGGCGAATATTTTGCCCAATTTTTCTTAAACTACTAGCTTTTTTCTGAAAATTAAAGAAGCAAGTAGTTTCCGCATGTTACCTACACAAAAACGCTACAAACCATCTAAGTCGTAAAAGTACTTAGATGGCGAACTGTTATTTGAAGAACGTCCAAATATTTAAACCACTTTTCATACATTCGCATTGCACTAAACATTTTATTTTTATATTCACAAAAACGAAAGCCCAATCATTCTAAATACGCTAAACGAAAACAACTGGAACCACAACGCCGCTACTTAGATCAAATTAAACGTGGTAGTTCTTATAATTTCCTAACCGCACTTAGGGGTCGCGATTTCTGAACGAAAAAATAATATTTAAGGAGTCAATGCCCCCGCAACGCCATCTGGCGTGCGCTCGCGCCGAATAAGGGTTGCTATGCACTGGACTGTAACACTGAACACATGAACAGTGTTGAATTTTATATGATGCTCGATATTTGGACAGGTAGGTACTTAAATTACGACACCTGTTGTTATGCCAGCAGAAGTTTATTGCGACAAAAAAATCTATACATGATTTAGATAAGTACTATTACTGACGCGTAGTACTACCGATGTAGTACCTACTTAGCATAATCAGCATAGTCCAGAATGTTCCCACTGCTGGGACACAAGCCTCCTCACTGAGAGTGAGTGTACCTAGTTATTTCTGACTATTAAAATGAATTCTATGAAGATATTTCTAGGATTATTCATTTTTTTTTGTGTTTGGTAGTGTAAGTACACTACTATTACTAGTTACAATGTTCTCTAAGTACACCTCTGCTTAACCCTTCATGAAACACTGGCGTGATGTGATGTCTATCTAAATATTTAAACTAGATCCTCCGCTTGGCTACAGGTTTCATGTCTGTTAGAGAATGTTTGCTACTTTGACTCTATGATAGATAACTCAATTGAATATATATTTAGTAAAACCAACCATTCGCATCTATTTGGTGCACGAGAACCCTTACGTCTTGAAACCACTTTTTACAAAATACACCCCCTAATTGTTATACAAACCTAATTTTACGTTTCTTTAACATTTCTCAATTAATTGTGAACTTTAATACCCAAAACATAAGCTCGATTTATAATTGAAAACTCGTAAAAATTAAGGGGTAGTAAATGCACACGATGATTTCTTTATTGCGAAGACATAAAGTTTAAAATAGAACGAATAATTTGGACAATATTATAGTGTTTCTATAGGGAGATTATAAATGATAGTTTAATTAACGTTTAGTTAGCATTAAATTGTGATCTGTATCGCTTGATAGTTCGATGCTCTTACATGGGGTGAATCGAGGTTCAAGTTTATAGGAATTCAATCTTTCTTTACTCAAGAGGTTAATCTTACAACCGTGTTGGGTTAACAAGTCAGATTTTACACCATAATGCCTTGCGAATCTACCTAAAAGTTTAAAGCAAAGCTAAGTTAGTTCTATTGACCAATCAAAGCATTAAATGCCGAACTTGTGCTTATGACGAGACCAAAACAATGTTAGCTATCTGTAGATAAATGACAGATAAATGCCCACTTGCTTAGCTATAGAGGCTACGCGGCAGATCAGCTACATATGCTACGATCAAAGTAAAGCTATTCTAGAGTGTTAGTTGAAACTACGTTCACTTGTAATATTAAAACAGAATCAACCTGGGAAATGACTTAAGCTTTTGTAATAAGTAATTTAGCACATACATCACGTGAACAATATCCATAGAACCTTCAATACTGGTATATTTTCGATTCCTGTTCAATCGAAGAACATTCAATGTCAAACGACTGTATCATTGTGTTGTATTTTAATGATCGCAATAATTCTATGGAATTGTCTTTACCTCGACATTGCGTTGTTTACCTGCGATAAATACCTTTGGCTTTGACCTTATTACCTTCAGTACCTCTATACCTACCAACTACCTAGAATCTTATTTAGAAATTACTCCTGTCTGGAAAAAGTCCTTTCTAAATCTTAAGTTTTCTTGCTACAGTAACGTGTATGGAAAACTTGGAAATTAAGTTTCCAGAACTGCCTAATTCATTTGAAATGTACCTAAATGAAATGGATGCACGTATAACCTCTTGTGAAAATATAAATCGTTTCACAAAACAATGTTCAGTGCTCATAGGTAGTACCTACACATATGGAGCACAAAGCGGAACGTTCGCTTTTAGCGATAATACCGCCCATTGCAAAATGTCTACATTTATTTACTATACTTAATTAATTTACATGGTGTGCAATTGTAAGTAGGTACATGGATAAAGAGTATTCTATTCCATATGAAACTCTTTTCCGCTGACTACTAAATCAAACTACCCGACAGCTTAGTATTGTCCACAAATAGTAACATCATAACTGCAAATCGAATTCGTTCCCACATTGTTTCCCAATTTCCAATAGCTTCTCGTTCGGTAGTCTCGTATGAAACCTGCTGAGTTTTCCCGCACGTACGGTACGACGTCCCCTGCCGCCGCCGGGGCAGGCAGTAAGCACGTCATGTAGCGTGAGTGACGCCGGCCATTTGTCAACCCGCTCGATTTAATCTCACGGCGGATTTGGCCGACGTATTGTTAGGGAATAGAGTATTGGCACGAATTTGCGAATGAAAAATGTAAATGGAAAATGTGTCTGTGACATGATTCTTCTTGTTTGTAGGTATAGGTATTTTTTTCGACATAGTTGTTCTCAATTTAGTAAAAATTTTAGCTCGAAATCTACGCGTGGCTATTCCGTGAACGTTCCATTTTATTTTTTCCACGAAAAAATAGCGTGTGACCATAACTATTACAAATACAAAACTTTCAACACAACAAACACTTTGTGTTCAATTAAGTTTTTGCGAACTAAATGCCAGTAAGTGCTGCATTAGCATTGCATGCTATAACACATTTAAAGTGAAGCACGTTTAAGTATGTTGCAGTAATTACAATATTCACACAGATTTTTTACTTATTTAATGCTTAATTCCACATACAACATTGCAATAATGGATAAACTTATGCTGGTGGAAATAAAAACATAAAAACCCGACTACCACACGCCAATTCTCATCAACCCCACTATAAAGATTGTAGCCATCAAAAAATTTGACTAGGTGAAACATAACCCTATGAGGTATACTTACTCCCATAAGTTGTATAAACCATAGCCCCCTCATCATATCCTCACGCGACCAGGAGTTCCATTAAACGGTGGAACTTGGAGATCACAATCTTGGCCCAGGTTTTAGTACGCGCTGTGAAAAACATTGCCGCCCCAAATTAAATGTGCGTGCCACAAGTAAGTTGTTTAACTTTCAGGTTTTATGGTAATTTTCTTAAAGTCTGTTTATGTTGAAAATTGGCATAATTTTAAGTGAAGTGTGTAATGGTACTTAATGGGACTGTCGTAAAAGTATATTTTTCTCGCCAACGGTACATACTAACAGATGTATTAAAAACCTTAACTAACAAAATATTTATAAGGACCCATCCAATGCATCGACTGGTTTTAGCATACATATTCCGATACTAAGGCATTTTATTCTCATTCCTGTATCAATTATTAGCTATAAAACCTGGAACCGGTACCCAAGGCAGCTGCTTAGACATACTGACCCACATACCCTTACAGGAATAAGTTATAATCAACAAACTGTCTTAATGCAGTTCGTGAAGTAACTGATTCTATTAAGATAACATCATATTTGTGTTATCGTTATATTGATTGAATTCTTATTGCCGCATATCTTTATTCACCGTTATAAGTAAACGTTAAAATAAAGATTTTGTTATTCGAGTGTAATATTAATGGAAAGTTTACAACCTCTCCTACTATATCGTATAGTGAGCATAACCTTCGCGTTTCAAATACTTAGACCATTAAATCTGTGCATGACTAGTGACATAATAGTTTCACATAAATATCAACCACCCACATCGTTCAATAACAGCCATTATTCACTCGTATTAGCCTCATACTGACCCCAGCCGTCCCACAGTGACCCACTCGACGCCCAAAATACCACTCGAAAACTACCAAATCGGCAAACACTTACAAACACCGGAAAAACATCATAGACATTATTTGTGTTCGCTAGTTACGGAAGTTAAAGATGTGATGGTTTTTCTGCGAGCTACGCCCCTCGCCACGTGGCAAAAGATGCTGAATATCTTCTAAAACCGGGCCTAGTATAGACCCTTGTGGCACACCTGCCTTTAAATACGAACTTACCAACATTTCAGACAAGCGAAAATGATCTATATCCCTCTCTGATAGATATGAGTTAAACTGCTTTATATAATGGTAAGTGACAAGCGTATATTTGGCAGGAAGAGGGTGTACATTGAATTATATTTAGTCGTAAGCTCCCTACAGTTATGATTGAACAAACGATACGTCCACAAGGTGTGCAAGACACGCTCCGTTTTGATAATATTTTCATTACGAGCTTCGTATTGACGTACGATTAATATTAAATACAAAACAGATTTTTCTTTATCGGTGAAAGTATACAATTTGGTGGGAGCTATTTGTTCTGAATTATGAGCTAAACCGTGTTATTTGGGGCAATATTTTTATTGATATTACAGTGTTGTTAGTTTTCGATGAGATCTTAACACGCGAAAACAGGTCTTAGGATTTATCGCTACCCTAAGTTTCTGAATCAGCTTTGCACCTTCGTATTTTCGGAGGCCATTGTCCGTATACTACCTTTTTTTTCTGCTATGGACTGTTATTCATATACCACCAGATATGCATTAAATACCGACACGTGTTCAACCTTTATTCATTTAGCATTCTGTATCACTATTATTACCGTTACCTGCATTTGTATTAGACAACTTAGCTACATCTTCACTAACGCATATTCCTCTACCAACAAGATTCAAATTCCTTCTTCGTGTTAGTTTATCGTCTGTAAGTTTTATTTGTAATCGAGTTACACAGTTGCCGTTTCCCTTTCTGCCGATTTTTGCACCTTTCGTCAATTTATATCGGAAACCAATTTTATTGATCCACCATCTGTTGCGAGGTGGGCGACCTTTTCTAAAGACCCTACACAATTTATATCTAATGTGTTTTTTTCTTTTCAGGTAAGTGTTTGCAAGTTTGAACAAAAAATGGTGGCATTTGGCGCAGCACGTGAGTAGTGCGGCATTGTTGTGGATGTGCTGAATTTGTAGAATATTTGGCAAGAATTATTTGACGGCCTTGATACACTCGACAAGGCTTTTACGAATACCTGCTTAAGTTTCGTACGTAACATTACTCAATCATCTTCCCAAGATTCAGCTTCACTAAATGTAGATATACCTAGAAATAAGATATCTATTTGACTAGGCTGCCGTTTCGTAGATCTTAGTAAAATTCTTTAATTATTCAACGATATTCCTTTGTTTTACAATAAGAACCTCTTCTGAGATCCATCGCCTAAGTATTAGATCATTTATTCTATTTACTTCATATGCAGGACTAGGCTATCAACATTAAAATCTATCTCCATCTTTCAACATCATTACCGCCAGAAGTTTTTTCAATCAAAGCTGTTGAATATAATCAATTACCGGCATCACGTCGGTGCCTGCCCGACCGCGGAGGGGACAGGTGTGAGAGTACCTACTGTGGATAGTCGTGGATGGTGCAATCACGGGGATGAACTCAACTGTGAAATGACAGGGGGTGGACGAAGGGCAAGGAACTGCAGTGATTGAACTAAAGTACATGCGATAACTGCTGATGGTCCTATAACTAGAGAAATATAAGCGGACGGTAACGAATGAATCCCCAAAACAAATCCTTTGCAGAGTTTGACTAAGACTGTACTATATTCATGCTAGGATAAAAACAAATCCAGTCGAATCTAATGAGTTTTGTTAACAATATGGAACTGGGTGACCCAATTACGCCAAATACCTGTTTACGAATTTGATAAACAACATCTACACATCTTTCTGTAAATCACATAACATACAAGACTAGGTCAATGTACTTTAATTTGTTGACATCCTTGAATACGACAATTATTCAGAATATCACAAAATTATTAACTTCTGTCAATTACGTGGGTCCTCCCGTGTGTTCTTAATTATTACTATGTATGTGAAAAATAAACAATAATGACGTAACGTTATTATTTATTTTAAAGCTGCCTTTTACATGAAATAAGCTTTAAAATATTGGAATAAAATATATGTTCATCATTCCAAGGCATAAAGAACGTAACTGTACCTAATATAAGACTTAACAAATTGCACACAATCGGTCAGGTGGTGTGGTCACTTGATAAATGAAACAATAAAAACAAATGACATTTCCTGTCCGTTTGTCTGATTGCGTGCCGCTATAGGCGTTGAAACACCATGAAATTAACCTTCGTTTTCATGGAAATATAAATAATTTGCTCACTTAGAGTTACAGTGCGCATTGCTCACATTTTCAGATAACCATTTTGTCAGGCATTTTGTATTTTCTATGAAATGTGACATCTGTTCCAGTTAATTTGATAACTGACAAATATAGTTGTGTTCAGTTTCGTAGTAACGTTACTACGAAACTGAACACAACTATATTTGTCAGTTCAAAGCAATTACTCAAGAAAGAACTGCAGGATACGTATCCTGCAGTTCTTTCTTGAGTAATTGCTTTCAGTAATTTTATGGCTTTCAATTATTGTCTGGATTCCATACCAGTGTAAGCTGCAGCCTACAGGTGATTGGAAGATATGAGAGTGATTGCTAAACTATACAAAAGGATGATGACATAAATGTATAGAACCTGGTACCCGCTCCAGCAGCTGGATATAACTAAGTCAACTATAGTAATAGTAGGTTGTCTTTAGATATGGAGGTACACCAGCCGGCCTTATAAGTTTAACGTGTCTGAGTAGGAATGACTTATTTCAATCTGCGTAAAAGGAATATACGTAGTGTCAATCCCTTTTAGACATTAGTCATGTGAGAAGAAGTCGGTCACTGGGCCGTCTTAGGGGCGGGTTTAATATTAAAATTTGATTTAAGTTTGTACATATTCTGTAGCCGTACTTTTGATACCATACGACGACCAACATATTCCAAAGCGCAGACTAAGGTCAAGCACACATAAATGAACTTATAATAATGTAATAAAAGCTCCGACGTTTATCTAAAACAAAATATATGAGTGAACATAATTTAGGGCGAATTTGGTGAAACGCGAAGGTCGACTAGTCTGGCAGTAATTACTTGTGGCCTAGGCTGTAGGCTAGGCACGCCACCGCGCCACGCCTAGCGAAAATTAGATGGAATCAAATTAGGACTAGTACACATTTGCGATTTTGCAAAAGAAGAAAATATTTTCATGCGATTTCTTTAGTTATACGTCTGGGTGTATAAAGACACTTTTAACAAAAATGTCATTGTATTTTTTTGTACTGAACCATACCTGGGAACCTTCTGGTTACGGAGATATTGAAGGCCAACATTCCAACTTTACTGATTTTTTTGCGAAAACAAGTTTCTGATGTTATAATTCTCAATACCCCACGACCCCTGTATTTGCATGCACCCATAAGCACAATGTTTTGAGTGTGTTAGCGTACATTGCTCACTACCACAAACAGCAAACATTCACACCAAAAACAAAAGTCGTTTTCCAACAATTATTTTTGTGCAATGTTACTTAGTTTGATGTATAGAATGCGTAGTTGACAGTATGTGATGGGCCTTTTTACACCCTCATTAATAATCATTATCTAAAAATTAAATTATTGTTTTTATAGTCATAGGTACTAATTTAACTAAATGTGTTAAATGGTTTTTCACTTCATCGCTCATTTCATCGCCACCTCATCACTGTCAATACTGACTGTCACTTAAGTCCCACAATTGTTTTCTTTGACGCAACTGGTAAAGCTCAAAGGATCATTCCTATGAATGATTTAAACATTGACCATGTTCCCATTGTTGACCTAAGGTCCGAGGAGTCCGAGCCATCCCGTACGTGACACTTCGGTGAGAATGTCCCTCCTTGGCGCTAAACACGGCCGGTGTACACGCTTCCTCAAACACGTCGGAGAACAAACATCTCATTGAGTGAACACGAATGAATGAACGGACAATGATTGATCATCTCTTTGCTTACACTTGAAATGTTCGATGTTGTGTTGTGTAAGAATATTGGTTGGGCCTGAAAGGAAAGTTATATTGGGAAAAAGGCGTAAAGTAAAGACATTATTAGAGAGGTTTATATTTTTATTACCTAACTTATGCATCGATTTAAAGCTACAATACCTATACGTACTCAGGAGTCTATAATTTACGTTAAAGTCCTGCTACGTAAGTACACAACAATTAGATATAGATAATGAAAGACGACGTGTCTAGTAAATTTAACATTTAAATTAAACAAAGTATTGTAATACAACATAATTTCATACTCATAATTACATAATTTCGCATTTACAATTAAAATACACACATATAAAACCCATAAAATCGTCGTCGTGTCTAGACGCACGATTATTATTATATTAAATAACTAATCAACGTAAATAATCATTAAAGAGTCGCACGACTTGTCGTAAGCTTGGCGGTGCCTTAGACGTGTCACGCAGCTTATTTTTATGATCCTCACTTGTTTCGTGTTATATTAAAAGCCTAGTCTGTGATGGCGAGGTTTACCTTAATTTATTAAAATGTCTGGAAGAGTCTATCTATTTTTTTAACATAAGGTTTGCCGTATTGTGCGACAAGTCTGTACTCACCTGTACGTGTAAGGTACAATTAAATGATAAATTGATAGGAGTTCAACTTATGTATTGATAGTTTAAGTGCAACATCCAAAACTATGATAAAGGAGATCACCCAGATTGGGCTAATTTTTATTTTGCCGGCCAACAAACATAAACGCATTATTTAAATAGAATTCAACATTATAATCATTTTTTATTACTATACCAAAGTTCTCAGTCAATTCAATGAGATTATATTTCGGTTTGAATTTTAGCCTCAAAGTATCACTCAGTGTAGATGTAAAGCAGTTTTTTGTTTAGTCAAAAGTGTTATTTCTATGTGGTGCAATGGTAGTCAGTTGCCATTTTAGTTTCACGTCCATTATAAAAAGTCCCGGGAAAAAAAAAATTCTTTATTGAACATTTCAATGATTATTCTCTACTTATAATTCTCCTGGTCTAACAAAAATATTCTCTAAACCTTCAGCAGGAATGTTTATGACAGACAGGTGCCTTGCATGCCCCATGTACCATACAATACACATCACATGGGAGCAGCAGCCGATAGTTCTTCTGCCATTACGGCAAGAGCAATAATAATGCGCAATAGCTTGCCTGCCTGTGAGAGCTGTGTCTATGGCTATATAAACATGATATGTTTGTAAACGGATATGCCGGGACTGGATTCGCCCTCGAAGTATGTAGAGATCCCTCCCTTCAACTTCTCGCAGATGTTCAGCAGGTATATTTCCTCCGATTTCAATGACAAACATACCAGTTGCCTGTATGTGCTCTGCATAATAACTACGTGCCTGTTTAAGTTGGTATATACCAAGGGCGAACAAAATAAGGTCTTCTTCCGTTAATATAGGGAACGGGATATCAGACAGATTCGTATTTATTGGCTGAAACTGTGCACGTCTTCGGTTATAATTGTATCTGGTTACCAGATCACCCAATGTATTTGGAATATTAATTCTTTCTTGAATGATTTCTAAAAATCTTGGGGCGCGCACATTGTCCACAATCACTTGATGATATGCGTTTAATATTGCTGCTGCTATCCTAAAATATTCAATCATGTGCGGTAAGGCACGATTGCAATGAACGATTCGTAATAGTCGAAAATCCCTCTTAAATCGTCCATTAATGACTTCGACCACCCAGCGGCATATGGTAACAAGGCGTGACTTGTTTGCTTGTACCGTAGTCAGTTGCGTTTCATTAGCATCCTTTGTTTGGGGCATATGCACTGAATATCCATGAGATTGTAGAGGTAATGCCGCGTCTCTAAAGCCGCGATCAAGGATAAATACGTCTCCTGGTCTATAAAACCAATGAAATACACTTTCTTCGTCCTCAAGAATAGAATTCATTACATAGGCGTCAGAAGTTGTTGCAGCGTGTGGTCCAGACACCTCTATAATATGACCGTCACAACATACAAATAAAAAAGGCTTCGTCAGATTTCTATATTTATGGTGACTGTACGTGAGTCTTTGAAAAAAGTAGTTGGAGCTTTTTTGGTTATATATATATGTACCGTCGCATATAGTAATAGCGTTTCTTTGTTCTATAGAGCTTTCTGGATTTCCATATAACGTTTCTGGTAATAATAAGTTCCTTTGTGCTACATCTTGTCGATTTAAATGGTCAAATCCTAAGTGTATAGGAACAAAATCACGCACTAACGCTTCACGACCTAAGGTCAATAGTCTATGAAAACGGGATTCGCTTGTTCTAAAAATCAAAGCGAGCCTCGCATTAGAATCCCCTGTTCGAAGTTTGGCTAATGTTGCAGCCAGTATAGTTTTTTTGTGTCTGTTACTATTTAAACTGGATATATTGTCGAGCAAATTGGAAAACTGCTCATGACTAAGTCCAATCCAAGTGTGGAATTCGTTTGCATTTATAAGTTCATATTGTTCAAAGTTGAGTATATCTGTTGTTATTTGATTTCGCATTATAGTTAGAGCACTCACTATTTCAGAGGCCGTAAAATCTTCTACGAGATTATCCTGTAGAGGAAGTGTATGCCAGAGGTTTTGCTCCAGATGTTCTTGACACACGCGAGCATTTTCTGGTATCAATAAATTGTAACGTCCGATCAGAAGAACAATCACACTATGTGGAATTCTAAGTCGGGTCACATTCTGGCAATGTTGAAAAACACAATTCACTGTTGTGTTTGGAGTACGAACGAATCCTGGTAATGTCAGTGTTGGATGGGTTCGGGGTACTTCCGGAGCAGGTTCATCTGGCAGAGCATCGATGACTTGATTTGCCTCGCGAACTCGTCGTTGAAAAGTCCTTTCAACTCTTTGCCAACATGGTCGGCAAATGAAGTCTGTTGGCTCTTCCTGAAAAGAATAATAAATAAAATGATTAAACACCTACTTTGATTAAAAACCTTTGATTATAACGGTAGTGTTGCCTCCAAACCGTGCCAGATGTAGTGTGTGTAGTGTTATTGTGTTAACCATTATGAATTATTATTATTATTATCGTATATGACATGTTTTTTTTTTATTAATTGATAGAAGTATATGCACTAATACTAGTTTGTAAGTTGTTTATGTTCTTACTAACAATATTGGATTGTACTGATCTGACAAATAAATGAATTGAATTGAATAAACTACAATGATTAAAATTGTTCGTACACGTGACAAGACTGCCCAGTAGTGGTGTAGGTACGTTATACGTCCAACTGGAAAGAGACTAGCATGGTATGGAGTTACTATCATTTAGTTGTACCAAAAAATATAAAATAGGTTACCTGTCTCGCAACCAGCTCCTCGATAACTATCTGCGCCATGTCGTTATGGTGTTCTTCTCGTGAAGTCCACGTATAAGTCCTTCGACCTTCACATGGTTCACGACATTTTATACACAACATTTGTGCCATTATAGCAACAATAAAACGACAAAAAACAACAATAACACGACAAAAAACAACAATAACACTATAACAAAAACAGCAATGACAAAACAACGATAAAACTGGGAGCACAGCGGTGTAGCCGTCCGATGTAACAGAAGTTGCATGGAGAACTGAAGGCAAGCCGTGCGGTGAGCGCCGTGTGGTCAGTGCGAGCGAGATAGCATGTGACGCAGGCGCAGGTAGCTGCTACCTTTTTTACATTCTGACTCGCACGTTATTCCAAGAAATATAATAATAATTAGGTTTCTTCCACAAACTGAATAGATGTTCTGAGTTTGAATAATATCTCACAGACTTGACTTAGAACTTTAGTGTGGTAATAAAAAGTGTTTATATTATTATTATCTATTGTAATATTGAGTTTATTTTAGTTGGCCGGCACTTTCAAAATTAGCCCAAAAATGTATGGAGGTTGGGTGATCTCCTTTAATGTTCGACTCGCGGCGAACGAGTCCCTTTGATACTTATTAGCCCAAAGAAATGCTAAGAGACTACTGATCACTGACTCGAATTACGTATGTTTTATTCATTCTCGGCGCGTCGATTGCTCGTACGCTACCGATGAATGAATTAAGCAATATCAAGATCACCAATTCGTTAAATCAAGTGTTAGTTACAGAAATCGACTTGTACAATCCATCATACCGTCATCCCTTAATAAGGGTTAAGGGGGGACAACCCACATGCAGCAGCAGTGATCATTCTGTGGGTGTAAAGCAGTAATAGCTATTACTACATCTTGCTTTAGCTGGGTGTACCTCGGCTGTCCCATTTCAAAACCTAGTAAGGGACATTTTTTTTAAATCGTTTTATTGAATAATCTTGCTAACCTCTGAAGTTAGCAAGATTATACAATAAAACAATTTAAAAAAAATGTCCCTTAATAGGTTTTGAAATGGGACAGCCGACCTGTGTCTGCGCACATACTTGTGCACAATAATGACTCCCGCATAGATGGCTTGTCTCCGTTGAGACTGGCCGCCATAACCAAGATTCGTTCTGGAGAACTACTACATACTTAAGCTCAATATCAACCCACATTTGATAAAACTTATACCTAGTTGTTCAAACTCAAGCTCAAATTAAGAGCATTTTATTTCAATAAAACCATTTAGATACTTACAGGCACTTTTCAGTTGTCATAGGAGTCGGTCAGTCAAAAAGATGAAGCTTATTAACATTCCAAAGGCGTTTCGTTAAAATATGTCTAAAATCTAGGCACAACCACTAGCCTGCTATTAATTACCGGTCTGGCATCGCGTGAGGTCTAGATTTTCTGGCCACACTATAAAACTGCCCGGTGCTATAATAATTGCCTCCACTCCGTGATCTACAATCTCTTGATGTAATCGAAGCACTCGACCATTATTGCCTTTCAGGCTTCACTGAAGTGTATGCTGAACATTACCTTCCAAAAAGATTCATACCTATTTGTGACTATTTCATTGTAAGTGGTAGGCAGTTAGTAAAACTTCAATATACTATAAAGTTCGTTTTTTAAACACAGATACTAATTTGACAGGGGTAATGTCAAATTTCTATAAAAAAAAAACGCAAACACAAAAGACATAAATGTCAGATTACTATCTGTGATTAGAAAACGAACTTTAGGTTTACTAAAAAGAGGGGTTTAATACATTGAGTTATATAACTAGAGAAGCAAACCTCAATAAAATTTGTCAAAAAAGTGTAACCACTTTTTAAACGTGACCACGTAGCTTTGAAACCACTAAACATTTAAAAGTAAACATATATCTGTCTTACTTACACACGTCGTAAGAATAATACCGTCGCTTAGATTAGACAATGACCGCAACATAAACATGCAATAACGGGATGGGGTTGCCTACCCATGCGAAATTTTACTCAACATTTTAAGCCATCTTTTTATGGCTTAAAATGTTGAGTAAAATTTCGCATGGGTAGGCAACCCCATCCCGTTATTGCGTTATACGTTAAGTTAAATTATTTTTTAAATATTTTAATTATGTATTTCTTATTAGATATTCATATTCATATTCATATATTTATTTGCATTCCATAATGTAGTATAGGTGTTACAATGGCTTAAAGCTAAGGTACAATTATGGACCCTGTAGGGCACAGCAAGAACTAAAGAATTAAACACAAATTAACAATAAAATACACAAATTAACAATAAAATTTAAAATATGTTATTAACATTAAAATAACTAGATGTGTAATAGAAGTTTATAAATAATGAAAATAACTAACACATTTTCTTTTTTCTTTATTATTAATGAAATTGAATGATTTAGTAGGTAGCCAGTCAGTCTCTTTTCTCAGCCATCGGATTATTTCCACCCATTTTCATCTTTAGGCACCCTGCTACGTTGTTATTATTAAAAAAATATTTAAAATCACTTATTCCATAAATTAAAAACTCCCACAAATGTGGGAAACTAAAACTAAGTTTTTAGTGGTAACACGGAACCTAATTTACAAAGTTCTACATTTTCTTGCGTTTTTACGTTGATATAGACACAGAGACAATTAATTTACGTGTGGAAAGTAATTCCGGTTAATTTATTATGTTTTTGTGATCTTGAATCGCACTCTTTCGCGATATTTTTTGTCGCATGTCACTCGGTTGACTTCGGTTGGCGTCACACAGAGCACTGAACTGACGTTAGCTACGCTGATGGCTGTGGCCATCAGTCTAGTGGCAACGCCTTGGTGCGGTAATTACTAATCTAGTGTAACATATATATCAATGGTTTAATAAAACTGTAGGTAATAATAATAATTTATTTATTTCAGACATACTTAATTCTAGTCCATAGTTTTACACTTATAGTTCATACAATTAAAATTACTCATAAACAATATTAAATTCAAAACAGATAAAAACCCAAAATAAAATTATTACTTATTGATTAATTCAATTCAATTCGATTAATTTAATTCGGATGAAAATAGATTTTAAAAACTTCAGAAGTCTTAATAGAATTTCTTGAATTCCATCTTGGTTCTAATAAATATGAGAAGGAAATCCTTTTTATCTTATAAAGATCTCTACGGATTTCCCTAACTCAATATCTGAATCATTTTAAAAGGGTGTTTGGTTGGCCACATTTTTCATTCATTTCCTTTTTGGTACGGACAGCTTTTAAGCTAAAATCTGTTTATTTTTACAACAAAACATCTCAATTCCGAAAATTTTCGTTATTGAAAAGTGTTGTCACCGACGCTCGACCACAAGTTAGGGAGCACTCATCCAATATAAATATATCACTGGTCTTAAACTGCCAATATACAAGAATATTGTTAATTTATTATTATTGCTGATCATTTACGTCTTATTATCAAAACAAACACTCCGGACTCGGAGCTAAAATCGAAAATCTGACGACAAACTTAACTTTACAATCGTTAAAACTAAAATATCCGTCGAAAAGTTCAGGGCAGCAAGTTTTTGGATGGCAAAATATAAGTTGGTTGGATTGCTCTGAATGATTCACATACTAAATGGGTCAATTCATTATCTGTGTCCTGATCTGATAAAGGATCGTTATATATTTATTTCTTTTTTACTTTGTATCGTGGACGGCACATTCCAAGCGCTCTTGATCGGATGTGTGAAGCGAGCACGCTCTGTTATGGATACGGCAAACTTTTACTATGATAGACAGGATTTAAGATAAAGGCACGGTGTGTCAGGGTCGGTTATCATTTGACATTATACACTGCAAACGAGATCATTCTCCAAGTCATAATGTTCCTCTGATGTATGACAGCCTTCCTTTTAACTACATTCAAACTGGAGATGACAAAACATTCCAAAAAAGTTGTTTCAACAACTACGATAGCAAAACAACTTGTCTTTTCTAAATCAACTGGCCTCCTACACTTAATCTCAAACACTGGACATCAACCAATAAATCTCATATTAACTGCCTCATTCACATCTTCGGGGCTCCCCAGCGAGGCTGTTCCAGGAACACAATACATTGATTCTCGCTTAGCAGCGCACCGCACCGCGCCGCACCGCACCGCATCGGACCGCACCGCGTCGCGCACTGTCCGCCGAAAACGATAAAAACACTCGTGAACCATCGCACCTATATGCTCAGGCGCCGACGGGACATCGACTAGAGATGCTAGATGTGGCTAAGGTGGTAAAGTGCGCTCTGAATTAGAAATAGAATAGGACTAAGTGCGTGCTCTCGTGTCCGATAAGTTTTCGCCACGTTATTGGAAATGAAGATGGATATTTAATTGAGTCATAATAACCCATCTTTAGTTGTGATTTTCAGCTAAGTTTGGGCAATAAAAATAATATACTGATATAATCTTTTATTTTTGTTATAGGTTTTAAAAGTATAACTCTTAACTAAAACTATCCAAATGTCTAACTTAATCCGTAGAACTGGAAACTAATCGACGATTAGTCAATCATATAATTAAAGAAAAGAGAAGTGTGCATTGTAGATACTGGAGAGATTTTAGATACAGTCTCAGCCTGTAAAAATACAGAAAAAAAATATATATACTTGAGAGCCTGTATCTACAATACACACTTCTCTGCTCTTTAATGATGTGATTTAGATTCACCTTGTAATACTATTAATACTACGATTTAAATAATTCGCCGAATTTTCGTCATGGCGAACTAGACTTACATCTTCGAAGATCTACCAACGGTCCCTTCCACAGTTTGTACATCTTCGTCAGGTTCCATAGGGCGCCAGGACCCTTATCTGTGACACGATTGGCTCGGTGGTCACCAGATACCTCTCAGATATAACTGCCAGATATCGCTAAACGATCGAGATCGTCAGATATGACCTTATCCTTAGGAATCCGACCATATTAATGATTTCATTAGGATGTCGATTTATACACGCAATCTAAGTGCTGTCAGATTTGCTGTGGTCTGGTCTCCTGAAATATGATGTGGCTTATATATTCTTCGTACACATGACCTTCTTTAGAGAGCCAAAGGAGGTTGGTGTAAAAGATAAATAAAAGATTGTTTTAATCAGGCAAATAAGAAGCAGAGTCGTTTTGTAGGACTGATGATGATTTCGATAACAAGGAAATCTTTTCGCCGGCATCAGCAGTCAGCTATACCTAGCTAACATAATCAGCCTATAACGTTCCCACTGCTGGCAAAACGGCCTCCTCTCTTCGATCGAGAGGGAGTGGGCTGTAATCCACCACGCGGGCCCAGTGCGGGTTGGTAGATGTCACCATGTTTTCGAATTTTTGATTTTTGATTCTAGGACATGCAGGTTTCCTCACTATGTTTTCCTTCACCATTTTGAGAGCAGTGGGTTCGAACCCACGACCTTCAAAACATAAGTCGGAGTCGTTACCACTGAGCCATCACTGCTCTCATATCGTACTTATTGGTGACATTCGCACGATGGAATCAATTTCAATATTTTTTATTTTATTTTCGAAATCATGGAATCGTGAATAGACTATTCTGTACTCTACTGAACTTAGAGTATATCTTTATCCTTATAGTTTTTGTATCTATTTAATTCAATGAATCATTCAGCTACCATCTCATACTTAACAACAGAAACACAATATGAAATAAATTATTATAAGAGAAAGAAGCGATGCTCGTCTAAACAATGTATTCACAATACTAAATTACAATAGGTTCAATAATCGTCCATTGTTTGGACAGGATAAATCAAATCTATGGCGTATCTGTCTGCATTTCTATCGCCCCTCAATCAGAATTACAACTCATTATAATACTGAGCTTAGAATTTATAATTATAACGAGTTTCAGAGCTTATCGTGAGATCCAAGAGCTTTCTACAAAAACTAAAAAGGAATGAAAACTGAAAATAAACATAAGACAAAAGTATGAAGACAATCCTTCTGCATAAGTTCGACCAAGATCAGAAGACCAATTCCTGTATTTAAAAACGTTTAAAATCTAGCCGCAATCTCATCTCAGCGAAAACTGATGTCAAAAACTTGTCAAAAATGTAGGGAAATTAGAGGTATTTTTGACAGATTGAGACTGAGATCCACGGAGATCAGACTTTGAACATTCATAAAATTACGAGAATTGGCCCTCTGAAGGCGAAGGAGTTTCAGTGAAAGCAGAATTCAAAATTGAATTCGGGTTTTTTTCCTTATAAACACAATAGGAAGTAGTGTTTCCTGTGGTGTTTACAAGGCAAAAAAACACGAATACACATCTTACGAAAGACAGAAAGAAAACCAACTGGCGATAAAAATGGAATAGAAATAGATAAAGGCAATCCATGATCAATCAAACTCGATTTATCATTAGGAGCTAAAATCAAACAACGGACTATGCAAGTAACACTTACCTATGATGCCGTCATCTGCAAGATAGTCCATCAGGAGCTATTCCGAGAGCCACGAACCTTCCTCTCCGTGGTGCTACGTCACATATCAGCCGTTCGGCATGCGCCGCGCACGCTCGAGGACGTGCCCTGACGGGACGGCTGTGCCCGCGCATGGGCATTTGCATCGGTTTCCGCCACCAACAAACACACCGACACACGCACGGATTATAACAATATAGGATATGGAGCTATTAAACTTATAGGATCGGAGTTGGAAGACTTTGTAAACTTTGCCCTATTACCGGGATGAGTCATCGGCACCGGGCATCAGGAAGTTTTGTTAGTAGATGGCTCGAGATGGGTTCAAATAAATTTTTCTAGTCAAATTTTATTCGGTCAAGTAGTACACAAGGAATTGAGACCCCTCCGTGCCTCTGAAAGCACGTTAAGCCGTTGGTCCCGGCTGTCATTCGTGGATCTTTGACAGTCGTTACGTAAGCCCGAAAGTCTGACAACCAATCTTACCAGGGGGTATCGTATTACCCAGTAACTGGGTTGTGAAGGTCAGGTAGGCCGTCGCTGCATGCAAAATACTGATATTCAGCTGCATCCGGTTAGACTGGAAGCCGACCCCAACATACATAGTTGGGAAAAGGCTAGGCAGATGATGAGTACACAAGGAACTCCTGATCTAGTTTGATGAGTATTGCGACATTTGATACCTCACCATTGGACTTTTGCCTTGTCGTCTGATCTGGAGGTCTACATAAGCATGAAGTCCGTAGTTTCGACATTCCGGGTGGTTCCAACTGCGTATCACCTACGAACATAACATTAGTTTTGAGACCCAACCTAACAATGAATGACACTACGATTTGACAGTTGTCCTTACTTCCGACGTGTTTTTGCCTGTCCGAAAAAGTATATACATAATTATTCCGGTGTAGTGTTCATTCCGAAGTTTTGAATTACTTTCGGACGGGACCATGACTTTGTCAACGGACAAGAGTAGGCCCCTGCACCCTAATTGCGTAACAAACTATCAATCAGAATCTGAATCATTTTGAAGCAAATTGCTAATCCATTGCTTCATAAGTTCGAAAAATGTGTTTACTCAACACGTAAATAACGCAATGAATGATGTTGAACTGTCAAAATGAAACCGATTCCCATTGATAATGTGTTACGCAATTGCCCCACTGATCTCGTCTAATAAACCTTTTCATCTGTTTTGTTATGGCATTGCAGTAAAAAAAAGCTCACTTTCCTATTAACTTCTTATCCAGCCCCATTGACACGTGAATAATTAAGTTATCATAGGTTGATCACATCCGATCTCTGAATCATCCTGGCTAGATACTGTGGGGAACAGGAAACCTTTCCACTTTATTGCCGACTACAAGGTAATACAGATGGTTCGTCATTTCCGTGTTGACGGAAAATGATTGTACCTCAAGAGACTCAGGCCGAGATCTATAAATTAATGCTACTTAGCGCGTACTTTGGCTAAGCGTTATTCCTGTCACTCTGTCGCACAACTATCAAACTACGAGTTCAAGAAAGGGTCGAGACGTGACTAATAGCACGCATGCTAAATAAAGTTTATAGATCTCGGCCTTAGTCGTTATCGTTGTCTTAGAAAGGTGTTTTGCACTAATTAGGTACTAATAATTTGCCTTAACACAACCTAGAAGAGTTCTGTAGCAAATCTTCTTAGATGTCTTACCAGTGGGTACGTAATAATGACACCATAAGAAAAAAAAAAACAGAAAGTCAGGCTTAGGCCTGAGTTCACCAACATTAAAACCACCGGATAAGTATATAAACAGTTGGTTTGTGTCAAAATTCCTAAGCAAATTTTAATTATAGAACTGATTAAATATTGAATCAGTTCTTTTAAATGTTGGTGAACACAAGGCTAAAGGACGAGACGATGCCGACTATCCTCTGTTCTAGTTACTATCAGTGGCGAGTGGTGAAGTTATGACAGAGGTAAGCCAGAGCAAGAAAAAAATGTCAATAAACCGTTTCATTATATTTCAATGATGAGTTGACTATAGAGTGGTTGTGTTCTGAATTTTCGAAGGGAAGCCGGTGGGAATCGAGTTGTATGGTACCTTCGCCACTGGATTCTATACTTTATTTTATTCTAGTAACTTTTCAGGAGTCGTTCAGGGTGAAGAACCTAGCTTATACTTAGCAGGAAATCACACGGTAGGACTTAAGTAGGTACCACTATGCTAGAGGTTTCAAAGAGATCCGTACAAACTAATATAAACGATGACACACAACACGATTTCCTAACAATAAAAAAATTAATTCCACTATGTTACACTTCAACAATATTCAGTGATAGATCACACGCACAATGGTCCATCACACCGAAAGTTGTGGACAAAAAGATGTACCTACTATTTTTGAAAATAAAAATATTTCAATACCATAAGGTGCTTACAACACAATCGTACAAAAAACCAGTTAAATGGCGCTCAACAAATAAAATTAAGATATTCTAAAGTAACCCTTTGCCCGAGAGCGCGTCATAATCCGCTTTATCAAGATCATCTTGAAAATATACCCAAAGGAGAATGAACTTTACTTCTGTATAATAAAGTTGGTGTTAGTTTGTTAATAGCATTGATATAAAATAAACAATCATTGAAATGCGCTCACAAAGTGGCCTCAGCAATTTTCTTCACAAATAAATGAGATCAGAGGTGTTAGCTTATTAGTATTTTGTTTTTATAAATATAATAAAAATATATTCGTATGCTTTAATATTTTAAACTGGACGGATCATTGTTTGTTAATGTAGTTCGGTAGGTACCTACAATATTTTGCAAAAAAATAACAAATTGCGAAAATATGTTGCTGAAAAACTGAATCAACTACTTATATGAATTTGAACTTAGTTGATTCAGTTTTTCTACGTGAATTTTACATAACAACATAATAATCCAAATTCCCCTGTGTTAAACACTAATTCTTTATGGACAAAAAACAGTAACGCAATTCGCTATCATACGAGCTTTTTATTGACTTGTTTTACTACAAAAAAGCACTCCCGGCTTTGATAAAATGCAAGAGTGTATTTGTCAAATAATTGATAAGATTGCCACCACGTGCCGCTACCCCGCGTTCATTGTGATTAGATTAACAAATATTGGCTTCTCAATAATAAACTGTAAGTTTTTTTTGTGTTTGATAAGGGCAGGTGCTTGGGTGTCATAGTGTGGTTTTTATATCTTTATCTTATGCTACTTCCTTGGATTGGCAGCCGGAACTTCATTAGTCTTGGTATTTTTTGGTGGTAAAAAATAGACATACATGTAAAAGATTCTCCCGCTAACGAATTTAGTAATCAAAATCAAAATCAAAATATTTTTATTTCACATAAGCCTACAAGGGCACTTATGAAACGTCAGAAGCTAGGTGCACGGTTCCAATTGGTCGTTTCCTATGGAGAAGAACCGGCAAGAAACTCCACGGTTACTCTTTTAAAAATAATCATCATCATCATCATTTTTATTTCGAGCAACAAGACTCGTGTTAGTAACAATATACTTACAAACTATGTTAGTAATACAAGGACAAAAACAAAAAACAGATTGTGAAATCACTACTGCAAGGTGACAGGCCCAGCCGAAACCTTGCAGCAGTGGTTCACAATCACACAATCAAGCCTGCCTGCTACCATAGATAGGATGCTGTTAGCGCTGCCCCGCACCCTACGGGCCAAGGATGCGCACCGCTTCCGCATCACCGTGCAGAAGCAGACCACGTGAGCTTCAGCGAGCATCCCTGAAGCGCTGCAACCCCAACAACATCCTGTAGGCATTGTTGAATTGGACTCGTAGGGCGCGGTACTGTTTTTGAGTATAGTTAGTTAATAAACGGCTATCTGATAGGCGCTGTACAAAACATCTAAAGATGCAAAACTCATTGACGCTACTTAAGAACCATATTGCGCTCGCAACAACTCAACGACAGCTAATTAACACCAGCCATAGCTATCAAACACTAACCGCAGCGCAGTAAAAGAGAAACTGCACAATTTCTCAGAAATCAATTCAAACGTAAGATATTTTTTATGACAACTTCCTTCCCACGTCCATTCGCAACAATACTTACAACGTCACCTAAACAAACAGACAGACAGACATGATCTTACGAAGCCGTGGCAAATATTTAACGGTATATGAATTAGAAGGCTCGCTGGGCTCCCAGACGCCCCGGTGGGCCGAGCGTGCACAACCCAGCACAAAAACCTATTGTATTTTTACCTTATTATTGAATTTACACCTCGGCTGTGGGACAACAGTGCTGATTCTAACTGCCGTGTCCGAAATCGCGAAAAAAAACATTTGAAGAGATAATCGAAAACTGTCACAAGGAGTTTTGTTGTCACCATCCGGTGTTTAGGAAATACACCGGTGTTTAGAAATGGTTGGGTTGCTAACTGTGGATTCGGAAACACGGTTTTCAGTTATTTCACAGATCTTATAATATCAAGGGAAAATAGGTAGTATTTAAAACTAAAACGTTGGTTTGTCTAAAAAAAATAAAAGCTCTACATTGTCGATTTTTTTGCTCAGACAATCAATTTTATAACCAAACAATTCAATGGTCATTTATTGTCATTTTCCAACATCTCTACTTTAACATTTAGCTCCACAATGGGCGAATCGTTCGCAAGTATAATATCATTATAACGCTTCACCTCAAACCTGACATAATTACATATAATGTTGCTTTCCTCCATTGTGATGCATCGACGGAATTTTATGCCCATTTCACTATAATGGCTGTCCCTAAGCCCCGTACAAACAAGCATGATGGATGCGTTGCGGCACTCACAAAAGAACCATTGACAGCATTCACGTACCCTACGTCCAATTATAACGAAAAAGTAAAGATTTTGTCCACCCGCGCCGATATCGACCCACTGTGTCACACAAAAAATATTAACAGAGCGCTCTGGTTTGATTGTTAATAAAATATCTGAGAAAATACAAATAATTATTGGATATACATATAAATACAAATACATAGGGAATTGTATTATTTGCAGAATGTTCTTGACTAGCTAACTCAATAAATAATTCGACCATCACTGACAGTGAAACAACGTTTCTTTTTTAAGTGTTTTTATTGATAAATAAAGCACTGCTCTACCACTAATGTATATCGACAATACTTTTTAAATTTGAAAGATCATTGCGGTTAAAACTTATAATGACAAGGGTTTAATAAAATAAATCTTTACTAATATTGACCTCAATATTAGAGAGTCCTCCCCCCCCCCCCCGCAAATAAGGTAAGGACAGGAGGATGATAGCTAGGATGACCTGCCTGGTTTACTGGAGCAGCATATGGCTGGAGGTGACGTCATGGGACCTGCCCAAGTGCCGGGCGCAGGACCGCTGGTGCAGTTCGCAGCAGTAGGCGCGCGTAAACCTCTGGCCGCAGTACCTGCACGCGAACAGAGTTGCATGAGCGCTTTTTAAGTCGAGTGCGTGGCGACACACGCAGCAATCCCTGAAACAAGGACAAACTACAAGCTTATGATACGAAATATGCCACTTTTAGAACACAGCCCTCATAATAACTGCTTTGGGTAAATCACTACACAGCTAATTGAAACGCCGCAACAACTTAACCTCAATGTTTCTCCTAAATTAGTCTATCATAGTTACAATTGTTACAAACTAAAAAAAAGCAAAATACAATTACCTTGTCCTTCCCGAATTGTGTTGTTTAACGTGAGTAGTGAGCTGCGACGGCCGCCCGAACGATGCGCCGCAGACGTTGCAGGTGTAGTGCGGCGCACAGCGCTTGGACGGCAGCAGCAGCGGCAACAGCGACAGATACGAGTGGTAGTTCAAGTTCGGCATGTACGATAAGAACCGCTTCACCGTCTCTGTAGAAACTCTCAGCAATGCCAACAAACCCAGAGGATCCGTGTTCACGGCTATAGTCATCGCCCCGTGATCCGACGGTGGTCTCTTTTCAAACAGAGGCTTCTTATCATGATTATTTCTAGCTTTAGACAGAGAATCAGTTACTTCAGTTGATCTCTCTTTCGTTGGAATATCAAATGTTATTTGCAGTGAACAACTCCTGTCGTTACTCAGTTTCAGCATTTCTTCGATGTCGCTTTTAGCTTTATCACTCTTTTGTATTTCTTCTAATAATATTTTTTCCATTTTAGAGATGCTAGAGTCTCCGTGTTTTCGCAGTTCATTAGGGACAATTTCAGAGATCGTTAAACTCCTGGAACTGTTACTGTACTGTACCACGTAATCTTCATGTTTGTAACTGTAAGGATCGCTGCTATGTCTGTTCAGCATAGTTTGGCTGGTGGTAACAATTTTACAAGCTGATACTGCTGCACTTCTTTTGGTTAAAAGAGTGTTTCTCCTTTCTTGAATATCTATCATGATTGAATTCATAGATTTCATTAAACAGTCTATCTTCTCTTCAATAGTGGCTAAAGATTTTATTTTTTTGTCTTCTTCAGATTGTCCGATTTTAGCTTTTAATTTTATAATGTTATCAGTAATTTTTTTAAAGTTTTCTTTAAAACTTTCACTCTTTTGAAGATCAACATCATTGCCCACATCATTTTTGAAAGGTCTCTGTAAATTGCAAGTTTTTTCATCCATTTTGTTTTCCAAAGCTATTAGTTTAATGGGAACATTTGAATCATTTGGCCAACATTCATGTTTAGAAGGCACATTCAGATCCTTATCAAGTTTGCTAGCTTCCCGTCTCAACAGAACACCAGCATGCGCGTGGCGTTTTAAAGATTTATGTTTTAGAGGTACTATTAAATATTGGCTTCGGCCCAAAGTTTCTTCTTGGACACTAGTTTTTGCTTCCGTACAATAAGGAAAATATATATTATTTTCATCTTGGACAATTTCAGCTTTAGGGACATTTAGCTCCTTGTAGTCTTCTTCGTTAACTAGAGGTAAGTTCGTAGTCTGAATAGATGCAGGTGCACGTGGTTTTCTTGTATAAGAAGGTACAGGAAAATACGGTCTAGCAGTGCATTGTATATTATCAACACCGTATACTCGGTTGTTATCAACCACTACGCCGTTGCCATGAAAGTACCTACCAGATGACCTAGTGCGCCAGTTGTATGCATTACCTTCCCGTTCTTTATTCAACTTTAGCATATTAGCTTGTGAACAAGTGGGATAGTCAAAGCGATCATTATCGTAAATAAACGATCCGACATCGACATCTGGTGGTATACTGCTGTCGTAATTTTGTGGATATCTGCTGTGTGTAGTCGACGGCGAGTAATCATTAGCTCCGTAATTGTCTTCCAGCAAATTCTGACAAGGATTTGATTGGTGGCGCCAGTTGAGTCTCATGTTGAAGTCATCGATCATCTCCGGGGTGTTACGGTCGCCCGGCACGTACTGCGGCGATATCCTACTCGGCTCGTTACTATAATATCTGTGTTTATTCTTCAAATCGTTGATGTAATTGTTCCATGCTTCTCTTTGTTTTTCTCTTTCCCGCTCAATCACTAGTTTCCTTACTATTTTCTGTAACTTTGCGTTTCTTTGCATAGTTCTGTATACGTAATCCTGATTATACATATTCTGCAAAGGGCGGCAGTAAGTGTTTTTGTCACATTGTTCATTTCCCTTTACTATAATATGGTCGCTCACCATCTCGTTAGTAGAGAACTCTTCGTGTCTGTTATTGTCTTGGTTATAATCGTTAAACTTCAGTTCATCATCATAACGTGGGGTTTTATACACGTCTCTTGAACAAAACGAGTATTGTGTATTGGACGTGTTCGCAGACATGCTCACCATCGGCTGCGCGCGAGCTCTTTGGTTGCCTCCTCGGTAAGCATCACACTGTTCTTTCAAGTACATATGTTCGTTGTAATTGTTGCTCTGTCCGTAATTTTTCAACATTTCATTCACGAGCCCTTTGGAAGACATTTCATTGGTTTCTTGATTCGGCTTATTATCAAAAATATTGATAAATTCTTGATTGTTTCGTTGATTCGGAAGACTTTCCCTGACGTCGCCAGCGTTGCCTCCGACTATATCAAAGGCGTTTACGTTTTTAACAAATAGTCGACCTGTGTTGGTTTCGTAATAACGACTGTTGAGTGGATGTTCACAACATTTTCTTGATTTCTCGTCATCTTTCAAATCCATTATTCATGTCACAGAAAATTTATAATGGCCGAATTGTGGCTGACTATGGCATTTTTTTTTTTTGAGACATAAAGCATAGAAATAGATCTATCTAGTTTTTTCGCTGCATAAAAGTTTTTAGCAACCAACCTCTTTGGATACCATAGAACCACACATACAAAGTACAGTAAAGGACACAAATATGTGAAGTAGGTACGTACACGATACAGCCTAAAATAACATCACGCCTGTTTTCTCCAAAGGGTTAGGTAGAGGTGACCTGTACTAGAGTGCACTCACATTTTGCAATAGGTACTTAGCTTTATTTTCGCTAGATCGATGTAATATTAGGCATGAGTTCGCTCAACAGGGTGGCAGGCAAACCGACGCGAAAACTATAACCACGAATTCAGCACATGATTATGAGCTTTATATTTTTATGGAAAAAACCCAGTGTTTCATAGAAAAGTTTAAATGTTTTTAACAACCGGCGAAATATTTCAACGCACCTCCATCCTCCTGATGAGGAGTCTCTGTTTTATATAATAAAACAAACATACAAAACTGGCTAGTAGCGTGAGAAATCAACAATAAACTTTCGAGTTTAAAATCAGAAAAATGCTAATAAAGTGGTTTTATTACAAGTTAATATCGCGGCGCATACAGAACACTGTGACGAGGCGGAGGTGTGTGGCCATTTGGCCGACAGCCCGTAATCACGACCACCCAAATTTTAGCGGAATATTCCTTGTGCCGATGTATGAACGTATGAATTCATTTAGTGGAGTTTATTTCATAGTGTTGAATAGATTATTGTGATGGTATGATTGATTTAAATTAAGTCCTTCATGTGGAGCAATGTAATCTTCAATAAAACTGATAATTATCATCTGCCTAGCCTTTTCCTAACTATATTGGGGTCGGCTTCCAGTCTAACCGGTTGCAGCTGAATACCAGTATTTTACATGGAGCTATCTGACCTCCACAACCCAGTAACTGGATAATACGATACCCGTAAAACTGATAATATTCACAAAATAATTACCTAAACATTGTTTTTTAAAACTTCATAAATTAGCAGCTTGACGCGGTTATATTTTTTGCGGTTATAGACAAGTCTCATATCACTGTATGTTATCAATATTATTACACACTAGTTAACCCGACACAGGCCGTTTCGATGTTGTGTCTTGAATTAGTACAAAAATCTCATAACAGCAGAATACCTATAAGAAAACTATAAGCGTTTTGAAAACATTAAGTTTTTCCCGAATTTTCCAATTTTCCGGGCAATTAGGTTCAACAACAAAGTTTTCGTTCTCTAAAAACATTATTATTTCAAACGCTTCATTAAAAAAAACCAAACCGGTCCACCCGCTCGCTTACCAACGAACAGCATTAATTTCTATTCATATAGATTTAGTTCTATATTTAGATATCTATAAACTTGATCTAAAATGCTTAAAACAAATATTATCAGTTCGTAAACCAACAAAGAGGCATCAAAAACGATTAAAAAGCCATAAAGAATCAATTACGATGTATCCAAACACATCGAGGGGGAAACGTAACAAAAACGAAGATTATCGAAAGCACTACAGGTATTAAACAATCGATTTAGATAATACATCGCCACGAGACAATTTTTTACATTATCTTTTTTTATTAATTTATAAAGTTATGGCCGCATTTTTAGGGTTATGTATAAATTTTCCAGGAGAATTTAGTGCTAAAACAAAAAGTTATGGCAATTCGTTCTTTTTATTGAGAATTCCTTATACAAACAATGTTTTTGACAATTTTGCTGTCCACTCGAGTAGTGATACGTTTAATAAAATTCATTAGAAAAAAACCCAGGCTTATCTATACTAATATTATAAGGAGGAAAGGTTTGTATGTATGTTTGTAACGAATTGGGTCAAAAAGTACTGGACCGATTTTCAAAATTCTTTCACTATTTGAATGCTACATTATCACTGATTAATATAGGCTTTTTAATAGCAAGAAAAAATAAAATGTTTAAAAAATAAATGTCCACCCGTACGAAGCCGGGATAGGCCGCTAGTATTAAATAATGTACAGAACACTCAATGCTCAGTCAAGCTCGCTCTCGTCACCTTTTTATCAATTTCCAAAACTTATGTTTGCATTTTGATGAGTTTCTTTACGCGCGTGACACGCCCGCTCTGGTTCGCAGCTTGTCGCGATTATGTTAATCGTCGCATAGAATATTCATTGAAAAAAACACACCCTTATACTTTATCTTATATTGTTGCTTTTACTGTTCTGTTTGACGTGTCCGAGCCTTCATGCTTGCCTGTCATCTGTCGGTGACTCGGGTTTTTTTCCCCGATTGTTATAGTGTAATGAATATTTAAATTGGGGCACGTTTTGTCTGGGTACGACAGTACCTTAAGTCTTAAGTACGTTATCGGGATATTATGCATAAACCGTCAAACGTTCCATTGATTTTATTGCCTTTTCAAGCAAATAAACATGCCTTTTATATTTTATCGTACGTTGGAAAAATCAAGAGTATAATGGACTGCCTTCACCCTATATAAAAAATGTCGTACCTGTAGTACCTAGGACAAATTAAACAATTCCCCTAAACTAAATTCGAATAGTAAGTAGTACCTAATTCGATTGCCCAATTGACTGCGTATACCGCTGAGCAAACAACCTAATAACATAAAGAGCGTCCTTCAAAGGGGTCACCTTAGAGCAGCGGTCTTAATACCCACCCTGGGTACTCCACTCCGGTAAGGCTTAGAAAAAACTTCCTTAACTACAAGAATCCACTTATTTGTCTATTGTACATTGATATTTAGCTTCTGTTAGAGGAAGACACATTTCGAACATAAACAGCGATGTAGCCGATGTAAAGTAGGTGTGTGACTTTATCGAAAGCTTTTGGTAGGAAATCGTTCAGTCTAGACGACAGTATTAAAGGCAAGGTGAAGGTCGCAGCCTGCTGCGCCGTCACTATGGGGATGAATACAAAGTAAGATGATTGTAAATTAACCTCGTATTGAAATGCGTAATTTCGTTTTCATTAGACTCAATTTGTCTTGTAGGAATCTTACAAAAATGTGACCTAGAACTGGCGAAGATAAGTGGCTCTTGTTGATAAGGAATTTATGAAGCTTCAATAGTAATTTGAGGACATTTTTCCTGCTTAGGTATTTGATTTTCAGGTTTTTATTTACCTCCCACTACGCTCTTATAAGAATTACAAACATGAATTAAGACTCAAATACAATAGCACGAACAAAACATAAGCCAAATACCTCATTAGTCATTACATTCTGAGAACATCAAACTTCATAAAAAAAACTTGCCAAAATATTTAAACGAGATGCATCAAAAACTCAGCCATAAAAATGCCAAAACATGCAGGTTGACCAATTAAGCCATCAAGTGGGCAAGTGGGCACTGGTATCGCTCGACAAAGCCGAGCCAAATGGAGCTATCGCCGATAAGATAGCAGTAACGGGCCGCAGTTCCCACGGCGACAGGCAATGTGTTTGGTTAGATAAAGAATTACTCGAGGAAAATAAAGGAGTTGTATTTACTTGTATCATAAATGGACATATGTGTCGAAAGGTGTTTGTTTTTCAGTTTTTGTTCAACAATTGCAATTATTGAAATCATATTGAAAAAAAAAGTTCTTGCTGAAATGCAGAAACGTTTGGATCTTATTTTAGTTCACCAGCTTCACTAGATGCACAACTTTCAGTTAAAGCTCTTCTGTAATTTCTATGAAATTTTCATGAAACTTATTCTACCGTCGCGCCTGTCTGCGCCTTCAAGCTGTTAAATCATGTTCATTATTTTTTACATTTGTTAACCATATTATATTTCATTTGTATACAAAGCTAGTTCGATAAATAATAACATCCTTACATTTGTTGGTTCTCTCTATATCGATATAACTTATAAATATTGACTTAGTTTCGAAACTTGTGGCGGAATGTTCCATGCATTGATGGTGACGTGCCAACAATGGTGCGCCTCTGTGCGTCCACTTTGTACCGCCGACGAACGTAATCTCCTAAACTTCACATTCCTCACATAAAATCGTGGTGCGAACAAAAAATCTTTATGATTCCGATTTTACTGAGAAGGGATCTGTAGTTCTGTACGCCTTTTTATTGATAGCTTGGCTTTAAACTGCTAAATGTTACGCTTAAGAGGCTGAAGGAAGATGATATTTATACATCAAAGCTATCGAGGAAATCTCTCATACTAATCTTGCTGATTTTGTCTATTCTCTAGCTGTATGTGGGTCTAAATTAGCTCTGAATTATATAACCTGGATTTTATCCAAAAATCTTTTCTCACTTCATTGGACATAAAAGCGTAACCTTAACAAGATTCAACCTTCGCCCAAAGAACCCTAATTCCAGCCAGCCGGTGCCAGAAACTCGGTCGCGACACAATAATGCTTTCCTATGAATAATAAGATCAAATAAAATAAAATAAAAAAAACACTTGGGACTGAAGCACAATTGTACACGCTTGTAGACAAACCATTATATAAATACAATGACATATTGTTGTCCTGCTCTGGCGCCCTGTTATAAACGCACTCTTTTTATTTTCCGTCTCATTCATCTGAATTAGCTTTATAGTATAAAATGTTAAAGAGGCGGATTGTGTTTATTTAGTCTAGATTAATTTCCAGTCGAGGTTGAGGAAGGTTACCAATACATAGGTATCTAATAATTACAATTTTAGTCCGTTGATGATACTTTGATATTGTTTCTGTCAGAGCCCGTTTCTAAAATTCATCTTTGATCAACGGCAACCATTTTTTTTTTCAGAAATGACTGCTTTTTATTAACTGTCTTCCAAAAAGGAGGAGGTTATTTATGTTCGACTTCATGTATGTTTTTTTTTTACATAATATCATAGTCTTAAGTAATATTGTTTATTCATCATAATTAAACTCTTGAAAGTACTTTTCGATTTTATTTGTCGCATATTGTCGTTCTAGTGTAAGCTTAAAAGTAATTATTTAATTTTAGAATCACTGCGGGCCTGCATGATGAGTTTCAAAAGATTATCAAACCAATTAATTCAAATTCTTACCTCTAAAATTCACATCGAAAAACAATTAAAATTCCTGTGAGAACTCAGCAAGGTCACATGCCTGGCATACCCTTAGGAGCAAGTCCTGATTCAAATGGAGCTCCTTCAGTATGGCTGCCGACAAAAACATTTATTTCAATATAATTTAAATGGGGTTCTGCGTTACCACGCCCACCGAGATTAGAATACCGCTGTTAAGACCAAGCTCGAAGTAATCATATTAAAATATCTTGGGTAAAAAAGGGCTGATGGATATAACGACCAAATAATAATAATAATAATATAATAATAAATGTTTATTTCATCTCCACAAATTACATCAAGTTATACCATTATACAGCTGACAGGAAATCTTTACAAGAAGTTTTGTAATTTGTGGGAGATCTGGAGTCTAAACTAAGCCGAGGCTTGTGCTATAGATCTCCAGGCCCCCCATTACATAACATTTTATGGATTGCCAACATGTGAGAAGCGAATGTGAGTGTAGTGAATGAGTCAACGGGAAACATGTTTTAGTGTATAATAATGATAACTTTGAGTGTGGGAGTGGTTGGGGTGTGTGTGTGTGTGTGTGTGTTAGGGTGTGTGTGTGTGAGGGGGTGTTAGTGTGTGTGTGGTCAAAGGTTATGTAACTTTGTCAAATAACAATTTTGCATATTTTAACATATTTATTAAGTTATAGGGTTCCTAAGTATTGTGGGTAGTATGTAGATAAATAAATAATAATTATAATTAAGTGTATAACATAATAATTGTGATTAAATGTGATATGTAATCTAATACCTAATGTGATATATAAAACGTAGTGTTATAGATGTATGTATTATATATATAGTATATATAGTACACCTCAATTTATGTTGTTACCTCTAGGATCTTTTCTGTTTCGGAGTAACTAAGAGTCTGTATCCATTTATATATTATACTTTTGCATTCTTTATTATAATGGTTGGAGAACGGAACTATTTTGTTTACTTTATTGAGCAGCATAGCTCCTCGGTATGGAAAAAATCTTCGAGCAAATGAGGTGTTTACAGCAATCGACTCACATACCGCGTACTTTCTTCTAGTTTGTGCTATGCGCTTTCTTCTGTCCTCTGGTAAGTCACTCATCTTATGAAGTATAGATAGCATAATGTAAAGCTGACGCACAGTGAGGACTTGCGCTTCTTCGTAAAGTTTAGAAGTAGGAAATAGCCGAGGTTTTGATAGGCTTACTTTCAGTATCATTCTTTGCGCTCTTTCAAGGGTTATCATTTTTGTTTTACAAGCTCCTCCCCAGGTAGTGATGCAATAGGATAGGATTGATTGCGCCAAAGCCTCATATACTATCTTTATGGTATGTTTGTCTGCTACATCACGTAGTGCTTTAAAAATGTATGTTAATTTTCGTATTCTATTGGATATAGTTTGTATATGATTTTCAAAATTTAAGTTAGAGTCAATTTGGACTCCAAGATATTTAATACATTTAGTGGGGGTAATTTTTGGACAAGTGCAGTTTGGAGTGGGAGGAAAGTTACATTTATGCGCATATATGTTATTTTTAAGATTAACTATTTCTGTTCGATTATGGATAGAGAACACAATGAATTTGGTTTTATCGCCGTTTAAGGTGAGAGAGTGTGATGCTAGCCAATGACAAATTTTGTCAAATCCCCCCTGCGCAAGATTAAAAAGTTCATCCCATGAATCAGCATAAAAGGTTAAAGCAGTATCATCTGCATAAGCTGAGATGCGGCAATTCTTATTACTAATCATGCAGAGCTCATTTATATAGCAGAGAAAGAGTGTTGGGCCGAGTATACTGCCTTGTGGCACCCCGAATGCAATTGGCAATTCGTCACTGATGTTGTCACCGACTTTTACACATTGGGTTCTATTGTGCAGATAATCTGATAACAACACCAGTGGGATGCCTCTAATACCAAGGTCTTCCAGTGTCTTTACAAGGCAGGGGACAGAAACAGTGTCAAAGGCCTTTGCAAGATCTAGAAATATTGTTAAGCATTTCTTTTTATTATCTAATTTATTTACCAGAAAGTTAACAAGGTCAAGCACAGCATTATTAGTTGAGCGGCCAGATCTAAAACCATATTGCGCGTTTGAAAGTAGATTGCCGTCTTCTAGGTATTTCGTAAGTCTGGTATTAATAATGCGCTCAAATAATTTTGATAATGAAGTTAAGATTGCAATCGGCCTATAGTTACTGACACTGCCCCTATCACCCGCCTTGTATATCGGATGTACTACAGCTCTTTTTAATGAATCTGGAAAAACCCCAGCCTCAAAACAGCGATTTATCAAATCAGTAAGCACGGGTGTTATTGTCTTGGATGTAATCTTAAGAATCTCGGCACCGATCTGATCCCAACCAGGAGCGCAGTCACTTTTTAAAAACTGTATCGTTCTCGCAACTTCTTCGTTGTCGGTAGGTAAGAGAACAAAAGATTTCACGGAAGGCTCAACAACTTTCTGGAAGTTTGGAAAACGGGTAGGCAAAATCATATCAGATAAACGTTTACCGATATTAGAGAAATATTCATTAGTTTTGTTGACCGCCTCTTTGGGACTATCAGCAGTTTTCAGGAGTTGTAGTGGTTGTTGATTTTTGCTATTGTTATTAGTAATTGTTTTAATGGTGGACCAAAGCTTTTTTGAATTATTTTTAGACATTATTAATTGATCTCTCTCATACTGTTTCTTAAGTTTTTTTAATAAATTATTGCAATAATTTCGATATCTTAAGTACGATATTTTTAATATTTCATTAGTTGTATTTGATTTTAATTTTTTGTGCATCCTATCCCTAGTTCGTATGCAACGTAACATACCAACAGTTATCCATGGTTTTATTATAAATTTATTTCTAGGTGTTAATCGTCTTATCGAGTTATCTGCAATTAATTGCTGCATTATATAAATGAATTTGCTCATTGCAGCATTTAAGTTAACTTCCTGATAAACTTCCACAAAATCATAATTATCACAATCGGATTTCAGTTTTTCTTTGTCAGTTTTACTGATGATTTTCAGTTTAGTTGATTTGTTTATGGACGCGTCAGTTTTTAAGCTAAATAAGACTGATTCATGATCTGTGATACTGGTTCCTAGCGAAAATGTAAACGCACTTAATTTTGTTTTTAGTAACACATGATCTAAGCACGATTTTCCCCTAGTTGCGGTATTGATGGCAGGAAGTAGTCCATGGAAAGTAATTGTGTCCATGTACGCTGTGTTAATCGGACTCGTTTTAATAAGATCAATATTTATATCGCCAACTATTATAATATTTTTGAAAGACGAAAAACTTTCTAATAGTATGTGTAAGGAATCAATAAACTTATCAGGTGTTCTGAAACTCGGTGGCCTATAAATCGCAATTATTATTGTGTGATTTTGAATTTTAATTGTCAGGCAGTTGGCTTCAGATAAGGAGGGTTCCTCTACAATACATTCCAGGTTGCTGTTTGAATAGACCACGAGGCCATCATTTTGGTTGTAGTTATCACTGGTTTTGAAAGAGTTATACCCTTCAAGCAGTGGCAAGTTCACGACATGGGATAGCCAGCACTCTGAGAGCACTATAATGTCACAGGACAACTTTAGTCGTTTAAGAAGAACGTGTAACTCCTGGAAGTTGCAGTTTAGGCTACGGATATTTTGCTGTAGAATATTAAGATATCGTGTAGAATGTTGAAGATATGAACTGCATTCCTCCGGTTCACAAGAAATAGGGACAGAAATATTAAACTGGTCAATGTTTTGTATTAAATTATGTGTGGTATCGAATGATGCGTATAATTATTACTAGTGAAAAGAAAGTACAAATAATAATTTTGATTTAATTTGGTAAGATGAGAGCCGCGTTTGTTGTAGGTGTACAGTAAAAAGGCATCGTAATCCAAAACTAATTATACTCTAATTATATTCACTCGGTGCCATTCTATAGAAATTATTTATAGTCGTAATTATCCAAAAGTTTTTGTGCAATTAACAGTCATTTTAAATTTGTCTCTGACCTACATTGTTTTTAAAAATAAAATATACCCCCCTTAAAATTACATTAAAAACCTATAAGTTACATCACTGGATGGGGAAAATCCTCCTCTATCCAGCGGTATATTGTTTATCCACCCGAAATAAAAATTGACGTAGATATAAACGTAAATATAAAATAAGCCTACGTAAAACACCGAGACTGACTGACCATACAACCCCTAGATACTATATAAGTTGAAAAAATTCGATAAATAAATACTAGTAAAATAAAATAGGTAATGGCACATAAATTAAAGGTAAAATAAAATTTTTGGATTAAGTTTTTACAGTATAAAATAAGAATTTTTAACTAAGTGACTGTCTCGCAAAGACTATACCGACATAGTTAGGGGATGAAAAAGGGAAGTATACCCCTAAATTTTTGAGAGGACATAAATGCCTGCCTGACCTATAATATATAGTAATTTCGGATTTTTCGGCGCAGGGGAACACCAATTACCACCTTTTTTGCAGCTGAGAAACAGCAACCCCCATTTTTGGTTCTACCCCTTACGTAAACCCTTTAACCGAGAGATCCGGGATACAAGCATAAAGAAAGGCCATTTCATCCCCTATCAGTCGATATTATTGGAACCCACGCGCCTTAGATAGAAGACGGGCAATATCAGTTGCCCAAAATAGATCGTGATGATGGCTGAAGAAACTAAGAAAATATGTATATCGAATCGTGGAATAACCTGAAAGAAAAACAAATCTGTTGAACACCTATTTAGTAAAAACAAAACAGATCTCGTTGATACAGTGAAAATACTAAGTTCACGTTACTATGGGCAAGTCGATCTTTTTGTTTTCGATATTATGTATGTTAGACGAGTTCCGGTAGGTATGTCGATACATTCCTAACTTTTCTCGCATTTCGAAACTAACAGGACTAATGTCTACCATAACACTGGCCCCTCATGGTCTTGAAGTTAGTCAAGTAGGTACTTATAGTGTCCTCTTATTAATGAGTCAAGACATACCTTACTTACTATACTTATACCATATTGCGGTAACATTTTTACCCATATGCAGCAGGTTCACTTTAATTCTGATAACATATTGTTCAAACAAGCTGACCTTTAAGCGGAGTGCAAAAATTTCGAGAACGGTAATCGAGAGTCGGCGGTTAGCTCTCATGAAATTCCATTATTATTCTAATTATTTGTTTACGATCCTTTGGTCATAAATTAATATGTTTCATGAATGTTTCCGATGTTTTATTCATAAGTTATATTTGGATTTATTCTTTTCATAAGAAATTGTCTTTTATTGACCTGTGAGAAACCTGATGGAAATTCCAAGTCCGAAATTCCAATCGTTAGAAAAATTATAAATCCTGCGATATATTATATTCTCAAATACCAATGCGGACAAAAGGACCACGCACAATTTCCAAATAAATCAACACTATCTTCCCCACAGATAACAAAAATAAACACCAAACCAATCAATTAGTCAGTCCGTAAAGCCAATTGGATTAGATTCCACAGCCACGAGAGAAAAAATCAACAAAAAAAGTTAGGAAAGGCGCTGTAGCCTCCACTTTTAATTATCGTTTACCGACGTATTGTTTAGCGTGAAAAAAAGATAAAGAAAGAAAAAAGCTAAAAGAATATAAAGTTGTCGAAGATAGAAGTGATCCATTTGGTCTCAGGACGTAAATCTATCCCTCGAGGTATCTGTTACACTGACTGCCGGAGATAAAGATAATTATTGAGCATCTCTGTTCTTTGATGATTTAAAATTATCTACTAATTGTGTTTTATTGATATTTTATTACGAATAAACTTAAATTATAACTGATAAAATAACAATGTGTTTTCTAAAAGTTTTGGTGCTGTTGTTAACCCATAAAAATCGTATCGTAGCCGTGTCGTTACAATTGAAATAGCTTGTCTAATAAGTTGTGAAGGGAAATTCAAAGAAATGTATTGAAAACCATAAAGAAGCATAACTGCTGTTAGCTTGACGAAGATAAATCCGAGACGAGATCGCTGTTTACCGTAATGAGGTAAACGAATATAAAGTGCCACAGAAGGCGCCAGACGAATGGCAGCGTCAGTCGTAACACTATCTTCTCGTTCTCAGTAAATATTGCATAACATTGTAAGTTCATTGTGACTTAAAACATCGCCTTGGATGATTCTGTAAAGGTGTTATAATTGTGGTTTAAGTAAATAAATTAATTAAAAAAAGTTACTTACGGAAAATAAAGTAGGTTCTTAAACGATAGATTATTTCAATAACATTATTACACTTGTAACTATCGAGTGAACGCCTTAAACGTATTAACGAGGTTTAATCCATTTCAAAATGTTTTCATCTGCTTGCTGAAGAGATTATGGCAGCTACTCGATAGTTATAAGTGTAAGACACTTTATGAAACCTCCGTCATCATAATTAGTATTTTCTTCTTTTACGATTAAGATTATTATATTATTGTCTTTAGAGCCACAGTCACAATTCACAGCATCTCGCATCGTCACCGTCCCGCGTCCTCTAAACCCATGATTTCAACAGTTTTTTAGTGAGGTTATCGCGTAGTGCGGCGATTTCACGGGCGAGCCGTTTCTCACACGCGCTGCAGACCGCCCGCGCGCCCGCGCGCCTGCGCAGAGCGACCCGTTTTTTTTACTATTACGATGGATTGTGATGTCTGTTTTACGATGATAGAACTCGCAGCTTTGATAAAGCTTTTAAAAGCCTACACTACCTCAGCTAAAATTCACTCTTTAACTCTCTCGCACGATACTGCTCGCGGACTGAGTGAGAGCGAGACAGAGTGCGGTGCTAGGCGGCAGGCAGCGCCAATAGTTTAGGTATTTGCTTTTTACGGTGAAAATAATGGTAATTAAAAAAAAGTAAATAACATAAGACCTGCTTTATAGTTAGTTCAGTTAGCATACAAAGTTTCATGATCTAATTTGAAGTATTTTTTGAATACCAGCGGTTTATTGTTCGGCTAAGAGGTAACTTTGGATTTTTTTCTATCGAAGAAATTTTAGGAAATCGTGTTTTCGTCTAACATAAGACCTAACATTAATCTTCAACTTTACCATATATTTATTTCAAAATTAATGCTGCAGTATTTTCGACTTAACGGAGGATCATGCTAAGCCATTTGAGGTAGTATAGGCCCTTAAGTTGTTCGCCTTACTGGTGATAGAGTTTGTTTTAGGTGGCTAGTGAATAGTGGTGATGAGTCGTTGATATTGCGACTTATTACGTTCCATTTTCTATATGATCAATTGGTATTTCCATTCTTTTTTAAATGCTAGGTAGAGTTTTAACCATCACCACTCACCATCTGCCAAATAAAATATATGATCTAAAACCAAGCTTCGAAAGCCCATCAAAAACTTTCCGATTCGATTATGAGACCCAAAAAAATATGAAGCAGTAACAACATAAATGTACTTTAGTGTCGTGTCCGTGATATACTGCGATTCGTCGAGTTGAGTGAAACGTTGAACTATGTATCCATTCTATTACCTAATTCCATAACAACATTTAAGTATAATGAAATATCAAGTTTATGTTTCGAACTCTTCATTCTTTAGACGCGGAAAGATGTTACCAAAACAAAAGGCATTATTCTGTAATTCCACGTCAATCTACTGAGATTGAGATATTTTTGCACATAAAATAAGGCGTCACAGAGCCTGGAAGACGCGGCTCTAAGGACCAACGATGAACGATGAAGTTATGATGAAGTTATACTAACAACATAGTGATTAATTATGAATTGTCATGTTGTACGAAGGAGGATCCACCTATAACACCAACATCCTTGGAGACCACTACCAGTCAGATAGGGCTCTCTCCTCCTGCTGGAACTTGTACGGGCAATCTAGACTCTCCAGTTGTAGTTGTGGAGGTCACTCCGGATAATTATTTAAACTAGTCAGTGAGACAACAGAAGTTACCCCTTTAAATAACCAATTATTATTACAGAATAATAAAAAGGTATCTTCTGGCAATATATTTAATAACACTAAAAAACCAAAGGGAGTGCAACATAATTTAAAATTATTTCATCAAAATATCCAAGGTTGCGCTTCCAAATTATTGGAAATAGAATTGTTTTTGGAAAACACCAAGTTTGATGTAATTTGTTTAACAGAGCATTGGCTGAAAGATCATCAAGTAATGTCAATTAATTATGAAAATTATTGTGTAGTTAGCCATTTCAGCCGAAAACGTATGATACATGGCGGGTCATTAATATTACTTAAAAATTCTATTAAATCGAAAGAACGAAAAGACATCGTCGGGCTGTCTGTTGAACACACCATTGAATTGTCCTGTGTTGAGCTTGATAAGCATGTTATAGTATGCGTATACAGACCTCCCAGTTACCAGAATCTATCTGTATTTGATTCTGTAATGGAAGATGTGTTAAAGAAACTTAGTACTAGTAGTAAATCAATAATCGTATGTGGAGATTTTAATATTAATTTATTGGAAAATAACTTGAATACTGTCAGATTGTTAAGCCTTTTTAGGTCATTTGATTTGTCAAATGTTTTTATTGAACCAACCCGAGTGACAGCTTCCTCTGCCACTTGTATAGATAATATTTTTTGTAATTGTGATTACTTACACAAACAAATTGTAAATAAGTTGCCGTCTGATCACAGTGGACAAACAATTACATTTAGCTCCTACATGCCGTTGCAAAAAATTCAAATAAGGTTTAGGACAATTACATGTAAAAATTTGGAAAAATTAAATAATTCTTTGGCCAGTAAATTATGTGACCAGAATTTTAATAATATAGGTGACCCAAATGAGTTCTATGCCGAGTTCTTTTCACTGTTAAACGACCAGTTTAATAACACTTTTCCACTAAAAACTAAAAGCATTTACACAAAGTTTTTATTTAGTGACTGGGCGACTCCAGGTATTCGTAAAAGCAGGGAAAAACTTTTTGAACTTTATGGCTTAAAGCAACATTTGAAAAATGAAAACTTTCATCGGTATGTTGCAAAATATTCAAAAACTTTTAAAAGTGTGTGCCAAATAGCTAAAGCTCTTTATATTAGCAATAAAATAAAATCAGCTGATGATAAAATAAAGACTACCTGGCAAATAATAAATAATGAAACAGGTAGGAAAAAACAGCGTAATACTGAATTTAATTTAGAGACTGCACATGGCCCCATCAACTCAGATGTAGAAATAGCTCAAGAATTTGAAAATTTTTTTGCGAATATTCCCTTTAAAACTACTGAAGCTTTAAATTCATCCCCCACACTTTCTGCTGCCTTGCTTAAAAAGAATGTAAAGCCATGCCCTTTGGAGTTTAGGTTTCAGCATACAAATCCCCAGGCTGTTATAAAAGCTTTTAAAGATCTTAAAATTAAATCAACAGAAGATCTCTGGGGAATGTCTGTAAAAGTATGTAGATCTCTCATAGAAACCATTGCGCCTTATTTAGCTTTCATATTTAACACCAGTGTTGATCAAGGAGTTTTTCCGGATCTTATGAAACATAGTAAAGTAGTTCCATTATTCAAATCCGGTGACAGTAAAGAACCCAACAATTATAGGCCTGTGTCGATTCTGCCAGTTCTCAGTAAGGTGTTTGAAAAGCTTATGCTCAATCAAATGTTACGTCACTTTAATAAAAATTCCATCTTTCATGAACACCAGTACGGTTTCACCAAAGGGCGTTGTACTACTGACGCCGGTGTTACCCTAATAAAGAACATTTTTAACGCCTGGGAAGAAGCACAAGATGCCATTGGAATCTTTTGCGACCTCTCTAAGGCGTTCGATTGCGTAAACCATGAGACACTTCTGATGAAACTGGAGCACTATGGGATTAGAAAAAAAGCACTTGATTTGCTAAGATCGTACCTGAAAGATAGAAAGGTTAAAGTTCAAGTAAACGGCATAAACTCATTAGGGTCTGAAATGACAATGGGCGTTCCTCAAGGTTCGATATTGGGTCCATTCCTCTTTTTAGTTTATATTAACGATTTACCCCAATTACTTCAAAATCAACCAAAGATGGTGTTGTTTGCAGATGATACATCATTGATCTTTAAAATAGACCGACGGTCACAAAATCTTGACGACGTGAATAACTCTATTCTTCAGGTCCAAGATTGGTTTACGGTAAATAATTTAGTACTTAATGAAAAAAAAACCAAATGCATTAAATTTAAATTGCCTAATGTTAGAAGCAGCGAATGTGACATCATATTGAATGGCCAAAAACTAGAGTTTATTGATCAGACAGTTTTCCTAGGAATCACGCTAGACGAGAAATTACAATGGGGGCCTCATATAACATCTATTGCGGGGCGGCTAAGCTCGGCCGCTTATGCTGTTAGAAAGATAAGACAGTTAACAGATGTAGAAACCGCGCGTTTGGTCTATTTTAGTTACTTCCACAGTATTATGTCATATGGCATTTTACTGTGGGGTCGGGCTGCTGATATTGAATCCATTTTTATTTTGCAAAAGAGAGCTGTCAGAGCCATTTACAATCTACGTCGTCGTGAATCTCTTAGGGAACTATTTAAAAAGGTTAATATTATGACGGTACCTTGCCAATACATTTATGAAAATATTATGTATGTAAGAAAAAATCAACATCTTTTTAATAAAATAAGTGATAGACATAATTTTAATACTAGAAATAAAGATAAATTAGATCAACCTTTTTTCAGGTTATCTAAAGTGCAAACATCTTTTATGGGGTACTGTGTTAAATGCTACAACAAAATACCTTTTGATATATTACAATTAAATGAAAGAAAATTTAAAACTCATATAAAAAGTACACTTTGTAAACAAGGATATTACAAATTGGAGGATTATATCCAAGATAACAATGTTTGGAAACATGCTGGTCCTGCTCCATAGGACAATCTAGAGTCTAGACAAAATCAAACTGGTTGCTAATTTAATTTATACATACACATTTTTTTTTTTTTTTTACATTGTTTTTTACATTCTTTGACAAATGTAACTCACACACTTTTTAAAATACTAGTAAAATTTTTCAATCTTTGTAAATATGTGGACACCATGTATCTATCACATAATTGATTTACCAGTCTGTTATATTTTTAATTCTTTTACCATTTTTGGTAGACTAAATTTTATTTTAGGTGCATCGTCTTCACATATAATTATATAAACAATGTATACAAAAACTTGTAAAACATTTTAAAAGAGTAACGGTGGAGTTTCTTGCCCATTCTTCTCCACACGAAAACTACATTTTGGAATGGGCGACTAGAATCAATTCTATTTTTTCATTTTAAATTTTGACGTTCAAAAGTGCCTTATAAGTGCCTATTTGAAATAAATGATTTGACTTTGACTTTGACTTTGACGATGCCACAAACGAAGTGAGCAAACCTCTCGAGTCTCCCACACCGTCTCAAGTACAAACACAAACATACACTTAGCTCTTCTGTGGCCGATGTTAGGAAAACACAATGAAGTGACGCGCTTTTTATATTCTTTTACTAAATTCTCATGATGGTAGATATGGCACAAAATGAGAAAGAAATGGTGTGACATCAATTAGCAAATTTCCGCCCAGCTCACTGGAAATATTATAATTTAAAAAAAAACGGTCCAGATGAACTTTTTTGGTTTGTTCAAACTCTTTATAAAAAATCGACTTACAAATTCCCTGCCAAGTACTCTAAGCCTTCCCCCTTACGCCATATTTTTTGATCTTTCGGTCCGCGCAACACTTAAATAACGTTAAGCCTGCACGAGGCTCAAAATTGCTCAATTTGACGGCAACTTGGTGTTCTACTGACCCCATGGCTTACGGCGTGAAAATAAAATAGTTACTTTATAATAGCTTGCAATACCGCATAACATGGCAGAGGTGTCGAACCGGAACTTTAATATTACTTGCTAGGCTAAGCTTGCTTGCATGCTTTTTATTAGTGCTAGGCGAGACTTTTAGAAGATGTTTCTTTGAGAATCAAGTGTTTGCTTCTCGAGTGAATGAACTGACAACGCCTTCTACTGTACACTATCAGACTTTATTTTCATGACTTTGATTGTTGTTGTTTGTATTATTTTTGATCTTACCAGATTGTGGAATTTGTCAGATTCCTGCAGTAACAAAACTTTTAAATGACTTGTAACGTCAATGATTAAAGTTTGAAAGTCCATTAAACTATTTTTTACAGTTCGCTACAAACTCTACTTCTGCGTACTCAAGGAGGGTTCAAATGTCTCGTCCGTACATGAATCTAAAAACATGGCAGCACATTGTTTGTCAATTTGTTTGTCGAACAATACCGTCGTTTCGCTAACGCTTTCCCGGAACGCGAGCTATACGTGATCTCGGTTCGATCCGCCCGATATTACGCGACCACCACGCGTTTCCTTAAAAATCTTCACTACACTACACCATAACACGACATCCATTGCTACTAACAGAAGAGACATGAAAGTATTGATCTTTACAAAAGCAGCAATGATTTTGAAGCAAGCAATTTTGTGACTTTCGTTTGTTACGCCGTCTAAGCGTTAAAAGTGTCTGGGGGCACGCTGCAGGTATCTTCGGTTAAAAAAAGAAAATTAAAAAATAAGACAAGTGTAGGGCCTTCGCGTGACGCACTCCAGTGCTGTGGGAATTGTGGGAAACAAGGACTTGAGGATGGGAGTCGTGGGAGAGAAGACGTATGTAGACTTGGTATTATAAGCTACCACCATGAAAGCACAAGACGATATTGCGTCAACTGAACTTCGTAATTAGCTAGTTTCAAGAACAAATGTAGATTGGGGACAATTATGTAATACGTTTCTTATTATAACATTGCACTTTTTTATTTAATGTTTCATGAACCGTTGCGACATTAATGTTATTATTTATTTCTTTCTTTAAAATTAACTAATATCAAACGGTGCCCTAAGACAATCATCTCAAAAGCGACTTCAACCAATAGTCTACACTGCACCTGCAGCGTACTGATAATAAAAGGCTTTCATATACCTAACACGTTTACAAGTTTTGCCATTTTGCCTCGTGCTTTAAATTACACGGTGAAGCAATTGAACTGTTAAACGCTGTCACAGTCTACAACTATCTCCAATATTGCTAATAGAATTACAACAATCAGTGATGCTCTATTAACAGATCCGCTTTGCTATAAGTAAGCGTTAAACTTTATATTTTATATATTGTCGATGTTTGCAAATCGTACTGGTTTGTCACCATCAGTTTGTGTCTGAACACAAAGTGATTGTGACAAACCAGCAGTGCGATTCTATAACCATCTCACCGTGAAAACTTAGGTGAAGTGAGCGTGGAGTGAGCTGTCAGTGTCATCCTGATGCTAGGGATTGATAATCTTGACAGTTCACTGGCTCACTTCACCTTTAACTTTTCACGGTGAGATTTTTACAGAATCGAACGGCAGTACTGCTAACGATTCACCCAGACAGTCAGCTGTCTGGGTCAATCGTTAGTAGTCTTGCATTAGGTGCATAGTGATAGAACAAGAGTGATGTCAAAAAGATCTCAATATCTTAAAAAGATTCCGACACGAATCATTTGCCACTTAATCTTTCTACACCCTGAGAATTATAAAGGCATTATACAAACACGCCATTTCAACTAATATATCTAAAAACAAAGTATCTTGAACCTGAACATCACTTTTTTCCTCATCAATTAACCTCCATGTAGGTGGTCCGTCAGCCCAACACCAATATTTGCGATATATTTTACAAATGGTCAGTACATCGCACCTTGTAATTAGCTTGCCGAAACATAGGCCAAGTTTTTGCTAGAGCTTAACCAACATTGGCTTTGCTATCCCAGATTTTTTTTAACTTCTCTGTGTGAAAGAAAATAAGGTTGATTTTTGAATAGAAAGATGATCCCATGAGGATTAAATTCGTTTTCATAATTTAGTAATGATCCACGTCGGCGTCTTTTCAAGTCCAAATCGTTTTTGATGGTCCACGGGGCGGGTCCTGTGGACCTCTGTTTGATTTGGTCCTTGCCGCTTGTGTTTTTTAACAAATTAGCGCCGATTTGTTCCCGGCGGGGGTCTATTTCGCCCGTGATGACTTTTTTGATGATGATTGGCCGTTTTTCATATCATTTGTGTGGTCCTCCCGTATTTGTTTGTTTTTTTATTTCGGAGATTCCGATCTAGAGAGGATAGTGTAACAGTTATAAGTTAGATTATAAAAAATGCATTTAGTGCCACTTCATAGTGTACTAGTCGTAAAATATTACTAAACAACAAATACTCTCTCTTACTCAAAAGCGGAGTCAAAAATCAAACATCTCTAAGGTGCTTCCACATCAATTAAATCCCAACCCGCATTGCGGTGTAATGTACACGCTGCACCCGGCAGCACGTGCATCGCCTGCGCCATGACACAAACAACCGACAACTATAACACTCACTTAGCATTCACAGCATCGGGATGACTAGCCAGGGAAGTCGCAATTTCCTCAGGCCGACATCTAAATCACTACCGGCCTCATCATCACCGGTTGGAAGCTCCAAGAATCGTAGGTGAACAATGGTCGTCCTGACTCTGACGTCACCTCCGTTTCCGCTCAGCTGACCGTCCGTCCGTCTGTCACGTAGCAGTGAAAGTCAAAGTATTACTCATGGTGCGCATGCGCTGATACATGCGTTAGATCGCTGTTCAGGCTCTATGAATGGATGGCACCGTTCGGACGGTGTTTGGACGACGCTGCTTATTATGCACTGTCGTTTGGTAATTACAACTTACATGCAATTGATTTGATTGAATTTGAATAACTCATGTGTTAAATGATTTGCTTCTGAGACTGCAAAGACGATCTGCATTTTCTTTGTAGGTTGAAATTACTTTTGCCAAAATTCACATTTGCAGAAAGATTTTAAGTAAATTAATGGAAATGCACTACAAGTTTACTCGAGCGGTGCTGAAACCTGCGCTGTAAAAAGATCATCGTGATAACTTAGGTGAAGTGAGTTGAAAAGCGAGCTGTCATTCCACCTAATGATAAGGATTGACACTATTGACAGCACACTCTAAGCTCACTTCACCTAAGTTTTCAGGGTGAGATTTTTACAGAATAGGCCGGCTGTTCATATTCTCCTAATTTATTTTAAGGTGCATAAATAAAGTAGTATTGATAAATCGAGTCCACAGTTTCAGCATCCACAGGGACATAATTATAACTGCTCATGCGAAAAATGTACTCCTAATCTTGGAAATAAAAATAGAACAGTACAGAACCGACGAGAGCCAAACCATATGCTACCACAATTCAAAGAAACTGATTGATTGGATGGAAATAGAACGAATCAATCATAGAGTGCAAGGTTGTCGGAATTTTGCCACATTGCAGTGTTCGAGGCGGGCTCGACCGGCACGGATGGCTAAAGGTCAGCTAGGTAAAATTTACTTCATTGTACTACTGCAATGCACTTAAAGTCGAGGTTGTTTACTATTAGAAGGAAGATTTTTATTTACCGACAATATCCAAAACAAATTTTATTAAAAAAATTGGTGAATCCAAAATATACAGGCTCCTGTCAATATGGACTCAGTATATGATTCTGAACTCCCATGAGTTGAAATTTTTCGTCGGTTAGTTAAAAATTTGATGTGCCATACATTTGAACCATGTAGGTGTTGCACTTATATATGAAACGGCAGTTTTTTTTTTGTCTCCGAATAATTTCTACGCTACGGCGGCTACAATCATGTGTTGAATTCATAGTTGCAGTTTGTGCGTCGATGTCAGCCACCTTATCCAGCAGAGTACACAATGATGTTAACAGTGCTTTAACAATCTTGCAAAATATGAACAGTCTTATGCAATAGTAAAAAATATAGTTCTACAGAGGACCAGTAGTGCTATTCTGTAAAAATCTCACCGTGAAAACTTAGGTGAAGTGAGCTGTCACTCCACCTGATGTTAGGGATTACCCCTATTGATAGCTCACTTCACGCTCACTTCACCTAAGTTATCACGGTGATATTTTTACAGAATCGACCGGCTGATTTGTTAGCTATCGCTTTTCAGCCCCCCAGTCCTTGCATCTGGAAAAAATTACTATGTCATTCTTGAATGTACCTACAAATATGAATTTCAACTTTAAGTTCAGTAAAAAAAAAATCTAATGATTGGAAATGTTCATATTCGTGCTAGTACAAAACCTAACTTAAAGATTAGGTACATACTTACATTCAAGACTTTCTCCAGCAAATTACCACAACACTCATAAAGTTTTAGAAGACGAGAAATGGGTCGGAGGGCGTGGGATTACAATATTACTCTTACATGGACTTATAATTAACTAAACCTCGTAAAACGCTGGCATAGAGTGTACATATAGACAGATGGTACTATGCCTACATAAATCAGCTAACTTCAGGGAACTCCTAAAAAGGAGGAAATTACCACCTCGCTGGCCTTAGCTGTGGTACCAAGGGTAACAAGTCTGTGAGACTTTGAAAGATCTTATCAAAATCCCGTAATACTGTACCAGGGGCTTCAAAGTCTACCATTATCCGTTCTGGCACCGTTTCAAGCTCTGGTTTCCATATAAGGTAGAAAGCAAGTGACACATAGCTATAGTTAAAAGTTGCTTCCATTGTTAGTAATGATGCTACTTTCCGCTTTCGTTTGTTACTTGCACAGAACAAATGTTGGAAATATTCCTTCGCTGGTATTTTCAGTTTTTAGACATGACCTGCAGAATTTAAACAACTTAAAGAAACGCTCCATCCCCACTAATTTATAGCTTTTTCTATCCAACACCAAAATCTACACTTGGTAATTATTGTTAAGACTTCAGTGTTAACAATAATATTAAATTAATTGTATTTTCTCATTCAACAATTTTTTCTTAAATAAGAGCTCATACAAAAATAATGTAAAAAAAAAAGTTTATTTGGACACATTTCGTGAAACACAAAAACTAAATAAAAATAATGTTGCAAACAACAATTGTGTGTGCCTCACGGCTGCGCCAAAAAGGTTCATTTCAGCATTAATGCTGTCTGACGCTGGTTTTCTAATGAAGCTTTGGAGACAAGTGACAAGTGATGTAGATCTTCACATTTGAGGCACCTGCCGCTACCGCCTATAACTTGCACGGTGGTAGCGTGGCGGAACAGTGAGTCATGCGCGAGAGCGTCTGGCGGCGCAGACGCATCGCAGCGCGCATAGCACGCCGGTACTCGGTACTCTGTAGTAATCGTGCCTTGAATCCGCGCCGCGCAACACATTCCTAACGAAACGTAGCCAGCACTGCTCGGTGGGCGCTATGGACAGCGCTGTGGAGTGTACATAGAAGCGTTGAACTTTGTGTCTACGCATTTTTACACTATCGGCGAAAGCGATAAACTATGAAACTTACTTTAGTAGAGACTTTTACAAATGTTTTGGTGCGGCTGCGCAAGGACCACTGTGACCAACTTGTGTTTAATTAACACAAGTTGGCTTGAATGGACCAGTAAGGACTTATCGGAAAATTACGTATTTTTTCATACAAGGTGTAACAGAATAAATGCAAGTCCTGAAAGTAGTTTGTTCATAATTGACTACTGAATCGATTTCCGTAACTTTTAAAATATGTAGGTATATTTAAAAAAAAAATAATTTGCCATTCTGACTGCCGATTGAGCCAAACAAAATTAAGTATTATTTCCACACCATTTTCTTAATAAAAATAGTTAGCTTAAAACCGGGAGTGCCGGCAGAAGTGAAAACTTAAATGATATTTTGGAATGGAATAATTTTGTACGAATTGCTTTCGTTATCAGTATAAAAGTATTATTATTTATGTGGTAGGATACAATATTTATTCATTGCGCTATCGTACACAAACATGACAATTATCGAACATTCGCGCAAGCGCCTTGCGCCGCCTGCCCTCTCTCCATCCGTCTTACGAATTCTCGATCAGGTCACGTGTCCTGACGCGAGTTTAGAGATTTTTACCTATTCCAAAAAAAATACGCAGCGCCGCTAAAGAAGTTTTCACTTCAAAAATAAGTTTTGGCCACTGTAGTATGCTTTTAACGCAATAATCTATATGGGGTGTATGAGATCTTGTGTTAATTATGTTACAAATTGTATATGCATGCTTATAACATCACACATCTTATTTCAAAGCGGAGACGATAGTAGTGGAATATTACACTTCTCTCATATTATTATTAGGCTCTCAATTCGCAAGAACCTTCTATATTCCTTTACAACAACCGCATCGACCAAACACAACTCCAATAAAGCCTTAAAAGGTCCTACGATCAGAGAGGCCGACAGCACCGACACAATGACATGATATGTTCGTTCTGAGAAGTTGTTCCCGTACGTGCGTAGTCCCAGATCTGTGCTTACCTCACACGCGCGAATTTGTGCCCTTCACGACAATGTGCGTGGAATGCGGCAAAAGGGTTCTTTGTTTATCAGAATTTATTGTACTAGGAATGAAGTAGTATTTTGTGTGGATATTTATTTAAAACAGGTAGTAATGAATTATTCTGGTCGCGTTCTGTTTGGATTCTTGAAGTGCACCTAATAAAATCAAGATGATCGTTCATGAAGATGAATTGGAATATCAATCGTCATTAAAGACACCACAGACAGGCAATACTATATTTATACATGCTAACAAAGACTAAAGTTTTTCTTTTCTTTTGTATCTCTCTTGTTTCCTGAGCCTCAATATTATTATTTTTTATTAACACTCTAAGTCCTGCTTGCATTACAAATCACTAAATGCGTTTAGCGGTAAACGTATTTAAAACATACTACGTCTCTTTCATCTTCAAACGTTTGACAGAAATAGAACTATGATTTAAATTCGTTTAGCGCTAAACTTATCTTGGTTTGTGGTGCAAGCGGGCCTTCGACTTGTCTTGAATACGTACAGCTACTCAGTACATCGCCATGCCCAAAGAGGGTAGCAAAATAAAATCAACAACCATCACCTTTACCTCTAGCGCTCTTTAAGCGTGAATCAGTGCGCCCGCGCAGCTAAAACGACCGCGATCATAAGGGATGCCGCGCCGATGACTTGACTACTATTGTTGCCAGCGCCATTTTAGGATCGATCGCGATGTGCGTGTACTTCCTACACTAGACGTTCATTCAATATGATACGTTGGATTTAAATGTCAAATGACGAAGTTGAAAAGTTTAGGTGTCAGTGTCAACAATAAGTTATTCTTGTGCAGGTGATCTAACAAAAAGAACTGTGTTTGACAAACCTCTCAAACTAGCTGTGTAAACGGTCAAAATGGCAAACCATTTAAAAATTCAAACCACGATCTACGTATTTAAATCAAACCGTTTAACCGTCTCGGGAGCGCTTTAGATGTTAATAGATGTTAATTTATAGCAGATTACAGTTTCCTGACTCGTTAATTTCGAGTGTGAATGAATACTGTGTTTTTGTACAACATTTAATCAATCGTAAGTCTACGCTCATGGATAGAGGTCATTTCAATGTTATGCCACAGAACCTAACACGTCTTACCGACCCAATATTCTGCTACAGTTGCATCAAACAAGGATAATTTATGACACTATTTGGGATCAATTTAGGAATATTTTGGTCCTTATAAGTTTAGCCGTTGGTCTTTCCATACGGAGAACAATGGGCGTCCTTCTGGCAGAGGTGGCGAGGTGGCCACAAGGTCGCCACTTATGGACAATCATTATAAGTGGAATACATTAGCTGGTCGGAAGTTACGCTGTTTTCTAATCTTCGCGAATTAGTATGCAGAGGCAATATTCGCGCGTGCCGATATTGTAACAGTAGATATTTTGTTAGTCATAGCTGCTTAAATAGATGCTCGTAACTCTAAGCGGTTCCTGCAGGATATTTTTTCGGTAGCCCCACAGAATATCATAGTTTATGATCTTTGTAGTCCTAATCCTATTGAGCTATGTGTGTCGATGATATTGAAAGACTTATTGCCTTCAATTTTTGTACTTGCCAGGCGTGAAGTCTATTCTAATATCCCCTAGGATCGTTGATACTGAAAATAATTTGAAGAACTCAACACATTTCCAATTTAATTTTACTAACAAACTGTAAGTCGACGTACGTATGCAGGATGTTCGTGAGTTCCTTCCAAAGGATGTCTATGATATTTCAGTCCTTTCACATTCCTGTAACATAATTTGTTCTTCCAAATATTTCATCACTAGCGACCCACCCCGGCTTTGCACGGGTGCAATGCAATTTAATTAAATAATTAATAATTTTAATTTAATGTTTTTATTTACGACATCACATTAGAAACCTCTAAAATTATCAGTGTTTCTCTACTATATTATACATGTGTTATACATATAAATCTTCCTCTTGAATCACTTTATCAATAAAAAAAAAACCGCATCAAAATCCGTTACGTAGTTTTAAAGATTTAAGCATACACAGGGATATAGGGACATAGAAAGCGACATTGTTTTATACTATGTAGTGATGACTAACCACCCCATTTCTTCCACAGTGTGAGGAGTCGATGTCAGCGGGAGACATGTGCGTCTCCGCGGCACGTGCCGGCCCCTCCGCGCGGTGGCATCCCGGCTGCTTCGTCTGCTCCTCATGCCAGGAACTGCTGGTGGACCTCGTGTACTTCTGGAAGGATGGCCGGCTTTACTGTGGCAGGCATCACGCAGAGACGCTCAAGCCCAGGTGTTCAGCCTGTGATGAGGTAAGAATCAATTGGTTTCAATTGTTTTAAGATGCGGTAACTGAATTATTGATTTTATTATCGTAGCATGAAAAAGACTGATGGACTGATAGAAAAAGAAACGCCGAAAATTACTAATAAAAAAAAACCCTTAACATTATTCATCAATTATCTTGCAATAATGAACCCTTTAATTCACTCATTTAACTTACAAATCAGATCAATTACAACAAAGTGCTTTATCTTATCTGTATTTTACCACAAAACGGTCATTACCTACTTGATTCCCTCCAACCTGCAACATTATCATAAAATCGCGACGCGGCGCGTGCGCAGACCGCTGACGCAATTGTGCGTGCAGTTGGCAATATCCGGTCAACGGACCGGAAGTAGATAGCATCGGGGTGGGGGGATGCACATCCCCTGTATTATTCAGACATTTCACGGTGGACGCGTCCATACATTGCGGAATTTATGCTGATCAGCCAGATGGTTGTGTCGAATTGTGTGGTGGATGTTATGCAGTGGACGGTTGTAGCGTTGTAAGTCATTATATCACCTTAGTCAGGCATTTTAGCATCGCAATTTAAAAATAACGGAGCAGAAAAGACATAACTCTACTTTTTCAAATTCAAATTCATTTATTCACATTTAAATAGAGTAAATACAATCGGTGGTTCCACATGTTTGTTGTAATACATAAAAATTAAAAACAATAGTAGGTTTGTTGTTTGTTTGTTTTTCTGCGTTTGGGCGCTCCTTGCGGGGCTCCACATCGCTGTCAGTGCGGTGAAGTTGTCGACTGCCTCGGACACCATGGCCTATCCTGCAGTAGGAGCGCAGGCCGGATAGCACGGCACGCCATTAATGACATCATCCGTCGTGCTCTTGTCACCGCCGGGGTGCCAGCTGTTTTAGAGCCCAACGGCCTGGCACGCGACGATGGGAAGAGACCAGATGGAATGACCATAATGCCCTGGAAGTTAGGCAGACCTTTGGTGTGGGATGCAACATGTGTCGATACCCTTGCGCCATCCCATCTTCCTAGCACGGCGGGCTGTGCTGGGGCGGCTGCTGCAGGTGCAGAAAACCTCAAACGGCGAAAATATTCCAACCTGATTGGGAGTTATATTTTCGAGCCGTTTGGGGTTGAAACTCTAGGGCCATGGGGTCCGAGTGCCCACTTGATTTTTCGAGATATCGCCAAGCGGTTAGTCGACTCTTCACGTGACCAGAGGGCTGGCCTTTTTCTTGGCCAAAGAATTAGCATTGCCATACAACGTGGTAATGCTGCCAGCCTTTTGGGCACTGTTCCTGTTGACAGCGATGCGGACGAATTTTTCGACGCCCTATGATTCTTTTGCTTATTTTATACCTGTACATATTATTATTTTAATTGTTAGCTTATTTTATGTAAATAGTTGGTCATTTATTAGTTAAATAGAAAATAAATAAAGTATTGGATAATTGTAATAATTGAATCTCATAGTAGGTATGTGTATTTAAACAAAATCAGAACAAATCTTTGAGATTCTTAGAGCCTAATGTACATATAAATACATATAGTAATGGGCCAACTACAGTGTCTAGTACCTGCAGTAAAAGTTAGTGTTTCACGTTGATGACACATTATTCCTGTAACCACTCGTTTATTGAGTTAATCATTTTTTTAAGAAGTAACTCTTTAAGCTTTATCTTAAATTTTGGTAGAGGAAGATCTTCAATGTTTGATTGTAACCTAAATTTTAACACACATAGCTGAGCAGTTTTTTCAATTTTCAATAATGTTATATTTAGCAACTCTTGAATGTAGTACTTTATCCTAATGTCTTTACTCACTGAATAGCCTGATCGTCGCAGTTATCACCTACATTAGTGGATTCTTTTACTAAAAAAATTAGATAACTAGAATTCTCTACCAAAACGTAGCATAGCTTCAAATATCAACATAAATCAATTCCACTACGAAAACCGTTTCAAAGTTCCCTGTTCCCGTTACAGTAATTCTCTTTAGCACATGCCAAAAAAGGCCACAGCGCGCAAACCCACCCCACACGTTCCACAAACCACCGCAGGCAATCATATAATTCCGAGATTAAGATAACAAACAAAGTAACAGGCCACACTTACATTTACCCCTCACTCCGGAAAGACTTTGTATTCGTTCGACGTCCTAAAAACTTTACGGCCACCACCTGAAGGGTGCAACGACCCCTACGGTCGAACGATTAATAAAATTATTATTGTTGGTTTACTTTGACTTCTCCGAAAGTTCCTGATACAACCTGAAACTATTCATATCATGAAATTCAGGGGTATTGATAATGCAGCGGGATCGTCCGAAAGGGTTACCGCTGCCCCGGAACATAAAGGTCTGAGGAAGGAACACGGGTGGGTTTTAGTCAGTAAGGGTCTGACACTCCCTCCTGCTCCACCCTGAGCGGGAGGGGTCATTTGATGATTTCCCATCCTCAAAAAAAGGGGTATTGATAATGGTGGGTAGTGGTCATAGAAGACGCGCGAATATGAAAATATCAGCTTTACTAGAATAACAGAAAGCAACGACGTATCTGAACACTGAACAAACCCTGTTCAGGTTAAATTCTTATGCAAACACTCACTAAAGAGAATTAGTAACACATTCAAAGGTTTCTACTTTATGCTCCACCAGTTTTTCCATCAATATTTGAATAACATTAAGTACTTATTAAATTTTAATTGAAAAATCATTGTCGAAAATTGAAATGATCAAATTAACGTCAATTGACACATGAAAAACATCATAAGTGATTGAATTACGGGTTTAAGCATGCAAGTGATCGAATCAAATCACTCAATTTGTAGGTAGCACTGCAAATTGGCACCCACAGGTTTGTTTTCTGAATAATTTTTGCATTTTTATCAGATTCTTTTGGAACAGACACTACTTTGACACGCAAAAAGTGCAATACAAACCACCCTAATGAACTTATAAGTAAGTAAGCTTGGCAAACCGCTAAAGACCACTACAAACTGCTGCGGCACGCTGCCGGCACGTCACCGGCACGTTACCGGCCCGTCGTCTGCTCCGGAAACGTCCAGGCGGCCCTCCACACGACACTGCATCTAGGTCGAGGGGAAACATTAGGGGTAAACATTGGGGGACATTAGGGGTAGGCGGGGGAAAGCTCATGATCCCGCGCCGATAACCATTACTTTGAGTCCGTAAGTAAACTGTGATTGGGGTCAAGTGGCTTTCACTTAGGAAATGTAAATATGGGTACACTTTATTGAGTAGGCTTTTTAAAATACAAACCATTGTGTTACTTAGAAAAAACATTTACTTTTGGTTATTGTAACCACGCTCGGCTTGGATTAGTCTTCGCCGTTTATAAGACAGGAGCTCACTTTACAAAAGTAGATACCTAGACATTTTGTTCTTTGCCTATTCTTCTCAATACTACCTTTATGAAGGGGGAACCTAAAATTCAAATTCATTTAATAAACTTACACATGGTATGATTTACAATCATACAAATAACATGCAAGAAAATCCAATCAACAGAAAACTTGGCACAACCTGTATCACGGTGACCCAAGCACTACACAAAGTTAATAACATAATGTGTTTTGCTAAGGCAAGATTGATAAGTTCATAATATAAATTAATAAAATTTACAAAAATGTAAGTAGAAGAAACTAATTTAGATAGAATTAACATACAATATAAACAGTTGAGGTGAGGAAATGTGGGGTGTGTGTCTAATTGTGGATTTTATCAGAGAGTGTGGAGGTTACTTAAGGTACGAAGTCTATTTTCTTATTTTTGACCTTCAAAAGTGTCATTTAAATGCCTAATTGAAATAAGTTATTTGACTTAACACCCGCAGGATGAGACAAAGTTAAGTTGACCATTTATTAATAAACATTATTATTTATTTCTTTCTTTATGTGCCTGAAACTTGAAACCAAACAAAATCACATTTCAATAGAATAGCAGCAATGCAAAAATAACCATAAAACTATAAATTGCAAAAGCAGATGAGGAAATGCTGAAGTTGCATGTTTGTTAATAACTTGTGCAAGGCCATGGGAGACTAGCTCGATGTCTTCATTAGTTTGTAGCTATCTGGTGCAATTAGCGCGAATTATACGGCTACAAGTAATTAATGTGACTGTACTATACCCAATCTGCGGCAGTAAAGATGGGTAATGATAGTAGATAGAATAAGAGAATAAGAGTTAATTTAAAGAAAATATCTTTTTATTGCTCTCGGGTTAGGTAAATAATATAATAGACCTATCTTAGATGTTTCTTTACTTACATTGCATATAGGATAGGTCATTAGGACAGTGGATTCCATCAAGGAATAGAAAACCTCATCCCTTCTTATAGTACGCACTCTGGCCGCACTTAATGATCTCTTGGACCCTAATCCAACAAACGATCTTTTTGCGGACGAATGGACGAAGATTGGCAGAAGTACTGTGAGAGGGATCTACGCAAGTGTTGTTAACTTTTTGATTTTATCTATTGTGTATGTGTAATACAAACTGTGTCTTTAATTTCTGTAATTGGCTTTGAAGCTTTTTGATTAAAGAAAGAAATAAAAATATATAGGTAGCTGTTAAGTAGCGGACCGGTAGTAGCGTACATATTTCTGCAGAAAATAACATGTTCACTAATCGTTGCTTTCCCCTTTAGAGCCTTTTAACTGTAGTAAATAGGTAGTATGTGCTGGCGTCCGCAACTCCACGTCAAGGCGCGTATTTTTGTAGTAATACTAATGATGGTAGGTTTAAATTAGTGGGCATAGACAGTAGCTAATCCTTCCTACTAATATTATAAATGCGAAAGTTTGTGAGGATGGATGTTTGTTACTCTTTCACGAAAAAACTACTGAACGGATTTTGATGAAACTTTACAGTAATACAGTTTATACATCAGAATAACACATAGGATACTTTTTATCCCGATATTCCTACGGGATCAAAACTTACGCGGGTGAAACCGCGGGGCGCAGCTAGTTCTTAATATGTAGGCTAAACTACAATCAAATCAAACACATTATGAATTTGTTAAATACCAATGCTGAAAAAATCCCAATAGCTTTATGCTTTAAAGCTGATTACGTGACATTTCATGAGTGAATGAACTTGTCGTGATGGTGTGCTAGCTCGCTAATGAGCCCAAAGTACCATAACACGGCTAATAAGCCCATAAACACCATTGATTAATGCTCTGCGACGTCGCCCCATGGAGAAAAACATAATTCCAGATCAAACATTGAGATAACATATAATCTAGAAATATTTAATGGCTATTAATATTTCTCATGTTAGCTTGCCCCGCTGATGGTCGTAATTTACTTACTAAAAATGGCTGCGTGTCGCCTTATCTGAATCAGTTAAAAACTTTATTTATTTTACTGACTGAAAAATTCGTGACGTTTTTGTGTTTAAGATCTGTTTATTTTTCATATGGTAACATTTTTAGGGTCCAAAGCGTAGCTTTATCGCCCCAATCATTAAAATGTTGAATTTTATTTCTTTTATTTCTCTTGCAAGTATTAGAATAAGTGGTCGTCACGAATTGTTGAGCAAACTGGTAAAATTAAATTATTACCTTTTGTAAAACATTATTTGTACCTACTTAGTTAATATTTCGGTCCTGTTTTTCTAGTAATTTTCATAAATAACATTTCTAAACTCGTGTTATGCAAAACCTTTTTTTTATCAGTAACAAGATAAACTTGTAAATATTTTATTCTCATAATGTTTATAATTACTTTTCACGAAAATTCCTAGCATGTTATGAATATTTAACGCCCGTTAACTTGTTTGAATTACTATACAGATGTCGTTTATTGTGTAACTTTTACTAAGTTTTCAAAAATCTAATCTATGTGTCTACATCTAAGATAAGAAATACAAAAATGGAGATCTCTACTATTAGGTACACACGATCTCGACGACAATGTTCAGCACCATAATTACGTAACACACTATCAATCAGAATCTGAATAATTTTGAAGTATATATTCCATTGCTTGATAAGTTAAAAAATGCTGTCAAAATGAAAATCATTTCTGCTGCTGTGTGTAATCATTACCCCGCAGTTAATGGGGAAATGAACCCGCCCCGTTCATTTAAAAAGTAAGGACTCAATTTTACATCCATTCTAATATTATAAATTCGAAAGTAACTGTTTGTACGTTACCTTTTCACGCCTAAACCACTGAACGGATTTCGATAAAATTTGGCAAAGAGATAGATGGCATCTTGGGGAAGGACAGACTACTTTTTGTCCCGGTGAACATTCCCATGGGATAGTTTCCAACATCCACGCGGGTGAAGCCGCGTGCAGAGCAAGTACTTAATATGCCTTTAAACAAAACACTATAGGAATGCCAGTTTAACGTGAACGCGTAACTTGCGATGTGTAACACTCATTAGTCATCACTAATCATCCCAGCTAATTATACATGACCCCTTACTGGCTAATTGCCTGCTTACAATCCCATAGCATGTATAGAATTAAATCAGGTAACATGCAGATCTCGATAGCACAGTGTGGTGCACTCAATAACGATGGGTTACTAGCCAGGCAAGCATGGTCCCATGGCATACCGTGCTAGTGGTTTATGTGCTGGAGACACGCGAGCGACTGCCTCCATCGCGGATAGGACTGCATTACTGATTGAGTTGTCTGTGACGCTCGTGTGAAATTTGCTTTAGTAGCAAGATAAGCTCACTGATCACACATGAGTGTCATGCTTATTTTGTAGTCGCATAGAATAATTAAATTTTTAATTGGCATCGCAGCATAGGTCGCAGGGCAGCGGGATTGTCCGAAACGGTTACCGATACCCCGGAACATAAAGGGCTAAGGAAGGAACACGAGTGGGTTTTAGTCAGTAAGAGTCTGACACTCCCTTCTGCTCCACCCAGAGCGGGAGGGGTCATTTGATGATTTCCCATCCTCAAAAAAAAAAGCATAGGTCGCAATTTGCAATATTGTATCGTCGGTGTACCTTGCCTGATAAATAAAAAGGGATTATTTGTTATTTTAAATTAATCTTTCCACTCTTTCTTACTTAGCGTCTAGCATACGCCAACTAACTGTATTCTAAATCAAAAGAGCAAGCTTAAATATACATATTACAATGACACGTACTTATAGGTCACCTATTGCAAATGCTACCACAACCAATTTACATGCACAAAATATCCCTATCGAACATAAGTTTCTCCACCCATATTTTTCAGCAATTCTTCCTTTTTTCAGCCTGAAGCATTTTCGTAACCGACTTCTGTCTCCATAAATCCACATTTCTCGTCGCAACAGTCTATAGTTACCGGCGACCGTGCCTAAGTTTCAGTTATATCATGCCGCGCTGCAGTAAGTAAGGCTGAAAGGCCCTGAAATGTTGCAAATGTTGAAAGTTAATATATTAGGGTGCAATGTCAAGAGTACGGCAATGCAGATCAACGGTGTTTATGTTGGGTACACTCGCAAATCGTAACGTTTTGGCCCTGACTTTAGTTACATTTACCTATTATTTTATTAGAATAGAAATCAAAATACTTTATTTCACATAAGACTATATGGGCACTTATGAACCGTCAGAAGCTAGGTGCACGGTTCCAATTGGTCGTTTCCTACGGAGAAGAACCGGCCAGAAACTCCACGGTTACTCTTTTAAAAATAATTGGCTTTTATAATGTTTTCAAATTACAGTAGGTATGGGAGGACAGCGTAGGCCTGTCAACAAGTACCAGGTACTTGATAAAATAAAAAATGGTCTAAATAACTAGAATACTCTTTATTATGAACAACATACAAATTATAAATGTAGAAATTTTACATAGGGTGACACAATGGGCCATCTTATCGCGAAAAGCGATCCTTTATAGATTTACATACTGTTATTATTAGGTTCTCAAAAAAATATTTAATACTTCTAACCTTCATAGATACCTTGCAAAGTGATGATTTGATTATTCTCTGCTCTTTTTTATAGCTCCTTTAATTCCTTGGTCCTTTGAATTTAACAACGTTTATATCTTTCTGGCAAGGTTTCAAATGTTCTCTTAATACTTTCCCATGCATTTAATTTGTCTGAAATAAAGTAATACAAACATATAAATAAACAACCTATAACTTTCCATACAGTTTTCTTGTTAAAAGCCAATTTCGCAGTCTGGTAAGGCTTAGTGTACAGCGTTGCATTTTCTCCAAGCCAATGAAGCCTTCACTTATTTGATGCAACAAGTTTAAATTCAATTACTGAAAATATTTCAAATTACTTTTGCAACCTCAAATGTCGTCGTCCATCAGCTGAAAGCAAATATTAAGTTAATATTACTCCGTACTACTACATAACATCACTCCTATATTACCCGAAAGGATAGGCATGAGTGTAACTCAAATGCACCTACATTTCACTAGGTATGTTTAAGTACCTATACGATTCTCTACAAGAAAAGCCAAACTCCTTGACATACTGCATAATAATGTTCTGTGCATACTAAATAAATTTATATAGCCACATGACTACATGAGTTCTCTTGCATAACATTAACTCACAAATTACACAACTTATCCAACAGATCCTTGTCACAGGTTGCGTAACTTCTAAGACATTATCAACATACACTTACCTACATAGTAATTTATCTAAGTAATATATCAGTCTAAGTAATATCCATGATTCACCGCCAGATGTCGAATACACTAGTCACATGTTATATGACTATATCGATAAACAAAGCACATCACTAGTCATGACATGATAGTGGTTCCCATAACATCGTAGGACATGTGACGACCTGGATGGTCCTGAAAACGAAGAAACTTATAGTTTGGGTCCATTTTTATTTTTCAAGATGCTTCCTGGACCCAAACTACAAGTTTTTTTCGTTTTCAGGCAACATACAAGCATTTTTGGGGAGTTTTAGTAGGAACAGTACAGTACAGTCAGTAGTACATTTAATAACATCTATGAAAACGTAATATGTAGATATATATGTAACGTTGAATTTAAAGTCATTCTACATAATAAGTAGCTAATTAAAGTATTGAAGATTTTGTAAAAAGAATAAGCTTGATAAAAGAAAAGTATTGAATTTTATTTATTTGAACCGAACAATTTTGTAAAAGGTAATACCAAGAATTACAAGAATAGTGTAAAGAGTACAAGCTATAACTTTTTATACATAGGTATACACCTAAATAATACGAATATACAACAGATTTACTTTGTTTTCTTATTTTTCCGAGCGAGATCGTTAAATATTTCACCAAGAAAAAATCTTTAGGAGCTACCTACTACTAGAGCCTTTTCATTTCTTAAGATTTCGGGTAAAATCAAACTAATAAGAAGACCCGATAAATAGGTTTAATTCAACAGCATAGTTCGAATATACGCACCAACATCGAACCATAAAAATAATTAAAATCGCTTAGCAAAACATCATAGAAATTAATTCCCAATTCAAGCTCACAATACATACTACAGAATGGTACCAACGCCCTAATAGTAGCACCGTAGCCAGAGCAACAATAAAACGGTTGCCAGTGATAACATCGCTGATAACTCAGCTCCCAGGCTCCCAAGTGCTGGGAGACACTTGACCCAGCTACCTATCCGCCTACATTGTCCCGCGGGGAGTGGCTACTGTCTGCTTCGGAATTAGGCTACATATATGTTGCTATGGAGATTCAAAACGCTGAAACAAGGAAAGAAATATCATTCGATTTTGCAGAAAAAATATTAAAATGTAGGTACTCAGTATGCTATTGATGTTGATATGTTTTGAGGACAAACAAGTAGATTTTTCGAACATTAATCATTTTCAATAAAAAAGAGTTCTAAACCTACACTTACAAATTATTTTAAAACGTTAAACACAACTTAGTACAAAAGGTTTCAGCAAAGCGAAATGAAGTATTAACTATTTATTATAATAATAACTTCACAAATAACTTATTATTTTGTAGTTCTATTTAATAAAAACAATATGACGTCAAAAATAACTGTAGACTTACAAAACGTATTGTGGAAGCAAAGTGCGATGTCGTTGATAACGACCAACGGTTAAACATCAGCACTGAATATATCATAATTATAATAAAAACACAAGGATTCAACAAAATATTAAAACTCTTTGATGGACAAACAGCACGAAAATAAAGCACCTACATCCAACAAATACCTATAGAAAGGTATGATCTACAACAGTTATCGTCTTTAACTTTGTTATTGATAGATAGAGCATATAATACCTATAAAGGTGGCCAGGTATGTCTCAAATATGAATAGATTACAAATTAGCTATAATAGAAGACAATGATTGAAGACTAAACTTTCCGTAGAGCTTTTTAATCCCAAGCACGTAAATCTACCAAACAATGCATTCCTTCTTACATCACACACACAACAATAACCCAATTCATCCACCATTGCACCAACTCGAAGAAACAGAAACACGGAACCGATCCGAACATCGAACAATCGCAGTCCAGCATGGCGGCGCGCGGCGTGCATCCACGACACAGAATACCGTTTCTGAAATATTAATAATGAGTGAATAGTCCACTAATGATCATGAACAAAATATAACTCGCGACCGTGGGAGCCGCTCCCATGCCATTGTCGCGAACCAACTTTCTTGGGGTCGCTAGCACCGGCTAGCACTATGAATAATAATGCCTAATTAAACCGTGTTTATCCAGATAATTAATTAAATTGAACCGGTTTACGAAAATATCGTGTAATTGAATATTTGTCTTTTGACGATGATATCCTAGTGCATATGTGGTGAGGATGTGGTCAGGCTGTTACCTTTGTAATTAATTGTTGTGCACGGCTTACTGTGTAAACCGTCCGACATACATTTGTAACCTATTGTATGGTTATACGAAGCCTGCTCTGATATGAAGTTATTCACAATCATATGCTAAATGGCTTAGGGTTAGAAGGCTTTGATGACACTGTAGATGTTCTTAAGTATATTCGCCGAAGCCCACCATTACCTGCTTTCCAGTTCAAGCAAGATTTATAGCCAAGCAATTCCTAAATTCTTGAAAATTATCTATTTATCCAAAATTGCACTTTTAACCACATTTCTCTTTGTCCCTAGATAATCCTTGCAGACGAGTGTACAGAGGCGGAGGGTCGTGCGTGGCACATGAAGCACTTCGCGTGCGCCGAGTGCGCGCGCCAGCTCGGCGGGCAGCGGTACATCATGCGCGAGGCCCGCCCCTACTGCCTGCCCTGCTTCGACAACTGCTTCGCCGAGTACTGCGACGCCTGCGGGGAACCCATCGGCGTAGATCAGGGTCAGATGTCTCATGAAGGACAGCACTGGCACGCCACAGAACGATGCTTCGCCTGCCATACCTGCAGAGCAAGCTTATTAGGCAGACCCTTCTTACCGAGAAAAGGAGCGATATACTGCTCTATAGCCTGTTCTAAAGGTGAGCCGCCCACGCCGTCAGATTCCTCAGGACCTGGACCCAGACCGCAACGTGTGCCAAAGCCGAGAAGAATGCCATCCCCTAAATCCCCACCTAGATCACCGCATAGAGAACTCTCGCCTAATAATATAGACGCGGATTCAGAGCCCAGCGAGTCGCTGATACGTGAGTCTCCTCCTCCTCCTCACCCGCCACCACCGCCGCACGCTTGCCTCAGCCTCGACAGAGCTCTAGCAGACCTACGACTAGAACAGTCTATGACAGAACATCAGATACAGCCGACACCGACGTCTGACGACCATAAAGACGAGTCACCCGACGACTGGAAGCCTCCGCACCCCGTGGAAGCGCAGGCAGTCGTCACTCCAGGACACTCGTCATCAATGCCAGAACTAACGTTGGTGGACGACAAGAAGTCGCCGCGGAAACCGAGAGGAGGCCGGACGGTGAGGTTTTGTGGGGATGATAACGAAGCGTTCGAGCCCGACGAGCCGCCGCGGAGAGAGAAGGTGAGAGACGAAGACGCCAGCAGCTACTGCAGCACGTGTTCCTCATCATCCTCGTCAGCCGAGTCCTACACACTCCCCACGAGACGAGCGTACGGCGGCGTGCGCATCTCGTACGTGCCCAACGACGCCGTCGCCTGCGCTAAGAGAGAACGCCAGAGAAAGAATGCTCAACACGACAAGAACTGCATCATCTCGTGATCCTGGCTCTTCGTGCCTCCCCCCTCCTAGTGAACCGACCTCCGATGTAAAAGACTGACTTTTTGATAGATTGTTGTAGCCCCCACGCCATAGTATTGTTAGATAGATTACAAAAAGTCTTCCTTAGCTGCTTTGATATCTTGCCACGGCGGGCCTGCTGCGAAACGCGCCTAATTCGCGGATTATAGACACCAGGTGCACAACGCGTGTGCGGCTGATCGTGTTGTGACGTACACAATGTAATAATCGTTATCTATATAAAAGGCTTAAATTGTAAAAGGTTTGAACAAATTTATGTTCGTACAAGAGTAATTTGGGATTAATCGGTTTAAAATGTGACGGTTTCATTCATTTGTAACACCTTTACTGGTTTCATTTGTAATGGATCTTTTTGCCTTGCCATTCACCGCGCACGAAACCAAATGTTGGTTGTAAATTAAAAAATATGCGCAAAATTTGTAGTTTTCTAAAGGGGCCTAAAGTTAAGTTGATATAACGACGTCAGCTTTAAATTATTTCTGATTTAATATATGCGTAGACATATCGAATGCTTTCTGTAGTTTATTCTTGTTCATGAAATGATTAATTTAAGACATATCCACTTTGCCACTTAGCTGCTAGCTCGCTGTAAGTATACCGTAAGTTAGAAATAAGAGATTATTGTAAAATACAAGTACAAATAAACATGTTATTTTGTATTACAGTTTTATACTTTTGGAATGTGTTCAAAGTGTAAATAAGAAGCAATGTAGGCGATATAAGAGTTGTAAGAATCTTGTGTTATGCCGATACTCTTGACAAAGTCAATGTAAACTAGTACCACTGGCTGTAGGAATAACTGACATATTTTTCATACTCTTCTTTCTGGATGAGAGAGCCAGGTTCTAAGACAGCATTTCTAGTAATCACTAGTACATAGGTATTTTGTAATAATTGTTAAATTGATAAACTGGACTGGGTATGTCGTATAAAAATGGAAACAAAAAATATTATTGTATGCCACATTTTTCATGAATGGCTTCTATGAATGCCATGGACACAATCTATTCTTACATTATTCGTATGTATATTAATACTCGTTCACAATAACTATTGTACTATGATGTTATTTCAATATTCTTTCCTAATGACATAATACTCAGATTCAAAAGAATGCTCATAAACTTGCATTTGTTCCAAAAATGTGTATTTAATATTAAAAGTAGCCGATAGTTTTATACGAGAACCACAAATATTGTACAAATATATCGAAATGTAACAATAAATTAATAATGTACGTAATTTTATAAGTTATTTGTAATAAGAGAGGATGAATAAAATGATTTGGAATAACTTGGTTTTTACTTTAGCTGCCCATTCCGGAACATTGCAATTGTTATCGAGCACACGAGGTTTCTTTAAGCTGACAGACTGGCAATCGGCCAGGAATAATTTAGGAGAATGGGGAAGTCTTAAACCATTTTGTAGTACGATACTGCTACGATACAATTATTAAACTATATCGCTTCATTCATTTCAGCCGAAAGACGTCCACTGCTGGACGCAGGCCTTCCCCTAGCACCGACACTTAGACTGGTTCTGTTCATCTCGCATCCAAATGTATCGCTTGCAACTAACTAGTCCATCCATCATCATCATCTGCCTAGCCTTTTCCCAACTATGTTGGGGTCGGCTTCCAGTCTAACCGGATGCAGCTGAATACCAGTATTTTACATGGAGCGACTGCCTATCTGACCTCCATAACCCAGTTACTGGGTAAAACGATACCCCTTGGTAGGACTGGTTGTTAGACTTTTGGGCTTCTGACTACCCGTAACGACTGTCAAAAATCCACGAATGACAGCCGGGACCAACGGCTTAACCTGCTCGCGGAGGGATCTCGGTATGTAAAGATGGTCACCCATCCACTGACCAACCGCGACAAGCGTAGCTTAACCTGATCGATCGACGTTATTATTTAGCCGCGGACCCCTCCAATGATATAAATTAAATTTTGGTTAGTTATAAAATATATCTCCAATTCCTTTTATTTGGTTCCGCAGCCAACATGAAAGTTCGCAATAAATAACTTGCAGCCAACCTCACGGTCCAGCATTTTACTAGACTGTGTGCCTCAACCAGCTAGGATAACCTTGTATGTAGATGATTGACTGCCTGTTCGCCAAGACCCTAAATCTCGGGATGACCGCTGACATTTCCCAAATTTTGAACACCTATCACTACTGTCCCTGTGTCCACACACACAGTGCACATCCTGGATCGATCAGTGAAAGTGTGCACTAACAATATCGACACAGTGAGCGATGTGGGAAAACACCACCAACACAACAATGCACGTGACGTGACGACGGGAATCGCATTGTCTTAGAAAAAGTTATCGCGCTGATCTGACGATAGAAATATTTCGACTTGATGTCTGATTGATTATCTGTCTTACTGTCTCATTCCTTTGGAAATGTACAACTTCCATATTTGTGTGAACTAGAAACTATGAAGAGAATAATGTATTCTGTGTATCATTCAAACCACTGCAAGCCAAAGTAAGACAGGTAACAATGTCGTATGGAACACACACGACCACAGATATAGATACACCTAGATAACGCACGAGCAACTACTTCGCGTGCCAAAAATCGCACCAACTTACGTTCAAAAATCGTAAGCCGCCACTTTCGCGCTCAGTCCTGCAGTGGTATTCTGTAAAAATCTCACCGTGAAAAATTAGGTGAAGCGAGCGTTAAGTGAGCTGTCATTCCGACTGATGCTAGGAATTGACAATATTGACAACTCACTTCACCTAAGTTTTCACGGTGAGATTTTTACTGAACGGAGGCAATCCCTAACATCAGGTGGAATGACAGCTCACTTCACCTTAGTTTTCACGGTGAGATTTTTACAGAATAGCACTGCTGCTGGCTGGGTGAGCGTGAGCGAGAAAGAGCGTTTGTGATGTCATAGTAGGTAGTAAAAAAAATGGCACGATGGTTTTCATAAAGATTGTGATACTTGCGTTATCTAGGTCTATCTATATCTGTGCACACGATCCTGTTTTACACAAATCTTATGCAAACTCTTCAATAAACTTAATTACCTGTCGCCGACCTAATGAATACCATCATCCTCCTACCCTTATATTTAGGAATGACTGCTTCTATATCTAAATCTCCTTTAACTCACAGCCCTTTTCTCCAAAAAGGAAGGACGGGCATAAATCACCATGCTAGAAAACACGGACTTCAAATATCTGAAATCGATTTTTGGGATGCATGAAGAAGCCTCCTCGTGTAGCGCAATTTGTTCCGCCAGTTACTCAACTGAACCGAGCGCTCGGCGCATCCTGGACAGTTACTCCTAACACCTTATTTGAGTGGCAAATTCTTCCCTTCCGGTGGTAGGGCTAACGCCCGCCTAGTTTTCGACCACTCTCCACCGGAGTCAAGCAGCCTGCTGTGTTTCGTCGATTCGTGGGAGTTCCGGTGCCTTAGGCATCTTCTAGGCACGCTCATCATTTTCCATCAGGCGTGATCGAGGTCAAGAACGTGCCTAATCAGCATTAAAAAAAACTCCAAACGCGGTAGGTTAGGTACGACCCCAGGAGTAACATACACTTTGCATAAATCACAGGTTCAGGTGGTGTATTTACTAACCTGTGAGAGAAAAGGGAGTTACTTACTCCTTTCAAGTTGGGCTACCATACCTGCTGCGGTTTCTTTTTTTTTTTAATAACAGCCGCAAAGGTCGATCGGTCAGGTTAAGCTACGCTTGCCGCGGTTGGTCTGTGGATGGGTGACCATATTTACATACCGAGACCCGTGCCTCGGAAAGCACGTTATGCCGTTGGTCCCGGCTGTCATTCGTGGATCTTTGACAGTCGGAAGACGTAGTACTTTGGGTAGTCAGAAGCCCGAAAGTCTGACAACAAGTCTTATCAAGGGGTATAGTATTACCCAGTAACTGGGTTATGGATGTCAGATAGGCAGTCGCTCCATGTAAAACACTGGTATTCAGCTGCATCCGGTTAGACTGGAAGCCGACCTCAACATAGTTCGGAAAAGGCTAGGCAGATGATGACTTTTTTTTAATATAATTTAATTTTTTTTTTTTACTGTTATTAGTTTCGTTTGTAATCTTCGTGTTACGAGTTGCAATATATACTTTTTCTTTATTTCTTTCTTTACTGTGTTTTATTTCATCAAACACAAATTTAACCCAAACTCAAAGCATCTTTTCAAATAAACTAAATTACAGATACTTTTGAGCGAGCATGAGATACTCTCAGCTGCCAGGGCACATTCAAGTCCATGAAAGACGTACCCAGTAAATGGTAGCTTTATAGTATGTACATAGTGCTCACACGTGTGCATGCAATTATAAATCAGCTGTTACATAATTGCCCCAAAGTGACGCACAAGATAGGAAAGTCGCATTGATACATTTCTTATCAAATGTTATTCACTATCCAAAGATTGGACTCACGGCCTGCGTTAATCGTGTCGTTATTTCCTCAACTTTCCCAGCAATGAAAGAAAGAAATGTACTGATATCAGATTGAATGAGTTTCTATGGAGGTTATAGATTAACTGATAGTGACTTGTCATGTGTGTGATTTATATTATGAGCATGTTAAATAACTTGTGAATGTATGCAGTGAATAGCTTCCATTTGAGCATGTTAGAAAGGAATATTTTTAATTCTTTCACGCCATAAACACGTAGAACTAAAAGAAGATAATTAATTTATGGATTAGCGTTCGCCGTTCGGCTCTTAAAGCAAAATTAAACATATACGTATCTTGATTACTAAAATAAATTCCGTCAGGTTGATACTTCTCTATATTCTCATAGTGAGATGAGCACTAGATTGGCAAGATTTACTAATGACAAATATAAGTAAATCGTCAAAAGAAAGGAGTTCTGAAATAATCTTTTGCTTTTCTAGTTATAAGGGCGTTTTCCTACATTTTCCAGGTAAAGACTAAAAAGCCCTGTCTATGTGTAGAGGAATCCTCAAACACGCGTACAAGCAAAACATCCTTAACTATTTCTACAACTATAAAAAGTTTTCAACTAAACACGACGACGGCGACATAAACCTCAAAATCCGCCGAAACTTTGGCCGACAGTCGCCGACAGTCGCCGACACGACGCGCTTGGCAGACAGACATGGCTGACAGAGTTTTTGCTACGACGTTTTCATGCGTAAGACTGTATACAGGATGCTTGTATTAATTCGAAACACGACGCAGACAATTCGTGTGTGATAGTTTTTTAGTGCAATTATAAAGGTGTATGTATATATAGTATTTTTAAGTTATATTATTATTGTATTGTATGTGTTTATATGGGCCCTGATGCCTGAAATAAATAGATAAATAAATTCCTACGTTCATACAGTGTGGCGGCATCTACATCACTACAATGGGAACAGAATGCGGAACACTATGTGTGATGGGGTTTTGAGTCTCAGAGGACAAATATAACAAATGCTAAACAAGAATAATTATGAAATTAGCTTATAGCATAAGGTAACTAGCAAAAGCTTTCATCAAACCGAACTATGGCACTATATTTTTGCGACGGCCTCCAATTTCCGGATTCAGGGTTTTTTAGCACCAGGTGATCCATCCAGTGGGCATAGAATATGACAAGATGCAGTTCTAGGATAACAAGACGATAAACGGTTGAGTGAGACAAATTATAGCTAAATAACAAGTGAATTCACCAAATATTGAAATAGTAATGCGTCATAAAATAAACCTTCGCAGTCTACTATCAATCCACCCTGTATACCAGCCTATTACATCCAGACTTTTCACAACAAGTAGGTACAAACAACACAATGTTAGAGCTAGCCGCGTCACGGTGCAAGCAGACGGATACCCTTGCCAAGGCTATGAAACTATTAAGACGGCTAGACAGACTAAACGAGGCATCATTCCAGTTCCTTATACACTATTACATTACACTGGAACATTTTGTTAGGAGTTTTAATGTAATTTTATGGCTAGAACGCATCTAGTTGTAAAATGAACAATTTTGAGACTGAATTTAAGCGGTTAAAGTTTACTACGGCTAACGAGTAGTAGAATATTGTGTGGGGCGTTAAAATTATTACTTATCATTAGCCTGTGATGTCCCACTGCAGGGCAAAGGCCTCCCTACTCTCTTTCTACCTCTCTCTGTTCAAAGCTTATGAGGACCAGTTCTTGTTGAGGAGTCCAGCTCATCCCGCCATCTCCGTCTGTGCCTGCCGCAATGTCTCGCTTGCTATTAAGAGGGACCCATTGGGTCGTAAGTTTGGCCCATTGGTCGTCTGACATGCGGCAGATGTGTCCAGCCCATTTCCAATTTACAGTGGCTGGTGGCAACTTTCCAAGTGATATCAGTTATCTTTGTGATGGAACGGATGGTCGTATTCATAATCCGGTGTGTTAGTTTGATACCCAGAATACTCCCTTCCATAGCTCTCTGGCAAACCTCGAGGGTGGACGTTAAAACACAACGTTATAATTACTGAGTTTATTCTGAGCTAACGTGTTTACATGAACGCGCCTATAACATCACCAGTTCTTCTAAACAAAAACCTAATACAAAAATTTGAAAGCTCATTCTAAATTCGGTTGACTATTGGAATGCAAGCAGAGTTATTTTACTTCCAGCAGTTCCAGCCTGCAATACAACATAAGGTCGACTTTTGCAGACAACCTACAGAACTGATAACGAAAGGTGATTTTAAAATAAGAAACCGAGGCTTTCTTGGCCTGTCGGGGTGCTGGGAACAGCTGCATAGACAGCATGTTATTGAGAGATAGCGCCTCTGTCCACAGTCTACATAGGGACTATATACTTCGAAAATAGAGAAGAAGATCAACATTGGTCACATTACTTTCCGTGAAGGTTTGAAAATAGGTGACAAGTGTGGAAGTTAAAGGCTGATTTTACTAAAATCAAAACAGTGAAAAAAAAATACAAAGTGTATTCTCAAGATAAAACAGGTTTAAAAGTTTGGTGAAATTCGCCCTAAGTAAATGCATAGGTGTCAGGTTAAAAAAAGTCATCTGCGTATCGAAAATCAGAAGTTAAAAATCATCATTTTCAAATCAACCCCGTAGCGTTATCTCGTAGCACCAAATCTCGTAGTATGTGCTACGAAGAACTACGAAATTTCTAGCTTTACATCCGGATTTTTTCATTTTTTTAAACCAGCTTTCATTTCATATCTAAATAAAAATTATATTATTAGGGAGCCTATATTAAACATTAAATACTTAATGAAGAATTTCAGTTTGTTAATAGTTTCAGTTAGGTCAGGTTAATAAATTTATTAATATGTTAATTAGTTTAGTATAAAACTCAAACTCAAACTCAAAGCATTTATTTCAATTAAACCATTTCCAGGCACTTTTGAATTGTCAAAATTAACTAGTCGGTCAGTTAGTCAGAAAGTTGAAACTAGTTGCCCATTCCAAAGCGTAGATCTCTTGGAGAAGAACGGGCAAGAAACTCCAAGGACACTCTTTTAAATTAAGATATTACAAAATCCTGAGTACAGTATTCTTGTTGTATAAGAAGTTTATCCAGTGTATATACAGGCTGAAATTGAAAACATGCGACAAACCGAAATGGGAGATTGTACTCATCATTATGAACAACTTTTACTAAGGGAACAAAGCTACAATCGCGAAAAAAAATCAGCTGTTCACTACATTTTGACGAGTTATACGAACATAAATGTAGGGAACAGCTGATTTTTTCTTCGCGATTTCAGGTTTGGTCCCATAGTCAAAGTTGTTCATAATGATGAGTACAATAACCTCTTAAGAGGTTGTTGGTGTTTTTCCAATAACCCTGTATATTTGATTTAGAGCTGATTTTTCCAACGCCATGTAATTTTATCGGAGGAATAATTTTGAATTTTTGACAGTTCTTCCATACAAAAACTGTCGACGTCAATTTTATTTTACGAATATAAATTATCTGTCGATTTAAAAATCAGCCCTTAAAAGAAAATAAACTTTAATATTAATAAAAAAAATAACCTATACTTAAAAACCGTCAATATATTCCCAATAACCTGTCTGATTATCAACGCGTTACACCCTAACCCTTGCACTGACAACCTTAAAATTGTGACCCCAAGCGAAAATATCAATTAAACATACTTAACCCTGCGCGCGCTCGTTACCCATAAGTTGTGTTTCGGTCATTACGACCATTAGGGGTGTATCAACAGCTTGATTAATGAACTTCACAGCGGCAAGGGAAGGGTTGACAAAGACTAAAAAGTTAGTCCTTTTTTCCTGGTATTAGTCATTTTGTTGTCAAGGGGCGCCGCGGCCGCGCGGCTGGCAAGTAATGTGATGACAAATTGCTTTCTGTTATCCGGGAATTTCTTACCCTTTCGAAGTAATTTTGGTAAGTATGTTTGGGTTGACAAGGTTAACGTTTGTGGGGTAAAGGATTACTCTGTTAGGTGATGAGAGCTTTAAGCTATTATCGTCTGAAATAGGTACTAAGCGAGCTTAGCAAGACACATAGTAATAATGAAATAGAACGAAAGAGAAATCTTTTTATGCACATAGACAAACTGACTGGTTCAGATATAGTTATTTTTATTATTTTCTGCACCCTAATTGCGTTTTTTTTTCTGCACACACTATCAATCACAATCTAAACCATTTTGAAGGATATCGATAATCCATTGCTTCATATGTTTGAAAAATGTCTCTCCTCAACAATATAAATAACGCAATGAATGTTTTTGAACTGTCAAAATTTAAGCCATGCCTACTATTTCTGTGTTACGCAATTACCCCGCAGGAAACTTATAGCTAGCGTATACAGTGTTTGTAAAGAATATAAAATTAAAGGCCATTTACAAGGTTCACTAAAATAAAAACCAAAAAGGCCGGCACAACAAAACATAATAAATCTAGATAAATAAAAAACAACAAGATCGAATAATCTATATCTGTGATATTAAAAATATGTTTCTTCTTTTGTAATTCAACGTATGGTGGACTTTATACTTAGATCACAAATGAGCTACTTACGTAGATCACATGCCCGCAGCCTGCCAGGTGAGACCACGGTTCACTATTCAATACGCGACGCACATTAACAATTAAGCCGCCTACTGTTCACTGGTAGTGGTTAATATTAATGAATAATTAATATATAGTACCTATGTGTGAAGATTAAAACAAGATGCCGAGAGTAAAATCTTATTAAACCTCTAAAACTATCTTACTTAGGGCTTATTTTTCAATCTCATCATCATCTGCCTAGCCTTTCCCAACTATATTGGGGTCGGCTTCCAGTCTAACTGGATGCAGCGGAATACCAGTATTTTACATGAAGCGACTGCCTACCTGACCTCCACAACCCAGTGACTGGGTAATACGATACCCCTTGGTAGGACTGGTTGTCAGATTTTCGGGCTTCTGACGACCCGTAACGACTGTCAAAGATCCACGAATGACAGTCGAGACCAACGGCTTAACGTGCTTTCCGAGGCACGGAAATTTTATTCTTGGAATAAAATAGACGTCTGACAGTTTTGTATGGAAAAATTGCCAAACATTCAAAATTATCTGGTGTTAGAAAAATCAGCCCTTAATCTGTTTGCATGTGAGAGTTTTATACGAGAATATAAATTAATATTTTATAAGAGAGTATTTAGTTTGTAGTATCATGTTTTCTTTCACTGTTTTGACAGCAAAGTGATTGTAAATATTCTAGCCCTGATAGTTTTTTTATGATTTTTGTCCATTGAGCGCTATGCAAAAAAAAAACAAAAATTGAACATAACTTTTGAACCGTAAAAAAATCGAACTTTAGCAATTTCTGACAATAGATACAGGAATGTTTTGACAACAATCGTTCCTAAGACCCGGAGTTAATCAAACTAGCAGAAGACAGAAGAAACTTTAGAATATACCACATGTCACATGTCACTTGTGGGACAATTGGATGAAACAAGATATTGTAGCGAAAGAAAGAAAACGAAAAAAGATTCTTCACTACTATCACGTTTAATTTTAGTTGAAAGTTCAAATACTTACAAAAAAATATATAAACAATAATATTAAAAGGTAGAAAATACAATAAATAAGGGCCGGGAGAAAACTTGACAAAAACTATAAACATAAATTTATGTTTAGTTTTGTGACAAGTTTCTTCAAGCCTTTTTTATTGTATTTTCTATCTTTTAATATTATTTTTTTTTATTTTCTTTTAAATTATACGTGATAGTAGTGAAGAACTTCTTTTTCGTTTCCTTTCTTTCGCTACAATATGCAGAGTGTCAGGGACACCCACGCGTAAATTGTAACCATGAATTCAGCACATACTTCTAGGCCGCCTAGCGGAGAAACTCTCCGTGGGTTATCAAAGAAAAATTGTCCCTGGCAACCTATATCCACCCTGTCTTCTTATTTACCTTACTATTTTATGGCAAAAGGGATGCCTTTGCAACAAAACAGTATTCGTAGACCACATGAACTATCGCATCTACAAGTTTACTCTTTGTCCCCAACACGAGGGTGGTAATACCCCACAGTAATTATTCAGTCGCCTCGCTCAGTTTTTATAACAATTATTCTGTTCAAGACAGAAATGTTCATTTTATTTATCTTGTTAAGTGTCGTTTTGTTCAGCTATTGTAATTTTTATAAGTCAGTTTAATTGGCTACGACATGAAAATTAAGGCTTTTTGTTTATAATCATCTAAATAGGTACCTAGATATTTAAACCCAAGAAATTGTTTTTTTATATGGTTCTGTTAGCAAGCAATGATTAGTTATTTCATACGAGAGAAATAAAAAGCTTGCTGTATCAACACATGAACCTATTATGTGAGTAGGTATTCCATAATGTTTATATGGCTATTTTGTTAGGTTAGACGCAAGACTACGGGAAGTCTAACAATAAATAAGTAATAATAGGTCGGGGCAAAAATATTTTCGTATTTTGAATCTATTGTTAGTAATCAAACCTCTTTGGCAGTACTGAATGTAACTGGCTGGTTTTAATACTATTAAATGTTGACATTCTAAAGATGCAATAAATTTAAAAAAAAACTAGTTCCCACCATTTCTCAATTGTTTTTCAAGCAAGCAACATGAACGTATGTGACGAAGAAATTCGGTACATTTTAAAATTTTATTACAAAAAAGGTAAAAATGCGACGAACGCCGCGAATAAAATTTGTGCTGTTTACGGACTTAATGCGGTATCAATACGAGTAGCACAAATGTGGTTCAAGCGTTTCAAGTCAGGAAATTTTAGTGTGAAGGATGAAGCTCGCTCTGGACGCCCTGTTTTTTGTATGAAAAATACGAAAATACTTTTGCCCCGACCTAATAAATTATGTCTGATTACTTGAGTAATTTTATTTTAACAATGAATAAATGACATTATATTTCTGTAAATTGGTTTTACAAAAACACTGTAAGTACACGTCAAAACGAAAAAATACTATTTTACAATAGATGAGGTTGTTGATGGGCTTAAACATCTTTCCCAACTGACAATGAGCTGCTAGGCTACAATTTACAACCAATAACGACTACTATATATTCTGTGCTATAGGTATCTGAGCAGCGAACTTCTCAACCTCCCCTCTAAATCAGTTCATCGTATAATGACTGGCGGTGGAAATCAATAAACAGTTCAGGTGCGCCCGCGCCGCGTGACGACACCTGTGCTTCACGCTCGGCGCGCGGGGGACAGCCAGACTGGGCGGCAAATTGCGATGTAATGATGTTAGCCGCGCTTTAGGGGTCCGTGGAGAAGGTAGTGGTAGAAAAACCTTTGGAAAATTTAGGGAATTGTAACCAGAAGAAAAATTCAAGAACTATCATGTAAATGATCAATAACGGAATATCCGTACAATGGCCGAGGAGAGGCCAATTAGAGTAGACTTATCGTCACCATTCTCCTGTCCTCATCCCAATACATTAGTGGTCAGTGCAACAGTGGCGAAGGTACGTACCATACAACTCGATTCCCGCCGGCTTCCCTTCGAAAATTCAGAACGAGGAAAGCTGTCCCACTGTAATACAGTTTATAACTACACACATCAAAAGTGTCTAGGGATCAAGCATTTTTATGCGGATTTCTTGAGATTGAGATGTGGCTTTGTAATAAATTTATGATTTTATAAATTTATATGGATCCTTTTTGGTGCATTCCATATTTTGAATCAGGAACTGTGAATCAAATTCGAGTAAAAGATGAAAATCAGCTGTCAATATTTTCCCTATAAAAACATACAACGCATTGAAGACATTATTAGTGCTACTGTTTCCCTACTACTGATTAAAACCAACGTTATTATGGAGCGGCGACGTCATTTAAGCAGGGAAGAAATGCTCAGAGCCGTGGGAATGATAGAAGCTGGTTCCCGGCAACGTACTGTGGCTTTAGCTCTGAATACAAGTCAGAGTGTTATCAGTCGACTTTGGACACGTTACCGAAGCACTGGTACCGTGGCTGAGCGCCATGGAGGACGGTATCGCTGCACCACACGGAGACAAGACCGATACATTCAAATCTTAACTCGAAGAGCTCCAACAATAACCGCCATGATGTTAGCCGTGAGGCTTCATCACTCTTCAGGGAACTTAATTAGCGACCAAACAGTCAGAAACCGCTTGCATGAAGTGAACCTTCATTCCCGAAGACCGCTACGGGTACCACCTATAGCAATGCACAATCGTAGGATTCGATATCAATGGGCTCTTGAACACAGAAATTGGGCAGAAGAACAATGGCGTTTCGTGTGCTTTTCTGATGAGTCTCGTTTTGGTATGAGACCGGATACAAGACGTATATGACACTGGAGAACCCCTGGACGCCAACAGCGATTAAAATCCTGCCAGGAAGTCCATCCTTATAGTGGTGGAACCATCATGGTATGGGCGGGTATTTGGATCGGCGGAAGAACTGAGTTGATTTGGATCAGAGGCAACCTCAACGCTCAAATTTATGCTGAGACGATTGTATCAGACGTCATCGTTCCTCTACAAGTGCAAATCGGTCCCTTATTTCAGTTAATGCATGATAATGCACGACCGCACACCGCAAGAGTTGTAAGACAGACTCTCGCCGCAGCTAACATCAATGTCCTGCCCTGGCCTGCTCAGTCGCCAGACTTGAACCCGATTGAGCATGCATGGGATATGCTACAGAGAAGAGCTCTGCCGAATATGGAGGGTATCCAGTCGCAAGAAGACCTTTTTTTGTTGTTGCAACGAACATGGGCGGCCATTCCACAGCGTGATTTGGATGAACTCATTTTGAGTATGCCAAACCGATGTTCTTGTGTTGTTAGTGTTCGCGGTAGAAACACGGATTATTAATTGTTTAAGTTACCCAATAAAATTTTAGAGAAAACTGTTATTTCAGTCTTTTTTTCGAACTTTTGTGTTAGTGGTTCAAATGTCAAAAATCCCTTTATAGGAAAATGGCAAATTTCTTTATTAATGCAAAGGTGACTTGGTTTATCGTTACTGTGACAAACGAAAACACTTTATTTGATGAATCCTTAAAGAAAATTTTAATTAATATCAATCAGGAGAAAAGTTATTGCAAAAATATATGTTGATCCCTAGACACTTTTGATGTGTGTAGTACGGGGGTCAGGGTGAATCTATTTCGTAACAATCTTATTATTGTGCACTGAGCTACTAATTGGGTATCTAATCTTTTAGATTCACAGAAAATAATGTACTTACTTGTAAAGTTTGTTAAGGTTGTTGTTCTTTTGGCAAAATAAAGATTATGATTATGATTATAGTCAATTCATCATTGAAATATAATGAAACGGTTCATTGACATTTTTTTCATGCTCCGGCTTACCTCTGTCATAAATTCACCCTTCACCACTGCAGTGCAACATCTCTTTTTCGTCCATACTTCTCTATCAGTCGTCGTGTCGAGTCGGAGGGGCTCGTGGCTAAGTAATAACAGCCGCACGGGTCGATCGATCAGGTTAAGCTACGCGTGCCGCGGTTGATCCGTGGATGGGTGAGCATCTTCACATACCAAGACCCCTCTGTGGTTCGGAAAGCCGTTGGTCCCGGCTGTCATTCGTGGATCTTTGATAGTCGTTACGAGTCGTCAGAAGCCCGAAAGTCAGACAACCAGTCTTACCAAGGGGTTTCGTATTACCCAGTAACGGGGTTGTGGAGGTCAGATAGGCAGTCGCTCCATGTAAAATACTGGTATTCAGCTGCATCTGGTTAGACTGGAAGCCGACTTATACCAGGCTTCTTTATTAGTCGTCATCTCGGTAGTCACCCCATTTCTAGCCATACATCTTTAATACAGTCCAAGCATCGTGTCTACCCCTACTCTTAAATTAGACCATAAGTTACCCAAAATGTTTCGGCCAATTTAGTAAAGAATAAGTACCTACTAAAATATTCTAGACATTGCCAATTGGAGCACTGCCCAGTGGTCGTTTTATAAGAGTAGCTTTTACTATAAAGTATTTGTAGAATAAGCACATTTATGGTGAACCCTTTTCTTTTACAGTCACAGAACACTTGCACAAGAAATCTCTGAAGTTTTTTCTCCTATCATCATCATCAACATCTTTGTCACTCAATGCTAATTATAGGACTCCTCCCTTATATGCCATGCTTCCCTGGTCTGTACCCCTCCCGTACTCCCATACTTTACCAAAACGCTGCTGTACGGAACCACGTTATAATTTAATATTCCAATAACCAGTTGATCAGTTTACTATAATTAATTACGAGCGTGAAATTAATATTTGGCCGACATTTTAATAAACGTGAACTAATCGATTAAGTTCACATTAAGTTATTAAGTATTATTTGTGCTTAGTCTAATTTGTTTTAATAAGTAGGTAAGTCTGTAGGCTTGGTTTGTAAAAGCAACAAGTAAGTTGAGAAATAGCTTTAAAAAAATTTGGTGTTGCCGATTCCTCGAGCTACTCTTGATAACAGCGGGGAAAAAAGACTTTACGTTTTTCGTAACGGCTTCGTTTCTCAATTTTTCCACCTAACAACTTCACATCTGTTAACAAAAGCGTCAGAACCAAGCAACATCTAGACAACGAAACTCACGATAATTGCACAACTATCGCGCTACTGCCGAATGTGAAATGTATTACATAATAGTGTTCTACTTTTTCAAAAAACTAGGCGGTTCTACAAAAACTGTTCAGTGTTAAACGATTATTGAGTTTCTTCATTCAATTTCAATTTTAATAACATTGTCTTAAGTAACATTTGTAATAGGCAAAACTTATCAAGTCACTAGAAGACTATGCATCCCACCAATAATATATAGTCTTTTATTTTCTAACCATCAAAACACACTATCAAGGCCTGCTCCACTTTTCTTGAAACCCAAGCTCCAGACATCCACATCACCCGGTCGATAGTAGTCATTGGCAATAAAGATGTAACGACACTCGCTATACAGCAACTGCTTTACTACTGCGATACAGTTATATGATAAGAACACACGTCACCAACTTTCGGCTATGGAGGTTTTATGTAGTACTATTGAAGATTTATGGAATAATTGCGTGATAATTCATTACAATTGTTAAGTAGCAGAGACATCTGTCTCTTCAAAAGGATTACTAAGGAATTTAGGGTGAGCGAAATCGTAGCTAATGTAACTTTATGCAAACATCAACGAATCCATCTCTATTGTAACCCGTGATCTTCATTTTAAGAAGTGAAAACTTCTTCAGGGCGTATTTAGCACTCTCTCTTCTGAACAGTGAACGAAACTGAACCGTCACACTCGCGTCGTCGGTGACGCTGAATCGGGTATACCCGACTCCAGCGGGTCAGTCGTAGGTATGTTTTTTTGCAATAAAAATCGTTTTTTTTTTCGGGAAAAAAATCGATTTTTGTATAATCGATTATTTTTTCACATACCTAATCAGTCGGCCCCAGTCGACATCAGCTGTCATTAATCTTATAAGTTTTTACTTCTATCATGTGGGGTATTCTGGCGCAGCCAGGGAGAGTTCTATGTCCAGCAGTGGACTGCGGTAGGCTGAGTTGATGTGGTCATAAGCACACACCATCTTTTTTTTTTCAGTTTTCTAATAATGTAGTTTGTTCAGTCGCCATGACAAAGTGACCGGATCAACTACATAATGCCTGCACCCTAATTGCGTAACACACTATCAATCGGAATCTGAATCATTTTGAAGCAAATTGCTAATCCATTGCTTCACAAGTTCGAAAAATTTGTTTGCTCAACACGTAAATAACGCAATGAATGTTGTTGAACTGTCAAAATGAAACCGATTCCCATTGATAATGTGTTACGCAATTGCCAACGAAGCTTCGTACACTGTACACTTTACTCTAGCTTCGAAATCAGCAAATGGCCAACATTAGCAATAAACTCAATTAAAGTAAGAGCTTACTTAACTTGATAACGAGCGTATAATCGTAAAGTAACAGTCATATCGAGTTAGTTTTGTTTACAATCGATACGAAGGCGTTACCCTTGCGACACCCGACACCCTGCGGTCACAACCATGTGTGTAACGGGTTTTAGGAACCATTTCCAAGTCCTACTTAGAGTATTGGTTAACGAAATGAACACTTATTGTAATTGTTAGAATTTATTAATGATTAATTTTATTGTTTTTCAAGTTTACAAATGAAACTCGTACAAAAAAAAACCTCATTTATTTGAGAATTACAGTTTATCAAAAAGTCTGTAACCTCGTAGTTTATCTTTGGTTTTTGGTAAGCTGCTTTTGAATCATTATTTATTCTTATTAATTATTCTTCAAACTGGTTGCCATGCTCAAGCTCAATATTTCAAAAGTCTGAAGCATATTTTCCAATGTATAGTCGTCTCAAGCGAGAAAAATCATGCTGCCCTTGATAAGTGCAACTCACGTGCAAGAGGCGTACGTCTGTACTGGACCCTATTGTAAGATTCCTTTTTTTAACATTAACATTAATATTTGTCGAGTCAAATGACAGTGTGAACTTTTCTTAAAACTGTCTATTTATTTATCCGTGCAAGTTATCTATGCTATTGTGCATAGACCTGACGTCACAAGGGAACTTCACGTGAGATTCCAAAACAAACTGCATCTTATGCAAGCACCGCAAATGCCTCCGTAGTGAATCATAATAGATAATAAAACAAAGTTCCTGCTGCGTGTGATTGTAAACAGTGTGGAGCCCTGACATAGTCCGCAAGGACGCGTGTTAGTGACTCAACTGAGTAAACATTCAATAAACTTGTAGAACCTTACTTTATCTAGTTTTTTAACGGTGCTAGTCAGTTAAGGCGCGGACTGGCGAGTGACAGGTCTGGAATCTTGTGGTATAGGTACTCATTCTCAATAGACCTACAGTAGGCCACTCACTGAACACTAGGTAGATAGGTATTATAAATATAATTGTATTTTTTTAGCACAGGAGGTGAAAGAGTAAACAGGAATACTACCTGATATGTACAACACAAATTGCCTGAAACCTTAAATTATATAGCCTGACTTTTGGCTTTATAATTTAATCATTTGACGATGATTTTTCGTTCAAGAAAATGTCATCACCTATTTACCCCTCCAAAAATTCCACAAAGGGCTACTTTCTAGCTCAGAATTCGTACCTAACACAAATAACTATTCAGCATTCATTCATCAATAAATGACCTTTGACATTTGAACGATTAGCACAAACAGGGGCCCCCACACATAGTCTGTGGTGCGTCAGTTCGCGGGAAAGGCCGCAGATTACCGCGAAAACTGCGACATTGAACGTTTGTGAATCATTTCATTCAACGAAATAAACGAAGCAAGTTTGGTATGCGGAATGCGTTTTTGATCAGTGCGTTAATAGTTTTTTTTTTACTTTTATGGAACGAAAGCGAACTCTGTGATTCACTGTCTGACTATTTTATTTAAAATAACCGGTGTAAGTTTCTCAGACGTATGGTAAGTACCTAAACATGCACCTGACAAACTGGGGCCTCCAGCTTTTCTGCATAATGACATTTTGAATCATATTATCTATCTGAGTCTTTCTCTGGGCTGTCCGAGGCCCGGGGAGTTTCGATGTGTCAAGACTTTCCATCGTGCTTATTTTTGCTTCTTTTATAATTCTTCAACTTTATCAATTATTATATGTATAGCTTTATACTAAAATTATCTCAAGAGTCCTTTATAAGGTATAGATTTTCCACATAAATAAATGACGCAATAGACAGCACTAATTGATAAATGAATATGTAATACTAACAACGATGAATGCAGTCTAAATGCTTTATTTTAAAAGTATCTGCTCTTTATAAATAATTCTAAGTCCCGTTATTTTACTTTGTGTTATTAATACCAATCTGGTAACACAGACCAAACCACACGCTGACGGGTAAGTAAAGGATCCATTCGCTCTTGAAGTTATCATGTGCATTCAATATTACTCAATCAAGTTATGACAGTTCCCCCACTTAAGATACGATTACGATATGAATAATTATTATGATTTAAACCTGTGTAACATAATTAACGCAAGACCTCATACACCCCAATTAGAGTAATTTAGAGTAATTTAATTGTAAAAGCACAATTAAATACAATGACCAAAACTTTTTTTTAAAGCTTGCTATTTTTGAAAAAATCGTGTTGACACTAGCATTACTTTATGCATTTAAAATTGAATCTTATTGCCTTGAAAAAAGATTTTATTTTATTTGGCTCAATTGGTGGTTAGTATGAAAAAATACATAATTTTTGAAAAAATAACTACTTATATTAAAAGTTACAAAGTTAGTGAAATCGATTCAGTAGTCATTTATATGAACAAAGTATAATTATGAACAAACTGCTTGGAGGACAGGACTTGCGTTTATTCTGTTACACCTTGTATAATCATGTCAGCATTTGTAATACCAAGTTTTTCAGGGATTTTACTGAAAGTTCAAGCATCCTCTCAGTTTCAGGATTACAGAGGAGCATCAGACAATGCTAGGGTAGAGTGCAGTACTGTACCTACAGTTGAAATTGTCTTTGAGAAACTGTACCTACGTAGTTCCGTCCAAGTAAGTAAATAAAGCAACAAACTTCACAATATTACAAATAATGTACAGTTGCATGGAAAGTACGTATTTCTACAGATACCTAATTACTGAAATGGCAAATATAATGACAGGTTCGACGGACAGCTCGCGGCGCGGTGGGACATAGCACGCGTCAAGCATCTGCAGACAGCCTAATTGTTAGGTACAACACTACGAGTGAACGGAATGAAGTAATGAACTGGTGAACTGTCCCTCTGTCTTTGGTCTTTGTCGATGGTACGACAAAAATAGAGGAAAATTGGAATAAATGTTTACAATGTACCTAATTAGTTATGCAAATTAGTCTTGTTGTAAGGCTGTTAACGAAGGTAATGTGTGTGTATAGTTAAGGTCTAAGGAGTTTCTTAATCTTTAGGAAGGTCTATTAAGTACCTATATACAAAGCGTATATATGCTGAACTAAAGAACCTCGAAGAGAACGACGAAAAAGGTCGATAAAAACCTTAAAGTTTTCTTAGTTTACACATCATTGCAAACCGTAAGGAGCTCTAAGCAATGATATTATAAAGGAAAGATATGCTACGTTCATACTGAGCGACGTTTTGTGTCGTTGGGATAGTGGTTTTCAACTACGACTGCGACAGATAATACGGAACGTATGACATAGAAAGAGATAGCTATCTGTAGTGTGTTGCGCTTGAAGTATGTCGACTAAACGAAATTACAACAATTGTCTGAATTTGACTGCAACAATTTGCGCGCGCTAGTGCCCTATCTACTTCTTTATTGTATATAATATCATTGGCTCTAAGCCGAAAAGTTGATTTAAGGAGTGCAGCCTGGCTGGCCTTTGGACATCTGGTAACACATACCCTTAGAGTTTATTAACAAAGGAAGTCTTGGCCTATGGATTGCGATTGTTTCGATGATGAATAATTATATTATTAGTACCTATCCTAGATCATGACGAGACGTCAGACGTAAAGCCACACAAAAGTACCGCAAGTCCGCCATTCCTGTATGTTATTAAGAAGTATTTCCTTCCACGTTACCTTTGATCGTGATGCGTCTTAAACTGAGGTAACTAGTTAACTACCTACATACATACTAGGTAACAAAGTAATTCCCTTAGGTAGCTGTGGGTTTTTCATTTACGTAAAATATCTTAGTGTTATGACTAATTAATTTTGTGAAACGGATAATCTTTATTATGGTGAATAAGAGCAATTAATTAGAAGAGGTCACTTATAATGCGATTTCAGCTAGCTGTACTTTTAAGACTGCTCACTTTGTGGAATGCAATAAATCCAAGGTTGTTATAAATTGGCTAGCTAAACTCCGCTGACGCGAGGGATATCGATATCTAAATATGATAAAACAAAACTAAATGTGATGATTTTTTTCTTAAATCATACTTCAAGTAACAACACTAACAGTGGTCGGTGACCTCCCAAAAACAATTAACCAACCCTTTTTATTTTTTATTTAATCGCGTTTATAAGATCGATAGATACCCATCGCATCTGCGGAGTTTAGCTAGCCAATAGGAAATAACCCTTTATATTGAGTTTTGAACATAGAACCAGCCGATCGATTCTGTAAAAATGTCACCGTGATAACTTAGGTGAAGTGAGCGTGAAGTGAGCTATCAATAGGGGCAATCCATAACATCAGCCTATCGATTCTGTAAAAATCTCTCCGTGATAACATAGGTGAAGTGAGCGTGAAGTGAGCTATCAATGGAGGCAATCCCTAACATCAGGTGGAGTGGTATGACAGCTCACTTCACCTTAGTTTTCACGGTGAGATTTTTACAGAATAGCACTTCTGGGCTTAGGATCATAAATAGTTACAGGCTCTATAGAACCCACATACACATTCATCATTTTCCTGCGCTTATCCCAATTTTTTTCGCCATCTCGGTAAGTAGGACTCACTTCCTTTCTAGCCATATCATCTTTCACAAAGTCGATCCATGGTTTCTTTGGAGAGAGCCTGTATAACAGAGCCCACATTATTTTTATTAAAAATATTATTTACATATTCCCAAGGACTATCCAATTACCCAATAACTAGGTTGTGGAGGTCAGATAGGCAGTCGCTCCATGTAAAATACTGGAATTCAGCTGCATCTGGTTAGACTGGAAGCCGACCCCAACAAAGTTGGGAAGAGGCTAGGCAGATGATGATGATTATTTACATAAGTCCTACGAAAAGGAAGTTTGAAAATAAATTATAGACAGTTTATAGAAGGAGGCGTAGTTAGTTGTTACTATCTCTTACTTTCTGATATATCTTCCAAGTGCCAGTTGACAAGGAGTAAGTATTCAACCAGCAAGAAATAAAAACGATAAGTAAATATAATTTTGCAATCATAAAGAAGAAGTCATCGTAATTATTCTGAATCTATACGAGATGGCTACAAACTGAGGTTTTGCAATGATTCCAAACTAACCATGTCGAGTAAGGATCAGTTCACACCGAGATGCGACGCGACGCGACGCTGCGCGCACACTTTAAAAGGGTGACTCAAAATATACTTTATTTTCTCCACGAAAAGGTACACATTGCATTGTGAGAGTTCAGAATACGTTGCGCCGTGCAGCGCTGCGCCTCGTGACGCCTCGCGGCGTAGAGCGACGCAGCGGTACTTCGACGGTACGCGCGGCGTGCGAGAGCGGAGCGTTCGCGCTGCGCAGCGCTGCGCCCCGCGGCGCAGCGCGAAATCACTGGCCTCTTCCAGTATCGTCGCGTCGCGTCGCATCGCGTCTCTGTGTGAACTGACCCTAAGTCACACACGTACAACGTTATCTACCAAATAATCCCTATTGCCTCTCTTTCCTCCCACACACTATCACACCTTCCACCAATCGGACATCCCCACCAAACTTGGCGGAAAATGGAAAATTCCCAGTGAGTCACACGTCTGATAAGGATGTCAGGGCACGGGCCAATCATGCAATCATGCGCAATCATCCAATAACAGGTATGTGCGCGTGCGACGCCGCCGCCGCCGCCGCCGCCGCCGCCGCCCGGTGCGTGGCGCCAATTCACGCTAATTCGCTTTTTGTTCAGGATATAGCTCGTTTTGCAAGTCATAAGACGCGACAAGTGCCTAATATACCATACTCATAAAGTGTAAATGCCAATGTGGGCAGAAATGTATACATTGTAGGTATTATATATTATAGCTCTTGGATGAAGGTGGAATACGTAATAGTTACTGTTTGTAATCATAGTTATTGCTTACCAGATGGACACTTACTATTATTACATACTTTGCAATGTATAAGTAAGTAAGATTCCAGTTATAGTAATTTATGGAGACATGATCTATGAAGTGTTCAAAAGTTTACGGTTCTTATCCTGAAGTCAAAAAAACAGCGGAATAATCAGCGTAAATTCTACTTTTCAGTTGCTAATCTACAGTTTCTGATAAGCTCGCTTCTAGGAAATTTCCTCAAACTGTTGGTTTAGTGACGTCTTGTTAGACACACTTCTAGAGGCATTGATCTTATTTGATCGGTTACTAACGCCCATCGGCCTGATCAAATTAGCAGTCAGAACCTCGAGACAGGTTCGAGGTATTGTACCTACCACTACTTATAAGCTTGGGCAATCGTACAGTCAGCAAAGGAGATAAGTGTGCAAGGTCGTCGAATATAGTTGAAGTTTACTAAGAAACCGATTGATGTTTTTGAATGAAATTTAATTTGCTAAATGAGCTGTTTGTTTTCTATTAATTAAATTAAATTTTGTTCGAAAATATCAATCGATTTCTTACTACCCCCCCGCCTGCCTGCCTTACATGCATTTCATATTACAGGGTGACCCGCTCACATTCGATAAAAACGACAATTTAGTAAGAAGCCTCTTGACAATGGCTTTCCAAATTACCCCAATGTAAACGGGCCACCCTGTATTACAAATAGGGAGACCCGAAATTATGTAAACCCTGTGCTATTACTTTAGCAAGTCCAGTGGGAACCAAAGTTTCTTTTCCCAAGGCTTTTTTATTTACAAGATGTCGAGACATGCTCCAATCATCTACCTTTTTAGCGCCTGCGACCTCGACCCTTCTAAACGCCTATATCTCAACCAAATTCAGACAGCTGAAGGCGTTTCACATCATCAATACATACCAATGAAAAATTTCAACCCTTCCGAATCACATAACGTTAGCGTCTAGTTTTAAAAGAAACAGAAAAATGAATCTTACGTTTAACGTAAGATTTATTTTTCTGTTTCTTTTAAAACTAGATTCGAAACCGAAGAACCCAGCAGAGCCGCATTCGGAAAATGAATGCAGATGTCAACCACGTAGTTACCCATTTGTCTCTGAAATGTGGGAACATCCGAACACACCCTACCATGAGCTACATGCCTTGCTAAGATTATCTGCTAGCACCAATAAAACTTATCGGCCATTACGAAAACCCTATGACGTAAGCACGTCATCGGTCACTTCCTCTAACGTGACGCAAATGGTTCTTACGTCAACTAATGAGTTTTTCACTTTACAACATTTATCTAACTGTCGGAATTCGCAGATTTCCATGTTAGGTAAATGTTGTATAAGGAAAAACTCTTTTTATTTAACATTCGATCAGTTTTCCGGCCTATTTGAACCGTCCACTTTTACGTGTTTCCTTCGCAGGTGCTAACAGTTAGGTAAGGTTTTTCGTACTTCGTCATCATCATCATTCTCCTGCCCTTATCCCAAATTATTTGTGGTCGGGCCAACAAGTCCTTTTCTTCCATCTTCTCTATTAGTCTTCATCTCGCTAAAGGCCCCGATTCTGTTATTCACAAACTAAACTAAAATTTAAGTTGAGTGCATCTTTTTCTTTCTATTTCATTATGAAAAGGACAGAAGATAAATATTAGTTTAGTCCTGTCAAATTAGTCAGCGCCTGACGTAAATTGACGTATTTTTAGTAGCCAATTTTTAAAGTGAAACTTTTATTACATCGTCTCAAACTTTTTCGTCTGTGTTGCATGTCGCGTGACGGTCGGCCGCGGAGTAGTGATAAAGTTTCACTTTTACCGTGGTTTCAAAAACCCCCACCCAACCCTTTCTTAATCTCGTCTAATTTGTCTATGGATTATCTAATTTGACAGGACTAAACTAATATTTTATCTTCTGTCCTTTTCATAATGAAATAGAAAGAAAAAGATGCACTGAACTTAAATTTAGTTTAGTTTGTGAACAACAGAATCGGGGCCAATCACCCCTTTTCTAAACCAAAAACTAAAATTTTCAAGACTTTAAAAAATATATCGTTTATTTCAATGTTAGTATTGGAAACTCTTGTCTATCTACAGTGACATCATGAGCACCAAACACGAAACACTACACACGAGTAAAGCTGCAGTCTTCTATCAGACTAAAGTAGTCCGGCTGAGAAGTTGAATTTATGATTCCGGATCTATACAGATAAGTTAGCCAGTATCATGACTCCTATTGGAAAATGAACCGGAGTTGAACATTTCGTAGATTGCTTCCGGTCGAAGGAAATGTTGACTTCGCCCGGGTTACTGGTAAGGTAAACAAAAATAGAGCCTACTTATTAGACATTTATATCTATTACGCCTTAAGAATAAAGTATCTAGATAATTATAAGTACACAATAATAACTCACAAGTGGGTCAGTTTCCAATACATCATAATATAAAAGAGCTTTATCGTTCTGTTGCGCTGACGCATTACTAGTACGCACCTTATCTACAGCGAGTGACATTTACCACAGTTTCGCCATATATGTACGTAAAATTTTTAAATCGTATGAACCCGTTTAGTTTGTGGCCATTTCTGAACATGAAATTATGATAACATAACGTAACGTTAATCAATCCGCCTAGCCTTTTCTTAACTATGTTGGGTCGGCTTCCAGTCTACCCGAATGCAGCTGAATACCAGTGTTTTACATGGAGCGACTGCCTATCCTCCACAACCCAGTTACTGGACAACACGATACTCCTTGGTAAGACTGGTTGACAGACTTTTTGGGCTTCTGACTACCCGTAACGACGTCAAAGATCTACGAATGACAGCAGGAACCAAAGGCTTAAGGTGCTTTCCGAGACACGGAGGGGTCTCGATATGTAATGGATGGTCACCCATCCACAAATCTACCACGGCAAGCGAAGCATACGAGTAACCTTCAATCGACATGTGCGGCTGTTATAATTTAGCCACTATATATTGGATATAAAACGTAACGTAGGTATTACGTCCTATATCTTGCCAAGTAGAGAAAGTAAAACGACACCATTTTATTGGCAATTTATTACAATTGCCCCACAAATTAAGTCGTGTCGGCCATATAGCGATAAATTGTTAGTTTGTTACAAACATACCATCATTCGGTAGCCAATTCAAATTGCGCTGTCAGCCATTATACCGCTTCCTGGAACTTTTTAATCAAAATCGTACCTAATTGTCGTACGCAAAGGATGAATGCGACCGCGGTCTTCTTCTTTCAATCTTCCTTCCACTGCCACAAAGACCCTTTTGTAAAAAAACATTGATCACGATCGCTAATTTCATGTATTCAGAGGGTTCTAACGATATTTTAATTCCCGAGTCGGACAGTCAGTAAAGTTCTTTTGCGTGATGCTGATGAGTGAATTTAAGACTGAATAACAGATTTTTTCCTTTTTTTTTTGAACTGCGTCTACTATGCCAGGGTCATGTAGTAAAACAGTTTAATTTGAAAATAATTTATGAAAACGGCAGATGGATTGAGCATTTTGCCAATTCAACATGTTTACAGATAGCACTGGGGAATTACAGAAAGATTTACTTAGAATTTTACTCTAAATACTCTTACATGTAGAATTAAATAATAGTTATTACTTAAGAATAATAATACATAATATTATTCTTATGTATCTATTAACTATTATTTAATTCCTTAAGCAATGATTCACATTTTAATAGGAAAAACCACAAACAATAAACATAAATCAAACACAATAAATCCCATGCACGCAGTTATTAATTTTACGTTAACATACCTACCTATTAATAGCACGTTTATCTGAAGTACCATAGTATGGAACCAGGGCCTCAAGTCTGCTATTAAAATAGTGTCAGAATGGTCTATCATTGATTTCATAATTGTTGATTTTGACGAGTTTGGTAATCTACTAATATAATGGCGTCATTATGACTTTCCAATGGTCAACCACTGACACTCTATTGAAAGAAATGGCGTAAAATGGTAATCTCGTACATAATGACAAAAGAATAAATGTAATGTTTATTGCTATTTACGAGCTTCTTACTACCTACATCAGATTGCAAACACTAATACGTAATATGTAAAAATATATATTAAATGAAATCTAGCATGACATTTAGTAGCAGTTTTTCTCAGACCATCGACCGACCATTATGAATTTAGCAGATTACGAACTTTTAGCAAAATGACAATGGGATCGTGTTGAAATGACGAATTTATAAAAATAGCAGACTTGGGCCCCTGATCCATTCATAACAACTAAAAGGAAAATAACAAATATTTCTGTTTTTTTATACAAGTCTAACCTAATACAAGGTGGCAGGGACTTCGACTCACAACCTGTTATCATGGATTCAACACATGAGTCTAACCCCTTTTTTTTTTGTGGATGGGAAATCATCAAATCTCTAACCCCCTAGCGTAGACATTTTTCGTCGGTTATCAAAAAAAATCTGCTGTTTCATAAAAAAGTACAGTCAAAATGTACGGAACAGCTATTTTTTTTAAATAACCGAATCATGTACTGTATCCATGGAAACAGGTTATACCAATAGGGAGGACTAATACGCCAGTTATTAAAAAAAATGCTGTTTGCGCGTGTGCGCTTTTGTAAGAAACAGCATTGTTTTTTATAACGGACGAATATTTAGACGCAGGGGGATTCAGGGCAGCGGAACATATAGGGCTAAGGAAGGAACACGGTTGGGTTTTAGTCAGTAAGAGTCTGACACTCCCTTCTGCTCCACCCAGAGCGGGAGGGGTCATTTGATGATTTCCCATCCACAAAAAAGGGGGATTCAGAATCATCTATTGAATCCATGGTAACTGGTTGAGCGTCATATATGTTGTCCCTATGCCATCCTATATAACATGTTTTTTTCGTAACAATTATTAAGTACGTAACCTACACCAATTCATATACATAATGTAGTTTCGATACTTAGCTACCCACGTGGCGTGGAAAAAAATATATATAAATCTAAGATAAAAATCGATTATTTATATTTATCTGGTATTTTATGCCTTTATAAAAATAAACTTCAAAGGGGTAAATATTACAATAAAAAGCAATAAAAATATCCCATTCCCAGTTGATCCTGAAGACAAGTGAATAACGTAAATTAATATAACCTTATTATAATTATATGCGTATGTTTAACTTGTTCATCTATGGCTAGGCAGAACGGCTTTTGTCCTTTGCATTTTCGTAATTGTAGCACAGGACAAAATGCATTCAGCCTTTCTTTTATCCCAAACAGATGGCTAGAAAGGATTAACCCACTAAAAACATTTTCATCTAAAATGTTGCCAAGACGAGACCATGGCTCGCATTGTCAAATAATTATCAGATCTCATGAAGAGCCAAGCTTCTATCTTTACGCCTTAGTCAATTTATGAGGCTTGGTCGTTTCTTTACTAGAAGAACTATTGTATAACAGAAAAGTAATGGACAGTGAATAAATTTTTCACCTTTTCGCGCAACGGCCAAGCCACATATTTTGACTAGGGTGTAGAGTTTGTGAAGTTAGGGCTTGTAGAGTTAGGGCGTGTACAGTTAGAAGCTTGGCTCTACATGAGATCTGATAACTTTTTGACAGTGCGAGCCATATGGCCTTGTCTTGGCAACATCTTACATGAAAATTTTGGTGGTATTTCACTTCTTTTTGTAAGTTGCTGAAAAAAAAAACAATTTTTTTTCTTTTTATTTTTTTTTTGCAGGGAGATTTATTATAAGTCCTGAAATATGTATTTTATTATTTATAACAAGGAGTCCCTATATCAATTTTCAGACCTCTAGCATCAAGCTTTGCGGAAGTGTCATATAAACTTCCATCCCCTAGTTTAAGGGGTTGGCGGGTAAAAGTTCCAAGTTTTACAATTGTTCTATTGTTTGTGTACTAGTGCTAGCTTACATACCAAATTGCAGCTTTCTAAGACTTCAGGAAGTACCCTAAGAGTTTCGATGATCAAAAGTGAGTCAGTGATGAAATCGGGTTTTTGTAGATATCAATAAAATCTAAAGTATAAGAGCTATGCTATTGAAACTTTATATGTTTAATAACTCTACTATTTTCATCATATCCCGAGAATTTTGTTTATCTGGTATAATCTAAACCCAAATTATGAGGGTTCAAAAAACGACGAAGCGCTTCGAGAAAAATTTGGTAGTGTCCTTGCACTTCGCTTGGCTTGTCTTGGCGGGGGCACGGCAATGCCCCCAGATAACACTGTATCTATACTTCTATACTAATATTATAAAGAGGAAAGATTTGTATGTATGTTTGTAACGAATTGGGTCAAAAAGAACTGGACCGATTTTAAAAATTCTTTCACCATTTGAATGCTACATTATCACTGATTAATATAGCCTTTTTTTATTGCAAGAAAAAAAATGTCCACCCGTGCGAAGCCGAGACAGGCCGCTAGTATTAAGATAAATACAACAATTACTCAGTTTAAAAGTAAACAAGTGCCGTACGAAGCTATTATGCGACCTGTTAAATAAGGATTACCGTAAGCTACAGGTAATTGCTAAATGGGTGCAGATAAGAATGAGAAAAGGCGGCAAAGTTGTTTTGTTTAAATATCATAATCATAATTTATTTTTGTCTTCTGTTCTTAGACTTACGCACAGATGTTTGTTTTTTTTTTTTTGTTACCCTTTTTTACGAAATTCGCCTGATTGTATTTACTGGTCTATATTCTTAAGCTTTATTTTGTTAAGTAATCTTCTTCGCAGCATACACATTTTTTTATTAGCTGACTAAGTTCCGTATTACAGAACATCACTCAATACACAAGCATTACTTAAAACTAGTTTCAACCAATCAAATGGCTTGAATCTAGTTTTTTTAAGTAATGCTTGAATATTGAGTGACGTCCTGTAATACAGGCCTAAATTTACTCACTGTAAAGTTTGTTTCTTAAAACCAGATAGTAATTTGACAGTTGTTATGTCAAACTCCGATAAGTACTAAAAAGAAAACTTTAAGGACTTTGTAGGCCTTGGAGGCTTTAGATTTGTAGACCATTTTTTATTTTATCAAGTACCTGGTACTTGTTGACAGGCCTACGCTGTCCTTCCATACCTACTGTAATTTGAAAACATTGTAAAAGCCAATTATTTTTAAAAGAGTAACCGTGGAGTTTCTTGCCTGCTCTTCTCCATAGGAAACGACCAATTGGAACCGTGCACCTAGCTTCTGACGTTTCATAAATGCCCATGTAGGTTACTTATATCTGGGTTTAAAAAACTAATTTTAGATACTCGTAGGTATTGCTTAATTCATGAATTCATGACAGTGTTACATTCGACCATTCATTCAGGAACGCAGCACCTACTGTGAGGGTACTAGAGTACTAAATTACGTAAACATAAAACTATTTAGGTGCGACGTTCTCTAGATTATCTGTTAATGTGAGACAATCCTTTTGTTTGTGTCGCGGGACCGGCCCAAGATAACGCGTGCCGACCGTGGGAAACGCGTGACAGCTCGGAAAACTGACCAGGAATGTCGCCAGTTTCCTCATAATTTCCTACTTTCATAATTAATTTCCCATTGCGTAAACGAGCTAGTTCGATGACATGTCTTAAAGAAAATAATGGAATGACTTATTATTAAAGCAGAGGCATGTATCATCATGATCTATTTTACTCGAAAATGAAGTGGCGCAATCATTCGGGGAATGTGAAAAACCTCGCCTCTGTAATTTTTAAGAATTGTTGAAGCTGAGAATATCACAATCTTACGGCTTACTAGATTATTTTACCTTTGACTGGAGTTGAATGCAATAATGTGTACATGCCCAACTCATAGGATTAATCACCAAACAACTGTTATGTGTAACCGTTCACCGAATAAATATTACCGAACAGACTGATATCTTCTATTTTCAGCAGTAAGCAATCCGTTCGTGACGAATCTAAGCCAATATTTACGATACCTCATCGCCAAGTCGCCAACGAATTATTTTTGTGAATGAGTAACTGAACGGATCAATCACTGAGCGAAAGTATCAACCTCTAATTTTATTACGACATATTATAACTAATCTGCATGATTCAAGGATCTATTGTATCAAATTATTCAAGAAATTAATGAATCGTTGATTAAAAATACACAAAAAAGTCAGATGTGAAAAACTGATGCAACCTCTAAGCAACTTCGGTGAATAAAAATTTAAATGTAGAACTGGATCATGTCATGTCATTTCACTCTTTCGGAAATTCCGAATTCCTAATTTGAATTTTCGATTTCTCCATGTGTAGGTACCACTCTGTGGTGCGTACAATAAAAACAAACTAAATAATACGCTATGCGTAGTGCCATATTACTTATCTGATATCGTTTTCAGATCAGCATTGCATTGTATTTCTAATAAAATAACCTTAAACACTACCGTAAAAAGCAAGGCATTAACATGAATGAATTGTGTCTCGCAGATGTAGGAGGATATATTCAAAAGAGTAAAAGTAGTTTCTTTCAAACATTGATTGTCTTATTTTGAATGAACCTATAAAAAATGATACTTAAATGAAGTATGAAGATGCACCGTGCGAACGAACTAAACTAACTTTTTTTTATTGGAGTGGTAAAAAAACGATGTTTATTTTATGACAAAGATTTTTTTGTCGTTGTAAAAAAGGATTTTTATTTTATGACACCTGTAGAGGTTTACAGCCTAGTTGGGCAATGTGCATTGTTCATTACGGAATCTGTGGAGACTTTTTCAATTGTGAATTAGTTTTTGCGAAAAAAATTTCATTCCCGTGAGAAAATTGAGTTTTTGTTTGTAATCTTCTTTTTTAATTTCAGAAGGTGCATTCAACTCTGTTTAATTTTTTTTTTTTCTTACATTTCAGCTAGCTAACAAAGACCAGTTGGAATTTAGAAAAATCGCAAATAATTAAACTCAAAATGAATTTAATTAGCCGTAATTAATGTGTCATAAAAAAATATTCTCAAAAAAAGCAAAAAATAAATTGGTCCTTATGTCCGAAAGTTCACGAGAGAGTTCACAAGTAGAAGTCTTAGGTAAGTAATTTATTTACACACCTCTCTAAACAACTCATAACTAAGCAAAAATATATTATTTTGTTCTACAAACCATTGATTAATGTCTACCTATTCATGAGCGCACTATTTGCGCAGTATTAGTCCAAGTACGTGGGTACATTGTGCTCGGCTCGTGCCCACTTGACCCACATCGCTAGGTACAACGCGCCAGGTCGCCTATAGTCTAGACTAGGCACTAGGCACGCGCTAAATACAGGACACGAGAGGGATTAATATTAATTTCATTAGTTCAGTTCACGCGCCTAATGTCCTGACTGGTCTTTTAACCGGTTAAATGCCGTAATTACAGAAACAATTAAAAAGCCATATATGTTAAATACGGTAAGAATCATCCTCATCGTCATCATCTTCATAACCTTATCTCTTGTAGCTTGGAGTCGATGCAAGACGGTTTTTTCTAAATCTACTAAAAACACCAACACAAGGACTTAACAAAAAAAAACAAAAAAAAAACATAATAAACACCATCCGTTGAGGAAATAAACACGTAAAAGTTTTTAATTTTTTTCCTGTAAAAATATTGTGTCAATATACCGAATGTGACTGCACTAGGTACCTACCATAAATGTCTATGCCACAAACTTACGTATATGTACTTACATACTTACCCGTATTGTTATTACATTACGTTTTTCATAACCTACAGCACAGAATACATAATAGTAGGTACTTACCCTACAGCACAGAATACCTAATAGTACTTCGTACAGAATGGCCACTCCCTACCCCGCACTGACATCAGATACCGCACCTCACCCCGCACACCCGCGACATTATCGGCGGTTCATTAGCTCGGGTCGCTCACAAAGAACCGCAGCACTGTACTGCTGACACGAACACACAATTTTGCGATTTAAAAGTTTTATCTGAGTTTTAATCACGATGGTTCGATATTGTGATGCTTTTCCGAATTTGTATTTACATAAATGTTTGTAAGATATCGCATTTTAATACCATGCGATATAATAACCGATTATTTATAGTTAAGTAGGTCATTTAAACGAAAATATTTTAGTGTAAGCAATATTTAGCTAAGTACCTTATTTGCATGGGTACATTTAGTGAAGTGGAACTGATGATGAAGACCACAGATGGCCACCGGGACTACTCAATAATAAGTATTTCACAGGTTGCGATTCGATTACTTTAATATGTTTGCTAAGCACAATTTATGCTCGTCACAATGCGAATGGTGAAATGGAGCTGATGATGGAGTACCAAAAGAACTCCTCAACAATTAACGTCCCTGCATCGGGAAAAGCAATATTTTGTACAAGGCGATGAGCAAGTTGACATTAGTCTATTGTAACTTAGATACTTTATAAACAGACCCACTAAAAAGCGAGAAATAAAAACTTTTTAGCAAAAAAAAAACCGACTTCCAAACAAACACTAAGTACAAACAGTAAGTGAAAAATAACTTTAATTTCGTAAGTCGGTGGCAATAAACTAAAATACAGATCCAAAGACACCGACTTCCGAAATTAAAGTTATTGTTAAAAAGTTTTACATTTATTACTTAACTATTATAATATTATTTTTATTTCAATATGAACCCGACTAATTAGATAAACAATCAAACTAGTCCTTTCTAGTCGCGTCGTCGTCGTTCCCGCCATTTTTTTTACGCTCCGCACGACAACCAACCCTACTAGAGTTTACGCACACATTTGCACGTGTACCAACGTCATTTGGCTATGTAGTAGTAGTAGGTAATTATTTTGCGCGCGTTGTACGGAGTGTCCGGGGTGTGCCTACAGTGTAGACGTGAGAGTCTTAACATATAGACTGCTGAAACAAATCTAGGGAAATTACAAGCAAAACCAAGTTATTTATTTGACTTGGTACTCTTAGTACTTCCCTATTTTTTTTCGTGGTGAAATCCTCATGCATCCCCTCCGTCTGGGAAGAACGGGGGGCTATGTCGGACTCCTACCGACTAAAACCCCACTGTTCCTTCTAGTACCATGAGTCGGGGGCCCGGCAGGTGCTTTTAGTACCTACCTATTCAAGCAGTAGCTGGTGCTCACCAACTTCTTGAAACTCTCAGTCGGCCCAAAGAACCAATGAGGACAATAATGTGTCGCGGCAATCTCTTGAATACCATCTTTCAACTGATTGCGACATGATTACAAAAAGTTTAGACAGTTCATAGAAGTAAGTCTATGACTACTGCACAGCCCTGTAAGGACACCAGCGTGGGAGAGATCTCTTCTCAAAAGAATACTCCTTTTGCTAATATTTGACCCTATTGCGACATTAAAATTAGTCAAGATCGATTTAACACGAAAACGACATAAGCTTTCCTTGTTGGAGTTCAGAAAAGAAAATCCCACAGTATCACTGTCATGGCGATATGAATCACTGAGTAAATAATATTACAAATGGTCTTACATTAACAAAGTGGTTCAGTGACAATAGTAACACGTCATCTTTAACTAAATGATAACACATTTCCTTCACTTTGTAAGCAGTTCTAGGAATGTAGGAAGAAACTACTTGAAAGACTAGTTAGAGTATCATAACACTTTACTGAACATCCTTCAAAACCTTCTGGTAAGGCTAGTCATCACGAGATTAGTGAATTACAACATAGTAAAAGAGGGATTACGAATAACAAATTTTAGTTAGCCTATAGTTAGACTGTGGCCCGTTTCTTTGGCCATTCCCAACGAATATAAACAGACGATAGAAGTAATGTGACGTCGATCACCAGTTCTCTTGAGCATCACCAAACACAAAACTCAAACTCAAAGCATTTATTTCAATTAAACCATTTACAGGCACTTTTGAATTGTCAAAATTTAACTAGTCGGTCAGTTAGTCAGAAAGCTGAAGCTAGTTGCCCATTCCAAAACGTAGATCTCTTGGAGAAGAACGGGCTAGAAACTCCAAGGACACTTTTTTAAATCAAGATATTACAAAATCATCAAAGCATCATCTGGAAAAAGCCAATCCCTAAAAGTAATTTATAGGAGAAGCAGTCGCAGTCAAAAGCAGACACAAACTCTACGTCTATCAACGGATCAATACACACCAAAACACGATACGAATGTCATAATAGGCCATCCAATAGTTGAGAGAATTCCTCACGATCCACAACAGAAGCTAGTTAATTCGCTAGTATCCGGACTGCACAACTGCTGGACGTCCTAGCGCCAGGAACGCGCCCACTCCTTCCGCCGGCGTGAAGTCATCCGTCCACTTGCGAAACTTGACGACGGATACTCATCTCGTGTCAGTTTTGTTATTTATGACTAGAACTACCTTGATATTTTTTTTTCCCTTAATTAAAAAGAACTAGGTTCTTAATAATTAATTACAATCTAGCCTATAAGACAATAAGCAATTTTAGTCTAACTTAAATCTTTTACGTGATATTTTTTTTAGAACTTAGAATAATGTTCATTGTACTTTACACAAGTCCGTTCCACTTTCTTAGAGTCTGATATGATGATATAAACACTTTATTCGTGTGTTATTATTATGTGTGTCATTGGCACTATTATTTCTTCACTTTTTACACTACACTAACTCAAAAGGTTTTGTCCGTTTTAGTCTTCGCACTATATTTGTTTGATCTAACAGCTGAATTGCCTCGGTGTTCACATGTCGTTGGAGTCGTTGTTCATGGGGCTCATCAAATTTTTGAATTATGTTGTGACGGGTTCCATTTTTAGGTCACGATGGAGGTCGTCATTTCTTATATGTATACCAGGGCGCATTAACAATACTCCTCATTTAATCTCGTGTCAGTTTTGTTATTTATGACTAGAACTACCTTGATAATGAAAATTATTACTTATGGAAAAAAAAATAATAAGTAATTAAAGTGCTCGAAAAATAAAAGAATAATAGATTTCTCAGATTCCTATAGCAGTAATTAGGCCAAAGGTATAGGAGACAAGCGTCTAACAATAAAATGGAGGGTGTACAAACTAGATTCTTCAAAGCGATAGAAAATGGTTCTTTAGTTATTGTTTAAAAATGGTATTTTTGGAGAGGAATAGTGAGAAAAAAAACGGTCAAGTGCGAGTCGGACTCGCGCACCGAGGGTTCCGTACAAAGCAGGTATGTCCGTATGTAACTACAAATTTGCGGTTTTCGGATTTTTTCCTTTACTTGTGCTATATGGCCTTGCGGTCTTAACAGAGAGGCGGACGGACGGACGGACAAGTGATCCTATAAGAGATCAGTTTTTTTCCTCTTAAGGTATGGAATTATTCTTTTCGCAAGTGTCCTTACTTCCTCCTTTCCTTTATTGTCACAGTCAGCAAACGAAAACATCGGAACTATACCTACCTATTATTGATGGTCGACAGCAAAGTAATATTATGCCAAGTTAGAATACGTTAATATTACATCAAAAGTCGACTGACATTACACACTCTTACCGATGTCCCCATCAATCCACAGCTAAACATTTAATGTGACCACATGACAGCTTTAATTAATCTATCACGTTAGTGGACTGCCGCGCGCCGTCGGCGGCCATCACTCACCGCGCGTCACTTTTGCGCGGGAAATGCCACCATTACCAATTGCTTTAAGCAGGAAACGACTGATTTGCCTACTACTGCCACTTCTCACTGAATCACGATTACATTTTGGCACGAGAAAATTGGGGAAACGGTAATTGGACGATTTAAAATCGCAGCTTTATGGACCATTTTTAACTCCAATCTGACCTGACCAATCAAATGTCATGTTGATGATGTTACGTGAACTCTGATTGGTGCTGTTTTTATGGTGAGTTATTTTTCACAATGTATTGTTGAATGATAGTGTTCCGCCGACAGATCGCACTGAAGAATCAGTCATCAGATGGCCTAGTTTTCAGCCATCATTAACTGACGCAACAAAATAGATAGGTACCTAGTAGACTGCTGGTTACACCATAATTTACGAGTATGTTACCTCGTTTATCTACATAGTTGCTTCAATTACAACATTGTAGACAAATCCTGTCAAATCTTCTGCCACTGCAAAAAATCAAACATTTTTATTATCTCGAAACACTTCGCCAAAAGCTGTAGATGGAACACCTGTTTTAATCAGACAAGACACATTTCTGTTTAAGGCAAATAGACGACATTAGTTGGTGTGTAAAAATGTAAAAATTACTGAATGACGCGGGGAAGAGTTGATTTTTGGGCCATAAAAGCGAAGTCCACACGTCACGGACGTCATCCGAGCCCGATATTGCCAAGTGGGCTGGCAGTGACGTCACCATACCTTCTGGGGTCGAGCCCACGCTCCACGCTGCTCGTAGGTATATTAATAATTCCGAGTTAATACCGATACAACCATTCATGCGATTGAGACATTCACAGATGTCGTGAATACGTACGGTACAGTCAGTAGTTGTAAAAATTCTGGAGATGTTCCAGAAACGTTAAAGCTACTGGGAATTTGTCTGATTGTACTGTTTCGTAATATTCCTTCTGTGACATATTCACGGAAGGGCACACACTTCATACGTAACACTTAGGATTAGACTTATGACTTCTAGATGCATTTAAATCAGTGTCCTTACAGGTCTAATAAAAGCAGTCACAGAGTAAAACCCAGTTGAGTCCGCATAATAATTGACAAATCTTCTTTTGATTCTCTTTATTACTGAATGCACTCTGCCTTTTTTGCTGAGATGAAACGATTTTTTGGTCCTTGAGTACCTCATTATCTGCCTATAGCCTTTTCCCAACTGTGTTGGTGTCGGCTTCCAGTCTAACCGGATGCGGATACCAGTATTTTACATGGAGCGACTGCCTATCTGACGTCCACAACCCAGTTACTGGGTAATACGATACCCCTTGGTAAGACTGGTTGTCAGACTTTCAGGCTTCTGACTACCCGTAACGACTGTCAAAGATTCACGAATGAAAGCCGGGACCAACGGCTTAACGTGCTTTCCGAGACACGGAATGGTCTCAATATGTAAAGATGGTCACCCATCCATAGATCAACCGCGACAATCGTAGCTTAACCTGATCGACCGACCTGTGCGGCTGTTATCATTTAGCCCTGTGCGTCTTTTATCATTTAGGTCCCTCTGGGTACGGGAACTAAATAATCGTTTAAAAAAATGTTCTCTTTTATTCTTAGAACATTACCTATAGAATCAAGTCTGATAGATGTCATCATCCAAAGAATTCAAAGCTTCCAAAACACCAATTATTATAAATGTTTCGTTTTAGGTATTGAACTAAAAGTCCAGTGGGCGAGAATTAAAACAATAGAGAAGCAAATCAAGACAAGGTGTCCAAAACCGGAGGACCACGTAGATGTGATATATGTATATAGATTATCTATGACCTAAGCAACTAATTAAGAGCCGGCAGACTGCCTGACCCCAGACCTTATCAGTTTGTGCAACCGGAATGTGTGGACATGGCGTCGAGACTCAACGTCACCAAAATTCTTTAATTAAGAAGGGACTAAGTGCCATTTGAGGCCAATGTTATGAATTTATAACTTGCAGATTATTAGCTCTATAGATCAATATTGAATTCTTGGGTTAGTTGTGTTTGTTTCTTACTATTTTATGCTGTCATAGTTTCTAATTTTATCGTTTAGCATCTAATCATCCATATAACCATCTATGAATACTTAATTTCATCTGCCATTATTCTCATTTTAGCACTCTATAGTAATTTTGAAGAACTCCTATCTTTTGGTCATGGCCGCCTCACATTCCAAAGCATTGTCCATTCATTCGACCGTCGGCATGTCATTCATAGCACATGTCCCAAACATGTCCAAACCTGAACGAACTGTATGAGCGAGACAACGATATTTGGCAGACAAATCATGTTTTTCCACTAATGGGAAATCGAGAAAAAAATTGCCGAGATTTGGCGAAACTTAGCCCAGCGACCATCCATCTTGCTGAACCATCCACGTGTTTTGACTTTTGTCCATATTATAGAGTAATTATAGTTAGTCTAGTCAATAGGCTATTTTTGGAAGTCACAAAAAATATTGTTGACAAAAATAGCGCAGTCTTCTAAAGTTGGCTCATGGTGTTAATGTGTAATTAATCTTGACTGCCAATTTCATCGATGTTTTCATTCCTTTCCTTGATTACTTTCTAAGTGGCTAAAAGCCGTCTCAAAATATATCTCATTCTTCCAAAGTTGCGGCGAGTCCCTTGCACTGGCAATGGTAAAGCCGGAAGACATTAGAACAAACCCGTTGGCAGCAGTTAGCATAACATGTACAGAGGCCAGCACATCAAGCCACCCCAATCTAACTTCTTTGATTGATTTTTAACTTTATTGGAAAGGAATAAGGATCATATTAAATTGGGAAAATTTGACAGAATTTGGTAGCTTGATGTACTGGCCTCTGTACATTAGGAGAAATGACTGCTCGTACAACGCTATAATGACTGAGGTCTGCGAAACTAATCTAGATTTTCGGTCATTTTGTGTTACTATTGTCATCATTCTCTGGACCTCATCCCAGTTTATTCGTGATCAGCGCAACACGTCTTCCTCTTCCATACTTCTCTTTCAGTCGTCTCTCGTTAGTCTCCACCTTTCTTGCCGTATTGTCTTTCACACAATCCATCTATCGTTTCTTTGGGTATTTCGTCGTTTCGCACCACGAGTGGTTCGAACCGCGGTGTGAAACGCCGAAGAGCTCTTAGGAATGGCTGATTCGGACCGCGGCGGTCCTTGGAGCGCCAAGCGGTGTGAATCGACCAATAGCTCTTAAGAATGGGGCGATTCAAACCACTTTGTTTAGGTACAAGCTAATTTCAAAGTTTGTATGTACAGTCGAGTAGAAAAGTGTTTCATGAAAATAAAACAGTTACGACTTGATATTTTGTAAGTAATCATATTTCAAAATCACAATCGCATACTAAAATTTAGTAACTAAAATTTAGTAAGTCTACTCGACTGTACATACAAACTTTGAAATTAGCTTGTACCTAAACATAGTGGTTCGAATCGCCCCATTCCTAATATTGGTCGATTCTCACCGCTCGGCGCTCCAAGGACCGCCGCGGTCCGAAACAGCCAATTCCTAAGAGCTCTTCGGCGTTTCACACCGCGGTCCGAACTGCTCGTGGTGCGAAACGACGAAACACCCGTTGCTTTTGTCTTCCCCTACACTTATAGCCATCGACATTGACGACATTCTTACTTTCCTCATTCCTCCGCATTACATTTGTGTTACTATTGTACAATTTGTATTAGTAGAAATCTGATATAAGGCAATTAATATACTTACTATCCGGTCTCGTGGAAGTTGAAATTAAGAATCTTACCAAGAAAGTAATATCCATTTTTTTTCTCCCATATCCTTTTAAAACCCAATAACATACGACCTTTCAAGACCTTTCAATACAGCTCCCTCGTAGTCCAGCGGGGCAATTGCGTAACACATTATCAATCGGAATCGGTTTCATTTTAACAGTTCAACAACATTCATTGCGTTATTTACGTGTTGAGCAGACAAATTTTTCGAACGTATGAAGCAATGGATTAGCAATTTGCTTCAAAATGATTCAGGTTTCGATTGATAATGTGCTACGCAAATAGGGTGCAGGACTCAGCTCACAAAAATCAGCTGTTGAAGACTACGTACAAACTGATATGGGAAGTTTTAAAACGCCTTCGTTTTCAAGCACTGAAAGTAAAAATTAAACAGGTAAAGTGATCTTAGCCAAAAAGCAAGGAAGGCAATGGAGGAGAGGAAGGTAGTAACACTTACGATTCGCAACACTACTGTAAAAGACGAGACTAAAGAGCGTAAATAATCTTGAGGTATCTGTAATATTTGGTCAATATGTTAGTCCTGGCCGACAGTTGGTTAATTCAAGAATATTTAAAAATAGAAGTAGATCCCTTCAGCAGACATTTTCTACAAGGTCTTTTAGCCCCTAATATTTGCGTATACAAAGACCAAGGGTGACGCACTATTAAATCCATCTCAAGTGCGTCCGATCATTCCCCCAGACCTAGCATCATAGTCCAATATGTTTACGTTACGCTAGACAATAGCGAATGATTGTAAACGTTGAAACAAATGCGAGTGTTCTTGCGCTTGCGCCGCCAGTCAAGCATTGTGATGCATGGGTCAATCGGCATTGTTTGGATTATGTCAAATATGCTCGCGTTTGGACGCAAGTATTCAGAAGTATTGACAATATTATAATCGAAGTGTTTTGGATAGCTAGGTCGATGCATGGTGCTATTGTCTTGTGAAAAATTTGTCGGAATTCGTCAATACGAAAAATGCCGTAAATGGCTTATTGTCTTCGGCTCATAATAGTTGTTAGCATTTCTTTGTGCTCAGATATTCAAATTCAATTGTTTTCTTGGGAAAGTATTTGAGTATTGGAACTTCAACGAAAGACTTATCTGTCAATTTTACCAACCAGTTAAATACTACGCATGACGAAAAGCCGAAAAGGCGTCGACGGACGGTTCGTTAGAAATAATAATAATAGCCTGCCGATCGATTTCGATCACGGTGGCCAATCTCAACGGAGATTAGCCAGGTTCGCAGGAGATATGTATAGTGCACAAGTGTGTGCGCAAACATAGGTGCACTCTCTATTCCTTTAATCTCAAAGTCCAATGGGACGGCTTTACGTGCTTTTCGAGGCACGGGGGTATTAAACTGCCAACTTCTCCGGACTGTTAATAAGAAACTTCTAATGAAAAACCCAAAAACACTTTGTCGAACTTGGGAATCGAACCCAGGACCCACACTCAACAGTCGCGCTTGCAACCTCGAGCCCAACGGAACAGTCGTTAGATATAGGGACATAACAACAACTCACATGCCTTCTAAGTTCCTCGTTCCTCCATAATTACACTATCTTTAAATCTCTTCGTTTTGCGAGACCCATCAGTATGAAATGATTGTCCATAGATCAGGGTATGAGCGGTGGTGAATGCACCACGGCCGGTGAGCCATCCGGTCTTATAATTGACACCGTGATGGGTATCGGCAGAGATACGGCGATGTCGGCGTCACGCGATCGGGTGGCACTAGGTACGACCCTGCAGCAGGTTCAAACTAAGTGTGATCTCACACTAGAACGCCCAGTGAAGAATTGCCGTATAATGTAATAATTTTTTTTTTTTTTTTTTCAAGAAAGGGGTAAAAGCGAGTACCGTCAAGATGCTCAGTCCCCAGTGGACCCGGGCGGCGGTATAGTCTTTTCAAAAGAAGAAAGATAGATAATTCAGAAATATATGTTCTCAACTTCCACGCATGGAGAGAGACAGTGCTTGAAGGGCCTGTTCTAAACAATTAAAAGAAGTTTCAAACATCTTCGTTAACTCCTTCATCTCTGTTATCTTTACCAAGTCATCAGATTTAAAACTTTATTCATAAAATTTTTGATGAACCTTACCTAGGTTCATCAAATTAATTTCGCCGAGTGTTACTTCTTTGCCTTCCTGCATCGTGGTCCAGTGTAGCGCCGCATGTTCAATTAAACAGATAACACTTGGATTATCTGGGAATTAAGCAAATATGTCGGATTAATATATTCCCGCGCCGTAATGATCGACTCCATATTATTACACGATAGTCTAGGAATTTGTTAATTAATATAAATACTGAAGCATGACCCTTGACGTCTGAGATTGAGTTTATTAGTGTCCAGTTATTACGTGAATCAATCTGCGTAACTTTTTCCCAACTACATTAAGTTAGGATCGGCTTCTAGTCTAACCAGATGCTCCTGAATACCAGTTAGTACTTTATACGAAACTGGGTATCACGATACCCTTTGGTGAGACTGGTCGTCAGACTTTTGGGCTTCTGACTGACTGTAAAGACTGTCAAAGATCTACGAATGACAGTTATTACGTGAATATACAGGGTGTCCCTGGGAGTATGGATCAAAATAATCGAATAGGGGCGTGGTCAAGGTCATTTCCAAACTTTTTGGTCCTGAGAATGATTGATGTTTGATAATTATTTTATGGTTCAAAAGTTTGAAAAAATCATTTTAAAAAAACTATCAGGGCTGTCTAAAAAACTTAAATTGACAGTTCCTGGTAGTTTTTTTAAAATGATTTTGTTCTTTGAACACTATGCAAAGTGATTGAAAATAACAAAAGTTGGTCATAACTTTTGAACCGTAAAAAGATTCACCAACATTCTCAGGATCAAAAAGTTTGGAAATGACTATGCCCACGCCCCTATTTGATTTGATCCATACTTCCAGGAACAACCTGTCGTAATAGGTTCAGTGGCCAATAGTGGAGATGGTCAAAATAAATGAATCTGATAGAATATACCTAATGTTTCTTCAATAGTCTCACAGAAAGGTACCTACTTAAAGATGTTAAAAACTGTGGCCTCCTTGCGTGTATTTATGTTTCATTTACAACTAACTACACCTAATTTGGGTATCATAATATTAGGTAAATGCAATTCTTTTTTCAGCAAAATATGCAATTACAATATTTAAGTAAGTAGTGTCAATTCCGCCAAACTTAACGTTAATTTGACGGAATTAACATAACACTACTTATACAGGGTTATTGGAAAAACATTATTGTACTCATCATTATGAACAACTTTTACTATGGTTTGGTAACCAGAAATCGCGAAAAAAAAATCAGCTGTTCAAAATGTAGGGATTTTTTTGCTGAATTTTTTTCGCGAATTCAGGTTTGGTCCTACAGTAAAAATTGTTGATAATGATGAGTACAATGACCTTTTAAGAGGTTGTTAATGTTTTTCCAATAACCCTGTATAATGTACCTAATTGCATATTTTGCTGAAAAAAGAATTACGTTTAGATACCTAATGATACCGTAACTACACATAACTAGCTGTAACTACTTAGTTGTAAATGAAACATAAGGATTCTGTAAAGTAACGCTTGATTGCATTATTGTGTTGTTGTTGTTATGTGTAACTACACATAATAATAACTAGCTGTAACTACTTAGTTGTAAATGAAACATAAGGATTCTGTAAAGTAACGCTTGATTGCATTATTTGTCAGTTCTTTTCATAATGCAGTTCTTACCTACTAAGTTCTGTTAACTCAACCAACAGAACCTACTCCGACTATGACATGAATGATGAGCTTAACGTTTTACAAGAAGCACCTTTTTTCTATCATACAAGCTCCAATCAGGAACTTAAACCTATTGAGAAAACAATAGAATCTTAACAATCAATAGTACAATACAGCGACAGTATCCAGACGTATAAGTCAGTCCTCAAGGCACAAATTACGGCGGGCCGGGCGCCTTCCTTCCGCCACCGCAATGCTTCCCACGATCCTGCTTACCTAACGACGTGATATAGCGAGATGCAGAAGGCATACAATGTATCAAGTACATACTAAGTCCATGCAATGCATTGGCATTGGTCGATACATCGTCTTCCATGAAGCCTCGCTCCAAAAATTTTGGTAATCTGTAGTCTAACAGATCGGTGTCTACATTGAAATAGTGGTTGAGATGCAAATGAACTGATAATCAGTTGATTTGGATACGACGCTAGGGTTTTCGCGTAACTCCCAAAAACGTAACATTGAAAGGATAATGTGTATGGAAGAAGCTTCGGCATGCAAAACATAATCCCCTAGAAAATACAACAGTTCAACATTCTTCATTTTTTTTTTTGTGTTTCGCCTGTCTGTCTGTCAAGTAAGTACTAGGATTGAGTGGCCTGAAGCGGACCTTCTCGGCCAAGTTGCGTTGTGATAACTGTGCTTCACTGTGCACAATTGTTTTGTAAGCGATCAGAAGATAATACTGATGTGCTGTAGATTTAAAGAAATTAATGTAGTTAGGTACAGATCTTACGGTAAGGTGATAGTTCTAGCTAATTATACGCGCTGTAGCCGGGAGACATGACAGCCCGTTGGTGGGGTCACTTCTCACCTGCAGTGCTATTCTGTAAAAATCTCACGATGATAACTTAGGTGAAGTGAGCGTGAAGTGAGCTGTCATTCCACCTGATGTTAGGGATACTAGCTATCAATAGGGGCGCTATTGATAGCTCACTTCACCTAAGTTATCACGGTGAGGTTGAGATGAGAGATTTTTACAGAATCGATCGGCTGTACATTGTCAGTGTTATTAGTTAAGTACTAACATATGTTAAAACTTGTTACTAACCCAATGGATCTCTGTGAATAAATGATGAATAATAATAATTACTTGGTAGTATTCTGGGATGACCTGTGATTTCAATTTTTGTAGCACAGGTTGTCTTTTGGGACTCTAGCCGAGTGTAGAAAGGCCTCACACGCTAGTGTTTACATTCTCTTTGGGCCTCACCTCAGATATACACCTAGATAACGCAAGAGCAATTACTTCGCGTGCCAAAAATCGCACCAACTTACGTTCAAAAATAGTAAGCCGCCACTTTCGCGCTCAGTCCTGCAGTGCTATTCTGTAAAAATCTCACCGTGAAAACTAAGGTGAAGTGAGCTGTCATTCCACCTGACGTTAGGGATTGCCTCCATTGATAGTTCACTTCACGCTCACTTCACCTATGTTATCACGGTGAGATTTTTACAGAATCGATAGGCTGTGTACTGCTCGCTGGGTGAGCGTGAGTGAGAAAGAGCACTTGTGACGTCATTGTAGGTAGGACTACCTGTTTTCTTGACTTCAAGAAAATGGCACGCTTGGTTTTCATACAGATCGTGATACTTGCGTTATCTAGGTCTATCTATATCTGTGGGCCTCACCCTACCTGTGGCTGTCACGATCAGCATAATATTCACGTGTATGACATCGCACTTCGATAACCAACAAAGACCACCCTCCCTTAACTAACGATACATACTTCATAAAAGTACTTAACATCAATAATTCACGCTCCGAACACAAGAGCCACTAAAATTTACAAAAATATTTTTTTCTAACGCCGACATTTTGGACTCTAACCTTAACAAAATTGAGGTTAAGTTAGAATAATTTTTGCGTGACATTTTTTAAGCCAGATCGCTCGTTATACAGCCAATCAAGATGTCGCTGTAAGGCCCTGGAGACAATGACGTGATAAGAGGCAGGTGACACGTGCATTGTTTTTCAGCCCACCCCCAGTGCGCAACTGGTTTCGGGAACTTGATTCGCCAAGTACACAGCTCGTTATTTTCGAAGATGCGACATATTTTTGTGTGAAGTAAATTAGGACAACTTATGAGATTATCATGCACGAATTGTAATCTTTGACATGCACCGAAGTGCTGAAAATATAAAACATGAAATAGCTGTTGAGACAACTATCTTGCGACACTGAAGACTTAGGTAAGTAGGTATATAGGTAGATAGGACTCAAAACATGCTGGCTAGCTTCTGTACATATTTTTATTTAATTGTTCTTTGTTACCATCACGTTTCAAAACTTATCGTTCGCTCTCTATAATATCTAATCCGAAAATGAAAGTTATAAATATATTTCGTAAACTATTAATTTGGATTTGAATTGAAGTAATTTAACGGTTACATCAACTGTTTATCTTCGCGCACGATTGTGAAAAGTTTAGCGAAGAGAGAGTTTTGGGACCTTCAGCCTACCTACACGATGACCTGGCACGACCGGCGACCTGGGGAGCTATTCTCTAAGGATACAGCGCTGCCCGCAACCGCAAGGCTGTATCCTTAGAGAATAGCATGGCTGGAGAGGGCTTCAGTTTAGGGCAACAACAATTTTGTGGTTATTTGTTGCTCCATAGTTGTTCGTATGTCACCGACCTATTAGGTAACTTACTAGTCTAGCGTGAGTGGAATCCTGTAGCGTGACGTCTCACAAGGAACTCAAGGTGACAGCTTGAAGAAAAGGCACGTCTTTTCGGATGCAGCCGCCGATGCCTGATTAGATGTCAAGATTCGGGAAATTACAATCAGGTTTGTTATTTCCAAGTCTAAGAATTCTTAGATTGTGATGGGAGTTCTATAAAACAAGGAACTGTTACAGCCAGACAGTCTATAATAATTCGGTAGGATTCATGCTCCCTACTAACTCGATGCAGCTGATCGTCAAAAAAGTTTACAAACCACCATATTTCCTACCTACACCCTAATTACCCGTCATTATAATTAACATTAACTTAATCTATGACGCGACGCGTGCGTTTTTTACGCAAGCCGCGTCGCACGTGCCTCCATCTGGCGCAGGAAGAGCGCTCGAGTGGAAGCCGGGCTTCTGACGTGACGTAGTGACAGCACAGGTGATATTATCTGTGGTCCTTCAAAGTGTTAAAAAAAAATAATTTAAAAACTATATTCTTATAAAGTGGCTGGGTGTTGAGCATGATGTGTGATGCGTACAGATGATTAAAAAAGGTTTTTTTTTGCAAACGCCTGCTCTGTGCGGTGAGTTTTTGAGGGACGATTTTGAATCGATAAAAGTTTTAATCGATATTGAATTTCGGAAGACCTGATGGCCTGGCTCGAATAATTATGAGCAAAAAAGATAAGCTTGCACGTGTGTCGAGTTGAGTCAGCTGATCTTAACCCTTTACTTTGGACAATTATTTTTCCTCTTTCTCTGACAAAGTGCAAAAGTCAACAAAGCAGTTAGCAGCAATTAAATCAGTCAGTTTTGGAACAAATCCACAGATTCTGCTGAACAGTTTTCCAGTTTCTTGGTTATACAAATTTTGTTTCTACCGATGGTCTTATAAGCTGATGATCTTCCGAAAAAATAGGGCTGCACTTTCTTTTTAGGGTTCCGTACCTACCTCAAAATGGAAAAATAGAACCCTTAGAGGATTACTTCGTGGTCTGTATCCCTCTGTGTCTGTCTGTCACTCGGTCAAGACCCTTTTTATCAGGAACGCGTGGAGATATCAAGTTGAAATGAATACGTAAGTATGTAGGTCTATACGGTCCCTTGGAGCTATAAAAAAATCAAGCTTCCAAGTCAACGCATTTAAAAACCACCCATAGGTATAAGCGACATATTTTGATACACGCAAAGTAATCAAAACCCCGCCCGGCCCGTGGCTAAATAATAACAGCCGCACAGGTCGATCGATCAGGTTAAGCTACGCTTGCCGCGGTTGGTCTGTGGATGGGTGACCATCTTTACATACCGAGACCCCTCCGTGCCTCGGAAAGCACGTTAAGCCGTTGGTCCCGGCAGTCATTCTTTGATCTTTGGCAGTAGTTACGGGTAGTCAGGAGCCCGAAAGTCTGACAATCAGTCTTACCAAGGGGTATCGTATTACCCAGTAACTGGGTTGTGGAGGTCAGATAAGCAGTCGCTCCATGTAAAATACTGGTATTCAGCTGCATCCGGTTAGACTGGAAGCCGACCCCAACATAGTTGGGAAAAGGCTAGGCAGATGATGATGATGATGAAATAAATCAAAACCTAAATATTAGATACGGTACTCCCCGTACCCGTTCACCTATAAATATGAAATTTAGCAAGAAGCAAGGTCTAACAGCACAAGTAAAGTAAAAAGTCCGAAAATCGTTAATTTGTATTAGATAAATCACATCAGAAAATTCTATTACAAACATACATTTGCAGTTGGAGAATTGAAGATGACGTATATCGCTGTACTTAGGGGAGAACATTTTTTTAACTACAAAGTTAATTTTGTTCTTGGGATCAAAAAGGGATCTGACTGTTTTTTTCTTACTTGAATGTCTTGCAAAATATGAATGTTTCATTTTATTCTGCAATCGCAATTCGCAAAGCTACTACATCTGAAACATGATCCTAGAGATTAACAGATAAAATCCACATAACAACAGATGAACAGACTATCTACCTACGAGCCGGCGACGATTTTCTACACTCATCAAATAAGGTGTTAATTACGTACACACGCCATATCAATAGACACAAATCGCTAATAAAGACCATTGGTATAAAGTTTATTGAATAAAATTAATGCATCTAGTATTAATTTTATTCAATAAACTAGGATTGTATGACGTACTACTTACTAATACGACTTCAAATGGGAACATAAATCATTGTTTTACTACTTTGTTTTATTTTAGAGATTGATTTGAATGTGTTTTTAATGCACTGGGTTTCTATATCGACTCAGAGTCGTGCACAATAATAACAGATATAAGCACGTCGAGCCAATTCATTTTGGTTCATCGTGGCTTAATTGGTCACGTATTATAAACGAATAACTTAGTAAAAAAATATCATGTCTCATTTAAGACATTTGTACCTACAAATCAAATTCGTTAAAATCAATCTGTCTCATCACCAAATCTTTCCAAATCAGCACCCTAATTGACTAACACACCCCATTGACACATGAAACCCATTGCAACTGATAGAGTGTTTCGCAATTACCCCGCCCGCAGTATCAATGACTGAAATCCCAATACGACATAGCTGAAATCAGTATTTTACACGGACCAACAGCCATTTAACCCCCGCAACCCAATCAATTAATAACAAGCGATCTTTGACCCAATTCAATTGGACAATGATAGAAACGAAACGACGGAACTGGAGATGATTAGCCAACGGAATTTGAAGTCCCTAGTTCCCTGGGATCTTCAGGAAAAACTTTGAGTCGAGCATGGATTGCCATATTATCAACCGGAAAGCAAACCACAAAAAAATTTGGAAAAAAAAAACTTTATTAAAAAAAACAACTGACTTCCAAAAAAACTACAAAGTGAAAAATAATTTTAATTTCGGAAATCGGTGTCGCTCGTTGGGTTCGCATTTCTGTTATTGCCATTACCACCGACTTCCTAAATTAAAATTATATTTTCACTTTGTAGTGTCTTTTTTGAAAGTCGGTTGTTTTTTTTTTAATTTTTATTTTTCACTTTTATGTTGTACTTACCCCACCCAATTCGTATAACACTACTTGATAAGAAGAAGCAAATTTTACATACATGCTTTCAAATAAAATAATAATTTTGCAAATCGGCTTATAAATAACGGAGTTCTCTGAGGTAACAAACATAAAAAAATATTCAACCGAATTGGTCATCATCATCATCATCAGCCGGAAGACGTCCACTGTTGAACAAAGGCCTCCCCCTTAGACCACCACGCCGAACGACAATCCGCCACTTGCATCCATCGGTTGCCCGCGACTCTCACGATGTCGTCGGTCCACCTAGCGGGAGGCCTGCCTACGCTGCGTCTTCCGGTTCGTGGTCGCCACTCAAGAACTTTTCTTCCCCATCGGGTATCAGTTCTACGAGCGATGTGGCCTGCCCATTGCCACTTCAACTTCATTCACACAAGAACCGAATTGATAGCCTCTTCCTTTTTTTAAAGTCGGTTAAAAAGTCCCTAAGTTTCATGAATCTTGCTGGAATAACCAAGTTCCTTTAGGACATCCATAATACTATGGGCTGATGATTAAATGTTAGGGTTTGTAGTTTGTACGTCATAACGTATGGTCAGTTGTAGGTAACTAAGTAGGTATATTCCATTTTCCTTCAGCCGACTTTCAGTTACCATAACAGCTGATACGTTTTCCTGTTATTTTCGTTCATAGTACTGGGTATGAATGAATTGCATGTGCGTATATGTTGTATGCATGTACTTGGAACTAGGGTAACCTATCAGCTATCAGCGCAGCAGAGTAATTGCGTAACATACTAAAAGTAGGAATGGCTTTCATGTTTAACCGACTTAAAAAAAGGAGGAGGTTCTCAATTCGACGGTATGTTTTTTTTGTGTGTTTGTTACGCGATTACTCCGCCAATATTTGTGGACCGATTTTCAAAATTTTTATTTGAAAGGGTATGCTCCCGAGATGGTCAAATCGGAATCTGATGAGGAAATCTCATGGAAATCGAGGGAAACTCTCAAATTTTGTAGGCACACCTATAACAATTTGGGTATTTTTTATAGTAACTCGTGTATTTGATCTCAGAAAGCACCATTCAGTGAAGTGGAACTGATGATGAAGACCACAGATGGCCATCGGAACTACTCAATAATAAATATTTCACGGTTTGCGATTAGATTAGGTAATTTAATGTGGTTTCTAAGCACAATGCGTATCGTGAAGTGGAGCTGATGGTGACTTCTCAATCAGCTCCAGTTCTCCTGGTTCTTACAAGGAGAACTCCTCAACAATTAACGTCCCTGCATCGGGAAAAGCAATATTTTGTAAAAGGTGATGAGCAATTGACATTAGGCTATAGTAACTTAGATAAGCTACAAACCGGCCGACCAAAGAGTGTAAAATAATAAACTTTTAACAAAAAAAAACAACCGGCTTCCAAAAAACACTACAAAGTGAAAAATAACTTTAATTTCGGAAGTCGGTGTCAATAAAAGAAAATGCGGAACCAACGACACCGACTTCCGAAATTAAAGTTATTTTTCACTTTGTAGTGTTTTTTTTTTTTTGGAAGTCGGTTGTTTTTTTTTTTGTAAAAAAGTTTTTTATGACAGTTCAACAACATTCATTGCGTTATTTACATTGTTAAGCACACAATTTTTTCAAACATATGAAGTACTAGCAGCGCCCCGCGGTTTCACCCGCATAAGTGTCGATCCCGTGGGAATATAAGGATATATAGTATCCTGTGTGTTATTCTGATGTATAAGCTATATTACTGTAAAGTTTCATCAAAATCCGTTCAGTAGTTTTTGCGTGAAAGAGTAACAAACATCCATCCATCCTCACAAACTTTCGCGTTCATAATATTAGTAGGAGTAGGATAGGATAGTAGGTTTGGATTAACAATATCCTTCAAAATGATTCATATTGTGATTGATACTGTTACGAAATTAAGGTGCTGGTCCTAATGAAAACGTAGAACAAAGTTAAATTGAACCTCTTTATGTAAAGTCCTCTAGACTGAATTATGGGCACGGCGACCAATCGCAGCGGAGACCAGTCTTCAGCGCGGGAGATATTGTAGTGCACTAGTGTGTGCACTGTCTCTTCCCTCATTATCATTGACCGATGGGACGACAATCAGACACGACCGGAGAGAGATCAGGCGCAGGATCAACAGCTTGACGTGCTTTCCGAGGCCCGGGGGTATCACACCGCCAACTTCCAGATTCCGGACTGTTACTAAGAAATTCCCAATGGCACCTTTGCCCTACCCAAGAATCGAACCAGGATCCCACGCTCAGCAGTCGCGCTTGCTACCACGAGACCAACGCAACAGTCAACCCTTACCCAGACCTTTTATGTACCGACACATATATGAACCGCCAATAGGCAGATAGATCATTACATTGTTAACCGCGTAACATCAAAAGTACGTTTCCCTGTGTTGGACAGAATAATAGGATAACTGGCGTGATTATAATTATGTAGGTATGTACATAATCAGCTTCCAAAACAATAATTGCATCATTAACTTAGGTAAACTGTATTAGTTTCATCGTACGTTTCGGAAAAGTCGATTAGGATGGACTAGCCACCTATGAGGCATAATAGAGGACTGGCACTACACAGGTCAAGAAATCGAATATCTTTTAGAAGTGATTTTTATGATACTTAGCTAATTAATACTGCCCTTGTAACAGCAAATGCAGTACTTGCAAAATGGCGATTTCGAGAAAAACGCGTTTAAGTGTTTTTTTTATCTCTACTTTAACTGATATAAAACTCATAAATGTTTTGTTACGAAAAAGGTACATAAAAATACCAAGTCTCCCCATGCTTGAAGTCTCCCCATGTCATTTTTGACAAAAAAGGAAAATCGTAAAAATGTCGATTACTGCATTTACTGTTACGAGGGCAGAATATTATGGGTATGCAAAATTAATAAGACCTCGTGGAGGAGCTCGCGTAAATAATATCAGCCGCACGGATCAATCGAAGCTTAAGCTACGTTTGCCACGGTCGGTTCGTGGATCGGTGTCCATCTATAAGATATCGAGACTCCTCCGGGTGTGGATATTTGACAGTCGTTATGGGTAGTCAGACTATCGACTACTGGTATTTTTTCAGCTGCATCCAGTAAGACTGAAAGGCCAACCTCAACATAGGAAAAGGCTAGGCAGATTGAAAATTCATAAGACCCCCGCAGAGCGCCTCAGAGGGTCAAACTATAAGTACTTAAGTTGAGAAGGTAGCTATAGGAAGGTAAACTGGTAAAACTAAGGTGAAGTGAGCTGTCATTCCACCTGATGTTAGGGATTGCCCCTGTTGATAGCTCACTTCACGCTCACTTCACCTAAGTTATCACGGTGAGACTTTTACAGAATCGATTGGCTGAAGACATACTATGCTGCAACCGTTCAGCGACGAGTTCTCTACAAAAACAACTGTGAATCCTTGCTCACATGTACGCTTACACGTTGCTAAGCCTCATTTAAGAGTGTTTGAAGATAGCAACAGTCAAGATAGATTACCAGACTAACACCTACGAAACGAACTCATTTCCCACAACAAACAACCAGTGTGACTGGATTTTTCCAGCATCAGTTGCACTTATGCAACCTTTACTAATTCTTTTATTCCCAGAGCTCAGCGACCAAAGGAATGTCATTGTTTTCTCCGACTCTGTGGCTGCGACGAACCGGCACACAGGCTCCATACATGTCGCAGGAAGATTTTCGCGAGGCAAGGTAATGACAAGTGGGCCGTAACACGTAGGCACGATAATTGGACGCAATGGCCACCGGCCGACGGCCATAAACGAACCGAGCGTGGGTCGAGCGACGCACCGTCTATAAGCTCGCCCAGCGCGGCCCGCTGGCGGCGTGCGCGGCGCGGCGGTTCAGCCTGCCCTGGCCGCGCCAGACGTAGATGTGTTCGTCGATTGTCTCGCTTTGCCTTGACTTGATGTTTTCATTCACAGTGTTTTGCTGACGTCCGCTGTCTAGCTTTGTCTAATAATTGTTGTTTTGTATCTACTTTCGTTTAATTTCGACGTTTACTATCCAACTAGTAACAGATAGAAATTGTTTATAAATTACATACATTTCTACTAATCATCCCATTGTTGCTTCGCTGTTAAAATAATGACTGATTAGCGGCTGGAGTTACTTTACACAGTCGTTGGTATAAGGCTCATTGCCAAAACTGCGTTGGGGGAAGTAAAAATCAAGCCAAAAAGCTATGCCCCAATGAATCGTTCAGTTTATGGTTATCCGGTCATCGACACTTTATCTACCTGATTTTATGGGGGTTGCTTCTATCAAACTATGTAAAAGTCTTCAACTTAGTGTTATTTAGCATTATGGTTTAGATAGGCAGACTTAGTTACTTAGAACTGGGATTGATGGGGCCCGACTGACGTCTTTACCTTCGGGAGGTAAAGAAGTCAAGTGATGATACCATTGTCCAGACAGTCCTAGTTGTGAAGACTTCAAAGAACCAATGACACGGAAATATTAAATGTGATTCTTCGTAAAATTGATTACATTTTGGAACACAATCGTTCATGGAAATTATTGAGAAAATCATTCATAATAATCGAAATTTGTGACTAAACCCGGCAGACATGCCTCACAGACGGCTTAAGGTGACACACTCTTAACCAACTAGACATTCGTAATCCGTCCACTTCCTGCACAAAAAATACGTAAGCTCTATCGTATTGAACACCAAAAACGGCATTTAATCTACTCGGGAGTGGCGTCTATTTCGGTCGTTGTCCATCCATCGGGAGCCTGTGATACACAGCTATTCCGGGCGGGGCAGGTTTTCGGGGAATGTCAACAAACGAACGGGCACTCATTCAATGAACTCGGTGTATGCGTCGCCGGTGGCGGACCGGTCCGCTTGGGTATTCATAAAAATTATGCTCCCAGACACGCTCAATGAGTGCCGTCGCATTGCGCCTTAACATTTACAAAGGTCTTTTATGGCGTACGGATCGGATCACGTAAGTTATTCTTTACGGATTTCGAGACGTGATGAAACAGAGCGCTCTCTGCGATTGTTACAGAGTGATAGACTTTCGTTTGCGTGCTACAATATACATAACTGAAATCGATGGTCCATTATTCAATTTCACAGTATTCAGATATAACTATTATTTCCGAACTAATTTGATTGCCGACAGGTGTTTATTGCACAAGTTTACGAAAAGCGATTACTGGCGTGGGCGGCGTGTGACGTGCCAAACTGGCCTCACTACTCGATATAATTACCAGATCATTGCACAACTAATGAATACTTATCTAATCAATAATCGTACAACATGCTTCAGAGCTTTGTTCACAAAGATTGGCCCCAAACTGCGCCGAATGTTATGTATGAATGTTGCTATTTCACGTTATTGGAAACTAGTTCAAGATTATAATAATTAGCAAAAAAGGTGCGGCTGTATTCTCAACATCTCAGCACACAGAAACTCCTCGACAGCGTGTTTTATGAACAATGGCTCTATTAGAACCAGTAGATCGGGCAGAACATTATGAAATGAAAGATAGCGTTAAGGATTTAGTTTCATATAATTTTCTTTAACAAATGATCAATAGAAAATTGTATAATTAACAAGTAGCGTCTTAACAGATACTTCGAAATTATTAGTATTGTAGGTAGTATTATACAAATACTTTGGAATGTTCATATAAACATCTCATATGAATCAATGTACGGTGGCCAGCACATCAAGCTACCCCAATCTGTCAGATTTTCCCAATTGAATATGAACCTTATTACTTTGTGCTAAAGTTGAAAATCTATCAAAGAAATTTGACAGATTGGGGTAGGTTGACCTGCTGGCGTCTGTACATGGGACTCCACGTTTCACTCCACCGTTACTGTTACCACACTAGCTTATCAAATGCGGTACAATTTATTAGTTTTTGGAGCAGAGCTCGGCGGCTGGACGAAACACAACATACGTCAAACACATGAAACTGCCATAGAAATGGTACGCGGGTCTAGGGTAAAACAACCGGCCAGCCGCCGCGCCCTGCCGCAGCTCTGTGATCTCACAGCCTATTCAAAAATTTGCAATTTTTTTTGTGTAACCTTCACAGTGCCACCGACTCATTGACATAAATATTTAACAAGACAGGGAGCAACAACTTTTAAAGAATTGCTGTACTTTTGATTGCAACTACTAAATTAGTGGAGTTTTTTTTAATACATCAATGATCTCAAACATTGCAATTATGTTTACAAATAAGGAAACATTAATTCTAGTGGCATGAATGATGAATAATAATTAATTATTGAATATAAACAATCAAAGCTACAGCAGCAACACAATGGTAGTGTTGTGGACGGCTCACACTGCTTAGGTACTGCATTTTATACACCATCCAATGTTGTTTCAATGTTTACAAAATACTAGACATAATGGAGATTCATAATGAGATTACAATTGAATATACATTACGCGAGGCCATGCTTAGCAGGGTGAAATGAAAATACAACCGTTAACCGCTTAGTTAGGCGCCTTGGATGCACTGATCATCGAGATTAACTAAATAAAGCAGTCAATAAATAAATGATCATAAATATCTAATAAATACCTACACGGGCTATATTTACAAAAAAAGCCTTCCTCATTGACGGCACATACTCAGCCTTTAAACAAATATAATACAGCACTATCCCAGGGGATAACAGGTATAAATTAAAAAATAAAGCTGCCGGCTTAAGACTTGTATTACAAAATAATACTGACACCAGTAAAATACTCTATCCACGAGATGGAATGTGCGGGCACTCGGCCCGGAACGGCAATAGGAACCAACTGCGCTACTCGCTGCCTCGCACAAGCATACAATAAATTCATCACAAATTCTATTTGTATAGAATGGAATATTAATAAATACAATTAACATTGATTCACAATTATCTAAGTATAGCGTCGTAGCGTGCGAGGGCGCCAGTGGAGCCCTACGCACGTCACTGGTACTCTCCGCTACCTCAACAAACAATAACATGCGGCATGTGCAGCAGCACACACCTCTCTCCCACACCAAACAGACCAATTCCCGTATGTACTGTTTTGATTATCAAAAGAGTCAGACAGGGAATTGATCTTTCCAGTCTGGATAGCAGCTCAGCCTTTTGTATCAGCAGATACAGTGCAAACAACAATATAACATATAACAGCTCTACTTGAAGCGAGTAGCATTAGGTACATGGTCGTTGTTCGATCTCACACATCCGATACACACTGAACGTGAACAGAATAATACAGATTACAATCCACAAAACGAACACCTGGGAGGAGACTGAAATTTCAACTCTGTGAAATGGAACCCACCACGGAACGGATCCGAGAGGTATATACAAAAGAAATTACTTCCGAATAAATTATAAACTTCGTAAAATAATTATCACATAAATTTCTCCTTATATCTTCCATTCTCTCCACATAACTTAACACATAATCTATCTATAATATGTACACGACATACAATATAAACAAGGGACTCATTGTCCGGCGATTGTCCACAAGAGAGGAGCTAGTGGGGCAGGTCGGGCGGCGCGGGCGGCGCCTTGCAGAGCGCGACGCGGCCGCGAGGCGCCGCCACCGCCACCAGCTGCACCTGGCCGCGCTCCTCCGAGAACGGCGGCGTCTTGCCGCGCCGGTGCAGCCGCACCCACGCACCGAAGCAGACTAGAATAGCGAGGAACACGGCGACGGTCGCGCCGCCCGCGATCGACGCTGTCTCCATCATGAGCTGCCGACTCGTAAACACGTACGAGTCGTCCAGGTCCTTGAACTCGCAGCGCTGTCCCACGAACCCGCTCCGGCACTCGCAGTTGTAGATCGGGCTGTCCGATATCACCACGGTGAAGCACACGCCGCCGTTGAGGCAGTAGTACTCCGAGTAGTCGGGCTCGCACTTGAACAAGGGGAAGGTGACGTTGAGCCGCGGCTGCGGCTGCGGCTGCGGGTGCGGGCGCTGCGGGCGCGCGGGCCGGGCTGGCCGCTTGGAGATGGAGCTCGAGCAGGCGCCCGCCAGCGCCCAGGCGGCCGACACCACCGCCCACCAAACTACCAACGATTGCATTTTCCGCACGATCCGGAGGGTCGGCGCTCGCGGTACGTGCACGATTTTGACATTGGACGGTGACTTATGAGAAATCCGAGAGGCGATGACATGACCGCATTCGAATTTCGAACTGGAACCCTTCGCTCGCATCCGCGTCGGCGGTCCGCCCAGACATGTTTCCTGTGTTAACTTTTTTTTACGTCGACGATCACTCGCTCATGACGGAGGCGCGGTTTCTACGAGCGCCCGAGATATCGCATCGATCCCTCGACGGGCATGTCGAAAGTGAAACACTGAACACTGTTCGAAACTCTGATAGTCGTGGTTCACGATTATTCACGGAGCACATACACACAATGTCCCGTTCGAAAAGATATACACAAAATGGTGCTGAGAGAATCGTAAGCACACTACGCTCGGTGAGTTGTCTATGCGCGACTGACGGGACGGAGGGCGTCCACTGCATCCGCCATCTGCCGACGAGAATGAAATGCGGGGAACTCGACGGCGCGCGCCTGTGTGCGACCGTGTGCGTGCACGGGGAAATTACACTCGTATGCGTCACCCGCCTACCTGTGTGAGTGAGTAAACCTTTTTTTTCTTTGTATGGGATTATGAACAAGGTATTTCTTTTTCTGAGCGATTCCGATCCTCAAGGAACCATTATTTGTGGATCCTTGAATATGAACATTATTTTATCAAGTTTAAATATTTGTCAAGAATTTATTTAAATTCTTACAAAATTTTTAGTAACTTTTGAATGTTGTTGTGTAGGTATTTACAAGTAATTTATATGTAAATAGAAGGTAGGTACTTAAATAAAACTATGACGGAACATACATGTGATGCAAGGTAGGCAAGTCCACAGTAATTAACTATAACTAGGTAGGCCGTAGAGGACAGAGTAAATACGATTGCATTCATTTGTAACATTAGCTCATCGTCAGATAAGAAGTTAATTTTTTTCTTACGTCTAAATACGGAAGATTATATAAGAAAGTTAGCTTTATAATTCTGTTCGCTATAAGATCTTTATGACTCCTTTATATAAAGGGTAAAGTTATTAATTATATTTTTTATTAAATCACACTAATATTATATAGGTATGCGAAAGTTTGTGAGTGTATTGTATGTTTGTTACTTCTTCACGCTCAAACGGCTGGACCAATTGTGATAAAATTTAGTATGGAAGTAGCTGACACCCTGGATTAACACTTAAGATAGGTACTTTTTATCCCTATATTCCCACGGGATCAAACCTTATGCAGAGACCTCAACTTAAGTAAAACGGCTACCTACTTGTTTGTGAAACAGATTGACGAGAACTTGCATCAAACTTTAGTTTTTCTTTACTAACAGAATTAAGCAAACATTAACGTTTACTCGAAACCTACGGGCTTCGTAGCTGGACAAACTTACATCGGGAATGTGTTATGAATGCAGTGGTACCTTTTTATATTTTTAAATCATGGTCGAAACAGCCTCTTTTCCACCACACCAAGTGACAGTGCTTATTGGTTAAACTGTACTTTCTGGGAAAAACTATAATATCTTAAGTTCTATGTAAGCCACTATCTTTTATGAGTGTGAGAAGTCACCGGACTCGGGAGGAGTCTGATGAGGATGACTTTCCTTATGTAGGTATAGGTAGGTACCCTGAAAAATATGATAATATTTTCACAATTTCATCATTACTATTAAAACCATAATCAATCTAACTTGAATCGAATGAGTTAATATTCTAACTAGATTTATTAATAGGTACTCAGTAAAAAGTTGTTTTTCTTGGCTGCAAAGTATTCTATAGTATGGACAATGTGCTTTATGCCAATAACCCACAGTCTGCTTTCTATAAATATAATATTTCTATAATATTAAACAAAAGTTAACAAGGGGAGCAAAACTTTGTCTAACTATTTTCTCAAGTTCAATTAACACATTTGCTTTCTATATTCCATGTGAAAAAAACAACTACGCTTAATGTCTGTATTGCAATCAGTAATGGAATGCAACTAGAGTTGTACCTTGCCAGCTGTCATTTTGAATGAATGATATGAACATAAAAGTTTAGTGTAAGACTAAAAATACTTAGTCCCGTATTACAGAATGTCACTCAATACTCAAGCATTACTTAAAACTAGTTTCAACCAATCAAATGGCTTGAATCTAGTTTTAAGTAATGCTGAGTATTGAGTGACGTTCTGTAATACGGGCCTTAGTTTCAGTTCTAATCGTCAGTTTTTTTATGTTTATGTTGTCAACACTAGAGTTATGTCAAACAGTCAAATTGAATTGTCAATGTCAAGTCCATTGAATAATTGGATTTTGCCTATTGTTGTTGTTGTTTATGAAAATAAATTGTGAAAACTGATGTTTTATAAAACAGCGTAATACAAAAAATCTGGGTCAGGATGTCGGAATCCTCCAAATCAAAGTCTTCCTTAAATTTAAATCCGTCACCCACTTTACAATGCAAAGATCTTCACGAATATCTAAAAAGTCGTTCGGCCCAGTTTTTAGAGACTTTATATAATTATCCTACAATATGTTTAGCTGTTTACCGGTAAGTCAAGCTAAGTTCCGGTAAGTCTAGACATATTCCTAAAACGAGTACTCAAAAGTTGACGGCTTTTTTTTAATTTATGAATTGTTCTTTTTAGTACGGACGCCTTTAACGTGCACGTCTTTCTGCATCGTTCTCACATGTATAATTTCAACATGAATGATGTAATCAAGATTTTTGTAACAATTTTATGATTTAAAAGAGTGTCCGTGGAGTTTCTTGCCCGTTCTTCTCCACATGGATCTACGCTTTGGAATGGGCAACTAGCTTCATCTTTCTGACTGACCGACCCTTGACAATTCAAAAGTGCCTATAATTGGTTTATTTGAAATAAATGCTTTGAGTTTGAGTTGAGTTTTGATTTTGATATTTGAGGTTAGGAACTGTAAAAAATTACAGAATGCCTTTATAGTGTCGAGAATAATTAACAATAACAGCTAATTTATTCCAACAAAATTAAACCTTAACACAACAATAAAAAATATACGGAAAAGTTTTTCAATTAGCAAAACTCATTTTTCAGAGAATTGCCAGAGTTGGCTCGACACTTCGTGATCAGATTGCTGTTCGTGGAGCAACCGGTGCCACAGGCGGTGGTCACATCCTGGGTCTCACAGACTTTTGCCAAGTGGGTTGATGTGACATTATTTTCACTTATTAACCCTTTAACCGCTTACGTCGGATTAATGCGACAAATATTTTCGTGTCCATTTCGCCAGACTCGTATATTTACGAACCAAAGCTCGTTTACTCTGTTTTTTTTTTATTAATTACGCTATACTCTATCAGGTTATTTGAAAAAAATAAAATCGAATCACTGTGCAGTGTGCCGGGCGCTGGGGGCACGATAACTGTTATGAAGCCGGGTGGTTAAAAGGTTAAAGAACATTTTTCCTACTAAACTTAATGCCGCCCCTTAGACAACCCACTGTCCAATGAATCAAATTGATTGCATCAATTGATTTTAATGACATTTGAACACTACAAAATATCTATTATAACTTTACCACTACATTATTTTAATGACGTTTGAACACTACAAAATATCTATTATAACTTTACCACTACATTATTTCTATTGCAGAGAGCAAGCCAAAGCATGTGAAGCACTCTCTGAGCTCTCAGTATGGCAGGAGGCTCCCATCCCCGGGGGCATGCCTGGCTGGATGCTCGCACTGTCCTTCAAGAAAAACCTCAAAGTTGCACTGCTTGGAGGGTATGAGTGTGACAATTTTATAAAACAATATTTTATTTATAAAAAGTCCTGCAATGTTGTCTCACTATCATCCTATGTTTCCTGGTAGAGAATACCCAAGGAACTAAGTTTGCCTTTGCACTTTTAAGTGCCATAAAGAATTATGAAATAAATAATAGCAGAAAAGTAAATGTAAACAAAGACTACCCACTATATTAAATTGCATCAACTTATCAAATTAGTATATAGGGTGACTGGTAATTAGTGACCGATACCTAAACACGTGATTGTACTCATGATAACAAACAACTTTTACTATGGGACCAAACTTGAATTTGCGAAAAAAAATCTGCTGTTCAGTACCTACATTTTGACCAGTTAGGTGAACATAAATGACTGAACAGCAGATTTTTTTTCGCGAATTCAGGTTTGATCCCATAGTAGAAGTTGTTTGTTATCATGAGTACAATCACGTGTCAATCGGTCACTAATTACCAGTCACCCTATATACATATAAATCTAATTCTGAATTGAATCAATATCTACTTGATATTTTGCTGGTCTATAGTTTCCTTTATTGACCCTACTAAATTGTGACCAGGATCTACATTCTACAATAATATCCTTTCAGCGGCCGTCCTTGGAGCATGTCATCATCACTAGAACCGGACGGCAAGGCTCGAGACGTGGAGTTCCTCGATTCCTATGCACTGGAGAGATGGGAATGTGTGCTTCACTACATGGTGGGCAGTGCACAGACTGAAGGCATCAGTGCTGATGCTGTCAGGATCCTGCTGCATGCTGGGTTGATGACCAGGTCAAATTAATGTTGAAATTAATTGCATATTGTGTTTAAGAAAGGCTGCACAGGGCAATAGTATGTATTCTAGACACAAAATAAGAATAATAATTATTATTATTTGGTTAGACACACTAGCAGCTGATTAGCTGATGTGTGTGTATTTTGGGGTACTATTTTATAGGATCATATGTCTATGTCAAGTTGAGTCACATACTTAACTATTTTTTATTAAATAATTATTTCAATGTGCATATTTGATATTGTTATACTTAAATAATATAAAAAAACCGGTCAAGAGTTGGACTTGCGCACTGAGGGTTCCGTACTTTGTAGGTATGTAACTAAAAATTTATAGTTTTCGGATTTTTCCCTTTACTTGTACTATGTGACATTGCTTCTTGTCAAATTTCGTGATTCTAGGTCAATGGAAAGTACCCTAAAAATTATTCCCTTGAGAGTGTCGAAATATGCGTTTTTTGCGGCATAAACGGCCGCATCTTTTTTTTTACGTTAACATAGAAGTTTGATTTTTTCGCAGCTTATAGGAACTGTTGACCTGAGTATATGGTTTTAATTTCAACTCAATGCTTCCAGACATTCCCGAGATAAAGGTTCTTAACAGACAGATGGACAAAAAGCGACTTTCAATATTATTAATGAAAGTCAGTTTTTGTGTCTGTGTGACCGGACCACATTGTCCTAAACTACCCAACAGATTTTGATCGGAATATCACCATCATTTAGAAAATATATTCCAAAAGTTTATGTGCATTAGGTATATATCCACCAAGACGCGCCCGACTCTTTTTCCTAATGCTTACAAAACAAGTGTGCAACATTCTGCTAGTGTTTTAGTTTTGTTGATACACACTAATTTTAGTGGGTAATTAGTGTGTATCGAAAAAACTAAAACACTATTGGAAATTTGGAATTAACTAGCGATAACCACTAACGATTCGGAAGAAGAGTGGGGCGCGTCTTCGTGGGTTGCACTACCTATATACATTATATTAAACGTATATTAAAGGAATCTCCATATTTTGTCAAGATGTGAAAGCCATGTAAAGCAGGGGTAGCTAGAATAAAACAAAAAATAACTTAGTATTTAAATTGTAATTTCTTTTTTTTTTTGTATAGAGATGCAGAAGACGGTTCGGCAGTGATTACTCGCGCCGGTTTTCAGTTCCTACTACTGAGTACAGCAAAACAAGTAAGCAACATTTCATTGTTAGTTGACCTAGTGTTATATTTTGTCAAAATAATATTTTTGAATAAATTTACAAAGTGTTACTAGTTTTGGTAAATAAAACTTGGCTGTGACAATATAGCATCTAGCTTTATATTTAAATACTATAAAAGTAAAATGGACGTGTTTTGTATACAGGTATGGCTATTCCTGCAACACTACTTACACACGGCTGAGAAGCGAAGTCTGAGCGCGGCAGAGTGTCTCGCCTTCCTATACCAGCTCAGCTTTAGTACTCTCGGCAAGGTAAGCAGTTCACTGTCACCACCAGAGTAGTCTTAATCTATCATCAATAATACAAGATCAAATTAAAATTAGTTAGCAAAACTCTGCAGATGTGATGGATATCAATATCTTTTTTTTTAATTTGAGTTTTTTGTTTTATCATGTTAAGCCTACGAATATGTATCGTAAAATTAGCAAAAACCCCCAGCAAATTAGCTAAAATACCCATCACGTCTGCGAAGTTTTACTAATTTAATTTGACCCAGTATAGTGGGTGAAATCTTAGTTTATTTGTTCTTTATAACCCACTTCAAAAAAGTCTCTGCTATACTGAAAAATAACTATAATTTCGGAAGTCGGTGGCAAACAACGAAAATGTGAAACCCAACGACACCGATTTCCGAAATTAAAGTTATGTTTTACTTTGCAGTGTTTTTTTTTTTGGAAGTCTGTTGTTTTTTTTTTAATGTATTTGTAAACTGTAATTTGATGTATTATTTGCAGGACTACAGTACAGAAGGCATGAGTAATAACATGTTGGTGTTTCTACAACATTTGAGAGAGTTTGGACTTGTTTATCAGAGAAAGGTAAAAATATTTTTTTACTGTTTATTTTTTATTTGTCTTTGGTGTTTTGCGTTCTAAATTATGACATCTTCAAGAAGTATTGAATTTTGACCACTGATGTCTCTTTAACTTTAGGTATGTAGTCTTTAATTTGTGGAAGCTTGTAAATGACAATTATAAGCGCATAATCTAATATATAAAATTCTCGTGTCGCGGCGTTTGTGGTTAAACTCCTCCGAAACGGCTGGACCGATTTGTATGAAATTTTGTGTGCATATCGGGTAGGTCTGAGAATCGGCTACTATCTATTTTCTTTTTTTTCAGAACGACGTTTGCGGGGTCAGCTAGTTGTTCAATATATTCTCATGATACTTGAAAGTATATCTTTTACAATTTAGTTCCTATATCAACTTTGGCAGCTATGTCCTTGCAGTATTAAAAAAAAGTTTTGTCCTAGGGGCTGATTTTTCCGTCAGATAACTTTTATTCGAGGAATAAAATTGACGTTTTACAATTCTCGTATGAAATAACTGTCAAAATTTGAAAATTATTCCTCAAATAAAAAATCAGCCCCTAGCCTGTTTATTTTGCATTATCGTTGGTATATTTCCTAAATTTACCTTAATATTATACTTGTCTTGGCCAAATATGGGACCCATGGGAATATTGGATATTAGACTGTCATCTTTCTAAATAATAAATCTCCGTGTCCAGCGCAAAGCGGGTCGCTTCTTCCCGACGCGGCTGGCGCTGAACATCGCGTCCGTGCGCGCCGACAGCGTGCCCGCGCCGCTGAGTGCACCAGCCGCGCGGCGCGGGTACATCATGGTGGAGACCAACTACAGAGTGTACGCCTACACGCAGACCAACCTGCAGGTGGCGCTGCTGGGACTGTTCACTGAGCTCATGTACAGGTAGGTACATCATGGTGGAGACCAACTACAGAGTGTACGCCTACACGCAGACCAACCTGCAGGTGGCGCTGCTGGGACTGTTCACTGAGCTCATGTACAGGTAGGTACATCATGGTGGAGACCAACTACAGAGTGTACGCCTACACGCAGACCAACCTGCAGGTGGCGCTGCTGGGACTGTTCACTGAACTCATGTAATTAAATTGTTTTTATATTTTTATCTCCACCATTGCACAATACAAAATCCATAGCTATTTTTCTTGTTGTCAGCTAGCTAATTGGAACCTTCTGACTTTTCGTAAATGCTCATGTTTATTGATGATTTTAATGATAATGATTGTGTAAATACACATTAGTTTGTCGCGAATCATAATATTGATCATAAAACCTAACAGAATGCAAAAAACATAAGAAAATTACGATTGCAAAAAACGTATTCAATTTTACGGGCTACCGTAGCGCATCCCCCTCCTCCTTGAAGTGACAAATAGATCTTTAGACATAGTTGGGCTTTGCGGAGCGTCGGTGTGTCACTCATGTGTGACAGACTTTTTCTAAAACTGTAATTTTATTGCTGTATGTGGATGTAATGTGATGCAATCGTGCACAGGTTCCCAAATTTGGTAGTGGGAGTGCTGACGCGTGAGTCAGTTCGACAGGCACTTAGGGGAGGCATCACAGCGGAACAGATCATACACTACCTGGAACAACACTCGCATCCACAGGTACTTATTATTACTTTTACTCTGACAAATGGGAGTTAAATAACACCAATGTAGAGTGACTGTATTTTGTTACAAGCCGTGGGCGCAATAGGATTTTCCACTGGTGGTAAATGACTCATCCCCTATTAAACCCCTTTGCAGGCAAAAGAAGAAAAAAAAATCAGGTTCATGTTTAGTTTGCTGTTACTTTGATAAAACGATTTAGTTCTTGTCTTTTGGAATAACTCTCTTTATTTTTCAACACTTCTTTACATTTTTAATAGTATTATGGGTCAAATTCAGAATACGACAGGTAACAACAAAATCTAAAGTTTTTAAAATAGCAGTGCAATGTTTCAGATGTTAAAGTCGGAGACAGGCGGCATCAGGACGTCGTCCACGTTGCCTCCCACCGTCGTGGACCAGATCAAGCTGTGGGAGACGGAGAGGAACCGGTTCACTTATACTGAAGGAGTCGTGTACAATCAGTTCTTGTCACAGGTACGACTTATAATAGGCTGCCCATTTTAAACTTAAAAACAACATTGTATGTACAGTTAATTCGAAATATCGAAAAAGAAAAAGCGTCTGTCAAGCAGGTATGAGTGACAGAGACGATGCTCTATGAAGCCAAACTTTTTCTTCAACTGGATGTGACATACTATAGATTATATCTAGTATTATTATATGGCAACCTACGAATAAGTAGATGGCAACATAAGTATCTATTTTTTTTAAAGAAAGCAGTGTTTACAAAAAATTGCTGTTGCATAATACAGGCTTTTATTATTGGGTTTTATATGCAAAAGAATTCTTTTCAAAACGGCGACTCCGGCGATCGATGCCATTAATTCTCGGACTGCATTGCTACGATATTGTAACGTTTGAACGTATCCCCGTGGCCCGCAGGCCGACTTCGTGGTGCTGCGCGACTACGCGCGGCAGCAGCGCGTCCTGACGTGGCAGAGCGAGCGGTCGCGCACCATGGTCGTCACCAGGCACGGACACGACGACGTCAAGAAGTTCTGGAAGAGGTACTCCAAGAGCTCGTAGTACTGAGTGCACTGTACCTGTACAATTAACAGAGAGAAGACACTAACAGTCTGAAAAACTGATTAAGACTATGCGGACCGCACAGTGGCGCCCTCATCGTTAAAACGGATAACAGTGGCCACTATATTCCGTTTTAAGGATTATAATAAAACTAAACAATGTAAAACTACCCTTTCTAATAATATTAACGTAAAATCTTGTGAAGCACAACTTAACGTGCTTATTTTCTGCATTTTCAATCTAAATTGTATGAAATAACCAAACAAACGATGAGGGCGCCACTGTGCGATCGGCATAGTCTTAATAAGTAACTGATCAGTCCAATCTGATCCAAATCTCATGAAAGCTAGCGCGTTTCGTGTGAATTCAGTATAATTAGTGTATTCAGATGAGATGAGAAGAATTCAAATAATAATATCGTTATCACCCTCTTATGTACTACACCGAATGGAACTAATGATTGTAAATACTTCCCGTCGTTTGAAATATAGATTGGTTATCACATATTGTTCTTTTGTGCGCAAAGGAAGATACTGGAATCTTCCATGTACTGGCTAAAGTGATAAATGAATAATGGTTTAAATGTTTTACACCAAGAAATGGAATAGCAAATGTATTGATCTCTGCGCCCAGTTCAAAAATATGTTTTTGTTTTAAGCGACGACGTAGTCTTGTTTATGTATTAACCGCGCTATGCGCGTTGTATTGTAAATAAACTTATTTTATATGAAACCCTTTTTTTTTTTATAAAAAGTCAAAGTTGGAAGAGTAATGAAAAGCTTGTCCACTTAATATAAAAGTTTATTCTATAAACAAACATTCACAGCATAATACTACTTCATAAATTTATAACTATTTATAACAGTCATTTGTAGGTATAGACACCGAGTTAATATTGTTTAAGTTAAAACTAGCGTGTACTAGGTATACGATCTAAAGATGGAAAATATTGCGACGAATAGAACATTTGAGTAAAAGACAACATAATTTTAATTTTTTCACACTGCATAGACATTAATATGCTTTAAAAAATACACAAGTCTCTGCAGAATCAATCTTATCTGTTATATATTCACTTATTATATATCAGTAAAAAAACTTGTTAATATTGTCCAAAATGTACTTTATTTCCACTTATATTTAACACAGCAGTCCATTCATTTCATGCCTTATACCATTGATATTATGTCCAAAATGCAACAAACACACTGGTTTATAGCTGTTACATTTTAACCCCTATTCCAATGACGATAAGGTTTAAAATACAATGTAACAGACAGGGACGCTCATTGATTGGGCCTCTACGGCATACGGAAAGTGTTGGGGTGTTGTCAGGTAGAAGGTTGCGGGGGAGGCTTCACGGGCGCGAGTGCGGAATATAACTTGGTGACGGCTGACTGTACCACCCGCTCTAACGACTCGTCCTCTGGGCATTTTACTTCCTGGAAATTGAGGGTATTAGTTAATTATTGAGTGTAAAAAAACTGATTGCGGTAACCTATTTACTGAATAAACAATTTCATTGCTGTAGAGAACATCTCTCCGCGCCGCGACCGCGGGCGTGCGCGGAACGTGCGCGTGCGCAGCGGGCGGCACGCACTGGTCATCGTCCGCACTACTGAGCGATTGCATATTTCTTTCTCGCAAATTCACATCATATTGTTTATCGTTTGTTTTCTCTTTGTAGGATTTTATAATACAATCCACTATTACTAAGTTACCGAGTTTTAGTCCTCGTAACACCTAGAGGATATTACCCCATTCTTATTTATTTCTTTCGTCAAATAGGAGACTGAATTAAAATGCGCTATATGAGGATACAGAATTTGTATGAAACTATGTACCTTATAAGTTATCCGAAACTTATTCGAAGCAAATTCACAAAAAGTATCTTTCACTTTCTTTCTTCCACCGATACTATAAGGACTATAATCCTGTGAAGCACTGACCATGTTGAACAGATCTATGACTTGCTCGCTTGTCATATCGTCCAAAAATCACCCTTCTTTCTTCTACCTACATTAAACAATAAGGACTACAATTCTCTGAGCTACAGACCATATTGAGCAGATCGATGTCAGCCCTCTTGTTGTCCACAGTGACGTATAACTTGTCTCCCTTGAACATCTTGGGCACCGCGTCTTCACCGAACATCTCTTGTAGCATTTCTATCACACATTCCTGGAAATAGAGATACAAACATGGTGTCATTATAGAACACAAAAACAAATTAAATGAAGTCGGTTAAAATGAAAAGTCATTTTACTGTTTGATATTTTTTTTTTAACCTTTTAACCTCCTACGTCAGATTAATCCGACAAATATTTTCGTGTCCATTTCGCCAGGGTCGTATATTTACGACCAAATACCACAGCTCGTTTACTCTGTTTCTTTATTAATTACGCTGTATTCTATCAGGTTATTCGAAAACAAAAAAAAAAAATCGAATCACTGTGCCAGGCGCTGGCGGCACGACAGCTGAAGGCCAATTCTCGTAATTTAAAACATTCAAAATCTAGTCGCAATCTAATCTCGGCGACAAGCAAATGTCAAAATGTAGAGAAATTTGAGGTATTTTTGACAGATTGAGACTGAAATCAGACTGTGAATGTTCTTAAAAATTACGAGAATTGCCCCTCTCATACAGGGTGCAATTGAAGTCATGGGCATTATTTTAACCTAAGGCACTACTCATGATACTAATTGCATTAGGGCTACTATTACGCAAATCAAAAATATTATTAATGCAAGTATGGAAAACCTTAAAATGTAGTAAGTCATAGAAAGTATCAAACACTTTGCGCTTCTCGATAGCAAATGCGTAGGTACATTACGCCGTACGCGTCATTGGGCGTGAATTCTTTGACCCCGCCCGACTCACGTGACATTCGTAAGTTGCCAATGAATTGATTCATAATAAATTCCAACTTTCCCTTCGTACTTTGCCGGCTTAGGACGGTCAAAACTACGTCAACTAACATACATTAAAAAAAACATTTACGTACCTAGCTTGTGGATTGTTTTGAAAAAACCTTATTTGTCGGTAAAGTGACAGAGGGTAAACGGGTGCTCTTCCACGGGCTTGTGCATGTGCTGGCACGTGAAAAGACGAAAAATCCAACAGGTTCTTAGTGGTTCTGGTGGAATGAGACCCCGTGAAGGAATAGGGTCGTTTGGGTTGCGGCGATGGAACATTTCACGAGTTCATACAACCATTTGTGGGTATTGTTGGTTGGTGTACCTAGCCTGCACATTACGCGGTCGAGGCATCGTGTACACAAACACACACACAACACACAAATACTACACTAACACTTAATACACTGCAATCCAAGCACCGTATGACGCGAGCGGCGAGTACGGCGATTACATCACGGGATCAATAAATCAATTACGCGTCAATGCACCTGCGCAGTCGTTATGACACTGGTTCCGGGTTCACGTTGCGGCGGGAAGCAGACCCCGCGCGGGGGTGATATTCGTATTTTTGCGAGTGAGGGAGTGGGACGGAGAGAGTTCAGGGAATCCCGCCGGACGGCATGTCTTTTAGCCCATTGTTATTATTACTTGTAAGGAAAAACCCGCGCGCGCGCAGGTGATTTTTGTTTACATTTCGCTTTGCGCTGTACTGCGCTTTAAGATTTTGATACTTCAACATTTATTGGCGTTAACGAAGTATTTTGTTTTAATTACTTTAAGTGTTTATTTGCAATAATAAGCCTTGTGCAATTTGACTTACTACATTTTTAAGGTTTTCCTTAATTGCATTAATAATATTTTTGATTTGCGTATTAATAGCCCTAATGCAATCAGTATCGTGAGTAGTGCCTTAGGTTAAAATAATGCCCATGACTTCAATTCCACCCTGTATAAAGTCGGGCGGTTAAAGGGTTAATTACCCATCTAAATATTTATTATGACTTATTATTATTTAGTTTACTGTTCAGATTTGACTGCCGAACTTGTTAAGACTGTGCCAACCGCACAGTGGCGCCCTCATCGTTTGTTTGGTTATTTCATACAATTTAGAATGAAAATGCAGAAAATAAGCACGGAATATAGTGGCCACTGTTATCCGTTTTAAGGATTATAATAAAACTAAACAATATAAAACTACGGCTTCTAATAATATTAACGTATAATCTTGTGAAGCACAACTTAACGTGCTTATTTTCTGCATTTTCATTCTAAATTGTATGAAATAACTAAACAAACGATGAGGGCGCCACTGTACGGTCGGCACAGTCTTAATAATCATGGTTACTAATCTAATATGTGACTCTTGACGATATGGGTGCGATCAAAACGTGATCAAGTTATCTTAGGTCATAACGGTAACAGTATGTAAACGGACGGGTCGTTTATTGACGAATCATACAATCGGCCTGCGTCACATACATACACTGGTTTGTATATTTATTTATTGCTCAGTGTACACAGCAGCTATCAGCATTTCGCCAGTTATGATCGCTGGAGTTGTTTTCTCAAAAGGTTAGGACTTTAATGTTTTTTTTTCAATGTCGGCGTGTATTCCTAACAAATTCATTAATTCAGTGACAGACGACGCCCAGCCTAAACCGCTGAGTTTAGGAGCATGAAATTTTGCAACAAGAATCCATTAGATAACGGAGCACTATAGGTAGTGCAATCCACGAAGACGTGCCCCACTCTTCTTCCGAATCGTTAGTGGTTATCGCTAGTTTATTCCACTAGTTTTAGTTTTTTCGATACACACTAATTACCCAATAATAAGAATTAGTGTGTATCAAAAAAACTAAAACACTAGCGGAATGTTGCATAATTGTGCTGTAAGCATTAGGAAAAAGAGTGGGGCGCGTCTTCGTGGATTGCACGATCTGTAAGAAGGGATTTTTGAGGACTGGTCCCCAAAAGGAGTTAACTATTTGCTAATGGGCGTTCGGGTGACGATGGGAAACGAAACAATTTGTGTTTAAAGGGATTAAAATACAAAGCAGTTACCTTGAAGTGCATGCGGTCGAGCTTGGGCGCGAGCGGCAGGTGTCGCGGCGCCGCCTGCGCAGACGCAGACAGCACGCCCGCCACCAGCGCGTCCGCGTACATGTCCGACACGGGCTGCGCCGCCCACTGGGGGGTGCGGACAAACTTATTAGTAACCTTACGAACATGTGCGACATGGTACCAGGGGCCCAAGTCTGCTATTTTTTATAAATTCATCATTCCAACGCGATCCCATTGTCATTTAGCTAAAAGTTCGTAATCTGCTAAATTCATAATGGTCAACCATTGGTCGTTCAATGGTCTGAGAAAAATTACTACCTATTAAATTTCATGATAGATTTCATTTAATATTTTTACATGTTACGTATTAGTTTTTGCAATCTGAAGTACCTAGTAAGAAGTTCGTAAATAACAAAAAACATTAAATTTATTAATTTGTCATTACGTACGAGATTACCATTTTATGTCATTTCTTTCAATGCAGTGTCAGTGGTTGACCATTGAAGTCATAATGACGCCATTATATTAGTATATTACCAAACTTGTCAAAATCAACAATTATGAAATCAATGATAGACCATTCTGACACTATTGTAATAGCAGACTTGAGGCCCAGTTCTCAAGCGCTGCTAGTAACTGCTGATCCGACGTACCTCTAAGGTGATCATGTTGTTCTCGACGATGAGATCGACACAGGAGTAGACCCTCCACCGGGTCTCGCTCTGGAACTCGATGGCTCCCGCCAGCTGCATGACCACGTGGCGCAGTAGTCCCAGCGACCCGCTGTAGTGGATCGACTGGCGTTGCGTCACTTCCGATTGACTTAGTTCGGTGTATTCTGGAAGTGGAAGTATAAGATTACTGTTAGGCCCAAATCCCTCCGTGAAACGGCCAATATTTGTAACAGTTAGAATAGACAGTCGTCAAACGATAAAAAATCATCATCATACATTGGGAGGGCAGATAATTCGCGCTGTACTTTTGTTCGTAAAAATGGACATTATATATAGAATTAACGATGACGACATAAAACGACGAAATGTATAACAGTTTCGAGAAGGTATGAATGGACACCCACTCATACCTTCTCGGAAGTTAGTGTTATGATGTGTTTTCTTATGTTTTATCGCACAATCTAAGAACTTATGGAGACAGTATATTTATGGGATAGAGAACAAAAAGGCCTCAAGGTTTGCATACGGTAACAACTCGTCAACGACTTTTCGTCGTCTTCCTTAGCATTCTAAAACTTGCTAAATACAAACTAAAACTTACTGTTAAGATCTGAAGGCGCTAGTATGTGGTAGTTGAAGTTCCTCTTCACCAGGATGCCTTGTAGCGGTGTGCCTGGCTCTGGCGTCTCCATCGCTAATGATCCCATTACCTGAATGAATAAGTTTTTTTTTTTTAGATTTTATCAACAACATTGTTCTATTTATTGTATTTTTATCGCTCTGTCATAAATCTGATTTTTTCTGTTGTATTTTATTACTTGATGCTATTCTGCACATCGCACTTTGGTACCAAGATGTGCTGAAAACTTGGAGTCTACATTGATTGAATGGTGCTATAGTTTACCTTGGCAGTCTTGTCTCCTCGGAAGGTGAGGCACAGTTGCTGCGTGTTGCGGGGGGTGTGTATCTGCAGGCGGCCGCGGTGTTCCCGCTGCAGGGCCGCCTTTAGGCGAGACATCTCGTTCTGTTCGCCGTGCACTAGCACCTGTAAGTGGCGACTGTGTAAGTCCGAGGCTGTTGTTGTTGTTGCTCTTGTTATTGGCTATTGTACTTAAGATAATATATACAAAAGCTGTTAGTGTCATCATCACCTGCCTGCCCTTTTCCCAACTATGTTGTGGTCGGCTTCCAGTCTAACCGGATGCAGCTGAATACCAGTGTTTTACATGGAGCGATTGCCTATCTGACATCCACAACCCAGTTACTGGGTAATACGATATCCCTTGGTAAGACTGGTTGTCAGACTTCCGGGCTTCTGACTGCCCGTAACGACTGTCAAAGATCCACGAATGACTGTGTACTTTTATATATAAATAAAACGCAGGATACATACCACATGCGGCGGCTTGAGAATGTTAATAAACTCGGAGGTCTGCTGGTAGTCCGTGTGGGCTGAGAACGAGATGTAGTCCACCGACATCTTGAGAGGCAGCTTCTGGCCAGACATGGTCGTGATCTCCTCCGGCTCCGAGAGGATCGTCTTAGCGAGTGTGCCTTCCACGCAGTAACCTGGGAGAGGTGGATTGATTGAGCAGATACAATGGAAGTGGTTTCTGGAAGGACAAGGATCTTTTGGCGCTTGGATGACATTGAAACGGAGGCGCTGTTTGTAAACATTTGTAAAAACACAAATAAATTTGAGTAAGTGGAAGAGAAAGATGATTTTCGTTATGGAACATTACTTATAATCTTGTTCTCGTAACTGTAATAATTATCTGTAATTTTCATTTATTTTCGGTGCTTATATACTTAGTATATGTATGTATTTATGTAAATAGGTATATGTATATATATATATATAGGATAAGTATACAACGTGTAACGTTAAATGCGCAAAACCTGAAAATAGTTTGTTCATAATTAACTACTGAACTGAATCGATTTCAGTAACTTTTAATATAGGTTTTTATTTTTCAATAATTATGTATTTTGCCATACTATCCGCATATAATAATAATAATTAGCTATAAAAAAAATAGTTTTGGTCATTGTATTATGCTTTTAACTCAATACTCTAATTGGGGTGTTGGTTTAGTGTTTGACCTTATTTTTTTGTTATGTATTCTGTGGTGCACAATAAAGTATACTTATATAAATAAATAGATGATTATCTAAGAAGTATTATTTATTTTTTATGTGATTACTAATTTATTAAAAAGAAAACTCCTGACTCACCAGCAATAATAACTCCGTTATTAGAGTCGGTGCACCACGACTCGAACAGTTCTCGGGACAGTCCCGACTGCATCATACCGGGGGAAGCCATGATCACACACGGCCCTATGTCCTCGAAGTGATCTATACCCTGAAAGACAAAGAACATGAGGTACAGGTCAACCAGATAAGTTATGCGCTTCGGTAACCTTCGTGTTTCCTTGAGCAAGAACCTTACGCAACAGAATAACCCCTCACCGAGACAATTCTTCTAAGTTTTGTACTACCGCGCTTTGTAGAAGGGCAACTATAATAGCGCGTTTGTATGAAGTTTTTACCGACTCGGGTCTCAAGTCTTCGTTTGTCACTCAAAAGTATTAAAAAGTGTTTTTTTGGAATTGCATAATTTTAAATTTATAATTTTGTAAACAGGCAATACAAAAAAAATATAACTATGTATAAATTAACATCCAAATTGAGCTCCTCCTTTTTTTAAAGTCGGTTAAAAATAGTCAAGTACTTTCACTGTTGTAACAGCTCTATATTAGATCTCATCATCACCCGTTCGTATTTCCGAAGATGACGATAATTTCCGAAGTACATTTTTTCTTTGGAAAGCTGTAATTGTAAGTAAAACAAAACTTGAGTATAGGTCGCTAGTGGATCAGATATTTATGAAGACGCTGGTATTTCTTTACTATCTGCATGAAGATCGTTCAGCGACGTGAACCGATCCTAATTTTCGTCACACATTCGTGTGGTGTTCTACAAATGATCCAGTGTCTCTAAAGTTAATATTACCAATAAATTGTAAGTGGGACATAAACTGTAAGATTCATGAGTTGATAGTTTTCTAACTAATATAAGAATAGTACTTAAGCAAAAAAGACTCATCTCTGTCCGAATAAATGCAGAAAACCGGCCGATGAAGGCTTCCCCGCACCACCGTACAATATTTAAAAAATTTTTTTTTTAATAGTTTATTTCAACCATTTGAACAAAACTATTTTTTTAAATTGTAATTGCTACTTGTTTGTGCTTTTTACTTTATTTAATTTTAATTTGTTGTTATAGCGGCTATTGTACTGCAAAATCTGTGAATGTGTGTGTCTATCTATTACGGTCCAAAAGATACAGCCCTGTGACAGACGGACGGACTGACAGCGGAACCTTAGTTATATGGTCCCGTTGGAAACCTTTGAGTACGGAACCATAACAAATGAAGAAAGCAATGTGGCGTACAGTCACCAAAAAATAGATATTATAACTTTGGTCGTGGAGGAGACATGTTAATAAGAATTTCTGGTGTCCAAAAGATTAGATTCGCATACAGTGATTCAACATGTGTTAGACTAAGCGTATCACAAATTAAAGGCATAATCTGTCTTGATTATGCCTACAATCCGAGATTCCCTGTGTTACACATCTTTGCTATCTAAACGAACTTTACATATAGCAAAATGACACTTGAAAACTATAAGTTTTAGAGTTTAAATTCGCCTGGCATATAACAGTAGTGACTTTATAAATCAGAAGCATCGAAATAGTGATTGATATTAGAGTACAAGGTCAATAGCATTTACTATCCGGCTTGGTTACACAGCTCGCAATATTTAAAGTTATTTTCAATGGCAAATATTCAGCATGCCTTTGCATTAGAAAATATTTTTTGAGGAAAATCTTGGGAGTTGAGAAAATGTTTATAGCAATATAAAGTTGGTTTGCAGTACAACGATGCAGATATTATTATAATATTTCTAGTATAATCTAGTAATTCGGTACGCTTGGTAACGCTTTAATTATAAACACCTACAAGAGATTCGGTAATAATTAAAATATTCTTAAGATTATAGCATTAAAGAGATAACATTGATATATACTATCAGTGGCATAATGTCTTTATTTTTAATCTGTAGTGTTGTGACGCCCGGCACACGGAGCGGCCGGCATTTTAAGATCGTATTAATTATAAAGTGGAATTATAGTGCAAAACAGTAAGTTAAACTATTTTCCGTATACATTATGTAAGATCCTGTTACATACTATACTAGAAACAGTTATTTCCGTGCAAAGAAGGCCAAAATCCATTAGATGTAAAATGTTCAATTCAATCTTTTAACATGGATATGAGGTACACAATTGTTACTGTATTATAAAAATGTTTTACAGGAAAACAGGTAACATTATTTTGCATTCGATAGTAATTTACCAACTGTAAATTAATATGGATGAAGACTGATAAACAAAGAGGTTATATTTATAATTTGGGTGTTGTCCTTGTCAAGTTTGGCGCCAATTTTAAAAATATTATGTAGAACATTCACGCATTACCCATAGTTTCACTTATGAGATAGGCTTAGTCGAGACCGCTTTCCATAAGATAGGTCGATCTTATGGAAAGTGGTCTCGACTGCCTATACACACCTAAGTGATTTCCTGAAACAAAGCTAACTGTAAAACATATTTAAAAAGTTCCCTATGCTTGTGATGATTACTTTTTTTACATTGGTGTTTTTTATACTGGTTGAATTAAACCAGATTTACTTCAATGAGTTTAACGATCCGCACCTTTTGACCGACTTCAGAAGTCGCTGGCTCGGATATTGTTTGTTTTTTGTGTATTGCCAAATTGCCACCGACTTCCGAAACTAAAATTATTAAGTAAGTATTCAATTTGTAGTCGCTTCTTTTTCGAAGTCGCTTGTTTGTTATGTAAAAGAGAGGGTGTGTACTTATGACCACGCGATAGAAGTGAAAACTTACAACTAGAGCCGAGTTCGGCGTCACCGACTTGACCCTGACGGATTAGAAAGAGCGCTAAGTGCGCCTAAAGAAGTTCTCACTTCGAAAACCTCGCCGATTGCATAAACTCCTCCTTTTCTTGAAATCGATTAAAAAGGGCGAATTATTTTTTTTTTACTAGCAATGCTGCCAGACTCGTTCAAGAACCGCCTCATCCAATGGCTGGAGGACCACCGAGAGTTTGTAGTGGCGGTGTTCTGCCTGCCGGCCAGCTTCCTGTTCAGCGTGCTGCTGCGCGTGCGCGCGTGCGTGCGGCGCATGCGCAGCGAGCCGCGGCGCCACGACAGCGCCGTCAGACTGATACAGAGTCAGGTGAGAGACACCATTCGGTATATTAGTCAATTAGTCAAACTCGACATTTACGACCGCGTCTTTGTTTTTTTTTTTTTTTCTATACAAGTTCACACAGACACCCTTGTTTTTTTTTTTTTGTAAAGTTGTCACAGAAATTAAAAAAAAAACAAGATGGTGGCTTTGTTCCGCGCGTCAAAATATCCTTGTACAACGGTACAAGAATCTTTTACAGGTACATTAATTTTACTGAAGAATTACAGGAATTTGTATTAAGACAAAGAGCTCTGCGCAGTTAAAACAGTTTTTTTTTTGCAAAGAAACAAAAGACCCTTTGAAAGACATAAAACAAAGGCCTGTATTAGCCAATCAAATTCAACAAGGCACCTACTGAGAAGAACGGAATTCTGATAGGAACTGTTACGGGAATTACACCTGTACTTCAGTTCTTTTTTTTTTCATTATTGTCAACTCTAAAATGTCCTTAAAATAATATAGCAATACCGATAAGCCTATTTTCTTCAGTCTAATCGTTATCTCACTGTTAGTGTCTAAACACACCATGCCGAAGTTACGCGACTGAAGTTCGGCGGCTGATTTTACGTTCCGACGTATTCGGTTGATATGACACACCATAAGTGCCGAACTTACGCGGCAGAAATTCAGTTCCGCAACTCCCCGCTGCTCCCCGCCCCCGGATCTTCGTCGGCAATCGAACCGAACTTCGGTCGCGTATAATGTGTGCTCACAGAATAAGTTGCCGCTGGACTTACGCCCGACCGAAGTTAGGCTGTACGCTATGACGCGACGTAATTTCGGCACAGTGTGTCGTCAGTAATTCAAACAGCATTGCAGGCGTAATTGTGCTGAAGTTCGGTCGCGTAACTTCGGCATAGTGTGTTTAGACACTTAAAGATCCTTATCAACCGTCCATCAGACCAATACCCTTTTAATTTCAGGTACAACAATGGAACAAGCTGCCCCCGACAGACCGTCGCCTCCTCTGCACGTCCCGCCCCAACTGGCTCTCCCTGTCCACTACGTTCTTCCAGAAGCACCTGCACCACCAGGTCGCCATCCCCCTGTATGATATCCTGGAGCTTGATGAGCAGGCTATGACCGTGAGGGTTGAACCCATGGTCACCATAGGAGATATCACCGAGTATCTGATACCGAAGGGCTATTCGTTAGCTGTGACTATCGAACTGACTGATGCTACTTTGGGAGGTGGGTTTTAAAGCGTACTTTTAAGTTTCTTTTTTAATTCTAAAACGTGGCAATATAAAGAAAAAAAGAAAGAAAATACGTTTATTTGCGGTGAACATAACGCAATAAATAATATGGGATCTAAATCCGCAGCCTTTTAGATACCTTGTAAGTTTATTTTTCAATGTTTTAATTTCCATTTACAAAAATACAAGATGTTACAGATTGAAAATTCGTTTTATGCGAAGTGAATTTAAACTCTTATTTTCTGTTTAAGTTTCTCTTAGATTTTATTTGTTTTTTTTTTTTTGATAAACCACATTAATCTGTGCAATATAGACCCGTCCCTGTAACTAGCAAATTAAATAACGTATGCGAAAATTTTTCTATCACCCTTATTATTCTGACAAAGTCTAAAGCTTATAAACTCTTGCAGGCCTCGCATTCGGCACGGGCATGTCAACCCACTCCCACAAAGCTGGGCTGTACCACGAGACCATCACGAGCTACGAAGTAGTCCTGGGCGACGGTTCCCTAGTAACAGCCACAGCCAACAACGAGCATTCAGACCTCTACAAAGCCCTACCCTGGTGTCACGGCAGCCTTGGCTTCCTCGTCGCCTTGACCCTCAGAATCGTCAAAATAAAACCCTACATCAAAATCAAGTACATCCCCGTCAAAGGACAGAAGAAATACTGCGATATGATTCGGGAACTGTCGGGGACTTACGAAGCTGTTCCGAAGGAGTTTCCTGATTATATTGAAGGAACTATTTATAGTAAGGATGAGGCTGTTATTATGGTGGGGGATTATGCTGATTATGATCCGAAAATACCTGTTAATAGTTGCTCGAAGTGGTATAAACCTTGGTTTTATAAGCATGTGGAATGTTTTTTGCAAAAGGGAGAATCTGAGGAGCTGATCCCTCTAAGAGATTACTTGCTAAGACACAATAGAGCTATATTCTGGGTAGTCGAAGATATGTTATCGTTCGGAAACGACACGCTATTCCGTTACTTCTTCGGATGGCTGCTGCCCCCAAAGCCGGCCTTCCTAAAGTTTACCACAACTCCCGGAGTTAGGGCCTACACCTTCACGAAACAAGTATTTCAAGACATCGTATTACCTATCAAAGAATTAGAAAGACAGATTGAAATAGCAAGTGTTCTATTCGAGAAATTCCCTCTACTGGTGTATCCCTGCAAGATCATTGACCACGGTCCATCGTCGGGGCAGTTGAAAAGACCTGACGCGAAGTACCTAGTGCCGGGAACCAACTACGCAATGTACAACGATTTGGGGGTCTACGGGGTCCCAGGGAAGGTGAAGGAAAAGAAACCTTATAACCCTGTGATTGCTATGAGGAAAATGGAGGAGTTTACTAGGGAAGTTGGGGGATATTCGTTCTTATACGCAGACATCTTTATGACTCGGGAGGAATTCGAAGTGATGTTTGATTTGTCTTTGTATGAACGAGTGAGGAAGAAGTACAGTGCTAATGGTGCGTTCCCTCATCTGTATGATAAGGTTAAGCCTGAAATTGATGTGTTTGAAATCGGCGAGAGCAATGCTATTGATTGATTTACGTGGAGCAATAAAATTGTATTTGCATTTAATATTGTTCCCTTTTTATTTCAAAATATCAAAACACAAGAGTGCTATATTTCTTTGCAATTTTTAAATCGATTATTTAACTGAACGATATTAGGAACCTATAGTCGTTACAATTCAAGAGCGCACATTATGAGACTTTTATGAACACTGACATAAGGTTTCAATTACAACGCACGCTTGTGTAGTACAACGACTATAATTATACATCGTCCAGGAAAAGTATGCGCTTCAGAAATCATCGCATATCTTCGTAAATACGAACGCGCGATAATGAGGTCTAACATAGAAGTTGTAACACGCGTGCTCAAACCTCGGTGCGGCTGTGTCCCGAGGCGATCTTATATTTGTAGCGGTTTCTACAACGACGCCACATGCGAACAAAGCGTCATACTGACGTCACAAAATCCTGCATCTCGCAAGCAGAATTTACCGCGCAACTAGCATGGATACAACGGCCCGACATGAATCAACGGGCAGTTGCCCGCCAGACACAACAACCGTCTGGTCGGAGGATCCTCCCTTTTCTATAGAGTATGAGTGAACTTTACACCCTGTTCCTCATAACACTATATATTTACGATAGGTTATGCGAATATCCGTTCTAGTTTTGTTTGACGTAACGTTTCTTGATGAAATACATTCATTGAACTAAATAGAGTGCTACAAGGATCTTTTGGCGTTTGAATGACATTGACAGAGGGGCGTTATTGTATACATTTATGAAATTATTTTTAAAAAACCATATTAGTTCCGATTTGGACACACGCCAAAAGATCCCTATACAACTTTATCTACTTACCTTCAAGTTCGAGATGTGTCGGAACACGAAAGGGTTGTTAATGGCGATCTGCCGTCGGATGCGGTCGTTCATCGCGTTGATGTATGTCTGGTACACCGCCATACATTTCTTGGCTAAAGACGACGCGTAGTAGATGGGGATGTCTTGCAGCTCTGGGTGCAGGGACCAGTATTCATCTATTGGTAAAGAAATATACTGTAGAAGTTAAGGTGATTGCGCAGTGATTACCGCGAAATTCAAATTTTCGTACGTTTTTTGCAATTAGCGGGTCATTGTCAGGTTGTATCTTGTTCAAAATATGATTCGCGACTATAACAGGTACTTATTCACAGAATTATAGTCATTAGAATCATTAATATATCTTCCTAAGTTAGATTTGTACCACAAGATGAAATCTCCTAGTGAAAAGTGTTTATGATACAAATCTCACTTATAAAGATGTATGAATGTTTCTTATGATTACAATTCTGTAAATACGTACCTGTTATAGTCGCGAATCAAATTTTGATCAAGATACAACCTGACACTGACCCGCAAATTGCAAAAAACGTAAGAAAATTTGAATTTTGCGGTCTATCACTTCCCATTCACCTTAAGCCGCGCAGGTCGATCGATCAGGTTAAGCTACGCTTGCCGCGGTTGGTCTGTGGACGGGGACCATCTTACCTACCGAGACCCCTCCGTGCCTCGGAAAGCACGTTAAGCCGTTGGTCCCAGCTGTCATTCGTGGATCTTTGACAGTCGTTACGGGTAGTCAGAAGCCCGAAAATCTGACAACCAGTCCTACCAAGGAGTATCGTATTACCCAGGCACTGGGTTGTAGAGCTCAGATAGGCAGTCGCTCCATGTAAAATACTGGTATTCAGCTGCATCCGGTTAGACTGGAAGCCGACCCCAACATAGTTGGGAAAAGGCTAGGCAGATGATGACTCGGGGGATGCCTATGTCCAGCACTGGACGACTTTCGGCTGAAATGACGATGATGATGATACTTACCAAGTATGAGAAGTAGTTCCTGCGCTCTTCCCAGCGCGAACACCGGTATGAGACAGCGGCCGCCTCGCTGTACGATCTCGCTCACGAGTCCAGTGAAGCGACTCTCTCGTTCCTCTCGCTTTTCGTGGATGTGGGTACCGTATGTGGACTCCTGGAGATATACAACAAAAATAATAAATAATTTATAATAATTTTATACAACACAATAAATTGTCAATGTTATATTAATAGTTCATAATATGTTAATTAATGTAATGGGGATCTACACGCAAAGCTCAGCGCAGATGTTGCCAGCGGCGCGATGGCTGACGGCAAATAATTTTCACTTTGTTTACTTCAGTATATTCACTATTTTTTGTGTTGAAACTGGTCCACCATCGATATCGATAACATGTATTTAATCTGGAAGCTTAAAGAATTGAAACCGAACTAAAAAAAAATTGTTTACGACGTATAACCTTTTCCCACTTTTGTTTAAGATATATTTTTGGGAAATAAATGTACACCGAGGTTAGTAAATCGTGGTATAGAACACAGAAGCATTGTCGAGAAAATTAAAAATAACTGAATGATAGGTTACAAAATGTATGTAAGTGACAGCTTTCAATGGCCATGTCGACGATGCGCCACCTATCGTGAAAAAATGGCAGTAAGGATCCTCATTGGTATTGTACCGTTTTAATGAACTATAAATAAATACATATTATCAAGCTAGTATTCAAACTAAGAATCAAACTATATATATTAATCCACACATATTATAAATTAAAGTCTTCAAAATTATGCCGACGACATTGCCTATTTGTGTTGATGTCAACCGAGAAATGGCCAGCAATAGACTCCAAAAACAACTAGACGAAACTCATAAATGGTTCTGTAAGTGGCGGATATGTGCCAGTGTATCCAAGTATAACCACCCCTCCTGACAGGCTTGATTGGTTGGTTGACAGGAGGGGGGTGTAACGTAAGATACTTTACACAGTCTGTGTGTGTTAGGCCAAAGGCCACTTAGACAGGTGCCTAACATGGAATCATCACATTAAAAATAAAAGGAACGAAATAATCCACAAATTCCGCAACCTGTATTGGCTCATGGGAAGAAACTCTGTGCTCTCTGTGGACAACAAACTCCTTATCCACAACTCGGTCCTTAAGCGATTATGGAGCTACGGGATCCAATTGTGGGGCGTTGCAAGCAAAACCAACATACTCTGCCTACAAACAGTCCAAAATGGTATCCTAAAATCTATAGTAAACGCACCTTGGTTTGCTAGGAACGACGAAATCCACGACTATCTGCAACCAGTAAACTATGAAACCGAGCGGTACAAGGGACAACACAAGGCTGGAGAGGAACCACCTTCTATAAGTGGGAGACGCAGCACTGGCTGCTCCACCACAACGCCATTGGTCATGGAACGAATTCACTTATAGTCCGACAACCAATTGCAAATGGAATGAAAAAAAAAAGTACCTTTTCGTGACTGTGTGACCGCGTCGTTCTTATAAAGTTACTAGTTGACCCGGCAAAAATCGTTTTGAAAAAAATTGGGGTATGAAAAATAAATGTTGGCCGATTCTCAGACCTACCCGATATGCACACAAAATTTCATACAAATCGGTCCAGCCGTTTCGGAGGAGTTTGGTAACAAACATCGCGACACCAGAATTTTATGTATTAGAAGATAAACTGCGCAAAGGATTTTGATGCAGTTTGCACCATCGTTTACAGGATCAATTCCTGAAGGTTTATAATTATAATACATTAGTATTCAACATTATATAGGTATAATAAAGAAATCTCGATGTTTTGTCAAGAGGTAAAACCGTGTGCGAAAGTAACTTGTCTGTCTGTTTGTTTGTTACGTTATCACAACTAAACTACTGAACAGATCATAATAAAATTCGGCAGAGAGGTGGCCTGGGACTTATAGCAGGATATAAGTTACTTCTCATTCTGAATATTTATGATGAAACACAAAGTACTCGCTGACAAAACAACAACTAGTTGACTATAATATGATAAGGAGTCTTACCGTAATAAGAACATCAGGGTGTACAGTAGGTATCTCAGCCGCCATTAAATGTCTGTCCTCTTGTCTCGAAAAATCTCCTGTGTACAATACCTGCCAAAAAAAAAAAGTTAATGGGCAAATTCGCATTATGTATGACCATATAATAATAATACCAACTTTTGTCCTACAGTGGGACAATATTATAATAGGCTGGTATTATTAGCCCAAGTATGCACGGGCGCTTTTTAAACGCGTACTGGATTTTCACCGCTCTGCTTGGCGCCGAGGGATGAAAGTTCAACAACGCGCTTTTTTAACGTCACTCAACACCAAGAGCGTCGACAGCGCAGAAAATACCACCCATGCAAACGTGAGTTTATTATTACTTGCAAACGTGAGCTTATTATTACTTGCAAACGTGAGCTTATTATTACTTGCAAATGTGAGCTCATTATTACTTGCAAACGTGAGCTTATTATTACTTGCAAACGTGAGCTTATTATTACTTGCAAACGTGAGCTTATTATTACTTGCAAACGTGAGCTTATTATTACTTGCAAACGTGAGCTTATTATTACTTGCAAACGTGAGCTTATTATTATTTGCAAACGTGAGCTTATTATTACTTGCAAACGTGAGCTTATTATTACTTGTAAATGTGAGCTCATTATTACTTGCAAACGTGAGCTTATTATTACTTGCAAACGTGAGCTTATTATTACTTGCAAACGTGAGCTTATTATTACTTGCAAACGTGAGCTTATTATTACTTGCAAATGTGAGCTTATTATTACTTGCAAATGTGAGCTTATTATTACTTGCAAATGTGAGCTTATTATTATTTGCAAATGTGAGCCTCTTATTACTTGCAAAATCCTACAATATAGCACATACTTTAACTCCAGCTATCTCAATCATGAACATGGCTGCGCCCAGCACATGCCCAGCGTTGTATGCCCAGAACCTGACTCCTCGCACGTCCTTCTCCTCATGGAAGTTGATGGTCTCTATGCGGTCCATCGAACCCTCCAGGTCGGACTCTGTGTACAACATCTGTTCTGTTGATATGTTGCTGTGGAGGAGAATTATTGTTAGGGCCTTGTTGTTTGAGCTATGTTAAATTAAAATTGTTGCATTGTTTGAGATTACACACATAAAAAAATCGGTCAAGTGCGAGTCGGACTCGCGCACCGAGCCGAGGGTTCCCGACAAATTTGTAGGTACTTATGTAACTACAAATATACGGTTTCCTGATTTTTTTTCCTTTACTTGTGCTACATGACATTGCGTCTTGCCAAATTTCATGATTCTAGGTCAACGGGAAGTACCCTATAGGTTTTGATTCCCTTGCAAGTGTTAAAATATGCATAATTATAAACGGAACATAAACGCCCGTATCTTTATTTCTGTAAGTAGGTTTGTACAAACACTTTTACACGTCAATCATATTTTTTTTAAAACGAGATGTGAAAAAAAAAATTCAGCTATTCCCTACATTTATGTTCGTACTAGCTTTTGCCCGCGACTTCGTCCGCGTGGGATTCGTACTTTCCTCAAATAAATTTAACACCCTCTCCACCTCCCCCTGAAAGGTATTTCGAAAATTATTGATTACGATCTTTATACTTACTTTATTTAAAGAAATAAGTATTCGGGCCAATATTTTAGTTAAACTACCTAAGATGTTTCAAATAAACTATCCTCCCTTTTCATCACGACAGGGCTTGTTTTTGCATTTGGTACGTTTTCATTTTTATGATATAAAGATTATTTATACCCATTTTCGTGTTAATGGAAGTTGAAGTTTCTACTCCTTAAACTTTATTACCCTTTTCCACCCCGGTAGGAGTCGAATAAGTAAAAACCTAAAACTCATACTTTTTTATTTTAAGTAAGTAAGTAGTAAACCCCTAAAAGTGACAATCTTTATTATTTACTGAGGCAAATGTTGAAAAGTTTCAAGTTTCTTAACCAAAGGAATAAGACCGCCTTTTCACCTTCACAGTTTTTATCCCCATAGGGGCGAAATATTGAAAATACGTTTGGGACGTTTCCATAATTATCAAGACTCAAAGATTATTTATAGGTACTAATTTCACATTGATTCAAGCCACGCAATAAAATATTCCTCTGTGAAATGGGCCACCCCCGTTCACCCCGTTAGCGTTAGATTTTCGAAAAACTCAGTTACACTTTATTATTTATTTTGGTCTTAAGTATACATAATGAGTTTCGAGTTTATATTATTGGATCGCGCGATAACATTCTTCCATACAAACTGACACCCTCAATCTCCCTTTATAGCAGAAAAACATAAATGACAAACTATAATTTACTTAGATAAGTATTTGTGCCAAGTTTTAAGATGAAATTCATTCATACCATTTTTTTGGAGTAAATCAAGCTACGCACTATAATACCGGCCTTAAAAATCTAATTACCACTTTTTTACCCGTCAGTGGTCTACTTTCGAAAGACCCATTTCTTATTACTTACTTAGGCAAATATTCCTTCCAAGTTTCAAGTTTATTAACCAAATGAATAAGATTTTTCGTATAAAGTTTTTCCCCACTTTTCACCCCACACAGGAGGAATTTTGAAAAACGTTTGGGATGTGTTCATAACTTGACTCAAAGATTATGTCCAACAATTTTCGAGTTAATCAAGCCACGCAGTAAAATGGAAAATTAACTACTCCTTTTCACCCCGTCAGAGGTAGATTTTCGCAAAACCCTATCAGGGTTATAGTGTACATGTTATTCTTTACTTTTGGTCTTAAGTATAAATACTGAGTTTCGACTTAATCGGAGCCCGCACGTTAAAATTCTTCCATACAAATGTTGACACCCCCAAATCACCCTTTAGGGGGTAGTTTAGAAAAGCAAAAAATGCCAAAATTCATAATTTACTTAGATAAGTATTCATGCCAAGTTTCAAGTATATTAACCAAATGAATAAGATTTTTCATATAAGCTGTATCCCCACTTTTCACCAACACAGGGGTGGAATTTTGAAAAATCGTTTGGAATGTGTTCATTACTTGACTCACAGATTATTTATACCAATTTTCGAGTTAATTAAGCCAGGCAGTAAAATTTGCCCTGTAAAATTAACTACCCCTTTTCTCCCCGTTAGGGGTAGATTTTCGAAAAACCCTGATACACGTAATTCTTTATTTTTGGTATTAAGTATAAATACTGAGTTTGGAGTTAATCGGACCGTGCGTTAAAATTCTTCCACACAAATTTTGACACCCCCCAATCCCCTGTTAGGGGGTAGTTTAGAAAAACAACAAATGCCAAACTTTGTAATTTACTTAGATAAGTATTCGTGCCAAGTTTCAAGTTTATTAACCCAAGGAATAAGATTTTTCATATAAGCTGTTTCCCCACTTTTCACCCCCACAGGGGTGGCATTTTGAAAAATCGTTTAGAATGTGTTCATTACTTGACTCACAGATTATTTATACCCATTTTTGAGTTAATTAAGCCAGGCAGTAAAATTTGCCCTGTAAAATTAACTACCCCTTTTCTCCCCGTTAGGGGTAGATTCTCGAAAAACCCTGATACACGTAATTCTTTATTTTTGGTATTAAGTATAAATACTGAGTTTTGAGTTAATTGGACCGTGCATTAAAATTCTTCCATACAAATTTTGACACCCCCCCATCCCCCTTTAGAAGGTAGTTTAGAAAAACAAAAAAGACCAATTTTCATAATTTACTTAGGTAAGTATTCGTGCCAAGTTTCAAGTTTATTAACCCAAGGAATGAAAGTTTTCATACAAACTTTCATCCCCTATTTAACTCCCTTAGGGGTTGAATTTCGAAAATTCCTTCCTTATTCCTCGTCTACATTATAAAGAAAACCTCTGTGCAAAATTTCAGCTTTCTAGGTCCAAGGGTTTAGGCTGGGCGTTGATGAGTCAGTCAGTCAGTCAGTCAGTCAGTCAGTCAGTCAGTCAGTCAGGACTTCTCTTTTTATATATATAGATAACTCGTCAAAATGTAGGGAACAGCTGATTTTTTTTTTCACGATTTCATGTTTGGTCCCATAGTAAAAGTTGTTCATAATGATGAGTACAATACCAACCTCTTAAGAGGTTGTTAATGTTTTTCCAATAACACTGTATAGTCATACTTGTAAAGTATAATTAGAGATTCTTTAAACAGAAATAAGTAAGTATGTGGCTAATTTAGAAATGTATATAAAAAAATTCGCTACAATAATTTGACTGTGTAACAGGCCACATAATAAATCTTTGAAATATGGAACAAAATCTAAAAATAATTAGAAAATGACATACCTGACTTTAATGTAATCTGACACAAGCCACCTGTAGATGGCTTTAGTGGCGTGAGTCATGAACACGCGTCCTTTGAATGAAGTCTTTGTGAGGAACCAGGGTAGCGCACCGCTGTGGTCCAGGTGGAAACTAGAGGAAACAAGAAGAAAAGATTTTATTTTAAAATGGCACTAGATAAAGATTGTGATGACCACAGAACATGCGGGGTAATTGCGTAACACACTATCAGTAGCAATGGGTTTCATTTTGACAGTTCAACAACATTCATTGCGTTACTTATATTGTTGAGCAGACGAATTTTTCGAACTTATGAAGCAATGGATTAGCAATTTGTTTCAAAATGATTCAGACTCCGATTGATAGTGTGTTACGCAATTAGGGTGCTGGTCAGGGTTGTTTGCTGCACAGCTGAGGTCAAACATCTGTAGCCAATCAGAATATTTTTTTTTAGGTTTCTGGTAAACTTACTGTGATATTAGAAGGAGATCCACTTCATCAGCCTCTATGAGATCCACAAAGGGTAGGGCATCCATCCCGGACAACCCTGGGTGTATGCCACAGTCCAACTAAAAATAATAATGATTTTCATAAGAAATATGAATGATTTAAGAAATATATTTTTTTTATTTTTTTTTTTATTAGATTATGTCGTGTCCCACTGCTGGGCAAAAGACTTCCCTTTTTCCTTCCATAACTCTTTTTAAGCAATCTCTGGCCAAAGAAAAAAATTGTTTAATTTTCATTTGGTAGCTGTTTTTGTACAATGCATTTAAATTTTCATTCATTTATTTATTTATTCATAAAACAGCATTAACAGGATTTCTCCAACATCACAGCCAACATAGAAGTTTATATCAATGTAGAAGTTAAAATCAAGCATCTGTCAACTATCACAATCAAGGGGCCATTGCAATGTTATCATATTACATTAGAATGAAGAATTTGAGACAATTTTCAAGTTATAGAACAATAAACTGAATGTCATAAATAACAAAGTTCAAATTCCATTGCAACCAAAACTTATTATGGCCTTTTTGTTACAAATGGTCACTCAAAAATCAACTTAGAATATATATGTCACTAAAGTAGATAACTGAGTAAGTGGCTATGGAATGTAAATTATCCGAGATTATTAACACTCCTGTCAGTAGTAGACTTTATTCCCCAGACCTAATAACGTCTGGTATGCAACTGCTGTGATCTAGAAACCGCAACTTCATAATATTTTATTTACTAAAATGGTACAGAGGCCAGCACACCAAGCTATCCCAATCTGCCAAATGTTCCCAATTGAATATGAACCTTATTCCCTTCCGGTAAAGTTGAAAACCTATCAAAGAAATTTGACAGATTGGGGTAGCTTGATGTGCTGGCCTCTGTACAGTCAACAGCAAAAGTAGATGATGAAAATCAGAAATTCAATACTAATGAATGGAGTTCGAGTCAGAACTGTGTGGCGTCGAAATGTCGTTATGTGATTGTAAATTATACCAAACATTTACTACTTCGACTCCACACAGTTCTGACGCGAACTCCGTTCATTAATTAGTATTGAATTTCTGATTTTCATCATCTACTTTTGCTGTTGACTGTACAACAGAATGTGTGTAATACTTCATGCGAAATGAAAACAAAATACACAAACCATAATTGTCTTCCCTTTGAACTCCAGCATGATACAGGACCTGCCTACTTCCTGACCAGCACCCCTAGTGGAAAATAAAAAGTATGATGAGCATAATCTGTACCTAAGATATACTAATAACAAAGTCAAAACTGTAGGTAAGTACATGGAATATTTGTGAATAAATAATTGACGAACCATGGGAATGAGTCTCGGTCAGTGGGTCGTCTTAAGGGCTGATGCCGAAAATATAGTTTTTAGAATTCTAAACACAAAAAGGCTAAACATGAAAACAAAATAATATTTACAAGGGCCTAATCGTCAGCTGGTCGCTCTCTTCCATCGGCACCGGATCGGTGCCTTTCCTCGGGTTAGTAGTCATGATTAATAGTTTAAAATGACAATGTAATGCTAAATAATCATGAAATCACTCTTATTTTAGGATAAAATACAATTTTATTGCAGCAAAACAATCACGATAACCGGTAAGATACAGGTTATAAAAGTATTGCCATATTTTGAAGTTTTTATCAATGTTGCCAGTGCCCTTTTGTCAAAAGTAACATAACATTAGCTCACGTTCGCACGGACGTAAAAATATCGCGGCAGAATTTTATAACGCACTGAATTTTCAACTTTCCGTGCTAAGCAGTGCGTTGAAATCCAGTGCGCGAAATAAAATGGCTACGGGGAAAATACGCCCGTGAAAAATACCTTATTTCTCAACAGAGGGTGATTTTTTTTTCTTTATTTTTTATTTTATGAGTTTATTTCCAGTCATTACTGAGTTTGTATTATCTGCGTCGAACGAAATGCATCCTATTCTGACATTTATTATTTGACATTGACAGTATTGATTGACAGATTTCCAAAAACACGAAAGCATGCGAAATATGGGTTTTTGGTTACATGATAAAATAAATTAATTTATGAATCAACAAAATGCCTAAACCAACGCTTTTCGACGAAGAATCAGACGAGGAGGTTGCGCTTAAAACTGAAAATGATTACGCCAAAAAGTACGACAAGTGGCGGGAAAAGGAAGAGCTCCATAAACGTAAGCACGCACGATAGACTTTATTTTAGCTGAGGCACAACTATACAGCTTATAAAATAAACTGATCAAAACTTTTTAATCATCAACTTATTTGAATTTTCATAACAATGTTACAGTGGAACAGAAGTATGGCTCCAAGCCAAATGCTGATGGTTCAGTATCGACAGACAGTGAGGATGAGAGTGACGCACCTCCTGAGGTCACTGAGGAGATGGAGACACAGTTCCTCAAGACATTGGCTTTGCTGAAGACAAAGGACCCCAGAATTTATGACCCAAAATTCAAGTTTTTTGATGGTACAGAGAAAAAGGAACCAGGTAAATAAACAGTGGCTTTTAGGATTTGATCAAAAAAAAAAAAAATCAAAAAAAAATTTATTTCTCCAACATAACATAGGCTAAACAGATAGTGATTGGAGCCTCCCTTTAAGCAAGTAAAGCCGGTATTGGGAGACTAAGATATTATTAGTTATTAGATATTGTACATAGTGAGTGATTGTACCAACTTTTGCTTTGTTTACACTCATACACATCTGGTCATAGATGCATGTCGGTTGCAAGTACTATACACCTCACCTTTCTGAATAGCGTCACCTACAAGGTCATTATTTATGACCCCTCCCGATGTTTTCTCTTACATCTGTAGGCCAATTCTGCTAATTTAAAACATTCAAAATCTAGTTGCAGTCTCATCTCGGCGACAAACAAATGTCAAAAAGTTGTCAAAATGTAGGGAAATTTGAAGTATTTTTGACAGATTGAGACTGAGATCAGACTGTGAACGTTCTTAAAAATTACGAGAATTGCCCCTCTGCCTTGTCATACCTTTTCTTAATCGCTTCTTGTAAATACCTTTACTTAGTACCTTCATTTAAATACCTTCTATTCATTCTCTCAATAAGACCAAACCATGTAAGCATACTATTTCAATAATTTTTATCACTACATCTTCTTTTAAACCACACGGTTTCCTTATTGCATCATTCCTTAGCCAATCATTCAAAACCATATTCACTTTAAAATGAAACGATTCCAGAGAAAGAGACCAAGACAAAGCAGCTGACTTTTGCTGACAGTGATGAGGAGGATGAAGATGAGGGCAACATCTTCAGTATTGAGAAGAAAGCTGAGATTGTAGAGGATACTAAGAAGGAAAGGAAAACATCGGAGACAAAGGTTTGACTAGATATATAATATCATTTCATCATCATCATCTGCCTAGCCTTTTTCCAACTATGTTGGGGTTGGCTTCCAGTCATAATATATGACATAATATCATTTACCATCTGAAAATACAACAGTGTTACTGGAAAGTTACTCAGATATAAATTTATTTATTTAAAAAATATAAAAAAATAATAAAAAAAAAAATATATAAATGCATTTAATACAATTATAAATTTTAAAACTGCTGAAAGTTTCTTGATCATTGTAGTGAAATTTGGTGCTCTATGTTTTTAGTAAATCATTCTATTGCTGTAACAAATCCCAGTGGTATCAGTATAATTAATTTAAAAGAGTGGCCATCCAGTTTCTTGCCCATTCTTCTCCATCGGAAGCTTCTCCTGGCTGACTGCCTCCTTGACAAAAAGTGCCTGTAAATGAATTTAATTGAAATAAATACTTTGAGTTTGAGTATAGCCATACAGTAATGATTGAAAAGAAATTTTAGAAATACTTTATGACCACATTTTTGTATTTACTTCAAAATATGCTACTGTTCTAGGAGGCCAAACTAAAGGAATACCTGGTAGGCCAGGCAGAACACATAGATGATGAGGTGGAGAAGGACCTGGCTCCTCTGAAGGCTCTGTGGTCAGACCCTAAGCTGAATGAGGGAGAGGCCTTCCTCAGAGACTATATTTTGAATAAGCCGTAAGTAATATGAAAACCATTTTTATTTTTTTGAAAACATTCATCCACGAAATTGGAAATGTAATATTTGTTTTTTTAATTCATAAAGTCATAGCAGTTGCCATCATAACTTTAGATGTTTAAAAAGTGCTGATATTGACTTATGTTTTTTTTTTCTATCTAAACAAAAGAGGTTCTCTAAGCTCTTCTAGGAAGGAAGAGCGGTAGCCGCACTCAATGGTCGCAATGGCTTTCATGAAAATGAGGACATCGGCAAAGATTTAAATCATTAGATTCGCTCTACCGCGCCAAAAAAATTGTCGCGTTCCTGACACCTCCGACACACAATGACGCAGTGAATTGACTTCATTGTCATGGAAATGCTATTAAATTATTAATATTAACTAGCTGCGCCTCGCGGTTTCACCCGCATAAGTTTCGATCCCGTGAGAATATAGGGATAAAAGTAGCCTTTATGTTAATTCATGGTGTCTACCTCTATACAAAATTTTATCAAAATTGGCCCAGCCGTTTGAGCGTGAAGGCGAGACACATACGAACACTCACAAACTTTCGCCTTTATAATATTAGGCTAATAATGTGTGAGCTCACTATTTTCAGTAAGGACACTTTTTCGCGTGACTAAGTATGGTGAGGGCAAATCCAGCGATTTAAATCTTTTAGGTGCAGGATTTGATGGTGTCAAAAATGCTTTCTAATAAAACACACAAACTTACTTTCATAAATAACGTTTCATTGACGTCATTAACCCGTAAACTGCGGACACTTTGTGGCGGCCATCACTGTTCTAGAAAACCGTAACTAGGTTCACATCACGTCATATGAATTCTTTTCACAGTTGAGATTAATTTCAACGTTTCTTCCTTAGTTACCTTCAAGATGGTGACATTGGTGAAGCAGAAGACAAGATCAGGGATGATGAGGAGTTGGAGGCTGATGAGGAACGAGTGGAGGAACAGGGCAAGTTCGAGAGGGCGTACAACTTCAGGTTTGAGGAGCCTGATCAGGAGTATGTGAGTGTTGACTTATACAAGTTTAAGTAACTTAGGGACTCCATCAAAGGATAATCATTTATCATGTGGTCTACAGTATTTCATTTTTACTAAGCTACGTGCCCGTTTTCACTAACGCGAGGCGTCACCGAAATGAATGCCTGAATAAAAAAAGCACTGTATAATTTTCATGAGCTCGCTTTGTTTGAGCATTCATGTAAGTAAGTAGTGTTGGTGAAACGGGCATCAGCCACCTGCTGCATGGGGCTGCCTAATTCGGAAGTTACTGACTTGTCTCCTAACAGAAAGTATTAATATATGAGCACTTATTAGAACTACAACGGTTCAAGCAATCAAGTTCATCTTTTGGAGCGTGGCCAAAAATGGAACCAATACCATTATCTGAGAAAAGTTCACAAATGTTTACCAAGAGTGCCCCCTGTCAGCGTCATTCAGGCGCCAAAAGATCCTTCTAGCAGTCTATAAAGAACTACAATATATATTAACTTATAAATAAAATCTCTCTTTTCAGTTAAAACGTTTCCCCCGTACAATGAACTACATCCGTCCCAAAGACGAGCGGCGCTCCAAGAAGCGCGTAGAGGTGCGCACGCGCAAGGAGGAGGAGAAGCACAGGAAGATGGAGGAGATCGCCAGGATGAAGGCGCTGAAGCTGAAGGAGATACAGGAGAAGATCGCCAAGATTAAGGAGGTCACCGGCAATGAGGAGCTGGCGTTCAAGGTATGATGAGACAATAAACATAGTAATAATTTATTTATTAAAAAGTGACATTGTTTTAGGCCGCGTCCTAACCAATGCAATCGTCGCGCGAGTATGCCATCGTTGCGTTTATTTGTTCGGCGAACCCGAATGCGTGCTGGCGTCAACAGAACCGAACACCTGAGTGGCTCATGAGCGCGACGCTCGCGTACTCGCGCGAACGATCTTTTTGATTTGGACGTAAGGGAGAACATCTCACATTCGCACTTCGCGCGATAATGATGAAATAGATTTAACTTAATTTCATAAAATTAGACAGTTTTAAATGTTGAAACTAATGCATCTCGAAAGGTGTCGTTCTAAAAATTTCGTCAGCTCAAATCAAAGTATAAATATTTTAAAATAGATTACCGAATCAGAGGTGAACATTAAATTGTAACAGAGGTATCGTACTTCTGTTTTTGTGGCTTTTAAATTGCTATGGGGTAGGCAGCAACCTACAGAATGCTACGCTCTTTACTTATTCATTACGAATCGTCCGTCTGCTGCTTTCAGGAATCTGACTTGGAGAGTGAGTTCGACCCTGAGGAACACGATAAGCGAATGAAGGAAATATTCGACGAACAGTACTACGGCGACGCTGACGAGCAGAAGCCAGTCTTCCCTGATCTGGACGCCGAATTGGAGATCGGTAAGACACCGTCAGACACCAGCTTCTTGCTAAATAAACCAAATGTGTGTCTGCGACCAATTCGGCTACCGCCAAGACCGACCGATCAGGACGGTTCACGAATTTACGAGTGATGAAATCGGACTGATTATAAACCCTGTCGATAAGTACAGGGCGTTCACAATTTGACGATTTGACATTGATAGATTATAAACTACAGAAAATAAATGCGTTCAACAGTTCACAGTTCGGCTTTATAATCTCGGAAGATGATTATAAACTACAGTCCGTTCACGGTCATTTTACCTCCGATTTTGCGTCACTGTCAAAATCGAAGTGAACTTTATTGTCGTGGTAATAAGGTTGCTTTTGTAATGCTGCCATTGACAAGTCTGTCAAAATCACAATGATTTTTATTTGCGTTGCTATAAGGCTGCTATTCGGTTGCTGCTGTCTGAGGTAAAATAACTGTGAACAGATAGTAACAATGTTTACAATCTTACGGTGACGTATATAAGGTGTTAAAAAAGTAACCCGTAAAACTTTAAGAGGTGCTCTTTAGACCATCGAACTGAACAACTTTCACTATGGGACCAACTCTGAAATCACGAAAAAAAAATCAACTGTTTAATACAAAAGTTCAATACAAAAGTTTAATACAGAAGTTCAATACCAAAATGTATTATACAGCTGATATTTTTTTTTTTCGTGATATCAAAGTTGGTCCCATAGTGAAATAGTGAAAAGTGTTCGAAGGTCTAAAGCACCTCTTAAAGTTTGTCGGGTTAATTTTATAACACTTTGTAGATGTTAGCAGAACTATTAAGTTATACAACCGAATGGGTTATAGGTTATTTAGTAGGATGCATTGGAACATGAAATCTCACTATTGTCGTGGAAAGTAATGGCAAAACTATTTTCTTAGCCAGTGTACGTTTTTATTTTTAAATTAATTTTTGTATGATTATTTACAGAGAACTGGGACAAGTACCAACCCGAACAGGATGATGGTGACGATGACGAGACTGATCAGCTGGGCGATGATGACGGACCACATTGTGAAGATGACGAATTCAATGTGAGTAAAATTTTACACAAATACGTCGAATTTCAACCTAAAAAAAAAACATATTGTAAATGTTGTGATCGTGCATAACATCTGCATGATCAGCCTATATTGTCCCCACTGCTGGAACACAGGCCTCCTCTTTCTGTGAGAGGGAGTGGGCCGTAATCCACCACGCGGCCCAGAGCGGGTTGATAGAATATGTCATATGTTTGAATTTTTGGTTCTAGGACATGTTGGTTTCTTCACGATAATTTCCTTCACCGTTTTTGAGAGCAGTGGTGATGAAATAATTTTTACAAAGTAATGAACCTACTTGGGTTTTATTCTTGTGATCTTAATTAAATTATACTAACGTACAGTTAATTACACATCAGTACTAGTACTACGAAAGTCGAAACCATTTCGAATAATTAAGAATAAAACAAATTTAAAGAAATATATTTTTTTACACCAGATGGACGCCGACTACGACCCAAAAAAGAATCGTGAGAATCTTCTAGAAGAATTAAAGAAGACTCTTGGCAAGAAGAGAAGAAACAGAAAGAAGAAATCCAAACTCGCCGAGTTACTTTCCTTGGAGAAACCGAAGTTCGTTCCCACCGTAGCTGACAAGACATATGATCAGTACATGGAGGAGTACTATAAGATGGACTGTGAAGATGTGATAGGTGGAGATCTGCCCACACGGTTCAAGTATCGGGAGGTCGTGCCGTGCGATTATGGACTTACTGTTGAAGAGGTAAGGTGTCTTTTGTTTTGAATAGCATGTTTTAGATGTTTGGTTTTCTTACATGGATGATTGACATCTCTTTTTTGCTCTTATTTATGCAATTTGATTCTCGTTACCTTTATAATGGGATACTGGCTTCAGCCACGCCTAAGAGGAGTCTGATAAAAATCATCTTGCACTGCGCACTTCCAATTTGGGACTTGTTTACAACACAACAAATTTTGTGTAAAATGTAGCGCTCAAATTTAATCAGAAAATGGTAACGATACTTAAGTCAGGAGGCCAATTCCCGTAATTAAAAACGTTCAAAATCTGAAATCTGAGTCGCAATCTCATCTCAGCGACAATCACTGTTAAAAACTTGTCAAAAATGTAGTGAAAATATAAATATTTTTGACAGATTGAGACTCAGATCAGACTGTGAATATTCTTAAAATTGCGAGAATTGCCCCTCGCTTACTTACACCACAAATCAATAAATACCTTTAGCGTTAAACATATTAAAAACATTGTTCTGATTCTGCCAATTGTTAGAAGATGACTGAGATAGAATAATGTTTTAAATATGTTTAGCGCTAAACTCATTTAGTGATTAGTGGTGCAAGCGCGCGTTAATCTGACTGACATATTATTCCAGCTGATCGAAAAATCCAATAACATGAGTACCTTTTGTATATGTTTCCCAGATTCTCCTAGCCGACGACAAGGAGCTGACCCAGTGGGTGCCGCTGAAGAAGATCCTGCGCCACCGCGCGGTGCACGCGGAGCAGTCGGACGCGCGGAACTACGCGCAGAAAGCGGCAGACGTGCGCCTCAAGAAGAAGATACTGCCCAGTCTGTTCCACGACTTGCCGGAGTGAGTTTAATTCGCTTTATTTTTTCGGCTGGTCCATAAACTCAAGGTCTCTCAGCGAGCTATGGAACGAGCTATGCTTGGAGTCCCTCTGAGGCATGGAATCCGGAATCTCAATTTATTTTTCTCAAACATGCTTGGAAATTTTATCACTATTTTGACAACCTTCTTCGAGATGAATCGAAATTGCTGTACTGGCCAAATACATGCGAGCAGCGGCCGGCAAAATCCATAACTGTCGTGATTTAGCGCTCCAATAAATTACATAATATACTCATAACTGTCGTGTAATTTAAGAATGGAACGATCTTACACTCCGAAACATGGCAACCAAGGAGGTAACCTATCAAAGGTTTTATTTAAATTTCGAACTGGCTTGCAAATAGAAAGCTGTTTATTGAAAAAAAAAAAAAAACAAATGAACACTTTGCAGGATAAAATATTGTTGTTTGTTGTTCGTCATTGATTTTGAAAAGTAATTGTATTTTCAAATTAAAAGTTCTGCCTAGGTACTACTTAGTTTTAATTTCCGCGCATTATTTTATTATTTTATTTATTATTTCAGTTCTATACAATACAAGGTTTGGCCACAACTAGGCATTGATGGACTTCGCATGTGTGCCTGCCACATTTACACGTTTGTCTATCAATGCCTCTTTTGCGGGCCGCTGCAGTAATGTAGTATTAATATAAAAAATATAAATATGTATATTCTTCATTAAGTAAGGACTATTATTCTAGTTGTATTCCAATGATATTATATATAATATTTATTTATTTATGGACTTTGGAAGACTTACAGCTTAATAGAATAGTAATAAATAACAATAAGATAATCTGACAGCCAATTACATGTCTTCACGTCTAGAGCTATATCATTGTTGTATTCTGTGTCTGTGTGTACAATTTTAGTAACTATATAAAATACAGTGAATCATTTTTATAATTTTGTTGGTACAATATTCTTGTATGTAAAAATCTGTGCTAGTCAAAACTCCTAAATAAAATAAAAAGTCAAAGTCATCATTTCTTTTTAACAGGTGAACAAAATTTAAGAACAGCCAGCTAACCATTTGTTTATTATTTTCAGAGACCCGGATATAGTCGTACCTATAGAAGAAACGAAAAAGAAAAAGAAGAAGAAGAAGAAAAAGAACAAAAAGAAGAGCACAGAAGATACCGCTGCAGAGGCAACTGAACAAGATAAGGAAGTAGAACCTGTTGATCAAGATGCAGAAGCTCAAGACAACATCGAAGTTGTGGAAAGTCCTAAAAAGAAAAAGAAAGATAAACATAAAATGAATTTAGACGAAGAAGTAAACACTCCACAAAATGAAGAAGTAACAAACACAGAAGAGAATGGAGAAGTCAAACAAAAGAAGAAGAAACATAAATCAGACGGTTTTGTAGTTGAACCTGTGGAAAATGCTGAACCTAGTCAACTCAGTACCGAAACTAATGGAGATACTTCAACAGAAACTCCTAAAAAGAAAAACAAACAGATAATAAACAACAATTTCATAGCAGAAAATAATGTCGAAGGTTCCGTAGCAAATAAGAATAACAAAAACTTGAAACGCAAAGCCGATACAAATACAGGAGAACAGCCAAAACAAAAGAAAAAGAAAGGCAATAAGAAAGATTTCAAGAAGAATTCCAAACAAAACGATAAGTTTAAAAACAAGAACAAAGTGACCCAACCAATGAACCCTATGCTCAATCTATCAGATGAAAGATTGAAAGCGTACGGACTGAACCCTAAAAAGTACAAGAACTTCATGAAATTCAAGAAGTTTTAATCACTCTTTACATTTATGTAGATTTTTTGTATAATAAATTGGATATATTCCAGTGTAAATAAATATATTTTATTTTAACAACGTCTTGCTTTTTATTTTCGTTCTAAACAAAACAGCCATTTCTCAAAAGGCACTGAATTTCTCTTGTAACAAATAATGAGTCATTATTTATTGTACAGCTCGGGCCAACCACCACCGACCACAGTATTATTTTAAAATTATTACTTCACAGTGGAAAAGAGATGGAGATGCGCGTCCTTTGAAGTTCCGGCTCATTCTGACAAAAGTTAGTCTTGAATTCTTGATACAGTACACTGTACAGTAGGCGATGAATCATTGACTACTATTTTTGACTATTTTAATGAATATTTTTCCAGTGATGAATCAAGCACATTGCATTTGTAATAAATAATATATTGTTATTAACTCAGACTATTGAGCTGTTCGGACACTCTATTCAGCGGTTGAGTTACTCGAACTAACTATGCTCGGGCTCCTCAGAATCAATCAAACAAAACTCCAGACTTTTTCAGTTTTTCTAGTAATGATCGAAGTTTTGAATTTTCCGCCATTTCCACACTTCCACAGATTATTAATATGCAGCAAGCAAAGAGTTAGCAAGCCATTTCACATTTTGCTAGCGTCGTCTAGGGATGTAAAGCAGTAAAATTACCACGGTAAAAAACGTTTTTACCGTAAATTTCGGTATTTTACGGTAAGAAACGGTAAAAATCGTAGTTTTACGTTCTACAAACATAAATACGGTAACGAATGAGTGTGTTTGTATGTACAGAGGCCAGCACATCAAGCTACTCCAATCTGTCAGATTTTCCCAATTGAATATGAACCTTATTCCTTTGTACTAAAGTTGAAAATCTATCAAAGAAATTTGACAGATTGGGGTAGGTTGACCTGCTGGCGTCTGTACCTTACTCTTTCACTATGTATATGAATATGAATTATTCAGTTCAAATATGAATACATAATAATAATAATAATAACCCCATCGTCGTATCTCTACGTTGACGTCGTGGTGGGGCTTGCGCGCTCCGAATTCTAGGCCTGTGCCCGAAGAGTTTACTTTGCCGGAACAGGTCTAAGGTGAGGAGCCAGACCAAGAGAGATACAGAAACCCTCAGGGCAGCATGTGGCGAGCTGTTGGGCAGTAGCGACCCCACGCCTTAATTGGCTCTGGCTTGCCTTAATTGGCTGGCTGGAGTGAACATTGATGAGGAACAGAGCTCCCACCTCATTCTTGCCTTTATTGGCCGGCTTGAGTGGAGATTCGCAAGAGCAAACGTGCTCGGGGGAAGGAAGTATTCCAGTAAGTGCTCGTAGGGATCTTGACCATCTTCCGGGCTCTGGGATTGTTCTGAAAGCCGTGGAATACCTCTCCACTCCTCAAGCACCTCAGGACATGTTGCCCCCTTGTCACTACGTCACTATGTGCTAGCGACAGTTTCCGGGGGCCCATTATTGAGTGTGCAAGTCACCCCCCTGCAATTTTATCCGTGTATATATAAAACATTGATCAGGCAGGGGCCATAGTTCTTCCATAGTTCTTGGTAACCAATCCACTTTAACCTCGAAAATCCATAGTACAACTTTTTATTTTTCCAACACTGCAATAGTCCTACACCAACCGAGGGTTATCCTTGGGTGCACTTTCATAGTGCATATAGGGATAATCGTCGGTTGGTGCCACATTTCATTAAAATTTTCTAGGGGCCTCTGCGAGTTGGCTTCGGCCCCTCGTATGCCTTCCAAAGGACCGGGACCCCATGGTCCCGAGATACAGAGTTGATACGACAGAGGGGCATTAAATTACACTACGTATACTATACGTGTTTAGTATTAATTCGATAAGGTATAAAAATAAAAAGCTCCAAAATTGAGAATTTTTTTTTCAAACAAACTAAATAGCTTACAAATCAGAGTAAAACGCAACCACCCTTTGTAAATAAAGGAAAAACCCAAATTTCATAGAAACTTGGACCTGGCGACTGACCTTACAAAGTGGCAACGTCGTCGCACGCGCGCCGGGGCGCGGCATGTGTTTCGTGTCGAAGCGGGCGGCCGGCGGTGGCGCGGGCGGCGGCTTAGGCCTCCGCTCGCGCTGGCTGTTATGTTAGATAGTTTTGAAGTACGCCGACAACAAAAACACTAAATTTTTAAATTCTCTATGTGTCCTCCATTCACATTAATGCACAAATTATACCGACGGAGAATATTGTTATTTAGTTTTCTAATTAAATCACTGTCCGTCGCTAAGCACTTTAATTTGTGAAATGCTAAAATAATCCTGTTTTTTAGTTCAACAATTGTATTTACCTCGGAGGCATACACTTCACCCTTAATGTATCCCCACAAAAAGAAATCCATGGGAGTGAGGTCCGGAGATCGTGGTGGCCACCGAACAGGTCCGAATCGACCGATCCATTGCTGCCCAAACATTTCTGTGAGCCGCTCCCTGGAAGCCATCACAGAATGTGGAGGCGCACCGTCCAGCTGGTACCACAACTTGCGATGAACGGCTAAAGGTAGTTGGTCAGTGTACTCGGCCACAGGACCACTTAATAAATCTAAAAATTTCGCCGCTGTAAGGGTGCCGTCAATAAAAACAGGGCCGATAATATTATTATTATGGATACCAGCCCACACATTGAGAGAAAATCTGTACTGGTGTTCAGATTCTCGAAACACGTGTGGATTTCCCAAACTCCAGTACCGGAGGTTTTGCCGATTCCAGATGCCGTTCGGAGTAAAAGTACACTCATCGGTCCATATTACATTTGTTAAGAAATGGCGGTCTTCGGATGTTTTATTTAATAGCCATTGGCAGTAACTGTTCCTGATCGGTAAGTCTCTCGATAACAAAGCTTGCACCTTCCGATATTTATAAGGTTTGCGTTTGTTACGTTTTAGAACCTTGTGGATGGTTCTATGGCAACATCTAAACTGCCGGGCGGCTCTGTGCAGACTCGTTGTCGGGTTGCGGGAAAAATGATCTAATATTCGTTCGTCCCATGCAGCGGGTATTTGCCGCGGTGGCACTCCCTCCTGTTGCGGCACTACACGTTTATTGTCCCGTAATCTTTGTACTGCCAACTGTATGGTGCGGGCGTTCCTAGGGCAATTGCGGCTGTCACCATACCTTTCTCTGTATGTTCGCAGAGCTAATGCTGCGTTTCCACGGCATTCACCGTAAATTAAAATCATGTCAGTGTATTCTGACGCCGTGTAAGTTAGACGAGGCATTGTTGAACACTTTAATTAGGTATACACACACACACAACCAAAGTTTAATTACGTGTCCTATCACAATAAAAAACAGTAAATCACAAAAAAAAAACACTAACACTAAATAATTATAATAGCAAGTTACGTGTCTTGTCACAATAAAAAAAAAGAAAGAAGTGTCCTATTCACAATAACAAAACAAAATCACAATTGTAAGCGCACGAGTTCGACAAAACAATAGCGGCACAGGACTTCCGTGTTACGTAACGTACGTCCCGGAAGGATAGCGTTGGCGCACTGAAAAACCAAGTTTTTTAGTTTTTAGAGGCCCGCCTCGCAAGGACCAAAGATGCAATAGCAACACACTGACCTATTTCTATTTCTTTTACGCGCGTGATGTTTTGCTAATGGGATTGTCACTTTCTTTTGTAGGACGTATTTGCTTATGACTTGCGTAAGAGCGGCAACAACGTATCGTAGATTTATCGTTTTAAGGTGCATGACCTATGCCTATAGACATAATCAGCTGTTAAGAAAAATACATCATGTTCAAACGGGCCAAAAACTTAAAAAGTCATTTGCGACTAAACTACTGTTTCAATTTAAATGATATTTGGTACAGAGCTTGAAAATGGTACCTAGTATAAGCAGTTTAAAGGAAAGCCTTTCTGTCGTATCAACTTTGTATATAAAATAAAACATAGGTAAATAATAATTTTTAAAAAATAATAATAAATTAAATATATGAATTATACCACGTCATCGATTTAATAATATATGTATGTTATGTGCAAAGGCCAGTAAAAATTAAAATTTTAGTTTTTGGAAAATTACTTGTATATAATTTAAACTAACTACAGTTCTCAGAATCAACAATTTAAATAATAAAATTAAACAAATGACAATACAAAAAAAAAATAAAAATAAAATAAATCTATAAATTATCGCATTTTGCCGTACAACTTGACGGAGCGCACTTGTCAGCAACGTCGCATTTTGATTTTGTAACCCCACGCGCGTGTGATAATGAATAAAATGTTATGCCAACGGTAATTTTACCGTAAATTACGGTAAAATTACCGTATTTTACCAGCGTTTTCGGTTAAATTACGTAATTTTGCAACCGTAGCGTCGTCTCTGAAAATAATGTTACCAAGTACAATATTACAAAGACATTTCATGAGTAAATCACTACATAGTTAACAAACTCGCTTTCTCTGTCCCTATATCCCTATGTATGCTTAAATCTTTAAAACTACGTAACGGATTTTGATGCGGTTTTTTTTTAATAGATAAAGTGATTCAAGAGATAGGTTTATGTATAATACATGTATAATATAGTAAAGAAACACTGATAATTTTAGAGGTTTCTAATGTGATGTCGTAAATAAAGCCTTTTTTTTTTTGCGCTTACATTGCAAACGCTGGCTGAACCCTATGAGATACATCAAAATAATGTATACTACAGTATTGTACAGACGCCAGCAGGTCAACCTACCCCAATCTGTCAAAAATCTTTGATAGATTTTCAACTTTAGTACAAAGGCATAAGATTCATATTCAATTGGGAAAATCTGACAGATTGGGGTAGCTTGATGTGCTGGCCTCTGTACACCTTAAAAAGGTCTACAAAAAAGTCCGCGATGGTATATGTCTATCTCTTAGGGATAACCCACAATAACCATTTTTTTTTCTTTACTTTTTACGAGAAATTATGGCTTATTTACGAAGCGATTTTAAGCAATACAACATTAATCCTTATCCAATTAAGTACCTTAAAATTATTAATTTATTCAATTGCATTGCACCCGTGCGATGCCGGGGTGGATCGCTAGTATTCAATAAACCAATATAAAACATTAGAAAACGAACTTAATTTCATTAATTTAACACTACTTATCTAGTTTTTCAATTGAAAAAACCTTCTCAGGTAAAGCCTTTTTGGCCTCGCTTCAAATTTTTTTTTTTTTTTGGTTATTTGTGTGATTGTTTTTATTGTAAAAAATGCTCCTTAATGATTATAAATAATTTTTGTCGCAACTTTCTACACTAGGTATAAAATTAAATGACTGACTAAATATTTAAAATAAACAAAAAAAAAATAGATAATGGTGTTTGGAAATAGTAAAAACATTTTTTTTTATGTCGTCTTGAATCATTGATGTATAATTGTGTAAGTCAGTGTCTTGAATAGGCTTTTGTCTTATTTTGATGGTAAGTGGCATAGATTATACAGTGGTAAGTGGTAACACTAACATTGATGACATAGAAAAACTTGAGTTGTAGTCTATTCGTCCTTTTTGACAACTCTCTTTTTCGGCGAGCCGTGTTATCGGAACAAGGTGATTATTTAAATTTTGCTCTATTTGTGAATTTTGTAAAATAAGTGCTAAAATAGATCTTTTCTGTTAATCAATTACATACAGTAAAATTATTAACGGCAAGTATTGTTCGATTTTAGAGATAAAAGTGGATTTTATAAACATAACCTAAAAATGCCTATAAGTAGATCATTTCGATTTCTTTATAAATCGTTATGAGTGGACACGTAGGCTAAAGAAATGCCCCGAGCATTGATTCCCAAGTGCATTAAAATCTAAATAACCTCCTTCGTTTAGGTGATTGGCACTTGCAACGGTTTGTGGCGACATACTCCTCTAAAAGTCTAAGTCCCGTATTACAGAACGTAACTCAATACTCAAGCATTACTTAAAACTAGTTTCAACCAATCAAATGGCTTGAATCTAGTTTTAAGTAATGCTTGAGTATTGAGTGACGTTCTGTAATACGGGCCTAAATGTTTACTAAAAATGCTTACGGTGGCAGTGTGTGAGGCATAACCTCTCGAGACTCGTTCTTTTTTATTTGAAATAAATTATTTCATACGACTGATCGATGTAGGTATTTTAAAATCTTCTAAAAGTTCTTCACAGGCATGGGTTTTATTTGACACATGGTTGGATTCCTCATCTCTTGGTATTTTCAATGCTAGTGTCTTGGAGACTCAAACCGACATGACTTGTTTCTGCCACCGTTAGTGTTGTGCTCCAAGTGAGAATAAAATTCAACGAAGAAAAGTCACATCTAAAACTTCCGTAAAAACATTGCAGCTCGCCAAGATGGTGAACAACAGAGTACCGTCGGTATTCTCCAAGACCTATGTCACGCCCCGCCGTCCCTTCGAGAAGGCTCGTCTGGACCAGGAGCTTAAGATCATCGGCGAGTATGGTCTGCGCAACAAGCGCGAGGTTTGGCGCGTCAAGTACACGCTCGCTCGCATCCGTAAGGCTGCCCGTGAGCTGCTGACCCTGGAGGAGAAGGACCCTAAGAGGCTGTTTGAAGGTGAGGAACCTAACTAAAAAACCTGTTATACCAGAAATGATCAGCTATGGATCACGCTAAGAGGTTTTATTGTGTATAACAGGGATCCCCAAACTATTTTGGACAAGTGACTCCTTTTCCAAAATGAACTGTTACCTCAGACCCCCATGGCCAAATTACCTACTTTTAAGATCAACCCTGTCGACCCCCAAAATCAGTTTTCGTTTATGTCGACCCCTAGGAAACTGACACTGACTGACTGATATCAACCACTTTGGGAATCCCTGGTGTATAAGATAGTGGCATACATGTGGTTAACCTATAAAATATATGGGTTTGAAGGTTATGTCAAGTGATTCTTATGTGTTATTGGCCTATTAGGAAGCAAAATTAGTTTAAAATGATGAAAAAATCTGGCAACCTCTTATCAGAAGAAAAATTGTTGATTTCTATTACTCTGACGATCTCCAACAATAGCATAATACAAGTGTAAAATGTTTAACATAGTACTTCTAAAGTATGTCTTCATGTTTCCAGGTAATGCACTTCTGCGTCGTCTCGTCAGGATCGGAGTGTTGGATGAGAAACAGATGAAGCTCGATTATGTGCTTGGTCTTAAAATTGAAGACTTCTTGGAGCGCCGTCTGCAGACCCAGGTCTTCAAGGCTGGTCTTGCCAAGTCCATCCATCATGCCCGCATTCTCATCAGGCAGAGGCATATCCGGTAAGAACTCATTGCTTTCAAAAACTTATAATTACAAGCTTTTGTAAAACTGTTGGTCAAGAAACTTTTTATATTTTCAATATTCTATAAAATTTAATTTATCTGTAATAAGAAACAACAGCATATAACATGACCCTCAAACACAGGTGATCTCGTGCACTCGGCGGCAGCAGCTGCCTGGCTTTGGTTCTTATTCTAAAGACCACTTGGCTCCCAACCTAGTTGGGGTCAATGTCTTGAAATGTTTATAAGCTCTGTTTGAGCTCACAGGTAAGGTATCAGTAGTTCCCTTTTACCAGTGTTGGTAGACTTGATAGATAAAAGCCTTATGCCTCCAGGGGCTGTCTAGCATAATCAGCTTATAATGTGCCCACTGTAGGGACACAGCCCTCCTCTCTTTGAGAGGGAGTGGGCTATAATATACCATGCGGGCTCAGTGCGGTTTGGTAGATGGGACTATCTGTTGATTACCAATAGTATTTTGCAATGTGAAGTATAAAAACTTCAAAACCCAGCAGTGTTTATCTGCAATATAAATTAGAGCAGTACAGCTCCTAAAAATTCTAAACAATGACGTCACCATATCCATTACTAATTTTTATCAAAAAAATTGTCCTCAGCGTCCGCAAGCAAGTGGTGAACATCCCGTCATTCATCGTGCGTCTGGACAGCGGCAAACACATCGACTTCTCTCTGAAGTCTCCCTTCGGAGGCGGCCGCCCTGGTCGCGTCAAGAGGAAGAACCTGCGCAAGGGACAGGGTGGTGGCGCCGCGGCTGATGAGGAGGAGGATTAGACCAATAAATGACGTTTATTATCTACATTAAAGTGTTTTTTTCTTTTTAATCTGGCTTGTAAAAAGATATTATTTCTACCCCCCTTAAAACGTATTATAATATCAGCCAATTTCTCTCTTTCAGTCGTCAGTAATTGACTTTCGAAAGAAGACAAAGCCTTGTGTAACTACAAACGCTATACGTTTATTAGTATGGGGGTTAGTTTTTAAACGAGACTGAAAAGATCATTCGTTTTGAGCTAATTTAAGTACCTCCTCCTCCTGCGCAGCGAATGATCTGATTCGCTCCCCTACTGAAAAATGAATTCTGAAGTTTCTTTCACGCTACGAATGTGGTGTAGCCCACATTCTACATGTGCATTTGGATTGAGTGATCTTTTTTTATTTCGTGATAAAATCTGATTGTACAGACGCCAGCAGGTCAACCTACCCCAATCTGTCAAATTTCTTTGATAGATTTTTAACTTTAGCACAAAGGAATAAGGTTCATATTCAATTGGGAAAATCTGACAGATTGGGGTAGCTTGATGTGCTGGCCTCTGTACATTTAGTCAAAAATAGTCAAAACTCATAGCCCAAAGTAAAAAATTTGTCACTCTCAAGGGTCTTCAGTTATTGCCCAAAATGTGGATCACTCAAATCAGACATTTTGCAAAAACGACTATGAGCTAAATCTCAACAAAAACTTACTCTACTGACTAAGTTTATACCTCAAAAATTTGTTAACAAATTGTCACAATATTTTTTAAAACCATCAAGCCATTTGAAGCTACTTCCAGGTATTTAAGACAGTATCATTGGATCACTCAGTACAGACACCATTTTGTCTGAGAGATCGTTGTAATAAGGTTTAGGTTAACTTTTTCTGTACATCTTTTTTTAATCCTAAAATATATGTTCCCAATATATTTGTACAATAAATATCATAACACAAATACCTTTTGTTAAAAAGTTATGAGTAATTAAATGTTTTCAAATTTGCTGAACTGAGTGATCCTTATGAATACTTATAGGTAACTACCTGTTTCGTATTGATTTATACAACTTACGATTAATTTTTGTACAACTTTATGACTAAAGTTTTACATAAAAATTATTAACATAGACGGCTTAGTTTACGAGATATTAGATTTTTAATTTTTTAAAGAAATTACGCCTTGTAGGGTACATATGATTTTAACTTTTAATGTATATATTTAAATGTTTCATATTTTATTGTTATTTGCTTAGTCGCACATTTCATTTATTTTCGTACGACATTTAGTGCACATAAGTGAGCTTACGTGATAGTGACAGTATTAGTGGTTTTCCTGTTTTATGCAAGAACAATGTAAGTACCGAACGTATTTATTTAGGGTCCGACGTCTCAAAATTTGCCAAAGATGTAAACAACAATAGCCGCTCGAAATTGTAATTTATTCGTGCGACGCAGCAAATAACAATAAAATATGAAACATTTAAATATATACATTAAAAGTTAAAATCATGTGTACCCTACAACACTCAATTTCTTTAAAAAATTAAAAATCTAATATCTCGTAAACTAAGCCGTCTATGAAAATAATTTTTATGTAAAACTTTAGTCATAAAGTTGTACAAAAATTAATCGTAAGTTGTGTAAATCAATACGAAACAGGTAGTTACCTATAAGTATTCATAAGGATCACTCAGTTCAGCAAATTTAAAAACATTGAATTACTCATAACTTTTTAACAAAAGGTATTTGTGTTATGATATTTATTGTACAAATATATTCGGAACGTACATTTTAGGATTAAAAAAAAAGATGTATAGAAAAAGTCAACCTAAGCCTTATTACAACGATCTCTCAGACAAAATGGTGTCTGTACTGAGTGATCCAATGATACTGTCATAGATACCTGGAAATAGCTTTAAATGGCTTGATGGTTTTAAAAAATATTGTGACAATTTTTTGAGGTATAAACTTAGTCAGTAGAGTAAGTTTTTGTTGAGATTTAGCTCATAGCCGTTTTTGCAAAATGTCTGATTTGAGTGATCCACATTTTGGGCAATAACTGAAGACCCTTGAGAGTGACAAATTTTTTACTTTGGGCTATCAGTTTTGACTATTTTTGACTAAATGTACAATCAGATTTTGTCACGAAATAAAAAAAGATCACTCAATCCAAATGCACATACATTCTACAGCTCATAGCTGACTGGTCGGTTTATAATGGTGGCAACTTTTGTTTTTGTTTGAAATGATGATCTTTCACACGCAAATCCTAATGCCTCGTTTACATTCAGCCCCTGCCGCTGCTCCTCGCGCTGCCGGCGATACTTCCCTAAATACTGCCGCAGCAGAATCGAGAGAAGTGTGTGTTTACATACTGCCCTACCACTCACATCGCTTTCGAATTTCGGCAATGGCGGACGTCGAAATAATTACAGCGTCCGCTCTGTGTCTTCTTACAATACATAATTATGTTCTTTGTTTAAAAAGATATAAAATTCAAAAAAGAAAATTCGTCGTCGTAGAAGATGGTGGATGATATCTATCCATCGTAATAGAACTCTGTAAGTACCTAACCACCTACTTAACTGATTTTTGGCGCTCGGCGAGAAGTGAGCGACGCAGCTGAATGTAACGGGGTGTCCTGCGTGAGCGACGAATACGATGCGACGCGACGCTGCCAACGCGACAAATGCGATCAACTCAACGGCCAGCGTGACCAGATTTAGCAGAATTCTGCGATTTTAGCAGAATTTGACCACCAATTTAGGGTTTAGCATATTATGTCGCAGATTAGAAAAAGTTGGCAGTTTCTAGCAGAATCCAATAAACCCTTGTCAGAAATTTGGCAGAATTCAATTCGTCCTATTTTTCTTGTTGTAGGTACTGGCAGAATTCTGCTAAATCTGGTCACGCTGTCAACGGCATACCCTACTTGCGGCCTATGTAGCAGTCTGCGGCGAGACGCGACGTAACGCGTACTTGTTTTGAGGGCGACCAGATGCGTCACCACGAGCTACGAAATGGTTGATTCAGAAGCTTTGATCGCCGCAGTGCGTGAGCAAAGATTCTTGTGGGACAAAAAAAAACTTATAAGTCTGTACTTTAAATATGAACTTTCAAGCAAAATTACGTTCGTTTAATTTACTGTACGTCTCCATGTTTCGAGAAGTAATGACCAAAATCACGTAGGACATTTGTCGCGTGTAGCATCACGTCGCATTGCATCGTGTCCTGTCGCGTCGTATTCGTCGCTCACGCAGGACACCCCGTAAACACGCACTGCCGCTCGCGCTGCCCGTCCTTTGACTTCCGCATAAAAAACCGCTAAATTGGGGAGCGCCGGGCAGCGCGAGTAGCAGGGACAGCAGGAGAAGTATCGTGTTTACATACTCGTCCTGCCCACTTCCCTGCTCACTTCGGCTGAATGTAAACGGGGTATGATGCTCTTGCTGTGCACTGAAAACCTCTTATAAGAAAATTGTTCTTTCTTTTTTCATTTATTTATTGGTAATTTACGGCTGACTTGCTAATTAATCGTCGATTCATAATAAAACATTTGGAATTGTGACATTGGCCCCGATTCTGTTGTTCACAAACTAAACTAAATTTAAGTTCATTGCATCTTCTTTCTATTTCAATATGAAAAGGACAGAAGATAAATATTAGTTTAGTCCCGTCAAATTAGATAATCCATAGACAAGTTTAGACGCGATTAAAAAATTGGCTAATAAAACTACGTCAATTTACTTCTGGCGCTGACTAATTTGACAGGACTAAACTAATATTTATCTTCTGTCCTTTTCATAATGAAATAGAAAGAAAAAGATGCACTGAACTTAAATTTAGTTTAGTTTGTGAACAACAGAATCGGGGCCATTGTGCAATTATTTAGATTACTAGCTGTGCCCGCGACTTCGTTCGCGTGGTTGTCGAGAACAAAACAACGTCGTTTAGATAAGAGTATATCACCTTTTTGATGATTTAGCTAAGAGTCCTGACTTTGGTATAGTTGATTACGTTAATGCTTCTCTATATACTATGTTAGCGGTGGAATTACCCGGAGCATATACAAAAAGGTTGTTTGGGTTGCTAACACGTGATAGAGAAACATAGAGTTGGCCGTGTGAAAAACAATCAAAAGTAAGGTCTACACCCGCAACGGATAACGTCTGGCCTTGGGCTTTATTAATAGTCATAGCGTAACAGAGGCTTACAGGAAATTGCACACGTTTGAAAGTAAACGGAAAATTATTGGGGATAATGGGTATCCTGGGAATGAAAACAACATCACCGGAGCCGCAACCTGTTAAGATTTCGGCTTCGATGACATTTCGTTGGAGATTTGTTACTCTCAACCGAGTTCCATTGCATAGTTTTGGTGGGCTTAAATTTCTGAGTAGAATGATTGGTACTCCGACTTTTAAATAAATTTTGTGTGCTGGAAGACCTGGTGTATTTAGAGAGTCTAAAAACTCTACTGGATAGTGGGTGGCATCTCCTTCTTCTAAAACCGTGTTAATAGATAAATATTCCCTACTTTCTCCAGAAACATGTACCAATATTTGAGAATTTATTGCTGCTGCTTGGTCGTTGCGAGGTGCCAAAATAGCTCGTTGGCATAGCCAAGCAGCGTCATGGTTCGAGATCTCTGATGGATCTCCGTATACAGAGGAAATGAGTTCCTGCTGTGAGGCAACAGAAGAACACAGGCTTTCGACTAAAGTTACTTTACCTCCTTCTTGAGTCGGGTATGTGCCGTTACCAATTTGAAGTAGTAAATTTGAGAAAACCTGCGCGTTTGCGTCACCTCCCAAATATGCTCGCATATTAAAGCTCAAATTAGTTAATATGACACTACGCCATAAAATAGAGCTCTTTAAACAGGCACCTATTTCATCGGCCCTCGTTCCTCTGGGTATTATAGGGAGTGTCTGCCTGAAGTCTCCACAGAATAGCACCGTTAAGCCTCCCATCGGTCGGTCATTTTGTCTTATATCTCGCAACGTTCTATCTACAGCTTCCACAGCTTTACGATTTGCCATCGTACACTCGTCCCAAACGATAAGGGCGCAATCGCGTAAAACCCTTGCTTTATCACTATTGCGAGACACGTTGCAAACAGGGTTTTCTGTGCGGTCCAAGTCGATTGGTATTTTAAATGTTGTATGTGCAGTTTTTCCTCCTGGTAATAAAGTGGCAGCTATTCCTGAGGAAGCGACGGCAAGGGCAATTTTGTTTTGGCTCCTTATTTGAGCCAAGATAACTTTAGTGAGGAAAGTTTTACCTGTTCCACCAGGTGCATCTAAAAACAGCATTTCTCCTAATGAATGTTCTACACTACAGCATACTCTATCAAAGATTTGACGTTGTTCTGACGTCAAATTTGAACAGCCATTTCGCAATATTTCTGCTAACTCTTCGGGGTTGTAATTTATTTCAGATGTATACTCCCTATTAATTCGTTCCCCACCAACTGTCGGTGTCGGCAAGCCGTATTGACTGAGGGGGTTCCCTCCTATACTTGTAACTATATCTTGTATAGCCAGCAAAGCCCTATTATGGCAGCTTTCACGTACTTGGTCAGAAGTTTCACTATTTATATTTTGCTGTCTCAAAAAATCTTCGGCAAACGCGTCTTTATATTTTTGCCACAACTGCCCAGCGTCCGATAGGCCACAAAATGTCAACAAAATGGCAAATAAATGGCGCAAACGATGTGGACTATCACTGACGCATGCTTCGGCTAAAGCATCATCCCAATGCTGATCGCCATCTAATAAATGCCGTGCGCGGCAAGCAGCTTGAAATGTGGGATATTCTATATCGTCCACTTTGCGGAGCTCAGCAAAAGAAGTAGGTCCTCGCACTGTGTGAAGAAGAAGGCGTAAATAATAACACTCTGCATTATTTGGGTGCACCGTGTATACTCTTCCAATCACGTGTTCTTTAAAAATGCCGGACTCGCCTTCTACAGCAGTTCCACGTCTCCTGCGATTAAAAACACCTTGCTGCTTGTTATAAGTATAATAATGTGGCACTTCATTGTACAACAGAGACTTAGCGAAATTGTCTCTTTCGCAAAGGCGAAAGAATGCGAGCAAGGTGGTTTGTCTTGGGTTGTTCATTCTTTCTGCCACATTTTCTGGCTGAAAGTAAACTCGCTGCCCGCCTTCCAGGTGCACGTCAAGATGGATGACTGGCGGATACCTTTCATGAATAGGGAAACTCAAAATGCGCCAAACTGCCTCCGAAGAGCTTATGTATCGGCCAGATTGATACCTTGTCACTTCATCAAATTGGTTGTTATTTCTTAGTGCTATCATGGCTTGATCACTACCTTTATTAACATATTTACATATATATTTTATAGATTCGACGCTATTACAAATTTCAACATTAATGTGTGCTTGAAAAGCGTTTGACAAAACTGGAGAATACGGTACCACCCAACTATTATTTAGAATTATTTCTTGTCCACGGAATCTGACAGTAGCTGTGAAACCACCTTGTGACGGTGATCTTCGCCGGTATTGCGGATACCCATTTTCCCCAGCCATAGTTAGTTCTTTCAGTGCTCTGGGGTATTTTTTTGAGCATTGACCATCTTTCATGCACGGTGATTCCCTGTTTAAGAGGCCACATGGCCCGTGAACCATATGTGTTTTTACTATGTCATGCAAAATCGGATCTGCATTATAGTCCGGAAATTCTGCACTTATGACACTGTCTATAGCATCGGGACGAATTTTTTCTTCCAGCCACAGAAGAATGTGCGCGTGGGGTAAACCACGCTTTTGCCACTCGATGCTATACATAAAACAAAGAGTTGAACCGAAAACTTTCTCCTTTGTAAGTAGATTAATCAAGACTTTGAGTTTTAAATGAAAAATCCTAGCAATAATGTCATGTCTGTCGTATGACGCCTGTCCTGTGAGAAGTGCCTGGCAAATCTCCGTCCACTTTGGATTTGTTGTAAATGTTATAAAAAGGTCCGGCCGGCCGTATTTACGGACGTAACAAAAAGCATCTTGCGTTCGTTCGTGCATATACCGCGGACCGCCTGTGAAACTGGATGGCAAAATAACCAATCGACCCAAGTTTTCGACGTTATTATCTGATTGCATGGCGTCCCGCAAGTGCACGTATTCTTCAGCGCGTAACCGTCGCTGGTTAGTGCGAATATACACTAAACGTTCAGTTTCTATTTTTGCGTACATGTCCACAATAAATTGGCTGAACAAACCACGAAATCGTTGCAAATATACGAAACTGTTTTGCCTTATTTGTAAAAGGTAGGAATAGTATTGTTGAGCAGATATTTTTTTTTGATAATTAGTGACTCTCGTAGTAGGGTTCACTTGGTACAGCCCAAAATTGTACCCATCTTCACCATGACAATAAATTAGTGGATATTGCAGGGCGTCGTAAGCTCGGTGGGTTTCCAAAATGCGTTGAAGGCGATCGTCGCGTGTACGCAACACGATATCACGTCTCTCACACTCCTGGTCGACTAAAACAACTGCAACTTCATCTGCGACGGGTGCATTGTGTCTTCCACGGTGTTCACCCACAGGACGTCTATCGGCACTTATAACAATTTTGAAATCATTGCTGCCTTGTGGAATTGACTCCAATGCAGCTTTGAATTCACGAACGTACTGGTTAACGTGATGCAGCAATTCTTGAAGTTGACCCAAAAGCTCAGCATTGAGCTGGGGAAAATTGTGATTTCTAACATTGAGCTGTTGCGTGTAATCGGATACAAAATAAATTTGGAGAAATTTGGGTTCATTTTCTGGCAGCAAAGATCCAATAAGGTGATAAACTTGACCTTATACTTTGAAGGTTGGCATGAACGGTCCTTCCGTTATTTGTTTTGCCCCAAAGGAAGTCATTTGGAAAGCACTGTTATATAAACGAATATTATCCAAAAAACGGTTCGACTGGGGATGGTCGCCATTCAGGAGACTTTTAAGTAAGTGTGGTGGATCTTGGAAATTTGGAAGAACAATTTTTCCATTTGAGCAGCACATTCCATCTGTCTCTTTCCTCCATTTCAAAGCATGACAAAAATTACAAATTTCTCTCATGTCACCCACGAAAGTAAAGCCAGTATAATTAATTCTAGACGAATATGTGAACCCTGATTTTTCCCTATTGTCCCAAGGTAATAAAATATTTGCATCGTCATTTTCCATGGACTCATCAGCTCCGCTATTTGTTTCTCTATTCATATGGTATCGAGCTCGTTCTATTTCTAGGCGAGATTGACGTTGTTCTGCTGTTTCTGCTCGTCTTAGTTCATCTATTCTTTCCCTTTCAGATGCAAGATAACTTTCATTGTTTCTTTGTACACCTACATAGTTATGTCTAGCTATTTGTAATCGTTCTTCTCTTTGGGAGAGAGATTCAGACTCGCGCGAGAGAGCGTGTCGCTCTCGGTCAGATGACAGACGTGCTTGGCGTTCCTCGATACTCTCTTGAGAACGCAAAGTCGCGGTCCGAGTTCTTTGCGAACTTAAGCGCGACTCCCTTTCTGTGAAAGTCTCTGACTCACGTGAGAGAGACTGGCGCTCCCGATCAGCAGACAGCCGAACTTCGCGTTCCTGGATATTCTCTTGAGAACGCAAAGTCGCGGTCCGAGTTCTTTGCGAACTTAAGCGCGACTCCCTTTCTGTGAAAGTCTCTGACTCGCGTGAGAGAGACTGGCGCTCCCGATCAGCAGACAGCCGAACTTCGCGTTCCTGGATATTCTCTTGAGAACGCAAAGTCGCGGTCCGAGTTCTTTGCGAACTTAAGCGCGACTCCCTTTCTGTGAATGTCTCTGACTCACGTGAGAGAGAGTGGCGCTCCCGATCAGCAGACAGCCGGTCTTCGCGTTCCTGGATACTCTCTTGAGACCGCAAAGTCGCGGTCCGTGTTCTTTGTGAACTTAAACGTGACTCCCTTTCGGTGAACGTTTCCGATTCACGTGAAAGAGCGATGTGCTCTCGGTTAGCAGATAACCGTGCTTCACGATCTTCTTCCGATTCCTGAGACCTACAAAGTCTCATCCTTTTCGCATTTCGGCTACGCAGCGAAAGGTTAGTTTTTTTTCTTTGAGGCATTTTCAAGGAAAATTAAAGCAATAAACAAAACTAACAACACTTATGACTGAATAGCCTACAAACTTAAAAGAACGGTGCGTCGAACAGTCTAGTGTGACAACGTATCGTCTGTTCGTGGTCGTGACTCAACGAATTGGCAACACTAACTTACTGTATAACGATTGGCACTATTGGATTCAAACTACGAAGTAAATCAAATACAATCTTTACTTCGTACTTCAAACCAATGACCAAAGTTGACCAAACGAAACCAATAAGATAAGCAAATACTTTTTTTTCGACCAATTTAGAAAATCGATAAACCAAGCAACCAAAGAACTTTTACGACACACGCAAGAACTTTTAAGAAATCAGAAATCAGAAATCAGAAATCATTTATTTTGCGAAGAATGTGGGTATACAAAATAAGATGTCGATATTTTAATAAATAATAGTTCCAACACACTCTACCTTACGGCATGCAAAAGTAAAACAAACTTACGTACATCAATTCAAACATAATAAAAATAATAATTTTAAAAAATATTAAATGTCATTGGATCAACAAACACACATTACAAAAAAAAAAAAAAAAAAAATCGCATAAATTAATAACACAAACAAAAAAAAAAAAAACAACATTACATGACATTAAATTACATAACATTACATTAAATTACATTATATAACAACATTGCATTAAATTTGAAATAAAATATAATTAAATAATCTAACATTACTATAATCTTTTATCATTCAAAAAAATCTTGTATAGAATAATAACATTTATCCAAAAGTAAGGATGTTAGCCTCTTTTTAAATATACCTGATGGTTCTTCTTTATAAGCATGAGGTATTTTATTATAAATGACTGGCCCCATTGATAAAAAGCTTTTTCTTAATAACGCTGTTTTGTACCTACCTGTAAACATTAGGTTTTTGTATTGCGATCTAACAGGTCCTGGCCGTGTTCTAATATTGTCCATTAGGGTAAAAAGGTGTAAATTTGTTCTAACAAACAATGCAACTTCTAATATATATAAGGACGGGAAGGTGAGTAATTTTAAAGACTTGAACACAGGTGCACAACTGTCGGTATTTTTAAGACCAGTCATTGATCTTATGCAACGCTTCTGAGCCTTGAAAATCCTCTCTCTCTCAGTACAGTTACCCCAGTATATAACTCCAAATCTCAAAACTGAAGCCACCAGACCATGATAAGCTTCCAGTACGGTGCGAGTATTTACTTTTTTTGCTAGGTTATAAAGTACGTACGCTGACTTGCTTAGCCTCTTACAAACTTCCTCTGAATGAGGTTTCCAAGTCAGTTTGTCATCAATTAGAATGCCAAGGAATTTTGTAACCTTTGTCGAGTCTACTATTTGCCCATTGAATTCAGCATCATTATTTGCAATCCCTAGGCGCTGATGAAAATGCATGACTTTTGTTTTTTGAATATTTATAATTAAATTATTTTTATTAAGCCAATTTATTATGTTTTTTAATGTAATATTAATGTCACTGGCGTAATTTTTTATATTGCCGCATTTTACTATTGCCGTACTGTCGTCTGCAAACAAAACCATGGGTTGTTGGATATGGCGAGGCAAGTCATTAATATATAACAGAAACAATAAAGGCCCAAGTACGCTGCCTTGGGGAACGCCATATTTTATTATTCTGTAGCCGGATAGATATTTATGTTCTAGTTTAGTTTTCACACATATCCTTGATATTTCTGTGCATTGCATTCGATTAGTAAGGTACGACCTGATTAGATTTAAAACATTTCCTCTAATGCCGTACGTGTAAAGTTTGTTTAAAAGCGCGTCATGGTTTACATAATCGAATGCTTTAGTCATATCAGTATATATGGCGCATACAGGCATTCTATGGTCTACACTTGGCATTACGTTATTCAGTAGATCGTATATTGCCATATTAATATTTTTATTTTTCCTGAATCCCTTTTGTTCCTCACATAAGATTTTATTTTTTGTTAAGAACTTATAAACTGACTCGTATATAATTTTTTCAAATACCTTGGAAAACACTGGAATAAGGGCAACGGGCCTATAGTTAGCCAGGTCTTCTTTGCAATTTTTTTTATGGAGTGGTTTTATAATTACTTTTTTAAGACTATTGGGAAAGGTACCTGAACTAATACTTGCATTCATAATGTGACTTAGAGGTCCAGCAATTAGATCAGACACAAATTTAACTACAATCGTTGTTACTCCATCATAGCCATAACTTTTTCTGTTTTTAAGTGCTCTTATTGCTCTAGCTACCTCCTGTGGAATAACTGGCGGCATAAACATTGAGCACGGGTTATTTGCTATGCTAATGTTATTGTCTGATTCTGGTTTTCCGTTTGATACATCTTGTACTTGGTCTATAAAGTAGTTATTAAAAGATTCAGCAATTTCCTGGGGGTCTTTAATTATAGAATTTTGTCTGTTTATTTGTAAAATAGGTTCTTTGATGAATTTAGCGTTATTAATAATTTGCCATGCTGCTTTGGTCTTGTTCTCAGAATTATTTATAATATAGTTATTTTGAGCTTTTTGGGTGAGTCTAATGATTTTTTTAAGTTTGTGTGAATAATTTTTAAAAATATATTTATTTTTACGCGTAGGAGATAATCTGTACTTCCACAGTAAATGTCTCTGTTTCCGACTACAAATTCTTATACCCCGAGATATCCACCTACTCTTTCTGTCTGGTTTAATACGAACCCATTTGATAGGAAAGCAAAGGTTGTACAATAAACAGAAAATGTCAATGAAATTATCATATGCTTCATTTGCGTTTTCGATACCAAATACGTCCGAGAAAGTAAGACACTGTATATAATTTTTAAATTTTATCAAATTTTCTTTTGTGATCTCACGTTTTCGTATTCGCCAAGAATTAATAATACATGTTTTTTTTACTGGAAATTTCAATAGTTGAGCTGTGTGGTCAGATAGAGCAAGATCTATAATCTCACTTTTGCATTCTTGCTTAGAATTATGAGCTATGTTATCCAGGCATGTTTTGCTCATTAGTCGTGTTGGTTGATGAATTTCCAATTTAAGATTGTAATTGAGAAGTAGAGATTCAAAGTCCAATGTAAATCTATTCCTTTTAATTATGTCTATGTTAAAATCTCCACATAAAACCACCTTTTTATTTGAATTAGTGCATAACGACTTCAGGAGAGCATCTAGGTTATCATAGAAGAGACTAATATTAGACATACTCGGCGGACGATATATACATATAATTATTATCTTTAGCTTAATTAGTTCTAACGCACAACATTCTATAACCCCCGTCACTGAAAAGCTTGATATGTTCTTTAATTCTTTGTATTCGTAACTATTCTTAATTAGGATGCAGGAACCTCCTCGTTTTTGTGTTTTTCTTGCATAACACGCAGCTATCTTAAAGTTAGGTATATTAATTAAATTTTCGTGACCAGCTATCACAAAATGTTCCGTTATACAGATCACATCTACATCTATTTTCTTTTGTTGCAATTCTTGGATATGTACAGTTAATAAGTCAGATTTATTAAGAAGCCCAGCTATGTTTTGATGCAAAAGATGTATGTGGTTATAAAAGAAAAAAATCATTCACGTGAACTGCTGCGTCATTGAGTGGAGACTCTATATCAGATAGAATCAGTTGTTTAGAAGCATCATCTACATTCATTTTACTTAAATCTAGGATCAGGTCTTGTAGGTCTTTTAAAACAATATTCAAGCCTTTATTATTTAAGCTTCCATACCTATGGTTATAAGTCTCATATGTGTACGGAAGATTTAGGTTGGAATCCAAAATATACGCATAATTATATGTCTCAATATCCATATATATTAAATGATTGAATGTGTCGATTCTACTATTGAACATTATGTTTTTATTAACCATATATTTAAAAGTCGGGAGACATACTACAAAATTCGTATGTGTTAATGTTTGCAATTTTTCTCGAATGAAAGTAACTAACTCTATATAATTAAGCGTCCTTCTGAAATCTTCTTCCCCAACATAAATAACACAGTAGTCGGCGTAAGTAAAGTTTTGTACTATCTTATCAAGATTATCTAATAATTGCTTTAATCCACAATTTGGCATGTGATAGTGACAAACATTAAAATTACTTAATCTAGTTCTTTGACTGATTGTGTATAATCTATTTGACGTTTCACTACTTAAAAAACATATATTATTCTTTTTAACTGACAACGATGGGCTACTTTTATTAATATCTCTGTTTGGTGATGATTTGTTTTGCGGATTTTCAGTAACTTCAGCAGTTGTTGCGCAGCTATCAGGTATTTCCAGAGTCTGTGGTTTCTTGTCCGTGGTGCTCTTCATTTCCGTAACATTAATTTTATTTCTTTTGTTAATTTTTGGTGTTAGTATTTTCTTCGTTATAGGACTACTGGTGACTTTTTTATACATCTCATTTTTCTTTAATAAATCGGCGTTGGTTTGCTTCAGAGAGCTATTTTCCAAAGATAGTAGTTCTATTTCTTGATGAGCGCTTTTTAATTGAGACCTGAGGTTCTCAATCTCAGTTTTGAGTATGTTTACCTGCTTATCTTCCTCGTCCTCTGATATTTCCGGCACGCTATTTGTAGTCTCATCCAGTGTTTGAGAAATAATTTCGTTGGTAATATTATTTGGGTCTGATACAGTACGCGTGCGACGGAATGTTATATTTTCTAAGAAGTTCATGATGATTTAACAAATTTAAATTATCACAAAAAGTCACCCAGCAACGGTCGGATTTGAACCTAAGATCGCAAGGTTCATAGAACTGGGTCGGTTCATACGCCACTAAGCCACTCGTTCAGTTAATTAAGATATCCAATTTAGCGATATACTGGCGCTTGAACTAGGCAGTAAGTCCTTGGTTTTGTTCTAGATGTCGCTATTACAAACTTATGCACACAGATTTATTAGTACCATGAATCTCGTCCAGTTGCGTTATCGTTGCACTAAAAGCAACAGTGTAAGTGGTTTATAAGGTTTTAGATAGATGGCGTTGTCATCAGTCTAAGTGTTGAAGTTACGTAGGTACAATATTTGAATAAAAAACGGATTTTTGCTTGTAACAGTTTTTGTTTAGACCACTTTTTTATCACCACTGTCTAGAAATAGTTTAAAATTATAATTGTTTTGTAGGCTATTGTCTTAAAATGTTGATGTTTACACTGGTATAACTCATAGCACTAGGTTTATTGAGATTTTTAGTCACTGTTTACACAATTGAGAATCAAAGTTTGTACAGTAACCCAGTGTTTTTCAATAAGTGATAACACTAACACTGCCAGTTCACGAGCCTATAATCACTTTTATGAATAATACACTGTTAAAATACTGGGTTTACTATTATTTAATTACGAACACAATCACATCTGATGTTTTTTTTTTTTTTTTTTTTTTTTTTTTTTTTTTTTTTTTTTTTTTTTTTTTTTTTTTTAAGACACCTAACGAAACCCAATTTGCCTAGTAAACACGGTGGACGTCATCCTCGCGCGGAAAATCTTAACACCGCGATTCAGAAAATGACGTCATTTGCACAACGCCATCTATCGGATTTAGATTTCAACTATCAACATTAGTTCTATTTTTAGTCTTAAGATGTCGTTGCAAGTACTATACTTAATTGCGTAACGTAATATTTTACTTCTTGAACTCACTAAATTAATCATATCTTTTGATAGAGTGAACCGATTTCGATGAAACAAAAACTAAGTTAAACCTCAAGTTGCGTATAATTTTTGTATATAAACATTGTCAGCATTGAATTCGTAGATTTTACGTGATGTGCGCACAAACAAACACAAACAGACAAACAGACAAAAATTTCAAAAATGATGGAAATGGGTTCTGTTACTTATCTTTTCACACGCTGGCTATTTTTTGTTTCAATTTCTTCAATGTACAAAAATGACTTTTCTACAGATTTATTATATGTATAGATGTCGTTGCAAGTACTATACTTAATTGCGTAACGTAATATTTTACTTCTTGAACTCACTAAATTAATCATATCTTTTGATAGAGTGAACCGATTTCGATGAAACAAAAACTAAGTTAAACCTCAAGTTGCGTATAATTTTTGTATGTAAACATTGTCAGCATTGAATTCGTAGATTTTACGTGATGTGCGCACAAACAAACAGACAAACAGACAAAAATTTCAAAAATGATGGAAATGGGTTCTGTTACTTATCTTTTCACACGCTGGCTATTTTTTGTTTCAATTTCTTCAATGTACAAAAATGACTTTTCTACAGATTTATTATATGTATAGATTAACATTATTCAACAAGTAAATTAAATACAGTGTAAACAGTAGTGTATATTTTCCTATAAAACAGTACTTACCTAGTTAGTTTTTTAGTCTTACAATAATTTAGTATGGAATTCAGTGCGCCTTGTTTCTAATAAGCAATACATAAGTAGGTATATAATTACATATTATAAAGCTACATAACTAATAAATATTACTTTAAGTACAGAATGAAAGTGAATAGGTGCTCCGAAACATCTAATTCAATGTGTTATAAACTACGAACAGGAAGCGTAACTATGAACAAAATCAACGAGAAATTCGGCTCCAAACTTCACTAAGTATATTGAAAAAATACCTCGAATATCCGAACGAAAGAACGTGCACATGCATATAAGCAAATCAGCTGCGCTCGCGTAAAGCTTTGTATTCCGGCAAGCGCCGTGAATGATTCAGGTGCGCGGTGGCCTTTTCGGCAACGCCCACCGCGGTAAACATTTGCGTGGTGCCATTTTTGAGCTTGAGTTACATTTCTTGACTTTTATTATTCGTTATTCGTAGGTTATAAAGCAAATTTAGAACATGGCGTTAACCTTTTAACCGCCTACGTCGGATAAATCCGACAAATATTTTCGTGTCCATTTCGCCAGGGTCGTATATTTACGACCAAATACCACAGCTCGTTTACTTTGTTTTTTTTTTTTATTAATTACGCTGTATTCTATCAGGTTATTCGAAAAAAAAAATCGAATCACTGCCGGGCGCTGGGGCACGACAACTGATATAAAGTCGGGCGGTTATAGGATTAAAGAAAGGGATGCACATACGTGCGCGTAGACAAGTGATTTGAGAACGCCGTCGCGCGCCTTTTTTTTCAAAGGAAGTATCGTAATTTGGTAAATGCCGCCAGTTCAACGCGTTGCTACATACTACAATTGCCAACTTGCTTCATGTTGTAAACTTTGCGATGAATAGATTGTTTATCGGGCGCGCGCTAGAATTGATTCTTTAATTTTCTTGTTTTGACAATTTTGAAGAAAAAAAATAACTGGAACTACGAAAATTCGTGTCTACTTGAAGGCAATAACTTAGTTTACACTATCTAAGACGATAATTACACGATTTTTTCAAGAATTTAGATTTGGGGAATAACGATTTATAATGATTATGCAGCAGTTACTGCACCTCCTATTTCGATTTGGCGCAAGTTTTCAATTTCATCCTGTTTATGTAGGTACAGAAATACCCTCATCATTAAATCATGATACAGAAATTAAATACTTGGCTTACATAATATGTACAGACGCCAGCAGGTCAACCTACCCCAATCTGTCAAATTTCTTTGATAGATTTTCAACTTTAGCTCAAAGGAATAAGGTTCATATTCAATTGGGAAAATCTGACAGATTGGGGTAGCTTGATGTGCTGGCCTCTGTACCAGTTTAATACTACTATGAATCATCTTGTAAATATGTTTTATGAGATTTGTTACAGACAATTTAAAACAATAAAATATTATGAGTGTATATTTCTGTGGCCTGGTGCTAAAAGGGCCAGTCCGTTTTTATCAGTAGTATGATTTTACTGCCAAAATTTTGTTTGATTAAGATACTTTATTAAATGTGTGTTAAATGGGCCTAAGAGTAACGACAATAATGTTATTTTTTAAATTAATATTGTCGTTACACTTGGCCCTTTTAGCACACATTTATTATAGAATCATATTCAAACAAAATTCTCACAAAAACGGACTTTGGCCCTTTTAGCACCAGGCCACAGATTTTTGAATTGATAAAAATCTTACGACTAGCGAAAACTACAGACCTACTCCTAAATACAAATAAATATCAAGGTATTAATACATTTTCTTTTTATATACAAACACAGCCTCGTTAGAACTTCGCTAGCGCTATTAGGTACTGTGTATGTAGGTACTGCGTTAATAAGTTCACATTATGTAACGTTACCTTATTCATTAGGCTTGCTTACACTAAGATCTTAGGCCCGTATTACAGAACGTCACTCAATAAATGAGTATTGAGTGACGTTCTGTAATACGGGCCTTAGTCCCGTATTACAGAACGCCACTCAATACTCAAGCATTACTTAAAACTAGTTTCAACCAATCAAATGGCTTGAATCTAGTTTTAAGTAATGCTTGTGTATTGAGTGACGTTCTGTAATACGGGCCTTAGAGTGCTTACACAAAGAAACAGCAGTGCTATTCTGTAAAAATATCACCGTGAAAACTATGGCGAAGTGAGCAGTCATTCCACCTGATGTTAGGGATTGCCTCCATTGATAGTTCACTTCACGCTCACTTCACCTATGTTATCATGGTGAGATTTTTACAGAATCGATAGGCAGGTTTCCAGTGCAGGCGAGTCTGTGCAGGTCGGTACCGATCGGTGCGGGTTAAATACTCCCACATTAACTAATGCGCTCACACATAAAGAAACAGGTAAAACATGTAACCGTTTCCTTCAGAAGTTCAACCTGCGGAGACCTGTACCGGGAGTCCGAGCCGAAAACTCGCTTCTTTATGTAAGCACCCTTTGCCCAGTACTACAGAATACTTAACAGTACCTAGCACAGATCTATGGACAAAGATGGCAGTTGATCACTTTTTAACCTTATTACTAAATTCATAAGTTGGAAAACTTCTCAACCGTGAACACTGCAGACTGTTACAGCATTTGGTAATTTTAATTGTTACTTTAATATCATATACCTCTTTCTAATAAAATTTTATTCATCTCGTAAATAAATTGGAAACTATAGTTTTGTATAATTTAGCATTTTTTTTAAAAAAATTATAAATGTAAGAACCATGGATCCGTTTATTATATTTTTTTTATATTGACTTGAAAGAACATGGCAGTTGAGAATGTGTCATGCTCACTTAAATGTCTCACTGATGGTGGCGCGTGTGTTGGATCATTCGGTTCCCTTCAAAATGCATGCTGCTGATCCATGCGTCATGTTCGTGAACGGGCGCTGTCAGTTGAGACTGGTCATCTCTTAGCTGCCAGGGCTTCTTTTTAATCTTATACCTATTTTGAATTGTTTCATCATAACATTGTTCTCACATATAGAAGCAACAAGAATACTGTACTCAGGATTTTGTAATATCTTAATTTAAAAGAGTATCCTTGGAGTTTCTTGCCCGTTCTTCTCCAAGAGATCTACGTTTTGGAATGGGCAACTAGCTTCAACTTTCTGACTAACTGACCGACTAGTTAATTTTGACAATTCAAAAGTGCCTGGAAATGGTTTGATTGAAATAAATGCTTAGAGTTTGAGTTTGAAATGGAATACAACACTATACTTTGTTACTATCGTCACTATCCTCTACCTTAGCGTTCTTCATCCCCTCCGTGACCTGATCAGTGCCGTCCCCCTTCTCGCTGATCTGCGCCAGACAGAGAGACAGGATGCGCTCCAGACCGCGGGCCGTCTCCTCCGAGGGATAGATATCCATGATCGGCACGTGAACGAAGAGCGTGCGGGTGTTGTCTATACTCAGTGACGTGTAATAAATGTACTCGCACAGGTACCTGAAATAGATGGTATAAACGTAAGAATCTTGAGATAGGTACTTTTATTTCAGAGCAGGTAGGGCGATTTCCATAGTTCAAGCGGTGTTATAAGTACAGACGCCAGCAGGTCAACCTACCCCAATCTGTCAAAATTCTTTGATAGATTTTCAACTTTAGCACAAAGGAATAAAGTTCATATTCAATTGGGAAAATCTGACAGATTGGGGTAGCTTGATGTGCTGGCCACCGTACAACGTTCCCACAGCTGGGGCACAGGCCTGTCTGTGAGGGGGAGTGGGCCGTAAGTAATTCATCACGCGGGCCCAGTCAAATGTCTTCGAACTTTTGGTTTACAAGAATTACAAGTTGTAAACTAAAGACTGTTTTTGGGCTTCGTTCATAACAACCTGTTTTTTCGGGTCCGACATCCCTATTTCCTCCTCAGACAGGCATAAAAGGAATTATCCTTTTATTTGAGGAAGATATAGGCTTAATTATCAATGGTAAACGGAAAGTTCATATAAGGAAGTAATTAATAATTCTGTATAGTCCAGTATTAACAATGACGAATGACGTAGATATTGGCCCCGATTCTGTTATTCACAAACTAAACTGAATTTAAGTTTAGTGCATCTTTTTATTTCTATTTCGTTATGAAAAGGACAGAAGATAAATATTAGTTTAGTCCTGTCAAATTAGTCAGCGCCTGATGTAAATTAACGTATTTTTAGTAGCCAATTTTTTTATCACGTCTAAACATGTCTATGGATTATCTAATTTGACAGGACTAAACTAATATTTATCTTCTGTCCTTTTTATATTGAAATAGAAAGAAAAAGATGCACTGAACTTAAATTTAGTTTTTTACCCAGTTCCGGCGCAAAAGAAAGTTATCTCATAATTTAGTACCTACATATTAGGTAAATGAATTATAGATGGTTACCATTACCAAAGTCGTGGCTAACATAATATAAATTCCTTTGTACCTACTTATTACAACTGCATTTTGTTCCGACGTAGGTACTTACATCAAACAAAACTCATTCCAGGCCAATATAGCTAACTCATTCGCAGACGTTGGTAAAGAAAGAGACGGGGTTAAGGCGCCTCCCCGACCAAAACGCCGCGCAAGCCGTTTTAATGCAGGTTTTTTGGAGCTATTTACTTGTTATTTAAAAGAAATATCAACTAATAAAAAATACATTAAATTTCTACATAATCTTGACTCCATAATTGTGCTCTTTTTTTTTTTTTCTTAATGAATATATCTTTAATAAATCTCCTTACAACGAAACCCCAGAAATGAGAAATAGTGATTGATAACATGCATCTCCTCGTAAATTAAACATTGTTTAATTTTGGTACTAACACTAATGGATAGACAATTTAATAATGAACATTTTGTAGCGAATATTTTTTCCAAAAGACCAAAATTTGATTTTATACAGATTTTATTCTAAAATATGGGCGTATTCACTACTGTAACTCATGCGCTCCGTAGCCTCCGTATCGGATTCAGTGTGCCACAAGCTCTCGAGGGTGAAACTCGTGCCGTTTGTCACCGCGTCGCCGTCGGTTAGCGCACTTGCTCACTTACGTCACATTATCAGTAGTGATAATTATTAGTTTATTGAAGGTTGTTTTGGTTATAGTTATTTATTGTGTTATTTACTGCGAAAGGACGCTTTGTGTGTGTATTTAGAACTGTTAAGTTTTGCGAAAGGACGCTTTGTGTGTATATTATAAAATCAAAAAAAAAAAATCAGTGTTGATAATAATATGTTGTTTTAATCGGTAAAACCCCGGAGGTCCACGTGTGGCGAGACATAATGGATTTTTAATTGGGTCTGTAATTACGGTATTCAACCGAACCGGTAAAAACGCATGATAATATTATATGTAAACCTCTGATATCTAATTGTATATTACCCTCTGATATTTATTATAATTATGTAATTCTAATAAATATTCAAAACTTTAATTTGCTATGAAGGAAATCTGTTGAAAGTCAACCTATAAAAACGTATTAAGTACTATATTAGCCACTGGGATTGAAAAAAAATAGCACTATTCAGTCACTTTGTTAGCTCCTGTTATTAAAAAATAAACTATTTAATTGTACCCATCACGAAAGAAACACTTGGATAAAATAAGTAAGTAAATACATATCTATACAAAGTTGATACGACAGAAAGGCTTTCCTTTAAATTGCTTATACTAGGTACCATTTTCAAGCTCTGTACCAAATATCATTTAAATTGAAACAGTAGTTTAGTCGCAAATTACTTTTTAAGTTTTTGGCCCGTTTGAACATGATGTATTTTTCTTAACAGCTGATTATGTCTATAGGCATAGGTCATGCACCTTAAAACGATAAATCTACGATACGTTGTTGCCGCTCTTACGCAAGTCATAAGCAAATACGTCCTACAAAAGAAAGTGACAATCCCATTAGCAAAACATCACGCGCGTAAAAGAAATAGAAATAGGTCAGTGTGTTGCTATTGCATCTTTGGTCCTTGCGAGGGGGGCCTCTAAAAACTAAAAAACTTGGTTTTTCAGTGCGCCAACGCTATCCTTCCGGGACGTACGTTACGTAACACGGAAGTCCTGTGCCGCTATTGTTTTGTCGAACTCGTGCGCTGACAATTGTGATTTTGTTTTGTTATTGTGAATAGGACACTTCTTTCTTTTTTTTATTGTGACAAGACACGTAACTTGTTATTATAATTATTTAGTGTTAGTGTTTTTTTTTGTGATTTACTGTTTTTTATTGTGATAGGACACGTAATTAAACATTGGTTGTGTGTGTGTGTATACCTAATTAAAGTGTTCAACAATGCCTCGTCTAACTTACACGGCGTCAGAATACACTGACATGATTTTAATTTACGGTGAATGCCGTGGAAACGCAGCATTAGCTCTGCGAACATACAGAGAAAGGTATGGTGACAGCCGCAATTGCCCTAGGAACGCCCGCACCATACAGTTGGCAGTACAAAGATTACGGGACAATAAACGTGTAGTGCCGCAACAGGAGGGAGTGCCACCGCGGCAAATACCCGCTGCATGGGACGAACGAATATTAGATCATTTTTCCCGCAACCCGACAACGAGTCTGCACAGAGCCGCCCGGCAGTTTAGATGTTGCCATAGAACCATCCACAAGGTTCTAAAACGTAACAAACGCAAACCTTATAAATATCGGAAGGTGCAAGCTTTGTTATCGAGAGACTTACCGATCAGGAACAGTTACTGCCAATGGCTATTAAATAAAACATCCGAAGACCGCCTGTACAAGCAATTAAGGTTCAATATTGATTGTAGGACTTCGTAGCAAATCACAACACGTCTTTACTGAATGAGGATTTATTCCGTACTACTTTAATGAGCAAGACAGACAATTATATATATTTGTACCAAACATACCGCCCACCAAAAGGGATTTTAATTCCTTTTACAAATAAATTTTGAAATTATAAAACTAAAATTAAATCAATTGATAAACAAAACATGCACTATGACATTAGGTTCATCAAATATTGGTAATGTATAACTATCAGATAAACAACATGAAGTTCCAGATAGACTACAACATAAGTTTTATAATACAAAACAAATTGGGAGTCTTTCAAACAACTCTTACTAACAAACTTCATCAATTACATAGAATCGACCATAAACTGAATGAAAGTTAAAGAAACATTTATTATTGTAACAGGGAACTGTTGTCGCTAATATTAACGATTGGTAGAAAACAGAGTTTGGAAACTGATCTTCTTACAGTATTCGTACCCATCTTTACGCTATAAACCCTAGTGATTCCATCAGATCCTGGGTGTTTGTCCACAATCCGTCCTAAAGGCCACTTGCCAGGTGGAAGTCCTTCGGTTTTGACAAGAACAATCTGGCCTATGTCAAACTCTTCCTGCCTTTTTTGCCACTTTGGTCTTTGCTGAAGTCTGGAGAGGTACTCGCATTGCCAGCGATGCCAAAAGTTCGACAATACCCTCTGACAGTGTTGCCACCGTGATAAGCTTGATAGGGAAACATCTTTCAGGCTCGGTGAGGGTATAGTAATTGGAGACTCTCCAATGAGGAAGTGGCCAGGTGTAAGTACATCCAAATTGTTTAAATCTGACTCAATACCTGGGCATAGAGGACGGGAATTAAGACATGCTTCAACTTGACATAATACGGTGGTCATCTCTTCGTATGTCAAATTCGTATTCATGATGCGTTTGAGGTGGAACTTCATGGATTTCACTCCGGCTTCCCAGAGGCCTCCAAAATTTGGGCTATATGCCGGTATAAAGTGCCACTGAGTGCCGTCGGCTGCCAGTAGATTGGACTTGTGCTCTCCAAATTCAAGCTTTGCTTCCTTGAACGCCTCTGCAAGTGACCTGTTTGCTCCGACAAAATTTCGTCCCTGGTCACTCCACAAATCACAACATCTTCCACGACGTGACACAAAGCGCCGAAAGGCTGCGATAAAGGCTTCCGACGTCAAATCTCCTACAAGCTCTAAATGAATTGCCTTTGTCGACATGCATATGAAAATGGCGATGTAGGATTTGTTGGTTTTTGCACCTCTGCCTTTGGACATAAGGATATCATAAGGGCCAGCAAAATCTACTCCACTGTGAAGGAATGCCCGTGCAGGGGTTACTCGCACTTTCGGTAACTCGCCCATTAACTGCGTTCGAGATCTGGCATTCAACTTTGCGCAAACAAAACATTTATGAATGTATGTCTTTACTAAGCCCTTAACTTTCAGAATCCAGTATCTTGACCTCAGGTAATTTAGCATCAGTTGCACTCCTCCGTGCAGCGTCTGTTTGTGAGCATCAGCAATGAGTAAGGAGGTTAGTGGATTTTTGTGGTCTAAGACTATGGGATGCAGACGGTCGTGTTCTAAATAATAAGCGTTTTGTAGTCTTCCGCCCACCCTGAGTATCATTTTAGCATCCAGATATGGATTAAGGGTCTTTAAACGGCTTGTATTTCTTACTTGATTCCTTTCTAATAGGTCTCTAATTTCTTCCTGAAATATAACATCTTGTATGATTTTTATGCAGGTCTGCAGCGAATCTTCGAGTTCTTCAGTAGTGATCAGAGAATGTACAGGTTAATTATGTCTTAACTTTAGAAATTTCTTTACATACGTGATAGTCTTCAGTAATTCCGGTAAGTCTTTGAAAATTTCCATTTTCCTGTACAAGGAGTTTTCTTCGCTTTCTCTTGTGAAGTAAGTATCAACAATTTTCCTTCTTTCTAAATCGGTTTCTTTATTAATTAATGTTTCCATGTGTATTTTTTTGTGTTTCAGGTGTTCCGGACCGTGCCACCAGAGTGCGTATTTTCTCAATTCAGGAGCCAACATTCCTCTCGATGCGACATCAGCTGGATTCTGTTGTGACTGTATGTGGTACCATTTGTTTCCAATATTGTCAAGTATGGTTATTACTCTATTTCTTACGAATGTGTGCCATCTGTTGGGATCTCCTTGCAGCCATGACAACACTATCGTGGAATCAGTCCAACAAAATATCTGACTCTTTGGGATGCGAGTTGCCTCACTGATATGCTTTAGTAAGTTTGACAGGAGAACTGCACCGCACAATTCCAGTCGTGGAAGTGACAATGCCTTGACAGGAGCGACTTTCGTCTTGGCAGCGATAATTCTGTCTGATAATCTCCGTTGACTCCTCGAACCCTCAGGTAAGCAACAGCTCCATACGCTTTAGTTGAAGCGTCACAATAACCGTGAACAGTAACATCTTTCAATGTTTCTTGGGTAGTAAACAGCCATCTCATCAGTCATCAAGTATCACATGTACGCAGATGATATACAGTTATATATAACTTTTAAGCCGGCTGATACATTGGAGGCAGTGGAGAAAGTCAATGACGATCTTGAAAGAGTGGTAGTATGGTCAGATGAAAACTCACTGGTATTAAACCCACTGAAATCTAAATTTATGGTTTTGGGAAGTAGGAAAATGATCAGCACTATACTGTCAGCCAAGCCAGAAGTTGTTATCAGGGGGGAGAAGATAGATAGGGTAGATATAGCATGCAACCTTGGATTAACCATGGATCCAGAACTACGTTTTGAAAAGCACATCAGTAACTGCATGAGGAATTGTTTTTACAGATTGAAACTCCTATATTCAATTAGAGACTGCCTGAGTGTTGATCTTCGTAAACAATTAGTGGATAGCCTAATTTTATCAAGACTTAACTACTGTGATACCGTGTATGGCCCATGCCTGTTGGCAAGAACAGAGAAGCTAATACAACGCATACAAAATGCATGTACACGGTTCTGTGTGAAGATACCTCGTAGAAGTCATGTCACACCTTATATAAATGAAAATAATATTTTGAAAATGGCTGCTAGGAGAAGGTTACATATGGCTGGTTTACTTTTTGGAGTAGTCAATACACAAAAACCTCACTATCTGTTTGAGAAGTTAAGTTGGAGACAGAGCAAATACGAACCACGTTTTTCTACCAAACCTCTTTGTACATCAACACATAGGACCGCAGCATTCAGGGGGAGTTTCAGATATGCTGCCACGCACTGTTGGAATAACCTTCCTCCACCAGTAAGAGTCCTGAGAACAAGAAAGCATTTTTTGAGTATCTTAAAGAAATATTTCATGCAGATACAGCAATCCACATGATATAATAACCATAACTGCTCTTTTTGTACTCACCTCGAGGGTCACGGCCTATGGGCAATGGATATGGCATTCCAACGGTGTGAGTGGACTCTGTCTGATTCCTCCCTGTTTAGGTCCGGTTGGTGTCATTGTCACAGAAGGAATGGTAGTCCTCAGTTATCTGGGGCATGTTTGCTGTCTTTCTGAAACTGCATTATCTAAGTTAGATATAGGTAGGTTGCCATTAGTAAAGTGTCACAACAATTACCAATTTGATTAAAAGCAATGCAATAATAATACTACCATTAAGATCAGGGAGGCTTTGAAGGCGGTATGGTTTTGAATTCCAGTAGATAGGTCGTAAAAAGCATGGTTGTCGTTTGCTGACGCCATGCTTCGATTCGATGCATGGCCGTTATGCAAATGGCCGCCATCGCGATCCTAATTTCCCATGTCGCTTTCCATCTAAAAAATATGGTGCATTAGTGCATGCCTACTGCTTTACATATTTGGAGAGTATCGTAGTTATAGTGTAAATAGGAAATACACCACACTGTACACAACGTTTACAGTTAGTAGGTACTTACCTAATATTTTTGTTTTAGGAAAATTGTATGGTTAGTTTATGTATTTTATTTTAAATTATAAGAGCTATTTAAACATATATATTTTTATCTATTTATTATAATTATTAGTACACTATGTTCAGCTAGGATCACAGAAGTATTTCTGCGTAAGAACACTTACCCGATTTACGGTGGGACGTCATTACGTCATTCGAGAGGTAGTTGCTGAAAATCAGCGCTGTTGACTTTATGTTTGTCTGAAGTCACAGCATTTTGCTGAGCAATGACCTGTTCTTGCACAGATGCGACGCACGGCTTAATTGTTTTTAATATTGGTTTGTTTGTTACAAAAGTAGTTATTTTTCCACTCTGTAATTTATTATTGGTATTTTGTTTTTGTTTTTGATTGTTGTTATTTTGTTGTCACTATGCCAGTGTCGCGCGGGCGCACTGTCAATGTCAAGTGTCAACTAAGGCAAAGACTATAACTAATGGACAAAATTGACAACATTTTTTATGGTTAAGTACGAGCCTTTTGACAACATTGCATATATTATGATGTTATTTTTTTTTTATCTGTAATGTGCGTTTTGTTTGTGCAGAATAAACATTTTTTCTTTCTTTCTTTTCTATCTCTTTAATTCCATGAATTTAATATCTTCAAAACTGTGTCTAATATTTAACCATTCGTTTTTTGTTTCAGGTGAGAGTTCTTCATCCCAGTGGACCCGTTGAAGCCATAATTTCTGGATCATTATCTTTGCAGGTACCAGTGCTGGCGCTAACCATCCCAGAGGATCAAAAAGTCGTTGAACCTCGGCCAATATTTTCCTCTTGGTAACTGTTCCTGATAAAGGTGGTAGATTAAGGTTGTATTTAAGTACATCTTCTCCCATATTCCAGGATAAGCCCAGTGTTTTTATCAAGCCGTCTAACTTGATATCGATATTAACATGAGAGCTGAGCTCAGCTCTATGAAATTCTCTAAGGAAATCTGAGTTGTTCGATGCCCACTTTTGCAGGACGAAACCACCTCTCTCAAGAATTGCCTTCACGTCCTTAGCTACACCAACTGCCTCGGGTACCGTATCTTGACCAGACATTAAGTCATCCATGTAAAAGTCTTTTCTAATAGTGTCTGTTGCTCTAGGATGATTCTCGCCTTCATCGTTTGCCACTTGGTGCAGAGTCTTGACGGCAAGGTATGGTGCACATGCCGTGCCAAAAGTGACTCGCAGAAGCCGGTATTCCATTATAGGTTCATTAGGGTTGTTACGCCAGACAATTCTTTGATAATCTGCGTCCTCTTTAGAAACGAGTATTTGTCGATACATCTTCTGAATATCGGCTACAAATGCTATCTTTTTCAGGCGCCACCTCATGACGAGTGATCTCATATCTTCCTGAAGTTGCGGTCCAACAAGTAACTCATCGTTGAGCGCTATGTTATTTGAGCCCCTGTGAGAGGCGTCAAACACTGGCCTGACCTTTGTAGTTTCGCTTTCTTCTTTTGTCACTGCATGGTGGGGTAAATAAATATACAGCTGGTTTATTACTTTCCTCACTTGGAACCTCCTCCATGTGTTTCATTTCGTTGTATTCATTAATTGCCTTATTATACTCCTTTCTCAGATCATTATTCTTCATAAAACGTCTTTCTAAGTGCAGTAATCTATTTATAGCTCCTTCTTTCGTATTACCATGAGGTGATTGTGGGTTTTCTGTTTTAAATGGCAGCTGGACTATGTAACGCCCTTCACTATTTCGTCTGTGTGTTTCTTTATATATTCTCTCACACTCTTCTTCTTCCTTGGTAAGTTTTCCTGGTGTATCTGTTTCAACCTCCCACATAGATTTCAACATTTCATCTAGCTCAAGATTATGATGCATTACTAGTATTTGTTGTTCTGATGTTTGTGCTTGTATCTTTCCAAATAAGATCCAACCCAAGCTTGTATTTTGGGCACATGGGGAGCCAGGTGGACCTTTGATTATTTCAGCCTTTAAAATTTGAGCACAAACTTCTACGCCCAGCAGCATGTCTACTCGCCCTGGTGAATGGAAGCTCGGGTCTGCCAGGGTGAGTCCTTTTAAGTGCGGCCAGGTGTGCATTGTACCAGTAATTGTTTCAGATGGCAAGTGTGATGTTAATCGCGTTGGCATTACATAGGCATTGATAGTAATCTTGACATCCTTATCATATCTCGAATTTAGCTCGACTTGTATCACGTGATTAACTGTAGTCTGTGTTGCTCCAACACCAGTGATTGTTCCCTTTACTTGCGATCTTTTGACCCTTAACAGTTGCGCTGCTCGCTCACTAATAAATTTTGCTTGTGACCCCTGGTCTACCAACGCTCGCAGTATTGTACTATATCCATCTTCATCTCTTACTTGCACTAATGCTGTAGCAAGCAACGCTGTTGACTTCTCCGATACAAAGTTAGTAGACATGGTCAACTCAGGATTGTCACTGGGTTCTGCCTTCTGTTGTTCTTCCTCTACTTGACTGTGATGTGTTTTCACATTGTCTGACGCATCTCTTGACAGAATGTCCTGATGTCAGACAATTGAAGCATAAATTGTTCTTTTTAATAAACTCATAGCGTTCATTCGGTTGTAATTTACAAAATTCTTTGCAATGACATAAACGGTGCTCCGCTTTACACATACTGCAGGACTTGGTCGGTGATGTACGTCCTGTCGTCTCTTCCGGTGAGGTGGAATGGAATGACTTCGCCTTAACATTCGTCTGCTCCCTTTTAGCTGTAGGGTTAACCATCTCCAGTGTCCGGTATTTTGTTTCCAAGAAAGCCTTTAATTCTTCCCAAGATGGTAGGTTGTCAGTCTTTTCCTTGTAAGAATCTTCTTCCCAGGCCGTGTGTGTATCGACATCTAACTTCTGTACAACTATGTATATAATCAACTGATCCCAGGACTCTACAGGTATTTCTTGATTTTTCAAGTTATTTATGCACTGACAGGTTGTATCTAATAAATTCTTTATTTGGACAGCAGATGGAGTAGTAATTTTCTTTTGAGTAAATAATTTCTGGAGCAGAGAATGCACTATTAAACGTTTGTTTCCATACCGTTGTGCAAGTGTATTCCATGCCTGTTCATAATTAATATCCGTGATGTTAACATGCTTTAACAATTCTTTAGGTTCACCAACCAGGCTCAACTTCAGGTAATGTAATCTTTCAACGTTACATAAAGACGTGTTGTTGTGTACCAACGACGTGAACATATCTCGAAACATAGGCCAGTCATCATAGCTCCCGTTGAAAGTAGGTAACTCGATGCGTGGTAAGTTAACACGAGGCGCCGACGAGGCTTCATATGCTTGTATTTGATTGTCTGTAGATTTCGGAGGTATCGGCAACATATCCTTCAAATCGCTTATCAAACATGAGTATAAATCTTCTACCAGAAAATAATCTTCGTTTACGAAATACGGAACATCATTTCGTTTACACTTAGGCGTACACTTCACTAAGTCTTGATGTGTCGTATTAAACGTTCGCCAATATCCTTCGATACCTTGTAACTTCGTTTCAATATAACCTCTTGTTAATCTTTGCTTCGGACATTTCTTTAAATTACTTTGCGTCTTTTGTAGCAGTAAATAAGTATCTTCTAATAAGTTAACTAACTGTTGCTGTTCACTAGTTAACGTAACACTCATTGTTTTGTATAGTTATTAAGATATTCATCCAGTTATTATAGTTTCAAAACACTCACAAACCACCTTTATAGTCAATCTTAAACTTGTTTTTTAATTATATCGCACGTAGCACTAATGACTTGCAAAATAGGTGCAAAACATGGCTCAGGAATGCGGCCTATTGTTCTCCGATCTCGGTGGTCGTCCTTATCTATTTTTCGACTATCCGGCTCGTTTGGACCATATGTACAAGCAATTAAGGTTCAATATTGATTGTAGGACTTCGTAGCAAATCACAACACGTCTTTACTGAATGAGGATTTATTCCGTACTACTTTAATGAGCAAGACAGACAATCCTACTAATATTATAAATGCGAAAGTTTGTATGTATGGATGTATGGATGTTTGTTACTCTTTCACGCGAAAACTACTGAACGGATTTTGATGAAACTTTACAGTAATATAGCTTATACATCAGAATAACACATAGGATACTTTTTATCCCGATATTCCCACGGGATCAAAACTTACGCGGGTGAAACCGCGGGGCGCAGCTAGTTATATATATTTGTACCAAACACCGCCATTTCTTAACAAATGTAATATGGACCGATGAGTGTACTTTTACTCGGAACGGCATCTGGAATCGGCAAAACCTCCGGTACTGGAGTTTGGGAAATCCACACGTGTTTCGAGAATCTGAACACCAGTACAGATTTTCTCTCAATGTGTGGGCTGGTATCCATAATAATAATATTATCGGCCCTGTTTTTATTGACGGCACCCTTACAGCGGCGAAATTTTTAGATTTATTGAGTGGTCCTGTGGCCGAGTACACTGACCAACTACCTTTAGCCGTTCATCGCAAGTTGTGGTACCAGCTGGACGGTGCGTCTCCACATTCTGTGATGGCTTCCAGGGAGCGGCTCACAGAAATGTTTGGGCAGCAATGGATCGGTCGATTCGGACCTGTTCGGTGGCCACCACGATCTCCGGACCTCACTCCCATGGATTTCTTTTTGTGGGGATACATTAAGGGTGAAGTGTATGCCTCCGAGGTAAATACAATTGTTGAACTAAAAAACAGGATTATTTTAGCATTTCACAAATTAAAGTGCTTAGCGACGGACAGTGATTTAATTAGAAAACTAAATAACAATATTCTCCGTCGGTATAATTTGTGCATTAATGTGAATGGAGGACACAGAGAATTTAAAAATTTAGTGTTTTTTTTGTCGGCGTACTTCAAAACTATCTAACATAACAGCCAGCGCGAGCGGAGGCCTAAGCCGCCGCCCGCGCCACCGCCGGCCGCCCGCTTCGACACGAAACACATGCCGCGCCCCGGCGCGCGTGCGACGACGTTGCCACTTTGTAAGGTCAGTCACCAGGTCCAAATTTCTATGAAATTTGGGTTTTTCCTTTATTTACAAAGGGTGGTTGCGTTTTACTCTGATTTGTAAGCTATTTAGTTTGTTTGAAAAAAAAAATTCTCAATTTTGGAGCTTTTTATTTTTATACCTTATCGAATTAATACTAAAAACGTATAGTATACGTAGTGTAATTTAATGCCCCTCTGTCGTATCAACTCTGTATATATAAAAAGAGAAGTCCTGACTGACTGACTGACTGACTGACTCATCAACGCCCAGCCTAAACCCTTGGACCTAGAAAGCTGAAATTTTGCACAGAGGTTTTCTTTATAATGTAGACGAGGAATAAGGAAGGAATTTTCGAAATTCAACCCCTAAGGGAGTTAAATAGGGGATGAAAGTTTGTATGAAAACTCTTATTCCTTGGGTTAATAAACTTGAAACTTGGCACGAATACTTATCTAAGTAAATTATGAAAATTGGTCTTTTTTGTTTTTCTAAACTACCTTCTAAAGGGGGATGGGGGAGGTGTCAAAATTTGTATGGAAGAATTTTAATGCACAGTCCGATTAACTCAAAACTCAGTATTTATACTTAATACCAAAAATAAAGAATTACGTGTATCAGGGTTTTTCGAAAATCTACCCCTAACGGGGAGAAACTCGAAAATTGGTATAAATAATCTGTGAGTCAAGTAATGAACATATTCCAAACGATTTTTCAAAATTCCACCCCTGTGGGGGTGAAAAGTGGGGATACAGCTTATATGAAAATTATTATTCCTTGGGTTAATAAACTTGAAACTTGGCACGAATACTTATCTAAGTAAATTATAAAGTTTGGCATTTGCTGTTTTTCTAAACTACCCCCTAACAGGGGTTGGGGGGGTGTCAAAATTTGTGTGGAAGAATTTTAACGCGCGGTCCGATTAACTCAAAACTCAGTATTTATACTAAATGCCAAAAATAAAGAATTAAGTTTATCAGGGTTTTTCGAAAATCTACCCCTAACGGGGAGAAAAGGGGTAGTTCATTTTACAGGGCAAATTTTACTGCCGGGCTTAATTAACTCGAAAATTGGTATAAATAATCTGAGTCAAGTAATGAACTCATTCCAAACGATTTTTCAAAATTCCACCCCTGTGGGGGTGAAAAGTGGGGATACAGCTTATATGAAAATTATTCATTTGGTTAATATACTTGAAACTTGGCATGAATACTTATCTAAGTAAATTATGAATTTTGGCATTTTTTGCTTTTCTAAACTACCCCCTAAAGGGCGATTAGGGGGTGTCAACATTTGTATGGAAGAATTTTAACGTGCGGTCTCCGATTAGGTCGAAACTCAGTATTTATACTTAAGACCAAAAGTAAAGAATAACATGTATCAGGGTTTTGCGAAAATCTACCTCTGACGGGGTGAAAAGGAGTAGTTAATTATCCATTTTACTGCGTGGCTTGATTAACTCGAAAATTGTTGGACATAATCTTTGAGTCAAGTTATGAACACATCCCAAACATTTTTCAAAATTCCTCCTGGTGAAAAGTGGGGAAAAACTTTATACGAAAAATCTTATTCATTTGGTTAATAAACTCGAAACTTGGAAGGAATATTTGCCTAAGTAAGTAATAAGAAATGGGTCTTTCGAAAGTAGATCCCTGACGGGTAAAAAAGTGGTAATTCGATTTTTAAGGCCGGTATTATAGTGCGTAGCTTGATTTACTCCAAAAAAATGGTATGAATAAATTTAAGCTTCAAACTTGGCACAAATACTTAAATTAAATTATAGTTTGTCATTTTATGTTTTTCTACTTTATAGGGAGATTGAGGGTGTCAGTTTGTATGGAAGAATTTTATCGCGCGGTCCAATAATATAAACTCGGAACTCAGTATGTATACTTAAGACCAAAATAAATAAAAAAGTGTGACTGGGTTTTTCGAAAATCTAACCCTAACGGGGTGAACGGGGGTAGTCCATATCACAGAGGAGTATTTTATTGCGTGGCTTGATTCAATGGAAAATTGGTATAAATAATCTTTGAGTCAAGATATGGAAACGTCCCAAACATGTTTTCAATATTTCGCCCCTATGGGGATAAAAACTGTGAAGGTGAAAAGGTGGTCTTATTCCTTTGGTTAAGAAACTTGAAACTTTTCAACATTTGCCTCAGTAAATAATAAAGATTGTCACTTTTAGGGGTTTACTACTTACTTACTTAAAATAAAAAAGTATGAGTTTTAGGGTTTTACTTATTCGACTCCTACCGGGGTGGAAAAGGGTAAGAAAGTTTAAGGAGTAGAAACTTCAACTTCCATTAACACGAAAGTGGGTATAAATAATCTTTATATCATAAAAATGGAAACGTACCAAATGCAAAAACAAGCCCTGTCGTGATGAAAAGGGAGGATAGTTTATTTGAAACATCTTAGGTACTTAGTTTAACTAAAATATTGGCCCGAATACTTATTCCTTTAAATAAAGTAAGTATAAAGATCGTAATCAATAATTTTCGAAATACCTTTCAGGGGGAGGTGGAGAGGGTGTTAAATTTATTTGAGGAAAGTACGAAACCCACGCGGACGAAGTCGCGGGCAAAAGCTAGTTCTGAATAAAAGCTCATAGCAATATATGATAGCCACTGATATTAATTGAAATATATACGAGTACTAGCGACCCGCCCCGGCTTCGCACGGGTGCAATACAATTTATTAAATTTAATTAAATAATTATTCATTTTAATTTAATGTTTTTTTTTTAACTTGCCGCCAGCCCCTTCCACCGATACCGCAGCAACCGCTATGTCCCTGCATTTTAAATCTGTAATATCTTCGAAAATATTCATTTCAATAACATGCTGTAAAGGGCCATATTGATCTATATTAAATGTACAATGTATTTAAGGTACTTAATTGGATAAGGATTAATGCTGTATTGCTTAAAATCGCTTCGTAAATAAGCCATCATTTCTCGTAAAAAGTAAAGGAAAAAAAATGGTTATTGTGGGTTATCCCTAAGAGATAGACATATTATTATACCATCGCGGATTTTTTTGTAGACCTTTTTAGGGTGTACAATACTGTAGTACATTATTTTGATGTATCTCATAGGGTTCAGTCAGCGTTTGCAATGTAAGCGCAAAAAAAGAGTTTATGTACGACATCACATTAGAAACCTCTAAAATTATCAGTGTTTCTCTAATAGGTATATTATACATGAATTATACATATAAACCTTCCTTTTGAATCACTTTATCTATTAAAAAAACCGCATCAAAATCCGTTGCGTAGTTTTAAAGATTTAAGCATATATATAGGGACAGAGAAAGCGACTAGAAAGAAGAAAGAAAGAAAGAAAATACGTTTATTTGCGGCAAACATGACGCATAAGAATGAGCATAAACAGAAATAAAATTGACAATTTGAGGGAAAACATGCGTCACATCCACGCAAAACGGCCATCGCTCAGCATAATGCCAAGACCCTGTACGAGACAGAGCCCCAGCGCTGATTTTCAGCGACAACCGGCGTCGACGTGATGACGTCAAACCAGTGCAGCATACGATTAGATACAAATATCTAACAACAATAAAATAAATAAAATATAAATTACAAAGACATGGTGTAAACAAGAAATATTTAAAGTGGTAACATTCCGGGCAACGACCCACGCGCCGCCCCGGTTATTAATAATCTGTGCGCGCGCGCAATTGTCATGTCACAAGCAAAGCTCTAACGTTTTGACCTAAGCAAAGATTACGTGATGAAATTAATAAAAACAGTAACAAGATGAATTTTATAAATAATGATGTGAGAGAAATTAGAATACAGTTTTAGAATACATTTGCACTAGCGACTTTGTTTTATACTATGTAGTGATGTGTATATACCTATTCTATTAATTATAATGAAAAAGAGATACACCTTTCTTGCGCCTGGCCTGGGTCACATTTGACGAGTCTTCTTTGGGAGTTGGAATCCAAGCCTTCAAGCTTTCGCTGTTGAATTTTCGCCAAATCTACAATACCTAATTGTTATCCTGAATTTGAGCATAGTATAGTAGATTGTTATACAAAGGGTCGAAAGGAATCAATTCCCATACGAGGTCCGAGGTCGGAGTCCGAGTAGGAATTGATGACTTTCAGCCGTTTCATTTTGAATTTAAGGAAAGTAAAAAAAAATATTTTTTAAAACTAAAATCCTACGGAAGGACCGAAACAAGAAAGTACCTTCCCGTGGTCGCATGCCGCTGTATTAACATACATAATAAGCCATGCCATGGTAGCATGCGACCACGACGGGAAGGTACTTTCTTGTTTCATCCTTTTCAGTATTCGGGTTTTAGTTTTTAAACTTATCAAATTAGTCAGCGCCTGACGTAAATGGACGTATTTTTAGTAGCCAATTTTTTAATCACGTCTAAACTTGTCTATGGATTATCTAATTTGACAGGACTAAACTAATATTTATCTTCTGTCCTTTTCTTAATGAAATAGAAAGAAAAAGATGCGCTGAACTTAAATTTAGTTTAGTTTGTGAACAACAGAATTGGGGATGCTGTCTTTCGGGATAAACTATTTAGCTGCCTTTTTTTTTTTTTTTTTTTTTGTGGATGGGAAATCATCCAATGACCCCTCCCGCTCTGGGTGGAGCAGAAGGGAGTGTCAGACTCTTACTGACTAAAACCCACCCGTGTTCCTTCCTTAGCCCTTTGTGTTCCGGGGTAGCGGTAACCCTTTCGGACAATCCCGCTGCCCCGGCAGGCTTCGGCCCTTTCGGGCCCCTTCCTTATGCTGACATCTCTTTGAGGCGCGCGTGGAACACGTACGCGCCGTCCGGCACGGGCCTGGTCCTGATCGGACGGAGAGTTACCCATTACTCTACGCCCGCAGGCCCGCGCCTACGGTGGCCGGGAGTCGTCTCGCGGCTCCCGACGCCCGGGGCGTCTCCCGCGGCGGCTGGGACGTGAGGCCCTCTCCCTCAGCCGTCCCGCCACCTCCTTCGCTAGCATGACTGCTTCGCAGAAGGAGGTGACTGCCTCCCACTCCCTCTCGCCCCGGACCATGGCTTGAACCAGGGCCGGGCGCGAGAGGTCGCCGCCGCTGCCGATCGCCTCTGCGAGAACACGGCGGTGCTCCGCCCAATTGGGGCATACCGCCACCGTATGCTCCACCGTGTCCTCCGGGCGACCCTCGCAGTGGTGACACCCGGGCGTTTCCTCCCGCCCGATGATGTGCAGGAACCTCCCGAAACACCCGTGTCCGGTGAGGACCTGCGTCAGGCGGTAGGTGAGGGCGCCGTGGCGCCTCTCTAGCCACTCCTCAAAGAGGGGTCTTACCGCCGCTATCGCGGCGTGCCCTGCGCTGGGTTGCGACAGTCGCTCTTTCCATGCCGCCATGAGATCGCGCCGGAGGTCGGTCCGCTCCGCCGCGATTTGCCGCGGAAGCGGAGTTTCCCCCCGGCGTAGTGCCTCCGCGCGCCACTCGTACAGGCGCGCGAGGACTATCGCCTCCAGATCCCACGGCGGCAGTCCGGCAAGGAGGCTTGCCGCCTCGCCCGAGATCGTGCGGTACCCCCGGATTAGCCTTACGGCTACCACCTTCTGGGGCGCGTTCAGGTAATGGGCGGCTCGCCGCCGCAGTGAACGCGCCCACACCGGGGCCCCATATAGGGCCATGGACCGCACGACCCCCGCGTAAAGCCTCCGGCAGGAGGCGTTTGGCCCCCTAAGGTTGGGCAAGAGCCGCTTGAAGGCGGCCCCGGCCCGTTCCAATTTGGGAGCCAAACGTCGAAAATGCTCGACGAAGTTCCACCGGCTGTCGAGGACGAGACCCAGGTACCTCATCGTTGTCTCGACGCCGATGTGAACCCCTCCTACCGTTAGTTGGGATCCCGAAGGCGGCCCATTCCGAGGCCCATGAAAAGACATGGCCTCGGACTTGTGCAATGCCACCTCGAGACCCAACTGCCGGATCCTCTCCACGACTATCGCAACCCCGCGTGTCATCGCGTCGGCCGCCGCCTGATGCGACCTCCCCTGCGCCAGGACTAGCGTGTCGTCAGCGTAGCAAACCACGCTGACTCCATCAGGGAGATCGGCCCGCAGCACCCAGTCGTAACCGATGTCCCACAGGAGCGGCCCCAGTACCGATCCCTGTGGGACACCGCACGACATCTCTCGCCGGTTCCATTCCCCGTTGCGACCGGGGTAGATGACGGCTCTGTCCGTCAGATACGCCCCGACTACTCGACGGAGGTAGGTCGGCACCCGGTGATACCGGAGCGCCTCCCCAATGCAACTCCAGGGCAGGGTGTTAAAAGCGTTGGCGATGTCGAGTGACGCCGCCACGACCACCCCACCCCGGGACACCGCGGCCCCCGTCGTGAGGGCCCTCACGCGCATGATGGCGTCCACCGTCGAGCGCCCCTTGCGGAAGCCGAACTGGCTGTCCGCAAGATCCGGCCCCGTCCTCACCAGGTGCCCGACGAGGCGGCCCGCAATCACTCTCTCAAAGAGCTTGCCGACCTCGTCGAGCAGCACGATGGGCCGGAATGCGGACGGAGAGTCCGCAGGGCGCCCTGGCTTCTGTATGAGGACCAGCTTCCCCGTCTTCCAGCGGAGTGGAAACTGGCCCCTCTCCATGCATGCGCTCAAGAGCGCCTCTAGTCGGGGCCCGAGAGCCGTCGAGGCCAGGACCCAGGCCTTACCCGGCAAGCCGTCGGGTCCTGGGGCGGTATTTTTGGCCTTCAGCCTATTTACCGCCACTCTCAGATCTACCCCGGTCACCTCAGGGATGTCGTCGTCGTCCGCGTGGTCCGCTTCAGGCACCGCAAGTGGCGGAGCCATGGGCGGGGGAGTATGCTCCGCCCGTGAAGGGAACAGAGCGCTCACCACCTCCTCCACCAGCTGGGGGCGGAGACTCTGCGTCAGCGGGGGGGCCCAGGTGCGGAGTTTATTCCGCACCATTTTATAAGGGCGCCTCCATGGATCTCTGTCCAGAGTCTCCACCATCTCCTCGCGGGCCATATCCTTGGCCCGCTGGACAGCCTCGCGGAGGGCGGTCTTCGCCGCTCTGTACCCCTCGTACAGCTCCGCCTCCGTGGCTTCCGCATCCGGAGGGCGGATGCGGAGCCTGCGGTGCCTGGTGTACAGGTGTCGCGCGTCGACGCACGCCTTGCGTAGCGACTCCACCTCCCGCGACCACCAGTACACCTGACGTCGGGCGCTTCCTGGCCGGACTCGGGGCATTGCCACGTCGCATATCTCGGACATGGCCTCCCGGAACCACTCCGCCTCATCGTCGATATCGGCAGGCCTGCCCGGTGATGACACCCAGGCCTGCACGATCGAGGCTTCCAGGAGGAGCTCCCGGTCCAGCTGCTTCAGCGCCCACCGCGGACCACTCGGGGCCTGTTGGACCGGCGCGCTGGAGGTCTGGGTGGAGACGTCGAACCGGATATACCGGTGATCGGAGTAGGTCTCCACCTCCTCCATGACGCGCCAGTCAATAACACTCTGTGCCAGAGCGGGGCTGGCGAACGAAATGTCCACCACGGACTCGCCCCGCATCCGCACACACGTGGGAACAGAACCCCGATTTAGGACGACCAGGCCTGTTTCCAGAGCCCAGTCCTCCACCATCCTGCCCCGCACGTCCGTGCAACGGGAACCCCAGGCCAGATTCTTGGCGTTGAAGTCCCCGAGCACTAGTACGGGGAAGCGATGGTTTCCGGCGACGACGACACTCAACTCTGTTAAAGAGTTCTGGAACTCGGCGAGAGTTCGGCTCGGAGAGAAGTACACTCCCACTACTACTATCTCTCCGAACAGTGCTGCTACGCACCCCTGTCCCTTCGTGACTCCTTCGAGGGACGGGGTATTTAGCTGCCTTTATTCTCATTTAAGTACACTAATCACAGTTTTACAAGATAGATAACTGTATTAAAAGTTTTTTTTTTTTCATGTGGACTCAGCTCAGCTTGTTTTTTTTAAATTTATTTAAGTAGGTAGGTATTACAATTATAATGATCAGTTACTGGGTAATACGATACCCCTTAAACTCACGTCTTCGTGAGCTAAAACATAACTGGGCAATAATGGCTATATTATACGCCTGTGCTTATAGCACTTCGGGAATACAGGCGAGATGTAATGTCTAACTTTAAACATTCGATATAACTCCTTTGATTGAGACAAATCATCGCAAAATAAGAATCAATAGATAAGACCATTTGAGTTATTGTGCAATGTTGTTTATTATCTGTCAGTTCTGAGACAATGTGATAATTAAGTAGGTAAATATATTGTATCTAATCAGTGTAATGTACCATTGTTTAGTAGGTAAATACAAAGACAATGGATCATAAGTTTATGTTTGCAACAGACAAAATAGGTAGGTAATGCAAGTATGACACCTACATTTTTTTAGAAGGTAGGTAAGTATTTTATTTTCAATAGGTACAGCAAGTAGCAAACAAGGGGTAGGAGGTTATAGAAAGAATATCTAACAAGTCTGAGTAGTCTGACTGCATTTTGGTTTAGATAATGCACCTACACTACCTACCCTAGGGAGGGAAAGAAAAAGAAACGAAAACCCTTGAAAAGCTGGCAGGATGACTTGGTGAGGACAGCTAGAAAGACAAGGACTAGACACACATAAGGAACAGGGAGAATTGAAAGGGGTCGGAGGAGGACTTTGCCATAGGGTATGCAGGGCTCAGAACTGATATTATTTTTTTTGTACTACAACTATCATTCTGAAAAATGGGCTATAGTATAGCTAAATAAATAAAATAATGTAAAAAAATTTGCATGCAAATGCAACTCAAAATCATAATCGTGCTTGTGTAGAGAACTACAATAGATGTTGTCAGATTCAAGAAATAGAATATTGTACTATTTTCTTTATCTAAGATATTGTTGGTTCAACACGCACTGGGTTTGTGTTGCATTACAGACCACTTGTGTCCCGGCAGCGCAACATTATAAGCTGATTATGCTAAGAAGATGGATCTCACCTGCCAGCATCCATAGACACTTCAGCCCTATATCTCTCGTCAGGTGGGTTGTCACCATTGAACTCCTTGCAGATTTGTTCTACATTCAACTTGGTATGTAACCTGATGGCTCCCTCCGCCAAGCACTCACAGTTTGCAGGAAGGTTGTCCAAGTAGTCTTTCATCTTGTAGCCCTTCCTGTGGGCCTGGGATTCGAGCTGAAAGCACTGCCCCTCACTCGATACTCCTACATGGATCATCAGCTGGGGAATGTTAAGTCAATATTTTTTAATGTATTTTGCAACATAGAAAAAGCTAAAAATTTACCTTTTCCAGGAGTAAGATGGTACAGAGGCCAGCACATCAAGCTACCCCAATCTGTCAGATTTTCCCAATTGAATATGAACCTTATTCCTTTGTGCTAAAGTTGAAAATCTATCAAAGAAATTTGACAGATTGGGGTAGGTTGACCTGCTGGCGTCTGTACAAAAAGAAAATGGTAGCAATAATTTAGTAACATAAGGAATGGAATGTTGAGTTCATTCATTGCTATGGTGCATATTGTCATTCTATTGTATTTTACAAATAGGTACAAACATATTTCATGCAGCATAGTATTCATACCATTACATTAGGTATTGTGCTTGTGGTTACTATAGGTTGTAGGGAAAATCTCACATTTTATTATACAACGTGTAACAGAATTAACACAAGTCCTGAAAGTTGTTTGTTCATAATTGACTACTGAATCGATTTCAGTAACTTGTAATATACATAGGTATTTATTTTTAAAATTATGTACCTATTTTACTGCACTGACTGCCGGATGAGCCAACGAAAATTAAATCTTATTTCACTGCAATAAGGCTCAATTTTAAATGCATAAAGTAATGCTAGTGTCAACACGATTTTCTTAATAAAAATAGCAAGCTTCAAATAAAATAAGTTTTGTTCATTGTATTATGCTTTTAACCAGGGACCGAAAGGTTAATCCGTATGGGGGTTTTAACCGGGTTAATTTTTAGGATTAGGTTAAAAACCCACAATAAAGGTTAACCCGTATTACAGGGTTAAAATAATATAATACTTTACGAAGTAAATATTCATGTCACTGTATATTTAAAATTTATCAATGTCAATGTGTATATAAAAATCCAGAAATAGTCTTGGTCAGATCATTTTGAGGACCATGTAGATTGGAAATTTTAAGGAAATTTCAAAACGACTGGTTGACACTTCCCATGACCCAAGGGCTGGCTTTTACCTTGGCCAGAGGCTAAGCATTGCTATTCAACGTGGTAATGCCGCCAGTCTCTTGGGTACTTTACCAGTCGACAGCGATGCGGATGAATTTTTCGACGCTATATTTTAGTTTTTTTTTTGTTTTATTAAGTTAGGATTTAATTTTGTTATTTTTTTTGTTGATAATATAAATTAGCTTTTTGTTCTTACTTTAATACCAATAAAACTGACGGAGTAAATGTAGATTGGTGTCTGAAATGGTCTTTTGAGGAAAGAACCACACAAATTTGAGTGGACCTGTCCAGTCAGTGCACGCATTTGTCAGTAATCATGCTGCTCAACTCAAACTTAGGGAGCTCAACGATTCGACGAACAATACCAAAGAAAGGACATTTGGGTAGGTCGCATAACCTTTAATCCAATTAATGGGTCCTTGCTTTTAACTCAGTACTCTAATTGGGGTGTATGAGGTCTTGCGTTAATTATCTTACACCTTGTATAAGGATCTGCAGACGTATGGGTAACATAGTGGTTGGCTTGCCAATGTTTAGCACCATTCATTGACCTGTGAGTGACAGATTAGGTTATAGAACTACTTACAAATAATTTTTGGTTTGCCATTTATGTAGAGAAACTATTAATTTAAAACATTTATGTTTTAAATTAAGACACATAAAAAAAATAGTTCATAAAAGTTGTAAACGCTTTTTAACCGACTTCAAAAAAGGAGGGAGTTCTCAATTTGGATGTTTATAAGCATATACAGGGTGTGGCGTAAATAGTGGTCCAGATTAAAGGAGTCGATACACTGTATTCTTATGTATCACACACCGAAATTTTAACTATTTCTAGTTAAGGGTCTCTGAAAAAAAAAACGTTGATTTTTTAAATTTCTGTACTTTGCTTCACGAATTTGGCTGTAATTTCAACAAATATCAAAACAGAATTCAAAAATAAAGATACTTGTTGAAATTACAGTCAAATTCGTGAAGCAAGGTACAAACATTTTAAAAATCAATGTTTTTTTTTTTTCGATAACCCTTAACTGGAATTGGTTAAAATTTCGGTATGTGATACTTAAGAATACAGTGTATCGACTCCTTTACTCTGGACCACTATTTACGACACACCCTGTATATATATTTTTATGTATGTTCGGGCATAACTCTGTCATAAGACGCATTTGAAAACCTCTAAGACAACCCACTAACCAAAATTCTTTTTTGTTCGAAAGAGGTTTATTTCAAAATGGTTCCATTTAAATTTTGTAAAGATTTGATGATGATTTTTGGAGACAGACAATGGAACTCCTCAATAAATGCCAGCAAATCAACCACGAATTGCTGCTATCGCATAATTATGTATGCAATAGGGATATTTTCCACTTAGTTTATATTGATGATGCTCTAATAGCTTCCTGTAATCCTGTCACTGATATTTACATAGCAATTAGTATTTGAATTTGTGTGGGGTAGGTACAACTAAAAAGTAAAAACTTTTTACAAAAAAAAACACAATTAACTTTAAAAAAAAACCACAAAGTGAAAAATAAAATTTCAGAAGTCAGTGTCAAACAAAAATGCGGAACCAACAACACCGACTTCCGAAAATAAAATTATTTTTCACTTTGCAGTGTTTTTTGAAAAAAAACTACAAAGTGAAAAAACCGACTTCCTTAGAAAAAAGTTTTTCTAAGGAAGTCGGTTTTTTCACTTTGTAGTCGGTTATTTTAGAAAATAGCTGAGTCGGTTATTTTAGAAAATAGCTGAGTACAATAGTGGAACCCTCACCTTTGGGGTGTGTGTCTCCCACAGCGCTGGCACGAACTCGTCCACGTTTTCATACGTGACCGGCAGCTCTATCAGAACCAACTCTACATTGTGTTTCTTCTCAATTTCATCTTTGTTCATTATTTTCACTGCCTCCCAGCTGGCGTTCACCGGGTGGTTCAAATATGGACCGAAGCCCGTAACAAGGACAATCGGTTTGAACCAATAATCGAGCTCGTTGATCATAATGCTAAGTTTTATTTAGTTAGATATAAGTAAAAATATTAGTTGTTGTAGCAATGAATTCAGACTATCTCGACTGGCTCGACTGGTTCTGGTTTTTATTTGGTGATTTGACACAGTATGTCAGATGTTTGACGAATGACAGCTGTTAGCCAGTCAGCTGACTTTTAGCGCGAAATGTTGGTATCTGATTGTTGATAGTGCGAGTCACGTTTTCGCACTACGTTTTTGGGAAAAATATTTTAGTTTTTCACGAATTTATATAATTTATTATCAATCATTATGTAATATGAATTTGTAAGACAAAGTTATTTGCTTAGGGCCTTAGGCAATTCGCATCAATATGGCAATAAGTATAAAAGGAGACGTTTCATTTTTGTATGGGACTCCGGCCATAACACATGTACACTTTAGAAAACTCGGAAAACGAACCCCTGAATGATTTTTTTCATAATAATTAATATTCTATAAGCACTAAATAAAAATTGAAAATGTTTGACGTTTGCTAAGACCATTGACAGCCAGCCATGCCATGACGGGTTGGAGAGATGACGTTTACGTAACCTAGAATTTGTCAAAACTGTGATTGTTGTCTTCCGAAACAAAGCCAAAGTCGTAAAGAAATTAAACACAAAATAACACCGAAAGCCAAGAAGTCGAAATGAACGAGACTGACAGACTGACTGATGTAATGTCATTGTCAATAATACAAACCTAGAATTTTTCGTCCAGAAGCACCTACCTATATATTGGTCTATGCACCTACCTACAAATCTACAATCCACACAAGTAGAATATAGCCCACCAAAAACATAAATGTAAAAAGGAGAGCCAAGTTCAATACAAAAATTATGCTTGGCTGTGGGCTTCGACGCAAAAAGAATGGAGATCCAAATGAGTGCCAAGTTCTATGCAAAATCCAAATATGTATTTATAGGAACAAAATAACATTATGAACAAGTATTAAACTCCATTTCTTTGCTTTATTGGATACCTATAACAATTGCTGTTAGGTATTTAAAAATGTGAGATCTTAAAGTAGGTTAGATTTGACTTGGCCAGTTTTCATTAAGTACATCAGTCATTTTATAAAGTTATTCAACACTAGCGACCCGCCCCGGCTTCGCACGGGTGCAATACTGATACTAAGTACAGGTATTTCAAGAATGCCAGCACGTGCCGCCGCGGCCTGTACCGCAGCAACCGCTATGTCCCTGCATTTTAAATCTGTAATATCTTCGAAAATATTCATTTAAATTACATGCTGTAAAGGGCCATATTTATCTGTATTAAATGCACAATGTATTTAAGGTACTTAATTGGATAAGGATTAATGCTGTATTGCTTAAAATCGCTTCGTAAATAAGCCATTATTTCTCGTAAAAAGTAAAGGATAAAAAATGATTATTGTGGGTTATCCCTAAGAGATAGACATATACCATCGCGGACTTTTTTGTAGACCTTTTTAAGGTGTACAATACTGTAGTACATTATTTTGACCTATCTCGTAGGGTTCAGCCAGCGTTTGAAAAGTAAGCGCAAAAAAATGTGTTTATTTACGACATCACATGCATGCATGTATTATATATACAGGTTGGAATTGAAGTCATGGGCATTATTTTAACCTAAGGCACTACTCACGATACTGATTGCATTAGGGCTATTAATACGCAAATCAAAAATATTATTAATGCAATTAAGGAAAACCTTAAAAATGTAGTAAGTCAAATTGCACAAGGCTTATTATTGCAAATAAACACTTAAAGTAATTAAAACAAAATACTTCGTTAACGCCAATAATTGTTGAAATATCAAAATCTTAAAGCGCAGTACAGCGCAAAGCGAAATGTAAACAAACATCACCTGCGCGCGCGCGGGTTTTTCCTTACAAGTAATAATAACAATGGGCTACAAGACATTCCGTCCGGCGGGATTCCCTGAACTCTCTTCGTCCCACTCCCTCACTCGCAAAAATACGAATATCACCCCGCGCGGGGTATGCTTCCCGCCGCAACACGAAGTCACGAACCCGGAACCAGTGTCATAACGACTGCGCAGGTGCATTGACGCGTAATTGATTTATTGATCCCGTGACGTAATCGCCGTACTCGCCGCTCGCGTCATACGGTGCTTGGATTGCAGTGTATTAAGTGTTAGTGTAGTAGTTGTGTGTTGTGTGTGTGTTTGTGTACACGATGCCTCGACCGCGTAATGTGCAGGCTAGGTACACCAACCAACAATACCCACAAATGGTTGTAATTTACGATCGCACAAGAAATTTAGTATGAACTCGTGAAATGTTCCATCGCCGCAACCCAAACGACCCTATTCCTTCACGGGGTCTCATTCCACCAGAACCACTAAGAACCTGTTGGATTTTTCGTCTTTTCACGTGCCAGCACATGCACAAGCTCGTGGAAGAGCACCCGTTTACCCTCTGTCACTTTACCGAGAAATAAAGTTTTTTCAAAACAATCCACAAGCTAGGTACGTAAATGTTTTTATTTTAATGTATGTTAGTTGACGTAGTTTTGACCGTCCTAAGCCGGCAAAGTACGAAGGGAAAGTTGGAATTTATTATGAATCAATTCATTGGCAACTTACGAATGTCACGTGAGTCGGGCGGGGTCAAAGAATTCACGCCCAATGACGCGTACGGCGTAGTGTACCTACGCATTTGCTATCGAGAAGCGCAAAGTATTTCATACTTTCTATGACATACTACATTTTAAGGTTTTCCATACTTGCATTAATAATATTTTTGATTTGCGTAATAGTAGCCCTAATGCAATTAGTATCATGAGTAGTGCCTTAGGTTAAAATAATGCCCATGACTTCATTGCACCCTGTATAAACCTTCCTCTTGAATCACTCTATCTATTAAAAAAAACCGCATCAAAATCCGTTGCGTAGTTTTAAAGATCTAAGAATTCATAGGGACAGAGAAAGCGACTTTGTTTTATACTATGTAGTGATATACAACGTGGAGAGGACAATACGATCATGAATGAAACTTCGTATAAGTCATGATATTCCCAACCTGCACACAAAAAATCAAATTAATATATCCAGTAGTTTAGCCACAGGACATTATTTTTCATTTTAAATATTTTCTACATGATGTATTTGTAAACAGGAGAGCACGCGACAGCTTAACGATACACGTTGCCAGCTCGCTACTTCAAAAACCTACGCCTTTTCTTTAAAATTTATTTTCTCAATGCAAAATATACTTTATGTCTGAGCCCAAAGAGTCATAAAGTGTGTCATCACAACTAGATACAAAATAAATGCATGCGAAAGTTAATTAATTCCTGTTACGCACTCATGTCAATCGCAAAATATGTATGTGCGAAAGAGATAGGTAAGTTTGCTTGTTTCCACTTTGCTTACTTGTCGAAACCTGCAATGAAAAAATTACTCACTGAAAATACCAGGTACAGAGGCCAGCACATCAAGCTACCCCAATCTGTCAGATTTTCCCAATTAAATATGAACCTTATTCCTTTGTGCTAAAGCTGAAAATCTATCAAAGAAATTTGACAGATTGGGGTAGGTTGACCTGCTGGCGTCTGTACAAGCTGTCCAGCCAGAGGATACGAAAAAATCAATCCTTGATCCCGCACGTAGACGGTGCTCCTTCACGTGCAAATGTGATTCCAGACGAAAGAGTTATTAATTATTATGATTGCAATTCGACGTCCAGTCTGCGTAATGCACATAACTAAGTGATCGAAAAGTGATGGTAAATAATAAATTAGTTAGTGAATAACTCGCGGGTGAAAGATGCTCGATTATTTGGTTAATAATCTGTGATTTGATTTCAAGTATATTGAGCATTAATAATAATATTAGTAATGGCACCAAAAATCCAAAACATTACGTCGCTGCGTCGGCCGTCGTCGGCGTCGCCGCGCAACCCCGCCCTTTATCATGAATGAAACCACGCTGCATTGCCATTCTTACCGCAGGTCAGTGTACCAATTTTATAAATGGTGTTTTATTTTATTTGCAGTTTTAAGCTATTTAGTTTGTTAGTAAAATTAGTTTTTTTAATTTCGATGTTCGGATATATTTGACAGTTTACAATTACAATACAAATGTTTCTGTAGACCAGTATTGCCAGTGTTTTCATTTAAAGTCATATTGTCATCTCCACATTGTATATAAATATGTATATTTTTAATTCTGATAAAAACTGGCCAAGTCAAATCTAACCTACTTTAAGATCTCACATTTTTAGATAGCAGCAATTGTTATAGGTATCCAATAAAGCAATGAAATAGAGTTTAATACTTGTTCATAATGTTATTTTGTTCCTATAAATACATATTTGGATTTTGCATAGAACTTGGCACTCATTTAGATCTCCATTCTTTTTGCGGCGAAGCCCACAGCCAAGCATACTTTTTGTATTGAACTTGGCTCTCCTTTTTTACATTTATGTTTTTGGTGAGATCCTGATTATGATTTGCCTTGCCCCAGACGGCAAACAGCTGTCGGAAGAATAGTGGTCTTCTATTTGATTTTAAACTGACAAAATTTTCGGGTTTTGGACTTGTGAACAGGGTTTAGAGGAATCCTTCGATAACATTGATTGATGTTCGATACGATACGGAAGCGTATCGAGTAGTTGTGAATAGCTATGCTGGCAAAGTGTCTGGTGGATCAGTGCCGGTTACATCCGCTACAACTTCCTAAGATCTGGCCAGACGATTACGGCAGATCTGTATTGTCAACAATGGCCCCGATTCTGTTGTTCACAAACTAAATTAAATTTAAGTTCAGTGCATCTTTTTCTTTCTATTTCATTATGAAAAGGACAGAAGATAAATATTAGGTTAGTCCCATTGAGCTATATAACTAGAGAAGCAAACCTCAATAAAATGTGTCAAAAAAGTGTAGCCACTATTATAAACGCGACGACGTAGCTTTGAAACCACTAAACATTTAAAAGTAAACATATATCTGTCTCACTTACACACGTCGTAAGAATAATGCCGTCGCTTAGATTAGACAAAGACCGCAATATAAACATGCAATGACGGGATGGGGTTGCCTACCCATGCGAAATTTTACCCAACATTTTAAGCCATAAAAAGCGTTTTAGGTTAAGTTAAATTATTTTTGAAGTGAAACTTCTTTACGCACGCTTGACTTGGGGAGTAAGCTGGCGAACGCGTGACGTAAGCGTTACGAAAAGTGTGATCGGGCAAGGCGAACGGAAGTTAAGTGGGGGATATAAGCAAGAGACAGCAGTGCGCGCGCACATTTTTTTTCTCTCTTCCTCTCATAGCCAAATACGTTCCGTATATCTAAGCAATAGAAGATCTATGCAAAAATATTAATTTACCAATGAAACCATGAAATAAATTTAAATATTTGTAGAAAATTAATATATGTATATGTGTATTATATATATATACATACAGATGGAGCGAAAGAAGTTTCACTTCAGTCGTGTGGTCATAAGCACACTCGTTTTTTTTAAATATTTGAATTATGTATTTCTTATTGGATGTGTAATAGAAGTTTATAAATAATGAAAATAACTAAGACGTTTTCATTTTGAATATTTTTTCTTTATTATTAATGAAATTGAATGATTTAGTAGGTAGCCAATCAGTCTCTTTTCTCAGCAATCGGATTATTTCCACCCATTTTTCACGGCGTGCTGCATCTTTAGGCACCCTGCTACGTTGTTATTATTAAAAAAATATTTAAAATCACTTATTCCGTAAATTAAAAATTCCCACTAATGTGGGAAACTAAAACTAAGTTTTTAGTGGTAACACTGAACCTAATATACAAAATTCTACATTTTATTGCGTTTTTACGTTGATATAAACACAGAGACAATTAATTTACGTGTGGAAAGTAATTCCGTTTAATTTATTATGTTTTTGTGATCTTGAATCGCACTCTTTCGCAATATTTTTTGTCGCATGTCACTCGGTTGACTTCGGTTGGCGTCACACAGAGCACTGAACTGACGTTAGCTACGCTGATGGCTGTGGCCATCAGCCTAGTGGCAACGCCTTGGTGCGGTAATTGCTAATCTAGTGTAACATATATAGCAATGGTTAGTCCTGTCAAATTAGATAATCCATAGACAAGTTTAGACGTGATTAAAAAATTGACTACTAAAAATACGTCAATTTACTTCAGGCGCTGACTAATTTGACAGGACTAAACTAATATTTAGCTATTCTTCTGTCCTTTTCTTAATGAAATAGAAAGAAAAAGATGCACTGAACTTAAATTTAGTTTAGGTAGTTTGTGAACAACAGAATCGGGGCCAATTGCAAATCATGATGGAAAAGCTAACCGTTAAACAAGCGAGACTGGTCAATTACTCTAGCCCACTGCTGCTTCAGGACAACGCTAGACCACACACTGCACAACATACGGTCGCTAAATTAGAGCAGCTGCGATTGATAAGTCTCCGACACCCACCGTTCTCCCCGGACCTTGCTCCAACAGATTACAACTTTTTCCGGAATTTGTACAATTTCTTGCAAGGAAAAAAATCCAATTCCGATGGATGAGGGGCGACAGACCGAAATATAACAATCAGGATAATTTATTAACCAGTGCGCAAACTGTAACCATGAATATAGTAGGTAAGTACATAATTCAGAACACCACTGCGTTAAAATTTTACATCGGTTAATTTAAAAAAAATTTGCGCTGCCATACATTTTGACCGCGAAGGTATTGCAGTTTTCTATGAAACAGCATCATTTATTTTTTTATAACCGACGAAAAATTTCTACGCTAGGGGGTCTAGAATCATATGCCGAATTCATGGCTACAGTTTCGCACTGGTAAAAAAATTATCCTGTTTCATTTCTTAGAACATCGGTTAAATCGGTTTGTTTTTTCCATGTAAAACGCCAATTTCATATGCAAGGAATATTAAGTGTGTAATTAGATTAAAGAATAAATATACAAAACAATTTTATTAATAATACCTATACGATTACAGCATTTTATTTGAATAAGCTGATTAAAAAAACTTAATTAAGTACAGAGGCCAGCACATCAAGCTACCCCAATCTGTCAGATTTTCCCAATTGAATATGAACCTTATTTCTTTGTGCTAAAGTTGAAAGTCTATCAAAGAAATTTGACAGATTGGGGTAGGTTGACCTGCTGGCGTCTGTACAAATTCTCACGAATTTATGCTGCGTTTAAGGTGATTGCGCAGTGATTACCGCGAAATTCAAATTTTCTTACGTTTTTTGCAATTAGCAGGTAGTGTCAGGTTGTATTTTGATCAAAATATGATTCGCGACTATAACAGGTACTTATTCACAGAATTATAGTCATTAGAATCATTAATACATCTTCCTAAGTTAGATTTGTACCACAAGAAGAAATCTCTTAGTGAAAAGTGTTTATGGTACAAATCTCACATAAAAAGATGTATGAATGTTTCCTATGATTATAATTCTGTAAATACGTACCTGTTATAGTCGCGAATCAAATTTTGATCAAGATACAACCTGACACTGACCTGCAAATTGCATAAAACGTAAGAAAATTTTAATTTCGCGGTCTACCACTTCCCATTCACCTTAATCCCCCAACTGTCCGAGACAGACTTCCAAGATGCGTTCCAATCCTTGAGAAATAAGCTCGTATGAAAACCCCTCATGTGGAACATGTACGAATAATGTTTTTGAGCTGCCGCAGCAGGCGAGGGAGGTGTAGTAAGTGTATTCGCAGACGTACCTGTAACAAAAACTTCGGCTACAAAACACTGGACCCTTGGAATTCGTTTTGGCTTTAAAGCTACCCCAATCTGTCAAATTTTCCCAATTGAATATGAATTTTATTCCTTTGTGCTAAAGTTGAAAATTTATCAAAGAAATTTGACAGATTGGGGTAAGTTGATGTGCTGGCCTCTGTACCTACAGGCACACAGAAGCAGCGTAGGTATAATATATTTGAGCCCTCTTACATTTTGATACTCATCTTTTTTATGTTTGGTTATAAAATGGCATCTCGCAGTTCAACTTATGAGATTGTCGTCTTCTTAAGACTATGCCGACCGCACAGTAGCGCCCTCATCGTTTGTTTGGTTATTTCATACGCGGTTAAGCGTAAGCTGAAAGAACATTACATCAACTCGATTAAAACTAACTGTTAACAGTGCGTTGATCAAATCTCAGACCATGGCATGCTAAGACAGACCCCAGAGGTCTAATTGTGTGCTTTGTTTACGTATAAGGAACTTGTATTTTATAAAATAAATAAATAATAATAATAATAATACAATTTAGAATGAAAATGCAGAAAATAAGCACGTTAAGTTGTGCTTCACAAGATTATACGTTAATATTATTAGAAGCGGTAGTTTTATATTGTTTAGTTTAATTATAATCCTTAAAACGGATAACAGTGGCCACTATATTCCGTCACAACTTAACTTGCTTATTTTCTGCATTTTCATAACCAAATAATCGATGAGGGCGCCACTGTACGGTCGGCATAGTGTTAACCGGGATTACCTGTGGATGCCTCAATCACAGAGCACTTTATAATATGGCCTCAATGAATTAAGGCCTCCAACCAGGGCGAGCGCGCATCGCGCCGACGCAGTGAAATTTATAGTACTTTTATTTTATTTATTAAAAAATCAAAATAGGTATCATTTGTTTTTTTTTTTAATTGATATGGTTTAAGCAATTATTGAAGACTATTTTGGTATAAATACTACGTGACAATGATTTGGAAGCTCGGAGATATTCAGACTTGTTTCCATAAGAAAATTGAATTATGTCCAGTAATTTTTTTCTTTATTTATAAGGTATATAACAAAAATGTGTTCTATTATTATTTAAGTATATGATATGAAAAAAAATGTTTTCATGGATTAAGTATATTCAATAGAATCTGCAAATTAGAGCTCTCAAATCAGCTCTCCCATGAGTTTTTGCCTAAACATGCATCAGGAGAACGATTATTGCTAAATAAATAAACAAATAATAAAAAAATCACTTTATTATTACTGTAGAAGAGAAAACGAACTATCTTTACCAATCAACCAACGAATAGTATTCAATTTCAACGACGAAATTATGCATCTTCGGGCATTTTTGTAAGAGGCCTCTTAAGGCGAAAGAGCCAGGGTGACGAAATTCAAGTAAGTGTTTTGCAATTTGCTGGTCAGTATTAAGTTGTAGGTACGTTGATTAAAATAGGATTCACGACCGTAACAAATATGTATTTACAGAATTATAATCACCAAGTAATCATTCAATCAAAAATTTGAATTTCGCGGGCTGCTAGGTGTTTGCGGTAGTGCGCAATATAACACACGCAAAACATTGTGCCTAAGGGTGCATGCAACGGTACAGGGGTCGTGGAGGTATTTAAAGTTTTGTTATAACATTAAAAACTTGTTTTCGTAAAAAAAACATCAGTAAAAGTTGGAATTTTTACCGATTGATTGCTCATCCCGATGAGCCTCAGTCCCCCCGGGGGTGTACCACAGGGTTCAGTTTTGGGGACCTTGCTTTTCACTATGTTTATATCTGATGTTGTAAACTGCTTCAAGCACTCTTATGTGCTGTTATACGCTGATGACATGAAGATTCTTCTGATCTTAATAGGTTTGAGGAATATTGCAAACATAATTTGCTACAATTGAATGTCTCTAAATGTTTTCAAATAACCTTCTCGCGCCAGAAGTCTATAGTAAAATCAATCTATAGTCTCAATCGACTAACTTTGAGCAAGGTTGACAGCATTAGGGATTTAGGTGTTATACAGGATAGTAAATTACTATTTGATCAACATATTGACAGTATCGTGGGCAGGGCCTCGAAGAAACTAGGATTTGTTATCAGAGCCTCGGCCTGCTTCCGTTCTCTGAAGACGATCAAGGTTTTGTATTGTTCGTTCGTACGCAGTCACTTGGAATATGCATCGCAAGTCTGGAACTCTCAGTATGGGATCTACAATTCTAGCATTGAGGGCATCCAGAAGAAGTTTCTGAGATATCTTGATTACAAAGCACACCAAATATCCATAGATTACAGTCACCGTTGCAAGAGGTACCATTTTCTGCCATTGGATCGTAGGCGACTCATTAATGATGTGTGTTTTTTGATCAAAATAGCGAATGGCTCGATTGACTGCCCTGAACTATTAGCAAAGTTGGCTTTTCGCAATAACAATATCGGATTACGTAAAAGGCCGCTTCTAGGTGTGCCTTCCGCTAGTACTAATTATAGGCGTAATGCTTTTCTTATAAGAAGCGCTTGAAGCTTCAATGATGTATCTTCTTAACATGATGTAGACTTATTTTGCACTAAGATAAGCACAATGAGGACGCTCTTAGCCAATTCATTTTTTTTTGTGAATGATGCGCCGCCTAGTGGTTCTTAAACTCATATGTAGCAACTTAAATAAATAAAACTAACCTAACTACACACATCAAAAGTGTCTAGGGATCAACATATATTTTTGCAATAACTTTTCTCCTGATTGATATTAATTAAAATTTTCTTTAAGGATTCATCAAATAAAGTGTTTTCGTTTGTCACAGTAACGATAAACCAAGTCACCTTTGCATTAATAAAGAAATTTGCCATTTTCCTAATAAAGGGATTTTTGACATTTGAACCACTAACACAAAAGTTCGAAAAAAAGACTGAAATAACAGTTTTCTCTAAAATTTTATTGGGTAACTTAAACAATTAATAATCCGTGTTTCTACCGCGAACACTAACAACACAATAACATCGGTTTGGCATACTCAAAATGAGTTCATCCAAATCACGCTGTGGAATGGCCGCCCATGTTCGTTGCAACAACAAAAAAAAGTCTTCTTGCGACTGGATACCCTCCATATTCGGCAGAGCTCTTCTCTGTGGCATATCCCATGCATGCTCAATCGGGTTCAAGTCTGGCGACTGAGCAGGCCAGGGCAGGACATTGATGTTAGCTGCGGCGAGAGTCTGTCTTACAACTCTTGCGGTGTGCGGTCGTGCATTATCATGCATTAACTGAAATAAGGGACCGATTTGCACTTGTAGAGGAACGATGACGTCTGATACAATCGTCTCAGCATAAATTTGAGCGTTGAGGTTGCCTCTGATCCAAATCAACTCAGTTCTTCCGCCGATCCAAATACCCGCCCATACCATGATGGTTCCACCACTATAAGGATGGACTTCCTGGCAGGATTTTAATCGCTGTTGGCGTCCAGGGGTTCTCCAGTGTCGTATACGTCTTGTATCCGGTCTCATACCAAAACGAGACTCATCAGAAAAGCACACGAAACGCCATTGTTCTTCTGCCCAATTTCTGTGTTCAAGAGCCCATTGATATCGAATCCTACGATTGTGCATTGCTATAGGTGGTACCCGTAGCGGTCTTCGGGAATGAAGGTTCACTTCATGCAAGCGGTTTCTGACTGTTTGGTCGCTAATTAAGTTCCCTGAAGAGTGATGAAGCCTCACGGCTAACATTATGGCGGTTATTGTTGGAGCTCTTCGAGTTAAGATTTGAATGTATCGGTCTTGTCTCCGTGTGGTGCAGCGATACCGTCCTCCATGGCGCTCAGCCACGGTACCAGTGCTTCGGTAACGTGTCCAAAGTCGACTGATAACACTCTGACTTGTATTCAGAGCTAAAGCCACAGTACGTTGCCGGGAACCAGCTTCTATCATTCCCACGGCTCTGAGCATTTCTTCCCTGCTTAAATGACGTCGCCGCTCCATAATAACGTTGGTTTTAATCAGTAGTAGGGAAACAGTAGCACTAATAATGTCTTCAATGCGTTGTATGTTTTTATAGGGAAAATATTGACAGCTGATTTTCATCTTTTACTCGAATTTGATTCACAGTTCCTGATTCAAATTATGAAATGCACCAAAAAGGATCCATATAAATTTATAAAATCATAAATTTATTACAAAGCCACATCTCAATCTCAAGAAATCCGCATAAAAATGCTTGATCCCTAGACACTTTTGATGTGTGTATTTACTTATGTATACAATGTACTTTAATTGCTCGACTTTAGGTAATCGATATGTTATATATCTGTGGAGGCTTGTTATTAGCAACTTGATAATATGTTGTTGTTACCTACTATTTGTAATTAGTCTGTAAGCCTTCTTAAAACTAATAAATAAATAATAAATAAATAAATATAATCAAATGTTTCCACAGTCATTCTTGTGTACTCATAAAACTTATCCGGATATTTTCTGTAAAAAGTCGTGCTAGACGCTATGGTGACCTAACACTCCTTTCTCGTATTGATACGATATGGTTTATATAGTCTCGAATTGTAAGGAAAATAGCTGTATATTAAATCACTATAACACTTAGTTACAAGACAATGGTAATGGTAATGGTTTTGAGTACGTGGTGTCTCTAATGAGATCTGAACGCGAACTGACCTACATTTTGGTGGACGAGCGAATGTGCATACTTGCTTTCGATGCAATTATGCATTTTCGCTTAGTGTTCGATTAAAACTCGAACATTTTCTGTAATCTTCGTATAGGTCACGAAATTTGGCATTTAAATATCGATCTTTATTCAGTTCGTGCACTCCTTCTCTCATACTTGTTTTAAAAATATACTGCTTTCTAAACACAAAAGAGATAATTTTGATAACGCCATAATTTTGAGCACGTTCTAACTGCCTAAATACGTCCACCTCGGCCGCTGCCGCTAGCCGCTACCACAGAATACCTAATAGTACTTCGTACAGAATGGCCACTCCCTACCCCGCGCTGACATCAGATACCGCACCTCACCCCGCACACCCGCGACATTATCGGCGGTTCATTAGCTCGGGGCGCTCACAAAGAACCGCAGCACTGTACTGCTGACACGAACACACAATTTTGCGATTTAAAAGTTTTATCTGAGTTTTAATCACGATGGTTCGATATTGTGGGCTTTTCCGAATTTGTATTTACATAAATGTTTGTAAGATATCGCATTTTAATACCATGCGATATAATAACCGATTATTTATAGTTAAGTAGGTCATTTAAACGAAAATATTTTAGTGTAAGCAATATTTAGCTAAGTACCTTATTTGCATGGGTATTTGCTCTGGGATAGCAACATTTAGTGAAGTGGAACTGATGATGAAGACCACAGATGGCCACCGGGACTACTCAATAATAAGTATTTCACAGGTTGCGATTCGATTACTTTAATATGTTTGCTAAGCACAATTTATGCTCGTCACAATGCGAATGGTGAAATGGAGCTGATGATGAAGTAGGTACCAAGAGAACTCCTCAACAATTAACGTCCCTGCATCGGGAAAAGCAATATTTTGTACAAGGCGATGAGCAAGTTGACATTAGGCTATTGTAACTTAGATACTTTATAAACAGACCCACTAAAAAGCGAGAAATAAAAACTTTTTAGCAAAAAAAAAACCGACTTCCAAATAAACACTAAGTACCTACAAAGTGAAAAATAACTTTAATTTCGTAAGTCGGTGGCAATAAACTAAAATACAGATCCAAAGACACCGACTTCCGAAATTAAAGTTATTCTTAAAAAGTTTTACATTTATTACTTAACTATTATAATATTATTTTTATTTAATTACGAACCCGACTAATTAGATAAACAATCAAACTAGTCCTTTCTAGTCGCGTCGTCGTCGTTCCCGCCATTTTTTTTACGCTCCGCACGACAACCAACCCTACTAGAGTTTACGCACACATTTGCACGTGTACCAACGTCATTTGGCTATGTAGTAGTAGTAGGTAATTATTTTGCGCGCGTTGTACGGAGTGTCCGGGGTGTGCCGCTACTGAGGGTACGGGGCGTGTAAAACGCACCGCTTGCCGCCGCCGCGCCGCCTGCCGCGCCGCGCGCCGCTTAGACCGAAGTCGTGAATGGGCCGTTAGGCCGCTGCCTCGAATTTTGCGGGCAGCGGGACGGCGGCGGCGGCGGCGCGGGAACAGCGCGGGCAACGCAGACCAGTTCTCGAAATCGAAACCAGCGGGCAGATCGCGCGGCGCTATAGCGGCGTAGTGTTGTGTTTGTGGTTGTGTCGTCGAGATATTTGTTTTTATTCGCGAATGAAATGTCTGACCAACGGCGACAACATCTTCAACGCTCGATTTATAATCTACTATAGGGCAAAGAAAATAAAAGGCGAGTTTTTTAGAAATTACAATGAACAGAGGCAATGTCCCGACAAATTCTATGGCTACATCAGAATTGGTGTAGAAACTTTTGACTATATTCTTGAAGCTATCAAAGGCGATTTAGAGTCTGAAATTAATCCAAAACTATACATGGAGTGCACCGCTCGTTGCCCGCTCCCCCGCCGCTCCCGCGCCGCTGTGTTCGAGAACCGGTCCATTTAAATGTACGCATAAGATCCTGCCGCTCCCGCGCCGCCACCGCTGCCGCCCCGCTGCCCACAAGATTCGAGGCAGAGGCCTTAGAGATAGCGCAGTGGTACCAACTTTGGGGTTTTCCCCCTAAATTTAGGGGGAAGAAGTTTTAAAAGGGGGATTTTTAGGGACAGAAATTTTTTGGGGATATTTTCAGGGGCTTCAAAAAACATGTGCAATTTTACTCGAACAATAGTAGGAATAGAATGACATCACCGCACCGCGATTTAGTTCTCGAATGAATGAAACGAACGTGGCCTGTGCGTGGAATGGAACGAACTGCGCTGCTGTGTCAATCCAAAATCAACTTAGTGAGTTTCTGTCTGTTTAGTACCCCTGACCAACAATTTTTGACGTGATAACTTCTTAGAAATCAATGAACACCGGATCGGACCTGCTCTGCCAATCCAATACACTGTAACAAAAGTTACAGTGTATTGGATTGGCAGGGCAGTTGCGAGCCTCGATCTTTTAATTTTAATTTTCATTCACTTATTTATCCGTATCTTTCCGTAACTCAATGCCTTTTATACAGTAGATATCATTCTCTATCTACGGTTTGCACCTCAGACCTCAGTCTGACCTCAGTTTGCAACTCATAAAACATGCACTACATGAAAGTTTAACTTATGAGATACTTAGGGTTTTTTTAAGGGGATTTAAAAAAAATTTTGGGGGTAAATTTTGGTATAGGTTGGTAACACTGAGATAGCGGCGGGGCGGCCGGCGGCGGTAGCGTTTAGCGGTGTCTCTTCGTTCTCAAAGAAATTTATTACTGACACCAAAGAGAATGTAAACACTAGCGTTATAACTGACACCACGAAGTAACCTCACGATTACTTAGGTCAATATTTGTTATCATGGATTATACACGCATACACCTATGCGTGCGTGCGTACGTGCCTACACACCTGTAGGTACGCACAAACAGGGAAAAATCGAGATTTATTCAACACAGGAAAAAAATATATAACCTGCTTTTTTACAGCTATTTGTCATCTGGTAATACTAAGATTATTAGTTCATGTTCTCATGTGAACTTCTTTTAAAAAAAGAAAATGCGTTATGCATCTACTAGTATAATATACCTTCCACTGATTTCCATATGTAATCATGAGGGAAATAAAAGCTCGAAAACTTGACGGTTTGGATCCCATCCCATTCCTGCGTCGAAAACGGTCCCTATAGTACGAAGTACTATTAGGTATTCTGTGCCTATAGGCTAAATTAGCAGTCAGACATAGCTTCAAATGTTCGAACATTAAAGGGCGGGATGATAAAGTGATATGAGCATTTCGTATTCGTTTAAATGTTTCACGACAAGATATTAAATTATTTACTTAACAAAATACCTGTCCCACATTGTGGTTGTTAACTAGGAACTATGTCTGGTGTCGTAGTAAAGCTCGTTTGACTTACTTGCCAGCTTCACACGACTTCTTAGCCGTGACCCCTTCAGCGGGGGGGTTGCTATTAAACTCTTGGCACAAGATGTCCACGTCCAGGTCCGTACGGATGGTGTCCGGTCCGTCGTACGAGTGCTTGAAGTCTACCGGACATGCATCCTGTGCGTCCCTAATTTGGTAAATTTCTTTATCCGCCTGAGTTTCTACCACGAAATGTTGAATATCACCCTTTACTCCAACGTGGATAATCAACTGAAAAGAATACAGTTTATAGTATAAACATACATAGATGGAGCATATTATGGGTGATCAATCTTGCTGCGATGAGTGTGTCAAAGCATCTCCGCCACAAACATATAACATGATAATTTTTGGAAAAGTGTTCTTTTTTACACCCCTTCTACCCGAGGGCTTATTGAAGTTCGTAGCGGACAGTACGACATCCGTGTGGATGAAGTTCGTAGGGGAGAGCACGACATCCGTGTGGATGAAGTTCGTAGGGGAGAGTACGACATCTGTGTGGATGAAGTTCGTAGGGGAGAGTACGACATCTGTGTGGATGAAGTTCGTAGGGGAGAGTACGACATTCGTGTGGATGAAGTTCGTAGGGGAGAGTACGATATCCGTGTGGATGAAGTTCATAGGGGAGAGTACGACATCCGTGTGGATGAAGTTCGTAGGGGAGAGTACGATATCCGTGTGGATGAAGTTCGTAGGGGAGAGTACGACATCTGTGTGGATGAAGTTCGTAGGGGAGAGTACGACATCCGTGTGGATAAAGTTCGTAGGGGAGAGTACGACATCTGTGTGGATGAAGTTCGTAGGGGAGAGTACGACATCCGTGTGGATGAAGTCGTGGGCGAACAGCTTCAGGAAAATACGTGTTTGACATTCATTTTAAAAATTAGAGATTAGATACAGATCGATTTAGTAAATACATAAAAATTTTATTTTAAAGGTCATCTGCAAAATATGCTAATGTTGCGAAGGTTGCAAATGTTTTGGGACACTGCATGTGGGTCTACAACAAAAACAAACGTTGTAAGTAGGTTTAGCTAGGTACTCACGTCTGGTTGAAGTTTGACGAAAAGCTTGGGCAAGGATTCATCGACACTGTAAACCACGTCTATTTTCTCTTGAAAAAAACGTATATTGTATTTTCTCTCAATTTCCTCTCGGTTCATACAATTCACGCCTTCCCAACTTGGGTTTATCTTGACGTCGCAGAAAGGGCCAAATCCTGTTATTAACACTCTTTTGATTCCCATTTTGCGAAAATCTGTTGTATTAGTCGGTGTTGTGTATGCGACCAGTCCTGACTGTGACGGTGGCTCGTCTGCATGGCTGAATAACTCAACGTTTATTTATAAGCACTACAAGCTTGACGCAAAACATTGTTTTTAAGTACCTAGGTAATAGCAGGGCTGGTGTCCGCAACTCTACGTCAATCAGTGATGCCAACTTTGGGGTTTTCCCCCTAGATTTAGGGGGAAGAAGTGTTAAAAGGGGGATTTTTAGGGACAGAAATTTTTTGGGGATATTTTTAGGGGCTTCAAAAAACATGTGCAATTTTGATCGAACAATAGTAGGAATAGAATGACATCAACGCACCGCGATTTAGTTCTCGAATGAATGAAACGAACGTGGCCTGTGCGTGGAATGTAACGAACTGCGCTGCTGTGTCAATCCAAAATCAACTTAATGAGTTTCTATAAGTCTATTTAGTACCCCTGACCAACAATTTTTGACGTGATAACGTCTTAAAAATCGATGAACACTGGCTGCACGCACGCACGAAAAAGTGTCAAGTTCCGCCTGAGCCTGAGCGTGCAAGCGAGAGCGCGGAACGAGCGATAGAGAGGTACGATCGGCCCAAGCGTTAGCTTGTGACACATTTATTCATCAATGTTTCTTTATGACGTAAAAATATCGTCCGTAAACCGACTTTACAGACAACCAATTCACGTAAAAATATCGTCCGTAAACCAACTTTACAGACAACCAATTTTTTTCATTTCAATATATATTTTGCAAAATATGGCAAGCACACTGGACTACGTTCAAATTAAGGTTTAAACATGCTGGAGAACTGTCTATAGTCATAAATCTCTTTAGTTTTCAAAAGTTACAGTGTATTGGATTGGCAGGGCAGTTTCGAGCCTCGATCTTTTCATATTTTAGGTAGTTGGGCACTACATGAAAGAAATTTTTGGGTTTTTTAGGGGGATTTTTAAAAATCTTGGGGGTAAATTTTGGTATAGGTTGGTAACACTGACGTCAATGCGCGTATTTTGCGTACGATATATAAGTACCTATTAATGAGTTTCCTTTACATTTTTATTAGGTTTTATTGCTTGCACACCTAATATATACTTAATATGCTGGTGTATTTATTAATTATGTACCTAGTTAGAAAATCCCAAAGGGTTTCAGCGAAAACAACAGGCATAATAAAAATCCCACGGACGTACATACCTACATACTTACTTAATTGTTATTATATTACATTTTGTTAGATATACCTAATTTAATTCGTATTGTAGGGATAATGAGAAACCTACCTACATATTGGCCCCGATTCTGTTCACAAACTAAACTAAATTTAAGTTCAGTGCATCTTTTTCTTTCTATTTCACTAAGAAAAGGACAGAAGATAAATATTAGTTTAGTCCTGTCAAATTAGTCAGCGCCTGAAGTAAATTGACGTATTTTTAGTAGCCAAATTTTTAATCACGTCTAAACTTGTCTATGGATTATCTAATTTGACAGAACTAAACTAATATTTATCTTCTGTCCTTTTCATAATTAAATTGAAAGAAAAAGATGCACTGAACTTAAATTTAGTTGAGTTTGTGAACAACAGAATCGGGGCCATTATCAGAATTTAGCGTAGAATCGGATAGATAGATAGGTATTACACCAGTCGGTACTTATGCATTTTGTAGTTATTTTCGAAACAGCGTAGAGTCATCTCAACACCTCTCGCCCTTGAATTTGTACATATATATGTAAATACACACATCAAAAGTGTCTAGGGATCAAGCATTTTTATGCGGATTTCTTGAGATTGAGATGTGGCTTTGTAATAAAATTATGATTTTATAAATTTATATGGATCCTTTTTGGTGCATTTCATAATTTGAATCAGGAACTGTGAATCAAATTCGAGTAAAAGATGAAAATCAGCTGTCAATATTTTCCCTATAAAAACATACAACGCATTGAAGACATTATTAGTGCTACTGTTTCCCTACTACTGATTAAAACCAACGTTATTATGGAGCGGCGACGTCATTTAAGCAGGGAAGAAATGCTCAGAGCCGTGGGAATGATAGAAGCTGGTTCCCGGCAACGTACTGTGGCTTTAGCTCTGAATACAAGTCAGAGTGTTATCAGTCGACTTTGGACACGTTACCGAAGCACTGGTACCGTGGCTGAGCGCCATGGAGGACGGTATCGCTGCACCACACGGAGACAAGACCGATACATTCAAATCTTAACTCGAAGAGCTCCAACAATAACCGCCATGATGTTAGCCGTGAGGCTTCATCACTCTTCAGGGAACTTAATTAGCGACCAAACAGTCAGAAACCGCTTGCATGAAGTGAACCTTCATTCCCGAAGACCGCTACGGGTACCACCTATAGCAATGCACAATCGTAGGATTCGATATCAATGGGTTCTTGAACACAGAAATTGGGCAGAAGAACAATGGCGTTTCGTGTGCTTTTCTGATGAGTCTCGTTTTGGTATGAGACCGGATACAAGACGTATACGACACTGGAGAACCCCTGGACGCCAACAGCGATTAAAATCCTGCCAGGAAGTCCATCCTTATAGTGGTGGAACCATCATGGTATGGGCGGGTATTTGGATCGGCGGAAGAACTGAGTTGATTTGGATCAGAGGCAACCTCAACGCTCAAATTTATGCTGAGACGATTGTATCAGACGTCATCGTTCCTCTACAAGTGCAAATCGGTCCCTTATTTCAGTTAATGCATGATAATGCACGACCGCACACAGCAAGAGTTGTAAGACAGACTCTCGCCGCAGCTAACATCAATGTCCTGCCCTGGCCTGCTCAGTCGCCAGACTTGAACCCGATTGAGCATGCATGGAAGAGAAGAGAAGAGAAGAGAAGAGAAGAGCTCTGCCGAATATGGAGGGTATCCAGTCGCAAGAAGACCTTTTTTTGTTGTTGCAACGAACATGGGCGGCCATTCCACAGCGTGATTTGGATGAACTCATTTTGAGTATGCCAAACCGATGTTCTTGTGTTGTTAGTGTTCGCGGTAGAAACACGGATTATTAATTGTTTAAGTTACCCAATAAAATTTTAGAGAAAACTGTTATTTCAGTCTTTTTTTCGAACTTTTGTGTTAGTAGTTCAAATGTCAAAAATCCCTTTATTAGGAAAATGGCAAATTTCTTTATTAATGCAAAGGTGACTTGGTTTATCGTTACTGTGACAAACGAAAACACTTTATTTGATGAATCCTTAAAGAAAATTTTAATTAATATCAATCAGGAGAAAAGTTATTGCAAAAATATATGTTGATCCCTAGACACTTTTGATGTGTGTAGTATTTATATGAATCAAAACTTTATAACTTATTTATGTGAGTGTGTAGCTATTTTATTTATAACTAGCGGTCCGTCCCGGCTTCGCACGGGTGGAAAAAAAAGAAAAAAATAGCCTATAATAATCACTGATAATGTAGCATTCAAATGGTGAAAGAATTTTTAAAATCGGTCCAGTACTTTTTGAGCCAATTCGTTACAAACATACATACAAATCTTTCTTCTTTATAATATTAATATTAAGTATAGATTAAATATTTTAAATAGTTTTTTATCATTGTTCCTCTCAACCAAAGCACCTACTGCCATCTAATCTCTTCACCACCCTTGGTTGACAGGTAGAGAATGCATACGTTTGTACAGACGCCAGCAGATCAAGCTACTACAATCTGTCAAATTTCTATAATAGTTTTTCAACTTTATTGCTAAAGCGTATAGTTCAAAGTTGATTGGGAAAATTTGACAGTTTCGGGTATGATGTGCTGGCGTCTGTACCATTTTTGTGTGCGAAAAGTTTAGATAAATCTAATCTAACTAGTCTGTATCGTCCCACTGCATAGCAAAGGCCTCCCTCTCCCTTTTCTACACAATTCTGTCTTTTGCGAGTGCCGGCCAGTCCTTACGGTAGGAGACCAGCTCGTTCCGCTGTCTCTGTCTTGGCCTGCGGCGATGGCGCGTGGCGTCGTCGTTCATTTAGTGAGACTCAATCGGTGGTTTTCTTAGCCCAATTGTCACCTGATATGCGGCAGACATGTCCTAGCGGCTTTCTGGGTCTGTTATCTTGGTTAAACTCGTATCAGTCCACTTGTGTAATTTTTTATGCAAATTCTAGCATTAGTTTATGCATTCAAAATTGAGTCTTATTTCCTTAAATAAGATTTAATTTTCTTTGGCTCAATCGGCGGATAGTATGGCAAAATACATAATTTAAAAAAAAAACCTATATTAAAAATTACTGAAATCGATTCAGTAGTCAATTATGAACAAACTACATATTTTCAGGTCTTGCGCATTAAACGCTACACGTTGTAAATTGGGGATGAGGAGATTACATACATATGTCCAAGACTATATATCTGTCGAGACTAGTACAAAACTAGTCGAACTAGCACAAAACTTGTCGAGACTAGTACAAAACTAGTCGAGACTAGTACAAAACTAGTACAAAACTAGTCGAGACTAGTGAAAAACTTGTGCAGACTAGTGCAAAACTAGTCGAACTAGTTCAAAACTAGTCGAGCTAGTACAAAGCTAGTCCAGACTAGTACAAAACTAGTCGAGACTAGTACAAAACTAGTCGAACTAGTACAAAACTAGTCGAACTAGTACAAAGCTAGTCGAACTAGTACAAAGCTAGTCGAACTAGTACAAAGCTAGTCCAGACTAGCACAAAACGAGTCGAGACTAGTACAAAAATAGTCGAACTAGTACAAAACTAGTCGAGACTAGGCCAAAACTAGTCGAGACTAGTCTAAAACTAGTCGAGACTAGTACAAAACTAGTCGAGACTTGTACAAAACTAGTCGTGACTAGTACAAAACTAGTCGAACTAGTACAAAACTAGTCGAACTAGTACAAAGCTAGTCGAACTAGTACAAAGCTAGTCGAACTAGTACAAAGCTAGTCGAGACAAGCACAAAACTAGTCGAGACTAGTACAAAAATAGTCGAACTAGTGCAAAACTAGTCGAGACTAGGCCAAAACTAGTCGAGATTAGTCCAAAACTAGTCGAGACTAGTACAAAACTAGTCGAGACTAGTACAAAACTAGTTAAGCTAGTCAAGACTAGTACAAAACTAGTCGAGACTAGTATAAAACTAGTCGAGACTAGTACAAAACTAGTCGAGACTAGTCCATAACTAGTCGAACTAGTACAAAACTAGTCGAACTAGTACAAAGCTAGTCGAACTAGTACAAAGCTAGTCGAGGCTAGTACAAAAGTAGTCGAACTAGTAAAAAACTAGTCGAACTAGTACAAAACTAGTCGACTAGTACAAAGCTAGTCGAGACTAGTGAAAAACTTGTGCAGACTAGTACAAAACTAGTCGAACTAGTTCAAAACTAGTCGAACTAGTACAAAGCTAGTCAAGACTAGTACAAAACTAGTCGAGACAAGTATAAAACTAGTCGAGACTAGTACAAAACTAGTCGAGACTAGTCCATAACTAGTCGAACTAGTACAAACTAGTCGAGACTAGAACAAAACTAGTCGAGACTAGTACAAAACTAGTCGAACTAGTACAAAACTAGTCGAACTAGTACAAAACTAGTCGAACTAGTACAAAACTAGTCGAACTAGTACAAAGCTAGTCAAGACTAGTGAAAAACTAGTCGAGACTAGTACAAAACTAGTCGAGACTAGTCCAAAACTAGTCGAACTAGTACAAAACTATACGAACTAGTACAAAGCTAGTCGTGACTATTTCCAAACTAGTGCAGATTAGTGAAAAACTAGTCGAACTAGTACAAAACTAGTCGAGATTTGTACAAAACTAGTCGTGACTAGTACAAAACTAGTCGAGGCTAGTACAAAACTAGTCGAACTAGTACAAAGCTAGTCGAACTAGTACAAAGCTAGTCGAACTAGTACAAAGCTAGTCGAGACTAGCACAAAACTAGTCGAGACTAGTACAAAAATAGTCGAACTAGTACAAAACTAGTCGAGACTAGGCCAAAACGAGTCGAGACTAGTCTAAAACTAGTCGAGACTAGTACAAAACTAGTCGAGACTTGTACAAAACTAGTCGTGACTAGTACAAAACTAGTCGAACTAGTACAAAACTAGTCGAACTAGTACAAAGCTAGTCGAACTAGTACAAAGCTAGTCGAACTAGTACAAAGCTAGTCGAGACTAGCACAAAACTAGTCGAGACTAGTAAAAAATAGTCGAACTAGTGCAAAACTAGTCGAGACTAGGCAAAACTAGTCGAGACTAGTCCAAAACTAGTCGAGACTAGTACAAAACTAGTCTAGACTAGTACAAAACTAGTTAAGCTAGTCAAGACTAGTACAAAACTAGTCGAGACTAGTATAAAACTAGTCGAGACTAGTACAAAACTAGTCGAGACTAGTCCATAACTAGTCGAACTAGTACAAAACCAGTCGAACTAGTACAAAGCTAGTCGAACTAGTACAAAACCAGTCGAACTAGTACAAAGCTAGTCGAACTAGTACAAAGCTAGTCGAGGCTAGTACAAAAGTAGTCGAACAAGTAAAAAACTAGTCGAACTAGTACAAAACTAGTCGACTAGTACAAAGCTAGTCGAGACTAGTGAAAAACTTGTGCAGACTAGTACAAAACTAGTCGAACTAGTTCAAAACTAGTCGAACTAGTACAAAGCTAGTCAAGACTAGTACAAAACTAGTCGAGACTAGTATAAAACTAGTCGAGACTAGTACAATACTAGTCGAGATTAGTCCATAACTAGTCGAACTAGTACAAAACTAGTCGAACTAGTACAAACTAGTCGAACTAGTACAAAGCTAGTCGAGGCTAGTACAAAGCTTGTCGAGACTAGCACAAAACTAGTCGAGACTAGTACAAAACTAGTCGAGACTAGTCCAAAACTAGTCGAACTAGTACAAAACTATACGAACTAGAACAAAGCTAGTCAAGACTAGTGAAAAACTAGTCGAGACTAGTACAAAACTAGTCGAGACTAGTCCAAAACTAGTCGAACTAGTACAAAACTATACGAACTAGTACAAAGCTAGTCGTGACTATTTCCAAACTAGTGCAGATTAGTGAAAAACTAGTCGAACTAGTACAAAACTAGTCGAGATTTGTACAAAACTAGTCGTGACTAGTACAAAACTAGTCGAGGCTAGTACAAAACTAGTCGAACTAGTACAAAGCTAGTCGAACTAGTACAAAGCTAGTCGAACTAGTACAAAGCTAGTCGAGACTAGCACAAAACTAGTCGAGACTAGTACAAAAATAGTCGAACTAGTACAAATTTAGTCGAGACAAGGCCAAAACTAGTCGAACTAGTACAAAACTAGTCGAGACTAGTACAAAACTAGTCGAACTAGTACAAAACTAGTCGAACTAGTACAAAGCTAGTCGAACTAGTACAAAGCTATTCAAGACTAGTACAAAACTAGTCGAGACTAGTATAAAACTAGTCGAGACTAGTACAATACTAGTCGAGATTAGTCCATAACTAGTCGAACTAGTACAAAACTAGTCGAACTAGTACAAACTAGTCGAACTAGTACAAAGCTAGTCGAGGCTAGTACAAAGCTTGTCGAGACTAGCACAAAACTAGTCGAGACTAGTACAAAAATAGTCGAACTAGTACAAAACTAGTCGAGACTAGGCCAAAACTAGTCGAGACTAGTCTAAAACTAGTCGAGACTAGTACAAAACTAGTCGAGACTTGTACAAAACTAGTCGTGACTAGTACAAAACTAGTCGAACTAGTACAAAACTAGTCGAACTAGTACAAAGCTAGTCGAACTAGTACAAAGCTAGTCGAACTAGTACAAAGCTAGTCGAGACTAGCACAAAACTAGTCGAGAGTAGTAAAAAATAGTCGAACTAGTGCAAAACTAGTCGAGACTAGGCCAAAACTAGTCGAGACTAGTCCAAAACTAGTCGAGACTAGTACAAAACTAGTCGAGACTAGTACAAAACTAGTTAAGCTAGTCAAGACTAGTACAAAACTAGTCGAGACTAGTATAAAACTAGTCGAGACTAGTACAAAACTAGTCGAGACTAGTCCATAACTAGTCGAACTAGTACAAAACCAGTCGAACTAGTACAAAGCTAGTCGAACTAGTACAAAGCTAGTCGAGGCTAGTACAAAAGTAGTCGAACTAGTAAAAAACTAGTCGAACTAGTACAAAACTAGTCGACTAGTACAAAGCTAGTCGAGACTAGTGAAAAACTTGTGCAGACTAGTACAAAACTAGTCGAACTAGTTCAAAACTAGTCGAACTAGTACAAAGCTAGTCAAGACTAGTACAAAACTAGTCGAGACTAGTATAAAACTAGTCGAGACTAGTACAAAACTAGTCGAGACTAGTCCATAACTAGTCGAACTAGTACAAAACTAGTCGAACTAGTACAAACTAGTCGAACTAGTACAAAGCTAGTCGAGGCTAGTACAAAAGTAGTCGAACTAGTAAAAAACTAGTCGAACTAGTACAAAACTAGTCGACTAGTACAAAGCTAGTCGAACTAGTACAAAGCTAGTCGAGACTAGCACAAAACTAGTCGAGACTAGTACAAAAATAGTCGAACTAGTACAAAACTAGTCGAACTAGTACAAAACTAGTCGAACTAGTACAAAGCTAGTCGAACTAGTACAAAGCTAGTCGAACTAGTACAAAGCTAGTCGAGACTAGCACAAAACTAGTCGAGACTAGTACAAAAATAGTCGAACTAGTACAAAACTAGTCGAGACTAGGCCAAAACTACTCGAGACTAGTCTAAAACTAGTCGAGACTAGTACAAAACTAGTCGAGGCTTGTACAAAACTAGTCGTGACTAGTACAAAACTAGTCGAACTAGTACAAAAGTAGTCGAACTAGTACAAAGCTAGTCGAACTAGTACAAAGCTAGTCGAACTAGTACAAAGCTAGTCGGGACTAGCACAAAACTAGTCGAGACTAGTAAAAAATAGTCGAACTAGTGCAAAACTAGTCGAGACTAGGCCAAAACTAGTCGAGACTAGTCCAAAACTAGTCGAGACTAGTACAAAACTAGTCAAAACTAGTAAAAACTAGTTAAGCTAGTCAAGACTAGTACAAAACTAGTCGAGTCTAGTATAAAACTAGTCGAGACTAGTACAAAACTAGTCGAGACTAGTCCATAACTAGTCGAACTAGTACAAAACCAGTCGAACTAGTTCAAAACTAGTCGAACTAGTACAAAGCTAGTCAAGACTAGTACAAAACTAGTCGAGACTAGTACAAAACTAGTCGAGACTAGTCCATAACTAGTCGAACTAGTACAAAACCAGTCGAACTAGTTCAAAACTAGTCGAACTAGTACAAAGCTAGTCGAGGCTAGTAGAAATGTAGTCGAACTAGTAAAAAACTAGTCGAACTAGTACAAAACTAGTCGAACTAGTTCAAAACTAGTCGAACTAGTACAAAGCTAGTCAAGACTAGTACAAAACTAGTCGAGACTATTATAAAATTAGTCGAGACTAGTACAAAACTAGTCGAGACTAGTCCATAACTAGTCGAACTAGTACAAAACTAGTCGAACTAGTACAAACTAGTCGAACTAGTACAAAGCTATAGTCGAGGCTAGTACAAAAGTAGTCGGACTAGTAAAAAACTAGTCGAACTAGTACAAAACTAGTCGACTAGTACAAAGCTAGTCGAACTCGTACAAAACTAGTCGAGACTAGTACATAACTAGTCGAACTAGTTCAAAACTAGTCGAGACTAGTACAAAACTAGTCGAGACTAGTACATAACTAGTCGAGACTAGTACAAAACTAGTCGAGACTAGTACATAACTAGTCGAGACTAGTACGAAACTTGTCGAGACTAGAACAAAACTAGTCGAACTAGTACAAAACTAGTCGACTAGTACAAAGCTAGTCGAACTCGTACAAAACTAGTCGAGACTAGTACATAACTAGTCGAACTAGTGCAAAACTAGTCGAGACTAGGCAAAACTAGTCGAGACTAGTCCAAAACTAGTCGAGACTAGTACAAAACTAGTCTAGACTAGTACAAAACTAGTTAAGCTAGTCAAGACTAGTACAAAACTAGTCGAGACTAGTATAAAACTAGTCGAGACTAGTACAAAACTAGTCGAGACTAGTCCATAACTAGTCGAAGTAGTACAAAACCAGTCGAACTAGTACAAAGCTAGTCGAACTAGTACAAAACCAGTCGAACTAGTACAAAGCTAGTCGAACTAGTACAAAGCTAGTCGAGACTAGCACAAAACTAGTCGAACAAGTAAAAAACTAGTCGAACTAGTACAAAACTAGTCGACTAGTACAAAGCTAGTCGAGACTAGTGAAAAACTTGTGCAGACTAGTACAAAACTAGTCGAACTAGTTCAAAACTAGTCGAACTAGTACAAAGCTAGTCAAGACTAGTACAAAACTAGTCGAGACTAGTATAAAACTAGTCGAGACTAGTACAATACTAGTCGAGATTAGTCCATAACTAGTCGAACTAGTACAAAACTAGTCGAACTAGTACAAACTAGTCGAACTAGTACAAAGCTAGTCGAGGCTAGTACAAAGCTTGTCGAGACTAGCACAAAACTAGTCGAGACTAGTACAAAAATAGTCGAACTAGTACAAAACTAGTCGAGACTAGGCCAAAACTAGTCGAGACTAGTCTAAAACTAGTCGAGACTAGTACAAAACTAGTCGAGACTTGTACAAAACTAGTCGTGACTAGTACAAAACTAGTCGAACTAGTACAAAACTAGTCGAACTAGTACAAAGCTAGTCGAACTAGTACAAAGCTAGTCGAACTAGTACAAAGCTAGTCGAGACTAGCACAAAACTAGTCGAGACTAGTAAAAAATAGTCGAACTAGTGCAAAACTAGTCGAGACTAGGCCAAAACTAGTCGAGACTAGTCCAAAACTAGTCGAGACTAGTACAAAACTAGTCGAGACTAGTACAAAACTAGTTAAGCTAGTCAAGACTAGTACAAAACTAGTCGAGACTAGTATAAAACTAGTCGAGACTAGTACAAAACTAGTCGAGACTAGTCCATAACTAGTCGAACTAGTACAAAACCAGTCGAACTAGTACAAAGCTAGTCGAACTAGTACAAAGCTAGTCGAGGCTAGTACAAAAGTAGTCGAACTAGTAAAAAACTAGTCGAACTAGTACAAAACTAGTCGACTAGTACAAAGCTAGTCGAGACTAGTGAAAAACTTGTGCAGACTAGTACAAAACTAGTCGAACTAGTTCAAAACTAGTCGAACTAGTACAAAGCTAGTCAAGACTAGTACAAAACTAGTCGAGACTAGTATAAAACTAGTCGAGACTAGTACAAAACTAGTCGAGACTAGTCCATAACTAGTCGAACTAGTACAAAACTAGTCGAACTAGTACAAACTAGTCGAACTAGTACAAAGCTAGTCGAGGCTAGTACAAAAGTAGTCGAACTAGTAAAAAACTAGTCGAACTAGTACAAAACTAGTCGACTAGTACAAAGCTAGTCGAACTAGTACAAAGCTAGTCGAGACTAGCACAAAACTAGTCGAGACTAGTACAAAAATAGTCGAACTAGTACAAAACTAGTCGAACTAGTACAAAACTAGTCGAACTAGTACAAAGCTAGTCGAACTAGTACAAAGCTAGTCGAACTAGTACAAAGCTAGTCGAGACTAGCACAAAACTAGTCGAGACTAGTACAAAAATAGTCGAACTAGTACAAAACTAGTCGAGACTAGGCCAAAACTAGTCGAGACTAGTCTAAAACTAGTCGAGACTAGTACAAAACTAGTCGAGGCTTGTACAAAACTAGTCGTGACTAGTACAAAACTAGTCGAACTAGTACAAAAGTAGTCGAACTAGTACAAAGCTAGTCGAACTAGTACAAAGCTAGTCGAACTAGTACAAAGCTAGTCGAACTAGTACAAAGCTAGTCGGGACTAGCACAAAACTAGTCGAGACTAGTAAAAAATAGTCGAACTAGTGCAAAACTAGTCGAGACTAGGCCAAAACTAGTCGAGACTAGTCCAAAACTAGTCGAGACTAGTACAAAACTAGTCAAGACTAGTAAAAACTAGTTAAGCTAGTCAAGACTAGTACAAAACTAGTCGAGTCTAGTATAAAACTAGTCGAGACTAGTACAAAACTAGTCGAGACTAGTCCATAACTAGTCGAACTAGTACAAAACTAGTCGAACTAGTACAAACTAGTCGAACTAGTACAAAGCTAGTCGAGGCTAGTACAAAAGTAGTCGAACTAGTAAAAAACTAGTCGAACTAGTACAAAACTAGTCGACTAGTACAAAGCTAGTCGAACTAGTACAAAGCTAGTCGAGACTAGCACAAAACTAGTCGAGACTAGTACAAAAATAGTCGAACTAGTACAAAACTAGTCGAACTAGTACAAAACTAGTCGAACTAGTACAAAGCTAGTCGAACTAGTACAAAGCTAGTCGAACTAGTACAAAGCTAGTCGAGACTAGCACAAAACTAGTCGAGACTAGTACAAAAATAGTCGAACTAGTACAAAACTAGTCGAGACTAGGCCAAAACTACTCGAGACTAGTCTAAAACTAGTCGAGACTAGTACAAAACTAGTCGAGGCTTGTACAAAACTAGTCGTGACTAGTACAAAACTAGTCGAACTAGTACAAAAGTAGTCGAACTAGTACAAAGCTAGTCGAACTAGTACAAAGCTAGTCGAACTAGTACAAAGCTAGTCGAGACTAGTACAAAACTAGTCGAGACTAGTCCATAACTAGTCGAACTAGTACAAAACCAGTCGAACTAGTTCAAAACTAGTCGAACTAGTACAAAGCTAGTCGAGGCTAGTACAAATGTAGTCGAACTAGTAAAAAACTAGTCGTACTAGTACAAAACTAGTCGAACTAGTTCAAAACTAGTCGAACTATTACAAAGCTAGTCAAGACTAGTACAAAACTAGTCGAGACTATTATAAAATTAGTCGAGACTAGTACAAAACTAGTCGAGACTAGTCCATAACTAGTCGAACTAGTACAAAACTAGTCGAACTAGTACAAATTAGTCGAACTAGTACAAAGCTAGTCGAGGCTAGTACAAAAGTAGTCGGACTAGTAAAAAACTAGTCGAACTAGTACAAAACTAGTCGACTAGTACAAAGCTAGTCGAACTCGTACAAAACTAGTCGAGACTAGTACATAACTAGTCGAACTAGTTCAAAACTAGTCGAGACTAGTACAAAACTAGTCGAGACTAGTACATAACTAGTCGAGACTAGTACGAAACTTGTCGAGACTAGCACAAAACTAGTCGAGAGTAGTAAAAAATAGTCGAACTAGTGCAAAACTAGTCGAGACTAGGCCAAAACTAGTCGAGACTAGTCCAAAACTAGTCGAGACTAGTACAAAACTAGTCGAGACTAGTACAAAACTAGTTAAGCTAGTCAAGACTAGTACAAAACTAGTCGAGACTAGTATAAAACTAGTCGAGACTAGTACAAAACTAGTCGAGACTAGTCCATAACTAGTCGAACTAGTACAAAACCAGTCGAACTAGTACAAAGCTAGTCGAACTAGTACAAAGCTAGTCGAGGCTAGTACAAAAGTAGTCGAACTAGTAAAAAACTAGTCGAACTAGTACAAAACTAGTCGACTAGTACAAAGCTAGTCGAGACTAGTGAAAAACTTGTGCAGACTAGTACAAAACTAGTCGAACTAGTTCAAAACTAGTCGAACTAGTACAAAGCTAGTCAAGACTAGTACAAAACTAGTCGAGACTAGTATAAAACTAGTCGAGACTAGTACAAAACTAGTCGAGACTAGTCCATAACTAGTCGAACTAGTACAAAACTAGTCGAACTAGTACAAACTAGTCGAACTAGTACAAAGCTAGTCGAGGCTAGTACAAAAGTAGTCGAACTAGTAAAAAACTAGTCGAACTAGTACAAAACTAGTCGACTAGTACAAAGCTAGTCGAACTAGTACAAAGCTAGTCGAGACTAGCACAAAACTAGTCGAGACTAGTACAAAAATAGTCGAACTAGTACAAAACTAGTCGAACTAGTACAAAACTAGTCGAACTAGTACAAAGCTAGTCGAACTAGTACAAAGCTAGTCGAACTAGTACAAAGCTAGTCGAGACTAGCACAAAACTAGTCGAGACTAGTACAAAAATAGTCGAACTAGTACAAAACTAGTCGAGACTAGGCCAAAACTACTCGAGACTAGTCTAAAACTAGTCGAGACTAGTACAAAACTAGTCGAGGCTTGTACAAAACTAGTCGTGACTAGTACAAAACTAGTCGAACTAGTACAAAAGTAGTCGAACTAGTACAAAGCTAGTCGAACTAGTACAAAGCTAGTCGAACTAGTACAAAGCTAGTCGGGACTAGCACAAAACTAGTCGAGACTAGTAAAAAATAGTCGAACTAGTGCAAAACTAGTCGAGACTAGGCCAAAACTAGTCGAGACTAGTCCAAAACTAGTCGAGACTAGTACAAAACTAGTCAAAACTAGTAAAAACTAGTTAAGCTAGTCAAGACTAGTACAAAACTAGTCGAGTCTAGTATAAAACTAGTCGAGACTAGTACAAAACTAGTCGAGACTAGTCCATAACTAGTCGAACTAGTACAAAACCAGTCGAACTAGTTCAAAACTAGTCGAACTAGTACAAAGCTAGTCAAGACTAGTACAAAACTAGTCGAGACTAGTACAAAACTAGTCGAGACTAGTCCATAACTAGTCGAACTAGTACAAAACCAGTCGAACTAGTTCAAAACTAGTCGAACTAGTACAAAGCTAGTCGAGGCTAGTAGAAATGTAGTCGAACTAGTAAAAAACTAGTCGAACTAGTACAAAACTAGTCGAACTAGTTCAAAACTAGTCGAACTAGTACAAAGCTAGTCAAGACTAGTACAAAACTAGTCGAGACTATTATAAAATTAGTCGAGACTAGTACAAAACTAGTCGAGACTAGTCCATAACTAGTCGAACTAGTACAAAACTAGTCGAACTAGTACAAACTAGTCGAACTAGTACAAAGCTATAGTCGAGGCTAGTACAAAAGTAGTCGGACTAGTAAAAAACTAGTCGAACTAGTACAAAACTAGTCGACTAGTACAAAGCTAGTCGAACTCGTACAAAACTAGTCGAGACTAGTACATAACTAGTCGAACTAGTTCAAAACTAGTCGAGACTAGTACAAAACTAGTCGAGACTAGTACATAACTAGTCGAGACTAGTACAAAACTAGTCGAGACTAGTACATAACTAGTCGAGACTAGTACGAAACTTGTCGAGACTAGAACAAAACTAGTCGAACTAGTACAAAACTAGTCGACTAGTACAAAGCTAGTCGAACTCGTACAAAACTAGTCGAGACTAGTACATAACTAGTCGAACTAGTGCAAAACTAGTCGAGACTAGGCAAAACTAGTCGAGACTAGTCCAAAACTAGTCGAGACTAGTACAAAACTAGTCTAGACTAGTACAAAACTAGTTAAGCTAGTCAAGACTAGTACAAAACTAGTCGAGACTAGTATAAAACTAGTCGAGACTAGTACAAAACTAGTCGAGACTAGTCCATAACTAGTCGAAGTAGTACAAAACCAGTCGAACTAGTACAAAGCTAGTCGAACTAGTACAAAACCAGTCGAACTAGTACAAAGCTAGTCGAACTAGTACAAAGCTAGTCGAGACTAGCACAAAACTAGTCGAACAAGTAAAAAACTAGTCGAACTAGTACAAAACTAGTCGACTAGTACAAAGCTAGTCGAGACTAGTGAAAAACTTGTGCAGACTAGTACAAAACTAGTCGAACTAGTTCAAAACTAGTCGAACTAGTACAAAGCTAGTCAAGACTAGTACAAAACTAGTCGAGACTAGTATAAAACTAGTCGAGACTAGTACAATACTAGTCGAGATTAGTCCATAACTAGTCGAACTAGTACAAAACTAGTCGAACTAGTACAAACTAGTCGAACTAGTACAAAGCTAGTCGAGGCTAGTACAAAGCTTGTCGAGACTAGCACAAAACTAGTCGAGACTAGTACAAAAATAGTCGAACTAGTACAAAACTAGTCGAGACTAGGCCAAAACTAGTCGAGACTAGTCTAAAACTAGTCGAGACTAGTACAAAACTAGTCGAGACTTGTACAAAACTAGTCGTGACTAGTACAAAACTAGTCGAACTAGTACAAAACTAGTCGAACTAGTACAAAGCTAGTCGAACTAGTACAAAGCTAGTCGAACTAGTACAAAGCTAGTCGAGACTAGCACAAAACTAGTCGAGACTAGTAAAAAATAGTCGAACTAGTGCAAAACTAGTCGAGACTAGGCCAAAACTAGTCGAGACTAGTCCAAAACTAGTCGAGACTAGTACAAAACTAGTCGAGACTAGTACAAAACTAGTTAAGCTAGTCAAGACTAGTACAAAACTAGTCGAGACTAGTATAAAACTAGTCGAGACTAGTACAAAACTAGTCGAGACTAGTCCATAACTAGTCGAACTAGTACAAAACCAGTCGAACTAGTACAAAGCTAGTCGAACTAGTACAAAGCTAGTCGAGGCTAGTACAAAAGTAGTCGAACTAGTAAAAAACTAGTCGAACTAGTACAAAACTAGTCGACTAGTACAAAGCTAGTCGAGACTAGTGAAAAACTTGTGCAGACTAGTACAAAACTAGTCGAACTAGTTCAAAACTAGTCGAACTAGTACAAAGCTAGTCAAGACTAGTACAAAACTAGTCGAGACTAGTATAAAACTAGTCGAGACTAGTACAAAACTAGTCGAGACTAGTCCATAACTAGTCGAACTAGTACAAAACTAGTCGAACTAGTACAAACTAGTCGAACTAGTACAAAGCTAGTCGAGGCTAGTACAAAAGTAGTCGAACTAGTAAAAAACTAGTCGAACTAGTACAAAACTAGTCGACTAGTACAAAAATAGTCGAACTAGTACAAAACTAGTCGAACTAGTACAAAACTAGTCGAACTAGTACAAAGCTAGTCGAACTAGTACAAAGCTAGTCGAACTAGTACAAAGCTAGTCGAGACTAGCACAAAACTAGTCGAGACTAGTACAAAAATAGTCGAACTAGTACAAAACTAGTCGAGACTAGGCCAAAACTAGTCGAGACTAGTCTAAAACTAGTCGAGACTAGTACAAAACTAGTCGAGGCTTGTACAAAACTAGTCGTGACTAGTACAAAACTAGTCGAACTAGTACAAAAGTAGTCGAACTAGTACAAAGCTAGTCGAACTAGTACAAAGCTAGTCGAACTAGTACAAAGCTAGTCGAACTAGTACAAAGCTAGTCGGGACTAGCACAAAACTAGTCGAGACTAGTAAAAAATAGTCGAACTAGTGCAAAACTAGTCGAGACTAGGCCAAAACTAGTCGAGACTAGTCCAAAACTAGTCGAGACTAGTACAAAACTAGTCAAGACTAGTAAAAACTAGTTAAGCTAGTCAAGACTAGTACAAAACTAGTCGAGTCTAGTATAAAACTAGTCGAGACTAGTACAAAACTAGTCGAGACTAGTCCATAACTAGTCGAACTAGTACAAAACCAGTCGAACTAGTTCAAAACTAGTCGAACTAGTACAAAGCTAGTCAAGACTAGTACAAAACTAGTCGAGACTAGTACAAAACTAGTCGAGACTAGTCCATAACTAGTCGAACTAGTACAAAACCAGTCGAACTAGTTCAAAACTAGTCGAACTAGTACAAAGCTAGTCGAGGCTAGTACAAATGTAGTCGAACTAGTAAAAAACTAGTCGTACTAGTACAAAACTAGTCGAACTAGTTCAAAACTAGTCGAACTATTACAAAGCTAGTCAAGACTAGTACAAAACTAGTCGAGACTATTATAAAATTAGTCGAGACTAGTACAAAACTAGTCGAGACTAGTCCATAACTAGTCGAACTAGTACAAAACTAGTCGAACTAGTACAAATTAGTCGAACTAGTACAAAGCTAGTCGAGGCTAGTACAAAAGTAGTCGGACTAGTAAAAAACTAGTCGAACTAGTACAAAACTAGTCGACTAGTACAAAGCTAGTCGAACTCGTACAAAACTAGTCGAGACTAGTACATAACTAGTCGAACTAGTTCAAAACTAGTCGAGACTAGTACAAAACTAGTCGAGACTAGTACATAACTAGTCGAGACTAGTACGAAACTTGTCGAGACTAGAACAAAACTAGTCGGACTAGTACAAAACTAGTCGAACTAGTACAAAGCTAGTCGAACTAGTACAAAGCTAGTCGAGACTTGTACAAAAGTAGTCGAACTAGTACAAAACTAGTCGAACTAGTACAAAACTAGTCGAACTAGTACAAAGCTAGTCAAGACTAGTGAAAAACTAGTCGAGACTAGTACAAAACTAGTCGAGACTAGTACAAAACTAGTCGAGACTAGTACAAAACTAGTTAAGCTAGTCAAGACTAGTACAAAACTAGTCGAGACTAGTATAAAACTAGTCGAGACTAGTACAAAACTAGTCGAGACTAGTCCATAACTAGTCGAACTAGTACAAAACTAGTCGAACTAGTACAAAGCTAGTCGAACTAGTACAAAGCTAGTCGAGGCTAGTACAAAAGTAGTCGAACTAGTAAAAAACTAGTCGAACTAGTACAAAACTAGTCGATCTAGTACAAAGCTAGTCGAGACTAGTGAAAAACTTGCGCAGACTAGTACAAAACTAGTCGAACTGGTTCAAAACTAGTCGAACTAGTACAAAGCTAGTAGAGACTAGTACAAAACTAGTCGAGACTATTTCAAAACTAGTGCAGATTAGTGAAAAATAGTCGAACTAGTACAAAACTAGTCGAACTAGTACAAAACTAGTCGAAAATAGTCCAAAACTAGTCGAGACTTGTACAAAACTAGTCGTGACTAGTACAAAACTAGTCAAATTAGTACAAAACTAGTCGAACTAGTACAAAACTAGTCGAGTCTATTACAAAACTAGTCGAGACTAGTACAAAACTAGTCGAGACTTGTACAAAACTAGTCGTGACTAGTACAAAACTAGTCGAGGCTAGTACAAAACTAGTCGAACTAGTACAAAGCTAGTCGAACTAGTACAAAGCTAGTCGAACTAGTACAAAGCTAGTCGAGACTAGCACAAAACTAGTCGTGACTAGTACAAAAATAGTCGAACTAGTACAAAACTAGTCGAGACTAGGCCAAAACTAGTCGAGACTAGTCCAAAACTAGTAGAGACTAGTACAATACTAGTCGAGACTAGTACAAAACTAGTTAAGCTAGTCAAGACTAGTACAAAACTAGTCGAGACTAGTATAAAACTAGTCGAGACTAGTACAAAACTAGTCGAGACTAGTCCATAACTAGTCGAACTAGTACAAAACTAGTCGAACTAGTACAAAGCTAGTCGAACTAGTACAAAGCTAGTCGAGGCTAGTACAAAAGTAGTCGAACTAGTAAAAAACTAGTCGAACTAGTACAAAACTAGTCGAACTAGTACAAAGCTAGTCGAGACTAGTGAAAAACTTGCGCAGACTAGTACAAAACTAGTCGAACTGGTTCAAAACTAGTCGAACTAGTCCAAAACTTGTGCAGACTAGTACAAAACTAGTCGAGACTAGTACAAAACTAGTCGACCTAGTACAAAACTAGTCGAGACTTGTACAAAACTTGTCGTGACTAGTACAAAACTAGTCAAATTAGTACAAAACTAGTCGAACTAGTACAAAACTAGTCGAGTCTATTACAAAACTAGTCGAGACTAGTACAAAACTAGTCGAGCCTGGTACAAAACTAGTCGAACTAGTACAAATCTTGTCGAGACTAGTACAAAGCTAGTCGAGACTAGCACGAAACTAGTTGAGCTAGTACAAAACTAGTCGAGACTAGTACAAAACTAGTCGAGACTAGTCCAAAACTTGTGCAGACTAGTACAAAACTAGTCGAGACTAGTACAAAACTAGTCGACCTAGTACAAAACTAGTCGAGACTAGTACTAAATTAGTCGAGACTAGTACAAAACTAGTCGAACTAGTACAAAACTAGTCGAGACTAGTCCAAAACTTGTGCAGACTAGTACAAAACTAGTCGAGACTAGTACAAAACTAGTCGAGACTAGTCCAAAACTTGTGCAGACTAGTCAAAACTAGTCGAACTAGTACAAAACTAGTCGAACTAGTACAAAACTAGTCGAGACTAGTCCGAAACTTGTGCAGACTTGTACAAAACTAGTCGAGACTAGTACAAAAGTAGTCGAACTAGTACAAAACTTGTCGAGACTAGTACAAAGCTAGTCGAGACTAGCACGAAACTAGTTGAGCTAGTACAAAACTAGTCGAGACTAGTACAAATCTAGTCGAGACTAGTCCAAAACTTGTGCAGACTAGTACAAAACTAGTCGAGACTAGTACAAAACTAGTCGACCTAGTACAAAACTAGTCGAGACTAGTACAAAATTAGTCGAGACTAATACAAAACTAGTCGAACTAGTACAAAACTAGTCGAGACTAGTCCAAAACTTGTGCAGACTAGTACAAAACTAGTCGAGACTAGTACAAAACTAGTCGAACTAGTACAAAACTAGTCGAGACTAGTCCATAACTAGTCGAACTAGTACAAAACTAGTCGAACTAGTACAAAACTAGTCGAGACTAGTCCGAAACTTGTGCAGACTAGTACAAAACTAGTCGAGACTAGTACAGTGGCCAGCACATCAAGCTATACCATTTGACCTTGAACGCGTTATGAGCAACAACAGCGAGAATCGTGCGAAAGAGATAGGTAGCTTTTTGTCTGTTCTTACTCGTAATGTTTCGTGCTGCAGCGCATACGTGTGTGTGTGCGTATGCGCGTCGTAGTGTAGAATAAGATACTGTGAGATAAGAAATATTTTTTGTGTACGGTACGGATCGTGTAGCTACTTGTGCACCGGCAAAAATTGTTCGGGGGTATTCCCAATGACGTCAGGCGGCTAACGGGACATGCGAGTGGTTAAATGATCGTTTACTTTATCCTTCATTCTTACTTGTTTGTTGGAAAATCTATACTTAATATTATAAAGCTGAAGAGTTTGGTTGAACGCGCAAATCTCAGGAACTCCTGGTTCGAATTGAAAAATTATTTTTGTTTTAGATAGTCTATTTATCGAGGAAGGCTGTAGGTTATAGATAGCCCAATTCTTGAGGAAGGCTATAGGCTATTAAACATCACGCTAGGACCCTTAGGAGTTGAGCAAAAAGCGAAAACGAAGTAATAGCGCAGGCAGGCGATGCGATGCGACGGGGCGGGTCGGGGGGATAAAACATTTCACGCGGACGAAGTCGCGGGCAGAAACTAGTTACTTATAAGTATTAAGTAGTTATTACAGACCTACCCATACATTTAGACAGGTAGGTAGGTACGGTATACACCGTTACCACAGTAAATTATTTGGCGTTTCATGCTCTCGATGATAAATAGACAGGTAGGTATAATCTGATGCGAAAAAACTTTTTTTTTAATTTCTAGCAGGTTTTAATTACCTTTTCCGGGTTTTGTTACCTACTTAATGGCGGGCTGGCGGTCACCTGTTTTCGCGCGTTCCTTGCTCTTCTATTCTAAGTATTTTTACGAAATTTAATACTGAAAACCCCGTCACAATCTGCTTGAAATTTTAAAGAAATATGGATACCTACCCCATCACGAACGTGTGTGAAGTTTAGGCAATTAATTATACCTACAAAAAGCCTCTTGTCAGTCTGCCGTTCCGCGACACGATCTTATTACTAAACTAATAAGGTTGAACTTAGTAACGGAATTACCTATACGTACTGGAGTTTGCTACAATTTCAAAGATTATGAATTTTCAAATAAAATTCTGATCTATTATTATCGTTACTTCGTTACATCCTAAATCACACTAATCACATCACATTAGAATAATCCTACTACTAATATTATAAGCGCGAAAGTTTGTGAGGATGGATGGATGGATGTTTGTTACTCTATCACGCAAAAACTACTAAACAGATTTTGATGAAACTTTACAGTAATACGGTTTATACGAAAAGAGCGCCCCGCGGTTTCACCCGCATATATCGAAATTTATGCGGGTAAAACTGCGGGGCGGTCTTAGTATTTTATAAATGAGAATATGAGATTTTTTGTTTGTTACGCATCATCATGAAATGTTGGATGTAATACGTTGACAGGGGCTACAGAAAAGGACATGGATTCCTATAAGAAGGGTGTAGCCGCATAAAATGTGAAAGTGAGTTTATAGAACTTTTAAAATCGGTCCGGTACTTTTTGAGCCAATTCGTTACAAACATACATACAAATCTTTCCTCTTTATATTACTAGTTTATAAGTATAGATTACGCTTTCAGTTTTCACGCAGTGGCGTAGCTAGCCGTAATGGGGCCCCATATCAAAATATCTTGGCGTGGTCTTTTACAAAAAGGACGGTGACGTTTTTTTAAGTAAATAAATATGCCGTCAGGGCCCCGTATAATAGATACGGCGCACAGTGTTTTTTTTACCCTAAAAATCGGACATGCCCTTTTTATTCCCATAATAGATGCTGTAACATGTTTGGAATGCGAGAGTAGAACACCCAGAGTTCAATTATATTTAGAACCAAAGCTATAGTCGATTTTATTATTTTTCTATGGAAACCAGAAAAACCACAAAAGTATTAATATAAAAAAAACTATTGAATAATTCTAATATATTTATGTAGGGTATTATAAAACACCATTTTGTCTTTATTTTAAGATAATACTTGTAATTTTAACTGCATTTAAATGGGAGTTATCGATTTTTTAGCTTCATTTCGTAATTTATTTTTAATTTTTATATCTTAGTGAATATGGATTTTATTTCTTAATGTAGTTATTAATTATATCTTTATCCATTTAAATTCAAAATACCTAATCCATATCTAGTGGGATCTCGAAGCTATCGGATTTTGAAAATGACGACCTAGGGTTGACACAAATGAAAATTGACAGAATATTTTCCCAAAAAATACCTAATTGTGAAGAGGTGATCGTAATAAGTAATAATAACGTTTTGCGTTTTTAATATAAGTTAATTAAAATACAAGTAATTTTTAAAATATTGTTCTTTTTTTTGGAGGTAGTAGTAACCAATAAGAAATAACCTATTCTTGTAATAGGCACGTGCAATATGGTTTCAATATTAACCTAAAATGTCAATGATTAAATTTAATTAACTTTTTCTCTGCATCATCCAAAATTTTACTAGCAGAAAATTACTTATATGTATGACTTTAGAATTTAAGCATAGGTTCCTTTTTCATAATAAATCGGAATAAAAAAATATTAACTACGTAAAACTTTTACAAAATGTTCACATTAAAAGTGATTTTAATCTGATGAAGGAGATTATTTGGTAAAGGGAAGGGGTCCGCCCTCGTTAGGTTTTAACTAAAACCCTTTACTGTTAAATAATCTCTGGAGGAACGGGGGTGAGGCACCATGGAGCCGTTAAAGACCCATGGTACCACTTCGCCTCAACAGGAGTTGACTCAACCTGTTGAGGGATGTCTGTCCGGGCTCCGACCGGCTGACTTAATGCAAGGAGGGCAAGAGGGCGCCAACCCTCTTGTTAGTCAGCGAGTGGCAAATGAAGCTGTGGATAACGCCACAGCCGGTGCTCTTCAGTCTACGAGAGTATCCGCAAATGCGCAAGGAGAACCTTTAACAACTAATTTTACCAAATTAAAAGCGTACCAAATACTTGTTGGCGCTGCTAAGAAACTTGGAAAAAATGTCCGACCCACTGATTTAGATATAAGTGATCGTATTTCAATTATTTTAGAAGCTCTGTCATTACCCTTAACTCAACAAACCAATAAGGACTTACATAATTTAATAATTAAATTTACCTCTAAATGTGAAACATTATACAAAAAATGTAATTATAATTATAATATTTTAATAAGAAAACACAAAAAGTGGCTAAATGAAGATTTTTCTAAAAAGTGGTCTTGTCTTGTAGCCGAACCTCTTCTTAGTAATTCTATTCTTGAACCTGCTCCCAGTTCAGTCCCAGATTACACTCCAAGCTTTGATTTATGTCCTGTTTCTGAACCTAGTCCCTCAGTCGTCCTTGACCTTTCATCTCAGTCAATTCCCAATTATAACTATCCTATCCCCGAACCTGGTCTCAGTCACATCGCTGATTCATATCCTACCTCCATTTCCATCCCCTCTACTGATTCATCATTGATTGCCGGTTCTGTACCGATGAGTAGATATGATGATACTATTCTTGAACCTAATCCCAGTTCTGTCCCAGATTACATTCCATGTTTTGATTTATGTCCTGTTTCTGAACCTAGTCCCTTAGTCGTCCTTGACTTAGACCTTTCATCTCAATCAATTCCCAGTTCGAACTATCCTATCCCTGAATCTGGTCCCAGTCACATCGATGATTCATATCCTGTCGCCATTTCCATCCCCCCCTACTGATTCATCATTGACTCCTAGTTCTGTACCGATAAGTAGATATGATGATCTTTCCATAAGACAGAAACACAGAGCTCGAAAACGCTTGCAGGATTATTTAGAAAAAGAGTCCCCTAGGAAAGTAATATCAGTCTTTGCGAGCACTGTTGAGGTAGGTGGTAAAAAACTAAAAAAAAGCGTTTCCAAAGACCTAGAATTTATTTTTGATTCATGTATACAGACTCCGACAAGACCGACAAAAATTGCTTCAAAAATTAGAAGGCAACCGACACCTTATTCAGCAGATGAAGCACTAGCTATTTATATTGACAGAAAGTTTTCAGTGGAGACACACAAATTTTTACAACAAGATTTAAAAGCTCGTGGATTTAACGCCTTCCCTCCATACAGCCAAGTGCTCGAAGCCAAAAAACAATGCTACCCGTTACATCCAGTCCATGTATCTGATACAGAAGCTATTATACCAGTTTCCAGCCTGGTATCTCATTCTTTCGAAAGACTAGTTCAATCTTATGACGCAACTTTCACGGACTACTGTAATCGAAAAGATACCAATAAATTAAATTGTATTTTTGAAGCATCTTGGGGATTTGACGGTAGTACAGGCCAATCACTGTATAAACAGAACTTTTCCCAAAATGAACATGACGAGAGTTGCCTTTTTGCAACTACTTTTATACCGTTGCAGATCAAAACAACCTGTGGACAAGTTCTGTAGCGTAACCCTACTCCACAATCGTATAGATATTGTCGCCCAATTCACATTCAATATAAAAAAGAAACGTCTGATTTAATAATTGCTGAAAAACTATTAATACAAAATCAAATTGACCAATTAGACAGATTTGATACTAAAACTTTAAGTGGTCAAAGTATATCTACAGAGTTTAAATATATTTGACAATAATAGATGGTAAAGTCTTAAATATTATTACTAATACAATGTCTCAACTTCGGTGCCCTTTTTGTAAAGCGACTTCTAAAGAATTTAATAATTTAGAGTTTGTGTATTTAAAACCTGTCGATCAAAACCTTTTAAGATATGGCATAAGTCCGTTGCACGCCTGGATTCGTGTTTTGGAATTTTTGTTACAGGTTATAAAATTATTGTAAAAAAATGGAGAGTACCTAAAAGTTCCACGGAAGCCGTTCTTGTCAATGAGAATAAAAAAAAAATTCAGGACGAAATCCGTACTAAGTTAGGGCTGCTCGTAGAAGTGGTTAAGCCTAATACGGGTACGACTAATGACGGAAATACTGCAAGGATGGCTCTGTCTAATAAGTGTCGTACAGTATTTGCTGAAATTTTAGGACTACAACAATGGCTTTACTTACATGTCATACTAGTAGTTTTATCAAGTGGATTACCTGTTAATGCAGATAAATTTTATGAATTTTGTAAATTATTGGCCAAAAGATACGTAGAAGAGTATTCCTGGTACCCAATGACCGTAACTCTACATAAAATACTTGTGCACGGCAAAGATATCATAAAAAACTCTGCACTACCCATAGGATTGTTATCTGAGCAAGCTGGGGAAGCGCGTAATAAATTTTGGAGGCACGACCGCGAACACCACACAAGAAAATCAGATAGAGAAAAAACAATTCTAGACCTTTTCCATCGAGCACTTGAAACCTCTGACCCCTTTATATCGAATATAAGGCTTAATAAAAGACTAAATAAGCTTAAGCGTCAACCTCTTCCACCTCAAGCCCTCATATTGTTAGAGCCTTTTGAAGTTCCAACGGACGAAGAAGACGCTGATCCTGAGGAAAAAATAACCACTATGGAGAATGAGCTCCTAGATAATTTAGAAATGTTATCTGAAGATGTGGATTTTGATGATTCGTAGAGACTTCTGGGTTCTCTGATACTGTATAAGAATTAGATACTTACACTTATTTTTTGACACCTTTATGTATCTCAGACAACATCTATTGCATTGATCTAGAAATATAATTCTTAAAATACAAATAATAATTATTTAATAGAAAAAAATTTAACAAAAAGTAAAACCGCCTTCAAAACCCATAAAATAAACGTATAATAGATACTGTTCAGGAAGTCGGTGCCAGTTTTTCTTCAATTAAACTATAATAATTTATTTTATGGGTTTTTGAAGACGGTTTTACTTTTTTGTTAAAAGTTTTATTAGTTCTTAATTTTTAGTGCCGTAAAGAAATTAATCTTCGATTTACAAAAATCATAATTTTTACACACAAAATGCAGATGTAACAATAATACAGCACCTACATCCTTACTGTATTATTGTTACATCTGCTTACCCATTTACAATGTACAGGCGTAATGTTATTTTATAATCAAACCCGGAATGGGTGTAATCAAAGCCGAAATTCTTAATCAGATCTTTACGAAATTTGTATGGGACCATTTCGGAGTAAACTTTCAAACCAAAAAAGAATTTTGCAAATCCGTTTACAAATGACGGAGTTATGCCCGAACACATAAAAAATTATACATACTTATTGAGAACATCCTCCTTTTTTGAAGTCGGTAAATAATAAATTGGTAGACCCACAGCAGAAAACGTAACAATCAATAAATTAGGGTAGCCGCTATGCAATCCGAATTTCTAAAAATATTTCTACAAAGTTTATTTTCAATTACCTACATCTAAGAGAGGCAACCCTAAAACCATAGAAATTCTATGAGAACTTTAGAAGCATGTTTCTCCGAGATCCTACTGCATATGGATACGGTTATTTTTTTGGGGTTTTATTGTGTCATAGGTAATGTAATGAGCTGGAAATAAAATCCATATTCTTTTGGATATAGCATAAAAAAAAAACTTAAATAAAAAAAAAAAACCTGATACTCGCTTCCCTTGCAGATTTAAAGTTTGTAAATATAGTCAAAAATTGCGTAAAATACACCGTTAATTGTATATTGTGACAGAAATAAGAAAAACTTTTCCTGAGACGAGATATTTTGAGATTTATCAAAATACCTAAAAAAATAAAAATGGCTCTAACTTTGGTTCTAGGTATATTTGAATTCCGGGTGTTCTACTCTCGCATTTGAAACAGTTTCCAGCATCTATTAATGAAATAAAAAGGGCATGTCCGATTTTTAGGGTAAAAAAAACACTGTGCGGCGGTAGCTTCCCTCTTGCTTTTGGCGCCTTAACTATACAATCGATCATCATGGAATTTTGCATACTTACCTATCAGAAAAGGACATAGGACAGATATCAAAATAAAATGAGGAATAACAATCTTTATCTTTTTATTTTAAACAAATTATAAATATATATTATATTAAATGATTGAAAACTTAAAAACTCTAAATTAAAATATGCTTACAACAAAATTTATAAAATCAAACTATACAATAGATTAAACAAGTTTCTGTAACCTATTATGTCAATAAAGAATTATTACGGTATTATTTTTTAAATGTTTGAGACATCTGGGGGCCCTCGGGTCCCGGACCTTTGGACGGCGTTATTATTATTATATAGATTAAAACAAGTAGATAATATAAAATTTGTGCAAGCTTTTATTTTTATTGATAAAAAATCCTGCCGCCAAACAAAAGTAAGCTTTTACCTAGATTAATATAATTAGAAATTAAACGAACTTACCTAAGTGAAGTTCCATTTTAATTGTACGAACTGCATAGTCTCGAAATGATAAAGAAGACATGTAGTAGTCGCATCCGCTAGCCTTATGTCACGAATTTTTAGAGCTTAAATACTCAGTACCCCAACACTAGAAACAAACTTTTATGGGCACACCACTATATACGTCATTTAGTTCAGAGAATCAGCTGATACATATATGTATACCTATTAACTTTTATTATTTTACGACAAAGATTCCTTGTTTACAGGGTAGAAATTATTTTTAAATAAGTTTGGGGGGGTTGGGATATAGGTTATCATTTCGAGACTATGCAGTTCGTACAATTAAAATGGAACTTCACTTAGGTAAGTTCGTTTAATTTCTAATTGTACTTCACTGCATAGTCTCTTCATGATAAAGAAGACATGTAGATGTTTAGAGAGTCGTAAAATAATTATAACATGCATTTAAAAATATTTTTAATACGTATGTTTAGTTTAATTAATCATAAAGTTAAGCATTCGAACTTAAAACAATAGATAAATCTTTATCGGTAATAACCTCCCTATTATAAAATTGAGCAAAAACTGTCGAAGAACTGCTCCAACCAGCTGTTCTTCTAATGGTGTCGATGCTGACACCCAAACGCTTAGCCGCCGAGCTGGCTGCGTGTCGTGTACTGTGTGCTGAAAATATCGACACGTCTATTCCACTCCTTTCCAAAGTAGTCTTGATCCAGCGGCTAAGCGTCTGAGGCGTCACTGCTTTGTGCGGTTTTTTATAGGCAATAAAGAGGTTGTCACAGTCTCTTAAACATGATGTACGTTCTAAATAATTAAGTAAGGCACTGGCTGGACAAATTTTTTCATTGCTTGTAAAAAATGGTAACATCAGACTTGGCTGTACACTGCCTGGCCTCGACGTTTTAATAAGATCTGGTATTTTAATATATATTTTTTCAGGTAAAACTTGAATGTTTGTTATCTTAATAAGGGAAAATGTTTGGACTCTATGGGCAGTTACAATTGCTAAAAGGGTAATTAATTTTTTAGAAATATCTTCTAGAGATAGAAGGTTATTTTCGCCTCTCTGAGTTAAATAACTGAGAACAATTGATGGATCCCAAGTAATATCATACTTGGGATGCGGTGGGCGAAGTCTAAATACTCCTTTCAAGAAACAGGAGATCCTATCGTCACTGCATATTTTTGAACCAATAATAAGGGATAAAGCTGACCTGCAACAGTTTATGCTGCTATAAACTGCACCATCTTCATATAATTTTGATAAAAATGCCAGAATATGTGGCACTGATGTTTGTTGGTAATCTAAATTAAATTGAAGACAGTATTCATACCACTGCTTCAAATAAGTACTGTACTGTTTGAAAGTATTTTCAGATAAGGAGGCCAGCATGACAGTCATTGGGCCCGCAGACACGCCGCGTCTTGCAAGCGCTTCCCTGACAAGCGCGCGGCAACCAGGATAAGGCGTTGACGAAAATGGAGATTGCTGGAATAAGATTTAAGCAAGTTATCACAGGGGCCAAAGCGTATAGGTTTAGAAACAGCAAGTCTGTGAAATACTGGGTACCAAGGCTGTGTTGGCCAGTCTGGTACTACCACTATACCCTCCGATTGTTCAGAGATTACCTTTTGAAGGACTTTTGTTATCAAGACAAAAGGTGGAAAAGCATAAAAGAAATATGGCTTCCATGATAAAGTAAAAGCATCAAGTTTAAAAGCATCAGGATCATTTTTCCATGCCACATACAAATCACACTTAGCATTAGCCCGAGTGGCAAATAAATCTATTTCTGGGACACCATATCGCTGACTGAATTCGATAGTGGCACAAGACAAAATTCAACAATTTGAGAAAACGTACAATAAATATTCGAAGACTAGTGCGCGCGCACAGAAAAGCTCTTACCGACTGTATTTTATGGAATATAATTATAGTTTATGTTTGGTTTATAAACATCTACGTTATAGCTTCAGTTGCCGGCAGTAATAGTTTTGAAATATTTTTTGTTATTTTTATTAATATGAGGTGCAGAAGATGGTGACTCCGAGTTGTGCCAGTATTGCATTGTTTTGTTTTCACTTTTTTGAGTAATGCTAGAAACTATGTTATAAAAGTAAAGAAAATAAGAATGCATTTTCACGAAAAACTAGCTAAGACTAAAAGACTAGAACTAGAAGTGCTAAGACTAGAAGTGCTCATCAATGGAATTGTTAAATCGTAAATAAAAGTACAGAGGCCAGCACATCAAGCTACCCCAATCTGTCAGATTTTCCCAATTGAATATGAACCTTATTTCTCTGTGCTAAAGTTGAAAATCTATCAAAGAAATTTGACAGATTGGGGTAGGTTGACCTGCTGGCGTCTGTACCATAAATGTTTAGTAACTTAATTTATTATCATACTTTTCACGATGAGCCGGTGTTGCATGAAAGAGATGCAACAATATCGTTTATTCACTAACGACACTTACGCCTCCAACCGGGTAGTTTATGAACTAACGAGTTGGGTCTTTAATGCATAAAATAAAGTACCTAATTTAGAACAAGAATTCATTATTAACTCAAATTGCCACAAATTCGACTTGTGCCACTAATGTATTCAGTCAGCGATATGTTCCTAAAATAGACTTATAATAATCATCATTCAGTTCACATTCAATATCAGAGTGGGATTTTCTAGACTCTGTATCTGCAATCACATTCTGTGTAGATTTTATATAGGATGCAAACAAATAAAGTTTTCGATTTTCACACCATTGCCATATTTGCCTAGCAACAGAACATAAATGTGGGTATTGTATGCCTCCCATGCGGTTTATGTATGAAATAGCTGTAGTGTTGTCCACACGCAGTAGAATTTCACAGTCTTGAAGATTGTTAGTAAAAGCTTTAAGAGCAAGGAAAGCTGCCATTAATTCTAAGTGGTTGATGTGCCGTTGTCTTTCCTTTTCATTCCACAACCCTGCAGCTTTTTCGTTACCGCATGAGGCTCCCCAGCCAGTGAGCGAAGAGTCTGAAAATATTTCAAGAGTATAATTACTACATTTTATCTTGCTGACATCTGTGTCAATGTGTGAAAACCACCACTTAAAGTCAGGTATTAATTTTTCTGATAATGGCATCACTTTTTCAAAATTATTATTAAACTTGTTTAAATAAATAAATTTTTGTCTTTCCTTAGTGTACAAAAATCCATAATCTATAGCAGGGCATGCCGCTACAAGTAATCCAGTCAGATGTGCAAGCTCTCTTATTTTACAAAATTTTAAGGATAAAAAGTTTTGAATTTCTTGTTTTATAACATAGAAATAGAAAGAAAAACACACAAAGAAATAGTGTATTCTTTGGAACTGAATTCAAAACCTAAAAATGTAACACACATACTAGGTGATAAAGAACTTTTTTCTTTATTTATTATGAATCCCAGATCAGATAAAATTGTCATGGTTTTTTGTACATTAATACTACAATCAGCATATGTAGTACCGGAGCACCAAATATCATCTAAGTATATAACTGATATGAAACCCATTGATCTTAGATGTTGTACAACTGGTTTTAAAATCTTTGTGAACACATATGGGGCAGTATTAAGCCCAAATGGGAGAACCTGAAACTCATATAATTTTTGTTTCCAAAGGAAACGTAGGTATTTTTTGTCACTATTGTGAATGGGTACTAAAAAATAAGCATCTTTGAGGTCAATGGTGCTCATGTAGCAATTTCGAGTAAGTAGTTTAGTAACTGTACGGTAATCTTCTAGTTTAAAGTGTTCTGTGAAAATAAACTTATTTAGTTCTTTTAGGTTTAAGATAAATCTAGTCTCACCATTAGGTTTAGGTACTGTAAAAATTTTTTAAAGGAATTGTCCTTCACATGGTTCACAACCGTTTATGGCGCCACTATTCAGTAACAGTTTTACAGATTTGTCTATTTCTAGACTATCCTTGAAAGAAAAGGATTTATTCACAGGGATAACTTGTTGTGATGGTGTACAACTAAAAGGGATTTTATAGCCAGTTATCCAGCTTAAAATTCTAGGGTCAGAAGTTATAGTCATCCATTGATGTTTAAAATATTTCAATCTACCACAGTGTGTTTGACTAACCTCATTTAGTTGCGATTGTTTATTCGCATGGGAGTCTTGTTCGGATAAGCTTTCTGGAAGGCTGGTTGAGCCGCTGGTATTGGCTTCTTGTAAGACTGGTAGAAACGTTGTGGCCCGGGCTGGTATACACGGCCCCGAGGCTGGTGTGTTACCGGGCCCTTGAAGTTTAAATGCTTCTGATGTTGTTGATTTGTTGGCTTTTTAGTTTTATTCATACTGATTTCTTGAGCAGATTTTTTAATTGCCTTTGAAGCCTTAAGTTTTTCAGCAAAACCTTCTCCAAAAAGCCAAGTGTCCGTTTCTGTGTCTTTGATTGCCTCTCTAGTAGTTTGCTCCAACCCTTGCAGTATGAAATTCTTTCTTGTTGTGGTCTCCTGATGTTGGTGGTCACACAACAGACGAGCAGCATCCACAACTACATTGATTATAGGGGCATTTTCTTTGTTTTTGCATAGTTTTCCAAAAACTGTAGCAAGTGCAGTTAATGCACGACCAACTTGATCTTGTTTGGCTGCAATAGCTTTGTCTCTCTTTACTGCCACTTCTACTACGGCAGCTTGTGCCTCTAAGTTCAATTTGGGGGCCCCAAGGGTTTTGCAATTTTCTGGTGGTGGATATTTTTCCTTGAGTTCATTTCTTTTTTCTTTGGCTAGGCCATTTTTGATGATATCAGCCCATCTTGTGGCCAATTCTTTATGTATTGGTGGTCCAAAATTGCTGTCTTGGGGGGCATCCCCGAGGAGATTTAAAATGTCATCATCTAAAGGCTCCTCTGAAAGAAGAATGAAGGGGCCCATGTCAATACATGGTAACAAACGGGTCAGTGGGTCGTCTTAGGGGCGGATTTAACAAACGAAATACCTATTTCTACTAAATAGTAGAAAATAGTATAGAGGGTGAATACCCATCTTGATACGATTGAATAAGGCTAAATAGCCCGTCATGTACGGTTTGTTAAATAGTAGAATGCCTCAATAGGCCTCTGACAAACACGTGGTTTACGTATAGTTATGTACACTGTATTTTATAACCTATAAGAGGGAAAAAACTTACCTTCTTGGTCCTTATTTTCTCCGAAATTACAATTTGCGTCATCCTGAATAGGATCTTCCTGAGTGAGATCTTCGACTGATCCCACCATTATATCGTTATCTGGCGGTATGAGTGACGCTGATGGCGTACGTGACCGCGTGCGCGAATGGCGCCGGCGACGCTTTTTTTGCAATAGATCACTGTACTTCTTTAGTTTTCTTTCAATTTTTTCTTCACTGGACTCACGTTTACGTTTGGGCATTGTTTTTAAGATAATAACTCTGTTAAATTTAATTAGAAAGCGAATATTCTTTTTGTGCTGTGACTCAGGCTGCACGAAAAACGATAATGGCGTATATAGTGGTGTGCCCATAAAAGTTTGTTTCTAGTGTTGGGGTACTGAGTATTTGAGCTCTAAAAATTCGTGACATAAGGCTAGCGGATGCGACTACTACATGTCTTCTTTATCATGAAGAGACTATGCAGTGAAGTACAATTTGACTGGGCTGTATAAGGCCCCGACACCCACTGGCGGCACGGCACGACAAGGGATTTTGGTAATACTTACAGATGATTTTTAATCTAATTTAACACTGTTAACACTAACATTTCATTGATACGTCACAGCCTGCCTTGGCATCCTTTGGCACGTTCTGGTTCTGGCATGCCGTGACATCCCGAATAATTGTGACCGCTAACCATGATAAAATAAGATCTCGAATCATTTGCGCTAACTAAAATCCCTTGCCGTGCCATGCCGTCAGTAGATGACGGCCCTAACTTAAATTATCACCAACAATAGTAAAGGAAAAATTATGCGAAAAGAAGTATAAAATTTCAATTTACAGTATTAATTATTATATTATCTTTATCACGTTATTAGATAAATAATTATCCATACTAATATTATCTATAAATGTGAAAGTAACTTTGTCTTTGTTACGCCTTCGTGGCCAAACCGCTGGGCAATTGTGATGAAGAATATGGAGATAGTTTGTAGCCTGGGGAAGGACATGGAGGAAGCTAGTTTATTATGACACAACACCAACGAACGACATGTCTGGAGTCTTTCCCAAATCGAGAAATGGAAGAATAAACGTTTGAGAAACAGTGGTTGGAAATACCTAAATACCTTTATTTTTATAAATTAAATAATTACAATATTAAAATAAGTTATGGATTGTAAAACTATGCTACTATAATGTGAAAGTTTTTGAGAATGGATGGATGGATATTTGTTACTTTTTCACGCCTTAACGGTTGAACGGATTTCATTGAAACTTGGCACCTAAATAGACCATGACCTGGATTAACACAAGATAGGTGCGTACGTAAGCCCGGGTGAATGAAGTGCATTATTTACTAGTGCCGTAGAATCGGAGTACGCCATCTAAAGCTAAGTTTAGGCTACGACACTATACACCGTGCACACAGTGGCCGGCACAGTGTCTGTGTGAACACTCATAAACTCAACAAATACCCACACCTTGTGACACCGAGTATCTAAGCGTTCACACACAGTGACAGACGTTGAGTGTACTGCCTATAGTGTTGTAGACTAAACTAAGTTCGCTCCGGTCTTATTGGCGCCGATTCCCTTGTTCACAAACTAAACTAAATTTAAGTTCAGTGCATCTTGTTCTTTTTATTTCACATGAAAAGGACAGAAGATAAATATTAGTTTAGTTCTGTCAAATTAGTCAGCGCCTGACTTAAATTGACGTATTTTTAGTAGCCAATTTTTGACTACCAAAAATACGTCAATCACGTCTAAGCTTGTGGAGTATCTTAATTTGACAGGACTAAACTAATATTTATCTTCTATACTTTTCTTAATAAAATTGAAAAAAAAGATGCACTGAAATTAAATTTAGTTTAGTTTGTGAACAAGGGAATCGGCGCCATTAGCGATAAAGAATATGCCATGACCTAAGAGAGCCCAAACTTGACCTCAGAAATACGCAACAAGATCGGCCTTTTAGTTGTTATGAAAAACTACATGGGAGCGTATAACGCATTGCCAAAACAATGTAACTTGTGATATTAAATGATATATAAAAAGTTACTTACATAAACTCTAATAGCTATAGATACTGTAAAATTGTAAAAAAATACAAATAGAAGCAAATATAGTTTAAAAGTCTATATTTGCTTTTATTAATATTATTATAAAAAGATTGTTTTAAGTATATTAATAATAAAAAGTATATACTAAACAATATATATATATGTATACCTATGTATGTTATGTAGGTGTAACATAATTAACGCAAGACCTCATACACCCCAATTAGAGTATTGAGTTAAAAGCATAATACAATGACCAAAACTTATTTTTTTAAAGCTTGCTATTTTTATTAAGAAAATCGTGCTGACACTAGCATTACTTTATGCATTTAAAATTGAGTCTAATTGCCTTGAGATAAGGTTTAATTTTATTTGGCTTAATATGAAAAAATACATAATTAAAAAATATACCTATATTAAAGTCACTGAAATCGATTCAGTAGTCAATTTTGAACAAACTACTTTCAGGACTTGCGTTTATTCTGTTACACGTTGTATATATTTAATATTTAGTCGGGCCACCTTGCGCGTCTAATACAGCGTCCAGCCTGTCCTTCATGCCGGCCACCATGTTCCAGCAGGTGTCCGTGCCCCTGAATTGCTCCCATGTAGTATGGGCTTCTCGCCGCAAGTTTTCGTTGTTGCGGATTTCTGAGGCATCCTAATCGAGAACCATGAGACCCCATAGATTCTCGATTGGATTTAAGTCCGGGCTCTTTGCAGGCCATGGCAGGCAGATGACGTCATCCTGTGCCGCGAACCACTCCTGCACCACTCTGCAGGTGTGCACGCGGCAGTTGTCTTGGCACAAGTAAATAATGCCTTCTGGGTAGTGCAAGCGCACGGTGGGGATCATCACGTCGCGTAAAATTTCGACGTACTGATCCCCAGTCATGCACCCGCTAACCTCCACCAGTTCACCCGGTCCCATTGAGCTCATCCATCCCCAAAAATTTAGAGATATTCTTCCACTTGCCCGATTTGGCAAAGTATTCACCTCCACATAGCACTCATTGCTATTGCGCCATAATATTTTTCTTCCGTCCATATCCGACCGGAAGCTTTTTTCATCAACAAAAATGACGATATTGCTTGCCCAGTCAAAATTGTAATACTCTAGGCAAAAACTTACTCTTGCCTCCTTATGCGCCTGGGTCATTTCAATCTTCTTGGCAGGGCGGCAACATTTCTTTCCTGCATCCTTTAGGCGTCTCCTGACTGTGTCCATTGAAATCTAAAACAAAGAAAAATTTGTCATTAAACTTCAATACTGACCTAAGATTATTATGACAAATTGTCAACTTAACTAATCTGCATTCGCGATTTATTTGCCAAAAATGCAAACAAAAATTAATTTAAGGAAAAATAACTTTAAATCCTACACAATTTAGTGCTCGTGAATATGGAGAAAGCGCTGAGAATTTACATTGATAGGTATCCTGACCGGCGGCATTGCGCACATGTTTTACAACATTGTTTCTTTTCGGGTACCGGCCGCTATTTATTGTTTTATGACTTGTTACGTCGAAGCCGCCGGCCGAAAGTTTTTATTTTATGAAACAAAAGATTTATTCTAGGAAAGGTAATTTTTGAAGCGAACCGAGTGTTTCGAACGAACACGTGCGAAAGTAATAAAAATTGGAGAATTTTCAGATTACTTTACAATGGTATTTATTTTTGTTTCCGTTTCGCAAATGTAATATTTCGGCATGCCTATAACACCGGTTGAAGAAATATAACTAGTTACAAAAAGATAGTTTTAAAACTGTTGACGACTTCGACATCAACAGTTGCGTTTCGCGAAAGTAAAGTAACGACCCAGCCATGCCTAGCGCGCTTGACTTGGCGGGGCGGGTGGCCGAAGGCTCGCTGCGCGCGTTTATTCACGTATGAAGAAATAAAACAAATCAGGTTTATTGGATTCCCATAACGTTTCGGAAATAATTTCTTCCGGTCTTCTTAGTATGATATACTGAATTCACCCTATCAGTCTGCGGAGGGCCGTGGCGCATCCGCAGCGTCCTTAAAACCCGTTTGAACGCCGAGCGCCCTTGTCTATTTTAGGTAGTAGGTAGATATTATTTTAATTAATTTTGTTATTCACTTTTTAAGAAAACGATGTTTTATGTTAGAGGTGATAAGTGTGATTACAAGCTACACATGGACTCACGCTGTACGAAGTTGAGGTTACTCTTGTGCTTAAAAAAGGATCGGCAGAGTGTGCAGCGACCATAGCCGCATCGTCTGCCGCTGTAGTGGCTCTCGCGTACAGCTGGCGGTGGTGGGCTTCTAATGTTCCGCTTTCTTGCCACCGCCGAATCCAGAAGTAAACAGATTTTTTCTGGAACGAAACAAATAGCTATAGTTTATTTGCCTATTATTAAAATATTTTCTTGGCACTTTAAAGCCCTGTTTTTATATTTTCTTTAGGTATGCCTGATCATTACAGTTTTATTAAATTATGTAGCCTATGTATTTCTCTTCTTGTATTATGTAACAACATTTATCTTATCTCTATGCAATAAAAACTTTCTAGAACGTTAACTTATAAAAATCGAACTTCGGCATGTTTTCATTATACAAAATTCTTGCTATTGGTTTTAGAAACCTATGGACCGATTTACAAAATTCAAACGGGAATATGAGTTTTAAACATAATCCTCTGATTTGACATTAAAATCACGCAAATATTCTTAAACAAGTCAGTGGGTCATCTTAAAACAATAACAGTTCATCGTTTTCTGTTTAACTAAGTATCAGCTCTGAATTTAAGCTTTCACTGATAACTACTCTACATTTTAATGACGCTTGGAACAGCGCGCAGCTTTAAAAACTAAATATCGGGAATTCATGAAAGAACACTAAGTAGATGCCTACTTGTCTATTCCTTCTGTTAACTAAAGAGTCCCTATCAATTTCGCAGTCTAAAAACAGAAAATTCAATGTTTTTCAGCGCAAATTTCTCAATTACCTTAAGTTAAATAGTTCTTTTTTAAATACACAGTTGTTTATCAACATTTTATCTAGTAAGTCTACAAATTTAAATTTTGATAACTACTTAATATAAATTACGAAAAATAAAAATAATTAATAATAATTATTAATAAAAATCTAACACACGTTTTTACGTAAGCACGAAACACCATGTTTTTCAATTGCTTTCTTAACTTACTGGTAGCAAATAACAATCTGAAAAAAAATTCTAAATACTAGGCATATAGTATATTAGTAAGTCTACATTTATTTTTTAAGTTTAATGAATTATTACTTGTAAAAAATGTTGAATCACGCTGAAAAACCCAATAAAATCATGTGCGGAACCGTTGTCTACGCGTAAGAATTTATTGAAAATAATATTATGTGTTAATTATTTTAATATTTGAGGTATATATAGCTACCAAAATCAATGTTTAAATTTTTATTTTGACTACTTATTTAATTGTAGTAAAATATCTAAATAATGCGTTATAAACTCGAATTCGTTCGTTCCTGTACTAAAATTTCAATTCGTACTTATACTTTGTATTAAAAAAAAAAAAAAACTAGATAAAGGTTGTTGAGAAAATTGCGCTAAAAATATATTTTCTGTTTTTACACCGCGAAATTGATAGGGACTCATAATTCGAAAATTCTATAGAAAAACACCATTGACACATTTTTTCAATACTAGCCTTAGTTTATTTTTTAAGTATAAATTATAATCATATAAATTATTACTTACCGTTATGCCCGTTTGCCGACAAATATCAATCACCCGGCATCCACTCAATCTAAGGGCTATGATGCGCTCCCTTTCGATTTGCGTCAACTGAGGCGCCATTATTATTTTAAATTTGTCAAAATAATTAAAACGCACACACAACCCGAATACGCACACAGTCCGACTCCAACTGACGTAATGATAATAAACACGAAGCGAACGATGTGCTGAGTGCTTTCGTTTAACTTCGTGAAGGATCGGAAAACCTCGGCAGCGGTGGCGGACGCGCAGGGGTGCGTGGGTGTGGCTTATTCCTAGTGAGACATGATGATTGGCTCCCAATTATTACTATGAGCAACCATTGGGCAATTGTAGAAACGTTGAAAACTCCACCAATCATGTTAAAGATACTTTCTTTCTAACACTATACGGCGCGTCGTAGTTATAGATATGTATAGAGTATAGCTTGATGTGCTGGCGTCTGTACAAAAGTAGTCGAACTAGTAAAAAACTAGTCAAACTAGTACGAAACTAGTCGAACTAGTACAAAGCTAGTCGAGACTAGTGCAAAACTAGTCGAGACTATTTCAAAACAAGTGCAGATTAGTGAAAAAATAGTCGAACTAGCACAAAACTAGTCGAACTAGTACAAAACTAGTCGAGACTAGTCCAAAACTAGTCGAGACATGTACAAAACTAGTCGTGACTAGTACAAAACTAGTCGAATTAGTACAAAACTAGTCGAACTAGTAAAAAACTAGTCAAGACTAGTACAAAACTAGTCGAGACTAGTACAAAAATAGTCGAGACTAGTACAAAACTAGTCGAATTAGTACAAAACTACTAGTAAAAAGCTAGTCGAGACTAGTAAAGAGCTAGTCGAAACTAGTACAAAACTAGTCGAGACTAGTACAAAACTAGTCGAACTAGTACAAGACTAGTACAAAACTAGTCGAGTCTATTACAAAACTAGTCGAGACTAGTACAAAACTAGTCGAGACTAGTACGAATCTAGTCGAGACTAGTACGAAACTAGTCGAACTAGAACAAAGGTAGTCATGACTAGTACAAAACTAGTCGAGACTAGTACAAAACTAGTAGAACTAGTACGAAACTAGTCGAATTAGTACAAAACTAGTCGAAATAGTACAAAGCTAGTCGAGACTAGTACAAGACTAGTCGAGACTATTTCAAAACTAGTGCATATTAGTGAAAAAATAGTCGAATTAGTACAAAACTAGTCGAACTAGTTCAAAACTAGTCGAACTAGTACAAAGCTAGTAGAGACTAGTACAAGACTAGTCGAGACTATTTCAAAACTAGTGCAGATTAGTGAAAAATAGTGGAACTAGTACAAAACTAGTCAAACTAGTACAAAACTAGTCGAGACTAGTCCAAAACTAGTCGAGACTTGTACAAAACTAGTCGTAACTAGTACAAAACTAGTCGAATTAGTACAAAACTAGTCGAACTAGTAAAAAACTAGTCAAGACTAGTACTAGTCTCGAGTAATTTCTAACTAGTTTTGTACTAGTCTCGACTAATTTTGAACTAGTTTCGACTAGTTTTGTAGTCGAAACTAGTTCAAAATTAGTCGAGACTAGTACAAAAATCGTCAAACTAGTACAAGACTAGTCGAGACTAGTACAAAAATAGTCGAGACTAGTACAAAACTAGTCGAATTAGTACAAAACTACTAGTAAAAAGCTAGTCGAGACTAGTAAAGAGTTAGTCGAAACTAGTACAAAACTAGTCGAGACTAGTACAAAACTAGTCGAACTAGTACAAGACTAGTACAAAACTAGTCGAGTCTATTACAAAACTAGTCGAGACTAGTACAAAACTAGTCGAGACTAGAACGAATCTAGTCGAGACTAGTATGAAACTAGTCGAACTAGAACAAAGGTAGTCATGACTAGTACAAAACTAGTCGAGACTAGTACAAAACTAGAAGAACTAGTACGAAACTAGTCGAATTAGTACAAAACTAGTCGAACTAGTACAAAGCTAGTCGAGACTAGTACAAGACTAGTCGAGACTATTTCAAAACTAGTGCAGATTAGTGAAAAAATAGTCGAACTAGTACAAAACTAGTCGAACTAGTTCAAAACTAGTCGAACTAGTACAAAGCTAGTAGAGACTAGTACAAGACTAGTCGAGACTATTTCAAAACTAGTGCAGATTAGTGAAAAAATAGTCGAACTAGTACAAAACTAGTCGAACTAGTACAAAACTAGTCGAGACTAGTCCAAAACTAGTCGAGACTTGTACAAAACCAGTCGTAACTAGTACAAAACTAGTCGAATTAGTACAAAACTAGTCGAACTAGTAAAAAACTAGTCAAGACTAGTACTAGTCTCGAGTAATTTCTAACTAGTTTTGTACTAGTCTCGACTAATTTTGAACTAGTTTCGACTAGTTTTGTAGTCGAAACTAGTTCAAAATTAGTAGAGACTAGTACAAAACTCGTCAAACTAGTACAAAACTAGTCGAGACTAGTACAAAACTAGTCAAGACTAGTGCAAAACTAGTCGAACTAGTACAAAGCTAGTCGAGACTAGTACGAAACTAGTTGAACTAGTACAAAACTAGTCGAGACTAGTACAAAACTAGTCGAGACTAGTCCAAAACTTGTGCAGACTAGTCAAAACTAGTCGAGACTAGTACAAAACCAGTCGAGACTAGTAAAAAGCTAGTCGAAACTAGTACAAAACTAGTCGAACTAGTACAAAACTAGTCCTAATTAGTACGAAACTAGTCCACCTAGTACAAAACTACTACAAAACTAGTCGCGACTAGTACAAAACTAGTACAAAACTAGTCGAGACATGTGCAAAACTAGTCGAACTGGTACAAAGCTAGTCGAGACTAGTACGAAACTAGTCGAAATAGTACAAAACTAGTCGAGACTAGTACAAAACTAGTCGAGACTAGTACAAAACTAGTCGAACTAGTACTAAACTAGTCGAGACTAGTACAAAACTAGTTTAGACTAGTACAAAACTAGTCGAACTGGTACAAAGCTAGTCGAGACTAGTACGAAACTAGTCGAACTAGTACAAAACTAGTCGAGACTAGTACAAAACTAGTCGAGACTAGTACAAAACTAGTCGAACTAGTACTAAACTAGTCGAGACTAGTACAAAACTAGTTTAGATTAGTACAAAACTAGTCGAACTAGTACAAAGCTAGTCGAGGCTAGTACAAAACAGTCGAGACTAGTACTAAACTAGTCGAGACTAGTACGAATCTAGTCGAGACTAGTACAAAACTTGTCGAGACGTGTCCATAACTAGTCGAACTAGTACAAAACTAGTCGAACTAGTACAAAGCTAGTCGAACTAGTACAAAGCTAGTCGAGACTAGTACAAAAGTAGTCGAACTAGTAAAAAACTAGTCGAACTAGTACAAAACTAGTCGACTAGTACAAAGCTAGTCGAGACTAGTGAAAAACTTGTGCAGACTAGTACAAAACTAGTCGAACTAGTTCAAAACTAGTCGATCTAGTACAAAGCTAGTAAAGACTAGTACAAAACTAGTCGAGAATATTTCAAAACTAGTGCAGATTAGTGATAAAATAGTCGAACTAGTACAAAACTAGTCGAGACTAGTCCAAAACTAGTCGAGACTTGTACAAAACTAGTCGTGACTAGTACAAAACTAGTCGAATTAGTACAAAACTAGTCGAACTAGTAAAAAACTAGTCGAACTAGTACAAAACTAGTCAAACTGGTACAAAACTAGTCGAACTAGAACAAAGCTAGTAGAACTAGTACAAAGCTAGTCGAGACTAGTACAAAACTTGTCGAACTAGTACAAAACTAGTCGAGACTAGTACAAAACTAGTCGAACTAGTACTAAACTAGTACAAAATTTGTCGAGACTAATACAAAACTAGTCGAGACTAGTGCAAAACTAGTCGAACTAGGACAAAGCTAGTCGAGACTAGTACGAAACTAGTTGAACTAGTACAAAACTAGTCGAGACTAGTACAAAACTAGTCGAGACTAGTGCAAAACTAGTCGAACTAGTACGAAACTAGTGGAGACTAGTATAAAACTAGTCGTGACTAGTACAAAACTAGTCGAGACTAGTCCATATTTAGTCGAACTAGTACAAAACTAGTCGAACTAGTACAAAGCTAGTCGAACTAGTACAAAGCTAGTCGAGGCTAGTACAAAAGTAGTCGAACTAGTAAAAAACTAGTTGAACTAGTACAAAACTAGTCGAACTAGTTCAAAACTAGTCGATCTAGTACAAAGCTAGTAGAGACTATTACAAAACTAGTCGAGAATATTTCAAAACTAGTGCAGATTAGTGATAAAAAAGTCGAACTAGTACAAAACTAGTCGAGACTAGTCCAAAACTAGTCGAGACTTGTACAAAACTAGTCGTGACTAGTACAAAACTAGTCGAATTAGTACAAAACTAGTCGAGACTAGTCCAAACTAGTCGAGACTAGTACAAAACTAGTCGAACTAGTACTAAACTAGTCGAGACTAGTACAAAACTAGTTTAGACTAGTACAAAACTAGTCGAACTAGTACAAAGCTAGTCGAGGCTAGTACAAAACAGTCGAGACTAGTACTAAACTAGTCGAGACTAGTACGAATCTAGTCGAGACTAGTACAAAACTTGTCGAGACGTGTCCATAACTAGTCGAACTAGTACAAAACTAGTCGAACTAGTACAAAGCTAGTCGAGACTAGTACAAAAGTAGTCGAACTAGTAAAAAACTAGTCGAACTAGTACAAAACTAGTCGACTAGCACAAAGCTAGTCGAGACTAGTGAAAAACTTGTGCAGACTAGTACAAAACTAGTCGAACTAGTTCAAAACTAGTCGATCTAGTACAAAGCTAGTAAAGACTAGTACAAAACTAGTCGAGAATATTTCAAAACTAGTGCAGATTAGTGATAAACTAGTCGAACTAGTACAAAACTAGTCGAGACTAGTCCAAAACTAGTCGAGACTTGTACAAAACTAGTCGTGACTAGTACAAAACTAGTCGAATTAGTACAAAACTAGTCGAACTAGTAAAAAACTAGTCGAACTAGTACAAAACTAGTCAAACTAGTACAAAGCTAGTCGAACTAGTACAAAGCTAGTCGAGGCTAGTACAAAAGTAGTCGAACTAGTAAAAAACTAGTTGAACTAGTACAAAACTAGTCGAACTAGTTCAAAACTAGTCGATCTAGTACAAAGCTAGTAGAGACTATTACAAAACTAGTCGAGAATATTTCAAAACTAGTGCAGATTAGTGATAAAATAGTCGAACTAGTACAAAACTAGTCGAGACTAGTCCAAAACTTGTGCAGACTAGTCAAAACTAGTCGAACTAGTACAAAACCAGTCGGGACTAGTAAAAAACTAGTCGAGACTAGTCCAAAACTTGTGCAAACTAGTACGAATCTAGTCGAGACTAGTACAAAACTAGTCGAACTAGTACGAAACTAGTGGAGACTAGTATAAAACTAGTCGTGACTAGTACAAAACTAGTCGAGACTAGTCCATGTTTAGTCGAACTAGTACAAAACTAGTCGAACTAGTACAAAGCTAGTCAAACTAGTACAAAGCTAGTCGAGGCTAGTACAAAAGTAGTCGAACTAGTAAAAAACTAGTCGAACTAGTACAAAACTAGTCGAGACTAGTCCAAAACTAGTCGAGACTTGTACAAAACTAGTCGTGACTAGTACAAAACTAGTCGAATTAGTACAAAACTAGTCGAACTAGTAAAAAACTAGTCGAACTAGTACAAAACTATTCAAACTAGTACAAAACTAGTCGAACTAGAACAAAGCTAGTCGAACTAGTACAAAACTAGTCGAGACTAGTACAAAACTAGTCGAACTAGTACAAAACTAGTACAAAATTAGTCGAGACTAATACAAAACTAGTCGAGACTAGTGCAAAACTAGTCGAACTACGACAAAGCTAGTCGAGACTAGTACGAAACTAGTTGAACTAGTACAAAACTAGTCGAGACTAGTACAAAACTAGTCGAGACTAGTCCAAAACTTGTGCAGACTAGTCAAAACTAGTCGAGACTAGTACAAAACCAGTCGAGACTAGTAAAAAGCTAGTCGAAACTAGTACAAAACTAGTCGAACTAGTACAAAAGTAGTCCCAACTAGTACGAAACTAGTCCACCTAGTACAAAACTACTACAAAACTAGTCGCGGCTAGTACAAAACTAGTACAAAACTAGTCGAGACATGTGCAAAACTAGTCGAACTGGTACAAAGCTAGTCGAGACTAGTACGAAACTAGTCGAACTAGTACAAAACTAGTCGAGACTAGTACAAAACTAGTCGAGACTAGTACAAAACTAATCGAACTAGTACTAAACTATTCGAGACTAGTACAAAACTAGTTTAGACTAGTACAAAACTAGTCGAACTAGTACAAAGCTAGTCGAGGCTAGTACAAAACAGTCGAGACTAGTACTAAACTAGTCGAGACTAGTACAAAACTAATCGAACTAGTACTAAACTAGTCGAACTAGTACAAAGCTAGTCAAGACTAGTGAAAAACTAGTCGAGACTAGTACAAAACTAGTCGAGACTAGTCAAAAACTAGTCGAACTAGTACAAAACTAGTCGAACTAGTACAAAGCTAGTCGTGACTATTTCAAAACTAGTGCAGATTTGTGAAAAACTAGTCGAACTAGTACAAAACTAGTCGAGACTTGTACAAAACTAGTCGTGAATAGTACAAAACTAGTCGAGGCTAGTACAAAACTAGTCGAACTAGTACAAAACTAGTCGAGACTAGTACAAAACTAGTTAAGCTAGTCAAGACTAGTACAAAACTAGTCGAGACTAGTATAAAACTAGTCGAGACTAGTACAAAACTAGTCGAGACTAGTCCATAACTAGTCGAACTAGTACAAAACTAGTCGAACAAGTACAAAGCTAGTCGAACTAGTACAAAGCTAGTCGAGGCTAGTACAAAAGTAGTCGAACTAGTAAAAAACTAATCGAACTAGTACGAAACTAGTCGAACTAGTACAAAGCTAGTCGAGACTAGTGAAAAACTTGCGCAGACTAGTACAAAACTAGTCGAACTGGTTCAAAACTAGTCGAACTAGTACAAAGCTAGTAGAGACTAGTACAAAACTAGTCGAGACTATTTCAAAACTAGTGCAGATTAGTGAAAAAATAGTCGAACTAGTACAAAACTAGTCGAACTAGTACAAAACTAGTCGAAACTAGTCCAAAACTAGTCGAGACTTGTACAAAACTAGTCGTGACTAGTACAAAACTAGTCAAATTAGTACAAAACTAGTCGAACTAGTACAAAACTAGTCGAGTCTATTACAAAACTAGTCGAGACTAGTACAAAACTAGTCGAGACTAGTGCAAAACTAGTCGAACTAGGACAAAGCTAGTCGAGACTAGTACGAAACTAGTTGAACTAGTACAAAACTAGTCGAGACTAGTACAAAACTAGTCGAGACTAGTGCAAAACTAGTCGAACTAGTACGAAACTAGTGGAGACTAGTATAAAACTAGTCGTGACTAGTACAAAACTAGTCGAGACTAGTCCATATTTAGTCGAACTAGTACAAAACTAGTCGAACTAGTACAAAGCTAGTCGAACTAGTACAAAGCTAGTCGAGGCTAGTACAAAAGTAGTCGAACTAGTAAAAAACTAGTTGAACTAGTACAAAACTAGTCGAACTAGTTCAAAACTAGTCGATCTAGTACAAAGCTAGTAGAGACTATTACAAAACTAGTCGAGAATATTTCAAAACTAGTGCAGATTAGTGATAAAATAGTCGAACTAGTACAAAACTAGTCGAGACTAGTCCAAAACTAGTCGAGACTTGTACAAAACTAGTCGTGACTAGTACAAAACTAGTCGAATTAGTACAAAACTAGTCGAGACTAGTCCAAACTAGTCGAGACTAGTACAAAACTAGTCGAACTAGTACTAAACTAGTCGAGACTAGTACAAAACTAGTTTAGACTAGTACAAAACTAGTCGAACTAGTACAAAGCTAGTCGAGGCTAGTACAAAACAGTCGAGACTAGTACTAAACTAGTCGAGACTAGTACGAATCTAGTCGAGACTAGTACAAAACTTGTCGAGACGTGTCCATAACTAGTCGAACTAGTACAAAACTAGTCGAACTAGTACAAAGCTAGTCGAGACTAGTACAAAAGTAGTCGAACTAGTAAAAAACTAGTCGAACTAGTACAAAACTAGTCGACTAGCACAAAGCTAGTCGAGACAAGTGAAAAACTTGTGCAGACTAGTACAAAACTAGTCGAACTAGTTCAAAACTAGTCGATCTAGTACAAAGCTAGTAAAGACTAGTACAAAACTAGTCGAGAATATTTCAAAACTAGTGCAGATTAGTGATAAACTAGTCGAACTAGTACAAAACTAGTCGAGACTAGTCCAAAACTAGTCGAGACTTGTACAAAACTAGTCGTGACTAGTACAAAACTAGTCGAATTAGTACAAAACTAGTCGAACTAGTAAAAAACTAGTCGAACTAGTACAAAACTAGTCAAACTAGTACAAAGCTAGTCGAACTAGTACAAAGCTAGTCGAGGCTAGTACAAAAGTAGTCGAACTAGTAAAAAACTAGTTGAACTAGTACAAAACTAGTCGAACTAGTTCAAAACTAGTCGATCTAGTACAAAGCTAGTAGAGACTATTACAAAACTAGTCGAGAATATTTCAAAACTAGTGCAGATTAGTGATAAAATAGTCGAACTAGTACAAAACTAGTCGAGACTAGTCCAAAACTTGTGCAGACTAGTCAAAACTAGTCGAACTAGTACAAAACCAGTCGGGACTAGTAAAAAACTAGTCGAGACTAGTCCAAAACTTGTGCAAACTAGTACGAATCTAGTCGAGACTAGTACAAAACTAGTCGAACTAGTACGAAACTAGTGGAGACTAGTATAAAACTAGTCGTGACTAGTACAAAACTAGTCGAGACTAGTCCATGTTTAGTCGAACTAGTACAAAACTAGTCGAACTAGTACAAAGCTAGTCAAACTAGTACAAAGCTAGTCGAGGCTAGTACAAAAGTAGTCGAACTAGTAAAAAACTAGTCGAACTAGTACAAAACTAGTCGAGACTAGTCCAAAACTAGTCGAGACTTGTACAAAACTAGTCGTGACTAGTACAAAACTAGTCGAATTAGTACAAAACTAGTCGAACTAGTAAAAAACTAGTCGAACTAGTACAAAACTATTCAAACTAGTACAAAACTAGTCGAACTAGAACAAAGCTAGTCGAACTAGTACAAAACTAGTCGAGACTAGTACAAAACTAGTCGAACTAGTACAAAACTAGTACAAAATTAGTCGAGACTAATACAAAACTAGTCGAGACTAGTGCAAAACTAGTCGAACTACGACAAAGCTAGTCGAGACTAGTACGAAACTAGTTAAACTAGTACAAAACTAGTCGAGACTAGTACAAAACTAGTCGAGACTAGTCCAAAACTTGTGCAGACTAGTCAAAACTAGTCGAGACTAGTACAAAACCAGTCGAGACTAGTAAAAAGCTAGTCGAAACTAGTACAAAACTAGTCGAACTAGTACAAAACTAGTCCCAACTAGTACGAAACTAGTCCACCTAGTACAAAACTACTACAAAACTAGTCGCGGCTAGTACAAAACTAGTACAAAACTAGTCGAGACATGTGCAAAACTAGTCGAACTGGTACAAAGCTAGTCGAGACTAGTACAAAACTAGTCGAGACTAGTACAAAACTAATCGAACTAGTACTAAACTATTCGAGACTAGTACAAAACTAGTTTAGACTAGTACCAAACTAGTCGAACTAGTACAAAGCTAGTCGAGGCTAGTACAAAACAGTCGAGACTAGTACTAAACTAGTCGAGACTAGTACAAAACTAATCGAACTAGTACTAAACTAGTCGAACTAGTACAAAGCTAGTCAAGACTAGTGAAAAACTAGTCGAGACTAGTACAAAACTAGTCGAGACTAGTCAAAAACTAGTCGATCTAGTACAAAACTAGTCGAACTAGTACAAAGCTAGTCGTGACTATTTCAAAACTAGTGCAGATTTGTGAAAAACTAGTCGAACTAGTACAAAACTAGTCGAGACTTGTACAAAACTAGTCGTGAATAGTACAAAACTAGTCGAGGCTAGTACAAAACTAGTCGAACTAGTACAAAACTAGTCGAGACTAGTACAAAACTAGTTAAGCTAGTCAAGACTAGTACAAAACTAGTCGAGACTAGTATAAAACTAGTCGAGACTAGTACAAAACTAGTCGAGACTAGTCCATAACTAGTCGAACTAGTACAAAACTAGTCGAACAAGTACAAAGCTAGTCGAACTAGTACAAAGCTAGTCGAGGCTAGTACAAAAGTAGTCGAACTAGTAAAAAACTATTCGAATTAGTACAAAACTAGTCGAACTAGTACAAAGCTAGTCGAGACTAGTGAAAAACTTGCGCAGACTAGTACAAAACTAGTCGAACTGGTTCAAAACTAGTCGAACTAGTACAAAGCTAGTAGAGACTAGTACAAAACTAGTCGAGACTATTTCAAAACTAGTGCAGATTAGTGAAAAAATAGTCGAACTAGTACAAAACTAGTCGAACTAGTACAAAACTAGTCGAAACTAGTCCAAAACTAGTCGAGACTTGTACAAAACTAGTCGTGACTAGTACAAAACTAGTCAAATTAGTAAAAAACTAGTCGAACTAGTACAAAACTAGTCGAGTCTATTACAAAACTAGTCGAGACTAGTACAAAACTAGTCGAGCCTAGTACAAAACTAGTCGAACTAGTACAAAACTAGTCGAGACTAGTACAAAGCTAGTCGAGACTAGCACGAAACTAGTCAAATTAGTACAAAACTTGTCGAACTAGTACAAAACTAGTCGAGTCTATTACAAAACTAGTCGAGACTAGTACAAAACTAGTCGAGCCTAGTACAAAATTAGTCGAACTAGTACAAAACTAGTCGAGACTAGTACAAAGCTAGTCGAGACTAGTACGAAACTAGTTGAGCTAGTACAAAACTAGTCGAGACTAGTACAAAACTAGTCGAGAGTAGTCCAAAACTTGTGCAGACTAGTACAAAACTAGTCGAGACTAGTACAAAACTAGTCGACCTAGTACTAAACTAGTCGAGACTAGTACAAAATTAGTCGAGACTAGTACAAAACTAGTCGAACTAGTACAAAACTAGTCGAGACTAGGCCAAAACTAGTCGAGACTAGTCCAAAACTAGTAGAGACTAGTACAAAACTAGTCGACCTAGTACAAAACTAGTCGAACTATTACAAAACTAGTCGAGACTAGTCCAAAAATTGTGCAGACTAGTACAAAACTAGTCGAGACTAGTACAAAACTAGTCGAACTAGTACAAAACTAGTCGAGACTAGTCCATAACTAGTCGAACTAGTACAAAACTAGTCGAACTAGTACAAAACTAGTCGAGACTAGTCCGAAACTTGTGCAAACTAGTACAAAACTAGTCGAGACTAGTACAAAAGTAGTCGAACTAGTAAAAAACTAGTCAAACTAGTACGAAACTAGTCGAACTAGTACAAAGCTAGTCGAGACTAGTGAAAAACTTGTGCAGACTAGTACAAAACTAGTCGAACTAGTACAAAACTAGTCGAGACTAGGCCAAAACTAGTCGAGACTAGTCCAAAACTAGTAGAGACTAGTACAAAACTAGTCGAACTAGTACAAAACTAGTCGAACTAGTACAAAACTAGTCGAGACTAGTCCAAAACTTGTGCAGACTAGTACAAAACTAGTCGAGACTAGTACAAAACTAGTCGAACTAGTACAAAACTAGTCGAGACTAGTCCATAACTAGTCGAACTAGTACAAAACTAGTCGAACTAGTACAAAACTAGTCGAGACTAGTCCGAAACTTGTGCAAACTAGTACAAAACTAGTCGAGACTAGTACAAAAGTAGTCGAACTAGTAAAAAACTAGTCAAACTAGTACGAAACTAGTCGAACTAGTACAAAGCTAGTCGAGACTAGTGAAAAACTTGTGCAGACTAGTACAAAACTAGTCGAACTAGTTCTAAACTAGTCGAACTAGTACAAAGCTAGTAGAGACTAGTACAAAACTAGTCGAGACTATTTCAAAACAAGTGCAGATTAGTGAAAAAATAGTCGAACTAGCACAAAACTAGTCGAACTAGTACAAAACTAGTCGAGACTAGTCCAAAACTAGTCGAGACTTGTACAAAACTAGTCGTGACTAGTACAAAACTAGTCGAATTAGTACAAAACCAGTCGAACTAGTAAAAAACTAGTCAAGACTAGTACAAAACTAGTCGAGACTAGTACAAAAATAGTCGAGACTAGTACAAAACTAGTCGAATTAGTACAAAACTACTAGTAAAAAGCTAGTCGAGACTAGTAAAGAGCTAGTCGAAACTAGTACAAAACTAGTCGAGACTAGTACAAAACTAGTCGAACTAGTACAAGACTAGTACAAAACTAGTCGAGTCTATTACAAAACTAGTCGAGACTAGTACAAAACTAGTCGAGACTAGTACGAATCTAGTCGAGACTAGTACGAAACTAGTCGAACTAGAACAAAGGTAGTCATGACTAGTACAAAACTAGTCGAGACTAGTACAAAACTAGTAGAACTAGTACGAAACTAGTCGAATTAGTACAAAACTAGTCGAACTAGTACAAAGCTAGTCGAGACTAGTACAAGACTATTCGAGACTATTTCAAAACTAGTGCAGATTAGTGAAAAAATAGTCGAACTAGTACAAAACTAGTCGAACTAGTTCAAAACTAGTCGAACTAGTACAAAGCTAGTAGAGACTAGTACAAGACTAGTCGAGACTATTTCAAAACTAGTGCAGATTAGTGAAAAAATAGTCGAACTAGTACAAAACTAGTCGAACTAGTACAAAACTAGTCGAGACTAGTCCAAAAATAGTCGAGACTTGTACAAAACTAGTCGTAACTAGTACAAAACTAGTCGAATTAGTACAAAACTAGTCGAACTAGTAAAAAACTAGTCAAGACTAGTACTAGTCTCGAGTAATTTCTAACTAGTTTTGTACTAGTCTCGACTAATTTTGAACTAGTTTCGACTAGTTTTGTAGTCGAAACTAGTTCAAAATTAGTCGAGACTAGTACAAAACTCGTCAAACTAGTACAAAACTAGTCCAGACTAGTACAAAACTAGTCAAGACTAGTGCAAAACTAGTCGAACTAGTACAAAGCTAGTCGAGACTAGTACGAAACTAGTTGAACTAGTACAAAACTAGTCGAGACTAGTACAAAACTAGTCGAGACTAGTCCGAAACTTGTGCAAACTAGTACAAAACTAGTCGAGACTAGTACAAAAGTAGTCGAACTAGTAAAAAACTAGTCAAACTAGTACGAAACTAGTCGAACTAGTACAAAGCTAGTCGAGACTAGTGAAAAACTTGTGCAGACTAGTACAAAACTTGTCGAACTAGTTCTAAACTAGTCGAACTAGTACAAAGCTAGTAGAGACTAGTACAAAACTAGTCGAGACTATTTCAAAACAAGTGCAGATTAGTGAAAAAATAGTCGAACTAGCACAAAACTAGTCGAACTAGTACAAAACTAGTCGAGACTTGTACAAAACTAGTCGTGACTAGTACAAAACTAGTCGTGACTAGTACAAAACTAGTCGACTTAGTACAAAACTAGTCGAACTAGTAAAAAACTAGTCAAGACTAGTACAAAACTAGTCGAGACTAGTACAAAAATAGTCGAGACTAGTACAAAACTAGTCGAACTAGTACAAAACTAGTCGAACTAGTACAAAACTAGTCGAGACTAGTACAAAACTAGTACAAAACTAGTCGAGACTAGTACGAAACTAGTCGAACTAGTACAAAACTAGTCGGGACTAGTACGGAACTAGTCGGACTAGTACGAAACTACTCGAACTAGTATAAAACTAGTCGAGACTAGAGCAAAACTAGTCGAGACTAGTACAAAACTAGTCGAACTAGTACAAAACTAGTACAAAACTAGTCGAGACAAGTACAAAACTAGTCGAACTAGTACAAAACTAGTACAAAACTAGTCGAGACTAGTACAAAACTAGTCGACACTAGTACAAAACCAGGCGGGACTAGTAAAAAACTAGTCGAGACTAGTCCAAAACTTGTGCAAACTAGTACAAAACTAGTCGACATTAGTACAAAGCTAGTCGAAACTAGTACAAAACTAGTCGGACTAGTACGAAACTACTCGAACTAGTATAAAACTAGTCGAGACTAGAGCAAAACTAGTCGAGACTAGTACAAAACTAGTCGAACTAGTACGAAACTAGTCGAGACTAGTATAAAACTAGTCGTGACTAGTACAAAACTAGTCAAGACTAGTACAAAACTAGTCAAGACTAGTCCATAACTAGTCGAACTAGTACAAAACTAGTCGAACTAGTACAAAGCTAGTCGAACTAGTACAAAGCTAGTCGAGGCTAGTACAAAAGTAGTCGAACTAGTAAAAAACTAGTCGAACTAGTACAAAACTAGTCGAACTAGTACAAAGCTAGTCGAGACTAGTGAAAAACTTGTGCAGACTAGTACAAAACTAGTCGAACTAGTTCAAAACTAGTCGAACTAGTACAAAGCTAGTAGAGACTAATACAAAACTAGTCGAACTAGTACAAAACTAGTCGAGACTAGTACAAAACCAGTCGGGACTAGTAAAAAACTAGTCGAGACTAGTCCAAAACTTGTGCAAACTAGTACAAAACTAGTCGACATTAGTACAAAGCTAGTCGAAACTAGTACAAAACTAGTCGAACTAGTACGAAACTACTCGAACTAGTATAAAACTAGTCGAACTAGTACGAAACTACTCGAACTAGTATAAAACTAGTCGAGACTAGAGCAAAACTACTCGAGACTAGTAAAAAACTAGTCGAGACTAGTACAAAACTAGTCGAACTAGTACAAAACTAGTCGAGACTAGTACAAAACTAGTACAAAACTAGTCGAGACTAGTACAAAACTAGTCGAGACTAGTACGAAACTAGTCGAACTAGTACAAAACTAGTCGGGACTAGTTAAAAACTAGTCGAGACTAGTTCAAAACTTGTGCAAACTAGTACAAAACTAGTCGACTTTTGTACAAAGCTACTCGAGACTAGTACAAAACTAGTCGAACTAGTACGAAACTAGTCGAGACTAGTACAAAACTAGTTGAGACTAGTACAAAACTAGTCGAACTAGTACAAAGCTAGTCGAGGCTAGTACAAAACAGTCGAGACTAGTACAAAACTAGTCAATCTAGTACGAAACTATTCGAATTAGTACAAAACTAGTCGAGACTAGTACAAAACTAGTCGAGACTAGTACAAAGCTCGTCGAGACTAGTACAAAACTAGTCGACACTAGTACAAAACTAGTCGAACTAGTAAAAAACTAGTCGAACTAGTACAAAACTAGTCGAACTAGTACAAAGCTAGTCGAGACTAGTGAAAAACTTGCGCAGACTAGTACAAAACTAGTCGAACTGGTTCAAAACTAGTCGAACTAGTCCAAAACTTGTGCAGACTAGTACAAAACTAGTCGAGACTAGTACAAAACTAGTCGACCTAGTACAAAACTAGTCGAGACTTGTACAAAACTTGTCGTGACTAGTACAAAACTAGTCAAATTAGTACAAAACTAGTCGAACTAGTACAAAACTAGTCGAGTCTATTACAAAACTAGTCGAGACTAGTACAAAACTAGTCGAGCCTGGTACAAAACTAGTCGAACTAGTACAAATCTTGTCGAGACTAGTACAAAGCTAGTCGAGACTAGCACGAAACTAGTTGAGCTAGTACAAAACTAGTCGAGACTAGTACAAAACTAGTCGAGACTAGTCCAAAACTTGTGCAGACTAGTACAAAACTAGTCGAGACTAGTACAAAACTAGTCGACCTAGTACAAAACTAGTCGAGACTAGTACTAAATTAGTCGAGACTAGTACAAAACTAGTCGAACTAGTACAAAACTAGTCGAGACTAGTCCAAAACTTGTGCAGACTAGTACAAAACTAGTCGAGACTAGTACAAAACTAGTCGAGACTAGTCCAAAACTTGTGCAGACTAGTCAAAACTAGTCGAACTAGTACAAAACTAGTCGAACTAGTACAAAACTAGTCGAGACTAGTCCGAAACTTGTGCAGACTTGTACAAAACTAGTCGAGACTAGTACAAAAGTAGTCGAACTAGTACAAAACTTGTCGAGACTAGTACAAAGCTAGTCGAGACTAGCACGAAACTAGTTGAGCTAGTACAAAACTAGTCGAGACTAGTACAAATCTAGTCGAGACTAGTCCAAAACTTGTGCAGACTAGTACAAAACTAGTCGAGACTAGTACAAAACTAGTCGACCTAGTACAAAACTAGTCGAGACTAGTACAAAATTAGTCGAGACTAATACAAAACTAGTCGAACTAGTACAAAACTAGTCGAGACTAGTCCAAAACTTGTGCAGACTAGTACAAAACTAGTCGAGACTAGTACAAAACTAGTCGAACTAGTACAAAACTAGTCGAGACTAGTCCATAACTAGTCGAACTAGTACAAAACTAGTCGAACTAGTACAAAACTAGTCGAGACTAGTCCGAAACTTGTGCAGACTAGTACAAAACTAGTCGAGACTAGTACAGTGGCCAGCACATCAAGCTATACCATTTGACCTTGAACGCGTTATGAGCAACAACAGCGAGAATCGTGCGAAAGAGATAGGTAGCTTTTTGTCTGTTCTTACTCGTAATGTTTCGTGCTGCAGCGCATACGTGTGTGTGTGCGTATGCGCGTCGTAGTGTAGAATAAGATACTGTGAGATAAGAAATATTTTTTGTGTACGGTACGGATCGTGTAGCTACTTGTGCACCGGCAAAAATTGTTCGGGGGTATTCCCAATGACGTCAGGCGGCTAACGGGACATGCGAGTGGTTAAATGATCGTTTACTTTATCCTTCATTCTTACTTGTTTGTTGGAAAATCTATACTTAATATTATAAAGCTGAAGAGTTTGGTTGAACGCGCAAATCTCAGGAACTCCTGGTTCGAATTGAAAAATTATTTTTGTTTTAGATAGTCTATTTATCGAGGAAGGCTGTAGGTTATAGATAGCCCAATTCTTGAGGAAGGCTATAGGCTATTAAACATCACGCTAGGACCCTTAGGAGTTGAGCAAAAAGCGAAAACGAAGTAATAGCGCAGGCAGGCGATGCGATGCGACGGGGCGGGTCGGGGGGATAAAACATTTCACGCGGACGAAGTCGCGGGCAGAAACTAGTTACTTATAAGTATTAAGTAGTTATTACAGACCTACCCATACATTTAGACAGGTAGGTAGGTACGGTATACACCGTTACCACAGTAAATTATTTGGCGTTTCATGCTCTCGATGATAAATAGACAGGTAGGTATAATCTGATGCGAAAAAACTTTTTTTTTAATTTCTAGCAGGTTTTAATTACCTTTTCCGGGTTTTGTTACCTACTTAATGGCGGGCTGGCGGTCACCTGTTTTCGCGCGTTCCTTGCTCTTCTATTCTAAGTATTTTTACGAAATTTAATACTGAAAACCCCGTCACAATCTGCTTGAAATTTTAAAGAAATATGGATACCTACCCCATCACGAACGTGTGTGAAGTTTAGGCAATTAATTATACCTACAAAAAGCCTCTTGTCAGTCTGCCGTTCCGCGACACGATCTTATTACTAAACTAATAAGGTTGAACTTAGTAACGGAATTACCTATACGTACTGGAGTTTGCTACAATTTCAAAGATTATGAATTTTCAAATAAAATTCTGATCTATTATTATCGTTACTTCGTTACATCCTAAATCACACTAATCACATCACATTAGAATAATCCTACTACTAATATTATAAGCGCGAAAGTTTGTGAGGATGGATGGATGGATGTTTGTTACTCTATCACGCAAAAACTACTAAACAGATTTTGATGAAACTTTACAGTAATACGGTTTATACGAAAAGAGCGCCCCGCGGTTTCACCCGCATATATCGAAATTTATGCGGGTAAAACTGCGGGGCGGTCTTAGTATTTTATAAATGAGAATATGAGATTTTTTGTTTGTTACGCATCATCATGAAATGTTGGATGTAATACGTTGACAGGGGCTACAGAAAAGGACATGGATTCCTATAAGAAGGGTGTAGCCGCATAAAATGTGAAAGTGAGTTTATAGAACTTTTAAAATCGGTCCGGTACTTTTTGAGCCAATTCGTTACAAACATACATACAAATCTTTCCTCTTTATATTACTAGTTTATAAGTATAGATTACGCTTTCAGTTTTCACGCAGTGGCGTAGCTAGCCGTAATGGGGCCCCATATCAAAATATCTTGGCGTGGTCTTTTACAAAAAGGACGGTGACGTTTTTTTAAGTAAATAAATATGCCGTCAGGGCCCCGTATAATAGATACGGCGCACAGTGTTTTTTTTACCCTAAAAATCGGACATGCCCTTTTTATTCCCATAATAGATGCTGTAACATGTTTGGAATGCGAGAGTAGAACACCCAGAGTTCAATTATATTTAGAACCAAAGCTATAGTCGATTTTATTATTTTTCTATGGAAACCAGAAAAACCACAAAAGTATTAATATAAAAAAAACTATTGAATAATTCTAATATATTTATGTAGGGTATTATAAAACACCATTTTGTCTTTATTTTAAGATAATACTTGTAATTTTAACTGCATTTAAATGGGAGTTATCGATTTTTTAGCTTCATTTCGTAATTTATTTTTAATTTTTATATCTTAGTGAATATGGATTTTATTTCTTAATGTAGTTATTAATTATATCTTTATCCATTTAAATTCAAAATACCTAATCCATATCTAGTGGGATCTCGAAGCTATCGGATTTTGAAAATGACGACCTAGGGTTGACACAAATGAAAATTGACAGAATATTTTCCCAAAAAATACCTAATTGTGAAGAGGTGATCGTAATAAGTAATAATAACGTTTTGCGTTTTTAATATAAGTTAATTAAAATACAAGTAATTTTTAAAATATTGTTCTTTTTTTTGGAGGTAGTAGTAACCAATAAGAAATAACCTATTCTTGTAATAGGCACGTGCAATATGGTTTCAATATTAACCTAAAATGTCAATGATTAAATTTAATTAACTTTTTCTCTGCATCATCCAAAATTTTACTAGCAGAAAATTACTTATATGTATGACTTTAGAATTTAAGCATAGGTTCCTTTTTCATAATAAATCGGAATAAAAAAATATTAACTACGTAAAACTTTTACAAAATGTTCACATTAAAAGTGATTTTAATCTGATGAAGGAGATTATTTGGTAAAGGGAAGGGGTCCGCCCTCGTTAGGTTTTAACTAAAACCCTTTACTGTTAAATAATCTCTGGAGGAACGGGGGTGAGGCACCATGGAGCCGTTAAAGACCCATGGTACCACTTCGCCTCAACAGGAGTTGACTCAACCTGTTGAGGGATGTCTGTCCGGGCTCCGACCGGCTGACTTAATGCAAGGAGGGCAAGAGGGCGCCAACCCTCTTGTTAGTCAGCGAGTGGCAAATGAAGCTGTGGATAACGCCACAGCCGGTGCTCTTCAGTCTACGAGAGTATCCGCAAATGCGCAAGGAGAACCTTTAACAACTAATTTTACCAAATTAAAAGCGTACCAAATACTTGTTGGCGCTGCTAAGAAACTTGGAAAAAATGTCCGACCCACTGATTTAGATATAAGTGATCGTATTTCAATTATTTTAGAAGCTCTGTCATTACCCTTAACTCAACAAACCAATAAGGACTTACATAATTTAATAATTAAATTTACCTCTAAATGTGAAACATTATACAAAAAATGTAATTATAATTATAATATTTTAATAAGAAAACACAAAAAGTGGCTAAATGAAGATTTTTCTAAAAAGTGGTCTTGTCTTGTAGCCGAACCTCTTCTTAGTAATTCTATTCTTGAACCTGCTCCCAGTTCAGTCCCAGATTACACTCCAAGCTTTGATTTATGTCCTGTTTCTGAACCTAGTCCCTCAGTCGTCCTTGACCTTTCATCTCAGTCAATTCCCAATTATAACTATCCTATCCCCGAACCTGGTCTCAGTCACATCGCTGATTCATATCCTACCTCCATTTCCATCCCCTCTACTGATTCATCATTGATTGCCGGTTCTGTACCGATGAGTAGATATGATGATACTATTCTTGAACCTAATCCCAGTTCTGTCCCAGATTACATTCCATGTTTTGATTTATGTCCTGTTTCTGAACCTAGTCCCTTAGTCGTCCTTGACTTAGACCTTTCATCTCAATCAATTCCCAGTTCGAACTATCCTATCCCTGAATCTGGTCCCAGTCACATCGATGATTCATATCCTGTCGCCATTTCCATCCCCCCCTACTGATTCATCATTGACTCCTAGTTCTGTACCGATAAGTAGATATGATGATCTTTCCATAAGACAGAAACACAGAGCTCGAAAACGCTTGCAGGATTATTTAGAAAAAGAGTCCCCTAGGAAAGTAATATCAGTCTTTGCGAGCACTGTTGAGGTAGGTGGTAAAAAACTAAAAAAAAGCGTTTCCAAAGACCTAGAATTTATTTTTGATTCATGTATACAGACTCCGACAAGACCGACAAAAATTGCTTCAAAAATTAGAAGGCAACCGACACCTTATTCAGCAGATGAAGCACTAGCTATTTATATTGACAGAAAGTTTTCAGTGGAGACACACAAATTTTTACAACAAGATTTAAAAGCTCGTGGATTTAACGCCTTCCCTCCATACAGCCAAGTGCTCGAAGCCAAAAAACAATGCTACCCGTTACATCCAGTCCATGTATCTGATACAGAAGCTATTATACCAGTTTCCAGCCTGGTATCTCATTCTTTCGAAAGACTAGTTCAATCTTATGACGCAACTTTCACGGACTACTGTAATCGAAAAGATACCAATAAATTAAATTGTATTTTTGAAGCATCTTGGGGATTTGACGGTAGTACAGGCCAATCACTGTATAAACAGAACTTTTCCCAAAATGAACATGACGAGAGTTGCCTTTTTGCAACTACTTTTATACCGTTGCAGATCAAAACAACCTGTGGACAAGTTCTGTAGCGTAACCCTACTCCACAATCGTATAGATATTGTCGCCCAATTCACATTCAATATAAAAAAGAAACGTCTGATTTAATAATTGCTGAAAAACTATTAATACAAAATCAAATTGACCAATTAGACAGATTTGATACTAAAACTTTAAGTGGTCAAAGTATATCTACAGAGTTTAAATATATTTGACAATAATAGATGGTAAAGTCTTAAATATTATTACTAATACAATGTCTCAACTTCGGTGCCCTTTTTGTAAAGCGACTTCTAAAGAATTTAATAATTTAGAGTTTGTGTATTTAAAACCTGTCGATCAAAACCTTTTAAGATATGGCATAAGTCCGTTGCACGCCTGGATTCGTGTTTTGGAATTTTTGTTACAGGTTATAAAATTATTGTAAAAAAATGGAGAGTACCTAAAAGTTCCACGGAAGCCGTTCTTGTCAATGAGAATAAAAAAAAAATTCAGGACGAAATCCGTACTAAGTTAGGGCTGCTCGTAGAAGTGGTTAAGCCTAATACGGGTACGACTAATGACGGAAATACTGCAAGGATGGCTCTGTCTAATAAGTGTCGTACAGTATTTGCTGAAATTTTAGGACTACAACAATGGCTTTACTTACATGTCATACTAGTAGTTTTATCAAGTGGATTACCTGTTAATGCAGATAAATTTTATGAATTTTGTAAATTATTGGCCAAAAGATACGTAGAAGAGTATTCCTGGTACCCAATGACCGTAACTCTACATAAAATACTTGTGCACGGCAAAGATATCATAAAAAACTCTGCACTACCCATAGGATTGTTATCTGAGCAAGCTGGGGAAGCGCGTAATAAATTTTGGAGGCACGACCGCGAACACCACACAAGAAAATCAGATAGAGAAAAAACAATTCTAGACCTTTTCCATCGAGCACTTGAAACCTCTGACCCCTTTATATCGAATATAAGGCTTAATAAAAGACTAAATAAGCTTAAGCGTCAACCTCTTCCACCTCAAGCCCTCATATTGTTAGAGCCTTTTGAAGTTCCAACGGACGAAGAAGACGCTGATCCTGAGGAAAAAATAACCACTATGGAGAATGAGCTCCTAGATAATTTAGAAATGTTATCTGAAGATGTGGATTTTGATGATTCGTAGAGACTTCTGGGTTCTCTGATACTGTATAAGAATTAGATACTTACACTTATTTTTTGACACCTTTATGTATCTCAGACAACATCTATTGCATTGATCTAGAAATATAATTCTTAAAATACAAATAATAATTATTTAATAGAAAAAAATTTAACAAAAAGTAAAACCGCCTTCAAAACCCATAAAATAAACGTATAATAGATACTGTTCAGGAAGTCGGTGCCAGTTTTTCTTCAATTAAACTATAATAATTTATTTTATGGGTTTTTGAAGACGGTTTTACTTTTTTGTTAAAAGTTTTATTAGTTCTTAATTTTTAGTGCCGTAAAGAAATTAATCTTCGATTTACAAAAATCATAATTTTTACACACAAAATGCAGATGTAACAATAATACAGCACCTACATCCTTACTGTATTATTGTTACATCTGCTTACCCATTTACAATGTACAGGCGTAATGTTATTTTATAATCAAACCCGGAATGGGTGTAATCAAAGCCGAAATTCTTAATCAGATCTTTACGAAATTTGTATGGGACCATTTCGGAGTAAACTTTCAAACCAAAAAAGAATTTTGCAAATCCGTTTACAAATGACGGAGTTATGCCCGAACACATAAAAAATTATACATACTTATTGAGAACATCCTCCTTTTTTGAAGTCGGTAAATAATAAATTGGTAGACCCACAGCAGAAAACGTAACAATCAATAAATTAGGGTAGCCGCTATGCAATCCGAATTTCTAAAAATATTTCTACAAAGTTTATTTTCAATTACCTACATCTAAGAGAGGCAACCCTAAAACCATAGAAATTCTATGAGAACTTTAGAAGCATGTTTCTCCGAGATCCTACTGCATATGGATACGGTTATTTTTTTGGGGTTTTATTGTGTCATAGGTAATGTAATGAGCTGGAAATAAAATCCATATTCTTTTGGATATAGCATAAAAAAAAAACTTAAATAAAAAAAAAAAACCTGATACTCGCTTCCCTTGCAGATTTAAAGTTTGTAAATATAGTCAAAAATTGCGTAAAATACACCGTTAATTGTATATTGTGACAGAAATAAGAAAAACTTTTCCTGAGACGAGATATTTTGAGATTTATCAAAATACCTAAAAAAATAAAAATGGCTCTAACTTTGGTTCTAGGTATATTTGAATTCCGGGTGTTCTACTCTCGCATTTGAAACAGTTTCCAGCATCTATTAATGAAATAAAAAGGGCATGTCCGATTTTTAGGGTAAAAAAAACACTGTGCGGCGGTAGCTTCCCTCTTGCTTTTGGCGCCTTAACTATACAATCGATCATCATGGAATTTTGCATACTTACCTATCAGAAAAGGACATAGGACAGATATCAAAATAAAATGAGGAATAACAATCTTTATCTTTTTATTTTAAACAAATTATAAATATATATTATATTAAATGATTGAAAACTTAAAAACTCTAAATTAAAATATGCTTACAACAAAATTTATAAAATCAAACTATACAATAGATTAAACAAGTTTCTGTAACCTATTATGTCAATAAAGAATTATTACGGTATTATTTTTTAAATGTTTGAGACATCTGGGGGCCCTCGGGTCCCGGACCTTTGGACGGCGTTATTATTATTATATAGATTAAAACAAGTAGATAATATAAAATTTGTGCAAGCTTTTATTTTTATTGATAAAAAATCCTGCCGCCAAACAAAAGTAAGCTTTTACCTAGATTAATATAATTAGAAATTAAACGAACTTACCTAAGTGAAGTTCCATTTTAATTGTACGAACTGCATAGTCTCGAAATGATAAAGAAGACATGTAGTAGTCGCATCCGCTAGCCTTATGTCACGAATTTTTAGAGCTTAAATACTCAGTACCCCAACACTAGAAACAAACTTTTATGGGCACACCACTATATACGTCATTTAGTTCAGAGAATCAGCTGATACATATATGTATACCTATTAACTTTTATTATTTTACGACAAAGATTCCTTGTTTACAGGGTAGAAATTATTTTTAAATAAGTTTGGGGGGGTTGGGATATAGGTTATCATTTCGAGACTATGCAGTTCGTACAATTAAAATGGAACTTCACTTAGGTAAGTTCGTTTAATTTCTAATTGTACTTCACTGCATAGTCTCTTCATGATAAAGAAGACATGTAGATGTTTAGAGAGTCGTAAAATAATTATAACATGCATTTAAAAATATTTTTAATACGTATGTTTAGTTTAATTAATCATAAAGTTAAGCATTCGAACTTAAAACAATAGATAAATCTTTATCGGTAATAACCTCCCTATTATAAAATTGAGCAAAAACTGTCGAAGAACTGCTCCAACCAGCTGTTCTTCTAATGGTGTCGATGCTGACACCCAAACGCTTAGCCGCCGAGCTGGCTGCGTGTCGTGTACTGTGTGCTGAAAATATCGACACGTCTATTCCACTCCTTTCCAAAGTAGTCTTGATCCAGCGGCTAAGCGTCTGAGGCGTCACTGCTTTGTGCGGTTTTTTATAGGCAATAAAGAGGTTGTCACAGTCTCTTAAACATGATGTACGTTCTAAATAATTAAGTAAGGCACTGGCTGGACAAATTTTTTCATTGCTTGTAAAAAATGGTAACATCAGACTTGGCTGTACACTGCCTGGCCTCGACGTTTTAATAAGATCTGGTATTTTAATATATATTTTTTCAGGTAAAACTTGAATGTTTGTTATCTTAATAAGGGAAAATGTTTGGACTCTATGGGCAGTTACAATTGCTAAAAGGGTAATTAATTTTTTAGAAATATCTTCTAGAGATAGAAGGTTATTTTCGCCTCTCTGAGTTAAATAACTGAGAACAATTGATGGATCCCAAGTAATATCATACTTGGGATGCGGTGGGCGAAGTCTAAATACTCCTTTCAAGAAACAGGAGATCCTATCGTCACTGCATATTTTTGAACCAATAATAAGGGATAAAGCTGACCTGCAACAGTTTATGCTGCTATAAACTGCACCATCTTCATATAATTTTGATAAAAATGCCAGAATATGTGGCACTGATGTTTGTTGGTAATCTAAATTAAATTGAAGACAGTATTCATACCACTGCTTCAAATAAGTACTGTACTGTTTGAAAGTATTTTCAGATAAGGAGGCCAGCATGACAGTCATTGGGCCCGCAGACACGCCGCGTCTTGCAAGCGCTTCCCTGACAAGCGCGCGGCAACCAGGATAAGGCGTTGACGAAAATGGAGATTGCTGGAATAAGATTTAAGCAAGTTATCACAGGGGCCAAAGCGTATAGGTTTAGAAACAGCAAGTCTGTGAAATACTGGGTACCAAGGCTGTGTTGGCCAGTCTGGTACTACCACTATACCCTCCGATTGTTCAGAGATTACCTTTTGAAGGACTTTTGTTATCAAGACAAAAGGTGGAAAAGCATAAAAGAAATATGGCTTCCATGATAAAGTAAAAGCATCAAGTTTAAAAGCATCAGGATCATTTTTCCATGCCACATACAAATCACACTTAGCATTAGCCCGAGTGGCAAATAAATCTATTTCTGGGACACCATATCGCTGACTGAATTCGATAGTGGCACAAGACAAAATTCAACAATTTGAGAAAACGTACAATAAATATTCGAAGACTAGTGCGCGCGCACAGAAAAGCTCTTACCGACTGTATTTTATGGAATATAATTATAGTTTATGTTTGGTTTATAAACATCTACGTTATAGCTTCAGTTGCCGGCAGTAATAGTTTTGAAATATTTTTTGTTATTTTTATTAATATGAGGTGCAGAAGATGGTGACTCCGAGTTGTGCCAGTATTGCATTGTTTTGTTTTCACTTTTTTGAGTAATGCTAGAAACTATGTTATAAAAGTAAAGAAAATAAGAATGCATTTTCACGAAAAACTAGCTAAGACTAAAAGACTAGAACTAGAAGTGCTAAGACTAGAAGTGCTCATCAATGGAATTGTTAAATCGTAAATAAAAGTACAGAGGCCAGCACATCAAGCTACCCCAATCTGTCAGATTTTCCCAATTGAATATGAACCTTATTTCTCTGTGCTAAAGTTGAAAATCTATCAAAGAAATTTGACAGATTGGGGTAGGTTGACCTGCTGGCGTCTGTACCATAAATGTTTAGTAACTTAATTTATTATCATACTTTTCACGATGAGCCGGTGTTGCATGAAAGAGATGCAACAATATCGTTTATTCACTAACGACACTTACGCCTCCAACCGGGTAGTTTATGAACTAACGAGTTGGGTCTTTAATGCATAAAATAAAGTACCTAATTTAGAACAAGAATTCATTATTAACTCAAATTGCCACAAATTCGACTTGTGCCACTAATGTATTCAGTCAGCGATATGTTCCTAAAATAGACTTATAATAATCATCATTCAGTTCACATTCAATATCAGAGTGGGATTTTCTAGACTCTGTATCTGCAATCACATTCTGTGTAGATTTTATATAGGATGCAAACAAATAAAGTTTTCGATTTTCACACCATTGCCATATTTGCCTAGCAACAGAACATAAATGTGGGTATTGTATGCCTCCCATGCGGTTTATGTATGAAATAGCTGTAGTGTTGTCCACACGCAGTAGAATTTCACAGTCTTGAAGATTGTTAGTAAAAGCTTTAAGAGCAAGGAAAGCTGCCATTAATTCTAAGTGGTTGATGTGCCGTTGTCTTTCCTTTTCATTCCACAACCCTGCAGCTTTTTCGTTACCGCATGAGGCTCCCCAGCCAGTGAGCGAAGAGTCTGAAAATATTTCAAGAGTATAATTACTACATTTTATCTTGCTGACATCTGTGTCAATGTGTGAAAACCACCACTTAAAGTCAGGTATTAATTTTTCTGATAATGGCATCACTTTTTCAAAATTATTATTAAACTTGTTTAAATAAATAAATTTTTGTCTTTCCTTAGTGTACAAAAATCCATAATCTATAGCAGGGCATGCCGCTACAAGTAATCCAGTCAGATGTGCAAGCTCTCTTATTTTACAAAATTTTAAGGATAAAAAGTTTTGAATTTCTTGTTTTATAACATAGAAATAGAAAGAAAAACACACAAAGAAATAGTGTATTCTTTGGAACTGAATTCAAAACCTAAAAATGTAACACACATACTAGGTGATAAAGAACTTTTTTCTTTATTTATTATGAATCCCAGATCAGATAAAATTGTCATGGTTTTTTGTACATTAATACTACAATCAGCATATGTAGTACCGGAGCACCAAATATCATCTAAGTATATAACTGATATGAAACCCATTGATCTTAGATGTTGTACAACTGGTTTTAAAATCTTTGTGAACACATATGGGGCAGTATTAAGCCCAAATGGGAGAACCTGAAACTCATATAATTTTTGTTTCCAAAGGAAACGTAGGTATTTTTTGTCACTATTGTGAATGGGTACTAAAAAATAAGCATCTTTGAGGTCAATGGTGCTCATGTAGCAATTTCGAGTAAGTAGTTTAGTAACTGTACGGTAATCTTCTAGTTTAAAGTGTTCTGTGAAAATAAACTTATTTAGTTCTTTTAGGTTTAAGATAAATCTAGTCTCACCATTAGGTTTAGGTACTGTAAAAATTTTTTAAAGGAATTGTCCTTCACATGGTTCACAACCGTTTATGGCGCCACTATTCAGTAACAGTTTTACAGATTTGTCTATTTCTAGACTATCCTTGAAAGAAAAGGATTTATTCACAGGGATAACTTGTTGTGATGGTGTACAACTAAAAGGGATTTTATAGCCAGTTATCCAGCTTAAAATTCTAGGGTCAGAAGTTATAGTCATCCATTGATGTTTAAAATATTTCAATCTACCACAGTGTGTTTGACTAACCTCATTTAGTTGCGATTGTTTATTCGCATGGGAGTCTTGTTCGGATAAGCTTTCTGGAAGGCTGGTTGAGCCGCTGGTATTGGCTTCTTGTAAGACTGGTAGAAACGTTGTGGCCCGGGCTGGTATACACGGCCCCGAGGCTGGTGTGTTACCGGGCCCTTGAAGTTTAAATGCTTCTGATGTTGTTGATTTGTTGGCTTTTTAGTTTTATTCATACTGATTTCTTGAGCAGATTTTTTAATTGCCTTTGAAGCCTTAAGTTTTTCAGCAAAACCTTCTCCAAAAAGCCAAGTGTCCGTTTCTGTGTCTTTGATTGCCTCTCTAGTAGTTTGCTCCAACCCTTGCAGTATGAAATTCTTTCTTGTTGTGGTCTCCTGATGTTGGTGGTCACACAACAGACGAGCAGCATCCACAACTACATTGATTATAGGGGCATTTTCTTTGTTTTTGCATAGTTTTCCAAAAACTGTAGCAAGTGCAGTTAATGCACGACCAACTTGATCTTGTTTGGCTGCAATAGCTTTGTCTCTCTTTACTGCCACTTCTACTACGGCAGCTTGTGCCTCTAAGTTCAATTTGGGGGCCCCAAGGGTTTTGCAATTTTCTGGTGGTGGATATTTTTCCTTGAGTTCATTTCTTTTTTCTTTGGCTAGGCCATTTTTGATGATATCAGCCCATCTTGTGGCCAATTCTTTATGTATTGGTGGTCCAAAATTGCTGTCTTGGGGGGCATCCCCGAGGAGATTTAAAATGTCATCATCTAAAGGCTCCTCTGAAAGAAGAATGAAGGGGCCCATGTCAATACATGGTAACAAACGGGTCAGTGGGTCGTCTTAGGGGCGGATTTAACAAACGAAATACCTATTTCTACTAAATAGTAGAAAATAGTATAGAGGGTGAATACCCATCTTGATACGATTGAATAAGGCTAAATAGCCCGTCATGTACGGTTTGTTAAATAGTAGAATGCCTCAATAGGCCTCTGACAAACACGTGGTTTACGTATAGTTATGTACACTGTATTTTATAACCTATAAGAGGGAAAAAACTTACCTTCTTGGTCCTTATTTTCTCCGAAATTACAATTTGCGTCATCCTGAATAGGATCTTCCTGAGTGAGATCTTCGACTGATCCCACCATTATATCGTTATCTGGCGGTATGAGTGACGCTGATGGCGTACGTGACCGCGTGCGCGAATGGCGCCGGCGACGCTTTTTTTGCAATAGATCACTGTACTTCTTTAGTTTTCTTTCAATTTTTTCTTCACTGGACTCACGTTTACGTTTGGGCATTGTTTTTAAGATAATAACTCTGTTAAATTTAATTAGAAAGCGAATATTCTTTTTGTGCTGTGACTCAGGCTGCACGAAAAACGATAATGGCGTATATAGTGGTGTGCCCATAAAAGTTTGTTTCTAGTGTTGGGGTACTGAGTATTTGAGCTCTAAAAATTCGTGACATAAGGCTAGCGGATGCGACTACTACATGTCTTCTTTATCATGAAGAGACTATGCAGTGAAGTACAATTTGACTGGGCTGTATAAGGCCCCGACACCCACTGGCGGCACGGCACGACAAGGGATTTTGGTAATACTTACAGATGATTTTTAATCTAATTTAACACTGTTAACACTAACATTTCATTGATACGTCACAGCCTGCCTTGGCATCCTTTGGCACGTTCTGGTTCTGGCATGCCGTGACATCCCGAATAATTGTGACCGCTAACCATGATAAAATAAGATCTCGAATCATTTGCGCTAACTAAAATCCCTTGCCGTGCCATGCCGTCAGTAGATGACGGCCCTAACTTAAATTATCACCAACAATAGTAAAGGAAAAATTATGCGAAAAGAAGTATAAAATTTCAATTTACAGTATTAATTATTATATTATCTTTATCACGTTATTAGATAAATAATTATCCATACTAATATTATCTATAAATGTGAAAGTAACTTTGTCTTTGTTACGCCTTCGTGGCCAAACCGCTGGGCAATTGTGATGAAGAATATGGAGATAGTTTGTAGCCTGGGGAAGGACATGGAGGAAGCTAGTTTATTATGACACAACACCAACGAACGACATGTCTGGAGTCTTTCCCAAATCGAGAAATGGAAGAATAAACGTTTGAGAAACAGTGGTTGGAAATACCTAAATACCTTTATTTTTATAAATTAAATAATTACAATATTAAAATAAGTTATGGATTGTAAAACTATGCTACTATAATGTGAAAGTTTTTGAGAATGGATGGATGGATATTTGTTACTTTTTCACGCCTTAACGGTTGAACGGATTTCATTGAAACTTGGCACCTAAATAGACCATGACCTGGATTAACACAAGATAGGTGCGTACGTAAGCCCGGGTGAATGAAGTGCATTATTTACTAGTGCCGTAGAATCGGAGTACGCCATCTAAAGCTAAGTTTAGGCTACGACACTATACACCGTGCACACAGTGGCCGGCACAGTGTCTGTGTGAACACTCATAAACTCAACAAATACCCACACCTTGTGACACCGAGTATCTAAGCGTTCACACACAGTGACAGACGTTGAGTGTACTGCCTATAGTGTTGTAGACTAAACTAAGTTCGCTCCGGTCTTATTGGCGCCGATTCCCTTGTTCACAAACTAAACTAAATTTAAGTTCAGTGCATCTTGTTCTTTTTATTTCACATGAAAAGGACAGAAGATAAATATTAGTTTAGTTCTGTCAAATTAGTCAGCGCCTGACTTAAATTGACGTATTTTTAGTAGCCAATTTTTGACTACCAAAAATACGTCAATCACGTCTAAGCTTGTGGAGTATCTTAATTTGACAGGACTAAACTAATATTTATCTTCTATACTTTTCTTAATAAAATTGAAAAAAAAGATGCACTGAAATTAAATTTAGTTTAGTTTGTGAACAAGGGAATCGGCGCCATTAGCGATAAAGAATATGCCATGACCTAAGAGAGCCCAAACTTGACCTCAGAAATACGCAACAAGATCGGCCTTTTAGTTGTTATGAAAAACTACATGGGAGCGTATAACGCATTGCCAAAACAATGTAACTTGTGATATTAAATGATATATAAAAAGTTACTTACATAAACTCTAATAGCTATAGATACTGTAAAATTGTAAAAAAATACAAATAGAAGCAAATATAGTTTAAAAGTCTATATTTGCTTTTATTAATATTATTATAAAAAGATTGTTTTAAGTATATTAATAATAAAAAGTATATACTAAACAATATATATATATGTATACCTATGTATGTTATGTAGGTGTAACATAATTAACGCAAGACCTCATACACCCCAATTAGAGTATTGAGTTAAAAGCATAATACAATGACCAAAACTTATTTTTTTAAAGCTTGCTATTTTTATTAAGAAAATCGTGCTGACACTAGCATTACTTTATGCATTTAAAATTGAGTCTAATTGCCTTGAGATAAGGTTTAATTTTATTTGGCTTAATATGAAAAAATACATAATTAAAAAATATACCTATATTAAAGTCACTGAAATCGATTCAGTAGTCAATTTTGAACAAACTACTTTCAGGACTTGCGTTTATTCTGTTACACGTTGTATATATTTAATATTTAGTCGGGCCACCTTGCGCGTCTAATACAGCGTCCAGCCTGTCCTTCATGCCGGCCACCATGTTCCAGCAGGTGTCCGTGCCCCTGAATTGCTCCCATGTAGTATGGGCTTCTCGCCGCAAGTTTTCGTTGTTGCGGATTTCTGAGGCATCCTAATCGAGAACCATGAGACCCCATAGATTCTCGATTGGATTTAAGTCCGGGCTCTTTGCAGGCCATGGCAGGCAGATGACGTCATCCTGTGCCGCGAACCACTCCTGCACCACTCTGCAGGTGTGCACGCGGCAGTTGTCTTGGCACAAGTAAATAATGCCTTCTGGGTAGTGCAAGCGCACGGTGGGGATCATCACGTCGCGTAAAATTTCGACGTACTGATCCCCAGTCATGCACCCGCTAACCTCCACCAGTTCACCCGGTCCCATTGAGCTCATCCATCCCCAAAAATTTAGAGATATTCTTCCACTTGCCCGATTTGGCAAAGTATTCACCTCCACATAGCACTCATTGCTATTGCGCCATAATATTTTTCTTCCGTCCATATCCGACCGGAAGCTTTTTTCATCAACAAAAATGACGATATTGCTTGCCCAGTCAAAATTGTAATACTCTAGGCAAAAACTTACTCTTGCCTCCTTATGCGCCTGGGTCATTTCAATCTTCTTGGCAGGGCGGCAACATTTCTTTCCTGCATCCTTTAGGCGTCTCCTGACTGTGTCCATTGAAATCTAAAACAAAGAAAAATTTGTCATTAAACTTCAATACTGACCTAAGATTATTATGACAAATTGTCAACTTAACTAATCTGCATTCGCGATTTATTTGCCAAAAATGCAAACAAAAATTAATTTAAGGAAAAATAACTTTAAATCCTACACAATTTAGTGCTCGTGAATATGGAGAAAGCGCTGAGAATTTACATTGATAGGTATCCTGACCGGCGGCATTGCGCACATGTTTTACAACATTGTTTCTTTTCGGGTACCGGCCGCTATTTATTGTTTTATGACTTGTTACGTCGAAGCCGCCGGCCGAAAGTTTTTATTTTATGAAACAAAAGATTTATTCTAGGAAAGGTAATTTTTGAAGCGAACCGAGTGTTTCGAACGAACACGTGCGAAAGTAATAAAAATTGGAGAATTTTCAGATTACTTTACAATGGTATTTATTTTTGTTTCCGTTTCGCAAATGTAATATTTCGGCATGCCTATAACACCGGTTGAAGAAATATAACTAGTTACAAAAAGATAGTTTTAAAACTGTTGACGACTTCGACATCAACAGTTGCGTTTCGCGAAAGTAAAGTAACGACCCAGCCATGCCTAGCGCGCTTGACTTGGCGGGGCGGGTGGCCGAAGGCTCGCTGCGCGCGTTTATTCACGTATGAAGAAATAAAACAAATCAGGTTTATTGGATTCCCATAACGTTTCGGAAATAATTTCTTCCGGTCTTCTTAGTATGATATACTGAATTCACCCTATCAGTCTGCGGAGGGCCGTGGCGCATCCGCAGCGTCCTTAAAACCCGTTTGAACGCCGAGCGCCCTTGTCTATTTTAGGTAGTAGGTAGATATTATTTTAATTAATTTTGTTATTCACTTTTTAAGAAAACGATGTTTTATGTTAGAGGTGATAAGTGTGATTACAAGCTACACATGGACTCACGCTGTACGAAGTTGAGGTTACTCTTGTGCTTAAAAAAGGATCGGCAGAGTGTGCAGCGACCATAGCCGCATCGTCTGCCGCTGTAGTGGCTCTCGCGTACAGCTGGCGGTGGTGGGCTTCTAATGTTCCGCTTTCTTGCCACCGCCGAATCCAGAAGTAAACAGATTTTTTCTGGAACGAAACAAATAGCTATAGTTTATTTGCCTATTATTAAAATATTTTCTTGGCACTTTAAAGCCCTGTTTTTATATTTTCTTTAGGTATGCCTGATCATTACAGTTTTATTAAATTATGTAGCCTATGTATTTCTCTTCTTGTATTATGTAACAACATTTATCTTATCTCTATGCAATAAAAACTTTCTAGAACGTTAACTTATAAAAATCGAACTTCGGCATGTTTTCATTATACAAAATTCTTGCTATTGGTTTTAGAAACCTATGGACCGATTTACAAAATTCAAACGGGAATATGAGTTTTAAACATAATCCTCTGATTTGACATTAAAATCACGCAAATATTCTTAAACAAGTCAGTGGGTCATCTTAAAACAATAACAGTTCATCGTTTTCTGTTTAACTAAGTATCAGCTCTGAATTTAAGCTTTCACTGATAACTACTCTACATTTTAATGACGCTTGGAACAGCGCGCAGCTTTAAAAACTAAATATCGGGAATTCATGAAAGAACACTAAGTAGATGCCTACTTGTCTATTCCTTCTGTTAACTAAAGAGTCCCTATCAATTTCGCAGTCTAAAAACAGAAAATTCAATGTTTTTCAGCGCAAATTTCTCAATTACCTTAAGTTAAATAGTTCTTTTTTAAATACACAGTTGTTTATCAACATTTTATCTAGTAAGTCTACAAATTTAAATTTTGATAACTACTTAATATAAATTACGAAAAATAAAAATAATTAATAATAATTATTAATAAAAATCTAACACACGTTTTTACGTAAGCACGAAACACCATGTTTTTCAATTGCTTTCTTAACTTACTGGTAGCAAATAACAATCTGAAAAAAAATTCTAAATACTAGGCATATAGTATATTAGTAAGTCTACATTTATTTTTTAAGTTTAATGAATTATTACTTGTAAAAAATGTTGAATCACGCTGAAAAACCCAATAAAATCATGTGCGGAACCGTTGTCTACGCGTAAGAATTTATTGAAAATAATATTATGTGTTAATTATTTTAATATTTGAGGTATATATAGCTACCAAAATCAATGTTTAAATTTTTATTTTGACTACTTATTTAATTGTAGTAAAATATCTAAATAATGCGTTATAAACTCGAATTCGTTCGTTCCTGTACTAAAATTTCAATTCGTACTTATACTTTGTATTAAAAAAAAAAAAAAACTAGATAAAGGTTGTTGAGAAAATTGCGCTAAAAATATATTTTCTGTTTTTACACCGCGAAATTGATAGGGACTCATAATTCGAAAATTCTATAGAAAAACACCATTGACACATTTTTTCAATACTAGCCTTAGTTTATTTTTTAAGTATAAATTATAATCATATAAATTATTACTTACCGTTATGCCCGTTTGCCGACAAATATCAATCACCCGGCATCCACTCAATCTAAGGGCTATGATGCGCTCCCTTTCGATTTGCGTCAACTGAGGCGCCATTATTATTTTAAATTTGTCAAAATAATTAAAACGCACACACAACCCGAATACGCACACAGTCCGACTCCAACTGACGTAATGATAATAAACACGAAGCGAACGATGTGCTGAGTGCTTTCGTTTAACTTCGTGAAGGATCGGAAAACCTCGGCAGCGGTGGCGGACGCGCAGGGGTGCGTGGGTGTGGCTTATTCCTAGTGAGACATGATGATTGGCTCCCAATTATTACTATGAGCAACCATTGGGCAATTGTAGAAACGTTGAAAACTCCACCAATCATGTTAAAGATACTTTCTTTCTAACACTATACGGCGCGTCGTAGTTATAGATATGTATAGAGTATAGCTTGATGTGCTGGCGTCTGTACAAAAGTAGTCGAACTAGTAAAAAACTAGTCAAACTAGTACGAAACTAGTCGAACTAGTACAAAGCTAGTCGAGACTAGTGCAAAACTAGTCGAGACTATTTCAAAACAAGTGCAGATTAGTGAAAAAATAGTCGAACTAGCACAAAACTAGTCGAACTAGTACAAAACTAGTCGAGACTAGTCCAAAACTAGTCGAGACATGTACAAAACTAGTCGTGACTAGTACAAAACTAGTCGAATTAGTACAAAACTAGTCGAACTAGTAAAAAACTAGTCAAGACTAGTACAAAACTAGTCGAGACTAGTACAAAAATAGTCGAGACTAGTACAAAACTAGTCGAATTAGTACAAAACTACTAGTAAAAAGCTAGTCGAGACTAGTAAAGAGCTAGTCGAAACTAGTACAAAACTAGTCGAGACTAGTACAAAACTAGTCGAACTAGTACAAGACTAGTACAAAACTAGTCGAGTCTATTACAAAACTAGTCGAGACTAGTACAAAACTAGTCGAGACTAGTACGAATCTAGTCGAGACTAGTACGAAACTAGTCGAACTAGAACAAAGGTAGTCATGACTAGTACAAAACTAGTCGAGACTAGTACAAAACTAGTAGAACTAGTACGAAACTAGTCGAATTAGTACAAAACTAGTCGAAATAGTACAAAGCTAGTCGAGACTAGTACAAGACTAGTCGAGACTATTTCAAAACTAGTGCATATTAGTGAAAAAATAGTCGAATTAGTACAAAACTAGTCGAACTAGTTCAAAACTAGTCGAACTAGTACAAAGCTAGTAGAGACTAGTACAAGACTAGTCGAGACTATTTCAAAACTAGTGCAGATTAGTGAAAAATAGTGGAACTAGTACAAAACTAGTCAAACTAGTACAAAACTAGTCGAGACTAGTCCAAAACTAGTCGAGACTTGTACAAAACTAGTCGTAACTAGTACAAAACTAGTCGAATTAGTACAAAACTAGTCGAACTAGTAAAAAACTAGTCAAGACTAGTACTAGTCTCGAGTAATTTCTAACTAGTTTTGTACTAGTCTCGACTAATTTTGAACTAGTTTCGACTAGTTTTGTAGTCGAAACTAGTTCAAAATTAGTCGAGACTAGTACAAAAATCGTCAAACTAGTACAAGACTAGTCGAGACTAGTACAAAAATAGTCGAGACTAGTACAAAACTAGTCGAATTAGTACAAAACTACTAGTAAAAAGCTAGTCGAGACTAGTAAAGAGTTAGTCGAAACTAGTACAAAACTAGTCGAGACTAGTACAAAACTAGTCGAACTAGTACAAGACTAGTACAAAACTAGTCGAGTCTATTACAAAACTAGTCGAGACTAGTACAAAACTAGTCGAGACTAGAACGAATCTAGTCGAGACTAGTATGAAACTAGTCGAACTAGAACAAAGCTAGTCATGACTAGTACAAAACTAGTCGAGACTAGTACAAAACTAGAAGAACTAGTACGAAACTAGTCGAATTAGTACAAAACTAGTCGAACTAGTACAAAGCTAGTCGAGACTAGTACAAGACTAGTCGAGACTATTTCAAAACTAGTGCAGATTAGTGAAAAAATAGTCGAACTAGTACAAAACTAGTCGAACTAGTTCAAAACTAGTCGAACTAGTACAAAGCTAGTAGAGACTAGTACAAGACTAGTCGAGACTATTTCAAAACTAGTGCAGATTAGTGAAAAAATAGTCGAACTAGTACAAAACTAGTCGAACTAGTACAAAACTAGTCGAGACTAGTCCAAAACTAGTCGAGACTTGTACAAAACCAGTCGTAACTAGTACAAAACTAGTCGAATTAGTACAAAACTAGTCGAACTAGTAAAAAACTAGTCAAGACTAGTACTAGTCTCGAGTAATTTCTAACTAGTTTTGTACTAGTCTCGACTAATTTTGAACTAGTTTCGACTAGTTTTGTAGTCGAAACTAGTTCAAAATTAGTAGAGACTAGTACAAAACTCGTCAAACTAGTACAAAACTAGTCGAGACTAGTACAAAACTAGTCAAGACTAGTGCAAAACTAGTCGAACTAGTACAAAGCTAGTCGAGACTAGTACGAAACTAGTTGAACTAGTACAAAACTAGTCGAGACTAGTACAAAACTAGTCGAGACTAGTCCAAAACTTGTGCAGACTAGTCAAAACTAGTCGAGACTAGTACAAAACCAGTCGAGACTAGTAAAAAGCTAGTCGAAACTAGTACAAAACTAGTCGAACTAGTACAAAACTAGTCCTAATTAGTACGAAACTAGTCCACCTAGTACAAAACTACTACAAAACTAGTCGCGACTAGTACAAAACTAGTACAAAACTAGTCGAGACATGTGCAAAACTAGTCGAACTGGTACAAAGCTAGTCGAGACTAGTACGAAACTAGTCGAAATAGTACAAAACTAGTCGAGACTAGTACAAAACTAGTCGAGACTAGTACAAAACTAGTCGAACTAGTACTAAACTAGTCGAGACTAGTACAAAACTAGTTTAGACTAGTACAAAACTAGTCGAACTGGTACAAAGCTAGTCGAGACTAGTACGAAACTAGTCGAACTAGTACAAAACTAGTCGAGACTAGTACAAAACTAGTCGAGACTAGTACAAAACTAGTCGAACTAGTACTAAACTAGTCGAGACTAGTACAAAACTAGTTTAGATTAGTACAAAACTAGTCGAACTAGTACAAAGCTAGTCGAGGCTAGTACAAAACAGTCGAGACTAGTACTAAACTAGTCGAGACTAGTACGAATCTAGTCGAGACTAGTACAAAACTTGTCGAGACGTGTCCATAACTAGTCGAACTAGTACAAAACTAGTCGAACTAGTACAAAGCTAGTCGAACTAGTACAAAGCTAGTCGAGACTAGTACAAAAGTAGTCGAACTAGTAAAAAACTAGTCGAACTAGTACAAAACTAGTCGACTAGTACAAAGCTAGTCGAGACTAGTGAAAAACTTGTGCAGACTAGTACAAAACTAGTCGAACTAGTTCAAAACTAGTCGATCTAGTACAAAGCTAGTAAAGACTAGTACAAAACTAGTCGAGAATATTTCAAAACTAGTGCAGATTAGTGATAAAATAGTCGAACTAGTACAAAACTAGTCGAGACTAGTCCAAAACTAGTCGAGACTTGTACAAAACTAGTCGTGACTAGTACAAAACTAGTCGAATTAGTACAAAACTAGTCGAACTAGTAAAAAACTAGTCGAACTAGTACAAAACTAGTCAAACTGGTACAAAACTAGTCGAACTAGAACAAAGCTAGTAGAACTAGTACAAAGCTAGTCGAGACTAGTACAAAACTTGTCGAACTAGTACAAAACTAGTCGAGACTAGTACAAAACTAGTCGAACTAGTACTAAACTAGTACAAAATTTGTCGAGACTAATACAAAACTAGTCGAGACTAGTGCAAAACTAGTCGAACTAGGACAAAGCTAGTCGAGACTAGTACGAAACTAGTTGAACTAGTACAAAACTAGTCGAGACTAGTACAAAACTAGTCGAGACTAGTGCAAAACTAGTCGAACTAGTACGAAACTAGTGGAGACTAGTATAAAACTAGTCGTGACTAGTACAAAACTAGTCGAGACTAGTCCATATTTAGTCGAACTAGTACAAAACTAGTCGAACTAGTACAAAGCTAGTCGAACTAGTACAAAGCTAGTCGAGGCTAGTACAAAAGTAGTCGAACTAGTAAAAAACTAGTTGAACTAGTACAAAACTAGTCGAACTAGTTCAAAACTAGTCGATCTAGTACAAAGCTAGTAGAGACTATTACAAAACTAGTCGAGAATATTTCAAAACTAGTGCAGATTAGTGATAAAAAAGTCGAACTAGTACAAAACTAGTCGAGACTAGTCCAAAACTAGTCGAGACTTGTACAAAACTAGTCGTGACTAGTACAAAACTAGTCGAATTAGTACAAAACTAGTCGAGACTAGTCCAAACTAGTCGAGACTAGTACAAAACTAGTCGAACTAGTACTAAACTAGTCGAGACTAGTACAAAACTAGTTTAGACTAGTACAAAACTAGTCGAACTAGTACAAAGCTAGTCGAGGCTAGTACAAAACAGTCGAGACTAGTACTAAACTAGTCGAGACTAGTACGAATCTAGTCGAGACTAGTACAAAACTTGTCGAGACGTGTCCATAACTAGTCGAACTAGTACAAAACTAGTCGAACTAGTACAAAGCTAGTCGAGACTAGTACAAAAGTAGTCGAACTAGTAAAAAACTAGTCGAACTAGTACAAAACTAGTCGACTAGCACAAAGCTAGTCGAGACTAGTGAAAAACTTGTGCAGACTAGTACAAAACTAGTCGAACTAGTTCAAAACTAGTCGATCTAGTACAAAGCTAGTAAAGACTAGTACAAAACTAGTCGAGAATATTTCAAAACTAGTGCAGATTAGTGATAAACTAGTCGAACTAGTACAAAACTAGTCGAGACTAGTCCAAAACTAGTCGAGACTTGTACAAAACTAGTCGTGACTAGTACAAAACTAGTCGAATTAGTACAAAACTAGTCGAACTAGTAAAAAACTAGTCGAACTAGTACAAAACTAGTCAAACTAGTACAAAGCTAGTCGAACTAGTACAAAGCTAGTCGAGGCTAGTACAAAAGTAGTCGAACTAGTAAAAAACTAGTTGAACTAGTACAAAACTAGTCGAACTAGTTCAAAACTAGTCGATCTAGTACAAAGCTAGTAGAGACTATTACAAAACTAGTCGAGAATATTTCAAAACTAGTGCAGATTAGTGATAAAATAGTCGAACTAGTACAAAACTAGTCGAGACTAGTCCAAAACTTGTGCAGACTAGTCAAAACTAGTCGAACTAGTACAAAACCAGTCGGGACTAGTAAAAAACTAGTCGAGACTAGTCCAAAACTTGTGCAAACTAGTACGAATCTAGTCGAGACTAGTACAAAACTAGTCGAACTAGTACGAAACTAGTGGAGACTAGTATAAAACTAGTCGTGACTAGTACAAAACTAGTCGAGACTAGTCCATGTTTAGTCGAACTAGTACAAAACTAGTCGAACTAGTACAAAGCTAGTCAAACTAGTACAAAGCTAGTCGAGGCTAGTACAAAAGTAGTCGAACTAGTAAAAAACTAGTCGAACTAGTACAAAACTAGTCGAGACTAGTCCAAAACTAGTCGAGACTTGTACAAAACTAGTCGTGACTAGTACAAAACTAGTCGAATTAGTACAAAACTAGTCGAACTAGTAAAAAACTAGTCGAACTAGTACAAAACTATTCAAACTAGTACAAAACTAGTCGAACTAGAACAAAGCTAGTCGAACTAGTACAAAACTAGTCGAGACTAGTACAAAACTAGTCGAACTAGTACAAAACTAGTACAAAATTAGTCGAGACTAATACAAAACTAGTCGAGACTAGTGCAAAACTAGTCGAACTACGACAAAGCTAGTCGAGACTAGTACGAAACTAGTTGAACTAGTACAAAACTAGTCGAGACTAGTACAAAACTAGTCGAGACTAGTCCAAAACTTGTGCAGACTAGTCAAAACTAGTCGAGACTAGTACAAAACCAGTCGAGACTAGTAAAAAGCTAGTCGAAACTAGTACAAAACTAGTCGAACTAGTACAAAAGTAGTCCCAACTAGTACGAAACTAGTCCACCTAGTACAAAACTACTACAAAACTAGTCGCGGCTAGTACAAAACTAGTACAAAACTAGTCGAGACATGTGCAAAACTAGTCGAACTGGTACAAAGCTAGTCGAGACTAGTACGAAACTAGTCGAACTAGTACAAAACTAGTCGAGACTAGTACAAAACTAGTCGAGACTAGTACAAAACTAATCGAACTAGTACTAAACTATTCGAGACTAGTACAAAACTAGTTTAGACTAGTACAAAACTAGTCGAACTAGTACAAAGCTAGTCGAGGCTAGTACAAAACAGTCGAGACTAGTACTAAACTAGTCGAGACTAGTACAAAACTAATCGAACTAGTACTAAACTAGTCGAACTAGTACAAAGCTAGTCAAGACTAGTGAAAAACTAGTCGAGACTAGTACAAAACTAGTCGAGACTAGTCAAAAACTAGTCGAACTAGTACAAAACTAGTCGAACTAGTACAAAGCTAGTCGTGACTATTTCAAAACTAGTGCAGATTTGTGAAAAACTAGTCGAACTAGTACAAAACTAGTCGAGACTTGTACAAAACTAGTCGTGAATAGTACAAAACTAGTCGAGGCTAGTACAAAACTAGTCGAACTAGTACAAAACTAGTCGAGACTAGTACAAAACTAGTTAAGCTAGTCAAGACTAGTACAAAACTAGTCGAGACTAGTATAAAACTAGTCGAGACTAGTACAAAACTAGTCGAGACTAGTCCATAACTAGTCGAACTAGTACAAAACTAGTCGAACAAGTACAAAGCTAGTCGAACTAGTACAAAGCTAGTCGAGGCTAGTACAAAAGTAGTCGAACTAGTAAAAAACTAATCGAACTAGTACGAAACTAGTCGAACTAGTACAAAGCTAGTCGAGACTAGTGAAAAACTTGCGCAGACTAGTACAAAACTAGTCGAACTGGTTCAAAACTAGTCGAACTAGTACAAAGCTAGTAGAGACTAGTACAAAACTAGTCGAGACTATTTCAAAACTAGTGCAGATTAGTGAAAAAATAGTCGAACTAGTACAAAACTAGTCGAACTAGTACAAAACTAGTCGAAACTAGTCCAAAACTAGTCGAGACTTGTACAAAACTAGTCGTGACTAGTACAAAACTAGTCAAATTAGTACAAAACTAGTCGAACTAGTACAAAACTAGTCGAGTCTATTACAAAACTAGTCGAGACTAGTACAAAACTAGTCGAGACTAGTGCAAAACTAGTCGAACTAGGACAAAGCTAGTCGAGACTAGTACGAAACTAGTTGAACTAGTACAAAACTAGTCGAGACTAGTACAAAACTAGTCGAGACTAGTGCAAAACTAGTCGAACTAGTACGAAACTAGTGGAGACTAGTATAAAACTAGTCGTGACTAGTACAAAACTAGTCGAGACTAGTCCATATTTAGTCGAACTAGTACAAAACTAGTCGAACTAGTACAAAGCTAGTCGAACTAGTACAAAGCTAGTCGAGGCTAGTACAAAAGTAGTCGAACTAGTAAAAAACTAGTTGAACTAGTACAAAACTAGTCGAACTAGTTCAAAACTAGTCGATCTAGTACAAAGCTAGTAGAGACTATTACAAAACTAGTCGAGAATATTTCAAAACTAGTGCAGATTAGTGATAAAATAGTCGAACTAGTACAAAACTAGTCGAGACTAGTCCAAAACTAGTCGAGACTTGTACAAAACTAGTCGTGACTAGTACAAAACTAGTCGAATTAGTACAAAACTAGTCGAGACTAGTCCAAACTAGTCGAGACTAGTACAAAACTAGTCGAACTAGTACTAAACTAGTCGAGACTAGTACAAAACTAGTTTAGACTAGTACAAAACTAGTCGAACTAGTACAAAGCTAGTCGAGGCTAGTACAAAACAGTCGAGACTAGTACTAAACTAGTCGAGACTAGTACGAATCTAGTCGAGACTAGTACAAAACTTGTCGAGACGTGTCCATAACTAGTCGAACTAGTACAAAACTAGTCGAACTAGTACAAAGCTAGTCGAGACTAGTACAAAAGTAGTCGAACTAGTAAAAAACTAGTCGAACTAGTACAAAACTAGTCGACTAGCACAAAGCTAGTCGAGACAAGTGAAAAACTTGTGCAGACTAGTACAAAACTAGTCGAACTAGTTCAAAACTAGTCGATCTAGTACAAAGCTAGTAAAGACTAGTACAAAACTAGTCGAGAATATTTCAAAACTAGTGCAGATTAGTGATAAACTAGTCGAACTAGTACAAAACTAGTCGAGACTAGTCCAAAACTAGTCGAGACTTGTACAAAACTAGTCGTGACTAGTACAAAACTAGTCGAATTAGTACAAAACTAGTCGAACTAGTAAAAAACTAGTCGAACTAGTACAAAACTAGTCAAACTAGTACAAAGCTAGTCGAACTAGTACAAAGCTAGTCGAGGCTAGTACAAAAGTAGTCGAACTAGTAAAAAACTAGTTGAACTAGTACAAAACTAGTCGAACTAGTTCAAAACTAGTCGATCTAGTACAAAGCTAGTAGAGACTATTACAAAACTAGTCGAGAATATTTCAAAACTAGTGCAGATTAGTGATAAAATAGTCGAACTAGTACAAAACTAGTCGAGACTAGTCCAAAACTTGTGCAGACTAGTCAAAACTAGTCGAACTAGTACAAAACCAGTCGGGACTAGTAAAAAACTAGTCGAGACTAGTCCAAAACTTGTGCAAACTAGTACGAATCTAGTCGAGACTAGTACAAAACTAGTCGAACTAGTACGAAACTAGTGGAGACTAGTATAAAACTAGTCGTGACTAGTACAAAACTAGTCGAGACTAGTCCATGTTTAGTCGAACTAGTACAAAACTAGTCGAACTAGTACAAAGCTAGTCAAACTAGTACAAAGCTAGTCGAGGCTAGTACAAAAGTAGTCGAACTAGTAAAAAACTAGTCGAACTAGTACAAAACTAGTCGAGACTAGTCCAAAACTAGTCGAGACTTGTACAAAACTAGTCGTGACTAGTACAAAACTAGTCGAATTAGTACAAAACTAGTCGAACTAGTAAAAAACTAGTCGAACTAGTACAAAACTATTCAAACTAGTACAAAACTAGTCGAACTAGAACAAAGCTAGTCGAACTAGTACAAAACTAGTCGAGACTAGTACAAAACTAGTCGAACTAGTACAAAACTAGTACAAAATTAGTCGAGACTAATACAAAACTAGTCGAGACTAGTGCAAAACTAGTCGAACTACGACAAAGCTAGTCGAGACTAGTACGAAACTAGTTAAACTAGTACAAAACTAGTCGAGACTAGTACAAAACTAGTCGAGACTAGTCCAAAACTTGTGCAGACTAGTCAAAACTAGTCGAGACTAGTACAAAACCAGTCGAGACTAGTAAAAAGCTAGTCGAAACTAGTACAAAACTAGTCGAACTAGTACAAAACTAGTCCCAACTAGTACGAAACTAGTCCACCTAGTACAAAACTACTACAAAACTAGTCGCGGCTAGTACAAAACTAGTACAAAACTAGTCGAGACATGTGCAAAACTAGTCGAACTGGTACAAAGCTAGTCGAGACTAGTACGAAACTAGTCGAACTAGTACAAAACTAGTCGAGACTAGTACAAAACTAGTCGAGACTAGTACAAAACTAATCGAACTAGTACTAAACTATTCGAGACTAGTACAAAACTAGTTTAGACTAGTACCAAACTAGTCGAACTAGTACAAAGCTAGTCGAGGCTAGTACAAAACAGTCGAGACTAGTACTAAACTAGTCGAGACTAGTACAAAACTAATCGAACTAGTACTAAACTAGTCGAACTAGTACAAAGCTAGTCAAGACTAGTGAAAAACTAGTCGAGACTAGTACAAAACTAGTCGAGACTAGTCAAAAACTAGTCGATCTAGTACAAAACTAGTCGAACTAGTACAAAGCTAGTCGTGACTATTTCAAAACTAGTGCAGATTTGTGAAAAACTAGTCGAACTAGTACAAAACTAGTCGAGACTTGTACAAAACTAGTCGTGAATAGTACAAAACTAGTCGAGGCTAGTACAAAACTAGTCGAACTAGTACAAAACTAGTCGAGACTAGTACAAAACTAGTTAAGCTAGTCAAGACTAGTACAAAACTAGTCGAGACTAGTATAAAACTAGTCGAGACTAGTACAAAACTAGTCGAGACTAGTCCATAACTAGTCGAACTAGTACAAAACTAGTCGAACAAGTACAAAGCTAGTCGAACTAGTACAAAGCTAGTCGAGGCTAGTACAAAAGTAGTCGAACTAGTAAAAAACTATTCGAATTAGTACAAAACTAGTCGAACTAGTACAAAGCTAGTCGAGACTAGTGAAAAACTTGCGCAGACTAGTACAAAACTAGTCGAACTGGTTCAAAACTAGTCGAACTAGTACAAAGCTAGTAGAGACTAGTACAAAACTAGTCGAGACTATTTCAAAACTAGTGCAGATTAGTGAAAAAATAGTCGAACTAGTACAAAACTAGTCGAACTAGTACAAAACTAGTCGAAACTAGTCCAAAACTAGTCGAGACTTGTACAAAACTAGTCGTGACTAGTACAAAACTAGTCAAATTAGTAAAAAACTAGTCGAACTAGTACAAAACTAGTCGAGTCTATTACAAAACTAGTCGAGACTAGTACAAAACTAGTCGAGCCTAGTACAAAACTAGTCGAACTAGTACAAAACTAGTCGAGACTAGTACAAAGCTAGTCGAGACTAGCACGAAACTAGTCAAATTAGTACAAAACTTGTCGAACTAGTACAAAACTAGTCGAGTCTATTACAAAACTAGTCGAGACTAGTACAAAACTAGTCGAGCCTAGTACAAAATTAGTCGAACTAGTACAAAACTAGTCGAGACTAGTACAAAGCTAGTCGAGACTAGTACGAAACTAGTTGAGCTAGTACAAAACTAGTCGAGACTAGTACAAAACTAGTCGAGAGTAGTCCAAAACTTGTGCAGACTAGTACAAAACTAGTCGAGACTAGTACAAAACTAGTCGACCTAGTACTAAACTAGTCGAGACTAGTACAAAATTAGTCGAGACTAGTACAAAACTAGTCGAACTAGTACAAAACTAGTCGAGACTAGGCCAAAACTAGTCGAGACTAGTCCAAAACTAGTAGAGACTAGTACAAAACTAGTCGAACTATTACAAAACTAGTCGAGACTAGTCCAAAAATTGTGCAGACTAGTACAAAACTAGTCGAGACTAGTACAAAACTAGTCGAACTAGTACAAAACTAGTCGAGACTAGTCCATAACTAGTCGAACTAGTACAAAACTAGTCGAACTAGTACAAAACTAGTCGAGACTAGTCCGAAACTTGTGCAAACTAGTACAAAACTAGTCGAGACTAGTACAAAAGTAGTCGAACTAGTAAAAAACTAGTCAAACTAGTACGAAACTAGTCGAACTAGTACAAAGCTAGTCGAGACTAGTGAAAAACTTGTGCAGACTAGTACAAAACTAGTCGAACTAGTACAAAACTAGTCGAGACTAGGCCAAAACTAGTCGAGACTAGTCCAAAACTAGTAGAGACTAGTACAAAACTAGTCGAACTAGTACAAAACTAGTCGAACTAGTACAAAACTAGTCGAGACTAGTCCAAAACTTGTGCAGACTAGTACAAAACTAGTCGAGACTAGTACAAAACTAGTCGAACTAGTACAAAACTAGTCGAGACTAGTCCATAACTAGTCGAACTAGTACAAAACTAGTCGAACTAGTACAAAACTAGTCGAGACTAGTCCGAAACTTGTGCAAACTAGTACAAAACTAGTCGAGACTAGTACAAAAGTAGTCGAACTAGTAAAAAACTAGTCAAACTAGTACGAAACTAGTCGAACTAGTACAAAGCTAGTCGAGACTAGTGAAAAACTTGTGCAGACTAGTACAAAACTAGTCGAACTAGTTCTAAACTAGTCGAACTAGTACAAAGCTAGTAGAGACTAGTACAAAACTAGTCGAGACTATTTCAAAACAAGTGCAGATTAGTGAAAAAATAGTCGAACTAGCACAAAACTAGTCGAACTAGTACAAAACTAGTCGAGACTAGTCCAAAACTAGTCGAGACTTGTACAAAACTAGTCGTGACTAGTACAAAACTAGTCGAATTAGTACAAAACCAGTCGAACTAGTAAAAAACTAGTCAAGACTAGTACAAAACTAGTCGAGACTAGTACAAAAATAGTCGAGACTAGTACAAAACTAGTCGAATTAGTACAAAACTACTAGTAAAAAGCTAGTCGAGACTAGTAAAGAGCTAGTCGAAACTAGTACAAAACTAGTCGAGACTAGTACAAAACTAGTCGAACTAGTACAAGACTAGTACAAAACTAGTCGAGTCTATTACAAAACTAGTCGAGACTAGTACAAAACTAGTCGAGACTAGTACGAATCTAGTCGAGACTAGTACGAAACTAGTCGAACTAGAACAAAGGTAGTCATGACTAGTACAAAACTAGTCGAGACTAGTACAAAACTAGTAGAACTAGTACGAAACTAGTCGAATTAGTACAAAACTAGTCGAACTAGTACAAAGCTAGTCGAGACTAGTACAAGACTATTCGAGACTATTTCAAAACTAGTGCAGATTAGTGAAAAAATAGTCGAACTAGTACAAAACTAGTCGAACTAGTTCAAAACTAGTCGAACTAGTACAAAGCTAGTAGAGACTAGTACAAGACTAGTCGAGACTATTTCAAAACTAGTGCAGATTAGTGAAAAAATAGTCGAACTAGTACAAAACTAGTCGAACTAGTACAAAACTAGTCGAGACTAGTCCAAAAATAGTCGAGACTTGTACAAAACTAGTCGTAACTAGTACAAAACTAGTCGAATTAGTACAAAACTAGTCGAACTAGTAAAAAACTAGTCAAGACTAGTACTAGTCTCGAGTAATTTCTAACTAGTTTTGTACTAGTCTCGACTAATTTTGAACTAGTTTCGACTAGTTTTGTAGTCGAAACTAGTTCAAAATTAGTCGAGACTAGTACAAAACTCGTCAAACTAGTACAAAACTAGTCCAGACTAGTACAAAACTAGTCAAGACTAGTGCAAAACTAGTCGAACTAGTACAAAGCTAGTCGAGACTAGTACGAAACTAGTTGAACTAGTACAAAACTAGTCGAGACTAGTACAAAACTAGTCGAGACTAGTCCGAAACTTGTGCAAACTAGTACAAAACTAGTCGAGACTAGTACAAAAGTAGTCGAACTAGTAAAAAACTAGTCAAACTAGTACGAAACTAGTCGAACTAGTACAAAGCTAGTCGAGACTAGTGAAAAACTTGTGCAGACTAGTACAAAACTTGTCGAACTAGTTCTAAACTAGTCGAACTAGTACAAAGCTAGTAGAGACTAGTACAAAACTAGTCGAGACTATTTCAAAACAAGTGCAGATTAGTGAAAAAATAGTCGAACTAGCACAAAACTAGTCGAACTAGTACAAAACTAGTCGAGACTTGTACAAAACTAGTCGTGACTAGTACAAAACTAGTCGTGACTAGTACAAAACTAGTCGACTTAGTACAAAACTAGTCGAACTAGTAAAAAACTAGTCAAGACTAGTACAAAACTAGTCGAGACTAGTACAAAAATAGTCGAGACTAGTACAAAACTAGTCGAACTAGTACAAAACTAGTCGAACTAGTACAAAACTAGTCGAGACTAGTACAAAACTAGTACAAAACTAGTCGAGACTAGTACGAAACTAGTCGAACTAGTACAAAACTAGTCGGGACTAGTACGGAACTAGTCGGACTAGTACGAAACTACTCGAACTAGTATAAAACTAGTCGAGACTAGAGCAAAACTAGTCGAGACTAGTACAAAACTAGTCGAACTAGTACAAAACTAGTACAAAACTAGTCGAGACAAGTACAAAACTAGTCGAACTAGTACAAAACTAGTACAAAACTAGTCGAGACTAGTACAAAACTAGTCGACACTAGTACAAAACCAGGCGGGACTAGTAAAAAACTAGTCGAGACTAGTCCAAAACTTGTGCAAACTAGTACAAAACTAGTCGACATTAGTACAAAGCTAGTCGAAACTAGTACAAAACTAGTCGGACTAGTACGAAACTACTCGAACTAGTATAAAACTAGTCGAGACTAGAGCAAAACTAGTCGAGACTAGTACAAAACTAGTCGAACTAGTACGAAACTAGTCGAGACTAGTATAAAACTAGTCGTGACTAGTACAAAACTAGTCAAGACTAGTACAAAACTAGTCAAGACTAGTCCATAACTAGTCGAACTAGTACAAAACTAGTCGAACTAGTACAAAGCTAGTCGAACTAGTACAAAGCTAGTCGAGGCTAGTACAAAAGTAGTCGAACTAGTAAAAAACTAGTCGAACTAGTACAAAACTAGTCGAACTAGTACAAAGCTAGTCGAGACTAGTGAAAAACTTGTGCAGACTAGTACAAAACTAGTCGAACTAGTTCAAAACTAGTCGAACTAGTACAAAGCTAGTAGAGACTAATACAAAACTAGTCGAACTAGTACAAAACTAGTCGAGACTAGTACAAAACCAGTCGGGACTAGTAAAAAACTAGTCGAGACTAGTCCAAAACTTGTGCAAACTAGTACAAAACTAGTCGACATTAGTACAAAGCTAGTCGAAACTAGTACAAAACTAGTCGAACTAGTACGAAACTACTCGAACTAGTATAAAACTAGTCGAACTAGTACGAAACTACTCGAACTAGTATAAAACTAGTCGAGACTAGAGCAAAACTACTCGAGACTAGTAAAAAACTAGTCGAGACTAGTACAAAACTAGTCGAACTAGTACAAAACTAGTCGAGACTAGTACAAAACTAGTACAAAACTAGTCGAGACTAGTACAAAACTAGTCGAGACTAGTACGAAACTAGTCGAACTAGTACAAAACTAGTCGGGACTAGTTAAAAACTAGTCGAGACTAGTTCAAAACTTGTGCAAACTAGTACAAAACTAGTCGACTTTTGTACAAAGCTACTCGAGACTAGTACAAAACTAGTCGAACTAGTACGAAACTAGTCGAGACTAGTACAAAACTAGTTGAGACTAGTACAAAACTAGTCGAACTAGTACAAAGCTAGTCGAGGCTAGTACAAAACAGTCGAGACTAGTACAAAACTAGTCAATCTAGTACGAAACTATTCGAATTAGTACAAAACTAGTCGAGACTAGTACAAAACTAGTCGAGACTAGTACAAAGCTCGTCGAGACTAGTACAAAACTAGTCGACACTAGTACAAAACTAGTCGAACTAGTACAAAACTAGTCGACACTAGTACAAAACCAGTCGGGACTAGTAAAAAACTAGTCGAGACTAGTCCAAAACTTGTGCAAACTAGTACAAAACTAGTCGACATTAGTACAAAACTAGTCGAACTAGTACAAAACTAGTCGAGACTAGTCCATAACTAGTCGAACTAGTACAAAACTAGTCGAACTAGTACAAAACTAGTCGAGACTAGTCCGAAACTTGTGCAAACTAGTACAAAACTAGTCGAGACTAGTACAAAAGTAGTCGAACTAGTAAAAAACTAGTCAAACTAGTACGAAACTAGTCGAACTAGTACAAAGCTAGTCGAGACTAGTGAAAAACTTGTGCAGACTAGTACAAAACTAGTCGAACTAGTTCTAAACTAGTCGAACTAGTACAAAGCTAGTAGAGACTAGTACAAAACTAGTCGAGACTATTTCAAAACAAGTGCAGATTAGTGAAAAAATAGTCGAACTAGCACAAAACTAGTCGAACTAGTACAAAACTAGTCGAGACTAGTCCAAAACTAGTCGAGACTTGTACAAAACTAGTCGTGACTAGTACAAAACTAGTCGAATTAGTACAAAACCAGTCGAACTAGTAAAAAACTAGTCAAGACTAGTACAAAACTAGTCGAGACTAGTACAAAAATAGTCGAGACTAGTACAAAACTAGTCGAATTAGTACAAAACTACTAGTAAAAAGCTAGTCGAGACTAGTAAAGAGCTAGTCGAAACTAGTACAAAACTAGTCGAGACTAGTACAAAACTAGTCGAACTAGTACAAGACTAGTACAAAACTAGTCGAGTCTATTACAAAACTAGTCGAGACTAGTACAAAACTAGTCGAGACTAGTACGAATCTAGTCGAGACTAGTACGAAACTAGTCGAACTAGAACAAAGGTAGTCATGACTAGTACAAAACTAGTCGAGACTAGTACAAAACTAGTAGAACTAGTACGAAACTAGTCGAATTAGTACAAAACTAGTCGAACTAGTACATAGCTAGTCGAGACTAGTACAAGACTATTCGAGACTATTTCAAAACTAGTGCAGATTAGTGAAAAAATAGTCGAACTAGTACAAAACTAGTCGAACTAGTTCAAAACTAGTCGAACTAGTACAAAGCTAGTAGAGACTAGTACAAGACTAGTCGAGACTATTTCAAAACTAGTGCAGATTAGTGAAAAAATAGTCGAACTAGTACAAAACTAGTCGAACTAGTACAAAACTAGTCGAGACTAGTCCAAAAATAGTCGAGACTTGTACAAAACTAGTCGTAACTAGTACAAAACTAGTCGAATTAGTACAAAACTAGTCGAACTAGTAAAAAACTAGTCAAGACTAGTACTAGTCTCGAGTAATTTCTAACTAGTTTTGTACTAGTCTCGACTAATTTTGAACTAGTTTCGACTAGTTTTGTAGTCGAAACTAGTTCAAAATTAGTCGAGACTAGTACAAAACTCGTCAAACTAGTACAAAACTAGTCCAGACTAGTACAAAACTAGTCAAGACTAGTGCAAAACTAGTCGAACTAGTACAAAGCTAGTCGAGACTAGTACGAAACTAGTTGAACTAGTACAAAACTAGTCGAGACTAGTACAAAACTAGTCGAGACTAGTCCGAAACTTGTGCAAACTAGTACAAAACTAGTCGAGACTAGTACAAAAGTAGTCGAACTAGTAAAAAACTAGTCAAACTAGTACGAAACTAGTCGAACTAGTACAAAGCTAGTCGAGACTAGTGAAAAACTTGTGCAGACTAGTACAAAACTTGTCGAACTAGTTCTAAACTAGTCGAACTAGTACAAAGCTAGTAGAGACTAGTACAAAACTAGTCGAGACTATTTCAAAACAAGTGCAGATTAGTGAAAAAATAGTCGAACTAGCACAAAACTAGTCGAACTAGTACAAAACTAGTCGAGACTTGTACAAAACTAGTCGTGACTAGTACAAAACTAGTCGTGACTAGTACAAAACTAGTCGACTTAGTACAAAACTAGTCGAACTAGTAAAAAACTAGTCAAGACTAGTACAAAACTAGTCGAGACTAGTACAAAAATAGTCGAGACTAGTACAAAACTAGTCGAACTAGTACAAAACTAGTCGAACTAGTACAAAACTTGTCGAGACTAGTACAAAACTAGTACAAAACTAGTCGAGACTAGTACGAAACTAGTCGAACTAGTACAAAACTAGTCGGGACTAGTACGGAACTAGTCGGACTAGTACGAAACTACTCGAACTAGTATAAAACTAGTCGAGACTAGAGCAAAACTAGTCGAGACTAGTACAAAACTAGTCGAACTAGTACAAAACTAGTACAAAACTAGTCGAGACAAGTACAAAACTAGTCGAACTAGTACAAAACTAGTACAAAACTAGTCGACACTAGTACAAAACCAGGCGGGACTAGTAAAAAACTAGTCGAGACTAGTCCAAAACTTGTGCAAACTAGTACAAAACTAGTCGACATTAGTACAAAGCTAGTCGAAACTAGTACAAAACTAGTCGGACTAGTACGAAACTACTCGAACTAGTATAAAACTAGTCGAGACTAGAGCAAAACTAGTCGAGACTAGTACAAAACTAGTCGAACTAGTACGAAACTAGTCGAGACTAGTATAAAACTAGTCGTGACTAGTACAAAACTAGTCAAGACTAGTACAAAACTAGTCAAGACTAGTCCATAACTAGTCGAACTAGTACAAAACTAGTCGAACTAGTACAAAGCTAGTCGAACTAGTACAAAGCTAGTCGAGGCTAGTACAAAAGTAGTCGAACTAGTAAAAAACTAGTCGAACTAGTACAAAACTAGTCGAACTAGTACAAAGCTAGTCGAGACTAGTGAAAAACTTGTGCAGACTAGTACAAAACTAGTCGAACTAGTTCAAAACTAGTCGAACTAGTACAGAGCTAGTATAGACTAATACAAAACTAGTCGAACTAGTACAAAACTAGTCGAGACTAGTACAAAACCAGTCGGGACTAGTAAAAAACTAGTCGAGACTAGTCCAAAACTTGTGCAAACTAGTACAAAACTAGTCGACATTAGTACAAAGCTAGTCGAAACTAGTACAAAACTAGTCGAACTAGTACGAAACTACTCGAACTAGTATAAAACTAGTCGAGACTAGAGCAAAACTACTCGAGACTAGTAAAAAACTAGTCGAGACTAGTACAAAACTAGTCGAACTAGTACAAAACTAGTCGAGACTAGTACAAAACTAGTACAAAACTAGTCGAGACTAGTACAAAACTAGTCGAGACTAGTACGAAACTAGTCGAACTAGTACAAAACTAGTCGGGACTAGTTAAAAACTAGTCGAGACTAGTTCAAAACTTGTGCAAACTAGTACAAAACTAGTCGACTTTAGTACAAAGCTACTCGAGACTAGTACAAAACTAGTCGAACTAGTACGAAACTAGTCGAGACTAGTACAAAACTAGTTGAGACTAGTACAAAACTAGTCGAACTAGTACAAAGCTAGTCGAGGCTAGTACAAAACAGTCGAGACTAGTACAAAACTAGTCAATCTAGTACGAAACTATTCGAATTAGTACAAAACTAGTCGAACTAGTACAAAACTAGTCGAGACTAGTACAAAGCTCGTCGAGACTAGTACAAAACTAGTCGACACTAGTACAAAACTAGTCGAACTAGTACAAAACTAGTCGACACTAGTACAAAACCAGTCGGGACTAGTAAAAAACTAGTCGAGACTAGTCCAAAACTTGTGCAAACTAGTACAAAACTAGTCGACATTAGTACAAAGCTAGTCGAAACTAGTACAAAACTAGTCGAACTAGTACGAAACTACTCGAACTAGTATAAAACTAGTCGAGACTAGAGCAAAACTACTCGAGACTAGTACAAAACTAGTCGAGACTAGTACAAAACTAGTCGATTAGTACAAAACTAGTCGAACTAGTACAAAGCTAGTAGAGACTAGTACAAAACTAGTCGAACTAGTACAAAACTAGTCGAGACTAGTACAAAACCAGTCGGGACTAGTAAAAAACTAGTCGAGACTAGTCCAAAACTTGTGCAAACTAGTACAAAACTAGTCGACATTAGTACAAAGCTAGTCGAAACTAGTACAAAACTAGTCGAACTAGTACGAAACTACTCGAACTAGTATAAAACTAGTCGAGACTAGAGTAAAACTACTCGAGACTAGTAAAAAACTAGTCGAGACTAGTACAAAACTAGTCGAACTAGTTCAAAACTAGTCGAACTAGTACAAAGCTAGTAGAGACTAGTACAAGACTAGTCGAGACTATTTCAAAACTAGTGCAGATTAGTGAAAAAATAGTCGAACTAGTACAAAACTAGTCGAACTAGTACAAAACTAGTCGAGACTAGTCCAAAAATAGTCGAGACTTGTACAAAACTAGTCGTAACTAGTACAAAACTAGTCGAATTAGTACAAAACTAGTCGAACTAGTAAAAAACTAGTCAAGACTAGTACTAGTCTCGAGTAATTTCTAACTAGTTTTGTACTAGTCTCGACTAATTTTGAACTAGTTTCGACTAGTTTTGTAGTCGAAACTAGTTCAAAATTAGTCGAGACTAGTACAAAACTCGTCAAACTAGTACAAAACTAGTCCAGACTAGTACAAAACTAGTCAAGACTAGTGCAAAACTAGTCGAACTAGTACAAAGCTAGTCGAGACTAGTACGAAACTAGTTGAACTAGTACAAAACTAGTCGAGACTAGTACAAAACTAGTCGAGACTAGTCCGAAACTTGTGCAAACTAGTACAAAACTAGTCGAGACTAGTACAAAAGTAGTCGAACTAGTAAAAAACTAGTCAAACTAGTACGAAACTAGTCGAACTAGTACAAAGCTAGTCGAGACTAGTGAAAAACTTGTGCAGACTAGTACAAAACTTGTCGAACTAGTTCTAAACTAGTCGAACTAGTACAAAGCTAGTAGAGACTAGTACAAAACTAGTCGAGACTATTTCAAAACAAGTGCAGATTAGTGAAAAAATAGTCGAACTAGCACAAAACTAGTCGAACTAGTACAAAACTAGTCGAGACTTGTACAAAACTAGTCGTGACTAGTACAAAACTAGTCGTGACTAGTACAAAACTAGTCGACTTAGTACAAAACTAGTCGAACTAGTAAAAAACTAGTCAAGACTAGTACAAAACTAGTCGAGACTAGTACAAAAATAGTCGAGACTAGTACAAAACTAGTCGAACTAGTACAAAACTAGTCGAACTAGTACAAAACTAGTCGAGACTAGTACAAAACTAGTACAAAACAAGTCGAGACTAGTACGAAACTAGTCGAACTAGTACAAAACTAGTCGGGACTAGTACGGAACTAGTCGGACTAGTACGAAACTACTCGAACTAGTATAAAACTAGTCGAGACTAGAGCAAAACTAGTCGAGACTAGTACAAAACTAGTCGAACTAGTACAAAACTAGTACAAAACTAGTCGAGACAAGTACAAAACTAGTCGAACTAGTACAAAACTAGTACAAAACTAGTCGAGACTAGTACAAAACTAGTCGACATTAGTACAAAACCAGGCGGGACTAGTAAAAAACTAGTCGAGACTAGTCCAAAACTTGTGCAAACTAGTACAAAACTAGTCGACATTAGTACAAAGCTAGTCGAAACTAGTACAAAACTAGTCGGACTAGTACGAAACTACTCGAACTAGTATAAAACTAGTCGAGACTAGAGCAAAACTAGTCGAGACTAGTACAAAACTAGTCGAACTAGTACGAAACTAGTCGAGACTAGTATAAAACTAGTCGTGACTAGTACAAAACTAGTCAAGACTAGTACAAAACTAGTCAAGACTAGTCCATAACTAGTCGAACTAGTACAAAACTAGTCGAACTAGTACAAAGCTAGTCGAACTAGTACAAAGCTAGTCGAGGCTAGTACAAAAGTAGTCGAACTAGTAAAAAACTAGTCGAACTAGTACAAAACTAGTCGAACTAGTACAAAGCTAGTCGAGACTAGTGAAAAACTTGTGCAGACTAGTACAAAACTAGTCGAACTAGTTCAAAACTAGTCGAACTAGTACAAAGCTAGTAGAGACTAATACAAAACTAGTCGAGACTAGTACAAAACCAGTCGGGACTAGTAAAAAACTAGTCGAGACTAGTCCAAAACTTGTGCAAACTAGTACAAAACTAGTCGACATTAGTACAAAGCTAGTCGAAACTAGTACAAAACTAGTCGAACTAGTACGAAACTACTCGAACTAGTATAAAACTAGTCGAACTAGTACGAAACTACTCGAACTAGTATAAAACTAGTCGAGACTAGAGCAAAACTACTCGAGACTAGTAAAAAACTAGTCGAGACTAGTACAAAACTAGTCGAACTAGTACAAAACTAGTCGAGACTAGTACAAAACTAGTACAAAACTAGTCGAGACTAGTACAAAACTAGTCGAGACTAGTACGAAACTAGTCGAACTAGTACAAAACTAGTCGGGACTAGTTAAAAACTAGTCGAGACTAGTTCAAAACTTGTGCAAACTAGTACAAAACTAGTCGACTTTAGTACAAAGCTACTCGAGACTAGTACAAAACTAGTCGAACTAGTACGAAACTAGTCGAGACTAGTACAAAACTAGTTGAGACTAGTACAAAACTAGTCGAACTAGTACAAAGCTAGTCGAGGCTAGTACAAAACAGTCGAGACTAGTACAAAACTAGTCAATCTAGTACGAAACTATTCGAATTAGTACAAAACTAGTCGAACTAGTACAAAACTAGTCGAGACTAGTACAAAGCTCGTCGAGACTAGTACAAAACTAGTCGACACTAGTACAAAACTAGTCGAACTAGTACAAAACTAGTCGACACTAGTACAAAACCAGTCGGGACTAGTAAAAAACTAGTCGAGACTAGTCCAAAACTTGTGCAAACTAGTACAAAACTAGTCGACATTAGTACAAAGCTAGTCGAAACTAGTACAAAACTAGTCGAACTAGTACGAAACTACTCGAACTAGTATAAAACTAGTCGAGACTAGAGCAAAACTACTCGAGACTAGTACAAAACTAGTCGAGACTAGTACAAAACTAGTCGATTAGTACAAAACTAGTCGAACTAGTACAAAGCTAGTAGAGACTAGTACAAAACTAGTCGAACTAGTACAAAACTAGTCGAGACTAGTACAAAACCAGTCGGGACTAGTAAAAAACTAGTCGAGACTAGTCCAAAACTTGTGCAGACTAGTACAAAACTAGTCGAGACTAGTACAAAACTAGTCGAACTAGTACAAAACTAGTCGAGACTAGTCCATAACTAGTCGAACTAGTACAAAACTAGTCGAACTAGTACAAAACTAGTCGAGACTAGTCCGAAACTTGTGCAAACTAGTACAAAACTAGTCGAGACTAGTACAAAAGTAGTCGAACTAGTAAAAAACTAGTCAAACTAGTACGAAACTAGTCGAACTAGTACAAAGCTAGTCGAGACTAGTGAAAAACTTGTGCAGACTAGTACAAAACTAGTCGAACTAGTTCTAAACTAGTCGAACTAGTACAAAGCTAGTAGAGACTAGTACAAAACTAGTCGAGACTATTTCAAAACAAGTGCAGATTAGTGAAAAAATAGTCGAACTAGCACAAAACTAGTCGAACTAGTACAAAACTAGTCGAGACTAGTCCAAAACTAGTCGAGACTTGTACAAAACTAGTCGTGACTAGTACAAAACTAGTCGAATTAGTACAAAACCAGTCGAACTAGTAAAAAACTAGTCAAGACTAGTACAAAACTAGTCGAGACTAGTACAAAAATAGTCGAGACTAGTACAAAACTAGTCGAATTAGTACAAAACTACTAGTAAAAAGCTAGTCGAGACTAGTAAAGAGCTAGTCGAAACTAGTACAAAACTAGTCGAGACTAGTACAAAACTAGTCGAACTAGTACAAGACTAGTACAAAACTAGTCGAGTCTATTACAAAACTAGTCGAGACTAGTACAAAACTAGTCGAGACTAGTACGAATCTAGTCGAGACTAGTACGAAACTAGTCGAACTAGAACAAAGGTAGTCATGACTAGTACAAAACTAGTCGAGACTAGTACAAAACTAGTAGAACTAGTACGAAACTAGTCGAATTAGTACAAAACTAGTCGAACTAGTACAAAGCTAGTCGAGACTAGTACAAGACTATTCGAGACTATTTCAAAACTAGTGCAGATTAGTGAAAAAATAGTCGAACTAGTACAAAACTAGTCGAACTAGTTCAAAACTAGTCGAACTAGTACAAAGCTAGTAGAGACTAGTACAAGACTAGTCGAGACTATTTCAAAACTAGTGCAGATTAGTGAAAAAATAGTCGAACTAGTACAAAACTAGTCGAACTAGTACAAAACTAGTCGAGACTAGTCCAAAAATAGTCGAGACTTGTACAAAACTAGTCGTAACTAGTACAAAACTAGTCGAATTAGTACAAAACTAGTCGAACTAGTAAAAAACTAGTCAAGACTAGTACTAGTCTCGAGTAATTTCTAACTAGTTTTGTACTAGTCTCGACTAATTTTGAACTAGTTTCGACTAGTTTTGTAGTCGAAACTAGTTCAAAATTAGTCGAGACTAGTACAAAACTCGTCAAACTAGTACAAAACTAGTCCAGACTAGTACAAAACTAGTCAAGACTAGTGCAAAACTAGTCGAACTAGTACAAAGCTAGTCGAGACTAGTACGAAACTAGTTGAACTAGTACAAAACTAGTCGAGACTAGTACAAAACTAGTCGAGACTAGTCCGAAACTTGTGCAAACTAGTACAAAACTAGTCGAGACTAGTACAAAAGTAGTCGAACTAGTAAAAAACTAGTCAAACTAGTACGAAACTAGTCGAACTAGTACAAAGCTAGTCGAGACTAGTGAAAAACTTGTGCAGACTAGTACAAAACTTGTCGAACTAGTTCTAAACTAGTCGAACTAGTACAAAGCTAGTAGAGACTAGTACAAAACTAGTCGAGACTATTTCAAAACAAGTGCAGATTAGTGAAAAAATAGTCGAACTAGCACAAAACTAGTCGAACTAGTACAAAACTAGTCGAGACTTGTACAAAACTAGTCGTGACTAGTACAAAACTAGTCGTGACTAGTACAAAACTAGTCGACTTAGTACAAAACTAGTCGAACTAGTAAAAAACTAGTCAAGACTAGTACAAAACTAGTCGAGACTAGTACAAAAATAGTCGAGACTAGTACAAAACTAGTCGAACTAGTACAAAACTAGTCGAACTAGTACAAAACTAGTCGAGACTAGTACAAAACTAGTACAAAACTAGTCGAGACTAGTACGAAACTAGTCGAACTAGTACAAAACTAGTCGGGACTAGTACGGAACTAGTCGGACTAGTACGAAACTACTCGAACTAGTATAAAACTAGTCGAGACTAGAGCAAAACTAGTCGAGACTAGTACAAAACTAGTCGAACTAGTACAAAACTAGTACAAAACTAGTCGAGACAAGTACAAAACTAGTCGAACTAGTACAAAACTAGTACAAAACTAGTCGACACTAGTACAAAACCAGGCGGGACTAGTAAAAAACTAGTCGAGACTAGTCCAAAACTTGTGCAAACTAGTACAAAACTAGTCGACATTAGTACAAAGCTAGTCGAAACTAGTACAAAACTAGTCGGACTAGTACGAAACTACTCGAACTAGTATAAAACTAGTCGAGACTAGAGCAAAACTAGTCGAGACTAGTACAAAACTAGTCGAACTAGTACGAAACTAGTCGAGACTAGTATAAAACTAGTCGTGACTAGTACAAAACTAGTCAAGACTAGTACAAAACTAGTCAAGACTAGTCCATAACTAGTCGAACTAGTACAAAACTAGTCGAACTAGTACAAAGCTAGTCGAACTAGTACAAAGCTAGTCGAGGCTAGTACAAAAGTAGTCGAACTAGTAAAAAACTAGTCGAACTAGTACAAAACTAGTCGAACTAGTACAAAGCTAGTCGAGACTAGTGAAAAACTTGTGCAGACTAGTACAAAACTAGTCGAACTAGTTCAAAACTAGTCGAACTAGTACAAAGCTAGTATAGACTAATACAAAACTAGTCGAACTAGTACAAAACTAGTCGAGACTAGTACAAAACCAGTCGGGACTAGTAAAAAACTAGTCGAGACTAGTCCAAAACTTGTGCAAACTAGTACAAAACTAGTCGACATTAGTACAAAGCTAGTCGAAACTAGTACAAAACTAGTCGAACTAGTACGAAACTACTCGAACTAGTATAAAACTAGTCGAGACTAGAGCAAAACTACTCGAGACTAGTAAAAAACTAGTCGAGACTAGTACAAAACTAGTCGAACTAGTACAAAACTAGTCGAGACTAGTACAAAACTAGTACAAAACTAGTCGAGACTAGTACAAAACTAGTCGAGACTAGTACAAAACTAGTCGGGGTGCTCGGGCAGAAAACCTCCACGTGTGCCTGGGTACTGGGGTTCCTTTCTGGATACGTCCGGGGGGAAGACCAGTGTTCGGGCCGGTGCATCCCGGGGTGCGGGCAGCGATTTTCCTCTGGGATTATTTCCCAGTGGAATCTCGCTGTCCGCATGCCAATGTTCTGCCAGGAGGATCGCTCCACACGTGCCGCTCTGAGTAGCTGAGCGGCAGTTGTGGTGGGGGGTCAGAGCGGGCCCGGTGTGCACTTACCCTGCCGCCGGGCAGGCAGGAGGGGTAACCCTGCTGCCACCGCTAATCTCGTAGCCCTGGAGACAGTTAAGGTCATGTCTCTGGCTGTTGAAGGGGGTCGAGGGTCTTGGCTTAACCGCCCGGACCGCGAGGAAGATTAACCTCTATAAAAAATTCCCCAAACCTCCAAGCGGCGGCGCACCGTGAGGGAGGTACTAAGCTTGGCTAATGGGTAGCTTGATTTAGTCGCTAGTGCGAACCACTATAATTTGAGTCAATAAAACATGATATATACTCGTGGGAACAGCTATGGAAAAAAATATTAAAAACCAAAGTAAAGAAACGGAAGAGGTGAGGAGTGATGCGGGGTCGGAGTCCGACGCCGCATCTGGAGGTGCAAGCACGGGAGGCTCAGGGAGCCCCAGCCGTGCCAAGAAGGTGGCCGCTGCTGCGAAAAAGTCTCGCAGCAAGCGGCCAAGGTCAGAGGACGACCAGGGGTCCTCCTCTGACGGGGAGCTGGCCTCGGCTCGGAAAATCCCCACCAGCAGGCGGGGAGGAGTCCGGGAGCGAGGCAAAGGGAGGGGGCTCACTGCCCGGGAGGCGGCAGAACTGGCGGAGGAGCCAACAAAGGAGGCGGAGGCCGGTCGCGAGGTCGCTTCGGGGTCCTCTGGCGACGAGGCGGGTGCGGTTGGCACCCCCGGGGCGGACCACAAGCGCAGGTTTGCGGCGGTCGTGGAGGCCGCGATCCGGGACGTGTCCCTGAAGAAGCTGCAAGCTTCAAAGAACAGGGCCATAGTCTCGGCAACGGCCTCCATCATGGAGGCAGCGGAGGCGGCCAACTACGTCGGCCCTTCGGCCGGCGAAGTGGCCGAATTGCGAGCCGAGGTCACCCGCCTGACGGCCGCGATGGAGCATCTCCGAGAGGAGAACGGGAGGCTCCGGGCAGACCTGGCCACCTTGAGGAGTACCGGCAGGGCGCAGGCGGAATTACCGAGCCGGCCTATCCCGGTGGAGAACCAGGTGCTGGACCTGGTTCGGCAGGAGCTGGCGGCCTTCCAGGCGCGGTTTTCCGTCCTGGAGGGCATAGTCCTGCGCCCACCTCTGGCGGGCAAGGCGGCGGCCCCGGGGCCGAAGGCGGCCTCGTACGCGGCCGCAGCGGCAACGGCCGCCCCTAAACCCGGGCCGTCAGGCCGGGCTCAGGTGCCGGCCAAACCAGCGTCTGCTGGCGGAGCCCCGGCGAGGGCGAAACCGGCGTCGGCTGGCGGAGCCCCGGCGCCGGCTAAACCGGTGCCTGCAGGTGGAGCCCCGGCGACGGTAAGGCCGGCTCCTGCTGGCAAAACCCCGGCGCCGGCCCGGAAGAGGGGTGGAGGGGGAGGGAAGGCGAAGGCCCCAGAGCCTACGCCCGGCCCCCAAAATACCCCCACTTCTGCCGCGACCGACGCCGAATGGCAGGTGGTCGGGCAGAAGAAGAAGGCGGCCAAGGCGGCCAGGAAAAAGGCGCAAAGGCGGCGCCGCAAGGAGCGAGCCGTCGCAGCTAGGCTTCGCGCCCCGAAGACCGCGGCTGTAGTAATAACACTGCAGCCGGACGCGGTCAAGAAGGGCGTGACGTACTGCGACGTGCTCACTAAGGCCAGAGCGACGGTGGACCTTCAGGAGCTGGGGATCACCGGGGGCCTCCGGCATAGGGTGACCGCCACTGGCGCCCGCATGCTGGAGATCCCCGGCGCAACGAGTGGCCCCACCGCTGACGCCCTAGCTGAGAAGCTAAGGGCGTCCCTGAATGCGGAGGAGGCACGAGTATCCAGGCCCGTCAAGTGCGCAGACATGCGCATCTTGGGCCTGGATGACTCTGTAACGGAGGGAGAGGTTGTGGCCGCCGTCGTCAGGGCGGGCGGGTGTCTGGTCGACCAGGTGAAGACGGGCACCATACGTCCTGACTTCGCGGGCATGCGTACCGTAACGGTAAGCTGCCCCGTGACGGCGGCCAGAAAAATTGTGGAGGGCCGAAGGCTTCTGGTCGGCTGGGTTTCGGCGCAGGTTAAGCTGCTTGAACCCAGACCTCTGAGGTGCTTCCGATGCCATGTGGGGCACCACGTAGGCGTCCAGTGCACCTCGGAGGTGGACCGCAGCACTCTGTGCTTCCGCTGCGGTCAGCCCGGACACACGGCCGGCTCGTGCAGCGCCGCGCCGCACTGCGTCGCATGTGCGGCTGCCGGCAAGCCGGCCGAGCACCGGGCAGGGAGCAAGTGCTGCGTTCCACCCGACGGAGCCAAGAGGAAAGGGAGGCCCTCCGCCACAACCGCCGCCACCACCACCGTCGCTGCCGCCTCTGCTGCCGCCGCCGCCGCCACCACCGCCGCCGCCGCCACCGCCACTGCCGCTGCCGCCACCGCCGTCACCGCCGCTGCTGCCGCCACTGCCGCCACCGCCACCGCGGAGGGGCCCTCGCAAGGGACCCAGGAGGGGGCTGAAATGGAGGAGTGATGGCTCCATTACGCCTCCTCCAGGCGAACATCAACCACTGCGCCTGCGCCCAGGACCTGTTGCTCCAGAGCATGGCGCAGTGGTCGATTAACATCGCCGTGGTCGCTGAGCCGTACTTTGTCCCGCCCAGGGATGACTGGGTGGAGGACCTGAGCGGCTCAGTGGCCCTAATTTCGTCGGCCGCCGCCGGCACCCCGTCCCTCGAAGGAGTCACGAAGGGACAGGGGTGCGTAGCAGCACGGTTCGGAGAGATAGTAGTAGTGGGAGTGTACTTCTCTCCGAGCCGAACTCTCGCCGAGTTCCAGAACTCTTTAACAGAGTTGAGTGTCGTCGTCGCCGGAAACCATCGCTTCCCCGTACTGGTGCTCGGGGACTTCAACGCCAAGAATTTGGCCTGGGGTTCCCGTCACACGGACGTGCGGGGCAGGATGGTGGAGGACTGGGCTCTGGAAACAGGCCTGGTCGTCCTAAATCGGGGTTCTGTTCCCACGTGTGTGCGGATGCGGGGCGAGTCCGTGGTGGACATTTCGTTCGCCAGCCCCGCTCTGGCACAGAGTGTCATTGACTGGCGCGTCATGGAGGAGGTGGAGACCTACTCCGATCACCGGTATATCCGGTTCGACGTCTCCACCCAGACCTCCAGCGCGCCGGTCCAACAGGCCCCGAGTGGTCCGCGGTGGGCGCTGAAGCAGCTGGACCGGGAGCTCCTCCTGGAAGCCTCGATCGTGCAGGCCTGGGTGTCATCACCGGACAGGCCTGCCGATATCGACGATGAGGCGGAGTGGTTCCGGGAGGCTATGTCCGAGATATGCGACGTGGCAATGCCCCCAGTCCGGCCAGGACGCGCCCGACGTCAGGTGTACTGGTGGTCGCGGGAGGTGGAGTCGCTACGCAAGGCGTGCGTCGACGCGCGACACCTGTACACCAGGCACAGCAGGCTCCGCATCCGCCCTCCGGATGCGGAAGCCACGGAGGCGGAGCTGTACGAGGGGTACAGAGCGGCGAAGACCGCCCTCCGCGAGGCTGTCCAGCGGGCCAAGGATATGGCCCGCGAGGAGATGGTGGAGACTCTGAACAGAGATCCATGGGGGCGCCCTTATAAAATGGTGCGGAATAAACTCCGCACCTGGGCCCCCCCGCTGACGCAGAGTCTCCGCCCCCAGCTGGTGGAGGAGGTGGTGAGCGCTCTGTTCCCTTCACGGGCGGAGCATACTCCCCCGCCCATGGCTCCGCCACTTGCGGTGCCTGAAGCGGACCACGCGGACGACGACGACATCCCTGAAGTGACCGGGGTAGATCTGAGAGTGGCGGTAAATAGGCTGAAGGCCAAAAATACCGCCCCAGGACCCGACGGCTTGCCGGGTAAGGCTTGGGTCCTGGCCTCAGGGGCTCTCGGGCCCCGACTAGAGGCGCTCTTAAGCGCATGCATGGAGAGGGGCCAGTTTCCACTCCGCTGGAAGACGGGGAAGCTGGTCCTCATACAGAAGCCAGGGCGCCCTGCGGACTCTCCGTCCGCATTCCGGCCCATCGTGCTGCTCGACGAGGTCGGCAAGCTCTTTGAGAGAGTGATTGCGGGCCGCCTCGTCGGGCACCTGGTGAGGACGGGGCCGGATCTTGCGGACAGCCAGTTCGGCTTCCGCAAGGGGCGCTCGACGGTGGACGCCATCATGCGCGTGAGGGCCCTCACGACGGGGGACGCGGTGTCCCGGGGTGGGGTGGTCGTGGCGGTGTCACTCGACATCGCCAACGCTTTTAACACCCTGCCCTGGAGTTGCATTGGGGAGGCGCTCCGGTATCACCGGGTGCCGACCTACCTCCGTCGAGTAGTCGGGGCGTATCTGACGGACAGAGCCGTCATCTACCCCGGTCGCAACGGGGAATGGAACCGGCGAGAGATGTCGTGCGGTGTCCCACAGGGATCGGTTCTGGGGCCGCTCCTGTGGGACATCGGTTACGACTGGGTGCTGCGGGCCGATCTCCCTGATGGAGTCAGCGTGGTTTGCTACGCTGACGACACGCTAGTCCTGGCGCAGGGGAGGTCGCATCAGGCGGCGGCCGACGCGATGACACGCGGGGTTGCGATAGTCGTGGAGAGGATCCGGCAGTTGGGTCTCGAGGTGGCATTGCACAAGTCCGAGGCCATGTCTTTTCATGGGCCTCGGAATGGGCCGCCTTCGGGATCCCAACTAACGGTAGGAGGGGTTCACATCGGCGTCGAGACAACGATGAGGTACCTGGGTCTCGTCCTCGACAGCCGGTGGAACTTCGTCGAGCATTTTCGACGTTTGGCTCCCAAATTGGAACGGGCCGGGGCCGCCTTCAAGCGGCTCTTGCCCAACCTGAGGGGGCCAAACGCCTCCTGCCGGAGGCTCTACGCGGGGGTCGTGCGGTCCATGGCCCTGTACGGGGCCCCGGTATGGGCGCGTTCACTGCGGCGGCGAGCCGCCCACTATTTGAACGCGCCCCAAAAGGTGGTAGCCGTAAGGCTAATCCGGGGGTACCGCACGATCTCGGGCGAGGCGGCAAGCCTCCTTGCCGGACTGCCGCCGTGGGATCTGGAGGCGATAGTCCTCGCGCGCCTGTACGAGTGGCGCGCGGAGGCACTACGCCGGGGGGAAACTCCGCTTCCGCGGCAAATCGCAGCGGAGCGGACCGACCTCCGGCGCGATCTCATGGCGGCATGGAAAGAGCGACTGTTGCAACCCAGCGCAGGGCACGCCGCGATAGCGGCGGTAAGACCCCTCTTTGAGGAGTGGCTAGAGAGGCGCCACGGCGCCCTCACCTACCGCCTGACGCAGGTCCTCACCGGACACGGGTGTTTCGGGAGGTTCCTGCACATTATCGGGCGGGAGGATACGCCCGGGTGTCACCACTGCGAGGGTCGCCCGGAGGACACGGTGGAGCATACGGTGGCGGTATGCCCCAATTGGGCGGAGCACCGCCGTGTTCTCGCAGAGGCGATCGGCAGCGGCGGCGACCTCTCGCGCCCGGCCCTGGTTCAAGCCATGGTCCGGGGCGAGAGGGAGTGGGAGGCAGTCACCTCCTTCTGCGAAGCAGTCATGCTAGCGAAGGAGGTGGCGGGACGGTTGAGGGAAAGGGCCTCACGTCCCAGCCGCCGCGGGAGACGCCCCGGGCGTCGGGAGCCGCGAGACGACTCCCGGCCACCGTAGGCGCGGGCCTGCGGGCGGAGAGTAATGGGTAACTCTCCGTCCGATCAGGACCAGGCCCGTGCCGGACGGCGCGTACGTGTTCCACGCGCGCCTCAAAGAGATGTCAGCATAAGGAAGGGGCCCGAAAGGGCCGAAGCCTGCCGGGGCAGCGGGATTGTCCGAAAGGGTTACCGCTACCCCGGAACACAAAGGGCTAAGGAAGGAACACGGGTGGGTTTTAGTCAGTAAGAGTCTGACACTCCCTTCTGCTCCACCCAGAGCGGGAGGGGTCATTCGATGATTTCCCATCCACAAAAAAAAAAAAAAAAAAACTAGTCGTGACTAGTACAAAACTAGTCGAGACTAGTCCATATTTAGTCGAACTAGTACAAAACTAGTCGAACTAGTACAAAGCTAGTCGAACTAGTACAAAGCTAGTCGAGGCTAGTACAAAAGTAGTCGAACTAGTAAAAAACTAGTCGAACTAGTACAAAACTAGTCGAACTAGTACAAAGCTAGTCGAGACTAGTGAAAAACTTGTGCAGACTAGTACAAAACTAGTCGAACTAGTTCAAAACTAGTCGAACTAGTACAAAGCTAGTAGAGACTAGTACAAAACTAGTCGAACTAGTACAAAACTAGTCGAGACTAGTACAAAACCAGTCGGGACTAGTAAAAAACTAGTCGGGACTAGTCCAAAACTTGTGCAAACTAGTACAAAACTAGTCGACATTAGTACAAAGCTAGTCGAAACTAGTACAAAACTAGACGAACTAGTACGAAACTACTCGAACTAGTATAAAACTAGTCGAGACTAGAGCAAAACTACTCGAGACTAGTAAAAAACTAGTCGAGACTAGTACAAAACTAGTCGAACTAGTACAAAACTAGTCGAGACTAGTACAAAACTAGTACAAAACTAGTCGAGACTAGTACAAAACTAGTCGAGACTAGTACGAAACTAGTCGAACTAGTACAAAACTAGTCGGGACTAGTAAAAAACTAGTCGAGACTAGTTCAAAACTTGTGCAAACTAGTACAAAACTAGTCGACATTAGTACAAAGCTACTCGAGACTAGTACAAAACTAGTCGAACTAGTACGAAACTAGTCGAGACTAGTACAAAACTAGTTGAGACTAGTACAAAACTAGTCGAACTAGTACAAAGCTAGTCGAGGCTAGTACAAAACAGTCGAGACTAGTACAAAACTAGTCAAACTAGTACGAAACTATTCGAATTAGTACAAAACTAGTCGAACTAGTACAAAACTAGTCGATACTAGTACAAAGCTCGTCGAGACTAGTACAAAACTAGTCGACACTAGTACAAAACTAGTCGAACTAGTACAAAACTAGTCGACACTAGTACAAAACCAGTCGGGACTAGTAAAAAACTAGTCGAGACTAGTCCAAAACTTGTGCAAACTAGTACAAAACTAGTCGACATTAGTACAAAGCTAGTCGAAACTAGTACAAAGCTAGTCGAGACTAGTGAAAAACTTGTGCAGACTAGTACAAAACTAGTCGAACTAGTTCAAAACTAGTCGAACTAGTACAAAGCTAGTAGAGACTAGTACAAAACTAGTCGAACTAGTACAAAACTAGTCGAGACTAGTACAAAACCAGTCGGGACTAGTAAAAAACTAGTCGAGACTAGTCCAAAACTTGTGCAAACTAGTACAAAACTAGTCGACATTAGTACAAAGCTAGTCGAGACTAGTACAAAACTAGTCGAGACTAGTACAAAACTAGTCAAGACTAGTACAAAACTAGTCGAACTAGTGCAAAACTAGTCGAACTAGTACAAAGCTAGTCAAGACTAGTACGAAACTAGTCGAACTAGTACGAAACTAGTCGAGACTAGTACAAAACTAGTTGAGACTAGTACAAAACTAGTCGAACTAGTACAAAGCTAGTCGAGGCTAGTACAAAACAGTCGAGACTAGTACAAAACTAGTCAAATTAGTACGAAACTATTCGAATTAGTACAAAACTAGTCGAACTAGTACAAAACTAGTCGAGACTAGTACAAAGCTCGTCGAGACTAGTACAAAACTAGTCGACACTAGTACAAAACTAGTCGAACTAGTACAAAACTAGTCGACACTAGTACAAAACCAGTCGGGACTAGTAAAAAACTAGTCGAGACTAGTCCAAAACTTGTGCAAACTAGTACAAAACTAGTCGACATTAGTACAAAGCTAGTCGAAACTAGTACAAAACTAGTCGAACTAGTACGAAACTACTCGAACTAGTATAAAACTAGTCGAGACTAGAGCAAAACTACTCGAGACTAGTACAAAACTAGTCGAGACTAGTACAAAACTAGTCGAACTAGTACAAAACTAGTCGAGACTAGTACAAAACAGTCGAGACTAGTACAAAACTAGTCAAACTAGTACAAAACTAGTCGAACTAGTACGAAACTACTCGAACTAGTATAAAACTAGTCGAGACTAGAGCAAAACTACTCGAGACTAGTAAAAAAATGGTCGAGACTAGTACAAAACTAGTCGAACTAGTACAAAACTAGTCGAGACTAGTACAAAACTAGTACAAAACTAGTCGAGACTAGTACGAAACTAGTCGAACTAGTACAAAACTAGTCGGGACTAGTAAAAAACTAGTCGAGACTAGTCCAAAACTTGTGCAAACTAGTACAAAACTAGTCGACATTAGTACAAAGCTAGTCGAAACTAGTACAAAACTAGTCGGACTAGTACGAAACTACTCGAACTAGTATAAAACTAGTCGAGACTAGAGCAAAACTAGTCGAGACTAGTACAAAACTAGTCGAACTAGTACAAAACTAGTACAAAATTAGTCGAGACTAGTACAAAACTAGTCGACACTAGTACAAAGCTAGTCGAAACTAGTACGGAACTAGTCTGACTAGTACGAAACTACTCGAACTAGTATAAAACTAGTCGAGACTAGAGCAAAACTAGTCGAGACTAGTACAAAACTAGTCGAACTAGTACAAAACTAGTACAAAACTAGTAGAACTAGTACAAAACTAGTACAAAACTAGTCGAGACTAGTACAAAACTAGTCGAGACTAGTACAAAACTAGTCGAGCTAGTACAAAACTAGTACAAAACTAGTCGAGTCTATTACAAAACTAGTCGAGACTAGAACAAAACTAGTCGAGACTAGTACAAAGCTAGTCGAGACTTGCACGAAACTAGTTGAACTAGTACAAAACTAGTCGAGACTAGTACAAAACTAGTCGAGACTAGTACAAAACTAGTCGAGACTAGTACAAAACTAGTCGAACTAGTACAAATCTAGTCGAGACTAGTACAAAACTAGTCGAGACTAGTACAAAACTAGTCAAGTCTAGTACAAAACTAGTCGAACTAGAACAAAACTAGTCGAGACTAGTACAAAATTAGTCGAGACTAGTACAAAACTAGTCGTACTAGTACAAAACTAGTCGAGACTAGTACAAAACTTGTCGAGACTAGTGCAAAACTAGTCGAACTAGTGCAGAACTAGTCGTACTAGTACAAAGCTGGTCACGACTAGTACGAAACTAGTCGAACTAGTACAAAACTAGTCGAGACTAGTGCAAAACTAGTCGAACTAGTACAAAGCTAGTCGAGACTAGTACAAAACTAGTCGAACTAGTACGAAACTAGTCGAGACTAGTACAAAACTAGTTGAGACTAGTACAAAACTAGTCGAACTAGTACAAAGCTAGTCGAGGCTAGTACAAAACAGTCGAGACTAGTACAAAACTAGTCGAACTAGTACGAAACTATTCGAATTAGTACAAAACTAGTCGAACTAGTACAAAACTAGTCGAGACTAGTACAAAGCTCGTCGAGACTAGTACAACACTAGTCGACACTAGTACAAAACTAGTCGAACTAGTACAAAACTAGTCGAGACTAGTACAAAACCAGTCGGGACTAGTAAAAAACTAGTCGAGACTAGTCCAAAACTTGTGCAAACTAGTACAAAACTAGTCGACATTAGTACAAAGCTAGTCGAAACTAGTACAAAACTAGTCGAACTAGTACGAAACTACTCGAACTAGTATAAAACTAGTCGAGACTAGACCAAAACTACTCGAGACTAGTACAAAACTAGTCGAGACTAGTACAAAACTAGTCGAACTAGTACAAAACTAGTCGAGACTAGTACAAAACTAGTCGAGACTAGTACAAAACTAGTCGAGACTAGTACGAAACTAGTCGAACTAGTACAAAACTAGTCGGGACTAGTAAAAAACTAGTCGAGACTAGTTCAAAACTTGTGCAAACTAGTACAAAACTAGTCGACATTAGTACAAAGCTAGTCGAGACTAGTACAAAACTAGTCGAACTAGTACGAAACTAGTCGAGACTAGTACAAAACTAGTTGAGACTAGTGTAAAACTAGTCGAACTAGTACAAAGCTAGTCGAGGCTAGTACAAAACAGTCGAGACTAGTACAAAACTAGTCAAACTAGTACGAAACTATTCGAATTAGTACAAAACTAGTCGACCTAGTACAAAACTAGTCGAGACTAGTACAAAGCTCGTCGAGACTAGTACAAAGCTCGTCGAGACTAGTACAAAACTAGTCGACATTAGTACAAAGCTACTCGAGACTAGTACAAAACTAGTCGAACTAGTACGAAACTAGTCGAGACTAGTACAAAACTAGTTGAGACTAGTACAAAACTAGTCGAACTAGTACAAAGCTAGTCGAGGCTAGTACAAAACAGTCGAGACTAGTACAAAACTAGTCAAACTAGTACGAAACTATTCGAATTAGTACAAAACTAGTCGAACTAGTACAAAACTAGTCGATACTAGTACAAAGCTCGTCGAGACTAGTACAAAACTAGTCGACACTAGTACAAAACTAGTCGAACTAGTACAAAACTAGTCGACACTAGTACAAAACCAGTCGGGACTAGTAAAAAACTAGTCGAGACTAGTCCAAAACTTGTGCAAACTAGTACAAAACTAGTCGACATTAGTACAAAGCTAGTCGAAACTAGTACAAAGCTAGTCGAGACTAGTGAAAAACTTGTGCAGACTAGTACAAAACTAGTCGAACTAGTTCAAAACTAGTCGAACTAGTACAAAGCTAGTAGAGACTAGTACAAAACTAGTCGAACTAGTACAAAACTAGTCGAGACTAGTACAAAACCAGTCGGGACTAGTAAAAAACTAGTCGAGACTAGTCCAAAACTTGTGCAAACTAGTACAAAACTAGTCGACATTAGTACAAAGCTAGTCGAGACTAGTACAAAACTAGTCGAGACTAGTACAAAACTAGTCAAGACTAGTACAAAACTAGTCGAACTAGTGCAAAACTAGTCGAACTAGTACAAAGCTAGTCAAGACTAGTACGAAACTAGTCGAACTAGTACGAAACTAGTCGAGACTAGTACAAAACTAGTTGAGACTAGTACAAAACTAGTCGAACTAGTACAAAGCTAGTCGAGGCTAGTACAAAACAGTCGAGACTAGTACAAAACTAGTCAAATTAGTACGAAACTATTCGAATTAGTACAAAACTAGTCGAACTAGTACAAAACTAGTCGAGACTAGTACAAAGCTCGTCGAGACTAGTACAAAACTAGTCGACACTAGTACAAAACTAGTCGAACTAGTACAAAACTAGTCGACACTAGTACAAAACCAGTCGGGACTAGTAAAAAACTAGTCGAGACTAGTCCAAAACTTGTGCAAACTAGTACAAAACTAGTCGACATTAGTACAAAGCTAGTCGAAACTAGTACAAAACTAGTCGAACTAGTACGAAACTACTCGAACTAGTATAAAACTAGTCGAGACTAGAGCAAAACTACTCGAGACTAGTACAAAACTAGTCGAGACTAGTACAAAACTAGTCGAACTAGTACAAAACTAGTCGAGACTAGTACAAAACAGTCGAGACTAGTACAAAACTAGTCAAACTAGTACAAAACTAGTCGAACTAGTACGAAACTACTCGAACTAGTATAAAACTAGTCGAGACTAGAGCAAAACTACTCGAGACTAGTAAAAAAATGGTCGAGACTAGTACAAAACTAGTCGAACTAGTACAAAACTAGTCGAGACTAGTACAAAACTAGTACAAAACTAGTCGAGACTAGTACGAAACTAGTCGAACTAGTACAAAACTAGTCGGTACTAGTAAAAAACTAGTCGAGACTAGTCCAAAACTTGTGCAAACTAGTACAAAACTAGTCGACATTAGTACAAAGCTAGTCGAAACTAGTACAAAACTAGTCGGACTAGTACGAAACTACTCGAACTAGTATAAAACTAGTCGAGACTAGAGCAAAACTAGTCGAGACTAGTACAAAACTAGTCGAACTAGTACAAAACTAGTACAAAATTAGTCGAGACTAGTACAAAACTAGTCGACACTAGTACAAAGCTAGTCGAAACTAGTACGGAACTAGTCGGACTAGTACGAAACTACTCGAACTAGTATAAAACTAGTCGAGACTAGAGCAAAACTAGTCGAGACTAGTACAAAACTAGTCGAACTAGTACAAAACTAGTACAAAACTAGTCGAACTAGTACAAAACTAGTACAAAACTAGTCGAGACTAGTACAAAACTAGTCGAGACTAGTACAAAACTAGTCGAGCTAGTACAAAACTAGTACAAAACTAGTCGAGTCTATTACAAAACTAGTCGAGACTAGAACAAAACTAGTCGAGACTAGTACAAAGCTAGTCGAGACTTGCACGAAACTAGTTGAACTAGTACAAAACTAGTCGAGACTAGTACAAAACTAGTCGAGACTAGTACAAAACTAGTCGAGACTAGTACAAAACTAGTCGAACTAGTACAAATCTAGTCGAGACTAGTACAAAACTAGTCGAGACTAGTACAAAACTAGTCAAGTCTAGTACAAAACTAGTCGAACTAGAACAAAACTAGTCGAGACTAGTACAAAATTAGTCGAGACTAGTACAAAACTAGTCGTACTAGTACAAAACTAGTCGAGACTAGTACAAAACTTGTCGAGACTAGTGCAAAACTAGTCGAACTAGTGCAGAACTAGTCGTACTAGTACAAAGCTGGTCACGACTAGTACGAAACTAGTCGAACTAGTACAAAACTAGTCGAGACTAGTGCAAAACTAGTCGAACTAGTACAAAGCTAGTCGAGACTAGTACAAAACTAGTCGAACTAGTACGAAACTAGTCGAGACTAGTACAAAACTAGTTGAGACTAGTACAAAACTAGTCGAACTAGTACAAAGCTAGTCGAGGCTAGTACAAAACAGTCGAGACTAGTACAAAACTAGTCGAACTAGTACGAAACTATTCGAATTAGTACAAAACTAGTCGAACTAGTACAAAACTAGTCGAGACTAGTACAAAGCTCGTCGAGACTAGTACAACACTAGTCGACACTAGTACAAAACTAGTCGAACTAGTACAAAACTAGTCGAGACTAGTACAAAACCAGTCGGGACTAGTAAAAAACTAGTCGAGACTAGTCCAAAACTTGTGCAAACTAGTACAAAACTAGTCGACATTAGTACAAAGCTAGTCGAAACTAGTACAAAACTAGTCGAACTAGTACGAAACTACTCGAACTAGTATAAAACTAGTCGAGACTAGACCAAAACTACTCGAGACTAGTACAAAACTAGTCGAGACTAGTACAAAACTAGTCGAACTAGTACAAAACTAGTCGAGACTAGTACAAAACTAGTCGAGACTAGTACAAAACTAGTCGAGACTAGTACGAAACTAGTCGAACTAGTACAAAACTAGTCGGGACTAGTAAAAAACTAGTCGAGACTAGTTCAAAACTTGTGCAAACTAGTACAAAACTAGTCGACATTAGTACAAAGCTAGTCGAGACTAGTACAAAACTAGTCGAACTAGTACGAAACTAGTCGAGACTAGTACAAAACTAGTTGAGACTAGTGTAAAACTAGTCGAACTAGTACAAAGCTAGTCGAGGCTAGTACAAAACAGTCGAGACTAGTACAAAACTAGTCAAACTAGTACGAAACTATTCGAATTAGTACAAAACTAGTCGACCTAGTACAAAACTAGTCGAGACTAGTACAAAGCTCGTCGAGACTAGTACAAAGCTCGTCGAGACTAGTACAAAACTAGTCGACACTAGTACAAAACTAGTCGAACTAGTACAAAACTAGTCGAGACTAGTACAAAACCAGTCGGGACTAGTAAAAAACTAGTCGAGACTAGTCCAAAACTTGTGCAAACTAGTACAAAACTAGTCGACATTAGTACAAAGCTAGTCGAAACTAGTACAAAACTAGTCGAACTAGTACGAAACTACTCGAACTACTATAAAACTAGTCGAGACTAGAGCAAAACTACTCGAGACTAGTACAAAACTAGTCGAGACTAGTACAAAACTAGTCGAACTAGTACAAAGCTAGTCGAGGCTAGTACAAAACAGTCGAGACTAGTACAAAACTAGTCAAACTAGTACAAAACTAGTCGAACTAGTACGAAACTATTCGAACTAGTATAAAACTAGTCGAGGCTAGAGCAAAACTACTCGAGACTAGTACAAAACTAGTCGAGACTAGTACAAAACTAGTCGAACTAGTACAAAACTAGTCGAGACTAGTACAAAACTAGTACAAAACTAGTCGAGACGAGTACGAAACTAGTCGAACTAGTACAAAACTAGTCGGGACTAGTAAAAAACTAGTCGAGACTAGTCCAAAACTTGTGCAAACTAGTACAAAACTAGTCGACATTAGTACAAAGCTAGTCGAAACTTGTACAAAACTAGTCAGACTAGTACGAAACTAATCGAACTAGTATAAAACTAGTCGAGACTAGAGCAAAACTAGTCGAGACTAGTACAAAACTAGTCGAACTAGTACAAAACTAGTACAAAACTAGTAGAGACTAGTACAAAACTAGTCGAGACTAGTACAAAACTAGTCAAGACTAGTACAAAACTAGTCGAACTTGTACAAAACTAGTCGAGACTAGTACAAAATTAGTCGAGACTAGTACAAAACTAGTCGAACTAGTACAAAACTAGTCGAGACTAGTACAAAACTTGTCGAGACTAGTGCAAAACTAGTCGAACTAGTGCAAAACTAGTCGAACTAGTACAAAGCTAGTCAAGACTAGTACGAAACTAGTCGAACTAGTACAAAACTAGTCGAGACTAGTGCAAAACTAGTCGAACTAGTACAAAGCTAGTCGAGACTAGTACAAAACTAGTCGAACTAGTACGAAACTAGTCGAGACTAGTACAAAACTAGTTGAGACTAGTACAAAACTAGTCGAACTAGTACAAAACTAGTCAAGACTAGTGCAAAACTAGTCGAACTAGTACAAAACTAGTCGAGACTAGTACAAAACTAGTCGAACTAGAACAAAACTAGTCGAGACTAGTACAAAACTAGTACAAAACTAGTCGAGACTAGTACAAAACTAGTCGAGACTAGTACGAAACTAGTCGAACTAGTACAAAACTAGTCGGGACTAGTAAAAAACTAGTCGAGACTAGTTCAAAACTTGTGCAAACTAGTACAAAACTAGTCGACATTAGTACAAAGCTAGTCGAGACTAGTACAAAACTAGTCGAACTAGTACGAAACTAGTCGAGACTAGTACAAAACTAGTTGAGACTAGTGTAAAACTAGTCGAACTAGTACAAAGCTAGTCGAGGCTAGTACAAAACAGTCGAGACTAGTACAAAACTAGTCAAACTAGTACGAAACTATTCGAATTAGTACAAAACTAGTCGACCTAGTACAAAACTAGTCGAGACTAGTACAAAGCTCGTCGAGACTAGTACAAAGCTCGTCGAGACTAGTACAAAACTAGTCGACACTAGTACAAAACTAGTCGAACTAGTACAAAACTAGTCGAGACTAGTACAAAACCAGTCGGGACTAGTAAAAAACTAGTCGAGACTAGTCCAAAACTTGTGCAAACTAGTACAAAACTAGTCGACATTAGTACAAAGCTAGTCGAAACTAGTACAAAACTAGTCGAACTAGTACGAAACTACTCGAACTACTATAAAACTAGTCGAGACTAGAGCAAAACTACTCGAGACTAGTACAAAACTAGTCGAGACTAGTACAAAACTAGTCGAACTAGTACAAAGCTAGTCGAGGCTAGTACAAAACAGTCGAGACTAGTACAAAACTAGTCAAACTAGTACAAAACTAGTCGAACTAGTACGAAACTATTCGAACTAGTATAAAACTAGTCGAGACTAGAGCAAAACTACTCGAGACTAGTACAAAACTAGTCGAGACTAGTACAAAACTAGTCGAACTAGTACAAAACTAGTCGAGACTAGTACAAAACTAGTACAAAACTAGTCGAGACTAGTACGAAACTAGTCGAACTAGTACAAAACTAGTCGGGACTAGTAATAAAATAGTCGAGACTAGTCCAAAACTTGTGCAAACTAGTACAAAACTAGTCGACATTAGTACAAAGCTAGTCGAAACTAGTACAAAACTAGTCGGACTAGTACGAAACTACTCGAACTAGTATAAAACTAGTCGAGACTAGAGCAAAACTAGTCGAGACTAGTACAAAACTAGTCGAACTAGTACAAAACTAGTACAAAACTAGTCGAGACTAGTACAAAACTAGTCGAGACTAGTACAAAACTAGTCAAGACTAGTACAAAACTAGTCGAACTAGTACAAAACTAGTCGAGACTAGTACAAAATTAGTCGAGACTAGTACAAAACTAGTCGAACTAGTACAAAACTAGTCGAGACTAGTACAAAACTAGTCGAGACTAGTGCAAAACTAGTCGAACTAGTGCTAAACTAGTCGAACTAGTACAAAGCTAGTCAAGACTAGTACGAACCTAGTCGAACTAGTACAAAGCTAGTCGAGACTAGTACAAAACTAGTCGAACTAGTACAAAGCTAGTCGAGGCTAGTACAAAACAGTCGAGACTAGTACAAAACTAGTCGAACTAGTACGAAACTATTCGAATTAGTACAAAACTAGTCGAACTAGTACAAAACTAGTCGAGACTAGTACAAAGCTCGTCGAGACTAGTACAAAACTAGTCGACACTAGTACAAAACTAGTCGAACTAGTACAAAACTAGTCGAGACTAGTACAAAACTAGTCGGGACTAGTAAAAAACTAGTCGAGACTAGTCCAAAACTTGTGCAAACTAGTACAAAACTAGTCGACATTAGTACAAAGCTAGTCGAAACTAGTACAAAACTAGTCGAACTAGTACGAAACTACTCGAACTAGTATAAAACTAGTCGAGACTAGAGCAAAACTACTCGAGACTAGTACGAAACTAGTCGAGACTAGTATAAAACTAGTCGAGACTAGTACAAAACTAGTCGAGACTAGTCCATAACTAGTCGAACTAGTACAAAACTAGTCGAACTAGTACAAAGCTAGTCGAGGCTAGTACAAAAGTAGTCGAACTAGTAAAAAACTAGTCGAACTAGTACGAAACTAGTCGAACTAGTACAAAGCTAGTCGAGACTAGTGAAAAACTTGTGCAGACTAGTACAAAACTAGTCGAACTAGTTCAAAACTAGTCGAGGCTAGTACAAAACAGTCGAGACTAGTACAAAACTAGTCGAACTAGTACGAAACTATTCGAATTAGTACAAAACTAGTCGAACTAGTACAAAACTAGTCGAGACTAGTACAAAGCTCGTCGAGACTAGTACAAAACTAGTCGACACTAGTACAAAACTAGTCGAACTAGTACAAAACTAGTCGAGACTAGTACAAAACTAGTCGGGACTAGTAAAAAACTAGTCGAGACTAGTCCAAAACTTGTGCAAACTAGTACAAAACTAGTCGACATTAGTACAAAGCTAGTCGAAACTAGTACAAAACTAGTCGAACTAGTACGAAACTACTCGAACTAGTATAAAACTAGTCGAGACTAGAGCAAAACTACTCGAGACTAGTACGAAACTAGTCGAGACTAGTATAAAACTAGTCGAGACTAGTACAAAACTAGTCGAGACTAGTCCATAACTAGTCGAACTAGTACAAAACTAGTCGAACTAGTACAAAGCTAGTCGAGGCTAGTACAAAAGTAGTCGAACTAGTAAAAAACTAGTCGAACTAGTACGAAACTAGTCGAACTAGTACAAAGCTAGTCGAGACTAGTGAAAAACTTGTGCAGACTAGTACAAAACTAGTCGAACTAGTTCAAAACTAGTCGAACTAGTACAAAGCTAGTAGAGACTAGTACAAAACTAGTCGAGACTATTTCAAAACTAGTGCAGATTAGTGAAAAAATAGTCGAACTAGTACAAAACTAGTCGAACTAGTACAAAACTAGTCAAGACTAGTACTAGTCTCGACTAATTTTGAACTAGTTTTGTACTAATCTCGACTAATTTTGAACTAGTTTCGACTATTTTTGTAGTCGAAACTAGTTCAAAATTAGTCGAGACTAGTACAAAACTAGTCAAACTAGTACAAAACTAGTCAAGACTAGTGCAAAACTAGTCGAACTAGTACAAAGCTAGTCGAGACTAGTACGAAACTAGTTGAACTAGTACAAAACTAGTCGAGACTAGTACAAAACTAGTCGAGACTAGTCCAAAACTTGTGCAGACTAGTCAATACTAGTCGAGACTAGTACAAAACTAGTCGAATTAGTACAAAACTAGTCGAACTAGTAAAAAACTAGTCGAACTAGTACAAAACTAGTCAAACTAGTACAAAACTAGTCGAACTAGAACTAAGCTAGTCGAACTAGTGCAAAGCTAGTCGAGACTAGTACAAAACTTGTCGAACTAGTACAAAACTAGTCGAGACTAGTACAAAACTAGTCGAACTAGTACAAAACTAGTACAAAACTAGTCAAGACTAGTGCAAAACTAGTCGAACTAGTACAAAGCTAGTCGAGACTAGTACGAAACTAGTTGAACTAGTACAAAACTAGTCGAGACTAGTACAAAACTAGTCGAGACTAGTCCAAAACTTGTGCAGACTAGTCAATACTAGTCGAGACTAGTACAAAACTAGTCGAATTAGTACAAAACTAGTCGAACTAGTAAAAAACTAGTCGAACTAGTACAAAACTAGTCAAACTAGTACAAAACTAGTCGAACTAGAACTAAGCTAGTCGAACTAGTGCAAAGCTAGTCGAGACTAGTACAAAACTTGTCGAACTAGTACAAAACTAGTCGAGACTAGTACAAAACTAGTCGAACTAGTACAAAACTAGTACAAAATTAGTCGAGACTAATACAAAACTAGTCGAGACTAGTGCAAAACTAGTCGAACTAGGGCAAAGCTAGTCGAAACTAGTACGAAACTAGTCGAACTAGTACAAAACCAGTCGGGACTAGTAAAAAACTAGTCGAGACTAGTCCAAAACTTGTGCAAACTAGTACGAATCTAGTCGAGACTAGTACAAAACTAGTCGAACTAGTACGAAACTAGTCGAGACTAGTATAAAACTAGTCGTGACTAGTACAAAACTAGTCAAGACTAGTCCATAACTAGTCGAACTAGTACAAAACTAGTCGAACTAGTACAAAGCTAGTCGAACTAGTACAAAGCTAGTCGAGGCTAGTACAAAAGTAGTCGAACTAGTAAAAAACTAGTCGAACTAGTACAAAACTAGTCGAACTAGGTCAAAACTAGTCGATCTAGTACAAAGCTAGTAGAGACTAGTACAAAACTAGTCGAGAATATTTCAAAACTAGTGCAGATTAGTGATAAAATAGTCGAACTAGTACAAAACTAGTCGAGACTTGTACAAAACTAGTCGTGACTAGTACAAAACTAGTCGAATTAGTACAAAACTAGTCGAACTAGTAAAAAACTAGTCGAACTAGTACAAAACTAGTCAAACTAGTACAAAACTAGTCGAACTAGAACTAAGCTAGTCGAACTAGTACAAAGCTAGTCGAGACTAGTACAAAGCTTGTCGAGACTAGTACAAAACTTGTCGAACTAGTACAAAACTAGTCGAGACTAGTACAAAACTAGTCGAACTAGTACAAAACTAGTACAAAATTAGTCGAGACTAATACAAAACTAGTCGAGACTAGTGCAAAACTAGTCGAACTAGGACAAAGCTAGTCGAAACTAGTACGAAACTAGTCGAACTAGTACAAAACCAGTCGGGACTTGTAAAAAACTAGTCGAGATTAGTCCAAAACTTGTGCAAACTAGTACGAATCTAGTCGAGACTAGTACAAAACTAGTCGAACTAGTACGAAACTAGTCGAGACTAGTATAAAACTAGTCGTGACTAGTACAAAACTAGTCGAGACTAGTCCATATTTAGTCGAACTAGTACAAAACTAGTCGAACTAGTACAAAGCTAGTCGAACTAGTACAAAGCTAGTCGAGGCTAGTACAAAAGTAGTCGAACTAGTAAAAAACTAGTCGAACTAGTACAAAACTAGTCGAACTAGTACAAAGCTAGTCGAGACTAGTGAAAAACTTGTGCAGACTAGTACAAAACTAGTCGAACTAGCTCAAAACTAGTCGAACTAGTACAAAGCTAGTAGAGACTAGTACAAAACTAGTCGAACTAGTACAAAACTAGTCGAGACTAGTACAAAACCAGTCGGGACTAGTAAAAAACTAGTCGAGACTAGTCCAAAACTTGTGCAAACTAGTACAAAACTAGTCGACATTAGTACAAAGCTAGTCGAAACTAGTACAAAACTAGTCGAACTAGTACGAAACTACTCGAACTAGTATAAAACTAGTCGAGACTAGAGCAAAACTACTCGAGACTAGTAAAAAACTAGTCGAGACTAGTACAAAACTAGTCGAACTAGTACAAAACTAGTCGAGACTAGTACAAAACTAGTACAAAACTAGTCGAGACTAGTACAAAACTAGTCGAGACTAGTACGAAACTAGTCGAACTAGTACAAAACTAGTCGGGACTAGTTAAAAACTAGTCGAGACTAGTTCAAAACTTGTGCAAACTAGTACAAAACTAGTCGACATTAGTACAAAGCTACTCGAGACTAGTACAAAACTAGTCGAACTAGTACGAAACTAGTCGAGACTAGTACAAAACTAGTTGAGACTAGTACAAAACTAGTCGAACTAGTACAAAGCTAGTCGAGGCTAGTACAAAACAGTCGAGACTAGTACAAAACTAGTCAATCTAGTACGAAACTATTCGAATTAGTACAAAACTAGTCGAACTAGTACAAAACTAGTCGAGACTAGTACAAAGCTCGTCGAGACTAGTACAAAACTAGTCGAACTAGCTCAAAACTAGTCAAACTAGTACAAAGCTAGTAGAGACTAGTACAAAACTAGTCGAACTAGTACAAAACTAGTCGAGACTAGTACAAAACCAGTCGGGACTAGTAAAAAACTAGTCGAGACTAGTCCAAAACTTGTGCAAACTAGTACAAAACTAGTCGACATTAGTACAAAGCTAGTCGAAACTAGTACAAAACTAGTCGAACTAGTACGAATCTACTCGAACTAGTATAAAACTAGTCGAGACTAGAGCAAAACTACTCGAGACTAGTAAAAAACTAGTCGAGACTAGTACAAAACTAGTCGAACTAGTACAAAACTAGTCGAGACTAGTACAAAACTAGTACAAAACTAGTCGAGACTAGTACAAAACTAGTCGAGACTAGTACGAAACTAGTCGAACTAGTACAAAACTAGTCGGGACTAGTTAAAAACTAGTCGAGACTAGTTCAAAACTTGTGCAAACTAGTACAAAACTAGTCGACATTAGTACAAAGCTACTCGAGACTAGTACAAAACTAGTCGAACTAGTACGAAACTAGTCGAGACTAGTACAAAACTAGTTGAGACTAGTACAAAACTAGTCGAACTAGAACAAAGCTAGTCGAGGCTAGTACAAAACAGTCGAGACTAGTACAAAACTAGTCAATCTAGTACGAAACTATTCGAATTAGTACAAAACTAGTCGAACTAGTACAAAACTAGTCGAGACTAGTACAAAGCTCGTCGAGACTAGTACAAAACTAGTCGACACTAGTACAAAACTAGTCGAACTAGTACAAAACTAGTCGACACTAGTACAAAACCAGTCGGGACTAGTAAAAAACTAGTCGAGACTAGTCCAAAACTTGTGCAAACTAGTACAAAACTAGTCGACATTAGTACAAAGCTAGTCGAAACTAGTACAAAACTAGTCGAACTAGTACGAAACTACTCGAACTAGTATAAAACTAGTCGAGACTAGAGCAAAACTACTCGAGACTAGTACAAAACTAGTCGAGACTAGTACAAAACTAGTCGAACTAGTACAAAGCTAGTCGAGGCTAGTACAAAACAGTCGAGACTAGTACAAAACTAGTCAAACTAGTACAAAACTAGTCGAACTAGTACGAAACTACTCGAACTAGTATAAAACTAGTCGAGACTAGATGAACGGGAATTAAGGGATATGCCGGAAGAATAAACTATGGATACTCGATACAAGCAAATATAATTTTTAATTGGTGTTAACAACATGAGGTTTGAAAGGCAAGTGAAGTGTCAAAAAAAACGGACACATAATTACAATTAAGTACATTAAAGCTAATTAGACGAACTGCTGCTATGCGATATTGATCAGGCGTTTCAACATTAATAAGGCGCCTTGAGAGCGACCGGTGTACAGCAGTAGACTGAAGCAGGATGATGATGAGAATCCAACATTTCCCCGGGCGTTGAAACCAACGGTTTCAACCAGATTCCGAAGACACAGGCAATGGGCAAATTCTGTTAAATGCCCGCCGAATGACTCCAGTGGACGTCCGAATATCAGCTACACGGGCGATGCCATCAGTTCCGGGGCGAACAGCTACAATTCGCCCAAGTTTCCACTTCAGAGGAGGAAGATTATCCTCCTTAATCACGACCAAGGAGTCCAGTTTTAAACCATCCTTGCCATTGCACGCCATTTGGACCGCAGCTGTAATTCTGCTACATACTCTTTGCTCCATCTGTTCCAAAAGTGCTGGCGGAGTTGCTCAATCCTTTGATAGCGAGACAGATGGTTGGCAGAGTTATCCTGGTAGTTAGGTTGCGGCAAGGAAGTAAGAGGCCGTCCAACAAGGAAATGTCCCGGAGTGAGCGGTGTATAATCTGCAGGATCTGAAGACAACGGCGTCAGTGGACGAGAGTTCAAGATGGCTTCAATCTTCGTTAGTGCGGTGTACAGCTCCTCGAAAGTCAAATTACAATTTCCCAACACTCTTTGAAGGTGGTACTTTGTTGACTTCACACCCGCCTCCCAGAGTCCACCAAAATGCGGGGTGTAGGCGGGTATAAAATGGAACCTTATTCCGTCACTCGCTGCACTTTCACCCAAGGACGAAGAATTTAACTTTAAAAACTTGGAAAGGTCGTTGTACGCACCGACAAATGAAGTACCGTTATCAGAAAAGATATCAACGGGCTTACCTCTTCGAGAAACAAATCGATACAAAGCCAGTAAGTAACTATTGCTAGTTAAATCGCCAACGAGCTCCAAATGAATGGCCTTAGTTGTGAAGCAAATAAAAATAGCGACATACACCTTTACTAGCCTACATCCACGACCTTGACGACTAGCACTCATAATAGGGCCAGCATAATCAACGCCTGTGCTTTCAAAAGGATAACCTGGACGAAGGCGTTCTTGTGGTAAGTTACCCATTAAGGGAGCTACAACCTTACCCTTCATACGGTGACACAGAACACACTTATGATAACAGGCCTTCGCCAAGTTGCGACCTCCTATTGGCCAGTAAGATTCTCTAATGGAAGCTAATAATAATTGTGGGCCAGCGTGTATTAGCCTTTTATGCTCAAAATTAAATAATAAGTTTGTAAATTCGTGAGTGGACTGTAACAAAATAGGGTGCTTTTTATTATAAGCAAAATTAGAATTATCGAGACGTCCTCCTACTCGCATTATCTTTTTATCGTCTAAATAAACATTAAACTTTAGAAGGGCGCTCTTTTGAGGTAAACTCTTTTTATTTAAAAGTAGTTGGTATTCGGGAAATGACTGGAATTGACTTTTATTAATGACAACGGTGAGTGCATCTTGTACCTCATCATGTGATAAATAATTAGTTTTCGGGTAATGCTTTCTACATGACTTTATGAATCGCAATACGTAGGCAACAGAACGAATAAGCCGTGAGTAATTCGAAAAACGATTAAAATTGATTAAACCTTCAGTTTTTGAATCGTTATTAACAGCACTTAACACAATATTAGGTCGAATCTCTGGCAATAACTGTAGTTCTTGACTTGGAATTCGAGAAGGCCATTCAGACGAGTCTAGTTTTAAGAATTCTGGTCCATGCCACCATAGGTCTGAATCTGGCAGAACACTAATATCCGTGCCACGGGATATTAGGTCTGCTGGATTTTGATCTGTTGGGACGTGCCTCCAAGAACAGTTACCCGCCTTGTCCAAAACTTCAGCAACGCGGTTGCGTACAAACGGCTGAAGTTTGGTAGGCATCATCTGTAACCATCCCAACACGATGGTCGAATCAGTCCAACAATAGACCCGACTGATCTTCACTCGAAGTGAGCTCATCACCTTCTCATAAAGACGAGAACCGACTACCGCACCACACAGCTCCAGTCGCGGGATTGTTGTAGGCTTGATGGGAGCCACTCGACTCTTCGCCATTAACAAGCGAGCCATATACTCACCTTTACTATTAACACTGCGAATGTAAACGCAAGCACCGTATGCAGACTCAGACGCATCTGTGAAAATATGGAGTTCTAACTCCGTATATAAATTGCAAACTACAATTCGCGGAATGCGAACATGATTTAAAAGAGGTAAAGACGTAATTATAATATCCCATTGTTTACTAATCTCATTAGGCAATGGTTGATCCCAGGATAATTTATCTAACCACATTTTTTGTAAAAATATCTTCATGGAGACAACAATAGGACCCAATAGACCTAAGGGGTCGAAAATTCGCGCAATCACAGATAACACGTCTCGCTTTGTGTACCCAGTCGAAGACTTAGTCAGACTTATAGGAAACCCTAACTCATCAGTGTCGATAAACCAACCGAGACCAAGTAACTTTTCAGGCTCATTAGGTCCAATGTTTAAGTCAAATGACGCAGGAACAGCATCCGACACTAATTGAGGGTTATTTGACTTCCATTTTCTCAATGGCATACATGCTGATGCAAGCGCCTTGGTGACTTCAGTGCGAATGAATTTTGCTTCGTCTAAGTTATTTCCCCCGGTCAGCAAGTCGTCGACGTAAAAGTCATGTCTAATGATCTCAGCTATTTTAGGGTTCCTACAGTCGAGTCCTATTTGTTTAAGGCATCGTGTCGCAAGGAACGGCGCACTAGCCGTACCGTACGTGACGGTGTTCCATTGGTAAACATTAATAGGTTCACTAATATTATCACGCCAAACAATCTGTTGCAAATACCTATCCGACGGGTGGACGACTATTTGTCGATACATTTTCTCCACATCTGCAGATAAACATACTTGTGGAATCTAAAGCGAAGTAGTATAGACAAAAGATCATCCTGTACAGTTGGCCCGACCATCTGTAGGTCATTAGAGGACACTCCCGTCGAAGTAGGACAACTTGCGTTGAAGACAACACGAAGTTTGGTCGTGCTACTCGACTCACGTAAAATTCCGTGATGGGGAATAAAATAACCAACACACAAATTAGGTTTATTAATTTTTGTCATATGACCAAGTGACTCATATTCTAACAAAAAATCACGATACAGCCTACTAAAGTCTGGCTTAACCTTTAATCTACGCTCTAAAGACTGTAAACAATGTGTAGCTTTATTAAAAGAATTTCCTAGAACTGAAGGATCTTTCTTAAGGGGTATGCGAACACAAAAACGACCATCAGACAAACGTGTCGTATTTTTAACTAAATTATCTTCACACAATTTCTCTTCGGGCATATAAGAATTGGAAGATTTCGCATTTACCTCCTCTAATTGCCAAAATTTTGTCAATTCTAACTTAATTTTTTCCCAGTCACTATCGCTATCTGAAACCATTTTAGAAAAATTACATTTTACGTCATTCGACAGCAGTGAAATATAATTCTGAGTAATTGGACCGGAAATTATCCATCCTAAACGGGTTTCACATAATATTGGTTTTCCAGCACCTAACTTTAGTCTTTGAGATCCTAACAACTCCCAAAAAAGATCAGCGCCAATTAAAATATCAACATCAGCAGGATTATAAAAAGTAGGATCAGCTAAAGTAATATTCGAGGGTATGTCGAAATCAGAAATGTTTATTTCACGGCACGGTACATTATTTGTAATGTATGGCAGAACAAAACAATGAAGTTCAAATACGAAGCTATCATCTAATGACGAAATCTTAACTCGACATATTTTTCCTACGTGCGAAGTAACATTGTTGATACCAAGAATCGATCTATTTACTTGGCTAGTTGTTAAGTTGAGTTTACTGCATAACCTGTCTGTTACGAATGACGACGTGCTACCGCTATCAAGAACCGCGCGAACGAGATGCACACAACCATTGTGGTCCCGCAGTTTGATCAAGGCGGTTGACAACAACACATCTCGTTGCGTATGACTACACGGAGATGCAATGTTTGCTGATAACGCTACGTCACTCGCATCAGTGGTAGCAGACGGTAATGAAGACGATGCAGACAAGTTGTTTACTGAATTACCACTAAGTGTATTTGCAATAGTGCCTTTAGAATGTACGTGAACTAGTGTGTTGTGCCTACGTTTGCATAGTTTACAACCTGGTTTTTTACATTTATTAGCATAGTGCCCTGACCGAAAACAGTTGAAACATATCTTATAACTGGGTAGTAGCTTGAGACGATCGTCATTACTTAATACGAGAAACTGTGGACAATTATTTAAAGTGTGATCGTTATTGTTACATTTAGGACATGATTTCGAAGCTGGTTCAGTACTAGAACTATTAGGAGATTGTGTTGCTACCATCGACTTGATCTTAGGGGCTGACTTACTTCAACGCCAAGAATTTGGCCTGGGGTTCCCGTCACACGGACGTGCGGGGCAGGATGGTGGAGGACTGGGCTCTGGAAACAGGCCTGGTCGTCCTAAATCGGGGTTCTGTTCCCACGTGTGTGCGGATGCGGGGCGAGTCCGTGGTGGACATCTCGTTCGCCAGCCCCGCTCTGGCACAGAGTGTTATTGACTGGCGCGTCATGGAGGAGGTGGAGACCTACTCCGATCACCGGTATATCCGGTTCGACGTCTCCACCCAGACCTCCAGCGCGCCGGTCCAACAGGCCCCGAGTGGTCCGCGGTGGGCGCTGAAGCAGCTGGACCGGGAGCTCCTCCTGGAAGCCTCGATCGTGCAGGCCTGGGTGTCATCACCGGACAGGCCTGCCGATGTCGACGATGAGGCGGAGTGGTTCCGGGAGGCCATGTCCGAGATATGCGACGTGGCAATGCCCCGAGTCCGGCCAGGACGCGCCCGACGTCAGGTGTACTGGTGGTCGCGGGAGGTGGAGTCGCTACGCAAGGCGTGCGTCGACGCGCGACACCTGTACACCAGGCACCGCAGGCTCCGCATCCGCCCTCCGGATGCGGAAGCCACGGAGGCGGAGCTGTACGAGGGGTACAGAGCGGCGAAGACCGCCCTCCGCGAGGCTGTCCAGCGGGCCAAGGATATGGCCCGCGAGGAGATGGTGGAGACTCTGAACAGAGATCCATGGGGGCGCCCTTATAAGATGGTGCGGAATAAACTCCGCACCTGGGCCCCCCCGCTGACGCAGAGTCTCCGCCCCCAGCTGGTGGAGGAGGTGGTGAGCGCTCTGTTCCCTTCACGGGCGGAGCATACTCCCCCGCCCATGGCTCCGCCACTTGCGGTGCCTGAAGCGGACCACGCGGACGACGACGACATCCCTGAAGTGACCGGGGTAGATCTGAGAGTGGCGGTAAATAGGCTGAAGGCCAAAAATACCGCCCCAGGACCCGACGGCTTGCCGGGTAAGGCCTGGGTCCTGGCCTCAGGGGCTCTCGGGCCCCGACTAGAGGCGCTCTTAAGCGCATGCATGGAGAGGGGCCAGTTTCCACTCCGCTGGAAGACGGGGAAGCTGGTCCTCATACAGAAGCCAGGGCGCCCTGCGGACTCTCCGTCCGCATTCCGGCCCATCGTGCTGCTCGACGAGGTCGGCAAGCTCTTTGAGAGAGTGATTGCGGGCCGCCTCGTCGGGCACCTGGTGAGGACGGGGCCGGATCTTGCGGACAGCCAGTTCGGCTTCCGCAAGGGGCGCTCGACGGTGGACGCCATCATGCGCGTGAGGGCCCTCACGACGGGGGACGCGGTGTCCCGGGGTGGGGTGGTTGTGGCGGTGTCACTCGACATCGCCAACGCTTTTAACACCCTGCCCTGGAGTTGCATTGGGGAGGCGCTCCGGTATCACCGGGTGCCGACCTACCTCCGTCGAGTAGTCGGGGCGTATCTAACTGACAGAGCCGTCATCTACCCCGGTCGCAACGGGGAATGGAACCGGCGAGAGATGTCGTGCGGTGTCCCACAGGGATCGGTTCTGGGGCCGCTCCTGTGGGACATCGGTTACGACTGGGTGCTGCGAGCCGATCTCCCTGATGGAGTCAGCGTGGTTTGCTACGCTGACGACACGCTAGTCCTGGCGCAGGGGAGGTCGCATCAGGCGGCGGCCGACGCGATGACACGCGGGGTTGCGATAGTCGTGGAGAGGATCCGGCAGTTGGGTCTCGAGGTGGCATTGCACAAGTCCGAGGCCATGTCTTTTCATGGGCCTCGGAATGGGCCGCCTTCGGGATCCCAACTAACGGTAGGAGGGGTTCACATCGGCGTCGAGACAACGATGAGGTACCTGGGTCTCGTCCTCGACAGCCGGTGGAACTTCGTCGAGCATTTTCGACGTTTGGCTCCCAAATTGGAACGGGCCGGGGCCGCCTTCAAGCGGCTCTTGCCCAACCTGAGGGGGCCAAACGCCTCCTGCCGGAGGCTCTACGCGGGGGTCGTGCGGTCCATGGCCCTGTACGGGGCCCCGGTATGGGCGCGTTCACTGCGGCGGCGAGCCGCCCACTATTTGAACGCGCCCCAAAAGGTGGTAGCCGTAAGGCTGATCCGGGGGTACCGCACGATCTCGGGCGAGGCGGCAAGCCTCCTTGCCGGACTGCCGCCGTGGGATCTGGAGGCGATAGTCCTCGCGCGCCTGTACGAGTGGCGCGCGGAGGCACTACGCCGGGGGGAAACTCCGCTTCCGCGGCAAATCGCGGCGGAGCGGACCGACCTCCGGCGCGATCTCATGGCGGCATGGAAAGAGCGACTGTCGCAACCCAGCGCAGGGCACGCCACGATAGTGGCGGTAAGACCCCTCTTTGAGGAGTGGCTAGAGAGGCGCCACGGCGCCCTCACCTACCGCCTGACGCAGGTCCTCACCGGACACGGGTGTTTCGGGAGGTACCTGCACATCATCGGGCGGGAGGAAACGCCCGGGTGTCACCACTGCGAGGGTCGCCCGGAGGACACGGTGGAGCATACGGTGGCGGTATGCCCCAATTGGGCGGAGCACCGCCGTGTTCTCGCAGAGGCGATCGGCGGCGGCGGCGACCTCTCGCGTCCGGCCCTGGTTCAGGCCATGGTCCGGGGCGAGAGGGAGTGGGAGGCAGTCACCTCCTTCTGCGAAGCAGTCATGCTAGCGAAGGAGGTGGCGGGACGGTTGAGGGAAAGGGCCTCACGTCCCAGCCGCCGCGGGAGACGCTCCGGGCGTCGGGAGCCGCGAGACGACTCCCGGCCACCGTAGGCGCGGGCCTGCGGGCGGAGAGTAATGGGTAACTCTCCGTCCGATCAGGACCAGGCCCGTGCCGGACGGCGCGTACGTGTTCCACGCGCGCCTCAAAGAGATGTCAGCATAAAGGAAGGGGCCCGAAAGGGCCGAAGCCTGCCGGGGCAGCGGGATTGTCCGAAAGGGTTACCGCTACCCCGGAACACAAAGGGCTAAGGAAGGAACACGGGTGGGTTTTAGTCAGTAAGAGTCTGACACTCCCTTCTGCTCCACCCAGAGCGGGAGGGGTCATTCGAAGATTTCCCATCCGGAAAAAAAAAAAAAAAAAAAAAGGGGCTGACTTACCTGTCGTTTGGGAATAATTAGTACGTGCTAGCTCCAAGGTCTCGATAAGATCGGCACGATTATGTAAGAATAGCATAAATGCGTCAAAAGTAATCGTGCAGTCTTTGTCAATCCTACCTTTGTACTCCTCCCACTCACGATAGGTTTTTTGATCAAGTTTACGAGTCACAATGTAAATTAAAAGTGTGTCCCAGTGTTTAACAGGCTCCCCTAACGAATCTAAAGCTCGCAAATCTTTATTTAACTGATCGATCAAACTCTTAATGGCAACAGAAGATTCCTTTGATATGGACTCAATATTAAATAATGCGCAAACATGATTTTGTATCAATAATCTTCTGTTGTCAAATCGATCACATAACAACGACCATGCCACAGTGTAATTGCTCGAAGAAAACTCAATGGATTTAATGACTAATGCAGCTGTTCCCTCAAGTGATGCTCTCAAGTAATGAAATTTATTGATTGCGTCTATATCATCGTTACTATGAATTAGGCTAGCAAAGGTGTCGCGGAATTCAAGCCAATTACAATATAATCCGCTAAACTTTGGTAACTGAATCGTTGGCAATTTAACCGGCTTGTGCAGAGTAGGTGTACTTTTGCAGCTTTCCATCGATTTATTATCTTTGTTAAAATCACTTATAATATTTTGGGCTTTGGATAAAGATTTATAATAAATAGACTCAAATTCAGAGCGCTCAGAGTATTGTGATTTTAAATCGTCTACAATGCATTCCAGACGTAATTGTACCTCATCATATTGTTCGTACAACGACTCCATCTTGCCCATACGCAACTGCAGTTCAGACACATCACAGCTGGATAATTCCTTGTCCTTGAGTGAGTCTAGGAAATTACAGAAAGCAGTCACACGGCCCTTGAAGCTGCCTCGCTTTTTAATTAAATCTCTTTCCTCAGACATACTGGGAGATGAGTGCCGTCAACCTGGAATTGATACAGGAATACAATTATAAAAACGAACAATATAATTTGAGTACACGCCTAACTATATTTTATATACCTTCTAAATGCTATAATTAATAGCAAACAATCCAAACTTAATACTTTAATTACTTAGGTACCAAGTTTATAAACCTAAAACACGTAAAATACTACCTACAATCTTTTTTATTTGTTAAACTATAACACTAAGTACTAAATAGGCACAACTAAAAACACTAATATAATAATATGTTGACTACATAAATTACTCTAAATACTTATAATTTATAACAATGACTTGCACTAATATCAAACACTCTAAAATTATATATTATGTTAAGATACTTGTTAACAATTAGGTATCACTACTGTTAAATAAATAAGTGGATTAGTTACAGCTTTATATAATGTAAGTTTAAATAATGTAGCAATTAAGCTAACTATACTGCGATAAGTATGATTTTAAACTTAACTTTGCTGTTGAATAAAATACTAATCACAATGTACCAAGTACCTAATGATTTTAAATCTAACACAATACAATAGGTAATAGGTACAATTAAATAATACTGACCTTAAATATGACCATTAACATATACTACCTGAGTGTTGGGTGACGATATTAGCTTAATTATAAATGCTGTACACCGTTATATCGCTTGCTTGAAGTAATTCCTTTTCACCGGCGAATAACCTCCACTGCACGTGGGTGATTATAATCCTTATTCTTTATTAAAACCGCTGATCTCCTTTGTATTATACGTTATCCGGCTCGTTACGGACTATGAACGGGAATTAAGGGATATGCCGGAAGAATAAACTATGGATACTCGATACAAGCAAATATAATTTTTAATTGGTGTTAACAACATGAGGTTTGAAAGGCAAGTGAAGTGTCAAAAAAAACGGACACATAATTACAATTAAGTACATTAAAGCTAATTAGACGAACTGCTGCTATGCGATATTGATCAGGCGTTTCAACATTAATAAGGCGCCTTGAGAGCGACCGGTGTACAGCAGTAGACTGAAGCAGGATGATGATGAGAATCCAACACTAGAGCAAAACTACTCGAGACTAGTAAAAAAATGGTCGAGACTAGTACAAAACTAGTCGAACTAGTACAAAACTAGTCGAGACTAGTACAAAACTAGTACAAAACTAGTCGAGACTAGTACTAAACTAGTCGAACTAGTACAAAACTAGTCGGGACTAGTAAAAAACTAGTCGAGACTAGTCCAAAACTTGTGCAAACTAGTACAAAACTAGTCGACATTAGTACAAAGCTAGTCGAAACTAGTACAAAACTAGTCGGACTAGTACGAAACTACTCGAACTAGTATAAAACTAGTCGAGACTAGAGCAAAACTAGTCGAGACTAGTACAAAACTAGTCGAACTAGTACAAAACTAGTACAAAACTAGTCGAGACTAGTACAAAACTAGTCGACACTAGTACAAAACCAGGCGGGACTAGTAAAAAACTAGTCGAGACTAGTCCAAAACTTGTGCAAACTAGTACTAAACTAGTCGACATTAGTACAAAGCTAGTCGAAACTAGTACAAAACTAGTCGAACTAGTACGAAACTACTCGAACTAGTATAAAACTAGTCGAGACTAGAGCAAAACTACTCGAGACTAGTACAAAACTAGTCGAGACTAGTACAAAACTAGTCGAACTAGTACAAAACTAGTCGAGACTAGTACAAAACTAGTACAAAACTAGTCGAGACTAGTACGAAACTAGTCGAACTAGTACAAAACTAGTCGGGACTAGTAAAAAACTAGTCGAGACTAGTCCAAAACTTGTGCAAACTAGTACAAAACTAGTCGACATTAGTACAAAGCTAGTCGAAACTAGTACGGAACTAGTCGGACTAGTACGAAACTACTCGAACTAGTATAAAACTAGTCGAGACTAGAGCAAAACTAGTCGAGACTAGTACAAAACTAGTCGAACTAGTACAAAACTAGTACAAAACTAGTCGAGACTAGTACAAAACTAGTCGAGCTAGTACAAAACTAGTACAAAACTAGTCGAGTCTATTACAAAACTAGTCGAGACTAGTACAAAACTAGTCGAGACTAGTACAAAGCTAGTCGAGACTAGCACGAAACTAGTTGAACTAGTACAAAACTAGTCGAGACTAGTACAAAACTAGTCGAGACTAGTACAAAACTAGTCGAGACTAGTACAAAACTAGTCGAACTAGTACAAAACTAGTCGAGACTAGTACAAAACTAGTCGAGACTAGTACAAAACTAGTCAAGACTAGTACAAAACTATTAGAACTAGAACAAAACTAGTCGAGACTAGTACAAAATTAGTCGAGACTAGTACAAAACTAGTCGAACTAGTACAAAACTAGTCGAGACTAGTACAAAACTTGTCGAGACTAGTGCAAAACTAGTCGAACTAGTGCAAAACTAGTCGAACTAGTACAAAGCTGGTCACGACTAGTACGAAACTAGTCGAACTAGTACAAAACTAGTCGAGACTAGTGCAAAACTAGTCGAACTAGTACAAAGCCAGTCGAGACTAGTACAAAACTAGTCGACCTAGTACGAAACTAGTCGAGACTAGTACAAAACTAGTTGAGACTAGTACAAAACTAGTCGAACTAGTATAAAACTAGTCGAGACTAGAGCAAAACTACTCGAGACTAGTACAAAACTAGTCGAGACTAGTACAAAACTAGTCGAACTAGTACAAAACTAGTCGAGACTAGTACAAAACTAGTACAAAACTAGTCGAGACTAGTACGAAACTAGTCGAACTAGTACAAAACTAGTCGGGACTAGTAAAAAACTAGTCGAGACTAGTCCAAAACTTGTGCAAACTAGTACAAAACTAGTCGACATTAGTACAAAGCTAGTCGAAACTAGTACAAAACTAGTCGGACTAGTACGAAACTACTCGAACTAGTATAAAACTAGTCGAGACTAGAGCAAAACTAGTCGAGACTAGTACAAAACTAGTCGAACTAGTACAAAACTAGTACAAAACTAGTCGAGACTAGTACAAAACTAGTCGAGACTAGTACAAAACTAGTCAAGACTAGTACAAAACTAGTCGAACTAGTACAAAACTAGTCGAGACTAGTACAAAATTAGTCGAGACTAGTACAAAACTAGTCGAACTAGTACAAAACTAGTCGAGACTAGTACAAAACTAGTCGAGACTAGTGCAAAACTAGTCGAACTAGTACAAAACTAGTCGGGACTAGTAAAAAACTAGTCGAGACTAGTCCAAAACTTGTGCAAACTAGTACAAAACTAGTCGACATTAGTAGAAAGCTAGTCGAAACTAGTACGGAACTAGTCGGACTAGTACGAAACTACTCGAACTAGTATAAAACTAGTCGAGACTAGAGCAAAACTAGTCGAGACTAGTACAAAACTAGTCGAACTAGTACAAAACTAGTACAAACTAGTCGAGACTAGTACAAAACTAGTCGAGACTAGTACAAAACTAGTCGAGCTAGTACAAAACTAGTACAAAACTAGTCGAGTCTATTACAAAACTAGTCGAGACTAGTACAAAACTAGTCGAGACTAGTACAAAGCTAGTCGAGACTAGCACGAAACTAGTTGAACTAGTACAAAACTAGTCGAGACTAGTACAAAACTAGTCGAGACTAGTACAAAACTAGTCGAGACTAGTACAAAACTAGTCGAACTAGTACAAAACTAGTCGAGACTAGTACAAAACTAGTCGAGACTAGTACAAAACTAGTCAAGACTAGTACAAAACTAGTCGAACTAGAACAAAACTAGTCGAGACTAGTACAAAATTAGTCGAGACTAGTACAAAACTAGTCGAACTAGTACAAAACTAGTCGAGACTAGTACAAAACTTGTCGAGACTAGTGCAAAACTAGTCGAACTAGTGCAAAACTAGTCGAACTAGTACAAAGCTGGTCACGACTAGTACGAAACTAGTCGAACTAGTACAAAACTAGTCGAGACTAGTGCAAAACTAGTCGAACTAGTACAAAGCTAGTCGAGACTAGTACAAAACTAGTCGAACTAGTACGAAACTAGTCGAGACTAGTACAAAACTAGTTGAGACTAGTACAAAACTAGTCGAACTAGTACAAAGCTAGTCGAGGCTAGTACAAAACAGTCGAGACTAGTACAAAACTAGTCGAACTAGTACGAAACTATTCGAATTAGTACAAAACTAGTCGAACTAGTACAAAACTAGTCGAGACTAGTACAAAGCTCGTCGAGACTAGTACAAAACTAGTCGACACTAGTACAAAACTAGTCGAACTAGTACAAAACTAGTCGAGACTAGTACAAAACCAGTCGGGACTAGTAAAAAACTAGTCGAGACTAGTCCAAAACTTGTGCAAACTAGTACAAAACTAGTCGACATTAGTACAAAGCTAGTCGAAACTAGTACAAAACTAGTCGAACTAGTACGAAACTACTCGAACTAGTATAAAACTAGTCGAGACTAGAGCAAAACTACTCGAGACTAGTACAAAACTAGTCGAGACTAGTACAAAACTAGTCGAACTAGTACAAAACTAGTCGAGACTAGTACAAAACTAGTCGAGACTAGTACAAAACTAGTCGAGACTAGTACGAAACTAGTCGAACTAGTACAAAACTAGTCGGGACTAGTAAAAAACTAGTCGAGACTAGTTCAAAACTTGTGCAAACTAGTACAAAACTAGTCGACATTAGTACAAAGCTAGTCGAGACTAGTACAAAACTAGTCGAACTAGTACGAAACTAGTCGAGACTAGTACAAAACTAGTTGAGACTAGTGTAAAACTAGTCGAACTAGTACAAAGCTAGTCGAGGCTAGTACAAAACAGTCGAGACTAGTACAAAACTAGTCAAACTAGTACGAAACTATTCGAATTAGTACAAAACTAGTCGAACTAGTACAAAACTAGTCGAGACTAGTACAATGCTCGTCGAGACTAGTACAAAACTAGTCGACACTAGTACAAAACTAGTCGAACTAGTACAAAACTAGTCGAGACTAGTACAAAACCAGTCGGGACTAGTAAAAAACTAGTCGAGACTAGTCCAAAACTTGTGCAAACTAGTACAAAACTAGTCGACATTAGTACAAAGCTAGTCGAAACTAGTACAAAACTAGTCGAACTAGTACGAAACTACTCGAACTAGTATAAAACTAGTCGAGACTAGAGCAAAACTACTCGAGACTAGTACAAAACTAGTCGAGACTAGTACAAAACTAGTCGAACTAGTACAAAGCTAGTCGAGGCTAGTACAAAACAGTCGAGACTAGTACAAAACTAGTCAAACTAGTACAAAACTAGTCGAACTAGTACGAAACTACTCGAACTAGTATAAAACTAGTCGAGGCTAGAGCAAAACTACTCGAGACTAGTACAAAACTAGTCGAGACTAGTACAAAACTAGTCGAACTAGTACAAAACTAGTCGAGACTAGTACAAAACTAGTACAAAACTAGTCGAGACTAGTACGAAACTAGTCGAACTAGTACAAAACTAGTCGGGACTAGTAAAAAACTAGTCGAGACTAGTCCAAAACTTGTGCAAACTAGTACAAAACTAGTCGACATTAGTACAAAGCTAGTCGAAACTAGTACAAAACTAGTCGGACTAGTACGAAACTACTCGAACTAGTATAAAACTAGTCGAGACTAGAGCAAAACTAGTCGAGACTAGTACAAAACTAGTCGAACTAGTACAAAACTAGTACAAAACTAGTCGAGACTAGTACAAAACTAGTCGAGACTAGTACAAAACTAGTCAAGACTAGTACAAAACTAGTCGAACTAGTACAAAACTAGTCGAGACTAGTACAAAATTAGTCGAGACTAGTACAAAACTAGTCGAACTAGTACAAAACTAGTCGAGACTAGTGCAAAACTAGTCGAACTAGTGCAAAACTAGTCGAACTAGTACAAAGCTAGTCAAGACTAGTACGAAACTAGTCGAACTAGTACAAAACTAGTCGAGACTAGTACAAAACTAGTCGAACTAGTACGAAACTAGTCGAGACTAGTACAAAACTAGTTGAGACTAGTACAAAACTAGTCGAACTAGTACAAAACTAGTCGAGACTAGTACAAAACTAGTCGAACTAGTACGAAGCTAGTCGAGACTAGTACAAAACTAGTCGAACTAGTACGAAACTAGTCGAGACTAGTACAAAACTAGTTGAGACTAGTGTAAAACTAGTCGAACTAGTACAAAGCTAGTCGAGGCTAGTACAAAACAGTCGAGACTAGTACAAAACTAGTCAAACTAGTACGAAACTATTCGAATTAGTACAAAACTAGTCGAACTAGTACAAAACTAGTCGAGACTAGTACAAAGCTCGTCGAGACTAGTACAAAACTAGTCGACACTAGTACAAAACTAGTCGAACTAGTACAAAACTAGTCGAGACTAGTACAAAACCAGTCGGGACTAGTAAAAAACTAGTCGAGACTAGTCCAAAACTAGTCGACATTAGTACAAAGCTAGTCGAAACTAGTACAAAACTAGTCGAACTAGTACGAAACTACTCGAACTAGTATAAAACTAGTCGAGACTAGTGCAAAACTAGTCGAACTAGTACAAAACTAGTCGAACTAGTACAAAACTAGTCGAGACTAGTACAAAACCAGTCGGGACTAGTAAAAAACTAGTCGAGACTAGTCCAAAACTTGTGCAAACTAGTACAAAACTAGTCGACATTAGTACAAAGCTAGTCGAAACTAGTACAAAACTAGTCGAGACTAGTACAAAACTAGTCGAACTAGTACAAAACTAGTCGAGACTAGTACAAAACTAGTCGAGACTAGTACAAAACTAGTCGAGACTAGTACGAAACTAGTCGAACTAGTACAAAACTAGTCGGGACTAGTAAAAAACTAGTCGAGACTAGTCCAAAACTTGTGCAAACTAGTACAAAACTAGTCGACATTAGTACAAAGCTAGTCGAAACTAGTACAAAACTAGTCGGACTAGTACGAAACTACTCGAACTAGTATAAAACTAGTCGAGACTAGAGCAAAACTAGTCGAGACTAGTACAAAACTAGTCGAACTAGTACAAAACTAGTACAAAACTAGTCGAGACTAGTACAAAACTAGTCGAGACTAGTACAAAACTAGTCAAGACTAGTACAAAACTAGTCGAACTAGTACAAAACTAGTCGAGACTAGTACAAAATTAGTCGAGACTAGTACAAAACTAGTCGAACTAGTACAAAACTAGTCGAGACTAGTACAAAACTAGTCGAGACTAGTGCAAAACTAGTCGAACTAGTACAAAACTAGTCGGGACTAGTAAAAAACTAGTCGAGACTAGTCCAAAACTTGTGCAAACTAGTACAAAACTAGTCGACATTAGTAGAAAGCTAGTCGAAACTAGTACGGAACTAGTCGGACTAGTACGAAACTACTCGAACTAGTATAAAACTAGTCGAGACTAGAGCAAAACTAGTCGAGACTAGTACAAAACTAGTCGAACTAGTACAAAACTAGTACAAAACTAGTCGAGACTAGTACAAAACTAGTCGAGACTAGTACAAAACTAGTCGAGCTAGTACAAAACTAGTACAAAACTAGTCGAGTCTATTACAAAACTAGTCGAGACTAGTACAAAACTAGTCGAGACTAGTACAAAGCTAGTCGAGACTAGCACGAAACTAGTTGAACTAGTACAAAACTAGTCGAGACTAGTACAAAACTAGTCGAGACTAGTACAAAACTAGTCGAGACTAGTACAAAACTAGTCGAACTAGTACAAAACTAGTCGAGACTAGTACAAAACTAGTCGAGACTAGTACAAAACTAGTCAAGACTAGTACAAAACTAGTCGAACTAGAACAAAACTAGTCGAGACTAGTACAAAATTAGTCGAGACTAGTACAAAACTAGTCGAACTAGTACAAAACTAGTCGAGACTAGTACAAAACTTGTCGAGACTAGTGCAAAACTAGTCGAACTAGTGCAAAACTAGTCGAACTAGTACAAAGCTGGTCACGACTAGTACGAAACTAGTCGAACTAGTACAAAACTAGTCGAGACTAGTGCAAAACTAGTCGAACTAGTACAAAGCTAGTCGAGACTAGTACAAAACTAGTCGAACTAGTACGAAACTAGTCGAGACTAGTACAAAACTAGTTGAGACTAGTACAAAACTAGTCGAACTAGTACAAAGCTAGTCGAGGCTAGTACAAAACAGTCGAGACTAGTACAAAACTAGTCGAACTAGTACGAAACTATTCGAATTAGTACAAAACTAGTCGAACTAGTACAAAACTAGTCGAGACTAGTACAAAGCTCGTCGAGACTAGTACAAAACTAGTCGACACTAGTACAAAACTAGTCGAACTAGTACAAAACTAGTCGAGACTAGTACAAAACCAGTCGGGACTAGTAAAAAACTAGTCGAGACTAGTCCAAAACTTGTGCAAACTAGTACAAAACTAGTCGACATTAGTACAAAGCTAGTCGAAACTAGTACAAAACTAGTCGAGACTAGTACAAAACTAGTCGAACTAGTACAAAACTAGTCGAGACTAGTACAAAACTAGTCGAGACTAGTACAAAACTAGTCGAGACTAGTACGAAACTAGTCGAACTAGTACAAAACTAGTCGGGACTAGTAAAAAACTAGTCGAGACTAGTTCAAAACTTGTGCAAACTAGTACAAAACTAGTCGACATTAGTACAAAGCTAGTCGAGACTAGTACAAAACTAGTCGAACTAGTACGAAACTAGTCGAGACTAGTACAAAACTAGTTGAGACTAGTGTAAAACTAGTCGAACTAGTACAAAGCTAGTCGAGGCTAGTACAAAACAGTCGAGACTAGTACAAAACTAGTCAAACTAGTACGAAACTATTCGAATTAGTACAAAACTAGTCGAACTAGTACAAAACTAGTCGAGACTAGTACAATGCTCGTCGAGACTAGTACAAAACTAGTCGACACTAGTACAAAACTAGTCGAACTAGTACAAAACTAGTCGAGACTAGTACAAAACCAGTCGGGACTAGTAAAAAACTAGTCGAGACTAGTCCAAAACTTGTGCAAACTAGTACAAAACTAGTCGACATTAGTACAAAGCTAGTCGAAACTAGTACAAAACTAGTCGAACTAGTACGAAACTACTCGAACTAGTATAAAACTAGTCGAGACTAGAGCAAAACTACTCGAGACTAGTACAAAACTAGTCGAGACTAGTACAAAACTAGTCGAACTAGTACAAAGCTAGTCGAGGCTAGTACAAAACAGTCGAGACTAGTACAAAACTAGTCAAACTAGTACAAAACTAGTCGAACTAGTACGAAACTACTCGAACTAGTATAAAACTAGTCGAGGCTAGAGCAAAACTACTCGAGACTAGTACAAAACTAGTCGAGACTAGTACAAAACTAGTCGAACTAGTACAAAACTAGTCGAGACTAGTACAAAACTAGTACAAAACTAGTCGAGACTAGTACGAAACTAGTCGAACTAGTACAAAACTAGTCGGGACTAGTAAAAAACTAGTCGAGACTAGTCCAAAACTTGTGCAAACTAGTACAAAACTAGTCGACATTAGTACAAAGCTAGTCGAAACTAGTACAAAACTAGTCGGACTAGTACGAAACTACTCGAACTAGTATAAAACTAGTCGAGACTAGAGCAAAACTAGTCGAGACTAGTACAAAACTAGTCGAACTAGTACAAAACTAGTACAAAACTAGTCGAGACTAGTACAAAACTAGTCGAGACTAGTACAAAACTAGTCAAGACTAGTACAAAACTAGTCGAACTAGTACGAAACTAGTCGAGACTAGTACAAAACTAGTTGAGACTAGTACAAAACTAGTCGAGACTAGTACAAAACTAGTCGAACTAGTACGAAGCTAGTCGAGACTAGTACAAAACTAGTCGAACTAGTACGAAACTAGTCGAGACTAGTACAAAACTAGTTGAGACTAGTGTAAAACTAGTCGAACTAGTACAAAGCTAGTCGAAAACTAGTCAAACTAGTACGAAACTATTCGAATTAGTACAAAACTAGTCGAACTAGTACAAAACTAGTCGAGACTAGTACAAAGCTCGTCGAGACTAGTACAAAACTAGTCGACACTAGTACAAAACTAGTCGAACTAGTACAAAACTAGTCGAGACTAGTACAAAACCAGTCGGGACTAGTAAAAAACTAGTCGAGACTAGTCCAAAACTTGTGCAAACTAGTACAAAACTAGTCGACATTAGTACAAAGCTAGTCGAAACTAGTACAAAACTAGTCGAACTAGTACGAAACTACTCGAACTAGTATAAAACTAGTCGAGACTAGAGCAAAACTACTCGAGACTAGTACAAAACTAGTCGAGACTAGTACAAAACTAGTCGAACTAGTACAAAGCTAGTCGAGGCTAGTACAAAACAGTCGAGACTAGTACAAAACTAGTCAAACTAGTACAAAACTAGTCGAACTAGTACGAAACTACTCGAACTAGTATAAAACTAGTCGAGACTAGAGCAAAACTACTCGAGACTAGTACAAAACTAGTCGAGACTAGTACAAAACTAGTCGAACTAGTACAAAACTAGTCGAGACTAGTACAAAACTAGTACAAAACTAGTCGAGACTAGTACGAAACTAGTCGAACTAGTACAAAACTAGTCGGGACTAGTAAAAAACTAGTCGAGACTAGTCCAAAACTTGTGCAAACTAGTACAAAACTAGTCGACATTAGTACAAAGCTAGTCGAAACTAGTACAAAACTAGTCGGACTAGTACAAAACTACTCGAACTAGTATAAAACTAGTCGAGACTAGAGCAAAACTAGTCGAGACTAGTACAAAACTAGTCGAACTAGTACAAAACTAGTACAAAACTAGTCGAGACTAGTACAAAACTAGTCGAGACTAGTACAAAACTAGTCAAGACTAGTACAAAACTAGTCGAACTAGTACAAAACTAGTCGAGACTAGTACAAAATTAGTCGAGACTAGTACAAAACTAGTCGAACTAGTACAAAACTAGTCGAGACTAGTGCAAAACTAGTCGAACTAGTGCAAAACTAGTCGAACTAGTACAAAGCTAGTCAAGACTAGTACGAAACTAGTCGAACTAGTACAAAACTAGTCGAGACTAGTGCAAAACTAGTCGAACTAGTACAAAGCTAGTCGAGACTAGTACAAAACTAGTCGAACTAGTACGAAACTAGTCGAGACTAGTACAAAACTAGTTGAGACTAGTACAAAACTAGTCGAACTAGTACAAAGCTAGTCGAGGCTAGTACAAAACAGTCGAGACTAGTACAAAACTAGTCGAACTAGTACGAAACTATTCGAAATAGTACAAAACTAGTCGAACTAGTACAAAACTAGTCGAACTAGTACAAAGCTAGTCGAGGCTAGTACAAAACAGTCGAGACTAATACAAAACTAGTCGAGACTAGTACGAAACTAGTCGAACTAGTACGAAGCTAGTCGAACTAGTACAGACGCCAGCAGGTCAACCTACCCCAATCTGTCAAATTTCTTTGATAGATTTTCAACTTTAGCTCAAAGAAATAAGGTTCTTAATCAATTGGGAAAATCTGACAGATTGGGGTAGCTTGATGTGCTGGCCTCTGTACAACATCTAGGCATTTCCTCAATAATTGTCTTTATTTATGAATTAACTACTAATTCCATAAAAAAACTGTGTAGCCGACGGGCATAGGGTTCGGGCCTCTGAATTAAAGTACTTGTTATTTTAAATTACTACTTTTAATTAGCCCAAAGAGACACACATAAAGGAACATAAAACAAGATTATAGATCTAAGATGGCCGGCACTTTACGAGTGCGGCTTGAGACACGTCGCGTTACACAAGGGTCGAGCTGGTACTTCCCCGCGAGAGGCGCTTGCTCAACACTGGCGCTAGAAGTGGGGCGCGCGGGAAAAATAGTGGCGCGTGATTGGTCCTCAATCACAGTGGCGCCAACCTTTCTAATGCTGCCGCGATCAGATGATTGGATGTTACTAACAGGTTGCCGTGCTACATCCTCCCCCTCTAGATCGCGATTACGTACTCGATCGTGATCTAGCCCTTTATTAATTTCATCAGGGATGAGTCGCAAACGAGGTCGGCCTCGCTTTTTCTTAGGCTCCAGTGGCTGAGTGCACTCATCTAATCGTCCTCGAAAAGGAGTGAGCTGATTATCGTGGAATTTGCCTAATACTTCACCAGGATTTACATCGGATCCGATCAGATATGTTGTTGGGCTCAATTTCTTCTTCACAACATATGGTCCATCCCTCTTAGGGAAAAACTTAGCGGTCTTTGACTTGCTGGCGTCGCTCAGCTGATGGGTAGCCAATAAAACCTTGTCATCTACTTTAAAATTTTCTCCTACTCTTCTCGAACGATCAGCATATGTCTTCCTTCTATCCTGCAGTTTTTCTACTCTGTCACGGACTTCACTTAGAGAGTTTAAAAATCTTGTCAGGTAAGGAGTGATCTGTGGTACAAAATTATCCTTCCGTAAGACCGCCCTTGGATCATTGTACACCTCTAATGGTGACCTCAGCTCACGTGCAAACGTCAAATATGCAGGAGTAACACCTGTCGTTTCACAGACCACGCTGTTCATACTAAAACGTACTATCGGTAGCTGCTTAGGCCATGAGGGGTGATCTGTACCAACCAACAGAGCCAATTGGGTCTTCATATCCCGGTTTTTTCGTTCCGCTGGATTGGCTTCTGGGTGGTAGTAGGGTATTAGATCTTGTGTGATACCAAGAATGAACATACACTTTTGCATGACCGCTGAGACAAATTGGACGCCATTGTCTGAAATAATGCGACGTGGTAAGCCGAACCGAAGGAAATACTCTTCTATGAGTACTTTCGCGCAGGCGACAGAGGTTGCTTCTTTGAGAGCATACAATTCAACCCATCTTGTCGCGGTATCTTCCACTAACAGGATCCACTTCTCCCCATTTTCGCCCTCTGGCAGTGGCCCAAATAGGTCGATAGCTAAGACTTCATTGCGCTGGTTTAAAATCGGTGTTTGAATCAGACCAGGTGGCTTTTCGTTTGTCACTTTATGGCGTTGACAGGAGGAACATGATTTTACGTAATCTGTTACTATCCTTCTCATGCCAGGGAAAAAATAATTTTGAGCTATTTTCTGGTATGTTCTCTCTATTCCAGGATGACCTGCAATTGGAGCATCATGACATTCCCTTAGAATCTTCTCACGTATGCTTATAGGTATTGCCAATTGCGGTGACTCGTTGTCTGTATCTGGATTATAGCGGTAAAGGATACCACGTTCCATGAGATAACAACGTTCTGCCCAACGACGAGAGGCAACTTCTTCTGTATCTTCTAATTCCTTTATAATTTTATTCAAATCCGGGTCGGATTCTTGTGCTGCACGTAACTCCGTAAAATCTCGCGTAGGCAAATCAATAATAACAGAACATATTCCACAGGATTCGCGAGACTCATCTGTACAGACAGGGCGGCTGAGTGCTTCAGCCACCACATTTACCTTTCCGGGAGTGTACTCAAACCGGATAATAATAATAATAATAATAATAATATTTATTCAAAATTATAAGGCATGAGAATTAGTACAGTTTTGCTTAAATGTAAATTATATTCCAGACTTACGTGCCTGAACTAGGTAATCCTGTGTTTCAGGCGAGAAGAGCTAAAATATTCTTTTAAAATTAATAAATAATCAAAAATTTACAGTAGACATACAATGAGTAGCTTACGAGTAACTCTTAGTTTCTAAATTTGATAAATATATAACGTAGGTGCAATTTGTATACCTACATATATTTACTTTAACACAATTAATAAATTCTCTGTTTCTTCGTAAGACATACTTTGGAGAGCATCCTTGAGGATTTTCTTACAATTTGTGTAGTTCAGAGAATAAATGCTTGCTTTCAAGTTAAGTCTATTATATAGGAGAGGTCCAAGGTACAGGTAAAATTTGGATATAAAAGCATGTTTTGTAGAATTTTGTGGACAAACTATATCTTTACGCCTTTTATTAGTATATCCAGCGCTATAGGGAAGAGCTTTATGTTGTTTTAATACAATGCCCATAATGAATAGCTGTCGAACTGTTAATACTTCACAAGATTTATACAGGATGTTAGTAGGAAAAAGGAAAGGTCGGAAAGTAGACACTTTGAGAATCGCTCTCTGAGCTCTCTCGATGGTTAGTAACATTGTTTTACCCGCTCCACCCCATGTGGTAATACAGTAAGTTAAAATCGATTGACATAGAGCAAAGTAAACTTGTTTAACTATTTTTGGGTCAGCAATACAGCGTAGCTTTTTAAAAACAAATATTAACTTGCGAATTCTATTATTTAAAGCTTCTATATGTTGTTTGAACGAAAGTGTTTCATCGATTATAACACCAAGGTATTTTGTTGTATTTGCCATTTTAATTTTAGGACAAACACATTGGTTATTTGTGGGAATTGTGCAATAATGAGCATACAATGCTGAGGTAGTGCCAATTGTAGTTTGCTTGCGCATTGAAAACTTTATATAATTAGTCTTGTCTGCATTTAGTGTTAGTGAATTGGATGTCATAGGCTTGAAGTTTTAGTGCCCAACGCACTAAACGACCAGTAGGCGACTTTAATGATAGGAGCCATTTCAAGGGCTGGTGATCACTGGTTATAATTACTGGATGACCATCAATATAACCCCGCATACGGTCGACTGCCCAGACGACCGCCAGAGCCTCCCGCTCCGTGGTCGAATAATTGCGTTCCGCTGTTGACAACAAACGGCTGGCAAATTCGATGGGTCGTTCTTCATTCCGCAGGATGAATGGCTTAGAGTAGTCTGCCTGTATGAGGATCGGCGCTGACGTCAAAAGCCTTTTCAAATTACTGAAAGCTTCAGCCTGTTGTGGTCCCCATATCCAAAATTGATTTTTCCTCGTCAATCTTGTCAGTGGCTCCGCTACCTCCGAAAACTTAGGAATAAATTTTCTAAACCAGGAACATGTTTGTATGAAGGTTCTGAGGTGTCCCAGCGAAGGCGGCTCTTTCATGTCTAAGATGGCTTGCATTTTCCTTTCATCAGCTGAGACTCCTTCCTGTGAGATCACATGACCTAAATATTTAACCGACTCTCTGGCGAACACACACTTTTCTCGGTTGGCACGCAATTTGAACTTCATCAGCTGTTCAAAAACGATTCGCAGGTTTTCCAGGTGCACTGAAAAATCTCCCTGCGTTATAATTAACAAATCGTCTAAATAGCCCAGTATTGTAACGTCCTTTAGTGCTGAACTGGATCGCATTCTATCTATCAGACGCTGAAAAGTAGCCGGTCCGTTCTTCAGACCGAATGGCATCCTTTTAAAATGAAAGGTTCCGAAAGGTGTCACGAAAGCCGTCTTATCCCTATCCTCTTCTTTAACTGACACTTGCCAGTATCCAGATCGCAAATCTATCGTACTCATGTGACAACGTCCACGTTTAGTGGATTGCAGCAGTTCATCAATACGAGGCATTGGATAGGCGTCCGTCTTCGTAATCGAATTTAACTTTCGATAGTCGACGCAGAAACGAAAACTGCCGTCACGTTTAGGTACTAGCAGGGCTGGAGCAGCCCATGCGGATTCGCAATCTTCAATAATATCTTCGGTCAACATTTTACTAAGCTCTTGCTGCATAATTTCCTTCTTTGCAGGTGTCAGGCGATATGGGGGCGTCGCTATCGGCAAATTATTTCCCGTGTCTATATGGTGCTCCCCATATGGAGTCGGTTCCCCAGTAGTATTAAACAACTCTTGAAAATCCGTGAGCAATGTGGCAAGCTCCTCACGTTCCTGATCCTCTAAACCTGCACCCTCCTCATCGCGTAAAACATTCATTGCGGCGTATGAATTACGAGGCGAAAACGTTTCCGAAAACAATTTATAAATTTGATCACTACTATCTGAAAAATGCCAAAGGCACTCCTTGAAATTGATAACGAGACCGGCACTGTTAATAAAATCGATACCTAAAAGCGTTTCATTACCTCGAGCTTCGGGGAAAATTATGAACTCGGTGGGCACAATTTTATGAAAGAGTTTCACCTGTACCTCTGCAACAAGCACCTCCATCAGGCGCGTGCAACCATCCGCCAGGCGGATGTTTCTAGTGCACTGTTGTAAAGGATGACGTTTTTCCTTAAACACGCGAAAAAGTGTGTGACCGGCAATACAGCCCCTAGCACCAGTGTCCAGTAACGCTGTCCCGTTTTCCCCTAAAATACCTATTTGCATCAAAGGTCTATTATTATTAGGCTCCCCCTTGATTGGACCTCCCATAGTTCGACCCTGTGCAGACGCGAAGTGTTGATTACAATTTTGTAGCCTGTTATTTTTAATAACATTTACTGAGCTTAATCGTAAACATTTATAAACAGTATCATCAGGTATACATGAATATAAACAATCACCCAGAACATTTCTATTATTATTTTTACAACATGATTTGGCAACTTTATAGTTATCATTATCACCCGGTTGAATTAAACGTACATGTAGCGAACGGGTTTTAGTTGAACTTACGCAAAACTTAGTGTCTCTATTATTATTACAACACACATTTTTACCGACACTAGAGCGCTCATTATTATTTCGCAGTTCAGTAACACGATCACTGTAAAGTTTTAAGTGATGCCCAGCGTTGCAAGACGCTGGGTTACCTGTGGTACCGGCAGGAACGATGCGAAGCGGGCCCTGCGACCTTCGACCGCGCGGAACGTTGTCAAAACGCTCGCGGACGGTCGCTAGGCAACGAGCGTCCATGGCGCCCGTAGCGGCGACGGCGCTCATTGCGCGGCCGCACGTACGCTGTGGGGAGGGCGCGGGTGGCGGGACGCGTGCGGCTGTCGATCTCGGCTCGCCCGACGCGCCTTCATCGCGCGTGTTAGGGCAATAACGGGAACCGCGCACTTTTGAATTTACGCTATCACTAGTTATCGTAACCGAATAGAATGCGTTTGGGAACTAGATTTACACTTTTCGCACTTCGATTTTATAACGTTAGGGGTACCGCACCCATAACATTGAATAGCTTTGTTTTTGTTTACGCTGTCATCACTTTTTCCGTTATCACTTTTTACGTTAGATTCACTTTTATCATTGTTGTTTATTAACTTTTTACACTGCGATTTTTCGTGTCCCCATTTCTTGCAGTAACTGCACGACAGTCTTTTGCTGCGAGTGTTCTTGTTATCACTTGATGCCGAAGTTGAAGGGGCGCCGGCGACGACAGATTGGTGACTGGCGCTCGCGCTCGGATGCGTCAGTGCCGGTGTCTTGTCACATGCGCTGTCTACTAACGATTCCTCGATCGCTCTGGCACGGTGCAGTAACTGGTCGAAAGAAGTAATGGAGTTACGATCGAGCCGCTTTTTTATTCTACGATCGAGAAGCCCGTATACCATATCCAGTTGAACTTTTTCACGTAGGTCTTCCTGTGGCAATCTCGATAAAAGCGCTCTCGTTTTCGCAATAAATAAGTCTGTTGTGTCCGTACTTTGTCGCAATGAAAACAATTCCAAATATATCCGAAATGGCGGACGATGCTCTCCGAAAACACTTTTTAGTTTTTGCATGGCATCCGGCCATGACGTGGTGCTGGTTTTTATGCCCTGCCACCGTAATGCTGCCGAGTCTACTAGCAACATGGAGTCCTTTAACAGCGTTATCATCTGATATCTGTAGGCAGTTCTTGTACACTTCTATCGCGTCGATAAACCCGTCGACATCAGCGGACGATCCGTTAAATCAAGCTGTGCACTTTGAGAAATTCGCGGCGGGCGTTGTCATGGACATTTCAGGCGCCGGTGTCGAAGTTCTGACCTCATGGATGAGCCTCGCGAAAATCTCTGCCTGACTCTGCTGCAGTGAGTGCATCAGGGTTGCAAATTGACCCTGGTCCATGGTGATGGACGTGGACATCTCTGTTTCTTCTTCCGCTTCTACTCTCTGAGTCTTGGATTTCTTATTACTAGTTTCCATCTTTGCCATAGGTTCCGAAGCTCCCGCGTGTAGGTAGGCACGTGTAACCGTTGCGCTACCCGGGGCTCTGTTTCGTAAAAAAAAATTTCGCAAGCACGTGTCGTCAGAGGCCCCTACTGTTGGGACGCCACTTGTAGTACAAAACTAGTCGAGACTAGTGCAAAACTAGTCGAACTAGTACAAAGCTAGTCGAGACTAGTACAAAACTAGTCGAACTAGTACGAAACTAGTCGAGACTAGTACAAAACTAGTTGAGACTAGTACAAAACTAGTCGAACTAGTACAAAGCTAGTCGAGGCTAGTACAAAACAGTCGAGACTAGTACAAAACTAGTCGAACTAGTACGAAACTATTCGAAATAGTACAAAACTAGTCGAACTAGTACAAAACTAGTCGAACTAGTACAAAGCTAGTCGAGGCTAGTACAAAACAGTCGAGACTAATACAAAACTAGTCGAGACTAGTACGAAACTAGTCGAACTAGTACGAAGCTAGTCGAACTAGTACAGACGCCAGCAGGTCAACCTACCCCAATCTGTCAAATTTCTTTGATAGATTTTCAACTTTAGCTCAAAGAAATAAGGTTCTTAATCAATTGGGAAAATCTGACAGATTGGGGTAGCTTGATGTGCTGGCCTCTGTACAACATCTAGGCATTTCCTCAATAATTGTCTTTATTTATGAATTAACTACTAATTCCATAAAAAAACTGTGTAGCCGACGGGCATAGGGTTCGGGCCTCTGAATTAAAGTACTTGTTATTTTAAATTACTACTTTTAATTAGCCCAAAGAGACACACATAAAGGAACATAAAACAAGATTATAGATCTAAGATGGCCGGCACTTTACGAGTGCGGCTTGAGACACGTCGCGTTACACAAGGGTCGAGCTGGTACTTCCCCGCGAGAGGCGCTTGCTCAACACTGGCGCTAGAAGTGGGGCGCGCGGGAAAAATAGTGGCGCGTGATTGGTCCTCAATCACAGTGGCGCCAACCTTTCTAATGCTGCCGCGATCAGATGATTGGATGTTACTAACAGGTTGCCGTGCTACAACTGCTTTTTTATTGGTCTGTGCGCTGCTAGCGCCACTTTGACAGTTATCGGCCCCATTGGTGGTTAATTTATAATTAATTTTGTACTTGATAGTTTTAGCAATAATACTACTGCGCATTTAATAAATGATTAAAAGTTTCTCAGGATAACCAAGCTAGAGCAAAATATTAAATGAAACTGGAATTACAAGGAATTCAAAACTACACCGATAATTGACAAAATAAAACAACAGAAATCGATAAAAATATGCATTTATTGGAAGAACGGTTTTATTTAAAAAAATATGTAATTTTATTTCCATACAATTTCTGTTAGTATCTTATATAAATGTATTTATTCTTTCTTGTGCAAATTATTCAAACGAAATGGTTAATTTGATTTTGGTTTAATCGATGCAAAATCGATTGGTTGTGCAAATCAGACAATCACAACACTAGCATGTAAACAATACGTAATAAAAACAAAACCAAAATAAGGAATTATATCGTTCGAAAGATTATGAAAAGGTAATAATCTATGACCGAAGAGTAATAAACATGAATTTTATTGAGACTAGAAATTGGTATAAATGGGTAGTTCTACGATAAGAGGTTTTAAGTTCATAGAGAATACGGCCGCGGAGAAAAGTTGCTGTTTTTTCATTCAACACTTATATTACGATTTTTGTCCTATTTATGTATTTTTTCACGTAAGGGCAGGTCACTTTATGCATATTTTATTACTTTTTACAAGGCCAGGGTAAATACATTGGGCAGGGTAGAGACACTAAGATCAGGGTACTATACTTATTTAGCCAGGGGAGAGAATTTGTGACAATAAAAGTAACAAAATTAGTAAAATCAACTTTAATTAAACATTGTATTTAACATAGAATCAGACTATCATTTTTACCAATCATATTAAACATTAACAGACTATATTATTTCAGCCTGCTCTGAAATTTAAAACAAAAATGTCTTTAGTGTCTTTACAATACAACAAATAATAAAATATTCTTTTATTAATACGAATTATACAACGTGTAACGTTAAATGCGCAAATCCTCTTACACCCAAATTAGAGCATTAAGTTAAAAGCATAATACAATGACCAAAACTATTTTTAAAGCTATTTTTATTAAGAAAATCGTGTTGATCCTAGCCTTAGTTTATGCATTCAAAATTGAGTCTTATTGGCTTAAAATAAGACTTAAGACTTCTTTGGCTCAATCGGCGGATAGTATGGCAAAATACATACCTAATTTTTTAAAAAAAAAACCTATATTAAAAATGACTGAAATCGATTCAGTAGTCAATTATAAACAAACTATTTTCAGGTTTTGCGCATTTAACGTTACACGTTGTATAGACTAGCGTCTTTTAAGTAATAAAAATAATCAGACTTGCGATAATCAGGATAATTTTCATATTACCTGTATCTATGCTACATTTCACTAAATGAACATGTTTTAATCATAAAATAAAATTAAAAATATAAATTAAAGGCACTCTCTTGCATAGATTGCTCTCTAGGAGTCATTTGGTCGACAGTTTTTATAATTCCTTTCTCTTTCTTTTTTAAATATTTTGACTTTTCTTTTTGCTTTTGCGATTCCTATTTTTCGGGATCATTTTTAATCTTTTCATATCGTAGTCTCGCTGCTTCACGTTTCTTCTGTAATCTTTCTTCACGTGTTAACTTTTTCCGCGGTTCCTTGATCTGTAACAATATTAGATAATAATGTAATAACAATATGAACTGAGAACCTCCTTTATTATTCAGTTTTAAGAATTTACCAAAATTATTTAAATCTGTTTGTTGATAAAAAAATGCTATGTCTAAGTTTGTTTGCACTAACATTATCTCCCCTGGTCAACAAGTCTCTCCCCTGACAGTTATCTTGCCAGGGGAAATATGGCAGGGAAGAGACGTTTTCATGATAAATTTTATTGTTTTAATTGACATAAGAAATGTTTCTGTAAATTATGTATCACACTTTAACTATTGCATTATTATTAAATTAGCCCAGTAAATGCAAATAAATTAAAGGAATAATATAACTTTTATGACTTACCAGTGGAGAGACACAATGACCTCGCGAAACCACCACTTTGAACCAACGCGTCGCAACAACTAACAAATGTCGGCGCTCTTAAGGGCTCACGTGTTTGCATTGCTAATTTCACCTTGATAGATGACCTGGAGCGCTATTTGGAATATGGCCGTTTTAAAATTTGTGTTTGTAGTAGCGGAATTAAATTTGCCAGGGTAGATAACCAAAAACATTGAGACAAAAGTTAAGTTTAAAAAACATTGCAAATAAATAAATTTTGTTCTATTTTTCCTTAACAATACTTAAATACATTTATTGAAATTTGTGTTTAACTTACTTTAGTTTAATAACTGATACAAAGAAGGTATGTATCGTTTGCAAATTAAACTGAAACCGACAGGGGGACAGGCCAGGGTAGAGACTTTTTTAGACTTTACAAGGAATTTCAGAAAAATATACTTTAATTAGGCATTTAATCGTGACGTTATTTAATAAAGTGTATTTAGGTGATGTGTTTCATTGCAAAAAATAACAACTTATAGAATAAAATTTATATTTTAAACTGATTGCCGCACAAGTTACCTCTTATCGTAGAACTACCCAAATACTTATAGGAAACTTATACGCAGCCGATCGATTCTGTAAAAATCTCACCGTGAAAAGTTAGGTGAAGTGAGCTGTCAAGAGTATCAATCCCTAGCATCAGGATGACACTGACAGATCATTCCACGCTCACTTCACCGAAGTCTTCACGGTGAGATGGTTACAGAATCACACTGCAGGAACTTATACGCATACGCAATTACGCAGGGATATCAGAGGCGCTCTTTTATTGTATTTCGAGCCACAGCCCCTCACACAAAACTTAGATATGGTTGCCTTTAGCACACACAGCTTCAATCAAATTTACAGCACTCAAAATGTCCTCAAAAACGAAAAAATAATAATATCAGTCGTACGCTTAGAGCATTAAACCAACCGGAGAATAAGTCTGTCACTTTCATCGCGGGGGACGAGGCAACGCACACAAATAGTGATAACACACTAATGCATTTTCGATCGCGTTGTTACTCACGCACACGAAAAAATTATCGAACACAAGCATAAACTATACGCACACATGTACTAACTCAACAGAGACGCCCTGTCAGGATACGGCATGACGTCATTTTTGTATAAGTGATGAAAGTGCTTGACACTATCGATATTTTGTTGTCGATGATTTCAGCCAATAAGTTGTGATAAAAAAGGCTCTTCTTTATTTAATTGTTTTTTCATATTTATTTATCAAATTGATCTTCAATGCAGATCAATTCTTTTTAAATAGGTAACATAGGATTTAGATTTTAAAGTTAGTCTATAAGGATTCATTGCCACGGTACAAGAACTGCCGGTCGATTCTGTAAAAATCTCACCATGAAAACTTAGGTGAAGTGAGTTTGTTTTATTTAGGAATTGACACTATTGACAGCTCACTCCACGCTCACTTTACCTGAGTTTTCACGGTAAGATTTTCACAGAATATTATCGCTGCCTCGATGGTCTAGTGTTCGCAAGGATGAATGCTGAACACGACGTTCTGAGTTCAATACCCGGGTCGGGCAGTGTTATTGGTTTTCTTATTAAGAATTTCTCAGTAGCAGCACGGAGTCTCTTGATATTAGAATGTATTCTAGAACATGAAGCTTCAAAATGCTGTGAGCAAATTGTACTAGTACGTTTAGGAGTCCACGAAACATGATTTGCTCAAGCCCAAATCCAAACATCCCGAGTCATTGCATCTTTTGGAAATCTGAAAAATTAATAGAATAACACAGGGACTGAATTACCCAAAAATAAAGGTACCTTTAAATTTGGGTATGACGTCATACCGTTAAATAACGATAACCGAAATATAACGATATCGAAATCGTATAACGGTTAAATAACAATTTATCCTAACCTTTATTTATATGGGTACCGGTATAGCTCAACCTCTATTTTGAATCGGTACCGTTATATTTTTGAGGTATCTTAACCTTTAACCGTAACCGCTTTCAGTCCCTGGAATAACATACTCATAAAGTCGATATCGATATTTGTTTCTATGCAGTCACAGCCCTCATTTTGCTACAGTGTCGCCTGTTTTTAAATATAAAAATTGCGTAGTTTCGTGATAACTTGACCCGTAAATATTTTATAGTAATGAAGAATAACGATATGAGAAAATTGTAAGAGATTTGTGGAACATAAGTTTGATATCATTAATCAATTATTTGATAATAAATAGCAATTTTTTAAAGCTTTTGTAAAAAAATCTTATAAAGTAACAAAATAAGTTGTAAACAGTAATAAGAATAACAAATGCGAAATAGAAGTTTGAAATAATTGTCAATATTTATAAATTACAACTTTAAAAATTACACTAAATTAGGTCTTGTACAATTTAGTGGCAACATTCATTGACCGACAATATTTTTTGGTTTTTTGCAAATTTATTGCATTTTATGTTATTATTAGGACAAAATAATACTTATAGATGGAAAGTAAGGTTATCCTTTTGTTTACTAGATGTTTCCGATCTATTTTTACACGAAAAAACACTGCAATTCGGCATTTTTCTCTTACGTTCGTTCCGCGCTAGTGTGATTTGCTGAATGACGTGGAACGCGCGGCAACTAGTTTTATATGACTGATATGACCGGCGGTCTCGTACCTTTGGCAGCGGGGAACGCCTGACAATGGCGTCTCCGGTTGGTTTAATGCTCTAAGGTCGTACGATAACGCCAAATGACACTTCTTGTCTGTACACTCAGAAGTACTCAGAGAATCAGAAACTAAAATGGCGAACCGGCCGATGGGCTGGGTTTACGTGACGTCATATGTCAGTATTGCTATTTTAGAAAACTGACAAAATATGGTTATCTCTTTTTACTCTCTCAGAATCACGTAGGTTAGAAAGAAACATGTATAATATTTTTATTTCTGTATAGAATCGTATGATATTTCTATAATGTTTAATTTATATAGATCAATAGGGCACTTCCTCTCTTCATATTTATTCGTTGTCTTAGTCACAACCAAGAAGTATGAAGATAAAAGTGGAGGCAACACTCTGAACGTGAAACCGACTGTGGGCTGTCGCTCTCTTTCTGAATACATACATAAGACAAAGAAAACATATATCACTGTCTCGTTCTTAAGTGCGTATTTAGAAAGAGAGCGTTAGCCCACAGTCGGTTTCACTTAGGTATTTAGAGTGTTACCTCCAGTTTTATCTACAAGATTCTTGGTTGTGTCCTAATCACTTTTTTTAATCATTCACTCATCATTTCGCTTATTTTCATTCATTCATCAAATGTCGGACGACTTCTTTGGTTTCATGGCGCGTTATAACTTGTAAAATGTACGTTTTGTGTAATAGATATAAATGTAATTACTTAGATAAATGTCTATTGTAGTGTATTAGCTAAAAAGTAACTACAAAAACTTATTAGAAGAGTCCAGTTAAGTTACAAGGTGTTTACCTTGTTTTTAGGTTATGTTAGTGCTTGGTCCATATTTTACAAATAAAACATATTTAAAATGACGGACGGAGATTCCGGTGAGAGTGGCAGGGTGGTGGCGATCCCCTGCCCTTTCGTGAAGCGGAGAGTGGAGTGCGCTGGCGCGGCGTTCCTTAGATATTACAATGTAAAGTGCCATGGTGGCGACGCATTGTTCCAAACGCTCAAGTCTAATGAAAAGGCCGAAGAAGTCATCTTCGACGATGACGTCGAGTACCTGCGGAGTTTGGATCCCAAAGATTGGAAGATGCAAGATCACTATGCCGTTCTAGGTATTAAGAATTTGCGTTACAAAGCCACTGATGACGACATAAAACGTGCTTACCGGCAGAAAGTGTTAAAGCACCACCCCGACAAACGCAAGGCGCAGGGCGAGGAGATCCGCAGTGACGACGACTACTTCACGTGCATCACGAAGGCGTACGAGATCTTGGGTACGCCAGTCAAACGCAGGTCGTACGACTCGGTAGACCACACCATTGACGACACTGTACCTTCACAAAACGATATCAAGAAGGATGGCTTCTACAAATCTTTTACTAAACATTTTGAGTCAAATGCACGATGGTCAGAGAAGAGAAATGTGCCTTTATTAGGTGACGAGAATAGTACCCGGGAACAGGTTGAAAGGTTTTATGCTTTTTGGTATGAGTTTGAGTCGTGGCGTGAGTTTTCTTATCTTGACGAGGAGGAGAAGGAGAGGGGCAATGACCGGGAGGAGCGGCGGTGGATTGAGAAACAGAACAAGGCTGCACGGGCCAAACTGAAGAAGGAAGAGATGGCCAGGATACGGAGCTTGGTGGATCTGGCGTACGCCAGCGACCCTAGGATCCAACGGTTCAAGCAGGAGGACAAGGATAAGAAACTAGCTGCCAAACGAGCCAGACAGGTAAATAATAGTAGTGATTAACACTGACAGCAGCACATTGTTACATCAGCATCACTACATCGTTAGTGAGGGTGGTGGTGAAAAAGGCCCTATAGCAAAAATTTTTAGGATAGTTGTCTAAGAAATTCTCAGTACCAGCCTTAAAATAGTCACTATCTTAATATGCATAGCACTACAGATGGACTTTTAACTATCCATCAGTGTTAATTGTCGTGATCATACAGATTTTCGTCAATTTATTAACATAGAGTTATGATACGAGTCTTTGATATGTTAAAATATAAGTTATTTTTGGAGTAGGTACACTAAGTCACAAAAACTCGAAATTGTCGGTATTGTGGGTTGGATAATTTTTGCTTATATCGGTCCAATTGATATTCTGTAAATTTGTTCAAAGAAATACCTTAACACATAAAACTTAAACTTAACTAATTTTTTTAAACTAGATGAGTTGAAAACTACTAGACTCTAAGAAGAAAGGCCAAAACAAACTTAAGAGCACTGAATGACCTAGATACCATGAACAGTACACAACTGTTTCCCCTTACTAAATGATGGGGTGATTTCTTATAATTTGGTCAGCATTTGAAATATTTTGCAAGCATACTTTGCAGCTTGGTCCAAAAAATTGCAGCAATGGGAAACTTATCTTGCATTTCTGTTGTTTCAAGTAAATAATGTTTAATTATCCTGTATGGTTCCTAGCAGCTAGAATATTGTAAAAGTCAACCATCTTTTTATTTGCTAGCTAGTACTAACAGTCTGATAATTTTTATCTCAAGAACAAATCTGACAGTTCGACATAATCTCTTAGCAAAAGCTGTCAAACCTCAATATTTATTCCTCGGATAGAAGTTATCTGACTATTGAGAAATCAGCCCTTAGATCTACAGTTAATTAACATCTTATTGTTGTCTATACTAAATGAAATGAGATCCTTTTGTTATTACCAGTTTTTTTCCTCATTAAATTCAAATTCATTTATTGGTGTGATTTTTGGTACATTCTACATGAGATCTTAATAATAAATAATTAGTTCCTCAAAAAATCTACCTTAAAGGTGTACACTCATTCACGTATTTAATAATAAATAAAAAGAATAATCAACATGTTAAAATAAAATAATTACAACAAAACACAACATAACTTAGGACAAAAAATAAAAAAAAAAACAAAACATTAACAATTGAATATAAATAATGAATGGAAATAAAGATTTGTAAATATCAATGTCAAATAACTTACAATTTATCATTAAGGAATTCATCAATAGTATAATAACATTTTTCCAATAATAGATGTCTTAATTTGTTTTTAAATTGAGTAATATTTAAGTCCTTAATTCCATTTGGTAATTTATTAAATATTTTTGGGGCCATGCAAAGTATGCTTTTGTGCATCAAGGCGGTTTTTGATGGTCGAACACATAGTTCATGTCTATATTCTTGTCTAATTATTTTATAGCGATGTTCAGACGCTTTTCTGAATAGATGCATGTTCTTTTTAACAAATAAAGCAATCTCAAATATGTACAAGCAAGGTAAAGTCATTATTTTTAACGATACAAAATAAGGTTTGCAGCTATCAGTTATTTTTATACCGGTAATAGCTCTAATGCATCTTTTTTGCGATTTGAACACCATGTCCTTATTGCAGGAGTTACCCCAAAACATGACTCCATAGCGTAGTATAGAATCGACGTATCCATAGTATGCAGTGACTGCTGCTGCTTGATTGACTACTTTCTTTAGTTTAAACAGAGCAAAAGCAAACTTACTAATTTTTTTAATTAATATTGAAGTTTGTTGTTTCCAATTAAGTTGATTGTCGATTGTTAAGCCTAAAAATTTTGTATTTGCAACTTCTTCAATTTTTTCATCATTAAAGCTTACATTTAGTTCCGAATTAGCTACTCTTTGACGAAAATTCATAATTTTTGTTTTCTTCAAATTTATAACCAAGCCGTTACGTTCTAACCAGTTAACGGCTTGTTGTAATGCATTGATTATGTCAGCTTCAAAGTCTTTATTATTTTTGTCAAGTTTAACAATGATAGTAGTGTCGTCGGCAAACAATGTCATAGGATAGAGCATATTTTGGGGAAAGTCATTTATATATATAAGAAATAATAGAGGCCCTAGCACACTGCCTTGGGGCACTCCATAACATATTTTTCGTTCTTTAGATATGAATTTTACAACGGTTTTATTTAATTTACAAATTCGACTTATTTCTGTACGTTGTGTTCTATTTTTTAAGTAAGAATTTATGAGTGATAAAACATTTCCCCTTATATGCATTTAACTTGCTCAGCAGTATATCATGGTTGACCAAGTCAAATGCCTTGGTCATATCCATGTATATTGCTGATATTGGGACTCTTTCATTCATGTTAGCTATGATAACATTAAGAAAGTCATATATTGCCATATTTATTGAATGATCTTTCCTAAATCCTTTTTGTTCTTTCACAAGTATATTGTGTTTGTCGAGGTATCCCTCTATGGACCTATAGATCCATTTTCCGAATATCTTGGATATTACTGGAATAAGAGCTATTGGCCTGTAATTTTTAATATCTTTCTCATCGTCTTTTTTAAATAAAGGTTTTATGACAGTAGGTTTTAGCTTATCAGGGTAGGTTCCAGACTCAATACTTAAATTAATTATGTAGCTAAGAGGATGTGATATTATTTCTGAAACATACTTTAGAACCTTTGTTGAAATATCATCGTATCCTACACTATTTTTATTTTTTAAGTCTTTTATAATTCTATTTACTTTATCTGGTATGATAGGGGCTAGAAACATTGACTGTGCAGAGAAATTTATTTTACTGCCAGTGGTCAGTTGAGTCGAAGCAGTGGAAAGTTTTTCTGCTTGGCTTATGAAGTAGTCGTTAAAGGTATTTGCTATGTCTTTGGGTGTAGTGAATGTAACTCCGTCACAATTTATTTCTTTTATATACTCTGGTGGAGAGTTGCGTCTATTTCCATTTATTATATTCCATGTCATTTTCGATTTATTATATGCTGTCTCTATTTTATAATTATTCTTTGCTAATTGTGTCAATTTTATAATTTTCTTAAGTCTGTTTGAGTAATTTTTAAGTTTCGTCACATTTATCTTAGATGGATTTAATCTATGGTGCCACAACAACTGTCTTTTTATTTGGCTACACCGTCTAATACCAGGTGTTAACCAGTTAGGATTCTTTATTAATTTTCTTTTTTTGTAAGTAATCGGAAAACATAAGTTATAAAACAATTGGAATAGTTCTAAAAAGTTGTTGTATACGTACGTTAGTGTCTTTAGTGAGGTAGACATCAGAAAAAGAAATTGATTTTAAACAGTCTTTGAATTTCATCAAGTTTTCGTTACTATAATCACGCACTTTTATATTCCAACTTTTGATTAAATATGTCTTGTTTACTGGAAACTTTAAAATTTGTGCGGTGTGATCCGACATATGTAGATCAAGGACATTATGAGTACATTTTCGTGAAATATTATGTGCAAAATTATCAATACACGTATTGCTTTGTAATCTAGTTGGTTGATCAATTTGTAAACTGTGTGTGTTAAATAATTAATTCCTCACTAAAATGAGGAATTTCAAGTAATAACAAAAGTTTTTATATACCTAAATTTTTTTTTACCTGAAATTCTATGATTTTTAACCTTTTAATGGCTGATTTCATATCAGTTGTAGTAAATGAGTTGTGGTATTTGGTCGTAAATATACGAACCTGGCGAAATGGATACGAAAATATTTGTCGGATCAATCCGACGTAAGCGGTTAAAAGGTTAAAGGTCATTATTAACAGAAGGAAATAAAAGACAAGGATTTGATATGCATACTCAATTCTATTATATCAATTCCAGGATGCAGTACAAGCAAAGAAAGCTGAAGAAGAACGTCTCATCAAAGAAGCTCAAGTTGCCAAGCAGAAGGCCGATGAGGCGGAGCGCGCGCGCATCGAGCTGGCGCGCGCCGAGCGCGAGCTGCAGAAGAAGAACCTGCGCAAGGAGAAGAAGGCGCTCCGGGACATCTGCAAAGCTAACAACTATTACTCCAACACTGAAGATGAAGCCGTCTCTCATATGGCTGCTGTAGAAAAAATCTGTGAAATGTTGAAAGTGGTAGAAATACAAGATTTAGTAAAACAACTAGAAAGCAAAGGCAGAGATGCTTTCATTAGAACTGTCAAAGAAACTGAAGACAAATTAGAAGCAGAGAGGAAAGCTATATTTGATAACAAAAAAGTAGAAGAGCAAAAGTTTAAGAAAGAATCTGCGCTCAAACAGCCCATTGAGTGGAGCGTTGAGATGACACAACTTCTCATTAAAGCTGTCAACTTATTCCCAGCAGGCACCAACCAAAGGTGGGAAGTAGTTGCTAATTTCTTAAATCAACATGGTACATTTACGGATGAAAGAAGGTTCATAGCAAAAGATGTTTTGAACAAAGCTAAAGACTTGCAAAGCGCAGATTTCTCAAAGAGCAGTCTCAAGAAAGCAGCCAATGAAGAAGCATTTGACCAGTTTGAAAAGGAGAAAAAGAAAGGATATAACCACATTGATGAAAGTGGAATATCAAAGAGTGATAATCCTGTGAAAGTAGTTAACGGAACAGCCACACCAAAACCTGAAGAGGTTGCCAAGACAGATGACAAAGCTTGGACGAAAACTGAACAAGAACTGCTGGAACAGGCCATCAAGACGTTCCCGGTGAGCACCCCGGAGCGCTGGGACAAGATAGCCGACTGTATACCGAACCGCACGAAAAAAGACTGCATGAAACGATACAAGGAGTTAGTTGAATTAGTTAAAGCAAAGAAGCAAGCCGCCAACCTCGCGAAATAACATACAACACTATTAGTTCTGTATCAAATTGTTTACCATCTGCCACCAAGTTAATGACCAAAGTAGATAAATATGGGTATTGTAAATTATATTTACATTGGTAAAGTTACACTGTTGGCTTGTGACAAAGACGTTTATTAAGAAAACTATAAAGAACATTGTAATTATTGCTTCATGAGTTAGTAATTATGAAATAAATTACGGTTTTCATTTTAATGACATTGTAAGCATGTTTTGATTACTAAAAGTACCCTAAAATTTGATTTGATCGATCAATCAATTACCATTTCAATCATTTATCTTTCTACTGCTACAAAATAAGATTCTGCGTTTTAAAATACTCAAATTCATATCACTTCTATTATTTTACTTAGTCGTATGTACCTAGATGGTTTGTGATATTCAATTTAGAAGACAAAATCTATGTATTGGATATTTTAATACGAAGCTTGGCTTGGCAATTTTCTATGAATAATAGCGTGGCGGTTAAAAGATAGCCCCCTTAATATTTATTAGGTACTAAATAAAATATAAGCTGACCGATTCATTGATCGAACTTATAATGACAACAATCCTGAGCAACATTCCTCTCTATAGCTCATACATATTTACAGCTAAATGTTGTAAGCCAGCAAATATTCTGTATAGCAATGTTAATCACTACCACTGGTTGAGGTTTGCGTGTCCGTCGCGGTCGCCTGCTCGCAAATGACACGGTCACTTAGTACTCTGCCTGCCCCGCTATCAGCATACCTGTCGAACCACTGCGAGAAAGCTGGGAATGCACCTTCCTTCACACACGTATTAAAACTGTACATAGAAACGCTTGATAAATGGTACCTGCCATTGAAAATGTTCAAGCAATTGAAAACAGTTCTCGTTACGTTTAGAACGTTTGTAAGATAGAGAAGTCGATTATTGTTTTAGTTACATCAGTTTAGCAAATAAATATGTTATGTATTTTAAAAGTTTTACCTACTTACTGCTTCGTGAGGCGTGAAGTGTTTTATGTTGGACGACCGGTTTAGTCTAAAAAATCTGATGCACGAACAACTATTGTTATCAACAATATTGTCTTTAATTATAATTGTTCATCAAAATACTAATGAGCATAGATGATATTTAGGAACTGATGTGATAAAATAATACTCTCGACAGTGGCTTAGTTTTCTAAGCAGTTCTATTTTCATACGATTCATAAATGTGTTATGTAGTAGGCCCTTAAAATTTAAGTGAAGTGTAATCTTTATCCAGAACTCCCACAAGCATCTCTTTTCCATGCTTAGAGCACTTTTCCCGCCATCAGTAATGTTTGAATGAATGGCAACATGTCCATTCGAAGACACGACAAACGATCATCTTGTGTCATATTTTTATATTTATTTGTTTATTGTGATGATGAATATAGTCAATTGGAAATATTATATGATTTTTATTTTGTGTCCTGCAGGTGGATCACGTGAGGAAAGTTTTGAGTATGAATGTGGATGGCTTTAAGAGTAGGGGAAGACTAAAGAAACTGCACATTCTCACAGTACCACGGCTCTATTTAGTAGGTAGGTAATTTTATTAAAAAATGTCCATAAGTTTGAGACAGAAGAACAGAGACAACAGAATAAAAACGCGAAGAGAGAACCTACTTTCATAATAAATCATACAGCCTAAGATTAGTGTCGCTAAACATGCCTCCAAGAGTACTATAATAATACGGAAGAGTACAATCTGAATATGTATACAATTTAAAAACTATGAATCCTAACGAATTCGAGACAAAATTAAAGTAATTGATATAGAAGAAATTTTATTACAGCCTAGAGTTTCTCAGATACCTAATAGTAGTTCGAACTACTATGTGATTAAGTATATTTTAATGACTAAATGATATAGGTAGGTATTCAACATTCTATCATGACATGAATTTTATTGACATACTTACATTTCTTTGAATTGAATTATTATAAGTAGGTAATTAATATTAAGACTAATGTGACCAATGTGTAATGCATTTTTTTTTCTCTTTTCTGGCTTTACGATAATTATTTAATTTTGTGTTACATTTATTGTTAAAACCACTAGCCACTGTTCGACACAAATGTAAATTTGTTGAAGAAATAATTAGATAAACGATTGACGGACTGTGTGAAAGATGATATGGCTATAAAGCGGGTGACTACCGAGACAACTTCACTAAAGCTTATTCTAAAGGCGAGGTGTCCATAACATAGGATCTTCATGAACATGAACCAGAACTCCTTACTGCCCACCCACGGCGATATCTTGACGCGGTAGCAAATTCAGCATTCAAGTCAGATCTACCTTGACATGATACATTTATTCCGTCGACTTCCGATGCTGACCGCACACACCGTAATCAATAGACCACATCCACAAAACCGCAGGATGGTTGTGTGTTGTGGTCGCCAGTATCGCCGAAGTTATAGAAAGAACTGTATTATTTTAATTCAGGATAACGTCTGCTTGCTTGAGTCTGCCCTACCTGTGCAACATGATCATAATTTCAAAAGGATCAATAATGTATTGGCAGTGACAAAGTTTCAAAATATTATGAGCGTTAAAATGATCATATAGTTCTATACAAACTTGGACATAAATAAATTGTTAACATTCATTTAAAGTTTCCAAATATTATAAGCATTAAAATGGTCATTATTTTAACCCTTGTAATATTTTGAAACTTTATCACTGCCAATATATGTATTAATGAACTCGACTGTACAAGTTAAACTGTTACTGACATAATCTAATATATAAAATTCTCGTGTCACAGTGTGTTAGTTACCAAACTCCTCCGAAACGGCTGGACCGATTTGTATGAAATTTTGTTTTACTATCTATTTTTTTTTTTTTTGCAAAACGACGTTTGAGGGGTCAGCTAGTTATTTATATTTTTATGAATACACGAACACTTCCTTCCTTAATCTCATCTCTCCTTGCCACAATAATTCGCATCTAACCGCCTTTTGTAAGACAACAGCGACGTCTATTACGTTGCAAGTACAACATAATGCGCCTACATTACATATTTAATGCACCATTCGGTCGTCAATAATATTTTAAGCAAGCTATAAATAGGTAGGAAAATAATCCCAGTAAGGTTAGGGGCCCGGTAACGAGTCGTCATAACAAGAATTACTAGCTGTTGTGCATTTCCGAAGCGGAGCATTTAGAGGCCGACTCAAGGTCACTGGCCGGCAGGTGCTCCCTACAATGTACTTGTTGTTATGTATTTATTCCATACACGGTGTACTCTGTTATAGTATAGCGTAGGTAGGTACGCCAAGGCCGATCGACACATTGTTCGCTATGAGAAATTAATATTATTATAAAGATTTTACCATCAGTTTTAACATATTGTTTAGAAAACTTGTGAACTGTTTATAGTTTGTGGCACGTTTTTTTCCATGGAACATTCTCGTGCATAGACATAAATGCGGACTTGCTAAGATAAGCAAACAGTTATTTTCTTGGTAGGTTCTCAGTACCCTTCCTCTATTACATTAGGCGATGACTAAGCTTGTGATTTCTCATTACCATAAAAAAAGTACAAGTAGGTATTGTTGGCAGTAAGTTTTAGCTAAGTCAGAAAAATACTTTCTCCGGTCTCGGCGGTCACATGACATAACTTAGGTATTAATCAAATCAGTTTTTTTCTCAGGAGTCAGGCAGCTGAGGAAGCCGTTATTAATTACTAGCGACCCGCCCCGGCTTCGCACGGGTGCAATGCAATTTAATAAATTTAATTAAATAATTAATCATTTTAATTTAATGTTTTTTTTTTTTAACTTGCCGCCAGCCCCTACCGCCGATACCGCAGCAACCTTATGTCCCTGCATTTTGAATCCGTAATATCTTCGAAAATATTAATTTAAATAACATGCTGTAAAGGGCCATATTGATCTATATTTAATGCACAATATATTTAAGGTACTTAATTGGATAAGGATTATACTGTATTGCTTAAAATCGCTTCGTAAATAAGCCATTATTTCTCGTAAAAAGTAAAGGATAAAAATGGTTATTGTGGGTTGTCCCTAAGAAATAGACATATACCATCGCGGACTTTTTTGTAGACTTTTGTAAGGTGTACAATACTGTAGTACAGAGGCCAGCACATCAAGCTACCCCAATATGTCAGATTTTCCCAATTGAATATGAACCTTATTCCTTTGTGCTAAAGTTGAAAATCTATCAAAGAAATTTGACAGATTGGGGTAGGTTGACCTGCTGGCGTCTGTACATTATTTTTGACGTATCTCATAGGGTTCAGCCAGCGTTTGCAATGTAAGCGCAAAAAAAGGGTTTATTTACGACATCACATTAGAAACCTCTAAAATTATCAGTGTGTTTCTCTACTATATTATACATGTATTATACATATAAACCTTCCTCTTGAATCACTTTATCTATTAAAAAAAACCGCATCAAAATCCGTTGCGTAGTTTTAAAGATTTAAGCATACATAGGGATATAGGGACAGAGAAAGCGACTTTGTTTTATACAGGGTGCATTTGAAATCATGGGCATTATTTTAACCTAAGGTACTACTTATGATACTAATTGCATTAGGGCTACTATTACGCAAATCAAAAATATTATTAATGCAAGTATGGAAAACCTTAAAATGTAGTAAGTCATACAAAGTATCAAATTAGTTGCGCTTCTCGATAGCAAATGCGTAGGTACACTACGCCGTACGCGCGTCCTTGGGCGTGAATTCTTTGACCCCGCCCGACTCACGTGACATTCGTAAGTTGCCAATGAATTGATTCATAATAAATTCCAATTTTCCCTTCGTACTTTGCCGGCTTAGGACGGTCAAAACTACGTCAACTAACATACATTAAAAAAAAAACATTTACGTACCTAGCTTGTGGATTGTTTTGAAAAAACCTTATTTGTCGGTAAAGTGACAGAGGGTAAACGGGTGCTCTTCCACGAGCTTGTGCATGTGCTGGCACGTGAAAAGACGAAAAATCCAACAGGTTCTGAGTGGTTCTAGTGGAATGAGACCCCGTGAAGGAATAGGGTCGTTCGGGTAGCGCCGATGGAACATTTCACGAGTTCATACTAAATTTCTTGTGCGATCGTAAATTACAACCATTTGTGGGTATTGTTGGTTGGTGTACCTAGCCTGCACATTACGCGGTCGAGGCATCGTGTACACAAACACACAACTACTACACTAACACTTAATACACTGCAATCCAAGCACCGTATGACGCGAGCGGCGAGTACGGCGATTACGTCACGGGATCAATAAATCAATTACGCGTCAATGCACCTGCGCAGTCGTTATGACACTGGTTCCGGGTTCGTGACTTCGTGTTGCGGCGGGAAGCATACCCCGCGCGGGGGTGATATTCGTATTTTTGCGAGTGAGGGAGTGGGACGGAGAGAGTTCAGGGAATCCCGCCGGACGGAATGTCTTGTAGCCCATTGTTATTATTACTTGTAAGGAAAAACCCGCGCGCGCGCAGGTGATGTTTGTTTACTTTCGCTTTGCGCTGTACTGCGCTTTAATATTTTGATATTTCAACAATTATTGGCGTTAACGAAGTATTTTGTTTTAATTACTTTAAGTGTTTATTTGCAATAATAAGCCTTGTGCAATTTGATTTACTACATTTTTAAGGTTTTCCTTACTTGCATTAATAATATTTTTGATTTGCGTATTAATAGCCCTAATGCAATCAGTATCGTGAGTAGTGCCTTAGGTTAAAATAATGCCCATGACTTCGATTCCACCCTGTATGTACCTACTATGTAGTGATGAAATAAACCGCTTGTCTCGGAGATGGTCTCGAGTGTCGTCTGATTTTAACTCCCCTAAGCTACGGTAGGGTAGTACCTAGGCTGGCTAACGGAGCAGCAGCACTCACCTCTCACACCTTCCCCTCATGCCCTCAATGCTATTAACAGTTAGAAACTGCATGTCTATTGAATTGCTCATTATGCACATAATGGTAGGTACTTAACTAATAGGTATTCAGTACCAGATTTGCTACCATTTTGTCGTGTCTAGTATGAAAAGTGGTTGCAGATGCCGATGGACACGAAGCGAGCGACAGCAATTACGCTTGCATCGAAGTGTAAGGTCTTTGCTTGCATCACTCAACATAAGGAATAGGAAATTAAGTAGGTACCTCAAGTCGGAACTTCGGACGCCATAATCACTCCGCCATATTTTATTCTTTCAATAAAAAAATCCTAATGGTGTTATATTGGTGCATTCCATTTCCATATCGATAAAATAAGCGATGTGTATGTATTTGTGTCATTGGATTTAGATATTCCTTTATGTAGCCAGTTTTGGGCATGCGCGGAGTGTGCCAGGCATGCACCAGAGAGGGGCTACACTCGGAATAGAAACGACATGAAATTGTGAAAACATTATTTTCTGAGGATGTTCTATTGTGAATAAGTATTGTGGAATTATCTGATTACTAGCTTTTGCCCGCGACTTCGTCCGCGTTAAATTTCTTGTTCCCCCGACCCACCCCGTCGCATCGCATCGCCTGCCCGCGCTATTATTTCGTGGACTTTTTGTTTTTACTCGACTCGGGTGATGTTAAGTACCTACCTACTTCCTCAAGAATTGGGCTAACAAATGCAAAAATATTTTTTTTAATCCGATCGGTAGTTCCAGAGATTACCAACAAACAAAAAAACAAACAAACTATTCAACTATATTATTCCAGAGGTTAGCGCGTTGTTTATTTGAAACAGACAAACAAACAAACTTCAGCTTTATTATTACTTAGAGTACCTACATATAGATGGAAGAGGAAAGGAATAATAACTAGCTAGTAACGAGTGTTTGTTATTGATACCTATTGTTAGGTTGTGATCTACACCGAAATCTGGGATAAATACAATACCTATTTTGCAAGTAGGTAATAGTACGCACGGCTACACATCAAGCTATACATAACCAGCACCCTAATTGTGGAACACACTATTCTTCTCAGTTTGAATCATTTTGAAGTATATTGCTAATCCATTGCTCCATATGTTCGAAAAGTGTGTTTGCTCAACAACGTAAATATAACGCAATGGATGTTGTTGAACTGTCTAAATGATACCCATTGCTATTGATAGTGTGTTACTCAATTACCCCGCTGTATAAGCTGACTTCTGATTGTACGAAAAACCTATACAGTGCGAGGTTAGCTAAAACTGGAAATGTATACCTTGATGTGTAGCCGTGTGTACTTTCGAGGAAACAGACAGAATTAATTTCTTAACGGTTGCAACTGTGGATTTTAAGACCAAAACGCGAGCTAAGTGGCGCAGGAAGTTTGTGGTACTGCCTCTTGAAGGGTTTCATAAAAACTAAAAAGGTGTAGGCGAGGGTCGAGACAATCATGCGTTCGACAGATAGGCACATAAAATTAGTTGGCAACGGCCGTCTCATCCGCCCGCCGCCATTAGGGGCCGATTAGCCATGAAATAACACCATATAAGTATCCTGTTACGAAACAGGTCGAGTTTATTCAGATAAAAAGTAATCATATAAACATACATTGACTGAAATCCAAGCAAGTGCCGTTAAAATATAAAATGTATGCGAATTTATAATAGTTGCGATGTTTCTACATGGCCTCTGATTTGGGAGATGAATACAACCCGCCTACTATTACCTATTTCTGGTAATGAGCCTGAAAATTGACTTTAATGGGGTAGCCGTTAGTCCAAACTGGATATTATAGGGGTAATTACCATATTTAGAACGTTCGTATGCTAAGGCCAGCCTCAATTTGTCAAAAATTTCCATAAATTTTTGTCATTTAAAAAAAAAAAATATTTTAGTTAAAACGTGATCGCGACTAGATTTTGAATATTTTTAATTACAGGAAATGGCCTTCTCATCTTTTCAGTGCTAAAAATCAGTTGTGTAGTATTATAAATTAGCATACATTTTCGTCTCTTTAGACCCAGTTACCTCTAGTATTAATCTAAGATACTGCATTGCGTATCTGCAGCTGAAGGCATTTATTCGCTGTTACTTTGAAACGTTCATAAAATAATTGAAGTGTAGGATTTCTAATCGTAGTCCGTCGGCAATCGGCATTGTAGTAGGTATAGTCACATATGGTATCTATTGCTTATATATTTGAGAGAAACCGTCGATATTCACAATTGTGTAAAGGTTCAATGTCTAGGAAAAGGCGCAAAACCCTACTAGCAAGGAAGATACTTTTATTTATAATAGTGTCCAAGTACGTCTGTTACTTTGCAACCCTTAAGTGATGATGTTCTATGAAAATGAATGGAAACCTATTAGATTACTTAATTTAATCAACCGCCTTTATCATTATTAGACAAACTAGTTGTTTGTTATAAATCTTACATTCATTGTCCAGAAATTCGCGGGATTATGAATTAGGTTTTAGGTACGGTCAGCAACAAAAGTCGATTAACGCTTCTGTTTTTTTAATCTCGGTTGTTGAACAAAATATTTGTTCAAAATTGCAGCAGAAGTATAATGTAATTTTAAACAAATATTTTGCTCATTAACTGAGATTTAAAAAAAAAACTGAAGTGTTAATATTTTGCTCAATAACTGAGATTGAAAAAACTGAAGTGTTAATCGACTTTTGTTGCTGACTCTACTACCGTTATTCCGTTAATCCACCCCAAAAATCCACTAAGGTGGAAACGCATTTCTGAGACTGCACCCTAAGCCTGTAAATTCTGTTTATCCAACTAAGACTAGAGGATTGTCTGACATGCGTTTCCGCGTATCCACCAGAGGGTGGATTTTAATAATAATAGCCTCCCCGACCGATTTCGGTCACGGTGGCCACTCTCAACAGAGATTAGCCAGGTACGCAGGAGATATTATAGTGCACAAGTGTGCGCGCAGACACAGGTGCACTCTCTCTTCCCTCACTCTCATAGTCCGATGGGACGGCAATCGACACGACCGGAGAGAGATCAGGCGCAGGACCAACGGCTTTACGTACTTTCCGAGGCACGGGGGTATCACACCGCCAACTTCCAAACTCCAGACTGTTACTAAGAATTTCCTAATGGAAAAACTTAATAACACTTTGTCCGACCCGGGAATCGAACCCAGGACCCCACGCTCAGCAGTCGCGCTTGCGACCACGAGACCAACGGGGCAGTCAGAGCAGCGGGATTTTAGGAGGTGGATAAACGGAATAACCCGGTAGGTACTACAATCCGGATAAGTTTCGTAGGGGCCAAACTGACTGCCAAAGACTGCCCAAATAAGACGCTTTTCAATAGCAACGAATAAATGCCGCCTCTAACTGCGACGATGTTCACTAGTCTATGTGTTTACTTATTAAAATTAACATTAAAAAGATTATAAATATTTGAGTTTGGTTCAGTTCCACTAAGGCACGATCAAGGCCATACATTGCAATTAAAGCTTACTCTTATTTAAGTACATAATTATTACAATTAAATTATTATTTTACTTATAAACGTTATTATTTTGTTGATATTAATATTAAATCTTTCATAATATTGTGACAATATTATTACAAAATAAATGAGATTCTATAGAGGAAACTGTATGTACTTATATTGAACACTTACTTGCTTAGCTTGTTTTTAAAACATTGATGTACACTAGTAGTAGGTAGGTTACGAAATATTCTTTGATATCTGAATCTAATAAAGCACGAGTAGGTATTATAGTTATGATTAATTAACGTTTATAAGTATATTCTTACAAAATAATAAGTAGGTATCTAAAACATGTATGTAGTCGGTAATAGGCACGCATTGCTAAAAAGCGATCAACTCATTAACTTTAAATGGAAATTACTATAAATTGCACTTAAAGTAGGTATGTACCTACTTACCTACCTCCAGTAAGTGTCACTATTAATATTTGTAAATAATTCCAAATCCCAATCGATTCTTTAGAAGATAATCGCTTTTGAATAACGTACCTACTAATAGTTAAATATTTCACAGTATTTGCTAGCAATAAAAGATTCCAAAACACAAACTTAGATGGAATACTTATCAAGTAAATAAGATAATCTAGAAATAAGTAATACGGATGGATAAAATACCAATGCTATTATCGACCATTGTCCATTAACATTATGTGAGTGTGTGAATGACCTGCATTATAATGTGATGTCACTCGCAACATTATTTGAATAATCATCTTTATGCTAGAGAAAGTCACTGTGAAAGCAATTAAGTATTATATTTTCTAACGCACTTTTGCATATGCGAATAATCTCTTATCTAAATAACAAAAATATTTATGAGAAAATTAAAATAATATGAATAATTTGTGAAATAAATTCTTCATGGAGCACCAAATGGGCACCAAAACTATTACCTATTGTAATAAATGGTCATTTCAGAATCAGTCTTAAAATTTTGCAGATTAAGTACTTATAAAATTGAGGTAATTTTCGCCAAAATAACGGAAGTAAAAGACGCAGTACGTTCGCCACAATACTACTTTTTTTTTTTTTAGACTTCAAATATTATTATTATTGCAATAAAAACGTTTTAATCAATAATGTCATGAATTTCGCTATAGTTTTCCAACTTATCATGATGTCATTACATTTTGAGCACAATGTAGGTACTTACCTACTTAGTTACCTACATACCTAATACCTACGTATTTTTTCGTCATATAAAAAGTCTGCTTTTTATTATAATTTGTAATGTTATCAACTTATTATATAGAGAGCCAGCAGCTGCTGACATGTAGGTAAAGAATATCATGTATGTAAGTACATACATATATTTGTGTTCTCATACAACAAAAAATTAAAAAATAAATGGAATGTTTGTTACATACTTAACTTATTTATAGACAAAGGCACACACTGACCTTAGCTTAAAATGGCTCATTGGTTTCTGCAGGTACTTTCTGCATGTGCTCTGTAATATCATCCACATTTAAGTACATACTGTGATTCACCTTATTGGAATCTGAACCTAAGTGATTCATGAACCTGTACCAATTAGATCTGAATTTATAACAGAGCAGAATTTAGTTTTCAAGATTTACTGATTTGGAAAAAAGGATAAACATACCTACCTACATCAATTATTTTTTTTTAATGATGTATGATTATCCAGGTTCCCTTGTTTTCTAGGTCATAAAAAGTTACTAATAAAATAATTGTATGTAGGTATATGTACTGATGTCGAAAATTTAAAGTTTTTGAAAACTTGACATTGCTATGTCGTTAGATGTTAATAGTTTTGCATGATGGCTGCATAGACCTTCACTTCAAATAACTTTATCTTGAGAGGCAGTACAAGTATTATCAAAATACTTAAATACAGTGCAGAAACAGGAGGAAGGCTACTTGAGATTATCACTAGTAATGACTAAAGTACTTAACAGATAGGTAGGTAATTACTTTTAAATTTCTGCCTGATTTAATCATTGAGCTTTACTTAAATCTGAATGATATTACAGAGGTTAAAATACAAGAATAAATAATCACTAATTCTAAGAAAAAATATCAAAAATTCTTCATAAAAAAGTTGCCAACAACATGGCCTTATATCTATAATGTAAAATGTTAAAAATCCCTGGAAAAATATCTTGAAACTTGCCGTTTTCATTCATCAACTCTAGAATACCATAAAAAAACCTTTTTGAGCTGGATTTTACACAATAACCCCATACAATACGAACACATAATATCCACCACTCAGATCACTTCACTAATCACCATCCCTGCAGTCTAGCATAAAACAGATCAATTAAATCACTAATCTTTGAAAGGCCTACCATTTCTTTCTCACAAAAACACTTTCAAACTCGTTCACTGTATTTTGCATCCCTTTCTTTTCTTGTTAACATCAGCTTGCTTGCTCTTCTTCTTAGCCAGACCTTCAGCAGTTATATCAGATATTACAGACAGTCTCTTACTGGTGTCATGTCTGTCCTGTCCTACGTGCGGAGGACTTACATCAGGCGGGTATGTACAACTGTACAAATTGTTGTTCTCACTGTAGCTGTGAGGCATGTTAGGCGGAGGAATGCTTTCAGGCACCAAGTGGTCTGTGGGGTAGTGCGATGCTGGCCTAATGCTCACTGGGTCTGGGAATCGAGGCTTCTTGCTAGTTGTTGGTGGAGGAGGAGGCTGTCGGTGTTGCATGGAACTGTGATTGCTTGGCACCCTTTTATCATCAAAGGATCTTGAGTGAGCGTGAGATAAATTGCTGCCTGAAGTTCCAGCTTCAGATTGTTGAGCATAATATTGGTTTGACATTTCCAAGGACTGCAAGGCACTGGCTTTGGATTGAATGGATTCTTTTTCAAAAGGTTCAACATAATGCAAATCGGAGTCAACAGATTTGCACAGTCTGAGTCGGTTCTCACGGATCATATCTCGAGGATTGCTGTAAGCATCACATAATGTTGCCTGCGGAGTAGGAGGATCACTTTCTAGCTGCGGTGGTTGTTGTTGGGCTGCCATTCTTTGCTGTTTCTTCAGTAGGGCCTTCTGCCTTGCCTTCTCCTTGGCTCTTTGTAGTTTCTTATATTCTCTCTCTTGCAACAATCTTGCCAGTTCACCATCTTGAGCTTCTACAGCACATCTCATATCAGCCAGCAGGGCATCCTGGTTGTTGTCCTCATGACTCAGTTCTCTAGCAAGTCTCGCATCTTTCTCTTCTTGTTCCAATCGTCTTCTCATATCTTCAAGTTCAGTAGGAGAGAGACCTAGCTCTTCAGGATTGAGATCCTCGTTTGGAACAGAAGCCGCGGGCGGGAGCGCTGGGGGCGCGGCGCGAGAAGAACTGGGTTGTTGCAGCATGTCAGTGCCGCGCTGGCGACGCTGCCTGCGCAGATTAATCTCGGCCATCTCTCTGGCGATCTCCGCGTCGATGTCGGCCTGTCGGCGGCGCGTGAGTTCGTGCAGGTGCACCTCGTGTTCGATGTCGCGCTGCTCGTTCAGAGCTATGGGGAAATCCTCGCGGATCTGCTGGTTGCGATATCTATTTTCACAGAGATGTGAGGATATCTCGCGGTCCTGCAGACGGTGCGCCAGCGCTCCGTCAGCGCGCACGAGCCATTGCTCGCGCAGGTCCGTCACGTGTCCGAACTTGGGCATTGTGTCGCTCGCTTGGAACCCGGCCATCGCTGGTGCGCGACGGTAGAAAGTATCCTCCGGACTTTCCAAATAATGTCACCTAAATACAACACACAGAGTAAACACGGAGTTACGTTAGCGTAACGTAATACCAGTTTATTGTGTGTTAGCACGACACAAGTGGCATGGTGACGGCACCAGGCTTAGATCGACACCACGATTCATAACATTGCACAAACCTTTCACGTCGACTTTCTTCGCATTCCGTGAGAATCCGCGATGAACTTTTTACGTTTTCCCTGTGAACTCCGCGTGAACAATGGTCGGCAATGTTTGATAATCTACATAATGAATTGCGCCGAGCACTCCTCACTCATTCATCCCTCCTCCACAACAAATAAATTTATTTATCGTAGATCGAAACAAAAAAAAATATAATGACAGCCACGCATGACATGACAGCACTGACAGGACAAGTTTAGGGCGCGTTCCGAGTTGCGCTATAATCGATGTGAGCGTGATTCACGGGACATCGTTATCGCGCGTACGGTTAACCCGTACGCGCGATAACGATGTCCCGTGAATCGTCATAGATGACGTCATGACATGCGCCATCTTGCGATAACGCCGACCATGCCTTTTATTAATATCACCGTGAGCGCTGTCAAAAACGACAGTGTGTGCGTGTGTTTGTGTCAGTGTGTGTTTTGTTTTGAGTTGTATCTTTAAATTAACGTGGCAATTTCGAAATTGTGCTTCTGGCTGACAGTCGCCACCTAACCAAAGAAGAAGAAGAAATGTGGTCTTTAACAACAAAGAAATACTGTAATATCGTTTTGAGATTGAGTAAGCACTGTGAGCGCGTTCACGAGCGTTCCGAATTGTTGACAGCTCTCAGCTGTCATAATCGTATTATCGAAATCGGAACGCAAATTATTGATGTGAGCGCTGTGAGCGCTAATGTCCTAATTCGGAATGCGGCCATAATGAAGTGATTATTGTGGTCTCGAATGTCAAAAGGCCAAATCGGTAGAGTTGCCCACAATTATCGGTAGATTCGTACCCAAAATCGGTAGGTAAAAAAAAAAACTATTGAAGATTAAAAACGTAAAATAACTTTGACAAAAAATATTAAGAACATAAAAATTGTAGATGACAGTATTGTGTTTTTGAAGAGCGTCTTTCCCTGGTGTAATATTAGTATTCTTGTTACAGCTTCTGCAATAGTCATAATTTGTACAGAGGCCAGTGTCATTAAACTACCCCAATCTGTCAATTTTTACCAATTGAATATAAACCTTATTCCTTTGTGGTAAAGCTGAAAATCTATCAAAGAAATTTGACAGATTGGGATAGCTTGATGTGCTGGCCTCTGACCTTTAGAGCTTCCTTGCAAACAGCCAGAAAATTCTTCTTTTAAATCTTTTCTATACAACTGTTGGTAAGTATTTTTTTCTTTATACACTCGTGCTTGAAAATAGTTCTTCATCAGAAAACATTTTGAGTACGAAGTTTTATTTTAAAAGTGACTGCTTGCGGCAAGCGGCAAGCGAATGCAAAATTAAAGTCCGAATTTTCGCTGATACTGGCAAACGGAACGAAATCCTAAATTGTACAATAACAATATTATCAATATATCGTTATTAGTATAACGATATAATAAAGTTATTCATACTCAACGTTACTCAACGTTGCCACTGTTGCCAGCTTCATGACTTATAAAATTATGAAGATTAACGTTACAAATGAATCTGTAACGTTTCATCTGTAACGTTATTACCAGCGGATAAGCTTAAGCTACTGATACCTATAACGTTACTTATAATATCGTTATAAGAAAATGATCTTCTCTAACGTTATTTTTTGTAACGTTATTGTTATTTTTAGGTTTTAGTATCGTTACAAATTTTGGAACGTTATGCATTAGTGGTAAGAGAACGAATTCAAATCCCTGCTCACAACCATGTTCACATTTTATACAGTAGGTATGACCTACAATAAAAAAACTTTGTGGATTAGCAGTATTTTTTATTTCGTTTAGGCTTTAAAAAATACACAATATTTAATAATGGCCAAAGCTTAGCCAAGGAAGGGCAAATAGCAGCCTGCCTTTATTTTTTATTTTTTATAATTGTATTAAGTTTTCAAGAAAATTATACTAACGTTAACAATATAAAATTAATACAGTAATTATATCACCTTTTTTTTTTGTTATAGTTGATATTTTACCTGTACCTGTTCAGCAAGCGGTGAGTGAGACAAGCCCCTTAGTTTTTTCAGCGTCTTCGCCCTTCCTCAACTCTCGATTGGATGCTTGGGTTTTACATCGGAATAGGATAGTTGTCCAACTCGTCGTGAAAGAGAACTCCTTGGACACTTGAACTCTTTATCATCAAGAATAGAGCCGCGATCTAATGTTGACAAACACATTGTTTGTAAAAAAATGTTCTTGATTTAAAAATTATTATGACTTGTACAAGTGCTAACTCGCCTATTCTTCTAGAGAACTCGCTGAGTCCTTTTCTATTAGCCGTAATGAAATACAGTTCTTCTGATACACGATGTAGCCAGTTCGAAAGTCGTGGATATCTGAAAAAATACATAGCAATTTTGAACCAATTATACAGGGTTATTTGAAAAACACCAGCAACCTCTTAAGAGGTCATTGTACTCATCATTATGAACAACTTTTACTATGGGACCAAATCTGAAATCGCGAAAAAAAATTAGCTGTTCCCTAAATTTTGACGAGATAGACGAAGATAAATATAGGGAACAGCTGATTTTTATTTCGCGATTTCAGATTCGGTCCCATAGTAAAAGTTGTTCATAATGATTGAGTACAATGACCTCTTAAGAGGTTGCTGGTGTTTTACAAATAACCCTGTATAATTAGGTACTTTATTGGAAAAACCTACTTATTCCAGTTTTACTCACTTGTTGCTATCAACAGGGACCAGAATGTTGAGCGTACTGATAGTAGAAGCAAATACAATGTCGCTCAGAGTTGACCAACTGCCACCAAACCAACTTCGGCCAGCTAACATGTTATCCAGATCACTGTAGGCGGATTCAATATCAACTACTTGTTGTGGCATTACAAAATTACAATGCTCGTATAGGATTGGATACTGAAACCAAAACAAATTAAATTCTATCTCTAAAGCGACATATCGTAATCAATATATCGTAAGCGTCGTATCGTCACATCCTGTAAGGCTATATCCTACTTAATATTATAAAATTGTGAAAGTTTGTGAAGATGTTTGGATGTTTGTTACTCAATCACGCACAGACGGCTGAACAGATTAGAATGAAATTTGGCACGCAGATATTTTGTAACCAGGATTAACACATAGGATACTTTTTATCCCGATATTCCCACGGGATCGAAACTAATGCGGGTGAAACCGTGGGGCGCTGGCAGTTGGTAAATAAATATCGTATTAAATATTGTTACTTATTTCAATTAAACGCCTGATGAACATAAATATTGCACTAAGTAATCTGTCAAATGTCGGTATTGTAACAACAGAAGCTCTTAGAACATAGTACAGAGGCCAGCACATCAAGCTACCCCAATCTGTCAGATTTTCCCAATTGAATATGAACCTTATTCCTTTGTGCTAAAGTTGAAAATCTATCAAAGAAATTTGACAGATTGGGGTAGGTTGACCTGCTGGCGTCTGTACCTAGAGGTGGTTGTGAAGTCGCAGCAAATATGGAGGCCCATGTGTTATTTCTTAATAACACATGGGCCTCCATATTTCTTCTAGAGCTCTTGCTCTAGAAGAAATTTTCATGCTGATTCTTTAAATCGACACAAGCTATAAATAAAAACTATTTTACAAAAAAAAAAAAACAACCGACTTCCAAAAAAGGCACTACAAAGTGAAAAATAACTAATTTTGGAAGTCGGTGTCGTTGGGTTCGCATTTTCGTTGTTTGCCACCGACTTCCGAAATTAGTTATTTTTCACTTACTTAACTAAAAATAATTAAGCCAAAAAATAATAATTAAGTCTAAGCCAATTTGCAATTTTTTTTGTAAATTTAATAACGAGTTCTAAGGTAACAAACATAACATAATCAGCCTATAATGTTCCCACTGCTGGGACACAGGCCTCCTCTCTGTGAGAGGCAGTGGGCCGTAATCCACCACGCGGGCCCAGTACGGGTTGGTAGATGTCACATGTCTTAAAATTTTTGGTTCTAGGACATGCCGGTTTCCTCACGATGTTTTCCTTCACCGTTTTTAAGAGCAATGGTGATGAAATAATTTACACAAAGTAAAGCGCCTGACGGGGTTCGAACCTACGACCTACAACTCGTAAGTCGCGGCCGTTACCACTGGGCCACCACTGCTCTCAAAAAAATATTCAACGGAATTGATAATCTCCTCCTATTTTGAAGTCGGTTAAAAAATAGACAGTCATGCAGTAGTAAAAAGCTTGTGGCTTCGAGAATATTGAAAACACCTGTACTAACAGCAGCTGCGCGGAACCGTGGGTAAACTGTTGAACTGTTGTAATGCATGTGTTGGTCCACTATGGCACGGCCTCCAGGATCTTTCGGCAACAAACGGCTGGAGTCGCAGTACCGACCAGCCAAGTACGTACAAATTGCATGACTGTAAGAATAAAGATAAAAAACAGACATTTTGAAATAAATCGAACAAAAATAAAATAACAAGCAAGTAGGGTAATATTAAGGTACAGTACAGGTAGGTATATTAATTTTATAGGTCCCGCTGATAATAATTAAAACTAATAAAAATGCAGGAGATACCTATCACATATCACAAGTTCACGGTCCTTGAAAACTGGCAAATTTGTAGCGGATTTAGCTGCAAAAATAAAAAAAAATGTCTTACACAAAGTCATCAAATTAAAAATACCTAATTATTAAGACTTTTATGGCATTTATAAGAAAAATGGATAGTTACCATGTTGCAAACCCAGAGCAGAATATCGCAAAATAGGACTTCAATTTTATCATCATCAGCTTCATCCGAAGCCGGACTTCACCCACTGCTGGGCATAGGCCTCTCTCTTCTTGTTCCAATCCCCACGCTTCTGTGCCAGTCTCATCCGGACTATGAGGTCCTTACAGCTGGGCTTTTTACAGTTTTTTTCCATGTAGGTAACATGAGCTACATGGAAACAAATTGTAAAAAGCTTGTAAAAACCGATACAGTTCCCTACGATTGTCATCTCTTTCGTTCTATGTTCTCCCTTGTCCATGTTGATGTCCACCTCCGTGATGCTGAGGTTCATGGAGTCTAGCGCCATCATCACCGCCCGGCTGGCGGGACTCCTGTCAGCTTTCCATAAGGTGCAGTGCCTGTGTTTTATTTGAAGGGTAATTAAAACGAAAATTGGCAAGAGTCCATTGAAGATCAATTTTTGCTAATGAGCGCTTTGATCGCAAAATTGGGAAGACCCAATTTTGCCATTAGAATGCCCTTCTATGACAGAAGTGTTCGACAGTACCTGCTTTAGAAGAAAATAAGTAAGGAATTAAGGATAGCCTGGATAGGTAACTAAAATGACTCCTGGAGATATATTATGTAGTTAGGTGTCCCCAAATGGTGGTCCCTGGTCAGCAGTAGCTAAGGCAGTAGGTAACTATTGCCGATAAAGTATTCTAGTATTTATTTGTTGTGTCCTATTGCTGTTAATAGGCTCGCCCCCTATTACATTGAAATGTGGGTGCACTACATACAGCCATGCTATTCTCTAAGGATACAGCCTTGCGGGCAGCGCTGTCGCAGCGGTGAAAACAATAGTTTCAGCGCTGCGACAGCGCTGCCCGCAAGGCTGTATCCTTAGAGAATAGCTCCCCAGGACAGCTCTGTTTAACCCTTTGGTGAGAACAGGCGTGATGTTATGTAATTCTACCGACTAGGTGCACAGTTATATTATTTTTAGATTCAGTTAGCAACATTCAGAATGAAGAGATATCTTGGCATCATCATCTCCCTGCCTAGCCTTTTCCCAACTATGTTGGAGTCGGCTTCCAGTCTAACCGACGAAGAGATATCTTGGCATGTGATATCTAATTTATCGGTAAAAAAAAATTAAAAAGGAAAAACTTACTTTAATCCTGTTTCTGAAATTCTACTTGCTGAACTGCCCATGAAATGAGATTCGTACAGAAAACTTATTAAAAATATTAATACTTAATTGTCTCTTTTCATTCTGTATTTTGACGGCAATATATTTTATGGAACTGTCTAGCACTCAGACTAAGCAGTTCTTTTTTGTAAAACAAAATAAACAAATCTAAAGTTAAAGAAGGTTCATGTTCCGTATTCTTTGGTACACTACTGCTGAATGATGCGTATGAATAAAACTCCAGTAACTGAATCACTAATGAGACTACGATTCACAGACTGCATTTTAACTTTGCTAAGCAAGCAAAAAAAAAAAGCAATTGCAATTGCAAGCAATTCATACAAATATGAACCATATTATTAATTATATAATGTTCATATTCGTATAATTTAATATGAGCAAGCATTTCATACGAATATGAGCATTAATATCCTATTTTAAACACAAATTAAGTTCATATTCGTATGAGCAGTGGCGGATTTACACATTTGCCGTCAGTAGGCTATTCAAATTTTCCCGCCCCTACTGACCTCTACAATAATGTCCCATGTCTTTTTTAGACTGCTTCGACATCCTTTTCTTCAAAATACCTACTTATAATGTTCTCGTTCAGCTACGAAAAACTTGCAAAGACATTGTAAAGATCGACAACAGTAGGTAATCAAATCTACGGTAGAAGCCTGAATTTGAGCATTCACTATGTTTATTGTTTACAACAAAAAACATGATAGATAAATAGCTATTAATCTTTTTAATTTCAGTACGACATTACAAAAAATGTTAGCCTCCGCCCCCAAAATCTGCCGCCCTAGGCTCCAGCATACTCAGCCACTGCGTATGAGGCTTACTAGCAAAGTAAAGTATAGTAGCCCCAGTGTCAACATACCTACCCCACTCATTAAAATTGGTTGAGTAAATGGCGATTAAAATTATTCAATTGTGAAAAAAGCTATAGAACATCCAAGATGTAACATTTAAATTGAACGTGAGACAATAACAAGCAGTCTCGACATGCATAATGGAAGAGGTAACAGGATCTTGAATTTGATCTGCGTGCGTAATCGGTTTTATTTAGCCGTTTTTTACACGACTTGCTCTTGAGTCCCGACACAACTTCTTTGGGATTCTCTCTAAACGGAAGTTTAGTTGGTGCTTTGATGGTAAATAACTCTGAAAAATGGCCTTGTTTCGTGGAAACTCTTGTTTTAAACATTTTCAAATTGTGTGTCGTTCCGAAAAGCGTATTATTAGGTAGGTCAGATAACTCTTATTTTTATTTATTTTTATGTTCTGCTTATTCTCAAAATATGCTTGTATCTGTGATAGGTCCCGGGAATTGGGCCCGAGATCTCTCAAACGACACCCACCCTTGAAGGTCCCGCCCGGCAACTAACTAAACTACCTAAATATTTTGATGACCGTTTTTTTTTCATTAGAAACATGTCGGTAACAAAGAAACCAGTCCTCTACGGAGATGAAACATCCCCACCGGTGAGGTTCACTATGATGACAGCATCACTATTGAACATCGATCTGGAGTTCCATAATATCGATCTGTTCAAGACGGAAAACAGAACCGAATTTTATAAAAATGTAGGTGTCTATTTTTTTTGTTTTTACTAGCTGCGCTGTCCCACTCCTGGGCCAAGACCTCCCTCCGAGTCCCTCCACTCCTTCTATTTTTTGTGAGCCCAAGTCATCCTTTCAGTTTTAGCTCGTCTCGCAATCTCCTACGTGGTATGCCGCTATCCCGCCTCACTGGCTCAGCTTAAGGTGATTGCGCAGTGGTTACCGCGAAATTCAAATTTTTTAAAGTTTTTTGCAATTTGCAGGTCTGTTTTAGGTTGTATCTTGATCAAAATTTGATTCGCGACTATAACAGGTACGTATCTAAAGAATTATAATCATTAGAATCATTAATACATCTTCATAACTTAGATTTGTACCACAAGAAGAAATCTCCTAGGGAAAAGTGTTTATGGTACAAATCTCACTTAAAAAGATGTATGAATGTTTCCTACGGTTATAATTCTGTAAATACGTACCTGTTATAGTCGCGAATCAAATTGTGATCAAGATACAACCTGACACTGACCTGCAAATTGCAAAAAACGTAAGAAAATTTGAATTTCGCGGTTTATCACTTCCCATTCACCTTAAGGCACGAATTCTTTGCTAGATGAGCGCACAGATTGTCATAAATATTAAAATTAATTTGATATTTGCAATACTGCCAAGCAAAAATTAAATAAGTAGCTCCTAACGCCAATACCTACTGCCAAAGCGAAGGCGCAAGCAAAGTCCCCTTAGTTCCTACATTTCTAAGCCCTGCACACACTGACCATTTTCTTTTAGTAAACTATATAAGTTACCCAGACTCAAGGCCCAGATCCTTCTTCTCATCGTTTCAATGGCACTTTTAAATTACTGTGGTCCGGATGGCCAGGTCCGAGATCCATATGCTTGGCAACACGTTGGCGACCACCGGATCTACGATGTCGTTGCTAAAAATAATGAATTATTTTGGTAATTACAGATAAACCCTCTCCAGAAAGTCCCTGCGCTGTCAGTAAACGAAGACATTATTTGCGATAGCCACGCCATTGCTTTGTATTTCTGCAGAAATCGCAAAAATACAGAGTTGTACCCTGAAGAAATTATGCTTAGAACGAAGATTGACGAGTGGCTGTACTTTGATGCCGGTGTCCTCTTTCCAAGCGATAGCGCTATATTTGTAAGAGAACGGTATTTTTGTGTTGAAAGTCTATACCTACAACATTGCTTTTGTTTTAACAAATAGACCTTAAAACTAATATTAGGTGCTTGATCCTGATCCTCTTGTTTTAGAGAACGAAGGATCTATCAGTTGCAACAGTGAGGCCCATTTATAGTATTTTTTTAGGCTTAAGGTAACTTACATAGGTAATTCAATTTGGAAATCATTTGTTTCGTTGTTTGATTAATCAAATTAATTAAAAATTTCAGACCGAATTTTTTGCTGGTAAATGGCCAGCAGACGAAATACGGGTTAACAGTTGGTATTCTTCAATGGACCATTTAGAATTGAAATTAAGTAACCAAAAGTGGTTAACAGGTGATAAGGTCAGTGAGACAATTTCAGCATTTCTACTATACATAATGTACAGAGGCCAGCACATCAAGCTACCCCAATCTGTCAAATTTCTTTGATAGATTTTCAACTTTACCTCATAGGAATAAGGTTCATATTCAATTGGGAAAATTTGACAGATTGGACTAGCTTGATGTGCTAGCCTCTGTACATGTTACATGAAATGCCCATGCATTCCATGCATGTGCATTTCTACTGTACCTACCTTCTACTTAAGTTTGGTATGACTTCGCTAATAACGATACTTGTAAATATTTGTATTACAGATGCGACTATGCGATGTTTGTTGTGGAACTACAGTAAGCTCTCTTGAAATATTGGTCCCACTGTTGGAACAACATGGAAACGTGAAAGAATGGCTGAGAAAGTTAAATACACTATCTTGTTTTGAAATAAATAAGCGCGGCTTAAAACGTTTAGAAAGTTTTGTTGAAATTGTAAAGCAGCAGCAGCAGTAAAGTAATATTAATTTTTTAGAGTTGTTAAATGTAAGTTCTCCATGTTTATAAATACACGACTGATGGCACTCTATAGTTTTCTTTGCTTGTAATTTACAATTTGATTGTATTGAATATTTCACTCGATTCGTCGATGTTTCTTCCATAAACAAATAGATTTTACTGTTGAACTGGTAGATTTTTTCCCAGCACTCGCACCGCATATGTCAAAAACTCTTTAGTCTATGGCCGCTTATTGATTGGTCGACGAGGAGATGTAAAAAATGGCTGCCTTGCCTTCTCCTACTCAGGTAGAATTATTTGAGATTTAAATAGTTCTTACAGCTAAAACCATGTAAATTTTCTGCCTAACGAAAAATTTATTAATGTATCTACAGTTTGGTGCAGTGCGACTTTAGTATCGAACGTGAAAACATTGAATTATTTGACGTCAAAGTTTAGTGTACCGTGAACAGATTAAGCTGCTCAAAAATTATTAGAATTAATAGTTTAGCCGCATATTTAAATCAAATAGTTCGTTTTAATTTACAGTGAAGAGTTTGTAATTGGTGTTTCATGTCATTTAATTACACTTAACGTGTGAAAAGCACTTAATCGTATCCGTTTCACTACGAACGTTGGAATTGTCGTGAAGAGTATTGAAATGTCACACCCATAGCCGTTCAAAATAAGTTCGTAAAGTAATATTCGTAGTGAGTTTTACGTTCTGAAAATGGGGCTTGAACGGTTGCAGGTGGCAGGGACCCACAGCGCTATATACGAAGCATATTATCATCAGGTGAGGATTTTATACTATTAGTACTTGTTAATTTAAATAATTAACTCAATTACTATGTTTCGATGCAATTATGGGTTGATTGCGAATATTCACACTTAGCTAGCATCATTTGCGTATTCTTTTCAATTAGAACTGCTCAGTAAAGTGAAGTTCTAGGCCAATGTCTAATGGGACAAATAAAAAGTAAGTAATGAAAAGTAACTCTTATTCCATACACAGTAAAGACCACAATTACATTACAGATTAGTTTAATTGCAATCAATATTAGTCTGTTCTTATACCCTGGGTGATTGTAAATTGTTAAAAATTTCTTGTTATTATAATGAAAAAAATGCCTATTGGAGGTAAAGCATGGCTTTATGGTTTAAAAGTGTATGAATGTGAAGATATGAGAATTATCATAATGCCTTGCCTAGCTCTGAAGAAATGATAACCAGATCACTATCATAATAATTTTGATTGCCAGTTTATTCCCTCACCATGTCCCACATTCACTCAAGTGTGTTAAGTTAGTGTTGATTGTGGGTGTATGTTTGCCTAATCATACTCTCTTATATGTAACAGCTTTCAGTTGCTCCTAGATTTAATATTCACTCTGGAAGAGCCATGTTAGTAAAAATACATCTCTACACAGTAAAATTACATCTTTAATATTTGATTTAACTCTGGAAGAGCAATGTTAGTAAAATATCTTCTTGTATCAATAAAAAATTAAAAATACATCTTTACACAGTAAAGCATGGCCAGAAAAGAAGACAAGGTACCCTATCTCTCATCTAGATAATTTACTAGAAACAAAAGTTACAATAGTGTATTTGTAAATAGTGATAATAAGACCACTTATCACTTTAAAAAAAGAATTAAAATGTAATTTAAATACATATTAAGATTTATGTAACATCAATTATACAAGCTGAAATTTTAATGGTTGTTTTCCCGAAGCGAAATGATTTTGTCTTGATAGTACAATCGATTTATAAAAAAAATAAAATTAAATATTAAAAAATGGCAGATTTACAATTGTGAAAAACAAAACTCGAACGCGATCTTGAACCAATAGTACCTATAGCTACACTAATAGTACAGCTGATACGATACTACGTACTCCTTTGTTAACGAAACATAATAGGCACATATACCTACTTAACCACTCACGCACGTGTCCCTGGAAATAGCAGGGGTTTTTCCAGGGTTACTTAAAGATGGTAGGTAGCGGGCGGGCGCACGTGAGTCACTATTGATTCTCACGCTTTCGAGTTGAGATCATATTTTTATAATTATTTGAAAACAAAAACAATTTTATTTTTTAAATTTAACTCCATGAATAGGTAGCACTACTGAGACCAAATTGTTCTGCCGCGGGAAAACAACCATTAAAATTTCAGCTTGTATAGTGTACTTGCATTAAATAATTCTGTTTAAAAGAAGCTACCTAATTAATAAAATTGTTAAAAAAATGTATGTCCTTAATTTTTAAAGCACTAGCGGCCTGTCCCGGCTTCGCATGGGTGGACATTTATTTTTTAAACATTTAATTTTTTTTCTTGCAATAAAAAATTGCCTATATTAATCAGTGATAATGTAGCATTCAAATGGTGAAAGAATTTTTAAAATCGGTCCAGTACTTTTTGAGGCAATTCGTTACAAACATACATATAAATCTTTCCTCTTTATAATATTAGTATAGATAAGTATAATCGGCTTATAATGTTCCCACTGCTGGGACACACCCCTCCCCCTCCTCTCTGTGAGATGGAGTAAAATTTTCAAGATCTGTGTGACCAACTATTGTATAAATGTGTATGTAGGCACATTATGTCGCACGCTGAGAACGAAAGTGACCGATTTCAAAATTTTGGTTAAATGAGTTAAGTATACAGAATGACTTAAAAAAGTATATTCTATCATAATTATATTAGAAAACTGGCCAATAAAGGTAAGAAAAGGATAGAGGTATATCTCGGTCTCTTTGTCACTCAACCGTTCCCTCCCGCGCCCGAATGAAAGTGACGAAATCAGTGTTTAAAAATTAGCAATTTTGAGTTGAGTCACTTTCGTTCTCAGCGTGCGATGTCTATGTCCCTTTGGCCCCAGAAAGTTCCCAGAATTTTCTGAGTCTTATTTTCAATTTAGTTTTCATGCAGTAATATAAACTTTGATCTAACTGGACACAAATGGATCACTAGCCTGTCAGCCTGTACTAGTAATAAAAGTCATTTGAAACTTAAATGAGAAAGGTTTATGGGTCTACCAGTACATCAAGCACTTACAATGTTGGCATGTTGCCATCTTGTTGTGTAACATTGTAAACCTTTCACACATCTTAGTTTTATGCCAAATATGGTTGTAAGTTGCTGTAATGTCACTAGCATTAATGCTAATTAGACTAATCTAAGGAATGTCATGCATTGAAGAAGTTCAGAAAATTAATCCAGCTCCTGAAAGCAATAAAATAATCTAGCTCAGGTGCCAAGGGAAAAAAGAATATAAGAATTGAAGTAGGAAGAAATTGTGAACATAAATACTGGGTGGCTGGGACTTCGGCACGCAAACTGTAACTCTAAATCCCCAGCATAGAAATGTTTAATAGGCTAGAAAAAATCTGCTATTTCAAAGGAAAGTGCAATACCTACGTCAAAATGTATGGAACAGCTAATTTTTTTTATTAAATAACTGTCAAAAAATTTCAATGCAGGCTTCAGAATATTGTACTGTATCCATGGTAACAGGCTGCATATTTATGTCCCTCCCATATTGTATAATTAGATTTCATACATATAAATCATTATAATATTGTATCATAATTCAGTAATGATAGGTGATCTTAGCCAGCTTTACTTTTAATACAAAATGTCTCAAAAGCAGACAGCAAAAATCTACTGATGGATTATTTTGTAACTGGCACATGAAACATTGCAGGTGGATCCCAATGGCGCTGGTACAATCCAAGCCCTGGATGCCGCTCGCTTCCTCAAGAAGTCCCGGCTCAGCGATGTGGTCCTCAGCAAGATATGGGACCTGTCCGACCCCACTGGCAAGGGGTACCTTGATAAAGTGAGTTCTAGTTTTTATTTACAGTTAATTGATTAAGGGCTAGTTTCACTGTGTCTGGTTTGGTTTGGTACTGGTCTATCAGATCTTCCAGATAAGTTATCTGGTACTTAAGGAGGTGGTGAAGCTTGCCATAATTTTTGGATACACATTATTAGTTACAAATTAATTTCTACATAAGTTTCTGTAAGTTACATTAACATAGTTAATTGGAAAATGGTGGAAAGGATAATTACATCATTCTTTGACTGGAATTAATTTGTGTTCATTTAAGTAGGGACTGAGTTCATAATGGCAAAACTGTTATTCATTACAATAATTATATACGGTGACTGGTAATTAGTGACCAATACGTAAACACGTGATTGTACTCATGATAACAAACAACTTTTACTATGGGACCAAACCTGAAATTGTGAAAAAAAATCTGCTCAAAATGTAGGTACTGAACAGCAGATTTTTTTTCGCAAATTCAGGTTTGGTCCCATAGTAAAAGTTGTTTGTTATCATGAGTACAATCACGTGTTTAGGTATCGGTCACTAATTACCAGTCACCGTATATATAATCAGCCTATAATGTTCCCAGTGCTGGGACACTGGCTCCTCTCCTTCAGCTCTCTCTGAGAGGGAGTGGGTCATAATCCACCACGCGGGCTCAGTGCGAGTTGGTGGATGTCACATGCTTTCGAATTTTTGTTTCTAAGACATGCCAGTTTCCTCACGATGCTTTCCTTTACCATTTTGAGAGCAGTGCTGATGAAATTAAAAAAATGGAAGTGCAAGTTAAGTTTGGGCCAATACCACTGGGCCACCATTGCTGCTATATGTGTGAATAAAAAAAATCTGATTCAGCAAGGAATCTTTTGGAATGCCCCCAAATTGTTGAATGTGCCTGGAACGAAACTTTTTTGTAACAACTCACTAGTATTCCTACAATCTGTAACTTTTTCTATTCTATTCGAGTGGGTATTTTACTGACTACCAATATCAACATGAAAGTAAGAAGAAAAACCTTAAAGTCAAGAAATGATTAAACCTACTGTTCTGCTCTTCATCACCATTCTCCTTCCCTTATCCCAATTTATTTGTTCGGTTCAACATGTTTTTTTCTTCCATACTTCTCTATTAAGGCGCGGGCCCACCGCGGCGCATGCTATGCACGGGCACGCGGCGCATTTTAGCTGCGTGTATTAATTTGGTTGACAACGTGGGTCTACGTTTCCACTAGAGTACACGAAGAGACCCACGACTATGTATAGCGTGGCACGGTGTGCCACGTGCCACTGCAATCCACGGACACGGGCTTCACTGCGGGAAGTGGGACGGGCGGGGAAGCGAGCGACGCCTGCGCCATTTTGTCAATTGCTATTGGGTCAGATTCATGTACTCCAGTGGAAACGTAGACCCACGTCGACAGCGTTGAGCTATGAAACCGCCTATTCGAGCAAGCCACGCATGTATCAATGACGTCAATTCATGCGTAGCCTGTCCGCGGGTTGTAGTGGACACAACCACATACATTTTCTTACAAAGCGAAGCTTAATAATACACGTGCGTAGCTTCTCCGTGCGCCCCGGTGGGCCCGCGCCTTTAGTCATCATCTCGCTAACATTCACTCAGTCCATCCATGGTTTTTTTTTGTTCTGCTCACCCCAAACAGAAAACAAAGCGAACATTCAGAAGTAGTTACAAAATAATAATTTCTAAGAATATACAAAGGCATCTAAATGTTTGTCCAGGATGATATGAATATAACAATTTGTTAACACAACGAGATGTGTCAATCATTCTGATAAGATGCTTGTCTTATCAGTAACATTTAAGATGGTCTCTATTCTTATTTAGAAGTAGTGGAAATCTGTTAAATGATGTAAAAGTCAATGACATTTTTCGTCACCATAGATTTTTGAGAAGGTTCAAGAATCTGCTGGATGCATGTAGCGCGCAGGCTTGGTTGATAAGGCGATGTTTATTTGACGCTAGGTTCAGCAGTAGACGTCTTTTAGCTGAAATAATGATGAAAGGTTTATTGCACATTGCAGTGACGTTGTGGTTTCTATCACAAACTACAGGGATCGCAAATACATACATGCCGATTAATTCGAATTCGAATGAAATTTAATTTGATAAATGAACTGTTTGTTTTTTATTAATTAAATTAAATTTTATTCGGAAACATTAATCGGTTTCTTACTAAACTTCAACTACACACATCAAAAGTGTCTAGGGATCAAGCATTTTTATGCGGATTTCTTGAGATTGAGATGTGGCTTTGTAATAAATTTATGATTTTATAAATTTATATGGATCCTTTTTGGTGCATTTCATAATTTGAATCAGGAACTGTGAATCAAATTCGAGTAAAAGATGAAAATCAGCTGTCAATATTTTCCCTATAAAAACATACAACGCATTGAAGACATTATTAGTGCTACTGTTTCCCTACTACTGATTAAAACCAACGTTATTATGGAGCGGCGACGTCATTTAAGCAGGGAAGAAATGCTCAGAGCCGTGGGAATGATAGAAGCTGGTTCCCGGCAACGTACTGTGGCTTTAGCTCTGAATACAAGTCAGAGTGTTATCAGTCGACTTTGGACATGTTACCGAAGCACTGGTACCGTGGCTGAGCGCCATGGAGGACGGTATCGCTGCACCACACGGAGACAAGACCGATACATTCAAATCTTAACTCGAAGAGCTCCAACAATAACCGCCATGATGTTAGCCATGAGGCTTCATCACTCTTCAGGGAACTTAATTAGCGACCAAACAGTCAGAAACCGCTTGCATGAAGTGAACCTTCATTCCCGAAGACCGCTACGGGTACCACCTATAGCAATGCACAATCGTAGGATTCGATATCAATGGGCTCTTGAACACAGAAATTGGGCAGAAGAACAATGGCGTTTCGTGTGCTTTTCTGATGAGTCTCGTTTTGGTATGAGACCGGATACAAGACGTATACGACACTGGAGAACCCCTGGACGCCAACAGCGATTAAAATCCTGCCAGGAAGTCCATCCTTATAGTGGTGGAACCATCATGGTATGGGCGGGTATTTGGATCGGCGGAAGAACTGAGTTGATTTGGATCAGAGGCAACCTCAACGCTCAAATTTATGCTGAGACGATTGTATCAGACGTCATCGTTCCTCTACAAGTGCAAATCGGTCCCTTATTTCAGTTAATGCATGATAATGCACGACCGCACACCGCAAGAGTTGTAAGACAGACTCTCGCCGCAGCTAACATCAATGTCCTGCCCTGGCCTGCTCAGTCGCCAGACTTGAACCCGATTGAGCATGCATGGGATATGCTACAGAGAAGAGCTCTGCCGAATATGGAGGGTATCCAGTCGCAAGAAGACCTTTTTTTGTTGTTGCAACTAACATGGGCGGCCATTCCACAGCGTGATTTGGATGAACTCATTTTGAGTATGCCAAACCGATGTTCTTGTGTTGTTAGTGTTCGCGGTAGAAACACGGATTATTAATTGTTTAAGTTACCCAATAAAATTTTAGAGAAAACTGTTATTTCAGTCTTTTTTTCGAACTTTTGTGTTAGTGGTTCAAATGTCAAAAATCCCTTTATTAGGAAAATGGCAAATTTCTTTATTAATGCAAAGGTGACTTGGTTTATCGTTACTGTGACAAACGAAAACACTTTATTTGATGAATCCTTAAAGAAAATTTTAATTAATATCAATCAGGAGAAAAGTTATTGCAAAAATATATGTTGATCCCTAGACACTTTTGATGTGTGTATATTCGACGACCCTACATACTTATCTCCTTTGCTGACTGTACAGTACATACAGTACAGTAACAGGTTTCACTATGTACTGTTTATTTTGAAATATTATTACGATAACAGCTGTTTTTGAGTATTACATTTTCGCTTTTTCTCTGGCTCTCCGCACGCCCCACAATCCAATCGATGCTAGATTTCAAGTCTAAGCAGGTATTGCGTGCAAGTTACGATAAATCAAACTCGTTTGGTTTCACAATTTCTGGGGTGGGGACGACGTTGCTGTCGCTTTGATATTTAATCTGATTTTTTTATTATTTGCCATGTTTATAGGGATGCCATAGTAACACGTATTGTGTGATAATGTCAACTGGTTACTTGTTACTGTTAAAAAGATACAGCCACGTGGCAGACAGACCTAAAGAAAGAGAAGAAAGAATGAAAGATGCGTTTATTGGAATTACAGCAAAAAAATACACCTTAAAATTATAAAACAACAGAAAACTATGACTGTAATGCCCGAAAGGCGTAGCGTAAACTTAGTAATTGGGTCGTGCTGGCACCCTTTGGTTAGAACCCTGAATATAATGGTGTGGTGCGCCAAGAAATTAAGGCACCCAATGGCGCCGATTCCCTTGTTCACAAACTAAACTAAATTTAAGTTCACTGCATCTTTTTCTTTCTATTTCAATAAGAAAAGGACAAGATAAATATTAGTTTAGTCCTGTCAAATTAGATAATGCATAGACAAGTTTAGACGTGATTAAAAAATTGGCTACTGAAAATACGTCAATTTACGTCAGGCGCTGACTAATTTGACAGGAATATACTAATATTTATCGTCTGTCCTTTTCTTATTGAAATAGAAAGAAAAAGGGCCAATGTCTATCGTATTTCAGTAAAAATATTCTCCGTGATCTGGGTGCCGAAGCTTTTGGCAGTGGTTTTCTGAGTGTAACTTGAGTTTTGGGTGTTAAAAGTTACTCCGAAAATGCTAATGATCCCTTTTCTGTCCGCTCCCTAAACTGTTCACGTGGTCCAAGCGCCACCGTTTTTATCCAAAGGTTTTGTAAGTTCTTGTTCAGAACAAATTCGTAAGGATTAGCAGTTTGTAACGTGGAGTTTTAAAGATAAATGTCGTCATCGTCTAAATGGGTATTAAGTTTATAGGCAGAAAGACGACATTCAGTACTTTGCGCAGTCTGGGGTTACGCAAGTGTCTAGACTGGAGACTAGCCTTTACTGTAGACACACTCACACGACTAAATGTCCAGATACTTTATAATATGAATGAATGAATGAATTGCACCGATCCCAGCGTGGTGAAACCAGACTCGATTAATCGAATGAACCCTAAGATTCGCACTAGCTCCTGTAGCCTCATGTTCGTGGTGCTACAGCGACCATTGCATATCCAGGAATAGACCGGGGGGCGCGGTAATTAGTAGGGAGGACGTGCCCGTAGGATAGGGAAGGATTTATGAGCCTACCGGATATGCATCCTAGAGTAAGCATTGGACTAGTGAAGAGATGGGTAATTATTATCTATAGATGAACATCTTTTAACGATCGCGCCCCCAGGTTGGTTCAGGTCGAGCTTCATCGGTGAGTCTTTTAGCGGGGTTCTACTGCTTTGTCGGTTCTTTTGTATGTCATTGCTCTGCTGTGTTATGTTGTGTTAGATGTTGCTGTTTTCAATGTGATCGTCGGATATGTGAATTATTCTATTTTATAAAGATGAGTGGCTATAAATCGTGCAGACACTGCGAAATCACGTCCTTTAGAATAAATGTACATGTGAATTCTTTGACTGGCCGTCGTATGAATTGATAATTAAAATAAAACATTGGAATCGATCCCAGCACCCTAATTTCGTAACACACTATCGATCGCAATCGCGTGTGTTGGATCATTCGGTTCCCTTCAAAATGGTTGAGCTGGATGGTGCTGATCCATGCGTCATGTTCGTGAACGGGCGCTGTCAGTTGAGACTGGTCATCTCTTAGCTGCCAGGGCTTCTTTTTAATCTTATACCTATTTTGAATTGTTTCTTCATAACATTGTTCTTACATATAGAAGCAACAAGAATACTGTACTCAGGATTTTGTAATATCTTAATTTAAAAGAGTGTCCTTGGAGTTTCTTGCCCGTTCTCCTCCAAGAGATCTACGTTTTGGAATGGGCAACTAGCTTCAACTTTCTGACTAACTGACCGACTAGTTAATTTTGACAATTCAAAAGTGCCTGGAAATGGTTTAATTTAAATAAATGCTTTGAGTTTGAGTTTGAAGCATTTTGAAGGATATCGCTAATTCATTACTTACTTCATAGCTTCGTTCGAAAAATTGTCTTATTTAAATAACGCAATGAATATTGTTGAACTGTCAAAATGAAAATCATTCCTATTGTTAGTGAGTTAAGCAAATTTTACTCCGCTGGTCGGACAAAGTATATCGGGTTTCAGTAGTATTGATGTCCGATTCATGGCGAATTACATGAGACCTAACATAACTGGCGAAATTTGGGTATTATACAGATATACGGGCGTCAAAGCAACAAATATACAGGGTTATTGGAAAAACGTTAACAACCTCTTAATAGGTCATTGTACTCATCATTACGAACAACTTTTACTATGGGACCAAACCTGAAATCGCAAAAAAAAGCTGTTTCCTACATTTTGACGAGTTGTGCGAACATAAATGTAGGGAACAGCTGATTTTATTTTTCGATTTCAGGTTTGGTCCCATAGTAAAAGTTGTTCATAATGATGAGTACAATGACCTCCTAAGAGGTTGTTAATGTTTTTCCAATAGCCCTGTATATAGGCTCTCTTACGAATTATTTTTATTTCCTAGTTCAGGTAGATCCCATTATTAATGCCTACCACTCTAGTTTAAGACTTAATATTGTAAATATGCAGTATTTCATAAATAAAAATAAATAAATAAATAAATAAATAAATTTATATTTAATGTTTTGGAGTATTTATAGTAGCCTTTTGTGGGCATATAGTAAATTATGAACGGAATACGATCACGCTATCTGATAGTACAAAATTATTTCGTCTGTAGACCTGCACCCTAATTGCGTAACCTACTATCAATCGGAATCTGAATCATTTTGAAGCAAATTGCTAATCCATTGCTTCATAAGTTCGAAAAATTTGTATACTCAACACGTAAATAACGCAATGAATGTTGTTGCACTGTCAAAATGAAACCGATTCCCATTCATAATGTGTTACGCAATTACCCCGCTGATCCGAGCGACCCAGTGTCAGGACTCGACCCACGGATCATTATTTATGTTCTCAGCTCAAAGAGCATGTAATTATTAAGATATATTACCTCTGTTTATATCATGTAAGTAGTACTGATTGTTGTAGTTCATAAAGTTAGAAACGTATACCTGCACATTTTTTTATTGAAATCCGTTGAGATAAAACTGTAAAGGTATCTCTGATGTAATTACATTCTTAGAGCTTCTTTATTTATAGTATAACCACCCGACCCTGCTTCGCACGGTTTTTACGACTTGAAAAAACATATAGATTTCCTTATTTATGTAATGTTTTAAACCTTCCGCAATAAATTCTCTAAGTGATGGTAGAAACTGCATCAAAATCAGAAGAACGGTGCAGTCACACAGACGGACTCGAAAAGCGACTGTAATTAAAAATATTGTGTGTGTATAGATGTAGGATATCCGGTTTTATGTCCTTCAATACAGCGGAAGTAGGTTATCTCCTGTAGCACTGTAGGTAGGGCATATTTTCTTTCAAGCTAACACCCATGCACCCTGTTCAATGTTCACTGAAACGTGAAGTTTTCTTTGTGAAGCTCGCTAGCCGATAGGTAAGGCTTCGGTCACAGTATTGCGAAAATGGCGACTGAGGAATATGTAACATGATTGCCCACTTGCAGAAGATTAATAGAGTGACATTGGCAATCTTTTTGGTGTACAAAAAATATCTGTATTGCATTGTAAGAACAAGTTTGTTTTTGCTGAATTTTCTTAAGGTGAATGGGAAGTGGTAGACCACGATATTCAAATTTTCTTACGTTTTTTGCAATTTGCAGGTCAGTGTCAGGTTGTATCTTGATCAAAATTTGATTCGCGACTATAACAGGTACGTATTTACAGAATTATAATCTTAAGAAACATTCAATACATCTTTATAAGTGAGATTTGTACCATAAACACTTTTTCCTAAGAGATTTCTTCTTGTGGTAGAAATCTAACTTAGGAAGGTGTATTAAAGATTCTAATGACTATAATTCTGTGAATAAGTACCTGTTATAGTCGCGAATCATATTTTGATCAAGATATAACCTGACACTGACCTGCTAATCGCAAAAAACGTATGAAAATTTGAATTTCGCGGTAATCACTGCGCAATCACCTTAATCTAGAGTTTCGATAGAAACGACTTCTGTAGTCGGTGCGTGGTTCTTTCGCCTTTAGATACAGGGTGGCATAACAGGGACATCTACGCACAAAAAGTTCGCTATTCCATACATTATGACCGCGTGTGACTTTACTGACTTTTTTAAATGAAGCAGCTGTTTTTTTTTATAACCGGGTTCAGGATCATGTGTTGAAACCGTAGTAACAGTTTGCGCGTCGAAGCCTGTATTATCAGTATATCAACATTCTACATTTTACAGTACCTAACGGTTTTTCGAGACCCATTTTCATTAAACATATAAGTTCACGAACTCTTTCGGTTACCAAACTCTTTCGTATTCATTCTTTATCCCGACTTTAATTCCCGAAAGGCCGGTAAATACCAGGCGTACATAAAATTGCACTCAACATGCCCACGGGATTCGGGACAGGCCGCATGTAGGTAATTAGTGCCGGGAGTCACATAAAACAATGACATTCGCTAGATATTTGTATTGTGTTATACACCTTATTCACGACAGTGTATGAAGGCTTTTGTTAACGTTGAAAAATGAAAAGAAGTAAACTGGAAGAAAGGCGAAGGTAATTTTTAAGACTGTGCCGACCGTACAGTGGCGCCCTCATCGTTTGTTTGGTTATTTCATACAATTTAGAATGAAAATGCAGAAAAAAAGCACGTTAAGTTGTGCTTCATAAGATTATACGTTAATATTATTAAAAACGGTAGTTTTATATTGTTTAGTTTTATCATTATCCTTAAAACGGATAACGGTGGCCACTATATTCCGTTTTAAGGATTATAATAAAACTAAACAATATAAAACTACCGCTTCTAATAATATTAACGTATAATCTTGTGAAGCACAACTTAACGTGCTTATTTTCTGCATTTTCATTCTAAATTGGATGAAATAACCAAACAAACGATGAGGGCGCCACTGTGCGGTCGGCACAGTCTTAACATAATCTAGTCTATACTATCTATACTAATATTATAAAGAGGAAAGATTTGTATGTATGTTTGTAACGAATTGGCTCAAAAAGTACTGGACCAAAAATTCTTTCACCATTTGAATGCTACATTATCACTGATTAATATAGGCATTTTTTTTCTTATTTTTTTCCACCCGTGCGAAGCCGGGACGGGCCGCTAGTCTATGATAATAATAAAGCTGAAGAGGTTTGTTTGATCGCGCTAATCTCTGGAACTACTAGTCGGATTTAAAAAAACTTTACTACTACTTGGCTACTAACACGCGGCTACTTAACATCACGCTAGGGCTCTTAGGAGCCAAGAAAAAAGTAAAAACAAACGCTTAGCGATAATGAAGTAATAGCGCGGGCAGGCGATGCGATGCGACGGGGTGGGTCGGGGGAAACCAGGAATTACACGTGGACAAAGAGTTCTAAGTTTTATTCCAACAAATCCAGTCTAAGTTGGTAAAAGTGAACTAAGATTTTATGCGAGTGTAATTTGCCCCCACTAAAGTCTTTTTTTTTCTTCTAATAACCCACAAAAAATGTCAACATTGGGGTTCAGAATCATCATCATCTGCCTAGCCTTTTCCCAACTATGTTGCGGTCGGCTTCCAGTCTAACCGGATGCAGCTGAATACCAGTGTTTTACATGGAGCAACTGCCTATCTGACCTCCACAACCCAGTTACAGGATAATACGATACCCTTGGTAAGACTGGTTGTCAGACTTTCGGGCTTCTGACTACCCGTAACGACTGTCAAAGATCCACGAATGACAGTCGGGACCAACGGCTTAACGTGCTTTCCGAGGCTCAGAGGGGTCTCGGTATGTAAAGATGGTCACCCATCCACAGACCAACCAAGCCAAGCGTAGCTTAACCTGATCGATCGGCCTGTGCGGTTGTTATTATTTAGCCACGGGCCCCAGAATCATTTACTGAATCCATGGTATCAAGTTATGCGTCATGTCCGTGGCACTCTTGTATTTTCTTAAATTCATAAACCTTGCAGAAATTAACTGCAGGCAATTCGATACCGATTTGAATAAAAATAGTAAAACTTTCTACTTTTCCGCAGGAAAACTTAAAAATATTCTAAACTAACTCAGTCACGATATCGCGAAAGTCACCTCAGTAACCGAAGGTCACAGTAGACCAGCGCCTAATGGCGATCGAAAGGTCGCCGGTTCAAACTGTAGTTCAAGAGTATTAGTTCAAACATAATCTCTTTGTTTCAAAACAAAAAAGATACAACTCGAGGAAAGTGCTTTCATATAAAAAATTATATATTCTTGGCTTGGTCCGCGAAACGCTTTTATCCTTGATCCCTTATCTAAGGTTACCCATCCGTCCTCCTTTGCGGAGACTGTCCTCTTTTAAGGGTGTGCCCTCGGCGCGGCGCGTCGGGACTCTTTGTAACGAAATGTGGGACGAGTGTTTGGGGACACACCCTGTATTATGTCCACTTTTTAGTTAAGAATTTCTTGTTACACTACCAAGGCATGAAAAAGAAATGTGATGAACGTTGTGGTTGTACTATCTGAATTACTATTGAGTCGAACAGCGCAGATGTAGACTTTTTATGAATTGCGATTTCTCCTGAGTTGGCCTTCAGATATTTATTGATTATTTGAAATCTGTGAAGGGCAGATTTGTAGATGTTTGTGCTGCGGGTTTGTTAGTTAAGAAATAAGGAATTGATGCTTTGTCCTATATCTAATATATAAAACTAGCTGACCCCGCAAACGTCGTTTTGAAAAAAAAAAAAAAAAAATAGGCGTATGAAAAATAGATAGTAGCCGATTCTGATCGAGGTGAGAATCGGCTACTATCTATTTTTTTTTTTTGCAAAACGACGTTTGCGGGGTCAGCTAGTAGTTTATGTTTCTGTATCTATATAGCATATGGATTCATAAATAATAAGCTTATACAAATATGTATGAGAAGTAGACTAATAGGCTGACGCAAATGATGAAACAAAAGGAGTATGAAAGGATCGTAGTAGGTGGCGCTCTGAAGATTCTACCTACCCTCTCTTCGTGAGTTTGTGTTATGTTATGTGTATGTGTGTTGGTGTATAATAGGCTGAGTTGATAATGGCGCGAACTATCAGAAAAAGGTTTCGCTCAAATAAAATATTCATTTGCCTGCTATTCTTCCATCTTAACAAAAACAAGATACCAAAATTTTATCAAAAAACAAAATTAAAATGAAAGCCTCAATGATGAAACATCAAACATTGACGAAGCACTGCGGACTCTGCGGAGGATGTATTTAATTACAATTGTGACGATAATGCCTTATCTGTCGTCTCGTGTGTACGCTACACGATGTGTGCCATGTAGCGCCGCTCTTACAGCTCCGCAGCCAATACTGTGCCGTTTCTTTCATTTTAATGAATGTTACATAAGTTATGTGTGAATAAGACCGGCTGTACACGTGTGTGTATGTCGCGAAGTAATTCATTGTGACTTCTGTGATTGTCAACGTGTGTTGTGTGCAGTTGTGAGGTATGCTTACGTGTCTGTGATCTGCCCCTTTGCACATAGTTGTCATATTATTATGATGTTGGCAGCATCCTAGAAGTCAGACAACCAGGGGCCCAAGTCTGCTATTTTTATAAATTCGTCATTCCAACACGATCCCATTGTCATTTTGCTAAAAGTTCGTAATCTGCTAAATTCATAATGGTCGATCATTGGTCGGTCAATGGTCTGAGAAAAACTGCTACTAAATTTCATGCTAGATTTCATTGAATATATATTTTTACATATTAGGTACGTATTAGTGTTTGCAATCTGAAGTAGTAAGAAGTTCGTAAATAGCAATAAACATAACATTTATTCATTTGTCATTATGTACGAGATTACCATTTTATGATGTCATTCAGGCTGGCTGGACAAATCTTCAAAATAGCTCGCATTTAACTAGGTCAATAGTGCATTTTATGTGACGGCTAAACACCCTTATTTCAGAATTTGTGACGCTACAGAATCTTAGATAATCGATCGAAAACGTGTCCAGCCATCTTGAAAAACCACTTTTCGCTGGTCTCTCAATCTCGGTAACGGAAGTGATTTTGACGACTTTTTGCATATCAACGGGCGTCACATAAATTTGTGACAGGCATCGAGCTAAAAGTTTTGTGATACGAACAGCGGTTTAGTAGAAAAATGCAAAAATCTGTGTCCAGCCATCTTGAATTTACGTATAAAACTTTTGGCTGGCACTTCTGAATCTCAATAACGGGAGCGTTTTCGAATATGGTTCCTTTACTAACATTTAGTGACGCAATTTGTGACAGTAATAACGTTCGATTTATGGCGTCACATGTAAGGGTTTACGAGAAATCAGTAAAAACTTACATGTCCAAATAACCTGCGTTCAAGCTGGCTGGACACATGTATCTCCGCTACCTGATGATCTACGGCCTTCGAAATATATTAAAATTTTTGTGACGGGGACGATAATGATTTACTGAATTTGTGACGGAGAAACTTTGAGTAGTTTCAAAGATATTGATCATTTAAATTTTCCCATACAAACACTGCAGTAGGGTTACCAATATTGTAGGTTTTATGTAGGACTAAGTATATTTTAAGGTTTTTTCTTTAATGGACGAAAATCCGTGTTTTGGTGATAGTAGTTGACAGAATTATAATCATTACAACAATCAGTAATACAACTTGTTAAGTTAGTATAATCCCCAAATGTGAAAATTTCATGAAATAGTCATTCTTGGGGATTACTTTGGTCTTAGAGAGTTGTGTTGATGAATTTATAGATTATAATTCTGTAAATACATATTTGTTACGGCCGCGAATCATATTTTAATCAACGTACAACTTAATACTGCCAGCGAATTGCAAAAAACGTAAAAAAAAATTGAATTTCGCGGGCTACCCTAGCGCTTTCGCCTTAAATCGATAGATGACAAAAGTGTGGAAGTGAGGAAGGGGGGGGGGTAACTTTTTGATGTTATTATTTACGTGCAGATACCTACTCTTTTTAGTAAGTAGGTATTGGTGTTTTTCATGGTAAGTACATAGGTGCCGATTCTCTTGTCACAAATGCGTCTAAACTAGACTACAAATCACCAAAATTTAGTTTATTCCTGTCAAATGATGATTTCCCATTCTGAAATTAACTAAAGAAAGAAAAGAAAGAAAGAAGGAAAAAGTATTTATTGCGACTCGTACAGGAGGATCACAAACTAAATTAAACACAGTCTAAATTAAAATACTAAAATAAAAACTAAAAAAATTAAAAAAGTAACAAAAAGAAAAATGAAACAAAAAGTCCTATACGAGGCCAATAGGCTCCTATCTCAGCATGATGCTGCGATATTTAAAAATAAATATCGCAGCGCTGGTATTCTGACACAACACAAAAAAAATAAAAAAAATAAAGTAAAGTGACACAACTTAACTAAATTTTAGTTTGACAGCATTAAGATTGCACTGAGCTAATAGTTTAGAGAAAATAGTAAATTTGCTATTCTGAATTTGAGGTTTTTCATCTAAAATTTAGATTCTCTAACTAAATCTGATTATTTTTAATCGCGACTTAAAAGGTGTGGAATAAAATTAGTTGGCATGAGCTAAAATTCACACCAACATCTCAACTTCGGATGCAAAAACAGTACTGTTTTTTGATTTTCTTTTCTTTTGCTTATATCTCGAAAACGGTGTGTCCTATCGCAAAAATAATGAAAATTTCGACCCCCTTTAAGAAACCCGCATACCCTTAAAACTCAACACGTTGGTAATAATGTTTCATATTTTCCATACAAAAGTGAAAAATTCCATAAAAAGGAGGTCGAGGTTGCCCCACTATACCCCTTCGACTAAAAAAAAACACGGGGAGGGGCCCGTTGCTAAATAATAACAGCCGCACAGTTCGATCGATCAGGTTAAGCTACGCTTGCCGCGGTTGGTCTGTGGATGGGTGACCAACTTTACATACCGAGACCCCTCCGTGCCTCGGAAAGCATCCTGGCTGTCATTCGTGTATCTTTGACAGCCGTTACGGGTAGTCAGAAGCCCGAAAGTCTGACAACCAGTCTTACCAAGGGGTATCGTATTACCCAGTAACTGGGTTGTGGAGGTAAAACACTGGTATTCAGCTGCATCCGGTTAGACTGGAAGCCGACCTCAACATAGTTGAGAAAAGGCTAGGCAGATGATGATGATGAGGGCAAATGAGTATCTACTTTTTGGCTGAATGCACAAACCGTGCGAAGCCAAACAAACAAAAAAAATACCTACTTACCACGTGGAGTCGCGATTGTCAAATTCGATTTGGTTGTGTCAAAATTATTTTTAAATTTAGAGATATTTTAATGCAGAATAGCTTTAAGATTCTCATAGCCAAAAGTAAGTAATTTTAGTCATAGTTTAGTTCGGTGTACAAGAGAATTGACACCATTGTGTCAGGATAACTAATGCTCGAAGGTATTTAAATGAAAAAGTATATATCGGCATAATTATATAAAATAAGTATCAGCATCACTTTTAAACGTCGGACATAATAAAAATAAAAAAAAACCAGATAGAATCGACACTTTCTATCTCAATACCATTGAGACTTTATTTATGTAAAAAATATGGTCACCTCACAATATTAATGGATGTTTGTATGGGAAAATTTAAATGATCAATATCTTTGAAACTACTCAAAGTTTCTCCGTCACAAATTCAGTAAATCATTATCGTCCCCGTCACAAAAATTTTAATATATTTCGAAGGCCGTAGATCATCAGGCAGCGGAGATACATGTGTCCAGCCAGCTTGAACGCAGGTTATTTGGACATGTAAGTTTTTACTGATTTCTCGTAAACCCTTACATGTGACGCCATAAATCGAACGTTATTACTGTCACAAATTGCGTCACTAAATGTTAGTAAAGGAACCATATTCGAAAACGCTCCCGTTATTGAGATTCAGAAGTGCCAGCCAAAAGTTTTATACGTAAATTCAAGATGGCTGGACACAGATTTTTGCATTTTTCTACTAAACCGCTGTTCGTATCACAAAACTTTTAGCTCGATGCCTGTCACAAATTTATGTGACGCCCGTTGATATGCAAAAAGTCGTCAAAATCACTTCCGTTACCGAGATTGAGAGACCAGCGAAAAGTGGTTTTTCAAGATGGCTGGACACGTTTTCGATCGATTATCTAAGATTCTGTAGCGTCACAAATTCTGAAATAAGGGTGTTTAGCCGTCACATAAAATGCACTATTGACCTAGTTAAATGCGAGCTATTTTGAAGATTTGTCCAGCCAGCCTGAATGACATCATTTTATGCCATTTCTTTCAATGGAGTGTCAGTGGTTGACCATTGGAAAGTTATAATGACGCCATTATATTTGCTAAAATTTGCATAAACTTGTCAAAATCAACAATTATGAAATCAATGATAGACCATTCTGACACTATTGTAATAGCAGACTTGAGGCCCTGCAGTCTTACCAAGAGGTATCGTATTACCCAGTCACTGGATTGTGGAGGTCAGATAGGCAGTCGCTGCATGTAAAATACTGGTATTCAGCTGCAACCGGTTAGACTGGTAGCCCACCTCAACATGTAGGGAAAAGGTTAGGCAGATGATGATGATGGAGTTGACTGCATGTTGCCATAAATTACGTTATGACAATCACCATGGCAGGCCAGTGGATTCTTTAGTCCTTACGTGTCGGGTTCTTCAGCAGATGTTTATGCAGAGAAGTGTTTTGTGAAAATAATACAAGGTTCTGCTAAACTGACAAATAAATTGACATGATCCTACTTTGCTTATGGATATCATCTGCCTAACCTTGACCCAACTATGTTGGGGTCTGCTTCCAGTATTTTACATGGAGCGACTGCCTATCTGATCTCCTCAACCCAGTTACTGGGTAATACGAAACCCCCTGGTAAGACTGGTTGTCTCGGTATGTAAAGATGGTCACCCATCCACATACCAACCGCGACAAGCGTAGCTTAACCTGCACCCTAATTGCGTAACACACTATTACTCTCAATTTGAATAATTTCGAAGCATATTGCTAATACATTGCTCCATATGTTCGAAAAGTGTGTCTGCTCAACAATGTAAATAACGCAATGAATGTTGTTGAACTGTCAAAATGAAACCCATTGCTACTGATAGTGTGTTACGCAATTACCCCGCTGATCGATCGACCTGTGCGGTTGTTATTATTTTTAGCCATGAATATCATATCTGACCTATATCAAGCCTAGCTTTCTAATTTTGGGTTGAACAACTGATGTGTCATATTATGGAGGGTACCTGATAGAGATTTTCATTGACAACGGAAGTGTTAAACTTTATTCACAGCTGGGACCTTTATACATATTGTATGATATCATAACAATAGAACGTTCAAACACACATACATACATAAAAATATCACGCGTTCTGATGGGGTAGGCGTAGGCAGAATTTACAGAACGCCACCTGCTACGATCCTTAGTAGTGATCCTTAGTCAGCGAGGTAATTGCGTCACACACTAACGGTAGAAATGGGTTCCATTTTGACAGTTCAACTACATTCATTGCGTTATTTCGTTGCTAAGCAGACATTTTATTCGAATATAATGAAGTAATGGATTAGCAATATCCTTTAAAATGATTCAGATTGTGATTTATAATGTGTTAATGTTTTTAGAATAAGAAACAGGAATCAGATGTATTTATTTGTAATTAATATAGGTAAGTCAAAGTCAAATCATTTATTTCAAATAGGCACTTAAAAAGGCACTTTGAACGTCAAAAACGTCGGTATTATAGGTATTAATATATGTATGTATACAAGGTGTTTTATTTATTTCCCATAACTCTAGGGGGTCATTGTAATGATGAGTATGAACAACTTTTACTATGGGACCAAACCTGAAATCGTGAAAAAAAAATCAGCTGTCAAAATATAGGGAACACCAGATTTTTTTTCGAGATTTCGGGTTTGGTCCCATAGTAAAAGTTGTTCATAATGACGAGTACAATGACCCCCTAGAGTTATGGAATATCGAAAAAAAAAACACGTATACGTACAGACGCCAGCAGGTCAACCTACCCCAATCTGTCAAACTTCTTTGATAGATTTTCAACTTTAGCACAAAGGAATAAGGTTCATATTCAATTGGGAAAATCTGACAGATTGGGGTAGCTTGATGTGCTGGCCTCTGTACAACAGTTTTTGTAGTATGTAAGGAATCAATGTGTACAATTGTACATTCTACCTTATTATAGCATGCAATTTGAATAATTTTCCTCCTAGACCGTGTCGCATTAGTCACATAAAAATGAGTCACTTTCTGATAATTTACAACATAAAAGTAAAAAGTCATAACCCTCCTTTTTGTTTCGCCGTAGTCGGGTAATAAGAATATGGCGTAGTTTTTTCTCGTTTTAAACAAGATTTTCCTTTACGTTTTTTATACGATTACGTCCATTACTCCCGGAAATTGCTATTGAAGTTCAACTTTTATTATCAAGATAACGTATTATAGTTTATTAATAGTTACTCACTGCGTGGTAGGGCCACTAGTTCTGTAGGCAAAGGCCGTGGCAATCATAAAATCTCTCGACCTGCTTGGTGATTTATTCTATAAAAATGTTCTGGACAATATCATCACAACTTTGCAAATTATAAAACGCAACCTCTTTGGAGGTAAATGAATACGGAATGGATTGGTATCGTAATGGTATCTTTCGGTAATTGCCTGACACGGCAGTAGCAATTCCTATACCTAACCACACCCCGGACACTCCATACAACGCTACAAAAATAATTATCTATTACTACTACATAACCAAATGACTTTTGTACACGTGCAAATGTGTGCGTGAACGTGCGTAGGGTTGAACGTCGTGCGTAGCGTAAAAAATGGCGCGGAAAGTGCAGCGATTTGCGTCGGGCGAACCGAATGACGACGGCGCTGCCCGAACGTGTGCATTATTATGAAGTTTCGTGACCTTGTACGAGGGGCGTTCAATTACAATAGTTATGTAAAAGAGGTTTATTTACTCAATCAATAATGACAAAATGAGGTACCTACCTAACTAAATATTGCTTACAATAAAATATTTTCGTTTAAATGGCTTATCTCTAAATAATCGGTTTTTAAATCACATGGTATTAAAAATGCGAAATCTTACAAACAGTGTATGTAAATACAAATTCGGAAAAGCTTTACAATATCCAACCATTGCGGCATCGTTATTAAAACTTTTAAATCGCAAAATTGTGTGTTCGTGTCAGCAGTACAGCGCTGCGGTTCTTACGATTACGCGAGCGCCCTGGCTAAAGAGTCGGCGACGAATACCTCGAAGTGCGGGGTGAGGTGCGGTATCTGATATGAGCGGGGAAGGGAGTGTCCCTTCTGTACGTAGTACTATTTTGTATTCTGTGACCTAACGAACCTTTACCTAAATTTCCTTGTGTTTCGTGTGCAGTCGGGACTGTTCGTGGCACTGAAGCTGGTCGCACTGGCGCAGGCTGGCAAGGACATCAACATGAGCAACATACACTCCGAGGCGCCACCACCTAAAGTCGTGAGTTTTAAGATTATTCTGTTAAACTTAAATTGACCCTGTGCTGGGCAGAGGATGATTTTTATTGAAAGAAGGAATAATATTTATTTCGCGACATTATGAAAGACAAAAGGTGCACAGAAAAAAAAATGGAATGTTTGGAAATGTAAATAGCCAATTCATTTAGCATGCGTGATCAAAATCATTAAAAGCGGTAGATCGAATTTCGCATATCGCTAATTGCATGTGTTTCGTTTAGACAAACGATTTCACTACAGGTGGAAAGAGTGTATGCACTCAACAAGTAAGAGTGAAAAATACATTTTGTAAGTACAGTACAGTTCGTGTCAATCTTATGTCGGCTCTGAAGTGCGCTACCCGCTACGCAGTACCTCCCCCCTCCCCCCGCTGACCCATGAATTTGTTACTGCGCAGCGGCTCGCCTCATGTTCCGAGCCGGCATAAAGTTTGAATCGGGCTATACGTCGCCATAATAAAAAATCAAAATCAATATGAGTCATCGAGTTTTAGAAAAAGACTTCCACACAGGTATTTCCGTATAACGTACATACTACTTACTACGTTGAGATTACATCTCTGCGAATGAGGGCCGAGAGAGTACACCTGTTTCTGCGCACACAGTGCACTCTACGAATAATAAAAGTCAAGAAATGTAACTCAAGCTCAAAAAATGGCAACACGCAAATGTTTACCGCGGTGGGCGTTACCGAAAAGGCCACCAGAACCATTCACGGCGCTTGCTGGAATACAACGAGAGCGCAGCTGATTGACTTATAAGCATGCGTGTTCTTTCATTCGAATACTCGTTTCTTTCGAAGAATTTTGTCAATGTAGTGAAGTTTGGAGCTGAATTTCTCTTGTTCATAGTTACGTTTCATGACTTTTTATTATTCGTCGGGTGCACTATAACATCTCCCGCGCCGGATGCTAGTCTCCGTTGAGATTGGCCGCCATGGCCGAAATACGGTCTGGAGGACCTACGTCGATATTGAGTTCGACTCCAGAATTGGTTATTCTTTACTAACCACAGTATGGAATCTCTGTGGTCTTAAATAAATGTTATTATTAACACGTTGACTGCCAGACAACAGACACAATAGAAAATCTATTGTTCGCGGTCACCGGTGACTGCGGTGGCAGTCAATGACTTAACTACACACATCAACAGTGTCTAGGGATCAAGCATTTTTATGCGGATTTCTTGAGATTGAGATGTGGCTTTGTAATAAATTTATGATTTTATAAATTTATATGGATCCTTTTTGGTGCATTTCATAATTTGAATCAGGAACTGTGAATCAAATTCGAGTAAAAGATGAAAATCAGCTGTCAATATTTTCCCTATAAAAACATACAACGCATTGAAGACATTATTAGTGCTACTGTTTCCCTACTACTGATTAAAACCAACGTTATTATGGAGCGGCGACGTCATTTAAGCAGGGAAGAAATGCTCAGAGCCGTGGGAATGATAGAAGCTGGTTCCCGGCAACGTACTGTGGCTTTAGCTCTGAATACAAGTCAGAGTGTTATCAGTCGACTTTGGACACGTTACCGAAGCACTGGTACCGTGGCTGAGCGCCATGGAGGACGGTATCGCTGCACCACACGGAGACAAGACCGATACATTCAAATCTTAACTCGAAGAGCTCCAACAATAACCGCCATGATGTTAGCCGTGAGGCTTCATCACTCTTCAGGGAACTTAATTAGCGACCAAACAGTCAGAAACCGCTTGCATGAAGTGAACCTTCATTCCCGAAGACCGCTACGGGTACCACCTATAGCAATGCACAATCGTAGGATTCGATATCAATGGGCTCTTGAACACAGAAATTGGGCAGAAGAACAATGGCGTTTCGTGTGCTTTTCTGATGAGTCTCGTTTTGGTATGAGACCGGATACAAGACGTATACGACACTGGAGAACCCCTGGACGCCAACAGCGATTAAAATCCTGCCAGGAAGTCCATCCTTATAGTGGTGGAACCATCATGGTATGGGCGGGTATTTGGATCGGCGGAAGAACTGAGTGGATTTGGATCAGAGGCAACCTCAACGCTCAAATTTATGCTGAGACGATTGTATCAGACGTCATCGTTCCTCTACAAGTGCAAATCGGTCCCTTATTTCAGTTAATGCATGATAATGCACGACCGCACACCGCAAGAGTTGTAAGACAGACTCTCGCCGCAGCTAACATCAATGTCCTGCCCTGGCCTGCTCAGTCGCCAGACTTGAACCCGATTGAGCATGCATGGGATATGCTACAGAGAAGAGCTCTGCCGAATATGGAGGGTATCCAGTCGCAAGAAGACCTTTTTTTGTTGTTGCAACGAACATGGGCGGCCATTCCACAGCGTGATTTGGATGAACTCATTTTGAGTATGCCAAACCGATGTTCTTGTGTTGTTAGTGTTCGCGGTAGAAACACGGATTATTAATTGTTTAAGTTACCCAATAAAATTTTAGAGAAAACTGTTATTTCAGTCTTTTTTTCGAACTTTTGTGTTAGTGGTTCAAATGTCAAAAATCCCTTTATTAGGAAAATGGCAAATTTCTTTATTAATGCAAAGGTGACTTGGTTTATCGTTACTGTGACAAACGAAAACACTTTATTTGATGAATCCTTAAAGAAAATTTTAATTAATATCAATCAGGAGAAAAGTTATTGCAAAAATATATGTTGATCCCTAGACACTTTTGATGTGTGTATTATAAATGGCTACGTATTGTTTGTAAGTACGTGCTTTTTAACAAATGTTCTGTAACCACAGGGCGAGCTTCCCAAAGTCCCGCCAGTAAGCTCGGCGCCGCCGGGCCGGCCGGCCGCGCCCTCGCCCGCGCCGCTACTGCCGCTGAGCGACTGGAGCATGAAGCCGGCCGAGCGCGACAAGTACAGCCAGCTGTTCGACTCGCTGCAGCCCAACAACGGACTCATCGGGGGCAACAAGGTGAGAGGTTCACTGCTGCAGGTGACGTCGACCACAAAACAGACTCCTACCGTGCGTCTGAGGCCACGTAAAGCCATCGGTCCGGCGACATCGACAAGACTTTCCCTGATCGTGTCGAATTCCAGCCCCGTCGAACTGTGAGATTGAGCAAACAGAGAACACCTGTTTTTGCGCACACACTTGTGCTCTATAATTGTTTATTTAACAGTTATACCCATAAACAGACAAGAAGAAAGGAACAGATAAATACGTACAAATATGATGCTTATTTCAAATCTCTTCCAGAATACTTGTGATTGGTGAATTGATACAACACATTGACACCACACATATCTCTTTAGATATAGACACTGAGTGTGAGACTAGAAGAGAAAATAAAATACATAGGTACAACCAAAATACCTATTAGTTTGACGACCAGAACTCACAACCTGTATTTGTATTATGATTTAGTTGGCTAACACACCAGAAGGTCAGTTCTCGTAATTTAAAACGTTCAAAATCTAGTCCCAGTCTCATCTCGGCGACAAAAATTTCAAAAATGTGTCAAAATGTAAGGAAATTAAACGTATTTTTTACATATTGAGACAGATCAGACTGTGAACGTTCTTAAAATTACGAGAATTACCCCTCAGGTCTTAGTCATTAAAATATACATAAACAAGATTTTTATATAAGCTTCATATAATATGATGAAGATTAATGCTATTCAGGTGACTTATTTCACGAAGTTCCTCTATGTTCCAGGTGAAAGGCATGTTGATGGAGTCGAAGCTGCCGATCGAGACGCTGGGCAAGATCTGGGATCTCGCCGACCAGGACAAGGATGGCATGCTAGACAGGCACGAGTTCATGGTGGTTAGTACTAATATTTATCAAGACGTCATAATCGACAGTAATTCCTCTTAGTAATCGTGGTACTACTAAAGGGAATTGTTGACAGATGAGTTATTGAAAAAGTGCGTTACCATTACGCAAGGGCCGATAAACCCAACATTTCTGTCATATAATGTTTTGTGTTGTGTTTTCGGCAAATGTTCAAAATTTACGCGTGATTTGGTGACTTGGTCAGTTTGTTTCCGCTTCGGTCATTAGCAGTTGTGTAGATACTGATTGGTTTAATATTTTTCAATTTGATGGTATTGTGTTTCATACTTTTAGCACCCTTTAATGAATTACAACGATGTTTGCAAGTGTTATTGTTCAGTACGTGCCTTAACACTCGCCCGTGTGCTCGTGGCAGGCCATGCACCTGGTCTACAAAGCCCTGGAGAAGCACGCGGTGCCCACGACGCTGCCGCCCGAGCTACGCGGCGCGGGGGCCCGGGCGGCCCCGTCGCGGCCCCCATCGCGGCCCCCGTCGCGGCCCCCGTCGCGGCCGCCGTCGCGGCCCCCGTCGCCGGGTGCGCGGGCGCCGCCGCCGCGCCCGCAGCCGCCGCCGCAGCCGCAGAGCAACGCGTCGCTGTTGGAGGGCCTGCTGGACTTATCTAGTGTGAGTTGTGTGGTATTACTTTGACTACATTGTATTGTGTTATATGAGGTCCCCGTTGTAATTTCTCGTCTAGCGTGATTCCTAGGAAAACCGTTGGATCAATAAATTCCAGTTTTTCTTCATTCAGTAAGATGTCACATTCTCTACTTAGAAGCATTAAGTAATTGAAATCTAATGCATTTGGTTTTCTTTTCGTTTAGTAATTATTTACCGTAAACCAATCTTGGACTTGAAACATAGAGTTATGCACGTCAAGATTTTGTGACCGTCTGTCTATCTTAAAGATCAATGATGTGTCATCTGCAAATAACACCATCTTCGGTTGATTTTGAAGTAATTGGGGTAAATCATTAATGTAAAATAAAAAGAGGAATGAACCCAATATCGAACCTTGAGGAACGCCCATTGCCATTTCAGACCCTAATGAGTTTACGCCGTTTACTTGAACTTTATGCTTTCTATCTTTTAGGTAGGATTTCAGTAAATCAAGAGCTAAATTCCTAATCCTATAATGCTCAAGTTTGAACAGAAGTGTCTCATGGTTTACGCAATCGAACGCCTTAGAGAGGTCGCAAAAGATTCCAATGGCATCTTATGCTTCTTCCCAGGCGTTAAAAATGGTCTTTATTAGTGTGAAACCGGCGTCAGTGGTACGACGCCCTTTTGTGAAACCGTACTGTGGGTGTGGTTCATGAAAGATGGTTTTTTTTAAAGAGTATCATTTGATAGAGCATCAACTTTTCAATCATCTTACTGAGAGCTGGCAGAATTGACACAGGCCTATAATTGTTGCGTCACTCTTTGGTCTACACTGATATTAAATATACAAACTAAATAGGGCGCAATGGTTTCGATGATAGATCTACAAAATTTTACAGGCATTCCTCACAGATCTTCGGTTGATTTAATTTTGAGATCTTTAAAAGCTTTAGTCTCCGAAGGGCATGTGTTAACATTCTTTCTATGTAAGGCAGCAGAAAGCGCGGGTGAGGAATTTAAATCTTCAGTAGTTTTAATGGAAATATTAGCAAAAAAGTTTTCGGATTCCTGAGCAATTTCTTCATTTGAATTGATGGGGCCATGTGCAATCTCTAAATTAAATTCAGTATTACGCTGTTTTTTCCTACCTGTTTCATTATTTATTATTTGCCAGGTAGTTTTTATTTTATTATCGGCTGATTTTATTTTATTGCTAATATAAAGAGCTTTAGCTGTTTTGCACACACTTTTAAAAGTCTTAGAATATTTTGCAACATATTGATGAAAGCTTGTGTTATTCATATGTAGCTTTAGGCTATAAAGTTCAAAAAGGTTTTCACTGCTTTTACGAATACCTGGAGTCACCCAATCGTTCACACCTACTAATTTGACTAATGCTTCAATTTCTCGTCCACAGCCCCCCACACAGACAGCTCCCCCTCTGCCCTCCATGTCTGCCGTGAGCCTGAACTCCTCAGTGATGAGCAGCATCTCATCAGGCAGCTCCTGGGTGGTGACGGACGCCGAGAAGGCGGCCTTCGACGCGCAGTTCGCGGCCGCAGACACAGACAGAGATGGATTCGTGTCGGGAATGGAGATCAAACATATGTTCCTGGATTCTGGGTTGCCGCAACAGACCTTAGCACATATATGGTGAGAATTTATTGCAGATAAATTGCTTATGAGTGCTTACAAAAACTGAAAATACTCGTAGATTGGGAATAAAAACATCCAAGTTTATGTCATTCCTTTGCGATACTGATTTTAGATGGTTGTTGTCACTTTCTTTGAATAACTCGCGTGCAGAGAAATATTGTTAATCAAATAAAATCATCATTAGGGACTACTTTGTTTGTGAACTTTCCAAACTAGGTATAGGGACTGTGATATGTGTTACGTTTGTGAAAATCGTACATTACGCGGTTCAATCTCGCCTAAGTTCGTCCAAAACGTGAAAGGTCGTGTTTACATGTGGTCGTTCCTGTAGGGCGCTGTGCGACATGGAAGGCATCGGCAAGCTGTCGCGCGGGCAGTTCGCGCTGGCCATGTGGCTGGTGCAGCGGGCGCTGCGCGGCCTGGCGCCGCCCGCGCAGCTGGCGCAGCACATGCTGCCGCCGCCGGACCTGCCCGACACGGTAACACACGTAGGCGGGTCACTCACTGCACCGCTTCACGCAGCGGGACCCAGATAACGTGCCACCGCGCGTGATTTTTTACATACAAATTCAATAAAAACGCGCTTCCGTGCGGGGAATTTGGCTCTGTTTCCCGCGCTCCGTCGCGTGAAACGTTGCAGTGGGTGATCCGCCTTACCTAACTTTCTTAGCTCCACTAAGCAAAACAAATCATTCAATATTTTGGCGCTACGAAGATGTTTTGGCGCGTGGTCAACATCAAAACTAACGCCCGTCATCTTGTTTTCCCAACACATTTGCTGTGAAAAAAATTACAAATGTTTAGCAACAGCGCCCCCCCTAACGAGCAGGGCAGAGCAACAGTCATTCGAGCGCCAAAAGATCCTTGTGGCAGTGTACATTTAACGCTAAACAATATTATGTAAAACATCATTCTATCTCTGTCATCTTCAAACGATTGATAGAAACAAAACAATGTTGTAAATTTGTTTAGCACTAAACGTATTTAGTGATATGTGATGTAAGCGGACCTTTTTTTAAACCCGACAGGCAATAATCCGACAAGTTTCTGTCTGTTATTTATATTAACTATAGACCAGACTATGATTGATGCACGACTTCTTGACTTCTTGTGACGTTTGATATATGACGCGACATAATTTGAGGTGATAGTCGACTTCAATCGATGCGTTGTGAACTAGACGTTGTGCGTGTAGACTAGCGTCTAACTGTTCATCACTGATACTATCTCTGTCGGACACAATGTCAGGTGAGGCAGCGTGCTTTTTGGCCACGCCCACCAGTGAGATCAAGCTCGCGACTAACCTTACTAACATAGTTTTTAAGTAGAGAAATCATGGTGACCAGCTGTTCTCCTAACCAATAGTTCTATAAGATGGCTTCGGACCCAAATTTTTCCGTCATTTTGAGGACATGCGTATACTAAGTGTAGTATACGCATGTAGTAGTGCTCATTCTGAGCAAACATGTATGTCAACTGTTTCAAAACGTTGAGATGCTCTTCGCATATGAAAACCTATATGAGAATATTCTTAAATTAGAGAGAAGATAGCGAGCAATTTACTTAAATTAAAATACCAATTTAATTCACACACAATATAATACTATAACTTTGACAAGACCCCTCACAACGTGCAACGTTACAATGTTCTTTAGGCGCGTGGCCGACATCGGAACTAACGCCGCCATTTTGTTTTGCCAACACATTTTCTTTGTCAAAATTTACTAATGTTTAGCAATAGCAACAACACCCCTTGTCAAAGTCATTCAGGCGCCAAAAGATCACTGTACCACTCTATCCATACTAATAGTAATCTCTGTCAGTATGTTACATTTTCACGCGTAAACCACTGAACGGATTTCGATATAATTTGGCAAGGAGATAGATGGCATCTTGGGGAAGGAGGTAGTGACATAAAGTATCCGTCACGAGTAGCTAATACATTTTGTAAATAAAGAACTTCTACTAAGTTACGTAGCGACAATTCAATCAACAACAAAATGATCTCAAATTCAATCAACTCAAAGTAACATACGAGTAATACGAAAGTAACGAGCAATTTCACTTAGTTGGGTTATATTTTAGCGATATGAAGCGCTGTCGTCTATTGCTTTGTGGTGCTGGAATGCGTCTGACTCATGGAACGTAAACACTTAGGCTGCCATTTTGCAGTAAGTTCACGTTGACGCTGTCAATGCTGCAGAATGCAGATGCAGAATACTCGGAATTGTCTGACGACAGTAATCAGATGCGTATATTAACATAATTAAATCCCTATATAAAAATCATTACAAAACTTTTTTTTATTTGATCCAAAGGTCGCGAACCCCTGAATGTGTGTTTACAAAATTTATAGCTTCTCGTGACGGATACTTTAGATTACTTTTGTCCCGGCACGTTCCCGTGGGATAATTTACATAATTTAAGTCTCTAACTACAAATGATACAGTACGTTCTGTCGTCGCTGTAGACTGCGAGTTCCATGCTGTACTAGCTGAAGTACTATAGCGACCAGTATCACGACTGCGACGAGAGTGACGTGATGGTTCCACCGCGCATGCGCTCCCTGCCACACTATGAGCTTCACTGTGCCTGCTAAGTTGTCCCTCTGCCAGCAACTATGACACAAGAAATTAACGGGTCGAGTGCTGTATACCTATAACAAAGTTTAGTTTATACAGGGTTATTTGTAAAACACCAGCAACCTCTTAAGAGGTCATTGTACTCATCATTATGAACAACTTTTACTATGGGACCAAACCTGAAATCGCGAAAAAAAAAATCAGCTGTTCCCTACATTTTGACGAGATAGACGAACATAAATGTAGGGAATCGCTGATTTTTTTTCGCGATTTCAGGTTTGGTCCCATAGTAAAAGTTGTTCATAATGACGAGTACAATGACCTCTTAAGAGGTTGCTGGTGTTTTACAAATAACCCTGTATACGGCAGCAGCATGAAACGTTTCTACAGTATAAACTTTGTTAAGTACCTACTACAAACTTTTTAGTGTAGAACACCTTTATATGTTACAAAATGGCATTGAATTGAGATCCTTTGGCGGATTTGGAAGTCTGGAATCATATTCTCTGGACTCGCGTGTGAACAAAATAGGTCATTTTGATAGTGGTGAAGGAAGTTAATATACATACTAACCGCTGATTAAGCCAAATAAAATTAAACCTTATTTCAAGGCAATAAGACTCGATTTTAAATGCATATAGTATCGCTAGTGTCAACATAATTTTCTTAACACAAATAGCAAGCTTTAAATAAGTTTTGGTCATTGTATTATGCTTTAAACTCAATACTCTAATTGGGATGTACGAGGTCTTGCGTTAATTATGTTACGCCTTGCATAAGAGTACCTGTACAGATTGTCGTCCACGTAGAGTACGGACGTGATCACGAGGTGGTCCCTGCAGCCGAGGGACACGCGGCCGGCGCGCTGCACGTGGCGCGGCACCGCGTGCTCGCTGCCCGCGCGCCACTGTGGCGGCACGTCGCGGAGTGTAGTGCTGCACAATAAATACCAATATACAGGGTTACTTTTCAATGACCAGCCAAATTTAAGGATGTGGTACAGACAATCAAACTAAACAACTTTCTCCATGGGACCAACATCGTAATCGCGAAAAATTTATCAACTGTCCCATAGAAAACTTCAATACCTACTCGACCTAAACGTATGGGACGGCTGAATTTTTATTCACGATTACGATGTTGGTCCCATGGAGAAAGTTGTTTAGTTTGATTGTCTGTACCACATCCTTAAATTTGGCTGGTCATTGAAAAGTAACCCTGTATTGAGGATGTCTTAATTAAAATTGGCAAATGACTGTGTGTTACACCTCTCTCCCTTAGGAGAAAACAGTCGTGTTTGTGTGCAAAACAGTATATCTATGTCAAAAATAAATAACGTTTAATACGTTGCGGCTTATCTTGTCTATTTGTCGCATGATGTGGAAATTGAATGTATTTAAATTCACATTTACGATGCTAGACGAATAAGTGACTTTATTATAGATGTCCGTGGCATCACAGCGGGTCAGAATATCAGTGCTGTGCTATTTATTTTTTAAATATCACAAAATTTTGCTGGGGTATCTTTTTTCTTGTTTTTAATGTTAATTTTGTTAGTTTAAAATGCTCCTTTTTATTGTTTGTATTTTCTGTGCGTGTCCCAAATAAAATATTTTTCTTTCTTTCTTGTATGTACCTTAAGATATAAATTTATTATTATTGCCTTATTATTTGTTTATTATTTGTTTATTATTATTGCCTTATAATTTATTATTATTGCCTTTATTATTATGCCTGTGATATCCCACTGCAGGGCAAAGGCCTCCCTACTCTCTTCCCACTTCTCTCTGTTCAAAGCTGCTAAGGACGAGTTCTTGTTGAAGGAGTCCAGCTCATCCCGCCATCTCCGTCTGGGCCTGCCACGATGTCGCTTGCCATTAAGATGGACCCATTGGGTCGTAAGTTTGGCCGATTGTTCGTCTGACATGCGGCAGATGTATCCAGCCCAGTTCCATTTTAGCGTGGCAGCTTTCCAAGTGACATTACATAAGGTTTAAAACACAGAATGTCATTTTTGATAATATGTACACATGGCTACACATCAAGTTATACATTTCCAGTTTTATCTGACCTCGCATTGTATAGGTTTTTCGTACAATCAGAAGTCAGCTTATACTGGTTATGTATAGCTTGATGTGTAGCCGTGCGTACGACCTTACTGACACAAAATAAATTGGTATAAAGGCAGGGGAATGTTGATCTGCGACCTTACCCTGGACATCGAATCACAATCCTTTGGCCAAATTCTGCGAATATGGTGTCTTGAAAGGGGAGAGGCGGCTGTTTCGGTAGTGCCTGTGTGATCGGGTAAATAACTGTCCCATTCTTCTTTGCGTTATTTTCTCCATATCTTTTTATTTTTGTGTCGCATGGTACCTGAAAATATGTATATGAAGAAAGATAAGTAACGCAGGAGATTATATGATGATAAGAGATGATATTTATAATAACTGTTCGATGCGATTGCTTAACTTCTATGCATTATACTGTAGAACTGGCAAGAGAACTCTCCTTTTACATAGCATATTCAGCCTATAATCACAGAATACCTAATAGTACTTCGTACAGAATGGCCACTCCCTACCCCGCGCTGAAATCAGATACCGCACCTCACCCCGCACACCGCGACATTCGTCGGCGGCTCATTAGCTCGGGGCGCTCACAAAGAACCGCAGCACTGTACTGCTGACACGAACAGACAATTTTGCGATTTAAAAGTTTTATCTGAGTTTTAATCACGATGGTTCGATATTGTGATGCTTTTCCGAATTTGTATTTACATAAATGTTTGTAAGATATCGTACCTATTTTAATACCATGCGATATAATACCCGATTATTTATAGTTAAGTAGGTCATTTAAACGAAAATATTTTATGTAAGCAATATTTAGCTAAGTTTAAGTACCTTATTTGCATGGGTATTTGCTCTGGGATAGCAACATTTAGTGAAGTGGAACTGATGATGAAGACCACAGATGGCCACCGGGACTACTCAATAATAAGTATTTCACAGTTTGCGATTCGATTACTTTATTATGTTTGCTAAGCACAATTTATGCTCGTCACAATGTGAATGGTGAAATGGAGCTGATGATGGAGTACCAAGAGAACTCCTAAACAATTAACGTCCCTGCATCGGGAAAAGCAATATTTTGTACAAGGCGATGAGCAAGTTGACATTAGGCTATTGTAACTTAGATACTTTATAAACAGACCCACTGAAAAGCGAGAAATAAAAACTTTTTAGCAAAAAAAAACCGACTTCCAAAAAAACACTAAGTACAAAGTGAAAAATAACTTTAATTTCGTAAGTCGGTGGCAATAAACTAAAATACAGATCCAAAGACACCGACTTCCGAAATTAAAGTTATTGTTAAAAAGTTTTACATTTATTACTTAACTATTAAAATATTATTTTTATTTCATTACGAACCCGACTAATTAGATAAACAATCAAACTAGTCCTTTCTAGTCGCGTCGTCGTCGTTCCCGCCATTTTTTTTACGCTCCGCACGACAACCAACCCTACTAGAGTTTACGCACACATTTGCACGTGTACCGACGTCATTTGGCTATGTAGTAGTAGTAGGTAATTATTTTGCGCGCGTTGTACGGAGTGTCCGGGGTGTGCTATAATGTTCCCACTGCTGGGAGACAAGGTTCGGGGCGAGAATAAAGTTACGTAAATTGTATTATAAAGAATCCCTTTTTCTTTCCGGACACAATTGACGGACGTCAGAGTGTGTCACACGGTTTCTAGAACATTCTAGAAGTTGCGCCCTTATTGGACGAGCGGGTTGTGGCGGGGGCGGTTTTGCAGTAGGTTCGCATTATAAAGCTATACAGGGTTATTTGTAAAACACCAGAAACCTCATAAGAGGTCATTGTACTCATCATTATGAACAACTTTTACTATGGGACCAAACCTGAAATTGCGAAAAAAAAATCAGCTGTTCCTTACATTTTGACGAGTTACACGAACATAAATGTAGGGAACAGAATTTTTTTTCGCGATTTCAGGTTTGGTCCCATAGTAAAAGTTGTTCATAATGATGAGTACAATGACCTCTTAAGAGGTTGCTGGTGTTTTACAAATAACCCTGTATTTACGTACCTTACACAAAGCGATCATGATTTCGCTAGGTCTTTGTTGGATCACATCTAGGTTTTTCATTATTTGTGGCAAGTATTGTGACCGGCAAGGCAAGCCGTCGGGGAATGCTATAAAAGTTTTAAAAGTTCATAAAAAGAAAAATATTTCATTTGAGACACGGACAGGAACTACAAACAAAATTACACAAATTTTAACAAAATTAAGTGACATTAAAAACAACACAAAAAATACTAGTTCGAGGCCAAAATCTCTACTATCTCAGCATTATGCTGCTATATTCAAAACACAGCACAGCAGTCTGAATAACGTGTATGCCATGTAAATACCCTAATGTTAGATGTTTAGTCTAGTTTAGTCTATAAACATTGCCAGCTGAACAAAACCATCTTACTTAAGTTTACATTAACATTAAGAAGGATTCTGGTGGTGTGAGAATAAATAATTGTACTTTTTTTGTATTTTTGTGTCCGTTTTAAGCAACAAGCTTATACATTATTTACTTAATTAAACGTTTCTTTGTGACTCTCGGGGCGTAAGCTGCAGCGGTATTCTGTAAAAATCTCACCGTGAAAACTAAGGTGAAGTGAGCTGTCATTCTCCCTGATGTTAGGGATTACCCCTATTGATAGCTCACGCTGATGAGTCGCTAATCTAGTTTTGTTATACCAACTATGTAATACTAACTGGTTGACGGTTGACAGCGGTGAATGGAAAAATAAAACGTGTTTCGCCGACCCCAATAAACATGGCGCGAGCGCAGGAAGATAGTGATGATAAATAACAACTACAAATTATGTAACATGTAATTAGTAACTTACTTTGAAACAATTCGATGATCTTGTCATCCAATTCAAATAATTTGTAACGGCTTGCTGTATTAACAGAGTCCACTGCGAAGCTTGCAATCTATGGGATAAGTAGACGTTGGTCCCGATTCTGTTGTTCACAAACTAAACTAAATTTAAGTTCAGTGCATCTTTTTCTTTCTATTTCACTAAGAAAAGGACAGAAGATAAATATTAGTTTAGTCTTGTCAAATTAGATAATCCATAGACAATTTTAGACGTGATTAAAAAATTGGCTACTAAAAATACGTCAGTTTACGTCAGGCGCTGACTAATTTGACAGGACTAAACTAATGTTTATCGTCTGTCCTTTTCTTAGTCAAATAGAAAGAAAAAGATGCACTGATCTTAAATTTAGTTTAGTTTGTGAACAACAGAATCAGGGCCATTGTATCAGGGCTTTTAAGATAGATTTTTTTTAAATTAACCTTCTATTGACATAATCATAATCAGCCTATAATGTTCCCACTGCTGGGACAGGCCTGTTCTCGGTGAGAGCGAGTGGGCCGTAATCCACCATGCGGGTGCAGCGGGGGTTGGTAGATGTCACATGTCTTCAAATGTTTGGTTCCCTTCCAATGAATAAAAATAAAATAGGTTATGTATAAAATAAAATAAACGACTCGAAAATAGTTGATAGCACGTATTATTACAATCCAGTTTAAGTCCAGTATTACAGAACTTCACTCAATACTCAAGCATTACTTAAAACTAGTTTCAACCAATCAAATGGCTTGAATCTAGTTTTAAGTAATGCTTGAGTATTGAGTGACGTTCTGTAATACGGGCCTGAGTGACGTTCTGTAATACGGGCCTTAGTGTTTATGGTCTTATTAGTATTGTTATAATTTATATCAAAATGTACTTACTAGCGTCATCTATGATAAGGAATGTGTGAATGTGAAGCTGTCCTAAAGATGTATGTACCTACTACATGTGAAGGTAGATAAATAATAAATGTAGTCTGCACTGAATAACCGACGCGTTTACTTTAAGTATAACTGGTTTCTGTTTCAAATAATTAGGCATTGTATATTGTACACACTGCACACTTCATCCGGTATGTTGGTGCTAGGGTACCTTTCCTAACAAAATAATAATGAAGTGATAAATCACACTGTAAAATTATCGAATTATCGTTAATTTTACAGTGCTAAGCAGTTAAATCGTGAATGTACACATCTCGAATTGAATAAAAACCATGACATTTAGAAAAGCACCCTAATTGCGTAACACACTATCAATCTCAACTTGAATTATTTTGAAGGATATTGCTAATCCATTAAAATTAAATGTTTATTTATTTATCAAAATCTCTCTTACCACTATCATTACAGGTGTATACCTAATGCGATAGTGAGGTCTTAAAATTAACTTAAGTACTTACAATTTAAAACTGTACTTATAATTACATCCAAAAATAATATTATGTACTAGGTTCCTAATCTATGTACATTATAACATAAAAAGAACATCAGTATTTTTGCGAGTTGTTCGAAAAAGCTGTGCTCAACAACGTGAATAATGCAAATAATGTTGTTAAATTGTCAAAATTAAAGCTATTGCTACTGATAGTGTGTTACGAAATTACCACACAGGTAGAGTATCTGTCCAGTGTGAGCAGTGGTGGCCCAATGGTAACGGCCGCGACTTACGGTCGTAGGTTCGAATCCAGACAGGCGTTTTACTTTGTGTAAATTATTTCATCACCACTGCTCTTAAAACGGTGAAGGATAACATCGTGAGGAAACCGGCATGTCCTAGAACTAAAAATTCTAAGACATGTGACATCTACCAACCCGCACTGGGCCCGCGTGGTGGATTACGGCCCACTCCCTCTCATAGAGAGGAGGCCTGTGTCCCAGCAGTGGGAACATTATAGGATGATTATGTTATGTTATGTAAGATTATCTGTCGCCACGACACAGTGGGACCCGTGCCTAGGCAATAATCGTTGTACTTACTAGGTCTTGCTCCAGTTTGACATAGCACATGCCGTACCGATGTCGCCTGCCCACCTTGCCACACACACTGCACTCGCTCCACACACCCCACTGAGTGAATAATATCACGCCCTGATATATCTCTGTGGCGACGGCGTGGGGACCTCGGGATTCAGGCGGTTTTACCTGATCAAAAGTTAAATAAATCACTGTACTTATCTAATTGTAAAAATTGTGGACACAGTAACTTCTTTTAATAATAATAATTGATTTATTAATTAAGATTTTTATAGATCCATCTGTCTGGGGATGTCACCCCGATCCGCTAATACCTGCACAATCTATATATATAAAAGGAGAAACTGACTGACTGACATAATTATCAACGCACAGCCGAAACTGAAAGGACTAGGAACGTGAAATTTTGCATACGGCTTCCTTTTAATACGTAGGGGAGCACTAAGAAGGGGTTTTTGGAAATTCGTCCTTTAAGGGGGTGAAAAGGGGGAATTTTGTCTGTATGAAAAATCTTATTGCTTGAGTTAATAAACTTGAAATTTGGCACGATTACACGCAGACGAAGTCGCGGGCGAAGTGCTAGTAAATAATAAACTAACAACAGTATAGGGCTCCTTGTCCACGACCTCTATGAAGACCAGGCCGCTGCCGCCGTCTCCTAGTTTGCACCAGAAGACGCCCTCGTCACCAGGCATCACGTTGAAAATCGTCATGACGCCGTTGTCGAACGAAAGGCGGTCATAATCTTGTATTGTCTTGAAGTTTTCGATTTCTGCGCGCTAGAAGATGAGATTTTATGGTCCTGTTTCACTATATTCGGATAGGATTATATGGTACTAAATTAAAATAATGGATGAAAAAAACATTATGGGTGGTGAAGTTTATCAGTAAATGACTCTGCTCGTTGCATCATAATTCAGCCGATGACGTCCACTGCTAGACATATAATAAGCCTTCCCCTTTCAATAATAATAGTACTTTTTTATTTCGCGGTTATACAGGTTGAAATTAAAAACATGCGACAAACCGAAATAGGAGATTGTACATCATTATGAAGAACTTTCACTAAGGGACAAAAGCTGCAATGGCGAAAAAAAATCAGCTGTTCCCTACATTTTGACGAGTTATGCGAATATATAGAGAACAGCTGATTTTTTTTCGCGATTTCAGGTTTGGTCCCATAGTAAAAGTTGTTCTTAACGATGAGTACAATCTCCCATTTCGATTTGTCGCATGTTTTCAATTTCACCCTGTGTACGTGTTAGCTCTCCAAAAGCGTGTCCGTCTGTAATCTTTTACAAATATATATATTTTTTATTACATTTTATTTTGTAGCCTATGTTGTCCCATTACAGGGCAACATAGAAACAGAGAGGGTTGGTAAGGTGAAAGGGGGCCTCCCTTTCTCCTTTCCACTCCTCTCTGCCCTAAGCTAGCAATCTGTCTGTAGGCGTTAAGCTCGTCCCATCATCTTCTCCTAGGTCTGTCTCGATGTTGCCAGACGTTTTCTGGGACTCACATAGTGGTAGATTTGGCCCATGACTCGTTCGACATGCGGCAAACGTGTCCACTGTCCAGCCCAATTAGGCTTGGCTGCTTTTTTGATTGTTTGCTATCCATAAAAATTTGGACATGCCACGTTTAAACTGGATGATTTCCTCTGTCATACCTTTGCATAAAGCCACGTTTGCTGACCCTCCTTGCCGGGCTCCTGGCACAGTTTGCACGGTAGGCGCGTGGATGCTCCTTGGAACACCATTATGATAATATTCTTCTGTGTTAGATGAACAGAATTCACGTCGTCCAACTGTGACGCTGAACAGGCGTAGTAGTCTTGCCATGCTTGGGAGAGAGCTGACAGCTTGTGTTTGTTACCTCCTGAAGATAAGGGAAGTTGTGTGTGAATTGCCGGAAATATTGCTAGATTTACTATGCATTTATTTATTTACTAGCTGCGCCCCGCAGTTTCACCAGCATAAGTTTCGATCCCGTGGGAATATCGGCATGAAAAGCACCCTATGTTTTAATCCTGGTTATAAAGTATTTGTGTGCCAAATTTCATCCAAATCCGTTCAGTAGTTTTTGCGTGAAAGAGTAATAAACATCCATCCATCCTCAAAAACTTTCGCATTTATAATATTAGTAGGATTTATACTTTGATGGTTTGTCGTGCAGTTTCTGGGCTTGTATTCCAAAAAAAAAACTAAAAAACTTGACAATTGTAAATGATTGTAAGTAGGTACTACTTGTCCTTTTGATGTCAATGTTAGGGCAATACAATATCACGCAATTTTTGTTGAAAAACGTTAAGACGGTATAAGGTCGTAAGTATAAAAGATCTTTCTAAATTACACTAACTTGGATACATAAGCTTCTCTAGCGCTAAATCCTTAACGGAACCTTTTCGAACTCCTCCATACATTCGTCTACTTCTATTGTTAATCTCACTTAATCTCTTGTGAATGTTATGGTTTAATTCGCATCTTGTACAATTTATAATCGTTAAAACTAGAATAACCAAATATTTCAAATCTGCCATTTATGAAAACTGTCGTTTTTGACAAATGTTTTTGTTTTTAATTGACATTCGTTCTAGAATTTTAACTTCATAATTACTTAATTTAAACTGTGTTCTTATTCAAGAGGACACAGATCGTCAGATGTTTTTATCTAAGGTCCGTATGCTATAAACTAATCCCAGTCTCGAACTTCTTTTTACCTAACGGCGGCAAAACCCAAAAGGAGGGCAACGTTTTGAAATCTTCTAGTTTTAAAACTTAGCATCGAATAAGAACTATGCTCGTAATTAAAGAATTCTTAGGGCCAACTTCACAATGCTCATGATGAACTATTTACTCACATCTCAGCACAATGCAGTTTACTGTAACCCTTTGTATTATCTTTCCAGAAGTCAGAACCAGCGCTGTCCTTAGGCCCGCAGCCCACCCCCGAGATGGAAGCGATAGCGCGCGAGGTGGACGCGCTGGCTCGTGAGCGCCTGGCCTTAGAGGCCGAGCTCGCGGCCAAACAGAGGGACCTCACTGTGAAGAGTGGCGAGGCGGACAGCTTACAGGTATGAACATCGCGAGGAGATTCAGAGAACTGCTTTTGCGGGAGCAAAGGTGGTTCACAGCAAGTGGTTGAAACGGCAACAGATTGCCAAATACATAATGAGAGAAGCACGGCTGTGTTCTACTGAAGATCCTGGTGCATCAACTCCTTATGTGCTGAAAACGGTTACCGTGCCGTTAAATGTTCCTGAGTTCGTCCGAAATGAAAATGTAGTGCGGTTAGGAAATATAATTGAATTACTGCGTTTTGTTTTCAGAGCGAGCTGGACACATTAACGGCGACCCTAAAACAGTTAGAAAACCAAAAAGGTGAAGCACAAAAGAGATTAAATGATCTCAAAACACAGGTAACTATTTCACTTGTTTAAATAAAACCTTACCTAACTTTTAAATTGTTTGTGTGGTATAATTACTTATCTAAGGTTATCATCATCTGCCTAGCCTTTTCCCAACTATGTTGGGGTCGGCCTCCAGTCTAACCGGATGCAGCTGAATACCAGTATTTTACATGGAGCGACTGCCTATCTGACCTCCACAACCCAGTTACTGGGTAGTACGATACTCCTTGGTAAGACTGGTTGTCAGACTTTCGGGCTTCTGACTACCCGTAACGACTGTCAAAGATCCACGAATGACAGCCGGGACCAAAGGCTTAACGTGCTTTCCGAGGCACGGAGGTATCTCGGTATGTAAAGATAGTTACCCATCCACAGACCAACCGCGGCAAGCGTAGCTTAACCTGATCGATCGACCTGTGCGGCTGTTATTATTTAGCCACGGGCCCCTCAATTACTTATCTAGGTATAATTAGATTTTATTCTTAACTTCTCTTTATAAAATCTTTATTCCGATAATAACTACTAACACAATAACACGAATACTTGCAGGTTGAAAAGCTCCGCTCACAAGTATCAGCACAAGAGGCGGCGGCGGCCGAGACCGAGGCCGAGGTGGGCGCGCGACGGGCTGCGGCGCACACGCTGCGGGAGAAGGAGCGGGCGCTGCAGGCCGACGTCGCCGAGGCCGAGGCCGAGGCCGAGGCCATCACCGCGCAGTTGAGGCGCACTGTGCTAGCTGTCAGCCAGGTGAGAGATTATACCACTGTGACAATAATCGCCTCTCACTGACTGGATTTGGAAGGCAACTTGCACAAGTTTTGGTTTGATAAAATAATAAAAAATAGCCTCCCCGACCGATTTCGGTCATGGTGGCCAATCTCAACGGAGATTAGCCAGGTACGCAGGAGATATTATAGTGCACAAGTGTGCGCGCAGACACAGGTGCACTCCCTCTTCCCTCACTCTCATAGTTCGATGGGACGGCAATCCGACACGACCGGAGAGAGATCAGACACAGGACCAACGGCTTAAGGTGTTTTCCGAGGCACGGGGGTATCATACCACCAACTCCCAAACTCCGGGTTGCTACTAAGAAATTCCTAATGGAAAAACTCAACACTTTGCCTGACCCGGGAATCGAACCCGGGACCCCACGCTCAGCAGTCGCGCTTGCGACCACGAGACCAATGGGAACGGGAATATTCGTTGTCTGTAGTTACTTTATACAGCAAGCTTGTCGATATTTGAACCGGCATTGCTTAGGGACGTTAAGGAAGAAAATTCGGAGTTAATTGCATGTTTTACATTCGCGCCGGTAATCCGTCGCGGACGGCCGCCTGTAGCAGTGGGCGGCTTATTGCGTGTATGTTGTAAGACAGTAATAATAATTGTCTCAATTCAATGTGTTATCGAAATGATTACACTTTGAATTGAGACAATTATTTTACTTTTTGTTCCAGGCAAACATAAAGATCTCCCATTTAGAAGAACAGCACCGCCTCATCAGTTCTGCAGCCGAAGCACTTGCTAGCGCAGGCAACGCCGGGCAACACTATCTAACTCTACAGCCGCAATACTCCGCAGAGCATCTGGAGCGCGTCGTGCGAGGAGCTACGCCTAACGACGCACTCGTAAGTATACTATCAAATTAAATTAGCTAGTGAACCTTCACAGATAATATGTAAACGTGAAAAGACTGTATAAGGCCCTTTGTACACATACGTTTTTCTTGCCATGAAAAACTACTGTGTATTCCGCCGTGTGTTAGCACGGTCGTCAATGGTGTATAGATCACTATAGAAGTTTGTTGACAACGTGGCGGCACTACGGTGCGGCGCCGTCGCCATATACCATAGAACCATGTCATGTACAAGGTCACACGATTTTTGTACCGAGAGAAACCGTACGGTGTAAAAAGGGCTTAATGCTGGAGAACTCTAGCTAGTGCGGACAACACAACACTTTCACTGTCTTACTGTCTAGATCCGTTCACCATTCTTCCTTGCTATACAACCAGTAATGTGAGCGCGCGTTATGGCGAGTAGACGTCGACGTCCTATACAAGACCTGATGGACAATTCTCGTAATTTTAAGAACGTTCACAGTCTGATCTCAGTCTGTCAAAAAATACTTCTGATTCCCCTGCATTTAGACAAGTTTTTGACATTTGTTTGTCGCCGAGATGAGACTGCGACTAGATTTTGAACGTTTTAAATTACGAGAATCAGCCTGCTGATAGTGCGCGCTAAAAGTTATAACGCCTCTGTTACCCAGGAAGACGAGCCATTCGCGAAAAGCAACGGCTTCGCTTCGGGCGCGGGCTTCGAGTCCGACCCGTTCGCTTCCCGCGCGTTCGCGCCCGCAGCGATGCCCGCGCACGACCCCTTCGCACCCGCACACACCCCGCACTCCACACAGGTATGTACGACACGAGAAAATGTATACAAAACACATAATATCACGCTTGTAATCCTTGAAGGGTTCGGCAGAGGTGTATTTACAGCGCAATCACATTTGCCAGTTATGTTTAAGTCAGAAGTAATAGGCGGGGGCTAGCTTATTACAATCAATTGGGCAAAAACCAGACCGCGGGGTGCAACTAACACTGCTACTAGATTACTAAAATGTTGGAAGCCGCGTTTCCACTAGGCAACAATAAACACGTGTGAGATGTAGACCATTTTAGATCAGGCACTCAAAATGAATCCGCATCCCTTTCAATTTATTCACAAGGAAGTTTCACTCTCCAAACTCAAACGCGCAAACCGCTTAAATCCGTAACGTATTTGCGGATGACGTCATGACATGTTCTCTAATTTATTAACTTGTTTAATTGAATTAACTTGCTTGTTGTTGTTCTGTGATATTGCATCACTGTCAAAATTACAATAAGCTACTGACAAGTCTGTCAATATCACAGTGATCTTTATTTACTTAACAATAAGGTCGTTATTGGGTTGCTATGTCACAGATGAAAAAACTGTGAAAGGACTGTAGAACGTATAACTTTAAAACAGCTCTTATTGCGTTTTTGTTGCAGGACGGCTTCGGAACGGACCCGTTCGCATCGAATGCGGATCCTTTCGCCGGCGACGCGTTCGCCGCACACGACAATACGGCCGAACAAAACGAAGACGTGAGTGCTATTCTATCATTGTCTATTGCCACCATAGTCTTTACTGGACAGTGTCCTTTTCAGAAATTTATTTTATCTTTTATTAACACTTAAAAACGCTTTTCGAATGATCTAATGTCTTTCTTTCAGTTATAAAGTCTGATAGGAATTATATAATTTGATGTATGTTGATACTATAGACGTCTCAATATTATAAGTATATTTTGTTTTATTTATGTATTTTTATTTTATTTATGTATATTTTTTTCTTAATAAAATGATAAAGATATTCTTTTTTGATAATTTTTGTCGCTTTAAGAATTGTGAAATATGTTTACAAAGGATGTTTATTTTTGTGTGTTTTGTTGTAATGAAATTTCCGTGTATGTTATAACGTCAGTAAGGTTTGCATTGTCGATAAATTATTCTTGGTTGTGGTAAAAGATTGTTCTAAATGGTTCAGCCGCACTATGCGGCTATGCGTCATGTGTTTGTGTCATATCCGTATTATCGTATAGTTTATGTTTTGTTGAGTATGAAAATAGGATTAGTTAATGCAGATTATTACGAAAATACTAATTTACTTATTGAAATACTAATTTCGGGACTGAAATGTTCTGGATGATGACTAGTGTATTTTATGGAGTTTCTCGTTCAATCTTTTCCATATGAATTTACCTGTTAGATAGGGTACTTAGAATGGATTATATTTTTTTGTAAATTTTGACTTTCCATGGCTTACTTGAAATTAATTTGTTTTTGTTTTTACCGTGCTATTCGGATATGACGTTCTCTCGAGTGCGGCTAGAAGATGGGCAATTCTCGTAACTTTAAGAATGTTCACAATCTGATCTCAGTCTCAATTTGTTAAGTATACCTCTAAAGTCCATACATTTTTGACAGTTTTTGGGCATTGATAGCGACTAGATTTTGAACGTTTTAAATTACGGGAATCGGCCTTCTGATAAGCCAGCGCAGTAGTATCATGCACGCAAGTAACTGGTGTGCCGGCAGGACGCGGACCCGTTCGCCGCGCTGCACTTGCCGCGCCGCGCGGGCGCGCCCGCGCTGCCGCCCAAGCGCCACAAGACGCCGCCCCCCCGCCCCGCCCCGCCGCGCCCGCAGCCGCCCGCCCAGGTACCCACCGGGGTCTGATTGCACCGCTACACAGTCTGCAGTTCACTTTGTATATACAACATACATATTAGCCCCGATTCTGTTGTTCACAAACTAAATTTAAATTCAGTGCATCTTTTTCTTTCTATTTCATTGAGCAAAAGACAGAAGATTAAATATTAGTTTAGTCCTGTCAAATTAGTCAGCGCCTGACGTAAAAGACGTATTTTTAATAGCAAATTTTTTAATCACGTCTAAACTTGTCTATGGATTATCTAATTTGACAGGACGACTAAACTAATATTTATCTTCTGTCCTTTTCATAATGAAATAGAAGGAAAAAAATGCACTGAACTTAAATTTAATTATTTTAGTTTATGAACAACAGAAGCGAAGCCATTAAATATGTTGTAAAACAAATAGAACTATTCCTTTACATTTTAAACAATCAAAATCAATATTTTTTTTTAAATGATCTCTTAATGTTACTTTGTTTCCTTTAAATTTTTTTAAAATCTTGAATAACTGTTATCAAATAATAAAGCTGAAAAAGTTTCAACTTTATTTTTATTAGATAAAAATATAAAATTGAATCAATGAATATCCGATGTAAAACAGTTCTTTTCTTTTGATAAAAAGCATTAATGTTAGAATTCCACAAATATTTTACAATGTAAAATTCTTTCATTCTTCAGTCTCGTCTCAAATCCAAATATATTCTTAATTTATGTAATTTCATCGATTCAATCTTATAACAGTATTCAAACTTAACTGAAATGCAAATCCTTAAAAATATTTTTTTTTTAAAATAATATCTTCAACCAAGTTTTATCCAACTTTTACAATTTCTCCCTATTTTAAGCTAATAATTTATTTCCAGATTGAGTTATTTTTATGATTATTTGACGTTTATTTACCCCCGCCCCAGTAACTAGGCGCATGGACGAAGGATAGCGTCGTCGAAAGCTAAAAATTTTGTTTTATTTTATTTACGCTGCAGAGAAAGTAAAATGTATGTAAAAGAGGTTATTTTGCACTTCGACACTAGAGAATGGCATTTTATCGATGTTTCCCCTTTGCTGTTTTTTTGTTTTTATAAAATGTCAGTCTCGTTGGCGCCGCTTTCTGGGATTATTTGCACGAACGTTTTGTTTTGTAATGTGTGCTGTTTTTTTTTATTAATTCAAACATATAATAGTCAATACCACGTTCAGTAAAAGTTAAACGATATTTTATTATGCAACAGTAGAAGGGCATATCTTCTAACTGTACGTACTATACAAGGGTTACTTTTCAATAACCAGCCAAATTTAAGGATGTGGTACAGACCATCAAACTAAACAACTTTCTACATGGGACCAACATCTTAATCGCGAATAAAAATTCAGCCGTCCCATACGTTTAGGTCGAGTAGGTATTGAAGTTTTCTATGGGACAGTTATAAATTTTTCGCGATTACGATATTGGTCCCATGGAGAAAGTTGTTTAGTTTGATGATCTGTAACCACATCCTTAAATTTGGCTGGTCATTGAAAAGTAACCCTGTATGGAGTGGCAGGCACATCGACACGCAAACTGTAACCATTACTTCAGCACATGATTCTAGACCTAGTGTAGAAATATTTGAACGGTTGTTAAAAAAAAATGCTGTTTCATAAAAAAGTGTCGATACCTACGAGGTCAAAATAGAACAGCCATTTTTTTAAAATAACTGATGAAAATTTTCAATGCTGTGTTCAGAAACATGAACTGAATCCATGGTAACAGTTTGCGCGTCGATGTCCCAGCCACCTTGTATCTTAGTGTATTATTAGGGATTGTCAATATTCTCAATATGCCCAGAAAGTGGATGTAACTTCAGACCCATGTTTTTCTATTTTTACTTTCTCTGTTCGCGTGGAATGCCATTCTCGCCCGCTCCACGTTCGTTTGGTTGCCGCTACACGCTTCCCACGCTTCTTACCTTGACTGTACCCCATCACTCATAACTGATTTATAGTTGTTGCAAATCCAGAGCGCACGTCGTCTTGTGACATTATGTACAGAGATCGGAATAGGTAGAATATATTTACGTAAACTTCACGGAAGTAACTAACATAGAGTTGATAATAGCTCCCTCTAAAATCTCGGAATTAATTTAAAAAGAAGAAACCTCAAAGGTAATAATGCTTCTTCTAAACAATAATTTTGTTACCAAGTTTAATAAACAATTCGTGATTTTTAAATCCCGAAATGTCATGATTATTATTCTGGAATTTCAGACAGCGGCATTATCCACTCTTTGTTACTTACTTTCTTGGAAGTTTAAGTAAATATTCTGTACCTATTACGATCTCTGAGTATGTCAATGACATAAGGACAAACTTACCATGATTGACGCGCGCTCGTGAAATGCAACGACTATACCATATTGTTATTGCATGTTTTATTTATTCTATACTTTATTTTATGTAGTGTGTATATTTTTGTGTGTACTGCTTGAATTGGGATAATTAGGTAATGGGATTTCGTAACACCATAATGAGGTTTATTAACCATGGTGGAAATTAATAGTTAAAACGCCAAATACGCTAGCTAAAAATGCTAAATAGTTTTTCAAAGCAGTTATCAACTGTTAATCGCGCCTTGTGCCTTCAAATTTCGAAATAGTATCAGAGAGAGCGGACCTGGTGAGGCTCCGAGGAGCCGGACCTCGGGAGGTGCCGCAAGGAGGGGCGCGGCATGGGCAGGGCGGGACCGTGCCTGCTGAGGACTGAATTCTGACCCTGGTGCGGTAGGAGCTGGCTGACCTTCCAAAGTTGGTTTTCCGCCCTGGAGACCATTGTCCTGTGCCCCCCTCTAGCGGCGAGCCGGCCGGCCTCGGGCCAGGGGAATCCGTATCCGCCCTGCAGACACGGAAGCCATTCAGGCGGAGCTGTACGAGGGGTATACAGCGGCGAAGACCGCCCTCCGAGCGGAGATCCTGCGAGCCAGGGGACTGGCCCGCGAGGAGTCGCTGGGGACTCTGAACAGGGACTCGTGGGGACGCCCCTACAAAATGGTGCGGGATAAACTCCTCCCATGGACTCCTCCGCTGACGCAGTCTCCGGCCCTAGCTCGTGGAGGACGTGGTGTTCCCTTCGCGAGGGCAACATATATCCCCGTCCATGGCTCCACCTCCTGCGGGGCCCGAGGCGGATCACACTGCCGATAACGATGACGATGCTCCGGAGGTGACCGAGGTAGAGCTGAGAGTGGCGGTACGTAGGCTGAATGCCAAAAATACCGCCCCAGGACCCGACGGCTTACCTGCAAAAGCCTGGGTTCTGGCCTTGGAGGCTCTCGGGCCTCGACTAAGGGGGCTCCTAAGCGCATGCTTTGAGAGGGGCCGGTTCCCACTTCGTCGGAAGACGCGGAAACTGGTCCTCATTAAGAAGTCGGGGCGCCTTGCGGACTCTCCGTCCGCTTACCGGCCCATGGTACTGCTTGATGAGGTGGACAAGCTCTTTGAAAGAGTCTTGCAGACCGTCTCGTCGAGCGGCCGGTGCAGGTGGAGATAGATCTGGCAGAGAGCCAGTTTGGTTTCCGCAGGGGGCGCTCTGCGGTGGACGCCATCATGCGCGTACGAGCCCTCACGACGGGGCATGTTGCACGGGGTGGAGTCGTCTTGGCGGTGTCTCTAGATATAGCCAATGCCTTCAATACCACCGTATGTTGACTTACCTCTGTCGCGTGGTCGAGGCCTACATGACGGATAGAGCCGTCATCTACAGGGGGAGTGAAACTGGCGAGAGATATCGTGCGGTGTCCCACAGGGATCGGTCTTGGGGCCGCATCTGTGGGACATCGTATACGACTGAGTGCTGCGCGCCGACCTCCTTAGCGGCGTCAGCGTGGTTTGCTGCGCTGACGACAAGCTAGTCCTGGCGCAGGGGAGGTCGCACCAGGCGGCGGCTGAATTAGCGACCCGCGGGGTTGCGATAGTTGTCGAAAGGATCCGGCAACTGGGACTCGAGGTGCCCCTGCATAAGTCCTAGGCCATGTGTTTTCATGATTCTCGGAACGCGCCACCATCAGGTTCCCAAATAACGGTAGGAGGGATTCACATCGGCGTTAAGTCGACAATGAAGTACCTGGGACTTGCTTGTCCTCGACAGCCGGTGGAACCTCGTGGAGCATTTCCGACGTTTAGCTCCCAGACGAGCAGGCCGGGGCTGCCTTATAGCGGCTTCTGCCCAATCTAGGGGACCAGACGCCTTCTGCCGGAGGCTCTATGCGGGGGTCGTGCGGTCCATGGCCCTTTACGGGGCACCGGTATGGGCGCATTCCTTGAGGCGGCGACCAGCCCGCCGGTTGAACACGTCTCAGAGTGTCATGGCCATCCGGTTAGTCTGGGGATACCGCACGGTCTCCGGTGAGGCGGCGAGCCTCCTTGCCGGATTGCCGCCATGGGATCTAACTCCGCTGTCGCGAGAAATCACGGCACAGGCAGAGTTCCAGCGGGATCTCATGGCGACATGGAGACTGCGACTGTTGCAACCCAGTACTGGGCAGGCCACAATTGCAGCGATACGTCCCCTCTTTGAAGAGTGCCTGGGGAGGCGTCAAGGCGTCCTCACCTTCCGTCTAACGCAGGTTCTCACCGGACACGGCTGCTTGGGGAGGTTCATGTTCCGGATAAGGTGGGAGTGTACGGTGGAGGTCTGCCCAGCTTGGGCGGAGCACCGCCGCGTCCTCACGGCGGCGTTCTCTCGCGTGATGGTCCTAGTCTAGGCCATGGTACGGAGCGAGAGTGCATGGGAAGCCGTCACCTCCTTCTGCGAAGCAGTAATGCTCGCGAAGGAGGAGGCGGTGTGCGTGAGGGAGAGGCAATATTTGCGCCCTCACGCCCCTAGTCGCCGCAGGAGACGCCCTGGGCGTCGGGAATCGACAGCCGATTCCTGGTCACCGTAGGCGCGGGCTTACGAACGGCTAGCAATTGGCAGCTCGCCGTCCGGTAAGGACCAGGCCCGGGTCGATGGCGCGTTGTGTTCCACGTGCGCCTCAGAGATATCAGCTCTACCTGCCAGGGTCGCGGGTTGTTCGAGAGAGATACCGTGGTCCCTGGCACAGGCAACTGAAGGAACACGGGTGGGTTTTAGTCAGTAAACGTCTGACACGCCCTCCCGCTCCGCCCAGAGCGGAGAAGTTATTTGTTAATTTCTCACCCAAAAAAAAGGGGTCAGTCTCTTTTAAAGTCCAGATATAATCGTGGTCAGATCATGTGAGGACCATGTAAATCCGAGGCTAGAGTATTCTAAAATAGACACATATTTTTAAAAGTAACTGCAAAATATTAGATTAGAATAGAATACTCTTTGCTATGTAGGTACATCATATAAATTACAGACATAAAAATAGAAATTTTACAATGGGCGATCTTATCGCTAAGAGCTATCTTTATGGATATGAATATTGTAAACTATATCAAGATACGTAATTTCTATTACTGCTGTAAGTAAAATATTTATTTAATACTGGTGATCATAATGGATGGATGTAACTATTCTATTTAAAGTATATTAGTAGCATATTCGTGACGTAAGTAAATATATTAAAAACAAAAAATAATAGTAGACCTTTTTGCTTATTGTAGTTTACAGAATGGTAGGTACTGGTAGCATGTTAAACTCCTAGTTGGCTTGTAGTGTCGCTCTGTACACGATCACATCCACTCCTGTTTCTTATTGGTTCATTTATATATTTTATTTGGTTCATTTATTTTCTATAACCGATATAACTCTACCTGTATATAACTATATTGATAATATTATAATGAGTACATAACGCTACTGAAATATTTTGTAACACTATTATAGAATTTACAATGGCGCGCCTTCCATTTCGTTTTCACACACACGCAAGTTGTTTTTAAACGTTACACTCAAAATCGTCACCGTCATTGGTTATTCCTTCACTGTCAGTGACAGAATCTGTCAGTAACAGGGACATTATCGTGGTTACCGTCTTCCGTTACCATGTAACTGTTACTGATATAGCTTGAACAACCAATGACGGTGCCGTTTTGGGCGCATTGCGTAAATACACATATTTTGAGTGCGTGCGCAAATACAGTGGCCATTTTGAATATTGATCTATCTAGTATTACTGACAAAAATAATGTAGATTACTTTACTGTGGGATTTGTTCGGTGGCGTTGTGTAGTCGTATCACTTGTCATGTACACTGTCCACTAACCGTGCTAACACAGCTCGTGCTTGTTCCCACTTGCAGCGCTAAGCGGACGCGGCGGCGGCGGCCACGTGCGTATGTCTGTCCCTCTCGCCCATGCACCCTCCCACTCACTCACGCTCTCTCGTCCAGACCGACCGCCCCGCCATGGACTTCGCCGACGACCCCTTCAAGGACTACCGCTACGAGGACCCCTTCAACATCGAGGACCCCTTCGCCGACGCGCCCGACGGACGCAAGCCCGACCCCTTCGGCAGACCGACTTCTGTGCCCGGCTTCGAATCCGACGACTTCTTTTCCGCGTCTAGCACTGTTAATGGAAGCTTTACTTTGCCTGAGAAGCGAAGCGGACGAGTTTCCGCGCCGCCCGTAGCTTACGACCCGTTCTCTAGCCGCTCAGATTTCAAACCGCCTCCCAAGCCTGCTCCGCCAAACAATACAAATAACAACACTGGCAGCGACGCGTGGGCCGCCTGGCCCAACGACAACTGGGCCTCCGACGACGCGTGGGCCAAGCCGCCCGCACAGAAAGCCGACGCCTGGACGTCCGACGACACCGCCAAGCGAAACACCAACACCAACACGACCGACTGGAAGACCGACAACTGGGCCAACAAGTCGGACAACTGGGCCGCCGACTGGGCCGGCACCGACTCCAACAAAAACCTCAACGAGACCTGGCCGACCACGAACACCTTGCCTTCGAAGAAGGAGAAGTCGCCGCGGCCCGTGAAGTACGCGAAGTCGCTGGTGCACACGATAGGCGGGATCGGTCGGACGAAACAAAAGGAGAAGAAGGCGAAGGCGCTGGAGGCCAAGAGTGCGGAGGTGCTGCCCAGCGAGGAGCAGCAGTGGGCGTGGGCCGCCGCCGAGTCGCGGCGCGCGCAGGCGGCGCGGCGCCAGGAGGACGCCGAGCTGCAGCTGGCGCTGGCCATCTCGCGCCGGGACCAGTGAGCGGCTCGCTGGCGGCGGTTGGATCCACCGGTCGCGAAGTCGAGAGCTCGCTTATTTATTGCATTTTGTAATTCGTCCATGATTTTTTTTCGATATTTTTATGCGAGACGGGCGAGTAAATTATAGGAGTATTTATAAATAAATAATTATACATTATTATGTTGTTACGCTAGCGGATGGCAGTGTTCTTACGAAATTATTACGTCACGGCTTCGACATGTGACGCATACGGACACGCAGGTATGTGGAGGTAATCTCAGTACGAGATATACTACGGTATTCGAAACCACGTTTAGTTCCTAACTTTGTGGCGAGCTTATCGTTTATCTCGAAACTAGTACGTATCTGTGAGTACAACAATCACAAAGGCATAAAAAGTGGCGATTTACGTATACATTTTTAAGGGCCGACGCACAAAAATACAACGTCGCAACGCAAAAATTTAGTATATCGCAACGCTTTAATGCGTGTCGGCTCATATGCCTTATAATTGTGAGTACTTTACCTGAAAATACTACTTTACGACGAGAAAAGCATCACAAACAAAACGATCGCCATTTTGAATTTGGAGGAACTATAAAAGATTACATATTCAATGTGGAGATTACAATACGACAGTAAATGAAAACACTGGCAATACTAATGCTTATGAATATTAAAGAACTATCAAATATACCCTAACATTGAAATTAAAAAGTGATTTTGTTTAAAAAATTAAATAGTAGGGATGGGCCGACTATGAATTTTGCCAGTCTCAGACTAGTTATAGTGATATTGAATATATTTGATTGATTTTTGGATGCAGACTGGGAACGTCATTATATATATATAAGCAGTTTAATTTATTGTTGTATTGTCGTCATTACCTTGTATACATTTGATATTTCGCTCGTTATATATTTAGTGATCGTTCAGCATTCCATTCGAGGCGCGGAGGTGGATATGTAAAATAAATTAAAAAATTATATTGCATATCTAAAACGTTGTAAATGATTAATATACGGTTTCTGTATATAATGGTTTATGCGATACATAGTTGCTGTAACCACTTGGTTTTTTTTTAAATCACCGAGGAGTAGGGAAAAGTGATGGCAAGCATAACGAATCAGTTTTTCATATGATAGCGTGATTCAATGTTGGTGAATTGGTGTGAGGTATGTAGCGGTGAGATTCTGAAGGAGTACAGGAGTCGCAAAAAAAAAATATTGGTTTGTTATACAGTCAGTTTGCGGAAAAGGTTCAAAAGTATGGAATTTTACGAAGAAGGTTTTGTTTTCATAGTGCGCAATATTTAATACATCTCAATGCTGCCTGGCTGCCAGGATTTGTTAGAATCATTACGATATTATCTCTGTGCAACATCTGGATACGTAATTTACTGATCGTGCATATTTTTTTTATACTAAATACTGCTGTAACTTTGAAGGTATTGCACATTATTTAAACAAAAATAAGTCAAACAAAGCTTGCCAAACACACTTTTATATAATTAAAAAAGAACTAGTCAACTGTAACAGCAAAACTTAATTATTATTAAAAACAATGTCAGAAATAAAATTCCGCGGTTTGCCCGAACAGAAATAATAAATAACCTTAATCTTGTTTTTAACCACTGACTGTGCAAGAACAACTGATATACAAGGTCAAATCAAATTAGCTAGCGAAACTCTGCAGACGTGATGAGTATCGATATCTAAACATTGTGGAGTTTCGCTAGCTAATTAAAGTTGACCCTTTAAAATACAAATTGCTTCACTAGTCAATTTGAATATTGCATGTTGGGGGCTCGATCAAAACATGGTGTCTGGGCGTATATATTAACCGCTGTCGCTTTTGAATCGGTTATTTTGGCCATTGACCGGATAGAACGCAGAACGCGGAACGCGGTACGCTCAAGTAAAATAGTAGAAAGACGTTGACATGATCATATCACGAAGTTTAGGCTTAGAATGTAAAGAAAATGGCGTAGTTTTAAAGATGGGTGGTTAAGAAACGCTTGCTTGTATCAGGACAGTTACTGAAATAACCGGTGCACTCAACGGCAGCGAAAATCTTAATTATAAATAATTTAAATGTAAAAGTGTAATATATTGTTGTCTGCAATCGAGGCCTAATAGCTTCCTCACTATGTTGTATAGTCTGTTAGTTATTAATAATATCGCGTTACGGACTATTCTCCGGCATTATGGACACTGCCCGGTAACACTGGCGTGTAATCTACCGGTAATGTTCATAATAGCTTTGAAGATTGTCGGTAAACGTACACTGGCCCCGATTCTGTTGTTCACAAACTAAACTAAATTTAAGTTCAGTGCATCTTTTTCTTTCCATTTCATTAAGAAAAGGACAGAAGATAAATATTTGTTTAGTCCTGTCAAATTAGTCAGCGCCTGGCGTAAATTGACCTATTTTTAGTAGCCAATTTTTTAATCACGTCTAAACTTGTCTATGGATTATCTAATTTGACAGGACTAAATTAATATTTATCTTCTGTCCTTTTCTTAGTGAAATAGCAAGAAAAAGATGCACTGAACTTAAATTTAGTTTAGTTTGTGAACAACAGGATCGGGGCCAATGGCGAGTAAAATAAAACTCCCCTCGTCAAATAATAAAGTTCTTATTAAGAGTGGGTTGTTTTCTCGCAGTTGTATCCTACTTGAGATTTATTATGAGTATAGAATGTTCAAATGTATTCCCATGTGCTAGAAAGAGACCACAGTATATCTGTCTCTTTCAAGCACTTTGTAAAGTAACTATTAAATGGTCCCATCGTATAATACACACGTGCCACCCGAAATTGGTTCTTATATTCGTAAAAATAAGGTCTGCTATTTATTCTCCTAAAAGCTTCTCTCATTTGAAATCTGACCCAAATAGAGCCGAAAAGCCAAAGAAAAAAAAACCTCAAGTTTTTTACTTTTTACCTATAATTTGATTTTATTTGATAACAAACATCTACAAAGGGCTCCAGTATAATTTCATATCAATCTGAAATTGCTTAAAAGTTAATTAAAATAAATAAAAACCTATCGTCGACCTCGTAATTCGAAAATAATCGTATCTCAGTAATGAGACAATCTCCTGTAAAGTGTCGTTACTGAGACATTTCTGTGTAAGGCTGGTTTCATATTGGCGACCAAGGCCTGAAATTAATAACACATGACATAACATCACGCCCGGAAGGTTACGCGGGGTTTACCTGTAAATTAATAATGTGTCTCAATCACAGTCTTGATCAGAAGAATTTCTCGTCTCGATTCATTCAAACGCCAATGAGAAAGCAGTGATAAATACCCTGCTGGTACTTGTATATTAATAATCGCGTTGTAATTTTATTCAGCGTTAATTTAATTGTTTATTTTGTATAAATAGATTATTATTATTATTGCGTATGTCTGTGGCATTGATTTTGAAACATTTAAATTGTATAATTTAATTAAAATATTTTATAAAAACGTACCAATAATTGTCTGCATGCTAATAAGTCTGACTGAAATTATTTTTATTCTAACAAGAAAATAATGTGTAAGTTTCTTGTGAGTGAAAAAATCAATGTCATGTACATTACGGGTTTTGTATAGAAGGATGTGTGTATGCGTTTGTGTAAAAATTCCAATGTGTGATATGTATGGTAAAGTACAACCGAATTGTGCAGGTTTTGAGCGTCTGTTAATATGTTATGTTAATAATAATTATTTTTAATTATGTTGGCGATATACACTGCATGCGGGTATGTACGGTCGCGGCTTCTTTAGAAGTCTTCGTCACTTAAGCAGGCCACATACGTAGCGATATACTTGCACAACTTTTGACTTGCACAAGTATGTTTTCACGTGTGTGGGATGCATTTGCGCAAGTATCGGAGCCACAACGGCGTCACGCATACTTGTGCAAGTATATCGTAACACGTGTATTCTGCATTACAACCTTTACACTTACACGTTTTGTTCCGTATATAGTATCTGCTATCAGGACAACTAATGCGTGAGCCAAGTCATATAAGTGAAAAGAGTGATTGGCTGTTGGTCGACGCCGGCAGAATATGTTTGTTTAAATATTGTAATATTATAGAAATTAATATAATACGAATGTCGCAACATACTCAATGCAGATCGTGAGGGTCTATTTACGCGTGAAAATCGAATAATTAATATTAAAACTTGATGAATACTCAACAAATAATTATTAAAGGTAAATGATCTTTATACGAAATTGTGTACAATTTAGTATGGTTGGTTTAAATACAATAATTAAGTTGTCTTACATTTTGTATTCAGCGCATATTATTCTCTTCGGTAGTGCCTTTCTCTAACTCTACTTATCGTTGTAGCTGCCTTGCGAGTGCAAATGTAAATTGAACATTTCATTGTATTTAAATGTGAGCCATTTGTCAAATTATCATGCTCATATAAAATATATTAAAAAAAATAACGAAAAAAGTTCTTTAGCTTCAAAATTAACGCGCGGAGTTCACGGGGCGAGTTTGTGGGGTCGCAAACAAAAAAAAATTACCAAAATGGTAGTTTTTAATTAGATTGTATTACCAATGACTTAGCTGTGTAGTATCGCATCGTCTTCGCTTGAATGCGCACGGCCGCGGGCGCCGCCTCCGGTACAATAACTATTATAATACACTCGCTTGCCGAGGCATTGTCAAAAAAAGGAAAAAAAAAGCTATACTGCGTTCGAACACTTATGACTTCGTTTAAATGCCTCTGCAAGCAGACAATAGTGTGTAGGATAATAAATTAATGATGTATGTATTTGTAAACTAAACGTGTAACTATTGAATACCGATGTGTTTATGGGTATTATCCTAAAGTTGTTATCTCTTTCTTAGGCGCTGTTGTTTGTGGCTCGGTGGATCGCGCGGACCACTCGCACTTGATTCTAGATCGTATACTATGTAGATATACATATTTATGAAACATACATAATATATATAAATATTTTAAAAGTAGATGTGAATATTTATAGCTGCAGATGATTTTTGCAAATTACTATTGCGTTGTTGGGTCTTAAAAGAAATATATATACTTTGGTCGTAGTCAATTATTTGTTGTAATATATTTTTGTAAGTTCATGTGACTCGGAGTCCGCGCGGTTCGATCGACCCTTGTCTGTTATCAAGTATACATTATAATGTATGTACCTTTCAGTGATAGCCGATAAAACTAATCTTTAAATCTCAACGTTGAAGTGTATATGTGTATTTAAAGCTAAAATAATAAAAATGAAATAAATTTGATAAAAATACAGGTTAATGTAAGCTAAGTCGGTAGTGACGGTGCGCGGGATCAAGCCCTCGATGACTAACAAATATCTACCACACACTGTCCACTGTTCAGGTTCTCTTAACCTGGTTTTGTATACATTTAGTTCGAAGAATTTTGATCTAAATTCCAGTTGATATTCATTATCTTATAAAGGGACTGCTCATTGCTATAACCGCTCAGTATTACTCGGGACCGCGCGCCTTAGCTTGTTAGTTTAGACAAACATATAATCGTCACGATATAGGGAAGGTTACAGAGACCAGGCCGTCTCGAGGCAGTTGTTCTGTCGACTCGAGCAGGACGGTAGCGTAGGTACGAGGAAGAAATGTTGTTGGTAGGACCCTGAACACGTAGAACACCCCGAACGTTAAACTATCTCCCATCGTTGTTGTAAAGTATTGTAATTATATTATATAATGCGTATAAAGTTATATCTTTCGTAAACTCGGTGTACGCTGTCGTAATTATTGATTAGCATATTAATCACAGCTTTTTGTATGTGCAACGAATATGTAAGTATGTTTTCTATTGATATTTTTCTGGCTGTTTCTGTGAAACATGTATTTCTATGATTTCTGGGCTGCAGTGCGATGTTCGTGCTGCGTTATAAAAGGACGAACTAATTACTTGTATAGACGACGCGGACGTGAGCTGTCATTGTGCAAAACTCTTGTTATCTGTTACAAATAATTTATACTATAATCTTTATGAACGTTATTTTTTGTTGAATGTTTCTATAAAGTGTTTCCGTCGCTCGTCTCGACGATCGTCAGTTAAATTCATATCTTTAAGAACAGAACAGTCGGATATTGATACTTATCTATTAATTCCGAGTGTACTGGTCGTTATTATTGTGGTAGCAACTGAAGTATATAATGCAAACAAATGCTAAACAAATTATTATCATAGTACAATATCTCATATCACGTTTTCTTTATTCGGGGGATGTATAAAGGATTGTTCTGAAGGTACAATAACTATCTTATAATAATCAAATTCTTGTGATTTAGCGTCGTATTTATATTGTATTTAATATCGGGGCCTTTCACTCGCATGTCAAACTGATCACCGTAGCGTAGTGTGTAACTGATTGGTTTGACAAACATACGAGAGAAAGCCGTTACATTTGTCCGCATCTCGCAAATGGCTGCGATTTATGCAATTAGAAGTCGAACGAAACGGCATGTTTAAAGTAAGGTATACTCATATAACGGGAACATAAGTACCATTAGGTGCAATCCACGAAGACGCGCCCCACTCTTTTTCCTAATGCTTACAAAACAAGTGTGCAACATTCTGCTAGTATTTTAGTTTTGTTGATACACACTAATTTTAGTGGGTAATTAATTAGTGTGTATCGAAAAACTAAAATACTATTGGAATTAGCGGTAACCACTAACGATTCGGAAGAAGAGTGGGGCGCATCTTCGTGGATTGCACTACCTATACTAGCTGATTGGCCAGTTTCGATAGATCTCTAAGAGGAACGTTTAGCTAATGTTGTTACTGGTTGAGCCACATATCGCCTGTAAGTCTAGATACTCGGTGCGTCTTCGCTTTAGTTGGCGCTATTGTAACGACTGCATTTTTTACTAAAACACATTTTAATTTTGTACTCAAAACTGATTTAATACTGTTCAAAAATAAGCTTATAGCATAAATATATAATTGTTTAATGCACTTTGTTCTAGTAAAATGCAAGAATAGCAAATTCTACTACCTAAGTAACTTATATTGATTATAGTAAAATAAAATAAATGTTTATATATAATGTAAAAGTTGTGTACGTTTGTATTAATATAGCGTGTACGACCAAATAATTGATTCACTGTCAGTACTCCGAGGTTGCGAAGTTGATTGTGAAGTAGACGGTAGATGCACTAATAACACGACCTAATGCTACTTTATATAATTTTCTTGGCTGTGTTTTGTTGCGACATTTATGTTTCTACTGCCGCGCAATGGAAGTTTTTTAAATGTTTATACTGGTCACACTGGCCGCTTTTCAACGGGTATTACTCTCAGGGGAGTTCTTATTTTGAAAATTAATAAAGATGTCTTGCCTATACATAAATGGCGCGTAGATGTTGGAAAGAGGCCATTTGTTGATCTTAAATGATTATAATAATTGTATATTTGTTGTGTTCTGAGTTGTATGTGTGAGAGGCAGTTGGTTCGGTATCAGGTCGTGCATTCGTCATTACCCGCTGACATGTATTCACTGTATGAAACTATGATATTATATTAATATGAAAACAAACAATTCCTGAGATAATAAAAAGGAAAATATTACAAAATCCCGTTTTATTTATTTGATAACCTTTAAACTGAAAGTACTGTACTATAGTATTATATTGAATTTCCACTCGAAATTCGTCAAAAAAATAAAATATTTCTTAATTATCATTATTAATTAACAAGCAACACAGGCAAAGACTGGAATTTATTTCAGTGTTTACTAAATTGACTAAATTTATTATAATTTACCTTGAATTACGTTCCGAAACATTTCAATATAGTCAAGAAGTATAAAAATTATTACCATTTCCATGCAAAATTGGACGTAGTTTAGCAGAAAGGACTCAACCCACACTATGGTCAAAAATTAGTTGTAAGTATATGCCAAAGAGGTCCTAAAGGTTGCTTCTTTCACTCAGCAAAAAAGATCCGTGATACTACAAAGATACGGTTGCTTTTTTTAATGATGCGAACCAACCCACGTACATACGGGTATTTTTCTACAAATCACTGTAATAACCCAAACTGCTTGGGCCGTTTTTAATAAATTCAACTTAAAAGAAGCAGGTCTATATTTTAATATAACAGAATTGTCTCAAAACAACTTGTACAGACGCCAGCAGGTCAACCTACCCCAATCTGTCAAATTTCTTTGATAGATTTTCAACTTTAGCACAAAGGAATAAGGTTCTTAATCAATTGGGAAAATCTGATAGATTGGGGTAGCCTGATGTGCTGGCCTCTGTACATTTTTACACACCTAAACTTAAAACCTCGATAGCTCAAAAATTACTTTTTGTGGGTTGAGTCCTTTTTGCTAAACTAAGTCCAATTTAAAAACATTAAAATAAAATTAATGTCAATAAAACATTTGTGCGCTTTCTGTAAATCAGGCAGAGCGCCTGTCTATGGTCAAATTGTTCATGCAATTATTTGAGAATGCCCCATTTTACATAGTCATTCACGATTCCATTCAGCCTCTCCGCGTAGAGGTCGCTGGTGTTCGCCACTGAGAAGTTGGATATCTCGAGATCATCGTGGACTTCGGGCGCGTTCTCGCTGTCGACGGTCGCAACGCTAGGCCAAACGGCAGTTTCTGGAAAAGAATAGAAGATGGTAAGATTGTAGTAAATTACACTTCGTCGCTGCATCCTCCAAAAAAATAAAATAAAAATTAAATTAGATATTAAACGACTACCGTAGTACCTGCCGTGGTGGGGCGTCCGCCGCGCCCGGCCATCTACGATCGTTCACTTGTCATTCGCTTCTTTTGTGCGGGCATCGCAACATTAATACTGTTGGTGTTAATATTCAATCCATTTTTTATCCAATTCGCGCGTTTTTTTTTTTTCTTGTGACCATGGGACGAAGACGACATGAAGATGATCCAGGTACCATCAGACGAAAAATAAGGCGACTGGAAAAGCGTTTACAAAGACGACAACGAGAACACACATCCAGTGATGAAAGTTAGTCAGATTTAACGTAATTCTAACGGTGTTATTTTGTATCAGTGTTTTTAACCATCGGTCACCGAGTTCAATAGACAAGATTCTTTCAAGTGTCTTGTTGTTGGCACACGTGCGGTATGACTCATGTCTTTGTAATGTTGTTGTTCCATTATAAAGTTATATTATTGAAAAGGAATCCTTTTGCATCGATGCTACTTTGTTTTTACAAACTATTAGTTAAGTTCATTGGGCAATGTTTACTGCGACGAGATGGCAGTCGTTCCAGTTTATTTATGTCTTTATGGAATGTGTATGTTAATAAAACCTACCTTCCTATGCATATTCTGCAAGTACCGTGATGAGATCCCGGTCAAACTAAAACAACTATTGTATACATGGCTAAGTAAGTGTCGTGATGCGATTACGACCGGCTATAATGAGTGACTATTATTGTCAAGTGGTTTGACGCGATCAAATCCTTTTGTGGTCATTGTTTCAAGCCAATGCTATAGTAGATTGAAATATCGTTCCAGATGTTGAGTCTGGCCACTCAGGACCTGCCTCCATACCTCCCGACTATGAATCCTCTGAGCATTACCAATAAGATGGTACTCAATCGAATGTTCGATCTGTGGTGACAGTTCCTCAACAAACTATCTCTGATACCGTTACTGGTGGCGCTGATACTAGCACCGCACCAGAAATTGTGGAGGCCCTCCCGCCTGACATTTTAGAGATTCTTGGAGAATCTAAGGAAAAAGATGAGGTGTTTGGGCCAAAAATCAGAGAAGAGATCTCTAAACGTTGGGGAAAGATTATTATGGAAGGTCTAGATAAAGAACAGAAGCAAAAGCTGTTTAGTAATATTTTGACCCCGGAGAATTTTCAGCTTATTAAGGCACCAAAACTTAATCAGGAAATATCCTCTGTCTTAACGGAATCCTCCAGAAACAGGGACAAGGGTCTTGAATGGACACAAAACCATCTAGGCATTGGTATAGCAGGTATCACTAACCTACTGTCATCAGTAATTGACGGCAATGTAGAAAAGGCTGAGATTATAAAAAAGCTCTCAGAAACAGCCCAAATATTGTTAGATTTGCATTGCCAAAATACTGCTAACAGAAGGAAGTTAGTTACATTCAGCCTGGATAAAAAATTTTTGAATATTGTTCAAGGAGTTAAGAGAGATACTTTTCTCTTCGGAGAGAATTTGGGCGATAAAATCAAGGCATCTAAGATGGCTGAAAAATCTGGATTACAGATAAGGAGGACTGAGCCTCAACCATCCACTTCCCATAGATCGACACGCTCTAATAATTATCGTCAGGGAAACTTGAGGCGCCCACTTCGTCACCAGAACTACAGAGGCAGGTCGAGTGGGTCCAGGACACAAGCCTCCAACCCGAACACACGGAGATATCCAGCGGCAACAGAACGGTACAGCTCTGCGAAGTCAGCCCCGAAGGCACCTCCGAAGCCCGAATAGAGGTAATTAAACATGCTGGTCGGTTACGACACTTTGTAACAGCTTGGAAAAGCATAACTAAAGATCCTGTAATCTTACAGTGTTTATATCATGGTTACAAAATACGTTTTAATCGACCCGTTATTCAGTATACAGAACCAGTAAATAAATCGTTTTCCTTCCAAGAGGCTAATAGTCTTACTATTGAAATATCAAAACTTTTGCTATCAGGTGCGATAGTAGATTGTGAAGACATTCATGGCCAGTTTATTTCGAATATCTTTTTGATACCTAAAAGCGACGGTACCCATAGATTTATTCTTAATCTTAAAAAATTAAACAATTATATTGATCCACAACATTTTAAAATGGAAGATGTTAGAACAGCTTCTAAATTACTATCAAAATCATATTACATGGCCCATATTGACCTTAAGGAGGCGTATTTTTTAATCCCAATTTGCGAAAATAGTAAAAAATATCTACGGTTTAAGTTTTTCAATCAGACTTATGAATTTCAGTGTTTACCCTTTGGTTTATGTTCGGCACCGTTGATTTTTACTAAATTAATGAAACCAGTGATTACATATCTCAGAAAACAAGGGATTATGCTGGTTATTTATTTAGACGACTTGTTATGTATTAATAAAACATTTGAAGGCTGCTCTCGTGATGTAAAATTAATCACCGACTTGTTAGAAAAACTCGGATTTGTGATAAATATTAATAAAAGTCATTTAGTTCCCAGCCAACTTAAAACTTTTTTAGGTTTTGAATTAAACTCAACGGACATGACTTTAAAATTGCCACTAAAGAAACGATTAAGGGTTCTAGAGATAATCGATAGATACTCCAACAAACGTTCTTTATCTATCAGAGACTTTGCAAAGTTTTTGGGATTGCTTACGTCATCGTGCCCAGCAGTTAGTTATGGCTGGGTTTATACCAAGCGATTCGAAAGAATTAAATATCTCGCGCTTCAGAAATCAAATGGAGATTATGATGTTAATATGATCATTCCTAATAACCTAGAACCTGATTTTTCGTGGTGGAAGACAAACATCATGAATGCGTGTTGTCCAATCCGTCAAAACAAATATTACTTGGAGATTTTTTCCGATGCGTCTCTAACGGGTTGGGGTATAGCTTGTAACGGAGAAACCAGCGGTGGGTTTTGGAGCACGTCAGAGGCCCAAAACCATATAAACTTATTAGAATTAAAAGCAGCTTTCATTGGATTAAAATGCTTTGTCAAGGACCTTGTAGACAAAGAGATTCTTTTAAGAATAGATAACACTACTGCAATTTCATATATTAATAGGATGGGCGATGTTCAATATACACATCTTAATGATATAGCACTTGAGATTTGGCAGTGGTGTGAAGAGCGTCGTCTCTTCATTTTTGCTTCCTACATTAAGTCAAAAGACAACACGGAAGCTGACCAGGAATCAAGGCATATCAATGTCGACACCGAGTGGGAATTATCTCATTCAGCATTTCATGACGTAGTCCTTCATTATGGTACTCCAGAGATTGATTTATTCGCAACTTATTTGAATGCGAAATGTCATAAATATGTGTCCTGGAAACGAGACCCACACGCTTTCGATATTGATTCATTTACTTTAGATTGGGGCAATTTAAACTTTTACTCGTTCCCACCTTTTTCGTTAATTCTCAAGTGCTTACGAAAAATAATTTCTGATAAGGCTACAGGAGTGCTCATAGTCCCATATTGGCCTAGTCAGCCGTGGTACCCACTGTTTAGATCTTTACAGATAAGGGAACCTGTTTATCATGGACCCAGTAGTGATCTCCTTTTATCTCCTTTTTCAGAACGCAGCACCCCCTTTGGATGAAACTTACCCTGGTATCATGCCTGTTATCAGGGAATCATTTTCTCGAAAATCATTAACTCCAGAAACTATAAAAATTATCACCGCTTCTTTATCTAATAATACATTAAAACAATATAATATCGGTTACAGAAAATGGTGGCAGTTTTGTCAAACCCATAAGGTAGACTGCTACACCGCATCTATACAACCGGTATTGCAATTTTTGTCCAAAGAATTTGAAACGGGAGCCAGGTATTCTACATTGAACACTTATCGTTCGGCACTCGGTTTAATTATAGGTAGACAATTAAGCACAAATGATATTGTCAGCAGATTTATGAAAGGAGTTTTTAGACTGAAACCATTTTTCCCTCGATATCAGTCTACTTGGGACACTAATGTAGTTTTAGACTTTTTGTTCAATTATTTTCCTAATGAAAATCTGGATTTAAATAAATTAACAAAAAAACTGGTAACTCTGCTTGCGTTGTCGACTGCACAACGTGTGCAGACGTTATCCTTTATTCGTCTGTCTAATATAAATATTTGTGATTCAAACATTATAATAACAATTGATGATTTGTTAAAGACCTCTGCACCTGGCAGACAAACACCCCGTTTGATTATCCCATTCTTTCCTAATAAAATTGAGATATGTCCAGGAAGGACTTTATGTTCATATATTGTTACAGATATATTTAGGACTGAAGCAAATACCGAAAGGTTATTATTAACTACTAAGAAACCAGTCCACAACGCCAGCTCCTCTACGATTAGCCGCTGGATTAAACAGACGTTAGCAGATAGTGGTATAGACACCACAATATTTACGTCACATAGTACGCGCCACGCGGCTACATCAGCGGCTGGTCGTAGAGGTATTTCTATAGATTTAATTAAAAAGACAGCCGGTTGGTCTGGTAATTCTTTAGTATTTGGTAAATTTTATAATAGACCTATACTTACAGAGGAAACCGATGATTTTGCTCGCGCTGTTTATGAAAATAACGATTAAATATTTTTAAAATTATCATATATTACCTACCTACATATATATATTTTTTTTTGTATACTTAATCACTTTGTTGTTATAATTTAATAATATTTATAGCTGTGTTAAAAATAAAACATAAATCATAAGATGCATTTATTTTTTTTCACCACTAATGTATTGGCTATTTATCTCTAAACTCTGAACATCTACCTAGTGAATCATGTAAATCTCGAGGATGCAGCGACGAAGTGTAATTAATGGTTAAACAAACTTACCTGAAGTGAAGTTTGACCACAATTACACGAGTCGCTGCATCCGAAGAGATTTACAAACCCGCCCAACCCTTCTTTGCAAGAAATCCCGATATTAAATATAGTTTAAGATAACTAGCCCTCTTAAATGAATGACAAGTGAACGATCGTAGATGGCCGGGCGCGGCGGACGCCCCACCACGGCAGGTACTACGGTAGTCGTTTAATATCTAATTTAATTTTTATTTTATTTTTTAGTTTTTTATCTAAAAATTGTGCGATGCCTAGTACATTGAGGAGTGTACTACCTAGTGAATCATGTAAATCTCTTCGGATGCAGCGACTCGTGTAATTGTGGTCAAACTTCACTTCAGGTAAGTTTGTTTAACCATTAATTATAGAGTTTATAGAATTTTGCAGCCATGTTGCAGCTATTATCACCACACATTTATATAATAAGCCAAGCGTATTATTTGGCAATGTCTTCAGATAATAATTATGTAAGTAGTTATATCCGGGTATGATAGTTATAATCTGACAGATAAATGTGTTATGACGTGATTTTGTCTAGACTTGGTTCTTAGTTATAATCTACGATCGCACCTCTGGGAAAGAGACTGCGTAATTATATAGGTGCATAAAGTTTACACCTTGTTTGCAGCTTGCATAGTTTTATTATACAGGGTGCATTTGAAATCATGGGCATTATTTTAACCTAAGGTACTACTTATGATACTAATTGCATTAGGGCTACTATTACGCAAATCAAAAATATTATTAATGCAAGTATGGAAAACCTTAAAATGTAGTAAGTCATACAAAGTATCAAATTAGTTGCGCTTCTCGATAGCAAATGCGTAGGTACACTACGCCGTACGCGCGTCCTTGGGCGTGAATTCTTTGACCCCGCCCGACTCACGTGACATTCGTAAGTTGCCAATGAATTGATTCATAATAAATTCCAACTTTCCCTTCGTACTTTGCCGGCTTAGGACGGTCAAAACTACGTCAACTAACATACATTAAAAAAAAACATTTACGTACCTAGCTTGTGGATTGTTTTGAAAAAACCTTATTTGTCGGTAAAGTGACAGAGGGTAAACGGGTGCTCTTCCACGAGCTTGTGCATGTGCCAGCACGTGAAAAGACGAAAAATCCAACAGGTTCTTAGTGGTTCTGGTGGAATGAGACCCCGTGAAGGAATAGGGTCGTTCGGGTAGCGCCGATGGAACATTTCACGAGTTCATACTAAATTTCTTGTGCGATCGTAAATTACAACCATTTGTGGGTATTGTTGGTTGGTGTACCTAGCCTGCACATTACGCGGTCGAGGCATCGTGTACACAAACACACACACAACACACAACTACTACACTAACACTTAATACACTGCAATCCAAGCACCGTATGACGCGAGCGGCGAGTACGGCGATTACGTCACGGGATCAATAAATCAATTACGCGTCAATGCACCTGCGCAGTCGTTATGACACTGGTTCCGGGTTCGTGACTTCGTGTTGCGGCGGGAAGCATACCCCGCGCGGGGGTGATATTCGTATTTTTGCGAGTGAGGGAGTGGGACGGAGAGAGTTCAGGGAATCCCGCCGGACGGAATGTCTTGTAGCCCATTGTTATTATTACTTGTAAGGAAAAACCCGCGCGCGCGCAGGTGATGTTTGTTTACATTTCGCTTTGCGCTGTACTGCGCTTTAAGATTTTGATATTTCAACAATTATTGGCGTTAACGAAGTATTTTGTTTTAATTACTTTAAGTGTTTATTTGCAATAATAAGCCTTGTGCAATTTGATTTACTACATTTTTAAGGTTTTCCTTACTTGCATTAATAATATTTTTGATTTGCGTATTAATAGCCCTAATGCAATCAGTATCGTGAGTAGTGCCTTAGGTTAAAATAATGCCCATGACTTCGATTCCACCCTGTATTACTAAGTAGATTCATAATGAGGCTGAAACACCATTGTATCATCAAGCATGGTGCAGAATTTACATGCAAATAGTATGTAGCTGAATACAGGGTGGAATCGAAGTCATGGGCATTATTTTAACCTAAGGTACTACTCATGATACTAATTGCATTAGGGCTACTATTACGCAAATCAAAAATATTATTAATGCACATATGGAAAACCTTAAAATGTAGTAAGTCATACAAAGTATCAAATAGTTTCGCTTCTCGATAGCAAATGCGTAGGTACACTACGCCGTACGCGTCTTAGGGCGTGACTTCTTTGACCCCGCCCGACTCACGTGACATTCGTAAGTTGTCAATGAATTGATTCATAATAAATTCCAACTTTCCCTTCGTAGTTTGCCGGCTTAGGACGGTCAAAACTACGTCGACTAACATACATTAAAAAAAACATTTACGTACCTAGCTTGTGGATTGTTTTGAAAAAACCTTATTTGTCGGTAAAGTGACAGAGGGTAAACGGGTGCTCTTCCACGAGCTTGTGCATGTGCTGGCACGTGAAAACACGAAAAATCCAACAGGTTCTGAGTGGTTCTGGTGGAATGAGACCCCGTGAAGGAATAGGATCGTTCGGGTAGCGCCGATGGAACATTTCACGAGTTCATACTAAATTTCTTGTGCGATCGTAAATTACAACCATTTGTGGGTATTGTTGGTTGGTGTACCTAGCCTGCACATTACGCGGTCGAGGCATCGTGTTCACAATCACTACACTAACACTTAATACACTGCAATCCAAGCACCGTATGACGCGAGCGGCGAGTACGGCGATTAGGTCACGGGATCAATAAATCAATAACGCGTCAATGCACCTGCGCAGTCGTTATGACACTGGTTCCGGGTTCGTTCGTGTTTCGGCGGGAAGCAACCCCGCGCGGGGGTGATATTCGTATTTTTGCGAGTGAGGGAGCGGGACGGAGAGAGTTCAGGGAATCCCGCCGGACGGCATGTCTTTTAGCCCATTGTTATTATTACTTGTAAGGAAAAACCCGCGCGCGCGCAGGTCGGCCGCTCTATGACGTTATTACTTTTATTTGATGTTTGTTTACATTTCGCTTTGCGCTTTACTGCGCTTTAAGATTTTGATACTTCAACATTTATTGGCTTTAACGAAGTATTTTGTTTTAATTACTTTAAGTGTTTATTTGCAATAATAAGTCTTGTGCAATTTGACTTACTACATTTTTAAGGTTTTCCTTACTTGCATTAATAATATTTTTGATTTGCGTATTAATAGCCCTAATGCAATCAGTATCGTGAGTAGTGCCTTAGGTTAAAATAATGCCCATGACTTCGATTCCACCCTGTATATCTGCGCAGATATCCTACTATAATATTATAAATGCGAAAGTTTGTATGTATGGATGTATGGATGTTTGTTACTCTTTCACGCGAAAACTACTGAACGGATTTTGATGAAACTTTACAGTAATATAGCTTATACATCAGAATAACACATAGGATACTTTTTATCCCGATATTCCCACGGGATCAAAACTTACGCGGGTGAAACCGCGGGGCGCAGCTAGTCCTTAATAATATGTATGGTAGCTATACCTACCATCAATTTGCATACAGATCTGTGGTCATATGATCTAATTTAAAAGGATGCCGGATGCTACTATCTTAATCAGTCACCAAGGTCGATCAAATCTAAGTAGTGAGATATAAAACTAACACTAAGCAGGTATGTAGATAGATAGATAAAACATTTATTCAGTGCACACAAAAGACATCATAAATGTAGTACAACACACAAAAGCATAACTTAAATGATAACAAATTAAGTACTTATTAGATATACTTTTATATAAAGAAGGTGTCCTATGTACCTAAGAAGTTGCCTGTTTTTGAAAATGGCTATTGTGAAGATTGATATTTTTCATTCTAATGACTTAGGTACGAGTACATGGAAAAAAATTAAGAAAAAAAAAAACGGACGTTTTAAAAATTAATTATTATTTTTTTCTAAATTCAAATAAATTTTATAATATTATAGTGTGACATTTTGTTTTTCACAGTCAGTTGTTAATTTGTTTTTCCGCCGTTCGATTTTTTCGCTGTTTCTGTAACCATGGAAAACGCGAAATTGCGCGCTATTTTCCAACGCTATTTTAAATCGAACGAGCCGGTGAAAATCGTCTCTGAAGAGTTCATCGATTCCCGTCCCCAGGATTTTTATAGCAGAGCCATCAGCGAACTTCCACTAAAATAGCAAAAGTGCATCTTCAGCAACGGACAATACTTCGATTAATTTAATTTATGTACAGACGCCAGCAGGTCAACCTACCCCAATCTCAAATATCTTTGATAGATTTTCAACTTTAGTACAAAGGAATAAGGTTTATATCCAAATGGGAAAATCTGACAGATTGGGGTAGCTTGATGTGCTGGCCTCTGTACCTAAATTATTTTCATTAAAAAATATCTATGTATAACGGCAATTTCATAGAACCTAATACAAACAGAAAAATAAGTAAAAGAAAAACATAAGTACTTACATAAAAGAAATAAAGTGACACTATGACACAAATGTACCTATTTTAAACAAACAACTAACTCGACCAATAACATTGGAAAACCTGTGGTCAACCCCTCTACTTGTTCAATGTATGTACGCCCGGTAGACCAAACAGAAGTAGTTAATATAATAAAGTCAACTAAAAATAAACATAGCTGCGGTATCGATGACATTCCACCAATTTTATTAAAGCAATGCGCAATAGAACTTTCCATTCCTCTAATGGTTTTAATAAATCAAAGCTTCCAAGACGGCCAATTTCCAGACGCGCTTAAAGTAGCTTTAGTAAAACCAGTTCATAAAAAAGGTGACAAGCATATTCCAAGCAATTATAGACCCATAGCACTGCTACCAACCTTTTCCAAAATATTTGAAAAAGCTATGTACAGACGCCAGCAGGTCAACCTACCCCAATCTGTCAAATTTCTTTGATATATTTTCAACTTTAGCTCAAAGGAATAAGGTTCATATTGAATTGGGAAAATCTGACAGATTGGGGTAGCTTGATGTGCTGGCCTCTGTACAATCAGCTATATAAGTTCTTAGAAAAGTTTAATATTCTTGACGATGCACAAAATGGATTTAGAAAATGTAGATCAACAACATTAGCGGTTTATAAATATGTTCAACAAGCGCTGCAACATATAAACGACAAACATTATGTAATTGGGCTACTACTAGACATGACAAAAGCATACGACAAGGTCCTTTATGACATCTTACTTACTAAACTATATGGTTGCGGCGTACGAGGACCAGCTTATTCGTGGTTCAAATCATATTTACATAATAGAACACAAATAGTACAAATTGAAAATTACGATCATGATAAAAATGAGATCAAAACTATTAGATCACAAGAAAAACAAATTACTTGCTCAATCCCACAAGGAAGTGTATTAGGATGCCCACTATTTTTAATCTATATTAATGACCTTCCCAAAACATTAGATAAAGAAAACGCTTTACCAGTATTATTTGCAGATGATATCTCAATATTAATCAAGTGTGAAAATGTAAATAACCCTAGTCTACAAATACAAGATACCCTCCAAACTGTAGATACTTGGCTCCAGATCCACAACTTGGAAATTAATAGTAATAAAACTAAACTAATACAATTTAGATCATACAAAAAATTACCTCTTAATCTAAAAACAACATTCAGAAACACGCAAATAGAAGAAGTTAATACATTTAGCCTACTTGGCATAAATATTGACACACACATTAACTGGAAGTCACACATAGAACACATAAAAACAAAACTCTCTAGATTCTCTTACGCTCTTTTCCAAATTAAACAAAGCACTAACACGCAAACAGCTATGGCTGCTTACTACGCATACGCATACTCATGGCTGCGATACGGAGTCATGCTATGGGGAAATAGTGTGAACGTAGATGAACTATTCATATTGCAAAAGAAATGTATAAGAATTCTAGCCCAAATAGATAATACGGAGAGCTGCAAACCATTCTTTATAAAATATCAGATTCTAACTCTGCCTTCAATATACATACTTGACATTTGCGCATTTGTTTTTAAAAATATCGACAAGTTCACTAAAGTAGAAGATACGCACAACGTCAACACTCGCCATAAAAAGAGGTTATGCGCTCCATTCTCAAGAATTAAAATGTTAAGTGATAGCCCATACTATATGGCAATAAAAATATATAATAAGTTACCCAACATATTTAAAACTGAAAAATCTGTAACAATATTTCAAAAAAGGCTAAAACTATACCTAATCCAAAAATGTTTCTACTCAGTAAAAGAATATTTAGAGTCCAAAAGTGGCGATCTGTCCTATACATAAAAATGTAAGAAATATATCTATGGTCCAATACAAACAATAACATCTAGTCTATCAATCAACTAACTAACTAACTAACTTAATATAAAATTATAATTTGTACTACCTGAAAATGATGACATTGTATTAAATTCATTATTATTGACATTTAATTTTGACATAACTAATTTCTCAATGTAATTGTACTAATATAAAAGATAATAATAATGTTAATGCATGCTAATTTATGTTGATAAGGGCAGGCGAATGATAAAATTGCAATGCTTGTAAAAGGCTGCTAAGTCATAAGTACTTACTAACATAACACCAACATTTCACACTTAGTTTGCAATAAACGTTTTGACTTTGACGTTTTGACTTTGACTTAAATCAAATAACGAAAAAGTGCGATGTGCGTTTCAAGGTTACCCCAAATGGGAGTCCAGCTCAGTATGCTTCAGGCATACCTGACGCTGATATTCTGCTGGATCCCTGCAGTGACTGACACACGGACGTCGAGCAGATGAGATAAATTGGTGTTGTGACAAATTGTTTTCCAACGCACTTGCTTGTAAAGTGGCTCTTAATGAACCGCTTTTAGTTGCAGTGTATTAAACACGCGTGTTTTTTTACTTTAGATTACCGCACTAGTGCGCGCCACAGATAACTATTTACTAGTCTGACATGTGCGCTTTTTTAAAATCTCATCAAAGAGACTTCATGCCAAAAGGAATCCGCGGGCCATAATTCACATTTTCTTTTAAATAGTCTGAATAAAATTGTCCTTGGTCCCAAAATGAACTAAAGTTTATTTAGCTTACATTTTCCGTGGTCCCTCCCGGAACCAAATGGAAAAGATCCTGACTGGCGCTCTGTTATTGCGGATTTTCACTAAACTAATGTATATTTCTTTATGCAAATAGTACTTTCTAATCTACAATTTAACCTAACAATAAGACAATACTACGATCAGTCAAAACAATCATTATTTTGTGTTTAGGTATTATATTTTTTATATAGGTTGTTTTGCCCGTGCCTTTATTTACACTTGCGTGCGTATCGCTAGCGCGCCGCGAGGAAAAAACAAGGCCAGCGCGCCATTTTCCATAAATATTTGCTATATGTATAATTAATAAAAGTCTGTTTTTTTCCTCGCAAGTATGTTGAAAAACGTCGTATGAAACGCGTGTGCATTGATCATTACACACTCGGTTCCCTTATCGCTACGCCTACTTATCTTCTCGCCTACGGCTCGTGCGAAAAATACCGCCTCGGATATAATGACCAACGCTATGTTGGTCATTATATCCGAGGCGGTATTTTTCGTACATGTACATGTATCATAATGTACTATTGTGCCCGCAACTTAAACTATGTACTTATTGTATTATACAGTAAAGTTTCGCTTTGGAAAACGTTCTTGTTCGTTGATGTGTTGATTGTGTTTTAATTAAGTACTTGAGTATTTATAAATGATAAATGATTTTATTTCTGTACCTAAGTAGGTTTGTACAAAGTTACAAACACTTTTACACGCCAATCATATTTTTTAAAAACGAGATGAGTTCGGCGTTTCCTATCTGACTAGTCTGAGAAGAAAGGCCGAAACAAACTCAGAGGTCACAGTCTCTCTTAAAGTCCAGACATAATCTTGGTCAGATCATGTGGAGACCATGTAGATTGGTGTCTGAAATGGTCTTTTGAGGAAAGAACCACACAGATTGAGTGGACCCGTCCAGTCAGTGCACGCATTTGTCAGCACCCAATCATGCAGCTCAACACAAACTTAAGGAGCTCAACGTTTCGTCGAACAATACCAAAGAAAGGACATTTGGGTAGGTCGCATAAATTACTCAAACTGCCAGATCATGACTAAAACTATCTGAGAAAAAAATAAAGGCAAAAGAAAATTAACTCATAGGTATTGTTTAAAATTTAAAAATGAATAATCGTTTTAAAATTTTCGTGTAGACCCGATTCTGTTTTCGCGATACAATGTGTCTTGAATGACCATAATATGCTATTCCTGTGATTGTAATTTCTTTTGAGGTCCCAGGTTGTATCCCCGAGTCGGACCGTTTGTTGATCTTTTCATTTTTCTGAATTTCTCAGTAGTAGACTGGCTCTGGAATTAATTTAATTTAAGGCAGTAGGCTTGCCCTAATGAGGGACTTTCTACATAACAGGCACAATATGGGTGTACAATACACGTGTAGTCTAGTGATACTCGTGTAATTTAGTCGTCATAATTATCATTATACAATCCGTCTGTTGCCGGAAGCCATATTTGTTCTGAGACGGCCTTGAGAGTTGGCGGCAAATCACGCATAATAACAGATCACAACTTGTTTAAGTATACATTTTATCATCAGTTGAATAATCTACGTGGAATTAAATATCATTATACGTATTCAAAACAATAACTATACAACGTGTAACGTTAAATGCGCAAAACCTCATACATCCCAATTAGAGCATTGAGTTAAAAGCATAATACAATGACCAAAACGATTTTTTTAAAGCTAACTATTTTTATTACCTAAGAAAATCATGTTCATACTAGCATTAGTGTATGCATTCAAAATTGAGTTTTATTGCCTTAAAATAAGACTTAATTTTCTTTGGCTCAATCGGCGGAGAGTATGGCAAAATACATAATTTTTGAAAAAAAATAGAGGTTTCTATTAAAAATTAAGTACTGAAATGATTCAGTTGTCAATTATGAACAAACTATTTTCAGGTTTTGCGCATTTAACGTTACACGTTGTATATTCGACGTCGTAGTGGCTTTACCACTTTTGGCAACAAACAAGAACCAGCCTATAATGATCCCACTGCTGGGACACAGGCCTCCTCTCTGTGTGAGGGAGTGGGCCGTAATCCACCACGCGGGCCCAGTGCGGGTTGGTAGATGTGAGATGTTACTATGTCTTCGAATTTTTGGTTCTAGGAAATGCTGATTTCCTCACGATGTTTTCTTTCACCGTTTTAAGAGCAGTGGTGATGAAATAATTGACACAAAGTAAAGCGCCTGTCTGGGTTCGAACCTACGACCTGCACCCTAATTGCGTAACACACGATCAATCACAATCTGTTTCAGTTTGACAGTTCAACAACATTCATTGCGTTATTTACGTTGTTGAGCAGAAATTTTCCGAACATATGCAGCAATGTATTAGCAATCTGTTTCAAAATGATTCAGATTATGATTAATCGTGCGTTACGCAATTAGGGTGCTAAAATAAATAATGAACAAACTACTTTCAGGACTTGTGTTTATTCTGTTACAACTTGTATAAGGAGAAGAATAAAACACAAAAAAAAAAACAATATGAATGCACAAATATTAATCACAAAGTAGATGTTTTTAAATTACATTAAATCTTACATAAAGATTTTGAAATTAATGCGTAACTGAATATTATACTAATTGAATCAGAATCCTAATTTTAGTAGTTTATTCGGAGTACTGAAAATCAGAATGTCGTTTTTCGGACCGTGAAACCCATCGGGCATTTGATTCTTCGCACGCATGAAAATCGGAAAACACAAATCGGATTTACGACTTTCGTTAAAATAAATTTCGTGATTTTTAATAATAGACATTATAATTCTTAGGTATTATGAAATTCGGACTTTTGAAAATCGGAACATCGAAATTCGGAATAAAATATTTCTGAGTGTTTGGGTGTTTCCTGACTAACTGTCACTTAGATAAATAGACTATTCATTTGGTAACGCGCACGGCTATGTGACATTCAATGATAAGTTGGTAAAGTATTTGTGAGGTCTACTATACCTATAAGCAGCTGATAGTGTGGATAGGTACCTATACCGTTACTGGCGTACAAATAATGCTCCAGGTAAGATTACATGCAGATTTAAAATAAACAATATATATACGTACAATCAATGTACGTGTTTGTTGAAAGATATTCCTGTATTTACCGTAGATAATACATTGTTACCTTATTGTTTCGATGTGTGATCGGACCGATAAGATCGATAGGTAATAAAAATATACTAAGGGCCGGCGTTCACTGCCGGCACGGCACGGCATGGAATGGCAAAGGATATTAATACTAATCAAGTTATTTTGAATCTTATCTCAGTGAGTTTAGAGTTCATGTTACTTTATTTCGATACCACGATGCCGCGACGCGCCGCGGGATGTTGTGGCATGACGCGACGGGCCCGGCATGACGCGGGATGCTGCGGCATGACGAGTCATGTTACCTTAAAACCTCTAAACCCATGTTTTGACAAATGAAATACTTTAAAATTCAGCAAAAAAAAACATTTGATTGGGGTTCTGAACAAAAAATATAAAACAAATCTTAAACAGTTATAGAGGTATGAGGAACAGGGTGTAAAGTTCACTCATACTCTATAGAAAAGGGAGGATCCTCCGATCAGACGGGTGTTGGTTGCGTCTGTCGGGCAACTGCCCGATGATTCATGACGGGCCGTTGTATTTATGCCAGTTGCGCGGTAAACTCTGCTTGCGAAATGCAGGATTTTGTGATGTCAGTATGACGCGTTGTTCGCATGTGGTGTTGTAGATACTGCTACACAGCTTAAAATATTTTTAAACATATTGCACACTTAGATCACAAAAGACAAAAATCCGCCGAATTACAAGGCACTTCTATTTTGCTACGCAGCGAGCTACGCCGTAGCTCACTCCTACGCGTGTGCTACGAAGCGTAGGCTTATCGTAGAACTATTTTTAGGTCACTTTGTTGATAAATACAAGCCTATTCATCATATTTTTCGGAGGTTTATGTAGGTGTAAGGTATATTTATTTGTAAAGCAATGCAGGCGTCTCAACAAACCATGCCCCAGTCTAAATTACATGTACTTATATATTTAGTTCCTATACGTAATATTCTAGAGAATGTCTCCTCAGGGTCGAGGTTCAGCCTCCTCATGGCGGCGCTGAGCTGCGTGTAGTAGTGGTCGGTCAGCTTCTCGAAGTACTTGGCGCGAAACTCCTCGCCGGAGCCGGTGAAGATGAAGTAGATCAGGTCGGTGACAGGGCTTCCTCCCTGAAGGGTCTGCAGATCCACGATCTTAATGTCCACTTTGCCATCCTGGAATTAGAAGAAGATATTATGGTAAGATTTGCTCGTAACTTTCAGAGACGCAGCTTGGTTTCATGATTATTTATGTCATTTTATATTTATCTTTTCTATAATCAGATTTTGGAAATGCACGCCACTCGTGCCGCATGTGGCATAAGAATTGGGCGAAAGTAGTAAGCTTCTGAACACTGGCTGTTGAAGTGGCGGAGCGGTAGACCCAGAAGGAGATGGCGTGATGAGTTAAGAGACATAGACTAAAGGATTAGGGCTCTAATTGTGAAAGAGCGAGGAAAATGAAAGACGGGAGTGTCGTGGCCTCCTCTTTGCTCTGCAGTGCAGTGGGGTGATAATTATCTGACCGAACCGTGGGAATGCGTTGCAACTGCAAAGTTTAGGTAATATTGGACATTCTCAATTTATGCATGTCATTAAGAAAAAATTTGCTAGTTTAAGACATGCAACAATGCTCGTGTTTATTTTATAACTAGCTTTTGCCCGCGACTTCGTCCGCGTGGGTTTCAACTTTTCTCAAATAAATTTAAGACCATCTCCACCTCCCCTTATTAAAATTACTAAAATTAATGTTTACGATCTTTATACTTTATTTAGAGACGTATTCGGACCAATTCTTTAGTTAGACTACCTAAGATGTTTCAAATAAACTGTCCTCCTTTTCATCACGACAGGGCTTGTTTCTATTAAAAAAGCATTTAAGTAGTTCGTTTCCATTTTTATGACTTAAAGATTTTATTTATACCCATTATCGAGTTAATGGAAATTGGAGTTTCTACCCCTTAAACTTTATTACCCTTTTCCACCCCGGTAGGAGACAATTTTTGAAAAACCCTAAAACTTAACATACTTTTTTTGTATAAGTAAATATTACACACTCATTTAACCTGGAGCTAAAATTTTCAATCACTCGCTGGAGCATCGCTCTTGGAATAGAGTTTATTTCTTCAGTGATTCTTTGCTTCAAAACATTCAGGTTGGGTGGCAATGGATTTTAAACTTTACTTTTTAGGTAGCCCCATAGGAAATTCACGTGACCGTTGATGTGAAAATTCGATTCGTCGGAGAACCAGATGTTATTGAAACTCCTAAAACGGTTTTTCATTGTCCTGCAGAATTCGACTCGTTTATCAGGATCATCAGGCTTCATTTCTTGAACAATAACAATTTTTATAGGGGTGAAAATGTAAGTCTTTCGAAAGAATGCGATGAACCGTAGATTTGTTCAAATTAAGAGAAGCTGCGCGCAATCTCAACGACTGTCGTGGGTCGGCCATAACAGACTGGCGAACGCGGTCGACGTTCATGCTCGTTCTTGATGTCCTTTTGCGCCCAGACGATTTGTCCGGCATTTTATTCCCAATCTCTTCAAACTTGCACACCCAATGCTTAATTAAATTGGCACTTAGCACATGTTTTAAGCTTGTTAAATTAAAACGTGTCCTGTAGAGACGACGAACAATAGTGTAGGAATCGTTGTTTTTATAAAACGCTCGCACGCAAAACGCGCGCTGCGGTACCGTGAAACGATCCATGGCTACTAAACTTAATAAGCCGGCCAAGCTTTTGAGACCACTCCCCTCCCCCTGCTATCTGCAGTTAGCGTCTATTGGTCAATTCAAAAATGAAAAACATTCTGAGACACCCTTTATATACCAATTTTCAAGCCACGCAATAAAATACTCCTCTGTGAAGTTGACTACCCCGTCAGGGTTAGATTTTCGAGAAACCCGGTTACACTTTATTATTTATTTTGGTTTTACGTATACATACTGAGTTTCGAGTTTATATTATTGGACCGCGCGTTAGAATTCTTCCATATAAACTTTGACACCCACAACCTCCCTTTAAAGTAGTTTAGAAAAACATAAAATGACAAACTATAATTTACTTAGATAAGTATTTGTGCCAAGTTTTGAGCTTAAATTTATTTATACCATAATTTTGGAGGTAATCAAGATACGCACTATAATACCGCCCTTAAAAATCGAATTACCACATTTTTCCCCGTCAAGGATCTATTTTCGAAAGACCCATTACTTATTATTGTTTCTTTTCTGTCAAAAGTATTAATACTGAGTATCGAGTTAATCGGACCGGGCGTTAAAATTTTCCACACAAACTTTCATCACCCCCTAAACCTATATAATTTGCGGGATAGTTTTGAAAAATATAAATGATAAACTTTATTACTGACCCAGGCAAGTATTCCTTCCAAGTTTCGAGTCTATTAACCGAATGAATAAGATATATTCATACAAAGTGTTTCCCTACTTTTCACCTACTTTTCACAGAGGAGAAATTTTGAAAAAAACGTTTTGGATGTGTTCATAACTTGACTCAAAGATTGTTTATACTAATTTTCGAGTTAATCAAGCCACGCAGTAAAATGGAAATTAACTACCCCTTTTCACCCCGTCAGGAGTAGATTTTCGCAAAACCCTGATACACGTTATTCTTTATTGTTGGTCCTAAGTATAAATACTGAATTTCGACTAAATCGAACTGCGCGTTAAAATTCTTCCATGCAACTTTTGATACCCCTCAATATCCCTTTAGGGGGGTAGTTTAGAAAAACAAAAAAGAACTAACTTCATAATTTACTTAAATAAGTATTGCTGCCAAGTTTCAAGTTTATTAATCAAATGAATAAGAATTTTCATATAAACTGTATACGTCGTTCTTTATGATCCTAAGTATAAATACTGAGTTTCGACTTAATCGGATCGCGCGTTAAAATTCTTCTTTATTTATGTCTGGACCTTAAAAGAGACTGTGACCTCTGAGTTTGTTTCGGCCTTTCTTCCCAGAGTAGTCAGGTAGGAATACAAATTTTGACACCCCCCAATCCCCTGTTAGGGGTAGCTTAGAAAAACTAAAAATGCCAAACTTCATAATTTACTTAGATAAGTATTCGTGCCAGTAGGATATTATTGGGCATTCTATTCCAATAATGAACGATCGACTCGACTTAGGCATTCTATATCACTATCCGCCAGTAGCTCGGCAAGTTCGACTTCGCTACAGACAGTGGAATAGAAAGCTCAATAATGAACGATCGACTCGACTCTAGTGTATTACTTTATTCGACCAATGAGCATGCGAGTTCGCTATCGCTCTGAAGGGTAGTACAGAATGCTCAATAATGAACAAGCGACTCGATCAATGACCAGTAACGCGAAATAGGTTGCGGTAAGTTTATAAATGTTAACGTACTTTATACATTCACTCATTTTCAATCGGTTCATTTCCGACAGTAATTATGAAATTTGTAAAACAACCGCAATCGCTGCATGTTAATACAGTCTGCGATGATATTTGTCAGACTAGTTTTCGTCATGGAGAATTATTACCTAACTCAGTACGATGTATCATTTGCGGTCCGTCCAATTGTGGAAAAACCAATTTATTAATTGGTCTTCTTATACACGAAAATGGATTAAGATTTGAAAATGTTTATGTTTATTCAAAAACTCTGCACCAACCCAAGTACATTCTTTTAGAAAGAGTTTTGCAACGGGTGCCTGGTATTTCCCTCCAAAAATATCATGGAAATCAGGAAGTACTAAGCGTTCAGGACGCGAAACTCATCTCCGTGATTATTTTTGATGATGTTGCTTGTGAAAATCAAAGTAACATGCGTGATTATTCTGCAATGGGAAGACACAAATGCATTGATTGTTTTTATCTAAACCAAACTTATAGTAAAATCCCTAAGCAGTTAGTAAGAGACAATGCGAACTTAATCATACTTTTTAAACAAGATGAAATTAATTTACGACCTCGTATCGATATACGAAGAACATGTCAACACTGATATGACATGGATTGAATTTCGTGAAATTTGTTCGAAAATATGGAGTGAACCCTTCAATTATGTAGTGATTAATAAGGTTTGCTCCAAAAATAAAGGATGTTACAGAAATAAATTTGATACTTTTGTTGTCTTTGATTAAAAATACTAATATTTAAGACCGTTACTCTCGCGATATTATTATTCTTCAGACAACGCTTAATGAATCACGAACTGGCTTTTTTTTCTTATGGAAAAATCACTGAAACGACAAATAGTTGATGCTGCAGAAGCTGTTAAGAAGAAAGTGCGAAAGATGAGAGATGCTGAGATTAACAATCAGCAAGTCCTGGAATCAGTTTTTAAGCTGGTAACAAAGCCACTCAACCTAATTGCTAATGTCAGTAACCAGACTTCTCTCCTGCGTAATACCTACAGAAAATTAAGAAACCGAAGTTCCATTTATCGATAAAACTTTGCAAAAAGAAGTCCCTATTAGTAAAGGAAGCAATGATAATAACAACGACAATGCAGCCGAATATGAATCTGATATCGAAAGTGACTATTCATATAAATCATTAGTTGAAAAAGACCAAGGTGGTGATACGTCATCCTGGTCAGTATCTTCAGAAGCACTGACAGATATTCCGTTTGGTGTCAGAGTAGAGGGTGATAAATTGATGTTAGGTTCTGCTCGTATAACGATCAGCGATGAGTATATCATCGTGGCTGGACGCAAATACCGAAATACGCCTGGTTTAAAACAGTTACTGTTGAAAAATAACGTAGATTTAAGCTTGGTTACAGAGAGTGATACGAAACATTATAAGTCGATGCTACTTGACACAAACGCACATCGACGAGACTGTGAGCCTGGTAAACCAATAAAAAGTAATAAAGGGCAAAAATATTTGCAAATTATTAAGCCTCTATTCAAACTTCAAAGTACAATTCAGGACCATCAATCGAAGGGAAAAGGGCTACCCTTAACAAAAATGTGGAAAAAAAAACGTAGATTTTGTTTATTGGGACGATCCAAATGAACTGGTGGATAGGTTAAAATTATTAATTGCATCTCGAGATGCTGGTAACACAGGATTAGATAGTGAAATTATATCTACCATCGAAGAATTGCGTGAAAGTAAAGTTATAAATAAATAAATATTTTATAATGTGTTTATTTTATTATCAGCCTGCCATTACAACGTAGATAAATTCGGACACTACATTCACAAAAGAATGCGTTTATCAGAGTTATTTGAATTTAATGAGAATGCATTGTTAAAATCGGAAAACGGAGATTTTGATCTAAAAACATCAAGATTGAGAGGAATTCGATCTCCAGTAGACGCAGACGATGCTGTGAACAAGGATTATGTAGATCGATTGAATGCTAATATGATAAAAGAATTTAATAATATGATTGGATCATTGCGTTCTCAAATCATAAAAGAGGCAAAGGGTACAGTTCAGGCTACTTTAAAAGCAAGGATACCTGAGGTTTCAACTCATTTGCAAGATAAGTTTTATACTAAAGCAGAGGTAGATAAATTACTTCAAAAAACTCCGTAATGGCAAAACAGCAAATTGTTAACGAAATACACAAAGCAGCTCGAAGAAACTTCCTTAGACGTCCTGTCATTCTAAAGGGGATCGATGACTTGTGGCAAGCTGATCTGATGGACATGCAAAACCTGAGAAAATATAATAAAGGTCACAATTACATTTTAGTCCTGATTGACTGCTTCTCAAAGTACGCTTGGACAGAGCCGTTAAAATCTAAAAATAAACTTGATGTTACTCATGCATTTAAACGAATACTGATTAACAGCAATCGCAAACCTGTTAATTTACAAACTGATACGGGAACAGAATTTTATAACAATTCATTCCAAACGCTTATGAAGACTTACAATATTAACCATTACTCATCGTTTTCTACCAAAAAAGCTTCGATCGTAGAGCGACTGATTAAAACTCTTAAAAATAAATTATATAAATATTTTAGTCTGAATGGAAACTATAAGTGGTTAGGTATACCGGAAGTTACGTTGAAAATATATAACAACACAAAACATCGGACTATTAAATTTAAACCAATCGAAGTAAATAAATCTAGTGAGTCAGTTATAAAATAAAATATTAAAAAAGCCTTAAATCATTTAACCGTCCGTAGAAAACCTAAGTTCAAAGTAGGTGACTTTGTTCGTATCAGTAAATACAAACACAATTTTGAGAAAGGCTATACACCTAATTGGTCAACTGAAATATTTACTATAAAAAAGATTAATCATACCATACCAGTAACATATCATATAGAAGATCAGCGAAAGCAAGGCATATTGGGAACCTTTTACGATCAAGAACTTCAAAAATCTGACTATCCTGGTATTTACTTGATAGAAAGGGTTTTAAAAAGAAAAGGAACAAAAATGTTTGTGAAATGGTTGGGTCTAAACAACGAAGAAAACAGCTGGATCGACAAAACTGCAATAGTGAATTAAAATAATTATATAATAATTACTGTTGCATTATTTCTTTCATTACACTTTGGACAATGCAAGGAGGTGAACTTGTTAATACGTTAATTAACAATCTACCGTTCGAACTTCATTTACCAGGTTACAATTATTGCGGTCCGGGACGTTTCTGAAGTTTTGTACTTCAGAAACGTTTACTACGAGGTGACCGAGGTGTAAATAAGCTAGGCAAAGCTTGTATGCATCACGACATTGCATATGGAAACCATACAGACTTACCCAATCGTCATAAAGCTGATTTACAACTACTAAATATGGCTAAACAAAGACTTAAATCGAACGATGCTGGGAAAGGTGAAAAACTTAGTTCATGGTTAGTAAGCAAAGTTATGAAAGCCAAACTGAAATCTGGTTCCGGAGTTATAACGTTTAAAAGTTTCGTGTCAAAAATAAGAGCAAAAACAAAGAAACTAAAACCAAAGGACAGTAAAACTTTAATTAACGCTGCTTACTCAGCAGCAAAAAAAAAAATTCCAAACATACAAAAAATTCGAGTACCGCGAGTGATACCCTTACCAAAGACTGGAGGTATTCTACCTTTAATCCCTATTTTTGCGGGCTTATCAGCTTTAGGAACTTTAGCTGGTGGTGCGGCTGGTATTGCAAAAACTGTTAACGATTACAAAGCAGGTCAGCAAAATTTGCGAGAAACACAACGACATAATAGGACTATGGAGTCTTTAAAGTTAGGCCAGGGTTTATACATTAAGTCACATAAAAATGGTAAAGGTTTATTAATAAAATCTTCAAAAAACTGAAAAATAAGCTACCTAATCGTCCTCTAACTAATGTAGACATCCAAAGGCATGCACTCAAAATCCCTTACTTTCGAGGAGTTTACATGAAGGATCAGTTACCAAGGACGCCAAAACGGATTGAATGTGGTATCGTCAACTTAGACGATTATAAGAACAAAGGGACGCATTGGGTAGCTTATGTAAAAGTATGCAATTATTGTGAATATTTTGATAGCTTTGGAGATTTGAAACCTCCAATGGAATTAATGCGATATTTTAAGAATTGTAATGTTTTTTATAATTATACAAGATATCAGAAATTCAACACAGAAAATTGCGGACACTTATGTTTAGAATATCTGTGGACTTTTTGGAATAAAAATGTATATATAAATCATAAGCATTTCTTTTATTTGAATCATTTGCAAGATGTCAATCACATTATCAATAACTGGAAACTCGTCAACTTTAACTACCTACTATCCTAACACGTTGCAACTATATGGACAGTATGAGTGTGCTTTATTGCATTTCTCAATATTTAATTCTATTCCGAACATTGACAAAACGAATAATAAGTTCTATTATGGTTCCAACGAGGTTATTGAAATACCAGACGGTACCTATGAATTGCAAGATATTATTGATTATTTGAAATCTGAAATGAAAGGTGCATCAATCAAACTACAGTGCAATAACTATACTTTAAAAACTACTGTATATTGTACAAAAGACATAAATTTTAATAAAGAAGACACTCTCAAGAATGTGTTAGGTTTTAAAATAAGCAGATCTTGAAAGCAAATAAATGGCATGTGTCACAGTTTCCAGTCAACATTTTACCTACAACAGTGATCGATCGAATGTGATATTGTAAGCGGCTCGTACACAAACGGAGAACCGAGTCACACTAACGTGCCTCCCGGATATAGGATTATAGAAATCCCGAAAAACGCAATATACTTTCCAATCAACCAAAACAACATTAGTTGCATACATATTAGGCTGTTAGATATAAATAACTGCTTAATTGAAATAAATGCTTTGAGTTTGAGTTTGAGTTCTGTGGCCAAACGAACGAAACGAAGCAAATTGTTTATTGAAGTTTTTGTTTGAAGTGACATTGACATGAGTTCCAATGTGTTGCCTGAATATTAAAACAAATGATGATCTATTTTGAAATCGATTTAGCATCATTTATTCATACGACTTTTTTAGAAACGTTGTTGTCACTGGGAAATCACCAATATTTAAAAAATAGTTTTTTTAAACTTAGAAGAAAACACTGAATCACTTTTTATTGTATTTTTTTTCTATTTGTATTTTTTAAAAATATCGATTAATTTACCTATTTCATCTGGCAACATTGTTTAATAAATTTGCGCGGTGAAGAAGTGCAGCTGTATTTGCATCTCAGAAGAAAAAATTATTAACTATAATAAATATGTGCATCAACAAATCAAAAATATCAGTTCCGCTCAAGCTTCCAACCAAATAAGAGCTTGCCTTAACAAGAAAATAAAATTAACTAAAGACAACAAGGCATTCCTCAAAGCGATCGGTTTGCTAAAATGAATATCTTAGACGTTTTATCCGCTCCGACTTACGACAACACTGTTGAAGGAATCTAATTTCATTCTTACAAGCCCTACGTAACTAGTTTCAATAGAAACGATGAAATCCGCATACCTATTAACCAACAGGACTTGTATGTACTTCCTTCAGCTAGTAGGTACCTTGTATTTGGAAGGAACTGTTATCGTTAGCAAAAAGGATATGAAAGAGAAAGCCACTAGTGTTCATTTTACTAATAATGCTTTACTCTACCTGTTCCAAGATATAAGATACGAGCTGAATGGAGTGGAAATTGATAGAATAAAAAATGCTGGCATAACTACCACCATGAAATCGTTAATATCAATGAATGAAAGTGAATCAAAGATATCTAATGCATGTGGCTGGAATATCGATGGTATGAAAAATATTCATGGGGGTAGTTTTTCCGCTTCTATGCCACTCTGTAACATCATGGGTTTCGCAGAAGATTTCAAGAAAGTCGTGATAAATAGTAGGCACGACCTGATATTACTACGAAGTAACTCTAACCTGAATGCTGTCAAACTTAACACCGGTGAATTTGTAGACGACGTTCAGATAAATAAAATCATCTGGCGTGTACCGCATGTTAAAGTGTCCGACAAAGAGAAAATAAGTTTATTAAAACTATTTGAAAAAGATCGACCACTCCAGATGATATTCAGAAATTGGGATCTGTACGAATCCAGCTTTACCTAAAACTACAAAACATACCTGGTCTATCAAAACTTCCTCACAAATAGAGAAACCAAGATACATAATTATGGGCCTACAAACAAATAGAAAAAACAATTCAAGTTCTGATATGTCTCAGTTCGATCACTGCCATGTTCGTGATGTTAGAGTATACCTAAATTCAACTTACTTCCCGTATGAAAACCTAAATGTAAGTTTCGCGAATAACAGAATCGCTTTAGTATACGAGCAATACATCAGATTTCAACAGTCTTATTACGGACGTCGGCGTCGCCCGGAGCCCTTATTAAGTGAGAAGCAATTTAAAGATTTGGCGCCGCTATTTGTCATCGATTGCTCTAGACAAGCTGATAATGTAAAGACAGGTCCTGCACCCTAATTGCGTAACTCACCATCAATCACAATTTGTTTCAGTTTGACAGTTCAACAACATTCATTGCGTTACTTACGTTGTTGAGCAGAAATTTTCCGAACATATGCAGCAATGGATTAGCAATATGTTTCAAAATGATTCAGATTATGATTAATGATCGTGCGTTACGCAATTAGGGTGCTGTTGTGGATGTAAGAGTGGAAATTGAGAGCGATTCAGACATACCCGATCAAACTTCTGCATACTATCTTATATTGAACGACTGTATAATTGAGTATAAGCCGCTGAGTAATACTGTGAGAAAAATATCATGAATCCGAATACTATCATATTAGACGTTCAAGGGTTTAAAGACCTGAACAATAATTTTATAATAAAAGAATTAGCTTTTGCTAGTCGTGATTATACGCAAACATTTTTAATAAAACCCCCATACTTGTTTAAATACTTAACAATTGACGAAAAGAGACAGGTTAAATGGTTGGAAAGAAATAGAGGTATGTATTGGAATGAAGCTTAAATTGACTATAGAGAATATCGACGTTTAATCGTTCCATATCTAGAAAATAATGAAAACATTGTAAATGGTTTGGAGAAGGTGAAGTGGTTATAGGAACTTTGTGCGAATTGTAAAGTATCAGACCTTGGCGGAGAACAATGCCCTAATTTCTCTGCTTTGCATAAAAAATACTCTGAGGGAAGATCTAATTTTAATTGTAATAAACATCTAACGCATTGTGCGCTTAAAAATGTGCTTTGTTTAAGGAAGTATTTAGAATGGACATAAAATGTGTACCTACTTACTTAGGTTATTGGTTTTTAATAAGGAGTACGAAAAATTATTTAAAATTTGTAGAATATTACCCATACAGAAAAAGGTAAAGACAACTATAATTTTAGAACAGCACAACAAAAAGGAACACAAAGTAAAGAAAGTGTATAACCGACCAGCCCGTAAAGCGACACAGAGAAACAATTACTCGGTCCCTAAGGTGAGGAATTATTTTGGTCAAAGGACGAGACAATGGCTAGTTCCAACATTGTTAACCCTTTGACCGCCACGGTCGTGTATAGCAGACAAATGAAAACGTGCCCAACACGCCCCGTCGGCTAATGCCGACAAGAAAACACCATGTTTTAAGTACAAAATAAATAAACTAAATTCAGTTTTCTGTGTTTATACTTAAAACATGGTGTTTTCTTGTCGGCATTGGCGTGTTGGGCACGTTTTCATTTGTCGGCTATACACGACCGTGGCGGTCAAAGGGTTAAATGAATTGCCTAAGGAAATTTCTACCAAAACAGTATCTAAAAATGCCTTAAAAAATATCCTGCGTAACATGCGTAAGCACTATTTGGGTTTGTGTCCCTAGCGCTGGAACCTAAATTGTTAAGATGTCGCTTCGCTTGACGTATTTGTCCGGAGATTCGCGTTACTTGCTTTATGGAAATTATAGCCTACTACTATCAAAATAAAGTTCATTTTAAGCGACTGAGTTGAGCGAGGGTCAGTGCGGGTACGTCGGGTGAAGCGTACATAATTATTATGTATCTAACGTAAGAATGGGTCGGCCAAACTAGCATGCGCGCGCGACGTGCTGCTGGCGATCGGGCGGCTGCTGTAGTGTCTCACTCGCGCTGGGTAACTCGTCTCCCACCAGTGTACATGTACGGATAATCGAGCTGTAGATCAGTATACTTATGTACCTTTGTGTCTTTTGAAATAAACTCTGTGCAGCTCGAGTATGTGTGCATTTAGGCGTGGTGTGATGCGTATGTCTGTGTTCCGTTACCTTTAGAATTAGGTACCTATGTAATAAATTAATGATGTTAAGAAAAAGAGCTGTGTCCACGAGAACACTGCCGACAAACTGTCCTGCAGTTTGGCAGAAGATTTGTGTAATACTATGTAAATGTTCTTTTGTTGAAATAAAAAAAAAAAAATCTGTAGAAGGTAAATATGCTTTTATTTTGTTATAAACCCCACACTTCTCCAAATAACACAACTTAATAAGAAATTAAATAAAAACATCAAAATAAAAAATAAACACTACGTAGGTACAGTATTACCTCACCAACTAGTTTACACAAACGGTTATTAAAAATCAGTATCTATTAAAGATTTTGATATTTTCATGTTCTAAAGACTCAGTTTCGTCCATAACACTGTCGATAGCATCTTTCACAATATATTGTGCATTTATAAAACGTTCTCACTGTCACTATCACTGTCTATGGCTTGAGGATTGTTATTACAGAGATCTACGACTGAAATTTTTATTAATTTAATACCTTTCACCTGTCTGGACAACTCGACCTGCTCTTGCCTAGCGCTCCCCTCAGTAACATCTGTCAAATATCTGGGGGTGATGATTGACGATGGTCTGAAATGGAACAAGCATATAGAGTCTACTGCCAGTAAAGTTAGGAAAACAATTCATCTCTTCAAGTCATTACGGCATTCTGCAGACATATAGACCCTAAAAATGGTTTACTCTGCACTTTGCCAGTCCATCATCGGCTATTGTATTCTGGCTTGGGGTGGATCGGCCAAAACTAAATTCCTCGAGTTGGAGCGTGCGCAAAGGGCAGTACTTAAGGTTATGTCTCAAAAGCCCTTTCGCTATCCGACTTATCAGCTTTACACCGAGCTCAAACTTTTAACCGTGAGACAGCTATTTGTACTAAGAAGCACTCTCTGGAAACACAATAAAGTACCACCCCCAGACTCACATAAGCGTGGTCAAAGAATAGTATGCCCAACCCCTACTCATAGAACTTCCTTCGCCAGAAGACAGCTGTATGTGTTGAGCTCTCTTGTTTACAAAAATATTAATAAGACTACACAAATAGCAAGGTTAAGTAAACAAGAAGTAAAGGCTAAGCTGAAGAACACGTTGTACCTACTAGACTATGCTCAAACTGAGGAACTACTAACCACTCTGACATAACTCACGACATTCCATACAAAATATGTAATACAATCACCGACATCTTTAATACAACAAAAGACGCCAAGCTCGTACTAACTTAAACACAGTCTTACAATCGACACCACTACATTCACATACATAGGCTCCTCATATCACACTTACACTACACAAATACACACATTTCCCAGTCACACACACACACTCACACAACGCAAACAAAACACACGACTCCCAGTCACACACATAGAATCAACCAACAGTCATTTTACTTTTTAATTAATTTTTTTTTCTTTTAAAATTAACTATTCAATATTTTTTTTTTTTTTTTTACTTTTAGCTTTCTTTTTTTTAAATTTTCTTTAAATCCTACATAATGATAAACTATTATTGTATAATATCACCTTACCAGCTCTTAATTTACGTAAGGGTCTATAGTGTCCGAGTGACAGTAGAACACTGACTCCTAAGTCACAGGTATTCCTAGTTTAGGAGTCAGGGTTTCAACCTTTGAGCGCCTTTAATTTGTGAACTTTAATTAGTTATTAAGCATATTGTAAGGATTTGTATCAATAAAGTATTATTATTATTATTATTATTATTACCTCGTTGCTGTAGTCGACTCATAACGAAGGATTTGATTGGTTTTTGCTTCTTCGACTTTTTCCTGCATCGTTGTTTTGATTTTTTATCTTTCGTGACTTGTTTGCTGTGCTCGGGTTCGCTGCGAAGCATCTCAGAAAATCCCTCGTAAGGATCCTGAGCATACTGGCTGAACACAATCTCGGATTCAGATATCTGGAACAAAATATAGACACAATATAAAACACTAGGTAAGCAGTTAATATAGCAGTCGAAAGCGCTATAATTGGGTTTCCATCGAGGAATTTTTCAAACGCAGCCTGGAGTCTGGATTTGGTTTAGATTAAGTGACAATAGGCTGTGGCGAAATGTAAGTGCACCATTACACCTCCTCCAAATAACAGACAACACACCACATTAACACTGATAAGAACAAAATTGTTAGTTACGAAACAATATAAAAAATCGAGTTATAAATATTTTACTTACCGACATGATTACGATGCACTCTAAAATTGTACAAGTACTCCAGGTGAGTAATATTTCGTAAATGACCAAAAATAGTTATCATTTATACTATCACGAGTACGTTAATAGACAAGTTAGAACGCGATAACCATAAAAATGTTAACTAAGCATTTGTGTCTTTGCTTTTAACACCCTGCCCTGGAGTTACATTGGGGAGGCACTCCGGTATCACCGGGTGCCGACCTACCTCCGTCGAATAGTCGGGGCGTACTTGACGGACAGAGCCGTCATCTACCCCGGTCGCAACGGGGAATGGAACCGGCGAGAGATGTCGTGCGGTGTCCCACAGGGATCGGTTCTGGGGCCGCTCCTGTGGGACATCGGTTACGACTGGGTGCTACGGGCCGATCTCCCTGATGGAGTCAGCGTGGTTTGCTACGCTGACGACACACTAGTCCTGGCGCAGGGGAGGTCGCATCAGGCGGCGGCCGACGTGATGACACGCGGGGTTGCGATAGTCGTGGAGAGGATCCGGCAGTTGGGTCTCGAGGTGGCAATGCACAAGTCCGAGGGCATGTCTTTTCATGGGCCTCGGAATGGGCCGCCTTCGGGATCCCAACTAACGGTAGGAGGGGTTCACATCGGCGTCGAGACAACGATGAGGTACCTGGGTCTTGTCCTCGACAGCCGGTGGAACTTCGTCGAGCATTTTCGACGTTTGGCTCCCAAATTAGAACGGGCCGGGGCCGCCTTCAAGCGGCTCTTGCCCAACCTGAGGGGGCCAAACGCCTCCTGCCGGAGGCTCTACGCGGGGGTCGTGCGGTCCATTGCCCTATATGGGGCCCCGGTGTGGGCGCGTTCACTGCGGCGACGAGCCGCCCACTACCTGAACGCGCCCCAGAAGGTGGTAGCCGTAAGGCTAATCCGGGGGGTACCGCACGATCTCGGGCGAGGCGGCAAGCCTCCTTGCCGGACTGCCGCCGTGGGATCTGGAGGCGACAGTCCTCGCGCGCCTGTACGAGTGGCGCGCGGAGGCACTACGCCGGGGGGAGACTCCGCTGCCGCGGCAAATCGCGGCGGAGCGGACCGACCTCCGGCGCGATCTCATGGCGGCATGGAAAGAGCGACTGTCGCAACCCAGCGCAGGGCACGCCACGATAGTGGCGGTAAGACCCCTCTTTGAGGAGTGGCTAGAGAGGCGCCACGGCGCCCTCACCTACCGCCTGACGCAGGTCCTCACCGGACACGGGTGTTTCGGGAGGTTCCTGCACATTATGGGGCGGGAGGATACGCCCGGGTGTCACCACTGCGAGGGTCGCCCGGAGGACACGGTGGAGCATACGGTGGCGGTATGCCCCAATTGGGCGGAGCACCGCCGTGTTCTCGCAGAGGCGATCGGCGGCGGCGGCGACCTCTCGCGCCCGGCCCTGGTTCAAGCCATGGTCCGGGGCGAGAGGGAGTGGGAGGCAGTCACCTCCTTCTGCGAAGCAGTCATGCTAGCGAAGGAGGTGGCGGGACGGTTGAGGGAGAGGGCCTCACGTCCCAGCCGCCGCGGGAGACGCTCCGGGCGTCGGGAGCCGCGAGACGACTCCCGGCCACCGTAGGCGCGGGCCTGCGGGCGGAGAGTAATGGGTAACTCTCCGTCCGATCAGGACCAGGCCCGTGCCGGACGGCGCGTACGTGTTCCACGCGCGCCTCAAAGAGATGTCAGCACAAAGGAAGGGGCCCGTAAGGGCCGAAGCCTGCCGGGGCAGCGGGATTGTCCGAAAGGGTTACCGCTACCCCGGAACACAAAGGGCTAAGGAAGGAACACGGGTGGGTTTTAGTCAGTAAGAGTCTGACACTCCCTTCTGCTCCACCCAGAGCGGGAGGGGTCATTGGATGATTTCCCATCCACAAAAAAAAAAAAAAAAGCATTTGTGTCTCCATGCCGAGGGTATTGAACTGTCGTGTGTTTTTAAATAATTATATTATGTAATGACGAACAGCGTTATGATCGTATTACGTGAACATTAGCTCTTCGAAAATAAATCTTATTGTATTGCGTACATGATGCAATTTACGTGGTTGACAGTATTATAGGTGCATGATGAAACTCGAGTCTCGGTTTGTTTTCATTTTCAACCTACTTCAAAAAGGAGATTCTGTATTCGATCCGTATGTATGTTTGTATGTCCGCGATTTTCTCAAAACTAATGAACCAATTTTGATGTTCCTTTCATTAACGTGATCTACATACTTTCAGGTCGGTTGTTTTTAATAGGGAGGATTTCTTAAAATAAATACCTAGTAAATTAAACAAGTTGAATAGTTATAATCATTCACATTTTATTTCTATTTTTACAAAACAGTAGAATTATTAAAAATATACCTAAATTATATTTATCATACATTAATTAGATATATTTTCTAAAACTAAAGTAAGATTATTACATACATAAGTATATGTAGGTATTAATATGAATTATAAAAAAAATATTAACTATAATATTTATTACAATACATTCTGAGTCTAAAAAACCACATCTTAATTCTTTAAAATCGAAGAGTGACCCCAGGCTCGCGTTGATATTCGATCTACAGATATCGATCGTTTATCGTCATTGCTAGATAAGACAATTTTGTTGACGCTCCGAGTAAATATTTCGTGTTAATTGATTTAAACATAACATTTTTTCTACAACGGATTATCAAATTATTTTAAATAAAATATTTTGATAATCCGTTATGTTCAAGTCCCTTACTACGCATGATTTTACTCCCTTTGCTTTTTTAATGATTTTATTGGGGGTTTTTATAGAGTAAAGTTTTGATCTCAAACCAACAAAATCAGGTCTTCCATTTCATGTTTGAACAGACCTGGAACTTTTTTGTTAATTATTGGTATCTTAGAATAATTTTCAATGTCATAGTTACTCGTGTCAAAATATTGCAAAAAATTATACTTCAAGTCGTGATAAAAATCATTTGTGAATATTTTATAGACTATGAATCGGTATCTGTATAACATAACTGCACTCGGTCTTTATAAAAAGGCTTTACAATATTGTAATGAAAATCATACATGTGTGACTTTGGAAGTTCTAATACAGTGAATCCAATATAAATAGGCTTACCTAAAATAATTTGGTCAGGTTTAATTTGTAGTGCAACTAAATTTTCAGATAGAATAGAAGCACTATGGAAATAGGGGTTGGCTACAAGTCTCTCGGCGGATATTTATTTCTTGGTTCGATTAGATTCATCGCACCATTGATTAACTAAATGAACGGTTACTCTATTTTCAGTATTTTCTAAAGTCTTGCCAAAAACACTGTTATTTAATAAATTAAAAAAGTCTTGTTCGAAGGAACTTTTTGCCTTTTGTCTTAATTGAGTGTTTAATTCTATGTACTGTTTTAAATATGGACTTTGTCTGAAAGTAATAGCTCTGTGAACTTTACGTAATATTAAACCGTTTTGGAAACACTTTTTTAAATGAACATAATGTATCACATAGTTGTACTTATTAAACAAATTTGCAATTAATTTCTTTGTTTTACCTCCCGAGGGTATACATTTCTCAGGACAAAATGGTAAATCATTATGGTGATTGTGTAAATGATCAGGATACAAAAGATCGACTACTAATATGAAGCCCCACTCAGCGTTATCCTCAACATTTTCAACACGAAAATTGGTTAATTCATTTTCACTGAGAAATCTAAAACCAGAATACGGTAAATACTGACACATGCTAAAGCCGTATAGGTTATTACAATCTAGACATACTATAAAACACGGAGGCTGTGATGCATTATATTCTGGCATGTATTTATGATTCACTTTTGCATACCGATGGGAACACATGCACAAACCCCCTCGTATTCCGCTTTGAATCATTCTGACGATAGCCAAGTCCGACACGAGTTCTAACTGGACACCTTTAGCAACATTGCGTCGAAAGATAAACTAGGTGCAGTTATGTAAAACGCGGGATCGAGTTTGAAATACTGTTTACATGTTTTTCGAAAATTTTGAAATATGTCTGTCAACAAAAGCACATCTGTTTTTAAGTATAGATCCGTATACTCGCCGAGGTCATGAATATTGAATTAAGCCCAAACAGTCTGAGCATGATTATAATCTTCATCGCTAATATCTTCGTTGGTCGAAGAATTATGAAAACAATATTTAGATGGTAATGATTTTTGTTCGTAACATTTCCAATCGGTCATATTATAATCATACGGATATACACCTTTACGAGTCAGCAAATTAAATTGTCTCTCATTAGAAAAATGAGATCGAAGATTGACAAAATGTACTACGTGCAATTTTTTAGCAAGTTTGTCTAAACTTGTTCCTAAAAAGTTGAAAGAATCTAAAAACCTTATTTGCACATACTCGTTATCACCAGTAGGAATATAGGTACTTTGTAAATGCTGTATATTTTTCCTTGTTCTTGGGTATTATTTTAATATGCCCTGGAATATCGCCTAACAATCGTAGCCAGATAAATTATGAAAAAATATTGGAACGAATTTTGGTACTTTATGTTGCAGATTACAGTGTCGATGTGCTGCACCTCGGTATCGACCTGTAATATGACAGTGATCCCTTACTCTATCGGTCAAAAGTAAATTCTCACAAATGTAGCATTTAACAGAGCGTTTAAAATCGAGAGCATCTTCCTTTGTGTATATCATAGGCTCGCTTTTGCACAGAATTCTATGAATTATGCTTTAACATCTTCAGTCAGAAAATGTACAAATTTTGAAACACAATCTTTTCCGCGATAACTTCTATATCCGTTAACCCTATCATTGAAACACAATCTTTTCCGTGATAACTTCTATATCCGTCAACCCTATCATTGAAACACAATCTTTTCCGCGATAACTTCTATATCCGTCAACCCTATCATTAAATGATGATACTACATTATAGGCGAACGCGGTCGGCACGTGGCGTTGTGAGTATGACGTGTTGGCGGTGTTGAATTCATCGCCGGAGATCGGTTCGAGTAATGTTTCGAAATCAGCGTAGATGACGAAAGGAATGTTTTGTTTTATATCTGTTCGATATGCAAGTATAGGACGGACAACAGTCAAACACGCTAGTCAATGACACACTGACTTTAATACTCTTCGAGTTTACTTAGCCGGGTCGCAGCCGCGGTTAGTTACATATAAGTACATACGTAATATCCCCTTCCCTTTATTTTGCTATTGCAATCAACCCCAATCAAATAAACAGTAATTCTAAAACTATGCTAAGGAGTAAAGTTGTCGGGTGACAACTCGAGACGTCGTGGATTTATCGCTGGTATGGGCGACAGCGCATCGACCGAGCTGTCTGACTCTGCTAGTGGCGTGCCGAAGGTCACATTTCGCCCTGAACCACATTCACCTTCTCCTTCTCCTCGGAGCGGTGTACTAGTGACTGACGGTGATATCGTAATGTGAACTGGTGATGGTGTTCCTATTTCCTCTAAGTCAGAGTTGGTGTTGTTGCTGATTCGGTCGTCATTCTGTGTCGTCTGGTTTGTGTCTGGTTGGTCGGGCTGAACATCCGGGATGACATCTGTATCCCAAAAGGAGTCGTGTTCTAGTAACTGTGTTTGTCCGTGTGCCCGTATCTGATCCAAGTGTCTTTTTACCAGGCGGTCCATTTCAGGAACATAAACTTCGTACATTACGTTTCCGATCTTTCTCTTTATTATTCCTTCGACCCATACAAACTTTTTATTATTTAAATTTTTCATAATCCACACCGCTTCGTTTTCTTTGTATTGTTTACGTTCTTTTCCTTTATAGTATTTACGCTGTAAGAACTGGTTTTGCTCCACGGTTTGGGTGAGGCAGGAGGAAGAGGAGGACGACAAAGCGGACGTGGCCGACGCCGATGTCGGTGACAATAAATCGAGCCGCGTGCGAAGCGACCGGCCGAATACGAGCTCAGCGGGTGATTTCTCGGTGGTACTATGCTTGGAGTTTCGATAGTCGAACAAAAACTTTGAGATTTGTTCCTTAGATGGTTTCCCCTTGTGATTAAAAATAATGCCTTTGAGACCCCTTTTAATAATTTTAACGAAGCTTTCGGCCTGTCCGTTACTTGACGGATGATATACCGGAGCAAGCTTATGTGTTATACCATTCTTTGAACAAAATTCTTTAAACTCTTGCGAAACAAACGAAGTACCGTTATCCGTTACTATAGTATGTGGAATACCGAAACGTGACATTAAATCTATAAGTTTCTCAATTACTGCTTTCGAGCCATATGATGAAGCCATTATATACACTTCTACCCATTTACTATAAGCATCAACTGCAATTAGAAACATTTGGTTATTAAAGGGCCCTAGAAAATCTAAATGTATTCTATGGAAAGCATGAGGAGGATGTGGCCAGGGCGCGAGCGGAACGCGGGGCGGCGCGGGGCGTAGCGCGCTGCATACTGCGCACGCACTGGCCATCCGCTCCAGCGCGCCGTCCACGCCTGGAAACCATAACCGCTTGCGCGCCTCCGACTTCATCTTTACCACTCCAAAATGGGAACTGTGAAGTTCATTGCATATTTGATCTCTCAACAATTCTGGTATAATAACTTTGTGGCCACGCATCAAACAGCCGTTTTCTACCGATAGTTGGTTACGACAATAAAAGTACGGCATCAATTTGTCGTCGTATACTTTTCTCGGCCAACCTAACTCCACATAATCTTTTACTTTACGCAATGTTGTATCTTTCTCGGTTTCGCGTTGTAAAACAGTTAGTGTAACAGGCAGCCCTCCGTCCACGACGAAGTAAACATATCTGATGATGAGTGTCGCAGTCGGTTGTTAAAAGTTTGTCTCACCTTTACTAAGTGTTGTGTAAATCACATTATAAGTTATAGTTATAGTTAAATCTTTTGTTTGCTTAAGTTTTCTTGTACCTAATTAAGTTTTTATTGTATTATTATGTGGATAACGGTGCTGGTTGCGTTATTACCTAAATGTACTATAAGCTATCTGTACTAGTATTAAGCATTATTACGCAATTGTTTGTTGTCCTGAAGAAATAAAAATAAATAAATAATGACATAGGTAGGTTATAATGCTCCAATTTTATGTAGTCCAAAGTCCAAATGAGTAAATATTCTTCAGATCGTATTATTAAACTTCAGTTACTGATCACACCTGTTTCAGGAGATGATAAAATCGTAGGTATAGGTACTTTGAATGTAGGCTTTTGCTATCAATAAAAATGATTAATTTAATTATTATGAAAAAGGATTTATACTACGTCGTAGCTTTGAGATAATGTTGTAACATTTGTCAGTTTTCGACTTTTAAATAATACAAATGTTACTCATAATTAAAGTAAAAATCGTAACCGGATGTTTATACAAGTAGTCATACGACGTTTTTTCAATTTTGCACAAAATATTACAGTGTGCTCAACCAAATAATTTTTCCAGTCAGCTAAGTCACACTCGCAACAATCAGCTATTTTAGGTAAGGTTGACACGCATTCACATTTATGTATAGGCAAGTATTTTTACACACTACCTACATTTTGGCTTAAAATCAATAAAATATAGTATTATAACATCATGAAAAGTGTTAACAATTAAATTCAACTATTACGAAGAAAAAAAGAACTAATTAACTGCTTTCCTATGCTTTACTCAAGCAAAACAAATTTAATTATAAATAAAACTTAGATATTGTATATATTATGATACGTAAAATAGGTAATTACCTACTAGACACCAATGCAATGATAATTATTTTATTAATTACTTGCAAGCATAATTATTAGCGTTGTTTGTTATTTGGGTGAATTTCAACAAATGCCATTTTTTTATTATATCGGTGAACTTTTTCATTTATGGTTTTTTTGTATATTTTTCAGGTTTTATGTAATCTTTAGGATATTAAATATCCCCAAATTTAATATCATCAACGTATCATTTAAGACTAAAGAGAAAATTCAGTTTGAATTCTGGTTTCCACCGATATGATAAACCGGCACCGATTATTTTTTCTGTACACCGATATGATGAGTTTATCCACCGAGATGATGTACATATCCAGCGATATGATAATCTATCCACCTTTGAACATCAAAATTTTTAATTATGTCTTTCATCAGCCTTTTCTGTTTTTGAAGTGAAACTTCTTTACGCACGCTTGACTTGGGGAGTAAGCTGGCGAACGCGTGACGTAAGCGTTACGAAAAGTGTGATCGGGCAAGGCGAACGGAAGTTAAGTGGGGGATAACGCGCGCACATTTTCTTTCTCTCTTCCTCTCATAGCCAAATACGTTCCGTATATCTAAGCAATAGAAGATCTATGCAAAAATATTAATTTACCAATGAAACCATGAAATAAATTTAAATATTTGTAGAAAATTAATATATGTATATGTGTATACATGTATATATTGTACACACATATATATATATATATATACATACAGATGGAGCGAAAGAAGTTTCACTTCAGTCGTGTGGTCATAAGCACACTCGTTTTTTTTACTCTATTTTGTGTAACAGTATCCTTTTTACCTGGGCAAAGATTTGAATTGTCAGCATCCTAAAAAAACTGAACGACATTGCAGGTCTATATTATTTGATTTAATCGGGATTTGTCTCACTTCTAAATTACTCTATTTGAATTTCTTAAATTCTTGATGTAGTCTCATGTATCTCTTTTTTTACATCAGTTTCTCTTTATTAGCCTTTGCCAATTGTTTTTTTTAAATCGCATATTTGCTGAAATTTAAATTTATAATATTTTCGAAACTTCATTTGAATGTCTTGATTCAATTTACTATCATCTCAGCCTATAGACGTAAGTACATTACCGAATACAGACCTCCCCTAATGATACATTTATACATCTACTACCAGTGGTATCATGGTAATGATTTTGGCAGTCTATGTAGGTAAGTAACAATAACAGTGTAAGTTTAAGTTTAAGTTTAACAGTGTAAGTAAGTAAGTTTAATAAATTAATTAAGTATGTATGTATGAATGTTTGTATGTAGGTATATATGTATGTATTTATTGTATGTGTTTGTATGTATGTTTGTATGTTCCATTGTTTCTTTGTATACTTAACGAAATGACAAGGGATCTACCGATATGATAAAACGACTCACCGAGATGATAAAATGATCTACCGATATGATAAAGCAATCCACCGATGTGACAAAACTGTGCGTTGATCATGAATCAAAACACCGATATTAGAAATAAGACACCGATTGATTTTTTTTTATCATTTCGGTGTAAATTATCACATCGGTGGTAATAAAGACCACCGATTACAGCGATATGAGAACAGCGACGTGAGAAATAACACACTTTTTAGAAAATTTGAAAAAATGCATAATATCTAGGATAAATTCAATAACAGTCAATGAAGCTAATTCACTTATTACCTCAGTTAGAACCAAACAACAATAATAAAACTACTCATTACACTAGAAAAATGCAACCACCGATAATATAAAATAATTGTCCGGGAGCAACTGAAATGGCGTACTTACGTTATTGGCGGGAATATGCAGCGATTTGACACATATCCATCCTGACTGCGCACTAGCACACACTAACAGGGGAAATACAATTGGAGTGGGGTTGATTTAATGTTAGGTTTAAATTACTTTTGTCCAGCGATATGAGAACATTTTGCAGGACAAGTACGTTTGTGCCTATCAGTAATAATAATCGTTAATTATGTAATAAAATATGCTATATATTAATAAAAAAACTAATATTTTATGATATAGAATAAGTTATATACTTAACTTACTTATTTTTATTAGTGTATAAGCTTTTTTGTTTGTAAAAAAAGTAGAGGGACAGCACCGATTTGAAAAAAATAGAGGTTTATGTATTTATTTCTACCTTTGTAATAGTTCTAGGCAAATTATATTTTTGCCACAACTCAATAACTACCTATTAAATACTAAAAAAAATAATACAGAACAATATTCCTTTTTTCAAATACTAATTTCACCGAAGACAAAAAAATAAGTAATTTGGGAAATTCACCCATTTACTTACGCGATACCAGTTTGTCAGTCCTAAGCCGTTTCGCTGCATCGACAATGGATGCTATCTGAATAATCCTTAGTCTTTATTTTTTGAATGGGTATAATACGTCCATGGAAAAAGTTGTTTCATGCAACAGCACAGAACATTAATACTCAAGAGTGCAACATTAACTGATCGGTTGCAGTAATTTTTAATATAGTGAATTATCGTTCATTTGTGACTTATAAGCTTCATGTTTTCGGAGTACTCGTATAAATGATAAATGATTTTATTTCTGTAAGTAGGTTTGTACAAACACTTTTACACGTCAATCATATTTTTTAAACGAGATGAGGTCGGCGTTTCCTATCTGACTACTCTGAGAAGAAAGGCCGAAACAAACTCAGAGGTCACAGTCTCTTTTAAAGTCCAGACATAATCTTGTTCAGATCATGTGGAGACCATGTAGATTGGTGTCTGAAATGGTCTTTTGAGGAAAGAACCACACAGATTGAGTGGACCCGTCCAGTCAGTGCACGCATTTGTCAGTAATCATGCAGCTCAACTCAAACTTAGGGAGCTCAACGATTCGACGAACAATACCAAAGAAAGGACATTTGGGTAGGTCGCATAAATTACTCAAACTGCCAGACCATGACTAAAACTATCTGAGAAAAAAAAAATAAAGGCAAAATATAATTAACCCACATAGTCTTCACATTCACAGTCATTATAAAGTAAACATTCATGTCACTGTATATGTAAAATTTATCAATGTCAATGTGTATATAAAAATCCAGAAATAGTCTTGGTCAGATCATGTTGAGGACAATGTAGATTGGTGTCTGAAATGGTCTTTTGAGGAAAGAACCACACAGATTGAGCGAACCTGTCCAGTCAGTGCTCCCATTCGTCAAACAAAATGTGCAGCTCAACTCAGAACTTGAGGAGCTCAACGATTCGACGAACAATACCAAAGATTGGACATTTACGAGTAAGTAGGCCGCGAAAATTACTCAAACTGCCCGATCATGCATAAAACTAACTAAGAAGGAAAACAGAAAAAAGAAAGAAAAGACCCACATAGTCCTCACATTCACAACAATTAAAATAATATTATACTTTACGAAGTAAATATTCATGACTATAAAGAGAAAAAAAAAATTAAAAACTAAAAAAAAAAAATGAAATAAATAGTAAGCAAAAATAAAACCAAAACAAGATTCACTGTGTAAATGTATTGGAGCAGCTCAATCCCAAGCATTTTTATCCTCAATATAGTCTTTAACAGTATAAAAGGCTTACTGGCATAGTTTCCGGTTTATAGAAGATTTGAATTTATTAAGGCTTAGAAGTGGCTAGGAAGTTTATTATAAAAACGTATACATTGACATCTAAACGAGCCACTTATTTTCTTAAGCTAACCAGGCTTGTTGGAACAACGAATTTGTGTTTGTTCCTAGTATTTATATTATGGATATCACTGTATTTTTTAAACAGATTAATATTTTTATGTGCGTACAAAAGATTTTCATAAATATACTGAGAAGGCACAGTCATTATATTAATCTCTTTAAATTTGTCTCTGAGGGAGTGTCTGGGACTTCACTACATAGTATAAAACAAAGTCGTTTTCTCTGTCCCTATGAACGCTTAGATCTTTAAAACTACGCAACGGATTTTGTTGCTGTTTTTTTTTTAATAGATAGAGTGATTCAAGAGGAAGGTTTATATATATATATGCATGCATGTGATGTCGTAAATAAACACATTTTTTTGCGCTTACTTTTCAAACGCTGGCTGAACCCTACGAGATAGGTCAAAATAATGTACTACAGTATTGTACACCTTAAAAAGGTCTACAAAAAAGTCCGCAATGGTATATGTCTATCTCTTAGGGATAACCCACAATAATCATTTTTTATCCTTTACTTTTTACGAGAAATAATGGCTTATTTACGAAGCGATTTTAAGCAATACAGCATTAATCCTTATCCAATTAAGTACCTTAAATACATTGTGCATTTAATAAAGATAAATATGGCCCTTTACAGCATGTAATTTAAATGAATATTTTCGAAGATATTACAGATTTAAAATGCAGGGACATAGCGGTTGCTGCGGTACCGGCCGCGGCGGCGCGTGCTTGCATTCTTGAAATACCTGTACTTAGTATCAGTATTGCACCCGTGCGAAGCCGGGGCGGGTCGCTAGTAATTTATAAATTGAACGAACTGCCCTTTTTTGTAAAACAAATATTATCTGAATATCGGCGACATTTCCCCACAACAGAATACCGTACGACATCACACTATGAAAATAACTAAAGTATACTAAACGGGCTGTCTCTAAATCAGTTAAGTCACGAATTTTTCTAACGGCGTATGCTGCATGATAGCGATCCGCTGCCATCGTCATCTGCTGCCGTCAGTCCCTGCGCCTGCCCTCACCAACCCATCAAACCGATTGATTTGAGTGTGAAACGCAAGTCGCGCACGCCTTCAACGAATTTAACTCATCCGAGGTATCTATACAAAATATTCAATTATTTAGTGTTAAAAAGTTTAACTTGTAGAATTATTTCAGTACTTATTAATTAATTATTTATTTTTTCTTATCTTGACTACTGTGTTTTAGTTCATTATCAGTGAATCATGCATTGTTACAAGTCTGCTGAGTTTCTATAGACATAACGGTTATGTTTTTATTTGTGTGTCTCTCGTGCTGTGTGGGTTTCTTGACAATAATTATGTTTTTTCAGTGCGAACCTACCTAAACGATAAATAAATCATGAAAGTGATGAACTAACAGTAGTTTTCGTTGTTGTTTCAGTAAAAAACCAATGCTGGTAACGATATATTCGGTATCAGTAACAACCGCGGAACTGACACCGAGCTCAAAGAAGGTTCGTCGAACATAACATGTCTATCATCATTCTTCGTGAACAGAGTGGCCAAGGGCTGCGAGCGGCGAGCAGCGAGCACGGACGGGGAGTACTACATCGACTGCAAGGTGTACAAGGCTGACGACGCGCGCCACTCCGACTCCCTGGAGCTGTGGAGGAAGGCGCTCATCCGACTCAAGTTCCAGACCGATACGGATTCTCCTCAGTGGCAAAAACTACAAGAGTTCATGCGTTCGGCTGATATGTTGTTCCTAGAAAAACCAAGGTTTTATGACCAATAAACTAAATAAGTAGAAAGACGTTTATGATATTTTATCTCAATCTTATAAACAAACTCGCTGTCGCATAAAATCACATAATTGATCATTCACCAAGTCGATCGTTCATTATTGAGCATTATAAGTAAAGTCTGCACTACTATCCGGAGCGATGGCGCACTCGCATGACCATTGGTTGAGTACAGTAATACACTAGAGTCGAGTCGATCGTTCATTATTGGGTATTTCAATACCACTGTCCGTAGCGAAGGCGAACTCGCCGAGCTACTGGAGGACAGTGGAATAGAATGCCCAATAATACCGTGACAATAGGAAAAATACAAAACGGTCATCAACCTACGTTCCTACTTCAAGAAAAAAAGTATTGTAAATAATAAATTGACTTCAAAAAGAAATTAACTCAATATTATGAAGTTATTTTAATTTCGGAAGTCGGTGAAATACAGATAGATACTGTATTTTAGTTTTTTGCCACCGACTTCCAAAATTAAAGTAATTTCATAATTTTGAGTTAATTTCTTTTTGAAGTCGAATTTTTTTTTTTTTTTTTTTAAATTTTGTAATTTATAGTTTTAAGTAAAAACTGGAATATTTGTTTGTAATAAATAGATAATGATTTTGTTGTAAATATTGCACTACAATTTGACCAAGGTTTTGCAATGTTTTCCCTTTGACGTGATAACTTAGGTGAAGTGAGCGTGAAGTGAGCTATCAATAGGGGCAATCCCTAACATCAGGTGGAGTGACAGCTCACTTCACCTTAGTTTCACGGTGAGATTTTTACAGAATAGCACTGCTAGCTGGTAATAACAACAATAAGCAGCGTATCGAGTTGTTATGAAAAATATTGTTCAATTCAACTTGACATTGACATGATTGACATGTCTGCACCCTAATTGCGTAACGCACGATTAATCATAATCTGAATCATTTTGAAACAGATTGCTAATCCATTGCTGCATATGTTCGGAAAATTTCTGCTCAACAACGTAAGTAACGCAATGAATGTTGTTGAACTGTCAAACTGAAACAGATTGTGATTGATCGTGTGTTACGCAATTAGGGTGCCGGTTTGAGTTTTCATCAAACATTGGAATGCGCAAAGGTAACTACCTCATTCCACCATTTATGTGACGTCATCACATGTTTTTTGATTTTCATTTTTTGCTCAGAAATGGAGAAATAAAAAAATAAATATATTTGAACTCAGGATACGAAAATAAAGAAACGGTATTTTTGTTTTAGGGTCATGTCGGATTTGAAATGTTGTCAATTATGACACTTCTTGATTATTCTGCTTTATCAACTGATTGCATGCTACGACAAAAAAGGATTGTGTGGTTTTATGAAACCACGGTAAAAGTGAAACTTTTTTTCACATTTAGCCTTTCACTTTATCCCTACTACGCGGCCGGCCGTCACGCGACATGCAACACACAGACGAAAAAGTTGGAGACGATGTAATAAAAGTTTCACTTTAAAATTAAAATATCCTTGGCAAAAATGTATGTATATGTAATCTATTAATGATTGTGTTTATAAATCTGATTTATCCAAGATTATGTCTGGACTTTAAAATAAACTGTATACCTCTGAGTTTGTTTCGGCATTTTTTCTCAGAGTAAGTATAAAGAAGTAAATAATTTAATTTCTTTGGTGTATAGGAAACGCCGAGCTCATCTACTTTTTAAAATATGGTTGCCGGTAAAAGTGTTTTCACTTCAGTAGCTCAAACATGTAGGTTTTGCTGCCTGAAATCAGTGAGCAAAATGCGATTTTGCTCACTGAGTGAGACAAAGTAAATTTTTAATTTATTTTTTCAGAAAGCCGCGAATATCTTATTCAACCTTGGGTTAATCATACAATTCGAAACATTCACATTCTATCTCTTTCCCGTCATTAGAAAGAGAGAGAGACAAAGACCAGCCCTTTCGAAGTTCCGATTTTGAATTCGACCTCAAAGACAAACACGTTCGGAATTTCGTACGAACTACAGAAATTTTGCAAAAAGCTAATTATGTCTTTTAATGTACCTAATTTATTGAATTTTTAACTTATTGTGGTATTTAAACGAAAATAAGTATTTACTGCAAATAAAATTGATATTTAACCTGTAAATATTTATTTCTAGTTTCAATAATGTTACGTAATATATTTTGAATAATAAAATATCATGGTTGCTATTTCCGAACACGCCTTAATTTATCTCATAAGTGTTCTCGCTGCTCAAGTGAAATAGTTATTTGTGCAACAAGAGAGCAAAGTCGTTTTTTGCTGCGAGTGCTGATTTTGAATCCTGAGCAAGCGAAGGATTCAACGATTGAATCACGAGCGTAGCGAGTGTTTCTAAAGTTGAATCCTGAGAGTGGCAAGGGATTCAAAGGCACGAGATGCAAAAAACTTTGCTCTCGTGTAACACACATAACTTTTCACTTCAGCAGCGAGAACACTATGAGATAAATTAAGGCGTGTTCGGAAATTGCACACAAGATATTTTATTATTCAAAATATATTACGTAACATTATTGAAACTAGAAATAAATATTTACAGGCTAAATATCAGTTTTATTTACAGTAAATACTTATTTTCGTTTAAATACAACAATAAGTTAAAAATTAAATAAATTACATTAAAAGACATAATTAGCTTTTTGCTTTCTTTAGTTCGTACGAAATTCCGAACGTGTTTGTCTTTGAGGTCGAATTCAAAATCGGAACTTCGAAAGGGCTGGTCTTTGTCTCTCTCTCTTTCTAATGGCGGGAAAGAGATAGAGTGTGAATGTTTTGAATTGTATTATTAACCCAAGGCTGAATATGATATTCGCGGCTTTCTGAAAAAAAATATTAAAAAGTTTTTTTAAATTTTCAGGCAGCAAAACCTACATGTTTGAGCTACTGAAGTGAAAAATTATGTGTGTTACACGAGAGCAAAGTTTTTTGCATCTCGTGCCTTTGAATCCCTCGCCACACTCAGGATTCAACTTTAGAAACACTCGCTACGCTCGTGATTCAATCTTTGAATCCTTCGCTTGCTCAGGATTCAAAATCAGCACTCGCAGCAAAAAACGACTTTGCTCTCTTGTTGCACAAATAACTATTCAAGTACAGACGCCAGCACATCAAGCTACCCGAAACTGTAAAATTTCCCCAATCAAATTTGAACCTTATACTTTAGTTACCTTATTTTGCTTTAGTGATATGCTGGCGTCTGTACAAATCTACTAACAGATATGTAATCATTTATGTAAAGTATTTATCATCACTTTTATATACTTAATCTTATCTTCTACATTATTATATTATGATGAAACAAACTGTTTACCTCAGTACAACTTGTAAGTCCCACCATGGCGAACAAGGAAGAAACGCTGCAGAAGTTACTAAACGATATCGCTGCGGAACAAAACTATAAAAACTATGAATTAATTATAAATGAAATATTCAGCGGAGGAGCCAACTACACGTCCAAACTATTCACAGTGATCATAAGAGAAGAAAATAAAGAAGATTTGCATTTATTCGCTAAAGTCGCTGCAGCCGGAGAAGCATTTCGCAACGAATTACCTACAGATGTTTTTAAAACAGAACAATTCGCTTACATAAAATTGGCGAAAATCTATGCATCCTTGGAGGAAGAAAACGGAGTACCTGAGGAGCACAGACTATATTTCACCAAGTTCTACGGCTATGACCCCAGCATGTACCACGAGACATTGGTTCTTGAGAACTTGTTGGCGCATGGATATGGTCCTCACGACAGATTCCATTCCATGGATTGGGAGTACGCTTCTTCAGCAGTTACAGACTTGGCGAAGATGCACGCACTGTCCTTCGCATATAGTAAACATTACCCAGTAGAGTTTGAGAAAAATTTGGCGGCTTTAAAATTTGAATGGAAAGAATTTGGAAGTATGGAAGTTATGATGCAGAGATGGATAGGCGTTGCGTTGAGCAATGTCAATCCCGAGTACAGAGAAGCATTACAAAATTTTATAGAAAATCACAAGGATCCAGAGAAGATGAACGCGCCCATTCGCAGTACTGTCATCATACACGGAGACTTTAGAGGGAATAACTTGCTACACAGAGTACGAGAGGTAAGTTTATTAAATTAAAACAAAAAGCACATCTGTCTGTGTCTGTGACGTCTGTTCCAAAAGTAGGTAAGGATGCTAATTTGTAGTCTCATCTTTATGTAAATGGACTCATTTGATTTGATTATTTGAATACTTAGACCTGAAATTTTATTTTAAAATCTTTAGATGTTTTTCGTTTGACAATTGAGGTAATTTTATAACTTATTTTCTTCGATGATATAAATTACAATGAATGTAATTCAAACAATAAATGTCGAGAAAAGTGGTGACCTATATATATGTTGAAACCTATTATACAAATGAATGAATTTCGAATTCCCAATCAAATAGAATATAATATTTAACACTTCATCTAAATACATTTGGAACCATATTTAGGGACCGGTGGCTGGTATTGATCCCAATCAGTGTCGAGTCTTGAGAGTATGGTAAATTCTTTATTAAAAAGAACCAGGTTCTTTAAAATTAATTACAATCTAGCCTATAAGACTTATAAGCAATTTTAACCTAACTTCATATTTTACGCGATAAGACCATAGACATATCAATTCGGAAAGAGATCGTCACTGTATCGCTTTTCGCCTCGCCGTCCAACAGGCATCAACCTAACGTAAGCACGTAACCAAAGCGGATCAGCAGCTCCGATACGTCGACTCGGCTACGGCTAGGCGACGCCGCGCTTACGGCTCGCCGACCGCTGGTTGACGCCTGTTTGACGGTGAGTTGAAAGGCGATACGGTGACGATGCCTTTCCGAGTTAATATGTGTGCTGTGCCCTTGTGGTGAGAGGGGCAAGGATGGACGAAGAGACGTAAGCTCGGGTACGGAGAGACGTAACCACGGGAACGACGAGCCGTAAGCGCGGGAACTGCAAGTTGACCACGCACCGCACCGCGGTTCGTGAGCTTGTTCCGAGGCGAAGCGATTACGTTACGATTCCAATTAGTGTGCGTTGCAGTAGGGAGTTTCATACACAGAATACCGAATGGCTCGAGTTGATACGGTTACGATCCCTTTCCGAGTTGATGTGTGTGCTATGACCTTTAGCTGGTATATCGATCGGGCAACTTTGGTTTCGCCCAGTTATTTTTTCAAAGGAATCCTTTTAAAATGTTGTAGCTTTACAATAATTGAACAATCTAGAAACATATTTCCATTTGACTCCAGAATGGCAAGGTGGATATCAAGATCGTGGACCTACAGACCCTGCAGGCAGGCAGCCCGGTCGCCGACCTTATTTATTTCGTCATCACCGGCTCCGACGAGGAGTTCCGCTCCAAGTACTTCGAGAAGCTGCTCGATCACTACTATACACAACTTAGCGCCGCCATGAGGAGGCTGAACCTCGACCCTGAGGAGACATTCTCCAGGAAAGACTTTGAATATGAAATGAAGGAGGTAACGATCGTTTTAATTTGTGTCGAGTTTATCATAAGCGTCCCGTAAACGATCGTGAAATTCTGCATTCAATCTTCACTTTTCATCAATGTTTCATTAAAAATATGCATCTTTTTATTAAAGTGTCCGAAAATAGAAACCGGCCAATCAGGAGACAGTACAAAAATTTGCTAATTTTTAGTGGTTCCGATACTGCCCTATTAAAGAAAAGTATTGTAAGTATGGGTCCGATCATATTTAACAAAATACCCGATTTAATGAAAAATGAGACACTTCCACTTTTCAAAAAGAAATTGACAGATCTATTAATTAATAAATGTTATTACCATTGATATATATGTTACACTAGATTAGTAATTACCGCACCAAGGCGTTGCCACTAGACTGATGGCTACAGCCATCAGCGTAGCTAACGCCAGTTCAGTGCTCTGTGTGACGCCAACCAAAGTCAAACGAGTGACATGCGACAAAAAATATCGCGAAAGAGTGCGATTCAAGATCACAAAAACATAATAAATTAACCGGAATTACTTTCCATACGTAAATTAATTGTCTTTGTGTTTATATCAACGTAAAAACGCAATAAAAAGTAGAATTTTGTAAATTATGTTCAGTGTTACCACTAAAAACTTAGTTTTAGTTTCCCACATTTGTGAGAGTTTATAATTTATGGAATAAGTGATTTTAAATATATTTTGAATAATAATTACGTAGCAGTGTGCCTAAAGATGCAGCACGCCGTAAAAAATAGGTGGAAATAATCCGAATCATTCAATTTTATTAATACTTTAGAAAAAAATATTCAAAAAGAAAATATCTTAGTTATTTTCATTATTTATAAACTTCTATTCATCCAATAAGAAATACATAGTTCAAATATTTAAAAAATAATTTAACTTAACGTATAACGTTTTTTATGGCTTAAAATGTTGGGTAAAATTTCGCATGGGTAGGCAACCCCAGCCCGTCATTGCATGTTTATTCATCAGTGAAAGCAAATGTACCTTTTGCTCTAAGGAAAATGCGGATATAAAACACGTTATATTTGACTGTGAATCGTTTGCCATACAAAGACTAATACTTGTCAATGAAATTAGTGACATTGCAGAACAAAACTCTGTATGTGTTCCCCGCCACGTTCAGGAATTACTTTCCAAAACTGTTTATTTTAATCCATTATTTAGATATATAATGAATACTATAGAAAAAATTTAATCGTTTTTGGTTTTTTTTGTTATTTACTTTTATGTTTACTTACTTAATTTTTTGTTATTAATAATAATTTCATTGTCACTGAGATGTACTTAGCTCGTATTCAGAGCGGTAAAAACTATTGATGAACTTGTATGCATATTTGATACTGTTCTATGTTAGATAAGAGTAGTATGTTTAGTGATTACGGCTGAAGGACTTGTATCCATGGTCACGAATAAAGTTTAAAAAAAAAAAAAAATTGCATGTTTATATTGCGGTCTTTGTCTAATCTAAGTGACGGTATTATTCTTACAACGTGTGTAAGTGAGACAGATATGTGTTTACTTTTAAATGTTTAGTGGTTTCAAAGCTACGTCGTCGCGTTTAAAAAGTGGGTACACTTTTTTTGACACATTTTATTGAGGTTTGCTTCTCTAGTTATTTATCTCAGTGGTTATTACTCAATTGGCGAATTTCTGACCGATATGAATTTAAATTGATAAAATGACATCTTTGTATTCCTAACTTGTACCAAATCATTTATGTTTTTAATTTAACTGTATTGACCTCGAACTTTACGAATTTATAATACCATTTTAGTAAACTCGACATTATGTATTGTATGACTTATTTAAAATAATGTACTTACTGAATTTCATCTTGACATGGTAATCATAAATTAATTTGATTGAATGTTTAAATGACAAAATATTAATTAGTCTTTATTATTATAAGTAGCTACACTTTTTGCATGCCTTAGTTAAGGTAGTTAGTATAGGATCATATTTATAAACTTAACATCTGTAACTTGTACCTACTTTCTGTGCAAATAAAGAACTATTCTATTCTATTCTATTCTAAAAACATAAATATTATTTTTCCAGAAACTGCCATTCGGGCTCTCGCTTGCAGTGTTCGTTTTGCCTGTGATCACAATTGACAGCCAGGACGCGCCCAAAGTCGACGAGTCTCTCGACCTCGCCAACTTCTCCGTTGAGAAGATCAGCGACCTCTACGTGGAGAGAATGAATGGAGTCGTCAGCGATTATGTCAAGTGGGGCATTCTCAAATAATTGCATGGACAATTTGACTGAGTTATAGCCGTTTCATCCAGCTGTCCAAGGATGACAGTTGTGATTTGATATGTGTTTAAGTTAAGTATTTACCTTCATCTTTTTCGTTATGCTACTGCACATTAGGAACCAAATGTTTTATACATTCATTCCATTTCGTTGTATTTTATATGAAGATGATACTGACAAATAATGTGGAATAAGTATAAAGCAAAGCAAACGATATTATTGTTAGCAAAACTAGGAACATGGTAGAAATGAGATTGTTTTTTTTTTATTGCAAAATGGGCCTGCTCTTGACCTCGATCTCGCCTGGTTGAAAACGTTGGATGAGTTCTATGATGCAACAAGCAAGCCCAGAAGATTCTTATTCACTCTTGCTTTGAAGGCTGACGGTTTTACTTGTAAGACAGTTATAGTATACAATTACCAATATAGTTTTGTAAACTTTATTGGTAATTTTATACTTAAATAATGTAATAAATATTAGGTAGGTAATCTTTAGTCTCTTGGGTTCACTACCAGTTGACAGCGATGCGGAGGAATATTTCGACGCCATGATTTTATTAGAATTTTTTGGAACAACGTGGCAGGGGAAGCGAATTAAAAAAAATTGATACAGATCCGTCCTCGACGACGTCCCGCAGGCCTCTGAGCGCAGGCCGATTTACTATTTTCGATTAAAAGAAAAAAATCTGTTTGACAAAAAAGTCCAACCGTTAAATTGCCTCTTAACCTTTTGACCGCCACGGTCGTGTATAGACGACAAATGAAAACGTGTCCAAAACGCCACCGTCGGCTAATACCGACAGGAAAACACCATATTTTAACTATAAACACAGAAAACTGAATTTAGTTTATTTATTTTGTACTTAAAACATGGTGTTTTCTTGTCGGCATTAGCCGACGGTGGAGTTTTGGGCACGTTTTCATTTGTCGTCTATACACGACCGTGGCGGTCAAAAGGTTAAATACGATTAAGTACCTAATGGTACATGCAATTTTCATATTATTTTGTAATGTAATTAGGAAATGAAACTGAAAATGGTTTTGAAATCGACCCTGCCTATCGATTCTGTAAAAATCTCACCGTGATAACTTAGGTGAAGTGAGCGTGAAGTGAGCTATCAATAGTGGGAATCCATAACCCTAGGCCCTAGTCTGCTATTTTTATAAATTCGTCATTCCAACACGATCCCATTGTCATTTTGCTAAAAGTTCGTAATCTGCTAAATTCATAATGGTCGATCATTGGTCGGTCAATGGTCTGAGAAAAACTACTAAATTTCATTCTAGATTTCATTTAATTTAGATTTTTACATATTATGTATTAGTGTTTGCAATCTGAAGTAGTAAGAAATTATTTTAAAGCAATAAACATTACATTTATTCATTTGTCATATATACGAGATTACCATTTTATGCCAATGGAGTGTCAGTGGTTGATCATTGGATAGTCATAATGACGCCATTATGTTAGTAGATTACCAACTTGTAAAAATCAACAATTATGAAATCAATGATGTCGTATACTATGTGGGTAGGTCAGGTGTTTTATCATTATATTAATAACTAGCGACCCGCCCCGGCTTCGCACGGGTATTGCACCCGTGCGAAGCCGGGGCGGGTCGCTAGTTACCCGCTGATACTAAATACACTACATATAAACCTTCCTCTTCAATCACTCTATCTATAAAAAAAAACCGCATCAAAATCCGTTGCGTAGTTTTAAAGATTTAAGCATTCAAAGGGACAGAGAAAGCGACTTTGTTTTATACTATGTAGTGATTAGGTGGTGGGTACTTAATAAAAATCAGTCTTGGTAAACCCGTCTTTTATTTACGACATGGTGGGTGCTGAGTAATTAATTGAAATTAACACCCAATAATCCCGATTTATTTTCAAAAATACCTACAGTAAAAGTGATAGTAAACATCGTAAACAATTGAAAACAATGGAACATGCACGGCTGCCGGCGGAATTGTGTCTGGAAGGTGGGCAGGCAGGCTAGTCGGGCCGAAGCGTGGCAAAAATGGCTGACGCAATTTAACGTGTTTCTAAAAGCGTCTGGTGTCCACAAAGAAACAAATGATGTCAAAGCGAGTTTATTGGTGAATTTGGTCGGATCGGAGGGGTACGATGTGTATACAACTTTCAAATTCACCAAAGACGAAAACAAAGAATGCTTCGATTCGCTCGTGTTAAAATACAATGAACATTTTGGAACTAAACAGAACACTACGATGGCTCGATTCAAGTTTTTCACAAGAAACGAAGAAGGCGAATCTATAGACGACTATGTGACGGCACTAAAGCTTCTCACGCAGCTATGCGAGTTCGAGCATTTAGAAGAGGGTCTGGTGCGAGACAGGATCGTGTGCGGAGTCCGAGATGGCAAGCTGCGAGATCGACTACTCAGGGCAGACGATCTCACTCTGGCGAAAGCTGTAAAAGTCTGTCAAGCTAACGAGATGTCAATGGAGGAAAAGATGCAGATAGAGGGCATCAAGACTCAGGTGGGAGCAGAGGACGCGATGTGCGCGCGCGGGCACAAGCGGAGGCGCAGTACGAAGCGGCGCCGGCACGGCGTTGCCGGCCTGGCGAGGGCGCAGCGGCGGCGGCGGCGGCGCGGTCGTTTCGCGCCAGCCGCAGCGCGGCGCGGTGGCCGGAGGGGGTGGCGCGCCCGCCCAGCAGCGCGTGCCGGGAAAAGTTTTGTGTGCTGCATGCGGAATAGGCAGTTGTGATAGCTATAAATGTGCGGCTAAAAATGCTGTGCTTTGCACTGCACCAGGCAGTGAAAGAGGGCATTTTAAAAACATGTGTCCTAAATTGCGTAGGCGCGTGTTACAAATCAACGCTGGTGTCGAGCCCGACGCCGACGTGATCGCCGGTGAGGACGATGACGGGCTGTACTATGTTTCTTCGCTATGGGGGAAGATAGAACGTAAGGACTCTAAATGGTATGAAACTTTGATTTTTAAATGTACTGGGGCTAGTGAAAGTTTTAAGTTAGATTCAGGGTCAGATTTAAATGTAATATCACTAAGTACATTTCAGGGAGTAGGGCTGCCAAACGAAATAATAAGTTTATTATAACACGAGGGCGCAATCATTTTGTGGAAATTATATACCGATAGCTGGTTATTGTTATCTGAAATGTACTTATAAAAGCGTTAGGTAGATATGCTTGTGAAGAGCTGGGAATGGTTAAGCGTATATTGTCTCTCAACCTAGATCCCTATGCAGATTTGTTTCAAGGTTTAGGTAAATTACCCGGTAAATATACCATTGTAATAGATCAGTGCGCCCAGCCGTCAGTCTGTCCAGTTAGAAAAATACCCATAGGTGTTCGCGACAAATTATCGCAAGAATTGGTGCGCATGGAGAAAATGGGAGTGATCCGTAAGGTGGCTCACCCGACACAATGGGTGAACGGTATCGTAGTGGCGGCCAAGGGCGGCACTATCCGCGTGTGTCTTGACCCGCGGCCGCTGAACCGCGTCGTGCGGCGCGCGCACTACCAGCTGCCGACGCTCACGGAGATCGCAACCAAGATCCAAGGGGCGCAATATTTCAGTAAGTTAGATGCTCGTTCTGGGTTCTGGATGGTAGAAATAGACGATGCCAGCGCTGACCTTTGTACCTTCGGGACGCCGTTCAATCCAATTTTTGCGTTTACCGTATGGAATCAACTCCGCTTCAGAGGTATTCCATCATAAAATCCGTCAGATACTCGAAGACCTGGAGGGAGTCGTCTCATTCATAGATGACGTCATCTGCTGGGGCTCCAACAAAGCCCAGCATGATGAGCGTCTGAAGAGATTGCTAGATAGGGCGCGAGAGGTAGGTATAAAATTTAATCAAGACAAATGTGAATTTCAAGTGAGACAAGTGAGTTACTTAGGCCACATTGTTAGCGAGGAGGGCATGGCCATAGATAGAAATAAAATAAAAGCGATAGAGGGAATGCCAGCTCCGGAAGATAGGCTAGCGCTTGAGAGATTTTTGGGCATGATAAACTACCTTTTGGGCATGATAAACTACCTTTCCAAATTTATCCCCAGTTACTCAGAGTTGTGCTAACTCTGAGTAACCGCTTCGCAATCTGTTGAAAAAAGATAGTGAGTGGGTATGGGACTCGACGCAGGAGTCGCCGAAGCGAAGCGAAGTTGAAGGGCGCAGTGTGCGCGGCGCCCGTGCTGGCTGCTGGCGCTGTACTCGGCGCGCGAGCCCGTGCTACTGTCGGTGGACGCGAGCGCGCGCGCATTGCGGGCCGTGCTGCTGCAGGCGGGCCGCCCGGTCGAGTTCGCCTCCGCCACGCTCACCGACACGCAGACCAGGTATGCGCAGATAGAGAAAGAACTGCTCGCGATTGTCTACGCTCTCGAACGGTTCCATCAGTACGTCTATGGACGTCATGACGTCACTGTGGAATCCGATCATAAGCCGTTGGAGGCGCTGTTTAAAAAACCACTCGATTCGATCCCCGCGCGTCTCCAACGCATGATGCTACGCGTACAAGGCTATGATTTTACCGTCATATAGAAACCAGGGAAGTACATGTACGTGGCAGACGCCTTCTCGCGAGCGGCATTACCGGAACTTACATCGGAAAAAGTAGGTGAGGAAGTAGAAGAACAATCGTGTTTTCTGATAGAAAACATTCGTTTCCGTGACAGCAAAACAAATCTTATAAAAAACGCCACGAAAAAGGATATAGAATGTCAATTACTTATACAATACATACAAGAAGGGTGGCCGCTGAATAAATATTCAGTCGACGAACGAGTAAAAGGGCAGTTAGTCCGGTCAAATTATACCAAAAAATAAGAGTAAAGCTACCTAAATTCCCACCAAGCTGAAAATCAGTAATATTGTTTAAAATATGATTATAAATAAAATGTGAAAGTTCCCCATCTTTCCCCTGAATGGAAAAAAAAATATTCAAGGTCAAAGGTCAAAAAAAAGTTTTTCGCGATTTTCAGCAAAACGGTAAGTTTTATCATAAAAATACTTCAGACAAAAATTGTAGATCATAAAATTATCTACAAAAAATGTACCAATTATTTTTTTCCTACGAGCCACCGTTTTTGAGATAATTATAACGATTCAAAAAGTTGTAAGAGTTTTAATCGTCATAATATGCACACGTTTCCAAGCCACCTATGAGGTAGTGTACTTAGCGCGTCTTTTTTAACGTGGTTTCCTCAATAGGCCTATTCCACGGGTCAGTTGTGATCCTGTTTAATTTGAAACTATTGCAAAATAGTGGATATTAGCAGATATTGAAAAGATAAAAGCAATTTAAGTTAAAAAAAGTAGTGAAATTTAATCGTCCGAGTCATAACTTTCAAATTCTTCTTCTTGTTCTTCTTCTTGATCTTCTTGTTCTTGTTCGTCTTCTTCTTATTCTTCTTGTTCTTCTTCAACTTCATCCTGAGTACATGTAAACTGCGTTAATAGCGATGTATCGCATGTCGCCTCGTTGGAATCAAACGGATCCTCCACTCCACTGTGTCCAACAGGAAATGCCCATCAGACTAAACAACTTTTGCTAAGACGTCATTCCTTCCTATATACCTATGTTATAGTGTCGCTGGGCTTTGGAGTTCCACAACAGGTGTTCCAGATCTTCAAATTTATTCTCACAGCAGAAAATGCTCTTCACGTGGATTAATTTTTGCTATGGCACCATTTTTATATCTCTTATAGTTTAGCTGGTCTGTTGTGGTTCTGCATCAGGTGTTCCATTTTCCAAAATAAATTATAGCCTATATGTTGCCCAGACTTAATACCTATAAACAATAAAACTTTTTTTCCCGTAATTCCGCAGCGGATCCCAAGGGTACACTGAATTAACAATAATATTGCAAAAAACTTTTTAAAAAATTCTTTATAAACTATATTTGGGGTTTGCCTTCAGGAGCTAATATATAAAGACCGGAAGCGTTGCTGACCCTTGAAAAACAACATAAAGTTGGCCATGAGAAAAACAGCCGGTTGCCAGGTGAAGACCAGCGGCTTTAAGCGTCTGCCCTTGTGACTTGTCTATAATTGTCATGGCAAAGCATGTAGTCACAGGGAACTGTGTGCGCTTAAATTGAAAGGGGAAATTGTTGGGGATGAGTGGTATGCGCGGTATGAACACAGTCTCACCGGCATCACACCCAGTGAGGATTGTAGCAACAATTATATTACGTTGTAAAGCGTTGACAATAAGACGGGTTCCTTTGCATAGTTTTGGCGGAGTTAAATTTCGCATCAGCATTATTTCAGATGATATCGACATTCTGTTCAGAGAATGTCGAAGTCGATCAGAATTCAAACGTTCGTTGCGCTCTTCTTCTGTCTCTTCATGCCGTACTCCAGCAATTCTTTCTCTCTCACTTCCTAACTGATTATGAATATTTTGTTGTGTGCGTGTTCGGGATAGTGTATGATAATCTCGATCATCAGTTAGTCGCGCATCACGTTCATCACTCGATTCAAAAGACCTGTTAGTAGATGTGCGAATACGTTGAGAACTCAAGCGTGATTCTGTATCGGTAAACGTTTCCGATTCGCGAGACAATGCATGTCGCTCACGATCAGCGGACAGTCGCGCATCACGTTCCGCACTTGTCTTTAGAGACCTCGAAGCAGATGCATATTTACGCTGAGAACTCAAGCGCAATTCTCTATTCCTGAACGTCTCCGACTCGCGAGACAATTTGTGACGTTCACGATCAGCGTTCAGTCGCGCTTCACGTTCCCCACTTGTCTCTAGATACCTAGAAGTCGATGCGTAGATACGCTGGGAACGCAGGCGTGCTTCGCGATCTGAAGAGGTTTCCACGGAGCGAGTTGCAGCCTGATGTTCTCGAACAGCATCAAGTCTCTCCTGACGCTCTTCGGAAGATTCTTGGGATCTTAAGATCCTCAATCTTTTAGCTCCTTTGGAACATTGGGAAAGATTAGACCTCTTTCTAGCCATGGTTATAGTTTTATTGTGAATATACCTGATCAATTAAAATCTAATGAGAAAGATTAGACCTCTTTCTAGCCATGGTTATAGTTTTATTGTGAAGATACCTGATCAATTAAAATCTAATGAGAAAGATTAGACCTCTTTCTAGCCATGGTTATAGTTTTATTGTGAAGATACCTGATCAATTAAAATCTAAGTAACTGCTCTGTGTTACCGGGTAGGCTACCGTGTCACGAAGATAAATGGCAAAGAAAATTAAACACTCAAATAACATAAGCCCGAAGTCATATTTATTCGATAAAATAAAAATAAATAAATGAGAGTTTTGGCCAGTAAGTAAAATCAGTCCTAAACTGTTACCGCCTTCACCGCGTGGAGGTACTCGATAGCTTTGATTTACACATCAGAAGTTTCTGATCTTCGATTTTTATAAGTCTACAGGAAATGCCCATCAGACCGAACAGCTTTTGCTAAGACGTCATTCCTATATGTGTTATGGTGTAGCTGGACTCTTGGAGTTCCACAACAGGTGTTCCAGATCTTCGATTTTTATAAGTCAACAGAGAGTGCTCATCAGATTGAACAACTTTTGCTAAAACGTCATTCCTATACAAAGTTGATACGACAGAAAGGCTTTCCTTTAAACTGCTTATACTAGGTACCATTTTCAAGCTCTGTACCAAATATCATTTAAATTGAAACAGTAGTTTAGTCGCAAATGACTTTTTAAGTTTTTGGCCCGTTTGAACATGATGTATTTTTCTTAACAGCTGATTATGTCTATAGGCATAGGTCATGCACCTTAAAACGATAAATCTACGATACGTTGTTGCCGCTCTTACGCAAGTCATAAGCAAATACGTCCTACAAAAGAAAGTGACAATCCCATTAGCAAAACATCACGCGCGTAAAAGAAATAGAAATAGGTCAGTGTGTTGCTATTGCATCTTTGGTCCTTGCGAGGGGGGCCTCTAAAAACTAAAAAACTTGGTTTTTCAGTGCGCCAACGCTATCCTTCCGGGACGTACGTTACGTAACACGGAAGTCCTGTGCCGCTATTGTTTTGTCGAACTCGTGCGCTGACAATTGTGATTTTGTTTTGTTATTGTGAATAGGACACTTCTTTCTTTTTTTTTTATTGTGACAAGACACGTAACTTGCTATTATAATTATTTAGTGTTAGTGTTTTTTTTTGTGATTTACTGTTTTTTATTGTGATAGGACACGTAATTAAACTTTGGTTATGTGTGTGTGTATACATAATTAAAGTGTTCAACAATGCCTCGTCTAACTTACACGGCGTCAGAATACACTGACATGATTTTAATTTACGGTGAATGCCGTGGAAACGCAGCATTAGCTCTGCGAACATACAGAGAAAGATATGGTGACAGCCTGAATTGCCCTAGGAACGCCCGCACCATACAGTTGGCAGTACAAAGATTACGGGACAATAAACGTGTAGTGCCGCAACAGGAGGGAGTGCCACCGCGGCAAATACCCGCTGCATGGGACGAACGAATATTAGATCATTTTTCCCGCAACCCGACAACGAGTCTGCACAGAGCCGCCCGGCAGTTTAGATGTTGCCATAGAACCATCCACAAGGTTCTAAAACGTAACAAACGCAAACCTTATAAATATCGGAAGGTGCAAGCTTTGTTATCGAGAGACTTACCGATCAGGAACAGTTACTGCCAATGGCTATTAAATAAAACATCCGAAGACCGCCATTTCTTAACAAATGTAATATGGACCGATGAGTGTACTTTTACTCGGAACGGCATCTGGAATCGGCAAAACCTCCGGTACTGGAGTTTGGGAAATCCACACGTGTTTCGAGAATCTGAACACCAGTACAGATTTTCTCTCAATGTGTGGGCTGGTATCCATAATAATAATATTATCGGCCCTGTTTTTATTGACGGCACCCTTACAGCGGCGAAATTTTTAGATTTATTAAGTGGTCCTGTGGCCGAGTACACTGACCAACTACCTTTAGCCGTTCATCGCAAGTTGTGGTACCAGCTGGACGGTGCGCCTCCACATTCTGTGATGGCTTCCAGGGAGCGGCTCACAGAAATGTTTGGGCAGCAATGGATCGGTCGATTCGGACCTGTTCGGTGGCCACCACGATCTCCGGACCTCACTCCCATGGATTTCTTTTTGTGGGGATACATTAAGGGTGAAGTGTATGCCTCCGAGGTAAATACAATTGTTGAACTAAAAAACAGGATTATTTTAGCATTTCACAAATTAAAGTGCTTAGCGATGGACAGTGATTTAATTAGAAAACTAAATAACAATATTCTCCGTCGGTATAATTTGTGCATTAATGTGAATGGAGGACACATAGAGAATTTAAAAATTTAGTGTTTTTGTTGTCGGCGTACTTCAAAACTATCTAACATAACAGCCAGCGCGAGCGGAGGCCTAAGCCGCCTTCGACACGAAACACATGCCGCGCCCCGGCGCGCGTGCGACGACGTTGCCACTTTGTAAGGTCAGTCGCCAGGTCCAAGTTTCTATGAAATTTGGGTTTTTCCTTTATTTACAAAGGGTGGTTGCGTTTTACTCTGATTTGTAAGCTATTTAGTTTGTTTGAAAAAAAAAAAATTCAATTTTGGAACTTTTTATTTTTATACCTTATCGAATTAATACTAAACACGTATAGTATACGTAGTGTAATTTAATGCCCCTCTGTCGTATCAACTCTGTATATGTTATAGTGTAGCTGGGCTCTTGGAGTTCCACATCAGGTGTTCCAGATCTTCAAATTTATTCTCTCAGCAGAAAATGCTCATCACATGGAACAATTTTTGCTATCGTACCATTTTTGCATCTCTTATACTTTAGCTGGTCTGTTGCGGTTCTGCATCAGGTGTTCCATTTTCCAAAATAAATTATAGCCTATATGTTGCCCAGATTTAATACCTATACAATAAAAAAAGAATCATTCAAATCCGTGCAGCAGTTCGGAAGATTAGCGTGCACAAACACACAGACAAACAGACAAAAATAAATTTAATTACAATTTCGGGTTCGACATCGATATAATAACAACCCCTGCTACTTTTTTAAAAATATATTTCCATTGTACAGACACCACTTTTCTACAATTTTATTATATGTATAGATATAGATATATTTATTATATGTATAGATTAGGTGGTGGGTACTTAATATAATTTACCAAATGTAAAAGTTGAAACTAGACTTTCAGGATGCCTAAGTGACAAAGAGTAATATAATAATACGGAAGCTAGGTGAAGTACTGAAGAAAATCCAGGTATCAGGAAACAACTTTATTCTTCAACCCAACCTTCATTCCCCCAATCGCTCGAGTCAGCCTGTTCAACCGACCTTTTCCCGCCTCCCAGGTTTTGGTAATTTTTGCGGTAAAATCGAGTTCTGTGATTGGTTAACGATTGTCGTCAACCAATCACAGATGACAAGTGCTGGCCTCTGATTGGTTAGTCAATCAGAAGCATCCAACGACCAACTGACAAACTAAAATGTTGCAAGTATAAAATATTCTAATCAAATAGTTATTGGTCTGAAAACTAGTCTTTTTGTGTTTAAATTTAATGAAATAAAAATGTAAATTAGCGAACCCTAACAATCGACCATCCTGATATCGTGTGCGTCCCTGCACACGGTACCAGGTGGAACCCTAACAATCGGAATTAGGTCAGTTAAACAAACTTCACAATCCATGTACAGAGGCCAGCACATCAAGCTACCACAATCTGTCAGATTTTCCCAATTCAAAATGAACCTTATTCCTTTGTGCTAAAGTTGAAAATCTATCAAAGAAATTTGACAGATTAGGGTAGGTTGACCTGCTGGCGTCTGTACACAATATTTTCAAAATCAATTCAAACTATGCTAATAACATACTGTACCTATAATAATTAATATTCAAACCTATATAGTGAATATCTATTTATAAATATTTTTAACTCATTTATTGAATAATTAGAAGTTATACAAATTATTATAATATTATTTACAAATTTATTTTACCTCATTGTTTATTTAGAAAGTTATAAAATATTGCAACTATCGTTGTAACTAAAAGAATATGGAATACGGAATATTACTAATGTGATAAAAAATAAAACTTGTGACTGCTCCTATATAGAAAAACTATTTCCTATTTACTTTATTCACGTAAAATATGACGAGTAATATAATATACCTACTTGAATTTAGTGAACGATACCTACCTATTCACAAATTATACTAAGTCCCGTATTACAGAACGTCACTCAATACTCAAGCATTACTTAAAACTAGTTTCAACCAATCAAATGGCTTGAATCTAGTTTTACATAATGCTTGAGTATTGAGCGACTTCTGTAATACGTGCCTAAATCAGTTATTATCAGTTATTGGCCTACTGTTTACTAATTTTAAATAAATAATCCAATGTTTTGTTGTTTTTGACCTGTATCTAAATATCTAATACCTATTTACAAAATTGTTTAGCTTAAAAGTATGTACGGACCTCTACGGAAGAACAATTTCAATTTGATCATAGACAAAGTGTGGAAATCACAACGATCGATTAGTTGTGTTTGCAACTTCGAATTAATCATAGGTAAGGTGTAAATATCACAACGATCGATTAGTTGTGTTTAATCAATTAAAAACTCAGGTCCCAATGATCGATTAATCGGAATACCTGGTGATCGACGATCGATTAGTCGATATACTTTAAAGATTACCTCGACGATCGATTAGTCGAGGGGAGCCTTTGCTTACTATTCGCTCAAGCCGATCGATTAAGCTTGTGCAACAGGAGCAAGACGAACGAGTAGCTGGCATAGTTGATCAGACGCGAACCAATCGATTCTCGCATCCAATCTGAAACAACACATCATTCTGTAGTTACATGCCTCACAAGGGACACCAAAACTTAAGTTTAACTAATCATCATCTGAGTTGGAAGCGGATTCCGAGTTTCTCGTTCACATCTAATGCAGCTACGTGAATCCAAGGCATCATGCGATCCGCAGCAACAGTCGTTGGACGCTTGCCTTGTGTATTACCTAAACCAGGTACTGGAGCTACTACATATCGGTCAGTACCCAAGACCTTTGTTACCCGATAGGGACCGATATATGACGGCAGGAGCTTCTTACTCTGCCCTTCATTATTAAAACAAGTTTTAGTAATTTTAACAAGGTCGCCTTCCGCGTATGTGTGCGCAGGTTTCCTACCCTTATCATAATACCGTTTTTGCTTGATCTGCTCACTGTCTATCCTACTTTTAATTTCCTGGCGTATAGTGGGTAAATCAGTGGATTCGCGAGTTTCATCAGAAATCTCATTAAGGATGGGATTTGCCGAAACATTCATAGAGGTACCAAACATCACCTCGGCTGCTGTCCTGCCGGTCGTTTTTTGAATAGTGTTGTTTAGTCCCCACTGAATCCTTCCTAAATGGCAATCCCATTCTTTCTCGCCATATTTCACGCTTAAAGCCTTCATAGAGTCGAGAATTGTGCGGTTATACCGCTCAACTTGACCGTTTGATCGGGGATTAGAGACAGCATTCAATATATGTTTAATACCCTCGTCTAGACAAAATCTTTTGAACACATGCGACGTGAAGCAACTGCCGCGGTCACTCACGAGGCGATCAGGAGTTCTAAATATCCTGAATATGTCTTCTAGCACCCTTATTACGTTCTGGGTGTGCGTGTTCCGAACCGGTCTGGCAAAACAAAACTTTGTAAAAGCGTCAACTACTACTAATAGGTAGGAAAAACCTCGCTTGGATTTCACGAAAGGTCCGAGATGGTCAATATGTAGTGTGTGAAAAGGTACCTCCACTTTTGTTATTGGGTGAAGAAGACCTTCTCTACCACTTTGATTATTTTTAGCGTATGCACATTCAATACAGGCGCTCACGTACTTTTTTACGAATCGTGTCATTTTTGGGAACCAATAGCTTTTCTTTAATCGTTCCAAAGTCTTTTCAACCCCAAAATGACCGATATCGTCATGATTCATCCGACATAATTGCCATCTCGCACCCTTCGGTACTACCCAGCGCACATCTCCCTTGTCTTCACCTACACAACGAAATAACTTGTTGTCCTTAACGACGTAGTTCTCCTTAATATATTGCAAGCCTTTCTCATCTAGATTACTATCGAAAATTTCCCTAATCCTCCTAAGTTCTGAATCTCCAAGTTGGAGGGTATGTAACCAGTCTTCGCTTGAAATGGCCATAACGATTGGAAGGTTATCAGAGTGATTCTCCTCGGACTCGGATACAGGATTACGGGATAGCGCATCAACATGTCCCATTTTTGTGCCGGCTCTATATTCGATTGTGCAATCAAATTCTTGCAATGGCAGCCACCAGCGCGCTATCCTAGGGATGAGATCCCGTTTGGTAAAAGTAGACCAAAGAGCGCTGCAATCTGTAACGATTTTAAAGTCTTTCCCTAGCAAGTAAACTCGAAACTTTCTTAGAGAACATACCACTGCTAAAGTTTCTAGTTCAAAGGACTGAAAATTCTTCTCCTCCGGCGAAGTTTGCCTGCTACAGTATGCAACCGGTCGCAGCATGTTATCCGTTGAACGCTGAAGGAGTATGCCTCCAATACCTATCCTACTCGCGTCAGTGTGCAGTTCCAGCTCTGCTGATGGATCGAATATTGCGAGAATTCAAATCCTGAAAAGCAGTTTCCTGATTATCGCCCCATTCCCATGGTATAGCTTTCTTCAACAATTTGCTGAGTGGAAAAGCTATCAAGGCAAAATCTTTGACGAATTTCCGGAAGTAGCTTGCCAGCCCGAGGAATTGGCGAACATTGTGTACATTTTCAGGACGCGGAAAATTCATTACGCTAAAGATCTTTTTCTCCCCAGGCCTTACTCCTACTGCTCCGATTTCATACCGGAGATAGTCGATTTTATCGCGCAGAAAATCACATTTCGATAAATTCAAAGTAAGGTTCGCCTTTTCTAACAATTGCAATACGTCTTCAAAATTTTTCAGACATTCCGACGAGTCCTTTCCAAAAATTAGAATATCATCCATATATGCGGTTGCCTTACAGAAACGAGCTGACCCTAGAATTGTATTTATCATGCGCTGAAATACAGCAGGCGCATTTGCTAAGCCAAATAGCATGCTATTAAACTTGTATTGGCCGTCTGGTGTAACAAATGAGGTGAATCGCTTACTTTGCTCTACGATTGGTACCTGGTAGTAACCTGACGCGAGGTCTAGTGTAATAAAACAAGCCTGACCAGAAAGGCGAGCTATTTCATCCTCAATTATTGGCATTGGATATCTCTCCTTAAGAGTTACAGAATTCAGCATGCGGTAATCTATGCACATTCTTAGAGATCCATCTTTTTTGCGAACGAGCAGAATAGGACTAGCATAGTCGGAAGATGATTCGTGCACTATACCTGCGTCTAGCATCTCATCTACCATTGTACGCACCTGCAAGCGCTCATGATGTGATAGTCGGTACGGACGGTATGCAACGGGACGTTGACTGTTAAGCTCTATTTTCATTTGGGCAACGTTAGTACAACCTAAATCCTTCAACGATAACGCAAAACAATGCTTATACTTTAACAGCAAATCTAATAACTGTTTCCTAGTATTATCAGGTACCTTTTGACAAATGCGAACCTGGCTTTTATCGAATTCGTTACCGGCAGCATCACTCATCAGTTCAGGCGACTCAACAATAACCCTGTTGACAAAATAGACCTTTTCAGCTCGGCTAAAGACATTGTCCTTTGGAATCAGGCAGAAACTAGCATGGCGAAAAACAACTATATTTACATAGCCATTAGTCGAAGTATAAAGTCCTCCGCAAACTGAAAATTGTTGATTAGGTTTTCCTGCAACACTATTTTTCAGTAAAATACTGCCACTAAAGGTAGGATCAACGCTGGCTCTGATCGAAACAGGTCCCCAAAATTTTACAGCTCCTAAAGTGCGAACCTTTGAAGAGTTTCCGCTCTCAATGTCAACATCAGAAAAAGGCAATTTATTGCCGTTGTCGAAGAATTTCAATTCGGACACATTTTTATAAGCAACTATATGGGGAAGTTCCGTGTAAGTCTGGCCAATTAGCAAAGACTTCTCCAAAAAGTCGTCACTCACAACCTTACAAATAACCCTGGCGTTGACATTGTCTATACTCAAATCAAGCGACAACTCTCCAAGAGATTGCACAACACTATTACCAAAACCTTTCATTTGAGAGGACGTGTTATCGTGAATCAAGCCTAGCTCCCTGGTTACCGACTCCTTAATCAAAGTAACCTCGCTTCCAAAATCTATGAATCCCTGTAAGGGTGCCCCATTAACAATAACCTCTTTTATAAATTTGGAGTTTGAGGTTTCAGTACCCTTTTTGACAGAATCTATGCGCATTGTCTTCGAAACAGTAGCGCTAGAACTCGTCGGCTTTTCCCCCGGTTTGCTAAAACAGGTCTCTATCGTATGACCGAGTTTATTGCATCGTTGGCACTTCAAGAGAGGTTTAGGACAATGTAGGAAACTACGCCCTTTCTCCTTACAATTATAGCAACCAGTAGGCTGACCCGATCTAGCTATAAACTTTGGAGCTTGGTTTTGGTTATTATTCTGATGTGTATTATCTGCAATTATATTACGAAAATGACTACGGTCCGCTGAAGGCTGATGAGTATCTCTATTGCTTAATAAGAACTGCAAAAGTTGGTCAGGGTGATTGCAACGTAATGCCAAAGCACTCGATCTAAGCGTCCTGTCAGTCAAGCCGTGAATAATACAGTCCACGGCACGCTTTCCTACTATATCCCATTGATTAATTAGAGCAACCTTTTCGTAATAATAAACTTCGATGGGCTCATTGAACTTGCTCTTCCTTTTCAGCATATCCTCCAAGGTCTGGCCGTAATTTTGTTCACAAGGAAATGCATTTATCAATTTATCTTGCCACTCTTTCCAGTTGAAAAGAATGGAGTTCAAGCTTTCGTACCACGTTTTAGCCAAGCCTTGGAGTTTCTGCATGGCAAAATGAGTGGTAGTTCTGTCGTCCCAACCATATACCGATGCACATTCGTTGACCTTTTTCAGCCATACATCAATACGTTGATTTTTAGTTGAAGGGTCAAAATTAGGCAATATAGGGTGACTGGTAATTAGTGACCGATACCTAAACACGTGATTGTACTAATGATAACAAACAACTTTTACTATGGGACCAAACCTGAATTCGCGAAAAAAAATCTGCTGTTCAGTACCTACATTTTGACCAGTTAGGCGAACATAAATGACAGAACAGCAGATTTTTTTTCGCGAATTCAGGTTTGGTCCAATAGTAAAAGTTGTTTGTTATCATGAGTACAATCACGTGTTTAGGTATCGGTCACTAATTACCAGTCACCCTATATATTTTGATGGGCTATCTTTTGAGACAAATGTGCATTCTGGTTATGTGGCTGTGATGACATATCCTCTTTCAACAGTTTTAAGACACTAACAAGATCATTCTTAGAAAAAGATGGACTACGTGACCTTATATTAGGTCGGGGCAAAAGTATTTTCGTATTTTTCATACAAAAAAAAATTGTGTTTTAGGTTTAATTTTTTATTTATTTATAATAATATGTATGTGCCGTTTTGATCGATGACTTGTTGCCATCTTGTGGGCAATGCCATGATCCAATTGCTGTAGAAGTTTTGAGATTTTTTATCAAAAAAATCTGACAGGTAGTATTCATAGTGTTCTTTTGAGGTTAACTTTATGCTTCCTAAAGAGTTCTGAAGTGACCGAAACAGGTGAAAATCTGATGGAGCAAGATCAGGGCTATACGGAGGATGCATCAACACATCCCAGCCAAGCTCTCTCAATTTTTGCTGAGTGGCTATAGATGAGTGCGGTCTGGCGTTGTCGTGATGAAACACCACGCCCTTCCTATTCACCAGCTCCGGCCGGTTTTTCTCAATAGCTTCTTTTAACCTCATCAGTTGTTGACAGTAGAGGTCAGAATCGATAGTTTTATCCGGCGGCAAAAGCTCATAGTGGACGATTCCTTTCCAATCCCACCAAACACACAGCATCACTTTGTTCCGAGTCAGGCCGGGCTTTGCCACGGTCTGTGGGGCTTGCCCATGCTTCTACCACGATCTTTTTCGGACATTCTTATCGTAAGTGATCCATTTTTCATCACCCGTAATCAACCGTTTAAGAAATGGGTCGGAATTATTACGTTTCAACAAAGAATCGCAAATGGAAACACGTTGCATTAAGTTTCTCTCAGTGAGATCACGTGGTACCCAAATATCAAGTTTTTTCTTGTACCCAGACTTTTGTAAATGCCGTAAAACTATTTTGTGATCAACATCCAGTTCTTCAGCAATATCATAACTACTAATATGTCAATCTTGCTCCACTTTTTCAAAAATGGCACTGATTTTATCCGTGACAGGGCGTCCAGAGCGAGCTTCATACTTCACACTAAAATTTCCTGACTTGAAACGCTTGAACCACATTTGTGCTACTCGTATTGATACCACATTAGGTCCGTAAACCGCACAAATTTTATACGCGGCGTTCGTCGCATTTTTACCTTTTCTGTAATAAAATTTTAAAATGTACCGAGTTTCTTCGTCACATACGTTCATGTTGCTTGCTTGAAAAACAATTGAGAAATGGCGGGAACTAGTTTTTTAAAATTTATTGCATCTTTAGAATGTCAACATTTAATAGTATTAAAACCAGCCAGTTACATTCAGTACTGCCAAAAAGGTTTGATTACTAACAATAGATTCAAAATACGAAAATATTTTTGCCCCGACCTATTATATTCTCCCGCATTGCCACGTTGCTCGTCACGTGGCTCTGCCCGATGCTCAGCTTCCCGACGTCCGGAGGGCTCGCGACGCTCGCTGGCATATTCTCCCGCATTGCCACGTTGCTCGGCACGTGGCTCTGCCCGACGCTCTGCTTCCCGACATCCGGAGGGCTCGCCACGCTCGCTGGCACGTCGCGACGATGATCGACGACGGTCCTCCGTAGCACGAAGTCGTTCACGCTCTCGGCGCAATTCCTGCTCCAGCATCTGTACCCTCTGCCGTCTCAGCAGGAAGTCTTGCTCATCTCGAGATCGGTTCGGACTGCGCATACCCAGGCCGCTTCGACTTCGTGAGCGATCCTCTCGACCAGGTGTTTCTAGTCTACGCCGACTGGAGTCTCGATTGGAGCGTTCTCTGCGTCGTGGTGGCTCGTCCATGATCTGAACACTCGCAGAAAAAAAGGTGTGTTAATAACAATGACTAAAAAGATGGTGAATAACACCACATTATTCGGTTTAATTGAAGGATGAAAAATGCGTAATATCTCGGAAACGGTGCGTCCTACGCCAAAAATAAGCAAATTTTTGTACTCCTTTTACAAACCCCTATTGAAAAATATTCTCGAATATTTCAGACACTAATCAACACACACAAAAAAAAATAGAACATAATAATAATAATTTGGGCACATAAATAAAATAAACCGTTACAAAATACTGTAGGTCGCATTACAAACAATAGAACCATTGCCTAAGTCTCAGACTACGTTTAGAGCTGCCACTTAGATAGGTATAAACACTGTATAATATCTATAAACGCATTTTCAACGCTTTCCGTAATACGACCGTTATGCTTTAAACTACCACTGATTTCAGTACCATCACTAGTATTAAGCAAATTTTAAATAAATGTAAAATTATAATGCAAACATAAAACACAAAAAAAATATAATCCATGATTTAAATAATTTATGCCATGAGCGTGTACTTACGTTTTAAGTTTGGTTAGCGTGTCACTTCTGATATATAATTTACCAAGTGTAAAAGTTGAAACTAGACTTTCAGGATGCCTAGGTGACAAAGAGTAATATAATAATACGGAAGCTAGGTGAAGTACTGAAGAAAATCCAGGTATCAGGAAACAACTTTATTCTTCAACCCAACCTTCATTCCCCCAATCGCTCGAGTCAGCCTGTTCAACCGACCTTTTCCCGCCTCCCAGGTTTTGGTAATTTTTGCGGTAAAATCGAGTTCTGTGATTGGTTAACGATTGTCGTCAACCAATCACAGATGACAAGTGCTGGCCTCTGATTGGTTAGTCAATCAGAAGCATCCAACGACCAACTGACAAACTAAAATGTTGCAAGTATAAAATATTCTAATCAAATAGTTATTGGTCTGAAAACTAGTCTTTTTGTGTTTAAATTTAATGAAATAAAAATGTAAATTAGCGAACCCTAACATTAATAAAAATCAGTCTTGGTCAACCCGTCTTTTATTTACGACAAATGATAGACCATTCTGACACTATTGTAATAGCAGACTTGAGGCCCAGGTGGAGTGACAGCTCACTTCACCTAAGTTTTCACGGTGAGATTTTTACAGAATAGCACTGCTGTTTCGGATTTTTTTTCATCGATCAAATTGTATTTATCGTGTTTTGAACCGTTAATTTCCCTCAAACAAGGATGTGTGTATGACAGATGTTTATTTCAGGACCAAAATACACTAAAGTCTAAAATATGCAAATTCAGATAACCCCCCGTTAACGTGCTCTCCGAGGCGCACTGCGGTGGGAGCTCGGTATGTAATGGACCCATTCGCGGACCGACGCGACCTCGGCAAGCGTTGCTTATCCTTGATGATCGACCCGTGCCGCTGTTTATTTTAATTCTTTGAGTATGATCTGTTATTATTTTCTCTATACTATTTTTTTTTATTTTTGGTTTTAATGAAGTTAAACTTCAGTAAAACGCGAAGCCTAAAAAACTAGTGACCAAAAAATTGATAAACTAAAGCATGGTAAAAATGAGATTGGTTTAAAGATAAAACATTTTTGTAAATTTCGATTGTGTCACTTCGGAGTAGACACCCTGGTACGTTGTTTTTTGTAACTACTTAGCAAATAAGAATAAAAACATTGACCATTGGTAAAAAAAATGGTAGTACAGTCGACTACATGTCTCGGTGGTTACAATTTGACCTTGAGCTGGTCTAGTGTAGTAAGGAGGTCCATTATAATAAAAGGTCAGTTTAAATACTGGTTTTGTTACCTCTGACGTGCGGCCTAATATATTGAGTACTAGCTGCTGCCCGCGACGTCGTCTGCGTGAAAGCTCTACAGCACCAAAAATACCTAAGATGCCAGTACACCACTTCTAAAATAGCATTAAAATATAAGTTTTTTTTGCAAGCGAAGCAAGTGAAGAGAGTTATATGGGAATTCTGCTGAGTTCAGTCATAAGATGTGACTGAAGGAAATAGAGAAAATAATGCTGGAATACATTCCAGGACACAAAAGAGTAAAAATACGTACAAAGGTATCATACCTTAAAACACCTCTATAAACATAAACTACATTGGTAGTTATGCTGCCAGGAGCCAAAATGTAAAGAGAGTCAGGACTGGTGACGCGGGAGCAAGCGACGTACAGTTGCCCTTGTGAGAAGCAACTCGTCCTGAGGTCGACACCCGCTGCCCTCAGTATCGGCCCGTGCAACTTATTGATGGTCATCGCGAAGCAAACACTCACGGGGAACTGTACGCGCTTGAACTGGAACGGGAAGTTATGAGGTATGAGGGGAATGCGTGGTATAAATACTGCCTCGCCGACGCCACAACCCGTAAGAATTTTCGCCTCAATGGTGTATCTGTGGAGCGAGATGACTTTAAGGTGGGTTACACAACTTCGGAGGAGATAGGTTCCAAAGAAGCATAATCGGAACACCGACCTTCAGCTTGATGGTATGCGCTGGAAATCCACTTGCTGAAAAAGAGCTCAGAAATTCCACGGGATAATGTGTGGCGTCATCTTGCTCAACAACAGTGTTTATCGAGGTGTCCCCTCAATTTCCGAGAGAATGCACTCGTTAATTGTTGCAGCCTGATCATTTTTGGGCATCAACATGGCCCGCTCACACACCCAAGAATTCTGCTGGTGCGGTATACGACTGATGTCCCCGTACACACAGCGAATTAGTTCTTCTAAGCTGGATACCACTCTACCGAGAGACTCTGGAAGCACCACCTGTCCACCCATCTCTTCTGGTAGAGTGCCTTCGCCAAGACTTAGAACGACATCGGAGAATTCTTGAGCACGTGCATTGCCGCCGAGTCGAGCTCTCATATTAATGGTCAAGCGCAGCGTACGAACTCGTGACCACAACGAAGATCGTTTCAACGAAGCATTCACCTCGTCAGCCCTCGAGCCCCGCGTCACCACGGGAAGCTTTTGCTGAAAATCACCACTGAACAGGACTGTGACACCACCCATCAAATGTTCGTTCCTGCGGATGTCCTGCAGGATTCTGTCCACGGCCTCAACTGCCTTCCTATTGGCCATCGTACACTTATCCCATACGATCAGAGAACAATCCTTGAGCACGTGTCCCTTATCGCTGTTACGTGACACACCACAAACAGGCGTTTCGGCGCTCTCTAAATCGATGGGATTTTTAAACATGGCATTTGCTGTCTTGCCACTCAGAAGCAGTGTGGTAGCGATTCCCGACGACGCTACAGCAATAGCAATTTTGATTTGCCTCCTGACCTCTGCAAGTATGCCAGTGGTAACAAATGTTTTTCCTGTTCCACCAGGAACATCCAAGAAAAACATTTTACCCTGGTTTTGCCCAACGCTTTCAAGGACGGTGTCGTAAAGTTTTTGCTCTGAAGAGAACAAAGCGACATGGTCATTTCGTATGGTGGTCATTTCGCCCGGATCGTAATTTGTCTCAGCGTTATACTCCCGATTTCCACGGTTTTGATACGATGATGATTGGGGAGCTGGTAACCCATATTCGATCAGTGGATTGCCGCCGATAGAAATGACCACATCTTGAAGTGAACTGAGACAGGTGTTCAGCACGCGTTCATCTGTTACTTCGACTTCGACTCCAGTAGCACGCCTCAAAGCTCGTAGAAAATCTTCAGACAGATGATGGCGATACTTCTCCCACAAAGCTACCGGGTTTACGACTCCACAAAACACCAAGATGACGGCAAACAGATGACGCATGCGGCTGGGACTGTCACTGACACTCGCCTCCGCGAGGGTGTCATGAAATGAAATGAAATGATCATCATCAATGAACATAACTTTTTTGTAATACTTAACACCGCATTTTTTTTAAATTGTCTTCCTCAACTCTGCTCAAGATTTTGAGGGTTTTGTTGGAACTTGAATTTGTCAAAACGAACTATACGATACAACTTTTATGAAGAAAATGCACATCACCATCTATGAATTCTAAGAATAACTAACTACTTACCTCGCCAACATGATCAAATTTAAATTATTAATTTCCAAAAAAATGTTAACATGTAACTTGATTTGATTTTTATGAAATCTCATAGATGGCGCTGTTTTAAAATTGTCTTTATACTACTAACATTTATTAAACTATATTTCTCTGCCCAAGTTACTTAAATGGCGTAGTTTTTATAGTGTAAAGTTAGATAATAGCATGGCTTACTCAAAAACAACATTTAAATATGCGTCGTTAGATTACACACTGTCACAGAATGCGTAAGAAAAATAAAGATTCACAGCTCCTCCCCCGTAGGTGATAGCGTGATAATATGTAGCCTATATGTTGACCTGACCTCTTAGTAATATTCATGCAAAATTTGAAGTAAATCCATGCAGTACTTTTTGAGTTTATCCCGGACAGACAAATAGACAAACAGACAAAAATTCTAAAAACTATATTTTTGGCTTCGATATCGATTGTAGATCACGCCACAAGTATTCTTTTTAAAAAATATTCAATGTACAGTTTTGACTTTGCTACGATTTTATTATATGTATAGATTTAGCTGTCAAGGTGAATTTACTATCGTCTTCACATTTGTATTAGGTTCTGTCCTTAGTTACACCACGACGCGTCGAATTATTTCGTAACATTTGTTTAGATATCATCCGTGTTGTTTTAGGTACTTACATTAATCAAGTTATCGACTGTGTAATGGTGGTTATTGTCACCAAAAACCTTGAATCTGTGTCATTGTTGAATATTTTAAACGAAATTAGTGACCCAGGCGTGCTATACGGAATATATCGTTTTTCTTTATATTAGCATAGCATGCATAATCAACCTAGGTATAATGTTCCCACTGCTGGCACACAGGCTTTTTCAACAACCACATATCTACAGCATCATGCTCGAAGTTATCATTCTTGTTTATAATCTACTACACTTATCTATTATCTAAGAAAACAGAAGTGCTACCTTGTAATTACATGCTCATCTACCTGGGAATACCTATCTCTAAGTAAGTAGCAAATATACAATCATTTTCATGAACTTGCATTTTTAACCGAATTCAAAAAGGAGGAGGTTCTCAATTCGACTGTATGTTGTTTTTTTTTGTATGTTCCTTACGCGATATCTCCGGCAATTATAAATCTATTTCAAACATTATTTTTTTAATGGATAGTGTATGGCCTCAGGGGTGGTCCCATATAAATTTTATTAACTTTGCTTGGGCAGATTTTGAGTTAGCTTCAATAATAATTATTTTTACCACTTAGTTTATATTGATGATGTTATAATGACTTTCTGTCACTGATATTTACATAGCAAGTAGTGAAAGATAGCAAGTAGTATACGAATTTGTTTGGGGTAAGTACAACTTAAAAGTGAAAAACAACCGACTCCCAAAAAAAGACACTTAAACAAAGTGAAAAATAACTTTAATTTCGGAAGTAGGTGTCGTTCGCTTCGCATTTTCGTTGTTTGCTACCGACTTCTGAAATTACAGTTATTTTTCACATTGTAGTGTCTTTTTTGGAAGTCAGTTGTTTTTTCTTTCCCATTTATTATCCTTGTTTCCGTATTTAGGTTGTACATCACCCCTAAGATTATTATAAACGGCTCCTGTGTTTAAAGACACTCCTCTCCTCTCCAAATTTTATTCATTATATCTTTTGCTGTGCCCGACAGGGTCCACGATTGTTACCTACCAAATAAATGTTTACCACCTAAGCCTACATTGTGGAATGCAATGAAGAATTGAGTATTGAGTATTGAGTAAAGACTTCCTGCTTAAAACGTGTGTATTTTATATTGTTCTATGTACTAAATGTTATGTAAGTAAATGATTCAGCTATTTTGATTAATTATATGCTTGTCTCGATTAGTTACGTATGATGTTGAAGACAGGGCATGATGTGTGAGACATAATTGATCAGTCCTTTAACCGTCATGCGCGTCAAGCTACGTTTGCCGCAATCGGTTCGTGGATGGGCTCCATTATATATCGAGGACCCCTCCGTGCCTCAGAAAGCACGTTAAGCTGTTGGTCCTAGCTGTCACTCTGGGATCTTTAACAGTCGTTAGGAGTCGTCAGATGCCCGAAAGTCTGACAACCAGTCTTGCCAAGGGTATAGTGTTACCCAATAACTTGGTTGTGGAGATCAGATAGGCAGTCACTCCATGTAAAATACTGGCATTCAGCTGCATCCGGTGAGACTGGAAGCTGACCCCAACATAGTTGGGAAAAGGCTAGGCAGATTGATTGATTTCGTCGTGGTGTATTAAGGAATGATGATGATGATGATGGAAATGCAGCTTAGGCATTCTTTGAAGAGACTAGGTCGCGCATTCCATACTAATATTAATGCGAAAGTGTCTATCTGTCTGTTTCTCTGTTACCTCTTCACACTTAAACCGCTGAACCGATTTAGATGAAATTTGGTATAGAGATAGGTTTTAGTTCCGGGAAAGAATAGGATAGTTTTTATCCCGATATTCCCACGGGATCGACAATTATGCGGGTGAAACCGCGGGGCGCTGCTAGTACTCTAATAATAAAAAAACTGTAGTATCCCTCTGCTGGGCAAAGGTCTAACCCGTAGTTTTCCACTCCCTGTGTGTTGCCTTTTCCGGTCAATCTCCCATAAACGCCTCTAATTAATCACTGAAATGCCCCGGTAATGCCGGGTGCTTCAAAACGACATGAATTTTACTTATGGGTTTACCTAGACGTCAATGACCGGTCACGATAGTTGGTTTTTTCAAAAAATTCCAGGTTGCTCCAGGGACACGTCAGTGGAAGTCGCCACATTAGCATTTCCTTGCCTCCCTCATTGACGAGATCCTCCACTAGGTATTAAAAGGGTTTTTCGAAATTCCACCCCTAAGAGGTAGAATAGAATAGGGGGAGGGTGAAATTTCACGCGGACGAAGTCGCGGAAAATTGCACACTGATAAATTGCAAAGGGCCACGACTTATCGAATAAGAAAGTTTCTAAGTAGATTTTTGATGAATGGGATCCTTGAAGATCCTTACTAAGTTTGTAGTTTCGTGTTTTTCTAAAGAATTGGATGTGTACAGTCGAGCGCACGTCGGTGGAAACACTTTGACCTTGAACTGGCCTAGCGTAATACGGAGTGTCAATAGAATATGAGGCTAACTGTATACTGGTTTTGTTACCTCTGACGTGTGGCATACTGTACTTGGTTCCCGAAATGACCGGAAACAAGCTAAGTTGATAATTCTTACTGGGTCATTTACAAGCAGCTTATCTTTGCCTTGATTCTGGTGGTTGACCTTTTCATGATAATTACATCTACAGCCAAACTTGTATAACCACAAGCTCTAATGAACGTGGTAATCATTCTCAACTAACTAGGCAAGGTCTTTTGTCCTTTTCTACTGTGACACGTTAGACAGGGATAGTGATATTCCGGTCACTATTTCGGTATTTAGGACATTTGTCTCCATATTTTGGTCACGTAATTATTTTTAGAACATTCATTTGTTTGTTGTTACTATTCGTCGTACTTTACTTTTGTTTGTTCTGAGTAGATAAGAGATTCATAATTATGTGATATATTTTGGTACTTATACGCTCCTGCAGACAGGCGCGACGCGATTTTGGTAGAACAATTTTCATAAAGTTTTCATAAAAATTGTTTTGCTTACACTTTAAGGCTATTTAATATGTTAGAAAAAATCACTTTTTTTATTTCAACGTTAGGATTTATTTGATGGTTCCTAAATACTCCTTATGCATTAGTATTGTAAGTGTTTTCATTTAGGTATTGTTGTATTGTCATCATCTCCAAATTGTGTAGGAAGATTTTTATCGGTAATTCAACTATGTATTTGATACGAGATTCGAGGTCAAAGTCGCTAAGATTAATAATATCAATGTAGAATACATAGAATTAATAATATTTTGTAACCATATTTTGATTTAAAGAGTGTCCGTGGAGTTTCTTTCCCGTTCTTCTTCCTATGTACACACGGCTACACATCAAGCTATACCATTTCCAGTTTTAGCTGACCTCTCATTGTATTATAGGTTTTTTTTTACAATCAGAAGTCAGCTTATACTGGTTATGTATAGCTTGATGTGTAGTCGAGCATACCTACTACGTTCCGGAATGGGCAACTAGCTTCATCATTCTGGCTGACCGACCGACCCCTTGAAAATTTAAAAGTTCCTGTAAATGGTTTACTTGTTTTCCCCCTTGAAAGTTTCAAAAGCCCGCGAGGAGGCGTTATCGCCCACGTTTAGAACCTATGGTCTAGGCTATAATACCGTGACAATAGGAAAAATACAAAACGGTCATCAACCTACGTTCCTACTTCAAGAAAAAAAGTAACTATTTAAAAAAAAGTAATTTAAATACTTAATAAATAAATAAAATTGACTTCAAAAAGAAATTAACTCAATATTATGAAATTACTTTAATTTCCGAAGTCGGTGAAATACAGATTACTGTATTTTAGTTTTTTGCCACCGACTTCCAAAATTAAAGTAATTTCATAATTTTGAGTTAAGTAATTTCTTTTTGAAGTCGATTTTTTTTCAATTATTTTTTTATTTCATAATTTTTAGTTTTAAGTAATAACTGGAATATATGTTTGTAATAAATAGGTAATAGTTTTGTTGTAAATACGAGTATTGCACTACAATTTGATCAAGGTTTTGCTATCTTTTCCCTTTGACGTGATAACTTAGGTGAAGTGAGCGTGAAGTGAGCTATCAATAGGGGCAATCCCTAACATCAGGTGGAGTGACAGCTCACTTCACCTTAGTTTTCACGGTGAGATTTTTACAGAATAGCACTGCTAGCTCGTATCAATAAGCCAGGCCGTTACACTTACAAGTAATGAGTTTATACCTTGAAAACTACTGAGCCGATTTTGATGAACTTGCACTGTTCCCTAAGTTGAAGTAAACGTAAACCAATAAAAATGGTTACAATCCGATTAATAGTTGCGGAGATATGTGTGGACAAACATACATACCTACATACGTCTATAAAATTTTGTATAAGTATTTGTTTAGAAGCCCTAATAAATTGTCATATGTGAATATATTGCAGTTCCAATAATATTACATACTTAGGTACATACGCGTCGAATTTTATTGATAACCTCCTTTTTTAAGTAGGTAAAAAAGATTGTGTAGGTACAGCACGTGCCTATTTGACTTGTCATGAACGAAATCATTGATTAAACTGATAAAAAACGGATACTTAAATCTATATATATAAAATTCAAAGTCCTGACTGACTTAACTATATATCAACGCACAACCCAAACCGCTGGACTTGAAATTTTGCACATAGATAATAATAATAATAATTATATGTATATAGGGTGACTGGTAATTAGTGACCGATACCTAAACACGTGATTTTACTCATGATAACAATCAACTTTTACTATGGGATCAAACATGAATTCGCGAAAAAAAATCTGCTGTTCAGTCATTTATGTTCGCCTAACTGGTCAAAATGTAGGCACTGAACAGCAATTTTTTTTCGCGAATTCATGTTTGGTCCCATAGTAAAAGTTGTTTGTTATCATGAGTACAATCACGTGTTTAGGTATCGGTCACTAATTACCAGTCACCCTATATATAATGAAATAAAGGAGATAATAATAATAATAATTTGTACTGGGATCGATCCATCATCACTGACAGGACTATTGTTGCCAATAAGCCTGATATAGTGGTAGTGGATCGATCAGAGCGGCGCGCAATGATTGTTGACATAGCCGTCCCGCATGATGAGAACCTCGTGAAAGCCGAGAAAGATAAACAAATCAAGTATCTTGACTTGGCTCACGAGGTTGTCGACATGTGGGATGTGGACTCAGCGATCATTGTGCCGATAGTCGTGACAGCCAATGGGCTAATAGCCAAGAGCCTCGACCAACACCTAAGGAGGCTCTCGTTGGGCAGCTGGATCAAGGGCTTGATTCAGAGAGCGGTACTTCTGGACACGGCCCGCATTGTTAGGAAGTTCCTCTCTCTGTAGCCCTGACCGCCGGTAGCTTGGACCCTGTTCCCGATACCGGTGGGCTACTATTTTTTATATTTTTAAATGTTTTTATATTTTTATATTCTAATATTTAAAAATATAATTTATATGTAAATAGTGAAATAAAGGAGATAATAATTTAATTTCTTCAGACAACCATGAGTCCATTACATTAATGATTACATTTATATTGTTAGTATGATCTTAAAAACTATGTTAATACCTAATAACTAAGAGAGACTTAGTCCTCTGGGTGAGGCTCCACACCAGTGGGCTGTTTAATTTCTCGCCTATTACCTTCAGGATGCTGTTACTGCTCCCACGCAATCTGCTTAGCAGTGAGGCTGTCCTTTTGCGCCAGGTGGCATCAAAGCCGTCTGTGCGCGATTCAGCGAACATTGTTGACGCACTGCAGAAGCATGGCAGACGTAACAGCGCCCTGTAGGCATTGTTAAACTGGATGCGCAGAGAATTGTAAGCCCTTTGGGTATATCTGAACCACAGGCCGTTGAGGCTCAGAATGTCAACTTCCCAAAATGTCTCCTGGTACCAAAATGTCAACTTCCCATAATGTCCCTTTCCCAAAATGTCCCTTTCCCAAAATGTCTTTCCCAAAATGTCTTTTTCCCAAAATGTCCCTTTCCCAAAATGCCGCTTTCCCAAAATGTCCCCCATTCTTAGAATTAAGCGTTATAACCCAACTAAAAAATAAAAAACAATATAATAATCAAATGTTTTATTTTAATTACTTTGTGGTATCAACTCTTTCGTCAATTTTTTATTAGAAAAGGAATTTGAAATGAAATATAGTTATATATTATCAACATATTATAAAAAACAATAAAAATAACTTTAATTAGAACTAATACATTCAAGTACACAGTAATTCAAAATGTGTGAGTCTAGAAAATTATTTAAATCAAAATTGAAATACTGTCAAAACAATGAGGAACAGATCAGAATGGACATTATTGCAAAACATCACACTGATAAGAAATTCAATAAATTTTGGAAGTCAACAAATAAATTAAACTCAGGGTCGAGCCTTCCGGTGAGTGTAGGTGATGCTCATGAACCATGTGACATTGCTAGCCTCTTCCAGCGCCATTTCAAAGTGGAGTCACCGCTTGGGCCGGCGGCGCAGGTGCTTGATGCTGAGTGTCAGCATGGAGACATTTGTATCAGCTTTACAGCCAAGGATGTAGCTGTCATTATTAAGAGGATGGTGAGAGGTAAGTCTCCAGGTCATGATGACCTTAGCATCGAGCACTTGAAGCATGCTGGTGTGCATCTCCCGAGGGTACTGGCAATGCTGTTTAATTTGTGCATCAGTCACAATTACTTACCTGATGATCTCATGTACACGGTGGTAGTTCCGATCGTAAAAAACAAAACGGGTGATGTGTCGGATGTATCTAACTATAGGCCTATCTCGCTCGCCACTGTCATAGCCAAAGTGCTGGACAGGCTGCTTGACAGACAGCTGGAGAAGCATCTTCATATACATGACGCTCAGTTTGGCTTCAAGCCTGGTTTGTCGACTGAGAGTGCTATCCTCTGTCTGAAGCAGACTGTACAGTACTACACAGCCAGAAATACTCCTGTGTATGCCTGTTACCTAGACCTCTCAAAAGCGTTCGACATGGTTAATTATGACATGCTGTGGCACAAGCTGCATAGTGAGACACAGGTGCCGGGTGAGATAGTGTCGATATTTAGGTATTGGTACAGTAACCAGCGGAACAGTGTGAGATGGGCGGGAGTATATTCCGACGTGTACGGGTTGGATTGCGGTGTGAGGCAGGGGGGTATAACCTCGCCCCGTTTGTTCAACCTGTACATGAACCAGCTGATCGGCGAGCTCAGCAGTGCTAATGCGGGGTGCTCAATAGGCGGAGTGCCTATTAATAACATCAGCTATGCAGATGATATGGTGCTGCTGAGCCCATCGGTTGGGGGGTTGCGAAAGCTCCTGCGCATTTGTGAGAGATATGCTGGGGCTCATGGGCTTAGGTACAACCCTAAAAAGAGTGAGTACATGATTTTCAAAGCTGGTACCAAATGTTTCTCTTTTGTTCCTCCGATCACTCTTTGTGGTGCTAGTCTGAATAGGGCTAACCATTTTAAGTACCTGGGCCACTGGGTCACAGATACCTTGTCTGACAATGAGGACATCGAGCGGGAACGTAGGGCGCTGTCAGTTCGCTGTAACATGTTGGCACGTAGGTTTGCACGCTGTACTGAACAAGTAAAGGTGACCTTATTTAAAGCCTATTGTCAGTCCTTTTATACGTGCAGCCTATGGGTCAACTTTGTGCAGAGAGTATACAGTGCCATGCGCGTACAGTACAACAATGCGTTCAGGGTGCTGCTAGGGCTGCCGCGGTTTTGCAGTGCTTCTATGATGTTCGCGCAGGCGCAAACCGATGACTTTTTTGCTATTATTAGGAAGAGGAGCGCCTCGCTACTAAGTCGCTTCCGATGCAGCACTAACAGTATCCTGAGCGTATTGTCCGAGCGGTGGGACTCGTTGATGCTGGAGAGGTGGATGCACGTGCATGCCAGTTCGTCACCATTTATTAGGTGATTGTTGTTTTATATATAATTTCTTGTAATTGTCTATTTATTTATTTTCTTCTATGTGATATTGTTAGTCATGAATTTCTTGATGTTAATTGATATTAATTTAAAAATGTAAATGTTTAATATATGTGATTTAGATATGTTTTTTAACTTATGAATTTATATTTTCAGTTTGATTTTATGTAGTTTTCAATTCGGCTAAAATAATATTGTGACATGTTTTTTATTCTTTGGTTACTAACATATTTTTTAAGTATACCTACTAACATAAATATGGATCACTGTGTCTGATGTAAATAAATAATAATAATAATAATAATAGACTGTGGCCCGACTGTCAAGTTGACGGTGACAAAAATTTTACTCCGTTATTTTTTAATATTTTTCAACATAAATAATTACAAAATAATTTTTGGATATGTGTTCTACCCATTTTTTTTTGAAGACCAATATTAGCATCATCCTAAAATAGGATGCAAGAAAATCAAATACCTACTCAGATGGAACAGAGATGCTGACACGAAGTCGGGCACGACAATTACTTGGAACCACACACCCAACATCTTCGGGTTCGTCGCTCAGCTCCGCCTCGCAGTTGCCGGAACCTGCTCCAGACGTGAATCCAGTGACACCGGCCGCTGCAGTTGCGTCGAGCTCGAGCGACGAATACTTTTCGCCGCCGACGACACCACCACCAGTATGTCGGCGTGGAAGAGGCCGACCACCGGCCAGCTTAGGACTCCGAGGCCCACCGGCCTCTGATAGGGTCCCCGCTCCCGGTGGAAGTGTGCAGCGCATGAAATGGACACAAGCTGTCAATGAAAATGTCATGCGCGCATACTTTGGGGCTACAGAGGGGGGAAGTAACTTGACTGCGTACCGTGGTCGGATGCTCTCTCTGTTTCAGGTGCTTGAGCCGGCTGTCAACGTGTCGGCGCAACGACTGTCGGATCAGGTGCGGGTCATCCAGCGTAACCATATGCTGGATGACGTTGTACTTGATCGACTACGCCTTGAATCACGGAATAGCCATGTTACGCCTGCTTCGTCATTGGTCGCGGTGCAACTGCAAAATTTAGTCAGTGTTACACCGCGACCCGACCGTGTTGATGTAGTGGATGATGACGAGGCTATATCCGTGAATTCTCAGTACAATGCAAGATTGAGGAGCGCTTTGGAGGATGCTTTCCGTGAGTACCGCTCTATTTCGCCTGAACTTAGACCACGTTTACCTCGTTTGCCCATGCATAAGAAAAACAAGGCGCTGGTGTGTGCTCTAGACTTGCTGCTGTCAAATTATTTTAACAACAGCAAAGACCTCGCCGATACCCATTCAATTTTGTACTGTGCAGCTGTAGCGGCATGTCGTGTGGCTCATGTCAAATTTCCTAACAGTGACAGAGCTCCACGACCAAAACCAGCTGTACCACCTTGGCAGTGCAGGATTGAGTGTCGTATCGGTGAAGCTAGAGCACTCATCGGCAAGCTGATCAGCTTCAGGGAGGGCAATACTCGCCCTAGAGTGATGCGCTTTGTGAGGCGGGCATTCTCGGGGACTGATATTAGTTCTCGAGATTATTTGTCCCGCGTCACGGAGCGTATCGACTTCCTGAAGCAGAAGATCTGTGCATGGGCAAACCGTATTCGTCGGTACAGGCGGAGAGTGGAGCGGTACACTCAGAATCGCACATTCCAGAGTGATGAAAGGTGGGTTTATAGGGCTTGGGAGCGACCGGACCAAGGTGTGACTGACACGCGCCTGCCGGATGATGACGCCATGTGTTCGTTCTGGCGAAATATGTGGTCGGTGCCTGTCGGTCACACCGAAGGTGACTGGACTGAGAGGATTGAGCGAGCGTGCGATTCAATACCAGAAATGGGGGCTATTACCATCTGCCCCCAAGATGTAGCTCGTGCAGTCCGTCCGTTGCCTAACTGGAAATCTCCAGGGCCGGACGGGTTGCACAACTTTTGGATAAAATGGTTCCAAGGGTCGCACACTCGCTTGGCATCCCAATTCCAGTTAGCCTTAGAGTCGGGATCGCTGCCCCAGTTCCTAACGACAGGAATAACCCACCTGCTCCATAAATCAGGTAGTACTGCGGATCCCAAAAATTATAGACCGATCACTTGTCTACCGACGGTTTATAAAGTTCTTACATCCATTTTGAGAGCTAAAATTAACAAACATATAGACACCAACTCCATCATGTCTGTCTCTCAAAATGGATGTAAGAACGGGTCCCGGGGTACTAAGGAGCTACTCCTCATTGATATGACCATTAGCCAACAGGTTCGTCGTTCCCAAAAGGATTTATCGACATGCTGGATAGATTATAAGAAGGCCTATGACTCGGTGCCACATACATGGCTCATGAGGGTGCTGGAGTTGTATAAAGTAGATACAACTCTGCGCACCTTCCTGATGTCATGTATGGGGCATTGGAGGACAGTCCTTCGCTATCCAGGATGTCGAAATATCCAGAGGAATAGCGAACCGATAAGGATCGAGCGAGGCATATTCCAGGGCGACAGTTTGAGTCCGCTTTGGTTCTGCTTAGCCTTGAATCCTCTAAGCACACTACTGGAGGATTCAGGTCTAGGCTATCGGTTGAGGAGAGGTGGTCAGGTTATATCTCACCTCCTTTACATGGATGACCTAAAACTCTTTGCCCCCAACAATTTGCAACTGATGGAGCTACTGAAAATTACTGAAACTTTCAGTAGCGCCATCAGGATGGAATTTGGTGTGGATAAATGTGCGGTCATGCATGTAAAGCGAGGGGAGATTGTGGAATCCGTGGGAACCCAACTCTCGGATTTCACAAATCTTAGAGCCCTCTCCGCATCCGAAACCTATAAGTATTTGGGTATGTCGGAAGCGTTGGGCGTCAATGTTACTGACATGAAGCAATCGTTGAAGGAGCGCTTCTTTGGCCGTCTGAAAAAAGTATTTAATAGTCTTCTTTCAGGCGGAAACAAGGTGCGCGCCTTCAACGGTTGGGTCATGCCGGTTTTGATGTACTCTTTCGGCATACTCAAATGGACTCAGACCGAACTCGACGCCCTGGATAGGAAGGTCCGTACGTTGCTGACTGCAAATCGAATGCATCACCCACGCTCATCGGTAATGAGGCTGTATATCCCGCGAAAATGTGGAGGTCGAGGCTTTTTAAACGCTAAGACTCTCCACAATCGCGAGATATGCAGTCTCAGGGAATATTTCCTAAAAACCGACGTGGGGATGCATCGAGATGTAGTGGCGGTGGACAAGGACCTCACTCCGCTCTCCTTAGGTAAAGAGAACTGGCGCAAACCAGTAGTGCTTGACACTAATGATCGCATGGAGGTATGGCAGAGTAAGGAGCTTCACGGACGCTTTTTCCGGGCCCTACATGGCCCTGATGTAGATTTACTAGCGTCCGTAGCCTGGCTGCGTTTCGGTGACCTTTTTGGAGAAACCGAAGGTTTTGTCTGTGCAATTATGGACGAAGTTATGATGACGAACAATTACCGGAGATTTATTGTCAAAGACGGCACGGTTGACATTTGTCGGGCATGCCACCGGCCGGGAGAATCAATCAGGCATATCATCTCCGGGTGTTCTCGTCTAGCTAACGGAGAATACTTGCATAGACACAACCTTGTAGCCAGGATAATCCATCAGCAACTTGCTTTGAAATACAACCTTGTGGAATCGGAAGTGCCGTACTATAGGTATGTGCCCGACCCAGTTCTCGAGAATGGTAATATCACATTGTACTGGGATCGATCCATCATCACTGACAGGACTATTGTTGCCAATAAGCCTGATATAGTGGTGGTGGATCGATCAGAGCGGCGCGCAATGATTGTTGACATAGCCGTCCCGCATGACGAGAACCTCGTGAAAGCCGAGAAAGATAAACAAATCAAGTATCTTGACTTGGCTCACGAGGTTGTCGACATGTGGGATGTGGACTCAGCGATCATTGTGCCGATAGTCGTGACAGCCAATGGGCTAATAGCCAAGAGCCTCGACCAACATCTAAGGAGGCTCTCGTTGGGCAGCTGGATCAAGGGCTTGATTCAGAAAGCGGTACTTCTGGACACGACCCGCATTGTTAGGAGGTTCCTCTCTTTGGAGCCCTGACCACCGGTAGCTTGGACCCTTTTCCCGATACCGGTGGGCTACTACTATTTTTTATATTTTTAAATGTTTTTATATTTTTTGTTTATATCCTAATATTTAAAAATATAATTTATATGTACATAGTGAAATAAAGGAGATAATAATAGGATTTCAATAGTCAGATACAGACTGATAATTAATCGTTAAACTATTATCAAATTTATAAAGAAATTCAATTAAATAAAGCAAGTCTCAAAAATATCAATTTCTTTAAAAATCGTTGAATTGTGAGATGATTTCCTTGTAATTGTTTTAAATATCTTGCATATTTTCTATCGAACCCAATATCTCTGAGCCTTCTTCTGCGGTTGGTCTGCTTAAATAGTGAATCCTGTATACGGCCATCCCAGTATTTGCTTTCTTTTTTTTATCTTATATAAAAAAGAAATACAAATTTGGATTCTTTGGTATAAGGCTATTTACACGTCGGTGCCATCCTTCTAGAGCATTGGTGGTTCTATGGCGTTGGCCAGCGCAGCTTAATATTAACGGTGATTTTATGGGATACCAGGTAGACTCGAAATAACTGCGAAAACGCCTCATCTCTGATGTATTTGGCGCCGTTTCCAAAATATAATTCCATGCGCCTGGTATATGATTTGCCGGCACCAAAGGAAGAATGGCACTCATTCTAGTCACGTTACGACCAGCTCTTGATTGATTCAATTTAGTTTTTTTTGACTTCCAAATCGCTGCATTGAAGTGATGGTAACAACCAGTCACTCTAGCCTGCGGAAAAACCGCCGAAACTGCGTTCATGATGGCAATTTCATAATCCAATTTGAAAGTTTTAATTTGGATCTGTAAATTCTCTTTTATGAGACTAAATAGGCGCATATATGTTTGTTCCGATTTGTTTGGTAAGAGGGCGTATATAACCGGTACTATGTTTGTAGTATTTTCATCCGATGCTAAATCCCTGTGCAATACAAACATTTGATAAAAAGGTTTTGGAGCTGATTTAAACGTCCTATCGGCATAGTATGAACCTGGCGTTCTCATTATTTTTTTAACGATGGTGCTGGCAAAAATTATAATTTTTTCCGTACTGCCATCTTCACATACTAAAAACTTTTTTGCTAAACTTTGTGGTATTTGAACTGTTTCAGTATTATTATGTACTAGCAAGTCTGTATTCAAATATTTTTTTCGCGCTCGGTATAGAGAGCTATTTAAGGAACGAAATGTTGGTATCAAGTCTCGATCATCACGATTCTCATTGCTTAGGTCTGCCAAAGTAGTAGTAAAATTATCACACACTTCCTTCTTCAACCTGATTTTTTCTTTTTTAATATTGATGGCAACAATATTAAGTTCACAAGTATTCGTTGATTCTCTTAAAACTATTTTCCTGCTTTTATCTAATGTCAATGATGCATTACATACGGTTCTATTAATACATCGCCATGACGTACTGTCTTTGTTTGTTTTGTTTTTGTTGTACTGAAATCCCTTCCATATTAGTGTTTGATTTCCTTTTTAGTTACATATAAAGTCTACTTCCTCACTCATTTTCAAGTTATTAATAAAAACACGTCACAAACAACAAAATTAAACTGTCTCACGTAAGTATACACAATACCATTGAATAGAATAAAATGTCAATGAAATACATATTTTTTCAAAAGTACCCACTTTTGTGAGATAAATATTTTTCTTGAGTTTCGTTTAGTTTATGCAACATGTTTCGAAGAATATTATTTTTAGAGGCTTTCTTTAATTTATTTAAATTTCTTTTTAACTTGATAATATAAAATTTAATTACATAATATGTCGGAGGAAATGGTCAAGAACGAATAGATAATAATCTAGTTCAATTAATTTAGTTAAGTTAATGTCAATTAGTTCAATTAATTTCTGGACGAACAAGATCGTCTAATGTGACCAACAAAATACATTCTAATAGTTATGATGTTGGTAGTTACATTTCTTTACATCCAATCACAAGCGAGGACGATTATAATTATTGTTTTTTATTTTTTAGTTGGGTTATAACGCTTAATTCTAAGAATGGGGGACATTTTGGGAAAGCGGCATTTTGGGAAAGGGACATTTTGGGAAAAAGACATTTTGGGAAAGAGACATTTTGGGAAAGGGACATTTTGGGAAAGGGACATTATGGGAAGTTGACATTTTGGTACCAGGAGACATTTTGGGAAGTTGACATTCTGAGCCTCAACGCCACAGGCTCGCTGAGTACAGAGATGTGCAATACGCTTTGAATAAAGTCACTTTCACCGCGTCTGTACATCGAGCGAACCTGCGGGCCAACATGTTCGCCCGGACTGACAATGCCCTGCGCTCCCTCTCCATGTCTACATCATCTCCAAAATTTTCAGTAACCACATGCCCAAGATACTTGAATTGATATACTCGATTAAGAGGAATACCATTGAGTAACACTGGTGGAACAACAGCTGGGCACTTTGCACCCGCCTTGAAGATCATGCACTCTGTTTTTTTAACATTATAACTGAGACCGTGTGTGGCCGCATACTTTTCACACACGGCAAGCAATTTCCGCAATGCACAAACCGAGGGAGCCAGCAGCACCATATCATCGGCATAGCTAAGATTATTCACACTGACACCATCCACGTAGCACCCTACAGGCATTTGACTGAGTTCCTCGATCAGCGCATTAACGTACAAGTTAAAAAGCAAGGGCGAGCTCAACCCCCCCTGCCTCACTCCACATTCCAGCTTTTATTTATTCGACAATTCACCAGCCCACTTTACATTATTTTTCTGATTAAGGTACCAATATCTAAAAAGTGACGTCAACTCTGGCGGTAGGCCCGTTTCTTTTAGCTTCTGCCATAATATATCATAAGACACTAGGTCAAATGCTTTCGAGAGGTCTAGAAAGCAAGCATAAACCGGGGTCTGTCTGTCAGTGTAATATTTCACAGTGTGCTTAAGGCTAAGAATAGCAGTCTCAGTCGACAAGCCAGGACGAAAGCCGAACTAAGCGTCATGTAACTTAACATGCTTGTTCAAATATGAGTTAAGCACACTGTCAAATACCTTCGCTACAATCGTGGCTAACGAAATGGGTCTATAGTTAGATTTTTCAGACACATCGCCTGTTTTACTCTTGGCAATCGGTACCACCAGAGTCTTCATCAGGGCAGGGGGTAGGTGTGAGTGACTTATGCACAAATTACATAACATTGCAAGTACTCTAGGAAGATGGAAACCAGCATGCTTGAGATGTTCCACGCTGAGAGCGTCATACCCCGGTGATTTTCCTCCCTTCATACCCCTAATATCGTCATCGTCAGGCCTGTTGGTCTAGTGGTTAGTGACCCTGACTGCTATGCCGGAGGTCGTGGGTTCGATTCCCACCCAGGACAAATGTTTGTGTAATGAGCACGATCATTTGTTCTGTGTCTGGGTGTAATTTATCTATAATATTTATTTATTTAGAAATATATAAGTATGTTTATCAGTTGTCTAGTACCCATAACACAAGCTCTGCTTAGCTTGGGACTAGATGGCGTTGTGTGATAGTTGTGGAATATTATTATTATTATTATTATTATAATAGCACGATCAATATCCTTCGCAAGAATCAAAATTGAAATATTCATCCCCTGAGTCTCAGCATCAAACCGTCCGCATACTGGTCCTAAGGGTGACTTTACTACAAAATGTTCCCTAAAAACATTGGCAATGTCTTCAGGGCTAGAAACACCGCCGACACTCACTGGGATGCCAGGTCTAGTATTCAATTTATTTGTACACTTCCAAAAATTTTTAAAGTCCTTATTCGTGTAGTGTGTCGCCATCAAGTCCATTTTAATAAGATACCTTATACAGTGTAGGCATCCACTAAAGAAGGATTTTTGGAAATTCAAAATTTAAGAGGGTGAAATGGGGGGATTTTGTTTGTATGAAAAATCTTATTCCTTGTGTTAATAAATTTGAAACTTGGCACGAATACTCATCTAAGTAAATTATGAATTTTGGCATTTTTTATTTTTCTAAACTACCTCCTAAAGTGGAATGGGGGGGTGTCAAAGTTTGTATGGAAGAATTTTAACGCGCAGTCCGATTAACTCGAAACTCAGTATTTATACTTAAAACCAAAAATAAAGAATAATGTGTATCAGGGTTGTTTGAAAATCTACCCCAAACGGGGAGAAAAGGGGTAGTTAATTTTACAGTGGAGGATTTTACTGCGTGGCTTGATTAACTCAAAATTTTGGTATAAACAATTTGTGAGTCAAGTAATGAACACATTCCAAACAATTTTTCGAAATTCCACTCCTGTGGGGGTGAAAAGCGGGGATACAGATAATATGAAAAATCTTATTCCTTTGGTTAAGAAACTTGAAACTTTTCCACATTTGCCTCAGTAAATAATAAAGATTGTCACTTTTAGTTTTCAAAAAACCCCTCACAGAGAATTTAGGGGGTGACAAAGTTAATAGGCATAGACCACATATTAAGCAACATACCTGACGCAATCGCACAAGTGCTACCACTTCATCTCTCGGACCACGACACAGCACAAATGCTAAGTTCCTAAGTTACTTTTCCTTTGCGAGTCCAGACAAAAGCTGCTATATTTCATACGTACAAAAGGGATTACAGTTTAAATAATATACATAAATTCACAGAATGTATAAAAAATCTATCGTGGTCAGATGTATATCTAGAAAACGATGCAAATACGGCACTCAACCGTTTTCATGAACTAATGTGCCTGTTTCATAAGCTCTGTTTTCCAAAAGTAAGGGTTAGGATAAATACAACCAATAACAGTAAACGAACGTGGATGACTAAGGGTCTTAAAGTATGTTCTAAAACTAAACGATTCTTAAGATATCAATACTTTACGAATAAAAATAGTACTAACAAGGTTAAATACACAACATATTCCAATTTATTACAAAAATGTATACATAATTCTAAACGGAATGCTAACATTAAGTTTATAAATAACAATAAAAACAAATGTAAAGCCACGTGATCCGTTATAAAGAATGAAATAGACAGTATGAACTCTGGGGACAATATTGATCGCATACGATCGCATCAGATATTACACAGATCGAAAGACTCCTGTGCACGCCTGCTTCCTCGACCTGTCCAAGGCTTTTGACCTGGTGTCATACGACATCTTGTGGGCTAAACTCGAGGGAATAAACCTACCGCGTAAACTTATTAACGTTTTTAAATACTGGTACAGTCATCAGGTCAATAGCGTTAAGTGGGCGGGTGCAATGTCGGAGCCGTATCAGTTGCAGTGCGGGGTGAGGCAGGGGGGGTTGACTTCCCCCTCCCTCTTTAACCTGTACATGGATGCCTTGATCGTCGCGCTCAGTAACCAGCATGTCGGCTGCCATGTCGGTGGAATCTGTGTCAACAATCTCAGTTACGCAGACGACATGGTGCTGCTGAGCGCGTCGATCTGTGGCCTCAGAAAGCTGGTGCGGACCTGTGAGGAGTATGCCCTTGGTCATGGGTTGAAGTATAATGTGACCAAAAGTCAATGCATGGTCTTTGAGACCGGTACGAAACGTTTGCAAACTTGTCCACCCGTTTTTCTAAACGGTGTTCCACTCGAAAGGGTGGATCAATTTAAGTACCTAGGGCATTTAATTACGACCGACCTCAAGGACAATGCTGACATGGAGCGGGAACGGAGGGCCTTGTCGGTGAGGGCGAACATGCTCGCGCGTAGGTTTGCGCGCTGTTCAAGGGAGGTGAAGATTACGCTCTTCAGGGCGTACTGCACGTCACTTTACACGTGCAGCTTGTGGGCGAAGTACACGCGTGCATCATACGGGGCCCTCCGCGTCCAGTTCAACAACGCGCTCAGGGCAGTATTGGGGCTGCCTCGCTACTGCAGCGCCTCAGGCATGTTCGCTGAGGCGCGCACTGATTGCTTTTATGCGACCATGCGCAAGCGTGCCGCGTCACTGGTGCGTAGAGTGTGGGGCAGCCCCAATGCTGTACTGGCGATGATCGCGGACCGGATGGACTGCCCATACATACGGCACTGCTGTGATAGGCATGTTGCCGTCAGCAGGGCCCGTTAGATCATCATCCTTTTTATATTATTTTATTTTATTTTATTTTTCATTTTATTTTACTTCATTTTATTATTCTTGGCATGTTGTCAGTATTTGTGTGTACTCCACATATGAGTTAATGTTGCTCGAAATAAATGTATTTTATTATTTTATACGGATTGACAACGCCATACTCACAAAACCTGCAGAAATAGCCGCGGCTTTTAACAACCACTACATAAACAGTTTTCCAGTACAAAATAGTATACATATTCATCGCAATGAAAACATCGCCGCTAACTTGATGTTCCTCACTCCTATTTCTGAGAGTGAGGTAAGGCAACTTAAACTATCATTAAACAATACTAACTCTGAAGGCTACGATGAATTAAACACCAAAAAAATCATTAAAGCATGTGCCAATGAAGTGAGCGGAGTGTTGACATATCTGATTAACTTATCTTTTTCACAGGGAGTATTCCCAAACGCTTTGAAATTGTCTATTGTCAAACCATTGTTCAAAAAGGGTGACAGATGTGATGTGAACAATTATCGTCCTATAACGCTAATACCCATATTGTCAAAAATATACGAGAAATGTATGTACTATAGACTAATTAGATACTGCGACAAATTTAATATCATAAGAACAATTCGGCTTTCAAAAACGTAAATCTACTACACTAGCCATTTTTACCGACTTCGCAAAAAGGAGGAGGTACTATGTTCGGATGTCTGTATGTTTTTTTTTTTTTTTTTGTTTGTTTGTTCATCGAATACTCCGCCAATTGTCGACGGATTTTCAAAATTCTTTTTTTGTTCGAAAGTAGATAGTTTTGAGGTGGTCCCATTGTCACCAAGTTAGGATCTGATGATGGGATCTTAGAGAAATCGAGGGCAACCCTCAAATTTTATAGGCTCACTTATTGTTTTTCGCATATTTTATGAAGTATCTTGTGTATTTGCGTATGGTTGTCACCATCTCAGGTAGCTGAGCTGATGATGGAAGGTACAACTCCTTAACAGTAAGAAGTTACTCGAACAGACAAGGACAGTTTTAGTAAATTGTTTTGATGTTTGATAGGGCATTTGCCACATTTGGTTTCATGATCATCAAGTCATGACCTGATGCTGCAGTCAGGATAGTCTGCAGAGTACCTAACTCCTCGACAACTAACAGCAGATATATCGTGTTTAGGCTCATTGAAAAGGGCTCGATGTGTGGATAAACGTACTGTTAATGAGAAACAATAATTTTTTAAATATGTATTGTACGCAATTTGATAACACTTTCACTCCAAAGACATTCTCGGTTAATAGTAATGCTTCTTTCAGTGACTGGGCCACCATTGGTATTCATAAAAGTAGAAAACGACTTTATGAGTTGTATGATGAACGGATTTGTATAAATACTGCTGAATTTAATTTATATGTTAAAAATTACTCAAAATTATTTAAAAAAGTTTGTTGTATGGCCAAGTCACGTTACTTGAGTTCAAAAATTAAAAATAGTAGTAATGTAATTAAAATGACATGGAATGTCATTAATAGCGAAACGGGAAGGTCATGCAACCGAGGTAGTGAGTACAGCCTTGCTATTGATGACAATATAATTAAATCAGATTCTCAAGTCGCTGCGGCCTTTGAAAATTTCTTTGCTGAGATTCCCGTATCGACGACTAAATCCCTCAACTCATCACCCTCCGCTGCAGAGTCTTTACTTAAAGAAAACGTTCCAGTTTGTGATTCTGATTTTTCTTTTCAATATGTCACTTGTAAAGATATAATTAAAACCTTTCACACGTTAAATGTTAAAAAGACCCCGGATCTATGGGGTAATTCTGTGGACGTTGCGAAGACGATTATAAACATTGTTGCACCTACTCTAGCTGTTATTTTTAATAATTGTATTGACTGTGGTGAGTTTCCTGATCTTATGAAATACAGTAAAATAATACCTTTGTTTAAATCGGGTAGTACATCAGACCCTACTAATTATAGACCAATTTCAGTGCTACCTACCTTTAGCAAAATTTTTGAAAAACTTATTTTAGATCAAATGCAAAGATTTTTTAATAAACATAAATTACTACATAACAAACAGTTCGGTTTCACAAGGGGTCGTTCGACTACTGATGCCGGTGTTGAACTTTTAGAACATGTTTATAATGCATGGGAGGATAAATGCGATGCTTTGGGCATCTTTTGCGACTTGTCCAAGGCATTCGATTGCGTTTTTCATGAAACATTAATCAGGAAACTGCACCACTACGGAGTCCGGAATGCCGCTTTAGATCTTCTTACTTCATACTTAGGTAATAGGATTCAGAGAGTTGATGTTAACGGGAAAAGATCACCCGGATCAATTGTAACAATGGGGGTCCCCCAGGGGTCAATTCTTGGTCCTTTTTTGTTTCTTATTTATATTAACGACTTGCCTTACCTCATAAAGGATAATCATGATATAGTGTTGTTTGCAGATGACACTTCACTTTTATTTAAACTCAAACGTCAGCAGCTGGTTACTGACAATATAAATAGCGCCCTCGATAAAGTAGTTAACTGGTTTAATGTTAATAACCTACTTCTTAACGAGAAAAAAACTAAATGTATTAAGTTTACCATACCTCACGTTAGACAAGTAAAAACTAGTGTGCTTATAAAGGATGAAGTGTTGAATCCCGAAGATACCACCGTATTCTTGGGCATAACTTTAGATGCCAAGCTTCAATGGGGCCCCCATATAGATAAATTATCAAAAAAGCTTAGCTCCGCAGCATACGCCGTTAGAAAAATTCGTGACTTAACTGATTTAGAGACAGCCCGTTTAGTATACTTTAGTTATTTTCATAGTGTGATGTCGTACGGTATTCTGTTGTGGGGAAATGCCGCCGATATTCAGATAATATTTGTCTTACAAAAAAGGGCAGTTCGTTCAATTTATAAATTAAGTCCCAGACACTCCCTCAGAGACAAATTTAAAGAGATTAATATAATGACTGTGCCTTCTCAGTATATTTATGAAAATCTTTTGTACGCACATAAAAATATTAATCTGTTTAAAAAATACAGTGATATCCATAATATAAATACTAGGAACAAACACAAATTCGTTCCTACAACCAGGCTTAAGAAAATAAGTGGCTCGTTTAGATGCCAATGTATACGTTTTTATAATAAACTTCCTAGCCACATTCAAGATCTAAGCCTTAATAAATTCAAATCTTCTATAAAGCGGATACTATGCCAGAAAGCCTTTTATTCTGTTAAAGACTATATTGAGGATAAACATGCTTGGGATTGAGCTGCTCCAATAAATTTACACAGTGAATCTTGTTTGGTTTTTTTTTTTTTTTTTTTGCTTATTATTTATTTTATTTTCTCTCTTTATAGACGTGAATATTTACTTTGTAAAGTATAATATTATTTTAATTGTCGTGAAAGTGAGGACTATGTGGGTCTTTTCTATCTTTTTTTTTATGTTTTCCTTCTTAGTTAGTTTTATTCATGATCTGGCAGTTTGAGTAATTTACGCGGCCTACCTAAATGTCCATTCTTTGGTATTGTTTGTCGAATCGTTGAGCTCCTCAAGTTCTGAGTTGAGCTGCACATTTTTTTTTTGACAAATGGGAGCACTGACTGGACAGGTCCCCTCAATCTGTGTGGTTCTTTCCTCAAAAGACCATTTCAGACACCAATCTACATGGTCCTCAAAATGATCTGACCAAGACTATTTCTGGATTTTTATATACACATTGACATTGATAAATTTTACATATACAGTGACATGCATATTTACTTTGTAAAGTATTATGTTATTTTTAATGACTGTGAATGTGAAGACTATGTGGGTTAATTTTAGTTTGCCTTTGTTTTTTTCTCAGATAGTTTTAGTCATGGTCTGGCAGTTTGAGTAATTTATGCGACCTACCCAAATGTCCTTTCTTTGGTATTGTTCGTCGAATCGTTGAGCTCCCTAAGTTTGAGTTGAGCTGCATGATTACTGACAAATGCGTGCACTGACTGGACGGGTCCACTCAATCTGTGTGGTTCTTTCCTCAAAAGACCATTTCAGACACCAATCTACATGGTCTCCACATGATCTCACCAAGATTATGTCTGGACTTTAAAAGAGACTGTGACCTCTGAGTTTGTTTCGGCCTTTCTTCTCAGAGTAGTCAGATAGGAAACGCCGACCTCATCTCGTTTTAAAAAAAATATGATTGACGTGTAAAAGTGTTTGTACAAACCTACTTACAGAAATAAAATCATTTATCATTTATCATTTATCATTTAACACCGAAGTACCTACACAGAGACTTGATGCTGATGCCAGGAGCATCAGAAAAAGTACAAACCTTGAAATTACAGCACCGTAGTCGTGTTTGGCCTCATTTTAAACTGGACTAAATTTTAAGTTCAATGCAATGTTGACATAAGCCTGGCCTGATGCTGCCAGGATTATCAGCGGGATCCTGGAGAAATCGAAGGAACTCTTCAAATATTATAGGCACACCTATAGCGATTCGGGTATTATTTATACTAACTCGTGCATTTGCTTTCGGAAAGCAAAATTTAGTGAAGTAAAACTGATGATGAAGACCACAGATGGCCACCGGGACTACTCAATAATAAGTATTTCACAGGTTGCGATTCGATTACTTTAATATGGTTGCTAAGCAATTTATGCTCGTCACAATGCGAATGGTGAAATGGAGCTGATGGTGGAGTACCAGGAGAACTCCTCAACAATTAACGTCCCTGTATCGGGAAAAGTAATATTTTGTAAAAAAAAGGCGATGAGCTTGATGCATTATAAACAGTCCCACTAAAAAGCGAGAAATAAAAACTTTTTAACAAAAAAAAACCGACTTCCATAAAAAACACTACAAAGTGAAAAATAACTTTGATTTCGGAAGTCGGTGGCAATAAACTAAAATACAGATCCAAAGACACCGACTTCCGAAATCAAAGTTATTTTTCACTTTGTAGTGTTTTTTTATGGAAGTCGGTTTTTTTTTTCACTTCTGAAAACCATACTAAATGGAATAAATAATAACCAGCTGGTAACAGGATTATTTTTTGACTTATCAAAGGCGTTTGATTTGGTTTCACACGTTAACCTATTACAAAAATTAGAAGCTCTCGGAATTAGGGGAGTACCACATCAATGGATAGCTTCATACCTAACTGATAGAAAACAGTGTGTTTCTGTCACCAAAGTAGATGGAAATGGAGATATAAAACGTGGCGTGCCCCAAGGTAGCATATTGGGGCCTATCTTATTTCTCCTCTACATTAATGACATTGTTAATGTGACTAAGTACAAATGCTTTCTTTATGCTGATGACATTTCTATAATTGTAACATCTGACAAAAAATATAAATCGATTACTGACCATGAAACTGACATAAATAAAACAATTGCTGACTTAATTAATTGGTTAAATGACAATAATTTATGTATTAATCTTGACAAATCTGTGTATGTACAATTTAACAAATCTCATAATAATAAATTCAATTTTAAGATGGACATACCAAAAATTAACCAGGTGACAAAAACAAAGTTTTTAGGTATTATAATAGATGAACATTTAGACTGGAAGGCACAGGTTAGGGTGCTCGGGCAGAAAACCTCCACTTCAGGCAGGAGGGGTAACCCTGCTGCCACCGCTAATCTCGTAGCCCCGGAGACAGTTAAGGTCATGTCTCTGGCTGTTGAAGGGGGTCGAGGGTCTTGGCTTAACCGCCCGGACCGCGAGGAAGATTAACCTCTATAAAAAATTCCCCAAACCTCCAAGCGGCGGCGCACCGTGAGGGAGGTAGTAAGCTTGGCTAATGGGTAGCTTGATTTAGTCGCTAGTGCGAACCATTATATTTTGAGTCAATAAAACATGTTAATTACTCGTGGGATCAACTATGGATACAATTTTAAACAAAAAAAACAAAAAACCGGAAGAGGAGAGGAGTGATGCGGGGTCGGAGTCCGACGCCGCATCTGGAGGTGCGAGCACGGGAGGCTCAGGGAGCCCCAGCCGTGCCAAGGAGATGGCCGTTGCTACAAAGAAACAATACAGCAAGCGGCCAAGGTCAGAGGACGGCCAGGGGTCGTCCTCTGACGGGGAGCTGGCCTCAGCCAGGAAAATCCCCACCAGCAGGCGGGGAGGAGTCCGGGAGCGAGGCAAAGGGAGGGGTCTCACTGCCCGGGAGGCGGCAGAACTGGCGGAGGTGCCAACAAAGGAGGCGGAGGCCGGTCGCGCGGTCGCCTCGGGGTCCTCTGGCGATGAGACGGGTGAGGTTGGCAGCCCCGGTGCGGACCGCAAGCGCAAGTTTGCGGCGGTCGTGGAGGCCGCGATCCGGGACGTGTCCCTGAAGAAGCTTCAAGCTTCGAAGAACAGGGCCATAGTCTCGGCAACGGCCTCCATCATGGAGGCAGCGGAGGCGGCTAACTACGTCGGCCCTTCGGCCGGCGAAGTGGCCGAATTGCGAGCCGAGGTGGCCCGCCTGACGGCCGCAATGAAGCAGCTCCAAGAGGAGAACGGGAGGCTCCGAGCAGACCTGGCCGGCCTGAGGGGTGCCGGCAATGCGCAGGCACGACTGCCGAACCAGCCCGTCTCGACGGAGAACCAGGTCCTGGACCTGGTTCGGCAGGAGCTGGCGGTCTTCCAGGCGCGGTTTTCCGTCCTGGAGGGCATAGTCCTGCGCCCACCTCTAGCGGGCAAGGCGGCGGCTCCGGGGCCGAAGGCGGCCTCGTACGCGGCCGCAGCGGCAACGGCCGCCCCTAAACCCGGGCCGTCAGGCCAGGCTCAGGTGCCGGCTAAACCAGCGTCTGCTGGCGGAGCCCCGGCGAGGGCGAAACCGGCGTCGGCTGGCGGAGCCCCGGCGCTGGCTAAACCGGTGCCTGCAGGCGGAGCCCCGGCGACAGTAAGGCCGGCTCCTGCTGGCAAAACCCCGGCGCCGGCCCGGAAGAGGGGCGGAGAGGGAGGGAAGGCGAAGGCCCCAGAGCCTACGCCCGGCCCCCAAAACTCTCCCACTTCTGCCGCGACCGACGCCGAATGGCAGGTGGTCGGGCAGAAGAAGAAGGCGGCCAAGGCGGCCAGGAAAAAGGCGCAAAGGCGGCGCCGCAAGGAGCGAGCCGTCGCGGCTAGGCTTCGCGCCCCGAAGACCGCGGCTGTGGTGATAACACTGCAGCCGGACGCGGTCAAGAAGGGCGTGACGTACTGCGACGTGCTCACTAAGGCCAGAGCGATGGTGGACCTCCAGGAGCTGGGGATCACCGGGGGCCTCCGGCATAGGGTGACCGCCACTGGCGCCCGCATGCTGGAGATCCCTGGCGCGACAAGTGGCCCCACCGCTGACGCCCTAGCTGAGAAGCTAAGGGCGTCCCTGAATGCGGAGGAGGCACGAGTATCCAGGCCCGTCAAGTGCGCAGACATGCGCATCTTGGGCCTGGATGACTCCGTAACGGAGGGAGAGGTGGTGGCCGCCGTCGTCAGGACGGGCGGGTGTCTGGTCGACCAGGTGAAGGCGGGCACCATACGTCCTGACTCCGCGGGCATGCGAACCGTAACGGTAAGCTGCCCCGTGACGGCGGCCAGAAAAATCATGGAGGGCCGAAGGCTCCTGGTCGGCTGGGTTTCAGCGCAGGTCAAACTGCTGGAACCCAGACCTCTGAGGTGCTTCCGGTGCCATGTGGGGCACCACGTTGGCGCCCAGTGCACCTCGGAGGTGGACCGCAGCACTCTGTGCTTCCGATGCGGTCAGCCCGGACACACGGCCGGCTCGTGCAGCGCCGCGCCGCACTGCGTCGCATGTGCGGCTGCCGGCAAGCCGGCCGAGCATCGGGCAGGGAGCAAGTGCTGCGTTCCACCCACCGGAGCCAAGAGGAAAGGGAGGCCCTCCGCCACCACCGCCGCCACCACCACCGTCGCTGCCGCCTCTGCTGCCGCCACCGCCGCCACCGCCGCCGCCGACGCCACCGCCGTCATCGCCGCCGCCGCCGCCGCCACCGCCGCCACCGCCACCGCGGAGGGGCCCTCGCAGGGGGCCCAGGAGGGGGCTGAAATGGAGGAGTGATGGCTCCATTACGCCTTCTCCAGGCGAACATCAACCACTGCGCCTGCGCTCAGGACCTGTTGCTCCAGAGCATGGCGCAGTGGTCGATTAACATCGCCGTGGTCGCTGAGCCGTACTTTATCCCGCCCAGGGATGACTGGGTGGAGGACCTGAACGGCTCAGTGGCCCTAATTTCGTCGGCCGCCGCCGGCACCCCGTCCCTCGAAGGAGTCACGAAGGGACAGGGGTGCGTAGCAGCACGGTTCGGAGAGATAGTAGTAGTGGGAGTGTACTTCTCTCCGAGCCGAACTCTCGCCGAGTTCCAGAACTCTTTAACAGAGTTGAGTGTCGTCGTCGCCGGAAACCATCGCTTCCCCGTGCTAGTGCTCGGGGACTTCAACGCCAAGAATTTGGCCTGGGGTTCCCGTCACACGGACGTGCGGGGCAGGATGGTGGAGGACTGGGCTCTGGAAACAGGCCTGGTCGTCCTAAATCGGGGTTCTGTTCCCACGTGTGTGCGGATGCGGGGCGAGTCCGTGGTGGACATTTCGTTCGCCAGCTCCGCTCTGGCACAGAGTGTTATTGACTGGCGCGTCATGGAGGAGGTGGAGACCTACTCCGATCACCGGTATATCCGGTTCGACGTCTCCACCCAGACCTCCAGCGCGCCGGCCCAACAGGCCCCGAGTGGTCCGCGGTGGGCGCTGAAGCAGCTGGACCGGGAGCTCCTCCTGGAAGCCTCGATCGTGCAGGCCTGGGTGTCATCACCGGACAGGCCTGCCGATATCGACGATGAGGCGGAGTGGTTCCGGGAGGCCATGTCCGAGATATGCGACGTGGCAATGCCCCGAGTCCGGCCAGGACGCGCCCGACGTCAGGTGTACTGGTGGTCGCGGGAGGTGGAGTCGCTACGCAAGGCGTGCGTCGACGCGCGACACCTGTACACCAGGCACCGTAGGCTCCGCATCCGCCCTCCGGATGCGGAAGCCACGGAGGCGGAGCTGTACGAGGGGTACAGAGCGGCGAAGACCGCCCTCCGCGAGGCTGTCCAGCGGGCCAAGGATATGGCCCGCGAGGAGATGGTGGAGACTCTGAACAGAGATCCATGGGGGCGCCCTTATAAAATGGTGCGGAATAAACTCCGCACCTGGGCCCCCCCGCTGACGCAGAGTCTCCGCCCCCAGCTGGTGGAGGAGGTGGTGAGCGCTCTGTTCCCTTCACGGGCGGAGCATACTCCCCCGCCCATGGCTCCGCCACTTGCGGTGCCTGAAGCGGACCACGCGGACGACGACGACATCCCTGAAGTGACCGGGGTAGATCTGAGAGTGGCGGTAAATAGGCTGAAGGCCAAAAATACCGCCCCAGGACCCGACGGCTTGCCGAGTAAGGCCTGGGTCCTGGCCTCAGGGGCTCTCGGGCCCCGACTAGAGGCGCTCTTAAGCGCATGCATGGAGAGGGGCCAGTTTCCACTCCGCTGGAAGACGGGGAAGCTGGTCCTCATACAGAAGCCAGGGCGCCCTGCGGACTCTCCGTCCGCATTCCGGCCCATCGTGCTGCTCGACGAGGTCGGCAAGCTCTTTGAGAGAGTGATTGCGGGCCGCCTCGTCGGGCACCTGGTGAGGACGGGGCCGGATCTTGCGGACAGCCAGTTCGGCTTCCGCAAGGGGCGCTCGACGGTGGACGCCATCATGCGCGTGAGGGCCCTCACGACGGGGGACGCGATGTTCCGGGGTGGGGTGGTCGTGGCGGTGTCACTCGACATCGCCAACGCTTTTAACACCCTGCCCTGGAGTTGCATTGGGGAGGCGCTCCGGTATCACCGGGTGCCGACCTACCTCCGTCGAGTAGTCGGGGCGTATCTGACGGACAGAGCCGTCATCTACCCCGGTCGCAACGGGGAATGGAACCGGCGAGAGATGTCGTGCGGTGTCCCACAGGGATCGGTTCTGGGGCCGCTCCTGTGGGACATCGGTTACGACTGGGTGCTACGGGCCGATCTCCCTGATGGAGTCAGCGTGGTTTGCTACGCTGACGACACGCTAGTCCTGGCGCAGGGGAGGTCGCATCAGGCGGCGGCCGACGCGATGACACGCGGGGTTGCGATAGTCGTGGAGAGGATCCGGCAGTTGGGTCTCGAGGTGGCATTGCACAAGTCCGAGGCCATGTCTTTTCATGGGCCTCGGAATGGGCCGCCTTCGGGATCCCAACTAACGGTAGGAGGGGTTCACATCGGCGTCGAGACAACGATGAGGTACCTGGGTCTCGTCCTCGACAGCCGGTGGAACTTCGTCGAGCATTTTCGACGTTTGGCTCCCAAATTGGAACGGGCCGGGGCCGCCTTCAAGCGGCTCTTGCCCAACCTGAGGGGGCCAAACGCCTCCTGCCGGAGGCTTTACGCGGGGGTCGTGCGGTCCATGGCCCTATATGGGGCCCCGGTGTGGGCGCGTTCACTGCGGCGGCGAGCCGCCCATTACCTGAACGCGCCCCAGAAGGTGGTAGCCGTAAGGCTAATCCGGGGGTACCGCACGATCTCGGGCGAGGCGGCAAGCCTCCTTGCCGGACTGCCGCCGTGGGATCTGGAGGCGACAGTCCTCGCGCGCCTGTACGAGTGGCGCGCGGAGGCACTACGCCGGGGGGAGACTCCGCTGCCGCGGCAAATCGCGGCGGAGCGGACCGACCTCCGGCGCGATCTCATGGCGGCATGGAAAGAGCGACTGTCGCAACCCAGCGCAGGGCACGCCACGATAGTGGCGGTAAGACCCCTCTTTGAGGAGTGGCTAGAGAGGCGCCACGGCGCCCTCACCTACCGCCTGACGCAGGTCCTCACCGGACACGGGTGTTTCGGGAGGTTCCTGCACATTATGGGGCGGGAGGATACGCCCGGGTGTCACCACTGCGAGGGTCGCCCGGAGGACACGGTGGAGCATACGGTGGCGGTATGCCCCAATTGGGCGGAGCACCGCCGTGTTCTCGCAGAGGCGATCGGCAGCGGCAGCGGCGGCGACCTCTCGCGCCCGGCCCTGGTTCAAGCCATGGTCCGGGGCGAGAGGGAGTGGGAGGCAGTCACCTCCTTCTGCGAAGCAGTCATGCTAGCGAAGGAGGTGGCGGGACGGCTGAGGGAGAGGGCCTCACGTCCCAGCCGCCGCGGGAGACGCCCCGGGCGTCGGGAGCCGCGAGACGACTCCCGGCCACCGTAGGCGCGGGCCTGCGGGCGGAGAGTAATGGGTAACTCTCCGTCCGATCAGGACCAGGCCCGTGCCGGACGGCGCGTACGTGTTCCACGCGCGCCTCAAAGAGATGTCAGCATAAGGAAGGGGCCCGAAAGGGCCGAAGCCTGCCGGGGCAGCGGGATTGTCCGAAAGGGTTACCGCTGCCCCGGAACACAAAGGGCTAAGGAAGGAACACGGGTGGGTTTTAGTCAGTAAGAGTCTGACACTCCCTTCTGCTCCACCCAGAGCGGGAGGGGTCATTGGATGATTTCCCATCCACAAAAAAAAAAAAAAAAAAGGCACAGGTTGAGCATGTATGTAGCAAAGCGAATAAATTTGTTTATGCCCTTAGAAAAATTAAGAACATAACAATTATAAAAACGGCGATAATGTCATATCGAGCGTATGTGGAATCCTCGTTACGATATGGAATAATGGAATGGGGAAATAGTACCGACTTTAATAGAGCATTTAGCGCACAAAAGAAATATATACGAGCCATATACGGGATTCCGTCGGATGAATCATGTAAACCAATATTTAAAAAGCTTGGTTTGCTACCACTGCCTTCAATATATGTGTATGAAGTATGTATGTTTGTACAGAAACATAGAGAACTGTTCAAAACAGCTGAGGATGTTTGTTCACGAAGTCGGCGTGATCAATTCAGGCTGGTACTAGACGAGATACCTCGGTGTGTTAAATATAATAAAAATTGTGTAGCTATGTGTGTGCGTATATTCAATAAATTACCAAATCCATTTAAAGATCTTTTCAGACTTTTTAAAAGTAAATTGTATAACTGGCTGAATGAACATAGTTTCTATAGTGTTAAAGATTTTCTCGAGCATAAACTATTATGTTGATACTTACTATAATTTTGCATGCTTTAATATTGAGCAAAACATGTTTGGTCTCATCTTGTATTGTAACATCTTTTAATACCATGTTTTTTGCAAATAAATATTATTATTATTATTAGGTAAGAAAAAAAAATTAACCCGCAATCGGATTAACTCGAAAGTCGGTACTAATAGGTATTTACTTAAACAAAAAAAGTATGTGTTTTAGGGTTTTTCAAAAATCTACTCCTACCGGGGTGGAAAAGGGTAATAAAGTTTAAGGGGTAGAAACTCCAATTTCCATTAACTCGAAAAGGGTATAAATAATCTATAAGTCAAGTTTTTTACATGGAAACAAACCAAACGCTTTTTTAATAGAAACAAGCCCTGTCGTGATGAAAAGAAAGGACAGTTTATTTGAAACATCTTAGGTAGTTTAACAAAAAATTGGTCAGAATACTTATTTCTCTAAATATAGTATAAAGATCGTAAACATTAATTTTACTAAGGGGAGGTGGAGAGGGTGTTAAATTTATTTGAGGAAAGTACGAAACCCACGCGGACGTATTCGCGGGCAAAAGCTAGTTATTTATAAAACATCGATATTATCATGTTTGTTTGTTATTTCTCAAATCTGCTAAGAAACTTTACAATTATGACACTTCCTGATTATTTTGCTATAACAACAGAGGGGCAATTCTCGTAATTTTTAAGAACGTTCACAGTCTGATCTCAGTCTCAATCTGTCAAAAGTACTTCAAATTTCCCTAAATTTTGACAAGTTTTTGACATTTGTTTGTCGCCGAGATGAGACTGCGACTAGATTTTGAACGTTTTAAATTAGCAGAATTGAAGGGCTGATTGCATGCTAGGACAAAAATTAAAATATCCTTGGCAAAAAATGTTAATGATTGTGATGATGTTTAATGATAGTGTAAAAAAACTGATTTAACCAAGATTATGTCTGGACTTTAAAATAAACTGTAAACCTCTGAGTTTGTTTCGGCCTTTTTTCTCAGAGTACCTAAGTGTATAGGAAACGCCTAGCTCATCTACTTTTTAAAATATGGTTGCCGGTAAAAGTGTTTGTACAGACGCCAGCACATCAAGCTACCCGAAACTGTCAAATTTTCCCAATCAACTTTGAACCTTATACTTTAGCGATAAAGTTGAAAATCTATTAAAGACACTTGACAGATTGTAGTAGCTTGATATGCTGGCGTCTGTACAAACCTACTAACAGATATGTAATCATTTATGTAAAGTATTTATCATCACTTTTATATACTTAATCTTATCTTCTACATTATTATATTATGATGAAACAAACTGTTTACCTCAGTACAACTTGTAAGTCCCACCATGGCGAACAAGGAAGAAACGCTGCAGAAGTTACTAAACGATATCGCTGCGGAACAAAACTATAAAAACTATGAATTAATTATAAATGAAATATTCAGCGGAGGAGCCAACTACACGTCCAAACTATTCACAGTGATCATAAGAGAAGAAAATAAAGAAGATTTGCATTTATTCGCTAAAGTCGCTGCAGCCGGAGAAGCATTTCGCAACGAATTTCCTATAGATGTTTTTAAAACAGAACAATTCGCTTACATAAAATTGGCGAAAATCTATGCATCCTTGGAGGAAGAAAACGGAGTACCTGAGGAGCACAGACTATATTTTACCAAGTTCTACGGCTATGACCCCAGCATGTACCACGAGACATTGGTTCTTGAGAACTTGTTAGCGCATGGATATGGTCCTCACAACAGATTCCATTCCATGGATTGGGAGTACGCTTCTTCAGCAGTTACAGACTTGGCGAAGATGCACGCACTGTCCTTCGCATATAGTAAACAATACCCAGAAGAATTTGAGAAAACTTTGGCGGCTTTAAAATTTGAATGGAAGGAATTTGGAAGTATGGAAGTTATGTTGCAGAGATCGATAGGCGTTGCGTTGAGTTATGTCAATCCCGAGTACAGAGAAGCATTACAAAATTTTATAGAAAATCACAAGGATCCAACGAAGATGAACGCGCCCATTCGCAGTACTGTCATCATACACGGAGACTTTAGAGGGAATAACTTGCTACACAGAGTACAAGAGGTTAGTTTATTAAATTAAAACAAAAAGCACATCTGTCTGTGTCTGTGTCAGTCTGTTCCAAAAGTAGGTAAGGATGCTAATTTGTAGTCTCATCTTTATGTAAATGGACTCATTTGATTTGATTATTTGAATACTTAGACCTGAAATTTTATTTTAAAATCTTTTTATGATGTTTTTCGTTTGACAATTGAGGTAATTTTATAACTTACTAGCGACCCGCCCCGGCTTCGCACGGGTGCAATGCTGATACTAAATACACTACATATAAACCTTCCTCTTCAATCACTCTATCTATAAAAAAAAACCGCATCAAAATCCGTTGCGTAGTTTTAAAGATTTAAGCATTCAAAGGGACAAAGAAAGCGACTTTGTTTTATACTATGTAGTGATTTTCGTCTATGATATAAATTACAATTTAGGAATGTAATTCAAACAATAACTGTCGAGAAAAGTGGTGACCTATGATGTTGAAACCTATTATACAAATGAATGAATTTCGAATTCCCAATTAAATAGAATATAATAGGGTTTATTTAACACTTCATCTAAATACATTTGGAACCGTATTTAGGGACAGGTGGCTGGTATTGATCCCAATCAGTGTCGAGTCTTGAGAGTATGCTACCTTCATTAAAAAGAACCAGGATCTTTAAAATTAATTACAATCTAGCCTATAAGACTAATAAGCAATTTTAAACTAACTTCATTTTTTACGCGATAAGACCATAGACATATCAACTCGGAAACGGATCGCCACTGTATCGCCTTTCGCCTCGCCGTCAAACAGGCATCAACCTAACGTAAGTACGTAACCAAAGCGGATCAGCAGCTCCGATACGTCGACTCGGTTACGGCTAGGCGACGCCGCGCTTACGGCTCGCCGACCGCTGGTTGACGCCTGTTTGACGGTGAGTCGAAAGGCGATACGGTGACGATGCCTTTCCGAGATAATATGTGTGCTGAGCCCTTGGGGTGAGAGGGACAAGGATGGACGAAGAGACGTAAGCTCGGGTACGGAGAGATGTAACCACGGGGACGACGAGCCGTAAGCGCGGGAACTACAAGTTGATCACGCACCGCACTGCGGTTCGTGAGCTTGTTCCGAGGCGAAGCGATTACGTTACGATTCCAATTAGTGTGCGTTGCAGTAGGGAGTTTCATACACAGAATACTGAATGGCTCGAGTTGATACGGTTACGATCCCTTTCCGAGTTGATGTGTGTGCTACCTTTAGCTGGTATATCGATCGGGCAACTTTGGTTTTCACCCAGTTATTTTTTCAAAGGAATCCTTTTAAAATGTTGTAGCTTTACAATAATTGAACAATCTAGAAACGCATTTCCATTTGACTCCAGAATGGCAAGGTGGATATCAAGATCGTGGACCTACAGACCCTGCAGGCAGGCAGCCCGGTCGCCGACCTTATTTATTTTGTCATCACCGGCTCCGACGAGGAGTTCCGCTCCAAGTACTTCGAGAAGCTGCTCGATCACTACTATACACAACTTAACGCCGCCATGAGGAGGCTGAACCTCGACCCTGAGGAGACACTTTCCAGGGAAGACTTTGAATATGAAATGAAGGAGGTAACGATCGATTTTCATAAGCGTCCCGTAAATGATTGTGAAATTCTGCATTCAATCTTCACTGTTCATCAATGTTTAATTAAAAAACATAAATATTATTTTTCCAGAAACTGCCATTTGGGCTCTCGCTTGCAGCGTTCGTTTTGCCTGTGATCACAATTGACAGCCAGGACGCGCCCAAAGTCGACGAGTCTCTCGACCTCGCCAACTTCTGCGTTGAGAAGATCAGCGACCTCTACGCGGAGAGAATGAATGGAGTCGTCAGCGATTATGTCAAGTGGGGCATTCTCAAATAATTGCATGGACAATTTGACCGAGTTATAGCCGTTTCATCCAGCTGTCCAAGGATGACAGTTGTGATTTGATATGTGTTTAAGTTAAATATTTACCTTCATCTTTTTCGTTATGCTACTGCACATAGGAACCAAATGTTTTATACATTCATTCCATTTCGTTGTATTTTTTATGAAGATGAAACTACATTATTAAATGTAGTTTTTGATGATCCTGACAAATAATATGGAATAAGTATAAAGCAAAGCAAACGATAGTATTGTTAGCAAAACTAGGAACATGGTAGAAATGAGATTGTTTTTTTTTTATTGCAAAATGGGCCTGCTCTTGACCTCGATCTCGCCTGGTGGAAAGCGTTGGATGAGTTCTATGATGCAACGAGCAAGCCCAGAAGATTCTTATTCACACTTGTTTTGAAGGCTGACGGTTTTACTTGTAAGTATAGTATACAATTACCAATATAGTTTTGTAAACTTTATTGGTAATTTTATACTTATATAATGTAATAAATATTAGCCACTCACGCGCCGAGGTCTATATAATCTCTTGGGTTCACTACCAGTTGAAAGCGATGCGGAGGAATATTTCGACGCCATGTTTTTATTAGAATTTTTTAGAACAACGCGGCAGGGTAAGCGAATTTAAAAAAAAAACGACACAGATCCGTCCTCGACGACGCCATGCGCCAGGCCGATTTACTATTTTCGTGTTTAAAAAAAAATCTATTTGACAAAAAGTCCAACCGTTAAATTCCCTATTAAATACGATTAAGTACCTAATGGTACCTACATGCAATTTTCATATTATTTTGTAATGTAATTAGGAAATGAAACCGAAAATGGTTTTGAAATCGACCCCCGGTCGATTCTGTAAAAATCTCACCGTGATAACTTAGGTGAAGTGAGCGTGAAGTGAGCTATCAATAGTGGGAATCCATAACACCAGGTGGAGTGACAGCTCACTTCACCTAAGCTTATCGATTCTGTAAAAATCTCACCGTGATAACTTACGTGAAGTGAGCGTGAAGAGAGCTATCAATAGGGGCAATCCCTAACATCAGGTGGAATGACAGCTCACTTCACCTTAGTTTTCACGGTGAGATTTTTACAGAATTTTCACGGTGAGATTTTTATAGAATAGCACTGCTGTTTCGGATTTTTTTTCATCGAGCAATATTGTGTTTTGAACCGTTAATTTCCCTCAAACAAGGATGTGTGTATGACAGATGTTTATTTCAGGACCAAAATACACGAAAGTCTAAAATATGCAAATTCAGATAACCCCCCGTTAACGTGCTCTCCGAGGCGCACTGCGGTGGGAGCTCGGTATGTAATGGACCCATTCGCGGACCGACCTCGGCAAGCGTTGCTTATCCTTGATGATCGACCCCTGCCGCTGTTTATTTTAATTTTATTTTTGAGTATTATCTGTTATTATTTAAAACCGATATTCAGCGACGAAATATTATTTTATCTTTACTTTTTTTTTCGGTTTAATGAAGTTAAACTTCAGTAAAACGCGAAGCCTAAAAAACTAGTGACCAAAAAATTTATAAATTAAAGCATGGTAAAAATGAGATTGGTTTAAAGATAAGCAATTTTTGTAAATTATGTTGATATTTTTGTTAATTATGTAAATAATATTGTACTTAATTCAATTAAATATTGTTGAACTTTACTGAATGCTTCTTCCCCTCCCAACTTCAACATACCTCCAACCCCTCTATAAAGTGGTTTTGGAAAATTTATCATTACGATATTTATAATTTGCCATTCAACGTGGCAATGCTGCCAGTCTTTTGGGCACGTTTCTGGATGACAGTGATGCGCACGAGTACCTACTTCGACGTCTAAATATCCTTTTGTTTTTGCATTTATTTATATAGTTAGTCTTATTATTAACATATTGTATTCCCGATGTTCACGATGTTGGTTATTGAAAAGTTTAATATATTACAATTTTTTACTTTTGATTACCTACCTACTTATTTTAATTTTCAATTTTATTGAAACAAACAGTATCCTCAACACACGTAAAACACGTTATTCTAATTTATTTATTAAGATGTGCTGCTTTTCAAATTCATCGGACGAATACGATTTTTTATTTAAGTACTTAAACGAATTCCCCGCTTTTCTGTTTTTACCACTTCAGGGTTGATCTTCGCAAAATCTTTTCTTTTAATAGTAGTACATAATTTTCGTTTTAAATTACAACTATTGTCCACGCGTGACGTGCGTGTAGTTCGAAGACGGTTGGGAATTCCGAAAAATCGTACGAATGAAAGTTGTAGTAAATTTTATGAGCTTTCATTTGGCATAATATTTTTCCCTACGACGCACCGTTTTGAGATATTATTAGCGAAAAACCCTTTTCCTTCTCTTAAGTTTTGTTCGTGTTTGGCTTTCTTTACTTCGCTGTTAGCGTTTGAATATGATTTTCTTAGTAAATAATCTTTATATTCGCAATCGTAAAGTCAAAGTGCTATATGTGAATCTTGCCCTTACTAATGCGCCTGTAGATACACATCAAGGTAACGATAACGAGGAGACTAGTAGAATGCCTAGCAGTCTCCTAATTCCTATAAACTAATGGAGGCAAACAGATTTGCTGCTCTAATAATTTCACAAGGCGTTATCATTACCTTGATGTGTACAACATGCCAAACCTAACAAATAACCTACACTATTAATCTCAAGTATCAGTGCTCGGTAATCATCAAAATAAAAGAGAAAGAACATACTGTTCTACTTTCTCACGTTTTTACATTGCTCTTAGGGTTCTTTGCGAACGTTAGGATAATTTTACTACTTTAATTTGTTCAAACCAAACAAATGTTGTAATTTTTAACCGCATTTATTCGGTATGGAAAAAAATAAGAAGCAAAAAAAATTATCGTTTAACGTTCACTCATTAGACAGTACATTAGTTACAAAATAGTTGCGCGTTGGCCGCAGTCGTACACAGTGAAGTTCCTACTTTGACACCTATCGCCAACCTACCATTACATATATATATATCGATGTTGTAAACATCAATCGAGTACAACGTTTTGTTTGTTTTGTTTGTATCTCAACCGCGGAGTCGCAGATCATAGATCAGTCAAAAGCCAGTCGTGAATCAGTCGCCCACCATGTCGGACGCAGGGAATATACTACGCAAAGTTCTCGACAAAATCATAGATCAATTACAATACAAACATGCAAAAATATCGTTGAAGGAACTAACAAGTGGTGGTGCTAATTACACGTCAGCTCTATTTTCCATAAATGTCACAGCACCAGACCAAGATGCCTTGAAACTCTTCGCAAAAGTGGCTAATGTCAGTGGAATGTTTCGAAAAGTTATGAACATAGATTTCATGTTCAAAACTGAACATTTTGTGTACTCTGACCTCGTTAAAGTGTACGAGAAGATTCAAGATAAAAACCAACTCAGTCCGGAGCATCGGTTCGAGTTCCCCAGGTTCTTTGGAGGCGAGTCAGCAGAAGGTGAAGAGACAGTGGTTATGGAGGACCTGACGGCGAAGGGCTTCGGCACCCACAGCAGGTTCAAGTCCATAGACTGGGAGCATGCCGCCTGCGCGGTAGAATACTTAGCCAGATTCCACGCTTTATCTTTTGCGTACCAAAAGGAAGATCCTGAAAATTTTGCCAAAGACGCCGAGCAAGTAAAAACAAAGAAAAGGGATGATTTGGATAACTCTAATTTCGAGGATACTTGGAAGAAAATGGTTGCATCAGCTGTTAACGTCGCTAAGGAGGAACACAAGGAGAGATTGGCAAAGTTATTAGAACCTGATAACAGTCGTGATGAGTTCCACAAGTTCAAAACTCCATTGAGTACTACAGTTCTGTGTCACGGTGACTACAGAGTCAGCAATTTGTTGTTCAGAGGACTGGTATGTTGTATTTTGTAACTACTTAGCTAATAAGAATAAAAACATTGACCATTGGTAAAAAAAATGGTACTACAGTCGACTACGTCTCGGTGGTTACAATTTGACCTTGAGCTAATCTAGTGTAGTATCCATTATAATAAAAGGTCAGTTTAAATACTGGTTTTGTTACCTCTGATGTGCGGCCAAATGTATTTAGTGTTTAGCTGTCAAGGTGAATTTACTATCGTCTTCAAATTTGTATTACTGCCCTACGAAGCTTCGAATTATTTCGTAACATTTGTTTAGATATCATCCGTGTTGTTTTAGCTACATTAATCAAGCTACCGACTGTGTAATGGTGGTTATTGTCAGCAAAAACCTTGAATCTGTGTCATTGATGAATATCTAAAATGAAATTAGTGACCTAGGCGTGATTTACGGAATATAAGTACCGTTTTTCTTTATATTAGCATAGCATACATAATCAACCTAGGTATAATATTCCCACTGATGGCACACAGGCTTTTTCAACAACCACATATCTACAGCATCATGCTCGAAGTTATCATTCTTGTTTATAATCTACTACACTTATCTATTATCTAAGAAAACAGAAGTGCTACCTTGTAATTACATGCTCATCTACCTGGGAATACCTATCTCTAAGTAAGTAGCAAACATACAATTATTTTCATGAACTTGCATTTTTAACCGACTTCAAAAAGGTTCCCTATTCGACTGTATGTTGTTTTTTTTTTTGTATGTTTTTTATGCGATATCTCCCGCAATTGTAAATCTATTTCAAGCATTCTTTTTTAATGGATAGAGTATGTCTCAGGGGTGGTCCCATATAAATTTTATTAACTTTGCTTGAGTAGTTTTTGAGTTAGCTTCAATAATAAGTATTTTTACCACTTAGTTTATATTGATGATGTTATAATGACTTTCTGTCTCTGATATTTACATAGCAAGTAGTGAACGATAGCAAGTAGTATACGAATTTGTTTGGGGTAAGTACAACTTAAAAGTGAAAAACAATCGACTTCCAAAAAAAGACACTACAAAGTGAAAAATTTTCGTTGTTCATTTTCGTTGTTTGCTACCCACTTCTGAAATTAAAGTTATTTTTCACCTTGTAGTGTCTTTTTTGGAAGTCAGTTGTTTTTTTCCCCTTTTAATATCTTTTTTTCCGTATTTAGGTTGTACATGCGTAGTGACCCCTAAGATTATTATAAACGGCTCTTGTGTTTAAAGACTTCCTGCTTAAAACGTGTTTATTGTATATTGTTCTATGTACAAAATGTTATGTAAATGATTCAGCTATTTTGGTTAATTATATGCTTGTCTCGATTAGTTACGTATGATGTTGAAGACAGCGTATGATGTATGAGACATAATTTATCAGTCCTGTAACCGTCATGGCTCGTGGCTATGTCATATAAGCCATTGACATCAGCCGTACGGGTGATCTAAGGTTAAGCTACGTTTGCCGCGATCGGTTCGTGGATGGGTGACCCTCCATTACATATCAAGACCCCTCCGTTCCTCAGAAAGCACGTGAAGCCGTTGGTCCCAGATGTCAATCTCGGATCTTTGACAGTCGTTACGGGTCGTCAGATGCCCGAAAGTCTGACAACCAGTCTTGCCAAGGGTATAGTGTTACCCAGTAACTGGGTTGTGGAGATCAGATAGGCAGTCACTCCATGTAAAATACTGGTATTCAGCTGCATCCGGTGAGACTGGAAACTGACCTCAACATAGTTGGGAAAAGGCTAGGCAGATTGATTGATTTGGTCGTGGTGTATTAAGCAATGATGATGATGATGGAAATGCAGCTTAGGCATTCTTTGAAGAGACCAGGTCGCGCAGTCCATATTAATATTAATGCGAAAGTGTGTCTGTCTGTCTGTCTGTTACCTCTTCACGCTTAAACCGCTGAACCGATTTTTTTCTAAAGAATTGTATGTGTACAGTCGAGCGCACGTCGGTGGAAACACTTTGACCTTGAACTGGCCTAGCGTAGCACGGAGTGTCAATAGAGTACGAGGCTAACTTGTATACTGGCTTTGTTACCTCTGACGTGTGGCATACTGTACTTGGTTCTTAGTTCGAAATGACCGGTAACAAGCTAAGTTGATAATTTTTAGTGGGTCATTTACAAGCTTATGTTTGCCTTGATTCTGGTGGTTGATCTCATGATAATTACATCTACAGCCAAACTTGTATAACCACAAGCTCTGATGAATGTGGTAATCATTCTCAACTAACTAGGTAAGGTCTTTTGTCCTTTTCTACTGTGACACGTTAGATAGAGATAATGATATTCCGGTCAATATTTCGGTATTAGGACAATGTCTCCATGTTTTGGTCACGTAATTATTTTTAGAACATTCATTTGTTTGTTGTTACTATTCGTCGTAGTTTACTTTCGTTCATTCTGAGTAGATAAGAGATTCATTAATATATTTTGGTACTTAAACGCTCCCGCAGACAGTCGCGACGCGATTTTGATACAACAATTATTCATGAAGTTTTTACAAAAATTCTTCTGCTAGAGTCGCGTCGTACCTGTCTGCGGGGGAGTTAAGAGTTATATTCTCATCGTTGATAAATTCTATGAAGGTTGATTATATTCTATCGGCTATAATGCAATAAGTTTTTTTGGGAAAACCAATAAGCAACATATTATCCAGATCTGCATTATTTCCCCTACGACTAAATATAATTATTATGTTTTTGGAACTTGCCATCATCAATTATAATAATAAAATTGTTCTCACATAAGAAGCAATAAGAATTATGTACCCAGGATTTTGTAATATTTTGATTTAAAAGAGTGTGACTCCTTGGAGTTTCTTGCCCGTTCTTCTCCAAGAGATCTACGTTTTGAAATGGGCAACTAGCTTCAACTTTCTGACTAACTGACCGACTAGTTAATTTTGACAATTCAAAAGTGCCTGTAAATGGTTTAATTGAAATAAACGCTTTGAGTTTGAGTTGAGTTTAAGTCAAACTGATAAATGACAGCTGAAAGTCCAACCAAAGCTTAGGACCACAATACATTAAGGCCACAATACATTAGGACCAAAATACATTAGGACCACAAATACATTAGGTCCACAATACATTAGGATCACATTAAATTGGGACCACAAATACATTAGCAGCAGAAGAAGCATCCTTTATAAAATAAGGACTCTGACTCTATTTGGTTTTATTTAGAATTTAAACTCCTCAATTAAAGGTCAACAATAATCCTACAATGGCCATGACAGCAGATTGTCGCGGTTTCAATAAACGTTGGTAGCCAAGGTCGCGGACCCGGGGTCCAATGAGTTTCTACTCGCTGTCACACAATGGAACTAGGACATGGCAAATACTAACGGAAAACGCTTTGTTGACCAAGATTTTTTTCCCCTTTTGTAAGAAATCTCGGTGAGTTAAGGTTGGAGTAGGTAATTTACGTAATCTACGTGTTTACGATACGCATGAAATGGTTCGCGTAACTAGGTACTTAGATATTATTTTTAACGTCACATTTTTTAGGATAAATGTCAAATATCTGTGGGCAATGATGACATCTATATCTGACATCTATATCTATGATGACATCTTTAAATATACATGTAATTTATTATAGTCGCTTTCCATGTCAGTCTGTGTATCTGCGTTGATCTTTCTAAACTAGGCAACAATTTAAATGGAGTTTTCACCACCATTTAAAGAATTTCATTCAGGAAGGTTTGTGGAATAATAAATTCATATTAAACTTATTTATAGTTTATGTTAACTCTTATTTTTTTTAAAAATAGGATAAAAATATAAACAGGGTAGAGATCTTATGCTAGATTAACTAAAAAACTATTAAAATAAAGATATAATAACCTAACCTACTTAACTCTATTAACTAAAATATGGCGTCGAAAAAAATCCTCCGCATCGCTTTAAATAAAACTAAAACTTAAGTACATAAAAACAATCGCATGTATTGTCAAGTCGTATAAACAATGCGAAGCAGTTATTTATCAAGGTCTGAAGTAATTTTTTTTTTTTTATCAAGATGATGTATGTTGATTATTGTTGACCTCCAATTTGGCAATGTCATGCCAACAATGCTTTTTTTTTCTTTAATATTGACATTTATAATTTATTTTTTGTCTACTAATTCACTTTTCACTAATGTTTTTTGACTTGAAATTAATAATTAAAAATCATTATTATTCAATAAAATTTGCACGCCATATCTACTAGGTGGCAAACATGTCTGATCCTTTTTTTTTCTGTGTTATCCTGCATGCATTTATGTACTTGTAATGTATACACATGTTTGAGCAAATAAATATATCTTATCTCTAAACTTCGTTCTTGAAACAGAATGGACGCTGTTGTTACCAAAAAATACTGTACGTAGGTACTAAACTTAGATGCCATTAAAGGTATCCTAACGTAATGAACATTGATCGTTCAATTAAAATCGTTATACAAGTCTTCCTGAATAATACGGTACGGTGTATGTTTAAAATAAACCAGATTTGGTGTGGCTGTAGCATGCTATACCCACATCAATACTTCAGCAACTGTATTTAAAGTTAAAAGAAATAACATTGAAGATAAAAACGTGCAGCACAATTTTATATTGTTAAGTATAATTATTTTTCATATTTTTACTACATTGAGCAAGGATTCTCGAAGTAATCGTGAAAAATCGAAAACTTCTAGTAATGAATAATCTGCTATAAAACCATAGACAATGTCGAGTACCTATAACAATAAAATAAAGCATTAATTAATCTAAACATTTTGAACCATACTATCCAGTACCTACCTACGTTGTTTTTCATTAATCATCCAGAATCTAGACCACCAAAACTACCAAAAGCCGTGATACAGGTGTTGCCAGTTTAAAAAAAGATGAATATATGGGACCAAGGGCCTAATGGGGCGTGGCTAGCAAATTAAAATCATATGACACAGCCAGCGAACGCTAAATATATCACAAGTCCCATGTAGCAAGGGGACCACCCTAATGTCGTGAACCGGCCATAGATTTAGACTCAGACTTGCTACTAAGAGTTTTCAAACGGAAAAGCCCCTTTTGTCCCAACTCGGGAATCAAAGTCAAGATTTTGCACTTGAGACCACTAGAAGTAGTCATAAAATATTACAATGTACGAACTCTAGTTATGACATTTCCCACAGCCGGACTCCGGATTGCTTAGGGATCCTATGTGAATCATGAACACGCTAATTTCGAGTCGATGCTACCTAGTAGTAGCATACAATAGGCTTGTCAACTGAAAAAATCTAATTAGTCCGTCAGTTAGATTATCAAAAAATATATGACCCGTATTTTTTCTTTTGTTGCGTAAACCAAAATTGACGAAGATACGACGCGACGCTTTTAAAATTCTCAATACGTCACACCTTGGTATGATTTTTAGTGCGTTCTGACGTCACGAGCCCCCACTCCCGAGTTTTGATGCGTTTTATCTTTGTCAGTATTCATTGATTTACAAAAACAAAAAATACGTGTCCGTTTCCCAATACTCTAACTGACGGACTAAATAGATTTTCAAATTATTGACAGTGGAAACTAGCCTATTACCATGGATACAGGGTGTCCCTGGAAGTATGGATCAAATCAAATAGGGGCGTGGGCAAAGTCATTTCCAAACTTTTTGATCCGCCCACGCCCCTATTCGATTTGATCCATACTTCCAGGGACACCTGTATATGAAAATAGTAAGATAAGATCATCACAAAGAGCATGCTATCAATAATGACGCTACTTACTAGATAACAACCATGATTTTTTATAAGCAAGTGTATTTCAGCCTCAACTCCTTCTCCGACTTATTCGGCCGCGGTCGCGGGCGCAGGCGTAATCATAAAACACTATCTTCTGCCGCGACTTCGTCCACGTGCTTGTTTTAGCATAAAATATATAATATTAGTATAGTTAATAAAGATCACATTGTAACAACTCAAGCATAATTCTGCACCAATCCGAACAATAGTGCTATTGTATCAACACAACGTGCTCTTGCAAACATTACCTACGCTTTATCAGGTACTTGTTAATTACTAATTGTTCGAGTTTACTATTGATAAATAAGCGGGTTATCTGATAGTAAAATGGGTTTACCTTGGATGATTACGGTGGTAAAATTTTATCATCGTGTATTGTCTCCATTGTTATTTCTTCTACTAGTATAATCCCAAAATCTGTCACTCAAAGCCTTATCAACCTACAGATGACACACACTCACCTGCTCCGAATAGCAACCATTCTCGTGAATAGTCATCTACACCTCAATTTCGCCTTACATAATTATTTCGTTCAGTCCGACCCGCGTGTAAGATTTTTTGACCTCTCTAACACCATAGCGTTTATGGCGCTTCTTCAGTTTGTAGATGGGTTTTGGTAAAATCAGAGCCGGCGGCGTCTTCTGTGGAGATACCCGAACGAAATCTTTACTTACATATTTATTGATATGACGATAAATTAGATTTCACCTATAATGGCCCCGATTCTGTTGTTCACAAACTAAATTAAATTTAAGTTCAGTGCATCTTTTTCTTTCTATTTCATTATCAAAAGGACAGAAGATAAATTATAGTTTAGTCCTGTCAAATTAGATAATCCTCAGGCAAGTTTAGACGTGATTAAAAAATTGGTTACTAAAAATACGTCAATTTATGTCAGGCGCTGACTAATTTGACAGGACTAAACTAATATTTATCTTCTGTCCTTTTCTTAATGAAATAGAAAGAAAAAGATGCACTGAACTTAAATTTAGTTTAGTTTGTGAACAACAGAATCGGGGCGACTATAAACTGATTTATTGACTTCCTCGATGTCGTAAATATGTAGTAGGTAAACAAATACCTACTACATATTTACGACATCGAGGAAGTCAACTTCTAAAGGCAGGCTTACCAGGCGTTACAGCACAGAATTGTATGGCAAAGGATTTTCGTAAGAGGAAAATTATTTCAAATCTTATTTTAACACATAATAGCTTTCACATTTCGTTGATATCATCACAAGGGGACTTGAGCATACTGCGGGATGCTGCTGGTATTCCGCTTGTCGTGTCATACGCGTCGTGCCGCCTAGAAAGCGGCCTTAACCACACCAGAAGGATTGATGATCAGTTTTTACATGAACCCTGTTTGATCTCCACAAAATATTACAAATTCTTAACGAAAGCCAATGATGCAGTATTGGCTTTCGTTAGGATTAGAGAATATTATCACCAAGTTTAATACTTTTGTTTATTTTTTTCCAGGATGGCCGCCTAGACCCAATCGTGGTGGACTACCAAACTCTCCACTCCGGCTGCCCCGCCACCGACCTGCTGTACTTCGAGTTCCTGGGAACAGACCAGGAGTTCAGAAGAGAACACCACCAGCAACTAATCGACCACTACTTCAGCAGCCTGACTGTTGCGCTGGACAGGCTCGGGATTGATGTCAATGAGGTGTACCCCAGGGAGACCTTCGATAGGGAATTCAAAGAGGTGGGTCATTTGGTTCAGCGTGATAAACTTGTAGCTTTTAACTATCTGCACAATATAATTGATGCAAAAATTGTAAGTAATTTGTGTTTCAAAGTAGCCAATAAACAAATGTAGGTGTGTGTGTTTCGTTACCTACCGATCGAGTGAAACGAAACGTCAAGGGAAGCTACCGTTTAGTTCAGTAGATTCGTGCACGTGTTAACGGGTTGCCTGTGGCACAGGAGAGGGGCCAAAAAGACGCATTATGTGCAAGAAATATAATAATAAGAATTATGAATTTGATTCCCCCATCCTGTCTGGCTGCTTTGTGAACCTAAAATGAATTTTAAAAAGTCTACCTTTGTACCTTTTTTTGTGCGAAAATTTTAAATAAATCCTACTATCCTACTTCCTACTAATATTATAAATGCGAAAGTTTGTGAGGATGGATGGATGGATGTTTGTTACTCTTTCACGCAAAAACTACTGAACGGATTTTGATGAAACTTTACAGTAATATAGTTTATACATCAGAATAACACATAGGATACTTTTTATGCCGATATTCCCACGGGATCAAAACTTACACGGGTGAAACCGCGGGGCGCAGCTAGTAAATCATATAGGGGTTTATATAAATACGATGATTAAAGTTAAGTAACGTTCAAAAACGTATGGTTAAACAGTCGCTAATCATTACTTAACTTTATACAACGTTTATGAACAAAGGGGAAAATGTACAATGATTTCAAAATTATGTTATTTTCCGGTTATCGTGTTCCAAAAACTTTAACCTCGTGTTACCAAATTAATGGGTTTTAGAACGTCGTGCAGACAATAAATAAATTAAAATACTTAATGAATTTTTTGTTGACACTAGTTTCAGAAACTTTTCTTTACAAACGTTGGAGTTAGATGGAATTAAGTTGCCTAGTCAGCTCATCAGATTATCTAGAAAATGTTATCCGACAGCACTCCTTCTTGCTGACAAGTTAAAAGTTATTCTAGGTTCTGACTTCTTCATCGGTAAGAAACTAGCAATTGAAATGTCAATTCGTGACGATTAATTTATCCTTGGACTGTCGTCACTGCAATAAGAAGTCGTGGACGACAGTTAATCGTGCCGTCCTATATGTGAATACCTCCATTTAAATACACAAGCCACGACGCTTTAAACGACACGATAATCTGTCGTCACGACATAGTGGGTACGCGCCCTTATGCAATGCAATCCTGAAGCCTTTTACCAACATCGAGCTCGTTAAGTTTTGAGTTGAGCTGCATGATTACTGACAAATGCGTGCACTGACTGGACAGGTCCACTCAATCTGTGTGGTTTTTCATAATCCGACCTCAAAATACCATTTTCAGACAAAAATTTACATGGTCAAATCTACATCTACATTCACATGATCTGACCAAGATTATAACTATCTGGATTTACTTACAAAAATAAAATCATTTATCATAACGAATTCAACCGAATCGAGAGAAACTCTGCTAAAAATTGATGACCTTGAGAATCGAGGCTGGTAAAGTAATATCTATAATGACACAAAAAATGCTAACATGACACGTCACGGGAACACAATAACCTGCATTGCGATTCTGTAACCATCTCACCGTGAAAACTTAGGTGAAGTGAGCGTGGAGTGAGCTGTCAGTGTCATTCTGATGCTAGGGATTGATATCTACTCTTGACAGGTCACTCTAAGCTCACTTCACCTAACTTTTCACGGTGAGATTTTTACAGAATCGATCGGCTGTATCGATTACAACGAACATTTTTCGGTTACGGATCGATTGTGTATCTCGATTTGTCAAATCGCTGTGACGTGGAACTTACAGTTCTTTCACACTTGTTTTACCTCTGACCGCGACCAGTAACTGCAATACAACAGCAACTTTATCTTATAGCGAATAAAGAACACTGTGATTTTCACAGTGATGCAAAATGAGAGATAAAATAATTGTGAATGAATATATTGATTTTATTCATGAACGCAGATGTTCCATTGCCATTCTCTTGCTGCAGGATATTTTTTCCATAATATGGAAAAAATATCCTGCTAAACTTTATAGATAATGACGTTAACATATTATGTTAACGTCATTATCTATAAAGTTTCTAGCCCGTTCTTCTCCATAGATAACTACACTTTGGAACAGGCAACCAGCTTTTGACTAACCCCGTCTTATTAAAAAAAACCAGTTCTTACTTTAGACCTAGCCTAAAACTTCCAGCCAGTTACAGTATTTTGAAGTTTATGCCGACAATCGTAGAGTTTCTAATTCTAATGCAAAATTGACAACCTAGACTCGGTTTTATTGTCAGTTTTTGTAATAAGAACTTTATCGGCTTATAATTTAAAAATGGCTCGATGGTTTAAACCTGCTCTAAAGAAAACTTTGTTTTGTAATTATGAGTCCTTGGTAATTCAAAAGTGCCTGGAAAATATTTAATTGAAATTCATAAATGCACTCAAACTCAAACTCAAACCATTTATTTCAATTAAACCATTTACAGGCACTTTTGAATTGTCAAGAAGTCGGTCAGTCAGGAAAAAATGAAGCTAGTTGCCCATTCCAAAGCGTAGTAGGTACCTATGGAGAAGAACGGGCAAGAAACTCCATGGACACTCTTTTTAAATAATATTTTTACAAAATTATTAGTTACATCATAATTATGTTGAATTTATAAATATGTGAGAACGATGTAAAAAATAAATAAAAATCAAGTACGCGTTAAAAGTGTCTAGAGTACAGCAAATAGTAACAAAATAACAATCCAAAAATAAAATAATTAAAAATAAGCCGTGGCAGCTAAAAGATGATCAGCCCCAACTGACGGCGCCCGTTCACGAACATGACGCATGGATCAGCACCATCCAGCTCAACCATTTTGTAGGGAACCGAATGACCCAACACACACGCCACCGTCAGCGAGACACTTGAGCGAGCATGACATACTATCAGCCGCCAGGGCACATTCTAGTCAATGAAAAACATATTACCCGGTAAATGGTAGCTCAATAGTACACACATCAAAAGTGTCTAGGGATCAAGCATTTTTATGCGGATTTCTTGAGATTGAGATGTGGCTTTGTAATAAATTTATGATTTTATAAATTTATATGGATTCTTTTTGGTGCATTTCATAATTTGAATCAGGAACTGTGAATCAAATTCGAGTAAAAGATGAAAATCAGCTGTCAATATTTTCCCTATAAAAACATACAACGCATTGAAGACATTATTAGTGCTACTGTTTCCCTACTACTGATTAAAACCAACGTTATTATGGAGCGGCGACGTCATTTAAGCAGGGAAGAAATGCTCAGAGCCGTGGGAATGATAGAAGCTGGTTCCCGGCAACGTACTGTGGCTTTAGCTCTGAATACAAGTCAGAGTGTTATCAGTCGACTTTGGACACGTTACCGAAGCACTGGTACCGTGGCTGAGCGCCATGGAGGACGGTATCGCTGCACCACACGGAGACAAGACCGATACATTCAAATCTTAACTCGAAGAGCTCCAACAATAACCGCCATGATGTTAGCCGTGAGGCTTCATCACTCTTCAGGGAACTTAATTAGCGACCAAACAGTCAGAAACCGCTTGCATGAAGTGAACCTTCATTCCCGAAGACCGCTACGGGTACCACCTATAGCAATGCACAATCGTAGGATTCGATATCAATGGGCTCTTGAACACAGAAATTGGGCAGAAGAACAATGGCGTTTCGTGTGCTTTTCTGATGAGTCTCGTTTTGGTATGAGACCGGATACAAGACGTATACGACACTGGAGAACCCCTGGACGCCAACAGCGATTAAAACCCTGCCAGGAAGTCCATCCTTATAGTGGTGGAACCATCATGGTATGGGCGGGTATTTGGATCGGCGGAAGAACTGAGTTGATTTGGATCAGAGGCAACCTCAACGCTCAAATTTATGCTGAGACGATTGTATCAGACGTCATCGTTCCTCTACAAGTGCAAATCGGTCCCTTATTTCAGTTAATGCATGATAATGCACGACCGCACACCGCAAGAGTTGTAAGACAGACTCTCGCCGCAGCTAACATCAATGTCCTGCCCTGGCCTGCTCAGTCGCCAGACTTGAACCCGATTGAGCATGCATGGGATATGCTACAGAGAAGAGCTCTGCCGAATATGGAGGGTATCCAGTCGCAAGAAGACCTTTTTTTGTTGTTGCAACGAACATGGGCGGCCATTCCACAGCGTGATTTGGATGAACTCATTTTGAGTATGCCAAACCGATGTTCTTGTGTTGTTAGTGTTCGCGGTAGAAACACGGATTATTAATTGTTTAAGTTACCCAATAAAATTTTAGAGAAAACTGTTATTTCAGTCTTTTTTTCGAACTTTTGTGTTAGTGGTTCAAATGTCAAAAATCCCTTTATTAGGAAAATGGCAAATTTCTTTATTAATGCAAAGGTGACTTGGTTTATCGTTACTGTGACAAACGAAAACACTTTATTTGATGAATCCTTAAAGAAAATTTTAATTAATATCAATCAGGAGAAAAGTTATTGCAAAAATATATGTTGATCCCTAGACACTTTTGATGTGTGTACATAGAACTCACATCTGTGCTATGCAGTTATACAATACAAAGGAAATTGAGTTTATACAATGCAAAGATAGTCTTACAATCTTCAGCAGCTCCAACAGTATTTTCAAGTGTTAATCAATTAGTTGTGGTTGTAAAGCAGGACCAGCATTGAGCCCATGCGCGGTCCGAGGGGGGGGGGGGGGGGTTGTGGGGGTCATGACCCCCCCCAAAATCATTCAAGCTGTCGAGAGTCTGAATAATTGACTTGTTTTACTTGTGCCACGGAGACCTCGATGGACATATGCAAAAACATTAAGAACATAGGCAGACATGGGGATTGCCACAGAAATAAAAACTTAAAAACTACATATGAAATGACAGTGGGTTTTTTAACACGCGTAAAAAGCTTTTACTTCAAAAAGCCTGTTGTAAAATATACTGGATGAAATTGAATAGGTTCGCCAAATTGATATCGGACGCGCGCTAAAATTGACACTTTAATTTTCTTATTTGTTTTGATAATTTTGAAAAAAAAATCCTTAAGTATCGACGATTATTCGTATCTACTTGAAGGCAATAACTTAGTTTGCACTATCTAAGACGATAATTACTTACACGATTTTTTTCAAGAATCTTGATTTGTGACATGACATTTTATAATGATTATGTAGCAGTTACTGGAACTCCTATTTCGATTTGGCGCAAGTTTTCATTTTCAACCTGTAGAATGCAAGAGCGAGCGAAGCAAACTTGGGATATTGGGCAACCCGTTCGTAAGGCCCAGATTCCACAGCATAAACTGTTGTAAAACGAGTGAATTTCGTCCTAATTCGATAAATTAAATTCTCTTTCTATATAATGGTCAAAAGAGAACGGAACCTATTTAAGGTAGGGTGCTAAAATTTCCAGGCTCGCTTAACTAGCTCTTGCAATCTGCATTCTGTTGATTCTTGAGCATTTCTTCTTAAGTCGGCAAAGCAAGCAATTCCTAGTCCTTTTAGAATGAAATGAAAATCGAGTCTATCCGAGAATGTGCAAAATTTTCGAGCTCGCTTCGCTCGCTCTTGCAATCTAAATTCTCATAGTTGCTTGGACTTGCCTGCATAAATCGACAATGTAACTCCTATTTCAGCATAAAAATATCTAACAAAACCGAGGCGGGTTGTTAAAATTTTCGAGCTCGCTTCGCTCGCCCTTGTAATCTAAATTCTCATAGTTGCTTGGACTTGCCTGCATAAATCGACAATGTAACTCCTATTTCAGCATAAAAATATCAAACAAAATCTAACCAAACCGAGGCAGGTTGTTAAAATTTTCGAACTCGCTTAGCTCGCTCTTGTAATCTAAATTCTTATAGTTGCTTAAACTTGCCTGTATAAATCGACAATGTAACTCCCTATTTCAGCATAAAAATATCAAACAAAACGAAGGCGGGTTGTTAAAATTTTCGAGCTCGCTTCGCTCGCTCTTCCCACCCTACATAATAATCTACCGTTCTTATACATACGAACAATTTGGCGGCATTATTAAATAACACCCCCCCCCCCCTAAAAGTTGCGTCCCTGAACAGCTTAAGTAATGTGGAACTGGAGATGTACAGAGGCCAGCACATCAAGCTACCCCAATCTGTCAGATTTTCCCAAATGAATATGAACCTTATTCCTTTGTGCTAAAGTCGAAAATCTATCAAATAAATTTTACAGATTGGGGTTACTGCTGGCGTCTGTACATGAACATTAACATAACACCACTTTATATAATACTTACACCCACATTTCGCCAGTTATGTTGAAGTCCCATGTTATAGGGGGCGAGTCTTGACATAAATAATTTAAAGATTAACATTGACAAAACTAAAGTAATGAATTTCAAAATACGAACTCAACGCACGGGTAAATTAAAAATCAGTTACCTAGATAGTGACATTGCAGAAACTGAAGTAACAAAATTTCTAGGGTTACATATTGACAAAAAACTTAATTGGAAACTTCATATTGACCATGTATGCAAAAAGCTGGGACAATTTTCATACGCACTTCACAGATTAGGAAAACTTGCAAATCAGGCTACTTTACTAACAGCCTACCACGGTTACGTTAGCTCTATCCTCAGATATGGCGTAATATTCTGGGGCAACAGTACAGACAAAGAGCGCGCTTTCATTGCTCAAAAACGTTGCATTAGAGCCATAATTAATTTATGTGAAACTGACTCCTGTAAGCCATTTTTTAAAAAGATAAATGTACTTACACTGCCGTGTGTCTACATTTTTGAGGTCGCAGTGTTTGTAAGAAACAATATCGACATGTATAATTACTACACGCGTATACGACGCAAAGACAAATTGCGTACATTAGCTAGTAAAACTCATCTTATGCATGAAAGTATCTTTTGTATGGCTACACGCATCTTTAATAATATTCCGGAGCCAATCAGAATAATTACGGAAATGAAAACATTTAAAAAGAGTCTCCATGATCTGTTAGTAGATAAGTGCTACTACTCTATAAAAGACTTCTTATTGGACAAATCACTGCTCCAATATCCCCCTCAGTCATTATGTGTTCAGTAGCCTGTTTGGTACCTTTTGTTTGGTTTTATCTTTTTATTTTATTTTTTTAAGTGAAATATTAATAATTTGTTAAATAATTTACATAAATTCCTACATGACTATTGTATGCCCAAAGGGCGGGACATAGCTGATCTATTTAATTATTTAAGACCTGTATTATGTACAAACCTATGATCCACAATAAAGATATTGAATTGAATTGAATTGAATTGAGTCTACTGCAATCAACCGCCGGGTACAAATCCATATACAGCGCGATTTCTGATGGAAAAGCCTAATAACACTTTACCCGACCTAGGAATCGAACTCAGGACCTCATGCTCAGCAGTAACGCTTGCGACCACTACACTAACGAGGAGATGTACCCTTAAAATATTCCTCGGCACCCATGGTGACCCCCCCCAAAATCTTGGGCTGCGACCGCGCCTGATTGAGCCAGGCATTTTTATCAGCGATGTAATCTCCTAACTTATAATATGCCTGCCTACATAGTGTGCGTTTTATAAATGACTTGAATTTTGTCTCATTCAGTTGAAGAATGTGGGGAGGTATTTTATTATAACATTTTAAACAGTACCCCATAAAAGATGAGTCTACTTTTGGTAGTCTGAAACCTGGTTGAACTAAAAGGTCCCTATTTCTAGTACTATAACTATGTCTTTCACCTTTTTTGCTAAAAAGATGTAAATTTTTCCTTACATACATGATGTTTTCGTAGATATATTGACAAGGCACCGTCATGATGTTAATATCCTTAAACAGTTCCCTTAGAGAATCGCGCTTGCGGAGATTATATATGGCTCTGATGGCTCTTTTCTGCAGAATAAAAATAGAATCGATGTCTGCAGCCCGTCCCCAAAGTAAAATACCGTAGGACATGATACTATGAAAGTAACTAAAATAGACTAGTCTCGCGGTACCTACATCAGTAAATTGACGGATTTTTCTGACAGCATAAGCTGCCGAACTGAGCCGTCCTGCAAGAGATGTTAAATGAGAACCCCATCGTAGCCTTGAGTCGAGCGTGATCCCTAGGAAAACTGTTTTTTCGACGAATTCAAGTTTCTCCTGATTCAATATTATCTCCCAATCACTACCCTTGACATTTGGTAAAGAAAATCTTATGTTAGTTTTTTTCCCATTTAATACTAAATTATTAGCAGTGAACCAATTTTGGACCTGCAGTAGGGCGTTATTTACGTCGTCAAAATTTGTAGCACGTCTATTTACCTTAAAAATTAAGGAAGTGTCATCAGCAAATAACACCATTTGTGGTTGATTTTTTAATAAATGAAGTAGATCATTAATATACACTAAAAAGAGGAAAGGACCCAATATCGAGCCTTGTGGCACACCCATTTTTACTGTTAAACCAAGTGAATTGACACCATTTATTTGAACTTGCTGTTGTCTATCATTTAAATAAGAACTAACTAAACTGAGCGCAAGTTTTCCAAGTCCGTAATGTTCAAGTTTCAAAAGCAAGGTTTCGTGATCGACGCAATCAAATGCCTTGGAGAGGTCACAAAAAATTCCTATGGCGTCTTGCGACTCTTCCCATGTGTTAAAAATGTGTTTTAATAAGGTTACACCGGCGTCGGTCGTACAACGTCCTTTGGTGAAACCATACTGTTGATAGTGAAGGATTTTATTCGTGTTAAAATGATTGAGCATTTGATTAAGCATTATCTTTTCAAACACCTTGCTGAACACCGGTAACACGGATACGGGTCTATAATTGTTAGTGTCTTTACTGTCCCCAGATTTGTAAAGCGGTATTACCTTACTGTATTTCATTAAATCGGGGAAGACTCCTTGATCCACACACGAATTAAATACTAAGGCTAAATAAGGCGCACTGGCCTGCGCCTTCGTCCGCCTGAAATGTCTTGTTCCCCCGACCCACCCCGTCGCATCGCATCGCCTGCCCGCGCTGTGATATCTCTTCTGAACGTTTTCGCTCTGCGTGTTTTCTGACTTTTTTTTTTCCTCGGCTCCTAAGACCTATAGCCTTCCTCAAGAATTGGGCTATCAAATGTAAAAATAAAAATATTTTTTTCAAATCCGATCGGTTGTTCCACAGATTAGCGCGTTCAAACAAAACTCTTCAGCTTTATTGTTTGTATAAATTTGACTTTGATTTTAAATTCTACCACATCAGAGTCTCCGCCTTCTAATATCTATTTCCTTAACTGTTTCAGATGATGGCCACAGCGCTGTACATAATGATTGTGATCCTGCCACTGGTGCTGGTGGAGGTGGAGCAGGCTCCTCGTATGAGCGGGATCAAAGATATGGGAGAGTTCGCCATCTCACCAACCCAGATCTTTGCTGAGCGGTACAGCGGCCTCGTCAGTGACTGTGTTGAGTGGGGAGTTATATAGAACTACTAGCTGACCCCGCAAACGTCGTTTTGCAAAAAAAAAAAAATAGTAGCCGATTCTCAGACCTACACGATATGCACACAAAATTTCATACAAATCGGTCCAGCCGTTTCGGAGGAGTATGGTAACTAACACTGTGACACGAGAATTTTATATATTAGATTTATATATATATATTTTTTATTTGATTTATTCTCTGGTTTATCTCTCATAACTTTTTTTTAAATTTTATATTTTGTTGTATTTATGTATTTATTCTTATCTTATATTTTTTAGTTATAATTTTTTTCTAGTTTGTTTTTCTGTTATTGCACCTACTGTGTATTGTCTCTGCATTGCCCTAAGGTAGACTGGTAGAAAATGCCCAAGGTATTAAGTCCGCCTTTGTACAGTTTTTACTTGTGCATAAAGTTTTAATAAATAAATAAATGTATGTATTAGATATACCATAAGCATCGACTGGCTTCTCACCTTAACACGCTAATAGAAGCCAGGTATCGCAGGCTGCCTTGTTGGTTTAGTGGGTGCAAGAGCTACTGGTGAGCACGAGGTCCCGGGCTCAATCACCAGGTCGGCAGGGGCGCCGGGAGCGGGGTGCAAGAGGGTGCACTTGCACCTCTCTGGCTTTAAGGCCGCTGCCTGGAATTTTGCGGGCAGCGGGGCGGCATCGGCGGCGGCGCGGTACCGGCAGGATCTTATGCGTACATTTAAATGGACCGGTTCTCGAAAACAGCGGCGCGGGAGCGGGTAACGAGCGGTGCACTCAAGGCAATCGGCGACCGCATGCGCCGCCGCCGCTGCCGCCACGCTGCCCGCAAAATTCCAGGCAGCGGCCTTAAATAAAATGTAGGTGTAAAAAAAGTCAGAACTAAAAATATCCGACTACGTCTAGTAGAATATTAGAGAACTCAAACCATTTGAGGCGAGATCCAAAATAATTCGATTGTATTCTGCAATCTCTCGTTTCCAAACCTTTTTTGCATTAGTCAACAAACTACCAAACTCCTATTTCCGAAAACCTAATCGACTTAAGTCGACAAAGTGACTCCTTGTATGTATGGACAAACGATAATCTAACATATCCACTACATAAATGGTGAAGTGAAAAAATGATCGAGCCTGCCTATCGATTCTGTAAAAATCTCACCGTGATAACATAGGCGAAGTGACCGTGAAGTGAACTATCAATGGAGGCAATCCCTAACATCAGGTGGAATGACAGCTCACTTCACCTTAGTTTTCACGGTGAGATTTTTACAGAATAGCACTTTGAGCTGAAGATGCACCCCCTGAAAATAAACCTGCAGCGGCGCCCATGCAAGTAGGGCAGTGTTGTTGGGTTTTTCCATCTGAGATTTATCAACAGCAGCCTGTGGACCGGATTCGTGCTCTGGCAACAGAGTCGCTCCCTAACATGCATCATTGGCGCAATGTGAGTGTGCTATAGGTGAATAGTACACCAACATTTATCCATTTATGGTTGAGTTCCATGAAATGTTAAAGTTTAACACCTCTGCCTTAGCTTTCAAAGAACACAAGCGTGATTTTATGTAATTGAGGGTTCTCAGGCCTTATCTTTTTAGATAAGATAATCTCCGATCACCGACAAATAAGTCGTAGTTTGACGAAAGAACAGCAAAGCAATCGGTTCCGCGTAATTACAAGTGGATAGGATTTCCGCAGCGCAATTAGTTAGCCTTGTCAATTAAATTCGACGTGTTATGCATGACCTTGTAGCGCCATCTACACCGTCACATGCGAACTACGCATCATACTGACGTTATGTAAAATCCTGCATCGCGCAAGCAGAGATTACCGCGCAACTAGCATAATACACAAAGGCCAGGGGCCCAAGTCTGCTATTTTTATAAATTCGTTATTCCAACACGATCCCATTGTCATTTTGCTAAAAGTTCGTAATCTGCTAAATTCATAATGGTCGATCATTGGTCGGTCAATGGTCTGAGAAAAACTACTACAAAATTTCATGCTAGATTTCATTTAATATATATATTTACATATTACGTATTAGTATTTGCAATCTAAAGTACGAGTAGTAAGAAGTTCGTAAAATATAGCATTAAACATTATATTTATTCATTTGTCATTATGTACGAGATTACCATTTATATCTACGCCATTTCTTTCAATGGAGTGTCAGTGGTTGACCATTGGAAAGTCATAATGACGCCATTATATTAATAGATTACCAAACTTGTCAAAATCAACAATTATGAAATCAATGATAGACCATTCTGACACTATTGTAATAGCAGACTTGAGACCCAGACAGTAATCGTCATTCGTCAGTCAAGCAGTTGCCCGCCAGACACGACACCCGTCTGGTCGGAGTATCCTCCCTTTTCTATGGAGGATGAGTGAACGTTACATCCTGTTCCTCATGCCTCTATAACCTAATTCTGAGCAGTTGGGGACTTGATGTACCCAACATTACTTTTGTTGCAACCAGTATTAAGAAGGCAATGAGTCCATGACCAATAGGGGACGCCTGAAATGACAATTGACTCTAATGATATTTAAACGTACGAAAATATAGTTGCACAGATAAATAAAATAATTATGGAATCACACTCATAAAATATGATTCAAGGGTAGTAAATGCACACGACGACAATCAAGGGGTACATTTCCAGTTATAGCTGACCTCATATTGGTTAGGTAATAGGTTTTTCCTACAATGAGAAGCCTGCTTATACTGGAAATGTATAGCTTTATATGTTGTCGTGCATACCATTAAATAACACCTGAGGGCTTCAATAAGCCAAGAAATAAATAAATGGTTTTACTTAAACAATTTAGATATAGGTAGTTGAACTGTTCCATATTTTAATACAAGCCACATTCCAAGGGATCCAAAACTATTTTTGCTCAGTATTTCATATGTTATGTTAATCATGTTAAAATGTTGTTATGGGTAACCTGATATAAGTAGATTTTAAGTAATAAGTTGCACGTGGTGGTTACAATGAAATTAATTTATGTGTTATTTCATAATATAAGTAATATTCATTTACTTATGTCCTTTGGGATATTTACCTCACTCTACTACAAAATAAAGTATTATTTATATAAGTACCTAAGTGCAATAAAATGTTAAATGAAGAAAACGTGTCTTATTTTTATACATGCCATAAAATATATTTTTTGTCTTTTATAGCAGTTTAAAATTTTAAATGTGTTGTCGACCTCGTCTATGTAACAGTTAGATAATTACTAAGAGCGGTGGCCGCCATATGACGGCCGCAGTGACGACTGTCGTGAAAATAACGGCTTTGGGGCAATGCTTCAGGGTTTGACATTACGTTGTCAAAAAACGCTCTCTAGGAAAACACTAACTCACTTTATATAATTATATAACGTTGAGTGACGTCTTTAGGCGATAAATTGAGGTCACGATGTCCACAACAGGCTTACGCCCGAAATTAATATTGAATCCTTGATCCGAGATATAAATCGATCGTCGATAGATACCAATCTATGGATCAATCTCCGACCCGCGTCCTAATATCGAAAAAAGACGATCCTGCTGTCGGTCAATCCGCAGATAACACGAAATCCTTTCCCTCTTCGTCATTCCGCTGTATGCAAAATTTTAAAAAAGTAGACACGGTTTGTTTGTTTGTAACAATAATAAGCTAAGCCTAAGCAGGTTTTATAATTTCATTTTATGGATTTCTAATACATATATATATAGACCGAAGAAAACAATTCTATTGATACGAACGTAATAAAATTCAAAGCGTGTTTGTTATGAACCTATGCTACCTCAGCTAAAATTCACTCTTTATCTCGCTCGCGCGATACTGCTCGTCGACTGAGTGAGAGCGAGACAGAGTACGGTGCCGGGTGGCAGGCAGCGCCAATATTTTAGGTGTTTTGCTTTTTACGGTGAAAATAATGGTAATTAAAAACAATTCAAAAACATTTTTCTGCACCTCCGTGATTCGTAAAAAGGACATGGACAAAAAAGTACATTCCATATACACAGACGTAGTAAATAATATTGTATATTAAAAATAGAAAAATGAATTATTACGTAGGTTTTAACCTCTCTGAACTTGTCAGTTTTTATTTCAAAATATTTAGTAATGCAACGAATTCAGAGTATCATTTGTCAACGTCCGCCATAATAAACCATAGAGAAAGATAAAACTATTATTGGGCGTTCCACACCATGCATACTACTTGTAGACATGTAACGACAAAATACTGATATACAGAGTTGATACGACCGAGGGGCATTAAATTACACTACGTATACTATACGTGTTTAATATTAATTCGATACGGTATAAAAATAAAAAGCTCCAAAATTGAGAATTTTTTTTTTTCAAACAAACTAAATAGCTTACAAATCAGAGTAAAACGCAACCACCCTTTGTAAATAAAGGAAAAACCCAAATATCATAGAAACTTGGACCTGGCGACTGACCTTACAAAGTGGCAACGTCGTCGCACGCGCGCCGGGGCGCGGCATGTGTTTCGTGTCGAAGCGGGCGGCCGGCGGTGGCGCGGGCGGCGGCTTAGGCCTCCGCTCGCGCTGGCTGTTATGTTAGATAGTTTTGAAGTACGCCGACAACAAAAACACTAAATTTTTAAATTCTCTATGTGTCCTCCATTCCCATTAATGCACAAATTATACCGACGGAGAATATTGTTATTTAGTTTTCTAATTAAATCACTGTCCGTCGCTAAGCACTTTAATTTGTGCAATGCTAAAATAATCCTGTTTTTTAGTTCAACAATTGTATTTACCTCGGAGGCATACACTTCACCCTTAATGTATCCCCACAAAAAGAAATCCATGGGAGTGAGGTCCGGAGATCGTGGTGGCCACCGAACAGGTCCGAATCGACCGATCCATTGCTGCCCAAACATTTCTGTGAGCCGCTCCCTGGAAGCCATCACAGAATGTGGAGGCGCACCGTCCAGCTGGTACCACAACTTGCGATGAACGGCTAAAGGTAGTTGGTCAGTGTACTCGGCCACAGGACCACTTAATAAATCTAAAAATTTCGCCGCTGTAAGGGTGCCGTCAATAAAAACAGGGCCGATAATATTATTATTATGGATACCAGCCCACACATTGAGAGAAAATCTGTACTGGTGTTCAGATTCTCGAAACACGTGTGGATTTCCCAAACTCCAGTACCGGAGGTTTTGCCGATTCCAGATGCCGTTCCGAGTAAAAGTACACTCATCGGTCCATATTACATTTGTTAAGAAATGGCGGTCTTCGGATGTTTTATTTAATAGCCATTGGCAGTAACTGTTCCTGATCGGTAAGTCTCTCGATAACAAAGCTTGCACCTTCCGATATTTATAAGGTTTGCGTTTGTTACGTTTTAGAACCTTGTGGATGGTTCTATGGCAACATCTAAACTGCCGGGCGGCTCTGTGCAGACTCGTTGTCGGGTTGCGGGAAAAATGATCTAATATTCGTTCGTCCCATGCAGCGGGTATTTGCCGCGGTGGCACTCCCTCCTGTTGCGGCACTACACGTTTATTGTCCCGTAATCTTTGTACTGCCAACTGTATGGTGCGGGCGTTCCTAGGGCAATTGCGGCTGTCACCATACCTTTCTCTGTATGTTCGCAGAGCTAATGCTGCGTTTCCACGGCATTCACTGTAAATTAAAATCATGTCAGTGTATTCTGACGCCGTGTAAGTTAGACGAGGCATTGTTGAACACTTTAATTAGGTATACACACACACACAACCAAAGTTTAATTACGTGTCCTATCACAATAAAAAACTGTAAATCACAAAAAAAAACACTAACACTAAATAATTATAATAGCAAGTTACGTGTCTTGTCACAATAAAAAAAAAGAAAGAAGTGTCCTATTCACAATAACAAAACAAAATCACAATTGTCAGCGCACGAGTTCGACAAAACAATAGCGGCACAGGACTTCCGTGTTACGTAACGTACGTCCCGGAAGGATAGCGTTGGCGCACTGAAAAACCAAGTTTTTTAGTTTTTAGAGGCCCCCCTCGCAAGGACCAAAGATGCAATAGCAACACACTGACCTATTTCTATTTCTTTTACGCGCGTGATGTTTTGCTAATGGGATTGTCACTTTCTTTTGTAGGACGTATTTGCTTATGACTTGCGTAAGAGCGGCAACAACGTATCGTAGATTTATCGTTTTAAGGTGCATGACCTATGCCTATAGACATAATCAGCTGTTAAGAAAAATACATCATGTTCAAACGGGCCAAAAACTTAAAAAGTCATTTGCGACTAAACTACTGTTTCAATTTAAATGATATTTGGTACAGAGCTTGAAAATGGTACCTAGTATAAGCAGTTTAAAGGAAAGCCTTTCTGTCGTATCAACTTTGTAGACGACAAAATACTCATATTAGGAACACTTTATTCATACGAAACTATGTTTATTGGTGTATATTGCATTTTGAAATTATAATTTTAGCGTAAGATAGTTTTTTTTATATTTCACATAAAAAATAAACTTAAAGCGGAACGCGTTTACTTGTTTGACAATGTGTCATTGTCTATGTTAAATGTCAAACTATTGTTATAGTGAATAATGATTGCAGATTCTTCAATTCTTTAGTAGTTTATTGTGTTTTGCTATTATTTTCTAATATTTTTGACCCCTGCTTATTTCTACGGACTGATACCTTCTACAACTCGATTACCTTGCTATTAACACTGGACTCTGATTTGCATTGCGTTTCGGATTTGTTTTGTGGATCAATATGAGGTGCATCAACTGCGGAATAGCCAGGGGTGGTCAGCTTTCTAAGCGACCAATGCCTGCAGTGGCGTGATTTGCAAAAAAGGATAGCGCTCTACAAAAGAATGAAATAGTCTGATTCATAAATTTACATGTCCTATTGAATACTACCTACCATTTTGGTAGATTTTGTTAATCCTTGAAGAATATGGATGATGGACATTTACCAAGTTTTTTTTAAAGTAATTTGAATTTAAAAAAACACGGTGTTAAAATTTTGAACACTACAATATCTACAATATTATGATTCTAATTTTAAACAAATGAACATTCGTTAACAAATTATCACAAACAATTTATGGTTGGACTTTTAGTTTACGTGATGGCAACTTTTACTACTCTTGTGATTTTGTCACTTTGCCAAGCAGTTGTCACTGGGAGAAAAATTCTTTTTTCTTTCTGTTAATCTGCCATTTTGTGTTTTTGCCGGTTTTTTATTGTTTTTATTAATCACGAGATAGAGACTCCTGTGCGAAATTGACGCTTTTTGTGTTGTGTTATCAACCATTACGAGATAGAGACTCCTGTGCGAAATTGACGCTTTTTGTGTTGTGTTAATAATCATTACGAGATAGAGACTCCTGTGCGAAATTGACGCTTTCGTGTTGTGAAATACTCATTCTTTTTGTTTGTGCGATACTGACGCTTTTGTGTTGTTTTTCCACTATGGTTGGAAAAGGGAGTGTTAGGTGCGCAAAATGCGGTATAACCGCAAAGGAAAATTCTTCTTTGACCTTTCACAGGTTTCCTCTCCCGTCTATTCATGGATCTCTAAAGTAAGTCGATTTGCACTAATTTACACCTTATGTCTTTAAACTTGTCTCTAAAAATAGATACATTATTCCTAATTTCTGATTACCCTACATTATTTAATTAAAAATGTCTGATATCATCTAGGTACATTTTGTATTATTACAAACATCTAAACAGATCCCTATAAACATACATGTACATCACTGATTTAGAAACAAACAGTATTATTAACAGATACGGTATTGGCAACTCGCTTATTGCCTATCAGGCCAGCAAACATATTGAAAACGAGTTGTGGTTAAAATTAAACATTTGTTGCATATCATTTCTAATAATACAAAAAACCTTTTTCAGGGCTAGAGTTTGGGCAAAATTTTGCTATCCCAATGATGATTGGACTTCAGATGAATCATTGGTGAAGCTAAATAAACAGCATAAGATGCTATGCGGCAATCATTTTGATGATTCATCATTTACTAACAGTGCCAGAACAAGACTGAATAAGTTTGCCATTCCAATAGAAGCTCAAAATATTCTGGCCCAGTTACGAGATGAACATCCACCTAAAGAAGCACAAAAAACTCAAGTGAGTATTTTTGTTATTTAAGCTATAACAGCTCTTATGTAATTTTTATTTAAAATGTTCAAGTTCCAACACTGTTCAACTTACTGCCCGGAGTAGAAAACTAATAAGACAAAAACACCAATTCTAACACAATGTTCTTTATACATGTAATTGTTGTCCACAAATAGATAATTTTATGTAATTATTTTATGTAAAGAATTGTTACCCATACAAGAAGTGACTGACAAGTGTAACTTAACCTTGAAACTTCTTCCCAGCTAAAGCATTAGGAAGTGGTGAAGGGTGGGCGTTTTTGGGGGACTGTTTTATGTAATTTTGACATTCAAAAAGTGCTGATTTCAGCGTAGTTTGAATAAATGACTTTTAGAGTAAGAGCTCGTGGCCACCAGACCTTCGTTATTTTATAAAAGCTGAAAGTTTTCAGCGCATGCTCCGAGCACAGGTAAGAACGGTGACTCACTATGAAATTTAGATTATGGTGGCTTTGGCAGATAACAGGTAACAAAGGTGTGTAATATACTAGGTAACTTTTGTGAAATTATAAAACCCATTTTTTTAATATTTTCTCCGGTGCAGTAATATAAAACGATCTAACACATTGCCAGACAATTATTATGGTGGCAACCCCCCACCGGACACCCTTAAAAGTCAATTCTATAATCAAATGTAGGTAATTCTATTTTCCTTACAGTATAAAAGCTCATTTTTAGATATATTTTTACTATTATTATAATAATGGGTTTTTCCAATTGCCAGACCATTTTGATGGTTCCAAATCTTAGCCAGACTAATTTGAATGTGCGAGCGCCCGGCAGTTGTTGGTTGTGATATTGGTATAGATTCTGTAAGCGACGGCTGTTGATGAGATGATTTGAGTAATAACGATTTTACTGGAGATGAATCTTGTGTAGATGTACTGGGAAATTAATTCGCCTCGTACAATGATAGTCCATTAAAGCTGTATCACATTTGTTTATAAATTGCACAAAAAAATAATAAAACGTAAACACTGAGCGCATAACATGAGACATACTGAAGTATCGAGGAATGCGCTGTAAAGTGGCGAAAGACCTAGCTCGCTGTCTCTCTCGCACCTACTGACAAGTACTGCCGGGCGCTCGCACATTCAAATTAGTCAATTGGGAAAAGCCATTATTATAATAATAGTAAAAATATATCTAAAAATTAGCTTTTGTATTGTAATGAAAGAAGAATTAAATACCTACTTTTAATTGACTTTTAAGGGTCTCTGGCGGGGGGTTGCCACCATAGTAATTGTCTGGCAATAGGTTAGATAGTTTTCTATTACTGCACAGGTGAAAATATAAAAAAATGGGTTTTATAATTTCACAAAAGTTATCTAGTGTATTACACACCTTTGTTACCTGTTATCTGTCAAAGCCACCATAATCTAAATTTCATAGTGAGCCACCGTTCTTACCTGTGCTCGGGCCATGCGCTGAAAAACTTTCAGCTTTTATAAAATAGCGAAGGTCTGGCGGCCACGGGCTATTAGACTATTTTGATTTGATATGACTTGCACATAAACATGTGGTTATTACTTGAATGTATGTAGAATAATTATGAGAAAAAAGGATCCAAATTTTGTATTCAAAAGACACTGCTCAATAAAGCACATTTAGAGGAAGACTCTTAGCTGGAAAAATGAAACTCACTAGTCAATTGGATTCACACAAAAAAATCTGCTGGTCCTTTAAACCAATTTTATTGTAAGATAAGCAAAAAGAAATAAATATTTCATAGAAAGAAAGCTAATCAATATGCATAAAATGTTTCAGTACCAGGAGATTACACAAATACACATGGATATGGAAGTTACAGCTAGTACTTCTCAGTGTTCGACATCCATAGAACACAATGAATATAACCTTCAGAGCCCAGATTTGACCAAGGTAATTTGATTAGTAATAATACTTTACTAAATAATTATGTCTATGTCAAAGCAAAATAACATCAATTTTATTTATGTAGAGAATTAGACATATCCAAATTCATTCTTTCTCTAGATAAATAAAATTGATCTTATTTTGCTTTGACATATGTGCCGGACGGGCGTGATCCACGGACGCGAAGGGTGAGGGGGAGTTGTAAGCTTCCCCGTCTCGTGGCGCTGACGTCCTGCACCTATAGGTTCGGAGTACTTGAATTCTTCAGGAATTCCTGTAGACTGGAACTGTAGCACTGAAGGCTCGTTTGACTATGTGTTAGGGGTTTCTTCAAATGAAAGCACTATCTTCATAAGTGTTCAGGTAGCTATTTCAGGACTCTTCAGGTTTCTTCAGGAACTTTCTTGCCGACGACTACGAAGTTACAAAGATTTAACGCTTACTTAAGTGGCTCGAAACTTTACCTTGAAGAGAACCCGTAATTTCTTCCTGTTTTTAACTTTATTTTATCATTAAATTTGTCTTAGAAACTTAGTGTTTCTATGTCTTAAAATCTATATCTTAAAGGTAACCCCGACATGTTGCATATCATTATTTTTGGTATAAAATTTCCCAATTGTTAAGATTTCTATTTTGCCTCTAACTATAATTTCTGAAAAGTTATTCAGGTCAAAAGGCGAAAAAAGGCACTGATTTAACGTAAAAACTATCTTTCAGGCTAAACTATCTAAAAGCTATGTGTCCGATTTCCACCCTCTAAACGGCAATTCATCTGTATTCTAATAATCTAATAATATGCAACATTTGGGTTAAATTGGATAAGTTTTCAGAGTGTGAAGCGGCTCTGAAGATCTTATTGATAAACCACAATATTCGTAGTATCCAACAGCAGTTTTACCACATGTGAACTTGCACAAATAGTCGTTTAATCTAAACTATATCAGGACTCAAGTACCTGGTTTCACTAAATAACTATATACTGCCTATTTAAGAGAGGTTCACAGGTAGTACAACCATTGTTGGTCAATAAAAGACATGTCATAAAACGTTTATTACTCACTTCAAAAAATACCACTAAGTTTTATAAGACAATTACTATTCTACCTATTGACAAGGCTTGTTAACTAAAAGACTCTAAGGCCCGTATTGCAGAACGTCACTCAATACTCAAGCATTGCTTAAAACTAGTTTCAACCAATCAAATGGCTTGAATCTAGTTTTAAGTAATGCTTGAGTATTGAGTGACGTTCTGTAATACGGGCCTAAGTGATTATCAAACCCTATTCATTGGTACTACGTTAATCGCGACCACAAATGACTCTAAATTATAAACAAAGCTAATTTATGTTAAACAAGCCTTTGTCATAAACACAATAATGTGTATTCTAATCTTAATAACTAATTATACGGTGACTCTAAGTTAAACAAAAAGGCCCTACTTGGTTACGCGTTATTCGCGGCCACAAAAGATTCTAAGTTAATCAAAATATCTAATTTTGATGACGCTTCGTCGCGAACAACATAGACATAATTATTTGGTAATTATTGTTACATTGCATTACACATTATACTATATAATTATAATCAGATTATAATTAATTTATAACATAATTAAATCCAGATTAAATTCGATGGAATGAGCACTTCCAGATAGATGCTTTTTAGGATGTCTGAGTTATTGTTGTATTATGATTTTATAATAATCTACGAATATGTTGAGTAACTGTAAAGTATGTCTTAAACCCATTGAAAGCTCTGACATGCTTATTATATTTCTTTACAGGAATCATCGAAAAGCAAAGGCATATTAAAGGACCTGGATGTAAAAAAAATTACTGAACTAACACCCAGAAAACAAAAATTATATAAAAGATGCAGAAAAAATTTAACTGAAATCTTGAGACTTCGAAGAAAATATAAAAAAGTTAAAAAGTGCAACAGGGATATTTTAAGTTCTTTGCACTATGATAATGCGGTAAATAACATGATGAAAAGCAAACTAAGCAGTTCGTTTTATTTGTTGTTGCAAAGCCAGTTAAAAAATGTGCCGAGAAAGTTAACTGGGCGGAGATGGACATTAGAAGACAAAGTTTTAGCCTTAAGCATGTATAAAAAGTCTAGCTCATGCTATAGGCTATTAAGTCGACTGTTTTGTTTGCCTAGTGTGAGTTCATTAAAGACATTATTGAATAAAATACCCATGATGTGCGGAATAAACAATCAAGTGATTGAAACAATTAAAGAGATCACAAAACAGAGGTCAGTCAGTGACAATTTGTGTGTTGTTTCTTTTGACGAAATGTCAATAAGAAAAAACCTGAGTTATAACACAAAATTAGACCAATTAGATGGCTATCAGGATCATGCTGCCCAGGGCCGAACGCAAGAGATTGCAAGCCACGCCCTAACTTTTATGGCTATTGGGGTTAGAAAAGCTTGGAAACAGCCAATAGCTTTCTATTTTTCGGGAGACTGCGTCACAGCTGACAGATTAGCTGTACTTATTAAGGAGGTGGGCCTTCTGTTTGGTTCTTATATTTATTACATTCTCTTAGCCTTAACCTACTTATATTAATTGATTATAAGAATAGCATTTGTGTTAACTTAAATAAAATTATGAATTTTCAGGTCTTGAGTGCTTGTTTTGGTGCTGAATTAGAAGTCATTGGCGTCGTATGTGATTTGGATGGCGTCAATTTACGAGCAATCAATTTATTAGGATCATCTAAAGATCGACCATTCTTTGAACATGAGGGACATGAAATTGTCACCATCTTAGACCCGCCCCACCTGCTTAAATGTTTTAGAAACAATTTTTTGAAACATGATGTACAATTTGTACAAGATGTACAAATAGAAGGTCAACGAAGGACAGGTTGGTATTGCTTATTATTGGTGTTGTAGGTATATCAGCGTGTATTTTCAGCAGTTTTAAAAAACTAACAACAACATCATGCCTGTGTTGACATCTATAACAAGCTTGTAATTTTAACTATAAACGAAACCACATGTCATGTTATCTAGTTATGCTAAGAACTGTCTCCATCTCCCCATCTTGATATTTAAATCTAGTCATAATAACTTGCGAAAATTTTGAATATCAATGTCGTCTACTTAACATATAACCGGTTAATAACGAAAAAAATCTGTGGTTGGTTGAGTCTTAAGAGAGATGTCCCCAGGCGTCAATAATTTCAATCATAAAAAATGTTTTGGTTCATCTTAGTAAATATATTGTTAAGTCAGTTCTTTACACCATTTTATTGAAGTTCCTCTTGAATCAATTTTATTGACGTCATTACCATAATAATAAAATCATAAGTTTTGCTGCACTATCATGTAACATTTATAGAGCCATTGGATGTGCTAGCATCTATATGATAGTTATTTAAGACAGTGTGATTGCACCTTTCTTTCACATCATGAGCCAATACTTTCATTATTAACACGAAAAATACGCACATTGACGTGGAGTTACGGACACCAGCCCGTATTACCTATTTTACTGTCATTATATATTAAATCCACCTTAGACTCTCTATCATAAAGTGTATTAATAAACAAACACTTAAGCTAAAAACAAAACTACCAACCATTCATATTCACGTCTCTGTTAATATCTATATCAAATAACCAGAATATTCATTTATTTTATAATCTTCTATTGCAGGAGTAGCTAAATGGAACCACATCGAAGAATTCTATAATGTAGATAAAAAGAACCCAAACTTCGTTTTTGCTCCTGCATTGACCCAGCAACACCTTCAGCCGAATGGCAAACAGAAGATGAAAGTCCGGCTAGCTGCTCAAGTTCTGAGTCATTCTGTTGCAGCAGGATTATTTGCCAAAGTAGCCCAAAGTAAGTTTCAACGTAAATAATGTCTATGTACAGACGCCAGCACACTAAGCTACCATGATCTGTCAAGTTTCTTTAATAGATTTTCAACTTTATTTCTAAAGCATAAGTTTGGTCACTTGTCTACATTTATAAGTTTGGTCACTTGTCTACATTTTAACGTGCCGCTTGCTGAGCTCTCTACACCTGACCTATCTACACCTTTTTACACTTATAATATCATTGGTTTCGGGTAGCTTGATGTGCTGGCGTCTGTACAGTCGGCTTTACGATGTGGGTACCCCCCATGAAAGCACCTACTTCAAACCCGCGATGGCCGCATAGCAAGTCTTGTATTTTATTTTAATATTTTTTCAAATAGTTTAAAGATACTCAACAATGCACAAGAATATTTCAGAGTAACAACTCAGTTGGTCTAGAGGTTGAGGATGTGAAACTGCTGATTCAGGTTCGATACTGGCAGCCCTTACTATTTATGCAACTTTTTCTTTTTATGTATTGTTATAACTAGTAGGTTTATATTAAAATGATTTTAATACAACTAGTATCTTTCTAGTCTTTTTACCAGACTGTGCCAAGGCCCATAATGGAGGGTCACTACAAATATTAAAGTTTTGGTGTTGAAAATTACAAGAATGCAAGATGGCACTACTATTACTCGTTTAACCTTTTGAACGCCATTGTCACATATATGTGACAAACGAAATCTTACCCTGAACGCCAACGTCACAAATATATGACAAAATACACGTCGCACCATAATGAAATAAACAATTTAATAATTACTTTTGTGTGTTTTTATTTTTAGGAAGGTCATTTGACAGAAAAAGTTTCCTGGCGTCAGGGGTACGGCGATACGTTTATACTCTGGCGTTCAAAAGGTTAAATATAATAGGACACAGTGTCAAGTTAGATGCAGAAATTCCTTTTAACATTAGATGTTTTTTGTTTACTTTCAGACGAACTACCACAAGATGCCGTGGGGACTGCAACACTCATCTCAAACATGGACAAATTGTTCGACGCCATGAATGGTGACACGCCGGACAGAAAAAGAGGAAAAAAATATCTTACCAACATGTCCTCAACCAGCCCTCATTTAGAATTGTTTAATAAAATGAGAGTGTTTTTCACAGAAATGAAGTTTTTAGGAGCAAGAACTAAGCCCCCATCACAAGATGGCTGGTTGAGGACGATGAACGCAATTGAGCGTATATTTAAAAATTTAAAAAAATATAATATAAACACATTAAGTGTCCGAAGGCTCAATCAAGATCCTCTCGAAAACTGTTTCGGGTGCATTCGAAGCAACTGTGGTTGTAATCCGAACCCCACTTCAGTTCAATTTATTGCAGCATTAAAAACTAGCATAATAACAAATTTAATTAATAATAATAAAAACAGAAACTGCCTGGATGATGATAATGATATATTGAATAATTTTAAAGTGTTTCTTCGTAAAGGTTGTGAACAAACAATAAATGATGCAAACTCTTCTACACCTTTTCCAGCGGAACTTTCTATTGAAGGTGTAGAAGAGTTAGATATACCTCAATGTTCTGGAGAAATGCAAGCATGTGCATATGTGTGCGGCTTTATCGCAAAAAATATGCTAATTAATTGTGATCAATGTAAAAAAATTATGCTTGCTGATCCGAACACTGAGGTATGTCATTTATTTACATCATTTAAAGAATACGACGACGTAAGATGCAGTTTAAAATACATCCAGCCCAATTTCTGTGAAATAGTTGAAAATGCTGCAAGTTTAATAAATAATTATTTAAAAGAAAATTCGCATAATAAAAAAATAAAGCAAAATTTATTGAAAAAATGCGATAATTTAAATAAAGATTGGCTGAAGGGGTGCGACGAACACTGTGAGATGAATTTCAAAAGAATAATTGATAGTACAGTTGAAATATGCCTGAAACGGTTTTGTACTGTTCGAAATCGAGGATTTCTAGAGGAAGCCTCAAAAAAATCTTTGATAAAAAAAATAAATATCCTGAAACATGTTTAAAAAGCTTGTATTATTTGGCATCACTTAGAAATTCCCTACATGAAGAATTTTTGTTAGATGTTTTTGCACAATATTATTTTATTTTTTTATAAATGTGCGGAAACAGGAAACACAATTCTATGAATTAATCGATACCGGAATTTCAATTGGCGTAAGTGACAATTAATTAAATTTACCATTTAGTTGATTGTCCCTTACGTCAATTGAAATTCCGGTATCGAAAATATAAAAAAGGAGATCGAAAACACTATTCAAATCTCCCGCGTTTTAAAAAGTTACTGATGGCATGCACGGCAGCGCTAGTGTGCTATGTAAGCATTTCTAAAGTATGAAGTTGACGTTCTTCCCTTTAGGGTATAAATGTTCTGTGGGAATAGCCATGCAAAGGTTGCAGAGGCATCTCATATCCTCGCTTTCTGCATATCATCAAACAAGACTTTCGCGTTGGATAACAAATGCTCAAACCCAGGTAAGAAGTTGGACTAGAAAAAACTTAATCCGATTTATTTTTTATACAATATTGTGGTAGGTATGCGAAATTAACTTACAGTGCATCTTATTTTCAGTTGCCTCTGGATACATTTATTTGTCATCCATGCTTATTATTATTAAATACCGAAGCTGGTGAACATGAGAGACTACTGGGGCACAACATGATTTGCCTTGGTTGTGGCAAATCTGTGAGGAAAATAAGAGACCATAATGTGAGTACGGAGTGTCCATGCTGGCTGTCCTATTATCACAATATACTAATTATGTGGTAAGCATTTTGTTTTTCATTATTATAAATATCTAGTTGTATTAATCTATAAAAATGAGTTTTCATACTATGTACTTATGCATGATTGTAATATCTGTGTTTTATATATTTTCTATCTTTAACATATACTTAGTACTGCTCATTTTACAATAACATAATACTTGAAAATATAAAGAGATGTTTATAAAAGATACCCTTGTTACTAAAAATTATATAAACATTAGCATTTATCTGTGTTTATTCTAACTGTGGTTTATTTTCAGCCCTCAAGAAACAACTTACTATGTTTGCCATGTGTGTTGGATGCGAGCAAATAGACCGGAGGTGCATGACTCATCACGGGACATGCAGGAATTGGCTTTGGACAATGATGCAGCAGCCCCTAATGTTCAAGCTGTTAGCCCATCAGAGCCACCACCGTTGCCGCCTGTTCAAAGAGGGCCACTTCAAACGGAAACTGATACCATATCATTACCTAATTATAATCGAGCTTCGATCACATCTGTTCACTGTATATTTCAACAATGCAAAAACAGAATGTTATATTTGGTACCGCATAATGTTACATTTGATAGACCTACTTCGGTCTCTTTATTAACACTATTGCTGCATTGCTGTAATGTATGTTATCTAGGTAGGCATTTAGAATACTATTAGCTGCATCCCCAACCTATACCCCTCCGGCCAGCCCAGAGTATGATGTGATAGAGTCCATATAAGACGATGTGCAGGGTGACCACGGGCTTTTCGCCCCAATCCCGGCGGCGCGCGCTTTACTATTAATTCCCCATTTGTTCATTTAATTTATAACACCTCAACTTTGTATTTTGTAACTTCATTATTTTGATTAAAAAGACTTGCTTTGTTAAACTTTTAACATCTTGATTATTCTTTCATTTTAATTCAAAATCCTAAAAATACAATAATTATAATATATCAAAATATTGTTACTTTTTTCTCTAATAAATAAATAATATTTTTTACTCTTCTGTTTCATTTTGTGCTTCCCTTGTATATTGAACTATTTAAAAAAAATATTAGGGTAACCAGTAAAAATGTACCTACTAGAAAAACATTACTTTCGAATATAGGTACTTTGTTAATATTGTTATTATGACTGCCTCGTTGGTCTAGTGGTCGCAAGTGCTACTGCTGAGCATGAGGTCCTGAGTTCGATTCCCAGGTCGAGCAAAGTGATATTGGGTTATGGGTTTTGGTATCAGGAATTTCTCAGTAGCGGCCCAGAGTCTGGATTTGTGCCCGGTTGATGGCAATGGATTCGTCCCCTATTAAATAGTACTCAAAATAACTGGTGAAATGTGGTGTACTATAATAGGTACAACTCTGCCCAACCCTTCGCGGAATACAGGCGTGATGTTATGTTGTTTGTTATTATTGTTACATTTTTTGAGATTATTACCCAGTTTAATAATTGTTAGTCAATATGCCGTTAAAAATCCTTCATTAAGTTGGCCATTACTTTGTTTAAATGCTTAATAATACTAAAACCATATCAGTTATACGTAATAATTCCCAACTGTTCGCTACTATAAAGCATTTTTAAGTTTTTTAATAGTGAAATTATAATCTATACACCTTCTTGCTAGCGATCTGAATAAAAGGTTTAATGAAACTGTTTTTGTCCAGTCTATTGTAATGACAAGTTCTCAGAGTTTTTTATTTATAGCATTTTAATGAGCCAATATTCACGAATATAAAACACCAAAAATCATTGGTGTATACTGAATTCGATAACTATGCCGACGTCCTTACAAAAATTGGCCATGTCCTTTACTGCTAATTTTGATAGCCTAAACCTAAAGGTAAACTCCGCATCATCCAGACTTTGCATGTAGTTCACCCTTTTCATTCTCCGCGCACAAGCACGTTGACGTCTTATTTCTTCAGTAGCGTCACTATCAGTACTGTCCCAATCCGATAATTGAGCCAGAACCTCCATATCACTATCACTGGAAAATACTGACAGTGCCATTTTTCAAATAAAATCCGTGAAGTCAATCCTCTATCTAAGGAAATTCTAAGATTAAGACAAAGAGTACTTTGTTTATACTGAAAGATTAAGACTTGGATTGTTTACACCGATCCAAACAAACGTCAAATTTAACGGATATGTTATTGACACACTCAAACTGTCATTTTCGAACAGAGGTCAATCTGTAATCTATGATCCGTCCTCTCAAAGATCGATTGGTTGAAAAGATTGCAATTGCAATCCGCGGATCGTTTTTAGCTACACTTTACTATAAATCTCGATTGAATTTTCAATCTTAAATCTAGAGATATTGGATTAGATTGGATATTAATTTCGGCCGTTAAGAAACTCTAACTTCAGTGCAGTTTTAATTTACTACGAATAGCTGTCAACAGTGGTACCTATACAAAATACGAGCTTGTCTGTACAATAAGACTCTATTGATTTTTGACGTTCAAAAGTGCCTTTTAAGTGCCTATTTGTAATAAATGATTTGACTTGACTTGAATAAAAAATATTACAATGTGTTTGTTGCATACTGCCAATTTTCACCATGGTTGAGAAAAGGATGATTTTATGGTTATCATTGTATGATATTCCAAAGTGTGCTTTAATAGGTTGACGATATGAGTGTCAACTGTCAAGTGTCGCAGGTTCGATTCCCGTACCATCATGTCCGTCATACATTTGGATCAAGATGTAAGGTTTATAGAGTTAGGCCTTGTAGAGCTAATTAGGGATTTAGCTCTACATTAGATCTGGGGCCCAAGTCTACTATTTTTATAAATTCGTCATTCCAACACGATCCCATTGTCATTTTGCTAAAAGTTCGTAATCTGCTAAATTCATAATGGTCGATCATTGGTCGGTCAATGGTCTCGTAATAGAATTGTGTTATAATGACATTGTCGTATTGCCATTATTATAAAACCCGTTAGTAGAAATGATTTTTGAAAAACTACTACTAAATTTCATGCTAGATTTCATTTAATATATATATTTACATATTACGTGTTTGTCATTATGTACGAGATTACCATTTTATGCCATTTCTTTCAATGGAGTGTCAGGTTGACCATTGGAAAGTCATAATGACGCCATTATATTATTAGATTACCAAACTTGTCAAAATCAACAATTATGAAATCAATGATAGACCATTCTGACACTATTGTAATAGCAGACTTGAGGCCCTGGTAACTTTTTAACAGTGAAAGAGTTAAGTATGTGAGTCTTAGCAAACTATTTTACATGAAATGGTTTTGGTGGGATTATATTTTCATGGATGAAATTGTTCATGTTAGAATATTTATATAAACTAATAATAAAGTTAAAGAGTTTGTTTGTTTATTTGAACGAGCTAATCTCTGGAAGTCCCAGTAGAATTGGAAAAAAAATTTTTTGCATTCGATAGCCCAATTCTTGAGGAAGGTTATACTCTACTTAACATCACGCTAGGGCCATTAGGAGCTTAGCAAAAACAAAAAAAGTCAGAAAGCGAAAACGAAATTGTAGCACGGTCAAGCGACGCGATGCGACGGGGTGTGTCGGAGAACAAGAAATGACACGCTGACGAAGTTGCGGGCAGAAGCTAGCACCTAATATTATCTGGGTAGATAGGCTTTCACATCAAAACTCGTTTTCAATTGGTTAAAGTCTAATTTCTGCCAAGTGTCTGATGACATTGGAAAATATTATATTAACGAAGTTTCTTATATCTATGGTAAGGAAGTATTTATCAATCTTAAGTCTTAATGTCGCCCTATCATAGTCGTTCAATGTACCTATCCAGCCGCTTATAGAGCAGCATCCTCAAGGCCCATAGCTTTATTGGCTTCTATAAAACAGTTAAAGAGGTTCCAAGTCTTTTTTATTTTGAGGAGATTTAGATGAACAGCTTAACATAACGTCGGTACCCGAAGGGTTGGACAGATTTGCGCCTTTATCACACCCGAATTTCACCAGTTATATTTAGGTTCCATGTAATAGGGATTATATTCGCACATATTGTGAAAAACACAACGTTAGAAGAGATAATAACGCATCTGTGTTGCTTTTGCTATTAACTTATGGTCAGGTGCTTCAACGAGCTATTGCAAAAGAAAAATCTGTCATAATCTAAGCCTCTCAGAAGTCTCAGGTCATGATAATTATCATAATATCTCCAACGCTAATGTACAGACGCCAGCACATCAAGCTACTGCAATTTGTCAAATTTCATTAATAGATTTTCAACTTCATCGCTTAAAATGTAAGGTTCAAAGTTGATTGAGAAAATTTGACACTGACAGGCCGGCCAAGCACTAAAACAAAACAGTTAGCGCCTATACTATCTAGCAGGTTGTCTGCCCGGGCGGCTATCGAACAAAAACTGATTCACACTTTTGCTGACATCATGTTGTGAGGCACTTATCAAGGGAGGGAAGTCCGTGGGGTCCGTATATTTTGGACCTCAAATCCCACATTAGATGACTGATGCGCTTCCCATAGCAACTAATTGTATGATGCTGTCAGAAATACCACGGCAGATGCTGAAGATACAGCTACTCCACATTTCTTTAATTGCCTTGATTAGTTTAATAATTACATAGCACGTATTAATACAAACGCAGTTCAAACTATCTCCCCTACTCAGAGGTACAGTAGACCGCATATCATTGGTTACAAAATCAGTATAAAATAATATAGTAAGTATAGAAAACGTTTATTTTCAGACAGAGATCCATAGGGTTAGCAACTTAGTAAAATTTTATTTAACATCTTGTGTTACTTAAGTTTTTCTTGCCGTAACAAACCACGGTAGGTATATGCGCCTTATGTAGGCACGGCTTTTCAGTGTTGAATGGATCACTATGGGAGCTTGTTAACAAACCCTTTTTTCTAAGGCGCGGTTTATACGCTGTACCGTAATGAAGGCGTGTCATCTACAAAGGGCCTCAGTATACACAGACTTCTGCAGCATTGGCAACATATTTTATATGTTGAAAAGGATACATACATTCATACATTAGATCATTGCACTGTCTTAATAAAGATGCTTAATTTGTAACTCAGGGGGATCGGCGTTCAAAGAGATGTCAGCAATAGGGAAGGGCCGAAGCCTGCCGGGGCAGCGGGATTGTCCGAACGGGTTACCGCTGCCCCGGAACATAAAGGGCTAAGGAAGGAACACGGGTGGGCTTTAGTCAGTAAGAGTCTGACACTCCCTTCTGCTCCACCCAGAGCGGGAGGGGTCATTTGATGACTTCCCATCCACAAAAAAAAAGGGGATCGGCGTTGAGGACTGAAATACAGGCTATGTCTAGTTCGACCTCAAATGCAAATACTTTTGTGTACTGTGAGTTTAGATTAAGCACTCTACCTGCTTTATAAATAATGTACATTTTAGTGTGAATAAACATTATTATTATTATTTATTGGGGTATTCCACCGATCTGCAACAACAGAGAAGCTGCTCTCACATTGTATTGAAACTCTCAAGGTCAAAGTGTTATCACCGACGACGTGCGGGTCGACTGTATAAAGAGACAACTAGACGTAGAAATAATTCTCTGCAAATAGACATCTAACTAGAACTGGATCTATAAACAAAGGAAGGCATCAAACCGCATATTTTTCTTGTTTCCTTATACTGTGTAGGTATAAAGTACTCTTACAAGTACATATATTATTATTATATTCACGAGGTATACTACTGTTGTGACGCCGATCCGCTTTGAAATATAAGAAAATGTACTTAGTTGTTTTTATTTGTAAGCATTTTAAAAATAGCGCGTTGGTCTGGAGTTTTCCTGGTTAACAGTTTTTAAGCTAAGTTAAACTAATAGAGCTATTTTCGTCACTAGCATGAAAATACATATTACTATGGACAGTTTGGCATCAACATCCGATTTCATGCTTCATTTGTAAAAATATGACTGTATAATATTTCGAGCTGTTTTCTTATACGTATATACCGCATTCAGTCCCGCTGATATTGTAAAAATTATGTAACATCCCACTGACAGCATATAATATATTTTTATTTTTCATTTTAGCTCCCAGCTGTCATTCGTGGATCTTTGACAGTCGTTACGGGTAGTCAAATGCCCGAAAGTCTGACAACCAGTCTTACCAAGGGGTATCGTTTTACCCAGCAACTGGGTTGTGGAGGTCAGATAGGCAATCGCTCCATGTAAAATACTGGTATTCAGCTGCATTCGATTAGACTGAAGCCAACCCCAACACACTTGGGAAAAAGCTAGGCTAGGAAAAGGATATACAAGTACCTTCACATTATATGAAGTGTCCATATGATTTAAAGGCAAAGGGTATCTACGACACGTAGTGGTCAGTGGTGTCTTGTGGATTACCTTAGGCTAGGTTAATGGATGGGTTTGCCCTAAAGTTGGATACTTTAAGGCAGAAGCGTACTTGCGTAGTGCTCACAACCGGCGTGCATGTGTGAGCAGATGTATGAACGTAAACTAAGAAAAAATAGTATGTAAGGAAACATGAAGGGTCATGAAAGGAGGCGTTCTGTAGTTTCTGCATACCCATACATGGGAAGAAGGCTTGAGTTTATGTATATAAGGTGTTTCAAAATTAACCCTACAAACTTTAAGAGCTGCTTTAGACCATCGAACTGAACAACTTTCACTATGGGACCAACTCGAAATCACGGACAAAAAATCTGCTGTTTAACACATTTTGGTCAAGTAGGTATTGAACTTTTGTATTAAACAGCAGATTTTTTTCGTGATTTCAGACTTGGTCCCATAGTGAAAGTTGTTCAGTTCGATGGTCTAAAGCACCTCTTAAAGTTTGTAGGGATAATTTTGAAACACCTTATTTAAGTGTGTTCGATACTTTCGACTCTGCTTCTAAGCCGACCGACACTGTCTTACGTCTTAAATAAAACGCATAAACAAACAAACAATATAACATTACAAGCCACGTTACGTTTCTTAGGTCGGATATGTAGATCAAACAAGGATATCTTGCGGCTCAAATGACCGCCTCACTATTGTACCCTCACACTCGCGGTAGCTACACGTCACAGATACATTACACACTTACAATGAATAAATACATCTTAGTTAATAAATATTAAATCATCTATAGTGCCTGTGGAAAAAAGCCAAAAAGTTTTAATTACAAATTATATACGTTTTTATCAGGCATAAATTGAATTCCTATGCCATTTTCGGCAGTTTTAGAAAAAGTTTTATATTATGGCGGGTTGTGGTGATATTATTCGAATTTAATGAATTCGTGAAGCTTTTCATTTATTTATTTTATTGTAGTAACTTTATAACTTCTTATTAGGTAGATGCCAACCACAGAACTAAACTAAGTTTTATTTGAGTGCATGTAAAAGTTTTAGTCAAAATGTTTCGATTATTTTTGGTGTTATTTGTTTTCTTTGGGAGATCTGCGGCTGTTATATACAGTTTGAATGGTAAGTTAAAAGCATAATTAATTCTTGTCTTAATTCTTGTGTTTACTTCGTCAGATCTCAGAATATAGATGAGACATGACGCTTTTGATCATAATTTCATGTCACGCGCGGAGTCCAAGAACAATAGTCGATGATCCCCACATGACTCTGTCCCAACGCGCGTAGTTTGGGAACATAATAAGATTTTTTTGGAAAAAAGTGTTGTCTCCTTTCTGCTACATAATCAGCTTATAATGTTCCCACTGTTGGCCTCCTCTCTGTAAGAGGGACTGGGCCGTAATCCACCACGCGGGCCTAATACGGGTTGGTAGATGTCTTCTTGGTTTTAGGACATGCCGGTTTTCTCACGATGTTTTCCTTCACCGTTCCGAGAGACTGCTCTCGAAACGGTGATGAAAAAAATTTCACAAAGTTAAGCACTTGTCTGGGTTCGAACCTACGACCTACAACTCGTAAGTCGCGGCTGTTATCACTGGGCTACCACTGCTCTCAACAATTAAAAAGCCCAATAACACGCCGAATAACACACCCAATAACACGCCCAATAACCACAAAACGGGATATACTGAGTGTGCAAGTCTTTTCTTCTTTTTAATAGTTTTACCTTTTTATACCTTTTGTTTATGCTTTTGCTACTTTTTGGTTTTTCTTTTGAGTGACTTAATAATATACTTTTGTTTTTCCACCGAACCAGCGCGTTTTTATTTCAGTAGTTTATACTGAGTGTCCTGCTAGGAAAATAGCGGAATACAGGTACCTACATACTCTTTCGACTACGAGGGCACTTAGAGCATCTTACTCCAGGCCAGACAGCCAGACTTACGTGTTTGATGCCTGCTGTAACAATACACTGCACTGGTCTAAAAACCCTCATTTTGTTAATGTCTAAGCTAGATTATAAAGCTATTTAGTCGCCCGCAACGAAAGCCGAATAAACACATTGCTTCGAACGTGATTTTATTTTGTCCAAAAAATATAAATTTTAAGTGTGGTTTAGCTAGGTTATAAAGTGCAAGATATTATTTTACGCAAACTAAAATGAATAAATGACGCTTAAAAGACTTTTTTTCATTTTATCTTTCGGTAAGGTAAATACAAATAGGTAGTATTTAAATAAACTACATAGGTATAAAATAATGAATTAATTAAATTTTGCTATTATATCAAGACTTCTTAAGTTAAATATTGTTAAAAAAAATATTGTCCTACTGAGTTATTATACATTACGAGCTCATGGCGCCTGTGATACAGGTGTATCCTAGTACAGGAATCTAACTTTACATTAACTTTGTTTGTTATTTCTAAGACTTATGTTAATACTAGCTGCACCCCACGGTTTCACCCGCATAAGTGTCGATCCCGTGAAAATATTGGGATAAAAAGTAGTCTATATATTAATCCAGGGTGTCACTACCTCCATACAAAATTTTATCAGAATTGGTCCAGCCGTTTGAGCGTGAAGAAGTGACAAACATATAAACACACACTCACAAACTTTCGCCTTTATAATATTAGTGTGATTCTGCTAATTTTGTTAATTAAAATGCACAACACACGCTCCTTGCGATCAAATAAAGTATAAAAGTAATTAAGTTATAACGACTCACCTTTTGTCCGTAGATACCATAAATGGTTTTGTAATTAGATGTACAATACCTACAGCAAAGCCAAACATAGTCTGTCAGGAACGGAAGATCATACGAACTATCATTAGCAATCTTTTCCAGGGCCTCAAGTCTGCTATTACAATAGTGTCAGAATGGTCTATCATTGATTTCTTATTTGTTGATTTTGACAAGTTTGGTAATCTACTAATATAATGGCGTCATTATGACTTTCCAATGGTCAACCACTGACACTCCATTGAAAGAAATGGCATAAAATGGTAATCTCGTACATAATGACAAATTAATAAATGTAATGTTTATTGCTATTTACAAACTTCTTATTACTTCAGATTGCAAACACTACTAATATGTAAAAATATATATTAAATGAAATCTAGCATGAAATTTAGTACCTAGTAGTTTTTCTCAGACCATTGACCGACCAATGCTCGACCATTATGAATTTAGCTGATTACGAACTTTTAGCAAAATGACAATGGGAGCGTGTTGGAATGACGAATTTATGAAAATAGCAGACTTGGGGTGGTCAGACGGTCCTATTAAATGTCCTTATCCGAAGCACGGTTGGCGTGTACTGTACAGTCGAGGCTATTTGTTGGAAATAGATCTTGGAATAGATCTTGTGTATTGAATGCTAGGTTACCGTTTCAATTTAACCTGTAAGTGTGCACACACAAGAGCGACACGCGCCGCCGACAGAGGCATTCAATACACAAGATCTCAACATCAAAACGACTGTGACCGCAAACAAACGACTTTGATGAATGGATTAAACTTCTTCTAAGTTTAGCTCATCGTTCTTAGATAAACTAAAAATATTGTGGTTAAACTGATAATAAGTAGTGCTTCGGCATTCATCCACAGTAACTACAAATCCGTCCCGGATCACAAGACTCACTTTCTGCACGTCTTTGTGCGCATATTTGTATTCACACAAGGTATCTCATATCACGTCGCATATACCTAAAAAAGGATCTACATGCCTTTTACGTCAAAATAATAAAATTATTAGCCCAGGATATTTTTCGCGGAGACGAACATATGTGAGAAAATAGACCGTATACGGAATAACATTGAACTAGAGTTCAAGTTCAAAATAAAAACGGGGCGGACAGGAAAATGTATAAAGCGTGAAGTAATTGTGAGATATTGTGACCTGAATGACGCAGCTGACGTCGATCAGGGCCGTGAGTAAGATTCCCGTGTTAGGGCACTTTTACAGCCCAACTAATATAGGGTTATTGGAAAAACACCAACAACCTCTTAAGAGGTAATTGTAGGTACTCATCATTAACTTTTACTATGGGACCAAACCTGAAATCCCGAAAAAAAATCAGCTGTTCCCTACATTTTGACGAGATAATTATACGAGAATAATGTAGGGAACAGCTGATTTTTTTTCGCGATTTTGTATAAAGGCAAGAATCGCCCTGTAAGTTTGTTACCTACTCGTAAAAACAACATGAGTCATACTCTCAAAACACAAAATGGCGAGCACATGTCTCGCCATTTTGTGTTTTCACGAATTTCTTCGACTATCCAATTTGACATTCCCATGAACGTATAAAAAACACGCGTGTACCGTGGGATATATGGCACTTGTCTTTTCGGACTATATAGCAATATCTTCTAAGAATTATGGAGCTCCAGCACGGGTGCCCTGACCCCAGGAAGTTAGACTAAAGAGTACTTACTTTGCATAGGCAAAGGTTTTTCCAAAAACACAAAACGTTTTTTTGCGTTTTCGAGATAAGAATCATGATTAGCGTTCGCTCAACCACACATATTTTGACGTTTAAATATCTCTTATCTTTAAGCAAAGTTTGTAAATAAGGGGGTAAATGTATTAAATTATCATTGACTAGCTGCGCCCCGCGGTTTCACCCGCGTAAGTTTCGATCCCGTGGGAATATCGGGATAAAAAGTATCCTATGTGTTGATCTGATGTATAAACTATATTACTGTAAAGTTTCATCAAAATCCGTTTAGTGGTTTTTGCGTGAAAGAGTAACAAACATCCATCCTCACAAACTTTCGCATTTATAATATTAAGTAGGAAGTAGGATTTATATATTTTTACACCTTTTTTTACTTTCTAATATTTTTAAACCTTTATTTTAATAAACAACTTACCACATTAATTTTCTCGTAACAAATACTGAGTGACGTAATGTAACGTTATGATTTAGGTCTATGTCCATTTCAACTGTTTATGTTACTTGCTATTTAACCTTGTCGGTTTTATCGCCATTTTATTAAATATTAACTGCGCACACTGTAGTAGCAATGACATTAATAACACCAATAAAGAAGACAATTGCTTGTATGCTGCATTCTTGGAGGTTAGGTGCAAACACACAAATTAATCCTTGCCATGTAAAAATTGGCTCAAAGGACCTCGGTGTCATAAAACAATGTTTTAGTGTAAAGCCTAGCGAGGCATATACCTAATCCATGATCGGATTAGGTGTACGTGAACCGATGGTCAATCGGTTCATTATTGGTGAAGGGAAAAGGGTAGAAGTCTGAATTTCCTTCCCTTCCTATTTTCATTATGATCGAATCAAAATAGATAGACAGAGACGACAGAATAGTCGTTATTATGTACAGACGCCAACACATCAAGCTACTACAATTATTAGTTTCGGGTAGCTTAATGTGCTGGCGTCTGTACATCATACAAATCGACACCTCCATGCAATAACATCGTAACTCACTTTTTTTGATTTTACAGGAGAGCGATTTTAAAGTTTGAAAAATTATAGCAAACTCAAAACACCCCGTACAATTTTTGAAGCTGGCTCTATTTAATATAGTTTAGGCGGACTATAAATAGGTATGGTTAAGTTGTAAAAGAAAAATTGTTTTCATGGGTTTTCATGACTTACGTAAAAAACAAAACAGTGAAATGACATATAAGTTACGAGGACAAACATTATATGTCTGAGTTACAATTTAGTTTTTTTGTAGTTTAATTTATTTTTGTGGTCAGATAATTGTAACTCCAAGGTGTTAAGTTATTATTTTTAGAAACGAAAGGGAATTAAAATGATAGTACAGAAAAAATGCATTTTTTTTTTACATAACAATGCCGTTGTAACTCTATTTTTGGAAAAAAGTGAGTTACGATGTTATTGCATGGAGGTGTCGAAATTACAGATTTAAATGTAGAAGTTTTACAAGGAGTGACAAAATGGGCGATATCATCGTTAAGAGCGATGTTTTAAAGACAACCTTTGCATGGATTAAGGGAGAAGGACAGATAATACTGAAGGCAGTCTGTGGATTACCATTTACATATTTACAATAAATATTATACATGCCTAAAACATATTTGTCTATAAAAATATACAATAATAATCTTGGAACATGTACAAAAATTTAAAAAAAATGGTCAAACCACCATATATTCCGTTCGCAACTGTGATTCCCATAGCAATTATTTTGAAGATTCCTTATTTTATGACACAGGCTAACACGAGGCGAATTAACGTCTGTCCAGAGGTTCACAGAAAACACCATTTAAAGTAATTAGCTAAGCTATATTTACTGCAGAATTATGGTAACATAATTGATTGTCAGTCTACATAATAATATTCGCTGCAGTGCAATTATAAGATTAATGTTTTTCAATTATGGATAGTATGTTGGATATTAGGGCAAACATTTACTTGGAATATGTTGTAATTGAACATATTTTATGTTCGTAATTGGTTTTATGGCGGACTAGCTTCTGCCCGCGACTTCGTCTGAGTGAAATTTAAAGTTCCCCCGAACCACCCCGTCGCATCGCATCGCATAGCCTGCCCTCGCTATTATTACATTTTCACTTAGTGTTCTTTTTGGCTTTTTATATTTGCTTGGCTCCTAAGGGTCATAGCGTGATGTTAAATATGCCTATAGCCTTCCTCAAGAATTGAACTATCAAATGCAAAAAAATATATTCAAATCCTGCCTGTAGTTCCAGCGCGTTCAAACAAACAAACAACAAACTCTTCAGATTAATATAAGTATAGTTATGGATTAGATAGATAGTATATTTTTAAAGACTGGTGTTATACAAATGAAAATGCGCCTTTCAATGACTTGAATGTGCCCTGGCGGCTGAGAGTATGCTATATGCTCACTCAAATGTCTCGCTCTCTATGGTGGCGTGTGTGTTGGATCATTAGGTTCTCTTCAAAATGGTTGAACTGAATGGTGCTGACTGCTGATCCATACGTCATATTCGTGAACGGGCGCCGTCAGTAGGGACTGGTCATTTCTTAGCTGACACGGCTTATTTTACTATCTGAATTATTTTTATCTTTTTTTATAATGAATGCTTTTATAGTGCACGTCTTTCTACATAGTTCTCGCGTGTATATTTTTAACATGAATGATATACCTACCCAATATTTTGTAATAATATTATCATTTAAAAGTGTCCGTGGAGTTTCTTGCTCGTTCTTCTCCATAGGTACATAATACGCTTTGGAATGGGCAACTAGCTTCATCTTTCTTACTGACTGACCCCTTGACAATCCAAAAGTGCCTGTAATTGGTTTATTTGAAATAAATGCTTTGAGTTTGAGTACCTTCATAGATATTAATTGAAAAAGTCACATTGATTCTTGCCCGGATTTGAACCCATCATCCTCGTCATCACAATACATGATGTTTAATTGTTGATTCTTTGTTCTCAGCGAGTGAATACAACAAAATGCCGGCTCTGTACGGGCTGGATGACTACGACGCATGTATGGCGGAGCCAGGAGGCACGTACTGTATCGTGGACGTCAACTTACACGCGGGTATCAACGCTGACCTCATGCGGATGATACAGGTACCTTCCTATGCATTAGCAGTAAGGAATGCGTCACACTTGGACAATGGTTGCAGAACAGACGGCCGAAAGGTTCTGGAGTGGCGACCGCTTACTGGATGGCAATGCTTAAAGGAGCTATGTCTTTCAGCTGAAAAAATGATGATAATGACGATGAAGGAATGTTTTATACTTATTCGGGTCGGCACATTCGATTTAGCAGTATTTTTTAACAGCAAAGGAGATATTTATCCTCTCTGAATCTGTGAATCATATCCGGATTGGCTAAGCCGAGCGACTTTTTCCAGAACATATCATCATAATTTCAGCCGAAAGGCGTCCACTGCGGGACATTGGCCTCCCACAAGCACCGTCACTTCGTCCGATTCTGTGCTTTTTGCATCCAGCGGATTCATGCGGCCTTTACAAGGTTATCAGTCCAATTTGTGGGAGGCCTTTCAACGCTACGTCTTCCGGTACGCGGTCGGCTCCCCAGAACCTTTCGGCTAGAACATATAGGTATCTACATATTTACAACTAGCTTTTGCCAGCGACTTCGTCCGCGTGGAATAATGACTTCCAGAAATTAAGGCACTAACTCTCATAGAGTTTAACCGATGTGCTCTTTCTTCTGCCGATTCTTGAGAACGCGTATTTCTCATTCAACGCGTTTTTCAAGACAATAGCGGGCGGACGCCAGCGTCCGCTTGGGGCTTGAATAACTAAAAATATATAACTACGTCTAATATATAAAATAATATATAATAAAACCTACTTCACTTAAAACTAAATACCTATAACTACTATAATTAATAATACCTATAGGTACCTATAATTAATAAAAGTACCTACGCTTTTACCTACTTAATATTTAAAAAAAACTGAACATAAATTAACCAAAACTTACCTACTACTAACTAACTACTACTAACCTATTACTACTTCACCTAAAAAGAAATCCTGTTTTCCCAACATTTCCCTTCACTGCTCTGCTCCTATTGATCGTAGCGTGATGAAAAGTATACTATAACCTGCCCAGGAGTATGAAGAAAAATTGTGCCAAGTTTCGTTGAAATCCGTCGAGTGGTTTTTGTTTCTATAACGAATATATAGACAGACAGACAGACAAAAATTTTACTGATTGCGTTTTTGGCGTCAGTAACGATCACTAATCACCCGCTGATAGTTATTTTGGAAATATATTTCATGTACAGAATTGACCTCTCTACAGATTTATTATAAGTATAGATTGATTTAGCCACCGGGCTGTGCCGAATGACGCCGACTCGAATAATTAATCTGATTACGAGATACACAAACATGAAATCACGACTTCTTCCCACGGAGGTATTCTATAGTGCTAAAACCTTTACATAAGTACTACTTTTGCTACGTTTCCGTTCATATTATCTGGTCTTACACGCACGCAAGTACTACACACTTGACCTTACGGAAGAATACCACCAGACGGTTACGAGATGTATATAATCTAACATTGAATTATTTTATTAATATAATGGTTTGGAAAAGTCTTCTCTCATAGTTAGAAGATAAACTAATCAGTAATATTTGAACTTAACGAACAGCACACTATCAATGAACGTCAAGTCCACTAGTTCTTATAAAACCTATTGATATCAGTATCATCAATTTTTTATCACACCTTTCAAAGTGAGGTAGTTGTTGGTATATTGCTAAATTAATGATCTTAATCAATGATACTATATACTTAAATAGGTGTCACTTTTTCCATTATTATCGTATCAAGCACACAGTTTCTTTAATTGTTCTTTTGTTTGTCTATCATCGATATTCTTTTTGTAATCATCATCATCTCCCTGTCGACTGTCACGCTACCATTCACTCCCTTCTCTTTCATATAATTTCTCACATTATCCATCCATCTTTTTGGCCTTCCTTTTCCATTTCTTTTTACTTATATATTTTGTCAATAAAAATCGCTATTAGGAAGCGTCTACAAAAGTGTCACTTTTTTGTTCGAAAAACCAGAAGCTTCAGGCGCATAAGTAGTTATATTCTTTTTTCCTTTTTCTACTTAGTTAAATCATCATCATCGGTCTACGGCAGTCCTCTGCAATTGCACGCCATTCAACTCGGTTTTAGGCAACTCTCATCCAGCTGCTCTCAGCCACCCTGCAATCTTCGTAGAGTGGCTGGTAGTCGCTCCACTTAACCTAAGACCAACCTTCCTTACGTTTGCCGATTCGCGGTCTCCACCCAAGAACACGTCTACCCCAACGGCCATCAGTTCTACGGCTAATATGAATAGCCGACCCATTGCCAATTCGGCTTGCTTATTCTGTGAACTAAGTATTTTAATGTACCTACAGAATGCTCAGATGTCGGCTGGTGGGTCTATTACAGCTTTATCTCGTAATTAGCTATTTGAACAAGTTAAGTACTAAACGAAATTTCTTCACGACATTAGTTTAGATGACGCAGACTATAATTTACGACGTAGTGCCTTAACAGTTGCTAATATAATTGTTCCTTGTAACTAATTAGAGTCGTTTACGTTCCACGCTGTCCACCACCATCATCGTCAGGAATGGGAAAACCAACGTGCTTACCATTCTGCAAAGGCTGTTTGTAATTATAACACCTGTTTTTACTGACAACAAGTCAGTCCGCATCCACATAGGTATGCGCATACAAAACATAGGAGACCCTGGAGACAGAATGAATGAAATATTTTTTTACTTTTTCAATAAAATCTCTTGACTGTTTCCGTGATCTATTACGTTGATCTATTTTGAGACATGTTGATCGGGATAGATGCTTGCTGCTATTTATTCGTTATAGTCAATCAGTGGTTTATTTCATTGACTTTATCGACAGTACGGATAAAGGTTTTTAGATATGGAACATAGGGGTATAGAGAACAATTTACATGGACACATAGTTTCCTCGAATTAGATTTATGATCAATTTTAAATTCCAAGATAATATTTAGATTAATTTAAAATCTAATAGTCTTAAAATAATAATATGTAAAAGTACATAAAAAAGGGAGGGGAAAGAATCATAGAGCATCAAAAACTTTCTTCTGCATCGCTGTCAACAGTGTCAACAGTGAAAAGTGCCCAAAAAACTGGCAGCATTGCCACGTTGAATGGCAAAATTAAAATGAGATAAATCACGTCTTTATTATCTTCCTAATGAATGTACCGATAGTGTTAGAACACTACTGATAAGTAATGACCAGTTGGCTTAATAATACGTTGTTAACTTATACAAGCAACAGATCAACAGGCAAACGGCTGACAGTCTGTCGATACCAATACAATGTTCAAGTTCACATCAATCAGAATGCAATAAACATCGAGTTGTATTACAATTAGCTAACTATGCGTACTAGGTGATTAATGAATTGTATAACTAACTAAATATATGTATATACAAAAACAAAAGGACACTAAAGCCTGATTTACACGGTGAATTGCCTGCGGCATACCTTAAGTTGAAGCAACAATAAAAGTTGCACCGTCTAAACAGAGCATCTATGAATCTATCGTCATCGTCGTTTTGCTTTAGACGATGCAAATCATTTTTGCTTCAATTTTATTGTATGTCCACATTCTCTTAGCTGCCACGGCTTATCTATACTTATAATAAATCTGTAGAGAGGTCAATTCTGTACATGAAATATATTTCCAAAATAACTATCAGCGAGTGATTAGTGATCGATACTGACGCCAAAAATGCAATCAGTAAAATTTTTGTCTGTCTGTCTGTCTGTCTGTATGTTCTTTATAGAAACAAAAACCACTCGACGGATTTCAACGAAACTTGGTACAATTATTCTTCATACTCTTGGGCAGGTTATAGTATACTTTTCATCACGCTACGATCAATAGGAGCAGAGCAGTGAAGGGAAATGTTGGGAAAACAGGAGAACTTACTCCATTTTTTCAGCTTCCGTCGCCTGTGCAGCCTTAATGGTTAAAGCTACACAGAAATCATGTAAGACGGAAATGTTCTCCTTAAAATTATCTATATATATAAAAAGAGAAGTCCTGACTGAATGACTGACTGATTGACTGACTCATCAACGCCCAGCCTAAACCCTTGAACCTAGAAAGCTGAAATTTTGCACAGAGGTTTCCTTTATAATGTAGACGAGGAATAAGGAAGGAATTTTTGAAATTCAACCCCTAAGGGAGTTAAATAGGGGATGAAAGTTTGTATGAAAAATCTTATTCCTTGTGTTAATAAACTTGAAACTTAGCACGAATATTTATCTAAGTAAATTATGAAGTTTGGCATTTTTTGTTTTTTTAAACTATCCCCTAACAGGGGATTGGGGGGTGTCAAAGTTTATATGGAAGAATTTTAACGCGCTGTCCGATTAACTCGAAACTCAGTATTTATACTTAAGACCAAAAATAAAGAATCTCGTGTATCAGGGTTTTTCGAAAATCTACCCCTAACGGGGAGAAAAGGGGTAGTTCATTTTACACGAGAGCATTTTACAGCGCGGCTTGATTAACTCGAAAATTGGTATAAATAATCTGGGAGTCAAGTTATGAATACATACCAAACGATTTTTTTAAATTTCACCCCTGTGGGGGGAAAAGCGGGGATACAGTTTATATCAAAAATCTTATTCCTTGGGTTAATAAACTTGAAACTTGGCACGAATACTTGTCTAAGTAAATTATGAAGTTTGGCATTTTTGTTTTTCTAAACTACCCTCTATTGGGGTTTGGGGGGGGGGGTGTTAAAGTTTGTATGGAAGAATTTTAACGTGCTGTCCGATTAACTCGAAACTCAGTATTTATACTTAAGACCAAAAATAAAGAATTACGTGTATCAGGGTTTTTCGAAAATCTGCCCCTAACGGGGAGAAAAGGGGTAGTTAATTTTACAGGAGAGCATTTTACTGCGTGGCTTGATTAACTCGAAAATTAGTATAAATAATTGGTTGTTTAGTTTGGGGGGTGTCAACATTTGTATGGAAGAATTTTAACGTGTGGTATACCGGTCCGATTAAGTCGAAACTCAGTATTTATACTTAAAACCTAAAATAAAGGATAACATGTATCAGGGTTTTGCGAAAATCTACTCCTCACGGGGTGAAAAGGGGTAGTTAATTTTCTATTTTACTGTGTGGCTTGATTAACTCGAAAATTGTTATACATAATCTTTGAGTTAATTTACAAAACACGTCCCAAAAGTCCTCCTCTGTGGGAGTGAAAAGTGGGGAAAAAATTTATATGAGTTTTAGGGTTTTACTACTTACTTACTCAAAATAAAAAAGTATGAGTTTTAGGCCTCTGCCTCGAATCTTGCGGGCAGCGGGGCGGCAGCGGCGGCGGCGCGGGAGCGGCAGGATCTTATGCGTACATTTAAATGGACCGGTTCTCGAACACAGCGGCGCGGGAGCGGCGGGGGAGCGGGCAACGAGCGGTGCACTCCAGTCAAGCGGCGACCGCCCGCGCGTCTGCTAACTGCTTTGCAGTGTTGTGCTATTTATTTTTGTGACGTATGGAAATGTCCTCGGACGTGCAAGAGCAAATTGTTATACTTACCTTAGCGTCAAGTATAATTTTTCTGCTGGAGATATGTATATGCTGTATAGTTTTGGATTAATTTCAGACGCTAAATCGCCTTTGATAGCTTCAAGAATATAGTCGAAAGTTTCTACACTAATTCTGGTGTAGCCGTAGAATTTGTCGGGACATTGCCTCTGTTCATTGTAATTTCTAAAAAACTCGCCTTTTATTTTCTTTGCCCTATAGTAGGTATTATAAATCGAGCGTTGAAGATGTTGTCGCCGTTGGTCAGACATTTCATTCGTGAATAAAAACAAATATCTCGACGACACAACCACAAACACAACACTACGCCGCTATAGCGGCGCGCGATCTGCCCGCTGGTTTCGAGAACTGGTCTGCGTTGCCTGCGCCGCTCCCGCGCCGCCGCCGCCGCCGCCCCGCTGCCCGCAAAATTCGAGACAGCGGCCTTAGGGTTTTATTTAATCGACTCCTATCGGGGTGGAAAAGGGTAATAAAGTTTAAGGAGTAGAAACTCCAAAATGGGGGTAAATAATATTTTAGTCATAAAAATGGAAACGTACCAAATGCTTTTATAATGAAAACAAGACCTGTCGTGATGAAAAGGGAGGACAGTTTATTTGAAACATCTTATGTTATTACATAGTCTAACTAAAAAAATTACCCGAACACTTATTTCTCTAAATAAAGTTTAGAGAACGTAAACATTAATTTTAGAAATAAGTACCTTTCAAGGAGAGGTGGAGAGGGTGTTAAATTTATTTGAGGAAAGTACGAAACCCACGCGGACGAAGTCGCGGGCAAAAGCTAGTTTTAATATAATTTTTGAATATTTTTTTAAAATCTTTTTATTACGGTCGTTTTTAACGTTCTGCATCGTTCTCACATGTATAATTTTAACATGAATGTTGTAACCAATATTTTGTAACCGTATTTGGATTTAAAAGAGTGTCCTTGGAGTTTATTGCTCGTTCCATAGGTACCTACTACGCTTTTGAATTGATAGTTTCATCTTTCTGACTGACCCAGCCCCTTAATAATTCAAAAGTGCCTGTAATTGGTTAATTTGAAATATTTGCTTCAAGTTGAGTGTAAAGTTTCAGGACAAACCAAAAAAAAATGTGCAGGCATATCCTAGCGTATGTATATTACTGTCAGCAGTTATAATATAAGTTTCAACTATTGCTTTGTCACTTGTAGCTCTAAATACCATGACGTTTGCATATAACATATCTGCCAGATCCGTAACAAGATAAGATCTTTCAAAACATAAGATCATTATAATCAACATAATAACACCATTTACGGCTGTTACAGTAATGACTTCTGATTATAATTCTCAAGCTTATATATTAGACTATATAATAGTGCCAGAGGTCTGTTGACCTACATCGCAATGATTGAGGAGCAAGCTGTTAATGTATAGGCCAAATGAAACCATTTTATTACATTGTAAAATAATAAAAAATAGTGCTTGTAAAAGGCTTGAGAGTACTGGTTTATGATTATTAGTGTTATTACAGATATTACTACAAAATTATTTCAAAAAGTTAGTTGATATTACAAAGTTATAATCTAAATTCTATTTATTTAGATAAAGAATGCGATTTTCTTTCATTGTACGTATCCAACTTTATAGGAAGAACAATACTGCCGTCATAGCGAAAAAGGGCATAACTAACATTTTTTACAAAATTGTGTTATATACCTACATATTAGATATCAAAACAAAAGGCGCATCTGCCAATTTTTTTTATAAATTTTTATGAGTAAATGTTAGTTGTGCCGTTTTTCGTTATGACGGCAGAATAATATTAGCAAGTAGAGTTTTACAAATTTGTTAATGCAGGCCACATACGTTACGATATACTTGCGCAAACTTGGACTTGCACAAGTATGCATTAACGTGTCTATGATAAATTAGCACAAGTATCCGAGCCATTCGATATCACACAGACTAGTGCAAGTCTAAACTTGCGCTTGTATATCGTACTACGTATGGCTACCATTACAGTGTATTTATGCAGTAAGAAACTCTCTAAAATACAGAGAATTTCCTGCGCATTTCAAGCCATTTAGCTCTTTTTATCCTCAATAATTTATTTTATTTCAGGGATATTCAGACCACAAACTGAAGCACTTCAATCATACACAAATACACCGAGGAGTGTGTGTAACTAGTACATGCAAAGACTTTACTAGACTTCCCAACGCAAACGAAACAGCACAGGGCCTAAGAGAGACCCTTGAGGGATGCCTGAATAATTCTCTTTATTCTCAATATGGACTTGAAGGGAGCGTAGCTAATATACACTACTGTAACAAGGAAGGGGACATGGTGACATTAGATAATAGTGATATAGTAATGGCTGTGGTTTATTTAGTTTTAATTTTGCTCAACATTGCTGGAAGCTTATACGATGTCCTTTTCTGCAAGAAGGAGGACAAAACAGGTATGAAATTATGTTCCGTTAATTTTATAATTTAAGTTAATTAGCTGCTGGAGTCGCATCGCAACGTCAACTTTAAGGCGTTTGTGGTGCGCATACCAACATGCTACCTGCACCTGGTGATGGAAGAAAGCTTTTGGCCGCAGGATGTGGTATTTCGCCGCTTTCGCGGACAAGTGCCACCAGAACGCACAAGGACATAGTGCAACTAAGTGATACTAACATAGTTATTAAGTTTTATTTACTAACAAAGTTGTTACTATATTATTATGTATACTTAGGTTAAGGTATGTATCTATGGGTCTTTGTTACCTGAAAATAAATGGTTTATTATTATTATTATTTAAAGTAATTATAAGTGAAAATACATTCTAAAGTAAAATGTTTTTTTTCAGGGAATCCGTATTTATTGTCGTTTTCAATACGCAGAAATTGGGACAGACTAGTAGCACCAAGTAATAGTGGGCAGGAGCCCCGACTCGAAAGACTGAAATTATTTTATGGATTAAGGTAACTAGTACTAGATAAGACTTAGCACGATTGTTTAAGTCTAGTTCTAAAAATTAACGTTACAAATAGTGATGTGCCGCTGGAAATATTGAAAATTTACGGGAACTTTCCCATTGTAAATTTACGCAATATTCCCAATATTCCCGAAAGTATTCCCAAAGTTTCCAAATATGTATTTAATACATTTTTCGTATATACTGTATAATTACACATGTGCAACTAACATTACGCGATATTTATTTATTTATTTATTTATTTATTACCACTTACATTTGTTTAACAGGTAGGAACCCAATACAACAATGTAGTCACAATTTCTACACTCGTGTAGCACCCAAAACCAATTTGATACCACCACCAACAAAAATGAACTGTTTTTAGGATTATTTTGACTGACAGGGTTCAAATTTATACCAGTCGATTTTCGCGTCGACACAATTCATACAGAGGACAATAAGTTAAGTGTCACCGTCCGGAATTCCGCCAATGAGCAAGTAAAGATATCCAATCGCAGAGAGACGCTGTTGAGTATCTTTATTTCCCGCCGCACCGGTGCAAACTTTAACAAGTTTGTACGGACCACCGGGACTTTAAACAGCCTCTCTCTCGGCCCCTGTCGCAACCTACTGTTCGGAACGAGCAATCCCAAAGATTCTAGTATTTGCGGATTATTCAACATACCACGGAAAACCATAAAAACATATTTAACCAGTGCAAAATTGCGCCTTACTTCCAACTTATAGTAACCAACCATCCCTATTACAAAGAGGGTTGGATACATAAGTGGATAGAATGGGTAGACGCCAAATTCCTTCATATAAAGGAACCGGGTAAATTTATTTTGCATTTTTTCTACCCCTATTACCACAGCTAAAGATGTTACATGTTTGTACCTGCACTAGCTTGCGCCACGGCATAGCGATCGCCCCCACCCCTTGTAAAACAAGCTTCAGTTAGTATACAAAGTTTCATGATCTAATTTAAAGTATTTTTTGAATACCAGCGGTTTATTGTTCGGTTTGGAGGTAACTTTGGATTTTTTTTCTATCGAGAAAATTTTATGGAATCGTGTTTTCGTCAAACATAAGACCTAACATTAATCCTCAACTTTACCATATATTTATTTCAAAATGAATGCTGCAGTATTTTCGACATAACGGAGGATCATGCTAAGCCATTTGAGGTAGTATTGGCCCTTAAGGTGCCACTTTTCGATTTTTTTTCTATACAAATTTCGGGAGAATATTACTCCACTGTTTGACATTGTGCATCCAAAGTTAAACATGATATCGTTTTGACTTATTAATAATTGTGTCTGTACGGAAACAGAATAGTAAAATAAAAAGCCATTAAAATGTTATGAGCCAACAAAGATTCGTTTTTCTTGCTATTTTTAACGTAACTTTGGGTGTCAATAAGTAATAAAAGAACTGTAAAATCTTCAAAACCAAGTCCGTACCGACAAAGCCCAGTTATCGAAGAAACCAATAAACTTTATTTGTAATTGATTTATGCAGTGGGTTTTTCATAAAACTCGATTTTCCGAAGCACTTTTCAAATCTTTTTACGCGTCTATCAGATCGGCACGGTGTTTCTGTGCGTGAAAACTAGACGTTGTTCGTGTAGACTAGCGTCTAACTGCTCATCATTGATATTAGCGCTGTCGGACACGAAGCCAGGCGAGACAGCGTGCTTTTTGACCATGACCACCAGCGAGTTCGAGCTCGCGACTAGTTTACTCTTAAGTCATAAAATGGAAACGTAGCAAACGCTTTTTTATTAGAAATAAGCCCTGTCGTGATGAAAAGGGAGGACAGTTTATTTGAAACATCAGTAGTTTAACAAAAAAAAATGCTCCGAATACTTATTTCTCTAAATATAAGTAGTATAAAGATCGTAAGCAATAATTTTAGTAATAGGGAAGGTGGAGAGGGTGTTAAATTTATTTGAGGAAAGTACGAAACTCATGCGGACAAAGTCGCGGGCAAAAGCTAGTACGAGTATATTTAGTCTTTAGAGACAGATACTTGTTAATTTCAAACAAATATAAAAGTGTGTTGATGGGTTTATTAAAATTGTTAACTTTATTAAAAAGTTTACAACTCTCAGAATCTGATTGTAAAATTGTGTTAATAAACCAATGTGATTAAAAATGTTTTAATAAAACATAATTTCTGATGCTTTGTGATTTTTTTACTACGGGAATATTTACGGGAAAATTGTAAATTTACAGGGAATATTCCCGTAAATATTGGAAACTTTGGAAATTTTTAACTTATATGTATAATCAACTATCGACGTAACCACGATAGTACGCAAATTTACCTAATTAATTGGCTAGCATATAATAAAAAAACACTAAAGTACATTATCATCAATATTCCCCTAAATTTCCAGTTTTGGGAATATTGCCGGGCACGTTTACGGGAATATTCCCAAAGTTTCCAAAATTCCCGGGAACGGCACATCACTAGTTACAAAGTGTTGACACGTGTTGATTGGAATTCCACACTTCTTAAATTAATTACCTAATCATCGATTTTTTGTATGTTTTCAGGACCATGACGATGTTTTGTGTGATCTTTTCACACACAACCCTCATAATGTCGTATTCTTATGTGGATAACCCACTTTATATCGAAACGGTAAGTTGTATTTTGTTTAATTTTTTTATTTACTTTCTAAGCCAGTTATCGTTGGTCACAATATCCGGATAGGCACTATTGACTAGATTTAAATGGAACAGAATATGCATGAAATTGTCTACAGTAGGTTTAAGTTAACCGGAGCTTATAATGAGAAGGTAAAAACAAATAAAAAAACTACGAACTTCTTCGCTTTTTTTTGTTAAAAATATCCCATTATTCATCTTCCATCTAGCGATCACAAGAAGTTTCCATAAATACAAAAAAAAATAGTAATAAACTAATCGATGAAGTGATTAATGATAGATTGTACAACTAGTGAACAAAAGAAGCCATTTTGCACAACAACACTGCTTTTCAAATTCTGCTTTGCAATTGAAGTCAATTGCGAAAAAATTAAACAGGCATAAAGTATATAACAGTATTTATTAAATAATAAATTACAACTATTTTATCTAGTTTTATTAAATAACGACTTTAATCTGCGAGGTTTTATTGTGCGTGTGGCTGTTGGGCCTGATTATCTTAGTCTTAGAAACAAAAAAACTTTATGCACTAGAGCACAAAAATCAACTTTATATCGCCTACGCACAACATAAAGATAAACTTTTAGAGCGTGAGAAATGAAAAAATGATTTAAATTAACTGTTTATACAATAGGACCTAACAATCTTCGTAGCGTTATTATTATTGTTTTTTTTTTCTATTTCTGCGTAGCACTTGTATCTTAATGTAATTGTACCGTAATAATGTAATTAGTAGTTATGAACGTCTTGTTATGCAAAAATGTTCTTCTGGTTTTTACTCGACAATTTAATTGATTCGCTAATTAAGTACTACTTTGACCTCTTATGTGCATTCTAATACATTCTAAAGTTCACTCTAAAGTTCATCTATATTTAATTTCTTTGTATTTCAAGTTCTGCATGTTATTGTAATAGGTCTTTATGAAATCACTTTGCGTCTTTTTGTACACATTTTGTCTTACTGCAACATCTGTTCCTTTTTCTTACACGTTGGTTTTAAATTAATCAGATCCAATTATTTGTGTGTATGTTTCAGTCGTACGAAGATCCTATCAAACAGATTCTGTTTAACGGCAGCCTGGTCACGCACACTTTCTTCGTGATGTCCAGCTTCCTCCTCGCGTTTAACTTCCAGATTTACACTGAGAAGCACAAAGTCAGCTGGTTGCAGTTGCCAAAAGGGATCCTTCTAAGATGGCTGAGGTAATTTTCCTCGATTGTTTAGTACATTTTAATTTATTTCAATATTATAATAATAAGTTAGTTGTAACGGCGAGCTATTCAGCTTTAAGTCTAGTTTCGAGGCAACGACTAGTATGACTGCCAATTGACCTTTGTCAGCACTCAGTATACCACCATAACTTTTTTAAGCCCACAATTAAATTGGCAAAATCCTACTTTTCAGGAATTCATCATCTTTTATGATACACAATCCCCCATCATTTTACTTCGAGTCACTAAACTAGCTGAAGCTACCTAAGTAATAAAAATAAAATATGATCGCACGATGGTATTGTTTGACTATCTTTCAATGGCAAATTATCGACATGAGAGAAAAGAGAGACGCCATTAATGTATTTTATATATTACTGAAGTGAAACCTGAATATAATCTGTGTTACTTAATGATTCTTTCCAAAAAACTAGTAGGTACAGCTAACACGTGTAAATTTACTTTTCCAGACTAACCCCAACATATGCCCTCATCCTGTTCTCCATATCAACATGGATGCGGCATGCGTTCCGCGGCCCGCTGTGGCAGCTGGTAGTCACCACCGAGGCGGACGCGTGCCGGAAGTACTGGTGGGCACAGCTGCTGTATATCAATAACTACGTGTATGAAGACGCCTGGTGCCAGCCGCAGACCTGGTGAGATCACTAACCTACTTATAAAATACTCATCATCATCGTCTGACTAGCCCTTTCCAGCTACCCCTCCCTTCGGTTTTTCTTAGTATACAAATGAAAAGGAAACATTTACATATTTGATCTATACGGTGACTGATAATTAGTGACCGATACTTAAACACGTGCTTGTACTCATGATAACAAACAACTTTTACTATGGGACCAAACAATAAATTGTGAAAAAAAAATCTGCTGTTCAGTCATTTATGTTCGCCTAACTGGTCAAAGTGTAGGTACTGCAGCAGATTTTTTTTCGCGAATTCAGGTTTGGTCCCATAGTAAAAGTTGTTTGTTATCATGAGTACAATCACGTGTTTAGGTATCGGTCACTAATTACCAGTCACCCTATACTGACGAGGTATTAGCTATTGACGAGGTATTAGATTAATTGGCCCCAGTCAGGACCGATTCTGCCTTCACAATCGCTAGATGACCCCGATCAGGAACAGTTTTATTGATTTAAGGGCTTATTGGTTTAGTGTGCCCGTGACATCACAGCGGGCCCTATCATAATACCAGCGCTGCGATATTTATTTTTAAATATCGCAGCATCATGCTGAGATAGGAGCATTTTGGCCTCGTATAGGACTTTTTGTTTCATTTTTCTTTTTGTTACTTTTTTAATTTTTATTTTGGTATTTTAATTTAGACTGTGTTTAATTTAGTTTGTGATCCTCCTGTACGAGTCGCAATAAATACTTTTTCTTTCTTTCTTTAGTCAAAATTTTAGTTTGAAACTTACATTCTTATGGCCATCGCTTTTAAAAATAATTGTTTCTCCATTTAAACCATATTTTAATTGCTATTTTCTTATTTCCACAAGCTTAATTTTAAATACAATTGCATCTCGATACAAAGACAAAAGACATTTCCATTCCATTCCATTTTCCATTTCCATTTTTTGATTTTCCATTTGTTTTTTTTTTTAATCTCTTCCATTACACATATAACGCCAAATTTTCTAACACCCCAGGTACCTAGCAGCCGACACGCAACTCTTCTGCCTAGGATTACTAGTATGCATGTTGGCTCGCACGTGTAAGACCCGCGCCATTTTACTTTCTGTCCTGTTTGTGGTCTCTCTGGTCCTCGTCGCAGGACACACGTACTTCCAAGACTTGGATGCAGTGGTTATACAGTCACCCGAGTAAGTTAATGAAGATTTTTTCCCCTTATCTTGACTTCAAAATCTTACTTCTTACTAATTTCTTAGTTTTTACTAATTTCTTACTAATATTATAAATGCGAAAGTTTGTGAGGATGGATGGATGTTTGTTACTCTTTCACGCAAAAACTACTGAACCGATTTGGATGAAGTTTGGCACACATATAGTTTATAACCAGGATTAACACATAGGATACTTTTTATCCCGATATTCCCACGGGATCGAAACTTACGCGGGTGAAACCGCGGGGCGCAGCTAGTACTGTATGAAATCTTTAAGTCACAACTCGACTACCTAGCAATGTGTATCCTGCAAAGGGAATTGTGTCACTAGATTTGCCAGAGTTTAATTGCCAGACCAACAGGTTTAATTATTTCGTCTGCTTGTGCATTTGTCGTGCATTTTTTTTTTTACATCAATAATCTATGAACACCCATAATAACCACACTTGGCAAATGGAGTTTGCTCAATTATCAGGAGGATTTCGTTCCATATTTTTGACGTCACTATTTTCTCATGAAAATATTTCTAATCAGCAATACAATGTTCATTCATAAAAGTAACAATTTATCCATCATGGTTTTGCAGATCATATCGTAATCTATACGCAACCGACGATACCTTCCGCCTCCTGTACATCCGCGGCCACACTAACATGTCCACCTACATCCTCGGGCTGGCGGGAGGCTTCCTCGCCTACCACCTGCAGGATGGCAAGGACCTGAGCAAGTACAAGGTACACTGCTTCTGGTGGTCTTACCACCTGTATATCTACGTCTAAAAGACTATATAAATCATGGCAACAAAGATGGTTTCTTTTTTAAAGGCTCGAATCTTTTTTTTTAATACTGATTGTTTAATTTTGAGTTGTTTATTATTAGGTATTTTTATATTGATAACTTTTACTAACGAAATTATCGTGACCGAGTTTATCTCTCTGAATACACCACATGTTTCACCAGCTTCGGATTCATCTATGCAACGCTAATTTTGTTTTTGTGTAAGGCTCTACAAATTGCAGTTCGGATGCAGTTTGAATGCAGTTGACACGGTTTGCAGTCGTGTCAAGTGCACTTGAACTGCAATTTGCGGTTGGATTGCAGTTGAAATGCAGTCCGTCTGTCTAGAGCCTAAGATTTAACTGAAACTGTTTCAAAATGAAATACCACCACGGGAGTAACGTATGCAGCACCTCGCTGTACAGAAGCACCGCTGGGTGGTGTGGCTGTGCTTCCCGCTGGGCGTGGCGCTGATCCTGTCGGGGGGCGCGTTCTACTTCGACGGCGCCCGCGCGTCCGCCGCGCTGCGCGTGCTGTACGCGACCTGCTACAGGCCGCTGTTCCAGCTGCTCGTCCTCATCATCATACTGGGCAGCGTCTTCAAGTTTGAAAGTAAGTTTTAAGAGCCTATACTACCTCAGCTAAAATTCACTCTTTATCTAGCTCGCGCGATACTGTTCGCAAACTTAGTGAGAGCGAGACAGAGTGCGGTGCTAGGCGGCAGGAAGCGCCAATAGTTTAGGTATTTGCTTTTTACGGTGAAAATAATGGTAATTAAAAAGAAATAAGTAACATAAAACCTGCATTATATGTAGTTAGTTCGGTTAGTATACAAAGTTTCATGATCTAATTTGAAGTATTTTTTGAATGCCAGCAGTTTATTGTTCGGTTTGGAGGTAACTTTGGAATTTTTTTCTATTGAGAAAATTTTATGGAATCGTGTTTTCGTCTAACATAAGATCTAAAATTAATCCTCAACTTTACCATATATTTATTTCTAAATTAATGCTGCAGTATTTTCGACATAACGGAGGATCATGATAAACCATTTGAGGTAGTATAGGCCCTTAAGGAAATTTCTCGCCAACTGGTCGACACTTCACGAGACCATAGGGCAACGCTACCAGCCTTCTCGGCACGAGTCCGGATTTCAACAATGCGGACGAGTATTTCGACGCCTAATTGTCCTTTTGTTTTTATATTTATTTGTATAGTTAGTTAGTAATTGGGGCCCGTGGCTAAATAATAACAGCCGCACAGGTCGATCGATCAGGTTAAGCCGCGGTTGGTCTATGGATGGGTGACCATCTTTACATAACGAGACCCCTCCGTGCCTCGGAAAGCACGTTAAGCCGTTGGTCCCGGCTGTCATTCGTGGATCTTTGACAGTCGTTACGAGTAGTCAGAAGCCCGAAAGTCTGACTACCAGTCTTACCAAGGGGTATTGTATTACCCAGTAACTGGATTGTGGAGGTCAGATAGGCAGTCGCTCCATGTAAAACACTGGTATTCAGCTGCATCCGGTTAGACTGGAAGCCGACCCCAATATTAAGTTGGTGCTGTTCTTTATAGGGCACTATTTTTACGGCTATTGGGTCAAGCAAGTCTTCAAGTGCTGGATTTGTTATACGATGAGTTAGTACTTAACAAGTTTTATTCGTGCGGCGAGCAGTGGTGGCCCAGTGGTACCGGCCGTGACTTACGAGCTGTAGTTCGTAGGTTCGAACCCAGACAGGCGCTTTACCTTGTGTAAATAATTTCATCAGTATCACCACTGCTGTCAAAACGGTGAAAGAAAACATCGTGAGGAAACCGGCATGTCCTAGAACAAAAAATTCGAAGACATGTGACATCTACCAACCCGGATTGGGCCCGCGGGTGGTGAATTACGGCACACAGCCACTCACAGCAGCTCGCAGCTCACTGAGAGGAGGCTTGTCTCCCAGCAGTGGGAACATTATAGGCTGTTTATCCTTGTCCATAAAAAAAAAAAAACATTTATTTCAAATAAACCAATTACAGGCATTCTTGAACTGTCAAGGGGTCAGTCGGTCAGAAAGATGAAGGTAGTTGTCCTTCCAAAGCATAGTAGATACAAACGCCAGCACACCAAGCTACTACAATCTGTCAAATTTCTTTAATAGATTTTAAACTTTATCGCTAACGCATAAGGTTCAAAGTTGATTGGGAAAATTTGACAGTTTCGGGTAGCTTGATGTGCTGGCGTCTGTACCTATGGAGAAGAACAAGCAAAAAACTCCACGGACACCTTTTTAAATCGTAATAAAAAAGTAACAATTTCTTTAGGAACATTTGGGACCTAAACTAATCTTCATCTTCGTAATTACAGCGATCTACCGCGGCATCGTCGAATGGCGTGGTTGGACTTGGTCGGGTCGAGTGTCGTACAGTGCCTTCCTACTGCACACTTTGTTCCAGAGAGGACTCATTGGGGCAAAGACGCAACCCATACACATGACGGATTATTACGTGGTATGCTAATTAGAAATATGCCGGCTCAAGATCACAGAAACATAAGTGTTGAAATGGCGACTGGACAGGGCACAGACAAAGCAACACACTGAAATTTTTTTTATTGAAACCCATGCCTCATGTCTTAGAACTGATTTTTCAGTAGTCTGATAACTTTATCCGAAATTTGTCTAACTATAATTTTTTCTAAACAAAAACTAGTAAAAATTTTCAAGACTCAACTTTATTCAGCCTTGCATAATATCCATTTCTCTTTGTCAGTTTTCAGTTCTTTCGGCGAGCATCTTCCTGAGCTACCTGTGCGCGTGCGTGCTGTTCGTGTGCGTGGAGGCGCCCGCCGCGCGACTCGTGCGCACACTCGCGCGCGCCGGGGAGGGGGGGGAGCGGGAAACTACCAAAGTGTGAATAAAATAAAGACATCACTTTTATTGTCGTTTTATTGACAAATAAAACTTAAGGAGATGCTGTAAAGCTTGCACGTGAAATTATTTGCTTACGTTTTTTGCAATTCCCAGTCAGGTTGTGTAATGTAATGATGACACTTGGGGCCAATTCTAACCTAGAATGTTGTGTTGATAATTCTCATGAATATAATTCTATCTATCTACCTAAATAAAACAAAGTCGGGTTAGTTGCACCATATAAAATTACTTTTCTCAAACATGCTTGGAAATTTGAGCAATATTTTGACAACCTTCTTCGAGATAATTTATCGAATTTGCTGTATCTACTGGCCAAATGCGAGCAGCGGCCGGCAAAAGTTGTATGAAAATCCATAGGTATCTGTCGTGGTTTAGCGACCAAATATATTACTTAGTAAACTCATATCTGTCGTGTAATTAAAAAATGGAACGATCTTTTACTCCGAAACGTGGCAACCAAGGAGGTAACTTATTAAAGGTTTTATTTAAATTTCGAACTGGCTTGCAAATATAAAGCTGTTTATTGAAAAAAAAAAATTAACATACACACACACAAAGATATGTATAAAAACAATTAGGGTTTGGGCGAAGATAGAAGTTGTGAAATTTTTGTACACTTTCGGTGCGCAGCTCAGTTGACGGATGTCAGTCTTGTCAAAATAAAACAAAGGTGCGCGCCGAATGGGTAGCTTCTAGAATGAAATGAAATGAGTTTAAGGTTTGCGTTATAAAAACATTAATTTGTTTTTATAACGCAAACCTTAAACTCATTTCACTTTAACGCGGAAAAATTATTGTTGTTCGTCATTGATTTTGAAAAGTAATTTTATTTTCAAATAAGAAGTTCTGCCTAGGTACTACTTAGTTTACATTTCCGCGCATTATTCGAGAAAAGTAGGTACTATACAAGGCTTAGCCACAACTGGGCATTGAGGGACTTACGTATTTGTGCCTCGGCGTACGTTTGTCCATCGATGCCTCGTTTGCTGTCCGCTGCAGTAATGTACTACTTATACCTCTATCTCAAGAACGGCTGGACCGATTTTTATAATCTTTTATTTATTGGATATGTCTCCGCCCCGAATAGCAGAATAACTGTTAAAAATAAAGAAGATGATTTATTTTTACATAAATTTACGGACATTTTTGTATGGGCTCTGGCCCAAGTGGCGTCGGAGCATGACGCTCATTTAATTGAAAGTTCACTAACTAAGCTTACTTTTTTTGTATGGTACAAAAAAATCTATCCTGGGAGAAAAATTTTACTGCGTATATTACATAATCTTAATATATCGGGTTATTTTGTACTATCTATCAATTAAATCTATTTATTTTAACCCAATATGGTATGTTTGATGTTGCCTAAGATAAAGCCCCCCACATTGGGCGTGTGCCGGGCGCGTTGCTCGAGCGTGCGACATCGCGCTCTACCAGCGTGCGCGTGTGCACAGCATGGACGCAGCGCCACGCGGCGTTCGCGTCAGTCGCACGCTCGAATAACGCGCGCGCCCAGCACAAATCCAATGTGGTATTTTTTGCGCCAACATGAGAAAGAGAAAATATACATGTGGTATTTTTTGCGTTAACATTAGAAAAGAGACAAAAATGTTATGGCCGTCGCTGCGCGATTTAGTAGGAAGGGAAAAAAGACGCAACGCGGGCGCAGCGCAGTAGTTTGTTCCCCTTCCCTCTGCTCCATGATCAAGTCAGTCACCGCTGTCCGCAGACTACGAACGAGACAAGCGAGCGTAGAGAATGACTGTCAATGACAGTGACTATCACTGGCAGTCATTCTCTCCGCTCGCTGCTTTTTGATGCGATTGTGCTTGAACTGCGTTAGCTCTTCTGTTATTCGTCCACTGTTTACCAGCTGTGTTTAATATTGATGTGTTTGATTGCTTTCTGACGACCTTGGCGTGTTTACTTGAACTGTCCGATTTCTTCTCGATTATCCTGGTATGATTCTTCTTACCAGTTTTGGATTGATTACTTTTGCAACATGATACAACCGAGTGCTAGTGTGACGAGGCACGTCACACCAGCACTCGGTCGTATCACTTTGCAATCGTTCTGTGCTAAGAAGACAGACATGACCCAAGCTCTGTTTGAAGCAAATCAAGGCATTGCAGCATATGTGCAGGCAGTAATCGGTCAACGAGAGGTACGTCAAATACGTCTAAGTACCTATATTATTGTTATATACAGGGTGCAATTGAAGTCATGGGCATTATTTTAACCTAAGGCACTACTCATGATACTAATTGCATTAGGGCTACTATTACGCAAATCAAAAATATTATTAATGCAAGTATGGAAAACCTTAAAATGTAGTAACTTATACAAAGTATCAAATAGTTGCGGTTCTCGATAGCAAATGCGTAGGTACACTACGCCGTACGCGTCATTGGGCGTGAATTCTTTGATCCCGCCCGACTCACGTGACATTCGTAAGTTGCCAATGAATTGATTCATAATAAATTCCAACTTTCCCTTCGTACTTTGCCGGCTTAGGACGGTCAAAACTACGTCAACTAACATACATTAAAAAAACATTTACGTACCTAGCTTGTGCATTGTTTTGAAAAAACCTTATTTGTCGGTAAAGTGACAGAGGGTAAACGGGTGCTCTTCCACGAGCTTGTGCATGTGCTGGCACGTGAAAAGACGAAAAATCCAACAGGTTCTGAGTGGTTCTGGTGGAATGAGACCCCGTGAAGGAATAGGGTCGGCGGCGATGGAACATTTCACGAGTTCATACAACCATTTGTGGGTATTGTTGGTTGGTGTACCTAGCCTGCACATTACGCGGTCGAGGCATCGTGTACACAAACACACAATTACTACACTAACACTTAATACACTGCAATCCAAGCACCGTATGACGCGAGCGGCGAGTACGGCGTTTACGTCACGGGATCAATAAATCAATTACGCGTCAATGCACCTGCGCAGTCGTTATGACACTGGTTCCGGGTTCGTGTTTCGGCGGGAAGCAGACCCCGCGCGGGGGTATTTTTATTCGTATTTTTGCGAGTGAGGGAGCGGGACGGAGAGAGTTCAGGGAATCCCGCCGGACGGCATGTCTTGTAGCCCATTGTTATTAATACTTGTAAGGAAAAACCCGCGCGCGCGCAGGTCGGCCGCTCTATGAAGTTATTACTATTATTTGATGTTTGTTTACATTTCGCTTTGCGCTGTACTGCGCTTTAAGATTTTGACACTTCAACATTTATTGGCGTTAACGAAATATTTTGTTTTAATTACTTTAAGTGTTTATTTGCAATAATAAGCCTTGTGCAATTTGACTTACTACATTTTTAAGGTTTTCCTTAATTGCATTAATAATATTTTTGATTTGCGTATTAATAGCCCTAATGCAATCAGTATCGTGAGTAGTGCCTTAGGTTAAAATAATGCCCATGACTTCAATTCCACCCTGTATATAAGGTATACCAAACTAGCTGAAACTATTTATTTTAGCCGATAGATAATTAAGGTTAGCTATTGCTCTCCTTAGATTAGAGACGCAATAAGAAAGTAGGTAAAGGTATGTTGGTAGATATAAATAAATATAAAGGTACGCATCAATTTTTGCGCTGCAAACTAGTACAGTTGACGGCACGACTACCGTAGCACTATTATTGTAAGCAACACAACAAACACTCCTAATAACTTAGCAGAATACGTGACTGCCAAAAAGCTGAATAGGCAACGTGTACGTTTTCTGAGCATTTCAGGAAATATTCCGGAATTGGCTCGCTTTCCGCGATCGACACAGGATGAACTGATTTTATTTGCCATTGGCTCATACCAACTCAAACTGGGTCAGAGCTATTATAGCGAGCATGCAAGAAGTGGTATTTATCATATTGAAGTCTTAAGATACGAACAACCACCCGCAGATCTTGAGCATTTTGGAACGGAGCAAAATGGCTTGATACTACTGCGAAGTCGCATTCAGTCACGTCACGTGAGGTTGAAGAAATATTATACAAATATATAATGTATAAGGAGGAGGAAGGATTACAGGGTTTTCAACATTATTACTGTAGTTGTATCATAGGGAAAAAGACAGTCGGAGGTTGAGCCCACATCATGAGCGTAGTGTGATATCTCGGGTGGGCTCGTTTCGAGAACATACTAACATCCTGCAGCGTTTCTGGACAATATATTGTTAGTTTAGTTCAGTTAAAGTACTTACGATGTAATATATTGTACAGTCGGTTATTTTATGTTTTCTTTTTCAATGATTGGATTTTTTAATCCTTTCTCAGAAACAAAGTTTTATTGAAACATTTTTAAATACTTTTTCAAAAACAGAGTATTATTCAAACATAATTATTAACTTAAAGGAAATAGATTTAATTTAGTAAATAGTTGAAAATAGCTCGATATATGAGTATTTTAAAACACACTATAACTTTTTTCTCCCAGGTTAGATTTTTTTCTACCCATACAAAAAAGTAAGCTTATTTAATGAACTTTCAAATGAAATAAGCGTCATGCACAGACGCCACTTGGGCCACCCCCGTCCGATCTCCTTTGTATGGAACGGCTTTTTTGATGGTTCTGAGGGCTCTGAGACGGTACGAACTTCGGCGGGTCGACTAGTAAATATATACATTTGTGATGCTTGCGAATAATATTTTGATAAAATATAACCCGACACTGACCCGCAAATTCAAATACAATACGTAAAAAAAAATATCGCGGCCCACCTTAGCGCCCCCCCATCCCATCCTCAGTGCGCTACTGCAAGTTAGCCCACGAAATTCTGCTAAAAAATAGTTGCAGATTCTAGTCATAGAAATCGTTCAACAATCAACATATTATTTCACAAAGTTGGTTATTAGAATTTATTATACGAGAATTTTGCTACCTTTTTATGTTATCACTTATCGCTCTTGGTAAACTACTTTTCTGAAGGATCAATGAGCCATTATTATTTTAAAATACCATCTAAATTACCTAAATCTATACTTCTATACTAACTAATATTATAAAGAGGAAAGATTTGTATGTATGTTTGTAACGAATTGGCTCAAAAAGTACTGGACCGATTTAAAAAATTCTTTCACAATTTGAATGATACATTATCACTGATTACTAAAGGCTTTTTTTTCCAGCCGTGCGAAGCCGGGACGGGCTGCTACTGCTAGTAAGAAATAAATCAACACTAAGATTTCTTAATTGTCTCTCAGGCAAAAATGTGTCTCGTATTCAATTGCATTTTTCTCAGCTTCCAGTCCAGGCATAACATATGAAACGATCAAATAATTTTTATTATCATTGAATAAAACTTTATTGAGAAGGATTTCAACATTTCAGTTTTAAAAAAAAAGTAGTCTGAAATATATGACATTTATGCTCTTAGTGTGATAATATTTCCATACATCTACCTCGTGTCTCTAAGCGAGAGTGCGTTACAAAAACTACTCATTAACATCATCAAAGATCAAAGACAGTGGCGGATTTACACATTTGCCGCCAGTAGGCTATTAAAATTTTGCCGCCCCTATCGATCTCTACAAAATGTGTCAGTTTCTAGATAATATTTATAACTCAACGATGTTAAGATTACGCGAGAAATAGTTTTTGGGTACTTACCTATCTATATTTCTGAGCTCATAAATGCTCGAATTATGTACATACTTCTAATAAGACGGGGTAAGGTATGCCTTAATACGATTTACACAATAATGTGCATTATTTGCCGCCCCTAAAATTTGCCGCCCTAGGCTCCAGCCTACTCAGCCTGTTGGTAAATCCACCACTGATCAAAGATCACATCATTAAAGATTAAACTACTCATTTTATTGTAAATTCTCTTTTCGCAATATCTTGATGGGTAATTATTATGTAAATTATACAAAATTGTAAGAAAAAACTTTATGTAATAATTATAATATAAGCCTTTCAAAATTGTCTTCTATTTCATTCAATTTTGTTGATCATTATTGTAACACAAATATTAGTAGATATTTGAGATTCTTTATTGGAAACACATTCTTGTCAAAGACCAATCAGATGACAACAAAATATTACTCCGCCATTTCGTCTGCAGGTGTCATTGTTGTGAAACGTGTGTTTCTTGCGGTGTAGTGTTTTTTCCACAGTAAAGTTTTCATTTTAGTTGATCAGCTATAAAAACAACGATAAGTCTCTGTCTTACTATTTTTGCGTAAATTCAAAGAATAATATTAATTCAATTTGATTATGGTAATAGACAAGTCCAACAACATTATTTTTAACCTTCAAATGTTGAAGGTCGTTATTCAACAAACCGTTGATTTTCATTTTCGTAACGATTTCTTACATATTTTTGTTGCGTAACAAAAATGATGTAACAAATATGAAGCAAAGCCGATTTCAAAATGGAATTATTTTTTTAATTATGTAAAAGTAATTAACAATTTTTAACCGTAAGTTCCATCACCAATGGTTTGTTTTCTGTAGGCTAAACTTTTTAATAAATAGGTACTTAATGACCAAACGGAATGCACAATTTATTCTGAGACTGATTTTGTAAATAAAAAGACTGCTTATGTTACCAATAAACGATTAAGATCTAATTTCATTCGGTGGAGTTTCTTGCCCATTCTTCTCCACACGAAAACTACATCTTGGAAGAGGCGACTAGAACCAATTCTATTTTTTAATTTTTAATTTTGACGTTCAAAAGTGCCTTTTAAGTGCCTACACGTATTTGAAATAAATCATTTGACTTTGAATATGAATAATGAATGATGATATTGACTTTGATTGTTTTAATAGTGTTGTGAAATAGCCCTAATGTTTCCATTTTGTTATTTTTTTGTAACATCGGTCACTTTTGTAACGATATTCATTTTTGTTTAATTTTTGTAACTGTACAAAAAATTTGAAAATCACCCAGATATCAAAGTGTTAACAGTGTAATAATAGCCGCAATCCCGACTGGATTGAGACTATTTTGCCATCGCCGCGTCTGTCTGACAGCCGAGCGTTTTTGCCGTAGCGTGCAATTATACTAAAAAAGTAAAAAAAGTTTATTGATAATATAAACGAACAAACCTTACACACAAATTCCGACAGTCCCGTGATTTGTGTCTACTAGTAAAAAAAACTTTTTAACAAAAAAAAAACCGACTTCCGTAAAAAAACACTACAAAGTGAAAAATAACTTTAATTTCGGAAGTCGGTGTCTTTGGATCTGTATTCTAGTTTATTGCCACCGACTTCCGAAATTAAAGTTATTTTTCACTTTGTAGTGTTTTTTTATGGAAGTCGGTTTTTTTTTTTAAGTTTTTATTTCTCGCTTTTTAGTGGGACTGTTTATACTGCATCAAGCTCATCGCCTTTTACAAAATATTAGTTTTCCCGGTACAGGGACGTTAATTGTTGAGGAGTTCTCCTGGTACTCCACCATCAGCTCCATTTCACCATTCGCATTGTGACGAGCATAAATTGCTTAGCAACCATATTAAAGTAATCGAATCGCAACCTGTGAAATACTTATTATTGTGTAGTCCCGGTGGCCATCTGTGGTCTTCATCATCAGTTTTACTTCACAAAATTTTGCTTTCCGAAAGCAAATGCACGAGTTACTATAAATAATACCCGAATCGCTATAGGTGTTTCTATAATATTTGAAGAGTTCCTTCGATTTCTTCAGGATCCCGCTGATAATCCTGGCAGCATCAGGCCAGACTTATGTCAACATTGCATTGAACTTAAAATTTAGTCCTGTTTAAAATGAGCCCAAACACGACTACGGTGCTGTAATTTCAAGGTTTGTACTTTTTCTGATGCTCCTGGCTTCAGCATCAAGTCTCTATGTACTTCGGTGTTTCTCATTAACAGTACGTTTATCCACACATAGAGCCCTTTTCAATGAGCCTAAACACGATATATCTGCTGTTAGATGTCGAGGAGTTAGGTACTCTGCAGACTATCCTGACTGCAGCATCAGGTCATGACTTGATGATCATGAGACCAAATGTGGCAAATGCCCTATCAAACATCAAAACAATTTACTAAAACTGTCCTTGTCTGTTCGAGTAACTTCTTACTGTTAAGGAGTTGTACCTTTCATCATCAGCTCAGCTACCTGAGATGGTGACAACCATACGCAAATACACAAGATACTTCATAAAATATGCGAAAAACAATAAGTGAGCCTATAAAATTTGAGGGTTGCCCTGATTTCTCTAAGATCCCATCGTCAGATCCTAACTTGGTGACAATGGGAGCACCTCAGAACTATCTACTTTCGAACAAAAAAAGAATTTTGAAAATCCGTCTACAATTGGCGGAGTATTCGATGATCAAACATACAAAAAAAAAAAAACACAATCATCCGAACATAGTACCTCCTCCTTTTTGTGAAGTCGGTAAAAATATGTATGTATGTCTAATAAATAACTGTATGTATGCGGTTGTTTGAGCTTAATTCACACTGACCTCCGTACTAGTGAATACTTTATCACGGCAGGTCAGTCTACCTCGTTCACAAACACTCACACGTATTACACATGTAAAAGGTTATTTTGATTCTGTAACATTATTGTATCTGTTACATAAAATTTAGAAGTGTGTTTTTTCAGTGTTAAAACACTTATTAAGGCCACAGTTTGAGTCCCTGGACGAAACTAACCTGCTACAAAACCATTTGTGAGGTATCGGAACCAAGTCACCGTCAAAGCTTACACCACTGCATAAGTGGTGTTAACTGTAAACAGAAAATAAAACGCTTGGTAGGCTAACAGCAAATAGAAGATCAGAAGCAAGTAGCTGCTCTAACTAAAACACAAGGGAAATTTCACGCGGATGAAGTCGCGGGCAGAAGCTAGTGTAGTATATTTTTACAATATTGACTGTTGCCCTGATCATCATCTGCCTAGCCTTTTCCCAATTATGTTGTGGTCGGCTTCCAGTCTAATCGGATGCAGCTGAATACCAGTGTTTTACATGGAGCGACTGCCTATCTGACCTCCACAACCCAGTTACTGGGTAATACGATACCTCTTGGTAAAACTGGTTGTCAGATTTTCGGGCTTCTGACTACCCGTAACGACTGTCAAAGATCCACGAATGACAGTCGAGACCAACGGCTTAACGTGCTTTCCGAGGCACGGAGGGATCTCGGTATGTAAAGATGGTCACCCAACCACAGACCAACCGCGGCAAGTGTAGCTTAACCTGATCGATCAACCTGTGCGGCTGTTATTATTTAGCCGTGGAGCCCTCTGACTGTTGCCCTGATGAATTGTATAAACATTAAGAATAGTCGTTACCTCAACCACCTCATTTCGATAAATTGCGGCAACATTGCCCACTAGATCTTCTGCTTCTCAGCGTGCAATAGAGCGTTGTGGATCAGTAGCAATCCGGACATCACGAGAAACTTCTGCATTATTAACATCCCGCTATAAGGACTCCACAGAGGCTCCACTTTTTACATCTAAAATAATATTCACATTAGTAAAAACGAAATGACGAAAGAAATCCTATATCCTACTTCCTACTATCCTACTTCCTACTAATATTATAAATGCGAAAGTTTGTGAGTATGGATGGATGTTTGTTACTCTTTCACGCAAAAACTACTGAACGGATTTTGATGAAACTTTACAGTAATATAGTTTATACATCAGAATAACACATAGGATAATTTTTGTCCCTATATTCCCACGGGATCAAAACTTACGCGGGTGAAACTGCGGGGCGCAGCTAGTATTGCTATAATATTAAAATCTATCTTTTCAGGACCTTTAAAAAACATGGTACTGTACATGAAGATGTAAAACTGTTATGAACACTTAGGGCTGATCAAAGTCAGATATGTTTTGTCCGTGGCTAGAGCTTTGAAGTAAACAGCGCGATAAGGATTCCTTTAGCTAACAAAAGAGAAGTATCGAGCTCATTAGTGCGATTGAGGTGCTAAACCTTTTGTAAACAAATATTGAGATACTTATGATCACAAAAATATAAGCGATTGAAATGTAATAAAACAATGAAACAAAATAAAATAATAACAACTTAGTAAAAATAGGAAGCATTTTACACAATCTTGTTTAAATCGGATTTTTACGTACGCACGGTTACACATCAAGCTATACTTATTACTTATCCAGTATAAGCTGACTTCTGATTGTACGAAAAACCTATACAGTGCGAGGTCAGCTGAAACTGGAAATGTATAGCTTGTTGTGTAGTCGTGTGTAAAATAGCTACTTTACAATTAGCATTTTTTAATATATGGATTATCTCATGCTTTACCCAAACGAACTCAAAGTATTTCTCCTTGGCCATCGTCTTAACCTTAGTTAAGAGCTTCTTATACTCTACGCTCAGGTGATCGTTGACATAATATATACGCTGAATTGTTCCCTGAAACCCGATATGGGATGTGGATAGGTGCACGTGCAGCTGCGATAAAATCTTTCACATACCGGTTTAAAAACTCACTCAATTTTTCGTTACAATTGAAAACAGGCACCCTTGATATTTATTTATTTAAGGGACAAGAAAACTGTTACAAGTTAAGATTTAATTAAAACTATGACTAAAATAATGAATTGATAAACATATAACCCACACCATTGTCCACGGATTAATATGTGCAGAGTTGGAAACGGAAGAGTTGACGAGATTGCTCATCGCATTACAAGTTCTTTGAAATATAAATATAATTCACTTGTAATTCACCTTCCGGCCGATCGCTTCAATAATCGAAAAGAGATTTTCATCTTTTCTTATAGGAACTCCTTTAATTTCTACGTTGTTTAGTCGGTATCGCTGTTTATATTTTGCGAGTCCGAAATTGGATCTGTCTAAGTCAGTCTGCAAACAACTCACTGTTTCCTGAAGTTTGGCAAGTTCTGTTGCTTTTGCTTCAACCTTCGCTAGTCGAGTGTCAAATTTATCAAGTCTACCAGTAGTGCCTTCAATTTCTACCACAGCTAACTCATCCTTAATTACTCGAATATCATTTACCCAGGGTCGGCAAATTAAGTAACTGGCGTTTCATGTCATGAATCTTTATTACTCAATATGGTTACTTCTCTGTTCAGGCCGCTCGTTTATGGAATGCATTGCCAGTTCAAATAAAACGTGCGCAATCGTTAGCTGTGTCACACCCCGGACACTCCGTACAACGCGCGCAAAATAATTACCTACTACTACTACATAGCCAAATGACGTTGGTACACGTGCAAATGTGTGCGTAAACTCTAGTAGGGTTGGTTGTCGTGCGGAGCGTAAAAAAAATGGCGGGAACGACGACGATGCGACTAGAAAGGACTAGTTTGATTGTTTAACTAATTAGTCGGGTTCGTAATGAAATAAAAATAATATTATAATAGTTAAGTAATAAATGTAAAACTTTTTAACAATAACTTTAATTTCGAAAGTCGGTGTCTTTGGATCTGTATTTTAGTTTATTGCCACCGACTTACGAAATTAAAGTTATTTTTCACTTTGTACTTAGTGTTTTTTTGGAAGTCGTTTTTTTTTTTGCTAAAAAATTTTTATTTCTCGCTTTTTAGTGGGTCTGTTTATAAAGTATCTAAGTTACAATAGCCTAATGTCAACTTGCTCATCGCCTTGTACAAAATATTGCTTTTCCCGATGCAGGGACGTTAATTGTTGAGGAGTTCTCTTGGTACTCCATCATCAGATCCATTTCACCATTCGCGTTGTGACGAGCATAAATTGTGCTTAGCAAACATATTAAAGTAATCGAATCGCAACCTGTGAAATACTTATTATTGAGTAGTCCCGGTGGCCATCTGTGGTCTTCATCATCAGTTCCACTTCACTAAATGTTGCTATCCCAGAGCAAATACCCATGCAAATAAGGTACTTAGCTAAATATTGCTTACACTAAAATATTTTCGTTTAAATGACCTACTTAACTATAAATAATCGGTTATTATATCGCATGGTATTAAAATGCGATATCTTACAAATATTTATGTAAATACAAATTCGGAAAAGCATCACAATATCGAACTATCGTGATTAAAACTCAGATAAAACTTTTAAATCGCAAAATTGTGTGTTCGTGTCAGCAGTATAGTGCTGCGGTTCTTTGTGAGCGCCCCTAGCTAATGAACCGCCGATAATGTCGCGGGTGTGCGGGGTGAGGTGCGGTATCTGATATCAGCGCGGGGTAGGGAGTGGCCATTCTGTACGAAGTACTATTAGGTATTCTGTGGCTGTGTTTAAGAGGCTGGTGAAAGAACATTACTTGTTGTTGTGATCTTGTTTTCGTAACGCAATAATCTGCAGTCGTCATTTATTTTCGTTGTTTGTATGTATATTTAGTATGTATTTATTTATGTATCTATTATACAGCTTGTATGTATATGTATATTATATTATCTATGTATCTATCATAGTATATTATGTTGCACCACTGACAACCCCATTTTAATATATCCACGCAATCGCTGTCCATTCCAAGGTTGCCTGGAAGAGATCGCAGAAAGCGATAAGGCCGCCCATTGTATGTTTTGTAGTAATAATTGTTTTTTTTTTTGTTAAGTATTTTCTGGTGTACAATAAAGTATATATAAATAAATAAATAAAATAAAAATGGTTTCTAAGGAGGCTGGTTCAGGAGTAACCAGAACTGGGATGACGTTTGACAAGTAGAGCACTTCCATTGTTCCATTCTGCTGGCGCCGAGTTTTCTCCATCCGGCTTTAGAAACATTTGCACATCCAAAATCCAGATGTTTCTTGCAGCTCCCACATTGGACTCCGTTACAACAGTAAAATTATATACCAAAGCAAAACTAACAAAAATTTTAATTTGGTGTTAAAGTTAAAAAAGGTTGACGATCTATTATTTCTTTTTAATGATTATTAAATCTGCAACTATCTTAGAGTAACATAGTGTTGCATTGCATTTTATTAGAAAATGTTGTGTGAAGCATAGTTCTATTGTGACAACAAAATGTTTACAAAATTGTTATTATTTGTTTTGTTTCATAGTTCTTCAGCAGTTATATACGAGCTCAATGGTATGTGTAAATAATAAGGGTATTTTAAAGTATTAATATTCTAAAGGTTCCTAAGGGTCCTTTAAAGCGCATCTAGCTGAATTTTACGGCTATTCCGTGTATCCACCCCAAAAAATCAACCCTAATGTTGTACCGTACCTACATGTTTCCCCTACGTGGAAACATGTAGGTACGTTTCCACCCTTAGCCTATAAATTCCATTTATCCAACTAGGCTTAGGGAGGATTCTCGGACATGCGATTCCGCGAATCCACTATAGGGTGGATTTTTTAGGGTGGATTTTTTGGGGTGGATAAACGGAATAACCCGAATGTTAACTTTTCCAGTTAGTTTATTTTAAAGATTAATATTTTTTAATTTAGATTTTTCCATGGTTATAGAAACAGCGATATTTAAAAAAAATCGAACGCCGGGAAAACAAAAGAACAACTGATTCTAAAAAACAAAATGTTATCTATACTAATATTATAAAAAGGTAAAGTTTGTATGTTTGTATGTAGGGGGTAATCTCTGGAACTAAGGTTCGAATTGAAAAAATCTTTTTGTGTTAGATAGTTCATTTATCGAAGAATGCTATAGGCTATATATAACATCACGCTACGACCAAGAGTAACGGAGCATCAATAAACAATGTTGCAAAAACGGGAAAAAACCTTTACTAATAATAAAGCTGCCGAGTTTGTTTGAAAGCTCTAATCTCTGAAAGTATCGATCAGATTTATAAAAATCTTTTTGCATTTGATAGCCCAATTCTTGAGGAAGGCTATAGGCTGTAAACATTACACTAGAACCCATAGGAGTTGAGCAAAAAGAAAAAAGTCAGAAAACGAAGTAATAGCGCAGGCAGGCGATGCGCTGCGATGGGGTGGGTCGGGGGAACAAAAAATTTTACGCGGGCGAAGTCGCGGGCAGAAGCTAGTAGGTAATACTTATATTATAAAATTAATTTGAATTTGGAATTCTGTTCCCTGCTCCTTCTTCATCCAAGATTCAAATATTTGTGTTGTATTGTATGTATAAAGATGTAAACCAATGTTCATTTAATTTAGTCGCATTAAAGGTGTTGTCAAGGAAGCACGCATTTCATTCTCACAAAAATCTAACTATACAATTTGCAACCTTATTACAAATAGAACATGGTCGAAATCGAGCCGGATTATAGTGCACCGTAGTGATTGTGTTCGAGCGTCGAGAACAAAAGACTGCCGCATTCCTTAGATAAGAAGTGAGCCCCTCATTAGCGGAGTTGAGGATTTTTTGTGCAAGTCATTTACAATATTACTATAAACAAATCTACGCATCGTAACATCACGTTGTTTTGAACAATATTAAGTTATTTGTGTTTATAAAAGATGTCTCAGTCAGAACAATTACTAGGAGTATTAGAAGAAGTTGCGAAGATATTACAAAAAACACAAATAAACTTGAAGAAATGTCCTAAACAGAGATTGACGCGAGGATATATTGAAACAAGATTGAAATGTTTAGAAGAATATTGGAAGAATTTTACCACCACCCACCAAGAATTAATAAAATGTACGACACGCGAAAATCGCAATACTATGAGCTATTTTGTGAACGAAGATTACTACATATGCGAAGATCTTTATTTATCTATGCAAGCGGATCTGAAAGACTTATGTTTACAATTTTCGTCCGGCAGTCCGTCACATAGTTCAAGTGCATATGACTCGTCAGGGACATTTACATCACAACTTAGATTGCCGAACATTGAACTGCCAAAATTTACGGGACGGTACGAAGAATGGTTGCCTTTTCACGATTTATTTACGTCATTAGTTCACAAAAATACTTCAATAAGTGACGTACAAAAACTGCACTATTTAAAATCTAGCATTGGTGGCGAAGCAGAGATGCTACTGAAACACATTCAGATAACGGAAAGCAATTACTCGCAAGCCTGGACCGCACTGAAACAAAGGTATGGAAACAAACGACTCATAGTGAACGCGGTTATTAAACGGTTGTTCAATCAAAGAAAAATAAATACGCAGAGTGCCAGTCAGTTAAAATCATTGTTAGACACAACTCACGAGTGCATTAATAACCTCAATAATATGACAATATCAACGGAGTCTTGGGATCCTATGATAATATTTCTTGTTGTACAGAAATTGGACCAAGAAACTCACAAAGACTGGGAGGAGTATTCTTATCAAGAAAATTTAGAGGAGTTACCTTCATGGGAGAGCCTAAAAAAGTTCCTCGAGTCGAAGTTCCGCACTCTTGAGCTTGTGTCACCAGCTACAACTGCACCTGCACGGGAAAAATGTAAAGAAAAATCATTTGCTGCCACTGCTACTACGTCAACTGAAAAAACGTGTGTTAAGTGCGAAGAACAACATACATTGTGTCATTGTAAGCAGTTTACAGACATGAATGTCAAAGACAGGAATGAGTATGTGAAGCAAAACAAATTGTGCTATAATTGTTTGTTACCAGGGCACGCAGTGTTCAGATGCCGAGTCCCTATTAACTGCCGCATCTGTCATAAGCGACATCATTCTCTTCTTCATGAGAAAAAAGAAGACGTTTCAAATACACAGAATGAGTCAGCTACTACAACGTCAAGTGTGTCTGTTAATCACACCATAGAAGAAACCACAACAACAACAATGACGGCACAATACAACAATAGAAAGATGACGGCGCTGTTAGCAACTGCAATGGTGAAATGTAGCAACGAAGAAGGACACACCATTATACTAAGAGCGCTTATCGATCAAGGATCGCAAGCGTGTTTCATTAGTGAGAAGGCGGCTCAGCTTCTGAAACTCAAAAGGCAGTCAGCAAAAGGCAGTGTGATCGGAGTGGGATCTACTAAAACAGATGTCAAGCAAGTGGTTCAGCTACAGGTTATATCTAGAGTAGAAGACAACTTCTGTCTTAACATACAAGCCTATGTGATGAATAAACAGTTGACCACTAAGTTACCAAAACTCGCTGTATACAATGATGTTAAGCACATAGAATGTCTAAACCTGGCAGATCCGACTTACCATTTGCCAGGGTCGATCGATCTTCTGCTAGGAGTGAGGGAATATGCAGACATTCTACAACCGGAGCTAATCAAAGGTCCACCGGGCACACCATGCGCACAACGAACCAGCCTGGGTTGGATTTTATTCGGAGAGATACACAACAAAAATGAAGACAACTCTTTTCTTGTTATGCACCATCAAGTAGATATGGATAATATGTTGAAAACACTCTGGGAAATAGATACTGAAACGAAAAGAAAATACACACAAGAAGAGCAGTTATGTGAAGATATTTACAAAAGAACATACACAAGGAATGAAGACGGTAGATACGTCGTTTCCTTACCTTTCAAAACACAAAACCCTAAATCACCAGACGGTAATACACGAGAAATAGCCATGCGTCGATTGTTACAGTTAGAAAGAAAATTTACAAAGCAACCAGACTTAAAGGAGGCATATGAGAAAGTTATAGAAGATTACGAAATGTTAAATCACCTGGAAGAAGTACCTGCAGAAGATTTGACAAAGAAAGCTGTATACTTACCTCACCATGCGGTTGTCCGAAGTGATAAAGAGACTACCAAAACAAGAGTTGTCTACGATGCTTCCTGCAAAGGTTCCAACAACATCTCACTCAATGACGAATTACTAGTTGGACCTTTAATTCAAGACGACCTTCGCAGCATTATAATGAGATGGAGGATGCACGCCGTTTGCTTTGTAGCCGACATTGAAAAAATGTATAGAATGGTAGGGCTGTCCAAAACTCAAACGGATTTCCAACGGATCCTGTGGAGAAAAGACCCGTCTGAACCTGTCAAAGATTACCGTTTACTTACCGTAACGTTTGGCACAGCTCCAGCACCTTACTTAGCATGCAGAACCTTACTCCAGCTGGCAAATGATGAGGGTCAAAATTATCCTATCGCTGCGCAAATGATATCAGATTTTTATGTCGACGATCTGTTGTCTGGAACGGACACGCTAGAAACGGCTGTTGAAGCTAGTCACCAACTAAAAGAGTTAATGAAAAGGGGCGGTTTCGTATTAAAGAAATGGTCGTCAAACCATGTGGACTTCATGAAATCCATACCACCAGACGAAAGATCTCAAAATGCACTCCTCGATTTGAATATCGCTGGAAAGGTGAAGACGCTGGGAATCCTTTGGAACCTGAAAACAAACAAATTTGAATACAAATTTAACTTGAAACCTGTAGAAGGTGATACAACCAAACGAATCATTTTCTCAGATGTGCAAAAATTATATGATCCTCTGGGATGGTTGTCCCCAAGCATAATTACAGCCAAGTTACTAATGCAAAAACTCTGGCTGGAACGAATAAGCTGGGACGAAAAAATTAGTCAGGACTTAGAAAATGAATGGTTACACATAAGATCCGATTTTGAACATATTAATGACATTTGTGTTGATAGATGGATACACACAACAGTCGAAAACAAAGAATACATTCAGTTGCATGGATTCAGCGATGCATCATCACGTGCTTACGCAGCGGTTGTGTACGTGAGAGTAACTTGCCCCAAGGGTGAAATTCACACCAATCTGATGGCAGCTAGAACACGAGTTGCTCCGTTAAAAACGATTTCTATTCCCCGACTCGAATTGTGTGGAGCACTGCTGTTGTCACAATTACTAAACCACGTAGGTAGAGCAATGAAAATACCTAAATCACAAATGTTCGCTTGGACAGATTCATCAATTGTCTTGGCGTGGTTGTCTGGCGAACCCTCCAGGTGGAAGACATTTGTGGCGAACCGGGTGGTGGAGATATTGGACAATATAAACTGCAATCAATGGTATCACGTGTTATCCAATGAAAATCCCGCCGATATTGCTTCTCGAGGGTTAGCAGTAGAAGATTTAAAAAAATGTAATTTCTGGTGGAAGGGGCCAAGTTGGCTGAGCACGGAAGAAATCAAATTCAGTCGGCTGGACAACACACAAACCGATGAAGAAAAGAAAACAATCAAAGAGTTACAAACAAACTTGAAACTTAAAAACATGGATAATGATGACACAAAAATGATAGAACAGTTTAAAAATTTCAATAATTTAAAGGAATTGCTTACAGTCATCTGCTACTGTCGAAGATTCCTACATTATAAAAGCAACATCGTTATTTCTGAATTCGAGAAACATATCACGACAAAAGAACTAGAAGAGTCACTACATAAATGTATAAAAATGGCTCAAGAAAACGACTTTGAAGAGGAAATTCAACCACTAAAAAACGGAAATGAAGTAAAGAAAAGAAGCCCTTTGAAATCGTTGAACCCCTATTTAGATACCAATGAAGTCATACGAGTAGGAGGAAGATTGAGAAATGCAGATATTGCATTTGAAAGTAAACACCCAATCATACTTGGAAACAGAACCGAATTGACTCGATTGATTGTGAAGAATGCACATGCAGAGACACTTCATGGAGGGGTGCAATTGATGTTGGCCTATATTAGATCCAGGTACTGGATACTACGAGCCAAAAACGTCGTGAAGGCATGTATACGACAATGTCTGGTGTGTGCTAAACATAGTGCCACCGCAAAAAGACAACTAATGGGTGATTTACCAAAAGAGCGCGTTACTCCAGCCAGACCATTCCTTCATAGTGGAGTCGATTTTGCAGGGCCATTTCAAGTGTTGATATCAAAAGGGAGAGGAGCCAGAACCAACAAAGCATATATCGCCATTTTTATCTGTATGGCAGTCAAAGCAATACACCTTGAATTGGTTGGTAATTTAACGGCAGAAGCGTTTATTGGTGCATTTAAAAGGTTTACATCTAGACGAGGCAAATGTGCCCACTTATGGAGCGATCAAGGCAGGAACTTTGTCGGCAGTAGTAAAGATCTCATCGCTGCATTACAAGACGCGCAATGTGAGCTCCCAAGAGACGTAGCAGACTCACTAGCGAAGGATGGAACCCAATGGCATTTCATACCTGCGTACAGTCCGAACTTCGGCGGTCTCTGGGAGGCAGGAGTTAAATCGATTAAACACCACTTGAAGAGAGTTCTTACGACTAACCTAACCTTTGAAGAAACGTCAACCTTATTATGTCAGATTGAAGCCTGTTTAAATTCCCGCCCTCTCACCCCTGCAGATGAGTCAGATATCGATGCAATGGAAATGCTAACCCCAGGACACTTTCTAATTGGAGAATCTCCAATTGTAGTGCCACATCCAAACCTAGAAAATATAAAATTTACTTACCTTTCACGTTGGCAGCACACGCAGAAACTTCTGGGAGATTTCTGGAAAAAATGGCAAATGGAGTATTTAACACGTCTGCAGCAAAGACCTAAATGGTTAAAACGAGAGACAGAATTAGAAAAGGGACAAATAGTACTTATAAAAACAGACAACTTACCACCTGGAAAATGGCATTTGGGAAGAATAATTGAAAAACACCCTGGACCGGATGGTCTGACCAGAGTCTATAGTGTAAAAAGTGGAGATAGTGTCATCAAAAGATGCATTACTAAATTGTGTCACTTACCTGTGGACTGTAATGATGATTCTTAATATTATTAATCTTAATATTAATAATTTACTTACCTTACTTTGCACTGTTATTGTATTACATTCGTACCTGTTAAAGAAACTTAATTTAAACATGTATACTTACCTACCTGGGAAGTTGAATTGTTTACTACGGTGTTTTATTAATCCATAAAGTTGGATCTACCTTTATATAATTGAGTTAGCAATCATGGTACCAGCCTTTAATAATAATAATTAAGATTTCGCATGTTAACCTTCTTTTGTTAAAAGGACATGATAGTCCTTTGGGGGCCGGTATGTTGTATTGTATGTATAAAGATGTAAACCAATGTTCATTTAATTTAGTCGCATTAAAGGTGTTGTCAAGGAAGCACGCATTTCATTCTCACAAAAATCTAACTATACAATTTGCAACCTTATTACAAATAGAACAATTTGCTTTCAATAAAAATATCAGTGACAAAACTTTCACCATTTAAAAATCATTAAAATACAATTTCGAGACGATCGGCCTAGCAAACCTATTTCATTGGGAAATTCTTCATTGGTCTTCATGAAGCTTTCATGTGAATTAAGTAGGAAACCCTAAACCCTGGCCTGACGAAATTAACATAATTTAACAATTTTACTCATTATTTCTAAAACAACAGGTACACATCAAGCTGTCAATTTCCAGTTTTAGCTGACCTCGCATTGTATAGGTTTTTGGTACAACCAGAAGTCAGCTTATAGTGGTTATGTTTAATTGTGTAGCCGTACGTAAAATATCGATAATAATATGATAATAAGATGCTACAAAATTGCGATGCACGTTACTGTGAAATACTGTTTCTGCGAAGCCACTACACTTCGTAATTTCGTAGCATCGTATTAGCATTTATCGATATTTTGTGCGTCAAAATTCCGTATTCTACTCATTCACATGACATTTAGAACTAGGTAGTGTGTATTTATTTTATATCTTACTAGCTTCTGCCCGCGACTTCGTTCGTGTGAAATTTCACCCTCCCCCCATTCATCCTCTTAGGGGTGGAATTTCGAAAAACCCTTTCTTAGTGGATACCTATACTCTTCACAAAGAACACACCCTTCAAATTTCATGTCCCTAGGACTACCGGTTTAGGCTGTGCGTTGATATATCAGTCAGTCAGGACTTCGAATTTTATATATACCTATAGGTGTAGATTTTGTTATTCATATTATGCTGCACCGGTTGACGCTGAAAACCAGCGCTGGGGCTCTGTCTGTGGGGGTCGTAGCATTATGCTGAGCGATGATCGTTTTGCGAGGAAATAATTTATTTATTATTTATTTATTTATAGTTAATTAAAACGGCACAGGTCCAATTACATTAATTAACATAGAAATATAAAAATTAGAATAAAATAAGCATTAAAATAAAATACAATACGAAAATTAAATTCAAATTCAAAGATATACAATTCTTCGATAAAATTTTTAATAATTATTTGAGTAAGTGGTAGTGGTAGTGGATAATGCCTGTTTTTCACCCAACTTATTGTGTTTGTGTTCTTTCTTTGCGTCATGTTTACCGCAAATAAACGTATTTTCTTTCTTTTTTTTTTTAAAAGAAAGTCACGTAATTTTTTCCGTAAAATTCGTAGATACACGTGAATTCACACTACCTACATTAAATTACTATAGCCTCGGTAGTCATGGCGGCAATACATGGTAATTTTTTTTTAAATCCTCTTCATGGGTTTTTATTGCAAAAAATTAAACATTTTGACATATCGACACCTGCAAGGAAAAACATCGTACTTAATTAATTTTTAGTGGAGAGCGCGTCAAAGGTAGAAAAAAAAACTCTCAGGTTTCGGTTAAGTCGTAATGCCAACCAACCTTGAAAATTTGAGGCAACGAGGGAATGGCCATACTTTTTTATGATTTATATATTATAATAATCTATATATATATAAGGAGAAACTGACTGACTGACATATCAACGCACAGCCGAAACTGCAAGGACTAGGAACGTGAAATTTTGCATACGGCTTCCTTTTATTATGTAGGGGAGCACTAAGAAGGTAATTTAAGGTTTTTGGAAAATCGACCTTTAAGGGGGTGAAAAGGGGGGATTTTGTTTGTATGAAAAATCTTATTGCTTGTGTTAATAAACTTGAAATTTGGCACGATTACACGCAGACAAAGTCGCGGGCGAAGTGCTATATTATAATACTAGCGACCCGCCCCGGCTTCGCACGGGTGCAATACTGATATTAAGTACAGGTACTTCAAGAATGCCAGCACGCGCCGCCGCGGTCGGTACCGCAGCAACCGCTATGTCACTGCAAATCTGTAATATCTTCGAAAATATTCATTTAAATTACATGCTGTAAAGGGCTATATTTATCTATATTAAATGCACAATGTATTTAAGGTACTTAATTGGATAAGGATTAATAGTGTATTGCTTAAAATCGCTTCGTAAATAAGCCATTATTTCTCGTAAAAAGTAAAGGATAAAAATTAATTATTGTAGGTTATCCCTAAGAGATAGACATATACCATCGCGGACTTTTTTGTAGACCTTTTTAAGGTGTACAATACTGTAGTACATTATTTTGACTTATCTCGTAGGGTTCAGCCAGCGTTTGAAAAGTAAGCGCAAAAAAATGTGTTTATTTACGACATCACATGCATGCATGTATTATATATATAAACCTTCCTCTTGAATCACTCTATCTATTAAAAAAAACCGCATCAAAATCCGTTGCGTAGTTTTAAAGATCTATGCGTTCAAAGGGACAGAGAAAGCGACTTTGTTTTATAGGTACTATGTAGTGATAATCATAAAAAGTATAAGTTTGACGCGCTCTCTGAAAATTGACTAAAAATGCGTTACGATGTTTTTCCTTGCAGATGTCGATATGTTAATTTTTAGCTTCATAGTCTTAAGTGCCCAGAATAAATAAATAAATCAAATAGGTCGTAAAATGATGATCTAGCTAGGTATTCATAAATGGCGCGAGTGACCTGCAGGTCAGCATCTATTTATCTAGCTTGCAAATCATAACATGTATCTACCTAAACAGAAGTAGTTTAGGTACTTGCGTTACACCTTTTCCACCATAAGTAAAAATGTTGTACTATGGAAGAGCGAAGTCTCCTAACACAGGCATTGTTTGCTTAAAACGAGGCTCAAAACATTACACTCCTTTTTGTAAACTGAAGCATTAATAAACATTATTATTATTATTTCCTTTATTTAACTAAATACATATAAATTATATTTTTAAATATTAGAATATAAAAAATATAAAAACATTTAAAAATATAAAAAATAGTAGCCCACCGGTGGGAACAGGGTCCAAGCTACCGGCGGTCAGGGCTCCAGAGAGAGGAACCTCCTAACAATGCGGGCCGTGTCCAGCCTATCGATTCTGTAAAAATCTCACCGTGATAACGTAGGTGAAGTGAGCGTGGAGTGAGCTATCAATGGAGGCAAATCCCTAACATCAGGTGGAATGACAGCTCACTTCACCTTAGTTTTCACGGTGAGATTTTTACAGAATAGCACTGCAGAAGTACTGCTTTCTGAATCAAGCCCTTGATCCAGCCGCCCAACGAGAGCCTCCTGAGGTGTTGGTCGAGGCTCTTGGCTATTAATCCATTGGCTATCACGACTATCGGCACAATGATCGCTGAGTCCACATCCCACATGTCGACAACCTCGCGAGCCAAGTCAAGATACTTGATTTGTTTATCTTTCTTTATTATTACGATGTTTTGTATGCGAAAATGTTTTGCCAAGCTACGTGCTACAGAAGATACAATTTAGATATAAAATAATCAAGGGCCCTAATTAACTCGATTCCTTACTTCGAAACCACGCCAATTCCGCCATTCTCGCGTTGATTTCGCGAGGTTTCATTCATTAAGTTTCATAGAGAATTATGGTCAAGTTCCTATGATCCTTATCTTCATAATCTTTTTAGGTAAATACATTACGAAGGTTCCTAAAACGAGAAAAAAATACGAAAAGAAGAAGTTAACTTAGCCTTGTGTTCACCAACATTTAAATCAACTGATTAAATATTTAATCAGTTCTATATTTAAAATTTCCTTAGCCTTGTGTTAACCAATATTTAAATCAACTGATTAAATATTTAATCAGTTGATTTAAATGTCGGTGAACACAATAACACATCACATTGGTGATTAAATATTTAATCAGTTCCATATTTAAAATTTCCTTAGGAAATTTGACATAAACCGACTGTTTAAATACCTAACCGGTGCAGCGGTGGTTTGAATGTTGGTGAACTCTGGCCTTAGGAAATTCGAAATAAACCAATGTTTAAATACTTAACCGGTGGTTTGAACGTTGGTGAACTCAGGCCTTAGTAGTTAAACGTAATTATTAGTAAGTGCACCTAAACTTATATGTCAATAACGTTCCTCATGTGGTGATGTTAAAACGTTTAAAATAATTGGTTGATATAGTAATTAGGTACATTGGCTAATGATTCGAGAGAAACCTCAACTACATACTTACAAATACATCACAAAAATTATTATCATAAAACTATTTTGATTCCCCGACAAGTAAAAAGAAAACAAAAGTGTGAGCAGGTATCCCACTGGAGAGAGCCGCAACGTAACAGCTGGAGATTCGAACCCAGACAGGCATTTCGTGTAAAATATTTCATCATCCCTGCTCTCAAAACGGTGAAGGAAAACATCGTGAGGAAACCGGCATGTCTTAGAATCAAAAACTCGAAGACATGTGACAATCCACCAAGCCACATTGGGCTCGCGTGTCCCAAGGCCCACTTTCTCACTGTGTCCCAGCAGTAGGAACATTTTATTATGAAGAGTAAAATAAGGAATCTTGCCTCGTAAGATTGACTAAAGGGAAACCTATAGTAACTATTAACAATGTTAAACCTATAAGATTTCGTTTTTTCTATCTAACCCCCAATGAATTATGTACTAGATATGGCAGTTTGTTTACCTAACTAGCGCGTTCGTTTGAAAATGAAAAAAACAATTGGTCGAATTTAAATATTTTTTATTTTTGTCTATAAGTCTGATGAATTAAAATCTGCTGAATTAATAAAAGTCATAGAACAAAAGTTGTTGTTTATGATGTTAGTAATATAGTCCTGAGAGGTTGTTAATGTTCTATTAATAACCCTGTATGGGAGCGGAAGGTGTGACCTACAATTAAAGTTGAACTACTATCATTGCGCATGATGTCATTCATGCATGTTAAGGAAGTAAAGTAAAGCAAAGGTTGAACAATTGTTTTTTCGATGTATAACCATTTTTTTTTTCTTCTGTTTATTATTGTATTTTTTGAGCGAGAGATATTGCGTATCTCTTACGTCGCGTATTTGTTTATGTTACCCACACTAATCGTTAGTAGAAGCTTGTAATTGGCCATCGCTTACGCATTGTACTAGATATTAAAATGTATTAGCTGTAAGTTTTCCTAACACTAATAAAATAAAATAAAATAAAATGCTTTGTGTCTCTAAGATAAATGAACGTAGACGAAGCAAAGGGAGTATGTAAAGATCGTAGCACAAGACAAAGCATTGTTTCTACATACTTGAAAAGAAACTGACAGCCCTATTACTTGATCATTGTTATTATTCAATTATATTTTTTTTTAATGACTCTACACTCCAGATTTAATATTTGACATTGTGTGTTTCCGGGTTATTGGAAGGCTTGGTTTATATACTATTTTTGACAATTTTCATTTGACTGACAAGTTTGTTTTTATTTATTTACTACATTACTGCAGCGGCCAGCAAAGGAGGCACCGATGGACGAACGTGTAAATGAGGGCCGAGGCGAAGCCGAGGCAAGAGTATTAGTAGGAGTATCTCACCCACTTTCTTATTGTAGGTAGTCTTTGTACACTATTATAAACGATTCTGTCAATTGTCACCATGTACTACAATGTTTTGATGAATAAATGATTATTATTATTATTTGGCCAGTACAGCAATTTCGATTTATTTCGAAGAAAGTTGTCAAAATAATGCTCAAATTTCCAAACATGTCTAAGAAAAAAATATTTTCAATATTTGCATGCATTATTTAAGGTAGCTTGTACGATTTATTCCGGTCTGATCCCCTGAGTTCCCCCTCCACCCCCCCCCCCCCCCCTTGGATACCCCGCTAGATCTTCTTCTTACAGGGATAACAAAGTTTTGTAAACACATTTAATGTGCCTAATTTCTAAGCAAATAAACGACTATGATTATATTATAGATGCAGACTACGAGCTTATGCCTCCGATGTTCCAATTGGACGACTACGAGGAATGTTTTGAAGATCCTGAGGGGCTGTACTGCTCTGCAGAGTTAGCCATCGTCTCAGATAAGCCTAGCCCGCTCTTGACTATGATGCAGGTGAGTTTTTAGTCTCATCCATAACCTTTGCCAACTAGGGCTGCCCACGAAAAGCGAATTTAATCTATGCAAATAATAATATTTAAGTATGTAGGGAATAGGTTATTTTTTGTTATAACCGACGATACATTTTAACGCAGGGGCTCTAGTGGTAGCGGTTGTGCGAGTTTCTAAGGGAAATTCTGTGCTATGATCATCATTTCAGTCAAAAGACGTCTACTGCTGGTCACATAAGCCTCTCCTAAGCGTCTCCACATCGACCGGTTCCGTGCTTCTCGCATTCAGGGGATTCCTGCGATCTCCACCATTCTTTGTTATGATTTTCTCAAATAATATATTGTTTGCTAATGACTAAACCTATTTTAAGTGACCAGTTTAAGTTCGTAATAATTTATTGTGTGCACTTATACAATTAAACGTAGACAATTGCAATCATCAATTTTATAAGCACTTAAAGGTTTTGAGCTCAAACCCTAAGATCAAGGGGTTTGCATTGCTATAAACGATGACGATCATTTTGACATCTGTATTTTTTTAAATGAATAATAGAACGTTTCTTTTTATTAATGACTTTTTTTAGCATATTCCCTTTGCATGTTACCATATTTGTATCTCTTAAGACAAAATATAGCGTACTACCTATTTTATATGTATGACCTATTGTATACCTTTGTTTCACAAATAAACTTTATGATTATGATTACGATGACGACACAATAATGAACACACAATGTAGCAAATCTATATCTATACAAATAAATAATATTGAAGTATCGGTTTGTAATGTTAACATAACAGCTTTTACTAAATGTATATGAAAGTATATACGGTACATATAACAATAAAACAATTTTAATTATTTTTGTCTGTCTGTTTGTGTGCCGGCTAATCTCTGAAAAGTCTGGAGCGATTTTGATGAAATTGACGATTATTTTATGTACGTTTTCTGCAGGAGTATTCTGCACATTACCCTACACGCTACAATCATACGCTACTACGTCGTGGTATATGCATCAGTCAAACATGCAAAAAGTTCTACGAAGCTTCAGAAGGGGACCTAGGATCGGCCCTTGAGGCATGCGCCAACGAAACCTTTTATAACAATTACAAGCTAAAAGTGAGAGTGTTAAATGACTTCGCTTGTTCCAAACGCGAAAAGAACCAGCCAGTAGATTATGTGGATATAGCTGTGGGTGTGATATGCGTCGTAATATTGGTCACAAACATTGTCGCAAGCATTTGCGATTACTTTTTTGAAAAAGGAAAAGATATTGGAGGTTTGTTTTTTTGTATAATTTATATTCAGATAGCTTTAGAATTTATATTGACACGAGAATTTTATATATTAGACTAGCTGACCCCGCAAACGTCGTTTTGCAAAAAAAAAATAGATAGTAGCCGATTCTCAGACCTACCCGATATGCACACAAAATTTCATGCAAATCGGTCCAGCCATTTCGGAGGAGTATGGTAACTAACACTGTGACACGAGAATTTTATATATTAGATATAAATAGATTTCCTATATATTGTCAGGTCGTTAACGTTTACAATCCAACTTTGATTTTTTATCCCTTTTTTTACACTCTAACGGGTTTGGCCATCCTCTGAGAACAAAATCAAAGTGGCTGAAACTTTGCCCAATGCCTTTCTTTCCTTTTATTTTTAAGTATCTCATTCCTCAAGTCATCATCATCATCAATCGTTTTCAGGTTTCAGGTATCTGTACTGTTTCTCAATATTTCGTAATTGGGGCAAACTGGTGGCGCCTCCAGCAGATGGTAGAGAAGGTTCTCTACATGGATTAAGAGGAATTCATGGTATCAGGTAAAGTCTATCCACAACTGTATCTAATCTACAGGGTACTACTACTAATGCATGTCCCTGCCGGACATGGTTTAGTACATGATTCTGGACGCCCCACGCATTGAAATTTTTAGACGCTTATTAAAAGAAAAATCTACTGTGTCCTTAAAATGCGGTACCTATGCGGTCAAAATGTCCTTCTAAATCTCTCTGTTTTGTGCAATCTCTGATGATTATATCGTCACATCAGCTTCGCCACGGTCTACCTCGAGGGCAATGTCCTCCCTCAGGCGTACAGTGAGTGACGATCATATTTTAATAAATTGTATTTATTTGTTGCAGGACATTGAATACGGTTTTCGTCATTATAGGACACTCAATTATAATCTGTGTCATTTCTGTTGAAAACTCTAAGTTTATAGAAAACGTAAGTTATACTTATCCTAATACATATTTAGTAAAAAACTTTAGAGATCTTTTCATTGAGCAATATAATCAACAAAAGGCTTTATTTTTAAAATAATTGAAAAGGAAAGAATTTGAAAATTGCCTGATTCATATAATAATGAAAATGAGGTTTTAATTTCAGATGTTCCGTGCTAACCTCGTGCACATGTTACTGAACGGGACACTGATAATGCAAACATTCTTGTTGTTCTCGTCCTTTCTACTAGTGTATAAGTGGCTGATATGTTCAGAGAAACACGAACCTTCGTGGAAGATGCTGCCCAAGCTATTCATGATGAGGTGGTTGAGGTGAGAAAAATACATGTAGTTGGCGATATTGAAGCACCACACCATGTTTTAGGAACATACCTAAGTCAGTTTGAGACTTGACGTATGAAAGACAAACAGACTTACTTGCTTTTTCCCGTCTATGTTGGGGTCGGTTTCCAGTCTAACCAGATTCAGTTAAATACCAGTATTTTACATGGAGCCTCTGCCTATCAGTGCATGAACAGGGGTGGCCCATTGGTCTGCCCCGACCGGCATGTCCTAGAACCAAAAATTCGAAGATATGTGACATCTACTAACCCGCACTCCGCGTGTTAGTCGGACCAATGGCTAAACGTGCTTTCTGAGGCACCGAGGGTCTCGATAATTATGTAATGGATGGAACTCATCCATGCACCGACCGTTTCAAAACAGGATAATTTGTATCACTTTATTGAGGATTCGGAAGATGAATAAGTAATAAATCCTACTATCCTACTAATATTATAAATGCGAAAGTTTGTGAGGATGGATGTTTGTTACTCTTTCACGCAAAAACTACTGAACGAATTTTAATGAAATTTTACAGTAATATAGTTTAAACATCAGAATAACACATAGGATACTTTTTATCCCGATATTCCCACGGGATAAAAACTTACACGGGTGAAACCGCGGGGCGTAGCTAGTGTTAACAATAAATGTTTGTTGCAGATTGACTCCATCGTACGCCGTCATCTTAGCCTTGACAGCTACTTGGCTTGGGAGACTAACATCAGGACCTTACTGGAACGTAAGCTTCACTTCACAACTGTTCAAATCAGTGTCAGGTGGTAGGTACATCTTGTGTTGTCATCTGACATTATGCCAAGCTGAGGCCCTTTTGGCATTATAATCTTTGTTTTCTATTTTTTTTTTTGGTGTAACGCCATTATACGCATTTTTCTTTTTTTATTTTATAACTATGTTTTCTACTGCACCAGTATTTATGACAAAATATAATATTAGGTATCATCATCATTATCATTTCCGCCGAAAGATGTCCACTGGACTGCTGGACGTAGGCCTCCCCAAGCACCGCCAATCATCAATCATCACCACGAATATATATTAAATACGGCCTTTTGAATAGTCACTTCTCTATTATATTAGGTACAGGCCGCCAGGCCTGTCCCGGCTTCGCACGGGTGGACATTTATTTTTTAAATATTTTATTTTTTCTTGCAATTAAAATAGCCATATTAATCAGTGATAATGTAGCATTCAAATGGTGAAAGAATTTTTAAAATCGGTCCAGTACTTTTTGAGCCAATTCGTTACAAACATACATACAAATCTTTCCTCTTTATAATATTAGTTTATTAATTTCGTTCTCCTTGTTGGATTATAATTCAGGTTCTTGATCTTGAGGAATTTTGGAGATTAAAAAAACACACCATTACTTTGAACATTCGTCAAAGACATCTTTTTTATTATTATAATAATTTTTACAGAGTTGCCAATTGTTAAAACCAAAGAGTAATATTACACAAAATGTCATAGATTAAACATATATTTTCTACATCCTCCACAGCCAGACAGGAGATCAAGTTATACAACACTAATAAATTTAACTCAACAATAATCTAAGAGAATGTGACGTGTACATAATATATTTTTCAAAATAATAACAAAATCTTTAATTGTTTCATTATAGTTCTTAGTAGCATAACTATACTCACAATAGTAATAACATTATCAATCATACTGTTTCTCGTATCAATACAATAATTACCTACGTACATACCCTAATATGATTACATAATATCAATCTCTTATGAAATCAAGATCAATTATTATTAACACTGTCAATCATAACGCAATACAAAATAATTGGTTTTTGTTATTTCAATTATCCATAGGGCAGATATGCAAGTCATAATAGGGTGTTATTCATAACTAGCTTCTGGCCGCGACTTCGTCCGCGTAAATTTTTTTGTTTCCCCGACCCACCCCGTCGCAACGTGTCACAAACTTCAGACTTTTTTTCTTTTTGCTCAACTCCTAAGGGTCCTAGCGTCAAGTTTAATAGAATATAGCCTTCCTCAAGAACTGGGCTATCAAACGCAAAAATATTTTTATATATGCGACCAATACTTCCTGAGATTTAGAGCTTTCAAACCGTCTTTCAAACAAACAAACTCTTCAGCTTTATTATTAGTATTATTTTAAAACTATGATATCTCCTAAGATATACATTGAAATCAAATGATGTCAGAGGCAATTTTGTTCAAAATTAAATACATGTGATTAATAACGTATTTATTTGGATAAGGATTAATACCATGTTTATAAAAACACCTTCGCAAATAATGCATTATTTTAGAACAAATTTGGTTAGCATAAAAGAGGTTATAGTGAGCTAACCTTAAAAGATAGACATATGCTGTCGCGGACTTTTTTTTAAACTTTTAAAGGGGAACAATTCTGTCATATATGATTTTTGCGAAACTTTAACCGTTTACGCAGCGCACGCAGCGGAAGCTCTCAATAGGAAAAAAATCCCCCGATTTTGAAACATTCTTCATTGGTGCTCCGCTCCTATTGGTTTTAACGTGATGATATATAGCCTATAGCCTTCCTCGATGAATGGGCTATCTAACACTGAAAGAGTTTTTCAAATCAGACCAGGAGTTCCTGAGATTAGCGCGTTCAAACAAACAAACAAACAAACCAACTCTTCAGCTTTATAATATTAGTATAGACTAGATTCTGCCCGCGACTTCGTCCGCGTGATATTTTTTTTTCCCCGACCCACCCCGCGTCATATCGTATCGCCTGCCTGTGCTATTATTTACAAGACTTCGTTTTCGCTTTTTGCTCAACTCCTACACGACCTAGCGTCAAGTTTAATAGCCTTTAGCCTTCCTCAAGAACTGGGCTATCAAACGCAAAAATATTTTTATATATGCGACCAATACTTCCAGAGATTTAGAGCTTTCAAACCGTGTTTCAAACAAACAAACTCTTCAGCTTTATTATTAGCATTATTTTAAAACTATGATATCTCCTAAGATATACATTGAAATCAAATGATGTCAGAGGCAATTTTGTTCAAAATTAAATACATGTGATGAATAACGTATTTATTTGGATAAGGATTAATACCATGTTTATAAAAACACCTTCGCAAATAATGCATTATTTTAGAACAAATTTGGTTAGCATAAAAGAGGTTATAGTGAGCTAACCTTAAAAGATAGACATATTATGCTGTCGCGGACTTTTTTTTTAACTTTTAAAGGGGAACAATTCTGTCATATATGATTTTTGCGAAACTTTAACCGTTTACGCAGCGCACGCAGCGGAAGCTCTCAATAGGATAAAAATCCCCCAATTTTGAAACATTCTACATTGGTGCTCCGCTCCTATTGGATTTAGCGTGATGACATATAGCCTATAGCCTTCCTCGATGAATGGGCTATCTAACACTGAAAGAGTTTTTCAAATCGGACCAGTAGTTCCTGAGATTAGCGCGTTCAAACAAACAAACAAACAAACAAACTCTTCAGCTTTATAATATTATATATAATATATATATAGTATAGATAATTGTACGTAACGGATATGAAAAAGATATGAAAATGAATTTAATGTAACAGAAAAGATAACAGATAGGAATTATAAGGACTAGTATATAATATGTTCTATGTCCCCTTCCCCTCGGACAGCCATTGCGCACGGACGTGTTTACCCAAATAGTCTATTTTATTAAATCCATATTTAAATTTTAATACTAAAATTAAAATAATTCGTCGAGTCTAATTCTCGAAAAGTACCAGGCGCGCAAAGTGTTACAAGAGATCGAGTCACGCGGCGAGCGAGGCGAGATAACAAGTTCGTGTCCACGCTACCCATCTCTGTCGACTGCGCGTGAGTCATTACCACCTGACTCCGCCCTCTACATTGATACTAGTAATTACAAGTGCCTAACAAATTACACTTAGCAACGTGTGTCAACGCGTCAATCACTTGTTAACTCCAGACGTAAGGTGCATATATATTTTTTTTTTTAACTTTTCAAAATGATGAACCGGACGCCACCTAAATCTGGCAGTGAACCTCTTCTTCACCACAGTTCTGAGCCCGATTTGACAACACCAGTTTCGGAACTATCGGTTGACAGAATCACTGTACGACAGAAACGTAAACATGATTCTGAACAATCAATTGAGATGAAATCTCTCCGGGAAGACATTATGTCATCACTTGATGCCTTGAGAAAGGAGCAGCAAGAGAAATTTAGTTTGATGCAATATAATTTAGACGAAATAAAGGTTCAAAATACGGAATTGAGAAAAACGGTTGAGTTTTTGAGTGGTAAATATGACGATCTCATGACTAAATTGGCCCTTTTGGAAAATGAAAAGAGGAGCACATTGGAATATGTAGGACATTTAGAGGAAAAAGTTGAGATTATGGAACGAAATTCAAAATCATCAAGCCTAGAAATTCGTAATGTACCTAAAAAACCTAACGAGTCAAAGGATGACCTTATAAATATTGTAAAAAATCTGGGAACTGCTGTGAGCACCGAAATACATACAAGCGAGCTCAGAGATGTTTATCGTCTTACTACTAACAGAAAACCCCAAACTGATGGGCCTATTACCGTCGAATTTACGTCAACCATAATCAAGGATAAACTTCTAACTAACATTAAAACCTATAATCGCGACCACAAGACCAACCGACTTAACAGCTCACACATTAAATTGCCGGGAAATAGTCCTGTATTCATCTCTGAGAGTCTTACAACTAAAGCTAGGAAGCTGTTCTATCAAGCAAGAGAGGTTACAAAGCTAAATGCCTATGCGTACATCACATGGCAAAGTCTACATAAAAAAGGAAGAGGGAGCGCCGGCAAAGAGAATATTACAGGAATCCGACTTTGAAGGTCTGAAACAACAACAAAAATGACTCGATACACTTAATAACACCCAACAACGCGACCTACCTAAAACATTTATGCTCTGTCTGAAAATTGCATGCCATGTTAAATTTCCTGTATTTCACATATTTTTAAGTTTTTTTCTTATGATTTTTATATTTTTATACGTGTATGCCAACACACTAAAACCAAGTTACTTTAGAACCCCATTTACACTATACAAACAAACACTACACAAAAAAACAACCAACAAACACAATATATTTAATGCATTATATCAGTTTTTACTACTCGTATACACATTCACAGTTATCTCTCTGTATTTTCTACATCACATTCAAATATACATCACTAGCTCTTACCAATGGTTCAGTCCGAGTGAAACCGAAATAATTGTTAGCCCATGTGTTGTTCCAGGTTATAGAATATCTGTCTGCCAAATTTCTTTAGTAGCAATCATCCATCCACCCATACATCCACTCATCCTCACAAGCTTTTACACTTGTAGTATTAAAAATATTACTGCACGCTACCATACATGCTTGTTTACTATGTGTTTGTTTAAAATCGTTATCGATATTAAAGATGAATTATGCACAGAATACCTTATGTCCCCCCAGTCCGGTACACCCATAAAAAAACTACTTAACAGTGGACAGCGTGTCAGAAATTATTAGCAATATAGATCGGCTCTCAGTCTCTACCACACTTAATTGTGACCCCGAAGACTGCACTAGCTATGTCACTAACCCTTGCAAGCGATTAAAAATAATTACCCAGAACATTCGCTCTATTCATGCAAACTTCGACTCTTTCTTAACCCTCCTCCATAGAATAAGTCTTGACTGCGAAATACTAGTACTGACTGAGTGCTGGCTTAAACGTTATAATGATTCAATCCCAACTATCGATAACTACTCCTATTATCAAACAAAAAAACACTTAAACCAGAACGATGGTGTAGTCCTTTATGTAAAAAATATAGAAAACTACACAGTCGAAGAACCTGACGTCTCAGATGCCAGTTGTCTAGTGCTAAAAATTGGCACCGATAAGGCAATAATATGCATTTATAGATCTCCGTCTATTAGAGACGTAAATAACTTCCTACAATCCCTAAACGCTCTTTTAACAAGCCTGGTTACATTTAAAAACATAGTTATAGTTGGTGACATTAATCTTGACATTGCATGTACTATATCTTCAAACCAAACCTCGGATTATCTCGATCTCATAGCTTCTCATGGCCTGCTACCTGCTCACTCACTTCCCACTCGAGAGAATGCCTGTCTTGACCACATCATGCTTAAAACTAACTTGACTGCACTTACCATAGTATTACACGCCTCCGTCACCGACCATAACCCTGTAATGCTGTGCCTTAATCAAAAACAATATGTCAATCTACGGCCATGCACCATTTTGAAGACTAATTACGAAACTCTTGATAGTAAGATGAAGACCACTAATTTCGAACCAATTTACGAGCATACCGACGCCAATGAAGCGACAAAAAGTTTAGTTACCACTCTAGCTAGAATCATAAATACTCACACTTATATAATTAAGATTCCAAATAAAAAACGCCTACTCAAACCGTGGATGACCATTAGTATGCTCCGCTGTATGCGTAATAAAGATGCAATGCACAAAAAACTCAAGATGTCTCCGAATAATGATATATTAAGTATTACATATAAAAGATGTAGAAACTACTGCACAAAAATCTTAAAAAAACTAAAAAGAGATTATGACAGGAGAGAATTGAGTGAGGCTTCAAAAGACAATAAAAAGATTTGGAAGGTGATAAAGAGAGTAACAAATACAGACAAGCCAAACACACCCAACACTGATTTATTGGCCTGTTCTACTTCACCTCAGGACTCGGTTGACAAGGTTAACAACTTTTTTGCCAACATCGGCAAGGAACTTGCAGATAACTTTTCTTGCCCACCTGATAGTCAAAAAATCCCACCAGATATTGCCTCCACATCATCACCTTTACAATCATTCGTCATGTTAGACACCGATGAAGCGGAGGTTGGGGAGGTACTAATGTCATTGAAATCAGATTCTGCTATGGGCTGGGACAATATTCCTACACAGTTTTTGAAACGCTATTCATTGACACTGGTCCCCATACTCACACATATTTTTAATCTCTGCTTCCATACCGGCACTTTCCCCCTGTACTTTAAAAAGGCCATCATACACCCTATTCATAAAAATGGGAGCAAAAAGCTTCCAAATAATTATCGTCCTATTGCAGTATTACCTTCCATTTCTAAAGTTCTAGAACGCCTAATCAACAAAAGGCTTGTGACTTATATGGAAGATAAAAAGCTTTTTTCTCCCAACCAATTCGGCTTTAGACGCAACAAATCTACTAGCAGTGCTGTAAATGACTTAATCGACCATGTTACAAAAAAAATTGACAATAAACAGAAAGTATTGTCAATTTTTTTGGACTTAAAAAAGGCATTCGATACGGTTTCAATTTCTGACTTATTAATAAAGCTGGAGGAACTCGGGATTCGTGGCCAAACACTTAATATCTTTGGGGACTACCTTGAAAACCGAACTCAGTGTGTAAAAATACAAAATTACCTCAGTAGAGAGGAACCGGTGACATTCGGCGTTCCCCAAGGCAGTGTGCTTGGCCCAACCCTGTTTCTGATTTATGTTAACCAATTATGTAATCTGAGTTTGGAAAGTGGAAGAATCGTGGCGTTTGCTGATGACACCGTCCTTACCTTCTCTGGCGCGACTTGGGATGACACCTTCATTTCCGCACAAAAAGGACTAAATAGTGTTCTACAATGGCTCAAAAGACACATTCTCACAATAAATACCGATAAAACTAAAATTCTTACGTACAGCTTGCGACATTCCACTCAACCTCCTGATTCATACGCCTTGGTAGCGCACTCATGTTTACTGTCTGGTTCTGCGATATGTACATGTCCAAAATTAGAACGTTGTCGAACCATAAAATATCTTGGTGTGACTCTTGATGATGGCCTGAGCTTTGCACCTCATATAGAGATACTGACAAAAAGAATCAGAAAGTTAATTTTTGTCTTTAGTAGTCTTCGCCACATAGCGGAACATAAAATTATCAGGTGTACATATTTTGCTCTTTGTCAGTCTCTCTTAACGTACTGTATATGCGCTTGGGGTGGTGCACCCAAGACGGTACTTTTGAAACTAGAACGAGCTCAGAGAGCCGTGCTGAAAATTAGTACCTTTCGGCCCATCCTTTTCCCAACTGAAGAACTTTATAAGAACTGTAAAGTCCTCACAGTCAGACAATTATTTGTATTGCACATATTACTATATCAGCATCAAAGAACCTCCTATGAAATAATCACCACAAGACGCAAAGACAAAGTATGTCAACCCTTCCGCTGTAAATACTCTTTCACAAGACGATTTCCCTGTTTCCAAGGTCCTCATCTCTACAATAGTCTTAACAGAATACTGAACTTTTACTCACTCCCTATAATGTCTTTTAAAAAGAAACTATATAATTGGCTACAAACCCTTAATTACAACAACACTGAAAGCTTATTGTTGACTCAATACAGCTCCCGTTAAACCCCTTATCCTCATTTGCTCCTCGCTCGCTACCATTACCCACAAATATAAGAATAACAATTCTCTCTCACACACACACACACACACACACACCCTCATACCCTCACATGCCCACCCTCACACACACCTTCACACACCACTACACGCACCACTCTTTTTCCTTTCCTAATTAATTTATATGTTTGTTTACCTTTACCATATAATGAACCAGTCGCATGATTGTAAAATGGCATGTATGTACTTAAATGCAATTAAGAAACATCCAATAAAGGGTCGGGCCCAGCATCTTTAACACAAGTTGTCTTGGCAACTTAGCAAGGGTGCTGGTGTCGCCACACTATTGTATAATTTACTTTAAACTGTTATGTACTGCCATGTGTTTAATTGTAAAAATGTAAAACTTGATGCAAATAAATTATTATTATTATTATGTATAAAAAATAATATTTGTTTTATTTAATGGGTCTTTAGGTCACTCATTTTATTCAGGAGGTTAATAAAAAACTATTATTTTGATTGACTTATATTGCTTTATTAAGTAGATACGATTATTTTAGGAAATTAATTTTGAGGAAACACATAATAATAATTAATATTAATATTAATATTAGCTTAATATTTAATTAATAATATCTTAATTAGTAATATCTTTGTTTATATATTTTACGACTAGAGTTTTTGTTTGGTTTGTCATTATGTTTTAACTGTGTTTGTTTCAGCTGTCGCCAAAGTTTACGTTTAATAGCTTTTTCGTTCTCTGATAACTCAGATATCTTTATATAGTTTCTTCTTTTTTTCTCAGCATCTTTTTTCTTTTCCTCATTCCATTTAATAGGATTATTTTACTTTAAACGTTCTCTATATATTTTTGTCGTTCTGCTGATGTCAATGGCATTTTATCTAAAACAAAAGTAAACATTATAAAATATCCACTAAGTAATTTTACTTTCATAATGAAAAGTAATTCTATTACTTTGAACATTATTTATTGAAATTGTTATTATTATTTATTATTATTATTTATTATGAGCCTGTTATGTCCCACTGCAGGGCAAAGGCCTCCCTTCCGTTTTTCCATATTCTCCTGTCTCTTGCTACATCTGGCCAATCCTTTAAATAGGCGTCCAATTCGTCACGCCATCTCTTTCTGGGCCTACCGCGTCGCCGATTCCTGTTGTTCGGAACCCAGTCAGTAAATTGTTATTATAATATTATTATTTAATAACCGACTTTAGATATAAAATTAAATAGTATATTATTGAAATGAGAGCATAAACATTTTAATCACAGTTTATACAGGGTTAATTACACCCTGTATTATGATTGATTGAATTTCACCCTGTATAAACCGTGATTAAAATTTTTAACCTGTCTGTATATGGATAAGGTGTTAATAAATCACCTCTAAGAATTTCGTGAGGCTGGTCGACATCGATAAACAAAACGATTAAAAACAAAAAAAAATGCGATTTTAATTATTCACAGAAAAAAGCTAAAAAACTATTTTTACGCGCACAGGAGGTACTCAGGCCATCCATGCTATTCCCTAAGGATACAGCCCTGCGGACAGCGCTGTCGCAGCGGTGAAAACAATAGTTTCAGCGCTGCGACAGCGCTGCCCGCAAGGCTGTATCCTTAGAGAATAGCTCCCCTGCGCAGGCGGCCGCAGCGCGCGCGCCGCTTGCGTGTTACGCGCGCGGTACAAGTACCTCACCCAACAATCGGCAGTCGTGGTCGTGCAAAATATCCGTCGTGCGGGAAGATCACCATGTAACACATCCCCATGTGTTACATGAGTAGATTCAATATTATTAAAAGTGACAGAGAGACATAAATAAGAGTGAAAACAAAGTGAATGTGAATGTTTAGAACGGTTGCTTTTTTTAAATGTTTCTCCGTGATTACTTATTTATTAAATATTATATTTGTATTAAACAACTCCTTAAATTTATTAATTTTATAACACCTTATATACGCAGCTTTACCTTTCATATCTGTTACGTAACAGAAAAAATGTAACGGAGAAATATCATATATGAATATTTAGCACGTGTCTAACCGTAGATAGAGAATGAACTATGGATTGGTCACTAAAATAACAATAATAAATCAGAGCGAGACACATTTATGAAACCAGTCTTATGAGTGAGCAAGACAGATATAGGGTTTTTTATCCCTTTTTGCGACTCACCTTTTTTCTGTTTGGAGCCAGTTTAGTTTGGCTCCCAACAAACAAGAACTGTCAACTCTCAGTGTCATCGTGTTAGAATTTCTTGGGAAAACTGTGTTTGCGACGCTTTCTTTTTATTTGTGTGAATGTGTAATTGCAGAACATAATATATATTATTTATATTATGGGGCGCTGTACTGTATTAAGTTGTACAAATCGACCACAACAAAAAAATGAAGACATAACCTTTCACCCGTAAGTAAGTTAGTTTTTCTAATGTAATAGTAGTATTTACGATTTAAAAAGCTCAGTCATTCATTTTATAAACACGTAATAATCAGAAGTTATGAAAAATTAAACGTGTTTGAAACGTTTTTATTGCATTTGTTTTTTAATTTTATTCTTGTAGTTTATTTTGATGGAGTTTGAGGGATACCAGTGTACTGTTTGGCAAGTTTACCCATAAATTCAAATTCCTATTAAATGTTTGTTATAATAGCGCTATTTCTTTTTACCAGTTTCCCAAAGAAACCAAGAATACGAGATCTGTGGATTCTCCTTACCGGACGAAAAAATTGGCAGCCAAACCAAAGTGCTCGGATATGTTCCAAACATTTTGAATCTTCTTGCTTTCGCAAAACGAAAAAACCATTTGACTTACTTGAATCCAGATTCAATTCCAAAACTTTTCATTCCTGTAAGTAACATCTACATGTCATTCTCATTTCGCAACAAAAAAAATATCTGAACAGGATAACAAGGTCCAAAATTTTTACAACAAATTTGTTTTATTCAAGGGTCAGTGATTGTATATTTTGAATAAACATTTTTTTCTTTCTACTATCTCTTATTTGTACCCAACTGCATCTAAGCAAAAAAGGCATTTCTTTTTGTAATAAGGTGCTGATACAGTTGAGCATTCACTTGTTACAGAACATCGAGCATGCGCCGTTTTTATATTTGTTGAACTGAACAACGAACCGAGCCAAGCTTAGATCCAAACATTACTATGAACATTTTCATGAGAATTCTAGTGAACGCTGTAGTCGATGCTCGTCAAAAAATATTCTTCACGAAGATGTCAGACTTGACGGTCGCGTGTGCTGCATTTATACTCGCTTTGGTTGCTTGGCTCGGCAAAAAGCTCGAAGCAATGCTCGCTAGAATGCTCGCCAGAACGCTCCATAGAATGCTCGCTAAAATGTTCTCGTATTTTTCTGAGATGTAACCTTCGCACAAATGCTCATTACAAGTGAATGCTCAAGTTTATCAGCACCTATATGCGTACAGATTTTGTTTTATGTGATCATGGGTAAAAGGTTGATTTCGATTACCCACGAATATGGGTAAAATTTTTCAGCTGGCAACCTCAATCTTATGTCACAAGACTATATCCATCTCATCCGGTGAACGCTGATAGCGAATCTATAGTTCATTCTCTATCTACGTGTCTAACCTACAAAATACTTCGTAAAGCCGTCAACAATTAGTTTTTTTTAATTGTTTCTACTGATTTCACTTCTGCAACCACGATTCTTTTCTCATAATAATATAAAACCTGGAAAGTACTTACCTAATTCAGATAGACCATGAAAACAAATATCACAAATGAATGTCGAATTATAACGTTACGCACAAAATTGATCGCACTGAGTGAAAGAACTAAATAGCCGAATCCACAGTTACGCCATCTGTTTACAGTGTTTGTTGTGTAATATTGTCCGTAAATTATTTTATTTCCAAGTTGGAAATAATGTTGTAAAACACTGTAACCGAGATGAATAACAGAGATGAGTAGAATATTGGACTTCCATTTAAATATGTAAATTATGTATTCATTACTGTTTGTTTTATTTATTTTAAGGAATAATCTATTTGAATGGATATAAACAAACTAAAAAAATACTAAGTTTTATATGAACACAATTAGATTTTTTTAAATATATTTTTAATGTTGCTTTAAGTAAAAATGGACATGATTTTCTGTATGAAATTTCTGTGGACACAATTTTAAAATTTGAAATATTAGAATATCATGCTTTCTCTTACTTACTGAGTATTATAAATTGTAGTTCTAAATACTTTTAGAATTAGGGTGAATAAAATTGAGCTATTACTGAAATGCCAAATAAAAAATAATCGAGCTGGACGCGGAGAGGGAAGCAAATGTACAATTTTCGTGAATAACACCCAATAATAGCCTGTACCCTATATATTTGGATATGTAGTGTTGAGTGTGTGTAATATGTATATATATATATATTTTTTTTTAAATAAACCAAATCAAAAAAGACATTAAAAATTTCAAATCAAATATCTACTAGGTAGCCTAGCAACCCGGCCAGAACGAGTTGTTTGCTCTTTGACCTTATCTTGCTCTACAGCAGTACTAGGAGGGACAACTGGAACCAACAACGGGGTCTCCTCAGGATCTGCTTGCGGAACATAAGTGTTAGATATAATTTTACCTGGAGCACTCTCCTTATGTTTTGGGAACTCTGCTTCAGGATCAGTAATCTCAAGAGGAAATAAACGCTGAAATGGACGTACCTTGGTGCCAGTTGATGTTCTCACCTTTGCTGTTCTGTTGATATTATCACGACCTGTAAAAATCTCTTATTATTCCTAGAGGCCATTTCACTCTTTTATCTTCTGTTTCCATCAAAACAATATCTCCAACATTTAGTTTAGTTTGTTTCTCCTTTCCTCTTTGTACTAAAGCTGTCAAATATTGTCTTGAATCTTTGTTTAAAGTCTTCTAGCGATGAACCTTCTTAGGGTAAGCATAAAAGCTTCTGTTGACAGTGACTTTGTTAACTCCAAGTGGACACAGCGATATACTGCACATGTGTATAGTACCACCCAACATTTTTCTCCACTGCGTAGGAACAGGGGGCCAGCCAGGTCGACGCCACTTACTTGGAATGGGGCAGTGCACTGAATTCTCTCACTTGGAAGCGGGGCAGTAGGTGCTTGTACTGATTTCGATCTGAATCTGGTACATACTACACATGAAGCTATAATCGATTTTGCGAGCCGTCTTATCCCTATAATCCAAAATTTGGCTCTTATATCTGCTGTCAATTGGTTAGCACCTGCGTGTTTGAGCTCTCGGTGTCTTTGCTCCACCAATCTTCTTACAATAATGTTTTTTTTTTTTTTCCTCTTTGGCAACTGAGCCGATGTCGACTATTCTGCCAGCGTCATGTAGTGACAGCAGCACAGCAAGATGAGCCGTCGAACGTTGCACTTTGTGGTAGTTGTTAATCTGAGGGGCAATTCTCGTAATTTTTAAGAACGTTCACAGTCTGATCTCAGTCTCAATCTGTCAAAAATACTTCAAATTTCCCTACATTTTGACAGGTTTTTGACATTTGTTTGTCGCCGAGTTGAGACTGCGACTAGATTTTGAACGTTTTAAATTACGAGAATTGGCCTACTTATGTTAGTAGCTGAAAAGACGATACAAGTTTTGTTAGTTAATATGTTTTTTTTTAATAAATAAATAGGTAGGTACTAATTATTACTCTACTACGACACAAATATTTACAATTATTATTACACACTAAGCTACATTTTCAGGTCATTGTCATTTAAAAATTTTGATAGGATTTGGATTAGTTTAGGGGAAAAGTTAGTTAAGAGGGATTGGAAGTTAGTAGGAAGTGTGATTTTAATTTTGGAAAGCTTAAGGTACAAATCAAAAGATTGGGAATTTGAAGGACATGAAAAAAAAATATGGTCCAGAGTACCGTCATCAAGACCTCATTCGCACAGGGAATTGTCACGGACACAAATCTTATTCAGGAATACTGGACTACAGCAGTGGCCGAGTCTCAGTCTACACAAGGATGAAACAGTTCTTTTGGATAGTTTAGTACATTTAAAAAACCAAGGTTTCCGTTGTATGTCGGGTTGGATGTTGCCTGGGAGCAGTACTGGAATCTTGATTGTCTCTGGAAAGTCTTCACTTGAGACTGAGTTTGTATTACAAATTGCAGTCTTCTTCAGCTCACTCTAACTCGTTCAAAGCGAGGGGAGATTTTGGCCACTCACTAGGTGCAGAGTACAACCACGACGGTCCCTCTAACCAACGAGAGGACAGCAGTTGGGCCGCGTCGCAGCCTCGAGACGGTAGATCAGCCCAATTTGATGCTCCTGGAATGTGATACCAGTTGTCAATGTTACTATTTTGTCTAATTTCCTTGACGCGGTTTCCAACGTAAGTATTCCATGGTAGCTCTTTTTTGATCCAGCACAAAGCAACACCTGAATCAGTCCAGCATCGTTCTTCACATTTCAGTTTAAGATCCTTTCGTGCTTCTGCCAATAATCTAGATCCTATTAGAGCTGCTAGTAATTCCAGACGAGGGATGGTTAGCTTTTCAAGGGGTGCCACCCGTGATTTTGCTGATATTATTCGTACTGAAACAATACCTTTATTTTCAGATCGTAAACATAAACATGCTGCAAATCCATCCTGACTAGCGTCAGAGAATAGATGAAGTTGTAATGTACTTTCATCAAATGGAGTCGCTGCACTATGGGAAAATCGCCTAATTATGTTACGTCTAAAACTCCGTATCTCAGTTATTTCAAAACTAAATGATCTGTAATTTTGCACACATATACGTGAAAGTATAAGGTTTACTAGAAAAAATAATAATTTTGAAAATTATGTTTATTAATTTATTTAAAAAATAAAACTTAAAAAAATACATGCATTTATATGAAAAAATATTTTTTTTTGTAATTTACTTACATAAAATAGAATTTATTATCATTTTATAAACAGTGTCTAACGAAAAAAAAAAAATGTACAAAATTCAACAAGCTCCTACAGATTTTCGTTGACAGCAAGAAGGGACTTGGCTTCATCGAAAAGTTCTTTCGATATTGTTTCTGGGGTATTTCTCAAACTTGATATAACTATATGGATCAGAAGTGTACAATAAGGTATGGAACACGTCTGTATTGGTAGCCGCTCTTGAACACTTTCTAGAATGATGAAGTCTAAACTTTTTGTAATCCTTGTTGCGGGATTCTTGAGCGTCTTCGGACAATTGTCCGATAGGTAAAATAGCATAGTACTCAATGATTTTTTTATGTACGGAGGAAGGCATATAATACCAATTATAAATATTTACGTACAGTTGGGCGGTACTATATGCGTATTCACCGAACTTTTTTGAATCAATATTCATTCCAGATGCCATAGTTTGTAGTATAATGTACATTCGTTTTATAAGTTCTACGTTTACACCTGTAATGTCTGCAGAGCAAGAGTAGTTCTGAAAAAATCTCCGAGCTGTGTTTCCGTTATTACTATTTCTAGTGCCTTGTCGAGGTTTATCGATATGCAGTCCCATTTCCTCCCTAAACCGCTTTTGTACCAGTTTTTTCTTTTCGTCTTTGTTTTTTTTATTTTCTGGTATAGTGGCTGACCACTTTTGGAAAGACAAGCTATAGGAAATGTGTAAAATCATCTCCATACTTCTAATCCAAGCGTGTAGTGTTGACAGTCCATATTGAAATGAACTTTCATTCACATCTTGTGTCCTAACTGCCTCTAAGTTATTCATTTGCCGAGGAGTAGCACCACAAATTGTACAAGAAGCACTCGAAGGAGTTTCAGTTAAAACTTGTGCTACTTTACCATCAATCATGGTTAAAAATAGGTTTCAAACCATTCTTATTTATCACGGAAGGAGACAGGTTTTTAATTTTATTTTTGATATCAGCCACAACAGACGCGGTTTTTTCAGGAGTTTCTTTGGCAAATTCTGTCAATATAGGTCTGCAATATCTTACGGATAAGCAAGTTTCATTTTTCAGATGATTATGTGAGAAGTAAAAAGATATTGGAAAAAAATAAAAAATTTATTTCGCGATATGTTTTGGCACCGTGTCAGAAAAGGCGCAAGTATGCGCAACTTTTTTTTTCTCCTTGTGTAAACTAATGTATAAAGATCGTAATACAACAAATATCTCGACATCGGCAAACAGCGGCAACGGGTAACAGTCTCGTTAAAAAAAAAGTAACCCGAAAATTATACCATCTTAAACTATATTGGTTAATTTTAATTTATTTATTTATTATACATAATATTATTTAAGAAACGTTATGAGGAGATTATAAGCATTTCAAAAATGTATAATACTTATACGTTTATATCAAAAACTTTCGAGTAATGTGGCGTTGAATTGTAGTAATGTATTGTGCCAAAATCACATCATAGAACATGAGTTAGCTTTGATGCCTTTTTATATACATTATGGTTAGCAAAAAATAATTTAAAAAATATAGAAAAGAAAGCTTATTTATAAGACTAAATTAATTAATTAGTTTTACTCCATAACAACGACTTTCACGTGAAACGGTTTTGAGACGGCCTTGTATGGGGCTTTCCCATAGTGCGCTGTAAGTCGTCTTAGTTAATGATAAGGGATTTCTTTTTGTAATCTTACCCAGTTCACATGGTGGTGGGAAGTCTTTTATGTTGCAACTCAGTTGATCTTCTTTAGTATGCCATTCAAGACCCAGTAGGGATATCACAGCATCATCTTTCCGATCTGGTTGGGGCGCTATTGTCCATTTTGTGAGGTCAAACTTGGCTTGGCTCATTATTTCTCTAGCTTCTGTCTTAAACTTTTTGACTTCTTCTTTAGTGTCCAAACTAGTTGTACAGTTGTCAACATAAAATGAGTCAACTAAAATATCTGCCGTACCTCTAAATTCTCCACTTACCTGGTTTAAATGATGCTGGATGGAAGCAGAAAGCAAAAATGGGCTGCAGGTCAACCCAAAAACCACTCGGCAGTGATGGTAAGTTATCATGTTACCTTTATCATCCCACCATAGAAATCTCAGCACATCTCTGTCTCTTGGTGACACTGATATTTGTAAAAATGCTTTGGATATATCAGCAATGGCGCCTATTGCCCTTTTTCGAAATCCATTTAATAATTTTGGAATTTTGTCTAACATGTTGATTCCTTTGTCCAGGCATAAATTCAAAGACTTACCATGTTCATCTTTGGCTGACGCATCAAACACGGGTCGAATCTTTGTAGTTAGACTTTTCTCCTTTACAACAGGTCGGTGTGGTAAGTAATGAGAAGATTTCATGTCTTTCTCTGGGTCCAGTACAATCTTGATAATCTCCTTGTCACACCATTCATTGAAAACTTGATTATAATCGTCATACATGTTGTTAGCCATCAATCTTTTTGTTACAGACTGCAATCGTCGTGAAGCAACATCGTGATTATTTAATAATTCATCGTGACCTACCTTCCAGGGGAGGAGAACTTCATACCGGCCCTTGTCGTTGATTGTCACATTCATTTCAAAATTTTCCAACACCTCCTCTTCAAGCTGGTGTTTTGTCTTGGTCTGAATCGGGTCACAAATACCTAAAGTTTCAAGAGACCAAAAATTAGACACATCTGCAGAACAAAACATTGTCACATGACCTGCTTGCATGGTTGTGCTTTGGGAGTTCGTAATTTTTCCTTGAAGAGTCCATCCAAGCTTAGTTTTTATTGCAACCAGTGTATCATGCAGTTTCACCATATCACCTGTAAGTACCAAACCAGAAAAGTCAGCACCTATAAGTAAGCCAATATCATCTGAGTGTGTGCTTTTTTTTGTCTGAAAGGGTGATGTTGTGTTTGGTAAGTAAGCGTGATATGTCATTGTTGGTATATTTGGGAATATTTCGACAGATGCATTTCTGTCCTAGAGCAGTCAGTTGAAAAGAAAACTTTTTATCTAAGCTTGATACATTCAAATCATAAACTTTGTACTGTTTAGAAGTTATTTCTACACCACCAAATAGAGTATGAGATAAAGTTTCGTTACCCACAGTTGGAATGTTGAGTTTCTGTGCAACATCCTCTCGAATGTATGACCTTTGTGCACCACTGTCGAACATAGCACGAACCATTACCTATTTCTCACCATTGCTAAGCAGAACGGATATTGTTTGAAGTAAGGTTGTTTCTGTACCCTTTTTAGTACTAGCAGACATGGTGGTGCTAGAAGTTTTATCACTCGCTGTTGCTGATGTGGTACTGCTGAACCTGCTGGTAGCTTCAGTTGGGGTAGCGGAGAGCCCCTAAGACGACCCACTGACCGACTTTGGAGCATTATCGCTAACCTTTTGCCTTTGACCTGTGCAGAGAACTGCAGAATGACGCTGACCACATAACAAGCATTTAACAGGTGTCTTGCAAGTTTTTGGGTGGTATCCTTTTTTCAAACAAATAGCACAGGCTTTCTTTTGTTTCAGATGGGTTCTTCGGTCCTCTATAGTCATTTTTTGCATTTTATAACACTCCAGGCTGTTGTGTGAATCCTTTTCACACCAAACACATATTATGTTTTTCTTGGTGTTGGTTCCCTCTGTGTTTGTTAATAAACAACTAGCTGTTGGTTCTGGTGTAGAAGTAAGTGTTTTCTTGGCTAATAAAATCCTCTGTTCGCTTTCAACTTCTTTTCTCATAAATGTTAACAAGCTGTTTAGTTCTGTACTGATATCTTCATTTTCTTTCTTGTTTATTTCCCATACTTTTAATAATTCTTGAGGTAGTGCCGACTCAACCATGGGGAGTAAAAATGCCGCAAATTTGTCTTTCGTGACTCCCAGAGTCTCTAGCGCTCGCAGCATGGCACTTATTTTATCAAACAATGTAGTTAAGTTGTAACTCTCAACCTTGTTGATGAGTCCCAAAAGTTCCCGAACATACACTTGTATCAGAAGCTCTTCTCGGGCATATCTGGATTTTAATTGGTTTAAGCACTCATTGTACGATGTTGGTGTGAAGCTTTCTACTAGAGCCTTAGGTCTGAACCATCCGCCATCGCTTGCAGTAAGTATTGATATTTATCATTGATATCAATCTGTGGGTCATTATCTATTTTCTGGAATTGATCCCAGAAAGGTAGCCAGCCTTTTAAATCGCCCAAAGGTCGTGAATTGTAAGGTTGGAAGTTTGAAATTGCGTTTTTCTCTTTTTACGTCGATGCAATTATCGCTATTTATGTGTTGGCATCTACTTTTGTATTTGATGTCTAACATGATCTATCTTGATTTATACTCTACTAGCTTTTGCCCGCGACTTCGTCCGCGTGGAATAATGACTTCCGGAAAAAACAATTTATCCCCCTTTTCTCCCCGTTGGGAGGGAATTTCCAAAGATCCTCTCTTAGTGGTAGCCTACTCCTCCCAACAAACACACATGCCAAATTTCAGCTCTCTACTGCCAGTAGTTTCGGCTGTGCGTTGTCTGTCATTCACTCAGTAACGAAAGCGTTTTATATATATAGATATAGATAGCTGTGCCCACAACTCCGTCAGTGTGTAATTCCTTGTGTGTTATTAAGTTAATGTATTGGTAATATTGTTTAGATCACGTTCACATGAGGCTTAAGTACCTACCTATACAACGAAAATTACTCAGCGCAAAGCTTCCGGGTAAACTATGTTGAAAGTCGACCCGTAGAAAGAAATCTTTGTGTTCACGTGCCGGACGTGAACATAAAGATTTCTAGAACTGCTAACCCGGGAAAGACCGACGTACAACTGACCATGCGAGAAACAACTGACACTGAGATCTACTCCAGCAAAACGAAAAGTCTGCCCTTGAGCCTTATTAATTGTCATTGCATAACACACCGATACTGGGAATTGCGTTCTTTTAAATTGGAATATTGTATGAAGTTCGCGTTTGGATCCCCCGCCCTTTTATACCTCCCGCCGCAAGCCGCGTCAAGCGCGGCGACCGTTACACAAAAATAATCCTTATAGCATGATTCAGTATTCACCCGCGATGGCTTATTAGCGTATTTCATGTATAACTTTGGTGTTTCTGTACCGATTTCTATGATTCTTTTTTTATTAAATAGGTAATAATGTCAACATTTTTAATTACGGATGAGTGAGAGTGTTATAAACGTAAGAGTAGACAAATATAATCAGAAAGCTCCGAACCGCTAAGCTATCGGGAGTTACACGTGTTATTGTGAGTCAACCATAAAAGATAGACATTTGCTGTCGTGGAATTTTTATATAATTTTAAGGAGAATATTTCCGTCATACATGATTTCTGTGAAGCTTTAACCATTAAGGCTGCACACGCGAGGGAAGCTTAAAAAATGGAGTAAGTTCTCCTGTTTTCCCTTCACTGCTCTGCTCCTATTGATCGTAGCGTAATGAAAATATATATACTATAACCTGCCCAGGAGTATGAAGAACAATTGTACCAAGTTTCGTTGAAATCCGTCGAGTGGTTTTTGTTTCTATAACGAACATACAGACAGACAGACAGACAAAAATTTTACTAATTGCATTTTTGGCGTCAGTATCGATCACTAATCACCCGCTGATAGTTATTTTGGAAATATATTTAATGTACAGAATTGACCTCTCTACAGATTTATTATAAGTATAGATAGCAGATTCCATTTCGTTTTCTAATTTAACCTCGTCGTCGACGCAACTCATCAATTTTCTGACTTGTTTGTCTAACTCCGTGAGTTGGTTTTGCAGTTCTAATACTTTTAAGTACTGACCTGTGATCATCATTGCCTGTGCTTCATCTCCTGAATGGATTTCGAAAAGTTTCTCGAGCACGTTGGCCGTCTTCGTGAACAAAGTTCTGGTGACTTTTCTCTCCTTTCGGATCGCCTCAATATCATTTCCGCCGTCTGTCGCCATGTTTATTAATTTCGTTCTCCTTGTTGGATTATAATTCAGGTTCTTGATCTTGAGGAATTTTGGAGATTAAGGTGAATGGGAAGTGGTAGACCGCGAAATTCAAATTTTCTTACGTTTTTTGCAATTTGCAGGTCAGTGTCAGGTTGTATCTTGATAAAAATTTGATTCGCGACTATAACAGGTACGCATTTACAGAATTGTAATCATTAGAATTATTAATACATCTTCCTAAGTGAGATTTGTACCACAAACACTTTTTCATGAGAGATTTCTTCTTGTGGTACAAATCTAAGTTAGGAAGATGTATTAATGATTCTAATGATTATAATTATTTAGATACGTACCTGTTATAGTCGCGAATTAAATTTTGATCAAGATACAACCTAAAACAGACCTGCAAATTGCAAAAAATGTAAAAAAATTTGAATTTCGCGGTAACCACTGCGCTTTCACCTTAAAGAAACACGCTATTACTTTGATCATACGTCGACGGTCGAAGACATCTTTTTTATTATAATAATAATTTTTACAGAGTTGCCAATTGTTAAAACCACAGAGTAATATTACACAAAATGTCATAGATTAAACATAGATTTTCTACAATTAGTATAGATTGGTAAAAAAACGGAAACGGTGAAGGAAAGCATCGTGAGGAAACCGGTATGTCCTAGAACCAAAAATTCGAAGACAAGTGACATCTACAAACCCGCACTGGGCCCGCGTGGTGGGGAGCACTCTCACTCTGAGGAGGCCTGTATCCCAACAGTGGGAACATTATAGGCTGATTACATTATGTTATGTATAGGTAGAACATATCACAATAAGTTGAACAAGCTTTTGAAATCTTGAATAAGTGACTTCGGTCATATACACTGTAAACACAACAATACAACACATGAAAATACCAATACTAGTGCACAGATATTTTAAAATTTTCATATAAATCTAAACATCGAGACGAGTCGTAGAGTCGAGTCGAACAAGAAAAAAAAACACTTTCGGCTGTCGGGTTTTTCTGATATTTGAATTATGAGTTTGAGGTAATTTTCAAATTATCGAGCAATAAACTGCCATAATTAACAAAGTTCAGATTCCATTGCAACCAAAAACATATTAGGAACTTTTTAATACAAATGGTCACTCAAAAGTCAACTTGAAATACATTTCACTGAAGTATATGGAATGTAAATTATCTGAGATTAATAATACTGCTATAGATATTATGGTGACTAAGCTATTAGATACATATTTCTTATTGATTGAATTTTCGTATGCAGACTGGGAACTTCATTAGATATATGAAGTTTGATTTGTTGTCGTATCGTCGTCCCCGCATTGTATAGTTTTAACTGAACGCTTTCATGTTCTGTGCTTCTATCATTTTCAAGTCAAGGCTTTAATTTCCTTACAGAAAGCAGTTGGGAACGAGTTGAGTGATTGCCGCCGTCATTGGTGGAAGCATCTCCTCTACATCAACAATTACTCCGATAACTCCGAATGTATGATACAGTCTTGGTCAGTATTATTGAGTTGGTGCATAAATCCTTGGACACTTGGATGTCATTAAAAATTTTTTAGGTTTCAATTCGGTTACGCGCTAGAATAATCTATTATTCTACAGAATGTTCTAGGAGCTTTACGCCAAGGGTTTTAAAAGGGCGCGCGCGTTCCAAGTTGTTCAGTTTAGTTCAAAATGGAACCGCGTCAACTACGAGCGATCATGCTTTACGAGCATAATCTAGGAACGAGTGCGAGGCTAACGGCCGAGAAAATTAACACTGCGTTTGGAAAGGCACTATTGCTCATTCCAGTGAGTTATTGGTTTAAGTCTTTCGACAAGGGGGATACGAGTTGTGAAGATAAACCTCGCTCCGGTCGGCCAGTTGTCTTAGACGAAGACCTTCTACGCTCACATTTGGAAAGACATCCGGATGCGACTACCAGGGACTTAGAGAAGGAACTTGGGTACGACCATTCCACTATAATCCGGCACCTGCAAGCAATGGGCTATCACAAAATAATGAGTCGGTGGACACCCCACGCTTTGACAGACAGCGAGCGCGCTGCACGCTTGACCATATGCGAAAGTCTCCTCCTGCAACCACACAGACAAGACTTTCTCAGGTCCATTGTCACTGTCGACGAATCCTGGGTTCACTACAACAACAAAACGCGGCAGGCCTATTGGGTTCCACGCGGAGAGAGGGCGCCAACGGAACCGAAGCCAGATCGTCATGGACAAAAGATAATGTTATCAGTTTTCTGGGATTGGCAAGGCATTCTCTATTGGGAACTGTTGGACGAGAAGCAGACTATTAACGCTACTATTTATGGAGAGCAACTGCAAAAGTTAGCCTCAGATATAGCGACTAAGCCTCCAAAAAGGCTGTCTGTATCACTCCTTCAGGACAATGCTGGACCACATACTGCGAAGTCTGTCCGCCACATTCTGGAAAAGCCGAACTGGACAGTGTTACGTCACCCGCCATACAGTCCTGATATTGCGCCGTCGGACTATTGTCTGTTTCGGGCTCTAAAGTTACATATAAGAAAGAAGAAGTTTGAAAACTATGAACAACTCCAAGACGATATCGCCGAGTTTTTTGACCACCAGCCTCCTGCTTTTTGGGAACACGGCATGTCTTTGCCAGAGAGATGGTTACATGTTGTTGAACATGACGGTCATTATACTGTGGATTAATATTTCTTTAATAATAAATAGGTAAAATTATTTTTAATAAATGTGTTTGAGTGTCCAAGAACTTATGCACCAACCCGATAGTTAAGTTTAATGCAAGACCTCGTACAGCCCAATTAGAGTATTGAGTTAAAAGCATAATACAATGACCAAAACTTATTTTTTTTAAAGCCTGCTATTTTTATTAAGAAATAATGTGTTGACACTAGCATTACTTTATGCATTCAAAATTGAATATTATTGCCTTGAAAGTTAGTAAAAGTAGAGTTTCTTGCCCATTCTTCTCCACAAGTACCTACTACGCTTTGGAATGGGCAACTAGCTTCATCTTTCTGACTGACCAACCCCTTGACAATTCAAAAGTGCCTGTGTTTGATTGAATTAAATATCTCCTCTTTGCTCCAGGTATCTAGCAACAGATACCCAGCTCTACTTCATGGCCGCCACCCTCTTCGTCCTGTGCAGAACAAGTGTTAGTAGGAAGGTCGTACTCAGCCTTCTCTTCGTCCTAGGAGTGGTTATTCCCACACTACATACTTACTACCAAAACCTCGACGGTGTTCTAATAGTTAGTCCTGAGTAAGTTGGTCTTAAAATCTATACTATAATATTATAATGACGGCCCGAATAAGATCATTTTTAATACCTACGGATAGGGTTTACAAAACAAAATGTTCACTTACCTATATGTAGGAATGGAACGTTGTTTTTAGGGTTCCGTACCTGATAAGGAAAAAACGTAACCCTTATAGGATCACTTTGTTGTCCGTCCGTCCGTCCGTCCGTCCGTCTGTCAAGACCGTTTTTCTCAGGAACGCGTGGAGGTATCAAACTGAAATTTATATCTAATACTCAAGTCTACTGTCCCTTGGAGCTGTGAAAAAATTAAACTTCCAAGCCAAAGCAATCAAAAGATACAGCCGTTAATGCCGCGAATTTCCGCAAACTCGCACGGGAATCAAAACCTGCAGGGTACTTCCCGTAAACTTAGAATCTTGAAATTTGGTGCGAAGTAACGTCTTATAGTACAGATAAAGGAAAAATTGCGAAAACCGTAAATTTTTAGTCACATCATATAATAAAAAATATTTTTGCAATTTTAAAGTTACTACTTCTTTTCTCTGAACGCGTAAAGATATTAAATTGAAATTGATATCAAATACTCAAATCTATAATACCTTTAAGATGTAACAAAATCAAACTTTTATGTCAACGCAATCAAAAGAAATATCAATTTAAGCCGCATATTTTCAAACTCTCAACTACTCGTGAGGGAATCAAAACCTACAGGGTACTTCCCATGAACTTAGAATCTTGAAATTTGGTACGAAGTAACGTCTTATAGTACAGATAAAGGAAAAATTGCGAACACCGTAAATTTTTAGTTACATCATACAATAAAAAATATTTTTGAAAATTTTAAAGTTACGACTTCTTTTCTCTTGAACGTGTAGAGGTATTAAATTGAAATTCATATCAAATACTCAGGTCTATAATACCTTTAAGCTGTAACAAAATAAAACTTTTATGCCAACGCAATCAAAAGAAATAGCAATTTAAGCCGCAACTACTCGCAAGGGAATCAAAACCTAAAGGGTGCTTCCAGTCGATCTAGAATCTTGAAATTTGGCATGAAGCCATGTTTAATAGCACATACAAAGGAAAAATTCCGAAAACCTTAAATTATTAGTTACATCGCATTTTTCAAATAATTGTAAATGGAATTTCCACATAATTTTCATACTTAGACATGTTTCCGTTAATTAACACTAGCACTACACGCAGTAGTACAACTACAGATAATGTTTTTTCGAACTTCAATGTTCAATGTGGTACTATTCATACCTTTTTCAGTCACCATTTACAGATCTGGTTCAAATTTAATTCATAATTAACATGTTTGTACCAGATTTCTAAATAGTGACTAAAAAAAATTGTAAATAAATAACTTTGATAAAAAAGCTTGCCCTCATTCGTAAGCAGACTTTTACAAGGCTGCTGCAAGGCTAGTGTAGGTATTTTAGTTATATTATAAAATAAAATGATATGTGTTAACATAAAATAAAGGATTACTGAAACGATAAAGAGACCTTTGTCATTAATTTATGCTCCTCCAGCTTTCCATATAAATTTCATTTTGCAATAAAAATACCATAACTATGACTCGATTCTCGTGATGGGTGAACTTTTACTTATATACCTACAGGTTTATTTACTTACTTATTTATATTGTTCACAAAATCCACAGCTCTTTGAAATTTTGTCTTAAAATATATAAACTAGTGTTACAGCCAATTACGGATTTACAATTTAATAGCTATACAATTGCAGCAGAAACAAACACGTTTGTACGGAACCCTCGGTGCGCGAGTCCGACTCGCACTTGGCCGGTTTTTTTTTTACTAAGATGTGTTTTGATGAGTTTTTCTAGTTTATTGAAGAATAAACAAGTATACTACATACGATTTAACTTTTCTCTGATCTCGTCCCTTTTATTTCCCACATATATTATTTACGAACAAATTCAAGAAATATAGTTAAGAACAACGGTCAGTAGTGAACAATTCACTTCCTCGCACAGTTAACCCTACAAGGCATCTAATTCTATAAGTGGAACACCGACTTTAATCGTTCCTACAGCTATAATAAAACTATTAGTAGCGACATCTCTTGACATCTCAGTGTACCGTATTTGGAACTGACACGGAACTGAAGTTGATTTTTCCGTAAAATATGGTTTTATTTTTATTTTTATAACTTGACATCTCAGTGTACCGTATTTGGAACTGACACGGAACTGAAGTTGATTTTTCCGTAAAATATGGTTTTATTTTTATTTTTATAAGTTTTCCCTATCTTCTGATCACTAATTACAACCTATATATTTTTATTTAAACTTTATGCACAAGTAAAAACTGTACAGACGCCAGCACATCAAGCTACCCGAAACTGTCAAAATTTCCCAATCAACTTTCGAGTCTTATGCTTTAGCAATTAAGTTGAAAATCTATTAAATAAATTTGACAGATTGTAGTAGCATGATGAGCTGGCATCTGTACAAAGGCGGACTTAATGAAAAAAAAAACTAGCTAGAAGTACCTACAATCAAAGTTAATTTATTTTTATAATTCCAGGTCTATGCTGACTCTGTTTAGGAATTCTCCCACGTTCGACGCGACCTATAGGAGAGGGCACACCAACCTGACTGCTTACGTCATCGGCATGGGATTGGGTTACTGGGTTTATGAGTGGCAGAAATCTGGTGGTGATTCGAAATCCTTCCGGGTAACTACACATAAATCAGCCTACAATGGTCCCACCTCTCTTCGAGTCAAAGTCAAAGTCAAAGTCAAATCATTTATTTCAAATAGGCACTTAAAAGGCACTTTTGAACGTCAAAATTAATAAATAGAATTGATTCTGACTAGAATCAATTCTATTTTTTAATTTTGACGTTACCACGGGAATGGGCGACTGCCCATTCCAAAATGTAGTTTTCGTGTGGAGAAGAATGGGCAAGAAACTCCACCGTTACTCTTTTAAAATGTTTTACAAGTTTTTGTATACATTCATTATATAATTATATGTGAAGACGATGCACCTAAAATAAAATTGAATCTACCAAAAATGGTAAAAGAATTAAAAATACAACAGACTGGTAAATCAATTATGTGATAGATACATGCGAGAGGGAGTGGGCCCAATTCAGTCTTCGAATTTTTGGTTCACGATGTTTTCCTTCACCGTTTTAAGAGCAGTTGTGATGAAATAATTTATACAAAGTAAAGCGCCTACCTGGGTTCGAACCTACGACCTACAAGTTGCGGTAGTCATCACTGGGCCACCACTGGTCACACTTATATATTTTTAAATAATTATGTTGCTGTGTTGCTTATTGTCCATAGACAATGACCCCGATTCTGTTGTTCACAAACTTTTAAGTTCAGTGCATCTTTTTCTTTCTATTTCACTAAGAAAAGAACAGAAGATAAACATTAGTTTAGTCCTGTCAAATTAGTCAGCGCCTGACGTAAATTGACGTATTTTTAGTAGCCAATTTTTTAATCACGTCTAAACTTGTCTATGAATTATCTAATTTGACAGGACTAAACTAATATTTATCTTCGGTCCTTTTCATAATGAAATAGAAAGAAAAAGATGCACTGAACTTAAATTTAGTTTAGTTTGTGAACAACAGAATCGGGGCCAATGGGCAGTCAGGGAAGATGTCTCGTTTAGCAGATTGAACACTAGCAGCCATTTTATACGCCTGTGAAGAATGACAATGGTGATTTAAGGGCCTATACTACCTCAAATGGCTTAGCATGATCCTCCGTTATGTCGAAAATACTGCAGCATTAATTTTGAAATAAATATATGTTAAAGTTGAGGATTAATGTTAGGTTATTAATGTTAGACGAAAACACGATTTCATAAAATTTTCTCCATAGAAAAAAAATTCTTAAGTTACCTCCAAACCGAACAATATACCGCTGGTATTAAAAAAATACTTCAAATTAGATCATGAAACTTTGTATACCAACCGAACTAACTATAAAGCAGGTCTTATGTTATTACCTTTTTTATAATTGCCATTATTTTCACCGTAAAAAGCAAATACCTAAACTATTGGCGCTGCCCTGCCGCCTAGCACCGCACTCTGTCTCGCTCTCACTCAGTCCGCGAGCAGTGTCGTGCGAAGGAGATAAAGAGTGAATTTTAGCTGAGGTAGTGTAGGCTCTTAAATATGCGGACAATTTCAGTGGCTGGTCAAGTTGGATTATACATGGTCAAATCAAATTAGCTAACAAAACTCCATAGACGTGATGGATGTCGATATCTAAATATATTATGATGTCAAAAACCACAGGTAGTAATGTAAGTATCAGATTAAAATATCTGTGTAAACTTTGTTTTGATATCGATGCCCATAACGTGTGCGGAGTTTCGCTAGCTAATTTAATTTGGCCCAGAATAATGAATCCGTTTCCCTGACTGTTCTTTTCTAAGATCACAGTTCCGTTAACATCATCATCGTCTGCCTAGCCTTTTTCCAAACTATGTTGGGGTCGGCTTCCAGTCTAACCGGATGCAGCTGAGTACCGGTATTTTACATGGAGCGACTGCCTGTCTGACCTCCACGACCCAGTTACTGGGTAATACGAAACCCCTTAGTAAGACTGGTTGTCAGATTTTCGGGCTTCTGAGGACCCGTAACGACTGTCAAAGATCCAAGAATGACAGCCGGGACCAAAGGCTTAACGTGCTTTCTGAGGCACGGAGGCACGGATCACAGTTCCGTTAGCGTCAGGTAATAACTGCTGAAATTCCCATTTCTTTGTAACAATTCTCCAGAAATACCGCTTCCTCTACTGGACTCTGTTCCCGTTGATGTGTCTCTGCAGCTACAGCGGCACTATCTTCTACACCTACTCCCCGCAGCCGTCGTTCATCATCAACCTACTGTTCGCTGCTTTTTTAAAGCCGGTGTTCGCCATCATCGTCGCCACTACTATGGTTGGAATCATTATTCAGTTTGAAGGTACTAACTTTGTTTTTAACCGACTTCCAAAAAGGAGGAGGTTATATGTTCGACTTTATGTATGTTTTTTTTAATGTATGTTCACCGATTTCTCCGTCAATTGTGGACCGATTTTCAAAATTCTTTTTTCATTTGAAAGGGTATGCTCCCGAGGTGGTCCCACTGTCACCAAATCGGAATCTGATGAGGGAATCTTATGGAAATCGAGGGAAACCCTCAAATTTTGTAGGCACACCTATAGCGATTTGGGTATTTTTTATAGTAACTCATGCATTTGCTCTCAGAAAGCACCATCCGGTGAAGTAAAACTGATGATGAAGACCACAGATGGCCATCGGAACTACTCAATAATAAATGTTTCACGGGTTGCGATTCGATTAGGTACTTTAATGTGGTTGCTAAGCACAATGCGTATCGTGAAGTGGAGCTGATGGTGACTTCTCAATCAGCTCCAGTTCTCCTGGTTCTTACAAGGAGAACTCCTCAACCTTTAATGTCCCTGCATCGGGAAAAGCTGTATATTTTTTAAAGTTGATGATAGATGAGTTACAAACTGGCCCACTAAAAAGTGAGAAAAAAAACTTTTTTACAAAAAAAAAACAACCGACTTCCAAAAAACACTACAAAGTTAAAAATAACTTAAATTTCGGGAGTCGGTGTCAATAAACGAAAATGCGGAACCAACGACACCGACTTCCGTAACTAAAGTTATTTTTCACTTTGTAGTGTTTTTTTGGAAGTCGGTTGTTTTTTTTTTGTAAAAAAGTTTTTATTATTAGCCATTAATGTCTCACAGCTAGGCAAAGGCCTCCCTAATCTCTTTCCACCTCTCTGTCCTGAGCTACCAAGGACCAATCTTTAATAAAGGAGTCCAGCTCATCCCACGCATCAAGTAGAACTTTGTTCACATTTCTTTTAAAATTCTTACCATCTGTTCACTCATACATCTGGCATGACAAATCGTATTTTTTTGGACTGTTTTGTGTCCGTCCGTAAAAAAATACAGGAAGTATTTTTTTTATAAGTAGTGTTATTCGTCCTAACTATGATGAAGAACCGTTATCATGGATGTATGTGTAAACAAGCCTATAGGAGTGGCGTTAGAACTCTGCCTTATTGAAATTACTGTTTTATGCGTTCTAATCATTGATATTACAAGCGGTAGATACGGTACTTGAACACAGGGGTCTCGTTAAGTAAAGATGGTCACCCATCGACAGACCAACCGCGGCAAGCGTAACTTAATCTGATCGATCGACCTGTGCGGCTATTTTTATTTAGCCACGGGCCCCTCTATCGTATCTACCGCTTCCTAATATCAGTAGTGCTAATCATATTTTTGTTCTTTTCTTTAAGCCGATTAAAAGAGGAGTCAGATGATTCTTGTCATCTATTTGCCCACCAGGTCTCTACCGGACGGTCCTAGAATGGCCGGTGTGGACGGTTCCAAGCCGGCTATCGTTCAGCGCGTATCTGCTGCACCTCGCCTGCATGAGGAACTACATGGCATCGCAGACCAGCACCTACAGAGCCTCTGCTATGGTGCTTGTTAGTATACATAATTATACGGATTTTATGTTACTTACTTATTTAGCTGTTGGTCTATCTACGATGGTTACAATGTTCGACCTATGAACACAAGTTCAGAGCTCAGTATGACTGTGAATGTGAAGACTATGTGGGTTAATTTTCTTTTGTCTTTATTTTTTTCTCAGATAGTTTTAGTCATGGTCTGGCAGTTTGAGTAATTTATGCGACCCACCCAAATGTCCTTTCTTATGTATTGTTCGTCAAATCGTTGAGCTCCTTAAGTTTGAATTGAGCTGCATGATTACTGACAAATGCGTGCACTGACTGGACAGGTCCACTCAATCTGTGTGGTTCTTTCCTCAGAAGTCCATTTCAGACATCAATCTACATGGTCTCCACATGATCTGACCAAGATTATGTCTGGACTTTAAAAGAGACTGACCTCTGAGTTTGCTTCGGCCTTTCTTCTCAGAGTAGTCAGATAAGAAAAAATCATTTATCATTTATAGTAAATAAATAAAATAAAGTACTCCAGACCGAATTTCGGCCATGGCGACCAATCTCAGCGGAGCAATTCGACGCGGGAGATATTATAGTGCACAAGTGTGCGCGCAGACTCAGGTGCACTCCCTCTTCCCTCACTCTCATAGTCCGATGGGACCGCAATCCGGCACGACCGCAGAGAGATCAGGCGCAGGACCAACGGCGTGCTTTCCGAGGCACGGGGGTATCACACCGCCAACTTCCAAACTCTGGGCTGGTACAAAGAAATTCCTAATGGAAAAAATCAATAACACTTTGCCTGACCCGGGAATCGAATCCAGGACCCCACGCTCAGCAGTCGCGCTTGCGATCACGAGACCGACGGGGCAGTTACAGTTACTTTACCTCTCATTTTGAATCACTGCAGTGATTTTTATTGTCGTTGTTTATTATAAAGGTTGCTGTCACATGTAAAATAACTGACAGGTTTTAGAAACGTATTCTCAAATTATTCATGGTATGAGAGCGTGGAGTCACTTCATATCGTCAAATTTTATCACAAAAAAGAACTATCAAAATTTGTTACCAGTCAGTCAGTCGAATTCTCTTATATATGTTTTTTCTTTAGCCTGTAACTTCTCTCTCCAGGTCAAAAACAACCCCATTCCTAAATAAAAAATAATGATTCTCTATCATGAGTTTCTTATCTATGGTGACCTACCCGCAGTACACCCGCATGATAGATTAGGACCTCCTCCATCAAACAGAGAGGATGCCTGTGTCCCATCAGTGGGATCATTATAGACTGATTATCCTTATGATTCTCTTACGTCATGCAAAAAAAAAGAGAGGAATTAAAACATTATGATTTCTTCATTTCCGCAGGTATTAAGAGGCACCATGCTGATCGCCAGCGCTTACACAGCCGCCTTCTTTTTTTGGATACTGGTAGAAGGTCCTTTTGGAAACGTCATCCGAGAATATTTCACAAAGCCTGAACCATCCGGAGAAACCAAGGAGGTGAATAAAGGTTCTAAGAAAAACGAATGATGCTAAAAAGATGAAAGTCCAGAAAAGAAAAAAGTAACTAAAGTAGCTGAGAAGAATGTTAGTAATAAAATTTTGTAGTTGATGAAGTCCTCATAAAAGTATTGAAAAGAAACGATAGTATATAATACTAGCTGACCCCGCAAACGTCGTTTTGCAAAAAAAAAAAAAATAGATAGGTAGCTGATTCTCAGACCTACTGAATATGCACACAAAATTTCATACAAATCGGTCCAGCCGTTTCGGAGGAGTATGGTAACTAACACTGTGACACGAGAATTTTATATATTAGATAGATTACGTAGTACCTAAGTAGTAGAAAAACGACTAACAAAAGTAGATAATTTGTGAGGAGAGACTCCCTAAAAGGACATACACAGACCTAATGGTGGTTCTTCAGTAAAGTGAGGTGCGTACTACTCGCAGCCGGCGTACGTGTATGACCAGAGCGGCAATTCTCGTTATGTTAAGAACGTTGACAGTCTGTTCTCAGTGTCAATCCGTCAAAAATACCTCTAATTTCCCTATTTGTTTGTCACCGAGATGAGACTGCGACTAGATTTTGAACGTTTTAAATTACGAGAATTGGCCTTTAGATTTATGAATATAAGCAAAACAAAAGGAGTGTGTAAGTGTCGTAGCAAGTGCTGCTATGTAGTTTCTGCCTACCGCAGTCGAGGGCAATCATACAAGTAATTGTTTTTATTTTTTTTATATATATGCCTAAAGAAGGGATTATGAAGAAAGTGAAGGAATAAATATTATTTTTTGTCAGAAGTTCTGTTATTTTGATTCAAAATATAAAATTGTCAAACAATTTGTACTCCACCATACCTCTCTAGTAATTCAAGGGAATGAGTCTACTCATTCTACAGTGAGAAAATCAGCGACAGAATCTTTTCATACAATTGAAAAATACAATCTTTGACTTCAGTTATACTGTAGAGAAAACTTTAAAAAAAAAACTACTTCACGTTAGTTAAAATTTCTTTATTAAAATACAAATAAACATTTTTAATATAAAAACATTTTGGAATTAACAACTTACACACCTCATTTTATATCCTAGCAAATATGGCATCATCGACACGCAACCTGCCATGCGGGCTTATTGAAAATTATTGAATTTCGGCCATACATATGGGGGGTTCAATTTGTTGCATTTTGGCCCCTCTATCAACTCCTGACGGATATACGTCGAATTATAAGTAACCCTGTATGTAGGTATGGAGGTAGGGATGTTGAGCAGTATAACAAATAGGACTTTTTTTGTCCATTCTGTTATATTGTATAACTAGATGGACTGACCCTTACACAGGTGACTATAGTCGACTGTTTAAAAGGCAGTTCGGCTGCGCCGCAGAGACTAAAATCGCAAGTTCCAAAGTAGAATAGTTTTCGACTTTTGTCACGACAGGTCGCTTGTGGCGGGTGACTAAAATCGACCTTGAAAATGCTAAGTCGCAGGCGATCGCCCCCCTCATGAAGGTCGACATTTTGATGCAACTAGTCACCTGCGATTTTTATCGACCTCGTAAATGGAGTGACGATTCGGCTTGGGAGGCGATTTGGTAAGCGATTAGTTAGCTGCACGGCGAAAATCAACCTATTGTAAATCCCCATTACCATAAATTCAGTAGGTACATACATGATTCTGAACTAACGAATCATTAAAAAAAATATTGCTGTTCCATACATTTTGACAGCGTAGAGATGATAATCGTCGATAAATTATTACGCTATCTTTAATAATGTGCTGAAATCATGGTTACAGTTTGTGTGTCGATGGGTGCCACCTTGTATAAACATGAGTATTATCTATCACACTTTTATTATCAAGGGTAACTATTTAAATACCACAGTTATCATCAGACAGTATTTTATACGTATCACCTGTCATAAAATCGTTAGAACCCTACATTAAAAAAATACAGTCTACTTATTTTATTACCTACAGCTGAACAAGGGTCTTTTGTTCACGTATGTGGCCAAATCGGAAATAACGCCGCCATATTGTTTTTCAATACATTTCTCAAAGTCATTTTAGAATTGTCAACATCAGTCCAGCGTCAAAAGAGCCTTGTAGCACTCTTCTACAAGCATTGCCTGCCGTTTAACATCTAATAGTACGCAAAAAGTCGATTGTGCATTTTGACAAGGCTTTAGCCTTAAACTACTATAAAGCAAGCCTTGTCACTCAAAAGACTAGTTCTCGTCTTATTTGTCTCGTATGCTAGAAAAAGTTTTGTACATACAGATATTTTATCACTTAGTAAAGATAATAATCATGAAATGCTTCTATTTTAGATCGTCATTTATCTATCATCTTTGCCGATACTTTTTAAAAAACGAAAAGTTTTTGATGATAACTTTGGGAAAGACGGACTTTCCCAAAGTTATCGGATTAACTTCAAAGCTGGAGATCTTGCTTCGATTTCTCAAAGCATCTGTCTTTCATATCCAACTGTATATTAATACAGTCTAATAAAATTCTCTTACTTCAAAATTAATCATTCTTAATGCTACTACAACAACCATTGCTATTTACAACAACCATATCAGCCAAGTCTTCACCCATAGCCTCAAGCCTCATTCCTCCTCCTAACTTGTGAGACCAGGTCGAGTTTCCCAGGAGACTCCTCTGGTATCGAGGGTCTTCTCTCGGGACCGTCAGAATCAGTGACGGCCTTCCACAGCTGGATGAGAGGCAGTTCCACTAGGAGACAAAGTGGCACTGATGCGATGTAGCTCAGAACTGATGATGTTATTAGGAGGGATAGCTGTAACGAAAGAGTTAAAGGTAATTTACCGATCGGAGAATCCTAAAATAACTAGTCTTAGGAAACGAGTAGTCAAAATCGTTATTTCAAGTTTCACATCTTGTAAGAGTGTCGGGCGATTAAACAATGAGTTTTGAGATTCAAGCATAGATAATTACATATTACCTCAGGTGGTTCTCATAGCATTAAAGAGCAGGAGATTCTAAAAGAGTTTTGACGAGGCATGTGAATATACTCAGACAAAGAAAAATGTAAAAATAAACTTACCATGGACAGAATAGAGGCATGTCCCAGCTGCGTGTTACCAGCCAACGTGATTCGTAGCACGATAAAGTGTATCAGGAAAACGCAGTAAGACAGTCTGCCAAGAATGTGGAAGCCACGCCATTCCAGGGAGTCACGGATGAGAGCTGTAATGATAATATTAATTATTATCTGTTCAAATAAAAGCAAAACAAAATTATACTGTTGGCAACATGATCGCTTGGATAAGGCATAATATTTAGTTACTCTTTATAAAAATACCTCCGAAAAAAAATATATCTATTGAGTCCCTGTGATGAGATGATAAAATTATGACGTTAGTTAAGAGGCCGAATATAGTATCCAAGCCTAGCCATATAGAAAGATCAATAGAAAAGAGGACAGGAGGCAATCAATTTCATGGAATTAAAATATCATCTCCTAAAAAAACACGGCAGCTTAACACAAGCTGACCAATGACTGCTGCAACCCCGTATTTAAACTCATTCAAATTCAAAATGCATGAGCACTTATAAAATGTCTGAAGCACGGTTTCAATTAGTCCTTTCCTATAGAGAAGAGCTGGCAAGAAACTCCACGGTTACTATTTAAAAAAAATTTACAACCTTTATAAAAAAAAACACTTATACTGATACTCACACCAACATCTGGAGAAGCAGCCCAGCATGAAGATACTAAAGAACACGGCGACCAGCGGCCTGTCGAGTGCGGAGTACAAGGCGGAGGCCCACAGCGGCAGCGGGGAGTCGTGGAGGAACACCGTGCCCGCCAGCAGCACCGCACTGCCCAGGAACAGGGAGGCGTGGAAGAGCACGTTGAACCACTTGAGAAGAGATGATCACGTTGAGTGAGGGTTAAGAAATAATATTTAACTTTATACTTATTATGGTCAAACACACTGATGATGAATATTATTGCATCCTCATTCATAACATTCATCCGCCGGGCTCTCACGACTAAATATTCATAAGATGAAAACTTAAGCGAACCAGCATTAATGAATCGCCTTTTTGGGTAACTTTTGCGCTGATCTACATATTTGATTACTCACAGATCACTGAATAAGTTTCACAAGAAAAAAAAAAATTCTTACGACATTCAGTATAAGGTATGTTCCACCTTTTGGAAACGTTATCCGTGTATGTTTCACAAAGCATGAACCATTCAGAGAATCCAAGGAGCTGGCTAAAGGTTCTAAGAAAAAAGAAGATGCTAAAAAAGATTAAAGTCCAAAAATAAATAAGTAGCCAAAATAGCTGATAAGGTTGCTAGTAAGAACTTAGTTGATAAAAATCGCAATAAAAGTATTGAAAAGAAACGATAGAATATATTATTATGTCGTAAGTAGGTAGTAGAAAAACGACCAACAAAACTAGACAAAATTTGAGGTGAGACGCTCTAAAAGGGTGTACACAGAGCTTCTGCTTGTTGTTCTTGTTGCTGCCTACCCGCATGGAAAGAAGGCGTGAGTTTATGTGTGTGTAATAGTAAATACGGATTTATCTCACCTTGCTGTCTTTAAGTTTGATCTCTCCCTTGATATTGTTGTGGTACAGAATGAAGGCGGTGGCGATCCCTCCGATGTACCCCGGCAGGTTCATCCAGAACGGAAGGTACACCAGCGACAGGATCTTGGAGCCGGCGAACATGTTGCGAAGAACCCTGAAGGTTAAGGATAGGACAACATTATAATATCAGAGATGGACATTAAACTACTGTGCTCAACGTTAATATGTGACATATATTGTGTAAAAGACAGTCAGAAGAGGCAAAGGCAGTTTTGCCGAAGCGACACTCTTCAAAGTAAAACTTTTCTCAAACCCGACCTTCTTATCGTGTCGATAATACTTTTCCTCATTGTTTTCTTTTTTATATAGTGGCTATATGCAAAGTTCTCAATCGATTGCGTACCCGAGCAGGCCGCTGCAGACACAATTTGTCGAAGTGGGAGATTATGATACGTCCACCACCTAGTGCGAGTGCGGTGCTTCTGATCAAACCATGCCCCACTTGCTGGAGTGTCCTAAGTGCCCGTTTACCTGCACCTCGGATAACCTACAGAAGCTACTGATGACGCAATCAACTGGGCTCAAAGTCGATGCGCCATATTAAAGTATTGACATTGAAATTGTTTATTGAAATAATTGATTTACATAAATATTTACAAATTAGGGCCTTAAACTAGAGGTAGGTAACAAATAATTGGATTCTACCTGAACTAGGAATTAACCTGTATCTCAGGTATCTCACTCAAGTGCTTATACGTAAGTATTATCTAAAATTTCTACAAATAGTAAATATCTAATTTATCTACTTTAATTATGGCTATATTTAAATTGAGCAAAATAGTAAGTATGCTACTTTTTTACATCATCGTCTGACATTCATTTTACAACCATATTCTATTACTTATGATTTTCGCAATGTTACATTTTGAATGGTCGCGTTTAGGTACTTTGTCATACAGAAAAATTTGCCGTGTCAACAAAATGTTAAGATTGCATGTTTAGGTACTTATAATATAAATTGTAAAAACTTAAAACAAACATTAATTTTACGTACTTATTAAACTATTAAAAGACGAAATACGAATAATTATATAACATAAAGTAAAAGTAAAAAAAAAAAAAAGGCTTATAGAGAAACATTGGTGGTCTTATGCGACGTCATTATAATCTATAGAATTAATGTATCTTGCCTCAGCTATTTTCTTTGCGGGGCATTCTTGGTCGCCTGTTTTGTGGTCGCTCGGTTTTTTAAAACGCAAGCATGTTGCACAATGTGACGGTTCAGCATGTTTAGTGCACTCATTCGCCTGATGACCCTGGTCCCCACAATGTCCACACGTATAGGTAGCCTCTCGACAAGTCTTTGCAGCATGTCCATACTGTTGACATTTAAAGCACCTGGTCACAAGTGTGAAGTCCCTCACTGGGCAGGAAGTCCAATTAATGAACACTCGAGTTTGATTTATAAGCGCCTTTCTTATGTTAGCAGTAACTTCAAGAATGAAGTTACACGTAGGTCCCTCTTTTTTACCTGACTTGTGACTTAAATTTATAGAGGTCAAAAAAGAGTCACGGGACAAACTAGGCAGCTTCTCGGCTACATTCTGCTCATAGATGCAATCATAAACTTCTTGATCATTTAAAACGGTCGGTACTCCTATAACCACAATTCTTGGTCTTCTCTTATGGGGCTCTTCCACTTTCAGGCCAGAACTACTTAGCTGGGATGATTTTTTAAGTTTTTCTATGTCGTCTTTGGTCTCCGTGCTGATTATAACGCCTCCGTTTTTTGTTTTGCGCAGTCCTCTAACGTGCAATTTCATTTGTTCAGGGCATATAATTTTTTGGACAAGAGATTTAGTGTCCTCACTAGATTTTAATTTATCCGCTGGATAAATTGCAATAGAACTGACGTTATTGGGGCGCAAGTAATTATTTCTATTGGTTTTTACCATGTCAGCGAACGAAACATTTTCTGCCATCGTTGGTTTAGCGCAGTTTTCTTGAATCAAAAGTCAAATTCATATGCTTGTAGCGGTATCTACAACGCCACATGCGAACTACGCTTAATACTGACGTCACGCAAAATCCTGCATCTTGCAAGCAGAGTTTACCGCGCAACTAGCATATATACAACGGCCGGACATGAATCATCGGGCAGTTGCCCGCCAGACACAACACTCGTCTGGTCGGAGGATCCTCCCTTTACCATGGAGGTTGAGTGAACTTTACACCCTGTTCCTCATACCTCTTGCATACTTGATATAACTTTTGCAGTTAGAAAACAGCTGATTCTTAGAGCATTTTCACGTGGCGCCACAACGTCAGCTTTTTTCGCCGCCGCGGTATCAAGTTGTAAATGCTAAATCAACTTCAAATAAATGAAGAACTTAAAAAATGGATGATTGTCAAGAAATACAAACATGTATCCTTCATTAATACTTACTCTGGAGTTTGAGCCGTGACGATAGGTGCTAGATCGTAGAAGTAAACCACGAGCCCAGCGGACAGTGACGACGCAACCACGAACAGCATCAGTAGCGGAATGGTGGCGCGTTTGTATCTCATGAGGACGAGGAGCAAGAACACTCCGATGATGTGGAGCTGCATATCAGCAGCTAAGTACCTGGGAATATGGAAGTAAAAATTGTGTTTAGTAAGAAATTAAAATGTAAGTGGTACCAGCATTAGTATTATCCAGAGGTCTCACCTACCTGTATGATATCTGTGAGTATATTATACAGGGTGTAAAAATACCACTCATAGCCGCCAACTACGCATTCTGTACATCGAAATATAAAATAATTGCGGGAAAACTATTTTTAGTTTAGGTGTGAAAATTTTTCGTGTGAAGTGTTTGCGGTAGTGCGTAATGTAAAATATGCTTTATGAGTGCATGCAACGGTACAGGGGTCGCGGGTATTTAAAGTTGTGTTATAACATAAAAAAACTTGTTCTCGTAAAAAAAAAACGTCAGTAATAGTTGTAATTTTGACCTTCAATATCTCCGTAACCAGAAGGTTCTCAGGTATGTCCCGTATACTCGTAAAAAAAATATTACAATGTCGACGACTATAATAATTATGTGACTCTCGGCTTCGTTAAGTGTATTTTTACACCTGCTATATACGTTTAGAAGTTTACACTACGCTATTAGACTTGTAGGAAAGAAGAAGACATGATACGGTGGGTTTGTGATAAGGGCAGGAGGATAGTCAAACTAGGATTAACTTCATCTCAAAGAACCATAGCTATTAAGAATATCTCCCCAAAAACATGGAAAGAACATCAAAAACACAAGCATGTTAGACTACCCACACCGTCGATTACCAAGAATTATAAAATCTCACCATGTATGTCCCATACAGAACTTGCCGGTGGGCAGATGGTTGTGCACATACAGTACGTGGTACCACCACCTCTCGGAACAGTCGTGAGCTTCACGCTCTACCAGCCACGACCACTGCGGGCCATTGCCCAGCAGTGGGAACCATGCCACCGTGAACCACAGTGCAAATACAGCTAGTGGAGTAAGTCTGGAATTTCAAAGTTGATTGTAGTAGTTAGGTTAGTCAGAGCACTTTCATATCTTCATAATATTGTACTTTGAGCAAAAGTAGATCTCTAACAGGGCTTATTTCTTACTTCTTCCTATTACTGATACCGAGCAGCATTAGTATATTTGGTTTTTTTTCCTAGAGTATGGATGCCAGAGAAATGACAGGCATTAAGCTTTGGTGTTGCAGATATCTTTAATGGCGAAAGCCACTTTCGATCATGTGAAGACCAGGGGTTGTAATGTCATACGTCTGTAATTTCACATTGCGGCGGCGAAGACCACTGTCCCTGATGAGCCATTAACCTATTTCCCAACCTACCTGATCCACCTATTGAGGATGGACATCAAGCACTTGAAGAACGTGATGGGCTTGGTGGGAGAGGAAATGAGGGTGGCGTACGCGGTGAGAAAGCCCGACATCGCGAAAAAGGCTTGCAGCCACAGCGGGGAGTTCAGGACTGCTTGCCAGGTGAAGTGGTCGTACATCTAGAAGATGAAAGAGGTCAATTTACTTGTACATGTTAATCATCTTAGGCTCAATGTGCTTTATTGATAAGTTGATCATCATGCAAAGCTTGCCATTAGGAGAGGCCAAAGTCGAACGCGAGCCTATATGTGGTTTTCGCTCCACTTCAAGCTTAGCAAGATCAAAAATTAATAATTTTGGGATATACCGAAGCAATCACTTGAGTAAACCATAACGAATAAACTCAGAATGTTAATATGTCTTAGAAGCTGAAAATGTTTCACCTAGTTCGGCTGCAGATGCTCCCATGTATTATTTTCATTATAGCCTATTTTTTTTTACGCAATCTCATTTTTGTTTTGTTATTATTTTACATAAACGGCTTTCACGAAAGTTATAAATGAAAAACAAATAAAAATAATGACTTACCTTTTCTACAAACTGGGGATTGTCGATATACGAGTAGATGTAGACCAACAAGACGTGAGAGAAAATCACGCACTGCATTCCTAAGAACCTGCGAATTCACAATACAATATATGAACTAGTAATACCACATAAACCCAAAATACCAACCATCACCAGCGGTGTTCTGAAGTTTGAACAAATGATTCCGTTTTGCCTCATTGATGCCCTTTTCACATATGTCTTAAGACTTGTGTGAAAAGGTTAAAGTTAAGACTCTTAACTATACTTTGCCCTTGCTCCTTTATTATGTCAAAAAGCAAATGCCAGCTCCATGCCATGCAGGCAGCAGAGGATCGGTCAATGTGGCGACGCTTGTGGGAGCTTAAATCCAGCAGTGGCCAGGGCTTCTATGCGTTGAGATGATGATGATGATGATGATGAAAGCCAATTGTGATCATAAAGATTTACCTGATTCCTTCAATACACGCGACATCTTTCATGCGGTCGTCAGTCCTGGGCTTGGATCGGTCATACGTCAGAATGTCAAAGTTGCGCTTCAATGAAAATGCCAGCAAGTACCTGTTGCCTAGAATAATAACAGGAAGATGCGGATTATTAAGATCTTACTAGATCAACAATCGTTGTACTTATCTCACGGCGCCCATATACAACGTGCCGCTACAATTTGGTCCAAGATGCTATTTTAGAAAATTGGAAATAAATAAATAATAACGTTTAATGAAAAAACCTATATAAATAAAGTAGGGTTTGTTACACCAGTATAACTCAAGAACGGTTGGACCGATTTTTATGATCTTTGATTTTTCGGATTTGTCTCCGCCCTTAAATGCAGAATAACTAGTAAATTAAAACATGGGAAAAATTAAAGAAAAAAAATTTTTTTCTCATACATTCGTTCTTATTGATTTTGAGACGGTACAAAGTTCGCCGGGTCAGCTTGTATTCATAAAACGAGTGTAAACATGAAAGAATATAGCTGTTAAAGCGGCACGCTGTACATGAGCTCAGCTTCCAAACCGTCGTGATTCTTGTACTCTTTAGTGGTGTTTGGAATATGGAAAATTATGGTCGGTAAATATGTCGCCAGTTTGGAATCATGGTAAATCAGGCCAAAGGCTTGTACGTCTCTAGGGAGCCCTAGAGCCTTGCTAGCCGAGGGAGACAACTGATCAATACACGAATTATAAAGGAAGATTCCAAAAGGAAGACCCTAAGGGACACTAGTATTCGACAACAACAGCGTTACCATGATAACCTGACTCACACTATTTTCATAAAATCAACGTAAAACAACAATATGTTTACACTCAGCCTTAGCGCATCTGTCGCCGAGCACGTGCACGCCAGTGGCCAGGCAGGCCAGCGCGACCAGCATCGTGCAGATGACCGCCAGCGACCGCGCCGGTCCCGAATTGTCGGGTGAAGAGTCCACAGGCATGCACCAGTCCACAGAGAGGACTTTAGCCTGGAATGAAATGGAATCGAGGAATCAAAAGGACAAAATCTATTTTGACTTATAATTTTACAAGCTGTGTGCCGAATGCCGATTTTTCATCGGCAAAAATAATGAACTTCCATATAAATTTACATTCCCTATTAACCCCTTCAGGGGATGAATTTTCAAAAATCCTTCCTTATTGCTCACTGTAGTTATATAAGGAACTCTTGTGCAAAACTTTCATGCTTATACAGGGTTATTGGAAAAACATTAACAACCTCTTAAGATCAATCAATCAATCAATCATTTATTTTGTAAAACATAGGTATGGTTACAGATATTATTGTTTAAATATGTGCACTATGTTTTGCCAATAGATGACGTACAAAATTAACATAATCAATTACAATGATGGCATGCCAATAGATTACATGAAAAAAAAAATAAAACAATTAAAAATATGTCAGTTAGGTAAGCTGGTCATTACAATGTATACACAAAAAAACACAGTCATACTTAATAAATAAATAAAATCATAAGTGTTAAATTAGCAAGTCGGAATCGTCATACCTCTGTCTATCAGCAGTAAACTCAGAGATGGAGTAGTAACATCTATCTAAAAGGAATTTAAACAAATACCTCTTAAAGGATCCCAGACACTCTTTATTTCTAATAGCTGCTGGTATACTATTATATATTTTTGGCGCCATACCTAGCACACTTTTGCCGAAAAATGCGGTTTTATGAGAGGTAACATGAATGGTATTCTGATAACGGCGAGAGCGCAGTTTTTCAAATAAAGGCAGGTTACAGCGAACAAATACTCCCATTTCATATATGTACATAGACGGTAGAGTGAGTAAATTAAGTTCCTTAAACAATGGTTTACAACTATCCATCGATTGTAATTTGGTAAACGACCGCAAGCACTTCTTCTGAGCTTTAAAAACAATATCTCTGTCAGTGGAGTTGCCCCAGAAAATTATTCCGTATCTAATGCTAGAAGCTACATAAGCATTATAAGCTATTTGTACTGTATTGCGGTTAACCGTTTTCGATAGTTTGTACAGAGCATACGCAAATTGACTAAGCTTCTTAGACAAAGCGTCGATATGATGTTTCCAAGTCAGATGACTATCTATGTAAAGGCCCAAAAATTTTGTGATGTCACTTTCAGAGATTGCTACATTACCATATTTTATATTCAGTTTCGGTTTATTCGTTCTTTGATTAAATGTCATTATTTTAGTTTTACTAAGATTTATTCTTAGATTATTATTAACTAACCAATTTATTATATTTTTAAGATCATCATTTATGTCATTTTCAAGGATATTAATGTCATTATTAGAAAACAAGATAGTGCTGTCGTCAGCAAATAAGACTACCTGGTGCTTACTGACCTTAGGCATATCATTTATGTAAATGTTAAATAACGGAGGGCCAAGAATGCTACCTTGGGGAACACCATAAGTAGTTTGCCTAGGACGTGACATGTATGTTCTTTCAACTTTCGAGCTCGCACATAGCCTATCAAGCGCTGTGATTTGAGTGCGATTAGAGAGATAAGATTGTAATAGGTTTAATGCAGTTCCTCTAATCCCATAACGCTCTAACTTGTTTAGTAGTATAACATGATCTACACGATCGAATGCTTTAGACATATCCATAAACAAGGCCGCCACTGGGGTTCTAGCATCAACATTACAAACAATTTTCTTGATCACGTCATAAATCGCCATATTAATGGATTTTCCTTTCCTGAATCCAAACTGTTCTCTGGCTATGACATCATTCTTTTCAAAAAACGAAGAAAGACTATTGTAAATCACTTTTTCTATAATTTTGGAAAAAATAGGAATAAGTGCTATCGGTCTATAATTACCCATGATACTTTTATCATCTTTTTTATGAATAGGTTTAATAACAGTAATTTTTAATTTGTCCGGGAAATGGCCATGTTCAATGCAAAGATTGATGATATAACTCATAGCAGGTCCTATTAATGGCGCTACAGGTTTGACCACTTTTGTAATGATGCCATCATATCCATGGCTATTGGTATTATTTAAAGAGCGAATTATAGCCACTATGTCTACTGGTATTGTAGGAGGAATAAATATGGAGTTACAATTAGTCTTAATATTAGTATAGTCAGGAGTAGAATTATTCGATTGAATTTCGTCTATAAAATAGTCATTAAAAGCTTGTGCAATAAGTCGAGGTTTATGTATTTTACTATCATTTATAGTTATATATTCAGGTATATTTTCTCTCGGATAGTTAATCTTATTTTTATTGATGATGCTCCAAGTCGCTTTAGATTTGTTCCTGGCCGAATTTATGTGAAAGTCATTCTGAGATTTTTGGGTCAATGTTATTATTTTCTTTAAACGAGCAGCATATTGCTTTAATAAAAGTTTATTTTTAGAAGTAGGAGCTCGCCTGTATTGCCATAACATTTCTCTTTTACGCTTACTACTGAGCCTAATTCCCTTGGAAATCCAGTTTGATTTTTTACGCAGAGTGATTCTTACTTTCCTTAAAGGGAAACAGAGCTCATAAAAAAGCATAAATAGGTCAAAGAAACAGCTAAATGCTTGCTCAGGATTGTCGTGTAGATAGACTTCACTAAAACTAAGATTATGAAGAGAATCAATGAATTTAGTTAAGTTTTCTTGGCAATAGTCGCGCCTTAGAGCATACCAATGCTTAATGGAACAAGTTTTTTTCACAGGGCATTTGATCACTTGGGCAGTATGATCAGATATCGCAAGATCAAGTACTGCACACTTACTACCTCTGACATTATGAACGATATTGTCTATGCATTTACCACTAGCTAATCGTGTAGGCTGATGAATTCCAATTTTTAAGTCATAGTTTAAAAGGAGAGTTTGAAAATTATTAGATAGTTTTGAGTGTGTCAAAGTGTCTATGTTAAAATCACCACAAATTACCACTTTTTTTAAATCACCGAGGCTACACATTCGTAAAATACCATCCAAGTTAGCAAAAAATAGTTCCAAACAGTCATTCTTCATTTTGGGTGGTCTGTAGATACAAATCACTATTAAATTATGTATTATTAATTCTATTGCACAGCATTCAAGGACGTTAGCTACATAGAATTTATTTATATCAATGTTTTTATACTTATGGATACGATTTATAAGGATGCAAGAACCACCACGCCTAGTATTCCGCATTGAAAACGTAGCTAATTCATAGTTAGGGATAGATAGATGCAACTGATCTCCATTTAGCATATTGTGTTCAGTGATACACAGTAAGTCAATGTTTTGTCCTTTGTCCCATAATTCTTCTAAATGGAGGGTAAGTAGATCCGACTTACCAATCAAGCCATTAACATTTTGATGGAAGATGTTTACATATTTATACACGAAAACAATTGCTACTACCAGCTTTAGGCACTTTGTCCATACACATAGACAAGTCGCAGTTAACAATATTTTCATCAGGAATGTAACTAGTTTGCGTGGACTTGTCACAGGCAGTAATAAAAATGTCGCCAGGTATGTTACAAGTTTGAGTTGATTGGTCAGCTTTTAGCTTAGTGAGAATTCGATTTTGCTCATTAAATGTCACAAATTTAGTTTTGTAGTCAATATGTAATATTTCTTTCAGTAAGTATCTACAAATATTAACAGTACGGTGGTGCTGTCTTCGTGGTACAGATTGACTATATCCCATATTGACAAATAGACCATTATATTTGTTACATACGTGGCGTAGCGAACTATTCAAGCTCCGTACATTTAAATTATTGTTGTAAGGGACTTCAGATACAATAATGCTGGCATGTTTAATACTCCTAAGCCAAACGCCGAGGTCAATTTGAAAATCGAGAGGATTGGTATCATTAGTACCTGACAATACAATAACATAGTCATTTTTCGTTAGAGAATCACAGTCATAAGAATTGATCAAGACATCTGTTGTTTTTGCACCAGGTTTCCAGAAGCATAATACTTGAAATTCATTGCCCAGCAGGGCTTGCAAAGTGTATCGAATATTTCGCCCTTGGCCATCACCTAAAACAACAACCCTCTTCTGTTGCACAGGCATGGTTTTGCAGGTTGACGTCGTCTTTAAAGTGGACATACATTCCTGTGAAAGAGTATTATGGCTTGAGTTCATATTATTTACAGATCCTGGGGTCAAGATAGTTGCTGATGCTGCAATGCCTTCAGTCAGCAATTTTTTGATAGCAGGAGACTCATTGACAGAAGTATCCGTATCACATTTGTCAGCTACTGGGGATACTGCTACGTTTTGTGTAGGGGACGAAGTTATTAGAGTTGCTCTGTTCTTGTCATGCATGGATAGCCTTTTCTTCTTTCTATTTGATAGGGTTTTCGATAAATCAGAGCAGTCCATTTTTTTATATACTTCTATAACTTTCAAATACTTAGCTAGTTCGTTTTTTAGGTTGCTAATTTCGCCATGTAGGTTGTCTATTTCATTGGTTGCAGTTACAAGATTTTTTGTTAATGTCTCAACCTTAAATCGCAAGTCTTCACAACAGGATTTGTGCGTATTAATAGAGGTGTCCGGCAAACTTAACATTGTTGAATCAAATATCGTTGTGTTAGATATTTCGTGGAATGACATAGATCGCCTCATGCGCCGGAACGTTACATTCTGCTGCTCATTATCCATTATAATAATTATGTTACGTAAGCACCACTCAACAAACTCTTGTATTTACTAAGTCCGGAAGGAATCCCATGCGGAGAATTGTTTATCAAGAAACTTTTAAAAACACAAAAAGTGTCAATTGCAAGTTAGGACGGAACTCGAGACATCGAGCGCACAGGGTCGCCGTCGTATCCCCCGCACCAACTTGTAGTTAGGTAAGAGTGTTGAAATAAATGTTCTGTTTTTAGTCGTTACTACAAATTAAATGATCGTTAATTATGCTCATTTGAATATGTGGTTAATTTTACCGTAACCGTCAGATTTATTTAATTTTCACAAACTCATTTTATTTTGTAAATAATTTATTGTTACACTTATATTTCGTGAGACTTTCACTGCACTTGTATTATTTAAACACTATTTGTTCGCTGTCTTTTAAGTAAACATCTGTTGTGACACTTTATTTAAAATTAGTATTTTATACACTATACTTCCACGTAACACTCAGATAACAATAACACTTGATAGTTATACTATTACGTTTACTTTTCAAAAGATATTTCTTGTTTAGATGCGTTTTAAATATTTTTACGATATAAATACTCAGAGACGATGTTGTGCGTGGCACTAGCGCCATCTCTCTTGAGGTCATACTATGAAAAAAAATCAGCTGTTCCCTACATTTTGACGAGTTATGCGAACATAAATGTAAGGAACAGCTGATTTTTTATTCGCGATTTCAGGTTTGGTCCCATAGTAAAAGTTGTTCATAATGATGAGTACAATGACCTCTTACGAGGTTGTTAATGTTTTTCCAATAACCGTGTAGACCTAGCGATTTAGGCTGTGCGTTGTCTGTCAGTGAATTAAATAGGATTTCATTCTATTATCTAGTTTTTTTTTTTGTGCGTTATATTCTAGCTGGAGTATTACGTATAGGAAACGAATAAACAGAACAAACAACTGAGAAATATAATTCAGAGAGACTGCTTTTCGAGATGAAGATTTAACCATCAATTTGGCAAGATTTCATAATTAGCGCGAGAACCTGTTACAACCTAAATTCTCGCAGAAGCGCGGCTTATTGGAAAAAAATGTTGAGAGATCATGACTATCCTTGTCGAAAACTTGAAACATTTTATTTGATTTTGCTGAATGCTTTATAATGTTAAACGATGTTGACGCTAATAGTTGTGGTGTAGCGAGTAATTAAATTTCTTCATTCATGTTTTCTTTTTTTATATATTTTATAGCTTTGTAACTTTGATTGACCTCAATTAATTAGCGTTCTGTATGTACAGACGCCAGCAGGTCAACCTACCCCAATCTGTCAAATTTCTTTTATAGATTTTCAACTTTAGCACAAAGAAATAAGGTTCATATTCAATTGGGAAAATCTGACAGATTGGGGTAGCTTGATGTGCTGGCCTCTGTACCTTCACTGTACCTCATTTGGACGTAGTTATGCAAAAAGGAACCAACCCACAACATGACCGAAAATGAGTTAAGTAAATCAAACTGCTTGTCAAGGTCTATATTTTCGATTATCAAAAACAATCCAAGTAAAATACGAATATTTTGACATTAAAAATTCGTATTTTACTTGGATTGTTTTTGCTAATCGAAAATATAGACCTTGACGAGCAGTTTGGTATACTTAACTCATTTTCGGTCATATTGTGGGTTGGTTCCTTTTTGCATAACTACGTCCATTTATGTTATCCGTGGAAACGTAGCAGATTGTACACTGTACAATAACCCTTCTTTAGCTTTTAATGTTTTACTGTTTTATGTGTACTGTACGATTATTTATTTTGCCAAATAAAAAATCCGGCCAAGTGCATGTCGGACCACGCACAATCAAGGTTTCCGTAGTTGGGATGAATTTATCTCAAGGACAAACTTAACTGTGACGTTGAAAAAATGTTCTCCCATACATCGATATATGTACGTCACGGTCAATAGGCTAGTTTCCACCATCAATAAATTGAAAATCTATTTAGTCCGTCAGTTAGAGTATTGGAACATAATGGACACATATTTTTTGTTTTTGTAAATCAATGAATATTGACAAAGATAAAACGCATCAAAACTCGGGAGTGGGGGCTCGTGACGTCAGAACGCACTAAAAATTATACCAAGGTGTGACGTATTGAGAATTTTAAAAGCGTCGTATCTTCGTCAATTTTGGTTTACGTAACAAAAAAAAAATATGGGTCAAATATTTTTTGATAATCTAACTGACGGACTAATTAGATTTTTTCAGTTAACAAGCCTATTCTCCAACTGCAAATACAAAGTTTGTAATCGCAAAAAAATGTGATAAAAATTTTTGGGCTTTTTCCTTTACTTGTGCTGTGAGAACTTGCTGCTTGCCGAATTTCATGATTCTAAGTCAAAGGGGCTCCAAGGGGCGTACACCAACATCTTTGATATTAATTTCAACTTGATACCTCTTCGCGTTCCTGAGAAAAAAGATCTTGAGAGTCATACAGACGGACGGACAACGAAGAGATCCTATAAGGGTTCCTTTTTTTCCTTTTGAGGTAAGGAACCCTAAAGATAGCTCAGCTGAATGTCATTCCAATCGGGCTAAAATGAAACAAGAGGAGTAAAGTGTCTTGTCCTCACCTCCAGTCCATACTGCGCCACACCGTTGGAGATGCATCCCTGCGCAGCATCCCGCCAGCCCGCCGTCTGGTTCCGTCGGCCACAGCGGGACACACACACTCCTCTGTGGATCAAGGTTCTGTTGTAGTGCTTTAACGACTGCTTGGAGTAGTCCTGTAAGGAGATTACAAAACATTACATTACACACTATTTCATATCAATAAGTTTATGTATGACATAGATTACCAGCAAAATATTTTGGAAAATGCTTTTACGGGAATAAATTGGCCACTGTCTCATCAATCGGTGAAAACGACTGATAAATTATATGTAATTTATTATAAGTACCTATGTCATGTTCTAAAATTTAATGAAATACTGCGATCATCACACTGATTGCTAAAGCATACGGTGATTGAATGTAATAATATTTTATGGGCAATATTTCCTTGCAAGTTGCTAATTCGAAAAATTCATGTTTCACACTCATTTTTTTTTAAATATTATAGGAAAAGTTACTCAGCACCAAAACTTTCGCACCTTTTCCTCTGTGGTGTATAGCATCTTAGGGTGAATTCCATCAAACTTTTATACCCAGAATAAGTCTTATCCTGAGAATAAATTTTGAATTTTTGACAGTTTTTCCATACAAAAACTGTCTGAATATTTAACGTAGGTGCCGTTCGAAGACTCAAAACAATAGCTATAAATTGTTCCACCGAACCGCAAGTTACAAAATTTTGCTTCAGTGCGGTTAGTGGAAGTGCTCAGGTGCGGTTCGTCAAAGTGCGGTTGAAGTAAGTGCTCTGAGCGGAATACCTCAATTTAATTCCACGGATAAAAGATAATTGACTTTGGTAAAATCAGCCTTAAATCAGTTATCTTTGCTCCACTTAAGACTATGCCGACCGCACAGTGGCGCCCTCATTGTTTGTTTGGTTATTTCGTACAATTTAGAATGAAAATGCAAAAAATAAGCACGTTAAGTTGTGCTTCATAAGATTATACGTTAATATTACTAAAAACGGTAGTTTTATATTGTTTAGTTTTATTATAATCCTTAAAACGGATAACAGTGGCCACTATATTCCATTTTAAGGATTATAATAAAACTAAACAATATAAAACTACCGTTTTTAGTAATATTAACGTACAGACGCCAGCACATCAAGCTACCCCAATCTGTCAGATTTCCCAATTGAATAAGAATCTTATTCCTTTGTGCTAAAGTTGAAAATCTATCAAAGAAATTTGACAGATTGGGGTAGGTTGACCTGCTGGCGTCTGTACTTATAATCTTATGAAGCACAACTTAGCGTGCTTATTTTCTGCATTTTCATTCTAAATTGTATGAAATAACCAAACAAACGATGAGGGCGCCACTGTGCGGTCGGCATAGTCTTAATCTACTGACCCCATGGTTCAACAAACATAACTAATTAAATTGTTCACAGACAAATTCTACACTAACTCTATAACAACACAACTTGTTGTAACCTTGGGTACCAGAGTTACGACACTAGACCGGTGAACCCAAACAACTCGAACTTATGCTTACTTTCTCAAAAAGAAGGACATGTTTACGAAATAAAATAGCCTTTGTTTATATAATAATAATTATGTCGTTGGCTAATGACTTAAAAGTAAAAGAACTGACAAAAATATAACCTTCTTAGAACTACAGTAAGTAGAATACACGAAGTGATTTTATTTGGCTTATTAGTCGATTCGCACGAATTAACTCGCCCAAAACGTGCGAATCGTTATTTTTAAATAACATTTTATTTTTCTATAGGCGACCCGCACGAATCGAACCCAGGACCTTACGCTCAGCAGTAGTGCTTGCATCCACGAGACCAACGGGGCAGGCAGTAATTATAAATAAGGATATGTACAAAACACGCAATCCAATTCAGCAAAACAATCACGCATATCCATCATCATTATCAAAGACATACAGAAGGTATCTACTGCTATTCCTTCATGGAGCAATGACCTTATGAAAGGTCACAATGCTTTTCTGAATGTTTAGCAGACTAGATTTTGTTACTACCTCTAAGTAGCTTTTACAACCCCTGCAGAAGGTGTAACGCAAGCTTGGTAAAATTAAATTTAACACCCATTTCTAGGGTAAAAACAAACAGCATTTTTGACAATATTCCTTTAACTTATTAAAGAAATATTATCAAAAATCGTAGCGTGTGCACATGGACGATTTAACTATTGCCAGACCTATTCGTAGAACATTATAAACTTATTTAAATGGCAGAAGGTATTTGTTGTGATAGATCAGGTTTAATTGCTACACCATCCACTGAATGAAATAGCCAGTAAAACAGCCGGCTCAGTGGGTACACAATCGTGACCTTTACTACATATACAATTGTTGAAACGATCTGCGAAACGTTTCGTCAATTAATTCTAACATAACTTCGGCACTTCGTCACGGTTGCATCGTGGTGTGTTTGCAGAAATGCGTATATCAGTCAGGGCTATGAACTTTGCTCGTGCATCACTATACAACAGTAACTTAAGGCTGATCAGCGAAAATGTTCAAGCACCGGAACGATATTTAACGAATGTGAACACTTCACAATCCAGTCCAAAATCAAATAGGATCCATCAGGGCTAGATATTGTAGGACAGTCGTGAATTGACCAAATAACGATGTAACAGTGTTATTGTCTCCGAGCGGTAGATTAAAATACTAGATCATATAAATAAAATAAATATTTCAGCCTCCATATCGAGTTAAAAATCTTTGACTATTTAAGATTGTTACTTGTGGATGATTTGTCTATGCACCCTCATATTGACATTGCAGCTTAGAACAAATATGTAAATAAAACTATAAATACAATTAATTTATTCAAAAGTATAAATTGGTAAAATTTTAATACACACAAATATTAATCGAATCTCAATAATGTAGGTATTACAAAGCATGATGCCTGTACATCAACTTCTATTACAGGCGGCGTGAGCTCTTACAATTACTTTTAGGACAACAGAAAACCAATTCTCGTAATTTGAAACGAACAAAATTTGTCAAAATGTAGGGAAATTAAAAGCATTTTTTGACAGATTGAGAGTGACATCAGAGGAGCAACTCTCGTGTAATTTTAAGAACGTCCACAGTCTGATCTCAGTCTCAATCTGTCAAAAATACATCTAATTTCCCTACATTTTGACAAGTTTTTGACATTTTTTTGTCGCCGAGATGAGACTGCGACTAGATTTCGAACGTTTTAAATTACGAGAATTAGCCTCCAGACTGTGAATGTTTTTAAAATTAAGTACGAGAATTGCCCCTCAGATTTATTAACAATATTTTAACATAAGTCTTCAAAATTGGGACATAGTTATCATTCATTATGTAATAAATAGAATAAGAATCCTCAGGTGAAGACTCTCTTCAAGAACATTATTATGTTAAAATCAGAACTAGATCATGTCATGTCACTTTTAATTCGGAAAATCACATTCACACACGAGTTTGGTGACCGTTGTTATAACATCGGTTACGGGCACAACGAGGATGCGCCTACCCATACTTAATGGGTGTTTAACCACTGCTCGGAGCCAAGAACCTCAATAGGTTATATCACCAAAGACTGTGCGAGTAAAGATGGGTTAGTATTATATAAATTGTATAATTCTTGCAAGTCTCGCGCGTCGTCGTGCGGGGAATACCTTATATAATTATATTGCAATGTATCTAGGAAGCATCGCTTGGCTATAAGCCTGCATTGACTACTGTAGTCAATACATATGTAAAGATGTGTAGTAACTGATTTAGACTACGAGATGAACGATGCATCTAGCATAATTAATTTTTTGTTCTATTTATATGGACTGGTAAATTCTGTTTCCGTAAACAATTGTTAATAGTAAACTAAACAAGGCTTGTAACAGTTATTATTATTATTGTATCTACTGTATTTTTCTTATCAGTCCCTTCTCTGCTTGATTATGAGCTCAAAAAGAGATTTGACGTTTGACGAAACAAAAGACATCAACGCGCTTCCTGAATCTTTCCTTAAATATTTTTTCATTTTCGTCATTGTTCGTCTTTTTTATAGTTTTAATAATTGTTATTGAGCCGGACACGTCACGCGCGTGCACCTGGGGGATTGACAAAGATCGCCACTCACTGGACGCCTGAACGAGGACATCGCCGCCGCCGTCGAGATAGACCACGGCGAAGGTTGTGTGACGATCTAACGAGGTATGCAGGGCCAATATAGCCAGATATCGCTCAAGACAGGGAGAAAAGGGGAGACCCACTAAGTACGCAATATACATAGCATACGAAAAAAAAATATATGGTTTGATTTTTTTTTTTTTATAGTTTCACCAACAATTGATTACACTAATACAATCACATAATACATTTTTAAAAGTAGAATAAAAGTGCATCAATTCCTTATAGGTAAACACAACATGCATAAAACAATGAATCAGAAATAAGCTAACTTATTGATTTGATTATGTGACGAGCTTTAAGACAAGTTCGTAATGCGTGAAAAGGGTATTTAGTTTTTTTTTAATCTACGAGTTTAATGTATTGTTTTATCGTCTAGAGTTCTAATTTAAATAACAAATGGTCCTTGTATACGCAAAGTGAACAAATGGTATGTGATATGTTATGTGTGATTGAATGAACAATTCTTAAGTTAAGTGCTAGAAAATAAGTTCTCAATGCAAATATAATGTTCCTAACCCTCGGCTAGTTAGATAAATAAATATAGTAATTGTGTGTCCATGCTAAATAATGATACACGTAGATATAATAATATAACAGACCACAGATTGAAATGTTGAGGCCAAGGTATTCAATCAAAAGATTATTGTTTGCAATAATATAAAATAATTAATCTTGGTCGCTGGCAACATTAATTGGGACAGGTACCTACGCGTAGGCTTTTAGTATAGTATTGTGTAGGGCATAGCATGGCGCAAAAGGCGTGTTTAAAAGCCGATTTTCCCGTATGTGGAAATCTTCGGTTTTGCTGAATACACATTGTTAAACACACTTAATTCTATGAATATTTTAAATCGACCGTCCGTCCAGTGCTGCTTAGGATGTGCACGGAGCGTTTTGCTACGTCAGCTGCGCGGTTCATTTGTTTGCCAGCCATGCATTTGTTTGTGAGTAGTGTGTCCGTGGGTCGCAGTGGACGATCTCGCCAACATTTTCATATATAGCTAAGTACTCGTGCGTAGCTTAGACGCGGGCTGTTGTGGAACGCCGCCTTGATTGTGATTGTTTTTTTTTTTTGTAGATACATTCCCATCTAGTGCAGGTGGAAGGTGAGAAATATTATTAAGCCCCAAGGTACAGACTAGCTTGGGCACTTATTACCAATATTAATTGTATAAAATAGCAGCTGTAGGTTATCATTTTACTGTTAAATGTTATTTGATATTTCAAGTACCTGTGTATACAATTGTTTTACTTAGAAAAAGATATATTTCTTTTTTCTTTCTATTTCTACCTCCCAACTAGCCGTACGATGCGGTAATAAAGATCAGAGAGAGAACTTAGTTGTGTTACCAATCCAGCTATGTGTAAGCAGATGGTAAAAAGATATTAGATACCACGAGTATAAAATAAACCTATTATCACTAATACAGAAGTTCATTGAATTCCCACGCTCGAAACCTGCCAACGGGTCTACATTACCTACCTATACCTACATGTATGTAAATAACTATTAGGATTTTGAAATCCTATTTCGCAGACCTAAGCTTTTCAGAACGCAAATATAATAATACCTATGTGGTTATGTAAGTACAGAGGCCTCTAAAAGTTACTTGACATTTTTGTACTTCAGCTGTGCGCTGTGCTGTGCTGTGTGTGTGGGTGCTGTGTGTTGTGCTGTGTAAAAATATAAGCACAAATAAATATACATAAATACATGATTATACTAAAAAGAAATAAGACAAACAATGAGAAAATATTACCGTTGTGATGATACGGCCAGCTTCTTACGAATGTGCTCGCGAACTTTAACTAGAATTTAAAATCATAACGTGGCATCACTAACTAACTTTTGCAGAGCACTGTATCTACGTATTATAATCCTTGAACAGGAATCACGAACAAAGGCTTAAGTGCTTAATATAATTATAAAATTATTGTTTAACTCTCGTCTCCAGCAACCTTAACGGTTATTGTTTTACCATTAATTCTATTTATAATACTGATTATTGTGTGCCAACTTAAGCGTTAATTTAGAATGGCATCATATTCTAGCTTGCCTTGAGACATTATACATAGGACCTACTTATTTGAGGATATTTGGACTTTTTGCAAGTCAAAATAAATAAATCAATAACACAAGGTGAAGTTAGACTAATCAATAGTATAAACACAACTTGCAACACATCGAGATGACCTTAGTGATAAAGTGGAAAATGTATTAGGTGACTGTAATTTCACCGGCGCCGAAGCTATCCAAACGGCAATACTGCTTGATGGAAGAGGTATCGTATCAACTTAGGTACTGGAGTTTCTTGCCCATTCTTCTCCATTGATACTTCCTACTTTGGAATCGGCAACTAGCTTCATCTTTCTGAGTGACCGACCCCTTGACAATTCATAAGTGCCTGGAATTGGTTTATTTGATATTTCAAATAAACCAATTCCATTCCAATGCTTTGAATTTGAGTTTGTAGGGGTTTTGACCTGCATAGCTATTCACAACTACTCGATACGCTTCCGTACCGTATCGAACATCAATCAGTGTTATCGTAGGAGTCCTATAAACGCTGTTCACATGTCCAAAACCCGAAAATTTTGTCAGTTTAAATCAAATAGAGGACCACTATTCTTCCAACAGCTGTTTGCTGTCGGGGGCAATGGCAAGGCAAATAAGGTTATTGAAATGTGTCATTTTCGATACGATAGCTTGTCGTATGGTTGTGAATTAGGGTGCTGGTGTGTTTTCTCATACAACTTTCTCAAGTGTTTGAAAAGTTAATAGCATTTAAAGGTATTATAGATTTTTTAAATATTTTTTCCGACGATAAAATTAAGCTTATAGTTTCCCTCATTTCGATAAGTGCACATTACGAAGACACATATCATTTACAGGCAGTGGTTAAGAAAATGCATAATCAAGTTGTGTGGGTAAGAGAGTTGTTGTTGGAATGTTGTTGTTATGTATAATGTATAAATAAAAATAAAAAGCATTTATTACAATATAAAACAATCTATAACAAAAGTACTGTCAAATTATTGATTAATTAACGAATAAAACAGGTTTATTAATCTATCGCGATTTATTGTAATCGACGTCTTCTGTTCGTTGGCCGCATCCACATCAGTGTTGTCTACGTAGAGCTGCTCCATCATCGAAGCCGAATAACTTGGCTATTGGTTTAAATATATGCCTTGTGCCACGAATGCAGATGCTAGTGGCACGTGTTATTAAGATGATGATTCTTGATCTTAGCCAACCAATCACTACGCTAAAAGATCTACATAATAATATAATTAGTTCAAGTTATTACCGCGGGACTTCTTGCGTGTGATGGGGTCTACTTAGCTTTACTTGTAGGATTAATTATAAGCACTAGGAAGTGGTGAAGGAATATTATGTAATTTTGACGTTAAAAGTGCTGTTTCTCAGCCTGATTTAAATAAATAACTTTTTCAAATAACGTGTATCATTCATACAATGATTCCGAAGAGACTTCTCTAATATCCTACGGTACCTACTAGGTGTACAGGTTGAAACACGGAATAGGATTGAAATTGAAAACGTGCGTCGAACCGAAATGGGAGATTGTACTCATCATTATGAACAACTTTCACTAAGAAACCAAAGCTGCAATCGCGAAAAAAAAATCAGCTGTTCCCTACATTTTGACGAGTTATGCGAACATAAATGTAGGGAACAGCTGATTTTTTTTTTCGCGATTTCAGTTTTGGTCCCATAGAAAAAATTGTTCTTAATGACGAGTACAATCTCAAAAATCGTAGCTTCTGTTAAATAATTATGCTTTGTCGTAGTAAGGTGATTTGCGGAAGTACGGTCTACGCCGTAGTCTGTCAATTACAAGTAGTTAACGCTATGAAAAAGATTCATAAAACCTATGTAAAATGTAGCACTTTATTTACCTTTGGTATATTTTTCGAGAGTGGATCTATCGCGTCAATGTGATGTTGATGAAGTCGATGTGGACCGTGTTTTAAGGTGTTTTTTTGTTATTGAGCCAATAAGCTGCAACATTTGCAGTGCCCTAATAGTTAGGCTTCATATCTTAATACTGTGTCATGAAATTTTAATGCATGCCTGCTGACCAGCAAATAAAAACCGCATTTTTCTTTCTTGCTTTTCTTTCTTTCTTTGGACGACGATGTGCTTAATCTTCATCTAAGACGTTTGCTTCAGTTGTTAAAGTTTTACTCGCTTGATACACTTAACTCACATTACACAAACTTTATTTCGTCGGCAAGAGTTAATTGCTAAACGCGTACCTGTAGCACAGTCGTGTTCGACCGTAAATCCAAAGCTGCCATAAATCAATCATATTCCTTGACTTTTACAACTCCTAGGAACCTCCTTTTCCTGTCTATCTTTGAGGACATCCACTGGTACATACCTGTAACAGCATCATAGAGGGCGAGTGCTCCCGGGAGTAGAGCGCCGCGTCCACGATGCAGTACACGTCCCCAGGACGCCGGCACTGGCCCCAGTCGTCCAGCCCGTATAGGGGCGGGAGGGACGCGAACACCGTGTCTGAAATAGAACAGAGAATAGTGAGAAGCTGAGGCAGATTTTCCATCAGAACTTTCAATCTGCGCCTGCGGCTGACAATGGCCCCGATTCTGTTGTTCACAAACTAAACTAAATTTAAGTTCAGTGCATCTTTTTCTTTCTATTTCATTATGAAAAGGACAGAAGATAAATATTAGTTAAGTCCTGTCAAATTATTCAGTGCCTGACGTAAATTGACGTATTTTTTTTAGTAGCCAATTTTTTAATCACGTCTAAACTTGTCTATGGATTATCTAATTTGACAGGACTAAACTAATATTTATCTTCTGTCCTTTTCTTAGTGAAATAGAAAGAAAAAGATGCACTGAACTTAAATTTAGTTTAGTTTGTGAACAATAGAATCAGGGCCATAGTCTCTCTAAACATTATAGAGCGATTATATGGCTGATTAAAAAAAATAAAAGTAATGCAAACAAACATGAAACTTCTGAATGAAGAAATGAATATTTTCTGGGTAAGTTTATCGAAAGCAACGTTGTTTTTTACGCTAAATCAGTAGAAAGAGGCGGGACTATTAAACGACCTAGGGCTTCCGAAACTGCTAGATAGTAGCCTCTGGTAAGGAGAGTTCTGACGTTTCTTATCGAGGAAGCGTCTAGAAAATAATTACTTAGGCTTTAACTGTGTTTGTTTAGCAGTGATGGCCTAGTGGTAACGGCCTCGACTTACGAGTTATAGGTCGTAGGTTCGAACCCAGAAAAGCGCTTTACTTTGTGTAAATTATTTCATCACCACTGCTCGTAAAACGGTGAAGGAAAACATCGTGAGGAAACCGGCATGTCCTAGAACCAGAAATTTGACGACATGTGACATCTACCAACCCGCACTGGGCCCGCGTGGTGGATTACGGCCCACTCCCTCTCACAGAGAGGAGGCCTGTTTCCCAGCAGTGGGAACATTATAGGCTGAGTATGTGTGTTTGTTTTGCCAGCCAACGTTAATTGATGAGGTTATCACGCCGTACCACCGGACGTACGAACTATTGAAATATTGTTACTATTAGAAAACCTTTTGAATGCACATACATACCTCCACCTGGTGCATCCTGGTTACGGGCGTGGTAGGTACCTAATGCTTACATGTATTTCTACAGGGTTACTTTTCAATGACCAGCCAAATTTAAGGATGTCTGAACAACTTTCTCCATGGGAACAATATCGTAATCGCGAAAAATTTATCAACTGTCCCATAGAAAACTTCAATATCTACTCGACCTAAACGTATGGGACGGCTGAATTTTTATTCGCGATTACAATGTTGGTCCCATGGAGAAAGTTGTTCAGTTTGATGGTCTGTACCACACCCTTTTTGGCTGGTCATCGAAAAGTAACCCTGTATAGGCGTTCAGATAGTTATAATTTGTACCAGATGTCGATCTTTACCATGATTCCATAAAAGTCTATAAAGCCAAAATACTGAAGTCCCGAAAAATACAATCTGATAATTTGTTATGTTAGTATACTTTAAGAATCCTTCACCTTTTTTTTTCATTTGTTTTTAGAAGCTATACTTTACATTATGATCGCATTTCCATTTATATTATTTAGCCCTAGTCTTAAGTAAGTGGGCAAAATTGCAATGTTGTTCGTCTTTTTATTCTACTTTTTGTTATTAATCTTAAGTTTAGAAAGTATTTGGGCATAATTCTTAAGTTCTAGCCTTTAGTTTTGTTATTATTATGTGTGATCACTTATTTCTCAGATTGCTGGTAAACCTGTAATTGGCGACTGTGTAATACCGTGACTATATTAGTACTTAAGATAAATTATACATAGAAAGTGTTGGTGTACCTTAATAAATAAATAAATAAATGATCATAATGTTGATTGTAAGTGCTATGACATATTCAAGTCACGTGCATGGAGAGCCTAACTGGGAACAATTAGGTACTTGCAGGTTTTAGGCCGATATTTTTAATTGCTGCGTCCTTGACCGCTAAAATGGACTACTTGATGGTCAGATAGCTCACAGCTATGTTGGTAGCTAGTTGTTATTAATAAGAAGACAAGCAGATATATTCTGTAAAAATCTCACGGTGATAACTTAGGTGAAGTGAGCGTGAAGTGAGCTCTCATTCCACCAGATCGCCCCTATTGATAGCTCACTTCACCTAAGCTATCACGATGAGATTTTTACAGAATCGATCGGCGTTTTAATGTTCATTTTTTATTGTTTTCATGACTCTGTTCGATTAAATGTTCTTTTTTATTGTTTGTATTTCCTGCGCTTTTCCCAAATAAATTATTTTTCTTTCTTTCTTATTGCTAGTCGCTTTACCTAGGTACCTACTATCTTTTGTAGGTTACCTTTTAGGTTTGCAAATGGGTACCTACATCTACAGGAATCCCTTCAAATAAAAGGCGGTCACCCATTTCCAACCCCTCTGGGTTAAATGAGATAAAAGGATTACGACTTTTTTCTAATATCTAAATCCAACTTGCAGTCGGCAATGTATGGTCATTATGAATTTCTCTGACCCAATTTCTCTGTCATGGGGCTTTAACCCAAGACCTTAGGCTAGGCAGCCATCACCGCAACCATCAGACTATTGAAATAATTTTGTGGTTAAAATTGTGTTTTTTTTAGAATAGGTACAATATGATTGCATGCACCTAGGTGTTCTAGGATTTAAACTTCCACGTTATCAATTTTATAAAAAATCAATTTCTTGTAAATGCATCTGCTAAATTTTTTTAACTTAAATCATTTTAAAAATATTAAATGCATATTTTTAATTTTATATTTATTTTTAAAGTAAGTAATCTACATTTTTACTATTTCCTCATGAAAGTATAATTAAATAAATTTTCATTTATTATATTTACCTATAAACATCCACTTTTAAACTTACCATTAATATCAATAACACTACCCAGCGCGGAACAAAAGCACGCAACGAACCACAGGCGCCACATATCGATCAACACACCGTGCGCGGGCGCAGACTCGAGCCAACTCGCGAACACTTGAGTAACGCGCGCGCGCCGCCCTTCTCTGCGTTACGACAGATCATCTCGGTTACATTGTGCCACAGTGCGCGAAGATGCAGAAAAGCCAGATAAAAGAGCATAACGTGTAGTAGAACAACCTCGAACTGTTTCTTTGCATCTGCACACAGCCATAGGGGAAAAAAGGCTTTATCCTCGTGATGTGGGAAATCTAAATCAGGAAAGGTTATCAAACGTTTTTGGGATGCATGAAGAAACCTCCTCGTGTAGCGCAGTTTGTTCCGCCAGTTACTCAACTGAACCGGAGCGTTCGACGCATCCTGGACAGTCACACCTAACACCTTATTTGAATGGCAAATTCTTCCCTTGCGGTGGTAGGGCTAACGCCCGCCTGGTTTGTGACCACCCTCCCACCGGAGTCCGGCGTCACGCAGCTTGCTGTGTTTCGTCGATGCGTGGGAGTTCCAGTGCCTTAGGCATCTTTTAGGCACGCTCGTTCCATCATAGACCTTATCCATCGTTTTCTATCAGGCGTGGTCGAGGTCAAAAGCGGGCTCATTCGGCAATAAAAATAAAAACATGAAAGTTGCGGGAACTATAGAGTTTTTTCACTTGATATGGGTTCGTCACGTCACTCCCTCCGTTAGAAAGACTGGAGATGTGTTCGTGTATCCAGGTATTCGACAAGAAAAAAATAGGTCAGAATATGCCCGGCCAGACAGATCTAATCCAAGGAGCTGATGGCATTAATCCTTCAGGATAACTTCGGACTAGTGATGTTGCTCGTCTATTTGTGGTTGGCGGAAGAGTATGGCCATGTAGTGTAAGGGGTGGCCAGATGCACTTATAAAGCGTACTGAATCGACCTTTTGTTTTTCTCTGTTATGTGACATCGCCGAGGATTTTCAATCTGGTCAAGTGTGAGTTGCTAAAGAGTACGAGATGTCTTAACGTGACTGGTTATAGAATGCGCAATAACATGTCATTGATTTTGGAATATTTTGGGATATTGCATTGTATTTAAACATAAACCCACCTAGGTAATCATTGCGAAGGAATGAGACATTAAAGTTGCTTGCAGCATAGCTATAAGCGACCAGTCCGTTACACCATTGAGTTAAATGCATAGTTGTATTCTATATTTCTTTAAAAATAATGGTGAATGGGATAGCTCAACTTCTTGAGACTGAAATCATTCAACACGGAGGTCACAGCCACCCAAGCAGTGAGAAGTAAAGCTGGAGCACTATCCTTATTATTGGAATGATTGAATATCAGAAATACCATGGGGGGCATAAAATACCATGGGGGGCATAACATGCATGCCTACATAGCATAGCATAATCAGCCTATAATGTTCCCACTGCTGAGACACACCTCCTCTCTGCAAGAAGTAGGCCGTAAACCACCACGCGGGCCCAGTGTAGGTAAGTTGGTAAATGTCACATGTCTTCGAATTTTTGGTTCTAAGACATGCCGGTTTCCTCACAACGTTTTCATTCACCGTTTTGGGAGCAGAGGTGATGAAATTATTTACACATAGTAAAGCGCGTCTGGGTTCGAAGCTGCGAGTGCTGCGACCTAGAACTTGTAAGTCGCGCCCGTTACCACTGAGCAACCGCTGCTGGTCACCTGTCCAGTAAGTTGAGAAAATAAGCACCAGCTTCTGTCTGGATCTGCTTTGAACAAAACCTTTAATTTCGGAAGACGGTGTCGTTGGTTCCGCATTTTCGTTTTTTGACACCGACTTCCGAAATAAAGTTATTTTTCACTTTGTAATTTTTTTTTTTGGAAGTTATTTGTTTTTTTTTACTTTTTAGTTGTACTTAGGTACTCCACACAAATTCATATAACACTACTTGCTATGTAAATATCAGTGACAGGAAGCTATTAAAACATCATCAATTTATACTAAGTGGAAAAAAATCCAATTATTGAAAACATCTGCGTACTCTTTTAGAGGGCGTGACGACAAGCGTGATGTTATGTTGTGTGATTGCGTAAACAATGCATACCTAAGCGATAGGAGCAATCGCGGTTGATTTGCTGCCCTTTATTGAATAGTCCCGTTGTCTGTCTCCGAAATTCATTATCAGATCTTTATAAAATTGAAATGGGACCATCTCGGAATACATCTCTTTCGAACAAAAAAAGAATTTTGAATATGAAGCAGTTATGCCCGAACATACATAAAAAATTTATACAGGGTTATTTGTAAAACACCAGCAACCTCTTAAGAGGTCATTGTACTCATCATTATGAACAATTTTTACTATGGGACCAAACCTGAAATCGCGAAATAAAAATCAGCTGTTCCCTACATTTATCTTCGTCTATCTCGTCAAAATGTAGGGAACAGCTGATTTATTTTTTCGCGATTTCAGGTTTGGTCCCATAGTAAAAATTGTTCATAATGATGAGTACAATGACCTCTTAAGAGGTTGCTGGTGTTTTACAAATAACCCTGTATATAAACATTCGAATTGACCACCTCCTCCTTTTTTGAAGTCGGTTAAAAAGTGCAATCACCAATCCATCTACCAAAAGTAGTAAATATAATAAGTACACCTTTATCGTTTGCTAGCTCCTGCGCTCCTGCCTGTGACGTCTTCCACATGCAGTTTCTTGTTTCCCCGACCCACCCTGTTGCATTATTTCTGTTTTTTTTTTTTCTCGGCTCCTAAGGATCGTAGCATGATGTTAATACATGCTTCCTCAAGAATTGGGCTATCCATACTAATATTATAAATGTGAAAGTGTATGTGTGTGTCTGTTTGTTTGTCCGTCTTTCACGGCAAAACGGAGCGACGAATTGACGTGATTTTTTAAGTGGAGATAGTTGAAGGGATGGAGAGTGGCATAGGCTACATTTTTTTTTTGTTTTTTAACCCTGTTACCTCGAATTTAACGCGAGCGAAGCCGCGGGCAAAAGCTAGTAAAATATAAAAAGCAAGAGTCTTTCAAATCCGACTGACAGTTCTAGAGATTAACGCGTTCAAACAAACAAACTCTTCAGCTTTGTTGTTAGTATACATATAGAATAGTGTAGATTGGGAGACCCATGACGAATTTATTGTTAAAAAACATCAATGAGTTTAAAACACAGGTGTTGGAATTTTGTTCTTTAATAGCTCTCAACTTGACCCACTTTACAACCATAAATAACCCAACGTTTAAAGGTATTTTACCATCAAACTAATAGCAGGTACATCCCTGCCCTCCTCCATACAATAACCAGTTTGATGGTATTACCTCACGTGTGAGGTGAACGTCCACTTCCTCAGGTCAAGGTCTTGTGTCGCTTGCAACACTGAGCCTACTAAACTATGCAACCTACTGCTTTTTGTAATCAACAGCAAGAAACAACATGACATCATAATATCATGCTTGTTTTCTTACTTGGGGTAAGCAGATGCGTAGACTAAACCGACCTTCTTCCCGCTTGGTTATGGTTTAACCTTTGGTATGTCGGAGCGTAGACCTACGCGCCAAATTATGTATCCGTAAACTGTCGGAACGTATATCTACGATCAATTTCTGTCAACCGAAAATTGTTTTTATTTCATACTCTACGCGACAGACAGACACTCAACGCATCAACGGCGCGCGACAGACCAGAGGTTAATAATCTGCTTGTTGAAACTGCTGGGACACGTGCCTTCTCTCGGTGAGAGGTAGTGGGCCGTAATCCACCACGCGGGCGCAGTGCGGATCGGTAGATGTCACATGTCTTCTCTTGCATCGTAACCATTCATTCAAATTTTGCATGTCGAATCTTCGGCAGAATGTATGGCTCAGCTTTAATTCTTCACGACCTTATTTGTATACCTGCATTCTAGCAAATAAATCATTTGATTTGATTCGACTTGAAATAATTTTCACCAGTGCCTATCTGTGTTCGAACTCACGACCTACAACACGTAAGTCCGGCCGATACCACTGGGACACCGTTGCTCCGGTTATAGTTTAAGACCATATAATATGATGTCAAGGAGCAGTTACTGAGAAATTCCTAATGGTTAAACCAAATACAATTTGCCCAAACTGGTGATCGAACCCCACGCACAGTAGTCGCGTTTGCAAAAATCTGCAGGGTAATTGCGTAACACACTATCAGTAGCAATGGGTTTCATTTTGACAGTTCAACAACATTCATTGCGTTATTTACGTTGTTGAGCAGACACACTTTTCGAACATATGGAGCAATGGATTAGCAATATACTTCAAAATGATTCAAATTGAGAGTAATAGTGTGTTACGCAATTAGGGTGCTGATCAAAAGGGCTGAATCTGTTTTGTGAAGTTTTTGAAGACGTCATCGCCGTCGTGTGGTAATACAACACAACATAGGGGACCCTAATTTAGGGATATAAATGTGACAGCAAAAAAAAAAACATGGCACAAATCAAAATAATGACTTTTTAATGATTTTTTTTTTCAATTTCATATATGTATTAATATTTACATGAATAATCTTATCGTAAACATAAAATAAAAATATCGTTGATTACGTTAGACAACACCGCGTATTGTTCATTGTTTGACAACCCTATTTTGTTAGCGACACATCAAAACTGGAAAAATACCACTTTACCTAAAAATATTCTATAGAAGTTAATGGAAGTGGCAGCCGTAGGCTTTTCACTAAAAGTAATAACTATTTAGTAACTATCCAAATCCTTTATTAATAAACTATCTACTTAGAAATGTATACAACGTGTAACGTTAAATGCGCAAAACCTGAAAATAGTTTGTTCATAATTGACTACTGAATCGATTTCAGTGACTTTTAATAAAGGTTTTTTTTTTTCAAAAATTATGCATCTTGCCATACTATCCGCCGATTTAGCCAAAGAAAATTAAGTCTTATTTTAAGGCAATGAGACTCAATATTAAATGCATAAAAGTAATGCTAGGATTAACACGATTTTCTTAATAATAATAGCTTAAAAAAATTGCTCTGGTTATTGTATTATGCTTTTAACTAAATGCTCTAATTGGGGTGTATGAGATTGCGCATTTAACGTTACACGTATTTGCGATATAAGCCCTCGGTACCTCAAATCTACCATAGTCTGACCTTCACAACTTTTAAACAGATAATATGACATTGTAATGCCATTATGATTCCAGTGCGAGAGAGAGACGGAGCTATACATGACCGATAGCACCATCCCTTTTTCAGACTGAAATCATAGTATAGGTTTAAAAGGTCAGACTGCTTCTGAAAAAACCTTAACTGATTATGTAAGCAGTTTTCATATTCATAATATTAATCTATGGTGCTATTTCAACAGTAATTCTTCTGTCAAATTCATGGTGATTTCTTTCCAGTTTTGTGTCACTTACCAATTATGCGCTTGCGCATAGCGCGAGAATATTTGTTGCATAGATCTTTGTAGTACAAGAGATAGCAACGTTAAGTGGCGCGTCATGTTTAAATGTACGTAGATGAGTCTAGAAGCTAGGTTAGTAAATCAATTTATTATCCACCTTAGTACTTTTTGATTACGTTATCTTATTTTCTATTTAAATGCTACATTTTTACATACTTTTCTTTCTTTATTTGTTAGGAAAAGTTACGAGGCTGGCCCTATAAGCAGTTTTTTCCTGAGATAACATGACAGAAAAATTTTCATTCAAAGATGACGCGCGTTTAAACTTTGCAGTCTCCTAAACTATATAAAATATCACGATGTTCTGTCAACATGTTACAATCAAAAACGTTAATAATATGGAATTATACAATTTTATTTTCGATAATTATCTTCATAATTTTAGGCAAATAATAGTAATAGTTCAAAAAAGAAATAAGATATTTTCACTGATGTACTTTATCTTTAATATTGTGAAAACATAGATAACTTACAAAATGAACCTGATTTGTTTTTTATTTGATTCAGACAGAGAATGCATATGGCGTCGAATATTAGATAAAGGGTATGATTGGCCGAAGTAGTGTTTGAATACCTTCCCATAAAGCCTAAAATTATAAAGACATACAAATAACATATTGGTAAAACTATCTAAATTAAGTAAACGATCATAGACGAAAACACAACTTGGCTAAAACTAAATAAATACAGGGTGTAAACAATTGCTCCATCAATAAATATTATATTATCTTTAATCATTTAATAGTTTAAAAATTTCAACTGTCCATTTCATGGATGCCGTTCGGTTATCTAATTATTTATTATTTATACATATTTCAAATAGCAATTTTTTACACCTTATACTAATATTATGTACAAGTGCTATATATGAAAATATTTTTTTATATATCCAAGCAAAAAGCAATTTATCTAACGTATAGGACGCAAAATGAATAATTATTTAATCACTAAACAAGTCCGGACAAGATGGCCTACTATACCCAATCTCTAATAATTGAAACTCCTCATAAAACTTTACATTTCTCTCCATCTTGCCCGAGTATATCACGTTATTTAGAATTTAAAATCGTAAATAATGTGTGGAATAAATTATCAACATTGCACATAGGCTTTGTCACTCACTTATCAAAGGCTACCTTGGTTGCCGTAATTCGACATTGACAGCTGTCAGATTTGACAGGCAGAAAACTAAACACCATGGACATTATAATTTTATAGTAGGTATATAGTAGGTATGTATCTTATCAACTTCACCTTTTTAATAATAATTTCCACATAAAGTAAAATAGGTCTATAACCACAGGACTAACTGGAACTAAAGAATTTTTATTGCAATTTCGTCCGAAAACTGTATTTTTGTTACAATTAGTCCTGTAGTCAACAAGCCCCTTAAAATGGCGCACTTTAGGTATTTTAATAGTAAAAGCTTTATATCAACATTACATTATTATGGCTTAGTCGTAAAGCTAATTATGTCAAAGGTGGATTAGAGTCATGGTAAAAACGCCAGCACATCAAAGCTAAACGAAACGGTAAAATTTTCCTATCAACTTTGAACCTTATGCTTTAGCGATAAAGTTGAAAATCTATTAAAGATATTTGACAGATTGTAGTAGCTTGACGTGCTGGCGTCTGTACAATAATATTGCTGCGATACTCTTCTTAGACAGTCTCCTAATTGGGCCAAGGCTACGTCATACACATTGATGAACCAATGAGCTTACGACATGGCTTTGAAGCTTTGTTGTTATTGGCTAAATTATATGAGGTGAAGTCTTGTTCCGACGCGTGAAAAAAATACTTATTTTAATCAGCCACGGAAAGACAAGTTTGGATTGTACCTACAGGTACTTCACCCTGTAGTTATTACAATAAGGTTCATTTTATATCGTCTTCAATGATTACTTACGCCATATTGGATTTGATGTGACATGAAACGTCACATGTCACGTTCGTAATTCGTAGAGGAGAAAAAGGCTTTTTTGAAGACCTCATACATTTTGCAAGGACACTTAACAACATTTAATCAAATCTTGGTGTTATATTTGTTTAGAAATCCGAACTACCAGCATTGCTACTATTCACACACGCAGTTATTTATACACGGTGCATTTCTATTGGCTAGAAAAACTTTCAAGAGTGAATTGCGACTACCAGCAAACGATTTACAATAGGCATAATAAAGGAGTGGTTATTTGTGTAGATGTTGTTAAGTGTTATCGCCCACATGCATCAGAAGGGGAATTCCCGTATTTTTTAAGAACGTTCGCATTCTAATCTCAGTCAAAAATTCCTCAAGTTTACCTAAATTTTTGACAAGTTCTTTACATTTATTGTCGCCGAGGTGAGATGCGACTAGATTTTGAAGGTTTTTAAATACGAGAATAAATTGGCTTAAGGTCTCAACATCAAATAAGATGTTATAAGCACATACGACGATATATCAAACTATACACTACATTTCCAGTTTTAGCTGACCTCGCATTGTTTTGGGCTTTTTGTGCAATGAGAAGTCAGTTTATACTGGAAATGTATAGTATGATATTTCGCCGTGCATTCAAAGTGAGGACAATCACATAGAAATTATTGACGTGAAGAATAAAAATTAAGAATGCAGATTAGACACCAATTAAATATAAATAGGCACTCATTTAGAATACTAATTACACGTACAAATTACTTACACTCATTTATAAGTTTATAAGATTATTTGCTCACTCCCTATTTTATCGCTCCAGCGAATAAAGACGAATGTTGATACATCACGACGATATATAGACGTATTAATAAATATAAGTCTTTTTTTCCAATCATGTATGCTTTGGTTGGTATAATATGTTGCTTTTAATAGCCGAAATATTGTTAAATACTTAAAAAATAGCCTGCCCCTAATTGCGTAATACAGTGACCCCGATACTGTTGTTCACAAACTAAACTAAATTTAAGTTCAGTGTATCTTTTTCTTTCTATTTCATTACGAAAATGACGGAGGATAAAATATTAGTTTAGTCCTGACAAGTTAGCCGAGATTAAAAAATTGGCTACTAAAAATACGTCAATTTTTGTCAGGCGCTGACTAAGTTGACAGGACTAAACTAATATTTATCTTCTGTCCTTTTCATAATGAAAGAAAAATATGCACTGAACTTAAATTTAATTTAGTTTGTGAAGAACAGAATTGGGGCCAATGAGTTGCAATCACAATCCAAGAACGTCGAAGGACATTACTTATCCATTGCTTCATAGGTTTGTTAAATTCGCCTGCTCAACAACGTAAATAACGCAGTGAATGTAGCCGAACTGTCAAAATGAAAGAAAAAGCGATCAATTGTCATTTTATGTGCGCTACGCAGTTACTCCGCTGGTTAGATTATTTTAATAAAGGTTCGCTACGACAAACTACTCCGGACCATTAATATTTACTTTTGTGTTTAGCTGAATAAGATAACAACAAAAACTTCCTAATCCTACAAAAAGAAAGAAAAAATATGAAAATATAAGGTTGAGAATTTTAAGAACGTTCACAGTCTGATCTCAGTTTCAACCTGTCAAAAATACCTCTTAATTTCCCTACATTTTTGGTAAGTTTTTGACATTTATTGTCGCTAGAGATTTTGAACGTTTTTAATTACGGGAAATTTGCCTTTAGGTTTATTTGACTAGGGCTGACAGAAATATTTCAACATACGACCTTATTCCTCTGATGCGATATTGATATTAAAAATTAGCATTTTATTATGAGTTAATACCAAAACTAAGCTTTCGAGAATTTTGTTAAATAAAGACTATTTTCACGGACATTTCACAAATGTATTATTTACATTATTTCTTCAATTTATGTATTTTAGTTCTATGTTTGTTTATTTTAGCATAATATCTGTAAAAATAGTTTTATGTTTTAAAGAACTTTATTTATACACAATGTTCAAGTTATTATTAATTATCGTGAATTATTTGCAATGGCATCCTTGACAATCACAAGTGTAAGAAATACACAAAAATAATTTTATAAGTATAATTTCGTTTGCAGAGTTCTGCCCAGTCTGTAATAATAAGTATCGCGTGAAGGTATGTAACTGTTCCATGTTTGAGCAGGAGTTTGAATAATCCGGTAGATGGCGCTAGCGGTAGAGATCAATACAAGGGGATGTACAGACGCCAACACATCAAGCTACCCGAAAATGACAATTTTCCCAATCAACTTGAACCTTATGATGAAGTTGGAAATATATTAAATAAAGACAGATTGTAGTAGCTTGATGTACAGGGGAGCGCGGTTGGAAAACATTTTTGAAGAAATTGTAATGACAAAACAAGATGGCGGCGTTAGTTCCGATTTTGGCCACGCGCCATAAAGAACCTGGTAGCGCTGTAAGTGATGTTACGTTAAAATTCGACATGGAAAATGAACGGCAACTATCACCATAATTGCGTATCACACTATCAATAACAATCTGAATCATTTTGAAGGATATTGGCTAATCCATTGCTTCATATGGTCAAAATATTTGTCTGGTGAACAACGAAAGCCATTGCCACTGATAGTGTGTTACGCAATTACCCCGCATGTTAAATTCTGACATTTTGTAAGTGCCTGAAAATTGTTTACGAGATAAAACATTTGACAGTATTGGCTATAAGTATGGCCAACATTTTCATAGGCCTCCAGCTACTATATAATAAAGCGTTGTATTAGCCGACCAAGTAAAATAGACAACTGATCATTTATTAATATTTAGGGTAAATAAATGTAAGGTGCGCGGGACCTGAAACGGTAAGCTAGAACACATATGAGTGGTCCTTACGACGACGTTTAAAAAAATGGAGAAAAAGTGAAAAAAAATGTGAGTATACTATAACAATAGGCACACTCTACCTAACCCTTTTTGAAGTGAAACTTCTTTACGCACGCTTGACTTGGGGAGTAAGCTGGCGAACGCGTGACGTAAGCGTTACGAAAAGTGTGATCGGGCAAGGCGAACGGAAGTTAAGTGGGGGATATAAGCAAGAGACAGCAATGCGCGCGCACATTTTCTTTCTCTCTTCCTCTCATAGCCAAATACGTTCCGTATATCTAAGCACACTGCAGGCTTATTGTCTGTATCACAGTGTAGGAACAAGAGAGAGCAGTGCGCGCGCACATTTTCTTTCTCTCTTTCTCTTATAGCTAGTAAATGAAATATACATACAGATGGAGCGAAAGAAGTTTCACTTCAGTCGTGTGGTCATAAGCACACTCGTTTTTTTTTTTTATAAGAGCAAATTTTACGAGAAAATACTGTTACATTTGTATTTTCTGTTCTCACCAAACTTTTACGATCATTTGCATTTTCCCTCAACAAGTCTTTACGCCCAGTTCTCTAGTTTTTTTGGCTTTTTAAATATTAAAATGCATCCTATCTCCTCAGTCCATCAGGGTACTTCTAAGCCTGTGACTTAGGTAGTGCAGCAGCGTGGCGGCCGAGAGGGCGAAGTCTCAGTCGACGCCGGCGAAGCCCTGCGAGCCCTCGATAGCTTTGATGAGCTTCTCGCGGAGTTGCTGGTAGCTCTCGTACGGGGGGAGGTCGATGCGGTTGAAACTAGCGGGAGAAATGTATTTGATATCAGATTATTACATAGATGGTTGAAGTTCAAGGTGGTAATTGAACTGCCTTGTTAGTTTGTGTTTGCTAATGCGGTAGTTGAACATGGGTTTCTGGATTTAGGTTTGCTCCCCGGATCGGGTAGATTTATTAGGTTTTCTATGAGGAATGTTCGGTTAAGGGCAATAGGCATGCACCTCATAACACGAGAAATTTAATAAATCTGGAAAAATACGCGCATTTTTTTCTAAATTATAACTAAAGAAATATGACTAATTCTAATCCTTTTACCACGTCTAGAGATCTTATTTAAGCCAAAACTGCAAGATGACATGACGCCATCCGCTTGTCTCGGCAAAGGTATCTTGATAACGGTATTAGAAACTTTTGGCCAAAACCGAAATATGATAATAAAAGAAAACTAGTACTTACCACGTATGTGCTCTGGGGTAATTATCAGGCGATCCCCACTTCTCGATAGTGAACAGTTGCGGCCCGTTGCTGCCGTACAACTCTTTGAAGCCGTTCATGGGCACGCGCGACGTGCCCGTCACGAACTGCAGCAGGCGGGAACGCATCTCGTTGGAGAAGGACAGCACCACCTGTGGGAGAGAGACGGAGAGATTAGATAGCGACGTTCCTTTTATGGTTTTCTTAATTATGTTCTTCGTCTTTTCGTGTCGATGGTACTCTTACTCGTTTTTTTTTTTTATACAGAGTATCCCTGGAAGTATGGATCAAATCGAATAGGGGCGTAGGCAAGGTCATTTCCAAACTTTTTGATCCTGAGAATGATTGATGATTGAGAATTATTTTACAGTTCGAAAGTTGTGGCCAATTTTTTTCAATCGTTTCGCATAGTGCTCAAAGAATAAAAATCATCAAAAAAACTATCAAGGCTGTCTAAAAAACTTAAATTGACAGTTCCTGGTAGTTTTTTTTAAATGATTTTGTTCTTTGAGCACTATGCAAAGTGATTGAAAATAACAAAAGTTGGTCATAACTTTTGAACCTTAAAAAATTCACCAACATTCTCAGGATCAAAAAGTTTGGAAATGACTTTGCCCACGGCCCTATTTGATTTGATCCATACTTCCAGGGACACCCTGTATATAGTTTGAGCCCAGTAAGAGGCCATGTTGATTGCGGCATCAGTGAAATTCTTTAGGTCATCCCAGGCGCAGGTGAACAGGCACTTAGGATACTCCAGCTTGTGGGGCAGGGTCTGATCAGAAGCACCGCACTCGCACTTAATTATGTTGAGACTGAATTGTTGTTGAATGATTCCGCACAGGCAAATCGACTGTGCCGAATAATGCCAACCCGAACAAGCGTGAACCCGAACATATGTCTATGTTTATAAATAGTTGCATAATACGGGTATTAAAACATTCAGAATCAAGATAATGATGATTTTTACAAATTTCACGTCTATTCGTGAAAATACAGGATGACTGGTAATTAGTGACCGATACCTAAACACGTGATTGTACTCATGATAACAAACAACTTTTACTATGGGACCAAACCTGAATTCGCGAAAAAAAATCTGCTGTTCAGTACCTACATTTTGACCAGTTAAGCGAACATAAATGATTGAACAGCAGATTTTGTTTTTCACAATTTCAGGTTTGGTCCCATAGTAAAAGTTGTTTGTTATCATGAGTACAAGCACGGGTTTAAGTATCGGTCACTAATTATCAGTCACCCTATATATCTGATGGGTATTCATCTATAAACTACTCTAGACAAGCCAGGCAGAAGAAATATAAAGTTTTTTTTTTTTTTCAAATTATAATGTATCCAGAGTACGTACATAGGTTTTTTTTTTGTGGATGGGAAATCATCAAATGACCCCTCCCGCTCTGGGTGGAGCAGAAGGGAGTGTCAGACTCTTACTGACTAAAACCCACCCGTGTTCCTTCCTTAGCCCTTTATGTTCCGGGGCAGCGGTAACCCTTTCGGACAATCCCGTTTTCATGTACTAAGGATGGCGTTTTCACACGACAGAGATCTTTAAAAACTTTGAATAATTCAACCATTATGGTCCACTGTGTACTCACCCTCCAGAACCACTGCACCACGATATGGTTGGCGTGGTAGTCTCCCTTATACAATGTGTTAGCTCTCCAGTCCCTGACATCGATGTGCTGGATGCCGCACAGCAGCAGTTCCAGTTCATTCTCATCGAAGATCTTCAAAAGCGGCAGAGGAACCAAGCCTCCAAGGCCTTCGAGGAACGCGAACATCTGCTCTTGGACCCGACTGACGAATCGCCATTGGATTACTAGTCTGAGGAGCGGAAAAAAACAAATATTAGCTGTTGTTGTAAAATAAAATTGAGGAATTTGTTTTTTAGAAATCCCCATACACAAATAAACAACAATGTTTATAGAGGGACCTTTTAACGGGGGGAGCGATGCGTTGCTGGCTTTTTTTTTCTGTTTCACTGTCAGGGATTGCAGCTGCGTAGAAAGCAAGATTACCGACAATACTACGCAATAGAAAAGTTGCGTAATGGTCGGGTCATAGTTGTTAATACTGCACTCACGTATTGTCGTAAAATTAGGATCCTGTAGAAGTCCCTTAAAATTAATAGAACCACTCGAGAACTACTTATCAGAGCCAAGTGGTTATTGTTGATAGATTTTCGATGGCAAGGCTTTAATATACACGGCGGCACGAACTGTAACCATCACAGATATAGATACACCTATATAACGCAAAAGCAACTACTTCGCGTGCCAAAAATCGCACCGATTTACGTTCTAAAATCGTAAGCCGCCACTTTCGCGCTCAGTCCTGTGTACTGCTGGCTCGGTGACCGTGAGTTAGAAAGAGCGCTTGTGACGTCATAGTAGGTAGACAAAAAAATGGCACGCTTGGTTTTCATACAGATCGTGATACTTGCGTTATCTAAATCTATCTATATCTGTGGTAACCATGAATTCAGAATAATGATTCTAGACCTCCTAGCATAGACAATTTCGGTCGAATATGAAAAAAAAACTGTTACTTCATAGAAAAGTGCAATACCTACGCGATCAAAATGTATCGAACAGCATTTTTTTTATAACCGGCGAAAAATTTCAACACGGGGGGGTTCAGAATCATCTGCTGAATCCATGGTAGAAGGTGGCGCGTCAGAGAGCCTGCCAGCCTGTATATTTTGTAAGGGCCGAAGCCTGCCGGGGCAGCGGGATTGTCCGAAAGGGTTACCGCTACCCCGGAACATAAAGGGCTAAGGAAGGAACACGGGTGGGTTTTAGTCAGTAATAGTCTGACACTCCCTCCTGCTCCACCCTAAGCGGTCATTTGATGATTTCCCGCCCACAAAAAAAAGCTAGTCATAAAATAAATACGCTACTTACTTGATGTACTCGTCCTTGTTTTCGTTATCTACGGATATATTGGCACCTCCCGGTTTAAGGTCTCGTTGTATCGTCTTACCGAACTGCTCCTCATCCACTGAGAATGTTAGGTACAGCTCTGAGGGGTCATTTTCCTGTAATTATAGGTTCGTATCTTTAGATAGTAAATTGTGTATAATGTATAAAAATAAATAACTTATTTGTTGTCTAGAAATCGCAAAAATCTCAATCTTCTTAGAGTATCGATGGCAAAATGTTCAAACATCTTTGGCCCAAAATTCAGTTGTGCTTGTGCGAACTTCGCTCACTGACACAGTCATAAGATTATCAATTGCACAGGCGACAAGATGAAAGCAAACCGTATGTGGGTGCCGCAAATCTCAACATAATCATACCTTAATCCACATGAGTGAGTTGTAGTATTCTAGGTCTACTGATTCCATGTCGAGCAACTCTATCGTCTTGCCCAACATCATCTTGTAGAATGGACGGATGAAGAACGCTGGAAATACACGAAAATATAATTTTAAAAAGATTATTAACCTATTGAGTTTCGTGATTTCCCTACATCGTTTGATTACCTAATACCAGTTCACCAAACCAAGCTTACGAGGTAACATACTATACAGTCAATTTGGTATAAAGAAATGCACGTAATTAATATTTTTTGGCTAAATTTACATTTTGTTTCAGTCTAAACATTAAGAACATTTAATAATACTAAAATTATATTGGATATGCCACAGGGATCGATATTAGGTCCGTTCCTAGAAATCCTCTAGGATTTATAAACTAGGTGTCCAAAAAGTTTTCACAGTTACATGCTAGCCGCTGTTTAGTGATTTTACTTCGTCATACTCCATGCTTTTTATGTGAGTCTTGTTCAAATTTGTTTTTTTGAACTAAAGCAATATTATGTACTAAATGAAAACTTGCACAACATTTTTTTAGCGTAACTGTGCATATACATGAGCTACACGCGTCGACGACAAAGGCAACTACAACTGTCGACGGGTGTCGGCTGCAGTCGACAACGTGTCGCTCGTGTATTTCAGTACGGTGCTCAATATATGCATATGCATACTAATTCAAAATTCTCAAAATAAGTTTGTGAATGCAGTGACTCATAAAGCTACGTATCTTTAACACTCTACTCACCATCCAACAGTTTCCCGTGGTACACGGCCATGCCGGCGACCCTGCCGATGAACTTGAAGTAGCTCAGATGCTCCTCATTGCACACGCCGCTGTTAGGGTTGATCTGAAGCGTGTAGTTGTCCATGGCCGAGTATTCGAACAGCCCGTAGTAAGGGTTGAACATCTCCTTTGAGAGTAGGAAGAACCATTCGCGGGCGAGGCCACCGTAGTCTGTAAGAAAGAATGGAGAAATAAATAATATTATGATGACGAAAAGGAGATCTTGGTTACAAAATTTGTCTTATAATGACACAGAAAAGTTACTGGTTGTCTTAAGTTAAATATTATTTTTAATTCAGTATTGTCCTATCATTAGTTGATTAAGTTACTCACTATTTATGTTTATCGTCAATCTTAAGAATATTAATGTAATAAGCTAATTTGCACGTATGATACCTGAGATACAGGTTTATCCTAGTTCAGGTAGATCCCATTATAAATACCTACCACTCTAGTTTAAGACTTAATATTGTAAATATGCTGTATTTCATTAATGAAATAAATAAAATAAAAAATAAAAATCTATGAGCTCAGATTAAGACACATTATAATAAATTTGCCTGCAATAACAAAAGATAAAGACAAGTCTGTATCACCAGATGCAAGAATGCACAGCTCTTTTTAAATTATGTAGTTCACACGGAGACCCCTCCGTTACTTAAAAAGCTGCCGCCTGTTATTCGTAGTCTTTTGACAGTTATTACGGTTTGTCAATAGCCCGAAAGTCTGACAACCAGTCTTAGGCCCGGTATCCACCAAAGCGGAGAGGAGAGGAGACGAGAGGAGATGTGTTTTGAATAACCAATCAGATTTCGTTATTTCCACATCTCTTCTCCGCTTAGCTTCGGTGGAAATGGATCAAGCGGAAAGGAGCGGAGATGTTAAATTTTTCTATAGAACTTTGTGCCGCCAGCGAACAAGCGGCGCGGCAGAGCGGAGATGTGTGTAGCCGTGCCCGGGCGGGCAGCGCGCACTTTTGTAACATGTCTTCTTTCTTTCGAAGACAGCGCTTGACTGATTTCGAGCTCTCACAGCTCACATCTCCTCTCCGCTACGCATCTCCTCTCCGCTTTGGTGGACATTACTTGCCAGCTTCGCAGCACATCTCCTCTCGTCTCCTCTCCGCTTTGGTGGATACCGGGCCTTACCAAGGGGCTTATAGTACGCGTCAAACTTTATGACGGCTCTGAAGTGCGCTACTCGCTGCGCAGTACCCCTCCCCCCCCCACGCTGACATATTTTGATACTGCGCAGTGACACGCTTCATGTTCCGAGCCGCCATAAAGTTTGAATCGAGCTGTATCAAGTTACCCAGATACTAGGTCGTGGAGATCAGATATGTAAAATACAGGTTTTCAGCTTACTAGGCAGATAAGGCTAAGATATTAGATAGCTTACCTAGTCCTACTTCCGACTCGAACTCGACCCACAGTTTGGTCTTGAGCAGGTCCAGGCGACTGACTGAGCTGATGATGCGGTAGGAATCCTCCAGAATTGAGTTACGTCGTACTTTGATCTCGAACTTGTTTGGCACGTTACTCTGAAAGTTATGAACGGATATTAGGTCTACGGTTGAACAAGCTAGGTTTATTGAGAAATGACCTGAAAACTATTTTAAGTTAACATCGGCATCATAATATAATTTCGAAGAAAAAACATGTGTTCATAATATGTATTTTCTTTTTTGGGTTTAAATGGGCCTTTTCAAATTCATCGAAAAAGAGGTCATCTGCAAGTTTCAATACTCAATACTCAATTCTATATTGCATTCCATATTATGTACATAGATGGTATGAAATATTGTCAAGATCAATATGGACCCTGTCGGGCACAGCAAAGGTAGGAGAAAGGATGGCGCCAAAATAACAATTCATGGAATTAATTATTGTAGGTAGATCTAATAGATGTATGTATACGTGTATAAGTATTGGTAGATTGTGTCCGATTTTTTAATTTATTTTTTGTCATCATTATTATTATTTAAATTAGATTGTGTATGCATGTTATTATAATATTATTCTGATTAATTATACCGTAAAAACAAAGCTGATGTGAGCTGTTAATAGATTCAGTCTAGGGACTGACACTGTTGACAGCATCAGATGGAATGACAGCTCACTTCACCTAGTTTCGACGTTGAATTTTTACATTGGTTGTTATACTGTCTACTTACTTATTTTTATTTAAAGCTATATACCACTCACTAATGGGTGAATTACCAAGGGGTATCATATTACCCAGTAACCGGGTTGTGTAGGTCAAACAGACAGTCGCTTGTAAAATACTGGTATTCAGCTACAACTGGTTAGAGTGGTAGCCGATCCCAACATAGTTGGGTTGATGATGATACCACTTACTAATGGCATAATCTCCAAAGCGGAGGAAGTTTGGTCAAGCCAAAAATCAGCAGTGCTATTCTGTAAAAATCTCACCGTGAAAACTAATGTGAAGTGAGCTGTCATTCCAACTGATGTTAGGGATTGCTTCCATTGAGAACTCACTTCACGCTCAGTTCACCTATGTTATCACGGTGAGATTTTTACAGAATCGATAGGCAGGACCTCCTTCTACGTAGGTTGATGAGTGTCTCATAAAATCGTATATAGGGTTTAGAATTGCTATTAAATATGTTACATACCGGTTTGCGCAGCTGACTCTTGAGGTACTCGTACTTGCGCTTGTAGTCGCGCGAGTACGGCACGGCGGGGCCTGCGATCTGAGGGTTGGACAGTCGAGGGTCTTCCCACTGAGTTGTACGGGTGTCTGAGATAAAACACCGCTTTTAGTCAAAATATAGAAAAAAAAAATGGGTTTATGACAACAGACGGGTAATTCCCGTATTTTTAAGAACGTTCACATTCTAATTTATTTATTTATTGGCCTATCTACAATTGTTACACTGTTTATCCTTAAAAATACGAGCAATATACAAGCATAGCGTACAATATGATACGATGTCTCTCAAATTTTTCAAAAATATCTCTAGTTTACAGACGGGTAATTCCCGTATTTTTAATAACGTTCACATTCTAATGTCTCTAAAATTTTTCAAAAATATCTTTACTTTCTTTACAATTTTGTCGTCGAGAGGAGATTGCGACTTGATTTTAATGTTTTTAACGGGAATTGGCCTTCTAGTTGTTGCACACAACGACGTCGCTATTTTTTTTTTTTATTCTATTGAACAGATAGCTGCAATATAGATTGTGCATAACCAGTAAACAATTGCGGTACCTGGCCTTAAAAATAACATATCACAAGAGACTCAATTCTCGCTGTTTTCCTCAAGCTAGATATATCCAAGCAAGGCGAGTGTGACAAACTCATTACCAAGGTGTACAAATATTTAATAAACTCCCAGCGAATTTAAAAGATTTGTTGTACACTAGCTCTTTTAAGACAAAGCTCAAAGCATTTCTTTTAGAGAAAGTCTTGTACTCTTTAGACGAATTATAATTTAACATTATTTACAATTTTCTATTTTGTAAATATTTGTAGTATTTTAGTTTTAAGCAAATATTCATGTTTTAATTTAATTTTTTATTTTTCCCTACATTGCATGTTAAATTTTTAGAATTGTATATTAATATTAATAATATGAATCAAATACAATGTAAATTGTTCCTGATAAATAAATAAAAACATAACAATGGCCCCGATTCTGTTGTTCACAAACTAAATTAAATTTAAATTCAGTGCATCTTTTTCTATCTATTTCATTAAGAAAAGGACAGAAGATAAATATTTGTTTAGTCTTGTCAAATTAGTCGGCGCCTGACGTGAATTGACGTATTTTTAGTGGCCAAATTTTTAACCACGTCTAAACTTGTCTATGGATTATCTAATTTGACAGGACTAAACTAATATTTATCTTCTGTCCTTTTCATAATGAAATAGAAAGAAAAAGATGCACTGAACTTAAATTTAATTTAGTTTGTGAACAACAGAATCGGGGCCAGTGTCAAACTATCATCTTGTTATACACGGTGGCACGGACATCGACGCGCAAACAGCAGTGCGATTCTGTAACCATCTCACCGTGAAGACTTAGGTGGATTGAGCTGTCAGTGTCATGCTGACGCTAGGGATTGATACTCTTGACAGCTCACTTCACCTAACTTTTCACGGTGAGATTTTTACAGAATCGATCGGCTGTAACCATGAATTCAGCACATCATTCTAGCCACCCTAGGAAATTTTCGTCAGTTATCAAAAAAAAAAAAAATCTGCAGTGTCATAGAAAAGTGAAGTTTTTACACCTGGTCAGGAAAATCAAAATTTATGGAACAGCAAAGAAAAAGAAAAAAAGGAAAGGAAAAAGAAAAAAAATAAAAAGGAAAGAAAGAAAGAAAAAAGGAAAAAAGACGGAAAGGAAAGGAAAATAAAAGGAGCACTGGTAGAAAATGCCTGTGGCATTAAGTCCGCCTCTGTACATTTATGTGCTTGAAGTATTAAATCCTATCCTACTTCCTACTAATATTATAAATGCGAAAGTTTGTGAGGATGGATGTTTGTTACTCCTTCACGCAAAAACTACTGAACGGATTTTGATGAAACTTTACAGTAATATAGCTTATACATCAGAATAACACATAGGATACTTTTTATCCCGATATTCCCACGGGATCGAAACTTACGCGGGTGAAACCGCGGGGCGCAGCTAGTAAATAATAAATAAATAAACAGCTGTTTTTTTAATAACCGAAGAAAAATTGCGACGCGGTACGGTTCAGAGTCATGTACTGTGTGCACCAACATTATAATAATTATGTTCGACATAGAACCGGAGCGCGCCGCCTGCGCTACGAGCGAGTCGCACGAGCCACCGATACAGCCGATCGAATCTGTAAAAATCTCACCGTGATAACTTAGGTGAAGTGAGCTATCAATAGGGGCAATCCCTAACATCAGGTGGAATGACAGCTCACTTCGCCTTAGTTTTCACGGTGAGATTTATACAGAATAGCACTGCTGGATCAGTCACCCGCGCGCACAGTGGACGCGTCCTGGGGCCCAAGTCTGCTATTTTTATAAATTCGTCATTCCGACACGATCCCATTGTCATTTTGCTAAAATTTTGTAATCTGCTAAATTCATAATGGTCGATCATTGATCGCTCAATGCTCTCGTAATAGAACTGTATTATAATGACATTGTCGTATTGCCATTATTATAAAACCCGTTAGTAGAAATGATTTTCGAAAAACTACTACTAAATTTGAACATTTATTCATGCTAGATTTCAATTATATATTTTTTTACATGTTATGTATTATTGTTCTAAGCAATCTGAAGTAGTAAGAAGTTTAGCAGATTACCGCCTAAGTCAGTCATTCATTTTTCATTAAGTACGAGATTACCATTTGCATGCCATTTCTTTCAATGGAGTGTCAGTGATTGACCATTGGAAAGTCATAATGACGCCATTATGTTAGTAGATTACCAAACTTGTCAAATCAAAAATTATGAAATCAATGATTCTGACACTATTGTAATAGCAGACTTGAGGCCCTGATAACTTTGTAAATGCACGCCATTAAAAACATTCGATTCAAGAAGAGGAGTTTAAACTCCACATCCCCGTCATACTGAATCCATGGTAACAGGCTGCGCACCGATTTCCGTGCCACCCTATATATGATAGTTACAGTATCCTTTGCCTGGAGTAATTCTAGATGTAGAACAACCTCTGTGGATCTCATACTCACTATGGTCAATAAAGAAGATCCGTCCATCAGTATGCACTCTCTCCTCCCATCCTTCAGGCAAGGCGCCGAGCTCGTCCGCCTCGGCCGGCGCAGGCGCAGCTGATGTTGGCAGGCTGGATGCGCAGCCTGTGGAAAGAGTTAGGTTTTTGTTAGCAAAGTTAGAAAGTTTATGCCATAATAATAACAGTTCATTTATTATTCAGACATAGTTCATTACATTAAATTAATACATATAAAATTATAGCATAACATTGTGTTAAAAAAATGAGGTTTCAAAAATTAAGGAAGGAAACTGACTGGCGTTCTTTTATTGCCGATACTCACTGAACTAATGTATATTTATCTATGCCAATAGTACTTTTTAATTTCATACTAACTAAACTACAATTTGACAAACGACAACACTACGGTCAGTCTAAACATTATATTGAGTTTATTATATTTTTTATACAGGCTGTTTGGCAGTTTTGCCAGTGCCTTTATGTACACCTGCGCGCGCATCGCTAGCGCAGTGCGCTGATAAACAATAAACGCCATTTTCCATAAAGTTAATAACAATATCTACAAGTCTGTTTTTTTCCTCGCAAGTGTGTTGAAAAACGTCATATGAAACGCGTGTGCACTGATCATTTCATTACACACTCGGCATCCTTATCGCCTCGGGTATACTAATCAACATAGCACACATGTATCATAATGTACAATTAAGTTTAGAATTAAGTTTCTGAATTCATCACATTCTTGAGTAAGTCGAAGTAGGTGGCGCTGTAAAAAAATTCCATAAGTACCTAAATATCTTAACACCGTTCCTTGTGAACAAAAAGCTTTAAGCTGTCCATTTAAAAGAAAGAAAAAAAAACAGTGCGCAATTGTAACCATAAATTCAGTATATGATTCTAAACTCCCTGGCGTAGAAAATCGATTATTTATATTTTTTTCCTGCATAATTATGATGTAACATTGATTCTGTAATTATGTGTACAATAAATGTAATAAATAAAAATGATGTTCGTTGGTAAGTGCATCACTTGAGAACAGCTGGACCGATTTGGCTTAACTACTTCCGTTTGTTTGTGTTTGTCTGATTTAGGTTTAAACGAGAAAACTTGGACGTCCTTTTTCTATAGGATTATTTTGTGAACTATTGAAAGGGGTTTGAAGATCCATGGCATACGTACCTGCCCGCCATTTTGTTTTTTTTTTTTTCAAAATAGCGGCCACGCGTGTAAATTAAAAAAATCGATAGCTGACATCAATGCAAACGGAAAATATAATATGAACAAACCCCGTAAAGTGTCACGTCTCCGAGATATTAACGATCAAAGTAGATCACGTGACATCCATATTCTTTTAACATGCATTTTGTTGCATATGTGTTTGAAATTATCACTCTGAAAGGACTTTGAAGATCCCTGGCATACCTACTGTCGCGCCATTTTGAAAATGGCGGCCACGCATAAGACATATATATCGATAGCTATCGGATTCACGCGTGGACGCCATTTTGAATAAAGAACTTGAGATAATTTTCAAGTTATGAAACAATAAACTGAATGACATACTTCAAAAAGTTCAAATTCTATTGCAAATTTGCAACCAAAATCTTAGTAGGACTTTTTTGTTTTTTCATTTCATTAAAGTGGATAACTGATTAAGTGGCAATGGAATGTAAATTATATGAGATTATAAGCACTAAATGGCATAATGACAAATAATATTAACTTACCGGTTCTAGGGTCTATCCATGTAGTGGTTTTCGCGTTGTGGTCGATGAAGAAAATCCTGCCGTTAGGCGCTCTCTGCATACTCCAGCCGGGCGGAAGACCTAAACACACACAGACAGAAGTAATAAGTATAAAGAAAGAAATAAAATATGATTATTTGCGGCAAACAACGCAGAAAAAGAACACAAAAAAAGTCACATCCACGCAAAACGGCCATCGCTCAGCATAATGCTAAAACCCTATGCGATAGAAAGCCCCGGCGCTGGTTTTCAGCCAAAGCCAGCGTTGACATGATCACGTCAACCCGTAATCATTGTTTATATGAATGTGGCATTTAATAGATAGTTTTAGGGCCTTTTTATTGTCATGCGTGTTTGCGCCCGCGTGCAGGCCTGGCACGCATGCGTGCTGCCCGCAACCTATCGTATCATACATGTTTGTATTGGCGCCGCGCGGGTGGCTCGCACGGATGCGTGCCGCCCGTGTGCGGGTGGCGAACCTTGACAGTCAGTGTTGTTTTTACTGTCAAGCGGGTCGCACGCACGTTGTATTAGCAACAATTACTTTTTTTACATTCGTTTTGACACGAGTTCTCTTCCTGGCGACACGCACAATACTGTGGCGGCTGGCGAAAATAATCTGCTCTGCGTGCGGCCCGCAACAAGCATGCGTGCCTGGCCTGCACGCGGGCGCAAACACGCATGACAGTAAAAAGCCCCTAATTGTTGACACTTTAACATTGTAAGAGGCCATTATTTTTAAAAGAATAACCATGGAGTTTCTTGTCGACTCTTCCCCATAGAAAACGACCAATTGGAACCTAGCTACTGACGTTTCATAAGTCCTTAATTAAGGTTTATGTGAAATAAAATATTTTGAATTTTACAGACAACGTGGTAAAATCACCAAAATGGTTTTCTAGGCCGTTAGTAGTATTTTGGCTTTCGACCATCATTTATATTTAGCAATATGTCGTAATCCTTATAAAGACGTTTGAGCAACTTCGTGCCGGAATATTCACAGTATACAACGTGTAACGTTGAATGCGCAAAACCTGAAAATAGTTTGTTCATAATTGACTACTGAATCGATTTCAGTTATTTTTAATATAGGATTTTTTTTTAAATTGTGTATTTTGCCATACTATCCGCCGATTGAGCCAAAGAAAATTAAGTCTTATTTTAAAGCAATAAGACTCAATTTTGAATGCATAAACTAATGCTAGGATCAACACGATTTTCTTAATAAAAATAGCTTTAAAAAAATAGTTTTGGTCATTGTATTATGCTTCTCAATGCTCTAATTGGGGTGTATGTGGTTTTGCGCATTTAACGTTACACGTTGTATAGGATTTCGAGAATCAAAAATCGTAACAAAAATTCAACAGTTGGGCAAAAAAACGTAAATAATAACAACCACATAATATATTTACCGTCACTATTCGGCAGGTTTTGACTCTGCGTGCTACTGGCGCTGCTACTCCTGGTACTCTCCGTGGAGCCGTCCGTCTCGTCCTACAAACATATCACTTTGCAACAACAACATTGGATTGTACACCTTATGTATGTGGTATACGGTCGTCTTTGCTTCGAGTGTGGTGTGAACTGAAAAACGTTTTTTTTAGGTCTGTTAACTCATTAAAGGGGAAGTTGATTTAAACATTTTACAGTACACTTTTATATACAAACGTGTGCAATATATACATTTTTATACATATTATAGCCCCCTAGCTTATATACTTTACACTATGCTAAACAAGCTTATATCATTATTTGGTACAATTTAAATAAACTCGTAGTTAGCAAAACTTAGTCACCTGAACCAGAAAATAATGGGTGTGTAGTTTTAAGATGACATAAAGCGGGCTGACTTTGCAGCCAAACTGGCATTATAACTGCTAATTTGAATTGCATTCGTATTTACAATGACACAGATGAGCGAAAACTCTTGATTAATAATGAAGAAAAAAAAACTACTTCTTTTTAATCAAATATCAAGTTTTCTTCCAATTGCCACCTAATACAATCAAATTTTTCTTAAACCCCTTATCACCTATAATTCAAAACAATAGACATTTAAAACTTAAACATATCAAGCCTTATCCATTATAATAATTTCAAAACCGCCAAAAAATCTACATCGAAGCAAAAATACACAAACTCTCAAACTACAGAATAAATACTAATTAACATTAAAAACTACAAGTTAATCAAGCGAAACAGCACAAGCAAACATGTATGTAGATACGATGTCAAATTAGAATAGGATGTCAAAAGCATTGTCAAATTAGCTTAGTTATTGTTAATTTGTGTTATTGTGAACGCGTTTATTATTTTTATATGTTTGCTGTGAACTGCAAATTATGAGTTCTTGTAACAATTTCGGATAGAAAAAGTTTGAAATAATTTTACTATTTTAAGAAGGACTTATATTTTACTGTTCACAGCACCTTAAAAGTTTGTAGCACAAGCAATAAATCTTTCCATTTTATAATTTAGCAAACGAGGTAAGATTAGGTGCTTTCCAAAGCTCTCTTTTTCACTCTTCAGCAGAAAATTTGAAAAGCGTGCGCTAGACTGTAAAAGAATGTTGGCCATTAAAATTGCGCATCATAATATCAAGCGTCTTGAAGATTCGAATTTCAAAGCACGGCAGTGCGAAAGCCAACTTGCAAAACTAGCAAAGACTTGTGCTACAAACAGCCTAAGTACTTAAGTATTAAGTACCATTGTCGCTTGTCGGTGAGTCAAAGGCACGACGCGTGGCCTCGAGTGTTAGTGACGTAAGCAGACATCACAGTAGCATGTTGTGCCTCACACTTACTCATAGACAATTTCCCAAAGCACTCCGCCACAGACCTAGTGCGGGTTGCGACGCAATTATATACCGTACTGTGCTCTGACAAGGCCTATATTTGAATGCAAAAGGTTTTGACATTATGGATGAGAATCCTAGTACCCAAAAACGAACAAGTCCAAAAACATACACAGACATTTACCTCGTACTTTCAAAATATAATTATATTTTTTTTTAATTACAACCTAAAATATTCGTCTAAATAGATGAAAAATCAAATAAAAAAATATGGTACATCGAGGTTAAGAAAAAATACTGTCACAGAGGTTTGAGTGACAGACGAGCTTTTTCTAAAACTTGATATGCCATTTTGTCGGCCGTTTACCTTGTATTTTCAAATATTAGAAAGAATAAATTCGCATCTAAATAGATGGCACCAAATACCTTTTAACGTATACAATTTCCACCTACACTGCTTTTGCGTACCAAACAAGCTATCCCGGCTACATCGCATCGCGGCCCGCACGCGGCCTCCGGTGTCTTACCTCAGAGTCCTCCATCGAGCTCGTGGTGGTCCTCCGTCGCCGGGCCCCCGGTGACGTCACGGGCGAGGCCCCCGTCGGCGTACTGAAGTGATTCTCATCGAATGTTAGAGCATCCTCTACTACTACTTCTGTTTGAGGTGGCGTTGTTTGAGGTTCAGTCTCGTTTTCTGTTACTTCTGTCGCATTTTCTGCGACTATTTCTGTCGAATTTTGCGTTTCTGTCGCATTTTCTGTGACTATCTCTGTTGCACTTTGCGTTTCTGTCGCATTTTCAGTGATTACTGTCTCATTTTGCGTCTCTGATTCATTTTGCGTGTCTGTCTCATTTCGGGTTTCTGTCTCATTTCGCGTTTCTGTCTCATTTCGCGTTTCTGTCTCATTTCGTGTTTCTGTCTCATTTCGCGTTTCTGTCTCATTTCGCGTTTCTGTCTCATTGATTTCTGCCTCATTAAGCGTCTCTGTTTCATTACTCTCTGTAACATTCTCCGTCACTCCTCGACTGTCACTCAGTCGGTCATCAGTAGCGGTGACTACATCGTCTACTTCGTCAGTACTGTTCACATTAACTTCACTTGTGTTTGTATTTATAATCTCATTTTGTTCTGCATGCTCAGTAGCTTCACTCGCTGTGTTTTGACTAGCACTGGCATCACTTTGAGCGTCGGTAACGTGTTCGTTAGCGCACACAACGTCATCCTCCTCCTGTATCGTATTGCTTCTTAAATTATTATCACAGTCGGTTTCATCACTTATACTATTAGTTGGCGCGTTCGTCACCGCAGTGTCGGGAACGGCGACGGGTTCCGGCGATCTGATCGGGGTTGAAAACGGCGTGGGGTCGGTCGAGTTAGTGTCCACACTTCTATTTCTTATATCCTCCTGTTAGACATTTATATTGGATAATACTTGACGCATAAACTTATTCGTGCAGTTCGACAAATCTTTTTCTGTACAAATTATGACGTTTTATTTGTTTTCTCAACTGCACGTTTAAGTTTGTGGTCTATATTCATTATTTCCCAGATAAATATTGGGCTTGTAAGCGTGAAGCATCAATGTGCTGTAGAATTGTCTATGAAAGTGAGGACAACACAGTGGATGTCTATGGAACACCCGTACCGATGAGAACAGACTATAAATTAGTGTTTGTATGTATGAATGGCTGTTTAAAATTCCTGAAAGATCTCACATAAAAAACTAAACATAACTGTTGTTTCTATAATTTTACAATACTTACATTTAATTATTTTGCAAATTAACAATTTATAATTCAGAATTGCGAACAATAGCAATTGGAAAAACCTTTCAGAAAAATGTCCTAATGTGAAACCATGTACTCATTTTTTTACATTTTTTTTTAAATACAGTGTAAGACCTTAACAATTTGTTTTTTACAGAATATATCTTTATTACAAATAATTGTCAATTACATAAGGTCAGCGCCAGACATCAGACGAAGGCAAGCAAAGCCACAAAATATGAAGCAAGGTATTTGCGAAATGCGCAAAGCCTCAAACCTATATTAAGGAAACAAAGGCTGATAGCGCAAATATTTGCGCATAATTAATGCCTGACACTGTCCTTACAATAACTCAACATATTTGGCAAGCCCTTGCCGTACAAAATGGCACATTTTTTTAATACTTTATTGAGAGGTCAATGACTAGCTTACGCCCATTTTACTAACACTGACACCTAACTGTAACTGCCTAAATATTATTGCACTGTTGGATTTGCAACTCTCTGCGCTGATCCGAGCGTTGAAAATCAAACAGTACGGTTTTATTTAAGCATTACATTTCTGTGTCCCTACTTTTAGTGAAAACGGGCGTTAGTTTAACTGCGGCAAGCGAACATGCATCTTAACCAATCATGCAACATACAGGGTGTCCCTGGAAGTATGGATCAAATCAAACAGGGGCATGGGCAAAGTCATTTCCAAACTTTTTGATCCTGAGAATGTTGGTGAATTTTTTACGGTTCAAAAGTTATGACCAACTTTTGTTATTTTCAATCACTTTGCATAGTGCTGAAAGAACAAAATCATTAAAAAAAAACAACCAGGAACTGTCAATTTAAGTTTTTTAGACAGCCTGATAGTTTTTTTTTAATGATTTTTTTTCTTTGAGCAGCGCTATGCGAAACGATTGAAAAAAATTGGTCACAACTTTTGAACCGTAAAATAATTCTCAATCATTCTCAAGATCAAAAAGTTTGGAAATGACCTTGCCCACGCCCCTATTCGATTTGATCCATACTTCCAGGGACACCCTGTATTTGTAAATAACAATAATAATAGAATTATAATATTTGAAGTGAAAAGTGTGTTTAGTTTTATTTAAGGGAGACGCCCTAGGTAGCCAGCGAAATTAAATTTTTCTTACGTTTTTTGCAAATTGCAGGTCAGTGTTAGGTTGTATGTTGAAAAAAATATGATTCGCGAGCGTGCAAGTATGTACTTACATAATTATAATTATTAAAATCATCAATACAACCCTATAAGTTCATATAATCCTATTGATTGATATTTCATGTAATAGTCATTGACCTGCAAATTGCAAGAAACGTAAGAAAGTTTGAATTTCGCGGGCTACCCTGGCGCCTACCCCTTAAGTATAATATTGTATAAAGTTGAAGCTAACGAAAACATGCTTTATTGCAGACCCAATAGAGATGAATTTCAAAAAGTTTTAGCTGCCGAGTGCAAATAAAGTATGAGTAAATAAAAAATGAGTACACGGCTAAAGAATATTTACTTACTGGAAGTCTGAATATGAAGATAAGTGTTGTCTGCTGAGGGCGAATTTCACCAAACTTTTATACCTAGAGTAAGTCTTATCCTGAGAATAAATTTTGAATTTTTGAATGTTTCCGTACTAGAACCGCCAGACTTAAATTTTATTCCACGGATATATGACATCTGACTTTAGTGAAATCAGCCTTAAGATTTTTTTAAATGTTAGTTTAATGAGAATAAAACCTCCTTACAAAACAACGTAGAATAAAGTTACATACGCAGCCAGAATATCAACAGTTTAAAAAGTAAACCTTAGTGTGTTGTGATAAGATCTATACTTGAATGCAGTCTTTTTCGAGTTCATATTCTGCGTTTTTTTAGTAACAGAGGTTTTCTTTGGTAATTCAGACTCCCAGTAAAGAAATGTATAATGTATCGATGTATTGTTAGTACATAATGTCTATCGCTGAAGCCCATGCTGCGAAACAAAATTTTCACTAACAGAATCAGTAACTAGGTAACATAAATCTTCATAATTAAACAAATAATATTTTATCTCAATGAATACGTCTATAGTACGCATGCGTAATAGTGTATTGCCGATACCGCTGCTAAATATCGTTATTTTTTAAGGTTTACATGGCATAAGAAATAGACACAGTTTCTTACCCCGTTTTAGCCCGATAGTATCAATAACTAGGTAAATAATAGATCAATGTGTAAAATAAATATATAGGAGCGATATTGTTGACAAAAATTGATCTTGAAACTTTTAGTATAAGATAGATATCCCCGCGTATTGCCGTAATGGACCGATTGACCTTCCTATATAAAATAAAATATTAAAGTACAAATGTATTGTTCCCCCTGGAAACAAAACTATACAGGGTTATTTGAAAAACACCAGCAACCTCTTAAGAGGTCATTGTACTCATCATTATGAACAACTTTTACCATGGGACCAAACCTGAAATCGCGAAATAAAAATCAGCTGTCCCCTACATTTATCTTCGTCTATCTCGTCAAAATGTACGGAACAGCTGATTTTTTTTCGCGATATCAGGTTTGGTCCCATAGTAAAAGTTGTTCATAATGATGAGTACAATGACCTCTTAAGAGGTTGCTGGTGTTTTTCAAATAACCCTATATATTGTATGAGCATATCCTGATTATTTACATAAATAAATATAAATGTCTCATGCATAAGCACTTTAAACTCCACCTTAATTCACCCACTATCACTATCATTACCTTTTTACTCTCTCTTGTTTTTTCCTATTTTAATATTCAATTAATTCCATCAAATCAAATCAAATCAAAATCATTTATTGCAATCCATAATGTACAATTACAGGTGGTAAATAAAAATAATAATAGAAACAATTATGGACCCTGCCGGGCACAGCAAACTTTTTAAATAAGTAGAGAGAGAAGAGCGCTTTAATATATAATTAATTTATATCCTATTATCTATACATTTATATTTCCATTCATACGTTTTTCTATTAATATTTTATATGCAGGTCTATCTATTCATTTATTTATTTAATTATATTTAATATTGTTTATTTCTTTACTTGCTTAAATTTTTTTCATTATTATTTTTTTATCAGGTATATTAGCATAATCAGCCTATAATGTTCCCACTGCTGGGACACAGGCCTCCTCTCTGTGAGAGGGAGTGGGCCATAATCCACCACGCGGGCCCAGTGCGGGTTGGCAGATGTCACATGTCTTCGAATTTTTGGTTCTAGGACATGCCGGTTTCCTCAAAATGTTTTCCTTCACCGTTTTGCGTGCATCAGGTAGATTAATATTTTGATTATATTAGACACAAAAATATTACTCTCGGAAAATTATTGAAGCAGCGCATACCGGCTAGCTTTCCACCACATTCACCTCGATGCTAATTTTTATTTAGATGAAAATACCCCAGAACGGATATTCCGTTATCATTTTCGCACTTACGCCCGCTTTCACCACAAATCACTGAATACATTTAGTGTAACACATAATTTTGTCACCTTGTAACGATTGACAGAAAATGTCTTAAATGAGTGATTTTTAGTTATTTGTGGTGTAAGGAAACTTTAAAACTAAATCAGTTCATTCCGGCAATAATACGGCAAAGTTCGACCTTCACAGTTGTACCGCACAACGTCCCGTAGGGTACTTGCATAAAGAAGCGGGTTTTCAGGCCCGACTCCCGGTACAGAAGGTCTAATCCCTAAGCAAGAAATACGTAGTTTCAGCCGAACTTCTTTCACTTACTAAGATTAGTTTGTGACCCGAACTAATAATTAATGACAACACGATTTGACAGGTGCCCCTAATCCCGCTGTTTTTGTCCGCCCGAAAAAATTTAATTGACATTTGTTTTGACGAATCAGCAACTTTCGGGCGGACCCGTATCTTCGTTGACGAACTTACGAGTAAAACCCCAGATCGCTGCAGATTGATCTTCGGAAAGAAGCTGTTACAGGTTTGATCTGTTCCTTCAAGTTAACACGAGACAATTTCACCCGCACCTATCAATAAGTCGGTATTTATCGAGAACCCGTTTCTTTATGCCCACCCATCAAAACTAAACATTCTCTCCTCAAAAGTCCTTAAAAAGTGTTCCCAGGTGTGACCTGGACAGTGCGTCCTACCTGGTGATGGTTCTGCGCGGCACCCGGGCTGGAAGCGTGCTCGTCATCGGCGGAGATGTGGAAGCGGCGCTGGAACTCTGTCGCCGCAGTCTCCATGCGCTCGGCTTGAGACTCTGTGCTCATGTTGCGCCTGAAGTGGAAAAAAAAACATGATTACCATGCGCCTTTTTTGGGCACAAAAATCAACTTTTCTTTTTCTTTCTATGAGTATACGTTTTATTTTAGTCGCATAACCTATATTATTATCAACAAGCAACTAGGAATATATAAGGTGTTAAAAAATTAACGCGACAAACTTTAAGAGGTGCTTTAGACCATCGAACTGAACAACTTTCACTATGGGACCAACTCTGAAATCACGAAAAAAATCTGCTGTTTAATACAAAAGTTCAATACCTACTTGACCAAAATGTATTAAACAGCAGATTTTTTCTCGAGATTTAGAGTTGGTCCCATAGTGAAAGTTGTTCAGTTCGATGTCTAAAGCACCTCTTACAGTTTGTCGGGTTATTTTTTTAACACTTTGTATACAAAATAGCCTCCAAAATTTAGTTGACATTTATCCACTTCAGTTGTGATACACCACATTATGATTTAAAATTCTAGTGTCCAAATGTTTGAACTGCTATAACGTTTTTATTGACTGATTCAACTACCCTCGACTTACCATAAACATTAATCAAGTAATCCCTTAGGAGTACCTGATTATTTTTTCTATTTTAAATCATAATGTAGCATCACAGCTGAAGTGGAAAAAGGTCAACTGACTAAGAGGCCACTGTATACACTGAACTGCACGACGAACTGACCAATCGGTTTGCTACGATAAATTATAGCAGTAACAAGATGCAGAGATTGTTCGCTGTGGCTGGGAGTCGTACCGTCACTCGAGCGAGATTCTCTCGAGCGAGTCTCCTGTCCCTCGTACACTCTGCGCTCAATACTCTCTTGGACGCTAATCCAGACAGTGATTTGTTCGCGGATTAATGGAAGAAGATCTTGTCAGCATTTCTAGAGTATCGTGAGATAAGCGTCTACTGTCAAGTAGTTGTATACTTTTCGTTATTGTATTTAACTTATGTGTTTGTGTCATTAACTAATGTAATTGGTCTTGGCCGTTTTATATTATATTATAATAAATAAATAATCTGCAGACAAGAGCAGTTTGCCTACCCAACCAACCAACGTAAAACGCGTTACAAATAACAGTTCTAAAGAGCTTTTTCACTCCTGACTGAATTCCCTGGATACTAAAATGCACTTAGTTTTTTGTTGCAGAAAACATAGAAGTAAATCTCATGTAGATCTGCACCGATCCTGCATGCAACGCCTAATAATAATAATAAATGTATCATAAACGAAGCTAAGATGATAGACAGGTTTTCTCGCATTAAGGGGATCTCAGAAAAATTTGGCCGTTTTCATGTTCTATAAAGTATATCTTGCTGTTACGTAAAAAATACAAAATAAATATATGTTGTAACTTGGTTTCAGTTTATTAATGTGACTGTAAAATAAATAGATAAAACTTTCTAAATAAAGAGAAATCATTATTTACCTAGACCCCTTTTCGCGTACAAAAATCGTATAGGATTCCTAATTTTACTACTTACAGTAGTGAAACATTTTTATATTAGTTAAGAATCATGTACTTAATAATTCGACAGAAAAGGTTTTTTATTATGTGGAGTATGTTATTAGATAATCGTAAAAATAGAATTGCTGGTTCGCGGGTCTGTGCGCGGGCGACGGGCGGCAGACGGCCAGAGGCCTTTGTACGGTGAACCTGTGTCGCGTCGCTCTCTGCTCCCGTTTACGCGCAAATTTATTTACTCTTTTATCATTGGAATATCTATTGTTTATCTAGTTTAGTTTTTTTATTATTTAGTGTTAGTGCGGAAAATAACAGTGACAGGACACATTTTTAGTGATAATTATTGATTAAAATAAGCGAAAGGACGTATTTTAGGTTATGTGTTAGTGTAAATAATCGTGACAGGACACGTCATCACTTCGAAGTTGAATTATAGACTAGGAGCTCATGCCTTTTTTTTTCAATCATTCCTTGTTTGTTACTATTACAAGAAGTAATAATTTCCAGTAAATTTATAATAACGCAAAATGACTCGGGTGGTAGGAAGTTCTATTTATGAAATTAAATAAGTTTTTTCTATGACTTTCAGAAGTTTTAGGAAAAAAAAAATACTTTAGTTCTGTTGTAATACAGTCGCTTTTTGAAATTGTATGTAATTATGGCTTTGCAGAGATACTTACCAAGAACTGCGAGTGCAACCAAATGAAATTGTTATCAACATGGTTAACACAGAAGAATCTGACAATCAGGATGAGGTGCTTATTCAGTTATACAGGGTTACTTTTCAATAACAGTTTTTTTTATGAGTAAATACAAGTTAATTGATATATCCAAATATATTTTGTTTCATTCACACTTGGATTACTTAAAGTACAGAGTACCTACTGGTCAAAGTTAATACAATTTTGGAGCCTAAACGTTCGACACGACAAGAAGAAGAATTAAATAATAATTGTTGTATCTACCAATAATTATGTATGATCACAAAATGTACGCAGGCTCCTGGACTAGAAACAAGAACCCATCGAGCACAGTATAATTATATACAGTATTGTAACTCGGCCGTATCTTGGACATAAATGCCTACAGCCGCGCGGTACGTAAACATGCGATAGGGCTGCCCGCCTCCAGCATTTTAATTCCATTTGCCTACTTTGTGTTTCGATTTGGTTTTATGATTATATATATACTTTTTTGTGATTGTAAGTTTTATGATTGTAAACATCTAAATATTCTTTGAATATTTCATGAGTCTAGCTGTTATTGTTGTTATTAATACAGAGAAAAAAAAACGGTGTTTAGTGGTATATGTTGTTACAGCAGCAGCAGAAATACATATTCTGTAAAAATGTCAACTATCTAGTGACAGACAGACGGTCAAATTTATTTTTTCTAGTATTATTCATACCCACAGTACAATAAACAACTATTATTAATAATAAAATACCACGTCTTTACTTTGAATTATACAAACTAACAAAGCAAAACACACATGCCCCGAGGTTTTTAACACAAGCGTAAGTACCTACCGTATCATGATTCATGAACCGCCTATAACTACCTATTTCACTCTTGTCAATCACTTTCCTTTACTCTATTCACTTTATTAATCCAGACATTGTTTTTTTCGGGAGATAAAAGGAAATACTTATCGATTAAAAAGACACATTATGTACCTACTTACTAGTAAGTAAAATTATTTTATAGTCTTACCTTTCAGAGTTTCCAGGTAATCTAAAAAAAGTTATCCCTGGATGCGTTATTGACGAATTCATGCAACCAAAAACAGCACAATATATCCTACTCGTCATATTAATTAATATGTACTTGAACTTATTTTTAGTGAAAAAATCGCGCGGTTATTGTTAAAAAAACAACACACCGACCGTTCGTCACTGCGGCACAGTCGCGACTGTCTGCCTGCCGAGCGAATGCCGAGATCGAGGCGCGTAGGCATAGCTCGCGCATCGTCCGTTTGTATGAAGATGGAATACTGTATATAATTATACTGTGCATCGAGTGTCATAGTAGTACAAACTTGAGCCAGTAGATGGCTAAGTTTAATGAACTTTACGTAATACTTATCAGGTGAAGTACGGGTAGGTGGGGTGTGGAGAAGACTAAACGCTCAAGGTCATTGACAAGGGGGAGCCTCTTAAAAGTGTATAATATAAGAATTTACTAGTTTTACAGGAGGACGTTTTAAAGGTTAAACGATGAATATAAGCTTAATAAGCTTCCACCAATTAAAAACCTGCCAATGCGCCATCTAGCGAGGATTTATCAAACTACGTTCTTTTTTCACTATTTACTTATTATTATTTTGTTTTTCTTATTATTGTTTTTTTTTATTCATTTCGTTCTTCGTTTTTTTATTTGCGATACTAAACATGTCTATTTACTTAATTTCGTTTTTTTTTTTCGAGATTGTACACTTTTAATGCGAAGAGACGAGGTATGTAGATAACCCACCAATTTTCTATTTTCCAAAGGAGCTTATGACTTTTCAGCAACGTTTTTAGTACAAAAACTAACATATCAAACAGCTTTCCCATGGCAATGTCACAGATGAGATCGGTTTGTTTATCAAAAGGTGAACATAATCTAAGAGCATTTTCTCGAGCATTTCCATGTAATGTAACATTCTTAATGGTATAAAAATACAGGCAAATGCTCATTTCAGTAAAATTTCGATTGAAGCATTATCGTGATGTAAACTTACGTGAAGGTAGGCCGCTCCCATTGCGTGGACCTCTCAATATGGTTTACATAGTAGGTCCTCCCGTTAGCATCCTGCCGCTCCTCCCAACCCGGAGGCAGAGGATCCCCACCGATAGCCTGGAACAAACAGATAGACCATCATTTACTTATCTAGGAACGCGTGATGTGCATGCATTTGTACATTGCTCATGAATTTCGTCATGATCTATTGACGGTGGAACGAGTGGAACTCATTAAAGAATGACGGCTTATACAACATATAACGTTAAATGCGCAAAACCTGAAAATAGTTTGTTCATAGTTTACTACTGAATCGATTTCAGTAACTTTTAATATAGGTTTTATTTTTCAAAAATGATGTATTTTGCCATACTATCCGCCACAGATATAGATACACCTAGATAACGCAAGAGCAACTACTTCGCGTGCCAAAAATCGCACCAACTTACGTTCAAAAATCGTAAGCCGCCACTTTCGCGCTCAGTCCTGTGTACTGCTGCCTGGGCGAGCGTGAGTGAGAAAGAGTGCTTGTGACGTCATAGTAGGTAGTCAAAAAAATGGCACGCTTGGTTTTCATACAGATCGTGATACTTGCGTTATCTAGGTTTATCTATATCTGTGCTATCCGCCGATTGAGCCAAAGAAAATTAAGTCTTATTCATAGGCAATAAGACCCAATTTTGAATGCATAAAGCAATGCTATGATCAACACGATTTTCTTAATAAAAATAGTTAGCTTTTAAAAAAAATAGTTTTGTTCATTGTCATCATCTGCCTAGCCTTTTCCCAACTATGTAGGGGTCGGCTTTGTTTGTTTGTTTGTTTGGCGGGGAGGTTTTGTTCATTGTATTATGCTTTTAACTCAATGCTCTAATTGGGGTGTATGAGGTTTTGCGCATTTAACGTTACACGTTGTATGGTACCAAGACATTTTATAAGTCCGCAAATTGGATTTTGATGACTGAACTAAACCTATCCACCCGGATTCGCATTCAGATTCCTATATCACTATCCTTTTCTGTCGCTCAAAAACATCCTATAATAGAGCTAGAAAGAACACTAGTCTATAACGCTAAAAAGCGATAAATGCAAAATAAAAATTTTGGTTGACAGGTCTAATTCAGTCTTCGAGTACACATGGTCATGCGAATGTTTCAATAGAAAAATGTTTAAAAAAGGGTTTCAAAAGCAAGCAAAAAAAAACAAATACAACAGAGGGGCAATTCTCGTAATTTTTAAGAACGTTCACAGTCTGATCTCAGTCTCAATCTGTCAAAAATACTTCAAATTTCCCTACATTTTGACAGGTTTTTGACATTTGTTTGTCGCCGAGTTGAGACTGCGACTAGATTTTGAACGTTTTAAATTACGAGAATTGGCCTACAGGTATGAAAGCAAGCATTTTGAGCGCCAGTGGCTCAGCTAGCAGGTCGTGACTACCAGTGGCGAAGGGTGAATTTATGACAGAGGTAAGCCGGAGCAAAAAAAAAATACTCAATAAAACGTTTCATTATATTTCAATGACGAATTTACTACAGTAGTGGTTGTGTTCTGAATTTTCGAAGGGAAGCCGGCGGGAATCGAGTGGTATGGTACCTTCGCCACTGATGACTACCTTAAACCCATTCAACTACAGAACCGATTCTCAGAGCAATATTCAAACATATAGAATTCAGTGCCATTAACACAGTCAAAATATAAATGTATAAGTATTTACATTTGTTTTATATGATCAACGGTACTTCAATCAAATTAAAATATTGTTTAAAATTCAAACTTTAAATACTGAATTGAAATATCAGTTATATCTCAAAAATAACGGCACTATTTTAGCGGGTACCACATCGCCGACGAGAATGCGACTAGCGGCTCTTTTTCTCTTTCCTCTATTTTCTGTTTTGTTCCTGTTTTTTTTTTTTTTTTCAAGAAACGTACAGACGCCATCACATCAAGCTCCTACAATCTGTCAAATTTCTTTAATAGATTTTCAACTTTATCGCTAAAGCATAAGGCTCAAAGTTGATTGGGAAATTTTGACAGTTTCGGGCGCTGGCGTCTGAACAATAACTTTAGGTCCCGTGTCAGTAAAAGAGATACAGACAGTGCTATCCACGAAGACGCGCCCCACTGTTCTTCCTAATCGCTTACAGTACAAGTGTGCAACATTCCGCTAGTGTTTTAGTTTTATCGATACACAACAGTTACTTATTAGTGGGTAATTGAATGGCCCGATAGGGTCCATATTGATCTTTTACTTTGTAATAACATCTATGTAATACATATGGAACGCAATAAAGAATTAAGTTTATCGTATAAATAATTGTTATTAAGAGTTAATCGGTCAAGCCTGTCTAATGAAACAATTGATTTTCTATTGTATCGTGGTACACCGCGGTACACCGCGTGTCAACGTTAATTAGTTGTATCGAAAATCACTAGCAATTAATTAGGAAGACGAATGGAGCGCATCTTCGTGGATGGCACTATCTGTACTTTTATTAATAGTTGATCGCTGACTGCTCACACTGTCGGGAGTACTCTCTCTATTGTGCGTTTCTTTGCCAAGGAATAAATCTAAAGCTAGTCGGTTCCTCGACGGCGGTGCGACAAGTTCTTTAAGCTGAGTTCCCACGGCGCGAAATATAAATGAGTGGCACCAATCAAGTTCGAACCTACGCGCCATGGGAAGAATGTAGAAGCGGCTCAAGATTTGGGTTACCATCCCGATTTGTCTGGACATATCCGCCCTTTTCATTTGTCCGACTGTCACTTTTCGAATAGAAGCTGATTCTTCAATCATCTGATAACTTTATTCAAGGAATAGTTTTAAAATTTTGACAGATATTTCAAATAAAAGTTATCTGGTGATAGAAAAATTTTACCAAAACAGGATTTTTTATAAATTAACAAACAATGAATACTGAAAAGACTAGGATTAAAAAGTGAGTATTAAAATAATTCCGAACTTTTTTGCAAATGTCTGGCTTTTTGTCAAGACTTCAAAGGAGTTTGAAGATTTTTCTAGGGAGCCTGGCAAACCTATTGTACTGAAAATGGCGGCCACGCATGAGACCCATGTCTGCATTGATATCAGCTATCGAATTCTATAGTTCTCATGCGTGACCGCAATTATTGTCAAAATGCCGCGGATTTCGAAATGGTAACCTTACTCGAGATCGAGGCTCGTGAAATCAGACGCCGTGCGAAGCGAGCTTAAAAGCTGGTAAATATAAAAAGAGACACATACACTATCTACGCGCGTGGCCTCGACCAGCTGCCAGTCATCGCCGGTGAACGATGGAACCGAGCAGGACACGATCTACCACGAAGGAACCACTCAACAAATGTACAGACGCCAGCACATCAAGCTACCCGAAACTGTCAAATTTTCCCAATCAACTTTGAACCTTATACTTTAGCGATAAAGTTGAAAATCTATTTTTAAAAATTGACAGATAGTAGTAGCTTGATGTGCTAGCGTCGGTACACTACTACAAGGATATTTTGGCGTCTGTACACTGCTACAAAGATATTTTGGCGCCTGGATGACATTGACAGGAGGGCGCTGTTGGTAAACATTTGTGAAATAATGTATTTACAAAACAAGATGGCGACGTTAGTTCTGTTATTGGCCACGCGCCAAAATAAATTTGTAGCGTTGTACTCGACCAAAGCAATACGAAGCAAGGATGGAGTGATAAAGCATAATATAAAAAAAAAATACTAGGCGCACAGGTTTTAAGTCTTTTAAGCCCTGGCTGGAGGCCTTAGTTATTTAGGCATCCACAGGCAAGCCCGGTTAAGCAGACGACAACCTCATAGGTTGAACTGCAAGATGCCATTCACAAAAAAAAAACTAGGCGCCCAGACGTCTGACGAAAATCTGGCGTGGCAGTATTTTCTATCAGTCGAGAATTCATCAATCGCGTTTGACATGACAAGAATAGACAGTACGTACTATCAGAGATTATGGTCATGACCGATAGCAATTTGTTGTTGGTTCATTTACACGGGGACCGTGTCAATAAATCTTATGGAGGACGCGCTACGGTAGCCAGCGAATTTTAAAAATTAATGATTATTATTCCATAAATACATGTTTGTTACAATCGCGAATCATATTTTAATCAACATAAAACGAGAGTTTCTCTCCCGTTTTGTGCCGAGAATGTTCAAGGCGATTATCGCACTCATTTGTTTACATTTAAGGCGAAAGCGTCAGGGTAGCCCGCAAAATTAAAATTTGCTTACGTTTTTTGCAATTTGCAAGTTATGATTTAGGTGTGTATACGGAGAGGGTTTCTCACCCGTTTTGTATACTACAAGAGAACTGTTTGTCGACAACAAACAGTTCTGTTATAGTATAACGCTTGGTTTCTGAAAGGTCAATCAAAAAAAAAAAATCGTCTGACAGAATGTCGCTGAAGTGACCTGCCGACCGATTCTGTAAAAAATCTCACCGTGATAACTTAGGTGAAGTGAGCTATCAATAGGGGCAATCCCTAACATCAGGTGGAATGTGGAATGACAGCTCACTTCACCTTAATTTTCACGGTGAGATTATTACAGAATAGCACTGCTGATGTGATCGGCTGAATGAAATTACAACAACCAACCATCACATCTGAAAATCTGTCAGCCAATCGTTGTGTTGATTCCCCATTCAGGACATAGTAGGTACACTATCATCTAAGTAAATACAGTAATATCCTCACCGGTTGCACGACTCCCTGCTGCGGCGAAGGCTCGACCAGCTCCCATTCATTCTCGGGCGCCGGCTCCTCAGCCCCGGTCTCTCCCACCCGCCCCACCAACGCGTGGTACACTTCTATGTAGCCGCGCACACGGGAGCGAGCACTGTAGCACAAGGATAAAATATATATATCAATTTGAGGCAATCATATACGGGTTTGGAATACAAGATGATTTGGAAGAGAAAGAATTGAATAGCTGAGGAGTTTCAGTATGCAAGGTTGGGTAAAGTGCAGCGCGGCGTTATCATTTTACTTTTGTATTTTCGAGCGCGGTCTGATTTTTTTATTCAAGCAGTCCTGTCACGGGGCAGCGGGATTGTCCGAAAGGGTTACCGCTGCTCCGGAACATAAAGGGCTAAGGAAGGAACACGGGTGGGTTTTAGTCAGTAAGAGTCTGACACTCCCTTCTGCTCCACTCAGAGCGGGAGGGGTCATTTGATGGTTTCCCATCCACAAAAAAAAGGAGTCCTGTCAGTTATTTTCATCAACAGTGGTCTTTATTCTCATTACTATAAGGCTGCTATCAGAGGTAGAATAACTGTTATAGGACTGTATACATAGCATAATCAGCCTATAATGTTCCCACTGCTGGGACACAGGCCTCCTCTCTGTGAGAGGGAGTGGGCCATAACGTAATCCACCACGCGGGCCCAGTACGGGTTGGTAGATGTCACATGTCTTCAAATTTTTGGTTCTAGGACATATCATTTTCCTCACGATGTTTTCCTTCACCGTTTTGGGAGCAGTGGTGACAATAATTTGCACAAATTAAAGCAGCCGTCTGGGTTCAAACCTACGACCTATAAACTCGTGAGTCGCGGCTGTTACCAATAGGCCACTACTGCTCTCAATGATTTATGTATCATCGTCATCATCACCTGCCTGCCTTTTCCCAACTATGTTGGGGTCGACTTCCAGTCTAACCGGATGCAGCTGAATACCAGCGTTTTACAAGGAGCGACTGCCTATCTGACCTCCACAACCCAGTTACTGGGTAATACGATACCCCTTGGTAAGACTGGTTGTTAGACTTTCGGGTTCTGACTACCCGTAACGAGTGCCAAAGATCCACGAATGACAGCCGGGACCAAGGGCTTAACGTGCATTCCGAGGCACGGAGGGATCTCGGTATGTACAGATGGTCATCCATCCACAGATCAACCGCGACAAGCGTAGCTTAACCTGATCGATCGACCTGTGCGGCTGTTATTATTTAGCAACGGGCCCTTCCAATAATTTATGTATCTCGAGATATAAAACAACAAAAGCAGGGCGACAGCGACTGCGCCACGCTGCACTGCACCGAAGCCAGACATAGCATGTGTAGCTCTTATTATCCGGCTGTAAATGCCTGTGTTTTAACATAGAAATAAACCCTAATACAAACGCGGTACAGTAACAATATTGACAGACATCCCAACCCATTCAATATAAGCGATACACCGTGTATAATAAATTTAACTTACTGAAGTTATAAGGGACTTAGATTTAGATCAGTCATAATAAAAACATTTTATAAGTAAGCGCAATTATATGCTTATATTTGAATAATTTTAATTAAACACAAAATAGTTTTTTTTGTCTCCTGTCTTTACATGACAGCAGAACACTAAACTATAAACATTGATTAAATACTGAAATAACACAACACTTCAAGCACACAATAGTTACACAATTAGGGATTAGCAGGGTCACAAGCTCTACACAAATTCATACTGGGATTACTTACTTAACATTTAAATTAAAGTAAATAATGTATTAATTTCTTAGTCAATCAAAGCACCCAGACAATAGAAAATTTTTTTTTTTACTATTTACCCAGTTAATATTTACTTATGACTCGCCCGGGATTCGCATGATTCTAATTCTATTATACGATTAAACCTTTTTGAAAAAATTCTCTAGGCTAAATTATGTTGAAAATTGCATTAAAATGGATCAAGTAATTTGGAAATACTAAGCTTGTGCACTAACAAATTACTTCAGAAAAAGTATTCATATGTGACTCAGACATTATCACGAAAATCACAGAGAACGTACCTCTACTTACACGTCTCATAAAATCAAAATCAAAAAATTTGATTTCAGATAAACCTACTAGGGCACTTATGAAACGTCAGAAGCTAAGTGCATGGTTCCAAGTGGTTGTTTCCTATGGAGAAGAACCGGCAAGAAACTCAACAGTTACTCTTTTAAAAATAATTGGCTTTTACAATGTTTTCAAATTACAGTAGGTATGGGAGGACAGCATAGGCCTGTCAACAAGTACCAGGTACTTGATAAAATAAGAAATGGGGTCTGTAGACCATTAGGTTTAGGTTCTGTAGTCCCCTTAACAAAAGAATGCTCCAGCTCTTGTTCTGGTTCTATGTTCGTAGAGGAAGCTTCTTTTGTTCTTTTACTACGCACTGGATTTTCACCTTCAGTGTCGAATCGAGCGTTGAAAATCCAGCAGAGTGCATCCTTAGTGGGTTGAAAAAGCGCGCAGTTGGATTTTCGTACGAATGTGGATTTATTAAGAAGAACAAATATATTATTAGCGAGACACACTCACACACGAATTTATGTTAGTACCGCACAAATAAATAATAAGTGAAAAATAATAATATACCTTTACAGTTAGGTCGGGTAGCTAACCTTAATAAGGATGATTCATACCGCTACGGGGAACACAATTAATATCTTATCTTTTCGTTCAAAATACTGAGAATAATAATAGTTTTATGTAACTGAATTTAAATTCAAATCCGTTTTGAGTAAAAAGATTTGCACCAGAATTTTGTCGATAGGTTGATTATATTTTGAGGTCATAAATTATCGATGATTTCCAGTTATTGCTGCTACTTTTTCGATAATTTCTACGTTTGTAAGAGTATCTATGAATACATTAATAGGAGAAAAAAATATGCGAGCATATTGAGTTATTGATACTATTCTCATTCTCACAAAATCTAAGGGCTGACTTTCCATCGACAGATAATTTTCGTTCGAGGAATAAAATTCAAAATTATTCCTCCAATAAAACTATCTGGCATTGGAAAAATCACCCATAAGATACTTAAACAAATAGTGTGGCTTCAAAAGCTAATCCAATTTCATTAATATTTAAGTACTATAACTGTATCTACACATCGATCATATCAAAACCTCAAACGCATGATCTAAGAACCCAATAGAGTTACTGAAGCTATTTTGATTCTCACAAAAACTTCTAGGCCCAATTTTTTTTTCAAAACACTAAATCAATTTTTTTTTTATTTAAATCATATCAAAACCTCAACCTCAGGGCACAAATCATACTTCAACTAAAAAAAATAAAAATTTAAATACGAAGCCCACAGCATGCTTAGAGCAGTACTTACACAGACCTGCGTGGGCGCAACGGGTACTTAACGACGTTGGGGCGCGCACTGGCGGCCGTCTCCGTGGCCACCGCCGACAGCGGCAGCTCCACCATGCCCAGGAAGTCGTCGCGGGTGAGGCGGTTCTCGTCGAACACCTGGATGAGGAGCTTGTGTTCTGCGGGCTTTACCTGGGGAAGAAAAGAACTTGTTATGGCTCAAACTTTGACAGGTAACGAGCAAAGTTGCAGGAACTCAGAACAGTGACCGCTAATGGGTACCTAAATATACAATTCCCTAACAGACTAACAGTAGGAATTTGTGTTACGCATAGTTTCCACCATCAATAAATTAAAAATCTAATTAGTCCGTCAGTTAGATTATCAAAAAATATTTGACCCGTATTTTTTCTTTTGTTACGTAAACCAAAATTGACGAAGATACGACGCTTTTCAAATTCTCAATACGTCACACCTTGGTATAATTTTTAGTGCGTTCTGACGTCACGAGCCCCCACTCCCGAGTTTTGATGCGTTTTATCTTTGTCAATATTCATTGGATTTACAAAAAACAAAAAAATACGTGTCCATGATTATTTTCCAATACTCTAACTGACGGACTAAATAGATTTTCAATTTATTGATGGTGGAAACTAGCCTCTTGAGGTGGTGTTTACTTTGAAGTTACTCGTTTGCAACATATAACAACAGCCTGGAGTTTGGAAGTTGCCCCCGGGCCTCGGAAAGCACGTTAAGCCGTTGGTCCTGCGCCTGATCTCTCTCCGGTCGTGTCTGATTGCCGTCCCATCGGACTGTGAGAGTGAGGGAAGAGGGAGTACAGCTGTGTCTGCGCGCACACTTGTGCGCTATAATATCTCCTGCGTACTTGGCTAATCTCCGTTGAGATTGGCCACCGTGACCGAAATCGGTCGGGGAGGCTATTATCTCTAATACACACATCAAAAGTGTCTAGGGATCAAGCATTTTTATGCGGATTTCTTGAGATTGAGATGTGGCTTTGTAATAAATTTATGATTTTATAAATTTATATGGATCCTTTATGGTGCATTTCATAATTTTAATCAGGAACTGTGAATCAAATTCGAGTAAAAGATGAAAATCAGCTGTCAATATTTTCCCTATAAAAACATACAACGCATTGAAGACATTATTAGTGCTACTGTTTCCCTACTACTGATTAAAACCAACGTTATTATGGAGCGGCGACGTCATTTAAGCAGGGAAGAAATGCTCAGAGCCGTGGGAATGATAGAAGCTGGTTCCCGGCAACGTACTGTGGCTTTAGCTCTGAATACAAGTCAGAGTGTTATCAGTCGACTTTGGACACGTTACCGAAGCACTGGTACCGTGGCTGAGCGCCATGGAGGACGGTATCGCTGCACCACACGGAGACAAGACCGATACATTCAAATCTTAACTCGAAGAGCTCCAACAATAACCGCCATGATGTTAGCCGTGAGGCTTCATCACTCTTCAGGGAACTTAATTAGCGACCAAACAGTCAGAAACCGCTTGCATGAAGTGAACCTTCATTCCCGAAGACCGCTACGGGTACCACCTATAGCAATGCACAATCGTAGGATTCGATATCAATGGGCTCTTGAACACAGAAATTGGGCAGAAGAACAATGGCGTTTCGTGTGTTTTTCTGATGAGTCTCGTTTTGGTATGAGACCGGATACAAGACGTATACGACACTGGAGAACCCCTGGACGCCAACAGCGATTAAAATCCTGCCAGGAAGTCCATCCTTATAGTGGTGGAACCATCATGGTATGGGCGGGTATTTGGATCGGCGGAAGAACTGAGTTGATTTGGATCAGAGGCAACCTCAACGCTCAAATTTATGCTGAGACGATTGTATCAGACGTCATCGTTCCTCTACAAGTGCAAATCGGTCCCTTATTTCAGTTAATGCATGATAATGCACGACCGCACACCGCAAGAGTTGTAAGACAGACTCTCGCCGCAGCTAACATCAATGTCCTGCCCTGGCCTGCTCAGTCGCCAGACTTGAACCCGATTGAGCATGCATGGGATATGCTACAGAGAAGAGCTCTGTCGAATATGGAGGGTATCCAGTCGCAAGAAGACCTTTTTTTGTTGTTGCAACGAACATGGGCGGCCATTCCACAGCGTGATTTGGATGAACTCATTTTGAGTATGCCAAACCGATGTTCTTGTGTTGTTAGTGTTCGCGGTAGAAACACGGATTATTAATTGTTTAAGTTACCCAATAAAATTTTAGAGAAAACTGTTATTTCAGTCTTTTTTTCGAACTTTTGTGTTAGTGGTTCAAATGTCAAAAATCCCTTTATTATGAAAATGGCAAATTTCTTTATTAATGCAAAGGTGACTTGGTTTATTGTTACTGTGACAAACGAAAACACTTTATTTGATGAATCCTTAAAGAAAATTTTAATTAATATCAATCAGGAGAAAAGTTATTGCAAAAATATATGTTGATCCCTAGACACTTTTGATGTGTGTATATAAAATTCTCGTGTCACAGTGTTAGTTACCATACTCCTCCGAAACGGCTGGACCGATTTGTATGAAATTTTGTGTGCATATCGGGTAGGTCTGAGAATCGGCTACTATCCATTTTTCATACCAATTTTTTTTTTTTGCAAAACGACGTTTGCGGGGTCAGCTAGTTATACATATAAAATCCAAAGTCGTGACTGACTGATATATATCAATGCACAGCCTAAACCGCTGGTCCTAGAGACATGAAATTTGGAGGGTGTTCTTTGTGAAGAGTAGGTATCTAGTAAGAAAAGGTTTTTAAAAATCCCACCCCTAAGAGGGTGAATGGGGGAGGGTGAAATTTCACGCGGACAGAAGCTAGTAACATATCACTAAAGTTTTGTACCAATACTTACCCTACCTAAATTAATTTCACGCGGACAGAAGCTAGTAACATATCACTAAAGTTTTGTACCAATACTTACCCTACCTAAATTAATTTCACGCGGACAGAAGCTAGTAACATATCACTAAAGTTTTGTACCAATACTTACCCTACCTAAATTAATTTCACGCGGACAGAAGCTAGTAACATATCACTAAAGTTTTGTACCAATACTTACCCTACCTAAATTAATTTCACGCGGACAGAAGCTAGTAACATATCACAAAAGTTTTGTACCAATACTTACCCTACCTAAATTAATTTCACGCGGACAGAAGCTAGTAACATATCACTAAAGTTTTGTACCAATACTTACCCTACCTAAATTAATTTCACGCGGACAGAAGCTAGTAACATATCACTAAAGTTTTGTACCAATACTTACCCTACCTAAATTAATTTCACGCGGACAGAAGCTAGTAACATATCACTAAAGTTTTGTACCAATACTTACCCTACCTAAATTAATTTCACGCGGACAGAAGCTAGTAACATATCACTAAAGTTTTGTACCAATACTTACCCTACCTAAATTAATTTCACGCGGACAGAAGCTAGTAACATATCACTAAAGTTTTGTACCAATACTTACCCTACCTAAATTAATTTCACGCGGACAGAAGCTAGTAACATATCACTAAAGTTTTGTACCAATACTTACCCTACCTAAATTAATTTCACGCGGACAGAAGCTAGTAACATATCACTAAAGTTTTGTACCAATACTTACCCTACCTAAATTAATTTCACGCGGACAGAAGCTAGTAACATATCACTAAAGTTTTGTACCAATACTTACCCTACCTAAATTAATTTCACGCGGACAGAAGCTAGTAACATATCACTAAAGTTTTGTACCAATACTTACCCTACCTAAATTAATTTCACGCGGACAGAAGCTAGTAACATATCACTAAAGTTTTGTACCAATACTTACCCTACCTAAATTAATTTCACGCGGACAGAAGCTAGTAACATATCACTAAAGTTTTGTACCAATACTTACCCTACCTAAATTAATTTCACGCGGACAGAAGCTAGTAACATATCACTAAAGTTTTGTACCAATACTTACCCTACCTAAATTAATTTCACGCGGACAGAAGCTAGTAACATATCACTAAAGTTTTGTACCAATACTTACCCTACCTAAATTAATTTCACGCGGACAGAAGCTAGTAACATATCACTAAAGTTTTGTACCAATACTTACCCTACCTAAATTAATTTCACGCGGACAGAAGCTAGTAACATATCACTAAAGTTTTGTACCAATACTTACCCTAAATACAAACTCCTGATTCCATGTTGGGTTCAGCGTCTGAAATAATAAAAAAAACATGCATCAAATCTATACAAATAAATAAAAATACGGTACTTATAACATAAAACATTTTTTTTTTCATTTTTGTCTGTCTTTCCGTTTGTTCCAGCTAATCTCCGAAACGCGGGACCGATTTTGACGGGACTTCCCACTAGCAGATAGCTGATGTTATACAGGGTTATTGGAAAAACATTAACAACCTCTTAAGAGGTCATTGTACTCATCATTATGAACAACTTTTACTATGGGACCAAACCTGAAATCGCAAAAAAAAAAATCAGCTGTTCCCTACATTTTGACGAGTTATGCAAACATAAATATAGGGAACAGCTGATTTTTTTCGCGATTTCAGGTTTGGTCCAATAGTAAAAGTTGTTCATAATGATAAGTACAATGACCTCTTAAGAGGTTGTTAATGTTTTTCCAATAACCCTATATAAGGAGTAACATAAGATACTTTTATTTAAGAAAAATAAATTAGGGTTCCGCGCAAAAAAAGTAAAATCCATGAAATCCAATATGTTTTCCGTCAGCACGCGTACGACGTCGCGGACACAGCTAGTTAAAACTAAAAACTGATTTTGAAAAATGGCATTGCGTACAAAAATTCTGTTGTGATATCGACTTTGTGGCTCATTATTACTCATTAATTAGGTATCATAAACATATTATGTAAATGTCGCAGCCAACTGGTTTAATTAGCCGTTTAATTAACCACCTAGCCTTTTAACTAAACGGCGGCCGTTCAACTAATGGCCTGAATGATATTCAATTATAGTTTAGGTTGGAATTGTAACAAATCACACGAGAGCCGAATTGGTCGCAGTAACTAAGCCAGGGCACCCCGACCAAATGGGTTAGGTTAGGTTAGAACTGTGAACAACCGCGTGCGAGCCGAGAGAGCGAAGCGAGGCGAGCACTACTTCTAAACAAAGACCAAAATTTAACCAGTTGGCTGCGACATAGACACAAACAAGAGTAGCAGGGAATTCCCCGTTGTTTAATAGAAAGAGATAGCAAGTAAGGATGACTTACCTTTTTCTTGGTTTTTGTGAGAAACGTCTCAATGGTGACGTCACCATCGACCTTTTGCAGCTCCACCCGCACATAAGGATCGCTGGAATGCAGAAACAAGTGTTGTTATTTGATTTCATCAATGAATATAAAACGCTGTGATAGGAAGGTTTTCTATGTGTGGAACCTCAAGGATAACCCCCATCGTGGAAGTATAAGGGATTCCTACTCAGTAGTTACAACTAAAGTGGAAAACAATTTTTTTTTACAAAACAAAAAACAACCGACTACCTATCAAAAAAAAAGTGTAAAACGAAAACGCGGTTCCAACGACACCGACTTTCGAAATTAAATTTATTTGGAAGTCACTTGTTTTTTTTTTTTGAAAAAGTTTTTTTTAAATAAACGCTTTGATTTTGAGTTTGAGTTTGGTAATACCTTACAAAACTGCAACTACAATATAACTGTGTGTTTGTATCATGACGGTGGCAAACTAAAAGTAAGTCATCCTGATTTAGTCGCGGAAACTAAGCGACGCGTGTCTTGAATTAATTTCGCATTATGTAACTGTTTAGTACATTGCTACTGCTCCTAGACTACTTTATCTAATCATAACCAGCCTCTAATGTTCCCACTGCTGGGACACAGGCCTCCTCTCAGTGAGAGGGATACGGCACACTCCCTCCATCACGCGTAGGGTTGCCAACCCTACTATACAGGGTGGAATCGAAGTCATGGGCATTATTTTAACCTAAGGCACTACTCACGATACTGATTGCATTAGGGCTATTAATACGCAAATCAAAAATATTATTAATGCAAGTAAGGAAAACCTTAAAAATGTAGTAAGTCAAATTGCACAAGGCTTATTATTGCAAATAAACACTTAAAGTAATTAAAACAAAATACTTCGTTAACGCCAATAATTGTTGAAATATCAAAATCTTAAAGCGCAGTACAGCGCAAAGCGAAATGTAAACAAACATCACCTGCGCGCGCGCGGGTTTTTCCTTACAAGTAATAATAACAATGGGCTACAAGACATTCCGTCCGGCGGGATTCCCTGAACTCTCTCCGTCCCACTCCCTCACTCGCAAAAATACGAATATCACCCCCGCGCGGGGTATGCTTCCCGCCGCACCACGAAGTCACGAACCCGGAACCAGTGTCATAACGACTGCGCAGGTGCATTGACGCGTAATTGATTTATTGATCCCGTGACGTAATCGCCGTACTCGCCGCTCGCGTCATACGGTGCTTGGATTGCAGTGTATTAAGTGTTAGTGTAGTAGTTGTGTGTGTGTTTGTGTACACGATGCCTCGACCGCGTAATGTGCAGGCTAGGTACACCAACCAACAATACCCACAAATGGTTGTAATTTACGATCGCACAAGAAATTTAGTATGAACTCGTGAAATGTTCCATCGGCGCTACCCGAACGACCCTATTCCTTCACGGGGTCTCATTCCACCAGAACCACTCAGAACCTGTTGGATTTTTCGTCTTTTCACGTGCCAGCACATGCACAAGCTCGTGGAAGAGCACCCGTTTACCCTCTGTCACTTTACCGACAAATAAGGTTTTTTCAAAACAATCCACAAGCTAGGTACGTAAATGTTTTTTTTTAATGTATGTTAGTTGACGTAGTTTTGACCGTCCTAAGCCGGCAAAGTACGAAGGGAAAATTGGAATTTATTATGAATCAATTCATTGGCAACTTACGAATGTCACGTGAGTCGGGCGGGGTCAAAGAATTCACGCCCAATGACGCGCGTACGGCGTAGTGTACCTACGCATTTGCTATCGAGAAGCGCAACTAATTTGATACTTTGTATGACTTACTACATTTTAAGGTTTTCCATACTTGCATTAATAATATTTTTGATTTGCGTAATAGTAGCCCTAATGCAATTAGTATCATAAGTAGTACCTTAGGTTAAAATAATGCCCATGATTTCAATTGCACCCTGTATAATATAGTATCCTACTATATTAGAGGCCTAAATATTATATTTCTTTTTAAAAAATATAGTAGGTGAAACTACTATATAGGGTGACTGGTAATTAGTGACCGATACCTAAACACGTGATTGTACTCATGATAACAAACAACTTTTACTATGGAACCAAACCTGAATTCGCGAAAAAAAATCTGCTGTTCAGTACCTACATTTTGACCAGTTAGGCGAACATAAATGACTGAACAGCAGATTTGTTTTTCGCAATTTCAAGATTGGTTCCATAGTAGAAGTTGTTTGTTATCATGAGTAAAAACACGTGTTTAGGTATCGGTCACTAATTACCAGTCACCGTATATATTCATTTCAATAAAAAATGGCAAGACGAGCGCAATTATGGCCAGTATTAATCTAATAAAAGCTGAATTAATGGTAACCTTAATTTAGAGTGTAATAATAGTTATGAAATATAAAAAATTATACACCCCTACTATATTTTTTTTATTTTTTCGCCATCTGCTATATTTTTACAGGCAATGGCTTCAAAACTACTATATTTGATATAAGAAAAAGTTGGCAACCCTAATCACGCGGCCCAGTGCGGGTTGGTAGATATCACGTGTCTTCGACTTTTTGGTTCTAGGACATGCCGGTTTCCTCACGATGTTTTCCTTAACCGGTGATGAAATAACTAATAGAAATTTTAATTACTCAAGGTTAAATACAATGTGATAGCAGCAAAATGGCCTAAAACTCATAATATCAATTACAGGAGAACATTTTTTTTTAAATTTATATTGTTCTTTTTCATCGTAGCGTAACGTTTCCTCGGCGTTCGCTTCACTTACAAAAGTTGTTCGTGCGTAATTTTTATCAAGTGCACCGCCTATTCTGTAGAGCATGGAAACGTTGGCGCATTGTCCTTGAAGAAGCTATATTTGTAAGAAGTCTCGTAATGTTACATGGGACTCAAAATGTGGATCTACAATATTATTTATACATACAATATTATATCCAGGGCCAATGCCTGCATGGCGTAGCTAGGGATTTTATCTAGGGGAGGGGTCAGACGTCCAGCTGAACTAACCACAGTCATCTAATGAGAGATCATAAATGGCGCCTCGTAATAAATAATCCTGCTAAAAACATTTCATGTAAAGTAGGTTACCAAGGCTGAAATAACGCTTTTACTGTTAAAAAGTTATCAGATCTAATATAGAGCCAAGCCCTTAACTCTACAAACCTAACATCTTGGTCAAAATGTACGGCTCTAATAAATTCGATTAAACAGTAAATAATTGTTCAATACTCTCGATTTTTCTAGGGTGGGCAAAGAAGTTTCTATGGTAGGCATTGCCCGCCCGCCCTTGGCCCCCCTGGCTGCGCCCATGATCCTAGGCATGATGTTGTGTCACGGTTTGTCTCGAAACATTCCACAATGTGAAGTCAGGTGGTAGGTTTTACAAAGATTACACTAAAATCGATTAGTGTAGTGGTTGTAATAGCAATCCTATCACTTGGTTTTAATAGGTTTTTATATTTAACTAGCTGACCCCGCAAACGTCGTTTTGCAAAAAAAAATAGGGGTATGAAAAATAGATAGTAGCCGATTCTCAGACCTACCCGATATGCACACAAAATTTCATACAAATCGGTCCAGCCGTTTCGGAGGAGTATGGTAACTAACACTGTGACACGAGAATTTTATATATTAGAAGAAATATTATCCTTTTGATAGATTCTTTTATATTTTGTAAATGTGAGGACTTTGTAAGCCTTGTAGACTTTAGATCTGTAGACCATTTTTTTATTTTATCAAGTACCTGGTACTTGTTGACAGGCCTACTCTGTCCTCCCATACCTACTGTAATTTGAAAACATTATAAAAGCATGGTTTACATATTTTTTTTCCGGTAATAATTGTTTCATTGCTAAAAGTTAAAACAGAATTTTCAGGGTTAAGGTGGTTGCTCCAGGTAGCCCGCGAAATCTAAATTTTCTTACGTTTTTTGCAATTTGCAAGTCAGTATTAGGTTATAATATACTGATCAAAATTTTATTCGCGGCTGTAACAAGCATGTATAGGAGATACATGCTTGTTACAGCCGCGAATAAAATTTTCCGCTTTGATGGGAATAACCTGCCAGTTTCTCAGCACATCTCCTCTCCTCTCCTCTCCTCTCCTCTCCTCTCCGCTTTGGTGGATACCGGGCCTAACAAAGTATAATCTCCCGATTAGCGCTCTCTTTACACTTAAATCTCTTAAACATTTTACAGTCGAGATTAAGAGAGTTGTAAGACCTACGAAGGGGTAATTACATTGAAAATCCCCAGCGTATCAGTCGATTGCATTCTACGAGTAGCCTTATCTACGGCTACGAGTATCTGTCAATGTATTATATTTATAACGGAATCCAAGTATTTCTGTGTCGCAGAATTTATTGGTCAACCACAAAGTCATTTAAACCGAGGATGTAAATCTTGCAAAGCAGGGGCTATTATTTTCATATCCATATTTTCACTGAAAACAAAACAAGTGTAGTTTTGTTTTCAGTGAAAATATGGGGTGGTTTCCGTACGGGAACTTTTAGCGATTATCTACTTGGAGTATGACCGGTAGTGGACCGATTATGTGGACATATTTATTGTCTGATAAGCCTTTCATAAAAAAAGCTGTATTTGCATTTCATTTTTTTGTCTTTATTTTTTATTTGTATAAGCTTAAATTATCTTGAAATAGCTTAATAATTAAATAACAATTATTATAACCTGGGGAAGGGCGGAGCATCCTAACACAAGCAAACTAATTGCTTAAATGGATTCTCCACATTGTAATTAAAATAAGTTATTTAAGATGATGCAATAATCATTTTTTTATAACAATCAGCATGCTGCGATGAATAACATTTTTATTTATTTACACAAAGTAAACCGTCTGTCTGGGTTCGAACCTACGACCTACAACACGTAAGTCGCGGCCGGTACCATTGGACCACCACTGCTCGAGAAGATGCTTATTTCTAAAAAAATCTTTCCAACATTCGCCTACCGGAAGAGATAAAAGGCCTGTCTGCGGGGTCACTCTAATTTCAACAACAAGTCTACCACATCGACTAATAATCTATAGTGAGCAGGTAATTATAAGTACCATCAACTTATAATACCTACAAGCTAGCGATGCTACATAGGTATTATGCCTATAACATGCGTGACGTCACTAATTCAGCGGATTTGACCGGCTGTCACTCGAGGCGGCGCCACCTTGTTAGTACCAGTCTGCCACGCTGACCGATAAGTATCAGCTATTTGAATGATTACCTACACTTTTGCTAGTTATCTACTCGAAACATGTTTTGTTTCGTCAAAATTAGATTTGTTATACTAATCTGTGACAACAGTTTCTTTTCAGACAAATTAGTTATGGCATAAGCATGATCAGCGTTCCCACTGCTGAGACACAAGCCTCCCCGCCGAGAGAGAGTGGGCCATAATACACCACGCGGGCCCAGCGCGGGTTGGTAGATGTCACATGTCTTCCAATTTTTGGGTTCTAAAACATGCCGGTTTCCTCACGATGTTTTCCTTCACCGTTTTGAGAGCAGCGGTGATGAAATTAAATACACAAAGTGTCTGGCTGGGTCCGAACTCACGACCTACAGTTCGTAAGTCGGGGCTGATAACCACTGGGCCACCACTGCTCTCCATGGTTAGATATGTTCAGACATTCCAGATACTCTGCTTTTTGGATTAAGAGCTAAACAACGAAAGATAAATTAGTCCTTATGGTATCAGCGCTTCGGATGGCACATATTTGTCTATGGGACTTATAAGCCTTAATAAACGAGCAGCGGAATTGTTCGAAAGGGTTAGCGCTACCACGGAACATAAAGGTAAGGAACACGGGAGGGTTTTAGTCAGTAAGAGTCTGACACTCCCTTCCTCTCCACCCAGAGCGGGAGGGATCAGCTGATGATATCCCATCCTCAAAAAAAAAGACTTAATAAACGAGCTTAAAATGAACCCTATTTTCCACCATACTCTTTTTAGAAGTGAAATCTATCAACAGAAATCCATTGGCTATGCATAATTTGGCGACCGAAATATCGATATGCCAATAATCCCATATTTTGAAAGCACATTAAAATTTATACTCCTACCTACTTTTCCTGTTCCGAAACCGTTAAAATCACGACTAATAACCTACCGACCGGCTGACGGAGTTAATATTAATAAAATGATGAGTCACCGTATCGCCGGCTTCCATCAATTTGGTGACAATTGACGATCAAGGCAACAGTCGGGTACATTTGTGCAGAATGCAACGCGCGCCCAATCTCGGCTTCACAGGACATTGATATGGCCCTGATTATGTTCATGGTGTGGAGATGTATTTCCTATTAAAATCAGGGCATGTTCTATTTACTATAACAGCACGCCTGTATTTCCCAAATAGCACCAGCGGTTTAGACTGTGCGTTGATATATCAGTCAGTCAAGACTTTGAATTTTATATATTTAGATAAATTCTTGGGTGAGGAGCCCGTGGCTAAATAATAACAGCTGCGCAGTTCGATCGATCAGGTTAAGCTACGCTTGCCGCGGTTGGTCTGTGGATGGGTGACAATCTTTACATACCGAGACCCCTCCGTGCCTCGGAAAGCACGTTAAGCCGTTGGTCCCGGCTGTCATTCGTCGATTTTTGACAGTCGTTACGGGTCGTCAGAAGCCTGAAAGTCTGACAACCAGTCTTACCAAGGGGTATCGTATTACCCAGTAACTGGGTTGTGGAGGTCGCTCCATGTAAAATACTGGTATTCAGCTGCATCCGGTTAGACTGGAAGTCGACCCCAACATAGTTGGGAAAAGGCAGGCAGATGAGATAAATTCTTGGGTAGGTACTGTAGTAACTTTTTAAATTTATTTTTTATATAATTTGGTATTCTAATTTAGATTGTGTTTAGTTTAGTTTGTGATCCTCCTGTACGAGTCGCAATAAATACTTTTTCTTTCTTTCTTTAGTAACTACACAGAAGCTATTAGTGTAAATAAATAAAAAAAACATCAATCATGAGATATTCATTCATGCAAAAGGCTTGAAAGAATTAAATGATAAGTAACAGGAACTCCGATTAGTCATCATCATCATACAAAACTGTAAATACTTTTACAATTACTAATCATAAGATCCTCTTCCGTTTCGTAAGGAACTGATTATTTACTTAATTAGGCACTCCTCTGACTATAGCGGGCCCTATACCAGCACAGCGCTGCGGTACCTATTCATTTTTTTAAATATCACAGCATTATGCTGAGATGAGCATTTTTGGCCTCACACAGGTCCATTTTTATGTTTATTGTCAATTTTATATGCTACTTATATAATGTTTGTAATTCCTGTGCATGTCCCAAATAAAATATATTTCTTTCTTTCTTTGATTGGATGTAATATCTTGAAATTAGATTTCTGATTTTCCGAGAACACACCGACTTCGGTCTAATTTTCACGCATAACTGTGAAGTGTCAGCGTATGGCGTGTTACACTTGTTCGAGTCGGCATAAATCGGCACGATTCAACACTGCCGGGTGGCAAAATATATTGTCTATAGCAAAATATACAGACTGTCATCGACATGCAAACTGTAACCTTGAATTCAGCACATGATTTAACACCCACAAAAAAAAACTGCCTTTTCATAGAAAAGTGCGGCGGTCAAAATGTATTGAGAGCCTATACTACCTCAAATGGATTAGCATGATCCTCCGTTATGTCGAAAATACTGCAGCATTAATTTTGAAATAAATAGGTATATAGTAAAGTTGAGGATTAATGTTAGGTCTTATGTTTGACGAAAACACGATTCCATAAAATTTTCTCGATGGAAAAAATTTCCAAAGTTACCTCCAAACCGAACAATAATCCGCTGGCATTCAAAAAATACTTCAAATTGGATCATGAAACTTTGTATACTAACTGAACTAACTATAAGGCAGGTCTTATGTTTTTTTTAATTACCATTAATTTCACCGTAAAAAGCAAATACCTAAACTATTGGCGCTGCCTGCCGCCTAGCACCGCACTACCACAGCTAAAATTCACTCTTTATCTGTCTCGCTCTCACTCACTCCGCGAGCAGTATCGTGCGAGTGAGATAAAGAGTGAATTTTAGCTGTGGTAGTATAGGCTCTTAAACAGCAAATAATTTCACTATCGTCGAAAATTTAAAAGCTAGGGGGGGTTTAGAACCATGTATTGAATCCATGTAATGGTAACAGGTTGCGCTTCGATGTCCCTAAACCCTGTATTTTGGATGTTGCCACCCGGCTGTGCCGAAAAATGCCGACCCGAACAAGTGAGTAGCATCCTAAGTCAAATCAAAGAAAACATGGACGAATTTGTGTGAAAGATGATCAGGGCTCTTTAAATTTAAGCGTTGCGGTGCTGCTGCTGGAGCGGTGACGGTGGGCGGTGGTGATCCGTACTGCTCACGGACGGATGATTTCCTTACATCAAACACTTAAAGTGAAAGTGCCCTATGGTTACTGGCTAGTAAGGTGAACTGAGGTGTATTGAACAAAAAGATGTAATGCACAGACCCTGGATAAAAATGTAAATTATTAAGTGGATCGGGAGAATTGGTACAAATGTCCCCGACCTTAGGTGCTAGTTGTACCAGTGATGTGATGATTTTCTAATATATAAAATTCTTGTGTCACATTGTTAGTCCTACGAAACGGATGGACCGATTTGTATGAAATTTTGTGTGCAGGTCTGAGAATCGGTTACTATCTATTTTTGTTTTTTTGGAAAACGACGTTTGCGGGATCAACTAGTATTATACAATTTTTTACATTTGCTAATTTTTATACCGAAACTATTATCATCTGCCTAGCCTTTTCTCAGCTATGGTGGGGTTGGCTTTCAGTCTCGCCGGATGCAGCTGAATACCAGTATTTTACATGGAGCGACTGCCTATCTGACCTCCAAAACCCAGTTACTGGGTAATACGATACCCGGGTATGGATTATACCGAAAGTAGTTTTAGAAAAATTTAACCACAATACGTGAAATTAATTTATTTATGCAGTATCATTGTCATAATATGACTGGTTATTGATGTACGTTTTTAATACCATAATCACGAATTCACGAACTCTGCTTTTATTGCATGTTCAATGACGATAGACGCAACATGACCAGATTTTTTACATGACATAAAATCACGTCTAGAGGTAGACAGAGAAGTATTATCCCAGATCCGCATATCGTCGTATTTCCCGTAGCAATTTTATTTCGCACACTGGATTTTTAACGCACTGCTTAGCGCCCAGAATTGAAAATACAACAGTGTTTTTTGACGCGCAGGGATGCGCTCTGTTGGATTCTCATTCCTCGGCTCAACACCAAGAGTTGAAAATCCAGTGCGCAATAAAATCCCGCCGCGATATTTTTACGTCCGTGCGAACGTCGACTTAGTACAGATATGTTATCAGTCCCATGTAATAGGGGGCAAGTCCATTGACATAATCAGGCACAAACCCAGACTCACTACTAAGAACTTCCTCATGGAAAAACCCGATAACACTGCGACGTCCCAGGGATCGAACCTAGGTCACCACGCTCGACAGTACCATTTACAACTAACCGAACAAAGTGGTCAATTTGAAAGCGATCAGTCAGTCAGTTCGACTAAACGTATTTTTTTTTCTTTCTGCATTTTTTATTTCTTTCGTTTTTTCTTTCTTTCTTTTTTTTTCTTTCTTTCTTTTTTTTCTTTCTTTCTTTCTTCTTTTTGTTTCTTCCAACAAAAGTAAATGAGAACTCACCTAGCACCAAATATATCCTTTTTAGCCAATGAGTAAGCCCCTACAATCCTCAGCCGAAGTAGGAAGCTGTTCTCATCAGTCTGAAAATGAAAACAATTAAGGTTTAATAAATTAATTAGGTTTCATTCTTTCATTTGATAACTGCATTGTTTCGATGACTAATATTAGTAGGTATCTACATAATTAACATGAGAAAACAATTTTATATACTTCCTCTCATCGAGAGGAGGCCTGTCCCTCCCAGCAGTGGGAACATTATAGGCCGATTATGAATAATTTTAAAATAAGTTTAATGTCAGCACCCTAATTGCGTAACACACTACCAATCACAATATGAATAATTTTGAAGGATATTGATAATACATTGCTTCTTATGTTCTAAAAAAAAAATCTGCTCAACAACGTAAATAATGCAATTGATGTTGTTGAACCACCCTTTTTTTTTTTGCATTGGAAATCATCAAATGACCCCTCCCGCTCTGGGTGGAGCAGAAGGGAGTGTCAGACTCTTACTGACTAAAACCCACCCGTGTTCCTTCCTTAGCCCTTTGTGTTCCGGGGTAGCGGTAACCCTTTCGGACAATCCCGCTGCCCAACCCCCCTGCGTTGAAAATTTTCGCCGGTTATTATGGCCCACTCCCTCTAAAAGAGAAGAGGTCTGTGGTCCCAGCAGTGGGAACCTTACAGGCGGATTATGCTCATGCTTATTATCTTTCTCTCCCTCAGATACTCTCATTTCTTTCTAGCTTACACACTTTGCAAAGTAGGTATGGTCTGGGAATCTTGCCCTTAGTATAAAATAGAAAGAAAGAAAGAAAGAAAGAAAAACAGGTTTATTTGTCACAGAAACACGTGCATACAAAAAGATAGGTACCTAATTAATTCTATTATAAGAAAAAAAAACAGAGACCTACTAATACTCTTAACGCCTCATGAGGAAACTGTAACCTATAATAACAAACAGCCTTGTGTAACACTTACATACAGTCTGCCAGTACTTAATTCCCGTAGGTGTAAGTATTATGTGATGAGTCAGGACGAGGGAAAAGCAAGTTGCTAATTGAATTAGTTAAGAACTTTTATTTGTCTGTTAGTTGTAGAGCAATAACTTTAATGAGTGGTTAAGGTCAGGCTGTAAGAATAGTCTAATAGGTACTCTAATCCATACTTTCAATACTAATCCATGTACATAGTACAGGGTGACAGGGACAATGAATTTAGCACTTGATTATAAAACTCCTAGTGTAGAAATTTTTCGTCGGTTATCAAAAAAAAAATCTGTTGTTTTATTTTTTTATTTTTTTCAATAACAGCAGTGCTATTCTGTAAAAATCTCACTTTGAAAACTAAAGTGAAGTGAGCTGTCATTCCACCTGATGTTAGGGATCGCCCCTATTGATAGCTCACTTCACGCTTACTTCACTTAAGTTATCACGGTGAGATTTTTACGGAATCGATCGGCAGGCTCGAAATTTCAACGCATGGGGTTCAGAATCATGCACTGAATGAATCCATGTTGTTGTACTGAGGTCGATGTCCCTGCGACATAGGGTTGCCAACCCTAATAAACAATATTGTATCCTGCTATATTAAAGGCCTAAAAATATATAATAGTAAGCGAAACTACTATATTTTAATTTCAATAGATAGTAGCGATGTATGTACTAATTTAGTTATGAGATATTTAAGAAAAATAAAAACCCAGTAATAAAGGCTCAAAGAAATTCGCCAAAATTATCCATTTAAAAAATAAAACATTTTTGAAACAATGACTTCGAAAATACTAATATTTAAAAAAAAAAGTTGGTAACTTGTTTCCTACAACTAAATTCATTTAAAAAATAAATACAAATAATTTAAACAACAAGGAAGATACTGAAGTATCTTCCTTGTTGTTTAAATTATTTGTATCATTGTTCATAATTAGTAATGTGGAAATACAACTTGCAATTGCACTAATTAATAATTTTATATATCCTTGTTTTATTTTAATTATATAAATTTTATTATTTATATCTAAATACATCCACTTTGAAAACTGGCTAATCAAAGAAGACCTAGCCTTGACCCTAACTTTTGTATTATTATAAATAAGTAACACTAGCTTCTGCCCGCGACTTCGTCCGCGTGAAACTTCTTTAAACATAAAATACTTTCCTATAGCGGTGCACAGTTACCTCGTTTTTGCTTAGGGTTCTTTGTGATTTTTTACCTTTTTGCTTGGCTCCTAATGGTTGTAGCGTGATGTTTAATAGCCAATAACTTATCTCAAGAATTGAGCTATCAAATGCAAAAATAAAATTTTCAAATATGACTGCAGTTCCAGAGATTAGCGCGTTCAAACAAACTCTTCAGCTTTATTATTAGTAAAGTTGTCTAACCTTACAGGTACACGTCTGCCAAACCCTTCGCGGACCACAGGCGTATTGTTATATATTATGAAGTGACACAATAGATTTCATGTTATCAGGGAAATACAATAAATTTAACTGACCAATAAATTTTTAACTGACTTCAAAAAGGAGGAGGTTCTCAATTCGACTGTTTCTAGTTTTGTATGTTTGTTACGCGATATTTTCAGCAGTTGTGGATTAATTCCAAAACTTATTTTTTTAATGGATAGGGTATGCCTCAGGGGTGGTCTCATATACATTTTACTAACTTTGCTAAGTTAGTTTTTGAGTTATCTTCAATAATACGTATTTTTTTCACTTCGGTTATATTGACTACTAGCTGACCCGGCAGACTTCGTACTGCCTCAATCGATAAATAAAAGACAATTGACTCTACATTTTATTTATTTGTATGGGAAATAGAAAAGGGCTCTTTTTAGGGTTTTTCCGGGAATTATTCGATTTTTCTCACCTTTTAAACCTTCCCTAGACCTCCACGAACATTTCAAGACCAAGATAAGATAAATCCGTTCAGCCGTTCTCGTTTTAGCGAGACTAACGAACAGCAATTAATTTTTATATATATAGATGTCCTAATAATAATAACTTCCTGTCACTGATACATAGCAAGTACTGATATTAGAATTTGTGTGGGGTAGGTGCAACTAAAAAGTGAAAAATAAAAGCTTTTTTACAAAAAAAACAAACAACTTTCAAAAAAATCACTAGTAAGTGAAAAATAACTTTAATTAAAGTTGGTGGCAAAAAACTTAAATGGGGAACCAAAGACACCAACTTCCGAAATTAATATTATTTTCCACTTTGTAGTGTTTTTTTTTTTGAAGTTGGTTGTATTGTAAAAAGCTTTTACTCAATAACAATCTCTAGGAACACTTATTTTTAATTATAAAATATTTTCCTATGCAAATCTATGAACTTTGCATATAAGGAAAACACTTGTAGCTCCTAATATGAGGTCATTAAATTAGTATCCTGTAATTTTAAGATAAACTACATTGCGAAATCTGAATCAAATCAACAGATTAATTGATGCAAAATGCACACTCTTTAGTGTCTGCTATACAGATTATACACGGTGGGAGACGTCCCTGCAATAAAATGATTAGTAGGTTATTAAAAAAATTTTAGGTACTTTTACTTTATTATGAAACATCCTGACGCTACGCATTCTAGAATTACATACTGTCAGTTTGTGCATCAATGAACCTGAAACCCTATACAATCAGTGGCGTGCCTAGGGGTCAAAATTAGGGCAAGCCCACAAAATTTCAACATATAAAAAAAAACTGAGGAATTGGCTGATTTACTTCTTGTTAATGGTTGTTAGTAGTACTAACATCATTATTATAATATTAGTAAGAAGACCTCTAAAATACGAAGAGTACATAATTATTTCAAGCATCAGTACGTAATTGCCATAAGCGCCATCTATATCAATGAATGTGCATAGCCACAGCGCATAATTCATAATTCGCACCAGATGACCTCACGCAATAATAAAGGAATTCAATTTTTATAGTCGATTGAAAATGTTAACATGAGATAATCATAATACCCTATAACATATAAACATAATCATGATGAGAACGTCTTCGACACTTACGAGCATGAAATCTAATAGGATTGTTTATTTTTCAGTCGTTTACCAAAACTACGAATGCCACACAAACAACATTATTGCCTAAACAAATTTTGGCTTTTCATGACACCAGCTATCTAATCTATGTTTTGTTAAAACAATCGTATGAGTAGGTCTAGGTAGGTACCTACCTATTTTGATTTAATCCGGAATCTGCCTTCTTGACTGACAAAAATACTTGTTTTTATTTCCGAGAAGTACTTACAGTAATATCAAGATAAGTTACGGTGAAGTAAAGAGTTACATAATGAAATAAAACTCAATGTATTTACATACCTTTTCGATGATAGTTTCCGATTTCACACGATAAAAGAACACTATATTCATTAACCATTTTCAAAATCATAGGGAATGACATCGACACATCAATAATTTTAAATTTAAATTATAAAACTACTTAATTCTCAAAATATTCAAAACTTCAAAACAATAACAAATGCGGCATCGCGCCATGCGATGGCCATGCGTGCATTCCTTTCGCAACTCACTTAACACTTTACGCGGGTCAACGCGGCGGCTATGCATTTGCGCGAACTTCATGCCTCTCAAAAGCCGGGCTTTTATTTTCATAGAAATTGTGCAAAAGTACTTACCAATACATCAACAAATGTAAACGTTTCTATAGCAATTTGTAGGCGAAAACTGCGAGACAGAGAAAGGAAAGGCAAGCCAGATAAGAAGCCCTATTAGTGTGTGAGCGAGATGGCGCTTTTGAACGCATTGTATAGCGTTTAGAGGCGAAATTGGCGCGTTTGGCAGCAAATCGCATAGGTACTTTTATTCTATGAATGATTGCAACCTACCTAGCTCAGTGCGCGCGGCTGATAAAGTTCGGATTTCGAAATTTTATCATTCTTATGAATGTTTGAGTTCAAGTTCATTGACTGGTGCTTTTTTAATATATTTTTTATTTTATAGATTGAAACGTACTTAAACGTTCGTTGTTGTGAATTATGATTTTATAGGGAAAGCCGGGCTTTTTGGCTTCTATGAAGGTAACGCCACTGTATACAATATTACTTAATCGGAATAGGCATTTCAAAGATAGATTTCATTCCCTCTTTATTGATAGTATAACTACTTGCTCATTATCATCTCAGGATCTCAATGACCATACAAATGCATTTTCTCAATTCGCCCAATCATCAAATTTGGCTGACCAATTGTTGAATAAATTGACATTACAAGGCATGAGTGTATGAACAGATGTATGAACGTAAAGAGGCAAAAGGAGTATGGAAGGGGTATGGCTTTCTATAGTTTCTGCCTATCCCCATGTTAAGAAGGAATGAGTTTATGTATGTATGACAAGGCATTATGATAACATTTTCTAACATATTGAAACTTTAGTCACCCAATGGGGCAAGACAATTTGTAAGGTTTGTCACTAAGACAAAGGTTTATGGCAATCTGTGAAAAATTATTTTGTTAAATTATTTTGTTTCCTATATCCTTTCTGAGTTTATCTTGGACATTACAGGCACAGTGAAGATAAACATAGTGAGGAAACCTGGCCTTATAGTGAACTAGCAGCACCCTGCAGTATCACCCGCATAAGTGTCGATCCCGTGGGCATATTAAGAAAGAGAAAGAAAAAAGAAAATAAGTTTATTTGACCCAGGTTAAGTAAGGCACACAAAAACTATAACAAAAAATAATAATAATAATAATAATAAATAAAAAAACTTAAAATAGTATTGTGTGCCTCACGGCTGTGCCAAATAGGCCCAGTTCAGCATAAATGTCAGACAACTAATGCCTGACGCTGGTTTTCAACTGGACCCTATGTTACGAGGATGTCTTACGAATGTAAACCAGTTTTATGATTCGTGTAGATATTTGCACTTTATGTTGCACCATATTACTGTACTTGTAACATTTGTGAACATTTTACTGGAAAATAAACATTATTATTATTATTATTATTATTATTATTTAAATATAAAAATAAATAGTTAAAGTGTAGCGAATAATAAAAAAAAAAACAAATGATAAAAATAATTTTTAAAAAATGATATATCAGGATAAAAACTATCCAATGTCGTTTCCTGGGACTCAAACTACCTATATACTAAATTTCATCTAAATCGGTTCAGCGGTTTAAAAATGAAGAGGTAACAGACAGACAGACACACTTTCACATTATAATATTAGTAAACAAGCATGGTTATAAATGCTTGCCTTCTCTGTATGGGATGAGGCTTTTGCCTAGCAGTGGGACAATAATAGGCTGGTATTATTACACAGTCTCAAGCTTCGTTTGATGACAATATCAAGCCCTGTTTTATTTTGTTATTGAGTCATGTTTTCAACTAGACTCCAATAAGAATCGTAAGTTACAATTTAGCAAGTACCCAAAGCAAGTGTCTATCATAGTTCGTGATACCAAGAGATCATTGAACTGTTTGAATGATTCCAATTATCTTTTAGAACATCTTTGCAGATACATTAAAAACTTTGACACTGTATGACTATTTGATAGTATTTCAAGAAGACTATTTCAAGTTTGCACTATGATAAGAAAGTTGAAAAAAATAATTTTAAAAAAGGTGGTAATGGGTTATGATGTTTTATCAAAATAACAGGAAACAGATGTAGGTGACATAAGTTTATGTATGTGGACATACATTTTAAGGTAGTGGAAAGGTTTTGTACCTATATTCTATGTACTAACATGACTAATTCTCTAACAAAGTTACACAACACTAACATCCTGAAAAACACCATCTCACAAAAGGCATGTATTATCAATACCACTAATATGAGCTGCATTGTGCAAGTAACACTAAGTTGAAGGGCAAACTTCTTTGTGGGCCTAGCTTGCACCACCAACACAAACTTTACTGACCACTCTATGACCAAACTTCATAACACAATAATGTCATACAAAAAGGCAAGTGAATAAATTAAATCACCTCGTTCCGCAAAATAAAACGCATTAAAATGTTAATCGTTCACAAGGGCATGTATGTATTATCGATAAATAATAAGAACTCACAAGAAATATAAGTTTCAACCATAAAGAAATTACAGTTTTATCAACTTACACGAGTGTCCGACTGCCAAGCCATTACCCATGTGAAAATATACTAATAATTAAATAAAATTAGACACGATTCACATTCCTATAGCGACGTATCGGTTGAAAACAACTGTTTGTAAAATAATAGTGACACGTTCCTTTAGTTGTTATTCGCCAATATATTACAAAGTCTTCTACAGTTTATCAACATCAGTAACACTTGTTGTGGTGACAATATAAAAATCTAAACACCAAAACTGCAACAATTATCTAGAAATACGCGATACACAAATAAAAAAACTAAAATATCACGGGGGGATAATAATTATTTTCTGTGACAGACTGTGCGTGACAGTTAGTCGCGCATTCCAGTCCACACACATTATTCTAAAGCATTGTGAATATGTGTCATCTTTTTCGCTCGCACCGAATTATCGTTAAGGTATTTAGAACTAATGCTTAAAAGTCTAAATCGTTAGCACAGAAGCGCCTGTAATTTCCAAGTGATTCATTTGCGCATTACGCTTCATTTTACGCAGCAGATCAAAATTCGCGAAATGTTTATGGTATGTTTTTGTGGTTTTGTTTATTTGGAAAATAAATAACTTTCTGAAAAATAATCAGCGTATGATTTGTAATTAAATGCAAGTGTTAATACCCATCTGATTACTATAGTTCCTTTGTTCAAGAGTGGCCTAAAAATGTACTATAGCTAATTGATGCACACATAGTCACATAATCCTATCAAGGTCAAGTGTTGTAGCAGTGATTATGTCTCATAAAATGTCAGGTCAGGAGCTTAGCCATCTTCGGTCATAATAAAATTATAATAACCTTCGTTATAACGGTATCAAAGATTAATCTTTTGTATGTACAAATATCAAGACTATACCTGGTACTGTAATGAATATCTTGGTTCATGTCTTGATAAGCCATATTGTATGCGCCGCAATGACCAAGACGAAGATCTGTTCCTTTGAGGATGTTCTTCCCCGCTGTGAAATTCCAAGGGTCTTGGATTTTGCATAGTATTTTGAATTGACATGACGGAAACCGAAGGATGTTGTATCATTTTGCACTAAAAACAATAATACACTGCACCATCACTTCCTAGCGTTTATTTCTTTACATTATCACAATAAAACGTTTAGTATTTACAAGGTACGCTCACGTAGAGATGTAGAAGGTGGCGCTGTTGTAAGCCATATGACACTGTAATCTTATCGGGACAAGAAACTGGTATGATAAAAAAGTGTGCGTTTACAATTAGCGTTTCGATGATAAGTATATTCGGCCAAGTCATGTGAAACGTAGCCGATTAGTAAAGTTTTTCATTTATTTGTTTGATAACGGTATCGGTCATTTATTCTAAATTAACGGTTTTGTTCTCAGCTCCGGCAGCGAGGCTATTGTTAGAGTAATGACGAACTGTTTACAACATGTGTTTGTTACTTATTTGCTTTGAAAATGTATGCTACCACTATGTGCTAAATAGCTGAGAGTAGGTCAAAAGAGACACGCTACGCTTCGGACAAATTGTAGTTGAAAACTTGAGATTGATGTTTTTGTACAATAAACTGGGTACATCTATCCACATGCATTTCGGTGTTATTTACACCCTGGCTTGCCTATTTTCCTGTACCTAAGCTATTTAGTATTAGTACGTATAGGTACTGACATATACAGGATCTACTCATGGCACCAATCTCATTAAAAATCATCTTTTTTTTTTTGCAATTCAAACAAAATCTTGACGTTCCAGATGTAGGCCTCTTGCAAATTGGTATGGGAGTCACCCTATTTGGCTTCTGACTTTCAGCTACGTGCTACAATCGTGGATGGATTCTTATGCAGACTAAATGACATAGGTATTAATAATTATTAGTACGTATGGTCAAGAGTTGCTACCCTTGAAAGAAGAAGGCAATTCTTTGATGCTCCAAAGAGTAGTAGGCTTTGTTCGTAAAGCGGACGACCGTTGTGGCTAAAAAGTTCAGGAGGGGTGACCACGTATGTACCTACCGGAAGGTGCAAAGTGGGTCCTCGGCAAGGTGACCCAATGACCTGTTGGACCGGAGAATCAGCTGGATGCGGTAAGGACAGGATTCTATCAAGCCTCAAATTTTATAGGTATTTTTTATATAGGTAAGTACAGAGGCCAGCACATCAAGCTACCACAATCTGTCAGATTTTCCCAATTGAATATGAACCTTATTCCTTTGCACTAAAGTTGAAAATCTATCAAATAAATTTGACAGATTGGGGTAGGTTGACCTGCTAGCGTCTGTACCTACTTATATTATTTTTAAAAGTGATTAATAAGTAGGTACGTACTCAAGTACTTGCGTACCTAAGTAGGTACGCAAGTACTTGAGTATGTTTAGTAGTATGTTTAATCAATCAATGTACTATTTACAACGATATTTTAATTTTAATGAATAGGTAATAAATTACTATAGGCAATACGTGATTAAATTCAATAAAAGACTTAGTTTGTATCAGTTTATTAATTAGGTGGCCATACGGGCATAGGACCTACTATCCTACTATACAAAGGTACCTAAGTATAGTATATATCGCAAACCATGTATATGTAAACCATGTATATACCTAAGTATATGTCGCAAACCATGCTCCAGCTCAACTCTTGCCCTCTGTATCCCAAAACATGTAGTCAAAGAGACCTCTGCGCTGCCACCGATTCGCCGTGGAAGTGGCAAAGTTTTAGACTAACAAGATCTACGAGTAAAATCTATACAGGGTTATTTGTAAAACACTAGCAACCTCTTCAGAGGTCATTGTACTCATCATTATGAACAACTTTTACTATGGGACCAAACCTGAAATCGCGAAAAAAAAATCAACTGTTCCCTAAATTTTGACGAGATAGACGAAGATAAATTTAGGAAACAGCTGTTTTTTTTTTGCGGTTTGGTCCCATTTAAAAGTTGTTCATAATGATGAGTACAATGACCTCTTAAGAGGTTGCTGGTGTTTTACAAATAACCCTGTATAGTTATGAGATTAAAGAACGTTTATAAAATGTTCGAGGAAAATATTATAGAAATAGTAAAAAACAAAAGAATCACGATGATTTTCCATATTAAGGAATCCTATCTTTTGATACCTACTGAATACGGCTGCAGAAATAATTCGGTTGTTGAAATCAGTGTCGCAAATCTACTCAATGGCAAGATAAAACTATCAAAGTACATATATAAATCAGCGGGGCAGTTGCGAAATACATTATCAATCGGAATCGGTTTTATTTTGACAGTTCAACAAAATTAATTGCGTTATTTACGTTTAGAGCAAACAAACTTTTCGAACTTATGAAGCAATGGATTAGCAATTTGTTTCAAAATGATTCAGATTCCGATTGATATAGATAGTGCAATCCACGAAGACGCGCCCTACTCTTTTTCTTGCTTACAGCAGAAGTGTGCAACATTCCGCTAGTGTTTTAGTTTTGTAAATACACACGCATTATTATTAGTGGGTAATTAGAGTGTATCGAAAGAACTAAAACACTAATGAAATTAACTAGCGATAAACACTAACGATTCGGAAGAAGAGTGGGGCGCGTCTTCGTGGATTGCACTATCTATAGTGTGTTACGCAATTAGGGTGCAGTTTTACATAGGCAAACTGTGATAAAACTAGGCTATGCGCAATAAGCGGGTAGGTACGGTTATTATTATAATAATTTAGGGATATCAATCGTCAACCTATCTTTCTCCCTAATAAGTACTCCCAAAGACGACCAAAAGTGAAGGGAAATAAGGCTTCCTTCTAACTTCGTCGTCCTTGAGACCCACTGCTGCAAAGTATCCACGCTTGGTATAGACACATGGCAGGCCATAACAATATTCAGACACTGAAAAAAATAATTACCTAGTTAATATATGAAGGTGTACGGTGTACCGTGTACTTAAGCGTACATAGAACCCTGTTTTCTTGTAGACCAGACAAAAAAAATTAAGTCCTTTTCAAATATTTATGACACATTCTTACGCGACACATAAATGATAAATTATTCTTTGTTGATGAATATTTATTTCCTTCAAGATAAGATAACGATCAAAATAAATCTGAAGTGCACTCTTTGATAGCAACTAGCTAATTACTGTGTGTTTGTTTGTCGATACGTATTCAAATAACACATAGTCGTATTTTAATCTTCTTCCTACGTGTTGATGGCAAAAATATAGTATTTTTTTATTATTTTAAAGCTTGGCCCAAAATTCTGCAACGCGGATAGCATTCGCTGACGCAGCCATTACGTCCTCACGTGTGCATGTGACAGGGCTTGCGGTGCAAGATGGGTGGTGAGCTATTGTCTGTGCAGAGACACCACATACACACCGGAGGTCTGAGCCCTCCATGACCCTCCACTTGTAGTGGTTGTCCTTGCTGCAGCCTAATGTAAAGTGGATGAGCAGAGACCTAAGCCATTCTTTCAGAAACTTGTTCAGGGAACTTAGGAAGTGAACTTTTAGTTTTTGAGATATACCTATGCGAAAAACCCAATAATAGTAGGAAGTTTCTGAAGGAATCGCTTAGGTCTCTGCTCACCCACTCTACAATTACTCCTATAGTGACTGGACTGCATGTATAAAATGGAATTAAATTATGAAAAAACATTATGAACAGGCTAAATAAGTAGAATGATTAAAACGTCAGTCATCATCTACCTGCCTTTTCCCAACTTATAAGTATGTTGGGGTCGGCTTCCAGTCTAACCGGATGCAGCTGAATACCAGTACTTTACTTATAGCGACTGCCTATCTGACCTCCATAACCCAGTTAGCTACTGGGTAATACGATACCCCCGTAAGACTGGTTGTCAGACTTTCGGGCTTCTGACTATTCGTAACGACTGTCAAAGATCCTCGAATGACTGCCGGGACCAACGGCTTAACGTGCTATTCGAGGCATGGAGGGGTCTCGGTAAGTAAAGATGGTCACCCATCCATAGACCAACCGCGGAGAGGGTAGCTTAACCTGATAGATCGACTTGAGCGGCTGTTATTATTTGGCCACGGGCCCCTCAATGATTAAAACGTCAGTATTCGTTTTATGTTTCTATTTATAGGTTGTTTTGTCTGTAGGTGGGCCGTGGGGATTAGGATATGATTATAGACTATAAGCCTATTAGATGTGCTTTACTTCGTTTACTTCACACTAGTTAAAGTTAGGCAAAACCAGGCATTCCAGTTGGGTCATTGCCCATTCGGCCGCTACGAGCAACATAGATACTACACTACATACTAGCTAGCCAGTGAAAGAATGGTGATATTTTTTTTTTCAAAATCTATTTTAATTTTTTATGACTATTCCTCATAAAGAGAGGCCTGTGTACATACGTACCAGCAGTGGGAACATTAAAGGCTGATTATGTATGGCCATTCTCGATAAAAGAACAATGTCTTGCTAATTTTGTATCTGTAAAATATATTTCCGTTTTTGGTTTCCTGGCAAACCTTAAATCTTAATGTCAAATTTTGACGTATGTTTGACGTTTAAATGTTTTGAACTTATATATTTTTTCAGTTAAAAACATCAATAAAATAGCTAATATTTATTAAATATTTAGCCAAAATGTCGCAGCATTTAGTCAATGAAAATAGTAAATACATATTAGAGTAAGTTAATATTCATCTCATAACCTAACCTCTTTATTTTTATGGGCAAGTGACATATTTTTAATTGTTTGTTATTATTTGCAGCTTATTTTCAGAGCAGACAGTAGATCAACAAACACTAGATTCTATATGCACCCAAGTGCAGAAGAAGTTTCCTAAATCGGACCATTTTAACTGTAAGTTTAGCAGGCTTTTATAAACTTTTTTATTTGTATCACCTTATGGTATACTTTCATGAATCCAGTAAGTCTCTCTTCTGAGGTGAAGGATTATTTCTGGCTATGAAAATTCTGCTTATTCATCCTATAACAATATTACTATTTATAAGATTGTTTTACTGTATATGGTAAGAACCAAACAATATTCTAAACAAAACAAATAAAGAGTTAATAAAATAAGAATGCCCTTAAAAAAACTTTTTGATTTTTCCAGTATGTCTTCTGCTATCTTCACTAATAACAGGCGGAGACCTCTCCCTCCCTGGTCAGCGCGTGGTGGCCATAGCAATCCTGTTTGATGTGTACAAGATGGACAATCCATTTGCCTCCTTATTCCTCCACTTGCTAGAAGGCAAGGCTGGTCTGCTGCCACTGTCGCCGCAAGAGAGGCTGCTGATTGGCCAGCTGCATGGGTTCCTGCCCGTTAATGCTAAGGATGTAAGTACAATATTCAACAAAGTCTAGGGAACAGTAGGTAATTAGGTATTCATAGTAATTATTTTAATTTTAACATTTAGAATTAGAATTCATTTATTTGTAAGAATGTAGTTTTACGTAATATGGTGTTAATATTTTTTTAAGTTCTATACACTCTACCATAACATATGGTGTACAAAATATTCAGATGTCATTCATATATTATAACTAATTACAATTAATTTTACGATTTGTGATTTACAATAAGTCCAATATGAGTTAATATTATTATAATTAGGTAGTTGTTACTTTAAAATCAATGTCAAAATTCAGTACATGTCATCTTGGATTTTTACAATATTCCATATATTCACCAATTCGTGTTTGTGCATAGTTCGAGCAGAAGCCTTTTTGTGGCTCACTTCTGATTGCATGCGAAAATAGTGAGGATTTTGTTTTACTAGCATACCTAGTTCCTTGATGTACATGCAGTTGTGTGTCCATGGAGTTTCTTGCCCGTTCTTCTCCATAGGTACCTACTACGCTTTGGAATGGGCAACTAGCTTCATTTTTTCCTGACTGACCGACTTCTTGACAATTCAAAAGTGCCTGTAAATGGTTTAATTGAAATAAATGCTTTGAGTTTGAGTTTGAGTTTTGCAGGGTAACGGTAAAATGTGAAGTTTTTTAAATAAAGGTATGCAGCTGTCCAGCATATAAGTAACATATTTTCTAGCAAAACAAGCGTAATTTAATACAGATTTTAATTGTTTGATTAGATTAGAAAAGGATTGCTAGTTAACCCTTTAACCGCTTACGTCGGATTATTCCGACAAATATTTTCGTGTCCATTTCGCCAGGGTCGTATATTTACGACCAAATACCATAGCTCGTTTACTCTTTTTTTTTTATTAATTACGCAGTAATAATCTATCAGGAAGTTCGAAAAAAAAATTTCTTTCGAATCACTGTGCCGGGCGCTGGGGGCACGACAACTGATATGAAGTCGAGCGGTTAAAAGGTTAACAAATAAAAGACTATTATGAAAATCTAAAATGGTACCAAAAACGAAAAAAACCCTTTTTGCTAAGTAAAATAAACTAACGCCCAGATAACATTAAATTTAAAAAAAATATTCCTAGGATTTTTTTAATAATCTGTTGGACTTCCCAAGGCATTCACGACGTCTACATCGGTGCTAAGTATCAGGTTGTCTATTGTTACTTGTGGAATATTGCTCCATACTCTTGAAATATGTGCCAAAAGCTCTTCTTCACATGTTTAAATTTTGAGGAAGGTCTCTGAGCAAATCCCACGCATGCCTTATGGGATTGAGATCAGCGGACTGAGCAGGCCACTCAAACAATGTTCTCACAGAGCACATTCTTCACCAGCCGGGCTGTGTGTACATCCGCACTAACTTACATGAACAAGATTACAACTATTTTAATAGATAGCCCTAGTATATAGTTAATAAGTGCTTTTTTAACTTGCTCTGCTAACTGCTAGCTATTATGAATTGTAATCTGTGGATAACGTCTTAAGTAGTGTATTTGTTACTTTTATTGCAAGTTTTATATTGTATGCCTACTGTGTAATATACTGCTGTTTGTTATTCCTATCAAATAAAATAAAAATAAAATAAAACATGAAATTTGGCCATACTGCTATTGGTAAGGAATGGCCATAGGTTGCACAATTTCGTCACAGCATTGAAATTGCCTCTTATCAAAACTAGATTAGTTCTTCCATCCAGGCTAATTCCAGCCCACACTATAATCATTCTGCCCTGGTACGGATGAATTTCCTGAGTATTCTGGACTCAACGATGACGACCAGGAATTCCCCAAACACGCACTCTTCTTGAATCGGGATGAAATCAAAAGCGCGATTCATCAGAAAAAAACACGAGCCCACTGAGTGTCCACGGTTTGCGAGCGTGAAGATTAACTTCATGTAATCTTTTCCTGGCGTTTTGGTTACTGATGATTACTTGGTGCTGAGACTGGAGTCTTTGTAACAGCTGGGGAGCCGTAATTTAAGGCTAGTTCCTCACAGAATTTTGCAGAAAACCGTCTTGTCTCTGAGTAATGACCTAGTATCTTCGTGTGGACAGCACATATGAGCGTGATTTCAGAGTTGGTCCCATAGTGAAAGTTGTTCAGTTCGATGGTCTAAAGCACCTCTTAAAGTTTTACAAGTTAATTTTTTAACACCTTATATGTATATCTATTGCAGATAATGAAGAAATCTGCCAAACAAGTGATGCTGACGGAGGTATCACCAAAAGACCTGGAGTTTGACTACTCCGCACTGCAGACAATAGTAGCTGAGAGGGTCGCAGACATGAGCTCAATGGCGCGGGCTGCTGCACCAGCACTCATACCTCTTAGTGATGGGTTTGTTAATAAATTTTGCTTTTTCTTCATACCATAACTACAATTTTTGGATACCAAATGGTGGAATGTAGCTGACCAAACATTATTTTGTAACAACTCACCTGTATGCAATCTATCTGCTTAGCCTTTTTCTAAATATGTTGGGGTTGGCTTCCAGTCTAACTGGATGCAGGTGGATATCAGTATTTTACATGGAGTGACTGCCTATCTGACCTCCACTACTCAATTACTGTGCCGGCATACCTATGTACATTCTATGTAAATGAACATAATATAATAATAGCCTCCCCGACCGATTTTGGTCACGGTGGCCAATCTCAACAGCGATTAGCCGGGTACGCAGGAGATATCATAATGCACAAGTGTGCGCTCTTCCCTCACTCTCACAGTCCGATGGGACGGCAATCCGCCACGACCGGAGAGAGATCAGGCGTAGGACCAACGGCTTATCGTGCTTTCCGAGGCACGGGGGTATCACACCACCAACTTCCAAACTCCGGGCTGTTACTAAGAAATTCCTAGTGGAAAAACTCAATACCACTTTGCCGGACCCGGGAATCGAATCCAGGACTCCACGCTCAGCAGTCGCGCTTGCAACCACGAGACCAACGGGGCAGTCGAACATATATTTATACAGGTTGAAATTGAAAACATGCGACAAACCGAAATGGGAGATTGTACTCATCATTCAATTCAATTCAATTCGTTTATTGCTCAACACAGTTCATAATAATACATATCTAGATGTCAAGTGAATGCGCAGTCCACTGTGTTGCACCATGTCAGGCATGCAAAATTATTATTAAAATTATACTACTTATGTCCTAAATTCCAGTTAATACCATAAAAATGTCATAAATTTAGATAAATACGTCATTATGAACAACTTTTACTAAGGGACCAAATCTGCAATCGCGAAAAAAAAAATCAACTGTTCCCTACATTAAGACGAGTTATGCGAACATAAATGTAGGGAACAGCTGATTTTTATTCGCGATTTCAGGTTTGGTCCGATAGTAAAAGTTGTTCTTAATGATGAGTACAATCTCCCGTTTCATTTTGTCGCATGTTTTCAATTTCACCCTGTATATTAACATTTTTGTTCTATTCATGTTGCTGGCAATTTAAATTGCGTCAGCCCAGAACGTAGCAATCAGTTTAATAATAATAATAATCATTTTATTATCAGGAGGCTCATAGATAAAATATACAAAATAGTCATAAACAATAATAAACGAATACATATTAAAAACCTTAAAACTATGATTATACATGTAACGTTGTCGGCGTCGTGTTTCGCTGCGTGGTGTCGCGTAACCGTCCTCGGAAACGACGATATGCGACACCTTTCGGCCAAAAGTCCTCTTTCAGGCAGGTCTACAGATGTTGGGTTGGAACTCGTACCACGAATGACTTAAAGTTGATGTTGTGGCGCGATTCCAACCTTTCGACCCTCAAAGTCCAGTTGGTCTTCACCTTCAGATACTGCACCACTTCCTCAGTTGTCGTGGAGTGATGCAGACGCGAAAGGGACAGGTGCGTCGTAGGTACAGCAGGACGCAGCAGCATGCTGGGTCCACTCGGTGCTGTGCCATACAGGTTATGAGGACAGGGCTTCTTTTTCTTCCTTTCTACTTTCGTGAAAACCTCCTCATCAACTTGGCTGCCTCTTGGCAAAGAGCTACGGACCGCAGTCAGGGCAGGTTGAGCACCCTTCATCGGCATAGCATCGGTTTAGCATTATCACTACTAGTATATAATTACTCCATCTTATTCAAGTAAACAAATATTGTTTTTCTATTCTATGACCTAGAGCAATGGTGCCCCAGTGGAATTGGCCTCGACTTACGAATTGCAGGTCGTGAGTTCGAACCCAGCCAGACACTTTGTGTAATTAATTTCATCACTACTGCTCTCAAAACGGTGAAGGAAAACATCGTGAGGAAACCGGCATGTCCTAGAACCAAAAACCCTCTCACTGATAGGAAGCCTGTGTCCCAGCAGTAGGAACAAACCGTACAGGCTGATTCTATGACCAAATTACAGTAACATAAATACAAATTACATAGTCTGATTAATTTTACACAATTTCCAGGAGCCCACCGAACCGCATGGCGATGAAGGAGCTGCTAGAATCTCTCATATCGAACGACTACATGCCTCTACATCGCACGCTGAAGGCCTCAGGACCTATACCACTGCCCACCTTCCTGATGGATACCACTGAGTTAACTGCTGATAAGGTATTTATGCACATATATTTTTACAGCAGGAATTTCTTTAGCAGCGCTTTTCACTCAAATAACTAATCTGCATTCGCGATTTATTTGCCAAAAATGTAAACAAATATGAGTTTATGGAGAAAATAACTTTAAGTCTTCTATACTATCTATACTTCTATACTAATATTATAAAGAGGAAAGATTTGTAAGTATGTTTGTAACGAATTGGCTCAAAAAGTACTGGACCGATTTTAAAAATTCTTTCACTATTTGAATGCTACATTATCACTGATTAATATAGGCTTTTTTAATTGCAAGAAAAAAATAAAATGTTTAAAAAATTAATGTCCACCCGTGCGAAGCCGGGACGGGCCGCTAGTACACAATAAAGTTCAGTTTACGCTATAACTTCAAACATTTTTATAACTTTTTCAATAGTGCTAGTCACTATGAAATCAACTTAATTACCATTAAAATAAAGTTGATATTTGTTTAACATGAAACAATATTAATTTGAAACATAAGTTTGAATAAACAGTAAACCCTAGTCATCATCTTCTTGCCCTTGTCCCATATTACTTGAGGTGGCAACACGTTTTCTTCTTCCACTCTCCCCTGTCGACCGTCACGATATCATTCACTCCCTTCTCTTTCATATCATTCCTCACACAATCCATATTTTCTTAGGTCTTCCTCTCCCTCTCCACCCATCACTATTTATATTCATGACTCTTTTAGTCACATGCGTTTCCCTCTCCACATCACATGGCCATACCAAGCGAAACGAATTCCTTTCAACTTTTCTGTCACTTCCAAACTTCCCCTTATACAACATTAGTTTTAGTATAATGCGAAACCCGAAACACATGTCTAGTATTTTTATGTAAAGAATCTATGTACAAAATTTCAAAACTGTATCATGAAAAATCACAAAGTTATAAGCTTGCTATGTCATCTAGTTGTCCGTACAAAAACATGCTCACCGCGCGCCGCCCGCGCATGCAGCGACGTCTTGTGCTTGATAATGATTACGTAGTGTTGAGGACCAATCATTAGCTCATAGCAATCTACTGCCCTACCCAACAGCACATATGACTATTATACAGGGTTATTGGAAAAACATTAACAACCTCTTAAGAGGTCATTGTACTCATCATTATGAACAACTTTTACTAAACCTGAAATTGCAAAAAAAATCAGCTGTTCCCTACATTTATGTTCGCATAACTCGTCAAAATGTAGGGAACGGCTGATTTTTTTTTGCGATTTCGGGTTTGGCCCCATAGTAAAAGTTGTTCATAATGATGAGTACAATGACCTCTTAAGAGGTTGTTAATGTTTTTCCAATAACCCTGTATTTATGATTCTGTAACAAATTAGCTTCAGCTCGCTACTTCGACGTTCATCCAGGTCGTTGAGCATCGCTCGCCCGAGCTTCTTCATTTTCGCTTAGCGTTTTTTTCTGACTTGTTTTCTTTTTGCTCGGCTCCTTAGAGTCGTAGCGTGATGATTAAATAGCCTATAATTTTCCTCAAGAATGCCCAATTCTTGAGGAAAATTATAGGCTATTTCAAATGCAAAAAGAATTTTTCAAAACCGACGATAGTTCCAGAAATTGGCGCGCTCAGACAGACAGACAGACAGTTGGGGCTAGGGGGACTTTGTTTTACATATAACTAGCGACCCGCCCCGGCTTCGCACGGGTGCAATACTGATACTAAGTACAGGTATTTCAAGAATGCCAGCACGCGCCGCCGCGGCCGGTACCGCACCAACCGCTATGTCCCTGCATTTGAAATCTGTAATATCTTCGAAAATATTCATTTAAATTACATGCTGTAAAGGGCCATATTTATCTATATTAAATGCACAATGTATTTAAGGTACTTAATTGGATAAGGATTAATACTGTATTGCTTAAAATCGCTTCGTAAATAAGCCATTATTTATCGTAAAAAGTAAAGGATAAAAAATTATTATTGTGGGTTATCCCTAAGAGATAGACATATACCATCGAGGACTTTTTTGTAGACCTTTTTAAGGTGGACCTTGAAAAATGCGTTTATTTACGACATCACATGCATGCATGTATTATATATATAAACCTTCCTCTTGAATCACTCTATCTATTAAAAAAAAACCGCATCAAAATCCGTTGCGTAGTTTTAAAGATCTAAGCGTTCAAAGGGACAGAGAAAGCGACTTTGTTTTATACTATGTAGTGATATGTAGTGATAAAACCTTTATACATCAACAAAATCCTTTCCAGGCAGTATGGAAGTGCCTAGTGAACCGCGGCGCGTACAACCCGCTGTACGACACGGACTACGAGGGGCTCATAGGACTGCGCCCCGAGAAGCTCGACAGGCGACCGCACACGCAGCCACATAAACCCACTAAGGTGATATTTACCAATCGATTCACATTTAAAGTGAAAGCTCGAGAACACATACACAAGAAGTTGGCAGATTCGTCTCAGAATTAAGTTGTTGTAATGATAATGATAAATGATAAATGATTTTATTTCTGTAAGTAGGTTTGTACAAACACTTTTACATGTCAATCATATTTTTTAAAACGAGATGAGGTCGGCGTTTCCTAACTGACTACTCTGAGAAGAAAGGCCGAAACAAACTCAGAGGTCACAGTCTCTTTTAAAGTCCAGACATAATCTTGGTCAGATCATGTGGAGACCATGTAGATTAGTGTCTGAAATGGTCTTTTGAGGAAAGAACCACACCGATTGAGTGGACCTGTCCAGTCAGTGCACGCATTTGTCAGTAATCATGCAGCTCAACTCAAACTTAAGGAGCTCAACGATTCGACGAACAATACCAAAGAAAGGACATTTGGGTGGGTCGCATAAATTACTCAAACTGCCAGACCATGACTAAAACTATCTGAGAAAATAAAAAAAAAAGAAGAAAAGGCAAAAAAAAAAATAACCCACATAGTCTTCACATTCACAGTCATTAAAATAATATAATACTTTACAAAGTAAATATTCATGTCACTGTATATGTAAAATTTATCAATGTCAATGTGTATATAAAAATCCAGAAATAGTCTTGGTCAGATCATTTTGAGGACCATGTAGATTGGTGTCTGAAATGGTCTTTTGAGGAAAGAACCACACAAATTTGAGTGGACCTGTCCAGTCAGTGCACGCATTTGTCAGTAATCATGCTGCTCAACTCAAACTTAGGGAGCTCAACGATTCGACGAACAATACCAAAGAAAGGACATTTGGGTAGGCCGCATAAATTACTCAAACCGCCAGACCATGATTAAAACGGAAACAATGACCCACATAGTCCTCACATTCACAATAAATAAAAATGTTAAAATGTTAAAATGTTCATGTCATTGTTTATGTAAATAGATATTAAGAAAAAAAAAAAAAAAAAAAGAAGTGTAAAATCGCAAAATAAAATAAAACAACATTCGCAGTCTAAACTTATTGGAGCAGCTCAATCCCAAGCCTTTTTGTCCTCAATAAAGTCATTTACAGTATAATAGGCTTTTTGGCATAGTTTACGCTTTATAAAAGATTTGAATTTATTTAGGCTTAGTTCTTGAATGTGACTAGGAAGTTTATTATAAAAACGTATACATTGGCATCTAAACGAGCCACCTATTTTTTTGAGCCTAGATTTTCTTGTTTATCTCTCATAACTTTTTTTTTTATTTTATATCTTTTAGTTATAATTTTTTTCTAATTTGTTTTCTGTTATTGCACCTACTGTGTATTGTCTCTGCATTGCCCTAAGGTAGACTGGTAGAAAATGCCCAAGGCATTAAGTCCGCCTTTGTACAGTTTTTACTTATGCATAAAGTTTTAATAAATAAATAAATATTTACTTTTAAGTGAAATTTAAACCTAGATGGACAAAATCGCGAAACCCATGAGATTGAAACATATTATTATAGTCTTGGGGTCCCGGGCCTTTGGAAGGTGTACGACCGGCCGAAGCCAACTCGCTGACGCCTCTTAGACAATTTTAGCACCAACCAACGATTATCCCTGAATGCTCTGTGCAAGTGCACCCAAGGACATCCCACGGTTGGTGCAGGACTATGGCAGAACATGAAATAAAATGCCATGGATTTAGGTGGCAATAGTAGATTGGGTACCTTGAACTATGGAAGCGCTATGTCCCATGCCTGACCAATGTTTTATAATATACACGGATAAATGGCAGGGGGTGACTTGATAACTTGACTTGTGACTTGCCTGCAGGGGCAGCAGGATTGTACGAAAAGGGTTACCGCTACCCCGGAACATAAAGGGCTCAGGAAGGAACACGGGTGGGTTTTAGTCAGTAAGAGTCTGACGCTCCCTTCTGCTCCACCCAGAGCGGGAAAGGTCATTTGATGATTTCCCAACCTCAAAAAAAAGGGTCCCCCAGAAACTGTAGCTAGGACACTGACGTAGCGACAAGGGGGCAACATGTCCTGAAGTGCTTCACACAATCTCGGAAGTACGGTCAAGATCCCTACCAGCATCTTACTGGAATACTTCCTTCTTCCGAACACGAGCACGTTTGCGAATCTCCACTCAAGTCGGCCAATAAAGCTAAAAAAGAGGTGCGGTTGTTCATCGATATCTTTGCCACCTTTTATACGAAAATAGCGCCTCTTCACACAAACAAAAATTTTAATCTGGCAAAGAGGACTGTATGGAACCGCATAGTTTTCCATAACAGATTAGGCATTTAAAATCAAATAAATCTCATGTGTTACGTAAAACCATACTTAAAACAGGATTCTCCTTCACCAGCAAGAAGAAAAAAAAGAGAAATCTGAAGAAAAGAAACCTGAGGAGAAGCCCCAAGATCCAGCGAACGCAGTGGCCGAAGCGAAGGAGTTGAGCGCTTTAGCGCTGAAGGGAGCGCTGAGCGTCCAGCATCAACAGCGGCTGTTAGCGCTGCTGGATCAGGAACCACATGTCGTGTATGAAATAGGAGTCACACCTAACCAGGTAAAACCTGTTCAAATCAATATTTCCAATAATATTGATGTTATTTACACTAAAAAACTTTAGCTCAAGCTTAAACCTTCGTACTAGTTATTGTATTTTGAACTTTATTACAACTGGTGTAAAGTTCCTAATACAAAATAGACAACTTTATGCCAGTCGGAATAAAGTTCAAAATATAATAACGGGCTCGAAGGTTTGGCCTTGGATTAAAGTTAAAACTCGTTTTGTAATAAGACTGATTAACTTTACTCTGTAAATTAAGTTAATTACATAAAAGCTAGTAAACTATTGAAAAAGTCATAAAAGTTGTACTGCAAACAAATGTACAGTTATTAGTTTACATGTTTGGAAACTAAATTGTAAACACAGTCTATTATATTATATGGCAGATAATGGCCCCGATTCTGTTGCTCACAAACTGACAAGTTTAAACGTGATTCAAAAATTGGCTACTAAAAATACGTCAATTTACGTCAGGCGCTGACTGATTTGACAGGACTAAACTAATATTTATCTTCTGTCCTTTTCATAATGAAAGGGAAAGAAAAAGATGCACTGAACTTAAATTTAGTTTAGTTTGTGAACAACAGAATGGGGGCCAGTGTATTTTGAACTTTATTCCAACTGGTGTAAATTTCCTAATACGAAATAGACAACTTTACGCCAGTCGGAATAAAGTTCAAAATATAATAACGGGCTCGAAGGTTTGGCCTTGGATTAAAGTTAAAACTCGTTTTGTAATAAGACTGAATAACTTTACCCTGTAAAGTTACAAGTTAATTACATAAAAGCTAGTACTATTGAAAAAGTCATAAAAGTTGTACTGCAAACAAATGTACAGTTATTAGTTTACATGTTTGGAAACTAAATTGTAAACACAGTCTATTATATTATATGGCAGATAATGGCCCCGATTCTGTTGCTCACAAACTGACAAGTTTAAACGTGATTCAAAAATTGGCTACTAAAAATACGTCAATTTACGTCAAGCGCTGACTAATTTGACAGGACTAAACTAATATTTATCTTCTGTCCTTTTCATAATGAAAGGGAAAGAAAAAGATGCACTGAACTTAAATTTAGTTTAGTTTGTGAACAACAGAATGGGGGCCAGTGTATTTTGAACTTTATTCCAACTGGTGTAAATTTACTAATACGAAATAGACAACTTTACGCCAGTCGGAATAAAGTTCAAAATATAATAACGGGCTCGAAGGTTTGGCCTTGGATTAAAGTTAAAACTCGTTTTGTAATAAGACTGAATAACTTTACCCTGTAAAGTTACAAGTTAATTACATAAAAGCTAGTACTACTGAAAAAGCCTACTGAAAAAGTGTAGTGCAAACAAACAAATGTACAGAGGCCAGCACATCAAGCTACCCCAATCTGTCAGATTTTCCCAATTGAATATGAACCTTATTCCTTTGTGCTAAAGTTGAAAATCTATCAAAGAAATTTGACAGATTGGGGTAGGTTGACCTGCTGGCGTCTGTACATACAGTCTATTATATTATATGGCAGATAATTTTCATATAAATTCTGTTTGATATTTTTCTTCTTCCACAGTTACCAGAGTTAGTAGAAAACAACCCGATGGTCGCCATATCAGTGCTGCTCAAGCTGATACACTCACAACACATCACTGAATACTTCAGTGTGCTAGTCAATATGGAAATGTCACTGCATTCTATGGAGGTTGTTAACAGGTAACATAAATAACATAATAATATAAGTTTGTCCCTATGTCACGAGCCGCACGTATTATTAACATTAGTACAGCCGGTCGATTCTGTAAAAATCTCACCGTGATAACTTAGGTGAAGTGAGCGTGAAGTGAGCTATCAATAGTCGGAATCCCTAATATCAGGTGGAGTGACAGCTCACTTCACCTAAGTTTTCACGGTGACATTTTTACAGAATAGCACTGCAGTATCGGAGGCTATATTTGGACAAAACCTGCTGAAATTCATTAATAAGGTACAATTAATTATTGAGAAGGTTCTGATATTATAATAACAGACCTTTTTCAATAAATTGATTCAAGCCATGAATGTTATTGCAATTTTGCATACATGACAGGTGATTTTATTTTATTTTATTTTTGTAAAGGAATAGATATGGTGACTTGTAACATCGCCTTGGATGATTCTGTAAAATAAATAAATATTATAAACTCCTGTAAGTCCGATAGGGTAGGCAGAGTAGTGGTAGTTTGCCAAAATTTTGTCAGTTATGTTTAAGTTTAGTAGAAGGCGATCCTATTCCTATTAAGCGGGTAATCTAAGCCCCAGGCTGCTACGGTGAAGTTAAAACGAATGACACTTAGTCCCAACCTGGGGATCGAACCAAGAACCTCAACTCCAGTAGTAGCGCTTGCGAAATTAATTATTTTCCATGACCTAGAACTGCGATATTTAATTTATATTCTATGCCCTTGAGATAAACTAAAATATTCATTGCTTTACATTCTGTTTCTACAGACGAACAGAATCATTAGAACTGCCAGTAGAATTTGTCCACCTAAATGAATTGTAATAATATCTTCTTCTTTTTTTTGTTAGCCTATTCAGTCCCACTGCTGGGCAAAGGGCTCCCCCAAATTCTTCCAGGAACTCCTTTCCCGCACCACTTCGAACCAGCCCTCGCGTTACGCGTCCAGATCATCTCGCCATCTCTTTCTGGGCCGGCCTTGGCGGCGCCGCCCATCTTCAGGCACCATTGTGTGGAAACTTTTGCCCAGCTGTCTTCGTGCATGCGGCTGATATGACCCGCATAATCCTATTTAAGCCTGGCAGCCTTCTTTCCTACATCCAGTATGCCCGGTTTGGAATGCAGCAGCGTGGGTGTACCGAATTCTGTCCTGTAATTTAACGCCCAGAACGCTGCGTTCCATCGCTCTTTGGCAAACTCCAAGGCGGAATTTTTGCGACTTAGTGAGCGACCAGAAGGCCAATTCTCGTAATTTAAAACGTTCAAAATCTAGTCGCAGTCTCATCTCGGCGACAAACAAATGTCAAAAACTTGTCAAAATGTAGGGAAATTTGAAGTATTTTTTGACAGATTGAGACTGAGATCAGACTGTGAACGTTCTTAAAATTACGAGAATTGCCCCTCAGGTCTGAGCACCGTAGATTAGGACGGACAGGATACACATGTCGATGAGTTTGCGTTTCAAGGAGATCGGTAGATTACCCTTCATTAACATCTTCAAGGACCAGTAGCTTTTCCAGGCGTTCCCGATTCGGCGATCAATCGATTTCCTGCCTGTTTTCGAAAGACATTTACTAGCCCAAATAGAGAAACTTCTACGCCCTGAAAATAATGTTCAATTTTGATTGAAGTCTACATTTTCTTTCCACAGACTAACAACATCAGTAGACCTGCCAGTAGAGTTCGTCCACCTATACATAAGTAACTGTATATCGACGTGCGAGACGATAAGAGACAGGTACATGCAGAACCGGCTGGTTCGGTTAGTCTGTGTGTTTCTACAGTCGCTCATTAGGAACAAAATTATTAATGTTAAGGTGAGGAAGTTTTTTTTTGTTAGTCTACATTGTGCCCCACCTCTACTGGCCTCTACTCCCCTTTTTACTTCCAAACCTCTCTATTTTAAGCGATCTCTGGCCCCACAAACATCTATAGATCGGGTATAAAACAAGGTAAGGATAAGTCATTAATAAATGGACGTAGTTAAGCAAAAAGGATCCAACCCACAACATGACCGAAAATGAGTTAAGTATACCAAACTGCTCGTCAAGGTCTATATTTTCGATTAGCAAAAACAATCCAAGTAAAATACGAATTTTCAATGTCAAAATATTCGTATTTTACTTGGATTGTTTTTGCTAATCGAAAATATAGACCTTGACGAGCAGTTTGTTATACTTAACTCATTTTCGTTCATGTTGTGGGTTGGATCCTTTTTGCTTAACTACGTCCAAATTACCTAGCAGAACACCCAGTCAGATTTTCTTTTCTTTGTGTTGTATATCATTAGAGGGACAACTAGACTCTGGGACTATCAGGCAAAGTATCAAGATGTGTTGGTTTACCAGGCAATATTTTCAGAGTGTCTGGGATTACCAGGCGACATATAGATTACCTGTTGTTACATGGCAATATTTTAGAGTGCCTGGTATACTATCAGGCAATATTTTAGAGAGTATAGTACACTACCAGCCAATATTTTAGTGTCTATTATACTGGCCCCGATTCTGTTATTCACAAACTAAACTAAATTTAAGTTCAATGCATCTTTTTCTTTCTATTTCATTATGAAAAGGACAGAAGATAAATATTAGTTTAGTCCTGTCAAATTAGTCAGCGCCTGACGTAAATTGACGTATTTTTAGTAGCCAATTTTTTAATCACATCTAAACTTGTCTATGGATTATCTAATTGGACGGGACTAAACTAATATTTATCTTCTGTCCTTTTCTTAATGAAATAAAAAGAAAAAGATGCACTGAAATTAAATTTAGTTTAGTTTGTGAACAACAGAATCGGGGCCATTATCTTTTAATGTTTTAGTGTGTCTGGGACTACCTTACAAAAATTGATCAAATTAAACGCTAATCAACCACCTATAATTTCAGGAACTATTCATCGAAGTAGAAGCCTTCTGCGTGGAGTTCTCCCGCATCAGAGAAGCAGCTGCCCTGTTCAGATTGCTCAAACAACTGGACTCGGGCGACGGACTCACGCACAAGGACGCTAAGGAGAACTAGCAGTGGGCCTACTGGACTTGTTGGCATATAGACAGAGGTGTTTCGTGATAATAGTGAAACATGGAAAACTCTACAGTCAGTTTTTAGAGTTTCACACTAAAGATATCGAGTTTTTGGGAATGTAGACAGGTGACATTGTTTGGTTTTAGAGAGATTGGGAAGGTTTTCCTGTGGGAAAAAATAGGAAGAAATAAGATTAATTTATTGGTTACAAGAATTACTTTATACTCTGATCGGACGATGTTTTTAGCAAGTCCTTTTGCATCAGTGTAAAACAAAAATCTTCCGTCTCTTTCTCGTATAATCTGTACGTAAGAGATAGCAATATTTATAGTGTAGCAGGAACTACACGAGTCACGATTAATCTTGTTTACATTCTTGGAAATGAGGATATAAAATAGTGTATAATGGACTTTTTTCATGTTGCGAATTGATTGGCAGTTAACTTGTAATTTTTTTTGTTAAAATTTGAGTTAAGGTGATTGCGCAGTGGTTACAGCGAAATTAATTTTTTTTAAAGTTTTTTGCAATTTGCAGGTCTGTTTTAGGTTGTATCTTGATCAAAATTTGATTCGCGACTATAACAGGTACGTATCTAAAGAATTATAATCATTAGAATCATTAATACATCTTCCTAACTAAGATTTGTACCACAAGAAGAAATCTCCTAGGGAAAAGTCTTTATGGTACAGAGGCCAGCACATCAAGCTACCCCAATCTGTCAGATTTTCCAAATTGAATATGAACCTTATTCCTTTGAACTAAAGTTGAAAATGCATCAAAGAAATTTGACAGATTGGGGTAGGTTGACCTGCTGGCGTCTGTACAAATCTCACTTATAAAGATGTATGAATGTTTCCTATGATTATAATTCTGTAAATACGTACCTGTTATAGTCGCGAATCAAATTTTGATCAAGATACAACCTGACACTGACCTGCAAATTGCAAAAAACGTAAGAAAATTTGAATTTCGCGGTCTACCACTTCCCATTCACCTTAAATACATAAAGAGTGATATAATTTTATTGAACCTTGAGGCGAGAACTGTTCGAAATAGGTTCGCGTTATTACCTAAAAAATCAACTTCCAAAAGGGCGCTCGCTTTTTCAAGGATCTTCTTAAAAATGATTTTTTTTAAGTCTCAAACTTGAATAGAAAGCAACAGTACATTTAAAAAAAAAGATTACGACGAACCTCCCCCATTCTTTTAAATTCGGTAAAAATTAAGTAACTTTATCTGTATTATCTTGAATATTTATTATACTAGTTGTAGGAAATACTGTTGTAGTCTTGCATAGAGTTAAACATTTGACAGACCTCGTGTAATTTATTTTACAGAATATAATATAGTAAATTAATAAATTTCGTTAAGGGTCCCTATCAATTTCGCGGTCTAAAAACAGAAAATTCAAGTTTTTTTAGCGCAAATTTCTCAATAACCTTAAATTAACTAGTTTTTTTTTAAATACACAGTTATTTATCAACTATTTATCTAGTAAGTGTACAATTTTAAATTTTGATAACTACTTAATATAAATTACAAAAAATAAAAATCTGACACATGTTTTTACGTAAGCACGAAACACCATGTTTTCCAATTACTTTTCTAACTTACTGGCAGCAAATAACAATCTAAAAAAAAATTATAAATACTGGGCTTAGATTATATTAGTAAGTGTACAATTTTGTTTTTTAAAGTTTAATGATTTAGTACTTGTAAAAAAATGTTAATCACGCTGAAAAAACCCAATAAAATCATGTGCAAAACCCTTGTCTACGCGTAAGAATTTATTGAAAATAATAATAAGTGTTAAATATTTTAAAATTTAAGGTATTTATCTACCAAAATCAATGTTTATATTTTTATTTTGACTACTTATTTAATTGTAGTAAAATATTTAAATGATGCCTTATAAACTTAAATTCGATCGTTCGTTTACTAAAATTGAAATTCTTAGACTTACTAGATAAATAGGTGATAAATAACTGTGTATTTAAAAAAAGAATGTAGATAACTTAAGGTTGTTGAGAAAATTGTGCTAAAAAAAACTGATTTTCTGTTTTCACCCCGCGAAACTGATAGGGACTCTTAAGAAATATATTAGTAGCCGGTCCCGAATATTGGCCCCGATTCTGTTATTCACAAACTACATTAAATTTAAGTTCAGTGCATCCTTTTCTTTCTATTTCATTAAGAAAAGGACAGAAGATACATATTAGTTTAGTCCTGTCAAATTAGTCAGCGCCTGACGTAAATTGACGTATTTTTAGTAGCCAATTTTTTAATCGAGTCTAAACTTGTCTATGGATTATCTAATTTGACAGGACTAAACTAATATTTTATCTTCTGTCCTTTTCTTAATGAAATAGAAAGAAAAAGATGCACTGAACTTAAATTTAGTTTGTGAACAACAGAATCGGGGCCAATGTCTATTAAGTTATGATGTACTCGAACATCTGAAGGCCAATTCTCGTAATTTAAAACGTTCCAAATCTAGTTGAAATCTCATCTCAGCGACAATCAATGTGAAAAACTTGTAAAAAATGTAGGAAAATAACAGATATTTTTGACAGATTGAGACTGAAATCAGACTGTGAACGTTCTTAAAATTACTAGAATTGCCCCTTTCTGTTATTAAGTAAGTACCTACATGAAAGTCTCTGTGCTAAGAACGTTTTTAGTAGCACGTGGATGCGGATTTGCTTACTGCTCACACTTTGGGATTAACTCGCATGCATGAAATTTACGAGATACATATGCGTATACTACCTGCAGGAGGCCTGTGTCCCAGCAGTGGGAACATTATATACTGATTATGATGATGAATAAACATAAAAAGGACAGAAGATAAACATATTAGTTTATTCCTGTCAAATTAGATAATCCATAGACAAGTTTAGACGTGATTAAAAAATTGGCTACTAAAAATACGTCAATTTACGTCAGGCGCTGACTAATTTGTCAGGACTAAACTAATATTTATCTTCTGTCCTTTTCTTAATGAAATAGAAAGAAAAAGATGCACTGAACTTAAATTTCATTTAGTTTGTGAACAACAGAATCGGGGCCAACATCTACATTTGAAAAGTCGGCACATCCGTAGCCAAATTTTAAATGTTAGTTTAAACTATGTTCCAGTCTTGTCATAGGCTAATGTGCTCAATTTATCTTCCTATAGTGATCTTTTCGACGCTAAGCAATTGTACATTTTTAAATACAGGGTGGCAACATCCACCCGCTACCTGTTACTATGATTCTGATTTTTTTTCGTCGGTTATTAAACACACACAGCCGCACAGGTCGATCGATCAGGTTAAGCTACGCTTGCCGCGGTTGGTCTGTGGATGGGTGTCCATCATACCGAGACCCCTCCCTGCCTCGGAAAGCACGTTAAGCCGTTGGTCCCGGCTGTCATTCGTGGATCTTTGACAGTCGTTTCGGGTAGTCAGAAGCCCGAAAGTCTGACAACCAGTCTTACCAAGGGGTATCGTATTACCCAGTAACTGGGTTGTGGAGGTCAGATAGGCAGTCGCTCCATGTAAAATACTGGTATTCAGTTGCATCCGGTTAGACTGGAAGCCGACCCCAACATAGTTGGGAAAAAGGTAGGCAGATGATGATGATGGTTATTAAAAAAACAAAACTGTTCCTTACATTTTGACCACGCAGGTTTGATTACACTTTTGTATGTAACAACTGTTTTTTTTTTCTAGCCTCCTCTGTTCCACACCTGGGCAAAGTCTTCCCTCCAGTCCAATCTTTCGCGTACCCGCGCGTCCTCCTTCCAGCACCCTAATTGCGTAACACACTATCATTCTCAATCTGAATCATTTTGAAGCATATTGCTAGTCCATTGCTTCATATGTTCGAAAAATGTGTACTCAACAACGTAAATAACGCAATGAATGTTGTTGAACTGTCAAAATGAAACCCATTGCTACTGATAGTGTGTTACACAATTTCCCCACAGTTTTGACGGAACCTATCCAGTTCGTCCTGCCATCTCCTACGTGGTCTGCCGCGACGCCGCCTCACTGTCTCAGGGCACCAATTCTGTGCTATATTTTCGATTAGCAAAAACAATCCAAGTAAAATACGAATATTTTGACATTAAAAATTCGTATTTTACTTGGAATGTTTTTGCTAATCGAAAATATAGACCTTGACGACCAGTTTGGTATACGGTATACCTAACTCATTTTCGGTCATGTTGTGGGTTGAATCCTTTTTGCTTATCTACGTCCATTTATGCCCACAGCCTGTCATGCGGCAGACATGTCCTACCCAGTCCCATTTAAGTTGGGCAGCCTATTGAACCATGTCAGCTATCTTTGTTTTGAAGTGCAGCAGTAGATTATTTATTTTTTTATAACCTACGAAAATTTTATAAGCTATGGGGTTTAGAATCTTGGTTACAGTTTGCGGGTAGTTCTCCCTGCCACCGTGTAAGTATAAGAATAGCAACTAATATTCTAATATGTCAAACTTTACATTTAATAATACTTTACATCCTACTTCCTACTTAATCCTACTAATATTATAAATGCGAAAGTTTGTGAGGATGGATGGATGGATGTTTGTTACTCTTTCACGCAAAAACTACTGAACGGATTTGGATGAAACTTTACAGTAATATAGCTTATACATCAGAATAACACATAGGATACTTTTTATCCCGATATTCCCACGGGATCGACACTTATGCGGGTGAAACCGCGGGGCGCTGCTAGTTAAATAATAAAATAAAGTTTCTTGCCGGAACTCCTCAATATTAAAACAAATTATAACTTTAACCTGTAAGTTTAATAGCTATAAATTATCAGATAATAAATTTGTAGATATATTTTTCCACGACTGAGGAAGCTCCTATGAATAATGCACAAAGTGATTGACTCACATGTTAATTATAATATTTACTAATGGCCCCAATTCTGTTGTTCACAAACTAAATTAAATTTAAGTTCAGTGCATCTTTTTCTTTATATTTCACCAAGAAAAGGACGCGTTAAAATATTAGTTTAGTCCTGTCAAATTAGATAATCCATAGACAAGTTAGACGAGATTAAAAAATTTGCTACTAAAAATACATCAATTTACGTCAGGCGCTGACTAATTTGACAGGACTAAACTAATGTTTATCTTCTGTCCTTTTCTTAATGAAATAGAAAGAAAAAGATGCACTGAACTTAAATTTAATTTAGTTTGTGAAACACAGAATTGGGGCCACTCTCATTTAACTGTTAAGGTGTGTTTTGTAAGTTGGCAATAAAACATTCAAAATATTACATTCAGAGTTTATTATTATGATGAATAACTACACTAACCCAATATTAATTCTAACTAAAACTGGCCGTAGCCCGATGGACGCATGAATGCTTATGAACTTACATTTTAGGCTAAATAGAAATGATTACAATGATCACAGCATTCATGCACACAACAGACACTAACTTCTATTTAGCACCTTCCAGAACTTTCCGTATGTCGTCATCAGCAGCCAAGTCCAATGGAGTACAGTCATCCTCATCTTTCAGCAGAGACGCTCCAGCTTTTAGCAATATGTTAGTTGACTCAATGTGGCCACAGGACGCAGCATAATGTAAGGCAGTTTGACCACTTTCATCTGCCACATCTACGGGGCATCCTCCATCCAAAGCTGCTTGTAAAGCTTTTGTAGCATTTCGGTCAGCAGCCCAGTGTAACGCTGTGAGACCATCCTCATCCCTTTCGTGACGAAGTTCTGGGAGCTTGGCAAGGAGTTCAGTGACACGGTCGGCACAGTTCTCTCGTGCCGCATCCAATAAAGACAGCTCATTGTGTATCAGCTCAGGTTCAGGTGACTTGCGCATAGAAGACACTGCCACCCAGGCTTCTTTCATTCCTGTCTCGTCATATTCAGAGAGTTCTGTCAACTCTGGCGCATATCTCTGCACTAAGGCAATGTATTTTTGTTTAGCCTCTTCATTTGGCATGTCGCCGAGAGACCTCCAGGCCTCCCATTTTCGACGGCCTCTGCCATCCAGCCACCCTGGCTTAGGGGCCTCACACTTGCCTTCAAGTCCTTGTTTGTAGAGACCATACAGTTCTAACAGTTGGTTGTTGGTTAATGAGCTTGTTAGTTTCCTCACATGATCAGCTGCCTTATTAAAAGAAATGTCTAAAGGAGACAGGTCATCATCGGAGAAGTCTGAATCAGGGTATTCTGGAAGGGCTTCAGCCATTGTAAATGCTAACTATTTTGAATAGTGTATGTGTTTAACTATTTTGAACTTGAACAGTTAAGTTCAGTCCTTCTAAAGTATGTACTTGCTTGTTGGTAGCATCTGCAGCAGAGGCGGCACTTGCAAACTCTATGAAACCGTATCCTTTGCTAAGACCAGTAGAGCGGTCAAACACTACTCTAGCACTCTGTATTGGTCCGAACTGAGCGAAGTATTCTTTTAGTTGTCGATGACCTACAGTCCAGGGCAAGTTGCCTATGTACAGGCGAGCTGCTCTTGCTGTGCTGGCCATAACCTTAAACTGCAACAATTTCAAGTAAATGCAAAGATCGGTCTCCAACCAATGCTCGGTAGTCAACTCCCGAACTCTCACTCAGTGAGTCCAAGTCCAGCAGAGCTCCCTTCAGTCCCCACTTCTTCAGCAAAGCCTCAATGGACCAGTCCGCGCTGCGTTCCTGGTAAGAACATAAAAATCGCGCGTCAGTGCCGTCTAGAAGGTAAGCGACAGTCGATAACACTTCCTCGAACTGAGAGGGTTCGTAAAAACAATCTGAAGCTAGTAACAGATCTACTGGTCTAAGTGCGTGAACTTCTGATAGGAATAGGCCCCAAGCGAGCCCTAGGATCTTTACGTCGCGATTAGGAACGAGGCCGTTCGCCTCACAACACGCAGACAGGTGTCTCAAGGACCTGGGCAGGGCGACGCTGTCAGTGAGCGTAACACGGGCGCCGCACTTTGCAGCTATGATTCCCGGCAGGCCGGTTCCGCAACCGAGTTCTAGGACACGGAGACCACGTAAATGCCGCCTTTGTGTCCACAAATACCAGGCTAATAGGGGCGCCGACGGCCACGTGTAGAACGAGTAGCCAGCCGTCAGAAGCTCCGGTATAACTATTTCCAAATATTCACCTCGAGTGTCGCCGTTGGTTGATGATTTGCCACGAAACACGAACTTTTTCAATTGACCACTCACAGACCTACCATCGGTCATTGCATAAGCATTCCTTGCGATAAATAAAGAAATTATATTTTTTGATGCTGTGCCGTCGTGAAACCAAATCAGCCGTCAAATATAATGTTGCCAGTTAAATCTGTTTGTAAATGAATGATCCCAATAAAAATGCGTGACTACAAGATTTTTATTTCATCTGAAAGAACGCAGCAATTAAGAATTATTATGGATTTTAGTAATGAGAATTCATGGTAAAGTAAAATAAATGCAAACAACAATTATAACACGGTCAATTGAATTTACTGATTTTGTAACACTTTAACACTAGTTCCATTCATTCATTTATCAGCAGACAGATCATTCAATTTACCGGGCTTATCAGCCCGTTCAATCGGTCTAATTTGTTCGATGTTCTTGTTCAATTGTTCATTCATGTAGTGAATATTGTGCGTGCGTGTTGCGGAGATATTTTATTTTTTTTTATTAAAAAATCCTTATAAAACATAAAAATGTCCGCAGCAGCTAAAGGTATGCATCTTTTTTATTTTATTAACCTATCGATAAGTTAATAAAGTGGTAATTCGTTGCGATAACAACATTGAGATGTGGGGTCAAATTCCAAAGTTTTTACAAACAACTGTCTAGTCCCAATCAAATAGTAGGTAGGTACTTAATATTTTTTAACTACATTATTATCAGTTATTTACGTCAATAATGTTAATATTTAAGAATGCAAACATTTATTATAATTAGAAAATATTTTTGTAAATATGTGTGGGGTGATTGACCTGCTGGAAGCGGTGGTGTCACTGTCGGCTAAGTTCGGAAGCAACATTCTGTTATTAATTTATTATGCCGTTGTGTTGCTACCGGTAGGTACCTAGTACTTAATTACTTTAAATTAATTTGAGGCATTAAAGAAAGATGCTGTAAATGCATAATAAACTGGTTCAGGGTATCCCAGACCGGATATTCGGACCGGGCTCATTAGGATCCAAATTAAATCAGCAGGCCAAGTCTTAGTGGTTGTTCAAGGTCATTGGTGTACAAGTTTTTGTTACCGAGGAGTTCCTGCAACCTGGAAGGATGCATGTGCCCATGGCAAAATAAGGCAGGATTAATAAATTTTACCGTCTTTCCATGAGGGTAGGCACAAACTACAGAACGCAACCTGCTACAATCCTAATGCTTCATTTACATTCAGCCGTAGTGAGCAGGGAAGTGGGCAGGACGAGTGTGTAAACGCGATACTTCTCATCCCACTGCCATTGCCACTCGCGCTGCCCGGCGAAACTTGAAAGCGAAGTGAGTGGTAGGGCAGTATGTAAACACACACTTCTCTCGATCCTGCTGCGGCAGTATTTAGGGAAGTATCGCTGGCAGCGCGAGGGGCAGCGGCAGGGGCTGAATGTAAATGAGGTATTACATACACCTTTTGCCTCGTTTACATTCATACTTCTGGTCATACACGCACGCCGGTTGCGAGTACCTACCTACTTGACCTTTTTGAAGAACACCAATAAGGTCACTATAAGTCTTAGGGCGTCCCGTCCTGGTGTTTCCACTCACATCTGCCCAGTAAATACCTTCTGTTAGTCGCCTTTCATTCATCCTCTCGAAGTGACCGAACCATCTAAGCATCCCCTTAAATTTTTGTCACTACATCTTCGTTTAAACAAAGGAGTACCCTAAAAATATTTTTTTACATGATTTTATTTTACCACTTTGTCGGCGTGATTAATTATGTATATATGTGTAACCATGCCAAATTATAGCTTTCTAGTACCTACTATGAGTCTGAGCTAAGCTGCGGACGGACGGACAGACGGACATTTCGGACATCTATTGGATGGTCCCTTTCTGTGTAGTACCACTTTATACTGAGTTTTATTATAGTTAGATACTAAATACAACAGATTGGTAACTACCGGCTACCTAGTAGGTACCTATCATGGCAACTTTGACCGTGTTATTCTTTCACGCAGATTAGGCGTTCCAGTAGCGAACAACTCTTATTCAATCCAATAAGTTTTTTGCTAACACTCACAAAATTCAAGTCACATCACACTAATATTATAAAGGCGAAAGTTTTTGAGTTTGTGTATGTTTGTCTCTTCTTCACGCTCAAACGGCTGGACCAATTTTGATAAAATTTTGTATGGAGGTAGCTGACATTTATCCCTATATTCCCACGGGATCGAAACTTATGCGGGTGAAACCGCGGGGCGCCTAGTAGATGCTAAAAGACTTCTAAATGATTGGTGTGATGAAACATGCTAAAATATGCTTATAACTTAAGCTTGCTTATAACTTAAGCTTGCTTATACTTACTTACAACTTAAATCAAAAGATACATCCCTTTATTCATAAACGTTTCTTAAAGTTAAGTAGTGATTAGCGACTGTATAACCATAATTACATTTATGATGTTTGAACGTGATAACATCAAAAGTACGTGCCCCTACGATTGAACTGTTATGTCATAACAGGTTCAAAGTCCAATAGTCCGTTCTATGCCAAGTTTAAAACTGTTTACATTCAAGGGCAAAGTCGCTGTGTTAATTTTAGATACCGATATTTAGAAATTATTGTACGAATTGTATCTGCCGACTTTAAGGATTACTTATCTCTAAACGTATCTGTTTGTATCTTGACGTTGATATCATTATCGACAGGTGAATATTGCCCCCTGTATAATCCGGTGAAAGGGACATTCACCCATCCACAGACCAACCGCGGCAAGCGTAGCTTAACCTGATCGATCGACCTGGGCCTCAAGTCTGCTATTACAATAGTGTCAGAATGGTCTATCATTGATTTCTTATTTGTTGATTTTGACAAGTTTGGTAATCTACTAACATAATGGCGTCATTATGACTTTCCAATGGTCAACCACTGACACTCCATTGAAAGAAATGGCGTAAAATGGTAATCTCGTACATAATGACAAATGAATAAATGTAATGTTTATTGCTATTTACGAACTTCTTACTACTTCAGATTGCAAACACTAATACGTAATATGTAAAAATATATATTAAATGAAATCTAGCATGAAATAAATATTGTAAGGACAATAAAAGTAACGCCGAAAGGCCGCGCAACGTTCTTTGTGTTTCCTATCCAAGTACCTCGTTCCAGGTAGCCTAGACTAATCCATTTGATATGAAGCTTACGACAGGTACACCAAAACCTAAAACAAAGCATTGGAGTTCCCAATGCTTTGTTTTAGGTTTTGGTGTGCACACACCATTATGAATGTTTACATGCACTTTTGAAATGTCAATGAGTTGCTCAAGCATAGATTCCTTATTAGGTATTTCTAAAATGTTACGTTCTAAGCAAGTATACTATGATCTATCCTTTTCGGCTCAGGTATCTTCATCGTGGGTGCCAAGCGCACAGCGTTCGGTACCTTCGGCGGCGCATTCCGGAACACGTCGGCCACTGAACTGCAGACAGTAGCAGCAGTGGCAGCTCTCAAGGAAGCAGGAGTTGCCCCGGAGAAGGTCGATAGCGTGGTCGTGGGGCAAGTCATGACAGTGAGTATCAGACAGTTCTGAACTAGTATAGGATCTTTGGAACGGGGCTAGAGCGCCATGAGCTGAAAAGAAAGAAATGAATACCATTGTGTATTCACTTGTTTTATTTGATAAGATTGGGTTACATGCGGTGTGTAATCACCATTGGGTAACCACTGCCGGATAGCAGACACCTTTTGGAATACCTTTACAATTACAACTTTGCATATTCACGAAAACCATAGAACAGCATAATCAACATTTTTACATAATTTCCTTTATTCAAACTGCACTTCAAGTGAGCCAAAAATCATTATGAATTACTCATCGTTTTGTTTCATGCAGGCGTCTCAAACGGACGGTATTTACCTGCCCCGTCATGTTATGCTGAAGGCTGGCATCCCCCAGGACAAGCCTGCCCTCGGAGTGAACAGGCTCTGCGGATCAGGATTCCAGTCAGTCGTCAACAGCGCACAGGTAAGCAAGACTTCAAAGAAACAAGTCAATTGACTTACTAGCTGCGTCAACGACTTTTCCAGCGCAGCGGTTGGATTTGATCTAGCATTCCTCATATGGCCAATGCCAAAGCATTCTGGCGAAATTGGTCAGATGTGTTCTGCAGAATGATTTCCATAAGAATGGGGCGCGTCTTTGTGGATTGCACTATCTATATGCCCAGAAGTCTGTAAACCCATAATAGATCCAACCAATATTGAAGAGAGAACAGAATTAACACTAAAACTTCTATGGTGATGATAACTTCGTATTCGGATTTCGGAGACTTGCCAAAGCGTAGTAAATGCATACAATATTATAGTAGGCCAGATTCAATCAACCGATGCCGATGCCAACATTTAAGTTTTTTTTAATTCAATCCATTGAACGACGCTCACCTCTCTTGTCCTCGGCTTTAAATAGGCAATAGGCTATTTCTTGCAGTTTGTTGTGCTCGACAAGGTCTATAATAATAATAATCTCATTCAATTTTAAGTTACCACCTAAGTACACATTGTGAAATGCAATAAATGATCCAGTATTGAGTATCGAATATACATGAATGCTGCGCAAAATTTTCATGTAGAAATCTTTGGGGGCGAAATCAATGTAGTTTTTGGTATTTGTTATGCTTGAGTGTTTCTCGGCAATTTCAACCAAACCAGTGAGTGTTGAGAGTTGCCGTCTAACATGACGATACACATATTGCGATCTGTTTTCCGTATTTCCGTGATGTTAAAACCAGTTTCCACATATAAAATAATCTACATGTATATCCAATTAGGACATCTTAACCGGCGCTGCCAAGATCTCCCTCGCTGGTGGCGTAGAGAACATGTCCCAAGCTCCCTTCGCAGTCCGAAACGTCAGGTTCGGCACAGCTCTAGGCCAGAACTATGCATTCGAAGACACCCTGTGGGCTGGTCTCACTGACACCTTCTGCGGCCTGCCTATGGGCATGACTGCTGAAAAACTTGGGGCAAAGTTCGGTATCACCAGGGATGAGGCTGATAACTTTGCTCTCAGGTCACAGCAGAGGTGGAAAGCCGGTAAGCAAAAAATAATCCTGATTAAAGTTTTAATAAAATCAATATTTGTAGAGGGTTTTTACACAGTTTACGCTGTCTTTAAAAAAGAGAATCCATAGGACCTGAAAAAAGAATTTAACATTATCACACATTAATCTTTTAAGTACTCATTAAAATTCTTCAATACTTAAGTTTACTGTGGTATTTTAATCAAATAAGACATGGAATTGACATCAGGCTAAGTCTACTCGTAAAATCTGATTTCTATGGCAAAAACTTAATTCTCCACCAGCACAAGACGCGGGCGTCTACAAGGCTGAGATCGCCCCCGTGACCTTGACCGTGAAGAGGAAAGAGGTCAAGGTCGAGATGGACGAGCACCCTCGTCCTCAGACCACCATCGAGGGTCTAAAGAAGCTTCCTCCCGTGTTCAAGAAGGAGGGGCTCGTCACCGCTGGTACTGCTTCAGTAAGTGACAGTTTTATTTTATAGACTGATTCAAATAGTTCGAAGATCGATAAAACTTAGCACAATGACACCGATTCACAACTAGGTACTTTCTAAGCTATCATGATTACTTACAATTTTTTTTTAGAAAAGGTTGGACCCATTATGTTGTTCATATGCAAGAGTACCTACTATGAGTATGACCTGATAAAAGTTTGTCCTGAGGGGCAATTCTCGTAATTTTAAGAACGTTCACAGTCTGATCTCAGTCTCAATCTGTCAAAAATACTTCAAATTTTTCTACATTTTGACAACTTTTTGACATTTGTTTGTCGCCGAGATGAGATTGCGACTAGATTTTGAACGTTTTAAATTAAGAGAATTGGCCTTCTGATATCTTGTTTAAACTTTAGAACTGAGAGGCTTGCGTTTGACTACGATATTATTTACTAATCACGATGACTAATTATCATTAAATACAGAGAGGGCAAAAAGATACCTACACTCTCAACCTAATTGGCTGCCTAATCTTTTTACCACAATCTGAGTATTAGTTTTTGCTTCTACCCGCGACTTCGTCCGCGTGAAATTTTTGGTCCCCCCAACTCACCCCGTCGCATCGCATCGCCTGCAGGCGTTATTACTTCGTATTCGCTTTATTTTTGTTTTTTGCTTTTGCTCGCTTCCTAAGGGCTCTAGCGTGATGTTAATAGCCTATAACCTTTCTCAATAATTAGGCTAATCCTAAAATAAATTAAAAAATCCGAGATGAGAACGCGCTAATCTTTGGAACTACTCCAGAAATTAGCGTGTTCAAACATCAAACAGACAAACAAACTCTTAAGATTATTAGTGTGGAAGATTGATTAATATTTATTGTGGTGTACCTACCTTGTTCCGACGCTATATTTATTTTTATTTTGGATAGTTGACGGTCCAATAGATGAAAATTGCAACTTCAACTGACCTCCTTTCTCCAGGGTATTAGCGACGGCGCTGGCGCCATCGTTCTGGCTAGCGAGGAAGCCGCCAAGGGTCTGAAGCCCCTCGCCAGGCTGGTGGGCTGGTCGTACGTGGGTGTAGACCCCAGCATCATGGGTGTTGGCCCCGTGCCTGCTATCGAGAACCTGTTGAAGGTCACCAAGATGACCCTCAATGATATCGACCTGATTGAGGTAAGTAAACAGCGTTCTTTTAAAGATTTTTCATTTGTGAATATTCTATATTTTTTACTAACTCTAGTTTGAATGCAAAATACATCGTTTGTTTTTATTTAGAACAATTTGATTTTTTTGTGTTCTGGCAGAATTACACACATCAAAAGTGTCTAGGGATCAAGCATTTTTATGCGGATTTCTTGAGATTGAGATGTGGCTTTGTAATAAATTTATGATTTTATAAATTTATATGGATCCTTTTTGGTGCATTTCATAATTTGAATCAGGAACTGTGAATCAAATTCGAGTAAAAGATGAAAATCAGCTGTCAATATTTTCCCTATAAAAACATACAACGCATTGAAGACATTATTAGTGCTACTGTTTCCCTACTACTGATTAAAACCAACGTTATTATGGAGCGGCGACGTCATTTAAGCAGGGAAGAAATGCTCAGAGCCGTGGGAATGATAGAAGCTGGTTCCCGGCAACGTACTGTGGCTTTAGCTCTGAATACAAGTCAGAGTGTTATCAGTCGACTTTGGACACGTTACCGAAGCACTGGTACCGTGGCTGAGCGCCATGGAGGACGGTATCGCTGCACCACACGGAGACAAGACCGATACATTCAAATCTTAACTCGAAGAGCTCCAACAATAACCGCCATGATGTTAGCCGTGAGGCTTCATCACTCTTCAGGGAACTTAATTAGCGACCAAACAGTCAGAAACCGCTTGCATGAAGTGAACCTTCATTCCCGAAGACCGCTACGGGTACCACCTATAGCAATGCACAATCGTAGGATTCGATATCAATGGGCTCTTGAACACAGAAATTGGGCAGAAGAACAATGGCGTTTCGTGTGCTTTTCTGATGAGTCTCGTTTTGGTATGAGACCGGATACAAGACGTATACGACACTGGAGAACCCCTGGACGCCAACAGCGATTAAAATCCTGCCAGGAAGTCCATCCTTATAGTGGTGGAACCATCATGGTATGGGCGGGTATTTGGATCGGCGGAAGAACTGAGTTGATTTGGATCAGAGGCAACCTCAACGCTCAAATTTATGCTGAGACGATTGTATCAGACGTCATCGTTCCTCTACAAGTGCAAATCGGTCCCTTATTTCAGTTAATGCATGATAATGCACGACCGCACACCGCAAGAGTTGTAAGACAGACTCTCGCCGCAGCTAACATCAATGTCTTGCCCTGGCCTGCTCAGTCGCCAGACTTGAACCCGATTGAGCATGCATGGGATATGCTACAGAGAAGAGCTCTGCCGAATATGGAGGGTATCCAGTCGCAAGAAGACCTTTTTTTGTTGTTGCAACGAACATGGGCGGCCATTCCACAGCGTGATTTGGATGAACTCATTTTGAGTATGCCAAACCGATGTTCTTGCGTTGTTAGTGTTCGCGGTAGAAACACGGATTATTAATTGTTTAAGTTACCCAATAAAATTTTAGAGAAAACTGTTATTTCAGTCTTTTTTTCGAACTTTTGTGTTAGTGGTTCAAATGTCAAAAATCCCTTTATTAGGAAAATGGCAAATTTCTTTATTAATGCAAAGGTGACTTGGTTTATCGTTACTTTGACAAACGAAAACACTTTATTTGATGAATCCTTAAAGAAAATTTTAATTAATATCAATCAGGAGAAAAGTTATTGCAAAAATATATGTTGATCCCTAGACACTTTTGATGTGTGTATTTTTTCTCATTTTTTGAACGGTCAGAAGGCCAACTCCCTTAATTAAAAACGTTCAAAATCTAGTCGCAATTAGAGATGGGTTTTTGCCTGGGCATTTTGCGACGAATTGAGTAAATGCACAATAAACGTCCATTTACGCCCGATAAAAGTACCAGTACAGGGCAGTATTGGGCGTTTATTGGGCATATACTCAATATGTCCCAAAATGCCCAGGCAAGCACCCATCTCTAGTCGCAATCTCATCTTAGCAACAATTAAATTCAAAAATATATGGAAACTATAGGTATTTTTGACAGATTAAGACAGATGTAAACGTTTTGCTACTTACAATAGTCACGAATAATGGGGATTAGCAAATTGTGTAGCTTAAAACAATGCCTCTGTTGCAATCCAGGGGAATACCATACACTTATAGCAAGTGTGTCCCATGTATGGTGCAACTATTCACTAAAAATTACAGAACGGGCCCTGAAGGCAGGTAACTTGAGTATTTATTAAATGGAGGCTCAAAGCTACTCTTATATTTGCTCTTTTATTGTGTATTTGATGACCTTGTGGCGGCATCTACATCGCCGCATGCGAACTACGCGTCACAGTGACGTCACGCAAAATCCTGCATAGCGCAACCGCGGAACTAGCATAATATATAAAACGAACCGAACATCAATCGTCGGGGAGTACCTAGCTCACCCGACCCAACACCCGTCTGGTCGAAGGTACCTACCTCCCTTTTCTATGAAGGATGACTGAACTTTACACCCTGTTCTTCATACCTCTATAGGGACTAATCACACTTATTCAGCTCTGTTCAGCTTTGTCCATAGAAAACAACGATTTTGTATGATATGCGTACGCATGCGTTCAGCCGCGGAAAGCTGAATGGACTTCATACAAAATCGTTGTTTTGTATAGACAAAAGCTGAACAGAGCTGAATAAGTGTGGTGAGTCCCATAACCGTATGACAGCGCGTGAATTTTGTCAAACATAATTACTTGTATGAACTTTCTGCCATCGAAACTCTGAAAAGATAATGGTAATCCCAAAACTACTCGCCAGAAAAACAGTTACGTGTAAATATCATAATAATCTGTAACATTCCCAATAGATCAACGAGGCGTTCTGCGCACAGACCCTCTCCTGCGCCAAAGCCCTGAAGCTTGACATGGAGAAACTGAACGTGAACGGAGGCGCCACCGCTCTTGGACATCCCCTGGGAGCATCCGGGTCCCGCATCACCGCGCACTTGGTGCATGAGCTCAAGTAAGCACCCTACATTTTGTTACACGATATTTTTTTTATATTTAATGTCTGGAATTGAGGAGAGACTTTGAGCTCTGAATTTGTTATGCCATAATTATTTTCTTCTCAGGGATAGTCAGACAGGAAATGTCGACTACACATTTTTTATACACCTTGAATTTATTCTGATATCCTATTTTCTGAATAAACAATTATACAACATGTAACGTTAAATGCGCAAAACCTCATACACCCCAATTAGAGCATTGAGTTAAAAGCATAATACAATGACCAAAACTATTTTTTTTAAAGCTAACTATTATTATTAAGAAAATCGTGTTGATTCTAGCATTACTTTAAGCATTCAAAATTGAGTCTTATTGCCTTAAAGTAAGACTTAATTTTCTTTGGCTGAATCGGCGGATAAACTTGTAGGGCAAAATACTTTTGAAAAAAAACCTATTTTAAAAGTTATTGAAATCTATTCAGTATTCAATTATGAACAAACTATTTTCAGGTTTTGCGCATTTAACGTTACACGTTGTATACACTCGTGAAACGAAAGATGTATAGCGGGCATCGTGTGTTATGTCACTTTCACGAACTGTGCAATTTACATTCACAATGTTGGCAACTTGGCAGTACGCAGCCAGCAGAAGTGCAGCATGGTGCATGTAAAAATTTAAATAAAGATCCTTCTTTTTCATCCTTTGACTGTATTTATTTCTTATTGAAATTACATAACTAATGATTGCACTGTATGCCAATCGTAATAAGGAGAAAATCAATTGAAGATTTTCTACTCAATTGTTTAAATTAGACTGAGCGTGCATAGTTGACCATAGTGTTGGTAGCCAATGTCACGGGTAATATAAACTTTATTTAGCGGCCCGTCCCGGCTTCGCACGGGGAGAAAAAAAAAGTCTATATTAATCAGTGATAATGTATGTCATTCAGGTTGGCTGGACAAATCTTCAAAATAGCTCGCGTTTAACTAGGTCAATAGTGCATTTTATGTGACGGCTAAACACCCTTATTTCAGAATTTGTGACGCTACAGAATCTTAGATAATCGATCGAAAACGTGTCCAGCCATCTTGAAAAACCACTTTTCGCTGGTCTCTCAATCTCGGTAACGGAAGTGATTTTGAAGACTTTTTGCATATCAACGGGCGTCACATAAATTTGTGACAGGCATCGAGCTAAAAGTTTTGTGATACGAATAGCGGTTTTGTAGAAAAATGCAAAAATCTGTGTCCAGCCATCTTGAATTTACGTATAAAACTTTTGGCTGGCACTTCTGAATCTCAATAACGGGAGCGTTTTCGAATATGGTTCCTTTATTAACATTTAGTGACGCAATTTGTGACAGTAATAACGTTCGATTTATGGCGTCACATGTAAGGGTTTACGAGAAATCAGTAAAAACTTACATGTCCAAATAACCTGCTTTCAAGCTGGCTGGACACATGTATCTCCGCTGCCTGATGATCTACGGCCTTCGAAATATATTCAAATTTTTGTGACGGGGACGATAATGATTTACTGAATTTGTGACGGAGAAACTTTGAGTAGTTTCAAAGATATTGATCATTTAAATTTTCCCATACAAACATCCATTAATATTGTGAGGTGACCATATTTTTTACATAAATAAAGTCTCAATGGTATTGAGATAGAAAGTGTCGATTCCATCTGGTTTTTTTTTATTTTTATTATGTCTGTCCGATACTTATTTTATATAATTATGCCGATATATACTTTTTCATTTAAATACCTTCGAGCATTAGTTATCCTGACACAATGGTGTCAATTCTCTTGTACACCGAACTACACTATGACTAAAATTACTTACTTTTGGCTATGAGAATCTTAGAGCTATTCTGCATTAAAATATCTCTAAATTTAAAAATAATTTTGACACAACCAAATCGAATTTGACAATCGCGACTCCACGTGGTAAGTAGGTATTTTTTTTGTTTGTTTGGCTTCGCACGGTTTGTGCATTCAGCCAAAAAGTAGATACTCATTTGCCCTCATCATTATCATCTGCCTAGCCTTTTCCCAACTATGTTGAGGTCGGCTTCCAGTCTAACCGGATGCAGCTGAATACCAGTGTTTTACATGGAGCGACTGCCTATCTGACCTCCACAACCCAGTTACTGGGTAATACGATACCCCTTGGTAAGACTGGTTGTCAGACTTTCGGGCTTCTGACTACCCGTAACGGCTGTCAAAGATACACGAATGACAGCCAGGATGCTTTCCGAGGCACGGAGGGGTCTCGGTATGTAAAGTTGGTCACCCATCCACAGACCAACCGCGGCAAGCGTAGCTTAACCTGATCGATCGACCTGTGCGGCTGTTATTATTTAGCAACGGGCCCCTCCCCGTGTTTTTTTTGAGTCGAAGGGGCATAGTGGGGCAACCTCGACCTCCTTTTTATGGAATTTTTCACTTTTATAGGGAAAATATGAAACATTATTACCAACGTGTTGAGTTTTAAGGGTATGCGGGTTTCTAAAAGGGGGTCGAAATTTTCATTATTTTTGCGATAGGACACACCGTTTTCGAGATATAAGCAAAAGAAAAGAAAATCAAAAAACAGTACTGTTTTTGCATCCGAAGTCGAGATGTTGGTGTGAATTTTAGCTCATGCCAACTAATTTTATTCCACACCTTTTAAGTCGCGATTAAAAATAGTCAGATTTAGTTAGAGAATCTAAATTTTAGGTGAAAAACCTCAAATTCAGAATAGCAAAATTACTATTTTCTCTAAACTATTAACTCAGTGCAATCTTAGTGCTGTCAAACTAAAATTTAGTTAAGTTGTGTCACTTTAGTTAATTTCAGAATGGGAAATCATCATTTGACAGGAATTAACTAAATTTTGGTGATTTGTAGTCTAGTTTAGACGCATTTGTGACAAGAGAATCAGCACCAATACCTACCTATGTACTTACCATGAAAAACACCAATACCTACCTACTAAAAAGAGTAGGTATCTGCACGTAAATAATAACATCAAAAAGTTACCCCCCCCCCCCTTCCTCACTTCTACACTTTTGTCATCTATCGATTTAAGGCGAAAGCGCTAGAGTAGCCCGCGAAATTCAATTTTTTTTACGTTTTTTGCACTTTGCTGGCAGTATTAAGTTGTACGTTGATTAAAATATGATTCGCGGCCGTAACAAATATGTATTTACAGAATTATAATCTATAAATTCATCAACACAACTCTCTAAGACCAAAGTAATCCCCAAGAATGACTATTTCATGAAATTTTCACATTTGGGGATTATACTATTTAACAAGTTGTATTACTGATTGTTGTAATGATTATATTAATTCTGTCAACTACTATCACCAAAACACGGATTTTCGTCCATTAAAGAAAACCCCTTAAAATATACTTAGTCCTACATAAAACCTACAATATTGGTAACTCTACTGCAGTGTTTGTATGGGAAAATTTAAATGATCAATATCTTTGAAACTACTCAAAGTTTCTCCGTCACAAATTCAGTAAATCATTATCGTCCCCGTCACAAAAATTTGAATATATTTCGAAGGCCGTAGATCATCAGGCAGCGGAGACACATGTGTCCAGCCAGCTTGAACGCAGGTTATTTGGACATGTAAGTTTTTACTGATTTCTCGTAAACCCTTACATGTGACGCCATAAATCGAACGTTATTACTGTCACAAATTGCGTCACTAAATGTTAGTAAAGGAACCATATTCGAAAACGCTCCCGTTATTGAGATTCAGAAGTGCCAGCCAAAAGTTTTATACGTAAATTCAAGATGGCTGGACACAGATTTTTGCATTTTTCTACTAAACCGCTGTTCGTATCACAAAACTTTTAGCTCGATGCCTGTCACAAATTTATGTGACGCCCGTTGATATGCAAAAAGTCGTCAAAATCACTTCCATTACCGAGATTGAGAGACCAGCGAAAAGTGGTTTTTCAAGATGGCTGGACACGTTTTCGATCGATTATCTAAGATTCTGTAGCGTCACAAATTCTGAAATAAAGGTGTTTAGCCGTCACATAAAATGCACTATTGACCTAGTTAAATGCGAGCTATTTTGAAGATTTGTCCAGCCAGCCTGAATGACATGATAATGTAGCATTCAAATGGTGAAAGAATTTTTAAAATCGTTCCAGCAGTGCTATTCTGTAAAAATCTCACCGTGAAAACTAAGGTGAAGTGAGCTGTCATTCCACCTGATGTTAGGGATTGTCTGCATTGATAGTTCACTTCACGCTCACTTCACCTATGTTATCACGGTGAGATTTTTACAGAATCGATAGGCAGTACTTTTTGAGCCAATTCGTTACAAACATACATACAAATCTTTCCTCTTTATAATATTAGTATAGATGAAACGATAATAAAAACTCTTCTTTCCCCAGACGTCGTGGCCTGAAGCGTGGTATTGGATCCGCGTGTATCGGAGGAGGCCAGGGCATCGCACTGATGATTGAGACCGTCTAAACACCACTATATCTTAAGTGATCGAGTGAATGAATGAGACGTGAACGAAGAGGAATGATTTTATAGAGTATATAAATTAAAAAAGTAATTTTCAAATTGAAAAAACTTGTTGTATAATTATTATTTTACTAGGTATGTGTTTGCATATTTATAATGTACTTTTTTAAAAGCCCCGCGCATAATGTTTCTCGTCTGTAAATAAATATGATTATCATGTCTATAATTATGTATGAGACACTGTTACCGTATGCTAAGTCGATAATATTTTGATAGCGTTTATTTTATGAAGTATTAACTTTTGGAGGTTATTTAATTATATGTTGTAAAAAATATTCTGTTCTTTTATTTGATCGTACCTTTTCAGTAAATCCAAACCAATACTGTCATTATTTGTCAGTCATATGAAGTATTCCAATTTTATATTGATGGCTCCATCGTTTTAACGATGATTCTGCCATGTCAAGGTTAAAGGAAACAGTGTATCTGCTGAGGATGACCGGTTATATTACCTTTAGTATGGTTTAATTACAAGTGGATCTGTTTGAGTAGCTTATAAGGACAGCACAAAATATCTATTAGTACAAATGTGATCCTATGAAAAATTGACGTAGTGTATCAATCTGGTAACAGTCACATTCTAAGCTTACTGTGTGTTCTCCAGTAATGATTAGATTAATACATAGTAAGCTTGGCTGAGGCGACGCTAAATAAAGTAATCAAATCTAATAATGCCTTCAAAGCAAGAGTGAATAGGCATAATTCGGGCTCGCTCTTTCCATCATAAATCTAATCCATCGTTTTCCATCAGGCATGATCTAGGTCGAGAGTAGGTCCTTTCTGTAATTTAAAAAAAATAGTTTTTTTTTTTTTTTGTTAAACACCTTGCAATAGGTATATACAACGTGTAACGTTAAATGCGCAAAACTTGAAAATAGTTTGTTCATAATTGACTACTGAATCGATTTCAGTAATTTTTAGTATAGGTTTTTTTTCAAAAATTATGTATTTTGCCACACTATCCGCCGATTGAGCCAAATAAAATTAAGTCTTATTTTAAGGTACTAAGACTCAATTTTGAATGCATAAAGCAATGATAGGATCAACACGATTTTCTTAATAAAACAGTTGGCTTTAAAAAAAAATAGTTTTGTTCATTGTATTATGCTTTTAACTCGATGCTCTAATTGGGGTGTATGAGGTTTGGGCATTTACGTTACACGTTGTATAAATAAAAGGATAATAAACTTATTATTGAAATCCTTAGAACGGCCTTTCCTTTGGTGGTGTCCCCAGGTTATAATTTGTGTTTCTTAGTAGTAGGGAGTCCCAAAAAGAAAAAGACAGGACTATGACCAGCAATGGATGAAGTCGGACTGTAGATGATGCTGAGGTACTCCCGTTGTCCTCGGCAGTAATGGCTTGGGAATTTTCCTGCCTGATCCGGCTCTGAAGGAGCGTACGCGCGGTTCTGTGCGAAGTGTCGCTGCTGAGTTTTGATTTTAATAACTAGCGGCCTGTCCCGGCTTCGCACGGGTGGACATTTATTTTTTAAACATTTTATTTTTTTCTTGCAATTAAAATATAGCCTATATTAATCAGTGATAATGTAGCATTCAAATGGTGAAAGAATTTTTAAAATCGGTCCAGTACTTTTTGAGCCAATTCGTTACAAACATACATAAGTACAAATCTTTCCTCTTTATAATATAAAAATATAAATATATAAAGTGATACAAAAAGCAAAATAACTGCACGTCATGTCAACGATAAAGCAAATATCGTAAATACTCGGCTTTTATATAGATTTGATAGGCGTGACGTGACAGTACCTATGTCTTCATATATAGTTACCTACCTACTTCAGTAAAATCTTTACCCTACCGCCTTAGTTTGGTCTTAAGGTACATTTAATAAAGATAAATGGTATCTAAAAGTAAATAAAAGCGACGCGTATTACCAATAGTAAATAACGCCAATAAAAGTAATCTGCAGATTAGAATTAGAAAACAAAGTATGCTCCAAAAAGGTACTTAAAACATTTTCATGATTCATTTATAAGGTTGCCAACCGAGTTTCTTGTGTAGACCGAATCACCAATCCCCAGAACCCTAATTGCGTAACACACGATCAATCACAATCTGTTTCATTTTGACAGTTCAACAGCATACATTGGGTTATTTACGTTGTTGAGCAAAAAAAAATTCGAACTTAAGAAGCAGTGGATTAGGAATTTGTTTCAAAATGATTCAGATTATGATCGATCGTGCGTTACGCAATTACGGTGCCGATCTTTGATGCTCTTAAAGCAACGCTCCAAAATCTAGGCTCCGAAAACGACCTTATCATCTTCAAAGACAAAGACATTTAAGTAGGTATTCGTAGGATATGGTAGGTACAAAGTTGAGCCTACAGCAGTCCACTGCTGGCCATAGGCCTTATTGCACGCAATAATTCAACTCGATTTTCGGTAACTCTCATCCAGCTGCTAGCCTGAGGGCGTCCTCTTACGTTTGCCGATTTGCGGTCTCCTGCTCAAGAACACGTCTACCCCAACAGTCATCGGTTCTACGGCTAATATGGCCGGCGGTAATATTGGGATCCACTCTTTTGGACTCGCTCGGCTCTACACCGAGAGTTGAAAATCCAGTGCGTGACGAAAAATCGCCAGTGTGTAAGTACCTGGGATTACTAAGGGGCACTGTCAGTGCAGCGGTTAAACGATTGGCAGCTGTGCTACTTGTACAAGTTATATTCCTCATCCTTGATGGTTCCCTGGAGTCATGTTAAAGAATTTAAAGTTGTTTTTCAGGTATTAAAAGCGGAATAAATTAATTTCTTAAAAAAAAAATAACCTCATAAAAATAAGGTGGTAGGTAGGTATACTTATGGTATGTATGACGTATAACTATGTTGTTATCAAATTAATTCTTTTTTATGTTAAACTAGACTACTTAAAATACAAAAGTAAAATAATAAACGTCTGGCGAAGTACACACGGCTACAAATCAAGCTATACATTTCCAGTTTTAGCTGACCTCGCTTTGTACCTACAGGTTTTTCGTACAATCAGAAGCAGCAGCAGAACAATGTGTAGCCGTGCGTACTTGTTCTTTAAAACATTCATTATAATAAATTAATGAAAAAAAAAAAACAAGTACCTACTTCGGGAGTAACCGACTTGTCCTCATACCTACGTCATTTTTATGAAGGTCTTATAGATTAATTATCATGACTGACTAAATGAGCTTCATTTGTCTTATTTTACTTCTTGAATAGAAATTGAAACCAATAGAGGACACAAAACGCTACCCTGTGGCACTCCAAACTCCGACCCAATCTGTGCTATATTGGCAGGACGCAACAATGGCAGTCGCAGTGAAAAAAAAGTAATTTAACTACACGTATTTGCATGAAAAAACCTCATGCAAATACGTGTAGTTAAAATACTTTTTTGTGGACACCTCTCTTATGAAGTTGTGAAAGGCCTTCGAAGTATCCGAGAGCAAACCTACTGTAACAACAACTTTCCCTGCTGCCTTCCTCAATAAGAAAACACATCCTTTTGGAGTTGAAATTGACCAGCGGTAGTAACCACTATCTACCAGATGGTCCATCGGTCTGTTTAAGCTGTGGAAAACAAAAAGCCAGAAAGACAAAAGTCCCTAAAGAATCTGACTATTGATTTAACCAGATTTCATACTCAGATATTTAAATGAATGAGACGCTTCTCTTAGGGGTGTACTAAAAATTACGAAATAAAAAAGTAATAAAAAAAAATCGACTCCAAAAAGAAATCAACGGAAAATTATGAAATAATTTTAACCCAAGACATAATAAGTAGTTTAGTGCACAATCCGATTAATAGTTTCGGAGAAATGCGTGGACAAACATAGATATATACACATACACCTATAACCATATGCGTTTGTGCGGGTGACAAAAAGTATCTCCTGATAAGTCTGCTCGCCTAGTACATAACATGCTTCACAAAATGGTAATTTGATATGTGTGATTTTTTTCTAATCACAAGCACTTTTGGCGTTAAGTGTAGGTACTTTAGGCAGAACGGCTGGAGCTGGAGTGGTTCTGCAAACTCAAACTCAAAACATTTATTTCAATTAAATCATTTCCAGGCACTTTTGAATTGTCAAAATTAACTAGTCGGTCAGTTAGTCAGAAAGTTGAAGCTAGTTGCCCATTCCAAAACGTAGATCTCTTGGAGAAGAACGGGCAAGAAACTCCAAGGACACTCTTTTAAATTAAGATATTACAAAATCCTGAGTACAGTATTCTTGTTGCTTCTATATGTGAGAACAATGTTATGAAGAAACAATTCAAAATAGTTATAAGATAGGAGAAGAAGCCCTGGCAGCTAAGAGATCACCAGTCTCAACTGACAGCGCTCGTTCACGAACATGACGCATGGATCAGCATCATCCAGCTCAACCATTTTGAAGGGAACCGAATGATCCAACACAAGCGCCACCATCAGACATTTAAGTGAGCATGACACATTCTCAACTGCCATGCTCTTTCAAGTCAATATAAAAAAATTATAATAAACGGATCCATGGTTCTTACATTTACAAAATTAAAAAAAAATGCTTTTAAATTATACAAAACTATAGTTTCCAATTCGTTTACGAGATGAATAAATCCGAATTGAAGATCCGACATCAATCCGAATTGGGAATGTTCTAAATTCGGACGGATAGAGTTCGGATCTACTGCGCAACTCCTCATACAAATATGTCTACGGTCACTTCGGACCGACATTTCTCGGATTCGGATCGGATGTCGTGCAGAACCGCTCTAACGCGACTGATCCGTGAAAAAATCACTTTCAAGAATAGAATACGGCCTTAAACGGACGTTACGCGTAGCGGACGTAATGTGACTCCGTCTTAATTCGTATGTTAACCCTTTAACCGCCCGACTTTATATCAGTTGTCGTGCCCCCAGCGCCCGGCACAGTGATACGTTTTTTTTTTTGTTTTTCGAATAACCTGATAGAATACAGCGTAATTAATAAAAAAACAGAGAAAACGAGCTGTGGTATTTGGTCGTAAATATATAACCTTGGCGAAATGGGTACGAAAATATTTGTCGGATTAATCCGACGTAGGCGGTTAAAAGGTTAAGGCTCTATGAAGGCCGGTAAATAAGGGAGCTTGAATAACGTTTTTCCCGCGTTTTATGTAGGTATTGTCATGGTCTCATGATTTCTTCACCATTAATTACTACGTTTATAAAAACTGTCCAAACTTTATAAGTTCATGCCTAAGCATTGTAGTCTTTGTTTTATGTGTACAACAGATGTGGAAGGAGAGTCTTGTTGTAATTTGAGACAGTAAGTAGATTTCGATATCCTGATTATTATTTATATGAACTAAGTGTGTCGTTTCCACGTCTAAATACCTACGTCTTAGTGAGATTGAAGCCAATAGAGGCGACAAAACGCTACCCTGTGGCACACTGATTAAAAAATCTCAATACCTAGTTTCGTAGAATAGTTTTACCGATTTGTATGAGCAACAAATGATGCAGTTTGAGATAGATAGTGTGTTATGCAATTAGGGTGCAGGATCTTCATTAAGTACCTTCATAAGTAAGTAAACCTAAATTGCAATAAATTTTACCGTTAATACCTAAATTCCAGCTTAGTAGGTACTTACAACTAAAGTCCCCGTCACGAGAAGCTATAAATTTTGTAAATAAAGAACTTCTACTAAGTTACGTAGCGACAATTCAATCAACAACAAATAATCCCATATTCAATCAACTCAAAGTAACATACGTGTAATACGAAACTAACGAGCAATTTCACTTGATCGGGTTTTATTTTAGAGATATAAAGCGCTGTCGTCTAATGTTTTGTGGTACTGCACCCTAATTGCATAACACACAATCAGTCACAATCTGTATCATTTTGAAGGATATAGTTATTCCGTTGCTTCATATGTTCGAACGAATTGTCTGGTCAACAACATAAATAACGCAATGAATGCTGTTGAACTGTCAAAATGAAAGCCTTTCCTACTGTTAGTGTATTACGCAATTACCTCGTTGAAACGCGTCTGACTCGTGGAACGTAAACATTTGGGCCGTCATTTTGAAGTAAGTTCACGCTGTGACGCTGTCAATGCTGCAGAACAGATGCAGGATACTCGGAATCCTCTTACGATAGTAATTAGATGTGTATTAGGTACTGTTAACATAATTATATGCCTATACAAAAATAAAAATTAATATAAAACTGTTTTTTTTTATTTGATCCAAAGGATGCGAACCCCTAAATGTGTGTTTACAAAATTTATAGCTTCTCGTGAGTTCGTGACAAACTATTTACATACATTAATAATATTTTTTAGGTAAAGAAATCAACAAACGGGCCGCCTTATTGGACGTCGTTTTTAGATTTTATTGTAACTACTTTAAAACATTTGCTGGACGCAACAATGGCAGTCGCTGTGAAAAAAGGTAAGTAGGTACCTAACATTATCTTGATTATTTTTTGTGGTAGTCACCAGAAATCTTGTGCAAGGAAGGATTGTCATCTGTTCGGAGCCGGGGCAATACTTATTCTTTATGTTTCATAAGCATTGCATTTTACTTTGTGTAAATTATTTCATCACCACTGCTCTCAAACCGGTGATGGAAAACATCGCGAGGAAACCCACATATTTTTCTAGAACTTAAAATTCGAAGACATGTGACATGATGGCATCCACCAATCCGCACTGGGCCCGCGTGGTGGATTACGGCCCACTGCCTCTCACCGAGAGGAGGCCTGTGTCCCAGCAGTGGGAACATTATAGGCTGATTATGTATGTTATGTAAGCACAGTCCTACTATAATCAGAATAACACATAGTCCTACTAATATTATAAATGCGAAAATTTGTAAGGATGGATGGATGTTTGTTACTCTTTCACGCAAAAACTACCGAACGGATTTGGATGAAGTTTGGCATACATATAGTTTATAACCAGGATTACCACATAGGATACTTTTATCCCGATATTCCCACGGGATCGAAACTTACGCGGGTGAAACCGCGGGGCGCAGTTAGTCATCTATATGGGTGAAATTTCTGGTATTACGAAAACAGACAACTTTCAACTTTGACGCTTTACATCACATCCTTGTAGTGTTGAAGTTGACCAACAGCAGTAATTAATCCCAGATCATTGGTAAAGGTTGTTTATCATCACATTCAACATTGATGTTGATTACTCATCCATTGTTTTCAGGAGTCTACGTTGTAGCCGGTAAACGTACTCCTTTCGGAAAGTATGGAGGCATGCTTCGAGATGTCTTGCCTGAGGATCTGTTTGCTACATCAGCTAAAGCTGCCCTAAAGGCAGGTGATGTGGCTTCTGAACTTGTGGACACCGTCAATATCGGCCAGGTTAGCAACCTTAATTCTTTTGGATCGATGCCTATCGACGATACGATGACGATTTTAGAACGACCACTTGTACTGCCTAGTACAAGTGGTCGTTCTAAAATCGTCATTTCAGAAGATGAATATCCAAAAAGTATTTAAAAAATTTAATATTCCCATACTTAATATGAAACTTCTTTGACCACTGAAGCCATTATTCCCTTAAATCAATATGTAACCTCTCCCCAGACAAGTTCTTTATCGCCAACCGGACTGTCTCCGCGACACGCGTCTTTGAAAGCTGGCATCCCCGCAGATCGACCAGTTCTCAGCTTGAACAAATTGTCTGGGTCAGCGTTTAACGCGATCATTTGCAGTGCACAGGTACGTCCTAGGATGAGGTCTTGATCTAAGAAAAACAGGCCTTTTGATTTTTTGAAAACTTGATTTCTAGCTGGCACGGACTGGATCAAAAACCACCTTTCTTTTGCAGGAAATTCTTCTAGGAGCATCTCAAATCTCCTTAGCTGGTGGCATGGACGTCTTTTCTTCAGCCCCTTTTCTCGTTCGTGACGTGCGTTTTGGGACTGAGTTGGGGAAGGCTACAGAAATGGAAGACTACCTCCGCCTGGCTTACTTTGATTCTTACTGCAACATGTATCTGTTGCAAACATGTGATATCGTTGCTGCCAAGTATGGTATTACCAGGAGAGAGGCCGATGAGTACGCTCTGAAATCACAGCAGAAGTGGAAACATGGTAAGATGCGACTTCTTGAATTGGTTTGCTTAGATTTTGAGTAAATTGTCGATTTATTTGTAATATCGGAACTGCCTCTTCGATCTATAAAAACAGATCAAAGAGTCGCAATGCCTTATATTAATATCAAAAATTTACCAAAGCAATTGTTTGACTACCTTTGACAGTAAATAGCATAATCAAGAAGTGTGAAACTAAAATATATATGACTATTAATAACTTCCAGCGGATGCAAACGGATTCTTCAATGAGGAGTTGATCCCATTTCCAGTGAAGTTGAAGAACCGCGAGGTGCTTATGACGAGGGACGAACATCCCCAACCTAACACCACATTAGAGAAACTCAGCAGGTTGCCAGCAGTGTTCCATGGTGGAATTACAACTCCAGGCAATGTTACTGTGAGTTGGAGATCAATTCAAAACTTAAGTATTGCGGTATAATAATTTTGCATTTGACCGAACAAACAAACAATACTGAAAATCGCAATAGCTGAAAGATATTAGGAAAGTTTCCTGTCTATTTTGCAGGGTATCAACGATGGTGGGGCAGCAATTATTCTTGCCAACGATCAAGCATTGAAGGACCATAACTTGAAGCCATTAGCACGGCTTGTGGGCTGGTCATGCCAAGGAGTGGATCCAATTTTGATGGGAACTGCGGCAGTCCCTGCTGTGGAGACGCTACTCAAGTCAACCGGACTGACAATCGCTGACATGGACTTAGTTGAGGTAGATATAAGGACCCGTATCTACTGAAAGGATGGAACACACAAAATGGTTAAAGAACATCTTGACCAAATTTTCGAGGAGGCCCGCAGTGGCGGGCCGGCATCAGTCGGGGGTTGCGGAAGGATCGCACGTTCCCGCGACCCCCGGCGTAGGTGTGAGATGGAACACCGGGGTAATTTTTAGTCAGTAAGAGTCTGACAGACCCCGCCACCCGCGCCAAGGCGTAGGACATACATGAGGATTTTCCAACACGGAAAAATATATATATATAAGGACCCATACAGTAGACCAGCGAGGATTAGAATATCAATTCTGGATTTTCGTAGAGATCAGACATGTTCCTGCAATAATTTCGTTAGGCATCCTTAACAATACCGAAATCAATTTTTTCATGATGTTTTTTAATATAGCCAAACTCCAAATGCACTTGTTGACATACGATTGTAACACACTATAGATTCATGAAACTTACGCAGCAACTACGCTGGTCTGTGCCAGAGAGCTCGCAGTGAAGGAAGATAAACTTAATGTCAACGGTGGAGCCATCTCCATCGGACACCCGTCTGGCGCGTCTGGGGCCAGAATCATTTCACACCTCACGCATGAGCTCAGGTAGGATAGGAATAGGATAATGAAAAAAAAAGATTCCATAGAGTAGTACCTAGAGCATACGTTGTTTTGTGTAGCAAATAAAAGTTAAAATTTTCAAGACATTTATTTGTGGAAAGATTATAGGTACTTATTTAAATTCAATTTGAAAGTGTTTGAAAAAAGTACTCTCTTTGGGTCAGTTTGAAAGACCAAGTTGCTATAGAAACTAACGACAAAAAAACAAATAAGACTGCCAAACACGGAATAGATACTGCCGAACTATACAGGGTGTCCCTGGAAGTATGGATCAAATCAAATAGGGGCGTGGGCGAAGTCTTTCCCAAACTTTTTGATCCTGAGAGTGTTGGTGAATTTCTTACGGTTCAAAAGTTATGACCAACTTTTGTTATTTTCAATCACTTTTCATAGAGCTCAAAGAACAAAATCATTTAAAAAAAAACTACCTCCACTGTCAATTTAAGTTTTTTAGACAGCCCTGATAGATTTTTTTAATGATTTTTTTTTCTTTGAGCACTATGCGAAACGATTGAAAAAAATTGGTCACAACTTTTGAACCGTCAAATAATTCTCAATCATCAATCATTCTCAGGATCAAAAAGTTTGGAAATGACCTTGCCCACGCCCCTATTCGATTTGATCCATACTTCCAGGGACACCCTGTATACCTACGTGGTTGGTGCTATCACTATGAAGAGAAGTAAGGAATCATTGAGTGGTCATAGTGAATTAGGGCCCAGGAAGATCAAAAAGGGTTTACTTATTCAGGAACCATTGTTCTTGTTTCAGGCGACGTGGCCTTAAACGAGGCATCGCATCAGCCAGTATCGCCGGTGGACAAGGCGTAGCTATGATTATCGAAACTGTTTGATCCGCAAGGCATAAGGAAACTAAGCGATTATCTTTATAAAAATAAAAAAAAAAACTATTTCTTATAAACCTTCATGGGTACTTATGAAACGTCAGAAGCTACCTAGGAGCACAGTTCCAACTGGTCGTTTAAAAATAATTGGTTTTTATAATGTTTTCAAATTACAGTGCAGTTAACAGTAGGTATGGGGAGTACAGTGCAGGATGTCTACATATATATAAGGCCTACAACGTTCTCACATACGTACAGAAAAAACTTTTTAACAAAAAAAAAACCGACTTCCAAAAAAACACTACAAAGTGAAAAATAACTTTAATTTCGGAAGTCGGTGTCTTTGGATCTGTATTTAAGCTTATTTCCACCGACTTCCGAAATTAAAGTAATTTTTCACTTTGTAGTGTTTTTTAGGGTAAGTACCTCAAAAGGAAAAAAACGGAACCCTTCTAGGATCACTTCGTTGTCCGTCCGTCCGTCCGTCCTACTTAACTTAATATAAAATTATAATTTGTACTACCTGAAAATGATGACATTAATATTGCCTAATAATTGTAATAAATTCATTATTATTGACATTTAATTTTGACATAGCTAATTTCTCAATGTACAATTGTACTAATATAACTAAAAGATAATAATAATGTTAATGCATGCTAATTTATGATGATAAGAGCAGGCGAATGATAAAATTGCAATGCTTGTAAAAGGCTGCTGTTATAAGTACATACCTACTAACATAACACCAACATTGTACACTTAGTTTACAATAGAAGTTTTGACTTTGACTTAATATTTGAAGAGTTCCTTCGATTTCTCCAGGATCCCATCTAGTGATGTGCCGCTGGAAATATTGAAAATTTACGGGAACTTTCCCATTGTAAATTTACACAATATTCCCAATATTCCCGTAAGTATTCCCAAAGTTTCCAAATATGTATTTAATATATTTTTCGTACATACTGTATAATTACACATGTGCAACTAACATTACGCTATATTTGAATAAAAAATATTAAAATACTTAAAAAAAAAAACAGTCAGCATCTTTATAAATCACAATTTTATATTTACTACCTATAAACATTTAATAAAAAAAATTATATTTGAATGCTGTCCTTAAATTTTTTAAACAGTCCCCTCATATTAATTAATTAGGTATTATTTATAATTTGAAAACCGCGCTTAAGTAAAATTTTGTATTGGGGCAAAATCTTAACATCGTGAACCGGAACGCAATCAGTATGAAGTTCATTCGGGTGTATATACAACGTGGCGCTACAATGGCGACATTAATTTAACACACGGGTAGAGCTAGTGCCTATTAATCATATAAATTTTGATAGGTTAAAATAATTCGTAAATTGAAAAAAAAATGTTTTCAAACAAACTAAATAATAAAAAAGTAACTAAAATTGGGATCACCCTTGCAAAAATTCATTCATGAAATCACTTACCTATACTCCATTTACAATAAGATTAGAAATTTAAACAAACCTTTTTTACCGTCGGTTCAATCGATTTTGACTTCTATTTCGTAGGCATAAGGATGGCATTAAAAGCAGCAAACAGTTGTTATTGTAAGCACTTTTTTTGCTTTTAATGCCATCCTTATTCCTACGGAATAGAAGTCAAAATCGGTTGAATAAGCTGTAAAAAAGGTGTATAGCTGCTGGCTTACGTTAACTCGGAGCGGCAACGCGTCGTTTCGCGCGCTAACAATTGCGCAACGCGTCTTGTATGTACCTACTCGTGATCGGTCCGATTCTTTGACGGCTTATCAAAGAAACCGAGCAACGCAAGTGGTACCTACAGCGGAGGTGCTTAGTGTCTAACGGAGTATGCACTTTTCTAAATTTGAATGGGTGCCACTTTTCGCGCTTTAATATCCTATGGACGGCTCTGTGATGGACTTGAAAATTAGGATCATGTCCGCATATTCAGCTGCTGTGTAGTTCGGATGTGTATTTGCCATCACGATCACAAGTTTATACAAGCATTAATAAAATAACACAAATAAAAGCGTCCGTATCGCAAGAGATGTAAACGTACCTACTAGATTACAAAACGAAAACAAAGCAAATCGTCTTTATCGCAGTATCTAATTACACAAAAATAAATAAATAAAGCAAAAAATATTAGACACCGTAGTGTGAAGAAGTGTATCAAGGACACGGGTTCGGCTATCACTAGAAATGCAAAAAAAGAATTCGAGTTCGGTGCGGCGGCGGGTGGAAGGGAGGGCGCGCGTCGCCTGCGCCGCTCGCCGACAAAGGGCTATCTCTTTCCTTCAATTAGGTACTCTTTGCATTTGTTTCATCCTAATAGTATTGCTTATTCGTTCTAATTTCATTGATGCGATGTTATGATCCGTGACCCCGGCAAATGACCGCTGCGCGACAGTTCTTTAAATACAGGTTGCTCTAAGATGCCATTTTCTAAAATTTAAAATAAATCCGTAAATAATAACGTTTAATAGAAATATAATTTCTAAATGAAACGAAAATGTGAAAACGTATATGTTTGTTAAATTAATGTCACCATTGTGGCGCCACGTTGTAGATAGGCGGACAGTTACCATTTTTTTAGTGCCACCACTGAGTCTGCTAGTGAACTACGTGTCTCGGCCGTTAGATAATTCAGTCCACTGGTTAGCACTGGTTAGTGGTTGGTTGGTTTTAATTACAAATATTTGTTTAAAATAATTGATTATTAAGTATGTAGCCACATTTGTTTCGTTAATGCGATAAGTTTAGATGATTTTGTTTTATTGCATTTACATGTAAAAATGACAGTCCCCTGGCCGACAGTCCCCTGTCATTTCATAGCACAGGGGACTGTTTAATAACGCAGGGGACTGTTTTCTTTAGGTTTTGTCAAGTCTGACTGTATGCCAGATTTATTTTGAGAATATTGCAGGATCTAGTACAAGCAGCCAACAGCAATACAATAATGGTGATTACGTTTTAGTCAGAAACACGGAATATTGTTATGCTGCTGTTATTAATAAAGCAGATGATAAGGATGGCAAACTAACAGTAACTTTTATGAAAATTTGTGATAATAAGGGCCACACGTTCAGAATGGATGAAAATGATATTTCTGATGTCAGTTTTAACCAAATAATGGAGAAGTTACCACAGCCAGCCATGCAGATCAGATCAGATCATCAGATCTGGGGAGCTATTCTCTAAGGATACAGCCTTGCGGGCAGCGCTGTCGCAGCGCTGTCGCGGTGGGTTTGACAGTTGCGACAGAGCTGTCCGCAAGGCTGTATGCTTAGAGAATAGCTCCCCAGATCTTTCTCTAAAAGGGAGAAGATTATTTTATTATTTTCCAATATCCGTTTTTTTTTTTGAGACATAAGTTCATTTTAAGATTTTTTCCTGAAGTGCGAATTGCAATGTTAAGGCTGGTTTTCTGTAAGACGTTGTGAAATTAATTCTAATTACTTCAAAAATACAAATGTATGTTTTAACTACTTAGACTGTTTATTGTGATAATTAGTTAGCAGAATTTCTATTTCTTTGTTCTTATTTAATTTTTTAATCATTATAAAGACTGACTTTAGTGTGAAATGATAAAAAATGAGAAAGTGAAGAAATGAATTTGACAATTCAATTTTTTTTAAAATTTTAACACAAATGTTAAGAACATTATTTTGTAAATGTTAATTACATAAGGTAAAGTAATAAATAATATATGTAAGAATAAGAAACAAAATTTGATTACTTTCATACTGAAATGCTTGTTTTCATTCATAAAAGCATTCCCCTGTGCATTTACTAACAGTCCCCTGTCACGATTTTTAATAAAATCGTCTATAACTCAAAAACCAGGACGAAAATGTGTGGGCTTTTCAAAGAGATATATATAATTTAATATTGTCCTTACAAACATTCTCAACATTTAATAAAAATTGCATATGACAGTCTTGTATGGGCGAGTTTCCAAATAGCAGAGAAACACCTATATTTAGTCTTTAAAGACAGATACTTGTTAATTTTAAACAAATATAAAAGTGTGTTGATTCCGTAGTTTATGAAAATTGTTAATTTTATTAAAAATTTATAACTCTCAGAATCTGATTGTAAAATTGTGTTAAAATGTTTTAATAAAACATAATTTCTGATGCTTTGTGATTTTTTTTTACTATGGGAATATTTACGGGAAGATTGTAAATTTACAGGGAATATTCCCGTAAATATTGGAAACTTTGGAAATTTTCCACTTATATGTATAATCAACAATCGACGTATCCACGATAGCATGCAAATTTACCTAATTAATTGGCTAGCATATAATAAAAAAACACTTAAGTACATTATCATCAATATTCCCCTAAATTTCCAGTTTTGGGAATATTGCCGGGCACGTTTACGGGAATATTCCCAAAGTTTCCAAAATTCCCGGGAACGGCACATCACTAATCCCATCATCAGAACTAGATTTTGACAAAAATGGGACCAATCTGGAAGTATTTCCATTTAAATAAAAAAATAATTTTCCAAAATCGGTCCATAAATGACAGCATACTGAGGTAACAAACATTAAAAAAAAACAACCGAATTGAGAACCTCCTCCCTTTTTAAAGTCGGTTAAAATTTACTTATTTATGTAAGTATTTGTATTTTATTTCCCACTAAAACATATTTCCGTTTTAGTACCTAAATCTAATTTAATCTATTTAGCATATTCGGGAAAGTTTTAACAATCTTTTCTCACGTTTTCTTCAAATGCCCAGCCCAGCCGATCGATTCTGTAAGAATCTCACCGTGATAACTTAGGTGAAGTGAGCGTGAAGTGAGCTATCAATAGGGGCAATTCCTAAAATCAGATGGAATGACAGCTCACTTCACCTTAGTTTTCACGGTGAGATTTTTACAGAATAGCATTGCTGCCGTGCTATTCTGTAAAAATCTCACCGTGAAAACTAAGGTGAAGTGAGCTGTCATTCCACCAGAGGGGCGATTCTCGTAATTTTTAAGAACGTTCACAGTCTGATCTCAGTCTCAATCTGTCAAAAATACTTCAAATTTTCCTACATTTTGACAAGTTTTTGACATTATTTTGTTTGTCGCCGAGATGAGAATGCGACTAGATTTTGAACGTTTTAAATTAGCACAATTGTCCTACTGATGTTAGGGATTGCCTCCATTGATAGTTTACTTCACCTATGTTATCACGGTGAGATTTTTACAGAATCTATAGGCAGTACCTATGTGAAGACGATAAACCCGACGAAGTTAACTCCAAAATGAACTTGTGTTTGGAAACTAACTAAATTAAAGACGTATGGGGCAGCGTAATCCCACTCCCAAAGTGATTGTATAATAAGATTAATGTGATAACTTAGTTTTAAACAGCTTACCTATCGTATTGAATAAAGGTCGCTTTAATTCTGTAATTGTTTGTTTAAAGTTAGGAGTGTTAATAGCCGCGACTTTACGGAGTCGTGGGTTCGAACCCAGACTAGCACCTACTTTGTGAAGGTAAATTATTTCATCACCACTACTCTCAAAACGGTGAAGGAAAACATCGTGAGAAAACCAAGTATTCGAAGACATGTGACATCTACCAACCCGCATTGGACCCGCGTGGTGGATTACGGCCCACTCCCTCTCACGGACAGGAGGCATGTGTCCCAGCATCGGGAACATTATAGGCTGATTCACTAACAAAAATGCTTTTCCTTTTTAATCCGAAGTCCGAACAGAGGGGTGTTATAAGTTTAACGTGTGTATCTGTGTATCTATGTGCCAATGCGTTTTAATCTGGGGGTACGGTAGTGCCCCGCCAAGACGAGCCAAGCGAAGCGCAAGGGCACTACCTACGTTTTCTCGAAGCACTTCGTCGTATTTTTGAACCTTCTTAACTTGGGTTTGGATTATACCAGATAAACAAAATTTTCGGGATATGATGTCAGTGGTTGACTTATTAAACCTATAAAGTTTCAATTGCATAGCTATTCATACATTCACATGAGCGTAAGGTGAAAAACTCTCATACTGTTATACAATGGTTCTTGTAGTAACGAAACGGCCAAGCCATATATTTTGACTAAGGTGTAGTTTGCGAAGTTAGGCCTTGTAGAGTTAGGGCGTGTAGAGTTAGAAGCTTGGCTCTACATGAGATCTGATTACTTTTTGACAGTGCGAGCTACATGGTCTCGTCTTGGCAACATTTAACATGAAATGTTTTTGTGGTATTTAATTTACACAAATTATCAAAACAACTGTTTAATTACCTAATTGTCGAGGTAATAGGATAAGTATAATAAAACAAATCACCAAGATAATGACACTGTATTTATAAATCACAGTCGAAGTTAATAAGGTCGGTTGCAATTACGTTGGAAAGACGCAACAATATCGCTTAACTCGTAATTTTCCGGAATTACAGGCGCATCGAAGAACGGATCCGTTGGGGCTGGAGAACCTCCCGACAGACCCTCGGAAGATGGGTAAACGTGGAATGCAGCCGGGTATACATAGTTCTCATGAACCTGCATAGTCCCTGACGGGCCCCACGTCATCCTTTGAATCTGCCCACGCCAACGCACCACAACCGAAGGATAAACATCACCAGCTTGCAGAGTCCGAAACTTGCACTCAAAATTTAAAGGAGCCCGTTCTTTCACGTCATTTCTCTCTGGTACGACAATAGTCTCCGTCTCACCCGGCGCTACCCTCCCCGCACATAACTCAAATGTGAATAATAAAAACAGAGGAAATAAATATTTCATCTTGTCAGTTCGAAACGACACCGAGGAATGAAGCTTTAATGTAGAATTTTCCGTTTCACCACGCGAAAACAGCATTAGATAAAGAGGGTAAGAGTCAAGTTAATGTGTTTGTGTAAGATAGAACTATCAGAAAAGGCTAATGCTCTTTATATGAGTTGTGACCTCTACGCAATCTAGTTAAGACTATGCCGACCGCACAGTGGCGCCCTCATCGTTTGTTTGGTTATTTCATACAATTTAGAATGAAAATGCAGAAAATAAGCACGTTAAGTTGTGCTTCACAAGATTATACGTTAATATTATTAGAAACGGTAGTTTTACATTGTTTAGTTTTATTATAATCCTTAAAACGGAATGTAGTGGCCACTGTTATCCGTTTTAAGGATTATAATAAAACTAAACAATATAAAACTGTACCGTTTCTAATAATTTTAACGTATAATCTTGTGAAGCACAACTTAACGTGCTTATTTTCTGCATTTTCATTCTAAATTGTATGAAATAACCAAACAAACGATGAGGGCGCCACTGTGCGGTCGGCATAGTCTTAATGAGTTGATTAATTAAAATTAAAAAGTATATTAATTAAGTAATTAAAGTATTTAATTATAGTAAACGTATATTAATTATTCATCTGAATATGCTTATGGGAGATTGACCACACAGGGAAGAGTCGAAAGTTGTGGGGAAGACTTGTGAGACAATACAGGTGGAAACAAAAAATGATGTAAAAAAGCTATAATTTGATGCAATACAATATCGCTTTAATTAAATAACATCACAAACCTCCCATTCCGAATTTATACAATTAAAGTTTTATGAACAGGCGAACAAAATCTTCATCTATACTCGGGAGATTAACGCAGTGAGCCTGCCCCACTAGCGAGGGGTATCCAAGGAAAGTTTAGTTGGTGACTTAGGTACTGTACTTCGCTCCATAAAGCATCGCGGTTCCGCGGGTAAGTTCAGCGGGCGAGAGTTATAAAGGAAGCCCTAAATGCTCGGGAAATAGTTTCAATTAGCTAGTTTGTGGTCGGGGTAACACGTAAGATTTACTTACTGACTCGTACTGCCTGAAATAATAATATACAGGGTGAAATTTTAATCACACCTTTCCTCATAATATTATGAACAAAAAAAAATCAGCTGTTCCCTACATTTATGTTCGCATAACTCGTCAAAATGTAGGGAACAGCAGATTTTTTTCGCAATTTCATTTTTGGTCCCGTTTAAAAGTTGTTCATAATGATGAGTACAATCACCCCTTAAGAGGAAAACGTTGATTACAATTTCAACCTGTATAATGTTGCCACTTCTGGGACAAAAGGCCTCCTCTCTGTGAGAGGGAGTGGGCCGTAATCCACCACGCGAACCCAGCGCGGATTAGTGGATGTCACATGTCTTCAAATTTTTGGGCTCTAGGACATGCCGGTTTCCTCACGATGTTTTCCTTCACCGTTTTGAGAGAAATGGTGATGAAATAAAAGCGCCTATCTGGGTTCGAACCTACGACTCACGAATTAATTATTGTTGTGATTCACACACGTAACGAGGATCGACAACGTACGAAATATTATTGCTTGCTCAGAACACACAAAACGTGGAACTAACTACACACATCAAAAGTGTCTAGGGATCAAGCATTTTTATGCGGATTTCTTGAGATTGAGATGTGGCTTTGTAATAAATTTATGATTTTATAAATTTATATGGATCCTTTTTGGTGCATTTCATAATTTGAATCAGGAACTGTGAATCAAATTCGAGTAAAAGATGAAAATCAGCTGTCAATATTTTCCCTATAAAAACATACAACGCATTGAAGACATTATTAGTGCTACTGTTTCCCTACTACTGATTAAAACCAACGTTATTATGGAGCGGCGACGTCATTTAAGCAGGGAAGAAATGCTCAGAGCCGTGGGAATGATAGAAGCTGGTTCCCGGCAACGTACTGTGGCTTTAGCTCTGAATACAAGTCAGAGTGTTATCAGTCGACTTTGGACACGTTACCGAAGCACTGGTACCGTGGCTGAGCGCCATGGAGGACGGTATCGCTGCACCACACGGAGACAAGACCGATACATTCAAATCTTAACTCGAAGAGCTCCAACAATAACCGCCATGATGTTAGCCGTGAGGCTTCATCACTCTTCAGGGAACTTAATTAGCGACCAAACAGTCAGAAACCGCTTGCATGAAGTGAACCTTCATTCCCGAAGACCGCTACGGGTACCACCTATAGCAATGCACAATCGTAGGATTCGATATCAATGGGCTCTTGAACACAGAAATTGGGCAGAAGAACAATGGCGTTTCGTGTGCTTTTCTGATGAGTCTCGTTTTGGTATGAGACCGGATACAACAGCGATTAAAATCCTGTCAGGAAGTCCATCCTTATAGTGGTGGAACCATCATGGTATGGGCGGGTATTTGGATCGGCGGAAGAACTGAGTTGATTTGGATCAGAGGCAACCTCAACGCTCAAATTTATGCTGAGACGATTGTATCAGACGTCATCGTTCCTCTACAAGTGCAAATCGGTCCCTTATTTCAGTTAATGCATGATAATGCACGACCGCACACCGCAAGTGTTGTAAGACAGACTCTCGCCGCAGCTAACATCAATGTCCTGCCCTGGCCTGCTCAGTCGCCAGACTTGAACCCGATTGAGCATGCATGGGATATTCTACAGAGAAGAGCTCTGCCGAATATGGAGGGTATCCAGTCGCAAGAAGACCTTTTTTTGTTGTTGCAACGAACATGGGCGGCCATTCCACAGCGTGATTTGGATGAACTCATTTTGAGTATGCCAAACCGATGTTCTTGTGTTGTTAGTGTTCGCGGTAGAAACACGGATTATTAATTGTTTAAGTTACCCAATAAAATTTTAGAGAAAACTGTTATTTCAGTCTTTTTTTCGAACTTTTGTGTTAGTGGTTCAAATGTCAAAAATCCCTTTATTAGGAAAATGGCAAATTTCTTTATTAATACAAAGGTGACTTGGTTTATCGTTACTGTGACAAACGAAAACACTTTATTTGATGAATCCTAAAAGAAAATTTTAATTAATATCAATCAGGAGAAAAGTTATTGCAAAAATATATGTTGATCCCTAGACACTTTTGATGTGTGTATAAAGCAGGTCTTATGTTATTTAATTTTTTTTAATTAGCATTATTTTCAACGTAAAAAGCAAATACCTAAACTATTGGCGCTGCCTGCCGCCTAGCTCCGCACTCTGTCTCGCTCTCACTCAGTCCGCGAGCAGTATCGTGCGAGCGAGATAAAGAGTGAATTTTAGCTGAGGTAGTGTAGGCTCTTAAGTTGTAAAAGAAAAATTGTTTTCATGGGTTTTCATGACTTACGTGAAAAACAAAACAGTGAAATGACATATAAGTTACGAGGACAAACATTGTATGTCTGAGTTACAATTTAGTTTTTTTGTAGTTTAATTTATTTTTGTGGTCAGATAATTGTAACTCCAAGGTGTTAAGTTAGATAAAATGTTTATATTTTAGAAACGAAAGGGAATAGAATAACAATGATAGTACAGAAAAAATGCATTTTTTTTTACATAACAATGCCGTTGTAACTCAATTTTTGGAAAAAAGTGAGTTACGATGTTATTGCATGGAGGTGTCGATATAGGCCACTGCAGATCACGGCCGGGAGGTAAGTGTTCCTGGGGTTTAACGAAGACTGGAGGTGGTGGATGCTTTTCTTCCCACAATTTGCTTCTCTCATTATGTGGTTTGTTCTGGATGGCCTGGTGCGTAGAGCGTAAGAAGCTCTTCCGACTTTTAAGTAGCATGAGCACCGTTTTGTCGACGGAAGAGTAGACAAAGATGACATTCCGTGTAGACAGTACGACGGCAGTAAAGTAGAAAGAGTCAACCGCACTTTTTACGAAATACATACTCTTTTACATAATTCGACTCAGAATTCTGTTTTGTCATAGGATTTTATTTGTGTTTTTACTGATAATAAATCACGTATATATAGACAACTACAACAATTATTGTTCTCAGTGTCAAAGTACCGTGTTTTGGAACAAAAATATATTGTAGTAATATTGGCCATAACCACTTCCTTGGTAATGCCTTATTAAGTAAATGATGTAAAATAGGAGAAGATAGCTTTGTTCTTCTATTAATTATCACAGTCTTGCGTTCAAAACGCTCTCCTCTAAAATCATGATTTTGTAGATAACCGTATATACATTGTGGCCGTCGTGTAGAAAGTTTAAAATCTCCTTACAACTGTCAGTCGTCAGTGTCAATTTGACAGTTGGGATAGAAAACTTTCTTCTGAAATAGTCTACATATAAAAAGACCTAGACAAAGATCGTTAGAAACGAAAGACAAAATGACAGATTGTAGAAGGATTTCTACGGTGCGATGTCAAAAGTGGAGAAACGAAATGTCACTTTGTATAGAAAGAGCTGTGTCTATTCTACGTAGAAATAGAATCCATCATGCTAAGCCTGCTGGGGTCATTGTGTATGTGTAATCGTAGAGTGTCGGGAATCGGATTCCTGGTTTTTTTTTTCCAGCGCGCATGCGACATCCCTTCGCATGCCAGCAAAAGCGGGTAGAGCTTATTGAGTGGAGTCGGTTTTAAGCAGCCCGATATTATCCGACACGTCTCATTCAACCACGCTATTCTCTAAAGATACAGCCTTGCGGACAGCGCTGTCGCAGCGGTGAAAACAATAGTTTCAGCGCTGCGACAGCGCTGCCCGCAAGGCTGTATCCTTAGAGAATAGCTCCCCAGGGCAGTGTCCACTTGCTCGGCGTGAGCGGACCGGTGCCACACTGGACACTCAGTAAATGCAGATAAATCATTACTGATCTACTCTAGAATTTCATAAACTAAAAACTTCCCAAGAGTTCCAACGTAAGCATTAAGTACATAAATAAAATCAAAGCAAATCAAAATATTTTATCACACTAATATTATAAAAGCGAAAGTTTATTTATTTAATACTTCAAGCACATAAATGTACAGAGGCGGACTTAATGCCATAGGCATTTGTGAGTGAAAGTTTGTGAGTGTGTGTGTATGTTTATCTCTTCTTGACGCTCAAACGGCTGGACCAATTTTGATAAAATTTTGTATGGAGGTAGCTGACACTCTGGATTAACATAATACCTACCTTTTATCCCTATATTCCCACGGGATCGAAACTTATGCGGTTGGAACCGCGGGGCGCAGCTAGTTTCACATAAACCTACAAGGGCACTTATGAAATATCAGAAGCTAAGTGCACGGTTCCAATTGGTAGTTTCCTATGGAGAAGAACCGGCAAGAAATTTCACAGTTACTCTTTTAAAAATAGTTGGCTTTTACAACACAATTTTTTTTACAATGTTTTCAAATTACAATAGATATGGAAGCTGGGAGCTTAGCACGTAATACGGCCTTGGCAGTTTCACAAGAGGCGCACGCACCGACTTAGCAGAATATTCTCCGATTGCACGATACCTACTGATATCCCTTCAACAGAGGCCTATGTGTGTACCTGCAGTGGGAATGTTATAGGTAAGCTGATTATTTATTTATTAAAACTTTATGCACAAGTAAAAACTGCACAAAGGCGGACTTAATGCCTTAGGCATTTTCTACCAGTCTACAGTCTATTATGCCTCTGGGCACACCACAATTGCGGCGATAAGTCCCCTTTAAGGAGTGGCTGGAGAGGCGTCACGGCGTCCTCACCTTCCGCCTAACGCAGGTCCTCACCGGACTCAGCTGTTTCAGGAGGTTCCTGTTCCGGATAAGGCGGGAGGAAACGCCCGGGTGTCACCATTGTATGGATCGCCCGGAGGACACGGTGGAGGTCTGCCCAGCTTGGGCGGAGCACCGCCGCGTCCTCACGGCGGCGGTCGGCGACGGCGATCTCTCGCGTCCCCTAGTTTCTACGCATAGGTAGTAGACAAATCTTTGGTTCAGCCGCGCAAGGATTAGCAGATAGCGAGTTAACAAATAAGCAGCATTAGGTGGACAGTGGCCACAGATCGAGATAAGATAAACTGCACAAATATTTAGCTGTTCCCGTTTCAAATCTCGAGGATCATCGTCGGGTCGGTTACAGTTGCGTGAAAATCGTTTAATAAATTGTAGGAAATGGCAGTTGCATTGAAAACGGGTGAGTAATTATATTTTGTTGAAGAGAATGGGCAGAAGTTTCAAAAGCTTATTTTTAAAAAAGAGTTAGAAAATTAGTTGTTTTTTAAAGATTTTATTTAAGTTATTTACAAACTAGTTTTCCATGTGTATGGTATTTTAAAAAATAGGACTATAGCAGCCACTCTCTCAACCGCTCAACTAGCAAGAGAAGGAATAAAGTACATGTTCTAGAACTTCTAAATAACCACTGACTATAATATCATAGTTTTTAGCATTAGTTAAATTATTAATAATTATTTCTCTAGGCATTTACGTTGTAGCAGCAAAACGCACGCCTTTTGCTAAAATGGGCAGAGCTTTTAAAGATGTCCACCCTTCGGAGCTGTTTGCGGCTGCGGCGAAGGAGGCATTCAGAGCGAGTCATCTGGCGCCTTATCTAGTGGATACTGTTAATGTGGGACAAGTGTATACGGTAACAACTGTTATTTTTTTATTAACAGTAATTATCAAAATGTTAACATTACTCACACAGATGAAGGAGAAAGTAAGGATCGCGTCGTTAATCCAAAACCTCATCACGTTTAAGGGAAATGTTGAATTGATGGATGAGAGTCTAAAACTGCTTCTTATACTGATGATGAATATTGTCAAGGGGCATTTAAATTCTCCAGACCGAATTTCAGCCATGGTGGCCAATCTCAGCAGAGATCAGCCTTCGGCGCGGGAGATATTCTCAGAACTCACCACACCACACGGTTACACGTCTTTCATTTGTGTTTCCTTTACATAAACTATATCCTGTTTTCTTTTACACCATTTGTTTATTGTTGAAAAGTCCCGATTTAGTATAAAATATGGCTGTTTGTAAAGAAGAATCACTGACTCCTAAGACACAGGCACCTACACCTAGTTTAGGAGTCAGAGTATTAAAATTATTGTAACCTAGTTATAAGCCTTATATGCTCTTAGTCTTTGGATATTGTAAGTAATGTGATGGCTTTTGGTGAAATAAAGAATATATTTATTTTATAAGCACTTAAGTGTGTGCGCAGATACAGGTGCACTCTCTCTTCCCTAACTCTCATTGTCTAGTCCGTTGGGACGGCAATCCGACACGACCGGAGAGAGATCAGGCGCAGGACCAACGGCTTAACGAGGGCCATGTACAAATAAGAAGAAACACAACAAACCTATAGGTATTTACATATCAATATTCTTTAAGATATGATTACAGATTAGCGGAACATCAGACGGTATCCTGACTCCTCGACATTCAGCTCTGAAATCAGGAGTTTCTTTTGACAAACCCGCTCTTGGTGTCAACCGACTATGTGGTTCCGGCCTTCAAGTCATGGTTAATAGTGCACAAGTAAGTTATTAATTTAGATTTTATGTCATTCAGGCTGGCTGGACAAATCTTCAAAATAGCTCGCATTTAACTAGGTCAATAGCGCATTTTATGTGACGGCTAAACACCCTTATTTCAGAATTTGTGACGCTACAGAATCTTAGATAATCGATCGAAAACGTGTCCAGCCATCTTGAAAAACCACTTTTCGCTGGTCTTTCAATCTTGGTAACGGAAGTGATTTTGACGACTTTTTGCATATCAACGGGCGTCACATAAAGTGACAGGCATCGAGCTAAAAGTTTTGTGATACGAACAGCGGTTTTGTAGGAAAATGCAAAAATCTGTGTCCAGCCATCTTGAATTTACGTATAAAACTTTTGGCTGGCACTTCTGAATCTCAATAAGGGGAGCGTTTTCGAACATGGTTCCTTTACTAACATTTAGTGACGCAATTTGTGACAGTAATAACGTTCGATTTATGGCGTCACATGTAAGGGTTTACGAGAAATCAGTAAAAACTTACATGTCCAAATAACCTGCGTTCAAGCTGGCTGGACACATGTATCTCCGCTGCCTGATGATCTACGGCCTTCGAAATATATTCAAATTTTTGTGACGGGGACGATAATGATTTATGAATTGGTGACGGAGAAACTTTGAGTAGTTTCAAAGATATTGATCATTTAAATTTTCCCATACAAACACTGCAGTAGGGTTACCAATATTGTAGGTTTTATGTAGGACTAAGTATAAGGTGTTTTCTTTAATGGACGAAAATCCGTGTTTTGGTGATAGTAGTTGACAGAATTATAATCATTACAACAATCAGTAATACAACTTGTTAAGTTAGTATAATCCCCAAATGTGAAAATTTCATGAAATAGTAATTCTTGGGGAATACTTTGGTCTTAGAGAGTTGTGTTGATGAATTTATAGATTATAATTCTGTAAATACATATTTGTTACGGCCGCGAATCATATTTTAATCAACGTACAACTTAATACTGCCAGCAAATTGCAAAAAACGTAAAAAAAATGAATTTCGCGGGCTACCCTAGCGCTTTCGCCTTAAATCGATAGATGACAAAAGTGTAGAAGTGAGGAAGGGGGGGGGGGTGTAATTTTTTGATGTTATTATTTACGTGCAGATACCTACTCTTTTTAGTAGGTAGGTATTGGTGTTTTTCATGGTAAGTACATAGGTATTGGTGAAATTAACAAAAGTGACACAACTTAACTAAATTTTAGTTTGACAGCACTAAGATTGCACTGAGTTAATAGTTTAGAGAAAATAGTAATTTTCCTATTCTGAATTTGAGGTTTTTCACCTAAAATTTAGATTCTCTAACTAAATCTGACTATTTTAATCACGACTTAAAAGGTGTGGAATAAAATTAGTTGGCATGAGCTAAAATTCACACCAACACCTCGACTTCGGATGCAAAAACAGTACTGTTTTTTGATTTTCTTTTCTTTTGCTTATATCTCGAAAACGGTGTGTCCTATCGCAAAAATAATGAAAATTTCGACCCCCTTTTAGAAACCCACATACTCTTAAAACTCAACACGTTGGTAATAATGTTTCATATTTTCCATACAAAAGTGAAAAATTCCATAAAAAGGAAGTCGAGGTTGCCCCACTATGCCCCTTCGACTAAAAAAACACGGGGAGGGGCCCGTTGCTAAATAATAACAGCCGCACAGGTCGATCGATCAGGTTAAGCTACGCTTGCCGCGGTTGGTCTGTGGATGGGTGACCAACTTTACATACCGAGACCCCTCCGTGCCTCGGAAAGCATCCTGGCTGTCATTCGTGGATCTTTGACAGCCGTTACGGGTAGTCAGAAGCCCGAAAGTCTGACAACCAGTCTTACCAAGGGGTATCGTATTACCCAGTAACTGGGTTGTGGAGGTCAGATAGGCAGTCGCTCCATGTAAAACACTGGTATTCAGCTGCATCCGATTAGACTGGAAGCCGACCTCAACATAGTTGGGAAAAGGCTAGGCAGATGATGATGATGAGGGCAAATGAGTATCTACTTTTTGGCTGAATGCACAAACCGTGCGAAGCCAAATAAACAAAAAAAATACCTACTTACCACGTGGAGTCGCGATTGTCAAATTCGATTTGGTTGTGTCAAAATTATTTTTAAATTTAGAGATATTTTAATGCAGAATAGCTCTAAGATTCTCATAGCCAAAAGTAAGTAATTTTAGTCATAGTTTAGTTCGGTGTACAAGAGAATTGACACCATTGTGTCAGGATAACTAATGCTCGAAGGTATTTAAATGAAAAAGTATATATCGGCATAATTATATAAAATAAGTATCGGCATCACTTTGAAACGTCGGACATAATAAAAATAAAAAAAACCAGATGGAATCGACACTTTCTATCTCAATACCATTGAGATTTTATTTATGTAAAAACTATGGTCACCTCACAATATTAATGGATGTTTGTATGGGAAAACTTAAATGATCAATATCTTTGAAACTACTCAAAGTTTCTCCGTCACAAATTCAGTAAATCATTATTGTCCTCGTCACAAAAATTTGAATATATTTCGAAGGCCGTAGATCATCAGGCAGCGGAGATACATGTGTCCAGCCAGCTTGAACGCAGGTTATTTGGACATGTAAGTTTTTACTGATTTCTCGTAAACCCTTACATGTGACGCCATAAATCGAACGTTATTACTGTCACAAATTGCGTCACTAAATGTTAGTAAAGGAACCATGTTCGAAAACGCTCCCGTTATTGAGATTCAGAAGTGCCAGCCAAAAGTTTTATACGTAAATTCAAGATGGCTGGACACAGATTTTTGCATTTTCCTACAAAACCGCTGTTCGTATCACAAAACTTTTAGCTCGATGCCTGTCACAAATTTATGTGACGCCCGTTGATATGCAAAAAGTCGTCAAAATCACTTCCGTTACCGAGATTGAAAGACCAGCGAAAAGTGGTTTTTCAAGATGGCTGGACACGTTTTCGATCGATTATCTAAGATTCTGTACCGTCACAAATTCTGAAATAAGGGTGTTTAGCCGTCACATAAAATGCGCTATTGACCTAGTTAAATGCGAGCTATTTTGAAGATTTGTCCAGCCAGCCTGAATGACATTAGATTTTCTACAATATTTCCGTAGTCCCAAAGTAACCATTCATGACTAGACTATACTAGAAGGATGCACCCATAGTATACCCATACTATTTTATATTTAAAATATTTATTCCTCAATTTTCATGATTGCACATACCACTGTTTGTCTCTGCATCACCCAAAGGTTGACTGGTAGAAAATGCCTATGGTATTAAGTCCGCCTCTATACATTTATGTGCTTGAAGTATTAAATAAATAGTAGTTCTGTCACAGTGGACGAGGTTACATTATGCTTGACTTTATATTTTCTTCCCAGGATATTCTTCTGGGATCAGCCCAAATCTCCCTAGCAGGTGGAACAGAGAACATGTCAGCAATACCGTTCTTAGTCAGAAACTTACGCTTCGGCACCCAGCTGGGCCAAGTCAGGAACTTTGAGGACTTCCTGAAGGCTGGTTCAGTGGACTCTTATTGCAACTTCTCTATGGCAGAGACTGCTGAAAATCTCGCCGAGATGTATGATCTGAAGCGGGTGCAAGTAGATAAGTTCGCTTTAAAGTCGCAGATGAAGTGGAAAGCTGGTATGACATGGTCATCTTTACGTATGTTAGTGCTTCTGTACTGGGTCCTAATTCACTATGAACACTCAATGATTCCTTACTTCGAAACCACGTCAATTCCTTAGCTAATCACGCCAGCCTCGTGTTTATTTCGCGCGGTTTCGTTCATTGTGTCACAGCGAATACGGCCCCTGTACTTGTAAGTTGTAAAGAGCATGCTCTTAAGGTCGCTCAGCCACATTGCCTTATTAGATGGACTTGACTTGCGTATTCGGTTTAAAATGTGAATTCTTCCAGGTTTTGAAAACGGCGCTTTTGAAGCAGAGATGGCCCCGGTGACAGTGGAGATGTATGGAAAAACAGTGGTGGTGGACAAAGACGATCATCCTCGTGCTAATACCACGATGGAGTCCCTCAGCGAGCTGCCTGTGTTGTTTAGAAAAGGAGGAGTCGGAACTGTTGGCAATTCTACTGTGAGTTGAGAATTGGCGTTTTCCATGGTCATTCTGTTTAATCAGAACGTATTTTGTTGGTTTTTTTAAACTGCCACTATATAGCAATTTTGAATTGGGGATAAATTTTAAACCTAATGATTATTTTATCGATAATTTTACGAAAAATTGCGATTAGGAGTAAAATAATCCATTCCTAGAATTTACTATTGGTCCTTTTCTGATGCCACCTTCTCGTTTTAAGGGTGTAAACGACGGTGCAGGCGTCTTGATCCTTGCAAGCGAAAAGGCAGTTAAACAACATAATCTGACTCCTTTGGTACGTCTGTCGGGTTGGTCTCACGCTGGTGTGGAGCCGAGGGTCATGGGTTTGGGACCTGTGCCAGCTATCAGACAGTTGCTGAACGCTACTGGGTTCACGCTTGATGATATGGACATGTTTGAGGTTAGTTTTCAATCAACATCATTTCATATAGTCAGCATTCTTGGAGTCAGTTTAACGGACCGTGTTAGGAACACAATGCTGCGTTCCAAAACACAAATCGCCGACGTCGGCAAGAAAGCAGCCAAGTTTAAGTGAGACTGGGCTGGACACGTTTGCCGCATGTCGAACGAGTCATGGGCCAAAGAATCCCAGAGAATCCACGACATCGAGGCAGACCCAGGAAAAGATAGCGAGATGAGCTTGACGCCAACAGACAGGATTGCTCCGCACTAACTTAAGACAGAGAGGAGTGGAAAGTAGAAAGGGAGGCCTTAGCCTTTTTTTTTTGCGAAATCATCAAATGACCCCTCCCGCTCAGGGTGGAGCAGGAGAGAGTGTCAGACTCTTACTGACTAAAACCCACCCGTGTTCCTCCTTAGCCCTATATGTTCCGGGGCAGCGGTAACCCTTTCGGACAATCCCTGCAGTGGGACAACGTAGGTTAAAAATAACGAGTTTTGCCATTTATGAGTACCTAGACACCGCTGTAATAAAAGTGTCTGCTTAGCACGGTGTGTATATACTAATGCAACAAGCGTTAACCTGACTCCATCAAGACTAGTGAATAGCAGTTTTCTCGGCAGAGATCGTAGCTGAGCCCACTGATAAATTTAGTAAGCGATGAGAATGAAAATGGTAGTCATAATACTTCAATGTAAAGTAAAAAAAGTTGTGTTCGGTATCAAGAATTCGTGTCGAATTTGTTTTTGCATTCAGCCGTTTTAATATTATAAAATACAACTTGCTAAACACTGAGCAAAATGCTTGATAAGATAAAAACGCGGTTAAAATTATATTTTGGTAGACATAGCTTACATAATACTATTTTCAGCAGTCAGACCAAAGTTCATTTAAGTAATATTGATTGTTTTTTTTTTTTTGTTTTTGACGGCATAAAGGCTTTTTGCATTTCCATAGTAAGACCCCAATTCGTCATCTCGTGTTGACAGTATTTGCAAGTTTTTTATCCGAGCCAAATTCTCAAGGCAATGGACATTACATTGCTCAGTTAGAAAAAAAAATGTTAATTTTGTCACAGAAACATGTACTATAAAAAATAAGTTCTGCTTGAATACTTACCCCCTTACTATAAATAAACATAATATAGATGAATAGTACCTATACCGATTTTTCTCTTCCAGTCGTCAGTAATTTGACTTTCAAAAGATGAAGACAAAGCGTTCTGTAACTATACAGACGCTATACGACGTTTATTAGTAAGGGGTAATAAAACAAGTATATTAATTAAAAGCACTGAAAAAAGTAGCCGTTACCAAAAAGGCTTCCACTCAACATGATACTGTGTTAGGAGGACCCACAGCACGCCGCTGATTTTCGGTGGTCACTCAAAAATACGTACGGGACTACGGAGGTAAAGGACTTACGTAATTTGGCAGTTAAACTATGTTCTAGATAAACGAGCAGTTCGCGGCGCAGGCTTTGGCCAGCGTGATAGAGTTGGACCTCGATCAGGACAAGCTGAACATCAACGGTGGTGCCATCGCGATTGGGCACCCGGCTGCTGCCTCTGGGGCTCGGATCGCTGCCCATCTTACGCATGAACTTAGGTATTGTTGGTTATTTTTCATCGTCTCAGCCGAAAGGAAATTGCTAACCCGTCTTGAGCAAGCGTGGTGACTAATGCTCATGCCTTCTCTGTCATGAGAAGAGGCATTTGCACTGCAGTGGGGCAATAATAATAATAAAAATAAATAATAATAAATTAAACTTTATTTCAGACTAGGTCCATAATTTTGTTAGTATTTTGGTGTTAGTAACAAAAATGCTTATGTAAATAGGTTAGTATTGTTAGTTTTCAGAATATAATTATGAATCCAGACCTAGGACTATCCCCACCCAGTGTCTCTGAAAGGGACAATAATAGGCTGGTATTATCATTAAAGGGAAATAGTCTTTGGGTGATCAGTATCTACCAATATGCAGCTAGGAAGCGTTTGTATCCTTAACTTTTTTGATAGGCTTGTCAACTGAAAAAATCTAATTAATCCGTCAATTAGATTATCAAAAAATATTTGACCCGTATTTTTTCTTTTGTTGCGTAAACCAAAATTGACGAAGATACGACGCTATTAAAATTCTCAATACGTCACACCTTGGTATAATTTTAGTGCATTCTGACGTCACGAGCCCGCACTCCCGAGTTTTGATGCGTTTTATCTTTTTCAATATTCATTGATTTACAAAAACAAAAAATACGTGTTCATTATTTTCCAATACTCTAACTGACGGACTAAATAGATTTTCAATTTATTGATGGTGGAAACTAGTCTATTGCGTACCTAACACATTTTAAATACTTACACATTTTTTTTTTCGTTACATTTTCACGTACAGAGGCCAGCACATCAAGCTACCCCAATCTGTCAAATTTTTCCAATTGACTATGAACCTTATTCCTTTGTGGTAAAGTTGAAAATCTATCAAAGAAATTTGATAGATTTGACAATCTGAATCATTTAAAAGGATATTCCTAATCCATTGCTTCATATACCATTGCTACTGTTAGTGTGTTACGCTGGCTAATCTTATACTGATTCTACTTATTCTGGCAGCTACCAGCTACCAGGGCTCCATACAAGAAATGAAGAAAGGATTTTTCTATTTTTCAGACGTCGAGGTCTGAAGCGAGGTATCGGTGCAACGTGTATCGGTGGTGGCCAGGGCATCGCAGTGTTACTTGAGACCGTCTGATTGATATGTAAAATAAATAAATAATAAATAAATAAAATACTTAGCGTATTTGTCTTAAATTTTAGCAGCATACATTTTTCTAGCCGAGAAACCTTGGCCATTTTAGTCTTGTTCTGATTGCCCCATTTACGCTAGACCGGGGTAGTTTCACCGCTGAGTACCTACTTAAGTATTGCATGACCGTCAGGCGGGGTAATCGTGTTTTTTTTTATTATCCGCAGTGACTAAACATTATTTAATTTCGCTTGCTGTGTAACTATACTTACCTAGGTACACTTCACATATCTACATGTATAAACAGCTTTCCTTCAACGTCTCGACCTCACATAACCAGCTCATACCTAAGCCGAGGAGGGGCCGCTCGTCAGGGCCTTTGGCGGTAAGTCAAGGACGACGTAGCGGCCAACAAGTAGGTTGCGGTGCCGCTTGGGCGACATCGCAACTGAGGCGGGCCGCGATGTCGTATGGGAGGCATCGCGGCTGAGGGTTGGAGGCCGCGGCGGGAGAAGAGTGCCGGTCTTGCGGTGCGTCGCTCTCTCTACCTTCCGCGGCCCTGACGGGGTCGCCACCATCTGATAGCGACCCCGTCAGGCCGCAGGGGAGGAGGAGTGTTGGTATGACGTTGGCCGCTCTATCCCTATCCTCTGCGGCCGAAAATTGACAGGCGGCGGGGCCAATGACCTGACCCGTCGCAAGGAGACCAAGGGTGCCCAGACGCGGGGTCATCTGGAATCCATGTGCTGGTTTGGTCCCTGGGGTGGTCACGGCGGGCTGTGTTCTGGTGCGCCGGTGATGGGGAGTACTTTCCAGAAGAGGTGAGGTGACGGACAGCGGCAGCGGGTAGGTACACGGATGAGTGCTAACGCGTGCCCGTGTTCCCACCGTAAGCGGCAGAGGAGGACACCGTGGAGTTTTAGTGGGAGCCTCACATAACTGCACTATCTCCCCGTGGTAGTGCAGGTTGCATGAGCATTTCTCCATGATAAAAAAAAACCTAAGTATTACACACCAACAAAGAACTGCTTTTCGCACCGGAGTACCGGACTTTAGACTTAAACTTGAAAGATTAGTTTGTTATCCACATTTACTGGGGGCGCACGAGTCACATAAGTACAAACCTACAAAAATGTAATCCTTCAATATAGCGAGTAGATACGATAGCGAATGTGAAAATATCACAACCGGTGTGGTTTTGTGCTGTGTTGACGTGCGTATGAGTGAATCAAACAAAGATGGCCGTCGTTATCAATAAAGGTTAGTGTCACTTATTATTTTATTAATGTAGTTGCTATAGGTACCTACTTGTCCTATGTACCTAATTATGCTGTGTGTTATGAATACGTACGTTGACCTGTGTAGTCATGTCTTAATGATAAGTTATTTGTACTTGAGAATTTATTAGGACGTGCCTGTTGAGTTAAAAAACCGGCTTTAGAATGATGTTTTTTTTTTTATTTAAAAAACTTTATTTAACTAGATTTTATTTAGTATGATTGTGCTTGTCGCGTGGATCTACGTTCGAAGGGTAGACTTAGGTAGGTTTTCAGAAAATAAGTTAAGTACATTTTTATCGTCTTGTCAAACGGTGTAGAATATTATTCGACAATAGAGTAGGCACACAAATATCTAAAAATCACATCATTGTTTACAAATTAACCAGACAAGATTTGTAATGAAGCGATTATAACCCTTATCTTTTACATAACTAGGTTCAAATGCCATTGTACGGACTTTCACACAGGGTTCAATGTCCACATATAAATAATGATCGGCAAGGTTATATCAAACATTCTGGTTGAATAAGTAGGTGTTTTTAGTTTTTATACAACACACATGATTCCGTCAATACATTAGATAAACCAAAATATAAATTTTAAATTCTACCTAAAAAGAATAGGTATTTTTTTAGGAAACTTAAAATCACCAGCGTTACTTCTGTAGAGTTTTTATCTTTTGGTAAGTGCCTAGATGAATGGCTATTCTTGCTGTAAAGATAAAAATCATACGAAAAACATTGCATACACAGTTAAATACCTACCTATTATACTTTTAGCCAAACTACTGTCTAACTTTTAATTAATTGAACATTTAACAAGACTATCTTGAGCTAAAATGAATCCTGAACCAGAGAATGATGAATGAATGAGGAAGAATGAACGATGAACTAGTAGAGAGTGATTCTTATCCACTTTTAATCACTCACTCCACAACTTCCACATCCAGGTATCTTCATAGTAGCAGCCAAGCGCACGCCGTTCGGTAGGTTCGGAGGTGCCTTCAAGGATGTGTACCCTTCAGATCTGCTGGCTGCAGCAGCTAAGGATGCTCTGAAAGCCGGTAGCGTCGCCCCTGAGGTCATCGATACTGTCAATATTGGACAGGTTTATGGGGTCAGTATCCTTATACTTCTCGTATACTTAATGAATAATAAAACTAGGCAACAAATGGATGCCCAATTAGTCAGCTCTAGAGCTGAAAAGGCTCGTCCAGCAAGTGAAGAGCCCTGGTATAAAAGTAGTTATTTTCATGAGGGCACGCATTTTATAGAGAGTCTTTCTCTGGAGATGCGTTACTTGAATCCTGTTCTCGATTATATACACACATCCAAAACCACCCATACCTACACATTCATGGAGAGCTGTTCAACCTTCAACAGCCCAATCATAATAAGTGCCAGTTATTAGAGTGACCAGCAGGGTAATTGCGTAACACACTATCAGTAGCAATCGGTTTCATTTTGACAGTTCAACAGCATTCATTGCGTTATTTACGTTGTTGAGCAGACACACTTTTCGAACATATGGAGCAATGGATTAGCAATATGCTTCAAAATGATTCAAATTGAGAGTAATAGTGTGTTATGCAATTAGGGTGCAGTTATGACGATTTAAATGTGAACGTTATATCCCCAGATCAGTGGCTCATCAGATGGAGGATTATCTCCTCGTCACGCTGCTCTCAAGGCTGGCATTCCGGAAGACAAGCCAGCTCTAGGAATTAGCCGACTCTGTGGGTCTGGTTTCCAAGCTGTCGTTAACAGTGCTCAGGTATGATTTCCCTTTCTCTGAAGAAGCTCTTCTTAGCTTCGATCCTCGAGGTTGTAGTCGTAAAAAAGACCAAGCTTTAGATTTTCAGCTATGGATTTCACCATGTAATGACTTTTAACTGTTTAATTACCTTACGGATTCCTCCAGGCTTGAGACTTACTAAGTCAAAGACGAAAACAATTAGTAAAACCAATTTCTGTTCCCCAGGATATCATCACAGGAGTTGCCCAAATCTCCTTAGCAGGTGGTACAGAGAACATGTCAACGGTACCTTTCGTCGTCAGGAATACCCGTTTCGGAACCGGTTTAGGAGTAAAGATTCCCTTCGAAGATGTCCTGACTGCGTCATCTTTGGATACATCCTGTAACTCCACCATGCCGGAGACAGCTGAGAATCTTGCTGAGAAGTATGGTTTGCATAGGATGGAGGTGGACCAGTACGCTCTGCAGTCACAGCAGAGGTGGAAAGCCGGTAAATAACAACTATATTTACCAAAACCTCATAGAAGCTTAAAATCTTGCATCTCCTGTTCCATTCCTGCTCCAGTTCAGGAAAAGTGACTATCGTTGGTAGGTACTTCGCAAACCTTGGAGATGTCGTCTTTACAGCACTTACTCAATCTTCACAGGTTGGTCGAAGTACATGACGATGCGTCAGTTGGTCGAAGTTCGTGACGATGCCTAAGTAACTCATTTTCACTTTCAAATCAAACAGTCGGCTTCAACACACCCTTTTTTTTCAAGCCAGTACTTCAGGTCATTAAATGCTATATTGTTTTACTTTTAGCGCAAGACCAAGGTGTGTTCAAAGCGGAGATGACCCCAGTGACCGTGAAGGTCAAGCGGCAGGAGAAGGTGGTGGATGTAGACGAACACCCTCGCCCCGAGACCAACACCGAAATGCTCAGCAAACTGCCTGTGCTGTTCAGAAAGGGAGGCGTTGTTACTGCTGGCAACTCTTCTGTAAGTTTATGAGTTAATTACGAAATTTGGAGCTTATCTACATACTGATAAACTAAGATTCCCACAGCCCAAATCCATAAACTGCTGAAGCTAAAAAAAAGACAAAGTAGATTATGTGGAGGCACAGTCAGGACTCAGGATTATGTTGAAATCTTTGGTAAACCATTTATTTGAAAGAAGACTCTTATGCCAATGCCATTGATTAAATCAGATTATAGTCGTTCGCTTAATGCTGGATATTGGCTGAATCCTAACAATATGTCATTCAGGCTGGCTGGACAAATCTTCAAAATAGCTCGCATTTAACTAGGTCAATAGCGCATTTTATGTGACGGCTAAACACCCTTATTTCAGAATTTGTGACGCTACAGAATCTTAGATAATCGATCGAAAACGTGTCCAGCCATCTTGAAAAACCACTTTTCGCTGATCTCTCAATCTCGGTAACGGAAGTGATTTTGACGACTTTTTGTATATCAACGGGCGTCACATAAATTTGTGACAGGCATCGAGCTAAAAGTTTTGTGATACGAACAGCGGTTTAGTAGAAAAATGCAAAAATCTGTGTCCAGCCATCTTGAATTTACGTATAATACTTTTGGCTGGCACCTCTGAATCTCAATAACGGGAGCGTTTTCGAATATGGTTCCTTTACTAACATTTAGTGACGCAATTTGTGACAGTAATAACTTCGATTTATGGCGTCACATGTAAGGGTTTACGAGAAATCAGTAAAAACTTACATGTCCAAATAACCTGCGTTCAAGCTGGCTGGACACATGTATCTCCGCTGCCTGATGATCTACGGCCTTCGAAATATATTCAAATTTTTGTGACGAGGACAATAATGATTTACTGAATTTGTGACAAAGAAACTTTGAGTAGTTTCAAAGATATTGATCATTTAAGTTTTCCCATACAAACATCCATTAATATTGTGAGGTGACCATAATTTTTACATAAATAAAGTCTCAATGGTATTGACATAGAAAGTGTCGATTCCATCTGTTTTTTTTTATTTTTATTATGTCCGACGTTTAAAAGTGATGCCGATACTTATTTTATATAATTATGCCGATATATACTTTTTCATTTAAATACCTTCGAGCATTAGTTATCCTGACACAATGGTGTCAATTCTCTTGTACACCGAACTAAACTATGACTAAAATTACTTACTTTTGGCTATGAGAATCTTAGAGCTATTCTGCATTAAAATATCTAAATTTAAAAATAATTTTGACACAACCAAATCGAATTTGACAATCGCGACTCCACGTGGTAAGTAGGTATTTTTTTTGTTTGTTTGGCTTCGCACGGTTTGTGCATTCAGCCAAAAATTAGGTACTTATTTGCCCTCATCATCATCATCTGTCTAGCCTTTTCCCAACTATGTTGAGGTCGGCTTCCAGTCTAACCGGATGCAGCTGAATACCAGTGTTTTACATGGAGCGACTGCCTATCTGACCTCCATAACCCAGTTACTGGGTAATACGATACCCCTTGGTAAGACTGGTTGTCAGACTTTCGGGCTTCTGACTACCCGTAACGGCTGTCAAAGATCCACGAATGACAGCCAGGATGCTTTCCGAGGCACGGAGGGGTCTCGGTATGTATAGTTGGTCACCCATCCACAGACCAACCGCGGCAAGCGTAGCTTAACCTGATCGATCGACCTGTGCTGCTGTTATTATTTAGCAACGGGCCCCTCCCCGTGTTTTTTTTTTTAGCCGAAGGGGCATAGTGGGGCAACCTCGACCTCCTTGTTATGGAATTTTTCACTGTATGGAAAATATTAAAAATTATTACCAACGTGTTGAGTTTTAAGGGTATGCGGGTTTCTAAAAGGGGATCGAAATTTTCATTATTTTTGCGATAGGACACACCGTTTTCTAGATATAAGCAAAAGAAAAGAAAATCAAAAAACAGTACTGTTTTTGCATCCGAAGTCGAGGTGTTGGTGTGAATTTTAGCTCATGCCAACAAATTTTATTCCACACCTTTTAAGTCGCGATTAAAAATAGTCAGATTTAGTTAGAGAATCTAAATTTTAGGTGAAAAACCTCAAATTCAGAATAGCAAAATTACTATTTTCTCTAAACTATTAACTCAGTGCAATCTTAGTGCTGTCAAACTAAAATTTAGTTAAGTTGTGTCACTTTAGTTAATTTCAGAATGGGAAATCATCATTTGACAGGAATAAACTAAATTTTGGTGATTTGTAGTCTAGTTTAGACGCATTTGTGACAAGAGAATCGGCACCAATACCTACCTATGTACTTACCATGAAAAACACCAATACCTACCTACTAAAAAGAGTAGGTATCTGCACGTAAATAATCAATAACATCAAAAAATTACCCCCCCCCCCCCCTTCCTCACTTCTACACTTTTGTCATCTATCGATTTAAGGCGAAAGCGCTAGGGTAGCCCGCGAAATCCAATTTTTTTTACGTTTTTTGCAATTTGCTGGCAGTATTAAGTTGTACGTTGATTAAAATATGATTCGCGGCCGTAAAAAATATGTATTTACAGAATTATAATCTATAAATTCATCAACACAACTCTCTAAGACCAAAGTAATCCCCAAGAATGACTATTTCATGAAATTTTCACATTTGGGGATTATACTAACTTAACAAGTTGTATTACTGATTGTTGTAATGATTATAATTCTGTCAACTACTATCACCAAAACACGGATTTTCGTCCATTAAAGAAAACACCTTAAAATATACTTAGTCCTACATAAAACCTACAATATTGGTAACCCTACTGCAGTGTTTGTATGGGAAAATTTAAATGATCAATATCTTTGAAACTACTCAAAGTTTCTCCGTCACAAATTCAGTAAATCATTATCGTCCCCGTCACAAAAATTTGAATATATTTCGAAGGCCGTAGATCATCAGGCAGCGGACATACATGTGTCCAGCCAGCTTGAACGCAGGTTATTTGGATATGTAAGTTTTTACTAATTCCTCGTAAACCCTTACATGTGACGCCATAAATCGAACGTTATTACCACGGAATAGAAAAAACAGTGGAAGTGCCCTTAGACTTCCTTAATACGGGAACCAGTGTCGCCAAACTCACACATTTGCAAATTAAAATGTACATTGCAATACACAGAAAACGGTGATTTAATTGGTTACAAATTATAAATGCAACTTTGGCGAAAAGTTTATTTATTGTTGTTCAAAATTAAGTCTTATTACAACCTTTGAAGGTTGTTTTTATTTTACATGTCAAAATCAATGAAGACCGTTTTCCCATCTAACAATCAAATTCGAGCAATCAACAACAAGTTCAGCTACTCAACGCTAGAGGGCGCTGTAAACAATTTACTCTATTTAGCACGCTAATATCATTGAAATAGTTGTCATATTCGTATGCACCTGTTATCTATTTTTCTACCCAGCAAGGGATGAGGACAAGATATCGATAAAAAATTTAATGTCGATATTTGTACAATGTAATAATTAAAATCTTTTATCATACGTAGTGGACCAAAGTCCGTTAAGTATGAAAGGTAAAATGGTTAGGGGAATTGCTTCAGGTAGCCCGCGAAATTCAAATATTTTTTTGCAACTTGCAAGTAAGTATTAGGATGTAGGTATGTTGATCAAGGTTTGATCATATTCATCAATACAACTCTTTAGATCAGGTAATCCTAAAATCATGAAATTGTCGTATTTAGGATTACCTGCTCTTAAAGAGTCGTATTGATGACTTTAATGATTATAATTCTGTAAATACATCCTTGTTACGGCCGCGAATCAAATTTTGATCACCATATAACCTAATACTGACTTGCAAATTGCAACAGAAAATAAGAAAATTTGGATTTCGCGGGCTAACTGGAGCCGAACTGAAAATCGAACCATTTATTTCAATTAATCGAGAAGAACGACAACGAGTACATAATACTTCATGGTAAGGTATAAGGTTTCACTATATTCGACTTTGGACCTCGTATCATTTACGCATAATTTGATACACATTTCTCGTACTTTTATTTATTTAAGTACAGTAAAATTAGTTTAAAAATACACATTTTATTATTTTATCGATACCGAACTATTTGAATGTGTCCCATCCCTAATCGAGTAGCGTCGAAGTTTCTAGAATGTATACGATGATATTCAAGACAGCGAGCAAGTTGATTTACACTTTGATCAATGGACATAAGGTAGTTTTTAGTTCGCAACAAAGTAATAAATATGCTTTTGTCAATAAAAACAATTATATTGAAATAAATCATAGTTTTATTGTTACTGGTGATACGATACACCTCCGCAAGATACATTCTTTGTCCTGCTATCATTTTTGCATATAAAAATTGCACAATAAGGCCTGTTTGTAATATTTTTCGTTGCGTTCGAGACGTCGTATCGCAGCAAGTAGCTAATCGCGACTGAGCCGGTGTTGCGGAGCTCCGCATAATTGTGACACGCGCGCGATAGCTGCGAGGCACTTCCACTGTTTTTCTCTATTCCGTGGTTATTACTGTCACAAATTGCGTCACTAAATGTTAGTAAAGGAACCATATTCGAAAACGCTCCCGTTATTGAGATTCAGAAGTGCCAGCCAAAAGTTTTATACGTAAATTCAAGATGGCTGGACACAGATTTTTGCATTTTTCTACTAAACCGCTGTTCGTATCACAAAACTTTTAGGTCGATGCCTGTCACAAATTTATGTGACGCCTGTTGATATGCAAAAAGTCGTCAAAATCACTTCCGTTACCGAGATTGAGAGACCAGCGAAAAGTGGTTTTTCAAGATGGCTGGACACGTTTTCGATCGATTATCTAAGATTCTGTAGCGTCACAAATTCTGAAATAAGGGTGTTTAGCCGTCACATAAAATGCGCTATTGACCTAGTTAAATGCGAGCTATTTTGAAGATTTGTCCAGCCAGCCTGAATAACAATCGGCAACATCAAAAAATATTTTTCTTAAACTTCTTTTATTACGAACAGGGTGTAAACGACGGTGCTGGAGCGCTGGTCCTAGCAAGCGAGGAGTCTGTCAAGCAGAATGGCTTTAAGCCCCTAGTAAGACTACTAGCCTGGTCCGTAGTGGGAGTGGATCCTTCCATCATGGGCATCGGACCCGTGCCAGCCATACAGAACCTGCTGACTGCCACCGGACTGAAGCTTGATGATATCGATTTAGTAGAGGTACGTACATCTTCTGCCAAGAGAAGCTCATTTATTTCAACTGGATATGTGGTTTAGAAGTTTCCGGAATAACTTTTTCAGATCAAACTCTGATTTAGCTATATTGAGGATGAATAATTCCTTCATGATTATATGGAGGGATCCATATAGTCATGAAGTCAGATGTTAGAAGTCAAAGCAATTCAAAATAATTATGTTGTTTCACATAAACCTACATGGGGATTGGTCACTTATGATATGTCAGAAGCTAGGTGCACGGTTCCAATTGGTCGTTTCTTAAGGAGAAAAGTCTAAGCGAAGAACCTAAGAAAAGAGCCTAAACCTATCGGAATCAATGGCAAAACCACAGCAGACAATGACATTTCTAAAACGCACGACTTTTGAGGCTTGCTTTTTTTTTGCCTGGTAACCATAATAGGTTCATATCATATTCCTAGTCGGTGTGACTCGAGGGAGCCACCATTGGTAAAAGTCATGATAAACATTTTATCAAACAGTCCTCGTCATCAACAGATCAACGAGGCGTTCTCGGCTCAGACTTTGGCATGCGCTAAGGAGCTGGGCTTGGACCAGAGCAAACTGAACGTCAACGGTGGAGCCATCGCCATGGGACACCCAGTCGGCGCTTCAGGAGCTAGGATTACCGCACATCTTGCTCATGAGCTTAGGTAAGCGGGCATTCCTATTACAAATGGATATTTAATTATATCGCCACTACCAATAAAAGGCAATTTTTTCTGCTGTTATCTTAGGGGCGGCGAAATACATGACTGAACAAGTTTCGGTAGCAGTTACCGGCTTCTCATTGGTGGCAATGTACCACTGATTTCAATCGCAGCAAATGTATGTGTCCCTATATACAGGGTTATTTGAAAAACACCAGCCATTGTAGTCTTTGAATGTATGCGCGTTGACGAGCCACGAGTATGTAAGCATTACTAAGGATCGTGTCTCGAACTTCTAATATTTCAGCCTACCCTCATGAGGAAAAGGCGTAAGTTTATGTATGTTCATCGAAGCGCAGGCCTTTCTTCCTTCGCCAGGTTATTAACCAAAAGCCTCATTCCTATTACATGACTATGTGACTAACTTGTAACTAAAAGGGTGCTCTTTTATTTTTTATATTTCAGACGTCGTGGATTGAAGAGAGGCATCGGTTCAGCATGCATAGGCGGTGGACAAGGAATCGCCCTCCTTCTTGAGACTGTTTAACTTATTATGAAGATCATTTCCATCGTATATATTGTATGCATTTTATCGATCTCCGAACAAAATTGTAAATAATGAAATACTTGAATAAAATATAGGTACGTTATTATTTTTGTTTAGTCTTTTCATTTTATAGACCAGAGCTATTCTGTAAAAATCTCACCGTGAAAACTAAGGTGAAGTGAGCTGTCATTCCACCTTATGCTAGGGATTACCTCTATTGATAGCTCACTTCACCTAAGTTATCATGGTGAGATTTTTACAGAATTGATCGGCTGATTCGATAATTTTTGAAACCAAAAAAAACAATAGTAGGATGAAACCCATTGGAAAAGGAAGAGAATATAACAAAAATAAAAGGAAAAATAATTTACGGGCGATCTGAGGTCGGGAAGTGGATGGGGGTGCGTTTTTAAGGCTAAAAAACGGTTTATCTCGATTTCCGGTAAAACAAATTTTATGGAAAAAAGTTAAATGCCAAAGTTGTAGGTAATAAAAAGATCTACAACTTTTGTATTTACTTCCACTTTTTTCACATAACCTCAAATTTATGTGAAAAATTCTAATAACCAAGTATTGGTTTTTAATTTTTATCTTTTACAAAAATCTTTTTTTTTTTCACGTATTTTGGTGAATACTTACCTAAGTACCTTTTTGTCCCAATAACACAGTATTTTTTTTTTTATTTAAAATATTTATTTTTTCACCTTAATTTGACATAATACCGAAAGCACCCTAATTGTCAATCGAAATTTCTCACGTCAAAATATCAGCTTTTTCTAAAAAAATCGGTAAGCTTTTTGTTCGTTGAAATCTCTACTTTCTGATGGTATAAAAAATATACATTATTTAAAGTACTTAAATGTTTTCAGAAAATGCAAAAAACCAAAAAAATTCGAATCCGTAATTTTTTTTAATCATTGTGTACAATTTTGAACTATTTATTAAAATTTACACTTTAATTACTCGAAAAACGTAATTTTCCGTGTTGATAAACAAAAAACAAATCCATAGGTCACTCACGTATATAAGTTATCTTAAAATAGCAATAAATAGGCATCTAGGCATATAATTTAAAGAAGATTCTACAACTTTCTCAAAATATTGTAATGTCTTGTTAAATATTAACTTATTCGGTTGTTAATTATAGTAGTATATTTCGATTTGCAATTTTTTTTATCTTTATTACATGGAAAATTACGTTTTTCGAGTAATTAAAGTGTAAATTTTAATAAATAGGTAGTTCAAAATCATAATGATTTAAAAAAAAATTCGGCTTCGAGTTTTTTTGGTTTTTTGCATTTTCTGAACACATTTACTATAGTAATGTATATTTTTTATACCATCAGAAAGTAGAGATTTCAACGAACAAAAAGCCTACCAACTTTTAAAAAAAAAACAAGTTATTTTGACGTGAGAATTTTCGATTGAAAATGAGGGTGCTTTTTCGGTATTAAGGTGCCACTTTTCGATATTTTTTCTATACAAATTCGGGAGAATATTACTCCACTGTTTGACATTGTGTCATTTGTTGTGCATTGTGATATCGTTTTGTCTTATTATTAATTGTGTCTGTACGGAAACAGAATAGTAAAACAAAAAGCCATTAAAGGTTATGAGCCATCTAAGATTAGTTTTTCTTGCTATTTTTTTAACGTAACTTTGGGTGTAAGTAAGTAATAAAAGAACTTAAAATCTTCAAAACCAAGTCCGTACCGACAAAACTCAGTTATCCAAGAGATCAATAAACTTTATTTGTAATTGATTTATGCAGTGGTTTTTTCATAAAACTCGATTTTCGGAAGCACTTTTCGAATTTTTTTACGCGCCTATCAGTTCAGAACGGTGTTTCTGTGCGTGAAAACTAGACGTTGTTCGTGTAGACTACCGTCTAAATGCTCATCACTGATACTAGCACTGTCGGATACGAAGCCAGACGAGACAGCGTGCTTTTTGGCCATGACCAGCAACGAGTTCGAGCTCGCGACTAGTTTACTCTTAAGTCAAAAATAAGGTGAAGAAATAAATATTTGAAATAAAAAAAAATACAGTGTGTTTGGGATACAAAAAGGTAAGTTTTCACAAAAATTTCGCGAGTAAAAGTTTTTTTTTTTTTGTAAAAGATAAAAATAAAAAACCAAAAACTTGGTTATTAGAATTTTTCACATAAATTTTGAGTTTATGTGAAAAAAGTGTAAATACAAAAGTTGCAGATCTTTTTATTACCTACAACTTTGCCGTTTAACTTTTTTCCATAGGACTTTTAGTTTTGCCGGAAATCGAGATAAACCATTTTTATCTTTAAAAACGCAACCCCATCCACTTCCCGACCTCAGATCGCCGGTAAATTATTTTTCCTTTTATTTTTGTTATATTCTTTTCCTTTTCCACTGGGTTTCATCCTACCTACTATTATTTTTTTTCACTTTTTACCATTTTCAATAGCTTCAGCCCGTCTATTATTAATATTTCTATGCAAAAAAAAAACCCAAGAAATTACTTTTTCCCCGAAACTTAACAGTAGCAGTAGCTAAAGTCGAGCACGCTAGGTTCTCTGTTCGATTCCCGGATAAATACCTAACCCAGTAACAACGTGCGAGGAGATATTTTGGGAGCAGCATCATAGGTACAATACATCTTATTACTACTGCTCAGAACTCTCATTTTCAGAAACGATAAGATCCGTATCGAGTTATCGCCACAATAGCTTAACATTAATTTGTTAAAAGTGTTAAAACACGCCTATCTTAATACATATTTAAAATGGATGTTGATCCTCGCTGTACATAATATCTTTATATCAACATTATTTATGTAGGTATGTACTTGCGTTGATAACACACCTATCAACATTTTAGTGTACGAATACGAGTTTTGTTCAAAACACGTTTCATTTCATTCGTATAATTTGTGTCTTTTGAACTCAGTTCAAGATGGCGACTGGAACAAAAGGTTAGTCTTTTCAAAATTATGTATTCGATCGTTGTTTGGAATTAGCGATATTTTTTATTGATAGATAAGGTGTTAATTTATAGAGGAGCTTTAATAGAAGAGAAGTTGTACTACGATTGTGAACTTTAACACGTTGAATTTAAAGTCGAGATTAGATTAAATTGTTTTATATTTTATCAGTGTTGTTTGTTTAGTAAAGCAGAGGTGTTTATTGAATTTTCGGTACATTCGGGTTCAAAGTCGAGATTATTGATACAAGATTATTTATTGTTTTGAGATTGCCAAATAAATTACGTAACATACAGAAAACATGGGATAATGATGATTATCTAAACACTTGTAGGTTCTAGTTTAAAAAGGCACTTAATTTTTCAGCGATTTTCATTATTGGCGCGAAAAGGACGCCATTTTGTAGTTATGGCGGACCCCTGCGAGAGTTACCAGCATCACATGTATTTGCGGCCGCGGCAAAGGAGGCTATTAGTTCGGCCAACGTAGACCCTTCGCTTATTGATAATACCATCGTTGGAAATGTTAATTTTGTACGTACCTACTTACTAATTTATATTCATATATTTCTATTCTTTTTTTATCGTCTTGATTCGATTTTGTTTGGAGTCCACATGAAATAAAATATTATTTACCTACGCATTTCAACAGTAAGCAGGTAGTAGAAACCAATGATAACTCGAAACGACATTATTTTCAGTTGAGCCAATGTGACGGTGGTAAAACGCCGCGGTACTGCGGCATTTACTCAGGAGTTCCCATCAGCAGCCCAGCACTGGGCATCAGTAAGGCTTGCGGGACTGGACTGCAGGCTATCATCAACAGTGCTGTGGTAAGAAAATATCGAGCCATTGCCGCCGAATTATCGTAAGCGACAAAAATCTAATTTTACGGGAGGTTTGTTTTAATTATTTTTACTATCAGTTGCGCTATTAAATTGAAATTTAATTAAAATTTGCTATTACTTTAATAATTGTTGTATTTTGGCGGGAAAGTCCAAAAAAGCCAAAGCCATTGTCCATTATAGTTTAAAATGTTGTTTAAAAAAATTTCGCTTACGATAAGTCGACGGTAATGGCTCGATAAAACACTTGATTCGATACATGAGACTAAACATCGAGTAAAGTTTATTCTAGACCTCCTAAATAAGACAAGTTGAAGTTTCCTTAGGACATGGGTTTATGCAAACTCAGGATGTTATTTATTAGAAGAGCTGGGGACCGCAGAACCTTGAGAAAAAGTTAAAAAGTCGCATGTGGTTGTTATTTCACCTCTACCAATAACCTTCGAACCGGAATACATCCACGCTTCTTGGCATTCGATTTGGCAGTAGTAGATACTTCTTAAAAATTTTAACTTGTAATACTGAAAAGTTGAAAACTCACTGAATATTCCACTTTTCAGGACATCATAACAGGCAATTCAATGATCACGCTAGCAGGGGGCACAGATCTAATGTCCTCACTACCCATGCTTGTAAGGAACGTTCGATTCGGAACAGCGTTAGGTGCATCATACCGGCTTGAAGACCACATACAGAAACAGATTCCTGACAGTTATACTGGGCTGACGATGCAGAAAATGGTAGAGGATTTGGCCAAGAAGTATGGCGTGACGAGAGAGGAAGTAGACGAGTTCGCTTTGCAGAGCCATTTGAAGTGGCAAGCAGGTAACTAGTACTGAAAGAACAGTATCACCACATCAGCTGGATTGGTACCGGCCCGAAATACCGCCGGGCTTAAAAGGCGGCCGGAGCAGACTGGATTTAAAAGTCTGAGAACTGGGCTGGGTGTTGTAGCGTAAGAGAGGCTTATGTCCACCAGCGGACTGCGATAGACTGAGTTGATGAAGCGGAATTGGTGACAAACCTTACAATTTCTGTTCCAGCTGAAGAATCAAAAGTATTTGAACAAGAGTTGGTCAGCATAACTGCGACTATCAAGAAGAAGCAAATAGTAGTAGTGAAAGATCAACTGTCAAAGTCAATAAAGAATGAAGATCTGAGTAAATTGACAACTCTAATAGATAATGGGGAAGTTTTGACTTCTGGTAACACCTCGGTAAGTTTTCTATCTATAATATTGTATATTAAAGAACGATTGCGCAGACAAAACCGCAGGCCTTACTAGACAAGGCTTGTCTTGGTTTTAGTGGGCACCGATTACAAATTCCATGTGGCGGACTGCGGTTCCGCCGAATACCTGCTTGTTACAAAACAGTTTTACATGCCATCATAATGCTCACTTCCTACTCCAGTTCTAACTACCAACTTCAGTTCTATGGATCCTTTTGGACCGTTGCAGGTGCCAGCAGATGGAGCAGCAGCACTTCTCGTGGCTCATGAAGAAGCAGTAAGGAGGCACGACCTTCGCCCACTAGCCAGATTAGTCGGGTGGACATGTGTGGGAGTACACCCCAAAGATGCGGGCATAGGAGGAGTTCATGCTGTTAAGAAACTGCTAGAGGAACAGAAGCTGAGGGTACATGATGTGGACCTGTTTGAGGTACCTACGGTAAACTTACTTATTTTGTCAATGACGACGAATTGATGTGATTTGGTTTTAATGACCACCGACATACTCTTCTCGAGAATTGAAATATTTATTATTATTATTTGTGTAAATTAAAATTAGAATAAAAAACCTGTAAGATATGATAGACACTGGCCCCGATTCTGTTGTTCACAAACTAAACTAAATTTAAATTCAGTGTATCTTTTTCTTTCTATTTCAATATGAAAAGGACAGAAGATAAATATTAGTTTAGTCCCGTCAAATTAGATAATCCATAGACAAGTTAGACGAGATTAAAATAATGGCTACTAAAAATACGTCAATTTACGTCAGGCGCTGACTAATTTGACAGGACTAAACTAATATTTATCTTCTGTCTTTTTTATAATGAAATAGAAAGAATAAGATGCACTGAACTTAAATTTAGTTGAGTTTATGAACAACAGAATCGGGGCCACTATAATAAAGTCACCTGTTTCATAGACATTTAGCAAAAATTGTCCCGCCTCGAGTGACTGTGAGAAAAAAAAATATCTAAATTCCAGATTAGTTCCAAGAGAACAGAATAAATTCTAAGCAAATCCACGCACACAGATATTTATTGACCCAGCAGGATATTTACTGACTTTTATAGAGAAAATATGGAATTGCAGATAAACGAAAACTTTGCATCTCAAGCCGTCATAGCAGCCAAAGATCTGAAGATAGACCTAAGTAAAATAAACGTAAGCGGCGGAGCGCTGGCCATAGGGGACCCTATCTCGGCAACCGGGGCAAGAATGGCCACACATCTTGTACATGAACTTAGGTAAGTTTTGGGACATTTTTGTTTTACTACAGGTATAGTTGACCTCGTAATTGCTTTACTTTTGGCAACAATTCCCAGTAAAGGGGTTCGAAGATCCGTCGCATACCTACCTGTCCGCCATTTTGATATTTTTTTTCAAAATGGCGGCCACGCATGAAACCTATAGGTAATAATTCGATAACGGACATAAATGCAATCAGAAAACCTACTAAGACCAAGCCCCGTAGTGCCATGTTTCCGAGTCCAAAGTTGATAACGTGACATCCATATTTTTCTAATAAAATGTTTGATTACTTTAACTTTCAGAGTGATTATTTCAAACATCTAAGCAACAAGATGTAAGCAAGTGATGACAGCTATCGATTTATATAGGTTTAATGTGTGCCCACAATTTTTAAAAAAAAAATCATAATGGACAGTAGGTATGCCAGGCTCCTTAGAAAAATCTTCAATCCCCTTTAAAACTTCAATAAGGTTAAAATTATCTAACTGTCACCTATCCAAATAGGCCTTGCTGTTTTATGACGTGCAAGTGATATTCAACCTTATGGTGATAAAAAAAAATGAGGTCGATTATACAAGATAGATTTTAAAAAACTTAAAATGCTATATCTGTCCTTGTCATTCTGATATCGATGGAGTGAGAGAGTAGTAGAGTAAATCTTGTTTTAGTTGACTGATGCTTTATACTTTATTTATTTTCATATTTTCCCTGTTTTTATTTTAGTCGGCGTAATTTAAAACGAGGAATTGCCGCTTCGAGCTGTGGTGGCGGTCAAGGCGTAGGAATTTTACTGGAGAAAATATAATTTAATTAAATGTACCTATCCTTATTATTTTAAACCAATGAAGTGAAAGCAATAATATTGAATGATGGTTTATTTATGCTAGGTTTAGAAATTATTTCTGAATTTATTTACGTCAAATAAAATCATAATTTTGTCTGTAAAAACACACTGATTACAAAAAATGTGACTGAATTGTGTAGGTATCTATAGAGCTAAATATAAATAAAATCTCAGTTTTTTAAAATACATAATATAATGACAGTAAAAGCAGTCACATAATAAACAAATTGTATTGACTTAACTGCTAACCAGGGCAGTGCTCATTTGCAATTACATTTTATTATACATACACATGATTACATTAGCTAATAAACTTTACATAATAACTTATTACATTACAGCAACTGTATGATATTCTTCTAATATAATATAGATATCAGAATTGTGTATACTTAAAGATATTTATATCTAATCTAATCTACACTTTATAACAAGCATTTATTATAGTAATAAAAAAATGGGAATCATACAAATCTCATGGAATATTAACCCATTGGAGGACACTGAACGAGACACAATAAAATCTTTATTGTTGGTTTCAATGGGTGTTTAGTGTCCCGCAAAGAGTTAATTTGAATACTCTAAATATTTATAACTTATGATATTTCAGATTCAGATTATGTCAGTGTTTCACCTTTGGTTACCTGAAAAGAAATAAAAATTGTAAAAATAACCGAAATTTTGTTTTTTTACATTTATGTTTGTAGTGTGTGTGAGAAAAACTAGAGGTGTGTGATGATTTCGACTTGCGTGAAAGAAAAGCTGATTTTTGGTGCATTTATTCGGTTTTGTTTTTTAATTTGGTGTTGACTAATTTACACTTTTATTGGAATGTGAAGAAATAAAAACTATGCTTACTGTGATAAAAATTATTTTAAAAACTTTTTTAAATACACTGATACATTGTCTCTTATTAATATGTAGTGCCATTTTCTCCAACTAATTGCAATCAGCACATATAAACTGTGTTTAAGAGATGTCAGTGTTGATATTCCACAATAATGATGATACTGACAGCACTTGAATGTGGTTTACAGTCCTTTCACAGTTATTTTACTTCTGATTTTGCATCACCGTCCAAATCACAGTGATCTTTATTCTCATTCCAATAAGGTTGCTGTTAGGTTGCTGCCACTAACAATTCTGTCAAAATCATTGTGATCTTTATCCTTTTCACAATAAGGTTGATGTTAGGTTGCTGCTGTCAGAGGCAAAATAACTGTGAATGGACTGCAGATGTGCTGATCGCATTCAGATTCATTGGTAAAATGCACCTTTCGAGATCATAATTATAAGTAACCAAAAAATATATTTTAAAAACTACATAATAATTATAAAATTCCACTAGAATAGCTTACAATTTTACTAATTCTATAGTTCTACTGGTTTTGGTCCGTCCACTAGTTTCAGCTCCTGGGTTTGAATTCCAGGTTGGCATTTCTGTTAAAAATTTTGTTCTGTTCAATTTTTTTGTTAAGAGTACTATTATTATTTGATTTAGAAATTGTGTCCAATGGGAAAAGCGCTGCAATGTAAGTTAATAGCTATTCCCGAAACTGAGCAAACACAAACAGGAATAGAGCTATCAAATTATTATTATCAAAGAAAATGTAGACTTCCACATCCTATTTCAAAAGTTTTATCCTGGTACAACAAGAAATGAATGGTCATTCATGAAATCAGGACAATTGTAAGGTAAAGTAATTTAATAGGCACTCACACAAGCTTCCAAGTAGTCAATCTTCCTTTCCAATGAAGTTAGTTTTTCATTTAGTGTGGCAAGGCGGGATCGGCAGGACATGTCTGAAAATGTATCAAAAATTGTTGTTTGAATAGTCGTGCTACTTTCACAATAAGATCCAATAAGATCCGATCATCAATTCTGTAAAATCTCACTTAAAAACTTAGGTGAAGTGAGCTGTCAATCCACCTTACTAGGGATTGACACTATTGACAGCCCACTTCAACCTCACTTCACCTAAGTTTTAACAGTGAGAATTTTCAGCATAGATTGGCAGTGACAATGATACAGTTTCTTTATAGTTTAGGTAGCCCTCATCAGCAATTTACTCACGAACAAATTACATGCAAGCAAAAAGTCCTTCAGATTCTTGGAAAAGAAAACAGTGTTTATGTGTGGCAATAAGAAAACAGGAACTCGCCGGTTTCAATTACTATAAAAATATTGAACTAAAATTGAAAGTTTTAGGTATCCACAGCTATGAATCATTACGAAAGCAGACAACACAGTTTCATTTTTGTCTAGACACGTTGGTATTGTTGATCGAAGCTAGACACTAAACTATCTCAAATAGGGTAATCGTGAAGATGATACCTGATCTAATAACATGTTAACAGAGCTTAATACTTAAACAAATAAATGTGTTTATAAATAACGTACCAAATGAATTGAGGAAATCTGTGATCTTCTTTATGCTGCCTGTTATTACTTCTATGTATTCCCTGTTCGCCCAGTCCTGCTGAATTTGTTTCTGTATGGTCTCTCTTGGGGGCGTCGACATTTTTACAAATACTTTTGTGTATTTCAAGAAATGTTTTAGTTATTTTCAATAAAATTACAACTCGCCAAGCCCTTAGCAAAATAAGCTCCGCTTTTCGCTTTCAATGGTAAGATTCCAGATCTTCAACCTGATCAGCATTTACAGCATGAAAACCAGGAATTTTGGCTATCTAATAGTAAATTATGCCAAGAATTGTAGCAAATCCTGAAATAGAACGTCATATTTGACATTTGATGAATGACAGTAAAAAGTTGCCAAAGGATAATATTCAAAAAAAAAAAAAAAGATGGAGCCATCAATATAAAATTGGAATTGGAATTGGATAATATCCTACGATTTAACCATGAATAATGTATTTATAGGCAGTGTTTAATTTTGCTTCGTTTATTCCAAGTCAAGGCCTAGTTACTTAGAAAGGGAATATCCCTGATTCTATAAAAATAAAAGACAAAGGAAATAGTTGATTTCAAGCATGATTGCCAGCAAAAATAAAATTTTCTTACGTTTTTTGCAATGAGCGATTTTCCGAGCAGCTTTTTAAAAAAAAAAAGGGTTCCAGGAGAGCGCGCTAGATGGCGCTATACTAACTACGGATTTTTTTTTTTTTCGTTGTAGTGTGGCAATGACATGAGCGCGTTCAGGGATGTCCTACAAGTATACCGGAAATGCATTTTGACTAAATTTTATCTCACTCCGAAGCACGCTAAAATTTCGCCGGCTGTCAAACTGCTCGTAAACTGCCCGTTCAGAGGCGCACAACTGTCAATGTCAACTTGACATTTGGCGAAATTTTAGTCGATTGCCCGTTCACGGGTGTATGTCAAAACATGAAAGAACATTCGTGAACGTGCCCATGACATTTTCACCTAGGTACACCTTAGTTAGAACATGCACAGTATACAACTCCGTTACACATAAAACAAAATACAAACATGGATTGTTTAAACTTACTTGGTTGTAATACAGATAAAGGTGTTCTTACAAAATCATTTGTTGTAAAATGCGCTGAGCATATTTGAGAATACTTTCGTATGGTCAGTCCAGGCTGAATCTGTTTGATTGCTTGAATCCATTGTGCTCTACGAATTTCATCTTTTGGGAACAGATGCTTGCCTTCATTCTTGCATAAATAAACAAGGCAGGGGTGTTTGTTAACCTTACGAGTTTCCTTCTCATTAGACATTTTGTGATGTGTGTGACATTCTAATCAGAATTGACGGCTCTGATTAGTTTTTCTTTTTTCTATCAGTATTTCTTGGTTTTTGGCTACGAATAAGTTTTTGGATATATACACTAAACAGATTGAAAAAAGTAAGTACGAATTATCGATAAAGAAATGATAATGATAACTTTATTAATTATTTCTTTGTAAACCGGCTGAACGGAGTTTTTATCCTTTGCCATGATGAACCATACAAGCACCGAGCATTTTAAAAAGTTTTTTCCGTAGTTAGCATAGCGCCATCTATCGAAGTCAATAGAACTGAATGGACCACATATTTTTAATCTGTATCCAGCTGTCAGAAAATCCCTCATTTGCAGGTCAGTGTCAGGTTGTATCTTGATCAAAATTTGATTCGCGACTATAACAGGTACGTATTTACATAATTATAATCATTATAAATATTCATACATCTTTATAAGTGAGATTTGTACCACAAACACTTTTCACTAGGAGATTTCTTCTTGTGGTACAAATCTAACTTAGGAAGATGTATTAATGATTCTAATGACTATAATTCTGTGAATAAGTATCTGTTATAGTCGCGAATCATATTTTGATCAAGATACAACCTGGAAATTGCAAAAAACGTAAGAAAATTTGAATTTCGCGTTAATCACTGCGCAATCACCTTATATAGATTGTCATTCTTCTTCTGCTTCTGCCTTAAACTATAGAAATCATATGGACCCGAAATGTTTGACTATAGAAAAATACAGTTGTACAAATATGAGGCTTATCGACGCCAAAATCATAAAAATATTGCCATCCCTTTTTAACTTTCTTAATTTTGCATATGTGAAAAAGGAAAACAGTGTTTTTGACAGTGACTATAATGGCAATCCTTCATTCCTAGCGTCACTAAAATACCTATTTGCGGCCGGTCGCCATTTTATCCTCTCACTGTTAGGTACCAAAGTTGGGTACGTCAACTGTCAAATGCTCTTGAGCTGTGGATATAATTTGTGAATTTTGGAGTAATTTGCTGTGTTATTGTGTTTGAACTCGGTTCTATAGTGGAAGTCGTCAGTAGCAAGATGCCCAATTGCAATATGTGTGGATGTGGCATCAAAAGAAGCAGAAATCACCCGAAAACAATCAGCACCAGTATGTGTACTTAATTTCATCTGAAATATCATTAGAATTAGAGGATAAACAAAAGATTCTGCATTCGTTGAAGAGTTTCAACAGCAAAGCATTCATATTTTCCCTTTTCTTATTATTTTCAAGTTGTATTTCATGAAATCATTTTCTTTGTTATTTTAGGGATAGAGTAGTGCATTTGACATTGTTATATTTATCGATAATGCTATTTTATGGTTCTTTAATGGTTGGAAACAATCGGTGTGGAAAATTTAGAGATGTCAACAAAAACAATTCCTAATTGAAGAATCTAGTTTCAACCGGACACTGAATAAAGTAATTGAGACAGAGTGGGAGATGTCTCTCGCTTGTGTTCAATATCTATTAAAGCTTACTTATATTTTATTTGTTTCAGATTTATAAAGAGAATTAAAGGACAAATGTCAAAAACAGCCCAAGAAGATAAAGAGACTTAACGAGAAATTGTGTCCTTCGGCCTCATTCGGGGTCATATAAACATTATTTGAGTTTAGCATCTTCCGTTTTCGTGTCACATCTATATAGGTATATGCAACTAACTCCTTCTTGACAACACTATGATGACGTATTTCTGACCGCGTTCACTAGGTGGCTGCAGCGCTCCAAGTCGTTCATTGGCGTCCTGTTTTTCGGACGGTTCGCATCTAAATTTAAAAAGTTAACGTTGTTGGCGTTCGACATTCTTGGAATAGAAAAATTTTAATTGAATTCTTAGAAAACTATAGTTGTTACTAGTTTATTTTGTTAACGCTGTTAGCGTTCGGTATATGCTAAGAAATATAAACATTAAAGATTGAATTTTAAAAGTGAATTATTTGAAAAGTGATAGTTTTTTACGATGGCGGATAGAATACAGCCGCGTAATCGTAAAGAATCTGATTCGTCATCAGATTCATCAAGTTCCTCGAGTTCCTCTGAATCATCCTCGTCTGATTTAGAGGTTGATCAGGTAAATAAATCCCGTAAGAGGAAGAAGGTAAGTAAGAAGAAGAAAAGTAAGCGTCATCGAGGACAAAGCAAGGTAATCAAGAATCTTGCAAAACAGGTCAGTGATTTAACAAATTTATACTTCTACCCACATAATATGTATTATGAGAATGAAAATGATGATTGTGATAATCCGATATATAATGGCGAAAATTTCGAAAGGGCACATGATCAACCGGTCACAGAACCAGTCTCAGATCCTGTACCAATTCAATCATTTGATTTTGATTTGGCAACGCAATTAAAGGAGCCAGCAGTCACGGTAACTCCATCTAATCAGTTAGACTTGCTCAATTCTATTCAATATTTTAATAATGATAACTGGAATAATGTTCGATATGTGGAATCACAAAAGGTTTATAATGCTCGTCCTGGATATGTCGACCTTGAAGTAAACGATGAGATCAAATCTTTAGAAAAAGTTACCCATCTACCCTCTGCGGATAAATTTCTGGGCGCCGTAACCCGCGCGCTGGTAATGAAAAGCGACGCTATGCAACAGGGTTTTAGACAGATAGTGGACTGGGCTAGGGATACAGGTAGCATGGACCCAGAACAATTGGCAATAAAATTAAAAGAGATTTTTTCCGGTGAATATCAAAAGGTTTCACGTGATTGTTTGCAACTAGTTTGTGGCCGTAGGGCCGATATAATTGAACAAAGACGCGAAGTGTTCATTAAGCAATTAAGAGATAAATCATTTAAGCCGTGTTTGAAGAAAATACCTCCGTCTAGTGAATTTTTGTTTGATAAAGTACCTTTCAGTGAATTTATTAAGAATAATGGCGGAGTTAACAAAATTTTTTATGTAAATAAAATTATTTTTTCTGGGCAAGAGAAGAAAACCCCTAGATCCCAGGCGGCGTACCCTGGACCTAGTGGATATCAATCGTCCAGTCGCGCTTCGGCACTGACGATGAACTATAGATTTCCTCCTCCTCAGAGTGCAGGAGCCTTTTATAATAATTATCAAGCAATGAACCCGTTTATTAATAATCCAAAATTTTTTCGTCCTCAACCGAGAGGACAACTGGCTGGACAGCGCTTTTACCAGCCCTATAGTTTTAGAAAAAATGAATCACAAAACCATTCTCAACGGGGCAAGGGCTCGGCTAAATTCAATAAAAAGTTCTGACTCGGATCAAGATTTTTTGGGGGGGTGCTTACAAAATCATGTAGCGGAGTGGAAGAGACTGGGGGCACCAGAACCATTAATAAAAATAGTAAAGGGTTATCGTATTCCATTTCAAAAGAAACCACCTCTGGTCCCGCCAAGGCAGGTGAAACGTTGCAATCTTACTCTACCATCGCCGGAGATGGACACAGTCATTCAAAATTTGTTGAAACAGAGAATTTTAGAATATGCCCCCCTGACACCGAGTTTCATATCAAATTTCTTCCTGATTCTCAAAAGCGACGGAACCTATCGTCCCATTTTCAATTTAAAAAGTTTAAACAATTACCTGAAAATAAGCAAATTTCGTTTGATTTCGGTAAATCGAGTTCCCGATTTCATTCAGGAAAGGGATTGGATGGTCAAAGTAGACCTCAGGCAAGCTTACAACCACGTAAACGTAGCATCCGCCCACCGTTGTTTTCTCCGTCTATTGTATCGAAACCAGTTACTGCAAATGACCTGTTTACCGTTTGGCCTGGCGACAGCGCCCAAAGTATTCGCATCGTTGACCAACTGGACCGCCGAGATTTTCAGGAATCTAGGCATTCGAGTAGTAGTTTTTCTCGACGATTATCTCCTAGTAGCACAGGACAGACTGACACTTATAAAACACGTCGACGTTGTTCTTCAAACTCTCAGCCTGCTGGGTTGGCAGGTGAACAGAGAGAAATCGATTCTTATCCCTCAGAAAATAATAGAGTATTTGGGTTTGATGTGGAATCCGTGGCAAAATCTAAAATTTTTACCAGAAAACAAAATTCAGAACATGCAAATAGTTTTATCAAAGTTGCTCCGGCGGCGGAAGGCGTCTCTTCGAGAACTACAGAGTGTCATAGGCGTTCTAAATTTTGCTCGTCTGGTAGTTCCAATGGGTCGTTTGAATTTTCGGCACCTACTGGCTTATTGCAACCTGGTCCTAAAAATGCCGTTTCAGGCGACCTACCCCTTGCCTGCGGAGGTGCTGGCAGAATTAAGTTGGTGGAAGGTTCACTGTGTAGAGAAATCCAGGCTTCATCCACCACAAGTAAAAAACTTTTTGACAACAGACGCAGCAGATACAGGTTGGGGAGCGGAGTTAAATGGTCTTCACCTATCGGGCAAATGGACAAAAGAAGAAGAGCTGCTTCATTAGAACCACAAAGAGATGTTAACTATTCTAAAATGTTTGTTAGAATTCGCTCCATCTCTGAGCCACACGTCTCTGCTTCTGCAGTGCGACAACAAGGCGGTTGTAGCGTACTTGCGGAAGGAGGGGGGAAACAAGTCGCGAATCTTGATGGAGTTAATATATCAAATTTATTACATACTTCAAAAGTACGACATCCATGTAATCCCCCATCACATACCAGGCAGGTACAACAACGTCGCAGACCGTCGGTCGCGTCACTCGATGTTACAAGAGTGGCATCTACTCCCCGAATTCACAAGTGTTGTCTTTGCAAAGTGGGGTGTGCCTCAGACAGATCTTTTTGCCTCCAGCACAGCCCACGTAGTGCCTTGTTATGTAACTCTAGATCAACGAGATCGGCGAGCATGGAGACACAACGCGTTCGCCTTCAAATGGAATTTTCATCTGGCTTGGGTCTTTCCTCCTCCAAGTTTGATACCCCGGGTCCTAATGCATCTAAATCAGGCTCGAGGTATATTCCTGATAGTTGCACCGAGGTGGCCTCGAGCATTCTGGAGAGCAGACTTGAAGACCAGAGCGATCGCGCCTCCGTTCACGATTCACAGGTTATCGAAAGTGTTAGTAGACACGAGGACCGGGCAGCCCCCACCTCGAGTGAAGGAGCTGGTATTAGAAGTATGGAGATGTGGGGGTGGTCTGAATCCTTAGGTGACTGGTCTGAAGAGCAAAAGCGGCTGCTGAAAGAAGGTTGGAGGTCGTCTACTTTAAACACATATAGGCCGGCTTGGCAGAGATGGCTGAATTGGTGTTCCATGTTTGGTATAAATTTCTCAGACCCTTCAGGCAGTGAATTAGCTCGATATTTAGCCGATTTGCACCTAAAAGAAAAATTATCTTATCGTACTATTTTACTTCATAAATCGGTTGTGTCCACTTTATGTAATACAAAGAGTGAGACCCGATTAAGTTCAAACATTTTGGTTAAGCAAATGATCAAAGCTATAGCGTTGCAACAGCCTAAGAAGTGTCCACCCCCTGTTTGGGATCCTCAGTCTCTAGAAGATTGGTTGGGCAGTAGGCCTCTAGAAAATCAAAGTCCATTCGAAATTTCAAGAGTTTGTGCAGTTTTACTGTTATTATGTTCAGGGCGTAGGATACACGATTTAACATTACTAAGTGTCTCGCCAGACAGATGTATAGTAGGTGAGAATAGCATAATGTTTTGGCCGCATTTTGGTTCAAAGAGTGATTCTGAAACTCACGTACAATCAGGTTGGAAGTTGTTAGGAAACCTTGAAAATGAGGCACTTGACCCGGTACGTTGGCTTAAAAAACTTATAGAAATTGGAAAACCGCGTCGTTTACTTTGTTCTAGCGATAGATTATTTATCACTGTGTGTGGAAAAGCTAAGCCAGCTACTAGAACTATTTTGGCAGGTTGGGTTAAGTCAATTTTGAAGGAAGCCGGAATTGAGGCTACTCCAAGTAGTTTTCGTTCTGCAGTTGCTTCGCGAAGTTGGTTGGATAATGAACCTCTAGATGAAATAATGGCACGAGCTAATTGGAGATCTGGTAATACTTTCAAAAAACATTATAGGAAGGAGGTGATTCCAGCGCAGAGAAGCTCTTTGATTCATCTATTTCAGCCAATAAATTAATTACCTCTGATTAAATAGAATAAATTATTTTGTGATATTTATGATCCTACAAGACGTTTGAGTTATGAGATTAAGATTTTGTATCGATGAATAATAATAAGTTTTACATTATTATGGTAAGTTTATACAAAAAATATTACATGATGATGGATTCGAGGTACGTATACATATTCTGTTTACTCTGTCATTAATTGTTAGGTATTATTTTTAGTCATTTTTCTTATAATATATTATTAATTTAAGTACCTATAGCAATGCAATCGTAATTTTGGTTTATTATAATTTCTTGATTTAATTTTGCTAGTCTTTTACAACACATTGGCGTCCCGTTCACCAGGCGATAACAAACAAAGCCTCAAATAATGTTTATATGACCCCGAATGAGGCCGAAGGACACAATAGTAGCGTTTTACCTTCGAACAAAACGCTTGTTGTGTCCGGAGACTCATTCGGGGTCATAATTTTAAAGACTGCCTGGTGTTATTTGGTTTCTCAAGTTTTAGGTTTTTGAGGCCACAATGAACGACTTGGAGCGCTGCAGCCACCTGGTGAACGCGGTCGGAAATACGTCATCATAGTGTTGTCAAGAAGGAGTTAGTTGCATATACCTATATAGATGTGACACGAAAACGGAAGATGCTAAACTCAAATAATGTTTATATGACCCCGAATGAGTCTCCGGACACAACAAGCGTTTTGTTTGAAGGTAAAACGCTACTATTTTTAATACAGACGGAAATATTATGGAAAGAAATCTCCTGAAAGAATATCGCATCGAAATTATCTGATCAAAATTGTATAGTTCAGATATAAATGAGAGTGATTTGTTTGTTGTTGTTTTTTCCTGTTTGAATATAATTATATACTTAATTATAATTTATTGTTGACTTTTAATTAAAGCCCACTATCATCTGCATGTTAGAAAAGGTAGGTGTTGGAAACTTAACATCTAAATTTCAAAAATATTATTATGTTAGTTCCGTCATTATATCCCGTGAAATTCAAATTTTCACACATTTTTTTCCAAATTGCATTTTCTGTTACAATTTTTGTTATTATTATTCAAATTATTATCAATTATATCAGCGGTCCATTGACGGTAACACGTCTTACGGCTTAGCTGTGAAAGATGGACGAACCTACAAATAACTGAAAGAAATGAAAGACCTAAGTTAGAAAACTTGGGGTATTTTTACCCGTAGATATTGTACCGTGAGTCCGTGACACAAAGAAAACATTCCCACAATCTTTTATCGATGTTATTTTATAGAAATATCGATTAGGGGCTGCTCTATTAGGCGCCATTTTATCCTCTCAGCACAGTACTTCGTACAGAATGGCCACTCCCTACCCCGCGCTGACATCAGATACCGCACCTCACCCCGCACACCCGCAACATTATCGGCGGCAGTGGTGCCAACTTTGGGGTTTTCCCCCTAAATTTAGGGGGAAGAAGTGTTAAAAGGGGGATTTTTAGGGACAGAAATTTTTTGGGGATATTTTTAGGGGCTTCAAAAAACATGTGCAATTTTAATCGAACAATAGTAGGAATAGAATGACATCACCGCACCGGGATTTAGTTCTCGAAAGAATGAAATGAACGTGGCCTGTGCGTGGAATAGAACGAACTGCGCTGCTGTGTCAATCCAAAATCAACAAATGAGTTTCTGTTTGTTTAGTACCCCTGACCAACAATTTTTAACGTGATAACGTCCTTTGTATCAATGAACACAGTTACACATTACAGTGTATTGGATTGGCAGGGCAATTGCGAGCATCGATCTTTTCATATTTTTCATTCACTTATTTATCCGTATATTTCCGTAACTCAATGCCTTTTGTATATACCGTAGATATCATTCTCTATCTACGGTTTGCACCTAGATTTCAATCTGAGAGGTTTGCACCTTTGTTTGCTCAATCCTTCGCCCCGTGACGTCTGACAGGTGACAACTGACAACCTGACGTAATGACGTTTGTTTATGTCTCTTGACTAAGTACATGCGTTTTATGTTATATGTTACGAAAGATTTAGGGAGTTGGGCACTACATGAAAGAAATTTACCATAAGAGATACTTAGGGTTTTTTTAGGGGGATTTTTAAAAAATCTTGGGGGTAAATTTTGGTATAGGTTGGTAACACTGATCGGCGGTTCATTAGCTAGGGGCGCTCACAAAGAACCGCAGCACTGTACTGCTGACACGAACACACAATTTTGCGATTTAAAAGTTTTATCTGAGTAAAACTCAGATAAAACTTTTAAATCACGATGGTTGGATATTGTGATGCTTTTCCGAGTTTGTATTTACATAAATGTTTGTAAGATATCGCATGCACCATGCGATATAATAACCGATTATTTATAGTTATGTAGGTAATTTAAACGAAAATATTTTAGTGTAAACAATATTTAGCTAAGTACCTTATTTGCATGGGCATTTGCTCTGGGATAGCAACATTTTTAGTGAAGTGGAACTGATGATGAAGACCACAGATGGCCACCGGGACTACTCAATAATAAGTATTTCACAGGTTGCGATTCGATTACTTTATTATGTTTGCTAAGCTCAATTTATGCTCGTCACAATGCGAATGGTGAAATGGAGGTGATGATGGAGTACCAAGAGAACTCCTCAACAATTAACGTCCTTGCATCGGGAAAAGCAATATTTTGTAAAAGGCGATGAGCAAGTTGACATTAGGCTATTGTAACTTAGATACTTTATAAACAGACCCACTAAAAAGCGAGAAATAAAAACTTTTTAGCGAAAAAAACCGACTTCCAAAAAAACACTAAGTACAAAGTGAAAAATAACTTTTAATTTCGTAAGTCGGTGGCAATAAACTAAAATACAGATCCAAAGACACCGACTTCCGAAATTAAAGTTATTGTTAAAAAGTTTTACATTTATTACTTAACTATTATAATATTATTTTTATTTCATTACGAACCCGACTAATTAGATAAACAATCAAATAGTTTGATTGTTTATCTAATTCTAGTCGCGTCGTCGTCGTTCCCGCCATTTTTTTTACGCTCCGCACAACAACCAACCCTACTAGAGCTTACGCACACATTTGCACGTGTACCAACGTCATTTGGCTATGTAGTAGTAGTAGGTAATTATTATGCGCGCGTTGTACGGAGTGTCCGGGGTGTGCTCTCAGTAAAGTGTAAGTATGCACGTTTTTCTTGTATGTATGCCGGGTCCATGTGATTGGTACGTCAGTGAGTCAACCACTGACACTGACGTACGTATCTGTCAAAGTTTCAACGCCAACCAAAAATATAGTATGCCAAACGCCAGCTGTTTCATTCAGTGCCGGCGATTGATTTCATAGAAATAAAGAGTTTATAACAAAAATATCGCTAAAATGGATGAGATCGAATACAAATTAAACACTAACAACAGCGTTTTGATAGTCAACGCTATCGATAAGCTTATATCCACTATCAAATCAAAATACAAGCCGGTAGAACGTCAAAGATTTGTAAATGAGAATGAGGAGCTGAAGTTTCTGAGAGAGAAGTGTTCTTCCAAGGATGCCAGGGTGAGCCTCACGGCGTGTCAAGGTCTCCTGGCGCTGGTGGAGCTCGGAGTTCTGGAAATAGCCCATACGATGTCCACTGTAGTAACCTTATTGCCAAGTACACAGTGAGTATCGTTTTAATGTTTTGTTTTTAAAATAAGTACCTACCTACTGGATAATTGTTCATGCTGCTGATGCCCCATTATATTCAAACAAAATTTCCTTAGGGTTATACCCTAACCAAAGGTAAAAAAAAAGGTTTGTAAAAGATTTTCAGCAAGTAACCACTTCAAGCAATAAGACCTCTAATTGTAACTTCCAAAGATTATAATTGTAATTTTTATGGTGTACCTTCAGTTAAAAGTATTCTATCTTCCTTTTACAGAAGCAGAAATTAAATTAAAAGTTTTTCTTATAATTTTATTGATCACACAATATTTTTGTTTGTTTTTATTTTGCATTAGAATAATAAACTGGGATAAGGGCAAGAGAATGATGATAATGATGGTGAATGTGCCTTTTAGTCTGTGGTAAATAAATTTCAAATTTATTCATTAATCACAATTTGTACAAAAATAGATTAGACGAAGACCCCCAAACTAGGCATCGGCCTGTATCTTGGGAGTCGGAGTTGCGACATTTTCAAAGTGTGGTACATAGTGATTATTGCAAGACAGGAAAACAAAAACTAAAATCAATTAAAATTAAAAACACTTAAAACAAATGTATTTTCTTTCTTCCTTTTTCAGCAACTACTCAGCAATAATATCCACAATGGCTGGTCTCCTCATCCTGGACCTCAAAGCACGATTGGTGCCAGGCCATCAGTACAAGTGCCAGTTCACTCTCAAGTCTCCACAGCATCCGTTCATCACAGTGCTGGAGAAGAACAAGGGAGCTGAAGATGATGTGCTGGCACAGATGCATGCACTTTGCACACATCCTGATTACATGTAAGTTGGTTACCAAAGGGACTAACTAAGCTATAAAAATATTAGTATCTGAGCTAGCTATCTGATGATGATGATATTGTATCCATCCCATCTGTTTCAGTGTATCATCAAATAGCTTGGAGCTGCTGAGACCAGTGTTTCTTTGGCTAACATGTCATCCTCAGAGGGATGGTAGCATCAGACCCTGGCAAATGTTGCTCAGTCTGCCACCAACAACGGCCCAGTCATCTCTGCTCCTGGCCTGCCTTAGTTGTCAACAGGTATTAAGACAATTTAGGTTTACAAGTAAAATCAATAGAATTAGAATTTTCTATGTACATGGACACTGAAGAATTTCCACCTTTAGCAGTTAGCTTCAAAGGAGATTTTTTTTAAAACAGTTGCCTCTTCCGCTTTGAAATGCAAATTCAAATCATATTTTTATCAACAGATCTGCAACCCAGCTTTAATAGAACGATCGTACGCCGCATATAGCGCTGTGACAGAGGCAGCCGTGTACCAGGCGCAGCGCGACCACGTGATGGCACTACTGCCTATGCTTGCCAGACTATCAAGCCAACTTATCAAGCTGCAGTAAGTATAGAATATTATAAATAAAGCACTGTGATATAAGCAGCTAACTAAAATATGATATACAAAAGAGAGGTGGTTCATTTTTACTGCCGCACTACCAAAAGTTCTGATGAAACATAGAGAGTATAGATACATTATTTGGTACCCAGAGAAGAACATGGTAATAACATTATTATTGCAGTGTTGCTCCGTTAACAATAGCCTTGTGAGAGCCATTTGGTCATCAGTCAATATAATATACTTATTTGAAATCTTCCAGACGCGATCCCCGACCCTGCTACAGCCTCATAGAACGATGCTTCGCGCTCGATGCGCCGGAGTTGAGAACAGTCGCCGGCATCACACTGATGTTGATAGCTGAAAACTTAGCTGGTACATCGGCTTTGTATCTGCATGAGCTGTTTAATTTGTGTGAGTTTATTTTTGATACTTATGGTAAAAGGTTTTCCTCATAAAATCATATAATGCCAAATGCGCACATAGACCTTGAAAAACTACTGCCAAAATGGATCAAAATAAGTGTTCTTGCCAACCTAAATGATAAATTATTTTATTTCTGAAGTAGGTTTGTACACAAACACTTTTCCACATGAATCAATATTTTAAAAACTAGATGAGGTCGGCGTTTCCTTCTCACTGAGAAGAAAGGCCGAAATAAGCTCAGAGTCACAGTCTCTATTAAAGTCAAAAGATAATCTTGGTTAGATCATAAATATGAGGACCATGTAGATTGCTGTCTCTTTTGAGAAAAGAACCACACATGTTTGAGTGGATCTGTCCAGTCAGTGCTAGGTTTTATTCTATATTTAGTAAACTATTTAGTTCCTCAAAATTAATTATATTAGGACAAAACAAGACAAGTAAAATAGAGAAGCAGCTTTCGGCGTGAAAAACAAAGTTTTGATAATTTTCAAGACAATAAATCGCTTTTATCAACCAAAACATTTCTTGACAGGTCTCAACATTATCAGCAAATACGAGTACTCTTCAATATCCCTCAACGTGTTTGTGGCCCTCTCGCTGCAATGGCTGAACCTACCCTCTTACTTCACAGCGTCAGCTCTAAAGGTTGCATCAAAAGTCCTGGACATATACCAGAACAATTATAAAGATGACACCCGCCTCCATACACCAAACCTTAAAGCGAACAAAACATTCCAAGCTTTACTATACACGGACAGTCGTTTATCTATCATATTCAAGCTAAATCAAAACTGGGAACGATTGAGAGATAACCCGGACAAATTGAAAAGCTGGTTAGATTCTATTGCTACAGTAAATTATGATATCAAACTCGAATTGTTACCTTTTCTCCTTGGCATGATTTTGGAGAAACGTAAGGAGGCGTGGTATGAGGAGATAGTGGTGAAAGTGTTGAAGATTGTGGTTGGTGTGGTGGAGTATAAGAAGGAGGTGTCAGTGCAAATATTGCCGCTGTTGGTGTATAAGATTGCTAGTGATAAGTGTCCGGGGGTGAGGCTGGAGTGTTTGAGGGCGCTGCCGTTGATGGCGAAGACCAAGGTAAATTGGCTAATATTGGCCCCGATTCTGTTGTTCACAAACTAAACTGAATTTAAGTTCAGTGCATCTTTTTCTTTCTATTTCATTATGAAAATTACAGAAGATAAATATTAGTTTAGTCCTGTCAAATTAGTCAGCGCCTGACGTAAATTGACGTATTTTTAGTAGCTAATTTTTTAATCACGTCTAAACTTGTCTATGGTTTATCTAATTTGACAGAACTAAACTAATATTTATATTCTGTCCTTAATTCATATTGAAATAGGAAGAAAAAGATGCACTGAACTTAAATTTAGTTTAGTTTGTGAACAACAGAATTGGGGCCACTGTTTAACTTTTAAGTTTAATCCTATAATTTCAGTGGTTCGTTTGCTTTCTACAAAATGAATTGCTCTGAGAGCCACTCTTTGTAAAATTAGCTTTAAGTCGTCCAGGTGTTTGACTTGAAGTGCACACGACGACAGACTTATTAAATCAAAATAATTTCAATGTACAAAATTCTTTTAATAATAGTTTAGTAGTAATAAAAGATTTTTAGGAGTTACTTACGTCTTTAATATCTGTTTATTTTCAGGAAAATGTGCCAACGATAGTATCTGTGCTCAACAAAATAAAGGCCAACAAAGGAGCACCAACTTCGTTCCTCATCATGCTATACACAAGCTTAGCAGAAACACAGGTATGCAACTATTTATTAATTGATTTTATACTTAGTAATAATGGGCCTAGTATTGTCCCCTGCGAAACGTCATTACGGTTTGCTGTCCGCCAATTCACTTTAGTAAAACTACTATTTAATTTAGTGTCTGAAAAAAAAGATGACACGGACACAAGCTCTACTAAAGTTTACGAATGTAGTAGTGCATTTCATTAGATTGTGTTAGCAATATATTTATGATTTACCTTATCAAAAGCCTTGATTAAATCCCAACAACATTTTTAACTCAAACTTAAAATCTTAATAAAATAACAGGTGCGGTGTTTCCCGTACCTGCAAGAAATGCTAGTGGACCCTGGCATAGGCAAGCAAGATGATTTGAAGTGGGAGTTGGACATCGCTAAAGCGGTCGCAGTCAGAAGGATCTGTGAGATACGGTAACTATGTATTCAGTGTATTCAGGGAAATGCTTCTCTTTCCTTATGGTTCTAATTTAAATTTGTTTTTGTGTTCATCATCATAATTTGTATTCCTTACTCATAGAGTTGTAATGATCTTTTAAATTGAAAAAAAAAGTTAAGATTTTTATCATGAATTGATTCGAATTGTGTGTTTAACGTCACCCTCAAATATTTAACCTATTTAAATAATGGTCTGTCTATTACACTGACACATGTTTGTTTACATCTTGTTTATCTAAATACAGTAAGCTTTTGATGGGACAGTGACGGTACTGAACTGTAACATTATTGTTTCCGTTTCAGCCCCACAAGCCACGGCCTAGAGTTAGTCTCAGTAATATCGTCAATCCTGAACCGCTGCGGCGAGCGGTCGGGCGGCGTGGCCACGTGTGTGTGCGTGACGTCACTCGCGCTGCTGTGGCGCGGTGCTGCGCTGGCGCCGCACACCACGTGGACTGCGCTGCAGCCGAAGCTGGCGAGGGACAATAGGCATAGTGTGCAGATCAGGTAAGAAACTGCAAAGTGCATAGTTTTGTGACGATAAAGTTTATACTTTTAGGTTGTATTGTAGGACACTGAGTTCTCCTGAAAAGCGTTTCCCGAAACAGAAACAAATAAAAAAATACTTGCATAAAATAACACTGGAAAATAATTTAAAAAAATACGCCTTCTAAGTTAGATTAAGTTAATAAAGAGATTCTTCTTTTTTTTCGACGAAAGGTGACCTTTGCAAACCAAATAAAACTTACAAGTCAAAACAAAAACTGATGTCCACAGTTGTGCAGTAAATGTACTTTTAATCGTTATCTTTTAGTAAACCAATTTCACCATAGTTAGCTTCTTATCTCTCTTCCCTGTTTTACTATTTAGCAAAGAACAACAATATTTTAGGTTGGCTAGTTTTCCTCACAAGAAACTCAATAGGCTTGTCAACTGAAAAATCTAATTACTCCGTCAGTTAGATTATCAAAAAATATTTGACCCGTATTTTTTCTTTTGTTACGTAAATCAAAATTGACGAAGATACGACGCTTTTAAAATTCTCAATACGTCACACCTTGGTATAATTTTTAGTGCGTACTGACGTCACGAGCCCCCACTCCCGAGATTTGATGCGTTTTATCTTTGTCAATAATCATTGTTTTACAAAAACAAAAAATACGTGTCCATTATTTTCCAATACTCTAACTGACGGACTAAATAGATTTTCAATTTATTGATGGTGGAAACTAGCCTTTTTTTCTTTTTTTTTTGAGGATGGGAAATCATCAAATGACCTCTCCCGCTCTGGGTGGAGCAGAAGGGAGTGTCAGACTCTTACTGACTAAAACCCACCCATGTTCCTTCCTTAGCCCTTTGTGTTCCGGGGCAGCGGTAACCCTTTCGGACAATCCCGCTGCCCCGGCAGGCTTCGGCCCTTACGGGCCCCTTCCTTAAGCTATGGAAACTAGCCTATTTCTTATTTTTTCCAGCATCTGCAAGCTCCTCAGCGAGGTCCCGTCCCTCCGGGTCCAAAGCCGAGAATACGACAAGCTGGTGTCAGACGCAGTGGGCAAGCTGTGGAGCCTGATCGCGGACTGCAACCAGCCTGACGTGGTGGAGGCGGCGTGCGACGCACTCGCTACCTACAAGATCGACGACTATAAGCTTAGCGATGTGCCCGAGGTAAATATGACATAATGGTGCCAATTCTGTTGTTCACAAACTAAATTTAAGTTCAGTGCATCTTTTTCTTTCTAGTTCATTATGAAAAGGACAGAAGATACATTTTAGTTTAGTCCTGTCAAATTAATCAGCGCCTGACGTAAATTGACATAATTTTAGTAGGCAAGATTTTAATTACGTCTAAACTTGTATGGAGTAGTGTCAGGCTCTGATTAATTTGACAATTGTCAAATGAAAAACATCTTGTGATTTAAAATTTGAATTTCAGGTTTAAGTATTCTCTTATACTAATCAAAGCACTCAATTTGTAAAAGCACTACAAATTGGCATCCATACGTGCGTTTTTTGATCCATTTGTTTACATTTTTATCAGATATTTATGGAACATAAAATACTTATTGTAGAATGAAAACATATATTTCGAGGTATCGAGGAGCATCTTTTTTGCTACATAATTCAGCGCCTCATTTCCTTTCGTCTTTTACAGATATACAGAAAGACAGTAAAGCTGCCAGCGTCGTTCTGCAAGACCCCAGCAGATGCCGCCAGGAAACCTGAGGAAGTCCTCGATTATGTACCATGTAAGTTAGTCCAGAAGGTCATTACAATGCTGCTGTCGCAAAATTAGCACAAAGTCGACGATAAAAACTGGAATTTGTTCTTTTTTTCAGGCGAAGTCTGGCCAGAAGTGTTCAAATTCACGAACCAAAGCGCTTTACTGGGTGTGCAGCGCCTCTGTTCGAAGCTGATCGAGAAGGAGGTGCGAGCGTACCGCAGCGGAGTGTACCAACACGAGTCGCGCCAGGAGCCCAGCAGTCTCTCACATCTACACGTCACCAGCGTCGCCAGGGGTCTCGTCGAGTGCTTCAGGAGACAGGTATGTACAACAGTAACCAGTACAGGGGAAAAAAATCACTTAGATAGGTACGGTTTATGAGACAACCGAAGCCTTTTGGAATTGACAGAACACGAAGAAGAGCAAGAGTTTACACCAGTTTTTTTGTATTATTACTTTTACTATGTGATCAACCCTTAAATCGCGAAACAATAACAGCTTCTCCATACACCATGTTCGCATAACTCGACAGAAACTACAGAACAGCTGATATTTTTTCGCAATTTCAGGGTAACGTTATGAACAACTATTATATTGCAACAGGGCCACCCATTGAAATATTTGTTCATAAAGTTGAGTATAATAACTCCCAAGTTTTTCAGTATATCGATACTTATCACGTCTATGAAGTTTCGCCAGTTAATTTTATTTGACCTTGTATTTTATTCAGGCCACAACCCCCTCCTACGACTTCCCCGACTTGGTCCTCCTGTCCATCCTCCAGACCCTCACAGCAGAGTACCCTAAGCCTCTACCCCCATTCGACTTGTGCTTCATCCCGGAGGTGTTCCACCGAGGGTCGGAGTGGAGGCGCGGGTGTGTGACCCTGGCTGCGAGACAGGCTCAGGTGTCGCAGTCAGCCAGGAGGATCCTGGAAAACTATCTGCAGGGAGTCACTGCGGGGACAGCTGAGGTGAGGACCCTTAGCGACATAACAGGTGTAATAAAAACTGACAGCAAAGCCGATAGTCACTTGTGATATTTTTTGTTGTACTAACCCTTCCCTGGGAATCTTCTAGATCAGAGGTAATGAAGCTCAAAGTTCCAACTTTTTTTTAGTGATATGGAAAAGGTGTCTTCGGTGTTGAGCGCTGGGTCATTGCAGGTGAGGCCAGCCCTGCGGCGCGGCAGTTCCATTATACTCCATACAAAACGACTTCTTGGAAGGGGCACCTTTGAACGTCAACATTTACAAGAAAATAGAATCGATTATAAATCAATTCTATTTTCTTGTAAATTTTGAAGTTCAAAAGGCCTATTTGAAATAACTGCTTTGACTTTGATGATTATGTTATCATATTCTACCTTCCAGGAATCAGACAATCTTCTTATCTTCGAAATCCTGCCCATCCTCTGCCGCGGGATGCCTCCAAACTCTCTCCGATCTCCTCTCGAGAGATGCCTCGCCGACTCCTTCGCAGAAATCAGCCACGTGAAGCTGAAGGTCAGGGGAGATGAGAAGGAGTATCTGTTCATCCAGCAGATGGACAGGATCCGGCAGTGTTTGGAGTGTGACAAGATACATGATGCTAACAGGACGTTGTTGTCTCAGATAGTGGAAAATTATTTCTCGATCATTGGCGATGATAATGTGGTAAGTTGCCCTATTTTTATATGTATTACTATTTTAATAATTTTTATTGCATCGGATATTGGCCCCGATTCTGTTGTTCACAAAATAAACTAAACTTAAGTTCAGTGCATCTTTTTATTTTTATTTCATTAAGAAAAGGACAGAAGATAAATATTAGTTTAGTCCTGTCAAATTAGTCAGCGCCTGACGTAAATTGACGTATTTTTTGTAGCCAATTTTTTAATCACGTCTAAACTTGTCTATGGATTATCTAATTTGACAGGACTAAACTAATATTTATCGTCTGTCCTTTTCTTAGTGAATTAGAAAGAAAAAAATGCACTGAACTTAAATTTAGTTTAGTTTGTGAACAGCAGAATCGGGGCCATTATAAGGGTAGAAGTGTTTCTGAAATTCAAAGGACGTCGACGTAAAGATGTAACTCTAGACAGTCAGCCCTTGCACAAATTTTGTTGACCAGCAAGTCTGTTACTACAGCATTGTCCTAGTCACAGATATAGATAGACATAGATGACGCAAGTATCACGATCTGTATAAAAACCAAGCGTGCCATTTTTTTGACTACCTATAGATAGTGCAATCCACGAAGACGCGCCCCACTCTTTTTCCTAATGCTTATAGCACAAGTCTGCAACATTCCGCTAGTGTTTTAGTTTTGTTGATACACACTAATTATTATTAGTGGGTAATTAGTGTTTATCGAAAAAACTAAAGCACTAGTGGAATTTACTAGCGATAATCACTAACGATTCGGAAGAATAGTGGGGCGCGTCTTCGTAGATTGCACTACCTACACTGTGACGTCACAAGCGCTCTTTCTCACTCACGCTCATCCAGCCAGCAGTACACAGGACTGAGCGCGAAAGTGGCGGCTTACGATTTTTGAACGTAAGTTGGTGCGATTTTTGGCACGCGAAGTAGTTGCTCTTGCGTTATCTAGTCGTATCTATATCTGTGGTCCTAGTGGACAGCTGAGAGCTTCACGATGCCGTCCATACCCGTGCTATGAACGTATCAGGGAATGAAAGAAACATGAAACGAATTACTATGCTCACTAAAACGTATCATACCCGGGCACATACTGGATAAAGTGATCGTAACATCCGCGTATTATCTGCGTGTCAGATCCGAACGGTAAAAAAAAATAGGCATAAAAAAATTTGAGACCGCGAATCGGCAAACGTCAGGACGCCCTCGGGCGAGGTGGAGTGATGATCTTGCAGCAGGATGGCTAATAGCAGCTGAAGGAGTGTTGCCGAAAATCGAGTTGAATGGTGTGCAATAGGCTAGTTTCCACCATCAATAAATTAAAAATGTAATTAGTCCGTCAGTTAGATTATCAAAAAATATTTGACCTGTATTTTTTCTTTTGTTACGTAAACGAAAATACGACGCTTTTAAAATTCTCAATACGTCACACCTTGGTATAATTTTTAGTGAGTTCTGACGTCACGAGCTCCCACTCCCCAGTTTTGATGCATTTTATCTTTGTCAATATTCATTGATTTACAAAAACAAAAAATACGTGTCCATTATTTTCCAATACTCTAACTGACGGACTAAATATATTTTCAATTTATTGATGGTGGAAACTAGCCTATTGGAGAGGCCCATTTCCAGCAGTTGGATTGCTCTATTTCTTTAATACTCTTACATTCTAACCGTACTTCTTAGATCTCAAACCTTTATTCCCGCAGGCCTGGCCCACGTACGTGCAGACTTGCTGCGGCCTGGCCAGCAAGTACCTGGAGCGCATGACGTCACCGTCGAGCTGGTGGGAGGTGTCGCGCCCGCAGCTGCGGCGCGCGGGGGCCACACGCTGCGCTGTGTGCGCGGCGGGCTGCGCCGGCGCGCTCAACTGGCTCAACGAGATCATTGATGCGCAGGCGACGCAGTTGACGTGAGTTGATGCCTATTGGGTCATCCTTTTCCCAACTATGTTGGGGTCGGATTCCAGTCTAACACGAATACTTTTAAAATTAGTTTGCAAACATAACGGCCACATACTCAAACGCTGCCGGTAAAATTTTCACGCATTACGAATCATCCTAAGGTCTGATTTTTAATTCCAAGGAATTCTGTCAGCGGTCATTTTTTGACACTGCAGATATCATAAACCTTTTCTGTCTTGTCCTTTTTCTAAGTTATTTAAATGAATTTTTCGGATAAAATAACATAAAATGAGATCAAGTAAACTATATGACAATGTAAACAACAAACAAAACGTAACAGCAAATAAAAACTCAACAATAAATCGCAACAAACACCGTGAACGCATTAGAAGCCGAACATACATGAACAGACTATGGAATCCAGGCCCATATATACCGCCAAATCTGTAGTTACAAGAAGCAAAGATTTTTCAATCAAAAAGTATTTCCTAAAAAAGGTCTGTAACCCATGGATTAGTGATCAGGGATTCCAGTGAAAGAAAAATAATTACCTTACTAAATATTGTATCTTCAATAATTTGATAATAAAAAATCTAATTACCATTTTAAAATTATCAGTAAATTTTTAAGTTTTAGTTTTTCTAATTGAAACCTTAAATACAAGAAATATTTTTTTTTATTTCGCATAAATGCGTTCCGTTTTTAGTAGGACCGCTTTATTATTGGCAACACTTCGGAAATGTCAGAATTCCTTCGAATTAAAAATCAGACTCTAAAGTTACAATATTTGACAAAACTCAACTATGCAGACACGGAAAAACAACTAGAAATTTTTAAATAAAATCTATCTACCTACTCTAGTATAAGTCTCTTCCTTTACCTAATTAATAATAGTCTCCACTTTACTTTAATATTAGTCGTTAATTTACTTCAACATAATCTAGTAATCATATCTTACGTAATCTAGTTTATGAAAATATTATACCTTCTTTTCAATTTAGCTTCTAATACATTTATTGTTGTCTTCGTTTTAAATGTTTGATGTAAATTGATGGTCTAAAACAGGTTTTTCATAAAGCTAGATCAGGCAGGTTTACATTACAGTTAGAATTTAACTGTCCTCGATTGTAATTAATGTAAATCATAATTAAAGACCTTAGCTTCATCATTTTCTTTTTGTCCTGTAGCTAAATTTCTCAGAAAACAAAAAAAAAATGCATATACAATTTTTTTTTTTTAATTATAAATAGTGTGTTTGAAAATGTATTAATATAATTGCAGTGAACAAGAATTCTCTCTACGTTGTATGCTGCCAGCTCTGAAGGCGGCCGAGCCCGATGCAGAGTCAACCAGACAGTGGTTCTTACAACTTATGGGACGCACACAAGTCGCCTTCAATGAGTAAGTGGAACTAATATAACTTAGCCACTACAAAGTTAGGTCGCGCGGTACCCGCCACCCCGCTACACATCTAGATAGGCCGAGCACACTGCGATCGTGGGACGGTCGCCATACTTTTGTGTTGTAACCATGATTATTCTGGAATGATTGTATATTAATATTGTGCTGCTACCAAAATAAAATCTTTTACCGAGAACCCCTTAAACTCCTTATATTTTTAAATCTTTACGTTTTGGAAAGGCAGTTTTGTTCTTTGAAAAAAATATTCTGTAAATACTGCTTTAACAGTTAATCACTCCTCATTTGACTATTTTACCTCATCCTTATTAATTGCCTTTTAAACTCTGTCCACTTTACTTACTTTTTATCATATTTCTAATATATAAAATTCTCGTGTCACGGTGTTAGTTACCATACTCCTCCGAAACGGCTGGACCGATTTGTATGAAATTTTGTGTGCATATCGGGTAGGTCTGAGAATCGGCTACTTTTTTTTTGCAAAACGACGTTTGCGGGGTCAGCTAGTGATAAATAAAATGTAGGTTACTTTGTTCTTTATCCCCAGAACGGAAGACAAATCAGCCAAGCTCTACCTCTGCGATGTATTCATGCTATGCGTCATAGTGTTCAGTGGACTCTGGTCCTTGGAGCCTGAAGCTGACCAGCTAGCTAGCAGTCGCAATGGCAGGCATGCGCTACTGCCCGCTGCAGCCGCTGAACTAGTCGGCAGGGAGAGTTGGAGCAACTGTACTCTGCAGGTAGGTTATTTTGGTCTTTAGAGGCATATTATAGCTCTGCCTAGTTACAGCAATATCCATTGTGGGGCTGACTACTCAATGTCATGATGATACTTTTTGACTTGTACTATTTTTTAATTTTGACATTTCATTCATAGATAATAAATATAAGTACAGAAATTGTGCTAAAACTTAACATTGTATAAAAATTACCAAAATTCATCTGAACTAATTTATAATTATATTTATTGGGATATAATTATCTTCTTCTTAGCGTTTTGATGACAAACTAACTACTATTTATATTGTTGCGGCCTAGAACTTGGCTACTGACTTTGTAGGTTAATTTTAATATTTCTACACCAGCATATTGTATGTGAAAGTGTTTAATATTAAGATTTTAATGTACCATTATACTCAGAAATAAATAAATCTTACCTTATCTTACGAGACGTGAAGTGTATGTACAGTCAACAGCGAAAGTAGATGATGAAAATCAGAAATTCAATACTAATGAACGGTCGAAGTGTCGTTATGTGATTGTAAATTATACCAAACATTTACTACTTCGACGCCACACAGTTCTGACGCGAACTCCGTTCATTAATTAGTATTGAATTTCTGATTTTCATCATCTACTTTTGCTGTTGACTGTACCCTCAACCCTTCACATCTTACACAACCAACTAAGGCGTTGAGCTGACGATGGACAAATTTTCCGCGACGATAGAACGTAAGGAAATCTATGCATTAACGGACACCAAGGACAAAATATAGACTGCTGGGATTTCCATAAGTTCTATCGTAATCAGCCTATAATGTTCCCAGTGCTGGGACACAGGCTTCCTCTCTATGAGAGGGAGTGGGCCGTAATCCACTACGCGGGCGCAGTGCGGGTTGGTAGATGTCACATGTCTTCTAATTTTTGGTTCTAGGTCATACCGGTTTCCTCACGATGTTTTCCTTCACCGTTTTGAGATTATGTTTACGTTTTATCGTCGCGGACAAATTGTCCATCGTCTGCTTACCGCCTAAGGCTGAGGGTATAGTGTTAAAAGTTAAAACCCAATAAGTGCCGAAAAATTAAAAATCGTTTTTACTAAACGTGGTCACTTTATTGGGTTATTACCTCAAGTAATTTTCTTTCTACTGCGAATTCCACTTATTGGATTATACCACTGGAAAGAGCGTCAAAAATGCATAAGATGTACTAATAAAACGATTTTTAATATTTCGGCACTTATATATCCTTTGAACCATTGAGTTTCAGCCCGTCTTGATTCACCGTTCAATAAATTAAACTTTATTCTGTGTTGAATTTGGAGGCAAAAACAATTTTGAGTCAAAATGTGCCTTATTTTTTCCCGTGTAAAATGATGTTACAGATGCTAGAATGGCTGTGCCACACGCGAACAGCCGCGTGCGACAGCAGCACGGCCGTCAGCTGCCAGCGAGCTCTCCTCGCCGCTAGACACGTGCAGCAGTTCGCCACGCATAAGATATGGACTAGACTGTGAGTTTGTTAACTTCTTAACCTATTGACCGTTTGGTTTTAACTAACTAGCTTCAACTTTCTAACTGACCGACTAGTTAATTTTGACAATTCAAAAGTGCCTGTAAACGGTTTAATTGAAATAAATGATTTGAGTTTGAGTTTTCTACCAATTGCCGAGCCCCCAGCGCACAGAGGGACAATTCTCGTAATTTTAAGAATGTGCAGTCTGATCTTAGTCTCAATAAACCAACAAGACGGTAGCATAATTATGTAATTCAAGTTGCTGTTGATACTTTTTGGAAAAATATAAATATGTTTGCCATTGAATGATTAATTATTTTTGTTTCGATTGTTTCAGGGAGAGCCACTTCGGTCGAGATATTATCATTGACGAATAATTACTTAAGCATTTTGATTTAACGATTTAACGGTACATAGGTCTGCATAAAATAGACTGATAATATTCATTAACATTTTGTATTGACGAAATATAATATAATTATAATCTAGTCAAATAAGTATGTTGTATTTAGATTGCAAAAACGTTAATTTTATATATTTTTTCTATAATTCTATTTAGTGTTAAAGATTCGGGTAAAATAAAATGCTTTAAGCTTACTTACCGACTTTTTCTTTTTACTTGTATTGATTATATACAGATATACAATATCACGCCTATATTATGATTAGGCTGAGGTGTACCTATGGTACACCCACATTAACTATATTACTTACATTACATAATCCTGCCTCCGTGTAGCAGGACAACCACGCGCAAACTATAACCATCACAGATATAGATAGACCTAGATAATGCAAGTATCACGATCTGTATGAAAACCAAGCGTGCCATTTTTTGACTACCTACTATGACGTCACAAGCACTCTTTCTCGCTCACGCTCACCCAGCCAGCAGTACACAGGACTGAGTGCGAAAGTGGCGGCTTACGATTTTTGAACGTAAGTTGGTGCGATTTTTGGCACGTGAAGTAGTTGGTCTCGCGTTATCTAGGTGTATAGTATATCTGTGTGTCAGAGCATGATTTTTGTGATTTGATAAGGTAAATGTCAGTTGATAGTGAATTTGCTTGACAATTCATTAGCAAATGCGATCGGATACAGTAGGCCTCTTCGCTCCGATTCGGTATCGAAACCAAGACACTCTACTTATGAAATCCATTTTATCATGCATGCGTTATTTGTTGCTTCGAGGTTAGCATAATAATCAACCTATAATGTTCCCACTGCTGCGACGAAGGCCTCCTCTCTGTAAGAGGAAGTGGGCAGTAATCCACCAAGCGGGCCCAGTGTGGGTTATTTTCAACAACGATGTTACACTATAATTATTAAAATAGGTGGGTATGATTTTTGTACAGACGCCAGCAGGTCAACCTATCCCAATCTGTCAAATTTCTTTGATAGATTTTCAACTTTAGTGCAAAGGAATAAGGTTCATATTCAATTGGAAAAATCTGACAGATTGGGGTAGCTTGATGTGCTGGCCTCTGTACATTAAGATAATGATATGAGTCATATTATGACATAATACACAATTAATGTTCTACAATATATCAATCCCTTTTCCACTATCCACTCGCCATTATAACCACAGTCTTAAATATAATAATTGCAAAAACCCTTCTTCGCCAGTGCTAGACCAGTCCTATTTTTAATAATTAATCATCTTTATAAAACCGGCCAGTATTTCATTTCTAGTGTCATTGATTAATATATTGGTATATTACCGTCACCAACACTGACTTCCCTATTTATCTTATTACCGTGTCGATGGCAATCTAAATGGACCCCAATCCCAGAATTCGGTCATATTTGGCGCCATCACTAGCGTCCATCAGTTCTTGTAACGTGCAGACAATAGGACACGACATTAAGTTTCCAATCATTTGTGGAACAGCACCACATTCACACTCCAAAGTGGAGTTGTCTATGAATCTCCAACTGATCAGGTTTTCCTTGCTTCGACCAACGAATCTGTTTAATCTTGTTCCCTTTTTGCCATGCCCATAATTTTAAACAATACCTCACAGATTCTGGGTTGCATCACATAGTGCTACACAATCACTACTAATGTCTTAAGCACTAGTACTCCTAATAGTCCTCCAAGTTATGGTTTCTAATTGGCTTTAAAGTTTATCTTCAGTTCAACTAATGATAGTAATTTCCACAATTCTAGCAAAATATTGTCCACCTTTAAATATCATTTTTCTGTAGTACTTATTACAACCATTCACTATTAATTATTCACCATCCACTATCACAATCATCTTCATAGCAAACAGTCATCCTACAGAGATTGCGCGGTTGTTAAAAGACGTTCAACATCTCTTTATTATTTTACACAACACTATAAAAGTGTCATCATCACCCACTTCCCACTACCACCATCATCTTCATATAGTAATGTACTGTGTCTGCATGGGGTGTCAAACAGCACCCATCATTTACAATGTCTTTATTTATTGTCACAATCATCATTAAACTTCTACAAAAATGTCATCATTATTCACTGTCTAGTGTCATAATCACTTCCCCAATTGTTCTCCACTGTCCACCTTCAATACTATGGAACGGTCACTCCTATAGTGTGGGTGTGAAATCCAACTTTATAATTATTATTCTACACAACACTAAATTTCTACAATAGTCTTTTCACTTCCTACTATACCGAATTGTTCACTTTTCGCCATCAAAATCTTCATTCTTCTTCGTGTGCAACGCTCACCCTACAGAGTCTGAGCAGGGTGTCGCTGCAGCCGCGCTCACACGGCGGTCTCGTCGGCCGGCGCCTTCACGAGCGGCTCCGTAGGGCTCTTTACAGGGATCCGGATAATTTCGTCTTCTAGCTTCGAGTCTATTGGCATGTTCTGTAAATGATACAAACAGTGATAAGTTTCATAGCAAGAAATATAGCGCTACAAGGTTCTTTTTGGCGCGTGGCCAAAATCTGAACTAACGCCGCCGCCATCTTGATTTTTCAATACATTTCACAAAACAATTGCACAAATGTTTACCAACAGCGCCCCTCTGTCAACGTCATTCGGGCGCCAAAAGATCATTGTAGCAGTGAAGATCAGTTGAAAAATCCCGGTCCCGTTCACTTTGTTCTATTCGGTTCAAATCATCTTGTTTTCCAAAATAATAAGTGGACTGCTGGGGCACTATTATGAAGTATTAATAATATAATGATTCCAGTCCGAAAAAGGGATGGTGCTATCGGTCATGTATGATGACGTCTCTCTCTTATACTGGAATCATGATGGCATTAAACCATCACATTATGGCACCAGCTTGTTATTTTTAAAAGAGTTAAAGGACTGTATGAAGAGTGGGCTTTGAATAGACATAAGGTTGATCAGATCAGTCTTTTGAATAATTATTTATTTATGTACACCTTGTTACAAACATATAGACCACAAAGGTACTAAATATTTCTTCTACAAAAATAATATAAACCAAAAACTATTATTAAATAAAATAAACTAAGTACATAATAAAAATAGAAAATAAGTACAAATAAACATACTAAAATATGATATACGTATAGTACTAAAATAACATAAATGATACTTAAATAAATACATAATATTATCTGTTAAAGTAGAATATTTTAAAAGAAAAATTGCCAAATTACACTCCTCATTTTGCAGCAATTTTCCTGTAAAGGAAAATTCTTGAAAATGTTAGTTTCCAACTAAAAGTGCCAGAATCGTTTGCCTAGGAAGTGCGCAACACCATCTCCGAACTACGACAAAACTAAACAAACCTCAAGCGCCGTATAATGTTTATGCAACGCCGCAGGCAACTTATTGTGTCTCGGCAACGCTGCAAGTGCAGCGGGACGCAGCCGGGCGGCATCGAGCAGTCGCGCGCGACGAACGGGCGATCCGCGCCCAGATACCACCACGCATGTACCCACACTCTTCAAAAGACGAGCTCTGAAGTCATATAACAAGATCTGTCAAGTTGTGCGATAGTTGCGCCGCTGTTGAGCGACTGTAGCGCTACTGTTGAGTGATTGTTGCGCTGCAATCGTGCAACGGCGGTGCTGCATTCGGGTACCTGCAGCTGAAATAATAAAAAAAAAAGTACGATTGTATGAGTTGTAAAATTTAAAATATTAAGACCCTGCATTTTCAGATACAATGGCCCCGATTCCGTTGTTCACAAACTAAATTAAATTTAAGTTCAGTGCATCTTTTTCTTCGTATTTCATTAAGAAAAGGACAGAAGATAAATATTAGTTTAGTCCTGTCAAATTAGTCAGCGCCTGACGTAAATTGACGTATTTTTAGTAGCCAATTTTTTAATCACGTCTAAACTTGTCTATGGATTATCTAATTTGACAGGACTAAACTAATATTTATCTTCTGTCCTTTTCATAATGAAATAGAAAGAAAAAGATGCACTGAACTTAAATTTAGTTTAGTTTGTGAACAACAGAATCGGGGCCATTATTATTAAATGACGCATTATGTATGAGTCAGATATACCTCAATCGCTGCACATATTTTGATAATGATGCTAACAATCATACAGGCAGATTTCCTGTAAGAAAGAAATCTTGATATCTACAAAAGTAAACCATCAAATCAATGGATAAGCATTTAAAAAAACCAAACAATAAAAAAAAATCACTCACGCATCTAACAATTTCAACAGCAGGCGACTGTAAGCCGTGTATTCATCTTCGCCAAACTCGCCAGGGTGGTGTCTGGCAAACTCGTAGGTATCACAGAACTGATGCACCAGCTTCTGACCCCGCCCGTCGAGGGGGGCTGCCAAGGAGGATAGCAGGAAGGCTCGTAAGGATTCCCGGGGGTGACGGCGAAGCCCTGGGTCTTGACGGGCTATCTCTTCCTCTGGAAAAGTGGGGATGATGTTAGCATAAACATTTATAATTAGTCTACAACATTCCCACTGATGGGACTCCTCTCTGTGAGAGGGACTGGGCCATAATCCACCACACGGGCCCAGTGCGGGTCAATGGTTGTCACGTCTTCGATTTCTTTGTTTCTAGGACATGTCGGTTTCCTCACGATGTTATCCTTCCCTTCACCGTTTTGAGACAGTGGTGATGAAATAAATTACACAAAATGAAGTGCCTGTCACCTCTGGGGCACCACACCAATGCTTTCAATGTTAAATGCGGATAAGAATAAGAATAATTTATTTGTGAAACTTAAGTAATTTCATACAAGGATCTTAAAAATTGGTAGTGTGCTATGCTTGGCCAATATTGACATACAAATGATTAATATGATTAAAAACAATGGAGTACAGTTAGTGTTTAATGTGAATCTTGATCAATCCTGTGAATGAGTCTGCAAGGAGAATATATGGGCAATGGGAAACATTGATTTTAATATATTATCATCTGCCTAGCCTTTTCCCAACTATGTTGGGGTCGGCTTCAGTCTAATCGGATGCAGCTGAATACCAGTATTTTACATGGAGCGACTGCCTATCTGACCTCCACAGCCCAGTAACTGGGTAATACGATACCCCTTGGTAAGACTGGTTGTCAGATTTACGGGCTTCTGACTACCCTTAACGACTGTCAAAGATCCACGAATGACAGCCGGGACCAACGACTTAGCGTGCTTTCCGAGGCACGGAGGGGTCTCGGTATGTAAAGATGGTCACCCATCCACAGACCAACCGCGGCATCAATAGATGAATTCTAAATAATGGAAATTGGGCATAACATTCAGAATTTTGATGTATGCAATAAACTAAGCCAACATAATCCCACTGCCGAGACACAGTCCTTCTATCTGTGGGAGCAGGTTGTAATGCACCACGTGAGGGCCCAGGGCAGGTTGGGGATGTCACATGTCTTCGAATTTTGGGTTCTAGGACATGCCGGTTTCCTCACGATGTTATCCTTCACCGTTTTGAGAGCAGTGGTGATGATATAGTTTACACAAAGTAAAGCGCCTGAGTATATAGTAGCAGCCGGACTTTGGATTTGTGCCCCCTTGATGGCAATTAAATAGGTATGGGGCAGATATGTTTAATGTAATAGGTAATACGGGTTGCCCCCTAATAAATACATGGGACTTAAAGTTAAACATAACTGGCAAAATGTAAAGGTGCATCTCTGTCTAACTCTTCGGAGGTTACATACGTGATTCCTTAGATAAGAAAAACTAAGAAATTATTGTGGTATTACAACACCACATGCGAACTACCTGTCACACTGATGTCACACAAAATCCTGCATCTTGCATGCAGAGTTTACCGCGCAACTAGCATACACAACTGCCCAACATAAATCATCGGGCAGTTGCCCACCAGAGATGCCAACCGTCTGGTCGGAGGATCCTCCCTTTTTTATGGATGAGAGAACTTTACACCCTGTTCCTCATACCTCTATAAAATCATACCAAGAGTCTTCACATCATCCACAGCTCGGAACCGGTAGTGGTATGGCTGCTGTGGCTCCAGGATGTAGTGAGATGGCTCCGTGCTTAGCAGCCGAGGTTCATGCATGATACGCGGCACTGCTTCGATGCGGCGCTCCAGCTCCTTCTTGAGACACTGGAACAAAATGACAAGGTAAGTAATATCTAACTCAATAGCGTAAGTAAATGTAGCATTTCAATACAAAAAAGTCCTTGCAATGAGATTCTGCTTTTTGTGTTGACGGTACTTTCATTTAAAGTTCATCACTAGGTTAGCAAAATATGACCTGCTGATATGAGTGATCCTCAAAAATAATAATAATAGCTTCCCCAACCAATTTTGGTCACGGTGGCCAATCTCAACAGAGATTAGCCAGGTACGCAGGAGATATTATAGTTCACAAGTGTGTGCGCAGACACAGGTTGCACTCCCTCTTTCCTCACTCTCATAGTCCGATGGGATGGCAATCCGACACAACCGAAAAGAGATCAGGTGCATGACCAACGGCTTAACATGCTTTCCGAGGCACGGGGGTATCACACCGCCAACTACCAAACTCCGGGCTGTTACTAAGAAATTCCTAATGGAACAACTCAATAACACTGCCCGACCCGGGAATCAAACCCAGGACCCCACGCTCAACAGTCGCGCCCACGCGACCACGAGACCAACGGGACAGTTAAAAATAGTAGCATGATGAAAGCAGCTGTATTACAATCTGAAGAATCTCTCTGACAAGACATTGCATGGGACATAACAACATTAAATACAGTTTACATTCGCACACAATATAATCTATGTTATTAGACAGTATGGATATTGTCATTGGTTTGTCGGAGGCTTATCCCAGCTAGAGGCCCTTGATAAAGAATAGTGACAATTTACTTACTTTTTTCGCATCAGTTCCAATGGGGACGTGCGGACCTCTCCTAGACCGAAGGGCGAACCTTGTAATCTGTCTCTTGGCAAAGATGAACAGAATCACGAAAGTTAACACACCGCCACTTATTATGAAGATTATGTTTAATATACTTTGGAATTCGCCCATTGTGGATATTTATTAAATAATCAACAGATTGACTTCATGGAATCGTAACCGTCGATAGAAAACTGAAAGTAAGTACTGAAACTGTCTGTGTCACTGTCAGCCGTCACGTCTCTGTCGTCGAAGAAACAACTCTTTGTTTATATTTTCGAGGTGTGTACTGTAATGTTTAGCATGAAATGAAACAGGACATACTAAATTGCAGGTGAAAGACAGAGAAAAGAGAGAAACTACACGCTATGAATATCGTTTATTGTTTGCTGCTTGGCTTGAAACCTTTGACAAGTTTGACAGCTTCATCTAAATGACAATAACAAATTCGTTCATTACTAAAATACTAATACTTTGACCGACGGACATTATGGACGATACCAGTTCCTGAACGAGACTTTTTTAAAAACCTTCACACGTAGGACAAAAGGGTACTGGGCAGACTGTCTCATTACATTAGGGTTCCGTATGAATGTACCGCTTGGGTAATCGTGTGAAATTTTACGTTATAGGTTACACAGTCTCAAGTGACGATCACAGCTGTTTAACCTACAAATTACTTTTTTACGTTAATTTGGTCGTAAAATAGTAAAAGTTTCCGATGAGTGGGTCCTATCAACTTCAGTTGAAAAATAAAAGAATGCGGTGTATATAACATACCTAACTAACATAAAGCCCGCAGGTACTTACTTTAAACCCGATCAGGTATCTGCCGTCATACCTAGAAACGCTTATTATTTATTCATCGTTTATCATACGCTGTCGCGTACACAAAACGAACATAAATTCCTTCATCATGATTCTTTCTATTGAGGAGTTGGGCGCGGCACGAATGTCTTTGGCGGGAAACGCGGTTCGCATACTAATATCAAAATGGCGGCGACGTGCGATGACCAATAGACGTTGTTCAATTATGGAAAACGAATGTCGATTGTCAATCGACTGCCCACTGTGGCTACAATGGGTTTCTTTACAAATTTGGTGTCGTTATATTCCTTGCGATGCAATTTCGATTCAGCACACATGGTTGCATTACTTTAATAGGCGCGCTCATAGAAATATTGTCTTCCTTCCATCGTTAATGTGTAATGGAAATATCGTGATTGTCTGCTTGATAGCTAAAATTAACCTGAATAAGGCGGGCCCTTAGTTAATATTATTCTGAATGTATATCAGAGCCAGTAGAAGCTATAAATCCGGCAATAAACACATACTTAGAAAATTCGTAACTAGGAATGTTTTGCGAGCTAGATTAATTATGTAAGACCAGCGTCTACGCCGTGATCTTGTACCGTGTCCAACCATTTTAATAACTTTTCAAATTGGTTATGTATGATTTTTTAAGCCCTCAAATGTACCACGTGTTAGCCCAGTACAAGCAATGGCGGCGCAGTGGGTAAACTACAGCTTTGACTAAAGAGTTTTTAGTCACGAGTTTGAACCCTTCATTCAGGCAGTAATGTACTTAATTACCTACTTCGCTTTGTGCTATTTAAGTCATCACCAGTGCTCGCAAAACGGTATTCAAAGAATCGGCATGTCAACAAAATTTTGAAGTGGACATCCACTGAACTCGCGTGATGCATTAGATACAGCCCATGCACTCCCTCTAACAAAAATAGGCTGTTTATTAAGTGCTTAAATCAACCCGAAACATGTCTTGTTCAAGTCTGCCTGAGTCCCTGTCTCCAAAGGATCCTGAACTCCTCAGTTTAAGTCTCAACAATACATAGACTGCAAGTCGAGCAAAATACATGTTTCAACCCATCTTCAGTCGTGACCTTTCATTTAGCAGGAGTTCTGTCCCATTGACGAGTCACTGCTAAAATCTCTAACCTTGTAACTGAGGTTATCGTTATGAAATAGCAAAGTGATACAATAAATTGTTTGTGGACTTCAGAGTGTGCTGTTTATACGACACATGTTACCATTCAGTTCCGTTCCATTCCTGCATTGTTCTACTATTTATTAAGTCCTTTGATAAGGAATTTAACTTCGGCAGAAAAATATAACGTGACATAATATCACGACTGTAATCCCCGAAGGAATAGTTGGAGGTGAACCTTATAGTACACTCTTAAAATCTGCAAAATATCTCTATGTCCCATTTAATACGGGTGCTAGGGGGCGAGCCTAATCAGACAAATCCAGACTAACACACACGGTTAAAAATAAAAGTTAATAAAGTATTGTCTCCTCTTTCAATAAAAAAAAAAACTTTACAGAATAATATCGTGGTGTGTGGTCCTTGGGTACGGTTATTATTAATGTTATTTTCACACAGGTAGCTAGTAACAGCAGTATACTTATTATGGAGAATATTAATAGGTACTTACGTAGGTCCATACATTTCGAAATGTGGGTACCTCTCTGCCTAACACTTCCGGGATGACAGGTATGATGTTATGTTGTTCTTATGTGTAGGTATCTACTTGAGTGACACAGGTACTAATATCGGAAGATAACCTCGGTAGACAAAATTAAGTTATTGATTGGCATTCCCGAAAATCCAACGTTGCCATTTCTGACAGTACTTTTATCCAAGCTGTTTTATTACAGTAGTTCGTTCATTACTACAGCACGGCCGCACGGGCAACGGTGCGTTCCGTCCATTGGACATCCTGGAGTACGTCCACATTTGGTGAGGACGCCCCAACGTGAAATTTTTGGATGAGCCCACCTCCTTTTATCGGATACCTTTGGGTAAATCCTATAAGTACCTATGGCTATAAATTATATTATTCATAGTTTTCATCTTTCAGCACTTCAAATACGCTCACTGCCATCAAATTATGGAAGGTACTTAGCAAAAACCAGTGGCAAAAGCGGTATTATTTATTTTGTTTAAAACTAACTGAGTTGGCCAACTTCGTACCGCCTCAGTTTGTTTTCGTGATTTAATAGTTATTCTGTTAATCGTGGCGGAGACAAATGCAACAAATTAAAGATCATAAACATCGATCCAGCCGTTCTTGAGTTACTTAGAAACGGTGTAACTAACCCGACTTTCTTTTATTTAAACCTATCATCATCTGCCTAACCTTTTCCCAACTATGTTGGGGTCGGCTTCCAGGCTAACCAGGATGCAGCTGAATACCAGTGTTTTACATGGAGCGACTGCCTATCTGACCTATATAAACACCCACCTATTTACTTATACCTATATAAATAAAAATATACACAAATATCTATGTATATAAACGGAATATTGAATAAATAAACAAAATACCTAACACTTTCTTAATTTCACGAAGCAAGAGTGCATTGAATGAAAATGCTTCGGGAATGTTTTCGTAACGTTGACCAACCAACGTTAGCTGGTTGTCAAGGCGTTCACGTGGGGTGGGTTTTGTTGAAAACATACGGTGCTGTAGTAGTGAACAAAACCGCTTAAATCTGTTTATTTTTTTTAACATCTGTGTATACTTCTGACTCGAACAGGCGACCTATTTCAATCACAGTCCGAAGGATTATGAAAGAAATTCATTATTCATTGCTTCATAAGCTTGAAAAATTCATCTGCTCGACAACATAGTTAGCACGATGAATGCTGGTAAACCGTCAAAATGATTGCCATTATAAGTGTGTTACGCAATTACCCCGCTGGTTCCTAAAACGGTATACACCGTAACTTTTCAGGAACTCAATTCGAGACAATTGACATAGGTACCTAATCTACAGGCTTTCAGGCTTGGTCCAGCCTCTTCGCCGATCTGTGGTGGTGCCCTGAGACAGTGAGGCGAGGTTGCTTCAGACCACGTAGGAGATGGCGGGACAAGTTAGATATAGGTTCCGTCAAAACTGGAAGGAGGACGTGAAAGTTGGAAGGCGTGGAGGTACTCCTTTGCCCAGGAATGGGACAGCATAGGCTAGTAAAAAAAAAACCGCTCTGGAAAATACGGCTGCAAAATGCAAAGTCAACAGGCCCCCACAAAATACACGCTCGTATATTCACAATCAACACCAATGCGCATGAGCATTCAAATCGCGTCTCTCAGCCACCACAATGGCGACGGCACGCGAAAATATGCGCACGCGACGAAGTTAGGGCATGATAATTTTAACAGTGGCGAAATATTGTTTCGTTAAAATACTCCAAGAGTAAGTAGATATTTTAGGATCATGCATGAATTGAAGAAGGTAACTTTTGAGCTTAGAAAATGAATTTATAAATTCTTAGGCAGTACAAGCAACAACCATAAGTTTAGAAAACTTTTTCAACGTTGTAAAGTATTTCATTTTAGTTATATATTTGTAAATCAGACCCCAATATCCAATATGGCGCTCATTGTTTGTTAAAGGTGCTGTCGACCGTGACGTTCTGGGTGCAATTCTCAGGACCAATGTTTCGTTTTCCTGTTAGCGAATTATTTGAAACTTTTGATACCTACTTAGCTTCGAATTTATTTGACCTGGGTAATGAATGACTATAATGAATGACTATAATGAATGACCATAAATAATATGCACATAGGTACGATAGTTTCCAACTTATTTGTAATGATAGAGGGTCCTTATAGGCTCCTACAATTCTGCACCCTAATTGTGTAACACACTATTATTCTCATTTTGAATCATTTTGAAGCATATTGCTAATCCATCCTACTATCCTACTTCCTACTAATATCCTACTTCCTACTAATCCTACTTCCTACTAATATTATAAATGCGAAAGTTTGTGAGGATGGATGGATGGATGTTTGTTACTCTTTCACGCAAAAACTACTGAACGGATGTTGATGAAACTTTACAGTAATATAGCTTACTTAGCATAGAATACTTTTTATCCCGATATTACCACGAGATCAAAACTTACGCGGGTGAAACCGCGGGGCGCAGCTAGTAATATTATAAATGCAAAAGTTTGTGAGGATGGATGTTTGTTACTCGTTCACGCAAAAACTGCTGAACGGATTTGGATGAAATTTGGCACACATATAGATTATATTCAGGATTAACACATAGGATACCTTTTATCCTGATTTTCCCACGGGATCGAAGCTTATGCGGGTGAAACCGCGGGGCGCTGCTAGTTGCTCCATAGGTATATTCGAAAAGTATGTTTGCTCAACAACGCAAATAACGCAAATTAATGTTGTTGAACTGTCAAAATGAAACCGTTTGCTTCTGATTGTGTGTTACGCAATTACACTGCTGGCAAAACTATAGGCAGTGGTGTATTTCTATTTGAAAAACATTATCCTCATGATAAGGAACAGTGGCAGCCCAGTGGAAACGGTCGCGACTTACGCGTTGTAGGTCGTAGGTTCGAACCCAGACGGGCGCTTTACTTTGTGTGAATTATTTCATCGCCACTGCTCTCAAATCGGTGAAGAAAAACATCGCGAGAAAACATGCATGTCCCAGAACCAAAAAATCGAAGACATGTGACACCTACCAACCCGCACTGGGCCTGCGTGGTGGCCACTTCCTCTCATAGATAGGAGGATTGTGATTTGTGTCCCAGTATAGTGGTAATATTATACTATTCTCAAGATAGCTCAGTATAACATGGGAGTAACGTCGGTGCGTTGGTACACACTGGTCTGGTGACCAGAGTAGAAAGTCAAAGTCAAATCATTTATTTCAAATAGGCACTTAAAAGGCACTTTTGAACGTCAAAAATTAAAATTAAAAAAACTTTTTAACAAAAAAAAACAACCGACTTCAAAAAAAAAAAACACTACAAAGTGTAAAATAACTTTAATTTTAATTTCGGAAGTCGGTGTCTTTGGTTTTGTATTTACGTTTTTGCCACCGACTTCCAAAATTAAAATTAAAGTTATTTTACACTTTGTAGTGTTTTTTTTTTGAAGTCGGTTGTTTTTTTTTTGTTAAAAAGTTTTTATTTTTTACTTTAAGTCAGAGTGCATCTCATGACAATTCCAATAAGCCCAAACACGGCTAGAATACATGGTTTTATTACGAAGTTCCGGTACCTAGGTACCTTCCAGCTTCATCATCAGATCGGTTTGATGGTACCATTTTCGTCAGAACCATTTATTTAAATTTGCTTCGTCATAGTCGCTTAACTATCTTAATCGAGATATCTTATCGCCACCCGTGAAATACTTATTATCATTGAAGAGTTCCTGTGGCTATCTGTGGTCTCCTTCATCAGTTCCACTTCACCAAATTATACTTTTTGAATGCAAATGCTTGACATGTTGATGAAAATACCAAAATTGCTATATGTATGCCTATAATATTTGAGGAGTTCCCTCAATTCCTCATGGATCCCATCATCAGAACTGGATTTTGACAAGAATGGGACCAATCTGGAAGCATATCCTTTCAAATAAAAAAAAAAAATTCCAAATCGGTTCATAAATGACGGCGTACTGAGGTAACAAACATAAAAAAAAAAAAAAAAAAAAACAACCGAATTGATAACCTCCTCCTTTTTGAAGTCGGTTAAAAAAATAGTCTGCCACAAATGTTAAAAATGATTGAAAATATAGCAAAGACAGATAAATCAATTATGTGATAGATACATGGTGCTCACATATTTTAGATGATCCTTGTAGATGATCCTTGGACTATTCTAATTTGTAATGAATCCATGATGATAATGATGCAATTGATGAGGCTCTTGTTGAGAGGATGAGCAACCACTCTGAAAGGCACAAGTAGTTAACTAAATATTCCGATGACCATAGTGACAAATTATTTCTTACGATCGTTCATTGTTGTGTCATATTTGGAGCTACTACGCACTGAGCTACTTACCTACGCGCTGAAAATTATCATCAAGAAGTACCTATAGTACACATGCCTTGGTTCAGTGAAACCCCACCACCATCCAGCTAATCCCACGATCGAGGAAACACATGCAAACAACAATTACAGCTTGAACAAACCAAAACTACTGCTTAACCTCTCGTAATTAAACATAGCCGTGACCCCAGACTACAGTGCGTACACCCCACGTCAAGATGAAAGCGGTTACAGCCACAACTGTAGGTGGATGATGAATGGGCCAATGATGTAACCTATCATGACTCACTAATCGTATAATTAGGCCCTCTAAACGATTCTAATGAGTACGAGTGTGGTGCCCATTCATGCGAAGCAACTAGAAACTAAACGTTTGGCGCGCTGTTTGTTTGAAAAACTGTGTTTACTTATTGACCTACGGTGCGGCATATAGAAACAGATTTAAAATGAGTCTGATAATATGACTGTCGCTAGTAACTACAATTTACACCTATAGTTCATAATTTCAGCCGCCTGAGCACATCAGCTTTCACCACATTCTGGAGAAGCATTGAGTATTTAATTTATTGGTTGTAAAGCTTTAATGTTTTGTGACAAGTAGATACTGCTTATAGCGTAGATAATCCTTTGTGCTCCAATACTTCAAAAAGTTGAGAAATAATCTGATTGTGAAGTTACTGGCACTAGATATCCTGAGCTGATGTAGATAATCGCCTGTTGCGAAGAAATGGCAATTTTTTTTGGCTTAAACTGCAAAGTACTGAGGCCAGCACATCAAGCTACCTCAATCTGTCAAATTTCTTTGATAGATTTTCAACGTTACTACAAAGGATTAAGGTTCTTAATCTCTTGGGAAAATTTGACAGATTGGGGTACCTTGATGTGCTGGCCTCTGTACCATCAGTTTAGGTAAGTACCTAAAAATGTAAAATAAACAAAACAATTTAGAACTGTTTTGTGGCACTCATTCAAAAAACCTACATATTTTAGCTACTTCAAAAATAGGCGAAGCATCATTATTCAAGAACAGTGCTCCAAAACTTAATTAATGGAACAAAAAAAAGTTCCTATTCGAATAATTCACAGTTCATTGTAAAACATTAGATAAATCTTCCACGTCAGTCTGTGTTTAGTTTACCAAAGGATCTATTGAACAAAAAACCTTCCAACTCATGTAGGGCCTACATATTTTTTTTAATTCGACATTTAAACCATTATTTCAATATGTATTCATGTCACACGCATCCCCTCCCATATAACAATGGGTAGGTAGCCGTACCATTTCGTCGCAGGAAACGACGTACGCGCAAGTTTTTCAAAATGGCCGCTGGTACCTTCGAACACCGCCCAGGTAAGGCGTTATAAGTGCGTCTGGATGCTAAGGAGACAGCATACCATAAATAAAAAAGGATATCCTGGCTGGTTTCCGTTTGATAGTTTATATTTCTTAACGCGTATCCTGCGCGTGATTCACATTTAAGTTTTGTTGTTCTTCCTTCCGTGTGAAAGGTGACAAAACGATGTCGTTTGTTAGGTGCTTTTGTTCACTTTTATAAACAAGAAATCTACCTTTCAAGAAGACGTAGTTATGCTATGCAACAATAACCTGTCACCATTTGGCAGAGGCCTATTGCTTTGACCAGCAGTAGGTAGGCAGTAGGCAGACTGCTACACCCAAAACATCCAAGTGGGATATTGTGAGTTGTTGTTTTGTTGGTTCCAAAGATAACGGATTTGGGAACAATTAGGAAACTGAAACAAATATTGTTAGATTCTCAGTACACAATTTAATCCAACGAAAGTGCCAGCGCCTACTTAAACCGGTACTCAGGAAGGAAACCTCTTTGAATTGTTACATCAAAGGAGGTTTTTGACATTAATTTATTATCTCGTTATTCTAACCAGCCAGAGATTTAGATCGTGTAGTGTTTAGAATAACTGCTCTGTAGTATTGTTTGTCTGGTTGAGTTTCATTTAAAGATAGCAGCTCGGAATCTATAGAGTTTTGTCTGGTTGAGTTTGATGGAAATAGGCTCGCCCCCTATTGCATAATAAGGGACTTTTCTGCAAACTGTACTCTTCACCCCGCTGTTAAACCCTGCAAGGACTTCAGGCATAGCTTCAGGCGTGATGCTGTTGTTGTATTGCTTCAGCGGGTCAACGCGGAATGTTCACCAGATTTGACAAAGGGCTTCTGAGTCTGACTGTATGTTAGGTATGAACTCAGATTTTGAAATAATGAATTGAGAACGCTTAGTGATAAACCTACTATTATCCTAAAACGACGTAAACCCTACTGTTACATATAGTGAAACGCTATCAGCCTTTGTTACAAAAAATAGGTCTTCCTGTACTTGATAGAACTTTGTATAAAACGATAAAACCCCAAAGCTACCGAATAAATAACGAAAAAAAAAACATTGTTTGCTGACTATCCACCTGCAGGTTTAGAGATAAAATTGTGTTTGCATAACGAGATCCTAAGCTTATCTCTACCTACGCTGTGAGTCATATTCAGTGTCATTGTAAAGGCAAGTAGGTAAATATATTTAATTATTTTGGGGCATTTTTTTGTAACTGGCTAACCAACCAGTAATCCATTTATTAATTAGGCAGAAATATCAGGACTACGAACTTTTCAAAAGCTGTATTGATGAACGCGTCAGACTTAAATTATCCAATTAATAACAAGAAAACGGTTGGTGATCACAGTCTTGTAGCTGGAAACAATATTTAACGAGGAATTTTATGAATAGGTAGTACCTACAGGTGTTTTATCCAGTGTACATTATGAGTGGGTATGATGTTTGGACTTCCTCTTAAATACCTGCAAGGTATTCATTCATTTTAAGTTATGAATGTAAACTCAACATGCTGCATTTTGTAAATCATCCTTATTTTCCGCAAAGCAGATAAAATGTACAGAGGCCAGCACATCAAGCTACCCCAATCTGTCAGATTTTCCCAATTGAATAAGAACCTTATTCCTCTGTGCTAAAGTTGATAATCTATTAAAGAAATTTGACAGATTGGGGTAGGTTGACCTGCTGGCGTCTGTACATTACACCATGACTTGTCATACTTTGACCCGATTTAACACCGGTTGCTGCGTAGGCGACGCCCTCGGTTGAAAAAATATTTAAAATTCAGGCTCACACGTGGCGAACATCAGGAACTATAAAGCCCTTTGAATAAACGAACTTTTTCCTCAGGCATGTTCGTCTAACGACAAGTACCTACACAAAGTGTCTAATTAGTATTCATCTGGGCGCGTGTAGTCCTCATCGCGGTGGGGACGGGTTATTAGCCGGCGCCGCCTCCGCGCCCAGGCATATTGTTCCGAGTTCTGCCCACCGAGCGCCGCGCTCGCCCGGCAACGTTAATTCATTCTGTCAATATTTGAACTGCAATGCTGTACAGTCGACTTGGAGGCCAGAGGAAGCCGAGCCGGTGGCTGGGAAGGCAAGAAGTCGGCATAGCTGTTTGATGTTGGTATACGGCTGTGTCACTTCGAGCCAGCTCAATCCACCGGCGTCCTGCGATTTCTGCGACTGAAGATTAAAGAATTGCGGACGCTCCCGTAACGAAGAGAAGAAAATTCGGATCGCTCCCGTAACGTTTTCGCCGGGAGAGGGCGCGTCTCTGACAGCTGTCATTGCGCGCTTTCTTCACGGGCGGGACGTGGGACGAAAATCTTTATTTATATCACACACGACGATGTTCCCGTAGAGTGCGACCGGCTGTGTACTTGAGTGACGAAACGATACGAAAACACGACGACAGAATGGCGAACGAGGAGGTGTTGGGTCCGCGGAAGACGATGTTCGTACTTGTGATTGTTGTTGGATGTTTCGCTGTGTTGTGGCCTAGGATCCTGTCGCCGCTGGTCATGGGCCCCAGTCGGGAGCAGCTGAAGCCGAACAAGTTCGACCGGGAGGCAGGTAATGTCGGTATTTTTAACACAAGCTCAATGTCAATATCGCTGGACACTGTGACGAAAGCGAGCGTTTTAGCTCACTATAATGATGATTATAATCTAATTATACGCCGGTTACGGCTATTAAATTATCACTGTAACACGTTTGGGTACAGCTGATGTCATATTTCGGGTTATATAAATTTTTTAAACACATTTTAGGCGGTTGAAATCGTGCGATAAAATGGGTATATTTGCAGTTCACGAGAACAAGGTATTGCTCTGCAAATACGTCGCGGTCCAGCTGTTGACTCTGCGCATTTAATATTTACGAAAGATCTGATTGGAATGTGGTATGGCATGTACACAAGAATAGTTATGTAAAAGATTGCATATTCAACTATTTAGAGACATAATTTTCCATTGCAATGGATATAGGTACTTACTTAATTTTATTGTTTGAGTAACAAAATAGTTATGATCATTATCAATACAGGTTTACTGCCTAAAACCACATCTTATAGGTGTTTATTTAGTTAGGTAAATAATGTGGGTAATATATTATTTTTCATATATTGGTAACACTATTACTTCCCTAAGATAAAGAGCTAAAGCTACAAGTAAGAGATAATACTTGATAAGAACTAAACTTAAGAGATAATTTTCAACATTCCTCATTCCTAATTATTTATTTCTACTGGCAAAAAAAATTCTGTGTAAATAGGTATTATTTCTAAGACATAACCTTGAACATGTAAATAGATAAACAAAATAAAAAGAAAATAAAGAAATATTAAATATTTTTAAGATTCAGATAAAATATTGCCTTATTTGCAATTTAAATGTGGAAGTTCAGAAAAAAATATGTGTCTACCGTTTTTAATAGTAAACCTACTTATTAAAATACCAGGAATTGATTAGTACCTAACAATAAATAATTGTTTTAACTTTTAATACAATACAACAGGATAACAATACAGCAATTAGTGTAATTGGATAAAATTATTAAGTTTGATAACACCACTACTAAAGAATTTAATTTAAAATGAAGGGCTATTTGTTAAAATATTGTAGCAATAATTATTTCTTACCATGCAGATATAGCAATTGAAATTAAATACAGCAAATTTCGAGTCTTAAAACTCCATCAGTAAATTAGCAGGTAGGCTGAAACTACAGAACACCACCTGCTGCAAGCTTACACAATCCTTTTACTTCGCTTACATCAGGAAATGATTTGAACCAATAATGAGTAATTCCAGTACTTTATTTAGTTCATTGAAAAAAAACTGTGCAAGACTATGACTGATTGATTTATATTACTTGTGTCATAGTATTTCTACAAAATCCATTAATTGTTATTTCTTTAAAAATGTTTTAGTAATTAAATTGCATTTTTTCCTTATGGGTTTGAACTTGTATACCAAACTGCAGATATCCAGATTGGCCTAATGCATTTTGAAGTCCATATCTCTTTCTTTAAAAACATGCACCGTAATGTATGCAGACAAATAGTTAGGTACTATCTCTAAATATTTTTTGTATGCTAGGTATTTTTCTAATATAACAATGTTCTTCTAAGAATGTTGCCAACAATATGTTCCCACTAATAATACCCAACAGGATGCTGCGAGGTTCTATTCGATACTGACATGGCTGTCCTGGAACTGATCAACGAAGTCTGCAGCTCAGCGGTCCAAGCTGACGGCAAGCTCAACCCTTACGCTGCAGCTGAATGTCGAAAAGCAGTCAATGAGACCTGTGGGGTTGACTTAGCAGCATTCTTAAAACGGAATGAGAATGTTGGGAAGACTTCTAAGATGTTGGCAGAGACAATAAAGAGTAGCAACAGCTCCTGCCTCAAAGAACACTTTGGTGTGCCCGTCTGGAGTATTGGAGTCCACTTTTCACAGAATTCCTGGACACAGCAAGACAGTTAGTGGAATATTCTAGATTGTTCCATATTTGCTTGGCCCTTAGTTCATACTAGAATGATAAATGAATGGCGCCGCACGCCAAAATGCGTTGGTTTGACAAAATATATGGATTAACTGTAATAAGGTGTTGAATCATAAGTTTTGTTTCTTGATGACTACATGTAAAGAGATTTTGGCATTAGAAAATTGAATATCTTGGCTACATAATTGCTGTAGCCATTTCATGTTGATATTGTCTATCAAATTGATAGTTCATAGAAATTCCGTGTTCTGAACTGGTGCCAGGCAAATAGTGTTAAAATCCGTTCTAACAGACACTAACAAGCATGAAGCTGTTTTGTGAATGAATACTAAACATTTTGTATTTAAGTTTCGGTAAGAGTAAAAACAATATTGGTATTTTTCATGAACAATCTGATAATATTTCAACTCACATTTTTATGATTATATAAATATTTGTATAGTATATTATTATCTTGTAAAACATGTTTCTAGGTCCACTTGAACTTCGTTTACAGGTGTCGTGATCAGCTTATTATCGAATTGTACAGACGCATTTACACCAAAGTTTATTATCGAATTGTAAGGACGCATTTACACCAAAGTTTATTATCGAATTGTAAGGACGCATTTACACCCTTCAACAACTCATAAGTATAGATGTATATTTTCGAATTAATTCGCCCTGTTGCTTTCCCCAAAACGTTGAATCTTTGTAAGAATAAGAATAATTTATTGGTCCATTGTTACAAAATATGGGTAGGTATCTTAATAATATTGGTAACCAATGCACTGTAGCCATCTAAACTATAGCCCAATATGTTTTGTTTTCATGTTCTGCAATAGTCTTGCACCAACCGGAGGGCTTTTCTTGGGTACACGGGTTCCATAGTGCGTACGGGGATAATCGTGGGTTGGTGCTTCAATCCATTTGTCTAAAGGACCTCTGCGAGGCCCTTCATACGCCTTCCAAAGGTCCGGGATTCATGGTCCCGAGATTTGTAAAATATATAATGTATGGTTACTGTAACTAGATTGCCTAATATGGTTAATTGAACAGTGGTTTCCAAACTAGGCTGTGTCTGTGTCTTGGGGGCAGAAGTTGGGATACTATTTTAAATCCGCGATATTATTGTTGCAGTCTAATTACACTACAGCTACACACACACTACCTTGACACCTAAATATCTACCTTCCTATAGTATTTCGCCTATTTATTAGGTGCAATAATAAGCCCACACATTCGTAATTTCGTGATCGTGTCTGATTCATCAAGTAACTAACTAACCAGGGAACTTAAATTCGTGTTCGTAAACGCGCGTGTATTCATGAACCGCCTATGCAGTTGAGTTTCATTAACCTTAACCTAAAGAAGCGCACTGTTGGCGTTGGTAGAAATGTTAGGAGTAGACTCATAATCCTACGCCCACATAACACTAGATACCTACGTTGTATTGTGCTACGTACGCGCTAGTGACGTCGAGTGTAGGACGATTTCCAGCCTTGGAGTTATCAGCGGTGGACAAATAGCAACCGGTCCTCATGTATGCTCGTTTGCACTCCTTCAAACAAGTGCCAGAGCCTCGGCGACTCGAAGGGGTTTCACACGTACGTGTTTCACAATGCAAGTTAATGCGTATTGTGCATACTCTTCGTGTTCTGATATCGATGTAAGATGAATGAGGACTAGTGGTTCCAGGAGTTTTTTCACCTACTTCCAAAAGCCAGGACTCGTGTCCCCAAGTGTTCTCCCAAATCTTATTACCCTCGGTCCGCACCTTTCAACTACTGCACCCCAGCTATCTGGTTGATCATTAGGACCCACTTTGCTAGCTGTTTTACATATTCAAGGACCATTTTCTATAACCAGACTATCTAAACTTAAAGACCAATTAATAAAATACATTTGAGTAAACATACTACCATCAAAGAACGGAAACCTATCGGGGTTACCAGTCACATGTGCACTGCGTTGGAGCAGTTTACGTAGCAGAACTAAATATAGCCCCTGCTGATACCACACCGTTGTTTTGCATCCTCACACACCGAATTATGCAAGCCTAGTGTAAACATACGTCATGGCTGTGCTGTGATAGCCGGAGGTGTAGGAAAAAGAATGAATACTTCTTAGTTCCTATAGAAGCGAAACTCAGAAACGAAGACAGTTTTACTATACATTTTCTGGGAGAAAGATAGGTACTTTAAACTCGGGATTTGTATCAGGTGCAAACAAACGAACATGTTCGAAATCGTGCTGTTACAGATCCGAAGATTATAATAGTTATAATACACCCAGTTTCACTTCTATTTGAAGTAATAATTCATTTTCTACACCGAAGGTTAGGTTACGAGGGCTGATATGTACTAAAAAAATCTTTGTCATAGACGATCTTTTGCTGGCAGAAGGTGGCATCTAGTAGTGTATCACTTCCAATCCTAGCCTTTCAGTTACTGATTGTGGCTTTTAATTTCAACCCAATATATAATTGTAAATGTGAATTGTCGATAGTTAAAAAAGTACAGATCTTTTAGCACGACCATCGACTTCTTGAGATGCCTTCTGAAATCCCCTGACCTAGAGCATTAAAATTATCAGTGTAAACTTGAAAATATAATTGTTTAGCATTAAAATTATCAAGTTTTGCCACCATTGCTAATGTTTAACGACGGTACGCAGAATTCAGCACCACATGTTGGGTTTATGGGTGTTTAAAGAAACGTTTTTCTTCCCACGATGCTTTTGCCGTAGGTACAATTCTGGGTAATTACAATTGCCTTTTATTTCAGTCATTCATGCTTCTCACTATAAAGTTTACATTATTTTGTTGCTTCATTCATTTCCTTGAGGAAGGTGTTGAAATAGCCGTTATGTTTGAATTGCAGGAAACCTGATTATTTTTGGGTTATCATGATTAGGCCGCGTGTCAAGGTTAATTTGATAGTGTTGTGGCAACGTGGTCCTATTAGCTGCATTTGATCATCTAAGTACTTAGTCTAATTCTTTTAAGCATTTTGGCGCCAATACATCTTCCCAACCAATGTGTTATTTAAACATAGATGTGTTGTTCGATAAACCATATTTCATCTATATTGAAGATGGCTTGTCTAGTACAAGCTATCTTCAGTATAGATTAAATAAATGGTTTCTAGATTTTCAACTAAGCCCATCGCATTGTATGCTGAAATTTAATCCTAAGCAATGCCACAAAACCTGTTCCTCACCTAGTTCAGTAGCAGCTGAATATAATTCATATTTTACGTAAAATTTTCTACTGACCTCGAAAATGGGACATCAACTCGTTGATTTATCGACTCCGCATGAAGATTTCAACAATCATTTCGCTCACAAATGTAAATACAAGACGTTAGCTTTCACAATGTGGTATGGAGCGGCATTTCAAGTAATACTCGTTTAGTGGCCTCTACGACAAGAACAAAAGTTTTAACGTCACATTGTCACATTACTAAGGTCATATGAGTAACGGTGAGGCAGTCGTGGCTTCGTGTTAGAATAGTAAATTAGAACTATTCCGATTTGACGCCTCGGTATTGGTGTTTGAAGACATCATTTGTACCTCTTGGCCTCAAAAGTTGGTCTTTCTTTTTGATGAAATATTGGTCCTTTTGTCTTTTCGCCTCTTGAACTAAATGAGTAATAAATTGCATTTCTCCAAAACAAGAGTTGGTCTTTATAGCATGTTGTTTTGAACTATCAGAAAGAGTTCAAATTACAAACCTGCTTTTAACAAATGTTTTCTTTTGTATGATTTAAACCTGAACAAAAGTTGATCGATAATACGCCGTTCATATTGTTCAGTAAAGCCATATCACGTATTCAGCGTTAAATTCGGTGCAATGTTCCCATTCCGGCCAGTTTTGGGCAGAGCCAAAAAATTAAACTGTTGGCTTAGTTAACAATGAAACCACCGGAAATAGCATATTAGGAAGAGTTAGTTGAAAGTATTTTTGTGTGCTCTATTTTATTAATATTTAGTTTGGCATACTGTATAGTGTTGGGTATAGGGTTCTGAGTAATTATGTAGACGATGTTCTAACCACAAAAATGAACTCTTGTTCATAAGGATGTATTAAGAAGGACATTGATAGACCAGAGTTGCAGATCTGCAAAGATGGCCGTTGTAGAGACGAGTCATGCTTTATGTAAGAGTATGATTTTTTACAGGTTACTATTTTGGGGATTTAGGCAGCCATTTCGTTTGTGAAAATGTATCTACGATTACGTGACGTGAGCACTTTTCTGTTCAAATAGGTATCAATGTTAAAACATTCAATTTGAAAGGTTTCATGTGTGTCATCAATCAGACTTGCAGAGAAGTTGGAACGACATATTTTGGCAGATTAAATCCGGTAACTAATTTACTTTGTAGATGTTGCGTGTAATTATGCGTCTACGCACTTTCACGCACGATAGTTGATGTCTGAAACCTGTCATTGCGCATGACTACGATTCCGCCATGACATGTAAAGAACGGGCAATCCATAATACGAGTATTGTAACGTACGCTCGATTTCAAAAGTCGTTTGTTTCTTTATGCGAGTTCCAGACTATAAGTCATTTTTCTTAGGCCTAATTTCGCCAACAAATCGGAACGCAATCAGCACATCTAAACCGCGTTCAAGAGCTGTCGTCATTGTTGTGGAATATTGACACTGACTGCTCTTGAACGCGGATTAGATGTGCTGATCGCGTTCAGATTCATTGGTGAAATTCACCCTTAGTCGGGTTCGACAGGTACATAATAAAGCAGCTACCACTCGATTTACACTCTTGTAATTTATTCCTAGGACAAGGACAGTAAGGCTTAGCACGCACTGCGATTAACCCTTTGACCGCCACGGTCGTGTATAGCCGAGAAATGAAAACGTGCCCAACACGCCACCGTCGGCTAATGCTGACAAGAAAACACCATGTTTTAAGTACAAAATAAATAAACTAAATTCAGTTTTCTGTGTTTATACTTAAAACATGGTGTTTTCTTGTGGGCATTGGCGTGTTGGGCACGTTTTCATTTGTCGTCTATACACGACCGTAGCGGTCAAAGGGTTAAACGCGAGCCGTTTAGGAATAGCTGAAATCGCCAATCTGCATACAAACACGCACTGCGGCTGGTGGTTGCTTAATTTTATTTCAGTACCACCACGGAATTCTGGCGAACAGCGTGTGTTGTGGCTTTGGTTTAAAAAAATAGGAAACGTAAACAACGCAGCCACCACAAGTACATTCTTACTGGGTACATCCACTAACAGATTAAAGAAATTTGAAAGCTCTTTGAAACCTCTGTAAACCACCGTAAACAACCACCATCTGCGCTCGCCCAGTCGAGACTGAAATACTGAAGAAAACACCGAATGCGGTTAACCGCTGTGCGTGCGTCATCATACTATTACTATGGGAGACAAAAAAATCGCACATTTACAAACCGCAATCCAAATGTAGCAGGAAAGAATGTGATGCGTGTTACTTTTTTCGCGGTTTCAGACCTACGATGAAACGCGCGCGCGTTTAATCGCAGTGCGTGCTAAGCCTTAGGGCTGATTTAAAAAAAAAATAGTCGGATAACTTATATATTATATGAAGAATATAAATAAGGCAGTTTGACATATTTTCTATACAAAAGCGTCCAAACGCAATATTTATTCCTCAGATAAAAATAAATATGAATGTATTTTTTTTTTTTCAGTAAAACTCATTTAAGGTTTACAAAAACAATTTTCCAACAAATAAAAAATGAACATTACAGATAAAAGTGTATCGTTGGTGCCTATACTAATTGATGAACGTCATTGTATTACAGAGACCAGTCCAGAAATTAGCTGACTATTAAAAAATCAGGCCTAAATTGAATATGAGAAGTATTTTTTTTTACAGCCAAGATGCTTTTAGTTCCTTCGCAGTTTCAACCATATGCCTATCATGACATGTGCACGATCAAATGTTTGTTCAAGTTACATAATATGGTGCTAACATGATGATCTGGTTAGCGCCGCGGAACCTTGGAGTCCCATATGTTTTTTTTTTAAACAAATTAGGTAATGCGCCTATTGACAATCCGGGTCAAATTGATACATGTGCGTATGTTGACGCATGTGAGTTTTGTCATAGATTGCTGTTGTACAAATTATTAAAAAGTTTTTATAGGAGTGTTCATCTCAGATAATTTACATTCCATCGACACAATCTGTCATCTGCTAAAATGTATTCCAAGTTTATTTTTGAGTGACAAATTGTAACTTAATGATCCTAATATGTTTTTGGTTGTAATGGAGATTGTTTTTCCATAATTAGAAAATTATCTCAAATTCTTAATTTAAATAGGTATATATTTTTACGGATGGAGTTGTAACGAAAGTTGTGGTCATGGATTAAAATAATTTTAAATTTATTTGAAACCGAAATAAAAGGTATTTCCACATTGTTTTATTAAAAATAACAACCAATTGTTTTAATTATTTTTCCTATGACTTCCCTCCAAAAAACTTCCCTTCAACAGTCCAAAATTGAAAATATGTAGTTTGATACAAGATTGAAAAGACCAGTTATTTGCTCTAACATAAGTATCCATACGCCTACATCCTCTAAGTTTTGTCTCAGAGGATTTATTGTAAAACAATGTAGCTTTTGACATTCGTCCTAGGAACATAAGTCTTCGGGCTCAAAGGACCAAGTTTAATCCAAAGAAGTTTCCCTTTGATTTAAAGAAAAGACCACCAATGGCGGTGGGTTTCACCATATAGTGAAATATAAATTTGAAACTGAAAATCAAACCACAGTCTGACTTATAATTTTATTAGCTGCAGTAAAAAATGACACTTCTTACTGTCATTTCGATAGATTATGTTGCCACACTATCTGTACTAGTGATGTGACTGCAACGCAATTGACTAATTTTGATTTAACATTGATCGTATACAAATATACGTTGTAGTTCATTTATATACGGTGACTGATAATTAGTGACCGATACTTAAACACGTGCTTGTACTCATGATAACAAACAACTTTTACTATGGGACCAAACCTGAAATTGTGAAAAAAATCTGCTGTTCAGTCATTTATGTTCGCCTAACTGGTCAAAATGTAGGTACTGAACAGCAGATTTTTTTTTCGCGAATTCAGGTTTGGTCCCATAGTAAAAGTTGTTTGTTATCATGAGTACAATCACGTGTTTAGGTATCGGTCACTAATTACCAGTCACCCTATATAATTATGATAGTTATCAACAGTACTTGTTCGCATCAAAATTGTGCTCGAGTAGTGAACTTGCACAGAAATCGCTCAAACTATACAATCTCAATTAAGTGGGTTATACAGCCGTAAGTTATTAGTTTTTTAGTGCATCCAGGTACCTTAGACTAAGACCTAGATCTGGACCCAACGTTCAGATATCTAGTCTTTTAAGAAAAGCCTATTTAATTGAGTTTACCTACATGTTGTAATACTCATTGTTTGTTATTTGGTAAATATAGTTTTACCGATTTGCTTTCAGAAGCTCGTCACACCCTGAAAAACAAGCTACTGACCTGACCAAAAATATACTATCCTCTTTTATAAAATCAATTGAACATTGATCGATTTTGAATTGAATGTTAATTTAATGAATCGATTCTTTTGTCACATCACTATCTAAATTTCGTTAAAAAGTGGTAACACAAGCTGTCATTTTACTGCAGCTAAATAGAAGTCCTACTATAGTTTTAATTAATAATAATTCCATACTTATAAAAAATATAAACACCTAATAAAACCACTGACCTAAAGCTGTCAATCACGCGTCAACATAGTGACTCACGCGCACCATAGGTGATGAATTAGGAAGTTGCTGGTTACTACAAATGGGCTATAATTAATTTTGCATTTTGTGTTTGGACAGAATACGGCATAGTGGGTTTGTTTGTCGAGGTTAAACAAATGAGTGAAATAAATCTGTTGCTCGAAGGACGAGTTCTGAATATCCGATATGGATTAATTACTAAAGTATTATATTAATGGCGGTTGATATTAATTTAAAAAAAAAAAAATAAGTAAACGAAATGACTAAACACTAGTATTTAATCAATTTAAAACAAATACATTTTTAAACTTAAAAATATACTTCCTGATATAAATATTATTACAAAAACGATGTTATCACGACCTCGGCTTGAGACGGAGTAAGGGGCGAGTAGGTACACACGACTACACATCAAGCTATAAATTTCCAGTTTTAGCTGACCTCGCATTGTATAGGTTTTTCGTACAATCAGAAGTCAGCTTATACTGGTTATGTATAGCTTGATGTGTAGCCGTGCGTACTGGGGCCCAAGTCTGCTATTTTTATAAATTCCTCATTCCAACACGATCCCATTGTCATTTTGCTAAAAGTTCGTAATCTGCTAAATTCATAATTGTCGATCATTGGTCAGTCAATGGTCTGAGAAAACTATGCTAGAATTAATTTAATATATATTTTTACATATTACGTATTAGTGTTTGCAATCTGAAGTAGTAAGAAGTTCGTAAAAATAGCAGTAAACATTACGTTTATTCATTTACCATTACATTACTTACGAGATTACCATTTTGTGTGTGTAAAAAGTGTTAAAAAATTAACCCTACAAACTAAGAGGTGCTTTAGACCATCGAACTGAACACCTTTCACTATGGGACCAACTCTGAAATCACGAAAAAAAAATCAGCTGTTTAATAATTAATTAATTTAATAATTAATTATTTTATTAATTAATTTAATTCGTGGGTTCGATTTCCACCCAGGACAAATGTGTGTAATGAGCACGATCATTTGTTCTGTGTCTGGGTGTAATTTATCTATAATATTTATGTATTTAGAAATATATAAGTATGTTTATCAGTTGTCTAGTACCCATAACACAAGCTCTGCTTAGCTTGGGACTAGATGGCGTTGTGTGATAGTTGTGGAATATTATATTATATTATTATCATACATTTTGGTCAAGTAGGTATTGAACTTTTGTATTAAACAGCTGATTTTTTCGTGATTTCAGTTTTGGTCCCATAGTGAAGGTTGTTCAGTTCGAAGGTCTAAAGCACCTCTTAAAGTTTGTCGGGTTAATTTTTTAACACTGTTTACTAATAATAAAGCTGAAGAGTTTGTTATTTTGTTTCATTGTTTGAACGCGCTAATCTCTGGAACTACAAGTTTGATTTGAAACAAATATTTTTGCATTTGATAGCCGAATTCTTGAGGAAGGTTATAGGCTATTTAACATCACGCTACGACTCTTAGATGCCGAGAAAAAATACAGAAAAGCTGACGAAAACGAAGTTATAATAGCACGGATGGGCGATGCGATACGTCGCATCGGGGTGAGTCCGGGGAACAAGAAATTTCACGCGGACAGAAGCTAGCAATTCATAGAGGCTAAACATTCTATGTGTCACAAATTCTATTACGGATTTATTTTGTACTAAGGCAATGTATCGAGTGGCTAGCTGTGATTAACCGCATGGCTTGTGGTTTATGTAAATGACGTTAATAAATTACTGATTTATTTGTAACAGTTTTAATTGATCTGCTGTATTAACAGCACGCACGCAGCACGCGCATTATGTACAGAACTCATAACAAAGAGTTCTGTACATAATGCACGTGCTGCTGGTGGTGACAATATAATTGTTTTAAAGCTTGATTTATACAAACTAGATATGTTTAAATTGAAAATACTTCTTAAAAGGCTGTTTGGTTACCACAGACAAAACGTCAGCCAAACAGACATTATGTGAAGAAAGCTTTATGTGTTGTGTGTTTTAATGTATTAAATGACCAATAACTATCAATTATACACGGTCAAATTAAATTATTAGTACCCAAATTAAGTTAGTAGTCTGCAGAGTTTCGCTAGCTAATTTAATTTGACCCTGTATAATTATTAACTTTAGCTGTAAGTGAGTTTCGTGTGATAATATTTAATAGTTACTAAATAAATATGTCCACTTGTAAAGTGTTCATTTATTTTACCCGGCCATAATCACCTCTGAATCTTGCAGACTAATTAGGAGGACACTTAAAATAAACCTACCTGTTGATTCAATCTCTCAATGAAACACCCGTTCATTGGTTAAGTATTACAATGACATTACGTTTTCTCGCATAAGTAGAGAAATTTAAATCAAGTGTCACAGTCGTGACCGGTGTTTAGCACTTAAAATGTCCACCAGGCGTTAATATTGAGTACCTACCCGACCTACGCATTCAAAGTGAAGGTAGTACTACTTATCTAAATTCAGTTCCGGACACTAAAATACGTTTGAAACTGGTTGGTAACAAAAATCCTGGCCGTAAGTCTTAATAAAAGGCGATATGCCAAAACTTCCATATAATACGGAATGAACGGTGATTATTTGAAAATATCAGGGTGAAAGGACCAATTTTCACCTGCTTGTCAAATACCGTTGCATATTATTAACTAGATGGTGCATTAAAGCATGCGTGCACCCATCTTGTGTAACCAACTGTTGACCAATCCGACGACCATTACCGGTCTGTATTAGCCAATCAGACGTGACTACGGCACATCACCGTTGCCGCAACATGTCTGCCTTGTGTGTCATCTATGGAGCGCTTTCATTGTATTCTAACAGAATGGTACTGAATGCGTTGGGTAAACTAAATTAATCATATTGCTATCTTGTTCTTGCAAGGAGTTAAACTATACCCCAGAAAATGTAACCCATAAATAAGCAAAATTTTAGCGTGACAATACGTTACTCGTAGATTCTTCAGACAGTTCAATTCGGCTGTAAGTAAAAGATAGCAATATGTCTAATAATTCTGTTGTAAACTAACCTGAACTCAAAACTTAGCACAGTACTAATCAGGTCCTTATTCCTCAGCTATCAAACAAGAGCGTCCTTTGGGTCGCGGCGCAGGACCACACCCCGCCCTCCGCGAGAGAGGACGGGCGATACCTCCTGGAGTCGCCCCTACTCCTACGAAGAACACCGTGGCCATGCCCCCCCACGTCAGGGTACGATCCTCCCCACTATCCGGGTACTATGAACTGGAGATCAAGGTCAGTTGAGGGGGGAGAATGCTTGTGAGGCTTTGCAAGGTAGGTCGGTAGTTCTTGGTGGTTTGTTGCTGGACCAAAGGCCTTTGACGACATTTGTCAATCCTCAATTTTCGGGTGTTGTTCATGAACGAAACTTTGAAAGTTTCTATTTTCTTTATAATTACTAGTCAAGTCCTCTTTCTTAGACAAAGTATTTTTTAACGTAGTCAAACTCAACTCAAAGCATTTTTTTCAGTTAAGAACCATTTACATTTTGAATTGTCAATGAGTTAGACAGAAATATGAAGCTAGTTGCCCAGTCCAAAGCTTAGTAGGTACTTATGTAGAAGAACGGACAAGAAACTCCTACACTTTTTAAAATAATATTGTTACAAAAATTTTAGTTACATCATCAATGTTGAATTTATAAGAGTACCTACCTATTAAAGAGCAGTGGTACTAAAGAGGCTAGAAAAACTGATGACGGTCGGTCCAACAGTAACTTACATATCCCCAGCAATTTCTGCTTGCTATTACGAGTAGGAATTAGAAAGACGTTTACCTATAACAAACTTTGGACAAATCTTAAATAGAGAACACAAAACGATACTTTGGAAAAGCAACATATACATTATGAAATCACCGGGAACTGTCGTTACATGTACTAATACTATATAGAGCAAGCTTCGCCTGTGTTCGGTACATCTAATACTGGTGAGTACCTATGCCTAGATTAGCGCCATAACAATATGTAAGCTTGAGCTTCATAGCACAGTAATTATTAGTTTTAAGATTGTATCTGTAAGGTATGTTCGGAGGCTGAAGATCCTTATAAACAAGAACATACGGGCGTTGGTAGCATTAGGTATTCACATTCGATAGGCTGTCAAAAAAAATTAGAAACAGATAATGCAAACTCAAACTATTTTCTGTTAAAGATTTCGATTTATTTGGGCGAAGCTTAAAAGATGAAGCTTAGCTGTGAACATTATTGGGTGATGTGATGATAAAAGAAAAAAAAGAAATAAAGAAAAATACTTTTACTAGCGGTGAACATGACGCAGAGAAAGCACACAAATACAAAAAAAATAACAACACTCATCATTGTTATTAGAATTTTTTGAAAATGAAACCCCGAGAAAGTACAGTACAGCCGATCGATTCTGTAAAAAATCTCACCGTGAAAAGTTAGGTGAAGTGAGCTGTCAAGAGTATCAATCCCTAGCATCAAGATGACACTGACAGCTCACTCCACTCTCACTTCACCTAAGTTTTCACGGTGAGACGGTTACGGAATCGCACTGCAGGTTCACAAAAAGATCTATAAAACCCTCCTTATGTTACTAAAGGGCTGGCTTAAATTCGTGTTTCATAACGAAGGTGCAAACAAACGCCATGGAACGAATATAAAAGTAAACAAGATTAAACATTTGTTGTCCTAGTCTAGTTTAACTATTAATTTTGTGTTCACTCGTAGTTTGGTCGTAGTGACACTATCGTTAGATCCAATTTTACTAATCCTTTTCGGTACTGACAATTGAAATTTTACTTTTTTCGTATCCATCATCATCATCTCCCTAGCCTTTTCCCAACTATGTTGGGGTCGGCTTCCAGTCTAACCGGATGCAGCTGAATACCAGTATTTTACATGGAGCGACAGTTACTGGGTGATACGATACGTACCCCTTGGTAAGACTGGTTGTCAGACTTTCGGACTTCTGACTTCTCGTAACGACTGTCAAAGATCCACGAACGACAGCCGGGACCAACAAAGGCATATCGTGCTTTCCGAGGCTCGGAGGGATCTTGGTACGTAAAGATGGTCACCCATCCACAGACTAACTACGGGCGGCAAGCTTTTTTCGTATCCATTTGTGCTATTTACTCATGTTGCCTAGGAAAAAAATCAGCTAGTCTGGGACGATGTTTTCCTTCAGCGTTTTGAGAGCAGTGGTGACGATATAATTTGCTTAAAGTGAAGTGCCTGTCTGGGTTTGAACTTACACTTTACAACTCGTAAACCGCGACCGTTACTACTAGGCCACCCCTGGTCTAAATCCGCTTATCGCTTATTAGTTAAACGGCCATTACGGATAGAAAGACCGCAAGTAAACTTACGAGTATGATGTCATCGTCATTATTTTCGGTGCTCATAGCTTCTGGCGGCACACATGTTGGTAACACCATCATCTATCGAACACACTTTAATATTCTTAGTCTAATTAAAATGATGATGGAGCTATTGTATCAGCCTGAGCCAAAATAGCTTCATGCGTGTGAAATTTTTCTATGGTCTAAAACAGGTTGATGCCCACAATAGACCAGCCTTTGCCATCTTAGGCCAAGTCCCAAAGGATTAAAAGACGATTAATCTGATCGGACTTTGAAATATGGATTATGTCTCTTGAAGAGGAAACAATGTCATCGCACAGTTAAACAGTTACTTGGCACATAGTCAAACTGTTTTTAAACGGGCGATAGTTAAAAGCACGCCTATTAATATTATAAGTAGAACATTAATTATTTTTTATCTAAGATCAAACTTCTGGCTCCTCTAAGTAGGTCCTTGAGATCATAACTCCCAAGACTCGAAGGACCAGATGACATCATATGAATTGAGATAAAAAGAAGTCTGATAGTAATGCTAATTATCCAGAAGATACTGGCGCCAGAGAGTTACTTGCAATAGGAAAGAAAACATCTTTGAAAGCCACGACCACTGCCAAGTATCAATGCTATGCGTCCCGGAATGTCAATGCGAGTCAGTCAAGGTCGGTTGCGGCCGTCAGCTCTTGAACATATCACAGGGACAGGAACACTGAACGTTTGTCATTTGTTTGATCTAGTTTAGTTCCCTGAGGTTATAGAAGTGAAGATTCGAAAGCATGCTCTTTCTTTAGACAATGAAGCGAATTTTGCAGTACACCACGGACTACAACCCTAGCTAACTTATCGTCTCCCTGTGCATCAAAAGGTTGTCTGGTAGATATCGCTTTTAGCGATAAGACCGCCGCGCCGTTGCACTCTGAATATTAATGGTATATATAAATGAATTTGCTAAATTTTGGTGTACATTATAGCATATTTTATCTACACATGTAAACTAATAATCTTACGGAGTTAACCATCTGATTCTTTTAAGTTTTTGAGCTGCTTATGACCTGCTCAATAAAGCTATGGGTCACTATGTATTTGCTCATTAAAACATTTTAGAAATCTTCAAACATACAGGGATTAGTTCATTGAAAAATTTGACATACAAAACTAAGCAAACTATGATGATGACGCAAACAGAGATGAAGTTTATCATGCAAATATTTGCCATAAAATTATGAAAGACGATGCCGCCTGAGGAATTAAAGTAATTGAATTTGGATTGGATCGAAGCTTCCAATATCCATGCAATAATTATAATGGACGAGTTGCACACGGCTAGGGAACGTAGGTACGCTGTGGCAATTTATCGAAGTGGCCTACTTTAAAAAGTGCTGTATTTTTCAGTAATGGCTGATTTTATGAATGAATAAGTTAATGAAACAAGGGTCAATGTAAATAACTGGCACAATAACGGAACAAGGCAAGACATGTTTGGTAATAATTTCAAAAATCGAACAGGGGCCGTATTCTCTGACACAATGAAAATAACCGCGCGAAATGAACGTGATATTTGCGGGATTAGCTAAGGAATTGACGTGGCTTGGAAGTAAGGAATCATTGAGTGGTTATACTGAATTAGGGCCCAGTGTGATTAACGTAAGTTGTTCGAACGAGGAAATCATTTGAAGATTCCACTTCAAAGTGAATTGGGAACAAGATAGTAAAACAACAATTATCACTAAACCGCCAAGAAATACAATTATCCTCGAAAATGGGCTAGTTTATTTACTAGTTAGCAACAATGTTGTCAAAGAGGCCAACGGTTACAGTTACAAAGTTCTGTACAAAATGTCTTTGAAAAACTAACATTTGCATGATAGAGAGACGAAAATTTGGGTTTTTTTGTTTGTAAAATAAAAGGCTTTGAATATGGACGAGAAGACGTTCGTAGATGAGTTAATTATGATAAACAATTTGCGTCAATGGCTGATGTGGAATAAAATGTGGGTTGTTGTGAATCAGTTCGGATTCTGCGTGTAATTTACATTTTTTGTAAAGGATTTTCTAATTTTGTTGTACTTCGGATGAAAGGAATATGGAGATTATGTACCTAGTGGGTTTGGATGAAGACAGATATATGAATTGTTTTCTGTTAGTGTGTAGTGAAGTTATAACTGCTTGGACGCAATGAATGAAATAGTTTGTTAGCTGAAACAGTTTCTTTCTAAGAATTTGCAACTGTGATTAACGCATCGGATTCACGATGATGACACAATGTGATGTCAAGATGTCACCTTTCCTAGTTGACAAAACTTTCTGTGACTTTTTGGCCCTTCCGTCTGGAAGAGCTGAAACAGTTCCTTTGCCGATACCCTACACTGATATCTTATTTAGCATTAAAAATGACCCCCTACCAGATTCATTGATTACCAGATCATTGGTACCTGCAGTGTCTAGTCAATGACTCAACATCAATTTCCTCATTTCAATTGAAGAGCCTCTCAATCTACTTAAAACAGGCTGTACAGAAGCTCGTTCTCAGAACTAGGTAGATAAACAAATGTGTGGCTGGCATTGGTAGGGGCGACCCACAAGCGCGGCCTAGACACAGTGCGCAGAAATAGCCCGCAGTGACACTCCCGCGCATAAACGCGCATCTCCGACGGGGCGACGGCGCGGGCGTCGCCACGGTAATGCTGTGATTTATGGACTTTCTTTTTACCTGCTGTCGTATGTTAAATGTTAAAATGTCTAGGATTTTGTGGGTAGAGTAATAGACGTAATAACCGCATCGGTTATTTAGTACTTGGAACACCGAAGTATTTAAGTTTCCTTAATGTTTCTCCCAATTAGTTTAATGTTCTCAATATGCTCATTTCTTTTCGTCAATACTATATCTTTGTATTGCTCTACACATTTCCTTAAAGTAAAATCAATTCTCTGTATATATTATTATTATTTCTTTTTAGCCTATGTTGTTTCACTGCCTCCCTTTCTCCTTTGCACTCCTGTCTGTAGGTGTCAAGCTCGTCCCGCCCAATCTTCTGGGTCTTCAATGCAGACCCAGAAGTCGCCGGACGTTTTCTGACCATAATAATTGTAGATATATGTATATGTCCATAATTATGTTTGATCTTTTGATACGGTTTCATTAAGACTTCTATTTTATTCTACAAAGACGATGACAGACCTCGTAATACATAATAGAAGGCCTTAATATTAAGGTAGCTAGCCCATAGCGCGTAGCGATACGGCAGGGGACATCAAACAATTTGTCAATATGGGGCTCGGCTCGTAAGACAATAATCTCGTTTAGAGGCCACCTACACTTATATGTGTTCCAACATTGACCATAGATTAATGGACAGACGCGTTTATGTTTGTGAATAGAAAAACCGGAGTTTTATCCAAATGTAGGGTCTTTTAGAAGGCTCAAAATATCAAGAACATGAGACAAAAAAAAGTTTGATTGGTAAAAAGAAAAGGTGATGATGTCACAAAGTAATTTTACATACTTAAACACAGTTAAGTTCGTACATGTATTTTGGTTTGACCGTTGACCCCCCAAACTATGCAGGGCTTGTATCTTGGGGGTCGGACGGACAGAGGTCTTTGTCCGGGGCAGTACTACCACCAATACTTACCCATTTCTGACGCTTTCGAAATGTATGGGTGTCAGGCACATAAGGGCTCGTGGCTAAATATAACGTGATAACAGCGGCACGGGTCGATCGATGATTAAGCAACGTTTACCGCGGTCGGTTCATGGATGAGTGACCATCTATTACATATCCCTTCCGGACCCCTCCGTGGCTCAGAAAGCTCGTTTAGCCGTTTGCCGCGGCTGTCATTCGTTTCGTTAGACTGGAAGCCGACCCCAACGTAATTATGTGTAGTTGTTAAAAAGGCTGTATTCTGGGATGGCAAGGCACTTTCGATGTCTTAGGTGTTGCAGATGGCCAGAGGCAGCGGTGAAAATGGCCATTATCCTGGCATCATTGGCCTGAAACACAGGTTTGAATAAACCTAGTTCGGGCGGGTCGCCACCTAAAACTCTAATTCCGAACAAACGCTTCTTGAACTTGTTATTAAAATAAAAACAAAAAAAATAGTTTTAGATTAATTTTTAGGCACTATAATTGTATGGAAAATTTACTTCTCTTGGCTAAATGTACACGTTTTTGTAAACGTTTTTATTAAATATTATTATTCTTATTATTATTATATCAATTGGTCTTTTGTCGCTGAGCCATGTGCTTACAAAGCATAAAAATTAACTCACTGGTCTAAGGCCCGTATTACAAAACCTCACTCAAGACTCAAGCATTACTTCAAACTAGTTTTAAATAATGCTTGAGTCTTCAGTGAGGTGCACTACTACTAGAGCAGTGGTGGTCCAGACTTGCGAGTTGTAGGTCATAGGTTCGAACCCAGACAGACGCTTTGCTCTGTGTTCATTATTTCATCACCAGCTCTCAAAAATGTGAAGGAAAACATCGTGAGGAAACCGGCATGTCCTAGAACCAAACATTCGAAGACATAGAGAAGGCCTGTGCTGTATCTAGCAGTGGGAACGTTATTATGCTTATGCTGTAATACGGGCTTAAAGTAGATAAACAAGTAATTGTTACCAAGTTTAGATTCCTCTCACGTTACCGGTGCTAGGAAGATGTACGGTGGCGTTAACTCAGACCAGGACATGTATGAGTGCAATTCAATTTATGACCACATTCAAACAATGAAGGTTCGTGCTGAAGCATATAAATGAAATGTTCTAAACCCACTTTATTGCTCTAGGTAGACGGCGCCATATTCTATTACGATAGCTTTCACTCAGGTGATTGAAATATGAATTGAACTTCCCTTAAGGGATTGGCAAAAAGGCTCAAATGAACATTGATAGTTTTGAATGTAATATGTGGAGAGCAAGTTCGTATATTGACACAAAATGGGCGCGATTTCAAATTCCAACGTCGAGATTAGGTACGACTGTTATTTAACCTGACTTAGAAATGCTGTCCAAAGTGGTCATTGCCAGAAACTGACTGTTTCTTACAAAATATAAAAATGTAGGACTTTTAAATAAAAGTAAAGAACTTTAAGTTATTTTCGTAGTGCCATTAAGTCTAAAATATTCAAATCCCAAATTATACGATGTGATGAAAAAACTGACCTAGGTATAGACATTTTTCGTTCATTTTCGATGAGATCTGCAGTATAGACATTTTAATTAGCGGTATTGTCCTCATTAGTTGTGAAAACATACGTCAGTAAATTAGCTGAACAGCTGAGGATCACAGGTGTGTCGAGACAATCTCGCCGTCTCCGAGGTCGCCTACATGCGTCCCAAACATTTCAACAAAGAGTAAGTAAATTGAACAGATGGGTAGAGTCGTACATATGGAAAGTGATAGGACAATGGGAAGACCAAAGAAACGATGGGTGGATGTTGTGAAAGATGATATGGCCAAAAAGGGAGATTACGGCTTACGAGAGATGTAGGAAGAAAAAGGCATGGTGCCCCGACCTCAGATATAGTATTGGCATAAGGGCAAGGAGAAGATGGATAAGTGCATCCAGGGTTATCGCTTAGTTGATCCTCTTAAAATGGTAGTATTAGCTCGGTGAACATTGGATAAATTGGGTGAATGTGCTAACTTATAGGATCGTTGAAACGTGGACAATATATTTTTGGTTAGTTACAGGGTTATTTGTAAAACATCAGCAACCTCTTAAGAGGCCATTGTGCTCATCATATGAACAACTTTTACTATGGGAGCAAGCCTGAAATCGCGAAAAAAAAATCAGCTGTTCCCTACATTTTGACGAGTTACACGAACATAAATGTAGGAAACAGCTGATTTTTTTTCGCGATTTCAGGTTTGGTCCCATAGTAAAAGTTGTTCATAATGATGAGTACAATGACCTCTTAAGAGGTTGCTGGTGTTTTACGAATAACCCTGTATAAGCGTATGGAGTAAAGTTGTGGTAACGTTTTAATTAATTGAGGTGTGGCTATGGAATAGGCATGAAAGAGTAAGACCGCAAAGATCTCCCATCATCTTGATCTATGAACCAAAAAGATGTTGTCTTTAAGAGGTCGCCTGCGCATGTAGGACGGTTTCCCTTTCTAAGTGCATCTATATTATATCGTAATTTTCGTAATGTGTGCTTTTGATCATGTTCACCATCAACCAGAGAGTGGGAATGGCATTGAACCCACGTCACATTAAATTATTGCTTAATTTGAATTCAATCTGTTTGGTTTCGTGAGAATCTGTATAAAATAATTGTGATCTATCGAATGGATCAGCATCTGTTTGAACTACCCACATAAAAGTATCGGCTGTCAATCTCCTTTTTCGTAGAAATTGTTCTAAAACTAGAAGTTGTAGACATGTTCTATTTCGTTTTTAATGTATGAAACATAAATTGGTTAACGTATTATCTCTAGAAAGAATAGGAAAAAAAAAATAGAAGAATGGAGAAAGAAAAATTGGGAGTTGATTGAAAATCATTTGAACAGTTTTATTATAATTTTAAGGGTTTTGAGTAGAATATCATTCTGAAATAGCCCCACCCCCTTTACTCAAAAATACCTAAACCATGAGCCCTGACTCATCTTAAGAGTAAACTAGTCGCGAGCTCGAACTCGCTGGTGGTCATGGTCAAAAAGCACGCTGTCTCGCCTGGCTTCGTGTCCGATAGCACTAGTATCAGTGATGAGCAGTTAGACGCTAGTCTACACGAACAACGTCTAGTTTTCATGCACAGAAACACTAATCCGAACTGATAGACGCGTAAAAAGATTTTAAAAGTGCTTCGAAAAATCGAGTTTTATGAAAAAACCACTGCATAAATCAATTACAAATAAAGTTAATTGATCTCTACGATAACTGAGCTTTGTCGATACGGACTTGGTTTTGAAGATTTTATAGTTCTTTTATTACTTATTGACACCCAAAGTTACGTTAAAAATAGCAAGAAAAACGAATCTTTGTTGGCTCATAACCTTTTAATGGCTTTTTAATTTAGTATTCTGTTTCAGTACAGACACAATTAATAATAAGTCAAAACGATATCATGTTTAACTTTGGATGCACAATGTCAAACAGTGGAGTAATATTCTCCCGAAATTTGTATGAAAAAATATCGAAAAGTGGCACCTTAATGTCAAGATTACTAAAATGATGATGTATTTATCAACATGTTATTTTTTTATCGCTCACCGCGCCATAACATGAGACACGAACCTATAAAATGATGAACATCATTTTACCACCGGAATGTAATCATAAAACCTATTTTCATAGCGTAATGAAAATATCTTCCAAAGTTACGGAAATCTAAGCAGTAGCAACACGGAATATTTTGAAGATAGTTAAGACTTTAGGGCGGTCACAGAGTTGCGGGAAAATAGTCGTAGCGGCTTGATAGAGAGTAAGGTATATCACGATTAGACGCATTTATATATACGACCCCGCAAACGTCGTTTTGCAAAAAAAAAAATGGGGTATGAAAAATAGATGTTGGCCGATTCTCAGACCTACCCGATATGAACACAAAATTTCATACAAATCGATCCAGCCGCTAGCTGACCCCGCAAACGTCGTTTTGCAAAAAAAAAGGGGTATGAAAAATAGATGTTGGCCGATTCTCAGACCTACCCGATATGCACACAAAATTTCATACAAATCGGTCCAGCCGTTTCGGAGGAGTATGGTAACTAACACTGTGACACGAGAATTTTATATATTAAATTTCTCAAGCACAAACGGACACTTCGTGTACCTAAGCTTTAATCTATTCTAATGTAATATTTTTGGGGAATTATTACCCACATTCTGGGGAAGTTGGGTGCCTACCGAGATTACCCCTAATAGAGAAGTATGAAAGAAAAAGGCACGTTGCCCCGAACACAAATAAAGTGGGATAAGGGCAGGAGAGTGATGATGAATTAGACTGAAATAACAATGTGTCTCGCTCGAATTTATAATAATAACGTAACCTAAGTTGGTCCTGAAGAAGACTTTTAATGCTTAAACAAAACTGCATCGATTGTCATTTAATATAAAACGTGATGAAAAAAAAAATGAAAAAGTGTTTATTTACAGAAATATTTTTTTACAAGACATTTATTATAATAACCTCTGCCAAACTGCAAAGCAGTTTGTTGGCAGACGTAGCTACTTTTTTTGTATATATTATTTTTTTATTGATACTTTTTCACATAGAGGATATATAACTATTCGTCCATTTCTTAAATTTAAAAAGCAGATAAAATTTTTTTGGCGTTTGTCTAGCTTACCGAACAATTTTTTCAATAACTGTGAGTGAACGCATTTAGTTATTAGATACTCAAGAAGTTAAGGACAGCCTCCTAAGAACGTTTTCCTGTACGTTGCGCCGAGCTCACGTAAATTGGGATAAGGTCAAGAGAATGATGAAGATGATGATTGCAACAAAAAGAACCTTTAGGCCTGATAGTGGTTGCAACAGAATTTCATTGCTTTTCCTTTGGTCCGCAAAATAAATATACCTCCTTCAAGAGTAAACTGCAAGAAATCTGAATTCCTAGCCACAATACATTAGCCAATACATCCGACACGGAAAAATCGCAAACACACAGATTGTCTAAAAGCCAGTAAATACAGGAAACTGTTACGGCGCGTCGTAAACGAGAGCGGACAGTACACATTTGATCCGATCCGCAGTTCGTCAGTATCGTCTCCAGACGTTCGAACTATAATCGTGTCATTTATTTATAATTGAAGCTGTTTTCAATCATAGTTTCTTGTTTTTTCGCTAATCTACGCATTGATTAAAAGTTTTAAGTGGAAAAGTGAATTCATATTGTCGAAAATGCAGGATTTGCGCCCCAAGCAGGTACTTACTGGTTTATATTTTTTCAGAATTCGACCAAACCAGTGGTTATGATTTATGGAAGTTGTTCCGATTCTGGTAATTAATCTATTGATTATTCAGTATTCAGGAATAGATTTGTGTCTATTTTAACGCATATTAGTTGTCAGGCAGGATTTGAGTCCCTGAAGTGTCAGTTCTGATTTGGGTCATAAGTGTTCGGTTGTCATGCTCCAATAAACTTCTAGGAATAACGTTGATATGTATAGACACGGAATCGGGATCACTGATGCGAAGATTAGAATTATTTAGGTATATGAAATACCAGAATGATTACTATCCACTGAATCATAAGACCGAAAGATGATGATGATGGCCTTTTAGTGTATGACAATTTAGACTTATTTAAACATACAGTGGCTGGGACATCGACGCACAAACTGTAACCATAAATTCAGCATATGATTTTAACACAGAGAAGTACAATTTCTAAGCGGTCAAAATGTATGGAACAACAAGCAATTTTTTTAATAACCGACTCAGGGTTGTTTAGAATCATGCAATCCATGGTAACATGGCAGGTTGGATGTCTGCCACCCTGTATGGAATACCAGAATGATCAAACACGACTGAAAGGTCTATTAATTTATTCTAAACGTCGTCGTTCAGTAAAAAAAAGATTGATATGGATGGTTGGAAACAATGAACTAACCCCAAAAACTACAAAAAAAAAAATGAAGACATTCACAACATTAATTTGACAGATGGACACAAGTCCGGCCTTCGAGAGAATGCGTTCCTTACACCTGTCAGTGCGAAAATTTACTACATAATAAAGATCAAATTCGCAAAACACATATTCGTTTGTATAAAACTGACTGATGTCAAGAACGCATTTTCTCGTCGGCCGCAATGTACAGTTGTTGTACAGACGCTAGCAGGTCAGCCTACCCCAATCTGTCAAATTTCTTTGATAGACTTTCAACTTTAGCACAAAGGAATAAGGTTCATATTCAATTGGGAAAATCTGACAGATTGGGGTAGCTTGATGTGCTTGGCCTCTGTACACTGAAATAAATAACACGAGGAAAGAAAATACATTAGAACGAATATTTAATTTTCTAGAAGAAAAAAATCAGTGCTGGTTATACGAACGTATTTCATATTTTTAGGACATGTATTTCTGTGGATGCTATCATCCATACAATAACTAGAATATATTTTGCATCACGATATATTGAAAAGCGCACATGGTGAAAGTGAAAATGTATCAGTTTGTTAGTGGGGTTTTTGAGCTGCTATTGTTGCCAATTGGCTTTTGGTCAAAACTTGTTGCTGTAATTTTTAACCAAATGCTTTAGTGAAATCTTACTAACGGTGTTAAATTCGCTAACAACAAGATTTTTCTATTAATTGGTGTATTTTTGGTCCTTATAACCACAATGCCGCGACTAAATAATAACAGATGTAAAATGTATTTATAATAATATTTTATCACCTAAAATGGTTTGAAACTAAGGATTAATGAATGAAGAATATTTACCCGTTAAAAAGGTGTCATTGTTTCATGCACCGAATGTATGAGCTCCTATTTCCCAGTTCGTTTGCATTGTTACAATTACAACATAAAAGGCTAAAACCAAAATATTTCAGAGCCCAAGTGATGTGAAAATACTTATGCATTCAAATCCTTCAAAAATAACCATCCAGATTTTGTTTTTACCACTTTAACACAGTTCAGCTGATAAAGGGAAAAACTATGAAGACAGTTTTCCAAAGGACCAGTTTTCACTTAGCATAACACTACTTTAACGTCAATAAAATGAGCCTATTGTAGACCAGTGCTGAACATAGGTTTCCGCCATAGGGTGTTGTGGTCGTGTGGCGCAGTTTGGGAAAGAATAAAGAATTTCAGAGGACAGGACAGCGATATACCGCCACTTTGTATAAGATCTTACATAAAAAAAAAAAAAGTAAATAATTTTTCTCCCATTCTAGCCCCCGCCGATCCCTGGCATGCGTCCCCCGCTCGGCTCCCCCGGCGGTCCCGTGCCGACCCCCAAGTCTTCCATGGGCTTCGTGATGCCGATCTACACAATTTGCATCATTGTCTTCTTCGTCTACACCCTTAGCAAGGTATGTATTGGCAATCTTATGTTTAGTAGAACCATCAGTAGGAAAAACATAACTGGCGACTACTGGGTGTACTCCAACCTTCGAAGAAACAGACGTAAGAAGAGATTCTGTTTTTGGATTTAGATTGAGGAAGTTGAATACAAAGCGCAGCAAATAGTGTTATTTAGAAGCTTTGGAAAATTAACAATTCGACATAGATAAATTTCGAGAATCGCCAACACGGATAGCAATCAAGGCCATTCAATTTGAGAGTTTAGAGAAAAGGCATATTTAGTAACGAATTCGGGGAAATTTCCAAAAATACATATACTTACATTGGGTTTTCTCGAATCCCATGAATTTTCGCCTAGGCCTTATGGGGTGCTTAATTGTTGCGAATGAAAGGTCCGGAAAGGAATGTTGGTGATCATTGTGGAAAAGTTATATCAATCATCGCTTTCTTCAGATTCTTTTCAAGCGAACCGGATCCTCGCCGTACGAGCCCATAACTCCAGACCCTCAGTTCAGGAGACGAGTGTTCAGGGATGACTCTAGAACTTCACCTGATAAACTGGGTAAGTTTCCGTTTCCAATATTTACTAACCATATCTAAGCTATGATATATTTTTATTAGTTACAATCGTCAAAGAAGATCTATAACTAAGTATTTGCTGCTTCTACGCCTATCGAAAGCTACATTATTTTATCTAATCGCCAAATGTTCAAAATGTCGATGATATCATTGACTCGTTATCGGTGAATTTGGAAGATAAATAATTATATATGTAGATTTTGATTTGTAGGGTCGTAATTACCTAAGTATCACTGAATCACATCTGGGTTGCAAAAGTTACAGTCGTTGGCATATTGTTCTGCATGATAAATTTTCAATAAGTCCAGCTACGGCAATAATGTTTGATGAAGTCTTTAGAAATTGTAAAGTTATTGTCTATGGTAAAGCTAAGATATAAGGTATTTAGTGTTATAAAACATTTCTCACCCAAAACTCTTGCGCATGCAGGACCAAAAGAGCGGGACACAAGTAAGTAATATTTTGTTTTACGTACATTTGTGTATAAACAGGAAAATAGCGATACTGGTGGCTGTTAATTAGAATTGAAATAATAACACAATGTTGACCGAATTGATAATGTAAGCTGGATTTGATAACAAAAGGCAATCATATAAAAAAGTTATTGAGCAGAATATTTGCAATTGGCTGTACATTATTGAGGATAAGTGCCTTGGAAATCACATTAAGCCTTTGGTGCCGGCTGTCATTCGTCGATCTTTGACAGTCGTTACGGGTCGTCAGAAGCCCGAAAGTCTGACAGCCAGTCTTATCAAAGGGTTTCGTATTACCTAAGTAACTGGGTTGTGGAGGTCATAGGCAGTCGCTCCATGTAAAATACTGGTATTCAGCTGCAACCGGTTAGACTGGAAGCCGACCCCAACATAGTTGGGAAAAGGCTAGGCAGATGATGATATTGTGGATAAGTATGTAGGTATAGTTTATGTATTGAAGCATCTAACACAAAATTACACGCAAACATTTATGAATTAGGCGCAACGCATTGGCACAGAGCACTCTAGAAAACAGCAACATCATTCCAAAATTTCGCTCATGGAACTATTAAATCAAAATTTCGCTCATGGAACTATCAAATCGAAATTTCGCTCATAGAACTATCAAATCAAAATTTCGCTCATAGAACTGTCAAATCAAAATTTCGCTCATGGAATTATCAAATCAAAAATTCGCTCATAGAGCTATCAAATCAAACAAACCCAGTACTTAAAATGTTCTTCGTATTTCAGTAGAAGAAACCACTTACGATGATTGTTATGTAGTGTATGTTACAGAGATGCTAATGGATTGGCATAACTACGAGTAGTTACGTAGATACAGGTTACAGTACACACGGCTACACATCAAGCTATATTAGCTATATTTCCAGTATATGCTGATCTCGCGTGGGTTCGGCTTGCCGTACAATAAGAGGTCAGCTTGTAATAGAAGACTATAGCTTGATATGTAGTCGTGTATACATATTATACACAGTAACTATACATTATTTGCGTATTACATTTGAGTTGATTGTCAATTAGGGTGTGGTTTAACACCTAGTTTAGACGTCACGCATTGTTAACATAATGTGTTTTATGTTGTAAAAGGTTAAGGTCTTATTTTTGTCGTAAAAATGTATTATTTTGTGGTAAAAAAGATTATTTATGAGTATAATCAGACTGTTTACAGTTATCTGAACAAATAATAGGTATAAACTATCTCAATTGGATAAAGTAAGTATACTATAAGAACAAAAAAAGATATAGTTAGACGAACGGAACAAATTTTTCCATAAGGTAGGACATTCAGGATCGGCGAAAAACCGTTAGTAAGTCATTGCAATGTAACCGGTAATCGGTAAGATAAGGCTTAATTAGAATGACTGCCGAGGGATTTATCAAAGTCACGGTCATAATTCTAATTTATACTTTATATTATTCGGATAAGAGTTATATTGCGATGACTTATTAAACGTTATGCAAATTCGATCGTGAATGTGCTGCGTAAAGACCAAAAAATCCGTACAAAAGCACCAATGACCCAATATTGTGGCTCGATGCTCAGGGGACGTGGAGTTGGAAGCGCTGAGGGCTCGCCTGGCGGAGACAGAGCGCGCCATGCAAAGGATCGTCAGCCAACTGGCGCAGCGCGACGCGGTATATATCGGGTTGGGCTGGTGGACTGGCCTGGGGTTCTGTGGCTTGAAATTTTATTCTTTCGTGTCGATTTGACTCAAAGTCCGGCTAAAATGTAGCCACCAGGACAGCTCTATCATTCGCTTGAAGGTGCAGGTGGTTTTGCATGATGGACAGGAAGAGAGGTGAGGCATAATATACTGTGTAGGGGCCCCACAATGGCGCTGTGTTTGGGATGGGTCGAGCCAACCAATAATGTAATAATCAATGAACCAATAATCTGGACGACTTTAACTTACAAGTTGAATATTGACAACCTGTGAAGTCGTTGTGATAAAATGTAGTAAAAGATCTTTTAAATTGGATTACTCCGCAATAAATTGGAGCTCATTTACACAGCAGTTTAAACACATTTGAAATTAACTATGTTCAAGAATTGTACAGAGTTCCGTAAAGGTTTAAAAATCAAGGAGATTAATGTGTACTCTTGATTTGAAGTAATTTTATAAACACCAGATGCGCTTTCCTCTAAAAATAATAACATCGTCTACATACAGAAATAGACTGAAACAAGCTACCCCATCGGCCAGTTCATCATATCTGCCAGATTTCTTCGTTTGTAAACCGTATTATTTAGATGTGTACCTAGCAGCTTGCGGCATGGTGACGGTTGAGCCCTATTCTAGTTGTCCGGGTTATAATCTTAACTTGCAACTACGACTGCGATGCATCCAAACGATTGTGGAGTCTAATGTCTTAGACATATAGTCTTAATTCCTTTATGTTTAGTTTATAGAGTGGATTTTTGGAGGTAGAGTAACAGTTTCGAGTTTGTGTTGTACTGTTAACAATGATAAACGTCTATGGGTCCCCATAACATAGTATTGTGTGGAGTATTTATGTTAAATGTCTATATTTAGATATAATTAAAGATTCCAGTTGTAATTTGTGTCTCCTTAACTTTGTGTTGTTAAAAATACATTGTGATTGTGAATTAAATTTTAATAATGTAACTGTGTTATTGTAACGATTAATTATATACAGAATGGCTGTACCCAAATAAGCTTTTCAACAACTTATCTAAGAAGAAAAAAATATTTAGTGCTGAAGAAGCTTTTTGATTGATTTGCAAAATAAGAATAATTTATTTGTTCAAAAATATACAGCAGTTTCAATGATAAATGGTGATATACTTTATTCAATTTAGAACATCTGTGTCTGAACTAGATATAAAACGTCTGCATTTTGAAATTATAGCAATTGCCTATTTCAATTTAAGTGCTAAATTTTAGTGTCAAAAACAAATTGAACAATATAATCAACCAATCTTTGGAGATGAAAATTTAAATCGATTATCAAAAATTCACTTTATAAATACGGCCAATTTGAACTCCCGAGATAGTGTTAAGTATGATTTGGCCCAACTCCAAAATTGGAGAGCATGCCCAATCGTCTGATGCATCCTGTTTATTTTCGTCAGCGTCCTTCGTTGTTTGTTTTCTGTCTATTTTTACTCTGGTTTCGTTTTTAATTTGGTTTTCTGCTAAAATTATTTGAGATTCATACACGAGTTATTGGAAAGAATGATTTTGTATTCAATGAAAATAATTCAGTTTATAAATAAACTGTTTTTAATACGGCAGTCGCTATAGATATATATTGTGTACGGTTTGGAATGACGACTTTCTGAAAAGTACTATTTTTATAGTTAGATTTCTTATATTCGAAACTTTATAAAGTAAAAACCAATAACAGGCAATATTGATCCAAATTGCAGTTTTTATACAAACAGCAGCATCTCGAAGGCCAAAAATAAAATACCGAACGGCCTTGAAACATTTGAACGTTTCATGGAGTTTACTGTACTGGATTATTAATGAGTACGTCGACAATATACTCAAGAAGTCTAGCCATACAACAAGTCCTTTCACTGAACTAATGTTAACATTATATGGCACAGTTGTTACCGCCATATCAGGGCTGGTAGCCGAGGTGCAGCAGCAGATGGAGGCGAGCTACACGCAGAATCAGCAACGACAGGTCAATGCATGTAGCTACCCTATCCGACAATGTCACTGACTACAATGGTTCAGCTGTAAAGGCCTTTGAAATGTATGGGGTTGGCACACGCTCTAAGGCCCGCGTGCACCAAAAATTCGTAAAAAAATATTGAAAAATTGTTGTTTCTGTCAACCGTTTGAAGATGACATAGCCAGAATACAGTTTTGAATACGTTTAGCGCTAAACGCAATTAGTAATGTGAGGTGAAAGTAGGCCTATAATTTGCTCTTCAAAATTAAAAAAAAATGTTATTTAAATTAGTCTGAGAATCAGCACTTTTTGTATGTCAAAAATACAAAAGCTGGGGGCTTCCCCCCAAAAGGCGCAACGCTTCTTGTGTTCAAGCTGGGTAGAAGTGGCGCGAAACATTCCTGTTCTGAAAATCTCAAACCTTATGCATTTCACTGACTTTTATTTAGGTGTTATTATTGTAGGTGACATTGTCTTGACTCTCTGGTCCTAGTTTCCGAGATTAGACAAGGGAATGCAATAGTATGTCTTGTCTAGTCTCGCTATTTTTATTTCTAACCTTGCTACCTAATCCAAAATCCTGTCTTGCTATGATTTTCTGCCGTTTTTATTTGTTGTTTTTTTTTTGTTTATTTATGTTGTAACATTGTGTTTAAAATTATCATAATTCGGAAAAAAAAACATTAAATTAATTCTCATATTAACGCTGTGGCGATTTTTGGTAATGTTAAAAGTTGCGGTAATAATAATATTAAAAAGTAAAAGCTAAAATCGTTTTAAAAGACTTAATTTTTGTTCACAATGACGTTTTAAGATGTAAATCGTCTGAATTCGTTTAGATTGTACACAGGCCAGCACATCGAGCTACCCCCCATCTGTCAAATTTCTTTGATAGATTTTCAACTTTATTGCAAGGGAATAAGGTTCATATTCAATTGGGACAATTTGACAGATTGGGGTAACTTGATGTGCTGGCCTCTGTACGTAACGCAATTGGCACTCATAATGATTTTGATGTAGGGCATCACGTCTTCATTACAACGATATTTCAAGCCAATAACTTTGACTTATTATCGCTTTTCTGCTGCAGTTGAAGATCAGATAAGCTTTGCTTTACATCTTCTTGAATAACAAATTGCTTACATTTTTATGTGAGCTCTTGACTCGTAATAAAATATGTAGCGTCGCTGGTGGCTGTTTTCAGATTTCAGCACATACTTACATCTATTTGTGTCACTACATAATAATAAAGGATTGTTGTCCTTATAAATAAGTAAATAATTTGAATAAAATATTAAAAAAAAACTGCAGTGTTTTTTTTTTGAGCTAGCAATAAAAGCTTATTTTATTTTTAATAATAAAGGATGAATACCTAAATAAATTATACAACGGAAACAAAGACAAGAAAAAAGAGTTAATAAAAACTCTTAGGTACAATGAAAAAATCTAAATCGTGTTTAGTTATGAGCTTTATTTATAACCGTCTTGGTTAGACTGAGATCGTTACTTTATGAGCTTGGCAGGTGTTGCCAGCCCGTGCCAAATATATATGTGGTATTGCCATATATAAACTTGGCGCATTTACTTATTTAAATATAAATGGGTATTACTACTTTCTATGGGAATGGCAGAGATTATAAAATCAAGAAAAACATATTATAATACATAAATGGAGTTAACAGAATTGACTAGCATTTCATGCATCTTAAATGGTTTGCCTCAAAATTTGCTTCCATTTGGAACTACATAAAAATGTGTAACATATGTTTTTTTTTATCACAGTATCTATGAGGCGTTCGTGTAATTAGTGTAGACCGTTCCAGTTAGTGGATAAAAAGATAAATAAAATAAATAAATTATCCTAAAGCACCTTATTATACAGTGTGGCAGGAACATTGATGCAGAACTTGTTACCATGGATTTAGTACAGACGCTAGCACATCAAGCTAAGCTACAATCTGTAAAATTTCTTTAATAGATTTTCAACTTTATTGCTATAGTTGATTGGGAAAATTTTACAGTTTCGGGTTGCTTGATGTGCTGGCGTCTGTACATGATTCTAGGCTCCCTAGCATAGACATTTTTCGTAGGTTATAAAAAAAAAATTGCTGGTTCATACTTTTTGATCGCGTAGGCTTTTGTAGGAAACTGCTGAATTTTTTTTTAATAACGACGAAAAGTTTCAGCTTTTTCCAGAATCATGTATGAAGCCATAGTAAAACAGGTTGTGCGTCGATGCCACTCTGTATTTTCAAAATATGTTTAAGAACAGCACTTTTAATTTACACAAATGCTTACTCGTCAGTTTATCTAAATAAAGAACATTTCTATAAATATTTTTAATACCCGCATTTTCATAAATCCTTGTTCAAAACTCCTCTATATTCTTCATTATATTCTGTTGCATTCCCAATTTCCCATAGACAACATTAAGCATGTTTTTTTTTAAATGTTTAGTTATCCATATCATTGTCGCCTTTGTCTGTCTGCCTGCACCTCGCCGTTGACTAACAAATAATAATCCATTCATAATTATTAAATAACAATATGTAATAATAAAGCGTTTTGTGGTAGGAAGATTATAAAATAGCAATGAAGAGATATCAGAGTAAATTGTGCACAAAATAGGGATTGTTTTTGTTTTATTTTTGCTTTTTAGGCATTTTTAAGTATACCGCTGAAATCGAGTGTTTGGTGATGTTTGAAAACTGTGCGGTTCTTGCCAATATTTTATTACTAGAGTCTGCTCCTCTAAATGAGGATGTAACTTATTTAAGCCCACGATATATTAGGGATTTTAAAACCTGGTATATACAGGCTGGTAGGGTCATCGATGCGCAACCATTTACATGATTCTGGACCCTCCTGCGTTGAAAGTTTTCATAGGTTATTAAAAAAAAATTGCTGTTCCTTAATATTTTGACTGCGTAGGAATTGGACTTTTGTAGGAAAAAGCAGTTTTTTTAAAATAACTTTCGAAGAATTTTAACGCAAGGGGTTCAAGATCATGTACTAAATCCCTGGTTACAGTATGTGCGTCGATGTCCCTACCAGCCTGTATTTTGAATAATTCGTTGTGACCAGTTTCTATCGTCAAGTTTTCAAAATGTCTGCCTCAAATCTGATTTCAGCGCTATAAATATTGAAGGTGTTGATGTGTGATTTTGGCTGTGCCTACGATATTTTGTAAATATGGCGTTTTTTATAGGTTGATTTTTTTTCTGGTAGTTTCTATTTCTTTTCTTAAATTAGGAGTTTTCTTTATTGAGTGTGTTGTAGTTTAGTTTCCTTTTCTGCATTGCGCTAGATGTAAAAGTGTTGATTACTTTATTTGAAGCTTTAAAATACTTCTCAGCTTCTGAAATACTGAAAAATAAGCATTGATTGATTATTTTTTAGAAATACAACCCTTAGAAATAAAACGCATGTTATTCCTGTAGACATTGAGAACCTTGTGTTTTGATACTAAAAAGCGTGGAAGGACCAAAAATCCTGATTGGGTGTTCAATATTTCCAGGATGTGCAGGATAACCACGCTCGCCCATACACAAACGGGACAATTATACACAACAGAGGCCCGGTGCATATAGTCGCTAGTGAGTACCGCGAGCCATCCAAAGAGAGCCTGGAGACTATCAAAGAGAAGGAACCATCTCCAGCTCCTGAGAAACCTGAAGCAGTACCTGAACAGATCCCAGAAGAAAAAGAACCCTCACCGGAACCTCAGCAACCCGCAGAAATCAAAGAATCCACTCCAGAAATAGAAAAGCCTGACGAACCTCAACAATCAGAACCTGCTAAAGAATCTTCACCAATTGAAGAGCCTGTTGTAGAAGAAAAAGAATCCACACCCGAGAAAGACACTCAATTAAAAGAACCCACTTCAGAACAAAAAGAAACTACACCAGAAAAAGAATCCACACCCGAGAAAGACACTCAATTAAAAGAACCCACTCCAGAACCAAAAGAAACTACACCAGAAAAAGAATCCACACCCGAGAAAGACACTCAATTAAAAGAACCCACTCCAGAACCAAAAGAAACTACACCAGAAAAAGAAGTTCCAAAAGCAGAAACACAAGACGAGGAGGAGGAATTAGAAGAGGAAGAAGTCGAAGAAGAGATAGAAATCAAAGAGAGTCCAGAGAGAGAACTCAGTAAAGAAAGAGAAGTAGAATCTACTGATGAATTAATAAAACTGGCATCTGATGTAAAAATAGAAAGGAATGGAGATGTAAGGCATACAGAGGAATTCTTGAAAGAGGAAACGAAGTCTTCTGAGGCTCAGAAGCAAGAGAAGCTGTCGACACCTGAACTTCTGGAAGAGGCTGTCAAAGATGATGATGACCAGGAGAATTCCAGTGTTAAGGTGAGTTCTATTTTCAAATGCTTATATTTTTCCAGGATGAAAAAAAAAGTGCTTGTTGTACTAGCAATGCTTAGGGGTGGCTTACATCCAGCAGTGGACCTCTTTCAGCTTAAATTATGATGAAGTTAATAATGTTTTTTTTACAAAAATAACAATTCTGGTGGCTGAGTGTAAGGGGTTTCTGGCAATGAGTCTCTTGAAGATCACTTAGTCGATCCTTAGATCTTTTCACATAAATTCATTGGTGTGGATGCTAGTGAATGTAATGTATAATAACAGTACAAATAGCCAGGAACCTTGATACTAGTTTTGAGTGTGTGAAACATTTTATTTTGCACATTTCTTGCAAATTTAGCAACTGTGATTTAACACACAAGTCTCACCACATTGTAGTTAACATTTGTAATGTGTGTTCACACTCACACACACCGTTTATAACTTTGAGATACGTAGAAAGCGTTTTATTTTAAAATTATTGCTAGTTACATTCCTTTTTATTAATTAAAACAATATTCTAAAGATAGGTACTATTTTTCAGTGTTTGTCCAAACAGATTAAGTAATCAGTTAAAGTTGACACCAGTCATGGTAAAACAAGAAATGTTTGAGATTGGCACAAAGCAAGCAATTTTTGAATAATCTAAGATTCCCTTAATAAAACAGTGGGTGGGCCCACACACACATATGCATAGCACAGCCTAAATCGCTGGGTCTCGATCTCGAAATTTTGCATTTCATATACAACGGAATGAGCATTAAGTAAGGATTTTTGCTAATTTACTCCCTAAAGGGGGTGAAAGTTGTAATTTTTGCCGATGATGAAATATTTCGCAGTCTAAGTATCTCCCCCACACATAACGCACACTAGAGAGCACCAGTAACCCAAGCCCCTCACGTAGGTGGTAGGCATGGAGCTGACGGCGCACGCGGCCGACGGCGGCGCGTGGGGCGCGGGCCGGGCGGCGCAGGCGCAGGCGCCGCCGCACCGAGCGGTGAGCGCACACGTTACCGTTCATATCGTGCAGACCATTTATGACAGCGAGTAGAGGTGGAGGTTCTTTTGTGTGTGCTTAGATTTTACGGGTGGAATCTTAAATGCAGCTCAATTTGAAATGCTGTCAGTGGCACTTCAAGCCTTAAAGTTTAATGTACAGAGCCAGCATAAATCAAGCTACCCCAATCTCAAATTTTCCCAATTAAATATGAACCTAATTCCTTTCTAATAAAGTTGAAAATCTATCAAAGAAATTTGACAGATTGGGGTAGATTGATGTGCTGGCCTCTGTACATTGAGATGACAGGAAGACTTTTAAAAACGTCCTAAAGATTATTTGAATAGTCGAGGGTTAATAGGTGATACGAGCTTTGCGTACGTAGTTTTAATCTAGAGTTTTATATATTTTTATGTATCCATACGGTCTTGTTTCGGAGTCAAAAACTAGTCGGGCAATAGCGAAATAATCATGTAAGTGAATCGCAAATTACTGGACTATCGAAAAGTACAAATTATTCTTATTACTTTAAGGAAACTCCACCTTTATCGCTTTTTTGAGTAACGATTATTTTAATATTTAATCCCTAGTTATTATTTAATTATTTTCCTTTCTAAATTATTTATTATTCTTAGTTACAACAATTTTAACCTTTCTAAAAATTAATTAAATGTTATTTGTTACTTTGTCCTGTAGTTAGTGTATGGTAGATAGTTTTGGTGCTTCACATTCCAATGCTATGGTTAATATTATTATTTAGCTCAATTTGTTTGCTCAATCAGGGGACATCAGTTATTTTTGCAATTTTTGAAACACAAAAATAGTGCATATTTTTGACAACGTTAAAAATGGTTTTTATTTACTTAGTATGTTTTTGCTAAAGTACAGTCAGCAGCAAAAGTCGATTAACACTTCAGTTTTTTTAATCTCAGCTATTGAGCAAAATATTAACACTTCAGTGTTTTTAATCTCAGTTATTGAGCAAAATATTTGTTCGAAATTTCATTGTACTTCAGCTGCAATTTTGAACAAATGTTTTGCCCAATAACTGAGATTAAAAACACTGAAGTGTTAATCGACTTTTGCCGCTGACCGTACCTACTGATGTCCCCACAATAATAATAATTACTATCGTAAAATAAAACTGCTTGCAATTTTTATTTTAAGTATATTTGTTTTACACTTTTTTTAAAATAAATAAATCGATACTATTCATATGAGCAGTTTTATTTTAACGTCTCTTTTAGTAACACCTTACACATTTTGGTCTTAATAATTCACACATACATAAGGTCACAACACAATGAACTCTAGAGATGCTAAAAACAATATTTCACCTATTAATAAACGAGTAGATTGCTGTCTCACTTTATTGTCATAAAAACCACAAAGACGGGTATTTTATATTAACCTTTTGACCGCCTCGGTCGGATTATCCGTACCGTACACTATTTGTAGGTATTTATTTGTCGATTTAGGAGCTAGGCGCTGGCCGCACATTGATATAAAACCAAGCAGTCTATAGGTTGTCAAAAAAAACTGACCCCAGTCGTGGTCCACGACTTGAGTCGATTATTCGGTCTGTGGACAAGCAAACTTGTTGGCTCGAATACAGCTTGGGCCAGAAACTATGGGGATATCATAAATCAAGCTTAGGACTATGTATGTGTGCCAACAATAAAGCACTCGTATGAAATCGACCTTCTGTGCCTCTTGATTCATGTTGTAATTTAAATTATAAATTATTTTTTATACACAACTGTCGTATTATGATTTTTATAATTTATCAATTTTGTTTAGTCACTAGCTACCGAAATGGTCATTGTTACTAGGTACCAAGCACTAAGCTGATTAATTATAAATTCGTAAAAATATACAAGATGACGCGGACGAACAAACTGTTACCATGAATTCAGTACATTACGAGAGACCCCATTCAGAGCAGACATGTCTAGCAGATAATAAAAAAAAAAATCAGCTCTTTCAAGGAAAAGTGCAATTACCTACGCGGTCAAAATGTATGGAACAGCAATTATTTTTTCAGAATCATTACTAAATCCTTGGTAACAGGTTGTGCGTCCATGTTCCTACCACCTTGTATATTATCTATATTTCGGCTCGAGAGAAGCCTGACTGGATAATTGGTGAAGGAGATCGACTTCTTACGGTGTCCATGTTGTTCTGAGGGTTGTCATTAGCCATTGTTCAAAAGAAAATCAATATTAAACACAAATGATTTAATAACAAACGTAAGTTAATACTAATACCAAAACCCGAATTTATTTCTAAATTAATCTTATAATCAAATTAATTGAATTACAAATGAAAATCAAATCAGTTAACATGAATGAATTCTTAATTAAGATTTAATCAATTTTAAAAGAACATTCATACAAAATAATTTTAATACGAATTTTAAATAATTATAAAGTAATAAAATAATAACAGTAAAAATATTATACTAATAATAATATGATTCAGGCGTGATCCGTGTCACAATTAGAGATGTGGACGGGGCGCTCGCTAGAATCGGAGTGTCCGCATCGCTTGGCGCTCCGTCTTATAAAGGCCAACCCCTTCCACAACTCGCCTGATTCATTGAGTGGTACGATGATGTCACAGCTTTGCGTTTCGTTATAATTTGCTCACGCCGACACGGCCATTCTGCAACAAGGTCGTCACTGACCTTATAACCCTGTAACACGAGAATACACCGGGTCAATCACTTAGTAGATCCTTGTCTACAAGTAACACATTATTAAGAGTAAGGAGGCCCCTGTCCTCAACAAACTCGTAATAATAACATTAGAAATTTGGAGGCCCCTGTCCTCAACAAATTTTATCTCATAAAATGTTTGGAGGCCCCTGTCCTCAACAAACTCGTAATAATAACATTAGAAATTTGGAGGCCCCTGTCCTCAACAAATTTTATCAGTCTCATAGTTAGGAGGCCCCTGTCCTCAACAAACTATATCTCATAAAATGTTTGGAGGCCCCTGTCCTCAACAAACTATCTGTCATAAAATGTTTTGGAGGCCCCTGTCCTCAAAAAACACATATAAACCATTATCATGATGCAAGTAGTGTAAACGTAACTTGAATACCTCTATTGTAGTGCATTCATCCCTGCATCGGAACATTGGCCCATGCCCATGTCTTGGTTTGGTTCTGGATCGATATTTGTGGAACATTCCTGTGGCAAGGAGGGTTCATCTTCCGACGTTATAGACTCATCTTCCGCCGACACGGTATCCTGGTCAATGCATTCTCCAGGTTTTGGTGCTAAGCGTAGCTGTTCATGAGCCACTTTCTTGGGTCTTCCTCTGCCTGTAATCTTTTTAAGTTGGTAGCGATCGTTAGGTAAAACTTTCCAAACTTCATATGCACTTGGGAATTTTAAATCGAGTCCAATTTGACTTCTGGGGTTAGTTTTAAAAAGAACAATTTCTCCTTTTTGAAATCTTTTGACTTTAGCTTTCCCTTTATCAAATCTTTCTTTGTCATTCTTTCCTCTTGTTTCAATTTTCTTTTGTAAGTAGTTGTCAAGCTGATTTCGATCTACTGTTCCTTCGTCTTCATTAATCAAAGATAGCAATTCGGCAGGTACAGCACATTGCCTTCCAGTAAGTGCTTTAATTGGACTTACGTTTGTGGTCTTGTTCTTGGTACAATTTATTGCCAATTGTAGGGCATCCAAACCCTTTTTCCAGTCTTTTGTTTCATAATTACGGATGATAGTCAAACCATTTTTTACAACAGCCATTATGCGTTCGACTTGTCCGTTGGTGCGACTTACCCCGGGTGCAATGAAATGTTGATGAATACTATACTGTTTACAGAATTCTTCAAATTCAGCTTTAAATGCGGTATCTTGATCGCTTATGATTTGTTTAGGGGCTCCAAAGAAAGCTACGACATGTTTGAGAGCGTTAAGCATAGAACTTGCAATTTTGTTTGTCGCATAAGTTAAAGTCACAAACTTTGTATAAGCGTCAATAATAACGACGACATATTCGTGCTTATTGTTTCGTTTCGTAAGGTGACCAGTCATATCAATATGGATGGTATCAAAAGGAACTGGTTTCTTCTCTATAGGATACATTTGTACCTGTTTAGCACCTGAGGTTCCCTTACTTGTTTTGCAAATGACGCAGTTGTCGATGAATCGCCTCACTGTTGTGCTCATTTCAGGAAACCAGTAAGTTTCACGAATTTTGGAGAGTGTTTTCTCCCACCCGAAGTGTTTAAGAGCAGTGTGGTAGGCGTTAATAATGCTCCATTGATAGGATTTTGGAATTACCTTTTTCCACTTTTTGCATCCGGGCTCATCCTCTTGGTATTGACGTTCTAGAACAAGGTCATAAAGGCGATAATCATTCAATTCCTCACCGTGCTCCAACCTTTTTATCAGATCGGCCAAGTCCTTGTCACGTCTCTGTTCAATTTTGAGCCAGACATCTATATTCTGGGTTAGATTAATACATGCCACAGGGTTGCGGCTAAAGTAATCTGCATGCTTCATACGGTTTCCTTGACGATACTCAATTTTAAAGTTGTAGTGTTGCAAGAATGACCACCATCTATGAATCCTGGGTAAAAGTTCATGTTTGTGAGACGATGACTTTATGGCGTTGCAGTCGGTGACAATAGTAAATGTTCTGCCATAAAGATATTGCCTAAAATGTTTAATGGCTCGGACTATAGCAAGTGTCTCAAGCTCGTAGCTGTGATAGTGACTTTCGGGTTCTGTAGTCCTCATGCTCATGTACGCTACAACGTGTTGCCGGTCTTCTTTTATTAGAATGAGAACAGCTCCAAACCCCGAGCTACTTGCATCAGTATGGAGCTCGATTGCCAACCCTTCTTGGAATATGGTAAGGACTGGTGCTGATGTAAGTCTGCGAATGATATCAAGCCTAACGTTTTCACATTCTGGTGTCCATGTAAACTTAACGTCCTTTTTGGTCAGGTTATACAAAGGAATCATGCGCTCTGAAAAGGATGGTATGAAGCGTCTGAAGTAGCCAGCTAGTCCACAGAATTGCCGGACTTGTTTTACGTTCATAGGTACTGGCGCTTTCTCAAGAGCTTCTACCTTTCTTGGACTTGGACGAACAGTGCCATTTGAGATCAGATTCCCAAGATATTCAATTGAAGTTTTGAAGAAAGAGCACTTCTTAGCGTTCAATGTAAATCCAGCTTTGGTTAATGCGTCCAAAACCTTGTCCAGTATCTGTAATCCTTCAGAGAACTTTTCACATTTAATAAGGACGTCATCCATATAAATTAAAATGTCCTCAAGCAAAGGTCGTAATGCTGTCATTATAGCGCGTTGAAATACTGCTGGAGCATTCATTAATCCAAACGGCATTCTGACATATTCATACAGGCCATCGGGAGTTATAAAAGCCGTCTTTGATATTGAAGCCTCATGAATAGGAATTTGATAGAAGCCCTGAGCCATGTCGAGGCTAATAAAATAAGTAGCTCCCGATAGTCTATCAATTTGGTCTGAAATAATGGGTAGTGGGAACTTGATTGGAATAGTGTTTTTGTTTAGTTCCCGGTAGTCAGTACACATTCTGTCTTCTCCGTTTTTCTTCTTTACTAGGATAACGGGGCTCGCATAATCTGAAGTACTTTCTCGTACGATCCCGTTAGCAATTAATTCATCAATAATGGCCTTAACCTTTTGTCTCTCTATTGGTGCCATTCTGTAGGGCCTTCTTGACACTATTTTAGATGGATCTTTAAGTTGAATTTCCAAATGTCCAGTTGTAACTTTAGTTTTAGGAATCCCGGTAACAAAAGAAGCATTATATTTTAGTAATAAATATTTCAACTCACGTATTTCCTCTTCATTGGTCAAATCAGTGTCCAGATTGCTTAAAGTATCCTCAGTAGCTTGAATGGTTGAAATAGGCGAGTTCCTCATTACTTTGGCGCTTTGTTCAGTAACCAGGACATTCAAGCCAGTGCCTTTTACGATTTCAGCTCCAATCATAAGATCGCACGGTGTTTCGTGATCTTCTACAATGTGAAACGTAATTTCAACGAAAACACTGTTTATGTTGCAAGTCGTGTTGATTAGTTGGCAGGATAAGATTGGCACGCTTTTGCTTCCAATGCCCCTCAGCATTAAAGAACAATCTTCACGTTTACCTGGTAAGGTACAGCTTACCGATCGTCTTATCAAGGAACGAGCAGCCCCGCTATCATACAATGCTGTAAAAGTACGGTTACCAATACAAACAGCCATTGGGGTAAGTATTTCTTCGTGATTTTCTTGTGCTAGATTGACTTTTTCAGTTTCGTCGTTCATCTTTCTAAAACATTTATCTTCAACGTGGCCAGTTTTGTTGCAATAATTGCATTTGAGCTTTGGGCCTTCCGTTCGAATCGCAGACTCTTTACTGATGCTTTCGCTCAGTAATGGCTTTGGGTCATTTACTTTATTATTTGCTTTGTTGCAATTTGCTTGAATATGCCCAGTCTTGCCACACTTGAAGCATACTATCGAGTCTTCTCGATTGTTCCTAAGCCTGGGCCGTTTGGCAGGCGGCTCGCCTTGACGTGATTCTCGTGGCCTGATTGTAGCTGCAACAGAAATCAATTCGGGGACAGTTGTGCACTTGCTAGACAATAATCGTAAGCGAAGATACTCATTATCCATGCAGCCAATTACGGCTTCCACAGCATCAGTATCTTTATTGCCGTTTACTACACGTTTCCATATATGCCAGGCTTTGGTTATTGATTCTGCTGGATTCGACATATCAAATTTGAAGTTGCGCAACTTAAGAATTTCATTGGAGTAACGTGCTTCAGGTTCGAACGTTTGTATTAATGCTTCTCGCATCTCACTCCATACAGGTGATTTTACAAGCCAGGCATCACCAACAGTCTTGGCTCGACCTTGCAATAGACTAGCTATCTTAGTGCAAATTTCGTAGTCAGCCAACTCCCAGTGTGTTTTAGCTTGATCAACGTGCTCGCACCAGTCTCGAATCGGAACATCACCATCTGGATTGTAGGGTGCAATATAGATGTCGCATAATCTTGGTCTTCGCGTTGGAGTTACAGTCTTATTTATCAACCCTGCAAGAAACTCGTGATTAGTCTGCATAGTAGCTTGCTGCTGTCGTGACAGGCTTTCCAGAATATTGGCTAAAGTGGACAGCATCCGATTTGGGCTAGAGCCATCTGTTCCTTCATCATTGAGGGCGGATGGGACCGAAGATATGCCTCGGTCGATCCCACTTCTGATTTCGGCTCGAGAGAAGCCTGACTGGATAATTGGTGAAGGAGATCGACTTCTTACGGTGTCCATGTTGTTCTGAGGGTTGTCATTAGCCATTGTTCAAAAGAAAATCAATATTAAACACAAATGATTTAATAACAAACGTAAGTTAATACTAATACCAAAACCCGAATTTATTTCTAAATTAATCTTATAATCAAATTAATTGAATTACAAATGAAAATCAAATCAGTTAACATGAATGAATTCTTAATTAAGATTTAATCAATTTTAAAAGAACATTCATACAAAATAATTTTAATACGAATTTTAAATAATTATAAAGTAATAAAATAATAACAGTAAAAATATTATACTAATAATAATATGATTCAGGCGTGATCCGTGTCACAATTAGAGATGTGGACGGGGCGCTCGCTAGAATCGGAGTGTCCGCATCGCTTGGCGCTCCGTCTTATAAAGGCCAACCCCTTCCACAACTCGCCTGATTCATTGAGTGGTACGATGATGTCACAGCTTTGCGTTTCGTTATAATTTGCTCACGCCGACATATACATATACTTATATAAAATTCAAAGTCCCGAGTTCCTGACTGACTGATATATCAACGCACAGCCTAAACCGCTGGTCCTAGAGACATGAAATTTGGGGGGTATGTTCTTTGTGAAGAGTAGGTATCCACTAAGAAAGGGTTTTTCGAAATTCCACCCCTAAGAGGGTGAATGGATGGTGAAATTTAACGCGGACGAAGTCGCGGGCAGAAGCTAATATTTTGATAAACAAATCTCTGAGAACAAATAAATAAATTCAAATCAAGTATTTGGGCCTTGACTGGAACCTTGAATATTTAATTGATTTTGAGGATGCCTATTTTAATTACCTTAATATTTTATTTTAATTGAATTGTAATAGCAGTGAGAGACGGGGAAAACTATTGAATATGTGAGCCAGTTACCATTATTAAATGGGGTAAAAATCATATGAGGACCCTTTCTATACCTTCATCAGCATCATTTCACATTTCACACCAGAAACACCAACTGCTGGGTATAGGGTCCACTGTCTTCTGCCATACTTCTCGGTTCCGTGCGTTCCTCACCCATTAGATATCTTACTGTCAAAAAATCAATCAGAGGGGCAATTCTCGTAATTTTAAGAATGTTCACAGTCTGATCTCAGCCTCAATCTGTCAAAGATACCTCTAACTTCCCTACATTTTTGACATTGATTGCGACTGGACTTTGAACGTTTTTAATTACGGGAATTGACCTTCAGATCAAAACACACACATACATAACACAAAGACCTTTTAGGAACAAACCTTGTAAATATTTCCAGCATGAAGCTGAGCAGGTGCAGTCCATATACCTGGAGACAGAGATCCCGCAGCAGTCACGCGTCCTGGTCGCAGACTTCGCAGAGAACAGGGCTGACAGGCCTGCGCCCACCAAACACTCGCCGGTAAGAGTATCATCATCTGCCTAGCCTTTTCCCAACTATGTTGGAGTCGGCTTCCAATCTAACCGGATGCAGCTGAATACCAGTATTTCACATGGAGCGACTGCCTATCTGATCTCCACAACCCAGTTACTGGGTAATACGATACCCCTCGGTAAGACTGGTTGTCAGACTTTCGGGCTTCTGACTACCCGTAACGACTGTCAAAGATCCGCGAATGACAGCCGGGACCAACGGCTTAACGTGCTTTCCGAGGCACGGAGGGGTCACGGTATGTAAAGATGGTCACCCATCCACAGACCAACCGCGGCAAGCGTAGCTTAACCTGATCGATCGACCTGTGCGGCTGTGTGAATCGCCGGTAAGAGTATATTACTCTTTTAACAAAAACTGTATCCATTCAGTTCCGGATATGGCCTTTCAGGGTCAGTGTCGATCGGACGAGTGTTTTTTTTTACATCAAATTTTGAGCATGCTCTGTGTCCCTAACCATGATAACTGATAGATTGTTGAGAGACTTGTTGCATTCAAATAATGCACAATTAAAGTTATTATAGTAGTTGCGCCAGCGCACACTGGGCAGGACTCTGTGATACTCGCAGATACTGGCCTCGATTCTGTTGTTCACAAACTAAACTAAATTTAGTTCAGTGCACCTTTTTCCATTCTATTTCATTACGAAAAGGACAGAAGATAAAATATTAGTTTAGTCCTGTCAAATTAGATAATCCATAGACAAGTTACGGCGACGAGACGGACGGACCGGACGGTTACGGTGACGAGATTTAAAAATAGGCTACGTCAGGCACTGACTAATTTGACAGGACTAAACTAATATTTATCTTCTGTCCTTGTCTTAATGAAATAGAAAGAAAAAGATGCACTGAACTTAAATTTAGTTTAGTTTGTGAACAACAGAATCGGGGCCATTGTTTCCCCATCCTTATGTGTACAAATGAAGCACTTTAGATGGAATCCCCAAGAAGAGGAGTGGTACGCTAAAAGCCGAGCCGCCCTACTGTTCTCTTGTGTCGCTACAATGCAATATTACGTATAGACTGGTACAAAATTACTTAAGTCCGTTTATGTACGGTTATTTTACTTGTGCTTAGTTTAAATAAATGCATTAGTTAACTTGACTAAACACTGTGTTATGTCCACAGATGGTGGTGAGTGGTAAGATGACACTGTCCCTGATACAAGATGCGCCAAGGGATACTCCCGAACGGGACCCAGGTATTGCATTAAATACTTAATCAGTCTATAAGGTTCCCACTGGGTCACAGGCTTCCTCTCTGTGAGAGGGAGTGGGCCGTAATCCACCACGCTGGCCCAGTGTGGATTGGTAGAGGTCACATGTCTTCGAATTTTTAGTTCTAGGACATGCCGGTTTCCGCACGATGATTTCCTTCACCGTTTTAAGAGCAGTGGTGATTAAATAATTTACACAAAGTAAAACGCCAGTCTGGGTTCGAACCTACGACCTACAAGTCGTAAGTCACGGCCGTTATCACTGGGCCACCGCTGCCTTGTATTGCATTGTAATTTATTTAAAACTAGGTGACCCGGCCAACTTCGTACTGGCTAAACGTATAAGAAAATGTATAATCTTAATTTTTCCCTGAAATTTTCCCATGTTTTAATAGATATCCTGATACTCGGGGCGTAGACAAATCTAATAAACCAGAGATCATAAAAATCGATTTAGCCGTTCTCGAGTTATAAATGGTGTAATTAACACGACTTTGTTTTATGTATACAGGGTTACTTTTTAATCACCAGCCAAATTTAGGGGTATGGTACAGACCATCAAACTGAACATCTTTCTCCAAGAGACCAACATAGTAATCGCGAATAAAAATTCAGCCTTCCCATACATTTAGCTCGAGTAGGTATTGAAGTTTTCTATGGGACAGTTGATAAATTTTTCGCTATTACGATATTGGTCCCATGGAGAAAATTGTCCAGTTTGATGGTCTGTACCACACCCTTAAATTTGGCTGGTCATTAAAAACTAACCTTGTATAGAAGATATAGATTATCAGTTCTCTATGCACTATAAAAATCGTTATTCGCTAAAAGTAATCGTGGCAATGTCATGATTTAATGTAATTTTTTTTTTTACCTTTTTGTCGTATAATATGGTACTTAATAACATATCTGAACTATGGTTTCAGAATCAACGGTGGATGACTTCACCACGGCTAGTGCTATCACACAGAATGCTGAGGTAATGATACAGTTTCTTTCAGTAAAATTAAAAGTATTTTAAAGTTTTCTGAAGCCCTGCGTGGACTGCTTTAGGCTTATGATGATGATTTTAATATAAGTAGTTTAATGAAAGTCAATGCAGATGCAAGAGACGCAGAGTTTTGACTGTCTGTATCTGATATCCGATTATATACAGTTCCTGATACTAGTAGAGGTTTCCCTTAACATTTTTGCTTCAACAATGTATGTGTTAATTCTTTAGAAAGACTGGCATCATCTGCCTAACCTTTTCCCAACTATGTTGGGGTCGGCTTCCATTCTAACCGGATGCAGCTGAATACCAGTATTTTACATGGAGCGACTGCCTATCTGACCTCTACAACCCAGTTACTGGGTAATACGATACCCCTTGGTAAAACTGGTTGTCAGATTTTCGGGCTTCTGACGACCCGTAACAAGTGTCAAAAATCTACGAATGACAGCCGGGACCAATGGCTTTACGTGCTTTCCGAGGAACTGAGGGGTCTTGATATGTAAAGATGGTCACCCATCCTCGGACCAACCGCGGCAAGCATAGTTTAACCGGATCGATCGAACCGTACTGCTGTTATTACTTAACCACAAGCCCTTCTTTACAAAGACTTATAATCATGTTATTATTTTACAGAAAGAAGACGAATCAGACGAGGAAATTGAAGAAGAGATTGAAGTAGAAGAGATAGAAGAAGAAGTTGAAGAAGTAGAGGAAGAAGAAGAAGAAGACGAGCCGGTACAGAATGCACAGAATGAAAAGAAGACAGAGTGAAGTACTGATAGATATTAATATACTCGTACTTGTTCGGTTATGTTTTGTGACTTTGTGTGTGAGTTTTTAAGGATATGATGGCTGGTATTCAATTTTTGACCTTGTTAAAGGTTAATTATGGGAATATCCATTTTGAGAAATTCATCATTAAATGCTCCAGCTATTTCACAAGGCACCAGGCTACTATACCAACAAAGTTTTGATGCTAAATTAAAGTATGATAAAAATCTACAATTCTACAAATTTTTATTTTAGTCTTTAACTGCTTCCACGTGCTAAAAACAACAAACCAGGTTCTTTGACATTATTTTCTCCATCCAATCTAATCTGTCCAGATCATCTCAGGGTAAAAGTATGACAAAGTCATAAAACATAACTTTAAACATAAAATAAAAAAGTAACTATTTTGTTTATGGAATGCAATTAATTGTGTATTTTTTCTGTCTCCTAGTCTATTCCTTGTTGAAGGTGTACATTTTATTATATTCTACATGGTTTTATGCTTTCGACGTTTTTAAATACTGTTGTTAATAAGTGGAATAGTTTTCAGAGCGTGGTTAGCCGTGATTGGGGGAAAAAGAATTTGGGGAGAAGCTTGCCACACTTTTTTCTCTACCACTTTAACCCTTTTAAGCCAGAATTTTAAGTGGCGACTACCAGAAAGAATGACGCCAACAAAAAGAGATGATGTTATCTCAAAATCACACTATAGAATCTAGCGGGCTATTGCAGGTGTAAAATTAAAAACTAAGGACATTGGGTTAGCTCTATCACGAATCATTCGATCTGACTTGGTTTCTGTACGTCCTATTCGGGTAACCACTGAAAGTCAGCGCTGTGGGTCCCCCTATAGCACCTGCTGAGTGGAAGCCTTCTTGTCACAGTCATGACGTGCAGCTGTCGACTACTTCTGCTTTGTGCTCATGAATATATTGTTTTAGTTATCCTGTTATTAGAATTAATTATCTTTTTATTTGCACGTGTTTCTGTGACAAACAAACCTATTTTTCTTTTCTTTCTATTCTAGGCAAAAAACCCTAATATTAAAAACAAAACCCCAGCAGTATCTAAACACGCTCGCAATGTTACAATTGGTTATTAATAATACGAATTTAATAAATATTGAGTGTTCGATAATTTGTGCCAAATGTTACTTCAGGCTTTTTAGAGTATTCAGTAATTTATTCGACGTTTATTATACTTCCTATACTTTCATTAACTACTTCCAAGTCTGTGAATTCGCCAAATTTTAATTGATACCTTTAATAAGGTAGTTATTATAACTCTTGTATTAAATGTCTACTTCTTAACATAGCGAGTAGCACAGCCGCGCAAAAAAACTGCATTAAGACGAGGCAAAAAATTTGCCATTTTGATAAGTTCCTTTTTCATTTATAAAAGTGTATGACATTATTATTTAAGTTAAAATATTTCTTATTCAAAATTAATTGATGTCATATTGCCTCAATTATTATTTAGTGTGATAAAATACAATTTTAAATTAAAGCTCAATATACTGTGCAGTTTTTTTTGCCAGTAAGTATACTAGTGGGAATGCCCCAAACGTAACTTCAACGTCTCCTAAGTATTGGGTATTTAGTGTAATAGAATAAAGTAATATATATGTAATAATGAAAATTTTGCACCAGTGTGAACCTATAATAGTTATAATTATGCATTTAAGGGATATTGTGACAGTTTCCTTTTATTTTTCTATGAAATTTTATTTTTGTTAACTTGAAATGAGGGTAGAAGGATTTATGTTATAGTTTGCAAGTTACATTAATGTTATTTTGACTGTTTTGAACTGTCCTGAGTCAATACTTGAAACATTAAAGGATCTCTACTTTTCTTAAAAAAAAGAAAAATGGACAATTAATATGCACCTATGTGTAAAGAAATCTTGACTCGCAATGTCTAAACTTTAATAAACTGTCCAACAGTGTTACTACTCATTTCAGTATTAAATAATATCGCACACCTAGATCTAAACAGCGATTAACTCAAAAAAACACTTTTTTCAGAAAAGATGAAAACTGATTCCTGTCTCCCTGTGCACTGAAGGAGTTTTCTGTATTGATCAATACTTTTTAAAATGCAGATAGTAGAAGATGTTATAAGAATATTGTGTTTTAATCGTGTAGTGAGTTAAGGAATTCGATGATACGCATAACTCAAAAATTGAGATTTACGAGTTAGCTCTCTTTAGATCTAGGTGTGCGATATAATGAATCAATATTACGTAATATATTAACAATTACTGTAGCATTTTTGTTATGTTATGCTTAAAACTGTTTTTTAGTTGTAAGCAAGGATGTAGCCAGAAGGGGATACCATACCATTGACACCCTGACATTTCATTGAGATGGATGTAAATCACATATTAAAAATACTACAGTATAAATAACATAACTTGTGAAAATGTGGGTGAACTATATGTAGATACACCTCTGCCTGACCCTTCAGTGAATACAGGCGTGATGTTATATTTAAGGTATAGACGCCATCACAATAAGCTACTACAATCTGTCAAATTTCTTTAATAGATTCTCAACTTTATCGCTACAGCATAAGATTCAAAGTTGATTGGGAAAATTTGACAGTTTCAGGTAGCTTGATGTGTTGGCGTCTGTACAGTATAAATTGTAATGAGACAAAGAATTACGGATTAAAGTGGGGTTAAATCCTCTTTTGGTTACAGCCCTGGTTGTAAGAAAATAAAAATAACTCGAAATATTTTGTGTTTTATTTTTATGATCCTCATTTGACTATCAAAACATTTTAATTCAATAATTTTTATTACGTTGTGAACACAATTAAACCTTCTGCATTCAATAATTTGCTTTTGATATTTGCAAACCATCTGTATTGCAAGCTGTTTATTGATTAAGACTGTGCCGACCGCACAGTGGCGCCCTCATCGTTTGTTTGGTTATTTCATACAATTTAGAATGAAAATGCAGAAAATAAGCACATTAAGTTGTGCTTCACAAGATTATACGTTAATATTATTAGAAGCGGTAGTTTTATATTGTTTAGTTTTATTATAATCCTTAAAACGGAATATAGTGGCCACTTTTATCCGTTTTATGGATTATAATGAAACTAAACAATATAAAACTACCGTTTCTAATAATATTAACGTATAATCTTGTGAAGCACAACTTAACGTGCAACGTGCATTTTCATTCTAAATTGTATGAAATAACCAAACAAACGATGAGGGCGCCACTGTACGGTCGGCACAGTCTGAACCTATTGACTGCTGGGTTTTATATTAATTTTGTTTTATTGACGGGTAAGTGTCTTAAAAGATCTACTTGCAGAAATGAACATTTCAATTGCTTTGCCCCAAGCGCCCAGCTCTTAAATCGACAAATAAATATTTAACATGAATAGGGTCTTGCAATGAAATATAATTCCTATATCACTACATAGTATAAAACAAAGTCGCTTTCTCTGTCCCTATGAATGCTTAAATCTTTAAAACTACGCAACGGATTTTGATGCGGTTTTTTTAATAGATACAGTGATTGAAGAGGAAGGTTTATATGTATAATGTAGTGTATTTAGTATCAACATTGCACCCGTGCGAAGCCGGGGCGGGTCGCTAGTAATATAATATAATATAATCAGCCTATAATGTTCCCACTGCTGGGACACAGGCCTCCTCTCTACGAGAGGGAGTGGGCCGTAATCCACCACGCCGGCCCAGTGCGGGTTGGTAGATGTCACATGTCTTCGAATTTCTGGTTCTAGGACATGCCGGTTTCCTCACGATGTTTTCCTTCACGGTTACCACTGGGCCACCAATGTAATGAAATAAAAAACAAAAAAAAAAAATAGTTGCATAAATACAACTGAGGCAGCATGGGCACAAAACCATTTGTCGTATTCATTCGACAGGGGCAGTCGACATGTTAAATGTGCGTTACACCAGCTTGAAAATGTCGAATATCGCCATTTGAGTGTAATAGATAATTAGGACATCAGTTTCAGTAATTTTTAGAAATATTTTTAAATTTGTTGTGCTAAAAACAGTTCTGGCTGTAATGTTACCGTGGTCAAAAGTTTTGTTTAATGGGTATATTGAAATAAATTTTAGTTACATAATTAGCTCAGATGAGGTGAATGCTGCGACGTAATTTCAAAATGACATTTTCTGGCTGCAGTAATGTGCATTTATTTACCTAGGAAACATAAATGGATGGAACAAAAACAGTGTGTATAATATCACCTGATTTATTGTTGCACTTAAAATAATTAAATAACATTGATCTTATTTACATTCTACTATCCTGCTCTGGACTTCTTCAGGGTTGATGTTGAGAACTGAAAGCAAAAACAATATTTTTTTTAGTTTTGCTTTATGGCAACACTTAAAAACGCCTTCCTTTGGTCAAGTCAAAACATTTTTATCCATTATAACATTTTCATAGCATAAAATGAAGATTTACAAGAAAAATAATTGTATAAAAGGTAGCTAGTCTCCAAGATCACAAGGGAGGATACAAGCAGAAATACATATATGTAGTCATACTAATATACAGGTTAAAACCATTACCCTCTTGGGCTTCGCCCCAGTCAGGTAAAAAGTTGTAGATTGATTCAATTCAATTTCTTTATTGTGGATCATAGGTTTGTACATAATACAGGTCTTAAATAATTAAATAGATCAGTATGTCCCGCCCTTTTGGGCATACAATAGTCATGTAGGAATATAGATAAATTATTGATATTAAAGAGAATTCTGCAGCAGCAAAACAAAAAAAAGTGCTAATAAAATGATGCCTTCCACTTTATTTTCTAGTCATATAAGGATGTGTAGGAAAGCAGTTGAGACAATACCAATTTGGCAATTTTTACTAACTTAGTTTTATATAATAAATATATCAAGTACCTTGTCCTTTCTTTGTTATTGTTCGTCGAATCGTTGAGCTCCCTAAGTTTGAGTTGAGCTGCATGATTACTGACAAATGCGTGCACTGACTGGACAGGTCCACTCAATCTGTGTGGTTCTTTCCTCAAAAGACCATTTCAGACACCAATCTACATGGTCTCCACATGATCTGACCAGGATTATGTCTGGACTTTAAAAGAGACTGTGACCTCTGAGTTTGTTTCGGCCTTTCTTCTCAGAGTAGTCAGATAGGAAACGCCGACCTCATCTTGTTTTAAAAAAATATGATTGACGTGTAAGTGTTTGTACAAACCTACTTACAGAAATAAAATCATTTATCATTTACCTTTACTTAGTCCAATTCTTGAGTTCAACATGATCTTCAGCCATAGTCCAGTCGTATCTCACCGATCTGATTGACTGCGTTGCTGCCGTCATTTCTGGGAAGAAATGCCAGCCCTCGTCAACAGAGGTCTTCTTAACAATAGCTGCGAGGCCCAAAACTACGGCGGCAGGCACGGCCACAACGGGAGCTCTTTGCCAAGCGCTCAAAATGCTGCCGGCGACAGCACCACCCATGAAATAGTTCAGTTTATCGTTCTTTCCTCTTATGTTCTGCATTGCGTTGGTAGTAACAACGAATCCTGCAGCCATTCCAACCATTGGGCCTAAGAACCAAGCAAACCTGCCTGCTGTGCTTGCAAAACCCTGAGGATGGGAATACATCAAGACATCCAGGGATGCCGCAGCCAGGCCAGCCATCGCAGCATATTTAGAGGCTGCAAATGTCTTCATGAAGATGTCTTGCCCCTCGGGCGTGTCGTAGTATTTGTATTTAATTAGCTGGCTCATTGTTTTAACATAAAATGTTATAGGCAAAGCAGTTACACAACACACAGTGCGTGAAATGTCAAAATCACAAAGTTAAAAGTTCTTTTACGAAAATCGTTATTGATATTGTCGGGACGGAATGTCAAAATAAGGAACAACAGCACGAATAATTTATTTTGTATTTTATTTTACGAGTTCTTAATAGAAAAAGAGCGTAAAATCTGCTGAGGACTATGACAAATTTATAATTATTTTTATAAATTTTCCTTTTCTCGTTCTTTTGATTTTATTGTAACTAACCTCATGGACAAAATAAATATCAATGAACACGATCTAAAAACAAAAAATAATGATATTATTAATTATTGTTATCCGGTTATCGTATTGGTAAAGTTCTAATTAAGTAAGATATGTTAGTTTATTTTATCAAATAATACCTTACGTCTTTTAATGAGATAATAAAACTACGAAGTAATGAGGAAGTATAAAGGTTTACTTTTAAGGAAACTGTTTTTGAACGCGTCCAATGCGATAATCCTTGCATATCCGACAATCCGTCATTAGTGTCAAAAGTATCAAAAATGGCGGCGGACGGTGACGAAGTGATTAGTGATCAAGAAAAAGTTAGAATCGTTTCGGATTTCATATTACATTCGCCACCTGGAGAATTTAATGAAGTGTTCAACGATGTAAGGGTTCTACTAAATAATGACACCCTTCTAAAAGAAGGCGCGAGCGGAGCTTTCGCGCAATACAATAAGGATCAACTAACGCCCGTGCGCCTCGAAGGCTCGGAGCTCCACACGCTCATCACCGATCATAACGAGCTCGGCGGCGGGAGATTCTTCGACCCTCGCTCCAAACGTTCCTTCAAGTTCGACCACTTACGTAAAGAAGCGTCGGAGTATGAGCCCTACGAGCCCGACCGAGTGGCGGAGCCCTGGCGAGCGGCACTCGACGAGGAGCTGACGGCGTACGTGGCCGCGCACTTCAAGCACGGCGCCAGCTTAGTAGTAGGACGCACACTCGACACAGGAGCTGTACAACTCGTAGCCTGCATCGAGGACCACCAGTTCCAGCCGAAGAACTACTGGAACGGGCGATGGCGCTCCGTTTGGTCGCTGACGGTAGGCGCGGGCGCGGCGGAGCTTCGCGGCATGCTGCGTGTGCAAGTGCATTATTACGAGGATGGTAACGTGCAGTTGGTGAGTTCGAAGGAGGTGCGCGCGCCCGTGACCGCGACCGGCGAGGCGGCCACCGCCAAAGAGTTTGTTCGGCTGGTGTGCGACGCAGAGAACGCGTACCAGACCGCCATCTCCGACAACTACAAGACCATGAGTGATACCACGTTCAAGGCGTTGCGGCGACAGCTGCCGGTGATGCGCACCAAGGTGGACTGGGCGCGGCTCGTCTCTTACACGATCGGTAAGGAGCTCAAGAGCCAATGATGTCCCGCCGCTGCGCTCTGAGCCGCAGCGGCCGCTCCACGCCTGTACATATTCGCGTAAGAGTAAATCTTGTTCAAATGTTTACGGGCGCCGGGGTGACGTCGCGGCGGGCCCCGGCGCGTATTTATCTATGAATATATAGAGAAATCGCTATCTTAACTGTTAAATTTTATTGCATTTTGTTACACTCAGTACGGAATGATTATTGAATAGCGAAATGTCTGAATGCGGCTTATTTTTGGACAGCACACTCATATGTCACGAGAGGTTGATTCAACGAGTTTATGTCCATTTATGTTGGTAGCAAGAGATTATACGGAATAACGTTGTACTTAGGTGTGGGCAAAGTTTACACCCAACTAGATCTGTAGAACTTGACTGGACGTCAGACTTGATCCATTAATTTATTTGCTCGTCGGGGATGATTGGTTGTTGTGTAAGCAATATGATGACTGTTCATTCATTGAATTAGCTTTTTATGATTATTTGAAAGACGCATGTCAATTACAATAAGATTTAAATAATAAATTACCATAATACCTAGTTATGGATGTTAAAACTTTACTCATGCATGTATTTTGAAACTTTATAATCCATCCACTTCCGCATTTGTTCTATAAACAGTATTATTTCTTTGATATTGCTTGCATAACAGAGTATTATATGACAAAATTGTTCAGGAAAGGTACATAGAAGGTCTCCAATGGTGCATTTAATTGTAGTTAATTTAACAAATTGTCCACGTAGCTTTAAAGCAGCGTCTATGAGTGTAGAGCACAAGATATTCAATATTTTTCAATTTACAATAAATAAAATTGGAGTGTTGCTCAAATGGTAACTAATGCAGTGAAGAAAAAGAAAATTAGAGAATTATTGTCCATATTATGGCTTTGAGAGTGCGAATGATGCGTAACTTTTTTTTTTATATAATGTGTAATAATTGTAACGCCAATAAGGATTATTTTGTAATTATTATAATTATTATTTTAATAAAGAACGTACATTAAAAATCCAAGATAATGTATGATTGGATTCATTTCAATAAAAATATATATTAAAATGTTGCTAACATCTGTTTTTTTTTTATTTACGTCGCCATCTTGAAATGAGTAAAGTACCGTTAGGTAAACAGGTAAAAAATTAAGGTGATATCAAAGATATATTATGTGAGTGATAAAGTCGTGAGTCACTCTTTTATTGGGATCGCCGGGGTGGCGGTGCCGGTGTGACGGTGTGGCGGCCCGCCAATATTGCATGCATTTACTAATTTTACACGCTCGCTTCCATACGTTCTCTGGTGACCCTGTTTTGATTTCGCGGGTGTCGTAACCATACGATGAAGTGGCAAGTAGAGTTAACGTTGAGGACATAATGAACGTGTATGACCATAACATTACAATTAGTCATTCTTTCGGGCGTTCCCATGCTGTAACTCGTAAATTAAATCACTGTTCATATTCATTTTTGTATTCGTTTATAATAATTCTATGCATCTGCTTACTATAACTTCAGTAGATGCTTAAAGTTATCCTAGTAACTGCAGTATACAATAACTAAAACCGCAAAACCACTCAACGTTACAACTTTTCCGTCAGTATTATTTTGCAGGATTATCATTACATATTATCATCTGAGGTACTTTTGTTTTAAAACCTTGATCTGCTTCTGATAATCTGGTTCTGTTAAAAAAATGGCCATTCCTACAATAGGAACTTATAGCAACACAAATCAGCCAATGGCCCCGATTCCACAGAATACCTAATAGTACTTCGTACAGAATGGCCACTCCCTACCCCGCGCTGACATCAGATACCGCACCTCACCCCGCACACCCGCGGCATTATCGGCGGTTCTTTAGCTCGGGGCGCTCACAAAGAACCGCAGCACTGTACTGCTGACACGAGCACATAATTTTGCGATTTAAAAGTTTTATCTGAGTTTTAAACACGATGGTTCGATATTGTGATGCTTTTCCGAATTTGTATTTACATAAATGTTTGTAAGATATCGCATTTTAATACCATGCGATATAATAACCGATTATTTATAGTTAAGTAGGTCATTTAAACGAAAATATTTTAGTGTAAGCAATATTTAGCTAAGTACCTTATTTGCATGGGTGTTTGCTCAGGAATAGCAACATTTAGTGAAGTGGAACTGATGATGAAGACCACAGATGGCCACCGGGACTACTCAATAATAAGTATTTCACAGGTTGCGATTCGATTACTTTAATATGTTTGCTAAGCACAATTTATTATGCTCGTCACAATGCGAATGGTGAAATGGAGCTGATGGAGTACCAAGAGAACTTCTCAACAATTAACGTCCCTGCATCGGGAAAAGCAATATTTTGTACAAGGCGATGAGCAAGTTGACATTAGGCTATTGTAACTTAGATACTTCATAAACACACCGCCTAAAAAGCGAGAAATAAAAACTTTTTAGCAAAAAAAAAAAACCGACTTCCAAAAAAACACTAACTAAGTGAAAAATAACTTTAATTTCGTAAGTAGGTGGCAATAAACTAAATACAGATCCAAAGACACCGACTTCCGAAATTAAAGTTATTGTTAAAAAGTTTTACATTTATTACTTAACTATTATAATATTATTTTTATTTCATTACGAACCCGACTAATTAGATAAACAATCAAACTAGTCCTTTCTAGTCGCGTCGTCGTCGTTCCCGCCTTTTTTTACGCTCCGCTCGACAACCAACCCTACTAGAGTTTACGCACACATTTGCACGTGTACCAACGTCATTTGGCTATGTAGTAGTAGTAGGTAATTATTTTGCGCGCGTTGTACGGAGTGTCCGGGGTGTGCCGATTCTGTTGTTCACAAACTAAACTAAATTTAAGTTCAGTGCATCTTTTTCTTTCTATTTCATTAACAAAAGGACAGAGATAAATATTACTTTAGCCCTGTCAAATTAGTCAGCGCCTGACGTAAATTGACGTATTTTTAGTAGCCAATTTTGTAATCTCGTCTAACTTGTCTATGTATTATCTAATTTGATAGGACTAAACTAATATTTTATCTTCTGTCCTTTTCGTAATGAAATAGAAAGAAAAAGATGCACTGAACTTAAGTTTAGTTTAGTTTGTGAACAACAGAATCGGGGCCAATGTTGGTTAGTTGGTTTACAGCAGGCAACATATCCGCTCATGCCTTTTAAAGAGCGTAATATTTGGTTACAACAATTCCTCTTCAGTTTCCAATTTGCCTGTTCCTTGAAACTCGTAGGTATAGTTTATTGCTACTCGAGCTCTCGACTGCCGGAAGCAACGAGATAATTTGGTATATAGGCCGCGGTTTATCTGCGAACACAGTAACTACCTATTTATTTGTATAGTTATTTGAACTTAATAATATGTGTCGCGTGGGGTTTCGTTTTGGAGACGGTAGCATTTTCAAGCTATTAGTTTTTCGTAACTAAGTATGTAGTATGTTCTGTCCTTGATAAATGGGAAATGTGCCTTTGCTTAGTACTTTTAGACGACTTCCTAAAAGAGGAGAGTTAAGATAACAGGGCCAGGTTTCATGATTATGACCTGCATATTCCACCATAATTTGTTATACTTCTTCCACGCTATAGTGTGGTATTCAGGAATGTTTTGGCACTGCCTACCTACACATATTATTATTAATGTGTTTCTATTTTAACAAGCATGTAACCACGCCAAGTGGTTAAGATGTTAACATGCGTAAATAACAAAGTTCTCATGTCGTTTATTGCGGTCAACGGTACCTACAGCGATTGCACGTACCGTATAATCTAACAAATTGCGCCGAACGCACACGCATCGTACAGTCCAACTCAGTGGAAACTTTTGACATTGATAGCACTTTTATGTCGTAGCTGTTAAGGCGATTATTGTATTGGAACTGTGGAAGTGTTACCACTGATGTGCAGTTGACTGTACCTACATTGATTAGGCATAATCTACTCTACTGGTACCTGGGTAGAAGCCATTAGAGTAGGATAAAGTGATCACCAAGTGTTGTAAAAAAATCTGCTGTTTCATAGAAAAGCGCAATGACGAAAAATTTCAACGCAGTGGGGTTCAGAATCATGTAGGTACCTACTGAATCCATGGTGACAGGTTGGTCACTCTGTATGTTAGTATGGAAGTATAACGAAACGATGGATGGATTGTGTGAAAGACGTTATGGTTTAGAAACGGAGTAACTTAAAGGTACCGAGAAAACGGCTGATGATAGATGTATGGATGAAGAAGACATGGTGCATGCATGGACACAGACCATAAACAATAAACAGCACAATGCTGTCGCTAAAAGAAGTTCGTTTAAGAATACTAATTTAAAGCCTAAACGTTTGTGTAGACGTGTCGTCCATCGTCATCAGCCGGAAGACATCCATTGCTTGTCTAAAGTCTCATCCATTTCCCACAATGATCTGCCGATCGATTCTGTAAAAATCTCACCGTGATAACTTAGGTGAAGTGAGCTATCAATAGGGGCAATCCCTAACATCAGGTGGAACGACAGCTCACTTCACCTTAGTTTTCACGGTGAGATTTTTACAGAATAGCACTGCGGTTCTGTATCGCTCGCATCATGTGTCGTCTGTCCGTCTGGTGGTGGACAGTCCTATGCTCCTCGATCTAGTCAGAGCCTTCTGTCCCAACCCCAGGTTTTCTGACCTAACGGAAGCTAGTCTTGCGAACACGCCTGTCTGGGAATGTGGAAGTCAAACTGGAGGCTTCCCACTTCCTAGGTAACTATAATACTGTTTTGATTTTAGTGATAGATACGATACGGTATAGGTGTGTCCGTATGTATAAAACTGTTACTTTTGGTATGAGGAACAAAATATGCAGGTCAGGTCCCTCGTATGCACAAAAACGAAAACATTTCACACGCCATGCCATTGCGTAAAGTGGGTTGTACTCATTTGCACTCCAAATTAATTTTGGCCGCCATTTTTCCGGAAAAAACGCGACGAGTTGTAGACACAGCTAAAAGTAATATTATATTGTGTCTAGCTAAAATACTTGCTAGGAAAGCGTAGATTAAATATCCGAGGACATCGACCTCATTGTTTGTCTAGCTTTTAGTCTGCTCTATTATAGATACTAATAGCTTAAGTGACCTTTATTAGGATGATGCGTATAAATATAAACTGCTAAAACGAATGTTGGGCATATTGCCATAATTATACGATGTCAGATAGACTGGTGATCGATTCCATGTTATTAGAAACTACCGATCGCAACATACATAGTTGGGAAAAGGCTAGACAGATCATGACCTATTGCAAGTATGATAGCGTTCATTTCTCTCTTAATATTGTTGAAATACTACCTATGATATTTATCGATAATATGAACGAGTACCTTATTTATGAATTTGAATTTCATTTCCTAAAACTAGTATTATTTATACAGACTGTTCTGTTCTTCTTTCTATTATAAATGTGGAGTCCCTTAGTTCGATTCTAAGGCCCGTGTTGTGTTGCTATATTGATACAAATTGCAGACAGGAAGTGAGGGGACTTCGATAAATGGATCTCCCTTGAGGTCGTCTCATAGCGCACTTATTGAAAGTGATTGATTGATATCCTACTCTTCAGCGTAGTTTTAATAAAAATAATGCACGATCTGGTAATTTAAATTTAGGAGTCTTTCAACCTAGTAGTAAGTATTTAAAAAAAATAAAACAAGTCGTTTGTTACTTCCAACACCGTGCACCGTTTCAAAGAGAAAAACATAGGTAGGTACAACAGAGAATGCATTAAGAACACTTAATTCTGTAGGTACCTATTCGATAATTATAATGAGTAAAGGTAAAGTTAAATTACGCTTGTGTTCTAAAAAGTCAGTAGAATACTATCATTGAGAAAAAAAAAATAACCATAAAAACACCTTAAACACCAACCGACTTGGTTGGCGACCAACGACCAAAAGGCCCTCAAACTGAATCACTTCAAAATATTCCGTTTTCGTTAAACAACATCCTGTATCGAAGCTTCCGACGTACACTCCAGCAGTCGATCCAGCCTAATTTCGTTAAGAGCAGCTTCAAATCGTTGCAGAGGTCTTAATCTAGTTTAAAACTCGTCAAGAGCTCGCTCCTAACTTTATACGGACAGAAGATATTGCTACTTCAAACTTACTTCGAATCAATTGGAGTTATGTTCAACAGAATTGAAGATAACCTTGATTATTAAGGTTTTCAATGAGTTTTAAAAGTCAAGCAGTTGGATAAGAAAGTAGGTACACCTGTAATGTCTACTAATTTATTAAAATAAACGAAATGTTTTTATGTCCTGCGGTAAGGGATCGAGTTAATTTTTAGTCAAACAGGCTCAATTTATCATTGTATGAGGTAGGTGTGTGAATCAAAATAAATACCTACTATTGCAAGGTACCTATATCTTTTTACCAGATTGATTGACTCTACTGACTGATATGAAATATATATGTAATATCAAGTAGCGTTAAGTCAAGATTGATATTCGATTAGGATAAGTTCTCGCCACTTGCTCATGAGATCATAATTTTGCTAAAATCGAACTTTAGTTTTTATAGTTATCTAAACATAAAGCACGGGGTTCCCATCCTGTTCATATTTAGGTTTAAATGCCTAATTTGGACCAGAATGTTTTCATTCCAAGACAATGTTTGGTATTTCTGCCCCATCACAACTTCCACACAAAAGAAATGTTTTGCCGAATTTCGCCTTTAGGCCTTAGCAGATAAAATACACCATGTCTCTGGTATCTGTAGATCCGTTAGTGTAGACTCAGTTATCCAGGTTACTCAAATGAATGGCATTATCCATTTTGCAAATGCCTGACACACTGCTACTGCAGGTGTGAAAGCCATTTGCATAATTTGTTGGATGTCCAGATAATACTAACTGCGATGCGGAATGTTAGCGGTATTCTGTTGTTTACATATTATTATCGACTGTTCGCGGACATGAGGAGATAATTTATCTTCGTAGGTACTTACGATAAAATATTTGCTGCTTTTGCGGAACGAAGTAGGTAGGTCTCTAGTTAGGATAATGTGATAACAATATTTTTTTCCATTGTGGGTACGGTCGGTCAAGAACGTCGTTTGTGGTCTATCAGTTGAGTTATGGTAACGTTGTAGCCTATTACATTTTTATCAATGGATACTGTAGCTGATAGGTAGGGTCGGTATATAAGTCTTTAAATTTTATTTGTTGGGTACTTACACTTATTATATCTCCCACAACTTTAAGTACAGAGGCCAGCACATCAAGCTACCCCAATCTGTCAGATTTTCCCAATTGAATATGAACCTTATTCCTTTGTGCTAAAGTTGAAAATCTATCAAAGAAATTTGACAGATTGGGGTAGGTTGACCTGCTGGCGTCTGTACCTATAACCATAGGCGCTTGACATCGAAAGGTCCATTTTTTGTCTTGAATGACAGAAGTACGTTGCCATGTCCCATCTTAGATTAACCTATTTCTAAACAAGTAGGTGAACCTAATCTAAGCCCGATTTTTTCTCCAGCTCTTCTTTTATTTTGCTACTTAAACGAAGATACCAAATGTCGCTTCTGGCAGTAAACGACACCTAAATATTTTGCTCTTATGAAGCACATACTTAGATAAAGTGATCTCGTCTCGATTGGAGAGGCTGTTCTCTCGATTATCGTTAGCCGCACGTTACGGGTAGGGGGATGTAAAGGTCCTGGGTGACGTCATTATGACGTCAGAATCACGCAGGCTATGGAAATAAATGCAGGCTGCGTGCTTGTGCTTGTGCGATGGTAATTATGGTACGGATTGTGTTGGGCAAATAATGGAATTTTAAAATATTATTTTGTGCGTATTTCCAGAAGGGATAAGCAGAGTTGGTAGCATGTTTTTATTTTTCATTTTAATTTGATTCATTCATTCATTCGTTGATTAGGTACCTTCCAGTATAGACCATTCGACTGGGAGTCGAACACATTTTCGGTTACCTGATTTGGGATACGAGTAGCTATTTGTGGAATAGTGGTCGCCTGTTTCTAACAGCGTTTAGAGGATTCCTTTGATAACATTGATCTCTGAAGCGGGTTTCAGCTTTTTTCTAATACTTCGGTATCAAGTTCCAAAATAAGTACCTATACAAGATTATTTATAAACAGGTAAGCAAAAAAAAAATGGAGAGGGGTGTCGTGGGAGAGACCAGCACCATAATTGCGTAACACACTATCAATCGGAATCTGAATCATTTTGAAACAAATTGCTAATCCATTGCTTCATAAGTTCGAAAAGTTTGTTTGCTCAACACGTAAATAACGCAATGAATGTTGTTGAACTGTCAAAATGAAACCGATTCCCATTGATAATGTATTACGCAATTGCCGGTTGGAACCGAGTTCCTTTCGCTTTTGCACACTTTGCGAATGAGAACTAGTCCGAAATCTCATTCGCCAAGTATGCAGCGAATAACTTCGTTCCATTAATTAATAAATATTGAAATGACAACAGCTATCCAGTTCCCATACCGTAACAATAACAAGCAGATTTCCTTCCTCAAGGAAAATAATACACCAATCACATTCATTTAGTTTATTCACAGCCTAAAATAACATGACAGACAACCAACTAGGTACATATTTACTTAAATGAGAAATAAATAATTACTTAGGTACATTTATTACAGAACTACCTATTTTATTCTAATTAATCTAGCCGTTTTGTTTATTTAACGTAACTGTTTCTTAGCCTTATTTTATAGTTCTTAAAAGTTAGGTTTTTATTTCTAACACACTTACCTACTGAGCCTAGCTCAATACCTAAGTAGCTACACCTACTTTTATATTAGCTAAAATGTATATTTATAGCACCAAAACGAAAACGCCAGGAACGATACATATTGTAGAACAATGAGTACCTACATAAAGTTAAATTCTTTACTCATCATCATCTGCCTAGCCTTTTCCCAACTATGTTGTGGTCGGCTTCCAGTCTAACCGGATGCAGCAATACCAGTATTTTACATGGAGCGACTGCCTATCTGACCTCCATAACCCGGTTACTGGGTAAAACGATACCCCTTGGTAAGACTGGTTGTCAGACTTTCGGGCTTCTAACTACCCGTAACGACTGTCAAAGATCCACGAATGACAGCCGGGACCAACGGCTTATCGTGCTTTCAGAGGCACGGAAAGTTCAATTCTTTACTATAGCTATTAAAACCAATAGCATGACACCCTACCTTTTTAAATAAAAATAATAATATCGTCGAGTCCTTGCTGGCAAGTCATATTTAGCGAACGTTCGCAATATTTTGCATACAATGCAATCTTTACGTTGTATACCTACTTACTTAATTATTAATAGCTACGTGCATTATAATCTACCATCATGAATGTCATTAACACTTCGTGATAAAACACTAGTCATTCTTGTGTTTTTCTAATTGTTTTTAATATTGAATCATAGGTACTCACTGTTATTCCAAAATATTATTGTCATCAACTGCAGTCTTACAGGGAAAAAAGATTCATAGAGTTTACCTATATTAAAAAATAAACAAGGAAACTCAGTTTGCTATTGTTTTTTCAAACCTACTTACAATTATCATGTAGTACATACATACAACATACAATTACTACATATATTTATATATAGAAATAATATTACTCGGTATCTACAATATTAAAATCATCAGCTTCGAATCTGTGGGGCATAGGAAATTGGTCTTTATGATCGCTAAGAACTTTTTAGCAGGGTAAAAAGTACCCTGCGTGAGTAAATCCAGCCTTATCGACAAACAACCATTATTTTCTAATATTAGTTTGCACTATGCGCCTGGTACAAGAATATAACAATTTTATGTGTGAAATAAACATATTTTCTGTCTGCTATAAATTGCTTTTGTCTTGTCGCTAGCCAACAAAGCAGGCACGGATATCAGTCCAATTACACATACTAAAGAAACTACACTACTCCAAATAAATGCAGAAAACTAACTTCACACATATGCAAATGCATCTAAAACCGTATAAGGTAACCTATAAATAAATTCTAACTAACGTAGCGGCAAAAAAAAAATCCTATTCAAACCATTACCTTTCGTTTCAAAATATACGGCCAATTAGGTGTATAAATACTTTGCATTCTTCCTAGGTCCGTTCCTGCAGCATAATTTTTTGGCGGTAAAATAATAGCAAATGGTCTTTCTCCACTCGGGCGTGGGTATGCTGCGTATGCGTCCTGCAGTCCTCGATAATCTTGAGGCGGCGGTGGTGGGACAGGGAACCTAATGGATGCAGGTAATCCATCAAGTCTTTCGTCCCCTTCAGATAAGTCTGGCTCTGCGGGTAAGCTTTGCATTCTAAGCTGACCGTTTGGTTTTGGCGGTAGAACGAAATTTTGCGGTGAGGGGAGGACTACATCCGTAATTGTCCGGATGTCGGCGTCGTAGGGTCTGTGCTTGTATTCCAACCTCCTTACATCCGGGCGCGGTGCCGGCGGGACGAAGCCCGGGGGTGGGAGAACCGACTCCGGCACTGGTCCTTCGATCCCTGCGGGCACTTCTAAATCTTTTTCAGTATCTATGACGTGAAAATCAGCTAAAATTGGATTATCTACGCTTTTGTCATTTTCAATTACTGAGTCGGTGTTGAAATTAGTTATAATTTTCTCAGATAATTCAGGTTCCGAAGTAACGTATTCCTTGTAAGATCTTTTCATAAAATTTTCTTTGCTTTTTGGTTCTTCTTTATAGTTGTACTTGTCAACAGTGTTGTCTGAATTTTGGTTATTATTGTTAAAGTTTATTATTTTATCATCTTCGTCATGTGTGTATATAAGTTTATAACCAGTTTTATGTGCGTCAAATTTTGATTGGGTTGCATTTAATTGTTGCTTCGCTATTTTATTTAAAGAGTCAATTTCTTTATATATATTATTTCGTGTATCACATTTGGAAACATCCTTATTATTTTGAAGAGATTCTATTTTAAGTTCGTTTTCTTTGTATTTACTATCAATATTATATGAATTCTGTCGATCTACTTCTGTTTCCGCAATAGACATAGCAGTGTCGGTTGCAACATTGTAAAAATAATTATGATCTTGGTTGACTGTGGCCTCATTAACCTTAGTATTCCCGGTTACTACATCACGAACATTACTGTTATCATGAATTGAACTCACATTTAGCCTTAATTTTAACCTTACATCAATGTGATCATTAGTTTTGTCTTCAACAGAATCGTCATTGTTCTTAACATTAGAATCTTCAGCATTGTTTGAAATACCATAGTTTACTGGAATTCTGCTTATGGTTGAGCTGATGTTTCCTCCTACGATACTGGCAAAATTACTTTGTACTGCTTGTGTGTCTTTTGTTTTGTTATTTCCGCTCATATCATTTTTGAAGTTACTACCATCTTTATTCGTTTCATCAATTATCCCAACGTTACCTTCATCTTTACTGTTATGGTTACTATTGTGATCTGCGGCATTATTAGTTACTGAATCATCTACGTCAATGTCATCATTACTTTCACCTTTTTCGTGGCTATCATTTAAGCGCAAATTTTCAGCAACAACGCTTTCGAGGTCATGATATGTTATTACACTTTCATTTGTTTGATCTTTTTCAACAATTTTACCAGAATTTGTATGTTTTGGAACTGCACCCTTGTCCCTAATATTGTCTTTTTCTATACCCTTACTAATACTTGTTGCTGCAGGTTTGTTTGCCCTGATATATCCAGCTACAAGGTTGTCGAAATGCCTTTGATGTTTTTCTGACTCAAGTGGTACATGTTGTTCAGGTACAACATAGTCAGAGGTGTTATGTTGAACCACTTCACGAAAGTATTTAGAATGCTTAGGTTCTTCTAATCTTCCAATTTCTTGCTGTCTTTTAGAAGCGACTTTGTAGTTGTCGTTTTCAGTCAATATGCTGTCAAACATCAGTGGATCGTCGAGGGGTATGCCTTCGGGGATGTCGTCGAATGAGAAGTCGTGAGTGATGATAATTTCATCCCTGTCGGTGGACCTCGCTTTGGTGTACAAGTTGTCTGATGATCGGTATTCGTTTGATTCGTGTACGATTCGAGGTGGACATTCTTCAGGGATGGTGTATACCTGGAAATAGGAAATATATTGAGATTATCAGCCGAACTCAATTTCTAAACTAAATAAACGAGCTATGCGAGTCTGACTCGTACACTAAAAGTTCCGTTCTACCTAAATTCCCATATAATATTTGCCATGGAAAGGCCACACAGGAGCACATAAAATTTTTAACTGGCTACCTATTACGGCTTAAAATCTGTGACAGACAGGTAGACCAGGCGATACACGTAGTAATAGGGTTCCGTTGGCACTCTTACAAAGACTGGGCTGATGATCATACCTGCGTGTCATTGATGCTCGGTGCATAGTAGTCCTGAACCTTGGCGTATGCTGGTCGTGTCTTGACCCTGGGTCCTGTGGCGTGGATGTTGTAGCACTGGTGTCCAACATGGCCGCTGGTGTCGCTACCGTCGCGGCTGCCTAAGTAGAACGTTGCTCGGGTGTTCGGGGGAGTTAACTCTATGCGGCGTAGCACTGGGGAATCGTAAGAAAAAGGAGCTAATTTTGTATACGTATGTTTGTATACGTATGGAGGAGGAGGAGATGACACGATAACACACGAAATGCTAAAGAAATATAATTTTAAAAGAATGCTTTTTAGAATTATATTTCTTTAGCATTTCGTTACGGAGCCTACATTTTAATTTTTAGACAAGCACGTCGCGGTTTATATTACCTATTATATAGATAGAAAAATACGTTTTTTTTTTTTAAATTAACCATTTTGACTTACATGTGGTACTTTTGTATAGTTGTGAGTAGAGCAGCTGTGCGTCTGCTCCGAACCCTCCCGGTAGCGTTACTTCCAGTAGTGCCATCTCCGGGAAACTCCCGGTCCACATCACGCACGCCTAAGAGATTAAATACGAGAAATAATAAAAAGGCCCGCTGGTACTTAAATCAAGGTTCCATTTATTTAGTTGGCTGTGAACAACTACTGCCCCTTCTTATTGAAAACAATGTCTTCTTCTTCTTCAATCTTTTCTTCTTCTTATTGATAAATGAAGTAGGTACAGTCCTTTCTCAGTTATTTTAGTTTGATAGCATAGAGGTATGAGGAACAGGGTGTAAAGTTCACTCATACTCTATAGAAAAGGGAGGATCCTCCGACTAGACGGGTGTCGTGTCTGGCGGACAACTGCCCTATGATTCATGTTGGGCCGTTGTATACCTACAACGTGTCCCAAAATTCAACGATAAGCGGGCACCAGTGTGGACCTGCTCATGACTACTCGAGAAAAAAAAAATCTAATTTTTTTGGTAATTACAAAATGGAAAAAAACTGAAAATTTTAAGGAAAAAAATATAAATATCGCTGACTGAATACATTAGTGGCACAAGTCGAATTTGTGGCAATTTGAGTTAATAATGAATTCTTGTTCTAAATTAGGTACTTTATTTTCGTAGATGTTTATAAACCAAACATAAACTATAATTATATTCCATAAAATACGGTCGGTAAGACCTTTTCTGTGCGCGCGCACTAGTCTTCGAATATTTATTGTACGTTTTCTCAAATTGTTGAATTTTGAGTTGTGCCACTATCGAATTCAGTCAGCGATATTTTTAATGATTTTTCTGTAAAAACTACAGGTATTCTGGGATTTTTAAGGGTTGTGGTGGATAGTAGTGCTATTTAGCTTGCCAATACAAAAAAAAAAACAGAAATATTTGAAAACTTGTGGTCATGTTAGTTAAAAATATCTTAAGAGGTGTCAATTTTCGAAGAATTTCAATGAAGTTTTGGAATTTCCAAAAAAAATTGTTTTTTTTTTTCATTTTTGTTTTTCGAGTAGTCATGAGCAGGTCTACCCTCTGATACCCGCTTATCGTTGAATTTTGGGACACGTTGTATATGCTAGTTGCGCGGTAAACTGCTTGCGAGATGCAGGATTTTGTGTGACGTCAGTATGACGCGTAATTCGTATGTGGCGTTTGCAGATATCGCTACAACAGCAGAAACCCAACAGCAACCTTATGGCAATGGCAAAAAGATCATTATGCTTTTGACAGTAATACAAAATTAGAGGTAAAATAGCTGTGAATGGATTGTGCCACTGTACCGTATCTAGCGGTGACCTTCCGTCAAATAGACATTTTGACCGTTTGCCAACCTCTAATAAAGAAAAATATCCTTAGTAGGTGAAAATAAAGTGGTCCAACCTAAGGCCATGATTTTGGTTCTTGGGGTCGTGAATAATGATAATATCGTTAGTGTTTGTAATATTTGGTTTAGAAGGACAAAATATTTACTAAGAATAGCATAAACATAGCTTAATCGGCCCACAACGTTCCCACTGCTGGGACACAGGCCTCGTCTCCGTGAGAGGGAGTGGACCAATAATCCACCACGCGGGCCCAGTGCGGGTTGGTAGATGTCACATGTCTTCGAATTTTTGGTTCTAGGACATCACGATACTTTCGTTCACCGTTTTGAGACCTTTTTTTTTGTTGATGGGAAATCATCAAATGACCCCTCTCCCGCTCTGGGTAGAGCAGAAGGGAGTGTCAGACTATTACTGACTAAAACCCACCCGTGTTCCTTCTTTAGCCCTTTATGTTCCGGGGTAGCGGTAACCCTTTCGGACAATCCCGCTGCCCCGGCAGGCTTCGGCCATTACGTACGGGCCCTTTCCCTAAAGCTGACATCTCTGATCCGTTTTGTGACCTACAACAGACAATCGAAACAAGGCCCAAAAGATTTGCATGCGATCTTCCTAAGCACAAAATCCAATTTCCCGGTTAGTTTATGGCTGAACTGAACTAACCTCAATGACAGCAGCGCAGAAGCAGTTAGTAGCATTACTATCACAGTCGAAGGGACCGTCAGTGTGGACTGACACCTGGACTGACAGCTGTTTGTCACGAGGAGTGGTGTCAGTCGACAGGATGTTGTACGCACGAGTGGCTTGCACTAAGGCGCAGCCGGCTCCTGGAGACAGAAATAATTTTGATTAATTTCGTGACGCCGAAGGAAAAGAAGACAAAGGGAGATCATAGCTGAATATATCATTGTAAAATAAATGTCAAGGTTTGCCACACAACGTGGCAATGCCGCCAGTCTTTTAGGTACGTTACCAGTCGAAAGCGACGCGGTGCGTCAAGACGAGTACGTACACGCATACTTCCTACTTCGCCATTGTCTCCTGTTTGAGAGCTCCAGCGCTTACACACACATTCACAGCGTGTAAACACTTGGTTAAACACACGTAAAGCGCGCATCGCTTTGTGAGATAAAAGTACGTAACGGTTACGAGCGAGTAACGCTGGGAGCGTTACTACTGCCATGACTGTTTACTAGAAGTAGGTATTCATGTTTTAAACCAAATGGAAGAATTTAAAAAGTAGTTAGAGTACCACAGTTCCAAGTTTTACCTTCAACAGACACGCTAAGTTGTTCGTCCGGCTTCATCTTCAGGACCTCAGGTACCTTGACTCCTGGCTGCAAGGTGACGCGCTGCTCCATCCTGCTGCAGCGGGCAGTCACCGACAGGTTCGTCTCGACGGCTTGTGACGACCACGCCGTTAGGGCTTCTAAGGCTACTAGAGTGTCCTGTAACAAATGAAAGATTTAAATAGTTCGGTATATTAGGGACGTGGGGCGTATGGCTAAGTAATAAAAACCGCACGCGTCGATCGATCAGGCTAAGCTTCGCTTGCCGCGGTTGGTCCGCGGATAGGTGACCATATTTACATACCAAGACCTCTCCATGCCTCGGAAAGCACGTTAAACTGTTAGTCCCGGCTGTCATTCGTGGATCTTTGGTAGTCGTTACGGGTCGTGAGAATCCCAAAAGTCTAATAACCAGTCTTTCCACGGGGTATTGTACAGTATTACCTAGTAACTGGCCTGTGGAGGTCAGATAGAAGTCGCTCCATGTATACTGGTATTCAGCTGCATCCGGTTAGACTGGTAGCCGACCCCAACGTAGTCGGGTAAAGGCAGGCAGATGATGATGATGATGGTCTATCCCTAGGGCTTTGTGAAATAACTGCTGATGAAGGAAAATATTCTTTGCTTGCGGCACCTTGTGCATGTATATTCTGACTCCAGTTAGACTTAAACTGCGTTCGCGATTTGTTTGCCAAAAATGTAAACAAATATGAATTAATGGAAAAATAACTTTAATTCCTACAAAATAAAGTTCGGTTTACGCTTCAACTTCGAACATTTTTATAACTTTCATGCTGAAATCAACTATTTCTTACTGAACAACTGAAAAAGGTTCTATAGCTTATAGAACTTTAGCTCGCTTAAGGCCCGGCGCTCATCGGCATCGGCACGGCTGAGAATTTTAGGTGATAAAAAGCATTATACGTTAACTTTATGGTAATAAAGTAGAAATTTCCATGATATATGATCATAGTAACAAAAATACCGCTTTGGTATGCTTGAGGCCACTGCATCGGCAGCTTTGAGGATGCTTCGTGATACTTCGGGATCCTTCAGAACGCCGTCACCCGCCGCGCCGGCGCCGAGGCAACACTCGGGGCTAGCTTAAACTGCGGTGCGAGGGACGAGAGGACGGTGCGGCATGCTTAAGGACGCCTCGTCATCCCTAAGAACGTTGCAGCATGCCAAGTCATAGTTTCCGGCAGTGTGCGCTTGCATGTAGGGATGCCGAAGGATCCCTTTCCTTGCCGATGCCGATAATGGGCGGTGGGCCTAATCCAGGATATACCTGTGTGGATATAAATCCTCCAGTAGTGGTCCTGTGCGCGTTGAGCCAGCGCGCGGCGGCGGGCGCGTGCGTTTGCGCGCTCGCGGGCAGCACGTGCGCGCCCGCGTGTAGAGCCAGCAGAGCGTACGAGGTCGCCTCGATTGAAGTGGACAGGCTGCCTGCAAATAGAGACAAAAATAACCTACACAACAGAAGAGAGAGAGAGACAAGGTTTTCTGCCATAAACTGCCAAGTTTCACTATGTGCATTGTCTTCCTAACGACCATGGTCTTCCTAAAGACTGAAAAAAAACTATAGGCCAAAATCTGTATTATGAAAACATATACCTGAGTTTTATTTACATTGCTGTTTTAAGTGAAACAAGTAAATTTACTATTTTTTAATTAAAAATCTCATTGGGTTACATAGAAATAATGATTTTATACAGCTTACAGTAAAAAAATTGCACAAAAAAACGTAAAAATTAAGAAAAAGCCGACGAAATATTTAATTTCTGCACACGTATTTGTAGCAACAAAAAGAAATAATAACCTTGAATGAGATTCACGTTGGTCAACATTTGTGAAATTGTATTTACAAAACAAATTGGTAACGATACTTCAAGTTTTGGCCACGCGCCTCAATTACTTTTTAGCGATGTAGTTGAATAGTAAGAAAGTGTCGTTGGAAAAATCGAGAATAGAGATATATTTGTATAAGGAAATTCTACTTACTGGCCTCCCACCACACGTACTCCCCGCTCCTCCTGGCCGCTTTCAGCAAGTCCAGCACCTGTCTAACTCCCTCATTTTCCTCCAGTCCCCCCACACTTCTCCTCAAACTAGCCTCATTAGTATTCCTCAGCTCCTCTTCATAATCCTGCAGCTTCATATATGCATATGCAAGTAAAGCCTGGGCGTAGATCCTGGTCGGTGTCTTGGACTTCAGAGGGGGGAAGGCACGGAGACAAGAGAGGGTGTTACGTATGACGCGGTAGGAGAGGGGGGAGGAACTTTCAATGAGGGATGTTATGACGTAAGCGGTGAGGGCGACGCTTGCGATTTCGCCTTCGTCGTTGAGTCCACCCTGGAGAAAATGTTTGCGTATTCAATATGCATGCAGTGACACTTGGCGCCCACTTTTTTGAGCTTATGCACTTACTAATCGGTGTATTACTTAATTTATTTTTTGATCAAGCTCCGAAATCTGGAGTTTGGACATGCGTTTCCGTGTACCACTATACAGTGGATTTTTTGGGGTGGAATAACCCAACCTTCAACAACAACAACAACAACAACACAACAATAACAACATTTTTCTTTCTTTCTTTTCTTTTTTTTAACTTTAAGATGCTGATTTGATCATCAGGACAATTCTAGGGGATACAAAACCCCTGCTGTAGAACAAGGGTTTCTTTTAATCTTACTACAAGTTCCATTCGTACTTCATAGCAATGAAATTATTCTGTTTCAAGCAATGACGTCTTGCGTTCTTGGCTGTACTTTATAGAAGAGAAGAAATAAGTAAGTTACCAGCTTACCAGCGTCGATGTACACCTATTTGGATTACACTCATTTTAGGTTACAGTCCATTGCATTTTAGTTGAAGTCCTTAGTTAGGTCCTTAACAGTATAAATTAAAGTAATACAAACCCTGAGTTCTCTGTGAAACACTTGACCCTCGTTTCTGAAGCATCCGTTCTCCATCTGTTGGTTGAGCAGCCATCGCTCTGCGCGGATGATGGCGGGCGGGACTTGCAAGTTCGGCCATAGGAGCTGTGAGGAAATAGAATCTAGTATTGTATACAGTAAAGTATTTTCTAACTGAACAGACAGCTGTGCTGCTGGGGAGTTTGTTGCGCCACTTCTCCTCCCCAGCGAAAGCACTAGGAAGTGGTGAAGGGCGGGCGTTTTGGGGGACTGTCTTTTGTAATTTTGACGTTCGAAAAGTGCTGATACTCAGCCTAGTTTGAATAAATGACTTTTGATTTTGAATAACTTTTTAGTTATTGCCATGTAAAAAATACCCTACTTATTTGTTTTACGCCGCCTCTAAAATAGTTATTAGCATTATTTTAGGAGCTTAGGTGCATCACACACTGCAACGCGCCACGCGACGGCTCGCGGGAAACGGAGCTAAATCCCCGCGCGGAAACAGGTTTTTATTGAAGTTGTATGTAGAAATAATGCGCGGGGGCGCCTTATCTGTTTCCCGTCGCGTGGCGCGATGTAATGTGTGACTGTGATTATAAGGTGATTTTTATATTTTTCTTCTTGTTATAACATAGATTACAAACTCGTAACTGGTGGAGCCAAAATTGCACCAGTATTAGGTCGGTTATAAACTCCATCAATTAGTGCGCTGACAGCAAGCATCAGCTTCCTATTTACTACTATGACGGCAGTAATTGAGTGATAAATGTTGTTACTGAATTAGCATAATCAGCCTACAATGTCAGAGGCCTCCTCTCTGTGAGAGGGAGTGGACTGTAATCCACCACGCGGGCCCAGTGCGGGTTGGTAGATGTCACATGGCGCGTTTTTAAGACATGCCGGTTTCCTCACGATGTTTTCCTTTACCGTTTTCGGGATCAGTGGGGATGAAATTACACAAAGTATAGCGCCTGCCTGAGTTCGAACCTAGGAACAATAGGTCGGGGCTGTTACCACTGGGCCACCCCTACTCTACACTTCTTACTGAATTACTGATATTTAAATCTAGAACTCGAACCCCTAAAAATTGGTTTTAAACATGTTGAAGTTGCAATATTAGGCAATACATCATTATTAGCTAGTTTTCTTTAAAATATTTGTATGCCAAGACATGTATGATTGTATAGTAATAGTGCGCAGTGCTGCACACCCCTACCCTATTTCAAGTTAAACAAATATCAACTTTATTTCAGTGATAATTAAGTTGATTTCAGAGTGACCAGCACTATTGAAAAAAATATAAAAATGTTTGAAGTTGTAGCGTAAATCGAACTTTATTGTATAGGAGTTAAAATTATTTTTCCATTCATTAATATTTGTTTACATTTTTGGCAAACAAATCGCGAACGCAGTATAGATAATAATTATATTTGACAGACCATTATTGTACCTTGTTTTAATGCAAATAAAATATTCTATTCTATGAAGATTCAGACTTGTTCTTTGACTGAAGTCTAAACTTAAGGCGCAGACATATGAATTTTAATGATTTTAAATTCAACATCACGTCTAAACGACCAGACTAATTTCTTTGAAAAAAACATATGTTATACTAGACAATCTTCTTCGTAATTTGATGTGTGAATATTTGAAATTATATTTTTTTAACATTGTGTAATTAATTTGTGAAGTAATGTCTAACGCGGACAAAAAAACGATAATCACGCAAACACTATCGGGTGTATTTTCATAAAACTTACACCATCTAAAAGACAATTTAATTTCCTAAATTTTAGTATACGGTTTTTATTTGTTTTGTGTTTAATAAATCAACGTGGATTCTTTTTTCGAATAAACTTAGTGCGCGTTGAAGCGGGGACTCTTGCCTGCCATCGAGCAATGGAGCGCAGTATACTATGTGCTAAATTAACGGATCGTGCTCGAAACATAACACTGCCCTTCAAAACAAAGATAGCAGACATGGCTCAAAAGGCTGCCCAACTTAAATGGGACTGGGCAGAACATGTCTGCCGCATGCCGGACAGGCTGTGGGCCCAAATACCACAGAATTGGTGGCCCTGAGACAGTGAGGCGGGGTCGCGGCAGACCACGTAGGAGACGGCGAAACGAGCTGGATAAGTTCCGTCAAAACTGGAAGGAGGACGCGCGGGCTCGCGGGAGATGGAAAGAGTGGAGGGAGGGTTTTGCCCAGAACAGCGTAGACTAGTAAAAAAAATTAAGATACAACTTACTTTATGAGCCCTCCTCAGATGTCTAACAACGAATGCTGTGAGCCACGTGGAGGAGGTGGCGTCAGATGGACCGAACGCACTGAACCCGCCTGATGGGTGCACGTACTGCAGCTGACGGGTGAACCCTGGGAGGAATGGTTAGTTATATTAGAGGTAAAGGTCCAGGGAACTCGACAGATTTTTTTGGCAAAAGAGTTTTGAAGCTCAAATGTTGGATGACGTTGCGTGATGTCAATACAACTTGCTGGTATAAAAAGGTTTTAGGCAAGTGATACTGTAGTACGAAAGTCAGTGTGGACTTCGTCGTAGTCTGCTTCAACAGTATTTCTGTATGGGCGAACTGTCTGCGCACGCACCAGCAGTGCTATTCTGATAAAATCTCACCGTGAAAACTAAGGTGAAGTGAGTTATCATTCCACCTGATTTTAGGGATTGCCTCCATTGATAGTTCACTTCACGCTCACTTCACCTATGTTACCACGGTGAGATTTTTACAGAATCGATCGGCTGCACTATATCTACATCTCCCGCGGTGATGGCTAGTCTCCGTTGAGATTGACCATGGCAGAAATACGGTCCTCACTGCCTAGCCTTTTCCCAACTATGTTCGGGTCAGCTTCCAGTCTAACCTGATGTAGCTGAATACCGTATTTACATGGCAGAAACTGAAATACTGTCTGGAGGACTAACATACCTCTAGCCACGTGTTCCTTTGCAGTGAAAGCGGCGATGGAGTTCGGCTCCAGTTGGTTCAGCGCTAGTAAATTAGTGGCCAGCTGTGCCATGTTCTGTTCGCCACAGCCGCGAGGTATGGTGAGTAAGGAGTCGGCATCCTGTAGGGAATATAAACTTTAGTTACTGTTACCCTGTATCATCCCACAGCTGGGCAAAGACGTGGGCAAAAGGTCTGAGCAGATTCTAGTTACTTGTTAAAAAAAAAAACTAAACTCAATGGGGCCGCTGCCTGATCTGGTAGTGTAATTATTTGAAATTATGTGTTTAGCAAATATTTCTTTGTTTTTTTTTTATCGTCACTAGATATCTAGCTGAACGAATAGCTGCAAACGTGATGGGTATCGACCCATCACGTGTGCAGAGTTTCGTTTAGTTAATTTAATAAGATCCTGTATAGCATAGAACAAAATAGAATAAGTTGACATTGGACTTAGTTAAGAGATTGAATATAAATAGGTAGCTTTTAGAAACTGGCGACGGGTAGGTTAGGTTATTTATTTATTTATTAAAACTTTATGCACAAGTAAAAACTGTACAAAGGCGGGTGTCCTTAATGCCTTGGACATTTTCTACCAGTCTACCTTAGGGCGATGCAGAGACAATACACACAGTAGGTGCAGTAACAGAAAACAAATTAGAAAAAAAAAAATTATAACTAAAAAATACATAAATACATCTTATTATCCCACACTTTCCCACATACACAGACGTTATCATACGTACACACACATGTTACACACACATACGTTATCTTTCCCACACTTTTCACACTTACATAACATACATAATCAGCCTGTAATGTTCCCACTGCTGGGACACAGGCCTCCTCTCTATGAGAGGGAGTGGGCCGTAATCCACCACGCGGGCCCAGTGCGGATTGGTAGATGTCACATGTCTTAGAATTTTTGGTTCTAGGACATGCCGGTTTCCTCACGATGTTTTCCTCTATGCATAATAAGCCTATAATGTTCCCACTGCTGGGAAATCCACCTCGTGGGCCCAATGCGGGTTGGTGCATCCTCTATCTATAATGATTGCTGCAATGTTAGAAAGTTTAAATAAGCTAAAATGAGAACTTACAGCAAGTAACGGTCCAGTGACATCCCCAACTGCCCAGACGGTCAGCGTCTCAGTGCCCGGCACGGCCTGCACGGGATCCCAGTTCCACAGCACTTCGGATTTGCTGGATTCTGTGCTACCTGCAAAAACAGTAAGAAAACTTTCACTGCTGGTTGCTACACGAAAAAATAAATTATTGGCGATTTTAATGGATTTGGTAGGCAAGGCTTTCACCGCTTTGCCATAATTCATTTTAGGCTTTCTGTGAAGATTGTGCTTATTAAAATACTAGCATCTGCCCGCGACTTCTTTCGCGTGAAATTTCTTGCTCCCCAGACCCACCCTATCGCATCGCATCGTCTGCCAGCGTTCTTACTTCGTTTTCGTTTAGCGTTCCTTCTGGTTTTATTTCTTCTTGTTCTGATCCTAACGGTCCTAGTGTGATGTTACATAGCCTTTCTCGAGAATTAGGCTATCAAATGCAAAAAAAAAATCTAATCCGACTAGATTATCAGCACCTATAAGTTCCAGAGATTAGCGCGTTCAAACAAACAAATTTTCAGCTTTATTATTAGTATAGATTAACTTACTATTTCCACAAAGGAGGATGGATTTCTGCTCTCTGATGGGCACTCCTTCAGGATCGATAGTAAAACGGATTATCACTTCGTCACTAGAAAAAGAAATAGATCAGCGTAATCAGCCTATAATGTTCCCTCTGCTGGGTCACAGGCCTCCTCTCGGAGAGAGGGAGTGGGCCGTAATCCACCACGCGGGCCCAGTGCGGGTTGGTAGATGTCACATGTCTCCGAATTGTTGGTTCTAGCCCATGGCGGCTTTCCTCACGATGTTTTCCTTCGCTCGTTTTTGAGAGCAGTGGTGATAAAATAATTGACATAAAGTAAAGTTTTTTCCTGCTTGGAACCCACGACCTACAACTCGTAAGTCGCGACTGTTACTACTGGGCCATCACATCTGACATAAACAGAAATAGATAAGTACCTAATAGTTATCAAATTGCAGAATAGAACACTCTTTACGAGTAGGTAGGCTTTACTGGCTTTGCTGGGTAGTTGATTTTAAGTAGCAGTTTTATAAGTTCACTTTGCCCGCGACTTCGTCCGCGTGTATTTCGTACTTTCCTATAAAAATTTAAAAAATGTAAGTTTATGATCTTTATCATTTATTTAGGTAAACAAGTATTCGGGCAAATTTTTAAGTTTATAGATCAAAGGAATCAGACTTTTCAAATAACAGACATCTCAAGGAATAAGATTTTTCATACAAACAAAATCCCCCCTTTTCATACCCTTAAAGGTTGAATTTCCAAAAACCCCTTCTTAGTGTACCCCTATATTATAAAAAGAAGGTATGCAAAATTTTACATTCCTAGTCCCAGTAGTTTCGGCTGTGCGTTGATAAGTCAGTTATCATCGGGCTGAACAACTTTCACTATGGGACCAACTCCGAAATCACGAAAAATAATCTAGGTACTGTTTAATACAAAAGTTCAATACCTACTTGACCAAAATGTATTAAACAGCTGATTTTTTTTTCGTGATTTCAGTGTTGGTCCCATAGTGAAATTTGTTCAGCACGATGGTCTAAAGCACTTCTTAAAGTTTGTGGGGTTAATTTTTTAACACTTTGTATATATTATATGTAGATAGATGACACCTTGGCATGAGCTGAATGTTGGTTGTTAAAAAAAAAGTTCGTCTTTGTACAATAGTAATCGCTGGAAAAACTTGGACCTCAGGAGCGTGGGGAGTGGCACTAGAAAAGAGAGGTTTATGCCCAGCTGTGGATGAAGTGGACTATTGATGATGATGATGATGAACATTGCAACAACAACTAGATGGGTGGATGACTTAAAAATGACCTACAATGCGGGTCAGATCTAGAAACCATGGTAGGGAAAGGGAGGATGCCTGTACTTAGCAGTATGTGGAATAAGACTGTCAATGATACTGAGAATTCGTCTTAGCGAGTCGATGGTAGTTAAACTCAAAGCAATTAAACATTAACATTTCAATTAAACCATTTATAGGCACTTTTGAACATTCAAGAAGTCGGTCAGTCAGAAAATATGAAGCTAGTTGCCCATTCCAAAGCGTAGTAGGTACCTATGGAGAAGAACGGGCAAGAAACTCCACGGAAATTCTTTTAAATTATATTTTTACAAACATATTAGTTATATCATTGTGTTGAATTTATAACTACATGTGAGAACACACAAAAGACGTATACGTTAAAACGTGAAACAAAAAAAAAAAACAATCCAAAAATATAATACTTGAAATAAGCCGTGGCAGCTAAGAGATGACCAGCAGTGCGATTCTGTAACCATCTCACCGTGAAAACTTAGGTGAAGTGAGCTTGGATTGAGCTGTCAGTGTCATCCAGATGCTAGGGATTGATACTCTTGACAGCTCACTCTAAGCTCACTTCAACTAACTTTTCACGGTGAGATTTTTACAGAATCGATCGGCAGTTCTAACTGACGGAGTCGAGTCTAAATTTAGTCGGCCAGAGTTGGAGTTTTAATGATACTGAAAAGTGTATTTACCTGACTCCAGTTTTCCCGCTGGTAACATTCCCGCAGTTCCCGTCGCTGACCGCCTTGGCCCGTATGCTGAGCCTGGCGCGCCCGGCCACGCGCGCGCGCAGCTCCACGCGCCGCGCCAGCGACGCGCGAGCGAGCACGCAGCCTGACTCCACCAGGTCTTTGGGGCCTTCCACGTGGTGGTCTGTTAGGATTTGGATTTGGACCTAGGAAGATAATTATTAAGACCATTTAAGTGTACTCGAAAAGGGAGTAGTCTTGCCGCCAAATAAAACGGGAATTGATTTGCTTTGAACTGAAATTACCATTTATTGGTGATGGTGTTTTGCATTTATGGGTATTTTTAGTCACTCCTGAAGGCTAGTGACAATAGTTTCCAAAGCGTTTCGTATTTCTACATCGATATTTTACCGACATAATTTAGCTTTTCGTTAGTTTATGATTATAATCCAATACATTTTTCCATTTTTCTCGCTTTTGCACCGTAAAAAAGTCTTCATAATGTCTTGATATATATAGGTAATTACTGGATTTCACGGGCAATATCAGCTTGGGCAGTTTCTTTAAATTATGGCGGCGTCATCAAATCTTCACTATCACTACACTACCTACTAGACAGCATTTCGAGTAGATCGTAAACACAAATTGAAAATTCAGATAAATAAAACAAAAAAAAAGCTATCCGCGCACGGGCAATTTTCATTTGTTCATTCTTTTTTATTTTTTTTTTAAATTTTTTAAACCAATGCTCAGCGAATGTATGTGGCCAGTATCATTTTGCGCTTGGTGATAAAAACTTTTTGACTTTTAGCATTTTACTATATTTAATTATGTTAGCTAAGTAATGCATAACCCTAATTAGAAAAAAAAACACAGCTCGTTAAAAATGGATTTTCATTTACTTTTTCTGCTCGCTCAGCACGATAATAATTGATTTTCATACACTTTTTCGAGCAGTATATTTGTACAACAGCAATGACATACTTTCTGTTTTTTTTTTTACTTGGAATTGTAAACCTTTGCACGCGCATGTGACGGTAAAATATGGAGAACTTAACTATAAAAACACCTATGTACTATACTTACCCATGTTTGCAAAGAAATAAATGATATGATTGATTCTGCCTCATTTAAAAAAAAATAATAAGGTACTTTCCGAGCAGGAATAGAATAAAAGTTAAAAGGTTACGACCCTTATCATTAAACACCACCCCTCATTACGTCATGATGAACTTCTGACATAACTTTCATTATCATAGTCAAGTACCTACAGACGCACATCAAGCTACCCGAAACTGTCAAATTTTTCCAATCAACTTTGAACCTTATTCTTTAGAAATAAAGCTGAAAATCTATTAAAGACATTTATTTATTTATTTATTACATTACATACATACGCTACCATTACAGTTTCCCAATTCGATAGTGTATAGTTAATTAGCAGTTCATGGACACAAACATAAGATTTACAAATTACGAACATATCACGTGTAACGTTACCTTTGCGAACTCGCTCAGTGAACATGAGAAAATATCTATTCTGTCGGCTACCAAATTTAGTGTGCGCATTGTTCGCGTTAGAGGGACGTTATCCAACAGTTTAGTTCGACCGCGCGGCACCGCGAACAAATTGGGCCGTCGTCGGCGATACACGTACCCATCTGGCACACACAAGCCTATCCCCTGTAGCACACCCGGATTATTTATGTTACCCCGGAACACTCCAAGGATATACGACGCCAGTGCTAGATCCCTCCTTGTTTCCACTTTTGACAGATTAGTAACTTGATGTGCTAGCGTCTGTACTTTTTACTTTTACAAAGGATAAAGGGCCACATTATATTCTATCTATACTTACACTGAGAGGCTCATACAGGTAGTTGAAGATCCTGTAGCGAATGATGGTGGAATCCCCTCTTCGAATGCGTTTAGGACTGTCAGCGTGTATGAAGAATTCCCGGAACACCTGGATATTGAAATACATCTTGTAGAGAGTAAAGAAAATAACATATAAATGGTTACAATGTAAAAAACAGAAACCAAAATTTTCAACTCAGTCAGACCAGTAGATTCGGAACAAATTGGCTGTGACAAACTGACAGATAGACACACGAGTGATCCTATAACTCATTTTTTTCATTAGGACGTACGGAGCCTTAAAAATATATAAAAAACTTATTTCTTGTATCTATGGTTTTGCTTGTTTTCATTAAGTAAAAGGGCACTGTAGGATTTTAAACTTTCTGCGCTGATCTGAAAGTTGAAAATACAACAGCGCGTTTTTGTTTAGACATTCATGTAAGTGTCGCCGTGTTCATGCAACAGGCATTAACCTTCTTATGGAAAACAAAAGTGTAACGAGAACCCTACATGAGTGAGCTGCTATAGAATTTCTGTTGTGTTTCCATATAATTAACAACAAAGGAAATTAATTTGGAAAGTGGGTAGGTACACTATTTGTTTGTTAGTTAAATTATTTATGCCTCTCCAACTTTCGTCGAATTTTGAGGTTGTCAAATCAATTTCAAGGTATTAATTAGGTTCATTATTAGATAATGATAATTTTAGAATTTTTTTCAGTCTATCTGTTAGTTTGTACCGGCTAATCTCCGAAACGGCCGGACCGATTTTGACGAAATTTGATAAGGGGATTTAAAGTAACGCCATATCAATTTTTCTTACCTTGGGGAAGGACATAGGCTACTTTTTATCGACATCCACGCGTGTGAAGCTGCGGACCGAAGCTAGTAATAAGTAATAAATACACAATAATGTTATGAAAACCGCCTTCGAATTTTCTATCTGCTTTTTTATGCATAAAGATGTAGGTATATGAACATTGTTGAACCACTAGGATAATTATTACAGCTGAAATTACAAATTCTTTGTTCAATTCCTCTATTTCCTCTTGAGTCTTGATTAAGAAAATGTTTTGTCTTGATATGACGTCACAGCACAATTTTATATGGCGGACGTTAGACGCCATTTGAATTTTATTCTTTCTATATCCACAATCGTTTCAGTTTATTTATTTTGCTAACAAGCTGATTGAACAGAGTTCATTAATGATAACATGATGCCCTGTTGAATATAAGCAAGCGTACTGACTTGTAAAACAGCAGGTGCAGACACGGCGACTCCGTTCCGCGACACACAGATGGCGCTAGCTTCGAACCGTGTGATGGAGTCCGGCGCATGCGCGACTGCCACTCCCGTGCCGTTCGCGCCGATACTTAGCAGACGCCATAGCCAAGCCTGCGGATAAAGCAGTTATATTAAGAAAACATATTAGGTAATTACTGGAATCTTTGATAAACAAGTATAATTATGGTCTGAATTGATGAGAAAATGTGATTGGAAAATTAACTATTTTCAAAAGTTTAGGTAATTTTTCTTAAGGTAAAAGCTACAGGGAACCCGCGAAATTAATTTTTTCTTACGATTTTTGAAATTTGCAGGTCAGGTAGTATGTTGATCTAAATATGATTCGCGACTGTAACATATTTTATTTATAGAATTATAATCCTAAAAATTATCAATAAGTACATCTCTCTATCTTCATATTACTCTATTGAATGATGTCTTCATGAATTCATGATATTTGAGGCAAGTTAGTTTTTTTTGTAGTTTTGTGAATTAAAAATTCACAAAACTACAAAAAAAACTAACTAATAACAATAAGAAATATATATAAGGCTTTTAAATTTTTTATTTTATTAAATTTAGATCAGCTATATTTATGTTATCTAAAGACTGACTCACCTCTGAGAAGTCACTTCTAGGGACAGTAGTTTCATCAGCCACCAGCGATGCGGGTGGACGAGGGATACAGTTACCGCTGCCTGCCTGCAAGTCTCCTCCCAACAACCTGACTCCTGCTGCAGCCATCCATGACGCTGTCAGCTCGATACTGGTAGATGGAATGTCTGGGCTGTCAGAATCTGAAAACATCCATGATTCTTGAATTGAATATATTACATTAATGCAATAAAAAGCAGACTACTTTGCAACAAAGGATGATGGGTGTTTTGATACCACCCCAACAGCAATAATTGTAATGTTGAAAAGGTATTTCCAATAGGAAAAATATTTACTTTAATTAATAGAAAATAATCAATAAAAACCAGGATTCAAAATAACTCGAAAGCGACAACAAAACAAAGCAAACGCTAAAGTAGGTACCTATTACACAATAAAATACCTTTCTAGTCATATAAAAAATATTGCTGTTGGAGCGGGTACCAGGTTCCATACATTTTTGTCCATCATCCTTTGTCAGTGACGTTCATAGAGTAGAAGACTATAATGACTATAATGTGATGATGATGATGATGTGTGATGTGGTGTGTGGTGTGTGTGTGTGTGATGTGTGTGGTGTGTGGTGTGGTGTGGTGTGGTGTGGTGTGATGTGTGTGTGTGTGTGTGTGTGTGTGTGTGTGTGTGTGTGTGTGTGTGTGTGTGATGTGTGTGTGTGAGTAGAAGACTATAATGTGAAAAAAGCGCGAAGTTTTTACCATAAACTATATCAATATTTTAACAGAATATAATGAAGGTAATGAGTGTCTGATCTACGAGGGTAGTAAGTTAGTGAGTGTCTTTCACTTGGGGGTTAGGTGTCGTGAGTATCGTGAGTTGTGACAGACACTCACCAGGATCTAGGAAATCGTATCTTTATTACATAGAAACAATTTACACAATAAAAAAAATGAGGACACCAGCAAAAGAAGCCGTGGGTCCTAAATTAGGCACAGCCTGTATCTTGGTGGAACAATATTATCAGAATAGCAAATAGCATGTTCTGTGTGACACAGCAAAAAACACTACTACATTTTTCAAAGCACAACAATGAAAACCACAATGATCAACTACCTACAGTTACTGTTACTACGCCTTCTGGTTGTGTCAGGGATCCACGTATTGGTTATTTTGGCCCACAGCTCATTGGGCATACGGCAGACGTGGCCAGCCCAGTCGCACTTCAGCTCAGCGGCTTTTTGAGCAACGTCAGTAATCTGTGTTTTGGAGCGCAGTGTGGTGTTGTGATTTGTGAATATGGTATGTCAATTTGACACCTAGAATACTGCCGATCGATTCTGTAACCATCACACCGTGAAAACTTAGGTGGAGTGAGCGTGGAGTGAGCTGTCAGTGTCATCCTGATGCTAAGGATTGATACTCTTGACAGCTCACTCTAAGCTCACTTCACCTAATTTTCCACGGTGTGATGGTGACAGAATCGCACTGCAGCACTCCATTGCACGTTGGCAAACCTTGAGTTACACCTACCTACAGTTACATAAATTAAAAAAAGCAGTAAAGAAACTAATAGTGCATAAGTGAGACAATGGTGAGACTTTACCCATTTTATAACAATCCCTTTTATACAACGTTTATTGAAGTACTAGCTGCGCCCCGCGGTTTCACCCACGTTAAGTGTCGATCCCGTTGGAATGTCGGGACACAAAGTAATCCAGAGTGTCAGCTACCTCCATACAAAATTTTATCAAAATTAGTCCAGCCGTTTGAGCGTGAAGAAGTAACAAACATAGAAACACACACACACAAACTTTCGCCTTTATAATACGTCTCCATCTTCTGCCTAGCCTTTTCCCAACTATGTTGGGGTCAGCTTCCAGTCTAACCGGATACAGCTGAATGCCAGTATTTTACATGGAGCGACTACCTATCTGACCACCACAACCCAGTTACTGGGTAATACGATACCACTTGGTCAGACTGGTTGTCAAACTTTCGGGCTTCTGACTACCCGTAACGATTGTCAGAGATCCACGAATGACAGCCGGGACCAATGGCTTAACGTGCTTTTTGAGGCACAGAGGGGTGGGTCTGGGTATGTAAAGATGGTCACTCATCCACAGACCAACCGCGGCAAGCGTAGCTTAACCTGGACGATCAATCTGTGCGGCTGTTATTATTTAGCCACGGGCCTTTATAATACGTATTATTATATCGCACACCTAGATCTAAACAGCGATTAACTAAAAAAAACACTTTTTTCAGAAAAGATGAAAACTGATTACTGTCTCCCTGTGCACTGAAGGAGTTTTCTGTATTGATCAATACTTTTTAAAATGCAGATAGTAGAAGATGTTATAAGAATCTTGTGTTTTAATCGTGTAGTGAGTTAAGGAATTCGATGATACGCTTATCTCAAAAATTGAGATTTACGAGTTAGCTCTCTTTAGATCTAGGTGTGCGATATATTATTAGTGTGATGTGATTTTATTCAACTTACTAAGAAAGCAGGCTCCAGCCATATCATACTCTGTCAAGTTCCTGTGACTGTCAATTAGCCTCTTCAGACTGCTCATGAGCTGTTCCTTGGCTGTTTGCGGTGGTTGAGTCCACTTGGCTGCAGTGTCCAGCACTGTGAGCCCGCAGAGAGCTGGTCCAGGAGTGAAGATCTGAAGGGATACTGTGGATCCTGGCTGAGCTTGACGGGTTAGCCATGTTGCTTCCACCTATGGGGAAGAAAGAAGATTCTGAGTGTCGGCGTAAAACAAGTTATCTTATATTTTCTCGGTGAAAAGTGATGATTAAGGCTCGTCTTTTAATCCATTGAAGGACACTGGCCCCGATTCTGTTGTTCACAAACTAAACTAAATTTAAGTTCAGTGCATCTTTTTCTTTATATTTCAATAAGAAAAGGACAGAAGATAAATATTAGTTTAGTCCTGTCAAATTAGATAATCCATAGACAAGTTTAGACGTGATTAAAAAATTGGCTAGGTAATAAAAATACGTCAATTTACGTCAGGCGCTGACTAATTTGAAAGGACTAAACTAATATTTATCTTCTGTCCTTTTCATAATGAAATAGAAAGAAAAAGATGCACTGAACTTTAATTTAGTTTGTGAACAACAGAATCGGGGCCACTGCCGACAATAGACATAAAAGAAGATTTGTTGTTATTACGTCTGGGGGCGTTTAGTGTCCCGAAAAGTGTTAAGGAACCTCTCCAAGACGTTTTTTAGCACCTAAACGATTTTTCAACTTTAACAAAGTTATTGTATAAGCCCTAATCTGGGGAAATAGTACGGATAAAGACAGAGCATTCATTGCACAAAAAAAGTGCATCAGGGCCATTTGTGGTCTTCGTCCTGACGAATCCTGTCGGTCGTTTTTTAAAAAGCTAGGTCTGTTACCACTTCCTGCACTTTACATATACGCAATCTGTAACTTTGTCTACAGTAATATGGGATTGTTCAAAAAAGCTTATGAAGTAATCCCTCGTCCAAGGGATCCACACAGACTTGTAATAAAGGATACTCCAAAATTAGCCAAGTATGCTAAAAGCTGCTTTGTGATGTGTGTACGCATTTACAACAAAATCCCGAAAGAATTAAAATGTTTAAATAATGTAAATTCATTTAAGAACAAATTGTATAAATGGCTGAATGGACATAATTTCTATGACATTAATGATTTCTTTGACATAGAATTATAATATTATATTGACCTATTAATTTGAACTAATGTTATTTTGACCTAATAATTATTTTGCATGCAATTGACACATATTCTGTGTAGCTAAACATGTGGACATTGTATTTATATAAGACTACCACCATTATACCATGTTTAAGGTAAATAAAGACTTATCTAAGACTTAAAACTTAGAATAGACCATGGTTAGAAGAAGTGGCAATGTGGCATGTACGTAATGTGGCGTGCCACACAAAAGTTCGCCAGGATAGTATAATCAGCCTATAATGTGGTAGATATCACATGTCTTTGAATTATTGTTTCTAGGACATGCCGGTTTCCTCACCATATTTTCCTTCATCGTTTTGAAAGTAGTGGTGATGAAATAATTTACACAAAGTCAATTAACTGCCTGGGTTCAAACACACAATCTACAACTCTGTAAATTGGGTCACCACTGCTCACCAGGATAAAACTGGTACTTAAATAAGATGGTACTTAAATGCCTATGGCATTAAGTCCGCCTCTGTACATTTATGTGCTTGAAGTATTAAATAAATAAATAAATAAATAAATAAAATAAAAAAAACTAACCTTGTTCACAAAACACTCTTCCATATCAAAATGCTTGCTAGCACTGACGAGTTCTCCTTCATGATAGAAGTACGCAATCAGATGACTATCAGGGCACATCTGATGGGACACTTTGATGGGTAGCATCACCTTCAACTGATGTCTGTCCAACAACGCATCAGATACATCAGTACTAAAATTGAAGGAGGAAGTGTCCCTCTGAGCCATCAGTACGTCATGACTTCCTGTACTCTCAAGGACCTCAGGTTTTGATAATTCTATAAAAGGAAACCCTCTGATACTCCGATTGGTAGATTTAAATTTTTGGGGTCCTTTGTTTTTGGAGTCACGTTGTGCCATTATGACGTCTCTTGGTACGTTGTTGACGTCACATTTGCTGTTCCGCGGTGCTGTGTGGGCGCGGAGGGCGGAGTTGGAAGTGAGGCATTGGGTTGTGGCTGCCCAGCGGATCATGACGCCTCCTCGAGTTATGACCTGCGAGAAAAGAAGTATCTTATTTATCTGAACGTTGGCTGTGCTCTACATATTTTTGTGTCTGACCTACTATAGTTAAAAAAAAAACAAAAATGTTGCTAAGACATGAATATTTTCCAGTTCTACAGAAAGAGATAAATTATTATTTATGTATTACGTCACTAAGACCCAGAAAAGAATATAATAGCGATGATTTGGAAGCAATTTGGTATATTCGATGCTTTACGTTACTATAACCAAATGCATTGATATTTTCAAAAGAATAGTGACGAGACTGCCTTAACTTGTTTACATGCCCTTAGCCAGGAGTAGGTAAGCTAGAATCAGCTGTAGTGTTACTCTTTACTTCCTTTCGAAGGTTCGATCGTCATTGGTGAATTCTCTTTAAATACATCGTCATTTTTAAGTACCAAACTTACCACAAAATGAACAGTGTACGGCTTGCTAGTAATGTTGGTGTTGAGATACAGCGGTACGAAGGTCCGTGCTTGTCCGGGGTCTGGCTTCAGAGGGCCCAGCGCTGCGAACACGGTGGAGGGGCGGCGGACTGGCAGGGAGAGTGGCACGGCTGATGTTGTCGTGTCGTTTGACAGGTGGGCCTGAGAAGATATAAGGTGGTTATTGGTTTCAGAAAACTAGCATGTTCGATGTTTGGTATTTTGTTTACTGGGGTTACACCTTTATTAATTTAAGGGCAGAATTTATTAATGAAGATTTCCTGACAGAAAAAAAAGATGGCATGTACTATTAACCAACGATGTAGGATTTTAATAACTTTATCTAGTGAGTTAATACCCCTGAATTTGTTTCGCCATTTCTTCTTCCATCTAGCTCTTTTTTTATATCACGTGTAAAAGTGGTTCCGAGCTGTTTACAGAATAAACAATTTGATTTAATTTCAATGATGACGTATATGGTAACTGATTAATTTTATTTCAGCACAAACCTATGTTAAGTAAAGAAGAATTTTACACACCAGTCTGTCTCTCTTTTGTGATAATTCTAAATCCATGCCTTTTCTTATTTCGTGAATTTGGTTTAGAAGTCTAGACTCACCTCAAACCTATAAAACGGCGCTGCATCTTCGCCCGCCGCGAACAACAGTGTAGCTACACCGCTGGCGTCAGTGGCTCCCTCAGCGCACATACTCTCGCGAGGCGGGGGGCTCGTCTGCGCGAGCGCAGCCACGGGGCTGGACGGGTAGCGACACACGCGCACCAGCTCGTTCGAAGCTGGTTTATCGTCCCAACGGGTGGCTTTTATCTAGAGAAGAATGTGTGGCGTTAATTGTGGAAACGACTTTTGCAAATGGAGAGTTTTCAGGACGAAACCTTCTATAACTAAGAAATACTGTGAAGTGGTTCAGTCAGCCCCAGAAAGACCCTACCCCAGGTCGGCCTTTTTGGGCTCGGTCATAGGGTGTATAGGTGTTTTGGCACAAATTTTTTGCTTTGTTTTGATAAAATAAATTATATACCTACTATGTTTTGTATCTATACGGTTTGTACACACGGCTACACATCAAGCTATACATTTCCAGTTTTAGCTGACCTCGCATTGTATAGGTTTTTCGTTCAATCAGAAGTCAGCTTATACTGGTTAACTTGATGCGTAGCCGTGCGTACAATGTTATGGAACAAAGGTTGTTGACAATAAAATGGTTCCTTGTGCGTGTATACATCTTTTTGGGGCTGACTGTACCTAGTAGGGTTCATGAAAAAGTAAAAGTTTTGTTCAAGATTATATCGTAATCAGTTTTGCATAAATTCAACACTAAGATAAAAAATTCCATAAAATTCACAATTGTTTAAGGAAAATTACATAAAATCATTTTTTAAAGGAAAGTTTGCTTCACTTGAATTTTTTTGCAAGATTACCTTTGAATGCACTTCTGCGTACGTAGTAGGTATCTACCGTAAACATTTTCACAAGTAATTGCTAGGGGGAGACTGAAATGTTTGTCCCAAGTTCCATCGAGTACTTCGGGAGAAGCAGTCGAGTTTGGACTTTCCGATTGTTTTGATTTCGGATGAAAATTCATTTGTTTGTTTAAATCCAGTGATGGATTAAGGCCTGGGTTCACCAACATTCAAACCACCGGTCGGGTATTTAAGCAGTTGGTTTATGTCTTTCCTAAGGTTTTAAATATTGATCTGAAGGACAATTCCCGTAATTAAAAACTTTAAAAATCTAGTCACAATCTCATCTCAGGGACAATCAATGTCAAAAACTTGTCAAAAATGTGGTATTTTTGGCAGGTTGACACTGAGATCAGACTGCGAACGTTCTTACAATTACGAGAAATGCCCCTCTGATTAAATATCTAAACAGATGACTTAAATCTTGGTGAATACAGGCCTTAGGGATTAGGTACATTGTTGAGAAAAGGTTCGTCAATGTCTAGGGCGATGAACCACTGCTAGCTGTTTTATTTTTAAAAACAACTGAAAAATAAGCTGTTTTCCCACGCTAAAAATTAACAACCACAATTAAAATGGCTAATAAAATCGTGTGAGTCATGTGGGTATTCCTTTTGTTGTTTTAAGTTAAAAATAAGATACTCATTAACTTTATCTTTTTTAAGGCGCGTTATTAAGCAAATTTTTAGGTTATTGACAATAGCGCATCGCAGCAACAAATAAGGTTCAAAATAGCGATGCGTTGAATCGAATGACCACCAAAATTAAAGCACCTAATTTTGCAATTTTAATTAAATAAAAAAATACCTAAATGCAAGGCTAATGGAATCATTTTTAGGTATTTTTAATTGATTGAATTCCCTTTATTATCATTACTTACATAAAATAATATAGTTTACACTATTGCATTTTCTATGCCTAAATGGAGACTCCTCGTCATGCAATGTAAGCCAAAATGATATGAAATAAACTTATTTTATTTTATTTTTTTTTACACTGAAAAATAACAACAAAAATTTTTTTTGAGCTCTGTTTTACGTTTTTTTTTATCATGATACTGATTAATTAGTAAGTAGAAAAGTAGTAATAGGCTTCCAGTCTATTCAGCTGCATCCAGTTAGACTGGAAGCCGACCCCAACATAGTTGGGAAAAGGCTAGGCAGACGACGATGATTTTTCAATAAGTCTTTTCTTTGAAAATTTGACCATACACTCAATTTCTTTTTGGCTTTTATTATGTACCAATACACCTAACTGTGCGACAAAAACTGAGCGTTTTTACAGTGCCTACCAGCGCCTTAATTTTCGGTTCAATTACCTGCAATGACATGTTTAACTTATGAATTTAAATTATATCTTATTATGTTATTAATTGGACGTGAGAACCGACCTTCAGTTTGTAGGGTAATCCCGGAGAGATGACCGCTCGATACTTGGTGAGGAACTCGAGGGATATCGGTTTGTCTACCACTTGTGATACCACCGTTGTGTTCTGCCAGATCCTGGTGCCTTCCTCCTGAGAACAGAAAGTAGAACTTATTATTGCTAGGAACTTTAAAAAGCAAGAGGAAACGCTTTTTTTTATTACGAAGCTTGCAAATAGACATTATCTATTTGCAAGCTTCGTAATAAAAAAAAGTGAAACTTGCCACTGAATAGTGAGATCCAATAGGTTCTCAATGGTGGCAATAAAGGTTTTCAACAAAATTGTGTATAATTGCAATTGGATTTTTAAGCCCGCTTGCTGCACAAATCACTCAATACTTAAAGCCTTGTATTCACGGTAAACTTTTGTTGAGCAATAGTTGATCAACATTGATGATGAGCGGTGATAAAGTTGCTGGAAACAAAGCTTACATCAATATGTCTTGTCCACACGTCAGTCTGCGTCAAAATGCTGCCCGAAGAAGTAGTGTTGTTGTATTCTCTGTATCTAATGTATTGCACACTACTGCCAAGTTAATAAACTCGTTGCAAACACGTCCACACACATCAACAGTTGTTGATAAACAGATGTTGACGCTCGTCGAGCGAGAACTTGTCGACATGCCGTGATCCACACGCAGTGTTGCCAGCAACATGATAACAGCAATTCAGCATCATGTTGATTAAACTTTGTTTATAAACAAATGTTAACCATGAATACGGAACTTAACATTAAGCGTTAAACATATTATGACACATTCTGCCTCTGTCAATTGTTGAAAATGAAAATTAGAACGTTGTTTTAAATTCGTTTAGCGCTTTGTGGTGCCATTGGACCTTATCAGATTCTGACAGGTGGTATCCGTATAAGCAGTTTCGACAGCGTGTCACTTTTGCACGATTGCACATTAAGCTACTACAATCTGACAAATTTCTTTAATAGATTCTCAACTTTATCACCAAGATGATTGGGAAAGTTTGACAGTTTCGGGTAGCTTGATGTGCTGGCGTCTGTACTTTTACTGTCGAAACAAAAATCTGGCAAAACGAAAATCGGACGAAATAAAAATCTGTTTAAACGGAAACAACGCATTATGACTTCAGCAACATAATTACGGCGAAGTAATTGTGTAAACATAGACATACTAAACAGTAGGAAAGGCTTTCATTTTGCCAGTTCAACTACATTGATTGCGTTGTTTACGTTGTTGAGAAGACAAATTTTTTGAACATAAGAAGCAATGGATTAGGTGCATCCTTCAAAATGATTCTGAGTCAAATCTGATTGATAGTGTGTAACGCAATTAGGGTGTGGGATTAAGAAGTTCAGTAAAGAACACCCGATAGATTCTGTAAAAATCTTACCGTGATAACATAGGTGAAGTGAACTATCAATGGAGACAATCTCTAACATCAGGTGGAATGACAGCTCACTTCACCTTAGTTTTCACGGTGAGATTTTTACAGAATAGCACTGCAAGTTTTTAGATTTTTTAAGGTTAAATTAAAAGTATTACCATCACATTCACAACACGATATTAGAAGCTATCTTTGTCCTTTCACACTTTTTGAAAAGGGGCCGTCCATAAATTACGTCATCGATTTTTCAGATTTTAGACCCCACCCCCCCACAATCATCCTATCGTCATTTCTTAATGACCCCCTCCCCCTTCTCCCAAAATTGACGTCATTACCAGTTTGACAAAATTAAAACATTGCAGATTAGAGAAAAATAGGGTGTAATAGCCGCCTCTCACATTTGCAGTCTCACTTACTAGGTGTGCTGGAAGAAATTTCTTTTTAGAAATAATCTTTTTGTATGTGAACAATAAACTATAAATAAATAAATAAGAATGACGTCAATTTCGAAACACCCCCCCCCCCCCCTTATCTATCATTTACCGTCATCCGCAGACCAACCCCCCCCCCTAATTTAGAATGACGTAATATATGGACGGCCCCAAAGCGACAACCCATTAGACGATCCCTACCTGGAAGGAGAAGTCCGCCACCACCACATCGGGGGGGTGTGCGGCGCCGAGCCCGACGCGGCGCGCGGCGGCGGCGTGGCGGTGGCAGGCGCGGGGCGCGCGCAGGCGCACCGCCGTGCGCACGCCGCCGCTGCCGCCGCCGCCCGCGCCGCGCAGGCGGATCACCAGCATGCCTTCCACTGCTTCCGACCACGGGTATCTGGTGACATGAGCTCATGACGCAATGCTTTTAAGAGTCTTTTTCATTGATATTTGGAACTTTCTTTAACCTTTTAACGGCCTACGTCCGGATTAATCCGACAAATATTTTCGTGCCCATTTACGACCAAATACGTTAATCTGTTTTCTTATTTTAATTACGCTGCATTCTATCAGGTTATTTGAAAAACAAAAAATCGAATTACTGTGCCGGGCGCTGGGGACACGACAACAGTAGGGGCCATTCTGCTAATTTAAAACGTTCAAAATCTAGTCGCAGTCTCATCTCTGCGACAAACAAATGTCAAAAACTTGTCAAAATGTACGGAAATTTGAAGTATTTTTGACAGATTAAGACTGAGATCAGACTGTGAACGTTCTTAAAAATTACGAGAATTGCCCCTCAGATATAAAGTCGGGCGGTTAAACGGTCAATCACCACCACAAACTTACATAAGTACATACATACACAGATAAATATTAAAATAAATGATAAATATATTTTTAATTATTGCAGTTTGCGCGCTGTTTTTTTTCCCGTATAGTAAATAGATTGTGGTATACTGCTGTTTTTTTTTTTTTCGCAAACATGGCAACTGCCCAACAGATGCAGAGTTCTTGCCGCCGCCTATTCACCAGAATACCAGAGATAAGACCGCTTACCGTACCCTCAAAATTGAAGATTTTGCATATGTGTCGTTTTACAGTTTTGGTTTACAATAAAACACATCCTATCTGTCTGAGCTTCTTGCCACAAAGCTTCTCAAACCTGGCAACTTCAATCGCTAATGAAAAGTTTAGATGATTCTTTTACCTGACGCAAACATGCCAGACCAGTCGGTCGCTGGTCCGCAGCACGCGGGGCGCATGACGGACGCTCAGCTGGAACGGAGGCAGCTCGTAGTTGCCCACCCAGAACACCGATGAGCCCTGGAAGGAAATAAGACATTCAAAAAATTTTTTTGGTAACATTTTGTTGTGAGCCGAAAAAATAGGAGAAATCATGGAGAATAAGATTCCAGTAACAGTTTAATGCAAAAAAGTAAAATACGACCAAACCAAGAAAATTAAACACTATAAATTTACGATTGTGTTTCGTGCATTTTGAAATGATTGCAAGCCCTTATCAAAGTCATTATGAGTCTAAAAAACTACTCCCTTTTGTTTGTCTTGTATTGTTTCGTGTATTTTCTGCTGTATAAAACAAGTTTCTTTGCCTAAAGCTTCAGGAATACGTATCTACCTAATGGTACCTACTTGATTCTTTACATGTTTTATTAATCTGTCCATTTTTATCTCTTAAAGTAAGTGTGAGTCTTAAAGTATGTGTATCAAGTTTAAGATCGTCGATTATTCTACTGTGTTTCCTCTTATAATATACCTGTGACCCATCAGTCAGCTTGGCCCTGAAGGTCCATTTGCCAGTCGGCGCCAATTCATCCAACTGGTACTGCAGATGAGCAAGACCCAGCCGCGTGCGCACGCGCTGCCATTGTGTCACCCGCGACCCCTCCCACGCACCGCGCGGACCTTCCAGCCAGACTTCCTCGATCTGAAGGAGGAGAATACTCATAATTAAATTATTATACATACAACATCCAGTTCTGATGATGGGATCCTGGAGAAATCGAAGGAACATTTCAAGACGGTGAAGGAAAACATCGTGAGGAAACCTAAAAAAGTCCTAGAACCAAAAATTTGAAGACATGTGACATCTGCCAACCCGCACTGGGCCCACGTGGTGGATTACGGCCCACTCCTAACTGAGGGGAGGCCTGTAGTGGGAACGTTATAGGCTGATTATGAATAAGACACACAAGGTGTAAGGTGTAACACACTACTAATACTAAATACACATGAATGTGTATTTAGAAGGTTTCATACATTTTTTTTTTGTTTGAATAACATTATTAAATTGTAATTGAAAAATCATTGACCAACCTTGAGGTTATAACATTAACCCGTATTGGCAAATGAAAAACATCTATAAGGTGATATAAAATTAGAATTTCGGGTTTAAGTATACAAATAATCGAATCAAATCACTCAATTTGTAAACGACAAGACAGATTGGCAGTGCAAGTTTTGAGTGTGTTTCGCCCTTTCTTCTCAGACAAGTCAGATAGGAAACGCCGACCTCATCTAGTTTTTTAAATATGATTGACGTGTAAAAGTGTTTGTGCAAACCTACTTACTGAAATAAAATCATTTATCATTTAAGCGGCATTACATTAAGACAAGCAAGCGTCTCCCGTGGCTGGCATAGGCGCCCTAGTAATATTAGATGAGAAAAAAAAATATCTTTGACCCGTTTTGAAAGGAATACGGAATGAGACATTGTGGATATTTTCGGGATAATTATACGGTGATTTGATTCGAAATTAGACGTCCTTTGGACCACTGCTACTATTTTCAGAGTTGATATGACTTTTCGGTTCTCATCATCATTATAAATTACTATTAACTGCCCCGTTGGTCTCGTGGCCGCAAGCGTCTGCTGAGCTGTGGGGTCTGCAAGTGGGGTCCTGGGTTCGATTCCCGGGTCGGGCCAAGTGTTATTGAATTTTTCCATTAGGAATTTCTTAGTAACAGCCCGGAGTTTGGAAGTTGGCGGTGTGATACCCCCGTGCCTCGGAAAGCTTGTTATGCCATTGGTCCTGCGCCTGATCTCTCTCCGGTCGTGTCGGATTGCCGTCCCATCGGACCATGAGAGTGAGGGAAGAGGAAGTGCACCTGTGTCTGCGCGCACACTTGTGCACTATATTATCTCCTGCGTACCTGGCTAATCTCCGTTGAGATTGGCCACCGTGACCGAAATCGGTCGGGGAGGCTATTATAAATAATTGGAAGCGTACACTCCTATTCTTAAAAAAAACTTGTAATTGTAATTGTGTAGCCTCTGTTGGAGATCCGATAAATAAATAAATTAAAAGATTACTCGAGACGATAGATTCAAAACAAATACAAACCGTAAACCTCTCAATAAATAAATGAAAACCTTGACCGCAACTATAAGCAGCTGTTAAACCATCACGAAGTAACAAACCACTTAAGATCAATAAAACTGAGATTAAGATGAATCATCTTTACCGTTACAGCCTTAACCGAATGACCCTGATCCGAGATCCGAGCGTTAAGGCTCGTTTACACGAGGAGAGATTCTCGCCTGTCGAGAGGCGAGAGTGTTAAATCGACATATGCGAGCTCAAAGACTAATATCACCAGGCATGTTATGAATCTAAGATCTACTTCCAAGGGAAAACTCAAAGTCAAGGCATTTATTTCAAATAGGGACATAAAAGGCACTTTTGAACGTCATAATTTACAATGAAATAAAAATACTAGTCGCCCCTTCCAAAGAAATTAGGACTTTATGGCAACACCGAGCAATTTAAGGCATTACCAAGATTGTAAAGAAATTGCCAAGAATTTTGCCAGTTTGTTTGCTCATACGCAACATAACGATTATGTTAATGCGTTTGGCGATTTGAAAACTAGAAAAGCATTTTATTTTGTAAGTGAAACTTCAATTTTCAAAAGCAATGCGATCGTGTTTCCATTTTTTAACTTGTAGTCTCCTAGTCTAGGCGAGAAACTCTCCCCGTGTAAATGAGCCATGGATATAAACTTAAGTAAATATTGACTGAACTTACAACGCAGTGTGGAAGATTAACATTTCGCATGGTTAAGGAAGAAAGTGGTTTTTCGAGTCTGTTTGCGAACTTGTTCAAGATAATTTCTTTGCTCAAACTGGGTGGTCTCTCTCTGGCTTAAAACAACTGCTTTCTTTTCACCATTAATTACTTTATTAATACAAAAGTTAGGCACAAAACATATTGTGTTAAATAATAATGGTTTAAATGCAATAGCCCCGACTGTCTAAAGGCTTATACTGAAATAATATTATTCGGAAACATTGTAAAAGCCAATGATATTTTTAGAAGAGTAAACATGGAGTTTCTTGACGGTTCTTCTCCAAATGAAACGACCAATTGGCACAGTGCACCTAGTTTCTGACGTTTCATAAGTAAAGCATAAGTGCCCCTGTATGGGGTTTTTTTTTGACTTTCATTTGAGACACCTAAGAGCTCAAATTGTATTTTTTTAGTGAACCATTGTTCTATAACTACCTATTTACTCAAAAATAACCTTTTCCAAATGCTCATAATCATCTCCCTAGCCTTTCCAACTATGATGGGTTCGGCTTCCAGGTTAACCGGCTGAGTACCAGTATTTAACATGGAGCGACTGCCTATCTGACCTCCACAACCCAGTAACTGGATAATACGATACCCCCTACCACCAAGACTGGTTGTGAGACTTTCGGGCTTCTGACGGCCCATAACGACGGGCAAAGGTCCATGAATGACAGCCGGGACCAACGGCTTAACGTGCTTTTCAGGCACGGAAGGGTCTTAGTGTAAAGATGTCCACGTCTCAACGTTGGCAAGCGTAACTTAACCTAATCGATCTACACATGCGGCTGCTATTACTTAGTTATTTTTATTCCCCTTTTCCAAATCCGTATTGGCCAAATCTTTCTTTCTTAACATACTCACACTTCTTTATATTAAAAGGTCTCCATGTACACTACACTTCTTTATCCCAAACTGCAATAATAAATCTTGCAGGTTCCACCCTTTTACATTCAAATGCAAATTACTATGGAGGAAGGTAGATACTGTCGACAATTTCCGGATATGTAGTATATTACTATATGTACCTGTTAAATCTATCGACAATAAAATTCAATTCATACTAAAATGCATCTATTCACGCCATTTGCTGCACCTGTGGGTGTTGGCCCTATTATCAAGTGAATTGCATTTAACACGCCCAAACGTAACGCATTGTAGTGAAGGCAAATCGATTTGTTATGTAAATCTGTGTATGCTACAAATTGGGCAAGCATTGTGATTTCAAACCTTTTTTTGCTGTTACCTTAAGTTGTTATGTGTTGGTTTAGCTCCTAAACACGACGATATAAGAGGAAATGCGGGTGGTCTTTCCGCCATTAGAAACCCCTGTTTTCTTTTTGGTTACCTAATCACCACAAAGCAATGTTTTTTTTTTTACAGAATAATGAATTTTAATTACTTGTATGTCCCTATGTTTCCCTTTTTGATGATACATTATTTTTATAAGCACTAGAACCCTCAAAAAATGCCGATTTAAAGCGCTGTCAACAGAAGCCTAGTGTACAAATTTGATAACTATTCATGAAAAAAGAAAAACATAGAGACACAGTTTAAATCCTTATTATTCAGTTTATGAAATAACTTTTAAATTGGTCCAATATTGGAGAAGGAAACATGCGAGTCAAACCTCGAATTATGACTTTTTACTTAGGCCTTTTCCAAAAGTCTCTCCGACCGCAGCCCAAGATTTTGGGGGGGACACCATGAGTTCCGAGGAATATTTTTAGGGAGGTATATCTAATATAATGGTCGCAAAGCTTACTGCTGAGGTCCTGCGTGCGATTCCCGTGGCTCATGTCCAGTTTTAAGTTAGTAAGACAAGTAAATCATTCAGGCTCTCGACAGCTTGAACGATTTTTTGGGGGTCACGACTCCCATGCCCCCCCCCCCTCGGACCGCGCCTGGGCAGAGGTGATTTAAAGTACAACCACGTTTCGCCGATTATATTTAAGAGCCATGTAATAGAGGGCGGGACTATTGCCATCTCGTTCAATATTGTAACACTAGCACTTCGCCCGCGACTTCGTCTGCGTGTATTCGCGCCAAATTTCAAGTTTATTAACTCAAGCAATAAGATTTTTCATACAAACAAAATTCCCCTTTTTCACCCCCTTAAAGATCGAATTTCCAAAAACCCCTTCTTAGTGCTCCCCTACATAATAAAAGTAAGCCGTATGCAAAATTTCACGTTCCTAGTCCTTGCAGTTTCGGCTGTGCGTTGATATGTCAGTCAGTCAGTCAGTCAGTTTCTCCTTTTCTAAATAAGTATAGATTGGTTCACCAAAAAAAACAGGCGGTAGTCCATACTCCAGGTTTTTTAAAAGAATTTCCTGATTGAAAAACCGTGGCAAAACCCTATACAATTACGTTCCAGAGACAGGAACCTCCTCACAATGCGAACCGTATCGAGGAGTACTGCCTTCTGAATCAGGCCCTTGAACCAACAGCATAGCGAGAGCCTCGATATATGTCGATCGAGGCTTTCGGCCATCAGGCCATTGGCCGATACGACAATCAGTACAATGACAGTTGAGCTCACATTCCACACAACAATTACTTTTATCATTATTATGACGTTATCACCTATTTCCGAGATTGCTGGCTGACTTGTAATTGACGACTGTGTAAGTCCGAGACTATTGCTACCAATAGTACTTAAGTTAATACACAGCCCGTTGGTGTACCGTAATCTATATTTATAAAAATGAAACCCGTTTTCCGTTGTCACGACATAACATGAAAACGGCTTGACCGATTTGGCTGATTTTTTTTTTGTAGTTTTCTAATACTCTGTACAAGGTTCTTACGGAAAAAAATATAAAGAAAATCTCATAGGTACTCATACATAACATAGGTCAGCTACCTATACAAAATAAAGTAGTGCATCAAAGCTACGCTAAGGCGGTACGAAGTTCGCCGGGTCAGCTAGTAAAAAATAAAATGGAGTGGTAGATCGAAAAAAGAGTACCACTTTGACTGTACGACATTTTAGTGATGTAACGAAAGTGTCGACCAGCACCCTAATTGCGAAACACACTATCGATCTCAATTTGAATCATTTTGATGCATATTTCTAATCCATTGCTTCATATGTTCGAAAAATGTGTCTGCTCAACAATGTAAAAAACGCAATGAACGTTGTTGATCTTTCAAAATGAAACCCATTGCTACTAATAGTGTGTTACGCAATTACCCCGCGGGTGTTCTAAGACAACTTCTGACCTTTTCTATCCCTTTGCTGAACAAAGGCCTCCCTTCCCTCTATCCACTTGTCCGGAATCCTGGTATTACTTGATCTATAACTGGTTCCTATACGAAACGCATCCATATCTGTCGGTAACTGCGTCCATCAGTATCGGTGTTATCGTGTCGACCGGTCTCATCTCGACAGGTAACTGTAAAAGGTTCGTTATACGTTCATCGATCAGACACAATGTGTGGACTCACGTTCTGTTCATTTTTTTATCGAAAATTGTAAGTACAGTTTTATTTAGTTTATTGGGTGAATGATTTCGGCTTGTCATTGTTTGGGAGTAGGTCGGAAGCTGATGCTTATGTAGGATGAAAATGATTGATGATGATTTGGCGGATGTAGTAAGTATAGGCTAATTTATATTGATTCAGTTCTGATTCCAGTGGTGGTGGTGGCTTTTCTCAACTATGTTGGGGTCGGCTTACAGTCTAACCGGATGTAGCTGAATACCAGTAATCTACAAGGAGCGACTGCCAAAGATCTAAGAATGTTAACTTGCCTTCCGAGGCAGGGGGGGTCTCGATATGTAATGGATGGTCACCCATCCACGAACGGACCGCGGCAAGCGTAACTTATTCTTCGATCGACCCGTGCGGCTGTTATTATTTAGCCACGAGCCCCACACATCTAAAGGTAAACCTAAAAAAGTAGCAATGAAAACTTGGCGGCAACTTTGAAAAGAAAGTAAATTGCACGAAGCACTTACATTTAAATCCATTACCAACAAAAAAGTGAAATTGCTAAAAGTATATAATATAATTTTAATTTTTATGGGCACAAGAGAAATCCTTAGGTTACAGGGAGTGCAAACGAGTTTCGAGTATAAACTGTGTCAGTGTGACTGTTATGGTGTTTTTGTTTCGAAGTGGGAATGCAGGTTTTGTACGGGTATTTTGGCGAAAATCAATCTTCCCTGACCAAAATAACTTAAGTCTTATAAAGGTATTGTAATGCCTAGTAAATAAGCAGGCGGCCAAGCTAATGGTAAGTGGTTACCGATACCTATGGACTTCTGCAATACCAGAGACTTTGCAGAAGCGTTGCCATCCCAGAGACGGAGGTTTTTTTTTTGTTATTGCTGAATGGACCTTTTGACCTCGATCACGCCTGATGGAAAGCGATGGATGAGGTCTATGATGGAACGAGCGTGCCCAGAAGATGCCTAAGGCAATGGAACTCCCATGCATCGACTAAACACAGCAGGCTGCTTGACGCCGGACTGTTGGGAGGGTGGTCGCAAACCAGGCAGGCGTTAGCCCTACCACCGCAAGGGAAGAATAGGTCAGTCAAATAAGGTGTTGCGTGTAACTGTCCAGGATGCGCCGAGCGCTCGGTTCTGTTGAGTAACTGGCGGAACAAACTGCGCTACACGAGGAGGCTTCTTCATGCATCCCAAAAGGTGAAATGACAGAATCACTAATATATTACTAAAAGCCCGTATTGTCCCCCACTGCAGGGGGTATCCCATCTTTTTTTCCACTTTTCCCTATGTTAAACAGAAGTCAGATGGTAAATCAAGATTGTCGTTTTTAATTATTCTGGTCATTCTAAATGCATACATACCCTTAAAACCGGTAGACAGCAATGCTGCTTGGTTGTCTTGTCCTCTTGGTTTGTCTGCTGGCTTTTCGAAATAAATGACTTCTTCGCGAATTATTATTGAAGAAGGAAACTTTGCTTTAGAAGAAATCTCTCTTATGGGGAATATTAATGACAAAAAAAAGCATGTATTCAAAGATGCTCTTCAACTACTTCAGCTGTATTTCGTCGAAGACCACATAAACATTTGATGAGAAAAACAATAAGACTAAATAAAATGATGAATGATGGATTAAAATGATAATGTGCGCTGATCCCGAAGGAACGAATCCGGGGATGACTTTAGTGAACTACTTACACTTTTAAGAGAAAAAAAGTGAAAAGTTTTAAATGAGGTTATACAAGAGGCATTAAAAAAATATTAGGTACAGTCAGCAAACGAGATAAGTGTGCAGGGTCGTAGAATATAGTCGAAGTTTAGTAAGAAATCGATTGATGTTTTCGAATAAAATTTAATTCAATTAATAGAAAACAAACAGTTCATTTAACAAATTAAATTTGATTCGAAAATATTAGTCGGTTTCTTAGTAAACTTCAACTATATTCGACGACCCCGCATACTTATATCCTTTGCTTACTGTACATCCACGATTTTTTCTTTCAACAAAGTAGATATTATTATTAAAAAAAAATGTTATAAATGTGCTCAAAATCTGTATTCGTATACAAACAAGCTCGTGAACTGTGTCACTGGCACAACAAACTTATTATGATTTACGTATTTGCTGAACGCGGCGCTTTTTTTACTGAGTCAATGTTTATTTTATTTAATACGACGTTTTTCCGTATTAATGTGAGTTTTTTGGTCGAAAGCCGAAAGCGGATACTTTATTTTTATTTTAGCGCTTTTTTACCGATGTTGTGAAATAACTGTGTTGTATTTATTATGTCCAGTTTCGTACACAGATGTTCTCAACAAACCAGGAGACCTAATCAGCTTCTGGAGGGAGGTGGGCTGGTTGGAATAACCACCGACGGCCGCCATGGCCCACGCACAATGGTCCAACTGAAGGACTAAGTGCGGAAACCAAACCCATAGAACATAGATGCCCAGTTTCATCAAATATATATTTTTTTGTCCGACTGCCAGGTAAAGGCCTCCCTACTCTCTTACCACCTCTTTCTGTCCAGAGCTGCTATGGACCAAGCTTTATCAAAGGAGTCCAGCTCATCCCGCAATCTCCGTCTGGGCCTGCCGCGATGTCGACTGTTGATAATTGCGTTTTTAAAATTTTTCCAATTTCTGAAATAGAAGCAATGCGATCATATCGTCGTCGTCTTCATCTGCCTAGCTTTTTACCGACTATTTTGGGGTCGGCTTTCAATCTAACTGGATGCAGCTGAGTACCAGTATTTAACATGGAGCGACTGCCTATCTGACCTCCACAACCTAGTTACTGGGTAATACCCCTTGGTAAGACTTGTTTTCAAACTTTCGGGCTTCTAATGACCAGTAATGACTGTGAAAGATCCACTAATGACAGCCGGGACCAACGGCTTAACGTACTTTCTGAGACACGGAGGGGTCGACCCGTGCTACTGTTATTACCTACTTAGCCACAAGCCCTTCAAAATGGCTGAGCTGGATGGTGCTGATCCATGCGTCATGTTCGTGAACGTGCGCTGTCGGTTGAGACTGGTCATCTCTTAGCTGCCAGGGCTTCTTTTTAATCTTATACCTATTTTGAATTGTTTCTTCATAACATTGTTCTCACATATAGAAGCAACAAGAATAATGTACTAAGGATTTTGTAATATCTTGATTTAAAAGAGCGTCCTTGGAGTTTCTTGCCCGTTCTTCTCCAAGAGGTCTACGTTTTGGAATGGGTAACTAGCTTCAACTTTCTGACTAACTGACCGACTAGTTTGACAGTTCAAAAGTTGAAATAAATGCTTTGAGTTTGAGTTTTGCCCTTCTCATATCGTCGTCAATAGAGTATTAAATTAATACGAAAAAGGCAATAAAAAGGAGGTAATAATCTTTAAATGTTTGTGTCTGTCAGGGTTTCTTGTAAATCTTCATTTTAATAAGCAACTCAGGATCTAGGCAGCGGGAATAAACTGTTTCTGTTTATGTATTCACAACCCGTTTCTGTGTAAGAGATACTACGAGATACAAGTATGCTAGGGATGGCAACACTTTAAAAAGAATAAACACGACGAAAGTAATAATGAATGAAAAAGAAAACATGGAAAGACACTACTAATGTATGATGATGGAGAACGACACACGCAACATCAAGGGATATCCAATATTGGCGCAAAAGTTGGGATAAATGTGCCTGTAATTTTGACAGCACCCACACCCAAATCTGAATGAAGCAATGAAGCAGTGAATTTATGGTGATACTGGTCTTCCTCAAACGAGCTTGAAACAGGCGAAGAACTCTAAGTTGACGATATCCTATAACAGAGTCGAATTTTTGATTGAAAAGGTTCCATGGTGTTTCGTGACGATCGTTCTCCATAGGAAATACTATTCATAGCACTGTGTAACCTAAACGCGCATTTAAGTCACGCTTTTCTGGGACTTAAGTACTCCATTTTTACACAGAAATAAAACATTATACGATACGTGTGGCTTATGTAGTATATTAATGTACGGCGTTTAGCACCCTCGCTAGGCACACGTCACACGTAGTCACACGTAAGTATCGTAGTGTACTATTGAAACTGTGAAACTAGCATTTGAACTTTCATAACATTGAGAAGTACCATTTGCAATAAATAGAAATTGAATTTAGCCAAATTGTAAGGTAGGTAGGTACATTTTGTCGATGCTGAAACGAAATAGATATGTAAGTAATACAGAAACATTACGGCTTCGTCAAACCCATCGTATTAAATTACGGACAGCCCTGAGCTTAAAGATATCTTCTATAGGTACTATAGGTAACTACAGACATAGTATACATAGTACGAGAAACGTTTTATATCCATAAGTTATCAACAGTTATAAGTGGTAGAACTGCTTCGAAAGCAGGACTGTGTACTTTTACATCGTCTTAAATGAGACTTAATAAATAAAGTTAAAGCACTGTGAAATGAGAATTTTAAGTCTCAAAAATATAATTTCTTATTTTCTATGTTTTATAAAGGTAAAGTTTGTTGATGGTTTGTGATTATGTAGATATGTAGGAGGTAATCTCCGGAACTTCCAGTCGGATTAGAAAATTTATTTTTGCATTTGATAGCCTAATTCTTGAGGAAGGTTATAGGCTAAGTAACATAACGATACGACTCTTAGAAGCTGAGCAAAAGCAACCTAAGTAAGAAAGACCGCTAAGTGAACACGAAGAAGTAGCACGGGTGAGCGATGGGATGCGATCACAGAACAGATAAAATATCTGTTCTATGGATGCGACCAGAGGGACAATTCTCGTAATTTTAAGAACGTTTACAGTCAGAACGCCAGTTCCGGTAATTAAAAACGTTCAAAATCTAGTCGCAGTCTCATCTCGGCGACAAACAAATGCCAAAAACTTGTCAAAGTGTTGGTAAATAAGAGGTATTTTTGACAGATTGTGATATCAGTGTCGTTCTTATTAAGAGAATTGCCCCTCTGATCTCAGTCTCAATCTGTCAAAAATACCTCTAATTTCTTAAAATTTTGACAAGTTTTTGACATTTGTTTGTCGCTGAGATGAGACTGTGACTAGATTTTGAACGTTTTAAATTACGAGAATTGGCCCTCTGACGCGACACGATAGATCTATTATTGTTTGCAAAAGATAATACTGAAGTTTGTTATGTTATGTAAACTTTTTATTACAAATTGTTTCTAACATAGGTACCTTATGATTAGGCTTCTCTCAAACACATTGCGTATGACCGCTGGAAAGACCGGCTTCAAAAGGTCTTGTCACATGTTACGATCACGATTTCTAACAAATAAAAGAAAAAACCTCACGAATGTTCGGCACCGGCAGTTCCAAAGACCTACATACCAAACATTGGGTCACTCCAAAAGTCAAATAGGAAGCAAAACACTCGAGTAAGTGACATTGTTGTCATTATTTAAAAGTGAACCGTTGAAAATTATTCAACAATACAATACATTATGGTATAATGGAGATGTAAGGCCGCATGAACCTTGCTGAAGGTCGGCCCTGGACGAGATCATGGTAATAAGGTCGGATTCGCTACATATTTATGATGTCCGATACGCATTGAGATTTTATGTTGTTTACAAGGAGAATGCCTGAGGGTGTAAAGGAAAAAAAAAACATACAATCCGAATGGACTCATAGTTTGTGAAACGGCTGCACGGTCGAGCTTATATCCGATTTGAGGACACAGCTATGTAAATATAGGGTCAAATTAAATTAGCTAGCGAAACTCCGCAGACGCGATGGTTATCGATATTTAAACACGGTAAAATAAAAACAAACAGATTTGTTGTTTTTTTGGAGTCAATAACCGCTTGTATTTTTGTTACTTGAAGTATTAGTTGAGGAAATATATTATTTTTTATCGTGTTTAGATATCAAAAAAATCAATACGTCTGTGAAGTTAAAAAACAGATTTTTTAAAATTGATATTTCGAATGACTAAAGTAACTGCAGTCGATGACCCCACAAAAACATAATGAAATAATATGTTTTAATCATGTTTAGATAACGATTCCCATCATGTGCGCGGAGTTTCGCTAGCTAATTAATTTCACCCTGTATTGTAGTTCTCGTCGTAATTCAATTATTATATTACCGAGGTGTTCTATGCGGGGGCTTCCTTACAACAAAACCAATAGTGTGTTCGTCATGTGACCAATAGGTTAAAAAAAAAAGTTCTCCAGACCGTATTTCGGCCATGGCGGCCAATCTCAACGGAGGTTAGGAGGTCTTTGGCGCGGGAGATATTATAGCGCACAAATGTGTGCGCAGACACAGGTGCACTCTCTTCCCTTACTCTCAAAGTCTCCGATGAGACGGCACGTAATCCGACACGACCGAAGAGAGATCAGGTGCAGGACCAACGGCTTAACGTGCTTTCCGAGGCACGGGGGTATCACGCCCCCAAATTAGAAATTCCGGGCTGTTACCTGTTACTAAGAAATTCTTAATTGGAAAACCCTTTGCCCGATCTGGGATTCGAACATAGGTTCACTAATCGCACTTGCGACCACGAGTCCTACGGGGCAGCGACGGGAGGTTCATACTGTGTCTACACTTAGGCTCCATGCAAAAAATTTCGCGCTTCACCGAAACGGCATAGCTTTTAAATGGTGGTTCAGTTCACTCTAGGCAACTACATAAACTCGAATCATTATTTTTTTTTTGCTTAATAATTTGACCATTAAACTCACCCATCCATGCGACGGTGCCAAGTCCTGCCTGAGCGCCAGAACGCGCAGACGCAGCAGCTCTCCTGGGCGGTAGCGCGCACGCTCAGTGGACAGCACAACTACACGCCCACTGGAGATGCGGAGCGGCAGCCGACGCTCCCACACGCACTGGGCTTCAGGATACCTGGGTGGTAGGTATATTAACATTGTGATCAGTTTTAGCACGCATTCTTGCGGTAACATAAAGGATCCCGTCAAGGTTGATGTAACCCTATATCTTGGGAAAGCAAACTCCTCGTCTTCATGTTTATCAAAATAATATTCTTTATTAGGTGAAGTCAATAAAAGCGATTTATTGTGCAGGCCTGACTGATAAAGATTTAAGCTGGCTTTAAGATAGTTTTAGAGCTAAAGAAGTCTTTTTTCTGTATTCTTACCTGATGTTGACAATCAAGTCAGCTTTTGTATTTGGTAGCGAAGGGACATTGATATCTAGACATCCTCCATCACCTAAGAAAAAGATGAAAGTTATATTTCTAGTAGTACTTCAACACAATTCGATACAACCACGGCAAAAAACTCATTTAAATATCTCCTATTTAAACCACTTGTTTGTCGATTTTTTTTTAATATAACCGATTCTGTTTTTCTTGTCCAAATTACGTTTACTGTTAGATAAAGTTTCGTCTATTCTTTCAATTAGTTCGTAGTTTAAATTTGAAACTACTACATTACCAGAAAGCTGTGACGAAGCCGTGACGGTCTGCCTATCTTCAGTCAACAAGGTCAGCACCAAGTGAGCTGGTCCGTCAGTGTAGAACCTGGACACGCATGCCCGGTTCATGCCGCCCGCAGTCAGCACCCCTGGGGCCAGGAAGAGGTGGTTCTTGTCTGTGCATGGGTTCCTGGAAAGTTGGAAGATGTTTAGTACTGTTAAGGCATCACTAGTCGATATTTTCGGGAGAGTATTACTCCACTGTTTGTTGTGCACCCAATGTTAAACATGATATTGTTTTCTCTTATTATTAATTTTATCTGTACAAAAACAGAATAGTAAAATAAAAAGCCATTAAAAAGTTATGACAACAAAAATTAGTTTTTCTTGCTATTTTAACGTAATTTTAGGTGTAATTATGTAATAAAAAAACCGAAAATCTCAGTTATCGAAGAGTTCAAATTTTTTTATTTGTAAATTATTTAAGTATGTAGTGGTTTTTTCATAAAACTCTATTTTCCAAAGCACTTTTCGAATTTTTTTACGCGCTTTTCAATTCGGAACGAAGTGGCTGTGTGTGAGAACTAGCGTCTAACTGCTCATCACTGATACTATCTTTGTCAGATACGAATCTAGGTGAGACAGCGTGCTTTTTGGCCATGACCACCAGTGAGTTCGAGCTCGCGATAGTAGAAGACGGGGCTGTGACGGCATTTCATACGTTTTTCTACGATTATGCTGATCCATTTTTTAATTGGACCTGATCATAAGCTCCGAACTTGTGAACAATTAGGACATTTGATGTTACGGGCTGGCAGGTACAGACGCCAGCACATCAAGCTATCCGAAACTGTCAAATTTTCCCAATTAACTTTGAACCTTATGTTTTAGTCAATAAAGTTGAAAATCTATTAAAGAAATTGGACAGATTGTAGTAGCCCGATGTGCTGGCGTCTGTACATCGACGCGCAACTTATTACCTTTTTTTTGTGGATGGGAAATCATCAAATGACCCCTCCCTTTCTGGATGGAGTGTCAGACTCTTACTGACTAAAACCCACCCGTGTTCCTTCCTTAGCCCTTTATGTTCCGGGGTAGCGGTAACCCTTTCGGACAATCCTGCTGCAACTTATTACCTTGGATTCAGTAGGTACATGATTCTGAACCCCCTGCGCTGAGATTATTTGTTGGTTATTTGAAAAAATAAAATGCTATTATTCCATACATTTTGACCGCGTAGGTATTGCACTTTCTTATGAAATAGCAGATTTGTTTTTTGATAACTGACGAACATTTTCTACGTTTAGATTCTTACACTTACTGAATCCATTGTTTTATCAACGTCGATATGCTAGGGATTATACTCTTGACAGCTCATTCTAAGCTCACTTCACCTAACTTTTCACGGTGAGATTTTCCTGAATCGATCGGCTGTTCGGTTTTTATTAAGTACTTGTTTATTATAAACTAGCCCGCCCCAGCTTTGCACGGGTGCAATTTTTTTTCGAATGTCCGATTTTTCTTTTATACAAACCTTGTCCTGGAAACACCGAACACAACAAAAAAAAAAAAACATCCAATTTGATGCAGTTCACAGAACATATATAGGGTGACTGGAAATTAGTGACCGATACGTAAACGGGCATTTTCGTCAAATGGCTACCAAACCTCTTATGGGATGTCCCATACATACAAGTTGCAAATAACTAACATTTTTATGACATGGAAGTATCGAGTAATTATTGAATAGATCCAAAAGACTGAAGTTTTCTTTTTTTACTTAAATTGTTAACAGAAACTTAAAACAAATAACAAAATTAAATCCAGAATTGTGGCATCTTACGTCTTGCAGTACTGTCCTCTTTTAGATATGACCTACGTTAAAATATTTCTTCGCTATTTGCTTCATATTACATACTCCACATATTTTAGTTTTTGTTATCAATTTGTAGCTTTCAACCATGGTAAACTCTATAATATTATAATACAAGTATTTAATAACATTTTAAAGTTTATATTCTGTCCCCTAGGTATGTGCTAAGTGGACATGTCCTTGCACCGTGACCGTAAATTGAATCCATTTTAGTACTGATTTTTTTCTACTACTCGCCGATTTTTTATTTAAATAACAACCAAATCAAATATGTTAACACCAGCAGCTATTTTGAAGTGTCAGTTTTGATCTGTCTTCAGTGGACACTCGAGTTCGACCAGTAACGGACTTTTTCCGGACTTTTTTAATATTTGGTAACGGTCATGACCAAAACGTATCTAAGCTACTATTTATTTACATATATTATTTGAAATAAGCGCCTTATAATAAAAAAAATACATACATAGCAAAACTTGTAAGATTTATCATTCGACTAAACCAACAATTAGCCAAAATATAAAAAACAATTTCAGTAAGCTATTTTCAAAGATAGGTAGCAGTTTAAACAAAAATGCCCAAACACGTGATTGTACTCATGATAACAAACAACTTTTACTATGGGACCTGAATTCGCGAAAAAAAATCTGCTGTTCAGTACCTACATTTTGACCAGTTAGGCGTACATATATGACTGAACAGCAGATTTTTTTTCACAATTTCAGGTTTGGTCCCATAGTAAACGTTGTTTGTTATTATGAGTACAAGCACGTGTTTAAGTATCGGTCACTAATTATCAGTCACCGTATATATTCTAGGGATGTAGTTATTCGGAAGTTATGCGCGTACAGACATTTCGGCGACTTTGTTTTATACTATGTAAGGATAAAAATAGATTGCTGTGTAAAACTAAACAATTCGCTATATCATGGAACACAATTGATTTTTTTTTCATCCGACAAAAAGCCACCATACGCTCAATAATTCTCACCAGATACCTACATCTCATCGAAGCCCAGTACACCCACGCACATACCATAACTTTTTTACTCTTCCTATAACATTTGATGTCTGCCTCACGTCTCAACGACACGAAGGGTACAATTACACCATAGAACAAAAAATGATGAGATCAATTTGAATGGCCGTTTCCTCGTAATGACGGACATAAAAATCAAGGCCCAATCGACCTTGGATATCAACTATATAAATATGCTCTGTGATGATTTAATGATGGCCTGTAATTGTATGTAAATGATTTTCAATTTTCTTTGTTAGGCGTTCCGCACACTGACTGAAAATGTCGATATGAAAATCTATGTGGTTCTTTCCTCAAAAGACACCAATCTACATGTCTTCACATGATCTGACCAAGATTATTTCTGGACTTTAAAACAAGCTGAGTTTGTTTCGGTATTTCTTCTCAGAGTAGTCAGATAGGAAACACCGACCTCATCTACTTCGTTTTTAAAATATGATTGACGTGTAAAAACCTATCCCTTGTTCGAGTCTCCAGAATTTTTTGAAGCAGTTACTACCTACATATTAGCTTTATTTTTTATTATTTAGCTTTCATTCGGCTCATGCAACACTCCAATTGCATTGATAAGTTGCAGTTGATTTTTACCGAACATGTAGATAAATAAACCTAGATAGGTAGGACATTCAGGGTGAAATTTTAATCACCGTTTTCCTATTAATAGGCCATTGTACTCATCATTATGAACAACTTTTACTATGTGACCAAACCTGAAATAGTGAAAAAATAAAATCAGCTGTTCCCTACATTTATGTTTGCATATCTCGTCAAAATGCAGGGAACAGCTTATTTTTTTCACCATTTCTGGTTTGGTACCATATTAAAAGTTGTTCATAATGAATGGCTACAATGATCCCTTGAGGAAAACGATGATTAAAATTTCATCCTGTATATTATATTTTGTCACCCGTCTGAGCCGACCCGAACAAGAAGCACGCCTTATTTTCTTGATTTTGTAATGAAAGAAAAATGGAACTGTGGCGGTAATATAATTAGAATAATTGTTATTCATTATGGGTAATTTGCATACTAATTATATTTGTATGTACCTACTGAGTATTGACTAAGCCTATCCGGGTATCCAGACCTACATTTCATCGAAGTAAAGATGTTGAAGATGCACCACGTCCGTTACGTGGCAGATAAGACCGAAAATATATATTTACTGCAGGATTAGTAAAAGACGCATTGAGCTACATAATTTTGTGTAGTAAAGCGAGAGTTTCCGTACGAGTAGCGGAAATTAGACGACATTTAGTTTTGCTCCACTTAAAACCAGAAATTCGCCACATTTACAAGCGGATTCTGCTTTACGTACGTAAGCACCTAACTTAGCAGACTTGGTCAGCAACAACATTAACGTTGGTCCTAATGATATAATCAACTCAATTAACAGCTAAATTGTTTAGTACTTCTATTAGTAATCACAGGTTTTATTGCCACATTTGAGCTTGACTACATCCGCGTGGGCTTTGGATATACCTACGTAGGAATTTCCTATAGCATCATCATCATTTTCCACTTCTCCAGCCCTTATCCCAATATATTTAGGGTCGGAGCAACATGTTTTTTTATTTATACTTCTTTGTTACTCGTCATTTCGGTAGTCATACTCTTTCTAGCCATATCATCTTTCGCAAAGTCCATCCATCGTGTCTTTGTTCTTCCCATACTCCTAAAGCTATCTTCATTCATACTCAAAACTTTCCTCACGACATATTCTCGTGCCTCTTCATCACCATGACAACCGATTTCCACAAAACTTTTAGATTTCTTCTTTTTTCTTATTCTATCCATTCGCTTACAATAAATTCAACTCTTCACGACCCAAATAAAAGAAAAATATGCCTTAACTTCATCAATATTGGTTTAGAAGCTTAGCTGTGGAACCATAACAAATATATAGGAAGACTCTTTCGTATTTATAAAACGGAATGTGTGGATACCCAAGCTCGTCAACTAACTAACTTATTCTGCTACCCCAGAACATGAAGCTACTATAAATGGGTTTCAAATGACCGCCGTATGAATGCACTCGTTAACTTGTTCTAAGAAGTACATGCATCTGGCTGTTATTAAAACAAGATGCCGGTGGTAGGGATGGGATTACAGACTGCGCGTACGTTTGACTGCTTTGATTGATTCAGTCTAAAATAGCAGTGTGTTGATTGAACTATATAGAATTTCGATTTTAACTTGATGCTTATTTTTAGCTTAGTTAGAAAAATCGTTATATTATAATAATTTCATGTGCATTTAGTATATAAAGAAAATATTAAGTACCGTAGGTATATACTTTCATATGCATTTAGTTTAAAGCTGTTATTTTGACTTTACAAACAGACACTTCAATTTTATTTATATGTAGGTATTTATAGATGTCTTCTCAAGTTCTCGTGTTGTGTCCCTTTTAATGGAAAATAAACGTGCGGATAAGTAATTAGATTAATCATTAAACTGTAATTCATCAAAACAATAAATACTAATGTTATATTTATTACGCATGCAATCCTTGTGAGGAAAGTGGCAATACGGTACCGTATGAGTCACTCCTTTGATTGGTAAATAAAGGACAATCAATTGGTCCTTCAATACGGACTGTAAATTGAGAGAAACAATAATGAAAGCGTTAAACACGACGCAAAGAAAAACCAGAAACATTACAAAAAGAATAAGAAAAGAGGGAGCGAGAGATAATGATAATATCACACAACACCGATCTTGATATTTATCAATCGCACCGCGTATTAATATCAATAAAAATAGCGTTTAAATCTTGACAGGAACATATTGATATTTACTGACCGTCATTATGATCTGTCTACAGAATATCATGATTGTCGTCAGGATGCCTATGGTGAATTCAGTTTTGCCAAACTGTTTTGTTTTATAAAAGTTAATCAACAAGACTACTAGGGGGCTATTAAATTTAACTAGAAAAGCGACATATTTGGCAAGAAAAAGGATTGTTCCCTGTCGCCTGTCAGTTTTATTAAATACATCCCTGGTGGACGAGTGGAAGAGTTAGGTATAGTTACGTTCTGACTCAGGAAGTAAGTCTGAAAAATTTTGTGTGCCTTTTGTTTCGCCGACAAAACCACTAAACCAGCCTTCCAAACGGATCGGATCTTCTCTAGACAAACACGTTTGCAAGGTGTTCGATAATTACTTATTTGACGATAATCTGGCAAAACTATGTGGCAATTGAGGGCAGTGGTCTTTCTCTTAGTTTCGTTTTTGCCAAGGAAGGATCTCATAACGAGGAACTTTTGGGAATAAAAGCGACGAAGACGCGGTTCTTGATACTAACTCTTCAGACGAACATGATTATGAGGACCGGTATTGACCGAAATTAATTAGTCACACGTCTTATTGCTTGCTGTAAATGTGGAGAGGGTGAAAAAAAGATCCTAATATCGATTTTGTCATAGCATGATCTTTCATGGAATATAAGGAAAACGTAAGGTTTTAGCAGGGTTAGAATAAACATGCTCATTGGAGAGAAACATAAATCCACAAGCATAGCCTTAGGTGTCCTCTCGAACTTATTTGGTATCCGTTATGTCCACTTCAGCGAAAAGACGGGTTAGAGGGAAACTGGCGACTCTCTGACCGACAGTAAAAAGGGAATATTTTACTTCGATGGTCGTAGTTTCTCATTTGTGACTTCGAGTTACATAACAGCTATATGAACTTAATCTAGCATTGCACATGTTAACGGCTACGCCCTTTATGCCTTTTTTTTGGGATGGGAAATCATCAAATGACCCCTCCCGCTCTGGGTGGAGCAGAAGGGAGTGTCAGACTCTTACTGATTAAAACCCACCCGTGTTCCTTCCTTAGCCCTTTATGCTCCGGGGTAGCGGTAACCCTTTCGGACAATCCCGCTGCCCCGGCAGGCTTCGGCCCTTACGGGCCCCTTCCCTGTTGCTGGCATCTCTTAGAGGCACGCGTGGAACACGTACGCGCCGTCCGGCACGGGCCTGGTCCTGATCGGATGGTGAGTTACCCAGTACTCTCCGTCCGCAGGCCCGCGCCTACGGTGGCCGGGAGTCGTCACGCGGCTCCCGACGCCCGGAGCGTCTCCCGCGGCGGCTCGGACGTGAGTCTCTCTCCCTCAGCCGTCCCGCCACCTCCTTCGCTAGCAGAAGCAGAAGCAGTCATTGCTTCGCAGAAGGAGGTGACTGCTTCTCACTCCCTCTCGCCCCGGACCATGACTTGACCCAGGGACGGAGCCCTTTATAGGCTTTTATTTAAGTATTATGTTCTGTTTACGTTTTTAGTTTTTATGTTTTTATCTTGAATATATAGTTTTCAATGTTTTTGTTGGTATATTGGCATGTGCCAGCTGATATATCTATGGAAAATAGTTTCACTTAATGTTTTGTAATGTAAATTACTTACTATTGTATAGAATCAAGTTCTTCTAACTGAACAGATAGGTGTGCTGCGGGCCTGCGGGGGAGTTTGTTGCGCCAATAATTTTTCCCAGCTAAAGCACTAGGAAGTGGTGTAGTGGTGAAGACTGTGTTCAAAAAGTGCTGATTCTGAACCTAGTTTGAATAAATTACTGTGATTTTGATTTAGAAACAGAAGCACATAGAAGCAAAACTTACCCTATAATATTTTCAACTTCTTCAGTTTTATTAGCATTCTGGGAACTCGCTAGCCCGAGTGCTAATAGCAGGCAAAACCACAACATCTTCATAGTTCAGATTTCTTGAAATCTCATTCACTTTAGTTCTTGATCAGCAAAAAGATTTCAATCCCATTTTAGAGTTTGTAGGAAGTGTTGGCGTTGAAGAAAGTTTGTTTATAATTTTATGATTTCCTGTGTTCTGATTTCTGTTTTTTTATTTATTTCGGAAATACATTAGTTTTAACAAATTGACTAATTATTATTAGTAGCTTATTAACTTTTTTAGAATGATAGTCTTTCTTTCTTCTCGTTTAAGTACTTCAATTTTTAATTTATGTACTTAAATGGTTATTTCTATCTCGTTAATTAATTTAACTCTTCAAATGCTATCACCAAGCCACAATATCACTTAGCAACAAACTATTTACGGGATCGCCGCTTCACTTTATTTTTATTCTAAAGCTAATTAGTTAAGCTATTTTTATTTTATTGATAAACAACAGTTATTCGTTTATCTCAACCGGCGTCATTTTGAATTGACTTGCAGTACGTCCGTTAGAGCGCGCGCGCGCAGCAGACTAGTTGTTGTACGCATGCGCGAAAGGTCGTCGCGCATCGCGAAAAAGTCAGAAGCGCACAACATTTTTTCGCTTTCAATTTATGAGTAAAAAAGTGTAGGTAAATATAATTTATTTCATTTTTCTTAGGCGATGTATGGTATCCTATTATGTTCAAAATTAAGCACAGTGTTAGAATTTTTATATTTTTGCTGCAATTATGTTCAAAATTAAGCACAGTGTTAGAATATTTTAGGATTGTTACTATTGTTTTAACGCTAAGAGCATGAATAGATAAATGAATCTGTGAAGTAACGGTGCCTGCTCTCTATTTACTAAAACAGCTAAGACAGTAAATGGAAAAGTCACTACTCACCTATCTTTTTATTATTTAGCCTACTCTGTCCCATTGCTGAGCAAAAGACTCTAAATCCTTCCAGAGAGGCGATTCCCGTATTTTTAGGAAAGTTCGGACTGTAATCTTAGTCTCAATCTGTCAAAAATCCTCTAATTTCCCTACATTTTAGACAAGTTTTTTTACATTTTTTGTCGCTGAGATTAGATTGCGGCTACATTTTTAACATTTTTATATATGTTAATCCTTTATACGTTTCCATAACCACCTCGATCCAACTCTTGCGGTATTGAAATTCAATTGTGGAAAATAAGCATCTTTCAATAAACGTTGCGCACCCCTGGCTAGGTTAATAGGTCGATCGTCGACCGCTTGCTATACAATTAATTGTTCGACTTCAATTGTTTTGCCATTATTACAGACGCGTCAGGAATGTGTAGCAGATTATATTTAAAACTAGCTTTTGCCCGCGGCTTCGCCAACGTGGAGGTCTGAAATAATCCCACGGGAACGTAACCGGGATAAAAACTAAAAAGTATCCTATTGTATATGTTTCCAGCAGGGTAATTGCGTAACACATTATCAGGTAGCAATGGGTTTCTTTTTGACAGTTCAGCAAAATTCATTGCGTTATTTACGTTTTTGAGCAAACACATTTTTCGAATTTAAGGAGCAATGGATTAGCAATATGCTTAAACTGATTCAAATTGAGAGTAATACTTAGAGTGTTACGCAATTAGGGTGCAGGTTATTAACTACCTGTGTGCTCAATTTCATCCAAATCCGTTGAGCCGTTTTTGCATGATTGAGTAAAAAGCAACCAGCACGTCTGGTTCTGAACCGTTAAATGGTTTACGCGTGATTGAGGAACAAACATCCAAACAACTTCACTTTTTTAACTTATTATATAACTAGCTGCGCCCCGCGGTTTCACCAGCGTAAGTTTCGATCCCGTGGTAATATCGGGATAAAAAGTATCCTATGTGTTAATCCTGGTTATAAACGGTATTGGTTTAAACCAAGACTATAAGGTCTAGGATTGGGACGGTATTAAAGCTAGTACCGTGCTAAACCTCATCAAAATCCGTTCAGTAGTTTTTGCGTGAAAGAGTAACAAACATCCATCCATCCTCACAAACTTTCGCATTCATAATATTAGTAGGAAGTAGGAGTAGTAGGAAGTGTGAGCTTGCCTAGAGAAGACTGATGACTTGTTACTATAGAGCGTACTTTCTTTGAAGACCCAAGATAGAAACTTTCCTCCTGCTTGAAATATTCAGTTTTTTAAATACACCCCAAATCTGTTATTTGCAAGATATGCATAATCAGCTTATAACGTTCTCACTGCTGCAATACTGGGTTCAGTTCACAGCTATGTGAACTGAACCCAGTATTAAGCATATGTAAGCTGTCACGCCCTTTATACCTGGAGGCTTTTATTTAGGTAGCAAGTTTTTGTTTATATTAATTTTTGCTTGAGTACGTATTGTTTTTATTGTATTTGTGGGTATATTGGCGTGGCAAGCTAACATATGACAAATAATTTAATTTAATGTTCTGTGTTCTGTAACATCAATAACTTTGCATACCTAGTATTGTATACAATTAAATATTTTCTAACTGAACAGACAGCTGTGCTGCTGGGGAGTTTGTTGCGCCACTTCTTCTCCCCAGCGAAAGCACTAGGAAGTGGTGAAGGGCGGGCGTTTTGGGGAGACTGTCTTTTGTAATTTTGACGTTCGAAAAGTGCTGATTCTCAGCCTAGTTTGAATAAATGACTTTTGATTTTGACTGCTGCGACACTGGTTTCCTCTCAGTGAGAGGGAGTGGATCGTAATCCACACGGGTCCAGGGGCCTACCACCACTATTAAAGCAGTATTATTTTATTCAGTGTGGGAAAGAGATGGAGCTGCATGTCCTGTATTGCTCCATCTCTTTCCCACACTGAAGTAAGATTAAAATAATACTGCTATAAGAGGTGGTAGTAGGCCCCGAGTTCGTGTTTTTAGGTGTCACATGTATTCGAATTTTTGGTTCTAGGACATGCCAGTTTCCTAACGAAGTTTTCCTTCATCGTTTTGAGAGGAGTGGTGATGAATAATTTACACAAAGTAAAGCGCTTGTCTGGGATCTAACCTGAGACCTACAACTCGAAAGTCGCGGCCTTTACCACTGTGCCACCACTGTTCTACAAGTTGTAACATAATTAACGCAAGACCTCATACACCCCAATTAGATATTGAGTTAAAAGCATAATACAATGACCGAAACATTTTTTTTAAAGCTTGCTATTTTTATTAAAACAATCGTTTTGACACTAACACTACTTTATGCATTTCAAATTGAGTCTTATTGCCTTGAAATGAGGTTTAATTTTATTTGGCTTAATCAGCGGTTAGTATGAAAAAATACGTAATTTTTGAAAAAATACTTATATTAAAAGTTATTGAAATCGATTCAGTAGTCAATTATGAACAAACTACTTTCATGATTTGCTTTTATTCTGTTACAACTTGTATAACTTGCTCTGTAAGATATATGATAATATTATTATCTTCTTTACAGGAATTAAAAACGAATTCACTATCGGCATAATAGAAAATATTATTGTAGAATAGTACTTATAACTTCTACCTATGGCTACAAATTATAAGTTCCACCACCGAAATTCGGCAAAGCACGATCATTTCCGAACTAGTCCGACTTTTAAACGAACTAGAAGAAGATTTGGTCTTTTGATCATAATAAGATGTACAGACCCCAGCACATAAAGCTACCCGAAACTGTCAAATTTTCCCAATCAATTTTGAACGTTATGTTTAAGCGATAAAGTTGAAAATCTATTAAAGAAATTTGACAGATTGTAGTAGCTTGATTTTATTTTTCATTCTTTGGCAACTGAGCCGATGTCGACTATTCTGCCAGCGTCATGTGGTACAATTGTACCTTTGATTTTGCATCACTGTCAAAATCTTATAGTGATCTTTAATCTCACTATACTAAGTTGCTTTGTAGGTGGCTGCCACTGCCACTGACAGTTCTGTGAAAATCACAGTGATCTTTAAAGTCGTTACAATAAGTTTGCTGATATGTTGTGTCGTTTAATATAAACCTTTTAAAAATAGATTAGAACAGTGAAAGTTGGGGGCACAGGTCAACATGACGTTGAAATGACATAACCTGTGTCAACTTAAGGACTGTCATGGCGGGTCTTCCTGTATCGTCATAATAGATTGTTTGTAATAACATGCAAATTAGATCGTTGTTCGTGATGTGAATTGTAGTGTGAGTAATGAGATTTCACTAATAATAGACCTATTAATACTTACACTTTCAATAATTATGGTATGGGTTGAGCAGTTGCATAGAAAGAATACGCTATAATAAGAAGGTACGCACGGATACAATCAAGGTATACATAACCAGTATAAGCTGACTTCTGATTGTACGAAAAACCTATACAATGCGAGGTCAGATAAAACTGGAAATGTATAGCTTGATGTGTAGCCGTACACCATAAACAACAGGTCCCTTTAAGGACAGCTGGTCGATTCTGTAAAAATCTCACCGTGATAACTTAGGTGAAGTGAGCGTGAAGTGAGCTATCAGTAGGGGTAATCTCTAACATCAGGTGGAGTGACAGCTCACTACTTCACCTAAGTTTTCACGGTGAGATTTTTACAGAATAGCACTACTGCTTTCATTACAGATCGTCGCTAAATCCTATAGTTGGCGAATAAAATGTAGTGACTCTGTCTACCGAATGTCAGATAAAAGCCCATTAAAACAGTTCTAGGTATGTCTTATCAACATTTGTCTCCTAATTGACTTCGCCAGACTCTTGGATACCATCCATCATCAGCCTACCCAACTATGTTGGGGTCGGCTTCCAGTCTAACCGGATGCAGCTGTGTACCAGTATTTTACATAGTATAGAAAAGAAAACTTTTATTTCAGACCATTGGGTTCATTGAGTTAGTAACAATTTTACTTATCTTCTAGTGTTAGTTGGTTACAGACACAGAATATATACAATTACAATTCAGCTTGAAGCTGCATCCACCTTCGCAACATCGGGGAATCCCACCGATCTGCGAACACACAGAGAATAATGTTGGTGTTTCCGCGAACACGAGTCACACAGACACGCGCGGCGTCGCACATCTATTCCTAATATGGGATTTACCACACTTATTCAACTCTGTTCAGCTTTTGTCCATAGAAAAGAACGATTTTGTTTGAAGTCCGTTCAGCTTTCCGCGGCTGAACGGATGCGTAGGCATCTCATACAAAATCGTTGTTTTCTATGGACAAAAGCTGCAGAGAGCTGAATAAGTGTGATTAGTCCCTAATGGCGGCATTATCCGCAAGAGAGTTGAAATGTAATCGATAATGGTATCGTCTTGATAAACATAATCAAGTAGGGCGTACTCTTCGGTACATAATTGTTATTGTTAACAGTCGGAACATTGAGTCCCAGAGATGACATTTTACCATAAAACAGTCAGCTTTTATGAATATAGGCGTAGTGTGTTTTCAGTCGTTTTAACAGAGCCATCCACCTTTGACTGCTAGTAACTAGAATCACTGCTTGACTCCGAACACACTAGGTTGTAGGTTTACGCCGAGTGCATCTTAGTTCTGACATATTATCATAGATGGCGGTAAATTATATTTTAGCTTTATCAGAAGAATTAGTCTTGTGAATTTTATCAATTTTTGGATGTAAAATTAGCAGATATTATGTGATTACAAGCGGCTACTTAATATTCTATATTTTTTTCTATTTTGGTCCTTTGATACGAAATTTAAATTTTTCAGGTAAAGTAAAAGATCTGGGTTGCAATTTATAGATACCTACAAATTCTAAGTAAAAAAATGTAGGCACATAATTAAGCAAGGGTTACCTAGGTGTTGGTATTTTTGGTACTTAAGTGTGATGATCCAGTACGAGAACACACCGATGCTGGCTGACTATGTATTAGGTACTTATGAGGGGAGGTTATCTCAGGGGAAACCACCTTTCAGTATTACAGTTTATTTAAATGAACATTACAGTTACTTAACACTTTTTCTTAATCTAGTTTTATGTTGGGACGAAGACCCATAATAATAATTTTCGCGTAACAATGGCGGCACGAGGGAGGCACGTGGCGACTGGCGCGGTATGATACGTATAACGTACGCGTCTACGCAGTGTGCGTGTGGGCAGCGGACTGGCGCGAGTGGCGCGCATATCGCATACCACGCGGCTTCCTCGCAACGGCCCGGTGAGGGAAAGAGAGAGCTTACTAAAGTCTATATCGTGCCGGCACGCGACCGCGGGAGGCTCGCATTGAAAGACGTTGTGTCCCGTGGGTTGCTACATACTATATTTATTAAATATCTGCAATCCTTATGGTGTAGGTACTTAGTAGATAGTATTCCATTCTATTTCATGCAGGGTACGACAAACTCTCAATCTCAGATTAGCATCACACTAACTGAAACTCCCATTTAAAACTCGATTAAAAAGTTGCCAACGATAATCATGAGCACAACAGCCCAATGCCCATTATATTTTGAATGTATTTCGACCATTAATGGGTTTCAGTATGGCGGACGCGGGTTTGCAGTTAAAAGGAATTAACTCTCGGAACACATCGTTTTATTTTCTTTATTGCAGTCTATTATTTTGTACGTTTGGTTTGGGTTAGTTTTTTAAATAATTTAGCGAATTTGCTGTAAGTTTGCAGTGAAAAAGTAAATCTATTTCCTCAGATACTGCGATAAGTTTAGTAGGTAGCTCTTTGTGAAAGAGTTCTTCACGGAAACTAACACTACACTCAAAATCAATCTGCCTAGCCTTTTCCCAACCATGTTGGTAACCTACTAAGTAGTCTAACCGGCTGCAGCTGAATACCAATATTTTATATGGAGCGAAACAACCCAGTTACTGGGTAACACGATACCCCTTGGTAAAACTGTTTGTCAAAGTTTTCGGCTTCTGACGATCCGTAACGAGTTAGCGACTGTCAAAATGTAAGAATGACAGCCGGGATGTTGCTTTCCGAGGCATGGAGGGGTCTCGATATGTAACTTAAACGTCGTTCGACCTTTGCGGCTGTTATTATTTAGCCACGAGCCCCTTTTAGTCAAAACCTACCACTACCATTATAGTAGATGACCTAACCTATTTTTAGAAACAAAAAAATTGCAGTGTTAAGTTACAAGGGTGTCGGTGAAAAACTTAGGCACTTGAGACGTTTTAACCACGTCTAAATGATCGTCAATGGATTTGTGAGGGTATCTCTTCGTGTTGCAATAGGTGGTGTTAACTATTTTCCATTTGTTTTGTGTCTTTGGCCTGTTCAGAAACCTGCGGGGTAACTGCGTAATTGGGGTAACATTGGCCCCGATTCTGTTGTTCACAAAGTAAACAAATTGCCTTTTATTTTGACAGTTCAACAAATGTCATCAATATACATTGCGTTATTTAAGTTGTTGAGCATACAAATTTTTCGAACATAATATGAAGCAATGGATACACTTAAAAATTCAAAATGATTCAGATTGTGATTGCTAATGTGTTAGCAATTAGGTGCTGGAACATAAAAACAGTAACTTATTTGTTTAGATCCTGAAGGATTAAGACAAGTTTTAATTGGGTCAGTATTCTTTCAATTACTTAATTACATAAACTTTATTTATTACAACAATCAGTAAAGAATTGTTCTCCATTTTTGTTTCAGTTACACAGAAATTCCAACTGCAGCCACTCCCAAACATAGGTATCATGTGCATAAACAAATTAAATGCAAATTAATTAAATAAAAGAGCGAGCGTACTCGTAAAAACAGCTAGTGTTGTAAAATAAAGCCAAGTGAAAAGTGGACAATAATAATTAATTTTTATTTCGGCGCCGTCGACTGGGTGGCCAGCATTCAACGCTTTGGAGTGTTGCCAGGTGGGGAATTCCGACTGAAATTTTAATTGTAGCAACATTTTAGCGATTGAGTTCGCGCGTGTTTGCGATGCTTAATTTATTTTCGTTGAATTCTTTTTTTTTTCTTTGTTATTTTTTTTAATTGTGCAGGTTGATCGTTTGATGTTGGTAAAAGAATTCTTTTTAATTGAGACAACATTTTTAGTAGGTTTTTGGAAGGTACCTACTTTTATGTTAATTATAAGATTAATGTCTAATAAAATTGTTGTTGTGCATACAGGAACAGTTATTTGTGCAGTGCCTGTGTTTCAAGAATCGTCATCACTTTAGCAGCAGAAATCACAGAGAAAGCGGCTAAGTGCGAGTCGGATTCGCACGCGAAGGGTTCAGTACCACCGTAGAATATTACCACTTCGTATTTATTACTAGCATTTGCCCGCGGTTTCCCCCGCGTGCATGTCGGAAAATATCCCACGGGATCGTAGAAATATATAAAAAAAAACATCCAAATCCGTTCAGCTATTTTTGCGCCAATCCGGAACATACATCCAGGAAAAATAACCTAAAAATTACTAAGTATTAAGAGTTCCCACTGCTCGTAGCAATGACTCTTTTCAAAAACTTCGTTACACTTTAATTATAATAGGTCGGGGCAAAAATATTTTCGTATTTTGAATCTATTGTTAGTAATCAAACCTCTTTGGCAGTACTGAGGTCCGTATTACAGAACATTCCTCAAGTCTAGTTTGATCGTCAATCAGTTGATCATTGTTTAAGTATAGAATCAGTACTTGAGCATTGTTCTTATTCCAGAACGGTAATCAAACTATAATCAGCTGAAGCGAGAATCAAATCGAGCCTCAAGCAGAGATGTGTATTGTCTATGCATCAGCCTGTTTTCGTTTACTATTTATTTTATTTACCAACTATGTTCTGATATTCACAGGATTAGAAATATTAAAATGTACCTTATGAACCCAAATATTTAGGAAGTGAGCGTTATTTTGTTAGCTGCGAATAGTACAAATACAGATTTATTGAAGTTAAACTGTTTGGAGTCATTTTGTACTATTTCATTCCACAAATTTTTGTATCTGTGGTGACTAAAGTGCTCTGTGGTCGAGTTTTGACAATCGTCAATTTAATTATAAAAATTTAATTTGATAATAATTTTTAATATGTCTATTTCTTTGTGTTTGCGATTATAGCAATGAAAATAATAAACTCCAATAATTGGAGTAAACAAGAAAAAGTATTTATCTCTGAATGTATATATACTTACTAATAAAAACTGACCAAATTAATGTTGAAAGCAGTAGCCGCTAATAGGTATGTATTTTTATTGAATTTTCAGTTTTAAAAATTTATGTAGGTACTTGTGTCTATACTACTTCCTATTGATTTTGTAACGGGTTTCAGTGTTTTTAATAACAATAAATTATAATAGGTGCATTTTTGAATACTGCTATGAAAGCCACTATCACCTAGCACCAATAGATACTATTCAACGGCACCCACGTCTGGAGGAAGAATATTGGAAAACAAAAATAAAGAATTTATAACAAAAATGATGAAATTACGTATCAAAATAAATTGTTTCTACAAAATGCCTCTTGTTATTTGTATGTGAATGCCACAACGTGGCTCTTTCGTTCTGGGCCTTAGAACTGTTGTCATAAGAAACTACATTGAATAATCACTATATGTTATGAGCATTTATTCTCTTCAAATCTCCTGAGCACCTACTGAGCTTTCCCTATAAATCCTTTCATCATGTGTACCTACTCCGAATGACGAATATGCAATAGTCCGTCACTTCCCGCTGAGGTTTTTTTTTTATTCTTCTTCAATGTTCTGAAATCCCTAGAAGGTTGTCGAAATCCATATCTACTAAGGCACAATTCGATATTAGGAACATTAGTTCGAAGCACGCAATCATATTGAATCGATCAGCTAATTCCAGATTGTCACCATAAATGCAAGACGAAAAAAATATATCAGTCTATTGGGAGAAAAGCTGTTATGTAATATAAATTCTATGAATTATTAGGATTAAACCTAATAATAATCTACTTCTCCAGATATAAGTGTCAATTTTGATAGTAATCTTCAATTCCACAATAATTATAAACTCGAAAACGCAAATAAACTTAAAAAAGAACAAAATTTCCCATGACAATCTATGCTCAAGCGCGGTCTCGACCACACTTGGGTGATTACAGATCTAATCACTGCTTGGGTTCGATTCACGAACTGAGTAACGATCTAGAATAAAGTCAAACTCGGCTGAACTATGATCAATGAATCTATGCTTGAGGATCGTTCTAAAATTAAAACTTGACTCAAAACTAGATTTAAACAGAGATCAATGCTTGAGTTTCCTTCTGTAATACGGACCATGTAACTGGCTGGTTTTAATACTATTAAATGTTGACATTCTAAAGATGCAATAAATTAAAATAAAAACTAGTTCCCGCCATTTCTCAATTGTTTTCAAGCAAACAACATTAACGTATGTGACGAAGAAATTCGGTACATTTTAAAATTTTATTACAAAAAAGGTAAAAATGCGACGAACGCCGCGAATAAAATTTGTGCGGTTTACGGACCTAATGCGGTTTCAATACGAGTAGCACAAATGTGGTTCAAGCGTTTCAAGTCAGGAAATTTTAGTGTGAAGGATGAAGCTTGCTCTGGACGCCCTGTCACGGATAAAATCAGTGCCATTTTTGAAAAAGTGGAGCAAGATCGACATATTAGTAGTTATGATATTGCTGAAGAACTGGATGTTGATCACAAAACAGTTTTACGGCATTTACAAAAGTCTGGGTACAAGAAAAAACTTGATATTTGGGTACCACATGATCTCACTGAGAGAAACTTAATGCAACGTGTTTCCATTTGCGATTCTTTGTTGAAACGTAATAATTCCGACCCATTTCTTAAACGGTTGATTACGGGTGATGAAAAATGGATCACTTACGATAAGAATGTCCGAAAAAGATCGTGGTCGAAGCATGGGCAAGCCCCACAGACCGTGGCAAAGCCCGGGCTGACTCGGAACAAAGTGATGCTGTGTGTTTGGTGGGATTGGAAAGGAATCGTCCACTATGAGCTTTTGCCACCGGGTAAAACTATCGATTCTGACCTCTACTGTCAACAACTGATGAGGTTAAAAGAAGCTATTGAGAAAAACTGGCCGGAGCTGGTGAATAGGAAGGGCGTGGTGTTTCATCACGACAACGCCAGATCGCACTCATCTATAGCCACTCAGCAAAAATTGAGAGAGCTTGGCTGGGATGTGTTGATGCATCCTTCGTATAGCCCTGATCTTGCTCCATCAGATTTTCACCTGTTTCGGTCACTTCAGAACTCTTTAGGAAGCATAAAGTTAACCTCAAAAGAACACTGTGAAAACTACCTGTCAGATTTTTTTGATAAAAATCTCAAAACTTCTACAGCAATGGGATTATGGCATTGCCCACAAGATGGCAACAAGTCATCGATCAAAACGGCACATACATATTATCAATAAATAAAAAAATAAACCTAAAACAATTTTTGTATGAAAAATACGAAAATAATTTTGCCCCGACCTTATATGTATAGATTTATTTATATGAGTATAGCGGCTATAGACACAGCCCTGCCTGTGACAGTCGGACAGCGGAGTTGGGAACTTGGCAATAGCATTCCTTTAGCACCCCGTGTTTTATGTTACTGGTTTGGTTTCCGCACTTAGCCCTGCAAGTGGACCATTGTGCGTGGGCCATGGCGGCCGTCGGTGGTTATTCCAACCAGCCCACCTCCCTCCAGAAGCTGATTAGGTCTCCTGGTCTGTTGAGAACATCTGTGTACGATCTGGGTGTCCCGAGGGTTTCTGACCTAATCTGGGCGACGCCTGTGCACTCAAAGAGCACATGCGCAACGGTTTCAACAGCCTCCATGCAAGCTCTGCACAGGGGACTGTCCGTTATGCCTATTGTGTGGAAGTGTTTGTTTAGCGAGCAGTGTCCCGTGATGGTCCCCGTCTTCAGGCGCAGGCCTTCCGTGTCCAGGCATAGCAAACGTCTGGTTAGCTTGACATCTACTTATGTCATTGAAGCCTTATGATCGCAGAGCCATCTACATGTTGGCAGGCTGATAGCCCAGGGTTCTAGACATGCTTGCGGAAGGATCGTACGTTCCCGCGACCCCCGGCGTAGATGTGAGATGAACACCTGGGTGGTTTTTAGTCAGTAAGAGTCTGACAGACCCCTCCGCCCGCCCCATGGCGGAGGACATCCCGGAAACAAAAAAAAAAGTTTCTAGACGTACTAGCCGACTATAAGACAATAAAAAAACTGGGGCAACAACTTAGCCTACCATACCAGTAAGGGGCTGGTCATTTATTTATTACGTAAGACGATTTGAGGGGGAGGGCGTCCAAACAAGTCTTATTTTTTCTTACGTGGGGGTGGGCGGGGTCTAGACTGTTCTTACGTAAGATCAAAATTGTAAGCAAAAATTATAAGTTTTAATTTTTTTGCTACTTTTTCTTTGCAATTTTGGTAGATACTGATCTTACGTAAGATTAAAAAGGGGGAAATCCAAGTCTTATTTATTCTTACTTATGGGGAGGGGTGGTCAGAAAATGGTCCAAATTGTCTTACGTAATAAATTAACAGCCCTTAAATTGGTCTACCGTCTATGCTGTCAAAATGTCAAAGTGAGCTGTGATTCCATCTGACATTAGGGATTAACACATTGACAGCTCACTTATTATAGTGTCACGGTGACATTTTCACAGAAAATATCGGTTGGTCTCGTGTTCTGCCATTCAAATGTATCAAATATTGCAGATAAAAAAATATATGTTTTTTTTTTTATTGATTGACTTTGAATTAGTATCTTCATCGCTATGGGACAGCAAGCTAAGGAAAGTAGAAGTGTTTTGTATGTTTGAAAGCGCTAATCTCCGGAACTATTTCAAAAATTCTCGAGGAGCCAATTCTTGAGGAAGGCTATAGGCTACTATACAGGGTTATTGGAAAAACACCAGCAATCTCTTAAGAAGTCATTATACTCATCATTATGAACAACTTTTACTATGGGGCCAAACTGTTTGGTCCCATAGTAAAAGTTGTTCATAACGATGAGTACAATGGCCTCTTAAGCGGCTGTTGGTGTTTTTCTAATAACCCTGTATATTACGCTAGGACCTTTAAGAGCTGAACGAAAAGAACTAAGTAAGAAACAACGCAAAGCAGGCGATGCATTGCAACGGGGTAGGTCGGGAGAACAATAAATTGCACGCAGACGAAGTCGCGGGTGGAAGCTATAGTTAATAAAACATAATAAAATTACTCCTGGATGCTCTTTTAATATGTAATGTTCTTGGTTCTACCCTATCAACAGTCTCGACCTCATTTACAATCGGACATGTATGGTCGCTGCGCCGTGGTAATGCAGTTACCTGCTCTACCTATCTCCTTTAATTGCACGTCGTTAATTTTGAGCTGCGCTGCGTTCGTATGTTTAATTCAATTAACCGATCCACACTCTGTTTCTGGTTTGCGTGTATTTCAACTGTTTGTTGCGAATTTTTCGTGTTTATACTGCTGCTTTTTGTGGGAGTAAGGAATTGGATTGAGTAATTGTTTACAGGTATATGTTTACTTGACGGCGGGATCAGTTTGAATGTTGTAATCTATCATTAAATTATCGTTCTAAAAAGTAAGCACATCTACTTAAAACAGACAGCGTCTCTTCCACTTCTAAAGATACACCTAGATAACGCAAGAGCAACTACTTCGCGTGCCAAAAATCGCACCAACTTACGTACAAAAATCGTAAGCGGCTACTTTCGCGCTCAGTCCTGTGTACTGCTGGCTGGGTGAGCGTGAGTGCTGGCGCTAGGCCCCGGGGGTGGGACAAGACGGGTGGCTCACGCGATCGACTTGATTTTCCCATCACTAAATAGTGCTTGTGACGTCATAGTAGGTAGTCAAAAATGGTACGCTTGCTTTTCATACAGATCGTGATACTTGCGTTATCTAGGTCTATCTATGTATATCTGTGGCCGTAATCCACCACGCAGGTACAGTACGAGTTGGTAGATGTCACATATCTACGAATTTTTGGTTCTAGAACATACCGGTGTCCTCACGATGTTTTCCTCCACCATTTTGAGATGTGGATATTATTTCATCAATATTTACAGAAAGTAAAGCGTCTGTTTGGGTTCTAACCCACTACCTTACACCTCGTAAGTCGCGGTCGATACCACTGGGCCTCCACTGTTCATCGGACTAATAACAGTATAAAATCAAAATCAAAAAAATCAAAATATTTTATTTCACATAAGCCTACAAGGGCACTTATGAAACGTCAGAAGCTAGGTGCACGGTTCCAATTGGTCGTTTCTTATGGAGAAGAACCGGCAAGAAACTCCACGGTTACTCTTTTAAAAATAATTGGCTTTTACAATGTTTTCTAATTACAGTAGGTATGGGAGAACAGCGTAGGCCTGTCAACAAGTGCCAGGTACTTGATAAAATAAAAAATGATCTACAGATCTAAAATCTACAAAGTCCTCACATTTACAAAATCAAAAACTCAAAAAAAGATAAATAAAATATAAAAACCTATTAAAACCAAGTGATCATAATTTCCATTACAACCACTAAAAAGAGTTGGAGGATTAGAATTGTCTCTATATAATGTCAAATAGTAAAAAGATTAAATGACAAAGAAGTATGTAAATTCATAAAAATCGTAATTTGAGAGCAGTTAATAGATATTTATGTAGATATGCCGTTAATGAGATGCCAGGGAAGCCACATGTGCAGAAGCAATCATTGCCAAACTACCTTGTCTTCAACGTAGTCTTTAATCTTATAATATGCTTTTTTGATAAGGACACGTTTGATGAGGGTTTTGAACTTTCCATCGCTAAGTTCTGTAACCGGCTTTGGCAACTTGTTATAAAAACGGATGCTATTTATATGAAAGATAGAAAAGATAAGATAAACTCCAGTTCAGAAACCAAGCTATAACTGCTATCTATACCCATTGATATATATGTTACACTAGATTAGTAATTACCGCACCAAGGCGTTGCTACTACACTGATGGCCACAGCCATCAGCGTAGCTAACGTCAGTTCAGTGCTCTGTGTGACGCCAACCGAAGTGAACCGAGTGACATGCGACAAAGAGTGCGATACAAAATCACAAAAACATAATAAATTAACCGGAATTACTTTCCACACGTAAATTAATTGTCTCTGTGTTTATAACAACGTAAAACGCAATAAAATGTAGAATTTTGTAAATTAGGTTCAGTGTTACCACTAAAAACTTAGTTTTAGTTTCCCACATTTGTGGGAGTTTTTAATTTATGGAATACGTGATTTTAAATATTTTTTTAATAATAACAACGTAGCAGGGTGCCTAAAGATGCAGCACGCCGTCAAAAATGGGTGGAAATAATCCGATTGCTGAGAAAAGAGGTTGACTGACTACCTACTAAATCATTTAATTTCATTAATAATATAGAAACTTCTCTAGTTATTTAACTCAATGCCTAGACCACAGATAATATAATACTCTCATATACTGATCCTTACATGCAGTTTAGCTTTCTCAATAACCCACCATTTTCTCAGTAAAAGTACCAATAGCCCATAATCTTTAACAGCTTGAGGTCAGCTATTCGATTTGCTACAGCTCGCCGGCTCGTATAGCCGAGCGAGCATTTACAATCGCTTGCAATATGCACCTTGCGCACGGAAACGAAAATGCGAAACAATTTCCTATACCGAGTCCGTTTGAGCGTCAAATGGCGGATTTTCCATAAATTCGTGGGACGGACTTCGGTTCTGCGCGGTTAAAGTGAGTTTTCTATCTGGAAATATTTAAGTGATTGTTTGCAAATTTAGAAGTCCATGTTTTCTATTTTGTTAAGTAGTCTTATGTAATTTAAACAGCGATAAGATTTGACTTGGATATATTATATATAAAGGAAGACTTTACACTATTATATTAAGACTAGCACTTTTCAACTAAACAAAAATTCCATTTAAAAATATAAGACACTTGCTTGAACGTTCGAATGGAACACGCGCTTAATTATAACCAGCCTGCAACTTTACGGCCTCTGCCTCGAATCTTGCGGGCAGCGGGGCGGCGGCGGCGGCGGCGCGGGAGCGGCAGGATCTTATGCGCACATTTAAATGGACCGGTTCTCGAACACAGCGGCGCGGGAGCGGCGGGGGAGCGGGCAACGAGCGGTGCACTCCAGTCAAGCGGCGACCGCCCGCGCGTCTGCTAACTGCTTTGCAGTGTTGTGCTATTTATTTTTGTGACGTATGGAAATGTCCTCGGACGTGCAAGAGCAAATTGTTATACTTACCTTAGCGTCTAGTATAATTTTTCTGCTGGAGATATGTATATGCTGTATAGTTTTGGATTAATTTCAGACTCTAAATCGCCTTTGATAGCTTCAAGATTATAGTCAAAAGTTTCTACACTAATTCTGGTGTAGCCGTAGAATTTGTAGGGACATTGCCTCTGTTCATTGTAATTTCTAAAAAACTCGCCTTTTATTTTCTTTGCCCTATAGTAGGTATTATAAATCGAGCGTTGAAGATGTTGTCGCCGTTGGTTAGACATTTCATTCGCGAATAAAAACAAATATCTCGACGACACAACCACAAACACAACACTACGCCGCTGTACCGCCGCGCGATCTGCCCGCTGGTTTCGAGAACTGGTCTGCATTGCCCGCGCCGCTCCCGCGCCGCCGCCGCCGCCGCCCCGCTGCCCGCAAAATTCGAGGCAGCGGCCTTAAAGGTGAGGCTACCTAATTAACCTCTACAGTACCTAGTACTTGTTGACAGGCCTACAATGACTTCACTAACCTACCTATCAGTGGCGAAGGGTGAATTTATGACAGAGGTAAGCCGGAGCAAGAAACGATGTCAATAAACCGTTTCATTATAATTATTTCAACGATGAATTGACTATAGAGTGGTTGTGTTCTGAATTTTCGAAGGGAAGCCGGCGGGAATCGAGTTGTATGGTAACTTCGCCACTGGTACCTATTAGCACTGTAATTTGAAAACATTATAAAAGCCAATTATTTTTAAAAGATTAACCGTGGAGTTTCGTAGTTTAGAGTTTCGTTTCTTCTCCATAGGAAACGACCAACTGGAACCGTCGAGCTTTTATAGCGTAACATAAGTGCCCATGTAGGTTTATGTTAACGTTCCATCATAGACCTCATCCATCGCTTGCCATCAGGTGTGATCGGGGTCAAGAGCGGCCAATTAAGCAATAAAAAAAGTGAAATAAAATATTTTGAATTTGTCTTGTAGCATCAAGTTATAAGTAGATAGTGCAATCCACAAAGACGCGCCCCACTCTTTTTCCTAATGATTACAGCAGAAGTGTGCAACATTCCGCTAGTGTTTTAGTTTTGTAAATACACACGAATTATTATTAGTGGGTAATTAGAGTGTATCGAAAGAACTAAAACACTAATGGAATTAACTAGCGATAAACACTAACGATTCAAAAGAAGAGTGGGGCGCGTCTTCGTGGATTGCACTATCTATAAATGATCTCTTATATCGTGCGTGACACGTGACCGGCCTGCTACGCACGGTTTTTATGACTTGACAAAACATCGAGATTTCTTTTTAGTTATACGTTCAATACTAATGAATTATTATTCACATAAATCTTCCGCAAAAAAATCTTTAAATGATGGTGAAAACCTTAGCAAAATCCGTTGCGTAGGTACTTTAGAAGAACGCGGCTACACAGGCAGACACGAAAAGAGACTTTAATTTTTATAATATGTATAGGATATAGATGGTGAATATAATATGCCGAAAATAAGATGTAAAATTCCGCCCAAGTCCGTCCCCTTTAGGTACCAGTCCCACCGCCGGCGATTAACGAGAAGCGAGTAGAGCTAGCAGCTAGAAATGAGTTAACGAGCAGCAAGTGCACGACGGCGACGAGCGATTACTCGCTGGTGTGAATATGTACCAAGCGTGAGTCTCTCAGCGAGTGATATGCCCGTCAAGCTAGCATCACTGGGCGAGTACTCTCTTTGATAGCTCGCGTCGCTGCGCCAAACGAGTACGCTTTGCCAGTGTGAACAGTCATCGATCATCTATTACTATACAATGGCCCGATTCTGTTGTTCACAAACTAAATTAAATTTAAGTTCAGTGCATCTTTTTCTCTCTATTTCATTATGAAAAGGACAGAAGATAAACATTACTTTAGTTCTGTCAAATTAGTGACGTAAATTGACGTATTTTTAGCAGCCAATTTTCTAATCACGTCTAAACTTGTTTATGGATTATCTAATTTGACGGGACAGAAAAAGATGCACTAAACTTAAATTTAGTTTAGTTTGTGAACAATAGAATCGGGGCCAATGTGGAGATTACACTACGACAATAAATGAAAATACTGGCAATGCTAATGGCAGCGCAGCATAAATCCGAACATTGAAATAAAAAAAGGGATTTTTTCTAACAAACTTAATAGTAGTGATGAGACGACTATGGATTTTGCCAATCTTTGACTAGCTATAGTGAATTCGATATATCGGGATTCGGTCGTGGTCTACCTGCTTAGTTCACTGGACTGAGGTGATCCAGCGGCAAGTTAAAGTGCCCGTGGTTCACCCAGGTGAACTAAGCAGGTGGACCACGACCGAATACTGGGATATATTTGATTGAAATTTTATATGCAGACTGGAAACGTCATTAGACATAAGCAGTTTAATTTATTGTCGCATCCACCTTGTATGTAGATATCTCTTTTACTTATACAGAACCTTTTAAGCGTTTCTTGAGCGAGAAAATTATTGATAGCTAATCGCTTCCACGTCGGCGGTGGAGCAGGTGCCTTAGTTCGAGAGTCGTTGCAACGTAGTGTAGTGAATCGGGAAAGCCGCGTGTTTCGCCCGCGGCGCACTATGCGGATGATAGGCGACGCAAACCCACTGGGGCCGCTTAGACTGAAGCGTGTGGTTACGCCTCTTTGTTATGGTAAGCAGATCTTTCCAGAGCAATGCTGGGACCTGTAATTTTATTAAAATGGCAGAGGGAGGACGGAGGGAGTTTCGGTTAAGTGAACATGGATTGAAAACAATGTTATACAGGGTTATTGGTAAAACACCAGCAACCTCTTAAGAGGTCATTGTACTCATCGTTATGAGCAACTTTTACTATGGGACTAAACCTGAAATCGCGAAAAAAAAGTTGTTCATAATGATGAGTACAATGACCTCTTAACCCTTTGACCGCCACGGTCGTGTATAGCCGACAAATGAAAACGTGCCCAACAACATCGTCACTTCGTTTGAAGTCAAACAATAAAAACACTTCACTTCACTCACTTCACTTTCACTTCGTGTAAAAACATTATGTGAGATCAAAATCTCAGAATCTCACCTTTTAGAAATGTAAAATTCGCAGAACCGTGTTAGGGGTCGGTTTACATCAGACGGAAAATGCGGCGCGTATTATCGGTCGCGTAACGCCAGAACAGACAATTATATGATAAAACATCCAGCCTTTCACACTCAACCGATGATGCGTTAGTGCGAAAAGACGTGATCGATGATACGCTCGACGCATTTTCCGTCAGATGTGAACCGACCCTAAGCGTAATTATTATTTTGGGATGCATCGCTAGTGCTGTTTAGCGGGTTCTCTCTTTCTTTTTTATAGCGAGTAACAATTTCTGGTTCCGAAAATGTATTGAAAATGAGATTGTATCAAACTTTTTTAATTTAGCTGCACAATACAATCAAGTCTCTGCGACAATGTGTGTGTCAGAGGTGTCGAAACGAAATAGAAACGAGACCGTCTTTTGACGCGGCCGCGGCAGGGCAAATATAATAGGTATTTATTATTTGTCTCAACAAAACTAATCCATTTATGTAAGTGAGGTACAAAAAAACATAAAAGCTATAATAATAATACAAACGTTTATTTTCTCCACAACATAATGAAAAGTTAGCAGGTACAATACATTACTGTGTATACAAAAATACATGTATGTTGTGGAGACTGGAGCCTGTAAAAATCTCACCGTGAAAAGTTAGGTGAAGTGAGCGTGGAGTGAGCTGTCAAGAGTATCAATCCCTAGCATCAGGATGACACTGACAGCTCACTCCACGCTCACTTCACCTATGTTTTCACGGTGAGATGGTTACAGAATCGCACTGCTTTATTTGGAATACCTGTGTCACAGGTCTCCAGACCTCCAAACTACACGGACAAGTCACACTGATACACACGTCTATTAACAAATGCTAATGTTAATGGGATGAAAGATAAAAAAAACAAAAATAATGTAAAAAAATGGAAGTAAAAATCAAACAATTAATTAACTAAACAGAAAAGTAAGGTGTGTGGGTGTGGGTGTGTGAGTGTGGGTGTGTGGGTGCGGGTGCGTGGGTGTGGGTGCGTAGTGAGTGTGTGTGTGATGTTGTCTATGTTAGTATGTTATTATAACTAAGTGGGTACTAAGCTCACAAACAATATTTACTTTATAAAATTTCACATTTCACCGGATGTAATGAACCACTCCTGCATGAAGTGATTTATATTTAGAAATTTTTGGATTAGAAAGGAACAGAAAAAAATAAAAGAACAACACTACTACAACAACACAACATTATTACAACATCACAAGATTATTACAACATTATTATTCTCATTACAGCATTATTAGTCCCGGATCGAAATAGTTGGAAGACTAATGTATAGTGCATGCTGTGCTTTTGTTTAAGTAATGAGGCGCTTAGACTTAAGTATGGCATGTAACATTGTTAAGTAATAGTGTACTCATTGTTGAAGAGCCTAAAAAATAAATAAAAGCCTCGGAGGATGGCCTGTCCCAGCAGTGGGACGATACAGGCTGATAGTAGTAGCCACAGAAGGTGTTTAAATGTTTTGAAGTACACTGGGCCGCAGAGAAAGCGGTAAGAAGAACCTCAATAACTTCCAAAATATTAGAGCTAGTTTTATGAAATAAAAACTGAATTATAGACAATTTTATAGTGCCTAAATCAATGTCATATAAGTTCAAGATTATGAGTTTTTTTTTTATAAAAGCAAATTTAATTAAAAATAAATTAAAAAAAACGAGTGTGCTTATGACCACACGACTGAAGTGAAACTTCGTTCGCTCCATCTGTATGTATATTTCATTTACTAGCTATAAGAGAAAGAGAGAAAGAAAATGTGCGCGCGCACTGCTCTCTCTTGCTCCTACACTGTGATACAGACAATAAGCCTGCAGTGTGCTTAGATATACGGAACGTATTTGGCTATGAGAGGAAGAGAGAAAGAAAATGTGCGCGCGCAATGCTGTCTCTTGCTTATATCCCCCACTTAACTTCCGTTCGCCTTGCCCGATCACACTTTTCGTAACGCTTACGTCACGCGTTCGCCAGCTTACTCCCCAAGTCAAGCGTGCGTAAAGAAGTTTCACTTCAATAATCATTTTCGGCACATCAAGCTACTACAATCTGTCAAATTTCTTTAATAGATTTTCAACTTCATTACTAAAGCCCAAGGTTCGAAGTTGATTGGATTTCTTTTACAGTTTTGGGTAGCTTGATGTGCTGGCGTCTGTACATAACTAAATAACATTCACGTAAAAACCGTATGTAGGCGTTTGTAATCATGTTTAGGGATTTTTTATTTATATTTGTTTTATACAACGTTAATTCTGTGTCTATATTTGAATTATTTTTTGTTTTGTTGAATGAAACGGTGAATAATCTCTTTGTACACCTACACGTTTAGGTAAATATAGCAATAAGGTATATCAGACAACTACACAGAAATGTTAATTTGGGGTATTTTTAAACATGAATTGCTACAAGCAAACACGCCAGCAATAAAAAAATAATAATCAAGACTCAGTAGCAATCCAGATCTGGATCTCAGTCGGGCAATTCGAGCACGTGTGCAGTGAGGCGGCGTCTTGCTGAAGCAAACATGAAGCCATTTAGACTTGCAATTGGTCAAGAATAATGTTTTCAGACGAGTCGAGGTTCATGCTATACACGCACGATGGGAGGCAGAGTCTACATAATACCAGGAGAGCGCTATAACCAAGCTTGCATTAAAGAGAAAGTGCCATACGGCGTGGCGGAGGCTCCATACGCGTGTGAGCTGGAATTTCTCCTGAAAGCCGCACCATGCTAGTGGTAATAGAAAATAGCACTTTGACTGAATAAAGTTATGTGAATAAAATCTTAAATGAGTATGTTGGCCCATCTTTACTAAACATGGCCGAGAACGCCATCTTTATGTAAGATAATGCTCGTCCCCATCATACAACTCGGATGGTGTTAATTGTCTACCTTGAAGATGTCGTTACCTAACACACGCATGAAGTGACCAGCACGCAGTTCCCATGCTATTCTCTAAGGATACAGCCTTGCGGGCAGCGCTGTCGCGGTGGGTTTGACAGTTGCGACAGCGCTGTCCGCAAGGCTGTATCCTTAGAGAATAGCTCCCCGACTAGAACCCCATCCAGCATGTCTGGGACAAACTAAGACAAAACTTTTAAACGGAACAGTACTGGGTTTATCTCCAACTCCCCACGACCAAAGCTCTTTCTGCTGAAATTTAAGCTGGCTGGCAATAATAAGATCTAGCTAAAGTCGCCTACTTAATTTATTAGCCATAAGGTAAATTTTATTTTCATAAATATACGGTGTTTGAGACAGTTTGTTGTTTCCTTATACCCTAGAGGGAACAAATCTAAGATATAGCAGTGTTATTTTTATGCTATAATCTATTAGATTAGTAAAACGTCATACAATCATGCAAAATAGATGCTCAAGAACCAAGCGTGGTGTTGATTTTTCGTCGCCGCTGAGCCGAGCGTTCATTCATTCATTTATGTATCGCCAAATGTTAGAGAAAACGGGCAATAGTGACGCTTCTTAGTTTGTTCTACCTTTTTTACAAAAACGTTGTTTTTGACCAAAGAAACCAAAACGTGGTGAAAATCTGTGCATAAGTGTAAACAAATCATGTTTTTCTATTGGATATCTTGGTAAAACTCTAAATAGTGGCTCCTAAATGGTTCCAAGTACTCAACGTCGGTTTCATGATGATTTCCGAATCAAAGGACCTGTACAATATCTATCGTCAGGTTATTGGTCAAAGACCGAGGACCGAGACCGAAGAACTCTCACCCTGTTCCTCATACCTCTCCGACTTTAAATTTTTCGCTACCGATCTCGTGAAAATAACTAGTCCATAAAGCAAAAACATGTTCAAATCTAAAGCTAACCTCTGATGCACGCATTTCGACAGAATCGGTACCGTATCGACAGGTTCGGTACCGTATAGACGCGCTCGGTACGTTTACTGTGCGTTTATTACGGGAATTTTCCGCGCGGCCGCCCGACGCGCCTGCATCGCGTCGATAGGGCTGCACCGTAATGTATTTTCATATAATTAATTATTTAAAGCTACGTGAGCTTTGTTGTGGGCTTTTACATATATTAATATTTAATGATATATGGGAAATTTTAAAATATAAAGTACTTAGTGGTTCTTGACCTAACAATCAACATGATTCTATAAGGGATCGTTGTTAAAAGAAAAGAAAGAAAATATATTTATTTGGCACATGTTACAGGAAAAGATTCCGCTACGCACTAAGTTCAATATTGGAATGGCATTGCAATTGTTAGTGGATGGGAAAATTTGACAGTTTCGGGTAGCTTGATGTGCTGGCGTCTTGTGTGGTACTTTTCTCAAAAGACCATTTCAGACACTAATCTAGGTACATGATCTGCACATGGTTTGACCAAAATTATGTCTGGACTTTAAAAGAGATTGTGACCTCCGAGTTTGTTTCGGCTTTTCCTCTCAAAGTAGTCAGATAGGAAACGCCGACCTCATCTAATATATTATTTTTTATAATTTATCGTGTAAAAGTGGTTCCGACATCTTATTTATAGAATAAATAATTTTATTTCATTTTGGGCTGATTTTTCAATCATCTGATAACTTTATTCTAGGAATCATTTTGAAATGTTGACAGTTACTTCATACAAAAACTGTCAAACGTCAATTTTATTCCTCGAATAAAAGTTACCTGGCCATTGAAAAATCAGCTCTTATGAGTAAACTAGACGCGAGCTCGAACTCGTTGGTGGTCATGGCCAAAAAGCATGCTGTCTCGCCTGGCTTCGTGTGTGACAGTGCTAAAATCAGTGATGAGCAATTTGACGCTAGTCTACATGAACAGTGTCTAGTTCTCACGCACAGAAACACCGTTCCGAACTGATAGGCGCGTAAAAAAAATCGAAATGTGCTTCGGAAAATCAAGTTTTATGAAAAAAACACTGCATAAATCAATTACAAATAAAGTTTATTGATCTCTTCGATAACTGAGCTTTGTCGGTACGGACTTGGTTTTGAAGATTTTAAGTTCTTTTATTACTTATTTACACCCAAAGTTACGTTAAAAATGGCAAGAAAAACGAATATTTGTTGGCTCATAACTTTTTAATGTCTTTTTATTGTACTATTTCTGTTTCCATGCAGACACAATTAATAATAAGTCAAAACGATATCATGTTTAATTTTGGATGCACATTGTCAAACAGTGGAGTAATATTCTGCCGAAATTTGTATAGAAAAAATATCGAAAATTGGCACCTTAATCTTTTTCAGCTTCCATTACCCTATAATTACAAAAATTACATACTAAAACTGTGGTCTATCCACCAGTTTGGCGCCACGCAACCCACCGATTGATTAATTGGCTCGCTTCCCATCTTCTTAATTAATGACTACGGTTCGCCCATTAAAAATATTACCCTTTGCCATCGGGGGTCGTGGGGCCAAACACCGGCAGCGGGAGCACTTTTAGAGAGTGGTATATCAGTTACACTTGCACTAGGAAAATCGCCATCACTGCAACGACATAAAGGCGCTGTTAATGTCAAATTGGTACCACTGATGTGTGGTTGAATTGTGCTTAGTTGTTGTTGCTAGGCGGTCGGTTTTTGTTTTGATGATTGGAAAATAACATGTTTGCGCTTCAAATGACCACCACATTAGTGCACGTTCGCTCGGACGTAAAAAATCGCGGCGGGATTTTATCGCGCACTGGATTTTCAGCTCTAGGTGTTGAGCCGAGCATTGAGAATCCAAAAGAGTGCATGCCAGCGCATAAAAAAAACCACACTATTGGATTTTCAACTCCCGGCGTTAATCAGTTGAAAATCCAGCGCAGGAAAACGTGGGAGGCAGTCACCTCCTTCTGCGAAGCAGTCATGCTAGCGAAGGAGGTGGCGGGACGGCTGAGGGAGAGAGCCTCACGTCCCAGCCGCCGCGGGAGACGCTCCGGGCGTCGGGAGCCGCGTGACGACTCCCGGCCACCGTAGGCGCGGGCCTGCGGGCGGAGAGTAATGGGTAACTCTTCGTGCGATCAGGACCAGGCCCGTGCTGGACGGCGCGTACGTGTTCCACGGGGCCCGTAAGGGCCTGCCGGGGCAGCGGGATTGTCCGAAAGGGTTACCGCTGCCCCGGAACATAAAGGGCTAAGGAAGGAACACGGGTAGGTTTTAGTCAGTAAGAGTCTGACACTCCCTTCTGCTCCACCCAAAGCGGGAGGGGTCATTTGATGATTTCCCATCCTCAAAAAAAAAAAAAAAGCGCGGGAAAACGCGCAAGTGAGAACCTGAGCCTTACAATACCCAACGCCTTTGAGGTGCTGGGTGTTGTAGGTTAGAATCTATGCAGGATAAGAGGAACAGTACTTATGTCTTCTTTCTTTCTTTTTCCGGCTTTAAAATGAGGACGTTTGCTATCGGATCGGCCTCGTTTGGCGATTCAAACATTCAGAATAATTTTTATCTCTAAAATAAAATGATTAATGACTTTACTCGTTACAGGATGTCGTATCAACAAAAAATTGCCATCGAATTTTAACAAACAATCCGCGAACCGGTAATCCTTTGCACACCATATTTCTTGCTAAACCCTAAATCAAACAAAATAAATTCAGCCTAATGCCAAAAAATATGGAAAGCCACTAACAAAAGGCTAAATATTATTTTTTGAGTGTGGCAACACGGCTGTTATTCATCGTTCGGATGGATATATTGGCATATTTCGCGAAGCTCAAAGCTGGCAACACCGGGTGATTTGTGGGCGTTGCTAGACTACTACAAATTATAAATCTTCGACGCTGGAATGTCTATTGAATATTTGGAATGGCCGCCAGTGTATTTAAGGTTGTCTAGGAGTTATAGATGTTCGGGGGAGATCGTTTTTCATTCGGGACTGCTTGATTAGGATTTAATGGGCTTTCACAATGAGCAGTAGAGACGCTAGCACATGAAGCTACCCGAAACTGTAAAATTTTCTCAATCAACTTTGAACCTTATGCTTTAGCGATAAAGTTGAAAATCTATTAAATAAATTTGTCAGATTGTAGTAGCTTGATGTGCTGGCGTCTGCACATACATAAACGGATTTGACATTACATCCATATCAGATGTGGTTACCGACATAATAGCTAGAATACTCTGTATTATGTAAACTATAAAAATTACTTAGGTAAGTGTATGTGCGGCCTTATCGCTAAATAAACAAAATGTCATCGATGAAATTGTTTGTTATTTTTTGCAAGCATGGCTGCAAAATGAGAGGAGCAAAAGGAAAAATCAGGAAAAAATATAGGCAACTAATTAATAATTTAAAATATTATTTATAGTAAAATAATTATAATTAACTAGCGGCCTGTCCCGGCTTCGCACGGGTGGACATTTATTTTTTAAACATTTTTTTTTCTTGAAATTAAAAAAGCCTATATTAATCAGTGATAATGTAGCATTCAAATGGTGAAAGAATTTTTAAAATCGGTCCAGTACTTTTTGAGCCAATTCGTTACAAACATACATACAAATCTTTCCTCTTTATAATATTATTATAGTATAGATAAGAATGTTTGGAAATATGCTGGTCCTTCTTTTGCACTTGTCAAAATCACTTCAATTCATTTGACCACTGTTCACTCTTAACTCCGATTAACCTTCTCTCGACTGTAAATACGATTTAACTGACGAAAAGTCGCTGAGTTTCGGTTTACATATATACCATCGGATATCGAAATTTCTAGTACCAGAACACTCTAGAACATTCAGATGTAGATTACTTCGATCTGGATCGTCTAGACCGATTACAGGAGTTTTACACATTTTAGAAATTTCTAGATCATTCCAGAAATTTTTAGAACTTTCCAGAACATTCCAGATCGACTACAACAGTTGTACACAATTTAGAACTATCTAGATTATTCCAGAAAGTTTTAGAACATTCTAGATCATTCCAGAAATGTTTAGAACTTTCTAGAACATTCCAGATCGACTATAACAGTTGCACACAATTAAGTGTTTTTTATATCATTTCCGGAAGTTCTCATGAGTTAGAAGAGGGTTTTTTTCTACATTTTCACCACCCAAAATCACCCACTTCCACCCACCGCGACCAAACTCCCTTACTCCCACCGGGAGACCAAGAGGTATTTACCAACCCAACGGGAAGTTGATTGGAGTTAGTGGAGATAGAGAAAATCCTGTCTTTACGTACGCACATTAGCATTTTATATATATATATAGATTAATGATAATGAAAAATGATTATTAAATTATATAATTTATTATTATTGATCATTGGGAACTTTATTGACAGAATAATGGTTCCATGATGGCTTTGGTAGCCCCTCCCGCACCGCGCAGCTACCTCAGGCAACGTCTCAGTTAAGCCAAGGTTAAGCGGTCGGCCTATAATATGTTTTTATTAATTACTAGCTTTTGACCACGGCATCGTCCGTGGGGAGGTTGGAACGTACTACCGGGACAAAAAGAAACATGTGACCTTTTCCAGAATGCCATGCACCATTATATAATATATGGTGTAGGCGTGAAAACTTGACATACAGATTAACTTTCGAATTTATAATAACAGATGGATTAAAGATTTCATCTATAACTCAAAAATATATACCCACATAAAACAAAGTAAATAAACACAATTTTTGGTGCGAAAGGCTTTCATTTCCTCGACAGATACAAAATGCAAAGATATTTGTAGGTACCAGCGACCGTATCAAGTGTCTACAATTATTTTTAATTGCTATCGGAAATAGATCCTTATTGATTCTAGCGTATTTTTATTTTAAGCGCCGGTAGGTCAATTATTAGGTCGTTGTGTAGAGTACACTATACCTACGGTTGTAACAATTTTCAGTTGTGGCCCAAAGCGTTGCCACCGAGGCTTTACTTAAGGAGGTATAAGAAACAGGGTATGAAGTTCACTCAACCTCCACAGAAAAGAGAGGATCTTCCGACCAGGTAGGTGGTCTGTTGGGCAACTGCCCGACTATTGATATCGGGAAGTTGTATTGCATTATACTTAATATTATGCTAGTTGCGCGGTAAACTTTGCTTGCGCGATGCAGGATTTTACGTGCCGTCAGCGGGATGCGTAGTTCGCATGTGACGATTTACTTGCTACCACAAGGTAAACAACTAATTTTATTTACTTACATATAAATAGTTAGGTATCGAAATTAGATGCCTAAGAAAAACCAATTCCAAGAATTGAGTCGCTTAAATGAGTGTACTTATGCGACTGTTACAACTCCTCACATACCGCGTTCGGTTCTTGAAATATTTCAGTTGTTGCAACCGTATCTTATTCCAAATGTACCTAGTTAAAAGCCTAGTCTATAACTTATTCAGACAATGGCCCTGATTCTGTTGTTCACAAACTAAACTAAATTTACGTTCAGTGTATCTTTTTCTTTCTATTTCATTAAGAAAAGGACAGAAGATAAATATTAGTTTAGTCCTGTCAAATTAGTCAGCGCCTGACGTAAATTGACGTATTTTTAATAGCCAATTTTTTTATCACGTCTAAACTTGTCTATGGATTATCTAATTTGACAGGACTAAACTAATATTTATCATCTGTCCTTTTCATAATGAAATAGAATGAAAAAGATGCACTGAACTAAAATTTAATTTAGTTTGTGAACAACAGAATCGGGGCCAATGCCAGCTGTTATGATTGTTATGTATATAAAACGGATCAATTAATCTGCCTAGCCTTTTGCCAACTACGTTGGGGTCAGCTTCCAGTTTCACCGGATCCAGCTGAATACCAGTGTTTTACATAGACTGACTGCTTATTTGACCTCCACAACCGAGTTACTCGGTAACACGCTACCTCTTGACAAGACTGGTTGTCAGACTTTAGATCTTCTGACTACCCAAAACGACTCAGCGGGATTGTCCGAAAGGGTTACCGCTGCCCCGGAACACAAAGGGCTAAGGAAGGAACACGGGTAGGTTTTAGTCAGTAAGAGTCTGACACTCCCTTCTGCTCCACCCGGAGCGGGAGGGGTCATTTGATGATTTCCCATTCTCAAAAAAAAAAAAAACCCATAACGACTATCAAAAATCTACGAATGATAGCCGGGACAAACAGCTAATCGTGCTTTTCGAGGCATGGAAGGTCTCCATTGATGGATGGACATCCATTCACGAACCGACCGCGGCAAACGAGTAGATAAAATGGATCCTATTAATGAAAATTATGTTAGTCGAGTGATAGTAATGGTAGGTACCTAATTTATATTAAACGGTCAATGAACTTTGCTTCGTCGAGAATCCGACGAATATATGTAAACGTTATGTTTACATAAGCCAGCTTACAATAACGCCCCTCATTCAATTTTAGCTGGAGAAGGATCTTTTGGCGCGTAGCCAAAATCGGAACTTACGACGCCATCTTGTTTTTTCATGTGCGTGTGCTACGTGCTAGCTGTTTTATGAAAGGAATAATTCATATATGTCAGCGGAGCTGAGGATTGAGGTACTAGTTTTAATAATCGCTATCTTCAAATTGCGTCGATATTTTTGCTTCATTTCTTTTTCATAAAACGTTGTAGACTTTTACTAACAGTTAATGTAGAAATAGAACGGTTTTATTTATTGAATTCGGTAATATTCACTAAAATATATATCTTTGCTGTGTGGATTCATGGACTGGATAACCACAGATAAGTCGTTATATATTTTTATCTTAAATGCCTTGTCGTCTGTTATTTAGTAAATGTCTATACTATTTCTATATTAATTGTCCGTTATCATAAAACTTTAATTTTTGAGATACTTTCCGCGATCTGGCTGATGATTTGTGAGAACTGAGGGACCACACTATAAGGGCCGTAGGTTTTTATACATTTGATTATAAATTCCCAAATTCGTTCTAACATTGTTCTGTCTACTACTATTTTGCGAATTCCCAGTGGTCCCTCAGTTCACTAAACAATTGCACAAATATGTTTACCAATATCGTCTAAGTATTCAAGCGCTAAAAGATACTTGTAGCAGTATAGCCTAATCTATCAGAATATTTTTAGAAAGAAAAAGTCTTACCCACGCCTAGCCAGTAAAATAAGTGTAAAAACTTCTTTAAAAGACTAAAATTTCACACTAAAGAATGACTGGCGCGGTCACTTGACCGCAAAACACCCATCCAACCCCAGCCGACGCCACCCGACGCCAGCAATCGCGAGCCGACTTACAGTTTTGAGTAAGTAAGTCTAAGTACCTACAAGTGGAATGTAAGATTTTCGTAAGGTTTTCTGGCACCCTGAAATAAAGACTTAGGTCTGTTTTCAAGATTAAACTTTGCATAAAATAAAATTGAGTGATTTTTAAGTCTTTTGCAATTGGATTTAAGTCTGGTAATGGTGGAATTATTCTTACAAAAATCAATTTTGACGCTTTATAGAAACTGTAAAAAATGACGAAATCGACAGCAATATAAAAACACACACTATCTTTACATTTACATAACCTATATTTTCTGCAAATAAATTATTCTAGTTATTAGTAGCTGCGCGGTGCGGGAGGGGTGATAGTTGTCACAAGTTGACGAATCACTGAGCTCTCGCATCACGTCACGACACTCCTCTTGCACCGCGCTGCCACCTCAGGCAACGTCTCAGTAAAGCGGTCGGCCTATAATTCTTATTCTTATTCCATACCAGAATCATCGTATAGCAAACTTTCTATAAGGCACCTCGTTTGTGATTGATATTATATCAAATTTTTTATCAATTATCGTAAATTGATTAGCAACCCATACTGGGCCCGCGTGGTAGATTACAGCCTACTCCCTCTTGAAGAAGGTTAGTTAGGTTGATTATGCCTATGCTTACAATTAATGTATAACAGTGGTGAAGGTACTATACAACTCGATTCCCGCCGGCTTCCCTTCGAAAATTCAGAACACAACCACTCTATAGTCAATTCATCATTGAAATATAATGAAACGTTTTATTGACATTTTTTTTGCTCCGGCTTACCTCTGTCATAAGGTCACCCTTCGCTACTGGTGTATAATTATGTATATTGTTTACTAATGATTGCACTATTGACTTGTTAGTACAGGCAATTAGAGCCACTTGACCGTAAAGCGCGCTAGAGGCTATTACTAGCACTCGCAGAACTTACCTTTTTTTTAAAGATCTTACGTCTCATTTTTAAAAGATCTTATGTCTCATTGATATTACTTTATAGGTACGTAGCACAGTGATGTTGAGAAAAGAGGTTATGATGACCAATTTCTTAGCAGCTCTTAAAAAAAGGTTCGGTCTAAGCATTAACAGGCTAATTTTATAATGGCTATGAAGTGGTTGTGCCGTAGAGGCAAACTTTTTATACAACGACTTGAGACCATTGTGGAAGAGTTTTTACATACGTAGAAGAAGAAGTACCTATTTCATGACTCGTCTATATTCTGCCTATCGATTCTGTAAAAATCTTACCATGACAACATAGGTGAAGTGAGCGTGAAGTGAACTATCAATGGAGGCAATCCCTAACATCAGGTGGAATGACAGCTCACTTCGCCATAGTTTTCACGGTGATATTTTTACAGAATAGCACTGCTGATTTTTAATTGGAAGGAATTCTGACATTTCCGGAGTGATGCAAATAATAAAGCGGTCCTACTAAAAACGGAACGCATTTTAGCGAAATTTAAAAAAAAAATTCTTGTACCTATTTAAGGTTTCAATCAGAAAAATTAAAAACTAAAACTTAATTTACTGATAATTTTAAAATGGTAATCAGATTTTTATTATCAAATTATTGAAGTTACGATGATTAGTAAGGTAATTATTTTTCTTTCACTGGAATCTCTGACCACTAATCCATGGGTGACAAACCTTTTTTTGGAAAAAAAAAGGTTTCTTGTAACTACAGATTTGGCGCTATGGGCCTGGATTCCTTAGCCTGTTCTTCGGGACAATTAATAATATTATAATCATTATAATGTGTCATTATCATGCATGTTATTCGGCTTCTAATGTGCTCACGGTGTTTGTTGCGATTTATTGTTGAGTTTTTATTTGCTGTTACGTTTTGTTTGTTGTTTACATTGTCATATAGTTTACTTGATCTCATTCTCTTTCATATTTTTTGTTACTTTATCTGAAAAATTCTAGTCATTTAAATAACTTAGAAAAAGGACAAGACAGAAAAGGTTTATGATATCTGAAGTGTCAAAAAATGACCGCTGTCAGAATTCCTTCGAATTAAAAATCAGGGTATAGTTAGAGTCGTGTGTGTGCTCAAACACAAACAAAAATTAACATGGCATTTAAATATTCCAAAAATAAGCATCATCCAGTTTAAAATTAGAATTTCAGTACTACCCTCCGCCAACACGTCGAGCTTACAAATCGTTTGCAACTCCACTCTCCAAAAGTTAGAGAACAACAAACAAAATTTAGAATTACCCTCGCATTGTCCCATCTCATTTTAGTCCCGGTATTAAAACGTACTTTATCATCTCTTACCGGGTTTTAATTCGTGACGTCACTTGTACGTGCGTGGGTCATGTTGTCGTATCGTCGGATGTGTGTTGTGATGTAAAGGATGGACGCGACGGTTGTGTGATAGTTGCGTTGTTGTTGTTGTTGTTGATTGTTGAATAAGCTTGTCGACACTATCAATAAATTGAAAATCTATTTAGTTCGCGTCAGTTAGAGTATTGGAAAATAATTGACACATATTTTTTTTTTTGTAAATCAATGAATATTGACAAAGATAAAACGTATCAAAACTCGGGAGTGGGGGCTCGTGACGTCAGAACGCACTAAAATTGTACCAAAGTGTGACGTATTGAGAATTTTAAAAGCATCGTATCTTCGTCAATCTTGGTTTACGTAACAAAAGAAAAAATACGGGTCAAATATTTTTTGATAATCTAACTGACAGACTATTTAGATTTTTCAGTCGACAAGCCTAATTTTTATTTGTTTAGTTTCAGAGCGGAATCCACTGGTTGCGAGAAGCACAGAACCGGTCGAAGGCGGTGCTTGGGGGAGGCATTTATGTCCAACAGTGGACGTCTTTCGGCTGAAGTGATGATTGGGTTCGAACCTACGACCTGACTCGAAAGTCGCGGCCGTTATCACTGGGCGTTACCATTATTCTCACCTCGCCTTAGTAAGCAAACGTGTTTATCTTCTTTTCGTTATTTAATTTTTATAAAAAAAATCTAAAAAATTGGCTTCTCGAAAATATTGTTTACACCATAAAAGAATTCTTTGATTAAAAGGGTAAATAATATATACATATATATATATATATATATATATATAAGATAAGTAGATTTATTTAGTTGTTTAAGTAGTAGGTACACAAGTTAGGTTGTATACCTACCCACGTGCGCATTAGGTTCACATCGTAAATATTCGTATGCCGCTTTTAGCAGCGGATGTGTTGAACTTATTACCGACTTCACAAAAAGGAGGAGGTACTATGTTCGGATGTTTGTATGTTTTTTTTTTTTTCCATTTATACCAACCAACTTTGTACGGTCAGCAGCAAAAGTCGATTAACACTTCAGTGTTTTTAATCTCGGTTATTGGGCAAAAAAATTTGTTCAAAATTGCAGCTGAAGTACAATGAAATTTCGAACAAATATTTTGCTCAATAACTGACATTAAAAACACTGAAGTGTTAATCGACTTTTGCTGCTGACTGTACCTACCATATCCTACGAATAAATGTATTTGTCTTTGTTTTCTTTCTTATCTGTGCATTATTTTCCATATTCAAATGTCCTGCCGCCGGCATCAACAACTGGTTGCGATAAACTGTCACGTAATAAAGGCTCAGTATGAATTCGTGGCACAATAATTAGCCCGTGGTCGCGCCACAATTACGTGCTGAGCGGACGATTGTCGCGCTCGCAATGAGTTATGTACAGCTTTAATGTTCACAGCTTTTAATGAGTTGGGATACTGCTTCTTTTATTAGTAGGGTTAGAGTAACGGCTTTAGGCTGTGTGTTGTGGTGACAAACTTGGCTGGTGAGGGATGGATAAGAATGGCCGAGGATCAGTGGCTTGTGATTGGAGAGGGTTATTTCTAGGAAATGTAAACTTGAATGATTTCTCGAGATTCAGTCTCGTGGGTAGACAATTTCGTTCGAGATTTCGACCGCTTTTGTCGATTTCGAGACAGAGCGCGAGCGTCTTAGCACTTTAAGTTTCTTGAGACGCCTTTTTCAAAATAACACACATACATAAACTCACTCCTTCTTACCATGGGGGTAGGCAGAATCTACAGAAAGCCACCTGATACGATTCTTACATACTCCTTTTGATTCGTTTACATTCATACATCTGGTCATACACGCACGCCGGCTGCGAGTATCTACTTAAAGAAGGCAGCTGGGGAAGACTGGATGCGGAAGGCGGAGGACAGGGTGTTGTGATGGGATTCCCTTGGAACTGTCAAAATATGCGCCATACACGGAAGATAAACCCCCGTATCTTTTGATTGCGTTGGCTTAGAAGTTTGATTTTTCACTGCTTCAAGGGATTATAGCTCTGAGTGTTTGATATTATAATTTCAACTTGATAGCTCCACGCGTTTCTTAAAAAAAAGGGTCTTGACAGACGGACAGACAACGAACAACGAAATGATCTTACAAAGGTTCCGTTTTTCTTTTTGAGGTACGGAACCCTAAAAACATATTATTTAAAAAAAATAGGCGAAATCTTGATCTCGCCAGATCGCCGGGTGAGATGAGATCTCGACCCCAAACTGGCCCCCACGCGAGATCCCGGGTTGCATTCCGTTCAGATTGCATTCCCTAGTTATGGCATTGCTATGACAATATCTGACAGGCTGAAAGGCGGCTGTTTGAAAAAAACTTCCCTGGGTATAGCGAAGCAGGATCCATGTGTTACTAAAAGAAAAGAAAGAAAGAAAAATCCTGTAGACATATGAGTGATCACTATTAGAATTATATCAATCTCTCTTAGATGCTAGCAAGTCTAATAAACAGGGTTATTTTGTTGTTAAATCTAAGCAGAAGTCTCATCTAAACCAGTTCCTGAGAACCAGAAATTGACGTCAGATTTTTAAAGAACGTATCAATGGCCACGTAACTAACATAGCCCGAAGAATTGTGTAACTTAAGAGCCTATACTACCTCAAATGGCTTAGCATGATCCTCCGATAAGCCGAAAATACTGCAGCATTAATTTTAAAATAAATATATGGTAAAGTTGAGGATTAATTTTAAGTCCTATGTTTGATGAAAACACGATTCCATAAAATTTTCTCGATAGAAAAAAAAATCCAAAATTACCTCCATACCGAACAATAAACCTGGTATTCAAAAAATACTTAAAATTAGATTATGAAACTTTGCATACTAACTAAAATAACTATAAAGCAGGTCTTATGTTTTTAATTACCATTATTTTCACTGTAAAAAGGAAATACCTAAACTATTGGCGCTCCTTGCCACCCAGCACCGCACTCTGTCTCGCTCTCACTCAGACCGCGAGCAGTTATTAATTTGTACGTGCGAGTGAGATAAAAAGTGAATTTTAGCAAAGGTAGTAGATATATGCTCTGGGCAGGGCACATTGCTCGCTTCTGCTGAGAGTCCCAATTACTCGTACCGCAGTGTCTGAAGACGAAAGTCTTTCACCAGTGCGTGTTGGTAAGGATGACCTATGACTATTATAAGGCTAAAAGTCATCCAAAGGAGGAGAGGGCTACATTTGGTGTTCCCCTACGAGATCGCATCAGAAATGAAGAGATCTGTAGGAGAACCAAGGTAACCGTAAGCGGTAATTGACAAGGAACATTGCTCGCAGAACAGGTGCTCGATGGGGCCGAAAGGATCTGGACTGGAGACCGCGTCCTGGATGACGTAGCGTTGGAAGGCGTCCCACAAGGTAGATAGATGACCTGGTGAAGAGCGCAGGATTCCACTAGATGTGAGAAGCACAGAACCAGTCGAAGTGGCGATGCAATGCTCGGAGGAGGCCAATGTGCACTATATGGACGTTTTTCGATTGAAATGATGATGATCATCTGCCTAGCCTTTTCCTAAGCATGTTGGGGTCGGCTTCCATTCTTACCGGTTGAATACCTACGGAGAAGAATTTTCTAGTTCTGCTTTTATCTGCAGTTCTTTATTTTCCATGATTTTCATCTCCGAAAACCGATATATGACCGAGTAATCAATGCAACACACTCGACACTCGATGCTTCACCGCAGACACATGTAAACCGTAGGCTGCGCGTGTAAAACCGAACAGGTAACACGGACACAGTTTTAATGACGTGTCCCGTGTTTCTATAAATAAATCCGTATTTTTTTGCGAGTTGATACAAAATACGGGAGGGCATTGATTCTTTTTTGTTTCGTATTTTTGTTGTAATTTCGTCGGATGGTCGTCCATTTTAATTTTGATGACGATTTGAGTTTTTAATAGAACGTTTTTTAAAAATGACGTATCGCGACAACGTAGCCATAGCATCACGTCAGCTCACATAAGTATGTAGGTATCATCATCAACATCATAATTTCAGCCGAAAGACATCCACTGCTGTGTAACTCACCGTCCGATCAGCCGATCGATTCTCTAAAAATCTCACCGTGATAACATAGGTGAAGTGAGCGTGAAGTAAACTATCAATGGAGGCAATCCCTAACATCAGGTGGAATGACAGCTCACTTCACCTTAATTTTCACGGTGAGATTTTTACAGAATCGATAGGCAGGCCCGTGCCGGACGCGTACGTGTTCCACGCGCGCCTCAAAGAGATGTCAGCAATAGGGAAGGCCGAAGGGCCGAAGCCTGCCGGGGCAACGGGATTGTCCGAAAGGGTTACCGCTACCCCGGAACACAAAGGTCTAAGGAAGGAACACGGGTGGGTTTTAGTCAGTAAGAGTCTGACACTCCCTTCTGTTCCACTCAGAGCGGGAGGGGTCATTTGATGATATTCCATCTACAAAAAAAAGACGTCCACTGCTGATCATAGGCCTCCCCCGAACACCTTCACTTCGGCCGATTCCGTACTCCCCGCATCCAGCATATTCCTGCGACCTTCATAAGGTATGTAATGTAGGTATTACCTTTATCTACACATTATATGACGTAATTAACGCAAGATCTCAGACACTCCAATATTAAGATATAAGATAAATTGAAATTACCCCAAATTAAATTAATGTTACACAAAAGAAATATTTACTGCATGGCAATTATTATATATAATCATTTGCCAAATAGTATTCAAGATTTGCCATCATCGTTGTTCAAAAGGGTGTTATTTAGACTGTTATTGGAGAAAAATTATTACAGTACTAAAGAATATTTAGAGGATAAGTCGCTTGTAACATAATACATAAAAATAGGCTATAATCTACCATATCAAACAATGACATAATTATTCAATATTAATGCCATGACTAATTATTAATTCAATATATTTTTAATTTAATCGTTATATTAATAAATCATAATAATATTTAATCGTTATTACATATTTTATTAAATGATAATTACTAATAATTAATAGGTTATAATATAAGACTTAATTCAATAAATATTTGTACGCCATAGTATGGCAGGATATGCTGGAACCAAAATTGTAATATCTATTGTACCATATTGTAATATCTATTGTACCATATTGTAATATCTATTGTACCATATTCTGACAAATAAACATTTTTGATTTGATTTATTAGAGTATTGAGTTAAAAGCATACTAAAATAACCAAAACTTATTTTTTTTTTAAAGCAAATTATAGAAAGTCGTGTTGACCCTAATATTACTTTATGTCTTATTGCTTTGAAATAAGATTTCATTTTCGTTTCCTCAATCGGCGGTCAGTATGACAACATACATAATTTTAGAAAAAAATACCTAAGTATATTAAAAGTTACTGAAATCGATTCAGTAGTCAAATATTGTAATATCTATTGTACCATATTCTGACAAATAAACATTTTTGATTTGATTTATTAGAGTATTGAGTTAAAAGCATACTAAAATAACCAAAACTTATTTTTTTTTAAAGCAAATTATAGAAAGTCGTGTTGACCCTAATATTACTTTATGTCTTATTGCTTTGAAATAAGATTTCATTTTCGTTTCCTCAATCGGCGGTCAGTATGACAACATACATAATTTTAGAAAAAAATACCTAAGTATATTAAAAGTTACTGAAATCGATTCAGTAGTCAATTATGAACAAACTACTTTCAGGACTTGCGTTTAATCTGTTACACTTTGTATATAGAACGGTAAATAGGTACCTATTGACCGTTGATTAGCCAATACAATGTGATCTAAATCCCGTCCATGACCGCAAGCTTGTGTATGAATAGCTCTATTACAATATATCACAGTCAATCAAGTCGAACGCTAGTGTTGTAACTACGTCCCGGGAAATCGTCTCAGGATCCAGAATACTTCTCCGGAGAATTCAAAGAAAAAACCAATAACAATTCGACTGATCATCTGATCTGCCTAGACTTTTCTCAACTACGTTGGGGTCAGCTTTCAGTCTAACCGGATGCAGCTGAGTACCAGTATTTTACATGGAATGACTGCATATCTGACCTCCGTAACCCAGTTACTGAGTATAGATCGTGCAATCCACGAAGACGCGCCCTACTCTTTTTCCTAATGCTTACAGCAGAAGTGTGCAATATTCCGCTAGTGTTTTAGTTTTGTAAATACACACGAATTATTATTAGTGGGTAATTAGAGTGTATCGAAAGAACTAAAACACTAATGGAATGAACTAGCGATAAACACTAACGTTTCGGAAGAAGAGTGGGGCGCGTCTTCGTGGATTGCACTATCTATAATATAACACAATATCCCAGACAGGTAAGATTGGTTGTAAGACTTCGACTTTCTACCTACCTATAATGACTGTCAAAGATCTACAAATGTCAGCCGGGACCAACGGCTTAACGTCCGAGGCACGGAGGGGTCTCGGTATGTAATGGAAGGTCACCACGCCATCAACGGACCGACCTCGAGCGACCAGAGCTTCTGTTACTATTTAACCACGAGCCCCTCATTTCTCACTGCAACCAGGCTAGGTGCACTCCGCATTTTAGGTATGAAGCTACAAGTACGCGGCGAGCTCGACTTGCCGGGACAATTCAGTGAGGCTGCCGCGCGCCAGCTGGGTCGCACGTTAGTTCGATACTCACTCAGGCTAAGAACTCACGGAGCGATTTTCACCCGCGTCCGCCGCGGTTGCGGGCCCGCAACTTCTGTAGAATGTAGATTTATATGTAAAAAAATTAAAGCACTACTCACGACGCGTTTTACGTAGGTATGTACCGTATTTTATTTTTCTTTCCGGACAGCCCTAGTACTCGGTAAAGCGGCGTAGGTATGTTGCGGACCTGAAAGGACACAAAGTAATAACAACTCTCAAGCGCGGCGATAAAGTGCAATTTAGCTTGCGCGTTGGCGGGGAAGTGATCTTGTAGGCTATATAAAAGCAGCTTTCTTCAAGATCAAATGAGTGCATCTTCTGAACTTTAGTACTATTAGTTATTCTGTGCTGCAACTATCTTCTCATATACAATTCTGCTTTCTACACATAGTTCGCACAGTCCGTTCAGTTATTTTACCTCTGACTTTGCATTGCTATTCAAATCACCGTGATCTTTATTCTCATTCCAATAAGGTTGCTGTTGACTTTCCGTGGTAGCGGCATCTACAACGCCACATGCGAACATCGCGTCATACTGACGTCACAAAATCCTGTATCTCGCAAGCAGAATTTACCGCGCAACTAGCACACATCAACGGCCCGACATGAGTCCATTATTGGGCAGTTGCCCGCCAGACACAACACCCGTCTGGTCGGTTTTTTTTTTTTTGTGGATGGGAAATCATCAAATGACCGCTCCCGCTCTGGGTGGAGCAGAAGGGAGTGTCAGACTCTTACTGACTAAAACCCACCCGTGTTCCTTCCTTAGCCCTTTGTGTTCCGAGGTAGCGGTAACCCTTTCGGATAATCCCGCTGCCCCGGCAGGCTTCAGCCTTTACGGGCCCCTTCCTTAATGCTGACATCTCTTTGAGGCGCGCGTGGAACACGTAGGTACGCGCCGTCCGGCACGGGCCTGGTCCTGATCGGACGGAGAGTTACCCATTACTCTCCGCCCGCAGGCCCGCGCCTACGGTGGCCGGGAGTCGTCACGCGGCTCCCGACGCCCGGGGCGTCTCCAGCGGCGAACTTTATACCCTGTTCCTCACACCTCCAAACTGTCACTGACAAGTCTGTCAAAATAATTCTGATCTTTATTCTCGTTACTATAAGGTTGTTGTTAGGTTACCGCTATCAGAGGTAAAATAACTATGAACGGACTGTAATAATTAGGTTTGGTGTGAGGTGCTAAGTGCGGACTGTCGCAGACCATTAAATATAACTTCAGTACTTGTGATGTTAACGAAATAGAAGTACTGGTAGCTACAATGGATACTGTTACTTGGTAGTGAGACCGGTATTAGGTGATTAGGTATCACGAAATAAAGAAAGCAAAATATTTTATTTGGGATACGCACAGGAAATACAAATGGTAAAACAGGATATTAAAAAACTAATAAAGTAATGAAAACGAAAAAAACATGAGTCTCTTTTATTATTATGTTGGTTTAGTCTAGGCGAAAGCGGCTCCAATCTTAGCATCATCATCTGCCTAGACTTTGCCCAACTATGTTGGGTTCGGCTTCCAGTCTAACCAGATGCAGCTGAATACCAGTATTTTACATGGGGGACTGCCTATCTGACCTCCATAATCCAGTTACTGCTATCCCTTGGTAAGACTGGTTATCACACTTTCGGGCTTCTGACTACCCGTAACGACTGTCAAAGATCCACGAATGACAGCCGGGACCAACGGCTTAGCGTGCTTTTCGTGCAACGCTGGTGTTCTGATAGGGCCCCATGTGACTTTGCTTCTTCGTGGAGGCACGAGCTGTGCTTGTCGTGTAGGTATGTGCATATTTGTATGTGTGTTTAATTTTCAGTAAAACACTCCTATTCATTGGCATTGTACAGTCAACAGCAAAAGTAGATGATGAAAATCAGAAATTCAACACTAATTAATGAACGGAGTTCGCGTCAGAACTGTGTGGCGTCGAAGTAGTAAATGTTTGCTATAATTTACAATCACATAACGACACTTCGACGCCACAGAGTTCTGACTCGAACTCCGTTCATTAGTATTGAATTTCTGGTTTTCATCATCTACTTTTGCTGTTGACTGTACACACGCCAGCACATCAAGCTACTACATCTGTCGAATTTCTTTAATAGATTTTCAACTTTATTGCTAAAGCATTAGGTTCAAAGTTGATTGGGAAAATTTTACTGTTTCGGGTGGCTTGATGTGTTGGCGTCTGTACTATTTTTTCCACTGGTCACAGTATTATCCTCGATATCAAAATCTGGCCCAGCTAGGACGATAATTATGTAATTTCAAAATATATCACGAACAACAATTTGAAAAAAAGAAAAAGATATATATAATTCGATATCATGCATACCAGTCAATATTATTATTTATTCTATGCCAAGTCATACAAAACGCTTTATTTCATTTCCACTATTTTATATCAAATCAAAAGAGAGTGAATGAGAATTATATAATACAGTAATACATTTATTATTTTTTGTGAAAGGAAATAAAATAGCATGTGCCTTGTAATATCAGCACCCTAATTGCGTAACCTAATCAATGTAAATCATTTTAAAGGATGTTGCTTCATATGTTTGAAAACATTTTCTACTCAACAACGTAAATAACGCAATGAATATTGTTGAACTGTCAAAATGAAAGCCAGCCTGCCGTAGATTGTGATGCAATTGCTTACATAATTTAATTAATTGAGACAAGCATTAAACTCAAATCTTAGGTTGATAACGCTTGAGTTTGACTCAATTCCGAAACTAAAACAATTCCACGCCTCACGAAATTAATATGTCACCTGACTGATGACATCATTCACACCTAAAAACGGGACTATTTCCCTAACACGTCCCCTGTAGATAAACATAACTATTCCCCGATGGGTCTAATTGTTGAAACCGAGCCACCCGCGGCGCGTATATTTTCGACGCTGATTACAAATGTCACTCGCTGCAAATTCGGCATGCGTTTAATCTGGGCAGGCTTTTAGATCCTAACACAGATTACTGTTAGCAGGCTTTTAGGTGTAGGTGGGAAGTTCTACTTGAGTGACAAGTTAAATGTCGAGAGGGTAAATTACAGCCGAAGTGGGAACACAAAAATGGGCATAAGCTGATTGATTTTTAGAATATTATAAGGCCCGGATTTAGAGACCCAGCGCCTGCCAGCTGGCAAGCAAGCTAACTGGTCGTGGTAGCTGGGTGTGTGGGGCCCTAGGCTGGCTGGGCCCCTAGGCCGGTGCCTTGTGTGCCTAGGCGGTAATCCGGGCCTGAATGTTGACGTTGACTGGTCAAACTACGTTACACTGCAACTTTTCGAGCCGTTCGGGGTTAAAACTCGGGCCGAGGGCTAAGAGTGCTTTGTTTCTTCAACGAAATGTCCAAACGGCTGGTTGACACTTTCCCTGGTCCAAGAGCTGGCTTTTACCTTGGTCAGAGGATAATTATTGCCATACAAGGTGGCCGCCAGTTTCTTGGGTACATTACCAGTCGACAGCAGAGGAATTTATTGACGCCATATTTTATTATTAGTTTTGGTTAGGTTAGGTTCTTAGATTTTTATTTTAATAGTTTGTAAGAAGTTTATCCAGTGTATATATTTTTATCCTTTATACATTCTCGTTACACTTCTGTGTAATATTCTGATATTTGATCTTAATCTGGACAAACTGAAAGCCGACTTGGAGTTTTTGGGTAAAGGACTAAAACGAGAGATAGTGGTGCCGATTCTCTTGTACACCGAACTAAACTATCACTAAAATTCCTTACTTTTGGCTATACCTAAGCTATTCTGCAAAATTTAAAAAATTCTAAATTTAAAAATAATTTTGACACAACTAAAATCAAATTTGACAATCGCGACTTCACGTGGTACTTGTTTGCCCTACCTCGTGAATTTTTTTTAGAGCCGGAGGCGCGCATGTGGGTAGCCTCGACGTCTTTTATATGGAATTTTTCACTTTTTGTATGGAAATATGAAAAAATATTACATGTACCTAGACATGTTGAGATTTAGGGGCTTATAGGTTTCATAAAGGGGGTCGACATTTTCATTATTTTTGCGATAGCACACACCATTTTCGAGATATATCATATTTTTCATAAAAGAAAAAAAAAGGATACAGTACTGTTTTGCACCTGAAGTCGAGGTGTTGGTGTGAATTTTAGTTTATAATAGCTAATTTTATTCCACACCCGCGATTAAACATAGTCAGATTTAGTTAGACAATCATAATTTTTGGTGAAAAACTTCAAATTCAGAATAGTAAAACTGCCACTTTCAATAGATTAATAACTCAGTGACAACTAGTGCTGTCAAACTAAATTTAGTTAATTTCGGAATGGAAAATCGTCATTTGACAGGAATAAACTAAATTTTGGTGATTTTTAGTCCCGCTTAGAGACATTTGTGACAAGAGAATCGGCACCATTGATGAAATTAAAGGTGATGTTCCCACATTATTTAAGTATCAGGATTTATTTATTAAGGTAAACGCAGCTATCAACGACCCATCGAAAATCTGTAGTCATTACCGACCTATAAAAGTAATTCGAAATATTTACGTTTCCAGAACTATTCTAGCTTTAAGAAGGCAAAGTTAGACACGCGTTTATTCCTTGAGCATCGTATACTTTTACGTTATTGTGAGTAGCTGTCCAAAAAAGAGATAAAATACGTTAATTACTGCGGGGCAGTGTGGACCCAGGACGTGTCGTACTGTTCCCTTGTTCCTTCAAGTAAGTACGTAACTTTTCTATTTAAGACATTTATACAAACAAATGACGTCTATACTTTATCTTATATTACTAAATGTATTCATTTAAGTGTCAAGTCCTGATTTCTTACGACATTTTGTTAATAAAAAGTAATTTGAAACGATAAAACCTTAAATTAAAATGGGACGGTGTTAGCTTCATCAGTTTTAGTCGTGGCAGCTATCAACGACCCATAAGTCGGCAATGGCAGCAACGTAACTTTTCGTTTTATTTTTCTTTTATTTATTATATCACACAAACACAAGTATTTTTATAGACCAGTTTAAATCTAAGCTATCAGTCTTTATAAAAATCTATTAGCGACTAAACTTTTTTGTCTAGTTTTTACCTTTTAGCGTTGTCAATTTAACCAAAGTTATGATATTTTTCGAGGATCGATATTGAATAGTTACAGTAATAAATCATTGTTTTTGTGTTTAAAACAGTGTGCATTTGTTCATATTTTTGTGACATTAATCAATTATAATCTATTTTATAGTCTGAAGGTCAACTGAATTAAAATAACCATTTTTTTTATGAGTCGGTAATACAATTTATGTTTATACTTACATACTTTATTACCGACCCATGAGGGTCGGCAATAGCAACTATAAGAAGCTATTACCGTTCGTATATAGATTATTTAGTTTCTCACCTACTTTTATGACATAATACGTACCTATTATAAATGCTACTTCTTGGCTAAAGCAACATAAAACATACCTACAATTATATTTTTTTCCAGAAGTATGGAGCCACAAAAGCGGCGAAAAGTATACAGTAAAACACAACTCGCCGAACCAATGACTGTGATGATTAATATTATAATTTTCAAAAAATGATTATGATCTCAATAGCATAAGGAAATATCCTTGATTTTGAAATCCTTAAATTAAAATACTATATATGTGTATTAATAGTATTGTGTCGATTAATTTTAAAGTACTAATTTGTTTTATTAAAAATAACGATAATAAAAAAAAACGAATAAGAATTTGCATTTTTATTTTGTTTTATTATATTTAAGATCGGTAATCATCATCATCATTAGCTTATATACATTCCATTGCTGGAGGCCTCCTCTCATACACGATCGGGAATAGCTGCATAAAAATCGTTAATAGCTTCACAGCCGTTTTTATGGGTCGGTAATTGCAACAATCGACTAAGTCACATTGTAAATTATTTTTTACAAGATAATACTTTATTTAAATATATTTGATTCAGTAAATACATTTTTTATACATAACACTATCATATAAAATGAAACTATTAATCTTTAGAGGAACCAGTATACTAAAAAAATATGGTTGATTTTAAAATTGCCTTAGGGGGGTCGTTAATACCTGCGTTTACCTTACAAGCCCGATGAAATATCCCATCCGCAAAAATGACGACCTTCCATATAAACTTTCATTTCCTATTTAAGTAACCCCTTTAGCGGATGAATTTTCAAAAATCCATCCTAAGTTTTCACCTGCGTTATAACAACCCTTGTGCAAAGTTGCAAGCTTCTAAACCCAGCAGTTAAGGCTGTGCGTTGTCTGTCAGGAGATTAACACATTTTTTTCATATTTTTATACCAAGAATTGTCCCGCAAATTGCCCGCTTTCAATCCCATTGTTGGATGACATCACTAATCTGTCAAACCTCAGACGAGTCCAATTTGTGGAACTGAGCTGTCGTGAGCTGATTAAAGCAGCTAAATAGGGTATCACTTGTAAGTCCTCTGTTGTAAATGCGATCGGGTTGAATTGATTGATATAAGCGTGGCTTGCTAAATCAAAAAGGCAACAATTGGCTCTTAGATATTTGTGTTCAAATAATATAAATTACTAGCGACCCGCCCCGGCTTCGCACGGGTGCAATGCTGATACTAAATACACTACATATAAACCTTCCTCTTCAATCACTCTATCTATAAAAAAAACCGCATCAAAATCCGTTGCGGAGTTTTAAAGATTTAAGCATTCAAAGGGACAGAGAAAGCGACTTTGTTTTATACTATGTAGTGATTTCAGCACAAATATTGTCTTCACATATAATTATACAGGGTGTCCCTGGAAGTATGGATCAAATCGAATAGGGGCGTGGGCAAGGTCATTTCCAAACTTTTGAACTCTGAGAATGTCGGTGAATTTTTTTACAGTTCAAAAGTTATGACCAATTTTAGTTTTTTTTTTCAATTACTTCGCATAATGCTCAAAGAAAAAAATCATTAAAAAATCTATCAGGGCTGTCAATTTAAAATGACAAGTTTATGTTGCAGTTTACGTATATTTTAAACTAGCTTTTGCCCGCGGCTTCGCTCGCGTTAAAGTCGGGTTAAAAAAAAGTAAAAAAAAGTAGCCTATGTCACTCTCCATCCCTTCAACTATCTCCACTTAAAAAATCACGTCAATTTGTCGCTCCGTTTTGCCGCGAAAGACGGACAAACAAACAGACACACACATACACTTTCACATTTTTAATATTAGTAAGGATTATCTTCGTCGTGTGTCCATTGAATTGTATGGCGAGCGATATTGTATCTTAAGATAAAATATTATAGTATCTTAGCCGTGTGCAGCCCCCCTTAGTGAACTCCACTGCGTGTGACGTAACCTACGACAAACTTATTATTTGCGGTTGGTACAGTAATCGGGTCTTGGGAGCGACCGGCAAAATTAAGTTTGTTTTTTATTGTATATACTTTTAAGGGATAAAAAGTACCCAGTGTGGTGCCCAGGATGTTAAAGAATAATTATACCAAGTTTCATCGTAATCGAACCGGTAGTTTTTGGGTGATGCCTGAACAAACAGACAGACAGACAGACAGACAAAAATTTTTTAATCATATTTTTGGGTTCGGTGTCGGTCTAGTAACGCCCCCTGGCTTTATTTTTTTGATATTTTCAATATGCAGAATTTTCACTTCTACAGATTTATTTTATAAGTATAGATCGTTGGCATTGATAACTCAAATCATGAAAATTTTCCTTTAGTAACGGTTTTACTTTAAAGGTGCCGGTTGTCGTGCCCCCAGCGCTCGGCACAGTGATTCGAAAAACATTTACTTTTTTGAATAACCTGATAGAATACAGCGTAATTAAATAAAAAACAGAGTGATCGTAAATTACCCTGGCGAAATGGACACGAAAATATTTGTCGGATTAATCCGACGAAAGCGGCTAAAAGGTTAAATAAATAGCACCTTGCCTGGCCAGCACCTCGAATAGAACCTGCTCAGCACACTAAAAGTTGTCTTCAAATCTCTAGATAACTTTTCCGACACAGCGATAGTAGAAAGAAATTCACCTACACCATAAAACGTATGTCACTTGGTACACCACATACATATAATTTCATTTGAACGTGAACATCTATACATTAGTTCGTATCGATTTCATAAGCATATAGATTCTATACCTACATCTTTTTCCTCGTTCCATTTTATCCTCAAACTAAGAAAACTGTCGACCAACTTCCCCGAAGTTTCATTTCGGATCCCGGAACCCGGATCCCGGTGTCTATTAGCGTCACTAGTGTCTGCAATCAGTGATGAGTCTAATTGGTAAAACCGAGTTCGCCACAGCGCGTTGATTTAGACGCTGATTATCAGCGCCACACGCCTGAAATTCGGACGGCCTGCGTTAGTTTCGAACTCGCAAGATCAAATACGGAGCCACTTTTCGGACTCGGAATTAGAAGGATTTTATGTGCATTTGGCGTTTGTAGGTGGAACTGGGGTTTAGGTTTGTTTGCAGTTTACCTTGCGGTGCTAGTGTTTACAGTTACTTTATCCTTTTAGGTGCATTTCGGTGAGTAGATCATAGAGTGAATGGCAACGCGAGGTTATGCAGTGTGAAACTTTGATGAATTCCCATTAGTTTACATAGTTGATAATTGTTTTTTTTTTGTTATGTATATTCTGGTGTACAATAAAGTATATACAGGGTTATTTTTAAAACACCAGCAACCTCTTAAGAGGTCATTGTACTTATCATTATGAACAACTTTTACTATGGGACCAAACCTGAAATCGCGAAAAAAAAAAATCAGCTGTTTCCTACATTTTGACGCGTTACACGAACATAAATGTTCCCTACATTTATGTTCGTGTAACGGGTATATAAATAAATTATAATAGTTTTTAGTGTAGATTTTTTGGGAATCCATGAAGAAGCCTCCTTGTGTAGCGCAGTTTGTTCCGCCAGTTACTCAAGTGAACCGAGCGCTCGGCGCATCCTGGACAGTCACACCCAACACCTTATTTGACTAGCCAATTCTTCCCTTGCGGTGGTAGGGATAACGCTCGCCTGGTTAGCGGCCACGTTCCCACCGGAGTCCGGCGTCAAGCAGCCAGCAGGAAACACAGTAGTGTTTCGTCGATGCGTGGGAGTATCCTTAGGCATCATCTGGGCACGCTCGTTTCATCATAGACCTCATCGTTTTCCATCAGGTGTGATGGAGGTCAAGACCGGGCCCATTCATCAACAAAAAATAGATTAGATTAGTTCCATTAAATGTGTCGCAGTTTTGAACAAAAACTACGGTTTCCTAAAACAGTGGTAACCGTGATAACCGTCTGCAAGTTGCCGGCGAATGACATCAATGAAACGTCATTTATAAAAGTAAGTTGGTGTGTTTACCGTTAGAGCTTTTTTGACAACGTAAAGTCAAACCTTCTGCCATCATTTTCGGCCATCACTGCGGCCGTTATGTGGCGGCCACCGTTCTTATATGTAACTGTATCTTTAGCTTATCCACCTTATTTTTTCGAAGACTTTCAACAGAGTTTTAAAGACAAATGATCTATTTTCTTTCCAACTTCTAAATGATTCTATCCACTTTCATTTAAATTATAAAAACCCATAAAAATAATGAGTTCTCGGTAAAACAGATAACTTTCATTTATCGAGTTTTTAAAACGATTATCGACTCGCTAAGTGAGACATTATTATTAAAAATGTCGTCGCGAAGGATATCAATGGTACATTAGTTGAATTAAAATGGATTTCCGATTCGTTTTCAGAGGTGTAACGGTTCGAAAGTCTTTTATTTAATTTATGATTGTCTCAATTATATGGAGGCACCTCGCTTGGAAGGTTCGGTCCTTTTTTAATAGCAACCTTTTTTGTTTTAGAACGTAAATTGAAATCAGGTCAAACCCAGGTCGGCCGGGGCAAAAACAATCTCCACAGATGGGGGTCGTCACCTTCCATCCTTCACCGCATGTCCAGTCACCTGTGAATTTGATTATCTTATGATTGCGTCAGTGAGCGGAGTTCGCACAGCTGAATTTTGGGCCAAAAATGTTTAAATTTTTGCCATCGATGTACGCTAAGAAAATGAATTTGAAATCATTATTTCAAAAGATGGAACCCACATTATTTTCCGATTTCAAATCGCAGACCAAAATGAAAACAAATGAAACACGTTCCGTAGCACTAAGTACTTTTCATTGACCGCAATGATATATTTGAATTATGAATTTGAGATAATTTTCAAGTCGTGGAACAACAAACTGAATGTCATTCTTAACAAAGTTCAAATTCCATTGCATATAAAAACTTATTAGGACCTTTTTTTACAAATGCATAAATGGTCACTCCACTCAAACATCAACTCAAAATAAATTTAATTGAAGTAGATAACTGATTCAGTGGCGATGGAATGTAAATGTCTGAGATTATGCAATAGTTTAAAGCAAAAAAAAAAAACACCTTATGAATTTTGTAAGTACATATTGTAGAATGGTTATGAGCTAAAAATATCAAAAATCAGCTAAATTTTTAAAATGATTTAAAAAAAAAAGTATATAAAGAGCCATTGGTATTGTTACAGGGCCTCAAGTCTGCTATTACAATAGTGTCAGAATGGTCTATCATTGATTTTATAATTGTTGATTTTGACAAGTTTGGTAATCTACTAATATAATGGCGTCATTATGACTTTCCAATGGTCAACCACTGACACACCATTGAAAGAAATGGCATAAAATGGTAATCTCGTACATAATGACAAATGAGTAAATGTAATGTTTATAGCTATTTACGAACTTCTTACTACTTCAGATTGCAAACACTAATACGTAATATGTAAAAATGTATATTAAATGAAATCTAGCATGAAAAGTAGTAGTTTTTCTCAGACCACTGACCGACCAATGATCGACCATTATGAATTTAGCAGATTACGAACTTTTAGCAAAATGACAATGGGATCGTGTTGGAATGACAAATTTATAAAAATAGCAGACTTGGGCCCCTGAACGCGTGTCAGAGCGCGACACGTCACAACTTACAGACGATAGTTCATATAATTGTTGGTTAAGTAGTTGCTTTAATTTATGAGTACTGTTTGTTTTATTTTATTTTGTTACCTGTTAAGTACGAATCATTTGATCTGACTTGGTTTCCGTACGTCCTTTTCGGATAACCACTGAAAATCAGCGCTGTGCTGTGGGTCCCCTATAGCACAGCATCATGCTGAGTGGAAGCCTTCTTGTCACAGTCATGACGTGCAGCTATCGACTATCTCTGCTCTGTGCTCATGTATAAAGATATATATATATTTTTTTGTTTTTATTATATATGCTGTCATTAGAATTAATTATCTTTTTGTTTGCACGTGTTTCTGTGACAAATAAACCTATTTTTCTTTCTTTTTCTTTTTTTATATAGTTTAAAATTGTAAACAGAAGCAAACTTTATTCGTCAGACACAAAGTTTCTTTTGCATTACCGATAGACATACGAAGGGAAAATTACGCCGATTGGTAGTGTACCCCTTTTGTACAATATGGCAGTGTTCATTATTCATCTACTAAATTAGTAGCATTGAATCATGTTTTTGTGGGAATAATAAATTAGAAAATCTAAATCATCTAGAAACTGTCAAAAGTTTGTGTGCGAGAGCCATGCTTAGTTTGTGGCTCACCGAATCCGTCACATTGTATTTTACTTTTTGATGAATAAACTTATTATTATTATTAAACTTATTATAATTATAATAATAACTTATTATTAAACAACTCGCACATTTAATAGAATGAAAAAATTTAAGGCACCCAGCCACCATGACAGAATGTCCCGTTTTGAAAATCAAATTAAAATCTATTATGTATAAAAAAAACAAAGTCGGGCTAATTACACCATTTATAACTCAAGAATGGCTGAACCGATTTTTATGATGTTTGATTTGGGATTTGTCTCCGCCCCGAATAGCACAATAACTATTAAATATGGGAGAGCTTCAAGAAAAAAAAATCCCGAGGATAATCCATTTTCTCATGCATTTTGTATGGAACGGCTGTTTTGATGATATGAGGTGGTACGATGTTCGGTCAGCTAGTTATGTTATAATAAAAATGAAAAATAAGTTCTGTTAATGTTAATATTTCTCTGAAATATTTATACTTTTAGGTAAACACCACAAGGAACATTAGGTACTAATTGGTTTCTTAAAAACTGTCAACCGGCCTATTGCGTTGATCTACGATTATAAAGACTCAAAGTGATTTCAGTTTATTTTTTTCAGACTCTGCCGACCGCACAGTGGCGCCCTCATCGTTTGTTTGGTTATTTCATACAATTTAGAATGAAAATGTAGAAAATAAGCACGTTAAGTGGTGCTTCACAAGATTATACGTTAATATTATTAGAAACGGTAGTTTTATATTGTTTAGTTTTATTATAATCCTTAAAACGGAAATATAGTGGCCACTGTTATCCGTCTAATAATATTAACGTATAATCTTGTGAAGCACCACTTAACGCGCTTATTTTCTGCATTTTCATTCTAAATTGTATGAAATAACCAAACAAACGATGAGGGCGGCACTGTGCGGTCGGCATAGTCTTAACCAAAATTAAATACCATTACGAAATTAACACAATAAGGATTGGCGAGAAACAAAAAAACCAATTTAGGTAAAAATAGTATAGTATTATTAAGTAGGTCCACAGTCTACAGTCTCTATTAGAAAAATAGCATATTTAGTCCATAATGTTCCAACTGCTGGGACACATGCAGGCTGGGAGTGGGCCGCCACGCGGGCCCAGTGCGGGTTGGTAGATGTCACATGTCTTCAAATTTTGGTTCTAGGACACGCCGGTTTCCTCACGATGTTTTCTTTCACCGTTTTTGAGAGACTAATTATTAAAATAAGAAGAATAATTACAATGATTTAAAATAATACAGTTTCGTAAATACATATATAGCAAACAGGAAATACAGCACTGTATAATTTATGTTATACGCAATTCCATTAAGGCCTGATTTTTAAATCATCTCCTAACTTTATTCGGTGAATAGTTTTGAAATTTTGACAGTTATTTCATACAAGAACTATCAAATGTCAATTTTATTCCTCGAATAAAAGTTATCTGGCGATGGAACAATCAGAACTTAATGGTATAATTCCAGGAATATAAATAAATTGAACTCTCTTCTGTGAAAGGCTAAAAAAAGTAGTGGTCAGTGAAATATTCACATAACACAGAATTACAGATGTAGGTAAAATAACAACGAGCTGAATTTAAATATTAATAACGTACGAGTATTATTAACTAGCTGCGCCCCGCGGTTTCACCCACGTAAGTTTCGAATCCGTGAGAATATCGGGATAAAAAGTATTCTATGTGTTATTCTGATGTATAAGCTATATTACTGTAAAGTTTCATCAAAATCCGTTCAGTACTTTTTGCGTGAAAGAGTAACAAACATCCATCCATCCATCCTCACAAATTTTCTCATTTATAATATTAGTAGGATAGGATAGTGTAAATGAATTTAACTGACAGTCGATTAAAATATAAATTAATTGAATGCCGTGTGGCATTAAATTCGTCTCTGTTTATTTGAAGTTTAAATAAATTAATGAATTCTCTGGAGCGGGACGCCAAGGTGAAAACTACAGAACGTCACCTACTGCGACACTTACATAGGTACTTCTTTTGCTTCATTTACATTCCGAGGGCAATTCTCGCAATTTTAAGAACGTTCACAGTCTGGTCTCAGTCTCAATCTGTCAAAAATACCTCTAATTTCCCTAGATTTATGACAAGCTTCAGACATTGATCGTCGCTGAGATAAGATTGCGACTAGATTTTGAACATTTTTAATTACTAGAATTGGCCTTCAGAAGACTAATAATTCTCGTAATTAATGTAGGTATACGAAAAAGAAACTAGGTTTTACAGTCGCTAGGTACAGACGCCAGCAGGTCAACCTACCCCAATCTGTCAAATTTCTTTGATAGATTTTCAACTTTAGGACAGAGAAATAAGGTTCATATTCAATTGGGAAAATCTGACAGATTGGGGTAGCTTGATGTGCTGGCCTCTAGTGATTTTCTCGGCAAAGGTAACTTTGACAAAAAACTAATTTCATAATAGTATTTTTGTAACACCATGAAATTCAGATCTGAGGGCAGGGTAGTGCTCCCGCCAAGACGAGTCAAGCGAAGCGCATGGCACTACCTACCTTTATCAAAGTGCTTCGTCATTTTTTCTACCCCTCATAACTTGGGTTCGGATTTTACCAGATGAACAAAATTCTCGGGATATGATGTTAATAGTGAAGTTATTAAATATATAAAGTTTTAATTGCATAGCTCTTACGCTTTACATTTTATTGTTATCTAAACAAATCGTTTCATCACTGACTCACTGATGATCATCAAAATTCTTAGCATCTTAGGGTCTAAGTACCCTAAGAAGGGTACTTCCTGAAGTCCTAGACAGCTGAAATTTGGTATGTATGTTTGGTATGTTAGTACATAAAAAAAAATCTAAAACTTGGAACTTATACCCCTCAACCCCTTAAACTAGGGGATGGAAGTTTGTATGAGAGTTCCGCAAATTTTGATGGTAGAGGTCTCAAAATCGATTTAGGGACTCTTTGTTAATGACAATAAAACACATATTTCAGGATTTTTAATAAATCAAACCCAAAAAAATTTTTTTGTTCTTTTGCAACTTACAAAAAGAAGTGAAACCCCACGAAAAAGATTTTCAATGTTTCAAGACGAGACCTTAAGGCTTGCACTGTCAAAAGTTATCAGAGGGACAATTCTCGTAATTTTTAAGAACGTTCACAGTCTGATCTCAGTCTCAATCTGTCAAAAATACCTCCAATTTCCCTACATTTTTACCGACTTCACAAAAAGGAGGAGGTACTATGTTCGGATGTTTGTATGTTTTTTTTTTTTTTTTTTTTGTATGTTTCTTCTTATGTTCTGATGATGGAATCTTAGAGAAATCGAGGGCAACCCTCAAATTTTATAGGCTCACTTATTGTTTTTCGCATATTTTATGAAATATCTTGTGTATTTGCGTATGGTTGTCACCATCTCAGGTAGCTGAGCTGATGATGGAAGGTACAACTCCTTAACAGTAAGAAGTTACTCGAACAGACAAGGACTGTTTTAGTAAATTGTTTTGATGTTTGATAGGGCATTTGCCACATTTGGTCTCATGATCATCAAGTCATGACCTGATGCTGCAGTCAGGATAGTCTGCAGAGTACCTAACTCCTCGACAACTAACAGCAGATATATCGTGTTTAGGCTCATTGAAAAGGGCTCGATGTGTGGATAAACATACTGTTGATGAGAAACACCGAAGTACATAGAGACTTGATGCTGAAGCCTGGAGCATCAGAAAAAGTACAAACCTTGAAATTACAGCACCGTAGTCGTGTTTGGGCTCATTTTAAACAGGACTAAATTTTAAGTTCAATGCAATGTTGACATAAGTCTGGCCTGATGCTGCCAGGATTATCAGCGGGATCCTGGAGAAATCGAAGGAACTCTTCAAATATTATAGGCACACCTATAGCGATTCGGGTATTATTTATACTAACTCGTGCATTTGCTTTCGGAAAGCAAAATTTAGTGAAGTAAAACTGATGATGAAGACCACAGATGGCCACCGGGACTACTCAATAATAAGTATTTCACAGGTTGCGATTCGATTACTTTAATATGGTTGCTAAGCAATTTATGCTCGTCACAATGTGAATGGTGAAATGGAGCTGATGGTGGAATACCAGGAGAATTCCTCAACAATTAACGTCCCTGTATCGGGAAAAGTAATATTTTGTAAAAGGCGATGAGCTTGATGCATTATAAACAGTCCCACTAAAAGCGAGAAATAAAAACTTTTTAACAAAAAAAAACCGACTTCCATAAAAAACACTACAAAGTGAAAAATAACTTTGATTTCGGAAGTCGGTGGCAATAAACTAAAATACAGATCCAAAGACACCGACTTCCGAAATCAAAGTTATTTTTCACTTTGTAGTGTTTTTTATGGAAGTCGGTTTTTTTTTTGTTAAAAAGTTTTTTGATATTTTTTTTGTCGCCGAGATTAGACTGCGACTAGATTTTGAACGTTTTAAATTACGAGAATTGGCCTTCAGATCTCATGTAGAGCCAAGCTTCTAACTCTACACGCCCTAACTCTACAAGCCCTAACTTCACAAACTCTACACCTTAGTCAAAATATGAGGCCGTACGATAAAAGTCTAAACCTACATTTTGGAACTAGTGATATTAGTCACTTGCTGCCTAGTTGTATTGCCATTTAGACATTCAATTTTCACCGTACGGCTTCAAAATCGTGCGGAGTCACCTTTGTAAAGCCCGGAAAAACTCAATAAAACCGTGTTTTTTTTTTTCAAAATTTCGTTTGAAATCCGGGTGTGAGACGGGCGCGCTCTCATCTTACCCAGTTTAAATTGGCACCATCGTCCCGTCGTCCCTTTGAAGAACTAATTCAGTATTGATACTATTCGCAGCTTGTTATATCGATGTCGGCACTGGGTTATACTTTTTTTTAATCTGTTGAAGAATTTTAAGGTTTTAGACAGAAATATATTAGCAACAGATGCAGATTCATTCACACATAATCTGCCTTAACGTTTCCACTGCTGGGACACAGGCCTCCTCCGGATGAGATGGAGTGGTCCGTAATCCACTACGCGGGCTCAGTGCAGAGGTTGGTAGATGTTACGTGATGTTTACGAATTTTTGGTTCTAGGACATGCTGGTTTCGGAGCGCCTATCTGCATTAGAACCTACGTCCTACGAATCGTAAGCTGTAACCCTTTTTTTTTTGTTTCCGGGGTGGAAAATCCTCATGGATGTCCGCCGCCCCGGGGCGGGCGGCGGGGTCTGTCAGACTCTTACTAACTAAAAACCACCCCGGTGTTCCATGTCACACCTATGCCGGGCGTCGCGGGAACGTGCGATCCTTCCGCAACCCCCGACTGGTGGCCCGCCACTGCGGGCCTCCTCGGGTCAGGGGGGGAGTGAGGTGTTTGACTTCTCCCGCGACGTCTAAGAGGGGCGCGCGTGAAACACTACGCGCCGCCACCTCGGGTCCTGATCTGTGGGGGGCGACGGACGTCCCCGAGTCCGTCGCCCCTGGACCCATATAGGGGGGCTGGAAGAGGGCGTTATCCGCCTTCCGCCGACGCCCGGTACGCCTGCTGCGGGCCGGGTGAGTGGACGAGATCTCAGAAGGAGCGGCTGTAACCCCTGGGCCAAGATTAATTCATAGGTTTTGTTAATTTTATAACGGCAAATTATAGGTGGTTAGATAATTGCATTGGGACACATATAATTCGTATTTGAATGGCTTAAAAACTGGACTGTCGTGTTAAATTTTTTAGTCGCAACGGCAAGGAAGAAAATATGTTTATTTGCGGCAAACATGACGCGTTAAAAGAACACAAAGACAAAAAAAATAAAGGGTCCTGGGTTTGTTTTCCGAGTTAGGAAAAGTGTTATTGGATTTTTTTTTCTTTTGGAAATTTTCGATGGCACCCCGGAGTATGGATTTCTGCCCGCTTAACGGGAATAGGCTCGCCTCTCGTTATTATGTTAATCGTGGGTGTACTCCCTCTAGGTATGCAGGCGTGATGATATGTGTATTCAAAAATATATAAAACTAATCTGGATTCGGAATTTATTTGCCAAAAATGCAAACAAATATAAGTTTATGAAATAATAACTTTAAATCCTACACAATAAAGTTCAGTTTACGCTACAACTTCAAACATTTTTATAACTTTTTTAATAGTCCTAAGTAGTCACTCTGAAATTAACTTAATTACCATTACAATAAAGTTGATATTTGTTTAGCTTAAAATAGTATTAATTTGAAATATAAGTTTGAATATACTTTACATTAATATTCATTTATCTACCGCCCCCTAGCTACCATCTATACCTGTGTAGGTAGGTAGAGCTAGGTATCACGAATATCGATGAGCTATAAAACTCTATCCCGTTTTAAGGTCTCTACCTAGAGCTGGTACCGTAGGTATCTACTTATCTTTTACGCTCCCGTCTTTTACGAGCCAAGTAGAGTAGTAGCGAATGGAAGCTGATACCACGTGTCGAGAGGTACTCGGGAAATTCCGTAAAAGACCTGAACAGTTAATGAAAAAACCGGTCAAGTGCGAGTCGGACTCGCGTACCGAGGTTTCCGTACAAAGTAGATAAGTATGTAAATAGTTTATCATGGAAGAAACTCGATTTTTTTGTAATGTAACTATAAAATTACGGTTTTCGAATTTTTTCCTTTAGGTACATGTGTGTACATGACAATAGTTCAACGGGAAGTACCATATAGGTTTTGATTCCGGAACATAAATGCCTGTATCTTTTGATTGCGTTGACTTAGAAGTTTGATTTTTTCACTGCTTCAAGGAATTGCAGCCCTAAGTATTTAATATTAATTTCAACATGATAGCTCCACACGTTCCTGGGAAAAAGAGTCTTGACAGGGACTTATAAGGGTTCCGTTTTTTCTTTGGGTACGGAACCCTAAAAATGAGATGAAAATGTATCATGATGGCTCGGAGGATAGGGGATCGGTACTTGATTGTGAGGTTGCAGGTGTGATCTATACTAGTCTTTAACTTTAACGTAATTTTTCCAATTTTATGCGTGAACCACTCACACAAACCAACACCGCATGAAAGAGATTACCCAGTAATGGCCGATTCTTATGATTTACACACCATTATTGGTTAATTATACTTTTAAACGCCATGGTTCACATACGTGACAAGCAAGCGCGTGCCCTGTACGTTACAAATATGTGAAAAAAATGCAGTGCACTATAACACGAAGCAAACAATTACTTAAATCATTACTTTTGTGTGTTCTTATTATTTTGTATACCTTAAATATTTAAGCTCTTGTCCGTATTAAATTATACAATAGATATTGAGTCATTTTATGACTAAAAAGCAGAAATTAAGCGTTTAAAATAGAAATGTTCTCAGAGGCCAAAGTTTTCTATAAGTGTGTGTATTTCACAGCTAGTGAAGTGACGTATGATTAATAATATCGATAAATCCTTACTAAAATTAACGTGAAAATTTATCTTAATGAGAATATGTAGGCGAATATATTTAATAGCAACTGATTAAAATAACAATGAATAAAAGATAATTCAAAATGTGTTTTATTACATACAAAATAATGTCATTGTTATATCTATATTATAAGAAGATTGCTACGTGTTCATTAATGTATGCAGGTCCCCACCACATTCAGTCGCAATAAAACAGTCACAAAGCATACACGCATTTTAATTTACCAAATTCCTGCTAATCAAAAACCCACTTTAATCAAAAGAACAGTCATACTAAAAAGTATAGATAAGCGAGATGTTATGTTGCTAGATCCCTGATTCCGATATATATCAAATATCGGATATTTTGATATTTATTATAAAAATCGAATTTTTACGAAACCTGATATTACAGTAAGCGATATTCTGTACTGCTACATCCCTAAATCAGATGCGATGATGTCATATATTATGGCTGCCGCTCATGCCCTTTTCACAATTTCGAGACAACAGATAAAGAGTAGTGCCCGTGGTCGTGCTGTACCATAATGTAATTTGATTAAATTTTTATGTCTCCTTATACAGACTGCGACAATAGTATAACCCACCCCCCTATTTTTTTCATATCTACTGTAAAACAAAATATAAGTAAACATATTACTAAGGCGCTAGCATTGTTCACTTGATTCTATTACTATGGTATGTATATAACTACGTTCCGATGTTGTTTTGTAATGCAGCGGGGAGCGGCGGTGTTCGATAGCGCGACAAAAGTATAACCCATTTGTCAGTTTGGCTCGAGAAGCTTGGTGCAGTAAGTTATTACAAATAACTGAAAATTGTTTATGTTGATATTTGTCTATTTTTAAAATAAAATGCCACGGGGAAACACTTAAATGAAACTGAAATTAATATAATTAAAAAATTGCATTCTGAAAATTATTTGAAGGCCAAAATTGCAAAAGTTATCAATAGAAGTCATCGTGTTGTGCAAAATTATTTAAAATGTCCCGAAAATTATGGAAAAAAAAGGACAGGTCTACCGAGAGCTACTACACCACGAGAAAGAAGGTCAATTCTAAGAGTTGCGTCTAATTCTGCGCTTACAGCAAGACAAATCGCAGCGGAAGCTGGTGTTAGTACCAATTTAAGAAATGTTCAACGTATTATACGTGAATTTCAACATGTAAAACGTAAGAAATTATGAAGAAAACCATTGTTGTCTGATAAACATAAATTAGTTAGTTTACAATTTGCAAAACATCATGTTCAATGGAAAAAAAATGGAGAAAAGTTGTTTTTACTGTCGAAAAAAAGTTTAATTTGGATGGCTGACGGATCTAATTACTATTTTCATGATTTAAGAAAACATAATTCTGTATTGAGTCGTCGACAAGCTGGAGGTGGTATTATAATGATATGGTCTGGTATTGGATACTCAGGTAAAATGGATATTAAGTTCTGTACTGGAAAAATGAATAGTAAAAGATATTTAAAAGTAATAAACGAACAGATTACTTCTCATGCAATGCGGATTGCTGGTCCTATTTTTATTTTTCAGCACGATAATGCCAGTATTCACCGCGCACAGGTTGTTAAAGACTATTTTGCTGAAAAAAATATTCAAGTTCTTGAATGTCCAGCTTATTCCCCTGACTTGAACATAATTGAAAATTGCTAGAGAGATTTATCACGAGCTGTATATCGCAGATCTAGACAATTTACCACAGTTACAGAGTTGAAAAAGGTAATAATTGATGAGTGGCAAAATACGAATCAAGACACAATCAAAAAGCTGTACGACAGTTTACCAGATCGAATGATTGAAGTCATAAGTAAAAGTGGTGGATCTACTAAATATTAAATTACATGAATAATTTCTATTTGTTATACTTCTGTTAAGTTTTTATTTAAATTTAATTGCCTGGGTTATACTTTTGTCACGCCATAAAACTCAATAATTATCTGTATTTTGTTAATTTTGCTTTCAATAAATAATCTTTTGATGGTATAATAAACTTACTTACAACCAAAATTTGTGCATTAGTAATATATAAATATAACTATAATTCTTTATCGGATATCTCAAAATTAGGGGGGTGGGTTATACTATTGTCGCAGTCTGTATATGATTTTACATTGATAAACTCTGTAAATGCCGTGTAATGATTACTAATTGTGGGAGTTTAAATAAAATTTCAATGTTCATGACATTGAAATATTATTTAAACTCGCAGTGTTTATTCGAAAATTACAGACAAAAATGTTATAAGTAATAATATTTTTTATCGATAAAGTTTGGGAATCCCTATTCTTTTTGCAGGTATTTGAGGTGAAATTGTGGCTTGTTATGGAGGGCACGCGTGTGCATTATTATGTTCTGGCCTTTAAAAGGTTATTAAATTATTAATTAACTTTTGTGTCTTTATCAATAATGAAGCAAAGCTATTTTTGCTTAGTGGACCCTACATATTTATATGCCCAGTTTGGCAATACATTTTTTTTACCATTGGTAAGCAAAACGATTCGTTTTTGTTTATAGGAACCTAGCATAAGGCGACTTAGACTTAGGTATTGTTTACTGTAAACAAATTAAAATCATTTCTATAAATAATTGATTTGCATAAAACACAAGTGCGTTAATCCCAGTTTCCTCACAGTCACAATATTTTCCTTCATGATGTTATGTCAGTGGCTACCTAGATATTCTAAAGTTGTAAAGTTAAAAGTGCGTAAAACATACAATTAAAAATACACTGTAGTACTTTCAGGTTGCACAACAAACTCTCTACTTAGCGCTGAAAGCTCCGAGCTATCCTTTGTTAAACTTAATTAAAATCACCATATTAAGGGTATTCAAACTATTTCGAGATCGGACGCCATTTTTCCTGCTGTTTAATTTCCATTTCAGTGACAATTAAACTTTTGTCATTTAAGTTTGCAACGTTCCCCCACTCGTGGAAATTAACTCTTTTTAATTTGTAATAATTGTAAAACGTTTCCGAAGAAAATTTTCTCTTTTTTCTTTTTTAGTGCTGGATTTTCTGGACTTTTTATTGGTATTTAGAGTCTACCACTGACTGTCGTCGCGGCACGGCACGGCACGGCAGGGCGTGCTTTATTCCACGGATTGCCGTGGTGTGCCACCGCGTCCCGCGAGCCACATAGGTCATACTAAACTAAGTGAAATAAGATTTTGACAGGCTGGGCTTTCTGCGGGATGCTACGACGTGACGCGGCATGCTTCGGCATGCCGTGACATATCAAAACGTCCTTCGGGCTGCCAAAGCACGCCCTGCCGTACCACGCCGTGACAGTCAGTGCCTTTATGTGCTGAAATAACCTCTTATTGAGTAAGAGTTTTATGGATCTAGGTTGCAATCGTAAAACCTGTTTAATGGACACATGTCTTTATCAATGTCATTAAGGGTGAATTCTATCAAACTTTTATACCTAGGATGAGTGTTATCCTGAGAATAGTCTTAATTTTTGACAATTTTATTCCACGGGTGGGGCGGCCGGGGGGGCAAACTGGAATAATTCGATAAAGCATATTATGACTTTGGTCAAATCAGCCCTTAGTATCATAACTACTCGTTGTGTAAAAAAACTCCTAAAGGCCAATTTCCATAATTATAAACTTTCAAAATCTAGTCGCATGCTCATCTCAATGTCAATCTATGTCAAAAACTTGTCCAAAACGTGCGTAAATTTGACGTATTCTTGATAGATTGAGACTGAGATTAGAAGGCAAATGTCCGCGCTTGCTTTCAGGCAGATACCAATGACACTTAGGTAATACGGGCTGGTGTCCGCAAATCTACGTCAATGCGCGTATTTTGCATACAATGACACTTATGATAAGATCTCACGTTTACCAAAACAATGTATTACTAGCAAATAAACGTTTGATGTGATTTGATTTAAAATACGGGTATTACCTCTCTGATTTACGATACAGAAAGACATCTTGAGAAAACGTGGCCTTAATATTATGAATTCACAAAAACGCAGTGAGCATACGGGCGAACAATACCCGTGCTCTTTTGGCATTATAAACTTTGTTTTCTGTTTTATATAGTTTTAAGGTGTATTTATTTTGCTGTAATGCCAATAAACGCATTTTTCTTTCTTACTTTCTTCATATAAGTAGTTTTTTCGAAACAATAGGAACTGTCATGCTGATAATAATGAATAAATCATTTATTTTCCATATAAAAAAATCCAACTTGTTAGTATTTACATAAACAACAGAAACACTAGTGTTAAGTATATACATCACAAACGTCAAACGACGTCGACGACGTAGGTACAGTTTTCAAACGTCCCTGGTTTAGCAAAACCAACATAATATCTAAATAATGTAACATTTAAACGCGTTACCTTCACCAATGCAGCGGTGTCGCCCCAATATTTTAAACCGATAAAACTAATTTGCGCGCGGTTATTAACGGACAGGGCAAACACAGCTTATCATAACTCGGTTATAAATAAATCGACAAATAATCAATATAATCCGCGCCCAATTTACTTATAGAATTCGGTTAATTATAGATGTGGTAGCCATCGTTTTTAGGAAAAATAAGTACACTAGTTTAAAGGTGTGAGGAACAGTGTGTAACGTTCACTCAACTCCCATAGAAAAGGTCCTCCGATCAGCACGCGTAGCACGACGACGTTCAGTCGACGGAAGAATAGACAAAATGAGACTTTGGCATGCTTTTTTTTTTGTGGATGGGAAATCATCAAATGACCCCTCCCGCTCTGGGTGGAGCAGAAGGGAGTGTCAGACTCTTACTGACTAAAACCCACCCGTGTTCCTTCCTTAGCCCATTGTGTTCCGGGGTAGCGGTAACCCTTTCGGACAATCCCGCTGCCCCGGCAGGCTTCGGCCCTTACGGGCCCCTTCCTTAATGCTGACATCTCTTTGAGGCGCGCGTGGAACACGTACGCGCCGTCCGGCACGGGCCTGGTCCTGATCGGACGGAGAGTTACCCATTACTCTCCGCCCGCAGGCCCGCGCCTACGGTGGCCGGGAGTCGTCACGCGGCTCCCGACGCCCGGAGCGTCTCCCGCGGCGGCTGGGACGTGAGGCTCTCTCCCTCAGCCGTCCCGCCACCTCCTTTGCTAGCATGACTGCTTCGCAGAAGGAGGTGACTGCCTCCCACTCCCTCTTGCCCCGGACCATGGCTTGAACCAGGGCCGGGCGCGAGAGGTCGCCGCCGCAGCCCATCGCCTCTACGAGAACACGGTGGTGCTCCGCCCAAGTGGGACAGATCTCCACCGTATGCTCCACAGTGTCCTCTGGGCGATCCTCGCAGTGGTTCCGCCCGATGGTGTGCAGGAACCTCCCGAAACACCCGTGTCCGGTGAGGACCTGCGTCAGAGTGCGTACAAATATTTCTACAATCTGTCATTTTGTCTATTCTTCCGTTGACAAAACCCGTTTCTACGGCAGTCATGCTACGCATGCGGACGGGTGTTGTGTCTGGTAGGCAACTGCCCTATGATTCATATAAGGTCGTAGTGTATATTACTTCTATGCTAGTTGCGCGGTAAACTCTGCTTGCGAGATGCAGGATTTTGTGTGACGTCAGTATGACGCGTAGTTCACATGTGAACTTATTTTCTAGTCATTAACTCGTCATTAACTCGTCAAATGTGATCGTCCAGGGGTCTATTTAGTAAACCAACATGCGATAAGTGACAGGTCATCTACCAAGCTTTCCCTTACTATTTTTGGAGTCAGCTTCTTGTCTAACCGGATGCAGCTGAATACCAGTATTTTGCATTGAGCTACTGCCTATATCTCACCTCCATAACCCAGGTTTTCAGTAACTTGGTTGTGAAGGTCAAATAGGCTGTAACATTACGTGTAACACGATACCCCTTGGTAAGACTGGTTGTCAGACTATCGGGCTTCTGATGACCAGTACCGACTGTCAAAGGTCCACGAATGACAGCCAGGACCAACAGCTTAACGTGTTTTTCGAGGCACGGCCCCTCCGTGCCTCTCGGTATGTAAAGATGGTCACCCATCCCGTGGTGGGGTCGTCGTGGCGGTGTCACTCGACATCGCCAACGCTTTTAACACCCTGCCCTGGAGTTGCATTGGGGAGGCATTCCGGTATCACCGGGTGCCGACCTACCTCCGTCGAGTAGTCGGGGCGTATCTGACGGACAGAGCCGTCATCTACCCCGGTCGCAACGGGGAATGGAACCGGCGAGAGATGTCGTGCGGTGTCCCACAGGGATCGGTTCTGGGGCCGCTCCTGTGGGACATCGGTTACGACTGGGTGCTGCGGGCCGATCTCCCTGATGGAGTCAGCGTGGTTTGCTACGTTGACGACACGCTAGTCCTGGCGCAGGGGAGGTCGCATCAGGCGGCGGCCGACGTGATGACACGCGGGGTTGCGATAGTCGTGGAGAGGATCCGGCAGTTGGGTCTCGAGGTGGCATTGCACAAGTCCGAGGCCATGTCTTTTCATGGGCCTCGGAACGGGCCGCCTTCGGGATTCCAACTAACGGTAAGAGGGGTTCCGCCGTGGGATCTGGAGGCGATAGTCCTCGCGCGCCTGTACGAGTGGCGCGCGGAGGCACTACGCCGGGGGGAAACTCCGCTGCCGCGGCAAATCGCGGCGGAGCGGACCGACCTCCGGCGCGATCTCAAGGCGGCATGGAAAGAGCGATTGTCGCAACCCAGCGCAGGGCACGCCACGATAGTGGCGATAAGACCCCCTTTGAGGAGTGGCTAGAGAGGCGCCACGGCGGCCTCACCTACCGCCTGACGCAGGTCCTCACCGGACACGGGTGTTTCGGGAGGTTTCTGCACACCGTCGGGCGGGAGGAAACGCCCGGGTGTCACCACTGCGAGGGTCGCCCGGAGGACACGGTGGAGCATACTGTGGCGGTATGCCCCAATTGGGCGGAGCACCGCCGTGTTCTCGCAGAGGCGATCGGCAGCGGCGGCGACCTCTCGCGCCCGGCCCTGGTTCAAGCCATGGTCCGGGGCGAGAGGGAGTGGAAGGCAGTCACCTCCTTCTGCGGAGCAGTCATGCTAGCGAAGGAGGTGGCGGGACGGCTAAGGGAGAGGGCCTCACGTCCCAGCCGCCGCGGGAGACGCTCCGGGCGTCGGGAGCCGCGAGACGACTCCCGGCCACTGTAGGCGCGGGCCTGCGGGCGGAGAGTAATGGGTAACTCTCCATCCGATCAGGACCAGGCCCGTGCCGGACGGCGCGTACGTGTTCCACGCGCGCCTCGAAGAGATGTCAGCAATAGGGAAGGGGCCCGTAAGGGCCAAAGCCTGCCGGGGCAGCGGGATTGTCCGAAAGGGTTACCGCTACCCCGGAACACAAAGGGCTAAGGAAGGAACACGGGTGGGTTTTAGTCAGTAAGAGTCTGACACTCCCTTCTGCTCCACCCAGAGCGGGAGGGGTCATGATTTGATGGATGATTTCCCATCCACAAAAAAAAAAAGATGGTCACCCATCCACGGACCGACTGCAGCAAACGTACCATAACCTGACCGATCGACCTGTGCGGCTGTTTTATCTTAGCCATGGGCCCCTCCAGGTTGACTGGAGACAATCCGAAAATCTTACATTCGAAATTTTTCTACTTTTTTTCGCAGAACCTGTCGTGAAGATTTGACAATTTGTACAGTTTCTAACACATGTGTCGCGTTATTTGTTAAATTAAATAATCCACTCGTATTTACCCTTCGTATGCGTGACCGAGGACCCACGCGAGAAACAATGGCTTTTTAATTGTTTCTGTAATTACAGCATTCAACCGATGAAAGCACGTAGTTATTAGCTTAAAATTTGGCAAGGAAGTGATATTTTCAATGGCATTCCACATCATACTATTATGTACTTTCTAAATTAATCTTGGACAAATTGACTTTCTGTAATGAAAACCATCATAAAGAAATCGGGACTAATAACGATTTGACGTGGTAAATCTCTGTTTGATATTGTAACTAAGGGTAATTACATGCCAAAGATGCCTCACTGCGATACCTCACGATTGCAGTTTGGCTGGCTACCTCGATGACACCTTCGTGTAAAACAAATGTATGCTAATATACACTCAAGCGCATGCCAGGCATTGAGGTAAACTCCCAAGCAGCCCGCGATGTATCGCAGTGACCTCCTTCGGCATGTGTAAATTATAATACATAATCTTTTATGCATATATAAAGCTAGATATAAGTTTAATTAATATAATATTTTAATACTGAAAGTTTCTAATTTACGTGATATTAGATAATGGATACTCACTTCAATATTATTAGTTTTAAGTAATGTTGCTGCGTCGTAACACGGTCATGTACTCACTAGTTTAAGCCTAGCGTGTAACTATGGTTGTGTACATTGTGCATTAAATAAATAATGTGAAAAAGTCAAGTATCTTCAGCATGTAATTATCATAAGTCTGCTGCTTAGTAATTTGAACCATTTGGGCTACGTATTGTTAAAGTTACCTCAAACACCGAGTTTCTATATTCCTCAAAAGTGTAAAAAAGGAACTATTCACAATGTTTGTAACTGATTCCTTCGAAAATTCGAGGACAACTCGTAGCACATCAAAACGTATGGCCACCCTGACATATCCAATAGTTAATATTGTAATTCGATTAATTGAAGCATAAACTGAATAATGAAGTAACTGTTTGTAGTTCGACAATGTGTGTGCTGTGGAGGGCAGGGTTGTCTTAACGGAAATATTGGTAGGTAGGCTCTGGGGCTATAGAGACTTCATTATAACTTGTAATATCGTTAATTTCTTCTTCTTTCGTATCGGTAAGGACTATAGTAAAGTGAGCTGTCACTCCCTAGCATCATTTGCAATGACAGTTCACAACACTTAAATCTTCACGATGAGATTTTTATAGAATAAACCGGCAGGTCTCTGTGTTTGTGTTCTTTTTATTTATATTTAACTATCTTCTGCCCGCGACTTCGTCCGCGTGAAATTTCACCCTCACCCTCTTAGGGGTGGATTTCGAAAAACCCTTTCTTAGTGGATACCTATTCTTCACAAAGAACACACCTAAAATTTCATGTCTCTAGGACCAGCAGTTTAGGCTGTGGGTTGATATATCAGTCAGTCAGGACTTTGAATTTTATATACAAAGTGTAACAAAATAAACGCAAGTCCTGAAAGTAGTTTGTTCATAAATTGACTACTGAATCGATTTCAGTAACTTTTAATATAGGTATGTTTTCAAAAATAATGTATTTTTTCATACTAACCGCCGATTGCACCAAATATAATGAAATCTTATTTCAAGGCAATAAGGTTTAATTTTAAATGCACAAAGTAATGCTAGTGACAACACGATTTTTCTAAAAAAAATAGCAAGCTTTAAAAAAATTTTTGGTCATTGTATTATGCTTTTAACTCAATACTCTAATTAGGGTGTATGAGGTTATGTTACACCTTGTTTAAAGATAACAAGTAACAAAGGAATCAAATTATGTTAGTAACAATATTTCTTAACAATTACATTAGTAAATTTAACCTACACACTTAACCTAACACTGCAATATTCATGCATCATGAATGCCTGGTACAAGTTCAACACCGATGTGAAAAGTTTGCAGCCGCGATTCACACACAAGCAGTCCAGTTTGCTCGCGGTGCACCGCAATATAATGTTGGAGCTGGCCCGCACTCGGCGCACCAGGGAAGCATATCTTTTTCGCATCGTAGCGTAGAAGCAACGACACGAGCTTCAGCAAACATCCCTGAAGCGCTACAGAAGCGGAACAGCCCTATCTACGAGTACAGCCGGAAGGCATTATTATATTGTATGCGAAGGGTGCTGTACGATTTTTGAGTGTAATCTACCCATAGGCTGCACGTGTAAAACGAGGTACAATATGTACTGTTATAACTTCTCCACTGTACTTTTAGGTATTAATGTTTTGATAAGTTAATCGAACTATCTCCTTACAACATGACCCAAGTAAAAGGCAACCATGCTGACCTAGAATCCACCTCTAATCTAACTATTATGAAAACGGACATACGTGCATACATATAACATCCTAAACTTACCGTTCAAAATGGCCGTCGCCTGACAAGTGAAATATTACAGCCAGTTGCCGACGTGGATGTTTTGAGATAAATTTACTACTCGTATGAATGGACGTTTTAGCGTTTGTTATAAATAAGTCTTTTTCATATTATTTATTTGCATTCCATAACGATGTAGAGGTATTACAATAGCTTAAAGCTAAGGTACAATTATGGACCCTGTAAGGCGCTGCAAAAGGTATAAAATTAATTCTTAAAATAAAAATAAATTTAGGACACAAATTATCAAATAGCCATTTTTAAAAATATGTTATTAGCAATAAATAAGTAAATATAACATTTTATTTTATTGAGATCAGTCTGTTATAGGTTGTGGCACATAATAATTATTTGGTAAAGTCAATTAAACATATAAATGATTCATCACTGCACAAGCCTTAATTACCGAATACCTAATTTAATAATAATAATAATAATAATAATAATCGTTTATTAACCATATCACGTTATTACATTTCCTTATAAATAAAGTACAAATAAACTACTAAAATTATTGTTACAAGGGAAACATAATTATAATATTTTAACTTGTGGCGTCCACACTAGGTCGAGCCTGTCTCGTGGAGTCCTTGAGAAATTTTTAACAATTTAAATTAACAAGGTCGATACTGTATTGTAAAATTTATTACATAAAAGTTTAAAAAATTAACGCAATATAAAATCAAAAATAAAGAGTTGAAAAAAAAATATAATTTAATCGTTTGGTTTATGTTTGGTTAAAAAAGCAATTGTTTGAAATAGGGTGTGTCGTAGGTGTACCTAGGTATTTATTAAATTGAATTTTGGCAGGGATGTGTCTAAGAGGATGATAAAATAAGAATGTATGATTAATGGTTATGAAATGGTTAGGGAGGTAGCGTGAGAGTAATGGTATGAGTGGTTTGTGATAAGTACAGCCATTTAATCTGTACAAATCACAAAGGCCAGTCTCAAAATCGCCATATCTATGGGAATACCCGAATACTTACTAAACATCATATACACACTTCGAGCCACAAGTAAAGTAGTAATGGTCCACTCTCATAATGAGCCTATAAAGTTCCCACTGCTGGTACATAGGCGTGTTTTCCTTCACCATTTTGAGAGCAGTGGTGATGAAATTATATACACAAAGTAATGTGCCTGGCTAGGTTCAAACTCACGACCTACAATAGGCTTGCCAACTAAAAAAATCTAATTATTCCGTCAGTTAGATTATCAAAAAATATTTGACCCGTATTTTTTCTTTTGTTACGTACCTACTTAAACCAAAATTGACAAAGATACGACCCTTTAAGAATTCTCAATACGTAACACCTTGGTATATTTTTTAGTGCGTTCTGACGTCACGAGCCCCCACTCCCGAGTTTTGATGCGTTTTATCTTTGTCAATATTCAATGATTTATAAAAACAAAAAATAAATGTCTATTATTTTCCAATACTCTAACTGATGGACTAAATAGATTTTCAATTTATTGATGGTGGAAACTAGCCTATTCGTAAGTTGAGACCGATACTACACATGGCCCACTCTATTAGCTAAGATCTAACCACGCTAGTATCTAAACTAGTATCAAAACGAACTTATTTTTAAAATAAAGTAACCTTTTATTAAACGAACTAAAAAGCTCGGACGGGACAAGTGATATATTATAGCGACTAGCCAACGTGAATGTATTACATAAATGTTACTTTGGACATATAAATGTTCACTTGAATGGGATTGTGGGCAGTACTTCTTACCCGTCTGTCTTCTTTGGAATGTATTTATAAATGTTGTGAAGGAAAAGCGTGTTTGTTGGTATTATTTGTGGGTGACAAATGAAGGATTTAGAAAGGGTTTCACAGAGTTTGGACAAACGTTTCCTTTGAAATGATTGAAGGTGGAATTACTGGATACATCATCTTGGATTTTGGATCTTGTGTTGCGGTTTGAACATGTCAAAATAGAATGGACGGGCTCGAATGTATTATAGTAACAAAAAAAAATCCTGCTACTTGCCAAAGGCGTAGTGCGAGCTACGCCGTAGCGCTGCGCGTAGCGGATGGCGCTACGCGAAGTCCACGTTATGTGAACTATGATATTATACTATATACGGGATGAAATTGAATAGGTACGCCAAATTAAAATATCTAATTCAACGTGTTATAAAGTAAATCAAGGGCTGATAATTAATCGACAGATAATTTTTATTCGTGGAATAAAATTGACGTCCGACAGTTTTGTATGGAAGAACTGTCAAAAATTCAAAATTATTCCTCTGATGAAGTTATCTTGGCGTTGAAAAAATCAGCTCTTAGATCATGTCAGCGATCTGGCAACGTCGTCGCGCGCCTATTTTTTCGTAGGAACGGTTAAAATTAGCTAAATAACGCGTTGTTAACTCGCTTGATATTGTAAACTCTGCGATGAATAGATTGTTTTTCTTATTTGTTTTGATAACATGCTCGAGAACAGATACACAAGAAGTTGGCAGATTCGTCTCAGATTTAAGTTGTTGTAGATTTTCTTGTTTATCTCTCATAACTTTTTTTAATATTTTGTTGTATGTATGTATTTATTCTTATATTTTTTTAGTTATAATTTTTTTCTAATTTGTTTTCTGTTATTGCACCTACTGTGTATTGTCTCTGCATCGCCCTAAGGTAGACTGGTAGAAAATGCCCAAGGCATTAAGTCCGCCTTTGTACAGTTTTTACTTGTGCATAAAGTTTTAATAAATAAATAACATTTTTTTTTTAAATAAAAACTTAACGCCTTTTATTTATTTTATCTGATATATGTATCTGGTTAATTGTGTCTTTTAGTCTGTGCTAAATAAATATATCGACGCCTTAGTTCACAATTGCACTAACTACAAAATTTTCAGTTTTTACTTTTTTAATGCCAAATACACAAAATTTCATGCTCTTTCGTTTCCGCGCATCGAAATACCGTTATTCCGTCTCTTTCTACCAAAAACGTGGGTCACAGTTGTATTAAATGAGTTCGTTTAATGTTCCATGAATGTGGTATTATACTAATGATCTTTATTTTTGTTAAACCAATCAAGATAGATGGAGTAAAAGGACTAGTCTTATGAATAGATGCATATTTTTTTATTATTTTACTTGGATTTTCTACTGTTCTCGTCTAAACTTTAAAAAACTTTAAAGCTCTCTCCTCAAAAATGTGAATTTCGTAGTTAGTGCAATTGTGAACTAAGGCATCGATATTTTCTGTCTTCAAATAACCATCCTAGTGACTGACCGATAGTAACCAACATTTACCCGTCATTAAATTCCCCGTAACCTAACCCACACGCCACCCAACCCGATAACCACAATTCATATCCCTGAAAAACGATAGCTCATAATAAAACCGACGCGCGACGTTGCCAGACTTCTGTATAGAGTGACTCATTAAGCCGGCGACACACGAGCGTCAACAAACGCGCTTGTCAAACGATGATTATTCTTGCCTAGAGATAGCTCACCTATCGTGAGCTGAAAGAGCCCTTTGATAGCTAAGCTTTTCATGCTACGTGAATAGTGTCTGAACTGGATATGGGTTAGAGGAATGAGGATAAGAACTTCAGGAGGTGTGAAAGTGTTGGATTATAACATTTTTTTTATCATTAACATTCAAAGCCGATCCCTTGGGAGAAGCAAGCTAAATACTTACCTGCCGGGGCAGCGGGATTGTCCGAAAGGGTTACCGCTACCCCGGAACACAAAGGGCTAAGGAAGGAACACGGGTGGGTTTTAGTCAGTAAGAGTCTGACACTCCCTTCTGCTCCACCCAGAGCGGGAGGGGTCATTGGACGATTTCCCATCCACAAAAAAAAAAAAAAAAGCTAAATACTTAGGTGTTATCATCGACCACTACTACTACTACTTACTTTCAAAGAGCACCCAAGAAGTCTGGCAAAGCCCAGAAGAACATCTTTAAGACCGACAAGAAGAAGAAGAAGCACAAAGGGAAGGTGAGTTACGCCATCTAAGTACCTATTACTTTTAGGGAAAGATACTCTGGTATACTCTGATCTCATACTCTTTAGATTATTAGTTTTAGCTCTTTTTTAACTTATTATTTACAATTTTGATATAATATATATCAAAATTGTAAATAATAAGTTAGTATAGATTTGTAAAATGACCGCATTTTCGCATTGGGTACAGACGCTAGCACATCAAGCTACCCGAAACTGTTAAATTTTCCCAATCAACCTTGATCCTTGCTATAACCCTAAGGTTGAAAATCTAATAAAGAGAAATTTGACAGATTGTAGTAGCTTGATGCGCTGGCGTCAGATTTTAATAAATATATAAAATGCTAAAAAAAAAACTGAAATAAAAAAAATAAAAAATTATAATAAAAATAAAATTAATAAAAAAAAATAATAATTATAATTAATAAATTATAATTATTATTTTTATTATTACTAAATTTATGCTATGTAAACCATGTTGTTCATATTAGAGTATCAAGAAACTTTCATTAAGAATATAATTAAACGTGCTATAAGTATTCGGCCCCGACTTACGAGTGAGCAGTGGTGGTTGGGTGGTATCGGCCCCAAATTATGAGTTGTCGATCGTGAGTTCGTGGTGGATTACGGACCACTCCCTCTCACAGAGAGGAGGCCAGTGTCTCAGCAATGGGAACAGTAAACGCTGATTATGCTGTGCTATATTGTAGTGCAAAAATCATGTTGTTGAACTTTAATGACGCAAAGCATTAAAGGGTTACCAAAATAATATTTAGCTTAATTATCATAGAACCAAATAGTGCATTAGTAGGTAATTTGACATAATAAGCAGTTGCTGTTGTATAGAATTTTATATTAATTTAGATCGATGACGGTTTCTAAACAAATACAACGTGTAATGTTAAATGCGCAAAACCTCATACACCCCAATTAGAGCATTGAGTTAAAAGTATAATACAATGACCAAAACTATTTTTTTAAAGCTATTTTTATTAAGAAAATCGTGTTGATCCTAGTATTAGTTTATGCATTCAAAATTGATTCTTATTGCCTTAAAATAAGACTTAATTTTCTTTGGCTCAATCGGCGGATAGTATGGTAAAATACATAATTTCTGAAAAAAAACCTATAAGTATTAAAAATTACTGAAATCGATTCAGTAGTCAATTATGAACAATAGTGCCAATGACACACATAATAATAATAGTGCCAATGACACACATAATAACACACGGACAAAGTGTTTATATCAATATCAGACTCTAAGAAAGTTGAACGAACTTGTGTAAAGTACAATCAACACTATTCTAAGTTTTAAAATAAGTATCACGTAAAAAATTAAGTTAGATTAAAATTGCTTATTAGTCTTATAGGCTAGATTGTAATTAATTATTAAGAACCTAGTTCTTTTTAATAAAGGATAAAAAAAAAATTAAGAACAAACTATTTTCAGGTTTTGCGCATTTAACGTTACACGTTGTAAAATAAAGTAACAACATTGAAACTCCTATACGAGGCCAAAAGGCACCTATCTCAGCATGATGCGCTGGTATTTTGATAGGGGCCCGCTGAGGTGTCACGGGCAGTTGCAGAAAAAAAATAATTATAAAATAGATATACTTACTTTTTATTATGATAATTATTAGCAAATAAAAATCCAAAATGAATTTCATCCACGCTTCAGAGCCAGACTTAACCTCATTACTTGTCTATGCCTTAAGTGTCAGAGGCACTCTGTGGCATTGCTGTGACAAACAAGCAACTCACTTTCGGGATTAGGATTTAACTTGGAGAAAAATTCAAATATGACACAACCAGAAATTTACAACAAAATAAAAATATGATACAACCACAAAATTTATGAATGCCAATGCAAATGAACGATGTTTACTCTTTAATGAACACCACAATGTACCTACAGACAAAGTTAAAGGCACAGATAACCCCGAAAAAAGTAAAATATTTGCTCCAATATTTTTACATTTTAGTAAAAACATTCTCTTCCACATTTCTTCAGTCTAACTCCCGCAGTGACCTACGCGACCTGTCCTGATTACATCATGAAGTGTATTTTTAACTGAATTGCACATGAATATGTTGAAATGGTTACGTTGAAATTTCAGAGTTGTTTTCACTGAAAACTTTCACGTAATGTGCGCTGTTTTATATTTATATTCCGTTTAAGTAGTTATGTATAGTGAAAACGTTCGGGACATATTTGCACACATAAATGATAAATGATTTTATTTCTGTAATTAGGTTTGTACAAACACTTTTACACGTCAATCATATTTTTAAAAACAAGATGCGGTCGGCGTTTCCTATCTGACTACTCTGAGAAGAAAGGCCGAAACAAACTCTGATTTTTTCACAGCTTCAAGGGACCGCAGACCTGAGTATATGGTTTTAATTTCAACTCTATACCTCCACGCGTTCCCGAGATAAAGGGTTTTGACACACAGACTGACGGACAACAAAGTCTATAAGGGTCCCGTTTTTTCCTTTCGAGGTATGGAACCCTTTAAAAAATCTGTCTATTGAATTGGGAGCGGTGCTGACTTCTCTAAGTTCGACGTGGAGGTTTTGATAATGTTGCGTAGAGCTTGCTGGCCGGTTTTTTTTTTGGTAGCCCGTATCGTCCCACTCCTTGAAAATGGCCTTCCTCCTCCACTCCGTTCATTGTTCGCGAGCCCGCGCGTCCTTCTTTCAGTTTTGGCGGTATCTGTTCAGTTTGTCCCGGTGTCCCGGCTCTCAAAACGGTGAAGGAAAACATCGTGAGGAAACCGGCATGTCCTAGAACCAAAAATTCGAAGATAAGTGACATCTACCAACCCGCACTGGACCCGCGGGGTAGATTATAGCCCACTGAGATCTAGAAGAGAGATGGACCCAGCAGTGGGAACATTATAGACTGATTATGCTTATACTATACTCCTTAAAACATAACTTGATCTCTGCGACAGCTCTCAGTAAAATCACGCCTATGAAGTCCTGAATTTCATAATAGTACAGATAGTATCTGTCAATGCCATACTATATGGGCATGCCGACCTAATTTATAGTGATGGGCGATGATTCATCGCGACCACAGACTATCGATATTTTAAATAAAACTTACCTAATTTAAAATTAATTTATCTTTTAAATTTATAGTATATTTCAATATCATAACATTATTTACATTTGTACATACTTGATCTAAAACAATAGTGAGTAAATAAAATTCAATTTCTTACCTACTCATGTAACATTCCATCCGTCAACGTCCCATCCTTGGGTTTCTGGAGAAGACACGCCGCGTTTGGCTCAAAGGCCGTGTTATCTGGCCATAACTAAATTAAATCCAATTATATGTTAGATTAGCATCGATAATAGTAAGAAACGTCGATAATTTCTATCGACAATTTTTTTGTATCCTGACAACCCCAGGAATGTCAGTTTGACATATGTCGCAGAGATCAAGCTATCTTTTACGTAGTATAAGCTCCATTGATCGTTGGTAGACTTTGAGTTTAGACTTTTGGATTTTAGTCAAAGACCAAGTTTACCTGTGTGAGGTTAAGACAGTTTTATAGAATGCTAACTTCTATGTTGTTAAATTAGTCACCTACATAAGAAAATATGTACAGACGCCAGCACATCAAGCAACCCGTAACTGTAAAATTGTCCCGATCAACTTTGAACCTTATGTATTAGCGATAAAGTTGAGAATGTACTAAACAAATTAAAATCTTGTAGTAGCTTGATGTGCTGGCGTCTATACTATGGTTTAAAAATAGAAATTTTCTGTCAATAGTAAATACACAGACAGAATGCTTGCAAGTTCAAAAATTGTTACTTTTTTAACCAATTGTAATATGCGATGGGATGCATGAAGAAGCCTCTCTAACCTCGTGTAGCGCATTTGTTCTGCCTCTAGTTTAGTAACTCAACTGAACCGAGCGCTCGGCGCATCCAGGAAAGTCACACCCAACATCTTATTTGACTGGCCATTTTTTCACTTGCGGTGGTAGTGCTAACGCCCGCCTGGTTTGCGACCACCCTCCCACCGGATTCCGGTGTCAAGCAGCCTGCTGTGTTTCGTCGCTGCGTTCGTCCCATCGTAGACCCCATCCATTGCTTTCCACCGCCTGGTCAATAGCGAGCCCATTCAGCAATAAAAAAAGTATTAAAATCAAAGTTGCTGTTACAACTGGTAGAATGACAGCCAGTTACTTATTGTTTTAATCGGCTAAACTCTTGCATCTGTAGTATCCACCAATGCCGCAGTGGATTCAGAATTAATATCTCCGTAATATTATAACAATGATAAAGTTAGAGCTACGTCGGACACGCGTTACTTACCCCTCCCTGTGTCAACTATCCCTCCTGCTTCACTAGATCTGCGTGGTGCGTGGCATAAGATTCAGGAGTTTACGTAATCACTTCAATTTCCTCAAGCATTACGTGTATATAGGGAATAATTGAGTAGGAAGCTTTATATTTTTTATTATGTATCCTAACGGGGGCCCAATTCTGTAGGTATTATTCCCCGCGAAATCTTACCACGTGGTCAATATAGTGTATTGGTATTGGCAAGACAGAGTGCGGTGCTAGGCGGCAGGCAGCGCCAATAGTTTAGGTATTTGCGTTTTACGGCGAAAATAATGGTAAAAAAAAAACAAAAAACTAGTGACCTGCTTTATAGTTAGTTCAATTAGTATACAAAGTTTCATGATCTAATTTGAAGGATTTTTTTAATGCCAGCGATTTATTGTTCGGTTTGGAGGTATCTTTGGATTGTTTTTCTATTGAGAAAATTTTATGTAGGTAATCGTGTTTTAGTCAAACATGAGACCCTCAACTTTACCATATATTTATTTCAAAATGAATGCTGCAGTATTTTCGACATAACGAAAGATTATGCTAAGCTATTTGAGGTAGTATAATTAGGCTCTTAATGGTCGGATTAACTAAGGAATTGACTTGGTTTCAAAGTAAGGAATCTTTAAGTGGTCATAGTGAATTAGGGCCCAGGAGCGAATAGGTAGCTTTATTTATTTTTTGATTTTGGAATGACTGGAGAACTATGTAGTTTTTGGAGCTAGTTTTTGCTTTTTATTTGCAGGACGATGATGAGCTAAGTCGATTGTGTTTATTTACTTTACTGTTTTATATATTTTATTAATATTACCTATGTTTTTAAATAATAAAGTTGAATATTGTAAGTTAGTTATTGGTAGTAAGTTGTTATTGTTGTTTTAGTTGAATATATTTTTTGTTTTAGTTGAATAGTCCGCCTTTGTACCTTTTTGTGCGAAAAGTTTAAATAACTAAATAAATAAATAAATATTCTCCTATGGGAATGGTAGGGTTAACCCGATACCTGAGTGGCAATGCTCGTAATTTTAAGAACGTTCACAGTCTGATCTCAGTCTCAATCTGTCAAAAAATACTGAACTAATTTCCCTACATTTTAACATTTTTTTGACGCCGATATGAGACTGCGACTAGATTTTGAACGTTTTAAATTACGAGAATTGGCCCGCTGATATCCGATCTTTTTCGATTATTGTATACTCATACATACATGTTCGTATGTGTACTTAACGTCTCTATAGTATCAGGTTTGCCCTACCATTCCCACATGAGAGATACGGATTCAGAATTCAATTTTATTATTTGAAAAAATATATAGAAGAAATGCCAAAACAAACTCAGAGGTGATCATGATCTCTTTAAGTCCAAACATTATCCCCTTTATTCATAAACGTTGCTTATGGTTAAGTAGTGATTAGCGTCAGTAACATAGATTTTTGACGTTTGAACGTCATTTAACTTTAATCCTACTAATATTATAAATGCGAAAGTTTGTGAAGATGGATGGATGTTTGTAAGAGTAACAAACATCCATCCATCCTCACAAACCAACCAGGATTAACACATAGGATGCTTTTTATCCCGATATTCCCACGGGATCGAAACTTACGCGGGTGAAACCGCGGGGCGCAGCTAGTCGTTTATAAATAAACTCCCTTATTATTAAGATATTATGTGAGTCTAATAACACAGGGTGGCTATTTCTGGAAGGGCCTTTTCAAGAGCCATTGCAGTTTTAAGTTGACCTGTCCCTACAGACGGCTTGCATGCATGACATCGAGTAGCTCAACCCTATATTAAGGAGCTCAACGACCCGTCACGCGACGCTACCAGATCTGCAGGACATTTGCGTAAGCCATATAAACAGTACTTAAAACCACCAGACAGGAAGTTATGTATTCCATCTAGCCTACATGCTACTAACATTCACAGTCAGTGCTCTTTTTAAATGCACGGCTACACTCGCGATAGCGAGAACTAAGTACACTTCGCGCTTCTGTTGTACATCGATACGTTGAGCGGTGTTAGGAATGGGTTGTATATCTGTTTCATTAGTCATAGACAACATACTGTAAACATCATTGTCTATTACAGCTAATCATTACTAACAAAAATATATTCACAAAAATTACTTTTTTACTATTTACAATACACATAATATTTAAAGTCATATTTAACAATTCTAATAATTATTAACACTCCACATCTTTATAGTAAATTATGTAGTCAGCTATGTAAGAAAACCGAATGTGCATGAAGACTTGAAATGGAACACGCACGATGGTCGGCAATAAAAAGGAGATTCAAAGATTCAACGGCCACAGTATTCGCCCTTGCTCAAAGTCGATTGCGCACTCGTTTTTTACTCAGAATCTAGACATTCATTATTGTCCTAGACTCCTCTCATTTTCTAGACGTTTCATGTTATATCTGTTCTGTTCGTTTTTAGTTTGGTTCTACGTCTTTGTTATTATCCGCTACTTGTTGTAATGAAGGAAGTGCCGAGGTAGGCAGAAATACAAGTTATTCGTGAAAAGCGCTTTTATTAAATCTACACCGGAATACTTCACGCCTGTTCCTGTTCCATGTAACTAACAGTTCCAAAAACCTGTTACAAAATAACAGGTTGTTATTTCGTACTATGTGGGAACAAACTATTGTATGTTCTCTGTTAACACGTTGATACTTCTCTTTCTAACTAAGGTGTTACACCTATGCGAGAAAAGGAAAGAGCTTGTGACGGACGATGTAACAGGTTGTCACAGTGTTACAGTAACATTTTTTATCTTATTGTGATTAAGGTAACTGCGTGTCATAAGCATGAATATTTAGAGAAAAGCTTGTGACTGGATGGATTCTGTTATCTCTTCGTGGGACAGTAGTTGTTTTTTCAGTTTGTTTGCCACAGTTTCAGTCTGTTATCTTGTGATACCTGTTTGTTACAATATACACGCCTCACTCCTAAGGGGTGTGCGAGAGAGAGCACGTCAAGTGTAGTTCGCTTTATCGCGACAACGTGGCCGTAGCATTAGAAAATATCTATTGCTCGTACATTGTTAACTTCTCAAAACCAATTTCAATTCTAAAGCACTTAGTTTATAACGAGTGAGTCTTCCAGTTAACGACAAGTTCTCTAAAGGTCAATAATACAGTCTCCTTTAGACGTAATTTTAAGAAACTTCCGTTCAATATTCAGTTAGTTTTCGCCGAAATTCTGCACGAGTCTCTATGAAATGTAACTCGACCTCCTACAAGTCCGAGAAATTCCTACCCGCTATCATCTCCTAACGTACACACTCAACATCAAATTGAATTTCTATTAATCGGGCAAGTTCTGGGTACCGCTAAATCATCCTAGTTGAGCCGGGTGTAACTGGGCATAACCGATTGTAACCGACATAATAGGCCTCCGTAACCGGGTATCGGTTTTAGGGGATACCCGTCCGGTCAAAGGAACGGTATAAACTCTTTAAAATTATATCACTTTACGGTCCGTTTATCCGTTTTTTTTTTTTAGAAATTGGTAGACGTAGCGTACTGTTAGGATGGCGCTACGTGGGTCCTTTTTAATTTAAACACTTTATTTGCTATTACAGAAACTAATTTAATAAAAAAAGCTGTACACGAAAATATTACAATAATAAATATGTACCTAATTGGACAAAATTTGTGAGTTGACTGCGCTGCTTTCATAGCGAGCAGTTTTATACAACGTGTAACGTTAAATGCGCAAAACCTTATACACCCCAATTAGAGCCTTGAGTTAAAAGCATAATACAATGACCAAAACTATTTTTTTAAAGCTAACTATTTTTATTAAGAAAATCGTGTTGTTCCTAGCAATAGTATATGCATTCAAAATTGAGTCTTATTGCCTTAAATTAAGACTTAATTTTCTTTGGCTCAATCGGCGGATATTATGGCAAAATACATCATTTTTGAAAAAAAAACCTATATTAAAAGTTACTGAAATCAATTCAGTAATCAATTATGAACCAACTATTTTCAAGTTTTGCGCATTTAACGTTACACGTTGTAATACATGTATTTTGAAATCGGCAATTTTAAAGTAGTGATGGAAATTATTTATAACAGTACGTGGAATATGGAGGCAATTTATTATTGTTATATTAAGGTTACGAAAAGAAAAATTGCTGGCATTACTGTATGAGAACCGAACACTTAATTTTAAGCCACGTTGAGTTTCTTTGGCAATCGTTTAGAATCTAATCTCAACCGTAATAAAATTATGCACGATACATGTAACAAGCATAATATCGGTCACCTTCGAAGGGTATAACTAAGCCTTATAAACAACGATGCCATAAAGTGCACAGGCCTTAAAATACTATGATTTTATGATCAAGTATCATAACATTTCGGCCTATGTATTGTATTTTTTTTATCTTATCGTAAACTGCACCGGTTGACGTCATCACGTCAAAACTGGCTGTCGTTAAAAACCAGCGCTGGTGCTCTGTCTCGCATACGGTGTCCGTTTTGCGTGGATGTGACGCATATTTCCCCCAAACTTGTCGTTTTTTTTGTGTTTGTGTTCTTTATTTGCGTCCTGTTTACAGCAAATAAACGTATTTTCTTTCTGTCTTATGATATCATTGACCATTCTAAGAAGAAAGTCGAGTTAGTGACGTTACACACAAGTGATAAACGTTTCGTCAGGGATACACCGCTGTATCGCGTGTGTAGATAATAAAGCATATCAACGTCATGTAGCTCGACATAGGAGCGTGGCAAAATAATCTGCGTTTCGATGGCCTGCCGGAATCTGAAGCGACGGCTAATATTCGGAATTACCTAGAGTGGATTCTAACTGAGAGTCGAAGCCTTTTTAAAAGTCATAAACATTAGTGGTCTTGTGATAAAAGAGAATTCATTACATATCGAGACCCCTCCGTATCTCGGAAAGTACAGACGCCAGTAAATCAAGCTACCCGAAACTGTAAAATTTTCCCAATCAACTTTGAACCTTATGCATTAGCGATAAAGTTGAAAATCTATTAAAGAAATTTGACAGATTGCAGTATCTTGATGTTGTTGTTTCCAGCTGTCATTGGTATATCTTATGACTGTCGTTATAAGTCGATAGAAACCCGAAGTAGCCTTACCTAAGGGTGTGTTAAAGTATAAGTAGTGTTCCAGACCGTATTTCGGCCACGGCGGCCAATCTTAACGGGGACTAGCCTTCGGCGCGGGATATATTATAGTGTACAAGTGTGCGCGCAGACACATGTGAACTCTCTATTCCCTCATTCCCTTAGTTCGTTGGGACGGCTATCCGACACGACCGGAGAGAGATCAGGCGCAGGACCAACGGCTTAACGTACTTTCCGAGGCACGGGGGTCAACTTCCAAACTCCGGACTGTTACTAAGAAATTCCTAATGGAAAACTCAATAACACTTTGTCCGACCCTGGAATCGAAACCAGGACTCAACGCTCAGCTCTCCTGCTTGCGACCACGAGACCAAGGGGGCAGTTTCGTTATCGTGTAACTTAGTAACTCGATAAAGGAGCTCAAATCAGCTGCATCCGTTTAGATTGGAAGCCGATTAAATACGAATACATGGGAAAAAGGCTAGTCCGAATTCCGATAAAGTGAAATTGTTATAATTTGCACGCTTTATAAATGGATGGTTTTGCGGTATGCAGTCCGGAGGACGCTATTAAGCACCTTCTTAGTCACCTTTTAAGATACTCACAGCACAGCATTATATTTACCAAAAATTATAGTAGCAAGGGATAATGTTATTTTGTATTAGTTTCAGAAACGTGCATTGAATACAATTCCACAAATATTATAAATTCGTATGTTAGTAATTCGTATGTTATTCGCATAAGCTAACGGCTATGTTATGTTATAAAACAAAGAAATTACACAATTCCATTAAAAAAATAAGGCAGTATTTCAAATAATTAAGTGAACGAATGAACGCAGTCAAAAGAGAAAATTAAAAACGTTGAAATCCCGCCATTTCAACGACTTGCTCGTTCAGTCTCTAGAAATAAAAGAAAGAAAATAAATTTATTTCAGTTTAAAGTAATTTCGTCCTATTTGCTCCATCAATTAAAAAGTGTTATTTTTTATAATAATTTTTCTGCATCGTTCAAGCTTGAGAGGAGCGCTAATATCGTGGTCCTTTGAGTCTGAAACACAGAGTAAAACTAAATAAAATTTAAAAGTAGTAGAGGGCTTGGTGTACTCGTATGTTGTGAAAATTCTTGAAGTAGTTTAATGGGGATTTTAATTTTTTCTGGCTTCAAGCACTCCCGTCACCCAACATAGGCACTATGCTGGGTGATACCACCTTCTGGCTCGCTACCTGTCTGCGTTTGGGCGCTCCTTGCGGGGCTCCACATCGCTGTCAGTGCGGTGAAGTTGTCGATTGCCTCGGACACCATGGCCTATCCTGCAGTAGGAGCGCAGGCCGGATAGCACGGCACGCCAGCATTAATGACATCATCCGTCGTGCTCTTGTCACCGCCGGGGTGCCAGCTGTTTTAGAGCCCAACGGCCTGGCACGCGACGATGGGAAGAGACCAGATGGAATGACCATAATGCCCTGGAAGTTAGGCAGACCTTTGGTGTGGGATGCAACTTGTGTCGATACCCTTGCGCCATCCCATCTTCCTAGCACGGCGGGCTGTGCTGGGGCGGCTGCTGCAGGTGCAGAAAACCTCAAACGGCGAAAATATTCCAACCTGATTGGGAGTTATATTTTCGAGCCGTTTGGGGTTGAAACTCTAGGGCCATGGGGTCCGAGTGCCCACCTGGTTTTTCGAGATATCGCCAAGCGGTTCTTCACGTGACCAGAGGGCTGGCCTTTTTCTTGGCCAAAGAATTAGCATTGCCATACAACGTGGTAATGCTGCCAGCCTTTTGGGCACTGTTCCTGTTGACAGCGATGCGGACGAATTTTTCGATGCCCTATGATTCTTATTTTATACCTGTACATATTATTACACACATCAAAAGTGTCTAGGGATCAACATATATTTTTGCAATAACTTTTCTCCTGATTGATATTAATTAAAATTTTCTTTAAGGATTCATCAAATAAAGTGTTTTCGTTTGTCACAGTAACGATAAACCAAGTCACCTTTGCATTAATAAAGAAATTTGCCATTTTCCTAATAAAGGGATTTTTGACATTTGAACCACTAACACAAAAGTTCGAAAAAAAGACTGAAATAACAGTTTTCTCTAAAATTTTATGGGGTAACTTAAACAATTAATAATCCGTGTTTCTACCGCGAACACTAACAACACAAGAACATCGGTTTGGCATACTCAAAATGAGTTCATCCAAATCACGCTGTGGAATGGCCGCCCATGTTCGTTGCAACAACAAAAAAAGGTCTTCTTGCGACTGGATACCCTCCATATTCGGCAGAGCTCTTCTCTGTAGCATATCCCATGCATGCTCAATCGGGTTCAAGTCTGGCGACTGAGCAGGCCAGGGCAGGACATTGATGTTAGCTGCGGCGAGAGTCTGTCTTACAACTCTTGCGGTGTGCGGTCGTGCATTATCATGCATTAACTGAAATAAGGGACCGATTTGCACTTGTAGAGGAACGATGACGTCTGATACAATCGTCTCAGCATAAATTTGAGCGTTGAGGTTGCCTCTGATCCAAATCAACTCAGTTCTTCCGCCGATCCAAATACCCGCCCATACCATGATGGTTCCACCACTATAAGGATGGACTTCCTGGCAGGATTTTAATCGCTGTTGGCGTCCAGGGGTTCTCCAGTGTCGTATACGTCTTGTATCCGGTCTCATACCAAAACGAGACTCATCAGAAAAGCACACGAAACGCCATTGTTCTTCTGCCCAATTTCTGTGTTCAAGAGCCCATTGATATCGAATCCTACGATTGTGCATTGCTATAGGTGGTACCCGTAGCGGTCTTCGGGAATGAAGGTTCACTTCATGCAAGCGGTTTCTGACTGTTTGGTCGCTAATTAAGTTCCCTGAAGAGTGATGAAGCCTCACGGCTAACATCATGGCGGTTATTGTTGGAGCTCTTCGAGTTAAGATTTGAATGTATCGGTCTTGTCTCCGTGTGGTGCAGCGATACCGTCCTCCATGGCGCTCAGCCACGGTACCAGTGCTTCGGTAACGTGTCCAAAGTCGACTGATAACACTCTGACTTGTATTCAGAGCTAAAGCCACAGTACGTTGCCGGGAACCAGCTTCTATCATTCCCACGGCTCTGAGCATTTCTTCCCTGCTTAAATGACGTCGCCGCTCCATAATAACGTTGGTTTTAATCAGTAGTAGGGAAACAGTAGCACTAATAATGTCTTCAATGCGTTGTATGTTTTTATAGGGAAAATATTGACAGCTGATTTTCATCTTTTACTCGAATTTGATTCACAGTTCCTGATTCAAATTATGAAATGCACCAAAAAGGATCCATATAAATTTATAAAATCATAAATTTATTACAAAGCCACATCTCAATCTCAAGAAATCCGCATAAAAATGCTTGATCCCTAGACACTTTTGATGTGTGTATTTTAATTGTTAGCTTATTTTATGTAAATAGTAGGTCACATCAACTTATTAAGTACCTATATCTATAATTTGTATGGCGTAAATAATATAGTGTGATAATATGAATGAGCGCCTCTAATTCACGAGATTATGGGTTTAAATATGGGGATTTTCATAAAAATAAATTGGAAATAGATCGAACCTAAAAATATGTAATACTAGCTGCACCCCGCGGTTTCACCCGCATAAGTATCTTATTTTCTAATCAAAGTCATGCGTTACCGATGTGCTAATTGTCATTCAAATCCGTTCAGCCGTTTTAGCGTGAAAGCGTAACAAACAAACATTCAAAAAATCAAATAATTCCTCTTTATAATATTAGTTTAGATTGAACACTAATGTAATGATTGCGCCTCTTTTTGTTAAGGTGAATGCGCTGTGGTAGACAACGAAATTCAAATTTTCTTACGTTTTTTGCAATTTGCAGGTCAGTGTCAGGTTGTATCTTGATCAAAATTTGATTCGCGACTACAACAGGTACGTATTTACAGAATTACAATCATTAAAAACATTAATACATCTTTCTAAGTTAGATTTGTACCTTAAGCACTTGTCCTTATGAGATTTGTTGTTATGGTACAAATCTAACTTAAGAAAATGTATTAATTATTCTAATGATTATAATTCTGTAAATATTTACCTGTTATAGTCGGGAATCAAATTTTGATCAAGATAAAACCTGATACTGACTTGCAAATTGCAAAAACGTAAGAAAATTTGAATTTCGCGGGCTAACACTGCGCCATTCACCTTAAACTCAAATAATTCCTATTTTGGTGTCCTAGAAATACTTAATAGCTAAGTAACTGCGACCAACTCACATGTAGGTCGAATACAGTTCCAACTTAACCCAAACTTGGCTCGCCCGTGAATAGTCACTGTTTTAACCTAACCCGTTCGGTCGGAGTTCCCAAGCTTGGTTACTGCGACCAGTGTGCTGTGTGTACTGTGCTGCTGGGGAGTTTGTTGCGCCACTTCTTCTCCCCAGCGAAAGCACTAGGAAGTGGTGAAGGGCGGGCGTTTTGGGGGGACTGTCTTTTGTAATTGACGTTCGAAAAGTGCTGATTCTCAGCCTAGTTTGAATAAATGACTTTTGATTTTGATTTGATTTTAAACAACTGTCAGAAAAGGCCAGAAATTTAAAACGAGGGCTATTAATTAAATGAAGTGTGCATTATTATGAGTTCAAAATATTTTTTAATGAAATGTTATTCATTACGTCAGTAAGTCTTTAGGCGAGCAGTTAAATATTTCCCAATAAAATGAAGGAGATGCTTTTTCATTAAAGTGACAACTCTGTCCGGGCTAATTAACAACTTTCAGTAGGCCAAACAAAAATGTATGACCCAATCGAATCGAGTCCATGATTCACTAGCCTCCTTTGCCATAAAATTATCTATGCCAACATAAACGAAGGGAAATATCGTGAGGAAACCGCCATCTCCTAGAACAAAAAGCTCGAAGTTATGTGACATCTACCAACTCGCACTGGGTCCGCGTGGTGGATTACAGCCCAGTCCCTCTCGAAGAGAGGAGACCTGTGTCCTAGCAGTGGGGATAATTATGTACTTAAGATGTATGATAAATACAAAAAAAAAAAAATCTTTGATTCTCTTTGAAAATGCATCACAGCATCACTTTTTAAAATTTAATTTAATAAGTAATTAGCATTGACGGTATCCGTCGTCGTTATTGTTCAATTAAGGGCTGACCGCGGGCCTGCGGGCGGAGAGTAATGGGTAACTCTCCGTCCGATCAGGACCAGGCCCGTGCCGGACGGCGCGTACGTGTTCCACGCGCGCCTCAAAGAGATGTCAGCAATAAGGAAGGGGCCCGTAAGGGCCGAAGCCTGCCGGGGCAGCGGGATTGTCCGAAAGGGTTACCGCTACCCCGGAACAGTCTAACACTCCCTTCTGCTCCACCCAGAGCGGGAGGGGTCATTTGATGATTTCCCATCAACAAAAAAAAGGGCTGATTTTTCCATCGCCAGATAACTTTTATTCGAGGAATAAAATTGACTTTTGACAGTTTTTTTATGAAATAACTGTCAAAATTACAAAATCATTCCTCGAATAAAGTTATCAGATGATTGGAAAAACAGCCCTTAGTTGTTATTTACTAACTACCGGACAACGTTTTATAAACTATGTGTTATGTGTATATGCGAAGTGCATCTTTTGCGAAGTGCACATTTTGCGTCAAGTACACATTTTGCGTCAAGTGCACATTTTGCGTCAAGTGCACATTTTGCGAAGTGCACATTCTACGTCAAATCCTAATGATGATTGCTTAAAATTATGTCAACTCGAGGTTTTTGTGATGTTTTTGTTTATATTTTGTTTTGTTCCTTAATTAAGAAATAATAATAAAACAAAATGTATGTAAATAAACGAAAGCTATAGGAATATTGAATTGCAATTTGTTACCTCCAGTATAAAAATTACTTTTCAGTCAATTTTATCAATATTCAATTTAGAAAAAGTCGATTAGCGTTCTTTTCCTGCTTCCGTATCACAATTATAGGTTGTTGTACACAAAATTGAGCAATTTTCACAATCATTCTGTATTTTGTATTTTCTCAAGTAAATTTTTTTTGCGGAAATGTCAAAAGTTTTTTAATATCTGTGGGCTACAAAGGAGATTAACTTTGAAAAAAGTTTCTTTAATTCTATTTATAATCGTGTAAAGCAGAAATTTGAATTTATTGTTATTAAGAAACGTTAACAAGTTGCTTGGATGTCTTATGCAAATGATAGGACAAAGTTGAATTTCAGGGTCTTTCTCTGATTTAGGAAACAAATATTGTTGGAAAGACTTTATCCATGTTAATAACTATATACAAGATTCACTTTAGTCAAAATCAATTCATTACACGTTAAACTGTGGGTACCAGTGGCGAAGGTACCATACAACTCGATTCCCGCCGGCTTCCCTTCGTAAATTCAGAACACAACCACTCTATAGTCAATTCATCATTGAAATATAATGAAACGTTTTATTGACTTTTTTTTTTGCTCCGGATTACCTCTGTCATAAATTCACCCTTCGCCACTGGTGGGTACATTAGTATTTTGCCATCAATCGGAAATAAATCCAGACTCCGGGCTATTATCAAAAAATAATTCGCCATAATACAATTGGTGCCTGAAGATAGACCGCGCCGCTAAGGTCGGCCCAGAAAGAGAAGGTGAGATAACCTGACGCGTACCGCGAGGGGTGGTTCTAGGTGGCGCGGGAAAAACTTCCTGGAAGTATTTAGGGGAGCCTTTTTCCCAGCAGTGGGACAGAAAAGGCTATAAAAAATTAATATCTACCCAGTGTCACAAGAATAGTATAATATCTAAAAAAAATATACATTTTTGTATGTAATTTATGAAAAAAGAAACGTATTTAGAATGAGCGTTTTTCTTTTAAAACCAAATTAGGGTCAGCTTTTAGTAAAATAGACTACGTATTTTCAGTTTTTACAACATTGTGACACTTTCAATTACGGCAGCTTGAAGGGTCCAATAAAATTCAATGTTTCATTCATTGTGAATACATTTTGATCAGGCATCATTATCAGGGCAATCGGTGCTGTGAATAAATCAGCAGCCATTGTACGGTAATTATGGCCATCATTTATTATGGCCGGGCCTTTGTGATGGTTTACTTCCGGCAAAGTTAAAGTTTTTATTACAAAAACTGACGTTAAACCCGAGCCTAAGTGGTCAATTTTGCATTAAGTACTTTACATTCGTCAGAATAAAGTTTAAAATACAGTATCTGTCTCGCAGGTTTAGGCTAGGTCTATAGTTAGAACTTGTTTTGTAATAAGATGGTTTGTTGGTTTTGTTAAGCCCCAAAACCGTGCGAAGAAGGGGCTGGTCGCTAGTTGTAATATAAATTTACTTTTACCATCGACTCGAAAAGGATAAGAAAGAAGAAGTGGTGAGCCATAGGTCGTGAGTACGAACATCTCTCGTTGCACTATTGAAGTATTCTTATCATAGTTTATGGAAAGGGTTAACAGGAGAATTCTTCCCCTGATGTCGTGTCGATCAAACTATATTAGATTAGCATATCACTATCATCAGTTCGGCCTAAAGACGTCCACTGCAGGACTCCTTGGCGTCAGAGAGCACATAGGCCTCTTCATTGTTGTCATTTCTGTTTATCAGAATATTATCAAACTACATGTGTCTACCAGTGGCGAAGGGTGAATTTATGACAGAGGTAAGCCAGAGCAAAAAAAAAAGTCAATAAAACGTTTCATTATATTTCAATGATGAATTGACTATAGAGTGGTTGTGTTCTGAATTTTCGAAGGGAAGCCGGCGGGAATCGAGTTGTATGGTACCTTCGCCACTAGTGTCTACCCATTATGATCCTGTTAAATTAATCAAAAAAACGTATTATTAATAATGTTTTTTACTCCGTAAGAACACGTACTGCATTAGCCAGACTTCAAAGGCGTTTTCTCTCCGTGCATATTTACAATAAAATTAATAAAATCTTAAACATTTACCCGCTCTCTTTTTATGAATGCAAGTCTAAGGTTAAGAACTGGCTTTTTATTCTTAACTACGAAAGAAACGGTAAAACATTTTATTGAGTGAAGTGAACACACCCTCACACACCCACACACGCCCTCACTCCACACCCACAAACTACTTTCACACTGCATTTTCAATACCCTAAAGTACTATCTCTATTGTAGTTTCTGCATGCTCAAAATTATCGTGTTTTTTTTAAAATCTTAGTTGGTATTTAAACAAATAAAAATATCATGTAATGAATTGGGAGATGGCGCTGAAATCTGACATACAGGTTTTTACTTATTTTGGGTTTCAGAGGCTTCATAGGTTTATGTAACACTAATTTATTTTAATGAAGATTTTATTATTATCGTGAGAGAGCGTGGGCTATAAATCCATGACGTAAACCCAGTGCGTCACACATACCTAGACCTAGTCTCCACAATTATTGCAGGACCTTGGTACCTATCTTATATGCAAGCCACATACCACAGGAACACAACTCTTTTACCCCTCTTTCGTAATTCTAGTATTCAGTTGTTTTCCTGTAGAAAATGATACCCAAAACGGCAGTAGGTACTTTAAAAAAAGCTACGTATTTTTTTATGTTAAAGGAGATGGCTAAATGACTGCCCCAAGCATGAATAGAAATCTCACATTAACTCGTAATATTTAAAAAATCATTCATGAATTATTTAGTGTTTAATAATTTCCTAGAACTTTCGTAAACTGTTAAACATAAAAAAGTATATTAATTGTTTTTTTGATTAACATGTCAAGTTCAATGAGAAATAACACTACGGCAAGCTAGGGAGGGGTCATATCGCTTTTCCAGAATGTCAAATGAAACTGTACTTATATCGATTTTTGATAACAGGTATCATAATAATTTATTTTCCGAAACTAAGGCGTTTAACTCGGTGTCCTTTAGTTGTTTGTTATTATGTTTTCACAGGGTTTTAATTCGGAAAATGGGGCTGTTTTTAAAGTGACTCGAATCGATTTTACTCAATTCCAATTTATTATAATCAAAATCAAACAAATAAAAATAACTGAAAGCTTCAGACTGTGCTTGTTCGTTTAATCTTATTACATACCTATTTTGTGTCGAAAAATAAAAACTGAATAGTGGCCGATAAAACTTATTAATATTATTTTTTTTCTTTCAACCTACTCGATTATTCTGATGATTCGGATAAACTTGAAGTTCGATCTCTTCTCTATGAAAAAACAAACGTCAGATGCTAGTTTATTATCTATGGTCAGATGTTATGCATGTCAGACTGTCAGACAATAGACGCCGCTACGCTCTGCCGTTTTCTTGTTCGTTGTGCTATTTTATTTTGGATTTTCATTGACCCTCGCTTGTTTATTGGACTTATTGTGTGTGCTCGCCTATCTACTGACCTCTCGCTACTCAACACGGACTTGAAATCAAATCATCATGCGATGCATAAACTGCGATGTGGCCACGCAAAGACTGCGGCGGCATATCGGGCGAGACACCAGAACGCATTATCAGCTCCGGCTTCATTTTTAAATCATGTTCTTGTAAGAATCACAGAATAAATAAATAAATCGTATTTTTGTTGTTTTATTTCAATATCTTATAAGTCCTTGTCAGTGCCTAAACTAGATAACGTAGTATAAGCACGATTTATCAATAACCACATACCTACAGACCTACTTACTAAGCGCTAGTTCAGAAATGCGGGAACCGCGCGTTCACGAATCGCGCGGTTTTTTGTGAGGCTTGATTAACCGCGCGGTTATGTCTGAACGATTACTTAATAACTCATGATACAAAAATATGACTCGCGCGATTTCCCTATGCTTCTGAAATCGCGCGGTTCCCGCCGTTTCTGAACTAGCTCTAAGGCCCCCTGGCGCGTTTGTCTGTCAGCCTGTCTGCCTACGGATATATCAACAGATTTTGGTGGGGTTGTCACTAGTAGATTGATTGGTTCTTTCGGAAGGTTTACTGTTTAGGCATACTGGTTATGATATATGTATAATGAGTTGAAATAAAGACAGTTTTCACATACAATATATAAATAGGTGGTTGAAATGATGAACGTATTTTAAACAAGGGAAAACAATTCTGCTAGGTAGGATACATTATTATTTAAAAACGCGGGCGGGAGTGATTTTTGCGCGGATTATAGAAAGCCCGTAATTACCTCTTTGTAGATTATACTCAAGTACTACCGTGCGAAACCGGGGTGTGTCGCTAATCAAAAATATCGTAAATTGTTGCAGAAATATCCAAACGCCTAGGTAAAAGTTCATAGCAATATGTCATTTGTTTGCAGTTTTTTATACCTATTGATGTAGGAGTTACACGAATATATTTTCAGGATTGTAAAGATATGAAAAGTTCCTGAAACTTTTTTCATATGAAATACTGATATTCAGCTATTCAGCATTACATATTGCAAGGTTTCATGTTTATTCTTTGCTGGGGTGTCGTCCATACTTCTGTTTAGCCATCTCCTTTAAATCCGCTTACAGCGAAGCAATGTAAACATATAAAAACGCAGTTTCCGTAAAGCGGTAGTTAATTAAAAACTAAACTACAGTTACTGAAGTAGTATGAGCCCCACGACTGCTGCCAATTTGCATGGCAATCGTTGACAATGCACTTTTTTGGGTTCCGCAGGTACGAATGTAACCGCAGAAAACTGTGAATACAAAGTTTTGATCGAAAGAAAAATACGTTTGTTTGTCACAGAAACACGTGCATACAGAAAGATATATTTTTATTTTTAAACTTGCCGGCTCTTCTCCATAAGAAACGACCCATTGGAACCGTGCACCTAGCTTCTGACGTATCGTAAGTGCCCTTGTAGGCTTATGTGAAACTTTTTTTTTTGATAATAATAATATATATTTTTTATTTATTTATTGTTTATATCATAAGTCATGTCATTTAATCATTTGTTAACATTGGTACAATAAATAGTTGTTATAAAAAATTACAAGCCCGCTATGTTATACCAGAAGGCGTACAAATATGATGATATTAATAAATTGATAAGTCAAATTACAATGATCCATAATTTAGTAAAACTCACTTATCTATACTAATATTATAAAGACGAAAGATTTGTATGTATGTTTGTAACGAATTGGCTCAAAAAGTACTGGACCGATTTTAAAAATACTTTCACCATTTGAATGCTGCATTATCACTGATTAATATAGGCTTTTTTTTTTTCTTTTTTTCCACCCGTGCGAAGCCGGGACGGATCGCTAGTAAACTACATTAGCAAAAAAAAAAATTAGCTCTAATAAAAACAAAATAGATCTATAATCACGAGGACAAAAACAAATAATAAAAATAAATAAAATACATTTATTTCGAGCAACATTAACTCATATGTGGAGTACACACAAATACAGACAAAATACCAAGAATAATAAAATAAAATAAAATGAAAAATAAAATAAAAAGGCAACATCTAACGGGCCCTGCTGACGGCAACATGCCTATCACAGCAGTGCCGTATGTATGGGCAGTCCATCCGGTCCGCGATCATCGCCAGTACATCATTGGGGCTGCCCCACACTCTACGCACCAGGGACGCGGCACGCTTGCGCATGGTCGCATAAAAGCAATCAGTGCGCGCCTCAGCGAACAAGAACATGTCTGAGGCGCTGCAGTAGCGAGGCAGCCCCAATACTGCCCTGAGCGCGTTGTTGAACTGGACGCGGAGGGCCCCGTATGATGCACGCGTGTACTTCGCCCATAAGCTGCACGTGTAAAGTGACAAAACATAAAAAGTCGACAGCTGCCCGTTATGGCTGTGACAAGCATGCATTGTAAGAAGTTAGTTAATTTTGATTCAGCTATTTTCTTTCAGGGATTTCATATATCCATTCAAGAATGAATGCAAAAATACTTCAAAACCATCAAAAAAAATTGCCTTGTAATTGCATAATGCATAATCAACCTATAATGTTCCCACTGCTGGGAAACAGGCCTCCTATCTTCGAGAGGGAGTGGGCTGTAATCCACCACGCGGGCCCAGTACGGGTTGGTTGATGTCACATGTCTTCGAATTTTTGGTTCTAGGACATGCCGGTTTCCTCACAATATTTTCCATCACCGTTTTGAGAGCAGAGGTGATGAAATTATTTTCTCAAAGTAAGGGTCAGCGCAGACAGAGAGGAGCGCAGCGGAGAGGATTTTATTAACGCACTCGAAAATCAACTTTAAGATTATTGAAATAAACGCGCGCATGCCTTCCCGCGTATCCTCGAGGACGCGCGAGAATTTTTTGTCAGGTTCAAGCATATATGCACTTTATATTTCAATAATTTTAAAGTTGATTTTCGAGTGCCTTAATAAAATCCTCTCCGCTGCGCTGACACTAAAGCGTCTGCGTGGGTTCGAACCCACGACCACTCGTAAATCGGGTCCGTTACCACTAGGCCACCACTGCTCTACCGCGCGTTGTTAATAGTTCTAAAAGCCTTGACGTCTAAGAGACTAACGAGCTTTGATTACCTACTACGCTTCATTGAGTGTTGGCGATTTTCAGACTAGTAATCTCAAGTTTCGGGAACTTTGTTTTCCTCCAACCAAAGTTAATGAAAATCTAATTTATCTCTATCGTTTTATGAAAAACATTGAAAAGGTCAAACTCAACGTTGTAAACTTCTAATACTCAATAAAATAACAAACTATTAAAATAAAAATATGTGTAATATCGTAGCCTAACTGAAACTATTATCAAAATAAAATATGGCGTCGAAAAATTCCTCCACATCGTTGTGGACTGGTAATGTACCCAAGAGACTGGCGGCATTGCAACGTTGTATGGTATTACTTAATTCGGGGAGTGGCCCGTGGCTAAATGATAACAGCCGCACAGGTCTATCGATCAGGTTAAGCTATGCTTGCCGCGGTTGGTCTGTGGATGGGTGACCATCTTTACCTACCGAGACCCCTCCGTGCCTCGGAAAGCACGTTAAGCCGTTGGTCCCGGCTGACATTCGTGGATCTTTGACAGTCGTAACGGGTAGTCAGAAGACCGAGAGCCAGTCTTACCAAGGGGTATCGTATTACCCAGTAACTAGGTTGTGGAGGTCAGATAGGCAGTCGCTCCTTGTAAAATACTGGTATTCAGCTGCATCCAGTTAGACTGGAAGCCGGCCCCAACATAGTTGGGCAAAGGCTACACTAGGCTAGGTAAAAGCCAGCCCTTGGGTCGCGAGAAGTGTCAACCAGCCGTTTGGAGATTTCATTGAACAAGCCAGGAATACTCGGACCCCACGGCCCGAGGGTTTCAACCCCAAACGGCTCGAAAATATAACTACCGATAAGGGCTTTTGAAGCTTGAGGTTTCACGCAGCGCCAACACAGCTGCACGCCGAGGCAGGAAGACGTGTTGTAATAGTTTTAGAAACGAAATACACACATCAAAAGTGTCTAGGGATCAAGCATTTTTATGCGGATTTCTTGAGATTGAGATGTGGCTTTGTAATAAATTTATGATTTTATAAATTTATATGGATCCTTTTTGGTGCATTTCATAATTTGAATCAGGAACTGTGAATCAAATTCGAGTAAAAGATGAAAATCAGCTGTCAATATTTTCCCTATAAAAACATACAACGCATTGAAGACATTATTAGTGCTACTGTTTCCCTACTACTGATTAAAACCAACGTTATTATGGAGCGGCGACGTCATTTAAGCAGGGAAGAAATGCTCAGAGCCGTGGGAATGATAGAAGCTGGTTCCCGGCAACGTACTGTGGCTTTAGCTCTGAATACAAGTCAGAGTGTTATCAGTCGACTTTGGACACGTTACCGAAGCACTGGTACCGTGGCTGAGCGCCATGGAGGACGGTATCGCTGCACCACACGGAGACAAGACCGATACATTCAAATCTTAACTCGAAGAGCTCCAACAATAATCGCCATGATGTTAGCCGTGAGGCTTCATCACTCTTCAGGGAACTTAATTAGCGACCAAACAGTCAGAAACCGCTTGCATGAAGTGAACCTTCATTCCCGAAGACCGCTACGGGTACCACCTATAGCAATGCACAATCGTAGGATTCGATATCAATGGGCTCTTGAACACAGAAATTGGGCAGAAGAACAATGGCGTTTCGTGTGCTTTTCTGATGAGTCTCGTTTTGGTATGAGACCGGATACAAGACGTATACGACACTGGAGAACCCCTGGACGCCAACAGCGATTAAAATCCTGCCAGGAAGTCCATCCTTATAGTGGTGGAACCATCATGGTATGGGCGGGTATTTGGATCGGCGGAAGAACTGAGTTGATTTGGATCAGAGGCAACCTCAACGCTCAAATTTATGCTGAGACGATTGTATCAGACGTCATCGTTCCTCTACAAGTGCAAATCGGTCCCTTATTTCAGTTAATGCACGACCGCACACCGCAAGAGTTGTAAGACAGACTCTCGCCGCAGCTAACATCAATGTCCTGCCCTGGCCTGCTCAGTCGCCAGACTTGAACCCGATTGAGCATGCATGGGATATGCTACAGAGAAGAGCTCTGCCGAATATGGAGGGTATCCAGTCGCAAGAAGACCTTTTTTTGTTGTTGCAACGAACATGGGCGGCCATTCCACAGCGTGATTTGGATGAACTCATTTTGAGTATGCCAAACCGATGTTCTTGTGTTGTTAGTGTTCGCGGTAGAAACACGGATTATTAATTGTTTAAGTTACCCAATAAAATTTTAGAGAAAACTGTTATTTCAGTCTTTTTTTCGAACTTTTGTGTTAGTGGTTCAAATGTCAAAAATCCCTTTATTAGGAAAATGGCAAATTTCTTTATTAATGCAAAGGTGACTTGGTTTATCGTTACTGTGACAAACGAAAACACTTTATTTGATGAATCCTTAAAGAAAATTTTAATTAATATCAATCAGGAGAAAAGTTATTGCAAAAATATATGTTGATCCCTAGACACTTTTGATGTGTGTATATACAATTAGTATGAATAAATAAGAATGAAAGAAGTTAAATTCGTAGATCGTACTTACAACTTTCTGAAGCAGTAAACTTTCTGGCCAATATAACAATCGAAAACCTACAGTACAATATACATATACCTAACCAAAACAATATCACCATGATTTCGACCTACAGAACTTTTCTAAAAGCCACATGTTCGCGCCTGTCCAGTTAATTTTCCTTTCGGTCTCCGGCAAATGGCCGCCGTGCCGATTGCAGCGCGCCAAATAGGCGCATTATATTAATTTAAATGTTAACTAGAATTGCTCGCACAGAGGGCGGCGTTTATATTCGCTATTTGTTTAAACATTTAGGATACACAATTTGCATTATATTTTGTTGTTTTTTTTGTTTGAAACTAGTTTGGCAAGAGTTATAATATCCATCTGTATGTGTACACGTGCGCGTTTATGGTTTGGTAGCCGGAAAATTAAGTACTTACCTAAGAACATTTTATGGAAAGAATTTTTTTAACGCTCCTTGCGATAACAGTTGAGTGGTAGAAACCGTCACGTACCGAAAAAACAGTTATGCGACCATGCGACTTTATCTATATTATGTAATATATAAGGTGTTAAAAAATTAACCCGACTAACTTTAAGAGGTGCTTTAGACCATCGAACTGAACAACTTTCACTATGGGACCAACTCTGAAATCACAAAAAAAAAAAAAAACTGTTTCATACAAAAGTTCAATACCGACTTGACCAAAATGTATGAAAGGAAGATAGATGATCAGCAAAAAGCGGTACTTTTAAGCGCACTCGACAATGATGCGTATAAGTTGGTACGCGAGTTGATTGCGTTATAAATAAAAGAGATGTGATGTTATAATAAGCTTATAAAATCACACCAGGTGGAAATTCGAACGGGAATCAACGACGGTATAATTTTTATAAGCCATCCTTTGGGGAAAGGACCAAATATTTTCTTGTTGAAATTGCTATTTACATAAACATCACGCCTGTAAGTATTTCCCAAGGGGTTAGACAAAGGTGTATACGGGCGTCAAACAATTATTTAATTTTAATTTTAAGCTCGTTTTGATTATTTTGTAGGTACTTGATTTGACTTCCATGTTATTTATAATATAATCCGGTTAGGTCTATGTTAAGTTTTTATTTTGATGTATTTAAAATATTGTGGTTTCCGGTTGAATTTACGTATAAAGTTTCTATTTTGTTACTTCCTTTTTATTCATTTGAAAAATTGTAGTTTTCGGTTGACTATTGTTTCTATGTTGATATTAAGGACTTACCAGTCATCCGCTTGAGTTATTTGAAATGTAATCTAGAATTAGTTTGACATATACGCTTGATTTATAAATATACATTCTATTTGGCGGCAAAGTTTCACGGTAAAATTTGGCGCCAAGTATTGGCGGTAATGTTGTGTTTATAAATGGTTGTAATGCGAATGGAAGTATAGCTTAAATAATAAGAATCTGATCCAGCTTGTCCCATCTTGCTGCCCTCCCCTAGCGACGTCCTAAGCCGAGGTTCGTACCCCACAGGGGGTGCCCTCAGCGTGTACTCGCTTAGTTTTAGTAAATACTAAAAATGCCTATGGCATTAAGTCCGCCTCTGTACATTTATGTGCTTGAAGTATTAAATAAATAAATAAATAAATAAATAAATAAATAAATAAATAAATAAATAAATAAATAAATAAATAAATAAATAAATAAATAAATAAATAAATAAATAAATAAATAAATAAATAAATAAATAAATAAATAAATAAATAAATAAATAAATAAATAAATAAATAAATACTAGCGGCCCGTCCCGGCTTAGCACGGGTGGAAAAAAAAGCCTAAATTATATAATCAGTGATAATGTAGCATACAAATGGTGAAAGAATTTTTAAAATAGGTCCAGTACTTTTTGAGCCAATTCGGTACAAACACACATACAAGTCTTTCCTCTTTATAATATTATATTATTATATATTAGTATATTAGTAAATTAGTAATAATTAGTAATTAGTAGGTATATTAGTATTAGTATAGATATAGATAGTATAGAAGTATAGATATAGATTCGCCCCTGGCTGGAGGCTTTGAGTTTACTTAAGGCAACCACAGGATAGTCCGGTTAAGTAGTCACGACCTCTCAAGGTCAAAGTCTACGAGATGCCATATAGGAAAAGAAAAATGGAAGTATATTCGTGGTTCGCTGCTCGTGGAATAAAAACACTGAATTGAAGTGAGGTATTTTCTATGTAGGTACTCTTTTAAACATTTTCCTGCCATTTCCTATTGCTGTGTATTTGAGTGATATAATGGTGCATATCAATAATATGTCTAACTCCGATAACGACAGCGATGGTGCGCCGACATGTACAGACACCAGAACATCAAGCTACTCGAAATTGTAAAATTTTTCCCAATCAACTTTGAACCTTAAGCTTCAACTATAAGGTTGAAAATCTATTAAATAAATTTGACAGATTGTAATAGCTTGATCTTCTGTACCTATAAGAACCCACATTCCGCCAGTTATGGTTAAGTCCGTAGGTATAGGGGGCGAGCCCATTGCGATCACTCCGGGCGGCTACTGAGGAATTCCGGTCGAAAATCCAATAACACTTTTCCCAACCTGGGAGTGATAACCAGGACCTCATGCATCAGTAGCTCTTGCGGCCACTAGGGCAACGAGAAAGTCCCAAGTTGCTATTTACTTCTAGATCTAAAGTGTAAAACAGTAAAACGACGGTTGCTATACGCACTGTGCGGCTCAGTCTGCGACTGCCCGCCATTGAGTGAGTGTGTGCACGTGGTACGTCTGGTAAAATGGAATTCGATACCGAAAAATTTATCATCGAAATCCAGAGTCGGCCAGCAATTTGGAACACCAAATTACCAGAGTATTCCGATAGATTTTTTAGTTCTTCGAAAAATATTACAAAATGCTTGCTTTCATCTCGTATATGCAAATAAGGATGCACCCAGTACTTATTTCTTAGTTTTTTCTTCTTTACGTAACGTGTGTAAATGTAGTAAATTGCTGCAACTTCTTCCGCGTTCATTTTTGACGATATAACCGCAAATCGAACTTAGAAATGGATCTTTATGACCGCAAATCGCAACGCTTCTTCAACCGCACGTTACGGTTGCGAATGCGGCTGCCCGCGATCCGGCTGGCCGCATTCGCAACCGCATCCTGCGGTCAGCCGCACGGCTAGCCGCATTGCGGCTACCCGCATAGTGCGTATGAACCCTAAAGAAGAACATATGCTATTAAAACTTGAACTTAGTTAACCTATAGTTCAATCTGATTTCTTTTACGTACCAGCGGTGTTAGAACCAAACGGCTTAGGTACGTGACGATGGGAAGAAACCAATGGCATGACGTTTCCTTGAAAGTTAGGTTGGCCTCTAGTGTGGGACGCAACGTGTGTCGACACTCTTGCGCCATCTCATGTTCCTAGCACCGGGCTGTGCTGGCGCCGCTGCTGCGTCTGCTGAGATCCTCAAGCGGCGCAAATACTGTAACCTTATGGGTAACTATAGCTTTGAGCCGTTTGGGGTCGAAACGCTCGGGTCATGGGGCCCGAGTACGCGTCTTTTCTCGCCGGCTGGTCGACACTTCACGTGACCAGAGGGCTGGATCGTTCTTTGGCCAAAGAATTAGCATTTACATTCAACGTACCAATGCTGCCAGTCTTCTGGGTACATTTCCGAATGTCAGCATCCAGAAATGTGCCCAAAAGACTGGCAGCATTGCGGACGAGTACTTCGACGCCTACGTGTCCTTTGTTTTTGTATTTATTTGTATATTAATTTAGTTAGTCATTTAATATAATATCTAGTTTCAAATAAAATTGTAGCGGTATCTACAACACCACTTGCGACCAACGTCATACGACGCCACGCAAAATCCTGCATCTCGCAAGCAGAGTTTACCGCGCAACTAGCATATTATACAACGGCCCGACATAAATCATCGGGCAGTTGCCCGCCAGACATGACACCCGTCTGGTCGGAAGATCATCCTTTTTCTATGGAGGATGAGTGAACTTTACATCCTGTTCCTCACACCTGTATAAAAAATTAAAACATAAATAAAAAAATAAAACATGTATTTATTTTTTTATTTATGTTATACTTACTTAATTTATCAACTGTAAATTTAATGTAAGTCACGTAATATATTATAATCACATTAATCACACGCCTGTAATCCTCGAAGGACTGCCCCGTTGGTCTCGTGGTCGCAAACGCGACTGCTGAGCGTAGGGTCCTGGGTTCGATTCCCGGGTCGGGCAAAGTGTTATTGAGTTTTTCCATAAGGAATTTCCAGTTTCCATTAGGAAGTTGGTGGTATGATACCCCCGTGCCTCGGAAAGCACGATAAGCCGTTGGTCCTGCGCCTGATCTCTCTCCGATTGTGTCGGATTGCCGTCCCATCGGACTATGAGAGTGAGGGAAGAGGGAGTGCACCTGTGTCTGCGCGCACACTTCTTGTGCACTATAATATCTCCTGCGTACCTGGCTAATTACCGTTGAGATTGGCCACCGTGACCGAAATCGGTCGGGGAGGCTATTAGTATTAATGCTTGAAGGGTTATGTAGAGATGTACTTATACATACTACCCCCACATTTTGCCAGTTATATTTAAGTCCTATGCAATATGGGGCGAGCCTTTTGCCATCAACCGGGCTAAATTCAGATTCCGCACGGCTACTCAGATTTTTTTCATGGAAAAACCTGGAACACTTTACTCGACATGGAACCCAGGACCCAGGAACCCGGGGCAGCGGGATTTTCCGAAAGGGTTACCGCTACCCCGGAACACAAAGGGCTAAGGAAGGAACACGGGTGGGTTTTAGTCAGTAAGAGTCTGACACACCCTTCTGCTCCACCCAGAGCGGGAGGGATCATTTGATGATTTCCCATCCACAAAAAAAAAGGACCCAGGAACTAACTTATTTTAAGCTAATACATAATACCAGCAATTTCGCAATCACCAATCCATACAGCAAGCGTGATTATTAAAGTATCGCCAACAGTTATTTCTTATACAACATGTTAAATGCGCAAAACCTGAAATTAGTTTGTTTATAATTGACTACTGAATCGATTTCAGTAATTTTTAATATAGGTTTTTTTTAATTATGTATTTTGCCATACTATCCGCCCATGGAGCCAAAGAAAATTAGGTCTTAACTTAAGGCAATAAGACTGAAATTTGAATGCATAAAGTAATGCTAGGATCAACACGATTTTCTTAATAGCTAGCTTTAAAAAAAAGTTTTGATCATTGTATTATGCTTTTATCTCAATGCTCTAATTGGGGTGTATGAGGTTTTGCGCATTTAACGTTACACGTTGTATTAATTATTTTACATTTAACTGAATGTATACAAGCTTCATTTTCATCATAAGCTTATGTCCAGCATTGGGCCCAACCGGAAGGTCAGACCCTTATGTAAATGAGCACAATATATGAGCGATGTAAACCGGCGTGATTTAGTGTCGCTGAAACTTACGGATTCAATTACTTAGGAAATACATAAATCATGCGGTCTTGATGCCGCTCTGGTAATATTGTTGTCGGTGGCGAGGGCTCGCGGTAAGGAAGAGTGTTTTGATCCTATCTATACATGTATAGATATTTAAGAGCCTATACTACCTCAGCCGAAATTCACTCTTTATCTCGCTCGCACGATACTGCTCGCGGACTGAGTGAGAGCGAGACAGGGTGCGGTGCCAGGCGGCAGGCAGCGCCAATAGTTTAGGTATTTGCTTTTTTACGGTGAAAATAATGGTAATTAAAAAAAAATAAAAACATAAGACATCTTTATAGTTAGTTCGGTTAGTATGCAAAGTTTCATGATCTATTTTGAAGTATTTTTTGAATACCAACGGTTTATTTTTCGGTTTGGAGGTGACTTTGGAATTTTTTTTTCTATCAAGAAAATTTTATGGAATCGTGTTTTCGTCTAACATAAGACCTAACTTTAATCCCCACTTTAATTTTCATATATTTATTTCAAAATTAATGCTGCAGTATTTTCGGCATAACGGAGGATCATGCTAAGCCATTTGAGGTAGTATAGGCCCTTAATTATACATACAAATAAGTAAAATTGAAGTGTCTGTTTGTGATGTCGAAATAACTGCTTTTTACTAAATGCATAATTATGTAAGTATAAACGCTACTTATAACAATAAAACTTTTTATTAATTTATCTGTCTGTCTGTTTGTTTGTTCCGGATAATCTCCGAAACGGCTGGACTGATTTTGACAGGGCATTCACTGGCAGAGAGCTGATGATATAAGGAGTAACTTAGGCTACTTTTATTGTAGAAAAAAAATAGAGAACCGCGCAAAAAAATTAAAGCCCATGAAGTACCGACATCCACGCGAAGTCGTGGCCAGATGCCAGTGATATTATAAGTATTGTGTCGTGGTAGGCCTATGAGTTATGAGACCAATACTTAATTGAATGAGCTTTCGTAAGTATCGAATTATCGAGAGATATTCATATTTGTGAGGATTTTATCTACTCGAGTTGAGCTTCTTTAGTTTTGAGTTCTGCACGATCACTGACAAGTGCGTACACTGACTGGACAGATTCCACTCATAATACGTGTGGTTCTTTCCTCAAAATACCATTTCAGACACCAATCTACATGTCCTCACATGATCAGATCAAGATTACGGGTATCGTGTTACCCGGTGACTGGGTTGTGGAGGTCAAAGAGGCATTCGCCTCATGAAAAATACTGATATTCAGCTGGATCCGGCAAGACTGTAAGCCGACCCCAACACATAGTTGGAAAGGCTAGCCAGATTGATATCGCTTCGACAAAAAAATACTCGAAAAATAGTCGATTAGGCAAATTTCCGTCCCGACCTCAAGTGAACTTTCCCATCGTAATGATTTGGTAAACGGACAACTAAGCTACTGGAAGCAGACCCCAAAATACTCGCAGTAGGACACTCTAGGCAGCGTATAACTTTATGAAGCCTTCAGTAATCGTCACAAGCCGTTACGTGAAAGCCTAAGGTAAGGTAAGGTAAGGTAAAACGGGCTGGTGTCCGCAACTCCACGTCAATGCGCGTATTTTGCGTACGGCTGGGAAAATCGTTTATTCGATCCACCCCAGCTCCTCGAGGAAGGCCAGCAACGCCTTGAAGTTACTGACCGTCTCACGTAGGGTACCTGGGTTACCGAAGTACTTTGCCCTATATGTGGCGACCATCGGGCAGTTTAGTAGCACATGTGCCGCTGTCTCATCGTCCTCCATGCAGGCCCTGCACCGCGGACTGTCTGTTACTCCTATGACAAAGAGGTGTTTATTAAATGACCCGTGGCCAGTTAAAGCTGCAGTAACTATACGCAGCTTCTGTTTAGTTAGACGGAGAACCTGTTTTGAGATGCGGCCATCCAATGTGGGAAGTGCTTCCCTAGCCTGCCTGCAATCACCTTGGTCCGTCCATAGTTTCCCATGTCGGTCTCTAGTGCGTTTCCTTACCAGAGTGCGTAAATATCCGAAGGGGAGTGGCACGATAGGCTCAGGTCCCACTGGTGCCATGCTCGACCCTCTTCTGGCAAGCTCGTCGGCGGCATCGTTGCCTAGCGAACCGCTGTGTCCTTTGATCCATTGAATGGTTATATTATTGAGGTTACCCACCTGGTTGAGGCGCTGGTGACACTCGTGTATTAGCCCAGAGTCAACTGTGTAACTGTTCAGCGCTTGCAGAACAGCCATGCTGTCTGAGAGTATGCGGATTGAGTGGTCCTTAACTTCCCTAGCCATAATGGCCGAAGCGGCCAGAGTAATACCCATACATTCGGCCTGGAACACTGTGTTATGGACCCCCAAAGGTGTAGCTATATGTATGTTGAAGTCCTCCGAGAAGATTCCAGCACCTGTGCCACTACCTGTTTTGGATCCATCTGTGAAGATGCGTAGCTCTGCCGGGCGTAATCCCTCGCATCGGCGATCTTCGTGAAGCTGGATCTTGTATTTTTTATCAAAGATAAATTGTTTTGGTACCCGGTCATTTATGGCTTTTGTAATGGGGCACTCCTTGTGGAGTCCCTCAAGCAGCGTGGTGTGTGGTGTATCACTCTTACCCCAGAGATTTAGTGTGTTTAGACGTACTGCCGCCAAGGTCGCTTCTTGCTGTATGAACAGATGGAGCGGTGGGATTCCCAGGATGGCTTCAACTGCTGCAGTCGGAGTAGTCCTCATGCAGCCCGTAGTCGCCATGCAGGCTAGTCTTTGCATGCGTTGTAGTTTGTTGGAGGCTGTAACTAGCTTGGTCCGGGGCCACCAGACCACAGCCCCGTAGGTGATCATGGGGCGGATCACAGCGGTATACAGCCACAGTATAATTTTAGGGGATAAGCCCCACTTCTTACCTATCATTTTCCTGCACTGCCAAAAGGTAATGCAAGCCCTGTTTAGTTTGACGTGAAAGCCTATCAACGATTATGTTTCCCTGCGGACTAATATAGGAATCGCGCATTTATCAACAAGCTTCCTCGTTATTAAATACTCAACGATTTTATAATACCCTGATCATTTATAGGGTATCTGAGGGGACTGCGAACAGCATTATTGCTGCTTCGAATGTAAAATATCAGCCAGAAATAAATATGTACAGACGCCAGCACATGAAGCTATCCCAAACTGTCAAATTTTCCCAATCAACTTTGAACGTTATACTTTAGTGATAAAGTTGAAAATCTATTAAAGAAATTTCGCAAATTATTTATTGATGAAGGAAAAAAATAGACCGTCATATTTAAATTAACAAACCAAAAAAAAATGGAATAATGCTGGTCATTATCAAGACATCTATCCCAGTTCATATTACCCCATTGTGTGACTAATTCATGAAATCATGACATTTGAGGCCAATCCCACTTTAAGTAGTTGTATTGCTGCTTTCTAGTAATTATAATTCTGTAAAACTATATGTGTATAAAAGTTAAGAGCCTACACTACCTCAGCTAAAATTCACTCTTTATCTCGCTCGCACGATACTGCTCGCGGACTGAGTGAGAGCGAGACAGAGTGCGGAACTAGGCGGCAGGCAGCGCCAATAGTTTAGGTATTTTCTTTTTACGGCGAAAATAATGGTAATTAAAAAAAAGTAAATAACATAAGACCTGCTTTATAGTTAGTTCGGTTAGTATACAAAGTTTCATGATCTAATTTGAAGTATTTTTTTAATACCAGCGGTTTATTGTTCGGTTTGGAGGTAACTTTGGATTTTTTTTCTATCAAGAAAATTTTACGAAATCGTGTTTTCGTCTAACATAAGACCTAGCATTAATCCTCAACTTTACCATATATTTATTTCAAAATTAATGCTGCAGTATTTTCGACATAACGGAGGATCATGCTAAGACATTTGAGGTAGTATAGGCCTTAACACTGGTGCCCATTCCCTTGTTCACAAGCTAAACTAAATTTAAGTTCAGTCCATCTTTTTCTTTCTATTTCATTAAGCAGAGGTGTACCTGTAAGTAGTACACCCATAATTAATCAATTATATTTTAAGTCGAATGGGGCAATTGTTTCAATCTGTCAAATTTCTTTAATAGATTTTCAACTTTATCGCTAAAGTATAAGGTTCAAAGTTGATTGGGAAAATTTGACAGTTTCGGGTAGCTTTATGTGCTGGCATCTGTACCTACGATCATCTATTTTACACATTTTGTTTTACAAATAAAGTTTTGACTTTGACTTTCATCGCTTGCTGTTAGCGTGAGATTATAGTCCATTCACAGTTATTTTACCTTAGATTTTGCATCGCTGTGCAAATCATAGTGATCTTTATTCGCATTCTTATAAGGTTGCTGTTGCGGTCACTGACATGTCCGTCAAAATTATTGTGATCCTTATTATCGTAACAATAAGGTTGCTGTTGGATTGCGGCCACTGACAAGTCCGTCAAAATTATTGTGATCCTTATTATCGTAACTATAAGGTTGCTGTTTGGTTGCTGCTGTCAGAGCTGAAATAACTGTGAACGGACTTGTACATTTCATTTCAATGTCGGACTTAATGGCTTAGTTGACAGTCTTACCTAAAAAGCCTGCCAGTAATGCTGGCAGTCTAGAATGTAAATTAAAGAGAGTTTGTTACAATGACATTAACGGGAGCGTCCTCAGTTAATACCTACTTCAGGAGTATCTTAGCGGTAGGGTCAAACGAGTTTCGCTGGAAACACGCGGCTAGATATTGTGTTTTCACCCACTTTACCACTCAGGTAATAAAAAGAAGGTTTTTATGTCATAAATCTTGGACGAAAATCACGCTAGAGTTTAAGACTTTCGGCATTTTTTAAAAACTTTCAAGACCTTGTTTTTCGAAATGAATAAATGATTTATTTCTGTAGGTTTGTACGAACACTTTTACACGTCAAACTTATTATTTTATTTTTACACTAGATGAGTTCGGCGTTTCCTAACTGACTATTCTGAGAAGAAAGGCCGAAACAAACTCAGAAGTCAGAGTCTCTTTTAAAGTCCAAAATAAACCGAGTTTAATGAAACTTCATACGCATAAGCAGGACAAAGATCTAAAAAGTTAGTAAAGAATATTTTCCGTTTTTTTTTTTCCGTCGACTACTTCTGCTTTGTGCTCGTGAGATTATAGATAATATCTTGTTTTTATAATAATTTATCCTGTCATTAGAATTAATTATCTTTTTGTTTGCACGTGTTTCTGTGACCAATAAACCTATTTTTCTTTCTTGATGTGTAAAAGGCGGACAAAGAAAGAAAGAAAGAAAGAAAGAAAAATAGGTTTATTTGTCACAGAAACACGTGCAAACAAAAAGATGATTAATTCTAATGACATCATATATATCGAAACAAAAAAAATATATATATATATCTTTATACATGAGCACAAAGCATAGATAGTCGACGGCTGCACGTCATGACTGTGACAAGAAGGCTTCCACTCAGCATGATGCTGCGCTATAGGGGACCCACAGCACAGCAGCAAAGGGACAAACTGCTACGTTTTCACTCTGAATACATTTCTGTATGTTGTAACTTTAACTGTTCTTATCTCTAGGAAATACCGTTGGCATATTGGACGGCCTAGCCATATGAATTTTATGTCAAAAGCATAGTCCTCATGCATATCACTTACTTTGCATATATTACGTATGTCACATGTTTTTCCTAGTTATGTTTCCGTGTAGATTTGCTACCAGAAACCCTGTCTTCAACATTTTCCGTCATATTACTTAGGACGGAAAATGCTGAAGACGTTTTAAATGTACGGACGATGAACGACGTTAATTCTTTGAAGATAGCGCGTACATATTGTTTTTAGCGTGTATTGTATGTAAATTAAGTATAAATAATGGTTTCTACTACAATATGTTGTAAGCATATGTAGTAGTTGAGCTCTAGAAACAAGTTTTTCTAACTGAACAGACAGCTGTGCTGCTGGAGATTTTGTTGCGCCACTTCTTCTTCCCAGCGAAAGCACTAGAAAGTGGTGAAAGGCGGGCGTTTTTGGGTACTGTCTTATGTAATTTTGACGTTCGAAAAGTGCTGATTCTCAGTGCAATTTGATATTTCATTTTCTATGCTGTGAAGTATTTCGTCCATAAAAGTACTTTTGTACGTTTTTCTATGTTCTAATTAGAAGGGTAAGTATATTTATGTTACGGCTGATTTTTCCAACGTCATATAACTTTATCGGAGGAATCTGCCCCACCAAATCGAATTAGTGGGGCAGATTCCACTGCAAAATTGTAGGCAATTCACTTTGCCCCACCAGTGGGACGGCTCGGTGGGGCAAAGTGGAATAATTCGAATAATTTAAAATTTTTGACAGGTCTTCCATTCAAATGTCAGACGTCAATTTTATTCCACGAATAAAATTGATTTGTCTGTACTGAATGAGGAAGCTGGGGTGACGTCACTCCAGCTAACACTAAACAACTCATATCAACGAAGTTTTTGTGGCAGCTAAATTAAGATTGGGAACTTTGATTGCAGCTATTATGCCTTAAATATTGGTGAAGGTAGAATTATTCTATCACAGATGAGGAAGCTGGAGTTATGCACATAAAATTATTATCGGTCGATTGAAAATTCAGCCCTTAGTGTTATTACAAGCTTATAAGTCATTTCGAGCAGTGATGACCCAGTGCTAACGGCTGTGACTTACGAGTTGTAGGTCGTTGGTTTGAAGCCAGACAGGCGCTTTGGGGAGCGGGATTGTCCGAAAGGGTTACCGCTACCCCGGAACACAAAGGGCTAAGGAAGGAACACGGGTGGGTTTTAGTCAGTAAGAGTCTGACACTCCCTTCTGCTCCACCCAGAGCGGGAGGGGTCATTTGATGATTTCCCATCCGCAAATAAAAAAAAAGACAGGCGCTTTACTTTGTGTAAATACAATGATTTCAACAGCATTGCTCATAAAACCGTGAAGAGAAACAACATAAATTTCTACATGAAGTGTCAACTTGTAATTGGCCTTCTTCTACATATTACTTCTGACTTCTTGAATGTATTAGCTGTATTATTATTATTATTATCAGCCGTTTCTGTCCCACTGCAGGGCAAAGGCCTCCCTTCCCTCCTTCCACTTATCCCTATCCAGTGCTGTTATGCGCCAATCCCTGTGGAAAGAGTCGAGTTCATCCCGCCATCTCATTCTGGGCCTGCTGCGTTGCCGTTTACTGCTGTTTGGGACCCATTGTGTGGTTATTTTAGCCCATAGCTCCTCCGGCATGCGACAGATGTGACCAGCCCAGTTCCATTTTAGCTTGGCAGCCGTGTGACCTACATCGGCAATTTGAGTTTTAGAACGCAGTATCTAGTTCTTTATACGATCAGTAAGTTTAACTCCAAGGATACTGCGCTCCATTGCTCGCTGACAGACCCTGAGTGCGGACTTTTGACGATTGGTTAGTGACCATGTCTGCGCTCCATAGGTGACGGTAGGAAGAATGCACATGTCCATGAGTTTTCTCTTCAGTGAGAGAGGGAGAGTTCCTTTCATTAGCTGTAAGTTCTTAAAATAAATAAATATAATTATATAGAACCAAAAATTCAAAGATATATGACATCTACCAACCCGCACTGGGCTCGCGTGAGACATTTCAGATTTGTATCCGAGACTTACCTGGTTTAATGGGTACCTACAATATTCAAAATTAATGTTCTAATTACTTGGTTTCAGTTCCACCATGTAACCCAGCAGGGCGGCGCATAATATCTGCCCATATATCCCCACTATCACCGGCCTTATCTATGCAACAGAGATGTAGGAGGCAGATAACACAACCTAGGTACCTATGTGCTGTTGTGACTGCTACGGTCACCATGGCACTGTGCGGACACCATGGTAACAAAATACCAAGATCAGACCTAGACTTTGGTAACGTAATTTCTTTATTGTTTTTATAAGTAACTAGCGGCCCGTCCCGGCTTCGCACGGGTGGACATTTATTTTTTAAACGTAGCATTCAAATGGTGAAAGAATTTTTAAAATCGGTCCAGTACTTTTTGAGCCAATTCGTTACAAACATACATACAAATCTGTCCTCTTTATAATATTAGTACCTATAGATAGTAAAGTCGTCTCATTTACAAAATCAAAATCTCAAAAAAAAAGAAAAATGAAATAAAAAACCTATTAAAACCAAGTGATATGATTTCCATTACAACCACTAAAAGAGTTGGAAAATTAGAATTGTCTCTATATAATGTCAAACTGACGTCTTATTCTATTGAACTTCTGTATTACTGTAGGTAAGTTCAAGGTCAAAGTTTCATACCACTGACGGTATACGATCGACTGTAGGTAAGTACCTGCATAAAAATTATATAATGAATGTATATAAAACCTTGTAAAACATTTGAAAACAGTAACGGTGGAGTTTCTTGCCCATTCTTCTCCACACGAAAACTACCTTTTGGAAGGGGCGACTAGAATCATTTCTATTTTTTAATTTTGATTGTTGACGTTCAAAAGTGCCTTTTAAGTGCCTATTTGAAATAAATGATTTGACTTTGACTTTGCAACTTAAGTGAATTTTTTCACAAAACATAATAAAAATATTCCGGTCCTTCAATCCACAAGAATCACAGTCACTTCGTATGCAGGTTGCGTGTGTCGGAACCATCGAGAGTGTAGTGCCACTACAGTGCAGCCTAGCGTTAAAAATAACACCCACAGCGCCTACCGATACATGGGCCTATAAGCTGTATTAACATCAAGTGCTCGAGGCGTGCTTTTTTTTTTTGAGGATGGGAAATCATCAAATGACCCCTCCCGCTCTGGGTGGAGCAGAAGGGAGTGTCAGACTCTTACTGACTAAAACCCGTGTTCCTTCCTTAGCCCTTTATGTTCCGGGGTAGCGGTAACCCTTTCGGACAATCCCGCTGCCCCGGCAGGCTTCGGCGCGAGGCGTGCTGCAGACGGCAGATAAAAAACGTCTTTATTACGATACACGAGTCACTCTTATGGTTCTCATAAACAAGGTGTAACATAGTTAACGTAAGACCTCATACACCCCAATTAGAGTATTGAGTTAAAAGCATAATACAATCACCAAAACTTATTTTTTAAAGCTTGCTATTTTTATTAATAAAATCGTGTTAAGCATTGTAGCGTGTTGTAGCATTACTTTATGCATTTAAAATTGAGTCTTATTGTTTTGAAATAAAGTTTCATTTTATTTGGCTTGATCGTCGGTTACAATGAAAAAATACATAATTTTTGAAAAGATATCTATATTAAAAGTTACTGAAATCGATTCAGTAGTCAATTACGAACAAACTACAGATATACGTACATGGGCTTGGCTAGATAAATAAATAAATGTAAATAATAAAATCGTTGATTTATAAAAATGACGCAGATTTACAATAACATAACTTGAAAATTATTATAAAGGACACAGTTGCTCATTTGCCTGATAGAACCTGTGTTTCAGGCTAGAAAAGTGCTAATGATTTTAAAATATAAAATTAAAAACGGTGAAGACTAATTAAAAACTATTATTAACATATATGACTAACATGTTTTATTTACAAACAACGAGTAAATCCTCGGTCTCACTGTATGATATGCTAAGTAAAAATTGCATAATGATCTTTTTACAGTCGTTATTATACGTGTTTTTTTATATCCCATAACTGTAGGGGGTCATTGTACACATCACTATGAACAACTTTTACTATGGCACCAAACCTGAAATCGCGAAAAAAAATCAGCTGTTCCCTACATTTTGACGAGTTATACGAACATAAATGTAGGGAACAGCTGATTTTTTTTTTGCGATTTCAGGTTTGGTCCCATAGTAAAAGTTGTACATAATGATGAGTACAATGACCCTCTAGAGTTATGAGATATAAAAAAACACTTTATATAATATACATTATTAAAATATACATTTATTATGATGAAGTAAACGAATATGTTGCTATTAGCAAAACGATTTAATACTACACACACGTCACACTTACTATAATTATCCTGTTTTATTTAACTGTAAGTTTTCCTAAGAAATGTAGGAAGGAAGTTTTAAGTTTTCCTAAGAAGGACCGGTAGGCGCCTGGATGACATTGGCAGCTGGGCGGTGTTTGCAAAAACATTTCCGAAGTTTTCGCTAAATATCCAAATAAGTTAAGCTTTTTACTTCCCAGTGAACAATTTTATTCAAGACGACAGTTCGACTGGAATACCTTTACAAAGAAGTAGCTTGAAAGTTCTTTGTGTTGTTTTTTCTTGTAGAGAAACTTTGGTCCTCTTTTACGTATTTCTTAAAATATACCCCCCATCAAGGGTGTAGCTACCGCCATATCAGCTGTATCAAATACGGGGCCCCCGAGCTACAGAGGCCCCCGACGCGACGCCGTCGTGTGTAAACAAGAATTTGTAAAATACAATCGAGAACCTAAAATCCTTATTTATCAATAAGAGGTTGTAAGTGAATCTATAATGATATAATACAGGATGTCCCAGAAGTTGACGTCAAGCCGGAATCGGGTAATAGGCCAAGTCATAATGGTAATCAGAAAAATAAGAAAAATATAAAAAAAAAATCTAAATTGCCGAATCTACCAGTATCTCCCGGGCCCCCGACTCATGGTACTGGAAGGGACAGTGAAGTTTTCGGTAGAAGTCCGACAGCAACAAACGTTCTTTTCAGACGACTTCCAAAAAAATATAGAAACCGTGAATAGAGCCCCCAAAAAAATATACGCGCCACTGCCCCCTATGTAGATATTTTTGCCCAGCTGTGTATTAATAATAATAATAGCCTCCCCGACCGATTTCGGTCACGGTGGCCAATCTCAACGGAGATTAGCCAGGTACGCAGGAGATATTATAGTGCACAAGTGTGCGCGCAGACACAGGTGCACTCCCTCTTCCCTCACTCTTATAGTCCGATGGGACAGCAATCCGACACGACCGGAGAGAGATCAGGCGCAGGACCAACGGCTTAACGTGCTTTCCGAGGCACGGGGGTATTAAACCGCCAACTTCCAAACTCCGGACTGTTACTAAGAAATTCCTAATGGAAAAACTCAATAACACTTTGCCCGACCCGGGAATCGAACCCAGGACCCCACGCTCAGCAGTCGCGCTGTGAAATAGTACACATTCTAAAGAAAAAGAAAAAGAAAAGAAAAAAAAAACAAAATAAGACCCAATTACTTAGCTGGAGCCTAGTTATTAGGTTACAAATCTTGAATACAAGATAAGTCTAGTCTAACGTATTCACTGTTTTCATCTCAAAAAGAAAAAAATCTTAAGGCGTTTACTGATAAGGCGGATTGCGTGATATTTTTTTGTGTTTATAATTCTCCATTATAGGCAGAATCTACATAAGAATACATTGTTAACTCAGCCAATCGCAAAAGTGAAGGAAGTGCAGATAGTCAGGTATTATAATTAAGGTGTGTGAAGGTTGCCTGTCAAAGGGAACCTTATTTAACATAGGCTGGTGATAATTAGAAAAAGGACTGGCAGTCACCCATTCGAATTTTGAAGTGTTTTAAAAATGGAACGTGGGTTGATTCTTTTATATGGGATTAAAGGCCAATTGAAATGTGAGAAGCAGTGGTGGTGCAGTGGTAATAGCCGCAACTTACGAGTTGTAGGTCGTAGGATCGAACCCCGTAAGGCGCTTTACTATGAAATTATTTCATTACCGCTGCTTTTAAAACGGTGAAGGAAAACATTGTGAGGAAACCGTCATGTCCTAGAACCAAACATTCGAAGACATGTGACATCTACCAACCCGCAGCGGGCTCCCGTGGTGGATTACGGCCCACTCCCTCTCACTGAGGGGAGGCATGTGTCCCAGCAGTCAGAACGTCGAACGATTATGCTAAGGGCGAATTTCACTAATAAAATTAATCACCAATTAAATTTTAAACTGTCTAAACCACGTTCAAGAACTGTCAGTGTCATAATTATTGTAAAATATTGACACTAACTGCTCTTGAACGCTCTTTGCAAGGAGCTCAGCAGAGCTGGTCGTGTTGCGAATAAAAGTATATTGAAGACTAGCTGCGCCCCGCGGTTTCACCCGCGTAAGTTTTGATCCCGTGGGAATATCGGGATAAAAAGTATCCTATGTGTTATTCTGATGTATAAACTATATTACTGTAAAGTTTCATCAAAATCCGTAGAGTAGTTTTTGCGTGAAAGAGTAACAAACATCCATTCATCCATGCTCACAAACTTTTGCATTTATAATATTAGTAGGAGTGGGAAGTAGGATAGTATGATAGTAGGATTACGAGTAGTAGGAAGTAGGATAGTAGGAAGTCTTTTGGTGCTTTCCTAAACATAATTTTACTAGCTCGTAGTTTTTCGATCTCTGCAGTACGATTTTTTATTCCTAGCTTTAACATCTCTTGCATGCTGACAATTTGTGTTGTATGTATTGTACTCGTGTTTGAGCAAATATATGATTATTTTATTTTACCATGTACCCTTATCTGATCGACAAATTCCACAATTTTTTTTTATGCTGCAAGTTGGCCATAACTCATGAAATATACCTATTTTTAAATAATAATTGAATGATAAATGATTTTGTTTCTATAAGTAGGTTTGCACAAAAACTTTTTTACACGTCGATCATATTTTAAAAACTAGATGAGGTCGGCGTTATACCATTCACGTTAAAAGAACCATCATAACACCGTTTCCCATCTTATTTTCTGGTAGGTACAATGTCACTTAAAAATAAATAAATAAATGAAGTCCTCCAGACCGAATTTCGGCAATGGCGATAAATCTCAGCGGAGACCCGCCGTCGGCTCGGGAGATATTAAAGTGCACAAGTGTGTGTGCAGACACAGGTGCACTCTTTTTTCCTTCACTCTCATTATCTAATGGAAGGGCAATCCGACACGACTGAAGAGAGATCAGGCGCATGGCCAATGGCTTAACGTGCTTTCTGAGACATGGGGGTATCACACCGCCAACTTCTAAACTCCGGGCTGTTAGATACTAGCAAATTTCCAATGGAAAAACCCAATACCACTTTGCCCGACCCGGGAATCGAATCCAAAACCTCACGCTCAGTAGAAAGATACAACTGCAAGTAATATTCAACAAAAAGGAATAAAGATTGTAGTACCTACGTATTGTGTGTATATATATGTTCTAACTTCACTGCTCACCGAGCAACACAAAGTTTTGCATGAAACTACATACCGATTAATTTCTGCCACCGAGTGGAATTGCTGTTCCGCTTTGAAGAATCAGAGCCGGTGAAACTGCAGGCAAATGAGACATTCCAAGTTTGAATCTAAGTTTTGCGAATGACAACTTTGTTTGGGGCTTTGAAAATTAAAACCTCGTCGAGTAGCGAAGCTTAAATGTACGTCTAGCGCACCCGGGGTAGATAGCCCTGCTATTTACCTCCCGGCTGACTAGTATATTTTTACCACGGCATAATCTATTCTGATGATGATCTATTCAGACGAATCTTGGAGTAGAGATCGCGTATCGGTAAGCGTAGTGTGGGTCGCCCCACGGCTAGATTGACCGACGACCTTAAAATGGCGGTTGCATGGTACACACGGCTACTCATCAAGCTATACATTTCCAGTTTTAGCTGACCTCGCATTGTATAAGGTTTTTCGTACAATCAGAAGTCAGCTTATACTAGTTATGTATAGCTTGATGTGTAGCCGTGCTTACAACCATAGTACAGAGGCCAGCACATCAAGCTACCCTAATCTGTCAAATTTTCCCAATTGAATATGAACCTTATTCCTTTGTGGTTAAGTTGAAAATCTATCAAAGAAATTTGACATATTAGGATAGCTTGATGTGCTGGCCTCTGTACCATAGTAACCGTTGTCAATAGTATTTAATTGTGGTTATTAGTTTATGTGTACGTGTATTACACGTGTACGTTGTGTGTACGTATCGTATATTTATGGGTGTGTATTTGTGTGTGAGAGTACACCTAAGTCTGCGCGCACACATGCGCACTAAAATTTCTCCCGCGCCAAAGGCTAGTCTCTGTTGAGATTGGCCGCCGTGGCCGAAATACGGTCTGGAGGACTTATATTTAATTTATATAATTGGTTTCTTAAGCCATGTAAATATAATAAATAGACCACATCAGGTTACAGCTGCTGTAACCTGACATGTTGTAAATTGTTATGCTTCGTACGTTATATATGTATTTTTTTATTTTAATTTGGATAGTAATCTATAAATATACGATTACATTTTTCACTTCAAAGAATAGCTAAGTATTATTTTTAATTAGCAGCGCCCCGCGGTTTCACCCGCATAAGTTTCGATCCCGTGGGAATATCAGAATAAAAAGTATCCTATGTGTTAATCCTGGTTATAAACCATCTGTGTGCCAAATTTCATCCAAATCCATTTAACCGTTTGTGTGTGATTGAGTAACAAACATCCAAACATCTTCACAAACTTTCACATTATAATATTAGTAGGATTCAGAGACTTCAAAATTGTATAATAACTTTGGTTCAGTAAATGAAAAGCAACACAGCTGTTTAGTCAGCGCTTACCTTAGGTAAAACAAGCGAAAATCTTCTCCCGGTCCCCGAGATGAACTTCGCAATTAAATAACAAAGTTGTGAACTAAATGTTCAAGAGTAATGATAGGGATAATCTGTTTAAGCCCAACAACAAATACTGAAAAGGTTCCTTTCGTCCCAATTTTTCGATAAATTGTTTTCCCCTTTTCGAATTTTGCTGAATCTAGTTACACTTACTTGGTCCTAGGAGACTATATTGCGAGAAGTTTCTTTTTTTCTTTCTTCACTGTATATTTTTACGTAATAAGCTGGCAAATAGGCAGACGTTCTTCCTAATGTAATTTGATTTTGCAACCCATCATCATCATCATCTGCCTAGCCTTTTCCCAACTATGTTGGGGTCGGCTTCCAGTCTAACCAGATGCAGCTGAATACCAGTATTTTACATGGAGCGACTGCCTATCTGACCTCCACAACCCACTTACTGGGTAGTACGATACTCCTTGGTAAGACTGGTTGTCAGACTTTCGGGCTTCTGGCTACCCGTAACGACTGTCATAGATCCACGAATGACAGCCGGGACCAACGGCTTAACGTGCTTTCCGAGGCACGGAAGGGTCACGGTATGTAAAGATGGTCACCCATCCGCACGGTACGTACATACTAAAAAAATATTATTTGTAAATTTAGTAAGTGGAAATCCTATCCTACTAATATTATAAATGCGAAAGTTTGTGAGGATGGATGGATGGATGTTTGTTACTCTTTCACGCACAAACGGCTGAACAGATTTAGATGAAATTTGGCGCACAGATAGTTTATAATCAGGAGTAACACATAGGATACTTTTTATCCCGATATTCCCACGGGATCGCAACTAACGCGGGTAAAACCGCGGGCGCTGCTGGTATTAGATAAAAATAAGACGCGAAACGTGTTATGATAGTCCTTTTAGCGTGAATGGTATAAATGCCGACAAAATCAAGTTTTCAAAATATGATTGACGAGTAAAAGTATTTACATAACATAACATAATCAGCCTATAATGTTCCCACTGCTGGGATACAAGCCTCCTCTCGATGAGAGGGAGTGGGCCGTAATCCACCACGCGGGCCCAGTGCGGGTTGGTAGATGTCACATGTCTCCGAATTTTTGGTTCTAGGACATGCCGGTTTCCTCACGATGTTTTCCTTCACCGTTTTAAGAGCAATGGAATGCAAGGCAATGGTTTTAAAAGTGTTTATGCATATCTATTTACAGAAATAAAATAAAATAATTAGGTAATGAAATACTTATAATATTATATTCTAATTTTATTATAATAATTTAATAGTACCCACTCATTTAATTGTTTTTATTTTAAATAATCATTTGTATGTCAATATTGGCAAAGCATAGCGCACTACTAATTTTTAAGATCCATGTATGAAATACCTATGTTTTACAAATAAATTATTCTTATTCTTATTCTTAATTTATCATTTATAATAGACTGATAATTCAATTAGTCATGACGTAGTTTAGGCATATAATAAGATGGTGGAATTTGTACATCCGATAATCTTAGATGGTAAGGTAAGATAAAGCAAGATAATCTTTTAATTGCTCGAACACGAGTACAACACGACGCAATTGTCGGTATGCAAGAGATGTTAAAAGTAGAGATAAAAACAGGGTAGGTACTGAAGGGATCGAAAGACTACGAGCTAATTATTATGTCTAGAAATCTGTAGAAGACTTCATAAATATGTTTTAATTCGTAACACGACTTGAGCCTCAAGTCTTCTATTACAATAGTGTCAGAATGGTCTATCATTGATTTCATAATTGTTGATTTTGACAAATTTGGTAATCTACTAATATAATGGCGTCATTATGACTTTCCAATGGTCAACCACTGACACTCCACTGAAAGAAATGGCATAAAATGGTAATCTCGTACATAATGACAAATGAATAAATGTAATGGTCATTGCTATTTACGAACTTCTTACTACTTCAGATTGCAAACACTAATATGTAATATGTAAAAATATATATTAAACGAAATCTAGCATGAAATTTGGTAGTTTTTCTCAGACCATTGGCCGACCAATGATCGACCATTATGAATTTAGCAGATTACGAACTTTTAGCAAAATGACAATGGGATCGTGTTGGAATGACGAATTTATAAAAATAGCAGACTTGGGCCCCAGCTCTGTTGAGCTCCATACAAAGAGTGTACAAGAGCTGTCAGTATCGATATTCCACAACAATGATGATGGCATTTTTCATTAGTGAAATTTGCCCTTAACATAATTAACCTTTGATGTTCCCACAGGCCTCCTTTTAGTGAAAGGCTGGCCCGTAATCCACCACGCGGGCCCAGTGCGGGTTGCTAGTTGTCACATGTCTTCGAATTTTTGGTTCTAGGACATGCCGGTTTCCTCACGATGTTTTCCTTCACCGTTTTGAGAGCAGTGGTGATGAAATAATTTACACAAAGTAAAGCGCCTGTTTGGATTCGAACCTACAACTAGTAAGTCGCCGCTGTTACCATGAGGCCACCACTGCTCCTTACGTTAAATTCGCCCTTAGTCCCTTATGTAAAAGGATCATCCCACGTTCCATTATAAAACTCTTTAAAGTTCACATGAGTCTTTGACTGCCAATCCTTTTTCTAATTTTCACCAGCCTGCATTATACAACGTTTAACGTTAAATGCGCAAAACTTGAAAATAGTTTGTCCATAATTGACCACTGAACCGATTTCAGTAATTTTTAATATAGGTTTTTTTTTTTCAAAAATTATGTATTTTGCCATACTATCCGCCAATTTTGAATGCATAAACTAATGCTAGGATCAAAACGATATTCTTAATAAAAATAGCTTTGAAAAAATAGTTTTAGTCATTGTATTATGCTTTTAACTCAATGCTCTAATTGGGGTGTATGAGGTTTTGCGCATTTAACGTTACACGTTGTATAAGGTTCCTTTTGACAGACAACCTTAGCTAAATACGTACCTGACTACCTTCACTTAATATTGCGAGTTCAATGGCTGCACGTATCAAATATTTGTGGTAATAGTATGAGGCACGCATGAATATCTAATCATGTGAGACATACATATTGTATATATCTATCGAACAGTGTATATGTCTATTCTCAGCCTGTCTTCGACAATCTAATATATTTTATTGACTTTTATGAGAGTTCGTCTGAGAAAATAGTGTTGTTTAGACCCACTGGGATGAAACGCCAAAGCTCAACGCCTAAGTGAAAATAAAAAGAACTTTTTTCATTTCAGTAAACACGTAATAAAAGTGCGAATTGGACTTGCAAACGAAGGGTTCCGTACCACCGTACACTATTGAACACTACATATAAAAAAACACAACAAAGTAAAAACTTAACATAACTTTAATTTCAGAAATCGGTGTTGTCGTTGGTTCCGCATTTTCGTTTTTTGACACCGACTTCCGAAATTAAAGTTATTTTTCACTTTGCTGTTTTTTTGGAAGTCGGTTTTTTTTTTTTTTGTAAAAATTAGTTTATTTTTCACTTTTTAGTTGTACATACTCCACACAAATTCAATTAACACTAGTGCATTGAAGAATTGAAGACACCGACTAGAACAATCATCAAAATTCGCATAGAAATGCCGGAGATACAGTAAATTTATGCATATAACTTCGTACATAAAAATAATTACCTAATGTATTATAAACTAAAACCTTCCTGATAGTATGTAGATCACATTATTGAAAGAATTATCATAATCATTCTTTAGTTTTTGAGAAAGTCGCAGACATACAAACATACATACGGGTCGAATACAGAACGTCCTTTTTTGAAGTCGGATAAAAAAAAACTTAAGAAAAAAAAACACATTTCTTGTATGGTCCCCATACAAGAAACTTCTGCCATATTTGCCGGTTTCGTGCGTCCCTTATCCAGGTGTTTCTCGAGACTTTGACGATATCCTCAACCCGACGCGCTTTTGGCCGGCCCTGGTTTCTTTGGCTTAACCTTGGCCACCATCCGGTCACAACTTTACTCCATCGACCATCTCTTCGTCTAACTAGATGTCCTGTCCAACTCTATTTGAGGCCCTGGATTCGACCTCGTAGACTTTCGACCGACGACGAATTTCGGTGTTGCTCACTCCACCACCGGTCCAGTTGAAAACCAGCGTCAGGCACTAGATGTCTGGCATTTCTGCTGAACTAGGCCTTTTTGGCGCAGCCGTGAGGCACACTTTCCTGCTAATTTTTTACATCGCACTTTACACTTTTTTTAATTTTTCTTATTTTTATGTGACTGTATCTGATTTCTATGTCTCTGGTGTACCTACTGTGTGTCTTTTGGTCTGTGCTAAATAAATGTATTTTCTTTCATTTTTTTTCTTTCACTCGGTTTAGTAGGGTTATGCAAAGCATGGCTCGCTCCATGGCCCTTTGTGCCACTCATATGCGGTGGACAGTCTCCTTTGTGAGTGACCATATCTCGGAACCGTAGGTTGATGGCAGGACAAACTCGCCTTTTCAACCATTGGGTTGAAAAGGCGAGTTTTTAGGCACTGACGGATTTTTTGGGCCGAAAAATATGTTCCAGCTTACCAAATGCCACCCCCCAAGCTGTATTCTCCTGGAAATCTCTTTGATGGAATGCTCATTGTACACACTTTGTGAAAATTTCAAGTGTCTACTATTACGTTACAAAAGATGCCTGTGACGGATACACACGGACAGTGGAGCTTGCGTCCCCGTTGGCACTCTTTGACTACGGAATCCTAAAAAGAGTGAATAAACTCTACATTCACGAGTATAATATTCTCATCTCCAATGTTAAAGATAGCATTATCTCAAGTATTCTCAGAAAGATTGATCCTCTCCGAAATCGTAAAAGAAAAACTAAGACAAATCCATCTAAACTCCATTTACATAGCCTATCAATTTCTATGCCATTTAAATTGCCATAAACTGAGATCGGTGCTTTAAAACGAAACATTTTAAGTTCGCGAGCAGAAGGTCGCGCGTTAAGATGGTTTTACATTGAATAATGCGACCATGGTCGTTGTTTTGTTGGTCGTAAATTGAGTTATGATAGAATTAGAAGTGGGATTTGCATCGGAAGTAACACGTTATCTAAAACTGAACATTGTTTAAGATTTTTTGTCTATTAACCCTCTTAATAATGAACGTACTAAACCAGACGAATAGTTACACCGATTTCTTTGTTTCAGTCGTCAGTAATTTGACTTTTGAAAGACGAAGACAAAGCGTTGTGTAACTATACAGACGCTATACAACGTTTATAAGTAAGGGGGCAGATGTAAAAGACCATATCAATTCAGTGCTATCCAAAAATAATAGCTTTGAAGTTGTTTCTTTGTGCAACCACAGAAAATAGTTAAATCCAGTATCGTAAAACAAATATCGTGTTAAAATCACAGTTGCACAGAAACACTGGTAAAATGAACACGTCGGCTCGCGGCGTCACAAAATTTAAACTGTTCTTGGACACTAAATGTTTTCTGCGACCATGGTCGCGGAGACCAGTGGCAACGCTCCTTAAGATCGAAGTAAAAGAGATAATGTCTATGAAAAAGCCCGGCTCTACCCCTCGGACGGTCGTAATTGATTGCGACCTACGATTTAATTTCGACCAAGCCAGTGATTATCGTCGAGTGAAATGTTACAACGGTTTAAGCTTTTAGATGATATAATTTAAAGGTTATTTGAGAGCGACGTTAAGCGTTTCAGGATTTTGCCCGTAGTGGTGTTATTAAATTTGATTTCTGGGAAATTTTTGGGAGGCTACTTATTGAAGTGTTTTTGTTATAGGCTGCTGAAAGATTTTGTTTTGTGAAATTATTTTGGCAGTTCTATAAGTATTTACAATTAGGTTATTTTAATGTCTATAGAATTAAATCTTCAGATAGCGCCAGCCATTAATTTTCACCTGAGAATACAGTATCATCATTTTTAATGATTTTTGTGGAAAGTAAGAAACACTCTAGTCCATTTCTATAACGAATTTTAAGTAAAATCCTTATGACTGTGAATTATAACACCAGCACGGTTTGTTGGCTCGTGACGTTTTCATGAAAATTCATAAATATTAACTGCATTCATATAGCAGTGAGGAAACAAATGCACAGCACATGTGTGACTACTTTGTTCCTATATAAAGCTACCATTTACTGGGTACGTCTTTCATTGACTTGAATGTGCCCTGGCGGCTGAGAGTATGTCATGCTCACTCAAACGTCGTGCTGATGGTGACGCGTGTGTCAAAATGGTTGAGCTAATCCCATGCTTCATTTTCCTTCGGGCAGCATCAGTAGAGACTGCTCATCTCTTAGCTACTTTAATTTTATTTAATTCGTTTTTTATCTTTGTATTATGGACGCTTTTAACATTCTGCATCGCTCTCACATGTATAATTTCAACATGAATGATGTCCCCATATTTTCATTTATACGAGTTTAGAGTATATGTAGTTTCAATTAAATAAACATCACAAAGCTATCCAGCCCCAAGAAAACCGCAAAACTAATCACTCATCGATGGAACGGAGATAAAATGCAAATATCCCTACATTACACCGGCTTAAGACTCGGCATAACAATATAAATCTTGCGATGGGAGGGCCCACGAAATTCACGACTAATGAGATTGTTCCTGCGAATGTTGTATCCGATCGTGTGGTGGATATGAAAGAGAAAGATCTGGGATAAATCCTGGATTCAATGTATTTATTTATTTTATTATTTATGTATGTTATTATTTATGTATTGTCACTTTCTTTTATAATAGCCAATAAGGAGGATGGAAGACCAATTGATTTTAGGCAATATAACATGTTTGCTAAAACTACGAATTTAGACATCTGCGAGTCTCTGTCTCAATATAAGAATTTTTTAATAGATTTAATTTCATTTAAGTATCTCTGTTACGGCCAGTTTCTTCATTAACAACTAAAGTAATCAGTAAAAGTATTGACTTTTACTTGACCTTTACTGATCCTACGGAAAATATGTTTCTTCATTCAAGTAACAGCTAAAATAGTGAAGAAACAAATTTAACCGTTACTTTGACTTTTGAGACGTTACTTTGGCTGTTACTATTGATGAAGAAATGGGCCGTAAATGTTATATTTCCTTTGTTTTTATGTCCTTCAATAATTTATTAACTTTTCCAAATGTTTCCTATTATTAATATTTTAACTTGGTTAGCTTAGTTGTTCATTTTATTGTACAGTCGAGTTCATTAATATATTGGCAGTGACAAAGTTTCAAAATATTATCAAGCGTTAAAGTGATCATATAATTATATACAAACTTAGATATAAATAAAATGTTAACATACATTTAAAGTTTCAAAATATTATAAGCGTTAAAATGATGATCATTTTAACGTTTATAATATTTTGAAACTTTGTCACTGCCAATATATTAATGAACTCGACTGTACGTGCTGTAGTCTCCTATAAGTGAAGCTTTATACCTACTTAATACCCTAATTTTATCCTTTATTTATGTGTCACGTATTTTGAGACATCTTTTGTAAGGGTTGATTTTACCAAAGACAGATATCTTTTATACATGGAATAAAATTGACGCATCTGTAATTGGCTCAACTTCATTAAACTATAGGTACTAACTTCAACAAACAAAAATGGTTGATCAAGCTATCTACACTAATTGCACGAGAATCGCGCATTAAAGCCTTGTCAAAAAAAAAAAAAATCACCTTTATAAAGCAACAATTTTATTCAACCATTCAAACATTCTCGTATTGCCGCAAATTGTTCATCACATTTGTACCCATCTCATGTCGTGTCGTGTTCATTAGACACGACAGATATTTGTATACATGTCACTTAATCAAATAATGTCCGAATAGGCTATTGTCTATTGTTCAACGCCTCTGTTAATACTGTAATTAAGTCCTGTACTTGCTATAAAGGTAATTGGCACAATACCTATCTATGCCACTTCAAGTCACAAGTGGTAGATCAAACAATCTACACTAATTGTATGAGAGTCTCGCATTATTGCCTGGGCAATTTCCTACTTTACTATTACTAGACAGAATACATCTTAGGGAAGATAAGTTTACCACCCAAAAACCATTTCAGACACCAATCTACGTGGCCCAAGATTATGTCTGGATTTTAAAAGAGACTCGTGACCTCGTAAGTTTTTTTTGGCTTTTCTTCTTAGTAGTCTGATAGGAAACGCCGACCTCATCCTCATCTAGTTTTAAAAATATGATTGACGTGTAAAAGTGATTGTTCAAACCAACTTTAAGAAATAAAATCATTTATCATTAAGGCAAGAACATTATGTATGATATCATCTTCTCTATCTCCTTCTTGGTCGTGTCGATGGCACGACAGTGAATCACATGTTGTTGTCCCAAACCTTCCCTGTAAAAGAGTAGCAATTAAGGAAGGTACCACGGACCAGAGACCATGAGGTACTGCTACCAATAAAAGAAAAGAAAGAAAGAAATATTTGGATACAGTCAATGACATTGTACAATGTATTTATGAGATTACAGGTGCTCATGAAATGCTAGCTTTGCGACGCCTCTGGTATTGCAAATATCAATTGGTTACCATCAGATGAATGACCTGCTTGCGTGCCACCTATAAAGTCACCATTTTTGAGATTCTAAATTGACCTCTAAAACCTGTTTATTATTCAGATTCTCTATCCAAATTGCACTAAACAAAATGAGGTACCTCCTCGTAAGGAAAACATTTTAATAAAATAAACAGCGTCGACCCATTATTTGCAATTTTAACGCCTACCTACGAAAATATTTGTATACCCTCGAAAAATGGGTCGGCTGGCGCAAATTATTTATAATGTAAATATACGTACGCAAAATACGCGCATTGACGTGAAGTTGCGGACACCAGCCCGTATTACCTATTACCTAATGTAAATATAAACTTTTACAAAAAATATGGTCTCTAAAATCTGGGTTAATTTATACACTGCTGATAAAAATATAGGTCACCTAACAGAGTGTAGTTAAAAGCGATACATTTTTAGGGATTTGGAGCTTAGGCCACATATTCAATAATAGTAGAAGGTCTAGTTCACATAGCTAATTCTAGTAATAGTACAGACGCCAGCACATCAAGCTACTACAATCTGTCAAATTTCTTTAATAATTTTCAACTTTATCGCTAAAGCATAAGGTTTAAAGTTGATTGGGAAAATTTGACAATTTCGGGTAGCTTGATAAACTGGTGTCTGTATTTTTTCTGCAGTAACCCAAGTGTCACTATGCTGGGCATCCGTTTTCACGCGGAATTGGCAAATCTGATATCACTGCGACTGAGGAGACTGCAATATTAAACTACAAGTTGTATCATCGGTAGGCTTGTTCCCCCCCACTACTCTATAAGTGCTAACTGTACTGGTTGAAATTTTAATCACCGTTTTTCTCTTAAGGGGTCATTGTACTCATCATTATGAACAACTTTTACTACGGGACCAAACATGAATCGGGGAAAAAAAAAATCTGCTGTTCCCTGCATTTTGGCGAGTTATACGAACATAATGTAGGGAACAGAAGATTTTTTTTTATGATTATCTCAATATAATTTCAAATCAATAAAGTTACAGAGCTTGTAGGTGTAAAGTATCCACAACGTGTTAGTATTGGATTTAGTTTAGATGTAAGTTTAGCTGCTTATTTAAAGCTTCCTCTCTCCTACCATTTTTGCTGTGCCCGACAGGGTCCATAATGATCACAATTTTTTAATTTACCACCTAATTACACATTGTGGAATGCAAATAAAATTTGAGTATTGAGTATTGAGTATTCGCAGTCGAGATTTGACATTAGAGGACTAACTTTGGTAGAAGGCTGCCTAAGATATCCAATTCTGTTTAATTCTACTTCCATATAGTAGCAGTATGTACAGTAGTCTTCCTGACCATCTATTTAGTGTTTAATATACAGGGTGAAATTTTAATCATCGTTTTCCTCTGAATGGGTCATTGTACTAATAATTATGAACAACTTTTACTATGGGGTCAAACAAGAAATCGCGAAAAAAAAATCTGCTGTTCTTTGTATTTTGACGAGTTATGCGAACATAATGTAGGGAACAGCAGATTTTTTTTTCATATTAAAAGTTTCACAGTAAAAGTTGTTCATAATGATGAGTACAATGACCCCTTAAGAGGTAAACGGTGATTAAAATTTCAGCCTGTATGTTTAGGTTTAATATTTTTACACACTGGTAGATCCTCAGTTGTGTTGTAGAAATTTGGAACCTCTTAGTCTGTTGTTAAAATACCTTAACGGAGAAAGTTTTTTCTTCCAAATTCGGGGATTTTGCTTGTAATCTTGGCGTTACAGTGTTAAAATTTGGAGTGCTTAAAAACTCTTTGTTAAAGATTTCAGCTCCGTTTTTGGCTGACATGTGTTAATTCAAGTGTGCGTTCACATGCCTTGTCTATCTATAAGAGAGAGGCACCCAGTGACGGTTGGTAAATGTCACATATATTCAAGTTTTTTTGGTAGGACATGCTGGTTTCCTCACGATGTTTTCCTTCACCGTTTTGAGAGCTGGTGATGAAATAATTTACACAAAGTAAAGCGTCTGACTGTGTTTGAATCTACGACCTACCTCGTAAGTTGCGACTGTTACCACTTCTTCTCACATTTCAATTGGCCTTTAGTCCCATAGAAAAGAATCAACCCACATATTATACCACACATATTATAATATTTGTCGTGAATGGATGGCGCCACAGTACAGCGGACAGCGCCATCTAACAATTTGATTGGTAAACGAAGAATCACGTGATCGGAAACACAAGGGAGTTCTACCCTTGACACGATCGTCGGTGGAGAGGATGCAGCGAGGACTGGCGGAGAGACCGAGTGTTGCGACAGTCTACAGTCGACAGTCTACAGTCTACAGTCTACAGTCTACAGTCTACAGTCTACAGTCTACAGTCGACGGTCGAGCTCGGACAGTCTTGCAAACGCTCAATAGGTACCAACGCACGTGTTCGTTTCGAACGCACGTGTACGTTTCGGTAGTTAATCGCTAGTTTATTAAAGTTACTGTAAATTCAAATTATCTTTCCGTTCGAGTACCCACTGTAATGCCCACACCTATCTAAACTATGTCGAATCGTGAAGAAGACCCGATGTATCGCATCTCGGCCACCCAATGATGCGACATATTTCATAATTATTATTTACCAAGTTACATAAACAAATGATGTTAGTCTTAACTTAAGTAATTTAAGATAAATAACTTAATAACGTAAGTAGCTGGTGCTAACAAATTTAGATAATAAAGAGAGCTATAAAAACTTAATTTACTAAAAGCCTTCATTTCGAACTGGATAATGGCACATTTAAGACGTTTCTAAAGAGATTATTAAAGTTGTCGACATAAAAAAAAAAATTAAAATGTATAGGTATTCGTTAGCAGTGGTGATCTTGTGGTAACGGCCGCGGCTTACGAGCTGTTGGTCGTAGTTTCGAACCCAGACAGGCCACGATAGTGGCGATGGCCTCTTTGAGGAGTGGCTAGAGAGGCGCCACGGCACCCTCACCTACCGCCTGATGCAGGTCCTCACCGGACACGTGGGCGGAGCACCGCCGTGTCCTCGTAAAGGCGATCGGCAGCGGCGGCGACCTCTCGCGCCCGGCCCTGGTTCAAGCCATGGTCCGGGGCGAGAGGGAGTGGGAGGCAGTCACCTCCTTCTGCGAAGCAGTCATGCTAGCGAAGGAGGTGGCGGGACGGCTGAGGAAAAGAGACTTACGTCCCAGCCGCCGCGAGAGACGCTCCGGGCGTCGGGAGCCGCGGGACGACTCCCAGCCACCGTAGGCGCGGGCCTGCGGGTGGAGAGTAATGGGTAACTCTCCGTCCGATCAGGACCAGGCCCATGCCGAACGGCGCGTACGTGTTCCACGCGCGCCTCAAAGAGGTGTCAGCATCAGAAGGAAGGGGCCCGCAAGGGCCGTAGCCTGCCGGGGCAGCGGGATTGTCCGAAAGGGGTACCGCTGCCCCGGAACATAAAGGGCTAAGGAAGGAACATGGGTGGGTTTTAGTCAGTAAGAGTCTGACACTCCCTCCTGGTCTACCCTGAGCGGGAGGGGTCATTTGATGATTTCCAATTCCCAAAAAAAAAAAAAAGACAGGCACTTCACTTTGTGTCAACTATTTCATCACCACTGCTCTCTAAACGGTGAAGGAAAACATCGTGAGGAAACCGGCATGTCCTAGAACCAAAAATTCGAAGACGTGTGACATCTACAAGCCCGCACTAGGCCCGCGTGGTGGATAACGGTCCACTCCCTCTCACCGAGAGGAGGCTTGTATCCCAGCAGTGGGAACATTATAGGCTGATTATAATGATTTACAAAATATTACACTTGAGTATAAAATATATCAGCAATCGTTATAATTTAAAATCAGCTCAAAAACAGAGCAGAGCAGATACTGGCTCAGTGGTAATTATGAGTTGTAGGGCATAGGATCGAACCCAGGCAGGTGGTTTTGTGAGTCTATAATCTAGAATTAAAAAAAAAAGAAAGAGCTATGCTCGGAGTTTCTTTGCGTGATAAAATCTGGAACGAGGATATTCGACGAAGAACCAGAGTCACTGACATAGCTCTTAAAATTTGCAAGTTGAAGTGGCAATGGGCAGGCCACATCGCTCGTAGAACTGATACCCGTTGGGGAAGAAAAGTTCTTGAGTGGCGACCACGAACCGGAAGACGCAGCGTAGGCAGGCCTCCCGCTAGGTGGACCGACGACATCGTGAGAGTCGCGGGCAACCGATGGATGCAAGTGGCGGATTTTCGTTCGGCGTGGTAGTCTAAGGGGGAGGCCTTTGTTCAGCAGTGGACGTCTTCCGGCTGATGATGATGAATGTAGAATTTATCTGAAAAATTAAAGCCTTTTCTGCAAAATACCATGGTCTCCCTACATTCCTGTCAGCCCCGCCCCTTCTAACCAATTGGAAATATATTCTCTTAATGTCGCGAGAGATCTACAAAACGATAGACTTAATGGTCGCCCGGGGATCTCACTGTGCCCATAGAAAGCCCATGGGAATAATATCCTCAACTGAAATTGTGTTTTGGGGCTCTGAATTTTATTTTGAAAGGCTCTTGATATGAATGTCTTTGTGAGGCGTGAGTAGTGGCTTATGAGGATGTTGGGTCGTTTCTTTAAGGTTTTTAAATAGGTTTTGTGTGTCAAGGACGTGTTTGTTTTTATTAGTGATAAATACTTAGACTATATGACGCCTTCTTTCCGTGAAACGAGGCAGAAACAATAGAACGTCAACTGTTACGTTCCTTACATACTCCTTTTGCTTCGTTTAAGTTCATACATCTGGTCATACACGTACGCCAGTGGCAAGCACTAAGCACCAGACTTTATGTTAGTGATTTTCTATAATAATGGAGAAATATACTGCCTCGTCTAACTAAAATAAACTTTTTAACCTGAGAATATCGATCATTTTCAGAAAAAAAAATCATAAAAAAGACTATGTAAAAATAAATTAGATAGCCCTGATAGTTTTTTTATTTAATGATTTTTTCTTTTGAGTTCTATGCGAAGTGAAGACATTTTCAGGTTTAAAAAGTTTGGAAATAACCTTGTCCACACCCCTATTCGATTTGATCCATACTTCCAGGGACATCCTGTATATATATACAGGGTGTCCCGTAAGTCGACGTCTAGCCCGAATCGGGTAATGCTGTACGGGTAAAAATTTGTGTATTTTTAAAATTATTGCCATTTAAATGTCACTTTTTGCCCAACCAAATATTCAAAATTAATACTTTGGCAAACTTGGACGACTGTACTGAAAAAATGTACTATGCGAGTTTGGCAAGTTACATTAAAAGTTGGCGCATATATCGACATTCCAAAATTTTATTTTTTTTAAATATTTTATTGATAACTATTATGACTTGGCATATTATCCGATTCCGGCTTAACGTTGACTTACGGGACAGCCACTACGAAGATGTATATTTCAGCCACTACGAAGAATGCAGGCGTAATTTTATGTTGAACACCTCATGAAACTATATGCAAGAATGCAATATTGTCACACCTATTTCTGCATTTAAGCAGCATTGCTTCATTTCTGTAAGCACATGAGTCTCACTATAAATTTACGACACCGAAAATTGAATATGTAAAAGCCAGAACAGCATATATCAGGTGGCGGCGAATCTAGCCATGCATCATGCGATACAGGTAATCACAGGATCTTAGCACCGTGCATGGTATTGAATAATGGCATAGTTTAGTCCCTAACAGCTTGTAGTGCTTATGTATATTAGGCGAGGCTTGTATAAATAGAGGCTAATTAGTATGTGATGGTGGTTACGTTGTTGGAAAGATAATTTATATTAGCTGTTCACGTGTCACTGCAAGGCTTGTGATTTAATAATATCAGCCGCAAGGATCGATCGAAATTTAAGCTACGCTTGCCGCATTCCATTACATATCGAGATCCCTCTGTGCTTCGAAAATTGGTCCCGGCTGTCATTCGTAAATCTTTGACGGTTGTCACGAGTAGTCAGAAGCCTTGAAGTCTGACAACCTGTCTTACTAAGGTGTATCGTGTTAGCCAGTAACTGGGTTGTGGAGGTCAGATAGGCAGTCGCTACATGTAAACTACTGGTGTCCAGCTGAATCCGGTTAAAAGAGAGTCTGACCATAACATAGTTGGGAAAAGGCTAGGCATATTGATTGATGCAGGATATCTATTTAACATTAGTTTTAGTTTATTCGAAACCCGAGACACGTATCTAGTATTTTTATGTAAAGAATCCATGTACAAAATTTCAAAATTATAGCCCGCGCATGCAGCGTCGTCTTGCGCTCGATAGATTACGTAGTGTCGCTCGGTGTCCAACCTGTAACCTTTTTTAAATATTTTTGGGACAAAATATAACATGGTGTAAACATTATTGGAATCGATTCAGTTACTTATTCTGAACAAACTATATTCAGGCTTCGCATAATATACTAAAAATAATTTTGTATATTTAGGCCTCTTTTTTTTTCTAAGAAGAAACAAACGAAGATCACGAGGCTTGCTCACTGCGTGTTGGTGATTACTGTAGCAAGCGCTATTACTGAGCATGAGGTCTTGGGTTCGATTCTAGGTCAAGCAAAGTGTTATTGGGACTTTCATTAGGAACTTCTCAGTCGAAGCCCGCAGTCTAGATTTACGCCCATGGTTGACGTCAATGGGCTCACCACCCATTTCATGAGATTTAAACATAACGGGGAAAATATTGTAGTACTTTAGGTACACCTCTTTCTAACACTTTGAGGATTAAATGTGTGATGTTATGTTCTTCCGTTTAATTGGAACTGAGTTGGAAAATACTGGCATTCCGCTGCATCCAGATGGACTGGATGCCGAGCCCAATATAGTTGAGAAAAGGCTACGCGATAATGATGTCAAAGTTTGCCCACGAACCGATTTGAAAAACATTATTTGGATTGGCAACTTCATTTTTAAGAAGCGAGCGGAAACCATGTTAAACAGGAATCAAGAAATTAAATCTAAACCTAGACGGTTGGCAGTTAATTTTATGTAGCTTTTCTCTTCCCCTTGTAGAACTAAAAGCATTCCAATGTGCATTAAAATATCACTTTAAAACAATTGTCCCTGAAAATGTGTTTTCATTGTTATAATTATTCAAATGTAATTATTTTGGGGAAGAGCTTTGGCTCTTCTTAATTAATATATTACGAAGGTCGGTCTCATCTCTTTCATGTCATCCGCAGTCGGAGAAAGAATGGTATTGTATTATGAGTTGGGCTGCCCGTGCGAAATTACGTGATTGTTTTTACGGTTTTCTTCATTAGAGGTAGATTATTATTATAGTTTATATTTAGAGCAGTTTCTAAGCGTCGGTATAGAATATAATAGAATAGAATACTCTCAATTAAGTACAGTTGTACATAAATATTGAAATTTTACAAAGGGTGACACAATCTTATTTATTTATTTATTTAACACTTCAAGCACATACAGAGGCGGACTTAATGCTATAGGCATAATCTTATCGCTAAGAGCGATTTTTTAAAGACAACCTTTGGATGGGTTAAAAAGGGGGAGGAGAGATAAATACTGTAGGTAGTCTGGTGTACCATTTACATAATACAATAAATACATTTAGAAAGTATACTTAATCTAAATAAATATTTATAATAGGTCGGGGCAAAAATATTTTCGTATTTTGAATCTATTGTTAGTAATCAAACCTTTTTGGCAGTACTGAATGTAACTGGCTGGTTTTAATACTATTAAATGTTGACATTCTAAAGATGCAATAAATAAAAAAAAAAACTAGTTCCCGCCATTTCTCAATTGTTTTTCAAGCAAGCAACATGAACGTATGTGACGAAGAAATTCGGTACATTTTAAAATTTTATTACAGAAAAGTTAAAAATGCGACGAACGCCGCGAATAAAATTTGTGTGGTTTACGAACCTAATGCGGTATCAATACGAGTAGCACAAATGTGGTTCAAGCGTTTCAATTCAGGAAATATTAGTGTGAAGGATGAAGCTCGCTCTGGACGCCCTGTCACGGATAAAATCAGTGCCATTTTTGAAAAAAATGGTGCAAGATCGATATATTAGCAGTTATGATATTGCTGAAAAACTAGATGTTGATCACAAAACAGTTTTACGGCATTCACAAAAATCTGGGTACCAGAAAAAATTTGATATTTGGGTACCACATGATCTCACTGAGAGAAACTTAATGCAACGTGTTTCCATTTGCGATTCTTTGTTGAAACGTAATAATTCCGTCCCATTTCTTAAACGGTTGATTACGTTTGATGAAAAATGGATCACTTACGATAAGAATGTCCGAAAAAGATCGTGGTCGAAGCATGGACAAGCCCCACAGACCGTGGCAAAGCCCGGCCTGACTCGGAACACAGTGATGCTGTGTTTTGGTGGGATTAGAAAGGAATCGTCCACTGTGAGCTTTTTCCGCCGGGTAAAACTATCGATTCTGACCTCTACTGTCAACTACTGATGAGGTTGAAAGAAGCTATTGAGAAAAACCGGCCGGAGCTGGTGAATAGGAAGGGCGTGGTGTTTCATCACGACAACGCCAGACCGCATTCATCTATAGCCACTCAGCAAAAATTGAGAGAGCTTGGCTGGGATGTATTGATGCATCCTCCGTATAGCCCTGATCTTGCTCCATCAGATTTTCACCTGTTTCGGTCACTTCGGAACTCTTTAGGAAGCATAAAGTTAACCTCAAAAGAACACTGTGAAAACTACCTGTCAGATTTTTTTGATAAAAAATCTCAAAACTTCTACAGCAATGGGATCATGGCATTGCCCACAAGATGGCAACAAGTCATCGATCAAAACGGCACATACATATTATAAATAAATAAAAAATTAAACCTAAAAGAATTATTTTTTTTGTATGAAAAATACGAAAATACTTTTGTCCCGACCTAATATATATAATATTAGGTCGGGGCAAAAGTATTTTTTTATTTATTGCATCTTTAGAATGTCAATATTTAATAGTATTAAAACCAGCCAGTTACATTCAGTACTGCCAAAGAGGTTTGATTACTAACAATAGATTCAAAATACGAAAATATTTTTGCCCCGACCTATTAATAAACATGAAACAGGAGCAAAGAAAATAATTATAATGATGATGTTTAAGGAGAGAGGAAGTGCTTTAAGGAGAGAGGAAGTGCTTTTTTATCATATTTTTAAAAGTGGACAAAGATTGAGCACGCCTTACCATACATAACCGTACTGTTTGAACAGTAAAAGATATTTGTATGTTGAGGACTTCACTTCATGATCATGTTCGATATTTCCCATCCATTAATATTCAATCTATACTTATAACAAAGCTGAAGAGTTTGAACGCCTACGAGTCGGATTTGAAAAAAACATTTTGCATTTGATAGCCCATTTTAGCCAATTCTTGAGGAAGGCTATAGGCTATTTAACATCACGCTATGACCTAACAAAAAGAAAAAAGTAAAAAAATCGGTTGTCTGTAAAGTCGGTTTACTGACGATAGTTGAACGTGACAACTTCATAACAAAATACTAAAAAAAAAAAAATAAATAAATTAAAAAAATTTAAAAAAATAAACTTTTTTTTATTCTTTATTTTTTTTTTTTTTCGATAGTGCCTCTTTATCGCTCGTTCCGCGCTCTCGCTTGCACTTCAAGCCTTAAATGGAACGCCTCAGAGCGAGGTAACGCCGCATGACGTCATGTTTTTTCGTGCGCGCAGCTAGCTTCATCGAATTATAAGACGTTGTTACGTGAAAAATAACGCCAAGCGAAAACGAATTAATAGGGCGATGCAATGCAATGGGGTAGGTCGGGGTAGCAAGCAATTTTGCGCGGACGAAGCCGCGGACAGAAGTTAGATATATTTAAATGTAATATTTGGGAAAGTGGGGTAGATGAAAAGCCTCTTTTAGTGGTTAATAATCCAAGGTCCTTTGAAATCCCACTTATCCAGGTTACACTGTTTGTACAATTTTAATTAACCTTTCAACAGGCTACAGACAACACACCACAACAAACAACACTTACCTAAGTATTATGTAAATTAATTGTTTAGCGTAATCAGCCTATAACGTACCCACTGCTCGGACACAGGCCGAAATTAAATCAATCAGCGCGTGACGTCAATTGACGTAATTTTAGTAGGCAAGTGTTTAATCACGTCTAAATTTGTATGGAGATTAATTTGACAGGACTAAACTAAAATGTATCTTCTGTCCGTTTCTTAATGAAATAGAAAGTAAAAGATGCGCTGAACTTAAATTTAGTTTAGTTTGTGAACAAGGGAATTGGCACCACTATCTACATGTAAAACTAAAAAAAGGATTTTACAAACTAGTCTCCACACATTCGAAGAGCACGTCTCTCTCGACGCAACAACCTCAGTATCTACCAACCTCACAAGTACATCACAGCCATACGAACCATTCCACTCCGCGTTATGTCTTCACACAATATTCTACGATACGATTTTGTAGCAATACGAGTAGTATTTTACGCTTGTTTTCATTATTTTTACGGTCTGAGACTTGTAATAAAGCTATGCTTCGGGGGTGAATTGTACTTTAACGGTAGCGGGTATAGAAATAAGGGAAGATCTGTTAAGGGACTTGTCTATTGATGTCTTGATAAGCACAAACCGCACATATTATATTTTTTAAAATTTTATTTACTAAGGGATAATAAACAGCCTCAACATATATAATACATAAGGTTAACAAAAGTTTAGGCAGTAATGTTGCAGTCCACTGGATTATCTACAGATAGGACATATTAAAACATCAGAGGTTGCCACTACATTACCAAAATCAACAAATATTTTGAAACAAATAAATAAGTTACTATAAGGTTAGCTTTAGCTACAAAACCAAATCAGATCAAAAACAATTTCATTTAATTAAATTATGCATTATATAAATAATAATATATATTAAGATTACAATAATAAGATAAATTGATCATCATCTGCCTAGCCTTTTCCCAACTACGAGTATGTTGGGGTCGGCTTCCAGTCTAACCGGATGCAGCTGAATACCAGTATTTTACATGGAGTGGACCCAGTTACTGGGTAATACGATACCCCTTGGTAAGACTGGTTGTCAGACCTTCGGGCTTCTGACTGCCCGTAACGACTGTCAAAGATCCACGAATGACAGCCGGGACCAACGGCTTAACGTGCTTTCCGAGGCACGGAGGGGTCCTCGGTATGTAAAGATGGCCCATCCACAGCCCAACCGCGGCAAGCGAAGCTTAACCTAATCGATAGACCTGTGTGGCTGTTATTAATTAGCCACGGGTCCCTCAATAATAAGATAAATATATAGAGTATAAATATATAGATGTATAGAGTATAGGAAGCGGTAACAGTCGAATGCCTATGTTTCGGCCTGGACTATGTGAGTTCCACAATATTATAAGGTAAACACCTTGATGACGGACGCACGCAATCAAGAAATATGGCAGATGATAGGGCTGAATTGATGATAAGGTATCCTTTAATTGGAGGGGCTTATAACTTTGATTCCATTTGGCAACGACTAAAGTAAACAATTTATAAGTATCTACGGCTGCTTTGTTTTGTTGTCTTTGAGATAAAACAAGAAAAACAAAGCAAGTTAGGGCAAACAAATAATAAACTGAAAAATGAAGATTAGTTTACATAGCCAGAAAATAAACCAGTTCGGTTAAAAACCACCATCTTTTAGCCCGGTGATAGTAGCAATCCTATAGGCACTCTTCACTCTTTGTAGTTCAATATGCAGTAATAGGTAATTTATAGGGCCATGTATTTATTCGAACCTCTAATAATTCTGATTTCTAATAATGAGAAAGTGGAACGGACTTGTGTAAAGAACAGACGCCAGCACATCAAGCTACCCGAAACTGTAAAATTTTCCCAATCAACTTTGTACCTTATGAGTTACCACTAAAGTTAAAAATCTATTAAAAAAAATTGACAGATTGTAGTAGCTTAGTGTGCTGGCGTCACAGCTATTCTACGCTTTAAAACGGTTATCACGTAAAAAAATCGGTTGTCTGTAAAGTCGGTTAACTGACGATAGTTGCACGTGACAACTTCATAAGAAAATACTAAAAAAATTTTTTTTTTTAAATCTTATTTTTCATTATTTATTTTTTTTTTTTTCGATTGTGCCTTTTTGTCGCTCGTTCCGCGCTCTCGCTTGCACTTCAAGCCTTAAATGGAACGCTTCAGAGCGAGGTAACGGCTCATGACGTCATGGTTTTTCGTGCGTGCAGCCGGCTTCATCGAATTATAAGACGTCGTCACGTCAAAAAATATATGTCTTATAGGCTAGATTGTAATTAATTATTAAGAACCTGGTTCTCTTCAATAAAGGAAAAAAAAATCCAGTAAGTTTTTCCCGTTTATAGGCTGTCCTGAAGACCAAGTCCGCCAGTCTTCTTCATTCTATGTCAATGGTAAGACCAACCGTTTATTTTGACGACATTATTTTTTTATGGCCGCTAAAAGATTTCGTTCTGGATGTTGTCGCGTTTTATGAAGATTGTGACGGGTAAGCCGACACTTGATGTTGCTTGCTTATTGGAATGCTGACGATTTCGGGGTTAAGTTGTCAGGAAAGTTAAAGTCAAAGTCGAAGCATTTATTTCAAATAGGCACATAAAATGCACTGTTGAACGTCAAAAATTACAATAAAATATAATTGATTCTAGTCGCCCCTTCCAAAAGGTAGTTTTCGTATGGAGAAGAATGGGCAAGAAACTCCACCGTTACTCTTTTAAAATATTTTCCAATATTTTATATTATAATAGTAGGTATGTGAAGTCGATGCACCTAAAATAAAATTACTATACCACAATATGTGAAAGAATTAAAAATGAAACCATGAAAAATAAATAATTATCTGATATACAAGGTGTTACATAAAATTAACGCAAAACCTCATACACCCCAATTAGAGTAGTGAGTTAAAAGCATAATACAATGACCAAAACTTTTTTTTTTTAAAGCTTGCTATTTTTATTAAGAAAATCGCGTTGACACTAGCATTACTTTATGCATTTAAAATTGAGCCCTATTACGTTGAAATAAGATTTAATTTTCTTTGGCTCATCCGACGGTCAGTACGATAAATTACATAATTTTTGAAAAAAAAAATACCTCTATTAAAAGTTACTGAAATCGATTCAGTAGTCAATTATGAACAAACAACTTTCAGGAGTTCCGTTTATTTTATTACACGTTGTAGGTATACATGGTACTCACATATTTACAAAGATGGTAAAAGTAGACGATTTCCTTAAAAAAAAATTACAAGTAATAAGTCAGGGTGCGAGTTAAAGTAATTACATAAGATAAATCAATGTCAAAAAAGAATACATTTTACAAACAAATTAGCAACCAGTTTGATTTTGTCTAGACTCTAGATTGTCCTATGAAGCAGGACCAGCATGTTTCTAAGCATTCTTATCTTGGATATAATCTTCTAATCTATAGTATGCATGTTTAAAAAGTGTACCTTTAATATGAGTTTTTAATTTTCTTTAATCGCAATAATATATCACGAGTATTAAGTATAGTGAGTGTTCCATGTATTTCATAGTTTACGTTTACGAAGAGTGAATTAAATCTATAGTATTTTAGACCTACATTACTGACTAAGTTTCCAGTGTTAAATGAGTATAATCTATTCATTAAGTCCCTACCCTCTGTAAACCAGTTCGAATCGTGACTTTGCTGTGTGATCTACTCGTGAATGTCTCATACATATTATTTCAAGGGCTTCTTCCACCAAACTTTTATACCAAGAATAAGTCTTATCCTAAGAATAAATTTTGAATGTTTGACAGTTTTTCCATACTAGAATATCAGACATCAGTTTTATTCCACTTAGAAAATATATCTGACTTTTGGTAAAATCAGCCTTAAGTCACTTTTCGTGTCACTGTGTGTGACTGCGATGTTCTTCTAACTAAACTATGTAACGGATTTTGATGAGGGTCTCACAATCATTTAGAGTATTTATTCCGGAAGGGCAAAAATAAAATAAAAGATCTTCGTTGAACGTTGCTTCTATTAGATTATTACTAGCTGACCCCGCAAACGTCGTTTTGCAAAATTAAAAATAGATAATAGCCGATTCTCAGACCTACTGAATATGCATATAAAATTTCATAAAAATCGGTCCAGCCGTTTCGGAGGAGTATGGTAACTAACACTGTGACACGAGAATTTTATATATTAGAAGGTTATTATTTTCTTAGATAATAACACTGTTGTCGTAATTTTGAGCATGTATACATTTTAATTGTTCTTTTTTTTTTACCACGTAGCCATTTAATTGCAAATGCTATGTACGCCGTTAATGTCATATACATTAGAGAAAATGCTCCTAACTATTTACCAAGCATGTTGAATGTATGTGATGTGGCAGTACTTAAATAAATAATTAAATAAGGTTTACGTATAATAAAGAAATCGATGTTTTGCCAAGTCTTATAAAACGTGCGAAGCAGGGATAGGTCGTAGTAGCCAATTGAATTTGATGTGTAAACCTGAAAAAACCTGTAAAAGAATCTGTAAAAAACGTAAATTTATTATTTTTCCAATGTTTACATACAGATAGTGCAATCCACGAAGGCGCGCCCCGCTCTTCTTTCTAATCGTTAGCGGTTATCGCTAGTCAATTCCGCTAGTGTTTTAATTTTGTCGATACACACTAATTTGCCAATAATAATAATTAGTGTGTATCGACAAAACTAAAACACTAGCGGAATGTTGCTCACTTGTGCTGTAAGCATTAGGAAAAAATAGTGGGGCGCGTCTTCGTGGATTGCACTATCTGTACTGTATTAAGTATTGCAATTGTATTCTGTAATCTTACAATGCCCTTTGCGTCAACAAGTCGATCGTCATCATCTACCTAATCTTTTCCTAACTTAATTGGGGTTGGCTTCCAGTCTTACCGAATGCAGCTGGCGTCCAGTCTAACTGAATGCAGCTGAATACCAGTATTTTACATGGAGTGACTGAATAACTGACCTCCATAAACCAGTTACAAATCAAGATGTTCATTTGAAGTAAAAATGCTTAAAATAGCCATCCTACTATTCCTACTAATATTATAAATGCGAAAGTTTGTGAGGATGGATGGATGGATGTTTGTTACTCTTTCACGCAAAAACTACTGAACGGATTTTGATGAAACTTTACAGTAATAATAATAAATAATAATAATAAATTCTTTATTGTCCAGAAAAAACATAACATAAATTGTAAACACACTATCCTCCACACTAGGATTCCCTGTGTCGTGGAGGGTAGTCTCTTTCGTCGTAACAAACATTGTGATAATTACGGGGATAACAGACAATAAAGTATAAAGAAAAATTAAGTAAATAGTAAAAAAAAGCAAAAGACAAAACAACAAAAAAAAAAAATTAAGTGCGAGTGGTGTAATATAGCTTATACATCAGAATAACACATAGGATACTTTTTATCCCGATATTGCCACGGGATCGACACTTATGCGGGTGAAACCGCGCGGCGCTGCTAGTAATCCATAAAACCCACCCACAAAAGGTTATACGTTCACTTACATAGACACAAACTTACAACGTGCTTACTGGTGACTTTAAAAATTGGCTACAGTCCACAAATAAAGGCAGTATATCCATTATCCATAGTTATAGCTCACTGAGCCAACGGTTTGAGGATATACTGCCCATTTCCTGGACTTGTTTTTCACTACCTGTGTTAAAGATAAAAGGGTAGGATAACAGAAGTTAACTTATATTTTAGCTTTAAAAACTTACGTTTTCAATTGATAATATAATAGACTTTTTTATAGCTACCTTATGTAAAATATCAATGGCAATTGTAATTGGGAAAGTATACTTCTAATTTGACTTCAGATGACTGATTTGTAAAGCTGTGTCAATGTAAAAACGCCAGCACATCAAGCTACCCGAAACTGTAAAATTTTCCCAATCAACCTTGAACTTTATGCTTGAGCGATAAAGTTGAAAATCTATTAAAGAACTTTGATAAATTGTAGTAGCTTGATGTGCTGGCGTCTGCACAATTGTGTTGAATGAGCAAAGAGAGTAGAGAAGCTTTTGCCCAGCTGTGGGACATTAATAAAATGCTAATAAAAAAAAATAATTACAATAATGATGTTTCTAATTGAAAACGATAAGCATCATCATCTTTGGTAGCCTTATTCCACCCCCCGCTACGTATACAGGGTGACATTTTAATCACCGTCATTATACTTATCATTATGAACAACTTTTACTACGGCACCAAACCTGAAATCGTAAAAAAAAAATCAGCTGTTCCCTACATTTATGTTCGCATAACAGCTGATTTTTTTTGTGCTATGCTTCCCTGTTCTGTGTGAGCCTCATCCATGTCACCCACCGTTATGCATACACTTTTTAAATTTTAACCATTTTGTGCAATTTTTAATATAGGCTCATATAGGTTTTACATGAATGGATATTTTTGTTGCTGGAAATCTGGAAAGAAGGAAGTAACACCAGCGGGGTAATTGCGTAACACACTATCAGTAGCAATGGCTTTCATTGACAGTTCCACAACATTCATTGCATTATTTAAGTTGTTGAGCTGACAAATTTTTCGAGCATATGAAGCAATGAATTAGCAATATGCTTCAAAATGATGCAGATTGTGATTGATTGTGTGTTACGCAGTTAGGGTATAGGTCTTCACGGAAATTTTCTGTAGGTCATCCATCCACTGATAAGCATACACTCTTTAAATTCTAACCATTTTGTGCAAATTTTAATGTAGGCACTCGAATTCTTGTTGGTGGAAATCTCGAAATAAAGAACTCCAGATATTATGAGGCGTGTGCTCTAAATGGTAGGCCACGCATATAACTCCTTAGGCTGAAGAATCTAAAATAAAAAGATAAAAATTGCGGTGTATGCCTCGCTTTGTCTGGATGCTCCTCTAACGGCATGCACTATCAAACACAATTTGAATCATTTACTGCTAATCCATTGCTTCATATCTTAGAAAAATGTGTCTACTCAACAACGTGTCTCTAAATTACGCAATGCATATTGTTGAACTGTCAAAATGAAAGCGAATCCTATTGTTAGTGTGTTATACAATTACCCCGCAGAATTTCCACCCAAAATATAAATAATTTATATTACGACACACAAAAAACCTATTTACAGAAACACCCAATATCTACAGTCATTTCAACACACCTTTGTCCGACCCATTTCCTGAAACCTTGAGGTCAGAGGCAAAAAACTTTAAGACAAAACCAATAAAGGGTACAGGGGGAACCGGTACAAACTTCCAAATCAGTTTAGGAGTTAACGCGTAAAAAACAAACTTGTAAATCCGGTGGGGCACGCCGGAGTCACGGGGAATTGAGTTTGCGCACGAACATTCTGTGCCGTGTCCGAACCCGACTGATGTTTACATATAAGCACTGTTTATTTAAATACTAACACTTATAAAAAAATTGGACTCACGTGGTTCCGAAGAACACGTTTTAGTTTTAAACTATATTTCAGACCTTTTCGTCCCTCAATGAATCATCATTTTGTTACGTTACAAATTACTAATGGTGGGCTTATAACAGCCGCACGGGTCGATCGACCAGGTTAAGCTACGCTTGCCGCGGTTGGTCCGTGGATGGATGACCATCTTCACATACCAAGAACCCTTCATGCTTCGAAAAGTACGTCGTTGGTCCCATTGTCATACGTGGATCTTATACAATCGTTACGGGTCGTCAGAAGCCTGAAAGACTGACAACCAGTCTTACCAAGGGGTATCGTATTACCCAGTAACTGAGTTTTGGAGGTCAGATAGGCAGTCGATCCATGTAAAATACTGGTATTCAGTTGCATCCGGTTAGACTAGAAGCTGACTCTAAAATAGTTGGGAAAAGGCTAGGCAGATGATGATGATGGAAATACCCAATAGCACTTTGCCCGTCCTAGGAATTGAACCCAGGATCCTACGCTCAGCTTGTGACCACGAGACCAGTGAAATAAACAATTTATGAAACAATTCGATTTCCTTCATGTCTTCCAAAGATTACCAACCCCTAGGGGTTCCTCTACCGATCAACGCGATGCAGTTTGCGTTTCAAACATACAAACAAATGTTAGTAAAATTTATTCATGACCCAATCTCGCTGGAATCCGGACATCCAACTATTCCGACTCCGATACTGCGATTGCGATCAATCACGGCTGTTGGTAGGTGGGTAGAATAAAGTTATTGTTTTTGATCTATAGGTCAGAAGCCAAAACTATGAATCAACTGGCGGGGTGATTCCGTAACACACACAAAAAGACAATAATAGTTTTTATTTTGACAGTTCACCCACGTTCATTGCGTTATTTGCGTTGTTGAGAACACGAGTATTTCAAACTTACGAATCAATGGAATAGATTAGATGGATTGATGGATTTTCCTTCAAAACTCTCGGGTTCTGATTGAAAGTGTTATGTTAGCAGCTAAGTGACGTTTTCTTACAAATAAGCATTTGTCGAAAAAGCTGGGTCAGGAAATACTATTGATTATTATTATTAACTAGCTGCGCCCCGCGTAAGTATCGATCCCGTGGGAATATCGGGATAAAAAGTATCCTATGTGTTATTCTGATGTATAAACTATATTATTGTAAAGTTTCATCAAAATCCGTTCAGTAGTTTTTGCGTGAAAGAGTAACAAACATCCATCCATCCATCGTCACAAACTTTCGCATTTATAATATTAGTAGGAAGTAGGATTGCTCTAAGTCCCGTATTACAGAACGTCACTCAACACTCAAGCATTACTTAAAACTAGTTTCAACCAATCAAATCGCTTGAATCTAGTTTTAAGTAAAGCTTGAATATTGAGTGACGTTCTGTAATACGGGCCTAAGAAACAAGTCTTATAGAAGACAAAGGGGAAATTAGTCTACCTATGCCTTCTTCTTCCTCTTTTTTCAGCATGAGTAACCGTCCAAGTGTATGTCGGACCACGTACAATTGGACGTAGTTATGCAAAAAGGAACCAACCCACAACATGACCGAAAATGAGTTAAGTAAATCAAACTGCTTGTCAAGGTCTATATTTTCGATTATCAAAAACAATCCAAGTAAAATACGAATATTTTGACATTAAAAATTCGTATTTTACTTGGATTGTTTTTGCTAATCGAAAATATAGACCTTGACGAGCAGTTTGGTATACTTAACTCATTTTCGGTCATATTGTTCGTTGGTTCCTTTTTGCATAACTACGTCCAATTAAGGGTTCCGTATTTAGAATGATTTATCCCAAGAATAAACTTAACATTGTAGTTGAAAGTCATGTTCTCCCATATATTGCAACTGCGATTTTAAGTTCCCACTACTAACATACAGGGCTCTTATCTGTGAGAAGGAGTGGGCCGTAATCTACCGCGCGGGCCCAGTGCGGGTTGGTAGATGTCACATATCTTTCATTTTTTTGTTCTAGGACATGACGGTTTCCTCACGATTTTTTCCTCCATCGTTTTGAGAACAGTGGTGATGAAATTATTTACACAAAGTAAAACACCTGTCTGAGTTCGAATCTACGACCTCCAGCTCGTAAATGGCGGCCGTTATCACTGGACCACCACTGCTCTCTTCAATTTTATGCATACATTTTTATTATAACACTAGCTGACCCCGCAAACGTCATTTTGCAAAAAAAAAAAAAATAGGTTGTAGCCGATTCTCAGACCTACCCGATATGCACACAAAATTTCATACAAATCGGTCCAGCCGTTTCGGAGGAGTATGGTAACTAACACTGTGACACGAGAATTTTATATATTAGACTAGCTGACCCCGCAAACGTCGTTTTGCAAAAAAAAAAAAAAAATAGATAGTAGCCGATTCTCAGACCTACTGAATATGCATATAAAATTTCATAAAAATCGGTCAAGCCGTTTCGTAGGAGTATGGTAACTAACACTGTTCCACGAGAATTTTATATATTAGATTATTTTATGTATCTTTTATTATAACGTCATCAAACTGACGTCATTAAAGTGAGTTTAAAACTAAGGCCAGGTATGTTGTAGATTCTCATCTTCCAGAAAAACAAATGCAATAATTCACCCTAGTGATCCATTATTCCCATCCACACAAGGAGGAAGCCATCATTAAAAAGGCCAAGTACTAAACTTTATCTTTGCGCCAAACTTAAGCGCAATTTAAGCGCGAGAAGACTTCGTATAGTCAGAGATGGTGAACATTTTGTCGACAATGTTGTTGGGCACAATACTACTAGACTGTAGTCTATTTGCAACCTTTTTGAAAGCTGTCCCAGAGCCTGGACGTAGACAAGGGACATACTCTCAGCGATAATAGAGACGGAAAAGTCATAAATGTATTGGATTTCCATAAGCTACTGAAAAGCTAATGTCAACCCTGTTGACATAAACTTTTCAGTAGTGTTACTTCACCTTGAGCGGGAGGGGTCATTTGATGATTTCACATCCACAAAAAAAAACCCTGTTGAAAGTCTTTGTAGGTATAGGAATATGAAATACCACTTGTCTCGGCTAAGCCTCTAAAACTTTTATCAGTTTTGCTGATAAATAAATGAAGGCCGCTTTTACATTAGGACGTTTGCAGCGCGACAGTAGCGCGACCGACGCGCGACCGTCGCGTGAATTTCGCGCTGCTAAAGTCGCCTAAGTGTGAAAGCGTTCTTAACATGAAATTATGTTGCTGTCATCCGTTGAAGAGTTGTATTCTGCCTTCACAGTTCGACATCCTAATCATGAATTATTGATGACTTAAAAAAAAAACTCTACGTTTTTGTTGAAACCAATAAGTAGGTATGTGATACATGTTGTATCACATACCTACATTCAGCATAAAAAAACTTACTTTCTATTCAGGTCAGGTCGGCCACATCGATTTATTCCCAAATATATTCAGTTTTACTGCGACTTTTCGCTCCTACACAATAACCAAAGGTTCACCAACCCTGTTATAGGCATTTCGGTATAGTAAGTACTTGGGGCACTTGACTGGGAGGTACTAATCCTGAAATTCGGCGACTGCATGCTAACTTACCGATGTTTGTTCCGTTCCCCCCTCGTAATGATGTTTTGATTCCAACCGGTTTTAGGCCGCTTGTGCCGAATATAGGCCAAGAGATGTAGTGGAGTGTTTTGGTAGACTAGTGTTATTTTCGGGGTGAAGTAAATATGATGTGGAATGTATGATTTGCAGTTTTTTTTTTCTCGAACATGAAAGACGATATTGAAATGTTGCCGCCTAAAATTTCGACCGTGCTTCTTGTTTCACTATAATTATGCAGAGCACCCACGTATTTCCCCTTTTTTTTGGAGTCTTTAAATATTGTCAGGGTTCTTCCCTAAGCATAACTAGCCTATAAATGCCCACTGCTGAGATACGGGCCTCCTCTCTATGAAAAAAGAGTGGGACGTAATCCACCACGCGGGCCGTGGGGTTTGGTAGATGTCACATGTCTTCGAATTTTTGGTTCTAGGACATGCCGGTTTCCTCACGATGTTTTCCTTAACCGTTTTGAGGGCAGCGGCGATGAAAATATTTACACAAAATAAAGCTTCTGTCTGCGTTCGAACCTACGACTACGAACTTGTAAGTGGCGACCGCTACCATTGGGCCAACACTGCTCTTCCCTACACTCGGTAAAAAATGGTGTAATACATGTTTCTCTTATCTCGTCTTTGTATAACAAAATACTCGTAATAGACAAATCAAAGATTATAAAAATCAATCCAGCCGTTCTTGAGTTATAAATGGTTTCAATATTTTTCAGATTATTTCTACCTATATGCACTAGATATTAAATTAAAATGACTAACTAAATTATTATACAAATAAATGCAAAAAACAAAGAACACTTAGGCGTCGAAGTACTCGTCCCAGTAATGAGCCCAGAAGACTGGCAGCATTGCCACGTTGAATGGCAATGCTAATTATATTCCCAAAGAACGACCCTGCCCTCAAAAAATAAAAAAAACAATTATAGAATGGCTTGTTCAAAAACAAATCAAGAAAAACCTCAATGACATTAGGTAACAAACATAGCAAATAGACGACCCCATCAAATACCGTAGAATTAATTAAACCAGTAGGTAACACACAGGTGTACGCTTAACAGTTTAACTCCGTATGTACGAAGTTTCCACAAACGTTCGTCGCCTCGGGCCCCGTACATAATTAAACGAACGATCTTAGCCCACCTACGGTGAACATCGAAGTGTGTTACGTATTGGAACTATGAATAACTAGGTTACATTAGTTTTGAGGATTTTAGGATTATTGAAGTGACAACTTTCTGTAGTAAAGTTGCATTCGTTCTTTCAAACTTCTAAGTCGTGAACTTTATAAATCAAAAACCTCTGAAGGCCAATAATCTTACTTAAAATTTATTTTAACAGTAAAAAAAAATCGACTTAAAAAAAAAACACTACAAAGTGAAAAATAACTTTAATTCCGGAAGTTAGTGTCTCTAGATCTGTATTTTAGTTTTTTGCCACCGACTTCCGAAATTAAACTTATTTTTCTCTATGTACCTAGTGTTTTTTTTTTGGAAGTCGGTTTTTTTTTGTTAAAAAAAATTATATCTCCCTTTTTAATGGGTCTGTTTATAATTTATCTAAGTTACAATAGCCTTATGTTAACTTGCTTATCGCCTTTTACAAAATATTGATTTTCCCGATGCAGGGATGTTAAGGAATTCTCCTGGTATTTCAGCATCAGCTCCATTTCATCATTTGCGTTGTGACGAGCATAAATTGCTTAGCAACCATATTAAAGTAATCGAATCGCAACCCGTGAAATACTTATTATTGAGTAGTTCCGGTGGCCATCTGTGGTCCACTTCACTTCACCAAATGCCGAGAGCAAATGCACGAGTTAATACAAAAAGATACCAAAATCGCTATAGGTGTTTCTATAATATTTGAAGAATACCTTCGGTTTCTCAAGGATTCCATCATCAGATCCTGACTTGATAACAATGGGACTACCGGGAAAGTATACCCTTAAAAACAAAAAAAAAAAAAAATTCAAATCGGTCTAACCGTCTTCGAGTAATCGGGGAACATACATTAAACAAAAAAGATTCCGACGAACTGAGAACCTCCTCCTTTTTTTAAAGTCAAATTCGAACCAAAAATTTGAAAAATTAAAAAAAAAAATTACAACAATCAAAGTCAAAAACTTATCAAAAATTATTGGGGTAAATAGATTATATTTTTGACAGAAGCGTTCTTAAAAATACGAAAATTGCCCCTTTGGTCATTGACAGGTGGTAAGTATTTAGTTTCGAAATACGTAAAGGAAGGTTTAGAAATCATTTTCATAGACAAAGTCACCATGAAAAACTTAGGTAGTTTTACAGGCACTTATTTCTGCCCAAGTCTAACTGACTTCTGCCCATTTCAAAACGTAGATCTCTATGGAGAAGAACGGGCAAGAAATTCCAAGGACGCTCTTTTAAATCAATATATATTACAAAATCCTGGTTACATTATTTTTGTTGCTTCTTTAAGTAAAAACAATGAAAAAAAATAAAATGAAGGAACAATTCAAAATATGACTAAAAATACAGTTAAGTCTCAACCGACGATGCCCGTTTACGAAAATGACGCTGACGAAAGACGAACACTAATGACACACCTGATGCATCCTGTATGATCTGACTCAGTATCAAACATAGCTGATATTCTCACCACAGCATGAGCCGATTACATAGCACTAGCCGAAACGACAGTATAGCAGATTTTGATGGTCAACGACATCTATACTAATATTATAAAAATAAATAAATAATAATAAATTATATAGAGGAAAGATTTGTATGTATGTATGTTTATAACGGATTGGCTCAAAAAGTACTGGACCGATTTTAAAAATTCTTTCACCATTTGACTGCTACATTATAACTGATTAATATAAGCTTGTTTAATTGCAAGAAAAAAAAATGTTTAAAAAATAAATGTCCACCCGTGCGAAGCTGGGACGGGCCGCTAGTCTAGTATATAATCGCATCCACAGACGTGTGACTAACACGTTCATTTGTTAACAACTCCAATTGGCAAACTCCACACGACGGCCCAAATCTACTTCACAACATAGGCCTTATACACATGACGCGGATAATCGCGAAATGCCTGCCACGTATAGCGATTTAACGCACGATCGCGTGCGAATCGCATCACTGGCATTTACAGACAACTAGAGGCTTATTGTATAGGCTACCGGCACACGGGCGACTGATCACGTCGGTTATGTGTAGCGAATTTTAGACGGAATTTAATATTCGTATACAGTTTGGTTTGGAGTCTTTATGTGGTTGGGTTTAGCGAGTTTCGGAGTTTGATTTTGTTAAATGGATGTAGGTACAGTTTGTGATTTAGTTTTCGTGTAACTGAGCGCGTGCATATAAAGGAATTGTTAGAAGCCGTAGAAGTACTGATATACCGTTTGAATTTAAATATAGCATCATATTATTGTTTGATCTACCTAAACGTGGAAACTTCATTGTATGGACTAGTTTGGCTAAAAATGGCGGGATGATTTTTTACCGGTTCCTTATAGGATGTTCTACCCATTAATATGAACAAATATCACTATGGTACCAACGCTGAAATCACAAAAAATAATCAGCATATATAAAAGTTCAATACGATAGGTAGTCATGGGTAAAAAGAACATCTTGTAAAAATTTGGAACGGGTAAAAAAAAACATCCTGTAGATTAAGTAAATTTTTTTTTAAACTTGTTCAGCCTAAAAGAAAGTTACGGGTCAAGTATTGTTTTTCAAGATAATAATAGTAGTTTATTTTACAATTATAGTGGCATTTAATTTCATCCTGCTTTTAGGTATAATATTATTCTAATTTACCTTCCACAGGTCCAGTGGGACCTGCTGTGTGAGGTGTGTGGAAGTTGTCTGGTATTTTTGCTGAACTGCCCGCCTTTTTGGCGCAGCCATGAGGCACACTTTCCTGTTAATTTCTTACATCGAACTTTTCACTTTTTTCTTTTATTTTACCATTTATGTACACACATATATAAACAGACAAGAAAAATAGGTACAAAGGTGATGTTTATTTCATAAGAAATCTCTTTCAGCATACTTGCGATAGGACAATAAATAGAGAGATGTAGACAGCGTGTGAAAGCATAAAAAACACAAAAAAAAAATTACATAAAATCACAACAAATATTATGAGAATATACATAAATACAAATAAACATTCATTTGTTTTTTTCTGATATATCTGTTAAGTCTGTGCAAATAAATGTATTTTGTTTCTTTCTAATTAAAGCAAAACCAATCAGTTTGTCTATTTAAAAAAAACTTTCTCCAAAACTACAGAACCGGTTTTTAGTGGGTGTTACAAAAGTTTCATGGTGAATTGAACGTAGTCAATGTTTACAACCACTGTATGTATAGGCTGTCTACACACGGACGATTGGTCGCATCAGTTTTTCGGAGTAAATTTTAGATACAGTTTTCGCTTGTCACGTTTGAGTGGTAAACTTTTTTGTTTAGATTTTATTTTATAGGTTTTGCATAACTGGTCTGTGAATAAATGCAAATAAAAGCCTTTTAAAAATGGCTATAATAATGTTCTGTTAAACAGTTTCAATATGGTTTCCTAAAAGAATTGTGGTCGCCATATGACGGCTAAGAGACGGCTGTAAATTAAAACAACCGACTTCCAAAAAAAAAAAACACAATATAAAGTGAAAAATAACTTAAATTTGGAAGTCGGTGTCTTTGATTTTGTAATTTTGTTTTTGCCACTGACTTTCCAAAATAAGGTTATTTTTCACTTTGTATTGTTTTTTTGGAAGTCGATTGGGACAAGTTTTTATTTTTACTTTTTAGTTGTGATACCTACCCCACATAATAAAGAAATGATTGCAGCGGTTTGATTTTACGGTGTCAAAAAACGCTACCTAGGAAACACCCTAACTTACTCTCATAAAAATTATTTCAGTGACGTCATTCGCCGGTAAATTGCAGACGCTACATGGCGGCTACCGTTCTTCTAGGAGATTGCAGCTAACATAACGACGTCTTTGAATTTGATTGATCAATCAAAAATGAGACTGGTTACTGAATCCGTTTCAAACTCTCTTTTTTATTTTAGTCTGTATTGGCCCACTGCTGGGCATAGCCCTTTCCCAAATCCTTTCAGGAACTCTTCTCACGCGCCACCGCGAACCAGCCCTCGCGGATCCAGCTCATCTCGCCATCTCTTTCTGGGCCGTCCTCGGCAGCGCCGTCCTCGACAGCGCCGTCCATCTTCAGGCACCATTGTGTGGAGATTTTTGTCCCAGCGGTCATCGTCCACACAGCGGATGTCACCCTCCTAGCCCCGTTTGAGCTTGGTAGTCAAACTCACATTAAACCGTTATCTTATTGAATTCGGTTTAAACCTTGTTAAATTGTACAGACGCCAGCACATCCACCTACTCAACTTTATGGCTAAAGAAAGAAAATACGTTTAACATGACGTAAAAAGAAAAAAAAAACACAAATAATAAAATAAATAAAAGGTAGGGGGAAACATGCGTCACATCCACGCAAAATGATAGCCGGCTCAGCATTATGCTGCGACCCTGTGCAAGCTCTGTCTTGCCCCAGCGCTGGTTTTCAGCGATTAAAGCATAATGTTCAAAGTTGATTGGAAAAATTTGACAGTTTCGGATAGCTTGATGTGCTGGCGTCTGTGCTTTAAGAAATTGTTATTTTGTTGCTTTCATTAAATACAACATCAGCAAAACCCATTCACTAAACTTTATTACCTAAAGTACCTTAGGTATGTCTCATCCTGCGAAATATTGACTTTTTGACAGTTTTTCCAAACCAAATCTGTCGGATATAAATTTTATTCTACGGATAAAACTTGGGTCTAAATCAACCCTTAGCATTTCAGAGTATTTTAATAGAAATAAATCCTCCAACATCATGAAGGATAAACAAACAGCTTATTTTATTGGGAACAACCAACCAATATAATACCCTTTCGAACCGTTAAAATCTCCTACCCACATCTAAACTGGAATAGTTCCGGTTAATACCGCCCATACTGTTTAAATCCAAATAACTATAAACTGAAATACGATGCAATCCCACTTCTATATCTGCCGGCCCTTGAAACGATATACGGTTTTATTAGTTCGACACACGATATTACCACATTTCATCAGAGTCGACATTTGGATCGAAGAAAGGAAAGTAAACTTTAAATGTATGGGGGGAATGTTGGTTTTCAAATGTGGCTAATAATAACAATAACGCATGACTGTAAAATCCTCAAGACGTGGTAGAATTATAGATAGCTTGATGTTTGAGTGTGTTATAGGGTATGTCCACTTGTTAGGACGTCCCTCATAAATTGGAAAAGTCATTAAATCAATTTCTCTTGGCAAGGGTTGTCTGGTTAACAATCTGTCTTTTTACTGGTCTCTAAAATCATTAGTTGTTCATCTATAATATTTTATAACACCTTCCAAAAAAATACTGTAATTATATGCACAGTCTTGCATCAAATAAAGACAGGTACCTAGTACCTACTGTAGAGATGATGACCTGCATGGTTTATGGCGTACAACCTTTTTGGTAATTATAAGCTAAACTGGCACATTCTATGATATAATTATTATGTAAATACGAATTGAGAATGCAGAAAACAGTAGGCGTCAGATTGCTACATATTACTAATCTGTGCGTCAAATTTAGCTGACAAGTCAAGTGAGAAGGAAAAATATATTTGTAGGCAACATCGAGTGAAGCTATTTCGAGTGTTGGCAGTGAAGTTTTTGAAGGAAGGAATTTCCATAGAATACAGAAAACTTCCCGCCAATATTATATTTTTTTGATGCCGCGAAACGCGTTTGTTTTTGTGTATTGTTATTATTTTCGGATTAATATATTATATGTTCGAATAAATAGTTTTTACATGTTTTAAATCCCTTCCGTGAAGAAATAGTTGCTATATTGTTTTATAGATGTACCTCTCCTATATACTTATTGGTTACTAGCACTTCGCCTGCGACTTCACGACTTTTTTTGACTTCGTCTACGTGTTTTTGTACCAAATTTCAAGTTTATTAACTCAAGCAATAAGATTTTTCAAACAAAAAAAAATCCCCCCTTTTCACCTCCTTAAAGGTCGAATTTCCAAAAACCCCTTCTTAGTGCTCCCCTACATAATAAAAGGAAGCCGTATGCAAAATGTCACGTTCCTAGTCCTTGCAGTTTCGGCTGTGCGTTGATATGTCAGTCAGTCAGTTTCTCCTTTTATATATATAGATACTAGTTCAGATTGGTTACGGCAACAGTTAATGCTAATGCTTCTATATACGTTTCCTAATCTTTGGGTTTTGCGAAGTCCTTCCTTCTGCGTCCGTCTTCTAAACAGAAAGTTCTTATCCCAGCTACCAAAATCTGTCAAATTTCTTTAATAGATTTTCAACTTTATCGCTAAAGTATAAGGTTCAAAGTTGATTGGGAAAATTTTACAGTTTCGGGTAGCTTGATGTGCTCGCGTCTGTACATTGAATGAAATTAGGTGATATGATCATTAGAACTTTTGTTATTATATCAAACGTTACACACCCATCAAATTTACAAATGTATAAAAAAGGCAACATTCTATCCAGAACTTTCCACTAAGACTCCACAAAACGAATGCCAAAAACAAGCAAAAAACTATTCATTATTGAAGCTATTCATCATAAATATTAACTTCATAAAGCAAGCTTTGGTTTTTTAGCAACAGTGCAATGGCTAAAAAATCGACTCCGATGCGTTTCGCCGCTAGTAAATTTCCATCGCAGTTGTCTGAATATTAAACGCTCGGTCCGCCTGATTAAGTTCTGGGCGGGTGCGGCGGCTAAACAAACACATTTGTACTGCTTTACTTTGCATTTAGGTGGAGTAAATACAGGTCTACGTATAAGATGAGAATAGACACTAGGCCGAAGAGAACACTCTTTTGTGTAAAAATCTTCATGGTAAATTTTGAACAGGACAGCATAGCTATTCACAACCATACGACAAGCTATCGTATCGAAAATGACATATTTCAATAACCTGATTTGACTTTGCCCCCGAAGGCAAATAGCTGTTGGAAGAATAGCGGGCATCTATTTGATTTAAACTGACAAAATGTTAGGGTTTTGGACTTGTGAATAGCGTTTTGAGGACTCCTACGTTAACACTGATTGATGTTCGATACGGTATGGAAGCATATCGAGTGTTTGTGAATAGTTATTCAGATACAGAAAACAGTTAAATACAGGTATGTGGAAGACAATAGACACAAATGTAGAAAATAACCTTTTTTTTTCGTGGGAAATTATTCATGGATTCTTTTGGGAAAGTGAGACGGTTAGGTTCTCCTTCGGAAAATTATGTTATGCCTCAACACGCAAATTATCTCTCGAAGTACTTACTGACTGAGGATCTCGTACAGAATACTAGTACGTATTAAGCGGCCAGTCTGCTTGATTAAGTTCTGGGCTGCGGCTAAACAAACACATTTTTGCTTTTAGGTATAGGAAATACCGGTCTTATAGAGGACGAGAATAGGCACAAAATTTGGAAGAAAAATACCATTTTTCGTGTGAAAATCCTTATGGATAGTTTTAGCAAAGCCTTTTCCTAACTAAGTGGGGGTTGGCTTCCAGTCTAACCGGATGTAGCTTAATATATTTATTTTACATGGAGCGACTGCTTATCCGACCTTCTCAACACTGTTACTGGGAAACACGATTTCCCTTGGTAAGACTGGTTGTCACACTTTCGGCCTTCTGAAGATCCGTAACGACTGTCAAAGATCCAAAATTGACAGCCGGGACCAACTGCCTCGGAAAGCACGCTAAGCAGTTGGTCCCTGCTGTCCACCTATTCATGAACCAACCGCAGCAAGCGTAGCTTAACCTGATCGATCGACCCGCTGCTGTTATGACTTAACCACAAGCCCCACTAAATTTGAATATGTATGAGATGATAATCCTCAGTACGTAAATAACCCCTTAAAGTACTAAGGACTCTGAGGTTCTCTAGCAGAATACAGCATGTGCTAGAGGAAACGAACTGCTAGACGTATTTCTCAGAATGTTGTTGAATGTTTCTAGCGAACCTATTTTCTATATAATGTTCCACGTGTTTCTAACATTTTTCCATTACACCTTAAGATTTTTCTTACGTATAAAAATATTGCAAATGAAAGCCAATAGGTATTACAAAACGCAATTCCAAGACTGTTCATGAAATCGGACTTATAAATGAAACCATATTGAACAATATTTTCTTATTTTAAACACATAACTTGTACGCGTGTTTGAAAACATGCCAAGATTTCGATTCAGGTCAATATTTTGACAATACTTTCCTTTTGCCAAAGAAGTTCAATCGGATTTTAAGACAAGTCACGATAGACTCGAATAGGTATTATTCAAGAAGTTTCTAATGGCATAGTTACTTACCTATTCATTCAATGGTTGGCAAATCGGCCGATGATCCACTTCATGGAAAGTGGTTGTGTGTGTGTCGAGAAAGCTACATATCGCACCTTTAAAGCAAAACCGTTACTAAACGAAAATATTCATGAACTGAGTTATCAATGCCATCTATTTAAAATATAGTAAACTGCAACATAAAATTGTAATTTTTGTAAAATGTTGTTATAATAAGACCTCATTAAATGTCCTAAAGAACCCTGCACTCAGATTTTATTGACAAAAAACAGTGACTTTTTTCTAATATTGACTCTCCTGTAAAATTTTATAATTTCGTTTAGTAACGGTTTTACTTTAAAGGTGCGATATATCTACTTACATAGCATCACGTCTTTTTTCAGAAACAGATGGAGCAGATAAGATGTATTGTCTACCAGTTCAGACACTTTAGTAATAGGGCGAGCTTAACATAGTCAGCCTATAATATTCCCACTGTTGAGACATAAGCCTTCTCTCTGTGAGAAGGAGTGGGCCGCAATTCACCACGTGGGCCCAATGCGGGTTGCTGGATATCACAATAATATCTTCGAATTTTTGGCTCGAGAACATGCCTCACGATATTTTCCTTCCCCGTTTTGAGAGAGCAGTGTGCCCAAAGGAAAGTTTTTATTTGTTTCTAGTCAGTTTATATGGATTCTTTCTTCCATTCTACAACTACTACTGAAAATAAACTTATATGACGTGTTACAGCAAGATTACAAATTAATATAAAGCGGTACAGTCAGCGCGATTAAGACGCGCCGTGCAATGCTGAGCGAGCACATTTGTACGAGTATCTTACTGTGTAAGTATACTAAGCATTGAACTAAATACCGCCGTAGCTACTTCGATGTTTCTTTTAGACTGCTTTGTAGACGTTTTAGTTTTGGAAGTAATTAACAAAGAAAAAGGAAAGTTAAATTGTTTATTCTGCAAAAACAAAACGCACGTTACAAAAAAAATACATTAAATATACTTACAAATACAAAGTAGTCAAAAGCTTAGTTATCAAGCAAATAAAAAGTTGTAAATTTTGTCCATTGCGTGATTTTAGGGCCAGGGGCCAAAGACAGCACATATTCATTAAGTATTTATTAAGCTTCTTATAGGCACTTTAAGATTATGTACTAGATAAGATGCTGGATTGTCCGAAAGGGTTACCGCTGCCCCGGAATACAAAGGGCTAAGGAAGAAACACGGGCGGGTTTTAGTCAGTAAGAATCTGACACTCCCTTCTGCTCCACCCATAGCGGGAGGGGTCATTTGATGATTTCCCATCCACAAAAAAAAAAAAGATAAGATGCTAGATAAGTAATGACAGTCAAACGACCATAAGCGAGGTAAGGTCCCGAGGTCAGTGTATGGATTGATCATTTCAACATCGAACCTCCCGGGTTTTTAAGGGCACATTAAACCGTCGTTAGTTAACGTCAGCTTCAAAAAATTCCTTGACAAGAATCCGCTCTTAAGCACAATATTAAGTTTTATTTCGTTCTTCCATTGTTTGTTCTCCTTAATTTCAGTGAGTAAAAATTTTCCTGTTTCATTTTAATTATTTCCTTAAACAAAAGGTAAATTGATTTTGTGTAAAATTGAGCCTGTTCCTCTGAAATCTACACCCCCGAACGCCCGGAACATTCGTTCAGGCACCTTTTCAGCGCCGAAATTTAAAAACTTTTCACGCGGACACAGCTAGTTTTAATGAAATATTAAAGCAACAACTCTCTGTAAAGAATTTTTATGGCAGCTCATGTTACTTCTGACTTCAAAAAGAGGAGGTTTTTTATTTTGCAATATACAGGTTGAAATTTTAATCACGGGGTCATTGTACTCATCATTATAAACAACTTTTACTATGAGACCAAACATGAAACCGCGAAAAAATCAGCTGTTCCCTGCATTTTAACGAGTTATGCGAACATAAATGTAGGGAACAGCTGATTTTTTTTCACGATTTCAGTTTTGGTCACATAGTAAAAGTTGATGATGAGTACAGTGACACCTTAAGAGGAAAACAGTGATTAAAATTTCACTCTGTATGTATATAAACGATCCCGTAGTAATATCTGGATGAAAAGTATCCTATGTTAGAAGATAATCTGGATTAAGATCCAGATCTGTGTGCCTTACATCCAAATCCGTTCAGTAGTCTTTGCATGAAAGAGTAACAACATCCATCCGTCCTCACAAACTTTCGCGTTTATAATAATTATTACTAGCAGCGCCCCGCAGTTTCACCCGTAGGTAAAAGTTTCGATCCCGTGAGAATATCGGGATGAAAATATCCTATTTGTTGATCCTGCATATAAACTATCTGCGTGCCAAATCCGTTCATTAGTCTTTGCGTGAAAGAGTAACAAACATCCATACATTCATCCATCTTCGCAAACTTTCGCGTTTATAATAATTATTATTAATTAGGGATTAGGATAGGATTCCCGAATACAAATGAAATATCTAACCCAATATCTATTGGTTGTTAACTTTTGAAAGCATAGCATCATTATTTAAATGAGGTATGTAGCGAGTTGAGGTCAGATCGCTTTCCACCGAAATTATTTAAGTTAAATATATACTGCAATTAAATTATAAAATATAAAATGAAATGCATGTGATATCAACGGATATTTTAATGGTTTCACAAAACAATAGGTATATAATTTATGATTAACAATACTGCGAATTGTATTATTAGTCACTTTTATTACGTATAATTTATTTTATTAATTGTAGCCAGCTTCAAAAGCCTGTTTGTTGTTGTAATTACAAACGATTTGACTGCTTCGTTGATCTAGTGCTCGCAAACGGTACTGTTGAGCTTGAGGATCTGCACCCTAATTGCGTCACACACTATTACTCTCAATTTGAATCATTTTGAAGCATATTGCTAATCCATTGCGCTATATGTTCGAAAAATGTGTCTGCTCAACAACGTAAATAACGCAATGAATGTTGTTGAACTGTCAAGAAACCCCATTGCTACTGATAGTGTGTTACGCAATTGCCCTGCTGGATTTATTTCCCAAGTCGGGCAAAGTGTTATTGGGTTTTTCCGTCAAGAAAAGTCTCAGTAGCAGCCCGGAGTATTAATATTATTATTATTTATTATTATATTCGTGCCCAGTTTGTAATAAACTCGCCCACTACATGGCACCACATAGGACTTAAAAATATAACTGGCGAAATGTGGGTTCGCCTAGCCTTTCAGGCATTTTAAGCACGATGTTATCTAACTCTGCCAAGTTCATATTTAGTTTGACAATTGTGACATGACGTTGACAGTTATTCAATGTTATAGTTTTAGAGTTACTCATTAAATGTAAAAGAGTTCGTCAAATACCTATTCTACGAATCAGCATCACTGTGTTCCGTTTTCAGAAGAACTGCTGAAGTTAACGTTATAAACTTTGGGGAGCCCGTGTCTACACAGTAAGATAGTAGTCAGTGGCAGGGCTGTTCTACACTGACCCTACATTAACATGTATTAAACCTATTTATTTACTTAAAATTACATGCACAACATTACGGAATTGAATGCCAATTTGTACAGAGCAATTTGCAAACTAAAAATTACACATTAAACAGTTATGTACAGTTAGCAAAGGAGATAAGTATCCAGGGTCGTCGAATATAGTTGAAGTTTAGTAAGAAACCGATTGATGTTTTCGTATGAAATTTCATTTGATATGGGAACTGTTTGTTTTCTATTAATTAAATCAAATTTTATTCGAAAAGATTAATCGGTTTCTTACTAAACTTCAACTAAGTATATTCGACGACCGTGAATACTAATCGCCTTTACTTGCTGTAATTAAACAGAAAAAAAAATGTAGAACAAGGAAATAATAAAATAAAATGCAAGAACACTTCTTGTAAAATAAACAAATTGTAATCAAGTGACCAAAAGACTAAAAAAAACGAATTATTTATTACTTATTATTGTTTTATTTATGTGTACTAGGTGTAATAAAACTATTCGAAGCAAAAGGCCCAACGCGGGTATTAATCGTGGTATTCAAGCCATTACATTGTGTATTTGCTAAGGTCCTGTAGACCGATATAAACGTGTACCATTTACCACTAAACACGAAACGGTTTATGTTTAAAACAAATAACAAAGCATTTTCACCTGGTGTTACACGCTGTACGATTCACACCTGACAAAGTGCATTCTGTCAGTTATGAATCTTTGAATTTAAAGCTGAATTATTGCTATGATTTTTCTCTTTCGAACGCAAGCAATGTTTATAAGACATAGGTATGTCCCTCTCCACTCCTCATTTACACCTCAGGACATGTTGCCCCCTTGTCGCTACGACACTTTGTGCTAGCGACTGTTTTTGGGGGCCCATTATTGAATGCGCAAGTCACTCTCTGCCATTTTATCTGTATAGTTTATATAAAACATTAGTCAGGCAGGGGCTATGGACTTTCCATAGTCATAAATAACCAGTCCACTTTAGCGACCTAAACCCATAGTCCAACTTTTTATTTTTCCATATCCTGCAATAGTTCTACACCAACCGTGGATTGTCCTCGGATGCACTTGCATAGTGCTTACAGGGATATTCGTCGGTAGGTGCCGCATTTCATTAACATTTCTTAAGGGGCCTCTGTGAATTGGCTTCGGCCTCTCGTACGCCTTCCAAAGGACCCCCTGTTCCCGAGATATGTAAAAACTCAAAAATAATAAGGTTTGTCGACGTGTTGTACATGGACTCTGCAAGTATTGTGCGGATAGTGGCCTAATGGTGGAGACCCACGATCAACACCTCAGAAAGCTGTCATTGCGCGGCTGGCTCAAGGGCTTGATTCAGAAGGACACGGCGTGCCCAGTGAGGAGGTTCCTCTCTCTAGACCACCGGCAGCTTGGACCCTGTTCCAGATGTCGATGAGCTACTGTTTTTATATTTTTTTATAAACATATTTAAATATGTAAACTGTATTATGTATTGTAAATGTAATAAAAGGAAAAAAAAATATTGCCAAAAAGATTACAATGTTTTGACATTGGCCCCAAACTAAGTAAGCCTGTTGTGTGTGTGTGCTTTGTTCTTAAACACTATAACGAAAATAGTGACATGATATTTAAAAAGCATCATCATCTGCCTAGCCTTTTCCCAACTATCCTGGGGTTGGCTTCTTGTCTAACCGGATGCAACTGAATTGTTATGAGTAGGTCACGTCACTAGTGTACCTAGGTAATGGAACATCACTAGTGGCCACAACGCGTCTGCCAAGATGGCGCCCGGACTACTGTTTTATGTTATTGAAATTAAACAAGTTATTGAAGTTCAGTATTTATCATTTCCATAATAAATAGACCAAAACATGGTGTCAGAAGTGGGATCGTAATCTACACCTTGAGCCATTGTGAAATTCTTGTGTGAAAAGTCGGCGACATGACTGATGAAAAACAAAAGCCCAAGAAACTTTCTGGAATGTCCAGTCCGCAACCCATGGTGATGAATGGTAACTTGGCTCAACAATGGAAAAAATGGGTACAGTCATTTAAATTTTATTTACGTGCGTCTGGCTTTGATGAAGAGAGTGATGGCAGAAAAGTGGCTTTATTTCTACATGTCATTGGTGAAAAGGGCGTTGATGTATTCAACACATTTGGAAAAAACGAAGATGACATTGCATACGACGAGCTCATAAAGCTGTTTCAAAATCACTTTGCCCCAAAAGCTAACCTCACTTATGAATGTCATAATTTTTTCACATACAAACAAGGTGAAAATGAAACCTTAGAAGATTTTGCTTGCACATTAAAATTAAAGTCACAGAACTGTGAGCTAGAACAGCTGCAAGAACGCCTAATCAAAGTAATGTTTATATGTAACATGCATCAAAAATACAACTACATCAGAGAAAAATTATTGCTAGAAGATAAGCTGGATCTTGATAAAACCTTAGAGATGGCAAAGGCTATGCTTGCATCCAGACATCAAACGGATGAATTAACAGCAGAACAAAGTACAGTCTTGTATAATACGAGTCGGTCACACACAAGATCAAAGTCTAACTCAAGGAATGCCAGTCAAAATAGTCGGCAGTCAAGGCAGGAAGTTTGTACAAGATGTGGTCAGGTGCATCGCTATAAGTGTCCAGCATTAGGTGTAAAGTGCAAAAAATGTGAAATAGTCGGTCATTTTGCAGTCTGTTGTCGGTCATCTCAGTCAAAGTCAATAAGATATGTGCAGTCAGAGTCAGATAGTAATGTGCAACAGGTACAGTCAGAACAAGATGAATTGTTTATAGGTCATATTCAGTCATCCAAGTCATTGTCAAGTGAATGGACAATTAATTTATATATAAACAATTCACAAATAAACTGTATTATTGATACAGGCAGTGATGTCAATATTATGTCAAAAAGTGTTTATGAGTCACTTAGTACAAAAAATTTACTGTCTAAAACTGATGTAAAAATTAAGTCATACACTGGTAATAGTCTAGAGGTACTAGGTCAACAAAAATTAGAGTGTAAATTTCAATTTAATGACCTCTATAAGACAAAACGAATTAATTTTATAATTGCAAATGTGAATTCTCCAACTATATTAGGTAAACTTACTTGCTCAGAAATGGGACTAGTTAAAAGAGTTTTCTGTGTAGACACTACAAGCATGCAAATGTCAGAAAGTGATGTTAGTCAATTGTTCTCTGAAACAAGTCAAAATGAGTCAAATTCAAGTCAAGTCATACGTCCCAAAGTCATAAAAAGTCAAGCACAGTCATATCCATTACAGTCAAGTCAGTTACAAAATATAAATTTAAATGAACTTGTTGAATCTAATAATTCTCTTTTTATTGGTCTTGGTTGTCTTCCTGGTGAGTGTCACATAAGTACAAATCCTGAGGTTCAGCCAAAAGTCGATGCTCCGAGGAAGGTACCATTTGCATTACATCATAGACTTCAACAAGAACTAGAGAAGATGGAAAAAATGGATGTCATTACCAAAGTCACAGAGCCTACTGAGTGGGTGAGTTCTTTAATCTTAATAGAAAAGAAAAATGGTCAATTAAGGGTATGTCTAGACCCCCGCAATTTAAATCAGGCAATTAAGAGGACTCATTATCCTATTCCGTCAGTAGACGTGGTCCGCGCCAAGGTGGCTGGTGCAAGATTTTACTCCACCTTGGATGCAAGTAGTGGATTTTGGATGTGTAAATTGAGTGAGAAGAGTTCTTACCTCACAACTTTTAATACACCTTTTGGCCGATACCGCTTTAAACGTCTGCCATATGGAGTCAGCTGTGCTCCTGAGTATTTTCACAGAATTATGACTGAAATGTTTGGTGACATACCAGGGGTGGCAGTATACAGCGATGATATTTTAGTAAGTGGTCAAACACTACAAGAGCATAATGAGCGTCTTAATATAGTATTTAAAAGAGCAAAGGAATATAATGTCAAGTTTAATAAAGAAAAATGTTCATTCACCAAAGCGAGTATTAAATATCTGGGTCATATTTTTTCAGCAGACGGAATCACAGTTGATCCGGACAAAATCAGAGCAATCAAACAGATGCCCCCTCCTACCTGTCTAAAGGATTTACAAAGATTTCTAGGCATACTTAATTATTTAAGTCCTTTTATTAAAAATATGGCAGGCGAGACAGAAATTCTACGTCAATTATTAAAAAAATCTAGTGATTGGCAGTGGACTGCCAATCATGAAACAACATTTTGTCGTCTGAAGCAATTAATATGTCAAGTTCCAGTGTTGTCACATTTTAACGTTCATGATCCTATTGTCCTACAAAGTGATGCTAGTAAGAGTGCTGTTGGAGCAGTATTGTTACAAAATCAACATCCAGTATATTATGCTTCAAAAACTCTAACAGATACACAACAGAAAATGGCTCAGATAGAGAAAGAACTCTATTCAATCGTTTTTGCCTGCATCAAGTTTCATCAATTTATATATGGACAAACTGTAACGGTTGAGACAGACCATGCTCCTCTAATAACATTGTTTAAAAAGCCTTTAGTCGAGGTTCCAACACGTCTCCAAAGAATGATGTTAAAAATACAACTCTATAGTCTAAATGTAGTTTACAAGAAAGGTAGTCACATGTACATTGCCGATACCTTGTCAAGAGCAGCTCTATCTGAAACAAGTTCAGATGAATTAGATGATGATGTCATTGTTCATGTAAATTTACTGATTAAGTCATTACCAGTCTCATCAGAACGCCTACAGTGGTTAATCAGAGCCACTAATGAAGATGAAAGTCTGCAAATGTTGAAAAAATACTGTAAAGAAGCATGGCCGTCAAGTAAAACTCAAATACACAAAGATCTGCATGAGTATTGGCAGTATAGATTTGAGTTACATACAGAAAATGATTTAATTTTCAGAAGTAACAGTATAGTCATACCTAAAAAATTAAGGCCAGAGATTTTGAAAATAATACACAGTGGTCATCTGGGAATTGAAAGGTCAAAAGCGTTTGCTAGAGGACATGTATTTTGGCCATTTATGTCAACTGATATAAAAAACATTGTTCAGTCATGTCATATTTGCTTGTCACATAGAAGCTCAAATGCTCCAGAACCACTTCTTCCACATGATGTTACATTACTTCCATGGGAAAAAGTTGGTGTTGATTTTATGGATTATAAATCTAAAAAATACATAGTAGTACAAGATTATTATTCAAATTATATTGAATTAATGACAGTGGCAAGTACTACCGCCAAAGCAGTAATTGTTTGTCTTAAAAGTATCTTTAGCAGACATGGTATTCCAGTTGAGTTATTCTCGGACAATGGGCCACCATTTAATTCGACAGAGTTTAAGAATTTCATGTGGGACTGGGGAATACATCATAATACGTCAAGCCCCTACATACCAAGGTCAAATGGGTTGGTAGAGTCGGCAGTAAAGATATGTAAACGTTTTCTTACCAAGTCAGAGGAGTCAGGGACAGATCCCTATCTGGCTCTGCTCCAATTCAGGAATACACCTAGAGGAAATCTACCATCTCCAGCACAATTATTAATGTCACGTTCACTTAGAACACAATTACCAACAGTCACAAAAAACTTAATACCAAGAACAGTCAAATTTCAAGAATATGTCAAAACTAAAGAAGAAAATAAAAATAAAATGAAGGAGTACTATGACAGAAAGACAAAACCATTACCAGAACTACAAGAAGGAGATGAAATCTATTTTAAGAAAATGCCAGATACTCCATGGATTACAGGCACAGTAAGGTCTAAATGTGATCAGCCTAGATCTTATACTGTTGAAGGGTCAGATGGATTTGTAGGAAGGAGAAACAGGCAACATATTTTGAAGCCTCTGCAGTCACCTCAAATGGTATCTCAAGATATTTTACAAAAAAGTCCAAATATCAAGACCTCTCCTATTTCTCATACAGTAGCACCGGCTATCGAAGAGCGTACAACTCCAGTTGATTTGCGCACTAGGTGTGGCAGAGTCATAAGACCACCAAGACGGTTAGATTTATAAGTTAGTACTTATTAACATAATTAATACTTTGTTAACTAAGCAAACATTGTAGCAATGACTGTGAAGGACTGATTGTTTTAGTTAATCCTAGACTAAATATAGATACATCCTTAGTTTAACAAACTGTCTTATCTTGATTTACTTAAGCAGGTTTTGTTAAGTTTTGTAAACTGTCTTAGCTGTAAAATTATAATAATTTCACTTTTTGTAATAAGGAGGATGTTATGAGTAGGTCACGTCACTAGTGTACCTAGGTAATGGAACATCACTAGTGGCCACAACGCGTCTGCCAAGATGGCGCCCGGACTACTGTTTTATGTTATTGAAATTAAACAAGTTATTGAAGTTCAGTATTTATCATTTCCATAATAAATAGACCAAAACAGTATTTTACATGGAACAACTGCTTCTCTGACCTCTAAAATCTAGTTACTGGGTAATACGATACCCCTGGGAAAAACTGGCTGTCAGACTTTCGGGCTTCTGACGACCCGTATCGTCAAAGATCCATGAATGACAGCCGGAACCAACGGCTTAACGTACATTCCGTGGCACGAAGGGGTCTTGCTTTGTAAAGATGGTCACCCATCCATGGACCAACCGCGGCAAGCGTAGATTAACCTGATCAATCGGCCCGTGTGGCTATTATTGCTTAGAAACATCAAATATTAATTTGAAGCTCCCAAAATAAATATGAGTTTAACCCACACAGAAAAAACAGCAAGCTACATACATTATACAGTTTCCAGTTTGTAACTTATAGCACATGTTTATAATATATATTTCCAAGTGAACGTATACACAGTTTGCGCCGTAGTCTGGCGCAGCTCTAATCTCCAGTTTAATTTAACTAGTTCTTGTTAAACTGGTTCAGCGCATAATCGTGAGCTTGAGATTCGGATCACGGGTAGTGACACAGTGGGCTTATCAACAATCTGCAGTCTGGTTAATGCTCGGTTCTTATAAACAAAAACGAATCGTGTTACCTACCAATACCAGTTTTGGTAGAATTTTTATTGCCAGACTGGGCATATAAATAGATTCTTCAGCTGTTTCTACCTGTGATAGTATAAACAATATATAGTATAAACAATCATACTGTATCCTTTTGTGGTGAAATACGAAACTAGGTACTTAGTGAAAAATTCGAAACACAAACACAATTTCTTTTTGTTAGACAAGAAGATCACACATTTTTTTGTTAGAAATTAATGTTTTGATATATTTAACAGAATATCTTTTATAAAGAGTAGTCAAAAGTTGTTTACACTTTGTCTCAAGCCAAACTGAATAGGGTATAGATCCTGATATAACCGAATAATTATGTCATAATTATTTGACATTATTGTAAATCATACGTTATTGGTGATTTTCTTCAAAAAGGACAGGTGCGTACGAGTAGAATTGCCAACTAAGGTATGAATGTAAACGAAGCAAAAAGAGTATGTAAGGATCGTAGCAGGTGGGGTTCTGTAGTGTCTGTCTGTCTATCCATGGGAAAGAGGCGTGAGTTTATGTAGTCTATTCAAACTTAAGTTTCAAATTAATATTATTTCTAGTTAAACAAATATCAACTTTATTTCAATGTTTATTAAGTTGATTTCAGAGTGACTAGCACTATTGAAAAAGTTATAAAGATGTTTGAAGTTGTACCGTAAACTGAACTTTACTGTGTAGGATTTAAAATTATTTTTCCATAAACTCATATTTGTTTACATTTTTGGCAAATAAATCGCGAATGCAGATATGTATGTGTATGTTTAGGCCAAAACAAGGAGCATTAAAAGACACATACAATATATTATAAGACCCTCTGAAATTGATTATACATAAATGCAATTTCACTGAAAACACACTGTGATCGTGTGTTGAATTTATGTAAATAGCATTGCTACTCCGTAGCCCGCTGTAATACGAGAGCGCGCCTATTACAGATAGTGCAATCCACGAAGACGCGCCCCACTCTTTTTCCTAATGGTTACAGCACAAATGAGCAACATTCCACTAGTGTTTAAGTTTTGTCGATACGCTAATTATTATTAGTGGCTAATTAGTGTGTACCTATCAAAAAACTAAAATACTAACGATAACCGCTAACGATTAGGAAGAAGAGTGGGGCGCGTCTTCGTGGATTGCACTATCTATACCTACTCCTGGCGCCGTCGGCAGCTGTGCTGCGAACAATTTTTAATTGTAAAAATCCAGTATGTAAAGTAATATAATAAATCCAATATGTGTATTGTCCAATGTGTATGTATTTGTATGTGTTGTGTGTTGTTTGTGTTATTGTGTTTTAAATCGTAGTCGTGACGATATAAAATAATAACAGCTCAGGTTACTTTTAATATTTGCAGCTGCTAGTGACATTCATTGCTCAGCTTTTTTTTCGCATGACATTATTTTATATAGATTTCTGCTCATGTCTTCACATAATAAAACCTTGAAATCATCATAAAACCTACAACTAAAACTTAAAATCTTCTTCCAAACGAATCCTCAAGAAGTCCTAGTCTCAAGTGTACAACTAACTTTATCTTATCGCTATCCGCTAGCAAGGTGTGCGGGCAAATTGAATTTCAACTTCTATAATCTTGCAGGACTTATTAAATGTGCTGGATTTTGGGTGCGTTTTGAAACTATTTTAGGCCTCATTTGAGACTATTACGGGACCATTTTGGGCCCATTATCGTGGTTTAAAACGTTCGGTTAACGTGCCATTGGACGCGTTGTAATGACCATAAGTTTGGAGTGGTGAAGTGTAAAAGTTTCGTCGTATGTGTTGGGTTTTATTTTATTGTTGTTTCGGCTGGCTAAATGGGCGCGTGGACGAAATTTTTAAAAAGAATATTGGAGTTTGTTATTGGTTATAAGTTTAGGGTTTTCGTTTGTAGGTGTCTAAAATAAAGTTGAATTAATTTTTTATAAGTTTGTTTTTTATTGAGTAATCTAATTGAGGTTGCAAGAAATATGTTTTAATTTTATTATCTATATATACAAAAAGAGAAGTCCTGACTGACTGACTGACTGACTGACTCATCAACGCCCAGCCTAAACCCTTGGACCTAGAAAACTGAAATTTTGCAAAGAGGTTCCCTTTATAATGTAGACGAGGAATAAGGAAGGAATTTTCGAAATTCAACCCCTAAGGGAGTTAAATAGGGGATGAAAGTTTGTATGAAAAATCTTATTCCTTGAGTTAATAAACTTCAAACTTGGCATGAATACTTATCTAAGTAAATTATAAAGATTGTCATTTTTTGTTTTTGTAAACTACCCCCTAACAGGGGATTGGGGGGTGTCAAAATTTGTATGGAAGAATTTTAACGTGCGGTCCGATTAACTCAAAACTCAGTATTTATACTAATTACCAAAAATAAAGAATTACGTGTATCAAGGTTTTTCGAAAATCTACCCCTAACGGTGTGAAAAGGGGTAGTTAATTTTACAGCGCAGGATTTTACTGCCTGGCTTAATTAACTCGAAAATTGGTATAAATAATCTGTGAGTGAAGTGATGAACACATTGCAAACGATTTTTCAAATATCCATCCTGTGGGGGTGAAAAGTGGGTATACAGCTTATGTGAAAAATCTTATTCATTTGGTTAATAAACTTGAAACTTGGCATGAATACTTATCTAAAGTAAATTATGAAGTTTGGCATTTTTGCTTTTCTAAACTACCCCCTAAAGGGTGATTAGGGGGCTTCAACATTTGTATGGAAGAATTTTAACGTGCGGTCCGATTAAGTCGAAACTCAGTATTTATACTTGAGATCAAAAGTAAAGAATAACATGTATCAGGGTTTTGCGAAAATCTACCCCTGACGGGGTGAAAAGGGGTAGTTAATTTTCCATTTTACTGCGTGGCTTGATTAACTCGAAAATTGTTGGACATAATCTTTGAGTCAAGTTATGAACACATTTCAAACGTTTTTTCAAAATTCCTCCTGTGGAAAAGTGGGGAAAAACTTTATATGAAAAATCTTATTCATTTGGTTAATAAACTCGAAACTTGGAAGGAATATTTGCTTAAGTAAGTAATAAGACATGTGTCTTTCGAAAGTAGACCCCTGACGGGTTATAAGTGGTAATTCGATTTTTAAGGCCGGTATTATAGTGCGTAGCTTGATTTACTCCAAAAAAATGGTATGAATAAATTTAAGCTTAAAACTTGGCACAAATACTTATCAAAGTAAATTATAGTTTTTCATTTTATGTTTTTCTGCTCTAAAGGGAGATTGAGGGTGTCAGTTTGTATGAAAGAATTTTATCGCGCGGTCCAATAATATAAACTCGAAACTCAGTATGTATACTTAAGACCAAAATAAAAAATAAAGTGTAACTGAGTTTTCGAAAATCTAACCCTAACGGGGTGAACGGGGGTAGTCCATTTTGTAATAAAGTTTAAGGAGTAGAAACTCCAACTTCCATTAACACGAAAATGGGTTTAGATAATCTATATGTCATAAAAGTGGAAAAGTACCAAGTGCTTTTTTAATAAAAACACGGTGTCGTGATGAAAAGGGAAGATAGTTTATTTGAAACATCTTAAGTAGTTTAACTAAAATATTGGCCCGAATAATATTACTTAAAATAAAGTATAAAGATCGTAATCAATAATTTTCGAAATAACTACCTTTCAAGGGAAGGTGGAGAGGGTGTTAAATTTATTTGAGGAAAGTACGAAACCCACGCGGACGAAGTCGCGGGCAAAAGCTAGTATTAAATGAAACATGCAATATTGTTGAGGTTGGTGCTGGCGGTCTTCAAAAATTACTAACGTATTAATGTTATTAACTTAAGCCATAACATTTATAGGCTCCTCTCGCAATAATTACAGATGTGAAAAATATCAACTGGTAAATTGCTTTGTTATTTTCTACCGTTAAATCTTTCTGACTCAATGGCTGTTTTTTCTATTTGACTTGATAACTGCAAATTTAAAGCAAATCTTTCAACTAGGCGTATAAAGGTACCTTTGGACGTCAAAGTCTAATATATAAAATTCTCGTGTCACAGTTTTAGTTACCATACTCCTCCGAAACGGCTGGACCGATTTGTATGAAATTGTGTGTGCATATCGGGTAGGTCTGAGAATCGGCTACTATCGATTTTTTTTTTTGCAAAACGACGCTTGCGGGGTCTGCTAGTTTACAATAAAATATATTATTAAATAAATATATTATATAAATATAACGGCGTATGCGATAAGTTAGCGGCACTGCCGTCATCAGTAGGGTTTTCTGGTAGAGGGTTCATGGCGTAGGTTTCAAACAGAGTTTACACTTCTAACAATCACTTTTATTTTACAGTACAGTAGTTATAATTTCAATTACAGAGGTATACTGAGCAGAGTGAACCAGCGGTCCCGTTGGGAGGGTCCGAACTACTCGATGGCTTCCAAAAGAGTGTCCAACCAACTTTTCTTCGACTCAAAACGTAACCGTCGGCCCCCCCAACGATTCCGCTCACATGACTTGTGACGTCACGGCGTTACTCCGCCCCATAAAATGAAATCAATTGCCTATCTTATTATTGCTAAATTGTCGTACACTCCGACAAATATATTATTATTATTATTATTTCCTTTATTTAACTAAATACATATAAATTATATTTTTAAATATTAGAATATAAAAAATATAAAAACATTATTACTATTATTATTATTATTATTATAAAATAGAATTGATTCTAGTCGCCCCTTCCAAATGGTAGTTTCGTATGGAGAAGAATGGGCAAGAAACTCCACCTTTACTCTTGTTTTACAATATTTTGTATACATTAATTATATACTTAATTATAATAATATGTGAAAACACACACATAGATTAAAATTACTATATCACAATACGTAAAATAATTAAAACAACAACATGACAGATAAATGAATAATTATGTGATAGGTATGGCGCTCACCTTTCCATCACCTAAATACCTACATAATACATATACCTATAATCGAAAAAACAAAAGAAGCCTTTATTTACCAATATTCTTCGGCTAAACGAATACATAGCCGTAATAACACAGGTATACAACAAGCTTCGTCAAAACATCGTTAACGGGGGTTTACGTGGTTTACGTGAGTTACGTTGGAGCCAGTCATCGCGCGTGCAGCTGCCATTATTTTTACCATGCAAATCGTTCCGTACGCAAGTCATCAGTGTACGCTCAAACGCAAAACTGTTTTGCTACTATTGAAAATGTAAAAAATATTTTTACGTGCATTTTTATAAATTTTATTTTTTATTCTAGCCTGTGTTGTCCCACTTCTGGGCAAAGGAATTCCTCCACTTCTTTCATCTTTCGTTAACCCGAGCGTCGTACTCCCAGTTTGGAAAAAAACTGGGATTGTTTTATTTTAACAAATCTTTTCGTGTCCATTTCGCTAGGGTCGTATATTTACGATCAAATACCACACAGCTCGTTTAATCTGATTTTTTATATAATTACGCCTATTTTTCTGTTCTGTTTTTTTCTTGTCTGTTTATATAAATGTGTGTACATAAATGTTAAAATAAATAAATACGCTGTTTTTTATCAGGTATTTATTTTTCGATTCACTGTGCCGGGCGCTGGAGGCACAACAACTGACATGAAGTAGGGCGGTTAAAAGATTAAAACACTTTTACCTCTAAAATAAGCACTCGTTGGAATCATTTCTCTTTCAAATACCTTCAGAATAGTAGTTCTATCGGGAAAAGAAATATATGCCACATTGAGAGAGAATTTGAGGGGCCCGTGGCTAAATAATAACAGCCGTACAGGTAGATCGATCAGGTTAAGCTACGCTTGCCGCGGTTGGTCTGTGGACGGGTGACCATCTTTACATACCGAGACCCGTGCCATTCTTACCAAAGGGTAGGTACCCCGCCGCGGGAGACGCCCCGGGCGTCGGGAGCCACGTGATGGCTCCCGGCCACCGTAGGCGCGGGCCTGCGGGCGGAGAGTAATGGGTAACTCTCAGACCGATCAGGACCAGGCCCGTGCTGGACGGCGCGTACGTGTCGCACGCGCGCCTCAAAGAGATGTCGGCAATAAGGAAGGGGCCCGCAAGGGCCGAAGCCTGCCGGGGCAGCGGGATTGTCCGAAAGGGTTACCGCTACCCCGGAACACAAAGGGAAGGGAAGGAACACGGGTGGGTTTTAGTCAGTAAGAGTCTGACACTCCCTTCTGCTCCACCCAGAGCGGGAGGGGTCATTTGATGATTTCCCATCCACAAAAAAAAAAGGGTAGGTACCTATCGTATTATCCAGTAAAATACTGGTATTCAGTTGCATTCGGTTAGGCTGGAAGCCGACCCCAACATAGTTGTAAAAGGCTAGGCGGATGATGATTGACAGAGATAATTTAACGTACAAGCGGTGGTTGGTTATTACCGCGTAAATGTTTCTATTTTAATGTGCAAGAGAAAAAAGCGTGAATGTATGTTTGCAAGTATGTATGCCATTCTTATTGTATATTTTTTTTGTAGTAACTTATTTTTTGTAGTAACTTATTTTTTTAATCATGTGGTCTGCGATAAAGATTTTTATTTATTGCATTTAATTTTATTGCATTTAATTTTGCCAAGATTGTTTATGCGATTATAAATCTAGCAAAATTGTTAATTAATAATATAGGTACTGAAGCGTCTTTGAAGTAAATTCTCAACACACTCTACAGGCATGTTTGTGGCCAATCAATTTCGGCGTAACGGTAACCAAATTTCACTCAAGTATTATTTACACTTCAGCAAGAAACATTTACTTGAATTATTAAAGTACTCGACAAACATCGCATTCCGCTTGTTCAATTAACTCAAAGATATGAAGTTAGTACGCGTGAAAATATGCACGCGTGTTCAAACGAACGCGTGTGGAAACTAAAGCGTGTCGCACGCATCGAATGTGTTGCACGCAATAGTATTGTAAAGCGGGGTATACACTTTATTTGCGCACCAATTGTACTCCACGCATCGCTTTGTCGTGGCGGCCATTTTTATGATTTCCTAATGATGATCGCCTTTTTTAACCTAATGATAATCTTTTATGTTTGTGTTCTTTTAAAAATCTGTACCGTATAAATTGGTCGCTCTAACTAGGGCACGCTGACCGTTTACGGCTATGTTCGGTTTGTACTCAACCACACTTAATCCGAGTTGTCGCAGTTACAAGGGAACATCACAAAAAGACAACCAGTGAGTACATGTTAGCGTATTCATTAGAATTATCAGGAAATTAAAATGCGAATTATTTAGGGATTACCATTTTTATGCAAAGGGAAAGAAGGTGCGCGAAACAGGTGCGCACAGAGTAGTGGATACCCACCTTTAGCTTCAGTTTGGGGAGAGAAGTATGGATGTTATTAAAGTTTAGTGGTTTGAGCGAATAAAGTCAATGACAATCCAATTTCTGTGAACGTGCGCCACGTTCCTGGTATTTTCTTTTGATATGTGACTGACGCAATGTGACTAAAAATCAAAATAATATGGTTACTTTTAAATCAAAATAATATGGTTACAAAGTATTGGTTACATCATTAATTTAAAAAATGGCAAAATGGCAATCATATCACTTGGTTTTAATAGGTTTTTATATTTTATTTATCTTTTTGATAGATTCTTGTTTTGTAAATTTGAGGACTTTGTAGGCCTTGTAGATTTTAGATCTGTAGACCATTTTTTATTTTATGCAGTACCTGGTACTTGTTGACAGGCCTACGCTGTCCTCCCATACACACTGTAATTTGAAAACATTATAAAAGCCAATTATTTTTAAAATAGTAACCGTGGAGTTCCTTGCCGGTTCTTCTCCATAGGAAACGACCAATTGGAACCGTGCACCTAGCTTCTGACGTTTCATTAGTGCCCTTGTGAAATTGGCTTATGTGAAATAAAATATTTTGATTTTGCAAGCCCATGTGACGGTAGAACGTGGAGGATTTAAAAAAAGGATGGAAGAAACTGGCTAAATATCGAGCTCAGCGTGAGCTGAAAAATAAAGCTAAAATATTTTAATTTATAATTCTTTGGCCCCGATTCTGTTGTTCACAAACTAAACTAAATTTTAAGTTCAGTGAATCTTTTTCTTTCTATTTCATTAGGAAAAGGACAGAATACAAATATTAGTTTAGTCCTGTCAAATTAGATAATCCATAGACAAGTTTAGACGTGATTAAAATATTGGCTTCTAAAAATACGTCAATTTACGTCAGGTGACTAATTTGACAGGACTAAACTAATATTTATCTTTTGTCCTTTTCTTAATGAAATAGAAAGAAAAAGATGTACTGAACTTAAATTTAGTTTAGTTTGTGAACAACAGAATCGGGGCCTTTCTCTCTCTTTCTTTCTTTGAATATAATATGTAACAAAATATTATTTCTTTTTCCACTTTTATGTGTGAGTGTACTGCGGCGGAAACTCTTATCTTGCTCACGATATGTTTTTTAAGCGTTTTTTGGTTAAATAAGTTGTCGAGTTTTTTGCGTGTCATAAAAATAGAACGTCATTATTTTGTGTATTTTAGAACAAATTGCAAAAATGTGGGGGAAAATGTTACGTAGCTACTTTATTTAGCTAACGTGCTTAAACTTTTACCACCTGACTGCCTGTAACGCTTCTCATAAAATCAAGATCAAAAGTCATTTATGTAAATTAGGCTGAGAATCAGCACTTTTCGAACTTCCAAGATAGTTCCCCAAAACGCCCGCCCTTCACAACTTCCTAGTGCTTTCGCTGGAAAGAAGAAGTAGTAACTAACTCTCCAGCACATGTTATGGTAATGTATTATAGCCGGTAGATACAATTAATGTTTACCCAGCTTCGGACAAGCCGAGGCAAGTGCAGTTTAACCGTGTAAGTCCAACTACTTCGTAGCGTATTGTTTGCAAAAAGTTCAAATATTAGTCCAAAATTCAGCATCCTGAACTCCGCTTACTGACTTAAAGACTGACGGTTGTTAGCTTTGAAAAAAAAGTATTTTTTTTTGTATTTTCGAGATGTTTTAGTGAAACGCACCATTATCTCTATTTTAATAATTAGCTTTATTCTCGTAATTTCAGGCCTGTGTTAAATCTGTGAATACTATTGTAAAATTTTGTAACTTCGTAAAATAACTGTATAAAAAAAAATTGAGCAGGTGTATTACCACCCACAGATCCCAAAAATGATGTAACACTAACACTAAAATAATGACAGTTATCATTTTGTTCTCCGGGGACGGCGATAATATAAGAATGAATATGCAGTTTAATTTTTGAGCTGACGCGACCCGTCTTTGTTGCTCTACGCCCCCCAAGTGGAGCACGCCGCACTGGTCGTTCTATGCCATGTATCAGGAAAATATTATATATTGTATTTGTTTTCATCAAACACATACATTACGTTTACGTACGCTTATCTTTACCAGTAGCCTCATTAGGGAGTTTACATTGAGTCGTCCTAACTTACTCTTTTATACATTAACTAGACATACACGTAGGTGCACATGTATTTTAAACATACCTACTTAAGTGAGACGGCAAGTACGGCAACTGCAGCTTTTCTGTGCCGTTGATGCGCACCGCTCGTGTGTATAAGACTATGCTGACCGCACAGTGGCGCCCTCATCGTTTGTTTGGTTATTTCATACAATTTAGAATGAAAATGCAGAAAATAAGCACGCTAAATTGTATGAAATAACCAAACAAACGATGAGGGCGCCACTGTGCGGTCGGCATAGTCATAAACACTAAGAAAGTGCACGACACATAATGCTCACTTGATCGTATAAAAAAAACATAGATATAGATATTTTAATAGTTAGTTTTTATTAATTATTTGTAACTTTAGAACCTTACTGTAAACACTCTAATTGTCATTAAAGAGATCAAGTTAGGGCACTGCACACAGAATTTTTTTACTGTAAATAACCCCAGTTGTCGCCCTGTTTCGTTTGATCCACGAGTTTTTGCCCACCCTTTATAGGTTGAACGGGAAAATACTATGCACAATTTGGAATTAGGAAATGTCTTGTTTATCTTGCTTGGTAGTATTTTAATGGGTAGTAATCTTTTTTGATAAATGGATAAAGAAAATAGGAAGAAATATACATACCTAAAACGGTTTATCTAAGTGGTGTTACTTTACTTTTAAACAACTAACTATTTACAGAAGGTAATGAAATAAATGACAAAATAACTATTATACAACTATAATAAACAAGAACAAAAATAAACTTAGGCGTCGAAGTACTTTTCCGCATCACTTTCATCCGGAAACGTACCGAGAAGACTGTTAGCATTGCCACAGTGCGCGGTGCGGTAGTTTAATCTAAGTGGAATTTAGATTCGTGTGTAATATACTATGTTGCTCACTCCCTATTACATAGGACTCAAAAACATAACTGGTGAAATGTTTTATCTTTCAGAGAATACTGGCAAAAGAAGAATAATGATGTATGTCATCATCTGCCCAGCCTTTTCCCAATTATGTTGGGGTTGGCTTCCAGTCTAACCGGATGCAGCTGAATACCCGTATGTTACATGGAGCGACTGCCTATCTGACTTCCACAAGTGACTGGGTAATACGATACCCCTTGGTAGGACTGATTAGAGTTTCGGGCTTCTGACCACCCGTAACGACTCTCAAAGATCCACGAATGACAGCCGGAACCAACAGCTTAACGTGCTTTCCGAGGCACGGAGGGGTCTCGGTCACCCATCCACGGACCAAACGCGGCAAGCGTCACTTAACCTAATCGATCGAACCATGCGGATGTTATTACTTAGCCACAACTCACAAGCCCCACGAATTATGATGTATGTAATGAATGAATTTGAAAAGCTATGAGATTTTCTTTCAGTGAAATGAAAACATAGGAGATGTTAGCTATTGGTCCAGACTTGCTATTTACTTTCAAAGTCAAAGTCAAATCATTTATTTCAATTAGGCACTTAAAAGGCACTTTTGAACGTCAAAATTTAAAATAAAAAAATAGAATTGATCCTAGTCGCCCCTTCCAAAATGTAGTTTTCGTGTGGAGAAGAATGGGCATGAAACTCCACCGTTACTCTTTTAAAATGTTTTACAAGTTTTTGTATACATTCATTATATAATTATATGTGAAGACGATGCACCTAAAATAAAATTTAGTCTACCACAAATGGTAAAAAGAATTAAAAATATAACAGACTGGTAAATCACTTATGTGATAGATACATGGTGCTCACATATTTACAAAGATTGTAAAACTTTACTAGTATTTTAAAAAGTGTGTGAGTTACATTTGTCACAGAATGTAAAAAACAATGTATTTAAAAAAAAATGTGTATGTATAAATTAAATTAGCAACCAGTTTGATTTTGTATAGACTCTAGATTGTCCCTATGGAGCAGGACCAGCATGTTTCCAAACATTTTTATCTTGGATATAATCCTCTAATTTGTAATATCCTTGTTTACAAAGTGTACTTTTAATATGAGTTTTAAATTTTCTTTCATTTAATTGTAATATATCAAAAGGTATTTTGTTGTAGCATTTAACACAATTTATCCATAGGAATGAAAGCAGTTCTTAATCTTTAAGATCACTTTAAAGGGCACACATATCAACTCGAAAAGGGATCGTCACCGTATCGCCTTTCGCCTCGCCATCAAACAGGCGTCAACCTAACGTAAGCACGTAACCAAAGCGGATCAGCAGCTCCGATACGTCGAAACAGCTACGCCTAGGCGACGCCGCGCTTACGGCTCGCCGATCGCTGGCTGATGGTGATACAGGCAGGCCGCGTGAGAGGTAAGAGGGGCAAGGGTGGACGAAGAGACGTAAGCTCGGGTACGGAGAGACGTAAACGCGGGGATGACGAGCCGTAACCGCGGGGACTGCAAATTCACCACGCACCGCACCGCGGTTCGTGAGCTTGTCCCAAGCGAGGCGATTACATTACGATTCCGATTAGTGTGCGTTACAGTAGGGAGTTTCTTAAAAAGAATACTGAATGGCTCGAGTTGATACGGTGACGATGCTTTTCCGAGTTCATATGTGTGCTATTTCCTTTAACCACTTATTTACTGTCTAAAAAAATCATCACCTAAAAATAATTCTTCAAGCAAGAATCTATTTTCTCAACGTATCCAACTAAACGTATATTTATTTGGGGGTTCCCACCCTTTTCCCCTTAGATCGAAGCTCGAATCCATGTGCTGCCCCCGATACATGATAAGCAAGGTCCCCAGCTATCCGTCATGAATAAAACGATCTACCAAATGTTTGCAATCCCTGAAATACGTCACATGCATAGCAAGCATGATTTTGACATGTATATAGGAGGAAATAAGGTTCAAATTTAAATGGAGTGAGGCAGCTGTAATAGTAATTTGTTTTTTGCTGATATTGAGTTCGTTAATTAGTTTCTGATGGTAAGTAAAACTTTTTACTTGAAAGAAACTTGTGTTACGGTATAATTATCTATACAGTATTGTGACTCGGCCCTGTTCTAGAAATAATTACCTACAGTCGCGCGGTGCGTAAACACGCAATAGGGCTGCCCGCCTACAGTATTTTAATTTCATCAACCTACTTGAGTTTCTTTCTTGTTTTGTGATTGTATAGATAAATATTATATTTTTTTATTTAAAAAATGAAATTCGTTGTAAATGAAATAGGAAGAGTGCAATAAAAATACATGTTGTCTTTTTGATTAGGAGATTTAATTAAAAAAAAAACTTATTGACGAATTCAAACACCCAAAAACAGCACAATATAGTCTATAATTGCTCTTCGGTATATTAAGTAAGTAGTTGTATAGACACTAACACATCAAGCTACCAGAAACTGTCAAATTTTCTCAATCAACTTTACTTTAGCGATAAAGTTGAAAATTTATTAAAGGACAGATTGATGTGCAAGCGTCTGTACTTATTTCAACTAATATTTGTCAAAATTACACGCTAACTGCTTAAAGCCATGACACCGTCCGTTCGTCACTGCGGAGCATTCGAGATAGTTTGATAACCGAGTGTATACCGAACTCGAGGCGCGTAGACCTATGACTCGCGTTCCGACCGTTTGTATGAAGATAGAATACTGTATAGATAGTTATACCGTGCTTGTGTTGATATTTGCTACAGTATTATGGCATGGGTTTTGTGCTTTTTAGGGTTCAGTACTCAGAGGGTGTCAATAGGATCTTAGGCCTCCGCTGTCGGTCCGTCCGTCCATCTGGACTGTATCTTTTAAACCGTAATAAGTAGACATTTTAAAATTTCACAGGGTATGTATTGCTGTGGCCCCTGTAATAACTGCATACACCCCGAACAACAACCTCATTTTTATTTATACACGCAATCGCTGTCCATTCCAAGGTTGCCTGGAAGAGATCGCAGAAAGCGATAAGGCCGCCCATTGTATGATTTGTAGTAATAATTGTTTTTTTTTTTATTTTAAGTATTTTCTGGTGTACAATAAAGTATATATAAATAAATAAACTATAACACCAAACAAAAACCGTGTGTACGGAACCCTTCGTGTGCCAGTCAGATTTGCACTTGATCGCTGTTTTTAGAATAAAATTTTAAAACTGAATTACCACATCAAATATTTGAAAAAAAAAAATTTGGCTTTTGGGTAGATTTTATTTCAAACTAGCTGTTGCCCGCGACTTCGTCTGCGATCCAGGATGAAAAGTAGCCCATGTCCTTTTTCAGGTCACCCACGTGCCAAAATTTCATCTAAATCCGTTCAGCCGTTTTAGCGTGAAAGCGTAACAAACAAACAAACTTAATAATATTAGTTAAGGTACTGAGTTTCAAGTTAATTATACCGTGCGTTAAAATTCTTCCACACACACTTTAACACCCCTAAACTACCCTTTGAGGGGTAGTTTTGAAAAACTAATAATGATAAACTTTTTTATTTAGAGGCAAGTATTCTTGCCAAGTTTCAAGTTTATTAACCAAATGAATAAGAATGTTCAAATAAACTGTATCCCCGCTTTTCACACCCACAGGTCTGGAATTTTGGAAAACTATTTAAGATGTGTTTATAACTTGACTCAAAGATTATTTATACTAATTTTCAACTTAATCAAGCCACGCAGTAAAATTTTCCCCTGTAAAACTAACTACCCCTTTTCACCCCGATAAAGGAATATTTTTTAAAACCCTGATACACGTTATTCTTTATTTTTGATTTTAAGTAAGTATAAATACTAAGTTTCGAGTTAATCGAACAGCGTGTTAAAATTCTTCCATACACATTTTGATACCCCCTTACAACGGGTAGTTTAGAAAAATAAGAATCGAAAACTTCTATATTTACTTAGATAAGTATTTGTGCCAAGTTTCACATTTATTAAATCAAGGAATAAGATTTTTCGCCCCCTTGAAGGTTGAATTTCCAAAAACCCCTTTTTGGTGCTCCCCTACATAATAAAAGGAAGCCGTGTGCCTAGCTCCAGTAATTTCGGATGTGCGTTGATATGTCAGTCAGTCAGTTTCTCCTTTTATAGATACTCCTTTTGTAAATTATATAGATTTATAAAAGATTTTTTTTTTTTGTGGATGTAAATCATCAAATGACCCCTCCCGCTCTGGGTGGAGCAGAAGGGAGTGTCAGACTCTTACTGACTAAAACCCACCCGTGTTCCTTCCTTAGCCCTTTGTGTTCCGGGGTAGCGGTAACCCTTTCGGACAATCCCGCTGCCCATTTATAAAAGATTGCTATGCAATTCTTTGAAATGTCAACATAGCAGCAAATCAGATTTAAAATTATGAGCATTGAAAAGTTATCTTTTGCACGGTTTTAAAATCAAAAGCTGTTGTTGTAAGCATTCGTTTGATTACCATGAAAATCAGTGGTATATAGGGTGACTGGTAATTAGTGACCGATACCTAAACACGTGATTGTACTCATGATAACAAACAACTTTTACTATGGGACCAAACCTGAATTGGCGAAAAAAGAATCGGCTGTTCCCTACATTTTGACGAGATAGACGAAGATAAATGTAGGGAACAGCTGATTTCTATTTCGCGATTTCAGGTTTGGTCCCATAGTAAAAGTTGTTTGTTATCATGAGTACAAGCACGTGTTTAAGTATCGGTCACTAATTACCAGTCACCGTATAGAAGTAAAAATATAGACTAATAAGTAAAAGAAAAGTTAGAACACGTTTTCAGCGTCAACCTAAAAATAAGTCAGGTCAAGGATTAACTTATTTGCCAACCTTTCAGCTTCCTAAGTGCTACAGCATAAAATGTTAAGGTAGAATACACTGAAAGCCTCGAAACTTGAGTCAATAACTGATTTTCCGGTCAAATAAGGGTGGACGCTTTTAATGCGTAGGTTTTTTTTTACATCACGATCGTTCTCACATATAATTATAAATTCAACATTGATTATGTAACTAATATTTTTGTAAAAATATAATTTAAGAGAGTTTTCTCCAGAGATACCTACTACGCTTTGGAATGGGCAAATAGCTTCATATTTTCTGACTGACCGACTTCTTGACAGTTCAAAAGTGCCTGTAAATGGTTTCATTAAAATAAATGCTTTGAGTTTGAATTTTGACTTTGAATAACCGGTACAAGGGTACCGGGGATAAGTTTTAATGAGCCGGTAAAGACTTTGGCTCTACGTGCATCCCGTTTTACACAGATTGTGCTGAGGTTTTCGGGTTATCTCGTCTTTGATGAGTCGTTAACTTGTTTAGGTGTTTCTACTTACTACGTACATTATATACTTTTATGTATGGGTTAAATAGCTATACGCGGTGAATTTTAACCAACCTACAAACGAAGGTTAATGAGCCCATATCAGAGGTAGAAGAAGAAAGAAAATACATTTATTTAACACAGATATGACACACAATACACCAGAGGGGTAATTCTCGAAATTTTTAAGAACGTTCACAGTCTGTAGGCGAATTCTGCTAATTTAAAACGTTAAAAATCTAGTCGCAGTCTCATCTCGGCGACAAACAAATGTCAAAAACTTGTCAAAATGTAGGGAAATTTAAAGTATTTTTGACAGATTGAGACTGAGATCAGACTGTGAACGTTCTTAAAAATTACGAGAATTGCCCCTCTGATCTCAGTCTCAATCTGTTAAAAATACTTCAAATTTCCCTACATTTTCACAAGTTTTTGACATTTGTTTGTCGCCGAGATGAGACTGCGACTAGATTTTGTACGTTTTAAATTACGAGAATTGGCCTACAGATAATACATCAGTTAAAACAAATAAAAAGTGTAAAGTCCGATGTAAGAATTTAGCAGGAAAGTGTGCCTCACGTCAGCGCCAAAAAGGCCTAGTTCAGCAAAAATGACAGACAACTAGTGCCTGACGCTGGTTTTCAAATGGACCTGCAAGAAATATAAGGGACATATAAAAAATGGTTTTGAAACAAAAAAAAAAAAAAAAAAACTAATAAAGCTAACAAAGTTGCATATAAAAGTGGCCTAATTAATAGGATATTTTTAACTGGATATTGCCTTATTTTCGAAGTCAAACTGTGTTCACTGAGGTTAGTTCTCGGTTGTTTGACATTTTTTTGAAACTTTCTCATCCAAACTTTTTTGAATGTAGGGTAGTCACCTATATGAGGGGAGTCCGTGTCTGTGTAGACACGGAGTCATGAAAATTGAGGAATAAATATTTTATACATAAATATATAGATAGTGCAATCCACGAAGACGCGCCCCACTCTCCTTCCAAATCGCTAATGGTTATCGCTAGTTTATTCCACTAGTGTTTTAGTTTTTTCGATACACACTAATTACCCACTAATAATAATTAGCGTGTATCAACAAAACTAAAACACTAGCGGAATGTTGCACACTTGTGCTGTAAGCATTAAGAACAAAGAGCGGGGCGCGTCTTCCTAGATTGCACGATCTGTACGCATAAATCTACTAAAACTATAATTAAAATATATACCTAAGTATAAAAAGAAATAAGACAACAATGAGAAAATATTAGAGTTGTGATGATACTGCTATCATCACAAGGCTAATATATTCTCATTGATACTTTTGGAACAAACCATAATCCTACCAATAATTTATAAACGCGTAAGTTTGAGAGGATGAATGGATGGATGCTTGTTACTCTTTCACGCAAAAACTACTGAACGGATTTGGATGAAACTTTACAGTAATATAGAATAACACATAGGATACTTTTTATCCCGATATTCCCACGGGATCGACACTTATGCGGGTGAAACCGCGGGGCGCTGCTAGTTTATCATAATTTCGTGTTGCCGTCAACATGAAGTAAAAATTATGATTACAACATGTAGGCGTATTTGAAGCTACAAATTGCGAACACGAACATTTTGACAATCGCTTCCGTATTCACATCAAGGCTAAGTTTAACATAAATATATATGGGAGTAAACATGTAATATGGGAGTTGGCAGCACCCTTTTTCTCCATGGATCCAGCTTAACGAAAGCTGGCACGCGAAATACACTTAACCCTGACACAAATTTTAGTGATATTTTCTTTCGATTAGTAAGGTCGGCTACAAAAGCCGATTTTCACTTTACTTTTTTTAATCTTTTATTGGGCAAAATAATCTGTTATTATCTTAACTTACCGTGTACTTTCACCAAAATCTATACGACGTAGCTCTGCAGTGCGATTCTATAGCCATCTCACCGTGAAAACTTAGGTGAAGTGAGCGTGGATTGATACTCTTGACAGCTCACTATAAGCTCACTTTACCTAACTTTTCACGGTGAGATTTTCGGCTGATTCAATCTTTGACCCGGTCCTGTTTTTTTTTGTATAAATATTGCACTCTTGAAATTTATCCAAATGTTATAATCATCTGCCTAGCCTTTTCCCAACTATATTGAGGTCGGCTTTCAGTCTAATCGAATGCACTTGAATACCAGTATTTTACATGGAGCGATTGTCTATCTAACCTCCATAACCCAGTTACTGGGTACCATTATAGGTCTTTGTAAGAGCTATACTGGTTGTCAGACTTTTGGGCTTCCGGACCGGACAGCCGGGACCAGCGGCTTAACGTGCATTCCGAGACACGAATGTGTCTCGATATGTAATTGATTGTCACCCATCCATAAACCGACCGTGACAAGCGTAGCGTAACCTTTGAACGACCTATGCGGCTATTATTATTTAGGGTCACGAATGATGTCTGTGAATAAAAGTCATAAAAAGAATTGCCATTCTCACGATCAAAACTTGAAGGCAGGCCATCAAAACATAGCACCATAGGCGCCCCTTAGCACAAACTTTGCTAATATTAGTAAAACTAGCAAAGTGTTGCACTACACAACGATTGCTAGCATTTATACGTTCATTAAAACTTCGCCCCGACTCGGGAGTTGCGAATTCGCGCGTGCTGCGAAAATAACGAAGGCAGGGAATTAGGTCGCGATTGATATCAAACTATTTTGTGATTTTTGAAACCGTTTGCAGAATTCGTGGATTTGTTTTCACATAGTCTGCTTGGGATGCAACTGCTGGGGCTTAAGAGGGAATGATAATGTTTTTATCTTTTTATTACGGACGCTTTTAGCGTTCTAAATCGTTCTCGCATGTAGAATTTCAACATTAATGATATAATCATAAGTTTGATTTAAAAGAGTGTCCGTGGAGTTTCTTGCCCGTTCTTCTACATAGGTACCTACTATGCTTTGGAATGGGCAACTAGCTTCATTTTTTTGACTGGTCGAATCCTTGTTAATTTAAAAGTGCCTGTAATTGGTTTATTTGAAATAAATGTTTTGAGTTCAGTCATGTTTTTGTTTGCTAGTAAAAATACTAAGTATATACTACTGGATTTTTATTCGACTTAAAAAAATGGAGGACATTTTTTTATCTTTAGCTGATTGTAAGCTTAAGTGAACCATATAAATGTTTCTTTTCCAGAAAACTTATTTTGGCCAAAAGGTTTGCCTCCTAATTCCATTGGCCTTACAAAGTAATTGGCTAAATAATGGAGTACTAGATACCTCCCATTTTGAAGAAAACACGGTTGACATTACGTTATTTTCGAGGTCTTCTTTACAACTCAAACCATGATAAATTATTTTATTTGTGTAAGTGGGTTTCTACAAACACTTTTAAGCGTCAATCCTACGCGTCAATCATATTTTGAAAACTAGATGAGGTCGGCGTTTCAATCTGACTATACTCTGAGAAGAAAGGCCGAAACAAATTCAGAGTACAAACTTGAATTCTGTAATACAAACAAATGAATATCTTCTAATATATAAAATTCTCGTGTCACAGTGTTAGTTACCATACTCCTCTGAAACGGCTGGACCGATTTGTGTGAAATTTTGTGTGCATATCGGGTAGGTCTGAGAATCGGCCAACATCTATTTTTCATACCCCTTTTTTTTTTTTTGCAAAACGACGTTTGCGGGGTCAGATAGTGCCAATATTAAAAAAAAAAACCTGACCTTATTGGTAACGTTCTTCCAAAAGGTCAGGTGGGTTGCACTCGCAACTGGCATGCGTGGTATATCACCAGCAGATGTATGAACGTAAACGAAGCAAAAGATATAAGAATCATAGCGGGTGGCGTTCAGTAGTGTCTGCTTACCCCTTTTGAAAAAAGGCGTAAGAGTGAAAATTTAGTTTCCTAGATATTCATGCCAATATCGTATCCAGTCTTCTCCCTGTCCTTGATTCCCCAAGTCCCTACCAAGTTAGTACCAATAAAAACCTGATCAGTCTCGAAAACCGAACTCCAACACAAACAAACTCCGAGTATCGTGTTCAAGGAGGCCAAAAAGCCTTTATAAATAAACAAAGGCCAAAATATGTTACTGACTTTTGGTCGGCAGCCCCCAAACTTGGGGGCTAAAATTACCAATGTCCATAATCAGCTCACAAACTCCTTCGGTACCTACTAGGTATCAGATAAAGTTATGTATACTTTGGGTTGCCACCGTTAAAGCTTGTTTGGTAGAGATCTGCCCGGTTTGTATGAATTTGAATAGGATAATACAAATATTTGGGAGTCGCCCTGTACTTTTTGTTCGGTAAACTGTGTATGGTTTGTTCTGCGTTTTGCAACGTTTGTTCGTGGTTTTACCTGAGAACCTTCCCTCCGGTTAATTTCCAGGCCTATTAAAATAAATCTACGTTTTTTAAATGGTTTCAAATTACGTTAGTGATTATTAATTACTGACTTGATTGGCTGTAGTTAATTTTGTCATGTAATCATAACTGTAAGACTTAGAAACTCAGAGGTTTATTTATAAACGTTGCTTCAAGTTATGAGACATTTAAACGTCAAAAATGTTTTGTTATACAGCTGATAATCATTAATTAACTTTAAAAACGTTTAAAAATAAAGTGGTCTGTCTTTCTGAGCCATTGATTGCCATATAAACATATTAAGATCATAACAATATAAAGTTTAAGCTCTTGTACGCTTAATAATATAATCCGAAGGATATTTTTGATTATATTCATTATCAAAAAACCTTAAATACTCGGCCCCAGCGTAGACAAATCAGTTCAGTTATTGTTTTTAAATTGTTATACCCGATACAGTTTGTCTTGAGACAAAGTATAAACAATCATTCTGTATCTTTTTGTGGTGAAATTAGCTATATACTTAAGGAAAAATTCGAAACACACACACAATTTCTTTTTGTTACACAAGAAGATCACACATTTTATTTCTTAGAAATTATTTTTTTGATATATTAACAGAATATCTTTATTATTTCCTTTATTTCATTGTATATACATATAAATTATATTTTTAAATATTAAGAATATAAAAATATTTTAAAATTTAAAAATAGTAATATTATGAATATCTTTTATTATTATTTATTATTAAGAGTGGTCAAATGTTGTTTTTACCATTGCCACTCGAAAAAGGGCATTTTATTCATCGAAAACAGTGAATAAAACTCTCTTTTAGTCACTGAGTGAATAAAAACATTTTGAATTTGGAACAAGCACGAATATACGAATTATTTACAAAAATAAATAAAACGTGCTGAAAGTACGTACTGGCTGGCTATACGGAGCTATTCCATAATAAAAAAAAAAACCCGCCATTTTAGGTTCTTTTCTATCTGTTATCGTTGTTTTAAGTCATTGGAAAATCTAATAACATAAATTATAATAAAATGAGTTCTTCCAGTGACGAAAATGAGACACTAACTCCGGAATCATTTCGAAATAAAGCAGCAATTATAGTAAAATGTGATAAATACTATACTACTATTTATTTTCTCGCAGTCAATGGTAAAAAGTAGAGTACACAACTCGTGAAAAAAATAATTCATCTCGGTCCTTGTATCCCTCGCTCCGCTCAGGATTCAAATCTAGAATACCTCGCTACGCTCGGGATTCTATTCTAGAATCCTTCGCTGCTCTCGGGATCCAACGTAGTCCCTCGAATTAAATTCCCTTTTTTTTCACTTGTTGTATAATCTACTATTATACTTTGTCTCAAGCCAAACTGATTAAGGTATAGCTAGAAACTACTTAAGAATTTATGTCCTTTTTATCCGCGAATATATAAAACTACCCTCATAAGATATGTTGCACCTACCATTTTTTTTCTCTGCATCACCCTAAAGTTGACTGGTAGAAAATACATCAAGCTTCTTTACGTACGTCTATGTACAGCATTTTTTACTTCTGTATAAAGTTTAAAAAAAAATCTGGGAGAACAGGACAAAGTAAGGGAAAATTTATTTAGCTAGCAACCCAGTACTTTAGCCCTCGTGAAGTTTTAATGAAGGTGCGACATCGGACCGCCGCCGTGATCTATTTTTGATGTCAATCAAAGGAAAATAAATGATATTAAGCGGGATTGAAACATTCTCGTTACGATGTTCATCAGAAACTTTGATTGTTTGTGTAGTCTCCCGAATATTCTTCGAAAGCTCCCATAGTAATCAGAAATTAGGGACTGTTAAGGGCCTATACTACCTCAAATGGCTTAGCATGATCCTCCGTTATGACGAAAATACTGCAGCATTAATTTTGAAATAAATATATGGTAAAGTTGAGGATTAATGTTAGGTCTTATGTTAGACGAAAACACGATTTCATAAAATTTTCTCGATAGAAAAAAATTCCAAAGTTACCTCCAAACCGAACAATAAACCGCTGGTATTCAAAAAATACTTCAAATTAGATCATGAAACTTTGTATACTAACCGAACTAACTATAAAGCAGGTCTTATGTTATTTACTTTTTTTTAATTAGCATTACTTTCACCGTAAAAAGCAAATACCTAAACTATTGGCGCTGCCTGCCGCCTAGCACCGCACTCTGTCTCGCTCTCACTCAGTCCGCGAGCAGTATCGTGCGAGCGAGATAAAGAGTGAATTTTAGCTGAGGTAGTGTAGGCTCTTAAGATGGTCTTGTGGAAATGTTCGGAGACGGAAAATGGTGTTAACTACAGAAAATAAAAAAAGCTTTATACCAGCTATATCTGCTTTTCTTTCTTTTTGCATTTTTTTTTAAATTTTATATTTGAGCTTATTGATTTGCCTTCTACTTTTTAAGGGTCCGTACCAAAATGGTAAAAAGGAACCTATAAGGAGTGACTCAGTCTGTTTGTCTGTCTGTCACAGCTGGATATCTCGAGAACTACTAATGCTATCAACTTTAAATTCGGAATATTTTAGATGACGTTTACCCAACGATGAAAGAAATATACAGACGCCAGCACATCAAGCTACCCGAAACTGTCAAATTTTCTCAATCAACTTTGAAGGTCGCGGTTGGTCTCTGGATAAGTGACCATCTTTACATACCAAGACCCCTTCATGCCTCAGAAAGCTCGTTAAGCCGTTGGTCCCGGCTGTAATTCATAGATCTTTGACAGTCGTTACGGGTAGTCAGAAACCCGAAAGTCTGACAACCAGTCTTACCAAGGGGTATCCTATTACCCGCTAACTGGGTTTTGGAGTTCAGATAGGCAGTCGCTCCATGTAAAATACTGGTATTCAGCTGCATTCGGTTAGACTGGAAGTCGACCCTAACATAGTTGGGAAATGGCTAGGCAGATAATGGATCCGAAGAGCCTATATAAAGAATATTTATGTAAAAAATATTAAATACTTTTTTTGTGTAAACTTGACAGATGTGATGGTTATCGATATCAAAACACGATAAAACATTAAGAACATAGTTTTTATAGTCGGTTTTATAGTCGTTGACCTCCCAAAAAACATAAAATAACGTAAAAAACGTAAACATAAAAAAATGGAGTTTAGCTAGCCATTTCCGATCCTCCTAAACCAAGTTTCGTTTTTATGTCAACATGACAGGTTACAATATATAGTTCCATGTTTACCAAAACAGATCTCAGTCACAATCTGTCAAAAATACCTCATATTTCTCTACATTTTTGTTACAGTTTTTGACATGTGTTTGTCGCCGAGATGATATTGCGACTAGATTATGATTATGAACGTTTTTATTTACGGGAATTGTCCTTCAGGTCAACGGCCAGACTAGGTCAGCCTTGACTAACTACCACATTAGCCTCGATGTTTCTAATCAGTTCTGAAAGTAGTAGATAGTAGGTATTCTTGGTAATTTATGCCCAAAAGTTTGTTTGCTTGAATCTGTTTTATTGTTCCCCCGTATCGCCTGCCCGCACTATTACTTCGACTTTTTTTTTCTTTTTGCTCGGCTCACAAGGATCCTAGCGTGATGTTAAATAGCCTATAGCCTTCCTCAAGAATTAGGTTATCAAATACAAAAATATTTTTTTCAAATCTGATTGGTGGTTCCAGAGACAGGCGCGTTCAAACTAACAAACAAACTCTTCAGCTTTATTATTGGTACAGATATTCTTTATTTGTTTTTTCCTATATAAGTGGAACGTGAATCGGTAGTGTAAGCCTAGACTTAAATGTATTGGACTTATTGTGTCTCCCGTATTTGGTTCACCCAGGAAGTCTTCCTATAAAAACGACTTACTTTCGAAGTAATGTTTCTGGCATAAAAGCTGGCATGTCCCCATATGAATTTGGTATAATCTTGACTGCATAGACTTTCTGACATAATATATAAGCCAACCATAATAATCACAATGTATGCGACTGTCCCTTTAAATTAAGTTTGAAATCTTTTTATCACCGGTCCTTTGGAACGTAGACGATTTTTGTTTACGGTCGAATGGCCCGCGGTCCATTCGCTTTGGGCCGTTCAGACTAAATACCCATTATCTGGAGACATCCTAAATGCTAGCCTTTTTTCCATAGGTGAAAGGTATCGAATGCAGAATGTCGTATTAATCCTCTAAACCGTATTTCTGCCATGGCAGCAAATCTCAACTGAGAATAGCTGTTGGCGCGTGAGATATTATAGTGCACAAGTGTGAGCTCTTATAGTCCGATGGGACTGTACGCAATCCGACAGGATCGGAGAGAGATCAGGCCCAGATAGCTTAACGTCTTATAGCGTTGGTGCTCTATGGTCACCTGTCAAGTCAAGAAAATGTCAGTTGGTTTCTTCATGTCAATGGAAAATATATTTTTCCTTGCATAATTATATCGCATGAATATTCCTTGTATAGACTTTCACCTTCTGTTCTTAATTTTATAAGAGTTTTTATGTATGTAAGGCTTGGTCATTATACCAAACTAATATTATTATCATCTATCTGAGGGGCAATTCTCGTAATTTTTAAGAACGTTCACAGTCTGATCTCAGTCTCAATCTGTCAAAAATAATTCAAATTTCCCTACATATTGACAAGTTTTTGACATTTGTTTGTCGCCGAGATGAGACTGCGACTAGATTTTGAACGTTTTAAATTAAGAGAATTGGCCTTTTTATCCCTTAAGTACCCATTTCAGTGTTTTCCGAGGCACGAAATATCACACCACTAACTTCCAAACTCCGGGCTGCTACTAAGAAATTCCTAACAGAAAAATCCAATAACACTGCTCGACGTTGGAACTGAAACCAGGACCCTACGCTCAGGAGTCAAGCTTTCGACCACGAGACCAACGGGGTATTAGAATGTCATACTGTTACCAAGTATAGAATTTTTTTTAGGAAATAAAGCGTGTATTCAACAATGACATTTTACGCCCCGATTTTAAAAACAAACTTTTCTATTGTTTCATTTTTCCCATCGCCGCAAAAGAAAAACTTTGAAAGCCGAGACCCCCTGTTTTTCCCACATTTCGCTCCATAATTAATAACAGGGTATAATAACCTCAGAGACCAAAAAACATCCGTGATTTCAATAGACGCTCATTTGGCTCCAATTTATCAAATTAGCACAATCGCCATGCAAATTGCGAATGGAATAAAAAACCGAATGACAAAAGCAAGTTAATTATTTCTCGTCCATAGTTTGCCACGATTGCGGAACGACAAATGAAGACAAATCGGCGATGGCAGTCGGTTCGATTCCCGTTGGGACAGAGCGTACTAGGGAAACTCGCTTCGATGAGGGAAATTTCTGGAAAATAGAAAAGCTTGTTTTACAATGTTACAGCGATAATACACTCTTTGTGCAAAAACATCAAAGGAATTCACTGTAATGATGTATGTTTTTTTTTTTTTAAATAAAAATACACTGAGGTACTCTTTGCTATTCACATGTCTATCAAGGTTTTTCATACATTAAGAAGAAGCATTTTTAAAATTTTGTAAATGAAAGAACCATGGATCCGTTTATTATATTTTTTTATATTGACTTGAAAGAGCACGGCAGTTGCGAATGTGTCATGCTCAATTAAATGTCTCATGATGGTGGCGCGTGTGTTGGATCATTCGGTTCCCTTCAAATTGGTTGAGCTGGATGGTGCTGATCCATGCGTCATGTTCGTGAACGGGCGCTGTCAGTTGAGACTGGTCATCTCTTAGCTGCCAGGGCTTCTTTTTAATCTTATACCTATTTTGAATTGTTTGTTCATAACATTGTTCTCACATATAAAAGCAACAAGAATAATGTACTCAGGATTTTGTAATATCATGATTTAAAAGAGTGTCCTTGGAGTTTCTTGCCCGTTGTTCTCCAAGAGATCTACATTTTGGAATGGGCAACTAGCTTCAACTTTCTAACTAACTGATCGACAAGTTAATTTTGACAATTCAAAAGTGCCTGTAAATGGTTTAATTGAAATAAATGCTTTGAGTTTGAGTTGAGTTTGAATTATTCATTTGAATAATGTAAAATGTGTGTTTTGTAGACATACATTAACTCACGCCGTTTTCCAATGGGGGTTGATAGAAACTATAGAAAGCCACTAGCTACGATCCTTACATAATATTTCTTAAAAAAAAAAACAAACAAAAGTGTAAGTATATATTGGAGGTGCAAATTGTCGCCGAGAGGCAATTTATTGATCATACAATGGACGCCAGATGGACCTAACATCAAACTTCAATAACTCAAATTCAACTTTAGAGTTATTTGAATTATTAATCAGGAAATTGGAATTAGGCGTCACCTCATCCGAATACTGTACCAAATTAATCCATGACCCTCAGTTGTCCTTCATGACCTCAGGGTAAAGGGATGACAAGCGGTTGAAACTAATCTCCATTGATCCTTACAACGGTTCCAATAAAGCCACGTAAAATGAAGAGACAGGCAATGATATTGAAACGATTATTTTCGTAAAATGTGGCTTAAGTAAAGTTACATTCATACAAAGTTACATCCATTGTAATATTATAAATGCGAAAGTGTATATGTCTGTCTGTCTGTTACCTCTTCACGCTTAAATCTCTGAACCGATTTAGATGAAATTTGGTATAGGATAGTTTGAGATCCGGGAAAGGACATAGGATAGTTTTCGTCCCGATATTCCCACGGGATCGAAACTTATGCGGGTGAAACCGCGAGGTGCAGCCAGTGCACATATAAATAAGCTTTACTTATTAAAAAAACACGAGCTACTGAACGAACTAAGTTGTTGATGTCAGAGGGGTAATTCCCGTATTTTTATTTTATGAACGTTTGAATTCGAATTTCAGTCTCAATCTGTCAAAAATAACGGAAACCTCGATTTTTGTCAAGTTCTTGACATTGATTGTCGAGACATTCCACTCGAGATGCGACTTAAATTTGTTTTTTAACTGACGATAAAACAAAGGAGGTTCTCAAGTCGACGCGTATATTTTAAGTATGAGAATTGGCATTCAGATAGGCAGTCGCTCCATGTGAAATTCTGGTATTCAGCAACAACCGGTTAGACTGAACACCGACCCCAACTTCCTACTTCCTACTAATATTATAAATGCGAAAGTTTGTGAGGATGGATGGATGTTTGTTACTCTTTCACGCAAAAACTACTGAACGGATTTTGATGAAACTTTACAGTAATATAGTTTATACATCAGAATAATACATAGCATACTTTTTATCCCGATATTACCACGGGATCAAAACTTACGTGGGTGAAACCGCGGGGCGCAGCTAGCAGTTAATAAATACTAATAAATCGTTTATTTTTAAAAGGCGCTACATTTACAATGAATACCTTAACAATTCAAATATTGCACAGTTGCTGATTTGCCTGAACTGGGTTTCAACCTGTGCTTCAGGCTAGAAAGTGCATAAATACTTAATGTAGGTAATAAATTAAAAATGAGTATGGCGTAAAAAAACTAAATTAAAACTTAGGTAAATAAAGTAAAATAGCATGTTAGCAGTTCTATTATATACTAATACATAGATAGATACATATAATTAAAATAAACTGTCGGGAAAAAAATGATGGTGGAGGAGAAATCGAATCCAGCAAATCAGCGCTGGCATGTTACGGCCAACTTCTGACGGATGTGTTCACGTGCCTTCACTTTAAAAGATAACCGACTGGGTGCCGTTCTGATAGACCATGCTAGCCAAAACATCACCAATTCTAAATTTTTCCACTATCAAATATTTTCTTGTTATTGCATATACAAGCGACAAATAGTAGGTAATATCAGCCGCAAACATACCGCTCGATTGGACAGTCCGAAGTTAAAGTTCTCCATGTTTTTATTTCAACACTTTTTTCATTCGGCTTCCATTGTCCGCGCTTTATTTGTTGTGAGTCCGATATCGGCTTTGATTCAGAATGGTAAATCCATTTTTTTCCATACAATGCGATCTTTTCGTTCATGTCACCATGTATTATGGTTTCCATGGATACCGGTTAAAGAATGTTGTTATTTTTTGGATGATCCCGAATCCTGCTTGAGGTGCCATTTCGAATGGATTATTTTTTTCTTTTTGAAGTGTGTTCTTTTCGGCGTAAATATCTAAGGATATATAAAGGTATTTATTTTTACACAATAGATATATATTTTTCTGGTAGGGATAAAATTAAACGCAACGTTGCTTTTAGATCAAAAGCCCCGTGCAGATTTGCAGGAATACTAAGAACTGCTAAACTAGCTTTAAGCCAATTGCAGAACTCTTTGAGGAGTGGCTAGAGAGGCGCCACGGCGCCCTCACCTACCGCCTGACGCAGGTCCTCACCGGACACGGGTGTTTCGGGAGGTTCCTGCACACCATCGGGCGGGAGAAAACTCCCGGGTGTCACCACTGCGAGGGTCGCCCGGAGGACACGGTGGAGCATACGGTGGCGGTATGTCCCAATTGGGCGGAGCACCGCCGTGTTCTCGCAGAGGCGATCGGCAGCGGCGGCGACCTCTCGCGCCCGGCCCTGGTTCAAGCCATGGTCCGGGGCGAGAGGGAGTGGGAGGCAGTCACCTCCTTCTGCGAAGCAGTCATGCTAGCGAAGGAGGTGGCGGGACGGCTGAGGGAGAGGGCCTCAAGTCCCAGCCGCCGCGGGAGACGCCCCGGGCGTCGGGAGCCGCGAGACGACTCCCGGCCACCGTAGACGCGGGCCTGCGGGCGGAGAGTAATGGGTAACTCTCCGTCCGATCAGGACCAGGCCCGTGCCGGACGGCGCGTACGTGTTCCACGCGCGCCTCAAAGAGATGTCAGCATAAGGAAGGGGCCCGAAAGGGCCGAAGCTTGCCGGGGCAGCGGGATTGTCCGAAAGGGTTACCACTACCCCGGAACACAAAGGGCTAAGGAAGGAACACGGGTGGGTTTTAGTCAGTAAGAGTCTGACACTCCCTTCTGCTCCACCCAGAGCGGGAGGAGTCATTGGATGATTTCCCATCCATAAAAAAAAAAAAGCCAAATGCAGAAGACAAGATCCAACTGAAAGGAGAAGTTATATTTAAAAGGCACGTTTGTTCATTTAAATTCCTGGTAATTCTGAGAGTTTTGACTAGTTAGATAACTGGATTTTTGATTATTAACTTAGAACGTAGGATGAACTAAGATAATGGTTTAAATCCTTTTCGTTGTAATAAAAGAGCTTCTACGAGTGACGATACGCCATTTCATGCACCCTGTGCAACCTCACAATAACTTTATAAAGCAATTTTAGCAAACTAGGTGATTTTAGACCATACTCTGGTCCACTCTAACTTTAATAGAGATTATAAATGAAAGTCACTCTTCGTATATATGTGTGACCGCGTTATTCTTTTAAACTGCGAACTTTTATGCAAAAAAAAAGATGATGAATACACCATCTTTTTTTTCCTATTGGCCTATATTGTCCCATTACTGGGCAAAGGCCTCCCCCATATTCTTCCAACTGTCTTTGTACTGTCTTCTCCGTTACAAACGAGTCCAGCGTTTCATAGGCTGGCCTCAGTGACGACGCCCGTCTTCTGGTAGAACTGCCTGACGATTTTGGCTTATCTGTCTGGATGCATCCTACAGATGTGACCTGCCCAGTCCCACTTCAGCCTCGCAGACTTATCACTAACATCGGCGATACCTATCTTGGCGTTGTGGAGTTGCGAATGTGGTCGGTGAGTTTAATTTTTAAGATGCTTCGCTCCATCGCTCTTTGGAAAACCTTGAGTTTGGACTTCTGAGCCTCTGTCAAATACCAAGTCTGAGCACCATAGGTTAGGAAGGGCAGGATACACACGTCGATAAGCTTGCGTTTTAGTGAAATAATAATGATACAAAAAATATAATTATTTAATTAATCAATTTGGTGATCATCTAATTGTACTTTTGTGTATTGTGCTGTCTTTTGTGTGCGCCAAATAAATGGTTTATCTATCTACCTAAATAGGAAGGTTGCCTTTCATTAGCGCCTTCATGGACTAGTAGAAGCTCCTCCAGGCATCATTACGAGAATTTATTCCGGATAGTTCATGTGTATAATATATTAGTATTGCGCAATTGTCACTAATGATACACAATTACTTTTTTCTAGAAAAAAGAAAGAAAAATTATTTATTGCGACTCGAACAGGAGGATCACAAACTAAACAAAACACAGTCTAAAATATAATACTAAATTATATAAAAAATAAAAAAGTAACAAAAAGAAAAATGAAACGGAAAGTCCTATGCGAGGCCAAAAGGCTCCTATGTCAGCATAATGCTGCGATGTTTAAAAATAAATTTCGCAGCGCTGATATTCTGATACGGCCCGCTGTGGTGTCACGGACACTTGCAGAAATAAAAAAAAAACATAGATTTCAGTACGTAAAATATTACATCACTTTCAGTACATTTGCGTCAACCACAATAAAAATCTACGTACATCACACAATCGTCTTCTCCAATGTCCCACTCACCGCACCGACTTCATTCACTCTTCCTTCTTCGTTTAGTCTATCTCTCTGTGGAATGCGCTCCCCCTGAAAATCAGGATGGCAACCAACCGATTATCCTTTGAAGTCAAGGTTTGCGTGCACTTTTGCAAGAAACTGGCAGTATCATCACAACGCTAACATTTTCTCATTGTCTTATTTCTTTTTAGTACATGTATTTATGTACATTTATTTGTGCTTACACTTATGTACAATTAGGTATGTATTATATTTATAGTTTTAATAGGTTATGCGTATCTTTATATTTAAAATATGTATTCCAGAATTTTTATGATTGCACCTACTACTGTTTGTCTCTGCATCACCCAAAAATTGACTGGTAGAAAATGCCTATGGCATTAGGTCCGCCTCTGTACACTTATGTGCTTGAAGTATTAAATAAATAAATCAATGAGTTTAGAGTCGAAATTGACGATTTCTTCACTTTCCATAAACACAGTTATGCAAATCCTAACCATAAAACACAAACTACCCACTTAGATAACCTGTAAAAGCAACGCACGATATATCCCGGTTCCTCTCTGAAAGCTAGCTACACTACTAGAATCGGAAAGTAGGACGGCTTTCGATGGAAATTTCAACAATGCCGACAGTTCTTAAGGATTGTCGGGGACAGCATAATGGCCTTGTAGTCCGTTAGCAGATTGGAAAGTCGAACTTTTTTATGCGGAATTAGCTTACCGGAGTAGTTGAGTCAACTCGAGTGAAGCAACGAGGTGGGAAAATCTTTTGGTTCTCTTGAAATTTTTGTAAGGTAATTTTTTTTGTTGGTGGTTGAGAATTTGGTAGAAAACATTACCGTAGATATTCGTGTGCCTGCCGGGGCAGCGGGATTGTCCGAAAGGGTTACCGCTGCCCCGGAACATAAAGGGCTAAGGAAGGAACACGGGTGGTTTTTAGTCAGTAAGAGTCTGACAATCCCTTCTGCTCCACGCAGGGCGGGAGGGGTCATTTAATGATTTCCCATCCTCAAAAAAAAAAAAAAAAGATGTTCGTGTGAATTTTACATTAAAAATATCAATGAAAGATAAGATCGAGGGTCCTGCGATTGATTTCCAAGACAAACTCAAAGTGTGTAACAAATCTACTAACCTAACAAAATAAAAGGGTATGAAGTAAATTTGAACAATATAATTAGAGATAAAAAATACATAAATGATTAAAAAAGATACCAATATCACTCAGTAGAAAGAAGAGAGGTTTTTGTAGTCGCAGTCCGTTTTTCTTTTTTCAAGTGCGAAGCCACAGGTCACAGTAGTGATAGATAGTGGAGAATAGATGAAGAGAAGATGGTCCTCTGGACTTCAGCGTAGTCACTCCGTCAAGATATGAAGTCAAAATAGTAGTTTAGTTAAGTTTAGTTGAGGCTTGACTTCTGTTGTACTTTTCCTTTAGTAATTGGACGTGGTCTGTAGCGGAGATGTTTCTTTAAGTGAAACCAGAGCAGAAATCATCAAATAATATGTCAGAGGTCCTTTTATATCAGTCTCCCATTTGTTTTTTTCATCTTCACTTCTTTTAGTTCTTTCGAAAATTGAAGTTTTCTTCATAACATATGCTCCTGTCATGAGCTTGAAGCGGCCAGAAATATTTGTTTAAAAACCTCTTTGATGAATACTGAGAGAGTGTTAATTATTTTTATGAATTTAAATTAGGATACAGTTATTCAATAAACAGTCACAATTATCTATAAAATACAATATTTGAGCTAACATAAACATAAAAATAATTTAAAATTATACAAATCAAAAGCAACCTTCATGGACTAAGCCAGTAAGAAATTATGAGAGAAAATTTACAGAAAAAAGTAATAGCAGTTTGACAGCCTGACGTAAATGTCATAACAATGAAAACTATAGAAATATTTAATTTGGTAAATAAATAAGGAAATGAATCGTTTTAGGCCGATTCGCAAAATAAAATGTAAACCTGATAAAAGAGTATGATGAATAAATGTGAATGTATGTAAAGTGTAAGTATATACATAGGTCTGTAGTAGGTAGATGCTATATTTCCCCATCGACCCCGAGAAAATTTTTGGTCTAGAACAAAAATTTTGTAAAGGTTAAAAATAAGTCCTTGATCTAACACACAACCTCTTCCATGCTTTCGTCGAACACTCCCATTCAATCACACATAGGAGATATGGTTCACATTTAATGACGCATACTCCAAGAAGGAAATATTTATTTATAATTACGAAGGCTTATTTTTTTTAATTAGGTGTCGTAACCCGCACCTGTTTGAAAACCCAATTAGAAAGAGAGCATTAGGGCTTTTTTAACGAGTTGCTTATCCGCTCGAAAGGTTCAAGGTTTAAGAAAAACCTCCAGTTGAGAGAAAACTCAAGTTAGTTTTGAGTTTAAGAATCACCCAAGTTTAAGAAAAACTTTGAGAGAACTCAAATTTGAGTCCTAGTTTAAGAAAAGCTCAAGTAAAACTTGAGTTTAAGAATTAGAGGGTTTAAGAAAACCTCTAAAAAAAATTTGCATTAGGGGCTTATTTAATGAGTTGCTACCGCTCCGAAAACAAGGCATTAGGGGCTTATTTAGTGAGTTGCTACCGCTCAAAAAGAGAAAGATGGAATAAGATTTTACCAAATAGGTTTTAAAGGAAAGCTGAGTGTTTTAATGTTGATGAGTGAAATGATAAGTTTAAAATGATTCAGTAAGTTTAAGATAATATCTTCAGAGAAAATATTTCTAAAAAGTCTAGTTATTGGTTTAAAGAGAGAGTTTTTACCACAAATCAGTTTTTATTAAGAAGAACAGAAAAATCCTATCAAATTATTAAATGGTTTAGATATAATTTAAATCGAAAAGGTAATTGCAGAAGTTTTTATACTAGAGATAGTATTTTTTGGAATTTTGAAAGGAGTCGAGCCCACGCTATAATCATTATTATAGGAGGAAATAACCAAGGAAAACATCCTAGTTTTTTTTTTTTTACTAGAAAGGTTTAGATATAATTTTTAAATCGAAAAGGCAATTCCAAAAGTTTCCATACTAGAGGTAGTATTTTTTTTGAATTTTGAAAGGAGTCGAGCCCACGCTATAATCATTATTATAGGAGGAAATAACCAAGGAAAACATCCTAGTTTTTTTTTTTTACTAGAAAGGTTTAGATATAATTTTTAAATCGAAAAGGCAATTCCAAAAGTTTCCATACTAGAGGTAGTATTTTTTTTTGAATTTTGAAAAGAAAAACAATTCCTGCAAGGAATTGATCCAATCAACTACAAAATAGTTGATGAAGACAAATTAGTCATCAAAGAGAAAAATAAGTCAGTCAAATAATAAAGGTTAGGCAACATATCTAAATAAAATTATCTGAAAAGAACAGATAAAAAGAGAAATTAAAATAATCTTCTGAATGGTTTACCAACCATAAAAAAAAAATCTAGTTTTAAGAGAATTATTTACATAATTATATACATTATATTTTAAAATCTTTTATATGCCATTTAGCTTGGTTGCCATTAGGATCCTCTAGTATATAAACCAATGGGGATAATTTCTGCAACACAGTGGACTTAACATATTTTGGCGCTAATTTTGCGCTGAAATAAGTCCCAGCCTGACTATTTACATAGTTTCTTCTCCAGACTATATCTCCCACGTTATATTCTTTAAAGGAACGACTTTCGTTGTAACTTGAAGTGTTACGAGCATGAGCAATATGGAGGGCTATCTGAACTTTATCAAAAGTTGCAGACAATAAACCTATGTTAGTAGCATAGATGTCCCTAGGTAGAAACACGATTTCATCAAGATTATTAGATGGCGTATAAAGTGAGCCAGAAGTAACTGTTTCACGTCCAAAGAGCAAAAAGTTAGGAGTAAAACCAGTAGTAGTATTAGTTGTACTATTCATAGCGTATTGGACTTTAGGAAGATGGGTGTCCCAAGATCTATGGTCTTCACCAACCAAAGATGACAAAGCTGTGATTATAGTACGATTGTATCTTTCAGTGGGATTAACCTGAGGGCAGTAGTTAGGAGAGAAAGATACGTATGGTATATTATATCTGCCCAGAAAGTTTCGAAATTCATGGGATTGGAATTGCGATCCATTGTCCATAATAATAGTCTGAGGTACTCCATGAACTAGAAAAACAAAATTTTCTAAGTTAGAGATGACATTAGCGCTAGTAGCTCGTTTTAGTGGAAAGATCAGGGAATATTTAGTGAAACAACAGTTAACCACTAAGATGAATTGATTTCTACGTCTAGTCATAGGTAGAGGACCCATTAGATCCAAAGAAATTGTTTGAAAAGGCCTGGAACAAATTTTTGGTTTACCCATAAGGCCAAAGGGAGAGTGATTTGCGTGTTTGTAAGTTAAGCAATTATCACAGCTAGAAATTATTTTAGCGATATCCTTAAACATAGCTGGCCAGTAATAAAGAAGTGATAATTTTTTATAAGTTTTAAAAATTCCTAAATGTGGTTGATCTGGGAATCCATGGTTATCTTTGATAAGGATTTCCCGGAGATTAGGATGAGGAACTTCTTTCCACGCGAAATCTTCAGATAAAGCGTAAGGAGATAGAGTATAGCGGAATAATTTATTTTCGCGAATAGTATAATTGGGATATTGATCAGGATTGTTACGGCATTCCAAAAGTAGTTTGTTATATTGTTCCAATGCTGGAGATACGGGTTGAGAATTAAGTGAGATAGGATTAACACCAAGTGGACATGTAGAATTACGAGAGAGTAAATCAGGAACTAAATTGTCTTTACCTCTTTTGTGTTTTAGAATAAAATTAAAAGATGACAACCTCAGAGCCCACCGCGCGAGCCTACCGGATGGATTGGATAAGTTTAGAAACCATTTAAGTGCTGCGTGATCCGTATAAACAGTGAACTGTTTACCATTATCGATATAACAACGCCAATGTTCTAAAGCTGTAATTACCGCAAGAGTTTCTCTTTCTGTAGTTGAGTAATTGCGCTCATTTTTATTAAAAGATTTGCTCATATAGGCTATAACTACTTCTTTATCATCCTTAGTTTGGGTCAACATACCACCGATGCCAAAGTTAGAAGCATCACAATGTACAGAGAAAGGAAGATCATAGTTAGGACAAGCTAGTATAGGAGTAGTAGTAAGAGCTTCTTTTAATTTATTAAAAGCTAGAGTAGCATCAATATCCCAAATGAATTTCGGGGCGTTTTTACCGGAAGAAGTTAATTTATTAAGTGGAGTTGCAATTGTGCTGAAGTTAGGAATGAAACGACGAAACCAGCTACAAGTTCCAATAAATTTTCTCACTTCTTTACGAGTAGTGGGAATAGGAAATTCGAGTATTGATTTAATTTTAGCCGGATCTGAGCGTAAACCGTTTTCATCTACAATGAAACCTAAGTATTTTAGTTCATTTTTAAAGAATTGACTTTTATCGAAATTAATAGTCAAATTAGCAAACGTTAATTTCTCAAGAACTTTAACTAGATAAGAGATATGCTCTTCAAATGATTCAGAAACGATTATTATATCATCAAGATAACAAAAGACTTTATTGTCAAATTCAGGAGTAAAAAGCATGTCCATAAGTCTTTGCTGAGTAGCCGGAGCATTAGTTAAACCAAAAGGCATCATTACAAAACGATACATGCCTCGACCAGGAACATAAAAAGCCGTTTTATCTTTATCTGCTTCTTTCAGAGGAATCTCCCAAAATGCTTTAGCAATATCGATGCTAGAAAGAAATTTAGCGTTTTTAAGATTATCTAAAATTTCATTAACAAATGGAAGGCTGTACGCGTCTCTACGAGTAACTGAATTTAATTTACGACTATCTACACAGAAACGCCATTCGCCATTCTTTTTAGGTGTAATGATAACCGGAGAAAGCCAAGGACTTTCGCATTTTTCAATAACACCCCATTCTATCATTTTATCAACTTCCATAATGAGAGCTTTTTGTTTTTCAGGAGAAAGACGGTAACAACGTTGTTTAATAGGAGGTGTATCCCCAGTATCGATATGGTGACTAATAAGATGAGTGCGGCCCAGTATTCCTCTACTTTCAAATGATATAGCTTTAAATCGATTAATCATGTCATCAGCGATAGTTTTTTGCTCTAAAGTGAGATGATTATAAGGAAGTACTTGTTTCGTAGTTTCAGTAACTACTGAACATTTAGTATTTACTTTAAAAGCCGAAGAAAGTATATGTGGAATAAGATTAAATTTTTTCCAAAAGTCGACTCCCAAGATAATTGAAGGAGATATATCTGGGAACACGAAGGCTTGGATTAGATGAGTTTGATTATTGTATTTAATCGGAATGTCAATTGAGCCAAGGGATTTACTTTTATGATTACTGGCAGTAGTAATTGTCATTGAAAATGACTTGGATAACGTGAAGCCTAATTTTAAGATTTCTAGATGGGAGTTATTACCAAGTATTGTAATAGAACTACCGCTATCTAGTAAGCCGGAAAATATTTTGTCATTGATAGCAATATCAATAAAAGGACGATTAAAATCTTTTTCAGTATCGAATATTGAAGTTGTTTTGTAACAATGAAAGAAATTTTTAATGGTTTGTAACCAATCATGCCAGTCTGATTGATTAAAGTTTTTACTACCCAAGTCATTATCTAGTTTTTTGGATTGTTAGTTTTATTACAAATAGGGCAATCAGTAGAATTAACATCTTTTAAACCACATTTAAAACAAATTAATGTACGAGGTTGCGAACAATTAGTTAATGTATGACCATTAGTACGGCAGCGTACACAAAATGCATTATTATTAACTTTATTAATAGTATTAACTCGAGGTTTATTGTTAAATCGATTAAAATTTGTTCTAGGAGAAAACGCGTTGGAGGTTGAGGGCTTTGACGTTAAATTAGAAGATTTATAGTTAAATTCGACAGTTAAAGGATTATTTGTAGTTTCAGGTTCGCGGAAACGTTTCTCTTTGTCTAGGAATTCTTCATATTTTTGACAACATGAAATAAGCGCAAGAATAGAATTAATATTATTATTCGCGATATAAGGTGAGTAACAAGGTCGGATGTTACGAATAATTATTTGAAGTTTTTTAGTTTCCGATAGTTTTTCAGAAAGTCTGGAAAACATGCCAGTTAGTATGGAAACAAAAATAACTATAGGTTCATCCTTGCCTTGAGTTCGGCTATTAATTGCTTCTAATAATTTATGGTCATAGTCAAAACCGCCAAAGTCTGTAACCAAACCTTCACAAAGTTCGTCCCATGATAACAAAGAGTCACGTTTAAAACGGTACCAGTGTAAAGCGTTGTCGGTAAGTAATTCGAAAGCATGATCTAATAATTTGTTTGAAGAAATATTCCTAGAAATACTAAATTCCTGGATTTTCTGGATAAATGAACGTGGACAAGAGTTTCCGTCGTATTTAATTCGTTTTAATTCGTTAAGGGAATTATAAGAAATTGAGTTTAGAGGTTGAGACTGAATATCGGGGAGTATAGTATGAAACATAGTACTATCATTGGGGCTATTAGGAGTAGCAGAGGGACGATTGACTAATATAGATTGAGGGTTGATGTCATTGGAAACAGTTGTTAAAGAAATAAATTTTGATTCTAAGGTGAAAAATCTCTCTTTAGTTTGAGATAAACGATTTACCTCTGAGGGATCTGAATCAGTATCAATCCTCTCTAGTCGATGAAATACATGATTAATAAAAGTTTTAATTTTTTTGTTGAATCTATGGTTACCCTGTTCTAACAATAGTAGTTTTGATTCAATATAATTTAGTGAAGTGGTAAGTTCGTCCAAATCAGTTTTAACTTCCAATATTGAATCTAAAATATCTTCAGAGGGAGTATGAGGTGCGAGTTGAAGAATTTGTTTTTTAAGTTGTATTACTGTATCTTTTGGTTCCTCTAATCTAATTTTTATTTCATATTCAAGCTCAGTTTTGTTTAGAAGTTCAAAGAAAATAGTCCTATCCATAATTTAATGTTAAATGAGGATAAAATAGTGTTAAAGGGAGGTAAATGATTAGAGTGCTAAAGACGACTCGGAGTGAGTGCTAAAGACGAGTTTAAGACTCGACTACTCGAGAGTATTTAAGAGGACTCGGAGTTTAAGAGGACCCAAGAGTGTTTAATCTAGGGAGAGTGAATCATATGATACATGTGTTGTGTGTATGTAGAATAGTGAAGTATTTGTTAAAGTGTTATAAGTTTAAGATTGTATAAACGACCACAGGATATTGTCCTGTAGTTGTCGTGGAGTGTACCAGTCCTCAACTTGTAAATGACCACGAGTGGTTTTAAGAACACTTACAAGCAAAGACTGGGTACGATTACCAGTGGGTAAACGTAGTGGTGTGCAAGTGTGTGGGGTGCAGAGTAGTGAGGTATAAGTAGAGAGTTATGTGTAAGTGGTAACGACTACAGGATATTCTCCTATAGTACGTCGTAGAGTAAGCCAAACCCAACTTGCAAGTGACCACGAATGGTTTTAAGAACACTTCCAAGCGAAGAATGGATGCCAATTACCAGTGGGTAAAGGAATGTGTGTGGGGGTGTAGTATAAGTGAAGTATGAAGATGTGTTGAGTAAAGGAGTCTTCAAGAGGAGTGCTGAGGGCCTGAGGAGGAAAATTAGATATTAAAAATTTGAAAGAACTAGCTATTTTACATTGGGCGCCAAACTGTAACAAATCTACTAACCTAACAAAATAAAAGGGTATGAAGTAAATTTGAACAATATAATTAGAGATAAAAAATACATAAATGATTAAAAAAGATACCAATATCACTCAGTAGAAAGAAGAGAGGTTTTTGTAGTCGCAGTCCGTTTTTCTTTTTTCAAGTGCGAAGCCACAGGTCACAGTAGTGATAGATAGTGGAGAATAGATGAAGAGAAGATGGTCCTCTGGACTTCAGCGTAGTCACTCCGTCAAGATATGAAGTCAAAATAGTAGTTTAGTTAAGTTTAGTTGAGGCTTGACTTCTGTTGTACTTTTCCTTTAGTAATTGGACGTGGTCTGTAGCGGAGATGTTTCTTTAAGTGAAACCAGAGCAGAAATCATCAAATAATATGTCAGAGGTCCTTTTATATCAGTCTCCCATTTGTTTTTTTCATCTTCACTTCTTTTAGTTCTTTCGAAAATTGAAGTTTTCTTCATAACATATGCTCCTGTCATGAGCTTGAAGCGGCCAGAAATATTTGTTTAAAAACCTCTTTGATGAATACTGAGAGAGTGTTAATTATTTTTATGAATTTAAATTAGGATACAGTTATTCAATAAACAGTCACAATTATCTATAAAATACAATATTTGAGCTAACATAAACATAAAAATAATTTAAAATTATACAAATCAAAAGCAACCTTCATGGACTAAGCCAGTAAGAAATTATGAGAGAAAATTTACAGAAAAAAGTAATAGCAGTTTGACAGCCTGACGTAAATGTCATAACAATGAAAACTATAGAAATATTTAATTTGGTAAATAAATAAGGAAATGAATCGTTTTAGGCCGATTCGCAAAATAAAATGTAAACCTGATAAAAGAGTATGATGAATAAATGTGAATGTATGTAAAGTGTAAGTATATACATAGGTCTGTAGTAGGTAGATGCTATAAGTGACACTGGGTTTTTTCATTAGGAATTTTTCAGTAGCAGCCCGGAGTCTGAATTTGTGTTTCGTTGGTGGCAAACCAGCGCTGGGGCTCTGTCTTGCACAGGGTCGCAGCATAATGCTGAGCGATAGCCGTTTTGCGTGGATGTGACGCATGTTTCCCCCTACCTTTTATTTATTTTATTTTTTGGGTTTATGTTATTTTTGCGGTATGTTCACCGCAAATAAACGTATTTTTGCGGTATGTTCACCGCAAATAAACGTATTTTCTTTCTTTCTTTCTTTTCTTTCCCTCCATTACATGGGACATAAACATAACATCTCTGCCTAGCCCTTCGAGAAATACAGGCGTGATGTTATCTCCCTGAAAAAAATATTTCTTACTACACCTCAAATAAAGCGTTTTAATTAAGGCTTATTGACTTTATGCAGTAAGAAGAAATGCTTGTAAAACAATAAAAGGCAAAACAGTAACGTTTAATGATTGAACATAACATTCACTGAAAAAAACGTTAAAGTTTACTATCATGACGGTAACATTTTGCCTGAAGCTTTAACTGTTTTCGGATCAGTAAAAAATACTGTTTTAAACGTCAGGCTCATATGGAACTGTACAAAGCAGTTCCATGTTTTTTAATTTTTATTTACTGCTTATTTCTTTCAGTGCTTAACATCAAGACAAGGAAGAAGTCATTTTGAAAATAGACGATTTAGAGCACCTGAATGGAATGGCAGCTAATTGCGTAACATACTTTCAATGACAATAGTAATAATAATTTTATTTATTACCAGAAAGATCACAAGGTTAATTTAATAGTTACTTACTACTTAATAACTTAATAGGTACAGAGCGCTAATCTATGCTGCAAAAATCGGTAAACAGTAATTGGTGAGCCCTGCCTCATAAACTAGGATTCAATGTTCAGCTCTGGGGCTGATTCAATAAGATTTATACAACTTGTTATTTGAGTCGATCTACCATGTGGTCATAAAATTTAAATTGGTTTATAATCTATACTTATAATAAATCTGTAGAGAGGTCAATTCTGTACATGAAATATATTTCCAAAATAACTATCAGCGGGTGATTAGTGATCGATACTGACGCCAAAAATGCAATCAGTAAAATTTTTGTCTGTCTGTCTGTCTGTCTGTATGTTCGTTATAGAAACAAAAACCACTCGACGGATTTCAACGAAACTTGGTACAATTGTTCTTCATACTCCTGGGCAGGCTATAGTATACTTTTCATCACGCTACGATCAATAGGAGCAGAGCAGTGAAGGGAAGTGAAGTTTGTATATAGGGGGTCATCTCTGGAACTACTGCTTCGAATTGAAAAAATCTTTATGCGTTAGATAGTTCATTTATCGAGGAGTGCTATATAATATCACGCTACGACCAATAGTAGCGGAGCATCAATGAACAATGTTGCAAAAATGGGAAAAACCTTTACTAATAATAAAGCTGCCGAGTTTGTTTGTTTGAAAGCTCTAATCTCTGGAAGTATCGATCAGATTTATAAAAATCTTTTTGCATTTGATAGCCCAATTCTTGAGGAAGGCTTTAAACATCACGTTAGAACCCTTAGGAGTTGAGCAAAAAGAAAAAAGTCAGAAAACGAAGTAATAGCGCAGGTAGGCGATGCTATGCGACGCGGTGGGTCGGGGGAGCAAAAAATTTCACGCGGACGAAGTCGCTGGCAGAAGCTAGTTATAAATAAATTAGTTTATTAATTAAGGTACAGTAAAGAAGGGAAAACAGGTTAAGGCGTGCAAGGGTGTGTGTATGTGTGTTTGTGATGGTGCGTTAGTGTACTTAGGTTGTGAAAATGGGCGAGGGTTGTTTGTGAGTATACACTGATATATTAATATTAGACGAAGTATGTAAGAAGTGATTCTGTTTGTGAGGACAATTCGAGGGGTTTGAAGAATACTCCTCATCCACTACTTCACAGATTTGGAAAAATTCGTCTCTTCAACAACGTAAATAACGCAATAAACGTGGCTGAACTGTCGTTTACAGAAATACCCCGCTGGGCCTTCGATTTTCTTACCCCGTGTTTACACGAAGGTACCTATAAAAACATGTATTCTCTCTTCTACAAATTATAAAGACAAGTTGTATCCAATAATTGTAGAAAACTTGTCAAAAATGGCAAAAAGGTGAACAAAGTTAACAATCCATGTCCAAAACATACGTGTACAGTCAAAAAAGAAATAAGTATGCAGGATCGTCGGATATAGTTGAAGTTTAGTAAGAAACCGATGGATGTTGTCGACTGATATTTAATTTTATTAATAGAAAACGAACAGCTTATTTATCAAATGAAATTTCATTATTTTATTATTACATCATTATTATTATAACATACAAAAGTTTTTGTAGTATCGAAACGGCCAAGCCTCATACTTTGACTAGGTCTTGCAGAGTTAGAAGCTTGGCTCTACATGAGATCTGATAACTTTTTGACAGTGCGAGCCATATGATCTCGTCTTGGCAACATTTTACATGAAAATGTTTTTTCTGGAATGCATTTTTCTCTAAAGCAGTTTTGCTATATACCCTTTCTTTCCTCCTACATATGTAACTATCTAACCGCCTTCCAACTCATTTTATCGGCATCTTGTCTGAAGTAGGTTACGTCCCGTTCAAAGCGAAGGGCTCGCCTCTCTATATTTATGTGGAGTGCTAATTTTAAACCCATCGCGCTGGCATGAGTGCCTTCCATGTTATGTGTATATACGTATGATGTAGGCGATAATATTGTAGGACGAAAAAATAAATGGAAATACCTACAGCTTAAGAGCCTACACTACCTCAGCTAAAATTCACTCTTTAACTCGCTCGCACGATACTGCTCGCGGACTGAGTGAGAGCGAGACAGAGTGCGGTGCTAGGCGGCAGGCAGCGCCAATAGTTTGGGTGTTTGCTTTTTACGTTGAAAATAATGGTAATTAAAAAAAGTAAATAACATAAGACCTGCTTTATAGTTAGTTCGGTTAGTATACAAAGTTTCATGATCTAATTTGAAGTATATTTTGAATACCAACGGTTTATTGTTCGGTTTAGAGGTAACTTTGGATTTTTTTTTCTATCGAGAAAATTTTATGAAATCGTGTTTTCGTCTAACATAAGCCCTAACATTAATCCTCAACTTTACCATATATTTATTTCAAAATTAATGCTGCAGTATTTTCGACATAACGGAGGATCATGCTAAGCCATTTGAGGTAGTATAGGCCCTTAATTTTTACCGGGTCACTAGATTTTGTTATTGGTTAGGTAGACATAATCAGCCTATAATGTTCCCACTGCTGGGACACAGGCCTCCTCTCTTCGAGAGGGAGTGGGCTAATAATCCACCACGCGAGCCCAGTGCGGATTAGTAGATATCACACGTCTTCGAATTTTTGGTTCTTGGATATGTCGGCTTCTTCACGATTTTTTCCTTCACCGTTTTGAGAGCATTATTATTATTACTTCCTTTATTTTATTGATTATATTTTTTTGATTTTATATATCTCGGGACCATGGGGTCCCGTATTATTATTATTTTCAGCCATTTCTGTCCCACTGCAGGGCAATGGCCTCCCTTCCCTCCTTCCACGTATCCCTATCCAGTGCTGTTATGCGCCAATCCTTGTGGAAAGAGTCGAGTTCGCCCCCCATCTCATTCTGAGCCTGCCGCGTTGCCGTTTACTGCTGTTTGGGACCCATTGTGTGGTTACTTTAGCTCATAGCTCCTCCGGCATGCGACAGATGTGACCAGCCCAGTTCCATTTTAGCTTGGCAGCCGTGTGACCTATATCGGCAATTTGAGTTTTAGAACGCAGTATCGAGTTTTTTATACGATCAGTAAGTTTAACTCCAAGGATACTGCGCTCCATTGCTCGCTGACAGATCCCGAGTGCGGACTTTTGACGATTGGTTAGTGACCATGTTTGCGCTCCATACGTGAGCACACACATTGTAAGAATGCACATGCATTGGTGATGACAAAATTTACACAAAGCCTAGCGCCTGCCTGGGTTCGAAACTACGGCCTTCAACTAGTAAGTCGGGGTCATTACTACTGGACCACCACTGCTCTCGAATATTAGTTAGGAATCCTAGCAAGAAATTAAGATAATCGGTCGAATAAGATCTGGCAAAAAAGTTTTTAAATATCTTATTTATTAGCCCGTTATGAACCAGTGAACATGCATCTTCTGGGCATGTTCGTTCTATCATAGATCTCATCCATTGCTTTCCATCAGGCGTAACCGCGGTCGAGAGCAGGCTCATTCAGCAATAAAAAAAAGTCAATTTTGAAACGGACTTCTGGTGTTGACATTCTTAAACCGCGTCCTTGCATTCATACCAAACAGATCATCATAATTAGATTCTAGATCCTACTTTATTACACAACGATCTCCATACCCAATATCCCTTCAACACAATAAATTAAACTTAGACATCATTCACCCCCTCCCTTCTCAATATTTTTAGTCCCAATTTCGGGACACAAGACATCCAATATCCGTCCTAAAAATGCCCCAAACTTAGGGCGATCCGTCCCGAGCCGTGACAAAAACTAAACAAAGCCTAGAAGAGAATTATGACATATGGTACATTATGTATAGCTTGGGACATCTGGACGCTAAAAGGAAATTCCCACACGCATTTACCAAGAGAGGTCCCTAAACATATTATGGGCTTGTGGTGCGGTGGTGAGAGGTAGCGGTGAGCGGTGACCTTATTTTATTTGTCGGTTTCTCGTAAATGTGAGAAGTTTTGAATAACTTTTCTGGGTCAGGTTTAGGTATATCAATCGGTATAAGAGGGTTTTAAAAGGTATCTACTGTATAAAATCAAGTTCTTTTAATTAACAGACAGAGCTGTTGCTGGGGAGTTTGTAAGGAGTGGTAAAGTGGGGGCATTTTAAGGACACTTTTTTGATTTTTTCAAGTGCTGATTCTCAGCTTATAATTTAATGTTTTTCTTTTATTTTTCTGTTTTATTCATTGGCAACTTGTTTTTATACTATATTCACGTAATTAATATTATCATTTGATTGCGTTTTTGAGTACACACAACTGAATAAATGGTTTATCTATATATCTATGGAGATCATTCAAGTGTCGAACATTTTATACCCAAAAATTAAATTAACGGCCTAAAAAAAAATCGTTTTCGGGAAATAACATCTTGAGTATTTTTTAATATTACAGCAAAAGTCTACAAATAACCTCCCTGCTATTTAAGATCGAACATGTCAAAAAAAAATTTGTAACAAGTATTTTAAGCACAACATTTAAAAAATACCAACTTTTAATTAGATATATCCTTGACATGAATACATGAATCGTCCTTTGAATAAATAACTTTTGATTTTTATTTTTGTAGGTACTTTTACAACAAACTTTCGTTCCCTTTGTAAACTTTAGACGATGTTTATACATAAGCCGTTCAATCGCTCGATATACAGAACTGTTATGCAAAGTGCTTAGGCTGTGCGTTGCCTGTCATGGAATTTAGGATTTTATTTAGAATGGCTTGTTTTCCTATGGGATTATTCTACACTACAAAAAAAAACCTATATAGCAAAACAATGTATACATTTAACTTTCTGTGTTCCCTTCTAGGCAACTTTGGAATGGACAGTGATTGCGTGGACATAAAAATGGGGATGCTATTCGTGAGTTTTTACCTACTTAAAGTTCTGCGAAAAATGCTACTTTGTACGGTAACAAGATCCAGGCCTACTATTGCTAAATCTTTGCTACTATAACACCACCCTATTCTCGAGGACGACAACTTGAATCTTCGCCCCTATTCTACATAGAAAATCGACTTTTAAACCTTTTCTTGTACATAAATATCTTACACAGAGATATGTTGCTAGCATTTGAAGTGGCATTGTCGAATAGGGGAGCCTGTTTGGATGTTACGGCTACAGCTGTTTTATGTTTTTATAGGAGGAAACCACCCGATAATATGTTTTTATTTTGGTCAGAATGATACAAGAATGAGTGGGTGCTAGCTTTTAAGCGGAATTGCCTTTAAAAGCCTATTAATATAGGTAAAAAATCGAATAATAGGTAATCCTATTATTCGATTTTTTTACAAACATATCATCTGCCCAAGCTTTGCCCAACTATGTTGGGGTCGGCTTCCAGTCTAACCGGATGCAGCTGAATATCAGTATTTTACATGGGTGGGTAAAACAATACCCTTTGGTAAAGCCTGTTTGTCAGACTTTCGGGTTTCTTACGAACCGTAACGACTGTCAAAGATCCACGAATGACAGCCGGGTCCAACGGCTTAACGTGCTTTCCGAGGCGCCGAGGGCTCTTGGTGTGTGAGAGTGTAGCCATCCACGGACCAACCGCGGCAAGCGTAGCTTTGTCTGATCAATCGTCCGATGCGGCTCTTATTATTTAGCCAAGAGTCCCTCTCAATCACACAAACATAATTGCAGTAGGTATTAGTGAATCCTGCGTGTTATTGAAGTGAAAACTTCTTTAGCGGCGCTGCGTATTTTTTTGGAATGGGTAAAAATCTCTAAACTCGCGTCAGGACAAGTGACCTGATCGAGAATTCGTAAGACGGATGGAGAGAGGGCAGGCGGCGCAAGGCGCTTGCGCGAATGTTGAAGTGAAAACTTCTTTAGCGGCGCTGCGTATTTTTTTTGGAATGGGTAAAAATCTCTAAGCTCGCGTCAGGACACGTGACCTGATCGAGAATTCGTAAGACGGTTGGAGAGAGGGCAGGCGGCGCAAGGCGCTTGCGCGAATGTTCGATAATTGTCATGTTTGTGTACGATAGCGCAATGAATAAATATTGTATCCTACCACATAAATAATAATACTTTTATACTGATAACGAAAGCAATTCGTACAAAATTATTCTCTAACCATTCCAAAATATCAAAAATGCAGAACATTAATATTTAAGTTTCCACTTCTGCCGACACTCCCGGGGTGCAACCCGTCGATTTTTTTTTTGATATACATCCTTCTATAAGAATATAAATGCAACCTCATTTTTTGTCACTTTGCGTAACCAGAAATCTAACTTTCGAATAATAATATTTTTATATAATTAATTGTTCTACGTTTCATGAGATTTTTTCTTTATAGCTTGACTTACTAATCACTAACTTGTTAAGAATCCGTCACAGTCGACGGTTTGCATAATTTTATTTTGGTACCTCTACGGCAAAATTTTCTTGTTTTACCTTTTAATTCCATCGTTTATGTGATGTGATGTGTTGGTGTTTTTCTGTCCTTTTGATTTTTCAAAGATTTTCTTCATTTTTCAATATCTTTATCCTATTTGTTTTCTGTGCTATAGGGCATTTCTTAACAAAAATCGGCGAGTCTTGACTCCCTTTGAAAAACAAACCGTGAATTTTCTTTTGCTTGCTTCTCGGGTTCTTATGGTTCGTTATTTGCCCTAGGTTTCGCCCGAAGATTTTGCAAGCCTATTTTTTTCGGCTCCAGCCTCCTACCATTTTGCACTTGACTGAATTGGATAGAGAGCAGTTTCGAGCGAGCAGATTGGATCCTACCATCACTTAAAGTTTAGGAATTTCTCGTCAAGGATACCGTGACCACTGACAGAGCCACGTCGTCACGACGGAATCTCCGGGAGAAGATTTGGCAGATATTTAATAGCTTTTTCTTACTTCTAGTAGTCTAGTTTATTCTATTTTAAGTAACGATCCTACGGTTCAAAACATTACTACCAGTCTGTGATGTTTTTTGAGTAATTACGAACTTTTAAAACACAAAATACAGCGGGTTTAATTACCTTTTAGACGCGGCTTATTTTTTGTTACTTGATTTTAGTGGGAAATTCGGTTGCAAGCGCGTTTTAAACTTGTCGCGTAACCCTACTAATCATAAAAATATAATTTAAGTGAAAAGCTAAAGTATTTCTTACTTCTCCTTAATTTTATAAACCCGTCAGACTAATGTGACAAGTTTCCTGCAAGTTGAATTTTTTCTACATTTATAGATCACTTTTAATAAAAAAAAAAATATATTCGGATTGTTTTACTAGATAAATAAAACGTGTTCACTGGCGAAAAGAGCTTGTGTTTTTCTTTTTTTCGCTACAATATGTAGATCGAAAATAATGGACAGATTTTTGGTCTCTGTATATTATGTAGCTCATAGGTTATATAGTATTAGCTTGTATTGTAGTACGTATCTGTCCCATTACAAATCAATGATCTCTTCTTATACTGAAAAGCAAAATGAATTTGATCACGTTGGTATGCCGATTTCAGGCCATTAAATTCAAGAATTCTATCCATCTGGAAAATATGGATGGAATCCTTGAATTTCTCCACAATTCAGAGTGTTCTACCACATATGAAAATGTTTAGTAACTAAATATAAATATAAACCGTCACGCTCTGCTCGCTTACAAGGGGAATAAATCTCTAAAGCGAGATGTGAACGAACTATGTATGTTACATGTTGTACATTATGTATCTGTACTACATTTTCTAATTTCTTATACATTCAAAGGATGTGTGCGGAAACGTATGAAGGAATATGTGTTTAGAGAAAGTTTTATACAGACTATCAACATAGTTAATGGGATTACAGGCTATGTTAACATCAGATCACGAAGGGGTAAATAATACTTACGAATGAAAATATTTTTACAATATACAATCATTATAAATTCAACATTAATGATGTAATTAATACGTAAAATACGCACATTGACGTAGAGTTGCGGACACCAGACCGTTTTATATATGACTAGCTGCGCCCCGCGGTTTCACCCGCGTAAGTTTTAATCCCGTGGGAATATCGGGATAAAAAGTATCCTTAGTGTTATTCTGATGTATAAACTATATTACTGTAAAGTTTCATCAAAATCCGTTCAGTAGTTTTTGCGTGAAAGAGTAACAAACATCCATCCATCCATCCTCACAAACTTTCGCATTTATAATATTAGTAGGATGTAATTAATATTTGGTTATAAGTTATAACAATATATTTTCAATTTCAATAAATGAGTGTCTGTGGAGTTTTTTGTCGGTTCTTTTCCATAGAAGCTTTGGAATGGGTAACTAGCTTCATTTTTCTGACTGATCAACTCCTTGACAATTCAACAGTGCCCGTAAATAAATAAATGTTTTGAGTTTGAGTTTGAAAAACGTGTGAGTTTAACACATTATACCAATAATGTTTAAGAGCGTTTACAACATACGGCATTTCGTATAAACTTTCGATCCTTTGTTTTTCGAAATGAATAAACCGATTATAATAAAACTTCATACGCATAAGCACCATACAAAGGTCTAAAAAGTTAGTTAAGAACATTTTAGAAATATCTTATTTAAAAAAAGAATTAAAAGTTATGTTTGTTAAGTTATCTGAGCCGCACTTAATGTATTGTTAAATATATTGTACTTGTACCTAATTCGACGGTTGAAAGGCTAAATGATCTAAGCGACATTTTGTAAAACTTGCAGTAGGACAGAAAAAAACTATAACTAAAAAAACTATTGCATAGACTTTTATTTATTTAAACTAGCTGCTGCCCGCGACATCGTCTGCGTGAAGGCTCTACAGCACTAAAAATACCTAAGATGCCAGTGTCGCTATAGCATTATAAGTACACCACTTTTATTTTAAAATAGCATTAAAATAGTTTTTTTTGCAAGCGAAGCAAGTGAAGAGAGTTATATGGGAATCCTGCTGAGTTCAGTCATAAGATGTGATTGAAGGAAATAGAGAAAATAATGCAGGAATACATTCCAGGACACAAAAGAGTTAAAATACGTACAAAGGTATCATACCTTACAACACTTCTCTATAAACTACGTTGGTAGTTATGCTGCCAGGAGCCAAAATGTAAAGAGAGTCACGACTGGTGACGCGGGAGCAAGCGACGTACAGTTGCCCTTGTGAGAAGCAACTCGTCCTGAGGTCGACACCCGCTGCCCTCAGTATCTGCCCCTGCGACTTATTGATGGTCATCGCGAAGCAAACACTCACGGGGAACTGTACGCGCTTGAACTGGAACGGGAAATTATGAGGTATGAGGGGAATGCGTGGTATAAATACTGCCTCGCCGACGCCACAAGCCGTAAGAATTTCCGCCTCAATGGTGTGTCTATGGAGCGAGATGACTTTAAGGCGGGTCCCGTTACACAACTTCGGAGGAGATAGATTCCGAAGAAGCATAATCGGAACACCGACCTTCAGCTTGATAGTATGCGCTGGAAGTCCACTTGCTGACAGGGAGTTCAGAAATTCCACGGGATAATGTGTGGCGTCATCTTGCTCGACAGTAGTGTTTATCGACGTGTCGACCACTTTATTCCCCTCAATTTCCGAGAGAATGCATTCGTTAATTGCTGCAGCCTGATCATTTTTGGGCATCAAACTGGCCTGCTCACACACCTAAGAATTCTGCTGGTGCGGTATACGACTGATGTCCCCGTACACACAGCGAATTAGTTCTTCTAAGCTGGATACCACTCTACCGAGAGACTCTGGAACCACCACCTGTCCACCTATCTCTTCTGGTAGAGTGTCTTCGCCAAGACTTAGAAGGACATCGGAGAATTCTTGAGCACGTGCATTGCCGCCGAGCCGAGCTCTCATATTAATGGTCAAGCGCAGCGTACGAACTCGTGACCACAACGAAGATCGTTTCAACGAAGCATTCACCTCCTCAGCCTTCGAGCCCCACGTCACCACGGGAAGCGTTTGCCGAAAATCACCACTGAATAGAACTGTGACACCACCCATCAAATTTTCGTTCCTGCGGATGTCCTGCAGGATTCTGTCCACGGCCTCAACTGCCTTCCTATTGGCCATCGTACACTCATCCCATATGATCAGAGAGCAATCCTTGAGCACGTGTCCCTTATCGCTGTTACGTGACACACCACAAACAGGCGTTTCGGCGCTCTCTAAATCGATGGGAATTTTAAACATGGCATGTGCTGTCTTGCCACTCGGAAGCAGTGTGGTAGCGATTCCCGACGACGCTACAGCAATAGCAATTTTGCCTTGCCTCCTGACCTCTGCAAGTATGCCAGTGGTAACAAATGTTTTTCCTGTTCCACCAGGAGCATTCAAGAAAAACATTTTACCCTGGTTTTGCCCAACGCTTTCAAGGACGGTGTCATAAAGTTTTTGCTCTGAAGAGAACAAAGCGACATGGTCATTTTGTATGGTGGTCATTTCGCCCGGATCGTAATTTGTCTCAGCGTTACATTCCCGATTTCCACGGTCTTGATACGGTGATGATTGGGGAGCTGGTAACCCATATTCGATCAGTGGATTGCCGCCGATAGAAATGACCACATCTTGAAGTGAACTGAGACAGGTGTTCAGCACGCGTTCATCAGTTACTTCGACTTCGTCTCCAGTAGCACGCCTCAAAGCTGGTAGAAAATCTTCAGACAGATGACGGCGATACTTCTCCCACAAAGCTACCGGGTTCGCGACTCCACAAAACACCAAGATGACGGCAAACAGATGACGCATGCGGCTGGGACTGTCACTGACGCTAGCCTCCGCGAGGGTGTCATGAAATGAAACGATCATCATCAATGAACATAATTTTTTTGTAATACTTAACACCGCATTTTTTTTTTAATTGTCTTCCTCAACTCTGCTCAAGATTTTGAGGGTTTTGTTGGAACTTGAATTTGTCAAAACGAACTATACGATACAACTTTTATGAAGAAAATGCACATCACCAATTATGAATTTTAAGAACAACTAACTACTTACCTCGCCAACATGATCAAATTTAAATTATTAGTTTCCAAAAAATGTTAACATGTAACTTGATTTGATTTTTATGAGATCTCATAGATGGCGCTGTTTTAAAATTGTCTTTATACCTACTACTAACATTCATTAAACTATATTTCTCTGCCCAAGTTACATAAATGGCGTAGTTTTTATATTTTAAAGATAGATAATAGCATGGCTTACTCAAAAACAACATTTTAATATGCGTCGTTAGATTACACGCTGTCACAGAATGCGTAAGAAAAATAAAGATTCACAGCTCCTCCCCCGTAGATGATAGCGTGATAATATGTAGCCTATATGTTGACCCGACCTCTTAGTAATATTCATGCAAAATTTGAAGTAAATCCATGCAGTACTTTTTGAGTTTATCCCGGACAGACAAACAGACAAACAGACAAAAATTGTAAAAACTATATTTTTGGCTTCGATATCGATTGTAGATCACGCCCCAAGTATTCTTTTTAAAAAATATTCAATGTACAGTTTTGACTTTCCTACGACTTTATTATATGTAATATAGATTAAATAAATAAAACTCTATGCAATAGTTCTTTTTTTATGAATATTTTAATAAAAATAAAAAAAACTTTAATCTGTCCTACTGCAAGTTTTACAAAATGTCGCTTAGATCAATTAGCCTTTCAACCGTCGAATAAGTATTATTATTATTTTACGTCTGTTAGATAAAAATAAATTGTCTTTCCCTATTACTAGTACTAAAATAAAATTCAGTCGTTAATACCTAATAACCAAAGACATTAAATTATTTATTGCTAATAAAAAAAGATAACTAGTTTTCTCTATTTCCATGAGAGTCCAAAAGTTCCAAAAGTGGTAACTAAACCAACCACCCAGTTGTTAGCGACCAGCAAAGCTTATCTACCTAGAATTTTTCCAACTAAGTTAGCTTCAACTTCCAGTCTCATCAGATTAAATTGAGTATCATTGCAACAAAGCAACTCAAGAATGAGAACCTCACCTCATCTTAACATCAAAGAACAGCGTTATAAAGTGGTTACGTGACGTCACAAATCTAGACTCCACGTCATTATTATGTTACAAGTCACACCTTCGCGTTGAGAATACTAATGCATTTGTACACTGTAGAATTAAATTACTGTTTGTTACTGAAGGAAATTTGAAGATACGTTGTTGCGACAACACACGTGGTGTGTCGAATTAATATGTTAGCTGCTGAGAATGTGAAGCGAATTAATATTGTTGTGATTATGTTTTTGATAAACTGCAAGGAGTTTGAAACAGGACTGCCGGAGTCAATTAAAATTAAGTAAAAACCCTAGTGTATAGCATAACCAGGGTCCTTCTCAGGGTCCTTCTAGTAAAATTTTATTCATCTCGTAAATAAATTGGTAACTATAGTTTTGTATAATTTAGAAGCATTTTTTTTTTAATTTTATAAATGTAAGAACCATGGATCCGTTCATTATAATTTTTTTTATATTGACTTGAAAGAGCATGGCAGTTGAGAATGTGTCATGCTCACTTAAATGTCTCACTGATGGTGGCGCGTGTGTTGGATCATTCGGTTCCCTTCAAAATGGTTGAGCTGGATGGTGCTGATCCATGCGTCATGTTCGTGAACGGGCGCTGTCAGTTGAGACTGGTCATCTCTTAGCGGCCAGGGCTTCTTTTTAAACTTATAACTATTTTGAATTGTTTCTTCATAACATTGTTCTCACATATAGAAGCAACAAGAATACTGTACTCAGGATTTTGTAATATCTTAATTTAAAAGAGTGTCCTTGGAGTTTCTTGCCCGTTCTTCTCCAAGAGCTCTACGTTTTGGAATGGGCAACTAGCTTCAACTTTCTGACTAACTGACCGACTAGTTAATTTTGACAATTCAAAAGTGCCTGGAAATGGTTTAATTGAAATAAATGCTTTGAGTTTGAGTTTGGAGTCGTCCTTAGTCTAAAGAACCTTTTACCGCCCATTTTACATATTCTTTCTTAGAGGAGCAGGAGGAGTGGTGGCCCAGTGGTAACAGCTGCGACTTACGAGTTGTAGGTCGGTTCGAACCCCATCAGGCGCTTTACTTTGTGTAAATTATTTCATCACCATTGCTCTTAAAACGGTGAAGGAAAACATCGTGAGGAAACCGGCATGTCCTAGAACCAAGAATTCGAAGACATGTGACATCTACCAATCCGTATTAGGCCCGCGTGGTGGACTACGGCCCACTCACTCTCATAGAGATGTCATGACTCAGCAGTGGGAACATTATATGCTGAATATGTTATGTTATGTAAAAACATAGTGCTTAGCATAACCAGGGTTTTTCACAAGAGGTGGTCCTTAGTCCAAAGGACCTTGTATAGCCCACTTTGCAACTTCTTCTTTACGAGTCGATGGCATCATTATTTGTAACTAGTAATTTGGACCTGTGGCCCCTTCTGACAGGTGGATATTTCTACCATTGCCTTAGTTAATCTATTCTTATGATTTCTTACCGACACGAGAGACGAATATTAAATTCGTATTATATTTTATTTATTTCTGTAAGTCTAGAAAAAAAATATTGAGGTTTAAAATATATACAGTGGATACACTTCTTATACTAAAGGGTGATTTTACCATAGCCAGATAACTTTATCGGAGGAATAAATTTGACGTTTCACAGATTTTGTATGAAATAACTGTCAAAATTTCAAAATTGTTCCTCGAATAAAGTTATCAGACGATTGTAAAATCAGCTCTTAAACTATTCAAAAACTAAAATATGGCGTCGAAAAATTACTCCACATCACTGTCGACTAGTAATGTATCTAAAAGATTGGTGGCCTTGCCACTTTGTATGGTATTACTTAGCCTCTGGCCGAGGTAAAAGCCAGCCCTTGGGTCGCGGGAAGTGTCAATTTACCGTTTAGAGATTTCGTATGTATATTTAGATCAGCAACCCGCACTAGGCCCGCTTGATGGATTACGGCCCACTTGAAAAGTTTTGGGTAGCTAAAGTATAGACTTTAGCTACCCAAAATTTTTTCATAGGTTTTGCTCAAACGCTATTTTTTTAACATTACTTTAAATAACTTGAATATTCTTCGACCCATCATGATAGCTTGTACTATATAATGTAGATATGTTTTATCCGCTGGCTGTCTAGCCAGACGCGACTCAATAACTTGTCTGAATGAGTATCTTCCACAATATTTGACAAGTAATACTCATTCACAAAAAAAAAAAAGAAAAAGAAACTGACTTCGATCTCCATGCATATCAAAACATACTCATTCTTTTTTCATTTGATAGCCCAATTCTTGAGGAAGGTTATATTTGACATCACGCTACGGCCCTTAAGAGCCTACACTACCTCAGCTAAAATTCACTCTTTATCTCGCTCGCGGGCTGAGTGAGAGTGAGACAGAGTGCGGTGCTAGGCGGCAGGCAGCGCCAATAGTTTAGGTATTTGCTTTTTACGGTGAAAATAATGGTAATTAAAAAAAAGTAAATAATATAAGACCTGCTTTATAGTTAGTTTCATGATCTAATTTGAAGTATTTTTTGAATACCAGCGGTTTACTGTTCGGTTTGGAGGTAACTTTGGATTTTTTTTCTATAGAGAAAATTTTATGAAATCGTCTTTTTGTCTAACATAAGACCTAGCATTAATCCTCAAATTTACCATATATTTATTTCAAAATTAATGCTGCAGTATTTTCGACATAACGGAGGATCATGCTAAGCCATTTGAGGTAGTATAGGCCCTTAAGAGCCGAGAAAAAAGAAGAAACGTCAGAAAGAACGCAAAGCGAAACTTAAGTTGTGACCAGAAGTTTGTTACTTATAATCTTCCTATGCGATAGGTAGGTAAGATAGATTATCTCATCTTCTGCCTAGACTTTTCCTAACTATGGTGGGGTCGGCTTCCAGTCTAACCGGATGCAGCTGAATACCAGTATTTTATATGGAGCGACTGCCTATCTGACTTCCACAACCCAGTTACTGGGTAATACGATACCCCTTAGTAAGATTGTTTGTCAAACTTTCGGGCTTCTGACTACCCGTAACGACTGTCAAAGATCCACGAATGACAGCCGGGACTAACGGCTTAGCGTGCTTTTTGAGGCACGGAGAGGTCCCGGTATGTAAAGATGGTCACCCATCCACAAACCAACCGCGGCAAGCGTAGCTTAACCTGGACGATCAACCTGTGCGGCTGTTATTATTTAGCCAGGGGCCTATAAGATAGATTATCTATACAAATAAATAAAATTGAAGTGTCTTTTTATAATGTCAATATAACAGCTTTTTACTAAATGCATATGAAAGTATATGCGGCACATAATATAATAAAAAAATCATTTTTTAAAGTTCTGTCATTTTGTTCCGGCTAGTCTGCGAAAAGGCTGGACTGATTGTGACGGGACTTCCACTGGCAGATAGCTGATGTTATAAGGAGTAACTTAGGCTAGTTTTATTTAAAAAAAGAATTTGGGTTCCACGTAAAATAATTATAACCCAAGAAATTGTTGTGTGATTTTTTTTTTGTTAAGTATTTTCTGGTGTACAATAAAGTATATATAAATAAATAAATCCAATGTGTTCCGACATGCACGCGAAGTCGCGGGCACAGCTAGTTTATAATATAAATAAATACCTTAATATTAATCGGCGCGTGCCACTATGAGTAATCGCCGTTGCCTGCGTGAGCGATGACGTAGCAAGATGGCGGACATCAATTTGACGTTTAATCGCTTGTGGCGGGAACGCATTGGTCACTTGTAGGTGTGGGAGGACCACCTGAGCACGGCTTCATTTGCATAGTGTCTTGAGACGTTAGCCTGTATTAATAAAACAATTTAAGGTGATTGCGTAGTGATTACCGCGAAATTCAAATTTTCTTACGTTTTTTGCATTAAGCAGTTCAGTGTCAGGTTGTATCTTGATCAAAATATGATTCGCGACTATAACAGGTACTTATTCCCAGAATTATAGTCATTAGAATCATTAATACATCTTCCTAAGTTAGATTTGTACCACAAGAAGAAATCTCCTAGTGAAAAGTGTTTATGGTACAAATCTCACTTAGGTATAAAGATGTATGAATGTTTCTTATGATTATAATTCTGTAAATACGTACCTGTTATAGTCGCGAATCAAATTTTGATCAAGATACAACCTGACACTGACCTGCAAATTGCAAAAAATTTAAGAAAATTTGAATTTCGCGGTCTACCACTTCCCATTCACATTAAAAATGGGCCTTGTTCTAGAACGATACTTGGTTATGAATTCTGTACTCACTCTCGCAATCGCTTTCAATTTGACAATTCTTCAATATAATATTGCGTTTTTTAGTTTTCGAAAAAACAAGCTGTTATAACAAATGAAGAATACAACACACTTGTTATCAACATAGCCTCTAGTTTGAGTATGTTATGCAGTTAATTTGGTATTAATATGAAATCTATCAGCGGGGTTGTTGAGCAGACAAATTTTTCAAACATATAAACGAATAGATTAGGCATTTCCTTCAAAATGCTTCGTATTGTAATTGAAAGTGTTCTGCAATTGGGTTGCAGATTTAATTAAGGTTCAAAACTGTGAACATCTGTTTGGGTTACGTCCTCAGAAGAAAATGGCAAAAAGAGCTTAACATACTGCTGCCTACTTCTTTCCAATTTAATATTCAATCAATTTAAAGACCGCATTCCCTTCAAATCTTTCCACCGATCCCCGGAAAACATCTCCATACATCCTGATTTACCGACTCCGAACTACGGACCTAACGAGTTGCCGAGTAAGCAGGCAATACCTAAAGAGGTCAGCAAGACCGGGTGCTCAATCGTCCATGTAATGGACGGAAACGATCCTTTCCAAATAGTTATACTTATGTCTTCAATCGTAGGTTTTAATGTCTTGCAGTTACGAGAATGTCTGCGTGATTTTCCTTGATGGTGAAGGGATTTTTTTGATGAATATTGGTACATTTGGAGGACAAAACTGTCAGTATGTTTGGAGTATCGTGAGATGAGCCTATAAATGATTATAAATACTACAATCTCCAAAAGTAATAACAACCGCTAGACTCCTCCGTGCCGTGGAAAGCACGTTAATCCATTGGTCCCGGCTGTCATTCGTGGATCTTTGACAGTCGTTACGGGTAGCCCGAAAGTCTGACAACTAGTCTTACCAAGGGGTATCGTATTACCCAGTAACTGGGTTGTGGAGGTTAGATAGGCTGTCGCTTCATGTAAAATACTAGTATTCAGCGGCACCCGGTTAGACTGGAAGCTCACCCGAACTTAATTGGGAAAAGTCTAGGCAGATGATAACGAAGAGGTGAATGGCTCATTATAATTAATCCGCCTTTCTTCGTAGTATCTACGATCAACCTAATGCGTCTCACTAATATTAGGATTACAGAAACAGCTGTTTGTCACGTAGTTTCACAAAGATTGGAGCAAAATATGACTTAATATAAAAACGATGCATTACATGACAAGCACGTACTCACTATGAATTATTATTTGTTAGTAATGAACTGAGCTCGATACCGTCTTAATAATGGATGGTGGACGTCGTAAAAATATATAAGTCAATGCTGTGATATACAGATCGGAAGGTTGGGTAACCAGGTTCGTGGGTTACGTAAAATGCCGTTTCTATACAAGAAATGCGTTATTTAGAGTCTAAAAGTCTCAATGCATTATTTTATTAATTATTTTTGTAAAACTGTATCTAAAAGCAGTTTGTATGAGTGTTGAGGTTTTGTTTCCATATTATTAAAACACTAGCTGTTGCCCGCGACGTTGTCTGCAATCCAGGATAAAAAGTAGCCTATGTCCTTCTCCAGGTAATGCTACCCACGTACCAAATTTCATCCAAATCCGTTCAGCCGTTTTAGCGTGAAAGCGTAACAAACAAACAAACAAACTTACTTTTACGTTTATAAGTTAGGGTTATATTGTAAATTTAGACTCATTTAACAGGGTAATTTTTGGCGACCATAATGAAAAAACTCCAAGATTTTTGTTCCTTCACATAATTTTCTCAATTTCGGAACATGTTTTTCAGTTGACCGCTCCGTGCGTCCACAGAGGAACAGGAACATTTTATTACACAGGTCGTGACATGTTGCGCTGATGCCAGCCTGTCCACTAACGCGTTACGGCCGTCTATGGCCCGTTTCGGGGCATTTTGGGGCATTTCAGGGCATTACGGGGCGTTTTCGGGTCATTCGTCCGCCGAATAATGTTTTTGGCACAATCGTGGCGCTCTCATTGTTTTTATAGCCATTCGCTAGTTTCAGAGGGTCAGATAAAAAATTTGAAAGTACTTTTCTTTAACTGTTTGGATTCGGTTTTCGGGGATAATGGTCGTTTTATGTCCAATCAAAGTAATACAGTTATAGAGGTTTAAGGAATTTAGCTTTTTTTCCCACCCTTGGTGGAGTCTTTTGTTAGTTTAGAAAAAAATACAACGAATTTTTTTTCGAATAACGCATCAAAATATTATTTGGAATCTAAACCAAGATGGCTGTTTTACGTTCAGGGAAATTAATTGACTATCAAATTGATACACAACGCCAATTTGCCGTGTTATAGCCATTTCATACAATAAATAGTCAATGAATTACATTGTGATTTTTATTTTATTTATTTATTTATTTATTTAAACTTTTCGCACAAAAAGGTACAAAGGCGGACTTAATGCCTTAGGCATTCTCTACCAGTCAACCAAGGGTGGTGAAGAGATTAGATGGCAGGTGCTTAAGTTGAGGTTTCTGATTAAGTGGGCTTTGCTGCAACAATTCATTTCTACTATTTCCTTAATTACTGTTGATTTCAGTAGGGAATACCGTCCACTACGGCCTACACTATGATCATGTTCTAATGGAAATCTTCGAACGACTTCTGAAGGTCAATACTCGTAATAATTCGTAATAATGTTCAAAATCTAGTTGCAATCTCATCTCAGCGACACTCAAAACTTGTTAAAAAATGTAGGTATTTTTGACAGATTAGGACTGTGAATGTTTTTTTAATTACGAGAATTGCCACTCTAAACTCTTTAATATTATTATCAACTTTACGAGCAAAAATAGTGCTTAAGGCTACCAAAAAATCTTCTACAAAAATCGTGAACACAATCGCGCATATTCCAAACCCGGAAACTACAGTAGATTGATGTAAACAGCGTATGGGGTCACAAGAAGGGCCCTCGCGTCGCCCGAGTGCGGCTCTCTTGACTCCAGCCAGCTTTTAGCGACGCTCGAGGACCAACTACCAACCTGAATTTTACAATACGTTTTTCTGTATTTAGCTTGGGGTTAGGTTGGAGCTTTTAATAATATGAGGCACCAACTATTATTTTACTTCTCAATCAAGTCACCCACCCTCTGAGGTCTTAAAAGATGCGATTGCCACTTAAAAAAGACATTTTTGAAAATAGGTACTGTTGAAAATCACGCTTAAGTTTTAGATAAAATGTTTATCTAAATTTTATTTCCGTGATAAAATCAATCGAATTAAACAATCAGCGTGCATTGACACCCGCATTCAGGAACAAACGTTCGTCAAAATTAATCGAATTTCAAGTGATGCGATTGCCTGATGATAATTCATTAAACCAATCACAGCAGAGTTTGCGCGCTTGACAATTTGTTTGCAAATTTTTGGGTTAATCTTCGTTCCAGAAATTGGTTGTTTGTGAGAAATCAATAATTCAGGTCTTAGGGCCCTAGCACACGGCGTATTTTAAGCTCGCAGACGACGCGCGTTTTGGAAACGTGCGTCGACGGCGCACTTTTATCCTACAGAAAGTCTACAGGCTGCGTCTGACTCGCGTGCGTATCGCGTCTGTATCGCTACAAACGCGCGTCGTCTGCGCGTTTAAAATACGCCGTGTGCTAGGGGCCTTAGACCCAAACCCTATTCTCTTTTCAGCTGTAAACATAGCGCCTAATCCAATAACATAAAAATATGTTCTAAATCGCAGTCACGTCTAGTAGTAATGATATTCATCGCTCTCAGCCCTGCTGACCCAATTTCTCGGTCAACTCTCACTGCTTGCGGATGTTTTCTTGACAGACTACATTTTGTATTATAGTTGTGACTTTTGATTTGAATTTTATTCATATTTGGAGATACAGGGATGTATGCAGGGGGTTTGCGGTTAAGTAATAAGGGGGCTTGTGGCTAAGCAATAATAATAACCTCCCCGACCGATTTCGGTCACGGTGGCCAATCTCACCGGAAATTAGCCAAGTACGCAGGAGATATTATAGTGCACAAGTGTGTGCGCAAACACAGGTGCACTCTCTGTTCCTTTACTCTCATAGTCCGATGGGACGGCAATCCGACACGACCGGAGAGAAATCAGGCGCAGGACCAACGGCTTTACGTGCTTTCCGAGGCACGGGGGTATTAAACCGCCAACTTCCAAACTCCGGACTGTTACTAAGAAATTACAAATGGAAAACTCTCAATAACACTTTGTCCGACCCGGGAATCGAACCCAGGACCCCACGCTCAGCAGTCGCGCTTGCAACCACGAGACCAACGGGGCAGTCAAGCAAAAGCAAAGCAATAACAGCCACACGAATCTATTGATCAGGTTAAGCTACACTTGCCGCGTTTGGTCCGTGGATAGGCGATCATCGTTACATACCATGGCATCTTTACATACTCCGTGCCTCGGAAAACACGTTAAGTCTTTGGTCCCAGCTGTCATCCGTGGATCTTTGACAGTCGTTACGGGAAGTCTGAAACCCGAAAGTCTGACAACCAGTCTTACCAAGGGGTATCGTATTACCCAGTAACTAGGTTGTGGAGGTCAGATAGGCAGTCGCTCCGTGTAAAATACTGGTATTCAGCTGCATCCAGTTAGACTGGAAGCCGACCCGAACATATTTGGGAAAAGGCTAGGCAGATGATGAGGTTTAAGGAACTTTTTGGCTTCGGGAGCAGTGGTGGCCCATGGGAACGGCCCCGATTTACGAGTCATTGGTCGTTGTTTCGAATCGGCTTTACTTTATGTTCATAAGAAGCTATGTGACATCTACTAATCTGCACTGAGCCCGTGTGGTAGATTGCAGCCACTCTCCCTCGAAGAGAGGACCCTGTGTCCCATCAGTGGGAATATTATAGGCTCTTTATGCTTAGCTACAGATGGTGGTTCGACATCTGGAAAGTGAACAACAATGATACATTTAAAACCTTAATAATAATAATTTATTTTATTTATTTATCTATTTATTTCAGGCATCAAGGCCCATATAAACACATACAATACAATATTAAAATAACTTAAAAATACTATAAATACATACACCTTTATAATTACACTAAAAAACTAACACACAAGAAGTGTCTGCGTCGTGTTTCGCTGACTGGTGTCATGTAGCCGACCGCTAAACCGGTGGTACACAACACCCTGCGGCCAGAACTCTTCCTTGAGGAACTTCTCGAGATGATGTGTCGGAACACGCACCACGAACGACTTGAAGTTCGTGTTGTGACGCGACTCCAACTTCTCGACCCTCAAAGTCCAGTTGGTCTTCACACGCATGTACTCCACGATCTCCTCAACCTTCGTGGAGTGGTGCAGTCTGGACACGTACAGCTGCGTCGTCGGGATTGCCGGACGCAGCAGCATGTTGGGTCCTGCCAGCGCGGTGCCGCACTGGTTCCGATAAGGAAGCTTCTTCTTCTTCTTCTTCTCCACCATGATGAAACCATCCTTGTCGCACGTGTCCTTCTCTGGACCCTGCCTTTTCAAAACCTTATTGGGTTTCGACCGGCTCCGTTTACCCGTTTAATAATAATCCTTCCATGCCGTTTTCGGCTACGGCGACAGTTTTATCATCAACCTACTGGCGTCTACAATGGGCTCTCATATGGCTAGAAAAAACACTTTTGTTTACAAATATTCTTGCACAGAGTGGACACGTGAGAGCACCATTAACATAATTGTAATTGATTGCCGCTGGTGGTCGGGCTTTTAGTTCGTCACGCTTAGAATTCAGTTTTGAAAGCCGACGAGTCTTAAAGTCAAAAACTTTCTGTTGTACTAGAAAAAAAAACCTTAATAATAGGACTAACCCAAACGATATCATTGCCATGATATTTTGAAAACCATTTACTGACAGTTAAATTAATCGTTTTAGGCCGACAAAAACTTAAGGATTGAAATTCTGTAATTGAATTACATACAATAAGTTATATAAGCCTACTTTAAGATAAGTTTAAGAGCGAACTTTCATCGACGCAGCCTCCCAAAGTCCCAACAGAGCGAACATATGAGAAGGCTGAAAACTTTCTGGGATAAAGTCGAGGCCTTCACAACATACTGACAGACATATTTCACTAATAATATATGCACATAACTTTCCAAATGTAAGATAATTTAATTTATCGACTAAGTTTTGATTTGAGTATTCATAGGGGTGGTTTATGAAATTATGTTTCAATTTTAAGTTTAATCAGCCTTTATAATGTTCCCACAGGTGGGACCCAGGCCTCCTCTTGGTGAGAGGGAGTGGGCCGTAATCTACGAGGGCCCTGTGCGGGTTGGTAGATGTCACGACTTCGAATTTTTGGTTCTAGCTCATGCCGGTTTCCTCACGATGTTTTCCTTCACCGTTTTGAGAGCAGTGCTGATGAAATAATTTACACAAAGTAAAGTTTTATTATTTATTCATGTAAATAAGGATCTTAATTTTAATTAATACCTAAGAGGTGAAAATAGTATTTAAGGCAATGTTACGCTTACGTCACGAGGAGTTACTGATTCGAGTCCCTTAAAAAAACCCAAGGCCGTGTCCTAATATAAGCGATCGTCGCGTGAATACGTGATCTTTGCGTTATTATTGGTTGTCGAACCCGAACGCGTTATCGCAACGACAGAGGCAGAGGGCGGCTTTACTTTTTTTTTCCAAACTAATAAGCGACAAAATGATCGATGATCGCGATTCGCGCGGCCAATGCTTTCTATTATAGCATAGGGTAACTCGACTTAATTATCATTATTATTAACTTAGTTATTCTTTAAAGTTACCTGAGGGACAATTCTCGTAATTTTTAAGAACGTTAACAGTCTGATCTCAGTCTCAATCTGTCAAAAATACTTCAAATTTCCCTACATTTTGACAAGTTTTTGACATTTGTTTGTCGCCGAGATGAGACTGCGACTAGATTTAGAACGTTTTAAATTACCAGAATTGGCCTACTGATATTTCAGGTAACTTTAAAGAATAAAATAGAATAGAAAGAACAGAACAGAATCGAATAGAAAAGAACAGTATAGAATAGAATACTCTATATTTTGTACATCATTATAAATTACAGATATAAATATATATATTTTCTATAGGGTAACATAATGGGCGGTCTTAGCATCTCAAAATCACTTTTTTCGTGAGGTAGCCTTATTTTAAGATCCGTAACTGTGTCCAGTAGAGGGGCTCGTGGTTAAGTAATAACAACGGCCAGACTCCTCCGTGCCGCGGAAAGCACTTTAAGCCATTGGCCCCGGTTGACATTCGTGGATCTTTGACAGTCGTTACGGGTCTTCAGAAGCACGAACGTCTTACAACCAGTCATAACAAGGCATATCGTTTTATCCAGTCACTGGATTCGTAAGGTCAGATAGGCAGTCGCTCCATGGAGAATACTGTATTCAGCTGCATCTTAAGCAGGTTAGACTGGAAGTTGACCACACAATTTCAGGTTTGGTCCCATATTAAAAGTTGTTTGTTATCATGAGTACAATCACGTGTTTAGGTATCGGTCACTAATTACCAGTCACCCTATATATTAAAACATACCGTTTCCTCTGTAGGTAATGCGTCCGTATCGGTGCAACCACACCGCACCGCCTATTAACAGCTCTCATACTGATGAGCAAAAACCTGCCTTTTAATAATATCGAGTGGTTTTAGTTGATTGCTACAGAAGGAAAACTCGCGTTTCCTGGTTTATTTTCTTGTTACATTAATATAATATATTTTAACATATACACATTTATGTTTTGTAAGTGCTTTATTTCCAGTAACATAAATACAGGGTTACTTTTCAATGACCAGCCAAATTTAAGGATGTGGTACAGACCATCAAACTAAAAAACTTTCTCCATGGGACCAACATCGTAATCGCGAATAAAAATTCAGCCGTCCCATACTTTTAGGTCGAGTAGGTATTGAAGTTTTCTATGGGACAGTTGATAAATTTTTCGCGATTACGATATTGGTCCCATGGAGAAAGTTGTTTAGTTTGATGGTCTGTACCACATCCTTAAATTTGACTGGTCATTGAAAAGTAACCCTGTATATATCAAAACAATAGGGTTCGGGGCGGAGATAAAGTTTTGTTAATTGTCTAACAGAGAGTCCTTTTTCGGTGCGCAGTCCAGTTGGCGGACGTCACACGAGTCACACGAATAATGTTAAAAAGAATAACGTCGTCCGTTTCTCACACACTTCTAGAAGCTGCGCACTTATCGGACGAGTGGATTGTTGTGGGGGCGGTTCTAAATACGATTATTTTTTGCTTTGTTTTTCTGACAAGCAGTGTCTGGTCAACAATACCAAACCTCTTGTCGTGTTCTCTGTGCAATACCTAACACTAGTACTAAGACAGACTTTTGCGATTTCAATGCTAAATTGTCGAAGTGGCTGAATTCTGGTCAAAACGCGTTTAAGTAATTTGGAATAATTGTTAACTAGAATAAGTAAAAATGCTGTACTATGGAAGAGCGGAGTCTCCTAACACAGGCATTGTTTGCTTAATAGGAGGCTCCAAACACTACACCCCTTTTTGTAAATTGAAGGATTAATAAAGATTATTATTATTATTATTGAAGAGATCCGTAGGAGAACCAAAGTAATCGACACAGCCCAAAGAATTGCCAAACTTAAGGGGCAGTGGACAGGGCACTTTGCTAGCAGAACAGATAGCCGATGGGGCCGAAAGGTTCGCGTATCGGCAGACGTAGCGTTGGAAGGTCTACTAGGTGGAAAGGTGGAACAATGACCTGGTGAAGGCTGCATGCTGCAGGTATCCACTGAATGCGAGAAGCACAGAACCGGTTGAAGTAGCGGTGCTTAAGGCCCAACTGTCCAGCTGTGGACGGCTGAAATTATGATGATGATACGTCGAAATAGAAGAACATAAGCAGCTTATAATGATCCCACTGCTGGGACACAGACCTCTCTGTGAGAGGGAGTGGGCCGTAATCCACCACGCGGGCCCAGTGCGGGTTGGTAGAAATGCCACATGTCTTCGAATTTTTGGTTCTAGGACATGTTGGTTTCCTCACAATCACCGACCGTTTTTATTTATTTATTTTATTTATGTATATAATTAAGGCGTTGCAGGCCCTTATATAAATACCCTAACTTAAACATACATATTTTTACTATAAGACAGTAGTTCACTGGCTAACTCTTGTGCAGTTCTGTGGTACTTGTCCGCGGAAGCGACGGATTACCACGTCCCATGGCCAGAAGTCTACTTCCATGACGATGGGCAGATAGCAATTCGGTACGCGCACCACGAACGTCTTGAGGTTGACGTAGCGTTGCGACACCAGTAACTGCACCCGCGGCGTATACCTCGTCTTCTGGCGCACGTACTCCACGATGTCCTCCGCCTTAGTAGTGTACTGTAGGCGGGAGATGTACACCGAGCAGCGGTGATGAAATAATTTACACAAATTAAAGCGCCTGACTACAACTCGTAACTGGCGTCTGTTACCACTGGACCACCATTGCACACTGTAGAATAAAGCAACATTTTTAAATAGTCATTTCTAGTTGCTCCGATTTCACAGGCTGCGTTTCAGTTGTCATTGAAAGCTATCAATTGTGTAGAAAATAGTTCAAATACTAATCAGAATTTATTTGTGGGTCCATCACGGTGATTGAACTATCAATTGAATACTAATGAATTTAATACAAATCCAGGAATTTTGTGAGCACTAATTAGTTGGTCAATTAATGGACAAAAACCGCACTTTGAGTCCTTTGCCATTTGTTATGCTATTATAATTAATTGAAATTGTTATAGAAGAAATCTCATAAAGAACAAATACGTACAAAGAGCGAATAACGAACCATCCAAACTAGCAGTAAACCTGATGAACAGCCAAACTGTCACCAGATGACTAAATAGAAAGATTCCTCGAGATCTAATTTGCAACCCACGAGACCAGCGGTGCTATTCTGTGAAAATCTCACCGTGAAAACTTAGGTGAAGTGAGCGTGGAGTGAGCTGTCAATAGTGTCAATTCCTAGAAAAAACAAACTCACTTCACCTAAGTTTTCAAAGTAAGATTTTTACAGAATCGACCGGCTGGTTATGATCTTGAGACCAACGCAGTCAACGTGTCAACGTGTGTATACAGGGTGGGTAAAAAATCGTGGATCAAACGAAACAAAACTATAGTTGGGATTATTTGCAGTAATTAAAAAAAAATACAAATAAAAATTAAATAAAAAATACTTACTACTTACTTTTATGACAGTGGGTACCATGATTTATCAGTATTGGCACTTTTTTCAATATCTTTAAAGTCTCACGAAAAATTATTTGTAACTTTAGAACCTTACTGTAAACACTCAAATTGTCATAACTTTCAAGGAGATCAAGTTAGGGCTCTACCACAGAGAATTTTTTTACAGCAAATATCCCCAACTGTCGCCCTGTTTTGTTCGATCCACGATTTTTTGCCCACCCTGTATATTGTACGCTTCTTCACAGGCAAGTTGAAAAGAATAACTGTATTACCAAATTCATCAGCTCCCTGTAAAACTTATTTCTCAAGCGCCATCTTGAAATTATTTAACGGTCCTCAATAACGCAAACACAGCTCCTTTCGCCATTATAAACTGAGAAACAGATTAATAAGCCTTTAGCAATCTTAAGTGGCCATAACACTGCTAAGTATTCGCGCACACTTGCGACACTGCGACGGTTTCCTTCCGGACGCAGTTTGCGGGCGAGCCTTACGACCATTCGCTTGAAGGTTGACATAACTTTAATAGTTAACAACGAACAAAACTTCGATAACCCCGGCTTGGGTGAAATTTAGTATTTTCCGATCACCATTGAAAAAAAAAATCGCGTAAAAATAAAAACGTCGTTTACGTTTTTTTTTTCTTTTTAATTTAAAGCTTTTTGAGATTTATTTGTTTGTCAAAAATCGACTCAAGAAGAGAAACTACTCATCGCGAGCATTCGTGTCGCGAATTTGTATTGCGAACATTCGTTGCCCATACTTTTGTTACGTAACGAACATTAATTCACAAGAATAGAACAGTTTTGTTAGTATACTCTGTCTAAACCCCATTAATTAGGTATATATTATATTTATAGTTTTAATAGGGTATCTTTATATTAAAAATATTTATTCCTGAATTTTCATGATTGCACCTACTATTGTTTGTCTCTGCATCACCCAAAGATTGACTAGTAGAAAATGCCTATGGCTTTTAGTCGGCCTCTTTACATTTATGTGCTTGAAGTATTAAATAAATAAATAAATAAAACCCCGCCCGGATGGCCCCCAGACAAACCAAACTAGTATTGATTCGGGGAAATCTCGACGGATGGCAACCCTGGCTTGCATGCATGTACCTACATCCATGTACCCATTTATGGTACCTACATAAATGGAGATAGAAATAATGGAGGGTACTTGTGAAAACAGTGATAGATAGAAGTTTATGTGGAAGTTTATAGTAGAATGATTTTAAATTTAACACAAAGGGCTAAGGAAGGAGCACGGGTGGGTTTTAGTCAGTAAGAGTCTGACACTTCCTTCTGCTCCACCCAGAGCGGGAGGGGTCATTGGATGATTTCCCATCCACAAAAAAAAAAAAAAGGAGTAGTAAATGAAATGATATTGGGTAGACGCTACTCCTTGAATGTGTCGTAAAAAGCAAAATTACTTATACACTTGTAACAGAATAAACGCAAGTCCTGAAAGTAGTTTGTTCATAATTGATTACTGAATCGATTTCAGTAACATTTAATATAGGTACAACTTTTTTTTAATTGTGTATTTTTTCATACTAACCGCCGATTGAGTCAAATAAAATTAAATCTTATTTCAAGGCAATAAGACTCAATTTTAAATGCATAAAGAATGCTTGTGTCAACACGATTTTCTCAACAAAAATAGCAAGCGTTAAAAAAATAATTTTAGTTATTGTATTATGTGTATATTATATACTCTAATCGGGGTGTATGAGGTCTTGCGTTATGTTACACCTTGTATATGCAGCTTAAGGCTGTCTATTGTATACAATGTGTCCGGTCATGGACTAGCGATATTTTAGGTACTTATATAGTAATTATTCTAGTACGCGAATTTACTACACATTAGGGTCTAATCCACTTCCCCACTATTTGGCAGCCATTTTGCTTTTTTTATTGAGTTATTCTGTACGTGTGTACAAAAAAAGTCATATCTCTAAAAGTTTTAGTCCTACTGAGATAAAAGTAGGCTTATTCGGAGGGCAACAATATTGTCTATCGTTTATATTACAATCCAATGGGTTAAAAATTTCGTAACTTCAAAAAAAAAATTAAACTAAAAAAAAAACTCCAACAAAAATATTAAAAAATTATGCCAATCAACAAATTATTGTAAATTACTGCAAAAACAACCCCTATGTCCCTTTTATTTTTTTCCTGGATCGACAGATTTTGAGCTTAGCTACAATACAACATTAAATGAATATAAATATTTTTAGTGGATTGGACCCTAGTGTATCGTGTATTTGTATACTAGAACAGTTGTTATAAAGACTCTAAGTAGTAAGCAGGCAGGAATGTGGCATTAAACAGTTTATAGGTTGAACGCACGAATTGACTTGCCCGAAACGCTTGAATAGGCACTTTTAAATAATATTTTTTTTCTGTAGGCGATTCATCAGAAGTTAATTTATTTGTGGGCGGATCGACAATTCGACCTAACGAAACGAATGATCGCCCATAAATAGATTAACTTTGTTTGTGAATGCGAGTCGCCTATAGAAAAAATAATATTATTTAAAAGTCTCGATTCGCCCGTTGCGGGCGAGTAAATTCATGCGAATCGACCAATAAGTTCATTAAACTTATTTTGCTAAGTACAGACGCCAGCATATCAACGACACATTTCGAACTCTCAATCACACGACACATGACCACAACCCCGCTTCGCAATTAAACCGCTCTCACCCAGTAATAACCAGTTTTAACCTGTTATAACTAGATCCAGTTGCATTTAATCTCCATGTAACCTAATTTGCTATGTAAAGTGAAACCTAGAGCAAGATAGATCGCTGTAATTTTTTGTAAAATTTGCATAGACTGGTAGGCGCCGCTTTGTCTAACTAGACAAGGACGGGCTTGTCTGTTATACTTTTTTTTCTAGGTATTCAAAGAGCCTCTTGATATATCGAGTACACCCTAAATAGTTAGCTACGCTGTCAGCCTAATTAACCTGGCCTATGCAAATTATTGCACATTTATAAATAATAATCAATAAACTTTCGTGTAAGGCTTGCTCTGGCACTTATAGGCTTTTGTCGGAGCACCACCATTCTTCTCGAGATATTGAAAGCCAGTTCTTGGCCTACTGATACCGTGTACGTTTAGAACACTTTCACCAATATCTATACGAAGTAGTGTCCGTCCCTGTTTTTATTATTATTAAATTATATTTCTCGTGAATCTAACTATACCTACACATTTCAGTGGAAAAAAAAAATTCTAACTATACCTACACATTTCAGTGGACCACCTGCGGGGTAATTGCGTAACGCACTATCATTAGCAATCGGTTTAATTTTGATAGTTCAATAACATTCATTGCGTTATTTCCTTTGCTAAGCAGACTCATTTTTCGAACATATGAAGCAATGGATTAGCAATATGCTTCAAAATGATTCAGATTGAGATTGATAATGTGTTACGCAATCAGTGCTGGACATCTTTATTGTCATTTCTTTTGTCTCGTATATAATATTGTCCTCCAGACCGTATTTCGGCCATGGAGGCCAATCTCAACTGAGACTAGGCGTAGGCTTCGGCGCGGGAAATATTGTCTAGAGCACAAGTATATGCGCCACAGATATAGATAGACCTAGATAACGCAAGTAAGTATCACAATCTGTATGAAAACCAAGCGTTTTGACTACCTACTATGACGTCACAAGCGCTCTTTCTCACTCACGCTCACCCAGCCAACAGTACAAAGACTGAGCGCGAAAGTGGCGGCTTACGATTTTTGTACGTAAGTTGGTGCGATTTTTGGCACACTCTTGAGTTATTTTGGTGTATCTCTATAGCTGTGGTATGTGCAGACACAGGTGCACTCCCTCTTCCCTAACTCTGATAGTCTAATAGGACTAGGGTTGCAAACTTTTTTGAGAAAAATAACGTATCAAATTCTTTGAATAGGAAAAAAAAAGTATTTTGAAGAAAAAAAAGTATTTTTCAAATTTAAGTATGTTGCTTTCCCTTCAAAACACATCTTTTTGGGTGCTTTTAGCAAGCGCTAACAATTTTTTGTTGTCTTTGAAAGTTTAAAAACTAGTTTTACTTGCTTTCCGAGGCACGGGGGTATCACACCGCCAACTTCCAAACTCCGGACTGTTTCTAAGAAATTCCTAATGGAAAAACCTAGTAGCACTTTGCCCGACTTGGAATTTGAACCCAAGACCTCACACACAGAAATCACGCTTGCGACCACGATACCAACGGGGCAGTCAAACGTCCTATGCATACCTACCTTCTGCACAATTCTTCTCACATTCGAAAGCACCCAATACATTCCCATCAGAAGTGCAAATGGAGGCTTCACCTCAAACTCCACAAAAAATAGCCAGTCTCGTTTTCAAAGCCAAATTTTACTGCCTCTAAAACATATCTAACTTTCAGCCTAGGTACAAAACCGCAGGTGAAACCGTAGGTTAGTTCTAGAAGTAAACCATCGTACCCGAAGCCAATTTGGTTAGTATCCTCGATTCTCGTTAAAAGTTTTAACCAGTGCCGTGTCACAACATACTGTTACTAACGGGAGCTACTCTCGTTTGGTTTTAATGTTTTGTTTTTTAATATAAAGAGAAGTTATTGTTGGTTTGTATCTATTTCAAAGTTTGTTTGGAGTTTTAATGAAATGGAAAAACTTTCTCTCATAATTACGTAGGTATGTATCTTCATATAATAGACGAAATTCTTTTTTCTACTGGCTGGCCAATACCTAACTTTCTCGTAATGTGAAGGCCTTTTTTCTCATGCAAGATGGGCATAATATATTATATATTTTATTATATTTTTATACAACGTGTAACAGAATAAACGCAAGTTCTGAAAGTAGTTCGTTCAGAATTGACTACTGAATCAATTTCAGTAACTTATAATAGGTATTTTTTTTTCGAAAATTATGTATTTTTTCAAACTAACTGCTGATTTAGCCAAATAAATTTAAATCTTATTTCAAGGCAATAAGACTCAATTTTAAATGCATAAAGTAATGCTAGTGTCAAACACAATTTTCTTAATAAAAATAGCAAGCTTTAAAAAAAAAGTTTTGGTCATTGTACATATAATGCTTTTAACTCAATAATCTAATTGGGGTGTATGAGGTCTTGCGTTAATTATGTTACACCTTGTATATTCATAATCACGCTTGCTCACGCTCGCTACAGGCAGGTGACTTGAAACAATTTATAAGGCCAAGTATTGTCACGACGTTTTCATTCGATATTAGTACCTAACTTTTCTAAAATGAATCAAGAAAGTACCGTTGTTGAACTACAAGTGTCAATTTTACATAGGTAGATACATAGGTTATAGCTTTTTTTATGGATGGGAAATCATCAAATGACCTCTCCCACTCTGGGTGGAGCAGAAGGGAGTGTCCGACTCTTACTGACTAAAACCCACCCGTGTTCCTTCCTTAGCCCTTTATGTTCCGGGGCAGCGGTAACCCTTTCGGACAATCCCGCTGCCCCGGCAATAGGTTATAGCTGCAGTAAAATTATAACTCGTAATCTTCTAATATATAAAATTCTCGTGTCACAGTGTTAGTTACCATACTCCTCCGAAACAGCTGGACCGATTTGTATGAAATTTTGTGTGCATATGGTAGGTCTGAGAATCGGTTACTATCTATTTTTTTTGCAAAACGACGTTTGTGGGGTCAGCTCATAATCATCTGCCTAGTCTTTTCCCAACTATGTTGGGGTCGGCTTCCAGTCTAGCCGGATACAGCTGAGTATCAGTATTTTACATGGAGCGACTGCCTATCTGACCTCCACAACCCAGTTTCTGGGTAATACGAAACCCCTTGGTAACACTGTCAGACTTTCGGGCTTCTGACGACCCGCAACGACTGTCAAAGATTAATGAATGACAACCGGGACCAGCGCCTTAACGTGCTTTCCGAGGCAGGTAAGTAATAAAATGATTAATAAATAAAAATGGCAATTACTCATCAGGTTTGAATCTGCAACCTCAAGATGCAGAACTTTCAAAACTTTCACTGCAGTGGATATTCAGTATAATCGATCAAAACTTAGCTAAGTGCGGACAGCTAAACCAACAGGAAGTGAGTAATAAATGCCATAAATTTCAAACATGCTCGCTTCCGAATAAATTGGATGTCCAGCAATCAGCGCTGATGATAAATTTTAAATGACTTAATTAACTGCCCGTTGTGTAGTAATCAGTTGTGTCTATGGGTTAAATTATCATTTTAACCGACACTGCAAAATGAGTGTCAAGCGCAGTACGAAAAGTGTTTTATTTTTTTAATTATAAGGACTTTTGTACAGACGCCAGCAGGTCAACCTACCCCAATCTGTCAAAAATCTTTGATAGATTTTCAACTTTAGCATATAGGAATAAGATTCATATTCAATTGGGAAAATCTGACAGATTGGGGTAGCTTGATGTGCTGGCCTCTGTACAATAAACTGGAAAAAACTCACTCTAATTAGAATGAAAAATACATTACACTGCATTAAATTTTTAAATGTTAGATTGTTTCATAACGATTCCAACGACATAACTTTTATATACAGCTCCCATATAAAACTTTAGAGATATCGTCATTTTAATCACACGCGCCGACTCCGGAAATACCACCCGGAAGTACCTACACGGATCCGCGCTATCGCGCAATATGGCCGCCATGTATGAAGGGATAAATGGCATCACATTATATTTTTAGTCTACGCATTCTGTAGATAAAACCAAGTAAATTACGGTAGTGCGCGAAGTTACACACGGAAAACATTGTGGTTATGGGTGCATGCAAAGGAATCGAGGTATTTAAAGTTAAGATAAAACATTTAAAACTGATTAGCCAAAGTACATACATCTTTTATGGGGTACTGTGTTAAATGTTACAATAAAATACCTTAATATATAATGCAATTAAATGAAAGAAAATTTAGAATTCACATTATACGTACACTTTGTAAACAAGCATAGGTAGGTACTACACTTTATACACGCACTACATTACGCTTGGTATTCTATTTTATTGTCATTTTTGACGTTCTGTGTGCCTATTTGAAATAAATGTTTTGATTTTGTTATCGTAAAACACATCAACAAAAGTTGGAATTTTGATCTCCAATGTCTCCGTAACGATACACAACAAAAACACCCACAAGGACAAACAGTAATAATTTTAGCAAATCTACTTATGAGGCCCATCACAAAATTGCGTTCTGTTGGAATCGGTATGGATTAGTACGGCGAGAATCCGCTCGGCGCCACGAGCTCACGACACTTTACTGTTACAGCTAAAACTAAACGATTTTGATACTTTTTCTACTGTCCAGTTATTTGTTAATATTTTTCTTATTGATTATTACTTTAGACATATTATAAATTATAACTCATTAAAATGTTGTTAATAAGTCATTGAATACTCAGGGGAAGGACTAAAACTTGTGTGTATCTTAAAAAATCAATAAAATTGCTTTTGCAACATTTAGTTGTTCATCGTCTCTGTGAACCCTCACTCCTTTCATTGCGTAGTCCAGTCCACACTGTAAATAAGCAGATATTATTCCTGTTCGCAATAAGAAGTTGACCTTGGACTTGGTAACCAATCGTCCTATTCATTCATGGCAAGTTCGCTGGAATGGTTCCTCATAAAACATGTATTTATTTATTTTATATAGGGTAGCGTCACTGCTGACAGTAAGATTAACCTAATTATTACATTATACCAATTACGACGTACACAGAAAAATAAGAAATACAGAGAGTGACATAATTATTAATATTTATAGTGTGTGCGTGTGTATGTGTGTATTAATTTATTAATTTATTAATCTTACCAAGTTCCCCTTAGTTCGGCTTTTGGTTTTTCGATCAGAATGCAGAAATCTACCCGGTCAAATGCTTTTCCGAAATTTGTGTATCCACTTGAGCGCCATCATTCATATCAGTAACAACAAAGTTGGTAAGCTCGGGAAGGTTGGTATTGACTGAACGTGATTTAACGAAGCCGTGTTGGAAAGCGGGTATACAAAGCTTAGTTGCAGCGTACCTGAATATGACCGTATACAAGTTTCTCCAGCATCTTACTAAAGTTGTTCAGTGATACTCCGTACCCAGTAATTTATATATACTTCGGTAATTAGATATATCTAGCTTGGAACCCTTTTTATGGATCGGGACAATTTGAGCTTCATGCTATTGTTGCGGGAACGTGCTCTCGTCGAGAGATTAGGTACTAGAAAAAAAACTTTTTTACAATAAAAAACTACTGACTTCCAAAAAACACTACAAAGTGAAAAATAACTTTAATTTCGGAAGTCGGTATTGTTGTTTCCGCATTTCCTTTTATTGACACCGACTTCCGAAATTTAAATTAATTTTTCACTTTGTAGTGTTTTTTGGAACTCGGTAGTTTTTTTTTGTAAAAAAGTTATTCATTTTTCACTTTTTAGTGGGCCAGTTTGTAACTTATCTAAGTTACAATAGCCTATTGTCAACTGCTCATCACCTTTTACATAATATTGCTTTTCCCGATGCAGGGACGTTAATTGTTGAGGAGTTCTCCTTTTAAGAACCAGGAGAACTGGAGCTGATTGAGAAGTCACCATCAGCTCCACTTCACGATACTCATTGTGCTTAGCAACCACAGTAAATTACCTAATCGAATCGCAAACCGTGAAATATTTATTATTGAGTAGTTCTGATGGCCATATGTGGTCTTCATCATCAGTTCCACTTCACCGAATGGTGCTTTCTGAGAGCAAATGCACAAGTTACTATAAAAAATACCCAGATCGCTATAGGTGTGCCTACAAAATTTGAGGGTTTCCCACGATTTCCATGGGATTCCCTCATCAGATTCCGATTTGGTGACAATGGGACCACTTCGGGGGCATACCCTTTCAAACAAAAAAATAATTTTGAAAATCCGTCAACAATTGGCGGAGTATTCGATGAACAAACATACAAAAAAAAATATATACAATCATCCGAACATAGTACCTCCTCCTTTTTGTGAAGTTGGTAAAAATGATCTTAAGCTAAACCTAATTCGCACTTTTTTATAAAAATTGCTAGTATCCCATCAGTACCGGCTCCTTTTTTACTGTCTGTTGGGGTAATACTCAACAGTGAAAATGTTATGGATTTGTTATGTAGGTACCTACACTTGTAAGGTGCGTTATGTTATGTTATGTAAATGAGTAGACGAATGATTTCCCTTGATGGATTTATTGCTACTGAATATAATTACACAACTGTTCTACTTAAATGCTGTGTTAAAGGAATGCAGAGCTAAACAATATTGATGTGCATAAATGAGTGTGACGTACAAACTACCACAAAGGTCAATATACAGCGTAGCTCGTACACTGTCTAAAATTCTAAATACTATTTTTATGGATTCGGTAGTGATGACAATAATAATGAGTAACGTTTGACAAAGGGGAGTCATCGCAACACTTAACAGTGTTACTGCTTGCAGGACTAAAACCGCTTCGAAAAAAAATATTAAATGCATTATAAATATCTTTGCCATTTGAGTATAAACCATAAACGATAACCCCTTGATAAACCATATTGCGAGGGTACCCCGGAAGATTTCCTTATATTATTTACGAACTTCCAACATTCTTAAGGCGACTTTATTTATTGCTTCTCACATCTGCCAGAATATTTTAGCAGAGGACTCCTCTTGAAGAAATTTTACCCCAAGGCGATTGTGCGCAGTCCGTTTGGGATTTGATTTTTTCCATCTTTGTGTGCTTTAAATATTTATTTGATAGCGTTTTTAGCGATGGAGGGTACTATTTCTGTACACCCTGATACTTTTACCATTGGAACGTGTGCGTCTATAAGTTTTTTTTTTTGCAATTCTTCTTCTGGGACGATACCGAATGCGGACATTTAACTAGTCCTTACAAATACTATCATGAGAAGCAGAAAGCAGTACCCATCGTCAGTTAATAGCCCACATTTTTTTATTTGAATATTTTCTCTCAGCTATCCCAAGGTCTTGGCTTCATTTTCTGTTCCATGTCTGATGGAAAGTACATAATAACTTAAATTATAGCTAAACAAAAAATATTTCACCAGTGGAGCAGAATTTTGGCTTGGACGTCTCTTGCAGATTTTTGAAAACTTTGATGCCGTAAATATGCATCTCCGGTCTATACTTCAACGGTATAATGTCTGTTGCTTAATGTTGTCTAAAAACAACTCCTTTGCATTGTCAAAATCATTTTGGTTCTTATGTGGACATTGACATTCCTTGCCATAATGTTCATCAGTTTGACCAAAATTTAGTTTGGTTTTACATTGCCTTAGACGAGCTGTGTAGTTTATACTTTTATAGACTTTCCTGGGCTCGTGTCTCACAGTGTCTTGTATATTATATATTTTGCACAAGGATTTTTGAAAATTCCTGCTCTGGAATTTGCATGGAGATGAAATTTTGTATATGGGTTCGTAATTTTTGCCGGTGGTAAACACTAACTCTTCTAATATATAAAATTCTCGTGTCACAGTGTTAGTTACCATACTCCTCCGAAACGGCTGGACCGATTTGTATGAAATTTTATATGCATATCGGGTAGGTCTGAGAATCAGCTACTATCTATTTTTCATACCCCAATTTTTTTGTTTTGCAAATCGACGTTTGCGGGGTCATTACTAATATAATAATATTTTACAATAAAATAAACATACTATATCCATGGCATGCAATGGGTTTCCTGGACGTACGAGTATATTGTGACCCCGTAACTCAAAAAAATATTGCTTGATATCAGAAATCAGAAACCAGAAATATTTTATTTGTGATACATAGGTACAGTGGTTGGACATGTTTAAGGTTAATGTGCGCTATGATCATCCTATTATAGGCATACAAAAATAATTAATTACAATTTTTACATGCAAATAAAGAGCTTATACGTACTAAACTACAAATTAACTACTTGATTATATTATTTCATTACTGTATGAGGCTAGAAATAAAAGTCAAAAATAATTTGTTAGGTAAATGTCAAAATAATTTGTTAGATAAATGTCAAAATAATTTGTTAGATAAGTAAATGTCAAAATTATTCAGATTTAAATAATTAGATAATTATGATTTGTGATTATAATATAGTCAAAGAAGCAGATTACATTACATTACAAAATTACATTTTCGGGTCATAATTTATCTGATAAAAAATCCGATACACTATAATAACATTTTTGACACAATAAACTTCTCAGTTTTTGTTTAAATAAGTTAATATGTAGATTTTTTAGCTCTTTTGGCAGTTTATTATATACAACTGTTGCCATGTGAAAGACACTTTTATACATCAAGGCAGTATTTGTTTTTGGAACGCACAGACGACTTTCGTCCCTTTGGGTCCGATTGAACGCTATAGACGCTAAAGTAAATAAATGAGGATTTTGTTTAACGAAAGCCGCTACTTCAAATATCTATAATGACGGTAATGGAAGGATACTATGCTTTTAAAGAAAGGCACACAGCTCTCCGTTGATTTTAAACCAAACATAGCCCGAATGCATCGTTTCTGTGCCTTAAAAACAAGATCTTTATCAGTGGAATTCCCCCAAAAAATTATTCCATATCTGAGAACAGATGCCACTAGTCCATGATATGCAATTAAAAGGGCACTGGAGTTTATTTTGCTTGCAAGTGTATATAAGGCATAGGCAGATTTACTAACTCGCTTGCACAGTTGTTGAATATGCGGTTTCCAGGTCATTTTGTCATCAATATATAAGCCTAAAAATTTACAATGGTCTACTTCCTCTATTGTTTGCATGTTAAAATTTACATTTAGGTTAATTGGTGCTGGTAAACGCTGTCTAAAGTACATTAATTTAGTTTTGCTTAAGTTGGCTGTCAGATTATTAATATTAAGCCAATTCATAACAGAGCTCAATGTGTTATTTATGTCATTTTCAAAAGTATTTATGTCTTTACATTTTATCGTGACTGTACTGTCATCTGCAAAAAGAGTTATAGGATTATCAGTGGCATTGGGTAAGTCATTGATATACAATATAAAAAGTGGTGGCCCCAAAACAGTTCCTTGAGGAACACCGTAGTTTAGTTGACGTTCACATGATCTAAAGGTTTCTTCTTTTTTTGTTAGGGTATTCACTCTAGTCAATTCAGTGTATTGGCGACGGCCTTTGAGGTATGATTCAAATAATTTCAGAACATTACCTCTTATTCCATATTCATTAAGTTTGCCAAGTAATATATCATGTTCAACATAATCAAAAGCCTGTGTCATATCCATAAAGATAGAGCAGACAAATATTTTTTTGTCAACATTAACCATAACAAAATCCTGAAAGTCATATATGGCCATATTTATGGATTTATTATGTCTAAAACCTTTTTGTTCTTTTACTAGTATATTGTTATTATTAGATAAAAAGTCTATTCTGATTGAATTTCACCGGTACACATACCTAGATATCTGTGGTATACAATATTTACCCGAAGAAACGTTTTTGCATAGATATTCCTCGCCGCGAAACTGCAGCAAACACACATAAAAATAAAAAAAGAAGCCTATGAAACTCTTTCAGTGCCGCCATCCTAAAATAAACAAAAGAGGACGGAGTTGACACAATTGCGGATAAAGAATTATTTTGTACGAGTATTTTCTAAAAGATATTAAGGTGATTGCGCAGTGGTTACCGCGAAATTCAAATTTTTTTACGTTTTTTGCAATTTGCAGATCTGTTTTAGGTTGAACCTTGATCAAAATTTGATTCGCGACTATAACAGGTACGTATCTAAAGAATTATAATCATTAGAATCATTAATATATCTTCCTAACTTAGATTTGTACCACAAGAAGAAATCTCTCATGGAAAAGTGTTTGTGGTACAAATCTCACTTAGGAAGATGTATTAATGATTATAATTCTGTAAATACGTACCTGTTATAGTCGCGAATCAAATTTTGATCAAGATACAACCTGACACTGACCTGCAAATTGCAAAAAACGTAAGGAAATTTGAATTTCGCGGTCTACACATTAAATGGATCATCCCATTCACCTTAAATGGATGGTCTGGCGCTGACAAAAAAGGGGCGTTTTCTTTTGTTTTCTGCTAATTTTCTAAAGGTTTGCCGTTAATGCGTATTTTGTTGTTGTGCCAACACGCTTTTTCGGGTAGCTTATGGAAATTAATGTAGTATTTATAGCACGACTCATAATGCGAAGCATTAGAGAGTGCTTTACGATCGAAATTTTTTTGCCTTCTTTCTTCAAATTTTTCTATTGTTAGTATACTCCTGGTAGTACAGTCTGTTGACTGTACTAAAGAAATAAGTATGCAGGATCGTCGGATATAGTTGAAGTTTAGTAAGAAACCGATGGATGTTCTCGAATAAAATTTAATTTTGTTAATAGAAAACAAACAGCATAGTAACACGATAATTGTTTTTTTTTTGGTATGTATTTTCTGGTGTACAATAAAGTATATACAGGGTTATTAGAAAAACACCAGCAACCTCTTAAGAGGTCATTGTACTCATCATTATGAACAACTTTTACTATGGGACCAAACCTGAAATCGCAAAAAAAAAATGAGCTGTTCCCTACATTTTGACGAGATAGACGAAGATAAATGTAGGGAACAGCTGATATTTATTTCGCGGTTTCAGGTTTTGTCCCATAGTAAAAGTTGTTCATAACGATGAGTATAATGACCTCTTAAGAGGTTTTTGGTGTTTTTAATTAATTTAATTTAATTTCTTCAGACAACCATGAATCCATTACATTAATGATTACATTTATATTGTTAGTATGATCTTAAAAACTATGTTAGTACCTAATAACTAACAGAGACTTAGTCCTCTGGGTGAGGCTCCACACCAGTGGGCTGTCTAATTTATCGCCTATTATCTTCAGGATGCTGTTACTGCTCCCACGCAATCTGCTTAGCAGTGAGGCTGTCTTTTTGCGCCAGGTGGCATCAAAGCCGTCTGTGCGCGACTCAGCGAACATTGTTGACGCACTGCAGAAGCGTGGCAGACGTAACAGCGCCCTGTAGGCATTGTTAAACTGGATGCGCAGAGAATTGTAAGCCCTTTGGGTATATCTGAACCACAGGCTCGCTGAGTACAGAGGTGTGCAATGCGCTTTGAATAAAGCCACTTTTACCGCGTCTGTACATCGAGCGAACCTGCGGGCCAACATGTTCGCCCGGAATGACAATGCCCTGCGCTCCCTCTCCATGTCTACATCATCTCCAAGATTTTCAGTAACCACATGCCCAAGATACCTGAATTGATATACTCGATTAAGAGGAATACCATTGAGTAACACTGGTGGAACAACAGTTGGGCACTTTGCACCCGCCTTGAAGATCATGCACTCTGATTTTTTAACATTATAACTCAGACCGTGTGTGGCCGCATACTTTTCACACACGGCAAGCAATTTCCGCAATGCACAAATCGAGGGAGCCAGCAGCACCATATCATCGGCATAGCTAAGGTTATTCACACTGACACCATCCACGTAGCACCCTACAGGCATTTGACTGAGTTCCTCGATCAGCGCATTAACGTATAAGTTAAAAAGCAAGGGCGAGCTCAACCCCCCTGCCTCACTCCACATTCCAGCTTGTATTCACTCGACAATACACCCGCCCACTTTACATTATTTTTCTGATTATGGTACCAATATCTAAAAAGTGACGTCAACTCTGGCGGTAGGCCCGTTTCTTTTAGCTTCTGCCATAATATATCATAAGACACTAGGTCAAATGCTTTCGAGAGGTCTAGAAAGCAAGCATAAACCGGGGTCTGTCTGTCAGTGTAATATTTCACAGTGTGCTTAAGGCTAAGAATAGCAGTCTCAGTCGACAAGCCAGGACGAAAGCCGAACTGAGCGTCATGTAACTTAGCATGCTTGTTCAAATATGAGTTAAGCACACTGTCAAATACCTTCGCTACAATCGTGGCTAACGAAATGGGTCTATAGTTAGATTTTTCAGACACATCGCCTATTTTACTCTTGGCAATCGGTACCACCAGAGTCTTCATTAGGGCAGGGGGTAGGTGTGAGTGACTTATGCACAAATTACATAACATTGCAAGTACTCTGGGAAGATGGAAACCAGCATGCTTGAGATGTTCCACGCTGAGAGCGTCATACCCCGGTGATTTTCCTCCCTTCATGCCCCTAATAGCACGATCAATATCCTTCGCAAGAATCAAAATTGAAATATTCATCCCCTGAGTCTCAGGATCAAACCGTCCGCATGCTGGTCCTAAGGGTGACTTTACTACAAAATGTTCCCTAAAAACATTGGCAATGTCTTCAGGGCTAGAAACACCGCCGACACTCACTGGGATGCCAGGTCTAGTATTCAATTTATTTGTACACTTCCAAAAATTTTTAAAGTCCTTATTCATGTAGTGTGTCGCCATCAAGTCCATTTTTATCTGTTCTTGATGGTTTTGACACCACTTAAGCTTACCTTTAAAAACTTTACGTGCCTCAGTCATGTCTCTGAATAATGGCCCACTAGCTGGCTTACCGTAGCTTACCCATGTATGTCCGCCTGGCATCCGAGTAAGACTCGCTCACGTGCTTATTCCACCCTGCTAATAACTTTCCATGTTTGCCTTTCTTCATCATACATGTAGTAGTCGCAGCCTTTCGTAACACATTAATCATATCATCATATAATTTGTTGACAATATCCTTATGGGAATCATTGTGACAGATTTTTCCACTACAATTTTGAAACTCATATGGGAAATCTATAGCTTTTAAATGTGTATTACATATTTTTGTGTACTCGTTTATCTGATCTAGGGTCCTAACGCCCCATTTAACTTTATTACATGGTGTGCTCTTCACTAAGATTTTTTGTGTAATAACATCAAAATTACATGTAACAACTAATGGATAGTGGTCTGACCAATACACATCATACTTTACATATGTATCTATAACACACGGCCACGAGGCCCTAGTGACAATACAATGGTCTAGCCATCTACGACACCCATGTGCCTCACTAACGAAAGTGAAAGTATCGGACGATAAACCCAGTTTATTAGTGTCCGCACATATCCAGTCCTGTTCCGCAGAGAATTCCAAAAGTTCAGTGTAAAAACGCTCACCTGGATGTGCATTTATGTCTCCAAGAATAAAAACAGATTCAACACTACTTTCCTCAATAATAGCACTAATCGCACTTAGGCAGTCTGTGAACTCAGGTACGTTCTCAGCACAGTCCGTAGGCATGTAAACACTGACAACCAGCACGGGCCGGTCGTTTGTAGAAATACGAATAGCCGATATACGTGGGTTTGCACACTGTAACACTGACACAAACTGGAATACAGATTTACGCCATAAGAGCGCCACTCCTCCAAAGGGTCTACCCTTAAGGATACCCACACTGGTGTCCACCGCAGAGGTCCCAGTGCTGCCAAAGTCTTCATGAATGTCCGCCAGGTAAGACAGTTCACAGGGCAGCAGCCACGTCTCCTGTAAGGCAATGATGTCTGCAAAACCGCATATCTGTTTTATACCGTCCACAGACCGTTTTATATTTTTGCAATTAAATGTTACCATAGTAGCATTATACATTATCAGTCGAAATATTTCTTTTCTTCTCATCATGAACTTGTTTGTACGGCATAAAGCGACGACATGTCACACCGTCTGGCCAGATCTCATCATTTAGGAAAACATCTAATTTATGCTTCGTAACTGTCATTTTGTAAGCGTTGTAACTTCTTTCTGTTTTCATTTTGTAACTTTTTTCGTTTCGATTCACCTTTCGACATAACTATTTCCGCCATTGACTTCTCATTACTCGTTTCGTTCGCACCACTAGCCGTGTTCATTACGGTGTGATTAGCGGCCGATTTCGTCACCTGTTCCATCGCGGGCGTGCGCGCGTTATCATCTGCTTTGAGTGCGGAGGCGATAGGACTACACTCATGCACCAATCCAGTTGATTGTGTAAATTTCGAACACGACAAATTTTGCATTTGCTGTTTCGCACTTCTTGCTTCTACCTCCGGTGCATTCTTTATTGATGCGGACTCGCCATCAATATTCAAAAAACCGGTCGGCCCGCTATCTAATAAGTAGGCACCTCGTCTATTGTTTACATTGAATTCTTCATTTACTAATGATGCATATTTCATGTTGTTCAATTCGCTTTTTAAGTACTCACCAGTAACATAAGTTTCCTTAATTAGCTTTAGTTCCGACTGTAGTAACAAAATATCTTTTAACAACTTTGTTGCATCTATGTGATCAAAGGTTACTGGTGGTAATTTATGTAGTTCTTTTGCTACGAAAATAGGAATTTTATCCGGATCAACAGTTTTAAAGGCACTTATGATATCTTCCACATCCTTTTGTTCTTTATTTTTACGTAACGCAACTTTTCTGACGGTAGACGGAAAAGACGTAAAAAGGAGTTCCTTTGCGTCACTGATATCTAATGCGGAGAAATCGCTTTTAATAAGTCTTATTAGACTCACTTCGTCCATAACACAGATTTTATTCTGTGTAAAACATAATAGCTCATTTATAACTATGTTACACTGTGAACACTTCACAACTTCGGTAGACATTTTTATTCTGCACCCGTTCGCTTACGCGTTCGCGCGGAGACTGACTTTTTCCAATAACCCTGTCTGTATAAATAAATAAATATCAAATAAATAAAACTTAATTACTAATGAAATAAAGTTGATATTTGCTTAACTTGAACTAACCTCAATTGGAAACGTAAATTGGAATAGACCTTAGGTAGTTTTTTTTGTACAGTTCCTATCTCCCGTTTTTATTAAGATTAAACAAAAAGATTTTTAATAATAATTGTAAAATATTTTTTTTTTATTAAAATTTTTATTACCATTTCCTTAACAATATCTATGTATAAATGAACACATACTTAGCCTATGATCTTCCCACTTCTGGACACAGACCTCCTTTCTGTGAAAGGAGTGGGCCGTAATCTACTACGCAGGCCCAACAACAATAACAATGGCCCCGATTCTGTTGTTCACAAACTAAACTAAATTTAAGTTCAGTGCATCTTTTTCTTTCTATTTCACTAAGAAAAGGACAGAATATAAATATTAGTTTAGTACTGTCAAATTAGATAATCCATAGACAAGTTTAGACGTGATTATAAAATTGGCTACTAAAATACGCCAATTTACGTCAGGCGCTGACTAATTTGACAGGACTAAACTAATATTTATCTTCTATCTTTTTCGTAATGAAATAGAAAGAAAAAGATGCACTGAACTTAAATTTAGTTTATATTGTGAACAACAGAACCGGCCAATATCTACCTATCCCGAATCAGCAGGTTCTCATTCATCTCACACTTACAGGGGAGCGCAACAGAAGAAGCTCAAAAGTCAACCAACACTGACTTTTCACCTCCCCATCAACATTCAAGACTACAGAACACAACCACTATTTAAATACAGGTAGTAAATCAAGTAAGTATTCACAGACCTGTGCCTGAACGAGCTCGCATAGTTATGGGCGCAAAGTTTTTGGATTCCGCACGCATCTGGCGTGGAATTTCCGCCATTATCGAGAATACTTGGGGGATGTGCGAAGGGGTGAAGGCGGTATTCGATTGATATTCCTTCTGTCTTCTGAAAGGTCTGAGTGCGTAGTACAGTCAACAGCAAAAGTAGATGATGAAAATCATAAATTCAATACTAATTAACGGAGTTCGCGTCAGAACTGTGTAGCGTCGAAGTAGTAAATGTTTGGTGTAATTTACAATCACATAACAACACTTCGACGCCACACAGTTCTGACGCGAACTCCGTTAATTAGTATTGAATTTCTGATTTTCATCATCTACTTTTGCTGTTGACTGTACTCTTATTTGCAAAATAGTTGGGCAAACGTCATCTGTAACTACTCTAAATTTTAATTTGATAACATTAGTTCTTGTGATATCCAGCTGTGACAGACGGAAAGACAGACTGACACACAAACTGAGTCTCACCTTAAGGGTTTCGTTTTACCATTTTGGTACGGAACCCTAAAAAAAATAAGCTAGATGGAGTCGACAATTCCTTTCCGACTATCCCTGGAGAAGGAATAGCGAAACCAACTCAGGGGTAAAAGTTCATCTGTCGCGTCCGGCCCTGGTTCAGGCCATGGTACGGAGCGAGAGTGCATGGGAAGCCGTCACCTCCTCCGCGAAGCAATATGCTTGCGAAGGAAAGAGCGGAAAGCGTGAGAGGAATTGGGAGGGAGAGGTAATCTTTGAGTCCTCACGCCCCTAGTCGAAGCAGGTTAAGCTCTGGGCGTCGGAAGTCAAGCGCCGATTCCCGGCCACCGTAGGCACGGGCTTGCTGCAATGGGCAGCTCGCTGTCCGGTAAGGACCAGGCCCGGGTCGACGTCGTGTTGTGTTCCACGCGCGCCTTAAAGAGATGTCAGCAGCAACTGACGGGTCCGCTAGGGCCGATGCTTATCAGGGTCGCGGGTTGTTCGAAAGAGATACCGTGGCCCCTGGCACAGGCAACTGAAGGAGCCCTCCCGCTCCGCCCAGAGCGGGAGAAGTTATTGGATAATTAACCACTCAAAAAAATGATGTAAATGTTTCTTATGGTCGAGACATAATCTTGATCAGATCATTTGAGGACCATGTACAAATTTCATCAAAATTGGTCCAGTCTTTTCAGAGATTAGCCTGAATAAACAAACAGACAGACAAAAAAAATGTTAAAATTGTTTTTTTTTTTCTTATAAACAGCCTTTTAATAATTGCCATTTAATAAAAAAGCTGTTGTTTTAATATTACAAACGGACACTTCAATTATATTTATTTGTATGTATGGTATAGATAATTATTTGATTATTTATATTTTGATATTGTAATTTAAGCATGAATTTATAAATTAATTATTTTGAAATCCCTGGATTGATGCTTTATTAACTTATTTATTTTGTTTGTCCTTCAATAAATTAATAATCAAGAACGGGGCATTCTGTAAAATCGTTATCGAGATAACTTGTCTTCTACAGTGAAAGGTGGTTGAAGATAATTGACATTGACAGCTATTCAGAGCTGTCAGTTACAGTGACGTTGCAAAGAGCTGCGTCATTGCGAAGTAAATAAGTAAGTGTTTAACCGATTTTGATCGTTTGGATTTTAGTTACATTTTATCCGACTTCAAAAATAGAACGAAGTTAGAGGAGGTGTATCTTTCATAAATGGAAATGGACACCGATTTCTCTTTGATTTGAAGAAATCCGGAGATTCCTTACTGGGCGGATTTACGTGTTTCCTTTTTTATTTGATAGGTCCTATACTTTATTATCTTTGCTTGAATAGTTTATGAGCAAGCTTCAATGATACGTTTTTAATTCACGTCATTTAGGTTGATCTTCTTATCGTGTCGATGGTAAAAATCACACTATCACACTAATATTATAAAGGCGAAAGTTTGTGAGTGTGTGTTTATATGTTTGTTACTTCTTCATGCTCAAACGGCTGGACCAATTTTGATAAAATTTTGTATGGAGGTAGCTGACACCCTGGATTAACTTTTTTCCCGATATTCCCACGGGATCGACACTTATGCGGGTGAAACCGCGGGGCGCAGCTAGTAGCACATAAGTTTGGGACTTATATTTGCCATCTATTTTGATGATGTTATAGTATTCATATAGCATACGAATTTGAATAGGATATTTACCGATAACAGCGCAGAGTATTTATTATTTAAATATCGCAGCATTATGCGGAAATTGGAGTCTTTGGGCCTCGCAAAGTTCTTTTTGTTATTTTTTTTTTCTGGTTGTTTTTAGTGCAACTTTGTTAGTTTTAAATGCTGTGTGTGTACCAAATAAAAAAGTTTCCTTCCATTCTTTTTAATACAAATAAAAAATAAAAAATAAAACTTATCCAAATATTAGCTACCGATTCCAAAAAAAAAAGTATAAAGGCTCTTGCATACAGGCACGACACGCGACGCGAATCGTACGCGACACAAAGGCAACGCTCGCGATTCGCGTCGCGTGTCGCGCCTGTTTGAAGGAGCCTTTAAGGTTTTGGTTTTATTTTGGCAGAATCCGTCGCTGGCTCGTGGCGCACTAACACTGTTCTCATTACATGTAACGTAGTTGACGCAGCCGTGAGGCACACTTTCCTGCTAATATCCTACATCGGACTTTAAACTTTCTATTTTTTTTATCTGCTGTGTGTACCTATCTGTTTTATTGTGTGTCTTTTAGTCTGTGCTAAATAAATGTATTTTCTTTCTTTAGTTGCTAATACCTCATCCACGTCAACCTACAGCGGGCCATACAACCGGCAGCATCCCAGCGATTCCCGCGGTCGCGCCAATTAATCAGCTCCGAGATATTGATTAATTATCGTTGGTCAGTGCGCGACCAGCCTAATGCGCGGCCAGTGTGCGCCCGGACTAATGTGCTGGATTACTGATGCTAATGATCTGGTAATAATGGATGTATTGATTGGCTTTGTTTGCGAATGTTAGGTGGTGAGGTGGAAGTCATGTTTGTTCTGTATTGGTGACAAGTGAATTACGGCTTTTTATGTGTGGTTATTTCTTCAAAGCAAATTTGAGTGTACAAAGGCTCATCCTTTGCATACAGCCGTTTTTCATGCCGTGAAAAACTACGGTTTATTCGCCGTGTGAACGCACGGTCGTTACTGTTGTATTAATCACTAAATTGAAAAATCAAAAAATCCATAATTAACAATACCTAATTATGGATTTTTAAATCTGAGATAGATAAATTATTATTATTATAAGTATAAAATATTGTGCAATTTCCTTTGCCTAGATTCTGTTTTCCTGTAACTTTTTCCGGTGCTTTTCAATAACCTACTTAGTTCCGAGAAAGAACATTAGTCCTAAAGAAATCGTGGAAACTATTTTATAATGTTTTTAGCACTGTGTCACCTAAACCCGCATTTAAGTCACGCTTTTCTGTGACTTAGGTAGTCCATTTTTCACACAAAAAATTGACTTAATTGTGGGTTTGAGTCATATAAGCTAGAAAATTGTATACGATACATATGACTGAAGTTATTCTATTAATGCACGGCGTTTAGCACTGGACTACTTGAATCACATGTATCGTAATTTACTATGTAGAGGGGCCCGTGGCTAAATAATAACAGCCGCACAGTATGATCGATCAGGTTAAGCTACGCTTGCCGCGGTTGGTCTGTGGATGGGTGACCATCTTTACGTACCGAGATCCCTCCGTGCCTCGGAAAGCACGTTAAGCCGTTGTCCCGGCTGTCATTCGTGGATCTTTGACAGTCGTTACGGGTCGTCAGTAGCCCTAAAGTCTGACAACCAGTCTTACCAAGGCGTATCGTATTACCCAGTTACTGGGTTCTGGAGGTCAGATAGGCAGTCGCTCCATGTAAAATACTGGTATTCAGCTGCATCCGGTTAGACTGGAAGCCGACCCCAAAAAAGGCAGATGATGATGATCGCGACGATTAGTACGATATTTAACCGTATAATTTCGGGATCACATGGCAGTTTCATACTGCATTTGTTTCTAACTGTATGAACATCGGGATGTTGAAGTGTGATCCCAACTTTTTACCGCAAAAAACCGTTTCTGATTTGTCCGTGTGAACGGGGTCTTAGTCGTCCTGACTGACAAATGAGAGAAACAAGATCAGACATGGTACACAGTATAAGAACCTCTGGCAAAAAGACCAACATTTTTAGGAATCCTACATTTTCTAAGTTATCTGGTGAATCAAGACAAATCTTTACCTAAATCCAGAATAAATTTAGGGTAAGGACGCGTTCACCTTGTTCGAATTCAAGTCGTAATCCATCACTTGATTCTTGGTTAAGTTACTCAAGTAGATAATATAAAAGTCTAGACTAGAAAACTTATCAAGTGTAATTAGGGTATCACAGAGACAGTTTGCCAAAGATAACCGAAATAAAAACACACAAAGTTTGCGATCTTGCGAATCGTCAATCAGGAATGATTTATACAAGGTGTAACATAATTAACGTAAGACCTCATACACCCTAATTAGATTATTGATTTAAAAGCATAATACAATGACCAAAACTATTTTTTTTTAAGACTCGCTATTTTTATTAAGTAAATCTTGTTGATATTAGCATTACTTTATGCAATTAAAATTGAGTATTATTGCCTTGAGATAAGGTTTAATTTTATTTGGCTTAATTTTATTTTATTTGATAGGAATAACAAACAGCAGTATATTACACAGTAGGCATACAATATAAAACTTGCAATAAAAGTAACAAATTCACTACTCAAGACGTTATCCACGTTAATTGGCGGTTAGTATGAAAAAAATACATAATTTTTGATAAAATACCTATATTAAAAGTTACTTATAACAATTCCATGACCAAACTACACACATCAAAAGTGTCTAGGGATCAAGCATTTTTATGCGGATTTCTTGAGATTGAGATGTGGCTTTGTAATAAATTTATGATTTTATAAATTAATATGGATCCTTTTTGGTGCATTTCATAATTTGAATCAGGAACTGTGAATCAAATTCGAGTAAAAGATGAAAATCAGCTGTCAATATTTTCCCTATAAAAACATACAACGCATTGAAGACATTATTAGTGCTACTGTTTCCCTACTACTGATTAAAACCAACGTTATTATGGAGCGGCGACGTCATTTAAGCAGGGAAGAAATGCTCAGAGCCGTGGGAATGATAGAAGCTGGTTCCCGGCAACGTACTGTGGCTTTAGCTCTGAATACAAGTCAGAGTGTTATCAGTCGACTTTGGACACGTTACCGAAGCATTGGTACCGTGGCTGAGCGCCATGCAGGACGGTATCGCTGCACCACACGGAGACAAGACCGATACATTCAAATCTTAACTCGAAGAGCTCCAACAATAACCGCCATCATGTTAGCCGTGAGGCTTCATCACTCTTCAGGGAACTTAATTAGCGACCAAACAGTCAGAAACCGCTTGCATGAAGTGAACCTTCATTCCCGAAGACCGCTACGGGTACCACCTATAGCAATGCACAATCGTAGGATTCGATATCAATGGGCTCTTGAACACAGAAATTGGGCAGAAGAACAATGGCGTTTCGTGTGCTTTTCTGATGAGTCTCGTTTTGGTATGAGACCGGATACAAGACGTATACGACACTGGAGAACCCCTGGACGCCAACAGCGATTAAAATCCTGCCAGGAAGTCCATCCTTATAGTGGTGGAACCATCATGGTATGGGCGGGCATTTGGATCGGCGGAAGAACTGAGTTGATTTGGATCAGAGGCAACCTCAACGCTCAAATTTATGCTGAGACGATTGTATCAGACGTCATCGTTCCTCTACAAGTGCAAATCGGTCCCTTATTTCAGTTAATGCATGATAATGCACGACCGCACACCGCAAGAGTTGTAAGACAGACTCTCGCCGCAGCTAACATCAATGTCCTGCCCTGGCCTGCTCAGTCGCCAGACTTGAACCCGATTGAGCATGCATGGGATATGCTACAGAGAAGAGCTCTGCCGAATATGGAGGGTATCCAGTCGCAAGAAGACCTTTTTTTGTTGTTGCAACGAACATGGGCGGCCATTCCACAGCGTGATTTGGATGAACTCATTTTGAGTATGCCAAACCGATGTTCTTGTGTTGTTAGTGTTCGCGGTAGAAACACGGATTATTAATTGTTTAAGTTACCCAATAAAATTTTAGAGAAAACTGTTATTTCAGTCTTTTTTTCGAACTTTTGTGTTAGTGGTTCAAATGTCAAAAATCCCTTTATTAGGAAAATGGCAAATTTCTTTATTAATGCAAAGGTGACTTGGTTTATCGTTACTGTGACAAACGAAAACACTTTATTTGATGAATCCTTAAAGAAAATTTTAATTAATATCAATCAGGAGAAAAGTTATTGCAAAAATATATGTTGATCCCTAGACACTTTTGATGTGTGTACTTTTAGGGCTTGCGTTTATTCTGTTACACCTTGTATACAACATTATTTTTAGTATATGCGGAACCTGAATATAGTTTGTTCAGAATAAGTAACTGAATCAATTCCAATAATGTTTTACACCATGTTATATTTTGTCCCAGAAATATTTAAAAAAGGTTACAAGTTGGACACCGAGCGACACTACGTAATCATTATCGCGAGCAAGACGACGCTGCATGCGCGGGCGCCGCACGGTGAACATGTTTTTGTACGGACAACTAGGTAACAGAACAAGCTTATAACTTTGTGATTTTTGATGATACAGTTTTGAAATTTTGTACATAAAATACTAGACACGTTATTCGGGTTTCGCATATACTAAAAGTAATGTTGTGTAGAGTGACTGGTAATTAGTGACCGATACTTAAAACACATAATTAGCGATTCTATTAGGGAGACTGGGGTCATGCGCTTGGTAAATAAAAAAAAGTTTCTTTGGGAAAGTTTTTTTAATATAATGAGTGTGTTTAGGCATCGGACACTAATTACCAGCACCCTAATTGCGTAACACACTATTACTCTCAATTTGAATCATTTTGAAGTTTATTGCTAATCCATTGCTCCATTTACGTTCGAAAACTTTTTAACAAAAAAAAAAACCGACTTCCATAAAAAACACTACAAAGTGAAAAATAACTTTGATTTCGGAAGTCGGTGTCTTTGGATCTGTATTTTAGTTTATTGCCACCGACTTCCGAAATCAAAGTTATTTTTCACTTTGTAGTGTTTTTTATGGAAGTCGGTTTTTTTTTTGTTAAAAAGTTTTTATTTCTCGCTTTTTAGTGGGACTGTTTATCAAGCTCATCGCCTTTTACAAAATATTACTTTTCCCGATACTGGGACGTTAATTGTTGAGGAGTTCTCCTGGTACTCCACCATCAGCTCCATTTCACCATTCGCATTGTGACGAGCATAAATTGCTTAGCAACCATATTAAAGTAATCGAATCGCAACCTGTGAAATACTTATTATTGAGTAGTCCCGGTGGCCATCTGTGGTCTTCATCATCAGTTTTACTTCACTAAATTTTGCTTTCCGAAAGCAAATGCACGAGTTAGTATAAATAATACCCGAATCGCTATAGGTGCGCCTATAATATTTGAAGAGTTCCTTCGATTTCTCCAGGATCCCGCAGATAATCCTGGCAGCATCAGGCCAGACTTATGTCAACATTGCATTGAACTTAAAATTTAGTCCTGTTTAAAATGAGCCCAAACACGACTACGGTGCTGTAATTTCAAGGTTTGTACTTTTTCTGATGCTCCTGGCATCAGCATCAAGTCTATGTGTAGGTACTTCGGTGTTTCTCATTAACAGTATGTTTATCCACACATCGAGCCCTTTTCAATGAGCCTAAACACGATATATCTGCTGTTAGTTGTCGAGGAGTTAGGTACTCTGCAGACTATCCTGACTGCAGCATCAGGTCATGACTTGATGATCATGAGACCAAATGTGGCAAATGCCCTATCAAACATCAAAACAATTTACTAAAACTGTCCTTGTCTGTTCGAGTAACTTCTTACTGTTAAGGAGTTGTACCTTCCATCATCAGCTCAGCTACCTGAGATGGTGACAACCATACGCAAATACACAAGATACTTCATAAAATATGCGAAAAACAATAAGTGAGCCTATAAAATTTGAGGGTTGCCCTCGATTTCTCTAAGATCCCATCATCAGATCCTAACTTGGTGACAATGGGACCACCTCAGAACTATCTTCTTTCGAACAAAAAAAGAATTTTGAAAATCCGTCGACAATTGGCGGAGTATTCGATGTACAAACATACAAAAAAAAAAAAAAACATACAAACATCCGAACATAGTACCTCCTCCTTTTTGTGAAGTCTGTAAAAAGTGTGTCTGCTCAACAACGTACCTAAATAACGCAATGAATGTTGTTGAACTGTCAAAATAAAACCCATTGCTACTGATAGTGTGTTACGCAATTACCCTGCAGTTACCCGATATGATTAAATAAATAAGCATGAAACTTAACAATTTCAGAACAACTATTTCCTGTCATAAATAAAACTGATAACTCCACCTCCTTCATACATAATTATCAGGTTAAAAAACCCGCAATTTCGAATGAAAAAAATTGGTTAATCAAAGCTGCGGTTTCACGAACGAAAAGGGGATATATATCTAATATATAAAATTCTCGTGTCACAGTGTTAGTTACCATACTCCTCCGAAGCGGCTGGACCGATTTGTATGAAATTTTGTGTGCATATCGGGTAGGTCTGAGAATTGGCTACTATCTATTCTTTTTTTTTTTGCAAAACGACGTTTTGCGGTGTCAGCTAGTTATTAAATTTTTTTTTTCCGCTGGGGCCGATGCCTGCCAGGGTCGCGGGTTGTTCGAGAGAGATACCGTGGCCCTTGGCACAGGCAACTGAAGGAACACGGGTGGGTTTTAGTCAGTAAAAGTCTGACACGAAAGAGCGGGAGAAGTTATTTGATAATTTCCCACCCTTTAAAAAAAAAAGGTTTCACGAACGAGAAAATACGTTCATTTTAAGCATTGTATATAAAATAATACCATGATACAACATTTTCACAATAATGTCATGAGAAAATAGGAAGCTAATTATATTTGAATTACCCGGAATCCGTAGCGATCCTAATACATAATTATGAAATTCAGAACAATACTAATTTAGCTATTAATTGAGCAGAGGTTACTGTGGTCATACGCTGCAGTTCGAAACTCGTAGTTCTCGCTTCGTTAGTAGCTAAATTAATGATCATAATAATTTTGAGCGTGTTCCCAATGTCGATGTTATTGGCATAATTGTTAATTTTGTGTGAATATTTGTATTTACATCTGGTTTTAATGACGCGATGTTTGTGAACATTTTTGCTTTGGATAGTGCGTTTGATTTTTGCACGTATCAAAATGACATACTTAAATATTCCATAAGTTTAGGTAGTAAAATGAAACAAAAAAAACTATATGACGTGGTTAACCGACTAAACGTAATACCAGTCTATTCAGTTGTCATGCTACGCCACAGGTTGTCCTCTTTAATTTAGCAACATTATTAACGAATTATAACTTTGCTAAATTGCATATAATTTACTTGTACAGTGTAGTGTAAGTGTAACAACAACCAAAAATTCACAGAATTTACAATTTAATATTATTTAACATAATATAACATTACTAGCAGCCTGTCCCGGCTTCGCACGGGTGGACATTTATTTGTTAAACATTTTATTTTTCTTTAAATTAAAAAAGCCTATATTAATCAGTGATAATGTAGCATTCAAATGGTGAAAGAATTTTTAAAATCGGTCCAGTACTTTTTGAGCCAATTCGTTACAAACATACATACAAATCTTTCCTCTTTATAATATTATTATAGTATAGATAAGAATATTTGGAAATATGCTGGTCCTTCTTTTGCACTTGTCAAAATCACTTCAATTCATTTGACCACTGTTCACTCATAACTCCGATTAACCTTCTCTCGACTGTAAATACGATTTAACTGATGAAAAGTCGCTGAGTTTCGGTTTACATATATACCATCGGATATCGAAATTTCTAGTACCAGAACACTCTAGAACATTCAGATGTAGATTACTTCGATCTGGATCTTCTAGACCGATTACAGGAGTTTTACACATTTTAGAAATTTCTAGATCATTCCAGAAATTTTTAGAACTTTCCAGAACATTCCAGATCGACTACAACAGTTGTACACAATTTGGAACTATCTAGATTATTCCAGAAAGTTTTAGAACATTCTAGATCATTCCAGAAATTTTTAGAACTTTCTAGAACATTCCAGATCGACTATAACAGTTTTTTATATCATTTCCGGAAGTTCTCATGAGTTAGAAGAGGGCAGATATATATTTTTCTACATTTTCACCACCCACAATCACCCACTTCCACCCACCGCGACCAAACTCCCTCCCGGGAGATCAAGAGGTATTTACCAACCCAACGGGAAGTTGATTGGAGTTAGTGGAGATAGAGAAAATCCTGTCTTTACGTACGCACATTAGCATTTTATATATATACAAAGTTGATACGACAGAAAGGCTTTCCTTTAAACTGCTTATACTAGGTACCATTTTCAAGCTCTGTACCAAATATCATTTAAATTGAAACAGTAGTTTAGTCGCAAATGACTTTTTAAGTTTTTGGCCCGTTTGAACATGATGTATTTTTCTTAACAGCTGATTATGTCTATAGGCATAGGTCATGCACCTTAAAACGATAAATCTACGATACGTTGTTGCCGCTCTTACGCAAGTCATAAGCAAATACGTCCTACAAAAGAAAGTGACAATCCCATTAGCAAAACATCACGCGCGTAAAAGAAATAGAAATAGGTCAGTGTGTTGCTATTGCATCTTTGGTCCTTGCGAGGGGGGCCTCTAAAAACTAAAAAACTTGGTTTTTCAGTGCGCCAACGCTATCCTTCCGGGACGTACGTTACGTAACACGGAAGTCCTGTGCCGCTATTGTTTTGTCGAACTCGTGCGCTGACAATTGTGATTTTGTTTTGTTATTGTGAATAGGACACTTCTTTCTTTTTTTTTATTGTGACAAGACACGTAACTTGCTATTATAATTATTTAGTGTTAGTGTTTTTTTTTGTGATTTACTGTTTTTTATTGTGATAGGACACGTAATTAAACTTTGGTTGTGTGTGTGTGTATACCTAATTAAAGTGTTCAACAATGCCTCGTCTAACTTACACGGCGTCAGAATACACTGACATGATTTTAATTTACGGTGAATGCCGTGGAAACGCAGCATTAGCTCTGCGAACATACAGAGAAAGATATGGTGACAGCCGGAATTGCCCTAGGAACGCCCGCACCATACAGTTGGCAGTACAAAGATTACGGGACAATAAACGTGTAGTGCCGCAACAGGAGGGAGTGCCACCGCGGCAAATACCCGCTGCATGGGACGAACGAATATTAGACCATTTTTCCCGCAACCCGACAACGAGTCTGCACAGAGCCGCCCGGCAGTTTAGATGTTGCCATAGAACCATCCACAAGGTTCTAAAACGTAACAAACGCAAACCTTATAAATATCGGAAGGTGCAAGCTTTGTTATCGAGAGACTTACCGATCAGGAACAGTTACTGCCAATGGCTATTAAATAAAACATCCGAAGACCGCCATTTCTTAACAAATGTAATATGGACCGATGAGTGTACTTTTACTCGGAACGGCATCTGGAATCGGCAAAACCTCCGGTACTGGAGTTTGGGAAATCCACACGTGTTTCGAGAATCTGAACACCAGTACAGATTTTCTCTCAATGTGTGGGCTGGTATCCATAATAATAATATTATCGGCCGTTTTTATTGACGGCACCCTTACAGCGACGAAATTTTTAGATTTATTAAGTGGTCCTGTGGCCGAGTACACTGACCAACTACCTTTAGCCGTTCATCGCAAGTTGTGGTACCAGCTGGACGGTGCGCCTCCACATTCTGTGATGGCTTCCAGGGAGCGGCTCACAGAAATGTTTGGGCAGCAATGGATCGGTCGATTCGGACCTGTTCGGTGGCCACCACGATCTCCGGACCTCACTCCCATGGATTTCTTTTTGTGGGGATACATTAAGGGTGAAGTGTATGCCTCCGAGGTAAATACAATTGTTGAACTAAAAAACAGGATTATTTTTGCATTTCACAAATTAAAGTGCTTAGCGACGGACAGTGATTTAATTAGAAAACTAAATAACAATATTCTCCGTCGGTATAATTTGTGCATTAATGTGAATGGAGGACACATAGAGAATTTAAAAATTTAGTGTTTTTGTTGTCGGCGTACTTCAAAACTATCTAACATAACAGCCAGCGCGAGCGGAGGCCTAAGCCGCCGCCCGCGCCACCGCCGGCCGCCCGCTTCGACACGAAACACATGCCGCGCCCCGGCGCGCGTGCGACGACGTTGCCACTTTGTAAGGTCAGTCGCCAGGTCCAAGTTTCTATGAAATTTGGGTTTTTCCTTTATTTACAAAGGGTGGTTGCGTTTTACTCTGATTTGTAAGCTATTTAGTTTGTTTGAAAAAAAAAAATCTCAATTTTGGAGCTTTTTATTTTTATACCTTATCGAATTAATACTAAACACGTATAGTATACGTAGTGTAATTTAATGCCCCTCTGTCGTATCAACTCTGTATATAGATTATTATTTAAATTTCGATGCCAAAATATTTCAACAAAATTTGAATTAGGGTAGAGAAAGGTGAAAAATATCTAAATCTTGATTTGCTTTTAATGAAATTGTGTCGTTGTACAGACGAAATTCTCTTTTAATAAAAGTATTCTTGCCATAATTGGTTCGGGAGAAACCAATTTGGAAGAGAGTTCTTTTGCGTGCATTTAAGCGTGGAGTATTGCGCATATGAGAATTTTGAGACTGTAAAATGCGCCTACAAAACAATATAGAATAATGTTTGAAATAATATTCCTATAAACAATGGGACACTTAATATCGCGTCGTGTTGTGTCGTGTAGTGCCGTGTTGTGTCGTGACGTGTCGTGTTCTGTTGCCTGCACGCTACAGGAGCTGATGGACGCTACTGAAGGCGCCATAAGCCCATGGCCAAATTCTGGGCTGGCTGTATCGTTTTAATCTGGGTTGTCTGTTGCGTGTGCAGAAGAAGCAGACATAAACATCACAAAAGTACACAAATACTTTTGCTAAAAGCAATACTAATAAGAAAAAACACAAGCTTGTAGACTAGACGACGAAACAAAAAGTTGAGAGTATTGTGATCTAAAAATAGTATAATAGTGCAGTCGGAATGTACTACGGATCGCACAAGACGATACTATAGTGTTTATACTGTCTGTCCGAGACTAAGAATAAATTGACAACTACATACGGTTATTTGATACGACTAACATCTTCTTGGAGTACATGGCAAACTGTAGAACTTAGATAAAGGTAAAGATAAATTTATTGTCTGTAGCCACACTTATTTCTTTAACAGTGGATATGCAAATTGTAATAAGTTCTCTATTACTAGTAGATACCATCCATTAGTACTTCTAGCTAGAGTACAGCCGGTCTAATCTGTAATAATAACATCGTGATAACTTAGTTGTAGTGAGATTGAAGTGAGTATTGCATAGAGTCGATCCTTAGCATCAGGTGGAATCATTGCTCACTTCATCTAAATTTTCAGGGTAAGATTTTTACAGAATCGACCAGCTGGTACGTAGGTACTAGTCGGTAATCTTACTTAAATCTTCTTAATGGCCTAGACAGGAGACAATCGCTTTAAGCGCTTCGTATTTCTACAACTTTAAACGAATGATATAAAGGTGCTGGATCACCTGGAGCGTTCGCCTGTAATATAAATCTCATTTCTATTTATATTACTTAGTCTAAGTCTTAAGTACCTTACCGTTGGTCCCGGCTGTCATTCGTGGATCTTTGACAGTCGTTACGGGTCGTCAGTAGCTCGAAAGTCTGACAACCAGTCTTACCAAGGGGTATCGTATTACCCAGTAACTGGGTTGTGGAGGTCAGATAGGCAGTCGCTCCATGTAAAATACTGGTATTCAGATCAATCCGGTTAGACTGGAAGCCGACCCCAATATAGTTGGGAAAAGGCTAGGCAGATGATGTGTCTTAGTCTTAAGTAAGTGGACAAAATTGCAATGTTGTTCGTCTTTTTATTTTTATTTATTTATTAAAACTTTATGCACAAGTAACAACTGTACAAAGGCGGACTTAATGCCTTGGGCATTTTCTACCAGTCTACCTTAGGGTGATGCAGAGACAATACACAGTAGGTGCAATAACAGAAAACAAACTAGAAAAAAAATATAACAAAATAAAATAAATTATTCATAAGTCTAAGAAGTATTTTGACATAATTTTTAAGTTCCAGCCTTTAGTTTTGTTAGTATTATGTGTGATCACTTATTTCTTAGATTGCTGGTAAACCTGTAATTGGCGACTGTGTAAGGCCGAGACTATTGTGATCTATATAGTACTTAAGATAAATTATTATAAGTAGGAGCTGTTGGAGTACCATAATAAATAAGTAATGTAACATTTCAGATTCGATTTTGAGCATTACTTTACAATACAGCCTCCCTGACTGACGAGCATTCGCTTGTAATGTAACATTAGATTCGATTTTGAGCATTTAGTTGATTCATCAATGTCAGACGAAGCGGTCGTTGGGCTGAGCGCGGCAATATTAATTCGACATTGTTATTTACGAAAAAAAAAAAACTGATGAAACGAAATTGGTGCCATGAATTATTTCAAATCCGACGAAATACAGGCGGATTGGATATTTTGCAAAGAATCAACCATTGTATCATCAAGTTGCACACTGTAACGCTCGGTTTTCTTCCCTCACCAATGACTCGATCGACTCTGTAACGTTACATTACAGGTGAATGCTCCAAGTGAAGGAACACCTTAAGCTTTGCGGTAGATTATGTCATTCCAATGTTTCGCAGACCGAACTTTCTTAAGACTGTGCCGACCCTACAGTGGCGCCCTCATCGTTTGTTTGGTTATTTCATACAATTTAGAATGAAAATGCAGAAAATAAGCACGTTAAGTTGTGCTTCACAAGATTATACGTTAATATTATTATAAAAGGTAGTTTTATATTGTTTAGTTTCATTATAATCCTTAAAACGGATAAAAGTGGCCACTATATTCCGTCTTAAGGATTATGATAAAACTAAACAATATAAAACTACCGCTTCTAACAATATTAACGTATAATCTTGTGAAGCACAACTTAACGTGCTTGTTTTCTGCATTTTCATTCTAAATTGTATGAAATAACCAAACAAACGATGAGGGCGCCACTGTAGGGTCGGCACAGTCTTAAAATTTCGTTTCGCAGAAAATGTTTCATATAATATTTGTTCCTTGTATTTTTATTCCGAATATTATTGTTTCAACAACTGTTTACTTGAGTGAAACATACTTCACAGAAACACAATTCAATTAATTGTATTATCACGTTTTTTTATTTAACAAAATAATCAAAGAACAGAATTTTTTTTAACGAATATTGTTTGTTCGTTGTATTTTTCCGTGGTATTTTCTTTCAACGAAAATGTAAAAATAGATGTTCTGCTAGATTCATTCCCAGAAACACACAAGATTGAACTTGAGAACTTAGGATGCAAGAGCGAAGCGAGCTTGGAACTTGGGGCACCCCGACTCGGACAGGTTAGGGTCGAAGGGGATGACGGGGGGTCGAGTGAGCGAGCAAAGCGAGCGAACCAGAACACTTATAAAAAACATAACAGAGAAAAAATATTTTATACCGGGTAAAAAGTTTAACCTATACCAAGTTGGATTATCCATTTATTTATTTAACTATTTATGTAAACACACCCATTTAATCAGACAAGAATAAAATAACAGAAAAAATAGGTACAAAGGTGATTTTTATTTCTAAAGAAATCTCTTCCAGCATACCTGCGATAAAAAAGTAGATAAACAGATAGATATAGACAGCGTGTTTAATAGTAAAATAGAAAATAAAATACATAAAAACAAAAACAATTTATTTAATAAAAATAAAACAATTAGTATGAAAATATACTTATACTTCTAAAATAAATATCACTCGAATATACATATATAAATAATTATAATGTAATTAAAATAATAAATAAATACGTCAGTTTTCTTTTACTTTTAAAGACTACAACAGTTTGGCAGTCCCAAATGTCAGGAGATTATTGTTATAATAAAATATTTAGCGCTGACTTTTCTAACGCCAGATAATTTTATCGGAGGAATAATTTTGAAGTTTTGACAGTTCTTCCATACAAAAACTGTCAGAAGCCAGTTTTATTCCACAAATAAACAAGAAAAAAAAACTGTCGTTTGAAATATCAACCCTTAGCCTATTTTCGTCAAACAATCATGTTCTGCAAACCAAGTAGTGTTCCAGGAATGCACACTGGATCACACACGAAGACAAAAACGCGGCATTTGTCTGTCTGTCAACCGAGCTCTGTCACACACTGTTATATTTTATGACAAACATGAAAATACTTGGAAAAAAAATGTCGTAACAAAAACGATATTTCATATTATTACAAACCACGTTTAATCATTTATTTTTTTCGTTTAATTTTTTTTTTCTTTAGTTTTTTTTTCGAGGGAGTAAAATATTTTGTATTTTGTTTGATAAAACAGTGAATTTGTAAAAAAATATTGTAGCAAAAATATTGTAGTTGTATTGTTGTTTTAGAACAATATCCTTATTTTCTTACAGCATAAAAGTCTCTTTTGATATAAAAGGAAGAACTTGCATTGAACACTCATTGTTGGCCGGTTTTTTTTTCACTACTATTTTCTTCGTTTTAAGATGTGGTGTCCTAAAAATTATGCTAATAAAAAGTGAGATTCCACCATGCCCGGTTTTAAACCCTATGATATCAGATTCAATCATAAATCTCCCAGAATTATGTCGTGAAATAGGTTCTTCCTCTCTGAAAACAATGACAAGAGTTATGGCGGCGCGGGCGCAGGTAACATAGTGGGGGAAGGTCGTAACCAATTTACTTACTTTTAATATATTTTATTTTTAAGCTCTAAAAATTGTGCGATGCCTAGTACATTAGAAAGCGGACTACCAAGTGAATCTAATAAATCTGAAGGATGTGACGTCTCGTATAATTATGGTCGAACATCACTTAAGGTAAGTTCGTTTAGCCATCAATTATCTATAGATAAAATCTAAAACCCTACTAAAACAAATAACGCCAACTAACCAGAGGGCCAATTCTCGTAATTTTAAGAACGTTCCCAGTCTGATCTCAGTCTCAATCTGTCAAAAATACCTCTAATTTCCCTACATTTTGACAAGTTTTTGACATTTGTTTGTCGCCGAGGTGAGACTGCGACTAGATTTTGAACGTTTTAAATTACGAGAATTAGCCCTCTGGTATAACAAGATATCACAAACAGGCAAATTAAAAATCCGGAGTCACACGTCATGTAATTACCTACCTACTGTCCGGCCCTTGAGAGAATGCGTATTTGTATATTGTATGTGTATATTTTATGTCTTTTCTTTTTAATTTTTTTTTGTAATGTGCGTTTTGTTTGTGCAGAATAAACATTTTTTTTCTTTTCTTTTTCTTTCCTCACACCTTTCAGAAACCTATCAGTGCGACAATTCTAGTAGCTAATAAAGATCAAATTCGCAACAAAGAATGCATTCTCTCGAGGGCCGAACTGTAGGTAGGCGTAAATCGAACAGATTTTTAACTTTCATTTTTACATCAATTTTATTATTTTGAGGTTTGTGACCATTGAGTAGCCGTACCCACTTCGTTGGTTTGGTAAAATTCAACAGTAAAGTTAAGGGGGTTTACGTATGATATAATTTTACTTTCGTTACACACGAAAAAAAACAATAAACTTAATTTTTTTTAAATCTTCGTGGTCACTTCACATCCGCTATAAGCCACCATCTTAGATTTCATGTCATGTATTACAGCTTAATAACCCGCGAAACAAAATGACGCTTCCAAAATACCTCGTTTGTCAAAATACGACGAGTAATTAAGGAATTATGAAGGAACAGGGTGGCACACATACATACATACTTACATAGGTATGTATGTATGTTCATCTGTTCCCTCTGTACCTTTTAAAATCATATCCCTCTTTGGCCTTGTCTTAGTCCGGTAAAAATATGGACAAATACTCAAGCCAGGAATGAAGGATTTGTGTTTTATTTATTTGTATCACGGGTGTGTAGGCGTAGTAACAGCGTACAGGTACCAGTACCTGCCAATTCTCCACGAATACCCCTTTCATCAAAAAACACCCTCGCAAAAACACAACCAAAACATTAAAACAATATTGACTCAACACTCGTCCGCATCGTCAACAAAAAATAACACGCTCGACAAACAGACAAACAGTATGTCACGGCGAAATTAACTTAAGCCCGTGGCGCCGCCTCTCATTTTATTTGTTTTAAAATATCAGCCGGCGTGGATCATGTCCAATTAGGTGCCGGCCGTCTGTTGCGACTTAAGTAAACTTTTAGATGTATAAAACAAATACTGGCTGATTCTATTTTTGACTGTGCCAGCTTTTGAAATAATGCAAGCTGCGGTTGTCGCGTGTTTTCAGACGTAAATGCCACCATCTGTTTCAGCGGATATATTTTTAACTAAGTATTGTGGAGACAAAATAAAGGGTTCATTGTTACGAATTTTACAGACTATTACCACTTTCATAAACGTTGTATAAAGTTAAGTCCTTAGGGGTTTATTTGGAAGCGACAACCGCTATGTCCCTGCATTTTAAATCTGTAATATCTTCGAAAATATTCATTTAAATTACATGCTGTAAAGGGCCATATTTATCTATATTAAATGCACAATGTATTTAAGGTACTTAATTGGATAAGGATTAATGCTGTATTGCTTAAAATCGCTTCGTAAATAAGCCATTATTTCTCGTAAAAAGTAAAGGATAAAAAATGATTATTGTGGGTTATCCCTAAGAGATAGACATATACCATCGCAAACTTTTTTGTAGACCTTTTTAAAGTGTACAATACTGTAGTACATTATTTTGACCTATCTCGTAGGGTTCAGCTAGCGTTTGAAAAGTAAACGCAAAAAAATGTTTTATTTACGACATCACATGCATGCATGTATTATATATATAAACCTTCCTCTTGAATCACTCTATCTATTGAAAAAAACCGCATCAAAATCCGTTGCGTAGTTTTATAGATCTAAGCGTTCAAAGAGAAATCGACTTTGTTTTATACTATGTAGTGATAAATAACTGTAGGTCTTACCACAAACGCTTAAACACATGTTCAACGTGAGTCTAATGTCAGAGTTACGTCAAAGTCCATATAAATATGTCGTGTTTTTATTGTGTTTAGCCTAAACAACTGATAAACTGTTTTGTGGTAGTAAAGTGTATGTTTGTGGGATGGCTATGGTTATTATCTGGGATAAAATATTGACCCGATTTGAACTAATCCAGTATCATTGGATTTTTGTTTTAATTTATCCTCGTTATCCCAGGTCATATATGTCACGAAATTTCAATAGTATTTCGTTGCTGGTGTCTAGAAGTCATGATGGAATCGAACCTTAAAAAGTTCGTTCAAACTTGAGACTAATGTGTTCCCTATTTATCTATTATGAGCTTCTGCCCGCGACTTCGTCCGCGTGAAATTTCTTGTTCCTCCGACCAACCTCGCCGCATCGCATTGCCTGCCCGCACTATTACTCTCTTTTCGCTCAGAGTTCTTGCTAACTTTTTTTCTTTTTGCTCAGCTCCTAAGAGTGCCAGCGTGATGTTTAATATAGCCTATAGCCTTTTTCAAGCATTGAGCTATGAAATGCAAAAAAAAAATCCTTCGTGTAGTTGCAGAGATTAGCGCATAAAAAAAAATTAAACAAACTCTTCAGCTCTATTATTAGTTTATATAAAAAGCACCGATATTTCATTTTATCTCGCAGTTACAAGCTACGAACTATTTAAAGACTCTTAACACTATTTCCTCTAACATAAACTACCCTTCTCCATCTACTTTGATGCCTACAACCCTCGGTCACTTACGACCATGGTCGCCTAAATGACTTCCGTCGACAACATCCTGCATCAAAAACAAGAATATAGGGGCACGGAAATTTTGTAATGGCGGACTCAAACGGGGCTAGTGATCGAGCCAGTAAGTTGGGACCATAGAGCAGTTTGTGGGAGAACGCGTGGAATGCAATAAAGGGTAGTGGACGTACTGCGGAACGGTCATTGTCTGTGTTTTACGTTTTTATATTAAGTGAGCGGTGGTGTGTGTTTGTGCTATGTCTGGTATGTTCTAAGTGATGCTGTGTCTTAGTGGAGCTTTGTTTAATGTCGCGCGGAATATGTGCTGGAAGCATTCGTTATTTGTTTTCACCTCAAGCCGTAGTTGATTAAGATTGCTGATATATGAATGTAGAATCATTTACTTTCAAACAAGATAATAAATACACAGTATGTAAGCTAACACTTTAAATAATAATATACATGTTTAAAAAACTAAACAAGGGTAAATAATCATAGGGCATCAAAAAATTCGCCTGTATCGCTCTCGTCGGGAAAAGTGCCCAATTTATGTATGGAGATGCTGATTCTTTGGCCAAAAATATAAATATAAATCAGCGATGGCTTGGCGATGTCTCGAAAAACCAAGACGTGTGCACTCGGACCCCACACGACCCTGATCCTGTTTTAACCCCAAACGGCTCGCTTAAATTTAGTATTGTAATCTCCGGATTGGTAGAATAAATAATTCGGTAAATTCCTTTATTTTATGCCTCTAAAATATTTGTTCATTAAATTAAGAAAAATAAAAATATATAGAATGCCTCGCAGTAGCGTTTGGCGGCTCAATTAGCGCAGTGACTAGTTTACCTAAATATTTGCTTTATTTTAATTTAATTAAGTATTTATTATTAAAGTGAATATATAACTAAATATTCTGTGAATATTTCAAGCGTCTACCTGTTGCCGTTATCAATATCGAGCAAAAACGAGCAAAAAAATCACGTTTGTTGTATGAGAGCCCCCTTAAATATTTATTTTATTCTGTTTTTTAATATTTGTTGTTATAGCGGCAACAGAAATACATCATCTGTGAAAATTTCAACTGTTTGACTATCACGGTTCATGAGATACCTACAGTCTGGTGACAGACGGACGGACAGCGGAGTCTTAGTAATAGGGTTCCGTTTTACCCTTTGGGCACGGAACCCTGAAAAAGCATAATGAGGTCAGCATTTCATATCTGACTACTCAGAGAAGAAAGGCCGAAACAAACTCAGAGGTCACAGTCTCTTTTAAAGTCCAGACATAATCTTGGTCAGATCGTGTAATGACCCTTGTATAGACCTAAATCCTAAGAACGGCAAGAAGGCACCCATCCGTCAAGTTGTGTAACCCCGTACCAACCCGACGTTAATCACGCATATACTCTGGACGAAGTTTAGTAAGTTCTCCCGGCTTTGACACCGGATGCCCGTACTAAACTAATTATACCAACTACGAGTGCCGCAAGACAGCGGTCGATGTAACTTTGTTATGTATGACACGATATTTTCGCTTATCATGTTAGTGTTTTAAGGGTAGTAGTCAACTAGTTGAGTTTGTGATTTTTTTTTTCGGTTCTTATTTCATTTATTTTAAACATAAATATTTACTGTGCTTTCGACCATCATCACTTATATTTTAGTAGCCAAAAGTATAGGAAAAAAAAAACAGAAACACAAAAAAAAAAACTATAGGTACAGGTTCGGGTTTTTCCTAAAGCTTCTATAGTGATTCATGCAATATTGATGACCGTCAACAAGCTTCCATAATACAACTCAGATGACCGTGCCTACACGGCGAATAAACTGCACCATAGAAAAGATGTGTCCGTCAACAAGCTTCCATATTACAATACTGACGATCGTGCCTACACGGCGAATAAACTGTGCATAATACAATACTGAAGACCATGCGTACACGGCGAATACACTGCGCCGTAGAAAATATGTGTCCGTCAACAAGCTTCCATAATACAATACTGACGACCGTGCCTACACGGCGAATAAACTGTGCATAATACAATACTGAAGACCGTGCCTATACGGCGAATACACTGCGCCGTAGAAAAGATGTGTCCGTCAACAAGCTTCCATAATACAATACTGACGACCGTGCCTACACGGCGAATAAACTGTGCATAATACAATACTGAAGACCATGCGTACACGGCGAATACACTGCGCCGTAGAAAATATGTGTCCGTCAACAAGCTTCCATAATACAATACTGACGACCGTGCCTACACGGCGAATAAACTGTGCATAATACAATACTGAAGACCGTGCCTATACGGCGAATACACTGCGCCGTAGAAAAGATGTGTCCGTCAACAAGCTTCCATAATACAATACTGACGACCGTGCCTACACGGCAAATAAACTGTGCATAATACAATACTGAAGACCATGCGTACACGGCGAATACACTGCGCCGTAGAAAAGATGTGTCCGTCAACAAGCTTCCATAATACAATACTGACGACCGTGCCTACACGGCAAATAAACTGCGCCGTAGAAAAGATGTGTCCGTCATCAAGCTTCCATAATACAATACTGACGACCGTGCCTACACGGCAAATAAACTGCGCCGTAGAAAAAATGTGTCCGTCAATAAGCTTCCATAATACAACACTGACGACCGTGCCTACACGGCAAATAAACTGCGCCGTAGAAAATATGTGTCCGTCAACAAGCTTCCATAATACAATACTGACGACCGTGCCTACACGGCGAATAAACTGCGCCGTAGAAGAGTCCGTCAACAAGCTTCCACAATACAATACTGACGACCGTGCCTACACGGCGAATAAACTGTGCATAATACAATACTGACGACCGTGCCTACACGGCAAATAAACTGCGCCGTAGAAAAAATGTGTCCGTCAATAAGCTTCCATAATACAACACTGACGACCGTGCCTACACGGCAAATAAACTGCGCCGTAGAAAAGTTGTGTCCGTCAACAAGCTTCCACAATACAATACTGACGACCGTGCCTACACGGCGAATAAACTGCGCCGTAGAAAAGATGTGTCCGTCAATAAGCTTCCATAGTGATCCTTATAAGACTGACGACCATGCTTACACACGGCGAATAAACCGTAGTTCATCACGGCATGAAAAATGTGTGTGTACAGAAGGCCATATCCTTTTTAGGAGTAAATTGGTAGAAATAACATCAAAGTTTATCTTAATTAACTTAAAAGTATTTGTTGATGATAATATAATATAAATTAGCACTTTAACAGCCAGGATGCGCCTTGAACTTGCTATAACACATAGAATAGAACATTATATTCATATTCACATGTACACAATTTATTAATAAGACTTTAATTAGATTTTTTGGCCATTCCATAAATATGAGCGTAGTAACTGTTTGTTAATATGAATTACAGTTATTTTTTATTTTTACACAGACTTCACAATAATAAAATTATGTGCATAATCAGCCTTTAATGTTCCCACTGCTGGGAAACAGGGCTCCCCCTTTGAGAGGGAGGGGGCGATGTCTAATGTCATGTCTTCGAATTTTTTATTGAAAATGGTGAAGGAAAACATCGTGTATTCCCTTCACCATTTTTAACACAGTGGTGATGAAATAATTTACTCAAAGTAAAGCACCTGACTGGATTCGAACCTACGACCTACAACTTGTGAGTCACAGTCGTTACCACTGGGCCACTACCACCCGTGGTTTCACCCGCATTAGTCTCGATCCCGTAGGAATATCGGGATAAAAACTAGACTAGTATAATATACCTATTTTATTTATGTATTTATTGTATTTTGTAAATGGTACACCACGGACTACCTACAGTATTTGTCTCTCCTCCCCCTATTTAATCCATCCAAAGGTTGTCTTTAAAAGATCGCTTTTAGCGATAAGACCGCCCATTGTGTCACCCTTTGCAAAAGTTCTATATTTATGTCTGTAATTTATAATGGTGTACATAATAAAGAGTATTCTATTCTATTCTATTCTATTCTATAAAAAGTATCCTATGTGTTAAGCCTGATTATAAACTATGTGTGCCAAATTTCATAAAAATCCGTTCACTAATGTTTGCGTGAAAGAGTAACAAACATCCATCCATTCTCACAAAGTTTCGCGTTTATAATATTAACAGGATTAATCCAAATTAAACTACGCGGTTGAAACCGGAGTTACTGACATATCGTGAAGTGGCAGTGGGCCGGCAATGTTTGCCGAAGGACCGATAGCCGTTGGAGCAGACGAGTCCTGGAGTAATTAAAGACCGCGTATCGACGCAGCGCAGCGTTGAACTCTTCCCGACTAGATGGATCGAAGACCTTGCAAATATGTCTGAGACAGAATGGATGCGGAAGATGGAGATCCTGGTGTTACAGCACAGCTTGGGACAGGCCTTAAAAAGCTGTGAACTGCGATAGGTTGAGTTGATAGATTGAGTGCATCCATGCATTACTTCAACACAAAGTTAAGTGTCTTATAAACAAATATCACATCAGATCCGAATCACATGACCTAGAAACTTGTAATAAAAATAAAAACTTTTTTACAAAAAAAAAAAAAAATCTAAAAAAACACCACAAAATGAAAAATAACTTTAATTTCGGAACTCAGTGTCGTTGGTTCCGCATTTTTTAGAAGTCGTTTTTTTTTGTAAAAACTTTTTTTTTTTTTTTTAGTTGTAGGTACCTACCCCACACAAATTCATATAACATTACTTGCTATGTAAATATCAGTGACAGGAAGCTATTAAGACATCATCAATATAAACTAAGTGGAAAAAAATCCTATTATCGAACACATAAAAAAAAAACTCAAAAACTCAAAACTCAAAGCATTTATTTCAATTAAACCATTTCCAGGCACTTTCGAATTGTCAAAATTAACTAGTCGGTCAGTTAGTCAGAAAGTTGAAGCTGGTTGCCCATTCCAAAACGTAGATCTCTTGGAGAAGAACGGGCAAGAAACTCCAAGGACACTCTTTTAAATTAAGATATTACAAAATCCTGAGTACAGTATTCTTGTTGCTTCTATATGTGAGAACAATGTTATGAAGAAACAATTCAAAATAGTTATAACATTAAAAAGAAGCCCTGGCAGCTAAGAGATGACCAGTCTCAACTGACAGCGCCCGTTCACGAACATGACGCATGGATCAGCACCATCCAGCTCAACCATTTTGAAGGGAACCGAATGATCCAACACACGCGCCACCATCAGTGAGACATTTAAGTGAGCATGACACATTCTCAACTGCCATGCTCTTTCAAGTCAATATAAAAAAAATTATAATGAACGGATCCATGGTTCTTACATTTACAAAATTTAAAAAAAAATGCTTCTAAATTATACAAAACTATAGTTACCAATTTATTTACGAGATGAATAAAATTTTACTAGAAAGAGGTATAAGATATTAAAGTAACAATTAAAACTTGATTGAATTAAAAATACACATTAAGTTCGAATGTCAGAAACACTTAAAAAAAAAGAAAAGAAAAAAAGGGAAGCATGTCTTCCAAATATTGAAATTTTAACTAGTGAGCCCAAGTGTCTGTGGAGCAGGACCAGCATTTAGCCAAGCATTTTTATCTACGATATAATCATCCAACTTATAGTATGCTTGTCTACATAGTGTGCGTTTAATGCATGTTTTAAATTTCTTCTCATTTAGTTGAAGAATATCGAGTGGTATTTTATTATAACACTCTACACAATAACCCATAAAAGAAGTTTTTACTTTAGACAATCTGAAACGAGGTTGATCTAATTTGTTCCTATTTCTAGTGTTAAAATTATGCCTGTCACATATCTTACTAAAAAGATGTAGATTTTTTCGAACGTACATAATGTTTTCATATATATATTGACAAGGAACCGTCATGATGTTAATTTTTTTAAACAGTTCCCTTAGAGATTCACGTCTGCTGAGGTTGTAGATAGCTCTGATAGCCCTCTTTTGCAGAATGAAGATAGATTCAATATCTGTAGCCCGTCCCCACAACAAAATACCATAAGACATGATGCTATGAAAGTAACTAAAATAGACCAGTCTCGCGGTATCCACGTCTGTTAATTGACGGATTTTCCAAACAGCGTAAGCGACTGAACTTAGCCGCCCTGCAAGTGATGTTAAGTGAGGACCCCACTGCAGCTTTGAGTCAAGCGTGATCCCCAGGAAAACCGTATTTTCGACGAATTCAAGTATCTCCTTATTCAATACAACGTGACATTCACTACTTCTAACATTCGGTAAAGTGAATATAATGCATTTAGTTTTTTTCTCATTTAATACCAAATTATTTACAGTAAACCAATTATGGACCACAAGCATAGCGTTATTTACGTCGTCAAGCTCCTGTGCACGTCTGCTTACTTTAAAAATCAGTGATGTGTCATCAGCAAATAACACCATTTGTGGTCGGTTTTCCAGTAAATAAGGTAAATCATTTATATATACTAAAAATAAGAACGGCCCCAATATTGAGCCTTGCGGTACACCCATTTTGACTTTTAAACCCAATGAATCCAACCCATATGCGTACCCCTTCAGAGGGTACAGGCGTGATGTTGTGTGATTGCGTAAACAATGCATACATATGCGATAGCAGCAATCGCGGTTGATTTGCTGGCATTTTTGAAGAGTTCCGTTCCGTTGTCTGTCTCAGAAACTCATCATCAGATCTTTACAAAATTTAAAGGGACCATTTCGGAATACACATCTTTCGAACAAGAATTTTGCAAATCAGTCATAATGACGGAGTTATGCCCGAACATACATAAAAAAAAACATAAACATCTGAATTGAGAGCCTCCTCCTTTTTTAGAAGTTGGTTAAAAAGCTTGTAGGTATGTCCTACAAAAGAACTTCCATAAAGTAACTATTTATTTTTTAATACAGCTCTGTCTATCTATCTGTTACCTTTCACGTCTTAACTCAAGCTTGGAATACCGACAGAATATGACCTCGGTTAGAACATAGCATACTTTTTATTCCAGTAGTGCGTTCCCGTGGGATCATTTCCAAGCTATTTGAATATAATTGGAAGAAATCAACAAACTCGCTTTTTTAAAAAGGCGTCGGTCTTCAGTCTTTTTCAAAGGACACAGTTTAGTGAGCTGTTAAGAATACACCTAATCAGCTCAATTTAACGACTAGATAGTTTAATAGGCATTGGACGGTCGTAGCATAAGCACGGCCCTACACAGACACAATATAGACCCACCCCTGAGCGACTGGATCACCAACATGCTCAAACAGAGGGCGGTACAAGTAACCGTAAACGACACCACAAGAGCCATCGTGGCGAAGGGCTGCCCGCAAGGGGGTGTCCTTTCGCCGCTTCTATGGAACCTGGTCGTAGACAGTCTCATAAAAGAACTGAACGACAAAGGTTACTTTACCGTAGGCTACGCCGACGACATAACCATAATAATAAATGGCACCCACGAAAACACCCTGTGCAACCTAATGCGCCAGGCCCTGAAAATAATAGAGAATTGGTGTGGAAAACACCAACTATCAGTGAACCCCACAAAAACCGATTTAGTTCTCTTTACAAAAAAGAGGAAATTGACAACACTAAAACTGCCAAGTTTCTTTGATACAACCCTAAGCCTATCAACTGAAACCAAATACCTGGGCATATTCTTGGACAAACAGCTGAATTGGGCAAAACATACCAACTACATTACTACGAAAGCCAGCATATCCCTGTGGCAATGCAAGCGTATGCTTGGCAAGAATTGGGGGATAAGCCCCAAGGTCACTCACTGGCTATACACCACAGTCATCCGACCAATCATTACATACGGCTCATTAGTCTGGTGGCCCAGAACAGACCTGAGCACAGCACAGAGAGATCTCGAAAAACTGCAGCGGTTCGCGTGTGTGGCAATCACTAGCTGCATGAGAACTACACCCACTGCTGCCCTACAGGCTATGCTTGGGCTGCCGCCCCTACACCTCATAGTGCGGGAACAGGCGGCCCTGGCTGCCTTTAGGCTCCATATATCAGGTACCCTAAGCAGAGATTCTAGGGTCAAACACACACGTCTAAAAGAAGATGCGATCAAATGGCAGCCAATGATGGCATCACCCTGCGACAAGGCCCCGAAACAATACTGCTCTCAAAAGCATTACAATATAGTGCTTAAAGAGGAGCAGTGCGACTACTCAGGCCCGAAGGAACTGAGAATTTACACTGATGGTTCAAAGACCGACTGCGGAACTGGAGTCGGAGTCTTCTCACACGACCTCAACATAAAAATATCCAGACCGCTGGGTATGCTCAACACTGTCTACCAAGCGGAGTGTGTGGGCATAATACAAGCGGCTTATTCCATAGCAGCCAGGAGAATTACGGATGCTCGTATTCGCATACTCTCTGACAGCGCCTCAGTCCTTCAATCCCTAGGGAAGGAATGCATCACATCGAATCTAATACTAGAATGTCACAATGCGCTTGAACAGGTAACTGTTCTGAACCGCAATGTAGTGACGCTACAATGGATAAAAGGACACAGCGGATCGCTAGGTAACGACGCAGCTGACGAACTGGCCAGAAGAGGTTCCAGTACGTCAGTTTGTGGACCGGAACCTATCGTGCCCATCCCCTTCAACCAACTACGCAGGTGGCTACAGGAGCACACCCATACACAAGCAGAAAGTTGGTGGACGTCGTCACCAGGCTGCAGGCAGTCCAAGGAAGCTATGCCATCATTAGATGGCAGGCTAACCAGGCGCTTATTGCGACTGGACAGGAAAGGCTTGCGCCTGGTGACGGGGACCATCACGGGACACTGCTCGCTAAATAAACACTTCCACACCATAGGAATAACGGACAGTCCCCTGTGCAGAGCATGCATGGAGGCTGATGAAACTGTTGCGCATGTGCTCTTTGAGTGCACAGGTGTCACCCAGATTAGATCAGAAACCCTCGGGACACCCAGATCGTACACAGATGTTCTAAACAAACCAGGAGACCTAATCAGCTTCTGGAGGGAGGTGGGCTGGTTGGAATAACCACCGACGGCCGCCATGGCCCACGCACAATGGTCCAACTGAAGGACTAAGTGCGGAAACCAAACCCATAACATAACATAACATAGGCATTGGACGAAATTATCAAACGTAAACTTGTTATAATGACGTTGTTTTAGCTACAAAAAGTTATTATGACACTATTTTTTATTTATTTTAAGACAGTGACATTAATTAATGCGCAGGTGCGTACTATGATTAATTAAAACTACTAAATTCTTAATTGAAAACTTTAATTTTCATTTTCAGACGATAAATTGCTGAAAGTAATTATTTAAAGTCTATAAAACCAAGTATGAGTTGAGACTTTATTTTAATTTGGCCATCGTATTTCGTTTCACAGATTTAAGCCCGAAGGATTACTGAAATAGCATTTTTTTGTGGATGGGAAATCATGTAATGACCCCTCCCGCTCTGGGTGGAGCAGAAGGGAGTGTCAGACTCTTACTGACTAAAACCCACCCGTGTTCCTTCCTTAGCCCTTTGTGTTCCGGGGTAGCGGTAACCCTTTCGGACAATCCCGCTGCCCGCTGAGATGAGACTGCGACTAGATTTTGAACATTTTAAATTATTAGAATTGGCTGCTCATAATCAGCTTACATGGTTCTTGCTGCTTGGATACAGGCCTCCTTTCAGTGAGAGTGGGTTGTAATCCACCACGCGGGCCTAGCGCGGGTTGGTGAATGTGAACTGTCTTAGAATTTTTGTTTCTAGGACATGTCGGGTTCCTTACGATGTTTTCCTTCACCGTTTTGAGAGCAGTGGTGATGTCAGATGAATGAGCAATGGTGTTGTAAAAAATCTCTGATAGATTGGCTAAAAAGCAAAAGCTTTGATGACATCGAGACTCTTTTTCAAATCATCTTCTGATAATCTGGTGATAAGTGACGCATACACAAACATACCTCCATATTCACTGACACACTCATTACATACACACACACCCTCATTTATACAGCACACCCTCAGTCACACCCACACACACGCACATACATGCACATATTTTAAGTTAATCGTTTTTGTTTCTTTGTCTTTGGTTTATTACCAAGTTATCAAAAGCCCATGTAAGCTCACTCCTACATACTGTTGTACTAGTTTTAGAAGAACGGGGCCTCATAGCACATGTATCTCTCATACTTAAAAGGAGACCCCTTTATGTAAGATAAATTGTAGAAGTTATAAAGTTACAGAAAATAAAAAAAAATATTATTATTATTTTATTATTATTATTAGATGATGTGAGCGATGTTCATACGCAAATTTAAGTGTCTGGGTTGGAACTCACGACTCCTAAGTCGGGGCCGATACCACTGGGCCTCCGCTGTTTACTGAAATATCCGAGTGTATTTTGATCGAAAAATATGTCAATAAAATCTGGTATGCGCTTAAGATTCCCAAGGGAATGTAGATTGTTACTTTATATATAGCTAGCATTTGTCTGTCTGTCCGCTTTATTGGTGAGTAGTTAAGATTTACGAGCTTTGGGAAAACATGGGGTATTTTTGGATCTTCCGAGTCTGCTGTTACAAAGTGGTGTTTCTTGGTATTTATGGCGCTACTTTTGTAAGTCAAATTCAGTACATCGCACTAACGTCTCAATGTGCGGCTCCATATTAAGAAGTAACAAATTATGATTACTAAGTTTAACTAACAAAACCATTTTCACGGTTTGTCTGGGAACGGTTCATACTTTCCTGCAAATTTTTACATCGGACTTTACACTTTTTTATGTTTTTTATTTTTTTTATTTTTATTGTATCTGATGTATGTCTCTGGTGTACCTACTGTGTGTCTGTGTTAAATAAATGTATTTTCTTTCTTTCTTAAATATTCAAAGTAAAGTCTATCAGTACGGATACTTATTGGTAAGTACTAGTTAGGGCTGGTTGTTTCAAACAGTTGGTTAACCTAACATACGTGCGTCAAATAATAACGATTACGTACTCGTAATTATTTGGGCCATAATTTTGTAATTGTAATTTGTAACAACGCTTTTGTTGGTTTGACGATAGTTAGCGCCATTATTGACGTATACGCGTGCGTCAAGTGGACGTGAACCAGACCCGCCCTTAATGTATGTAACTTGCTTAGTTGAAATATATTACTTTAGGAACATAGCTCATATATTGCTAAGGTAGAATTACTTACGTAGGTAATATGGCATTTTTTTTTCATAACATAGGCGTAAGAGCCTATACTACCTCAGCTAAAATTCACTCTTTATCTCGCTCGCACGATACTGCTCGCAGACTGAGTGAGAGCGAGACAGAGTGCGGTGCTAGGTGGCAAGCAGCGCCAATAGTTTAGGTATTTGCTTTTTACTGTGAAAATAATGGTAATAAAAAAAAAAAAAATAACATAAGACCTGCTTTATAGTTAGCTCAGTTATTATAAAAAGTTTCATGATCTAATTTGAAGTATTTTTTGAATACCAGCGGTTTATTGTTCGGTTTGGAGGAAACTTTGGATTTTTTTTCTATCGAGAAAATTTTACGGAATCGTGTTTAATTTTACGGAATCGTGTTTTCGTCTAACATAAGAACTCACATTAATCCTCAACTTTACCATATATTTATTTCAAAATTAATGCTGCAGTATTTTCGACATAACGGAGGATCATTATAAGCCATTTGAGGTAGTAGGCCCTTAACTAAATAAAAGGAGGCTCCAATCACTAGTTTTGAAAGTTTACTTGTAAAAATTATAAATCATTTTTTTTTTTTTTTATCACATAAGGAAAACATCGTTAGGGTCCCACCTGGTCTATTAATTAATAAGTAGCATAACATCACGCCGTGATTCATCTTCTTCTACATCATTTTGTTACGCAGAGGTATACCTACCTAAAAGTACACACACATTTCGATAGTTATACCTAAGCAGTTGCGGTTACCTGTAATTGAGTGTTCATTATATGATAACTTATTTATTATACAAGTTTTATTTCGTTTATTGATTTACTTCTTACTTATTAAATACATTTTTTATTATTTTTATAAAAAAAAAAAACATAAGAAAAACATTTAAAAATAGAGTCCGCCGGTTTCGGGAGAAGGGTCCAAGCTACCGGTGGGACAGGAACCTCCTCACAATGCGAGCCTTATCGAGGAGTACTGCCTTCTGAAGCAGGCCCCTGATCCAACCGCCTATCGAGACTCTCGAGAGATGTTGATCGAGGCTTTTAACTATCATGCCATTGGCCGATACGACAATCAGCACAATGACAGCCGAGCTCACATTCCACATGTCAACAACCTCGTGTGCTAAGTTGAGATATTTAATTTGTTTCTCTTTCTCAGCTTTCACGAGGTTCCCGTCATGTGGAACGGTAACATCTACAATCATTGTGCAGTGCGCTAATCGATTTATCACCACTATATCAGAAGGCCAATTCTCGTAATTTAAAACGTTCAAAATCTAGTCGTAGTCTCATCTCGGCGATAAAGAAGTGTCAAAAACTTGTCAAAACGTAGGGAAATTTGAGGTATTTTTGACAGATTGAGATTGAGATCAGACTGTGAGCAGAAAATTATGAGAATTGCCTCTCACGCCTATTTGGCGACAGTAGTTCTGTCAGTAATGATAGATCGATCCCAGTACAACGTGACATTATCAAGAACTGGGTTGGGAGATTATTGTAATGTATCTCGTTAGTGATCCCTAAATTAAATACCTAATTTCAAATTTGTTTATTTATTCATCACAATATTTATACAAGAATAATTATATTAGACGGTGACCTCCAGACTAGGCATTTGCTTGTATCTTGGAAGTCAAGATATAAATAAAATAAATAAACTCCCATGTAATAAGGGGCGAGCTTCTTACCATCAACTTGGCATAAATCTAGACTTCGAGCTGCTACTAAGAAATTCCAGATAGAAAAACAAAATAACACATAATTTTATATCACTACATAGTATAAAACAAAGTCGCTTTCCGCTGTCTGTCCCTATGTATGCCTAAATCTTTAAAACTACGCAACGGATTTTGATGCGTTTTGTTTTTAATAAAAAGAGTGATTCAAGAGGAAGGTTTACATGTATAATACATTTATATAATTTAGAAACACTAATATTTTAGAGGTTTCTAATGTGATGTCGTAAATAAACACATTTTTTTTGCGCTTACATTGCAAACGCTGGCTGAACCCTACGAGATAGATCATAATCATATGCTACAGTATTGTACACCTTAAAAAGGTCTACAAAAAGTCCGCAATAGTATATGTCTATCTTTTAGGGATAATCCACAATAACCACTTTTAATCCTTTACTTTTTACGAGAAATAATGGATTATTTACGAAGCGATTTTAAGCAATACAGCATTAATCCTTATCCAATTAAGTACCTTATATATAATACATTGTGCTTTTAATATAAATCAATATGGCCCTTTACAGCATGTAATTTAAATTAATATTTTCGAAGATATTACTGATTTAAAATGCAGGGACATAGCGGTTGCTGCGGTACCGGCCGGGGGGCCGGAGCGGCGCGGCGGCGCGTTATATAAAAAATAAATTAAAATTATTTAATTAGATTTATTAAATTACATTGAACCCGTGCGAAGCCTGAGTGGGTCACTATTAATTAATATAAGTCTGAAATGGCCAATCTGCGTTGAGCAAGCGAAGTGATCAATGCTTATGGCTTCTCTGTATTAGAAAAGGCCTTTAATGTGCCGTCGATAACGTGCCAGTCGGTATTTGTTCGAGCGGGCATGTTGTCGATGGCAACCGGCGACACGCGTCGACGGTTGTCTCTGTCGCTGACGCGTGCCGCTCGTGTGTATCAGCACTTTTCCTGAAATGGGATAGTTGTAGGTATTTTATTTATATAATGAATCAATTGACATTATTTATTAATGTCTATAGCATGTTACATGCTATTGGCGTAAATAAGTTCAATTACTTGCAAATAAGGGGCTTGCTAATGCATTATAATTATCTGATAAGTACCTCAATGTGCACTTTTATAGTTTCTAGTGACGATAATTATTATTATCGTAGGTGTCTACGTCCGCATCCATGAAATGTATGGAAATACGTAAAACGGGAGAATGGACGGCAAAAGCGTCTTCATCTTCATTATATTTCCATACATTTTATTTCCCTGTGTTTTCGTGACGTTCACGAGAGTATCCTCCGATTATAATTAATAAAAACACCTTAAGGTAAACGCAGGTATTAACGACCCCCCTAAGGCAATTTTAAAATCAACTATATTTTTTTAGTATACTGGTTCCTCTAAAGATTAATAGTTTCATTTTATATGCTAGTGTTATGTATAAAAAATGTATTTACTGAATCAAATACATTTAAATAAAGGATTATCTTGTAAAAAATAATTTACAATGTGACTTAGTCGATTGTTGCAATTACCGACCCATAAAAACGGCTGTGAAGCTATTAACGATTTTTATGCAGCTATTACCGATCGTGTATGAGAGGAGGCCTTTTTCCAGCAATGTAATGTATATAAGCTAGTGATGATGATGATTACCGATCTTAATATAATAAAACAAAATAAAAATGCAAATACTTATTCGTATTTTTTTTAGTATGGTTATTTAAAAAAAAAAAAATTTAATAAAACAAATTAGTACTTCTTAGTAATACCTATGAACTAAATAATTATAAACTTTTAATTAATCAACATAATACTATTAACACACATATATATTTTAATTTAAGGATTTCAAACTCAAGGATATTTCCTTATGCTATTGGGATCTTAATCATTTTATGAAAATTATAATATTAATAATCATCACGTTCGGCGAGTTGTGTTTTACTGTATACTTTTCACCGCTTTTGTGGCTCCATACTTCTGGAAAAAAATATAATTATAGGTATGTTTTATGTTGCTTTAGCCAAGAAGTAGCATTTATTAATAGGTACCTATTATGTCATAAAAGTAGGTGAGAAACTAAATAATCTATATACGAACGGCAATAGCTTCTTATAGTTGCAATTGCCGACCCTCATGGGTCGGTAATAAAGTATGTAAGTATAAACATAAATTGTATTACCGACTCATAAAAAAATGGTTATTTTAATTCAATTGACCTTCAGACTATAAAATAGATTATAATTGATTAATATCACAAAAATATGAACAAATGCACACTGATTTAAACACAAAAACAATTATTTATTACTGTAACCATTCAATATCGATCCTCGAAAAATATCATAACTTTGGTTAAATTGACAACGCTAAAAGGTAAAAACTAGACAAAAAAGTTTAGTCGCTAATAGATTTTTATAAAGACTGATAGCTTAGATTTAAACTGGTCTTAAAAATACTTGTGTTAGTGTGATATAATAAATAAAAGAAAAATAAAACGAAAAGTTACGTTGCTGCCATTGCCGACCCATAAGGTCGTTGATAGCTGCCACGACTAAAACTGATGAAGCTAACACCATCCCATTTTAATTTAAAGTTTAATCGTTTCAAATGACTTTTTATTAATAAAATGTCGTAAGAAATCAGGAGTTGACACTTAAATGAATACATTTAGTAATATAAGATAAAGTATAGACGTCATTTGTTTGTATAAATGTCTTAAATAGAAAAGTCACGTACTTACTTGAAGGAACAAGGGAACAGTACGACACGTCCTGCGTCCACGCTGCCCCGCAGTAATTAACGTATTTTAACTCTTTTTTGAACAGCTACTCACACTAACGTAAAAGTATACGATGCTCAAGGAATAAACGCGTGTGTAACTTTGCCTACTTAAAGCTAGAATAGTTCTAGAAAGTAAAGATTTCGAATTACTTTCATAGGTCGGTAATAACTACAGATTTTCGATGGGTCGTTGATAGCTGCGTTTACCTTAAGTGTTCTTGTGGTTTACTGCATGCTAGCAGAATTTGATTAAATTATTAGATACTTAGTACATCTGCAGACAAGCCCCAAAACAAATGAATCTCTGGATCTGGGCGGTAATATTACACGAAATGTTTCCACCTCTTTTATTCATTTCGTGTATAAGCCCATCTCTGGAGACAAAATATATCTTTTGCTTACAAATCACCACTAATGCTCGGTTCCTATAAACAAAAAAGAAACGTTTTTCTTAACAATGCATGATAACATTTTTTATTGCCAAACCGAGCATATACTTAAAAAGATTCTTAAGCTAATTTTATCTGTGATAGCTACTTCCATATGGGAGGGTTTACGATACAAAGCTATGAAGTCATTACTTCATTATTGATAAAGATTACACGATCTTAATTTTAACTAATAACAGTCCTTAAATTATAAAAATCAGGCAATATTCAGTTCCTTCGTACCTTGGATGTGTCCATTTTCATCCAAGTGATCTGCTTACCCAAAATTAAGTTCTTAAGTCATCGAGTGTCCCACTGAATACAAAATGGCTACCCTTTGTTTTGCACGTGAATAGAATAATATCGTGATTGTGCTTGGAAATAATCTTGATCAATAATTTAGATGTCACTTTATGGGCCATTCGTGACGTTTATGGAGTTTCCTTCTCACATTATTTATATTAACCCTGTTTTAAGCATCCTTCCGTGTTTTCATGAAGCAACAATCTTGATTTTCACAATCCGATTAATGCGATAACCGATATTCGGTCAAATTGGGTACTTGAACTGAAATGATTTATTTATTTATGGAGGATTTTTTTGTTTATATACAGATTAAGTTTTACTCTAGTGCACTTCTTTAATAACATGACGCTACTACATGCTTTAAATTATCGACTGAATTTAATTTGAAACTAAAGAGTTACGAAACATGTAGTTAAAGTGGCTTCTGCGCTGCCAGCAAGAGCGGTGTGGAAGTGGCGATGATTTAGGCTAACAAGATCTAATCTCAAACTCAAAGCATTTATTTCAATTAAACCATTTACAGGCACTTTTGAACTGTCAAGAAGTTGGCCAGTCAGAAAATATGAAGCTAGTTCCCTGTTCCAAAGCATCAATATGAAGCTAGTTCCCTGTTCCAAAGCATCAATATGAAGCTAGTTCCCTGTTCCAAAGCATCAATATGAAGCTAGTTCCCTGTTCCAAAGCATCAATATGAAGCTAGTTCCCTGTTCCAAAGCATCAATATGAAGCTAGTTCCCTGTTCCAAAGCATCAATATGAAGCTAGTTCCCTGTTCCAAAGCATCAATATGAAGCTAGTTCCCTGTTCCAAAGCATCAATATGAAGCTAGTTCCCTGTTCCAAAGCATCAATATGAAGCTAGTTCCCTGTTCCAAAGCATCAATATGAAGCTAGTTCCCTGTTCCAAAGCATCAATATGAAGCTAGTTCCCTGTTCCAAAGCATCAATATGAAGCTAGTTCCCTGTTCCAAAGCATCAATATGAAGCTAGTTCCCTGTTCCAAAGCATCAATATGAAGCTAGTTCCCTGTTCCAAAGCATCAATATGAAGCTAGTTCCCTGTTCCAAAGCATCAATATGAAGCTAGTTTCCTGTTCCAAAGCATCAATATGAAGCTAGTTCCCTGTTCCAAAGCGTAGTAGGTACCTATTGAGAAGAATGGTCAATAAACTCCACGGACACTCTTTTAAATAACAAAAATATTAGTTACCTACAAAATATAATAAGACTACATAATAATACTACATAATAGATTAAGGTTGTTTTACTAACACTAGGTATAAGTTTTTGTAATACTAACACACTGGATCCTAGTTATCTGAAATAAACGTTTTCTAAATATTATATATTACTCTATTATAATTAATGTTGAATTTATATGTGAGAACGAAGTAAAAAAAAAGACGTACGCGTTACAGTATTGGTCTCTCCTCCCCCTTTTTAATCCATGCAAATGTTGTCTTTAAAATATCGCTTTTAGCGATAAGTGCAGAAGAAGTGACTCAATGGACGGTCCATTGTGTCACCCTTTGCAAAATTTATATATTTATGTCTGTAATTTATATGGTGTACCTGTACATAATAAAGAGTATTCTATTCTACCTCTTATAGACTTTCGTTGTAATAGTAAAGAATGCTTCTTAATTACAACAAAACTCTACAATTAACCCCCCCGGCTGCTATTTGAGATTGAAAATACCAAAAATCATATTTTCATTACAAGACATCTATCTATACTTATAATAAATCTGTAGAGAGGTCAATTCTGTACATGAAATATATTTCCAAAATAACTATCAGCGGGTGATTAGTGATCGATACTGACGCCAAAAATGCAATCAGTAAAATTTTTGACTGTCTGTCTGTCTGTATGTTCGTTATAGAGACAAAAACCACTCGACGGATTTCAACGAAACTTGGTACAATTGTTCTTCATACTCCTGGGCAGGTTATAGTATACTTTTCATCACGCTACGATCAATAGGAGCAGAGCAGTGAAGGGAAATGGGAAGTCGCTGGCAAAAGCTAGTATATCATATTTTTAAAACATGACTTTCGCTGTAATAGTAAAAAGTGCTCAATATGCTGTTTCCCATAAGAAAACAGTACTTTTTTATTCTGGCCAGCACTAATTTTTGGGTATAAAATGTTCGACACTTAAATGATCTCCTTTAATTTCATTGTCGAAAATGTAAAACGAAGGAAAAGGATTTATCAGCGCGGGATTAAAACCTTAAACTTGATTGATACATCTTATAGGTATATCAATCAGCTATTCAGAGACACGGGTTTTTGAGAGTCATTACATAAATCCTTCAACACCTACAGGACTATTGATTCTGAAGACAATTTTGTTGATTGATTTTTTAGAGATAACATTTCAATCAACTCGTTTTTCGGACGAATTTGTGATTGAAATTTAAGTTTATAGCACACTTAAATCTAATTGAAGATTTCAATCTAATTTAGAATAGTCCTCTATCTTATTTTCAAAATGAGTTCAGACGAAATTAACGTAGAACAAGAGCATTATTTTCTTGATAGTCTTGATATTTTTGTATGAATAGACCAAAAAAAGAATATTCTGTCTATGATTATATAAAAATAATTTGGCTAAGTGGGGATAGAAGGTGCTTTCGCTCATTTCATCTAAACCAACCTTAAGATTACTACAATGATCTATTACATAGACAATACAAATACAAAATGTTTATTTCTGTACCAACTAGTATACATTAGTTTATGATTGGAGCCTCCTTTTAAGCATGTTGACGCCTGTGTTAGGAGACTCCACACTTCCATAGCTTTGGTTGTTTTACTCAATTTTTTATTATTTTTTTTTATTTATTTATTTTTTTTCTTGAATTTATTAGATTTATAAGGACATTAATGTGGGTGTGTTGGGTGTGCGGAGTGTGTGATGTGTGAGAGGTGTGTGAGGTATGTCGAGCGAGTGTGGTGTGTGATATGTTTGAGGTATGTGAGATGTGTGACATATCGAGTCCCTTTCTCAGAAAGCACGCTAGGCCATTGGTTCCGGCTGTCATTCGTAGATCTTGGACAATCATTACGGATAGTCAGAAAGCCTGACAACCAGTCATACTAGGCCAGATACATAGGCAGTCGCTCTATGTATACAGGGTGCATTTGATATCATGGGCATTATTTTAACCTAAGGTACTACTTATGATACTAATTGCATTAGGGCTACTATTACGCAAATCAAAAATATTATTAATGCAAGTATGGAAAACCTTAAAATGTAGTAAGTCATACAAAGTATCAAATTAGTTGCGCTTCTCGATAGCAAATGCGTAGGTACACTACGCCGTACGCGCGTCATTGGGCGTGAATTCTTTGACCCCGCCCGACTCACGTGACATTCGTAAGTTGCCAATGAATTGATTCATAATAAATTCCAATTTTCCCTTCGTACTTTGCCGGCTTAGGACGGTCAAAACTACGTCAACTAACATACATTAAAAAAAAACATTTACGTACCTAGCTTGTGGATTGTTTTGAAAAAACCTTATTTGTCGGTAAAGTGACAGAGGGTAAACGGGTGCTCTTCCACGAGCTTGTGCATGTGCTGGCACGTGAAAAGACGAAAAATCCAACAGGTTCTGAGTGGTTCTGGTGGAATGAGACCCCGTGAAGGAATAGGGTCGTTCGGGTAGCGCCGATGGAACATTTCACGAGTTCATACTAAATTTCTTGCGCGATCGTAAATTACAACCATTTGTGGGTATTGTTGGTTGGTGTACCTAGCCTGCACATTACGCGGTCGAGGCATCGTGTACACAAACACACACACAACTACTACACTAACACTTAATACACTGCAATCCAAGCACCGTATGCCGCGAGCGGCGAGTACGGCGATTACGTCACGGGATCAATAAATCAATTACGCGTCAATGCACCTGCGCAGTCGTTATGACACTGGTTCCGGGTTCGTGACTTCGTGTTGCGGCGGGAAGCATACCCCGCGCGGGGGTGATATTCGTATTTTTGCGAGTGAGGGAGTGGGACGGAGAGAGTTCAGGGAATCCCGCCGGACGGAATGTCTTGTAGCCCATTGTTATTATTACTTGTAAGGAAAAACCCGCGCGCGCGCAGGTGATGTTTGTTTACATTTCGCTTTGCGCTGTACTGCGCTTTAAGATTTTGATATTTCAACAATTATTGGCGTTAACGAAGTATTTTGTTTTAATTACTTTAAGTGTTTATTTGCAATAATAAGCCTTGTGCAATTTGACTTACTACATTTTTAAGGTTTTCCTTACTTGCATTAATAATATTTTTGATTTGCGTGTTAATAGCCCTAATGCAGTCAGTATCGTGAGTAGTGCCTTAGGTTAAAATAATGCCCATGACTTCGATTCCACCCTGTATAATACTGGTATTCAGCTGCATCCATTTAAACCAGAAGCCAACCCCAACATAGTTGGCACAAGAAAGAAAATACTTTTATTTGCGGCAAACATAACGCATAAAAAAACTCAAACAAAAAAGAAAACAAAATAATTTTTAAAAAAAGGCAAGCCATATTGATTTTTGGTAGGTAATCAGGTCACCTGATGAAAAGTGAATGGGTACTTACTACTGCTCTCAAAACGGTCAAGGAAAACATCGTGAGGAAACCGGTATGTCCCATGACATGTGACATCTACCAACCCGCACTGGGCCCGCGTGGTGGATTACGGCCCACTCGCTCTCACAGAGAGGAGGCCTGTGTCCCAGCAGTGGGAACATTATAGGCTGATTATGATAAGCACATGAAACGCTAATAGTTCAGCTGTCTTTTCACCAAACGATTTAAAAAGCCAGCACATCAAGCTACCCGAAACTGTCAAATTTTCCCAATCAACTTTGAACCTTATGCTTCAGTAATAAAGTCGAAAATCTATTCAAGAACTTTGACAGATTGTAGTAGCTTTATGTGCTGGCGCCTGTACAGACACCAGCATATCTTTATCGCTAAAGTATAGGCTTCAAAGTCGATTGGGAAAATTTGACATTTTCGGGTAGCTTGATGTGCTGGCGTCTGTACCTACGTGAAAAGTCGTATTTTTTTTCCAGGTAATCTACAACTTAGTCATCATCAGCTGAAAGAAGTCCATTGGTTCCCACATAGGGTTCCCACAAGCATCGTCATTTTGATACCTCCAACTGAACTTGAAAGTACTCTGACAATGTAGGTGTTTCATTATACTCAAAGTTTCAGCTGAAAGACATGGCTGAAATGTGAGATGATCTTAATTGGTAAGTGAACAATTTGTAAAGCAATTTAAATTTATCTAAAAGCAATTATGTGCTTACCGAATAGGTTCAGGGGCTTAACGTTATTATTAGAAAATAAAATCACTAAACAGCTTCACGACTTTGTTCTATATAAGGGTAGGTTTATAATACAGCCTCATTGTGTTAGTTATGTTTATGTTCCAGACCCATGAAATATGGAGTAACCGTTTTATTTTATTTATTTTTCAATGAAAAAATCAATATTACTTTACCTGATCTGTAAAAAAAACTTTTACTTTATCTACTTGCCAAAAAATCTTATTCCGATGAGTCCGAGTTACGGCAATACCCCTTGAACATTTTCACAAACATTTATGTCCCTAAACAGCATAGCATAAATCCCAATATTTGAGCCCTATTAAGAGGCCTCTTACAAACATGCGCGGAGATGCATGATTTCGTTGTTGAAATTGAATACTATTTATTGGTTGGTATAAATAGCAATTAATTGGTAAAGATAATTCGTTTTCTCTTCTACAACAATAATAAAGCGATTTTTTTATTATTTGTCTATTTATTTAGCAATAATCGTTCTCCTGATGCATGTTTAGGCAAAAACTCATGGAGAGCTGATTTGAGAGCTCGAATTTGCAGATTCTGTTGAATATAATCCATCAAAACAATTTTTTTTCATATCACAAATATTATAAACTCGAATAATAATAGATTACATTTTTGTCATATGTCTTATACTTAAATAAAGAAAAAAATACTGAACATAATTCAATTTTCTACTGGAAACAAGTCTGAATATCTCCGAACGTCTACATCATTTTCACGCAATATTTATATCAATTAAAAAAAAAACAATTATTGATACTCTGATTTTTTAATAAATAAAATAAAAATACTCTCTACTCTCCAGCCAATGCGAGTGCGTGCAGCGGCGCGCACTCGCATTGGCTGGAGGCCTTAATTTATTGAGGCATCCACAGCCAACCCTGGTTAAGAAGACAAAAATCTCATAGGTTGAACTGCGAGATGCCATTTATAACCAAAAATAAAAAAGGTGCGCGCAGAGTACCAAAATGTAAGAGGACTGATGATTTAATACAACACGCCATCAGCGATCTAGGTAGTTTCAGTTTGACTTACAGAGATTAACTCAGCACTGCTTATGTGAGTTTCAGACGCAAATAATGAGCGTTTGAATATTAAACTAAGTGTTAATATTGCTTGAAAGTTTTTATTTGAAGTGCAAGTGTGTACTTATGTGTTTTATTAAGGCGGTTATTTATCTATACTAGTATAATTTTATAAAGAGAAAAGATTTGTATGTATGTTTGTAACGAATTGGCTCAAAAAATACCGGACCGATTTTAGAAATTCTTTCACCATTTGAATGCGACATTATCACTGATTAATATAGGCTTTTTTAATTGCAAGAAAAAAAATAATGTCCACCCGTGCGAAGCCGGGACGGACCGCTAGTTTATTTATAAGCTGGCTGTTCGTCTGCGATCCAGGATGAAAAGTTTTATCGTGAAAGTGTAACAAATAAACAAGTTTACTTTCGCATTTATAATATTAATATATGCAGTTAGGATTAGGTTTAGGAGTCCGTGTCTACTCAGTGAGACAGTTTTACTTATTTTTATTTTTTATTGTTGAATGGAGTGCTCTTGACCTCGATTGCTTGTTGAAAAGCGATGGATGAGGTCTATGATGGAACGAGCGTGTCCAGAAGATGCCAAAGGCACTGGAACTCCCACGCAACGACGAAACACAGCAGGCTGCTTGACGCCGGACTCCGGTGGGAGGGTGGTCGCAAACCAGGCAGGCGTTAGCCTTACCGCCGAAGGGAAAGAATTGGTCAGTCAAATAAGATGTCAGATAATATGACTGTCCAGGATGCGCCGAGCGCTCGGTTCAGTTGAGTAACTGGCGGAACTAACTGCGCTACACGAGGAGGCTTCTTCATGCATCCCAAAACATAATCAGTCAAACAGTGTCGGGGTGGGGCTGTTCTATAACCCACTGCAAGTTGAAGCAATACACTATGATTGAAAGCTATTGCAATGAATTACGGAGTGCTGTTAGTATTAGGATTATTGTACGCCAGAAAAAAACATTAAAACCAGGCAGCCGTGGAATGGAGGGTTGCATATTAGAAAATCAAAACTTTCTCGAGCAAATTTCAAAAGAACAATAAACGAAATAACAAAATTTAAATGACCAAATGTTTTATTTACAAAAAAATTAAAATCCCAATGTACGTGACATCAAATGAACGACTGATCAAAAGTTGCTAGATGTAATTTTAAAATATCAAATCATTACTAATCAAATTACATAATCACAAATGACGACTGAATAAATTTGCTAGATGTAAATATAATAATAGCCTCCCCAACCGATTTCGGTCACGGTGACCAATCTCATCGGAGATTAGCCAGGTACGCAGGAGATATTATAGTGCACAAGTGTGCGCGCAGACACAGGTGCACTCCCTCTTCCCTCACTCTCATAGTCCGATGGGACGGCAATCCGACATGACCGGAGAGAGATCAGGCGCAGGACCAACGGCTTAACGTGCTTTCCGAGGCACGGGGGTATTAAACCGCCAACTTCCAAACTCCGGACTGTTACTAAGAAATTCCTAATGGAAAAACTCAATAACACTTTGAGTGTAACCACACGGGCGGCGCGGCTGCGGCGCGGCGCCGCTGCGGTTCTCTACATACGAAAATGCATTGTAGCCACATGGCGCCGTGCGGTGTGCTCCGGCGCCGCGCCGCGCGCGCATCGGAATCGAGACGAGGCGGGGAGGGGTGTAAGCAGTGCGGAGCCGGAGCGGCGCCGCTCGCCTCGCAGTTGTTTGTTTGCGCAGCATAGGGAAGGACGCATGCTGGATTAAGGGCAACCCCTCATTTTGCCGCTGCTGCGGCGCCGCCGCGGCTCCGTAGAACGTTGCGACGCCGCTCTGCCCGTGTGGTCGCCAGCGCGGCGAAATGGCTTACGGTGCGGCGCCGCACCGCCCGTGTGGTTTGCCTCTTTGTCCGGGAATCGAACCCAGGGCCCCACGCTCAGCAGTCGCGCTTGCAACCACGAGACCAACGGGACAGTTGTAGATGTAAATATAAGTACCTACCAAATCATAACTAATCAAATTTTATAATCACAAATGATTTCTTATTAAGAATTATTGATTTAAATGTAGGTATACTTATATTTGTAACCTGCGGTGCTATCTATAAGGCCGATCTTGGGACTTGTGGCACCTAGACTTGGGTTAGGTTTGGTTCCTTTAAACCCTGTAGACAGAAATAGGGGCCCCGCGTAGCGGGGCTCCGTCGACTACGTCTTATTTATTATTGCTTGTAAACCAACTTAGATCTTAGATCCATTTTGACCTTTAAACGATTTGGTCATTATGTTAATAAATAATTTAAACATTGATAGTCCAGACTTTGGTCAGCTGAACTTTTGATCAAATGACCATCGTTATTTTAAACTTTGTTGATTTGTACGTTGTTCTTTTGAAATTTGCTCAGGAAAGTTTTGATTTTCCAATATGCAACCGGAATGGAGCGTGATTATACGCACAAACTATTCATAACAGAATCATTATTTTTTAAACCCCTTAAAATACTAAATCAATTTTTATTCCTATGTTGTTGCTTTATATAAAAACAAATATTTAAAAGCAATTAAAATGATTGAAAAAACATAAACTTTATTTATAACGTGCTTGAAAAATGATTCCAAACAAATGGGCATGTCATTAATTCTGCAAATAAAAGGCACAGTATAATCCAAACTTCAGAAGTTCAACTTCATAATCAATATACTAATAACAAAGCTGAATAGTTTATTTGTTTGTTTGAATTTATTATAATTTGTGCATGTTTTGTTTAATAATTTGTAGAATAATCTATACTTATAATACATCTGTAGAGAGGTCAATTCTGTACATGAAATATATTTCCAAAATAACTATCAGTGATCGATACTGACGCCAAAAATGCAATCAGAAAAATTTTTGTCTGTCTGTCTGTCTGTCTGTCTGTATGTTCGTTATAGAAACAAAAACCACTCGACGGATTTCAACGAAACTTGGTACAATTGTTCTTCATACTCCTGGGCAGGTTATAGTATACTTTTCATCACGCTACGATCTATAGGAGCAGAGCAGTGAAGGGAAATGTTGGGAAAACAGGATTTCTTTTTAGGTGAAGTAGTAATAGGTTAGTAGTAGTTAGTTAGTAGTAGGTAAGTTTTGGTTAATTTATGTTCAGTTTTTTTTTAATATTAAGTAGGTAAAAGCGTAGGTACTTTTATTAACTATAAGTAGGTTTTATTATATATTATTTTATATATTAGACGTAGTTATATATTTTTAGTTATTCAAGCCCCAAGCGGACGCCGGCGTCCGCCCGCTATTGTCTTGAAAAACGCGTTGAATGAGAAATACGCGTTCTCAAGAATCGGCAGAAGAAAGAGCACATCGGTTAAACTCTATGAGAGTTAGTGCCTCAATTTCCGGAAGTCATTATTCCACGCGGACGAAGTCGCTGGCAAAAACTAGTCCTTAATAAATATACCAACCTATAATAGCCTCCCTGACTGATTTCGGTCACGGTAGCCAATCTCAACGGAGATTAGCCAGGTATTATAGTGCACAAGTGTGTGCACAGATACAGGTGTACTTTCTGTTCCTTCACTGTCATAGTCCGACGGGACGGCAATCCGACAGGACCGGAGAGAGATCAGGTGCAGGACCAACGGCTTTACGTGCTTTCCGAGGCACGGGGGTACTAAGAAATTCCTGGAAAACTTTTTGTTTTTGTTCTTTTTGCGTCATGTTCACCCCAAATAAACGTATTTTGTATTTTTTTTTTAACATTGCACAAAAATAATTTCTGGGAAATAACTTTTATTTTTGGTGTGATTTTCTGTTTTCGGTAGTACACAATGTAACGCATGCAAAACATTGTGCTTATGGGTGAATGCAGCGATACAGGGGTCGTTGGGGTATTTAAAGTTGTACTATAACATGAACATATTGTTTTCGTAAAAAAACGTTAGTAAAAGTTGTTATTTTGTCCTTCAATATCTCCGTAACCAGAATTCGGTTGAGATTACCAGGTTCCCAGTTCCTGGGAATGCAAGTGACCCTCGGATTCCTTAAGTGTCTTTTTACACCCGTTGTCATTGGATTGACTTATACGAATATGTACGTCAATTTACGTTTGTTAAAATACAATGAAATAAAAAAATATTTACTATATGAAAATACAATATAAGATGAGAAAAAGATGTTGTTAGTATAATGACAATATAAAATATCAGTTATTCACATTATCAACTAGTATTTATCTACTGGAGTTCTCATTCGAGTTACCACGTTTGCTACATCGTACGAAGTTTTCCTTCTGATCTATTTACTGGGGATAAAAGTTGTAGTACTTAAATATCGATTTCTCATAGTTATCAACATTTTTAAATTGACTAAACAAACACCATCAATCATCTCATTGAGTCAAATTGTGATAAATAGTTGAAGCATTATTTACTTTTAAAGCAAATTAATGTTTAATTTAGAGATTTTCGAGTTAAAATAAATTAATTGGCTGTAGTTCACATTCATTGTTTTTGGTGTTTTATAATGATTACTTTGTTTTTATCAATTAATGTTAATTGACATCACAAAGGGGCAAAGCAACGTCTTTAGAAACAACAAGCTTCTGTTCGCGGGAAATTTCTTGTTCCCCCGACCCATCACTCTCGCGCTATCACTTTATCACTTCGTTTTTGCTCTGCATTATTTCTGACTTTTTGTCTTTTTGCTTGGCTCCTACGAGTCATAGCGTGATTATAAATAGCCTATAGCCTTCTTCAAGAATTGGGCTATCAAATGCAAAATTATTTTTTCAAATCCGTCTGGCAGTTCTAGAGATTATCCCATAAATACAAACTTATAAAACAAACAAATTGTAACGCTATATAAATATTAAGTATAGATGTCAAAACTTTCAAACAGTGACATACTAGGGCACTTGTCCCTCTGTCGACTAGGAAGGGCCTAGCTATCGACTATTTTCTCGCTCACGAAACCTAGGTATAGATAATTCAACTCATCTGTGCTCGCGGCGCTATTTGTAGGTAAAGCGATTAGGACACGTTTTGCTCGTAGTACCGTGTCAGTTAAATAGATGCATATATTAATAGTTGATCGCGAACTATAGTTTATAGCAGGGATAAGAGATATCAAATAAAATACGCGCTCAGTGATGCTCGTTTGACGGGCAGAAGAAGAAAGAAAGAAAATACGTTTATTTGCGGTATACAGGGTGTCCCTGGAAATATGGATCAAATCAAATAGGGGCGTGGGCAAAGTCATTTCCAAACTTTTTGATCCTGAGAATGTTGGTAAATTTTTTTACGGTTCAAAAGTTATGACCAACTTTTGTTATTTTGAATCACTTTGCATAGTGCTCAAAGAACAAAATCTTAAAAAAAAAACTACCAGGAACTGTCAATTTAAGTTTTTTAGACAGCCCTGATAGTTTTTTTGATTGATTTTTTTCTTTGAGCACTATGCGAAACGATTGAAAAAAATTGGTCACAACCTTTGAACCGTAAAATAATTCACAATCATCAATCATTCTCAGGACCAAAAAGTTTGGAAATGACCTTGCCCATGCCTATTCGATTTGATTCATACTTCCAGGGACACCCTGTATATGACGCATAAAAAGAACACAAACACATGCGTCACATACTCACATCCACGCAAAATGGCCATCGCTCAGCATAATGCTAAGACGAGACGACGAGACAGATCACCAGCGCTGGTTTTCAGCCGGCATTGACAGCCGTCATTGACGGATGACGTCAACCAGTGCAGCATACGACTAGATTTAAATAAAAAACACTTGCTGACAGACGACGTTCGGTACATACTCATCAACAAAACTATCCGAACTACACACTCGCTGCTAGTTGCTCGCAAACTCGTTCCTAGTTGCTAGTTCTCATCGCTTCTCTCTAACCGTTGGGGGTGGGACTGATGCCCAAGGGAGAATAAACCGTGTAAGAATAGAATACCAAAATTGTGCGTGCAGCATCGTGCACTTGATACAAGTAAAATAAAGAATAAGAGAGATTAGACAAAGGCGGACTTAAGGCGGATTATCTTCTTAGAATAAAGAATAATAGAGATTTAGTATGAGACGCAGAGAGAGACATATCTTTCTTTTCTTTCATGTAACGAATCGTGCCTAAATGTGACGCGTCCTTGAAATTTCACTCTCAGTTCTCGTCTAATTATTATCTCTACAAACATAAATGCGTTTCTATGTAAGTATGTATGTGACAGTCACACAATACAACTAAATAATCCCTGCGAAATCAAAACTGATAGTTAGCGCTGACCTTTATGTGTGACAATTCCCGCCAATTATTTCGCGCTCCGCCATATTGTCCGCCATATTGGACGCTGTTATCGGCGATTATTATCTTTTACGATTACTGCTATCCTGGACGAAGCCCGAATCAATTTTAATATGGGTTATATTTGCGACCGAAATCGACTATTTAAATGCATTCGAGTTAAAAAAAAAAACTCTTTATGGTTCTTTTTGCATGTTCTGTATTTAAAAAAAAACGAGTGTGCTTATGACCCCACGACTGAAGTGAAACTTCTTATCTTGCTTTGAATCTGTTGTCACACACTTTTTGTGCACAATTTCCGTACGTAATTTCTTCTTAGTTGGTGGTCCTGGAGCATCGCTTTCATACTCAGAGTCTGTGTCACTTCTTTCCATAATTTGTTATTATTTACCCGAAAATTCACAAAACATGAACTCTAAAATGAATTTACAGTTTTATTCACTTTAAACGTAGAATATTGAATGTATTGAACAAAATATTAATTCATAAAATTGTTCAAAACGAAATAGAATTACGAAAAATAACCAAAGAATCACCGTTCGCGCAACGCTAGTAAACTCGCAAACGAACTACTGACTGAAATATATATATATTTCATTTACTAGCTATAAGAGAAAGAGAGAAAGAAAATGTGCGCGCGCACTGCTCTCTCTTGCTCCTACACTGTGATACAGACAATAAGCCTGCAGTGTGCTTAGATATACGGAACGTATTTGGCTATGAGAGGAAGAGAGAAAGAAAATGTGCGCGCGCACTGCTGTCTCTTGCTTATATCCCCCACTTAACTTCCGTTCGCCTTGCCCGATCACACTTTTCGTAACGCTTACGTCACGCGTTCGCCAGCTTACTCCCCAAGTCAAGCGTGCGTAAAGAAGTTTCACTTCAAAAACGTATCCATTTTACTTGATTGAAAATTTCTAAATTATTCTGTTATTGTTTGAAATTGGAATTTCGTTTAATTACCTATCTGTTTTCTTTTTGGTGGTGGTTGTGATTTTATCGTTTTATGCCGTTACTTTAAAACAATATTTTTATTAAATTTTTGCCATATCAAGCATCCGTGTTTTTATGAAAATGTTCGCTATTTCAGTTTTCCTGATTCAATATTAATTTTGCTTTCAATGAAACACCCACCTGATTGGGTTCAGGTATTTCTTTACCTTACGGTACCTATTAAGATTTTCATTAACTTTTCTTTAGTTTCAAAGCACAAGTTATTATGAGGAAAAATACATACACGAAATATGGCTCAATAAGAATAGCCATTATCTTATACTGCATTGAACTGTAATACACAAACATGATTCTTTCTACGCTTGATCATAATCATTTATTAAGACTGTGCCGACCGTACAGTGGCGCCCTCATCGTTTGTTTGGTTATTTCATACAATTTAGAATGAAAATGCAGAAAATAAGCACGATAAGTTGTGCTTCACAAGATTATACGTTAATATTATTAGAAACGGTAGTTTTATATTGTTTAGTTTCATTATAATCCTTAAAACGGATAAAAGTGGCCACTATATTCCGTTTTAAGGATTATAATAAAACTAAACAATATGAAACTACCGCTTCTAATAATATTAACGTATAATCTTGTGAAGCACAACTTAACGTGCTTATTTTCTGCATTTTCATTCTAAATTGTATGAAATAACCAAACAATCGATGAGGGCGCCACTGTGCGGTCGGCACAGTCTTAATCAGAGTATGGTACCTACATTTAACCGTCTGGAAAAAACAGGATATAAAAGATGAACGAAGTAAAAGGCTAATTAGCACAGAAATATCTTTCTGTGCTAAAATTTTTTTCTTCTCTTTTAGAAATGTATATAATGTAAGTACTTGTTTATATCTATATCTATACTTATAATAAATCTGTAGAGAGGTCAATTCTGTACATGAAATATATTTCCAAAATAACTATCAGCGGGTGATTAGTGATCGATACTGACGCCAAAAATACAATCAGTAAAATTTTTGTCTGTCTGTCTGTCTGTATGTTCGTTATAGAAACAAAAACCACTCGACGGATTTCAACGAAACTTGGTACAAGTGAAGGAAAATGTTGGGAAAACAGGATTTCTTTTTAGGTGAAGTAGTAATAGGTTAGTAGTAGTTAGTTAGTAGTAGGTAAGTTTTGGTTAATTTATGTTCAGTTTTTTTTTTAATATTAAGTAGGTAAAAGCGTAGGTACTTTTATTAATTATAGGTATAGTATAGCATCTATCTACTACAGACCTGTATATACTTACACTTTACATACATTCACATTTATTCATCCCACTCTTTTATCATGTTTACATCTTATTTTTGTGAATCGGCCTAAAACGATTCATTTCCTTATATAATTACCAAATTAAATATTTCTATAGTTTTCATTGTTATGACATTTACGTCAGGCTGTCAAACTGCTATTACTTTTTTCTGTTAATTTTCTTTCGTAATTTCTTACTGGCTTAGTCCATGAAGGTTGCTTTTGATTTGTATAATTTTAAATTAATTTTATATTAGCTCAAATATTGTATTTTATAGATAATTGTGACTGTTTATTGAATAACTGTATCATAATTTAAATTTATAAAAATAATTAACACTCTCTCAGTATTCATCAAAGAGGTTATTAAACAAATATTTCTGGCCGCTTCAAGCTAATGACAGGAGCATATGTTATGAAGAAAACTTCAATTTTGGAAAGAGCTAAAAGAAATGAAGATGGAAAAACAAATGGGAGACTCATATAAAAGGACCTCTGACACATTATTTGGATGATTCTGCTCTGGTTTCACTCAAAGAAACATCTCCGCTACAGACCACGTCCAATTACTAAAGGAAAAGTACAACAGAAGTCAAGCCTTAACTAAACTTAACTAAACTACTATTTTGACTTCATATCTTGACGGAGTGACTACGCTGAAGTCCAGAGGACCATCTTCTCTTCATCTATTCTCCACTATCTATCACTACTGTGACCTGTGGCTTCGCACTTGAAAAAAGAAAAACGGACTGCAACTACAAAAACCTCTCTTCTTTCTACTGAGTGTTATTGGTATTTTTTTTAATCATTTATGTATTTTTTATCTCTAATTATATTGTTCAAATTTACTTCATACCCTTTTATTTTGTTAGGTTAGTAGATTTGTTACAATAGGTATTATTAATTATAGTAGTTATAGGTATTTAGTTTTAAGTGAAGTAGGTTTCATTATATATTATTTTATATATTAGTCGTAGTTATATATTTTTAGTTATTCAAGCCCCAAGCGGACGCCGGCGTCCGCCCGCTATTGTCTTGATAAACGCGTTGAATGAGAAATACACGTTCTCAAGAATCGGCAGAGGAAAGAGCACATCGGTTAAACTCTATGAGAGTTAGTGCCTCAATTTCCGGAAGTCATTATTCCACGCGGACGAAGTCGCTGGCAAAAGCTAGTTTTATAATATTTCCTATTGTTTTCGCACCGGGGTTTTAGTGTATTTTAATAACAATTATTATACTTCTTTATAGCTAACAACTTTGACTGCTGTTATGAACGCCTCTATGACCTAACACCAAAACTAGAGTAGAACATGTTACGTGAAAAAGATGAGGAATGAGAGTGCCATGAGAAAGGAATGGCACACATGTCTTTGGAGAAAGAATCATCATCATCTGCCTGCCTTTTCCCAACTATGTTGGGGTCGGCTTCCAGTCTAACCGGATGCAGCTGAATACCAGTGTTTTACATGGAGCGACTGCCTATCTGACCTTCACAACCCAGTGTCTCGGTAATACGATACCCCTTGGTAAGACTGGTTGTCAGACTTTCGGGCTTCTGACTACCCGTAACGACTGTCAAAGATCCACAAATGACAGCCGGGACCAACGGCTTAACGTGCTTTCCGAGGCACGGAGGGATCTTGGTATGTAAAGACGGTCACCCATCCACAGACCTACCGCGGCAAGCGTAGCTTAACCTGTTCGATCGACCTGCACGGCTGTTATTATTTAGCCACGGGCCCCTTCTTTGGAGAAAGAATATTGGAAATAAAAAAATATAGCTTTATTATGTATAATTTTTTTTTAATAATATGTCTCTTTTTATTTGTGTGTGACTGCCACAACTTGGCTTTTCTTTAGTTCTGGGCCTTAGAACTGGCGTCATAAGGTTAGGGGCACATGTGAAATAACATGAATCACTATCTTCGATCAGCACGAACCTCAAAATCAAAATCCTCACGAACTCATTCTCTTCAAACCTCCTGAGCCTCCTCCTGATTGGGTTTTTCTGATATTTCGGAATTTCTGATATGAAATTATCGAATGTTTAGCTATTTATTATAAACTAGCGACCCGCCCCGGCTTCGCACGGGTGCAATACTGATACTAAGTACAGGTATTTCAAGAATGCCAGCACGCGCCGCCGCGGCCGGTACCGCAGCAACCGCTATGTCCCTGCATTTTAAATCTGTAATATCTTCGAAAATTTTCATTTAAATTACATGCTGTAAAGGGTCATAATTATCTATACTAAATGCACAATATATTTAAGGTACTTAATTGGATAAGGATTAATGCTGTATTGCTTAGAATCGCTTCGTAATTAAGCCATTATTTCTCGTAAAAAGTAAAGGATAAAAAATGATTATTGTGGGTTATCCCTAAGAGATAGACATATATCATTGTGGATGTTTTTGTAGACCTTTTTAAGGTGTATAATACTGTAGTACATTATTTTGACCTATCTCGTAGGGTTCAGCCAGCGTTTAAAAAGTAAGCGCAAAAAAATGCGTTTATTTACGACATCACATGCATGCATGTATTATACAGAGTTGATACGACCGAGGGGCATTAAATTACACTACGTATACTATACGTGTTTAGTATTAATTCGATAAGGTATAAAAATAAAAAGCGCCAAAAATGAGAATTTTTTTTTTCAAACAAACTAAATAGCTTACAAATCAGAGTAAAACGCAACCACCCTTTGTAAGTAAAGGAAAAACCCAAATTTCATAGAAACTTGGACCTGGCGACTGACCTTACAAAGTGGCAACGTCGCACGCGCGCCGGGGCGCGGCATGTGTTATTTCGTGTCGAAGCGGGCGGCCGGCGGTGGCGCGGGCGGCGGCTTAGGCCTCCGCTCGCGCTGGCTGTTATGTTAGATAGTTTTGAAGTACGCCGACAACAAAAACACTAAATTTTTAAAGTCTCTATGTGTCCTCCATTCACATTAATGCACAAATTATACCGACGGAGAATATTGTTATTTAGTTTTGTAATTAAATCACTGTCCGTCGCTAAGCACTTTAATTTATGAAATGCTAAAATAATCCTGTTTTTTAGTTCAACAATTGTATTTACCTCGGAGGCATACACTTCACCCTTAATGTACCCCCACAAAAAGAAATCCATGGGAGTGAGGTCCGGAGATCGTGGTGGCCACCGAACAGGTCCGAATCGACCGATCCATTGCTGCTCAAACATTTCTGTGAGCCGCTCCCTGGAAGCCATCACAGAATGTGGAGGCGCACCGTCCAGCTGGTACCACAACTTGCGATGAACGGCTAAAGGTAGTTGGTCAGTGTACTCGGCCACAGGACCACTTAATAAATCTAAAAATTTCACCGCTGTAAGGGTGCCGTCAGTAAAAACAGGGCCGATAATATTATTATTATGGATACCAGCCCACACATTGAGAGAAAATCTGTACTGGTGTTCAGATTCTCGAAACACGTGTGGATTTCCCAAACTCCAGTACCGGAGGTTTTGCCGATTCCAGATGCCGTTCCGAGTAAAAGTACACTCATCGGTCCATATTACATTTGTTAAGAAATGGCGGTCTTCGGATGTTTTATTTAATAGCCATTGGCAGTAACTGTTCCTGATCGGTAAGTCTCTCGATAACAAAGCTTGCACCTTCCGATATTTATAAGGTTTGCGTTTGTTACGTTTTAGAACCTTGTGGATGGTTCTATGGCAACATCTAAACTGCCGGGCGGCTCTGTGCAGACTCGTTGTCGGGTTGCGGGAAAAATGATCTAATATTCGTTCGTCCCATGCAGCGGGTATTTGCCGCGGTGGCACTCCCTCCTGTTGCGGCACTACACGTTTATTGTCCCGTAATCTTTGTACTGCCAACTGTATGGTGCGGGCGTTCCTAGGGCAATTGCGGCTGTCACCATACCTTTCTCTGTATGTTCGCAGAGCTAATGCTGCGTTTCCACGGCATTCACCGTAAATTAAAATCATGTCAGTGTATTCTGACGCCGTGTAAGTTAGACGAGGCATTGTTGAACACTTTAATTAGGTATACACACACACAACCAAAGTTTAATTACGTGTCCTATCACAATAAAAAACAGTAAATCACAAAAAAACACTAACACTAAATAATTATAATAGCAAGTTACGTGTCTTGTCACAATAAAAAAAAAGAAAGAAGTGTCCTATTCACAATAACAAAACAAAATCACAATTGTCAGCGCACGAGTTCGACAAAACAATAGCGGCACAGGACTTCCGTGTTACGTAACGTACATACGTCCCGGAAGGATAGCGTTGGCGCACTGAAAAACCAAGTTTTTTAGTTTTTAGAGGCCCCCCTCGCAAGGACCAAAGATGCAATAGCAACACACTGACCTATTTCTATTTCTTTTACGCGCGTGATGTTTTGCTAATGGGATTGTCACTTTCTTTTGTAGGACGTATTTGCTTATGACTTGCGTAAGAGCGGCAACAACGTATCGTAGATTTATCGTTTTAAGGTGCATGACCTATGCCTATAGACATAATCAGCTGTTAGGAAAAATACATCATGTTCAAACGGGCCAAAAACTTAAAAAATCATTTGCGACTAAACTATTGTTTCAATTTAAATGATATTTGGTACAGAGCTTGAAAATGGTACCTAGTATAAGCAGTTTAAAGGAAAGCCTTTCTGTCGTATCAACTTTGTATATATAAACCTTCCTCTTGAATCACTCTATCTATTAAAAAACCGCATCAAAATCCGTTGCGTAGTTTTAAAGATCTAAGCGTTCAAAGGGACAGAGAAAGCGACTTTGTTTTATACTATGTAGTGATAGCGGATTTTACGAACCCTACTTTAAACAGTGCATCGGTGGTGTTTAATTTTGACAGCTGCTAATATATTGCTCAGAGACCTCTTAGCGCTAAATAAACGTTAATAAAGCTTTTCTAAACAAGAACAAAAAAACAATACAAAAAAAAATAATAAAAGTAAGAGACGTATATAAATAAGACTGTTAGTAGTTGAGCACAACACACCTTTTTGAAGTCAAAGTTAAAGATTTTTTCTAAATAAATAATAACTTAGATACTTTGGAATTTTAAAACTTAAGGCGGTGCCATGTGCAATAAAAATATTTTCGCACAGTAAATTGGCCCCTACATTTTATCCGCGAACCCATACATCGGTTTAATATTTTATTTCCACGCCATATAAAATCATTACCAGAAGCCATCCATCATTGCGTGGCAACATGCATCGGCGCGTGCTTCAAACTGGCTCCCAGGCGACCTATAAAATATAACTTATGTGTATGAAAATAACCGGGAAACTGGTAAACCGGATTTTATATTAGAGTTCTACTGGAACAACAAGGTATTGATCGTCGGATAAATCAACCTTGCAAATATCCATGATTGCTGAACTGAATGAAAAATAGATGGTGGGTTATTAGTGGTTTGTTTAGTTCTATTGCTTTCCGTTCCTGCCTATTGATTCTGTATGAATCTCACCGTGATAACATAGGTGAAGTGAGCGTGAAGTGAACTATCAATGGAGGCAATTCCTAACATCAGTTGGAATGACAGCTCACTTCACCTTAGTTTTCACGTTGAGATTTTTACAGAATAGCACTGCTGTTTTGTGGATTTAATGTCTCACAAGCGGTCTTACCAAGAGTATCGTGATACCAAATGACTGGATTTTCGAGGTCAGTTAGTCGCTCCATGGAAAATACTGGTATTTATTTAGCTACATCCGTGACCCCAATGTACATAAATGCAAGAGGCTTCTTGCATTTATGTACATATTTGTAACAGCATGGCATATGGGCCATGCTGTTACAAATATGTCCACAAACAAGACCACGTCATTTTTCATGGCTCCAAGGAGTACACAAAGAAAGACTAGTCCTATTTCGGTCTCTATCTCTTGTCTTAAGACTATGCCGACCGCACAGTGGCGCCTCCATCCTTTTTTTTGGTTATTTCATACAATTTGGAATGAAAATGCAGAAAATAAGCACGTTAAGTTGTGCTTCACAGGATTATACGTTAATATTATTAGAAATGGTGGTATTAAATTCTTTAGTTTTATTATAATCCTTAAAACAGAATATAGTGGCCACTTTTATTCGTTTTAAGGATTTATAATAAAACTAAACAATATAAAACTACCGTTTCTAATAATATTAACGTATAATCTTGTGAAACACAACTTAACGTGCTTATTTTCTGCATTTTCATTCTAAATTGTATGAAATAACCAAACAAACGATGAGGGCGCCACTGTGCGGTAGGCATAGTCTTAATATTTCTGGTTTACTTCAAATCAGCTTTGATGAATCATCAAGTCTTGTTTGCAATTCTCAATAATTTGTTTATTTTTGGAAGTGAAGACACACAACAGCTGTAGCCATCCAAAACGTCGTTTCCAATGAAGCAATATCTTATTCCCGAACCATATAAAGTCATTACCAGCTGCGATCCGTCATTGCCACGCACCAACTCCTGCGCACGTCGCCCTGTCACAGTAAACTACCCTAATTTATTGAAGCTACTCGTCATTCTTTTGTTTATTTGTCTTTTCTTGGCGTTTGAATTGGAACAAATTTTTAATGGCTGTAGGAATACAAAGGGAAGGGGGGGGGATATGGATTTAGATGTGGCATGTTAATGTATTGGGAGTTTAATTAGAGAGGTAGGAATTTCGGTTTGTTTTTGGTTGTACTATAAGTACGATAGATCGAACGACAACTTATGTTTATTATAATAATATTTTATTTTCGTTAAGTTTCTCATATTTAAGTGAACTGTGTATGTTCTTTTTTGTGAAACAAAACTTTTTTAAACCGAAGTATACAAAGTGTCTATAGGCCGTGCAAGCGGTTGTATCGTGAATTTTTTTCTCACAAAAGTTATTGGGAGAATTTTTTTTCTTGCTCAATCAATTGACTCCGTGTACATAATATAATATCACGCTTGTAACCTTCGAAGGGTTAGACAGAGGTGTACTCATAGTACACTCTCATGTCCCATGTAATAAGGGGCGAGTCAATTTGCTATCAACTCGGCACGACACCAGCCTCCGGGCTACAGCTAACACTCAAATGTTGACCGACCTGAGAATTGAACCTAGGACCTCATGCTCGGTAGTAGTACTAGCGACCAATCTAGACCAACGTGGTAGTATCCGATGCCGTAAAATCCAGTGCTGACGGATGCTGTCTCTCAAAATCATTAGTTGTCTCAAACGGTAGCTGTTTTTTATCACACAAGGAAGTTTAAAGAGTGTTCTTCATAAGGTAAAAGTATCAGACGTGTGTAGCTCCCCGCAGGCCATGTTTCACGGTCGCCGTGACAAACGACGGCTGTGAGGAAATTGCTAAAGTTTCCAGTTTGCTCGTCAACACGCCAGACGCTGCATGTACGGGTGTGACAACGTACGATGAGAAAGGTGTTTCATACGATTATACTGTAGTTTATGAGGTTTTTAGGGTTACGTGACCTAAAGTGAAAACCCTTAAGGGACAAGAAATGTCCGTTATTCGATTTATTCACACACTAGCGGCATCTCGCGGTTTCACCTGCATAAGTGTCGATTCCTTGGGAATATCGGGATAATAACTACCCTATGTCCTTTCCCGGGACTCAAACTATCTCTATACCAAATTTCATCTAAATCGGTACAGCGGTTTAAGTGTGAAGAGATAACATACAGACAGACAAACTTTCGCATTTATAATACTAGCAGCGCCCCGCGGTTTCACCCGCATAAGTGTCGAGCCCGTGGGAATATCGGGATAAAAAGTATCCTATGTGTTATTCTGATGTATAAGCTATATTACTGTAAAGTTTTATTCAAATGCGTTCAGTAGTTTTTGCGTGAAAGAGTAACAAACATCCATCCATCCATCCTCACAAACTTTCGCATTTATAATACTACCTGCGCCCCGCGGTTTCACCCGCGTAAGTTTTGATTCCTAGGGAATATCGGGATAGAAAGTATCCTATGTGTTATTCTGATGTATAAACTATATTACTGTAAAGTTTCATCAACATCCGTTCAGTAGTTTTTGCGTGAAAGAGTAACAAACATCCATCCATCCATCCTCACAAACTTTCGCATTTATAATATTAGTAGGAAGTAGGATAGTAGGATTAGTAGGAGTAGGATAGTAGGATATTAGTATGGTTAGGTAATTCACTGAAATATGTATTTAAATTGAGCAGTGGTGGTCCAGTGGTAACGGCTGCGATTTACGAGTTGTTGGTCGTAGGTTCGAAGCCAGACAGGTACTTTACTTTGTGTAAATTATTTCATCACCACTGCTCTCAAAATGGTGAAGGAAAACATCGTGAGGAAGCCGGCATGTCCTAGAACCAAAAATTCGAAGACATGTGACATCTACTGATCCGCACTGGATCACGGATTAATGGCCGAATCCCTCGCACTGAGAGGAGGCAGTGGTAACATTATAGGCTGATTATGTCTGTGTGTGTGTGTGTGTTAAACGCTCTTCTTTTCTGAACTTATCATTAAAGTATTGCCGGTAAACAGTCAACAAGCAGTTTTGAACAAATAGCTAAACGGCATACGGTTGTGACACCGTAACGTTTAGAGTGAAGTGCAAAGACGAAGTCTTGAAGTGGTCTGCTGTGGCCTTATGATGAAAAAAAAAAAACGCCGAAGAAAAACACGTTTCTTGTATATCACACTCATATTATAAAGGTGAAAGTTTGTGAGTGTGTCTGTGTTTAAGAATATGTTTTGTTTTACTTCTTCACGCTCAAACGGCTGTACCAATTTTGATAAAATTTTGTATGGAGGTAGCTGACACCCTGGATTAACATATAGGCTACTTTTCATCCCGATATTCCCACGGGATCAATACGTATGCGGGTGAAACCGTGGAGCGCAGCTGGTATTTATTATTTGCTTGTTTTTATTATTTGTCGTTAATATAAATACATATTCACCAAAAATTATCAACTCTCTTCCTATTACGGTTCATGAAGGACAGCCCAGATAGGACACACAGACGGATGGACGGACAAACAGACAGCGGAGGCTGTCCAAGGTAACGTCCCGTTGGTACGGATCCCTAAAAAAAATGACTATGGTTTATTATTTTAACAAGTCTATTTTAATCTATTGTCTGAGGCCTCATTCAACCCTTTAACTGCTTACGCCGCATTAATCCGACAAATATTTTCGTGTCCATTTCGCCAGGGTCATATATTTACGACCAAATACCACAGCTCGTTTACTCTGTTTTTTTATTAATTACGCTGTACTCTGGATATTCGAAAAAAAATTTTTTTTCGAATTATTGAGCCGAGCGCTGGGGACACGACAATTGTTATGAAGCCGGGCGGATAAAAGGTTAAGGAAAATAAGCCTGGGTGTGTGTCAGAAGATGAGTAGGGGTATATTCCGTTTTCCCAAATAATCTATCTGTACCATAAACGACAAAAACCACATATACGTAGGGCACTGTCCGTGAGAGCAAACATGATTACTCGCTGCTTTGCCCGATGTACAAATGAGGTGAAAATCACTCTCTTCAGAGCCTTCTGTACATCTTTTTACACTTGCAGCCTGTGGGCAGTCTATACTCAAAGAGCGTACAGTGCCCTACGGATACAATACAATAACGCGCTTAGCACGATGTTGCGGCTGCTCCGCCACTGTAGTGCGTCACGTATGTTTGCAGAGGCGTGCGATTGCTTCTACGCTACTCTGCGCAAGCGGTGCGCGTCAATGCTGAGCAGAGTGCGGGCTAGTCGCAACAGCGTTTTAAGTATGATAGCTGGTAGACTTGACTGTCTGTACATGAGTCGATGTATTAATGCTCACATAAGTATTGATACCTCGATTCGTGGGTCTGGCAGGGGGCGAGTAGATTAAGGGTGTTTTACTAACACTAGGTATAAGTTTTTGTACTACTAACACACTGGATCCTAGTTATCTGAAATAAACGTTTTATTATTATTATTAAAAGCACTCCTCCCAACAGAAAACGTTCAACGACAATCACAAATCATAATCCTACCATTCAATTTTAATGCCGTACCTACTGTTTCCTGAATCAACACAAGACAGCTCTTACAAATAACGAAGTTAACGCGAATGTTGGAATAAACAAGTTCAAAGATGTTCGCTGTTTGAAATGAAGACTTCACGTCAATTATGTGGCAATTTAATTTTCATTTCGGAGACGGTGTCAACTGTCGCTAAGATGAAATAGTGGGCAAAGAGTGGAGTGCAGACTGGATGTGGAAAAATCATAAGAAAATGTGGGAAATCATAATACAGGTGAATTTAGTTATCCGCATCCATTTCAAACAACGTTCTACGAAACTCTTATCCGATCCGTGAAAAAAAATAAACAAATTCTTATAAAACAGTAGACAGTCTATTTCGATGCAATTCTGTGTGAGTTTGATAGCGAAATATTATATATATTATTATATATTATTTTTATTATATTTTGTATTTTTTTCATATTAACACGTTTTATTTATTCTCTTCATTTATTTTAACGGACACACACTTCCACTTGTTATTCCAGCGTATGGCACTCGTGGGTTGCAGCTGGAGATCAGCGTCAGGTGGCACATCTTGTGTTGTCATCTGACAATATATGCTGAGCTGAGGCCCTTTTGGCATTCATCATCATCATCATCATCATCATCATCAGCCGGAAGACGTCCACTGCTGAACAAAGGCCTCCCCCTTAGACCACCACGCCGAACGACAATCCGCCACTTGCATCCATCGGTTGCCCGCGACTCTCACGATGTCGTCGGTCCACCTAGCGGGAGGCCTGCCTACGCTGCGTCTTCCGGTTCGTGGTCGCCACTCAAGAACTTTTCTTCCCCATCGGGTATCAGTTCTACGAGCGATGTGGCCTGCCCATTGCCACTTCAACTTGCAAATTTTAAGAGCTATGTCAGTGACTCCGGTTCTTCGTCGAATATCCTCGTTCGTTCGTTCGTTTTGGATTATAAAGTTTGTTTTCTGTTTTTATAGTTTTAAGGTGTATTTATTTTGCTGTAATGCCAATAAACGCATTTTTCCTTCTTTCTTCCTTTCTTTCTTTCAAATATTTATGTTCTGAAACTAAATTACCTAAAATTATTTTTTTACTCGAGTGCACCGAAGCGAAAAAGGTTTTTCTTTTCTGTACTCGGTCATATTGCGTTGTAGGAACAGAATTAATGGGATTCATTTATCGTGTTGATGAAATAGTGACTCGCCCTTACTAATGTGGCGACTCGTTGTCAAAACATTGAGATTTGTGAGTTATATATAAGTTAATGAATGGTTGACAAATGATACTGTCATATTTTTTTTTGGAAATGGCATCTCGCAGTTCAACCTGTAGGAGGCTGTCGACTGCTTAACCGGACTTTCCTGTGGATGCCTAAGTTAAGGCCTCCAGCCAGGGCTTAAAAACTAATTAAAAACTAAGCGACTCACGCTAAGGGCACCCCCCGTGGGGTTCGGACCTCGGCTTAGGGCGTCGCTGGAAGAGGGCAGCAAGGGACAGGCTGGATCGGAATTATTTAGGGACGAATTTAAAACTACAGGCTCAGCGGCGCCGGCGCGGGCTGGCTCGAGCAAGGGTCGGGGTGGATAATACCGCTCTGGATCCACGTGGTGGATTACGGCCACTCCTCACCGAGAGGAGGCCTGTGTCCCAGCAGTAGGAATATTATAGGCTGTGTGTATAAGCACTTCTTATGAGATGACTATTAAGTGAACCAATTAAGAAGTAATTAACCAAATCAAAAATGTAAAGCCACATTGGTAACTAAATGGCAAGTTTTGATATTTAGGGATTGAAGGTGCAATTACTTTATCGATTCGATAAACTAACCATTACTAAGGCTAAGCGCGCACTACGAATTTTAATCGTTGCGATAAGTAATCGCCAATCAGTGGTAATACTAATATACTAGAGTCCGCGCACTGCGCAAAAAAACCGCTTGAGAATTCGCTTGAAAACCTTTTGTGTTTGCGATTTTATAACTAAATCGCAACGATTAAAATCGTAGTGTGCGCATAGCCTAAAAGTTTTATAAAACGACAAGTATGTTATGCTAGTCATTTAGGTGAATTTTCATTGAATTTTGATGGACTTAGACCATCCTATACGCTCATTTACAAACCCTTTTTTGCTAGGACTAAGTTACCACGGACAGCGAGTCAGTAATATAGACAAAAACGTAGGTAACTTTTTGTACCAAGTCTGAAGTGGCAAGTCATAAAGTATGAACTATTTGCCTTCAAAATGATTTGAGGGAATACGTTGTCTAGTTCATTGCTTAGTTTCAATTTAATTCAATGATCAGAAAAAAAAAGCAGAAAACCTCAAACGGTGAAAATATTCTAACCTGATTGGGAGTTATATTTTCGAGCCGTTTGGGGTTGAAACACTAGGGTCATGGGGTCCGAGTGCCCACCTGGTTTTTCGAGATATCACCAAGCGGTTAGTCGACTCTTCACATGACCAGAGGGCTGGCCTATTTCTTGGCCAAAGAATTAGCATTGCCATACAACGTGGTAATGCTGCCAGCCTTTTGGGCAGTGTTCCTGTTGACAGCGATGCGGACGAATTTTTCGATGCCCTATGATTCTTTGCTTATTTAATACATATACTTACATATTATTATTTTAATTGTTAGCTTATTTTATGTAAATAGTAGGTCATTTGGTTAATAAAAATATAAATCAAATAAACAAAAGAAATCATCACAAATAAAAATTAAAAAAAAAAATCAATGATCTGTCGTATGTCGTGCTTTATGTTGAAAAGTTGAAAAACTTGATTTTCTTCTACAACGTTACGACACATCTATATATGAAGACATTATAATAAAGCTGGAGAGTTTATTAATCTCTGGGGCTATGGCCGCTGCCTGGAATTTAGCGGGCAGCGGAGCGGCAGCGGCGGCAGCGCGGGCGGTCGCCGATTGCCTTGAGTGCACCGCTCGTTGCCCGCTCCCGCGCCGCTGTTTTCGAGAACCGGTCCATTTAAATGTACGCATAAGATCCTGCCCGCAAGATTCGAGGCAGAGGCCTATCAGTCGGATTTCAGAAATTCTTTTTTTTTTTTAATTTGACAGCCCAATTCTTGAAAAACGCTATAGGCTATTTATTAACACGTTACGATCCTTAGGAAACAAGCAAAAAGAGAAAAAAGTCAGAAGGAACGCTAAATGAAAACGAAGTTATATCGCGGGCGGGAGGGAACAAGAAATTTCTCGCGGACGAAGTCGCAGGCAGAAGCAAGTGTGATATAATTATGTTTGTTAGAGCTTTGCCTTATCATAAATAGATCCTACTAATATTATAAATCCGAAAGTTTGTGAGGATGGATGGACGGATGTTTGTTACTCTTTCACGCAAAAACTACTGCACGGATTTTGATGAAACTTTACAGTAATATAGTTTACACATCAGAATAACACATACCTACTCGTAGGATACTTTCTTATTCAGATATTCCCACGGGATCAAAACTTACGCGGGTGAAACCGCGGGGCGCAGCTAGTTGTTCTATAATTCGATAGTCATCTATTATTGTAATTTATCTGCAAAAACATTTATTTTAAGTTTATCACGCAAACCATTTTACTACCCACAGTAAAGTATTTTGATGCTCAATATCTAAAAAAACTTCACAAACCACAAAATTAGCACAAGCGCTTAATTTCTCAAAATTTTCTCACCTAACACCAAAGATACGATTGTAATATCATCGTCGCATCTGCGTCTTTACGACATCATCTCATCAACATAAACTTGCCGTACAATCGCTGTATATGTATGAGACACATTTGTCTCACAGACAAAGTGTATTCACGGCCTAAGGTATGCCGTGGCTTAAGAGACTGCAAACAGGCAACTTTCAACTGTAATGTTACAATTTAGGGTTGAGTTTGGAAGGGAGAGAGAATATAATCGTCATGTTAATAAAATCCGAACTTGTAGTAGACAAAGCATTAATTAAGGAATGAGATTTAGAGTGTAACGTGGGAGATTTTTAGTTGGTTTTAACCTATTTTTAAACTCAGGGCGGTTGCTATGGACACTTGCAATCAATTTGTTGAAGGGACGTCCTAAAAAGCTATTTCACTGACCAGTATGACCACTTCTATTTTATGGCATTTTTTAAACCAATTTCAAAGAAAAGAGGAGGTGTTCATTTCGACCGTGTGTTTTTATTTTCATTTTTCACATTGCGTCGTTCAAGATCTGCTGTATTCTCTGTCATTTTGTCTTTCGTTACTTCTGTTTCTTTAGAGGTTATGCTGCGCGTACTGTAATGCTATTATGTAAAAATCTCACCGTGAAAACTTAGGTGAAGTGAGTTTAACGTGAGTTGTCACTAGTGTCAGTCTCTAGCTTCAGGTAGAATGACAGCTCACTTTAAACTCACTTCACCTAAGTTATCACGGTGATATTTTTATAGAATAGCACCGCTGGTACCTAATTTCTATGAAATACTATAAACCCGCTGACAAGAACCAGAGGGGCAATTCTCATATTTTTAAGAATGTTTGCATTCTAAGTTACTAATTACTTTACTTACTTTTATCGATAAGCCCAAGTTAGTTGGAATTAGTCAATAACAGTGTTAAAGAAGTTCACACACTTGAATTATTAGAATTTTAAATCATAATATGGTGTGTCACAGCTGAAGAGGAACTGTTAAATTAATCAGCGCCTGACGTAAATTGACATAATTTTAGTAGACAAGTTTTGAATCATGTCTAAACTTGTATGGAGTAGTTTCAGGCGTTGATTAATTTGACAGGACTAAACTAACATTTATTTTCTGTCCTTTTCTTAATTAAATAGAAAGAAAAAGATCCACTTAACTTAAATTTAGTTTAGTTTGTGAACAAGAGAATCGGCACCATTGTCAACTACCTTTTAGAGGCCACTGTAAGTCTCAATCTGTCAAAAATACCTCTAGTTTACCTGCATTTATAACAAGTTTTTGACATTGATAGTCGTTGAGATGGGACTGCGGCTAGATTAAAAAAAAAATAGTAACGGGTCGGCCTTCAAGTCCATATTTATATCAAATATCTAGACAAAATCAAACTGGTTGCTAATTTAATTTATACATACACATTTTTTTTTAATACTTAGGTACATTGTTTTTTACATTCTATTCTGTGACAAATGTAACTCACACACTTTTTAAAATACTAGAAAAAATTTACAATCCTTGTAAATATGTGAGCACCATGTATCTATCACTTAATTGATTTACCAGTCTTTTTTATATTTTTAATTCTTTTTACCATTTGTGGTAGACTAAATTTTATTTTAGGTGCATCGTCTTCACATATAATTATATAATGAATGTATACAAAAACTTGTAAAACATTTTAAAAGAGTAGCGGTGGACTTCCTTGCCCATTCTTCTCCACAAAAAACAACCTTTTGGAAGGGGCAACTAGAATTAATTCAATTTTTTAATTTTAATTTTTGACGTTCAAAAGTGCCTTTTAAGTGCCAATTTGAAATAAATGATTTGACTTTGACTTTGAAATGTGAAGCGGACGTTCTGGAGGCTGTCTTATATCATTTTGACGTTCAAACAGTGCTGATGCTGTAGTGGCGTGCATTGCATAAAGCCATATAAGCAATGCCTACCTCGATAAATCACCAAAAGCCTGTCAATTACATTACCGTGTTTGTGCTCTCACTAAATTATCATACGTGGTTAAGAAAACAATTTGAACATTCAGAATAGACGCTTTTGTTTTACGTTTCTGATTAATGACCGCGTCTGCCTAGATTGGACCCGGCCTAGTGCCTACCTACCCATTCTAAAAACCAATGCACGCCACTGTGATTCTGATTCTCAGTCTAATTTGAAAAGTTTTTTAAAGAAAGAAAATACAATTATTTAGCACAGACCAAAAGACACCAGACACATACATCACCACACACCACCTCAAATAAAACATAAAAAAGTGAAGTGAAGTTTTAGTTTGATTTTAAACATGGAGCGACCCATCACGTGTCTAATTAGCAGACACAATAGAAATTTATTTGCTATCGGTATGCATGGCGTACACGCGACGCGCGAATAGTTAAAAGGAGATTGTAAAAAAACTTTTTTACAAAAAAAAAAACAGTCGACTTCAAAAAAAACACTGTCAAGTGAAAAATAACTTTAATTTCGGAAGTCGATGTCGTTGGTACCGCATTTTCGTTTTTTGACACCGACTTCCGAAATTAAAGTTATTTTACACTTTGTATAGTGTTTTTTTTTTTGACGTCGGTGGCTTTTTTTTGTAAAAAAGTTTTATGTTTTACTTCATATAACACTACTTGTTATGTAAATATCAGTGACAGGTAGTGTATTACAACATCATCAAAATAAACTAAGTGGAAAAATTCCTATTATTGAAGCTAGCTCAAAAACTGCCCAAGCAAAGTTATTAAAATTCATATACGACCATTTCGAAATAAACTTCTTTCGAACAAAAAAAGAATTTTGCAAATCCGTCTATATCTGACGGAGTTATGCCCGAACATACATAAAAAATATATACAGGGTTATTTGTAAAACACCAGCAACCTCTTAAGAGGTCATTGTACTCATCATTATGAACAACTTTTACTATGGGACCAAACCTGAAATCGCGAAATAAAAATCAGCTGTTCCCTACATTTATCTTCGTCTATCTCATCAAAATATAGGGAACAGCTGATTTTTTTTTCGCGATTTCAGGTGGGTCCCATAGTAAAAGTTGTTCATAATGAAGAGTACAATGACCTCTCAAGAAGTTGCTGGTGTTTTACAAATAACCCTGTTTATATAAACATCCGAATTGAGAACCTCCTCCTTTTTTAGAAGTCCGTTAAAAATATTGTTACATTTATTTGATGCAATATGGGTTTAACCTGTTTTTTTTTTAAGGTCAAGTCACCTGGTGTGTATAGTTAATACTTAATAGGTAATACGGGCTGATCTTCGCAACTCCACGTCAATGCGCGTATTTTGCGTACCTACGTATAGTTAATACCTATTTTCATGTGAATAACCTCCATGGCTTACCTGGGTCTCGATAGTTATAACTATAATAGAATATTAACCAATCAGTTCACTGACCGCAGCCAGCACAGCTTACCTCGATCGATTGATAGATTTTCCCCTCTGAATATATTTTCAGCCAGCTGCTGTAAATAAGCCATTTTATTGTTACCGAAACAAAATTCTCCTGTGGTTTCAATAAAATAACTTAATACATCAATGTCACAGCAAGTTGGTCTGGTTTGATTGATTGTGGGGAACTGTTTGCCCCAAAGCCCCCGAATATGTAATTGCGAGTTTTAATAAACAACTGTTTGCCAAAAAACTTGGGGAACATGTTTCTTTTTTATTTTGTTATATTAGCAAATCCGCTGAGAAGAACCAGAGGGGCAATTACCGTATTTGCTTGGAATCTTTTTTGGGGTTAATGTCCTCTGATATTATAATAATGTTTCAGGTTCATTCACCTTTAGAAAAAACCAAGTAACCGTTGTGTCACCCTATATACAATTTCTACATTCATATCAGTATGTTTTATGACGCACATAATAAGGAGTATGCTAACTATCTATCTATCTAGGAAAAACCATTAAAAAGTTCTCATGGATGTCCCAAATCCTAAGGTTTTCGAAAGGGTCTGTCAAACTCTTGCTGGCTAAACCAAAAGGTGTTCCTGTCACTTGTCTCTTTCATTCTGCTTATGTGAACAAGTTTTTACCCTGCAGTGAGACAATCTGAAGTGGGAATGGTCCGGCTATATTCGCCGTAGAACCGATGACCGTTAGACGTGTTCGTATGTGTTTGAGTGGAGACCGCGAATCGGCAAACGCAAAGTAAGATGCCGCCACTAGGCTAAGTGGAGTGGCAATCTTCCCAGGGTGGCAAGTAGCAGCTGAAGAGTTGCTGAGAGTCTACTTTGATGGCGAGCAATTGGTAAGATCCATCTCCAGCAGTGGAGTGCTGTAGGCTGATGATCATGAAACAAACTTGTTCTCCTTGGCATGGCGACGGTAATCTTCTATGTTGTGCTAGGCCAGATCTTATTGCTTTATCACTAGTGTCCATAGGTTCAGCAGATTTGGGCAAATATCTTCGACCATTTGCGAAACAACACCAAAATTGGAATAAAAATAGGTTAAAATATAAAATCTTCAATCAAACATCTCGCTAATGACCTTACCAGTATATTTTCGAAGTTAATACTCTTCTAACTTCCCCAAAACATAACCTAAGTGCCCTTTATGGCACCGTTTACATACTTAGCCCAACTTTATTGCCGTAACGCATATTCTGCGTTCGTTCACAAAGTTTTTTGATGTCGTACTAACTTTAGGAAATAATGGAAGTTTATTTTCGCCAACTGAACGAAATTGTACTTCGGGAATTTTTGAATATCATTAGGTTTTATTACAGGCTGATATTGTGAGAGAAAAGTGCGTGCGTAGGAGTTTGACATGAATTACAATATCAATGTTTTTAGATTTGTTCTTGTGCTTGGCAGTTTGTATCGTATTATTTTGAGGTAGGCTTCAAAGCGACAATAACTGTCTTATCCTAAATAACGGACTTTTGTTTTTTGTTTATACCGATTATGAAAGCTCTTGGCTGTTCGTCTATTTCCTACTGATCCAAGCAGTACAGTACGCGAGGTCTAAGCTGAGCTTTGCATTTGTGTGAGCGCGCCTCAGGCTGATTGCCAAACAGCAGTATAAACCGGTTTAAAAAACCAAACAAAGGACGCGTCGCGCTATAGGCCGACGTCACACCTACACTATCTATGTGCACTCACACAAATGCAGCTCAGCTTAGGCCTCGCGGACTGTGCCTACCTAAATTTCTAACCGCTTTTTAAACGGTTCATCAGCGACATTTGTAATTTTTCATTATTAGCCTACAGCAGTCCACTGCTGGACATACGCCCATCCAATTGCATGACTTTCAGCTCGATTCTCGGAAACTCTCATTCAGCTGCTACCAGCCGTTTACGATTCCGATTCGCGGTCTTCATTCAAGGTCATGTCTATCCCAATGGTCATCAGTTCTACGGTTAATATGGCCGGTCCATCGTCACTAACTTCATCTTGCTTATTCTGTGAGCTATGTCGACAATTTTAGTTCTCTGCCGGATCACCTAATTCTGGATTCTATCCCTTAGCTCGTTCCATTTCTCGCTGAGCAACCTTGAATTTATGGACCAGCTGTACAGTTTTCGGCTCTGTAAGTTATCACGCAATTTTTTAAAATACAAATTACCCATTTTTTTAGCATTACTCAAATACGACATAAACAAATTAGAAATAATAATAAAATTATCTTCTTTTATTAACAGGTATTTTTATCTAGCACACTTAAAATAATAATAATATGTACAATTATATTAAAAAAATGGGAAAAAATCAAAGGGCATCAGAAAATTCGTCAAAAAATAAAAAAAAATAATAATAATACAATAAAACCTAAGGAATACTATTATACCTATTATGCCATCTTCTGGAGATACCTGCCAACAATACTTACTGCTATCGCTGTCTTTCATCCGACGCAGTAATGATGCGGATCTTTTACGCATGATCGCAAAAAAAACATTTGTACGCGCTGCTGCAAACGTCCTTGACGCACTACAGATACGTCGCAGCATCAATAATTAGCACCTAAAGAAATCACAAAAATAACTCGTAAAATTACTTTGAATTTAAAATATCATGACCAATTACTGTTCCAAGGGGTCCAAGATAATTTCCCAAAGTGCTGTTCTAGTAACTAATAACCTAAACACCCGTCAAGCGATCCCGTCCCTTTTAACTTAATTATTTATCTCTTTATCTTTATGTTAATTAGTAACGGGTAACGGGTAAGTGTTAATTAGACGTTGTTTGACCATGGCCGGTTAATTCTTAGCTCCGCTTAATTATACTAAATGGTTTGATGTTTGTATTAAATGTCTGAATACCTAATATATTTAAATTGATTTTTCATTTAAACTTGTATTCGATTTTTGGTGCGTTCTTTGCTTCTATAGTGTTAAGAGCCCTCTTACATTTTGTTACTCTGCGAGTCTGCGCGCATCTTTTTTTTTTGTTTATAAATGGCGTCTCGCAGTTCAACCTATGAGATTGTCGTCTTCTTAACGGGGATTGCCTCAATAAATTAAGGCATCCAGCCAGGGCGAGCGCGCGTCACCGACGCATTGAAATTTGGAGTACTTTTATTTTATTTATTAAAAAATCAAAGCATCAATATTTGTTTTTTTTTTATTGATATTGTTTAAGCAATTATTGAAGACTATTTCGGTATAAATACTACGTGAAAATGATGTGGAAATTCGGAGATATTCAGACTTGTTTCCAGTAGAAAATTGAATTAGGTCCAGTATTTTTTTTTATAAGGCTTAAAACAAAAATGTAATCTATTATTATTCAAGTGTATGATATTTGTGATATGAAAAAAAAATTTTTTTGATGGATTATATTCAACAGAATCTGCAAATTAGAGCTCTCAATCAGCTCTCCATGAGTTTTTGCCTAAACATGCATCAGGAGAACGATTATTGCAAAATAAATAGGCAAATAATAAAAAAATCGCTTTATTATTATTTTAGAAGAGAAAACAAATTATCTTTGCCAATTAATTGCTATTTATACCAACCATTGAATAGTATTCAATTTCAACAACGAAATCATGCATCAGATTTTTGTAAGTGGCCTCTTAATGTTAGAATCGTAACAGAAATACATTTTATTGCAAGGAGCATGGTGGTCTAGTAGTTGTGGGTCGTGAACACAAACCAAGACTTTACCAGCACTTTATTTTGTGTATTTAATTCCATCACCATTGATCTCAAAACGGTGAAGGAAAACATCTTGAGGAAACCGGCATATTCTAGAACTGAAAATTCGAAGACATGTGACATCCATCAACCCGCACTGGACCCACGTGGTAGATTATAGCCCACTCCCACACTCTCACAGAGAAAAGGCCTGTATCCAAACATTATAGGCTAATTACGCTTGCCTGTATTTTTATGACGTATTACGCAGTATTATGTCAATTCAAGTTAAGTTTTTTTAGCTATTTAAAAGCTATAATTTTGATGACGCTTACATTTTGTTAGAAAAGTCGTTAAGACGACGCCGATCGCACAGTGGCGCCCTCATCGTTTGTTTGGTTATTTCATACAATTTAGAATGAAAATGCAGAAAATAAGCACGTATAAAAATATAACTACCAAAGCAACGTTTTATTCAGTTCACTCCTGGCTCATTCTTCATCGAATACTCTGTACTGTACTAACCGGACAAAAACAAATAAAACACCCTGAAATTTTATACTCTCTAGTACATAATACTCAGGTATTTTGACGTCACAGCCCGCTTCATCTGAAAACAAAAGAGTGGGAGAACATCGTCGCTGCAAGCGAATCGACGGGCTCGAACGAATACGGGTGAGTGCACTAGTCTTATTTCCAATGCAATCGTTTTCTACGACTCAAATGGTGTGAGCTTTTCTAGATTTTCAGAATGTGAGATTTTGGAGCGTAAAAATAATGGGATGCTATCGTGAACAAAAATCAGCTGCTTCTTTTTTTTTATTTATTAAAATCTCCCCTTTCAACTATCATTATAGGTGTATACCTAATGCGATAGCATAGTCTTAAAATTAACTTAAAAACTAAGAAAAACGTAAAAAAGTAGTAGTACTTATAATAATATCTAAAAATAATATTACTAGGTTCCCTAAGAGCTGATTTTTCAATCATCTGAAAACTTTATTCGAGGAATAATTTTGAAATTTTGACAGTTACTTCATACAAAAACTATCAAACGTCAATTTTATTCTTCGAATAAAATTTATCTGGCGATTAAAAATCAGCTCTAAATAAAATAAAGCAAAATGAAAACAACAACATGCTCTAACCTACATTATAACATAAAAATAACATCAGTATTTTTGTTAGAGAAAATTATGAACCTAAAACGTGTGATATGGAAACAGTTGTTTTTTGCAACGGCTTGCGGTAGGCGTAAACTGGTAGAAATCGTCACGAAAAAGCGTTATGCCCCTCCATGCGACTTGCAAGAGAGATGGTTTACATAGTGTTGAATTAATAGCCTCACTATTGACTTCAGCACCCTCGAACACTCTACACTGAACTCAACATGAAAATCCAAGATGGCGGCTGCGATCATTTTAAATATTTTGTATCCGCGGTGTCGTTTTCATGGTTTTCGATGGTGCTCAAGCCAATAGCGAGGTCAAAACGAAAATCCAAGATGGCGGTTGCAATAAATAACATTCAAATTTTTCATCATGTATGTCGTTTTCATGGTTTTCGATGGTGCTCAAGCCAATAGCGAGGTCAAAATGAAAATTTAAGATGGCGAAAACTTTATGAGAGCTTCCAAAAACATACTAGATGGCTCTTTATTAAAAACGCGTATTAAATTCACACTTTCGCTTTCTCTGTCTCTTTCTATTTATATAGGAGTGTGGGTGAATGCGAATATTATGTAAGGGACTTCGTTCCTGACGGGGTCCCCCAGCCGCACACGTTTTTTTTTTTTTTTTTTTAATGTTGGTCCCACATTAAAAGTTGTTCATTTTCATGAGTAGGTAGGTACTTCACTCCCTTAAGGTATGCCCCTCGTTTGACCAGAGGGGCAATTCTCGTAATTTTTAATAACGTTCACAGTCTGATCTCAGTCTCAATCTGTCAAAAATACTTCAAATTTCCCTACATTTTGACAAGTTTTTGACATTTGTTTGTCGCCGAGATGAGACTGGGACTAGATTTTGAACGTTTTAAATTAGCAGAATTGGCATACTGATATCTTGTATATACAGTAACTAGCTGCGCCCCGTGGTTTCACCCGCGTAAGTTTTGATCCCGTGGGAATATCGGGATGAAAAGTATCGTGTTATTCTGATGTATAAACTATATTACTGTAAAGTTTCATCAAAATCCGTTCAGTAGTTTTTGCGTGAAAGAGTAACAAACATCCATCCTCACAAACTTTTGCATTTATAATATTAGTAGGATAAGTAGGATAGGATGTGTGAATAGTAAACAAAGAAAAAGGAGTATGAAAGAATCGGTCTGTAGTTTCTGCTTACCCCCATAGGCGTGAAGGCGTGTTTATGTATGTACATATGTGTGAATATTACGGCCAAAACATCAAATAAACATGGTAATTTGCACTAAATGCTTGGAATCAAAATGTCTTAATTAAATGTTCACTACACCAATAGGTATATTTCGAGTAAAATTACATTACATGGAATGCTACATATCGAATATTATTTGAAAATTTTGTTAGGAACAAGTGGAATGATTGAACTAAATCTTAAACCCGAATTAGAGTTCAAACTAACAAATTCTTCAGCTTTATTAGATTGTTATGAACTAGTTTCTACCCACGACTTCGTTATACAGGGTTATTGGAAAAACACCAGCAACCTCTTAAGAGGTCATAGCACTTACCATTATGAACAACTTTTACTATGGGACCAAACCAGAAATCACGAAAAAATCAGCTGTTCGTTCCCTAAATTTTGACGAGATAGACGAAAATAAATGTAGGGAACAGCTGATTTTCATTTCGTGATTTCAAGTTTGGTCCCATAGTAAAAGTTGTTCATAACGATGAGTACAATGACCTCTTAAGAGGCTGTTGGTATTTTTCCAATAACCCTGTATACACAATATGCTAACAACAGCTACATATTTATACAAATCCCTCAGCCCCCGACCCATCGCGTCGCATCGCATCGCTCGCCTATTACTTCGTTTTCACTAAGCGTTCTTTCTGATTTATTTTCTTTCTGCTCGCCTCATAAGGGCGTCACGTGATGTTATAGTCAAAAATTCCCATCAAATGCAAAAATAATTTTTCAAATCTGACTAATAGATCCACAGATTATAGCGTTCAAACAAAGTCTTCAGCATTATTATATTAAAGTATAGATTTAGCAAAACATCTAATACATTTTCGTATAGAATAATGTTATGTTGGATGATGACATCGTCTGTCACTTTATGGACTTAGAATGTTTTATAGCTATGACGTCATACTCCTTAAATGTATATATAAACTAGACTTACTTTAATGACATCGAGACAAGTACGAAATTTGTTTGTTTTAATTTTATATTCATTGTCGAGTCAAATCTGCCTAGCCTTTTTCCTACTATGTTGGGGTCAGCTTCCAGTCTAACCAGATGTAGCTGTGCTATTTTACATGGAGCGAATGCCTATCTGACCTACAGAACCTAGTTACTGGGTAACACGATCCGCCTTGGTAAGACTGTTTGTCAGACTTTTGGGCTTTAGACTACCCGTAACATCTGTCAAAGATCTACGAATGACAGCTGGGATTAATGGTTTAAGAGCCTATACTACCTCAGCTAAAATTCACTCTTTATCTCGCTCGCACGATACTGCTCGCGGACTGAGTGAGAGCGAGACAGAGTGCGGTGCTAGGCGGCAGACAGCGCCAATAGTTTAGGTATTTGCTTTTTACGGTGAAAATAATGGTAATTCAAAAAAAATAAATAACATAAGACCTGCTTTATAGTTAGTTCGGTTAGTATACTCGTACAAAGTTTCATGATCTAATTTGAAGTATTTTTTGAATACCAGCGGTTTATTGTTCGGTTTGGAGGTAACTTTGGATTTTTTTTCTATCGAGAAAATTTTATGGAATCGTGTTTTCGTCTAACATAAGACCTAACATTAATCCTCAACTTTACCATATATTTATTTCAAAATTATTGCTGCAGTATTTTCGACATAACGGAGGATCATGCTAAGCCATTTTAGGTAGTATAGGCCCTTAACGTGGTTTCTGAGGCATGGGTCTCATATTATATAATGGATGGTCACCCATCTACGAACCGACCGCGGCAAGTGTTACTTAACCTTCGATCGACCCTTGCGGCTGTCATTTAGCGCCGAGTATGGTATTGAGCAGTGTGTGAGACGTAGGCCCTAGGTTCGAATCCATTCAGGCATTTTGTGTTAATTATTTCATCACCACATGCTCACAAAACGTTGAAGAAAAACATCGTGAGGAAACCGGCATGTCCTAGAACCAAAGACTCGAAGACGTGTGACATCTACCAACCCGCACGGGGCCCGCGTGGTGGACTACGGCCCACTTCCTCTCACAGAGAGGTCTGTTTCCCAACTGTGGGAACATTATAGGCTGACTATGTATGGTTTTAAAATACAATGTTAAATCGGTAGGCATATTGTTCCGTAATGTCGAAGCGAGTGAAGGAGACTTCTCCGAAAATTACAAATTACAATCTACATAATAATGTATGTTCTATGTATGTTCTATCAAAATATTGTGTAACTACTCTACTTTAAGATTTTTCACTTATTAGGTAATAATAAGAAAATGCTGTATTTACCTATAATTGTTTGTTACATTTAGTTCTGTACTTTATGTTATTTCCTGTAATTTTCTCTAGTGTATACGAACGTTGGTAAATCTAAATAAATAAATAAATAAATAATGATTGAACTACTCCACAATTTGCCTCAGCGTGTTCCAATAATGGCTTTATACTGATCCTTGAATAATACATCAATAATCAACACTTTGAGTGCTGGTTTATTACTAAAGTGATATTCACGTTAATTTGTTAGGTACACTTGGCGTCTGTGCGGATTTGTTGGTGACATTTATAATTAAATCGTATGTCACCGCCAACGGAGGATGTGTCCTTGGCTGCTGTTTTTTTTCGTGGGTGTTCTAAGGAACGAACGAGGGTTTTTTCTGTGTCAGTCAGCGTTGAAGGACCGATAGTAATGGTAAACCTTTTTGGCCTAGATGCAGACATTTCTGACAGCGCGCATAGATTTGTATCTCAAACAGTCTGTTCCAAAGGTTAAATTCTTACGTATTTTATCACATTAAAGGTTGACAGTGTGACAAATGACAGTTTTTTTGTGACACATTAAAATCATTTTTGTTGCTTTGTCTTTCAATATTGGTTTTAAATATTCATTTTAATTTTACCGTGAATTTTGTGCTATAATCTATTTTAGTTAGTGTCTATACAAGGGCGACTATGCTGTATTACTCTCTGGAGAGAGTATACAGCATATTCTCCCTCTGCTGGTGCTACAGGCCTCCTCTTTGTGAGAGGCAGTGCGCCGTAATTTACAACGAAAATTTTACAATCTTTGTAAATATGTAAGCACCATGTATCTATCTCATAATTGATTTACCTGTCTTTGCTATATTTTTAATTCTTTTACCATTTGTGGTAGACTTATTTTTATTTTAGGTGCATAATCTTCACATATCATTATATAATTAATGTATACAAAAACTTGTAAAAGATTTTAAAAGAGTAACGTTGGAGTTTCTTGCCCATTCTTCTCCATACGAAAACTACCTTTTGGAAGGAGCGACTAGAATCAATTCTATTTTTTAATTTTAATTTTTGACGTTCAAAAGTGCCTGTGCCTATTTGAAATAAATGATTTGACTTTGACTTCAACACGTGAGCCCAGTGCGAGTTGGTATATGTGACATGTCTTTGGACATGCCGGTTTCCTCATGATATTTTCCTTTACCGTTTTAAGAACAGAGAGAGTAATATAATTACATTTGTTTCAGTCTTATTCTCTGTCGGATATCTACTCATACGCTTGTAACAACGCGCCCAGATTACATCAAGATGGCTGCGGCATTAATATGTAAACCTCATTATACAATAATAGACACCAATTTAGGGTAACTTCTTACGTACATCTAAACGCCATTTGGTGTATTTGGTTAGGTGGGAGAACCCCTAATGAGCACTGCCTCGTCTAGTTGTAGAAGGTTGTGGTGTCACAAGAATCAAAGTTATTTATAGATTAAGATGTCCACGTTTATTTTACTTGAGACCCGTGATGACAATCTTCCAGTCGGACCAGTGCGCAGTAAATGCTCGTCCGTTCATTCGTCTCACTTGCTTATCAAGCGTTCTGCCTTTCGCGCTTACATTGTGTCCCTACACTACAACCCCCTTTTCGCACTTTTCTTTAGTTTACTGATAATTAGGTACAAACAGACACAACCATGTCAATGTGCCAGTCTCTGACTTATGTAGATATAACGGTTTGAACTGTTATCGGATATTCAAAGTACATACTTTGAAGATTATATAAAGTATATGTTTATTTATCATATTTCAAAGTTGACCTTAGTCCTTAAGTGCTCGTAATTTACAACGTTAAATATCTAGTCGCAGTCTCATCTCGGTGAAAAACAAATGTCTAAAATGTAGGGAAATTAGAGGTATTTTTGACAGATTGAGACTGAGATCAGATTGTGAACGTTCTTAAAATTACGAAAGTTGCCCCTCTGAAATGGTAATCAGTGACAAGGAAAGACTTTATTACTAATATTAATAAAGCTGAAGATTGTTACTAGACTTCATAGTCCACATAATCATGCCCCAGACTGCTAAGCGTGGGGTCCTGGGTTCAATTTCCAGGTCGGACAAAGTGTTAAAGGGTTTTCCATTAGGAATTTCTTAGTAACAGCCCGGAGTTTGAAAGTTGGCGGTGTGATACCCCCGTGCCTCGGAAAGCACGTAAAAGCCGTTATTTCTGCGCCTGGTTTCTTCCCGGTCGTGTTGGATTGCCGTCCCATCGGACTATGAGAATAAAGCATAGAGTTTATATAGTCTTTGGAGTAAAGGAACAGAGTGCATCTGTGTTTGTGCACACACTTGTGCACTATAATAAACCTATTAACCTCATCATCATCATCAGCCGGAAGAAGTCCACTGCTGAACAAAGGCCTCCCCCTTAGACCACCACGCCGAACGACAATCCGCCACTTAGATCCATCGGTTGCCCGTGACTCTCTCGATGTCGTCGGTCCACCTAGCGGGAGGCCTGCCTACGCTGCGTCTTCCGGTTCGTGGTCGCCACTTAAGAACTTTTCCTCCCCATCGGGTATCAGTTCTACGAGCGATGTGGCCTGCCCATTGCCACTTCAACTTGCAAATTTTAAGAGCTATATCAGTGACTCTGGTTCTTCGTCGAATACCTCGTTCCGGATTTAGTAACCTATCCGGTCCTAATATCTTACCTGGCTAATATCCGTTGAGGTTGGCCATCGTGACCAAAATCAGTTGGGAGACTGTTAACCATACCCCGATAAATAGACCAAGAAATCAAAGGACAGTTCCTTAATCTCTACATCAACCACTAATCACATTGACCTACATTCGATCAAACTTATCGACGTACCCTCGTAAGACATAACCGTTACTGAGCTGAACCAAACCCGATCCCTCATAGGTCTTTAAAATAAACGGCGAACATGACTTGGAGTTATCAAATTGGGGCTTAGCCACAGAACGTAGAAATTAGAGAGGCGTTATTAAATAACATACATGACGGAGAAGGTACCCGAAGAAATTGTCAAATTTTCCCTATCAACTTTGAACCTTATGATTTAGCGATAAAGTTGAAAATCTATTAAATAAATTTGACAGATGGTAGTAGCTTGATGTGCTGGCGTCTGTACGTGTCTCTCGTTATCATTCACTATCCAGCCATATTTTAATTACTACTATGGGTAGTGTTGGTTATCTATACATATAATAAATCTGTAGAAAAGTCATTTTTGTACATTGAAGAAATTGAAACAAAAAATAGCCAGCGTGTGAAAAGATAAGTAACAGAACCCATTTCCATCATTTTTGAAATTTTTGTCTGTTTGTCTGTTTGTCTGTTTGTCTGTTTGTCTGTTTGTTTGTGCGCACATCACGTAAAATCTACGAATTCAATGCTGACAATGTTTATATACAAAAATTATACGCAACTTGAGGTTTAACTTAGTTTTTGTTTCATCGAAATCGGTTCACTCTATCAAAAGATATGATTAATTTAGTGAGTTCAAGAAGTAAAATATTACGTTACGCAATTAAGTATAGTACTTGCAACGACATCTTAAGACTAAAAATAGAACTAATGTTGATAGTTGAAATCTAAATCCGATAGATGGCGTTGTGCAAATGACGTCATTTTCTGAATCGCGGTGTTAAGATTTTCCGCGCGAGGATGACGTCCACCGTGTTTACTAGGCAAATTGGGTTTCGTTAGGTGTCTTAAAAGTTCTTGCGTGTGTCGTAAAAGTTCTTTGGTTGCTTGGTTTATCGATTTTCTAAATTGGTCGAAAAAAAAGTATTTGCTTATCTTATTGGTTTCGTTTGGTCAACTTTGGTCATTGGTTTGAAGTACGAAGTAAAGATTGTATTTGATTTACTTCGTAGTTTGAATCCAATAGTGCCAATCGTTATACAGTAAGTTAGTGTTGCCAATTCGTTGAGTCACGACCACGAACAGACGATACGTTGTCACACTAGACTGTTCGACGCACCGTTCTTTTAAGTTTGTAGGCTATTCAGTCATAAGTGTTGTTAGTTTTGTTTATTGCTTTAATTTTCCTTGAAAATGCCTCAAAGAAAAAAAACTAACCTTTCGCTGCGTAGCCGAAATGCGAAAAGGATGAGACTTTGTAGGTCTCAGGAATCGGAAGAAGATCGTGAAGCACGGTTATCTGCTAACCGAGAGCACATCGCTCTTTCACGTGAATCGGAAACGTTCACCGAAAGGGAGTCACGTTTAAGTTCACAAAGAACACGGACCGCGACTTTGCGGTCTCAAGAGAGTATCCAGGAACGCGAAGACCGGCTGTCTGCTGATCGGGAGCGCCACTCTCTCTCACGTGAGTCAGAGACATTCACAGAAAGGGAGTCGCGCTTAAGTTCGCAAAGAACTCGGACCGCGACTTTGCGTTCTCAAGAGAATATCCAGGAACGCGAAGTTCGGCTGTCTGCTGATCGGGAGCGCCAGTCTCTCTCACGCGAGTCAGAGACTTTCACAGAAAGGGAGTCGCGCTTAAGTTCGCAAAGAACTCGGACCGCGACTTTGCGTTCTCAAGAGAATATCCAGGAACGCGAAGTTCGGCTGTCTGCTGATCGGGAGCGCCAGTCTCTCTCACGCGAGTCAGAGACTTTCACAGAAAGGGAGTCGCGCTTAAGTTCGCAAAGAACTCGGACCGCGACTTTGCGTTCTCAAGAGAGTATCGAGGAACGCCAAGCACGTCTGTCATCTGACCGAGAGCGACACGCTCTCTCGCGCGAGTCTGAATCTCTCTCCCAAAGAGAAGAACGATTACAAATAGCTAGACATAACTATGTAGGTGTACAAAGAAACAATGAAAGTTATCTTGCATCTGAAAGGGAAAGAATAGATGAACTAAGACGAGCAGAAACAGCAGAACAACGTCAATCTCGCCTAGAAATAGAACGAGCTCGATACCATATGAATAGAGAAACAAATAGCGGAGCTGATGAGTCCATGGAAAATGACGATGCAAATATTTTATTACCTTGGGACAATAGGGAAAAATCAGGGTTCACATATTCGTCTAGAATTAATTATGCTGGCTTTACTTTCGTGGGTGACATGAGAGAAATTTGTAATTTTTGTCATGCTTTGAAATGGAGGAAAGAGACAGATGGAATGTGCTGCTCAAATGGAAAAATTGTTCTTCCAAATTTCCAAGTGTGGTGGATCCACACTTACTTAAAAGTCTCCTGAATGGCGATCATCCCCAGTCGAACCGTTTTTTGGATAATATTCGTTTATATAACAGTGCTTTCCAAATGACTTCCTTTGGGGCAAAACAAATAACGGAAGGACCGTTCATGCCAACCTTCAAAGTACAAGGTCAAGTTTATCACCTTATTGGATCTTTGCTGCCAGAAAATGAACCCAAATTTCTCCAAATTTATTTTGTATCCGATTACACGCAACAGCTCAATGTTAGAAATCACAATTTTCCCCAGCTCAATGCTGAGCTTTTGGGTCAACTTCAAGAATTGCTGCATCACGTTAACCAGTACGTTCGTGAATTCAAAGCTGCATTGGAGTCAATTCCACAAAGCAGCAATGATTTCAAAATTGTTATAAGTGCCGATAGACGTCCTGTGGGTGAACACCGTGGAAGACACAATGCACCCGTCGCAGATGAAGTTGCAGTTGTTTTAGTCGACCAGGAGTGTGAGAGACGTGATATCGTGTTGCGTACACGCGACGATCGCCTTCAACGCATTTTGGAAACCCACCGAGCTTACGACGCCCTGCAATATCCACTAATTTATTGTCATGGTGAAGATGGGTACAATTTTGGGCTGTACCAAGTGAACCCTACTACGAGAGTCACTAATTATCAAAAAAAAATATCTGCTCAACAATACTATTCCTACCTTTTACAAATAAGGCAAAACAGTTTCGTATATTTGCAACGATTTCGTGGTTTGTTCAGCCAATTTATTGTGGACATGTACGCAAAAATAGAAACTGAACGTGTATATTCGCACTAACCAGCGACGGTTACGCGCTGAAGAATACGTGCACTTGCGGGACGCCATGCAATCAGATAATAACGTCGAAAACTTGGGTCGATTGGTTATTTTGCCATCCAGTTTCACAGGCGGTCCGCGGTATATGCACGAACGAACGCAAGATGCTTTTTGTTACGTCCGTAAATACGGCCGGCCGGACCTTTTTATAACATTTACAACAAATCCAAAGTGGACGGAGATTTGCCAGGCACTTCTCACAGGACAGGCGTCATACGACAGACATGACATTATTGCTAGGATTTTTCATTTAAAACTCAAAGTCTTGATTAATCTACTTACAAAGGAGAAAGTTTTCGGTTCAACTCTTTGTTTTATGTATAGCGTCGAGTGGCAAAAGCGTGGTTTACCCCACGCGCACATTCTTCTGTGGCTGGAAGAAAAAATTCGTCCCGATGCTATAGACAGTGTCATAAGTGTAGAATTTCCGGACTATAATGCAGATCCGATTTTGCATGACATAGTAAAAACACATATGGTTCACGGGCCATGTGGCCTCTTAAACAGGGAATCACCGTGCATGAAAGATGGTCAATGCTCAAAAAAATACCCCAGAGCACTGAAAGAACTAACTATGGCTGGGGAAAATGGGTATCCGCAATACCGGCGAAGATCACCGTCACAAGGTGGTTTCACAGCTACTGTCAGATTCCGTGGACAAGAAATAATTCTAAATAATAGTTGGGTGGTACCGTATTCTCCAGTTTTGTCAAACGCTTTTCAAGCACACATTAATGTTGAAATTTGTAATAGCGTCGAATCTATAAAATATATATGTAAATATGTTAATAAAGGTAGTGATCAAGCCATGATAGCACTAAGAAATAACAACCAATTTGATGAAGTGACAAGGTATCAATCTGGCCGATACATAAGCTCTTCGGAGGCAGTTTGGCGCATTTTGAGTTTCCCTATTCATGAAAGGTATCCGCCAGTCATCCATCTTGACGTGCACCTGGAAGGCGGGCAGCGAGTTTACTTTCAGCCAGAAAATGTGGCAGAAAGAATGAACAACCCAAGACAAACCACCTTGCTCGCATTCTTTCGCCTTTGCGAAAGAGACAATTTCGCTAAGTCTCTGTTGTACAATGAAGTGCCACATTATTATACTTATAACAAGCAGCAAGGTGTTTTTAATCGCAGGAGACGTGGAACTGCTGTAGAAGGCGAGTCCGGCATTTTTAAAGAACACGTGATTGGAAGAGTATACACGGTGCACCCAAATAATGCAGAGTGTTATTATTTACGCCTTCTTCTTCACACAGTGCGAGGACCTACTTCTTTTGCTGAGCTCCGCAAAGTGGACGATATAGAATATCCCACATTTCAAGCTGCTTGCCGCGCACGGCATTTATTAGATGGCGATCAGCATTGGGATGATGCTTTAGCCGAAGCATGCGTCAGTGATAGTCCACATCGTTTGCGCCATTTATTTGCCATTTTGTTGACATTTTGTGGCCTATCGGACGCTGGGCAGTTGTGGCAAAAATATAAAGACGCGTTTGCCGAAGATTTTTTGAGACAGCAAAATATAAATAGTGAAACTTCTGACCAAGTACGTGAAAGCTGCCATAATAGGGCTTTGCTGGCTATACAAGATATAGTTACAAGTATAGGAGGGAACCCCCTCAGTCAATACGGCTTGCCGACACCGACAGTTGGTGGGGAACGAATTAATAGGGAGTATACATCTGAAATAAATTACAACCCCGAAGAGTTAGCAGAAATATTGCGAAATGGCTGTTCAAATTTGACGTCAGAACAACGTCAAATCTTTGATAGAGTATGCTGTAGTGTAGAACATTCATTAGGAGAAATGCTGTTTTTAGATGCACCTGGTGGAACAGGTAAAACTTTCCTCACTAAAGTTATCTTGGCTCAAATAAGGAGCCAAAACAAAATTGCCCTTGCCGTCGCTTCCTCAGGAATAGCTGCCACTTTATTACCAGGAGGAAAAACTGCACATACAACATTTAAAATACCAATCGACTTGGACCGCACAGAAAACCCTGTTTGCAACGTGTCTCGCAATAGTGATAAAGCAAGGGTTTTACGCGATTGCGCCCTTATCGTTTGGGACGAGTGTACGATGGCAAATCGTAAAGCTGTGGAAGCTGTAGATAGAACGTTGCGAGATATAAGACAAAATGACCGACCGATGGGAGGCTTAACGGTGCTATTCTGTGGAGACTTCAGGCAGACACTCCCTATAATACCCAGAGGAACGAGGGCCGATGAAATAGGTGCCTGTTTAAAGAGCTCTATTTTATGGCGTAGTGTCATATTAACTAATTTGAGCTTTAATATGCGAGCATATTTGGGAGGTGACGCAAACGCGCAGGTTTTCTCAAATTTACTACTTCAAATTGGTAACGGCACATACCCGACTCAAGAAGGAGGTAAAGTAACTTTAGTCGAAAGCCTGTGTTCTTCTGTTGCCTCACAGCAGGAACTCATTTCCTCTGTATACGGAGATCCATCAGAGATCTCGAACCATGACGCTGCTTGGCTATGCCAACGAGCTATTTTGGCACCTCGCAACGACCAAGCAGCAGCAATAAATTCTCAAATATTGGTACATGTTTCTGGAGAAAGTAGGGAATATTTATCTATTAACACGGTTTTAGAAGAAGGAGATGCCACCCACTATCCAGTAGAGTTTTTAGACTCTCTAAATACACCAGGTCTTCCAGCATACAAAATTTATTTAAAAGTCGGAGTACCAATCATTCTACTCAGAAATTTAAGCCCACCAAAACTATGCAATGGAACTCGGTTGAGAGTAACAAATCTCCAACGAAATGTCATCGAAGCCGAAATCTTAACAGGTTGCGGCTCCGGTGATGTTGTTTTCATTCCCAGGATACCCATTATCCCCAATAATTTTCCGTTTACTTTCAAACGTGTGCAATTTCCTGTAAGCCTCTGTTACGCTATGACTATTAATAAAGCCCAAGGCCAGACGTTATCCGTTGCGGGTGTAGACCTTACTTTTGATTGTTTTTCACACGGCCAACTCTATGTTTCTCTATCACGTGTTAGCAACCCAAACAACCTTTTTGTATATGCTCCGGGTAATTCCACCGCTAACATAGTATATAGAGAAGCATTAACGTAATCAACTATACCAAAGTCAGGACTCTTATCTAAATCATCAAAAAGGTGATATACTCTTATCTAAACGACGTTGTTTTGTTCTCGACAACCACGCGAACGAAGTCGCGGGCACAGCTAGTTGCGTAATAAGGAAACCGTTTACAGTTCAAATACAACTCGACTATACGGAACGCGCGACAGCTTCTGAGCACATGTTGTTCGTACCATGTCCAATGATCAAGAGCTGCACCACGCTGCTCTGCAGGGCTTTAGTGCATTCACACGAAGGCCAGGCAAGTCTCTGTCGAGCGCCACCAGATGGCGCTGGCGTAACGGATAACACTTGATTGCGACATACATTAATTGTTGGGTTATTTCATCAGGAATATCTCAGTAGTTGTCCGAAGTCTAGTTTCTGCTCGGTTGATGGCAATAAGCTCTTCCTCTGTTACATATGGGATTTAAAAACATAATTTGACAATTCATGTTTATGCCCAATTTGATCATATACGAGTGACATGACCACACCTCTCTTCTACGATCCCAGGATTAAGCATAATTGTAGTAATTTAGCCAACGAAGTCGGTTCTAGCCTGAACTCTTGTACGATAAGAGTGTGTTAATGTAGGGTGAGTTATGTAGTAGTCCCTTACTAGCAGGCACTTCTAGGAACATTCCTACGTCTACATACTAGGCGTGTTGGCATATACACGGTAATTTACGGTTATTTAGGCAACGGAGATATATTATTTGGGACAGTTGTCTCCTGTTTTGGTGTCTAGTAATGTTAATTATGTGTGCTTGCTTGATACGAGTATGTGTAATGAAGATATTTTGGTTAAGCATTGTAGGTTTCGGGAATGCTTTACTGGCTCTTGAAAGCGCTTTTAGAAGTGACTCATTTTCGATTGAGAGGATGAATGAAAGGCAAATAACAAAAGGTATTTACAAGGCAGATGTGAGTGGAAATTCCGGGAGGTGTTACCCTTGGAGGGCATATAGTGAGCTCATTGGTGATGTTCTTTAGAAAGGTCAGCTGCGCAGTACTCGCAATCGGCGTGCATGTATAACTATAGGCCTTTTTTATGGATCGGAAATCATCAAATGACCCCTCCCGCTCTGGGTGGAGCAGAAGGGAGTGTCAGACTCTTACTGACTAAAACCCACCCGTGTTCCTTCCTTAGCCCTTTATGTTCCGGGGCAGCGGTAACCCTTTCGGACAATTCCGCTCCGTGACTATAGGCCTGAGACGTTGTCTGAGGTAGCAGCGCGGTGCGGGAGGGGTGTGGTGACGTGGTGCGAGAGGTCAGTGATTCGTCAACTTGTGACAACTATCACCCCTCCCGCACCGCGCAGCTACCTCAGGCAATGTCTCATTTAAGTGGTCGACCTATAGATGTGTGAACGTAAACGAGGCAACTGGACTATGTAAGGATCGTAGCAGGTGGTGCTGTTTAGTTTCTGCCTAACCTCATACAAAGAAGGTGTGAGTTTATGTATGTAATTTTCGCTTCTGTCCGTGTGAATCTCTTTCTAAGGTTCTTTTGCATTGTGTCAGTCAATATAAAGTCCTCCAGACCGTATTTCGGCCACGGCGGCCAATCTCAGCGGAGGCTAGCCTTCGGCTCGGGAGATATTATAGTGCACAAGTGTGCGCGCAGACACATGTGCACTCCCTCTTCCCTCACTCTCATAGTCCGATGGGACGGAAATTCGACACGACCGGAGAGAGATCAGTCGTAGGACGAATAACTTAACGTGCTTTCCGAGGCACCTGGATCTCGTGCTCGCAAGCGCGACTGTGAGCGTTGGGTTCTGAGTTTGATTCCCGGGTTTCTTAAGAATTTCTTAGTAACAGCCCGGAGTTTGAAACATACACATTCATAAACTCACACCTTTTTCCCATGACCCCCATGGCAGAAACAATATAACGCTACTTCTCCATATAGGTATTTAAATTATTTTAAGACGGTGGTGCAATGCAATTTAAAAAATAACTAACTGGGTAGTCACTGGGCTAATACATGTTCTAACTAAATACTTTTTACCACTTTATTAGCCATTTGCTCGTAACTTCAAACAATAAAAGGACTTTAAATATTAATTCAAAATTTTATCATCTACCCATTTCAGTAATAATAAATGAAAATCTCATAAATATTCCAATTTCTAGAACGTTCAAACGAAAAGCTTAAAATTGGCTCTACCGCGAAGCAGAACATTTGCGTATTATTACTTTTAGGTAGAAATGTAAACACAATCGCTTATGATAGGATTCAACGGAATTGAATTCTGTGTTATGGCTGTACGTTTACACACGCGAACGTTTTACACCGAAGTGTAATATTTTCGTCAAAATAAACCTGAACTGAAGTGCAGCCCCGACTTATGAGCTTTCGGTCGTGAGTTTGAGCCTAGGCAGATGCTTTACTTTGTGTGAATAAATTCATCACCACTGTTCTCAAAACGGAAAACATCGTGAAGAAACCGGCATGTCCTAGAACCAAAAATTCAAAGACATTATGACTGTGACATCCAGCAACCCGCACTGGGCGTGAGTGGTAGATTACGATCCTCTCCCTCTCAAAAAAAGGGGAGGCCTGTGTTCCAGTCGTAGGCCGTGTGGTGTAGGCTGGTTATGCTATACCTGAGTACTAAGTGGTAAATTTTTCAGAACGTTTTTACCAGAATTTGTGCTGTATCGCTGACATTTAAAAAAATCCCGTAGGAGGAACTGTTCCGTGTTTCAGGTGATAGCATTCCAAAAAAAGCGTCGGCAGTCAGGAAAATACAAACAGGTTAGGTAACCCACTAATAGACTAACAAGTGAAAATATAAGAAATTTATGAGGCACAGAAACAAAAAAGATTTATCGAACCTACGGATCAGCCAGACGTCGTTTTTTTTATTGCTGATTGGGCCCGCTCTAGACCTCGATCATGCCTGATGGAAAGCGATGGATGAAGTTTATGATAGAACGAGCGTGCCCAGAAGGTGCCTAAGGCACTGGAACTCCCACGTATCGACGAAACATAGCAGGCTGCTTGACGCCGGACTCCAGTGGGAAGGTGGTCGCAAACCAGACGGGCGTTAGCCCTACCACCGCAAGGGAAGAATTGGCCAGTCAAATAAGGTGTTGGGTGTGAGTGTCCAGGATGCGCCGAGCGCTCGGTTCGGTTGAGTAACTCGCGGAACAAACTGCGCTACACGAGGAGGCTTCTTCATGCATCCCAAAAATCCTTAAAGTTGATAAATTGTGTACTTTGTGGTTCACTCTCGCATTGAATCTAAGCAATACAGCATCTCAAGGAAGTGTCAAACCTTTTCCATTACAGTTCGGTGTTAACAAGGCCACCATGTAGCGAAAACTTGTCCATTCACAGAGTTTGAACGACTAAATTGCTGATACCTAAAAGTGTTTTAAAATTGCTTCCACGACTGTTAGTATCACGATTTCAAGTTAGTTTCTATTTAGCTCTTTGAGTTTTAGTAGCAAAATATTAGTTTCTGAACTCAGTTCAAAACTACGCAATATTTTGTTGTTTTTATTTCATTTATCTCTGTACGTTTTCAGATTTACGTTGCACGGAAATAAGTGTTGTGTGGAGGTCGTATATAAAGCGGATATAGTAGATGTAGCGAGCGTCGATGTGGTGTTGTGACGTTTGATTTTCTCTGTACGATGTATGGTTCAGATGAGGCTACCCTTTTTAGTGTTCCGTGCCAGAATTGGCAAAAAGGATAATTTATGTCCTAATTACTGTGTCTGTCAGTGTGATACAGTTGATTTTCCTCTGAAATTATTAGAGGGGTTTTGAATTTAGTGCGTAGACGTAATTTAATGCCATGTTAAAATTGTTAAGGATCTATTGTATACTAGCTTTTGCCAGCGACTTCGTCCGCGTGGAATAATGACTTCCGTAAATTGAGGCACTAGCTCTCATAGAGTTTAACCGATGTGCTCTTTCTTCTGCCGATTCTTGAGAACGCGTCTTTCTCATTCAACGCGTTTTTCAAGACAATAGCGGGCGGACGCCGGCGTCCGCTTGGGGCTTGAATGACTAAAAATATATAACTACGTCTAATATATAAAATAATATATAATAAAACCTACTTCACTTAAAACTAAATACCTTTAACTACTATAATTAATAATACCTATACCTATAATTAATAAAAGTACCTACGCTTTTACCTACTTAATATTAAAAAAAACTGAACATAAATTAACCAAAACTTACCTACTACTAACTAACTACTACTAACCTATTACTACTTCACCTAAAAAGAAATCCTGTTTTCCCAACATTTCCCTTCACTGCTCTGCTCCTATTGATCGTAGCGTGATGAAAGTATACTATAACCTGCCCAGGAGTATAAAGAACAATTGTACCAAGTTTCGTTGAAATCCGTTGAGTGGTTTTTGTTTCTATAACGAACATACAGACAGACAGACAGACAGACAGACAAAAATTTTACTGATTGCATTTTTGGCGTCAGTAACGATCACTAATCACCCGCTGATAGTTATTTTGGAAATATATTTCATGTACAGAATTGACCTCTCTACAGATTTATTATAAGTATAGAAGATTAATACAATACGATATGTATATTAAACGAATGTGAATGAAAGATTCAAATAATAACCTTACCAATTAATTGGACGTAGATAAGCAAAAAGGATTCAACCCACAACATGACCGAAAATGAGTTAAGTATACCAAACTGCTCGTCAAGGTCTATATTTTCGATTAGCAAAAACAATCCAAGTAAAATACGAATTTTTAATGTCAAAATATTCGTATTTTAATTGGATTGCTTTTGCTAATCGAAAATACTTAACTCATTTTCGGTCACATATTTTAATAAAAAATGCTTACTGTTAATTAATGTGTCCTAAATATAATATTTTATACTTCTTGCTGTGTCTTACAGGGTCCATATTTGTACCTTAGCTTTAAGCTATTGTAACACCTATACTACATTATGGAATGCAAATAAATATATGAATATGATTAAGAAATCACAAAAAAAATTGAGGAATTCTTTTCGTAATAATCAGGAAAAACTTTTAGTGGTTTTTCTTTTACAAAATAGTAAATCCCTCGAACAGCACCATAGTGTGACTTTCAACTAGCCGCAAGGGATTATTTTTGTGTGTATAAAGGAAGTCTAAAAACTTTATGACAAAAAGTCAAACCCAAAAATCTTTTAGCTATACACAACCGCCACATTTTTGTCCAGAAAATTAAGTTAAAGCAGAAATATTTCAGCAGCTGCCTCATGACTCCGGATGGAGGTTTCACTTAGTTTTTTTTCATTGAAAACAATGTTAGAATTTCCGTGAAAAATGCCTGAAATTCAGACTAACTTATTTGCCACGTGGAGTGAAAAAAAAGTGGGAAAGCGTTAGCAGTTAACTTTGTTATTTAAAAATTGCGTTGTTTGCAATGTTTGTTACTTTGGTAGTTATGTCTAAACATCAAAACACGTGTAACTCTAAAAGAGAGAATAATATAAATGTTGATGTACCTATTTAGAGGGAGAGGAAGATCAAGGAAATGATGGATGGAGTGGGTAAGGGACTATATGGTAGAAAAAAGTAGTGAATGATGGAGTGACGGCTGACATGACAGGGGAAAAAACGTGCTGTGCCCCAAGTAACATAGATGTAGTTTAGGAAGATGGTGGTGATGATATCTTAAGTTCTAATCTAAATAAATCATATACATACATTTTTGAAATTTTTAGAAGAAAGTACGAAATACACGCGGACGTAGTCGTGGGCAAAGTGCTAGCTTTTATACAATTTAAAATACAATCATGTCAGGAACAAATATTTATTATTATTATCAACAAAAAATAACAGAATCAAATCCTAACTTAACTAAAACAAAAAACAAATTAAAATAAAGCGTCGAAAAATTCATCCGCATCGCTGTTGACTGGTAATGTACCCAAGAGACTGGCGGCATTACCACGTTGAAGGGCAATGCTTAGCCTCTAGCCAGTCCTTGGGTCATGGGAAATGTCAACCAGTCGTTTCGAAATTTCCTTAAAAAGAACATGAGTACTCGGGCCCCACGGCCCGAGGGTTTCAACCCCAAACGGCTCGAAAATATAACTTCCGATAAGGTTATTATATTTTCGCCGCTTGAGGTTTTCCGCAGCTGCAGCAGCAGCGCCAGCACAGCATGCTGAGCCAGGAAGATGGGATGGCGCAAGAGTATGGACACACCTTGCGTCCCACACTAAAGGCCTACCCAACTTCCATGGAAATAAAGAGATACCGTCCGGTCTCTTGCTTGATGCACGGCATGCCTACGACTGGTTGGAGGCGCGCGGTGGCTGAGAGGGCGCGCGGGCGGCGCGGGCACTCGCGCGTTTTCCCCTCAGCCGCCTGCGACGCCCGATGCTGATGCCGCAGCCCGCGCGCCCTCTCAGCCACCGCGCGCCTCCAACCAGTCGTAGGCATGCCGTACATAGACACTTGCCGTCATCGCGTGCTTAACCATTGGGTTCTAATACAGCTGGAACGCCGACAGTGACAAGAGCTCGTCGGAAGATGTCATTAATTTAATAATGATTTAATAATAATTAATATATTTATTTATTTATTTAATTTCGTTAATTCCTATAAAGTTATGAACATAATAATAATAATCATAAAAAGGTTTCAGGTCGGGGGACCTCCGTTAAGAGCGAAGTTTGTTATGCGGTACTGGCACGCGCACACACTTTTGGAATGCATGAAGAAGACTCCTCGTGTAGCGCAATTTGTTCCGCCAGTTACTCAACTGAACCGAGTGCTCGGTGCATCCTGGACAGTCACACCCAACACCTTGTTTGACTGGCCAATTCTTCCCTTGCGGTGGTAGGGCTAACGCCCACCCTCCCACCGGAGTCCGGCGTCAAGCAGCCTGCTGTTTTTCGTCGATGCGTGGGAGTTCCAGTGTCTTAGGCATTTTCTGGGCACGCTCGTTCCATCATAGATCTCATCCATCGCTTTCCATCAGGCGTGATCGAGGTCAAAACCGGGCGGGCCCATTAAACAATAAAAAAAAAAACACTCATATACAATATGCCCCGTCAAGGAATAGCGTTATTCTAGGTACGTATATAACAACTAATCTAGTACACAAGTACACTAGAGCCTAATCCGCAAAAAAATGTAATATTAATTTAATGTTGTATTGTGGCTTAGCTCAAAATCTGTCGCTCAAGGAAAAAATAAAAAGGGTCATAAGGGTTGTTTTTGCACTAATTTACAACAATTTGTTGATTGGCTTATTTTATTGATACTTTTTGGAATTTTTTTCTTTTAAGTTACGAAAATGTGAACCCTTTGGATCATAATGTAAACGATAGACAATATTGTTGCCCTCTGAATAAGCCTACTTTTATCTCAGTAGGACCAAAACTTTGAGAGAAATGAATTTTTTGTACAAACGTAGAGGATATCTCAACAAAAAAGCAAAATGGCTGCCAAATAGCGGGAAAGTGGATTCGACCCTAGTGTGTAGTGAATTTGTGTACTATAGTCCGCGCGGAACTAGTTGGCCGCGCCTTAGATATGTGAGCGGTGGGACGGAGGGGCGGGGGCGCATTACTCAGTACGTGCGTTGCGAACCGCCCCCTCACCCCTTTCCCCACCTCAGCGGCCAACTAGTTCCGTGCGGACTATAGAATAGTTTCTATATAAGTACCTAGAATATCGCTAGTCCATGACTGGATACATTGTACCTATAATAGAAGATATAGATAGAGCGAGAAAGTGTGAATTTAATAAGCGTTTATCGTAATCAGTCTATAATTTGCCCAATATTGGGACTCAGGCCTCCTCTCCTCGAGAGGGAGTGGGCTGCAATCTACAACGCGGGCCCAGTGCTTTAGTACCCTCGAAAATCATTGAAACTATCTCTCACATACATAAGGCACTTGAAGGTCGCTTCTGCGTTACGAAAAGATTTCTACGAGTTTACTTCTACCGCAAGCCGCGTAAAAGACTTCGTTCCAAAAATACGCCTTTGCCAAGCCTATTACGTGCCGTTAAATATGTATTTCTTGACAAATTGAAATAGTGTTAATATGCGCAATAGCTTTAAAAAAAATGAGGAGGGGGCGTGGCTAAATAATAACAGTTGCACAGGTCGTTCGATCAGGTTAAGCTACGCTGGCCGCGGTTGCTCTGTGGATGGGTGACCATCTTTACACACCGAGACCCCTCTGTTCCTCGGAAAGCACGCTAAGCCGTTGGCCCCGGTTGTCATTCGTGGATCTTTGACATTCTTTACAAGTAGTCAGAAGCCCGAAAGTCTGACAACCAGTCTTACCAAGGGGTATCGTATTACCCAGTAACTGGGTTATAGAGGTCAGATAGGCAGTCGCTCCATGTAAAATACTGGTATTCAGCTGCATCTGGTTAGACTGGAAGCCGACCCCAACATAGTTGGTAAAAGGCTAGGCAGATGATGATGATGAAAATATTATAATATAAAATGAAAATATTTTATTTCACATAAGCCTACAAGGGCACTTATGAAACGTCAGAAGCTAGGTACACGGTTCCAATTGGTCGTTTCCTATGGAGAAGAACCGGAAAGAAACTTAACGGTTACTCTTTTAAAAAATAATTGGCTTTTACAATGTTTTCTAATTACAGAATATATAGAATAAGTGACACAATTATTCTAAACAGGCATCTATAAATTCTACATTTCTATACCAGCAACGTTACTAATACTAGTAATCAACGAGCAGCTAATTGCTAATATATTGCACCGTCCGTCCACACGTCAAATTAGCCTATATGCACCGGCCATATTGATTTTATGGTAATTTCATTTCAACAGTGTTGAAACTCATCACTTTGTCGAATAGCCTATCGATACTGAACAGTCTTTATTAACAATGGTTTAACACTCGATCAATATATCTCGTACTTGTGAAGTAAGTGGCGTATTTTTATAAACATGATTGGAGAAGTTTATTTCAGGCAAAATTTGTGGTATCATCAAGTTTGGCAAATGGATTCTTGATAACAGTATCGTAAATCGTTGTCATGTTTATCAGCCTTTGACGGTTTTTCCATAAACATGGCTTAGAAAATGACCTTAAACGAAAGATAACATTGTTGTCACTTTATATATGTCGCAGCCAACTGGTTAAATTAGCCGTATATTTAACCGACTGACCTTTGGAAGTAGTGCTTGCCTTGTTTCGCTCTCTCGGCTCGCACGCGGTTGTTCATAGTTCTAACCTTACCTAACCCATTTTGGTTGGGGTGTCCTGGCTTAGTTACTGCGACCAATTCGGCTCGCGCGCTATTGGTTACAGTTCCAACCTAAACTATAATTGAATATCATTCAGGCTGTTAGTTGAACGGCCGCCGTTTAGTTAAAAGGCTAGGCGGTTAACTAAACGGCTAATTAAATCAGTTGTCTGCGACATATACACCTACATAATCTGATGATTTTTTCCCATGGTGGTAGGAGTAAACTACGGAACGCCACACGCTTAAAGATTCCTTTCGTCTTATTTACGTTCTTTTTAAAAGAGTAACCGTGGAGTTTCTTGCCGGTTCTGCTCCATAGGAAACGACCAATTGGAACCGTGCACTTAGCTTCTGACGTTTCATAAGTGTCCTTGTTGGCTTAAGTGAAATAAAATATTTTGATTTTGAATACATCTGGTCATACACGCACGCGAGTGTAGTTTATAGGTCGGGGATTCGAATCCCAGCAGGCGCTTTACATTGTGTTTCATCACCACTGCTCTCATAACGGTGAAGGAAAACATCGTGAGGAAACCGGCATGTCCTAGAACCAAAAAAATTCGAAGACATGTGACATCAACCAACCCGCACTGGGCCCGCAGGTTGGATTACGGCCCACTCCCTCTCTCCGAGAGGAGGCCTGTGTCTTAGCAGTGGGAACATTCATCATCATCATCATCTGCCTGCCAATTGGAACCGTGCACCTAGCTTCTGATGTTTCATAAGTGCCCTTGTAGGCTTATGTGAAATAAAATATTTTGATTTTGATTTTATATTATAATATTTTCATCATCATCATTTCATGGCTTCCAGTCTAGACAGATGCAGCTGAATACCAGTATTTTACATAGAGCGACTGCCTATCTGACCTCCACAACCCAGTTACTGGGTACTACGATACCCCAGTGGGAACATTATAGGCTGATTATGTATACACGTACGCTGGTTGGGAGTACACGCACCTGAATTTTTTGAATAACATCACCAATAAGGTCAGTATTATGTCCTGCCAGGACGGCGTGTCCATTCATATCTGGCTTATAGACACCTTTGGTTAGTCATCCTTCATTTATCCTCTCAACATGACCAAACCATCTAAGCAACAATATCTAATATAACTGCCCCAAATTGAGAATTATCTTTTAAACTTCTTTTGAACTGCCTTTTGATAAAATTTATTTTTGCCTAAAATGGTTTACTCTGCACTTTGCCAGTCCATCATCGGCTATTGTATTCTGGCTTGGGGTGGATCGGCCAAAACTAAATTCCTCGAGTTGGAGCGTGCGCAAAGGGCAGTACTTAAGGTTATGTCTCAAAAGCCCTTTCGCTATCCGACTTATCAGCTTTACACCGAGCTCAAACTTTTAACCGTGAGACAGCTATTTGTACTAAGAAGCACTCTCTGGAAACACAATAAAGTACCACCCCCAGACTCACATAAGCGTGGTCAAAGAATAGTATGCCCAACCCCTACTCATAGAACTTCCTTCGCCAGAAGACAGCTGTATGTGTTGAGCTCTCTTGTTTACAAAAATATTAATAAGACTACACAAATAGCAAGGTTAAGTAAACAAGAAGTAAAGGCTAAGCTGAAGAACACGTTGTACCTACTAGACTATGCTCAAACTGAGGAACTACTAACCACTCTGACATAACTCACGACATTCCATACAAAATATGAAATACAATCACCGACATCTTTAATACAACAAAAGACGCCAAGCTCGTACTAACTTAAACACAGTCTTACAATCGACACCACTACATTCACATACATAGGCTCCTCATATCACACTTACACTACACAAATACACACATTTCCCAGTCACACACACACACTCACACAACGCAAACAAAACACACGACTCCCAGTCACACACATAGAATCAACCAACAGTCATTTTACTTTTTAATTATTTTTTTTTTTTTCTTTTAAAATTAACTTTTCAATATTTTTTTTTTTTTTTTTTTTACTTTTAGCTTTCTTTTTTTTTAATTTTCTTTAAATCCTACATAATGATAAACTATTATTGTATAATATCACCTTACCAGCTCTTAATTTACGTAAGGGTCTATAGTGTCCGAGTGACAGTAGAACACTGACTCCTAAGTCACAGGTATTCCTAGTTTAGGAGTCAGGGTTTCAACCTTTGAGCGCCTTTAATTTGTGAACTTTAATTAGTTATTAAGCATATTGTAAGGATTTGTATCAATAAAGTATTATTATTATTATTATTATATATTACGGATTTTCCATCGCAGTTTGCTGTTTCTAGCAGACTGTTTTTACGATGGTGAACTGAAGAATTATCAGATAGGTAGACGTCGTTGTCCATATTATTGATCCTGATTAAACCCTCTTTAAATAAATAAAGAAAAAAAATAATATTGATCCTAGGACATCTCCTTAGAAACTCCTCGACCTTTGACTCCGCATCGTGTGAGATGTGCGACATGGAACGTTCAAAGGGATGAAAACACCTGAAGACAATTTAATCATATTCCTTAGCTGATCATGCAATACCATCATTGATAACTCCAATATCCGTGAACAAATTTCACAAGCCATCGGCATATAATAGATCTATGTACATTAATAATCTTCAAACACAATACATGTATTGTTATATATACGTGTCAGGAACTATGGATTCAGTAAATGATTCTTTCTGAAGCTGAATTAATTTTGAGATAACTGGTGTCAAAATTCATGAACACACGGCTACACATCAAGCTATACATTTCCAGTTTTAGCTGACCTCGCATTGTATAGGTTTTTCGTACAATGAGAATATGTATAATAGCCTCCCCGACCGATTTCGGTCACGGTGGTCAATCTCAACGGAGATTAGCCAGGTACGCAGGAGATATTATAGTGCACAAGTGTGCGCGCAGACACAGGTGCACTCTCTGTTTCTTTACTCTCGTAGTCTAATGGGACGGCAATCCGACACGACCGCAGAGAGATCAGGCGCAGGACCAAGGGCTTTACGTGCTTTCCGAGGCACGCGGGTATTAAACCGCCAACTTCCAAACTCCGGACTGTAACTAAGAAATTCCTAATGGAAAAACTCAATAACACTTTGTCCGACCCGGGAATCGAACCCAGAACCCAGCAGGCGCGCGGGGCTCAGCAGTCGCGCTTGCAACCACGAGACCAACGGGGCAGTCTATAGTCAGAGAATATGTATATGGTGGTTATGTATAGCTTGATGTGTAGCTGGGCGAACGTAGATGATTTTTGGAAATGATTAATAATTGTTTACATTTAATTTTGACTGTTTGTGTGTTTTATATCATTTGGTTACATCACACACATCGATGACTATGATGTAACGTCGTAGGTTCAAATCCAGACAGGCGCCCTACTTTGTGTCAGTTATTTCATCACCACTGCTCTCAAAACGGTGAAGCAAAACATCGTGAGGAAACCGGCATTACCTAGAACCAAACGTTTGAAGACATGTGACATCTACCAACCCGTACTGGGCCCGCGTGGTAGATTACGGCCCACTGCCTCTGTCCCAGCAGTGGGAACATTATAGGCTGATTATGTATAGATACTTTCACACATCGAAATGTTTCTTAAAGTATTAGGAACGTAATATAATAGCAATGATGGCCATTCAATTTGATAGTTTAGAGAAAAAGTGATTTTTAGTGACGAAATCTGGGGGAAAAAAAAAACATGAAAATTGTTTTTTCTCGAATCCCATGAATTTTCGCATATGCTTTATGCTTAATTGTTGCAAATGGGTCACACTGTCACGCCCTGAAAGGAATACGTCAAATCGTTCGAAATCGTTTGATCTGACTTGGTTTCCGTACGTCGTTTTCGGGTAACCACTGAAAATCAGCGCTGTGCTGTAGGTCCCCTATAGCACAGCATCATGCTGAGTGGAAGCCTTCTTGTCACAGTCATGACGTGCAGCCGTCGACTATCTCTGCTTTGTGCTCATGTATAAATATGTTTTTTGTTTTTATTATAATTATGCTGTCATTAGAATTAATTATCTTTTTGTTTGCACGTGTTTCTGTGACAAATAATCCTATTTTTCTTTCTTTCTTTTCTTTCAAATTACAAGTCAGTCTGTATATTTTGAATGAATAGGATGTTGCGAGTATCGATTCTCTTTTCAATCGAGAAAGTAAAATTTTAAACTCCATTTTGGTTTCTGAGTAAGCTTTAAGCTAGATTGATGGTTGAATATCAATGCTTTGACTGGGATTCAGTCTAAAGTAGGTATTAATAGCGGTTACCATTTTCTTTGTTCTATTATTAAGTCTCTGGTTTTTAATTGGCTAAAATAGCCAATAAAATCTGTCGTCATCTTTTTAACAAATATTATACTTATTGTTAAATGTTATTTCGTTCAACCAAACATCAAAAAACAGACTGTACTCGCACATTTTTTTTTATAAATTTTAGTTTAGATATTATTATGGCTTTTTAGTTTTTACATTTTAATTTGTGTTATCTTATTTATTTTAATGAATTTATTCTTTTTTATGATTTCTAGGGGCATAATTTGTAAAGGCAATATTTTCAAAAGTCATATATTTAACAGTGATATTATTTATTGTAGTTTGATTAAATTTTTTAATGATAATGATAACTATACTGTAATTCCTGTTCACTTTATTTATTATGAATTATACTCATATTTTATTAAATCTTTGTGCTCGACAGGGTGTGTGAACTTTATAACTATTATTAAGATCTTGTAAATACATGTGATAATCAATAAAGATTTGAATTGTAATATTTAAAAAAAATCTAATGGATAATCGCCATAATCTCATAAATTCCCAATAAATTCTTTCCATTATCTTTTCTTATGGAAGTTAACGAAGCTTATAATAATCGTAACTCAGTGGTTAATAGGAGGGTCAATGCCCTCTGGTCATGAACTCATGACCCCTGAAACGATAAGTAGGTAGTTAAGATGCCTTAGCTGAGATTTTATAACGTTGAGATCTCCGGACCATAATATGGGAGTATTATCGATCCACGGATCATAGAAAAGATAAAATTTTAGAACTTTTGAATTTAGGTGTGCAGATGCGTTTTTCCTGATATTTTATCGCAAGGATTTTAATAACAATATGGAAATTATCTTAGTAAATGATATATTATTTTTATTTATGTACGGTCACCAAAGAAAATAAGTAACCAGGGTCGTCGGTATACTTGAAATTTAGTAAGTAACCGATGTTTTGGAATTAAATATTATTTAACTAATAGAAAACAAACAGTTCATTTATCAAATTAAATTTCTTTCGAAAATATTCATCGGTTTCTTACTAAACTTTAACTATATTGACGACCCTGGTTACTTATCTCTTTTGGTGACTGTACTTGATGGATAGTATGCTAAACACCTAGCTGAATTTTGGGTCGAGTCCATTTAGATAGCCATCGAAATGTTAAAAAGAAGAATGTGTATGTGTAGCTAGATGAGTTAGGTCTTTCCTATTTGATTACTCTGAGCGAAAAAAACTCAAAGGTCACTTTTAAAGTCCAGACATTTATATTTTACTGTTATTTATGATTGAATTCATGTATTGTTTTGGTACTGTCTAGTCAGTTGAACCTGCGACTTTGAATCGTAACCTGCTCATGAATTAAAAGGCTAAACTTTTAGGAAAGACACCGACTTCTGTTTTGGCCCGTCTCCAAATTTTTATTGGTTCAATAGATATATTTTGAGTCTCCTAATTTTCGTTAGACATGGGTTAAGTATTATATAACAAACCGTTTGTATCAAGTTTCAAATCTTATTAATTGCACGACTCATAATGCGAAGCATTAGAAAGTGCTTTACGATAGAATTTTTTTTACCACCTTTCTGCAATTGTTTCTATTGCTATACTCCTGCTAGTACACAGAACCTACTTAATTTATATACCATTATATAGATAATTTAATGGAGATTAATTTTGTACTTAAAAAAAATATTTAATGTAGTAGAAAGGAAAAAAACTTCCCGCCAATCAAGTGTGAAACCAGAAAGCCAATTTTCGTAATTTAAAACGTTCAAAATCTAGTCGCAGTCTCATCTCGGCGACAAACAAATGTCAAAAACTTGTCAAAATGTAGGGAAATTACAAGTATTTTTAACAGATTGAGACTGAGATCAGACTATGAACTTTCTTAAAATTACGAGAACTGCCCTCCTGAAAACATTGTAGCTTGCGAAAAAATCAATTAATTGAGTCAATTAAAAAAAAAAATAGATTTTTTTCATTCGTTGGAGGAACCCTATTAAAAATGGCTCTTTTATTCAAAGTAGTTTAATGACAATTAATTAAAAACTAACCAATACAATATCTATATCTATGGATTTTTATATGATCGCGTCGTGCACTTGTGGATTTTCCAAATTTTTTTCTTGATTTTTTTTTGTTGTAGTAGGATTGAATGCAAATAGACGTATAGACGTTTGTTTTTACATTTTAACGCCTAATAAACAGTTCAAACAAAATAACTGTTGAAATGCCGACTAATTAGCTAGAGCTCATAATCCTTTTCATAAAAATCTATTAACTACATTTGACAAAATAATACTGAAACTCAAAATCCACTTCGTATCGGGGAACGTGGATCCACGCGAGACACATTTTTTTTTTTGTTTCTGTAATTATGGTATTCAACTGGTTAATAAGAACACACAACACAAAACAGGACCTAATAAATCAACAGCATTACAAACCTACCTTGTCCCACAGTCAAAGGAACTTCGTTTAATTACTATTAAACATAGTTTAAACCTCGGTAAACAGGTGCTGTTCATCAAAGGCGATCTGAGAATTAACTACGAACAACAGAGCATGGTGGGACTTGTCTATCCTAATATTTCACGGCGACACGACCGGACGTGGCGGCTTAGGGGTGGGAAAGATGTTTGGGTATTTTGAGGGTAGTTTATTAATGTCCCAAGGGTTTATGATAAACTTGCTTATGTTCGTAGTTTCGGAACTTTGTATCCACATAAAAAGGTTCAAGATGCCCTGCGCCAAATTATGAAATCGTTTTAGAAGTTCACCATTAGTAACGAAATAAAAAACCGGCCAAGTGCGAGTATGACTCGCGCACAAAGGGGTCCGTACCATTATCTATAAAAACGGCAAAAAAATCATATCTGTTGTATGGGAGACCCCCCCCCCCTTAAATAATATATTTCAGATTAAATTGGCACACGTTCAAATGAAATCCATTCAATTGAAACAATAAAATCAATTTGTTACTATTTTTAGCATCCGGATCATGCACTTGGTTAATAATCTATACATATAATAAAATCGTAGGAAAGTCAAAACTGTACATTGAATATTTTTTTAAAAAAATACTTGGGGCGTGATCTACAATCGATACCGAAGCCAAAAATATAGTTTTTAGAATTTTTGTCTGTTTGTCTGTTTGTCTGTCCGGGATAAACTCAAAAAGTACTGCATGGATTTACTTCAAATTTTGCATGAATATTACTAAGAGGTCGGGTCAACATATAGGCTATATATTATCACGCTATCACCTACGGGGGAGGAGCTGTGAATCTTTATTTTCCTTACGCATTCTGTGACAGCGTGTAATCTAACGACGCATATCTAAATGTTGTTTTTGCGTAAGCCATGCTATTATCTAGCTTTACATTATAAAAACTACGCCATTTAAGTAACTTGGGCAGAGAAATATAGTTTAATGAATGTTAGTAGTATAAAGACAATTTTAAAACAGCGCCATCTATGAGATTTCATAAAAATCAAATCAAGTTACATGTTAACATTTTTTGGAAATTAATAATTTAAATTTGATCATGTTGGCGAGGTAAGTAGTTAGTTATTCTTAAAATTCATAGATGGTGATGTGCATTTTCTTCATAAAAGTTGTATCGTATAGTTCGTTTTGACAAATTCAAGTTCCAACAAAATCCTCAAAATCTTGAGCAGAGTTGAGGAAGACAATTTTAAAAAAAAATGCGGTGTCAAGTATTATAAAAAAGTTATGTTCATTGATGATGATCATTTCATTTCATGACACCCTCACGGAGGCGAGCGTCAGTGACAGTCCCAGCCGCATGCGTCATCTGTTTGCCGTCATCTTGGTGTTTTGTGGAGTCGCAAACCCGGTAGCTTTGTGGGAGAAGTATCGCCATCATCTGTCTGAAGATTTTCTACGAGCTTTGAGGCGCGCTACTGAAGACGAAGTCGAAGTAACTGATGAACGCGTGCTGAACACCTGTCTCAGTTCACTTCAATATGTTGTCATTTCTATCGGCGGCAATCCACTGATCGAATATGGGTTACCAGCTCCCCAATCATCACCGTATCAAGACCGTGAAAATCGGAAGTATAACGCGAAATGACCACCATACGAAATGATCATGTCGCTTTGTTCTCTTCAGAGCAAAAGCAAATTTATGACACCGTCCTTGAAAGCGTTGGGCAAAACCAGGGTAAAATGTTTTTCTTGGAACATGTTTTCCTGGTGGAACAGGAAAAACATTTGTTACCACTGGCATACTTGCAGAGGTCAGGAGGCAAGGCAAAATTGTTATTGCTGTAGCGTCGTCGGGAATCGCTACCACACTGCTTCCGAGTGGCAAGACAGCACATGCCATGTTTAAAATTCCCATCGATTTAGAGAGCGCCGAAACGCCTGTTTGTGGTGTGTCACGTAACAGCGATAAGGGACACGTGCTCAAGGATTGCTCTCTGATCGTATGGGATGAGTGTACGATAGCCAATAGGAAGGCAGTTGAGGCCGTGGACAGAATCCTGCAGGACATCCGCAGGAACGAACATTTGATGGGTGGTGTCACAGTTCTGTTCAGTGGTGATTTTCGGCAAACGTTTCCCGTGGTGACGCGGGGCTCGAGGGCTGACGAGGTGAATGCTTCGTTGAAACGATCTTCGTTGTGGTCACGAGTTCGTACGCTTCGCTTGACCATTAAAATGAGAGCTCGGCTCGGCGGCAATACACGTGCTCAAGAATTCTCCGATGTCCTTCTAAGTCTTGGCGAAGGCACTCTACCAGAAGAGACAGGTGGTGCTTCCAGAGTCTCTCGGTAGAGTGGTATCCAGCTTAGAAGAACTAATTCGCTGTGTATACGGGGACATCAGTCGTATACCGCACCAGCAGAATTCTTGGGTGTGTGAGCTGGCCATTTTGATGCCCAAAAATGATCAGGCTGCAGCAATTAACGAATGCATCTCTCGGAAATTGAGGGGAATAAAGTGGTCTACACCTCGATAAACACTGTTGTCGAGCAAGATGACGCCACACATTATCCCGTGGAATTTCTGAGCTCCCTGTCAGCAAGTGGACTTCCAGCGCATACGATCAAGCTGAAGGTCGGTGTTCCAATTATGCTTCTGCGGAACCTATCTCCTCCGAAGTTGTGTTAACCGCCTTAAAGTCATCTCGCTCCACAGACACGCCATTGAGGCGGAAATTCTGACGGGTTGTGGCGTCGGCGAGGTAGTATTTATACCACGCATTCCCCTAATACCTCATAACTTCCTGTTCCAGTTCAAGCGCGTACAGTTCCCCGTGAGTGTTTGCTTCGCGATGACCATCAATAAGTCGCAGGGCAGCGGGTGTCGACCTCAGGACGACTTGCTTCTCACACGGGCAACTGTACGTCGCTTGCTCCCGCGTCACCAGTCCTGACTCTCTTTACATTTTGGCTCCTGGCAGCATAACTACCAACGTAGTTTATAGGGAAGTGTTGTAAAGTATGATACCTTTGTACGTATTTTTACTCTTTTGTGTCCTGGAATGTATTCCTGCATTATTTTCTCTATTTCCTTCAGTCACATCTTATGACTGAACTCAGCAGGATTCCCATAGAGTTAACTCTCTTCACTTGCTTCGCTTGCAAAAAAAAACTTATATTTTAATGCTATTTTAAAAGTTGTGTACTTATAATGCTATAGCGACACGGGCATCTTAGGTATTTTTGGTGCTGTAGAGCATGCACGCAGACGACGTCGCGGGCAGCAGCTAGTAAATAATATTATTGTTATATGAAATTAATATTATTAGAGACCATAATTAATTAATTTAGGCAGTAGTTAATTAGTGTTATTATTTATAATAATATTCATGAAAGCAAATGGTGCAATATACGCCTCGCGTAATTGGCCGATTCATTTCCGATGACATTTTGGTTCGGTGTCAACGTTTCATGTTGTTGTAATAATTATTTTCGTAGTAGTACCAGGCCACAGCCTGGTACAACTACTAAAATATTAATTCAAATTTGTTTCAGATGTCTAATAAGTTTTTATAGTCATATATATTGGGGTAGGCGGAAAGTTAAGATCGCCATGTCTCGATTATGCTTTAAGTCACGGACGTCTTCCATCGTTGTGAGGGCTCGAAAACTATACATCTGCAACGACAATCACTTTAATCCTTCAGTTGACGTAGAATTAATAGAATAGAATAGAATAGCTTTATTTCGGACACAAATATCCATATAAAGTTAGTATATAAAAAAAAAAAATTGCCTAGTGTTAGTAAAAATCAACCTCCGCACGAACTGCTGTACAACCGGAGAGCCGAAGCTCTCAGCTACCGTTTTCAAGATGCTGTTTTTTGGCTGCCCCTCACCCTCCTCAGAAGCGACGAGTTTTTTTTCGTATAATAGCATAGAAGCCAACGGTGCGGGCTTGCGCAAACATTTCCCACGCGCTACAGTACGAGGCAGCCTCAACAACATCCTGAAAGCATTGTTATATTGGACGCGCAGGATCTCTTAGTACAATTGACCCACAAACTTTGGAAAATTAATGACACCAGTATATACCTGAAAATCTATTTCCCTTTGTTTCAATAAAACAAAAGAAAATTGATTTTGTTAAAAACATTTTCTCATCGCATACTCAAGTAAAAATACATCAATACTTTTTAAGTTTATTTAAATCACGACAAAATAAATATCGATACCCATCACGTCTGAAAAAAAAAACTATGGTAAAAATCACGTTATGACATCTTCACTTCGTCATTCAAGAGCTACTGTCATTCTACCTTTTTTAATACCTTGGGCTGAATGCTAAGGTGTTAAGGTCATAGCACATATATCAACTCGAAAAGGGATCGTCACCATATCAACTCGAGCCATTCAGTATTCTTTGTATGTAACTTCCTACTACAACACACACTAATCGGAATCTTAACGTAATCGCCTTGCCTCGGGATAAACTCACGAACCGCGCTGCGGTGCGTGGTCAACTTGCAGTTCCCGCGCTTACGGCTCGCCGTTCCCGCGTTTGCGTCTCTCCGTACCCGAGCTTACAGGTTATAGCATATTATACCGGCACCGCAACTGCGCAGCTGCAGCACGGCGTCGCCTCGAATTTAGACTACGGCTAGCTGCCAGCGCGCTAACTACGCGTTGTCCGCAAGGTGCAAGCTCGCAGTCCGCGCGCCGGCTGCGACGTGTAAGCTCACAGTCCGCTCGGTGGCCGCGAGGTGCAAGCTTGCTGTCACCGCGAACTCAATATTGTTATATGGCATTTATGATTGAACACGCCTAGGACTTGCACGTTTTCATAATGTCTCGGTTTACGTTGCGCGAACTAGCAATAATCGCTATTGCAATGACGTTTCGCTGCCGACTCGGAGTCGGCGCGTAATAAGCATGCCGTCGGCGCGCTGTCTCGGTTTACGTTGCGCGAACTAGCAATAATCGCTATTGCAATGACGTTTCGCTGCCGACTCGGAGTCGGCGCGTAATAAGCATGCCGTCGGCGCGCTGTGCGCACAAGGTCCGCTCGCTTGCAGCACGCGGGCTGCGAGTCGAGTTGTGTGGTAGCGGCAAGCGCGCTGACTGCCCGCCGTTGGCTTTTTCATATTGACATTATGAAATATATTATACTACACACGATTTAATACTCTAAATTGAATGACAAGTTAATTGCTGGTTTGGAGCGGTGCTGTTGCGGTGCCGGTATAATGTGCCATGACCTTTAGTCTCTTTGTCCACCCTTGCCCCTCTCCTCCCGCGGCCTGCCTGCAGCACACTACTGTTGCCACACGTGCTGTCATTCACAAGGCAACTTCCAGTCGTGTTGCGCGTGTATTCAAACTGATCTGGTGCCCGCCAGATCAACCAGCGGTCGGCGAACCGTAAGCGCGGCATCGCCTAGCCGTAGCTGAGTCAACTTATCGGAGCTGCTGATCCGCTTTGGTTACGTGTTTACGTTAGGTTGAGGCCTGTTTGATGGTGAGGCGAAAGGCGATACGGTGAAGATCCCTTTCCGAGTTGATATGTGTGCTATGACTTTTAGTGAGACAGAAGACGTATGCCAAAGACGTATGTCAAGCATACGTCTTTGGCATACGTCATCTGTTTCACCAAGACTTTAGTATTCAGGCCTTTCTTTTTTTTCTCTTCGCACGTTTTCTCATAACATGTCAGACATTGGCAGAATTGTCGACATCGGCACCATTGCCATAAAGAATAATAGAATAGAATAGAATAGTATTCAGCCCTTTCACACAAGTCATTCAACGTTCCATTCCTACACTGCAATGATTTTTTTTTGTGGATAGGAAATCATCAAATGACCCCTCCCGCTCTGGGTGGAGCACAAGGGAGTGTCAGACTCTTACTGATTAAAACCCACACGTGTTCATTCCTTAGCCCTTTATGTTCCGGGGCAGCGGTAACCCTTTCAGAAAATCCCGGTGCCCCGGCTGCAGCGATAACTTCCATTCATTCGATCCTCTCCTTCCACAAACACCTAATTATCCTGGACCATACACATACAACACATAATACTGCGGTCAACACGATCAGCATTCACTAAACCACATTTATCTGGCGATAATACGGACATTACGGAAACAGCTTAGAGTTATGACTGTAACCAGTGTTGCTAGGTGCGAATTAATTTAATGAACTTATTTTTTTTCTTTCTATAAGTTGTCTTTAAGAGATCATGATCAGATGAACAACTCCCACCTAAGAATAACATAATGAGTGTTTTCGGTCCTTTTATTAATATAACTATAGCCAGTCAGGCCTACACCGCGCTGATAGACTCCGGAGCATAAATCTCGTGCATATCAGAGTAGCTGATGGAGGTACTAAAGCACCACAACATACCACTGGACGGGTATGTAAATAATTAATAATTTAAACTTGTGGAATTTGTGGATCGGATTTTCGTCAACTAATTCCAATTAACCTAAATTCAGATTTTGTAAGCCGTTGTAATTTTATTGACAATCAAGATTGAAACTGATAGTAAAAATGAGATTGGCTAATTGTTTCTTTCTATAGCATAATCAGCTTATAATGTCCCCGTTGCTGGGACACAGGCCTCCTCTCTGTGAGAGGGCCCAGTGCGGGTTGGTAGATTACTAGTTAATAAATTTATTTGTAAGGGTAAAAAGTATCCGCTGTGGGAAACGCTCCGGGCGTCGGGAGCCGCGAGACAACTCCCGGCCACCGTAGGTGCGGGCCTGCGGGCGGAGAGTAATGGGTAACTCTCCGTCCGATCAGGACCAGGCCCGTGCCGGACGGCGCGTACGTGTTCCACGCGCGCCTCAAAGAGATGTCAGCAATAAGGAAGGGGCCCGTAAGGGCCGAAGCCTACCGGGGCAGCGGGATTGTCCGAAAGGGTTACCGCTACCCCGGAACACAAAGGGCTAAGGAAGGAACACGGGTGGGTTTTAGTCAGTAAGAGTCTGACACTCCCTTCTGCTCCACCCATAGCGGGAGAGGTCATTTGATGATTTCCCATCCACAAAAAAAAAAGGGGTAAAAAGTATGTATAATGTATGTTGAAACTGTGTGTACTCCCCTTCACTTGTCCCCAAAGGTTCATTAGAAAACCAGCGTCAGGCAGCATCTGTCTGCGGCGTTAATGCTGTTTGGCGCAGCCGTGAGGCACACACTATTGTTGTTTGCAACATTATATTTATTTAGTTTTTGTGTTTTGTGTTTCACGAACTGTGTCCAGTAAACTTTTTTTATTTCTTTCTAGATGTCACATCTCTTAGAATTTTCGGTTCTAGTACAGTTTTCTCAAGATGGTTTCTTTCACCGTATTGAGAGCAGTGGTGATGAAATTAAATACAAAAAAGGAAAACGCCTGTCTGGGTTCGAACCTACGACCTACAAGTCGTATGTCGCAAGAGTATACAATAATTCGAATACTTTGAAATCCGAGAAAAAAGTAATCTACTTGAAAAGATAAACAGAAAATACAGGGACCATTGCAAATAGACCTGCATTTTTTTCAAAAACTCCATTTATTCTCTCAATAATATTCGTACCGCGCTAGCAACACCGGGCAATATCAGCCGACCGCACTGTTCGGCTGAGTTACGACCAGCAATTTGACCGGCCTAAACGCTGCATACATATCTGTAACAGACTGTACTTATCCTGTGACTGTTAACCGGTTAAAATAACTGCAGGTTTAGCTTGAAGGTTTCGGTTAAATTAAAATTTCCATTTTTTTACTAGATGAATGATGTATCGGGTCTACACGAAAGACTAAATTTTTAAACCGTGACAAAAAGATCAGAAGGCCAATTTATTCTCGTAATTTAAAACGTTCAAAATCTAATCGCAGTCTCATCTCGGCGACAAACAAATGTCAAAAACTTGTCAAAATGTAGGGATATCAGAGGTATTTTTGACAAATTGAGACCGAGATCAGACTGTGAATGTTCTTAAAATTACGAGAATTACCCTTCTGTTTTACCAGGATTCTGTACAATTTTTTTTTCAAAATTGTGTCAATAGTTTAGGCATGAAAACGCCAAAGTGAAAGAGATGATCGAACCAATATTTTTAATTTTTGTAGCAGCATTTTTTTGCCTACGCGCACACACGTAGTGCTACGAGCTCGGAATGGGCTACGCCGTAGCTAGGAGATGATAGATAAGAAGGAAAATTATGTCATGAGTAATATTTGTGTAGTAAATTCTATATTATTTCATGTACAGTTTTTTTAAAACAAACCAATATGTGGTAACACAAAAGTCACTTTCAAACAATTTTTCCAGGTTTGGATCCATTACCTGGCCTTTAAGTATCCATTAAACAAGTCAAGTGGAAGAAAAAACTTTTCAACCAGTAAATGTGCGCGTAACCGTTTTCAAAGCTAACTACAAAGTCTTCATCAGCACACTATTACAGCGTATTAATGTTTCTCATTGCGGTGAGCAAATAGTTACAAATTAATGCCTACAGGGGTGGAAATACCAACTCAAATAACTATCCTATCACGTGTGGGTTAAGTAGGAATTTGAACAACAAAATGAACACATAAAGCGATCATTAACACAGACTATAATCATTTGAAGAGTTTCAGAAATCATGACGAATCATTAGAATGGTGATTGATGGTGAATCGTCAGAAATTCTCGTTTCAATTGATTTGTAGATTTTGGGGTAAATTCGTGGTATATTTGGCATTTGGCTGAAACTGTTTGATAAATAGTCATTGTGCTAATTTTCGTGGGTGACTATGTGTGATTAATTTCGACCAAATTTTGATGAAATTGTTTATGTTTCAAGTTTCTATTGGAACGACGATTTTCACATGGCGACTGGTAATGGATAGATGAAACTGATCGAAGATAAAATTCAGTGGCGTGCAACTAGACTTAAGTCAAACATGGCCAGCCCACTGCCAGTTCAGCTTACTTAGACTAAGAACTCACGGAGCGATTTTCACCCGCGTCCGCCGCGGTTGCGGGCCCGCAGCTTCTGTAGAATGCAGATATTATATGTAAAAAATTAAAGCACAACTCACGACGTGTTTTACGCCCGCGGTGTGTGCGGTTGTTTGCGGTTCCCGCTGCACCGGCGGGCAACTAGTAGGGGTGGGGGGTACAGAATCGTGATTGTTTTACTGTCCGTCTTGCAACCGCCCGTCTTGCAGTCATCGCCCGCCACGTCTGCGGGCGATGATCGCAACCGCAACGGCTGCGTAACCGCGCAAATAACCGGTCTCGTGAGTTTAGAAATAAAACCGCAGTTCCACCACCGCGGCGGTCGCGGGTGAAAAGCCTCCGTGAGTTCTGCCAGCTATGCAAGTAACGTCGGTTCTTTTCCGGATAATTTTATTCCTGAAATATTTTATATGTAGCCTGGCCGTTTTTTTATGTATTATTTAAAACCAGAGTGCCAGAGCCATGCGGAAATAAGATATAAATCGTCACTCATGTAGTCTTAAAACATAATTTAATTTTGGCGTGAAAAACTGTTTTTTAAGCAATTTACAGAAATTAATATAATTTTATCATTATTTATTGCAAGGCCCAAATGCAAATAGAAAACTATTCATATAAAACCTAAATAATGTTGCCAATTCAAAGTTCTCTAATCCATCCAAAAAATCTTGCATGAAAGCACCTTTCACAGGGAAATATTTTTTCCAAATGTGTTCCTACGAAGTTAGGGAATTTGCTAAACCGCTGAGTTGCGCGTTAGTGCTAAAGTTAGGTGTGGAAGTAGTTTGTGGCGACGCTTTTAACCTGTTTATGTGCCATATCGCCGGAAGAGAATAAGTTTTAGTATCTAGTATTTCTCCTCACTTAGTAATCATTTCAGTTCTACCTATACAGAGTTACTTTTCAATGACCAGCAAAATTTAAGGATGTGGTACAGACCATCAAACTAAACAACTTTCTCCATGGGACCAACATCGTAATCGCGAATAAAAATTTAGCCGTCCCTTACGTTTAGGTCGAGTAGATATTGAAGTTTTCTATAGAACAGTTGATAAATTTTTCGCGATTACGATATTGGTTCCATGGAGAAAGTTGTTTAGTTTGATGGTCTGTACCAAATCCTTAAATTTGGCTGGTCATTGAAAAGTAACCCTGTATGATGCACTGCACGCCTCCCTCTTCCTCCCTCTCATAGAGAGGAGGCCTTTGTCCCAGCAGTGGGAACGTTATAGGCTGATCATGCTGCAGTACACTGCAATGTCTTCGGTTGGTCGAGTGCTTGCCAGTATCAGTGACATAGTACTTTTCTTCGGTTGGTCGAGTGCTTGCTAGTATCAGTGACATAGTACTTTTCTTCGGTTGGTCGAGTGCTTGCCAGTATGAGTGACATAGTACTTTTCTTCGGTTGGTCGAGTGCTTGCCAGTATGAGTGACATAGTACTTTTCTTCGGTTGGTCGAGTGCTTGCCAGTATGAGTGACATAGTACTTTTCTTCGGTTGGTCGAGTGCTTGCCAGTATGAGTGACATAGTACTTTTCTTCGGTTGGTCGAGTGCTTGCCAGTATGAGTGACATAGTACTTTTCTTCGGTTGGTCGAGTGCTTGCCAGTATGAGTGACATAGTACTTTTCTTCGGTTGGTCGAGTGCTTGCCAGTATGAGTGACATAGTACTTTTCTTCGGTTGGTCGAGTGCTTGCCAGTATGAGTGACATAGTACTTTTCTTCGGTTGGTCGAGTGCTTGCCAGTATGAGAGTGACATAGTACTTTTCTTCGGTTGGTCGACTGCTTGCCAGTATGAGCGACATAGTACTTTTGTGTGTTGTGCTGCCTTTTGTGTGCGCTAAATAATTTGTTTATCTATCTATCTGTATTTGATTTCTAAGTCGTTCCGAACGCAGTCTGCTCACCCCCCATTACATGGGAGTTAAGCTCACAAACATACAGACTTTCGGAAATAAGTATACCTATCTAAAAACATTAAATAAAAATAATCCTTTAATTATTCTCTCATGATCAGAAACTCAGTATTGACTTATTGAGCCAAAGTAATATTAAATAGAAACTGGTGACTGTAGTAGCTAAAACTTGTGTATTAAAGATCACTAGGCATATCTAAGGGGCAATTCCCGTAATTTTAAGAAAGTTTCCAGTCTGATCTCAGTCTCAGTCTGTCAAAAATACCTCTAATTTCCCTACATTTTGACAAGATTTCGACTTTTGTTTGTCGCTGAGATGAGACTGCGACTAGATTTTGAACGTTTTAAATTACGAACATTGGCCTTCTGGCCTCCGTCAGATAATTAACTTAATTGTATGACGTATTACTGTAGTTAATTAACATTAAAGTGGCCTAAGCATTTGTTGGTGAAATGCTTTTTTACGGTTTGCGTGTGAATGATTTTTAGATTTTGTTTCCTAATTTATGTTATAGGTATTTTGTACCGACATTTTTTGTTGTCTTTTTTGTGTCAAGTGTTTATCAGTGAAAACTCGTAAATGCCCTTCAAATGCATATTGTTTAAGAGCACATCTGCACACTGCCCCGTTGATCTCGTGGTCGCAAGCGCGACGGCTAAGCCGCCACGATTCGATCCTGGGTTCGATTCTCGGGTCGGGCAAAGTGTTATTGAGTTTTTTCATTAGGAATTTCTTAGTTACAGCCGGAGTTTGGAAGTTGGCGGTGTGATAGTTGAAGAGTCAAGTTTTGTGCCAATAGGCTTGTCAACTGAAAAAATCTAATTAGTCCGTCAGTTAGATTATCAAAAAATTTAGATTAAATTATTATATAATTAGAATTAGATTTAAAAAAATATTTGACCCGTATTTTTTCTTTTGTTACGTAAACCAATATTGACGAATATACGACGCGATTAAAATTCTCAATACGTCACACCTTGGTATAATTTTTAGTGCCGTCTGACGTCACGAGCCCCCACTCCCGAGTTTTGATGCGTTTTATCTTTGTCAATATTCATTGATTTCCAAAAACAAAAAATACGTGTCCATTATTTTCCAATACCCTAACTGACTAATAGATTTTCAATTTATTGATGGTGGAAACTAGCCTATTGTCCCAGTTAGCGCGGTTGGTCTGTGGATGGGTGACCATCTTTACATATGGAGACCCCTCCGTGCCCCAGAAAGCACGTTAAACTGTTGGTCCCAGCTGTCATTCGTGGATCTTTGACAGTCGTTACGGATAGTCAGAACCCTGAAAATCTGACAACCAGTCATATAGGATAGGCAGTCGCTCCATGTATAGTCCTGGTATTCAGCTGCATCCAGTTAGACTGGAAGCTGACCCCAACATAGTTGTGAAAAAAGCTTGGCAGATGATGAATCACGAGCACAAAGCAGAAATAGTCGACGGTTGCACATCAATACTGTGACAAGGAGAGGTATTGTAGATTATCAAGCTATTTTCGTAACGGAAGCCACTGAAGTTCGGGACAAAGTTTTAATTACTGTACAGTTTCGTTAACTTGATCCCCTAAAACACTGGCTGGTACGGATAAACTGGATGCCCTGATTAACTTTAAAAATAAAAATAACCGAGCTGAATAATGCTCTGGGGCAATTGCGTAACATATTAACTACAAAATAAAACCAGTATATTTTTAAATAAACTAAAGCAATACTTAATTTTAAAAAGCTATTACATAGTACAAGAATATCTAACGGATAAATTAAATAATAATAATACATAACTTTGAATAACAGATATATTTTAATAAGTAAAATAACAAAAATAAATTATACTTAATAATTATATTACATAAATAATAATGAAAACATTTTAAGCAAGTAAAAAAATAAACAATATCTGCAATACCTGCATATAAAATAGGAATAGAATAAGTAAATGAATGGAAATATAAATATATAGATAATATAATAAAAAATAATTGTAACTTAATAACAATGAAAATTATTAAACTGCTCTTCCTCTCTCTACTCATTTAAAAATTTGCTGTGCCCGACAGGGTCCATAATTATTTCTATTATTATTTTTAGTTACCACCTGTAATTGTACATTATGGATTACAATAAACGATTTGAGATTGAGATATTAATATCGGTAGCATTCGCTTTCATTTTCACAGTTCAACAACATTCCTTGCGTTATTTTGCGAAAATAATTAAAGCAACGGATTGGCAACACCTATCCTTCATAATGATTCAGATTATGATTGAGTGTGTTACGCAATTAGAGTGCATTATTCTAAATTAGTTAGAGTAAATGTGTTAGAGGGGCTCGTGGCAAAGTAATAACAGTCGCACGGGTCGATCGGTCCATGGATGGGTGACCATCTTTACATACCGAGACCCTTCCGTGCCTCGGAAAGCACGTTAAGCTGTTTGTCCTGGCTGTCATTCTTCGATCTTTGACAGTCGTTACGGGTCATCAGAAGCCTGTAAGTCTGACAACCAGTCCTACCAAGGAGTATCGTGTTACCCAGTTAGTGGGTTGTGGAGGTCAGATAGGCAGTCGCTCCATGTAAAATACGAAGACGACCCCATCATACATAGTTGGGAAAAGGCTAGGCAGATTTATTTTAAATTAATTTGATGGGTTAAATTGAATTTTGCTAATGTCCAACACACATGAAATATAGGCATTAATTTTGTATTGCCCAATTTATCTCGAAAGCTTGATTTACATGGTGTTATACATATAATTTTCTGTGGAATATCAGAATATCAGTTGAAGCAACAATAAATGTTGTATCGCCTGAACTGTGTTTATATGATATACAAAGAAAGAAAGATAAACTCAAACTCAAAGCATTTATTTCAATTAAACCATTTACAGGCACTTCTGAATTGTCAAGAAGTCGGTCAGTCAGGAAAAAATGAAGCTAGTTGCCCATTCCAAAGCGTAGTAGGTACCTATGGAGAAGAACGGGCAAGAAACTCCATGGACACTCTTTTTAAATAATATTTATACAAAATTATTAGTTACATCATATGTTTGTATTTTGTTTAGGTCACGCAAAGGAAATACAAACAGAAGAAGGATTACATAAAAAACAAAAACAAGAAAAACGAATACCTGTGCGGGCCAAAAATGCTCCTATCTCATCATAATGGTGCGATAATTATAAAACAATTCCGCAATGTTGGTATTCTGATTTATTGTCATTTGTTGCTTAAATTTTGTGGTATACCATAGGCATCTCACTGGGACACCATGGTGGCGCAACCATGGTTGCCCTCTCCGCAAAATTTAAACAGGTTTATGGTGGGTATATCATTGCACCAGGTGTCCAATCGGATGCGCAACCAACCATACATTTTTTGGCAGTGCGACCACGGTTGCGCTGCCATTGGTGTCTTAGTGAGATAGGGCCCTAAATGTTGGCATCAGGTTTATTTTTATTAAAATATGTCCTTCAATCAACCCACACTGGGCTAGCGTGGTCCCAGCTGTGGGAACATATTTAAATCTAAAACACACTGCCATCAAACAATACCATCCAAAAAAAAATCATGATTTCTGTAATATAATCAATCCAATAAACGAGTATTGTCTTCTTATAAATTCCCCAGGTTCATAGCAGTGACGTCACCCGACACCCGACACCCGACACCCGACACCCGCCGTCTCGGCGTACACCTCGTACAATTTTATGTGTCTATCGATTTTTGATTTAATCACCATAATGGTGTGTTGTCATAGAAACGTACTTTGTAGGACTGTCGCCAAAATTCTGGAGTGTTCCTTTCCTTCTTTTGCTATTGTCAAGATTTTACCGTAAGTAGTTTTTATTTGACCTTTGTCGAATTAGTAATCGACAAAATGGAAACAAATGTTTTTGTTCTTACATTTATTTTGATAGTGTGTTATGTAGTGTGTGTCTTCGGATATCCGAAATAAATATTAAATTCCACTCAATTCAATCTATTCCTCTAACTGCTATAGATATGGTTTCGTAGGTACAGTATTTTCATCTCACGAAGCGACGCGCGCTTTGCTTGTGGTAACCAAGTATACAAACACGCTGTAAATTAGTGTGTGAAGACGAGTAACATCAGCACGTGACACACGCAAACACATCCTCACACGTTACCAACTTCGGATTGTCTCGGACGGTACCGAGAGCTCCTGCGCTACACACACATTCATAGCGTGTTTATACACTTGGTAACCACAAATAAAGCGCGCGTCGCTTCGTGAGATAAGATACTGTAGCTGCATCGACAAGTGCCCAGCTTAAGCTTTTACTGTATAGACAGTCAGCGACAAAATGTAATCGTTTGCCTACGGATATTTAAGTTTTTGTTACAATCTGCATGTTAAATTTATTATTATACTGCAGGGAAAATGCTGCTCTTTCTCCTTTCCACTTCTCTTTGTCTTGAGCTAGAGTGAACCAATCCTATCTGTAGGCGTCAAGCAACAAAAAAATTGCTTTGTTTACAAAGTTAAAAAAAAAAATCGCTGTTGCTTATTACATAAAACGGCAAAAAAAATAAAAATAAACCTTAATTCTGTAACTTACCTAGTATTACTTAACTAATCTGACAATTAGCAATAGCAAAGCCCACCATTATGTTAATTAAAGTGTACTTATTCGGTCTAATTTACAATAATTTCTTAAACAGTACAACGAAGGTCTCCTTTATCTCAATTCCAGGAACAAAAATATTAAATATTCAGTGCGCGTCAGTCGTAACCAGTTTATCTCATAAAAAGTGGCTTAGATGGAAGACCCGCCATGTTTGGTGATAAAGAGATTCGTAAATGATTTCTAAAGGATCGCTGGCTAGCCATGTTTGATGGAGGTGATCATAAAATGGTTTATGACAACTTATTTCTGTATCGGTAGTCCGTTAGAATATTTTCGAAGGATTTTTTGTGGTTTTACTGTAAAAATAAGTGTAACATCAAACATCATGTGGGAATTTTATTCGTGCCAAAACTCTGCTATAGACTTATGTTTTCCTAAAACGCCAGAGAGAGAAAAATGGTCCTCCGCATGTTTCACATTTTTTAGGAATAAGCGCGTAGAGGCTGTTTCAAAATTACCAATTAAATAGTCAGAAACGTAGACAAAAATATTGACCTCATTTTAGTCGGATAAAAAGGAAAAGAGAATTTGTATTTGGAAAATCACATCACACTTTTCACGGTTATTTTACTTTTGATTTTGCATCACTGTCTAAATCACAGTGACCTTTATTGACATTCGAATAAGGTTGTTATTGGGATGCAGCCATTGACAAGTCTGTCAAACATGTCTGGCCGTTGTATATATGCTAGTTCCGCGGTAAACTCTGCTTGCGAGATGCAGGATTTTGTGACGTCAGTATGACGCGTTTTTCGGATGTGGCGTTGTAGATACCGCAACATATAAAAGAGTATTCTATTCTATATCTTTGGCTGTTATTGCAATGCTTGTTTTCGTGGTACTTACTAGTGTTATAACGTGCACATTAGACGAGTAGCAGCTTTTATAAAACAAAGGACTTTATAATGTACTTTCTAAGTTTATCTTGGACATTAGGTACTGTTAAAGGAAAACATCGTCGTGAGGAAACCTGGACTTATACTTAATATATGTCTGAAATCGCCAACCCGTCTTGAGCGAGTGTGGTGATTAATGCTATGCCTTCTCTGTATCAGAAGTTGTCTTCTGCAGTGGAGCCATAATAGGCGAATATCATTATTATCACTACATAGTATAAAACAAAGTCGCTTTCTCTGTCCCTTTGAATGCTTAAATCTTTAAAACTACGCAACGGATTTTGATGCGGGTCTTTTTTATAGATAGAGTGATGGAGGAGGAAGGTTTATTTGTAGTGTATTTAGTATCAGCATTGCACCCGTACGAAGCCGGGGCGGGTCGCTAGTTTATTATAAAAGGACAAAGGACCTATAAAAGTATCACTATGTTGTCTCAATTATGTATTGTAGGTAGGTACACACGTATATCAATCTTTATTAAATGGGCGCTTTCGAGAATGGGGCGCCATTTTTTAACAAACACGCCCTCGGGAGCCACACACCACGAGTAACGGTAGGATGTGTCACTGTTGTCGTAAATATTTACAGCTAACTGCTTTACACACAAAGGGCCTTGCGAACAAAGGTTAAGATGGAATTAAAGGGATTAGGTATAAGTATAAGGCCTGTGTTGGCTATGTGGGTTAATTTTCTTTTGCCTTTATTTTTTTCTCAGATAGTTTTAGTCATAACTAGCTTTTGCCAGCGACTTCGTGCGCGTGGAATAATGACTTCCGGAAATTGAGGCACTAACTCTCATAGAGTTTAACCGATGTGCTCTTTCTTCTGCCGATTCTTGAGAACGCGTATTTCTCATTCAACGCGTTTTTCAAGACAATAGCGGGCGGACGCCGGCGTCCGCTTGGGGCTTGAATAACTAAAAATATATAACTACGTCTAATATATAAAATAATATATAATAAAACCTACTTATAGTTAATAAAAGTACCTACGCTTTTACCTACTTAATATTAAAAAAAAACTGAACATAAATTAACCAAAACTTACCTACTACTAACTAACTACTACTAACCTATTACTACTTCACCTAAAAAGAAATCCTGTTTTCCCAACATTTCCCTTCACTGCTCTGCTCCTATAGATCGTAGCGTGATGAAAAGTATACTATAACCTGCCCAGGAGTATGAAGAACAATTGTACCAAGTTTCGTTGAAATCCGTCGAGTGGTTTTTGTTTCTATAACGAACATACAGACAGACAGACAGACAGACAGACAGACAAAAATTTTACTGATTGCATTTTTGGCGTCAGTATCGATCACTAATCACCCGCTGATAGTTATTTTGGAAATATATTTCATGTACAGAATTGACCTCTCTACAGATTTATTATAAGTATAGATCTGGCAGTTTGAGTAATTTATGCGGCCTACCCAAATGTCCTTTCTTTGGTATCGTTCGTCGAATCGTTGAGCTCCTTAAGTTTGAGTTGAGCTGCATGATTACTGACAATTGCGTGCACTGACTGGACAGGTCCACTCAATCTGTGTGGTTCTTTCCTCAAAAGACCATTTCAGACATGAATCTACATGGTCTCCACGTGATCTGACCAAGATTATGTCTGGACTTTAAAAGAGACTGTGACAAAAAAGATTTATGTTGCTCCTTTATTATTTATTTTATACTGTTACATCTACGAAACTCACAACTAAACACACACACACACATCCTCTCACATATACCCACACCACACACACCCATTCCTTGCGAACATACATTTTAATAAGTGTTAAGTACTTATGTTAAACTAAGTTTTACGCCTACTAAAACTCCTACCAAGTGCAGCAAATTGTCAATGAACAGCAAAATTGTAAGAGAAAGGCGCATGTGTCTGTTAGGGCGCGATCCCACCATGTCGTGACGACAGATTATCGTGTCGTTTAAAGCGTCGTGGCGTGTGTATTTAAATGGAGGTGTTCACATTTATAGGACGGCACGATTAACTGTCGTCCGTCCATTTAAATACACAAGCCACAACGACACGACAATCCGTCGTCACGACATAGTGGGAACGCGCCCTAACACAGTTTATACTAGCACACACACGTGCGGTAGCGTTGTACTTCATTGTTTTTATGTTTGATTGATATGGACAAATTGTATTGGTTTTTTGTGATAATAAAGATTATTATGATTATATTAGAGCAGTGGTGGCCCAGTGGTAACGGTCGCGACTTATGAGTTGTATGTTCGACTCCCGTCAGGCGATTCACTTTGTGTAAATTATTTCATCACCACTGCTCTCAAAACGGTGAAGGAAAACATCGTGAGGTAACCGGCATGTCCTAGAACCAAAAAAATTAAAGACATGTGACATCTACCAACCCGCACTGGGCCCGCGTGGTGATTCCTAGCAGTGGGAACATTATAGGCTGATTATGAGATTATTATATTATCACAAGTCTATTTGAATAAGGCGCGTTTACACCAAACGTACCTAAAGTCAGCCTTGAACGCGGCATGAATTTACATAATAATTACGTAACCCACAATCAAATTTAACCGTCCTTCTTAACAGATAGCCACTTGAAAACTATTCTGGGAATATCTTAATCACCGTGTAAGCTGTGCATCTCTTTGATATAATCCCGTAATCTGCTGTAACGGCGCCTGAGGGAGGCTGCGGGCAGCTCACTAATAGAGGTGCACACAATTTATTGTATGGCGCCCAATAGTTATCACATTCGGTGGACGCGTAAATTATAACCGCAATTAAGACAAAGGAATTTAAAACATAAGTTTAATACAAAACAAACTGAAATGTACCTAAATGAAAATTTACATCATGACGTGAAATGAAAATTTACACGGATTTTCCGTGGCGTCATAATAATGAAAAATCATCATCTGCCTAGCCTTTTCCCAACTATGTTGGGGTCGGCTTCCAGTCTAACCGGCTGCAGCTGAATACCAGTGTTTTACATGGAGCGACTGCCTATCTGACCTCCACAACCCAGTTACTGGGTACTACGATACCCCTTGGTAAGACTGGTAGTCACACTTTCGGGCTTTTGACTACCCGTAACTACTGTCAAAGACCCACGAGTGACAGCCGGGACCAACGGCTTAACGTGCTTTCTGAGGCACGGAGGGATCTCGGTATGTAAAGATGGTCACCCATCCACAGACCAACCGCGGCAAGCGTAGCTTAACCTGATCGATCGACTTGTGCGGCTGTTATTATTTAGCCGCGGGCCCCTCATAATAATGAAAAATATTGGGTAAAAAACATCAACGATAACTTTATTTGTACTTACATATTACAGTTTATGCAAAATGTGACACCATTTGTCCACCCGGCACCGTCAACGGGACGTTAACGCACACGAACCGAGATTCGAACCGAGCGTGACGTCTTGGTGACGGCGGGCTGTGGACACGCGGCCATGGCAAATGAATTCGCTACTTCGGCGCCGTCATCGACTTCTCATTGACGTGGCGATGGACAAACGGACTGAGGCAATAAACTACTTACCTCACAGACATTAATGCATTTTAGGTCGTAACTCTTAAGTACTAATACCTATTTTGGAAACATAACTTTGATGATGGAATTAAGAGGGCGTTCCATCTACAACCACTTAGACCTAATACTCGTAGAAATAACATTTAAGAAAACCATATAACAAAACCTAAAAACTTGACAAAGAAACGCAAAATACGGCAGCAATTTAATATTTGCTGTTCCCCTGAGATTTAAACTTCAATATTATTAACACAGCACGCTATTCGTTACCCGGGCGCCGCGTCGTGCCCCAAAAGTGCATTATTTTGTCCCACACTAAATACGAACACTACTTTGTGCTCAAATTGAATTTCAGGGGTGTCACTGAAAGCGCAACTTTTGATATGAAAGAGTATTTTTTAAATGTTGACGGACAAAAACCAGAATTTTACAATTGCAATGGTAAAATAATTTAACAAATTGACAACCAACTTAAATTGTTCATATATTCAAATCTCAACTGTCATTCTCCGATTGTTGTATAAAATGTCTCTAACACGGCAAATTGGCATTGTGTGTCAATTTTATAAACAATTAATTTAAGTTACGTAAACGTAAAAAGGAGGATACGCTAGGTAGCCCGCGAAATTTCATATCAATTTCATGAAAATATAGGCATTCAATAGGATTCAATGAATTTAGAGGGTTATACTGAAGATTTTAATGATTATTATGTCAACATGACACTGACCTGCAAATTGAAAAAAAAATACATTCTATGCTGGTTATGCTATTTAATGAGTATTTGAAACAAGACAAGTTTAGTCTAATTATCAAGAAGGTACACGCATAATTGTAAAATATTAATCTCCGAGTTCTCTAGATCTCGATCTATGCAGTATCGACGACGAGGTCATTTTATAATCATGGAGATGTCAAAAACACAAACAAACAAAGCACTAAAGACAAGGACAAGAGGACAAAGGAAAAAAAAAAAAAATTATTGTCTTTGATCAGCAACAGCCCTGGGAACAAAACGGCACAATTTTAGCGTAATTGCTTAGGAACATAAACGTTATAAAGTGCAGTGTCATATACGGGCTGCGTTTGAAGCAGTCCACGATTCACTCTGAACATGTTTTATTTTAAGTTTTAGATTTATATTCTAAGGACGTGAATTAAAATAATAGTGGGAAGTGTTAAAGGGATTTTGAGTATGAACGTGAATCCATCCGGGTTTCGCGGTATAAGAACCAGATGAACGTATCTACAATCAAAATCAAAAAAAGTTTTTTTTTTATAAAACGGTTCACAATAATAATTATTGTGAGCCGAACTTGAAAACACTTTTTTTGTAGATACGTTCATCTGGTTCTTATACCGCGGTTTAAGAGTAGAGAAAGACCACAGAAACGATGAATAGATTTTGAAGTAGCCCACTAGACACATCACCCGTCTTTTCGGAGGATTCCTCCCTTATATAGGGAGGATAAGTGAACTTAACACCATGATACAGCCTCTATACGGTTAAGAAATAGCTCCCGCTAAATGTTTTTCTAACTGGAAAGAAATAAAATAAGTTTATTTGACCCAGCTTGCTTAAGGCACATAATATTTACACAAAAACAAAAAAAATATGTGCCTCATGGCAGTTCAGCATGAATTTCAGACAACTAATGCCTGGCGCTGGTTTTTAACTGGACCATATGTTACGAGGACATCTTACGATCTTATCTGCGATATTTGATTATTATTTACCCATAATATTATAATCCATCAATAGATATGTATAGAAAAGAAGACTTACAAAAGGTGGGATGCATGAAGAAGCCTCCTCGTGTAGCGCAGTTTGTTTCGCCAGTTACTCAACTGAACCGAGCGCTCGGCGCATCCTGGACAGTCACACCCAACACCTTATTTGACTGGCCAATTCTTCTCTTGCGGTGGTAGGGCTAACGCTCGCCTGGTTTGCGACCCCCTCTCACCGGAGTCCGGCGTCAAGCAGCCTGTTGTGTTTCGTTGATGCCTGGGAGTTCCAGTGCCTTAGGCATCTTCTGGGTACGCTCGTTCTGTCATAGACCTCATAGGTACATCGCTTTCCACCAGGCGTGATCGAGGTCAAGGGCGGGCCCAATCAGCAATAAAAAAAACGTACGGTAGTGCCCACAAATAGGTTATTATTAATGAATTCATTGAACACTGGTATTCAGCTGCATCTGGTTAGACTGGAAGCCGACCCCAACATAGCTGGGAAAAGGCTACGCAGATGATGATTAATGAATTCATTAATTATCATCGACGAACCCCTTTTATTTTGTTACAAACTCAAGATACGACATATGGATAGCCAACTATTTTAGTACTTATTAGATAAATAATTCTTCTTTCATATTGCAGAAACACTGATGGTAATGATGGCGCCAAACACGTATCTAGCCGAATTCTGGGTCGAGTCCATTTAGATCGCCATCGACACGCAAAGAAGAAGATACCAAATAAGTATTTATAATCAAGTTGCAAGAAAAAAATAATAAAAGAGAACTTTTAACTTTCTTTAGAATTCACTTTTATATTGAAAAACTCGACTTTGACATTTCTCGGCATGATCACAAGAGAGTTTCATGAATTATAATTTCAGAATAACTTTGTTACACTTATTTTTCTTTCATTTCGTTTTGTTCATTTTAAAGTTTTCATGTTTCAATCGCGATGTATGCTAAGAATTTTTGAGAAGAAGTTTTGATTTGGTTTCAGAATGTTTAACCAAAGATTTTTGTTTAACACAATGAAGTACCAGCCTTTTATTCTCTGCAGTGTAAAGGCCTCTTCTTATACAGAGAAGGCAGCATTGATCATCACCCTTGCTCGAGACGGGTTGCCAATTTCAGAGTTATATTTATTAACTACGGCCCGTCCCGGCTTCGCACGGGTGGAAAAAAAGACTATATTATTCAGTGATAATGTAGCATTCAAATGGTGAAAGAATTTTTAAAATCGGTCCAGTAATTTTTGAGCCAATTCGTTACAAACATACATACAAATCTTTCCTCTTTATAATATTAGTATAGACTAGTAGTTAATAGATAAGTTCATGTTTCCTCACGATGTTTTCCTTTAAAAATGTCACAAATGTCCAGTAAACTCAAAAAGTATATATGAACAGCATAATCAGCCTATACCGTTCCCACCGCTGGGACACATGCCTCCCTCTGTGAGTGAGAGTGGGCCGTAACCCACCACGCGGGCCCAGTGCGGGTTGGTAGATGTCACATGTCTTTGAATGTTCTAGGACATGCCGGTTTCCTCACGATGTTTTCCTTCACCGTTTTGAGAGCAGACGTGATGAATTAATTTACACAAAGTAAAGTGCTTGTATAATAGTCTCCTTCCAGGCGAGACACGATAAAGAAGTCGCTCGACGCACCGAGAACGCCTGGAAGAGCAATTGGTCGATGAAGCAAATAATGAAAGGAACTCTCTCTCACTGAAGAGAAAACTCATGGACATGTGCATTCTTCCTACCCTCACCTATGAAGCGCAGACATGGTCACTAACCAATCGTCAAAAGTCCGCACTCAGGGTCTGTCAGCGAGCAATGGAGCGCAGTATCCTTGGAGTTAAACTTACTGATCGTATAAAGAACTTGATACTGCGTTCTAAAACTCAAATTGCCGATGTAGGTCACACGGCTGCCAAGCTAAAATGGAACTGGGCTGGTCACATCTGTCGCATGCCGGAGGAGCTATGGGCTAAAATAACCACACAATGGGTCCCAAACAGCAGTAAACGGCAACGCGGCAGGCCCAGAATGAGATGGCGGGATGAACTCGACTCTTTCCACAGGGATTGGCGCATAACAGCACTGGATAGGGATAAGTGGAAGGAGGGAAGGGAGGCCTTTGCCCTGCAGTGGGACAGAAACGGCTGATAATAATAATAATAATAAAAGTGCTTGTATGGGTTCGAACCTACGACCTACAACTTGTTAATCGCGGCCTGCTCTCTATGGATAGAAAAAGTCCCATTGGTCCTTATCCAGGAAAACTTTTTGACAAGTCATATACATCAAAAGAGTTTTTTGATATAAAAAGTCCTCATAATCATCACAACAAAATCTCTAATCACTCTACAAACATAAACAAACAATGTCAACCCCAAAAAGCAGAACAAACACAATCTTTCAACATGGAACACGAAATTAATGAGTCTCTATACAGAAACAGAATGTTTAGTTAAACTCACAAGCTGTGAGCACAGTTCGCGTCGAAATTCATTTGAAAAACAACAATAAAATATGTTGCTAAACAAACCAACATTATAAAGGTAACTGCGGACTGACCGTAAATTATTAAAGTAGCGTATGCTTAGGTTGCGTTACAAGGCAGGTGTGACGTCACAATATATGAGGAATGAATGGTAGAAGACTTCGTGTGGATGTGTCAAATGATCGACTCTTCTGGTAAAAGGATAATTAAGCTAATAAAAAAATAAAATATATAAAATATAATATATAAAATAATATATAAAATAAAATATAAATATATTTTTTTAAATTTCCTCTTTTGTACAGACGCCAGCGCATCAAGCTACTACAATCTGTAATTTTTTTAAAATAGATTTTAAATTTTTCGCAACAGCATAAGGTTCAAAGAATGATTGGGAAAATTTTACAGTTTCGGGTAGCTTGATGTGCTGGCGTCTGTATGTACATGCTTTTGTACGTGAGAACGTGGCTTTTAGAGCAATATTTTTAAATTAAAATATCTAAAGACGTTTTCTTATTTAGTTTTTGCAGCTATGTCTACGAGTAGTGACACTAAATCCGGCGGTAAGCCCCACTTTCACCTTCTGGATTGGCTAATATTTGTATCACTGCACGAATTATTCTCACCAAGTTAATATCGAAAAGAGACAAAAAGAGCATAGTTTTTTAAACCTTTATGCCACAGACTTCACTAAACGCGTATTATTTTTACCACGTAACGTAAGCTAGGAATGTTTTCAACACCAGCGTCAAGCAGCAACGTACGAAAACATAGACTAAACTGAGTTTGTTACAGCGTTATATTTACACCAGAATGTTGTGGGAATTGTGGCTGAAACTTACAGCCATGGATCTTAGAATCAAGACATTATTATAATTTACCCAGCGAGAGAAAATTAAGGTGGCATGAGAACTTAGGTAAAGTTCTAAGAACTCGTCTAGAAAACTAAGTACAACCACCACCAGTTTTGCGTGGATGTGACGCATGTTTCCCTTTTTTTTATTTATTTTATTTTTTCCCACCTTTTATTTATTTTATATTTTGTGTTTTTGTTCTTTTTGCGTCATGTTCGCCGCAAATAAACGTATTTTCTTTCTTTATTTTTCTTTTATAATTATTTTTGTCTTACAATGATTTGCTGCGCTTCAGTTTGATTTAAAGAGCATAAATGTCAGTGACATTACAATTTCATCATCATCATTTGCCCTCCGCTCCTCTAGGATATCTTTGACCAAACTGAGTCTAAAACTCAAAATTAGACATAGACGTAGTCTTAGTCATCCTCGTAGAGGGGGCATACTGTCGAGTTTAGGGAAAATAGGTGCGGAAGTCTTTTTTTAAAAGACTTTCAAGGCTTGAGAAATCCCCCCTTCCTCAGAGAGGAACATTTCCCCCTCGTTGAGCCTACCTAGATCCGTGCCCTATCATAATATTCTTTCAGAATATAAAGTTCATTTTTGAACCTAGTCTTAGTGATGGATTTATCTGCAAACCCATGATATTGGAGGGGAAGTAACCACTTCACATCCAGCGGTTAAAAATTTATGTTCATATTTAGCTTAATATTTACTGAAAGTGGCGCTTTGTTGGATGTTGTAAGAGAAGACAATGATATGAGAGCCGAAAGACTGAGCTTTGAAGATGTTTAAGATCGGCTAAGGTAATAATAATAAACTTCGAACCCAAGTCGGCCGAATCAAAGACAATCTCCACAGATGGGGGGGTTCAAGGACAGCGCAGATCTCTTGTGTTTATGCGGCACCTCCCCACAGAAAATGGCCCTCTTTCGATCCCGCGCCGCATGCCCTGCGTTAGCTCTGCACTTGATGATTTTATGACAGCGTCAGTGAGTGGAGTTTGCGCAACTGAATTTTGGGCCAAAGATGTTTGAAATTTTTGCCATTGATACGCTATAAAGTAGTCAAAAACAGCGTTGCATCTATAAAGTTTCATTTACAAAATATCAAGTCAGTTTACCGTATCTCCTTTCATTCCACGATGTCTGTCATACCCACAAATATAGATAGACCTAAATAACGCAAGTATCACGATCTGTATTAAAACCAATCGTGCCGTTTTTTTACTACCTACTATGACGTCACAAGCGCTCTTTCTCACTCACGCTCACCCAGCCAGCAGTATACAGGACTGAGCGCGAAAGTAGCGGCTTACGATTTTTGAACATAAGTTGTTGCGATTTTTGGCACGCGAAGTAGTTGCTCTTGCGTTATCTGGCTGTATCTATATCTGTGGTCATACCTCAATGTTTCGTATCATATGTGTCTCAATTCGGATAAGTAACAGTCGCACGGAGGCTGTTACGTTGTTTGAAACTTAAGCGCATTTGAGGGTTTGTACTCTCGAAATAATAAAATTATACTACGACATTTTGTTATGGGATTAGGTACTTTTCTCTTCATGTTTACGGGGTAGTATTATTTCTAGTTGTTGTTCGTATTATGTTTTCTACTATGTATGTGTTTTACTTTTGAGGGGCCCTTGGCTAAATAATAACAGGTCGATCGATCGGGTTAAGCTACGCTTGCCGCGGTTGGTCTGTGGATCTTTACATACCGAGACCTCTCCGTGCCTCGGAAAACACATTGAGCCGTTGATCCTAGCTGTCATTCGTAAATCTTTGACAGTCGTTATGGGTAGTCAGAAGCCCGAAAGTCTGACAACCAGTCCTTATCAGGGGGCATCGTATTATCCAGTAACTGGGTTGTGGAGGTCAGATAGGCAGTCGCTTCATGTAAAAATACTGGTATTCAGCTGCATCCGGTTAGACTGTAAGCCGATCACAACATAATTGGGGAAAACACTATGCAGATTGATTGTTCGCAATTATGTGTGTAAAAGGAATACATACAGCAGTGCTGTGGCGTTTATTTTCACAGCCAAACATTTTTCCGCTTATTACAAAACAAGGTTCATCTTCGGACCCAGTTTTAAACCATGAAGGCACTTTTGGAATTCTAACTTTATTCCGACTATGGTAAAGATCTTAATACAAAACTGATTTCTAAGTACTAAGTTGTCGGTTTTATGTAAAGAACTGTATTCCAGTCTTAATTGCGTTCGTCCTACAAGAATAGGTTCATTTCTTCAAACTATGTCGAAAGAAAAACCTTTTGTGGGTTCCGTACCAAAATGGTAAAATCGAACCCTTATTTATTTATTTTATGTACCTATGTTATTTTTATTTAATAATGTAAGTACCAAATAGATATGAGTAAAGAGATAATTGCTCTATGAATATTCAGCGTAATATTAATCTATGATACTAGGTACTCTTATTTAAAGTTAAGAACACCAAATTTTGTGTATCCTTGGCCTAGATAGAAATGTACATAGTATCTACTCGATCAACAAAAATGTTTGGATAGTCTAGACGCTACGTCTAAAGTACGACTACCTACCTACATCTAACGTGACGCAATATTCGCTACAATTTAGAATTCACCGCCAAAATAATATAGTCTGTTTTGTTTTTAATTAAACTGGATAGGTAAATAAAAAGAAAAGGTCATGACATTGTTGCGACTAACCACCCACGACTTCGTCTTTGTGGATTTTAAATTTAAAGTTTTGTTGGTTCAAACTAATGTGAAAGAGTGTTGATACGGTCGACCACGCGTCTGTGGAAAAACTTTGACTCAATGAGCAGGCGAATCAAAGAAAATAATTTCTTTGCATGATACATGTTATAAAGGTGTCACAAAAGGTATAAAAGTTACATTGTAATATAACCTACTGAGGTGTGCAAATTAATATATAAAGTACTTACTAATAAATAGCAATATTAAATATACAGAATAAATTTTAAATTAAGTTAAGAACTTACATTAAAAAAATAGAAATGTCAAATTAAAAAATGTTCTTGTAACATTTTTAACGACGTTTCTATTTTTTAGATCAAATTTTCAATAATCATATGTTTTTATTTTATTGTCTACTAGCAGCGCTCTGCGGTTTCATCCGCATAAGTGTCGATCCTGTAGGAATATAGGAATGAAAACTATCTTTTGTGTTAATCCTGGTTATAAAATTTCTGTGTGCCAAATTTCATCTAAATCCGTTTAGTAGTTATTGCGTGTGAGAGTAACAAACATCCATCCATCCTCTCAAACTTTCGCCTTTATGTGATTATTTTAAAACTACGATATCTCCTAAGAGAAGTTTTTGCAACACTTTTCATTGTGCTCCGGTCCTATTGGTCTTCACGTGATGTTATATAGCCTATAGCCTTTTTCAATAAATGGACTATCCATCACAAAAATATATTTTTTTTCAATTTGAACCAGTAGTTCCTGAGATTGGCGCGTTCAACCAAACAAACAACCAAAAAAACTCTTCAGCTTTATAATATTAGTATAGATTTTATTTTTCGCAATAATTTTATTTTTTTTTACTTGACGGAGAAGGTGCGTGTTTCTCGTTATTATCAGCCATATTTTAATTACCGTGGGCGTACTATGGATAGTGTTAGTTGCTACGCAATAGAAAAACCGTTTGCAGTACAAATCAGATTATAATTTTACGGACAAAATAATCACACACTGTACGTACACGACACAACCAGATACGGAACGCGGGACAGTTTCTGAGCACATGTTGTCCGTTACTCCGTATGATGTCCAATGTCTAAGAGAGCACTGTTCCACATCGCTCTTGTAGATGTATAGCACTCCTCGACCCCCACGAACTCAGGCTAGACTCTGTCGAGCGCCGCCTGACGCTGGCGTCCCGAAAAGTCAACAGTATTTTACATGGAGCGATTACCTATATAACCTCAACCCAACCCAAATAAATATGGGTAAATTACGATACCCATTGATAAGATTGGTTGTCAGACTTTCGGGGACATTCATACACTACACATATAGATAAATATTATAATATGATAGATATATTGTGTTTAATTATCCTTACCAAATAATTATTATGTACCACAACCTATAACAGACTGATATCAATAAAATAAAATGTTATATTTACTTATTTAATGTGAATGACATAATATTTTAAAAAATGCCTTATGTTGTTAATTTGTATCCTAAATTTATTTTTGTTTTAAGAATTAATTTTATACTTTTTGCTGGGTCCATAATTGTACCTACCTTAGATTTAAGCCATTGTAACACCTTTACAACATTATGGAATGCAAATAAATATATGAATATGAATAAAAATCGATGCAAATTGGCCTTGACTTCATTGAACCAAACATAATAATAATGTAATTTTCTGAAATAAATCGCAATTTATTTTACATTCGTTGAAGGATTTCCCTCAGGGGAGGATAAACCGATAAAAATATTTAAATTTCAGATAGATTGCTTTTTCATTAAAAACATTACAGTTATCCAAATGTTTCACATGATACTTTTTTGTAAATGGGAATTTAATATGTTTACGGATCGATCGATCAGGTTAAGCTACGCTTTGGACCCTATATGGGTGACCATCTCTACATACCAAGCACGCTCCGTGTCTCGAAAAACACGTTAAGGCTTTGGTCACGGCTGTCATTCGTGGATTTTTGGCATTCGTTACGGATCGTCAGAAGATCGAAACTCTGACAACCAGTCTAATGAAGGGTATTGTATTTCCCATTAACTGGGTTTCAATTTCTTACAACGGAATTTATACTTTTTATTTGATCTTTATCTTTTTGTTTTTATCTGATGTATGTATCTGGTGTATTGTGTGTCTTTTAGTTTGTGCTAAATAAATGTATTTTCTTTATTTCTTTCTTTCTAGATAGGCTCTATGTAAAATACCTACTGGTACTCAGCTCCATCCGGTTAGAGTGGAAGCTGTCTCAAACATAGTTGGGAAAAGGCAGATGAGATATTTTGAATTTGAATTTTGTTTTAACATTTTTAATAGAAAATAATCAGCATTAGTGATGAATGTACAATTGTAATGTCCTCTCAAAAGTACTGCGATCCGTCTTAATATTTTAGAGAAGAGAAGTCGTGGGACCGGTTGGAACGAAGTTCCTTTCGCTTTTACTGAAAAAGTGTTACATTTTTGTTACGTTAATAAAAGTATCGTACTTATAGATATAAAGTAACACACAAGTATGCAGAATATAAGTGAGCACACAGACGAGCAGAAGGCATCGACTGCAGTGGCGGAGCACCGTTGAATACACAAGTTGCACCTGAGAATGGCACGTTGTCGACGGCTACCGTCGACGCATACCTACACACCAGCGGCGAAAAGGAACTTCGTTCCAAACATAGTCATCGATCCATAGACTGACCGCGGCTACCACAGTTTCACCCTTGCATATTGATTAATAACGATAATTAATCACACGAATAATTACATAACTAATTAATTCATTTGAAACTGTTTTTGATCTAATGACATAAACTTGTTATTTCTAGGAATAGTTAAGATCAATCACAACTAACACAGTCAAATGTTATTGACTTTAATTGGTTTCCTGGAATATAACTTCTATCAGTCGTTGGTATTTTGACACCTAACCTAACTCTTCCATTAGTGTAACTAGACACTACCAGCCCGACAAAATTGAACATACACCCGCTAAAACGCAATCGAACCTTACCCCAAAGCAATAAAGCCTAAAGCTGCCTAAACATTGACTTTGCAACTGCAAAATGAACGTGGCTTATTATCAACGTTTATGTCTTCCCAATTTCGCAGCAAAGTGCATTCTAGCTTAATAAAATTAAGGTTGAAATTCCGGTGTATCGTCACTCTGACCACACGAGAACCTTGTCTTATCGCTCTGCCGTGGTAGAATATCTTTGAAGCCGACAAAGTGTTTTGAAATTCAATCTAGGACTGTTGTTTGTAACTAATAATATGTAACAAACTCACGCTTAATTCCCATGGGGGTAGGGAAAACTATAGAACGCCACCTGCTACGATGCTTACTAACTGCTTTTGCTTCGTTTACATTTATAGATCTGTCATAGACGCACGCCACGCCGGTTACAGTAGGTACTACAACCCTGACCTCAGAAGAACATCACCAATAAGTCACTATATTTCCTCTAAATATGTCTTTGAAAATGTGTTTGGAGGGGCTCGTGGCTAAATAATAACAGCCCCACAGGTCGATCGATCAGGTTAAGCTACGCTTGCCGCGGTTGGTCTGGGGATGGGTGACCATCTTTACACACCGAGACCGCGTCATGCCTCGGAAAGCACGTTAAGCCGTTGGTCCCGGCTGTCATTCGTGGATCTTTGACAGTCGTTACAGGTAATCAGAAGCCCGAAAGTCTTGACAACCAGTCTTACCAAGGGGTATCATATTGCCCAGTAACTGGGTTGTGGAGGTCAGATAAGGCAGTCGCTCCATGTAAAATACAGGTATTCAGCTGCATCCGGTTAGACTGGAAGCCGACTCCAACATAGTTGGGAAAAGGCAGGCAGATGATGATGATGATGTATCTATAAACAGATTTTATACACTAATAGGCCCATTTCTATACAATAAATTAAATAGGAAATTAAGTATCTATATATTAAATAATTAAGACTGTAAAAAGATTATTTTGCTTAGCAAATCATATATACCTAGAGAGACAGACGATTCACTCATTGTCTGTAAATAAAACATGTTAGTCTTCTAATTTAATATTAGTTTTTAATTAAGTAGGGTTCCCCGTTTTTTTATTTTTTATATTTTAAAATTCCTAGTAGCTTTCAAGCCTGTAACACGGGTTAGAACCTACTACAGGCAAATGAGCAACTGTATCTTCTATAATTTTTAAGTTAAGACCTTTTTTTTGTGGCAAATGACCCCTCCCGCTCTGGGTGGAGCAGGAGGGAGTGTCAGACTCTTACTGACTAAAACCCACCCGTGTTCCTTCCTTAGCCCTTTATGTTCCGGGGCAGCAGTAACCCTTTCGGACAATCCCGCTGCCCCGGCTAATCCCTGAGTTCACCATCATTCAAACCACCGGTTAGGTATTTAAACAGTTGATTTATGTCAAACTTCCTAAAAAAAAATTAAATATAGAACTGTTAAATATTTAATCAGTTGATTTCAATGTTGGTGAACACAAGGCTTAATATTGTAAGCTTGCACATTTTTAAATAAACTATAGTACCTATTATTATTATTATTTATGCCCTTCCCGGTGTTGCCACTCACATCTGCCTTGTAAATACTTTTTTGTTAGTTTCTCTCAACATGACCAAATCTTACAGAATCATATTCCTTTCAATTTTTTTTATTATTTATTAAGCAAGGCACACCAACGATATATTTACAAGGATAGAGGCTAAGGGGCCAGGAGGGGCTAGGGGGGGTAGGGGCTTTTCAAGTAAATCTTCTTTATGTTTACGAATTTTCTTCGTGGCAACCCCATATTGGTTATTGTAAACTCGTTTCATCCCTTATAAACAACCTTTTCTTGTGTTTCTACCGTAAACTTGGGAACTGACGTAGGGATGACTTTCAAGGGTAAATATTTTTTCCGTTATGTTTACGGACTGTTATTTAAAAACAGATTTGTGAAAATTACATTTTTATACGACTTATACGAGTATCTTTAGTGGATACTGTGGTAGGCGCCCAGTAAAATACTGAAGTTAATATTTTTCTTTGGAAGACCTGACCTTCGTGTGTCAGAGGCCCTAGCACGACCGTGCGTCGTAAGCTTAAGCACAATCAGGCTATAATCATAATCATAATCATAATCATTTTATTATCAGGCTACTAAGGCCCATAGATAAAATACACAAAATAGTCATAAACAATAATAAACTAATACATATTAAAAACCTTAAAACTATGATTATACACGTAATGTCGGCGTCGTGTTTCGCTGCGTGGTGTCGCGTAACCGTCCTCGGAAACGACGATATGCGACACCTTTCGGCCAAAAGTCCTCTTTCAGGCAGGTCTATAGATGTTGGGTTGGAACTCGTACCACGAATGACTTAAAGTTGATGTTGTGGCGCGATTCCAACCTTTCGACCCTCAGAGTCCAGTTGGTCTTCACCTTCAAATACTGCACCACTTCCTCAGTTGTCGTGGAGTGATGCAGACGCGAAAGGTACAGCTGCGTCGTAGGTACAGCAGGGCGCAGCAGCATGCTGGGTCCACTCGGTGCTGTGCCATACAGGTTATGAGGACAGGGCTTCTTTTTCTTTCTTTCTACTTTCGTGAAACCCTCCTCATCTACTTGGCTGGCTCTTGGCAAAGAGCTACGGACCGCAGTCAGGGCAGGTTGAGCACCCTTCATAGATTGTTCCCCTTTTTTGGTATGTCGCTTAGGCTGCGACGCATCCGATTTGCCGCTGGTGGTGACAATAGCAGCGTAGGCACGTTTAGGGGTCGACGTACCTACGCGTGACGTTTCCGCAGCCGGTGTTGTGGCGCGGGCGATGGCGGCGGCGGGCAGCACTTGCTCAGCGTTATCGGCAGCTGGTGACGCACTTGTGTTCGCCGATTCAAAACTGCCGACGGATGCATTTTGCGACCCTCGTCGTGTGTTCACCTTTGAGGCCTCAGGTGACCCAATTACCGAACCAGTGTAATGTGCCCACTGCTGGGATTCAGGGATTCAGGCCTCCTCTCGCTAGGAAGGAGTCGGCCATAATCCACCACGCGGCCTTAGTTCGGATCGATAGGTTCTAAGACATGCCAGTTTCCTCACGATGTTTTCCTTCACTGTTTTTTACAGCAGTGGTGGTGAAATTATATACAGACAGTAAAAAGCCTGTCTGAAATCGAACCTACGACCTACAACTCGTAAGTCGCGGCTGTAACAACTGGGCCACCACTGCTCTAACGTAACGTAAAAATCGAAAATACTTACAACCATGACTGTGCCAACATAGTCAAGGTTGTAAAACTTATAACTTAGCTAGCTTAAACTATTAATTTATAACTTAACTAGCTTAAAACGGATAACAGTGGCCACTATATTCCGTTTTAAGGATTATAATAAAACTAAACAATATAAAACTACCGTTTCTAATAATATTAACGTATAATCTTATGAAGCACTACTTAACGTGCTTATTTTTTGCATTTTCATTCTAAATTGTATGAAATAACCAAACAAACGATGAGGGCGCCACTGTGCGGTCGGCATAGTCTTAAAGTTTCGACGACAAGATCGTTCGAATTTACAATACGTAGACTTGCGAGTTCCTGACGGACCTCCATCTACCCATACAGATTAACTTATCTATGTAGCTTTTTCTCCTAGTGCCTTTTGAGGGCCGTGGAGGTGGTGTTCTGTAGTTTTTTTCTACCAAAATATACGAAAAGCGCGTTAGTATATATAATATCTTACATAAAATCTCATTCGTAGGGGCTTGTGGCTAATAATAACAGCTGCATGGATCGATCGACCAGGTTAATCTACGCTTGCCGCGGTTAATCTGTAGATGGGTGACAATTATTATCCCCCGTGCTTTAGAAAGCACGTTCAGCCATTGGTCCCGGCTGTCATTCGTGGATCTTTGACAGTCGTTACGGGTAGTCAGAAGCCCGAAAGTGTGCTAACCAGTCTTACCAAGGGGTATCGTATTACCCAGTAACTGGGTTGTGGAGATCAGATAGGCAGTCACTCCATGTAAATACTGGTATCCAGTTGCATCCGGTTAGACTGACCCCAACATAGTTGGGAAAAGATTAGGCATTTTGATTTATGTAATCACCGCCCACATACTTTGCTAATTCTGAAAAAAATATATAGTTGGCTCCAATCCGTACACAATAGTAACAAACACGAAGAACAAACAAAAGAAAAAACTAGGCCAGAACTGTTTGCTCCCAATAACTTGACAGAACTCCAAGAGGTACGTTTGAACAGAAAACTTCGCGCTGGTATCAAAAGACTAATAAATCTAGTCAGTGCAAGCTACCGAGAAAGCGCTCATTGAATCCTGTTCAAGTTGTTTTATAAGTATACTTAGACTGTTGCAGTCAATTGCAGTTTATTTACCTTATGTTTCTGTAAGGCCTGTGGAATTCAAATCAAATCAAAAGTCATTTATTCAAATTAGGCTGAGAATCAGTACTTTTTGAATGTCTAAATTAGAAAAGACAGTCCCCCCAAAACGCCCGCCCTTCACCACTTCCTAGTGCTTTCTCTGGGGAGAAGAAGTGGCGAAACAAACTCTCCAACAGCGCAAATGAAAATGAAAAAAAAATGTATTGTCATATTTGTGTGTGACACAGACCATGGTTATAGTAGTAGGTGATCATTTGCCTAGCCTTTTCCCAACTATGTTGGGGTCGGCTTCCAGTGTAACCGGATGCAGCAGAATACCAGTATTTAACATGGAGCGGCTGCCTATCTGACATCCACAACCCAGTTACTGGGTAACACGATATCCCTTGATAAGACTCATGGTTATCAGACTTTCGGGCTTCTAACTACCCGTAAGGACTGTCAAAGATCCACGAATGACAGCCGGGACCAACGGCTTAGCGTGCTTTCCGAGGCACGGAGGGGTCTCGGTATGTAAAGATGGTCACCCATCCACAGACCAACCGCGGCAAGCGTAGCTTAACCTGATCGATCTATCTGAGTGGCTGTTATTATTTAGTCACGGGCCCCTTCTTATTAGTAGTAAGTATGGGACCAGAATAAATTATCAGCAGTCCCATACAAACTTCAATACCTACTTGAACCAAATGTATGAGACAGCTGATTTTATTTATTGCTGTGGCACTTATTTTTTTAAATGTCGCAGCATCATGCTGAGGTAGGAAATCTTTTAGACTTCGCACTCTCAGACTTTCTGTTTTTATATACAGGGTGTTCGGCGGAGGGTTAGCCAAACAAGGGGTGTTCGTACATATTTAGTTGGAAGTCACCATTTTTTATTAATATAATTTTTTTTTTAGTTACTTCAAGATTTTAATGTATCTGAATTTATATTTGTATAAGTTTTTGGTGTAGGTAGATGCAAATAAGAACTGAATAATTAATTAGTTTTGAGCTCTCAAAGTAAAAGGAACGAGAAATAAACTCAATAACCGGACTTTAACTAACGAAAAAAAATAAGATTGACCTTCAGACTAAATAATTATGTTCTTCCTAACCTACGAACCCCTTTGTTTGGCTAACCCTCCGCCTAACACCCCGTATACTTTTGCTGTTCATGTTACCGTGATTGTGTTAAGTACAGTTGGTGGTCTTCCTGTATGAGTCCCAATAAGAACTTTATCTTTCTTTCTTTCTTATTATCGTTTATAAAAATCATACAACATTGCGCAAAACAGTGCACAAAAAGGCATATCAGAATAAAAGCTGGCGGTCTATAATATAAAGGCTAATAAACCAGTGGATGCACAAGTTACTCTGTGGCTCAGTCTGCGTCTCATTGAAATAAACTGCATTGAATTATACAGCTCTGGAGTCCCTACCATAGGAAAACTACGTGCATGCACCTAGCTATATTATTTTTATTTCATTAGTTGACAAACACGCTATTATACCGCACCTCGGAAAGCATGTTGCCGTTTGGTCCATCTTTTACAGTCTTATCGAATCTACGAGGCTGATCTTTGACAGTCGTTACGGTTAACCCCAAAAAGTCTGACAACCAGTCTTCTTCTGTCTGACAATCAGTCACTGGGTGACACGATACCCCTTATCGTGTCACCCAGTGACTGAGGTGTGGAGGTCAGATAAGCAGTCACTCCGTGTAAAATATTGGTACTCAGCTGCATGCGGTTAGACGGGAAGCCGACCCTAACATAGTTCGGAAGAGGCTACACAGATTGATTGAGTTGACGCACATCACTGATGATCTCTTGATGGGAAGTGACAGATGATCATCTGCAATACCAAGGATATTTTCGACTCTTCGCCTATAACAGAGATAAAAATTATGAGCGCCAGTCATTTTCATTGTATTTTTTTTAATTTTTTTTTGTGGATGGGAAATCATCCAATGACCCCTCCCGCTCTGGGTGGAGCAGAAGGGAGTGTCAGACTCTTACTGACTAAAACCCACCCGTGTTCCTTCCTTAGCCCTTTGTGTTCCGGGGTAGCGGTAACCCTTTCGGACAATCCCGCTGCATTTTCATTGTATTGAGCCTCGTTTTTCACCACTATCTCAACTGATGGTAAGTGGAGATGCAACGGATAGCGGCGGTCGCTTGCCTCAAAGTTACCTATTGACTCGAAACTTATAAAATTCGAGTTAATAAATGATTATCGGGTCGGAAAACTTGCGAAACACAAACTCCGGCAGAGAATTCGACTTCTTATGTGAACGCGGGATGAGTCAGCAAAGGAGACGATTTTAGCATTATAATGGAGTCACTTTTAAGATCTTTTGGTTGATTTTTATATCTGACTGAGACAACGAACTACCTCTTATGCTTATGAGTTTCATTATCCTTTTAGCATCGCCGCGGTATGACTTCGAGACGACTTCAAGAAGTACCACAAAAAAGTAGGAGGTAGCTATTTGTCAGGTCGCGGTTACATGGCGAAATGTTTCGCATTGAGTCAGCCCTGCTCGAGGTGACGTAAATTTAATTTCCTTCATCTCTGCAAGTTTAAAAAGACGGAGCAACTAGTACAGAATAGTATAAGGTATATAAATAAACGTTTTAGAGGCAACAAATTAAAGTAGTCTCTGCAATTTATCCGCAATTCTATTTGAGGATATCTTTGGTCGGTGTTATGAGATTGAGTTCTGTATGAAATGACTTTTTTTGAGGAAAGGTGGTCTGGGTAGATCCTTACAATAAGTAAAAGGTAAACTAACTCTGTGGTATCAAAATTGAAACTTGAGATGGATCATATTACCCAGTAACTGGGTTGTGGAGGTCAGATAGGTAGTCGCTCCATGTAAAATACTGGGATTCAGCTGCATCCGGTTAGACTGAGAGCCGATCTGACATTGCTACTTGCCAAATTTCATGATACTAGGTCAACGGAAAGTACCTACCCTATAGGTTTTGATTCCGGAAGATAAACGTCTGTATCTTTCGATTGCGTTGACTTAGAAGTTTAATTTTTTCACTGCTTCAAGGGATTGCAGCCCTGATTATTTGATGTTAATTTCAACTTGATAACTTCACACGTCTAAGAAGAAAGGTTCTTGACTGAGGGGTAGACAGACGGAGAACGGAGTGATCTTATAAGTGTTCTGTTTTTCCTTTTGAGGTACGGAACCCTAAAAAATAGGCCAATCCGTTCTGGACCAGCACAGCTATTCACCAATGTTCGACAGGTTGTCGTATCAAAAATGATACATTTTCAATTATTGATTTAAACTGACAAAATATTAGGTTTTGGTTTTGTGGACAGCCTCTATAGGACTCTTTTGATAACACTGATGTTCGATTGGGCATCGAAGCACACACGGAACGGTTGTGCATAGCTATAAAATAGAAAGCAAATTTTAATCAGCGTTTTCCTCTTAAGGGGTCATTGTAGTCATCATTATGAACAACTTTTACCATGGGACCAAACCTGAAATCGTGAAAAAAAAATCAGCTGTCTAGAACGCGTCAAAATGCAGGGAACAGTTGATTTTTTTTTTCACGATTTCATTCGATTTGAGAATTGCGTGACGTTATATAATTATTATTTATGTTAGAATCATTATGTAGTCAATATTTTTTACGTGACGGCTGGTTAGCGCCTTAAACAAGGTGTAACATAATTAATGCAAGGCTTCATATACCCCAATTAGAGTGTTGAGTTAAAAGCATAATACAATGACCAAAATTTATTTTTTAAAGCTTGTTATTTAAAATTAAGTCTTATAGCCTTGAAATAAGGTTTAATTTTATTTGGCTTAATCGGCGGTTAGTATGAAAAAATACATAATTTTTGAAAAAATATCTATATTTAAAGTTACTGAAATAGATTCAGTAGTCAATTATGAACAAACTACTTTCAGGACTTGCGTTTATTCTGTTGAACCTTGCAGTAGCGAAGGGTGAATTTATGACAGAGGTAAGCCAGAGCAGAAAAAAAAGTAAATAAAACGTTTCATTATATTTCAATAATGAATTGACTATAGAGTGGTTGTGTTCTGAATTTTCGAAGGGAAGCCGGCGGGAATCGGGTAATTGTATGGTATCTTCGCTACTGAAACCTTGCATACATTTAGCACTAAGTCGGTGCAACTATCCCCTTTCCCGTACGACTATATTTACAAGAACATGCATCGCAGCACATCAGACGTTGAAAGTCAGTCGTTTTGGCGCACAATAGCGAGTGCTTCGCGAAGTCGATCGGATTTGCGATCAAAGGATGTGGAAGTATTGGTGTCTCGAGATCTAAACGCTTTCTGAGATTTTCAAAGAAGGATTGGATTTCGATTTTTGAACGGTACCAACTCTGATTTGCTGATACAGTTTCCAGCTTTGTCTAGAGGTCGGAGCACAAATGCTGAGCGAGGGGCCCAGATTTAATTTACAGCATCTTATATGCGAAACACACTTTCCATTATAATTCAAAGGAATTTTAAGGAAATTTTTGTTTGAAGAATTCGTTTGCTCGCAACGTACCGTAATTATCGCAATGAATATTATTATGTTGTAGAATTATCAGAATGGATGACAATCATGTGATTTTCGCACGGATCAATCTCATCTAGATTGATCGCGAAGAACAGGTTTTGCTGAGACATTCTTCTTTTTTTTTTCTGTAACGATATGTATTTGATTACTAGTTTATTTATTTATTTAAAAGTATAAACAGTATGTGTTAGGTATGTTGAAACTGTATCTACTCCCCGTCACTTGTCCTTAAAAGTTAATTAGAAAACCAGCGTCAGACAGCATCTGTCTGGCATTAATGCTGAGATGAACCTTTTTGGCGCAGTCGTGAGGCACACTATTGTCGTTTGATTTATTTTGTTAATTTTGTATTTTGTGTTTTTGTGGAGGGGCTCGTGGCTAAATTTTAACTGCCGCACAGGTCCATCGGTCAGGTGAAGCTACGCTTGCCACGGTTAGTCTGTGGATGGGTGACCATCTATACATACCGAGACCCCTCCTTGCATCGGAAAGCACGTTAAGCCGTTGGTCGCGGCTGTCATTCGTGGATCTTTGACAGTCGTTACGGGTAGTCAGAAGCTCGAAAGTCTGACAACCAGTCTTACCAAGGGGTATCATATTACCCAGTAACTGGGTTGTGGAGGTCAGATAGGCAGTCGCTCCATGTAAAATACTGGTATTCAGCTGCATCCGGTTAGACTGGAAGCCGATCTCAACATAGATGGAAAAAGGCTAGGCAGATGATGATGATGTATTTTGTGTTTCACGAACTGTGTCCAAATAATTTATTTCTTTCTTTCTATTTTTGTTTTTTCAATTCGTGATTTCTCTAGTAGTAGGTACTGATACTCCTTTGCCATTCCGTTCGATTACTACAGGCGAAATTTTGAACCCGGCTTCCAATCTGACCTCTGTATGACATTCACAACTGAGTAGAACTGGAAATTATGGATGTACTAAGTTTAAACCGGTTGTCAAAACTTTCCGGTTTCTGAATACCCGGGATTATGGCTACATAGGTCTTGTTATGACAACTGGAACCGACGGTTTAGTGTGCTGTCTGGCACTTTTGAGACATGGCAATGATTTAATGGATGTACGCACGGCTACTCATCAAGCTATACATAACCAGTATAAGCTGACTTCTGATTGTATGAACAACTTGTGCAATGCGAGGTCAGCTAAAACTGGAAATGTATAGCTTGATGTGTAGCCGTGTGTACCTGAAACGAAAAATATATTTAGGTAAACCTGTTAAAGTACACTTTTTTAAGTTTATCTAAAAGTTAGAAAGTTAAAAATCTACCATAAAAAAAAAATCTAAATAAAAAAAAAATCTATTTAGCTAGTTTAAAATCGCTAGCAGGTTTGGCAAGCATGAAAATCCGATGTAAAGAATTTTATTCTCACAAAGATTACAAAATCGGTGAAGGAAAACATCGTGAGAAAATCTAAAAAAAAAAATGTCCATGGCAGGGATATTGATTGTAGACCCCAAAAATTTTTTCGCCGGTTATCAAAAATCATCTGCTCTTTCATAAAAAAATGCAATATCTACACGGTCAACATGTATAGAACAGATATTGTTTTTTTAATTATTGACCTACGCTACGTGGACAGCTTAGATTCTTATGTTTTTGGTTCTAGAAGTTTTCCAAATCGGATTACCATGACCTGGAGACGGAAATAGGCTACTTTTCATCCTAATTGCAGACGAAGTTGCGGACAAAAGCTTATTTAGTATATTCCTGAAATCTGCATTGAAAAAGTGGTTTCACAGTAAACCTCTCAAACGTTAAGCGAGTCCTATAAAAATGCATGAACAACGCTTTAACATAAATAAATATAAAAATGTCAACGTTTAGCATAATACGGCCACTCTCTAAAGAATGCTGACACGCGTTCAGTTTGCATGGACCGAGTGCTATTCTCTGCAGTCCCTGATATATTGAGAAAACTATTTTGTGTGGGAGTAAGGCAAATTATTTCTGGTACGAGTAGGAACCATTATTTTCTACTTTTCAGGCTTCTGCGCAACCCCATGTGGCGTTTTATTAACTTAAACTTTAGAATTATGGTTATAAGAAAAGAAAGGTCCTTACGGATAATTCAGGCATGATGTTATGTTATGTTGCTAAAAGGTTTAAGTTAAGCTTCATCGTTTTAAAGCTATGACTTTAAAATCAGGCAAGTGTACCCACTAATGGTATATCACATCACACTAATATTACAAAGGCGAAAGTTTGAGTGTGTGTGTGTTTATATGTTTGTTACTTCTTCACGCTCAAATGGCTGGACCAATTTCGATATAATTTTGTATGGAGACACACTGGATTTACATAAAGGCCATTTTTTATCCCAAAATTCTCACGGGATTGACTTATGCATGTGAAACCATTGGGCGTAGCTAGTTTTTAATATATCTCTTCTCGCATCCAGCGGATTCCTGCGGTCTACACCAGAGGGACGATTATCGTAATTTTAAGAACGTTCACAGTCTGATCTCAGTCTCAATCTATCAGAAATACCTCTAATTTCCCTACATTTTTGACATTTATTTTCGCTGAGATGAGATTGCGACTAGATTTTGAACGTTTTTAATTATGGGAATTGGCATTCTGGTCATCGGTCCACCTTGGCCTTCTAACGCTACGTCTTTCGGACAGAACCGGCCACAGCGGCGGTGCTTGGGGGAGGCCTTTATTTATTCAGCAGTGGACGTCTTTCGGCTGAAATGATGATGATGAATATCTCTCTACTTTTAGACACCAAGGAGAACAACGTGAACAAGCAGTATTGGGGTATGCCCAATGAGAACAACGTGAACAAGCAGTATATGATAATAAATCGCTAAATGACCAATCGAGGTTGTCAATGCTCTGTCCTTAGGTAATAGGTAGGTAATACGGGCTGGTGTCCGCAAATCTACGTCAATGCGCGTATTTTGCATACGGATGCTCTGTCCTTTTCAAGATATTAACCATTGATTTGCAATAGTAGGTACCTTCAGTTATCACTTATAAGCTGATACTAATAAGGCTTAATATTATCTTATACTTTCGAGTCATAAAACCATTGAGCTATTTAACTAGAGAAGCAAACCTCAATAAAATGTGTCAAAAAAGTGTAGCCACTTTATAAACGCGACGACGTAGCTTTGAAACCACTAAACATTTAAAAGTAAACATATATCTGTCTCACTTACACACGTCGTAAGAACAATACCGTCGCTTAGATTAGACAAAGACCGCAGTATATACATGCAATGACGGGATGGGGTTGCCTACCCATGCGAAATTTTACGCAACATTTTAAGCCATAAAAAGCGTTTTAGGTTAAGTTAAATTATTTTTTAAATATTTGAATTATGTATTTCTTATTGGATGTGTTATAGAAGTTTATAAATAATGAAAATAACTAAGATATTTTCTTTTTGAATATTTTTTCTTTATTATTAATGAAATTAAATGATTTAGTAGGTAGCCAGTCAGTCTCTTTTCTCAGCAATCGGATTATTTCCACCCATTTTTCACGGCGTGCTGCATTTTTAGGCACCCTGCTACGTCTATATTATTAAAAAATATTTAAAATCACTTATTCCATAAATTAAAAACTCCCACTAATGTGGGAAACTAAAACTAAGTTTTTAGTGGTAACACTGAACCTAATTTACAAAATTCTACATTTTATTGCGTTTTTACGTTGATATAAACACAGAGACAATTAATTTACGTGTGGAAAGTAATTCCGGTTAATTTATTATGTTTTTGTGATCTTGAATCGCACTCTTTCGCGATATTTTTTGTCGCATGTCACTCGGTTGACTTCGGTTGGCGTCACACAGAGCACTGAACTGACGTTAGCTACGCTGATGGCTGTGGCCATCAGACTAGTGGCAACGCCTTGGTGAGGTAATTGCTAATCTAGTGTAACATATATATCAATGCATAAAACAAAATAATTCTGCACAAAAAATTCACCTACCCACCAATCTAACTGAAAGCGCAATGGTCTAAAAGGGATTAAGGGTCAAAGGAAAAAAAAAAACGTCAAGCGTGAAAACGTCTTTAATTAAAGAAATCTTTCAGAGATTTCCCTTTTCGGGGGGGAAATTTAAATAGTCCCTTTTTCTGGGAACCCTTAAGGAAATTGGGTGTAAAGAGACTGGCACATTTTGTAGATACGTACAATTTGTAGACTTTCGTGAAGTTTTGATGTTCAAGCAAAGTGAGCCGGAACGAAAGAAATGAAGAACATATGGGTTGATAATTTGTAGTTAGCGTTAACAGTAGTATAGTCAGCCTATAACGTTCCCACTGCTGAGATACAGGCCTCCTTTCAGTGAGAGGGAATGGGCCGTAATCCACCACGCGGGCCCCTGTGCAGTTTGGAAGATGTCTTATGTCTTCGAATTTTTGGTCCTAAGATGTCGGTTTCCTCAGACGTTTACCTTCACCATTTGAAGAGAGGAGGCCTGTGTCCCATCATTAGGAAAATTATAGGCTGATTATGTTTTGCCTTGTACAACTCCATACACAGTTGTCAAAACAGAATCAAAAACTGTTTAGCCTAAATAACTGATAAACACAATGTTGTAAGGTTTGTGTCTTCTAAAACCTTAAAAATCATTCATCATCTGCTTAGCCAACTAAAAAAAAAAATTTAATCATTATTCGCTCTAGTTAACACCTGGGTGCTTCGCTCCGTGCTAGCCCGCGTACTATCGTATGGTTTCTACGCCGAGCGTGTATGTTGGGGTCAGCTTCCAGTCTATCCGGATGCAGCTGAATACCAGCATTTTAGATGGAGCGACTACCTATCTGACCTCCACAACCCAGTTACTGGATAATACGATACCCCTTGGTAAGACTGGTTATCACAGACTTTCGGGCTTCTGACTGCCCGTAACGAGTGTCAAAGGATCCACGAATGACAGCCGGGACCAACGGCTTAACGTGATTTCCGAGGCACGGAGGGTCTTGGTATGTTAAAATGATCACCCATCCACAGACCACCTGTGGCAAGCGTAGCGTAACCTGATCGATCGACCTGTGCGACTGTTATTATTTAGCCACGGGCCCCTCACTTTAAAAATCAAATTATCTTACTTAAAGATTTTTTCATACTTAAATTAATCGTAGGTACCCCGCTCTTACAAAAAGACAAATAGTTCCCTCGAGAACTAACTATCATATGGCCATCTTGCCAATCTCGACAGGTCCTCCCAATATCGTCACCCCAGGAGTATTCCCGTACTTTGACATGGGTCCGACCACTTACAGCTGTCCAGATAAACGCGACGCCTTCGATAAGGTCTGTGAGGAAACCGTTATTAGGTTCGTGTCATTTTTCCTTTTATCGGATTGAAGTAGTGGAGGCTGTGGAGGAATTTTTGAGATCTGTGGGACTGGTTTTGATTAGGTATTTGATTGAAGGTTTGTTTACCACGCTGAAGGGACATCTAGTTAGTTTTAGAATAGGTTTTTGTTGTTATTTTTACCCGACTACGGCGAAGCAAAAAGGAGGGTTATGATTTTGACCGGTATGTATACAGGGTGTCCCGGGAAGTATGGATCAAATCGAATAGGGGCGTGGGCAAGGTCATTTTCAAACTTTTTGATCCTGAGAATGATTGATGATTGAGAATTATTTTACGGTTCAAAAGTTGTGACCAATTTTTTTCAATCGTTTCGCATAGTGTTCAAAGAAAAAAAATCATTTAAAAAAACTATCAGGGCTGTCTAAAAAACTTAAATTGACAGTTCCTGGTAGTTTTTTTTTAATGATTTTGTTCTTTGTGCACTATGCAAAGTGATTGAAAATAACAAAAGTTGGTCATAACTTTTGAACCGTAAAAAAATTCAGCAACATTCTCAGGATCAAAAAATTTGGAAATGTCTTTGCCCACGCCCCTATTTGATTTGATCCATACTTCCAGGGACACCATGTATATATATGAATTTTTAAGTATATTTTCACTATTGTATCTTTTATTTAAGTAAGTGAATTGTTTTTTGGTTATTATAAGTAGATATTTTATTTTTTCTTCTACTTTTGCACACGGTGTCTACATAACTTTTTATGTCCTATCGCAGGTAAGCTGGAAAAAATACATCTTACTAGCTGCGCCCCACGGTTTCACCCGCGTAAGTTTCGATCCCGTGGGAATATCGGGATAAAAAGTATCCTGTGTGTTAATCCTAGTTATAAACTATATGTGTGCCAAACTTCATCCAAATGCGTTCAGTAGTTTTTGCGTGAAAGAGTAACAAACATCCATCCATCCATCCTCACAAACTTTCGCATTTATAATATTAGTAGGAAGTAGGATTAGTAGGATAGGAAGTAGGAAGTAGGATAAGAATCACCTTAGTACATATTTGTATGTTCCTTTCTTCTTATATTTTTATATATGTATACGTAAACTGTTAAATAAATAAATAACACAACGACCAAAACTGACACTAATTTACATTGAAAAACACCACAAGACAAACCAACGAAGGTAACGTAAAGAACAATAAAATCAACTTAAAAACATCACACAAAGGATAAATTTAAAAATTTCCATAACATATCCACGCGTTTCTCGACCGTGGCAAGGCGAGATAAGCACGAGGTGAGGCAACGCATAAGGTACATACTGCATTTTTGCGAAATCGCAACCACAAGCCGTTGAATTTCACTTGTAAGAGGATTTACGTGTTGAGATTCGGTTAATATGCTCGTAAAACTTGTGTACTTAGCGGACGCAACAATGTTGGGGATGTGGGAGGATTTATGGCAACACTGTGTTGTGATGCAGGAAGGGAGTGAGTTAGTGCATTTAAGTGCATTGACCGATAAAGTATCAAATGGTCAGTGTAGTTTTATGGCCTACGAGCTGTTGTCCGCGACTTTGTCTGCGATCTGGGATGAAAAGTAGCCTATATCCTTTTCCAGGTCATGGTCTATACATGTGCCAAATTTCATCCAAATCCGTTCTGTTTTAGCGTGAATGCGTAACATACAAACAGACAAACTTCGTCCGCATTTAAATAATTGACATGCGCAGTGAATAGGAATCTATACTTATTACTTATAACCTAAGTATACTAATACTAATAATACAGGGTGAAATTTTAATCAAAGTTTTCCTCTTAAGGGGTCATTGTACTTAACATTATGAACAACTTTTAATATGGGACCTAAACTGAAATTGTAAAAAACAAAATCAGCTGTTCCCTACATTTATGTTCGCATAACTCGTCAAAATGCAGGGAACAGCTGATTTTTTTTTCGCGATTTCAGGTTAGGTCCCATAGTAAAAGTTGTTCATAATGATGAGTACAATGACCCCTTAAGAGGAAAATGCTGATTAAAATTTCAATCTGTATTTATTAATAATATTATAAATAGGTAAAATTTGTTTGTTTGCAAGTATGTAGGGAGTAATCTCTGGAATTAATAGTCGGATTGGAATAAAATCTTTTTAAATTTGATAGCCCAATTCTCGAGGAAGGCTATAGGCTGTTTAATATCACGGTATGACCCTTTAGGGGCCGAGCAAAAAGAAAAAAATAAAAAGGGCGCTAAACGGAAACGAAGTGATAGCGCGGTCAGGAGATGCGGTGCGATGGGGTAAGTCGGGAGAACAAGAAATTTCACGCGGACGAAGTCACGGGCAGAAGCTAATACTTAAGGGCCTATTATACCTCAAATGGCTTAGCATGATCCTCCGTTATGTCGAAAATACTGCAGCATTCATTTTGAAATAAATAAATGGTAAAGTTGAGGAATGTTAGGTCTTATGTTTGACGAAATCACGATTTCATAAAATTTTCTCGATAGAAAAAAATTCCAAAGTTACCTCCAAACCGAACAATAAACCGCTGGTATTAAAAAAATACTTCAAAATCATGAAACTTTGTATACTAACCGAACTAACTATAAAGCAGGTCTTATGTTATTTACTTTTTTTTAATTACCATTATTTTCACCGTAAAAAGCAAATACCTAAACTATTGGCGCTGCCTGCCGCCTAGCACCGCACTCTGTCTCGCTCTCACTCAGTCCGCGAGCAGTATCGTGCGAGCGAGATAAAGAGTGAATTTTAGCTGAGGTAGTGTAGGCTCTTAAGATCACTACCTACTTTTGTAATTTTTATTATGGGGATACGCTAGGTAGCCCGCGAAATTCAAATATTATCACTTTTTGCCATTTGCAGGTCCTGGTGAGGTATGCAGAACAAAATACGATTCGCGAGCGAAACAAGCATGTATTTACAGAAATATAATCCAGTACAATTTCATCGTGTTTAAAAGTATGATCTCAAAATGCATCGGTATGAAAGTATACAAATGTGAAATGTATAATTCATTAGCTCCCTAACCAACTATGTATTTCCTTTTAGTCTTTACACTAGTATAACTATAAAGCAGGTCTTATGTTATTTACTTTTTTTTAATTACCATTATTTTCACCGTAAAAAGCAAATACCTAAACTATTGGCGCTGCCTGCCGCCTAGCACCGCACTCTGTCTCGCTCTCACTCAGTCCGCGAGCAGTATCGTGCGAGCGAGATAAGGAGTGAATTTTAGCTGAGGTAGTGTATGCTCTTAAAACGAAATTCACTTTTGTTTCTCGAATCTCGACTGATTTTGTTGTACGAATTTCGTGACAGTTTTTCCGTACAAAAAATATCGCAGCACAAATTTAATGTTTCAAACCGTGACCCATGGTGTCTTCATCGTATATTTCACATAGGTCATTAATAAAAACAAATGGCAGTTTTGATTTTCCTAAGACCCTATAAGATTGATTTATATTTTTTAGCATGATCATCCTTAGGTACTACCTAGTCGATTCATAATAAAGATAGATAAAAATATAACTAAAGTGTTTTAGAAACTTAACCAGTTCAAATAGATACACGTTGATAAGTTTGCACGTTTCTATTGATAAATTGCTCTCTTGCGAACGAAGTCGACGGCGCCGCCCGGTGCGGTTAGGAAATTGAATTATCTGTCTAAATATTTTTCTATTGGAATTTTTCAAGTTATATCCAATTTTGCGAATTTTCAAGTGTTGAATGTTAGTGCTTTAATATTTTTTGGACGAGGCAAGCATAATCTGCTTGTAATGGTCCCATTGATGGGACACATGCCTCCACGATTCGAGAGTGAGTGGACTGTTAGGGTCAGCGCAGACAGAGGAGCGCAGCGGAGAGGATTTTATTAAGGCACTCGAAAATCAACTTTGAAATTATTGAAATAAAGAGCATATATGCTTGAACCTGACAAAAAATGCTCGCGCGTCCTCGAGGATACGCGGGAAGGCACGCGCGCGTTTATTTCAATAATTTTAAAGTTGGTTTTCGAGTGCCTTAATAAATTCCTCTCCGCTGAGCTCCTCTCTGTTTGCGCTGACCCTAATGTTCCACGCAAGTCCAGTGCGGTTTGGTAGATATCACAGTCACGTCTTCGAATTTGTGAGAGTCAAAATGGCGGGTGTACCATAGCGAATTAAATTATACCAATTACCAAAAAAATCTACCTAAAATGTACTATTCAGTACCTAGGTCTAAAAAATCTGTACCTCTTTCACAACGAAATTATTTAGAAAGTAAGGTACACCCGCCATATTGACATCAAGATGGCGGGTGTACTATAATATTTTATTATTTAACCATTACTCATAAAATAAAATTACACCAAAAAATTGTACCTAAAAAGTACCTCCATTAAAAGAAAACGTACACTTGAACAGTTGGATAGTTTCTTAGAAATAAAACAACCGTGTTTTGTGTAAAACTAAACACGATACTTAATTATAATAATATTATTGATATAGTTACATATATTATATGTACATTGCAGTGCAGCCCAGTGGTAACTGCCCCGACTTGCAAGTTGTAGGTCGCGGATTCAAACCGTGTCAGGCGCATTACTTTGTGTAATTTATTTCATCACCACTGCTCTCAAAACAGTGAAGAAAAACATCGTGAGCATGTCCTAGAATCATAAATTCGAAGACATGTGACATCCACCAATCCGCAATGGGCCCGCGCGGTGGATTATGGCCCATTCCCTCTCCAAGAAAGGAGGCCTGAGTCCCAGCAGTGGGAACATTATAAGGCCAATAATGCTAATGCTAAATTATGCATTTATATTTTTATTTATTTTATTGCCCGAAGTCTGACAACCAGTCTTACCATGGGGGTATCTACATGTACACGTGTTTTCCAATAACTAGTTTTTGGAGGTCAGACAGGCAGCCGCTCCATGTAAAATACTGGTGTTCAGCTGCATCAGGTTAGACCTAAATGTAAACAATCTTGGCATGTCTTTTTATATAAAAGTTGTCTATAAATTGTATATAAAAATCTTTGCGACTAGGTATTTAGGCAACATAGCTTATATTTTTGATAATATTTTGATCGATGCAATTTATAGTGCCTCTGTAAAAGAATCATGTACGAATACTGAATGTGTCATTAACAAAGTCGAAAGAAAAATTGCTTTTTTGCCACTTAATTTTAACATGTCAAATATATCAATGCTCAACCAATCGGCAGAGTCTATGTTATGTGAAGATAATAATAACATTGTACAATGTAGACGTAATGACTGCAATGGCATACGAACATTAAATTACGAACTAAGTAATGCAATAGCTTTTGAGCTGAATCAAACAGATGTAATTTGTCTTAAATACATACCTACGGAAATAACATTAAATAATAGAAAATACGAAATTCTTGGATTAATTGAGTTCTGAATCAAACAGATGTAATTTGTCTTAAATACATACCTACGGAAATAACATTAAATAATAGAAAATACGAAATTCTTGGATTAATTGAGTTTTTACCATCCGGCGGCGATGTTACAGACATCCACAATATTGGCCACTATCGAGCTCATTGTCGTCGTAATGCTGAATGGAAATGTTTTGATGGTCTTAATAATTTTATAACCAAAACTCCGAATTCACTTATCGCTAATTGCATTATGTATGGACAAAAATAAAGAGGTATCTAATCATTTTGACGCGTAATTTTCATTCATGGTGTATACTTCAATTATCCCTAGAATATATAAAAATATGCACCTAGATCAATAATTAATTATAATAATAACATAGTAAACGAGATACGGTTGTTTTATGTCTCAGGAACTATCCAACTGTTCAAGTGTACGTTTTCTTTTAATGGAGGTACTCTTTAGGTACAATTTTTTGGTGTAATTATATTTTATGAGTAATGGTTAAATAATAAAATATTATAGTACACCCGCCATCTTGATGTCAATATGGCGGGTGTACCTTACTTTCTAAATAATTTCGTTGTGAAAGAGGTACAGATTTTTTAGACCTAGGTACTGAATAGTACATTTTAGGTAGATTTTTTTGGTAATTGGTATAATTTAATTCGCTATGGTACACCCGCCATTTTGACTCTCACTCGAATTTTTAGTTCTACAGCATGCCGGTTTCCTCACGATGTTTTCTTCACCGTTTTGAGAGCAGTGGTGATGAAATTGTTTACACAAAGTAAAACGCCTGGCTGAGTTCGAACTCGCTACCTAGGTACAACTTAATTTTAATTTGTTAAACAGTTTTTTGGGTTGGATTCAAATGCAAAGCCAAAGTCACAACAGATGCTAAAAAGTCATGAGCTTGTTATATAGAGCAGTATAAAATATAACTATAACTATATACATACATATATCACCCAAATAATAACCTATGAATGTCAGGAATGTCTCTATAGTTATTTACTGTGTTATATGTGTATGTATGTTCTTAGGTTTTCAGGGAAAGGGTTTTATGAATTAAAGCACAGAAAGACAAGCTAGGCATTTATTTTCAATTAGGCTTGTCAGTAAATAATCAGAAAGCTAGACGTCCGTTCCAAATCTAGGTCATCAAGGAGAAGAAGGACAAGAAACTCCTTGGAAACAATCTTAAAGAAATATATCAACATTTCTCACATTGCCATATATTGGCCATAATATAAAATGTACAGAACACCATAGTTATAAGCAGTAATCGAGATAATAATATCAACTAACTTACATGACATCTGGTCGATCTAAACATAGGCCGGAGCACCGTTCTGGTTGACGTCTCGAACAAGAATGTTCCCTGCCACTCTGAGCTCCCCCTTTTATAGTCATGAACAAACAACTTCGACGTTTCTATCTACCCTCATCCAAAATATCAACGACATATTATTCCTTAATATTTTAACTAGTCTACAGACATACCAAGAGAAATATTGAGTAATGTAGAATAGGTATTACATATTTGTTACAATCCATAATTTATGATAATATAACAAGCTCATAATCTTTCTGGTTTTGTGAGAATCGAAACCCAATGTTTTTGTAACGTATAGAACTAAATACATAACTTAAATGGTAATGAAAAGGTTTTTTATTCCATTGTTCTATTTGACAGTCGTTTCGGGTAGTCGGAAACCCAAAAGCCTAATTACACAGTAAAAGGTATCGTGAGTGTTACCAGTAACTGGGTTGTGGAGGTCAGATAGGCATTTGCTCTATTTTAAATACTGGTATTCAGCTGCATCTGGTTAGGCTGGAAGCAGACCCCAACATAGTTGAGAAAAGGCTAGGCTGATTGATTTTGGTCACAATGTGATAATTATCTGAAAATTTACTCTTTGTCAAATTAAATAGCAACGCAACAAAACGTTTCTCCATTTGAAAAGTTTCAATAACTCTTTACCATAAACGATAAGATGCCTAATACATGCAACGATATACAAACTGAAGATTTTTAATAAACTCGCCGCTAAAGTTGATACACAAGTAACTATGTACTACCATCGGATCTGAGGAACGTGCTCGGTTTACCTAAACGATACCGGCCAGCCTATTGACTACACTTTTGCTTAACACAGTGACCATTGCTGGGTAAGTATTGGTTTAGTCGTAGAAGCAGTTAACAAAGTCGTCAATGGTAGTTGAATTGTGGATGGTGGAGGGTTTGCACCGTCCATAATGTACTGAATAGTATACTCATTGCGGGCGATTGCGAAAAGTGTCGAGTGCTACCGATCGTGATACAAATGTTAATAAGATTAGGTACCAATCCCCCACTTTCTGGTTACCTGTCTGGGTCGTTAGTCTGTTTTAAAGCTTTTTGAGATTAGGAGTGAAATACCGGGCTTGGGTTGACAAAATGGGTCTGTGATAGCCGGAATAACCTAGCCCGGTATGTTAGATAGCTGTGATTCTTGAAAAAGAATGGGATTACTCTTTTCGCTTGTTAATCGGTTGGCTATCGGTAAGTGGGCTGAAGTCTCACTTAATCGAGAGTGTAATGGTGCGTATAGACTGGTGAAACGTAATATGGTCTGTAGATATCATGCAATGAAATAATTTGCCGTACACATTGCTGCAATGTATCATGAAAAGTTAAACACTTTGTAACAATTTCTCATAGTTTGGACATCTTGCGCGCGCGAAATGTGCATTTCACGCGCCGCGCTCGGAGCGATCCGTGATTAAAATAAAGTGGACTGATTCATTCAATTTTATTGTTATTTATTTATTATAACAGCTTAAACTACCATTACAAAGTTTAGCCTAATGCGACAATTAAGAACTTAAACTAATAACCTAAGCTATATCCTTGCAATAACCAAATTAGAAAAATTAAAACTAACAACATTATTAAATTATTACACCATTAAAATCACAAGAACATACACACATCAAAAGTGTCTAGGGATCAAGCATTTTTATGCGGATTTCTTGAGATTGAGATATGGCTTTGTAATAAATTTATGATTTTATAAATTTATATGGATCCTTTTTGGTGCATTTCATAATTTGAATCAGGAACTGTGAATCAAATTCGAGTAAAAGATGAAAATCAGCTGTCAATATTTTCCCTATAAAAACATACAACGCATTGAAGACATTATTAGTGCTACTGTTTCCCTACTACTGATTAAAACCAACGTTATTATGGAGCGGCGACGTCATTTAAGCAGGGAAGAAATGCTCAGAGCCGTGGGAATGATAGAAGCTGGTTCCCGGCAACGTACTGTGGCTTTAGCTCTGAATACAAGTCAGAGTGTTATCAGTCGACTTTGGACACGTTACCGAAGCACTGGTACCGTGGCTGAGCGCCATGGAGGACGGTATCGCTGCACCACACGGAGACAAGACCGATACATTCAAATCTTAACTCGAAGAGCTCCAACAATAACCGCCATGATGTTAGCCGTGAGGCTTCATCACTCTTCAGGGAACTTAATTAGCGACCAAACAGTCAGAAACCGCTTGCATGAAGTGAACCTTCATTCCCGAAGACCGCTACGGGTACCACCTATAGCAATGCACAATCGTAGGATTCGATATCAATGGGCTCTTGAACACAGAAATTGGGCAGAAGAACAATGGCGTTTCGTGTGCTTTTCTGATGAGTCTCGTTTTGGTATGAGACCGGATACAAGACGTATACGACACTGGAGAACCCCTGGACGCCAACAGCGATTAAAATCCTGCCAGGAAGTCCATCCTTATAGTGGTGGAACCATCATGGTATGGGCGGGTATTTGGATCGGCGGAAGAACTGAGTTGATTTGGATCAGAGGCAACCTCAACGCTCAAATTTATGCTGAGACGATTGTATCACACGTCATCGTTCCTCTACAAGTGCAAATCGGTCCCTTATTTCAGTTAATGCATGATAATGCACGACCGCACACCGCAAGAGTTGTAAGACAGACTCTCGCCGCAGCTAACATCAATGTCCTGCCCTGGCCTGCTCAGTCGCCAGACTTGAACCCGATTGAGCATGCATGGGATATGCTACAGAGAAGAGCTCTGCCGAATATGGAGGGTATCCAGTCGCAAGAAGACCTTTTTTTGTTGTTGCAACGAACATGGGCGGCCATTCCACAGCGTGATTTGGATGAACTCATTTTGAGTATGCCAAACCGATGTTCTTGTGTTGTTAGTGTTCGCGGTAGAAACACGGATTATTAATTGTTTAAGTTACCCAATAAAATTTTAGAGAAAACTGTTATTTCAGTCTTTTTTTCGAACTTTTGTGTTAGTGGTTCAAATGTCAAAAATCCCTTTATTAGGAAAATGGCAAATTTCTTTATTAATGCAAAGGTGACTTGGTTTATCGTTACTGTGACAAACGAAAACACTTTATTTGATGAATCCTTAAAGAAAATTTTAATTAATATCAATCAGGAGAAAAGTTATTGCAAAAATATATGTTGATCCCTAGACACTTTTAATGTGTGTAGTATCACATATTTCCTTACGTTTGAAGGCTGACTGTTGTTTCCCTTTGAAAACAGCCTTCAAATGTTTTTTGGCTTCCCTTTGAAAATTCAGAACACAACCACTATAGTCAATCCATCATTGAAATATAATGACTCGCCTATTTTTTTGCTGCGGCTTACCTCTGTCATAAATTCACCCTTCGCCACTGCCCGTCAGCCTTCAAAGTAAGAGTTAATAGGCATCTTCTGGGCTTGCTCGTTCCATCATAGACCTCATCCATCGCTTTCTACCAGGAGCTGGTCCATTACAAAATAAAAAATGTAAAAAAAAAAATATTCTCGTTTTTCATATGAAACACAGCGTTCAATAACCTGAATATTTTCGAAACAAATATTGCTTTTAAAATAAAGATGACTAGCAATATGGTTCGCATATTGGTTTACTACTGAAAATATGTTTTTGTTATATGAATATTCATATTTAGCTAGCTGAACTCACAAGCTCAAAATTCGTAATACAAATAAATAAAACATTTTAAATAGGATAGAATTAAAGATTATAAAGTGTTCTTGTACAGAATGCCAGAACATCAAACTACAATCTGTCAAATCTCTTTAATAGATTTTCAAGTTTATCGCTAAAGCATATCATTTAAAGTTGATTGGGAAAATTTCACATTTTCGGGTAGCCTGATGTGCTGACGTCTGTACATATCTACTCATTTTATTTACTTACTTTCCAAACAACAAACTCTGCAGTTTGGGAAAAACAACTTTGAGAGGGAGGCTAACAGAAGAATTCAGCTGGGCTGGGCAGCGTTCGGGAAGCTTCGTCGAGTCATCTCGTCACGTATTCCACAGAGCTAAAGACTAAGGTCTTTAATCAGTGCGTCCTGCCAGTTATGACTTACGGAGCCGAGACGTGGACACTTACGGTACGGCTGGTCCATAAATTCAAGGTCGCTCAGCGAGCTATGGCTATGCTTGGAGTCTCTCTGAGGGATCGAATCCACAATGAGGTGATCCGGCAGAGAATCAAAGTTGTTGACGTAGCAAACTATGTCAACCACTTTTGTTCTCTTTTGTCAACACTTGTCTTGACTGCCGAAAGCAGGTCATGACTATAAGTCATAAAGTTACCGGAACGTTGCGGTTGCTCTATCGGATGAGAAAACCTTCTCCCTTCACACATAAAGGCGATGCTTGTACAGTCCCTAATATTTCCCAAAATTGACTACGGTGATGTGTGTTACTTGACCTGAATGCAGATCTCCTCAATAAACTTGACCAAACTCAAACTCAAACTCAAAGCATTTATTTCAATTAAACCATTTCCAGGCACTTTTGAATTGTCAAAATTAACTAGTCGGTCAGTTAGTCAGAAAGTTGAAGCTAGTTGCCCATTCCAAAACGTAGATCTCTTGGAGAAGAACTGGCAAGAAACTCCAAGGACACTCTTTTAAATTAAGATATTACAAAATCCTGAGTACAGTATTCTTGTTGCTTCTATATGTGAGAACAATGTTATGAAGAAACAATTCAAAATAGGTATAAGATCAAAAAGAAGCCCTGGCAGCTAAGAGATGACCAGTCTCAACTGACAGCACCCGTTCACGAACATGACGCATGGATCAGCACCATCCCGTCTTCTCAATAACTGCATTCGATTCGTTTTCAATTTTCGTGAGCACGACTACGAGTACACCCATATTGCAGAAGAGATAGAACAGAATAAGCAAGCTGAAGTGGCATATTAGCCGTAGAACAGATGACCGTTGGGGTAGACGTGTTCTCAAACTCAAACTCAAACTCAAAGCATTTATTTCAATTAAACCATTTACAGGCACTTTTGAATTGTCAAGAAGTCGGTCAGTCAGGAAAAAATTAAGCTAGTTGCCCATTCCAAAGCGTAGTAGGTACCTATGGAGAAGAACGGGCAAGAAACTCCATGGACACTATTTTTAAATTATATTTTTACAAAATTATTAAATATGTGAGAACGATGTAAAAAATAAATAAAAAACAAGTACGCGTTAAAAGTGTCCAGAGTGTTTTTGAGTGGAGACCGCGAATTGGTATACGTAAGGTGGGATGCCCTCAGGCTAGGTGGAGCGAAAATCTTCGCAGGATGGCTGGTAGCAGCTGGATGAGAGTTGCTGAAAATCGAGTTGAATGGCGTGCAATAGGAGAGGCCTATATCCAGCAGTGGACTGCTATAGGCTGATGATGATTTTTCTAAAGGAATGTCTTTGACATGTACGTGCTTAAAGTGTAGATTTCATCACAAATGTAGGTACCATCACCGTCTATCAGCGATGTTCAAGATAAACTTGGTTCAAATAAATTTGAAAAAGCCAAATTTGGTACTTGCCGAGTTTCGAAACTGCAACCGCGTGCTTGAGAAGTGTGTGCCATCAAAATCAAAATATTTTATTTCACATAAACCTGCAAGGGCACTTATGAAACGTCAGAAGCTAGGTGCCCGGTTCCAATTGGTCGTTTCGTATGGAGAAGAGCAAGAAACTCCATGGTTACTCTTTTAAAATTAGTTGGCGTTTACAAAATAAAGTGTTAATAGGTATGGGAGGCCAGTCTAGGCCTGTCAACAAGTACCACAAAATGGTCTTCAAATGTACTGTCTACAAGGCTTACAATGTTATCACATTCAACAGTAAAAAAACTCACAAAATGTACAAGAATCTATAACGTAAAAAATAAATCTAATATATAAAATTCTCGTGTCACAGTGTTAGTTACCATTCTCCTCCGAAACGGCTGGACCGATTTGTATGAAATTTTGTGTGCATATGGGGTAGGTCTAAGAATCGGACACTATCTATTTTTTTTTTCAAAACGATGTTTGCGGGGTCAGCTAGTAAAATATAAAAACCTATTTAATATAAATTGCATGATTTTCATTAGAACCACTGATAAAGAGTTGAAAATAGAATTGTAGTTGTACTTGAAGTTTAATCGTAGCTGCAAAAATAAGTTCACAATATTAATACTTAATTTTATAACTAGCTGTTCAATCTATAATTAAATAACTGAAGCACTTCTTGTAAGAAACTCGGCAAAATAAGGCACTAAGTGCTTTAATGATGACGTCATAAGAACTTATTACACCAGTTCGCTCTCATCTCCGTTTTTTATTTAATTCTAAATGAGTACGTCTTTTTGTGCTAAGTAATTTTATTCAGGTTGGGTTTTTGAAGCAAGCCCCAAGCGTTTTGAAGGCAAAACGCTTGGGTTGTGATTAAAAGAGTGCCGTACAACGCGAAGTATATTTCTGAAAATTTCGATTCCATCTAAGATTTGATTGTCACATACATGATTACTGAGAGTTTTTTTTTGTTTATTGATTTCATTATTTAACTTCTCTACTTCTAGTGTCATTAGAAATTTAATTTATTGCTGTATCTACCTACTTATACTTTTTTACCAAATTTGGTACCGATTTGGCTAATCCTTTTATTTCTTTAATTAGCAGGGGTCCACGTTTCGTTATTTTGGTACGCATACGAGCATTTGAAATTTCTTCTTAACAGAAAAACCCGCAGGCGGGTTAGCAAAGTAAGTTATTAAACTAAAATACATAATAAACAATTGCTATACTGCACTATGATAGCCTGTACTGTACTTAACATTAAAATTAGGTCTATATTATTTATTACACAGAAGAAAAAAACAATATTTCATCACTATTTTTTTACATCTCATGATATTATTTTTTATTATAATGGACCTAACCATGATGTTACCCTCATAATAATTATGCCAATCAAAAAAACTACTAAATGCCTACAAATAACATTGTAGATAAGTATTTAACTACATTATTGTTCGTTCCATTATTTTTTTATTATATAGTGCTTTAATTCATTCTAAAATAATTGACATACTTTTAGGAGGACACAAATGATAACACTGAGATACAAGACCTGCAAGATCCTAAAACAAACAATCTGTTGAAAGAATCGGCTTCGAAACGCCCGACAGAGAAGGTACTGACACCTAAAAAGAAAAATAAACATACTGAAAATCGAATGACGAAGTCTGACGTGGACAGTGAGAGCCGAATGACGAAATTAGCGTATAGTCTACTTCCATCAACATCCAATGCTGTGACGGATGTCTTAGCAAAATCTGTGACAGATCCGTCAGCAACAAGCAGACCAAATATATGCCAATTTTATTGCCACAAAATTTCACATGTATTCTCAGCGAACAAAAAATGTACTGCAGTATAAAATAAGCAATCTTCTCTATCAAGCTGACACTGGCCGTTTTGATGATGACCAGGCTTATGCCATTCCTCAACAAGAGACTAGAGCCAGCCGAACTGCATCTCGACAGACAAGAGCAAATTAATCTGATTCACCATCATCATCGCCAGAAACTAAGAGCACGAAAAACTTCCTCAGAGGATCGGACACCTATCACGTTAAAAATTAAAGATAATAATGACTCGGAGGATCCATTAAATGAAGATTATAACGTTTTAGTTACGATTCCTACCTAAAATAAAGATAATGATGAATCTTAATGAGCAAAGTAATTCCAAAGTATATTGATCTTTTTTATAAAGATCTTTAATATTATTTTGGTGTTTGTATGTAGGGTAATCTTCGGAACTACTGATACGATTCCGAAAATTATTTCACTAATGGAAAGCTACATAATCCTCGAGTGCCGTAGGGATATCGATGGACAGACTGTAAATAATGATTCAGTAAAAGAAAGAAAGAAAGAACGTGTAAACAAAAAGATAATTAATTCTAATGACATCATATATAATAAAAACAAAAAAAATATATACATCTTAGTACACGATTGTATTGAAGATTCGTTGGTTATTGATAGATCGACAACTCTTTATTATGTACATCATAAATATTACAGATATACACACGTAAGCACTGCATTTTTAATGATTTTTATATAATTTCCGATCTCCACGCGGGCGATTCCGATCTCAAAGCTAGAAAGTTATATCAACAAATCATAATTTTAAATCAAATGGATCGCAACGCCAAAAAGATTCTTGAAATACGATTTCAAATTCAATTTAATAGCAGAACTCTATGAAAGGCCAAATAAGTAAAAATACCAATCTTTGCTCCGAAATTTAAATTAATAATCCTATTAGACTCGACTCAGAAAATGACGCGGTTGTGGGTTACTATTTATAGTATCAATTAATAGATATTGGCGTCTAGCCACTCAACTTAATTTTAATATTTTGTGCTCAAACGTAGACATTATTTTGGAATTTGTGAATACTTTTGGTGCGTTTCAAGGAGTCATACTATCCTACTTCCTACTTCCTACTATCCTACTAATCCTACTAATCCTATCCTACTAATATTATAAATGCGAAAGTTTGTGAGGATGGATGTTTGTTTCTTTCACGCAAAAAGTACTGAACGGATTTTGATGAAACTGTACAGTAATATAGCTTATACATCAAAATAACACATAGGATACTTTTTATCCCGATATTCCCACGGGATCGAAACTTACGCGGGTGAAACCGCGGGGCGCAGCTAGTCTAGCTAGGCTAGGCTAGCCGTTTTACATTTAGAAAAGAAAGAAAAATTATTTATTTGACGCACAGGAAGATCATAAACTAAACTACAAACAGTCAGAAATAAAAAACAAAATTACTCTAAATTAAAAAAGTAACAAAAAGACAAATGAAACAGAAATAGTCCTATACGAGGCCAAAAGGCTCCTATCTCGGCATGATGCTGCAACATTTAAAAAACCGGCCAAGTGCGAGCTGGACTCGCGCACGAAGGGTTCCGTACCTATAAAAACGGCATAAAAATCATGTCTGTTGTATGGGAGCTCCCCTTAAAAATTTGTTTTATTTTAATTTAATTATTTATTTTTAAAGTGAATATATAACTAAATACTCTGTGAATATTTCAAGCGTCTACCTGTTGCCGTTATCAATATCGAGCAAAAAAAACACGTTTATTGTATGGGAGCCTCCTTAAATATTTATTTTCTTCAATTTTTTAGTATTTCTTGTTATAGCGGCAATATAAATACATTATCTGTGAAAATTTCATCTGTCTAACTTTCACGGTTCATAAGATACAGCCTGGTGACAGACGGACAGACAGACAGACGGATGGACAGCGGAGTCTTAGTAATAGAGTCCCGTTTTACCCTTTAAAACCCTAAAAATAAATGATACAGCGCTGGTATTCTGATAGGACACGCTGTGATGTCACGGGCAGTTACAGAAATAAATAAATAATAAAATAAATATCTATAAAATATTAGTTAATCAAATAAATAAATAGGTATTCATTTTTAATATACATAACTTCATGCCTGAAATCCCGAAAGGGTTAGGCTCAGGGGAGCTATTCTCTAAGGATACAGCCTGGCAGGCAGCGCTGTCACAGCGCTGAAACTATTGTTTTTACATGGCAGGTGTACCTATAGTACACTGTCACTTCACCGGTTTCTGTTTAAGTCTCCTGTAATAGGTGAGCTTATTGCAACCAACCTGACACAAATCCTGACTCCAGGCTGCCATTGACGCGGGCCTGCGGGCGGAGAGTAATGGGTAACTCTCCGTCCAATCAGGACCAGGCCCGTGCCGGACGGCGCGTACGTGTTCCACGCGCGCCTCAAAGAGATGTCAGCAATAAGGAAGGGGCCCGAAAGGGCCGAAGCCTGCCGGAGCAGCGGGATTGTCCGAAAGGGTTACCGCTACCCTGGAACACAAAGGGCTAAGGAAGGAACACGGGTGGGTTTTAGTCAGTAAGAGTCTGACACTCCCTTCTGCTCCACCCAGAGCGGGAGGGGTCATTTAATGATTTCCCATCCTCAAAAAAAAAAAAAAGGCTGCCACTGAGAAATCCCTGATAAATAACCCCAATAACGCTTTGCCCGAACTGAGAATCAAACCCAAGACCACAGCAGTAGCACTTGCGCCCACAAGACCAACGAAGCAGTCCAAGCGAGTCAATAAAATATCTAATCAAAATGTCAACCACATCTGCGGTTTGCAATTTCATATTATTTATCACTGACCCTTAAAATGCGGACATTTTTTTACTTCTATCATAACTTTCATTTTGAACATATATAAAGTCATTTATTGCTGTACTTGCAATATAGGTACCTACTATTTTATTTGAAGTGCTATATGTAAAAGACATAAAATAAAATGAGATATTGAAATACGCTTCTAATTTACATATTTTCAACATTATAAATGCATGAACTTTACAGCGCTTTTAAAATCTCTCAGAGATTTATATTTGTTTTAATAAAAAACATAAAAATCTTCTGATTTTGATCCGATACTTGTTTTTTTTTTTGTAGAAAATAAGGCGCTGTCAAAGTATGTTTCCTTTGGTGCGCGTATAGCTCGGGAGATGCTATAAGGTATACTTCTGTAAGTTCATACTTTTTATGTGTCACAAGGTGGACCGACGACCTTATGAAGGGCGCAGGAACCCGTTGGATGCTAGAAGCACGGAACCGGTCGAAGTGGAGGTGCTTGGGGGAGGACTATGACCAGCAGTGGACGACTTTCGGCTGAAATGATAATGATGATACTTTTTATGGTCGCGAATCATATTTTGATCAACAATCTAATATTGCCTTGCGAATTGCAAAAAAGGAAGAAAATTTGAATTTCGCAGGTTACCTTGGCGCTTTCGCTTTAATTTCCGATTAGCATGTTTATTTTTAAGATTTGGAGGTATGATGAGGAACAGGGTGTAAAGTTCACTCATCCTCCATAGAAAAGGGAGGATCCTCCGACCAGATGGGTGTTGTGTCTGGTGGGCAACTACCCGACGGATTTGATGACGAAACATTGTATATATTTGCGCGATAAACTCTGCTTGCGCGATGCAGGATTTTGCATGACGTCAGTGTGACGCGTGGCGATGCACGATCTAGACGCTACAAAATCCTCATCAGGTTGGCTCTTTAGCAAAAGTCATAGGTATCTTTAACTGTTGATAGAAATGTAACACTATTCCAGTGACATAAGTAGGCCAATTCTGCTAATTTAAAACGTTCAAAATCTAGTCGCAGTCTCATCTCGGCGACAAACAAATGTCAAAAACTTGTCAAAATGTAGGGAAATTAGAAATATTTTTGACAGATTGAGACTGAGATCAGACTGTGAACGTTCTTAAAAATTACGAGAATTGCCCCTCAGGTCCACAAACAGGTTGACACAATTTCCCTGTGTGTTTATAATGAAATTATTTTTTCATCTGTGGTCAACTTTTTATTTTACTCTCACGCAGTATAAAATTCAATTTATAAATGTTCAAAATTTTCCTTTATTTCGGCTCGAACGTGATATTTATTTTAATTTGAAAAATCCAATGACATTTTAATAGTGGCTTTGTCATCAAAACGTCATTCTTCGTTTCGAAACTAGTTTTTCGGCCTAATTGTGTCAGTCAAACAGAATGAAGGCTGTAGTGCTATTCTGTAAAAATCTCACCGTGAAAACTTAGGTGAAGTGAGTTGTCACTCCACCTGATGTAAGAGATTACCCCTATTGATAGCTCACTTCACGCTCACTTCACCTGTCCTAAGTTATCACGATGAGATTTTTACAGAATAGACCGGCTGGATACATACATAAATTCAGGCCTTCCTCCCATGAGGTTAGGCAGAAATTACAGAACGCCAATTGCTATGATCCTAGCATACTCCTCTTGCTTCGTTTACTTCATACTCGCACGGCGATTGAGTACAGTCAAGTTCATTAATATATTGGCAGTGATAAAGTTTCAAAATAGTATACTTAAGCGTTAAAATGATCATATAGTTCTATACAAACTTAGACATAATTAAAAAGTTGACATACATTTAATGTTTCAAAATATTATAAGCGTTAAAATGATCATCATTTTAACGCTTATAATATTTTGAACATCAGAAACAAGGTCACTGTAGAGGAGGCAGGGATACCGACGCGCAAACTAGATGATTACTCCCTAGGGTAAAAATTGGTCCTTCGGTAAAAAAAAACCGGTCAAGTGCGAGTCGGACTCGTGCGCCGAGGGTTGCACCAAATTTGTGGGTATGTTTACTAAAAATTTACGGGTTTCAGATTTTTTCTTTATTTGTGCTACATGACGGCCAAATTTCATGATTCTAGGTCAACGGGACGTACAGCCGATTGATTCTGTAAAAATCTCACCGTGATAACTTAGGTGAAGTGAGCTATCAATAGGGGCGATCCCTAGCATCAGATGGAATGACAGCTCACTTTACGCTCACTTCACCTAAGTTATCACCGTGAGATTTTTACAGAATAGCTCTGCAGGTTTTTATTCCGGAACTTAAACGCCCGTATGTTTTGATTGCGTTGATTTAGAAGTTAGTTTTTTTCAATGATTCAAGAGATTGCAGTCCGGAGTATTTTATATTAATTTCAACTTGATAACTCAACGCGTTCTTGACAGACGATAAGTGTTCCGTTTTTCCTTTTGAGGTACGGAATCCTAAAAAATATGAATGAGGTATGTTGATGGTGGAAAATTGACTTTCAAGCTACTTATGCAAATTGAAATCTTATTAGTAAGGTATTCTATTTAAAAAAAATCATCGATAATTTTCCAATAACAATTTAATTAGGATTCAAAAAAATATTATTAAAAAAAGGGTTCAGATATTGAGTTGAAACCTTCTCAATACAGATGAATGTGCTATTAATTCCGCTTAGTGAGTGATTCTGCAAGAATTGAACCTGAACAGTGCTTGTTTACATTTTTATTAAATACTTTTGGAACAGACAATACGATCTTTTATTTTGACATTCCCTCATTAACAGGCGCTTTACTATGTGTAAATTATTTCATCACTTCTGCTCTCAAACGGTGAAGAAAAACATCGTTAGGAAATCGGCATGTCTTAGAACCAAAAATTCAAAGACTTGTGACATCTACCAATCCGAACTGGGCCCGCGTGGTGGATTACGGCCCACTCCCTCTCACAGAGAGGAAGCCTGTGTCCTAAGGTCCGCGCGGAACTAGTTGGACGCTGAGGTGGGGAAAGGGGTGAGGCGGCGGTTCGCAACGCCCGTATTGAGTAATGCGCCCCGCCCCTCCGTCCCACCGCTCACATACCTAAGGCGCGGTCAACTAGTTCCGCGCGGACTCTAGCAATGGGAACATTATAGGCTGATTATGCTAGTCACAACACGTCGAAGATGGCAATTCCAACTACCATTCTCTGCAGCTAATCACAAGATTAATTTCCCTGCATTGAATAACAATAGCACACGGTGTCGGATACACTCAGAATACTACTGAGCTCTGAGAACTCGAGTCATCTCTCAAAGAGCTTCGATTGCGTTCTGTTGACAATACTTGAATGCAAAGGTTTGTGTGAGTTGCTTGAAGTTCAGTTCTAACTGTTGCATTGATTAAGTATTGGAATTATTATTAAACAATTGTGTAGGTAGTTATGCATACCAGGTATTTTTTTTGTGGATGGAAAATCATCAAATGATCCCTCCCGCTCAGAGTGGAGCAGAAGGGAGTTTCAGACTCTTACTGACTAAAACCCACCCGTGTTTCTTCCTTAGCCCTTTATGTTTCGGGGTAGCGGCAACCCTTTCGGAAAATCCCGCTGCCTCGGCAGGCTACGGCCCTTACGGGCCCCTTCCTTATATTGCTGAAATCTTTTTGAGGCGCGCGTGGAACACGCACGCGCCGTCCGGCACGGGCCTGGTCCTGATCGGACGGATAGTCACCTGGTCGAATGGAGAGCACCAGGCATTAGTTCCCACGTTTAAATAGCCATGTCGCCGATTCCACTTAATACACATCTCTTTCTTTCTTTTCTTGAATTGGGAAAAGGCTAGGCAGATGATGATGACACATCTCTTTCAACAAATATTTCTAACACCTAAGTTAATGCGTATCTGAACTAGCTTCGCGGGAACTTACAAAAATATGTCGTCATTTTTTAGGTTATATGTAGGTATCAATTGTTCTTAAGCCACGACATTCCGTTAGAATCTCTCTAACCAAGCAGATCTCCCAATTATTTTAATAATTGTAAAGTTTATTTTAAACCAATTCACTGCCGTTCATATTTGACTAGGTACCTTTGTTGTGCACAAATATGTCTAAGCCCATGGGACTTTAACTGGCAAAATGTGATTGTACTTTAGCTGTACGGCTCTGCCTTAGTGCTCATACACACGACCGACAAGCGTCAACGGTAGAGGTAACTGCTACTGTCGCGTACACGACAAGCGACACGTTGTCGACCAGTACACGACAAACGACACGTTGTCGACGCGTACACGACAAGCGACACGTTGTCGACGAGTACACGAAAAGCGACACGTTTTCGACGAGTACACGACAAGCGACACGTTGTCGACGAGCACAAGACAAGCAACACGTTGTCGACGAGTACACGACAAGCGACACGTTATCGACGAGCACACAACAAGCGACACGTTCTCGGAGTACACGACAAGCGACACGTTGTCGACGAGTACACGACAAGCGACACGTTGTCGACGAGTACATGACAATCGACACGTTGTCGACGCCCGCCGTTGACAACGTGACGCTCGTGTATTTGACTACGCTGTGGCATGTTGCCGACGGCAATAGTTGCCTCTGCAGTTGGACGCGTGTCGCTCGATGACAACTAAGGGTCAGCGCAGACAGAAAGGAGCGCAGCGGAGAGGATTTTATTAAGGCACTCGAAAATCAACTTTAACATTTTTTGTCAGGTATATATGCACTTTATTTCAATAATTTTAAAGTTGATTTTCGAGTGCCTTCATAAAATCCTCTCCGCTCCGCTCCTTTCTGTCTGCGCTGACCCTAACACTTACAAAAGTGGCTATTTTATTTTATTCTATTTATTATTAAGGCACATCAACAACATAAACACAAACATTTACAAATAACAGAGAACAGTGACATGTATTAGTGTTTACGTCAATTACAGTCGTGCACAGCATTCACAACAAAAGAGAAGAAAAACACAGTATACACGTTACAAAAAAGAGAAAATTTAAAAAAGAAAACAAAAAGAATAAAAGAACAAAAACTCTAGCTATTATCTCTGTAATAGAGAGAATAACCTCATCGACTTAAACATTGACTAAATAAACGATTTTATGATTGAAACTAGCTTCTGCCCGCGACTTCGTCCGCGTAAATTTTTTTTGTTTCTCCGATCCACCCCGTCGCAACGTGTCGTCGGCCTGCGCTATTACTTCGTTTTCGCTTGGCGAAAACTTCAGACTTTTTTTCTTTTTGCGCAACTCCTAAGGGTCCTAGCGTCAAGTTGAATAGAATATAGCCTTCCTCAAGAACTGGGCTATCAAACGCAAACATATTTTTATATATTTGACCAACACTTCCAGAGATTTAGAGCTTTCAAACCGTGTTTCAAACAAACAAACTCTTCAGCTTTATTATTAGTATTATTTTAAAACTATGATATCTCCTAAGATATACATTGAAATCAAATGATGTCAGAGGCAATTTTGTTCAAAATTAAATACATGTGATGAATAACGTATTTATTTGGATAAGGATTAATACCATGTTTATAAAAACACCTTCGCAAATAATGCATTATTTTAGAACAAATTTGGTTAGCATAAAAGAGGTTATAGTGAGCTAACCTTAAAAGATAGACATATTATGTTGTCACGGACTTTTTTTTAAAGCTTTTAAAGGGGAACAATTCTGTCATATATGATTTTTGCGAAACTTTAACCGTTTACGCAGGGCACGCAGCGGAAGCTCTCAATAAGAAAAAAATCCCCCGATTTTGAAACATTCTTCATTGGTGCTCCGCTCCCATTGGTTTTAGCGTGATGATATAGCCTATAGCCTTCCTCGATAAATGGGCTATCTAACACTGAAAGAGTTTTTCAAATCGGACCAGTAGTTCCTGAGATTAGCGCGTTCAAACAAACAAACAAACTCTTCAGCTTTATAATATTAGTATAGATTACTCGTTTTGCTCATTATAATAATAACATTTAATTCAGAATCACTTCCATATTTGTTAGTAGGTAACAATGTAAACTTATAAACTAGTGTTAGTAACATTTATTCACCTATAGCTGCGCGAGGCACGCCGGTCCTGGGGAGCGTCTACTTGACTGCATGCAGTCGTATCCACCGCCCCAAGATCGGAGAGTCCAACCTATCAGCCAAGGCTCTAAGAATGGTGTTGGGGCTGGCGCGAACACGGTGAAGCAGAGATGCGCATCTCTTGCGCATGATGGCCGAAAAACTGTCAACATCCGCGTCGGCAAATTATGTTAACTTGTTTTTATTAATACTTTATGCTGTCGTCAAAATCGTTTGGATTTTCGTTACGTTTACGTCGGACATCGAGTTAGGGCAGAGGCCCTACCAGAGGTAGTGACCTCGAGGTATTAATTTTTTATATTGGAAACGTGAATACAACTCTTCAAAAATACTGGACAGCAAGGTTTTTGTTTTTGACTGTGCCCTATCGCAGAAAACTGTCCGTGACGTAACGAATTATTTAAAACCGACGTTATTTATCTTTTTCACTTTCATTATTCACACTCATACTGTAACATGTAAATGTCATGCGTCCAAACAAAAAAACTTCAAACGAACACCGCAAAATGGCCGACAAAATTAAATTCACGGGTGCCATATTTCATGAAGCCCACTCTAATAATACGGGCTTAAGGCCTTCAATAGCAGTTAACATACTAAACTAGTATAACGAAGTGGCGAGATTATGTTTTATTCTCATAACAATGGAGGAAATTGCGTTATAAATCACTCGGCTTCTCCCTGTGGAAAATATTATAATTAAAATACGTCGACGTCCGAAACTACTGGAGTGAACTTGGCTCTTTTCCTGATGCTGTGGATCTATTGTCTGTTTTATTAATAAGGAACAATGGATATACTTACTGTGATGTTATTAACCTTTTATTTATAAGCGCAGATGGTGTTTTTTTTGCCTTTAGTATAGATGGGATGTTCTCGTGAGTAAAGGCGTCCTTAACTCAGAGGGAGTTGACGTTCGTTTGTTTTTTTTCCTACTGAAATGGGTAGAAAATAAACACGCCTGTATGCTTGAAAGTTGTAGACAGACGAGTTTTAGTACACTAAGCTTTCACCATCTGCTATGTTATGATTCCAAGTCCAACTTTTAAGACAAAATTAACTCAAAACAAGATTAGCCAGTATGTTATGTGGAGAATCCGTTATACTAAGTGAGACAAATAAAGGTTGACGGCTCAGCAAATGGCACCATCTAGTTTCGTACAGGAATCACCGAAAAGGTCAAATAAAAATGACACTGGCTGGTCACCGGGGTTGTTACGTAGCGGCTGTCTTCGCATGACAGAGGATATCATGGGAGTCGCGATTATACCACGTCCACGATGAACTGCTATCCTGATGATATTGAAGCTGTTGAACCATTAATACGATGACTCATTTTGGTAAAGGCTATGCTGTACCTTATGATTATCCACGATCACAATAAAATCATTCTTCAAAATCACTTTGCTTACATACATTAATTTGACGCAACTAATGAGCCATCAACACGAGGTCTGAAGTCGGTATATCAAACTTGGAGAAACTAAATAGAAACCAAGTTATGATATACTAATTGATGTATAGCTGGCAGGGTACTCGTAATTTGCTCGTTTCGTACTGGATTAGTTAGTAGACGAGCTCATTTTGAACAAAATCGTACAATTATATTAGTATTCGTGTAAATTGGTAATCTAAGTTGATTAATTAATTGGTTATGTGTGTGTTTGTGTTTTCTGATGATTGATATTGTTTGCCTTAACTCAAAATTCAAGTGCCTACACCACGAGCAGTTGTTGACCCCAAAATATATTATCATGAAATATTAAAAAAAAATCATCATCATCTGCCTAGCCTTTTCCCAACTATGTTGGGGTCGGCTTCCAGTCTAACCAGATACAGCTGAATACCAGTATTTTACATGGAGCGACTGATTATCTGACCTCCACAACCCAGTTACTGCGTAATACGATACTCTTTGGTAAGACTGGTTGTCAGACTTTCGGGCTTCTGACTACTCGTAACGACTGTCAAAGATCTACGAATGACAGCCGGGACCAACGGCTAAACGTGCTTTCCGAGGCAAGGAGGGGTCTCGGTATGTAAAGATAGACACCCATCCACAGAACAACCGCGGCAAGCGTAGCTTAACCAGATAGATCGACCTGTGCGGCTGTTATTATTTAGCCACGAGCCACTCGTAAATATAAACAAAATTTTGAATGATATTTTATTTATAAAAAATATTATTGAACTAGTGATTGGACTGAATAATAAAAATATCAACTTTTATTTTTTAAATTATTTTTTTGTCCCTATGTTTTCCTTTTTGATGATTAATTATTTTTATAAGCACTAGAACCCTCAAAAAATGCTCGAAATTGCCGCTGTTAACAGAGGCTTAGTGTATAAATTTGACAACTATTAAATGATGGAAAATGGTACACTTATTTTGGTCTAGCTCTCGTTCGTAGTGTGCAAAAGCGAAAGGAACTTTGTTCCAACAGAGTCCGCGATACCTCTGGACTTTTTTCATGACTAAGTAAATTATTACGCATCTTTTAGTAGAAAACACCAAACAAATACAATAATAAAACAGTTTTAATATAACTTCTAACACAAAAAAATGAACTTGCCCCGCAACACGTCATCGCTTCCCAAACCTAATAAAAAAGTTAAGAAAAACACACAACAAAATATTACCATACAGAGTTGTAGATTACAAACTTTGGCAATATATCATGTGAGAGGTATAGGAAAATGAAAGTAAAAAGGGTTCTTAACAGGAACACAGAGAACATTTTCTCCAGTGATGTTACGAGTAGTTTGTGCCAGTTTGATTTGATTTTTTTGTGCAATATTGCCCTTCTGGCAAAATATCAATTAAATACCTTGTTTATTTAGCCTAGTAGATGCAAGATCAACTGTTGAAGTTAGCCTGCAGTTCTGAGTTCTAACGCTATTGGGTTTTTCCCTTAGAAACCTACCTAAAAGTAATTTCGTCACTACAAAATATTTTTTACATGCTTTAAGTTTACTACATTTTATGCAAATATACTTATATAACTACTACGTAGGAATCCAGGGTCTGGATCTGCAATCACACACCTCTACACTTTCAGAAATACAGGCAAGTTCATGTCATAAATTCATAATATTAAAGTGAAAATTACTTTAGGCGCGTTGAGCGATTTTTGGTAAGTAGGGCAAATATTATGAGTTCTGCTCACCGTCATGCTTAACAGTAAAGCTTTAGCATGATGTTTTTCATTTGGCAAGATTGAAAGCATGCATTTTATATTTTAATTAATTTACAAATTATGAAATTTGCTAGCTATTAGCTACTACAGTTCGTTTGAAAATGATTACGTATTTTTATTTGTTCTAGTAAACTACAAAGATGTTTGCAGTAGACCCGTTAACTCAAAACTAACATAAAGTGAACCTCTTCTAAGTAAGAAGCAAAGAGTTTAGTGCCGTGTTTGGCACCCGATGTTACATTGTGTCGCCCGCCATGTTGGGCCGATGTCCAAATGATAACAACTTCACCTATCGCCAATATACAGATAACATCGGTTCCATTTTATTATGACCAAGGAAACTGTGCTAGATCTATAAGCCCCGATATACGATGAAGCACCGATATAATTAGCTTCTCGGCAAAAACACTAGGAAGTGGTGAAGGGCGGGTGTTTTGGGGGACTGTCTTATGTAATGTTGACGTTCGAAAAGTGTGTAATTTGAATAAATTACTTTTGATTTTTGTTTTTTTTTTTTTTTTATGGAACAACCCTTTATTTTAAGTCTTTAAGATACCTCGTTGATATATCATGAAGCCGGCGATCTACAGTAGCCCAATACTAAGCTACGCACGCGTACTTGCTTCGCTTTGTATGAACATTTTGGCGGATAGTTCACTGCGACCCACGGCCACGCTACACACGGATTCGTGGCTTGCAAACAAATGAACCACACAGATAACGAAGCAAACCTCTGTGTTTCTATCCAACGTTGCCGTTGCCTAAAATTCGCCGTATTTATCAGTCAATTATTTAATTGTCTTTGGGTATCAGTGTTAATTTTGTAACATTTAATTTTTACTTACCTGCTTTGTGATAGCGTTATTAGCAGTATGTTGTATATAATAAAATTGTTTGTGGTATTTTACCGTAACTGTGACCAATTTTACACCTACAGAGACAGTACCAGCGCCAAGGTTAGAGGGAGCGTAGGTCATTGACAGAATTTGGAAATAAGATATTATACTTTTATAAAAAAAAACTAGCTTTTTCCCGCGGCGAAACGTATGACGGGGATAAAAAGTATCATATGTGTTAATCCGGGTTATAATAAACTATCTGTGTGCCAAATTTCATCCAAATCCTATTAACAGCATAAAACTAATGATTGAAATACTATCGTGAATTCATCTAACGGCCGAAATTAATAACCAATCGAATCCAATATCTCTAGATTTAAGATTGAAAATTCAATCCAGATTTATAGTAAAGTGTAGCTAAAAACGATCCGCGGATTGCAATTGCAATCTTTTCAACCAATCGATCTTTGAGAGGACGGATCATAGACTACAGATTGACCTCTGTTCGAAAATGACAGTTTGAGTGTGTCAATAACCTATCCGTTAAATTTGACGTTTGTTTGGATCGGTGTAAACAATCTAAATCATAATCTTAGAATTTCCTTAGATAGAGGATTGACTTCACGGATTTTATTTGAAAAATGGCACTGTCAGTATTTTCCAGTGATAGTGATATGGAGGTTCTGGCTCAATTATCGGATTGGGACAGTACTGGTAGTGACGCTGCTGAAGAAATAAGACGTCAACGTGCTTCTGCGCGGAGAATGAAAAGGGTGAACTACATGCAAAGTCTGGATGATGCAGAGTTTACCTTTAGGTTTAGGCTATCAAAATTAGCAGTAAATTTGCTCATCATCTGCCTAGCCTTTTCCCAACTATGTTGGGGTAGGCTTCCAGTCTAACCGGATGCAGCTGAATACCAGTATTTTACATGGAGCGACTGCCTATCTGTCCTCCACAACCCAGTTACTGGGTAATACGATACCCCTTGGTAAGACTAGCAGTAAATTTACTGTTCACTGAAATTATGCCTCTCGTCCGTGTAACCTCATCAAGGTAAGTTGCAAATAGTAAAAAAAAATAGCTACCTCTTTTTAAAGTACCGTAAGTATAATAATTATTTCAGAAATCATGGAGTGCCACCGCTTCATCAACTGTTGATGACTTTAAGATTCTATGCATTAGGCACTATGCTAATTTCTGTAGCTGATTTTGTGGGAGTATCAAAATCAACAGCAGGTAGAATAGTACGGGACATTTCATCAGCAATTGCCACATTGTATGATAAATACATTTTTATGAATCACGGAGGTGCAGAAAAATGTTTTTGAATTTTTTTAAATTACCATTATTTTCACCGTAAAAAGCAAACACCTAAAATATTGGCGCTGCCTACCACCCGGCACCGCACTCTGTCTCGCTCTCACTCAGTTGACGAGCAGTATCGCGCGAGCGAGATAAAGAGTGAATTTTAGCTGAGGTAGCATAGGTTCTTAACAAACACGTTTTGAATTTTATTACAAATTTGTTCGTATTAATAGAATTGTTTTCTTCGGTCTATATATATGTATTAAAAATCCATAAAATGAAATTATAAAACCTGTTTATGCTTAGCTTTTTATTGTTACAAACAAACAAACCGTGTCTACTTTTTAAAATTTTGCATACAGGGAAATGACGAAGAGGGAAAGGATTTCATGTTATCTGCGGATTGACCGACAGCAGGATCGTCTTTTTTCGATATTAGGACGCGGGTCGGAGATCGATCCATAGATTGGTATCTATCGACGATCGATTTCTATCTTGGATCAAGGATTCAATATTAATTTCGGGCGTAAGTCAGTACTTTTTGTTAGAATACTGCTTTAGAAAGTCGGGTCATAATAGGTCGGGGCAAAAATATTTTCGTATTTTGAATCTATTGTTAGTAATCAAACCTCTTTGGCAGTACTGAAAATAACTGGCTGGTTTTAATACCATTAAATATTGACATTCTAAAGATGCAATAAATTTAAAAAAAAAACTAGTTCCCGCCATTTCTCAATTGTTTTTCAAGCAAGCAACATGAACGTATGTGACGAAGAAATTCGGTACATTTTAAAATTTTATTACAAAAAAGGTAAAAATGCGACGAACGCCGCGAATAAAATTTTTGCGGTATCAATACGAGTAGCACAAATGTGGTTCAAGCGTTTCAAGTCAGGAAATTTTAGTGTGAAGGATGAAGCTCGCTCTGGACGCCATGTCATGGATAAAATCAGTGGCATTTTTTAAAGAGTGGAGTTAGATCGACATATTAGTAGTTATGATATTGCTGAAGAACTGGATGTTGATCACAAAACAGTTTTACGGCATTTATAAAAGTCTGGGTACAAGAAAAAACTTGATATTTGGGTACCACATGATCTCACTGAGAGAAACTTAATGCAACGTGTGCAAACGGTTGATTACGGGTGATGAAAAATGGATCACTTACGATAAGAATGTCCGAAAAAGATCGTGGTCGAAGCATGGGCAAGCCCCACAGACCGTGGCAAAGCCCGGCCTGACTCGGAACAAAGTGATGCTGTGTGTTTGGTGGGATTGGAAAGGAATCGTCCACTATGAGCTTTTGCCGCCGGGTAAAACTATCGATTCTGACCTCTACTGTCAACAACTGATGAGGTTAAAAGAAGCTATTGAGAAAAACCGGCCGGAGCTAGTGAATAGGAAGGGCGTGGTGTTTCATCACGACAACGCCAGACCGCATTCATCTATAGCCACTCAGCAAAAATTGAGAGAGCTTGGCTGGGATGTGTTTATGCATCCTCCGTATAGCCCTGATCTTGCTCCATCAGATTTTCACCTGTTTCGGTCACTTCAGAACCCTTTAGGAAGCATAAAGTTAACCTCAAAAGAACACTGTGAAAACTACCTGTCAGATTTTTTTGATAAAAAATCTCAAAACTTCTACAGCAATGGGATTATGGCATTGCCCACAAGATGGCAACAAGTCATCGATCAAAACGGCACATACATATTATGAATAAATAAAAAATTAAACTAAAACATTTTTTTTTTTTTGTATGAAAAATACGAAAATACTTTTGCCCCGACCTAATATATCAATCATGATTTGAAAGACACATAGCGTCATCTAGCGTCCTAAAGCAATTGCGACCATCGAAAGTTATTATTTTCTTCAGAAACTGTATTTTTTATCTGGATGAAAGGTATTCTATGTGCTTTTCTATACACCTGCAACGTATATGCAAAATTTCATGATGATCGGTTCAGTTGATTAGGCGTGAAAATTAACAAACAAACAATCTTACTTTTGCTTTTATAATATTAGTTAGGTTAATCAAAACACTTTGGAATCACATTGTTTAGATTTCTTACAATTATTTCATTTTTATCTTTAATAAATCAATACTTATTAAATTATATCCTCATAAGCATTCAATGGATCTTCTGAATCACTGTTATCTTCAATTTTTAATGTGATAGATGTCCGATCCTCTGATGAAGTTCGTCGTGTTCTTTTATTCTCTGGCGATGATGATGGTGAATCAGATTCATTTGGTCTTGGATGTCGAGATGCAGTTCGGCTGGCTTTAGTCTCTTGTTGAGGAGTGGCATAAGCCTGGTCATCATCAAAACGGCCAGTGTCAGCTTGATAGAGAAGATTGCTTATTTTATAATGCAGTACATTTTTTGTTTGCTGCGAATACATGCGAAATTTACTGGCAATAAAATTGGCATATATTTGGTCTGCATCTGTAGCTGACGAATCTGTTGCAGATTTGGCTAAGACTTCCTTCACTGTATTACTGTATGCAGATTTCATCATTCGATTGTCAGTGTTCACTGAATTCATGTGTTCGTTTTCAGCTTCCACCGATTTCTTCATTTGGTTGACAATGTACACAGATTTCTTCAATAATCGATTTTCAGTTTCCACACTTTTCTTCTTAGATGTAAGCACCTTCTCTGGCGGTCGTTTCAAAGTCGATTCATTGGACAAATCGTTTGTTTGTGGAACTTGCAGGTCTTCCGTTTCAGAATTATTATTGTCATTGGTGTCCCCCTAACAAGAAAACCCTATAATTAGATGTCTATATACTAAGTGTTTAAGATAGTGGCATATTATTAAGTTACTATAGGCCGACCGCTTAACTGCGACGTTGCCTGAGACAGCACCGCGATGCGGGAGGGGTGTGGTGACGTGATCCGAGAGCTCAGTGATTCGTCAACGTGTGACAACTATTATCCCTCCCACCCCGCGCAGCCACCTCATGCAACGTCTTAGTTAAGCGGTCGGCCTATAGAAACAACATGAAAATTAATAAAGTAACAATGCAGTGACGTTGAACTGATTGATCAGTAGAAAAAGTAATGAAATATTGTTTTCCTTTCTCCAGTCGTTCGACCTTAGATTGAAGCTATGCTTAGCAAAGTCTTATGAGGAAAGAGAAAGCCGATCTTAACACTAAAATAAACATAGGTAATTAGGCTGGTTCGAGGTGGCGCGGGAAAAGAGTCCCTGGAAGGATTTGGGGCAGGCCTTTGCCCAGTTGTGGGACAGTATAGGCTGACAAGGAAAAACTAAAATTTTATCAGCCTAGGGTAATTTAGGAGTAATCACATGTGGTGTTTTGTATGTATCTGTTTATTAACTTACGCTGCAAACCGGTCTGCGGTATTTCGATTTGTTATGAAGAAATCTCAAATGCTCAAATCCGTACCAAGATGACGTAAACTGGAGTCCTGCAACCAAAATGCATAAAAAGGTCAACTAACAAAAACACAAAAGTTATAGTAACTGAGCTTGAAACCTATTTGTGCAATGTGTTTAAAATACCAAAAAAATTTCGATATTCCCATATTTTTTTTTAAATTTTGTCTCCCTCGTCTCGCATAAAATATGAATAAAAAAATTCAAACACGTGTATTATGTGACAATAGTTTTTATGTCACAAAACAAACTCTTCCGCCGATAGAATCGACCTGTTAAAAAGTATGAATGTCAATGTCACATTTTCTAAATAGAATAAAATCATAATTATTGTTACCTCGTTTAGCCATTTTTATCATTTTCGCCCTTTCACGGCGTAATTGTGCCAAAAAACTGTCAACTTTCGTCTTCACCACCTGTTCTGGCTCATCCATCTCTTGCGCAAGTTCTTTCCAGGCGTGAGCCTTGAATATTTTATTGAAATAGTTTGGATTACTTGGGTTCCACAAAATTTCGCGTTTACGGTATTCTTTTATTAATTTTATAACATTAGCTTGTGTCCACATGATTATAAAATGGCGAAGCAATGTGATAGCGAGACACGTGGTATCACAGCCGCTTTATTCAGCACACTGATGTGAGCGTTAGCGAAAGTAGCCTGTGAGCGGGTTGAAGGCGGGGCGAGGGGACGTAACGGTCACGCGGGACAAGGACACTATGCACGGTTGTTACTAGCCGCACAAGGACAGAAACCGCACATCCGACGATCAACTCGTAACATGCGACCGAACAAAAACAGCGCCCAGACTTATTATTATACGATGTGTTGTGAAATTGTGAGTGTACGTCATCCGCTCGGTGTTTTGTTCGAGGTCACTGAACGGAGCGCTGTGTCAGTTACGCGTAACAAGGACAGACATTTTTTCTGTCTTCTTCTGTTACACACACGTAGAAGACACGGTGATAACAGACACATTATTATAATAAGGTATAATGACAGTACCAACGCACTTTTCATAGATAATTAAAAACGTGTAAATTAAACTAGCTTTTATATGAGTATGTAAAGCCAATCCGTTAAGAACTTGGTACTACTAAGTATTTATTAGTTTGTAAATGTATTTATTTATTTATGGCGACTTGCCTGAGCTAGATTAATAAAAACCCGTGTTTCAGACCATCCCCATACTAAGCGATTAGCTGATTATTTCACCATAGTTAATTTTTGAAATTATACTATCCTACTTAATATTATAGTAGGTACTAAATACAATTTAAAAAAGCCAATATAATAACTACATCATTATCGAAATATTTCTAGAAGTCTTTCTGTGTCTGTGTAATCAAGTTTACCCAAATATTCGCGTATCTTCAGACTACAATGTTTGTTACTGGCACTATAAATATTAAGTATTCTATTGAGCTTATTATATAAATCGGGTCCTAAATAGGCTTGCGTAGGTCAGTGTTTGTATCAACTCGCGACACACTTTAGTTTTATTGCTTACACTGCATATGTAATTCCAATATCAATCTAGTGGTAAGGCGGATCACCCATGACCCACTGCAACGTTTCACGCGACGGAGCGCGGGAAACGGAGTCAAATTCCCCGCACGGAAGCGCGTTTTTATTGAATTTGTATGTAAAAATCACGCACGGTGGCACGTTATCTGCGTCCCGCTGCCTGAAGCGGTGCAGTGGGTGATCCGCCTTATTATTAATTATAAATTTATTACACATTATAAGCAAAACAAAATGCACGTCGGCGATCGATCGCTTGCTGAGGCATGTGCGCCGCGAGACAAATATATGAAGAATTTTTTGTTGCGCCACTCATTAAGATCACTACCTACTCTTGTAATGTTTATTATGGGGATACGCTAGGTAGCCCGCGAAATTCAAATATTATCACTTTTTGCCATTCGCAGGTCCTGGTGAGGTTGTATGCAGAACAAAATACGATTCTCGAGCGAAACAAGCATGTATTTACGGAAATATAATCCAGTACAATTTCATCGTGTTTAAAAGTATGATCTCAAAATGCATCGGTATGAAAGTATACAAATGTGAAATGTATAATTCATTAGCTCCCTAACCAACTATGTATTTCCTTTTAGTCTTTACACTAGTATTTAACCAACTAGAAATACTGTCTCGTTTCGTCTAAATTATTGTAAACAGTGTATATTAGCATACTTATGCCATGGTTGTGTATTTAGCAGTACACCTGCTTGTGACGCGAGTAGGATCACGCTCCGTTCGTGTTGACCTCGCGGATTGTCACTTTAAATATTACTATGAGTTCTCATCTTGATTATTAATTTATTGTACACCATATAACACAAAAAGAACAAACTTATTTGAAACTAGCGTACAAGGGCACAAGGCGATTTCGTACAGAAAATCTTTGGATGGACTGAAAGTAAGGAGACAAATTTTTAAAATTATTTTTTATCAGTGTGTAAAATAGCATACCTAGCATAATAATTCTGTAGTCGCGGCCACATTTTGCCAATTATGTTTGAGTAACTTATGATAGGAGGCGAGTCTATTGCCATCAACCGAACACAAATCCAAATCCCAGGCTGCTACTGAGTTTTTTTTTTGCGCAGCCGTGAGGCACACTCTCCTGCTAATTTTTGCGCAGCCGTGAGGCACACTCTCCTGCTAATTTTTGCGCAGCCGTGAGGCACACTCTTCTGCTAATTTTTGCGCAGCCGTGAGGCACACTCTCTTGCTAATTTTTGTGCAGCCGTGAGGCACACTCTCCTGCTAATTTTTGCGCAGCCGTGAGGCACACTCTCCTGCTAATTTTTGCGCAGCCGTGAGGCACACTCTCCTGATCATTTTTGCGCAGCCGTGAGGCACACTCTCCTGATCATTTTTGCGCAGCCGTGAGACACACTCTCCTGCTTATTTCCTACATCGGACTTTTTTGCGCAGCCGTGAGGCACACTCTCCTGATAATTTCCTACATCGGACTTTACATAATCTATTTGTTTTTATCTGTTGTTTTTATCTGTGTATTTACCTAGCTGTTTTATTGTGTGTCTTTTAGTCTGTGCTAAATAAATGTATTTTCTTTAGTAAACCCACTAACACTTTGCCCGACCTGGGACTCGAACCCAGGATCTCATGCACAGCAGTAGCGCTTGTGACCACTAGACCAATGAGGTAGTCACTTAAAACTCACTTCACTATCACTTCTCACTTCATTGTCATTTCCACGTAAATTCCAATAGTACATACCTGAAGGTAGAAATTCAGCCCAAAAGCCAACAGCACCAGATGTGTCTAACTTGGGACAAACGTTTGTTTTGGCACTCGTACTTTTTGCTTACAGCCTGCTTTGTTTGTGTTACTCATTAAAGGCACAAATAAGCGATGTTTGGAAATTATTCAAGTTACCGGTAAGTGTGTTTTGAGACTTATACTTGTAGTATTTTCTGACTACATCTAAAACTAGCTGTACTCACATCACTTCGATCTCACTTCAATTTTACCCGCGGTAGGAATTGTAGAGGTTTTAATTATTTAATCACTAGCTGCGCCTCGAAGTTTTACCCACATTAAATGTCGATCCCGTGGTAATATCGGGATAAAAACTATCTCTATAGGTACGAAATTTCATCTAATTCGATTCAGCAGCTTAAGCGTGAAAAGGTAACAGAAAGATACACTTTCGCATTTATATGTATTAGTATGGATTGACAAATAATGTTAAGATAGACACGCGAAGATTGCAGCAAATATTGCAGTGAATATTTCACCGGTGCTTTTACAGAAAGGTTTGTTCGCACGGCTACTCATCAAGCTATACAGAACCAGTATAAGCTGACTTCTGATTGTACGAAAAACCTGTGCAATGCGAGGTCAGCTAAAACTGGAAATGTATAGTTTTTTTTTTTTTTTTTTTGTGGTTGGGAAATCATCCAATGACCCCTCCCGCTCTGGGTGGAGCAGAAGGGAGTGTCAGACTCTTACTGACTAAAACCCACCCGTGTTCCTTCCTTAGCCCTTTGTGTTCCGGGGCAGCGGTAACCCTTTCGGACAATCCCGCTGCCCGAAATGTATAGCTTGATGTGTAGCCGTGTGTACTTACTTTTCTGTAAAAGCACCGGTGAAATATAATAATACTGCTGGTAAAAGGCGCTTTAAGTTGAAAGGTCTTAATCTAAAAATAGAATAAAACAAAGTTGCATTTCATGTCTGTCTGTATAACAGCGTTGTTTTTTTAAAAACTAAGCAACCGGTTTTGTCAAATAAATTATCTAAATATTGATAAAACCATGTGGTTTTTATCATTATTTATTTGAATTTTGTGTTGTTAAATATCAAAACCCGGTAGGTAAGTAAAGAATAAGGTCCAAGATGGCTGGATACCTATGCATCAGTAGTGACGTCGGTAAGTATAAAGTGTTTTTTTTCTAACTTACGTCTCATTAGTTTATAGCAAACAGCAGTATTCCATACTTTAAACTGATTTTAGCTAAACCCGTTATTGATATAATATTATTTTTATTTCTATTCTATTCAATAAAAACTCCTACATGAATGATCGTTTAATAAAAAAACTTTTTAATTGAATAATCTATAGCCAAAAATATACTACTTTATTTTTCCACTTTTAACTTAAAGTGTACATATTGGGTTTTAAATATTTAATACATTTATTACAGAAGGACTCACCTAAACAGTCCCTAAAAAAACTCGTATTTTGTATCTACCTAATGAATAACATTTTCAGCAAGCGCCCAAAAAACAAAACTTAATTTTCTTTTTTCATCGTTATCTAGTTAGTAATTCGTCAGTCCAGCATCAGCCATATTGGTATACTAATGAATCTGTCAAAACAATGTTCTCATCAAAAAGTTGTATTTCACAGACTAAGTACCTACATGGCTACACAATGTCGCAGTATGTAGTAAAATAGGACTTTTTGAAAAAATTCTCTCTGATTTTGTGGAAATTGTCGTGGACATTTTTTTTCAAGGGCGCGTGAGTTACTGGCCCGCCAACCAAACTGCAGTGCTATTCTGTAAAAATCTCACCGTGAAAACTAAGGTGAAGTGAGCTGTCATTTCTCCTGATGTTAGGGATTGCCTCCATTGATAGTTCACTTCACGCTCACTTCACTTAAGTTAACACGGTGAGATTTTTACAGAATCGATAGGCTGTGTAGTTAATCTATTAATAAGGTCAGTTCCAGATGAGTGACATATTTCCTTATTTCGAACAGTAGGTAATTACGTGCTGTCAATCCCGGTGGATTTTGAATTATTTTCTAACTGAACAGACAGCTATGCTGCTGGGGAGTTTGTTGCGCCACTTCTTCTCCCCAGCGAAAGCACTAGGAAGTGGTGAAGGGTGGGCGTTTTGGGGGGACTGTCTTTTGTAATGTTGATGTTCAAAAAGTGCTGATTCTCAGCCTAGTCTGAATAAATGACTTTTGATTTTGATTTAGAAGAGTCAACAGCAATTGTCAAATATGTACCTATTTTCTGAGGTTATTTTGGACATTATGGCCCTCGGTGAAAGAAAAACATCGTGAGGAAACCTGGACCTTATCTATACATATAATAAAATCGTACATACTTTTTTTTTTTTTGAGGATGGGAAATCATCAAATACCTCTCCCGCTCTGGGTGGAGCAGAAGGGACTGTCAGACTCTTACTGACTAAAACCCACCCGTGTTCCTTCCTTAGCCCTTTATGTTCCGGGGCAGCGGTCCCGGAGCGGCGGTGGTAAATGCCTATGGCATTAAGTCCGCCTCTGTACATTTATGTGCTTGAAGTATTAAATAAATAAATAAATAAAGAACCCTTTCGAACAATCCCGCTGCTCATCGTAGATACTAAAAGTCCAAACCGCCAAGAAATAAAATACCACAAAAACTTTCAAGAATAAACACCAACACCTGATCAGTATTCGGGCTATTTCCCTCGCCACTGATACAGTAACAAGGCACTGACAGATCAAATCGTCGAGTTAGTTCTGTTAGTAGCGCTGGCGCAGCGTGGCGCCTCGCTCCCCCAGGGATTGTGTTGCTTCAGCAGTTTCACTTAATTACCGGGATGTTATTGGCTGTTACGGGTTTAAATTAATGTCTGTTACAGATACTGCAATCCACGAAGACGCGCCCCACTCTTTTTCCTAATGCTTATAGCACAAGTCTGCAATATTCCGCTAGTGTTTTAGTTTTGTTGATACACACTAATTATTATTAGTGGGTAATTTGTGTGTATCGAAAAAACTAAAACACTAGTGGAATTAACTAGCGATAAGCACTACATATAGCTGTTATTATTGAGATGGTATTTCTTTTAAAGGAATTAATGTAATGTCCTAAATTTTATTTTATATTTTTCTAGGTTTACCTAAGTTTGACTAGGAATTACTATCTCACCTTAATTATAGTAAAAAAATAGCTTCCATCCGCGTTGTGGTAGGTATGTGTGTACAAAGTATCCTCATACCCGAATTTCATCAAAGTCGGTCCAGCCGTTTCGGAGAATAGCCGGAACAAATAGACAGTAAAAAAAATGCAAATTCATCGAAAAGTGCTATACGCAATCAAAATGTATGGGACAGCAAATATTTTGATAATGACCGACGAAAAATTTGCAACGCAAGGGGGTTCAGAAGGGCAGCGGGATTGTCCGAAAGGGTTACCGCTGCCCCGGAACACAAAGGGCTAAGGAAGAAACACGAGTGGGTTTTAGTCAGTAAGAGTCTGACACTCCCTTCTGCTCCACCCTGAGCAGGAGGGGTCATTTGATGATGTCCCATCCTCAAAAAAAGGGGGTTCAGAAACATGCACTGAATGCAGGCTGGACGTTAATGCTTGCAGTGTTTAGACGTTCCAAACTGCCATCACATAAAGCAGTTCCGACACTTGATATATTACAGTCTGTCACAACACAACACGACGAGAACGATTCCTTAAACTGCGGATCTCACAGATGACAGCGTAATCCTCTGTTTGTACACCTTCCAAATTACTAAGGAAACGGGTAAACGACGTTTAAGCTACCTTCACATTTGTTGACATCAGTAACAATAGTAACACATATAAACTAAACAGGAAACAAATAGCTCACAGTTTAGTGTTACCATAGAATAAGAATATACAGAAGTAGATCTCCTGGTTCATTCAAAATAGCGGCTAATTTGTGGCTTTAGAAACGTTGAATCGATCAACTCTGCCTATTGCAGTCCACTGCTGGACATAGGCCTCTCCCAGGCTGCACCACAACACCCTATCCTCCACCTTCTTCATCCAGTCCGTTCCAGCCACTTTCTTTAGGTCGTCCGTCCATCTAGCTGGGGGGCGTACCACACTTCATTTGCAGATACGCAGTCCCCACTCAAGGACTCGTCTGCTCCACTGGCATCGGTCTTTAGACAAACATGGCCAGCCCACTGCCGCTTCAGTTTGCTTACTGTGTAAGCCATGTCGGTAACTCCGGTTCTTTTCCGGACAATTTCATTCCTAATGTTATCCTTAAAAGAGACTCGAGAAACGTTGAACACAGTGGGGTAATTGCGTAACACACTAATAGTAGAAATATGGCTTTCATTTTGAAAATTCAATAAAATTTATTGCGTTACTAGCTGCGCCCCGCGGTTTCACCCGCGTAAGTTTTGATCCCGTAGGAATATCGAGATAAAAAGTATTCTATGTGTTATTTTGATGTATAAACTATATTACTGTAAAGTTTCATCCAAATCCGTTCAGTAGTTTTTGCGTGAAAGAGTAACAAACATCCATACATCCATCCTCACAAACTTTCGCATTTATAATATTAGTAGGATTTACGCTGTCGAACAGCCAAATTTTTTAAACTAATGAAGCAATGGATTTTCTTCAAAATGATTAAGATTGATAGAGTGTGTTACGCAATTAGAGTGTTGAATTCCAATCTATTCTGTAAAAATCCGTGAAAATTTATATGAAGTGAGTCAATAGTGTCAATCCTCAGCATCAGATGAAATGGCAGCTCACTTTAAACTTTCACGGTAAATTTTTACACAATAGACCGGTTGGAATAGAATTATATTCCCGCTTGTGACGCTCGTATAGTGCCACACGTTCATGGTAATAATTTTACTTCGAGAGTGCATTTATTTCATTGCACTAAACCCCACTTGCGTATGTGCGGTTAACCCTACGTGCTCCGCGCTCGATTTTGATTTGGTTAGGCCGAGCGCAAATCATTTTAGCTGTATCGATACCTACATGCCTACAAAAAAGTAGCTACAGGATTTTTGTCTCACGAGCGACGTGGCCGTCGTGAAGTAACCGAGTATACAAAAACGCTGTGAATGAGTTCGTGACGAAGAGTAGGACACACACACACTTCCGACTTCGTCATTGTCTTGGCCGGTACCAAGAGTTCCTGCACTTACTTACACACAAATACTTACATAAGTTTCACTTCTATTTCATTCCTAATCTATGTCTTTACTTGCTCTGAACACTTCCCAGGAGATTACAATGCCTACTGATGGTTTGAGTACATCAATTAACATTTAATTAATTCTGGATTAATCTGTTGATTTCTGAACAGGTAAATCTATTGTTTTCTTAGGAATATGACGGAGTATTTGATCTTGTTCTGTTTGTTTATAAATGTTCCAATGTATCAGCTTAATCGTGTTTGCAGTCATTTAAAAAGTTAAATATGAAAATTTTCGTTCTTTGAAATAAATTTTATCACTCTTTTTTTGGCAATACGTTGCTGATATATTTATTTTTTTAGTTAATTATACAACTTAAGTTGATATAAATTTTATCAGAAACCATGTGATAGATTAGTGACACTGGAAATATGGTGGCGGGATGGTTCTTATAATTTAGATAATATTAGTGAGGGTGGGAGCAGTGGTGGCCCAGTGGTAACGGCTGCGACTTACGAGTGTCATAGGTTCGATCCCCGTCAAGCGCTTTACTTTGTGTAAATTATTTCACCACCGTTGCTCTTAAAACGGTGAATGAAAACATCGTGAGGAAACCGGCATGTCCAAGAACCAAAAATTCGAAGACATGTGACATCTACCAACCCGCACTGGGCCCGCGTGGTAGATTATGGCCCACTCCCTCTCATAGAGAGGAGGCCTGTGTCTCAGCAGTGGGAACATTATAGACTTATGTAGTGAGGGTATCTCTGCTTTGCACGGCTTATTACAGTTTGACCAAACAAGAACTTTTCTTTAATATGTGTAATTTTAAAATTAATGGCATTACACAAATAAGACTTCCATGATCTTTTAAGGGCCTGTACTACCTCAAATGGCTTAGCATGATCCTCCGTTATATCGAAAATACTGCAGCATTAATTTTGAAATAAATACATGGTAAAGTTGAGGATTAATGCTAGGTCTTATGTTAGACGAAAACACGATTTCATAAAATTTTCTCGATAGAAAAAAATTCCAAAGTTACCTCCAAAGCGAACAATAAACCGCTGGTATTCAAAAAATACTTCAAATTAGATCATGAAACTTTGTATACTAACCGAACTAACTATAAACAGGTCTTATGTTATTTACTTTTTTTTAATTACCATTATTTTCACCGTAAATAGCAAATACCTAAACTATTGGCTCTGCCTGCCGCCTAGCACCGCACTCTGTCTCGCTCTCACTCAGTCTGCGAGCAGTATAGTGCGAGCGAGATAAAGAGTGAATTTTAGCTGAGGTAGTGTAGGCTCTTAATGGTTTTATCAAAATAAAACATCTAATAAGACTTCTGAAATAGATGGTGAGAGAAGCGATGGTGACACCCTCATTAAAATCCGTTGGGTACCTAGTTAAGTTAGTTAAGAAGAAAATTCGCGGTCACACAGATAGATACGGAAAGCAACTTTTGTAATAGATTTAGGTTTCAAATTACCATCAGTTATGCCTGTTAACCCCCTGATAATGTGTAATGCTTTTGTGCTAGCTCTGCTTTTATAAAAATCGTGCAATTAAGTTTTCAAAATCAAACATCTCTTTTTTGAGCCCGTATTTAAACTCTTCAGCTTATTGTTAGCCACAACCAACCACCAAAATATACTCAACAACACAAGTAATTTAAACTTCCAAATTAACATCACATGTCGCATTGAAAATCTGATTCCGTGTTCCACAACAAACTCCTAGTTCACCAGTTGAAAATATAATTACCTACAGTTCAATTTAGCCGGCTGCAAACGGACTGGGAAGTCAAACGAACTTACAGTCAACTTAATCAAAGTTGGCTAATTAACGCATTCAATTTGGTGTAAAGTTGCGTGTGGTTGATATTCAGTACATATGAGGTGTTGATTACTTTTAAAGTGATTTGCTGCTGCGGGCTTTGGTACGGTTTACCACAAGTCAGCTGTAAGACGACCCACGGCTGGACAAATGCGTCGTCTAATACCACCTCTCTCTGTCTAGAGCTGCCACGGACCAATTTTTATTAATCTTTTAACCGCCCGACTTCATATCAGTTGTCGGGCCCCCAGCGCCCGGCACAGTGAATCGAAAAATAAATACCTGATAGAATACAGCGTAATTAAATAATAAAGCAGATTAAACGAGCTGTGGGTATTCGGTCGTAAATATACGACCCTGGCGAAATGGACACGAAAATATTTGTCGGATTAATCGGTAAAAGGTTAAAGGAGTACAGCTGATATCGCCCTACCGGTCTTACTGATGCAAAAAATGTAGCCAGAATCACCAGTGTGTCGCGTTTTGAAGATGATCAACGCCCTTCTGTCTGCCAACCCTGAATGCGGATGAATGGACTAAAATTATGCGTTTAAGTCTGGGGTTCTGTGAGAGAAAGTATGCAAGTGAGTCCACTGTTATCCTAGTTTTTAAATATGTTATTTTTCTCTGAAATAATGTTTTTTTTTTATTCATTGTAATTGGTGCTGTACCGTTTTAATTATCTATGAACTAATAAATAAAAATAAAAGTGCTGTCAGAGTAAAATTATTGCCATGGTCAAGCGGTTCAGTGTACATGTAGCAATAAAAAACAGGCCTTGGGAGCATCCGCTTTGTTTCACGATCTAGGAACGACCTTTAAACCTTTCTAATGCGGTGGGATGTGTTTTCCAAATAGAAACGGATGTAGGTACACCCTGATTCAAACTTTATAGCGGCTTGGAACATGAGGCGAGTCGGTGCGCAGTAAAAAAATAAATTCACGTGTCAGCGGGGGTGAGGGGTGAGGTATGCGCAGCGAGTGGCTTAATTCAAAACCGCCATAAAGTTTGAATCCAGCTGTATGATGTCGTGCCTGTAATATGGCAGGCTGTATGGTGTGTTCTCATAGTCAAAGTCAAATAATTTATTTCAAACTAGCTTCTGCCCGCGACTTCGTCGGCGTGAAATTTCACCCTCCCCCCATTCACCCTCTTAGGGGTGGAATTTCAAAAAACCCTTTCTTAGTAGATACCTACCTACTCTTTACAAAGAACACACCCGCCAAATTTTATGTCTCTAGGACCGGCGGTTTAGGCTGTGCGTTGATATATCAGTCAGTGAATTTTTTAAATGTTACGGCTAATAGCCGAAGTGCGTGCGGCTACACCTAGTTTTAGCCGGGTACAACTAGGTGCAGCCGGCCACATGCGGTTCGTGTGTACTTCGGGTGACATCGGTTGTATGGTTGCGGTCGGTAGACCGGCTAAAACTAGGTTTAGCCGCACTTCGGCTATTAGCCGTGACATATGTATGGATAGGCACATAAAGGGCACTTATGAACGTCAAAATTTACGAAAAAATTGAATTGATTCTAATTGCACCTTCCAAAAGAAAGTTTCGTATGGGGAAGAATGGATAAGGAAAAAACAGTTTAGAATGTTTCACAATATTTTGTACACATTAATTATATAATTTTATACAATTAAATTAGCAACCAGTTTGATTTTGTCTCGACAAAATAACTCATGTTTACAAGAGAATATGATGATACAGATGATGTGATGATGATGCCGACACGAGAAGGTAGAAGAACATCGTATCCATCACAAAGACGGATTGAGGAATAAAGTTTTATTTGCTACGCGCAATTTGTCTACGTGTTTTTTTATCAATAAAAATCTAGACGTTTTACAGAAACTCTTATTATAAAACTGAACTAAAACATAGACGTTCGCTTTCATGTTATGTGTCAAAGTCAGGATTAGATTGGTTATTGTTTATTAAAATATTGTCTATCTAGGCATTTTTTTTAGTAGCAGTCAGCTAATGCCCGCGACTTTGTCCGCGTGAAATTTCTTTTTCTCCCGAGCCATGTCGCATCGCATCGCCTGCCTGCGATATTAGGTACTTCGTTTTCCTAAGCATTCTTTCTGAATTAATATTTCAATGCAGTTCACTGCTAGACATAAGCCTCTCCCAGGCTGCGCCACAACACCCTGTCCTCCGCCTTCCGCATTCAGCCCGTCCCAGCAACTTTCTTTAAGTTGTCCGTCCATCTAGCGGGAAGGCGTCCCACACTACGCTTGCCGACGGTCTCCACTCAAGGACTCGTCTGCTCCACCGGCCATCGGTCCGGTCGGCCATGGCCAGCCCACTGCTACTTCAGTTTGCTTACTCTGCAAGCTACGTCGGTAACTCCGGTTCTTTTGCGAATAATTTCATTCCTGATTTTATCCTTCAAAGAGACTCAAAGCATAGCTCGCTTCATAGCGCTCTGAGCGACCTTGAATTTGTAGACCAGCCCGACCGTCAGTGTCCTCGTTTCGGCATCATATATCATAACGGGAAGGACGCACTGGTTGAAGACCTTAGTCTTCAAACACTGCGGTATAGGCGCCGAGAAGAAAAATCAAAAATAATTGTTCAAATCTGACTGTTAGTTCTAGAGATTACCCCTTACATACAAACTTACAAACAAATTGTACCTCTTTATATTAGTATAGATAAAGATTGATGTTTTCGAGATCCCTCCGTGCCTCGGAAAGCACGTTAAGCCGTTGGTCCCGGCTGTCATTCGTAGATCTTTGACGGTCGTTACGGGTAGTCAGAAGCCCGAAAGTCTGATAACCAGTCTTACCAAGAGGTATCGTATTACCCAGTAACTGGGTTGTGGAGGTCAGATAGGCAGTCCCTCCTTATAAAACACTGGTATTCGGCTGCATCCGGTTAGACTGGAAGCCGACCCTAACATAGTTGGGAAAAGGTTAGGCAGACGATGATGATAGATTGATGTTTCATTTCTCATTCAAAAGGGTTATATGAACTTAGAGGATTGTATTGATGATTTTAACTATTGCAATTCTGTAAATACATTCTCGTTACGGTCGCGAATCATATTTTGATCGATACTCAACCTGACACTGGAAAATTCTAGCATTCTAACAAACAAACTCTACAGCTTTTTAGATTAGAATAGATTCACTTCTTAAAAAAATATCTGAATAATGGGAGGCTGTTGTGACAACTTTATAAAATAAAGTTAGATACTGCTCATCGAAATATTGAATTTATCTTATAAGTAAATTAAGTAAATATTATTTGAACAAGAAATGTTTTCACAGAGATAAAATTTTTCTTATGTTATATAAAGAGTGTCCCTGGAATATGGATCAAATCAAATAGAGGCGTGGGCAAAGTCATTTCCAAACTTTTTGATCCTGAAAATGTTGGTGAATTTTTTCACGGTTCAAAAGTTATGACTAACTTTTGTTATTTTCAATCACTTTGCATAGTGCTCAAAGAACAAAATGATTTGAAAAAAAAACTACCAGGAACTGTCAATTTAAGTTTTTTAGATAGCCCTGATATTTTTTTTATGTTTTATTTTCTTTGAGCACTAAGCGAAGTGATAAAGCAAAAAACAAAAATTGGTCAACATTTTTGAACCGTAAAAAAATTCACCGACATTCTCAGGGTTAAAAAGTTTGGAAATGATTTTGCCCACACCCCTATTCGATTTGATCCATACTTCCAGGGACATCTTGTATAGCTAACATAAGCGTAGATAAATAATATTGCTTATACGAGCAAAAAGTAACCAGGGTCGTCAGAAAGTTGGAGTTTAGTGAAAACCGATGGACGTTTTGGAATGAAATTTAATTTGATTAATGAAATGTTTGTTAATTAAATTAAATTTTATGAATTCAGCACGTAATTCTAGAGTAGAAACTTTACGTCGGTTATCAAAAAAAAAATCAGTCATTCCATAGAGAAGTGCAAAACCTACATGGTCAAAATGTTTGGAACAGCATTTTTTTTTTTTAATAACCGACGAAGTTTTCAATGCATTATTTTTATTGAATCCTTGCTTAAAACAGGTTGCAACGTCGATGTCTGTATTTTTGTTAATCTTGTTAATTATCAAAAATACTAAAGTATTTTCATTTCTAACTAGCTGACCCCGCAAACTTCGTACCGCCTCAGAATCAATAAATGCAAAATGTATGAGAAAATTAATATTTTTTTTCGTGAATGTTTCTCTACTATACTAATACTATAAAAAAAAAAAAAATATCTGTTAATAAATGAAAAAGAATTAAAATTTATTATACTATAATAATAAATTATAAAGAGGAAAGATTTGTATGTATGTTTGTAACGAATTGGCTCAAAAAGTACTGGACCGATTTTAAAAATTCTTTCACCATTTGAATGCTAGGTACATTATCACTGATTAATGTAGGTATTTTTAATTGCAAGGAAAAAATAAAATGTTTAAATGTCCACCCGTGCGAAGCCAGGACAGGCCGCTAGTGTTTTAATATTTATTCTGCTATTCGACGCAATTCCAACATATCAAAGATAAAAAAAATCGGTACAGCCGTTCTTGAGTTATAAATGGTGTAACTAATCCTTCTTTGTTTTATTTATATAGATTAATGTTGGATGAATTGAGCCCAGCAAAAGAGCAAGGGATTTTGATTACCGCAGACTCGCACAGATATATAAATTGTATATTAGTATCCAATATAAACCTTATATCTTTATAACCCGAAAAACGTTTTGCTTCTAACAAATACCTACACACAATTATTTACATCCAAACCAAATAAGTTCCACCACACAATAACTTTGACACACAACGAAATAACAGTCTTATACATATACATAATCTCCATGAAAAGAAACAAAAGAAAGGGCTATCACCATAAAGACGTTAGCGGGCCGTTAGCAAAGTTTTTACAGCTCTCCGACTGTTATATACATTTATATAGGTACGGAGCTAGTCAACACGTATATTTACAAGGCTTATCTGTTGTTCTCTGTGATTCGTATGCGTCCGACATACAAAATGCTAATGTTTATGTGGGGGTAGGTGGCGAGCGAGTATTTTAATATGTACTGGTAGTATATTAGTATCTACCTAATATCGCACTTCCTTCCATAGTATAAAACAAAGTCGCCGAAATGTCTGTACGCGCATAACTTCCGAATGACTGCACCAAATTCGATAATTGTTTTTCGTTGTGTTCAATATTGCCAGGACAAGGTTTGTATGAAAGAAAATTTCGTAAATTCGAAAAAAAAATTCACCCGTGCGAAGTTGGGGCGGGCCGCTAGTATATTTGCGATGAATGCGAAATTAACTCTGTCTGTTCAATTCAAGTAACTTTTTCAAATACTAGCAATGCCCCGCGGTTTCACCCGCATAAGTGTCGATCGCGTGGGAATATCGGGATAAAAAGTAGGTATCCTAAAATTCCAAATCTTGGAATTTCCTCACCGCGAGTCGAAATATCAATTTTTTCACATTACTATAATTTAATATCTAGAAACATGAACAACTAAAATCATTAGCTCTATTAATACCGCCCAGACAGAAATATTTAAACAAACAAATAAAGAGAATTAAATTGTTTGTTTGAAAAATCTATAATTATACAATTGTATTTAATTAAGTAGGTTCTGTGTATGTAGGAGTATAACCATATAAACAGTTGCAGAAAGGAAGCAATAATGTTTTTCGATCGTAAAGCACTCTCTAATGCTTCGCATTATGAGTCGTGCAATAACAGCTCTTTTTTAAAGCAAACTGCATTATGAAAGTATTACTTGTATAAAAAAAAAAACATTTTTTCTGTTTGTTCCAGCTAATCTCCAAAGCGGCGGGACCGATTTTGACGGGCTTAAAATGGCAGATAGCTGATGTTATATGAAGTAACTTAAGCTACTTTAATTTTAGAAAAAATAATTAGTGTTAGGGGCATGTGGCTAAATAATAACAGCCGCACAGGTCGATCGATCAGGTTAAGCTACGCTTGCCGCGGTTGGTCTGTGGATGGGTGACCATCTTTACATACCAAGACCCCTCCATGCCTCGGAAAGCACGTTAAGCCGTTAGTCCCGGCTGTCATTCGTGAATCTTTGACAGTCGTTACGGGTAGTCAGAAGCCCGAAAGTCTGACAATCAGTCTTACCAAGGTGTATCGTATTACCCAGTAAGTAGGGTTGTGGAGGTCAGATAGGCAGTCGCTTCATGTAAAACACTGGTATTCTGCTGCATACGGTTAGATTGGAAGCCGACACTAACATAGTTGGGAAAAGGCTAGGCAGATGATGATGATGAATTAGTGAAACACATTTTGTTTTCCAACATCCACGCGTACAAAGTTGCGAGCACAGCTAGTTAAGATACTCAAACATACATACGTGAACTCTGAAAATATAACACTCCTTTTTTTAGGCAGTCGTGTAAAAAGATAAAATTCAACGGAACCATCGGCAGAATTCGTCAATCGAATTCGAAATCACCCTTCCCTACTTCCGTAATCTTTCGTGGCCCGACGTTCACCTCACTTTACCCCGGGCTAAGGATAATCGCTGATTTATGGCTAATATCCTCCATGATTTACCAGTATTTCTGCCGCCATTTTTTTTTCTTCGCACCTTTAACGCATGTATTGAATTTTATTATGTCGCTTTATGTTAGTTTTACTTGGCTATAACTGTCTGAAGTTTCTTTGAGATTTTATGCTGATGCTTTATGAGAATCTTTGCGGAGTGGTCGTGAAGTTTCTTCTTGTTTTAAGTAAGTAGCTGCTTGGTTAAAGCAGCTATAAGGCTGACTTTTCTGTGTAGGCCGATTTAATCGGTAACTTTTGCATTTTATAGTATTTTCTTTTCACGACACCATGCGCGCTATATTTGTGGTAACTATGTGTACAAACACGCGGTGAATGTGTGCGTGAAGACCAGTAGCGTCGGCAGATAACACACACACGCATACACACTTGCGACTTCGCCATTATTCCGTAAGGTACCGAGAACTTTTAACAAACAAATCCACAGCGTGTTTGTACAATTGGTAACCACAAGTAAAGCGCGCGTCGCTTTGTAAGCAAAAAATATTCGAATATCAATGATAATGAAATATGAGTTCGAACACAGCTTTTATTAAATTGTACAAAATGTATGATTTATTTATTTCAAAACGGGCCACTATATCACACAAACAGTTAAAACATCATACTATTTCTGAAAAGCTTTTGAAGACGATATAGACATAATGATATCTTATACGTTTTGCACTAAAGAGTTTATATAAAAACGATGATCAAAGTTAAGTGACGTTTAAACGTCAAAAATGTATGGTTAACTTGTAGCAACGTTTACGAATAAAGGGGTTAATGTATTAGAAAATTGCTTATTGCAGTATTAGTAAATACTACATGGTAATTTTTCGACATTCTTCTATAGGAACATAATATATTCTTAAAGAAGGAAGAATGTCGAAAAATTTCGAATAAAAAAGAATGTCGATAAAAAAGGTTGCATATTATGCAACCTTTTTTTGGTCACTTTTCCTGACAAAAAAAAAATCCTACTTTTGAATGCTATACTGTTTCTGAAATAGTATATTTCATTATAAGTGCGGAAAGGTTGTCATTGCAAAGAGTTCCGACAAATGTCTACCCGAGCCGAGGTGCAGCCGAAGGCGAGGGTTGACAGTCGGAACAAGTTGCAATGACGGTTTCGCACGTGTACTGAACGACTATTTTTAATACAGTTGCGAAAAAATGAAGCAATTTAATAATAAATTGGTGTTAATTCAAAAAAACTAGGGTCGAAATTACTCATTTTGTGCAACAAAGAACTAAAACTCGCAAAGAAAATTTCTGAAAAATGGCGCCAACCGTAGAATATAAGCAGAGATTTTTTTTTCTTCACCCATTCTCGTAGGCAAAGGGAACTATGCCCATACAGCCAAGTCTTCAGTAGAATTTTTTTATTGATATGAAATGAAAATGAAATTTAATGAGATGAAATGAAATGATACCTAACCTAACTTATTCAATCAAATCATTAAATCTGATATTGAAACAAATTAGTAGCTTCTTTTTAGAAATATACGTATTTGCATGAATCATAAAAACTTCTATGAATTTTTTTAGTAAAAACTTCATGGTTGGTTTTTCTTTTCAATAGACATTATTTTGACAGTTGGGAAAGAGAACGCACGAGTTCGGGAAAGGTAAAAAAAAAGCACGAATATGTAATAGCCCACATCCCGAACGCTATACGTCCCTGCAATACGCCACTTTTTGAGCAACTGTATTAAAAAGTTATTTTTTTCTCTTTTGAAGCTTGTCACTTGTTAAAAAAGCCACCATTGCTGATGGGTTGGTCGAATTTATTCGGATCTCTGCCATCAAATTATCGTTATTATAGTCATAATGTTGTACTTATAATCTCACCGTGAGTGATGTGTTTGTGATACTTTTTAACTGAGGTATGTTTTCTGTTATTTTGACTATTTAAAGGCTTTCCACCTTTTTTCATTTTGTTTGTCCGATTTCTTCTCATTGCCATAGAGCAGCCTACCACAAAACAGGCGAGTCGCAACTCCCGTTGAAGGAGCCGTGATTTCTTTTATTTTTGTTGCCAGGTATGTGTAATTCTACTCCATTTTTTTGGTATAAGAGATCCAGCTTGTTACTAAATTCTTATTGTGCGTTATTTGTCTAGGATACGCCTGAGAATTTAACAAGCCGAGTTTTCAGCCCTATCCTACTACTATTCTGTTCCTGGCTGAATTTCAATAAGAAGCGGGCAGATTCGAACCTGCAGCTTTCATGAGTACTCGAACAAGATACTGGAGCTACTGACAGACACGTCGAAACGACGAAACGTCCAGGAGGGAATTTGACAGATATTTTATATTTTTTCTTTCTTCTAGTAATCTAGTATATAATTTTGATCCAAACGACATTCTTTCGGTTTGATAAAATATTACCGGTCTACGTTATCTTTATGTGATTGTTTTTTTGATTCTACTAACTGTAAAACACAGAATACTGCAGGTTTTATATCGTTCGTTCGTGGTTTCGTTGGCCTAATTAGTGTTACGTGATTGCAGGGGAATTTCAGTTGTAACTGCTGTTTAAACTCGACGCGTAACCCATCTAATATTAAAATATAATTTAAATTACGAAAACTTTTCTTTAAATTCTTTACAAACAGTCAGATACAATGTAACAAGTTTCTTCGAGTTTTTTGTATTTTCTAAATTTTTTATATTATTTTTAATATTCATGCTCAATAAAAAAAAAAAAATAAACGTGTTTATTAGTGAAAAGACTGTGTGCTTTTCATTTTTTCGCTACAATATTGTAATAGAATTAATAGCTGTATGTAAAAGTTCATGCTTGCAGCTTTGTAATCAAACGCCTCTCAAACAAAATCCCATTTCGAAATGAATAATAACATTTTCATGAAATGTTTTGTGTGATTTTTATTATAAAATCTTTTGATATCAAATGAAAACAATACTCGTTACAAAGGGTTAGTTTTAATAAGAGTATGTTATCTATTTATATCTAAACGAGTAATAAAACTGAAGAGTTTGTTTGTTTGAACGTGCTAATCTCGTGGAACTGCCAGTCAAATTTGAAAAATCTTTTTGCATTTTATAGCCCAATTCTTGAGGAAGGTTTTAGACCATGAATCATCATGCTATGAGTCTTAGGAGCCGAACAAAAAGAAAAAAAATCAGAAGGAATGCTAAGCGAAAATAAAGTAATAGCTCAGGTGGGCGATGCTATGCGAGTGGGTGGATCAGAGGAACAATAAAAGACAATGACCATGTAGCGGTATCTACAACGACGCCACATGCAAACAACGCGTCATACTGACGTCACAAAATCCTGGATCTCGCAAGCAGAGTTTACCGCGCAACTAGCATAGATACAACGGCCCGACATGAATCATTGGGCAGTTGCCCGCCAGACATAACACCCGTCTGGTCGGAGGATCCTCTCTTTTCTATGGAGGTTGAGTGTGTGGTGGTTTGGTTGTGAAAGTTGTACCAAAAAGTCTCATGCATCCAGATCAAAATATTATAGTTTAGTGGCTGTAAGTACTCACGATTGACTCGTTGTCGACGGTAGGCGAAAGGTTGTACCCAAGCGGAATAAAGTAACACTGGCAGGTTATGCTAATATAGTTCTTTAATGTTCCACACACTACACACCACAAAGTCTTTAGCGAATGGCCGAAGGAGAAGTACAAGAAAATAGGTAATGGCACAAGCAACTTAAGCAAGCTAACATTCACGGCGTTAACAAATATGGAAGCGTATGGATAGCGAGTGACGCGGGCTTCGCAAGCAAAGGCGGTGTCTCGACTAGCCGGTGGGCGCGCGGCTGCGTGCGCGCCGGGTTCGCGCGAACCTGTTTGATACAGACGTCACTACTCGTTAGCCGTGGTATGTGTCCACGGAACGACGTGCAAATTCACAACGCTTGATTCTGTTTTGCTTTGATGGGCGTGTTTTGAGTGTGAATGTTTTGTATAAATGTGTGTGAATGAATGTAAAGACATGGTGTGAGAGTAGCCCACATCACTCCCCCCCAGAGCCCTGGTTAAGGGTGAAAATAATCTGGAAATCGGACTTGTCGACCACTGCGTGTTGTTTTGGGAACAGTGGTCGATGGATGCGGGGTTGATGGTTCCGGGGATGGATTGCCAAGCGGTATTGGTGTGGTTGCTGTTGGTTGGTAGGTTGGGTGTGGTGGTAAGTCGGGTAGATCTGTTGGTCTTGTATCTGTCGCGACACGGTATTCGTCTGGCTCTTTAGTTAGCGTAAAAGCGGGTTTTAATCGATCTATTGTGACTGTCACTATTTTCCCTTTGATCATCAGTTTATAGACCTTGTCGTCTTTTTCTATCACCTTGTGTGGGCCTGTGTAGGCTGGTTGGAAAGGGGCGCGTGAAGCGTCTTCACGTAGGAAGACGTGTTCTGCAGTGGCTAGGTCTTTGAATACAAATACTTTGTGTTTGACGTGGCGGGATGCCGGGACAGGTTTCAGCTTCTCAGCGAATGATCGCAAGCGCGCCGTAAATTCTGTCAGGTCTGATGTTCCTACGGCGCTGGGATCGAAGAATTCGCCGGGTAGCCTTAGTGGTTCACCATACAGCAATTCCGCCGAACTGGTTTGTAGGTCCTCCTTGAATGCACTACGAATGCCAAGTAACACTAGTGGTAGTACCTCTGCCCAGTTGTTATCTGCGTGGCATGTAATGGCCCCTTTCAGCTGCCTATGGAAGCGTTCGACCAATCCATTGCAGGCCGGGTGATAGGCAGTTGTGCGCTTGTGTTGGAATCCTGTGTTTTTTGCCAGATATTGGAACAGAGCGGACTCAAACTGACGGCCGCGATCTGTAACAATATCCGTTGGCACACCAAATCTGGATATCCAGGCTGATATTAGTGCTTTAGCTACCGTTTCTGCTGTTATGTCTGGGATTGGCATGACTTCTGGCCACCGTGTGAAGCGATCTATGGCTGTTAGGCAGTACCTGTTTCCGTGTGACAATGGTAGTGGGCCTATTAGGTCGATATGTACGTACCTGAAGCGGGCGCGGGGTAAATCGAAAGTGCCTAATGGTGCTGACACATGTCGACTAACCTTCGCACGTTGACACGACAAGCATGTTCTGGCCCACTTTCTGCAGTCTTTCCTTATGCCAGGCCAAACAAACCTTTCCGCTACCAGCTTGGCGGTTGCGGCTGGGCCTGGGTGGCTTAAGGAGTGGAGACTCGTGAATACCTGCTGCCGGAATGCTTTCGTCACGAAAGGCCTGGGTACTGTTGTGCTGACGTCGCAATATATAGATTAGATTTTCGACTCCCTGGGCAGTCCTTTTTTATTAGGCGAAGAGATGTGTCCTCTGCTAGGTACTGAGCCAGTTCTTGGTCGTTGTCTTGGGCTGTACTGAGGTCAGTCAGGCAAATTGGTAAACTCAGTTCCTCTACGCGGGATAGGGTGTCAGCCACGACGTTATGTTTGCCAGAAATATGCTTAATGTCTGTCGTGAACTGGGCAATATAGTCCAGATGGCGGAATTGCCTGGGTGAGCAGCTATGCTTCCGCTCATGGAAGGCATAACTGATCGGTTTGTGGTCCGTGTAGACCGTGAAGTGCCGGGCCTCGAGCATGTGCCGAAAGTATTTTATTGCTTCGTAGATCGCGAGTAGCTCACGATCGTACGGTGAGTACTTGGTCTGGCACGGACTCAGCTTCCTGGAAAAAAATGCAAGCGGTTCCCAGCTGCCATTGTTTTGCTGTTGTAATACTGCTCCAATAGCCGTGTCTGATGCGTCGGTCACCAATGCCAGTTTGGCTTGGCAGTTTGGGTGAGCCAGAAGAGCTGCCTTGGTGAGGCTCTCTTTGGTGTCCTGGAATGCCTTTAGAGCATCGCCGGTAATGTTGATGAGTGTAGATCCTTTGACTGCCCCTGTGAGTAGGGCGTTCAGTGGTGCTTGAGTTTGCGCTGCATTGGGCAGGAATCGTCTGTAAAAGTTGGCCATGCCTAGAAATCGCCTGAGTGCCCTGACGTCCTTGGGTGGAGGAAAGTTACGTATGGCTTGTACTTTCTCGTCCAGTGGCTTGGTTCCGCTCTCTGAGATTCGATAACCCAAGAAAGTCACCTCGGGTGCCCCGAATACGCACTTAGACACATTAATCACCATGCCAAAGTCCCGGAGTCTGGTGAATACCTGGCGTAGGTGGTCCTCGTGTTGTTTTTCGTCTCTGCTATAAATTAAAAAATCATCTAAATAACAGTAGACGAAGTCTAGTCCGCGCATCATTTCGTCCACGAATCGTTGAAACGTTTGTCCAGCGTTTCGTAGACCAAATGTCATAAACGGAAATTCGTACATACCGAAGGGCGTAGTGATGGCCGTCTTGGGTATGTCCTCCTTGCATACCGGTATTTGGTTGTAGGCTTTTATTAGATCGATTGTACTGTATACGCGACAGCCAGTTATGTTGTGTGTGAAATCATGTATGTGTCGTATTGGGTACATATCTGGAACGGTGCGGGAGTTGAGTTTCCTGTAATCGCCACATGGGCGCCACCCGTTGTCTTTCTTTAGGGCGAGATGCAATGGGGATGACCATGGACTGTCAGAAGGTCTAGCAGTGCCGTTAGCTAGCATTGCCTCAAATTCGGCTCGAGCTATTTTTAGCTTATCGGGGGCTAGTCTTCTAGGTGCGCATGAGACAGGCGGACCCGGTGTAGTGCGGATGTGGTGTTGTGTGTTGTGAGGTATCAAGCGTTGTGTACCTGCGGGTCGCGTAATTTCGGGGAAGTCCCGCATAAGCATGAGATGGTAACGTGTATCACCTGAAAGAACCTTGACTGAATGAATACTACTCACGTTGGAAGCCCGTGTCGCTGGTACTGTTAGTGAAGTTGTGTTGTCTATTAGGTTTTGGTTTTTACAGTCCACTATCAAATTGTAATAACACAAAAAATCTACACCAATGATAGGTTTAGTAACGTCCGCTACCACAAATCGCCACGGGTAACTTCGTCGGAGTCCGAGGTTCAAGTTGAGATGCGCGTAGCCGTATGTGCTGATAGTAGTCCCGTTGGCCGCAGTTAGTTGGTAGCTCGTTGGTGCTCGGCGCTCTCGTAGCTGAGTTCGTGGGTACACGCAAAGGTCACTCCCTGTGTCGACCAAAAATTGGATTTTCGTGCTGCGGTCCGTTACGAAGAGGCGACCGGGTGTGGAAGGGCAATCGTCTGTCGCCATTACTGATGATTGCCCGGGGTGTTTCCCGACTCCTTGTAGTCGCATGGTTTCTGACACTTGCGTGCTCTGGATCCGAATATGTCGTGGTACCAGCAGATGGGGTGGGTCCGGTAGCTCGATGCTGATCGGGTTGAACTGCGCGATGCTGACCGGCGGCGCTGTAGGTCACGACGTTCCCTGCGGCGTGGCTGGCGGGTGTGCTCTTCTAGCTTGATGGCTAGTCGTTCCACCATCCGTTTTAGCTCAGCGATCTCGCTAGTGGTGTTGCTGCTGGGTCCTGGCACGCTGGTAGGCATAGAAGTGGCCGCGACGGCCGGCGGTACCGATATCTCCTGGATACGGTCAGCGAGTTCTGTTAACTGTTCCAGCGTTAGGGAGGGCTGGGAGGCCAGCACGGTCTGTATGTTGTGTGGGAGGCGATTACTCCAGATGGTTTGCAAGAACTCCTCTGGAACACTCGGCCCTGCCAGGTCTCTCAGATGGCGTAGAAACTGTGTCGGTTTCCTGTCCCCCAGTTCCTCGTGGGTGAGTAGTTGACGAACTTTCTTTTCATGAGAAGCGGTCAGTCGCTTGATCAGCTCACTCTTGATTTTGCCGTATCTATTATGAGTGGGAGGATTTAGGACTATATCTTTTACGGACTTGGCGTGAACGATGTCTAGGTTCGCAATGACACTGTTAAATTTTATAGCATCTTCGGTGATTCCGTAATTCTCAAATTGTCCTTCCACCAGCGCGAACCATATCTCTGGGTCGTCCGGTGAGAATGGTGGCACTTTGATATTTAATTTCCGTAAATATTCGGCCGAGTTTCGGTCCTTATCAATGGAAACGCACTCTTTTTTGGGGCGCCTCGTGGTTATGTTTTGCTGTGAGGTCGCGGTCTTTGCTGAATCGCTACTATCGCTTCCTGCGTTATCACTCATTCTGGTGATCACGTCGGGGTCACCAATTTAGTGGCTGTAAGTACTCACGATTGACTCGTTGTCGACGGTAGGCGAAAGGTTGTACCCAAGCGGAATAAAGTAACACTGGCAGGTTATGCTAATATAGTTCTTTAATGTTCCACACACTACACACCACAAAGTCTTTAGCGAATGGCCGAAGGAGAAGTACAAGAAAATAGGTAATGGCACAAGCAACTTAAGCAAGCTAACATTCACGGCGTTAACAAATATGGAAGCGTATGGATAGCGAGTGACGCGGGCTTCGCAAGCAAAGGCGGTGTCTCGACTAGCCGGTGGGCGCGCGGCTGCGTGCGCGCCGGGTTCGCGCGAACCTGTTTGATACAGACGTCACTACTCGTTAGCCGTGGTATGTGTCCACGGAACGACGTGCAAATTCACAACGCTTGATTCTGTTTTGCTTTGATGGGCGTGTTTTGAGTGTGAATGTTTTGTATAAATGTGTGTGAATGAATGTAAAGACATGGTGTGAGAGTAGCCCACAATAGTATTTTCATAATTTTTACGACATTACGCGTCGGGGATTTGATTTTTGAACAGGGAATTTAATTTCAAGCAAAAAGTGTTGATATTGTTTTATTCCCTTTACATGACGTTCCATTTCAAATGATTTGATTAATATAACCTTGTATTTAAAAAGTGTCATCTTGTATTTAAGGGGCCGTGCACGAAATTGGCTGATTTTGATCAGTTTTGTTCATTCGTTGTGGGAAAGGGAAAGAAAATTTAAACATAATTATTTGTGAATTGAAGGGTTTAGTTCTTCGTCTTGCATGTGGCTGAAAGGGATTTTTCAAAAAAATTAAGGATTCATGGAAAATCACAAAATTTCGCAACAAGTTTTCCGAAAAATGACGCGAGACTGACGTTTGATTATCCGTTTACAAGAAACTACTTTTGATTTTGAACATTAAAAAATATCATCAGCATCATTATATGGTCTACTTGCATGTGGCTGAACCACTTTTTTCAACTTCAATACAAAATATAGCAGGAAAAAATGTTGAAATAACATAATTTTTGGAAAAGTTCTAGACAAATAAGTATTTTTTTCTATACCTTAGAAATACTTTTAAGAAATTTTAAAAATTACCTATTAATCTTCAGCTAACCATTTAATAGAATCTAAATTTTATTTTATAAATAAACAACAACTTCATTTCGTAAATAAAAGGCAAAATGAGCTATATTATCGACCGCGCAAAATCGATCCCGTCAGTAGCGACCGGGCCTTCCCAGCGTGAGGACGCGTCACTTTGTATCGCAGGCGCGTGCGTTCTACGTAAACATAATTTTCAGAAATTGTACGCCGACTACCATATTTTGATCCGGTAAGTATTAATTTTATTTTAAGTAAGTACTTTGTATATTTATGGAGAACACTAAATCTTTTGATTTACATTTTGATCCGGTAAGTATTAATTTTATTTTAAGTAAGTACTTTGTATATTTATGAAGAACATTAAATCTTTTGATGTAAATATAAAATACTGGTGTGCGCGTGTTGTGTCACTTGGATGGTTCTTAGCTATATAGTTGGACTCGGCTGGCGCTGTTGTCATTTTTATAGTTTTTGACGTTGCTAAAGTCCATAGCCGGTGAGGTCAAAATGTAAATCCAAGATGGTGGCTGCGAAAATTTACTAAATTTTCGTCACGGGTGTCATTTTCATAGTTTTTGAGGGTGCTAAAGTCAGTAGTGAGGTCAACATATGAATCCAAAATGGCGGTTGGGTAGTTCTTCAAAAAATATTCTCCGCGTAACTTTCATGGCGATTTTTTTTTTGTTGAATAATCTACAAATAAATGTATACATATTTAAGACGCTGTAAAAATAATGCGTAATTTTTTTATTTTATGTAAATCGGTGCATAAACTACTGAGATATTCTATTTTTAAATTTCTGTGCCCACGAAAGTTACGAAAGACGGCACGAAAGTTACTACGTATTTTCTACAGGCAAAATATAGTTTCAAATCCTTATTTTTTTTTTAATTTACAGTTTATAAAATAAAAGAGATTATTTATGAATCAACTTGTATTTGAGATCAACAATTATAGTGTTTTGAGACCAGTGGGGCAATTCTCGTAATTTTAAGAACATTCACAGTCTGATCTCGGTCTCAATCTGTCAAAAAATACTTCTATCTCCCCTACATTTTGACAAGTTTTTGACATTTGTTTGTCGCCGAGATGAGACTGCGACTAGATTTTGAACATTTTAAATTACGAGAATTGGCCTTCAGTTTATTAGTACTCATTATTAACTTAGGTTGCTAATAATTGCTTTGCTCCAGGAAATTAAACTTTAAAATTTACAACATAAACATAATTATTACTTACTACAATTGCTGGCAGATAATGTGTGCTTTTGAATAGAAATGCATAGAATCATAAAATACACCATTTTCTGCCAGCTGCTTTAATAGTAGTCTACATATTATTTTTATAAATTTTCAGTCTCGTATCATTTATAATTTAAGAAAAGACATTTCCATGGCTATCACTCATTTGTGAATTACCACTAAACATAATAAAAATCACAATATTTAAGATACGTATGTAATCAATGTAATTAGAAATTATTGCAAACAATTTTTTGCATTTATTTTTCAGTCTTTCTTCTCTGAAGTTTATTTATTTATTTATTTAAACTTTTCGCACAAAAAGGTACAAAGGCGGACTTAATGCCTGAAGTTCTTTTAAGTCTATAATCACAAGATATTTGTCTTAAGTTGTCAATAAATCACGAAAGCCATGCACTTCCCAACATAATAATAATATTAATATCAACTTAATTTTTATAAAAAAAAACTATAAGTACAGGATATTTTTTTAAGTAGTGCACAAATTTTCACAGGGTGTTATACCCATGAATATGAACTACTTTCACTACCGGACCAACACTGAAATCACGAAATAAAAATCAGCTGTTTTGTGAGTAGTAGGTACATTTTGGTCGAGTAGGTATTGAACTTATCAATGAATGAATTTAGTTGAAGACCCACGTCTTAACCTAAATTTGGAGATTCGGGGCACTCGATCATATTTTCCTGAAGAGCAACGTTCTTTCGCTCTTTCATTCTTTGACTAAAAAGTCGGCTTCTTCTGCGGTTTTGCTCTCTCACGGCTCTTTTCCTTCTACTACTCATTTCACTAACTGGTATGACATTCCCTTCCGCTTTTCTTTTCTAGTACCTTTCTCTTGCCTTCATTTTTACTGCATTGTGTAACTCTGTATTATTTTTTATTCTTCCTCTTCTTTTTATCTCTGCTAGACGCTTTTTCTCCCGTCACTCCTTTGCACTTTGCGGTGCCATAGTGTCGGTTTGAACGTAATCTGAAAATAATTTTAACCAGAAAAAATTAACAAGACTGCTGTGAGTAATTAATGTAGGTAAAGTACAAGACTATCAGAAAGTATGACGCTGACGTTGGGACTTTTTAAGCAAGGGGGATACAATTGGTAAAACAGCCCAGTTTGGGGTTGGAAAAACTGTTAAATTGGCTACGAGAAAACCTAAAAACAGAAACATATACCTACCTACTACGAGTCGTCAAAAGAAAAAAATTGAAAAACATACATGCATAAACACTTATACTTACTTACAAATACATGACAACTTTTTTGAGCTTCGCGATAATCGAGTAAATGCATCTGCAGCGTCACAAGTAATCTAAAGTTATCATTCAATGGAGATATATAACTTTCGTGGTGCGCTAGCTAACTTTCGTGGACAAATAACCACGAAAGTTGTGCCACGAAAGTTACGAAAATTTCACATTTTTGAGAATTACGATTAAACTTATAGGTAAATAAACAAACAAAGTACTTAGGAATAATCTCGAAGATCTATCTTATTCCTTAATATAAAATGGGTTGGAAAATTATAAGCACTATCCTTCAAGATATGCGCATGAAAGTTTCTAGACCAAGGCTAATTGAAAATATTCAAAGAATAACTCGCCTCGTATTTTTTTTGTTTAGAAGCGATGAACGTATCTTTCTCCCCCACTGACGCCAGGATAACACTGAGCATCCGCGCAGCTAAAACGTGTAGGGACAAGTTGGCGCACTTGGAAGATAGGTGCAGTTTTGTTGCGCGTTTTCGAAACTAACGAAATCGTGTGACAGAGACATAATGCCTAATAACTATTGTAACTTATGAGATAAAATTAATGTTCTTTGATAATTATGATGCATAGTTAAATACAATTAATTTGATGTATCACATTAGATGATTATGAATTGAATACAAAAGTTATCAAAGTTTGCCGTGAGCGCGAACAGAGTGTGACGCGCGAAGAACACCGATTTTGCTCCCGTTTTCGACATTAGATATTTTTTTTTTATAAACATTATAAATAATTTTAGATGTTTAATGTTTAAATTACGTACACATATAAATAAAGATTAATCTGTATTTGGTCCTAAGACTGAATGTTTAATAGGTTACGAATTAAGACCGTGTGACCGCGTTTTGAGGCACCTTGAAGAACTACCCGGTTGCGAAAAAATTCAAATTTTTAGTCATTGAAGTCGTTTTCATGATTTTCGAGGGTTTTAAAGCCGATAGTGACGTTACAATGTAAATCCAAGATGGCGGCTGCGAAAATTTTCAAATTTTTTGTCATCAGTGTCATTTTCATAGTTTTTGAGCGTGCTAAAGTCAGTAGTGAGGTCAACATATGAATCCAAAATGGCGGTTGCGAAAAAGTTCAAATGTTTAGTCATTGATGTCGTTTTCATGATTTTCGAGGGTTTTAAAGCCGATAGTGACGTTACAATGTAAATCCAAAATGACAAATTTTTCATCATGATTATCGTTTTCATAGTTTTCGAGGGTGTTATAGTCGATGTGAGATGTCATTCAGGCTGGCTGGACAAATCTTCAAAATAGCTCGCATTTAACTACGTCAATAGCGCATTTTATGTGACGGCTAAACACCCTTATTTTAGAATTTGTGACGCTACAGAATCTTAGATAATCGATCGAAAACGTGTCCAGCCATCTTGAAAAACCACTTTTCGCTGGTCTCTCAATCTCGGTAACGGAAGTGATTTTGACGACTTTTTGCATATCAACGGGCGTCACATAAATTTGTGACAGGCATCGAGCTAAAAGTTTTGTGATACTAACAGCGGTTTAGTAGAAAAATGCAAAAATCTGTGTCCAGCCATCTTAAATTTACGTATAAAACTTTTGGCTGGCACTTCTGAATCTCAATAACGGGAGCGTTTTCGAATATGGTTCCTTTACTAACATTTAGTGACGCAATTTGTGACAGTAATAACGTTCGATTTATGGCGTCACATGTAAGGGTTTACGAGAAATCAGTAAAAACTTACATGTCCAAATAACCTGCGTTCAAGCTGGCTGGACACATGTATCTCCGCTGCCTGATGATCTACGGCCTTCGAAATATATTCAAATTTTTGTGACGGGGACGATAATGGTTTACTGAATTTGTGACGGAAAAACTTTGAGTAGTTTCAAAGATATTGATCATTTAAGTTTTCCCATACAAACATCCATTAATATTGTGAGGTGTCCATAATTTTTACATAAATAAAGTCTAGATGGTATTGAGATAGAAAGTGTCGATTCCATCTGGTTTTTTTTATTTTTATTATGTCCGACGTTTAAAAGTGCTGCCGATACTTATTTTATATAATTATGCCGATATATACTTTTTCATTTAAATACCTTCGAGCATTAGTTATCCTGACACAATGGTGTCAATTCTCTTGTACACCGAACTAAACTATGACTAAAATTACTTACTTTTGGCTATGAGAATCTTAGAGCTATTCTGCATTAAAATATCTAAATTTAAAAATAATTTTGACACAACCAAATCGAATTTGACAATCGCGACTCCACGTGGTAAGTAGGTATTTTTTTTGTTTGTTTGGCTTCGCACGGTTTGTGCATTCAGCCAAAAATTAGGTACTTATTTGCCCTCATCATCATCATCTGCATAGCCTTTTCCCAACTATGTTGAGGTCGGCTTCCAGTCTAACCGGATGCAGCTGAATACCAGTGTTTTACATGGAGCGACTGCCTATCTGACCTCCACAACCCAGTTACTGGGTAATACGATACCCCTTGGTAAGACTGGTTGTCAGACTTTCGGGCTTCTGACTACGCGTAACGGCTGTCAAAGATCCACGAATGACAGCCAGGATGCTTTCCGAGGCACGGAGGGGTCTCGGTATGTAAAGTTGGTCACCCATCCACAGACCAACCGCGGCAAGCGCAGCTTAACCTGATCGATCGACCTGTGCGGCTGTTATTATTTAGCAACGGGCCCCTCCCCGTGTTTTTTTGAGCCGAAGGGGCATAGTGTGGCAACCTCGACCTCCTTTTTATGGAATTTTTCACTTTTGTATGGAAAATATGAAAAATTATTACCAACGTGTTGAGTTTTAAGGGTATGCGGGTTTCTAAAAGGGGGTCGAAATTTTCATTATTTTTGCGATAGGACACACCGTTTTCTAGATATAAGCAAAAGAAAAGAAAATCAAAAAACAGTACTGTTTTTGCATCCGAAGTCGAGGTGTTGGTGTGAATTTTAGCTCATGCCAACAAATTTTATTCCACACCTTTTAAGTCGCGATTAAAAATAGTCAGAATCTAAATTTTAGGTGAAAAACCTCAAATTCAGAATAGCAAAATTACTATTTTCTCAAACTATTAACTCAGTGCAATCTTAGTGCTGTCAAACTAAAATTTAGTTAAGTTGTGTCACTTTAGCTAATTTCAGAATGGGAAATCATCATTTGACAGGAATAAACTAAATTTTGGTGATTTGTAGTCTAGTTTAGACGCATTTGTGACAAGAGAATCGGCACCAATACCTACCTATGTACTTACCATGAAAAACACCAATACCTACCTACTAAAAAGAGTAGGTATCTGCACGTAAATAATCAATAACATGAAAAAATTACCCCCCCCCCCCCTTCTACACTTTTGTCTTCTATCGATTTAAGGCGAAAGCGCTAGGGTAGCCCGCGAAATTAATTTTTTTTTTACGTTTTTTGCAATTTGCTGGCAGTATTAAGTTGTACGTTGATTTAGAATTATAATCTATAAATTCATCAACACAACTCTCTAAGACCAAAGTAATCCCCAAGAATGACTATTTCATGAAATTTTCACATTTGGGGATTATACTAACTTAACAAGTTGTATTACTGATTGTTGTAATGATTATAATTCTGTCAACTACTATCACCAAAACACGGATTTTCGTCCATTAAAGAAAACACCTTAAAATATACTTAGTCCTACATAAAACCTACAATATTGGTAAACCTACTGCAGTGTTTGTATGGGAAAATTTAAATGATCAATATCTTTGAAACTGCTCAAAGTTTCTCCGTCACAAATTCAGTAAATCATTATCGTCCCCGTCACAAAAATTTGAATATATTTCGTAGGCCGTAGATCATCAGGCAGCGGAGATACATGTGTCCAGCCAGCTTGAACGCAGGTTATTTGGACATGTAAGTTTTTACTGATTTCTCGTAAACCCTTACATGTGACGCCATAAATCGAACGTTATTACTGTCACAAATTGCGTCACTAAATGTTAGTAAAGGAACTATATTTGAAAACGCTCCCGTTATTGAGATTCAGAAGTGCCAGCCAAAAGTTTTATACGTAAATTCAAGATGGCTGGACACAGATTTTTGCATTTTTCTACTAAACCGTTGTTCGTATCACAAAACTTTTAGCTCGATGCCTGTCACAAATTTATGTGACGCCCGTTGATATGCAAAACGTCGTCAAAATCACTTCCGTTACCGAGATTGAGAGACCAGCGAAAAGTGGTTTTTCAAGATGGCTGGACACGTTTTCGATCGATTATCTAAGATTCTGTAGCGTCACAAATTCTGAAATAAAGGTGTTTAGCCGTCACATAAAATGCGCTATTGACGTAGTTAAATGCGAGCTATTTTGAAGATTTGTCCAGCCAGCCTGAATGATATGATGTGAGGTCAAAATGTAAATCTAAATGGCGGCTGTGAAATTTTTGTTTTTGTTTTAAATCATACGTGAGAACGAGCCTTGTTCCTGACGGAGGTCCTCCCACCACACACATATATTTGTTTTAGATAATGGGTCAAAAGAAAGAATCGCATCACCAAAAAAAAAAGGCCGAAACGTGGCACGTATCAAACAGATTCTAACAAAACGTGATTCAAATCAAATTGCTACGGCTTCGTCTCAAGAACTTGTAAACTTTTACTTTTGATCAGCGCTAGAAGTGCATAGAAGTATTTACGAGTACATTGAAAATCGATGACAATGCAATTTCTGAAAAGACAGTAATTACTGGTGATATGTTGTTTACTGTTGAATAAAGTTTTTTTTTTAAAATTAAATTACTAATAAAAAAATACAACATGTTTTTTTATTGAACTCTTCCTATTTCATTCCTAACGAACTTCATTTTTTTTTAATTAAAAATAAAATATTTACCTATACAATCACAACACTAGAAATAAACTCAAGTAGGTTGATGAAATTAAATTACTGTAGGCGCAGCCCTATCGCGTGTTTACGTACCGCGCGGCTGTAAGTAATTATTTCTAGAACAGAACCGAGTCACAACACTGTAATAATGTTACCGTGCCTCAATGTTATTGAATGTCTAAAATATGTAGGTACCTAAATGCATATAACATCAAATTGTACCATTTTTATGTTGATTGTGGTAATTATACTACACGAATACTACACTAGACAAACATTCCAACTTTTATTTCTTAACCATATATATATGAATAAAAAAATATCATTTATAGGATCAAAACTGTTTAAGTGATCACTACGCTCGATCTTTAGGCGTGTGTGCGTGAACGGTGCACACAAACATAGCATCGCAATGAATTTACTTAGACTCTAGCGAGGGAATTTTGTGCACGGACTCTTAAAAAAGATCACGTCTTTCAAAAAATATGTAAAAAAATTATAGTTTTTCCATTCTACATTAATTAAAAATAACTAGAATAGAATAACATTGATTTTTTTAGAGAAATAATGGCCATTCGTCTATGACATGTCAAACAAAATAAACCTACCTAGTTTTTAGGTTGTTTAGATTTTTTTTGAAAACCTCCAAAACCCGGGCTTTGTTTACAAAATGAATTTTTGTAGCAGTTAATATGATAAGTGTAGTCTATAAAAACAAAGTTTGACTTTGATGCAACATGGTACGGGATTCCATACATCCATGAACATTGTCCTTTCACGCGAACGAAGTCGCATCACCACTGCTTTCAAAACGGTGAAGAAAAACATCGTATGGAATCTGGTATGTCCTAGAAACAAAAATTCGAAGGCGTGTTTAATCTACCAACCCGCACGGGGCACGCGTGGTGTATTACAGCCCACTCTCTCTCGATGAGAGGAGGCCTTTTTCTCAGTAGTAGGAACATTAAAAGGCTGATTATGAAGTCTATGTGTGCAGATACAGATGCAACTTCAAAACTTTTGCATAAGATTTATATTTGGCTTGCGCAAATATGATCACATACCTATCTGAATTTCGTACAAAGCTCAAGTGGCTTCCCACACATCTTCGCCGGAATTCTCACATCTTGTTTCAGCTTTACAGTATTTTGTTTAATCATAAAACCCCCTCTTATCTCAAAGAACGTTTTAAGTTCCTTCGTGACACACATAATAGATATCTGAGGTCATCGGAAAACCTGAGACTAGAGATGCCGATGCATTCCACCAGTTTCTATGGCAAATCTTTTACTGTTCAAGCAGTACGGTTATGGAATGACTTGCCCGTGTCGGTAAGGCGTGCTCAATCTTTGTCCACTTTTAAAGATATGATAAAAAAGCACTTTCTCTCTCCTTAAACATCAACATTATAATATTTTTCTTTGCTTCCGTTATATTTATTATTATATATATGTTTATATATATATATATTTATTTAGACTAGTATAATATACCTATTTTATTTATGTATTTATTGTATTTTGTAAATGGTACACCACGGACTACCTACAGTATTTATCTCTCCTCCCCCTATTTAATCCATCCAAAGGTTGTCTTTAAAAGATCGCTTTTAGCGATAAGACCGGCCATTGTGTCACCTTTTGCAAAATTTCTATATTTATGTCTAATTTATAATGGTGTACATAATAAAGAGTATTCTATTCTATTCTATTCTCCCTCTTCCCTCACTGTCATAGTCCCATGGAACGGCACGCAATCCGGCACAACCGGAGACAGATCAGCTGCAAGATCCATCTGAGCCCGCCCCCGAGCCCGCCACCACTTACCACTTGAAGGCCTTTCCTTTGGTATTCTCCTTTAACCCTAACAAGACCAGCGGCATAACGTGTTTTCCGAAGCACGGGAGTATCACACCGCTAACTTCTAAAATCCGGGCTTTTACCAATCCCAATGGAAAAACCAAATAACACTTTGCCCGATCTGACAATCGAACTCAGGACCTCACGCTCAGCAGTCCCGCTTACGACCACGAAACCTAAGGTTAGTACTGATTCCCTCGTTCTTGTTTGCCCCCGAAAGTTGAAACAAAAATATCGTTTAATTACTTACATTGAAGCGAGAAAGTGCAACCACCGAAATATTATTTTTAGAAACCAAAACACTAAAATATAATTAAATACTTGTATTTATTTAGTTATATTTACTCAAAGTTGTTGATTTTTACTATTTATTGGTTTGTGTTTAAAATATGTATATTAATATTATATTGTAATTATAACATTTATACACTTGTTAATTTATATAATTTAGAATTATTATTATTATTAATTATTCTGTAACGTGTTTTATATTTTTAAAGATAACATTTTTAGTAGGTATCTTTATGTAAGCAATTATTTTTTCAAAGATAAAAAAAAAAAAAATCAGGTAATTTGTGATTTTTGTCATTGTGAAGAAAAAATGTGGGTGTAGTTACTATGTACAATTATAAGTACATCTCTGCCGTATCTTTCGCGAAAAACATGCGTGATATGCTATTAAGTATGTTCTGTCCTTTTTGCATTTTATTTTATATGCTGTATTATCTAATTACTTTTCATCGAACACTCAAAGTTATTAGGTACCATCAGGATAAAAGTTCAATTTTCTAGACTTTAATTATCTCGGCGCTAATGAGATTTAGTTTATAATGTTAGCAACAGCTGTGTAATTTGCAATAGGTGGACGCTTATGCGTCCACCTATTACAAACTACACAGAGGTAACTAAGTTAATTAGAAAATTAACTTAGTTAATAAGTAGATATTATATCTGTAGAAGTTAAAGCAAAAGTTTTAGAGGTCCATAATAAAATTAATAGGGAGAGGGTCAAGACAAACGGAAACAAGAAAATGTGAAACTTAGCATAAGCAGCCTATAAGGGTCAGCGCAGACAGAAAGGAGCGCAGCGGAGAGGATTTTATTAAGGCACTCGAAAATCAACTTTAAGATTATTGAAAGAAACGCGCGCGTGCCTTCCCGCGTATCCTCGAGGACGCGCGAGCATTTTTTGCCAGGTTCAATCATGTATGCACTTTATTTCAATAATTTTAAAGTTGATTTTCGAGTGTCTTAATAGAATCCTCTCCGCTGCGTTCCTCTCTGTCTGCGCTAACTTTCCCACTGCTGGGATACAAGCCTCCTCTCTGTGAGAGGGAGTGGGCCGTAATCCACCACGCGGGCCCAGTGCGGGTTGGTAGATGTCACATGTCTTCGAATTTTTGGTTTTAAGACATGCCGGTTTCCTCACGATGTTTTTTTTTCACCATTTTGAGAGCAGTGGTGATGAAATATAATACACAAAGTAAAATACACACCTCGGTTCGAACTCACGAGCTTTATCGTGTAAGTCGGTGCCGACACCACTGGTTAAAAAATATAAATTAAACCAGTCAATAATACTTAACACTGCGAGACACTCATCGCCCCCCTTTTTTCTGTTACAGGTATCTCTATAATTCAAAGTCAAAGTCAAAGTCAAATAATTTATTTCAAATAGGCACTTAAAAGGCACTTTTGAACGTCAAAAATTAAAATTAAAAAATACAATCGATTCTAGTCGCCCCTTCCAAAAGGTAGTTTTCGTGTGGAGAAGAATGGGCAAGAAACTCCACCGTTACCTTTTTTAAAATGTTTTACAAGTTTTTGTATACATTCATTATATAATTATACTAGCGACCCACCCCGGCTTCGCACGGGTGTATTTAATAAATATAAATGTACTTAATTAAATAATTAATAATTTTAATTTAATGTTTTTTTTAACTTGCCGCCTGCCGCCGATACCGCAGCAACCGCTATGTCCCTGCATTTTAAACCTGTAATATCTTCGAAAATATTAATTTAAATAACATGCTGTAAAAGGCCATATTGATTTATATTAAATGCACAATGTATTTAAGGTACTTAATTGGATAAAGATTAATGCTGTATTGCTTAAAATGGCTTCGTAAATAAGCCATCATTTCTCGTAAAAAGTATAGGAAAAAAAATGCTTATTGTGAGTTATCCCTAAGAGATAGACATATACCAATGCGGACTTTTTTTAGACCTTTTTAAGGTGTACAATACTGTAGTATATTATTTTGATGTATCTCATAGAATTCAGCCAGCGTTTGCAATGTAAGCACAAAAAAAGGGTTTATTTTCGACATCACATTAGAAACCTCTAAAATTATCAGTGTTTCTCTACTATATTATACATGTATTATACATATAAACCTTCCTCTTGAATCACTTTATCTATTAAAAAAAAACCGCATCAAAATCCGTTGCGTAGTTTTAAAGAATTAAGCATACATAGGGATATAGGGACAGAGAAAGCGACTTTGTTTTATACTATGTAGTGATGTGAAGACGATGCACCTAAAATAAAATTTAGTCTACCACAAATTTAGTCTACCACAAATTTAGTCTATCACAAATTTAGTCTACCACAAATGGTAAAAAGAATTAAAAATATAACAAAGACTGGTAAATCAATTATGTGATAGATACATGGTACTCACATATTTACTTAATTAAAAGAAGACCTCTAAAATGTATTTATTAAAACCTGTTGATTATGAAATAAATAAACTTAAACTCGACGTATTAACAATGAAACTTCTATTGTGTCTCACTCAGTGTCCTTCAATGTGTTAAATAACCTCGAATATGAATTACATGAATCCCAGACTACACACCCAAGGTCACCCCACCACAAATTAAGTACCCAAGGGAAAACAGGCATAAAGCTTTTTCAAATCTTTTGACTCGAGAAGTCCAATCCAATTTTATTTAAGACCTTAATTCGTAATGAGATCGGGTGAGAGATTAGCTTTATGTCTAAATTAAATTGAGATTACTTATAGCTAAGTATCAAATTGGTCTAGGCTGAAATAACTTGGAAATCTAGTAGAATTAAGGCTGTACATTATAATATTATTATGACAGTGACGTCAGTTAGCACGTTAATCCGTTGGTCCCGGCTGCCAATCGTGGATCTTCGGCAGTCGTTACGGGTCGACAGAAGCCCGACAGTCTGACAACCAGCCTTACCAAAAGTTATCGTATTACCCAGTAACTTGGTTATGGAGGTCAGATAGGCAGTCGCTCCATGTAAAATACTGGTATTCAGCTGCATCCTTATCGGATGCCGACTCCAACATAATTGCTATTTATATCATGACTGGCGTCAGTTAGTGGGTATTTGTTCGTATGCCTCGAATCATATTTAGATTAACATCCAACATGATATTGATTTACAAATTGCAAAAAAGGTAATTTGAATTTCGCGGGCTATCCTTCCTGACGCTTTCGGCTTAAGCCAATTTCTTACAAATCCAAAAGTTCACTCTGAATTATTGTTACAAAGAAATCCTTTCCATCATCACATAAATTGGCATCACTTAAAACTCTGCCTACCCTCGAATCGTGAGCGGCATCCATAATTCATAAGGAGTAATACTTTCTGATGCGTCGCGCGTCATAATGCTCGACTGAGATCTGAGAAGAAAGAATACGGGTTTTGCTATTATTATTTCGAGACGTCAACAGAATAGTTATCACTGAATTATAGTAATGTTTAAATAATGAATCATCTTAAACATCCATAATCAGCATCATTATTATTATTATTATTATTTTTTTTTTTTCTCTCATTTTCTTTTTGTAAAACATATTGTACAATTGTTTGTTTTTCCCAAATAAATAAATAAATCATTAAAAGCATCATTCATTATATTCGAAGACATGTGACGTATACCAACCCGCTTTGGGTCTGCGTGGTAGATGGTACTCCTGCATAGAAGCCGAATTTGAACCACCCGATGCACTTTGTGATACTTACAATATTTTTTTTTACCTTGGCCAGAGGCTAAGCCATTCAACGTGGTAATGCCGCCAGTCTCTTGGGTACATTACCAGTCGACAGCGATGCGGATGAATTTTTCGACGCTTTATTTTAGTTTGTTTTTTTTTTTTATTTACTTAAGTTAAGATTTAATTTTGTTATTTTCTTTTTATTAAATATTAGGTTAATTGAATTAATTAAATAAAAAAGTATTTCAAAGATTATCAAATAATAAACTAAAAACACTTTCTAGAATAATAAATAAAAAAAATCCTATTACTGACCGGCACATTTTAGCAAAAAAAATATTTAAAAGACAAAAGATAATCACTTATACCATAGTCCATTAATGTCTCTCAATATTTATTAAGTCATGCGACCGAACTCGACACCCGTCTCAGCTGGCAAGGTCGTCATATAAGGTTTTTAGTCTGAGGACAAGTGTCTTCATTGGAATCTCGTTTAATACTGCTCAATCATATAGTGCAATCGTTTGTATAGGTATTGAGATTCATGAGCTTACATACTCTCTTACATACTACCACTGATATATATTGAAACATATATTGAAAATATTTATATCATTTTAATTCATTGACTGTCCTATTTAATAAGTACTTTCGTTGAGAGAGGGCCTGAAACACAGGTTTAAATAAACCTAGATCAGGCAACGCACTATATTACCCTCTAGAGTTCTACTTTTGTCTGTAATCTCATATTTGCCATACCATAGTTTATATCCAGATTATTATAATTCTATTATAGGCCTAGATTAATATAATTATACTATTGAACCATATGTACACTTTTTTGTAAACTTATTATTTCAATAAATTTTTATTGATTTATTATTTACTAGCGGTCCGTCCCGGCTTCGCACGGGTGAAAAAAAAAGAAAAAAAATAGCCTATAATAATCAGTGATAACGTAGCATTCAAATGGTGAAAGAATTTTTAAAATCGGTCTAGTACTTTTTGAGCCAATTCGTTACAAACATACATACAAATATTTCCTCTTTATAATATTAGTATAGATTTACTGCCTCTCTAAGAGAGGAGGCAGCACTGGGAATATTAGGGGCTAATTATGCATCATCATCAATGCTGCCGAAAAATAATATTCACTGCCAGATCTAGACCAAAAAATTTATACAGTGTTAAAAACATAACCCGAAAAACTTTAAGACGTGCTTTAGACCATCGAACTGAACAACTTTCACTATGGGACCAACTCTGAACACACGAAAAAAAAAACAGATGTTTCATACATTTGCTGATTTTTTTTTCGTGATTTTAGAATTAGTCCCATAGTGAAAGTTGTATGACCAATTCGGCCTACAGCAGTCCACTGCTGGACAAAGGCCTCTCCAATTGCACGCCATTCAGCTCGATTCTCAACAACTCTCATCCAGCTGCTACCAGCCACTCTGTGAAGATCGGCGCTCCAACTAGCCTGAGGGCGTCCTAACTTACGTTTGCTGATATAGGCTGATGATGACCAAATCGGACATACACAAGCGACAAGCTTCTCTTAATATAAAACCTCCTTCGTTCTACGATCTGTAATGACCAATCGTCTCGTGATGAAATTCTTTTTGTTTCGACCTCCTGACCTGACCTTGAACAACGTCAAGGTCACATTTCTAGATCATAATAATCTTAGGCTTCGAGTTATCTCTTGGCGTTGATATGACACAGTTCTAAGTTATTTTATTGGTAAGAAAGAAAAATATAGTTCATTAGTTACATTATTTTTATTGCGGCTGGAAGTCTTCCAAACTGTATTTGGGCCACGGAGGCCAGTCTCACAGGAGACTAGGCTTCGGCGCGGGAGATATTATAGTGCACATGACAGGTGCACCCCCTCTTCCCTCACTCTCATAATTCGATGGGACGGCAATCCGACACGACCGGAGAGAGATCAGGCGCAGGACCAACGGTTTAAAGTGCTTTTCGAGGCACGGAGGGGTCTATTCGTGGATCTTTGACAGTTGTTACCGGTCGTCAGAAGCCCGAAAGTCTGACAACCAGTCTTACCAAGCTGGTATCGTATTACCCAGTAACTGGGTTGTGGAGGTGATATAGGCAGTCGCTCCATTTAAAATACTGGTATTCAGCTGCATCCGGTTAAACTGGAAGCCGACCCCAACATATTTGGGAAAAGGCTAGGCAGATGATGATGATGAGTAGAATTGGTGATTTCAGACCTCATTCAGCATTCTCCTAAACCTTGGGTTCACCAACATTAAAGTCAACTGATTAAATTTTTATTGAAATTTCCTTAGGGAATGGAGGTGGTTCGAATGTTGGTGAATACGTAGGCGTTAGTACTCTCGGATCGACGAACGCTCCTGACCGGGAAAAATCTAAAAAAAGTTCCGTTCGTCAATAATGTGAACGAATGAAACTTTTTCACTGTTGACGAGAACGTGTTACTGATTGGGAATATTCGCGGACCGATAGATACGTAGGTATATTCGCGGACCGATAGATACGTAGGTATATTCGCGGACCGATAGATACGTAGGTATATTCGCGGACCGATAGATACGTAGGTATATTCGCGGACCGATAGATACGTAGGTATATTCGTCACTAAGGCTTCATGTTATTTTAATACCAATTTAGGGCTATTAGGTAGTTTCAACCTTATAATAATAATAGTAATTATTATTTATTTCAGATTTCTTACATCCATATTTGTTAGTACACTTGCAAGCTTACAAACTAGTGTTAGTAATAAGTAATAGTATTAATTGATTGAGCTATAATACGAGTAATAACAATTTAATTAAATAATATATAATAATAAAATTTTTATCCTATTTAATTAAACAGTAAGAGGCAGGTCCGGGTGGAATCCCCGATGATGGTGACAAATCACTATACGACTGCATGCAGCTGTATCCAGCGAGCCAGCATCGGAGAGTCCCACCGGTCCGCCAGCACGCGCAGGATGGTGTTGGGACTGTCGCGCGTGCGGCGCATGATAGAAGCGCACCGTTTGCGCATGATGGCCGCGAAGCCGTCTTATGCAAGTTTCAATTTACTGGGAGTTTTTATTAAAATTCATAAGTAAATATGGCGCCAACTTATACCTTTGCTTGTTTTTTCACTACAAGTACCAAGATTAGGACGTGTTAAAACATGGACATGATAACAATGCATAATGTTCCCACTGCTGGGACACAGGCCTCCTCTCTGTGAGAGGGAGTGGGCAGTAATCCACCACACGGGCCCAATGCGGGTGGATGAAACACATCTTCGAATTTTTGATTCTAACACATGCCGGTTTCCTACAGGTAATAAAACCTACTTACCCCAAATAAAAGATTTATACAAACTAAGCAGACATATTGGTCTGTCCTATGCGTAACTTAGACTTGTAATGTACTCATATTTATGAATTACTTCACAGCTCTCAAATTAATAATAAACACTCTCTCCTAATGATTACAATGAATAAATAATAATTCGGGATGTATTTAATAGCACTAAACTTGATGAAAACAACTATAAAATTGAATATCAGCACTTTAAAATAATAATACATCTATAATTTAATGTTAACACTTTAATAAACATAAACCAAATTTACAAAATTATGTCACACTATGAAGTAATAATTATGTACAACATAATTAAAATATCTACAAAAATAATGGCTTGCACTATAACTGTGTCGAAAACCAACTTCTATGGCAGGTCATAGATGGTTTACAAGCTTCTAGTGGAAACCATTATTTTTATAGTTTATTACTTTATTCAATAAAATTTTTTGCCATACAACGTGGCAATGCTGCCAGTATTTTGGGCACTTTTCCTGTTGACAGCGATGCGGACGAATATTTTGATGCCCTTTGATTATTTCTTATTATTTTTTAAAAAGAAAATGCAGGACACCGACTTCCGAAATTAATTTTTCATTTTAAAGCTAAACATTTTAAAGTTTTTTTTTTTAAGTGCGCTTATGTATTCCCTTTAATAAACTACAGGTAGTTACAGACAGCAAAAATGTCGGATAAAGTACAAACAAAACAAATGTGTGCTGTCAACGTGACGCATACGAGTGACATTATCTAATTCGCCTGACGTGGTCTGACGTCGCCTGACGTCGCCTGACGTGTGCTCAACATACATTATGACTTTTATTATTTATGAAACACAGGCACAAATTATATTTTGAAATGTAGGTACTTACGGAATTTCATTGCCATTTTCGTGATTTTTCTGATTTTTTATGATTGATTATGTAGGCAGGAATACATAGAGTTTTTGTTAAAGCATCACTTAAGTATTTTGATTTAAGTTTGCCCGATTAGTTTGGAACTCAATCAGCGCAGTCAGTCATGAGTGGGTTACGTGGTGAGGTCACGAATCGAATCAATATCAAACGATAATCCAAATAAAATGCACACAACAGTTAATAATGATGAGTAGCAGTGGTGACCAAGTAGTAACGGTAACAGTGGTGGCCAAGTAGTAACGGTAACAGTGGTGGCCAAGTAGTAACAGTGGTGGCCAAGTAGTAACGGTAACAGTGGTGGCCAAGGAGTAACGGCTGTGACTTACAAGTTGTAGGTCGTAGGTTCGAACCAGACAAAAGTTGTTCATAATTATGAGTACAATGATCCACACGTGATACACGTGATTTCTACACTAATACTAGCTGACCCCGCAAACGTCGTTTTGTAAAAAAAAAAAAAGATAGTAGCCGATTCTCAGACCTACTGAATATGCATATAAAATTTCATAAAAATCGGTGAAGCCGTTTCGGAGGAGTATGATAACTAACACTGTGACACGAGAATTTTATATATTAGATACTAATACTAATTTATTACATATTTTTTCTATAAGTAGTAATACTAATCTATAATATTATAAAGAGGAAAGATTTTTCGTTTGTTTTTACCGATTAGGCTCCGAAACTGCTGGACCGATTTTAACCATTTTTATTAGCTAAATTATCAGGAAGCAACATAGGCTATTGTTAATTTTTTTTAGAGCTCATTAAGAAAATTGCAATAATGTAACCCGAAGTAGCAAAATTTTGTTTATAAAATTAATTATTTAGCGTGCACTGAGAAAACTATTGATGATACATAAAAATATGGACTACATGATTAAAGTGCTCATTATTACCTCCAAAAAAAATCCGCGAGAGAATATATCTACAATTGTGACTTAACTAACATAGTTAAGTTTCAATAGTAGCTTTTGTGTTCTAAAATTTAATTAGATCGCCGATAGAAATAAAAGTTGGTTACATTCATATCGCAGTATTAATTCTTATTCAAATAAGTAGTTTTATCAACAAGAGTATTTATGTAGCAGTAAAATACTTTTTAATTCATTCGAATCGGACATTTAATTTCGAAGTTATCACGAGTATAAAAATGCAATACGCGAACCGTTCGACGCCGAACGCTCAATTTGCGCACCAATATGAGAACAAATATAGTTGCTAACTTGGAGAAGGAAAATTTCCTTCTACAAAAAAATGTAAACTGTAATATTAGATAATGGAATAGGTCAAATTTTTATGTACGTTTGCCCCGCACGGCCCCGCTGAATTTGCGATTTAGGTGTGCACCAATGCAATGTACTCGCCTCTAGGAGTATATATACCGGTTTCTTTTTCAATGTACACACAGCTCCAAAGAAAACTCACCCCCAAGAAATTTATAAAAAGCGACATCTATAATATAAAAGACTACTACGATGTTTACGTGCGCGCCATCTCTGTGACAGCAATGTAGTTAGTGTTCTGTAGCTATTGACATCGATTCCACAAGTAAACGCGCAAGATCCCATTTATCAATAAATCGTTTACGTTAGTGATACAAGATTGTCACGCGCTAACCAACATCAGTATATTTAGGCAGTCCTGGTGGTAACTGTGGGGCAGTAGGGCGATAACGGGGTTTTGCGGGTTGAGAGGGGAAGTAGGTGCTTTTAGGGCGATCTTTCGAAATAAAAGAGATTCACTTTTATATGTAGTGTTATTTATTATTGTTATGGTAATATTAATATGTTAACCTATTCTAAATTAACAAATATTTATTTACTGATTTATACTTAACTGATGATTTAGTTTTGATAATTTCACAAGAGAACCAACATGTTACTCACGTTTGCAACAAACAGAACAACAATTTACATTTACCTACTTAACTATAAAAACTTAACTGTAACTTGTGGGGTCAAACCTATACTAATAACGGAGTGGGTAACCTTCACTTTCTATAACTTCTTCTAATCTTGATCTCATTCCATTTACCATATTAAAACAAATGTCACTTAATCGCATTAATTCCCAAGTTCTCATAACCTCTTCATCTAAATTTTGTCGAGTTCTTACTTTACTTGAGTCCCAATTAAGAACCATTTGACCCCACAAATTTTCGATCGGGTTTAAGTCATGGCTTTTAGATGGCCAATCAATCAGAGTTATGTCCTTTTGAGTAGAAAACCACTCCATAACCAGTCTTGATCGATGCACCGAACTATTATCTTGAATAAAATAAATATTATGTCCATCAGAGTATACGTTGCGCACTGTTGGAATCATCACGTCTTTTAAGATCTCCAAGTATCGTTCGCCATTCATTCGAGAGCCGACTTCAACAAGCTCTCCAGGACCCGCCGAAGACATCCATCCCCAATATCCTGAAAACACGCAAAAGTTTTATTACTTTACCTTATAAAAAACAATGTCATGTCTTGCCGTGTGGGTTCTTTATCAGTTTCGTTTTGCAAAGTCTATAAATAAAATAATGATCACAACGCTAATGAATCATAACTTAACAAATAAATAGTATGTATATTTTAATCAAGTGAGTAGTGTTAATATTTAATTATGTTAACCATTGCTTACCCAGCGATAACCTGCCACTAGTGCTCAAAGGTAAAATATTTTGAGAGTTGTAACGTTCGCCTGGTCTTCTCCACAGTATTTTACGTCCATCTTTATTGGATTTAAGCGTCTTTTCGTCGGAAAATATGACTATTTCATTTTCCCAATCTAAATTCATATATTGGGTTGCAAATCTTATCCTGGCTTGACGATGAGCTTCGGTTAGTTTAATTTTTTTGGCTGGTTTATAATTATGGATCCCAGCTGCATGTAAATGTCTTCGGACAGTGGTAAGCGAAATGCCATGTCTTATAGCACTAGATCGGTTGGTTGTGAAAGGATCCGTGGTATGGCTATTAACAATATCACGATGACGGCTGGATTGATTTGTGTAAGCAATCGGACGTGGCCCTTGGCGGTTACACTTCACTTCACCAGTTTCTTTATACCGTCGCACCCACAAACGAACTGTGTTTCTCTATAAGGAAGTAAATTAAAAAGTTAGATTTCAAATGGAAAAAAAAATGAAAATATAAACAGATTTTATTTTAGATTACACTTACGTCGACGTTTAATTCTCGAGCAATACTCTTTATACTTTGATTTTGTTCCCAAAGGACGATTATTTTCACTTTTAAAAAGTTACTCAATTGAGGCATGATTTTATTGTAATTATTTTATTGTAATTATAAGTCGATATTCGAACAACACAAGCAGACGAGTAATTATGCTATGATGCGTTGTCATGTTTCACTTAACAAAATTAAAAGCTTACCCTCAATTTTCTTCATTATGATTCTTAAACATATCGATAAATTTCACAGCTGTGTTAAGTTACTGATTGGCGCAGCGGTATAACAGCTTGACTCGTGACTTATAAGCTCCAGGGTCAATTCTCACTGCGACCCAAAGATTTGATTAAATTTTTAAATTCTGTTGTGAGTTTTTAGAAATTTATAAAATAAAGTGTAATGTTTGTGGAACACGTTAGGAAGTTTAAAAATATCAATAGGTAGGATAATGACATATGGGTATGGGTATAATAATATGGATATTACATACCTAGCGGTCGCTTGCATGAGCGCCGTCAGTATTTTATTTCTAGTTAGAATATCTTAGCAGTTTCGTTGATTTCACAGAGATGGCGCGCTTTTATACATTTCTAGCTAGGGGGTGAGGTTTCTCTGGAGCTGTTTGTACCTCTGTACTTTTGAAGAAATATGCATAAAAAGGGGGCCGTGCCAGCCAAACGTTTTCAGCACGGCCCCTGTGTAACTTGAAAAATATAAAGCGTATTAAAAAGGTTCCTAAACTCAAGGAATGTACTCTATTAACACGTTATATGTACCGTAACAGATATTGTGAATTCGTAATAACAAATAATATATAGATGTGGAAAGGGGGCCGTGCTGGAAAAAAAAATATAAGAAAATATCTAAAAAAGACAAAACAACCTTAGCCAAAAACTATTAAAATATAATTGATGTTTGGCAAGTAACATATGTACCGCATTGGTTTCTCTTACAACTTGCAAAATTTAATAATATTTTAGTTTATTCAGCACGGCCCTCTATAGTTGCCTATATCTTTTTAAATATGACATGTTTGTTTACAAAATTCGACTTCCTAAATTATGTATAGGAGTACATTCGTTCCCAATAAATTGCGATTCTGCTGTATTAGTACTTTAAAAGATAAATTGGATCAAAAATATCATATAATACAACTGATAGGGTGACCATGGTTCCATATATTAGGTACATATATTCTAAGGCCGCCCATTGTATGTTTTGTAGTAATAAGTGTTTTTCTTGTTATGTATTTTCTGGTGTACAATAAAGTATATATAATTAAATCACAGATATATTTCCAATAAATCACACGGATTGAACCGTACATTACAATAAAATTACAGATTCATTACATTTCACAGATTAGTTCGTTTACCTATAGAATAATCACAGAAAACTATAACTATGTGTCACTAACACTACAGAGCTTAAAAGGCTTTGAAAAATCACAGGTACGTTTCCAACAATTCACATCGATTGAAGTACATATATTACAATAATACTACTTACATTAATCACATTAATATTATTTGGAATAATCACAGGCAACTAATTCAACCTACGTAATCATAGTAGTGTTTCAAGCAACTGTAATAATTAGAATATTGTTATTATTTTTACATAATTATAAAACATCAAAGATCACTCGCGAATCATATTTAGATTAACATACGACCTGACGCTGACCTGCAATTGCAAAAAATCGTATGAAAATTTGTATTTCGCGGGCTACACTGAAGCAAATACCAATAAGTAACGTCATACTCATAAGTAACGTCTAATTTTATAAACGTCTAATATACCTATGGTAGGTATACGCCTATAAAGTTAGGTTTTGTGATTTAAGAATTCTAACCTTAGACTTAATCAAGAAATGATTACGCAACAAGCAATTACTTCTATTGTATACGGGTGTAAGACTTAGCACACTCTCGCTTACACTTCACTGTGCCGTGAGCGGGTGCTTCATACATTTTGATATTTTTAAATTTCATTAAATAAACCTAGTACTTAAGTAAATTGATTTTAGTACATATCAAATCCGTTTCTTAAGTACAAATAAATTATATGATTACTTTTAACTACCTGTTTATTAACATTCCATTTCCGTGCTTGAAATAGAATTCACTGCTCAACGACACGTAGAAAACACGTGAATACTGAAATGAATGGAGCAATGTTTACATTTACTGCCGTAGGTATATTGTGCGCGTAAAGATGTGACTGATCAATAAACACTCGAGCGCAACTGCGCAACATGAAGTAACCGCGACAGCAGTGCCACTTCAAAAATCACGGTAGCGTCAGTGAACTAATAGCGACCGCACAGGACAAATTTTAACTGATTTAATTCCCTGAAAAGATGTCATCGCTAATATTGATTTTCAAGAAAAAAAAAACAAATTGTAAAAAAAGAATGTTTATTTCAATGTAGTCACATAATTTAATTATTTATTATTATTTATTTATTTATATATACTTTATTGTCCACCAGAAAATACATAACAAAAAAAACACTTATTACTACAAAACATACAATGGGCGGCCTTAGAATATATGTTCCTAATATATGGAACCATGGTCACCCTATCAGTTGTATTATATGATATTTTTGATCCAATTTATCTTTTAAAGTACTAATACAGCAGAATCGCAATTTATTGGGAACGAATGTACTCCTATACATAATTTAGGAAGTCGAATTTTGTAAACCAAATAGTTAAATACCAAAAATACCATATTTGTGTAGTTAAATACTAAAAACCGGACTACCTTTATGACAAGTTGAGTTGGTTGGCCAGTAGACGAGAATGTGGTAGAAGACAATGCTCGCAGCAACTCTCGACCCAGTCGCATAGTACTGCCGCTTTTAGAGGTAGCTTCCGTTACGCGGCTTCCAAAGTGTGGAATAATCTGCCACCACCTATTCGAGCAATCAACACGATCGATACATTTAAAAGACGCCTGCGGCAGTACCTCACAGATGCGCAACGGAAGCTAGACATGACCAATGTAAACGTTTCATTGATATGAAGTTATAGAACTTATCTATTATTATATTACGTATTGGCCACACCATTTTATTTTATTTTATTTTTTTTTTCATCCTTAAACACCACTATATTACTATCTATAATTATTTTTAAATTAATATTTAATCGGTTTTTTTATTATTTTTTGTCATTTGGTTTTTTTTTATTATTCGCTACACTTTAACTATTTATTTTTATATTTAAATATCTACACAAATCATAAAACTCGTAACATAGGGTCCAGTTGAAAACCAGCGTCAGGCATTAGTTGTCTGACATTTATGCTGAACTGGGCCTATTTGGCGCAGCCGTGAGGCACACAATACTATTTTAAGTTTTTTTTGTTATTGTTTTTGTGTGCCTTACTTAACCTGGGTCAAATAAACTTATTTTCTTTCTTTCTTAAACAAACATGTCATATTTAAAAAGATATAGGCAACTATAGAGGGCCGTGCTGAATAAACTAAAATTGGTTTATTTTTTAAATTTTGCAAGTTGTAAGAGAAACCAATGCGGTACATATGTTACTTGCCAAACATCAATTATATTTTAATAGTTTTTGGCTAAGGTTGTTTTGTCTTTTTTAGATATTTTCTTATATTTTTTTTTCCAGCACGGCCCCCTTTCCACATCTATATATTATTTGTTATTACGAATTCACAATATCTGTTACGGTACATATAACGTGTTAATAGATCATTCCTTGAGTTTAGGAACCTTTTTAATACGCTTTATATTTTTCAAGTTACACGGGGGCCGTGTTGAAAACGTTTGGCTGGCACGGCCCCCTTTTTATGCATATTTCTTCAAAAGTACAGAGGTACATTGAAAAAGAAACCGGTATATATACTCCTAGAGGCGAGTACATTGCATTGGTGCACACCTAAATCGCAAATTCAGCGGGGCCGTGCGGGGCAAACGTACATACATTTTTCACAGCTTAGAACTTCTTATTAATGCTGTTTATCCCGAAATCGAAAATCTACCTACAAGAAACTACAATTACCTTTGTTCCAGAGCAATAGTAACAGCATAAAATGATTCGGTTAATGAAATTAACGATATTATACTACAAAAAGCAACATAGCCACGAGTACATCGACGCAGTGTGCAACATCAAGGACCCACTACCATCAAAAATGTTTAAACTCCTTAAATCCATCTAGTCTGCCGCCACACACACTAAAGTTAAAAATTGGAACACCCGTAATGATATCACACGTATATTATAAGGTGAAAGGTTGTGAGTGTGTATGTTTGTCTCTTCTTCACGCTTAAATGGCTGGACCAATTTTGATAAAATTTTCTATGGAGGTAGCTAAGACTCTGGATTAACATATAGGCTACTTTTTATCCCTATATTCTCACAGGATCGAAACTTATGCGGGTGTAACCGCCGAGCGCAGCTAGTTAAGAAATATTAACCATCCAAGGCTGTGTGATGGCACAAGAGTTTTAATCAAAGAACTTCGACAACTTGTAGCCACCATCATTACCGGGTCCACAGCTGGGCAGCTCGTACACATTCCGCGTATTCTAATGATACCGACGGATCTGCCTAAATCGTTTAAGAGGCTGCAGTTCCCGGTTAAAGTGTCATTTGCACTAACAATTAATAAGTCCCAGGGATAAAAATTTTCACTGGTCGGCATCGATTTAAGAAAAGAGTGCTTCTCCTATGGGCAAGTATTTTATGTTAGCCTGTCTTGCATGGGATCTCCGGAAAATCAATTTATTTTGCTTCAAACGAATAGCACATCAAATATACTTTACAGAAAAGCCTTTCAATGATTCTTTATTGGTATTTACATTTCATTCTTATTTTATTTATTTTTTACCCGACTGTAAATGTCTATTAACTACTGTTGGAATATAAGTTGGAATGCAAACTTTATCGATATAGCTTTTCTTCCTTTGTATCTGTCACTCTTTGATATATGTCCTGTCAATGGCGTGCTCCTCACTTATAATATACCATGTTATATATTGTCTAGTGTTTCTATTTATTTCAACAACTACTCTCAAATTACGATGTTTATCTTTTATTTATTTTTTACATACTTCTTTGACATAATCTTTTTTATTATTTGACATTATATGCAAACAATTTTAATTTTCAACTCTTTATTGGTGGTTGTAACAGACATCATATCACTTGGTTTTAATAGGTTTTCATATTTTATTTATCCTTTTGATAGATTCTTATTTTGTAAATGTGAGGACTTTGTAGGCCTTGTAGACTTTAGATCTGTAGACCATTTTTTATTTTATCAAATACCTGGTACTTGTTAATAGGCCTACGCTGTCCTCCCATACCTTCTGTATTTTGAAAACATTATAAAAGGCAATTATTTTTAAAAGAGTAACCATGGAGGTTCTTGCAAGTTCTTCTCGATAGGCCTTTCTTCTCAGAGTAGTCAGATAGGAAACGCCGACCTCATCTCGTTTTAAAAAAATATGATTGACGTGTAAAAGTGTTTGTACAAACCTACTTACAGAAATAAAATCATTTATCATTTATCATTTATGATAGGAAACGATCAAATGGAACCGTGCGCTTAGATTCTGATGTTTCATAAGTGCCCATGTAGACTTATGTGAAATAAAATATTTTGATTTTGATTAACTGTAGAAAGGTTCATTTTATTTAGTTATATTTTCCATTTTTGTTGTCTTCATCCAACATGTATCTGTAAATTAAATGTTAGCAGTAAAACATTTTATTACTGTGTCTCTATTAATCAAATCCTACTCTAATATATTGAAAGTTTTTGTTATTATGTACCTACATAATATATTTGTTACTTCTTCACGCAAAAACTAATGAACCGATTGCGATGAAACTTGATAGGTACATAGCTCTTACCTATAGCTGTTACTTTTTATCCCAATACTCCCACGGAATCGAAACTTACGCCGGTAAAACCGTGGGGCGCTGCTAGTACCTAAATAAAAACCTTCAGGCATAAAGGGCGTGACATATTTCGCTTACATATTAATGCAATGGTGAGTAATGTTCACATAGCTGTCACTCGAAGACACAATTGATAAACTAGCACTATCGAAGTAAAATAAATAAACAGTTAATTACTAAAAACGGTAACAAAACCTTGGTCAGCAAAACGACCGCGAACAACCCACATAATATAACAAGCTTACTTCACCATACTTTATCAAACCTTAAAACGACCACGAGCAAAACCACAACATAAGCAAGGTGCACATTACCCGATGATGTCCCACTATATACCGGCCAGACTGTGTGTCCTCGCTTTATTTCCTGTGGGAACCCGTTCTCCAGTACTAGCATTACTATTGATTTTCGATTGATATTAGTTTTGATGTAGCTTCCAGATGTTCCGTTCGTAAACAAGTTTAGTGTGTGCTGTTTATTTAGCGGCGAGTAGGATGTTCGATATTAGATAATGTTTTATTCAGAATCTTTAGAAATTGTGGCTAACGTTTGGGGATGTACAGACGCCAGCACATCAAGCTACTAGAATCTGTCAAATTACTTTAAGAGATTTTCAACTTTATCGTTAATAAGGTTCAAATTTTATTGAAAAAAAATTACAGTTTCGGGTGGCTTGATGGGCTGGGATTATTTTATTACAAGAAAAGCTTCTTGCGAAAAATCTATTCTGAGAAAAAAAAACTACTTATTCTTACAATTCTATCTCTTAGCAGCGAGACAATTATAAAAATATACCTATCAGCCTCCGGCTGAGAGTTGCTGTTCCATTTTAAAGCTTTTGGATTCAATTAGCCTAGCCTTTTCCCAACTATGTTGGGGTTGGCTTCCAGTCTAACCAGATGCAGATGAATACCAGTGTTTTATATGGAGCGACTGCCTATTTGACTTCCACAACCCAGTTATTGGGTAATACGATATCACTTGTTAAGATTGGTTGTCAGACTTTCGGGCTACTGACTACCCGTAACGACTGTCAAAGATCCACGAATGACAGCCAGCACCTTCGGCTTAACGTGCTTCCGAGGCACGCAGGGGTCTCGGTATGAAAAGATGGTTACCCATCCACAGACCAACCGCGGCAAGAGTAGCTTAACGTGATCGATCGACCTGTGTGGCTGTTATTATTTCACCACTTGCCCTTTAAATCTACTTCCTTCAATGTTACTTGTTATAATTTGTTGACCAAGATAACGATGACTACGGGTGAGACAAAAGATTTCTGTGGTGTTAAGGTAAAAGGGGATAAGTCATAAATATTGAAAAAATGACTTATCCCCTTTTACCTTAACACCACAGATTTTTTATTAGATTATATTGCTGAACTGGGAATTTGTAAATCATCTACAACTGACCACAACCATCACCAAAAATATTATGTACATTTGCCCCGCACGGCCCCGCTGAATTTGCGATTTAGGTGTGCACCAATGCAATGTACTCGCTTCTAGGAGTATATGTACCGGTTTCTTTTTCAATGTACCTCTGTACTTTTGAAGAAATATGCATAAAAAGGGGGCCGTGCCAGCCAAACGTTTTCAGCACGGCCCCCGTGTAACTTGAAAAATACAAAGCGTATTAAAAAGGTTCCTAAACTCAAGGAATGTACTCTATTAACACGTTATATGTACCGTAACAGATATTGTGAATTCGTAATAACAAATAATATATAGATGTGGAAAGGGGGCCGTGCTGGAAAAAAAAAATATAAGAAAATATCTAAAAAAGACAAAACAACCTTAGCCAAAAACTATTAAAATATAATTGATGTTTGGCAAGTAACATATGTACCGCATTGGTTTCTCTTACAACTTGCAAAATTTAAAAAATAAACCAATTTTAGTTTGTTCAGCACGGCCCTCTATAGTTGCCTATATCTTTTTAAATATGACATGTTTGTTTACAAAATTCGACTTCCTAAATTATGTATAGGAGTACATTCGTTCCCAATAAATTGCGATTCTGCTGTATTAGTACTTTAAAAGATAAATTGGAACAAAAATATCATATAATACAACTGATAGGGTGACCATGGTTCCATATATTAGGTACATATATTCTAAGGCCGCCCATTGTATGTTTTGTAGTAATAAGTGTTTTTTTTGTTATGTATTTTCTGGTGTACAATAAAGTATATATAAATAAATAAATAATAATAAATAATTAAATTATGTGACTACATTGAAATAAACATTCTTTTTTTACAATTTGTTTTTTTTTTCTTGAAAATTAATATTAGCGATGACATCTTTTAAGGGAATTAAATCAGTTAAAACTTCAGCGTCAGTGAACTAATAGCGACCGCACAGGACGTGCGGTCGCTATTAGTTCACTGACGCTACCGTGATTTTTGAAGTGGCGCTGGTGTCGCGGTTACTTCATGTTGCGCAGTGGCGCTCGAGTGTTTATTGATCAGTCACATCTTTACGCGCACAATATACCTACAGCAGTAACTGTAAACATTGCTCCATTAATTTCAGTATTCACGTGTTTTCTACGTGTCGTTGAGCAGTGAATTCTATTTCAAGCACGGAAATGGATTGTTAATAAACAGGTAGTTAAAAGTAATCATATAATTTATTTGTACTTAAGAAACGGATTTGATATGTACTAAAATCAATTTACTTAAGTACTAGGTTTATTTAATGAAATTTAAAAATATCAAAATGTATGAAGCACCCGCTCACGGCACAGTGAAGTGTAAGCGAGAGTGTGCTAAGTCTTACACCCGTATACAATAGAAGTAATTGCTTGTTGCGTAATCATTTCTTGATTAAGTCTAAGGTTAGAATTCTTAAATCACAAAACCTAACTTTATAGGCGTATACCTACCATAGGTATATTAGACGTTTATAAAATTAGACGTTACTTATGAGTATGACGTTATTTATGGGTATTTGCTTCAGTGTAGTCCGCGAAATACAAATTTTCATACGATTTTTTGCAATTGCAGGTCAGCGTCAGGTTGTATGTTAATCTAAATATGATTCGCGAGTGATCTTTGATGTTTTATAATTATGTAAAAATAATAACAATATTCTAATTATTACAGTTGCTTGAAACACTACTGTGATTACGTAGGTTGAATTAGTTGCCTGTGATTATTCCAAATAATATTAATGTGATTAATGTAAGTAATATTATTGTAATATAGGTACTTCAATCGATGTGAATTGTTGGAAACGTATCTGTGATTTTTCAAAGCCTTTTAAGCTCTGTAGTGTTAGTGACGCATAGTTATAGTTTTCCGTGATTATTCTATAGGTAAACGTAACTAATCTGTGAAATGTAATGAATCTGTAATTTTATTGTAATGTACGGTTCAATCCGTGTGATTTATTGGAAATATATCTGTGATTTATTTATATATACTTTATTGTACACCAGAAAATACATAACAAGAAAAACACTTATTACTACAAAACATACAATGGGCGGCCTTAGAATATATGTACCTAATATATGGAACCATGGTCACCTTATCAGTTGTATTATATGATATTTTTGTTCCAATTTATCTTTTAAAGTACTAATACAGCAGAATCGCAATTTATTGGGAACGAATGTACTCCTATACATAATTTAGGAAGTCGAATTTTGTAAACAAACATGTCATATTTAAAAAGATATAGGCAACTATAGAGGGCCGTGCTGAATAAACTAAAATATTATTAAATTTTGCAAGTTGTAAGAGAAACCAATGCGGTACATATGTTGTTTGCCAAACATCAATTATATTTTAATAGTTTTTGGCTAAGGTTGTTTTGTCTTTTTTAGATATTTTCTTATATTTTTTTTTCCAGCACGGCCCCCTTTCCACATCTACAGGGTGCATTTGATATCATGGGCATTATTTTAACCTAAGGTACTACTTATGATACTAATTGCATTAGGGCTACTATTACGCAAATCAAAAATATTATTAATGCAAGTATGGAAAACCTTAAAATGTAGTAAGTCATACAAAGTATCGAATTAGTTGCGCTTCTCGATAGCAAATGCGTAGGTACACTACGCCGTACGCGCGTCATTGGGCGTGAATTCTTTGACCCCGCCCGACTCACGTGACATTCGTAAGTTGCCAATGAATTGATTCATAATAAATTCCAATTTTCCCTTCGTACTTTGCCGGCTTAGGACGGTCAAAACTACGTCAACTAACATACATTAAAAAAAAAACATTTACGTACCTAGCTTGTGGATTGTTTTGAAAAAACCTTATTTGTCGGTAAAGTGACAGAGGGTAAACGGGTGCTCTTCCACGAGCTTGTGCATGTGCTGGCACGTGAAAAGACGAAAAATCCAACAGGTTCTGAGTGGTTCTGGTGGAATGAGACCCCGTGAAGGAATAGGGTCGTTCGGGTAGCGCCGATGGAACATTTCACGAGTTCATACTAAATTTCTTGCGCGATCGTAAATTACAACCATTTGTGGGTATTGTTGGTTGGTGTACCTAGCCTGCACATTACGCGGTCGAGGCATCGTGTACACAAACACACACACAACACACAACTACTAAACTAACACTTAATACACTGCAATCCAAGCACCGTATGCCGCGAGCGGCGAGTACGGCGATTACGTCACGGGATCAATAAATCAATTACGCGTCAATGCACCTGCGCAGTCGTTATGACACTGGTTCCGGGTTCGTGACTTCGTGTTGCGGCGGGAAGCATACCCCGCGCGGGGGTGATATTCGTATTTTTGCGAGTGAGGGAGTGGGGCGGAGTGAGTTCAGGGAATCCCGCCGGACGGAATGTCTTGTAGCCCATTGTTATTATTACTTGTAAGGAAAAACCCGCGCGCGCGCAGGTGATGTTTGTTTACATTTCGCTTTGCGCTGTACTGCGCTTTAAGATTTTGATATTTCAACAATTATTGGCGTTAACGAAGTATTTTGTTTTAATTACTTTAAGTGTTTATTTGCAATAATAAGCCTTGTGCAATTTGACTTACTACATTTTTAAGGTTTTCCTTACTTGCATTAATAATATTTTTGATTTGCGTATTAATAGCCCTAATGCAATCAGTATCGTGAGTAGTGCCTTAGGTTAAAATAATGCCCATGACTTCGATTCCACCCTGTATATATTATTTGTTATTACGAATTCACAATATCTGTTACGGTACATATAACGTGTTAATAGAGTACATTCCTTGAGTTTAGGAACCTTTTTAATACGCTTTATATTTTTCAAGTTACACGGGGGCCGTGCTGAAAACGTTTGGCTGGCACGGCCCCCTTTTTATGCATATTTCTTCAAAAGTACAGAGGTACATTGAAAAAGAAACCGGTACATATACTCCTAGAGGCGAGTACATTGCATTGGTGCACACCTAAATCGCAAATTCAGCGGGGCCGTGCGGGGCAAACGTACATAAAATAATGTACATTTGCCCCGCACGGCCCCGCTGAATTTGCGATTTAGGTGTGCACCAATGCAATGTACTCGCCTCTAGGAGTATATGTACCGGTTTCTTTTTCAATGTACCTCTGTACTTTTGAAGAAATATGCATAAAAAGGGGGCCGTGCCAGCCAAACGTTTTCAGCACGGCCCCCGTGTAACTTGAAAAATATAAAGCGTATTAAAAAGGTTCCTAAACTCAAGGAATGTACTCTATTAACACGTTATATGTACCGTAACAGATATTGTGAATTCGTAATAACAAATAATATATAGAAGTGGAAAGGGGGCCGTGCTGGAAAAAAAAATATAAGAAAATATCTAAAAAAGACAAAACAACCTTAGCCAAAAACTATTAAAATATAATTGATGTTTGGCAAGTAACATATGTACCGCATTGGTTTCTCTTACAACTTGCAAAATTTAAAAAATAAACTAATTTTAGTTTATTCAGCACGGCCCTCTATAGTTGCCCAAATTTTTTTTAAATATGACATGTTTGTTTACAAAATTCGACTTCCTAAATTATGTATAGGAGTACATTCGTTCCCAATAAATTGCGATTCTGCTGTATTAGTACTTCAAAAGATAAATTGGAACAAAAATATCATATAATACAACTGATAGGGTGACCATGGTTCCATATATTAGGTACATATATTCTAAGGCCGCCCATTGTATGTTTTGTAGTAATAAGTGTTTTTTTGTTATGTATTTTCTGGTGTACAATAAAGTATATATAAATAAATAAATAATAATAAATAATTAAATTATGTGACTACATTGAAATAAACATTCTTTTTTACAATTTGTTTTTTTTTCTTGAAAATTAATATTAGCGATGACATCTTTTAAGGGAATTAAATCAGTTAAAACTTGTCCTGTGCGGTCGCTATTAGTTCACTGACGCTACCATGATTTTTGAAGTGGCGCTGGTGTCGCGGTTACTTCATGTTGCGTAGTTGCGCTCGAGTGTTTATTGATCAGTCACATCTTTACGCGCACAATATACCCACAGCAGTAAATATAAACATTGCTCCATTAATTTCAGTATTCACGTGTTTTCTACGTGTCGTTGAGCAGTGAATTCTATTTCAAGCACGGAAATGGATTGTTAATAAACAGGTAGTTAAAAGTAATCCTATAATTTATTTGTACTTAAGAAACGGAAATACAAATTTTCATACGTTTTTTTGCAATTGCAGGTCAGCGTCAGGTTGTATGTTAATCTAAATATGATTCGCGAGTGATCTTTGATGTTTTATAATTATGTAAAAATAATAACAATATTCTAATTATTACAGTTGCTTGAAACACTACTGTGATTACGTAGGTTGAATTAGTTGCCTGTGATTATTCCAAATAATATTAATGTGATTAATGCAAGTAATATTATTGTTATATAGGTACTTCAATCGATGTGAATTGTTGGAAACGTATCTGTGATTTTTCAAAGCCTTTTAAGCTCTGTAGTGTTAGTGACACATAGTTATAGTTTTCTGTGATTATTCTATAGGTAAACGTAACTAATCTGTGAAATGTAATGAATCTGTAATTTTATTGTAATGTACGGTTCAATCCGTGTGATTTATTGGAAATATATCTGTGATTTATTTATATGTCGGAGTTGGTTATCAATTACAATAGTGGGTATTATGTTATAAGTCGATTTTCTTGTGATTTTTACTATCAGTTATTGTCTAATAAATCGAAATATAATTTATGTATCACTAATTGATTTTGGCAACTTATTTCGATAAGTGTGACCCATAGTTTTGTTCAAAACAATGATGACATGTTGCTTTAATTTTAAAATGATTAACTTTGTATTATTGTATTATTTTTGATTACTTTATAATGTAAAATCTTATTAGATTTAGCATATTTTGTATCAAGTAAACGCGTGACGTACTTCCGTGCGTCAACGGACAGAGTTGTTATGGAGGGATTGCAAAGTGGGGGCATCGTCCTATAAAGGAGCGTGCACTCGCTAAGCTCTTCAGTCTGTCTTCGGATTTGACTCAATAAAGAGCTCCCTGCTCCCGACAAAACTGTCGGTTTACCTGGTACAGCGCTGCTGTATATTCACATAGCTGTATTTAGCTTGCTTATAGCAAGCGGATACACTGTGCAATTGGGTGGCTTGGCCACTGTACGAACTGTGACTTTAATAGTCTGTTCGCCTAACTGTTTTTACCTGCTTTATCTTTTTATTAATTACCATTTATTTTTATTGTGTACCATTCTTATTGTGTATTGTTAATAAAAACTCTGTAATTGCTTATACAGACTTGTTTATCCCAATACAACGGGAACTCCAAACCCTGACGATATACCGCTCGGCACTCCTGATTCTACATCAGAAGTGGGATTAGGTTTAGCCCAGGAATCGGAAGGTGTTGGTGATCCATGGCGAGTAATGTTAGAGCGTCAGACTCAAAATATGACTCAGTTAATTTAATTGAAGCGATTAAAACGCACTCCGCTTCTTCTACTGTAGTTCCTTTGCCCGATTTTAACCCTGACCTACCCGATTTCGATGCTCAATCTTGGAGTACAACCGTTGATATTTGCTTATCGGAAAAGCCTCTTCAAGGTGGCCCTCTTATTATTGCCCTCACTAGCCTTAAAGGGCAGTGCTAACGTATGGCTTTCCCAAGTATCTTATGCAGTAAGGCGCACAAAGGAGCAGCATCAACGTGTCTATCATAAATAGCATACCAAGGACGTAGCGGGGAGCTACCAGTAACGTGCTGTGACTTTGCACTAGCAGCCCACAGCCGTGCCAGCCAAGCGGATGGTGGACAACATGCTGGAACAACTACCCTCAGGCACATTAGAAAATAAAGGTGAGCTGTATTGTTTTGTTAAGGATTCTGGTGCTGAATGCTCGTTACTAAAAGCGAGTTGTACAGCCAAATTAAGTGGCAAATGAACTGGTATGTTGGTCGTATCACTGGATGTGATGACGATATGGGTGGCATGAGTGTCACTAGCTGCTGCGGCAGCCGGGCCGTGAGCTTTGTATGTGGTCTACTTGTAAATTGATACGTCTTAGAGGAATCTTTTGTTATTGATGATTGTTATTATTAAATTATTCTCAAGTAATGCGTTTCGATAACAATGTGGTCAGAATTGGCCGAGTGGAACATGCACTGCTGTTGATTCTTTTGGTTACAGGCTGACACACAAGGACGTGTGCAAGCAGAATGACAGTGTTCGACAGCGCTGCACTCTTTGGATCTCCTGTATGACATCGCTGATCGGGGACGGTGCTTTTCAAGCAACCTGTCCAGAGAGATTGACTGCGGTGGCGACCGAGATGAGAAGCTATCATTAAGCCAGCTACAGATCCATTGTCTACCGAATCTAGTGAGTCGTTTTCATTTTGTTTTGATTCTGGTACTGAGTGCTTCCCTGGGTATAATTAAAAATGCCGAATACGATAAAGTTCGTAAGTTTCAAGTTGGAGACTTTGTACTTAACTAAATTAGACCCTATATTTAAAGGTCCTTATAGAATTTTAGAACTATTAGATAGTGATAGATATTTGTTAAAAGCTTTGAATGCCAATAGAATTTACGAATGAATTTTTATGTACGAAAAATGCCTGAATGTCCAGTTACTGTTAGTGATGATGTCAATACTGACACTGATTTTGATTCATCTGCTGCTGACATAGTATAACTTAATTGACAAGATGTCTATGATGACTCTTGTTTAGCTTGACGCTTAATCGGATGTCTATGTTGACTCCTGGATTTGGACGTTGATCTTGACGCTTATGCGGGTTGTCTATGTTGACGCCTATGCGGGTTGTCTAATCGAGTCCAAGTTACTTTGTCGAATCCCATGGTGTGATTTCGGCTGGGAGACTATGTCTCTACTTTAGTTGAGCTATATGTTGTCAGTAGTAGTATGGTCATTTTGAATGGTTGCGATGCAACTGCTGTTGATAATAATTTTATTTGAGTAACTCAGGATTTTTCTTTTCAACATACCTTTTGTTAAGACTTTTTGTTTGTCAGAAAGGCCGATCGATATTCACAATAGATTTTCTTTTTTAAAATCACACGAGGACGTGTCGGACGTCAGTTCTGGCCGTGTCGGAGTTGGTTATCAATTACAATAGTGGGTATTATGTTATACGTCGATTTTCTTGTGATTTTTACTATCAGTTATTGTCTAATAAATCGAAATATAATTTATGTATCACTAATTGATTTTGGCAACTTATTTCGATAAGTGTGACCCATAGTTTTGTTCAAAACAATGATGACATGTTGCTTTAATTTTAAAATGATTAACTTTGTATTATTGTATTATTTTTGATTACTTTATAATGTAAAATCTTATTAGATTTAGCATATTTTGTATCAAGTAAACGCGTGACGTACTTCCGTGCGTCAACGGACAGAGTTGTTATGGAGGGATTGCAAAGTGGGGGCATCGTCCTATAAAGGAGCGTGCACTCGCTAAGCTCTTCAGTCTGTCTTCGGATTTGACTCAATAAAGAGCTCCCTGCTCCCGACAAAACTGTCGGTTTACCTTGCTTATAGCAAGCGGATACACTGTGCAATTGGGTGGCTTGGCCACTGTACGAACTGTGACTTTAATAGTCTGTTCGCCTAACTGTTTTTACCTGCTTTATCTTTTTATTAATTACCATTTATTTTTATTGTGTACCATTCTTATTGTGTATTGTTAATAAAAACTCTGTAATTGCTTATACAGACATGTTTATCCCAATACAACGGGAACTCCAAACCCTGACGATATACCGCTCGGCACTCCTGATCCTACATATATATACTTTATTGTACACCAGAAAATACATAACAAGAAAAACACTTATTACTACAAAACATACAATGGGCGGCCTTAGAATATATCTGTGCCTCCTGTGATAAGTGATATAACTCGAGTTGTACCCTTTTTGTGATTTTCACATGAGCATTATCAAGTAATAATTACTTCCAAAATTAAATATCTATCAAAAAATCTAAATTATATAGAGAAAGAAAATGTTTTCTTCTACAAAAGAGTGCACTGAATTTTTTACCTAGCCCACTTAATTAACGAAATAGATTTTTTTAAATCTTGTTTTTGCTGTCCCGTAAAATGACGTTTTTTGCTTGTATCACTTATCACAGGAGGCACAGATATGTACCTAATATATGGAACCATGGTCACCTTATCAGTTGTATTATATGATATTTTTGATCCAATTTATCTTTTAAAGTACTAATACAGCAGAATCGCAATTTATTGGGAACGAATGTACTCCTATACATAATTTAGGAAGTCGAATTTTGTAAACAAACATGTCATATTTAAAAAAAATTTGGGCAACTATAGAGGGCCGTGCTGAATAAACTAAAATTGGTTTATTTTTTAAATTTTGCAAGTTGTAAGAGAAACCAATGCGGTACATATGTTACTTGCCAAACATCAATTATATTTTAATAGTTTTTGGCTAAGGTTGTTTTGTCTTTTTTAGATATTTTCTTATATTTTTTTTTTCCAGCACGGCCCCCTTTCCACATCTATATATTATTTGTTATTACGAATTCACAATATCTGTTACGGTACATATAACGTGTTAATAGAGTACATTCCTTGAGTTTAGGAACCTTTTTAATACGCTTTATATTTTTCAAGTTACACGGGGGCCGTGCTGAAAACGTTTGGCTGGCACGGCCCCCTTTTTATGCATATTTCTTCAAAAGTACAGAGGTACATTGAAAAAGAAACCGGTACATATACTCCTAGAGGCGAGTACATTGCATTGGTGCACACCTAAATCGCAAATTCAGCGGGGCCGTGCGGGGCAAACGTACATGATATGTTGTAGACTTGTAGGTACAGACGCCAGCAGGTCAACCTACCCCAATCTGTCAGATTTCTTTGATAGATTTTCAACTTTAGCACAAAAGAATAAGGTTCATAATCAATTGGGAAAATCTGACAGATGGGGTAGCTTGATGTGCTGGCCTCTGTACTTATTTAATCAAAATAATCTCCTGTTCTAACCGCCATCTTTATTTTATCTTACTTGCTGTTTGCGCTTTAGTAAAGACGGACGTATAACCTTCCTAGTGACTTTCAATTGGCTATATTATACTTACAGTTATAAAAAGCCCATAGCTCGTTTTATTTAAGTTTTAGAACCTAGATTTCCTATTGTTATTTATTTCATCACCACTGCACTTAAAACTGTGAAGGAAAACATCGTGAAGAAACCGCCGGAGAAAATGTCTTCTAAGCAAAACTTCAAAGACTTGTGACATCTACTAACTCGCATAGGCCCACTCTGGATTACGGACCCTTCCCTCTCGAAGAGAAGAGGCCAGTGGCCTAGCACTAGAATAGAATACTACCTATTTATTATGTACACCATATAAATTACAGACATATTTTGCAAACGGTGACACAATGGGCGGTCTTATCGCTAATAATGTTCACTAGGAGCATTATAGGCTGATTGTAATGCGTATACACACATTTTTTTTTTCTAAAACAGGTAGGTACTTAATTTAATTCACATTGCATTTTAGCCACACAACGAAAACCTCTCAGGGTTTATCTGCGTGTTGGCGAGCCGTTCATATGGGTATTACATACCCGGGGTAACATTTTTAAAGAGAATATTAAGGCACCCAATTAGTAAAATCTGAGTAAATATTTATCTTCACCGCCATGTATTTGTATCAAACCAATCAACTCAGCCTATCACAGTCCACTGCTGGACATAGGCCTCTCCCAGGTTGCACCACAACACCCTGTCCTCCGCCTTCCTCATCCAGTCCATTCCAGCCACTTTTTTTAGGTCGTCCGTCCATCTAGCTAGGGGACGTCCTACACTACGCTTGCCGATACGCGGTCTCCACTCAAGGACTCGTCTGCTCCACCGGCCATCGGTCCTTCGACAAACATGGCCAGCCCACTGCCACTGTATTTGTATACTTCTTCGAAATTGCATAATCCTACTTCGAGTAGTCGTACGTTCAAACAATAGCACTAAGATGTTCTAATACCACGATACATAAGTTGCGGCATCCTACAGTACAAGACTTAATATTGTTATATACAAATTTACTCAGTAAATCATTAACTAAACGTTGCATTCAGATTGCTTATACTGCAACTTGCGACTTCATTATTGTTAAACTTTGGGTAACTGCTGCCACGAAAACATATTCTTAATTACTGGAAAATCACCTCTATTTACATCCGCCTAAAGTTCACTAATACGGCAGGTTTATCTTTGTAGAGCACGCTTCAAGAAGTTTACAAGACCCTGTTGTATCGCAGGTTTCGTCATTCAATTATAAATCCTATTCAGTCGTAATAAGGTCAAGATTCTAAATAGCAAACAACGATTGCATGTAAGTCTGACAATGCACGTATTTAGACGAAGTGATAAGGGAAGTAAAAGTCACAAGAATTTATTTTTATTAAATTGCCTTTTTATATTTTCCAATTTCCATACTTTGCTTGGTATTAAGGAAAATCAGGTTACATAAGATCCTTATCGGTTTAAATTTATGAATATACAATGCTATAAATGTTGTTTGTCTCTAGTATGTAAATGTATACAGGGTGTTTTTTTTATTTGAAATGGGTTTGCCACCCACCCATTTAGTGGTGACAGAGAAAATCCAGCCAGAAGAAGCCTGTTCACTCTCACTTTGAAGAGATTCGAGGTCTGTGCGCTTGGAAACACAGACGCAGGTGGAGAGTTCCACTTTTTTGCTGTGCGCATTTTAAAAGAATTTTGAAAACGCATAGTGCGAATTGGTGGAATATTAACTAGGCTGGAATGGTAACTTGCAGTGCGTCTAGATGTCTGAAGGTAGAAGGGGGCCGGTGGAATGAGGTCGTGGAGTTCTTGGGCATACTCACCGAAGTACAATATGTAGAAGACCGACGAGCAGGCAACCTTGCGGCGATGAGCCAAGCTCTGAAGCTTGGCATCCACCAGCTATGCGTTCCAGCGAGTCAAGCGCGGCAAAGGACATCGACGCATAAACTAATACCATGAATTTAGCACATGATTCTAGACCCAAGGAAAATAATTTTTTCATTGGTTATACAAAGTTGATACGACAGAAAGGCTTTCCTTTAAACTGCTTATACTAGGTACCATTTTCAAGCTCTGTACCAAATATCATTTAAATTGAAACAGTAGTTTAGTCGCAAATGACTTTTTCAGTTTTTGGCCCGTTTGAACATGATGTATTTTTCTTAACAGCTGATTATGTCTATAGGCATAGGTCATGCACCTTAAAACGATAAATCTACGATACGTTGTTGCCGCTCTTACGCAAGTCATAAGCAAATACGTCCTACAAAAGAAAGTGACAATCCCATTAGCAAAACATCACGCGCGTAAAAGAAATAGAAATAGGTCAGTGTGTTGCTATTGCATCTTTGGTCCTTGCGAGGGGGGCCTCTAAAAACTAAAAAACTTGGTTTTTCAGTGCGCCAACGCTATCCTTCCGGGACGTACGTTACGTAACACGGAAGTCCTGTGCCGCTATTGTTTTGTCGAACTCGTGCGCTGACAATTGTGATTTTGTTTTGTTATTGTGAATAGGACACTTCTTTCTTTTTTTTTATTGTGACAAGACACGTAACTTGCTATTATAATTATTTAGTGTTAGTGTTTTTTTTTTTGTGATTTACTGTTTTTTATTGTGATAGGACACGTAATTAAACTTTGGTTGTGTGTGTGTGTATACCTAATTAAAGTGTTCAAAAATGCCTCGTCTAACTTACACGGCGTCAGAATACACTGACATGATTTTAATTTACGGTGAATGCCGTGGAAACGCAGCATTAGCTCTGCGAACATACAGAGAAAGATATGGTGACAGCCGGAATTGCCCTAGGAACGCCCGCACCATACAGTTGGCAGTACAAAGATTACGGGACAATAAACGTGTAGTGCCGCAACAGGAGGGAGTGCCACCGCGGCAAATACCCGCTGCATGGGACGAACGAATATTAGATCATTTTTCCCGCAACCCGACAACGAGTCTGCACAGAGCCGCCCGGCAGTTTAGATGTTGCCATAGAACCATCCACAAGGTTCTAAAACGTAACAAACGCAAACCTTATAAATATCGGAAGGTGCAAGCTTTGTTATCGAGAGACTTACCGATCAGGAACAGTTACTGCCAATGGCTATTAAATAAAACATCCGAAGACCGCCATTTCTTAACAAATGTAATATGGACCGATGAGTGTACTTTTACTCGGAACGGCATCTGGAATCGGCAAAACCTCCGGTACTGGAGTTTGGGAAATCCACACGTGTTTCGAGAATCTGAACACCAGTACAGATTTTCTCTCAATGTGTGGGCTGGTATCCATAATAATAATATTATCGGCCCTGTTTTTATTGACGGCACCCTTACAGCGGCGAAATTTTTAGATTTATTAAGTGGTCCTTTAGCCGTTCATCGCAAGTTGTGGTACCAGCTGGACGGTGCGCCTCCACATTCTGTGATGGCTTCCAGGGAGCGGCTCACAGAAATGTTTGGGCAGCAATGGATCGGTCGATTCGGACCTGTTCGGTGGCCACCACGATCTCCGGACCTCACTCCCATGGATTTCTTTTTGTGGGGATACATTAAGGGTGAAGTGTATGCCTCCGAGGTAAATACAATTGTTGAACTAAAAAACAGGATTATTTTAGCATTTCAGAAATTAAAGTGCTTAGCGACGGACAGTGATTTAATTAGAAAACTAAATAACAATATTCTCCGTCGGTATAATTTGTGCATTAATGTGAATGGAGGACACATAGAGAATTTAAAAATTTAGTGTTTTTGCTGTCGGCGTACTTCAAAACTATCTAACATAACAGCCAGCGCGAGCGGAGGCCTAAGCCGCCGCCCGCGCCACCGCCGGCCGCCCGCTTCGACACGAAACACATGCCGCGCCCCGGCGCGCGTGCGACGACGTTGCCACTTTGTAAGGTCAGTCGCCAGGTCCAAGTTTCTATGAAATTTGGGTTTTTCCTTTATTTACAAAGGGTGGTTGCGTTTTACTCTGATTTGTAAGCTATTTAGTTTGTTTGAAAAAAAAAAAATCTCAATTTTGGAGCTTTTTATTTTTATACCTTATCGAATTAATACTAAACACGTATAGTATACGTAGTGTAATTTAATGCCCCTCTGTCGTATCAACTCTGTATAAAAAAAAATACCAGTTTATACAAAAGTACAATACCTACACGGACGAAACGTCTGGAAAAGCTGATGTTTTTGTATAGGTGAAGTTGAAAAATATTAGCTTCGCAAGAATAGCTTACCTAACTATTCTCGAACGGACACAAATCCAGGGTACTACTAAGAAATTTTTAATGGAAAAACTAATCTAGACCTGGTGACTGAACCTAAGACCCGATATTTAGCCTTCGCGCTTGCAGCCACCAGACCAACGAGGCTGGCAAAACAATAATTGTATCCTTAGTGAGTGCTCTTATCATTTCCAACATGATGATATTGTCGTGGACGTCCACGTCGCGGCATCACAATAATTTAAATATTTCGAAATTAAAGAAGACGCTTTTAAACCGTCCACGATAACGTTATAACGTGCAAGTATTTCCACATATTTTATGGACGTAGACGTCCAAGATAATATCGTAAAGATAGAAATTATAAAACGCACAGTAGTAGGTACCAGCACATGAAGCTACCCGAAACTGTCAAATTTTCCCAATCAACTTTGAACCTTCTGCCTTAGCGATAATCTTGAAAATATATTCAAGTTTGACAGATTTTAGTAGCTTGATGTGCTGACGTCTGTACTACTATGTGCTAAGTATAGGAATAGTAGTCTCATAGTGTCTTAACACCATTAAATGAAGCTCACACATGTGTTGCTGCTACCAAGTGTGCGGTTGGTACACATGTGTACCAGCTCATCTTAATGATGTTAAAGCGCATACTACAGGCGTACCAGCTCGTTTCTAACCTAATCTCTCAGGAACGAGCTGGTACGCACAGGCAGGCGTTTTGATATTAAATTATAAGGCACTCTTATAAGAGTTGTCTCAAAAAACATATTAATAATTTTGTATAACTTGGGTTCTTCAACAAACTACTTTAATATAAGTACGAAATTTATCTCCTAAGACGTTTCATGACGGGTAACTCTCCGTCCGATCAGGACCAGGCCCGTGCCGGACGGCGCGTACGTGTTCCACGCGCGCCTCAAAGAGATGTCAGCAGCAAGGAAGGGGCCCGAAAGGGCCGAAGCCTGCCGGGGCAGCGGGATTGTCCGAAAGGGTTACCGCTACCCCGGAACACAAAGGGCTAAGGAAGGAACACGGGTGGGTTTTAGTCAGTAAGAGTCTGACACTCCCTTCTGCTCCACCCAGAGCGGGAGGGGTCATTGGATGATTTTCCATCCACAAAAAAAAAAAAAAAAAGACGTTACATGACGCCATTCGTTTAAATTCAAAATAACGGTTTGTATAATTAAGTAACAATATTTAATTAAATTATTCGAGGCACTATAATTTATTGTGATTATGAGCATGGTTATATATTAGGTTACTCTATTATATTACTAGCTGCGTCCCGCAGTTTCACCCGTTTAGGTCTCGTTCCCATAGGAATATCGGAATAAAAAGTATCCTTTGCCCTAATCCAGGTTATAGTCTACCCATGACACGTGCCAAATTTCATACAAATCGTGAAAATTTGTTTAGATAAATAAAGAAATAATAAAGGCTTGGGTAAAAGTATAATATCAACTTATTTGGTAGTTTTTATTTAATTTATTAATTTACAATGAAATTCACTTAAATAATATGATACAAACTAACATGAAAATATATAATACAAGCGACCCGTCCCTGCTTCGCACGGTTTTACCCTATGTTTTAACGAAACATCGAGATTTCTAAATTACAATTATAGATAATAAACCTTTTGGAATAAATTCTTATCTTCGTGTTAGCTAAGATATGACCAGTCCTTAATGACGGTACCCGTTCACGAACAAGACGCATGGTTTAGTACCATTCAGCTCAACCATTTTGCTCAACAATGTAGCCGAAACACAGTTTTGACGACTACACAGTCCACATCCAATTGCTTTTCGTGAATCAAGCTACTTCACCGCAACCATGCCACGTATACCTCCAATAGATGTTAGCATGGATCCTCAAATTCTCTTACACCTAGAGGCTAGATAGGCTAGTTTCCACCATCAATAAATTGAAAATCTATTTAGTCCGTCAGTTAGAGTATTGGAAAATAATGGACACGTATTTTTTGTTTTTGTAAATCAATGATTATTGACAAAGACAAAACGCATCAAAACTCGGGAGTGGGGGCTCGTGACGTCAGGACTCACTAAAATTTATACCAAGGTGTGACGTATTGATAATTTTAAAAACGTCGTATCTTCGTCAGTTTTGGTTTACGTAACAAAAAAAAAAATACGGTTCAAATATGTTTTGATAATCTAACTGACGGACTAATTAGATTTTCAATTTATTGATGGCGGAAACTAGCCTATTCTCGAGTGAATACGTATTTTCAAGATAAACTTGCACCACTGGCGATCGTATCGTACGCGTACTATCAGTGCGTAACACACTGTAAATTTTGATAGATATTGCTAATCCATTGCTTCATAAGTTCGAAAAATTTGTGTGCTCAACAACGTAAATAACGCAATGAATGTTTTTGAACTATCAAAATGAAAAGCCCATGCATACTGATAGTATGTTACAATTACCCCGCAGGTGACATTACAAAATAAATTCTAAAGCAACTGCTGGACTTAGGTATCTCCAATTGTCACAGAACATGAACCTCGACCAGTCTCATCCGTGTATCTTGAGGGTATGGAACCTCCTTACCTACTGTTACTTCAGCTTTCTTTGGGGTAACTATGCCAACGACTTTGATTCATAATGATAAACCGTGGGTTCCCGGGTTGGGAAAATGTTTTCGAGTTTTTCCAATAAGAATTTCTTAATAACAGCCCGGAGTTTAGAAGTTGGCGGTGTGATACCCCCGTGCCTCGGAAAGTACATACGTTAAGCCGTTGGCCCTGCGCCTGATCTCCCTCCGGTCGTGTAGGCTTGCCGTCCCATCTCACTTTGAGAGTAAGGGAAAAGAGAGTCCACCTGTGTCTGCGCACTTATTGTCTTGTGTACTATAATATTTCCCGCACCGAAGGCTGATCTCCGTTGAGATTGGTCGCTATGGCCGAATTTCGACCTAGAGGAATATTAAATCAATAGAATAAAAGTAATGCCGCAAGTGATGATTTTTTTCCGTGTTTGATTAGATTACGAAAAAATGGCTGCAAAAATAATAATAATAATAAACCATTTATTTTCAGGTTACAAGGACCCATAGATGAATACCTTAACTTAAGTATACATATTAATAACAATTGTGTTTGTAAATAAAACTTAATATTATGTTAATATCACTTGGTTGCACTAAGTCTTCGTGCGTTCCGGTGGCACTTGTCCGCGAAAGCGGCGAAACACCACATCCTGTGGCCAAAAGCTTTCTTCCATCACCTGATGCAGGGAGTATGTTGGTATGCGCACCAGAAACGCCTTAAAGTTGACGTTGCGATGCGACTCCAACAGCTGCACTCTCGGCGCATACTTCAGCCTCTGGCGCACGTACTTCACGATATTTTCCGCGTCAGTGTTGTAGTGGAGACGGGAAATATATACCGGGGTATTCAGTTTCGCAGCTAGCAGTTTTTCGTTTGGCTATGAGGCTTTGTAACGAGTATTAACTTGTTACAAAGCCCCTTTGATAGCCTATTGAGCCATTTTCATCAATTCAAACGGTAAATAAACGCCATGAAATAAATCAAGCTTTGACTTTAATTTTCAGGGGACTAAATTACCCTTCGCACCCAACGAACCATCATTATACACAGAAGAACACAATATAACATCCTAAAATTATGAAAACCAAACCAAAACGCGGTACACACGACTAATTAATAAATTAGAAGGGATCAAACGAATCGCTAAAATGCAAGCGAGCGGAAAAAGGTTAATTTGAAACAAACGCGTTAGGCCGTTGACACACGAGCGATTTGTCGGGGTTTCTCGCGATTTCAAACGTGATTTCCGTTGGATTTGCAAGTCGGATGCATGCTTTTATCCTGGCTATGGCGGTTAAATTGAGTGGGCCTAACGCGTGATGTGAAGGGATTTCAGTATATTGTGAGCAATTTATAACTTGGCTTGAACTTTTTGAAAAATACAAGTCTGACATCTATCTAACAATGTTATGTTGTTTGATGGCTGTCAGGGCTGTTTTTTAGGGTTCCGTACCTACCTGAAAAGGAAAAACGGAACCCTTATAAGATCACTTCGTTGTCCGTCGGTCAAGATCCTTTTGAACCGACTTCCAAAAAGGAGCAGGTTATATGTTCGACTTTATGTTTTTCTTTACTTTATGTTCACTGATTTCTCCGTCAATTGTGGACCGATTTTCAAAATTCTTTTTCTCAAGATAGCGTGGAGTTGTCAAATTAAAATTAATATCAAATACTCAAGGCTGCAATCTCTTGAAGAAGTGAAAAAATCTAACTTCTTAGTCGACGCAATCAAAAGAAACGGGTGTTTATAGTTGTATAAAGGAGCTCTTGGGTCTATAGGAATGTAAGCCTAATTCCGATCCAGCCCGTCCCTTGCTGCCCTCCCCCAGCGACGCCCTAAGCCGAGGTCCGTACCCCACAGGGGGTGCCCTTAGCGTAGCCGCTTAGTATACTAAGTAGTATTTAAGCCCTGGCTGGAGGCCTTAACTTCAAGGCATCCACAGGAAAGTCCGGTTAAGCAGAAGCCAACCTCATAGGTTGAACTGCGAGATGCCATCCCAAAAAAAAAAAAAAAAAATAGGAATGTAAGCCTCTTACTTCTGTGTGTAATACATTATTTTATTAACCGACTTCCAAAAAGGAAGAGGTTATATGTTCGACTTTATGTATGTTTTTTTTTATGTACCTATGTCACTGATTTCTCCGTCAATTGTGGACCGATTTTCAAAATTCTTTTTTTATTTGAAAGGGTATGCTCCCGAGGTAGTCCCGTTGTCACCAAATCGGAATTTGATGAGGGAATCCCATGGAAATTGAGGGAAACCCTCAAATTTTGTAGGCACACCTATAGCGATTTAGGTATTTTTCATAGTAACTCGTGCATTTGCTCTCAGAAAGCACCATTCGGTGAAGTGGAACTGATGATGAAGACCACAGATGCCCATCGGAACTACTCAACAATAAATATTTCACGGTTTGCGATTCGATTAGGTACTTTAATGTGGTTGCTAAGCACAATGCATATCGTGAAGTTGGAGCTGATAGTGACTTCTCAATCAGCTCCAGTTCTCCTGGTTCTTACAAAGGGGACTCCTCAACAATTAACGTCCCTGCATCGGGAAAAGCAATATTTTGTAAAAGGTGATGAGCACTTGACATTAATTGTAACTTAGATAAGTTAGAAACTGGCCCACTAAAAACTGAAAAAAAAAATGCGAAACCTGAACCTGTCAATAAAAGAAAATGCGGAACCAACGACACCGACTTCCGAAATTAAAGTTATTACAAAACTGGATACTGAGACTAAGATGGGAATCGTGATCTTTATTTAAAGTAAAATTAGCGGCCCGCCCCGGCTTCGCACGGGTAGATATAAGGATTAATATTAAGGTACGAATAATGTGGCCTAGTTTGTACCGGCGTTACTGTTGCATATTTTAACATGAAAAAGTAGTTATTGTGACAAAACTGTAATAGTTAGACGTATGGTATGGTAGATTTTTTTGTAGATTTTGATGTCTTCTATAAAATTGTAGCACATCATTTTGCTCTATTGTCAATAGTTTGCGCAGCGTACGCGATATAAGGATTTTTTTTTTTTGGCATTTTTTCACACCTTGGGTTACATTATCAAAGTTTTCATAAGGATCCCTAACTTTTTTGAAAATATTCTATCGCCTATGTTCATCACGGATAATGTAGGATTCAAATAATGAAAGTTTTTTTTTAAATCGATGCAGCAGTTTCGGAGCCTATTCAATTCAAACAAACAAACAAATCTTTCCTCTATATAATATTAGTGTAGATAAACGTTGGTTGAAACAATGCTGCGTGGGTGGTAGATGAGATATTAGCAAAAGATCTAAGAATCTAAATTTAGATAAAGATTGTGTTATTGTTTTGGAAACGAATTATTTCTTTATTGTTCGTTGCTAACTTCTTGATGTTTCTTCATACAGGTATGTGTATTTCAGAAGAAGTAATAAGGCTCTCACAAACAGGCACCATGCGACACTATAGGCCGACCGCTTAACTGAGACGTTGCCTGTGGTAGCTTCGCGGTGCGGGAGGGGATCACCCCTCCACACACACACGCGTTGACAATCACTGAGCTCTCGCATCACGTCACCTACACCCTTCCCGCACCGCGCTGCTACCTCAGGCAACGTCTCAGTTAAAAGAAAGAAAAAAAAATACAATTAGTTAGCACAGACTAAAAGACACACAGTGGGCGTGCGTGGGCGGGGGTTAAGTGGTCGGCCTATAGCGGGATAATTTCTATGAAAACTTCGTGGAATTATTCTACCAGATTCGGGTCGCACCATCGTCGTCGCCGTCGCGTCACGCCCGTTCTCTAACTACTTATAGTACTTATTAAAAAAAAAATGGTCACCATCATCATCATCCACAGCTGGACTTCACCCACTGGTGAGCGTAATAAGCCTCTCTTTTGATACAAACTGGTAATTACACGCTGTAAATGTTGTAAGTGTCTGAAAAACCAGTCTTACCAAGGGGTGTAACCCAGTAACTGGGTTGTGGAGGACCTTTAGGCAGTCGCTCCGTGTAAAATACTCGTATTCAGCTGCATCTGGTCAGACTGGGTGCCGACCTCAACATAGTTAGGAAAAGGTTAGGCAGATAATGATGTAGTTTGAGTTATAAAGCAATACCATCATAACCAGCCTATAGTGTTCCCACTGCTGGGCCAGGCCTCCTCTGTCTGTGAGAGTGGGCCACAATACACCACGCGGACCCATTGCGAGTTGGTGGATGTCACGTGCCCTCGAATTTTTGGTTCTAGGACATGCCGGTTTCCTCACGATGTTTTTCTTCTCCGTTTTTGAGAGCAGTGGTGATGAAATAATTTACACAAAGTAAAGTGCCTGCTTGGATTTGAATCCACGGCCTATAACTCATCAGTCAAGGGCCACCACTACCATAGGGCTACCACTGCTCCTACGTAATAGTTTTTATTTTTATTTATTTATTTTTTTATTCAAGAGGAACAACAAACAGCTACAATACAAAACATAGAAACAAGAAATACACAAAAGATATAGACAATATTGCAGCCCACAACGCTGTTCACAGATTAATGACAGAATACAAATACAGTGAAAATAATCGCTAGGGTTACAAATAGGTATAATTTTTTTTTTTTTTACTAACTTAAATTAACATTCGTGTTTAAGATGTATATAAAACATGTAATGTAATGTATATAAGAAATGGCACAAAAAATACAGCATCACAATCAAGAAAGCTCCATAAGTATAAGACTTTTGAACCTATAGGGAGTACATGCAAAAATGTCTATATGTTCAAAAGTCCTATTGTAGGAATCAACCATTCTGCGAACAGGCGAACGCAATAATGTATTACAACAAATAATGTATTACAAACCTTCCAAAGCATCATCATCTGCCTAGCCTTTTCCCAACTATGTTGGCGTCGGCTTCCAGTCTAACCGGATACAGGAATTACATGGAGCGACTGCCTATCTGACCTCCACAACCCAGTTACTGGGTAATAAGATACTCCTTGGTAAGACCGGTTGTCAGACTTTCGGGCTTCTGACTACCCGTAACGACTGTCGAAGAACCACGAATGACAGATCCATCCAAAGCAATTGACAAAATCCGTAATATATTTTATTATCATTCATTACAAGCTCTACTTACCCCAACCGATTATGATATTCATTATTGTCACCAAAAAACGAATTAAAACCTAAATATATATCACAAATTTCACCGAGATATTATCTTATCAAATGAACGACTATTAATAATATTAATATTATTTAATCAACTATTTCAAATCAGCTCTCATCTCCAAACAAAGGCAAAATTACTATAAGACTGAAATCTTGACATAATAATTTTTCCAGATGTTTCGTAATTCAGACTACTTAGTAATCCTGAAATTTCTTAGTCTCTAAAATACCTAGAAATTTCTGTTTTAATGGTCCTTTTAATAGGCATACTCCTTGGAAGTTTATTGCTATACAGGATGTCCCTGGAATTATGGATCAAATCGAATAGGGGGCGTGGGCAAGGCCATTTCCAAGCTTTTTGACTCTGAGAATGTCCGCGATTTTTTTACGGTTCAGAAGTTATGACCAATTTAATTTTTGTTTTTTTTCAATCACTTCGCATAGTGCTTAAAGTAAAAAATCATAAAAAAGAAACTATCAGGTTTATTAATTTAATTTTTTTAGTAACTCTAATAGTTTTTTTTTGGATATACCTAATACTTTGCTTTTAATTATTCTTAGCTGTATTATCATAAACGTTTATCTAAAATATTAATCATGGCGAGCGGAATTTCGGCAGTCATTTGTCATATCTGGGATTATTGTAACTTTTACGGCACATAAAAGTATCTTCAAGATATTCTAATTATGAAAGTGAAAGGCTATAAGCGTAGAGAACGACTAAGGAAACGATGGGACGATTGTGTGAAAAATGAAAATCATGGTAAGTTAAGTTTTAAACCGACTTCAAAAAGAAGGAGGTTCTCAATTCGACTGTATTTTTTTGCGATATCATCAGCAATAGGCTTGTCAACTGAAAAAATCTAATTAATCCGTCAGCTAGATTATCAAAAAATATTTGACCCGTATTTTTTCTTTTGTTACGTAAACCAAAATTGACGAAGGTACGATGCTTTTAAAATTATCAATTTATACGTCACACTTTGATATAATTTTTAGTGCGTTCTGACGTCACGAGCCCCCACTCCCGAGTTTTGATGCGTTTTATCTTCGTCAATATTCATTGATTTATAAAACCAAAAAAATACGTGTCCATTATTTTCCAATACTGTAACTGACGGACTAAATAGATTTTTTATTTATTGATGGTGGAAACTAGCCTATTGTGGATCGATTTCGAAAAATCTTTTTGATGGGTAGGGTATGAGTCAGAGGTGGTCCCATTTAAATCGTGATAACTTTGCATGGGTAGTTTTGAGTTAGCTTCTATACTACATTATATAATCCACTTTGTGTATCTTGATGATGTTGTGACTGTTGTGTTTACAGCAACTAATGGTATACGAATTGGTGTTGGGTAGATGCCATAACTAACAAGTGAAATATAAAAACTTTTTTTTTTTAAACAACTGACTTCCCAAAAAACAGTATCATGTGGGTTTAGTCAATTTCGGAAGCCATTGTGAAACTGAAATGCTGATCCAAAGACACCGACTTCTGAAATTAAAGTTATTTTTCACTTTGCAGTGTTTTCTTGAAAGTTGGTTGTTTTTTTTTGGTAACAGTTTTTTGTCCTTAACACTTTCTTATTACTTAAGTGGGGTGTTAGTTAGTGGTAAAATCATCAACATCACATTAAAAATAAATAGCCTCCCCGACCGATTTCGGTCACGGTGGTCAATCTCAACGGAGATTAGCCAGGTACGCAGGAGATAATATCTCCTGCGTACCTGGCTAATCATTATAGTGCACAAGTGTGCGCGCTGACACAGGTGCACTCCCTCTTCCCTCACTCTCATAGTCCGATGGGACGGCAATCCGACACGATCGGAGAGAGATCAGGCGCAGGACCAACGGCTTTACGTGCTTTCCGAGGCACGGGGGTATTAAACCGCCAACTTCCAAACTCCGGACTGTTACTAAGAAATTCCTAATGGAAAAACTCAATAACACTTTGTCCGACCCGGGAATCGAACCCAGGACCCCATGCTCAGCAGTCGCGCTTGCAACCACGAGACCAACGGGGCAGTTCAACATCATATTACATGCATTGTTAATATAATACACAATATATCTTTATATAAATAAAACAATGTCCCCGATTCTGTTGTTCACAAACTAAACTAAATTTAAGTTCAGTGCATCTTTTTCTTTCTATTTCATTATGAAAAGGACAGAAGATAAATATTAGTTTAGTCCCGTCAAATTAGATAATCCATAGACAAGTTTAGACGTGATTAAAAATTTGGCTACTAAAAATAAGTCAATTTACGTCAGGCGCTGACTAATTTGACAGGACTAAACTAATACTTATCTTCTTTTCTTTTAGAAAGAAAAAGATGCACTCAAACTTATATTTAATTTAGTTTGTGAACAACAGAATCGGGGCCAATGTCAATTTAGTTACACCATTTATAACTCAAGAACGGCTGCACCGATTTTTATGATATTTTATTAGAATATTTACTATAAAAAACATGGGAAAAATACCTAATAATGAAGACAATTTATTTTCTCATACATTCGTTCATATTGATTCTGAGGCGGTACGAAGTTCGCCGGGTCAGCTAGTCTTAAATATAGAAAGGTGTTTGAGATAGGAGGGTCCTGAGTCACAGATCAACCGTCTCTCTTAGGTGGGACAAGTTAATTTTTAATACAGTTGCTCAAAAAGTGGCGTATTGCAAGGACGTATAGCGTTCGGGATGTGGGCTATTACATATTCGTGCTTTCTTTTTACCTTTCCCGAACTCGTGCGTTCTCTTTCCCAACTGTCAAAATAATGTCTATTGAAAAGAAAAACCAACCATGAAGTTTTTATTAAAAAAAATCATAGAAGTTTTTATGATTCATGCAAATACGTATATTTCTAAAAAGAAGCTACTAATTTGTTTCAATATCAGATTTTGATTGAATAAGTTAGGTTAGGTATCATTTCATTTCATCTCATTAAATTTCATTTACATTTCAATAAAAAAATTCTACTGAAGACTTGGCTGTATGGGCATAGTTCCCTTTGCCTACCAGAATGGGTGAAGAAAAAAAAATCTCTGCTTATATTCTACGGTTGGCGCCATTTTTCAGAAATTTTCTTTGCGAGTTTTAGTTGTTTGTTGCACAAAATGAGTAATTTCGACCCTAGTTTTTTTGAATTAACACCACCTTATTTTATTAAATTGCTTCATTTTTTCGCAACTGTATTAAAAATAGTCGTTCAGTACACGTGCGAAACCGTCATTGCAACTTGTTCCGACTGTCAACCCTCGCCTTCGGCTGCACCTCGGCTCGGGTAGACATTTGTCGGAACTCTTTGCAATGACAACCTTTCCGCACTTGTAATGAAATATACTATTACAAAACTATTGGAGTCAAGTTATATCACGGTGCGCACCTGCATATATAGGTACCCGTTTGGCGCTATGTTATGTCATTTACAGTGGTGCCATGCATTTAAACCCACTTTATATTCATTACGAAATCCCATGGATTAAGTAAATACAATGACTGAAGCAGGCCTCCGTCACTCCATGTACTTGCGTGCTGTAAGTGCCTACCGCCCAGCCGAGCGGTCTCGGTCCGCCGGCGGATCAAATTCAGTGCGGTTTTCGCAAGCGAAGCGCGCGCACGCCGTTCAATTTTAATAGTGCTGTTCGTTCGTACGCGTATTACGATGCCGTGTGGTGCCTTATGTGCTGTAGATGGGTGTAAATCAAGCAAAAGAAGGGATAAACACCTAACATTTTTCCATTTACCTGTCAATGAAGAAAGATAAGTGATAAATTATTACTAGTTTTTGTCGTTTACATTTTTTTCTTTTTGGCCTGGCCTGGCCTTTTTTTCTTTTTGGCCTGTTTACATTTTTTTCAGTTTAGCCTGTATGTCTGATCACCTCCTTTTTTAAGTGGGTAAATATTTTATAAATGATAAAATTTTTAACTGCCACATAAAAGTCAGAACATATTCACAGTTCTCAATAACATAGATAAAAAGTTATGTTAATTTAATTTTATCGAAGAGGCAGCCCTGCGATTACTGTGGAATCGCGCGGTGCGAAGCAATCACTGCTGTACGCTTGAGCATTTAGGCGCATTTTAGCATACAGTGGTTGTTGACGCGAGGGAGTAGGCAATTATCGTAATAGGTATTGGAAATTTTCTACTGACTGAAGTATCTGTTACGTAGTAACTATTCAGTAATCTGTGACTGAAGTATATAAACCAATGAAAGCGTAGTGCTTAAATTAATGAAAAGTAAATAATAATTAAAAATCGATTAACTTGTAAAATGGTACGGTTCGTTCATATTTAATGTTATAGTAGACAATTATCGTAGTTAAATACTTTATATTTAACTATGATTAAATTTTAAGCTGGGTCTCTCATTATAAAACTTATTGATTTTATTTCTATATGGACGAATTCCACCAAACCTTTATACCTAGACTAACTGACCCCGCAAACGTAGTTTTGCAAAAAAAAAAAAATAGGGCTATGAAAAATACATGTTGGCCGATTCTCAGACCCACCCGATATGCACACAACATTTCATAAAAATCGGTCGAGCCGTTTCGGAGGAGTTCAATTACGCACACCGTGACACGAAAATTTTATATATTTGAGGGCTATGAAAAATAGATGTTGCCGATTCTCAGACCCACCCGATATGCACACAAAATTTCATAAAAATCGATCCAGCCGTTTCGGAGGAGTTCAATTACGCACACCGTGAGCGTGACACGAGAATTTTATATATTAGATTAAGTTTTATCCTGAGAATAAGTTTTGAATTTTTTACAGTTTTTCAATACTAGAACTGTCATATTGTCATTTTTATTCCACGGATAAAAGATATCTGACTTTGGTGAAATCAGCCCAAGTAGGTTTATACAAACAAGTTTACACGTCAATCATATTTTTGAAAACTTAATGAGGTCGTCGTTTCCTATCTACTCTGAGAATATAGGCCGAAACAAACTCAGAGGTCTCTTTTTAACCGACTTCTAACAAAGGAAATTCAGGTTCTCAATTCGGATGTTTATATTTTTTTTCGACATCGACATCGTGAAAGTCGCGGGCAACCGATGGATGCAAGTGGCGGATTGTCGTTCGGCGTGGTGGTCTAAGGGGGAGGCCTTTGTTCAGCAGTGGACGTCTTCCGGCTGATGATGATGATGATGATGATATTTTTTTTATAGTCCAGACATAATATTGGTCAGGTGTCGGTCGGGTCGAGGGGCTCGTGGCTAAATAATAACAGCCGCACAGGCTGATCCTGTGGATGGGTGACCATCTTTACATTCCGTAATCACTCCGTGCCTCGGAAAGCACGTTAAGCCGTTGGTCCCGGCTGTCATTCGTGGATGTTTGACAGTCGTTACGGGTAGTCAAAAGCCCGAAAGTCTGACAACCAGTCTTACCAAGGGGTAACGTATTACCCAGTAACTGGGTTGTAAAGGTCAGATAGGCAGTCGCTTTATGCAAAATACTGGTATTCAGCTGCATCCGTTAAACCAGAAGCCAACCCATAGCTGGGAAAGGCTAGCCACATGCAGATGCTGACACAATCTTGGTCAGGTTATGTGAAGAACCATGTAGTGTTTGAAATGATCTTTTGAGGAAAGAACCACACAGATTGAGTGGACCTGTCCAGTCAGTGCACGCATTTGTCAGTAATCATGCAGCTCAACTCAAAACTTAAGGAGCTCAACGTTTCGACGAACAATACCAACGAAATGAAAAACACCATTATTATTATGTTTTCGATCATTCTTTTACTTAACTACTTATTTAACTTTAAATACATGTACATACGAGAGCAGTGGTGGTGGATATGATCTGGCTCGTGATTGGTCAAATCTTGTTCTCTTGGAGTAAGTAGAGTACAACACAAACACAGGACTGAGAAATTAGGCTTTCCGGTGATACTGAACCGATGTGTTCGCACCTCCATTCATGTATAAATAGCGAATATCAACGAGCTATCGAGATCGAGCGTCACGAGCATCTTCGGCATGTAATTACCATACCTAATAATTACTTCTTACAACTAGTCAGGTAAAAGTATTCTATGTGTTAATCCATGGGCACAGTCTATGAGTACACTAAATTTCACATAAATAATTCTGACCCTAGCACGAACACTTACACGTAACGTAAATTTGAAAGTTTTTAATCTAAAATACATCTAGGTATCTTGCAACAAGCACAATAAGTATAATAATATAATATGACTAAAGCCTCAAAATCAAAATCAAAATATTTTATATCACATAAGCCTACATGGGCACATAAGAAACGTCAGAAGCTAGGTGCACGGTTCCAATTGGTCGTTTCCTATCGAGAAGAACCGGCAAGAAACACCATGGATACTCTTTTAAAAAGAATTAGCTTTTACAATGTTTTAAATTACAGTAGGTATGGGAGGACAGCGTAGGCCTGTCAACAAGTGAAAAAATAAAAAATAGTCTGTAGATCTAAAGTCTACAAAGCCTCAAAACTAATTAAATATTATGTGCGAAACGAGTAATTTCAATTTAAAAATCGTTCGAATTAACGTTACGATTACTCCGCGCGTTCATTCTAGATTCACTGTTCAGCCATCTATTGAAAACAAAATGATAACAAAAATCTTGACGAATTATTTCGTTCTTATTAAATTAATAATGAGATTTCATTATTTTTAACACATATATGTCCTATGGGGTCGCCTATATTCAGCAGTGGACGTCAGCTGATACTCATGAATAAAACAATCTGCATACAATACTCAATATAGAAAATTATGAACACTTTTCAACGGACACGGAAGATGAGTCCATATTTCATTTTTTATTTTTAACTGTATAACGCGTTTGTATTTCCTTTGGGAGTAAACACGAATACCGAATCAAGCGGGAAAAGCTTGACATTAATATCCACTGAAAACTTCAAAGTTCACACAACAGATGGCGCTAGCGGTTCAGACGGATTATTAACAGGGTTTTGAACAACATTCGTTCGCTATGAAAGCTATGAAAATTTATTTGGTAATATACATCGTTCTTAAGCCATATATACCCAGTCAAGCGTCAAGAATGTATTTTATTATTGAAAGAAAACTCATGTTTCGTTCCCTGGGAGTTCGGGTAAGCGATCCTAGCGCCAATACGCGATTCCGCCGCAGTCTGTGCCCGCCCGCCCTAGCGACGCACGCCGCCCGCCCAAAGCGCGCCCGAAAAATACCGAACATCGATTTTTAGTGCTTGTGTTGTGTGTGTGAGTGTCTGTGTGTGTGCAAAAATATTGGATGACAATCATGTAAGTTAAGAGTGTTTTTTAAATATTTAATTTTTTTTTTCTAGTTTTTTCTGGCGTGCCGGTTTTTTACATGAAAATTGTCATTGAGTGGCATTTAAATTGATTTAAATGTGCAGTTAAAAACAAGTGGAAACAGCCAGTGATATAAAGTTACAAACAAAATAACAAACGTATCAATTTGTGTTGACAAATAAAATTCGCGTCAAAATTTTATTCGAAAAATTTGTAATAATTTCATACTACAAATTCGAATAACGAATTTGTTTTCACAGCTGTAAACGTTTTCATCGAGGGTGGTTACAAAATATTATTCAAGCGATAAAATCGAGTGTGAAAACGATCATGTATTTGCCTCATCTGCTGAAATTCACGATCGTTATAACTTTTAATCGGCAATTTCTCACGGTTTTATTGCCGTAATCTATCTGTATTCGATATATAATTGAAAGGAGTTTAACTATATATTAAGAACTATTTGGATAACCGTTTTTATAATTAAAGTAATTAATTCCAACCACACCGGTTGAGTTTTAAACTGTTCTACGTACGTAATATTAACGTTTATTCGAAATTGAACACTTATAGATAATTTCGATGTAACTTTCTAAAGAAGGCGTACTTATTTTTTTGAAATAATTGGAATGAATAGTAAAAGACTCAAAGCAATTATTCCAGTTCAATTATTTTAATAAATTAATAAATATTAAGCACTTTCTAATTTAAAAAACATAAGAGTTTATGTTAAAATTTATTTCTGATATTTTCCATTTTAGTGGTTCTGTGAAAGCTATGTGATTATTAATAACAAAACATATTACGTACCTACTGTTTAATTAAATGTAATTAATTTGCGTTTGTCTATAATTCAGGCCTTGTTTTGAGTATTTCGTATAGTATAATTTAAGTTCCTATTCTGGTGTTCTCGGCACACCATTATTTTTTAACCATTCACTAATTGATGTATTAACATAGTTACTAAAGTTTATCTTATTGCTCGTACACATTACTGATATCAATCAAGGAATAAATAGTTTGATTTTCCTCATCCATTTATTAATAACTAACTTTTGCCCTCGTTTTCTCCGCGTGAAATATCTTGTTTTGTTATAATTCGGCCCGAGGCTAAATAATAAGAGCCGCACAGGTCGACCGATCAGGTTAAGCTACACTTGCCGCTGTTGGTCTGTGGATGGGTGACCATCTTTACATACCGTTACCCCTCCGTGCTTCGGAAAGCACGTTAAGTCGTTGGTCCCGGCTGTCATTCGTGGATCTTTGACAGTCGTTACGGGTGGCCAGAAGCCCGAAAGTCTGACAACCAGTCTTACCAATGAGTATCGTATTACCCAGCAACTGTGGGTTGTGTAAGTCAGATAGGCAGTCGCTCCATGTAAAATACAGGTATTCAGCTGGGTCTGGTTAAGACTGGAAGCCGACCCAAACATAGTTGGGAAAAGGCTAGGCAGATGATGATGACTTGGACATACTGAAGTTTCCGATTAGTGAAATAATTTTCGGAACCAGCAACCTAATTGAGTAACACACTATCAGTCTCAATCTGAATCATTTTGAAGGATGTTGCTCTAATCCATTGCTTCATATTTTCGATGTCTGCTGTCTTTCGAAATTCCACCCCTAAGAGGATGAATGGGGGGAGGGTGAGATTTCACGCGGATGAAGTCGCGGGCAGAAGCTAGCATCAGTATAGATTTCTTATTTATTTTTTTTCTGGGTTGTTGCCGGTGTCTGATTCAGTTTTATTTTATTATATAACTATTGCTGAATGGGCCTGCTTTTGACCTCGAAAGCGATGGATGATGTCAATGATGAAACGAGCGTGGTTCTAAATACGCACGTACTTAATGTTTTATTTTCATTTTATTTATCATCACTGTAATGTTTTCAACACAATGTATTTTGTTATGAAATAAATAACTTATAACTTATGGTCAAATGGGGAAGGGAACACAGACGCTGGCTGGCAGAGATTCTACGTATAAAAACTATAAACTATATTAACAGTTATTTCATCAATTTACTAGTTTACACCGAACCAGAAATATCTCACAAAATGTTATTAATACAATATTTATTGGCCCTAAAGCAGTGGTGTAAGCCAGGGGTATACGTAAATATTTAACGACGGATTTGATACCGATGTTGGCATTATCTCATTGATCCTTAGGATTTACGATTACAGATTATAGCAGACTTCTTATTCTGCGTCATTTTTGCCGCAAACAAACATGAGCAGACATCACTAATCTAACTTAATCGTCCGCGAGACGATATGTGATGGCTTCATTAGACTGCTATGAATTGATAAACGCTCCGTAAGTTATTCATACATACCTACATTACAAATCTAAGTAACGCGTACGACAGACCATTATGTCTGCTTAGTTTGGATTTATTTTATATTTGGTAAGTAGGTTTTTTATTTACACGGCCTACCGGATTGCTTTTGCTTATAATATAGACTGGCAATACTAAAGGTTTTTAAAGTCGATGAATGCTACACTTATGAGTTCTAAGCTCGTCAGTTCGAACTTAAACGTGCATTTTACTCTGTGTGAATTATTTCATCACCACTGCTCTCAAAATGGTGAAGGAAAACATCGTGAGGAAACCGGCATGTCCTAGAACCAAAAATTTGTAAACATGTGATATCTACACTCGCACTGGACCCACGTGGTAGATTATAGCCCACTCCCTCTCGAAGAGAGGAGGCCTGTGCCCCGGCAGGTGGGACCATTAAGACTGCTTATGCTTATGCTATGCTAGCTTTAGAGGCAAGTTTCCAATATCCATTTGACTTTAATTTTACCGAGTACACGTGTCATAGCCGCAAACCGGAATACAGCTATGTTGCTAAGCGGTATAAATGGTAACGGCGGTGTAACTTTGACGACTAGGTCCTTTCATGAGGAGCACACACTGCAGTGTTATAGCAGAGTTTTACGCCTCAGTCATTTAATGAAAATTATATCAAGGTCAAAGTCAAAGTACAATCATTTATTTCAAATAGGCACTTTTGAACGTCAAAAATTAAAATAAAAAAATAGAATTGATTCTAGTCGCCCCTTCCAAAATGTAGTTTTCGTGTGGAGAAGAATGGGCATGAAACTCCACCGTTACTCTTTTAAAATGTTTTACAAGTTTTTGTATACATTCATCATATAATTATATGTGAAAACGATGCACCTAAAATAAAATTTAGTCTACCACAAATGGTAAAAAGAATTAAAAATATAACAGACTGGTAAATCAATTATGTGATAGATACATGGTGCTCACATATTTACAAAGATTGTAAAATTTTACTAGTATTTTAAAATGTTTGTGAGTTACATTTGTCACAGAATGTAAAAAACAACGTATTTAAAAAAAAATGTGTATGTATAAATTAAATGTATACAAAGTTGATACGACAGATGGGCTTTCCTTTAAACTGCCTATACTAGGTATCATTATCAAGCTCTCTACCAAAAATCAATTAAATTGAAACAGTAGTTTAGTCGCAAATGATTTTTTAAGTTTTTGCACCGTTTGAACACGATGTATTTTTCCTAACAGCTGATTATGTCTACAGGCATAGGTCATGCACCTTAAAACGATAAATCTACGATACGTTGTTGCCGCTCTTACGCAAGTCATAAACCAATACGTAGTACATAAGAGAGTGACAATCCTATTGGCAAAACATCACGTGCGTAAAAGAAATAGAAATAAAAGAAAGAAAGAAAGAAAAAGTATTTATTGCGACTCGTACAGGAGGATCACAAACTAAATTAAACACAGTCTAAATTAAAATACTAAAATAAAAATTTAAAAAATTAAAAAAGTAACAAAAAGAAAAAAAATAAAACAAAAAGTCCTATACGTAAATAGGTCAGTGTGTTGCTATTGTATCTTAGATCCTTGCGACACAGAATACCGAGAGTACAGAAGTCTACGCTCGGCGGTCGCGCTATGGTTGTCAACTTTGGCTTATGCACAAAAAACTATCGTGGTAGTGGCACTCGCATCTAGTTGTTTGATTTATTGATGATGATGAGAAACGAAAAAACCAATCATAACTAAAATATTTTAATTTTAATGTTATTGTTACATTACTTTGTCACAAAGTGCTACAAAGTCATGTTCGCTTTTACTTTACGGCGCGGGACTGGGGGCCGGGGCGCTTACCTACCTACCTAACTACTGTGTTACGTTAATACAAACCATCGAAATACAAGCAAATAACTACTTACCTCTCTGAAACAACTGGTAGATTAAAAAACGACAATTCACCGTTTAATGTTGAATTTAAACAACCGTCCACTGAACAGTTATAATTTTTTTTTATTGCTCCATTTTTGCACTTCATAGACGCATGTCTCAAGCGGATGGCACTTGCGCTCGCACTAGTCCCAACCAGTCCGAGATATCGTGTCCGTGAGCGGTGTCTATGTGTGCGTTGCTCGAGCGCACTTTGTATGTAGATTGACTTCTTTACTCTCTGTATTTTGTGCTTGCGATCAGTAAGTGGGGCCTCCAAAAAACTTGTTTTTTCAGTGCGCCGACGCTACCCTTTCGGAACGTAGGTACGTACGCGGAAGCTCCTGCGCCCTTATTGTTTTGTCGAACTTGTGCGCTGACAATAATTGTGAATTTATTTTGTTATTGTGATAGGACACTAAATAAGTTTAAGACAGTATTCCTTTTTTTATTGTGACAGGACAGGACACGTAACTTGGGATTATTATTATTTAGTGTTAGTGTTTTTTTTTTTGTAATTGACTGTTTCTATTGTGATAGTTAAACTTTGGTTGTGTGTGTGTATAATTAAAGTGTTCAAAAATACCTCGTGTAACTGACACGGCGTCAGAATACACTGACATGATTTTAATCTACGGCGAATGCCGTGGAAACGCAACGTTAGCTCTACGAACTTACAGAGAAAGGTATTGTGATAGCCGCAATTGCCCTAGGAATGCCCGCACCATACAGTTGGCAGTACAAAGATTACGGGACAATAAACGTATAGTGCTGTAACAGGAGGGAGTGCCACCGCGGTAAATGCCCGCTGCTTGGGACGAAAGAATTTTAGACAATTTTTCCCGCAGCCCGACGAGTCTCCACAGAGCCGCCCGGCAGTTTAGATGTTGCCATAGAACTATCTACAAGGTTCTAAAACGTAAAAAACGCAAACCTTCTAAATATCGGAAGGTGCAAACTTTTTTATCGAGAGACTTGCCGATCAGCAACAGTTACTGCCAATGGCTACTAAATAAAACATCCGAAGACCGTCATTTCTTAACTAATTTAATATGGACCGATGAGAGTACTTTTACTCGGACCGATCTGGAATCGGCAAAATCTCCGGTACTGCAGTTTGGAAAATCCACAGTGTGTTTCGAGTTACTCTGCCCGCGCGCGACGTTGGACGTTGCCACTTTGTATAGTTATCCAAGGTCAGTCACCAGGCCCAAGTTTTTATGAAGTTTGGGTTTCTCCTTTATTTACAAAGGGTGGTTGCGTTTTACTCTGATTTGTAAGCTATTTAGTTTGTTTGAAAAAAAAAAATTCTCATTTATGGCGCTTTTTATTTGTATACCGTATCGAATTAATACTAAACACGTATAGTATACGTAGTGTAATTTAATGCCCCTCGGTCGTATCAACTCTGTATATGATGTGAGTATGAATGACGATGTAAATAAGAGTAGGGAAATACCAGAAACGACGAACGGACGGTTAGAAAGGGATGTTTACCGAGATGACGACGAATGGAGAAGTATCGAAGAAAAAGATATTGCGCCGACCCAAATAGACTGGGATAAGGGCAGAAGAACGAATGGGTACATCTAATTTATTTTATTGTGAACAACAGTGAATATCCTAATCGTTAAATCGAGAATGATTAACTATATAATACGATTGCTAAAATTACGATTTCATTCAAATCATTCTGAATGAATGAACGAATGAACTCGGGATTTTAAGTATTTTGTAGGAATCGTTACTTAGCGGGAGTAGACCTCGTAAACAGGAGTTTCTTACCCGTTCTTCTTCATAGAGATTTACGTTTTAGAATGGGCAACTAGCTTTAATTTTCTGACTAACTGACTGACTGACAATTCAAAAGTGCCTGTAAATGGTTTTAAGTATACGCTTTGAGTTTGACAACCCTATGATAAGAATATAATACATACCTCAAGCTTCATTTATTAAAATTGACGTCGACGGCTCATTTGCTCCATTTAATGGTATGTCTCACTAAACCATACAATTCAAAGCTAAACTAATGACTTCGAGTCCTCAAAGATTACTCGGATTTGCTCACACTGGCATCGAATTACTGTAGTCTCATTATTAATGATGCTAGAGACACCTACAATCTCGCTTTTTTCTCCCTAATGCGTATAACTGTTTTCGTCGACATTTAGCAGATTGATGGTTCTTTTTATGGGGTTTTCAATGGGATTAGGATCTTTGGAAACGTATGCGAATTTGTGAGTCTCTGCTGTATAATTTTACTTTTCGCTATGGCTCATTTTTTATGTTATTGTATTCGGAAAATGGTTTCGAATCTAAAAACACGCCGAGTTTTGGAACGAATAAGATTTTGGAATTAAGTTAGGTAAGTAGTCGGTATTATACACCCCGTGGGCTATTTTTGGTTTTGATTTTAATATAATCTTTCGGGAATACCTGACGGTTTCAGGAATAAATTGAGTAGTCTAGTCGCGTTCCGGCTTAAGTCAGACTAAGTTTCAGGCGTCTTACGTAAAATTGTTGGCGTTATGTAGCTATTTAAATTATTCAAGAAGGGGTGGAAAATATTATAAAGGGTTAATAGAAATTGGGGTTTCCGTATTGATCGGTCAGTATTTAGAACTTTTGAATTGTTAAGTTACCTAAATGTTTAGTAGAAGTAGAAACAAGTAAACTTTTTTAAGGCTGTATATGCGCTGACAGGTCCCTGCTTAGTGCCTAGCAAGTCACCATGCCAGAAGCGAAATGTAACGAACGCTCTAGAATTTTCGCGACCGGTCGCACTGTGCGTTTGGCGTCTTCGCAAGTCGCCTAGTGTGTATCGTAGGAGGCGCTAAGCAAGCATCTGTCGTGCGAACGTAGCCTTATTAAGGAATTAATATATATTTTTTCACCACTAATTGTTAAATACGGTGAAGAGTTAAACTTTAATATTTGTGAACAAGTAAATCCTACTAATAATATAAATGTGAAAGTTTGTGAAGATGTTTGGATGTTTGTTGCTCAATCACGTGTAAACCGTTGAACAGATTTGAATTTAATTTGGCACACAGATAGTTTATAACCAAAACTAGCGGCCTGTCCCGGCTTTGCACGGGTGGACATTTATTTTTTAAACATTTTATTTTTTTCTTGCAATTAAAATAACCTATATTAATCAGTGATAATGTAGCATTCAAATGGTAAAAGAATTTTTTAAATTGGTTTAGTACTTTTTGAGCCTTTTCGTTACAAACATAGATACAAATCTTTCCTCTTTATAATATTATATAGTAATATAGTATAGATTAACACATAGGATACTTTTTATCACGATATTCCCATGAGATCGAAACTAACGCGTAGAAACCACGGGCGCTGGTAATTATAGATAATATTGACCACGTAATTAAACCCCTACACGATATTTAGGATCCAATATTTAGGTAATGTGTTTTTTTAATAGGGACCCTTTTTCCCTTTCTCTTATCACACCATCCCAATTTAGGGAAAGGGTCTCTGAATATTGCGACGTGTAATAATGGCTTTTAATTGACTTATCATCCTAAATCGCTGTCACTTACATGTCATTATAACACATCAAGGTTTATTAAAATATATCTATAGGACAGTCTTAGTGAAGTTTAAATTTGTTGTCAAAAGTGATAAAGCGTTTAAGAGGTCGACTATATTTACCAAACCATTTTAATGATGTGCCTGTTTAGAATGTCCATTGTATTTTGGAAATATGAAATATCTCATGGGTTTTTTTTTCAATATTTACATAAGATACTACATTAATATATTGTGTTCTGTCTCAAATTGTGATAAATGAATGAGCATGTCGTGATGGCTCAGTGGTTAAACCTGGCCCTCTTGCACGAGGTGGTGGGTATATACCGGGGCTATCAACCAATGTGACTTTTTCAATTCATAACTATGTACTTTCTAAGTTTTAAGCACGTTAAGTAGTTGATCCCGGCTGTCATTCTTGGATCTTTGACAGTCGTTACAGGTCGTCAGAAGCCCGAAAGTCTGATAACCAGGTTTACAAAGGGGTATAGTATTTACCCAGTAACTGGGTTGTGGAGGTCAGATACGCAGTCGCTCCATGTAAAATACTGGTACTCAGCTGTATTCGGTTAGACTGGAGCCGAGCCCAACATAGTTGGGAAAAGGCTAGGCAGATGCTCTTTTTGAGTTTATCTTGTACGTTATTGACATCATAGAAGGAAAGACATCTTGAAGAAACCTGACTTACACTATAATACAGGATGAAATTCACCTCACACATCAGGTCCAGTTGAAAACCAGCGTCAGGCACTAGTTGTCTGGCTTTATGCTGAACTAGGCCTTTTTGGCACGGCCGTGAGGCATACTCTCCTGCTAATTTCTTACATCGGACTTTACATTACCTATTTGTTCTGTTTTATCTGATGTATGTACCTAGCTGTTTTATTGTGTGTCTTTTAGTCACACAAAAAAAAAATGTATTTTCTTTTTTTCTTCAAATTGAAAACATGCGACAAACCGAAATGGGAGATTGTACTCATCATTATGAACAACTTTTACTAAGGCACCAAAGCTGCAATCGCGAAAAAAAAAATCTGCTGTTCCCTACATCTTGACGAGTTATGCTAACATAAGTGCAAGGAACAGCAGATTTTTTTTTACGATTTCGATTTGTCGCATGTTTTCAATTTTACCCTGTATAAGTCTAAAATCGCCAACCCGTCTTGAGCGAGCGTGGTTATCGACGCCCATGCCTTCTCAGTAGGAGGCAGGGGTCCCCTGCTGGGACACAGGCGTCAGGCTTCGAGAGGAAGTGGGCTGTAATCTACTACGCTAGCCCAGTGCGGGCTGGTAGAATGTCAAATGTCTTCGAATTTTTGGTTCTAGGACATGCCGGTTTCCTCACAATGTTTTCCTTCACCGTTCTGAGAGTGGTGATGAAATTATTTACACAAAGTAAAGCGCTTGCCTGGATTTAAACCCACGATTTACGACTCATAACCACCACTGCTCTCTAATCTTTATCTCTAATCGGTTGCCCCCGACATACTTGCCAAAACCTACCCTTTCTACAGGCAATAAAGTATGTATCTAGGTTACATTAGGCCTGTTTCTAGATAATTTGGACCCAATTTTAGACAATAGTTGTGCTTACCCGGGGATAATAATTACTGTACTACTATTACATTAAACATTTGGGATGGGGATCGGGCAAGCTTTTCAAGTGTGGGAGTTCCCGGGGATAATACTTGCTTTGGCTATTACATTAAACAATTGGAATGGGGACTGGGCAAGCCTTTCAAGTGTGGGAGTTTAAGGGACGGTTAGGTGTAAGCTGAATAAGTGGTACAGATGCCAGCACATCAAGATACACGAAACTGTCAAATTTTCCCAATCAACTTTGAACCTTATGCTTTAACGATAAAAATTAAAAAAAAAAATATTAAAGACATTTGACACATCAATCTACTACAATCTGTACATGGAGTACCTGTTTTATTTGAATTTTTGTTTTAGTGGTTAAAGTGAATCCATTCCTACTTTGTTTTTTGGAACGATTTCATTCAGTTTGGTGCTTGTTTTCGCTGTATAAATATTATAACAGTCGAATATGGATATTGGTTTTGTTTTAATTCACGGGTAATATGATTGATTTTAAATTTTGCTAACCTGTTCAGCTGTTGGCAATATATTTATCATGGTGCTAAAACATTGAAATAATGATGGAAAAGGTAATGTAGTCTGTACACGTTGTTGTTTGTTGTCCGTTGTTATTGCAGTTCGTTGTTATTATGGACTTTTGTGATGATCATAGTTTTGGTTAAAAGGCTACGGACAGATTTTAAAATCTGACAACCTTATTTTTAAATAAGGAGAGTGTACCAACTCATCCCCTAATGTAAATGAGGAATGAATAAATATTCAAAATCTCATCTGAATCAATGTACCGGTATGATTTATCACGGAATCCCTTCAGTAAGAAAATTTTCTGAATTTCTTTTAAGAACATTAATTTTCCTTATGATAATTAACTGTGCTCAAATTAGTGTGCAGAAGCCATTCTTCTTTTTTTAGTTTGTTTTTCGGATAATGTCTGGGGATTAGATTATAATAGAGTATTTTGTGAAAAAGTTTAGGATATATTTTTAATGTTGTAATTAGGGGTTTAATCTTTTTTCTTCTAGAAAATACAGTCTACAGTTAGGCTCTTTGTACATACACGTTTTTCTTGCCGTGAATAAGTCTTAGCCGCCGTGTGTAGGCACGGTCGTCAGTGTTGTAAGTACCATCGAGGACACTTACATCAGTTACATCTGCCCGATTTGAAAACAAAATCCCGTGCACACGATTACCACATCTGTTAGCAAGCGTTCCTACAGCGGCCGAGCGTTGCAAACAAAAATAGCCCTTATGGTGTATAGATATTTATTTATTTTTATTTTTATTTATTTATTTATGAAATACTGCATATTTACAATATTAAGTCTTAGAGTGGTAGGTATTAATAATGGGATACCTGAACTAGGGTAAACCTGTATCTCAGGCATCATACGTGCAAATTAGCTTATTAAATTAATATTCTTAAGATTGACGATAAACATAAATAGTAACTTAACCAACTAATGATAGGACAATACTAAATTAAAAATAATATTTAACTTAAGACAAACAGTAACTTTTCTATGTCATCATAAGACAAATTTTGTAACCATGTTGTAATAACATTTTTGCAATGTACCGTGTTTAATGCAGAGATGGACAAAATTGCGTTTACTTTATTATACAGAAATGGGCCTAAAAATACAAAAATCTATACATAAACGAATGCCTTAATCTATAGTTATCCATACAGATGTCTTTTTGTCTTTTATCAGCATTGATATATATGTTACACTAGATTAGCAATTACCGCACCAAGGCGTTGCCACTAGGCTGATGGCTACAGCCATCAGCGTAGCTAACGTCAGTTCAGTGCTCTGTGTGACGCCAACCGAAGTCAACCGAGTGACATGCGACAAAAAATATCGCGAAAGAGTGCGATTCAAGATCACAAAAACATAATAAATTAACCGGAATTACTTTCCACACGTAAATTAATTGTCTCTGTGTTTATATCAACGTAAAAACCCAATAAAATGTAGAATTTTGTAAATTGGGTTCAGTGTTACCACTAAAAACTTAGTTTTAGTTTCCCACATTAGTGGGAGTTTTTAATTTATGGAATAAGTGATTTTAAATATTTTTTAATAATAACAACGTTGCAGGGTGCCTAAAGATGCAGCACGCCGTGAAAACTGGGTGGAAATAATCCGATTGCTGAGAAAAGAGACTGACTGGCTACCTACTAAATCATTCAATTTCATTAATAAAGAAAAAATATTCAAAAAGAAAATATCTTAGTTATTTTAATTATTTATAAACTTCTATTTACACATCCATCATGAAATACATAATTCAAATATTTTAAAAATAATTTAACTTAACCTAAAACGCTTTTTATGGCTTAAAATGTTGGGTAAAATTTCGCATGGGTAGGCAACCCCATCCCGTCATTGCATGTTTATATTGTGGTCTTTGTCTAATCTAAGCGACGGTAGTATTCTTACGACGCGTGTAAGTGAGACAGATATATGTTTACTTTTAAATGTTTAGTGGTTTCAAAGCTACGTCGTCGCGTTTATAAAGTGGCTACACTTTTTTGACACATTTTATTGAGGTTTGCTTCTCTAGTTATATAGCTCAATGTTTATCAGTGACAACTCTGTCGCACGGCAATTTAGAGTGCTATTTTAATAAAGCATACATAATAAATAACTGCCGCACTGTCAGAACATTGCAAGAATTATATAAAAGTTGGGTCGGGAACAGGATAGGCCGGAATGTGGATACTTTCAATACAGCTCTTTGAGCGCGCTCCAGTGGTAGCAAAACTGTTTTAGCCGCTCCTCCCCATGCCGTAATACAATATGTAATTATCGATTGACACAAGGCATAGTATACTTGTTTTATCACCTTAGAGTCGGCAAACGGACGAATTTTCTTGAAAATGAACATCAATTTACGGACTCTACTGCATAATAGGTCTATGTGATTTTTAAATGTAAGAGTAGCATCAATAATTTACTCCGAGATATTTTATAGTTTTCGTATTTAGGATTACGGAGCAATTACATTTTGAATTTGCAACTTTGTTACAAACATGTGCATGAATATCTGGAATTATTATAGATGGCTTTGAGTTGCGTAAAGAAAAGCGTATGTATTTAGTTTTTTCAGCATTTAATGTCAGTAAGTTATGCTGTAACCATCTATTAACTATATTGAAACCTTGCTGTGCACATAACCAAACTTTATGTAATGTATTTGCGGAGAACAGGAGTACGGTATCATCAGCATACAATATTATTTTGCCCGAATTAAGTTTGAGACTGCAGAGGTCATTAATATAAATAAGAAATAAGGTTGGTCCTAATATACTTCCTTGCGGGACCCCAAAAGAAGTATTTTTTAGTTCTGAACTAGTAAAATTATCAATTTTCACACATTGACAGCGGTTTTCTAAATAGTCTGCAAAAAGCTTAAGCTGCTTACCACGAATACCTTTTTTATCGAGCTTGTTCAATAAGATAGGAATAGATACAGTATCAAAAGCTTTTGCTAGGTCAAGAAAAATACCAATTGAATGATTACCTTTGTCTAGTTCTTGAGATATATAATCGGTCATATCTTGTACAGCATCAGCTGTGGATAATTTTGGTCTGAAACAAAATTGTTTATCCGAGAGGATGGCTTTAGACTCTAAGTACTTCATTAACCTATTGTTAATTAATTTTTCTAATATTTTAGATGTAGATGATAGTATTGAAATAGGCCGGTAATTAGAAACTACTTTTTTGTCACCTGCTTTATGCACTGGGACAACTATAACTTTTTTTAGATAGTCGGGAAAAATGCCTTCAGAGAGGCAAATATGTTTCTTCGATAGCACCTATGGATCACTATGGAAGTTTGTTGATTGACACGTTTTTTCTACGGCGCTTTTTATACGCCGTAGAGTAAATAAGCCTTGCCGTTTACAAATGGCCTTACAGGTCTCCCAAAGTGATAATGCGTATAGAAATCTTCGTCACTGTTCGGCAACGGTCGTATTCCCGTAGATCTGCATGCGCATTATTAATTTGGGAATACTGTACGGTTTTAGAAAGTACGATAACTAGCTTTACGTAAAACAATCGGTAGGTTCTGCTCAGTAATTGGATTTTGGTATTCTATAAAAAAATGTTTTTTATTTACAACCGTTTATCCTCGGACCAGATAAAAGTCAAGACATGGCGCTGTCAACAGTGAAGTGAAGCAGGCGATGTAAACATGTGTGCACTTAGTGAGGTGGTTGTAAATGGGTGTGTGTGACCGTGTATGCACAGAGCGGAGTTGTAGTTTTGGCATACTTCACTGTATCGTTTGCAGCGCTATGTCTTGACTTTTTATTTGGTCTGAGCATATATCAGAATAGGCTTGTCAATTGAAAAAAATCTAATTATTCCGTCAGTTAGATTATCGAAAAATATTTGACCCGTATTTTTTTCTTTTGTTACGTAAACCAAAATCGACGAAGATACGATGCTTTTAAAAGACGTCACAAGCCCTCACTCCCGAGTTTTGATGCGTTTTATCTTTGTCAATATTCATTGATTTACAAAAGCAAAAAATAAATGTCCGTTATTTTCCAATACTCTAACTGACGGACTAAATAGATTTTCAATTTATTGATGGTGGAAACTAGCCTATTATGGTAATTACACATTTATTTTTAATTGAATTTCACCGTTATATTATACTTCTATACAAACATTACCTTTACGTACTTAAATACGTGCCCAATTAATAAATAACTTTTTCTTATTCTTTTTCTATTGCGACTTTCCTCTTATTATTCACTAGCTGTGTCCTGCGGTTTTACCCTCGTAAGTCTTAATCCCGTAGGAATATCGGAATAAAAAGTACCCTATGTCCTAATCCAGGTCATGTTCTATCCATATGCCAAATTCCATCCTAATCCGTTCAGCCGTTTTAGCGTGAAACCGTAACAAACCAACATACAAAACTTCAAATCTTTTCTCTTTATAAATAAAGTATAGGTAGATAGATCTTATCCGTGGTTTATTTTACTGTTTGTGTTTTAAATGTTACCCTAAAGATATAATATAATTATCGTCATATTTTGACGAAACAATGATTTGAAAAGTTTTGAATTTCCAATTAGTGGGGGCTGTTTTGAAACATAATTTCCTGTATACATCACAATTTATTTCTGTACGAATTTCTGCACGAATATCGTATTTATCAGTAGACGCGTTGTTGTTGTATTGCCATCGATACGTTTTCAATAGAAATATTAATAGTTAGCATATTTTGAACTAAGCACTAATGAGGCTATAATGTTCATACTGATGGGACTGAGGCCTCGATGTAAGAGGGAGTGAGCCGTATTCCACCGTGCGGATCTAGAGCGTGTTGGTGGATGTCAAATGTCTTCGAAGCTTTGTTTTTGGACATGCTGTTTTCCTCAGGATGTTTTCCTTAAATATACAACGTGTAACATAATAAACGCAAGTCCTGAAATTGGTTTGTTTATAATTGACTACTGAATCGATTTCAGTATTTTTTAATATACTTAGGTATTTAAAAAAAAAAAATATATATTTTTTCATACCAACCGCCGATTAAGCCAAATAAAATTAAACCTTATCTCAAGGCATTAAGACTCAATTTTAAATGCATAAAGTAATGCTAGTATCAACACGATTTTCTTAATAAAATAGCAAGCTTGAAAAAAAAATAGTTTTGGTTATTGTATTATGCTTTTAACTTACTCTAATTGGGGTGTATGAGGTCTTGCGGTAATTATGATACACTTTGTATAATAGAATACTCTTTACTATGTACCTACACCATAAAAATTGCAGATATAAATGTTGAAATTATTCATAAGGTGATACAATGAGCGGTCTTTCAAAGTTTTGAGAGCAGTAGTGATGGAATAATTTATACAAAGTCAAGTTTCCTCAAAAGACCATTTTAGACACCAATCTACATGGTCTTCACATGATTTGACCAAGATTTTGTCTGGACTTTAAAAGACCCTCTGAGTTTTTTTCGGCCTTTCTTCTCAGAATAGTCAGTTAGGAAACGCCGACCTCATCTAGTTTAAAAAAATATATATATATTCACGTGTAAAAGTGTTTGTACAAACCTACTTACAGAAATATATCATTTATCATAAGTGCCTGTCTGGACTTGAACTTATAACCTAGAAACTTGTATGTCGCGGCCTTTTCATTGGGTCACACCAATGCTCAAACAAGTACGAGTTATATTGAAAATTGTTAGCGTATTGGCGACTAAACAAATACATCAGCACTATTAGAATATCTATAGAGACAAACACTTCAATTGTTACATTACAACATTCGTGCAAAGGGCAGGAATCTAAAGCGTTTTTATGCAGAATTTGGCCTAAATCCGTCAAGTTAGGAATGCAAGGCCTATCTAGTGCTAACGAATTAGCAGTAATGCGACAGTATTTGGCAAGTAGCTCGAATAAAAGAGGGGTTCAAGCCAAGATAACAGCTATTCATGCTATTCGAGCTGTTAGCATAGAGCAGGGGTAGAATACGAAATTGAGCTGGGAGCTGAGGGGTCTGATATGGGACGTAGGATAAGTGCGAATAAATTTTTTTGGTATTTGCTCGTTTGATCCGACGTTCTCGATTTAAAACGAAGTTAAACGAAATTGTATATTCTGTAAATAGGATATCGGAATCACTTTATTTGACAACCCCATTTTTATGTCCATGCAATCATTGTCCATTCCAAGGTTGCTTTGAAGAGATCGCAGAAAGCGTTAAGACCGCCCATTGCATGTTTTTAGTGTTCATATATAATTACTTATTTGTCATATGTGTATCCTAATATATATATATATAATATATATATATATATATAATATATATATATATATACAGGGTGTTAGTAGAACGCTTCCGAAAACGAAGACGGGTGATAGGGCTAGTGATTCTCAATACGATACCATCAAAAAAACTAAAAAAAAAAAAAAAAAATTTACTCATTTTTTTTTGCATTTTTCGTACACTATGCTGTGAGAGTAGTTAAATGAAACCATTATTTGTGATTAAACTCATTTTTTTCTTTACTACTCTAACAAGCAATGTATTCGTAAATAAATATCAGCTGACTCGCGCATGACCTCTAAGTTCAAAGTGCGCGCGCGCTGGCCGCCAGCCGTACGTACGACGACCCCAAACCACGTGACGCGCGACGCGGCGGCGACCTTAGGCATACTTTGTAAAGCGCCGCCAAAATAAATAAAAAGAAACATTACAGAGGCGTCAATAGTTTTAAATTGATGCATTGTGTCTTGCATTTAATAACAGTTTTGTATGTAAGTCGATAATCGATAGTGAATGAAATAAAGTAAAAGATCGCGACTTTAACCGTGATAGACTAAATTTTTTTAATAGCGTGTACAGTTTGCAGCAACTAGCGCGCGTGAATCAATTGAATTTGAACTTTATGTCAATGTAGTTAGAGTCACATTGATATTTTTTAATTGAATTAAATTAATTTAATCTAAGAAACCCGTTAAATCTTATTTATAAGTTAGAAAATGAAGACAGTTAGTAATAGTTATAAGGCATAAGTACAATGTACTAATAATTAAAATTAATTGGTTTCTGGTTTCAAAATTATTCTTTTAAAATTTTCTCCTCTGTAATTTGTTGATCTTTGCACATCAAAAGACACCGCGCCGCTATGTGACTCCACGTTGCCGCATAGGCGGCGTCCGCGCGGCGGCGGTATCGTTTGTCGGCCGACACCACACGCAGGCGGCGTGTTTGATCTTCATAGTACTTCTTTAATAATCTAGCTAAGTAGCTAGTTAGTACTAGTTAGTTCCTTTCTGACCGTTTCATGAGCGAACGTGCTTTACGTTTAATCGATCGATCGAGCTATTGAATTGTATTTAATACTGTTTTGTTAGTTTAGTTACCTTAGTATTGTTAAATTTTTAGTGCTGTTTTATTGATTTTACTTATTATTTTTTGTTGTATTAAACAATGCCTGAGGCATACGTGTACAGTGCTCGTGATTACGGCAACATGATGATCGGGAATGTGACAGTGCTGATGAAATGCGGAATAGTGAGCGTTTTTAATAAACTACTTGTGTTGAGGATCCTACACTAATGCCTCGTGTTCACGGGTCAACACAGCGACGGACGGGCCCGGCTTTGAATTGAAATGGATGGAGCGCAGGTCGAACCATACTTCATAAGATCGCAATGGATTTATACAGGTACCTAAAATGCCTGTCAACTTTAATGTTTAACAGTGGGCTACGAATGCGATTAAAATTCATAATTTTGTGAAGTGTTGTAGGGGTAGGTATTTTGAAAGGGGTGTTTGTAAATTCCGTATAAATAAATCCCGCGACTCGGCCGTACGGAGCGCTCGGCGCCCGCGTCGACACGTGGGCGCGCGCCGCCCGGTGGCGAGACGTTGCCATGCGTGTCAGTGACCTCACGTTTTGTACGGTTTCCATTGCGTGCTTACGAAATGTGAAGTCTTGAAAATAACCAATTTAAAGCGAAAGGTTATTGGTATCCGTTTGCATTTGGGTTGTATATAATCTACGTTCTGGCTTAGGAAGCGTTCTTCTTACACCCTGTATATAATATTATAAATGCGAAAGTTTGTGAGGATGGATGTTTGTTACTCGTTCACGCAAAAACTACTGAACGGATTTTGATGATACTTTACAGTAATAAAGCTTATACATCAGAATAAAACATAGGATACTTTTTATCCCGATATTCCTACGGGATCGAAATATACGCGGGTGAAACCGCGGGGCGCAGCTAGTACATATAATAAAATAATAACGAAATCAAAAACGTATATTAAATATTTAAGAAAAAAACGACGAGTCTGATGCGGAATATAATAGTTTTTGAATTTTTTTCCGTTTGTCTGGATGTATGTTCCGGATGGGCGCAAAAACGGCTGAACGGATTTGAATGTTTGTTGTATAGATAGTTTTAACCTGTTTTAACACATACATTATGTACTTTTAATCGTATTACATTCTTGTGGGATATTTTCCAAATTCCACGCGGGCAAACCTACCGGCTAAAGCCAGTTATACAGGATGTCCCTAGAAGTATGGATCAAATCGAATAGGGGCGTGGGCAAGATCATTTCCACACTTTTTAACCCTGAGAATTTCGGTGATTATTTTTACGGTTCAAAAATTTTGACTAATTTTAGTTTTTTGTTTTAATCACTTCGTTTAGAGCTCAAAGAAAAAAAATATCAAGGCTATCTAAAAAAAATAAATTGACAGCCCTGTAAATTTTTGTAAAGAGTTTTTTCTTTGAGCATTATGCGAAGTAGTTAAAAAAAAACTAAAATTGGTCATAACTTTTGAACTGTAAAAAAAAAAACACCGATATTCTCAGGGTTAAAAAGTTTGGAAATGACCTTGCCCACGAACATGAATGCTACAAACTTTCAAGCCCTTGTTTTTCGAAATGAATGAACCGATTTTAACGAAACTTCATACGCATAAGCAAGATAAAAACATCTAAAAATTTAGTAAGAACATTTTCGAAAAATAGTGTAACAGCCAAATTAGACCGATTTTAAATTTTCCATAGAAACAGTGATTTCCAGTTTTTTTTTTTAAATAAAATATTTCTAAAATGTTCTTTACTAACTTTTTAGACCTTTGTATCCTGTTTATGTGTATGAAGGTTCATTAAAATCGGTTCATTCATATCGAAAAACGAGGGCTTGAAAGTTTGTATGAAATGCCGTACGTCGTAAACGCTCTTAATCTACGGCCTCCTGCATATTAGCGAAAGTAAGGGCATACTTCCTTACGTTTGCGTTTTCGCGGTCTCCACTCAAGAATAATCATCGGTTCTACGGCTAATATAGCCGGGCCATTGGTGCTTCAGCAGCTAAGTATAGCTTTTTTTTCTTCATAAACATTCCTACATTAATACAAGATTGTATATACAAGATTGTATTTAGACAAAGCTGTAACTCTGCCAACGCCTTTTTTATGGATGGGAAATCATCAAATGACCCCTCTGGGTGAAACAGAAGGGAGTGTCAAACTATTACTGACTAAAACCCACCCGTGTTCCTTCCTTAGCCCTTTATGTTCCGGGGCAGCAGTAACCCTTTCGGGCAATTCCGCTGCTCCCACAGGCTTCGGCTCTTACGGGCCCCTTCCTTAAAGTTGACACCTCTTTGCAGCGTGCGTGGAACACGTACGCGCCGTCCGGCACAGGCCTGGTCCTGATCGGACGGTGAGTTACCCAACTCTGCCTACGCCTGGGGTAAAAACAAGCTCGATGCTATTCATCCTGTTAATAATTTAGGTGACCCACTAATGTTAATTAAACTTTGAATACCAAACTTATGTTCAGTAATTAGGTCGTTTCAAACACTTGCGTGCTTTTTTAGCTGCCAGGCCGTGACTGAGGGCGTTTCAAGGAAAAATCGAAAATTAGATTTTTTGGTACTCTCAATAATCTCATCTCATTGGTGGATGCGGAGATAGGCTACAATCTAGTTACTAGTACTTATGATCAGGTTTATAGAGAATGAATACTTATAGCTAATCTTGCTTTGGGAGTTGGTGTGGGTTCCGTAAGTAAGTAATAAATTATATTATGGAATTAACAAGCTAGAAGCATGTTACAGATTTATAAAAGAAAAACATATTTTATTTTCACACAGTGGGACCTACCGATATATTTTCTATCAGACTTCTATAGCAATAGCGCATAGAAATACGGTAACATATTACGTAGAGAAAATTTTCTCTTTAATAGGAAAATCCTCCCTTTTGCATCGGTTAAAAATAACTAGTAGTAAGGCATAATAATCATAATCATTTATTTGCTAGAATATGTACCATACATTATTATGGCCTTATGATTAGTCGATGGACTCAACTCATTATGCAATGCGTAGCGTGCAAATATTAGGTACATACATTTATTACAGGACTAGCTTCTGCCCGTGACTTCGTCCGTGTGAAATTTCGCCCTCCCCCCATTCCCCTCTTAGGGGTGGAATTTCGAAAAACCTTAATGTATACCTACTCTTCACAAAGAACACACCCTCTAATTTCATGTCTCTAGGACCGTTTAGTCTGTGCGTTGATATATCAATCAGTCAAAACTTTGCATTTTTTATATTATAGAAGGTAGACATTATTAGGTTAGTATTAACACTATTGATAGTTATATAATAATTAAAATTACAATCCGAGGAGGGGCAGCAGTCAGGGCTTTTGCCGGTAAGCCGACGACGTAGCGGCCAACAAGTAGGCTGCGGTGCCGCTTGGGCGACATCGCAACTGAGGCAGGCCGCGATGTCGTATGGGAGGCATCGCGGCTGAGGGTTGGAGGCCGCGGCGGGAGAGGAGTGCCGGTATTGCGGTGCGTCACTTTCCTTACCTTCCGCGGCCTTGACGGGGTCGGCATCGTCTGATGGCGGACGCGGTGGGGCCGCAGGGGAGGAGGAGTGTTGGTATGACGTTGGCCGCTCTCCCTATCCTCTGCGGCCAAAAATTGGCAGGCAGCGGGGCCAATGACCTGACCCGTCGCAGGGTACCAAGGGTGCCCAGACACGGGGTAGTCTGGCGCCCAAGGAGGGTCCGGTGACGGACAGCCGCGGCGGGTTCACGGATGAGTGCTAACGCGTGCCCGTGTTCCCACCGTAAACGGAGGACACCGTGGAGTTTTAGTGGGTTAAAGACCCACATAACTACACTATTTCTCCGTGGTAGAGCAGAATGCATGAGCATTTTTCCACGATAAAAAAAAAAATCTGTTAAGAATAATATCATGAACACACTACGAATAAGTAATAAGTCAGGAAATGTAACTGCGATAAAAAAATTACCCAACAAATATTAGGCCCAAGTAGGCGGGGCTTAAAAATTGTACCCAGCGCGTCATCAGTCGGACATTTTTCTTGCAAGCGAGCACTTCGGGTACGTTTTCGTTTTTATCATGGTGAACTACAGCTGTGAATCATCATGCCAGCATGTATTGTGGAGTGGTGCAGGAGCCATACAAGATTAAAATGTCCAGGGATCACTTTTCACTGGTAAATAGTAGCAAAATTATAATTATATTCAAAGATGTTCAAATACGTTATCAAACTGAGGTGGTCAATACTATGCAAAATGAAGTCAGTAAATTTTTTACCAATTTAATTATTATTTTTTTATTGACGAAATATTGAAAAGTAAATCCATAAAATTTAGTTATTTTTATAACATTATTATATTTTGCTTTCTTTTACTTTCCCTGCCGATCCAATTCGGCAAAATAAGCGGATAGCTTCAGTTAAGCTAGAAAGACAAGAGTACGACTGAATGCCTGTGAAAGCCAGCAGAGTATGTTCCGTTCATTTTGACGAAAAATATTTTTATAAATCATTAAAAGGATATACCATGTTACACAAAACTGCTGTACCTACTAGTTTAAGATTCTCTTTTAATGTCTTCTAGACAAAAACTTAATAAATTAATCATATTTCGCAGGACATAGAGTTCATTGGATTGTAAAAAGTAACCCAAAAAAAAAAACTAAAATATATTATAAAAAAAACATTGTACAATAATATTCTTTTACTATTGACTTGGTCCGGTGCACTTATTGCATAACATCGTCCACGTCACTTGACTCAACTGTCATAGCAGACATTGCAGCACGCGCGAGAACCAATCCCGGCTTTCGTTCTGAATTTAAACCAATCACCAAGCATGTCTTCATGTAACCTCGGAAGTGATTCGTATTTTGAATCATACGTCGTTTTGGTTTGAAGTAGGGCCACTTTTTCTGTGGAATTTGTTCTGAATTAGACTTCCTGACTTATTACTTATTCGTAGTGAACACACAATTTATTTAAGATGTCAAAGTATCATTAAATATCAGAGTGAGTATAAGTAAGTGAAATCATGAATTATTAATGAAATCATAAAATTATCTCCTTCATTTACCTTCTTTTACAGTAAGTACCCACATTGAAAATAGGTATCCATTTTCTTCTTATACAAAACAAAATGAGGTTTTCGTGTAACGAGGCAAAAATTTAGAGGCATCAGCTCCCTTCCAGCAGCTGGTTCGCTTTAAATTTTCCATTTCATTATAGGCATTATGTTCAAGATTACTTCGCGGTGTAAGCACAAATGGATATTTGAGTACCAATTACTGAGAGTACCAACCAGGCTATGTGGCATTGGCAATCGATTTACTCGTGGAAAATACAGCTGATGTTTACTTAGACTGTTGAATCTTTAGTCAGCAAAATAGTTCGTCAGGAAGTAGCATAATTTGCCTGTAATGTGTTGTAACTGCTGGGACACAGGCCTCGCTGTGAGAGGGAATGAGTCCACAACGTGAGTCCAGTGCGGGTTGGTAGATGTCATATGTCTAAAACGCTTTAAGATTATTTATGTACAGTATTTTCGATTTAAAAATCGTTTGAATGTACGTGCTGGGGCCTCTGAATTCATTGCTCACGATTACGTCTACGTGGTTTTATGAAGTTTCCAAAAAATCATATTAAAAACCCTTTACGGATTTTAACACCTGAAATCCTTAGTCAGTGCTCAAACAATCTCTGTACCAATAAGTTCATCAGCATTAAGCCGTTTCCGTTAAAAGAGTCAAATGATATTGTTTTTTCATTAACTGTAACAAAAAGGAGTAGGTTATCAATGCTTCTATTTTTCCAGACGGCCTAGACTCGTGGCAATAGCTTTCAAAGCGTTTTATATTTCTACAAAAAAAAAATTGAATGACAGGATTGACTTAAGCTTTTCGATAACTTAAGTCAATACATTTATGACTTATCCATCACCTGATATAGTGGTGATAGCGTTAATCGATCTATCACCACTATATCAGGCTTATTGGCGACAATAGACCTGTCAGTCATGATAGATCGATCCCAGTACAACGTGACATGGTCATTTTCAAGAACTGGGTCGGGCACATATTTGTAATACGGAACCTCAGAATCCACAAGTTTAAATTTCAAAGCATGTTGCTGGTGAATAATCCTAGCTACTTGGTTATATTATATTATTATTATTATATATATTATATATTATATAATTATAGAAGTACAGATTGTTATCGCTGATAGAATGTTACTTTGTCTAAGTCCTCTGGTTAGGTTTCGAATTGGCGATGAAATCTGCGTACCGACTAGGTCTTCTTATGTCGCGTCGTTTCGAGTTAGATCGGCGCGAAATAAATGTTTGCGTTGTTCTGAATCCGATGTTTGTCAAACACACAAAACAGGAAAAACGTAGTGAAGAGCAACGCTTTTCCAAAATAGAAATACAAATGGTCAAGTGCGAGTGTATTCGAAAACAATTTTGACGGACAAGAGTGATTCGATGATTCGACGATGATTCGATGATTCGATGTTTTTCGGTGATTTCGTGATTCGTTTTAAGGAAAGGCACTCGATATATTTCTTTTTACCGAAATTGATGATTGGCAAAAAAAAAATGTCGTGTCTCCAAAACAAAGCTGACAATAATATCGGGTTCTGTATCTAATTTGTTCGTGTTTTATTCGCGTGACTGTCTGTCTACTGACGGTTGATGGATTGCTGTAGTTATACTTCCATAATTATTTTGTTTTTTGTTTCGGTACCGAAGTAACTTTGTTCATTAATTTATTTTCTGTTTAGATTATTTTTCTTTTGTTTTTTTTTTCATCATTGCTATATTAGGTCCTTACCTATGAAATTGTCGTTTTACAAAGAAAAAAGAAATATGTTTTTTTTTAAGAAAATTATATATTTCATTAATCCATTAGTGAAGAATGTACTTTTGTAATTTTAGTAGAAGTTCTTTGATGACTTCACTATAAAAATCCTGAAGACGGGAATCGGTGAACTCTTTAAAGGGGTTTTTCACTGTCTCGTAGGATTTGAAATTATTCGCCTGTAAAAAGTTATCCAAATTCCGAATAAAAATGGAAATTTTGTTGGTGTAAGGTCTGGTGAATATGGTGGGTGACGGAGAATTTCTAATCCTAATTCCTATACCTAGTTTTGACAAGGTCCGATGTGCGGTGCTTCGACCCAATTTTGTTGTTGTTGTTCACTGAGTTCATACGGTACCCGCTTTCCGAGCTGCTAATTCATTTACTTCAAAGTGGAAAGATAAAAATATCTTTCCAATTTGAAGTAAACGAATCAGTATCGATTTAAACTCAAACTCAAACCCAAAGCATTTATTTCAATTAAACCATTTCCAGGCACTTTTGAATTGTCAAAATTAACTAGTCGGTCAGTTAGTCAGAAAGTTGAAGCTAGTTGCCCATTCCAAAACGTAGATCTCTTGGAGAAGAACGGGCAAGAAACTCCAAGAACACTCTTTTAAATTAATATATTACAAAATCCTGAGTACAGTATTCTTGTTGCTTCTATATGTGAGAACAATGTTATGAAGAAACAATTCAAAATAGGTATAAGATTAAAAAGAATTATCACTTACGTTGAAGGCTGATGTAAGTGACAACGTGGTTTGAGGTTAATCTGCTTCCACTATGGCTTTCAATTCGTCCTTATCGACTTTCGTCTCAGGTCGGCCACGGGGCTCATTGTGGAGATAAAAATTTCCAGAATGGGTGTGATCAAACCAAAAACGGACCTTGCGTTCACATGCGGCAACATGCCCATACATGTCGTTAATATTGCGTGTTGTATGTGTTTCGTTGGTGCCTTTAACGAAACTCATAGTCGAAAATAGCGCGCAATTTCGATTTTTCAATGATTACAGAAACAGCGATATTAAAAAAAAAAATAGAACGGCGGAAAAACAAATGAAAAACTGATTTTTAAAAACAAAATGTCATGATAAATTATAACACTAATTTGAATTTGGAATTCTAAATAGATTGAAAGATATCGTTCTGCACAATAGCTAGTATCAAAAATCGGCAATTTCATAGACAAGGACCTAATCTTTGTAGTTAGCAAGTAGGTACCTCACTGACGATACTAGCACCCAGATTCTTTTTTTAGAAAAGTGTGATTGCGTTTAATGAGTATAATTTTTAGGCCCACCAAACATGTCACATTGTATTGTTACTTTTTGATGAATAAACTTTCTCGGGATCTGGGGCCCGGTACCTTTGGAAGGCGTACGAGGGGCCGAAACCAACTCGCAGAGGCCCGTTAGACGCTTACAATGAAATTATATTATCACACTGTACAGATTTTATACAGAGAATACAAAGAATTGCATCTGATTATGTCGTGATTATGTCATATAAAGGAAAGTTAATACGTCGTACCAGTCGGCCTTTTAAAATTTTGTAGTAGGTAGTAGTTTTTTTTTCTTTCGTTAGTAGTATTTGTGCTTTCTAAAAGCTGAAATCAATTTAGGGCTGAGTATGTTAGCAAATATTAAAGTACCTACTCTGGGCTTTTTGCCGTGTCTCTGCCGAACCCTTTACCGAATACAGGAGTGTTGTTTATGTACTCATAGATTTTTTAAGCCCTTGCACATCCCACCATGTTAAACAGTTACATGACACTATATTTACGGCAAATAGGACATCAATATAAATGGAGGGGCCCGTGGCGAAATAATAACAGCCGCACAGGTCGATCGACCAGGTTGAGCTACGCTTGCCGCGTTTGGTCTGTGGATGGGTGACCATCTTTACCTAACGAGGCCCCTTCGTGCCTCGGAAAGCACGTTAAGCCATTGGTCCCGGCTGTCATTCGTGGATCTTTAACAGAACCCCGAAAGTCTGACAACCAGTCTTACCAAGGGGTATCGTATTATCCAGTAACTGGGTTGTAGAGGTCAGATAAGCAGTTGCTTCCTGCAAAATACTGGTATTCAGCTGCATCCGGTTAGGCTGAAAGCCGACCCCAACATAGTTGGGAAAAGGCTAGGCAGATGATGATGAGGACATAAATTTATATAAACAAAGAACACAAATTTAGTGCAGGCACACGGCCCAGTGTAATACGGAAAGGTTAGAAAGCTATTTATTTAGTTTTATGGCCAAAAGTAACACACTGTAAATTTTGTTTACCATGCTTATTTATACGGAAATAAAAAATAGGTCAATTGTGAGCCGGAAGCTTTGTGCGTTCCGGAACCTATATATATTTTATGAGTAATTTGGGCGATGGAAGATAGAGACAAAGAGGCGTTCGGGGGATTGGATAGGATTTTGATTTTGTTGGGTTATACACTGTGATATTTTAGATAATACCAAGTGGTTTCTCGAAAAGATTAGACTATTTAGGTACTCTTTTCAAAAAGTTACAAGAAATCTGATAAGGATTTATAAAAACATCGGTGCATGGAAAAATAAATTATTAACAATTTATTGCATAAACAAAAATCACATTGCACTGCACACATTCGAACGCGGTACGAAGTGCGAATGGGACGAAGTGCGAATAACCCATTCAATACAACTTTAGCATAGGAGTACAATAGATTTAAACTCTATCCTTTAAACTAGGTCTGGCCAGCCGGTCGATTCTATAAAAATCTCACCGTGAAAATTTAGGTGAAGTGAGCTTAGAGTGAGCTGTCAAGAGGTTCAATCCCTAGCATCAGGATGACACTGACAGCTCACTCCACGCTCACTTCACCTAAGTTTCCACGGTGAGATGGTTACAGAATCGCACTGCTGTATCTTAAAAGATAGGGTGCAGCCATTATATTGGATTAAATTATTATATTTACTAACATGACCCTCGTTAGTTTCGATCCCGTGGGAATATCGGGATAAAAAGTATCCACTGAAATAAATTAAATGCCTATGGCATTAAGTCCGCCTCTGTACATTTATGTGCTTAAAGTATTAAATAAATAATAAATAAATAAATTAATTAATATGCAGTAAATGAAATTTCGATTTAAAATTCTTTATGAGCCTAACGTTCAAAACAGTATTTTTTACTGATCCGAATACAGTTAAAGCTTGAGGCAAAATGTTACCGTCATGACAGTAAACTTTAACGTTTTAACTTTAACGTTTTTTTCAGTAAATGTTATGTTCAATCATTAAAGTTACTGTTTTATCTTTTATTGTTTTACAAACATTTCTTCTTACTGCGTAAAGTCAGTAAATCTTAATGAAATCGCTTTAATGTGGCATAGTAAGAAAATATTTTTTTCAGTGTATGTGTTAATCCTGGTTATAAGCTGTCTGTGTGCCAAATTTCATCCAAACCCGTTCAACGGTTTACGCGTGATTGAGTAACAAAAATCCAAACATCTTCACAAACTTTCACATTTATAATATTAATAGGATTAAAAGACAATACAAAGTGAAACCAGCGGCAATGTGTTATGTTGTGCTCAGCACTCTAATTGCGTAACAGACTATCAATATGCACCTGAATCATTTGAAGGATTAAAGTTAATATATTACTTCATATGTTCCAAAAATTTGACTACTACTATCATTAATGCAAGAATATCTGAAGAACTTTCAAAATGAAAATCATTGCTACTGATAGTGTGTTACGCAATTACCCCATAGGTGTGTCTATAATTGTGTGTAAAATATAAAGATACTTATTTATTCATTTGTATTTTAGCATGAGCCAAAGGTACGACAGAGCTCTTATAATAAATTAAAGCTTACGAACAAAACAAGTAATAAGAAACTCTCATCAATAAAAGCAGTTCACTATAATAATATTATTCTTGGCGTGCCAGGTCATTCACCCACTAATTGAATACAGCAACATAAATTACATAGACGTATTGATCTGCGAATAATCCGCAAAGCCACAAACTGATCACCTGCTGGGTTACACGACACTATATCCTTAATTGATACACAGTATTTGACATTTTGACATAAGTACGATCAACGAAATAGGAGAGTAACCAGCACCGAAATAAACTTATGTACTTTTCTTTTTTCTTTCTTTACTTTTTATTTTCTTTACTACATGGGCAAAATTAATAATTGAATCAAAGCAGTTACTTTTTACACATAAATTAAAACGTAACTCAGATTAAGGTGAATGGGAAGTGGTAGATCTCAAAATTCAAATTTTCTTACGTTTTTTGCAATTTGCAGGTCAGTGTCAGGTTGTATCTTGATCAAAATTTGATTCGCGACTATAACAGGTACGTATTTACAGAATTATAATCATAAGAAACATTCATACATCTTTATAAGTGAGATTTGTACCATAAACGCTTTTCCCTAGGAGATTTCTTCTTGGGGTAGAAATCTAACTTAGGAAGATGTATTAATGATTCTAATGACTATAATTCTGTGAATAAGTACCTGTTTTACTCGCGAATCATATTTTGATCAAGATACAACCTGACACTGACCTGCTAATTGCAAAAAACGTAATAAAATTTGAATTTCGTAATAAAAAAACGTAATAAAATTTGAATTCGAAACCTTAACAGCAAAGATTTGGCTACCTGCTAAGCACTCGCAGAACAAGCTTAAATTACGTCATGAATTAATTATTATAGCTTAATCAGCCTATAATGTTCCCACTGTTGGGATACAGGCGTCCTCTCTTTGAGAGTGAGTGGGCCGTAATCTACCACGCGGGCCCAGTGCAGGTTGGTAGATGTCATGATGTTTTCCTTAACCGTTTTGAGGACACCAAGCTCAGATTAACACCAAATATTTGGCTACCAGCTAAGCTTTTATAGAACACTAGCGGTCCGTCCCGGCTTTGCACGGGTGAAAAAAAGAAAAGCTTATAATAATCAGTGATAATGTAGCATTCAAATGGTGAAAGAATTTTTAAAACCGGTCCAGTACTTTTTGAGCCAATTCGTTACAAACATACATACAAATCTTTCCTCTTTATAATATTAGTATAGACTAACGGCCTGTCCCGGCTTCGCACGAGTGGACATTTATTTTTTAGACATTTTATTTTTTCTTGCAATTAAAAAGCCTATATTAATCCTACTATCCTACTTCCTACTAATATTATAAATGCGAAAGTTTGTGAGGATGGATGGATGAATGTTTGTTACTCTTTCACGCAAAAACTACTGAACGGATTTGATGAAACTGTACAGTAATATAGCTTATACATCGGAATAACACATAGGATACTTTTTATCCCGATATTCCTACGGGTCGAAACTTACGCGGGTGAAACCGTGGGGCGCAGCTAGTCAGTGATAATGTAGCATTCAAATGGTGAAAGAATTTTTAAAATCGGTCCAGTACTTTTTGAGCCAATTCGTTACAAACATACATACAAACTTTTCCTCTTTATAATTTTAGTATAGATGGTTAAACGACCTTATTAATTTTATTATATCGAGAAGTAATTAGGCCACTCAGGTAAAAATAGTCTTAGCTACCAGCCTTGGCCCTATTTTAGTTGTCAGTACATGCATGAGGAATCAATCCGACGTTGAGTCAAACGCAGCGACAGATTGACGGCTGTTTACCCGATACGGCCGCGGATCCCTAAACGGATTTAACCACCCCAGATCCCGTAAAAAAGTTACGGACGCTGTAAATTCCGTGACAAAATTTGGAGCTCAATTGAATGTAAGATATTTCATGACTCTTTGATGTTGTTGTACGTATTTTTTTTTTGCTGGGGCCTTTGATATCTTTTTATGTAGATAAGGAATGCTTCTTCTACCTTCGTAGGTTTTTTAGTACCTATATCTTATTTCCGAAGTAAAAAAAATGTGATCAAAGAAAGTTCACAGTCAAGAACGGTGAAAACAAATAGTTAAGGGCCTATACTACCTCAAATGGCTTAGCATGATCCTCCTTTATGTCGAAAATACTGCAGTATTAATTTTGAAATAAATATATGGTAAAGTTGAGGATTAATGTTAGGGCTTATGTTAGACGAAAACACGATTTCATAAAATTTTCTCGATAGAAAAAATTTCCAAAGTTACCTCTAAACCGAACAATAAACCGCTGGTATTAAAAAAATACTTCAAATTAGAACATGAAACTTTGTATACTAACCGAACTAACTATAAAGCAGGTCTTATGTTATTTACTTTTTTTTAATTATGTACCATTATTTTCACCGTAAAAAGTAAATACCTAAACTATTGGCGCTGCCTGGCGCCTAGCGCCGCACTCTGTCTCGCTCTCACTCAGTCCGCGAGCAGTATCGTGCGAGCGAGTTAAAGAGTGAATTCAAGCTGAGGTAGTGTAGGCTCTTAAGGAATTTTCCATTCAAACGTGTTTTATTTTCCGATACCAATTGAAAGCACATTGGAAGTAGGTACGATTTATGTACTTAGGTATTTACTCTCGCCTTGTATCACCGAATTATAAGGCAGATGTATAGTACAGACAGCCAGCACATCAAGCTACCCGAATCTGTAAAATTTTCCCAATCAACTTTGAACCTTAAGCTTTAGCGATAAAGTTGAAAATCTATTAAATACATTTTTATGTACTTAGGCATTTACTCTCGCCTTGTATCCCCGAAGTGTTAGGCAGATGTGTAGTACAGACGCCATCACATAAAGCTGCCCGAATCTGTCAAATAATCCCAATCAACCTTGAGCCTTATGCTTTAGCGATAAAGTTGAAAATATATTAAAGATTTTTTATGTACTTAGGCATTTTACTCTCTGTCAAATGTTCCCAATCAACTTTGAACCTTATGCTTTAGCGATAAAGTTGAAAATCTATAAAAGAAATTTGACAGATTGTAGTAGCCTGATGTGCTGGCGTCTGGACTTCTATTTCTCCAGTTATGTACGTTTAAGTCCCATATTGAATAGCGTGCTATAGGAGAGTCCTATGTCTAGCATTGGACTGATATAAGTAGGCTTATGATGATGATGAAGTACCATTAAAAAAACACAGATCCAGACTCCGAGGAGGTACTGAAAAAATTCTGATGGAAAAAGTCAATAATATTTTGCCCGACCAGGAAATCGAACGCGGAACCTCATGCTCAGTAGTATTGCTTAAGACCACTAGACCGACGAAGCAGAGAAGAAAACATCACTAAAAATTATTTTCATTTAAACATTTTAATCAGTGCAATCCCGGAAAAATACATTAAATTTCCTCTGAAATCAAGACGGCTGAGTGTTATTTACGTAAATAAATTTAATTTCTTATTTCTAAACTAATGCTTTTAAAGCCAAATTCAGATTCCTTTCGAATATCCCGGATGATTACGAGGCTTACTTACCTATTACTTAGTCGACTCGCCCGAAACTGGCGAATCGTCACTTTATTTTTTCTCTAAGCGACTCGCACGAAAAAGTAGACGTTTTATATAATTATAACTCTTATCACTTCTGTGCGTTAGTGTCCTTCTTTGATTAGAGCCAGTCATATACATATAGAAAAAAAAAAACTTGAGAGGTGTCAAGGGACACCCGGATGGAACGAAGTTCCTTTCGATTAATTAGTGAAGGAATTGTAATAAATTTTTTTTTTTTTTTAAGTTATAATAATAAATAATGTAATGTATTGAATCTAGTATAAAATAATTATATTAATAATTATATTCAATGCGAAATAGAAATGAAAATATCTGGCTTGCTTTCTATAAGAGAGAGAGAGACAGACAGAGAAACATGCGACGCCGCACAGCTTATAATAGCTTACTATAGCAAAAAGTGTCGTGACAACTTTTCGTAAGAATTTTTTCCGTCTAGCCCCCTTTCACAACGCGCGATAAGGAACTTCGTTCCAAAAGTGACAATTCGCCCGATTCGTGCGAATCGACTAATAAGCCGATTTCGAGACACGAAATCTACATCATTTAAGAAAGCTGTCTTCTCTTCAGGTATGCCTGATTGAATTCTGAGAAGGATAAGGGGATACGTCATCGCGGCTTTCTGAGACAGTCCTTTAACGAAACTCTTGTGACAGGAGATTTATTTGCTGACAATTTAGATTAGCTGCTTTATAAATAAACAAATTGACAAACAGGAAAATAAAACTGAGCAAATACGTAAATATAGATTGACGGCGGAAAATTGATTTGGAAATTATTATGAACGTGAAGCCATATCAAATTTTCCGTTTCGCAAGTATTATTTGTGGTGGTTTTCATTAGGCATTTCTTAGTAACTGGCCGGAGTTTGGAAGTTGGCGGTGTACCCCCCGTGCTTCGGAAAGCTCGCTAAGCCGTTGGTCTTACGCCTGATCTCCGATTATGTCCGATTTCCGTTCCATCGGACAATGAAAGTGAGGGAAGAGGGAGTGCACCTGTGTCTGCGTGCACACTTGTGCACTATAATATCTTTCTCGCGGAAGGCTAGGTTTTGTTGAGATTTGACCGCCATGACCGACAACGGTCTGGAGGATTATTGAATTGAATTGAGTTGGATTACTGTAATGGAATATTTTAATTTTATTTGTTCTAATATAGTTTATAAGTGAGTTTTACTAACATAATGGATCATTGTAATCTGATATAAACAATAAATAGGTAATAATAATAATAATATACTCAAATAGATAATCTATTTAGAATAGTCATCTCCTACTGATATATGAAAGATATTGGTTTGTTGACTGGTGAAAAAAAAAAATTAATAACTAGCACTTTGCCCGCGACTTCGTCTGCGTGTATTCTTGCCAAATTTCAAGTTTATTAACTCAAGCAATAAGATTTTTCATACAAACAAAATCCCCCCTTTTCACCCACTTAAAGGTCGAATTTCCGAAAACCCCTTCTTATTGCTCCCCTACATAATAAAAGGAAGCCGTATGCAAAATTTCACGTTCCTAGTCCTTGCAGTTGCGGCTGTGCGTTGATATGTCAGTCAGTCAGTTTCTCCTTTTATATAAGATTCCTTAGATTTAGCTTATTATTTAAGTAATAATAATAATAGCCTCCCCGACCGATTTCGGTCACGGTGGCCAATCTCAACGGAGATTAGCCCGGTACGCAGGAGATATTATAGTGCACAAGTGTGCGCGCAGACACAGGTACACTCTCTGTTCCTTTACTCTCATAGTCCGATGGGACGGCAATCCGACACGACCGGAGAGAGATCAGGCGCAGGACCAACGGCTTAACGTGCTTTCCGAGGCACGAGGGTATGACACTGCCAAATTCCAAACTCCGGGCTGTTAGTAAGAAATTTGTCTTTCTTTTTTTTATTTTAAGTACAGACGCCAGCATGTCAAACTACTATAATCTGTCAAATTTCCGTAATAGATTTTCAACTTTATCACTAAAATATAAGATTCAAAGTTGATTGGGAAAATTTGACAGTTTCGGGTAGCTTGATCTGCTAGCATCTGTACATTTACAAAATTTAAAATTCAAATTTCTATTTTTAGATTATAGTGATTGTTGATGAATCAAAACTTATTAACACTACAAAGAGACCCCTTTTTTAAACATTAAAATAATTTGTTCAAGCTTTTAAAATCTCTTGCTGAATTTATAAAATGTGACCATCCCAATTCTTTTTTAAAAGCCTCTCAATGATAGAATTATAGCACAAAGGACCCTCAAAAGGTAATTACCCGTTTAAATTAAATTAACAACATACGAAAATATTCTATAACATTTCTCTTTTATATTAGAAACAGGAAAAATGTGGGCTTAGTGAAGATTTTCATAATAATTTTCCTTTTGGTTATAACTTACTACATATTTATTTCCTTTTGTTATTTCCATAATTGCAGGAATTATGGAAGTAAGTAATCAGGACAAAGCTCACAAAGGTCAGGTTATAATTGGATTCATAACATTTATATGATTTAGACTCCATTAGGTACATTTTGTCTTGGTTCACCAACCCTCATTGGGCCCGCATGTATTACTGCCCACTCTCTTTCAGAGAGAGAAGGGTACTGCGTCCCAATTGTGGGAACATTATACGTAGGCTGATTGTTATCATTGTCAGCCCCAATTCGAGTAGACGTCCCAAGGGCAAACGTACAGAGGCCAGCACATCAAGCTACCCCAATCTGTCAGATTTTCCCAATTGAATATGAACCTTATTCCTTTGTGCTAAAGTTGAAAATCTACCAAAGAAATTTGACAGATTGGGGTAGGTTGACCTGCTGGCGTCTGTACATAAAACAACGTTTAAATTAAAGTCGCAGGCGCATCTCATCGACAATCATTGTCAAAAATTAAAGTTTATTTCGAGTTTATTGAGACTGATAATGAATGTGAACGTTCTTAAAAATACTAGAATTGTCCCTCTGATTTCGAGTACGCCACGTGTAGGTATAAAAGCATAAAGGATGAAACGTAAATGTTTCAGATAGTTCCCATGCACCCGATGCAAGTCATGAAACAATTAGGCACCGTTCCCACTGGGTCGCAACGATAAAAAATATACAGGGTGTCCCTGGAAGTATGAATCAAATCAAATAGGGGCATGGGCAAAGTCATTTCCAAACTTTTTGATTCTGAGAATGTTGGTGAATTTTTTTACGGTTCAAAAGTTATGACCAACTTTTGTTATTTTCAATCACTTTTCATAGTGCTCAAAGAACAAAATCATTAAAAAAAAACTACCAGGAACTGTCAATTTAAGTTTTTTAGACAGCCCTGATAGTTTTTTTTAATGATTTTTTTTCTTTGAGCACTATGCGAAACGATTGAAAAAAATTGGTCACAACTTTTGAACCGTAAAATAATTCTCAATCATCAATCATTCTCAGGATCAAAAAGTTTGGAAATGATTTTGCCCACGCCCCTATTCGATTTGATCCATACTTCCAGGGACAGGGACTTCCTGTATAGAAAAAATGAAAACGTGCACTAATATTATCTTGACGACAATAAAGTTTATCTTGCCGTGGTATTATGAGAACATCGGGGTAATTGCGTAATGGACTATCAGTAGCTATGGCTTCTATTTAACAGTTCAACAACATTAATTGCGTTATTTACGATGTTTCGAACATAATATGAGCAATGAATTAGCCATATAATTCAAAATGATATAGATTTAGTTTGATAATGTATTTACGCAATAAAGGTGCAGTTTTATTTCAATTTCAACGAATGATTCATGATTTCATTAAACGTTTATTCAGTCGTCATGGCATAGTGGAAACGTAGGAAAATGTTTACAGTCCAATACTTTCATAATCAAACTCAAACTCAAAGCATTTATTTCAATTTTATTAAACCATTTACAGGCACTTTTGAATTGTCAAGAAGTCGGTCAGTCAGGAAAAAATGAAGCTAGTTGCCCATTTCAAAGCGTAGTAGGTACTTATGGAGAAGAACGGGCAAGAAACTCCATGGACACTCTTTTTAAATTATATTTTTACAAAATTATTAGTTAATATAATGGTATGAATTAAAACTACACATGATTAACTACGAAAATAGGAAAAATTATGGTTAAGCAACGTGTAACGTTAAATGCGCAAAACCTGAAAATAGTTTGTTCATAATTGGCTACTGAATTGATTTCAGTAACTTTTAATATAGGTTTTTTTTCAATAACGATGTATTTTGCCATACTATCCGCCGATCGAGCCAAAGAAAATTAAGTCTTATTTTAAGGCAATACCTACTCAATTTTGAATGCATAAAGCAATGCTAGGATCAAATAGTTTTGTTCATTGTATTATGCTTTTTTTTTGTATTTTGCTATGCTCTAATTGGAGTGTATGAGGTTTTGCGCATTTAACGTTACACGTTGTACCTATATGGTTTCCTTCAAGAAAAGTGAATCCAAATAATTTTGTATGTAAAGAAAATACTGTCATTACTCTCGGTCCCGTCCTCTGTGTCCCAAAATATGCATTCAGTGACCTTTGCGCTGCCACCGACGATGCCGTGGAAGCGGCGAAGTTTTGGTCCAACAAGACCTGTAGTATTATTCTCTAAAAATCTCACCGTGATAACTTAAGCGAAGTGAGCTGTCATTCCACCTGATGTTAAGGATTGCTCCTATTGATAGCTCACTTCACGCTCACTTCACCGAAGTTATCACGGTGAGATTTTTACAGAATCGATCGGCTGACATAATAATAATAATACTTTATTGATACAACATACATACAGCCGTGCCAGCGACACGAACAAGAAGAAGTCGAAAAATTAGCTTGTCATGTCGTCATTTTATTATATACTAGCGGCCCGCCCTAGCTTCGCACGGGAGCAATTTTTTTAGAATTTCCAGCAATTTTTAGAACCTTCTATAAGTTTCTAGATCGATTGTTACAGTTGCATACGTTTTGGAGTTTTCTAGATCTTTCCAGAAATTTGTTCTGAAAATTTCCAGAAGTTCACATGAGTTACAAAAGGACAGCTATATATTTTTTCACATTTTCGCCACCCACAACCACCCACTTCCACCTGCCGCGACCACACTCCCTTACTTTCACCAGGAGAACAAGTGGTATTTACCACCCCAAAGGGAAGTTGATTGGAGTCGGTGGTCATAGAGAAAACCCTGTCTTCACGTACTAACATTAGCATTTTATATATATTTAGATTATGATGTAGCGGTATCCACAACGACGCCACATGCGAACAACGTGTCATACTGACGTCACAAAATCCTGCATCTCGCAAGCAGAGTTTTCCGCGCGCGTTTACCTCTATAATGTCGTAAAAAAAATGTCCATGCAGTATTAAACTGCACAAGCAGGGTTCACACGGCAACATCCCCCTGATACGTTCAACATCGAATACTGTAAAAAAAAACGTGGTGTAATTTACACCACAAGTTTTTTTCGATTTGAGGAATTCCGGTACTTACGGCATTACACCGTGTAACGCCGTAAAATACCGGAATTCCTACTAAAGCGCACACTTTCACGATCGTGAGAATCGCAGTAATACTTGTGCCATAAAATTCAATTGAACCTCCTAAATACATCTAGCTAGGAGAGCGATTCACCTAATTAATAATGCATACTTTGTAAGTGTACTACAAAACCTTTATCCATCTAAATAAAAATTATATTATATTAACTCTATGAATCAGTCTCCACACGGCATTAATTTGATGGCACGGAGTCACTATCTCGGCGATTCTCTCGCCAATGGAGACGGCGCGCGGCGCATTACTGCAAAAAAATGCAGTGTGAGGTCATGTGAATGACGTCTAATTCGAATGCTCTTGTGTGTTGTTTCGACATGTATTGCCAAATTATTAGAATTACACTGACAATTTGTCCCTCGCCAATTTTCACGTAATTAACCTGTTTTCGCAGTGGACTGCCAATCTGTTGGGTATGATTAATACAATGCTGTGTTTGTTTTGTGTTACCTATGTTATTATACCTACACACAAGAGTGCTTTACATAGGAACCGTGCCTAAGGGGCCGTGCACGAAATTGACTGATTTTGATCAATTTTGTTCATTGTTTGTGAGAATTAAAACATTATTATTTGTGATTTGAAAATTTAAGTTCATTGTTTTGCATATGGCTGAAAGGGGTTTTTCCAATCAGTAAAGTATTTATGGGGAATCATTAATATTCGCAACAAATTTTCCGAGAAATTACGCGAGACTGACGTTTGATCATCTTTTTACCAGAAACCACTTTTGATTTTGAAGATTAAAATATATCATCAACATTATTCATGGTCAATAGATTTGTGTGCATTTCATTGTTGCGGTACACCAACATTTCTATCATACGAAAGTATCTATGGGCATACGCTAGTTAAAAACCATTTCCTTTTTTGTCAATTTTCCGACATGACACAACTGTAAAGACATATCACAAAATTGCGAAAAACTCAGCCGTTATCAACACTTCAATGGCATTTTCACCCCAGAAAGTGCACCATCGTAATTGAAAATGGCTTCCACAAAAGGTGAAAGAGAACCAGGAAGGAAACGCGATTGAATTCCAACGCAAAGATGTAAAAGCCACAGAAATTATCGCGATCAAATAAAGCGTGTCACATACATAGGTAGCGGCGACGTGAATTGGGAACCGCGCCAACTATTTACCGTTTCAAACAGAATTTTGTTTCAATGAAAACAGGAAAAATGGCTCGATAGAAAAGTTACCGTTTTTCGATATTATTTTAATACTTCTGCTGATCTCGGATCGGAAGTTTTCTATTTGGTCTAATATTTTTTTCAAGCAAACTTAAAACTTCATACATAAGTGAAATTTTAACTACTCTGACCGTTTCTGATTATTTTGCCTGTGAGTGCGCCTTCACGTGTATACCTACAATACGCAAGAGTTCTTGAGACCGAAGTGTTCCCCCGAAGTCCCGGTCCCCGCGCCTGTTAGCAGTCAATAGGTACTCAGATTTTATTTGCATTCCACAATGTATACTTAGGAGGTAAATTAAAAATAGTGATCGTTAGGCTAAGCGCGCACTACGAATTTTAATCGTTGCGATAAATAATCGCCAATCAGTGGACAATACTAATTACTACAGTCCGCGCACTGCGGAAAAAAATCGCTTGAGAATTCGCTTGAAAAACTTTTGTGTTTGCGATTTTATAACTAAATCGCAACGATTAAAATCGTAGTGCGCGCATAGCCTTTTGGACCCTGTCGGGCACAGCAAAAAATAGTAGGAGAGAGGAAGCTTTAAATAAGCAGCTAAACTTACATCTAAACTAAATCCAATAATACCACATTGTGGATTCTTTATACCTAAGCTATATCCTATAGAAGAACTGTATCTTTATTGAATTGAAATTTTATTTAGATAATCTTGAGCTGTTAATTTTGAATTCAAATATTAAATTATTTGAATTGCAATTTTATTTTATTTTGTTAAGTAATTCTAATTTATTGATCTAACTATACATTTTATATTACTATTTTTAAATAAATATATCAATTTATAGTAATTGATTATATAGATCTATTCGTACGGAAAATACGCTCTGAGAATGTCGGTGATTTTTTTTACGGTTGAAAAGTTCTGACCAATATTTGATATTTTCAATCATTTCGCATAGTGCTCAAAGAAAAACTTCTTAAAAATACTATCAGGGCTATCTAAAAAAATTACATAGACACGAAACGCATAATCATTCTTTCAGAAAACAGTACCCCACCTCTAACATCGCGTTATGATCCACAAAGGTTATTACATACTGAAATAATACTACCAAGGGTACATATAAACATTATTACATCAGTACATATCATACTAGGGTTCATGTGAGGAAGAATTTAATATCTGTTGGAACGTGCTAGAGCAGTATTCGTTTACTTCAAACATTCTGGGGATTTGAACGCACCTGGTACTTTTAGGGCTGTAAATAAGACAATTTTTAGGTAATATTTAGGTAACAGTGGTACATTTCATTAGTTCATACACTGAAAAGACAATGATGTGCTAAAATTCAGTACATTTCGAATAGCTTATATTTAATATAAGCTAAAATAATTCCCATTTTACTTTCCTTAAAATATTATTGAACAATTTAAAAAAAAGATTGCGCCTCTTTTTGTGCACATCAAATAATTCCTATTTTGGGGTCCTAAAGGTACTTACTAGTCAAGTAAGTACGACCACTTTGTATGATAGGGAAAGTTTTTAAGAAGTTCAATAAATTAATTAATTCATTAAAGCTTGTAATTAGCAAATTTTCCTGCCATTAGTCTGTAAGCTTTCTGTAAAATAATAATAATAAATAAAAAAGCGTCCATCATTAGAAGTTCAATAAGGTTTTCATACAACTTTCTAATTTCTGGAACCAATCGAATTTGAAAAAATATCCTGGATTAGCCCAAATCTTGAGGAAAGCTATAAGCTATTTACCATCAGTCTAGGGCCGTTTTAGGAGCCGAGCAAAAATAATGAAAGTCAGAAAGAGAGCTTAGCGAAAACGAAGGCGCGGAACTGCGGCGGGCGATGCGATGCGTCGTGGGTTGCGGGAACAAGAAATTGCACGCGGACTAAGTCACGGATAGAAAATAATCTCATATAAATAAAGATATTTGGATTTAAAATGGTGCACAATAACATTAAATACCAAAAATAACATATTGTGTATTGTAATTTGGATTATACACGAGTAATTTATAAAAAAAAACTCTAACAATAACACAACTTTCTGTATTGTGTAACCAAACAATACAATGATGATAACATTCTAATTTACAAAGCTCTCCAAATACAATTATTTTCAACTTTCAGTTTTCTATTCAATCATAATACAATTGAATACAATTATACTTCAATTCATACGTATACACAATTTCATTTTATAAATAACTTCGAAGCTTCATTATGTATACCTACCTCCCATATGTAATTGTACAAAGTTAATGTATTTTTAACAAAACACTTTACCTATCAATCAATCTGCCTAGTCTTTTCCCAACTATGTTGGGGTCAGCTTCCAGTCTCACCGGAGGCAGTGGAATACAGCGAGTGCCTGTCTGACCTCCACAACCCAGTAACTGGGTTGCACGATACCCCTTGATAAGACTGGTTGTCAGACTTTCGGGCTTCTGGCTACCCTTAACGATTGTCAAAGATCCTCGAATGACCGCCGAGATCAACGGCGTATCGTGTTTTCCCATACATTATGCAACATTTTATTATTATTATCAGCCACTTTTGTCCTACTGCAGGGCAAACGCCTCCCTTTCCTCCTTCCACTTATCCCTAAACAGTGCTGTTATGCGCCAATCCTCGTGGAAAGAGTCGCCCCGCCATCTCATTTTGAGCATGCGGCGTTGCCGTTTACTGCTGTTTGGAACCCATTGTGTGGTTACTTTAGCTCATAGCTCCTATGGCATGTGTTATATTATCCTAATTATAGATTGTAACAAATATCTCTTGGTATGTCTGTAGACTAGTTAAAATATTAAGGAATAATATATCAAACCATAGAATATATTCCAAACGGATATCCACCTTTTATGTCGTTGATATTTTGGATGAGGGTAGATAGAAACGTCAAAGTTGTTTGTTCATAACTATAAAAGGGGGAGCTCAGAGTGGCAGGGAGGATTCTTGTTCGAGACGTCAACCAGAACGGTGCTCCGGCCTATGTTTAGATCGACCAGATGTCATGTAAGTTAATTGATATTATTATCTTGATTATTGCTGATAACTATGGGGTTCTGTGTATGCTATATTATGGCCAATATATGGCAATGTGAGAAATGTTGAGATATTATTTTAAGATTGTTTCCAAGGAGTTTCTTGTCCTTCTTCTCCTTGATGACCTAGATTTGGAACGGACGACTAGCTTTCTGATTATTTACTGACAAGCCTAATTGAAAATAAATGCCTAGCTTGTCTTTCTGTGCTTTAATTCATAAAACCCTTTCCCTGAAAACCTAAGAACATACATATAACACAGTAAATAACTATAGAGACATTCCTGACATTCATAGGTTATTATTTGGGTGATATATGTATATATATAGTTATAGTTATATTTTATATTTTATAATGCTATATATAGAGCATATAACACATGCGACAGATGTGACCAGCCCAGTTCCATTTAAGCTTGGCAGCCGTGTGACCTATATCGGCAATTTGAGTTTTAGAACGTAGTATCGAGTTCCTTATACGATCAAAAGGCCTTCTCGTAATATAAAACATTGGAATCTAGTCACAGTCTCATCTCGGCGACAACCAAATGTCAAAAACTTGTCAAAATGAAGTTAGACGTATTTTTGACAGATTGAGACTGAGCTCAGAATGTGAACGTTCTGAAAATTACGAGAATTACCCCTCAGAAGTTTAACTCCAAACATAATTAACGCAATCCTTCATACACCCCAATTAGAGTATTGTGTTAAAAGCATAATACAATGACCAAAACTATTTTTTTAAAACTATTGTTATTAAAAAAATTGTGTTGAAAAGTTTGAACGCATAAAGTAATGCAGGGGCAAAACTTTATACATTCAAGATTGAGTTTTATTGTCTTGAAATAAAATTTAATTTTCATTGGCTCAATCGGCTGTCACAAAATATAATTTTTCATATGGCAATTTTCCTTTTATTTAATTACCTATATTAAAAGTTACTGAAATCGATTCAGTAGTCAATTATAAACAAACTATTTTCAGGACTTGCGTTAATTCTGTTACACCTTGTATAAACCCACTTATCAACAATTAGAATGAAGGCGTAATGGCATCACTAATAATACATAATACACTAATGGTTTCAGTATCGTAAAAGGGCTAAATCACCATAATATTGTTGATAAATAATGACTAAATAAGCCGTAATTTGGTTTTATTGATACCATAATATGATAGTTTGGTTTGATTAGGTAAGTGTGATTGACTGTAATTCTTACATCACTATTATTATGATTGTACTAGCAGCGCCCCGCGGTGTCACCCGCATAAGTGTCGATCCCGTGGGAATATCGGGATAAAAAGTATCCTATGTGTTATTCTGATGTATAAGCTATATTACTGTAAAGTTCCATCCATCCTCACAAACTTCCGCATTTATAATATTAGTAGGAAGTAGGATAGGATAGTAGGAAGTAGGATTATCTGTAGTCTGTATGCAGTGTGTTGAACCCATTGTAAAGGATTATCAATAATTAGCTTCTGTCTTCGACTTTGTCCTCGTGAATTTTCACTCTCCCCCCGTTCACCCTCTTAGGGGTGAAATTTCGAAAAGCCCTTTTTTAATAGATACCTACTCTTCACAAAGAACACTCCCTCCAAATTTGGTGTCTCTAGGACCAGCAGTTTAGGCTGTGCGTTCAATATCAGTCAATCAGGACTTAAAGCGATTTCACTTATTGACTTTATACAGTAAGGAAGAAATGTTTGTAACACAATAACATTTACTGAAAAAAAACGTTAAAGTTAAGACGTTAAAGTTTACTGCCATGACGGTAACATTTTGCCTGAAGCTTTAATACTGTTTTCGAATCAGTAAAAAATACTATTTTGAACGTTTGGCTCGTAAGGAACTGTTTAAAGCAGTTCAGATCAATGTTTTTTCACTTTTATTTACTGGTTATTTCTTTCAGAGTGAATTTTATATACGGTGACTGATAATTAGTGACCGATACTTAAACATGTGCTTGTATTCATGATAACAAACAACTTTTACTATGGGACCAAACATGAAATTGTGAAAAAAAATCTGCTGTTCAGTCATTTATGTTCGCCTAACTGGTCAAAATGTAGGTACTGAACAGCAGATTTTTTTTTCGCGAATTCAGGTTTGGCCCCATAGTAAAAGTTGTTTGTTATCATGAGTACAATCACGTGTTTAGGTATCGGTCACTAATTACCAGTCACCCTATATACATAAACAAAGTGCTAAAAAATTAACCCGTACAATTTTAAGAGGTGCTTTAGACCATCGAACTGAACAACTTTCACTATGGGACAAACTCTGAAATAAAAAAAAATCAGCTGTTTCATAGAAAACTGCAATAACTACGCAGTCAAAATGTATGGTTAAGCATTTTTTTTTTAAATTAACTGATGAAAAATTTCAACGCAAAATGTTCAAAATCATGTACCTACTTAATTCATGGATACAGTTTGCGCGCTGGTTAAAAAATTATCCTGTATATACAACGTGTTCCAAAATTAGCGGACACAAGTGGGTGGACCTGCTCATGACCGTTTAGTCCACTCCACTCACTGTTGGTACCCCTCGAGAAAAAAAAAAGAAAAAAAAATATGGAAATTAAAAAAAAAAAACATTGTAATCCTTCGAAAATTGACACCCCTTAAGATATTTTTAAATAGCATGACCACAATTTTTCAAATATTTCTGCTTTTTTTTGTATCTACAAACTAAGTAGCACTGCTATCCACCACAACCCTTAAAAGTCCCAGAATGCCTGTAGCTCTTATACAAAAAATAAATTTTAAAAAAATCCTTAAAATTTTCAAAGTTGCTTAAAAAAAGCAGTTTTAGTTTTTTTTTTTAGTTTTTAGTAGTTTTTTACTTTTACACTCTATAGCTGCACAAGAAGCCATTTTAATGCATATTTATCACAAAAATAAACTGAAATTATTGAGCTGTGTGATCAACGATGTTCCGTGCGCGGTTAATAAAAGCCGACTACTAGCAATCACTCAGTTCAGTAGGAAAAGGCGCTGTGACGTATCACGTATCTACAAAAATAATATATCAATGGAAGCAACACTATTTTCTTGACTACAGTAATCTTTCTTTTATTTATAGCATCCCTATATGCTTTGTCTTCTACATTATTGACTGGTGCCGCCAAAATTGCGTCCCAAGAACATCCATTTAGCTAGCAAAAAATAATAGGGTAGACAGACAACGATATCATGTGTCGATAAATTCATGAAATAGGTAATTCTCTAACTAGCAAAAAAACAACTCAAACGAAGCGAAAAAATAGAGTTTCTTCGAACAATAACTAAAGTAGGTAAGTACCTATCGTTTTTTCCGAGAAAAGGAACATTGTTGTAATATTTTTTGCAACGTAAGTATCGGGAAATGTTGCTAACTCGATTGAGGAGATGTGGTAGCGTAATACTTACGTACGAGACGTTAAGTATTTTACTAAATATTTTGGATACTATAGAGTTTATATAAAAACGAAGATTAAAGTTAAACGTTTAAATATCAAAAATGTATGGTTAAACAGTCGCTAATCACTACTTAACTTGAAGCAACGTTTATGAATAAAGGAGTATGTTGTGGAGTTCAGCCGATCGATTCTGTAAAAATCTCACCGTGATAACTTAGGTGAAGTGAGCGTGAAGTGACTTATCAATAGGGGCAATCCCTAACATCAGATGGAATGACAGCTCACTCCACCTTAGTTTTCACGGTGAGATTTTTACAGAATAGCACTGCTGGGCACTGTAGGTGTGACGGCGCCCTAGAACGCAACGCGTCCTTTGCGTGGTTTAAACCGGCTTATACTGCTTTTTGGCAATCAGCCTGAGGCGCACTCACACAAATGCAAAGCTCAGCTTAGACCTCGCGGACTGTACCTACTACGCTTTGGAAAGCGCAACTAGCTTCATCTTTGTGACTGACCGACCCCTTGAATATACAAAAGTGCCTGTACATAGTTTATCACACTAATATTAAAAATGTAAAAGTTTGTGAAGATGTTTGGATGTTTGTTACTCAATCACGCGTAAACCGTTGAACGGATTTGGATGAAATTTGGCACACAGATAGTTTATAACCAGGATTTACACATAGAATACTTTTATCCCGATATTCCCCACGAGATCGAAACTAACGCGGATGAAACCGCGGGGCGAGTTCGCGGGGCGCGGGGTGGGGCGAATGGAGCTTGAAATAAATGGTTTGAGTTTGAATAAAGTCCGCCTACTTACAACCCTTCACCCTTTCGAAGATCTGGCGTTTCACTGTGCATATCTACAAGACCAACATTAGCTGCATATTTGGAATAGCAAGGAGTTCGATTACGAAATAGTTGTTTGTAATATCTCAAGTGTCTGTTTTGATGTCACCAAAATAACAGTTTTTCTCAGTCAAGACAAAACAATGTCATCAGTGTCTCATAAGACCAAGTAAAGCCTATAGAACCTTGAACATCTCTTGGCAAAGACACAAAAGTATCTCCTAACGTGAACTCAAGCCATACGGATGACTGGATGTGCTTCCCAAATCACGACATTCCATTAACATCGTATCACGTAAATCAAGACAAAAAGACAATAAACCTACCGTTTTGAATTGTAAATGTGGAAAAAAAAGAATATTTGTCGACTCACAAAGCCATGTTATGAAAAAATGCGCGGTTTTTGAATGAAATTGTTTATTTTTCTGTTTATCAGTGCCATAGAGGTGGGTTGAGGCTAGATGTGACTAGGTTTATAGTTACACTAGTTTAAAAACTGTGTAACGAATGAATATCTTTCAGTTTTCTCAGTTCTTTTTGCAGAGCTCTGAAAGAGTAAATAATAAACTTAAAAATGATGATTTCATTTTACAGAAAAGTATTGATACTTATGTTAATTACGTTTAGCGTTCACCGTTTTAGATCGCTTGTGTCTTTGAAATGGCTAGTGAAACAGCGGTGCTATTCTGTAAAAAGATCATCGTGATAACTTAGGTGAAGTGAGTTTAAAGTGAGCCGTCATTCCCACCTGATGCTAGGGTCTGACACTATTAACAACTCACTTTAAGCTCACTTCACTTAAGTTTTCACGGTGAGATTTTTACAGAATAGAATTGCTGTTTACTGTTTTAATTGTGTTTTATTAGTCTTAATAAGCCACAACACCTCTATTTAATAGTTAGTTACGGAAGCTGGCCATGCGAAATCAAGAAACGTTATTTAAGTAAGTACGTTAAATTTATTATAGGTACGTAAGTCTATAGTACCAGTTATGTTCAGTGAGTTTCTGGCTAAATCCAGAAATTCCCCAACCTCTGGAAATTGGCACAGTAACACAAAATTACGAACAAAAAATTTAAGTTAAAAAACCGTCGCTTCAGGCGTCGTGATATTTTTATTTCGTCATAAAAAGCTGTGTTACGTCATCTGCACCCGTCACAGATAGAAATCTCTTGTAGCCTGGGGGCTAGGAAACTGGAGACTTATGAATTACTGATTGTTATTAAAAAGAAATCTCTTTTAACCGACTTCAAAAGAGGAGGAGATGCATTCGGCGATTTTTTTTTTATCCTTGTCATTTCACGTCAATCAGTCACGTCGAAAGACTTCTACTGCTGGTCATAAGCCCTAATCTCCCAAACTTAGTTCTTGAAGTCCCAAATTTAGTTTAACCAGATATTTATATCTTCTAGAGTCCTAGTCAAATTACCTACAAGATCTGAGAATAATTCGAGGATAATAACGGTATTTGTTTTGATTAAAACTTTGATTCGCTCTGAAATCATTGCCATAATTTCTTGGAATGAATCTGCAAGATGAAATTTTCCCTCATTGACCCAATTTGCTAAAGGTTTAGATACTTTTTTACCACTTTGTTTAGGAAAAGAGCTTTCACAGAAGCGATGGTTAGGTAGTCGATACTGGCAAGCCTTTTTGCCGTTCGCGAACCACGATCACAATGGATTTCCCTAAGTGCATAGTCGCCGTCCAAATACATAACAGCAAAACGACAGACACGGTACAAAACTCCGACAAAACCAATTCATTTCAACGGAAAACGCGAACGATCCCATCACGAAACAAACTCCAACTCCACTTTTCATTCGTCGAAAAACAACTTATAAAATTGATGAAGCGAAAACGGTATAATCGCTTTATCTATAATCGCCATTTGTGAAGCCCCAACTAAAAGCACTGTGAAAAATCGCCCCGTCGCGCGTCGTGCGGCTGGTACGAACCTCTGCCTCCGTACTAAGAAACTCTTGCAACTACCATTTCGTCGCTACGTGCCGCATCCGTTGCAGGGTTCTCAAGCGATTACCGCTCGTTCATTCCTGCTGACTACGTAATGGATGTTGTTTGGACGGAGTTTCCAGTTTGCTGAAATTACGTGGATCGTTTGACATTGAGGAAGGGGTTCCACTTTTAAGATTCAATCTTGTAAAGACTGAAATCGGTTCAAGTTTTAGTCATATCGTTTTTGTGTTTGACATTTTTCGCTGTGATGAAAGAACGGATCCTCGAACATTAAAAGTTCATTATACAGCAAAATAATGTTGCTTTATAAATTACTACGTAAATTATAGCTCAGCTCTTGTAAACCCGCTAATAACAAGTTTAACAACATGCAATTAAATAAAAAGGAAAATGTAAAAAGAAAATTACAAGGGTAGTATTTGCATTGGCGTGCTCATAAATAGGTTGAACCACTTTAAGTCTGGATGTATGTACAATTTACTGAATAGCCAATCGAGTTGGCAGCAGTACACTTCGCCAATGAATTTCTTTAAAGGGCTCTCAATTCGTTAACCAAGCGGTATGATCCGCCAATTACGACATTTCAAAGACCGATGACTTTTTTTTAGGCTATAAGATTTTGCGTTAGATCTTTGAAACTTTACTAATAAATACAGTTTTTAAATTGTACTTTTTGAATTTTGGATACCTACTGAAATTCTTTCGGAAACATTGTAGCTATTGTTACAAGTTTAGTGTAGAATATTGCGTGGGGCGTTAAAATTATATAGGCAACGTTATATTTGCTACGTTTATGAACGCGCCTATACTATCAATGGTTTTCGAAACAAAAATCGGTTGTCTGTAAAGTCGGTTTACTGACGATAGTTGAACGTGACAAAGTCATAAGAAAATACAAAAAAAAAAATTAAAAATAAAGAAAAAAAAATCTTTGTTTCATTCTTTATTTTTTTTTCTTTTTTTTTCGATTGTGCCTCTTTGTCGCTCGGTCCGCGTTCTGGCTTGCACTTCAAGCCTTAAATGGAACGCCTCAGAGCGAGGTAACGCCGCATGACGTCATGTTTTTTCGTGCGTGCAGCCAGCTTCATCGAATTATAAGACGTTGTCACGTCAAAAACCTAATACAATTTGAAAGCTCATTCTAAATTCGCTTGACTGTTCAAATGCAACCAGAGTTATTTTACTCCCAGCCACACTACATAAGGTCGGCTTTGCTGACAACCTTTTCAGTAAGTAGGTACATAGTTGTTACCAAATGGACTTTTGAAACGCATGCTCTATGACTAAGTTTGTTAATAGTAAAAGCATTTGAGTAGTTATTTCTTTTGTCTTTATTTTTCTTGTACATCGTTCATGTCACGTCATGTATGTATATAAACATACACATACGCTTTTTAATTTTCCTTATTGTAACAGAAAATGACAATCACTCTTTCCAAACGTCAGTTAGATTTTGCCAACGTATATATAAAGGCTGTGACATGTTCCTTTATATTCTGTTGTGTTCAAAAACAATTCAGAAGATATTAAAGGACTTTTTGTACACAAACGAAATTGGAAAACTGTTACTGATATTTGTGAGCAAAACTTTGTCGAAAAGAAGCCTTTAATACAAATAAAATCAAAATTTAGTCCAGATTCCCAAATTTGCTGACCGAAATATTCGCAAAACTAAATAAATAATTACAATTTGCTTTTGACACTGTGTAGGTACTAGTTAGGTAACTCTGTAAATGGAATGAATACAATCTCAGGTGCCATCTACCTGCGAATTTATTTGAAAACAAATGAAAAACAACACAAATGTAGGTATATCTAAAAAAAACAATATGAAAACCGAGAAAAACTGTTTTGGTAACGCCTATAGCTGTTTTACAAATATGTTCCTGTTACCAGTTATTTTAGGACATTTTTATTCGTGAACACATAAAATGGTATTTTGTATTTAGAGGTAATTTAACAATACTAATATTATTCGGTGCGTGCCAACCTCAGTTTAGGGCTGGCATGGAAAGAATCTGCGGTTCTGAGTGTATGCCTACCAAATTCGATATAAAAAGAGCCGACAGCTTCTGTTATAGAATCTATAAAATAAAGTCAGACGTTGCGTTGAAAGATACCCTTACAATTTAACTAATTGACCCTTATAATTTTAACGACGCCTATCAAGATAAGTCACGAAAGAGATACTCAGCAAATTGATATAAAAAGTTATCGAGTCAATACTACACAAAGACTTTTCCGAGTAATTACTGACGACCTCGAACGAACTCCCTTTCAAACAAATTGCACGAAAAATTCAAATTGTTTCCTTGAAATTGCAAACAGGTAGCTTTGCCGACCCTATGGTCGAAGCGGTACATTTTAACAACTTTTCTAATATACCGCGCGACGGGCACACAACGTTTCCTTTTTCTAACATAATGAAATCAGTGGTATTTCTCTTTTTTTTCTATTTTTCGAAACGATTTTTAGGTAATATATTTATTACGATCATATATCAAAGGTCTCATATGTTTCTGTATTGAGATTTAGGGTGATCATAACTGCTTTTTGCGGTTTAAATTGTAGGGGTGTCAAAAGAATAATTGGAGTTGGGAGGTTCATTTATTTACAAACACATTTCAGTGTAGTGGACTGACTCAGGGCAATAAATTTTGATACTGTATGTTACTTAGTGTTTGGGAAAACGAAATAAATAATTTGTTTCATTTTCCCAAAGACTAAAAATTACTTAATTACATTAATTATATTTTTATTTAAAAAAAACATAATATATTTAATTTATTATTTAAATGTCATTCAGTTAAACATAAAACGATGGTGTAAATTAAATAAACACACAGTCAAAAGTCAGAAAACAACCCGCCCCTGATCGTTCCCGGCGCAAAAGTGCCCATAACACTCGCCGCATTGCCTCGCTGAATAGCGATGGCCAACCTCTGCACCAAGAACGACCCAGAGCGGGAGTCACCGGTTGCCGCCCTGAGCTTACGGCCCAATTCCCCCACAAAAACCTTCGCTGCCCTACTCCAACTACCCAGGGTCTCCACAGCTACCGGCACAAAATAGTAAGGCTGCTCCAAGGAAGCGTATTTGAGCCTTTTTACGGAGCAGGCGTCTTCAGCTGCGGCAGAGGCAGTGTGCGTGGTGCGACTCAGGTAACTGGCAGCGACAGTGCTGACGCAAGTTGCGTCCCAAATCAGGCACTTCCCGTTCTTCCATGGCACTAAAGTCAGCCCATCCGGCCTCTTACCATCGCACCTGCTAAGACCTGTAGGCTCAAGCACGCAGGGGACGTTTGCCGATATAAGGGCTCTTCGGACTATGTCATTCAGGGCATGGTGACGCGGGAACCTCCCTGTGCAACACCGACAACTCAGTGCGTGATGGCCATCGGCCTCCACCATGGAACCGCAGGTGCATATGTGGGGTTCGCACACCTTACAGCCCAGGCGGAGAGCCACCGCCACACGCAAAGAGTCATCGTCCAGTAGAGTGCCCAGGTGAGGTGAAGGAATCGCCTGTAACCACGCCCCAGACTCAGGTTGCGAAACTGCTCGTAGTCTAGCCTTAACGACTCCTGACGCACCTTCTAACAACCGCTCTTGGAGCAGCCCCACCCCTATGTCATCCCACGCCCGCTGAACATGTGTTGCCTCGGGGATTGTTGCATCCTTGTTGAGGGTCAACCAATTAATTATTAATGTAATTATATATTTAGTTCAATAAATTGGTTACCCTTCACTGAATTTGAGTGTAACAATGACATTTTTAAATGCAATAAAAGGGGGTAATAATTATTTTTAATTAAAACAAAATGTTATTAATAAATAATTTATATAGAGGTTTTTTGGGATGATAAAAACTTAAAAAAAAATCAATATTTTAATAACAAATATAATTAGAAATTGTATTTGATATTTTTTTATCTCTTAAAAATTCGAAGACCATTGTGACATCCACCAGCATGCACTGGGCTCGCGTGGTGAATTATGGCCCACTCCCTCTCAGAGAGAGGAGGCCTGGGTCCCAGCGGAGGGATTATGCTATGATTATAATATAATATATATAATTTAAAATACAAGCAAGTACCGTAATGGTTTTTCCTCGCATAAAACCTTTCACAAAGAACTCTTACAATTAGGAAACGCGAGTAATAAATTCGGATCAGTCAATCGTCATCTAAAACTTCAAAAAAGGCTATGGTAAGAACTGTCTTTATATTGATCCACTAGCAGTACCCCGCGGCTTCACCCGCATAAGTGTCGATCCCGTGGGAATATTGGGATAAAACCTACCCTATGTACTTTCCCGGGGCTCAGCCGATTTAGATGAAATTTGGTATAGAGATCTTTATACCAAATTTAATCTGAATCGGTTCAGCGGCTTAAGCGTGAAGAGGTAACAGACAGACAGACACAATTTCGCATTTATAATATTACTAGCTGCGCCCCGCGGTTTCACCCGCGTAAGTTTTGATCCCGTAGGAATATCGGGATAAAAAGTATCATATGTGTTATTCTGATGTATAAAGTATATTACTGTAAAGTTTCATCAAAATCCGTTCAGTAGTTTTTGCGTGAAAGAGTAACAAACATCCATCCATCCTCATAAACTTTCGCATTTATAATATTAGTAGGATATATAATTATATACAATATTAGTAGGATAGTAGGATAAGATTAGTAGGATTATGGATAATATGGATTTAAAGAAAGAAGTTTAAAGCACTATAAAACAGTTTTGATTTCACTAAGCCATGCTATGCTAGCTTGATTAAATTAATAAAAACAATTTTAGAACAGCTAAGTTTTAGAGACATTAAAGAATTTTATGACGGATCAGAATTCATTAAAATAACAAAAGTAATTGTATACTCACGAGAGTATACAATTACTTTTTTTATTTTAATCTATACTAATAATAAAGCTGAAGAGTTTGTTTATTTCTTTCTTTGAACATGCTAATCTCTGGAATTACGGCGATATTAACTATATCGGTATAGTCAGCGCTTTCGAGCCAGTCAACCCGGCTACTATAATTGCGGACGGATATTTTTAACTACGGCATTAGTTAGTGTATATCAGCCATGGAACTTAGGACTAATGGGGAGACGTGTTCTTAAGGCCTATACAAACTCTGCCGATTCATGGAATCACTATTATAATAATTTTCAAAACTTTAATGAAATTAAGAATTCCGTGGGAGTTGGCCGGTTTCTTTAATTAAACGCAAGTAATTGATAAAAGTGGTTTGAATGGAAATAATAAGTTACTGAGCCAAAGTTGAAATGACTTCGCAATTTTTTTTTACTTCGTCATACTGATTTAATTTCTAGTAAAGGGTTTAGGTATTTTTACCCGACTATGGCGAAGCAAAAAGGAGTGTTATGATTTTGACCGATATGCATGTATGTTCATCTGTTCCTTCATAACATCTGAACTGCATGTCATAATTTGACAAATGTAGTATCTTTGAAGGCATATTGATCGTCCGCTGGTTATAGGCTATATGACGTTACATTAAATTGAATATGGCGACCTCACATAAAGACATGAACTAAAAAAGAAATTGTTTAGTCATGCTGTGTTGGGTATCAAATGAAAAGGCTTAATTAGCATTTCAAAAATATATATGTATGTTGTCAGCTGTTGCTCACGGCTTTGCTTGCATACATCCGAAAATTAGGAATAATTTCTATAAAATCACGCCTCAGATTTGAGCCAAACATATTTATGTATGAGTTTGGTTTATTACCTAGGTACATGTAAAACAATAAACCTAAACAAAAAAATAAGCGGCTCTGAAAAGACTTTGTCATGAAATTATTACCTCAAATAATTTAAATAAAAAGTCAGGTTTTAGTTTTTAAACTTTTTTTTTTTTAATAGAAAATACATTGCATTAGAGGAGGGTGGATAGATGTTTATTTATATCTAAGTTTCATTGATAAATACGAGTAATTCAATTTCATTCGAACCAATCATTCGTATTTAATATTTGAAGTTGTCATATTTCACGTAGGGGTTTTTACATTAATAATCGTGACTTTCGAATTATTTTATACGAAAAAAAAATATTATTGATAAATCTATACTAATATTATAAAGAGGAAAGATTTGTATGTATGTTTATAACGAATTGGCTCAAAAAGTACTGGACCGATTTTAAAAATTCTTTCAACATTTGAATGGTACATTATCACTGATTAATAAAGGCTTTTTTTTTCTTTTTTTTTTCACCCGTGCGAAGGCCGCTAGTAATTCATATGCCAGTAGATTCTTTGATATGGTCTAATTCATATATCAATTTTTTGAAAAAAAAATCAAGATGGCTTTTCAGTAGGTACGCCAGGATCCATAAAAAAATCTTCAATTCGCTTTCAAATGGATTCCAACTGTAGTAGTGGGTAAAATTTATAGATTTTCATACAAACACACATTTATATGTACCTAATTTATGCGTGTTAATGATAATGGCTAGAAAGGGAAACGAAGGTGAAGTATAAGGAAGAAATAGACATGCAGTACCGGACTCAATTAACTTGGGATAACGCAACGAGGATGAAAAAGATCACGTAGCGGCATCTACACCGCCACATGCGAACTACGCATTATACTGATGTCACGCAAAATCCTGCATCGCGCAAGTAGAGTTTACCGCGCAACTAGCTTAAATATATACTACGTCCCGACATCAATCATCGGGCAGTATTACCCACCAGATATGAATTCAGATCCTAGTTAAGAAAGAAGGCGTTTATGGAGTGATAGTTACAATCATGCTGGCAACCTACTATGATGGCCATGGTCTAGCCGCATTATGAAATCAATTGTCATATTGGCTCAACGCCGAGATGCGACCGATTTTGAAAGTAATTTATTATTACTACATCATCATCATCAGCCGGAAGACGTTCACTGCTGAACAAAGGCCTCCCCCTGAGACCACCACGCCGAACGACAATCCGCCACTTGCATCCATCGGTTGCCCGCGACTCTCACGGTGTCGTCGGTCCACCTAGCGGGAGGCCTGCCTACGCTGCGTCTTCCGGTTCGTGGTCGCCACTCAAGAACTTTTCTTCACTATCGGGTATCAGTTCTACGAGCGATGTGGCCTGCCCATTGCCACTTCAACTTGCAAATTTTAAGAGCTATGTCAGTGACTCTGGTTCTTCGTCGAATATCCTCGTCCCAGATTTTATCACGTAAAGAAACTCACATTACTACGTTTATTGCTTATTTATTGGTCTTTAAAGACTCACTATATACAATATCGCCCAGTGTCTTTATTTTCAACAAAAGTACATAATGTGGCCAAAGGGTTAACGAAAAGAAAACATAGCGAAATTATTTTCAAACAAGCAATATTTTTATGAAAAATATTGATAATGGAAATACCTTTTTACGGGCGTACTCATGTCTTATCATGTTTGATTTAAGCGATACTCCGACCTTATAGTCGATTGTGTGTGTAAAATAAAAAATATATAATTTATTTTGTTGTGGTGAAGGCAGATATTTGTTAGAGAAATATTAAATTATTAACATCGATAATGTCAATAAGATAGCGTTAGATAACACTGTCCTACCTTGCCTATTAATAGTGTAATTTGAAAAAAAAAGTAAATCCTATTATTTTTAACCTGTAACCGCTTACGTCGGATTAATCCGACAGATATTTTCGTGGCCATTTCGTCGGGGTCGTTTTACGACCAAATACCACAGCTCGTTTACTCTGTTTTTTTTTTATTTAATTACCCTGTATTCTATCGGGTTATTCGAAAAATAAATATTTTTGACGCTGGCGCACGACAACTGTTAAAAGGCGCGGGCCCACCGGGGCGCACGGAGAGGCTACACACGTGTATTAAGCTTCGCTTTGTAATAAAATGTATGTGGTTGTGTCCACTGCAACCCACGGAGAGGCTACGCATGAATTGACGTCATTGATACACGCGTGGCTTGCTCGAATAGGCGGTTTCATAGCTCAACGTTGTCAACGTGGGTCTACGTTTCCACTGGAGTACACGAATATGACCCAATAGCAATTGGCAAAATGGCGCAGGCGTCGCTCGCTTCCCCGCCCGTCCCACCTCCCCGCAGTGAAGCCCGTGTCCGTGGATGGCAGTGGCACGTGCTTAGCCTCTTCGTGCGCCGTGCCACGCTATACATAGTCGTGGGTCGTCTTCGTGTACTCCAGTGGAAACGTAGACCCACGTTGTCAACCAAATTAATACACGCAGCTAAAATGCGCCGCGTGCCCGTGCACAGCATGCGCAGCGGTGGGCCCGCGCCTATATGAAGCCGGACGGTTTAAAGGTTAAAAGAGTAACCGTGGAGTTTCTTGCCGGCTCTTCTCCATAGGAAATGACGAATTGGAACCGTCCACCGAAACGTCAGAAGCTAGCTTCTGGCGTTTTATATGTGCCCATGTAGGTTTATATGAAATAAAATATTTTGATTTTGACTCTATAAGTATATTTTATGCTAGCTTCCGCTGTTGAATTGTACCTTTAATCTTTACTTATACCTAATATACTAGTTTCTGCACACGACTTCTGTCGAGTGGAATTTCTCGTCGTTTCCTGACAATACAGAAATAATTTTTCAAATTCGACTGACAGTTTCATAGATTAGCGCGTTCAAACAAACTTTTTAGCTTTATTATTAGTATATAAACTTCTTATTTAGACATTTTCCGAACCATTATTATAGATAGTGCAATCCACGAAGACGCGCCCCACTCTTTTTCCTAATGCTTACAGCAGAAGTATGCAACAGTGGGTAATTAGAGCAGGGACCATTTTGGTTACCCATTGAAAGGGTTTTTGATAGGGTTTTGACAAAGTGTTGTTTTAAAACCAATTTCATATTGATTACACTCTTTGACGAAAACCCTCATCAATGGATAACCTCTTCCAAACCCTTTCGATTTGATTACCTGTATATTCAAAAACCCATTCTTGGTGGGTTATACTTTTTAATGGTAAGACGTTTTGAACGGGTTACCCTTTCAACGACTGTAACAGAGTTACCCATTCGGACTACAAGTATTGTAATTTTATCTCTCGTGCCTTTACTTTAAAGTACTAAACTGCATGCATTTGGCAGGTATGCGTCAAGTCTCAACACGCAGTCTAGGCCCTAGCCGTAGCGACTCCATACACATACGATTATAGTTATTATTATAGTGATTTTCTGTCTGTCTTATAGTGATTTTCTGTCTGATTATAGTTGTCTGTCTGTCTTATAGTGATTTTCTGTCTGATTATAGTTATTATTATAGTGATTTTCTGTCTGAACTTAAGACGCTGACAAGACCGAAATAGGCTTGTCTCAAACAATTTTTTAGCCAAATCTGTACAGTTTGTAACGGCGAAAAAAATATATGTTAATCTTAAACATATTTCTGAGAACCTTGTATTCAAAACACGTTTTTGAAAGGTTTTCTCGATACAAAAAAATAATAAACTAACCTCGTAAAATGATCTTCTAACAAAAATATCTGTATTACTCATCAACGTACGTTGGTAAAATTTATAACAATAACGTATCATATTTAAATACAGAACTTGGTTGTTTTTTATTTTTGAATACTCAACTTATATAAAAGTAATTAATTATTTTATGATAATTATGTCTAAAGTTAGGAGCGTCGCGTCATCGCGCTTCTCTTTCTTATGTATGCAGTTCGACAGTGATTGCATAGACGCGCTGCTAGACGGACGTATGTCGCTTTGCCCCGCAACCCCGCTATCCGTTCGTTTAATATTTTGTTGTTTGACAACTTATTTTATTATGTTTTTATAACTACAATACATTGTAAAAATATTGGCACGTAAAGATATTTGTATAGGATATTTTATAAGTTGCACATAATTATAACTAGTTCTAAGTTGTGTAAATATTTTCTGTGCAAAATGGGAAGCAAACAAAAATGCCGAGGCCAGCAAAAAGAGCGCTTTTAAGCTAATAAACAAAAATATCTCATGGAAGTAGTAAAATAAGTAATTTTTTATAATGTAATATTGACAAAACAAGTACACGAACAAAAATGAAATTATAATTAAATAGGTACTTTAAAGGCTATTTTGTACAAGTCATAGCGTAAATTCATCTACAACGATAACGTATGGTTGGTCTAGTGGTATTAACATAGGTTCTGGTGAACTAATTTAGAGTTCGAAACCAAGTCAAAAGTCTTAGAAAATTTGATTAGGATCCATTTTTTTATTTTGTAATTTTAGGAAATTTTCATTGTTTTATTTTTATATTAAAAAAAAAATATATAATATATTAACCTAAGGCACTACTCATGATACTAATTGCATTAGGGCTACTATTACGCAAATCAAAAATATTATTAATGCAAGTATGGAAAACCTTAAAATGTAGTAAGTCATAGAAAGTATCAAACACTTTGCGCTTCTCGATAGCAAATGCGTAGGTACATTACGCCGTACGCGTCATTGGGCGTGAATTCTTTGACCCCGCCCGACTCACGTGACATTCGTAAGTTGCCAATGAATTGATTCATAATAAATTCCAACTTTCCCTTCGTACTTTGCCGGCTTAGGACGGTCAAAACTACGTCAACTAACATACATTAAAAAAAAAACATTTACGTACCTAGCTTGTGGATTGTTTTGAAAAAACCTTATTTGTCGGTAAAGTGACAGAGGGTAAACGGGTGCTCTTCCACGAGCTTGTGCATGTGCCAGCACGTGAAAAGACGAAAAATCCAACAGGTTCTTAGTGGTTCTGGTGGAAAGAGACCCCGTGAAGGAATAGGGTCGTTTGGGTTGCGGCGATGGAACATTTCACGAGTTCATACTAAATTTCTTGTGCGATCGTAAATTACAACCATTTGTGGGTATTGTTGGTTGGTGTACCTAGCCTGCACATTACGCGATCGAGGCATCGTGTACACAAACACACACACAACACACAAATACTACACTAACACTTAATACACTGCAATCCAAGCACCGTATGACGCGAGCGGCGAGTACGGCGATTACATCACGGGATCAATAAATCAATTACGCGTCAATGCACCTGCGCAGTCGTTATGACACTGGTTCCGGGTTCATGTTGCGGCGGGAAGCAGACCCCGCGCGGGGGTGATATTCGTATTTTTGCGAGTGAGGGAGTGGGACGGAGAGAGTTCAGGGAATCCCGCCGGACGGCATGTTATTATTACTTGTAAGGAAAAACCCGCGCGCGCGCAGGTGATGTTTGTTTACATTTCGCTTTGCGCTGTACTGCGCTTTAAGATTTTGATACTTCAACATTTATTGGCGTTAACGAAGTATTTTGTTTTAATTACTTTAAGTGTTTATTTGCAATAATAAGCCTTGTGCAATTTGACTTACTACATTTTTAAGGTTTTCCTTAATTGCATTAATAATATTTTTGATTTGCCTATTAATAGCCCTAATGCAATCAGTATCGTGAGTAGTGCCTTAGGTTAAAATAATGCCCATGACTTCAATTCCACCCTGTATATTCAGTAAAAAGAGACGTTTGGTGAACAGTTCAGAAGCAGGTGAAGCTTCGGAAATTGTTAATCACCAAAAATTTTATTACTTAGATGATAGAAAGAAAGTCACAAGTAAGTCCAGTGAGAAACATCGAATTTACATAGACCTATGACTCATCTTAGAACTGGACTTATAGGAAAATACTCGTAGGTTTGTCCATTGTTTCTTGCCCACTCTATACAAGGTGTCCCTGGAAGTATGGATTTTTTTGGAAGTTTAGCATTTTTTGTTTTTCTAAACTACCTCCTAAAGACGGATAGGGGGGGTGGCAAAATGTGTATGGAAGAATTTTAACACGCGGTCTAATAATATAAACTCGAAACTCAGTATGTATAATTAAAACAAAAATAAATAATAAAGTGTAACCGGGTTTTTCGAAAATCTAACCCTAACGGAGTAGTCAATTTCACAGAGGAGTATTTTATTGCGTAGCTTGATTAACTGGAAAATTGGTATAAATAATATTTAAGTCAAGTTATAGAAACATCCCAAACGTTTTTTCAAAATTTTGCCCCTATGGGGATAAAAACTGTGAAGGTGAAAAGGCGATACAGTGAATATGAAAAATCTTATTCGTTTGGTTATGAAACTTGAAACTTTTCCACATTTTCCTGAGTAAATAATAAAGATTGTCACTTATACACACATCAAAAGTGTCTAGGGATCAAGCATTTTTATGCGGATTTCTTGAGATTGAGATGTGGCTTTGTAATAAATTTATGATTTTATAAATTTATATGGATCCTTTTTGGTGCATTTCATAATTTGAATCAGGAACTGTGAATCAGATTCGAGTAAAAGATGAAAATCAGCTGTCAATATTTTCCCTATAAAAACATACAACGCATTGAAGACATTATTAGTGCTACTGTTTCCCTACTACTGATTAAAACCAACGTTATTATGGAGCGGCGACGTCATTTAAGCAGGGAAGAAATGCTCAGAGCCGTGGGAATGATAGAAGCTGGTTCCCGGCAACGTACTGTGGCTTTAGCTCTGAATACAAGTCAGAGTGTTAGCAGTCGACTTTGGACACGTTACCGAAGCACTGGTACCGTGGCTGAGCGCCATGGAGGACGGTATCGCTGCACCACACGGAGACAAGACCGATACATTCAAATCTTAACTCGAAGAGCTCCAACAATAACCGCCATGATGTTAGCCGTGAGGCTTCATCACTCTTCAGGGAACTTAATTAGCGACCAAACAGTCAGAAACCGCTTGCATGAAGTGAACCTTCATTCCCGAAGACCGCTACGGGTACCACCTATAGCAATGCACAATCGTAGGATTCGATATCAATGGGCTCTTGAACACAGAAATTGGGCAGAAGAACAATGGCGTTTCGTGTGCTTTTCTGATGAGTCTCGTTTTGGTATGAGACCGGATACAAGACGTATACGACACTGGAGAACCCCTGGACGCCAACAGCGATTAAAATCCTGCCAGGAAGTCCATCCTTATAGTGGTGGAACCATCATGGTATGGGCGGGTATTTGGATCGGCGGAAGAACTGAGTTGATTTGGATCAGAGGCAACCTCAACGCTCAAATTTATGCTGAGACGATTGTATCAGACGTCATCGTTCCTCTACAAGTGCAAATCGGTCCCTTATTTCAGTTAATGCATGATAATGCACGACCGCACACCGCAAGAGTTGTAAGACAGACTCTCGCCGCAGCTAACATCAATGTCCTGCCCTGGCCTGCTCAGTCGCCAGACTTGAACCCGATTGAGCATGCATGGGATATGCTACAGAGAAGAGCTCTGCCGAATATGGAGGGTATCCAGTCGCAAGAAGACCTTTTTTTGTTGTTGCAACGAACATGGGCGGCCATTCCACAGCGTGATTTGGATGAACTCATTTTGAGTATGCCAAACCGATGTTCTTGTGTTGTTAGTGTTCGCGGTAGAAACACGGATTATTAATTGTTTAAGTTACCCAATAAAATTTTAGAGAAAACTGTTATTTCAGTCTTTTTTTCGAACTTTTGTGTTAGTGGTTCAAATGTCAAAAATCCCTTTATTAGGAAAATGGCAAATTTCTTTATTAATGCAAAGGTGACTTGGTTTATGTTACTGTGACAAACGAAAACACTTTATTTGATGAATCCTTAAAGAAAATTTTAATTAATATCAATCAGGAGAACAGTTATTGCAAAAATATATGTTGATCCCTAGACACTTTTGATGTGTGTAGTTTTAAAAAACCCCTCACAGAGAATTTAGAGGGTGAGAAAGTTAATAGGTAAGAAAAAAATTAACCCGCTGTCGGATTAACATGTGTTTTAGGTAATAAAGTCTATGGGGTAGAAAATGGGTATAAATAATCTTTAAGTCATAAAAATGTAAACAAACCAAACGCTTTTTTAATAGAAACAAGCTCTGTCTTGATGAAAAGGGAGGACAGTTTATTTGAAATATCTTAGGTAATTTAACTAAAAAATTAGTCCGAATATTTATTTCTCTAAATAAAGTATAAAGATCGTAAACATTAATTTTAGTAATTTTACTAAGGGGAGGTGGAGAGGGTGTTAAATTTATTTGAGGAAAGTACGAAACCCACGAGGAAGAAGTCGCGGGCAAAAGCTAGTGTTGAATAAAAAATACCAAAGCATACACGATGATATATCTAACAAGTGGGAACAGGTAGCTTTTTACTGTATTAATATTAATTTATACAAATAATAAATATAAAAAGCAAATAAAGAATATAATATATTTGTGATAATGCTATTATTGATCGAAGGTGATAATAATGAAAATTTTGCTAATATAGTTTGAGTTTTTATTATCCTTACGTTTATATTGTTTTTAAATTCAGTATAAATAGTGTCTTAAAATAATTTAAAAAAGGGGTCAAAATATTCATTTGTTTTTTTAATCGCCTTGTCTAATTTGTTTTTAGCACTTCATACAGAACAATAAATATATAAGAGCGCCATTTATTGGTTCATTGGTAATTATTATTGACCGCGTCACTTTGTTTCATCCTTGGTAGTTCGCTATATCACCGCCTTTTAAGAATGGCGCTAGGATATCGGAAAAATAGTGGGCGTGGCTAAAAATACCGAAACATCGTGTGTGTCAGAATGGCTGGTTGCCTGTGGCTTTGGAGCTCAATAACGGTTTTCAGCGTCCTAAATAAGAATTAAGAAAGCACCGTCCTATCAAACTGAGTAAGAAACACTAATGAACGATTTTATACGATTCCAAACTTCCAAGGTCAATACCTTTTCCTCGACTCCAATGTAATTTACAATGATTTGATTTAAAACCCTTTGATTACCCTGACAAACCCTTTCAAAGGGTTAACTTCTTCAATTAGAAATCATACAAGAGCCGGTAACATCTTGTACTAGTTAACTTATTGATAGGGTTACCCTAACGTCAGGGTTATGAAAGAGCTACCACTACCAAGAGGTAACATTTTCCGTTGCTCTAGGCGCACAATCTGTAACACTTTCAAAAGAATTAACTTATATTCGGGGTTGTACGGTCCCTGAATTAGAGTGTATCGAAAGAACTAAAACACTAATGGAATTAACTAGTGATAAACACTAACGATTCGAAAGAAGAGTGGGGCGCGTCTTCATGGATTGCCCTTACCAACCACACTTACCAACTCGGAATCGGCTTGAGTCGCAGACATATTATCACACTTGTCGCATTAAGTTCGAAGCGGTGTCGAGTCGCGTCGTCGACACGGAAACGAGGTGAATGACGTATGTTTCGATTTTTATTGGCATGGAAATAAAGCTATTTCTGACCGGCTTAACCTGATTCCGCGTCAATAAGTAAAGAAAAGAAAGAAGGATAGGAAGTACGTAGGTATATTTGCGGTAAACATGACGCAGAGAAAGAACACAAAAAGGACAGGTTACGGCAAATATGCAGCACGCAAAACAGGCAGCGCTCAGCATAATGCTATGACCCCATGCCAGACAGAGCCCCAGCGCTGGTTATTAGCGACAGTCAACGTTGACGTGATGACGGCAACCGTTGTCGTATACGTAAGATATAAATACACAATACATCATCATCGGCCTAGCCTTTTCCCAACTATCTTGGGGTCGGCTTCCAGTCTAACCGGATGCAGCTGAATATCAGTATTTTACATGGAGCGACTGCCTATCTAACCTCCACAACCCAGTTACTGGGTAATACGATACCCCTTGGTAGGACTGGTTGTCAGACTTTTGGGCTTCTGACTACCCGTAACGACTGTCAAAGATCCACGAAGGACAGCCGGGACCAACGGCTTAACGTGCATTCCGTGGCACGGAGGGGTCTCGGTATGTAAAGATGGTCACCCATCCATAGACCAACCGCGGCAAGCGTAGCTTAACCTGATCGAACGACCTGTGCGGCTGTTATTATTTAGCCACGGGCCCCTCTCAAAATACACAATGTATAATATTTATAAATGGTCACGATAAGTTTGGTCACTCTCTAAGTATATGAATAAATAAAATAGAAAAACCTCCCCCTTCACCAAACAACAAAGTGCTTTTAAAGGGTCAACCCAAAAACACAAATATATTACCGTTTTGAAGTGTTAGAACTGGGAATTCCCGAATCACCAATCATGCGTTGTCGGCACCAAATAGATTCCAATCTCAAAAAATCTCGATTTACTATCGATATCAAAGACAAGATATCCGTATTGCAGCGATATTAACGCCAGCTAACCCCGGCATATTTTGAAGGACCACTTCCCATGGCCCCAGGACCTTATTGGACTTGATAATAAAAGGACCGAAGAGAATACGTTCCCTTTCACATGGAATTTAATATAGCATGGGTTTTATTCGGGCCTACTTATTTAAAGGCTGTTATTTCATAGTTAATAAGTAAGTAGAACATTATATTTATTATGTTTTTTCGTTTTCGTCGTGAGCTTGTGGGTAAGGAATTTAGGCAATTATTCATTTTATATTTTTTCCGGGATAAAGTGTGCGTAGATATTATCAATAAACTGTCAGTCAAAAAGGGTCATTTTTTGAATCGAAAAATGTATGTATCATAGCTGGTTATACTGTATCCCGAATTCCTCGGTAGAATTCGGGATACAGTATAACCAGCTATGATACATAGCTAAATGATTTTACTAGGAGTCGTGGAATTTTGGATGTCTGCTGTTCAGCAGTTATGGTGTAATTGAGTTAAACTAAACAGACCAATCCAATGAACGTGTTACACGTTAATGATTTTAGTTTAGAAGCATTTATAAGATAGAAAAATAGAAAAGGAAGAAAATACATTTATTTAGCACAGACTAAAAGGCATACATAAAAATAGCCTCCCCGACCGATTTCGGTCACGGTGGCTAATCTCAACGGAGATTAGCCGGGTACGCAGGATATATTATAGTGCACAAGTGGGTGCGCAGACACAGGTGCACTCTCTGTTCCTTTACTCTCATAGTCCGATGGGTCGGCAATCCGACACGACCGGAGACAGATCAGGCGCAGGACCAACGGCTTTACGTGCTTTCCGAGGCACGGGGGTATTAAACCGCCAACTTCCAAACTTCGGGCTGTTATTAAGAAATTCCTAATGGAAAAACTCAATAACACTTTGTGCGACCCGGGAATGGAACCCAGGACCCCACGTTCAGCAGTCGCGCTTGCGACCACGAGACCAACGGGGCAGTCAATAGGCATATATTACATCAGGAAACCACCGCTATATACTACTACCAGCCACTTACAAACTGCTCTTGCGCGGTCACACTCGCACCGACGATATTAACATTGCATGAAGTATTTATATTAAACGAAACTACCTTTTGAAAGGAGCAACCAGAATTAATTAAAAATAAATTATTTGACTTTTAATATTTTTTGTGATTCGAACAGCAAGAAATAAAAGTCTATTTTTTTTATTGAGTTTATTTGCTTAATATATATCAAAATCAAAATCAAAAGTCATTTATTCAAACTAGGCTGAGAATCAGCACTTTTTGAACGTCAATTACAAAAGACAGTCCCCCCAAAACGCCCGCCCTTCACCACTTCCTAGTGCTTTCGCTGGGGAGAAGAAGTGGCGCAACAAACTCCCCAGCAGCACAGCTGTCTGTTCAGTTAGAAAATATTTAATTGTATACAATACTAGGTATGCAAAGTTATTGACGTTACAGAACACAGAACATTAAATTAAATTAATATATAAAGGTAACGTAATATACTTTCTACAATGTGAGCAATATAAGCAACCAATATTATTTTTAGATCATTTACAAACGTGTTTGATTGATTTATTTGTCCGCAGCGTCTGATTACCTCACAAATCCACGCCGATATTTCCACAGCTTACTTGTCCAATTAAAAAATATATGAAAATAAAATATTCCCGATTCAGTCGTCAACATTTTCACAATTCAATGCTGCCAACGTAAAAAGAAAATACATTGATCACTCCCCTGTCACTTCAATTTACATATAGGACAACTGCTATACATTACAGTATCTCGTATTCTATTTATTTTGTCGGTGCTTTACATAAAATGTAACCTTCATCAATGAAAAATATTTCTTTTTTTGTGATGACAACTTTTTTTCTCTCGTTTTACACTGATGAGTGAAAGCGCGAGGTTTTTATTTTAATAATTTTATGTATCTTGAAACAAGGTGGAAACGATAATCCTTACTAATATTATAAATGCGAAAGTAAGTTTGTCTGTTTGTTACGCTTTCACGCTAAAACGGCTGAACGGATTTGTATAAAATTTGGCACATAGGTAGACCATAACCTGGAGAAGGACATTAGCTACATTTTATCCTGAATCGCAGACGAAGTCGCGGGCAACAGCTAGTACAATAATAAATTAGACTTTGTGTTTCTACATAATATTATAAGGTGTTAAAAAATTAATCTGACAAACTTTAAGAGGTGCTTTAGACCATCGATCTAAACAACTTACACTATGGGACCAATTCTGAAATCACGAAAAAAAAAATCAGCTATTTAATACAAAACTTCAATACCTACCTACTTGACCAAAATGTATGAAACAGCTTATTTTTTAGTTAGTCCCATAGTGAAAGTTGTTCAGTTCGATGGTCTAAAGCACATCTTAAAGTTATACGGGTTAATTTTTTAACACTTTGTATATTATGATATTAAATAAGACACGTTAAACATTGTTTTTATAAAACCACTGCCAATGTGCTCGGGCTAAATATTAACAGACACACGTTTCGATCAAAGGTTAAACTACATTTGCCGTGGTTGGTTCGTGGATAATGTTGATCATTCATCATATTATATAGAGATCACTCCGTGCCTCGGAAATCAAGTTAAGCCATTGATCCCACCTGCTTTTCGTAGATCCTTGACAGTCGTTACGGGTAGTCAGCAGCCCAAAAGTCTGACAACCAATCTCACCTAGGGGTACCGACCCAGTAACTGGATTATGCAGGTCAAATTGGCAGTAACTTCGTCTAAAATACTAGTATTTAGCTGCAACCAGTTAGACTGGAAGCCGACCACAACCTAGTTTGGATAAGGCTAAGCAGATCGATTGCCAATATTTACCTGGCTTAGAAAATGGTTCCATTTAAACCTAACAAGTCTGCCAGATGCTTTCACAAATTTAATTATGCCATTGATTATTCAGTTATAATATTCATTATTAAAGGAAGTTACGCCTATCCTCGGGGCTGGCAGACGTGCTCAATCAAACGTTACCGTACTCAAATGACAGTTTGATGTGAAAACTTGAATTTGAATCGGGCAGAAGCTTGCGTTACAATACCATTAGGAAATTTCAAGATTATTATAATTGGAGTGTGAAAATTGATACATAATTTTGCTTGAATTCGTACCTTATATATTTCGCAATTTATTTGATTTATGGGAATATTATTTTTAAATGAGTTATAACTGTGTGAAAGGATTTACACAATTATAATTATAATTTCATCATTAATGCAGAAGCCAAGTTCAATAATTATTAAGTGATATTTTTTATTGTAAATTGGTTTTGCCAAAAATGTTTTCATGTCAAAAATTATTTATAAAGCTTTGATGAGGTCTATTTTTCCTTTCCGACTGCTATGAGAAGAAATATCGTAACATACTCAGAGGTCACAATTTTTTCAAAGTCCGGACAGCACGGATGATATGAGTTTATGGTCAAATCATATAAGGACCATGAAATTAGTGTATTAAATGGTCTTTTGAGGTAAGAACCTCGTAGATTTGAGTGGACGCATTTATCAATACTTAACCGCGTCGCTCAACGCAGCTTAAGGAGATCAACGATTCGACGAGTAATATCAGATAATAAATCAAGCGATTAGCTTTGAACCGCCTCTGTGGTCTAGTGTCAAAACCACCTACCTGTGTCAGATCCAGAAGTCTCGGATTCGAATCCATGGTGGCAAAATTTTCTGGTGGCAATGGTGGCAAAATTTTCTGGTCGGTTTGGTTGGTGGTAAGGCTTGTTCTAAGTCCGCCTATATATCTGGCTATCACCATCTTATCTAAGTCTATCGCCATAACAACAATGTTAACAGCATTGCTGTGTTTCGGCAGTTAGAGGTAAGATAGTCAGTTCCTCTGTGGTTGAGGATTCCGTGTGAAGCTCGCTTCCACCTTCAGCCAGGTCGTCACTTACTTATCATGAACGCCAAGAAAGTTCTCCCCCCTTCATCTCTTTTTTTTTCTTCATATATTTTACCAAGTCTTAGGTACCAAGGGGTATCGTATTACCCAGTAACTGTGTTCTGTAGGTCAGATAGGCAGTCGCTCCATGTAAAAAACTGGTATTCAGCTGCATCCCGGTAGACTGGAAGCCGACCTCACCATAGCTGGGAAAAGGCTAGGCAGATGATGATATTTTACCACAAAGGCCTACCACGAAAGTTAAATATATATTATATACATCCGAATTGAAAATCTCCTCCTTTTTTGAAGTCGGTTAAAAAAAACAGTCTATTTTCATCAAAAATTATACACACATAGGTAATAGGTAATACGGGCTGGTGTCCGCAACTCCACCTCAATGCGCGTATTTTGCATACCTACGAAAAGATAGTATACACACATATACATTATATCTAAAACAGTAAAGATACATGCTTCATTTTTCAACATGGCAGTCGATCTCGAACAATGGAGCTTGCGGAAGACGCTAGAACAAAAGACGTCTCCCTGATATACACGTCAAATATACAGCAGACATGTATAAGCGTCTTGGAGTGTAAACTGTCGTAAAGTGACGTGTATTCCCGTTGATTTTAGAAGTACCCTGGTAGGCATTGTGTCGTACGCTTTGTTTTATCTATTATCGTGTTTATTAAGACGGATTTCTATTACAAGCGCCTTGTTAGCTTTTATTAGTTACCAAAGGATTTTGAGAGTCCATTCAACTATGTTGACAAAATTTAAATGTTTACTTACACCTATATAAATAAAACAAAGTCGGGTCAGCCGGTCAATTCTGTAAAAATCTCACCGTGATAACTTAGGTGAAGAGTGAGCTATCAATAGGGGCAATCCCTAAAATGGTGGAGTGATAGCTCACTTCACCTAAGTTTTCACGGTGAGATTTTTACAGAATACCACTGCAGTTACACTTAGCTATAACACAAGAACGGCTGGATTGATTTTTATGATCTTTAATTTTTTGGATTTGTATCCACCCCGAATAGCAGAATAACTATAAAAACGCGTACAAAATTCACGAAAAAAAAAAAATATATTAAATTTTCTCATACATTCGTTCTTACGGCGGTACGAACTTCACGGGGTCAGCTAGTTTTATTATATATCATTGGATTAGATGTATTAATGGTTTTAGGTCAACCAATCACATCACAGGTAACGTGTAATAATTCGGCATCAGCTTTATATAATTTAACTTATCCTAACTTTTATAAACTAAACTATCTGAGGCCTTGATGACAGAAAATTTCTTATGAAAAGTAGGTAAGTTAAGTTAAAATAACTTATTAAAACTGCCCACAAAACCCATTTGAAATAAAAACTAAGTTCATGAAAAGGAAACTTCTTTTAAGTACATGTAGGCTTGTATTGCTTCTTAATACTACTCGTGCTTACCAGAGGCTCTAGCACGAACGCGCCACAATAACGTAACGCAAATTCGAACAAATTGAAAATACTCCTTTTAGGGCTAATTTTTCCAACGCCAGATAATTTTATCGGAGGAATAATTTTTAATTTTTGGCAGTTTTTCCATCCAAAAAGTGTCAGGCGTCAATTATATTCCACGATAAAAAAAATATCTGTCAATTGAAAAATCAGCACTTACTCTTCGTAATTAGTTTGTTTTAATTTAAATGATTATATTTTATCATAATAATATTTAACTTAGAAATTGTACCAAAATCTCAATATGTTCACATGTCACAATTGCACCCGTGCGAAGCATGGCCGAGTCACTAGTTAAATACTAAAATTAGAGAGTTAAATATCTGACACAATAAAAAATGATCACCAGATACAAACACCAAACCGCAGGCCAATATTCCCCTAATTAAAAACGTTCAAAATCTAGTCGCAACCTCATCTCAGCGACAGTCAAATGTCAAAATGTCAAAAACTTGTCAAAGATGTGTGAAATTAGAGTTATTTTTGACAGATTGAGACTGAGATCAGACTGTGAACTTTCCTAAAATTAAGAGAATCGCCCGTCACATTGTGAACATTCTTAAAATTACTAGAATAACCCCTCAGAACTTTTGCAATCATACACGTCATATACAAATAAAGTGGTACATCTAACCTCAGCATTTCGCCTGTTCGTCTCCCATTGCGTTTGCTATACTCCCTCCCCCTCACAGCCTTCCCACAAAAGGTCTGAACCGGAATTGCGGAAAATTGCGAGAAAGAACAATTACCTGGGTAGCCTCTGTGGCACCCCACATGCTCCACTAATACATGTCTGTCGGATTAGATTTTTCCGGGTTGCAAGAATGAATATGTGAAATAAAAGGTTTGTTGAAAACTGAGCCCGGGTAAGTGGAGATCACAGATATAGATCCACCTAGATAACGCAAGAGCAACTATTTCGCTTGCCAAAAATCACAACAACGTACGTTAAAAAATCGTAAGCCACCACTTTCGCGCTCAGTCCTGTGTACTGCTGGTTGGGTGAGCGTGAGTGAGAAAGAGCGCTTGTGACGTCATAGTAGGTAGTCAAAAAATGGCACGCTTGGTTTTTATACAGATCGTGATACTTGCGTTATTTAGGTGAGTGAGTGTTTTAAGGATCGGTAGTAACTTCGTACTATTAGCAAGGTAGATAGTACAACCTTGCCGCCAGTTCTCTTCAATGGTGTGATCGTTCCTTTTGGTACTGACGTTAAGGCTTGCACATTGATTGTACCCTGAACTGGCGGACTCAAGTCGCTAGGGTGAGCCAGAAGGTTACTGGAACGCTGCGAGCTCTGTACCGTTTGAAAAATTTATTACCATCAAGTACGAAGACAATACTTGTGCAGTCCCTTATTTTCCCTATCATCGATTATGGTGATGTATGCCACTATGACCTGAATGCAGATCTCCTTAATAAACTCCCAACCAGCAAAAAAATCGTATAAGAAAATACTCTCCCGACTATGGATCGAGAAACACTCGTATGAAAGATCCCATTATTTCAAAAAGACGTATAAATGCATCTTTCTAGATTGTATTCCATCGAATGCTTTTTCGCTGTTTAAACATGTCTAGTAAACATTTACTTGGCAGATTCATATTGCATTCACTCGATAATTCTATAAATACATCTTTCAATGACGTTCATACGACCATAATTCTCATGACAGTTCTTTGAAAGCAATCAAGTTGCCAAATTATCATCAAAATACCTTTTACAGCACTATTATTCGACAATTGAATGTCAGAACAATATTGTAGAGTAAAGGCAACTCATTCATCAAAATAGCATTGGAGTTGCTATTTCTGCACTCAAATGTTATATGATAGCTTTCTGGAGGCTTTCATTTGACTTAAATTTCGAAGTTGAGAAAATGCTTCTAAATTATCTATTACAGCATCGGAGGTGGTCTAAATATTATTTGAAAGTTAGTATACAGCGTTATAGTTAAATGAAATCTTTTACAGCACTATGAACGTCATTTTGTTAAATCAGTGTACTTTTGCAACAACCGTATTTATTTCGTTTTGCGACAATGGATTGTAATCGGTGGAAAAAAATTGAATAATTGAATATTGTGGTGGTTCCCGACGGAAAGTAAATAAAATTTACGCTCAATTGAAACAGGCAACATGTTCATTGACAGTAACAGATGGCAAAGAACAATCGCTTAATATTATTGAGGGCTCCGTAGGTAATATTCACACACCTAATAATGGAATCTGTTTACCGTCTTCTAGTAAAGAGAGTTTTCGTACTAAAAAAATGTCGTGTAATCAAGACTCAGAATAATATGATAGCAAATCTGATTATAATAGCAATAATGATAATGACAATTACAGATCAGAGTCTGAGGCCAATGATAGTTCAAACTCCGAAGACAAGGAATCTTTAAATAATGAGTTTCGGTCTAATTTTAAAGAGTGGGCACTCCGATTTAACATTTCTCATGATGCCTTAAGAGAATTGACGACAATTTTAAACAGAAGATTGCCTTGTATACTGCCAAAAGATCCCCGTACTATTTTAAAAACAGATACATCAAAAATTAAAATATATGTCGTTGGTTCTGGATCATATTGGCATAATGGATTAACTGAACCTTTACAAAAATATTTGGAAATTATTGCCTGCAATTTTGATGTTTTAAGTCTTCTCATAAATATTGACGGCCTACCAGTATATAATAGCTCAAAACTTCAATTTTGGCCAATATTGTGTAAAATTGAATTCCCCTTGCACTAGTTCAAGTGTTGCATTTCTAAGTACATAAGTACATTTATGGGCATGGAGATACTTACATCGTTTTACGTTTTAATAATCCTAGTTACAATAACACTCGTCGGTTGGATAGTGATTGTAAATTGAATATTTCGAGCAACTCGGGCACCAAAAAAATAACGAGCTCAGTAATAATTTGATTCTTTTATCAGACAATATAAAATGAGTAGGCCTTGTTCCCGTATTACTATCGATAAAAGTGCCGCATGAGTAACAGTAGTGCATAATTATAAAGTGCGTTTCCTTCCAAGGCCATTTCGATTTCTTAAGCTGCTTTATGTCGTCCTTTGTTATAAATTTATCAATATCCAAATAGTTTACCATTTTATTATCAGGCACCTATAAAAAAATACAAAATAAAATATTAGGTATGCTTATCCATACATATACCTGCATATACCTACGAATAAGCTTATACATAGTTTAATAATATTGTAGTTTACACCAAACTTGTGACGTCAAGCTTGCAAAAGTGTACTTTGCATCAGGATGAGATAATGACAAAAAACAGTGATTTAACATTTTACACGAGGAACCCTAAAAAAGCTGTATGGCGCTCTTAGAAGTTGTAAAATGGAATCCTCGATTCTGTCTCTCGGCTAAAGGCAGAGTGAGTGCTTTGTGATGATAAAGTTAGTGCTATAAATAGCGAGTTAATTTTAATAATTAAATTAATATTATATGTCATTCAGTTTTTACCAAGAATTCGTGGGGCCCATGAAAATATTACTTAAAATGTGAGGCATATAGACGAAAAAATTTAATTCGCATATGATAATCGCTACAGATAACTAAATGCTTGTGACTTTAGAAAAGTAATACTTAACTTTTACAAAAACTGTGGCAAAGTTTATAAATGGCAGAATACTTACTTTAATTATAATCACGAACTCGTACAACTACTTGCACTTGTAAATATTACGACAAATAAAACGTTCCATGAACGTCGCTTGATAATGTTTACGCGATGAAACAGTCGAGTGATAGCAAGCGGGCTGCTAATTTACTATAAATAAGTCGAATGAAAGAAGTTCTACCGACTTGTAAACAGTTGATGTGTGAAATGATGGCAGTCTGATATAAATTCATAGCACTTTTTAACATTGGAGTTGCGATTACTCGGTATTCTTTCGACTATTTGGTTGTTTAAGCGATGATTTTACAATATTCATAGCATTTAAAGCTGAGAGAAGTGCGCCCAAATCGGACCGAGAGAACGTGAACAGAGCTCTCTCTCGACATTTTACAGATCTCTCTCTCCACCAATAGCAGAATAAGAAACGTGCTGCAGTTTTTTATACGACTAATTTTGCTAGTTGGGCTTGACCGTCTTGTCAATAACTGCATTCGATTCGTTTTCAAACTGCGTAAATATGATCATGTCTCTGCGCATCGGTCGCTTCTTAAGTGGTTGCCCATACGCCAGCGCAGACAGCTAAGGGCGCTGACCACTTTGTTCTTATTTCTTGATTTTCCGTCTTCCCCTGATTATCTAGCCCCCCATTTTTAGTACATTTGCAGCAAAAACAATAGAAAAACCTACGTTCATCACACAATCGTCTTCTCCAATGTCCCACTCACCGCACAGACTTCTTTCACTCTTCCTTCTTCGTTCAATCTATCTCTCTGTGGAATGCGCTCCCTCAGGAAATCAGGATGGCAATCAACCGATTATCCTTTAAAATTAAGGTTCGCGTGCATATTCGCAAGAAGCTGGCAGTATCATCACAACGGTGATATTTTCTTATTGTTTGTCTTATTTCTTTTTATTTTTAGTAAGTATATTCATGTATTTATGTATATTTATTTGTGCTTATACTTATATGTAGTTAGGTATATATTGTATTTTTAGTTGTAATAGGTTTATGCGTATTTTTATATTTAAAACATTTATTCCACAATTTTCATGATTGCACCTATCACTGTTTGTCTCTGCATCACCCAAAGGTTGACTGGTAGAAAATGCCTATCGCATTTAAGTCCGCCTCTGTACATTTATGTGTTTGAAGTATTAAATAAATAAATAACTTTATCAACAAAATTAATGTACTGTTTTATTTACGAGTAAATATATTTTGAACACAAAAAATATTTTTCGAGTTACAAACACAAAAATGAAAAATAAAAATATGGAAACATGCTTTTAATAAAATCGCTTTTCAGTTTTGAAGCGTATGAACATTATTAGCATACCATATACCTCAATACAAGTGGATTAAACATTTTCCAGACTTAAGTAAGATTGTACCAAACTAAGATTTATTAGCGAGAAAATCCATTAAGGCATTAGGCGTGTGTCTCAGCAGTAGGAACATTATAAACTGATTATGATGAATTTTCAGCACTGGATATGAAGGATTTACATAATGTAAATTGAAATCAACCAAGAATCCTTTAATCTTTTCATAACATACAAGTATCTCAATCTAAATAAACATCAATTTCCCTGCAATCATTTCAACAGCGCCATCACAAAAATAAACGATCTACCAGTAAGAGTTTGTAGAAAATCACAAAATAAAATGTTAAACACATATTATTATACACTATAGACATACTACACTTTTCTAATAAAAAAAGTGGAAGGAGCGAGCGGATTTTGTACGCTGATAAATACACAGGGAAATGACACACACGCTAAGGGAATGATAAAAGGCAGGGAAATGAAGTCGTAACATAAAATTTGTTTGTTGTATTATTTATTAATGGGGAAAGGCGTGTAATACATACAAGGCGGTGAGGAGTTCAAAGCGATGTGAAGAGTTCCTGTGGGGTTATTACGGTTTTACTGACAGGAAATTTAATACAGTAATGATTTTACTTCCCCCAGATTCAAAGGCTTTTGATTATTCCTACGCAAATGGTGATTATTTTCTGTTACTCAACGCTACCTCCTACCGAATGATTAAAGGTACTGCATTTATTTTAAGGACAGTCTACTTCTTGGTTCTTGTTACCATATAAATTAAAGGAGAGAACAACGGCCCGTAAACCAATTTCCAGCAAAACGAACAATGTATCTACATTAGGAACTTAATGACCACGTATACTCCGAAGAGGAGAATGGTTTTAATTTACTCACAGCTTAATAAATTCTCGTAGACGTTGCACGTGTACAAAGCAATAAAAGTCCAGGTGAATGAGTCGTAATGTCGAAGTCTTTTTGCTCGACAGTAACCCATGTATTACCTTCTAGAGATTTTAAGGGACGGGAAAGGTATCAAGGGATTTTTGTGCTAAGTTTATATACACACATCAAAATTGTCTAGGGATCAAGTAGGTACGTTTTAGAGTATCGCCGCAATTGAGGATTATTATTTTATCTTTTTTTGGATGGTTATTGATTATTTTTAGTTAATTTCACTATTTCAATAAAGAACTTTCTTAATATTTTGATTGAAAATACTGGATTCCTATAAAAGTGTGTAATAGCGTTTTTACAAAACCATTACAATTTCTGCATCGGAACTGAAAAATAAAATGCATCGATATGGATCGTTTGACACGAGAAGAGGTAGTTGGATCAGTGGAAGAACCGCTCTCATTTGGATCAGGGACAACCTGAATGCTCAGATTTATGCGGAGAGGATTGTTTCAGACGTGGTCATCCCTTTGCAAAGCCGGTTGGGTGATTCATTTCGACTAATGCACCACAATGCACGTCCACACACGCCTAGAGTCGTAACACGCACTCTTGCCGAAGCTACGTTCTGCCGTGGCCTGCTCAATCGCCAGACCTCAACTCAGTTGAGCACGTATGGGATCTCCAAAGAAGAGCTTTGCTGAGAATGGATGCCGTGCATAGCAACAACTTTTTGACTTGTTAGAAAGAACGTGGGCGGCCATTCTTCAAAATGACTTTCATGGACTGATTTTAAGCATGCTAAATTGCTGTGATTTGGTGATTCGTGTCAATGGTGGAAATAGAGATTATTTTTTTTTATCTTTATAACTAGTTTCTGCCCGCGACTTCGCCCCGCGTGAAATTTCACCCTCTCCCATTTACCCTCTTAGGGGTGGAATTTCGAAAAACCCTTTCTTAGGGGATACCTACTCTTCACAAAGAATTCTTATGTCACACCCTTCTTATGTCTCTAGGACCAGCGGTTTAGGTTGTGCGTTGATATATCAGTCAGTCAGGACTTTGAATTGTGGCCAAATTGATCTTGATTAATAAATATATAGATTTTTAAAATATCTTTAGTTTTGGTTTTTCACTCAATTTGAGCCTCATCTTGTTATGTGTTTTTTGACACAATTCTGTTTATTTCAACACATTCATGTTGCAAAACGAAATATATATATTTATATATATATTTTTTTTTTACGAAATATATATATATATATTTTTTTAATATATATATTTTAAAACGCGGTAAAATTAAAACTGTGACCAATGCGCGCGGAGCGAGCAGAAGCGAGCGTGTTATATGACCGCGGCCAGTAAAATGTCATAAGTACCTTAATCTGCCGTGAACGACGGCAGAACTTTTGTAAATTCTTAAAAGTTAGTGAATAGTGCCGTGTGCTTATTTTGTTTAACTATTTTTTATTAAGTTTCTGTTTTGTGCCCGAAGATGACAATGGGCTCGCTCCTTTATACCTTAAGACATAAACAAGTGGTGAAATGTGGGTTCACTTCTGCCTAACCTTTCAGTAAATGTAGGCGTGATGTTATCCATTAATCCATTAACTTAACATAGAATAGAATACTTACGCTTTTATTATGCACATCATATAAATTACAGATTTATAAAAGAAAAAAAAATATGGTCACACAGTAAGCGGTCTTATCGCTAAAAGCGACCTTTTAAAGACAACTTTTTATTGGATTAATAGGAGAAGGAGAGACAATATGTAGGTAGTCAATGGTCTACTATTTAAATATCTATACAATAAATATATACATATAAAGCATAAACGCCTACTTCTATCCGTTCAGTTTATGGCCCTTACCGAAATATCAAGTTAGAGGTCCCCTACAATCTCCACCTCAATATATTTAAAACAGCATTATTCAAATGGCTTATGGAATAATTAGTATAAATTCTGTGTAGTAAACACAGAATTTATTCTTTAAACATTCACACTGGCATGTAATTTGACAAATACTAGACATTTAAATTAATAATAACTATGATTTATGATTATGATGACTATGATCTATGTATGATTTATGTACCAATAATAAAAGCTTATTTTTTTTTTAATTCATGTAATTAATAATTTTGCATGTTAGTTTTAGCGAATTGTTTTAGAAACTGTTAAAAAACCCGACCATCTGTAATGTACTGTAATTCTTGCCAATAAATTTCATTCCATTCCCTGAAGGTGTATAGCAGTGGCGAAGGGTGAATTTAAGACAAAGGTAAGCCGGAGATTTTTTTTTTTTTTATTAAACGTTTCATTATATTTATTTTCAACTAGCTTTTGCCAGCGACTTCGTCCGCGTGGAATAATGACTTCCGGAAATGGAGGCACTAACTCTCATAGAGTTTAACCGATGTGCTCTTTCCTCTGCCGATTCTTGAGAACGCGTATTTCTCATTCAACGCCTTTTTCAAGACAATAGCGGGCGGACGCCGGCGTCCGCTTGGGTCTTGAATAACTAAAAATATATAACTACGTCTAATATATAAAATAATATATAATAAAACCTACTTCACTTAAAACTAAATACCTATAACTACCTACTATAATTAATAATACCTATACCTATAATTAATAAAAGTACCTACGCTTTTACCTACTTAATATTAAAAAAAACTGAACATAAATTAACCAAAACTTACCTACTACTAACTAACTACTACTAACCTATTACTACTTCACCTAAAAAGAAATCCTGTTTTCCCAACATTTCCCTTCACTGCTCTGCTCCTATTGATCGTAGCGTGATGAAAAGTATACTATAACCTGCCCAGGAGCATGAAGAACAATTGTACCAAGTTTCGTTGAAATCCGTTGAGTGGTTTTTGTTTCTATAACGAACATACAGACAGACAAAAATTTTACTGATTGCATTTTTGGCGTCAGTATCGATCACTAATCACCCGCTGATAGTTATTTTGGAAATATATTTCATGTACAGAATTGACCTCTCTACAGATTTATTATAAGTATAGATAGATGATGAATTGACTATAGAGTGGTTGTGTTCTGAATTTTCGAAGGGAAGCCGGCGGGAGTCGGGTTGTATGGTACCTTCGCCACTGGTGTATAGGCGGACTTGTGTGCATGCAAACTCAGTTTCAACGAAACTGTGTCCCTTCGGACACGTTCCCTTTTCAGTAATAACTAAACATAACAAAGCATTAGTGCGCCATGTAAAAGACCCGAATACAACACAATTCCTAGAATTAGTGAGTTCGTTTTTACAACGCGATCTCGGGAACAATGCGCCCAGTATTTCATATTAACGGCCCCAACAGCGGGGCAATGAAAATTAATGCCCCACAGAACCACGAATGCATACGATCATTATTGCTCACATAAAAACGAGATATTGCCCGTGATTTAATGCTGTAACCTTGTACAGGAAGTATTGCTTTTTTAAGTTTCAGTTAAGGTGCTGATAGACTTGAGAATTCACTTGTAACAGAACATCGAGCATTCCCGGTTTTTAAATTAGTCGAACTGAACAACAAACAGAGCCAAGCATAGAGCCAAACATCGCTACGAACATTTTCATGATCTTTCTAGCGAACGCTCTAGTCCATGCTCGTCAAAAAAATATTCTTCACGAAGATGTCAGACTTGACGGTCGCGTGTGTTACATTTATACATGCATTTATGACAGAAGCTAGGCTCAGCAAAAATCTCGAAACAAATTTACTGTTTATCGCTAGAATGCTCGCCAGAACGCTCGATAGAATGCTCGCTAAAACGCTCTCGTTTATTTTTCTGTAATGTAAGATTTGCATGAATGCTCATTACAAGTGAATGCTCAAGTTTATCAGCACCTTTATGCGAAGGACAAGTCATTATTGAAAGTTAACTGCTTGCGTTCGGTTGAAGCCAAATTCTGCATGACAAAAACAACTGACAGTCATTTTTTGTGATTTCGTTCACGTGGACTTTGTAGTCACTAGATAGGGATAAAAAGCACCTCATGTACGTAGGGTACATGAGGTGCTTTTTATCGCAGCCGCGTATATTTTCCCTAAGTGTAGAGTTTGGGGAATTATTTGTTAAGCAAATTGACATCCTTCGTCAATATGTATAATAATGACAATAGAATTGTGTTTGAATATACGGTAAATTGAAGTTGGTAGTTGGAAGTGCTCAACAAATGCTTTTCTCCTGACTTTAAACTGTATAAAAATCGGTATCAGCTATTTTTTAGTAATTGAGTTACAAACATCAAAACGATGAAGACATAATCCCTTAGTTGTCATTTAAAGGACACAAAGACAAACACAAAACACTTTTTTCAGACATAAAGAAAACAATATTAAGCCAAAAATGAAAAAACAACTTTTTCAGAAAATAACCGTCCTTTCGCATGTCTAAATCCTAACATAAAATTCTGAAGAGCACTTAGTTTTTCAATCCGTCGTAATGCGGAACGGGGAATTTGACGAAAACGCCTTGTATAAGTATAGCTACTCGTACATATTTTATTGTAAGAGAGTGTTTTGCACGGCTACCATCTGAAGTAAGTGAATTTGTAAATTATAAATTTACGTACGAAGAGGAGGCATATTATGTAAAGAAAGGACTATTTTTTTCTTGGAAACGGTTCTTAGTCCTGTGGTGCTTCGAAAAGCTTTTTTTGTAAGGATTTTGTAGAGGTAAGTTTCAAAAGGGATTTCAAAGTTTTGGCAGTTGGATCCGTATTGGTACTTAACTATTTTTTTTTCATTTTGCGATCATGACGAATTCACCATTAATAGTTGTTTTTCATTGATCGATAGGATTATATGAACTTAGAGGGTTGTATTGATAATTTTAATGATTATTATTATACATAAAATAAGCGAAAGAATCATAGGACATCAAAAAATTCGTCCGCATCGCTGTGAACAGGAACAGTGCCCAAAAGGCTGGCAGCACTGCCACGTTTTATGGCGATCCTAATTCTTTGACCAAGAAATAGGCCCTTTTTTTTCTGTATAATCATATTTGTTATGGTCGCGAATTATATTATTTTTAATCAACCTGACACTGATCTGCAAATTGCAAAAAAAAAAAACGTAAGAAAATTTGAATTTCGCGGGCTACTTTGACACTTCCTCCTTCATACTTAAATCACCAATGAGTATCTAGATTCTAGAATGACACAGCTACAGTACTCGTATTTCAGAGGCAGTTGTCCCACCGCCGGCGAGTAAGCGACAACAAGAAATGTACAATAGATATACCTACATTCCGTGTAAACAAAAGATATGCATTTATATTGATAGTTGATCGCTGGCTGTTCACACTGCCGGCGAGGGCTCGCTCCAAAACAACAAGAGTTATCAAAGATAATACTCGCTCAGCGATACTCGCTTGGCGGTCAAAGCTCACGACGAGAGACCAACCAGGGCCTCAAGTCTGCTATTACAATAGTGTCAGAATGGTCTATCATTGATTTCATAATTGTTGATTTTGACAAGTTTGTTAATCTACTAATATAATGGCGTCATTATGACTTTCCAATGGTCAACCACTGACACTTCATTGAAAGAAATGGTAATCTCGTACATAATGACAAATTAATAAATGTAATGTTTATTGCTATTTACGAATTTCTTACTACTTCAGATTGCAAACACTAATACGTAACATGTAAAAATATATATTAAATTAAATCTAGCATGAAATTTAGTAGTTTTTCTCAGACCATTGGCCGACCAATGAACGACCATTATGAATTTAGCAGATTACGAACTTTTAGCAAAATGAAAACGGGATCGTGTTGGAATGACGAATTTATAAAAATAGCAGACTTGGGCCCCAGAGCGTCGTTAGAGTGCGGATCGCGAGTAATCGCCCGTCGCACTCGGACAGTCGCTGATAGCCCAGCGACAAAACTATCGGAACTACACACTCCCTGCTCGCAGCTCGCTAACTCGTTTTTTACTTAGGCGATAATCACAAATAAAAACGTGTCAGTGGTCGGGGGACCCCGTCAGGAAGACGTTCTTTACGCGATACTCGGGCGCACACCAAACTCTTACACTGGGTCAAATTAAATTATCTAGCCAAACTGCGCAAACGTGTTATGGTTAATTAGACGATATTTTATGGGGTCACCGACCGCAGTTAGTGTAATCACTTGAAATATCAATTAAAAAATCATATTTTTAGTATGGACTTCACAGACGTGTCCATATCTCAACACGGCAAAACTAAAGTACAACAAAACTAAATTAATTTAAAAATGTAAATGTTTAATGTATGTGATTTAGATATGTTTTTTAACTTATGAATTTACATAATTTACAATTTGATTTTATGAAGATACAGATACAGATTTTCTGAGACAGATTTGCGCTAGCGAAATGATGTTGTATATTTTACGTTTGAATAAACGAGTCCTGTGAATAATTTGATTGGTGAATGTTGTTATTTTTATTCAATTGATAGATGTTTATTTTTTTGGTATAATTTGTTATTTATTTGCTTGATTACTCGTGTCTCATCAGAGTTTAATACCTAAAGGTTTTTTTTGTACCATCCTGAGCGTATTTGCGAACAGATTTGATTGTCAGTACATTAACCATTGTTATATGATTAATGTAATGACAAACAAATAAATGACTCAAAGGCGTATTAATAATAATTTTAATTTAATAATAATAATAATAATTTTTGGTTTTATTTTATGATTTTAATTTAATTTTATACTTTTAATTTTATTTTAATTTATATTACCTACTTATTTAATTCATTCGTTATTTTTATTTAAACTTATTGTGGTTGAAATTATAATGTTTTATATATGATCTAAAATGGATTGAAATAAATGTTTTTTTTTTATTTGAATTTTATTTACAGTACTAGAGTGAAAGGCGATTATTTTTCTCAGTTGTTGATAGTTACACACTTATAAGCTCACTATTATTGAAATTCGTTAGTTATGTTATTTTATTACCTACGCTTAATTATGACGCGCATAATTGGCCTAAAGTAGGTTACAGACTAAGCAGAGAAATGTACGGCGATGAGACCAAAACTTTTTATTGAGACTAACTGGACTGGTCCACTCAAATCTGTGTGGTTTTTTTCCTCAAAATACCATTTCAGGAACTAATCTCCTTTGTCTTCACAAGATCTGACCAAGATTATGTCTGGACTTTAAAAGAGATCTCAGTTTGTTTCGCCATTTCTTCTCAAGGATAGTCAAATCCACCAACTCCACCACACCACCACCACCACCACCACCCACCAATCATCCACTCCATCTATCTATATTTTTAAAATAATATTATCTACTTACTTGTAAACAACACGCTTGCTTGCAGGCAGAATACATTGACACTTAGGTTATAAGATTTTACTTTTACCAAAACAGTGTATTTCTAGCAAGTAGTCGTTGGATTTGATTATTTGATCTGCTTTAAATGTGATTCTGATATCCTATTTAAAGAATAAACAATTACAATTCACAAGAAAAAAAAAACACTTTTTAGTTGTGGTACCTACCTCACGCAAATTCGTGTAGGTACTACCACTATGTAAACAACAAGGACTGGAAGTTGTATAACATCATCAACGTACAGCCCCAAGTCTGCCAAATTTCTTTGACAGATTTTCAACTTTATTGCAATGGAATAAGGTTCATATTCAATTGGGAAAAATTGACAGATTGGGGTAGCTTGTACACAATGAGGATTAAATCAGGGACTTGAAAGTTTACTGAAAATGAGATTACGCGTAGTTCCGGTACCGATAATTTGTACCGTTCCCCCAGGAACGTAACAAAATTAATTCCTTGGCTGTAACGATACTGACAAACGGAACGAAATCTTAAACTTTTCAGTAACAATATTATCAATAAATCGTTATTAGTATAACGATATAATAACGTTATTAATTTCGATACTCAAGGTTGCCACTGTTGCAAGCTTCATGACTTATAAGATGAAAAAAACTAAAAAGTATGAGGAATTACGTTACAAATGAATCTGTAAAGTTTCACGTGTAATTTTATTACAAGCGGATAAGCTTCATGTTACTTATACCTATAACGTTACATAGGTATAATATCGTTCTACGAAAATGATATTCTCAACGTTATTTTTTGTAAAGTTATTGATATTTTTAGGTTTTAGTATCTTTACAAATTTTGGAACGATAAACGATAACATTAATAGACACGGAACGAAATTCATTTCGTTTTCAAGTTTCTGGATTAAATACATACGTATTATATAAAGACCATGAGATCTTATGGGACAAATTGCCTTCCCCTACCAAATAAAAAAAGAATCACGTAATTCGCCGTAATTCGGCGAGGTTTTTCCGATTTTTCAGTGATTGCTGATCACGGAAAAATCGGAAGAAAAACCCGCCGAACGCGTAATCTAATCTTTTGAAGTCGGTTTGAAATATTGTGTGATACATAAAAAAAAAATAAATTTAATGAATCACACATGAATAATTTTTTTTCGTCCTTTGAAAGTTAAAAATCAGCAGGCTAGCAAAATTTGTATCGTGGTTGATAACTATTAGGACCTTGTCTTTCTCATAACCAGCCAATAATGTTCCTATCGATGGGACACAGGCCTCCTCTCCGTGAGAGGGAGTGGGCCGTAATCCACCACGCAGGCCCAGTACGGGTTGGTAGATGTCACAGGTCAAAGTCAAATCATTTATTTCAAATAGGCACTTATAAGGCACTTTTGAACGTCAAAAATTAAAATAAAAAAAATAGAATTGATTCTAGTCGCCCCTTCCAAAATGTAGTTTTCGTGTGGAGAAGAATGGGCAAGAAACTCCATCGTTACTCTTTTAAAATGTTTTACAAGTTTTTGTATACATTAATTATATAATTATATGTGAAGACGATGCACCTAAAATAAAATTTAGTCTACCACAAATGGTAAAAAGAATTAAAAATATATCAAACTGGTAAGGACAGGTTTTGGACAGGTTTTCCAAATTTTGGTTCTAGAACCAAAATTTCATCAAAATCATGCCGGTTTCGTCACGATGTTTTCCTTCACCATTTTAAGAGCAGTGGTGATGAAATAATTTACACAAAACAAGTGCCTGGCGGGGTTCGAACCTACGACCTACAACTCGTAAGCCACGGCGATTTCCACTGGTCCTTAAATGCCTATTTCCTGCCTAATCTGTGTCCAAATAAACGTTATTTTTTCTTTCTTTAATGCTATTTAGACTATACTGTTATTGAAACATAAGGCTTCAGCCGCCTTCCAAACCTTAAAACTTTCTCCCTTCGAACCTTTTTTTAAATTGGACTGAGAAACGAATTCCATATATATTTAAACAGCAGGTCGGTTGATTGAAAAGGAGCCATGAAGATTAGATTAGGCTGTCAGGGGCAGAAGGTACGGTTATGGGTCACCGAAACTAAGCGTTGGTGCTTCCTTATAGAGAATCGTATCAATCAGTAGGTACTGGTTTGAGGTTTTAATCTTTAGGTTTAAGTAAATAATTAATAATACCTTGCTTACCTAGCTTGTTTGAGGGGCTTGTGGCTAAGTACCTGATAACAGCCGCACGGGTCGATCGATCAGGTTAAGCTACGCTTCCCGCTGTTTATTCGTGGATGGGTGATTATCTTTACATATCAAGATCCTTTCGTGCCTCGGAAAGCATGTTAAGCCGTTGATCCCGGGAGTCATTCGTGGTTCTTTGGCAGTCATTACGGCTCGTCAGTAGCCCAAAAGTTTGACAACCAGTCGTACCAAGGGTAATCGTATTACCCAGTAACTGGGTTGTGGAGGTCAGACAAGCAGTCGCTCCATGTAAAACACTGGTATTCAGTTGCATCCGGTTAGACTGGAAGCTGGCAGAATTACAAGTAAGGGCCGTAGCCTGCCGGAGCTGCGGGATTGTCCGAAAGGGTTACCGCTGCCCCGAAACATAAAGGGCTAAGGAAGGAACACGGGTGGGTTTTAGTCAGTAAAAGCCTGACACTCCCTTGTGCTCCACCCTGAGCGGGAGGGGTCTTTTGATGGTTTTCCATCCACAAAAAAAAAGACAGGCAGTCACTTCATGTAAAATACTGATATTTAGCATTATCCGATGAGACTGGAAGTCAACCCCAACATAGTTGGAAAAAGGATCCCGGGGTCCTACGGAGCCCGAAGTCAGCTTGCGTGCCGCAAAGCCGAACACATCGGTGTACATCTTCCGCCTACACTACACCATTAAGATGGAGGACATCGTAGAGTATGTGCGCCAGAAGACGAGGTACACGCCCAGGGTGCAGTTACTGGAGTCGCACCGCAACGTCAACTTCAAGGCGTTCGTGGTGCGCGTAGCGAATTGTTATCTGCCCGTCATTATGGAGGAAGACTTCTGGCTGTAGGACGTGGTGTTCCATCGCTTCCACAGACAAGTACTTCAGTACTGCATAAGAGATAACTAGTGAAGTACTGTTTTATAATAAAAATATCAATGTTTAGATTAAGGTATTTATAAAGAATGGTCAAAAAGTCGTGGATCAAACGAAATTGGGAGATAAAGGAGGTCATTTCTAAAACTAAACTAAACATCTAATTTGTCGGAACTAAAATAATATATCTACTACTAATATAATGTACACACTGCCTAAAAAGTGAGCTAGTTTTACATTTTAGTTGCAGTCGGGTTTTGTTTTTGTCATTTTATTTAAATTTATTTATTTTGATACCCGACATAGTAATAATAATAATAATTCAGACATAATTCTCGTCCATAGTTTTACACTCATACAATTAAAATTACTTACAAACAATATTAAATTCAAAACAGATAAAAAACCAAAAATAAAATTGTGATAAATTAAATTTAAAAATGTCAAAGTCGTATAAAAAAAAATAATAAAAATGGAAAATATAAAGTTAAATTAAATTAAAATCTTTTCATAAAATACTAACATTACTAATAATAATGGTACTTATAGTAATGGTGGTGCTATAGTAATGGTAGGTACTATTTTTTTTCAAGACCTTCCTTTGTAATCGTCTAAAATCCGCCATTTTTATTATATAAGAACAAAACTGAGCCTTTAATCTTTGTGCGACCCAGACGAGTCGATATACTCCTCATATATTAAAATCCATCTGGCCGTTAGGATGTTTCGAGGGTACCTATATGGAATTCCACATACAAAGATACTTAGTTAAGTACGCAAAAAGTCGGGTAAATAGGTCACTGCACATAAGTAGGTATTCCCTTGTTATTTAACAGTTTAATAAACTATTCGATAATGGAATTAGTTTTTATTACCTCGCAGTTGGTGCAAAAAATTAGAGTATTTTCCTCGGGGATAAAGGTGTCTTCGTCTTGGGTGACCTGGAATCCCTCACTGTATTCAGGATTCTAGTCTTAACTCCCTCGCTTCGCTCAGGAGATAACTCAGAGCCCTACGATCTTTCTTTGCGTTTAGGGTTCAAAGTAGCGTTCGCGACACTAAAACACCATTTTATCCCCTTGAATAATCTACCTATTAAATACCCCAAAGTTTGTGTTTAAAATCCAGTTACGATAAAAATGGTTATTACTTCTATATAAAACCTATTTACATTCACAAAAAGTGAATCGTTTTTGACTTGAACAAACATAAGAAGATTACTCCAAATGGCTTTTTAAAACCACTTTCGACATGAAACATGAATGGAACCCATTTATCTGTTTATTTTATTACGAAATCAGCGAAAAGGCTTAAACTGATATAACTCTAAAAAATCAATGCTCATAATATCTTTTTAGAGCTATATTCTTTGAAGCCATAAAATGTTGCGTTTACGCCTTTCATAAGAACTTGACTTTGCAAAGTATTTCCAAAGTTATATGAAATAACTTTTCATGTTAAAATAATTCTGAGATCAATTTTTGGTGTAATTAATAGGCCACAAAAATATATAGACATCTATAATTACGTTGAAAATAAAACTTTTGTCTATGACATTTCGTCACAACGCGATTTCAGAATGACTTAACGGGGGAAAGGATATGAAATATCAATCAAATAAAGGTTATATGAGCTTAGAGTTGCATTGATGATTTTAATTACTATAATTCTGTAAATACATGCCTACTTGTAACGTTCGCGAATCAAAAAATATTTAGATCTACATGATACTTACCTGTAAATTGCAAAAAACGTAAGAAAATTTGAATTTCGCGGTTTACCCTAACGCTTTCGCTATAAGAATAAAATATCCGTAACCGATAGGATTCTCCTATTTTTTTTTAGGAACCGAAGTTACCGACGTAGCTTGTACAGTAAGCAAACTGAAGTGGCAGTGGGTTGGCCATGTTTGTCGAAGGACCGATGGCCGGTGGAGCAGACGAGTCCTTGAGTGGAGACCACGTATCGGCAGGCTTACTGTGGGACGCCCTCCAGCTAGATGGACGGACGACCTAAAGAAGGTGGCTGGGACGAGCTGGATGCGGAAGGCGGAAGACGGTGTTGTGGCGCTGCCTGTGAGAGGCATATGTCCAGCAGTGAACTGCAATAGGCTGAGTTGATTGATAGGATTCGCTTTAAAAGTATTCCTAAATAACCTAAAGCTTACTTTTAGTCTCATTGGCTTGTTTCTTAAGATCACAAATCTGCAAAGATTTCCCAATTTCTTCGCGAACTAGTTAGATAAAACGTTTACCTATTTGCAAAACATTTCAACCGCAAATAAAACTGCCCACTCAAAGATCCACGATCCAAAGGTTGCATTTTTTCTGATACCTGTAAGAATATGTACTGAAAGATTTTGAAATCAAACAGCCATATTTTCTTAATAACATCTTAAAGTAATCGATAAAACATGACATTACAATATTCTCACCTTGACAAGCCGTAGCATCTCTTTTAGTAATCCTCACAGCAAGAAGAACTTCACCATCTGCCTGGACTTTTTCCAATTATTTTAATACAATTAATTTAATTATTAAATGTGATCAGTTTCCAGCCAAACGGGATTGCCTATTTGACCTTGACAACCCAGTAAGTGCACGTAGTAGACGGCAGCCGTTGACGTGCCATCGACACGTCTACGTCGACGAGTGTCGCTTGCCGTATGAGCTGCCACTGCCGTAGGCAACGTGCCGCTCGTATTGTATAAAAGGTAATACTGTTCCGACTGACACGGTTCTGTTATGGTTCGGTTATAGTTTTCCCTAATACGGTTTGTAGGTAATGTTGGTTATCAGACTCTCCTGCCTCTACCCGTCACAATAAGAAGAATCTACTACAACCACAGATATAGATAGACCTAGATAATGCAAGTATCACGATCTGTATGAAAACCAAGTGTGCCATTTTTTTGACTATAGGTAGTGTAATCCACGAAGACGCGCCCCACTCTTCTTCCAAATCGCTAGTTGTTATCACTTGTTAATTCCATTAGTGTTTTAGTTCTTTCGATACACTCTAATTACCCACTAATAATAATTCGTGTGCATTTACAAAACTAAAACACTAGCGGAATGTTGCACACTTCTGCTGTAAGCATTAGGAAAAAGAGTGGGGCCGTCTTCGTGAATTGCACTATCTATACCCTTTTTTTTTTGTAATAATATTATATCATATCATTCTCTTCACAATAAGTGGTCTTAAAAATAGTGCAAACTTAGAACTGCAAAACTATGATGTCACAAGCGTTCTTTCTCACTCACGCTCACCCAGCCAGCAGTACGCAGGACTGAGCGCGAAAGTGGCGGCTTACGATTTGTGAACGTAAGTTGCTGCGAATTTTGGCACGCGAAGTAGTTGCTCTTGCGTTATCTAGACCGTATCTATATCTGCGACTACAACTGATCTAAAACAACAACAACAAACCACAATCACTCACTAATCAATACAACACGAACATAATTTAAAACAACGGCGACAACAACAATACGGTACTATGTTCAAAGTTTATTTGGCTCGTTTACCCCCAAGTGATATCGGGGCGAAACACTGAACTTCCGACGTAGACAATTCTCCATAAGATTTATTGCTCCCCCTTTAACTGGAAATTCGGTGAATATTGGCTTTATTTCATTTTATTTGAGAAAGTGTGGGTAGATTAGATTTTTTTTGTCGAAAAAGTAAATTGGATGGTCATTGTCCAGTGAGTTTGGTTCGTTATGGACTATGGTTGGTAAAAGATGGCCTTTGATCGGTACGATCAAAAGTCTATTGGCCTTAGCTGGATAAAGGTCTCAGAATGTAAGGTTTGGGCCAATGCTTTCATCGTTCTGTCTGATCGACTATCCGTGCATTCTGAGTTGGGATGTAATCGATTTGAGCGTGCTTAAACCCGTACCGAATTAGCGTGAGCGCGATAACGATGTCCCGAGAATCGTCACAGATGACGCCATGACATGCGCTATCTTGCGGTAAAGCCGACCATGCCTTGTAATAATATCACCGTAAGCGCTGTCAAAAATGACAGTGTGTGTGTGTGAGGGTGTGTCAATGAGTGTTTTGTTTTGAGTTGAATCATATTTTTAAACTAACCTGGCATTTTCAAAATTGTGCTTCTGGCTGACAGTCGCCACCTAACCAAAGAAGGAGAAATGTGGTGTTTATACAACAAAGAAATACTGTAATATTGTTTTGACATTGAGTAAGCACTGTGAGCGCGTTCACGAGCGTTCCGAATTGTTATATCTAAATCGGAACGCATGTGAGATGATGCGAGTGCTCTGAGTGATTATAGCTAATTCGGAATGCGGCCTATGTGATAATACAAGAGCATGTAAATGGTTTTTCGGAAAAAAAAAAGTGATTTGAGTTTGGGTTGACAGACATCAAAAGTGAATTATCATGGCTCTTAAATAACATACACAATCACAATCAGCCTACAATGTTTCTACTGCTGGGACACGAGGCTTCTTTTTTTGAAAGGAAGGCCGTATTCCACCATGCGGAGCCCACTGCGGATTGGTAGATTTTGGTTCTAGGACACAGTTTTGAGAGCGGTGGTGATAAAATAATTTACACAAAGAAAATTCCCTGTCAGGGTTCCACAACAACAACCTATCGACCTATGGTTCTTAGGTAGTAAGAAATTGCAAGTAAATATTTTTTATACCGTTTCTTTGGTATTTAATTATATTATTTAATTTATATTAAATATTATATATAAACTATTATTATTTTGTTTTTTATTATTATTTTTTATTTATATTATTTAATTTTATTATATTATTTTATTGTATTTTCTTTTAGTTTTTTTATTATTTTTAATTTTTTTTTCGTTAATTTTAAAACTCAAATTCCATCATACTCCTAGCACAAAATTTTACCTCCAAATACATCAAAACCAGGAAAACCAATCACCACAGAACATCCACAGGGGTTGACAACACAATTTGCCAATTACACTCGACATCAAGACGACCCATTGATCGGGAATCACTTTTTCTCCAAATTGTTCTTCCGACAGAACGTTTCCTACTAAATTGGGTTCCAATAGACTGTTCGATATCTCTCTTCTAATTTCACGCCTTTTTTCGTAAACGAGGTTGGTTGGATTCAAGGTTTGACAAAGGTTAGAAGGGATTTTTGGTCTAGAGGTCAATTTTTTTTATGATTTGTGCCCGATTGATGGTAATAGGCTCAACCCCTATTAAATAGGACTTAAATATATCTGGCGTGGCGCATTTCAAAGTGTTATTGAGTTTTTCCATTAGGAATTTGTAACAGCCCGGAGTTTGGAAGTTGGCGGTGTGTTACCGCCGTGCCGTTTGGTCCTTCGCCTGATCTCTCTCCGGTCGTGTCGGATTGCCATCCCATCGGACTATGAGAGTGAGGGAAGAGGGAGTGCACCTGTGTCTGCGCACACACTTGTGCACTATAATATCTCCTGCGTACCTGGCTAATCTCCGTTGAGATTGGCCACCTTGACCCGGTCAGGGAGACTGTTATATATTTCTATAGTAATTATCGAACCAAGATAGCGTAACACACTAGCAGTGGGGTGTCAGTATGGCTTTAATTTTGACAAATCACCAACATTCATTGCGTTATTTAAGTTACTAAGCAGACACATTTTTCAAACACACGAAGCAATGTATTAGCAACTTCCTTCAAAATGATTTAGATTGAGATTGATACTGCATGTGTTACGGAATTAGGGTGGCGGGATAAACTGTGCTACAAAAACCAAAAATCCTATCTCGAGTCCTCGCCTACACTTCGAGCCAGAAAAAATGACTGAGTCCAAAATCCAATTCCGAGTGTTCCATTTTTCAGTGCCCAGCATCGCTGTCAAGCTAGCTCGTATCCAGCCATCCGTGAGCTTCTTTCATCGAAAACAAGTTGCCATTTGTCTATGCCATCGTTTTTATCTCGCAGTCGCTCATCGAAACACCATAAACCGACTGATACCAACTTTTTACGTCGCTCCAATTTAGAAAGGACAAAAAACAAGGCGATGATAGCGTTTGAGAAAGGGTTCTGTAGTGAAGTTTTTGTGGTGATATATTTGTTGTGTTAATGCCTTTTGAGGTTATCGGTATACGTTGTTCCAGGGTTGTGCTATCTTCTTGAATTCAGAGTTTTTTTAGGATACAACAATTATAATAAAGAAAAAAGTTCTCTATTTGGCTTAGTTGACATTTTCGATTTTCTCTTATCAAAATCTGATAAGTAACTTAGCTTCAAATAAATGTATACATCCACAATAATTCATTTGATTATTGACTATCAGAGTTCCACAATACTGTACCAATAAAGAAATGATGCTATAATTAAGTTTCCAGCATGCAATATTATTTTTTGAGGCTAACTGTACTCTTATGATGTTTTCCATCACCGCAAGTAAGCTGTTTCTTTAGTTAATTAAAACAAATATTATTTCTGACATTTAATAAAACGCCTTTAATGTCGTGATCCATGTTATTTCTAAAAACAATACACTTCAGGACAAAAAAAATAACCTACAGAATTTTTCTGCCATCGGTACCCTAACAAATCCTGGCTGGTTCCGATCAATTTTATAAGACCCTCCCAGATTTTTATTATCTTCGCTCGCTCTTCGTTAGTTCTCGTTTATTGGCAATAGGCAAGTTATTGATTGGAAAGGGATAATTTAAGAACACTAAAAGGAGAAATAAAGGAGATCCAAGGAAAAAAATCTTCTATTTACGGTGCAATAAGGCTGTGTTTCAGATTTTGTGGAACTTTTTAGTGTTTTTTGATTTATGGTGATGTATTTTGTAGGTTGTTTTATTTTGCTGCTTCTAATCATATGGAATGCAAGTACCTGTAATGGATTTTTTTTTTACTTACTACGGTACTTTCCTTTGAGTACAATTTTTATTTTATTTATCTTTGGCACAGCCGCACAGGTCGATCGATCAGGTTAAGCTACGCATGCCGCGGTTGGTCTGTGGATGGGTGACCATCTTTACATACCAAGAACCCTCCGTGCCTCGGAAATCACGTTAAGCCGTTGATCCGGACTATCATTCGTGGAGCTTCGACAGTCGTTACGGGTAGTCAGAAGCCCGAAAGTCTGACAACCAGTCTTACCAAGGGGTATCGTATTACCAGTAACTGGATTATGGAGGTCAGATAGACAGTCGCTCTATGTAACAAACGAGTATTTTTGACCGGTTAGACTGAAAACCGACCCCAACATAGTTAGGAAATGGCTAGGCAGATGATGATAAAGAAATATATATTTTTTTTGTCAAGTTGTAAAAAGCGGGCCAAACAGGGGCACTCACTATGTAGAAAATAAGTGTTAGTTTGTGACCATATATAATAACAGTACTAACATAACATATGACGCCTCTATTTCTTGAAGAAGGTTAGCCAGCGGTGTTTGTAGATACATACAAACACCGCTGGCTAACCTATACAGGATGTCCCAAAAGGTTACGTAGCTGGGAAGGGGGGTGATAGGGGTGGTCACAAGGGTCACCAGAAAAATAAAAAAATAAAAGGCATTTTTCAAAAAAACTACAAATTTTACATCTTGTGGGGCTATTTTATTATTTATTTATTTTTATTATTTTTTTATTTATTTTTATTTTTCTGGTGACCCTTGTGACCACCCCTATCACCCCCCTTCCCAGCTACGTAACCTTTTGGGACATCCCTGTATATATAGAATTATTTCTTTGTACAGTTTCATTTTCATTAAGAGCAGTGTTGGTCCAGTGGTAACCCCAACTAACGAGGAGTAGGCCGTGGGCTTCAACCTAGGCAGGCGTTTTATTTTGTGTTATTAATTTCATCATCACATCATCAATTCAGAAGCCGTCATGTTCTACAACTAAAAATTCAAAGACATGTGATATCTACCAGTAGCGAAGGGTGAATTTATGACAAAAGGTAAGCCGCAGCAAAAAAAAAATTGACTCTCTATAGTCAATTTTTTTTATTGTGTTCTGATTTTTCGAAGGGAAGCCGGCGGGAATCGGGTTGTATGGTACTTTCGCCACTGATATTTACCAACCCGCACTGGGCCCGTCTGGTGGATTACGGCCCACTCCCTCTCACAGAGAGGAGGCCTATGTCCCAGCAGTGGGAACAGTAGAAACTGATTGTGCAACAGTTTCATTATATCGTAGAACAGTAATAATATTTATAAGTGATAAAACAATCCCAATACAGTGGACTCTTCTCATATTTCCTCCGATGTACATTACCTACTATATTCTTAGTAGGTAGTAAATCAGTACTAACTACAGTCCTCGTATATCTCGAGCCCAATGAGTCATGTCGGACGGCGCCGATCGATGTTCGGATTTTACGATTCTTAGATGTCATGACATATAAATGCCATAAATATGTACCTAACTTCTTAGTTACTAGATTTTGAATGTCTGATCACAGTAGCACGAAAAACAAATCGAAGAATGAGAATTCAAAAACTGTCTGATAGTATTTTTAGCTCACGAAGTGACGCGCGCTTTACTTGTGGTTACCATGGTAGGTTTCACAACTTCGTGCATGAGAGGTGAAGGCTTAACCACTGGACTATCACCGCAGACAAAAAAATATATCTTTATTATTTTTACTCATTGCATAATTTAAAACTGATGCCCAACATTCCATTAGCACCGTCCGCCATTACGTAACATGGTTAACAAAATGGCCGCTCATCAAAAGGCACCCACATATGAAACAAAATTAAAATACATATTACTGAAACATACTTTTCATCATAATACAAAGTGGCGCGGTTGGTATGAAGCTTTCAACCTTTCGTGTTTTATATCTGGTTAAGAATAATACTACTTTCATATATCCATACTCACGCCTTTTCCCATGGGGTTAGTCAGAAACTACAAAACGCTACCTGCTACGATCCTATCATACTCCTTTTGCTTCGTTTACAATGTGGAGATGACAATACATAAAAAAAAAATATTGAAATATCATAATATATCTAAAATTATAAACGTCTTCCTATCATCATTATAGTCTGTTTTCCTAAACTGCTAAGTAAAGAAAAAAGTATTTACCTTTACGGGAACGTTATATTTTTTCCGGCATATTTTCCTCTTGCTCGTCTTAGAGCCGTAAAGGCTTGATATTTTTATAAAAAATGTACTTAAGTACCTACCTAAAAGATTACAATCGTCCGCGTGGAATAATGACTTCCGGAAATTGAGGCACTAACTCTCATAGAGTTTAACCGATGTGCTCTTTCTTCTGCCGATTCTTGAGAACGCGTATTTTTCATTCAACGCGTTTTTCAAGACAATAGCGGGCGGACGCCGGCGTCCGCTTGGGGCTTGAATAACTAAAAATATATAACTACGTCTAATATATAAAATAATATATAATAAAACCTACTTCACTTAAAACTAAATACCTATAACTACTATAATTAATAATACCTATAATTAATAAAAGTACCTACGCTTTTACCTACTTAATATTAAAAAAAACTGAACATAAATTAACCAAAACTTACCTACTACTAACTAACTACTACTAACCTATTACTACTTCACCTAAAAAGAAATCCTGTTTTCCCAACATTTCCCTTCACTGCTCTGCTCCTATTGATCGTAGCGTGATGAAAAGTATACTATAACCTGCCCAGGAGTATGAAGAACAATTGTACCAAGTTTCGTTGAAATCCGTCGAGTGGTTTTTGTTTCTATAACGAACATACAGACAGACAGACAGACAGACAAAAATTTTACTGATTGCATTTTTGGCGTCAGTAACGATCACTAATCACCCGCTGATAGTTATTTTGGAAATATATTTCATGTACAGAATTGACCTCTCTACAGATTTATTATAAGTATAGATATAGATATTGTCTCTATATTATCTCATCTTCAACTTCTTTATAGCTTTTGTAAAAGAGATACCTCAATTTTGGCAATATTAATTTTGTCAATTTTAATTCCTCCAAACCAGGGATTCCCAAAGTGGCCAAAGTGGTCGGTGTCCTAGGGGTCGACATAAACGAAAACTGATTTTGGGGGTCGACGGGGTTGATCTTAAAAGTAGGTAAATTGGCCATGGGGGTCTGAGGTAACAGTTCATTTTGGAAAAGGGGTCACTTGTCCAAAATAGTTTGGGGATCCCTGCTCCAAACGGATGTCTTCGTCACATGTGTCACGTGTATTTCTGCGCGCAAGTTCATGGTGTCCGGTCCATTAAATGTCAGAAATGTAGACGCAGCTTTAGGCCATGATGCCGCCATAAAGGCAGTATTATACGAGAGACGTAGAACCTTCGTATACGAAGTAATACTCCTACGTAATATGGTAATTTTTAGTACATAATAATTCCGTAATAGAAAATTCCACGCGGAATCTGCGTGGGCTTATACATTTTTTATAATACGCTTTGGGTATAGACTTCTATTGCGAGATAATGGGGATTTGAGTGATGTTTTGTGAAGGCTACATTAATATTTATGTCATGTAGGTTCCGAGGCTCATATACACATTGGCATATTGTCTAATTGTAATTACATTAGTCGAAGTCTTTTACGTAGCTATATGGCGAAAAAATATAAAGCGAAAATAATAATAATAATAATATTTATTTCAAATACTAGTTACAGACGAGAAAATACATTATGTAGTTGTTATGGTTAGAAATAGGTAAAATGGATTACAACTGGTTGACATAAGAATAAAGACAGGTACTAGGTACATAATTATGCTGTAACCACAAGGTCTGTACATGAATTGGTGAGCCCTGCCTCTTAAACTAGGTTGACCTGTATCTTAAGAGACAGTGTTCAGCTATACGGAATCATTAAAAATAAACAAAACTTGAGAAGTGTGTCAGTATGCCATGTTTGTGTTTATACTTCTGTAAGTATCTTGCAGGTTATCTTTAGAAGTTATTTTTCCTAAACATAAATTTATGGTAAAAAGGAGGAGAAGTGAGTGCAACTCAAAATGTAGGAGAGTATGTGTGTATGTATGTAACTGCACAACCATGTGTATATGGAGAGTGTGAGTGAGTGTAAATTATGATTGTGCAATGAGAAATAGTTATTATTATTAAGCAATGTATGTAAGTAGGGACTCTGTTTGTAAGTAGTCTTGTTGTTGCCACTCAGTCACCTAAAAAAAAATTAAATATTACAGGCTAACTGTGCCCAGCATCTTCGTTTGCGTACTTATTGAATTTAAATTTATTTGCGCGGATCCTTAAGTCTTTTTCCAAAATAAAAGTACTCCTTATAATATTCTCCATTCAACAGCCTAAGATGCTCATTTTAACCAACAGCTAAGTATCTGCTAGTGAAAGCCCCGTCGAAAAAAATAAAAATAGTTTTTGCTATAAGTATACCATACATACTTTCATAATGCATTTAATAAAAAGCTGTTATTTTGACATTACAAACCGGTACTTAAATTTTATTTATTTGTATCTCCTGTAATAAAACTTAAAATAGCAGATGTACTCGTAAAAGATCTTTGGTTAGTCATAAAAGTCTAAACAGAGTTAAATGTCAGTATCATTTATTGGACTTCAGAATAGTAAAGATATAATTATCTGTTTGATGCACCAATGAATGCAGACAGAACTCAGCTAGGATTTTATAGCAATATATTCGCATGCCTGTATAAATAGTCTTTCTGGAAAATAAAGTAGCAAAAATCTTAAATGGATTCTAAAAAATTAATAACGTTGGTTTGTGAATTTTCATACTCAGGTGAAAACAGTTTTACAGAAATACAAGTTGAAAACTAACGAGAATTCTTGAGTCTCATTGAAGTATTTTCGTTTTATTTTAGAGTATCACACACTTCTTCGAATTAGACTTTCCGTGCTTACACTTTTGAAGTCCAAAAAGATGGCTATTTAGTCTTTAAAATAGCCATATAATACCTTAATTATTCCAAAAATACGTACTTCTTACCTTTCTGTATAATTAACCCACGCACTGAATTATCTGTAAACCATTATTTCGCGGACATTGATGTGGGTTACACGTTTACCTACTTTTTAATTCATTCTGTCCCACGTAACTGTTTTAAGTCCCATCAAAATACCTACTGATCAAATCAACTTAAAATCGTCTTGACTCTATAAAACCGATTACAGCGTTATATTGAAAAAAAAAAGCAATAAACGGGTATCACACTGTGACAACACGAACAAAATAATCCGTATTTAAATTCGCGCCAACATCGGAAGCATTTGAGTCCGCCATTTTGTGTTAAACGGAACCTCGTAATGGCCGACCTTTGTTTCGTCCTGCTTTGTACGATCACGTTAAATTGTATGAATAATGCAGAATGACTAAATTATTATACCTAATAGTTTTCTCTTTTGTTATAATTATCTGCTTACATTATTGGCGTTGAAATCTGGTTAGGACTTGCTCGAAATAAACCATTCAAAAGCAAAGCTTATGCATTTTTACGACGTCAGAGTGCAGAATAAAAGAAATTAGGCATATTACAGTGCGGCCGACGACGACAGTATGCATTCTAGATACCTGTCAGCTTCAAACGAACGAATACGTGTTTTGCGAATTTGATCTTTATTAGCTACTAGAATTGTCGCACTGACAGATGTTAGGACCTCGACGGCCGGACTGTAATTAATTGGCATACATAGTAATAACATTTTAAATAATTATGTAAACCAACACCACGGTAATATTATCTATACAGTATAGTGACTCGGGCCCTGTTCTATACATAATTACCTATAGCAGCGCGGTACGTAAACACGCGAGAGGGCTGAAAGAAAAGAAAGAAAAATGCGTTTATTGGCATTACAGCAAAATGAATACACCTTAAAACTATAAAAACAGACAACAAAGATAATAATGCCAAAAGGGCCTCAGCTCAGCATAATGTCAGGTGACAACACAAGATGTGCCACCTGACGCTGATCTTCAGCTGCAACTCACGAGTGCCATACGCTGGAATAACAAACACATAGGGAAGTGTGTGTCCGTTAAAATAAATTAAGAGAATAAATAAAACGTGATAATATGAAAAGCTCACACAAATTTAAATAAAATGTTGCCCGCCTACAGTATTTTAATTTCATCAACTCACTTTTCTTTCTAGTTTTGTAATTTTGTAGGTAAATATTATATGTTTTTATTTAAAAAAAAATGAAATTCGTTCTGAATGAAATAGGAAGAATTCAATAAAAATACATGTTGTGTTTTTTGATTAGTAGATTTAATAAAAAAAACACTTACAATTTTGAGATGGAAAAATATTTGCGCCTCGAATGAGACGTGCGAAAAGCTTTATTGTTAAATTTAATAGTATAAAAAATCCGCATTTGGATAAAAAACCATCACACCGTCCGGCGCACGTTCGTCACTGCGGGCAGAGCATTCGAGACTGTTTGAGTGTTAACCAAACTCGAGGCGCGTAGGTATGACTCGTGTTCTGACCGCTTGTTTGCATGAAAATATAATACTGTATATGTAAAATATTACCGTGCCAACACGAACTTACACGTATTTTACGATTCCTTTTTACTAAAAATCTGTGGTATTCGAGATTAACCTCCATAGTATTTTCATACTATAAATGTTCATTCTAACTTTAAAAAGTCAGTCTCTTGTCAGGTTTAATTCCCGTATCATGTAGCCAAGCAGTATTAGAAACACTGATGGCTGCTCGTACGTGTTAATTACTGAGACATCTAGAATAAATGAAAGTCAAGCCGTCGACCACACTCAATGAGAAATTTCATAATTAAGTACTCTAAATTAGCTCTCAATACTTAACACTCCCGGATCATCTAACGTCATGTCAGGTGCATATAATACCGTTACGGATAGTTCGTCGAGTGCATTGACGTTATGCTTAGATAATCGACGCCTGCTGCAGTACCTAGCTTATGTGGTAGCTCTTTGTGATACTGGTTGTCAGGAAGTAATTCCATGTTCCATGATATTTGGATCATAGTTTGCGGAGAGTTTAGTTGAGATCTTTGGCATTGGCCCGATTCTGTTGCTCACAAACTAAATTACTTAAATTTAAGTTCAGTACATCTTTTTCTTTCTATTTCATTATGAAAAGGACAGAAGATAAATATTAGTTTAGTCCTGTCAAATTAGATAATCCATAGACAAGTTTAGATGTGATTAAAAAATTGGCTACTAAAAATACGTCAATTTACGTCCGGTGCTGACTAATTTGACAGGACTAAACTAATATTTATCTTCTGTCCTTTTCTTAATGAAATAGAAAGAAAAAGATGCACTGAAGTTAAATTTAGTTTAGTTTGTGAACAACAGAATCGGGGCCATTTTCCTTGGTATTTCAGGTGTCAATTGGTTGTGCTAACTTATATAAAACTGTTTGTTTCCTATAACTGTGCCTAGTCTGGCACCCGCTGTTAAATCGCTCTAAGTTCTCTCTTGGTTAGAACTGCATGCTAATACTTGTATGTTTGTGAACATGTGTGAGTTTTAATAAATGAATTAGAATTTGAACTAAAAACTGGCTCTAAAAGTCACAGTATCAGTTAACTCGAGACTTTTTTTTTCAGTCTAATTTCAATAAGTGACTTTTGGATTTTTGATTTTTTGCCTTTGGGTATCCTCTTGGATGTCCTCGTGACCTCTCCCCGGGGCGAGCGGAGACGACTGTCAGACTCTTACTGACTAAACGCATGCGTTGTTGTTCAACTACCTTTGGCTGGTTTGGGGTGCTGGAGCATTTGAGCAGTTCGTTACGCTCCCCCGGCTAAATATAGGCACGCATGTCTTCCATGTGATCACCGTCTCCCCCTCATGGTCGGAGTCAGTCTTGAGAGCTGCGCGCAGGGCACGGCGCGCCGCCGACCTGTTTCGGTTCAGGCGACAGACTCCCCAAGTCTGTAACCCGCAAACTACAAATTCCCTTGACTCCCGCTAAACCAACATCAAAGTCAATACATAAAAGCAAAGAAATAAAACCTAACATTACCACTTGAGCCTCGCAATTCCCTATTTAATGGAAAGCGTAAGAACTGACCTTTTGTTACTAGATAGCTTCATGGTCCCGTGTTAATGGTTTAAGACATAAACGTCGGCTCTTTGTGTAAGCACGGACTTATATGCCGTAGAACTGTTTGCAAGAACGAGCTTGAAGTAGTTGGGCTTTAGAGGGTGAGAACATAGCTGTACTGCCTCGTTGAATTAGTGGTCGCAAGTAGGTTTGCTGAACATTAGGTCCTTTTTTTTTGTGGATGGGAAATCATCAAATGACCCTCCCGCTCTGCGTGGAGCAGAAGGGAGTGTCAGACTCTTACTGACTAAAGCCCACTCGTGTTCCTTCCTTAGCCCTTTTGTTCCGGGGTAGCGGTAACCCTTTCGGACAATCCCGCTGCAACATTCGGTCCTGGGTTCGATTCCCAGCTCGGGTAAAGTCTTATTTTATCTTATTTTATTCGGGAAACTTACAGCTAATATGGACAGTGTTCTAAAATATGCATTTAGCCTCCTCATATACCGTGGTTTTTTAACTCTAGGCTAAGCAGAAAAATTATAGTTACAGCTCACAGACTGAGATCTGGTCACATGCCGCTCAACAATTTTGGATTTTTAATGAAAAAAATTGATTCACCAAATTGTGAGGTGTGTGGCACACTGGAAGATGTTATGCATTTACTGACGGAGTGTGTCAGATTTCAGTCTGCAAGAGAGGATTTAGTTAGAGAGCTTAAGATAAATATAAACGATGTTTGTATGTTCCATCATATTTTGTCGACACCTAACTCCGTAGCTGCTTATAGTTTAGTTAAGTTTGTATTATTACGTTTTACGTTATAAGGTATATAAGTTCGTTTACTATTAGTATGATTACGTTATAAGGTCCGATGGGACTGGCATGTACAATTGTATAAAAGTCCCTAATAATTAATAAAGATTAAAAAAAAAATATGCATTTGAAGGTCATTTACAAGTTTCCACAGATAAACACTTACAGCAAAAAAGTTTGGTACAAAATGCCTATAGCATAAATTTGAAAACAAAATAACATGATCGATTAATCCTACTTCCTACTATCCTACTTCCTACTACTAATCCTACTTCCTACTAATATTATAAATGCGAAAGTTTATGAGGATGGATGGATGTTTGTTACTCTTTCACGCAAAAACTACTGAACGGATTTGGATGAAACTTTACAGTAATATAGCTTATACATTAGAATAACACATAGGATACTTTTCATCCCGATATTCCTACGGGAACGACACTTATGCGGGTGAAACTATTATAAATGCGAAAGTTTGTGAGGATGGATGGATGTTTGTTACTCTTTCACGCAAAAACTACTGAACGGATTTGGATGAGGTTTGGCACACATATAGTTTACTAGCTTCTGCCCGCGACTTCGTCCGCGTAATTTTTTTTTGTTTCCCCGATCCACCCCGTCGCAACGTGTCGCCGGCCTGCGCTATTACTTCGTTTTCGCTTGGCGAAAACTTCAGACTTTTTTTCTTTTTGCTCAACTCCTAAGGGTCCTAGCGTCAAGTTTAATAGAATATAGCCTTCCTCAGGAACTGGGCTATCAAACGCAAAAATATTTTATATATGCGACCAATATCCAGAGATTTAGAGCTTTCAAACCGTGTTTCAAACAAACAAACTCTTCAGCTTTATTATTAGTATTATTTTAAAACTATGATATCTCCTAAGATATACATTGAAATCAAATGATGTCAGAGGCAATTTTGTTCAAAATTAAACATGTGATGAATAACGTATTTATTTGGATAAGGATTAATACCATGTTTATAAAAACACCTTCGCAAATAATGCATTATTTTAGAACAAATTTGGTTAGCATAAAAGAGGTTATAGTGAGCTAACCTTAAAAGATAGACATATGCTGTCGCGGACTTTTTTTTAAAGCTTTTAAAGGGAAACAATTCTGTCATATATGATTTTTGCGAAACTTTAACCGTTTACGCAGCGCACGCAGCGGAAGCTCTCAATAGGAAAAAAATCCCCCGATTTTGAAACATTCTTCGTTGGTGCTCCGCTCCTATTGGTTTTAGCGTGATTATATATAGCCTATAGCCTTCCTCGATAAATGGACTATCTAACACTGAAAGAGTTTTTCAAATCGGACCAGTAGTTCCTGAGATTAGCGCGTTCAAACAAACAAACAAACAAACAAACTCTTCAGCTTTATAATATTAGTATAGATAACTAGGATTAACACATAGTATACTTTCTATCCCGATATTCCCACGGGATCGAAACTTACGCGGATGAAACCGTGGGGCGCAGCTAGTACAATCTAAAAATCATTCATTCATTCCTTATTAGGTTTTATCAGTAGTAGCTCAAAATCTGGCTTTGTGCACGGTTGATGGCAATAGACTCACCCTCTATTTATCATCAACATCACTTCGGGCTAAAGACATCCACTGCTGGACATAGGCTGTGTTCCTAGTAAGCAAACTGTTAGCGGCCGACTGAGTTTGCGGCGTATCAGTTTAGTACGCCCTTCCATATATTTGAAATGGAGTGTCCACAGTTTGCTAGTTTTGCGCTCATTTCACGCTCACTTCACTCACTTCACGCTCACTTGGTCCTCTATAATAATTTTCAAGATATGTTATTGTAAATCTGCACCCTTTTTATAAATAAACGATTTTATTACTATTATTATTATTATATTATTATTACTTTACTCACTCAGTCGGCTGCTAACAGTTTGCCTACTGGGGACACAGCCATAGGCCTCCCCTAGCATCGCCATTTTGACCGGTTTAGTGCTTCTCGCATCCACCGGTTCCTACGGCCTTCACCAGTTCATCAGTTCACCTTGTGGGAGGCATTCTGACGCTACGTTTTCCAGTACGCGGTCACGAAATTTGGGTGTACTATAGGTGGGTACACCTCTGCATTACTCTTCCAGGAATACAGGTGTGGTGCAGGATGTTCTGTTGCATAGCTTGACATTGTCAGCCTATAATGTGCCCACTGCTGGAATACTAAACTCTTCTCTGTGAGACGTGGGCCTTAATCCACCACGCGGGCCCAGTGCGGGTTTGTGCATGTCTCAAATCTTCGAATTTTTAGTTCTAGGACATGCTGGTTTCCTCACAATGTTTTGTAATTACCGCTTCATAATTTACACAAAGTAAAGCGTCTGTTGGGGTTCGAACCTACGACCTACAACTCGTAAGTCAGGGCGTGTAACAACTGGGCTACCACTGCTCTAAAACACAAATAGTAAGTATTCAATTATTTCGATATAACGTAGAAACAAGGGACTTATAACTGGCGATGTATTAAAAACACCTCCGCCCAACCCCCTTGGGGAAAAGACATAATTTTATGTTGTTGCCGATTGATGTTTTCGAATAAAGTTTTATTTAATTAATTGGAAACAAACAATTCATTTATCAAATTAAATATCATTAGAAAACATCAATCGGTTTCTTAGTAAACTTCAACTGTATTCTACGACCTTGCATACTTATCTCTTTTGCTGAATGTACATAAATGGTAAAATTAAATCAATACTAGCTTGACTTTACACCCAGAAAATACTTTACCATCTACCAAAACTGATAGGAGCGAGGCGTCTTCAACTGAACAAAAGTCCCGAACGAAAATCCGAGCGTGCCTAATGCATCCGTTACACTCTGCTCTTAAATACCGTCCCGCGCTTCCAAAGTTCTAACTACTAGTACAAGTTTCAGACATTAAGTTGTGCTTGCTTTAACCCCAAAATCTCGCTAACTAGAACTTCCTCCTTTATCGTAAGAAAAAAGCTTTATTCGATTTCATTTCTCCTTTGTATTCTCTAGGGAGCTGAAAGAGATAGCATTTTGTTTTGTGGTGAGGATGATGGCTATGCTAAGTGCTCGGTTCTTATTTCTAAGAACGGATCGTTTACCTTACCAATCGCGTTCTTGGGAAATGTGATTACTCACTTACATCTTTGGGCCTAGCTCGAACGCGCGGAGTAAACTTAATGTTAATTGGAACGATTTTTAAATTGAAAATACTTTTTTTATATATTTGACGTATCAAAATTTAGAATAGCTGTTCCCTACATTTATGTTCGCATAACTCGTCAAAATGTAGGGAACAGCTGAATTTTTTTTCACGATTGCAGCTTTGGTTCCTTAGTGAAAGTTGTTCATTATGATGAGTACAATCTCCCATTTCGGTTCGTCGCATGTTTTCAATTTCAACCTGTACATACAACGTCCCGATATCAATCGTCGGACAATTGCCTGCCAGACACAACACCCGTCTGATCGGAGGATCATCCCTTTTCTATGAAGGATGAGTGAACTTAACATCCTGTTCTCCATACCTCTATATACACTGCAAGAATATAAACACATATCAATTCCAAACACAAATCCTTATTTTTTTATTGCTGAGTCGGTCCACTCTTGACTTCGATCGAGCCTGATGGAAAGCAATGGATGAGGTCTATGATGGAACGAGCGTGCCCAGAAGATACCTAAGGCACTGGAACTCCAACTCATCGACGAAACACAGCAGGCTGCTTGACGCTGGACTCCGGTGGGACGGTGGTCGCAAAAACGTGATTCAAGAAAAATACAAGATGAAAGTTTAAATTACAAGAGATACAATGGCAGTAAACATATTCATGTCTAGTACCCAACTCTTCAAACATTCAGGTCTAGTACCCATGTCACACGCCACAAAGGTTTTGACGAGAAATATCAGATTCATGGATGGAGTAGAATAATTTCGGCTTAAATGGCCTGATTTGACGTTGCTTTATATTAAAGAAATGTTTGAAAGTTGACGTAACCGAAACTTTTGTGTCGGTTACTTTTGCAGAGGTCCCTTTGACTGCATTTTTTGGGAAACAGAGGGCAGGATAGGAGGTGGAGCATGGTTTGTAACATACCTCCAAAATCACACCCTACTGCTGTTCCGTCAAGGTAGCTCCTCCTTACCAGGTTGGACTTACATCTTCCCACTTGTGTCCGGAGATGGTTCGGAGACAACCAAGTGAACCACGGACGGTTACAACCGGAACTGTAGTAAAATCATGCGTTATATCATCTAGTACCGTAGAGTAATACTAATCTATAAATGGCTTCGATCTATAAATTCCTTATTATATTGTGGTTTCCTTCAAGCATATTCTATCTATCTCACATACATAAACAGTGCGTAACATTTGCGTATTGAATATTTATTTATTCGAGCCGAATTTCAACTCATTCATAGGTTAATCTGATTGCCGATTTGACATGTCAATTTTATCAACGCTCAACACGTTATTGTGGTGTGACTGAGTTTTAAATACAAGAATATTGCATAAGCAACGGTGATTTTGTCTTTAGGAATGATTTATAAATATAGATGTGTTGAAAGATTTTCCTTAGTTATTGATGAGCGTAATTAATTTTGAGTGTCTACCAAGAGGCTAAATGATACCAGCCCTGCACGGATCGATCGAAGGTTCAGCTACCCTTGCCGCGGTCGGTTCGTGGACAAGTGTCCATCCATTACTTAAGGAGACGTGCCTACGTGCCTCGGAAAGCACGTTATGCCGTTGATCCTGGCTGTCATTCGTGAATCTTTCCAAATGTCTCACAACCAGCCTTAAAAGTTAAAAGTGTGTGTACAAACTTAAATAAAATAATTTATCATGTAGCGGTATCTATAACGCCACATGCGAACTACGCGTCATACTGACGTCACGCATAATCCTGCATCTCACTTGCAGAGTTTACCGCGCAATTACATATGTATATACAAGGGCCCGACATAAATCATGGGGCAGTTGCCCGCCAGACACAACACCGTCTGGTCAGAGGATCCTCCCTTTTCTATGGAGGATGAGTGAACTTTACACCCTGTTCCTCGTACCTCAATAAACATAACATGGATAAAAATGAAGTAGTTAGATTTCTGAGTAAGAACAATCACTGGTTCGGAAAATCTAAGGAATCAATCAAGCGAAAACGCTTTCCTATATGATAATGTTTTGCTAGCTTTGCAGATATGAATACTGAATAGATTCGTGCCGGAAAGCAAAATTAATTTGATCGACTGGTTCTTGTTAGTCGAATGATTGCATAAAATTGCTGAAAGGTAGGGTAGAATTTAATTGGTGGTTGTTAACGGGGAAGCGCACGTATATCACCTGTTACAACGCTTAGTTATCTTGTCTGCTCAACGTCCGTGTGCCACTGCAGGGATCCAGCAGAATATCAGCGTCAGATACATTTGCCTGACACATGCTGAGCTGGACTCCCATTTGGTGCAACCTTGAGACGCACACCGCACTGTGTATGTTTCGTTATTAATTTGATTTTAAGTATTAGTCATGGTGTCACTTTTATTTCTACAATATGCATGTTTTTCCTTTTGTTTTTATATCGGCACCTTGTTTTTTTATATTATATACATGTGGGCAATTGATTATCTTATCACCTAGTATTGAACTTTTGTGTGTTGTGCTGACTTTTGTGTGCGCCAAATAAATGGTTTATCTATCTACATTACATGTTACGGTCGCAAATTATGTTTTTTTTTTCAACGTACGACCTTACACTGACTTGTGAATTGCAAAAACTAGCCGGACTAGCGCACCGAGGGTTCCATACAAAGTAGGTATGTAACTACAAATTTACGGTTTTCGGATTTTTCCCGTTACTTGTGCTACATGACCTTGCTTTTTGCCAAATTTCATGATTCTAGGTCAACGGGAAGTACCCTATACATTTTGATTCCCTTGAAAGTAGGTACCGTAATATACGTTTTTTGCGGCATAAAGGGTCGTATATTTTTTTTTACGTTAACTTAGAAGTTTGATTTTTTCACAGCTTCAAGGGAGGGACCGCAGACCTAAATATATGGTTTTGACAACAAAGTGAAAAAAAACAAAGGATTCCGTTTTTTCTTTTTGAGCTACGGAACCCTAAAAATCGTAAGAAAATTTGAGTTTCACGGGCTAACCTTAGGGCATCCCTCTTACCAATTCCAAACTTGGTTTTTACCGATAGGATGTCCCATCGGTAAAACTGTCGAACTTCCATATTAACTTTATTTTCCTATTTGGTTAAATAGAGGAAAAGGGTTCCTTTGGGTATGAATATTCCAAAATTCCTTCCTTAAGAGTGAACTACTCGCGAGCCATGCCATGCGGTGCCATGGTCACGGCCGGGTCATGGCCAAAAAGCACGCTGTCTCGCCTGGCTTCGTGTCCGACAGCGCTAGTATCAGTGATGAGCAGTTAGACGCTAGTCTACACGAAAAACCTCTAGTTCTCACGCACAGAAACACCGTTCCGAACTGATAGGCGCGTAAAAAAATCGAAAAGTGCTTCGGAAAATCGAGTTTTATGAAAAAACCACTGCATAAATCAATTACAAATAAAGTTTATTGATCTCTTCGATAACTGAGCTTTGTCAGTACGGAGTTGGTTTTGAAGATTTTAAGTTCTTTTATTACTTATTTACATTCAAAGTTACGTTAAAAATAGCAAGAAAAACGAATCTTTGTGGGCTCATAACTTTTTAATGACTTTTTATTTTACTATTCTGTTTCCGTACAGACACAATCGATAATAAGTCAAAACGATATCATGTTTAACTTTGGATGCACAATGTCAAACAGTGGAGTAATATTCTCCCGAAATTTGTATATTAAAAATATCGAAAAGTGTTCCTTAAACCTTAATACTTACCTTTGTTGTAAAAGAACCTGTTGTGAAAATGTCATGCTCCTAGACCCAGCAGCAGTGCGTTGTCTGCCAGTGAATTTTAGACTTTTATTTATTAGATGGATCAACTTCTTAAGGTTCATAATCGTGATCACAGATCTTTTTTCCTGGAGCAACATGATACTGTAATAAACAATGCACCATCAATATTTGCGGAAGCAAGAAAACATACGTTCTATAGTAGTTTGAAAACTTTACTTATCTAAAATTCGACCGCAAAACCAATCGTTTTACTTATTTGGTAAGCAAAACGATTCGTAACATGCGATAATGCATAAGTGCTCCATTGAAATCGTGAACGTTTCGATATATCGAAAGCGTAAAATACGGCTAACCATTATTATTCCCCCGTATTCGATTTCACACGCAGCTGCCTACAAAAACACGTACATTTGCGGACCTCTGCGAAATCTTTTCAATCGGACCCAACCAGGGTTACGTCAAAAAGCATAACCCAAAGCATAAATCCTGTGAAGGGATAGGAAATAAGAGTCGAAATATATTTTGTTTTGAAAAATCGCTAACAATAAAGGTATCTGTATATCCAATGAGGACGGACGGACCAACAACAAATGACTGAGGGATCCCGACCGTTTGTCATTTGGAAAAAAACGTCGCGAGCTTATGCGAAGAGGGAAGGATGACCAGATATAAAACATACACGGAACGGTTTCGACTATAATTTATTTCCATCGTGTTTTTCTTTCATAGCAGATTTTTCTGGGAAAGGGTTTTCGGGTTTGTTTTTATGATATAGTATGTTGGTGTTTGAAATACCATAGCTATAAGAAAACAGTAAATTATTATTACCGAATCATCTAGCGCGAAGACTCGATAAGTTTCAGACACCGAATCAGTTACCGGAAAGGATTTAGCGCCATACACACATCCACACTGTGCGACAAATTATACAGAAGTCCGAAGAGTTTAATCAGGCCCTATTTCTTGCCTTTGTGGACTATGAGAAAGCTTTTGTCTCTGTTGAGACCTGATCTGCTTTGAAGTCTCTGCAACGATGCCAAGTCGATGGATCCAAGTGCTGAGATGTTTTCATAAAAACTCGACGATGACCGTCCAAATTCGGGACCAGCGAACTGAACATATCCTCCTGCATCGAGGGGTGAGGCAAGGGGATGTAATTTCCCCGAAATCGTTCTCTAACGCATTGGAGGATGTGTTTAAGACGCTAAACTGGGAAGGACGCGGCATCAACATCAAAGGCGAGTACATACAGAGATTTGCAGATGACATCGTCATACTGGCTGAATCGGTGCAGGACTTGTAGCAGATGCTGAACGGCCTAGTTAATTTTTCTGTACGCATTGGTCTCCGGATGAACTTGGGCAAAACCCAGGTAATGTTCAACGGACACGTTACCCCGGACTGAATGCTCTCAATGGCGGTGCTCTCAAGGTTGTTTAAGAATACGTCTACCTCGGGCAAACTCTGCAGTTTGGTATGAACAACTTCGAGAGCGAGGCTAACAGAAGAATTCAGCTGGGCTGGGCAACGTTTAAGAAGCTTCGTCGAGTCTTCTCGTCACGCCTCATAGCCTAAAGACTAAGATCTTCAATCACTGCATCCTGCCAGTTATGACTTACGGAGCCGAAACGTGGACATTCACGTTACGGCTGGTCCATAAATTCATGCTATGCTTGGAGCCTCTCTGATGGGTCGAATCTGCAACGAGATGATCCGGCAGAGAACCAAAGTTGTCGACATAGCTCACAGAATAAGCAAGCTGAAGTGGCAATGGGACAGCTACATTAGCCATAGAACCGTTAACCACTGGGGTAGACGTGTTCTTGAGTGGAGACTGCAAATCGGTAAATGTAAGGTGGGACGCCCTCAGAGTATGTGCATATTCGCAGGATAGCTGATAGTAGTTGGATAACAGTAGAGTAAGTGAATGAAGATTAACATCTTAATGATATTAATTATAATTTCTTTATAACCGGCACTTTCTATCACCACCCGAAAGATTTTGAAGGGAATTCATAATCAATTGCTTCATAATTATGTTTAAGAAATGAATCTGCTCGCTCACGTAAATAGCGAAATGAATATTGTTAACAAAATTTATGGTTGTATAGGACAGTCGCTCCATATTGTTAAATACAGGTATTCGGTCACCCAAGTCATCCAAGGTCTCGGTCATCCAAGATCGTTGAGAAAAGGCTAGGCAGATGATGATGATGTCAAAATGAATGGATTGGGAATGCTGATGTTCTAGATAGTGACTTTATTGATGATGTTCTCCGGGAAAGTCACGTGTGTAGTACTCGAAACTGGCGTGCGTGTATGACCAGATATGTGGACGTAAACGAAGCAAAAGGAATATGTAAGGATCGTAGCCTGCAGGTGGCGTTTTGCAGTTTCTGCCTAACCTCATGAGAAGAAGGTTTGAGTTTATGTATGTATGTGGGCCTATTTTCTTAGAAATTAAAATAATTATAGTTAACCGTGAAATGAAACAATAAATTGAATAATAATAATAATTATTTTATTATTATTTTTAATTCATTTAATATTTTACGTAATCTATGTTATTTATTTATTTTTTTTATTTCTTTTATTATTTCTTTATTTTCGTAACTGCCCGTGACATCACAGCGGGCCCTATCAGAATGCCAGCGCTGCGATATTTATTTTTAAATATCGCAGCATCATGCTGAGATAGGAGCCTTTTGGCCTCGTATAGGACTTTTTGTTTCATTTTTGTTACTTTTTTATTTTAGTTTTTATTTTGGTATTTTAATTTAGACTGTGTTTAAATTAGTTTGTGATCCTCCTGTACGAGTCGCAATAAATACTTTTTCTTTCTTTAATTCATTGATAGAATGGAACGTAAGATAAGTGAATGAGAGGTGGGAGTGTTAGAATGAGAAGGGAGAATGACGAATGATGGAAAACGAACAAGACATTACGAATATTGAGAATATTAAAATTTTTGTGTCTAACGAGTCAAAATAAACGGAGAAATCCTGAAAAAGTCTTTTCCTGGTTAAATTGAACTCCTACATGTATGTATGTTCTACATAGAGCCTTAACGAAGACGTAGCAGTAATGTGATACTGTAGGTTAATAATATATTAGGTTGATAGTAATAACGTTTGTAATGACTGGTCGCAACGGCATCTAGTCTTAATTGGCAATGGACGCAAGGTACGACGTGCTTTAGTATTTATTAAAGTTTCTACAGGATATTTAGTTACAGTTAAGTATGTGTAGGAGATTTTTATTATTACTTCAGTTGGTAGCTAGCTATATAAGATGTTTCAAAATCAACTCTACAAACTTTAAGAGGTGCTTCTTTTTTTTTTTTTTGTGGATGGGAAATCATCGAATGACCCCTCCCGCTCTGGGTGGAGCAGAAGGGAGTGTCAGACTCTTACTGACTAAAACCCACCCGTGTTCCTTCTTTAGCCCTTTGTGTTCCGGGGTAGCGGTAACCCTTTCGGACAATCCCGCTGCCCCGGCAGGCTTCGGCCCTTACGGGCCCCTTCCGTAATGCTGACATCTCTTTGAGGCGCGCGTGGAACACGCACGCGCCGTCCGGCACGGGCCTGGTCCTGATCGGACGGAGGGTTACCCATTACTCTCCGCCCGCAGGCCCGCGCCTACGGTGGCCGGGAGTCGTCTCGCGGCTCCCGACGCCCGGGGCGTCTCCCGCGGCAGCTGGGACGTGAGGCCCTCTCCCTCAGCCGTCCCGCCACCTCCTTCGCTAGCATGACTGCTTCGCAGAAGGAGGTGACTGCCTCCCACTCCCTCTCGCCCTCTCTCTCTCTACAAACTTTAAGAGGTGCTTTAGACCATCAAACTGAACAACTTTTACTACGGGACCAACTCTGAAATCATGAAAAAAAAAATCTGTTGTTTACTGTGTTTGTGTCCTTACTAACAGTACTAATATAGACTAGTAGTACTTTCTGTTACTAACCCATTACTAAACAACTTATGGACTGTTCATGTCTGAAATAAAGATTTATTGTTATTATTAATACAAAAGTCAATACCTACTTGACCAAAAATAATAATATATGCAACAGCAGATTTTTGGTTCGTGATTTCAGAGTTGGTCCCATTAGTGAAAGTTGTTCAGTTCGATAGTCTAAAGCACCTCTTAAAGTTTATTGGGTTAATAAAATTTTGAAAGACCTTATATTTATAATATATTTTACTTTGGCCTACGCAGAACTTGCTAACTGTACATAATAAAATAACCCGTTCACCGCTGAACTGTTAAAAACTAACACGAGCATAATTAAATTACTCGTAGTTACAGTGCGCTGTTCATTTTAAATAATTTTAGCTACATCATTAACAGTGAAAAAAATCGGTGTAATTATATTTTGGTTTAATTTGTGGACTTATTATCATTATTCTCTGTAATAATTTGACTTTGACTAGATTTGTATTTAGAATTACTTTTAACCTTACTTACCTTCTTACTTTATTACCTTTTTTTACTTTATTCCGTTTAAAATTACCAAAATATTGTACACATTGAATGGTTCCCAAGATACAGGCTGAGTGTAGTTTGGGACCAACGATACTTCCATAATAATTTTGAATGTTTTGAAAAATATAAACGATTGTTACTTTACTAAATGTTCTTTTTACAAACCGCTATTAATTTATGCTTCATGCTCTTCATCAGAACTTGTGGCTGTTTCACCAACTTAAAAAGAAGGAAGTAGGGAACTTGTTAAATTATAGAAAAAAAATTAAACCGCCGAAAAAACTAAAAAGCAAAAACAACGTGAAATCTCCAGCGATGAACATTAACATTAAAAAAATTGCACGACCACTCGCAACGACGCGACGTGAGCCCTCAGGTGTGTGCCCGTTCGGGGTGCTGTCTCGCTGACATTAACTTCGTGAACGCTAGGCATTTTCCGGCAAAGGAACGTGTCGCGCCCCGTCGCCGCCGTGCATCACGCTTTACATAATTAATTAATTTGCTTGTTTGGCGCCGACTCTAAATTACTTAGGTATACTTAAATTAATTAAGGTTATATAAAAAAGGTTAATTATTTTTTGCTTTTCAATTTTTTCGGCGGTTTAATTTTTTTGTTTAAAAGTTTTTATTTTATAATTTTTTGTTTCTATAATCTACTAATTATCACATGATTATGTTAATTTTAATACCCAACTCAGAATAAAATCTGTGAGTGACCAATAAATCACCCCTCTTTTCCCACCCTTAGGGTAGGAATTTTTTACTTAATTTATGTGGGACCAACTTCAAGGTGTACCCTATCCAATAAAAAAATAATTATCAAAATTGGACTACTTTGTAAAAAGTTATGCGTGGTCATACATTACAATCAGCGAGTGAACAATCAATCATCCCCTAGTTTACTACCCCTAAGGATTGATTTTTTTTCCAAATTTATATGGGACTAACTTCGGAGTTTATTCTTTCTAATAAAAAAATAATTTTTAAAATGAGACTACTCTGTAAAAAGTTAGGCGTGGTCATACATAAAAAATATATACAGGTGGTCAAAAAAATCGTGGATCAAATGAAATAGGGAGATAAAGCAGGTCATTTCCAACAGAAAATCTTTCTACAGCATGGCCATAATTAAATTGCTCTAAAAGTTAGGAATATTTCTGTATAACGAGTTATTTTACAGTTAGACTAATTAAAAAAAAATGTGATATAAAAAAATAAAACAAACGGTGTTTTATTATTACTAGATAATGTATCAGCACTACTAAAGTTCTATTGCGGCTCTGGGTATCAAATTTCAAAAGCAATTAGTTTTTTGCCAAAAATTTTGAAGCGTTACCAAAACTTATTTCTCACTTTAAAAGCGTTAGAAATTACCTCCTTTATCTCCCTGACTGATATTTTTTGACCTGTATATACGCGTCGATTTGAGAACCTGCTCTGTTTTTTCGTCGGTTGAAAATGCGCATTTTTGTATAATTTTTGGATTCCCTTAAAAGTCAGTTTAAATTGGCAGGTTCATTAAAAAGCGTTCCAATGTCACATAATTAAGGTCGTACTTTAAATTTTACTGTAACCCACATAGACCTCTCAATAAAAACAAATTCAACACATTATCGAGATCATAATCCGGATAAACCTACCATAAAAATTCCCATCATGTGATACACTCATATTTTCAACCACATAACACAGATCCGTTCACATGAACCTTTTGTTGAACAAGACAACATCATACAATTTGAATGTATTATTCTATGAAAAGGCATATGTTTTGTTTCGTCAGAGTTTTAAAAATGTTTTTAATGTTTTAAATAAAAAGCAGTTTTGAATCGCTTGGAGAGTGTGTATTTTAAATTTTTTTTTGAATGGCTTGCTAATTAAGGGGTAACAGAATTATTGGATTTTTAATTCAACGTAGCAAGTAGGCCAATTTATTCTGCTAATTTAAAACGTTCAAAATCTAGTCGCAGTCTCATCTCGGCGACAAACAAATGTCCAACACTTGTCAAAATGTAGGGAAATTTGACGTATTTTTGACAGATTGAGACTGAGATCAGACTGTGAACGTTCTTAAAAATTACGAGAATTACCCCTCAGAAGTATCCTTCTGTAATAAATATTGTAAATTTATGAAAGTTTGTATGTTTTGATGTTTGTTACCCAATCACGCAAAAACGTCTGATATAATTTGGATAAAATTTCGCACACAGAGAACTTAGATTAATTATCCCGGTACGTTTCCGTGGGATATATTATAATATCCGGCCTCCACGCGTGCAAAGCCGCTGGCAAAAGCTAGTTAAAAAGGGTGTTATTAAGAGACATCGTTTTATTTTTTTCTGTAATCTTTACATAAACTTCTATCGCATAGAATAATTTCTAATATTTTCTCTATGCAAACTTCGGAGATAAGGGAGGGAACGGTATTTTTTTACATTCTTCATCAAAAGTTGAAAACAATGCGCCCTAAAAAAAATATTTGAGAATGTGCAAACAGCACTTTTTCATATGATACCCCACATGCCCTAGTAGCCCCACTTCAAATTTTAAAGAAACCCTTTCAGTCCATGTAAAAAAAAAAAAAATATTTGCAAAATAGTTGGGCAAACGTCCTCTAAAACCATTCCAAATATCAAGTTGATAGCATTAGTAGCTCTCGAGATATCCAGCTGTGACAGACGGACAGACAGACAGACAGACTGAGTCACACAATAAGGGTCCCTTTTTACCATTCTGGTACGGAACCCTAATAAGGTTCTAAAAACGTGACAAGGAAGTACAAAGAGCCTGTTTGTGAGGTACTATACACTGTTACTGTTAGCCTGCAGCATCGTACTGCTGGCACCTCTCCTTGACTTACCGCTCTTTCGATACCGATCGATTCTGTAAAAATCTCACCGTGAAAAGTTAGATGAACTGAGCTTAGAGTGAGCTGCCAAAAGTATCAATCCCTAGCATCAGGATGACACTGACAGCTCACCCCACGCTCACTTCACCTAAGTTTTCACGGTGAGATGGTTACAGAATAGCACTGCAGGGCTAAAGTGGACCACTGGTCATTTGTTTTCTCCAGCTCGTCCCAGTCCCAGCATCTTCTACGGGGTACTGTAGGTACTGTATTTGGTACCACATTAATTAAAAGTTTATCAGAACTTGTGTGATTATCTGCCAGGGTGAACTGGAATATTAATATCTATAGGTGCTTAACTATTTAGAAAATAAAAAGCATGTGTTTTAAGGTGTTTCAAAAATCGACTCCTGGTGGGGTGGATCATCATCTGCCTAGCCTTTTCCCAACTATGTTGGGGTCGGCTTCCAGTCTAACCGGATGCAGCTGAATACCAGTATTTTACATGGAGCGACTGCCTATCTGACCTCCACAACCCAGTTACTGGGTAATACGATACCCCTTGGTAAGACTGGTTGTCAGACTTTCGGGCTTCTGACTACCCGTAACGACTGGCAAAGATCCACGAATGACAGCCGGGACCAACGGCTTAACGTGCTTTCCGAGGCACGGAGGGGTCTCGGTATGTAAAGATGGTCACCCATCCACAGACCAACCGCAGCAAGCGCAGCTTAACCTGATCGATCGATCTGTGCGGCTGTTATTATTTAGCCACTGGCCCCTCCTTAACTCCTCATTAAGTCATAGAAATGGAAACGTACCAAACGCTTTTTTAAAAACAAGCCCTGTCGTGGTGAAAAGTGAGGACAGTTTATTTGAAAAATCTTAGTTCAACATAAAAATTGGCCCAAATACTTATTTCTGTAAATAAATTATAAAGATCATAAACATTAATTTTCGAAAGATACTGTTCGTGGGGAGTTGGAGAGGGTGTTAACATTTTTTTGAGGATAGTACGAAACCCACGCGGACGAAGTCGCAGGCAAAGTGCTAGTCTTGTATAAAACGAGAAAAAACTACGCTATAGGAGCAAACTATGTTGTTTATATTGTAAATTATCAGGAAGTGACAAATTTTTTATGTGATTAATGGGACTTAGTCTAGGAGGAAGATTATTAAAATTGCACGCTATATTTAGGTAGAATGGGCAGAAGGTTGCGTGTTCAGATCACGTCGGGGTCACCAGTATAGAGGTGTGAGAAACAGGGTGTAAGGTCCACTCAACCTCCATAGAAAAGGAAGGATCTTTCGACCAGACGTGTGTTCTGTCTGGCGGGCCACTGCCTAATGATTCACGTCGGATGTATGCTAGTTGCGCGGTAAACTCTGCTTGCGAGATGCAGGATTTTGTGACGTCAGTATGACGCGTTGTTTGCATGTGTCGTTGTAGATACCGCTACAGATTCCTCACAATCTGAAACAACTGTAGTACTTAAATTCATTGTAAATAAATGATTGTGTATACTCACAATTATTGTTAGAGGACAGGAATTGCAAAGAAAAGTCGCCCATCTTTAGTTTGACCGTGGAAAAGTTTACCTAATCTTGCCGATCCATTCAATAACCCTCTAGCCACGAACCGATAAGGTTGCAAAGTAATCAAATGTAGCAAGTATCAAGTAATCAATTACTTTAACTTAATTGAGATCAAGCTGTTCTGAAAGTTTACGTTAAAATTGAAATTACTTCTAGGAGAAGGTACTTAATTAAAATTTTCTTAATTGTGCTCCGTCGGAATTCTTTTTGTTTCAATTTTTGTTAATTTACTTAGATTTTCGATAGTGTTAGCTAAAAATTTTATTAAAATTTACTTATCCTTGATAAACTTGTTTATTTATAAACTTAAATGATTAATTTTAATATTAGGCATCTTTTGACAATTATTGAAAAGGTCGGTAGTTTTTTATTGTGACGAATGTTCAAGACATATTTTCTGGTAAAACACACTATGACCATCATCTCAGTAAATCGTAGGCTATTGTGTTGGCAACACAACGACCGGTGGGAGCGAGGCAGCACGCTCTACCGGACGACGGTGTCAACATTTTGAAAATATACAAGTATAACCGCCGCGAACGACGTTAGAAAAACATCGAACACGAACCGCGCGGCGGCATTCGCTTCTTGAGATTGATTGTAATCGGTTACTCTTAGATTAATTAAAGTATCGTTTAGAATCATACGTCTATATTTTATAATCACCTGCCTCCGCATTCAACCTAGTTAGTCAACAATTGCTAGTTATAGGCCTCTCACATGCTGAGCCACGACTCCGTGTCCTCCACCTTCCACATCCAGTTTGTCCCAGCTACCCTTTTGTGTCGTCGGTACAGCTGGGGTCTAACTCGGGGGGGGCTTCGCTAGCCGACACGCGGCCTCTTTTTCAGGTCTTATCTGTACCACTAGCTTTCGGTCCTTCTACAAACATAGCCAGCCCACTGCCACTTCAGTTTGCTTACTCTATAAGCTATGTCGGTAACTCCGGTTCTTTTCCGGATAACTTCGTTTCTGATTTTATCCTTCAAAAAAACTCCGAGCATAGCTCACTCCATAGCGCGCTGAGCGACCTTAAAAAAAACTGTGTGCGTAGCCTAAAGTCATAGTAAAATTATTAGATAATCACGAAGAGAAATATGATTGGATTGCCGGACCAAAGCGTGTCAGAGGCTCTTTAATGACAAACAATAAATTTAAAGTTAAAAAAGCTTTATAGTTCTCTTAGTTTTTTTTTCAATAATTTTCAACTGTGAGGTGAAAACCTCCTCCAGAGAATGCAAGCTTTCTCTGTATTTCGCTAAGTCCAATTAGCGTGATCCAGCTATACGAACAATCTCGTCCTCCCAGCAAGTGTGTTGTCTTTAGACTGATTATAATACTTTCCAACACACATTTCTATAACCTACAACCTCACGATCCCGGAAAAAACACAAGTTCATAAACTAAGCAACTTCATAGGCAAAGTCAAGGAGTCATTTATCATTTATCAAATGTCATTCTTTGGCAGTTGTTTGAAATGGCTAAAACGATGGGGCTCACAGGTACTTGTATTTCCTAATTATTAATCATGGAAAAAGTGGATCAAGTGGCTTGGATTATAAAGTCTTCATATTTAAATGTAAATTGTTCTTTATATAGTTATATCAATGTTAATATAAAATATAAAGTCCTCCAGACCGTATTTTGGCTACGGTGGCCAATGTTAACGGAGACTAGCCTTTGACGCGGGAGATATTATAGTGCACAAGTGTGCGCGCAGACACAGGTGCACTCCCTCTTCCCTCACTCTCATAGTCTGATAGGACGGTAATCCGACACGACCAAAGAGAGATCAGGCGCAAGACAAACGGCTTAACGTACTTTCCGAGGCACGAGGGTATCACACCGCCAACTTCCAAATTCCGGGCTGTTACTAAAAAAATCCTAATGGAAAAACTCAATGACGACCCAGGAATCGAATCCAGGACCCCACGCTCTGCATTCGCGCTTGCCACTACGAGACCAACGGGGAAGTTTATTACGTTTATGAACAGACTAAAGGTACAATTCAATTGGGCTTATAACTACGCGTAACATCTGTCATTGATCTACAAATGGCAGTTGGGACCAACGCCTTAACGTGCTTTGCGAGGTACAGAGGAGTCTTGATATGGAATGGATGGTCACCCATCCACGAACCGACCGCGGCAAGCGTAGCTTAACCTACGATCGACTCGTGCGGCTGTTATTACTTAGCTACGAGCCAACAGTATGTCTATATTAGCAACAGTAAGGACACTGACCGAGGTTTACTAATTATAAGCATAAAATATATTGTCATAATTTACAATGGCACAACGAAATTCAGCATATTGATACGCATAATATTATTAAGCATAAATGATTTGCCATAATGTTTGTTGCCATATATACTGTTGGCATAATAATAATGAAGTATATTTTTTTAGTATAATATTATAAACACATAATGATATTGACAAATAATGTTCTTTTGAATACACATAATAAATAACTACAAACGGTAGTAGACACTATTTCGCATTATAAAAAACGTTATGCCATACAATAATATGCCTTAAAATTTTATGCCAAGAAGGGGATTCACACTGACCGATACAGTCAATAACTCGGCAAATTGAAGTAGGGTGTTAATTAGCTTTACAATAAATTTTCCTGACTGTACAATGCACACAACATCAAGACCTGAGTTCTCCAACATTCAAACCACCGCACCGGTTAGGTATTTAAACAGTTGGTTTATGTAAATTTTCTTAATGAAAATTTGAAATAAAGATCTGTTAAATATTTAATCAGTTGATTTAAATGTTGGTGAACACAAAGCTAATAAAGATATTAAACTGAAGTTCAAGGAAAGAGGATATTAAAAAACAACACAGTTTATCTTAATCAAAACACAATTACGTCTTATTAAAATTTCCTACACGCAATTTTATTCACTTGCAAGTATATTACAAGTAATAATAAGTAAATACATGACTTTGTAATTATAATTTCGTGATGCATTAATTTTCGGGCTTTATTCACCAAACCGTTTCCTGTTTTAATTGGTTCCATCATTCGCGGTATTGGAATCTAATTGAAATGTCTGTAGATCATTTAATTTTATGCTTTAACCATTTGGATCTGCCCATTTACACGTATTATTGAAGTCACTTTTAGTGTCTGCTTGTATTCTTAGCAACGGATTTTGATGCGGTTTTCAACATCATTTATAGAATTTGTTCCGAAAGGTATTTGTGTATAATAACTGATTCTAGGCCCCCGCCTAGAATCAGTTAGTTCTATCCAAAAGGTAGTTTCGTATGGAGAAGAATGGGCAAGAAATTTCACCAATCATCATCATCTGCCTAGCCTTTTCCCAACTATGTTGGGGCCGGCTTCCAGTCTAATCGGATGCAGCTGAATACCAGTATTTTACATGGAGCGACTGCCTATCTGACCTCCACAACCCAGTGACTGGGTAATACGATACCCCTTGGTAAAACTAGTTGTCAAACTTTCGGGCTTCTGACTACCCGTAACGACTGTCAAAGATCTGACGAATGACAGCCGGGATCAAAGGCTTAACGTGCTTTCCGAGGCACGGAGAGAAAAAATGTCACCAATATCACAATTTTTTTTTTATAGATTATTAATTGCAATTAAGCCAGAATATAATTACTATACTCAGTAGGTACTAAATATTAAAATCTAAGTGATGACAGATAAATTAACAATGTTGATAAGTGACAAGACACTTAAATGGTGCTCACATAGTTACAAAAATAGCAACCATAGACGCAGATTTTGTTTGCAGTACGTAGGTAGATTATATACATCCTGTTTGTTTAAGCCTCATTATACTATATTAAATCCTACCAACCACTTGTATTTCCAATTCCACCTGGCTGGCAAACTTCCGATTAGCTTATGGAAGCCAAAAAAAAAATATATATGGAAAAGTAAGTCAGTTAACAGATAACGAGTTTCTTGTTCGAAGCCTTGCGTCTGGCTACAGCTTCCCAAGCCCATGGCGAAACTAGTTTTTTATTTTTATTATTAAATTAAGTTATCGTAGTTTAAGGGGATCCAACTGTACCTACCTTCTTTGTCTATGTACCTTATTATACTTACCTACTTGTATAACTTTAAATTCTCTTCTTTGTCAGCCTTTTTCTTGTTATTTTTTTTAGGTGTTTTGGTATTTATGAACATAGCTATATTAATTTTTATTTTATAACTTATAATATGTGATTCAACGATATCTTGTTTGTTTATATCTTAATGAATAAATCGTTGATCTTCCCTGTCAAGAAATAAATTAACATGGAATCGACATAATATGACAATATGAAAAACGTTTTATAAAGGTTATGACGTAACAGATTTCTTCAAATATTATAATCTCTTGCCAATACATACTAAAATATGAAAGGGGTTATTAATAGAACAGTTCAGCAACAAAGAACGGGAAAATTAAATTTAATCATAGCATAGCGCCGTAATGTCAACACAATCATAACTGATAGTACCAAGATATAAGAACTATTTACACGGGAAACAAACGAACGCTTATTTAGTACTTACTCTAATGAATGATGTTCCAACAAATATTCAATCGGAAATAACAAACATATATTATAAAAATAAATATAAAAAAATTATTTGATACTTACTCTTTGAAAATGCATCATTCTGTTTTAATTTTATTTAATAAGTAATTAGACAGGGCATCCAACCGGAATATCTCGAATTGAAGGGATGCTTGACTCGCGCCGTCTTCGTTTTTGTACATTTTAGCCGTTATTTACTATCTACATCACAATGTTTTATAAACTACTAGCTGACCCGGCAAACTTCGTACCGCCTCAGAATCAATAAAAATTAATGTATGAGAAAATGAATGAAGTATCTTATTTTTTTCCGCGAATTTTTCCCATATTTTCTGCTATTCGGGGCGGAGACAAATCAAAGATCATAAAAATCGGTTCACCCGTTTCTGCGTTATAAATAGTGTAACTTACCCAACTTTGTTTTATTTTTATAGATGTTATAGATGAGTATAATAATAAAATTATAACGTTAGTATTATGATTTCGTAAGGATGTGTCCACATCCGGACAGACATAATGAGGATTTAGGGATGTTTCTCTTTATATTTTGTCTTGTTCTTTAATTAATAATAATTTATAAAATGTAAGTGGTATATTCAAACTAGTAAGCTACCTTAAGGTTGAGTGCTTGTACATCTTAAAACGACGAGGTCAATTCGTCAATATGACATTTACATATTTTCAACACTAATGAAGTTCAAATGTTGTCAAAAGCCGGCAAATCCTCGTAATTGTTGACCTCGTGGTCGACTATACTTTTTCTATAAAAGTCCTTCTACCATTTCCAGAATCATCGTCATGAATATTCTTCTGCCTTTATCCCAATTTATTTATTTGGGGTCGGCGCAACATGTGAAGCGTGATCGAGGTCAAGAGCTCGCCCATTCAGCAATAAAAAAAAAAGGCTTTTTCTTCCATAATTCTCTACCTTTTCCGGAATACAGATGTTAAATCTAAAGTGGCATTTCAAGTAAAGACTTGAAATGCCACTTTGTTTTTTAATATAAATGTTAGGTAAGTAAAAATACTTAATAAGGATCAAACACACAAACATATTATAAAACAAAGTCGCGTTTCGTATCTATTTACATTTGGCCGTTTAGATCTTCTAAACTACACAATAGATTTTGATGCGGTTTTAATTATCATTGGAGCATTTATTTCGGAGGGTTTACGTGTTAAAACATTGACATTTACCAAAGATATAGCACAGAAATCTCGATGTTTTAATGTGTCAACATTGGCTCGCACGAAGCAGGGGCCGCCCGGTCGCTAGTAAAATAATTCATATATAAATAGCTTGCCCGCAGCTTCGCCCTTGGTGAGGTTGGAAATTATCCCACGAGAATGTAGGTATTACCGACTTAAAAATATCCCAGGTCATCGTCTATCCTTGTGCCAAATTTCATCCAGATCCGTTCATCCGTTAAGGCGTGAAAAGGTAACAGAAAGATAGCTAGCGGTTGCCCACGACTTCGTCTACTTTCCAGGATGAAAAGTAGATTATGTCCTTCTCCGGGTCCCAAACTACTTATCTGTCAAATTTCACAACAATCCGATCAGCCGTTTTTGCGTGATTGAGTAACAAACATACAAGTTTCACATCTATATTTCTCTATATACTCGTTTATACTATTAATATAGCTAGGGTTTGTTTGTTTATTTCAACGCTCTAAGCTCTGGAACTACCAATAGCCCAATTCTTGAGAAAGGCTATATGCTACTTAACATTACGTTAGGACCTTAAGGCGCCACTTTTCTATATTTTTTCTATACAAATTTCGAGAGAATATTACTCCACTGTTTGACATTGTGCATCCAAAGTTAAACATGATATCGTTTTGGCTTATTATTAATTGTGTCTGTACGGAAACAGAATAGTAAAATAATAAGCCATTAAAAAGTTATGAGCCACCCAAGATTCGTTTTTCTTGCTATTTTTAACGTAAGTTTGGGTGTAAATAAGTATTAAAAGAACTGTAAAATCTTCAAAACCAAGTCCGTACCGACAAAGCTCAGTTATCAAAAAGATCAATAAACTTTATCTATTTATTAACTATTTGTAATTGATTTATGCAATCGTTTTTTCACAAAACTCGATTTTCCGAAGCACTTTTCGATTTTTTTTACGCGCTTATCAGTTCGGAACGGTGTTTCTGCGCGTGAGAACTAGACGTTGTTCGTTTAGACTAGCGTCTAACTGCTCATCACTGATACTAGCGCTGTCGGACACGAAGCCAGGCGAGACAGCGTGCTTTTGGCCATGACCAACAGTGAGTTCGAGCTCGCGACTAGTTTACTCTTAAGGAGCCGAGCAAAAACAAAAAAGTCACAAATAACGGTAACCAAAAACGAAGTAATAGCGCGGGTAGGCGATGCAATGCGATGAGGTGGCTTGGAGGAACAAGAAATTTCACTCTGACGAAGTCAGCAGAAGAAGCAGAGTTAGTATGAATATCATATGCTTTTCCAATCCATTATATTCTGTAGGTACCAGGCAAAAAGCCTGCATAAACTGTCACATGCAAATGTCTTGCACTCAACAATGTACTTGTTTTGCTCCGGATAGTATGTGCTTTATCATAATAAGCGGCGCTGTAAATTGTACGGTTTCTGTTTATACCGCGATGTGGGTGGGCAGGTAGAAGGGTTTTGATTTTAATTATGCGGAATATGACTTTGATGACGAAATTATTATTGGAATGATGTTTTCTAAAGCAGCTTGCAGTAGAAGTGAACTGCGAGGTAATTGCGTAAGGGTCAGCGCAGACAGAAAGGAGCGCAGCGGAGAGGATTTTATTACGGCACTCGAAAATCAACTTTAAAATTATCGAAATAAAGTGCATAATTATATGCTTGAACTTGACAAAAAATGCTCGCGCGTATCCTCGAGGATACGCGGGAAGGCACGCGCGTGTTTATTTCAATAATTTTAAAGTTTATTTTCGAGTGCCTTAATAAAATCCTCTCCGCTGCGCTACTTTCTGTCTGCGCTGACCCTAACACACTATTAGTAGCAATGGGTTTCATTTTATTTATTTATTTATTGAATACTTCAAGCACATAAATGTACAGAGGCGGACTTAATGCCATAGGCATTTTCTACCAGTCAACCTTTGGGTGATGCAGAGACAAACAGACATTTTGACAGATCAACAACGTTCATTGCGTTTTTTACATTGTTGAGTAGACACAGGTTTCCAACATATGAAGCAACGGATTAGCAATATGCTTCAAAATGATTCAAATTGAGATCGATAGTGTATTTCGCAATTAGGGAGCTGGTATACCTATGTTCAAGAAACGAGCGTTAGGTACCCAAATTTTTATTATCTATACTTCTATACTAATATTATATAGAGGAAAGATTTGTATGTATGTTTGTAACGAATTGGCTCAAAAAGTACTGGACCGATTTTAAATTCTTTCACCATTTGAATGCTACATTATCACTGATTAATATAGGCTTTTTAATTGCAAGAAAAAAAATTAAATATTTAAAAAATAAATGTCCACCCGTGCGAAGCCAGGACAGGCCGCTAGTAAATAATATAAAGAGAGAGAAAGAGAGATAGGGAGAGAGGTGGTTTTTGAGGGTTCTGAAGTTAGTGAGGTCAAAATGAAAGCCAAGATGGCCGGCTACAAAAATTTTTATTGAGGGTCGTTGTCATGGTTTTTGAGGGAATTTAAGCCAAGAGTGATCCAAAGAGAAAATATCTGCAAAAATTCTGCAAACGATTTAAAATTTTCGCAGCCGCCATCTTGGATTTTCATTTTGAACCTCGTTCCGGACGGGGACCCCTTACTCCACTTGTTTGTTTTTTACATTTATTAGAGCCTTTATTTTAGACCGGTTACGTTACAACCCACTACGTAAACACAAGTTTTCAGATTCTAACCTCAACAATAAGAATCATGGTTCTGTAGTCATGAAATATGCAAGTAGATACATAGGAAATCTTTTTGTTTAAACTAAAACACGACTGACATGCAGTGATTGAAAACATCGCAAACATCGCATCGCAAACTTTTGTCCGTCAGCACTAAGCTTTTACAATGCCTAAGTTTATGCCTACTTCTCTAGGAAGTTCTAAGCTATAAAAACGTTAAACCAACTTTAAGCGGCTGCTTAAATCCTTTTAGATGGTATTTGGTACCTAATTACGATTTCCTTAGTTAAAGAGCTTCTTAGTTAAGCTCTGACTAATTTCGAATTCCACCAAACTTTTATTATAATAATTATAATAATTTATTTACTCAAATCTTTAATTTATTACTCAAATAGACAGATTTTAGTAGGTATAAATGGTTATAGTAAGATCTTATAGAATATGTTAGGTAGTCTACAATCGAATGGGTGAAGCACTGTTCTCCTGGCTAGGTTACAAAATAACCTGTGTTGGGGACAAGCAGTCTCGGTCCCCTTAGTTTAATGGTACAGTGATAAATAATTTATACATAACATATAGTACTTGTGCTGATGCTAAAATTTTATCGGTATTACATAATAATGTTATGAGTACTAGCTTTATATTTAAAAAAAGGGATAAAAAAAATAAAATCTTAATCTGCTTAATAATTTAATATAGGTTTGTCAGTGAGGGTGGGTATATGTGTGTGTGTGAAGATTTTACATCTAAATATAAGTCTTATCCTGAGAATATTTTGAATTTTTATCAGTTTTTCCATACTAGAACTGTCAGATGTTAATTTTATTCCCCGGATAAAAGATTCAACTGAAACAAAAAATCAAATCAGCCCTAAGGGCCGGTTTTTCAATCGCCAGTTAACTTTTATCCGACGAGTAAGTTTGTCATTTTGACAGTTTTTGTATTTAAAAATCTGTCAAAATGTCACATTTCTATACCAATATTATAAAGAGGAAAGATTTGTATGTATGTTTGTAACGAATTGGCTCAAAAAGTACTGGACCGATTTTAAAAATTCTTTCACCATTTGAATGCTACATTATCACTGATTAATATAGGCTTTTTTAATTGCAAGAAAAAAAAATGTTTAAAAAATAAATGTCCACCCGTACGAAGCCGGGACGGGCCGCTAGTATTTTATAAGTAAAAGTTATCTAGGTAAAGATTGAAAATTCGGCCCTTAGTCGAATTTAGTGCAAATATTTTGCCCTTTTATACTTCATTCTTCTATAATGATGGCGTGATATAAACTAAAATAAGCCATGATTTAATGAAACCTTTTGCTAGTTAGCAACACTGGTAGCGGAGCAGAATGCCTAGGATGCAACTCGCTAAAATTATCGTCTTTTTATTTTTCAGCGCACACTCATTTGTACCTATAGTTCTGCTTACCCCCAATCCATACCCAAAACTATTAACATAAACAGAGCTCCTATACATTATAACGTTCCGCTATAACAAAAGATTCGTTTCCACATCAAAGCAATATGGTAATATGAGCCGATAGTGAAACAACGCAGCGGTATTGAAGAAAATTTATGATAATTTCCAAAAAGATGGCTGCTCATTATTGTATTTTATATACGGTTTTTGTGGTTGTTTTAACTTTATGATGTTGTATTTATTGGTGAACAATGTGTTTTGACAGGGAATGGATGGGATAATGAGGAAGGCTGACGGAAAACTTTGTGTTGTTGCCCTTAAGCGTTCAAAGATTTAAATCATTTACTTATCGCTAACAAAGATGGAGCTGGTATATTTGTTACGTCTGCAAATCATATTTTGATGATCTTTTGATTTTTTTTTTTGTTGTATTTTTACAACCCGATATTCATCTGAAAATTAGAAGAAAACTAAACTTCATAAGCATCCCTGACGCTTTCGACTTATCCAATCACTTTAACAAAAGACTATAACATAAAGAAAACATCTATAGCCCATAAATCCATACAAAATCCATAAAACCACACTATCCAATGCACTTACGTACTATTGTGAGCAGCTCATACGAGTAAACAGCATAAAGATACACATCAGTTTATCTTCCTCGGTCGTTAAGACCATCTCGGGACTCATAACGTCGTAAAGATCAGCCAAGGGGAAAGGGATAATGGTCTCATAAGTAATGGACATACAGTATATCAGTGTTGCACCGAAATGTAGCTGAGCTAGGTCTGTTTTGGGGCACCAAAATGCTAGTCTGAAATAGAATTTGTAATAGGATTTAGCTCATTTGCTCTTGTCGTTTTAAACGCCTATTTAAAGTCAGGGAAATTAACCAATGGAATGCCGTAATTACAGAAACAATTAAAAAGACATTGAGTCTCCCGTGGCTCCACGTACGAAGAGTTAATAAATTTATTCACACATGCTCTGAATACATAATTGAATTATAAATATATTAAAAAAACAATAGCATGCTATTATGAGAGTTACATGCTTCAAAAGATTAAAAATTACATTTATAAAATACAATAAAAAAAAACATTTTTTTTTTCAAAATAGGATTTAAAAAGCATACTTAGTAAATAAATAAAATCAAATAGTTTTTTTGCACTTTCAAGTAAAAACATACGGTTTACAATAATAATATACCTAAGCTAAGTAGAGTTGTATGTTAGAGTTGCAGCCAATAATACCAGAACGAATCTACTTTAATTGATTATCTAATTGACTACCTACTTAAATTGTCGGTATATATCAATGACAGTTGTATAACTAGGCAAGTTGACGGTGGTGCTTCAAAGTTGATATTTTCATTATTTTCAGTGGGTAGGGTGTAGGTGGTTATGGAAATGCCTGTAAGGACTTAGATTCTGTCTGAAAGGAGGTATTCATAAGAACTTTTCGACTCTTGATTATTTTGGTTTCCGAGAAATAGTGTTTTAGTTTTATTCCTTGTTGAGTCTAATCTGCATTCGCGATTTATTTGCCAAAAATGTAAACCATTATGTGTTTATGGAAAGATAACTTTGAATCGACATTTGACACCGCGTCCCCCGTCCGCGTCGTGGGGGCTCTCGCGCGCATGATGGCGTCCACCGTCGAGCGGCTACCTAGGTATCTGGCCTCAAAAATCCATTTACTGAGTGAGACGATAGTTCTTGGTAAATCTGGTTGTCAGACTTGGTCTACTGAATACCTGTAACGATTGATAATGATCTACGAGAAACAGCAGGGACCAACGGCTTCACATAGCATGAGCTTAATCAGCTTATAACGTTCCTACTGCTGAGACCCAGGCCTCCTCTCTGTAAGAAGAAGTGGATCTTGATCCAACACGTGGCCCCAGTGCAGTTCGGTGGATGTCACATCATGGCTTAGAATTTTCGGTCCTTTTTTTTTTTCGGGGGGAAACCTTTAAAAGGCACCCGACCTCTGGGGAGTGTGGGATTTTTACCTCACTAAAACCACCCCGCTGGTCACCATCAGCACATAGCGGTGGTCCCGGTTCCTCTTAAAAGACCAATTCCGGAACCCCCCCGTGCTACGCCTGTACCTAAGGCACATCCCTGGGGAGACTGTAAAGGGGCCTCCCCTGAGCCTCGCTATTTACGGCGGTACGTGACCACTGTGCCACCGTCTTCCCTAGGATCACTTGGTGGGCGGACAGAGTCCCCACTCTATGCGCCCGTGACCCCAAAGGTCCACCTACCTTGGTTGGTAAGTGGATTTCGGCGTATTAGGCGCCAAGGCGGTTACCTCCTCGAAGAATTTTCGGTCCTAGGAAATTTTTTTCCTCATGAGGTTTTCCTTCACCGTTTTTTAATTCACGGCTTTTCAACAACTCAGTAACTGTGTAACATGGTATCCCTTGTTAATCCTACCGATAATATGATAGAGAACATAATCTAAATCTAATCCTAAATTACATATTTATACTAAACTAACTACCGGAGCCAAATTCACATAATTGCGATGTCAAATGAGCTTGAGGAGGCTTACCATATCAATTTTGTAACCCGCTTAATTCCGTAATAGAATTTTGAATTGGAGATTAAGTTTAATCTGATGTGAAATCGGATTAGTTATTTATTTTAGTATTCACTGTCATTCAGTGAAGTAACGTGCGGTGATTTACTTACTCGTGAATTATTGAATGGTAGTGGGGATTAATCTGTTCATTAATTTATGAGCTAAGAAATTAATATTTTGCTTCATAATTATTTATGATGATGAGTGAAAGGCGACTAACTAAGGGTGATGTAAATGGGGACTCCCTAAAAGGACATATATTACTTACTATATATGTCCTTTTAGGGAGTCCCCATTTACTGCAACACTACTGTGTTGCACCGAATGTGGGTCCAGCCGAATGTCGAATTCGGCCGAATGTTCGGTTTAAATATGTACCGAAGCCAAAGTTCGGCCGGATTTCTTTTACATTTCGCGCGCTTTTGCTCAATGAACAGCAATGCTATTCTGTAAAAATCTCACCGTGAAAACTAAGGTGAAGTGAGCTGTCATTCCACCTGCCGGTCGATTCTGTAAAAATCTCACCGTGAAAACTTAGGTGAAGTGAGTTTGTTTTTTCTAGGAACTTACACTATTTACAGCTCACTCCACGCTCACTTCACCTAAGTTTTCACGGTGAGATTTTCACAGAATCGATAGGCAGGTCAGATCATGTTCGTTCCTCGTCGTCGCTTGTAATTTCACTCACGCGCGCGTCCTGCTCGCCACCCCCCGTCACACAGAATGTTATGTTACCTTTCTGATAGATAATAATATTACAATTGATAATTTTATTAAAACATATTTTTGATACGTGATGTTATTTCTTTTCTACGGAAATAAAAACAAAAACGAAATTCCACGTTACCTATTTACCTACTTACAAATCATCATTTGATCTAGATTTCATTTTTAAAATAAATTTCTTTTCACTTTTCCATTTCTTATTTAAATTAATTTAAGCTACCGAATTTCGGCCAACATTCGGCAGATCTAACCGAAATTCGGCCGGAGACGAAGTTCGGTAAAAGCTGCCGAACTTCGGTACTACCGAATGTGAAACGAATTTCGGTGCATCTCTAATTTAAAGTGCTATTCTTCAGAAAACTGCGTAGTACTCGCAACCGTTGAGCGTGTAAGACCAGAAGGTCAAATTCCGTAATTAAAAACGCTTAAAATGTAGTCGCAATCTCATCTCAGTGACAATCAATGTCAAAAAAATGTAAGGAAATTAGAGGTGTTTTTGACAGGTTGAGACTGAGATCAGACTGTGAACGTTCTTAAATTTTATGTACCTATTTGAAATAAATGAATGATGTATGAACAGGTGGCGTTCTGTAGGCTTTGCCTAACCTCATGGGAATAAGATGTGAGTTTATGAATGTACTCATAATATAAGTATTTATGTAGTTTATTAAGTGCATGGTTCTCATATTATGGCCTGATCAACATTATGTCTGGACTTTAAGAGTGGCCTTTGAGTTTGTTTCGGTTTTTTTCTCACAGTAGTCGGATAGGAAACACGGAACTCATCTACTTTAAAACTATAATTTATTATTGACTTATTTTATAAATTTTTTTTTAATCAATATACAACAATTAATATAATTTCCAATCATATTATCATAAGGTAGATCTAACTACGTAGACGACACCTTCTTACTATAAAAACTGACTCTCTTTTGTTTTTAACAGGTATTTGCTGGCCGATGAACCGTCATGATTTTGGTAAGTTATTTAATATAATTATATTATTGTCTAGTTTAAAATTTAATCTTTCGTTCTTCAGAGTGCAATAATCGAACTTAATAGATATTATTTGGACAGGTGAAGACCGAAAGTCTGTTATAAATTGTAACTTTGACATACTGTAGATTTTGTTAATTCATTAGAAATTAATTAATACAATCTATATGTCATTGCTGCTTAGATTACTTGGAATATAATTTGGTTATTTATTTTAGGTATTATCTAATTTAATTGCCTCTGGCATACCCAATATTAAAGTTGAACTGTATATACAGTATGTATACAATACAAGAAAACTGATGCTTCATTTTTATTGTATGCCACAGGCACGAAGCTTGCATTGTGCAAATCGGGGTTTTTGGTATACAACATATCCAAAATGTAGAAGTCTATATATGCATCATTTGCCTTGAGCATTGCAAGTTTTATTATTATACGTATATATTCTACGAAGAACTGCTGAATATTTCCAGTTCTACTACTAATAAAGAAATTAGGTTCAACAAAATGTATGATGTTATCATTGCCACTAAAATAATATGCCGTGATAAAACTCCAATTCGTCTATTTCGCTGAACAAAGACGTGAGCCATTTTATTCGGAATAATATTGTTTGTGGGAAATATGTTCACGTAAACAAGGGTGCAACTGGTGATGTATCACCCCATGTCATTCCGGGATAGACAGAGATTGATCTCCAAGGCTTCTGCCTACCCATTTTATTTCACCGCAAGTATTTATTTATTTAAACTTTTCGCAAAGGCAGACTTACCCACTCAACCATGGATGACGAAACGATTAGATGGCAGGTGCTTTGATTGAGAAGAACAATGATAAAGAATAACTATTTTGATAAATTATATATAACATAATTATGTGCACAAGTGCATGAGTAAGATGTAAACTTATAATATATACTTATAATACAAGGTGTAACATAATTAACGCAAGACCTCATACACCCCAATTAGAGTATTGAGTTAAAAGCATAATACAATGACCAAAACTTATTTTTTTAAAGCTTGCTATTTTTAATAAGAAAATCGTGTTGACACTAGCATTACTTTATGCATTTAACATTGAGCCTTATTGCGTTGAAATAAGATTTCATTTTCTTTGGCTTTATCCGGTCAGTACGGTAAAATACTATATTTCTTTTAAAAAATACCTATATTAAAAGTTACTGAAATCGATTCAGTAGTCAATTATGAACAAACTACTTTCAGGACTTGCATTTATTCTGTTACACGTTGTATTATATATATTATATGTCGGATCTTTCATGAATATGCACTTATAATGAGACACAGACGCCTTTGTTTAGCGTTGTGCGGAGTTTAGGATTATGTATGGTGTCCGATACGGAGTTACAGACATAACAGACCATGGAGCGACAGTGATCGTTTAGACGTGGTCGCGACACATACTGGCAAGAACTGCTCAGTGTTTCCTTTTAAGTTTACAGTATTAATTAGTATAGTAGTGTTAGTAATTGACTCTGTAACGATAAATTGTGTAGAAGTTAAAAGGGATATTTCTCTCGTTTCCCCGTATCCCAATTCTGCGCTCACGAATGTATATCTGACACTAGGTTTTTCACTAAGTATGTCTGATCACAATCCAATGTACAATTTTACGGGAGAGAAGTGTTGAGATGACTTTACGCTATTTGTTTTGAAAATAACTTTGATATTTTTATAAGTCTCCATTTTCTTTCAATATCACTTATCAGTTTCTTCATCTACTAACATGTTACGCCAAAACAGCGCTTAAATATGAACCCTACTTATGTAAACGGCCATAAAGGCTTTTATCCCTTAACGACTGCTTTTAATATTTGTAATCTAGAGTGTTTTTATAGACGTCCGTAAGATGGAATATCCTACCATTTGTGGGAAATTGCGAACATTTGTCGGAACAAAAGTTTTTCTTTTTCAATTTTTATGTTTAGAGCTATTTAGGCGGTCGTAATTCATGTAAACCGCCTGAAGATTATGTTTTCTATCTACCTTTTGTTCATGGAAATTAGAAGAATGGTTTTTATTTACTCGTTTTACAGGTGTTTGTTCGTTACTTCATAACGTCTTTTATTTATGTTCATTTTGGGTAAATAAAAAATAATTAATATGGTGTACATATGATAATTAATTGCATTTGGGTTTCATTTTGACAGTTCACCCACGTTTGGGTTATTTACGTTGTTAAGGAGACGAATTATCCAAAACTTTTAAACAATGGATTCGCTATTTGTGATTCAAAATGATTCAGATTGTGATTGATAGTGTTTTATGCGCTGATTCATTTTTCACATCTAGCCGAATAAATAATTCCAATTGTTTTCAAGCTACTTAATAACTAGCCTGACCTATCTGGCTGAATAATTGATAGGTAAGGACGTTCTGCAGTTACTTTTCTATAACTCCATTCGTTTCTAATAGTTATATTGCTACACGTATTGTTGAATTCCTTCCGATCCCCGCTGATTAATATTAAGGACTCTCCGCCTCGGATTTTTCTGTCCAGTCCATTATATCGCCGAAATCGCTAAATTCATTCGTCATTAAAATTCCTCAAACAACAGATATTCAGGCTATGCGTGTCGGTACATAACCATGATTTTAATTAAATCCGAGTCTTTTAGAACATTCCTTTTTTATTGTTTTTTAGGGGTCCGTACCTCAAAAGGAAAAAATGGAGCCCTTATACGATCACATTGTTGTCTGTCTGTCTGTATGTCAAGACCCTTTATCTCGGGAATGCGTGAAAGTATCAAGTTGAAATTAAAACCATATACCTACTGAAGTCTGCCGTCGTCCCTTGAGCTGTGACAAAAATCACACTTCTAAGTTAACGAAAAAAAAAGATACGGCCGTTAATGTCGCAAAAACATATATTTCGACACTCTCAAGGGAATCAAAATGTATAGGGTACTTCCCGCTGACCTAGAATCATGAAATTTGGCAAGAAGCAAGGTAACACAACTACCTAAAGGAAAAAATCCGAAAACAGTACGGAACCCTTGGTGCGCGAGCCCGACTCGCAGTTGACTGTTTTTTTTAAACTAGACACTCATTGGAAATCTCATCGGGCGACAAAAATAGAGTATGCAAACAAATAAATTTTAATCAAAGCCCAAATTGCTTCGGTGTTCAGTCCCCCATTGTTTTGCCTTCTCCTCGATCAATCTTGTTCAGTCTTTAACACAATTTCGAAGTGAATTTTAATATCTCACTCGCTGTGATTCTTAATTAAATGTGCCCCTTCAACGTTTATTTTAATTTGCTGAAACAAGTTAGTTTGAATTATTAAGTTAAGAGGGTTCTTGATGATGGGTTTGTGTCATGAAAATTGGGTTAAGAATGCCTACTCTCAATTATAATGTCAATCGTCGTAGCAGACAATAAGGCCACCATTTTGAAAGTACGAGATCATAATTGCACTTATTGTTAAGCTTCTCGATTAAACCTTTTTCATCATGAGCTCTTCTCATCACAAGCAGTTAAATTAGTGAAAAGTGATAAGCAAAAGCGATAAGGCCGCCCATTGTATATTTTGTAGTGTTTGATGTATCTTTACTTGTTGTATTTTCGTGGTGTACAATAAAGTATATATCTTCTAATATATAAAATTCTCGTGTCACAGTGTTAGTTACCATACTCCTCCGAAACGGCTTGACCGATTTTTATATCCATATTCAGTAGGTCTGAGAATCGGCTGCTATCTATTTTTTTTTTTTGCAAAACGACGTTTGCGGGGTCAGCTAGTAAATAAATAAATTAGTGTCTCTTAGGTGAATCAAATACTACAACGCACCAAGAGATGGGGCGCGGGAAATGGAGCTAAATTGCGCGGAAGCGTGTTTTTGAATTTGTATTTATGTACAAAATCACGCGCGGTGGTCGCGTTATCTGAGCCCCGTCGCGTGGCACGCTGTAATGTGTGGTTAACCTTAATTATGTCTGCACAAGATCTTATAATAATAATTATAATAAACTAATAATAATAATTTATTTCATAAGCCTAATACAATAAGGAGAGAAAAAGGGATTAACAATGCATTATGCACTATAACTTATATTAGGCAAAGTATATGCACGGTATGTGAAACTCCTGACACCCAAACTTATGTATGTATTTGATTGAAAGATACCTCTCTTCTCAAAGTCTTCTCGAATCTGAGAACTACCTATAACTGCAAAGAATAATATTATAAAAATAATATCAGAAAAAGATCGCAAGACACGGTCGTTAAAGCTGCCACATCAATAAAAATTTTATCGAATCCCGGTAACTGAAAGCGTATTTCTTTAGCGTTTCTAGGTTAGTCCGGTCACTACTTCCACACCAGTGCACAAGCCATGTTATCTTTCAAGCGGTATCAATAAAAGTAGCGATACCGCCGGGAATACATCTCGCTTCGTGAAAGAAAACAAGCTATAAATAAAACAAACGATTGAATAGACTCTGATATGTATCAGTACTAGCTGTTGCCCGCAATTTTGTGTGCGTGTATTTTGTGTTTCATCATTTTTAGGTTTCCGTACCTCAAAGAAATAAAGAAAGACATTTTTTTGGGGCACGCCCAGGAAAAATTAAAACTCATATTAAAAGTACACTTTGTAAACAAAGATATTACAAATTAGAGGATTATATCCAAGATAACAATGTTTGGAAACATGCTGGTCCTGCTCCATAGGACAATCTAGAGTCTAGACAAAATCAATTAAAATTTTACAATCTTTGTAAATATGTGAGCACCATCTATCTATCACATAATTGATTTACCAGTCTGTTATATTTTAAATTCTTTTTACCATTTGTGATAGACTAAATTTTATTTTAGGTGCATCGTCTTAACATATAATTATATAATGAATGTATACAAAAACTTGTAAAACATTTTAAAAGAGTAACGATGGAGTTTTTTGCCCATTCTTCTCCACACGAAAACTACATTTTGGAAGAGGCGACTAGAATCAATTCTATTATTTAATTTTAATTTTTGACGTTCAAAAGTGCCTTTTAAGTGCCTGCCTATTTGAAATAAATGATTTGACTTTGACTTTGAAAATCAGGCAGTAGGAACTTTTAAAACTAACAATAAAAAAATGGCCAACTGCAAGTCGGATTCGCACACGAAAGATTCCGTACCACAAGGAAAAAGCCAACCGCAAGGACTGCGAAAATTTCAACTGTCTAGCTATTACGGTTCATGAGATGCATTCCGGTGACATATAGACAGACGAACGGACAGCGGAGGCTTAATAATAGGGTCCCGATTGCACCCTTTGGCTACGGAACCGTAAAAATAATAATAATAATAATAATAATATTCCACAACTATCACACAACGCCATCTAGTCCCAAGCTAAGCAGAGCTTGTGTTATGGGTACTAGACAACTGATAAACATACTTATATATTTCTAAATACATAAATATTATAGATAAATTACACCCAGACACAGAACAAATGATCGTGCTCATTACACAAACATTTGTCCTGGGTGGGAATCGAACCCACGACCTCCGGCATAGCAGTCAGGGTCACTAACCACTAGACCAACAGGCCTGTCAAAATGACCAGTACGAGGCCAAAACGGCTCCTAACTCAACATTCTACTGCGAAATTACAAGACAAAACACTGCATAGTAAACGCTCCCACAACAAAAACAGAATTTGCCAGCAGACAATATAAAAAACGCTCAGCCTTTTTATACAATAAAATTAATAAACTAATATATATTTATGATAAAAATAAATATGAATGCAAAAAAAAGTTAATAATATGGCTATACAATTTAAATTATGATGATACAGAGTTACTTTTGCAACGTTTGACTTAAAAATAAATTATATACATTGTACACTCAAAATCCGTCACCCCCCCCCCACACACACATACGCACCCTTTCACACACACACACACCCAAACCCTCAAACACACAAACACAACCCTCACACACACACACACCCAAACCCTCAAACACACAAACACAACCCTCACGCGCACACACACTTATTTAATTGATTGTATTTTCTTTTCTTTTTGTTTCTATTTTTCTTGTTTCGTTATTTACCTACTTGTATGTTTATGATGTAAGGGAAGAGCGGAGCCTTCAACTACAGGCATTTTCTATGCCTAAATGGAGACTCTTCGTCATGCAATGTAAGCCAAAATGATATGAAATAAACTTATTTTATTTTATTTTAATTTTTTTTAATTAAAAAAAATATTATCTTAGCGCTGGTATTCTAGTTTTATTGGTTTATGCGTGAAAAGGTTACAGACAGACAGTTACTTTCGCATTTATAATATAATATAATAGGTATGGATTATAAGAACAAAGGCGGTGGCAGATATTGGTTACAGCTCAGTTCGCAGGATTCCAATAATCGAGCGAAAGGCGAAAATCAAAGCTTCGCTGTTCCGTGGCGAAGTAATTTTAAGATGGCCTGTTAATTGTGCCATGGTTTCACAAAAGAATTTTTCTCATAACAATCAAGTTTTTCGCTTGTTAAGGAAAAAGCGTTCAAGTACCTACGCCTTGAGGTCTTTCAGTAAAATGATATTTGATGTTTTCGTATCATTGCAAATATAAATGACGAGTGCCGATTTTGTGGTAGATTTCTGTCTTTGTATTAAGATTTCGCTAACATTTTGATATTTTTAAGATAAATCAGGTTTGATCGGTGTTTGATGGCGGAGTATTAAATTTTGTGGGGCTGGCTTCGCCATTTTGTGTGTTAAGAAGTTATGAAACAAGTGGTAAAAGTCACTGTTCACGAATTTTTGATTACAAAATAGCTATTTCAATTCTTATACCTACAGGTTTATTACTACTTACGATTTTTCAATTATAATACAGCTCATCAAACAGCTTTTTTTAATAAAAGACATTCCAAATAAATTTCACTCCAATGGAATCCAAATTGAAATAAATTATATATTCCTCTATAGCTTATTAAATGATTTGTTTAGGACTGATTTTACCAAAGTCAGAGGGGCAATTTATTATCGTAATTTTAAGAAAGTTCACAGTCTGATCTCAGTCTCAATCTGTCAAAAATACTTCTAATTTTCCTACATTTTGACAACTTTTGACATTTGTTTGTCGCCGAGATGATACTGTGACTAGATTTTGAACATTTTAAATTACGAGAATTGGCCTTCTGATATTTTTTATCCGTGGAATAAAATTGACTTCTGATAGTTTTTGCACGAAAAAAAAAATTCAAAATTTATTCTCAGGACAAGACTTATTCTAGGTCTAAAACTTTGGTGAAATTCGATCTAAGGAGGAAAATATATACACTGGATAAACTTCTAATACTACATAAACTAACAACTCTATAGCTTGTATTTAAACTGATAAGGCAAATTTAAAATGCTGAAATGCTGCTGCTTATTTTCACACCAAAAATAAAAGTGGTTTTCTAGCAATTATTTTCGCAAAAAGTTATTTAGTTTGATGTACAGAATGCATAGTTGGCAGCTTCGTGAAGGGTAATTCTAACAAAAAAATTATATTCCGTTGTAGCAAAAAAAAAAGCAGGAATGAGGGCCACACGGCTGCACCAAACAGGCACACTTTATTACCAGTATGTGAAATGTTGAACTAGTAATTGCATTTAACATAAGAATCAAGTAATCAAAACAATACTAAAACACCTACGTACAAGAACGTTTCCCAATGCAAAACGTAAACTTACTGTAGAATACATAATTAAAGTGTCGGGGTACACTTAAAAAACTTTACTATGCACTTAACAACTGTTACAGTCGAGTTCATTAATATATTGGCAGTGACAAAGTTTCAAAACGTTATAAGCGTTAAAATGATCATATAGTTCTATACAAACTTAGACATAAATGAAATGTTAACATGCATTTAAAGTTTCAAAATATTATAAACGTTAAAATATCATCATTTTAACGTTTATAATATTTTGAAACTTTGTCACTGCCAATATATTAATGAACTCGACTGTACAACGCTTAGTTATCTTTTCTGCTCAACGTCCGTGTGTCACTGCAGGGATCCAGCAGAATATCAGCGTCAGGTACATTTGCCTGACACATGCTGAGCTGGACTCCCATTTGGTGCAACCTTGAGACGCACACGGCACTGTGTATGTTTCATTATTAATTTTATTTTAAGTATTAGTCATAGTGTCACTTTTATTTCTATATGCATGTTTTTCATTTTCTTTTTATATCGCCACCTTGTTTTTTATATTATATACATGTAGGTAATTGATTATCTTATCACCTAGTGTTGAACTTTTGTGTGTTTTACTGACTTTTGTGTGCGCCAAATAAATGGTTTATCTATCTATCTATCATTTATATTGCGTAATTTCATTAGAAGTAAGTTATACAAAGGCCGTCAACGAGACAAAACCAGGACATTTGCGGCAATAGAGCGGAAATTTTGCATTGTCCTCTATACAACATGTTGGACAGTAGTAGGATTCTGAAAAAAAAAATGGAGGAAGAATGAAATAAACTTTGATATTGGCTAACGTGAATGTTCTGTGGAAGTAACTGTTTGATAATTGTAACTTTTGAAAATATTCCTAGGGATTGATTGCAATCATATACAAAAAAGATAAGAAAATTAGGCAAAATCTAAATGAAAAGAACCTAAATGCCCTTAAAGATGCATCTACACCTAGGTACTCAAATATCATCTAACACAAAAGAATTTAAAACAAAATAAGGAAATCACTGCACTTTTATTAAATAAATAAAAATAGTAAAATGAAAGTTACATTAAAACAATAAACGTGGTTGCCATTTGTTCAAAATACATACTAATCGAAGGCGATAAACAAAATAATATTCATAATATCCATAATAAACTCAAACCAATGCCTTTTTCAATTACAAACCATGTTCTTTAATTATCATATCGGAAGCTTTTCGTGCAATCATCATTACTGAAGCTTGAATCAATCCGTGTATATTAGTTGGCATAACACTGGCGTCTGCCACACGTAACCCCTTGACTCCATGCACTCGAAGCTTTGAGTCCAGCACAGCTCCCATACCGCAAGTACCAACAAAATAATTTGACGTATCTGATGTCCCCAGTACATGGCATCTCCAATATTCCGTAGTCCCTCTTTCCAAACCTTTACACGACTTCATTTGTGGATCAACAAACTCAGCTTCCATCCTTCTAAAGAATGTCGTGTTCAAAATACGATTAAAATCTGCTAAATAACTAGCGTGTTTCTTTATGTCTATACTTTTAGTATAGTAACCCGGATAGATCAGTGGATGATCATTTGGATTAGTACTTTGAAGAAGAATCTCTCCTCGTGATTCGGGGTTTAGGTATGTTATAATTAGCAACAATATAGTCTGTCAGGCCTGTTGGTCTAGTGGTTAGTGACCCTGACTGCTATGCCGGAGGTCGTGGGTTCGATTCCCACCCAGGACAAATGTTTGTGTAATGAGCACAATCATTTGTTCTGTGTCTGGGTGTAATTTATCTATAATATTTATGTATTTAGAAATATATAAGTATGTTTATCAGTTGTCTAGTACCCATAACACAAGCTCTGCTTAGCTTGGGACTAGATGGCGTTGTGTGACAGTTGTGGAATATTATTATATTATTATTATTATAATTACCATGAATACTTCTTTATTATTAAGACCTTTGCATAAAGCGTCACAGAAATTTTCTTTGTAGTTGAATAAAAATGCGCATAGTCCGTAAAAGGTGAGGCTGTCGCCAAAATTAATGCCAATTGTTTGATAATCAGGGTAGCTCTGAGACTTATTAAGAGCTACATAACCGTCCAATATAACGTATGGGTATTTATGAGGATCTCCAATATTACTGGTAAGTGGAGCTTTTGTCATTTTATAAAATAAAAGGCTATTCACGTGATCTTGAAAATTCTTTCCCACTGGTAAGTCAGATACCACTTTGATACCTTTGTTATGTAAGTGCACTTTTGGACCTATCCCCGAAAGCATAAGTAGCTGCGGTGACTTAATGGTTCCAGCTGTTACTATAACTTCCTTGGTTGCTTTCAACGTCAGTTTTCTATTATCTTCTGTCAACACTTCTACTCCAATAACAGTCTTGTTATCATCAAATATTATTTTAGTTGCTAATGTGTTCAACATGAGGTGTAACTTCTTGTTCTTTTTAAGAGGACTCAAGAATTTCTTTGCCGTACTTTGGCGCATATCGTCACCTATATTGTACATAAGATCGGTGAATCCTAGTGGATGCTTCGGGTTTATATCCAGATGATATTCATAACCCATTTCTTCTAAAGCGTCAAAAAAGTCTCTATTACTTTTATAATATTGTTTCTGAATTTTAATTTGTCCTTTAGTTCCGTAACAATGTGTTTCATTAGATTCAAGGATTTTTTCATCAATGAGCTTTTCGTTCTTACAGAATAAAGGTAAGACTGACTTCCACGACCAGGAGGTATCGCCAGTAATGCTTGCCCACTCATCATAATCTTGAGGGTATCCTCTTGTATAGCAGGGATAGTTTAAAGAACCAGAACCACCCAACACTTTACCTTGCGACAAATGTATAACATTATTCGTATGATACTGTGTGTTCAGGCCTTCACAAGTTGAAGTGAAATTCCAATCATACCTCGTTTTCTTCATAAATAGAAATAATCCTGCCATCTGAAAAATAAACCATACAATTATTTCGGTTGAAAACTTTGTTGTTATTTATGAAAGTATGAGCTTTACTGCTGCCAACCAGTTTACAGTCTTACCAAGGGGTATTGTGTTACCCAGTAACTGGGTTGTGGAGGTCAGATAGGCGGTTGTTCTATGTAAAATACTGGTATTAGCTGCATCCAGTAAGACTAAAAGCCAACCCTAACATATTAAAATGTTCTGAGCAGTTTGATTGAGCTCCACTGCCATATTTTTAACTTTGATACTCACATCAGATTCTATGGGTGGTACAGTTCCAGCTTCAATAAGCAGTACTCTGGCATTCCTTTTCACAAGTCTGCTTGCTATGAGACATCCTGCCGTCCCACCTCCCACTACTATGAAATCAAACTTCGCTCCATCTGAAAAACAAAATATTTTCGGATCAATATCTTCCTTGTCCTTGCTTGATCTCACGTCTTTTAATTCTTGTGATGAATTCAAATTAAGGCTTACTTCACAGTGTTGTATATATAGGCAGATTCTACGAGATGAAGTAAAAAGATACAGATTTTATTTTTGCTCGTTAGACCATAATATTTCTAGAGATTGTGAAATAGCCATTCAATATTAATAAGAAATAATATACAAAGGAACTTACCATGAACACAAACGGGTTTTGGCCATTGATATGCAGTAAGATTTAGAATAGTCAGCATCTTTAAAATATTCTCTACCTTTTTAAAATAAGACACGGCGTTGGCAGAATCCATGGTGAAAAAAAGAACGTTGTCTGGTTTTATACACAAGTGTTATTAAAATGTAGTAGTATTTTATTTAGCTGTATAACTATATTTTTATATGATTTTGAGGTCGTAGAACTGTTTATGTAGTCCAAATCTTACATATTGATGAATATTCTGCAAATAAGCAAAGAGCCTAACATATAACACAACATATGGGAACTGAAGCGATATTAACGTGTTTTCACTTATATTGGAACTGAAATGCTAAGGATAACAATAATTGTTTATGCTTTTGTTACGGTTCATTAATTTTTATCCAATTATGTTAAACAAAAGTCAACAATAATGTTTAATTAGAACGTTGCAATTTATAAACACATATCTTTTTATATGTTACTAAGTAAGAGAACGTTACTCGCAATTTTAAATTTTTATATAGCTCAGTAATCTGTTGCAAGGTCATCATTTTCATCTTTTTGGCCGAACAACGTCTACTGCTGGCCTCCCTTTCTGTTCTTCCGGTTCTGTGCTTCTCGCATCCAGCGGATTCCTGCGGCTTTCACCAGGTCATCGGTACACCTTATGAGAGGCTTTCTAACGCAACGTCTTCCGGTACGCAGTCGCCACTCTGGAACTTTTCGGACCCATCGGCCATCATTGCAAAGTAGTTGAAAGGAAATACTTAAAAACTAAAAAAAATATTATAAACTAAAAAAAATAAGCAAAAGTAAAAAAGTATGCCAAGAATTATGCATATTATAATTTTTCTTTATCTGGATCTACTCTAACCTTGGGCTCATAAAAACTAACTACACTTAAATAGCGTTATTTGAAATGCAAATGACATTTTCGTTCGCCAATTAAGTAGTTTGAAACCGAAAAAATTAGATAAGCAGAGATATTCAAATAATTTCTTTCTTCAGAATTCCTTATTAGAATTGTTTCTGATAATATAGTAACTGAGAAAAAAAAACTTTTTGTAGTTAGCCTCTTGAGTTTGAAATAGTTGAGAATGCAGCTATTTCAAACTTAAGAGATAACTCTGTAAGGAATGTATCAAGTTTCGTTCTGTAGTATCTGCCTACCCAAATTGGAAAAAGGTGTGAGTTTATATATTTACGTCATCATCATCATCTGCCTAGCCTGCTTAGCCTTTCCCAACTATTTTAGGGTCGGCTTCCAGTCTAACTGGATGCAGCTGAATTTTAGCAGCAGCCAGTATTTTACATGGAGCGACTGATCTCCACAACAGATTATGGTTATAGTCAAAAGTTTCATAAGATAAGGTATTTTTATTTGCTTAAACATGTGTATACATACAAGAATTTAAATGCATGCAGGATAACATAAAAAAAAAGATCAGACATGTTTGCCACCTAGTCATCATCATTATCTGCCTAGCCTTTTCACAACTATATTGGGGTTGGCTTCCAGTCTAACTAGATGCAGTTGAATACCATTATTTTACATGGAGCGACTGCCTATCTGACCTCCACAACTCAGTACTGGCTAATACGATATCCCTTGGTAAGACTGGTCGTCAGATTTTCGGGCTTCTGACTACCCGTAACGACTGTCAAAGATCCACAAATGACAGCCGGGACCAACGGTTTAACGTGCTTTCCGAGGCAAGGAGGGGTCTTGGTATGTAAAGATGGTCACCCATCCACACACCAACGCGGCAAGCGTAGCTTAACCTGAACGATCGTCCTGTGCGGCTGTTAATATTTAACCACAGGCCCTGCTAGTTTTTTTTTTTAATATATATTTCCGTATGTAACTTTTAGCAAGGTAACATACACAATAATACTGAGTTCTCTGAAACGCTGTACATAATAGTACTCTTGCACCCAAATTCCAGTTTCTGAGTAATTACCATTGGTTAAGGTACTTTGAAGGATTTGTTTGCTTTTAGTCAAACTAAAGATGGCTGCAATAGTCAATACTATGTATATACTAATATAATAAAACTGAAGAATTTCTTTGATATTTTGTCTGAACGCGCTAATCTCTGGTATTTGAAGAAAACTTTTTGAAATTTATATCCTAATTCTTGAGGAAGGTTTTATGCTACTTAATATCACGTTACAGCACGAGGAGGGACCCTTAGGAGCCGAGCAAAATGATAAAAAATCAGAAAGAACGCTAACCAAAGTAAGTAATAACGGGGGCGGGTGATGCGATGCGACCCAGCGCGTCGGGCGAACAAAGAAATTTCACGCGGACGAAGACGCGAGCAGAAGATAGTTATTATATCTGATATGCAATGCGGGGCTATTGCGTAAGGCCCGGTATCCACCAAAACGAAGAGGACAGGAGAGAGATTCGGTGGAAATGGATCAAGCGGAGAGGAGAGGAGATGTCTCATTTTTCTATAGAATTTTGTGTCGCCAGTGAGCAAGCGGAGCGGCAAAGCGTAGATGTGTGTAGTCGGGCGGCCGGAGGCGCCCGCGCTCGCACGCCCCTTTCCCCGCTGCCTTCTCTCCGCGCCTCGCACACCCGAAAGAGTTATTCCCATCACACATCTCCGCTACGCACACCTCACATCTCCTCTCCGCTTTGGTGGAAATATCCTGCCAGTTTCGCAGCACATCTCCTCTCGTCTCCTCTCCTCTCTGCTTTGGTGGATACCGAGCCTAACGCACTCATATAATTCCAATGCCATTACTTTGAAAATTTCGATAATACGATATTGATTGCATTATTTACGCTATCGTGCAATGTCTCAAACACATGAATTCTTCTGATTGTGATAGAAACTGTGTTACGCATTCTATTTCTAATATTCCTGGTCTGGTCTAGCCTTCGTGGTTTTAATCCATTTTGTCCATCTTAAAATGCTTTATGCCAAAATGCGACTTATAATTTAATTAATGAGCAATATCACTTAGAACATTGCATTCTCTAAACTAAAATAAATATCTACCATCAAAGTATAATGAAGGAGAATTTCCTTTAGGTGGCGCGTAATACCAAGGCTTTGGGAGAAACGGTTAGTGAAATAAAATGGAGCATAACAAAGTTATAAGGAAGGAAATAAGGTGAGGGACAAGAGCCACGTATAGAGGACAATATTAATTATATCGTAATAGTAAGACGGCACGTTGCAATACTGAACAGGATAATGCTGATGCTGAATTAAGTATGGTGGAATTGCACATAATAAAAAAGAAAGGAAATGAAAAACATGTTCTTCCATACATCGAATATGACACTGTCAGTTCTCTAACTGTAAATGGACTGTATGTGGTAAAACTACAATTGAATGACTTTTGGACTTTTTTCTTTATTTGTGCTGGGCGATCTTGCTTCTTGCCAAATTTCGTGATTCTAGGTCAACGGGAAATACCTTATGCGTTTTGATTTAATTGCGAGTATCATAATATGTCGCTTAAAATGCAGTATTTTTAAGAGCTCCAAGGGACCACAGACCTACGAATTTGATATTAATTTCAACTTGATTCCTTTTCGCGTTCCTAAAAAAAAGGGTCTTGACGGACTGACAGACAAACGGACGGAGAACGAAGTGATCCTTTAAGGATTCCGTTTTTTCCTTTTGAAGTAACGAATCCTAAAAATACAAAATTTCGGGGGGCCATTATTTTTTACATCTTTGGCAAATTTAGAATGGTTTGGGATTATATGTGCATTATTCTTTTCAAACCCATTTAGTAGGTACGATACAAACAGAGTAAAAGTACCTATATATCAAAGTAAAGAGCTATTAATCAATTATTATTATTATTATTGATACTTACAAAAATGCAATAAGTAGCCTGTTAATGTATAAAATACTTAACTTCTACACGATACCATGGAACAATAAAATTACGTGTGGAAAGTGCACTCCAGCTTAATGTGGCTCTAGCCAATTGAGCGATATTGCCCCGATTGTCTTCTCTACAAGTGATCACGGCGATATTGAACACATGAGTGTTCTACTCTAGATTTAAGCTTAATGTAGCGTAGTTGATGTTAGACTCTTACTTTAATTATACCTGTAACCCTGTTAAACTTTACTGAAACAACATCTTAGCATTTGCCAGTACTGGATTAAGTAGTCTTACGACGGCGTGAGAATATCTTTGCAATTGTGCTCAGGTATTTAATATTTTAAGTACAGTGTTTAGTTCATCTTTACTTCACTACGACGAAGCAAAAAGGAGGGCTATGGTTTCGTACGGTATCGTAATGTCCAGTAGTAACCATTCCTAACACATAACACTTTCAATACTCCTTGCTATTTTTATTAAAACGAGCACAAGCTTTTAGTTTTGGGTCAACGAGTTCTGCACCAACAATTTTAAAGTTGTTAGTATTTAGAACTTTGTTGAAATTTAAAACAGTCGTGACATGCATTTCTAGATCTCTATCACTACTGTAGAACCCAAGATCAACTATCGGTTTATCTTCTGTATTTTTAGTGTTTAGAAGAATTTTTCCCCGAGATTCAGGTTAAGCGAGAAGGTTAAAAACTAAATAGATTTGCTTTCCAGCTACTCCTTTTAAAATATTGTCACAAACCTCTATTTCTCCATTGATAAAGCTTTATGAAATTGCGCAGGTAACTAAAAATAAATTCTGATTATAAGACTGAGGATTTCATAGTCAGGATATTTCTGTTTTTTTTAAAGCAATGTACCCATCTATAGCTAGTATGGTAATTTGATTGGAGTTTCGAGGTCTGGTTGGAGACCTTGCTTCCCCCGTTTTGTAAACTGTAACACACAATGGACAATCCTGAAGAATTCTCTCTACTGGCACGAAGATTTCGCCCTCTGGTCACGTGAAGAGTCGACTAAGCACTTAGCGATATCTCGAAAAACCAAATAGGCACTCAGACCCCATGGCCCTAGTGTTTCAACCCCAAACGGATCAAACATACATCTCCCAATTAGGTTAGAATATTTTCGCCGTTTGAAGAGCCCACCGTGCTAGAAAGATGGGATGACGTAAGGGTGTCGACACATGTTGCATCCCACACCAAAGGTCTGCCCAACTTCCAGGGCATTATGGTCATTCCGTCTGGTCTCTTCCCATCGTTGCGTGCCAGGCCGTTGGGTTCTAAAACAGCTGGCACCCCGGCGGTTACAAGAGCATGATGGATGATGTCATTCATGTCCATTACAAGCAAACTGGACTATATTTTACCAGCTAATCGACCTCTCACACAAAGAGCGAATAATAAGACAACAGAAAGAACAAACGCATTTTAAGTAACACCAACAAGTTTTGAAAGTGATAAGATATCTCCAATTACAATTAAAGAAAAAACACATTCAAACAACATGATTAGCATTTATATTGAGAGTGATAATGATTTTAGTCCGTAAACGGGAATTAATAATACTAATCTATGTTCAAAGACTACTGCTTTTCAGTAAACAAATACCTTTGTTGATAAGAACTACACAAGTTTCTTTTAAATTTGAATTAATTAACTGCACGTCGTGTTAGGTTGCTTAAATAAAAAAATTACTGCAAAGAACGAATTTCTCTTGGCATACGAATTTGATCACCCTTGTAGTTTTAATGACAATTCGCACACCTATATTCACCAAATGGTTAGCAAGTGGTACACCTATAGTTACTGATATTTCACCAGTTAAGTTTAAATCCCATGTAACATGGGGAGCCTATTGCCATGAACCGGGCACATATCTCGACTCCAGGCTGCTACTGAGAAATTCCAGATGGAAAAACCCAATAACACTTTGCCCGACCCGGGTAACAAACCGAGAACATCATTTTCAGCAGTAGCGCTGTTGATCACTAGACCTACGAGGCATTCAATACATTTCGTTTGATAAAGATCACCAAGATACAGTCGATCTCTCTACGAGCGAGAAACTCTTATACATGCATACTATATCCATCGGTGCATGGTATAAAATAAAATCGTTTTTCGAGTTAGGCTGTGTGACCGCTTAATTTTAAATTCGCAATGGATGTTGATGCGGTGCTCACAGTAATTCAAAGAATTTATTACGGAAGTGGTGATGAAATAATTTACACAAAGTAAAGCGCCTGACGGGGTTCGAACCTACGACCTACAACGCTCTTAAAAACGGTGAAGGAAAACATCGTGAGGAAACCGCCATGTCCTAGAACCAAAAATTCGAAGACATGTGACATCTACCAACCCACACTGGGCCCGCGTGGTGGATTACGGCCCACTTCCTCTCATAGAGAGGAGGCCTGTGTCCCAGCAGTGGGAACATTATAGGCTGATTATGTTATTACGGAGTATTATGTGTGTTATACGTAAATAATTATTTGAAAAGTTTATAAGGAATAGGGATAAAAACTACGAATAATAAAAGTCAAGAAATGTAACTGAAGCTAAAAAATGGCACCACGCAAATGTTTACCGCGTGGGCGTTGCCAAAAAGGCCACCGCGCACCAGAACCAATCACGGCGCTTGCCGGAATACAACGCTTTACGCGAGCGCAGCTGATTGGCTTATTTGCATGTGTGTTCTTTCGTTTGAATACTCGAGGTATTTTGTCAATGTAGTGAAGTTTAGAGCCGAATTTCTCGTTGATTTTGTTCATAGTTACGCTTCCTGACTTTTGATTATTCGTAGGATAGCAATAAAGGCACATGTTATTTCAAAATAATTTATTGAGAACAAACAGTGTAATGTTTCACTAAAATATCCGAGAGCTTCTGTGCGGTGAGCATCACTGTCCCTTGAATAGTAGATCCAATGATTTTAGGCATAATACTGGCATCAGCTACCCGAAGGTTCTTTACTCCCTTTACTCTAAGCTTTGAATCTACTACAGACCCCATGGAACAAGTACCAACATAGTTGTGTAAGGTAGCGGTCATGCCTTGGGCATAACACTTCCAATAATTGTTGGAACCAAACTTTATTCCAGCACACGTTTCCAATTCAGGATCCACAAATTCAGCATTAATACTCTTATAATATGAAGTCTTTAGTATAGCATTGTAATGCTCCAGATATTTAGCATGGCGTTCCAAATCTCTTTCATTATAATAGTATCGAGGATTGATTATTGGACTATCTTCAGGATTAGTGCTATTGAGAAGAATTTCACCCCGAGACTCAGAATACAAAAGATTATGGGTCACGAAATGTACTTGTCTATTATACAATTTTTTATATAAACGATCACAAAGCTTGTCTTTAAAGCTGAATACGAATCCACAGATTTCTAAAAAGTATTTTGGGTCGGTGATGACTCCGCTCAGGATTTGATAGTCCGCACGATTTCGGTCCTTGCTAATGGCCACCCGTCCTTCCATAACCTCGACGGGAAATTCATGAGGACTTTGTGGTGGTACAGGAGTGGCTTCTCCCATTTTGTGTAGCACAATGTTTGTTGGGTTATCCTGGAAGTTTTGTCCTACAGGAAGATCTGAAATCACTTTGATTCCTTTGCTCTTCAAATGGTCTTTGGGTCCAATGCCAGAAAGCATAAGCAAATGAGGTGATTTTATAGTGCCAGCTGTAACAATAACCTCTTTCTTTGCCTTCACGGTAATTGATTTCTTATCTTTCGTAAGGACTTTCACTCCAATAGCGTTTTTGTTATTATCAAAAATAATCTTCGTTGCCAAAGAATTGTACAGAACCTTTAAGTAAGGGTTATCTTTTTCAGGACTCAAAAATGAGTAGGCTGTGCTTTGTCGGTACCATTCACCGGTAGTGAAATAAGCGTTGGTGAATCCTATAGTGTTGTTTGGGTTAATATCGTTCAGAACTTTGTATCCCAATTCTTTGTACGATTGGAAGTATCCGTCATTTATCTCGGAATGGTATTTCTTAATTTGGACTTTGCCTTTCGTACCGTGGAAGAAAACGTCGGGCGAATTGAGAATTTTTATATCGATGACGTTTTCAGTTCTTTTGATAAGGGGACAGAGTTCTCTGTAGGACCAGCTCGGGTCATTTGTGATGTCTACCCATTCCTCATAGTCTTTTGGATGCCCGATGCCATAGAGCATAAAGTTGACTTGCGCTGATCCTCCAAGTACTTTGCCTTGCTGCAATTCTGTTACCTCTCCCTTGTGATATCGCATCGTGGTCTCATTTCTCACTGATGTGAAATTCCAATCGAAATCCGTGTTCTTTAAATATGGAAATAATCCTGAAAGCTGTTAAAATAACAAGCATTTAAATTATTTTTCTTATTAAATTGGTTTTTATCTGTAGCATTATAATCCAATTTAACAGATTTCATCTTTCAAGAGTGTTTTGTCAATTATTACGACATTTAACGAACAGATCATTAAAATTTAGTTGATTTAAGATATTCTGTTTAATACTATCTTCAAAGTGTGCCTTTTTTCAGTTTTTGCTGATGTGAAAGTATTTTTAATGACTTGACAGTTAGATTGATCTGACACCTATTTAGTAAAACCGAAAGGCGTAAATTCAACAAATTGATAATCGTACAATTATTTTTTAATGATTTTAGTGCTTTATTTAATAGAATCTGCCTTGAAAAAAAAAGGTATGAATTTTGTCATTTTTGTTCATTGTCAATCATATTAAATGAGGGGCCCGTGGCTAAATAATAACAGCCGCACGGATCGATCGATAAGGTTAAGCTACGCTTGCCGCGGTTGGTCTGTGGATGGGTGACCATCTTTACATACCGAGACCCCTCCGTGCCTCGGAAAGCACGCTAAGCCGTTGGTCCCGGCTGTCATTCGTTGATCTTAGACAGTCGTTACGGGTAGTCAGAAGCCCAAAAGTCTGACAACCAGTTTTACGAAGGGGTATCGTATTACCCAGTAACTGGGTTGTGGAGGTTAGATAGGCAGTCGCTCCATGTAAAATACTACTATTCAGCTGCATCCGGTTAGACTGGAAGCCGAACCCCAACATAGTTGGGAAAAGGCTAGGCAGGTGATGATGTCAGTGGGGTAATTGCGTACCACACTTACAGTACAAATGATTTTCATTTTGACTGTTCAACAACATTCATTGCTTTATTTACGTTGTTGAGCGGATTTTTTTCCGAACATTATGAAGCAATGGATTAGCAAAATTCTTCAAAATTATACAGATTTGGGGTGAAAATGAGTTACGTAATAAGGTTGCTGGTCTAGTCTAGCTGGTATACCTATTATGAACTATTAACTCACAAATACTGTTTAAAACTTGCACAAAAACATGCAAGATGTTTGTATGCCGTAGTACCACAACAACTTCTAATTAGTGAATGTCACAAAGGCATGCAAGCTGCTTATCACATAGTTTTGTGCTAGTAATGGCTTTGCTTTAAATGAGTATTAAGGGCCTATACTACCTTTTTTTTTTTGTGTATGGGAAATCATCAAATGACCCCTCCCGCTCTGGGTGGAGCAGAAGGGAGTGTCAGACTCTTACTGACTAAAACCCATCCGTGTTCCTTCCTTAGCCCTTTGTGTTCCGGGGTAGCGGTAACCCTTTCGGACATTCCCGCTGCCCCGGCAGGCTTCGGCCCTTACGGGCCCCTTCCTTATTGCTGACATCTCTTTGAGGCGCGCGTGGAACACGTACGCACCGTCCGGCACGGGCCTGGTCCTGATCGGACGGAGAGTTACCCATTACTCTCCGCCCGCAGGCCCGCGCCAACGGTGGCCGGGAGTCGTCACGCGGCTCCTGACGCCCGGAGCGTCTCCCGCGGCGGCTGGGACGTAAGACTCTCTGCCTCAGCCGTCCTGCCACCTCCTTCGCTAGCATGACTGCTTCGCAGAAGGAGGTGACTGCCTCCCACTCCCTCTCGCCCCGGACCATGGCTTGAACCAGGGCCGGGCGCGAGAGGTCGCCGCCGCTGCCGATCGCCTCTGCGAGAACACGGCGGTGCCCCGCCCAAGTGGGGCAGACCTCCACCGTATACTCCACCGTGTCCTCTGGGCGATCCTCGCAGTGGTGACACCCGGGCGTTTCCTCCCGCCCGATGGTGTGCAGGAACCTCCTAAAATTTTCTTGATAGAAAAAAAAATCCAAAGTTACCTCCAAACCGAACAATAAACCGCTGGTATTCAAAAAATATTTCAAATTAGATCATGGAACTTTGTATACTAACTGAACTAACTATAAAGCAGGTCTTCTGTTTTTTATTTTTTTTTTTTAAATTACCATTATTTTCACCGTAAAAAGCAAATACCTAAACTATTGGCGCTGACTGCCGCCTAGCACCGCACTCTGTCTGGCTCTCACTCAGCCCGCGAGCAGTATCGTGCGAACGAGATAGAGAGTGAATTTTAGCTGAGGTATTATAGGCTCTTGATGTTGATTTTTAACTTCACGACTGGGGCTGATTTTTCTACAGACTGTATACAACTTTCACCTGAACAATAATTATGATAGTTTGGCATAACTGTCAAATAACAATTAATTTATTCCTCAGAAAAAAAAAATATATGCCGCTGCTATATTTATTGAAAAAAATGGCCTAGTACGAATCGCACATGAAGGGTTCGGTACCACCAAACACTATTAATCACTATCCATTTTTATTATATTTTGTTATACATATTAAAAGATTTACGGTTCAAAACCCTGTGACAGACGGACGGACGGACAGAGGAGCCTTAGTAATAAAGTCCCATTGGCACCCTTTGTGTACGTAACCCTTAAAATTAGCACTCAGAAAATTGATAATCATAAAAAAATCTTAGATGAATTTAGTTAAACTTATCAAATGATTACCTCAGTTTCTAAAGTCGGTTCAGCACCCGCTTCTATGAGAAGAACATTCATTTTTTGTTTAGCTAGATTACTAGCTATTATACACCCTGCCGTTCCGCCTCCTATTATGACAAAGTCAAAGCTGCGTCCATCTGAAAAACAATTATTAAAATTAAATTTAAAAAAAAATCTAATATTTTTTTTATTTTTTTTATTAATTAATTTAAATTTAATTTGTAAATGATAGAGATCTATGTGGTTAGATAGACAGACGCAGTGCATCAACTCAGCGTATTGCAGTCTACTGCTGGATATAGCCCTGTCCCAGGCTACACCACATCCTGTCCTCCGCCTTTCGCATCCAGTCTGTCTCAGCTACTTTAAGGTCGTCGGTCCATCTACTGAGGGGGCACAGGCGTCCCCCTACAACGCTTTCCGATACGCGGTCTCCACTTCAGGGGAGCTATTCTCTAAGGATACAGCCTTGGAAAATAGCATAAATGATAAATGATTTATTTCTGTAAGTAGGTTTGTACAAACACTTTTACATGTCAATCATATTTTTTAAAAACGAGATGAGGTCGGCGTTTCCTATCTGACTACTCTGAGAAGAAAGGCCGAAACAAACTCAGAGGTCACAGTCTCTTTTAAAGTCCAGACATAATCTTGGTCAGATCATGTGGAGACCATGTAGATTCATGTCTGAAATGGTCTTTTGAGGAAAGAACCACACAGATTGAGTGGACCCGTCCAGTCAGTGCACGCATTTGTCAGTAATCATGCAGCTCAACTCAAACTTAGGGAGCTCAACGATTCGACGAACAATAACAAAGAAAGGACATTTGGGTAGGTCGCATGGCTGGACTCTTCTGCTCCCCCGGCCATAGAAAAACATGGCCCCTAGTCGGCCTATGTATAATACTGTATTCAGCTGCATCCGATTAGCCTGTAAACCTTCTTCACCGGAAAACTCTAGACAGATAATGATAAGATAGGAATACAGCGCCTTATTAAAGGGATTCACCCGAGGAAGTGATATTATCATAAGTATTTATGCAACCACGCTATAACGCTGTGTTTCTGTGTAAAATAACAAGCATAATGAACATTACAACCTTGTCTTTAAGATTGAAATTGTGTTGGCAAATACTGAAGGGTTTTTGATGTAAATTGGCGGTAATCACTTTCTATTAGGACTGTTGGTAGGTTTGCTGGCCCACCCGAGTTCATAAAATAAACTTTTTCAAGCTGAAGTGAGTCATTTATTTATTTTACTTTACATTACGTCACGCCTTGTTTACCCGGGTTGGGCAGAGGTGTGCATTATAGTACACTCACGTCACAAAAAATTCGCTAGTTATTATTTAAGTCACTTGTAGTAAATAACGGGTGACTGCCGGACTTTTTGGGTTTAACATACTTAAATTGTTCATTAACCTTTTGACCGCCACGGTCGTGTATAGATGACAAATGAAAATGTGCCCAAAACGCCACCGTCGGCTAATGCCGACAAGAAAACACCATGTTTTAAGTAAAAAATAAATAAACTAAATTCAGTTTTCTGTGTTTATACTTAAAATATGGTGTTTTCTTGTCGGCATTAGCCGACGGTGGCGTTTTGGGCACATTTTCCTTTATCGTCTATACACGACCGTGGCGGTCAAAGGGTTAAAAGCAATAATTCGCCTTGAGTAGGATATTTGCTTTTAATACTTTATAAGGAAACTCAGTATTTTTGTTTCATTACGCTCCAAAGTCATCATCATCTACCTAGCCTTTTCCCAACCATGTTAGGGTCGGCTTCCAGTCTAACCCGATGCAGCTGAATACCAGTATTTTACATGGAGCGACTGCCTATCTGACCTCCACAACCCAGTGACTGAGTAATACGATACCCTTTTGTAAGACTGGTTGCCAGATTTTCGGGCTTCTGACTACCCGTAACGACCGTCAAAGATCTACGAAAGACAGCATGGACTCGTTATATAAAGATGGTCACCCATACACAGACCAACCGCGGCAAGCGTGGCTTGCGTAGATCGATCGACCTGTGCGGCTGTTTTTATTTAGCCACGGGCCCCTCATTACGCTCCGAAGTAAACGATTCAATATATTTTGTTAAACTTTGTTCAAAACCTACCTTCTACAATAGCTGGTTGAGGCCACAGAAACGCAGCTAAGTTCAGGTACGTTAGCAACTTCAGGATGTTCTGTTTTTTTATAATGTTTGCAAATATTCGCGAAGCCCTCTCCATAATTATTGTTTTTGAATTTCTATAGCATTGGTGAAATCTGTAATAAAGATTTAGTAATAGTTTAAAAACATTGATACAGAAGGTTTCTCATCAAATAAACGCAATTACAAGCTATAAGGCCCATTTAATACACACATAATCAGCCTATATTGTTGCCACTCACAGCTGGAACTCACCGAGAGGAGGCATGTCTCCTCTCAGAGAGTGGGAGTGGCCCAGTGCGGGTTGGTAGATATCACATGTCTTCGATTTTATGGTTCTACGACGTGCCGGTTTTCTCACGATGTTTTCCCTCACCATTTTGAGAGCAATGGTGATGAAATAATTTACAAGTAAAGCGGTTATCACTGGGTCACCCACTGATACGTTAAGCACCAAACATAAATAAAAACATAATTTATGATGTCTTTGTCATCTTCGACCGATTTCAATCCGTTTGCTTTAAACAAATGTAATTTAAAATTTAAATAATAATAAATTTAATTTCAATTTTAGCGTTTTGTGGTGAAATTGTGCTTTAACAATGGAACTGCTTGTTTATGCTTAGTACTTTAGCATGTATTTGTTTTATATAAGACTTCACTAGATAGGCTTAAAGGTAAATATATATATGTATATAGGTACTTACAGGGTTATTGGAAAAACACCAACAACCTGTTAAGATGTCATTGTACTCATCATTATGAACCACTTTTACTATGAAAAAAATCAGCTGTTCCCTACATTTTGACGAGTTATACAAACATAAATGTAGGGAACAGCTGATTTTTTTTTCGCGATTTCATGTTTGGTCCCATAGTAAAAGTTGTTCATAATGATGAGTTATAATGATGATTAGAATGACCTTTTAAGAGGTTGTTGGTGTTATTCCAATAACCCTGTATATTGTGCATTAATTTAAGTTCAAACTATGTTTTAAAATTCTCCACAATCAACTTAGTTAAATAAAATAAGACTTACCAGCGTGGATTCAGAGTTAGAATTCTTCAGTTCCTTCCATTTTCATCTACTAATATACTACATTTCAGTACCTACTAGGCGATATATTTTTAGAGAACTAAATTGCAAAGAGATAAGATGAATGTATTTGAAAGTTAAATTAAGCTAAATAACTCATTCATTATAGTCACGATGAAAAAAGGTAAGGACACATTGTGTCGAGAAGTGCGTAGGCGATAGAGGAGCGAAAAGAGAGCGATAAACAAAAGAACGTGCGTTGTGCAAGCCCACGATGAAAAACAGGCAAGGAACGCAGTCGGGCTACCTACCGAATGTGCTCCCTAGTGAAATATTTTATTTTGGTCAATATCCTGAATTTGATATTGGTAGGCACGTATAATTAACATCATGTATTTTCGTTAGAAATAAGTATATCGTATTCATAAAAAAAAAACGAGAAATGATCATCCGTCTTGGTTACTGTTCGTTTTTAAAAATAATTTTCATCTGGCACCATTTCTTGTGAAGTGTATTGTAGAACGTGTAGAACCGACCATGGATGAGAACATCGATTGCGTCGTTATTTCAGCCCATATTACTATGCCTCACCAATTGACGAGTCAGAAATTTCAGAGAATAGTTAGATACAAAGTCACAAGACTTTTTTAGAGCAGGGGTAGAATTGAAACTAACGCCGCCATCTTGTTTTGTCAAGACAATAATTTTTGTTATAATTTCATAAATGTTTTCCACAGATGTTTACCTACTATTTAGGTACCAAAAGATCCTTGAAACACTCTACTCATCTTCTACTACGGCAGGAACTCGCTGGTTGTCATAGTCACTGTCACTCATAGAAGTCTTCAAAACTCACCAACTTACAGTCCGTTCACAGTTATTTTACCTCTATCATCAACCGAATAGTAACCTTATAACATCGAAAATAAAGATCATTATGATTTTGACAGACTTGGCAATGGCAGCAAACTAATAACAACCCTATCGCCATGAAAATTGATAAAGATCACTGTGCTTTTGATAGTAACGTAAAATCAGATGTAAATAACAGAACGGACTGTATTGTACGTAATTTATTTAATATCTGTTTTGATCTAACACAAAATAGTTCTTTTACGTTTCCTTCAAAACCCACGGTGTTTGAGAATAATCCAAACATATAAGTTTTATTGCATTAGCAACATTTTTAGTTTTAGCTATACTATATTTTTATATACTGGCGACACTCTGTAAGTAACAGAAATTGTCTCGTTGCGCCGTGAACATTTTGTGCTCTTCTAATAATTTAAACCTATTCTGGAAATACAGTTCTATTGCTTAAAATCAACCAGCATTTTATTGTACACACGGTGTTGTTTGAAAAAGCGGCTTGAGATCTTGCCTTGACCTATAATTACTTTGGGTACAAAAACATATTAACTGTCGCGCCTTCCTGCTTTTTGCATATTGCCCGCCGTCGCCATGTTCCAGTGATGTCTCAGTCCGCAATCTAATACGATTAGTATTCAAAGCTTAGGTGACGTCAAACTGTAACAAACGATTGGTAATGTTTTTCTTTCTTTACTATGTGTATACAGACATTAAGAGCGATAACTCTTAGAGATATCAAGTTCAATAACACTTAATCGTAGGTACCTAAATTTTACACATAGGCTAATATAAATAGTAAGGTAATTTTTGGGAAATGGTCTAAAAGAAGTAACCAGTACCTTCCTACTACGCATTTAAGGAGAACCCTCTAAGTTCGTAATTATAATCCTATATTGATTGATATTTCAGGAAATAGTCATTCAATACAGTTATATTATGAACTTCGAGGGGCGTATTGATAATTTTAATGATTATAATGATGTATGAGGGTCTCGTAGCTAAATAATAACAGCCGAACAGGTCGATCGATCAGGTTAAGCTGCGCTTGCCGCGGTTGGTCTATGGTTGGGTGTGACCATATTTACATACCGAGACCCCTCCGTGCCTCGGATAGCATGTTAAGATATTCGGGGATCTTTGACAGTCGTTACGGGAAATCAGGAGCCCGAAAGTCTGACAACCAGTCTTACCAAGGGGTATCGTATTACCCAGTAACTGTGTTGTGGAGGTCAGACAGGCAGTCGCTCGATGTCAAATAATGGTATTCAGCTGCATCCGGGTAGACTGGAAGCCGACCCCAACATAGTTGGGAAAAGGCTCGGTAGATGATGTTGATGAGTTATGTAAATACCTACATACTTGTTACGGTCGCGAATCGTACTTTGTTCAACATACAACCTGCAACTTTTTACGGAATTACCCGCTTACGCTGACCTGCATATGCGAAAAATGTATGAAATCTTGAATATGCTGCCTACTCTGACGCTTTTCTCTTGTGTGTAGTGCCATTTTAAATACATAAATTGAATTTCTATATTTCCTGCTACAGTTTTCAGATAAAGTGATCTAGTCTAAAGAAAATGGTCGCGGAATACTTAACAACCGTTATTGGGACAGTCGATCGCACGTTAATGGTATTACTTTGACCTTAAGTTGTAGAGCGGAGAGTTAATACGGGGCCAGCTTATTCTGATTTGGTTACGACGCTCGGGGAACATGACCGTTTCCGAACAGTGACGAAGATTTCTATGCGCATTATCACTTTGGGAGACACTGACGAGCGGCTACAAAAAATATTTCCGAATATATTTCTACATACATTTTTGTAATAAGGGTTGATGTGTGTAATCACATGCAAAAAGTGAGAGAAATAATAAATTTTACATTAAGAACTCCTAAAAGTTTTTTTGCAATTTTTTTTATTACTGAATGCTCTTGACCTCGATCACGCTTGATGAAAAGCGATGGATGAGGTCTATGATGAAACGAGCGTGCCCAGAAGATGCCTAAGGCACTGGAACTCCTGCGAATCGACAAAACTCAGCAGGCTGCTTGACGCCGGACTCCGGTAGGAGGGTGGACGCAAACCAGGCGGGCGTAGCCCTATCACCGCAAGGCAAAAATTGGCCAGTCAAATAAGGTGTTGGGTGTGACTGTCCAAGATGAGCCGAGCGCTCGGTTCAGTTGAAAAACTGGCGAAACAAACTGCGCTACACGAAGAGGCTTCTTCATGCATCACAAAATAAAAATTACTAGTTTTCTCAAAGCGTTTATTTCCAATAAACCAATTACAAATTGAATTACCAAGGGGTTGGTCAATCAGAAAGATGAAACTAGTTGCCGATTCTAAAGCGCAGTAGTTACCTACTGAGAAGAAAGGGCATGAAACTACATTTATTTAATGAGATGATTGTCACACAAAACTAAAGATTAATGTTGAGATTTGTTTCTATATAAATAAAATGATTTACATTATAAAAATATTTTTAATATAATATTGTCATAATTAGTACGATGTAAGCTCAAAATAAATAATATTTGCCTGTATTTATTACACTACAATAGAATTCCCACAGTAAGTAAGAACGGTTTTAAAAATCTCAATTTGGCGATATTAATCTAGGGTACAAAGGTCATGTCAGTGTTCATATACGAGCAGTGCGCGTAGACGGTAGAGGCAACTGCTGTTGTCGACTGCTTCAATGCCACTCTTGTGTATGCACATTTAGCGGTGGCGTAGATGGAAAAATAAACAAAATAGATACTAATTAAATAATTCATAGAAAAAATATCGAACTTTTGGTAATCAGAATCAAGAAGGTATTAATAACAACATAAAAGTATAAGTGTGGAATAAACAAAATTTATTTTTTTAATAATTAATAATTTTTTAAATTTAATATAATTAATTATTAATATTTAGTATGTATTTATTTATGTATCTATTATACAGCTTATATATATATTACATTATCTATGTAACTATTATAGTATATTATGTTGCACCACTGACAATCCCATTTTTATATATCCACGCAACACTGTCCACTCCAAGGTTGCCTGGAAGAGATCGCAGAAAGCGATAAGGCCGCCCATTGTATGTTTTGTAGTAATAATTGTTTTTTTTTTTTGTTATGTATTTTCTGGTGTACTATAAAGTATATATAAATAAATAAATAATCATCGAACATGTAGGTACTCAAAACAAAAACAAGATGCCAAACAACTACTGTGCTTTCCAGTGACCAATCGCTGCCAAGCTGCAGTAAATGCTGTTTAAATTTTATCGTGAAAGTAGCAACTGTCTTTATAGCACGAAAAGGAGATGTCAAATCGTTCCAGCAACGGGAGGCAGCGAATTTGAAACTACCACGGAATGCAGCTGTTCTATGCGATGAGGCTAACATGAGGTAAGAAGATGCTCTAGTTTTTAACCGACTTCCAAAAAGGAGGAGGTTATATGTTCGACTTTATGTATGTTTTTTTTTTATGTATGTTCACCGATTTCTCCGTCAATTGTGGACCGATTTTCAAAATTCTTTTTTTAATTGAAAGTGTATGCTCCCGAGGTGGTCCCATTGTCACCAAATCGGAATCTGATGAGGGAATCCCATGGGAATCGAGGGAAACCCTCAAATTTTGTAGGCACACCTATAGCGATTTGGGTATTTTTCATAATAACTCGTGCATTTGCTCTCAGAAAGCACCATTCGGTGAAGTGGAACTGATGATGAAGACCACAGATGGCCATCGGAACTACTCAATAATAAATATTTCACGGGTTGCAATTGTAGTGTTTTTTTTGGAAGTCGATTGTTTTTTTTTTTTTGTAAAAAGTTTTTTTAATTTGTTAACAACGCGTGACCAAGACAGTTTATAATATAAATAATCTGTTTTTTTTTGTGAGAATTGTGCCAAACACTACTCTTTGGCACTGTATTTCTGTTTTTACCTGGCTACCCTACGGTAGCCAGGTAAAAACAGAAATACAGTCTCGCTGCTTTATTAATGTCTAGGAGATTTCTTAGTGGTTCATAAATTAAACCGACTCCACAAAACAGTTGTTCACTTGGTAATGAGGCGGCGTGACGGCTGCGATAACATGGGAGCATAAACTTGAAACTTCCGAGTTATATAAAGGGTTGCAAGCGCGACTGCTGAGCGTGGGGTCTTGGGTTCGATTACCGGGTCGGACAAAGTGTTATTGAGTTTTTCCATTAGGAATTTCTTAGTAACAATCCGGAGTTTGGAAGTTGGCGGTTTAATACCCCTGTGCCTCGGAAAGCACGATAAGCCGTTGGTCCTGCGTCTGATCTCTCTCCGGTCGTGTCGGGTTGCCGTCTCATCGGACTATGAGAGTGAGGGAAGAGGGAGTGCATCCGTGTCTGCGCGTATACTTGTGCACTATAATATCTACTGCGTACCTGGCTAATCTCCGTTGAGATTGGCCACCGTGACCGAAATCGGTCGGGGAGGCTATTATTATTATAACTCGTAAGAAAATCAGCTCCTACTATATTAAACGAACGGGGTTATAGTTCGAACTGATTTTCTTTACAAGGGTAATTGCATGCCGAAGATAGCTCACTGCGATACCGTGATGCCTGGCGTGTGCGTGCGTTTCTTGCTTGTCTTTGCGGAAAAAGAGTAGGGAGGTCTTTGCCCTGCAGTGACATCGCAGGCTTTTTATAATTCGAGAAATGTCAAGAGAAGTTATTTTTTTTTCGTTTCCCACAATTGGTAATACATATGGGGATAGAATTTCTGGTGTACGTGTGGTATATTATTCTTTTTGGTGAAATTACGAAATTAATAGTGCGATTCCGTCGTAAATGATTAAATAATAGTATCAAACTATAAATTTCGTAATTTTGACTGATTATGCTATGCTTACGCTATAAGCATAACATAATCAGTCAATAATGTTCCCTCTACTAGGTCACAGGCCTCTTCTCGATGAGAGGGGAAGTGGACCGTAATCCACCACGCGGGCCCAGTGCGGGTTGGCAGATGTCACGTGTCTTAAAATGTTTGGTTCTAGGACATGCCAGTTTCCTCACGATGTTTTCCTTTATCGTTTCGAGAGCAGTGGGTATGAGATAATTTACAAAAACTAAAACGCCTGTCTGGGTTTGAACCTACAACTCGTAAGTTGCGGCAGTTACCACTTGGTCACCACTCCGCTAATGATTCAATAGTTTTCCCAATGATTATAAGAAAACAACTGCTGAATTACTTGAATAATAATTTATCTTAATTCTTTCTTTTTTGATAAGTAGAGTGATTGTAATTGAAATATTAATTTTATTATTGAAACTAATACAGACTTTTCCACATCTGATGTCGTAACTTATTTTATTATAGCAGGAATGTACTATATAGATTGTTTTATGAAATCATAACTTTTTATTACAGTAAAGGAGACTGGACGAAAGTGGTCCATGGATGATAAGCAATATGGTTGTGATATTTGTGCAAGAATACCTCATCTTTACCTTTGTGCGAAGTGACATCAATATCTGGCCCGGCAATATTGAAAAAAAAAAACATTTTTATAATTTACAGGATGGACATTCGGACGGGTCGTAAGGGCAGACCACTTCCTTTACAAATTCGTCCAGTCTCCTTTATAACAAGTTATTAAATGAGTTTATTAAAGCTGTCATTCCAACAGGCATTATGTAGAATAAATGGCCGTAAAGTGACTTGAAAAATAAATAAATATATTGAAAAATAATAGATCCATTCTCTGAATTGCCCAGTAATTTTCCCCCACTGTATTTTACTTTTAAAAAAATTGTTTGCCAGCCAAGTGTTATTAGAAAATATTTCGAAAATTCTTTCAAATTTATTTCACACTTTCAACAATGGTGGTATCTACAGAGAAGTAGCACAATAGAGGAAAATCCATTGAAAATTCGGACTTCCTCCTTTTACCTTTAACAAAAGGTAAACAAAGGGAAAGTAAAGAAAAACCTGTAAATGTTGAGTGTTCCTTTATAATACAATTTGTCATTTGTGTGTCATGAGCTCCTCTTATTTTTATAGGTCTTCAAAGGACTGTCTCTTGCGAATGTGATATATTTTTTTAAATAATATTATTTATTTATTTTCACTTCAAGACACAAACATCATTGCTCGTGAACGAGGAGTTCCTGCATCACAAGAGCTAGGATTAGGCTGTGTGTCACGCAAAAAAAAATATGTAAAAATATAAATAATATGTTTTTATAAATATTTAGTACCTAGTGTAAATTGTTGTTTGTACAGTTATATTATTTACTATTGTATTTTACTCTTACTAACAATTAGGAAGATTTGGCCTGTTATTTCCCGTTGAAATATTAAATAACATGTTACAGTATTTTTATCTCACGAAGCGACGCGCGCATTTCAGCGGTGGCTGTGTGTGTGTGTAAGAGCAGGAGCGGTCGGTACCGTCCGAGACGATGCGTATGTGTGCTATGTGCTCATGCTACTATAAAAATCTTATCGCTGCTCTGCAAAGTATATAACCACGTTATATCACAAACATTTTTGGCTGATAATGTTACGTTTTACTTTTACTCTTACTATACCGACCTACATAAGTCGTCTTTTCAATGATCTCAAAAATTTAGATTAAGGAGAATTTTATCGTATCCTGAAAATAATTTTAAGAAAAACAATTTAAGAACAGTGAATATAGTTTTTAATACTCAACATAAATTAATGTAAATAATTTTAAAGTTCAACTACCATCTACCATCAAAAAAAAATCAACTACCATCTACCATCCAAGCATACATACCTCGTGGGCAACGTAGTAAAACTTAGGGTTTCATGTGATTTTTATGTAAATGAGAAGAAGAATATCGTTAAATTAACTATATTAAAAAAAGGGTATAGGTACATAAGGGTTTGATATATACAATCTAAGCTTTCGCCCCATGATTTTGCCAATCTTCTGCAAACATACATTACATATCGATTGTTTCAAGTAAGGCACGAGGATGGATTTTCGGAGTTAAAATTTAATATACCTGGCGTGCCTCAAGGTAGTGTGCTGGGTTCAGTACTCTACCTGTTGTACATGTATGACTTACCAGAGCCCGAAAATAATACTATGGCAGCCTTTGCGGGTGAAACTGCCATTATGGCTACATGGTCATGCCATACGGAAGCAATCAAAAAGGTAAAAATTGCTGTAAATGAAGTTGATGACTGGGCACAAAAATGGACAGTCAAATTAAATGTATCGAACTCACTTCACATTGATTTCACTAACAAGAAGTGTCATTACCTCTCAATCTTCATAAATGCGCATCATCTGTCATACGCAGTAACAAATATCTTGGCATAACACTTGACGCGAAACTGCGCTGGAAAGTGAGACAGGAACTAGACATGCGTTTTAAAAACATAATAATATATCGGTTGATTGGACGGGATTCCTGCCTAATAACAAAATTTTAATATGTAAGCATATTCTTATGCTAATATGGACATCATTATAGCATCCAATTATGGGGCTGTACTAAACATCAAAATTATACAAATTTGCAGTTTAAGGTATTCGTTCGTGAACGGGCGCCGTCAGTAGAGATCTCTTAGCCGCCACGGCTTATTTTCATTTCTGAATAATGTTCTTTTTTAGTAAAGACGCCTTTAGCGTGCACGTCTTTCTATATCGTTCTCACATGTATAATTTCATCATGAATGATGTAACCAAGATTTTCGTAACAATTTTATGATTCAAAGAGTGTCCGTGGAGTTTCTAGTCCGTTCTTCTCCACAGGTACCTACGCTTTGGAATGGGCAACTAGCTTCATCTTTCTGACTGACCGACCCTTGACAATTCAAAAGTGCCTATAATTGGTTTATTTGAAATAAATGCTTTGAGTTTGAGTTCAGGAGTATTTTTTTTTATTGAGCCCTCGTATTAAAGAACGATCACCTAAAAATAAAATACATCACTATAATAATATGTTCTAAAATGTTTGCTGAGTCCCATGAAGACCGACTCCACTGTCAAATGAACATCGAGGCAATTCAGCTTTTAGACCAAACAAAATTTATAGTGCGACCTTTTGAGTTAGTGTAATGTAAAAGTGTAGAAATAATAGGTAGCTAAATGACACATATTAACATATGAATAAAGTGTTTCTATCATTATATCAGACTCTAAGAAAGTGGAACGCACTTGTCTAAAGTACCTACAATCAGCACTATTCTAAGTTATATAATAATTATCACGTACAGCATTAAGTAAGATTAAAATTGCTTATTAGTCTTAAAGGCTAGATTGTAAATAATTATTAAGATACTGGTTACTTTTAATAAAGGATATATATATATTTTTTAATATTCAATAGATAGGATATATTAATTTGAATTGTTGTTTTATGTTTGATTGTTAAATAGTTTTAATTTTACGTAAGAGAGAAGCTAAAGAAACTGATTTACGATGTCATTTGTTGATGATTGATTTGATGTTGATGATTTGATGAGAGATATCACTTGTAAACAAATATATTATAATTATTTTTACTTGATTTGATTATATTGGTTTTTAACGTACCACATCTAAAAGCAGAAAAAATAAATAATACAAAATGCGGTCAATATTTATAATAACGTCCTCTTTCCTAGTTGAAGTTAGAATTTGAATGTGTGCATTCAATGACTGCATCTCTACTTTCTAGTGCCCGCCCCTTTTGAGCGTGTGTGCAATAAGATAGCATAAAAGTGTTACGCCTATATTCTTTTGTGCGTGCCAAAAACGCATCTTCTATTTCTTTTGTTTTTGTGTGAGTTTCCGGAGTGGGGAAAATGTGGCGACAGTTGAACTTGAACAAATATGAAGTGAAGGCATATCTCTCGGATATCTATATTATCTATGGTAATAGCCCTCGCCAATGAGTAGCCAGAATGTCACAGAACCAATATTTCAACGCCCGCCATTGAAGTACTAGGTGCTGTGAATTTCTACATAGCTACTGATAGACGATTGTAACGTTACTTTCGTGAGTACCGTCGTGAACGGTTGGCCTTAAGGGTTGAGTAAGTCCTGAACAGTCAAGTTTATATCATCGATATATCGATATTTTATGTACTTATTTGCAAATAAAAGAAAGTAGGTAACTAGGTATTCCATTAATTTTATAATTTACAATAAAACGATCGTCTTAGGAATCTAAAAAAATACATATTGATTTATTCGAATATAACCAAACAAATAAAAGAGCTCGTACGGGGTAGTACAGACGCCAGAACATCAAGCTACTACAATTTGTCAAATTTATTTATTAGATTTTCAACTTTATCGCTAGAGCATAAGGTTCAAAGTTTATTGGGAAAATTGTATAGTTTCAGGTAGCTTGATGTGCTGGCGTCTGTACTACCAATACACCTATTTCTTCAGCTCGTTATATTAAATCGGAACCAGCATTACTGTGTTCCGATATTATATAATACAAAACCTTGTGAAACATTTTAAAAGAGTAACGGTGGAATTTCTTGCCCATTCTTCTCCATACGAAAACTACCTTTTGGAAGGGGCGACTAGAATCAATCCTATTTTATAATTTTAATTTTTGACGTTCAGAAGTGCCTCTTAAGTGCCTATTTGAAATAAATGATTTGATTTTGACTTTATAAGGATAACGATGTGTCTTGTTTTTTAGAAATCAAAACAATGGTAACGTTAAAATATTCACATAAAAAAACAATTTTTGTAATTCATTTATTACAGTAAGAAGACACACAATATTTTGTTAAGTAGGTAATTAGTTTTGCAAATTATTTTAAACTTATATTCTTGATCATTTTTGAAGATAGTTTTTTTTTTAAATTAAACTTTTGTACCTACCTGATAATGGCATTGACGTCAATGTACATGAGGGGTTTATTTATAAACGATGCTTCAAGATATAGACCGTTAACCACCAAAATGTATGGTTAAACTGTCCTTAGTCATTTCTTAACTTTAGGCAACGTAAATGAAGGGGGAAGTAACAGGGGCAGTGGGATTGTCCGAAAGGGTTACCCCTGCCCTGGAACATAAAGGGCTAAGAAGGAACACGGGTGGGTTTCAGTCAGTGAGAGTCTGACACTTCCTTCCGCTCCACCCAGAGCGGGAGGGGTCATTCGATGATTTCCCACCATTAAAAAGTATAGAACAGCATTTAAAAGTCAAATTGCATAATGTACCTAGTTAAAAAAAGTCATTTTCTAGTATCGCTGTTAACTGGCTTCGTTTACAATCTACTTATTTAAACCTGCACTACAGGACCCGCGAAATAGTTTCGACAAAGTGCGGGTAGAAATTGACGAAAATCCGAAGTCAAACTCAAACTCAAAGCATTTATTTCAAAATAAACCAATTATAGGCACTTTTGAATTGTCAAGGGTCGGTCAGTCAGAAAGATGAAGCTAGTTGCCCATTCCAAAGCGTAGATACCTGTGCAGAATAACGGGCAAGAAACTCCACGGACACTCTTTTAAATCATAAAATTGTTACAAAGATCTTGGTTATATCATTCATGTTGAAATTATACATGTGAGAACGATGCAGAAAGACGTGCACGTTAAAGGCGTCCGTACTAAAAAGAACAATTCATAAATTAAAATAAGCCGTGGCGGCTAAGAGATGACCAGTCCCTACTGACGGCGCCCGTTCACGAACATGACGTAAGGATCAGCACCATTCAGCTCAACCATTTTGAAGGGAACCTAATGATCCAACACATACGTATGTGACAATAGCCATACCCTCATGCACCTTTGACTCAGGCGCAAAAATCGACGACGATCAAAGTCGCCCGAAGTGAGCCAAGGTTGCACGAAGCGAAAGGACGTGCCCTTCGTTTAACTTCGATGAACATCGCGAGTAGTGTAGTGCAGGCTATAAGGTTCCGTACTTAAAGGGTGCAAGCGGAACCTTATTACTAAGGGACCACCGTTGGACCGGCCGTCTTTTGATCCGTAATTGGTAAATATTTGAAATTTTCACAGAGTGTGTATTACTATGGCCGCAATGGGAACGACTAATAGAAAATAAATAATTTTGACGGCACGGTTGGCGCAGTAGTTAGGCGATTGACTGCTGCGCTGCGTGTCGCGGGTTCGATTCCCGCACGGAACAAATATTTTTATAACCTACATGTAGTTGTTCCGGGTCTGGCTGTTTGTGTATGTGAGTTTAAATGTTTGTAAACGCACCCACGATACAGGAGTAATTCCTATTGTGGGGCAGCGTTTTATTAAAAAAAAAAACGAAAATAAAGTTAAAACTTAAAATCTCATACAAGACACCTAATTAAAACCTGAGTTTTTATTAATATAGTTAATTCAATGATATTCTTCTTCTCATTTACATAAAAATCAAATGGAACCCTAAATTTTTACTACGTCGATAGGCCCACGAGGTATAAATATTAATATTTCACAACCGAGTTTTGGTCTATTCGCGTGTCTGTGTTGCAAAAGATGACTGTTATTTTTTTATCTTACAGCGAATATATTTTTTTTTAATAATACTTGGGAACAAAAACTAATAAAATTGATTAGTTACAAAATAATTTAAAATAACCAATGCTACATAAATCTGACACAATAAAGGTAAAATACTTAAATTATATAATAGTACCTAAATATAAAAATGTGTTCAGTGGTAAACCGATTTATTTAAGAAAATGCGTGAAAAATATTTTAAGACTGTGATTTCATACAAAAAATATATTACTTTTCAGAATACATATTTCCAAAACTTCGTTATTAATTTGTGATAATATCGAAAAAACTTGAACTGTAAGAAATATCCAAAAATGAATGCATCTACAGCGATACTAGGAATGCAGAAGATACAAGGAGCCTTCAATATACTGGCTGCGTTACAGCTGACCGCATTTTTATGGCCGGAGCAGGCACAGGTTCAAGGTAACGATCAAATTAGCTAGTTATTATAAACTGGTTTGATAGGCTAGAAACCAGTTCATACGAACACTGAAAATGTGAAAGTGCTGTCTGTCTATCTGTTACTTTTTTATGCCGAGTGTTATAGTGAATCAACCTAAAGGCCGCTGCCTCGAATTTTGCGGGCAGCGGGGCGGCGGCGGCGGAGGCGCGGGAGCGGCGCGGGCAACGCAGACCAGTTCTCGAAACCAGCGGGCAGATCGCGCGGCGCTATAGTGGCGTAGTGTTGTGTTTGTGGTTGTGTCGTCGAGATATTTATTTTTATTCGCGAATGAAATGTCTGACCAACGGCGACAACATCTTCAACGCTCGATTTATAATACCTACTATAGGGCAAAGAAAATAAAAGGCGAGTTTTTTTATAAATTACAATGAACAGAGGCAATGTCCCGACAAATTCTACGGCTACACCAGAATTAGTGTAGAAACTTTTGACTATATTCTTGAAGCTATCAAAGGCGATTTAGACTCCGAAATTAATCCAAAACTATACAGCATATACATATTTCCAGCAGAAAAATTATACTTGACGCTAAGGTAAGTATAACAATTTGCTCTTGCACGTCCGAGGACATTTCCATACGTCACAAAAATAAATAGCACAAGACTGCAAAGCAGTTAGCAGACGCGAGGGCGGTCGCCGCTTGACTGGAGTGCACCGCTCGTTGCCCGCTCCCCCGCCGCTCCCGCGCCGCTGTGTTCGAGAACCGGTCCATTTAAATGTACGCATAAGATCCTGCCGCTCCCGCGCCGCCGCCGCTGCCGCCCCGCTGCCCGCAAGATTCGAGGCAGAGGCCTAAAAGATAAACATAATGCTGTCGCAGACTTTTTTATAGAACTTATTAAGGGGGAACAATTCCGTCATACATTATTTTTGCGTAACTTTAACCGTTTACGCAGCATACGCAACGCGTGCTCTCAAAAGGAATATTTTTTCCCGTTTTTGCAACAGTGTTCATTGGTGCGACGCTCGTATTGGTTGTAGCGTGATGTTATATAGCTTATAGCATTAATTTTTCTAATCTGTCCAGTAGTTTTGGAGTCTATTCATTTCAAACAAACAAATGTTCCCTCTTCATAATATTAGTGTAGTTTAATACAACTGCTGTAGAAACTATTACTTCTATTTCAAATTCCCGTTAACTTAATAATCTAATCATATAATTATCTTTTGTAATATTGATCTAGACAATACAGTAACAATAGTACCTACTTAATATGTGATCATCAGATGGCGCCTCTTTTGATTTCATCATAATCGGTGCTGGGTCTGCAGGCAGCGTGATAGCCAATAGACTCACAGAGATTGAAGATGCCACAGTTTTATTAGTAGAAGCAGGCGGAGATCCTCCTACAGAATCTGTGGTAAGTACTGTGTATCTATATTGAGGTACTAGCTTTTGCCCGCGACTTCGTCCGCGTGGGTTTCGTACTTTCCTCAAATAAATTTAACACCCACCCCACCTCCCCTGAAAGGTATTTCGAAAATTATTGATTACGATCTTTATACTTATTTTATTTAAAGAAATAAGTATTCGGGCCAATATTTTAGTTAAACTACCTAAGATGTTTTCAAATAAACTATCCTCCCTTTTCATCACGACAGGGCTTGTTTTTGCATTTGGTACGTTTCCATTTTTATGATATAAAGATTATTTATACCCATTTTCGTGTTAATGGAAGTTGAAGTTTCTACTCCTTAAACTTTATTACCCTTTTCCACCCCGGTAGGAGTCGAATAAGTAAACCCTAAAACTCATACTTTTTTATTTTAAGTAAGTATAGTAAACCCCTAAAAGTGACAATCTTTATTATTTACTGAGGCAAATGTTGAAAAGTTTCAAGTTTCTTAACCAAAGGAATAAGACCACCTTTTCACCTTCACAGTTTTTATCCCCATAGGGGCGAAATATTGAAAACATGTTTGGGACGTTTCCATTTCTTGACTCAAAGATTATTTATACCAATTTCCCATTGAATCAAGCCACGCAATAAAATACTCCTCTGTGATATGGACTACCCCCGTTCACCCCGTTAGGGTTAGATTTTCGAAAAACCCAGTCACACTTTTTTATTTATTTTGGTCTTAACTATACATATTGAGTTCCGAGTTTATATTATTGGACCGCGCGATAAAATTCTTCCATACAAACTGACACCCTCAATCTCCCTTTAGAGCAGAAAAACATAAAATGACAAACTATAATTTACTTAGATAAGTATTTGTGCCAAGTTTGAAGCTTAAATTTATTCATACCATTTTTTTGGAGTAAATCAAGCTACGCACTATAAGGCCTTAAAATCGAATTACCACTTTTTTACCCGTCCGGGGTCTACTTTCGAAAGACCCATTTCTTATTACTTACTTAGGCAAATATTCCTTCCAAGTTTCAAGTTTATTAACCAAATGAATAAGATTTTTCGTATAAAGTTTTTCCCCACTTTTCACCCCACACAAGAGGAATTTTGAAAAATGTTTGGGATGTGTTCATAACTTGACTCAAAGATTATGTCCAACAATTTTCGAGTTAATCAAGCCACGCAGTAAAATGGAAAATTAACTACTCATTTTCACAGCGTCAGAGGTAGATTTTCGCAAAACCCTGATACATGTTATTCTTTACTTTTGGTCTTAAGTATAAATACTGAGTTTCGACTTAATCGGAGACCGCACGTTAAAATTCTTCCATACAAATGTTGACACCCCCTAATCGCCCTTTAGGGGGTAGTTTAGAAAAGCAAAAAATGCCAAAATTCATAATTTACTTAGATAAGTATTCATGCCAAGTTTCAAGTATATTAACCAAATGAATAAGATTTTTCATATAAGCTGTATCCCCACTTTTCACCCCCACAGGGGTGGAATTTTGAAAAATCGTTCGGAATGAGTTCATTACTTGACTCACAGATTATTTATACCAATTTTCGAGTTAATTAAGCCAGGCAGTAAAATTTGCCCTGTAAAATTAACCACCCCTTTTCTCCCCGTTAGGGGTAGATTTTCGAAAAACCCTGATAAACGTAATTCTTTATTTTTGGTATTAAGTATAAATACTGAGTTTAGAGTTAATCGGACCGTGCACTAAAATTCTTCCATACAAATTTTGACACCCCCCCATCCCCCTTTAGAAGGTATTTTAGAAAAAAAAAAAAGACCAATTTTCATAATTTACTTAGATAAGTTTTCGTGCCAAGTTTCAAGTTTATTAACCCAAGGAATAAGATTTTTCATATAAGCTGTATCCCCACTTTTCACCCCCACAGGGGTGGAATTTTGAAAAATCGTTTGGAATGTGTTCATTACTTGACTCACAGATTATTTATACCAATTTTCGAGTTAATTAAGTCAGGCAGTAAAATTTGCCCTGTAAAATTAACTACCCCTTTTCTCCCCGTTAGGGGTAGATTTTCGAAAAACCCTGATACACGTAATTCTTTATTTTTGGTATTAAGTATAAATACTGAGTTTAGAGTTAATCGGACCGTGCACTAAAATTCTTCCATACAAATTTTGACACCCCCCCATCCCCCTTTAGAAGGTAGTTTAGAAAAACAAAAAAAGACCAATTTTCATAATTTACTTAGATAAGTTTTCGTGCCAAGTTTCAAGTTTATTAACCCAAGGAATAAGAGTTTTCATACAAACTTTCATCCCCTATTTAACTCCCTTAGGGGTTGAATTTCGAAAATTCCTTCCTTATTCCTCGTCTACATTAGAAAGAAAACCTCTGTGCAAAATTTCAGTTTTCTAGGTCCAAGGGTTTAGGCTGGGCGTTGATGAGTCAGTCAGTCAGTCAGGACTTCTCTTTTTATACAGGGTGCAATTGAAATCATGGGCATTATTTTAACCTAAGGTACTACTTATGATACTAATTGCATTAGGGCTACTATTACGCAAATCAAAAATATTATTAATGCAAGTATGGAAAACCTTAAAATGTAGTAAGTCATACAAAGTATCAAATTAGTTGCGCTTCTCGATAGCAAATGCGTAGGTACACTACGCCGTACGCGCGTCATTGGGCGTGAATTCTTTGACCCCGCCCGACTCACGTGACATTCGTGAGTTGCCAATGAATTGATTCATAATAAATTCCAATTTTCCCTTCGTACTTTGCCGGCTTAGGACGGTCAAAACTACGTCAACTAACATACATTAAAAAAAAACATTTACGTACCTAGCTTGTGGATTGTTTTGAAAAAACCTTATTTGTCGGTAAAGTGACAGAGGGTAAACGGGTGCTCTTCCACGAGCTTGTGCATGTGCTGGCACGTGAAAAGACGAAAAATCCAACAGGTTCTGAGTGGTTCTGGTGGAATGAGACCCCGTGAAGGAATAGGGTCGTTCGGGTAGCGCCGATGGAACATTTCACGAGTTCATACTAAATTTCTTGTGCGATCGTAAATTACAACCATTTGTGGGTATTGTTGGTTGGTGTACCTAGCCTGCACATTACGCGGTCGAGGCATCGTGTACACAAACACACCCACAACACACAACTACTACACTAACACTTAATACACTGCAATCCAAGCACCGTATGACGCGAGCGGCGAGTACGGCGATTACGTCACGGGATCAATAAATCAATTACGCGTCAATGCACCTGCGCAGTCGTTATGACACTGGTTCCGGGTTCGTGACTTCGTGTTGCGGCGGGAAGCATACCCCGCGCGGGGGTGATATTCGTATTTTTGCGAGTGAGGGAGTGGGACGGAGAGAGTTCAGGGAATCCCGCCGGACGGAATGTCTTGTAGCCCATTGTTATTATTACTTGTAAGGAAAAACCCGCGCGCGCGCAGGTGATGTTTGTTTACATTTCGCTTTGCGCTGTACTGCGCTTTAAGATTTTGATATTTCAACAATTATTGGCGTTAACGAAGTATTTTGTTTTAATTACTTTAAGTGTTTATTTGCAATAATAAGCCTTGTGCAATTTGACTTACTACATTTTTAAGGTTTTCCTTACTTGCATTAATAATATTTTTGATTTGCGTGTTAATAGCCCTAATGCAGTCAGTATCGTGAGTAGTGCCTTAGGTTAAAATAATGCCCATGACTTCGATTCCACCCTGTATACAGAGTTGATACGACCGAGGGGCATTAAATTACACTACGTATACTATACGTGTTTAGTATTAATTCGATAAGGTATAAAAATAAAAAGCGCCAAAAATGAGAATTTTTTTTTTTTCAAACAAACTAAATAGCTTACAAATCAGAGTAAAACGCAACCACCCTTTGTAAGTAAAGGAAAAACCCAAATTTCATAGAAACTTGGACCTGGCGACTGACCTTACAAAGTGGCAACGTCACACGCGCGCCGGGGCGCGGCATGTGTTATTTCGTGTCGAAGCGGGCGGCCGGCGGTGGCGCGGGCGGCGGCTTATGCCTCCGCTCGCGCTGGCTGTTATGTTAGATAGTTTTGAAGTACGCCGACAACAAAAACACTAAATTTTTAAATTCTCTATGTGTCCTCCATTCACATTAATGCACAAATTATACCGACGGAGAATATTGTTATTTAGTTTTGTAATTAAATCACTGTCCGTCGCTAAGCACTTTAATTTATGAAATACTAAAATAATCCTGTTTTTTAGTTCAACAATTGTATTTACCTCGGAGGCATACACTTCACCCTTAATGTACCCCCACAAAAAGAAATCCATGGGAGTGAGGTCCGGAGATCGTGGTGGCCACCGAACAGGTCCGAATCGACCGATCCATTGCTGCTCAAACATTTCTGTGAGCCGCTCCCTGGAAGCCATCACAGAATGTGGAGGCGCACCGTCCAGCTGGTACCACAACTTGCGATGAACGGCTAAAGGTAGTTGGTCAGTGTACTCGGCCACAGGACCACTTAATAAATCTAAAAATTTCACCGCTGTAAGGGTGCCGTCAATAAAAACAGGGCCGATAATATTATTATTATGGATACCAGCCCACACATTGAGAGAAAATCTGTACTGGTGTTCAGATTCTCGAAACACGTGTGGATTTCCCAAACTCCAGTACCGGAGGTTTTGCCGATTCCAGATGCCGTTCCGAGTAAAAGTACACTCATCGGTCCATATTACATTTGTTAAGAAATGGCGGTCTTCGGATGTTTTATTTAATAGCCATTGGCAGTAACTGTTCCTGATCGGTAAGTCTCTCGATAACAAAGCTTGCACCTTCCGATATTTATAAGGTTTGCGTTTGTTACGTTTTAGAACCTTGTGGATGGTTCTATGGCAACATCTAAACTGCCGGGCGGCTCTGTGGAGACTCGTTGTCGGGTTGCGGGAAAAATGATCTAATATTCGTTCGTCCCATGCAGCGGGTATTTGCCGCGGTGGCACTCCCTCCTGTTGCGGCACTACACGTTTATTGTCCCGTAATCTTTGTACTGCCAACTGTATGGTGCGGGCGTTCCTAGGGCAATTGCGGCTGTCACCATACCTTTCTCTGTATGTTCGCAGAGCTAATGCTGCGTTTCCACGGCATTCACCGTAAATTAAAATCATGTCAGTGTATTCTGACGCCGTGTAAGTTAGACGAGGCATTGTTGAACACTTTAATTAGGTATACACAACCAAAGTTTAATTACGTGTCCTATCACAATAAAAAACAGTAAATCACAAAAAAAAACACTAACACTAAATAATTATAATAGCAAGTTACGTGTCTTGTCACAATAAAAAAAAAGAAAGAAGTGTCCTATTCACAATAACAAAACAAAATCACAATTGTCAGCGCACGAGTTCGACAAAACAATAGCGACACAGGACTTCCGTGTTACGTAACGTACATACGTCCCGGAAGGATAGCGTTGGCGCACTGAAAAACCAAGTTTTTTAGTTTTTAGAGGCCCCCCTCGCAAGGACCAAAGATGCAATAGCAACACACTGACCTATTTCTATTTCTTTTACGCGCGTGATGTTTTGCTAATGGGATTGTCACTTTCTGTTGTAGGACGTATTTGCTTATGACTTGCGTAAGAGCGGCAACAACGTATCGTAGATTTATCGTTTTAAGGTGCATGACCTATGCCTATAGACATAATCAGCTGTTAGGAAAAATACATCATGTTCAAACGGGCCAAAAACTTAAAAAATCATTTGCGACTAAACTATTGTTTCAATTTAAATGATATTTGGTACAGAGCTTGAAAATGGTACCTAGTATAAGCAGTTTAAAGGAAAGCCTTTCTGTCGTATCAACTTTGTATATAGATTAAAAAGATTAAATTAGTAACTATTACTAATAATTACGAAGTGGTAATAATCACAGAGCATGGAATCGCCGTCCGCTGGTAATAGCGCTGCGAGTAATTAAATTCGTAGCGTCAAAAGTGCGTTGAGCGTGCAACTTCTGTTACAGACGCTATTCAAAGCCGTCAGATTTCTATACGTCATTTGAGCCGCAGTGCCAGTATACAGTTATACACTCGGTTTGTATGGAAAGTGTTGACAATGGTGCTTCTAGCAGCGGCCGCCAAAGCGTCTCTGTGCTATGTGGTTTTGCATGAAAGTTTTCACGCTTTTATTAATCAGATTATCTAGTCGTTTTCAACAAGCTAAGGGTATAAATTCCTCAATAGGAGGCTTATTTTTCAGTAGAAATCCAATAGGCAACGTTCCAGACTTGTCAGTGGTAAATTTCAGACACGACTAAATTTACATATTTATGAACTTATATTTAATTAAACATTTATTAGGAATATTAATTGTCGTCAAGACCGAAGAGGGCTTGTTTTTGAACAATTCTAAAGAAATCTTGTAGTCGTTCCGTTATTCAGAATTGATGTGTTTCTGTCTACCAATATTGTCTGTATACTTGTACAGATTATCGAGAACGCGATCCAGAACGAATATTACGCTATGATTGGCATAGTAGGTCGTTTATGTTAATCGATTCGAATTAACTGCCAGACATTGCTTCGGGTAAATCAAACACCTAGTGATTTAATATGAAAAATAATAATAATAATTTTTAATTATTAATTTCAAGGCAAAAATATGAATGTTGTGTATAATAGTAAACAAAAAATAAATTATAAATGTCAATATTAGAAAAATAAATGAAAAAATAAAATGCATCAAAATCTATGTCAATATAAATTCTTCTGTCAGAAATTCATTAGTATTATAGTAAGCTTTGTCTTTAGTTTATTTTTCAAATGTACATTATTTAGTGCTCTCCGACTTTTAGGTAACTTATTAAAAATAATGGGAGCCATGCAAAAAACACTTTTGCGCATAAGTGCCGTCCTACTCCTGTGCAGACAGAGCTGACTTTGATCACGCCTGTTTCTTGAAAATTTATCTGCCATTCGCGAAAATAGATTAAAATTACTTCTTACAAACATTACTGTTTCTAAAATATACAGTGATGTCAATGTCAAAATTTTATAACGAATAAAATAGAGCTTACAACAGAAGATAACACTGTATCTGAGAACAGATTCAGTTAGCCCGCAGTAAGCAGTTAATAATGCATCTATGTTAACGGTGCGTGACAGAATATACAAGGTGTATGCACTACTGCTTATCCTTTTAGTCAGAGCCTCTACATGCACCTTCTAATTTAAATTTCAATCTATTGTTAGTCCTAGAAACTTAGTTGTATTAACTTTGTCAATTATATTGTCATTGTACGTTATGTCAAGATTAGAAAAAGTCAACGCGCGATGGCAAAAATATATAATTACACTTTTATTTAAATTATTATTGTCTAACCATTCTAAAGTTTCTTTGAATGTATTTTTTATCTCTTTGATTACACGGTATCGTTATTGTACTGTCATGCGCTAATAGTGTCATCGGATGTTTCATTACCCCTGGAAATTCATTAATATAAAGTGTAATAAGCGGTGGACCTAGTACACTTCCTTGTGGAACTCCGTTCTCATATAACGTCACGTTCATGTTGATAGAAATATTTCTTCTCTTTTGGTGCATGTGCATAAGAACCATGATATATATTATACAATACTAGCTGACACCGCAAACGTCGTTTTGCAAAAAAAAAAAATAGATAGTAGCCGATTCTCAGCCTACCAGATATGCACACGAAATTCCATACAAATCGGTCCAGCCGTTTCGGAGGAGTCTGGTAACTAACACTGTGACACGAGAACTTTATTTATTAGACGATTTTAAAGATACTAAACTAACAAAATGAAATATGCTTTGAGGTATTACTTCGATCAATATCTTGGCGTACACGAGAGAATGTCAGGATGAAACTGTCCATACAATAAATTGGTCAAAATATTTTTGAGAGTATTTTCTATGAAATGGAAGGGTATTTAGGAGCAATCAAGAACTATAATGACAAAGTAGCCGAATATTTTAATTCTTTTGGAGAACATGGTAGGTAATAATTTTGTCCTTGATACAAATGGTGATCAACCTCTCAGCTGAGAGGTTGAGAAATTGTAGTTAAACATTCTGAATAGCTATTCAGAATGTTTAACTACAATTTCTGAAGGTACATACGATAGAGTATTGCGTCATTCTTGCGTCCGATTACAACCAACCAGACCTGTTCGTACCAAAATGTATTATTAGTAACCAAAATACTTTTTGGTAATGTTACGCTTTATGTATGATGGTTTCAGGGTATCACCACGTTGGAACAGAACCGATAGAAAGAAAAGAAAGAAAGAAAGAAAAAGTACACACATCAAAAGTGTCTAGGGATCAAGCATTTTTATGCGGATTTCTTGAGATTGAGATGTGGCTTTGTAATAAATTTATGATTTTATAAATTTATATGGATCCTTTTTGGTGCATTTCATAATTTGAATCAGGAACTGTGAATCAAATTCGAGTAAAAGATGAAAATCAGCTGTCAATATTTTCCCTATAAAAACATACAACGCATTGAAGACATTATTAGTGCTACTGTTTCCCTACTACTGATTAAAACCAACGTTATTATGGAGCGGCGACGTCATTTAAGCAGGGAAGAAATGCTCAGAGCCGTGGGAATGATAGAAGCTGGTTCCCGGCAACGTACTGTGGCTTTAGCTCTGAATACAAGTCAGAGTGTTATCAGTCGACTTTGGACACGTTACCGAAGCACTGGTACCGTGGCTGAGCGCCATGGAGGACGGTATCGCTGCACCACACGGAGACAAGACCGATACATTCAAATCTTATCTCGAAGAGCTCCAACAATAACCGCCATGATGTTAGCCGTGAGGCTTCATCACTCTTCAGGGAACTTAATTAGCGACCAGTCAGAAACCGCTTGCATGAAGTGAACCTTCATTCCCGAAGACCGCTACGGGTACCACCTATAGCAATGCACAATCGTAGGATTCGATATCAATGGGCTCTTGAACACAGAAATTGGGCAGAAGAACAATGGCGTTTCGTGTGCTTTTCTGATGAGTCTCGTTTTGGTATGACACCGGATACAAGACGTATACGACACTGGAGAACCCCTGGACGCCAACAGCGATTAAAATCCTGCCAGGAAGTCCATCCTTATAGTGGTGGAACCATCATGGTATGGGCGGGTATTTGGATCGGCGGAAGAACTGAGTTGATTTGGATCAGAGGCAACCTCAACGCTCAAATTTATGCTGAGACGATTGTATCAGACGTCATCGTTCCTCTACAAGTGCAAATCGGTCCCTTATTTCAGTTAATGCATGATAATGCACGACCGCACACCGCAAGAGTTGTAAGACAGACTCTCGCCGCAGCTAACATCAATGTCCTGCCCTGGCCTGCTCAGTCGCCAGACTTGAACCCGATTGAGCATGCATGGGATATGCTACAGAGAAGAGCTCTGCCGAATATGGAGGGTATTCAGTCGCAAGAAGACCTTTTTTTGTTGTTGCAACGAACATGGGCGGCCATTCCACAGCGTGATTTGGATGAACTCATTTTGAGTATGCCAAACCGATGTTCTTGTGTTGTTAGTGTTCGCGGTAGAAACACGGATTATTAATTGTTTAAGTTACCCAATAAAATTTTAGAGAAAACTGTTATTTCAGTCTTTTTTTCGAACTTTTGTGTTAGTGGTTCAAATGTCAAAAATCCCTTTATTAGGAAAATGGCAAATTTCTTTGTTAATGCAAAGGTGACTTGGTTTATCGTTACTGTGACAAACGAAAACACTTTATTTGATGAATCCTTAAAGAAAATTTTAATTAATATCAATCAGGAGAAAAGTTATTGCAAAAATATATGTTGATCCCTAGACACTTTTGATGTGTGTATTTATTGCGACTCGAACAGGACGATCACAAACTAAACTAAACACAGTCTAAATTAAAATACCAAAATAAAAACTATAAAAATTAAAAAAGTAACAAAAAGAAAAATGAAACAGAAAGTCCTATACGGGGCCAAAAGGCTCCTATCTCAGCATGATGCTGCGATATTTAAAAATAAATTTCGCAGCGCTGGTATTCTGATAGGGCCCGCTGTAATGTCACGGGCAGTTACAGAAATAAAAAAATAATACATAAAATACGTAAATTACGTAAAATACTATCAAATAAAATATATCCGCGCCAGTCTTACGTCTATATATTTTTTTTGAGGTTACCCTCATTACTTGTCTATGCCTTGAGTGTCATGTCATACAATAAAGACACTCTCTGGCATTACTGTGACAAGCAAAAGGTCGCAGGCGCCGACCTTTTAGTGAAAATTAATAATTATCACATTACGGCTGTTTATTGGAACAGTATGCAGTGGATAAACATTATAAGTGTAACTAGGTATTCAATTATCGACATGGATGTAATGGAGAAATAGAAATAAAATAATGATGACTTTGACAAGAAACAAGTGGCGGACAACGAAACAAAACATTGAGTAGGCCAGCATTAATAATCAAATTAATAACAACAAAAAAAAAAGTAAAAGTGTGGAATATGCAAAATTAATTTATCATCAAACATGTAGGTTCTCGAACACAAAACAAAAACAAGATGCGAAACAACTACTAGGGCCAAACTGTTGTAGATTCCAATCTGTGTATTTAAGGATTGCAAAGACTGAGAGAAGCTGATGTCAGTGTGATGCCTACGATTGTTTGCGCTAACACGAATGCTGTAAAACTCATGATAGAAAAGAAAATTTCTGGTGTTATCAAGAAAGAATACTATTTTCCAAACACTTGCAGTATCAACAGAAATTATTGTACACACGGCTACACATCAAGCTATACATTTCCAGTTTCAGCTGACCTCGCATTGTATAGGTTTTTTGTACAATCAGAAATCGCCTTATACTCAAAATCAAAATCAAAAGTCATTTATTCAAACTAGGCTGAGAATCAGCACTTTTCGAACGTCAAAAATTACAAAAGACAGTCCCCCCAAAACGCCCGCCCTTCACCACTTCCTAGTGCTTTCGCTGGGGAGAAGAAGTGGCGCAACAAACTCTCCACAGCACAGCTGTCTGTTCAGTTAGAAAATACTTGATTGTATACAATACTAAGTAGGTATGCAAAGTAATTGACGTTACCTACAGGACACAGAACATTAAATTATTTGCCATATGTCAGCTTGCCACGCCAATATATCCACAAATACAATAGAAACAATACATACTCAAGCAAAAAAAAAATCATCATTAAAAATGTAAACAAAAACTTACTACTTAAATAAAAGCCTCCAGGTATAAAGGGCGTGACAGCTTACATATTTATGCAATGCTGGGTTCAGTTCACATAGCTGTTACTTAAGTCACAAATGATGAACTAGGACCATCGACGTAAAATAAATAATAAAAAAAAAAGTTATTACTAATAACAACAGTAAAACCAGTAAGACGACCAGTTACCACAAGCAGCACCCGTTCACGAGCATAACGCAAAGATCAGCCATCACTCCCCTCGCCTCTCCTAGAATATCGCTAGTCCATAAACAGACACATTGTAGAAACGTTTTTAATTTCGTCACATTTCGTTTTATTTCTTCGTGCTACATCTATCTATACATATAATAAAATTGTAGAACAGTGGTGTCTGTACAATGGATATATATATAAAAAAAAAGTAGCAGGGGTTGTTATTATATCGATGCCGAACCCGAAATTGTAATTATTATTTTTTTTGTGTTTGTCTGTGTGTTTGTGCACGCTAATCTTCGGAACTACTGGACGGATTTGAATGATTTTTTTTTTTGTTGTAAAGGTATTAAGTCTGGGCAACATATAGGCTAATTTATTTTGGAAAATGGAACACCTGATGCAGAACAGCAACAGACCAGCTAAAGTATAAGAGATACAAAAATGGTACAATAGCAAAAATTGTTTCACGTGATGAGCATTTTCTGCTGAGAGAATGAATTTGAAGATCTGGAACACCTTTTGTGGAACTCCAAGAGCCCAGCTACACCATAACACATATAGGAATGACGTATTAGCAAAAGCTGTTCGATCTGATGGGCATTTCCTGTTGACTTACAAAAATGAAAGATCTGGAACGTCTCGAATCGTCTCGCGCATCCCGTTGTTTTCTCGACCCCGGGCTCTTAGAATTCGACATCAGAGGTTTCAGATCTTCGATTTTGACGACCCCGTTGTCGCTGGCATAAGCAACAGGATCCGCGTACGAAGTCGCGGGCAGAAGCTAGTTAATTCATAGTTATAATTGTACTCACCACGAGCTCTCACACACAATCTTTTTCTCTAACCCTATTCTTAGAAATAACTACAAAAATATCAATTTCCTTGAAGCTTATCACTTTTGTGCAAGTCTGTATATTTTTATTTCTTTGTTCTTTCTGATAGCCCAATATTTGGTAACTTAATAATTTTCAAACTTTTTTTTGTCAACCTATTTCAGATACCAGCATTGTTTCTCTTCTTAAAGAACATATCAGTTGATTGGAACTACGAAACAGAAGACGATGGTTACAGCCAACAGTTTCACAAAAACGGTGGAGTAGAACTGACAAGAGGAAAAATGCTTGGGGGCTCAAGTTCTATTAACTTCATGGCTTACACGAGAGGGAATCCTCGTGATTGTGACAACTGGGCGAAGATGACTGGTGACGAATCATGGAACTGGGAACACGTACTTCCATATTTTATAAAAAGTGAAAGGCTAGTCGACCCTATCCTTCTTTATTCCGATGCAGGCGCTTTTCATGGTACTGATGGGTATTTAGGAACTACCAGATACTATAAAGATGAGGTTCTAAAGTACTTTGAAGCTTTCAAAGAAGTTGGTCATGACAATGTTTTGGACACGAATGGTGATACTCCTCTTGGGTACACTGAAAGTATATTTACCATTGCTGATAGTGTGAGACAAAGCACTGCTCAGTCATTTTTGCATCCTATCAAAAACAGACCCAATTTATTTAAGCTGAAAAACACACTGGTATCTAAAATCCTCTTTGATGACGACAAGAACGCTATTGGTGTTGAAGCTATCTTAGGAAATAATAAAACTGTCTTCTATAAAGCTAACAAAGAAGTGATAGTATCGGCAGGAGCTATTAATACCCCGCAGCTATTAATGCTGTCTGGAGTAGGTCCAGAAGATCATTTACTGAATCACAACATAAAAGTACTTTCTGATCTCCCTGTCGGTCAAGATTTACAAGACCATGTTATAGTTATTAAGACTCACACAATGGGAAAATCATCTCCGTCTAAGCCAATGGATCCCACTAAATTTCCAAATCCGGCCATAGTGGGGTATACCACCCTAAACAAAAGTCAAGACAATCTAGATTATCAAAACCTTTAATTTTTTATTGAACGACCCCACTCAATTGATATACTTTTGTTCTGTCTTCTTTTCCTTTTTAGATGAAATATGTAATACCTTGTATAACGGTAGTATTGGAAAACAAGTTATGATCACCTTGAATGTTTTATTATACCCTGAGTCTCGTGGAAAAATCTTATTGAGAAGCAGAGATCCCAAAGAACAGCCAGTGATATACACTGGCTATTATTCTAACGATGAAGATTTAGACAAGCATGCGATGTGTATACAAGATTTTTTGAAAGTTCAAGATACAGAGTTTTTTAACAGTGCTCAAGCTAAACTGATTATTCCTGAAGCTTGTGGTTGTGGAGATTTGTATTCCACCCATGAATATTGGAAATGCTATGCGCTGTGTATGATGGTGTCAGGATACCATTACTGTGCTTCCTGTCCTATGGGGGTTGTAGTCGACTCTCGTCTCAATGTGTTTGGGGTTCAGAGGCTAAGGATTGCAGATGCTAGTGTCATGCCAAAGATAACTGGAGCCAATATCAATGCTGCGACTATTATGATAGCAGAAAAAGCGGCTGATTTTATCAAAGAAGACAATCACTTTGTTTAAAGATATATGCTTGGATGGTTTTTTGAGACTATTTGTGTTAATGTATGTTTAAAATTAAAAAATATATTCACCGTTTTTAAGAATTGTTTTCTTTAAATTATTTTTAAGACACGATAAAATTCTCCTCAATCTAGATTTCTGAGATCATTGAAAAGATAACTTTTGTAGGTCGGTATAGTAAGAGTAAAAAGTTAAATTAAAATGATTTAGTGCACGACTGTACGTCAAGATATTTTTAATTGTCATAATAGTCAGTAAAACATAACATTATCAGCCAAAAATGTTTGTGATATAACGTGGTTATTTACTTTGCAGAGCAGCGATAAGATTTTTATAGAAGCATGAGCATATAGCACACATACGCATCGTCTCGGATGGTACCGAGAGCTCCTGCGCTTACACACACATCCACAGCTACCGCACGAAATGCTCGCGTCGCTTCATGAGATAAAAATACTGTAACATGTTATTTAATATTTCAACGGGAATAAAACAGGCTAAATCTTCACAATTTTACTCTTTTATAATAATTATTAGTAAGAGAAGAAAACAAATTATTTATATATTTTACATATATTTTTTTGCGTGATACACAGCTTAATCCTGGCTCTTGTGATACTGAAACTCCTCGCTCAGTATAATAAATAAATAATATTAATAAATAAATAATATAATTAAAAAAATACATCACATTCGCAAGAGACAGTCTTTTGAAGACCTATAACAATAAGAGGAGCCCATGAAACACAAGTGACAAATTGTATTATATTTTTAAAGCAACAGCTAAGCTATACCCATAGCAACGATCAACGTTTATTTATTTACTTTCCCTTTCTTTATCTTTTGTTGATGGTAGAAGGAGGAAGTCCGAGTTTTCAATGGAATAAATTTAAAAGAATTTTCGAAATACTTTCTAAACACTCAGCTGGCAAAAACAATTGTTAAAAAAATAGTGGGGGAAAATTGTTGGGCAATTCAGAGAATAGATCTATTATTTTTCATTAAAGTTTTTTTTTGCAAGTCGCTTTATGGCCTTTTATTTTACATAATGCCTGTTGGAATAACAGCTTTAATTTGTTTAATGAAGTGTTATAAAGGAGACTGGACGAAATTGTATAGGGAGGGTCTGCCTTTACGACCCGTCCGACTGTCCACCCTGTAAATTATAAAAATATTTTTTTCTGAAAATTGCCGGGCCACATGGCGATGTCACTTTGCTCAAAGGTAAAGATGAGGTTTCCTTACACAAATATTACAACCATATGGTTGAAAACGAAAACGACGATGGGAACGATGGTCGAAAGTGGTTCATGGATGATTAGCGATATCGCTCCTATATCATAATTAAAAGTTATGATTTAATAAAAAATCTACATAGTATCTTCCTGCTATAATAAAAACTAGTTACGACATCTGATGTGGAACAGTCTGTGTTAGTTTCAATTACAATATTACTCTAGGATATTTGGTAGTTCTGTTCTTATTAAACAAGAAATAAATAATCTAAATTATTATTTAAGTAGTTCAGCATTAGTTTCATTATAATCATTAGGACAACTATTGAATCATTAGCGGAGTGGTGGTCAAGTGGTAACTGCCACAACTTACGAGTTGTAGGTTCAAACCCAGACAGGCGTTTTACTTTTTGTAAATTATATCATACTTACTACTCTCAAAACGGTGAAAGAAAACTTCGTGAGGAAACTGGCATGTCCTAGAACCAAACATTTGAAGACATGTGACATCTACCAACCTGCCCTGGCCCGCGTGGTGGATTGCGGCCACAGATAGACAGATCTAGATAACGCAAGTATCACGAACTGTATGAAAACCAAGCGTGCCATTTTTTTGACTACCTACTATGACGTCACAAGCGCTCTTTCTCACTCACGCTCACCCAGCCAGCAATACACAGGACTGAGCGCGAAAGTGGCGGCTTACGATTTTTGAACGTAAGTTGGTGCGATTTTTGGCAAGCGAAGTAGTTGCTCTTGCGTTATCTAGGTGTATCTACATCTGTGATTGCGGCCCACTTCCCCTCTCATCGGGAAGAGGCCTGTGACCTAGTAGTGGGAACATTATTGACTGATTATGCTATGCTTATGATAACTTAAGCAAAGTATAATCAGCCAAAATCACGAAATCAATAGTGCGATTTCGTGTTATATGATTAAATAATAGTATTTAATCTTATAAGACGGAATCGCACTATTAATTTTGTAATTTCACCAAAAATAGGTACAGACGCCAGCAGGTCAACCTACCCTAATCTGTCAAATTTCTTTGATAGATTTTCAACTTTAGGACAAAGAAATAAGGTTCATATTAAATTGGGAAAATCTGACAGATTGGGGTAGCTTGATGTGCTGGCCTCTGTACACCAGAAATTCTATCCTTTTAGGTCTTTTCCCCCAAACGAATCTTGGCCCCAAAAAAACTAACACCGAAAAAAAATATGGCAGACAATAATAATCATAAACAGTTATGACGCTAATCCGGGGTACCAGGGACGCATATTAACATGGAACTATTCCCGTCACGTCTGTAGAAGGTTATTGAAGGAGCACACAATGTCACGCGCTCACAAACTTCCTACTTTTTGCTTACTTGCAAACGCTTGAATAAGGGCCCTGATGTATTGGCGCAGTACGGTGTGGTGTTGGTATTTTTACTGGCAAAGCAACAATATAATGCTACAAGGTATACTATCTAGTGCTTTCTTTAATCCAGACTTGGTTAAAATTCAGTTGCAGTAGGTTATAATAAGCTATCTCTAGGTATTTGTTACGTTATCATTGCATTATATTATATGTGAGGATCGCTCGTCAAATAGGTACATTGTTTACAGTCGTTAATTTAGTGCCAATTAAATTAAACTACGTAGACACGTATGGGCAAAGGAAATAAGTTAAATTACAAGATAATAAGAGGAAATAAGTATTATTTTTAAATTATATGTCCATCATCTATGACGCTAACCTACGTAACTTTTAAGTAGCGTCAAGATCTCTCAGTTCATCATTCGATTATTCCGTTTATGCGCCTCAAAAAATCCAAGCTAAGGTGGCCATGCAAAAACGTATGTCCCAGAATCCATCCTTAGTTAGATAAGGGTGGATTCTCGTACATGCCTCCACCTTAAGGTGAAATTTTAGGAGTGGATACATAGAATAACTCTTACCAAAATGTCACAGCATTAATATTTCAATGACCGCTATTGAAGTACTAGTCCTGTGACATTCTGCATGGCTACTGATTTGAAATTGTAACATGTTTGTTTTATGAGTATCGTCGTGATTGGTAGGCCTCAACCCGTCAAGAGATCGCCAGGTAGATGCCATTTCTATAAGCGCTCAATGGTTTTGATGATTAAATTGTTGTCTTTTCTTATGAGCAGTCTTGATCTGCACACTAATTGCGTAACGCACGATCAATCATAATCTGAATCATTTTGAAACAGATTGCTAATCCATTGCTTCATATGTTCGGAAAATTTGTCGGCTTAGCAAAGTAAATAACGCAATGAATGTTGTTGAACTGTCAAAATGGAACGGATTGTGATTGATCGTATGTTACGCAATTAGGGTGCTGGACTTACTCAAAATAAATGAGCATAATTATGTGTAAAACGGCATTTAAATGACAAATTAGACAATGCAGTTATATTATTGTCCATTACTAGTATCGCCGTTAAATAATTTCTTGACTTTACAATCTGTTTTTTGGGATTCCGTACACAGAAGAGGCTTATCACTAAGGCTCCGCTGTCCGTCCATCCGTCTGTCTGTCTGTTTTTTATCAAGTGTTTACCAATAACGGTTCAAAAGATGCAGCCACAAGGCTAAACGGTAATTGGTAAAAGATTGAAATTTTCACAGAGTGTGTACTACTTAAGCCGCTATGAAAAAAAATAATAGAAATAAATAATAAGATTAAAACTTAAAACCCCATATAAGAAACTTAATTAAAACCTGATTACTAAAAAAATATATAATTTTAATTTAACGATATTCTTCTCATTTACATAAAAAATCACATAGAACCCTAAGTTTTACTACGTCACCCACGAGTATAAATATTATTTTGCAACCGAGTTTTCGCCAGTCGCATGTCTGTGTTGCAAAAGATACCTGTTATTTTTTCTCGTACAGATTAAGTTTTTGTATTCAAATAATACGTGAGAACCAAAATATCTATAATTAAAAGTAACGAAGATTACATAAATCTAACATAATAAAGGTAAGTTTTTATTTTATACTAGCTTTTGCCAGCGACTTCGTCCGCGTGGAATAATGACTTCCGGAAATTGAGGTACTAACTCTCATAGAGTTTAACCGATGTGCTCTTTCTTCTGCTGATTCTTGAGAACGCGTATTTCTCATTCAACGCGTTTTTCAAGACAATAGCGGGCGGACGCCGGCGTCCGCTTGGGGCTTGAATAACTAAAAATATATAACTACGTCTAATATATAAAATAATATATAATAAAACCTACTTCACTTAAAACTAAATACCTATAACTACTATAATTAATAAAACCTATACCTATAATTAATAAAAGTACCTACGCTTTTACCTACTTAATATTAAAAAAAAACTGAACATAAATTAACCAAAACTTACCTACTACTAACTAACTACTACTAACCTACTACTACTTCACCTAAAAAGAAATCCTGTTTTCCCAACATTTCCCTTCACTGCTCTGCTCCTATTGATCGTAGCGTGATGAAAAGTATACTATAAACCTGCCCTGGAGTATGAAGAACAATTGTACCAAGTTTCGTTGAAATCCGTCGAGTGGTTTTTGTTTCTATAACGAACATACAGACAGACAGACAGACAGACAGACAAAAATTTTACTGATTGCATTTTTGGCGTCAGTAACGATCACTAATCACCCGCTGATAGTTATTTTGGAAATATATTTCATGTACAGAATTGACCTCTCTACAGATTTATTATAAGTATAGATAAATATTATATACATGTCATTCAAACTCCTGACTGACTGATCTATCAACGCACAGCCTAAACCGCTGGTCCTAGAGACATAAAATTTGGAGGGTGTGTTCTTTGTGAAGAATAGGTATCCACTAAGAAAGAGTTTTTCGAAATTTCCCATCTAAGAGGGTGAATTGAAGTGAAGTGAAGTAGCGGGCAGAAGCTAGTCAATTATATAATAGTACAAAAGTGTGTTCGGTGTTAAACAGAGATAATTTAGGAAAGTGCATGAACAGTATTGCACGAATGTAATTTCATGCAAAAGAAAATATTACTTTTCAGAATATTCCAAAACTCCGTTATTCATTATTTGAGATGATTTCGAAACGGCCCTAAAAGCTTCAACTGTAAGAAATATCCAAAAATGAATGCATCTACAGCGATACTAGGAATCCAGAAGATACAAGGAGCCTTCAATATACTGGCTGCGTTACAGCTGACCGCATTTTTATGGCCGGAGCAGGCACAGGTTCAAGGTAACGTTCAAATTAGCTAGTTATTATAAACTGGTTTGATAAGCTAGAAACCAATTCATACTAAACATACATATTAGACATAGACAGACAGATCTGTTACCCTTTTACGTCATAACGGCTGAACGGATTTGAATGAAATATGGCTCACGGGCCCACGTGGTGGGTCACTCCCTTACACAGAGGAGGCCTGCGTCATTGCAGAGGGAACATGAAAGGGTCATTTGGCTAGTATTTTATATTTGCTCATCAGATGGCGCCAGTTTTGACTTCATCATAGTCGGTGCTGGGTCTGCAGGCAGCGTGATAGCCAATAGACTCACAGAGATTGAAGATGCCACAGTTTTACTAATAGAAGCAGGCGGAGATCCTCCAATAGAATCTGTGGTAAGTGCTGTGTTTAAATCAAATCAAATCAAATCAAAATATTTTTATTTCACATAAGCCTACAAGGGCACTTATGAAACGTCAGAAGCTAGGTGCACGGTTCCAATTGGTCGTTTCCTATGGAGAAGAACCGGCAAGAAACTCCACGGTTACTCTTTTAAAAATAATTGGCTTTTACAATGTTTTCTAATTACAGTAGGTATGGGAGAACAGCGTAGGCCTGTCAACAAGTGCTAGGTACTTGATAAAATAAAAAATGATCTACAGATCTAAAATCTACAGGGCCTACAAAGTCCTCACATTTACAAAATCAAAAACTCAAAAAAAGATAAATAAAATATAAAAACCTATTAAAACCAAGTGATCATAATTTCCATTACAACCACTAAAAAGAGTTGGAGGATTAGAATTGTCTCTATATAATGTCAAATAGTAAAAAGATTAAATGTCAAAGAAGTATGTAAAAATTAAATAAAAATCGTAATTTGAGAGCAGTTAATAGACGTTTATGTAGTTATGCCGTTAATGAGATGCCAGGGAAGCCACATGTGCAGAAGCAATTATTGCCAAACTACCTTGTCTTCAACGTAGTCTTTAATCTTATAATATGCTTTTTTGATAAGGACACGTTTGATGAGGGTTTTGAACTTTCCATCGCTAAGTTCTGTAACCGGCTTTGGCAACTTGTTATAAAAACGGATGCTATTTATATGAAAAGACTTGCTAGTTTTTGTTAATCTAAAGGACATGGACAAAAAAGTACATTCCATATACACAGACATAGTAAATAATATTGTATATTAAAAATAGAAAAATGAATTATTACGTAGTTTTTAACCTCTCTGAACTTGTCAGTTTTTATTTCAAAATATTTAGTAATGCAACGAATTCAGAGTATCATTTGTCAACGTCCGCCATAATGGACCATAGAGAAAGATAAAACTATTATTGGGCGTTCCACACCATGCATACTACTTGTAGACATGTGATATGGACGACAAAATACTCTTATTAGGAACGTTTTATTCATACGAAACTATCTTTATTGGTATATATATTGCATTTAATAAAATTATAATTTCATAATGTTGATGCGTAAGATATTTTTTTTATATTTCACATAAAAAATAAACTTAAAACGGAACGCGTTTGTTTGACAATGTGTCATTGTCTATGTCAAATGTCAAACTATTGTGAATAATGATTGCAGATTCTTCAATTCTGTAATGCGTATTGTGATTGTTTTTGCTATTATTATCTAATATTTTTGACCCCTGCTTATTTCTACGGACTGATACCTTCTACAACTCGATTACCTTGCTATTAACACTGCACACTGGACTCTGATTTGCATTGCGTTTCGGATTTGTTTTGTGGATCAATATGAGGTGCATCAACTGCGGAATAGCCATGCAAAGGTTGCAGAGGCATCTCATATCCTCGCTTTCTGCACATCATCAAACAAGACTTTCGCGTTGGATAACAAATGCTCAAACCCAGGTAAGAAGTTGGACTAGAAAAAACTTAATCTGATTTATTTTTATACAATATTGTGGTAGGTATGCGAAATTAACTTACAGTGCATCTTATTTTCAGTTAGGTACCTCTGGATACATTTATTTGTCATCCATGCTTATTATTATTAAATACCGAAGCTGGTGAACATGAGAGACTACTGGGGCACAACATGGTTTGCCTTGGTTGTGGCAAATCTGTGAGGAAAATAAGATACCATAATGTCAGTACGGAGTATCCATTGCTGGCTGTCCTATTATCATAAAATAGTAATTATGTGGTAAGCATTTTGTTTTTCATTATTATAAATATCTAGTTGTATTAACCTATAAAAACGAGTTTTCATCCTATGTACTTAGATGTGATTGTAATATCTGTGTTTTATATATTTTCCATCTTTATCATATACTTAGTACTGCTCATTTTACAATAACATAATACTTGAAAACATAAAGAGATGTTTATAAAAGATACCCTGTTAAAAAATTATATAAACATAAGCATTTATCTGTGTTTATTCTAACTGTGGTTTATTTTCAGCCCTCAAGAAACAACTTAATATGTTTGCCATGTGTGCAAGCAAATAGTCCAGAGGTGCATGACTCATCACGGGACATGCAGGAATTGGCTTTTGACAATGATGCAGCAGCCCCTAATGTTCAAGCTATTAGCCCACCAGAGCCACCACCGTTGCTGCCTGTTCAAAGAGGGCCACTTCAAATGGAAACTGATACCATATCATTACCTAATTATAAGCGAGCTCGATCACATCTTTTCACTGTATATTTCAACAATGCAAAAACAGAATTTTACATTTGGTATCGCATAATGTTACATTTGATAGACCTCCTTCGGTCTCTTTATTAACACTATTGCTGCATTGCTGTAATGTATGTTATCTAGGTAGGCATTTAGAATATTATTAGCTGCATCCCCAACCTATATGCCCCTGGCCAGCCCGGAGTATGATGTGAAAGAGTCCATATAAGACCATGTGCAGGGTGACCACGGGCTTTTTCCCCCAAACCCGGCGGCGCGCGCTTTACTATTAATTCCCCATTTGTTCATTTAATTTATAACACCTCAACTTTGTATTTTGTAAATTCATTATTTTGATTAAAAATATTCCTTTGTTAAACTTTTAACATCTTGATTATTCTTTCATTTTAATTCAAAATCCTAAAAATACAATGATTATAATATATCAAAATATTTTTACTTTTTTCTATAATAAATAAATAATATTTTTTACTCTTCTGTTTTATTTTGTGCTTCCCTTGTTTATTGAACTATTAAAAAAAATAATAGGGTAACTTGTAAAAATGTACCTACTTTAAAGAAAAACATTAGTTTCGAATATACCTACTTTATTAATATTGTTATATTTGTTATGACTGCTTCGTTGGTCCAGTGGTCACAAGCGCTACTGCTGAGCATGAGGTCCTGAATTCGATTCCCAGGTCGAGCAAAGTGATATTGGGTTTTGGTATTAGGAATTTCTCAGTAGCAGCCCGGAGTATGGATTTGTGCCCCGTTGATGGCAATAGACTCGCCCCCTATTACATGGTACTCAAAATAACTGGTGAAATCTGGGTGTACTATAGGTACACCTCTGCCTGACACTTCGCGGAATACAGGCGTGATGTTATGTTGTTTGTTATTATTGTTACATTTTTTGAGACTATTACCCAGTTTAATAATTGTTAGTCAATATGCCGTTAAAAATCCTTCATTAAGTTGGTCATTAGGTACTTTGTTTAAATGCTTAATAATACTAAAACCATATCAGTTATACGTAATAATTCCCAACTGTTCGCTACTATAAAGCATCTTTAAGTTTTTAAATAGTGAAATTATAATCTATACACCTTCTTGCTAGCGATCTGATTAAAAGGTTTAATGAAACTATTTTTGTCCAGTCTATTGTAATGACAAGTTCTCTGAGTTTTTTATTTATAGCAATTTAATGAGCCAATATTCACGAATATAAAACACCAAAAATCATTGGTGTATATTGAATTCGATAACTATGCCGACGTCCTTACAAAAATTGGCCATGTCCTTTAGGTATCACAATTTCATTTTTACTACGGGTATTTATATTATGGAAATCGCTTCTTATTTTAAAAAGTCCTAAGTTTTTGCGAACATACAAAATACTTTCTAAAATATAAAGAGAAGGCAGAGTTAGTATATCAATTTCTTTGAATTTGTTTCTAAGAGACTCGCGAGGACTCATTTTATAAATTGCGCGGATTGCCCTCTTTTGTAAAATGAAAATTGAATCTACGTCAGCTGCCGATCCCCACAGCAGAACACCATAAGACATAATACTGTGGAAATAAGCAAAGTATACTAACCTAGCTGTGGCTATATCTGTCAACTGCCTTATTTTCCTTACTGCATATGCAGCTGAACTTAATCTACCTGAAAGAGCTCTAATGTGTGCGCCCCATTGTAATTTTGAATCTAAAGTAATTCCCAGAAATACAGTTTCCGTAATAACATCTAGTTTTTTGCCATCAAGCTCTAAATTCAGACCCACTTGAGGTACATTTGGTAATGAGAACTTAAGACATTTCGTTTTGTTCGCATTAAGTAAAAGATTATTAGCTGCAAACCATTTCGAAAGAACAGCCAGACTATCGTTGACATTTAAAACATCCGTATCTTTTCTATCTATTTTAAAAATAAGGGAAGTGTCATCAGCGAATAAAATGATATCCGATAAGTTAGCCATCATGTAAGGAAGGTCATTAATATATACTAGGAATAGAAAAGGCCCAAGAATTGAGCCTTGAGGCACGCCCATCTTAACTAGAGACCCCGATGACGTCGCCCCGTTAAAGTTTACTTTTTGCTGCCTCTTTGACAGATATGAAAGAACAAGATCAGCAGCTTGTCCACGAATTCCGTAATAGTATAATTTACAGATCAGTGTATTATGGTCAACGCAGTCGAACGCTTTTGAGAGGTCACAGAAAATGCCAATTGCATCCTGGGACTTCTCCCAGGATTCCAAAATGTGACTGATGAGTTTTACTCCCGCGTCCATCGTCGACCTACCTTTCGTGAAACCAAACTGGTGACTATGTAAAATCCCATTTGAGTTAAAATGTGACAACATCTGGTCTAGCATGACTTATGGGGGATCAAACTTACTACCCGATTTGAAAATTAGTACTACTTTACTATGTTTCATTAAGTCAAGAAACGTACCGCTGTCTAGACATTGATTAAATATGCCTGTTAGGGCAGGGGCAATTGTGTCAATAATATCTCCAAGAACCCTAACAGAAATCCCCCATAAGTCTTCAGTATTTTTTATGTTAAGACTTTTAAATGCTTTTTTAATAGTGGCAATAGAAATGGGCTTGAATTCAAAAATTGGTATATCCTTATTAAAGTTTTCTTTAAGAAGAGATTCAGCTAATACAGGTGATGAGGGGAGTGATTTTGTAACCTCTATTGGGATGTTGGTAAAGAAATTTTCAAGTTAAACGTTATAGTATTAACAATGATTAAATCAGTAGCTATTACTACTAATTACGCAGTCGTAATAATCACAGAGCACGGAATTACCGCACCGGTAGCGAGAGAGCTGTGAGTACCTAATACAATTCGTGGCGTAAAAAGTACTTTGAGCTTATTACTTCTGTCATAGACGCCACTGAATGGCTTTATACGTCATCTGTGTCGTAGAAGGAGTGTACGGTGACACGCTTGGTTTGCACGGAAAGTGTTGACAATGCTGTCTCTAGCAGCGAGACGAGACGAGATGACTCCGAGGCATATAATAATATAATAATAATAATCTTTATTCGAGTATAAAGTAAAGTACAATTATGATTTACATTAATTACAATCGAGGAAAGTTAAATTCTAACTGTAATGTAGACCTGCCTGATCTAGGTTTAAGAAAAACCTGTGTTTCAGGCCATCTCCGTGCTCTGTGGTTATAATTTACAGACACTGCATAATGTTTCCACGTGATTTGTAATCAGATTATCAGGTGATTTTCAACTAGTTAAGCAAGGTTATAAATTCCCCAATAGGAGGCCTATTTTTAGAGGAAACCTAACAGGCAACGTTTGAGAATTGTCAGTGCTAAATTTCGGACACGCTGACTAAAATTGAATATTCATGAGCTGTTAGCCAATTTAGAATTTATTAGGAACATTTATTGTCCAAGCCCGAAGAGGGGTCATTTTTAAACAAATTATCAAGAAATCTTGTAGCCGTTATGTTATTCAGGAATGAAGTGTTTCTGTATACCTACCAATGTTGTCTGTATAGATTATTGTGAACCCGTTCCAAAACTAATATTACGCTTCGATTGGTCAATATGCATTACAGAAGGTCGATCATATTAATCGATTTGAATTGACTGCCAGACATTGCTTCGGGTAAATCAAACACCTAGTGATTTAATATAACAAATAAAATGCAATAATTATAGCAATTTATATTTAAAGTCTTCAACGTATTGTAGTTCTAGAATTCAGGGTTTCTATTGCCATTTAAGAAAATCTCTTAAGTTGATTGGAATCTTGGAATAGAAGATGATTGATAGATGAGAGGTTATAGTCAACAATAAAAACCATGATACTGAACTGCCAAGAGGAAATATGCTATAATAGTATCTATCGTTCTGTAATTCAAATGACCTACTATTTATATAAAATAAGCTAACATTTAAAATAATAATACGTACATGTATAAAATAAGCAAAAGTATCATAGGGCATCGAAAAATTCGTCCGTATCGCTGTCAACAGGAACAGTGCCTAAAAGGCTGGCAGCATTGCCACGTTGTATGGCGATGCTAATTCTTTGGCCAAGAAATAGGCCAGCCCTCTGGTCACGTGAAGAGTCGACTAACAGCTTGGTGATATCTCGAAAAACCAAGTAGGCACTTGGACCCCATGACCCTAGTGTTTCAACCCCAGACAGATCGGAAATATAACTCCCAATCAGGTTGGAATATTTTCGCCGTTTGAGGTTTTCTGCACCTACAACAGCCGCCCCAGCACAGCCCACCGCGCTAGGATAATGGGATAATAAATGTATCAACATTTATTAGTTCTGTAATATATTCCAATCTTCGTATTATAGTTTGATGTCAGTGTGATGCCAAAGATTGTTGGCGGTAACACTGATGCCGTCACAAATAGGATTTATTATAGAAGAGTATAATTAATTCTGATGTTACCAAGAAAGAATACTATTTTCTAAAGACTTGTAGTATTAACAGAAATTATTGTACAAAGAATGATAAGAATGTTAAATATTTTTAAATCCAAATGGTTTAAAAATGTCTAACTTGAGATTAAATTTTATTGTAATATAGAAACGTTTTTAATTACGCCGTTATCGTTTTTTTTTTTTTTGCTACATTAATTAACATTTATAGTGGTTCTCACCACGAGTTCTCACACACAATCTTTTTCTCTAACCTTAGGAATAACAAAAAAATATTAATAATTTTCTTGATACTTATTACTTTCATGACAGTCTGTATACTTTAATATCTTTCTTCGTTTTTACTAACCCGATATGTATTTGGTAACTTCACAATTTTCCTTATTTTCTAACTTTTTCTTATCCATTAAATTTACAACTCTATTTCAGATACCAGCATTTATTCCCTTCTTAAAGAAGACATCAGTAGATTGGAATTACGAAACGGAAGACGATGGTTATAGCCAACAGTTTCACAAAAATGGCGGAGTAGAACTGACGAGAGGAAAAATGCTTGGGGGCTCAAGTTCTATTAACTTCATGGCTTACACGAGAGGAAATCCTCGTGATTTTGACAACTGGGCGAAGATGACTGGTGACGAGACGTGGAACTGGGAACATGTACTTCCATATTTTATGAAAAGTGAAAGGCTAGTCGACCCTGTCCTTCTTTTTTCTGATGCAGGCGCTTTTCATGGTACTGATGGGTATTTAGGAACTACCAGATACTACAATGATGAGGTTCTAAAGTACTTTGAAGCTTTCAAAGAAGTTGGTCATGACATTGTTTTGGACACGAATGGTGATACTCCTCTTGGGTACACTGAAAATATGTTTACCATTGCTGACGGTGTGAGACAAAGCACTGCTCAGTCATTTTTGCATCCTATCAAAAACAGACCCAATTTATTTGTGCTGAAAAACACACTAGTATCGAAAATCCTCTTCGATGACGACAAGAACGCTATTGGTGTTGAAGCTATCTTAGGAAATAATAAAACTGTCTTCTATAAAGCTAACAAAGAAGTGATAGTATCGGCAGGAGCTATTAATACCCCGCAGCTATTAATGCTGTCTGGAGTAGGTCCAGAAGATCATTTACTGAATCACAACATAAAAGTACTTTCTGATCTCCCTGTCGGTCAAGATTTAGAAGACCATGTTATGGTTATTATGACTCACACAATGGGAAAATCACCTCCGCTTAAGCCAGTGGATCCCACAAAATTTCCATATCCGCTCATAATGGGGTATTCCACCCTTAACAAAAGTCAAAACAATCTAGATTATCAAACCATTAGTTTTGTAATGAACGAACCCACTGTTTTGTTGCAGTTTTGTTCTTTCTACTTTTCTTTTTTAGATGAAATATGTAATGCCTTATATAACGGTAGTATTGGAAAAGAAGTTTTATTCAGCTTGGTTAATTTATTATACCCAGAATCTCGTGGAAAAATCTTATTGAAAAGCAGAGATCCCAAAGAACAGCCAGTGATATACAATGGCTATTATTCTAACGATGAAGATTTGGACAATCATGCGATGTATCTAGAAGATTTTTTGAAAGTTCAAGATACAGAGTTTTTTAACAGTGCTCAAGCTAAACTGATTATTCCTGAAGCTTGTGGTTGTGGAGATTTGTATTCCACCCATGAATATTGGAGATGCTATGCGCTGTGTATGATGGTGTCAGGATACCATTACTGTGCTTCCTGTCCTATGGGGGTTGTAGTCGACTCTCGTCTCAATGTGTTTGGGGTACATAGGCTCAGGATTGCAGATGCTAGTGTCATGCCCAAGACAACTGGAGCCAATATCAATGCTGCGACTATTATGATAGCAGAAAGGGCGGCTGATTTTATCAAAGAAGATAATCACTTACAGGCTAAAGATATATACTTAAATGGAAGATGGTAGTAAAATTTTATTATTTATCCTTATTTATGTTAAGTATTAAAAATATATATTCAATGGTATTAACAATTGTTTTTCTTAAGTTATTTTTGGAAGAATTTTTAAAATAGATAAAATGTACCTCAGTCTAGATTTTTTGGGTTACTGAAAAGGCATAATATGTAGGTTGGTGTAGTTAGAGTAAAAAAATAAAATTAAAATGACTTAGGGCGCGTACCCACTATGTCGTGACGACAGATTATCGTGTCGTTTAAAGCATCGTGACTTGTGTATTTAAATGGACGGACGACAGTTAATCGTGCCGTCCTATATGTGAACACCTCCATAAATACACAAGCTACGACGCTTTAAACGACACGATAATCTGTCGTCACGACATAGTGGGAACGCGCCCTAAGTGCACAACTGCACGTTTAGATATTTTTAATTGTTATAATAGTCAGTAAAATGTAACCATATTTATTTACTTTAGTTTTAAGAAGGCTTACAACAACATACAACATAGGTAACAACAACCTATTCAAGCTGCTAATATCAAGCCTCCACAGATATACAACGTGTAACGTTAAATGCGCAAAACCTCATACACCTCAATTAGAGCATTGTGTTACAAGCACCTTTTATTTATTTTATTGTTTGTGTTTTTGTTCTTTTTGCGTCATGTTCACCGCAAATAAACGTATTTTCTTTCTTTCTGTCTTTCATAATACAATGACCAAAACAATTTTTTTTTAAAGCCAACTATTATTATTAAGAAAATCGTGTTGATCCTAGCAATACTTTATGCATTCAAAATTGAGTGTTATTGCCTTACAATAAAACTAAACTAAAGTAAGTAGTAGTATATCAGCAAAACAAAATGCGTTACATCACAATATAACTGCGTACACTTGGCACACTTGGTTAATGGTTACCACAAGTAATGTGCGCGTCGCTTTAAGTGATAAAAATACTGTAACATGTTATTTAATGTTTTACTGGGAATATAGGTATAACAGAACAAGTCTTTATAGTTTTTCACTTTTATGTTAATCATTACTAAGAGAAAAATACTATTTATACTATGTACAGACGCCAGCACAGAAAGCTACCCGAAACTGTCAAATTTTCCCAATCAACTTTGAACCATATGATTTAGCAATAAAGCTGAAAATCTACTAAAGAAATTTGACAGATTCAAGACAGTGTCTTTTTGAAAGCCAGTTGTTTTGTTTTTGTAAAAAACTTTTCATTTTTCACTTTTGAGTTATACTTACCTCGCAAAAATTCGCATAACACTACTTTTATGTAAATATCAGTGACAGGAAGTAATTATAACATCATCAATATACACTAAGTGGCAAACATACGTAGGTATTTTTGTCACTAACCCAAAAATTACCGAAGCAAAGTTAATAAAATTTATATGGGAGCATCTCTGAGGCATACCTAAGGGATGATCCCATATAAATAAAAAAAAAGAAAAAAACTTTTGAAATCGATTTACAATTTCCGGAGATATCGCGTAAAAAACATACAAAAAAAAAAAATAAAAGCACAATTATGGAGTCAAGATTATGTAGAAATTTAATGTATTTTTTATTAGTTGATATTTCTTTTAAATAACAAGTAAATAGCTCCAAAAAAAAAAGAGAGGTGTCAAGGGACACCCGGATGGAACGAAGTTCCTTTCGATTAATTAGTGAAGGAATTGTAATAAAATTTTATTTTTTTTAAGTTATAATAATAAATAATGTAATGTATTGAATCTTGTATAAAATAATTATATTAATAATTATATTCAATGAGAAATAGAAATGAAAATATCTGGCTTGCTTTCTATAAGAGAGAGAGAGACAGACAGAGAAACATGCGACGCCGCACAGCTTACAATAGCTTACTATAGCAAAAAGTGTCGTGACAACTTTTCGTAACAATTTTTTCCGTCTAGCCCCCTTTCACAACGCGCGATAAGGAACTTCGTTCCAAAAAACATACAGATGAATTGAGAACCTTCCCCTGAAGTCGGTTAAAAATAAAAGGATCCCATGACACACAAGTGACAGATTGTATTATAAAGGCGCGGGCCCACCGGGGCGCACGGAGAGGCTACGCACGTGTATAAAGCTTCTCTTTGTAAGAAAATGTATGTGGTTGTGTCCACTGCAACCCACGGATAGGCTACGCATGAATATACGTCATTGATACATGCGTGGCTTGCTCGAATAGGCGGTTTCATAGCTCAACGCTGTCGACGTGGGTCTACGTTTCCACTGGAGTACACGAATATGACCCAATAGCAATTGACAAAATGGCGCAGGCGTCGCTCGCTTCCCCGTCCGTCCCACCTCCCGCAGTGAAGCCCGTGTCCGTGGATTGCAGTGGCACGTGCGTAGCCTCTCCGTGCGCCATGCCATGCTATACATAGTCGTGGCTCATCTTCGTGTACTCCAGTGGAAACGTAGACCCACGTTGTCAACCAAATTAATACATACAGCTAAAATGCGCCGCGTTCCCGTGCACAGCATGCGCCGCGGTGGGCCCGCGCCTTAAAGCAACAGCTAAAGCTATACCCACAAGAACACTCAACGTTTACAGTTTATTTTCTTTACTTTCCCTTTGTTTACCTTTTGTTAACGGTAAAAGGAGGATGTCCGAGTTTTCAATGGATTTTTCTCTTTTGTGCTCCTCTTTTGTACCATCATTGTTGTATAATATAATTTTAAAATTTAAAAGAATTTTCGAAATACTTTCTGAGCTGGCAAATAAATTTGTTAAAAGAAAAATACAGTGAGGGAAAAATTGCTGGGCAATTCAGAAAATGGATGTATTATTTTTCAATTTTTATATATTTTTTGCAAGTCACTTTACGGCCATTTGTTTTACATAATGCCTTTTGGAACGACACCTTTAATTTATTTAATAACTTATTATAAAGGAGACTGAACGAATTTGTATAGAAAATGGTCTGCCTTTACGACCCGTCCTAATGTGCACCCTGTATATATTAAAAAAATGCATTTTATTTCAAAATTTGGGTTTGATTTTTTGGGTTAGATTTTGATGCCACTTTGCACAAAGGTAAAGATGAGGTATTCTTACATAATATATCACAAACATATTATCGCTATTGGTCAACAATGGACCACTTTTGCCCCAGTCTCCTTTATCGTAATAAGTTATGATTAAAATTTAATAAAAAATTTAGACAGTACCTTCCTTCCTTATAAAATAAATTACGACATCAGACGAGGAAAAGGCTGCGTTAAGTTCAAGAGTTCTTTATTACTCCAGGATAATGGGCAGTTCTGCTCTTATTAAACAAGATATAAATGAATTATTATTTAAGTACTTCAGCACTAGTTTCATAATAATCGTTGGGGCAATTATTCAATCATGACTTGTGTCGTTGTAGGTTCGAACCCAGACAGGCTTTTTGTAAATTATCTCATCCATCTGCTCTCAAAACGGTGAAGGAAAACATCAAGAGGAAACCGACATGTCCTAGAACCAAAAATTCGAAGACATGTGACATCTACCATCCCGCACTAGGCTCACGTGGTGGATTACGGCCCATTCCCTCTCATCAAGAAATGTGTCTGATCTGTCTAGGCGGATTATCCTATTATTTTTTTAATCTTATAAGACGGAATCGCACTATTAATTTCGTAATTTCACCAAAAATATACCATAGGTACATCAGAAATCCCCATAAGGACTCTTTTCACTCAAACGAAGCTTGGCCTAATAAACTAACACGGAAAAAAAAATATGGCAGACAATAATAATCTTAAACAGTAAAGTTATGAAGCTAATCCGGGGTACCAGGGACGCATATTATCATGGAACTATTCCCGTCACGTCTGTAGAAGATTATTGAAGGAGACCACAATGTCACGCGCTCACAAACTTCCTGCTTTTTGCTTACTTGCAAACGCCTGAATAGGGGCTCTTCTGTATTGGCGCGGTAGGGTGCGGTATTGGTATTTTTATTGGCAAAACAAACAATAATGCTACAAAGTGTAATGACGGGTGTTTCCTTTAATCCAGTCTACGTTAAAATTCAGTTGCAGTAGGCATCCGATATAATTGCATATTGTGTGAGGATCGCTCGTTAAATAAACTTAATCATAATCAATTGCACTATAAACTCACTCGGCAATTACAATGCATAATTAACACGATACATTATCAACTAAATTAGAAGTTAATTGTTAACGTAAAATGTAGATTAAGATGAGTTTCACCTGTGCCATTTTAAAGGATGTCTGATTGTCGTGTAAATAGCATTTATTTTTGAATTAAGAATTTAAGATAATTTTCAAGTTATAGAACAACAAACATAACAGAGTTCAAATTCTATTTAATCAAAAACTTATTACGACCTTTTTGTTACAAATGGTTACTCAAAATTCAACTTTGAATATAATTTCACTAAAGTAGATAACTGATTATTTAGCGATGAGATTATGAACACTGCTATTATAGAAATACTAATGAATTTCTTGGAAGTCCATGGCAAGGGCATCCATTTCAATTCAGTAAAATTAAGTTGAGGTCTCAATATTCCCATCTTTTTTATTATTAATAGGCTCGGGTATGATCACTATCTCACCCGATTTTTAACGTATTCAAGTAAAGTCGTATGACATAAATCGCATCTGTGTGAGAGAGCCTTAAACCAATTTTCCGAACCCTTTTCCTTTTTAGCCGTCGCGGTTCGTGGTGGTTTTAAAATGTTAGCGTGTCGGGTGTTAAAAGTAACAAGTCTTGATTAAAGATTCCTTTTAAGGATGTGAAAAGTAAGTAAGTATTTTGTTCCTGTAATAGGAGTTCGTCGAAATGGTTCATGATAATTTTGTATCAACATTCACAACCATACTGAAAATGACACATTACGATAAACTGTATATTCTTGCCCCCGATAGCAAAAAGCTGTCGTAAGAATATCGATTATCTATTTGATTAAGGGCTGATTTTTCCAACGCCAGATAACTTTATCGGAGGAATAATTTTGAAATTTTGACAGTTCTTCCATACAAAAATCGTTAGACGTCAATTTTATTCCACATTTAAAAATTATTGGCCGATTGAAAATTTGCCCTTAAACTGACAAAAATTTCGGGTTTGGGACTTGTGAACAGCAAAGGACTCCTCCGATAACATTGATTGTTGTTTGATACGGTACGGAAGCGTATCGAGTGCTAGTTGCTATGCTGGTACCACAACTCTACGGTTTCCTAAAAAAGCAGTGAGCACATGACGGTTGCAGTGACAGCTGGCATAGAAATGATGACCCATAGCACAGCGCTGATTTTCAGTGGTTGCCCGAAAAGGACGTACGGAAACCAAGCCAGATCAAATGATTCGTACTTGTAACAAAATAAAATAAAACAAAAGTACTTATAGCGACTAAGTCTCAGCCAATTTATATTGACGAATTTTTAACACCTGCTGCCAAAAAACTTCGCTACGTTGTAAAGAATTTCAGGAATGAGAACAAATAGCACAGCTTCTGGAATTCTTACGGTAAAATTTACTTAAAAGAGAAAGAGTCATCTCGACCAATTCGAATTGACAGTGAGGAAGATCTTCTTAAATTAAAGTCTAAATGACTGAAACCTGTACTCACCGTCTATATTTGTTATGGCTTATTTTGCGTTGTACTTAACAACACTATTATAAACACTTGTACTACACACTCCACAGACAAACACATTAACACTTTCATCACAGGAATACTACTAAACTTTACACAAAACATAACATATCACCAATACAGGATTACAGTCAAAACTAAACTGTTTCATAACTTTCATATACGATTTAACACAATCAAGGTGAATAGAACTTTACTCATTGAGCGTAACTATCTTTGTTTACAACATCAGCGATGTTCCGATTCACGAACTATACTACTACAGCAATGTATTAGGGTTATTGTGCTGACAATTTTTCCACATACCCCACAATTTAGATTATTTCATACCTTCGCCTATGAATTTGTACGAAGCGACGACGACAAACCATTCACTAATTTATTGCATATTATGTTATTACACTTTTTCACGGCACTGCATGAGCGTATACCCACAATGCTCAACCCAATGACGTTTTCTATTGTTTTGTTAAATAACGATATTTCGTTTATTGAATACTTATTTGTCCTATTATTTACAAGTTACTTATGCAGCAACATCAAAAATATAATGTCACTATTCCTTAATATTAAAATTCAATAGTACCAAAGACATAATCTCGGACCTTGATCGTATTTCCATTGCACGTTCATCCACCTGTGATATTGATAATTGTAGAAACATTGTATCTGATTCTGAGATTTCGCTCAAAATTATTCACCAAAATATCAGAAGCATAACACGTAATACACCAGGTTTACTTACATTACTACAAAGGTCGCAAATTGATTGGGACTTCATTATTTTGACGGAATGCTGGTTGTCTTGTGCACACCGCATTCCGCTGCTTGAGGGCTACAAGTACTACAAAACTAATAATAATCTAACCCAAAACGAAGGGGTTGTTATTTATTGCAAAAATAACATTGCTGTGAGCATAGAGGAACCTATTATTTCTGACTAACAGTCTAATGATCAAAATTGATCAGAACACGGCTATGCTAGCAGTTTACCGACCTGCTGGTTATAAAAACCTAAATAACTTTCTGACCTCTCTTGGCCTTTTTTTAAGTACTACCTCCAATATAAAAAAAAAAATACTAATAGGGGACCTCAATGTGGACATAACGGAGACCAACACAGACTCTAATTCTGCTCATTACCTTAACCTTTTGGCATCCCATGGCATGTTGCCGGCTCATACTTTCCCTACACATAAAAAGACATGCTTGGATCACATTATATTAAAAACGCGACTTCCAGCTTCTTGTTATGTAGCTGAAACCTCTATCACTGATCATGATGCCGTCATCCTTATCCTGGATTTTAGTAAACCTCAAAACAAAACCTTTAAAATAATTAAACGCTTAAATTACGAAAAAATGGACAATGAATTTATGAAACTCAACTTTCATGACTTGTATTTAATGACTGATGTTGATCTTGCTGTTCAGTACTTCGTTAAAACAATTAACAGTATTATACAGTCTAACACACAAATTATAAAAACATCAAACCGTAAGAAAATCACCAAACCTTGGATAACGCCCGGATTATTACGGTGTATGAGGAATCGTGACAAACTGCACCAAAAGGCAAAAAATAATCCTAACAACCAAGACATAATAATAACCTATAAAAGAGCCAGAAATTTTTGCAACAAACTTTTAAAAAAGATAAAAAGGGAACATGATAAATTGGAACTTCATACTGCGGCTAAAACTAATAACAGAATATTATGGAACACAATAAAAGACATTACCCATACACAAAAATCTAAAATGGAGGCCAGACAGCTAATTGATACCATGGATCCTATTTCGTCTACTAATAAAATCAATGAATTTTTTGTTAACATCGGCAAAAATATCGCTGACCACTGTAGTTCTGGTAACAATATCCCTTCACCACCGCTCAACCTCCATCCCCACTCGATGGTTTTTTTCCCCACGGAGCTAGAAGAAATTGAAAATATCATTCATAGTCTGAAGTCTGATTGCGCTGTTGGCTATGAGAACATCTCTACCGGCATTTTGAAGAGGTACAGACAGCTCCTCGTGTCTCCAATAGTTTTTATCTGCAACCGTGCCATTGACTCCGGCAAATTCCCAAAAGCCTGGAAAATAGCAGAGATTCGCCCCATCTTCAAAAGTGGTGACGGAGCATGTGTCAACAACTATAGACCAATTTCCATTCTACCAGCCTTATCTAAGGTATTGGAGAGGATCATGAAGAAGCGCTTGGTTGACTACCTGGAAGACAACTCACTGCTATCACCTTCTCAGTACGGTTTCCGATCTGGTATGTCGACCAGAGACGCAATTCACGATTTAACTAAGTTCGTTTCTGAAAAACTCGACAGAAACAAAAAGGTTATAGTAATCTTTATGGACCTTGCCAAGGCCTTTGACACGGTTTCCGTCCCACTGTTGGTGAGGAAGTTGGAGAGCATTGGTGTAAGGGATGCACAACTTAAGCTTTTTTCCGACTACCTCACCAACCGATTTCAGAGAGTTAGAGTGTATGAGTGGACCAGTAGTGATCTTCCTGTCATGCACGGCGTCCCACAGGGCAGTATTATCGGTCCCCCTTTATTTTTGACTTTCATCAACAACCTCTGTGAGCTCAAGATGCCCAGCGGAAGGATCATAACTTTCGCTGATGACACAGCGCTTTTGTTTGACGCAGACACCTGGCCTGAGGTTTTCAGTTGTGCACAGATGGGGTTGAACTTAGTGTTGTCATAGCTAACTAATAATAGACTCGCTTTCAATGTTGATAAGACAAAGTATATCACTTTCTACATAAAAAACCTACTTATTCACTCCATAATTTCAAAATTAACGCTCATTCGTCCTCATGCATTTTGTCTCATAATACTCATTGCTTATGTCCCCACCTTCATAAAACAGATTCAATAAAGTACTTGGGAGTCATGCTAGATAGCACGCTAAGTTTCCTCCGTAAATAATCCGTAAACTAATATTTGTGTTTAAAAATCTTCGTCATGTTACGGACACTGGCTTGTTACGATCAGTCTATTTTGCGTTATGCCAATCGCTAATCTCGTACTGCATAACGGTATGGGGTGGTGCGACAAAAACATCAATGCTCCGGATCGAACGTGCACAAAGGGCCGTTCTAAAGGTTACCAATTTCCTACCTTTCTTATTTCCTACCAGAGAACTTTATGAGCTAACCAGACTGTTAACTGTACGTCAACTTTTCATTTTAAATACAATCTTGCGCAAACACTCTCTTCTTACCTATAATCCTACCCTATTTGAAGGTAAGCGACGTAAACACGCAGTTTGTCCCACAACTCGGTTCCATACTGTTTTTTCCCATCACATTTCGGTTTTCTTGGAAACCATTTGTATAAAAAAATTAACGGAATTTTGTCTATTTATGCCCTACCCAAACAGCGTTGCAAAAAAACACTCTCAGCCTGGTTACAAAAATTGGACTATGATGCCACGGAGCAGCTACTCATAGTTCCTTCGTAATATATAATAATTTCGGGTACTTAACTGTAACAAACACCCTACACCCACTCACACCATCATTCTACATCCGCACACTTCACCTGCACACTACACACACATTACACTATACCTATTTTTTGTATTATTCCATTTTTTTTTCTTCTTCTGGTTAATTTGTTAAATTTATACCTATATTTTTTATATTTTTTTCTTCTTTTTCCTTCTTAATTGTCTAGAGATAATTTGACCGTTAGCATGTGAATGTTAATTAAGTTTAATTCGGGGTGAGACCCTGGTGATCCGTCACACAGGGTATCCTAGTATGGACGCCAGTCTCTCACAAAGGATCATATTTTATGCATGTTTGTCATAACGCTATAATTCTTATCTCTGACTATAACTATATGAACCTTTGTGAAGAGAGAAAAATAAAGATTATTATTCCCTTTATTTCATCATATATACATATAAATTATATTTTTAAATATTAGAATATAAAAAATATAAAAACATTTAAAAATATAAAAAATAGTAGGCCACAGGTATCGGGAACAGGGTCCAAGCTACCGGTGGTTAGGGCTCCAGAGAGAGGAACCTCCTCACAATGCGAGCCGTATCAAGGAGTACTGCCTTCTGAATCAGGCCCTTGATCCAACCGCCTAACGAGAGCCTCGATAGATGTTGATCGAGGCTTTCGGCCATCAAGCCATTGGCTGATACGACAATCGGCACAATGACAGCCGAGCTCACATTCCACATGTCAACAACCTCGTGTGCTAAGTCGAGATATTTAATTTGTTTCTCTTTCTCAGCTTTCACGAGGTTCCCGTCATGTGGAATGGTAACATCAACAATCATTGTGCGGCGCGCTAATCGATCTATCACCACTATATCAGGCTTATTGGCGACAATAGACCTGTCAGTAATGATAGATCGATCCCAATATAACGTGACATGGTCATTTTCAAGAACTGGGTCGGGCACATACTTGTAATACGGTACCTCAGAATCCACAAGTTTATATTTCAGAGCAAGTTGCTGGTGAATAATCCTGGCTACTTGGTTATGTCTGTGCAAGTACTCGCCATTTGCCAGACGAGAACAACCAGAGATAATATGTCTGATAGACTCACCCGGACGGTGGCATGCCCGACACACGTCAACCGTCCCGTCCTTCATAATATGTCTCCGGTAGTTATTCGTCAAGATAACTTCGTCCATAATTGCACAGACAAAACCTTCAGTTTCCCCGAAAAGGTCACCAAAACGTAGCCAGGATACGGACGCTAAGAAATCTACACCGGGCTTATGAAGAGCCCGATAGAAGCGCCCGTGAAGCTCCTTGCTCTGCCATACCTTCTTGCGGTCATCGGTAGAAAGTACTACAGGTTTGCGCCAGTTCTCTTTAGCCATGGAGAGCGGGGTGAGCCCCTTGTCCACTGCGATCACATCACGGTGCATACCCACTTCGGCTTTTAAAAAATATTCCCTGAGACTGCACATCTCGCGGTTGTGGAGGGTCTTCGCATTTAAAAAGCCTCGACCCCCGCACTTCCGCGGGATATACAGTCTCATCACCGATGATCGTGGGTGATGCATCCGGTTTGCGGTTAACAGTGTACGGACCCTTCTATCCAGGGCGTCGAGTTCAGTTTGAGTCCATTTGAGTATGCCAAAAGAGTACATCAAAACCGGCATGACCCAACCGTTGAAGGCGCGAACCTTATTTCCGCCCGAAAGAAGACTAATTAATACCTTCTTCAGGCGACAAAAGAAGCGCTCCTTCAACGATTGCTTCATGTCAGCATTGTTGATACCTAACGCTTCCGACATACCCAAATACTTATAGCTTTCGGATGAGGAGAGGGATCTAAGACTTATGGAATCCGAGAGTTGAATTCCCTCGGATTCTATAATCTCCCCTCGCTTTACATGCATGACTGCATATGTGTCTACACCAAATTCCATCCTGATGGCGCTACTGAAAGTTTCAGTTACCTTCAGTAGCTCCATCAGATGCAATTTGTTGGGAGCAAAGAGTTTCAAATCATCCATGTAGAGTAGGTGAGATATGACCTGACCACCTCTTCTCAACCGATAGCTTAGACCTGAATCCTCCAGTAGTGTGCTTAGAGGATTCAAGGCTAAGCAAAACCAAAGTGGACTCAAACTGTCGCCCTGAAATATTCCCCGTTTAATCCATACAGGCTCATCATTCCCCTGGATTTGACGACATCGTGGATAACGAAGGACTGTCTTCCACTGCCCCATACACGGCTCAAGAAAGGTGCGTAGAGTTGCATCTACCTTGTATAACTCCAGCACCCTCATGAGCCATGTATGTGGCACCGAGTCGTAGGCCTTCTTGTAATCTATCCAGCATGTTGACAGATCCTTGCGGGATCGACGAACCTGTTGGCTAATGGCCATGTCTATGAGGAGTAGCTCCTTAGTACCGCGGGACCCATTCCTACATCCATTTTGAGAAGCACTCATAATCAAGTTATTGTCAATGTGCATATTAATTTTGGCTCTCAAAATGGATGTAAGAAGTTTATAAACCGTCGACAAACACGTGATTGGTCTATAATTCTTGGGTTCCGCGGGACTACCTGACTTATGGAGCAGGTGGGTAACGCCTGTTGTTAGAAACTGCGGTAGCGACCCAGACTCTAAGGATGACTGGAACTGAGATGCCAGGCAAGTGTGTGAACTAATTAGCCATTTCAACCAGAAATTGTGCAGTCCGTCCGGTCCCGGTGATGTCCAATTCGGTAACGGACGGACCGCTCTGGCAACGTCTGATGGCGTAATTAGGACTGCATCCATTTCTGGTATAGTCTCACACACTCGCTCGACATCCCGTATCCAGCCAGCCTCAGTGTGACAGACGGATACCGGTCAGATGTTGCGCCAGAATGCACTCGTGGCGGCATCATCCGGATGGCATACGTCCGTCACATTTTGTTCAGGTCGCTCCCAAGCTCTATATACCCACCTTTCATCGCTCTGGAACATGCGATTCTGCGTGTATCGATCAACCCGCCGCTTATACCGCCGAATTCGGCTCGCCCATGCACAAACTTTCTGCTTCAGGAAGTCAATGCGCTCTGTGACACAGGACATGTATTCTCGAGGACTGATTCCAGTCCCCGAGAATGCCTGCCTCACAAAGCGTATCACTCGTGGTCGTGTATTGCCCTCCCTGAAGCAGTATAGTTTGCCAATGAGTACCCTGGTCCTATCGATACGACCCTCGATCCTGCACTGCCAAGCTGGTACGGTTGGTTTTGGTCGAGTAGCTCCGTCATAACTTGGAAACTTGACGTTAGCTAAACGACATGCCGCAACAGCTGCGCAATACAGGATCAAGTGCGTATCAACAATATCCTCGCTGCTCTCGAAGAAATTCTTGAGCTGCGAGTCCAAGGCACACACCAGCGCCCTATTTTTCTTGTGCATAGGTAACCGTGGAAATCGGGGTCTAAGTTCGGTTGGAGTGGATCTATACTCGCGAAATGCATCCTCCAGTGCGCTCCTCAGTTGGACGTTGTACTGGCTACTTACTGTGGCAACCCCATCATCCTCTTCTTCAACACGATTGGACCGCGACGGAATGGCATCAACATTTAACGCTTGTGCCGCGGTTTGTGTCGGAGTCGAGACGATATGGTTGCTCAGTACCTCTGAGCGCAGCCTATCAAGCGCGATATCGTCCAACCTGTGATTGCGTTGAATGACTCGCACCTGATCCAACAGTCGTTGGGCCGAGACGTTGACGGTTGGTTCCAGTTCCTGGAACAGAGACAGCATCCTATCGCGGTACGCAGTGAGGTTAGTTCCCCCCTCTGTAGACCCGTAATATGCGCGCATGACGTTCTCGTTCATAGACTGAGTCCATCTCATGCGCTGCACACAACCACCGGCAGCGGGGACCCGGCTCGGGGCCGGTTGGCCCCTAAGTCCCAAGCTCCTCGGTGGCTGGCCTCTCCCCTGCCGACGTACAGGTGTTGGCGACGTCGGCGGGGAAAAATATTCGCCGCTCGAGCTCGACGCAACTACCACGGCCGGTGTCACAGCACTCTCGATGGGGCTGGGTTCCGGCGGCGGCGGGGCGGAGCTGAGCGACGAGTCCGGAGGTGTTAAAAGTGCACGGCGAGCTGCAGCTGATCTCGTCAACATTATATTTTCATTATCTTCATAGATTTATTTTGTTCGGCGGCCAAGTTTGACAGCCGTCAATTTTAATTTTTTTACGTTTGTAGGGTTTCTTCATTGTATTGTCGGTTTATTTTTTGTAGATTTATTATGTCTTATTCCAAAACGTTTTTTATGATACCAAAATATTACTATAAAGACGGGAAATTATTATTATTATTATTATATTATTATTACTTATAATTAATTACAACTGCAACTTGCAACTACATAAACAACCAATGATATGACGTGTCTGTTTATTTTTATTTTTTGACGTGTCGTGTGTGTGTGACGTGTCTATTTATGTATATGTGTACCTAGTTTTAACAGGTTTTTTTCTCTTTATTGTTCCTCAACCGAACCGAACTCAACCGAAGCACCTGCCATCTAATCTCTTTACTACCCTTGGTTGACTGGTAGAGAATGCCTAAAGCATTAAGTCTGCCTTTGTACCTTTTTTTGTGCGAAAAGTTTAAATAAATAATATTATTAAATAACAACATTTTATTTATCCGCAGGCATTGATATATATGTTACACTAGATTAGCAATTACCGCACCAAGGCGTTGCCACTAGGCTGATGGCTACAGCCATCAGCGTAGCTAACGTCAGCTCAGTGCTCTGTGTGACGCCAACCGAAGTCAACCGAGTGACATGCGACAAAAAATATCGCTAAAGAGTGCGATTCAAGATCACAAAAACATAATAAATTAACCGGAATTACTTTCCACGCGTAAATTAATTGTCTCTGTGTTTATATCAACGTAAAAACGCAATAAAATGTAGAATTTTGTAAATTAGGTTCAGTGCTACCACTAAAAACTTAGTTTTAGTTTCCCACATTAGTGGGAATTTTTAATTTACGGAATAATTGATTTTAAATATTTTTTAATAATAACAACGTAGCAGGGTGCCTAAAGATGCAGCACGCCGTGAAAATTGGGTGGAAATAATCCGATTGCTGAGAAAAGAGACTGACTGGCTACCTACTAAATCATTCAATTTCATTAATAATAAAGAAAAAATATTCAAAAAGAAAATGTCTTAGTTATTTTCATTATTTATAAACTTCTATTACACATCCATTATGAAATACATAATTCAAATATTTTAAAAATAATTTAACTTAACCTAAAACGCTTTTTATGGCTTAAAATCTTGGGTAAAATTTCGCATGGGTAGGCAACCCCATCCCGTCATTGCATGTTTATATTGTGGTCTTTGTCTAATCTAAGCGACGGTAGTACTCTTACGACGCGTGTAAGTGAGACAGATATATGTTTACTTTTAAATGTGTAGTGGTTTCAAAGCTACGTCGTCGCGTTTATAAAGTGGCTACACTTTTTTGACACATTTTATTGAGGTTTGCTTCTCTAGTTATATAGCTCAATGTCCGCAGGCATCACGGACACCGTACGTTCATAAATACTCGTAGATAGGTACTTTTGGTTTCGGAGCGTGACAAACCTTGCAAATAGTAAAATTAACAACTCAGTATTTTTACTGAGGATAAAAAATGAAAATACTGTAGCGGTATCTACAACGACGCCACATGCGAACAACGCGTCAAACTGACGTCACAAATTCCTGCATCTCGCAAGCAGAGTTTACCGCGCGACTAGCATAGATACAACGGCCCGACATGAATAATTGGGCAGTTGCCCGCCAGACATAACACCCGTCTGGTCGGAGGATCCTCCCTTTTCTATAGAGTATGAGTGAACTTTACACCCTGTTCCTCATACTTCTATAATACGTACCGCCGATTTGGAGGCGAGTTTTATTCTGAATTGCAATGCGTACATACCTCATCTGGTGGGCACAAACCACTGAGCTTGCATACGATATCTAGTTACTAGAATGGAGCCATATAATTATGTACTTATCTTAATCTAAAGCAGACGGGTGAGGTGTATCCATTAACTTCTGCGACCCTAAGAGCGAAATTATCGGAAAGTTCGATTTCATAGTCTTTCCGACAATTTTGCTAAAACAATAATCATTTAAGCGATTTTATCTAAGTTAAGTATATAAATAAAAAATGTAAGTAAACCGAACATTACTAAACCTTAAGTAACGTATCCTAAATTTTCACTGAATTTAAACTGTTTCTTTTCGTTCAAACTTCATTTTCAATCACTTCACTATGCTATAACGAAAAGGCCATAATATAATATTTTACTTCATCTAAACTTATCCCTTTCATATTAACTACACTTAATTTGGAGAGAGTGGCATTCTCGTGCAACTGAGGTAACGTGACAATTGGAATCTTCTCCACAACTTCCAACTTCACATAGATACGACGGTGAAGGTGAATTCCATATATTTGCAGGTCACAAGGCTCGTTAATTGTCATCAGGTGAGAGCTGAATACAAGTTGTTTACTGATTTCTTCACCGCTTTGCTTAGGTACTGAATGTTGTTCTCAATCTACTGTAAAGGAGCCAGCAAGCACCGTTGACTTGTTTGACCCTGACCTTCCCAATTTGGATTTTATGTTGTTTACAGAGAGAATGGTCATCTTCGAATTTCATCAACTGTTCTACACAGGTAAGTTCATAATACAACGCTTGATTAACTTCAGTGCATAAAAACTGATCGCCAGCGGAGAGTGGTCGTCATGGTTTTATTAGCGGTAAGTATTTATTTATTTTTTATTTTTTTTTTAGTATTTTTTTTTTAGTTTTTTTGTTTTGTGTTTCACGAAATGTGTCTAAATAAACTTTTTCTTTCTTTTTTTTCTTTATTTCGTTTCTTTCGCCAAAATGTATATTTGGCCTGTCTAGGTTTGAAACCACGATGTACAGCTCGTAAGTTAGGGCCCTTACCACTAAGCCACCACTGCTACGTCAATTAAATTAATCCTCTCTAAATCACTCTCCAAAAAAGGTGCCTAATTTATATTTTCGTCCGTTGAAAGTAAATCAATATCTCCATTACTGAGCACGTGTTCGTCGAATCCAATCAGCGGGGTGTTCCATCAGCCAGAGCGCTTAAATATCTAATCCATCACCTAGAAATTCATTAAGTCTCTCGTTCTACCTGGGGACTGCTGAAATTGTAACTGATAATAATAGGACACGACACTATATATTTTCTCTTTCGTTCATTTAGAATAGGTATTCTTACACATTCAATGTTATGTTGTAAGCGTTCATTTGTCACAAAATGAAAACAGTTTTTCTATAAAATTTTGTACTTTTTTATGGCGTTTACTTTGATGTGAATGTAATCAGTTAATCACAGATGTTTATCTATTTAATTTACAGGGTGGCAATGACATCGACGCGCAAACTATTACCAGGAATACAACACAACATTCATGAACAAAAAAAAAAAAATTTTTTTTTCGTCAGAAAAAAATTCTGCTGTTTCATAGAAAAATGCTATACTTACGCGGTCAAAATGTACGGAACAGCAAATTATGTTTTAGTTACCAACGAAACATTTTAACGCACTATGCGAGGTGATTGAAAAAAACCAAAATTGGTCAAACTTTTGAACCGTAAAAAAATTCATCGACATTCTCAGGGTTAAAAAGTTTGAAAATGAACTTAACCACGCCCCTATTCGATATGATCCATACTTCCAGGGACACCCTGTACATAATAACAACTTAATTAGGGGATCAACAGGATCCTCCAATCACCACCAACATCATTCCGCAGAAAGAAAGTTCAAACATTTTTGGCCCAAAGATCAACTGCGCGAACTCCACTCAATGACGCAGTCCTATGAATAGCAATTGTACAGGAGACAAGGTCATGCGGCGCAAGATGGAAGGTTGGCCATTGTCTGTGGAGAGGTGCCTTATAGGCAGGCACCTGAGATCTGAGTCGTCCGTGAAACCCCATCTGTATTTGCTCCGGCTGACTTGGGTATGAAGTCCATTATCCCCGTTAAAAATGCGAACCGATTATTTACATAAAATCAGAAGTTAGCGTTACCATAAAAAAATCTACACTCATATTCAGAATCTTACACCATTACAACATCTCCATAAGCCCTTTACTACACTAGGGTGTTACTAAACCGAAACGGAAGTAATAAAAATATATTTTATATTCATGTTTTGTAACGCTTCGCGAGAGATGTGAAAAACAATGAAAAGTTACCTCATATATGTTGCATGGTTTGTTACAGAGATCATAAAATAAACCGCAGGTACGTATAGTAAAAATGTTATTAAAAATTCTAAAGAAGTATGTACGTTTTTTGTTAGAAAAATGTAGATATTTTCTCTGTGGTTTGAGTGGTGCCAGTAGATGCAGAATAATGTCTTTTTTACGTTCTTACAGTGGGAATGTTAACAAGTGCCCAAGAAATCTCTTCATGGTTTTGGCAAAAAATATATGACTTTTTCATTTTTAGGGTTCCAATCCTCAAAAGCAAAAACGGAACTCTTAATAAGATCACTTCATTATGTGTCTGTCAAGACCCTTTTTCTCAGGAACGCGTGGAATTATCAAGTTGAAAATAATAGCAAATACTCAGGGCTGCAATCGAACTACTAAGTCAACGCAGTCAAAAGATACGGGCGTTTATGTTCCTTTTACGCCGCATATTTTGACACTCGCAAGGGAATCAAAACGATTTAGAATCATGACATTTGGCAAGAAGCAATGTCATGTAGCATAAGTAAAGGAAACAACCCGAACACATGACAGTTACAGAAGTTTAAAAAAACACTTTACTGCTTGAAAGTTGATATTATACTCTAGATTAATTTTTAATGATGAGTTTACATTAATACTAATCTTTTTAAATGAACTGACATTAAATTCTGATATAAAAATAAATTGAATATGAACTTACTGTAATAAAATTTAATTTGCATGTATGCGTTAATACAATTAGGTACTTATTATATTGTAATAAATGTATCATTGTAATCTAATATTACCTATTCATTTAATTGTTTTTAATCACATTAATCATTTGTATGTCAATATTGGCAAAGCACAGCGCACTACCAATCTTCAAGATCTTTGTGTGAAATGACCTATGTTTTACAAATAAATTATTCTTATTCTCATTCGAAAGCCGTAAATTTATAATAACATACCTACAAATTTGTACGGAACCCTCGGTGCGCGAGTCCGATTCGCACTTGACCGGATTCTTTTTTTATTGCGGTATGCTCTTGACCTCGATCGCGCCAGATGGAAAGGGATGGATGATATAAGTCCTAATTCAACTTTCACAACAAGATCTCATCATGTTTCCTTAAGAATAACTCTCCTCTATTATTAAATACCAGATGGAGGCGAAAATAAATTAAACTCTGCGCATTTCTGATGATGTTTCCGGTCTGCATAATTCAATCAAATATATCCAATAAATATGTGCCCAAAAGTAGAAAACTGAAAACCAATTATTTCAGTGAAGTCGGGGGACCTGTGAAGATCTGTTCCAAGGAACTGTCCCCCCAACTGCATTGAAAATATTGGTTTTGATTTTTCCACATAACGAAATGTTGGTGTATAAACTAATCAACAAACTTCTGCTGTCATCATCATCATCATCATCAGCCGAAAGAAGTCCACTGCTGAACAAAGGCCTCCTCCTTAGACCACCACGCTGAACGACAATCCGCCACTTGCATCCATCGGTTGCCCGCGACTCTCACGATGTCGTCGGTCCACCTAGCGGGAGGCCTGCCTACGCTGCGTCTTCCGGTTCGTGGTCGCCACTCAAGAAGTTTTTTCCCCATCGGGTATCAGTTCTACGAGCGATGTGGCCTGCCCATTGCCACTTCAACTTGCAAATTTTAAGAGCTGTGTCAGTGACTCTGGTTCTTCGTCGAATATCCTCATTCCAGATTTTATCACGCAAAGAAACTCCGAGCATAGCTCTTTCCATTGCTCGTTGCATTGCTACTATACCTGTACCCTTTGGGAAATACAGGCGTAATGATGATGACCAAAATAATCCTTATGCAATGAGTATTTGCTTACTAATAATAAAAGCTACTATAGCAGTCGACTACTAACTGAATTCGTTTGAAAAAAATGCTTTTTTTATTTCGATGTTAGAATTTATTTGATAGTTTCAAAATTCTCATGAATTAGTATTGCCAGTGTTTTCATTCCCTGTCGTATTGTCGTCTCCATACTACTTATTACTGATTTTAATTACACCGCAATATCGACACAACTTTCCGCTCAATTTCAAAGCATTCCTGGTACGGTTCAAAGTGACTGTTTCCACTGAAAGCTAATTTAAATCACTTCGAGTATCAAAGTACTTACTGGAAATGATATAGTTAAGTGCGGATATACGGATGGATTAATATTCAGACAGTCAGCGAAGTTAATTGTTTATCAAATTAATACGCTAAGTCCACCATGTGTACCATGTCATTTTCATTCGTGGTTTGAATATACTATATATATAAGAGGGGTTTGTGGTTAAGTTATAACAGATGTATGGGTCAATCGATCAGGATAAACTACGCATCCCGAGGTTGTTCTGTGGATGGGTGACCATCTTTACATAGCAAGATCCGTCCGTTCTTCGGAAAGCACGATAAGCCGTTGGTCCCGGCTGTCTTCCGTGGATCTTTAAGAGTTGTTAAAGGTCGTCAGAAGCCCGAAAATCTGACAACCAGTCTAATATTACCAAGAGGTATCCTCGTTATCGCATAACCCAGTAACTGGGTTGTGAAGGACAGATGGGCAGTCGCTCCGGGTAAAATCAGCTTAGCACATCAGCTCGTTGATCAGTTCGTGTAGATTCCGCTGTATCCGGTTACTCTGGAAGCCGACCCCAATATAGTTGGGAAAAGGCTAGGCAGATGATGAGTCAATGTGATGAACAATTAATTTCCCCGACTTTACGAAGACTTAAGACAGAAGTTTTTAACACAATTACTTAGAAATAAATGTCTGTCTGTTTGGTACAATCTTGCTTTTTCAGTGATCTGTTACATTGTATTTTATGGACTATGTTTGAAGCTTGCGTGGTAGTAAAATTTTAATTTTATTGTGGATATATTGTTTTGAAATGTAGACTTCCAAGCTAGTGGTATTCATTGAAAACATACTGGTTCCATTGGCTGCAAAATCTTCTATTTTTCGTGAGCGTGGCTGTATTTGTCTATGTTTTAGTAAAAGTGAGAATATTCTTAGGTTATGGCACAGTTTATTCCTAGCAGTTTTGTAGAATAATTTTCAGTGAATGATTTTCAGTGTTTTTACTGGTTGATTATGGAATATTTGTGTCCAATAACATAGTTTTTATGTGATTTAAAGATTCAGTTAAGTTGTTTTTTGTTTGTTTTTTTTAATTGTGCAATCTACAGACCACCTGATTCTAACAAACTGTTATTTGTCAATGAATTATACCGGTTGTTGAAGTTGACTAGTTTGTCTTCCGATTTGCTAATGATAGGAGATGTAAATATAAACATAAATACAAAAAATAATAACATCTGCTCTGAATATCTAAACAAAATGTGTGAACTAGGGTTACACTGTGGGATTAATCAATTTACTAGGGTGGAAAAAACAAAAAACAAAAATAAACAAGTGATAATAACTCAATCATGCATTGATCATATCTTTCTACGGCGAGTGTGCGGAAGCGACGCACATACTGCTGTTATAAACACGGCGCCAGCTGACCATTACATAATAGGCTGCGCATGTGCGATACCGGCCCATGCGTTGACCGCCTCACCGTGCACGATCACCCGCTTAGATAATAAGCGTGTGAGTGAGAGGCTTATGAACGTCGACTGGTCACCTGCACTCGATTATCAATGCCCTGAACACATACTAGATTTTATTTTAGATAAATTTAAGCAGATTTACAAGGAATGTAGAATAAGTATAAGTAAAAATAATATTTATAAACTTAAAAAATGTGAATGGGTTAACAGTAAAATAAAATTTATGTGCAAAAAAAGAAATAAACTAATTATAAAATTTGGAAAAGTGAACCCACTAACTTATCAAATAGAATTCTATACAATAAATATCGAAATAAAACAAATAAATATATAAATTATGCTAAAAATAAATACTATAAGACTGAAATTAGTAAAAACTTCCGGAATTCTAAAAAAATTTGGAGTATCATTAATTCACTATGTGGGAATATTACAAGATCAATAGAAGAAGTCGTTTTCAAGGCATTTAATCGTAAGGAAAAAGACTTAGCCGATACATTTGCAAATGAATTCCAACAAAATGTCGACATTATAACAAAACCTTGCAACACCACCATATTAGACCCGCTGACGTACTATAGTGACTGCGACATGTCCCTGCGAATTAACAATATATCATACGAAAACATTTTTAAAATTATAAATAACTTAAATATAAATAAAAGTCCTGGCTATGACGAAATACGAGTATCCGACTTAAAATATGCATCACAAAAAATTTCTCCAGTTATTACACATCTTATTAATACTAGCCTAAAAACCTGCACTTACCCTGATAAACTAAAAATAGGTACTATTCGCCCAATCCACAAAAAAGGATCCTTAAAGGACTACAATAATTATAGGCCTGTCACAATTTTATCAAGCATTGACAAAATAGTTGAGCGTTGTATTGGCGATAAAATAAACCACTTTCTATGTGAGCACAATATAATAAACAAAAAGCAATTTGGCTTTCAGAAAGACCGAAGCGCCGCTCAGCTACTGTGTCAATTTAGCAACGAAATTAACACATACCTTAATGATAAAAAACATATTTTAATAATTTTTATTGATTTCAGTAAAGCCTTCGACACACTTAATTATAATATACTATCCCAGAAACTAGAATGCAGTGGTATAAGGGGTCCTCTACTCCAGTGGTTTATGAGCTACCATAGCAACAGATACACGACTGTCAAGCTAGGAAACTCGTATAGCGACTTGAAATTAACAACAAAAGGCACGGCACAGGGATCAATAATCGGGCCCACTGAATACCTACTCTATGTCAACGATATGTGCAATACTATAGAGGTAGGCTCTGTATACCAGTTTTCCAATGATACCTGCATCGTGGTTGCTGATAAAGACACTGAAGAGGCCGAGCGTCTTCTTCAAATCAACTTTGACTTACTGTGTAAGTGGTCGCACGATGTTGGTCTCGTCATAAATGCCGATAAAACCAAAGCCATGCACATACATTCTTCACATAATCAAGCCACTTATACACCATCCATTAAGGCGCATAACCATACCTGTTTACACGCAGTATGTACCGATAGTTGTAGCTGTGAAACATTAGAATTCGTCAAGGAACATAAATACATTGGTCTCATAATCGACTACAAATTTAATTGGGTACCACACATTAACTATCTATGTGATAGACTAAGATCTATTCTGGGTCGAATAATCGTGCTTAAACATAAAATGCCATATAAAACTTTAAGACTACTGTACCTAGCCCTAGCTGACTCCATAATTGGTTATGGTCTCAGTAGCTATGGGAAAACATATAAAACGAATTTAGATAAAATTTACAAACTACAACAAAGAATCCTCAAAAATATTGTACCACTCAAAATTAAAACAAAATTCCAAAATGATTACTCTAAACTATTTCACTATTGCAACATATTGCCAATACAAAACATGATCAGACTTTCAATACTAAAAGACGAATACATCAATATAAATAATTTAATTAGGAGAACACGTCATCCTAAATTAAGAACTTTAGCTAACATAAAAACCTTTACCTTGCCTAGATGTAACAATACATATAGTATGAGAACATACACCTACATACTACCAAAAATAGTAAACGAACTTCCTACGGACATACAAAGTAAATACCTCTGTAACCCTAATAAAGCTATATGTTTATTAAAAAAGCATTTTCTGCAAATTACAAACTGTGAATATGTACTTTAGCTTGATACACTTATTACATCTTTAATTGTGGTATTATTATAATATAGAATAAGTAAAAACTTAAAATATCTTGTTTTTTGAATGTAAAACTTACAAACTTAACATCTAAATATGTTTCTCTGTAGTACATACCTATAATAGACAATATATCTCCGAACTCACTAGCCATATATAAGCCATCAGTGGCTTTTGTGGTTTTTAGTATAATATTATTTAAACTCTGCGATAAACTTTTTTTGAACATTAATAAAAAAAAAATAATAATAATTACATCATTTACGTACAAACAGACACGTTTAAACAGACAATAAGAAAGGAACAGAAAAATACGTACAAAGGTGAAAATTATTTTTTATTAAATCTCCATATTTGCGATAGGAAAGTAGATAGTGAGCTATTCAAAGAGATAGAAAGAAAGAGTTAGTCTTTACACCGTCAATATTAATTTCAATTCGATTGTTTCATAACACCTAAGTATATTCTTTCGAGTTATTCCTTTCATAACCCTATTCTTCTCTTTTAATTTGATGTATAATTACTCGAAAATGTCTCCAACACCCTAGAGATAACTAATGTTAACGGTACTAGTTATAATCACTTAAATATCTCATTATAAGCGAACTGTTATTTCTTTTTTAAGTTCTTAAGAGAAATAAAGTTCTTTATACCCAAAATTACGCACAAAGTTCTCACATTTTTTTGCGTTTATCAATTTCCTACCTGTACTTTGTGAAACGCGAATGAACATTTAATATTCTTCACCATGTTAAGCTTAAGCCCAATATTTTCGATAGAAATGAATATTTTTTTCAGCCTACGAGTAAGCCTCAACGCGTGTAAGCTCCGAACATATTACAACAATGTGTCACGATCCCTATTATTTATAAGTTAAAAAACCCACGTCGAAGCAGTTGAAATATCGTTCAAACGGCTGACACTCGATGAGGAACTCTTTCTATAGAATTCACGTCGATATCAATGTTACAATACGTACATACGATTTATTTGAACCTCATAAATCTCCGAACACTGCCGTTTCAACAGCCGGTCATAACCAAAGGATTCTGATATTTGGCATTTTCCCATTGTTCAAAATATTAAATGTTGGAATTTTGAGATGAAATCGGGTCTGAATAACTCTAAAATGTGTCAGGTGTAATAAAACAGCGTCGATTTTAGCACAGCTGAATCCATTATTTTCAATGTTTATTTGAACAAACTCAAAACTACTTACAAACATGCTTTGTCGTCTATTTTTCTAGTTTCGATTTTTATCAGTCTATTTGCTCTTTACCTGTAGCATAATTAGCCTATAGCGTTCCCACTGGTGGTAATCTACCACGCGGGCCCAGTGTAGGTTGGTGGGTAGATCACATGTCTTCGAATTTTTGGTTCTAAGATATACCGGCTTCCTCGCGATGTATTCCTTCACCGTATTGACAGCAATGGTGATGAAATAAATTACACAAAGTAAAGTGCCTGAGGCACCACTACTCAGCCAGTCTTATAACTCCTATTAACTATATATTTGATTATTATTGATTGTAATGTTGTAATGTTTGTTGTTGTAATGTTTTCCATCCACCTAAATTATGTATATGGCATCACGTATGTACCTATAGGTCCATGTCACGATGGACGTTTTGATATTTTAAATGCTACGTACCAAATAATGTATCTTAACACAGGAACCAAAAGCTTTTTGTCAAGTAGCAACTTAATATAGCCCATTCAACAAAAGAGCAACTGATTTTCTGAATAAAATTCAGAAATAAATCGAAACCAACGAGCGTCCCTCTAAATCCTGGAAGCTCGAAATAACTTATCGGTAAAAGAATTCAAGGAAAGAATGAAAGTAACCTTATCCAAATCGGAACCCAAGAAATATGAGCGAACGAAAATTCAACGAAATTTTATGTGAAGTTCCATTGCAATTGGGATTTTCAGACAAATCATTCGGTTAGTCAACCGAAACGGTCGCACTTCGGAATAAACGATCCATAAAGTATCCAAATATTATCTAACTTATCGGGAAATAGGGAGAGATAGTGAATATAATTTGGTGTAATAAAAACTTGTTCGATTTGAGTGCAAAGTTTGCAAGATCTACGATTGAATCAGACAATTGGGCAACTTTGCCAGGAGACGTTTCTTATTCTTTGTAACTTGGTTTAATTTCAATTAAAAGCAAATGAAAGACTTATCTTGAAATGTTATTAGTGGTAGTCATCTGTAATATTATTCACTGTTTCTTTATTGATACATGTGAGCGTTACCTAAACTCGTACTTTTCTTTTAAAACATACGTCTCGTAACCTCTTTGATAAGTATGCGGATATTGCGGAGGGCGAAGGCCTAGGACTTCGGAAGGAGAAATGAACTGACGGATAGCTGGTAGCACACTGACGTTTATTTACAAGTCAAGCTGGCATATAAAAACCATAAATAAAACATAAACTATACAACAGTCTTAAAACCACTGTCTGAAAAAAACGGAACAGAATAGTATTTTAGTCATGAAGAAATTACTAAAACAACAACCTCATAAAAGTCAATTAATCAACTCGGCCTATTGCAGTCCACTGCTGGACATAGGCCTCTCCCAGGCTGCGCCACAACACCCTGTCCTCCGCCTTCCTCATCCAGTCTGTCCCAGGCAGCTTCTTTAGATCGTCCGTCCATCTAGCTGGGGAGTGTCCCACACTAGGCTTGCCGATACGCGGTCTCCACATCATAAAAGTAACTCAAAAAAAGTTCATAAATATAATTTATAACTGCCCGAAAACCCATACAAAAATCCTATAAGCTAGCAACAAACCCGTGCCTTGTACCTAGTGAACTCCAATTTATTACAATGAATAATGCAAGCCCAAACCGTCTTTCAAGCCGGCCCGGCAGCCATCTTCCTATTCCTTATTATTTTAAGAGATTTGCGCAACGGCGAGTCAGACCGGGTCTTATACGCCACTTTCCGCTGACACGGACCGGAATGACGCAACTTATGTGAAACGGGATGTTCCAGTTATGGCAGTATTCGAAACACCGAGTTAGATACTCGCTTGAGGGACATTCTGAAAAAAAGCAATGGTGTTTTTAAGATCAAGGAAGCTCTAGGGATTAATGGAGACATAAGGAAGTTGGTACAAGTAGATATTTTTGTAAAAAAAAAGTTAAGATGATGGCTGTTTTGGCTTATCGTTACACTCGTTTTTTGTTATGGGGGAAGGAGATTTCCTGTACGATACACAAGGATATTCAATTTACAGGACTTGAAACAGAGAGACGCGATAGTGATCTCTAAGCAGTCAGGAATTAGGGTTAAAATTAATTATGGTCTTCTGGTGGCCAATGACTGGTTAGTACAGTTTAATTAACTGTCTCATCTTAGGTTGACTGTATCAATTCTGTCATCAGTGGAGGAATACTTTATAGGCCAAAATAACGATAACGTTTATGTAGATATTATTATTTTAAGGCTGATAACTTATGTATTAGAAGCCTTTAAATTAAAATGCATTACTTCTGTTTTATAAATCCCAACGATTAAATCCACATACAGATTTAATCGTCGATCGATCGTTGATTGTCAGAGTTACGAGTATTCCGATCTGCTCCCCTAATGTGTTGTATTGAGATACACCAATCAAACGAATCTGTTCAAGGACTACGTCAAATCACAACGAGTTTTGATCGGGTAGCTTGATGTGCTGGCGTCTGTACATAAGAAAATACGAACGGAAGGGTTCTGTTCAACAATACATTTTCAGTACCACCATATTGCTAAGATTTTCATTCATCTCAGTTTTCACTACATTGGGACCTACAATCATTTCAAGTCCAATAATGTCTTCCGAAGTGAATTACCTCGTAAACGACTTGAACAGTTAAATTGTTATTGCAACAACTAATTGCTCAATAAACACAGGCGAAATGTTATTATAAATTTGGTTTACTACTGCTGCCGCTACGGCAGTCATAGTTAACTGAAAATCGGAATATAATTGTTTCCTTTATAGAGTTCAGATGCTATGATAGACTTTGGTCAAATTGCTGGCTGATTAATACACCACAGACTGCCTGCAGTATTGTCACTCCTTTCTCCTTTAATCCATCCAATTGTTGTCCTTAAAAAACATTATTAGCGATAAGACCGGCCATTGTGACACCCTTTGTAAAATTTCTACATTTATATCTCTAATATTTAGGATAGTTTTGGGATCTAGGCTATTTTGGAGTATTTTATCTGGGACTATTATAAACCTACTACCAATGATAGACTTTGGTCAAATTGCTGGCTGATTGGTACACCACAGACTGCCTGCAGTATTGTCACTCCTTTCTCCTTTAATCCATCCAATTGTTGTCCTTAAAAAACATTATTAGCGATAAGACCGGCCATTGTGACACCCTTTGTAAAATTTCTACATTTATATCTCTAATATTTAGGATAGTTTTGGGATCTAGGCTATTTTGGAGTATTTTATCTGGGACTATTATAAACCTACTACCAATGATAGACTTTGGTCAAATTGCTGGCTGATTGGTACACCACAGACTGCCTGCAGTATTGTCACTCCTTTCTCCTTTAATCCATCCAATTGTTGTCCTTAAAAAACATTATTAGCGATAAGACCGGCCATTGTGACACCCTTTGTAAAATTTCTACATTTATATCTCTAATATTTAGGATAGTTTTGGGATCTAGGCTATTTTGGAGTATTTTATCTGGGACTATTATAAACCTACTACCATAATACATATTTCCGATATCATACTGCGTCGCTCTAGTCTATTCTGAATGTTATGGGTACCCGTTACAAACAAATAGGCAAACCATTCGATTTGTCAGTAACGTTGGCAATCCAACGATGGTCAACATGAGTGACCATCAGTTGGGTCCAGTCTTGTGAACTTCCATTAATATTAAGGGAGAAGGGGCTTTGTCCAGCAAAGGCGTCTTTCGGCTAAATGATAACATAACTTAAAATTACGCCTGTTTTGATCGAGATGTTAATGTTATTAGTTAGAAATTATGTCACTAATATATATCTTTTCTTCTTTCCAGGTTGAACAGTTATCAAGACGACGATAAATTATAACAGGTATGTCTTGTAGATTAATTACTATACATCTGTTTAAAAGGATTGGAGAACTGGACAGTAAGTATTATAATTTAGAACGTTTTCAAAGTCGCCACCATTCAAAACTTACCCTATCTCCGCCAATCCAGGCAGTCTAAATTCTTCAAAACTTTTCTCATTTCTTTCATCTTTCAGCACACTTCGAAAGCCATGATCTTCCATTAAAACGAAGACTCAACGATCCTTGAACAATGTTCTGAGGCTTTAATGGTTCGAGAAATAAGTTCACGTATAATTGCTTTAGCCATTTTAGGCCTAAAACAATTTTGGGCTTCATGCCCCCGCGGAGAAAGCATTGGCTATCTGAAATTGTATCTCAGATGATTTATTTTTTGCTATTTTCTATTGCTGATACGATTTGGTATTTCTTTGGTTTAGCTACTTTTTATATGCTGACGTCTGTTCGACAGACTTATTAAGTTTGGTAACAATAGAAAAAGTAATTTTGTCTCATTAGTAACAGCAAAAAAACCATCCATAAATAGCACAACCAGGCTATATCGTTCCCACTTCTGGGAAACAGGCCTCTCTGTGAAAGCTAGCAGGCCATAATCTACCATGCAGGCCCACTGCAGGTCATGTCTGAGGGTTTTTGGTTCTGAAAGAACATTGTCGTATTTATTAATCAAAATTGTTCAAATTGCGGACTAAAATTTATTATCTATATATATAAAAATGAAACCCGTTTTCCGTTGTCACGACATAACATGAAAACGGCTTGACCGATTTGGGTGATTTTTTTTTTGTAGTTTTCTAATACTCTGTACAAGGTTCTTACGGAAAAAAATATAAAGAAAAAAAAAATCTGAAAAAAAAAACTGAAACTCCAAGGACACTCTTTTAAAAAGATATTAGAAAATCTTGGGTACATTATTCTATTTAACATCACGCAATTACCCTTAGGAGCCGAACAAAATGAAAAAAGTCAGAAACATCGATAATAACCGCCAAAAAACTAGTAGCTCGGGCTGGTATCGGATCCCACGCGGTGGGAAGGTTGCAATTTTACGCGGACGAAGTCGCGGGCAGATGCTAGTTATATATAAATTATCTATAAACTCTAAAACAAATTGTACCAAATGTTGACTTCTATAATATCAACCTTCCAAATTCAAGTCGAACTTGTGCAATGATCCGAGAACGATCATACGTCTCACCTGCTACCCTTTGCTTTTGACTTTCAATACCGGTTGAACGACCCCGAACGTTACGGCTAGAAATAGTTTTGATACATAACCTACCATTACACCGAGTTATATTCTCCGAGGGTTAGGTACTCATATTACCAGGTATTTTTAAGACTTACATGAGACTTAAAAATCATCATCACCATCATCAGTCGGAAGACGTCCACTGCTGAAGACAGGCCTCCCCCTTAGACCACCACGCCGAAAGACAATCCGCCACTTGCATCCATCGGTTGCCCGCGACTCTCACGATATCATCGGTCTACCTAGCGGGAGGTCTGCCTACGCTGCGTCTTCCGGTTCGTGGTCGCCACTCAAGAACTTTTCATCCCCATCGGGTATCAGTTCTACGAGCAATGTGGCCTGCCTATTGCCACTTCAACTTGCAAATTTTAAGAGCTATGTGACTTAAAAATAACTGGCAATAATAGGGAGTGAAACTATTCCCACTAACCGTGCGCAAATCTGTACCAAAAATTCGAAGACAACATTGTGACATCTACCAATCCGCACTGGGTCCGCGTGATGGATTAAAGCCCACTCCCTATCATAGAGGTGAGATCTGTGTCCCAGCAGTGGGAACGTTATAGGCTGATTATACTCTGTACTTTGGGCTACTACTAAGAAACTCCTAATGAAAAAACGCAACAACTCGTTTCCTGACTTGCAGCTCCCTCCAAGATCAGCAGATTCAGCAGTCAGGTTGGTCGCACCAACGGGAAAATTAAGACTGTGCCGACCGTACAGTGGCGCCCTCATCGTTTGTTTGGTTATTTCATACAATTTAGAATGAAAATGCATTTCATTACCTATCCTTAAAACGGATAAAAGTGGCCAATATGTTCCGTTTTAAGGATTATGATAAAACTAAACAATATAAAACTACCACTTCTAATAATTTTAACGTATAATCTTGTGAAGCACAACTTAACGTGCTTATTTTCTGCATTTTCATTCTAAATTGTATGAAATAACCAAACAAACGATGAGGGCACCACTGTGAGGTCGGCACAGTCTTAACAACAGTTATAATGTTGTATGTATTTATAGTATTTTTAAGTTATATTAATATTGTATTGTTTGTGTTTTTATGGGCCTTGATGCCTGAAATAAATGGATAAATAAAAAATAAGAATAAAGGTTAAAAAATAACTAAACGACTGCCCCGTTGGCCTAGTTATCGCAAGCGCTACTCCTGAGTATGAGGTCCTAGGTTCGATTCCCAGGTTGGGTAGTGTTATTGGGTTTTTTTCATTGGAAATTTTCCCAGTCGCAGTCTAAATGTGCGATAGCGCGGTTGATGGCACTAAGCTCGTCCTCTATTATATGGAAATAAAACATAACTGGCGAAACCATCGGGTAAATATAGGCGGGAGTATAATAAGTTATGTCATAATATATACTCACACACTCACAATCACTAGAAGCCAAAACAGTTGTCAAGTGTAGCAATTTCATTTCAAAATTAGTTTAAGTTTATTTTCTTAAGGAGCCTATATACAATGTGTTAATGAAATAACCCAAAACCTGAAACTAGTTTGTTTAGAATCGGCAGCAAAATCGAATACAATAATTTTTAATATGGGTTATTTTTTTTTCCAAAAAATTATTATTTGTCATGCCGTGTCTAATATTTTTTAACGACGCTGTACGCTACTGTCCAACGCAATGAAAACAAACAGCGCGGGCGAGGGTGAGGAGAGGGGGTGCTAGAGCTGGCGCCAAGGCCGGGAAGCGCGCCGGCGGCGATAGAGCTACGAATCTGTAAGAAGTAGCGCGACAACAACATTTACAAATATCTTTTACTATAACTTTGAAAATAAATAATTATATGTCATATCAATTTATTAATATAAAAATCGGTTGGGGTGTCCGAGGTTTTGGGTTATTTCATTAACACTTTGTATATTCTTAAGTTCTCACTCATTTGTTACTCTAAGGGTCACAAGAATGAGGAATAATATCCTACTGTAATACAGTATCAACTAGTACAGGGGGTATTGTGTAATATCAACAGCATACTTAGGGTAATAAATTGTGCAGAATAAATAAAACTAAACTGCTAGTAAGATAAAACGTTCCACGATTTTTTCGCTCAAGTTTTGCATCTATCACGGTAATCCGTTTTATTGCAGGTGCAATCATACTACCCATTTCAAATTCAAGGCATATAACCACTTTGAAATCAGTGTATCTCTTGCAATAGTTTCCTTTCCCGGTATTTCCTGTTCCATCTACACTACATTTTACTGGCCAAATAGGCTTGTTAAACACTTATACTTCTTGGTTTGGATTTTTACTCGAGGGGCTCGTGGCTAAAAAGAACAGTTGCACAGGTCGATCGATCAGGTTAAGTTACGCTTGCCGCGGTTGGTCTGTGGATGGGTGACCATCTTTACATTACGAGACCCCTGCGTGCCTCGAAAAGCAGTCAGTTGACAGTCGTTATACAGTCAGAAGCTCGAAAATCTGACAATCAGTCTTACCAAGGGCTATCGTATTACCTAGTCACTGGGTTGTGGAGGTCAGATAAGCAGTCGGTTCATGTAAAATACTGGTATTTAGCTGATAGTAGAAAAGAATGTAGTATAGATGTAAGAAGAACTCACAAGGTTGGAATTGAAATAATTAAAAATATTTTGATTAAAAACAAAACAATTAAAATACAGAAACTTACAAATAGTAAAAGCTTTTCAGTAAAACAGAATCAGTATGTAAGAGATACCTAGTATAAAATTTGCTACCAATACGTGGAAAAGGGCACAATGGGATTTTTTCGCTGACCAACTTTGAAAAAGGTTAGCAAAAATTTCCCATTGTGATCGCTTCATTACGCGGTGCTATTATTTAATTGTTTTTTTTGACGTTAACAAAAAGAGGCGCTATCATTATGTCCAAAATTTTTAGAAGCTCAAAATGGTAATTATTAGAGATACGACTAAATACATGCGCTAGGAAAATTGCATATAGCAAATTAAACGCAACGTCAACTCGCAATTCACCAGCATCAAATTATTTTTAATACCTTAATCCTCCAATCTATAGGAGGTTCCAAAAAGCACCCACAAAGGCTTAACGTGTTTTAATTAAAATTCAATCTCCGATCATGAGAATCAAAGCGATAATTACAAAAACCGATTTCACGACAGTACCTGGATTGTGACATAATTTATCGGGTATCGGTAATTTTATATAGTTGGATAATATTTCAGATACATGAATGATAACTCTGGGGGAAATTACTGTTGCATTTATAAAGAACGTTGGTTTTATTTTATGTGCTGGCCATTTGTTTTACATTCTCGATGACATGAAAATGGAAGGCGCAAAGTTTATCAGGTTTATTGTAATTTATTTGTTGCTCTTTCTCTTTCTCTCGTTCTACTTTCTATTTTATATGTTAGTGGGGTTAGCATTCGTCGTCTTTTTTGTATGCTTTGCCCTGTTTTTTGCATTGGATATTTCATGCATTGGATATATAAAACCACTTGTGCGGTACTAGATAGATTGCTGCAGGTACGAAATTCATATGAAACAGTAGGGTAATTGCGTAACACACTAACAGTAGCTATGGCTTTCATTTTTGACAGTTCTAAAACATCGATTGCGTTAGTGATGTTGTCGAGCAGATACACTTTTAGAACATATGAAGCAATGGGTTAGCAAAATATTTCAGATTGTGATTTAAAGTTATATAATAATAACAACAGACTTTTTGACCAAAGAAACTTAGTACCAGAGAAAGATAATGCAACGCAGAAATTGATTTCAAACAATCCACATAGCCTGTAATTTGATTTGATGAATTTAATTGAATTACTACAATAGGCTTTTAAATCCTGTCTTATCTAAGTTACCATTAGGAGCCCGTGGCTAATTAATAATAACAGCCGCACAGGTCGATCGATCAGGTTAAGCTATGCTTGCCGTAGTTGGTCTGTGGATGGGTGACCATTTTTACATACCGAGACCCCTCCGTGCCTCACACGCACGTTAAGCCGTTGGTCCCGGCTGCCATTCGTGGATCTTTGACAGTCGTTACGGGTTCAGAAGCCCGAAAGTCTGACAACCTGTCCTATCAAGGGATATCGTATTACCCAGTAACTGGGTTGTGGAGGTCAGATAGGCTCCATGTAAAATACTGGTATTCCGCTGCATCCGGCTAGGCTGGAAGCCGACCCCGACTTAGTTGGGAAAAGGCTAGGCAGATGATGATGATCTAAGTTGCTATTAGAATCCAAAAGTATCTTTTAAAATGTTACAAGTTAAAATTATATAGCACAAAAATGCCCTACAAACGTGAGACGTTGAAAGGAACAAGACCAAACAAAGCCCTCACACGAACTTTGACAAATACTTTTAAAATGTATGCCTAACAAGAAAACCCTGATAAACTGGCACACTCAACTCGACAATTTCTTCAAGTAACAAGTTCAAACTCGGCTCATAATTATCATGTTCAAACAAGTGTAAGCGTTTCCGTTTCTCTCATTTGGCAGCGCTGAAAAAACAAACACTGGAAATTATTTGAAAAGGATAACAGCCTCTCCAAATATATATATATACAAGTATAAGTACAAGAGCATATATTTACATTCCGTAATGCAAGGGGGAACTCACGAAAAACGGTTCCGTAAGAACATTTACTTTGAATATTAGGTATGGTGGTAGACAACCCTATGTTTTCTTGTCAACGAAAATCTTATTTTGTATAATATTTTAGGGAGATAAGGGACTTGATTTTATTACATACACAGAATATTGCGTGAGTTTTCGCAACGAACGAGAGAAATAAAAGTCTTCGGTTGCCAATTCAAGAATCAAGTTTACTTTGGCGAATATTTTGCAATAGTTTTCGATAAATAAAATCACTTTTTGCATACTCTCTCCCATATAATCTACAGTTTAGTGGTTCTAAGTAGGTATATTTCAAAACTGTATGGTTGGACAGCAAAATTTTAGGTTAGTAAGCGCGGTCCGTGACGTTAGAAACGGCACTGCGTCATTGCCAAGGAGGTTAAATCTTTAACCTCCTTGGTCATTGCAAATCAAAATGGTGATTCGGGACTCGGTCTTTTAATCCGCTCTGACCCCGCACACTCCCTTTCACAATGTAAGTTACTACTATATTTTAAATAGATTTGTAATTTATTGCGTCACTAACATTAAGTATAATTTGAATCCTCCTCATGCTTTTTCATCATTTTAAATTTTGAAACAATAATCTCATAATATAATATTCTAGCCATTGGGACTTCGAACTTGGGCTTTGGGATGTGGAAATTAACATTAGGACCTAGGGGTATAAGACTTTGGGAACTAAATAACACAGTTAGCTGTCCTGAAACAAGTTGTACCATCTGGTAATGGTCTGGAACAGAAACTTATAATGGATTTGACCAAACAACCAAACGTGTACCTAGGTCGAAATAACAATTGTTCAAATGAAATAACTTTGTTTCCTTTGAACGAATAATCCCGTATAAAAAAGCTTCTACGAACGGATATTTTCATATAAGTTGTAATCTGATACAAGGAATGTTCAATATTCTACATACTTTGTATAACTTGAAAACCGAACTCGTCACGGAACTTATATTGTGCTCTGTTGATGGATAAAGAATGCTCAGTATATCGCACTATCTACTGCAAATCCTGTATAGAGGATAAAATTGAAAACTTGCGCCAAATCGTAATAGGAGGTGCAGTAACTGTTACCTAACTAACCATAACAAATTATTATTTCCCAAATCTGAATTCTTGAAAAAATCGTGTAATTATCGTCTTGGTTAGTTCAAACTAAGTTATTGCGTTCAAGTGTCAACTTAAACGCAAAACTAACCAAAAAATTCATCTAATTTTGACCGCTCCTACGTAAAAAGGCGCGCGACGACGTTGCCAAATCGCTCGCCTTCGCGCACGTATATGCATCCCCTCTAAATTTACTCTATAACAGGTTGAACACCTGTATAACTGTTTTTTTTTGTCGAACCAAATTGAATGAATCTACATACCTAACTAAAACTCAATTAATCCATTCACGATTCTAAATAATAAGAACAAATGCTCAACGTTTTTTCAGCTCAAACTTGACCAATTCCAAAGCAAGAAAATAAATTGCAAGACTCAAACTAAAGACTTAGGAAAATGTTTAAGCAAATTCTGCAAGCGACTAAGTCTCATTGGTGGTAATTTATAACAATTCGCGGGAAGACCTCAGCCTGTCAGCCGCTAATGTTGATGAATTGAACAGTGCTGTGCGACTAGATCCAAGAATTAGCTTTGGTACAGAAACACGGAAGCGAAGGTTTCTCTTAATTTCGATGTAAATGATGCTAAAATAAACGACGACTCTTTGATTAGAGAGTTTTTGTGGGATCTATTTAATAGCACTTTAAATTTGATGAAAACAGCTATAAAATTGTATATCGGCACTTTAAAATAATAACACATCTATAAATTTAATATTATCACTTTAAAAATAATGGTTTGCACTATGACTGAATCGAAAACAAACTCCGAAACCAGTTAGTTTCTGAACGCACATTAAAATGTCTACGAAAGGAATGGCGGGGTCTGAGTTCACTCGCTAAGCTCGCTCGCTAGACCCCGCCCCGTGGGGAAGATCACATGACGGGTCTAAGTTGGTTTACATTTTACAAGCAATAATAAAGACGTAGTCGACGGAGCCCCGCTTCGCGGTTCGTAAAGGAACTTAACCTACCCTTTTTTATGTCCCGAGATAGCTTAGAGAAACCATTATTTTTGTAGTTTATTCAGTTAATTTTAAAGCTAAGCATATTTATAGTGAATCCTTTATTGTTATAGTTCATTAAATTAAGTTTAAAGCTAAACATTTTAAAGTGTGAAACATTATTTTTAAAGTGCGTTTATATATTGCCCTTTTGTTATTAACCAGTTCGGCCCAGCACCGCTCATGAGGTGTGCACATTATGACACAATAATATTTTCTTATACTTACAATATGGACATACGTTGATAAGCGTTCTGCTCTTCAAGTATAGTAGTATTAATGATTAAACAGAAAGTCAAAAGACGTCGACTTTCGATGACGTTGACTTCGGTCGTTGCGCTTTAATGCGTACACGCTTGCGAGTGTGTAGTAAAGGACAACAATAAGCCGCCAAAATTGTATTTATTGTGGTTCTAGATGTTTGGCAAATGTTTAACTAATGAAATTTACTATGGCTTCCTGATCTTGTGAGATGCAGTGCAAATAATATCATTTTATTTTAGCCGTGATAACGACAGATCTGAACAATAAATTGTGTAAATCTGTCTTTATAAGACGTTGCTGGTTCGAACGTGTTAAAAACAACAAATAACGAGGATGAAAATAAAACAAACTTGATCAGTAAAATACTGAATTCCTGAATGTTCTGCGATTTCTAAACGAAAATTAGTAGTTTCTATTAATGATGCTGCCAATTAAAAGTTCTAAGCTCGAATTTTGAATTGATTAAAGGCAGAGTTGAGAATCCAACCAACCGCATGAGTTTAGAAAACTGAATGTTTGACCCCAATTATGATTCAATAACTTTATAATGATTCTGAAGGGAAAAGAAGCCTATATATACCCAGCAGCGGATGATTCCGGGACAAAATTATCATGATGATTCAAAATTAATTTTGTTTATTAAAATGTAAGCCTTCGTATGGGCGATTTGTTTTCGCGCAAGGAATTTTCTACTCCACTGACAAGAGCGTCGAAAATACTGGGCGCGAAAAAATTACGCTGCGATAAAAATATGCCCGTGCGAACCTAGGCAAAGCCTATTATTCTACCCGATGGCATTTTATATTAGATTTTCCGCCAATTTATCTTCACATGGCACAATTTGATTGGCAATTTAAGTACCTAAGTTGCCGATCGAATAGTGTGAAGGCTAGAAGCTCAAATCAATATATTTATCTACAAATTTAGAGGCACATATGTCCGTTCGGACATTAGCTTAAGCATAAGCTTATTTAGCCTATTATGTTCCCACTTCTGGAGTACAGGCCTCCTTTTGATGAGAGGGAGTGGACCGTAATCCACCACCACCATATATTCCACCATATTTTTTTTTTTTGTTTTTATTATATGTGCTGTCATTAGAATTAATTATCTTTTTGTTTGCACGTGTTTCTGTGACAAATAAACCTATTTTTCTTTCTTTCTTTTCTTTCACCACGCCGGGCCCAGTGCGGGTATGTAGATGTCACATGTCTTCGAATTTATGTTCTTGGACATGCTGGTTTTCCTTCACCGTTTTAAGAGCAGTGGTGATGAAACACAAAGTAAACAGTCGTGACACACATTATAACTGTTAGTCACATAATGAGGAAACCGTCATGTCCTAGAACCAAACATTCAAAGATATGTGACATCTACCAACCCGCACTGGGCCCGCGTAGAAGATTATACCCCTCTCGAAGAGAGTAGGCCTTATCCCAGCAGTGGGAACATTTTAAGCATATATGTTATGATAACTATGACAGCCTTTCTCAGTAATTATGTCGATAAACCGACTAGCGAATATTAAAGCTTCTTTAGTTTCTTCAGCGTCTTTTAATCTTATAATATTGTATCCTCCTTTTGTAAGCACTTCCTTGTTATTTTGTTCTCGCTTTAAATCCTTAAGAACTCTGAGAGAAAGGATTTCTAAAGTTAACTAAAGTACTTAAAGGGATTTATTTGCGTTAGTAGTGTTCAAGTTTTCAGATTTCTTTTTATTTTCTTCAACAATATACGCTTTAATTGTTCCATTAGGAACTATTTGGAAGTCTTTTTTTTAAGTTTGGTAATACTAGTTTTGACCTAATTTCACTTTTTATGTATGCTAATGCATACCTACTTTTATTTTTATTGTTTTCATACTCTCGTGTATTTTAGTGATTTTTATTTTTAATTATTTCAAAATTCAGTTGCAATTTGAAATTACTTTAACCCAGATAGGTTTTCGTACTACTACGGACTGCATTGGGTTTTTTTGTTTTTAACAATGAGTTCACGTTTAGCAACTTAATAAGAAAAAGTCTTGAAAGCTCAAATACTTAGTTAAAAAGTAAAACTTGCTTATCATCAAATTGACTAATACCATTTCGTCTTCGGAGAACACATCTGGCTGTTCCTTATTTTCGTTTTGCTACACTCCTAGTACAAACTTCCGTGCCATCTGCAAATCCAATAGACATGAGGAAGGTCTCCTATAATCTCATTATTAGATAAACTATTTACTCCGATCTGATTTGTCAAAGCCAAGGGTACATTTTGCCATTTTTTGGGCTACCAAGAAATTATCTATCTGCTGTGGTTGAAAATAAATGTGATGTATTTGTATATTATTTTCCTCATACAGGAAAAATAAATATTATGTAACATTTCTCGGTACAGGAAATACTTGGAATAACAGAACATGGTTCAAGATCTGTCAATTACACAGCTTTGGGTCATATGTTTTAGACGTTTCAATTTCTCGAGTTTATTTTGCGTTATTACAAGTATTTCGGCTTGGTTGAATTATTTGGTTGCTTGCTTTCAAACTTATGGCTCCTTATACAAAGCATATCTCTCTCACCCGAAGATATTTGGGGTACAAACACACCCAATTAATATGAGAATACAGGGAGATCTTAGTGTAGCAAGCGAAGGCTACAATGCTAGTGCATCGCTCGGATCAAATTGAATCTCTGTGCCTGCTCCAGATCATGTTATGTAGAATTGAATTACAAACGGATATACGGTGTTGTCATTGGATATACGCTCTTTGAAGACTGCGCCTTGGGAGGAACTTGAGATGCTTATGTTTTAGACAGAGCTCTTTAGAAATTCAAGAGAAATATATCCTCGAAAGATGAGAATTTCTTGCCCGTTCTTTTCTATAGTAACCCACTATGATTTGAAATGGGCAACTAGCTTCATCTTTCTTATTGATCGATCCCTTGATAATTCAAAAGTGCCTGTAATTGTTTTATTTGAAATAAATGCTTTGAGTTTGAAATATGTACATAAAACAATCAAATATTACTTACTAAGTTACAGAGACAAAACACCCTGTTAAATCTAACAACTAACCGAATAAAGTTTAAATAAAGTAGAACACAGTTTGATCCAAGACAACGGATAAATAAGACAACTGGAAAATCTAGCGATAATCTATTGGGACCCCTATTAGACCCAATAAACGAGGCCGGGGTGTCTACGCCCCAATCGATTCGAACCGAGTACATTTGATCGGTAGCTTAAAATATTTACTGTTTCCCTTGAACCTTTCCTACACAATGGAACGTTAAATCTGTGCATATATTCGCTTTTATCTTAAGAACTACTGAACCTGATTTTATGGTGGAGGTTTTTGTTAAATGGGCCTTTGTATTTTACATCATTGGTTCCCAATAGTGTATGGATTTTGTTATTTAGATCTAAATTGTTGCTATCTTGGATTTTCGTTTTGATCAAGCTGATCAAAACGAAAATCCAAGATAGCAACAATTTTATGAGAGCTTCTAATAAGTTATACTAGATGGCCCTGTTTTAAAACACGTATTAATACTATTGTGTGTACGTGCGAGCATTGCACAAGGAATTTCGAAGTATCTGCCGCCCAACCGCACACACACAAAGTGCAAAAACTCAAAAATATTCTAGTATAGAATTAATCTCGATACAAATACTAACGAAAACTACGCAGACGCTGAAAATTAAAACGACATTTGCCCTCTCTAGAGCATACACAGCTTAATTTTATACTGCTAGTTGACATATAGGAGTAAACATTGAATGATGACTTCATGTCCGCTGCAGCTGCATAATTGATTGAGTGCCACCAAATTAAATCAATTCTGCAGTTTGCATAATACAAGCAATACCTGGCAAATAAAGGATTTGTATTCAACTGAGCTATGATTTTCAAGTAATTTGAAATGAATATCATCATCTGCCTAGCCTTTTCCCAACTATGTTGGGGTCGGCTTCCAGTCTAATTGGATGCAGCTGAATACTAGTATTTTACATGGAGCGACTGATCTCCACAACCCAGTAACTGGGTAATACGATACGAGTACCTCTAGGTTAAGACTGGTAGTCAGATTTTCGGGCTTCTGACTACCCGTAACGACTGTCAAAGATCCACGAATGACAGCCGGGACCAACGGCTTAACGTGCTTTCCGAGGCACGAAGGGGTCTCGGATGTAACATGGTCACCCATCCACAAACCAACCGCGGCAAGCGTAGTTTAACCTGATTAATTAATTTGAAATGAATATAAAATAATGAAATAGTGAACTTAGCTATTCTAAGGGCTTTTTAGGGGCTACAGCTGCACGGGTCGATTAAAGGTTAGCTACTCTTGGCGAGGTCGGTCTGTGAATGGTTGACCATCCATTACATATCGAGCCACTGAAGTCCCTCGGAAAGCACGTCAAACCGTTGATCCCGACTATCATTTGTAGCTTTTTGACAGTGGTTACGGGTAGTAAGGAGGGTGAAAGTCTGACAATCAGTTTTAACAAAGGATATCGTATTTCCCAGTTACTGGGTTGTGAAGGTCAGATGGGCAGTCGCTCCATGAAAAATACTGGTGTTCAGCTGCATCCGGATAGACTGGAAGTCGACCCTAACACATACACAGTTGGGAACAGGCTAGGCAGATGATGTAACTTAGCTTTTGAATTTAACGTGTAAAGTGTTCATACAAAAACTTTCTTTACAAAAACCGTCTTGAAAGAAAAAACTTCCGACTTCAAAGTGAAAAAAACTTTAAATTTCGGAAGTCGGGGTCTTTAATAATAATAATAATAAAATTTATTCAAATCTAAAAGGACTAACATTATATACAGTTTTTCTTAAATCTGTGTCAAGTTCACTCATGATTGATGACGCGCCTGAACTAGGTAATCCTGTGTTTCAGGCTTTGGATGTGTAGTTTAGTTTTTTGATCCCTGAGGCCTGACTATATCCATTACAAAAGAATTTTCTAAATCAATCCACAATTGCTGGAAATATCACGTAACATTTATACGAAATTACCCCGCCGGGCTGGCGCTGAAAACCAGCGCTGGGGCTCTGCCTCGCATAGGTTCTTAGCATTATGCTGAGCGATGGCCGTTTTTCGTGGATGTGTCACACTTGTTCCCCCAACTTGTTTTTTTTTGTGTTCGTTTTTTTTAAGCGTCAAATGAACGTACCTATTTTCTTACTTTATATTCGTTAAAAAAAATACAGTAGAATTGAAAACCTCCTCGTTTTTGAAGTCGGTGCTGAAATACACAACTTATTTTGTGTTGTAAACTTAAGTTCAGGCATTGTCCTTTGACAGAGACAAAGCCAAGAACACAAAAGGCAATTTTTTTCAAAGCTTTCAGGTGCTTTTTCTTTCGACTAATAGATGTTATTTTGTCTCTGTTTTGCACCATATCCCGCCAATGTTTTGTTACTGTATTTCGACAAAAACTCTAGGAATGTTGCGCTTGTTGCAACTTTGAAAAAGCGTGACCTCATTTTAGCAAATCCGTCATTAAAAATGTACTGAAACTAATTCAAAATAAAAATAAAGATTAAAGGCTGATTTTTCCATCGTCAGACATTTTTTTATTCGAGGAATAAAATTGACGTTTAACAGTTTTTGTATGAAACAACTGTCAAAATTTAAAAATTATTCCTCGAATAAAGTTATCAGATTATTGAAAAATCAGCCTTTATTCAAATAAGGCTATTTTCTATTTTTTTTTTAGGTTCTGACTCAATTGGTAAAAATAAGGCTGAGAATTAGCACTTCTTGAACGTCAAAAATTACATATTTCAGTTCCCTAATGGAATCATAGTCAAAATCAAATCATCTATGTAGAAATGGAACGTTGATGGATGCATGATTATGTGGAAGAGCTGAATGCTAAAGTGCAAGTGATACAGATGATGTATGCCAAAGACGTGTTATGGTTAGGATGACGTGGAAGGTTTTTAAAAAGGTAAAATGACAGTTAAGTGAGTTAAGATGTTATGACGGGATTTGTTGTTTTATAAAATGTATTATTTTTATGTATTTTACTAGTTTATATAACAATAAACCAGTAAACCATATTAATTTTACTTTTCCTCTGAACCCAGCCATTATATTCCCACATCTATATCAATTAGGCACATAAACGCAATTTTGAATGTAAAAATTTACAAAAAAGAGTTGATCCTAATTGCCCCTTCTTTCCGTCTCCTTTTGGCAAACATTCCCCACCCTTCACTTTCATGGCAGACCACTCAAATCAGCCCATAATTATCCCATAGCAATGCTTACCATACAGATAAGTGTAACTGTGCTCATTATTTGCGCTTTCCACCCCCAAATATCAAGGATCATCGAGAGGATGGCACTCCAGAGGGTCGTCGAGGGCTCATTGCGTATGAGCACATACGTCATTAATTGTCTCTCATGTAACGAGGTTTCTGTGAGCATGTCATTTGGGAAAGTCAGACTAGTTATCATTAGATACTGTTTCTTAGTATGTAGGTCTATTTAATTGTATTTTGTTCTTGTATATCCTACTAATATTATAAATTCAAAAGTAACTTGTCTGTACGTCTAAACCACTGAATTGATTACGATAAAATTTGGTACGGAGATAGATGGCATCCAGGAGAAGGAAATAGGCTTAATACTTTTTGTCCAAGTAACACGTACCCGTGAGATAATTTCTGAAATCGCGAAGCCGCGGGCAGAAGCTAGTAAATAATATATTGAACCTAAGATAGTAATGTTCCGATTGAAGTGTTAAGTACGAGATTTACACAGTCCACCTGATCTGACTGAGTTGTATAGTATGCATAAACATATTCCGGTATAATTCACCATCATCATCATCATCTACCTAGCCTTTTCCCAACTATGTTGGGATCAGCTTCCAGTCTAACCGGATTACAGTTCAATACCAGTATTTTAAATGGAGCGATTGCCTATCTGACCTCCACAACCCAGTTACTGGGTAATACGATACCCCTGACGACCCCTGATGACTGGTTGTTAGACTTTCGGTTTGGTCATCTGATGACCAGTAACAACTAACGTGTATGTACAAATAATTATATTTGAATCAAAATGTGAAAACCTTAAAAATGATCTTGTTAATTCATCGCCATTGCAAAATTTTAAGAAAATTGGCTACCGAAAAGCAAGTTACGAATACTCAAACATATGGATTGTTTGTGTTACTGTTTAGAACCTCCAATCATATCTACAGACTTTCCCAACACTTATGTTGTATGGTAAAACCTTCCCTCGAGTTACTACACCCCAAAGTTCAACACCAACACAAACTTCTAATTTAATCCAAACTTAATTTCCTAACAAAATACATATGCTTTACTAAGAAATGTTCTTATGTTATGATTGTTTGGTTATTATTAATTCAGAGTAAGTTCAGAGATAGGCAATAACAGGCGCGGTCGCAGCCCAAGATTTTTTGGTCAGCATGAGTTCCGCGGAATATTTTTAGCAAAGTATATCTCCTCGTTGGTTTAGTGGTTAATGGTCGCAAACGTTACTGCTGAGGTCCTGCGTGCGATTCCCGTGGCTCATGTTCAGTTTTAAGTTAGTAAAACAAGTAAATCATGCAGGCTCTCGACAGTTTGAATGATATTGAGGGGAGTCATGACCCCATGTCCCCCCCCCCCCCCCCCCTCGGACCGCGCCTGCAATATCATGTCATACATTATATAGCCAATATTAATTATATTATGCGTAATATATTATATACAATGCACTGTGCATAGTAATCAGTGCATGATTTGAGATCAACATATTGGTCATAGACATTTGGTTCAATGTAACGGATATTTAGTAGATAGTCCTGATCGTTGCCGCTTTTTGCAAAAACATATTTCTTACTAGCAGCGCCCCGCGGTTTCACCCGCATAAGTGTCGATCCTGTGGGAATATCGGAATAAAAAGTAAGCTATATAACTGTAAAGTTTCATCTAAATCCGTTCAGTTGTTTTTGCGTGAAAGAGTAACAAACATCCATCCATCCATCCTCACAAGCTTTCGCATTTATAATATTATTATTAGTAGGATAGTAGGATAGGATTTATTTCAAAATTTGTGTATACACATATATAAACAGACAAGAATGAAAAGAACATAAATATAAGTACAAAGGTGATGCTTATTTCTAAAGAAATCTCTTCCACCATGCCTGCGCCATGCCTGCGACAGGAAAGTAGATAAAGAAATGTAGACAGTGTGTATCAGAATTCACAGTGTTAGTATTCGCATTTCTTTATTTTAATGATGATTATTAAACGGATAAATTGGTGTAAAATGCTATAGTGTATTCTTGTGCTATAATCTATAACAAACCACCTTGAGAAAATCCACCAATTCAATCAAACTGTCTAGCCTTTATCTATGTTGGGTTTGGCTTCAGGTCTAACTGGATGCAGCAGAATACTAGTATTTTTCATGGAGTGACTGCCCATCTGACCTCCACAACCCAGTTACTGTGTAACACAATACCATAAGACTGGTTTGTCAGACTTGTGGGCTTGTCTCTCTCTCACATAACGACCTGACAATATCAACCAAATCCGTGCAAATAGATCCAGCTTTGATAATACCCTTAATCCAAACTCAACTAGCACTATTTCTATGTTGCTGTTTGATAATCCGTTGCAACGAGCGCCTGAATTAGCATATCCCCGGCCAATAATATTGCACGACACACTATGTACGTGATATGCATCAGGTTAAACCGTAATTATAGTGGCACAGCTATTGTGGGGCGTTCCACTGGTTTATGATCTGAGGAGACTAGGCTGCTTTATTACTGCTATGGAAGCTTGTTAAGTGAAATGTTTGAGATTAGTGGGTTAAGCTTTTCGGAGTTTAAGTCACATTTGTAATAGCTTTATGTGAATATAGAATACTAACTTTTGCCTGCTTGGAATTTGAAAGTTATCCCAAGGGAATGCACTACCGTGATAAAAGTAGGTTATTAGTCTACTTGTGTGCAAAATTTTATCGAATTTTGTTTAGCCGTTCAGGTAACAGACAGACAGATAAAGAGTTACTTTCACATTTATAATACCTATTAGTATGGACAAAACGTACATACTCCTATTAATGCATATTCCAAAGGTAGCAATAATAAAACATCGTTCGAAGCTAAATTTAGAATTGAAAGAGAAGAAATTTAGATTTTCTAATTTAAGATCTGAGTTGATGTAAGTAAGAGTCTTCAAATGGATGGAAGAAAAATCTCTTAAACGTTAGCAGTTCGTGTTTAACGTAGCGTGTACAACATGCCCCGATGTGGTTCGTTTCCGTTCCCACTAAAAGTATAAACGTTAAGTGCTGAAAATGTTCTTAAGTACTGTACTGATATTTATTTGCGTAAATTAGGGAGGTTTTATAATGGAGGTAAGATTTTGCTACGTGATACGGACTTTAACTGGTTATACTTTATTATTATACTAGCGACCCGCCCCGGCTTCGCACACATGCAATACAATTTAATCAATTGAATTAAATAATTAATAATTTTAATTTAATGTTTTTTTCAACTTGCCGCCAGCCCCTGCCGCCGATTCCGCAGCAACCGCTATGTCCTTGCATTTTAAATCTGTAATATCTTCAAAAATATTAATTTAAATAACATGCTGTAAAGGGCCATATTGATCTATATTAAATGCACAATGTATTTAAGATACTTAATTGGATAAGGATTAATGCTGTACTGCTTAAAATCGCTTCGTAAATAAGCCATCATTTCTCGTAAAAAGTAAAGGAAAAAAAAATGGTTAAAAAAATGGTTGTGGGTTATCCCTAAGAGATAGACATATACCGTCCCAGACTTTTTTGTAGACCTTTTTAAGGTGTACAATACTGTAGTACATTATTTTGATGTATCTGTAAAAAAAGGGTTTATGTACGACATCACATTAGAAACCTCTAAAATTATCAGTGTTTCTCTAATAGGTATATTATACATGTATTATAAATATAAACCTTCCTCTTGAATCACTTTATCTATTAAAAAAAAACTGCATCAAAATCCGTTGCGTAGTTTTAAAGATTTAAGCATACATAGGGACAGAGAAAGCGACTTTGTTTTATACTATGTAGTGAAGAAAGAAGAAATAAAGAAAGCAAATACGTTTATTTGGGGCAAACATGACGCATAAAAAGAATAAATAAACACAAGCAAAAAAAAAATAACAATTTGGGAGAAAATATGCGTCACATATACGCAAAACGCCCATCGCTCGGCATAATGCTAAGACGATTACGAGTCTTTATTTATTAAAACTTTATGTACAAGTAAAAAAAAATATACTGTACAGAAGCGGACTTAATGCCTGAGGCTTTTTCTACCAGTCAAACTTATGGTGATGCAGAGACAAAACACGGGAGGTGCAAAATACGGCATGGAGTCGGGATAAAATCTAGTAGAGCCTCCCTTCCGTTTTTCCATTTCTCTCTCTCTTTTGCAATTTGAGTTCAATCCTTTAGAAGGAATCACGCCATGTCCTTCCAGACCTACGGCATGCATTCTAATTAAGTTATTCTTAACTTAGGCAAGACATAACTATTAATCTGATTTGCACAAGCTTAAGTGTTTTCTACAGTTGGAGTATGCCAATTTACGTAATACCTTAACTTAGATAATACGGAAATACCAACAAACCAAGCGTGATAATTAAGTTTAATAAAATCCGAGGAATGTAACGCGCGCTGATGCCCTAAGATTCCTTCTCCCTTGTGTATGGACTTATTATTATTATTTTAAACTTACAGCTTTATTTATGTATATCCTCCTACAAGAACGCCATACCGCACCAAAGGAGCAAAAAATTCATGTGATGCTTTCCATTCAACCTACGCGCGGTGGTCATCGAACAGGCAGCGATGGAATATGCACGCTTACACAGCGTCAACTCACCAACACCATTGTTCCATTACTCCATCCATATTGCGCTCATTCTTTGCGAATATTTTGAGACTCAATTAATTTTTCAAAATAATTACATTAAAATTGTAAAAATGAAAATTTTTGATGTTTCGTCCTGCCTGACAGATTACAGTAGCCCTAACATAGTATGTTGGTATATATTATTTATTTATTGAAACCACAATTATAACATCTTTACAGAATTATCCAAGGCGATGTTACAAGTCACCATATCCTTTACAAAAATAAAATAAAATAAAATCACCTGCCATGTATGCAAAATTGCAACAACAATATATATATTTCAATGTAGGGGAACATCATATTTTCCTTAGTTTATTTATCCTTTTTTTTTTGTTTGTGTGGATTAATAGTACATCGAAATTTTAGAATACATTCTGACTTTAATAAGAGTGAATATGCGGAAGAATCGTGATGTCTTTATAAAAGTAGATTTTGCTCATTTGCTTCTTTTACGAAAAGGAATTGAATATACCACCCTTGGGTCATAAAGGAAGCATTAGAGTTAAAAAGTTAATAAATGTAATGTATTCACAAAAACCACAGCGACCCAAAACACACCAAACGCGCTTTGACAAACATTGAAACCAATTTATTATCCACCCATACTATAAATACCACAATATAATGGTTTGCAAGTGAAACCAAAACACATTAATACATGTCAGTCCAGATCTTACCCAAAACATGTGTACAAGTTTGCTGAAGGACGTGGGCCTACGACAGACCCTTGAGGAACCCTTTTAGTTTCGTCGCAATAAATCAAGTCCTAATGACAGTCACGTTTTTTTCAGCCAAGAATACACTTAGAGGTAATCAGAAAACGGCTGAATAAAGTGAGCACCTCTTTGCAAAGGCACAAAATGTTGTCGACTTGTTTTTCTATGTTCGAAGCAGTCAAATGCTTACGGCAGGCCTTTCAGACGAGGGTGGTTTGGCATATTCGGGTCACGTTTTGACAAAAAATGAGATGATTATGTTAAGTTGCAGAAATTTTACTATTATTGCGAGCTGAAATGTTTGGTTGCTAAGGTTTTGGAACCAAAAAAAATTGTTCTATTTAGATAGGAACAATTTTATTATGATAACAGCGTTTATCCCGATCGAAAATCTGCTACAGTTGAGCCTAGAAAATAGGTCAAGAAATTCTGAATTTTAAATATGCCCAATTTATGATGATTGTATCGTTCTTCTCGTTTTGTTATCAACTCACGAACTTAACTAGTCAAGCAATCCAAAAATATGCACAAACATGAATGTGTCAACAAAGTCATATTTATTTCTTTCTGAACATTTGTTATGCGAATTAAGTACTCAGATTTGTGAACCCTTTCAAAGCAAACGAGCGTAAGACAAGTAGATATAAGTTAAGCAAATGAGAAAGATGAATGGATAGTTTCACGTATGAATTCTGGTCACGTTCATGTTAAGAGAAATGATATGATTATATTATTAAACCTTGTTTAGCTTTCAAGCTAGTTTGCAACTGGGTTTTATTTTATTTTAAATACATAAAAGTCTATTTAGTGCTTAAGAGTTGCTTATATGTAATTCAAACTGCAAAATTGATTCGATTTTACAGCGAATCGTCGTTGTAATAATCTACCTATGTAAGTAGGTAGGATAATAGGTAATACGGGCTGGTGTCAGCAACTTCACGTCAATGCGCGTATTTTGCGTACAGATGTAAGTAGCTAATGTTCATATTTGATACCTAGAGACTAGTTAGTTGCTTCTTTTAAAACCAAAAGATGCATCTCAAATACTTTGTTCTTAAAGTTTTTCTCCAAACAACCATAAAAATTAATGACCTTTCTAAACAAAACAAAATTACCGTCATCATTTACTTTGACCATAAAAAAAACTTAAAAGCATTATTAATCTCAACGTTACTTGCTTATTAAACTCCAGGGATCACCCTCTTGCATACATAATATCCAATAAGTAAGCTAAGTTTCTTCATCAAGTTAGTAAAGGAGATATTACAAATAATTACAAAAATAATCGTCCGCTTAAAATGCAAGGAGCGTTGAGCCAAGACGATCCCCGTAATATGCAATGTAGATTTCATTACACGTGGTGCATGATTTTATGAAAATGCAGCTCAGTACGAACAACTAAGTTTATTAAAGAATTCAGCTTCGAAGAAGTTTTCTTTTTGAGTTCAAAGAAAAAGGTTGTTTGGAATTTGAAAATGGTTTGTTAGTTTTAAGGCCTTTCAGGTGCTATATTTTTATGCTAAGTGTAAGTGTGCCAGAGTTTTACAAGAGGTAAAGAATGAATAAAATATTACAATATTTATTTGGACATTTTGTAGCTTGGTTTGAAGATTTTCACAAATAAGCTTCTCTCATATTTGTTTTCCTTACCATTTTAAAGTTTTTTTTTTGTGCGTGTAATTGATGATTTAAGGAAAAAATATTCTATGATATCTATTAGAAAAAAACTAACAAATAGCAAACCATTTTAAAATAATTAGAAACGAACATACGATTTCCTCTTAATGGAAAATAAATGTTGTCTGACAACTCTGACAACAACAAAGATCAATAAGATATTAGTAGCAATAATCTTTGAACAAAATGGTAGAATTTATTCTTTCATCATTCCGTCTAACATTTCTAGACAAATTGCAAAATTTCCAGGTATTTCATTCAAATGTTACAATTGTAATCATTTTCTGTGTATTTTATGCTAAAATACCAATAAGATTGTTGTAATATTACTTTATTAATGTTGAATTGCTTTAATATCCGGCTTTAGGTGATGAAAAAAGAATGGCTAGTAAAATATTTGATTTTAAAGAAACGATTGGAGTATTTTATTTTTGTTGGAATATCAGTTATATCGTGTATATAACAGTCAGCTACGCAGACCATAATGTGATCTTGCTGAGTCCATAAATCACATGCACTCACATATAAGAGGGCGAGGGGGAGGGGCCCGTGGCTAAATAAAAACAGCCGCACAGGTCGATCGATTAGGTTAAGCTACGCTTGCCGCGGTTGGTCTGTGGATGGGTGACCATCTTTACATACCGAGACCCCTCCGTGCCTCGGAAAGTACGTTAAGCCGTTGGTCCCGGCTGTTATTCGTGGATCTTTGACAGTCGTTACGGGTAGTCAGAAGCCCGAAAATCTGACAACCAGTCTTACCAAGGGGTCTTATCGTATTACTCAGTCACTGGGTTGTGGAGGTCAGATAGGCAGTCGCTCCATGTAAAATACTACTATTCAGCTGCATCCGGTTGGACTGGAAGCCGACCCCAACATAATTGGGAAAAAGGCTAGGCAGATGATGACATGCACTCACATATAAAGTCAAGAAAAGTAAGCTTTTGATTTTCAAATCTAAGTGTTCCTCCAGCGACGTTAAGCAGAAAGCCACTACAGAGAGTCACAAAGTTTAAATACCTGGCTTGTAGTCTCGAAGGACTGAACTGACGATACTGTTGTAGAGAAGGAGCGGAGGGCGGGTTCGCTGTAATACAATAGCCCGCCGGTTGGCGCATTATAGTCTGTAAGCTTATTAAAGTCTCGCTTTCTAAGGTAAACTGCCAAACCTTCTACACAGCAAGCAGAGCGCTTAGAACGTCCTGCGCGTTCAGTATAATAATGAATTTAGGATGTTAAAGAGACTTCCGCGCTTCGGAGATGTTCGCGGAAGCCCGTGTTGATGATTTTCATGCCAATACGAGGAACAGAACAGCGTCAATATTTTTGATTTTTCCCATGTTGCTTGGGGTTGGCGCACATTTTTTTCTTTCATTCTTCTCCTTGTAGCTTAACAAAACAAGCTTAGTCTAATACGTTCCATCACTACAAACTGTATGCAGGTGCCGTTCGAGTTAGGTCAGGCCTTTTTACTTTAATATACCTACTTAGTTCTTTAATAAATTAAAATTAAAAATACAGGTTAATATTTCAAAATTGTAATATATTTCTCGAATGTTCTTTAAGAAAAATAATATTATTTTCGAGCAAGAAACTTACTTTTAACTCTTTAATTGTTGGCAAGATTTAAGACATTTTGATTGGTGAAACCGCGGGGCGCAGCTAGTAATACATAAAATTAGTTTTTACACTATTCTGAATTTATATTGAACTAGCTGCGCCCCGCGGTTTCACTCGCGTAAGTTTCGATCCCGTGGGAATATCGGGATAAAAAGTATCCCATGTGTTATTCTGATGTATAAGCTATATTACTATACAGTTTCATCAAAATCCGTTTAGTAGTTTTTGCGTGAAAGAGTAACAAACATCCATCCATCCATCCTCACAAACTTTCGCATTTATAATATTAGTAGGATAGGATTTTAATTTTGATATGGGTTATTTCATTTGATTTTATCGTTTTTTAATTCATGATTTTATTCACGTTTTACAGAAAAAAAAGTATATAAAAAAGGTAAAGTATTTTTTTTTTTTTTTTGTTAAACCTTTTTTCTAGAACCAACAAGAACCAAAAATTCGATGTTAAGTGACATCTACCAACTCGGACTGGGCCCGCGTGGTGGACCACTCCCTCACACGGAGAGGAGGCCTATGTCCCAGCAATGAAAACATTATAGGCAGTTTATGTTTTATGCTTAAACCTTTTTTTATGCTTAAACCTTTTTTATGCTTAAACCTTTTTTATTTCAGCAATGTTATTATTATTAGTTATTACTTCGATTTTTTTTACCGTGAAAGTCATAGAATTCGAAGCTGTTGTTTGAAATTAAATTCCATACCTAATATTTAATTAAAATATTTAATTTTAAAAAATCAGGTGTTTCCTAAATTTATGTTCGCATAACTCGTCAAAATGTAAAAGGGATCTGCTGATTTTGTTTCGCGACCTTTTTGTTCATTTTTTGTATAATATGTCGTTAGAAAAGTATGTAGTATCAAGTATGGTATAATTTATTGCATAAATATGTGGTTTCCATACTGTGTAACTATAATTATATAGTTCGCTTAAATATGTGAAACTTAACAAAATCTAAATTAATAAACACAGTCGTTTGATCTATCGAGAACATATACATTAGAGTGAGTAATGATTTATTATTGTTGTTTAGCCAAATACAACTTTAACCTATTTTTAAAAATGTTCACTCATGAAGAAATGTTCGATTAGTCCTACTTTACTGAGATAGGAGCCTTTTGCCCTCGTATAGGACTTTCTGTTTCATCTTTCTTTTTGTTTCTTTTTTAATTTATTTTTACTAGCGACCCGCCCCGGCTTCGCACGGGTGCAATGCTGATACTAAGTATAGGTACTTCAAGAATGTCAGCTCGCGCCGCCGGCCCCCCGGCCGCGGCCGGTACCGCAGCAACCGCTATGTCCCTGCATTTTAAATCTATAATATCTTCGTAAATATTCATTTAAATTACATGCTGTAAAGGGCCATATTTATCTATATTAAATGCACAATGTATTTAAGGTACTTAATTGGATAAGGATTCATGCTGTATTGCTTAAAATCGCTTCGTAAATAAGCCATTATTTCTCTTAAAAAGTAAAGGATAAAAAATGGTTATTGTGGGTTATCCCTAAGAGATAGACATATACCATCGCGGACTTTTTGTAGACCTTTTTAAGGTCTAGAATACTGTAGTACATTATTTTGACCTATCTCGTAGGGTTCAGCCAACGTTTGAAAAGGAAGCGCAAAAAAATGTGTTTATTTACGACATCACATGCATACATGTATTATATATATAAACCTTCCTCTTGAATCAGTCTATCTATTAAAAAAGCCGCATCAAAATCCGTTGCGTAGTTTTAAAGATCTAAGCGTTCAAAGGGACAGAGAAAGCGACTTTGTTTTATACTATGTAGTGATATAATTTGGAATTTTAATTTAGACTGTGTTTAGTTTAGTTTGTGATCCTCCTATACGAGTCGCAATAAATACTTTTTCTTTCTTTTCTTTTACTCATTTTGTAATTCATTTATGTATGTATTTTTATAATATCATTGACTCGGGTTTCACTCTCATAGAGGTATGAGGAACAGAGTGTAAAGTTCACTCATACTCTACAGAAAAGGGAGGATCCGACCAGAAGGTTGTCGTATCGGGTAGGCAATTGTATGATGATTCATGTCAGGTTGTTATGAAAATTCTGCATCGCGCAAGCAGAGTTTACCGCGCGACTATTTACTGTAGATGCCGCTACACTCTTAATCAAAACGACGAATAACGAGAAAGCTTTCTTTACTTTGCAAATTATATTGATCTACGTCTGTTCTAATTATAACCATAAACTTCTCTCTTCGTTTTCCTGTCCCTTGAATTTTCTTACTAAAACAACAACGTTAAGTGGACAACTGCCATAATACCACCTGGCTGACTTTGGACAAAGTTATTACAAGTTTAAATGACCTCTTTAAATGACCCGCGCCTTCCACTCAAACCCATCTCGATGAGGGTTTCTTCCTAAACAAGTTTTTTAACTCTGAACTTTACCTAAGATTAAAACATGGCTTTTTGACACAAAATAAATTTAAGTATCACCGTTTTTGGTTTATTTTAATTTCTGAATTGTTTTTATCTTTTTTATTGCGAACGCTTTTAACGTGCAAGTCTTTTTACACCGTTCTCACAGGTACAATTTCAACATGAATGATGTACCAATATTTTGTAACAATTTTATGATTTAAAAGTGTGTCCGTGGAGTTTCTTGCCCGTTCTTCTCCATAGGTATTGGAATGGGCAAATAGCTTCATCTTTCTGACTGACCGACCTCTTGACAATTCAAAAGTACCTGTAATTGGTTTATTTGAAACTAGCAGCGCCCCGCGGTTTCACTCGTAAATGTTACGATCGTGTTGTGGTGTAAATGTCGATCGTTGTGGGAATATCGGTATAAAAATATCCTATGTCCTGGTTATAAACATTCTGTGTGCCAAATTTCATCCAAATCCTTTCAGTAGTTTTTGCGTAACAAACATCCATCCATCCTCACGAACTTTCGCATTTATAATAACTGTAATATTTATGCTAACATCTTTTAGTTACAGGAAAGTGTTAACTAAAGCAAAATCTGACTTTATTCCAATTAATGTCTTTCTTTTTTGACGTTTTTCATGACAAAGGTAAATTAATAATAATAAGTCTTAATTTATTGTAGTACCGAGCATTTTCACGTTTTCTTAGTTTAGATTAGGTACAAATAGAAAGTAACAAAGGAATGTTCAAGTCGCTTGTCTTAGAATAGAACAGACATTTATTTTGTGTATTATCAGGGTATGGTATACATAATAGGTGTTATGATTCATTAAAACTAAGCCATATTTCACAATCCGGCATGCAAAAATTTATATTAACATTCACCTAAGCTTAACCAAAAGCCAGATCTATCAATCCAGAGCGATCCAGGCAATTCTTTTCTCTAATAATAACTCAGTCAGACTGTAGTACGTTATATCCGTAAAAAATATCGCACTATTGTTAAGTCTTTCTAAACACTTGATAATTTATTGTAAATAATTAGGGCCATACAGTAAAGGTTTCTGCGCACCAAAGTAGTTTGACACATTCATTTCCCATTGTCACGCCTATTTATTGGGAATACATCAGCTAGGTGTTCAAAACGCTACTTCTAAAATATAGTTTCATCGATTTCTCTATACTTAAAAAGAGCAGGATAGCTGGTAGCAGCGGGATGAGAGTTGCCAAAACTCGAGTTGAATGGTGTGCAATGGAGAGACCTATGTCCAGCAGTGGACTGCTATAAGCTGATGATGATGATGAAAAAAGACCAGAATTACTTCACAGTCCACCGTCCTTACTCACTTAAACCGAAGAAAAGCAACAAACATTACAATCTGTTACTCCTAACTTTTAAATTGGAAAATTTTAAAGTGTACTAACAGCAACATTAATCCCCTTGCTCCCAGGCGCAACATTATTTACTCTGCAAATTTCTTTAGCAACGCCCTAAATTTCCCAGGATGGCAAACTATAATCTCTTGGCCAGTATCCAAGGAGGTGAGACGCTAAAAGTTAAACGAGGGACTGGAGCCAAGCAATAGTACTGGAGTTGGCTAAGGGGTTTCACCAGGTAGCAATTGCAATACCAATTTGAGGTAGTTTATGAATTTGGCATGTTTTTTTAGTGTAGATAAAATTAATCGGACAAAAACTTGGCTGTGGTGACCGATCTTTAAAAACAAAAAGTTATTTAAAAGCTGACGTGATTGCAGACAGCAAAAGTGAACCATTAATTTCACTTCAACTGTGCATTACAGTCAAAAATATAGTCTTGGTTCTCTATTGTGTTCCCTAACTTTTTTATCCATAATCTAAAGTGCCATATTTTTTTTTGTCTCATCATTTATCCGAATGATAACTTGCCCGAATTTAATGTCTCATAATATCACAGGCCATAAAATTGAAATCCCTAAATACAATATGCCCTAAATTTGTTTGTCATAAATATTACAATCAATAATATACAAAAGACTTGAAACCGTTTTCAATGAAATTTATGTCCTAAATTCAAATTATTTAATGTATATTTATCCTAATATTTTTTTTTAAACAAAATTTTATTGCAATTAAGCTTGCAGCATACAAGCAAGCATGCAGCATGCAAGCAAGTATGCAGCAAGCATGCGGCATGCAAGCAAGCATGCAGCGAGCATGCAGCATGCAAGTGAGCATGCAACATGCGGTAATCATGTTTTCTATCATGGTTCCGGCGCTGCGGGTCTCCGGCGGACCCACGCGTGCTAATCGTCGCAGACGGCTTTCGCTCACCACCGCTCGCAGCCTTCTGCTCCTCAGCCTGCGGACTGCCTCTTCCCTACGCGCCTATGCGATTTTAAATTACACTCTAGGGGTAGGGCAGACAAAACTGCTTGGAGTAGGATTTACAGCGATTCGTTTCTGTCACTGTAACCTAATTTTTAGCAAATGTTTTATGACTAACAGTTTGATTATATAAGAACATTCGGAATAATACACATTATATAATACAATACTTAAGACTTATGATTTTATTTTAAACTAAATTAGAAGATTTAATTATTACAGTACTTACTCAATATTAGTTACAGAAGTAAAGATAATTATGTAAAACAAAATTTCGAATTTTTGAATATTGTGGTTACTAAAGTTTATAGCACACGTGTTATGGATAATGATTTTCGGACAAACAATTTGAGGAGAAGATAATCTTATTTCAGTCAGCATTTTAGTTTCCAACTAGTTAACCCTTACAAACAATTTAATAATTCCCAAAGCTTAATACTCTGCAACCAAGCATTTACCCAACATTATCCTATACTCCCTTCGTAGAAATAACAGAGGCTCTTAAATTATTCCAAGTCTCAAGCGAGTCGAGTGGACCGGTGCGAGAAATGACATCCTTAATCCACACTTGTCCATCAGTGCCCATGTGGTTTGGCCGTTGAAAGGTCCCCCTGTGTGGACACTATAAACATGTTAATGCGGTGTCCGATGTTTGTCCCGAGGGCCGTCAACTAATTCCGAACGGGCCTTGCCTTGATTAACATATAATGTCCTCGTGTGGTGTAGACTTGCTAGGTCGGCGTTTTGGAGTTGTTGACGTCAGAAATGTCAGCTGTTGTTGAAAATTTAAATAAGAATGTTTTCAGGGACGTTGTATGGCTTAAGGTTGGGTTTTGAAGTGTATTATAACTTATGTTTTGTATTTCGTGTACTTAGATAATATGACTGTTTTGTTTCGAAAGAACTGATATTTTTTGTCTATTGTTGGAATGGCAGACCTAATGTGTTCTTTGTTCAAAAACTTTTATTGTTTTCGTAACAGAATAAGTATTAAAATAATTTAAATTAAGCTCTCGAAAAGTTGGGTCTGACAGTAGAAATGAAATAAATAGGTATTTGTATTTTCACAGAAGCAAGTGAATATTATTCTTGTTATCTTCTTGGTCGCGTAGTTCATTACTGAAAACCGTTACCCTGAAAGGTCTTCATTGCTTTATGCACGATGTTTTTCCACTTCATTCGGTTCTCAGCTTCACTGACACTGGACTCTCGTCCAATGAGGGCAGTGAAAAAGGTTACCAGCGAGCAGCGGTTAGGTTAGACAAGGTGCGGGGTTTTCTCCCATCTACTTTTTTTTTTGTTTTCAGGTTGGAAAATCCTCATAGATGTCCTCCACCCTAGGGCGGGCGGAGGGGTCTGTCAGACTCTTGCTGATAAAAACCACCCCAGTGTTCCATCTGACACTTACGCCGGGGGTCGCGGGAATGTACGATGCTTCCGCAACTCCCGACTGATGTTCTCCCATCTAACTTGCCCCAAGCTGCCTTCAAGATAATCTGTTGTCCGACAATTCTTGTTATAGCGTACGGAAAATGAGTTTTTGGCTGTTAGTAGCATAAGCATAGCATAATCAGCCTATATTGTTCCCACGGCTGGGACACAGGCCTCCTCACTTCGAGAGGGAATAGGCTGTAATCTACCACGCGGGCCCAGTACGAGTAGGTAAATGTCACATGTCTTCGAATATTTTGTTCTAGGACATGCCGGTTTCCTCACGATGTTTTCTTTCACCGTTTTGGTGCAATGGTGATGAAATAATTTACACAAAGTAAAACGCTTGTCTGGATTCAAACCCATGACCTACAACTCGTAAGTCAGAACCAATACGACTGGGCCACCACTGCTCCCGTTTGTTAATATTCTGCTTAAATAAGGACGTTTTATCAATAATACATTTAGTACTCGTGCACTACCTGGTTTTTTGGTATCAGAAACTAATTAATGACTTTGTTACTAATTAGAATCTCATTATCTTTAGGAAGTACAAACAGTACCTCACCTTTTTTGTATATTTAACAGACCAGAAACATATTGATAGTTATTTTCCTAAACTTTCGTTCGGAACAAGTCAGAAGATGGAATCATGTTGACCGCAATCCAATTTCATGTAATACCTATCTATTTTTCCAGACAATGTATCACTCAAATATATTGAATGGAGCCTAGAACCAACGAAGAAAAACAACACAATTTTATCTTTTATTAGCGAGAAAATTTCTTGGCCAACGATCAATGATCGTAGTTATTGATATTGACAGAATCATTTCTTTCTAGTGGCTCTTGTAATCTAGCTTCTTCCTTATTTGTTTTTGGACGGAGTGCAATAGGCTAGTTTCCACCATCAATAAATTGAAAATCTATTTAGTCCTTCAGTTAGAGTATTGGAAAATAATGGTCAGAACGCACTAAAAATTATACCAAGGTGTGACGTATTGAGAATTTTAAAAGCGTCGTATCTTCGTCAATTTTGGTTTACGTAACAAAAGAAAAACTACGGGTCAAATATTTTTTGATAATCTAACTGACGGACTAATTGTATTTTTTCAGTTGACAAGCCTATTACACTTTTTAAAGAAGAATCATCTGCGAAAATATCCTTACTGCCTCTCTATTAAAACAATCCTCCACTTTGTATCAAAAACCTCATGCTAATACAATCAGTAAACCACTTACCAAGTCTTAGTGCGGTAATTACGACAATATCCCTAGAGGATCGTTCATTGTAGCGGTCTCTGAGAAAGCGTTCCCAGTGCTAAGCATTCACGACTTGATTATCGTCAATTTTTTGGCTACTTTAGTGAGCTTTTTCAGAATTACCGTTTCCAAGACTTGTGTAATATTATGTTAACAGAATTCTTAATAATCTTTACTTCTATCTTTTTTAGTTTCATATCCCAGTCGTGTTTGTTATTCATTCGGTTGTTTACCTTTACAACAATTTCTTAAGAAATATTTACTCTCCTACCATCTTGTTTATTTATCAATCTTCAATTTATTTCTTTAATCTATTAGTGCTGTTTAAATAAGCTTTTTATTAGATATCTGATTGATGCTGAAAGATATTTATCTTCTTGTTGAGATATTGTTTACATAAATTATTGTGTTGACATTTTATTAATTTTGGTTATAGAAACCACAAAAAGAATTCTCAGATAAATATTGGGTACTTTTTTTTAACTCGGGAGGAAAATAATGTATATAAATATTGGCATTTATTGGGCACTTCGACTAGGAACTTTCTAGAGTACCTATTTGTTCTCTTTTAATAGAAAGAAAGAAAATAGTACATTGATTTGCGGTAGATAGACAAGACGTAGAGAATTAACAGAAGCATTTTATAAATGAATGAATGGCAATTAGATTACCCATTACAACGTGGGAGCAATAACTTAAATATATCTTTTCCTCTTCGGGGAATACATTTTCAATCTTGTGTGTATTATGAAGATGTAAAAACTATAGACGGAATGTAATTTTTCTCTACCGTAATTCTTAAAGCACCCACATGACGAGGCATCCTCATTTTTCATTCAACTCTTCACCAGCATGGAATTTATAATCCAACGCTCGAAATTATATTATAGCTTGGCACCACATAAAAGGCAGGTGACAAGTCCCAACGTTTCACGTGTGCCTTTTGTTAAATACAACGTTTCACGTGCGCCTTTTGTTAAATACAATATCCTACTTTATTTGCAGTTGTTTTAAGAGTGTTATTTGGAATGGGACTGGTGACAAAACCCAATGTTTTGACCCTGTTTTCGGAACAAAGGCTTCCATTTACATCAAATTGCGTGGTTCAGCAAATTCTTGTAATTTACTTTTTGATGGGAATAATGGTTCTGGTTGTATTGTAGGTATATTTTATCTATTTTGTGAGGGACAGTGCTAGTATTAGTGGTTTTAGTGTAAGTTTTGGTGTTATAGGATTAAACAAGGCGATTGATACATAAACTCGCGCTTTCATCCCACGGGGTAGGTTTCTCCTACCCCCATGTAGTTTCTATTGATAATCACAGACTACCGACTACTTCCTTATTACAGAATTATGCTGTTTAATATTATATTCTAAAATTAGTGTAAATAAAGTTAAAATATAATTATCCTTGAGAAAAAAAAAAGATTTTCTTCTATTGCGTATTATACCCGCGTATTACGCAAGGTACGACGAAAATTCATGAACCAAAAGCCTCCAAAACCAGAGCTAGAATCATTAATTCACACCTAAATTAAAATTCAGTACCACATTAGCAAGTCTGTCCATTAAAATTTCAACAACGTCTCTATTTGAGATAAAACAGTTCTCTAAGAAATTAATGTTATTTCCTAACACATTTATGGGCCATCAAAATTTCTCTTGCTACCCGAGATAAATTCTATGTTTTTGTAATGAAATCGAGCTCTCGTTTGAATGATAATTTCGTAAGGAACATACTTTTCTCTGTTTAAATAATTTCCAAGTATGATTAAAGCAATTATTTTTAAAATAATGTCAGCAGTGTGATTAAATTCTCAATTTATCTATATATATAAAATTCAAAGTCCTGAATGACTGATATATCAACGCAAAGCCCAAACCGCTGGTCCTAGAGACATGAAATTTGGAGGGTGTGTTCTTTGCAAAGAGTAGGTATCTACTAAGAACGGGTTTTTCGAAATTCCACCCCTAAGAGGGTGAATGAGGGGAGGGTGAAATTTCACGCGGACGACATCGCAAGCAGAAGTTAGTAACAGATATAATTATTAGTAATCCATTAAGGATTAATATAATATGAGATCTACGAATGACAGCTGGGACCAACGGTTTAACGTGATTCCGAGGCACTGAGGGGTTTTAATACGTAATGGATGGTCACTCATCCACAAACTGACCGCGGCAAGCTTAGCTTAACCTTCGATCAACCCGTGCGGCTGTTATAATTTAGCCACGAGCCCCTTTAGTCAAGGTTTTTATATGCCAACTACGTAATCTTCTAATATATAAAATTCTCGTGTCACAGTGTTAGTTACCATACTCCTCCGAAACGGCTGGACCGATTTGAATGAAATTTTGTGTGCATATCGGGTAGGTCTGAGAATCGACTACTATATATTTATTTTTTTTGTAAAACGACGTTTGCGGGGTAAGCTAGTATATATATTTATATCATAAGTATAGCATAATTAGCCTTTATTGTTCTGTCGGCGCATCACATATGCGCGTGATTGACCGAGGGGAAGGCACGGGGCGTCGGGGTACCGAACCTGGTACGCCACGGCCGCTACGTGCCCTCCACATCACTCAGCTCACAGACGTGCTCCGCCACGAGCATTTAATTGTTCTCTCTCATAAATGTTGATTATGTAAATTATGGTATTATATCTATTTTAATACAGTCCACTATTTCTTTTATTATAAAGTCTCGATTGAGCCCATTCAGTTCCCACTGCTGGGACAGAAGCCTCCTCTCTGTGAGAGGGAATGGGCCATAATCTACCACGCGGGCCCAGTTCGGGTTGGTAGATAGATGTCTCATGTCTTCGAAAAGTTGGTTAAGAAAATTAAAAAAAAAAGTGTTACAGCCAAATTAGACCGATTTAAATTTTCGATAGAAACAGAGATTTCCCATTATCTTTTTTTTAAAATAAGACATTTCGAAAATATTCTTTACTAACTTTTTAGACCTTTGTATTCTGCTTATGCGTATGAAGTTTCATTAAAATCGGTTCATTCATTTCGAAAAACAAGGGCTTGCAAGTTTGTATGAAATGCCGTACGTCGTAAACGCTCTTAAATATTTCGCCTAAACTCATCAATTCACCAATCGTTGTTCTAATTAAACGCTAGATGCACTAGCAGCAAAAGTTTTAGCAGCAAAAGTTAAAAAATTAACCAGTTAAAACGTTAATATACCTATTATAGAAGCAAATCGGAAACTTTAATACTGATTGGTCCGTACTTGGAAATAACGTATTTCGCTCCAAAGTTCAATTTGCATTACATTAAAATTGCTGTTGGGGTATTGATGAAGTGTTGACATATGGATATGATATTTTTATCGAAAAAGTTAAAACAGATGGTAAACATATTTTTTTAAAGAATATTATGTAAGAAAATGTGCTCTTTAAAGCGCGGGCCCACCGCGGAGCATGCTGTGCACGGGCACGCGGCGCATATTAGCTGCGTGTATTAATTTGGTTGACAACGTGGGTTACGTTTCCACTGGAGTACACGAAGACGACCACTGCAATCCACGGACACGGGCTTCACTGCGGGAGGTGGGACGGGCGGGGAAGCGAGCGACGCCTGCGCCATTTTGTCAATTGCTATTGGGTCATATTCGTGTACTCCAGTGGAAACGTAGACCCACGTCGACAGCGTTGAGCTATGAAACCGCCTATTCGAGCAAGCCACGCATATAATTATCAATGACATCAATTGATGCGTAGCCTCTCCGTGGGTTGCAGTGGACACAACCACATACATTTACTTACAAAGCGAAGCTTAATACACGTGCGTAGCCTCTCCGTGCGCCCCGGTGGGCCCGTGCCTTTAAACGGTGAAACCAAGTACAGTCACCAAAAGAGATTTGAAGTTTAGTAAGAAACCGAAGTATGTTTTCGAATTAAATTTAAATTGATAAATGAACTGTTTGTTTTGTAATAAATAAATTCAATTTTATTCGGAAACATCCATCGGTTTCTTACTAAAATTCAACTATATCCGATGACCCTGGTTACTTATCTCCTTTGGTAATCGTACATAATCAGCCTATAATGTTCCTATTGCTGGGGCACAGGCTTCTTCTCTTCGAGAGGGAAGGGGCTGTTGTAATCTACCACGCGGCCCCAGTGCGGGTTGGTAGATGTCACACGTCTTTGATTTTTTTATTCTAAAACATGCTGGTTTCCTCAAGATGTTTTCCTTCACCGTTTTGAGAGCAGTGGTGATGAAATTATTTACACCAAGCATCTGCCGTAGTTTGAACCCAAGACCGTAAGTCGCAGCCGATACCATTCAGCCACCACTGCTTTAAACAGAAAATTATGCAAAAAAATGGCTTTTGAAGTGGTGAAACCAAGTAACAAGCCTTAATAAGATTAGCCAGTCGACAAGTTTGGTAGCGGAGCCAACTGCCTGGGGCATGGTTGACATACTTGTGTTTGAAAATTTAATAGAAAACTGATAAAACAATTAATCTTTAACAGCCCATGGGTATGAAAACAACTTTTGAATTGGTGAAAAGATCAGTCAGCCAGCAAGATCGGAACTGCATGCTCAAAATGTCCCAGATAAACATAAAAGTACGAAAAATTTATTTATTTATTTAAGGACAACCAACAAAGCACACACCAAAAATACATGTTAAAAAACCCATATTCATTTTACATTTTATAGTGTAGCCTTAATTAAAGGCTGCCACGGCATGCATTAAACATAGGAGTAGGAAATGCAGTAAAAAAACAGATTACAAAAAAAAAATTTAACTTATTTAGATAGATTTAAGTAAATGAAAAAGACAATATAAACTACAATATTATTTTTTCTTTTATGATAATGCCATATGTAAGATAGCCTTGACCTTATTTAAATAGTAGGATATATCAATATATTAAATGACTTAGCTTCTTCCCACGATTTCGTCCGCGTGAAATTTGGGTATTTAGTCTGAACGGCCCAAAGCGGTCGACCGCGGGCTTTCGACCGTAACCAAAAATCGTCTACGTTCCAAAGGACCGGTGACGAAATTATTTCAAAATTAATTTCAAGGGACAGTCGCATACATTGTGATAATTATATTATGATTGGCTTTGTATTATGGCAGAAAGTCTATGCAGTCAAGATTTTACCAAATTCAGTGATTATTTTGTTAGCACATGGCTAGAGGATAAGGTGTTTTCAAGTATTTGGTGTACATATTTCGGGGCCCGACACAGCGTGTCACATCTTATCTTCCGTCCGTGCCATTACTTCGTTTTCTTTTTGCATGGTGGTCTTTTTTCTTTTTTTGCCTTAGGGTAGTAACGCGATTTAAAAGCCCTCCTCAAGAATTGGGCGATCAAACGCAAAAATAATGTTTCAAATTCGGCCGGTAGTTGTAGACATTAGCGTGTTAAAACAAATCCCAGATTTATTATAATGCATCGGGTTAGACTGGAAACTGACCCCAACATAGCTGGGAAAAGGCTAGGCAGATGATGAGTATAGTACCTATACAGGGTGTCCCTGGAAGTATGGACCAAATCGAATAGGGGCGTGAGCAAGGTCATTTCCAAACTTTTTGATCCTGAGAATTATTGATGATTGAGAATTAGGTATTTTACGGTTCAAAAGTGCAATCGTTTTGTATAGTGCTCAAAGAAAAAAAAATCATTTAAAAAAAACTATCAGGGCTGTCTAAAAAACTTAAATTGACAGTTCAAAGTGATTGAAAATAACAACAGTTGGTCATAACTTTTGAACAGTAAAAAAATTCACCAACATTCTCAGGATCAAAAAGTTTGGAAATGACTTTGCCCACGCCCCTATTTGATTTAGTCTATAATTCCAGGATACCTGTATATTAATACTAGCTGACCCCGCAAACGTCGTTTTGCAAAAAAAAAAAAAAATAGATAGTAGCCGATTCTCTGACCTACCCGATATGCACACAAAATTTCATAAAAATCGGTCCAGCTGTTTCGGAGGAATATGGTAACTAACACTGTGACACGAGAATTTTATACAGGGTTATTTGAAAAACACCAGTAACCTCTTAACTTACTCATCATTATGAACAACTTTTACTATGGGACCAAACCTGAAATCGCGAAAAAAAAATCAGCTGTTCCCTACATTTTGACGAGATAGACGAAGATAAATGTAGGAAACAGCTGATTTTTATTTCGCGATTTCAGGTTTGGTCCCATATTAAAAGTTGTTCATAATGATGAGTACAATGGCCTCTTAAGAGGTTGCTGGTGTTTTACAAATAACCCTGTATATTAGATATAAATTATACAGAAGTAGAAACTTGTATAATCCGCGTTGCTCAGAATAAACCATTCCATTTACCAGGTAGTTGAACAAATACAGTACATAGTAACAAACTATTATCAACACAAGCTTAAATACTGTCATTAATTTAATTCCCGGTTCAAAGGGGAAATTGTAATCAAGGGTTGTACCAGCCCAAAGTTATGGGTTATGCCTTATATATGACTAATACACTAATACTGTAATTATAAGAAGAGTGGCTAGGTACAATTCTCCTTAATTTCGTAATGTGTATATTTAAAGAAACAGAACCGTAATTTACAATTAGTTTTAAATAAGACCTCTACGTCTTGAACTCGGTAGAAGAATTGTTTAATTTTGATTCAAGAGAAGCCGAAGTAACTCCATGTAGATTGATTTGCATAGTAATCAACTTTATTCGGAACATCGCTCTGGAATTTTATAGTATCTTTTCAATGATGAAAACTTCGATATTCAATGTTTCTGTGTTTCTGTTTGGAGCAAAAGCGGCCATATTATTATATTTTGCATACACGGTGTACAAAGACTCATCATATAGACGTTAACTACGCATTATGTACATCAAACTAAGTAACTTTGTCCAAAAATTGCTATAAAATAATAATTGCTAGGAAACTTCATTTTTGATGTGAAAAATCGCTGTTTACAAGCAACGATCGTGGAGGTATTTAAATTTGTGGTATATAAATTTAAACTTGTTTTCGTAAAAAAAAAAACATTAAAAGTTGGAATTTTAACTTTCAATAACCAGAAGCGTTACCAGAAGGGTCCCAGGTATGATCAAGTATATAAAAAAAAATGACGGTGAGTACTAGTGACTTTAGGCTACGTTCTTCGCTTTACACCCGTTAGGCACGTCAATTTAATGAGAGAACAATTTGAAAAAAAAAATGAAAGAGAAGAAAAGATGTTTCACAATTTAAAAAAAGTACACACAAGATTTTGGTAGATACAAATATTTCAGAAGACTTTAATCAAAGAATAGTATAGCTAAAACAAAAGAAACGCTGTCAGACTAACTTAAACATTACAGACGGTAATTCCAGTGTCTGGAAAGGTTCAAAGACAATGGGACTATACAATACATGCTATACAGTTGACAATTCTTAATTTAAATAAGAGTTCGATTAAGATTTCACACTAACGTTCCACGAGCTCATTTGGCGTGGGTAGGAGCGTAAAATGGCGTGAACTTAAATCCAAAACGTTCCACTATTAACGTAATCCTAACCCACGCATGTTTTTGTGTGGTTTGCGTATTATACGAGTTATGTGAAAAAGAGATATTGTTAGTACCTATTAGTACTTTGAATTTAGCTGTGGTGACGTTCCTATTGTGGGCTTGTGGCTAAGTAACAATAGCCGCACGGGTCGATCGATCAAGTTAATCTACACTTTCCGCGGTTGATCCGTGGATGGGTGACCATCTTTACATATCAAGACCCCTCAGTGCCTCGGAAAGCATGTTAAGCCGTTGGTTCTAGCTATCATTCGTGGATCTTTAGCAGTCGTTAAGGGTCTATCGTATTACCCAGTAACTGGGTTGTGGAGGCCAGATAAGCAGTCGCTTCATGTAAGATACTGGTATTCAGCTGCATCCGGTTAGACTGGAAGCTGAGCTGTGTGTTAGTTAGTTTTAGTGTAATTATAATGGTTTATGTATTTATAGTATTTTTAAGTTATATTAATATTGTATTGTATGTGTTTGTATGGGCCTTCATGCCTGAAATTAATAGATAAATAAATAAATAAAATAGCTGAGAAAAAGCTAAGCAGATGATGATGAACATCTCTAGATGTATAAGACGTTTTATAACTTTCTTAAGCGCGATTATTCAAATTAACTTTTACACCTACAGTTATTATATCCTTGAAGAGTATATCCACAGTAAAAGTAATATGCAACAGCCCGTACTTACATTTGATACCTTCTGACATCGTTGACCAATAAAAACAGACGATATTATCTTCCTCCGCTATGAAAACGCAAACAGCTGTGTTTTTATGGCGTATGGGTGTAATAGCGAAACGAGTAATTTTCATACAAAGACTTGGATGCAAAGACAATATTTGTAAGGTATTATGTGGTTACAAACTCTTACTACAGGTTTTTAGTGTCTTCATTTTATTAAGTGTGGGTTGTGATCACACTGTCAGAACTTTTGATGGGTCATTTTGAGGAATTAAGTGTCTTGATTACTTGAATCGTTTCTTTGTAAGTCGCTACGTCTTCGAAAATTAGACGGATATTGAGTTATACATCGGTCGGTGTAGTGACTGAACTATAATTATTTGTCATTTGCACTACATGTCGCGTCGCCGGTTCAATTCCTGAAGGTATTTTTTTTTTGTTCTGCCTAAATGGTAGTTCTTTTGGATTTGAGTATCTCTGCAAACGTAGGTATTAGTAAATCAAAATACAAAAGACGCTCGCTCAGCTCCACTTCAGCTGTCTTCAACCTAATCACACATTAAAATTTAAAATTCTAGTTTCAAATGTGTGAACTGTACACTAATATTAGATTGTATACCAAGGGAGCAAACAACTATTTTGAATGCGAGAAAGTTTTTTTAAATCCTGGGCGTAGCGCCCTAGGGATTCAAAGTACGTCACTCGAGCTTAAAATAGTGTTGTTCCCGTGGTGGACACTCTACTTTTTGTCACACTCTATGAAAAAATAAGTAAGTGCAACTTATGAATAAGAATAGTACGTTTATTTATTTACATACAATTACTTGTGGAAGACATACAATTTTTTTATAAATCTAAGCAAATTCCTAATATGAGTAAGCAATTACGAACGAAGGCAGAATGCTTTTTGTGCGTTTTTTATTTTTGTCACAGACTTTTTTTTATTTGACTCGCGTGCATTTTTCTTTATCATATAGCCTGTTATTTGTTTATAGAATGTTCGTGATTGATCTCTTTGGTGATTGGAACTTTTACTAACAATATCCACATTCCCAATTCAAATCACTTTTACTTCTTAGGGATAAAAAAAGCTATTTTAGTCCCCGTTTACGAAGAATACACTAGCTCTTTTTGAATAGATGTGATAAAATTATTATTATTTTTACTGACTAATAATTCTATTACGTAGGTACCTACCTATAATAAACGATTACCTGATTTTTAAAGTGGAAAAATATCAACAAAATTTTGGAGGGCACTGTATATCAACGTTTTAAAAAATAAATTGCTTAACAATTTAATATTTTCATCGCACGACTGAACATCAAACAGTATTTTACTAAGATCTTTCTTCGGTTACTCGTACAAGTTATTTAAGTAAAGGTTTCGCTTGCTTACTGTGGATTCCCATTTCGGGGGCCGCATTTGACTGACGTCGTCTACATTCGCTAGATTTCACCCCTGTGGCCTATTATGGAGCACTTGGATGTAACAGCAGTGGAGCAATCTTTTCTAACCGCTTATGATATTAGAAGGGATGAAAAGGAACGTTTTCTGTAATGTGTGTCGAAAGTTAGAGAGTGTATTTTGTCGTTTGTAGGTGAGGTTTTAATGGTGTGGTGTGATGAGATTTTTATGGTAATGTAATATTTGTAATTACATAAAAACGAAAAAATAATGTAGTTGTTTAATAAAACACTTCATTTTGATAACCTGAGGTACATATAGATAGTTAATACAACTTTTAAAGCATAAAATTAGACGACGCGCCACTGCATTTCATAGAAAAAAAAATTGTGTAATATAATGACTACTTTACTCTAGAATACAGAATAATAACTGTATTATACTTTATTGTACTTAAATCTTTTTTATTAAGCTATTCTATCTAACTCAGTGCAGTTTTTTAACCAAGTTTCCTCATGATGTTTTCAACACTAATTCATTGTTGTTCTAATTTTTTTAAAGTATTGCTTTTTAGCAGATGTTTGTTGTTAAACAGCCCTTGAATCAATCAAGTCGAAACTGCTGAACATTAGTCTGTATTTTTCAATTTACTACATCACTAGATATACAACGTGTAACGTTAAATGCGCAAAACCTGAAAATAGTTTGTTCATAATTGATTACTGAATCGATTTCAGTAACTTTTAATATAGGTTTTTTTTCATAAATTATGTATTTTGCCATACTTTTAAAATTAAGTCTCTTATCAATAAGACTCAATTTTGAACGCATAAAGTAATGCTAGGATCCACACGATTTTCTAAATAATAATAGTTAGCTTTAAAAAATAGTTTTGGTCATTGTTTTATGCTATTAACTGAATACTCTAATTGGGTTGTATGAGGTTTTGCGCATTTAACGTTACACGTTTGTATAATTGTTCACCTACCTTTGCCAAATTACTTAAAATCTGGAAAATTGTTCTGTACTGCATTGGATTCACTCTAAAAATAAGTTTATTTTATATATTCCACTCCCAACGGGGTGAAAAATGGTTACGGTGGAAACTTTACCTAATTTCAGCGGTTGGCCAGTGAAATATTAAGTTATTTGGTATTTAATTATTTAACCACATTGACCTACGTTTTTTCTTTTACTAGCCTATTCTGTCCCACTCCTGGGCAAAGGCCTCCCTCCACTCTTTCCATCTTTCGCGAGCCCGCGCGTCCTCCTTCCAGTTTTGACGGAACCTATCCAGCTCGTCCCGCAGTTTCCTATGTGGGATGCCGCGACCCCACCTCACTGTCTCAGAGCACCAATTCTGTGCTATTTGAGCCCAGTTTGTCATGCGGCAGATAAATTATCTGCCCAGTCCCATTTAAGTTGGGCAGCCTTTTGAGACACGTCAGCTATCTTTTTTTTGGAGCGCAGTATTGGGTTTTCAACACGATCTGTTAATTTAATTGTCCTACTTATTTTAAGTTGGTTGTATTTACGTTTCATAAGTTACTTTAAGAAAAATCTTTTTAATAAAAAAAACCGATCATATCCGTGTCGGATCACGCACTTGATCGGTTTTTCGCAATGAAAGGTTTAGTATTTAGGATGAATTTATCCCAATTAGAAATTTAATTTTAAGTTGAAAAAAAATATTCTCCCAGACATTGAAATGCAACATGGTAATTTCTCCAACTGCAAATGTAAGTTTGTAATAAAAATTCCTAGTCACATTCAAGAACTAAGCCTAAATAAATTCAAATCTTTTATAAAGCGTAAACTATGCCAAAAAGCCTATTATACTGTAAATGACTTTATTGAGGACAAAAAGGCTTGGGATTGAGCTGCTCCAATAAGTTTAGACTGCGAATGTTGTTTTATTTTATTTTGCGATTTTACTTTTTTTTTTTTTTTTTTTCTTAATATCTATTTACATAAACAATGACATGAACATTTACTATTTACTGTGTAAAGTATTATATTATTTTATTTATTGTGAATGTGAGGACTATGTGGGTCATTGTTTCCGTTTTAATCATGGTCTGGCGGTTTGAGTAATTTATGCGGCCTACCCAAATGTCCTTTCTTTGGTATTGTTCGTCGAATCGTTGAGCTCCCTAAGTTTGAGTTGAGCAGCATGATTACTGACAAATGCGTGCACTGACTGGACAGGTCCACTCAAATTTGTGTGGTTCTTTCCTCAAAAGACCATTTCAGACACCAATCTACATGGTCCTCAAAATGATCTGACCAAGACTATTTCTGGATTTTTATATACACATTGACATTGATAAATTTTACATATACAGTGACATGAATATTTACTTTGTAAAGTATTATATTATTTTAATGACTGTGAATGTGAAGACTATGTGGGTTATTTTTTTTTTTTTTGCCTTTTCTTCTTTTTTTTTTATTTTCTCAGATAGTTTTAGTCATGGTCTGGCAGTTTGAGTAATTTATGCGACCCACCCAAATGTCCTTTCTTTGGTATTGTTCGTCGAATCGTTGAGCTCCTTAAGTTTGAGTTGAGCTGCATGATTACTGACAAATGCGTGCACTGACTGGACAGGTCCACTCAATCGGTGTGGTTCTTTCCTCAAAAGACCATTTCAGACACTAATCTACATGGTCTCCACATGATCTGACCAAGATTATGTCTGGACTTTAAAAGAGACTGTGACCTCTGAGTTTGTTTCGGCCTTTCTTCTCAGAGTAGTCAGTTAGGAAACGCCGACCTCATCTCGTTTTAAAAAATATGATTGACATGTAAAAGTGTTTGTACAAACCTACTTACAGAAATAAAAATCATTTATCATTTATCATTTATAAAAGACAGCACAAGTAAAAGAAAAAGTCCGTTATTTTTATAACGGACTTTTTCTTTTCGGACTTTTATTTTATTTTTATAACGGACTTTTTCTTTTACTTGTGCTGTGAAACCCAAGTTTCTTGAAGACATTATTCTAGGTAAACGGGAAGTACCCTATAGGTTTTGATATATTTGCGAGTATCAAAATAATTATGTTGCATATTATGGCCGTACTTTTTTCTTGAGTTGACTTAGAAGCTTGACAGGCAAACAGACAGACGGACAATGAAGTGATCCTATATGGTTCCGTTTTTCCTTTTGAGATACAGAACTGTAAAAACAATATTTTGGCGATTCCATTCAGCAGAAGTACGTGTTACTTTATTTCTAAACTTAAAAAGGTAGTAAAGTTGTAAATAGTAGCGCCTAAAATAGTAGTCTAAGAAATTATGGTTGAAAAAATAAAAACATCAAGTTAAAGAAGTCAAGGCAAAATTTTAATAACTACATTGTCCCAGATAACAATACAAAAACTCTTTTAGATATTATAACAACATTATACCAGTATTTTTTAATACCATTAAATAGTTTATAAGGGCACTTTTTGCTCCAATTTGTCGTTAACTGTCAAACTTTTCATATTACGAAGAACGTCCACTTAAACCCAAGTCCGTTTAAGAGGTAGACCTTATAGAAACTTTTTCTTTTGCCCTCCTCAAAACAACTGGGACTCTAATCCTTTTCAATATTAAATTTGAATGAGCCTAATTTGCTAAAAGTGTCATTAATTAGCTTCTGAATATAAAACAAAACTTCTTTAGCTTCATGTTCAGGAAGTTTTATGCGACCGCGTATTACCGGGCCTTGTTATGACAAGTTCGTTCCCGTTCCATTTGCAGGGTTTGTAGGTTTGTGTATTATAAGCGACACTGAATAAATCATGAACTTTATTTCCAGTGTGTTACGTTCACGCACGATCGGCACTTTTCATGTTTGGAATTTGTTATGAAAAATTGTGACGTACATATTTTACAACGTTTTATTTTGAATTTACTTAATTGAAAACGTTGTCAATAAATAGGAATGAATGAAAGGCTATTGCATGCAGCTGAGATGAGAATGCTACAAGGGATGTGTGGTGTTACACGAATGGATAGAATAAGAAATAAGTATATAAGAGGAAGTTTGGCACCGGTATCTGAAAAGTTGCGTGGAAATCGGTTGTCATGGTATGGGCATGTGTTACGGAGAAGTGAGGAAAATATCGTGAGGAGAGTTTTGACTATGGATGTCGATGGCTACAAGAAAAGGGGAAGACAAAAGAAACGATGGATGAACTGTGTGAATGACGATATGTTTAGAAAGGGGGTGACTACTGAGATGTCGACTAATAGAGAGGAAGAAAAAGACTTGTTGCGCCGACCCCAAATAAATTGGGATAAGAGCAGGAGAATGATGATGTTGTGTTGTCAATAAATAAGGGATTTTACCTTTCTAATTCATGACAGTCCTCATTGTTCCACTGGTTGGCCACTCTCTTGTATTGTTCCATTTGTGTCTGTCTCGGGTCACTAATTACGACCTAAGACAGTGCCATTTACGAATAATTAAATAAATTTGTTTTTCTTTTTATTGCAGGTAAGATAAAGTAAACGCTTTCTCCGAAAAAATCTGGTAACCTTGTACCTAGTCGTAAGTATAATTTAATTTAAAACTCAAGTTCTAAAAACTTTAACCCTGTGGGATTTTGTTTCTTACTCAAATATTTCAAATATTAATTATAATTTAACCTCTAGATTCATTAAAAGTTCTAGTTCGTGAAAATCTAAGAACGGTATTACTTAAATTAAAACTTTAGTTCCGTAACCTAATAAAATATCGTTAGTCAAAAGATATAATAATTATTATAATGTAAAATTCATTTGACATTTATATTTCACGTGAAGACACTGAACAACACCCTAATCGCCTTTCAGACACATTCTGAACACTTTTCTTATCACAAAGTCACACACATAATCAATAAAAAAGCGACCCCATGAATAAGCAAAAACCTAACAAGAAAAAACTTTCACATTTTCGTCCAATCATTCTATCTAATGCTTACGACAATGTCAACATGGGATGCCATCAATATTCTGGCCATTTGGGTCGGTTCTATCGTTGCCTACTGTAAAATTCGAAAATATTATGCGCCCAAACCCTACCAGAGGCTTACACACTCCATTAGGGTTTGATTTATTGGTGCCCACTAAAAGGGTCCCTCAAGGAACTATCCTTAGACCCTTACTGTGTATCACTTACATTAGACGTATGGAAATTTTGTCCTGAAATATAATTTGCTTTGATCGTGTTATATGATAGCCGGTCATCGATTTCCGTGATATTTCAGATTTAGTTTGAGTGCCTGCTTATGGAAGGTTATTTGGCAGGTATATTGAATATCTTAGTGAAATGCTATAGGGATATTAAATTCTTCTTTGTGTTTATCATAAGTATTTGATCGCAACTATGATAATAATAATTGAAAAAAATTAATAAGATCCTGTAATATGACATATTGATTTGACTTTTTACTGAATGTGCGAAATTATATGCGTAATAATATCGCAATTCATTATATAAAAATATCTCTTTGTTAATTTTTATTTATTTATACAATATCGTATTCGCTTCGCCAGCCTAGCTACTAAATGTAGTACTACTACTAAAGTTTTAGAAATTTAAGGTTATTGAAAAGTAAGGTTTCAAGTAAAACTTGAACCTCGTTATCTATTCGAAAGTTAGTTAAATGTTAACTTTAAAATATTTCATACACTTCAATATAATTGCGCTTGTTAAAGCTAACTTTCAAAATGTAAAACAAAATTATATTAAAGTATCGCTGGAGAAGTTCAAATTACTATAGCTCAACTTACATACATAGTGACGTGTAACGAATGAGGAACTTTGTAAACTTTTGGTGTGCGAATAATATCTACTGCCGGATCTCTGTCTAAGGCTTCGTCTTGGATGAAAAGCTTTTGCGGGTGCTAAGGCGGTTGTAATATCATACATATGAAACTGCCGTTCGCGTCCATCTATAGTTATCTTTACTGTTATAATACAAATGCGAAAGTATATCACTCTGTCTGTATGTCTGTTACCTTTGAGCATAACAGTTAAATAGATTTCGATGTTTGCCACACCGGTAAACCATAACCTGGGTGAGGCTAGTTTTCATCTCGGTACATTTCCGTGGGATAATAGCTGACCGAAGCCGCGGGCAAAAGCTAATAATATACATATGATAAGCACTTTGCACAGCACGATTGAGCGACTTATCTAGCGAGCGGCCGTCTATATTTTTTCCCTGTGGAAACACATTTGCCCTCTACTGCACGCTACAACTTCGATGCTCTGTAATCGCTAATCGCGCCCGCCACTGCTCCTGCTAGTCATTGCGTATTCACTCTGGACTAGGCCTCAGTAGATACTTTGTGAAGTTAACATTTTGAAATGCAAGCAACCGTGGGTAAAACTTGAAATGTCGAGCATTTTGTTACTTGTACTGAGATTTTGAACCGTAAATTGTGTCCTCCAAATTTCGTTACGGTGCATTAATTTCACTGACATGGTTAAAGTATCAGAATTAATGTACTGTGAATGTACTGCACTTGGTAGTAGTAAAGCTCTTTGTAAAGGAACTTATCCGGGAAAGTAGGTATAATTCCCATACCTGGTACTTGAAATAATTTCCTAGAGAATAGCACTGATTTGGTCTAAGATAGTGACACATCTGTTATGAAGATGCTATTATACCCAACTAACAGCAACCCGCGGTTTCACCCGCGTTAGTTTTGATCCCTTGGGAATATCGGGATATGAAGTATCCTATTTGTTAATCCTGGCTATAAACTAGCTGTGTGCCAAATTTCATTCAAATCCGTTCAACGGTTTATGCGTGATTGAGTAACAAACATCTAAACATCTTTACAAACTTTCACATTTATAATATTAGTAGGAATAGTAGGATAAAAGAACTGTATAACATTAAATTGACTACCATTTTCATTATGTATAAAATTGATTGAAGCCAGAAGCAGACACTCATGACCTTCAAATAATAAACCATCTTTTTTACGGGTATCTATTACTGAATTTCAGACAGTTCGTGACAACCTAGCGAATGACTAGTTTATAAGATCAGACATTACCCCATTTTTACCCACACATCAAATCCATTCCACCATATTTTCTTCCCAGAATAATACCATCATCATTTGATGCGGCTACAAATCGCTGTAGTTTGGCAAATTGCTCTTTATCCAAGTTTTTTCAGTTCGCCAACTTTGTTGATGGTGGTTGATAGGGAGCTATTTAGTTAAACGTTTTTCTTCTTTTTATGTTGGACAAAGATTGGCTGTCATTGGTTAGGCGCTTCTGATGTATGGTTGGGAAGTTTTGATTTAACCGTGTGCTTTTGAGACTTTGGAATGGTTCTTAAATTTAGTAGGTGAAATTTATTAGTCCAAAAAATGTTCAAAACATTGAGCTTCAATCTTCAAATCAGAGAAATGCTCAAATTGTGAAGGACTATATGCATAAACTTCACTAGTATATCTTATCAGCCTAAACCGTTCCCACTGCTGGGAAACAGGCCCCCTCTCTGTGAGAGGGAGTGGGCCGTAATCCACCACGCGGGCCCAATGCGGGTTGATAGATGTCACATGTCTTCAAATTTTTGGTTCTAGGACATGCCGGTTTCCTCAAGATGTTTTCCTTCGCCGTTTTGAAAGCAGTAGTGATGAAATAATTTACATAAAGTAAAGGGCCTGTGTGGGTTTGAACCTATGACCCACAACTCATAAGCCGCGGCCGTTACTACTGGGCCACCACTGCACTGAAATATATTAGTGTGAAAAAATTTCAAACATTGAGCTTTCAATGTTCAAATCAAAGAAACGCTCAAATTGTGAAGGCCTATACAGATGTTCAATAAGGTTCAATGCCACGTCTCTGTAAATAAATAGGTATTTTAAAATGAAAGTCATCTTTTGTCGAAACATTTTAATAGAAGCTTATTTTTTCAATACATTTAAATGACCATTAAAAAAAGGATTCACGAGGCAAATAATTGAATTTTTCCAATGAATGACCAAATTGAACTCAAGAACTTCTCAAAATAAGTCCTACGCGGATCGACGAGACATCTCGCGTTTTTCTTTTATGTGTGCAATAAAAGAAAATTCTGAAAAGTCGACTTTACGAAATTATTCAGCATATTCATTATTGTCATTATCTAAAAATAATGTTATATTTTATATTAATGCACTTTCTTTTATACAATTTTCTTTTCTACTCTAAGTTGTTAACTTATAATGGTGCATAAATATCAACAGATGTTACCATTTAAGTGAAACATATCTTATTTATTTCCCTTATTTTACTTTGAAAACTTTCGCGGTGGCAAGCAGCTGATGGCTTTCGTTTTTCTCACCCTATTCAAAATAGTTAAACCACTCGAAAAAATAATTTCGCTGTAAGACACAATTGTGCATCTTTTGAAGAAACTCTATCTAAAACTCTTAAAGAGTCTACGTTAGTCAAAGTTGGAAAACCATTTAAAACCTTCACGTCTACATTAAACTAAGAAGATAATAAAAAAAAGTCTTGCAATTCTTAGAGTAAGTTAGACGTACTCGGTAGACACATCGCATTATGCGAACGCTTGTAATACCAGAGAAACTGCATAACCACGCCGTAACTTGGGACTTTTAAAATTATGACTTATTTAATTTGAATATAGCTGATATATGTTTATTCTGGGGAAGTTTCGCCCGTGTGAAATATTTCAACAACGTAAGAGCATACGTTGGAGGAGTTTTTAAAGAAATGTGTGTCGGACGGAATTCGCTAAAGGAAATTCGGTTGTACGGGACTATAATGTATATTTGTATAAGGAGGAGAGTGTCTACAAATAACTTATCTTAAAAATATTGTGAATAATATTTTACACACAGTTTTGTTATGTCCCGACACAAAAATAATTGTTAGCTTGCTTGTATAACATTTAGTATCAGCCAAAGCCAAATGAAATTTAAATGAACTAAAAACTTTCAAAATATGTAATGAATACGTAATTGAGGCAACAGAAGTATGTAAAGATAGTTGGTAGATGATATTCTATATGTAGTTTCTGCCTACTATCATGGAAAGAAGGTATCAGTTCATATAAAGTCTATTGAAACTTATGTTTCAAATTAATATTATTTAAAGTTAAACAAATATAAACTTTATTTTAATGATAATTTAGTTGTTTCAGAGTAACTAGCATTATTGAAAAAGTTATAAAAATGTTAAAATTGTAGCGTAAACTGAACTTTATTGTGTAAGATTTAAAGTTAATTTCCCATAAAAATAATAAAAAAAATATTTTCTGTAAATAGGTTTGTACAAACACTTTTACACGTCAATCATATTTATTTTTAAACTAGATGAGGTCGGCGTTTTCTGTCTGACTATTCTGAGAAGGAAGGCCGAAACAAACTCAGAGGTCACAGTCTCTTATAAAGTCCAGACATAATTTTGGTCAGATCATGTGAGGACCATGTAGATTGGTGTCTGAAATAGTCTTTTGAGGAAAGAACCACACAGATTGAGTGGACCTGTCCAATCAGTGCACGCATTTGACTATAATTACATAAACTCATATATGTTTATTTTTGGCAAAAAAATCGGGAATGCAGATTATGTATGTAATGAATTCTGTATGCTTTAATTTTTCATCACATATTTAATACTCCATCTTTCGTCAGACCCCCAACAGCGAGAAAGTAAAAATTTTACGACCATTATTACGCACCAGTCACATACTTCATCACACTAACTTGAACCCTTTACTCAAACAAGTATAGCCTCGCAGTAGTTAAACACACGTTCATACAAACATGATGAGTTTGCTCAGCAAGTTACGACCTTAGCACGCCATCAAAGTACGGTTTAACGACATATTTATCACAGTTAGCAGCTTACCATTAAAAGCTAAGTCTTGGAAAATGGAGTTCGAGTAATGCTTCAAACTATCGCTAGTAGTACTCAATTTTGTGAGTGCAATGCAAATACGAATTTAAAGTACAAATAGATAGATTTCCAGCAAATATTTTGTTTGTAGGCCACACAAATATTTGAGTCGACGAGTATTGATCCTTTGATACGACATAATGTAGGGTTTTATTGTAGGACACAGTTTTATGATTGGCAATCTAGAATTGGACGGTATCTGTTCTGATGTCATAATCACTATCATTTTCAGCCTCACCTTCACCTCTGGCAAACTAGCCTACTTGATTGTTAGCGTTCAGATTTTCACAAGACATTTTCCTTGTGTAAGTGCTGATTTTTCAACAGTAACTTAGAACTGAAGAATAAATTTGACAGTTTGACATATTTTCTATACAAAAGCTGTCAAACCGCAACATTTATTCCTCAGATACAACATATTTGACTATTAAAAAATCAAGCCTAAGTAACTTAGGCAAGATAAAGAAATCACAAGACGAACGGAACATCTGGAAGAGCTTCTGGTCCTTGAAGGAACTATTTAAGGGTGAGTTGCCTATGGCACTGAAAGGCAGGCTCATGGACATGTGTATTCTTCCCGTCTTAACCTATGGTGCACAAACGTGGTCTTTGCCTAACATCCAGAAGTCCAAACTCAAGGTCTGCCAACGAGCAATGGTGCGCAGTATACTAGACGTTACATGAACGGATCGTGTTCGAATAACAATACCGCGCTCCATAACAAAGATAGCTGACGTGGCTCAAAAGGCTGCCGAACTTAAGTGGGACTGGGCAGGACATGTCTGCCGCATGCCGGACAAGCTGTGGGCCCAAATAGCACATAATTGGTGCCCTGAGATAGTGAGGCGGGGTTGCAGCAGACCACGTAGGAGATAGTGGGACGAGCTGGATTGGTTCCGTCAAAACTTGAAGGAGGACGCGCGGGCTCGCGTAAGATGGAAGGAATGGAGGGAGGCCTTTGCCCAGGAGTGGGACAGAGTAGGCTAGTAAAAAAAAATAACTTAGAAAACGCACGATAACTATTAATTACCATCAAGCTTGTACAACCCGATAGATAGAGTACGCATAGGTGTAAAGTAGTCCCACATTCCTCCATTAGACTGCTTCGTTGGCCTATTGGTCGCAACTGCTACTTCTGAGCATGGGGTCCTGGGTTCGATTCCCGGGTCGGGCAAACTGTTATTGGTTTTTTTATCTGGCATTTCTCAGTACCGGCACGAAGTCTGGATTCATGCCTTATTGATGGCTTTAAGCTCGGCCCCTATCACATAGGATTTAAATAAAACTTGAAGAATGGGGTGTACCTCTGCCTAACTCTTCGAAGAATGATGTTATGTTACGTTAATTCGCCATTAAATAATTTCCATGTAAATAGCGGATGAGCTTATTTCCATTAAATCCATAACAATTACTGATAATCCCATACATTTAAACCAACACGATCGGCATCACAGTTCGCTATCAAAATTTAAACTGTCCTACATTTTGAGCACTCGCACAAAATCCAACGACAATGTTTGTTCAAATCGGTTCGCTTTACATTTTATTTTTACCGTCCGCCATATTTGATTTCCATTTTACTAGTGACGTAGTAGGTACTTTCGTCGGCGTAACAATACGTTTTATTCAAATCAGTTTTGCAGTTTAGTTTCGAAACCGGCGGCTTTAGCTCCAGCACAGCGTTACAGCAGCGTTTGTTATTCTGAATTTATAAAGTCATCAGCACTGGTTTTAGGCAAATCCAATGATTCCTCTTTGTTTTATTCGTCCGGGCATTTAACATTATAGTGCAGTCGAAACGTCCTGGAATAGGTAGGTACAGATAGATCAATACGACACCGGCAAGGAAAAACATTATAACTCATTTTTAGTGGAGAGCGCGTCAAAGATAAAAAAAATCCCTCAGATTTCGGTTAATCTCGTAATGCCAACCAACCTTGAAAATTTGAGGCAACGAGGGAATGGCCATACTTTTTTATGATTATATTATAATAATACTATAATATAATCATAAAAAAGGTATGGTAGTGGTAAAATATTATTATATTATAATATAATCATAAAAAATTTACTAAAAATGAGTTACGATGTTTTTCCTTGCAGGAGTCGAATAATACTTTATTATACATCAAAATTGTAACAGGTCATTAACAATATTGCATTTAATCAAACTAAGCTGAGAATTTGAAAAATAACATAAGACAGTCCCCCGAAACACCCGCCCTTCACCACTTCCTAGTGCTTTAGCTGGGGAAAAGAAGTGGCGCAACAAACTCCCCAGTAGGACACCTATCTGTTCAGTTAGAAGAACTTGTTAAATAATAACAGCCACACAGGTCGATTGATCAGGTTAAGCTACACTTGCCGCGGTTGGTCTGTAAATGGGTGACCATCTTTACATACCGAGACCCCTCCGTGCCTCGGAAAGTACGTTAGGCCATTGGTCCCGGCTGTCATTCGTGGATCTTTGACAGTCGTTACGGGTAGTCAGAAGCCCGTAATTCTGACAAGGGATATCGTATTACCCAGTATTGGGTTGTGGAGGTCAGATAGGCAGTCGCTCCATGTAAAATACTGGTATTCAGCTGCATCCGGTTAGACTGGAAGCCGACCCCAACATAATTGGGAAAAGGCTAGGCAGAGGATGATGAGTACAATGGCGGTCTTATCACGAAGACTGATATGATCTACCTACCAGACAACCTTGGATGAACTAAAACTACAAAAAAGCAATAAATAAACCAATACACTTCAAATCCGTACATAAAATTACTGTCTAAGCTCCAGTACCTAGAAAACCCTCAGTGTTTTCTTATTAAGTTACCAACTTATTTAAATCTATAAAAATAATGAGGCCGTCTTCAAACATTAATAACATATTACTTGAACTAATTCTAAAGGTTATACAGTAAACTTAATTACTATTTCGGCTGTCTCATTTCAAAACCTAGTAAGGGATATTTTTTTAAAAATCGTTTTATTGCATAATCTTGCTAACTTAGTCTAGGTTAGCAAGATTATGCAATAAAACGATTTTTGTAAAAAGTGTCCCTTACTAGGTTTTGAAATGGGACAGCCGATTTATACAGCCAAAAATGGCGTTGGTTGTACGGTAGCTTCCTTTGAACTGGCCCTCGGAACCAGAGCTTTAAAACATCTGTCTGAACGTAATAAATAAAGAAATAAACAAAAAAAGTATGACTAGGTACAAGAAAAAATCACGCTCATTAACTTTGTCGCCTCACAAGGTGATATTAAAATAATAATTTGGAATTTACAAGTAATACTTGGCCTTCACGTTATTTATTACTTAGCCCATAAGTCTATTTATGCCAGTCTTACTTTTCCCGCGATACATGTTTAATGTTTTCGTAAATCAGGGTTCAGGAAAGCGGCAATGAATCTTTGAACATTCAGGATGACCTACTAATCTTTTAGTGGTCGATGCTCTAGTATTTGTACCTCTAAACATTAAATATGTAAGTGTTAATGGAGATTGCAGATCTTCTGATCTGGAGATCTTTTTGATAAAAGAAATGGATATATGGATAAGGCATTAAGTCCGCCTTTGTACAGTTTTTACTTGTGCATAAAGTTTTAATAAATAAATAAATATACTTTTTTTTTTTCGGAGAAGGTACGTGTGTCTCGTTATCATCAGCCATGTTTTAGCTAATGTGGGCGTACTATAGGTAGTGTTGGTTATTGCACAATAGAAAAACCGTTAACAGTTCAAATCACACTAGCAAATCACACACTGTAGGTACACAACTCAGGGATGTGCCTTACAGGCGTTGCACGGGGGTGTTCCGGAATTGGTCTTTTAAGAGGAACCGGGACCACCCCTATGTGCTGATGGTGGTGGGATGGTTTTAGTAAGGTAAAAATCCCACACTTTCCGACCTCCTTCCCCAGAAGTCGGGTGCCTTTTGAAGGTTTCCCCCGAAAACAAAAAAAAAAGGTACGAAATTCAACGATACGGTACGCGAGACTGTTTCTGAGCACATGTTGTCCATACGATGTCCAATGTCCAAGTGAGCTCCATATCGTTCTGTCGCGCTCTCGTCGACTCCTACGAACTCAAGCTAGACTCTGTCAAGCGCCACCAGATGGCGCTCACGTCCCGATCAGTCAAACCAATGACATAATTCCGACACGCTCCCACATGTATCAAAGAAGAAAGAGACGACGGGATGAGCTGGACTCCTTCAAAAGGACTGTCCCACGTTTAAAGTAGACCGGGAAAAGTGGAAAGAGGGAGCCCTGTAAAGGAACAACACATGCTTATAATAAATAATAAAGAAGGAGGCAGGTTGCGCAGACACTAAATGAAGGCTGGGTGATGAGAGTAGGATAAAAACCAATATTTTAACCAAGTACATTTCGGTTCTGTTTACCAATTATAATTATACCAGTAACGAAAAATAAGTAAATATAACAGCTCTATACAGCATGGGTAAACAAACGTGTATCAAACGAAACAGGGCGATAGTAATGTATTTGCAGTAAAAAAAAACATATCATCACTAAAAAAGTGCTTTTATGACAGTGGGTACCGTGATTTATCAGTATTGGCACTTTTATTAATATATTTTAAGTCTCACTAAATTTTATTGGTAACTTTAGAATCATACTGTAAACACTCAAATTGTCATAACTTTTAAGGAGATCAAGTTAGGGCACTGCCACAGGGATATTTTTTACTGCAAATAACCCCAACGGTCGCCCTGTTTCGTTTGATCCACGATTTTTGCCCACCGTGTATATTTAAACAAATATAAAGTGGGAGCTTTTCATGGAATCACTAATCAGTGCTTTAGATAACACTTCTAGATACCAACAGCTATACAGAAGATACTTATTAAGCCTTTGAGATTTATAAACCTTCCTTTTAATTTCGCCGTATTCGAATAAATAAAACTGTTATTGAAGATTTCATCTTCTTCTGCAAATGGATTGAGAGCAGCGATTGCGCTATTGAAAACACAGGGTATTAAATCTCGACGACTAAGCATAGAATGTTTATTTTAATGTTTGTTTTTTTGTTTGTTCAAGTTGTTACTATACTATTATGTATACTTAGGTTAAGGTATGTATCTATGGGTCTTTGTTACCTGATAATAAATGGTTTATTATTATTATTTGCATGATTTCTTTAGCTGAAGAATTTGTACTTACACCGTCTAGATACACAGTAATAAAACCGAATATCCTTATGGATATTATGACGGAACATTGCTCGTATTTCACAACATTGACGAGTTTGCCGCGTCTCGCCGATTTACAAAGTCGTCGCTAGACCGTCTTTCGATATAATAAAATCACTATAAACTTGTGTGTATCGATCACAACCTTATTTAGTTAGATATAATGTTTGAATTCGATTGAAATTTTTCCAACGTTTGCGTTATATTTAAGTCCACTGATTTGGAAACTTTACAATTATGTATCATTTCAGCTACTATTTATTTGTGAAGCTCTGTCCAGATTTTTTCATGATTTATTTCTACAATCATTATCATAATCAGCCTTTAACGTTTCCACTGCACACACAGGCCTCCTCCCAGTGCGAAGGATGGGCCCAGCGCGGGTTTGTAGCTGGCATATGACTTTGAATTTTTGTTTTTTAGACATGCTGGTTTCCTAACGATGTTTTCGTTCACCGTTTTGAGAGCAGTGGTAATGAAATAAATTAATACACAAAGTAATGTACTTACCTGGGTTAGAACTCACGACCTACGATACGTAAATTACCACTGCACCATCACTGCTCAAAACTCTTTCGACAATAGGCCAGCAGTATAAATCTGCTTTTTCTCTTGATTGCTGTGCACTCCCATTTGAAGAGAGGCGACCTGTGTAGGGATCATTATAGGCTAATTATGATATGATACTATGATAAATCTGCTATGTAAGTACCAAAATAATCACACTGCCACTAGTCTGTTTTCAAACCAGCAACTCGAGTTATTTATCCCAGGGTCACCACAACTTTCTCAAGCAAATATTTAACACAAAAATCACGAAGCTTTTAAGGCGCAAATTGCTATTGATATTGGCTGATCTCGACATGAAAGAAATCCGTAGCACGAATGTTTGCTTTCTTTAATATAATACCTGGGAATATTTAATATGCTGATACGCGTTTACTTACAATCTAATACTTTTTCAGTCATATACCAAGCTGTCTCGTAGGTATCCATAAGGAGGTAAGTGGATGTTATATTGATATTGATCTCATGTGATTAGAGCCACGTGTAGGTTCTTATTTTATTACAGAGTATTGTGCAAGAACTTATTGAATGTTTTATCAGTCACGGGAATTGAATGGAATGCTTCTCTTTCTACGTCGCGGTCGGTCTTTCAATGTTGAGGTTCGTGACTTTTTCCAATTATCTTTTTGGGTATTTATATCTTTTGGGAATCTAGCAAAATAGCCTTTCTTCAATTTGATTTGATAGGTAAGACTTAGGCATAAAATAAAAATAATATTAGAAAAAAACTTTTTATGGAACAGAAACACAAAACATTAAAATTTTCTCGGTAAAAAAACAACGCAAAGTAAAATTCCACGTATTTTCGATCTGTACTTAATATAATACCTGATGAAATAAAAAAATGATGATTATTTGAGTATGGAGTGCTGCGTGTGCATGGATGGCACTTCTATAATGTAATTGGTCTGAGATCTAGCTATTAGTATTTTCGCTTTCTATTTAAGCCCTGTCACTTTTTTCTTCGATATTTATATCTGAAGACTCGTATTACCAAGGGGTATCGTATTACCCAGTAACTGGGTTGTGGAGGTCAGATAGACAGTCGCTCCATGTAAAATACTGGTATTCAGCTGGATCCGGTTAGACTGGAAGCCGACCCCAACATACTTGAGAAAAGGCTATGCAGATGAGATGTGGTTTATATCTGAAACTCACCATCGATAATAGGCTCAAATTGATGTTGACAAAGTTAGAATTCACAAACACTTGGAAACTTTACGCAATATTTACTTAATTTTGATACTATGTTTAATAAACATGTCTGAACTATTTAGTCATGATTAATGTATAAATTATTTTGATTAGTTTCGTACTCTATAATTAGTTCGGTTTATAGTATGGTTGTTTCAGGAGTTGGAACAGCTGTATTAGATCAGACCACAAAAGTATAAATTATTATAGTCGCCGGCACGTAACATGGCAAGAGTCGTCAGATGCGTTTTTCCTTTTCTTTAACTTTCTTGAAAACAGACATGTTTATAAATAATCTATGGCGATTACCATAGTATAATGACAAACAATAAAAGTGACCATTTTCTTGTTGCACTATGTGCACTTGCTCTAAATTCTACTACGCCAAAACCTTGCCAAGTTACGTGCCGGCGACTGTATGTTGCGGAACATGTAGCGATATTAGTTTATCTAAGTTATTAACTTGCTTATTGACTATTAAGTTCACGAGGATTCTAGAAAGAACTTGTTAGATGGTCATAAATGTAATGAAAATAATAACTACCTGTGTACTTGATTATTATTTGATTGAAAAATGGCGGACGATGGTTAACAAATACGTTTAATATCTTCATACATTTTAGATATAGTGTTATGTGTCATGAAGGGTGTGTAACAAGATTTCTTTTATCCTTTATTTCCAAACATTGCACTATGATTATTTTAGTACATATTTCTAAAACAACATCCTAGTTGAATTATTTATTATATTGACCACCGCTGCATGCAATGTTTCACCTGCAAAATTCACCTACCATTTTACCGAAAAAATGTAGCCATCCTTTTTTTACTAACAAATATTTCAATTAAATCTAGATAGTGGAGGTATCCAAGATAGTTTGTTGTCGCTCCACGGTTCAGCATTCACTTCAATTGATCACGAACGCTGCAAGCAAGTCGGTTCGCGTGTTATTCGATTTCTCTCTCCAATGCCGAGTGGTCTGTTTCTTCGTTCATAATAAGAAAAAGTGAATTTAATCGTGTTAGTCGAAAACTTAGCTTGGTCTTGGAAATAGAGGGAGTTAACAATTTGAAGTTGTCGAGTAATTGGTATATTCTTATCAAGAATGAAATCAGGTTGGAAAATAATTTTATGGTTGTTAAGTTTTTACTTGGAACTGTTTTTACCACTGATATTTTCATTATATCGTGAGCGCGCTGAACAAGAATTTTATTATTAGGTATCTTCTGTTTGACACTTGGACGTAGTTATGCAAAAAGGAACCAACCCACAATATGACCGAAAATGAGTTAAGTATACCAAACTGCTCGTCAAGGTCTATATTTTCGATTAGCAAAAACAATCCAAGTAAAATACGAATTTTTAATGTCAAAATATTCGTATTTTACTTGGATTGTTTTTGATAATCGAAAATATAGTCCTTGACAAGCAGTTTGATTTACTTAACTCATTTTCGGTCATGTTGTGGGTTGGTTCCTTTTTGCATAACTACGTCCACTTATCATGATTGTTATGTTAGGTATTCATGCTTACTTTTTATTTCTTAATATATAATTTACCATGTTAATATTTTACTTTAATGAATTATTTCACAAAAAATGGTTTATTACCATTAAATGGTGAATAAATGACATCATAATTACTAGTATTTTCCACTGCTCATGTTTCTAACATAAACCCTTATTTAGTTCTTACGATACCTCAGGGATTCATTCGTTACCTGAACCATAAAACATAATACCTACTTTAGTAGTATAACCCCAAAATTTCGTAACGAGAGCGGCTTGATTTTCACAATCCACTTTTGCCTACATTCGGTATTTTCATCCTGATGCTAGCAAAAACTTTATCTCGTCTAGACCGAATATTGGTAATGGATGTATAAAACTTTATTGAACTTCGTACAAACATGATTAATGATACTAAAATGTCGATGAGAGGAAAAAAATCATGTGGCAGTTTCTTATCTCAATAAAGTCGATTGAAGGTTGACTGGGTACAAAGTTTAAAGATAAACTTTAGCAATTACATACTATAATTTATGGTTTTTTCATAATCAACGTCTTTAAAAATATATACTTGGATGGTGAACAAAGCAATTTACAGCGGGGTTTTAAGTAAATGATTATCTAGACAAAACAGTCATGAAGCCAATATAACCAGTTCTGAAAAACCATTTCCATCAGCTGAGAAAAAAACAATTCAATACAGTCTATTTATTAATTTTTTGACATGGTTCGAAATAAATTTAATATTCCTTTTACTTTGACACTAGAAAAATTTAATTGAGTGTAATACGACACTAGATCACATGGATACTTAGTAATGTAGGTAATATAGGTAAGCAAATTTACACGGATATAGGCGGTTCGTCTGTTTTGACTTGGTAAAATTAACTGCCTGTGGGCGTAGCATCATATGAAGTACGAGAAAAACTACGCCTTTGGCCGTGAGTGTTAACAAAATAAAATCTATTCTTAAATCACAATAAATCTATTTTTAAATCACAATAAATGACGATAAAGATTTTCATACAACTCCGGACATATCGTCTCTTATAAAATCAACTAGCTTCTGCCAGTGACTTCGTCTGCGTGAAATTTCACCCTCCCTTGTTTACCCTCTTAGGGGTGGAATTTCGGGCCTGCGGGCGGAGAGTAATGTGTAACTCTCCGTTCGATCAGAACCCGGCCGGACGGCACATACGTGTTCCACGAGCGCCTCAAAGAGATGTCAGCATTATAAGGAAGGGGCCCGTAAGGGCCGTAGCCTGCCGGGGCAGCAGGATTGTCCGAAATGGTTACCGCTGCCCCGGAACATAAATGGCTAAGGAAGGAACACGGGTGGGTTTTAGTCAGTAAGAGTCTGATACTCCCTTCTGCTCCACCCTGAGCGGCAGGGGTCATTTGATGATTTACCATCCACAAAAAAAAAGGGTTGGCATTTCGAAAAACCCTTTTTAGCGGATACCCACTCTTCGCAATGAACACACCCTCCCAATTTCGTGTCTCTAGGACCAGTGGTTTAGGCTGTGCGTTGATATATCAGTGTGTCAGGACTTTGAATTTTATATTATAGATAGCACCCAAGTTCGATCAAGATGAGAAGATGATACAATCGCTCAAATATTCGCGAAGCTACGCTATCTCCCAGCTTACCGTAGATATCCAATTATGGAAGCATTGTTCCTGACAAGTCTATCGAAGTTCCTCTAGCTGAAGTGCATAATTTAGCTAGGTCTCAGAAACTAGTGCGTTCAGTTATTGATGTAGATCGATCGACATAGTTTAGAGGAATCCGTTCCTGTGTGTAGGTTGGACTTACGGTATCTGTTTAGTGTTGTGCTGTTGTTGCCAGCAAGTTTCTGTCCATTGGTTCTGTGATAGATGTTGAGAGCTCATATATTGTATTACGCGCACTAGCCTTAACAAGATTTATTGCATCAATTGGTAATATGGCTTGACTCAGTTCGTTTTTGAAACGAAATACATTATTTCTTTTGTTATCCGACTTCGCGACAGCAAAAACAGGGTCACGTTTTTTTTTAATTTGAAGTAATATCTCCACATTTAGGTTATATGACAACTTTTTAATTACACATACGTACAGTTTTCAATTTGTTACATGAATAACTAACAAAGTAGTTGCAATTAGACTGTATCAACGTCCATTTTAATCATTCTTTAAAACAGCAAGTATTCCACCCTCGAAAATAGTATGTATAACAAAAATATGTTTTCTTTTGACCAACGTTAATCTACGGCGTATTTGCCAGCGGAAATTTATCTTTTTTAAGCCTAGATTTTATGTCGCTGTATATTTTACTTTTTTTTCGTTTTTTGTTCTCTCAAATTACGCCACTTGTGTACATTTGAACAAAAACGTAAAGAGAACCCTGTTCTTGAAAATGAGTCAGGATTTTTTAGAATAAATAGATGTGAAAAGTAAAAGCTCTCTTAGTTGAATCAACCTCATTTGAGAGTGAATTTTTTATCAATTTTGTTTGAATGTGTGTCGTTGTGGTTTCAGTTTTTACTGTTTTACTTAAGAGCCTACACTACCTTAGCTAAAATTCACTCTTTATCTCGCTCGCACGATACTGCTCGCGGACTGAGTGAGAGCGAGACAGAGTGCGGTGCTAGGCGGCAGGCAGCGCCAATAGTTTAGGTATTTGCTTTTTAGGGTGAAAATAATGGTAATTCAAAAAAAGTAAATAACATAAGACCTGCTTTATAGTTAGTTCGGTTAGTATACAAAGTTTCATGATCTAGTTTTAAGTATTTTTTGAATACCAGCGGTTTATTGTTCGGTTTGGAGGTAAATTTGGAATTTTTTTCTATCGAGAAAATTTTATGAAATCGTGTTTTCGTCTAACATAAGACCTAGCATTAATCCTCAACTTTACCATATATTTATTTCAAAATTAATGCTGCAGTATTTTCGACATAACGGAGGATCATGCTAAGCCATTTGAGGTAGTATAGGCCCTTAATCTTAAAACCCTGCTTACCAGAAGGAAATGTGGACCGAAAACTTTAAAATTTCGATTTAAAGTCCCTATACCTAGCAGTACATAAAAAATTAAGACAACTTTTCATCTTCATTAACCTTTTATAGTGTCAAGTGTACAATGTAGTTTTGCTCCTAACAGCAGAGCTGTTGGTAGATTGAGAAACTGTACTGTTTATGAGCAAAACTCGTAATCTTCCACTTTGTCCGTTAACCATAACAACTGACATTTTATATCTGCAAGAAATAAGGCAAATATTGTCTCTTTTAGACTTCACATAGTTTCTCAATGAGTATTTTTCTTATTCTTGTCAATGGTACGACAGTGAATTAAATTTTGATGACCCTACACTTCGCCACAATGTGTATTCATCATCATCATCATCATCAGCCGGAAGACGTCCACTGCTGAACAAAGGCCTCCCCCTTAGACCACCACGCCGAACGACAATCCGCCACTTGCATCCATCGGTTGCCCGCGACTCTCACGATGTCGTCGGTCCACCTAGCGGGAGGCCTGCCTTCGCAATGTGTATTATAAACTAGCAATGTGTGGTACTCGATAAACTTAGTTTAATAAACCGGCACTACCCACGATTTGTATCCGATGTATTATTTATTTTAATATGTATGTATACAGCCGCCTGCACATTAAGTTACTATAATCTGTCAAATGTATTTCATAGACTTTCAACTTAATCGCTAACGCATAATGTTCAAAGTTGATTGGGAGACAGTTACCTACGAGTAGCTTGATGTGCTGCCGTCTGTACAAATAGTAAAATATGTAGGTACATAGGTATACGGCAGAATTGTAATTTGAGTACAAAGGCACTGCTTATTTCTTAAGAATTTTCTTTCAGCAGACCTGCGAAAGGAGAAGTTATAGTGATATTCACAGTTAAGAAGATGTAGCTACAATTTAAATTTAAAATTACATTTACGCTTTTATTCTACTAGGTACATAGCCACACTAATATTATGAAAGCGAAAGTTTGTGTGTGTGTGTTTATATGTTTGTTACTTCTTCACGCTCAAACGGCTAGACCAATTTTGATAAAAATTTGTATGGAGGCAGCTGACACCCTGGATTATAATATAGGCTTTTTATCCTGATATTTCCACGGAATCGACACTTATGCGGGTGAAACCGCGGGGCACAGTAAATAATATATCTAGAAAATATAATGTTGATAAGTCCAATTCCATTAAATTCCATAAATTATTCTATGAAAAAAATATCTTAATCAACCAAAACAAAATCAACAAAAATTATATCTTATTCACTCAACAACATAATACATAAAATGACCACAAACATCAAACATCTGAAGAGTAATATCATATCTCGGAGCTTTTGATCTAAAAAATGGTGGCACTAAAGAAACGGAGAATAAATCCAAACTTCACTTTTGTCCCGTTTATTGTCGTATCATGACAAATAGCGTTACACAGACTGGAAGATTACACGGATTACTCACGAATTGAAGCTATGACGGAAATAACATTGTAGGACATTTTATGTCTATAGAGTCAATGTTAATGCCTGTGCAAATCATAAAATGTTTATTAGTAGCTGTAAGAGTGAATGAAGTATTTGAGTTGGATTCCCAGTTTAAACGTTTTGGAGCCCAGTTCTAAGAATAGTTTAGTTCCAACCCGATTGATTATGTATATATTGCTATTTGACTACAGATTTATAGGTTATGGAAATATATGTCAATTCGATCCCAAATCTCCATAGGTATTTGTTATCTGTTTTCACAAACGTTTACATTATAAATTAGTCCTTACACCTTCTCCAGGCAATGGTACGAGGGATATAAATAGGATTGGTTTGTAATAATCCAAAACTAATGGCTAATTACAAGTACACACCTACCTACAATACTCAGATATATGGACAACCAATTTCACTTGCGACCTATGCAGCTTAATCTTAAAGAAGAACTTACCTACTATTTTGATCTCCTAAAACTCGGAACTCCTAATCCCACAAAACTGCAGTTTTATTACAGTCTATCAGGCACATACCGCAACACCTCTAACTGGGTCACTTTCATATCGTTCACATAGCGATTGAGGTGACCATTATTCGAAACCGCCTGTCTATAAAAAGAATCCCAGGCATGCCTTCTGTTTCACATAACATCACTAATACCCGGTTCTACATTTTTCTCGTTTTATCCGGCTATCCCCATAAAATTATGGGGTCAATTATGTTAGACTCACGTGTTGGGTATCATCAGATAGCGATAATTATGATAGATGTTTTGAATGAGTTTTTTTGTATGCTGCGTTGTAAGTAACATCTGTATTCATAATGTTTGGAATTTATTAAAACCTATATAATTAATTAATGTTTTTTTAATTATCAATTTCAGTAATTAAGTTCATTAAAAATTTACATAGACGATGTTGTCATTTATCTGTTTTGAAACTCGATGTGATCTAAAAAGAAGTTCTATGGTTAATTGGTTACATCATTTCATGATATACTATGTACCTATTTTATGCTTCAGTGGAGTATCAGAACGAGTATACCCAACCATGGAAGATCCGATTGGAACGAAAAAATATTCTGGTCCGACATTAAGTTTTAATCGGATTTTCATGTTGATTCGAGGATTAATGATGAATGTGAATCTCATTGGTTGCCGTTTTTCCGTGCAAGCTGTTGTTCATATTAAAACGGATTACCATAATTTAAAAGGAAAATGTTTTTAATCAGTGTGATGACAGACAATTTCATTTGTCTTGTTGATCTGAATTTCATTGAAATGCATGTTATGAGCGTCTCAAGTATAAGATACGTATTGTCGCCTAAGGCTAGTTCTGCAAGAAACATAATCTCGAACGTATTTCTCACAAAAGTTGCAATAAAAAAATTCTTATAAGCATTTTTCCTAGTAAAAGAGCTGAACAATATGAAAGAAAGAATATCAGAAAGTCACATATATATGAAATACTTTAAATATCTAACTTTTCCAGAAGCTCAGCAAAAAGCATTTCTATCGTGCCGCATATCTAAGTGTAGGTTTACGACAGTTACAATGTAATATACTACGAATATGATAAGAAAGTGGGACAAATAAAATTTATAGTCTATTATGATATGGAATATTTCTGGCAACTCCTTGGCATTTCGGCTGTGAAGTATTTGATTTGTGTGCCCAAAATTTTTGTTATAGATCCAAGCACTTCTAAAGTTGTAGGAAACCTCCAGTTTTGTTCGTCCTTTACGATCTTGCTGGTTTATCTGGCATTATGTCACTATACGTTGTTGGTTTACGTTACTTGAAAGGTCAGTTTGATCCTAACTAATATTATAAATGAGAAAGTAAGTTTGTTTGTTATGCTTTCGCGATGGCACGTGAATAGATCATAACCTGGAGAAAGACATAGGCTACTTTTTATCCTGGATCGCAGACGAAGTCGCGGGCAACAGCTAGTGTTCAAAATAAATAATTCTTGTCCATTTTCAAGTATTTTTTTTTTTTGTTCAACATATTACCTAGCGGACTAGAAAATTACATTCAAATAAGCCCCTACCAAGCTCTTATATTATTATTAAATTAAGCTTTCCCTTTTATTATTAACTAGAAAATGTACCAAGCCTAAGCCTATACCTTACGCTTCCTTCCCTATAAATGTAAAACCGTCAGAACACATACATATTCAACAAAAATAAATTAATTCCATGTTTGCATAGGTTCTGAGCGGTGTGAAAATTCTTTCCAGACTTAATTTGACATTTCTTCTACAAAGGTCTCGTGCCCTGTCCCTTTGTGCGGGCTAAAGCATCTCCACTGAGTAAATATTGGAGGTCCAAAGCCGCATATTCTATATACAAATATAAGATAATTTAGTCTTCAGGGGATTTCCATTTTAGGAGAGTGGATACTCTTTGCTATTATGTATATTGACAAGATAAAAAAAATTCTGCGTTTTCTATGGATGAATTTTCAATCAGAAACGCATTTGCACTTATGAAAAAGCACATTTTTAAATTATATCAACATTGGTGCAGCGCGTTTGAAACTAAATACATTAATGTATCTAATACATTCATGAGAACTTTTTCTGTCCATCCTATAAAAGTTTTCTGACAAAAATTGTTGATTGCGATAAACCTACATTGAACCACTTTTCCTGTTTTTTTTTTTTTTTTTTTTAATTGTGTTTTCATTATTTTGACTATAACGAGCATTCTATTAAATGCTATAACAAACTTGCGTTCCACCCCTGCTTCGCACATGCACAATTGATTGATGTGGTCCTATATTTAAGTTAAATAATAATGCATTATACACTTAAACCATCCGGAATAAATTATCTAAAATGATGGCGAAAACCTCATAGAAATTCATAATAATAATTATAGTTTAGAAGATCAAAGCGGTCACATACACGGACATCAACAGCGAATTTTATTAATAATATTTATTCAACTTAGACCTTATACCTACACTTTTGATGCATGTAAATAGCAAAAAGAAATATTTTTCTTATAACGAAGTAGAATCAGCATAATATGATTCAAGAGCCTATCCCGCAATGCACTCGAGGGCCACTTCAAAACATCGAGTACCAACCGACTTTGTGATTAAACTCACCTAATTTGCTTTCATTTTAGAACCAATATTTCCGCCCTCTTCGGTGAAGGATATATATTTTTCATTTTATCTTTGAAGTAGAAATAACTTTGTAATATGAAATTATAGTAGTTTGATATATTAAATGTTTTAAAATGAAATGGACGATCTATTTTATTTTTAACGATGCTTGACCTGCATTATAACTAATGACTAAAAAACAACCGACTTCCAAAAAAAACACAACAAAGTAAAATATAACTTTAATTTCGGAAGTCGGTGTCGTTGGTTCTGAAAAGTCGGTTGTTTTTTTTTTTTGTAATGAGTTTTTATTTTTCACTTTTTAGTTATACATACCCCACAGAAATTCTATTAACACTAGTGCATTGAAGACACCGACTAGAAGAATCATCAAAATTCGCATAGAAATGCCGGAGATGCAGTACATTTATGCATGTAACTTCGTACATAAGAATAATTACCTAATGTATTTTATACTAAAACCTTCTTAAAAGTATTTAGATCACATTAATGAAAGAAACACCAAAATTGGTTCATCAGAATTTGAGAAAATCGCGGACATACAAACAAGCATACATACATACGGATCGATCACCACTCGAAAGACGATTTTGCCCATGCCTATTTGGGTCAGCTTTTTGTTATCATCTACCAGCCAATCCTACGAGTACACAGATCTTATATACAAAGTGGGGATGACAATACAACAATAAATGAAAACAATCACAATACTAATGCAGAGGAGTATTTAGGAACTATCAAATAAATCCTAACATTGAAATTAAAATATTGATTTTTTCTAACATAAATTAAATAGCATAAAAGTGTAAATAAAAAAGAACACATTTTAAATATTGCGGCAGCAGCGCGATGTTATTGACCCAACAAACATATGGCCAAAACCTGAAAAATGGTATAGGTCAGTGTGCTGGACATCGCTTTTTTGTAGGTTTGTAAAAAATGTAACATTTGTAGTTAGTAATAATTTCCGCATTCATGACTCTTATGTCTCAAGCATGGGGTATAATATGCATTAGTTCGCATCGGGAAATAAAATTTAAGAACAAATTTGGCGCTGGCAACATGTTGTGTTTAACTGCAGATGACTTTAAACTGTCGGTGCTGGCTTGTTAACAGATACATCATGTAGAAAATTAAAAATACTGTCCAGTGACTAAACTATTGGATATATGTAGATTGTAGGTATTTGAATTTTTATATGCAGATTGGGAACGTCACTAGGTATACGAAGTTTAATTTATTGTCATCCCTACTTTGTAAAATATTTCTTAAGCAAAGAAATGAATTGAACTATTCTAGAAAATTACGTCAGAATTCCTTTATCCTCAAATCTGCATAGGACATTACATTACTCAAACCCCAACGACTAATCTGCGGATTGAAAACCAAACGCACAAAGGAGGCAATCCGCACTATCCTTCAGACTTCCTATCGAGAGGAAATAAGAGAGGAAAGAAAGAAAGAAAAAATAGTTCTTAATACCATTGACATTTCATTCCGTTCCACGGAACCACAACAACTAAAACTAATTTATTTCCTCGGAGATAAAGATTCCGCTTGTCTGTTCCGGGAATCGAATCTCGGTACTCGTGATTGCATTCAGGCACTTGGATTGCGATAGAAAGCTAAATGGGGAATTTAATTTTTACCCGCCATTTGTTTCTTTTTTATAAAAAAAAACGAATTAGTCTTTTGGCAGATTGTGGGAAACGAGTGTTTATAAAGAGTCTTTTGAAAATATGGTTCTGATGATTCAGTTTACAAGGTAAGATACTCGAGTTATGTAACAATGAACTTGTTTTTTTTTTAATAACAAGTTTTTAAATTCGATGGGTATCATATCTACCTGATCTGGAGAAGCCCGAAAGTTTGACAACCAGTCTTACCAAGGGGTATCGTTACCCAGTAACTGGGTTGTGAAGGTCAGCTAGGCAGTCGCTCCATGTAAAATACTGGTATTCAGCTGCATCTGGTTAGACTGGAAGCCGACCCTAATATAGGTGGAAAAAGGCTAGGCAGATGATGTATCTATGTATCAATATCTAAATATGATAAAAATTTATGATTTTCTTGACCCCAGTTATTTTAGACACTTTAAAATAATTTTTATTTTCACTTCACATACGTGATGGGTATCGAAATTTCAACACGATAAAACACACGGTAAAAGTTTTCCAAAACTCATATTTCAAGTCAAAACACTAACAGCGGTCATTGACCTACCAAAACAAACCATCAAATTTTAATATTTTTTTTATTTTATCGTATTTAGATATAACCTATCGCGTCAGCTGAGTTTAGCTAGCCAATATAAAATAATCCTATATTTATGATTGATATATAATTTTTTTAGCACAAACGAGTAGGTACCTAAAATTAAGATGGTCAAATGAGTGTGATTTACATTTCGAGTTTCTGATCCCAATGAATAATATTACCTGGAGACAGAACGATATTAAAACCTGAAATAAATTACAGAATTGTTCGAATATTACATCGAAGTAGCAACTGGGGGTCTAAACACTTAAAGTAATAGCTCCTTTGAAGCTTACCGGCTTAAGCACTGGATTTCGCTCGAGCGTCCTACATTAGTGGCAAGTCTAGTCGCTTGAATTAATTGGGTACTTGAATTTGGCAATAGTACGATTTCTCTAAAATTGTTTGTCGTTTTAGAGTAGTGTTTTGATTTTAAGTTTTATCTTAATAATATTTAATCCGTTCAACGGTTTATGCGTGATTGAGTAACAAACATCTAAACATCTTTACAAACTTTCACATTTATAATATTAGTAGGAATAGTAGGATAAAAGAACTGTATAACATTAAATTGACTACCATTTTCATTATGTATAAAATTGATTGAAGCCAGAAGCAGACACTCATGACCTTCAAATAATAAACCATCTTTTTTACGGGTATCTATTACTGAATTTCAGACAGTTCGTGACAACCTAGCGAATGACTAGTTTATAAGATCAGACATTACCCCATTTTTACCCACACATCAAATCCATTCCACCATATTTTCTTCCCAGAATAATACCATCATCATTTGATGCGGCTACAAATCGCTGTAGTTTGGCAAATTGCTCTTTAACCAAGTTTTTTCAGTTCGCCAACTTTGTTGATGGTGGTTGATAGGGAGCTATTTAGTTAAACGTTTTTCTTCTTTTTATGTTGGACAAAGATTGGCTGTCATTGGTTAGGCGCTTCTGATGTATGGTTGGGAAGTTTTGATTTAACCGTGTGCTTTTGAGACTTTGGAATGGTTCTTAAATTTAGTAGGTGAAATTTATTAGTCCAAAAAATGTTCAAAACATTGAGCTTCAATCTTCAAATCAGAGAAATGCTCAAATTGTGAAGGACTATATGCATAAACTTCACTAGTATATCTTATCAGCCTAAACCGTTCCCACTGCTGGGAAACAGGCCCCCTCTCTGTGAGAGGGAGTGGGCCGTAATCCACCACGCGGGCCCAATGCGGGTTGATAGATGTCACATGTCTTCAAATTTTTGGTTCTAGGACATGCCGGTTTCCTCAAGATGTTTTCCTTCGCCGTTTTGAAAGCAGTAGTGATGAAATAATTTACATAAAGTAAAGGGCCTGTGTGGGTTTGAACCTATGACCCACAACTCATAAGCCGCGGCCGTTACTACTGGGCCACCACTGCACTGAAATATATTAGTGTGAAAAAATTTCAAACATTGAGCTTTCAATGTTCAAATCAAAGAAACGCTCAAATTGTGAAGGCCTATACAGATGTTCAATAAGGTTCAATGCCACGTCTCTGTAAATAAATAGGTATTTTAAAATGAAAGTCATCTTTTGTCGAAACATTTTAATAGAAGCTTATTTTTTCAATACATTTAAATGACCATTAAAAAAAGGATTCACGAGGCAAATAATTGAATTTTTCCAATGAATGACCAAATTGAACTCAAGAACTTCTCAAAATAAGTCCTACGCGGATCGACGAGACATCTCGCGTTTTTCTTTTATGTGTGCAATAAAAGAAAATTCTGAAAAGTCGACTTTACGAAATTATTCAGCATATTCATTATTGTCATTATCTAAAAATAATGTTATATTTTATATTAATGCACTTTCTTTTATACAATTTTCTTTTCTACTCTAAGTTGTTAACTTATAATGGTGCATAAATATCAACAGATGTTACCATTTAAGTGAAACATATCTTATTTATTTCCCTTATTTTACTTTGAAAACTTTCGCGGTGGCAAGCAGCTGATGGCTTTCGTTTTTCTCACCCTATTCAAAATAGTTAAACCACTCGAAAAAATAATTTCGCTGTAAGACACAATTGTGCATCTTTTGAAGAAACTCTATCTAAAACTCTTAAAGAGTCTACGTTAGTCAAAGTTGGAAAACCATTTAAAACCTTCACGTCTACATTAAACTAAGAAGATAATAAAAAAAAGTCTTGCAATTCTTAGAGTAAGTTAGACGTACTCGGTAGACACATCGCATTATGCGAACGCTTGTAATACCAGAGAAACTGCATAACCACGCCGTAACTTGGGACTTTTAAAATTATGACTTATTTAATTTGAATATAGCTGATATATGTTTATTCTGGGGAAGTTTCGCCCGTGTGAAATATTTCAACAACGTAAGAGCATACGTTGGAGGAGTTTTTAAAGAAATGTGTGTCGGACGGAATTCGCTAAAGGAAATTCGGTTGTACGGGACTATAATGTATATTTGTATAAGGAGGAGAGTGTCTACAAATAACTTATCTTAAAAATATTGTGAATAATATTTTACACACAGTTTTGTTATGTCCCGACACAAAAATAATTGTTAGCTTGCTTGTATAACATTTAGTATCAGCCAAAGCCAAATGAAATTTAAATGAACTAAAAACTTTCAAAATATGTAATGAATACGTAATTGAGGCAACAGAAGTATGTAAAGATAGTTGGTAGATGATATTCTATATGTAGTTTCTGCCTACTATCATGGAAAGAAGGTATCAGTTCATATAAAGTCTATTGAAACTTATGTTTCAAATTAATATTATTTAAAGTTAAACAAATATAAACTTTATTTTAATGATAATTTAGTTGTTTCAGAGTAACTAGCATTATTGAAAAAGTTATAAAAATGTTAAAATTGTAGCGTAAACTGAACTTTATTGTGTAAGATTTAAAGTTAATTTCCCATAAAAATAATAAAAAAAATATTTTCTGTAAATAGGTTTGTACAAACACTTTTACACGTCAATCATATTTATTTTTAAACTAGATGAGGTCGGCGTTTTCTGTCTGACTATTCTGAGAAGGAAGGCCGAAACAAACTCAGAGGTCACAGTCTCTTATAAAGTCCAGACATAATTTTGGTCAGATCATGTGAGGACCATGTAGATTGGTGTCTGAAATAGTCTTTTGAGGAAAGAACCACACAGATTGAGTGGACCTGTCCAATCAGTGCACGCATTTGACTATAATTACATAAACTCATATATGTTTATTTTTGGCAAAAAAATCGGGAATGCAGATTATGTATGTAATGAATTCTGTATGCTTTAATTTTTCATCACATATTTAATACTCCATCTTTCGTCAGACCCCCAACAGCGAGAAAGTAAAAATTTTACGACCATTATTACGCACCAGTCACATACTTCATCACACTAACTTGAACCCTTTACTCAAACAAGTATAGCCTCGCAGTAGTTAAACACACGTTCATACAAACATGATGAGTTTGCTCAGCAAGTTACGACCTTAGCACGCCATCAAAGTACGGTTTAACGACATATTTATCACAGTTAGCAGCTTACCATTAAAAGCTAAGTCTTGGAAAATGGAGTTCGAGTAATGCTTCAAACTATCGCTAGTAGTACTCAATTTTGTGAGTGCAATGCAAATACGAATTTAAAGTACAAATAGATAGATTTCCAGCAAATATTTTGTTTGTAGGCCACACAAATATTTGAGTCGACGAGTATTGATCCTTTGATACGACATAATGTAGGGTTTTATTGTAGGACACAGTTTTATGATTGGCAATCTAGAATTGGACGGTATCTGTTCTGATGTCATAATCACTATCATTTTCAGCCTCACCTTCACCTCTGGCAAACTAGCCTACTTGATTGTTAGCGTTCAGATTTTCACAAGACATTTTCCTTGTGTAAGTGCTGATTTTTCAACAGTAACTTAGAACTGAAGAATAAATTTGACAGTTTGACATATTTTCTATACAAAAGCTGTCAAACCGCAACATTTATTCCTCAGATACAACATATTTGACTATTAAAAAATCAAGCCTAAGTAACTTAGGCAAGATAAAGAAATCACAAGACGAACGGAACATCTGGAAGAGCTTCTGGTCCTTGAAGGAACTATTTAAGGGTGAGTTGCCTATGGCACTGAAAGGCAGGCTCATGGACATGTGTATTCTTCCCGTCTTAACCTATGGTGCACAAACGTGGTCTTTGCCTAACATCCAGAAGTCCAAACTCAAGGTCTGCCAACGAGCAATGGTGCGCAGTATACTAGACGTTACATGAACGGATCGTGTTCGAATAACAATACCGCGCTCCATAACAAAGATAGCTGACGTGGCTCAAAAGGCTGCCGAACTTAAGTGGGACTGGGCAGGACATGTCTGCCGCATGCCGGACAAGCTGTGGGCCCAAATAGCACATAATTGGTGCCCTGAGATAGTGAGGCGGGGTTGCAGCAGACCACGTAGGAGATAGTGGGACGAGCTGGATTGGTTCCGTCAAAACTTGAAGGAGGACGCGCGGGCTCGCGTAAGATGGAAGGAATGGAGGGAGGCCTTTGCCCAGGAGTGGGACAGAGTAGGCTAGTAAAAAAAAATAACTTAGAAAACGCACGATAACTATTAATTACCATCAAGCTTGTACAACCCGATAGATAGAGTACGCATAGGTGTAAAGTAGTCCCACATTCCTCCATTAGACTGCTTCGTTGGCCTATTGGTCGCAACTGCTACTTCTGAGCATGGGGTCCTGGGTTCGATTCCCGGGTCGGGCAAACTGTTATTGGTTTTTTTATCTGGCATTTCTCAGTACCGGCACGAAGTCTGGATTCATGCCTTATTGATGGCTTTAAGCTCGGCCCCTATCACATAGGATTTAAATAAAACTTGAAGAATGGGGTGTACCTCTGCCTAACTCTTCGAAGAATGATGTTATGTTACGTTAATTCGCCATTAAATAATTTCCATGTAAATAGCGGATGAGCTTATTTCCATTAAATCCATAACAATTACTGATAATCCCATACATTTAAACCAACACGATCGGCATCACAGTTCGCTATCAAAATTTAAACTGTCCTACATTTTGAGCACTCGCACAAAATCCAACGACAATGTTTGTTCAAATCGGTTCGCTTTACATTTTATTTTTACCGTCCGCCATATTTGATTTCCATTTTACTAGTGACGTAGTAGGTACTTTCGTCGGCGTAACAATACGTTTTATTCAAATCAGTTTTGCAGTTTAGTTTCGAAACCGGCGGCTTTAGCTCCAGCACAGCGTTACAGCAGCGTTTGTTATTCTGAATTTATAAAGTCATCAGCACTGGTTTTAGGCAAATCCAATGATTCCTCTTTGTTTTATTCGTCCGGGCATTTAACATTATAGTGCAGTCGAAACGTCCTGGAATAGGTAGGTACAGATAGATCAATACGACACCGGCAAGGAAAAACATTATAACTCATTTTTAGTGGAGAGCGCGTCAAAGATAAAAAAAATCCCTCAGATTTCGGTTAATCTCGTAATGCCAACCAACCTTGAAAATTTGAGGCAACGAGGGAATGGCCATACTTTTTTATGATTATATTATAATAATACTATAATATAATCATAAAAAAGGTATGGTAGTGGTAAAATATTATTATATTATAATATAATCATAAAAAATTTACTAAAAATGAGTTACGATGTTTTTCCTTGCAGGAGTCGAATAATACTTTATTATACATCAAAATTGTAACAGGTCATTAACAATATTGCATTTAATCAAACTAAGCTGAGAATTTGAAAAATAACATAAGACAGTCCCCCGAAACACCCGCCCTTCACCACTTCCTAGTGCTTTAGCTGGGGAAAAGAAGTGGCGCAACAAACTCCCCAGTAGGACACCTATCTGTTCAGTTAGAAGAACTTGTTAAATAATAACAGCCACACAGGTCGATTGATCAGGTTAAGCTACACTTGCCGCGGTTGGTCTGTAAATGGGTGACCATCTTTACATACCGAGACCCCTCCGTGCCTCGGAAAGTACGTTAGGCCATTGGTCCCGGCTGTCATTCGTGGATCTTTGACAGTCGTTACGGGTAGTCAGAAGCCCGTAATTCTGACAAGGGATATCGTATTACCCAGTATTGGGTTGTGGAGGTCAGATAGGCAGTCGCTCCATGTAAAATACTGGTATTCAGCTGCATCCGGTTAGACTGGAAGCCGACCCCAACATAATTGGGAAAAGGCTAGGCAGAGGATGATGAGTACAATGGCGGTCTTATCACGAAGACTGATATGATCTACCTACCAGACAACCTTGGATGAACTAAAACTACAAAAAAGCAATAAATAAACCAATACACTTCAAATCCGTACATAAAATTACTGTCTAAGCTCCAGTACCTAGAAAACCCTCAGTGTTTTCTTATTAAGTTACCAACTTATTTAAATCTATAAAAATAATGAGGCCGTCTTCAAACATTAATAACATATTACTTGAACTAATTCTAAAGGTTATACAGTAAACTTAATTACTATTTCGGCTGTCTCATTTCAAAACCTAGTAAGGGATATTTTTTTAAAAATCGTTTTATTGCATAATCTTGCTAACTTAGTCTAGGTTAGCAAGATTATGCAATAAAACGATTTTTGTAAAAAGTGTCCCTTACTAGGTTTTGAAATGGGACAGCCGATTTATACAGCCAAAAATGGCGTTGGTTGTACGGTAGCTTCCTTTGAACTGGCCCTCGGAACCAGAGCTTTAAAACATCTGTCTGAACGTAATAAATAAAGAAATAAACAAAAAAAGTATGACTAGGTACAAGAAAAAATCACGCTCATTAACTTTGTCGCCTCACAAGGTGATATTAAAATAATAATTTGGAATTTACAAGTAATACTTGGCCTTCACGTTATTTATTACTTAGCCCATAAGTCTATTTATGCCAGTCTTACTTTTCCCGCGATACATGTTTAATGTTTTCGTAAATCAGGGTTCAGGAAAGCGGCAATGAATCTTTGAACATTCAGGATGACCTACTAATCTTTTAGTGGTCGATGCTCTAGTATTTGTACCTCTAAACATTAAATATGTAAGTGTTAATGGAGATTGCAGATCTTCTGATCTGGAGATCTTTTTGATAAAAGAAATGGATATATGGATAAGGCATTAAGTCCGCCTTTGTACAGTTTTTACTTGTGCATAAAGTTTTAATAAATAAATAAATATACTTTTTTTTTTTCGGAGAAGGTACGTGTGTCTCGTTATCATCAGCCATGTTTTAGCTAATGTGGGCGTACTATAGGTAGTGTTGGTTATTGCACAATAGAAAAACCGTTAACAGTTCAAATCACACTAGCAAATCACACACTGTAGGTACACAACTCAGGGATGTGCCTTACAGGCGTTGCACGGGGGTGTTCCGGAATTGGTCTTTTAAGAGGAACCGGGACCACCCCTATGTGCTGATGGTGGTGGGATGGTTTTAGTAAGGTAAAAATCCCACACTTTCCGACCTCCTTCCCCAGAAGTCGGGTGCCTTTTGAAGGTTTCCCCCGAAAACAAAAAAAAAAGGTACGAAATTCAACGATACGGTACGCGAGACTGTTTCTGAGCACATGTTGTCCATACGATGTCCAATGTCCAAGTGAGCTCCATATCGTTCTGTCGCGCTCTCGTCGACTCCTACGAACTCAAGCTAGACTCTGTCAAGCGCCACCAGATGGCGCTCACGTCCCGATCAGTCAAACCAATGACATAATTCCGACACGCTCCCACATGTATCAAAGAAGAAAGAGACGACGGGATGAGCTGGACTCCTTCAAAAGGACTGTCCCACGTTTAAAGTAGACCGGGAAAAGTGGAAAGAGGGAGCCCTGTAAAGGAACAACACATGCTTATAATAAATAATAAAGAAGGAGGCAGGTTGCGCAGACACTAAATGAAGGCTGGGTGATGAGAGTAGGATAAAAACCAATATTTTAACCAAGTACATTTCGGTTCTGTTTACCAATTATAATTATACCAGTAACGAAAAATAAGTAAATATAACAGCTCTATACAGCATGGGTAAACAAACGTGTATCAAACGAAACAGGGCGATAGTAATGTATTTGCAGTAAAAAAAAACATATCATCACTAAAAAAGTGCTTTTATGACAGTGGGTACCGTGATTTATCAGTATTGGCACTTTTATTAATATATTTTAAGTCTCACTAAATTTTATTGGTAACTTTAGAATCATACTGTAAACACTCAAATTGTCATAACTTTTAAGGAGATCAAGTTAGGGCACTGCCACAGGGATATTTTTTACTGCAAATAACCCCAACGGTCGCCCTGTTTCGTTTGATCCACGATTTTTGCCCACCGTGTATATTTAAACAAATATAAAGTGGGAGCTTTTCATGGAATCACTAATCAGTGCTTTAGATAACACTTCTAGATACCAACAGCTATACAGAAGATACTTATTAAGCCTTTGAGATTTATAAACCTTCCTTTTAATTTCGCCGTATTCGAATAAATAAAACTGTTATTGAAGATTTCATCTTCTTCTGCAAATGGATTGAGAGCAGCGATTGCGCTATTGAAAACACAGGGTATTAAATCTCGACGACTAAGCATAGAATGTTTATTTTAATGTTTGTTTTTTTGTTTGTTCAAGTTGTTACTATACTATTATGTATACTTAGGTTAAGGTATGTATCTATGGGTCTTTGTTACCTGATAATAAATGGTTTATTATTATTATTTGCATGATTTCTTTAGCTGAAGAATTTGTACTTACACCGTCTAGATACACAGTAATAAAACCGAATATCCTTATGGATATTATGACGGAACATTGCTCGTATTTCACAACATTGACGAGTTTGCCGCGTCTCGCCGATTTACAAAGTCGTCGCTAGACCGTCTTTCGATATAATAAAATCACTATAAACTTGTGTGTATCGATCACAACCTTATTTAGTTAGATATAATGTTTGAATTCGATTGAAATTTTTCCAACGTTTGCGTTATATTTAAGTCCACTGATTTGGAAACTTTACAATTATGTATCATTTCAGCTACTATTTATTTGTGAAGCTCTGTCCAGATTTTTTCATGATTTATTTCTACAATCATTATCATAATCAGCCTTTAACGTTTCCACTGCACACACAGGCCTCCTCCCAGTGCGAAGGATGGGCCCAGCGCGGGTTTGTAGCTGGCATATGACTTTGAATTTTTGTTTTTTAGACATGCTGGTTTCCTAACGATGTTTTCGTTCACCGTTTTGAGAGCAGTGGTAATGAAATAAATTAATACACAAAGTAATGTACTTACCTGGGTTAGAACTCACGACCTACGATACGTAAATTACCACTGCACCATCACTGCTCAAAACTCTTTCGACAATAGGCCAGCAGTATAAATCTGCTTTTTCTCTTGATTGCTGTGCACTCCCATTTGAAGAGAGGCGACCTGTGTAGGGATCATTATAGGCTAATTATGATATGATACTATGATAAATCTGCTATGTAAGTACCAAAATAATCACACTGCCACTAGTCTGTTTTCAAACCAGCAACTCGAGTTATTTATCCCAGGGTCACCACAACTTTCTCAAGCAAATATTTAACACAAAAATCACGAAGCTTTTAAGGCGCAAATTGCTATTGATATTGGCTGATCTCGACATGAAAGAAATCCGTAGCACGAATGTTTGCTTTCTTTAATATAATACCTGGGAATATTTAATATGCTGATACGCGTTTACTTACAATCTAATACTTTTTCAGTCATATACCAAGCTGTCTCGTAGGTATCCATAAGGAGGTAAGTGGATGTTATATTGATATTGATCTCATGTGATTAGAGCCACGTGTAGGTTCTTATTTTATTACAGAGTATTGTGCAAGAACTTATTGAATGTTTTATCAGTCACGGGAATTGAATGGAATGCTTCTCTTTCTACGTCGCGGTCGGTCTTTCAATGTTGAGGTTCGTGACTTTTTCCAATTATCTTTTTGGGTATTTATATCTTTTGGGAATCTAGCAAAATAGCCTTTCTTCAATTTGATTTGATAGGTAAGACTTAGGCATAAAATAAAAATAATATTAGAAAAAAACTTTTTATGGAACAGAAACACAAAACATTAAAATTTTCTCGGTAAAAAAACAACGCAAAGTAAAATTCCACGTATTTTCGATCTGTACTTAATATAATACCTGATGAAATAAAAAAATGATGATTATTTGAGTATGGAGTGCTGCGTGTGCATGGATGGCACTTCTATAATGTAATTGGTCTGAGATCTAGCTATTAGTATTTTCGCTTTCTATTTAAGCCCTGTCACTTTTTTCTTCGATATTTATATCTGAAGACTCGTATTACCAAGGGGTATCGTATTACCCAGTAACTGGGTTGTGGAGGTCAGATAGACAGTCGCTCCATGTAAAATACTGGTATTCAGCTGGATCCGGTTAGACTGGAAGCCGACCCCAACATACTTGAGAAAAGGCTATGCAGATGAGATGTGGTTTATATCTGAAACTCACCATCGATAATAGGCTCAAATTGATGTTGACAAAGTTAGAATTCACAAACACTTGGAAACTTTACGCAATATTTACTTAATTTTGATACTATGTTTAATAAACATGTCTGAACTATTTAGTCATGATTAATGTATAAATTATTTTGATTAGTTTCGTACTCTATAATTAGTTCGGTTTATAGTATGGTTGTTTCAGGAGTTGGAACAGCTGTATTAGATCAGACCACAAAAGTATAAATTATTATAGTCGCCGGCACGTAACATGGCAAGAGTCGTCAGATGCGTTTTTCCTTTTCTTTAACTTTCTTGAAAACAGACATGTTTATAAATAATCTATGGCGATTACCATAGTATAATGACAAACAATAAAAGTGACCATTTTCTTGTTGCACTATGTGCACTTGCTCTAAATTCTACTACGCCAAAACCTTGCCAAGTTACGTGCCGGCGACTGTATGTTGCGGAACATGTAGCGATATTAGTTTATCTAAGTTATTAACTTGCTTATTGACTATTAAGTTCACGAGGATTCTAGAAAGAACTTGTTAGATGGTCATAAATGTAATGAAAATAATAACTACCTGTGTACTTGATTATTATTTGATTGAAAAATGGCGGACGATGGTTAACAAATACGTTTAATATCTTCATACATTTTAGATATAGTGTTATGTGTCATGAAGGGTGTGTAACAAGATTTCTTTTATCCTTTATTTCCAAACATTGCACTATGATTATTTTAGTACATATTTCTAAAACAACATCCTAGTTGAATTATTTATTATATTGACCACCGCTGCATGCAATGTTTCACCTGCAAAATTCACCTACCATTTTACCGAAAAAATGTAGCCATCCTTTTTTTACTAACAAATATTTCAATTAAATCTAGATAGTGGAGGTATCCAAGATAGTTTGTTGTCGCTCCACGGTTCAGCATTCACTTCAATTGATCACGAACGCTGCAAGCAAGTCGGTTCGCGTGTTATTCGATTTCTCTCTCCAATGCCGAGTGGTCTGTTTCTTCGTTCATAATAAGAAAAAGTGAATTTAATCGTGTTAGTCGAAAACTTAGCTTGGTCTTGGAAATAGAGGGAGTTAACAATTTGAAGTTGTCGAGTAATTGGTATATTCTTATCAAGAATGAAATCAGGTTGGAAAATAATTTTATGGTTGTTAAGTTTTTACTTGGAACTGTTTTTACCACTGATATTTTCATTATATCGTGAGCGCGCTGAACAAGAATTTTATTATTAGGTATCTTCTGTTTGACACTTGGACGTAGTTATGCAAAAAGGAACCAACCCACAATATGACCGAAAATGAGTTAAGTATACCAAACTGCTCGTCAAGGTCTATATTTTCGATTAGCAAAAACAATCCAAGTAAAATACGAATTTTTAATGTCAAAATATTCGTATTTTACTTGGATTGTTTTTGATAATCGAAAATATAGTCCTTGACAAGCAGTTTGATTTACTTAACTCATTTTCGGTCATGTTGTGGGTTGGTTCCTTTTTGCATAACTACGTCCACTTATCATGATTGTTATGTTAGGTATTCATGCTTACTTTTTATTTCTTAATATATAATTTACCATGTTAATATTTTACTTTAATGAATTATTTCACAAAAAATGGTTTATTACCATTAAATGGTGAATAAATGACATCATAATTACTAGTATTTTCCACTGCTCATGTTTCTAACATAAACCCTTATTTAGTTCTTACGATACCTCAGGGATTCATTCGTTACCTGAACCATAAAACATAATACCTACTTTAGTAGTATAACCCCAAAATTTCGTAACGAGAGCGGCTTGATTTTCACAATCCACTTTTGCCTACATTCGGTATTTTCATCCTGATGCTAGCAAAAACTTTATCTCGTCTAGACCGAATATTGGTAATGGATGTATAAAACTTTATTGAACTTCGTACAAACATGATTAATGATACTAAAATGTCGATGAGAGGAAAAAAATCATGTGGCAGTTTCTTATCTCAATAAAGTCGATTGAAGGTTGACTGGGTACAAAGTTTAAAGATAAACTTTAGCAATTACATACTATAATTTATGGTTTTTTCATAATCAACGTCTTTAAAAATATATACTTGGATGGTGAACAAAGCAATTTACAGCGGGGTTTTAAGTAAATGATTATCTAGACAAAACAGTCATGAAGCCAATATAACCAGTTCTGAAAAACCATTTCCATCAGCTGAGAAAAAAACAATTCAATACAGTCTATTTATTAATTTTTTGACATGGTTCGAAATAAATTTAATATTCCTTTTACTTTGACACTAGAAAAATTTAATTGAGTGTAATACGACACTAGATCACATGGATACTTAGTAATGTAGGTAATATAGGTAAGCAAATTTACACGGATATAGGCGGTTCGTCTGTTTTGACTTGGTAAAATTAACTGCCTGTGGGCGTAGCATCATATGAAGTACGAGAAAAACTACGCCTTTGGCCGTGAGTGTTAACAAAATAAAATCTATTCTTAAATCACAATAAATCTATTTTTAAATCACAATAAATGACGATAAAGATTTTCATACAACTCCGGACATATCGTCTCTTATAAAATCAACTAGCTTCTGCCAGTGACTTCGTCTGCGTGAAATTTCACCCTCCCTTGTTTACCCTCTTAGGGGTGGAATTTCGGGCCTGCGGGCGGAGAGTAATGTGTAACTCTCCGTTCGATCAGAACCCGGCCGGACGGCACATACGTGTTCCACGAGCGCCTCAAAGAGATGTCAGCATTATAAGGAAGGGGCCCGTAAGGGCCGTAGCCTGCCGGGGCAGCAGGATTGTCCGAAATGGTTACCGCTGCCCCGGAACATAAATGGCTAAGGAAGGAACACGGGTGGGTTTTAGTCAGTAAGAGTCTGATACTCCCTTCTGCTCCACCCTGAGCGGCAGGGGTCATTTGATGATTTACCATCCACAAAAAAAAAGGGTTGGCATTTCGAAAAACCCTTTTTAGCGGATACCCACTCTTCGCAATGAACACACCCTCCCAATTTCGTGTCTCTAGGACCAGTGGTTTAGGCTGTGCGTTGATATATCAGTGTGTCAGGACTTTGAATTTTATATTATAGATAGCACCCAAGTTCGATCAAGATGAGAAGATGATACAATCGCTCAAATATTCGCGAAGCTACGCTATCTCCCAGCTTACCGTAGATATCCAATTATGGAAGCATTGTTCCTGACAAGTCTATCGAAGTTCCTCTAGCTGAAGTGCATAATTTAGCTAGGTCTCAGAAACTAGTGCGTTCAGTTATTGATGTAGATCGATCGACATAGTTTAGAGGAATCCGTTCCTGTGTGTAGGTTGGACTTACGGTATCTGTTTAGTGTTGTGCTGTTGTTGCCAGCAAGTTTCTGTCCATTGGTTCTGTGATAGATGTTGAGAGCTCATATATTGTATTACGCGCACTAGCCTTAACAAGATTTATTGCATCAATTGGTAATATGGCTTGACTCAGTTCGTTTTTGAAACGAAATACATTATTTCTTTTGTTATCCGACTTCGCGACAGCAAAAACAGGGTCACGTTTTTTTTTAATTTGAAGTAATATCTCCACATTTAGGTTATATGACAACTTTTTAATTACACATACGTACAGTTTTCAATTTGTTACATGAATAACTAACAAAGTAGTTGCAATTAGACTGTATCAACGTCCATTTTAATCATTCTTTAAAACAGCAAGTATTCCACCCTCGAAAATAGTATGTATAACAAAAATATGTTTTCTTTTGACCAACGTTAATCTACGGCGTATTTGCCAGCGGAAATTTATCTTTTTTAAGCCTAGATTTTATGTCGCTGTATATTTTACTTTTTTTTCGTTTTTTGTTCTCTCAAATTACGCCACTTGTGTACATTTGAACAAAAACGTAAAGAGAACCCTGTTCTTGAAAATGAGTCAGGATTTTTTAGAATAAATAGATGTGAAAAGTAAAAGCTCTCTTAGTTGAATCAACCTCATTTGAGAGTGAATTTTTTATCAATTTTGTTTGAATGTGTGTCGTTGTGGTTTCAGTTTTTACTGTTTTACTTAAGAGCCTACACTACCTTAGCTAAAATTCACTCTTTATCTCGCTCGCACGATACTGCTCGCGGACTGAGTGAGAGCGAGACAGAGTGCGGTGCTAGGCGGCAGGCAGCGCCAATAGTTTAGGTATTTGCTTTTTAGGGTGAAAATAATGGTAATTCAAAAAAAGTAAATAACATAAGACCTGCTTTATAGTTAGTTCGGTTAGTATACAAAGTTTCATGATCTAGTTTTAAGTATTTTTTGAATACCAGCGGTTTATTGTTCGGTTTGGAGGTAAATTTGGAATTTTTTTCTATCGAGAAAATTTTATGAAATCGTGTTTTCGTCTAACATAAGACCTAGCATTAATCCTCAACTTTACCATATATTTATTTCAAAATTAATGCTGCAGTATTTTCGACATAACGGAGGATCATGCTAAGCCATTTGAGGTAGTATAGGCCCTTAATCTTAAAACCCTGCTTACCAGAAGGAAATGTGGACCGAAAACTTTAAAATTTCGATTTAAAGTCCCTATACCTAGCAGTACATAAAAAATTAAGACAACTTTTCATCTTCATTAACCTTTTATAGTGTCAAGTGTACAATGTAGTTTTGCTCCTAACAGCAGAGCTGTTGGTAGATTGAGAAACTGTACTGTTTATGAGCAAAACTCGTAATCTTCCACTTTGTCCGTTAACCATAACAACTGACATTTTATATCTGCAAGAAATAAGGCAAATATTGTCTCTTTTAGACTTCACATAGTTTCTCAATGAGTATTTTTCTTATTCTTGTCAATGGTACGACAGTGAATTAAATTTTGATGACCCTACACTTCGCCACAATGTGTATTCATCATCATCATCATCATCAGCCGGAAGACGTCCACTGCTGAACAAAGGCCTCCCCCTTAGACCACCACGCCGAACGACAATCCGCCACTTGCATCCATCGGTTGCCCGCGACTCTCACGATGTCGTCGGTCCACCTAGCGGGAGGCCTGCCTTCGCAATGTGTATTATAAACTAGCAATGTGTGGTACTCGATAAACTTAGTTTAATAAACCGGCACTACCCACGATTTGTATCCGATGTATTATTTATTTTAATATGTATGTATACAGCCGCCTGCACATTAAGTTACTATAATCTGTCAAATGTATTTCATAGACTTTCAACTTAATCGCTAACGCATAATGTTCAAAGTTGATTGGGAGACAGTTACCTACGAGTAGCTTGATGTGCTGCCGTCTGTACAAATAGTAAAATATGTAGGTACATAGGTATACGGCAGAATTGTAATTTGAGTACAAAGGCACTGCTTATTTCTTAAGAATTTTCTTTCAGCAGACCTGCGAAAGGAGAAGTTATAGTGATATTCACAGTTAAGAAGATGTAGCTACAATTTAAATTTAAAATTACATTTACGCTTTTATTCTACTAGGTACATAGCCACACTAATATTATGAAAGCGAAAGTTTGTGTGTGTGTGTTTATATGTTTGTTACTTCTTCACGCTCAAACGGCTAGACCAATTTTGATAAAAATTTGTATGGAGGCAGCTGACACCCTGGATTATAATATAGGCTTTTTATCCTGATATTTCCACGGAATCGACACTTATGCGGGTGAAACCGCGGGGCACAGTAAATAATATATCTAGAAAATATAATGTTGATAAGTCCAATTCCATTAAATTCCATAAATTATTCTATGAAAAAAATATCTTAATCAACCAAAACAAAATCAACAAAAATTATATCTTATTCACTCAACAACATAATACATAAAATGACCACAAACATCAAACATCTGAAGAGTAATATCATATCTCGGAGCTTTTGATCTAAAAAATGGTGGCACTAAAGAAACGGAGAATAAATCCAAACTTCACTTTTGTCCCGTTTATTGTCGTATCATGACAAATAGCGTTACACAGACTGGAAGATTACACGGATTACTCACGAATTGAAGCTATGACGGAAATAACATTGTAGGACATTTTATGTCTATAGAGTCAATGTTAATGCCTGTGCAAATCATAAAATGTTTATTAGTAGCTGTAAGAGTGAATGAAGTATTTGAGTTGGATTCCCAGTTTAAACGTTTTGGAGCCCAGTTCTAAGAATAGTTTAGTTCCAACCCGATTGATTATGTATATATTGCTATTTGACTACAGATTTATAGGTTATGGAAATATATGTCAATTCGATCCCAAATCTCCATAGGTATTTGTTATCTGTTTTCACAAACGTTTACATTATAAATTAGTCCTTACACCTTCTCCAGGCAATGGTACGAGGGATATAAATAGGATTGGTTTGTAATAATCCAAAACTAATGGCTAATTACAAGTACACACCTACCTACAATACTCAGATATATGGACAACCAATTTCACTTGCGACCTATGCAGCTTAATCTTAAAGAAGAACTTACCTACTATTTTGATCTCCTAAAACTCGGAACTCCTAATCCCACAAAACTGCAGTTTTATTACAGTCTATCAGGCACATACCGCAACACCTCTAACTGGGTCACTTTCATATCGTTCACATAGCGATTGAGGTGACCATTATTCGAAACCGCCTGTCTATAAAAAGAATCCCAGGCATGCCTTCTGTTTCACATAACATCACTAATACCCGGTTCTACATTTTTCTCGTTTTATCCGGCTATCCCCATAAAATTATGGGGTCAATTATGTTAGACTCACGTGTTGGGTATCATCAGATAGCGATAATTATGATAGATGTTTTGAATGAGTTTTTTTGTATGCTGCGTTGTAAGTAACATCTGTATTCATAATGTTTGGAATTTATTAAAACCTATATAATTAATTAATGTTTTTTTAATTATCAATTTCAGTAATTAAGTTCATTAAAAATTTACATAGACGATGTTGTCATTTATCTGTTTTGAAACTCGATGTGATCTAAAAAGAAGTTCTATGGTTAATTGGTTACATCATTTCATGATATACTATGTACCTATTTTATGCTTCAGTGGAGTATCAGAACGAGTATACCCAACCATGGAAGATCCGATTGGAACGAAAAAATATTCTGGTCCGACATTAAGTTTTAATCGGATTTTCATGTTGATTCGAGGATTAATGATGAATGTGAATCTCATTGGTTGCCGTTTTTCCGTGCAAGCTGTTGTTCATATTAAAACGGATTACCATAATTTAAAAGGAAAATGTTTTTAATCAGTGTGATGACAGACAATTTCATTTGTCTTGTTGATCTGAATTTCATTGAAATGCATGTTATGAGCGTCTCAAGTATAAGATACGTATTGTCGCCTAAGGCTAGTTCTGCAAGAAACATAATCTCGAACGTATTTCTCACAAAAGTTGCAATAAAAAAATTCTTATAAGCATTTTTCCTAGTAAAAGAGCTGAACAATATGAAAGAAAGAATATCAGAAAGTCACATATATATGAAATACTTTAAATATCTAACTTTTCCAGAAGCTCAGCAAAAAGCATTTCTATCGTGCCGCATATCTAAGTGTAGGTTTACGACAGTTACAATGTAATATACTACGAATATGATAAGAAAGTGGGACAAATAAAATTTATAGTCTATTATGATATGGAATATTTCTGGCAACTCCTTGGCATTTCGGCTGTGAAGTATTTGATTTGTGTGCCCAAAATTTTTGTTATAGATCCAAGCACTTCTAAAGTTGTAGGAAACCTCCAGTTTTGTTCGTCCTTTACGATCTTGCTGGTTTATCTGGCATTATGTCACTATACGTTGTTGGTTTACGTTACTTGAAAGGTCAGTTTGATCCTAACTAATATTATAAATGAGAAAGTAAGTTTGTTTGTTATGCTTTCGCGATGGCACGTGAATAGATCATAACCTGGAGAAAGACATAGGCTACTTTTTATCCTGGATCGCAGACGAAGTCGCGGGCAACAGCTAGTGTTCAAAATAAATAATTCTTGTCCATTTTCAAGTATTTTTTTTTTTTGTTCAACATATTACCTAGCGGACTAGAAAATTACATTCAAATAAGCCCCTACCAAGCTCTTATATTATTATTAAATTAAGCTTTCCCTTTTATTATTAACTAGAAAATGTACCAAGCCTAAGCCTATACCTTACGCTTCCTTCCCTATAAATGTAAAACCGTCAGAACACATACATATTCAACAAAAATAAATTAATTCCATGTTTGCATAGGTTCTGAGCGGTGTGAAAATTCTTTCCAGACTTAATTTGACATTTCTTCTACAAAGGTCTCGTGCCCTGTCCCTTTGTGCGGGCTAAAGCATCTCCACTGAGTAAATATTGGAGGTCCAAAGCCGCATATTCTATATACAAATATAAGATAATTTAGTCTTCAGGGGATTTCCATTTTAGGAGAGTGGATACTCTTTGCTATTATGTATATTGACAAGATAAAAAAAATTCTGCGTTTTCTATGGATGAATTTTCAATCAGAAACGCATTTGCACTTATGAAAAAGCACATTTTTAAATTATATCAACATTGGTGCAGCGCGTTTGAAACTAAATACATTAATGTATCTAATACATTCATGAGAACTTTTTCTGTCCATCCTATAAAAGTTTTCTGACAAAAATTGTTGATTGCGATAAACCTACATTGAACCACTTTTCCTGTTTTTTTTTTTTTTTTTTTTAATTGTGTTTTCATTATTTTGACTATAACGAGCATTCTATTAAATGCTATAACAAACTTGCGTTCCACCCCTGCTTCGCACATGCACAATTGATTGATGTGGTCCTATATTTAAGTTAAATAATAATGCATTATACACTTAAACCATCCGGAATAAATTATCTAAAATGATGGCGAAAACCTCATAGAAATTCATAATAATAATTATAGTTTAGAAGATCAAAGCGGTCACATACACGGACATCAACAGCGAATTTTATTAATAATATTTATTCAACTTAGACCTTATACCTACACTTTTGATGCATGTAAATAGCAAAAAGAAATATTTTTCTTATAACGAAGTAGAATCAGCATAATATGATTCAAGAGCCTATCCCGCAATGCACTCGAGGGCCACTTCAAAACATCGAGTACCAACCGACTTTGTGATTAAACTCACCTAATTTGCTTTCATTTTAGAACCAATATTTCCGCCCTCTTCGGTGAAGGATATATATTTTTCATTTTATCTTTGAAGTAGAAATAACTTTGTAATATGAAATTATAGTAGTTTGATATATTAAATGTTTTAAAATGAAATGGACGATCTATTTTATTTTTAACGATGCTTGACCTGCATTATAACTAATGACTAAAAAACAACCGACTTCCAAAAAAAACACAACAAAGTAAAATATAACTTTAATTTCGGAAGTCGGTGTCGTTGGTTCTGAAAAGTCGGTTGTTTTTTTTTTTTGTAATGAGTTTTTATTTTTCACTTTTTAGTTATACATACCCCACAGAAATTCTATTAACACTAGTGCATTGAAGACACCGACTAGAAGAATCATCAAAATTCGCATAGAAATGCCGGAGATGCAGTACATTTATGCATGTAACTTCGTACATAAGAATAATTACCTAATGTATTTTATACTAAAACCTTCTTAAAAGTATTTAGATCACATTAATGAAAGAAACACCAAAATTGGTTCATCAGAATTTGAGAAAATCGCGGACATACAAACAAGCATACATACATACGGATCGATCACCACTCGAAAGACGATTTTGCCCATGCCTATTTGGGTCAGCTTTTTGTTATCATCTACCAGCCAATCCTACGAGTACACAGATCTTATATACAAAGTGGGGATGACAATACAACAATAAATGAAAACAATCACAATACTAATGCAGAGGAGTATTTAGGAACTATCAAATAAATCCTAACATTGAAATTAAAATATTGATTTTTTCTAACATAAATTAAATAGCATAAAAGTGTAAATAAAAAAGAACACATTTTAAATATTGCGGCAGCAGCGCGATGTTATTGACCCAACAAACATATGGCCAAAACCTGAAAAATGGTATAGGTCAGTGTGCTGGACATCGCTTTTTTGTAGGTTTGTAAAAAATGTAACATTTGTAGTTAGTAATAATTTCCGCATTCATGACTCTTATGTCTCAAGCATGGGGTATAATATGCATTAGTTCGCATCGGGAAATAAAATTTAAGAACAAATTTGGCGCTGGCAACATGTTGTGTTTAACTGCAGATGACTTTAAACTGTCGGTGCTGGCTTGTTAACAGATACATCATGTAGAAAATTAAAAATACTGTCCAGTGACTAAACTATTGGATATATGTAGATTGTAGGTATTTGAATTTTTATATGCAGATTGGGAACGTCACTAGGTATACGAAGTTTAATTTATTGTCATCCCTACTTTGTAAAATATTTCTTAAGCAAAGAAATGAATTGAACTATTCTAGAAAATTACGTCAGAATTCCTTTATCCTCAAATCTGCATAGGACATTACATTACTCAAACCCCAACGACTAATCTGCGGATTGAAAACCAAACGCACAAAGGAGGCAATCCGCACTATCCTTCAGACTTCCTATCGAGAGGAAATAAGAGAGGAAAGAAAGAAAGAAAAAATAGTTCTTAATACCATTGACATTTCATTCCGTTCCACGGAACCACAACAACTAAAACTAATTTATTTCCTCGGAGATAAAGATTCCGCTTGTCTGTTCCGGGAATCGAATCTCGGTACTCGTGATTGCATTCAGGCACTTGGATTGCGATAGAAAGCTAAATGGGGAATTTAATTTTTACCCGCCATTTGTTTCTTTTTTATAAAAAAAAACGAATTAGTCTTTTGGCAGATTGTGGGAAACGAGTGTTTATAAAGAGTCTTTTGAAAATATGGTTCTGATGATTCAGTTTACAAGGTAAGATACTCGAGTTATGTAACAATGAACTTGTTTTTTTTTTAATAACAAGTTTTTAAATTCGATGGGTATCATATCTACCTGATCTGGAGAAGCCCGAAAGTTTGACAACCAGTCTTACCAAGGGGTATCGTTACCCAGTAACTGGGTTGTGAAGGTCAGCTAGGCAGTCGCTCCATGTAAAATACTGGTATTCAGCTGCATCTGGTTAGACTGGAAGCCGACCCTAATATAGGTGGAAAAAGGCTAGGCAGATGATGTATCTATGTATCAATATCTAAATATGATAAAAATTTATGATTTTCTTGACCCCAGTTATTTTAGACACTTTAAAATAATTTTTATTTTCACTTCACATACGTGATGGGTATCGAAATTTCAACACGATAAAACACACGGTAAAAGTTTTCCAAAACTCATATTTCAAGTCAAAACACTAACAGCGGTCATTGACCTACCAAAACAAACCATCAAATTTTAATATTTTTTTTATTTTATCGTATTTAGATATAACCTATCGCGTCAGCTGAGTTTAGCTAGCCAATATAAAATAATCCTATATTTATGATTGATATATAATTTTTTTAGCACAAACGAGTAGGTACCTAAAATTAAGATGGTCAAATGAGTGTGATTTACATTTCGAGTTTCTGATCCCAATGAATAATATTACCTGGAGACAGAACGATATTAAAACCTGAAATAAATTACAGAATTGTTCGAATATTACATCGAAGTAGCAACTGGGGGTCTAAACACTTAAAGTAATAGCTCCTTTGAAGCTTACCGGCTTAAGCACTGGATTTCGCTCGAGCGTCCTACATTAGTGGCAAGTCTAGTCGCTTGAATTAATTGGGTACTTGAATTTGGCAATAGTACGATTTCTCTAAAATTGTTTGTCGTTTTAGAGTAGTGTTTTGATTTTAAGTTTTATCTTCTATACTTATAATAAATCTGTAGAGAGGTCAATTCTGTACATGAAATATATTTCCAAAATAACTATCAGCGGGTGATTAGTGATCGTTACTGACGCCAAAAATGCAATCAGTAAAATTTTTGTCTGTCTGTCTGTCTGTCTGTCTGTCTGTCTGTATGTTCGTTATAGAAACAAAAACCACTCGACAGATTTCAACGAAACTTGGTACAATTGTTCTTCATACTCCTGGGCAGGTTATAGTATACTTTTCATCACGCTACGATCAATAGGAGCAGAGCAGTGAAGGGAAGTGAAGTTTGTATGTAGGGGGTCATCTCTGGAACTACTGCTTCGAATTGAAAAAAATCTTTTTGCGTTAGATACTTCATTTATCGAAGAATGCTATAGGCTATATAATATCACGCTACGACCAATAGTAGCGGAGCATCAATGAACAATGTTGCAAAAATGGGAAAAACCTTTACTAATAATAAAGCTGCCGAGTTTGTTTGTTTGAAAGCTCTAATCTCTGAAAGTATCGATCAGATTTATAAAAATCTTTTTGCATTTGATAGCCCAATTCTTGAGGAAGGCTTTAAACATCACGCTAGAACTCTTAGAAGTTGAGCAAAAAGAAAAAAGTCAGAAAACGAAGTAATAGCGCAGGCAGGCGATGCTATGCGACGCGGTGGGTCGGGGGAGCAAAAAATTTCACGCGGACGAAGTCGCTGGCAGAAGCTAGTTGTTAATAAAACTGGACAGTTAAATATTTGTTTTTACTTTTTAGTTTCAATAATAATACCAGTCTATTATTGTCCCACTGCAGAGAAGCCACGTGCATTGATCATCACGCTTACTCAAGACTGGTTGGCGATAGGCTTATATTAACTACAGCCTTATAACTTGCGATTGTCGATAGGGATGTGCCACTGAAGCGTTTGTTAGAATTATTATCGACTAGCTTCTGCCCGCGACTTCATCCGCGTGAACTCTTGGTCGTAGCGTGGTGTTATATAGCCCATAGTCTTCCTTGATAAATGGACTATCTAACACAAAAAGATTTTTTCAATTCGAACCAGCAGTTCCAGAGATTACCCCCTACATACAAACATACAAACTTACAAACTTTACCTATTTATAATATTAGTATAGATGTTATGGAGCTTTGAATAGACAGTAACGATTATAGGCGCTACTTACCTATTCATAAAATATTGCTATAAGCAGCAACAAGGGTAAGACACACTCTGAGAGAATTACAACTGTCTACCTATTACGGTTCATGAGATACAGCCCGCTGACAGACAGACGGACAGACAAACGGGTGGATGGACTGACGGACGGACAAACAGCGGCGGCTGCCCGGCTGCGGCGGCGGTTGGATACGGAACTCTAAAAACGATTTTCTCCTAACAAAGTAACAAAATGGTGTTACGAACATATATAATTTTGTTGAAACCATACTAGAATGTAAGACGCCTTGTGAAGACTGCAGGAAACCGCTGAACGCGGGAATCACAAAACCGGTCGAAGTGGAGGTGCTTAGGGGAGGCTTATGTCCAGCAGTGGACATCTTCCGGCTGAAATGATGATGGTGATGATGTAAGAGGTCATTTCTTAAAGCTGCAATCGTTATTTCACGAGAAATCACTTTTGAATTTCACGTAACTCTAAGGTACTCGTATACTCATGATTGTAGAAACAAAAATGCCTTTCTTGCTTACAATAAAAAAACTAGGTAATAATTTTACTATGTTCAAACATTTTATATTTATGTTAACATTTACCTTTGTTAGCCAGTACAATTGAAGTTTGGCTAATATAGAAAAAAATATTTAAATATTATACAACTAATCCCGGATACTACAAGTATCACTTTGCCAATTTATGCGTGTATACAAGAAAGGTGAGGTCAAATTTTCGCCTCTACGCCCAAAAAGTCCGCCTTTGTACCTTTTTTGTGTGCGAGAAGTTTATATAAATAAATAAATTTAAGGGTAACGTACAGACAATCAGACTGAAGAACTTTCTCCAAGGGACCCACATCGTAACGCGAAAAATAACTCAGCCTTCCTTTACATTTGGGTCGAGTAGGTATTGAATTTTTTTTATGGTACGGTTGCTAATTCGAATGGAAAAAGTTATTCAGTTATGAATCAGAACTGACGTTAGGACTCATAGGGAAGCGATATCTAATCATATTATATTTAAAGTGTATTGAATGAGCTGGCAGTCACTTTCAACATAAACTCAAACTCAAACTCAAAGCATTTATTTCAAATAAACCAATTATAGGCACTTTTGAATTGTCAAGGGTCGGTCAGTCAGAAAGATGAAGCTAGTTGCCCATTCCAAAGCGTAGATCCCTGTGGAGAAGAACGGGCAAGAAACTCCACGGACACTCTTTTAAATCATAAAATTGTTACAAAAATCTTGATTACATCATTCATGTTGAAATTATACATGTGAGAACGATGCAGAAAGACGTGCACGTTAAAGGCGTCCGTACTAAAAAGAACAATTCATAAATTTAAATAAGCCGTGGCGGCTAAGAGATGACCAGTCCCTACTGATGGCGCCCGTTCACGAACATGACGTATGGATCAGCACCATTCAGCTCAACTTTTTTGAAGGGAACCCAATGATCCAACACACACGCCACCATCAGCGAGACATTTGAGTGAGCATGACATACTCTCAGCTGCCAGGGCACATTCAAGTCAATGAAAGACGTACCCAGTAAATGGTAGCTTTATAGTTTAGGTACATAGTGCTCACACGTGTGCTATGCAATTATACAATACTAAGAGATTGAATTTATACAATGCAAAGATAGTTTTTCAATCTTCAGCAGCTCCAACTATATTTTCGAATGCTAATTAATTAGTTTATGCGCCCTTGTGGAGCAGGACCAGCGTTCAGCCAAGCATTTTTGTCAGCGATAAAATTGCAGTTTAGTAAGAATAAAATAAAATAAAATAAAATAAAATAAAATAAAATCGAATAAAATGTAATTTAATTAACAGAAAACAAACCGTCCATTTAACAAATTAAATTTCATTCGAAAACATCAATCGGTTTCTTAGTAAACTTTAACTATATTCGACGACCCTGCATACTTAACTCCTTTGCTGACTGTACATAAATAATACTATACTAATATATATAATAGTATTTTCCATCTGACCTTTGCCTGATACGGAAAAAGATACGTGTTAACGACTGTGCCATTTACTTAAAGGCCACAGTCGACGACGCGTGTATTCTTCTCATGATCATAACACGCGATTGTTCAATAAATGGCCAGAATGCCATGAAGTATATTTGTTGCTAAAGTGACATAATTTATTACGTCGGAAAAATGATTAAAGTTATGTTTTAGATACACTGATGGCAGCTATAAAAATCAATACTACGAGTATGACTATATACTATAAATATAGATCATTCAGATAGAAAGCCCGAAAGTCTGACAACCAGTCTTACCAAGGAGTATCGTATTATTCAATAAGTGGGTTGTTGAGGTCAGATAGGTTAGACACTCCATGTAAAATACTGGTATTCCGCTGGATACAGCGGTGGTCAGCTGGTCAGCTTCCAGTCTAACCAGATATGGTTAGACTGGAAGCTGACCCCAATATAGTTGGGAAAAGGCAAGCAGATGATGATGGTAACTGCCTCCCAGTTGTAGGTCGTTGAACCGTGAAAGGCGCTTTCTTTGTGTAAATTATATTTTCATCACCACTGCTCTCAAAACGGTGAAGGAAAGCATCGTGAGGAAACCGGCGTGTCCTAGAACTAAAAATTCGCAGAAATGTGACATCTACAAAGCCGGACTGGACCCGCGTGGTTGATTCGCACGAATGGCTGACGTATTTCCTCGGAATAGGCGTGACAATAGTAGCCTATGTATCCCTAGTACTAGAACAACTCTGATGCGCGAGAGTGTCTGCTGCATGGCACCGGTGATATATAACAAAATACCAAGTTGTTGGAAGGACTATAATTTTACATTATTCAAAAAAAGACTTAGGAACTTTTTAGTAGACAAAGCTTATATTATTATAGGGTTGAAGATTTTTTATTGGAAAAAGAAATTGTTTGACTATTTTATATATCGTATTTAAATAACTATCAGAAATTGTGATATCCATACTAATATTATAAATGTGAAAGTTTATGTGTGTGTCTGTTTGTTTGTCCGTCTTTCGCGGCAAAACGGAGCGACGAATTGACGTGATTTTTTAAGTGGAGATAGTTGAAAGGATGGAGAGTGACAAACTTTTTTTTTTTAACCGTTACCCCGAATTTTACGCGAGCGAAGCCGCGGGCAAAAGCTAGTTAATTATATTATTGACTGATTAGTTTAGTGAATTGAATAGTTGAACATTGGTAATTATTATTGAATGATGAACTTGAATTATGTAATGGAATAGTAAATTTGTGTTTTAATTGTAATCTCTGTATTTTTGCATGCCTTGTAATTGGCAAAATATGACTGTTTCTGTATTTATATTATGTGCCACCATGACTTGTACCCGTATTTGCAAATAAAATATCTTTATCATTATGACGGCTCACTCCCATTCACAGGGAGGAGGCCTGTTGCCCGGCATTGAGAACGTTTTTACTATAAATATGCAGACAGACATAAATGAGATCATTATGAAAAAATCTTCATTCTGCTTAAAATTATTAATTTTGTCCCATCTTCCCGTTTACATTTTTAAAGAAAAATAACCAAATATCTATTGCTCCATAAAATAACAGATTCCATATACGAAGTAAACAATTTGTACATATCCAGTAGCATAGAGAAAAGTAAATACAACCGAGCCAGCACAAAACCGATCGCTACGATCGCGTAGCCGTGACGTCATGCTACAACGTAGCTACGGCGTAGCCCAATTTATACGTAACCGGCGGATTTTAGTTTCTACGTTGATAGGTTTTGCGATATTGTTATGGATGAAATAGTCGGAGTTATAGCAACTACAAGTCTCATATCAGAATATCTAGCTTAGTTTCCAAGACTATAAGATCAGCAGTTAAGCTTTATTAAATATCAACTAAGCAACGGCATATGGAGCGGTGGTGGCCCAGTGCTAATCGCCGCGACTTACGAGTTGTAGGTCGTAGGTTCGAACTCAGAAAGGCGCTTTACTTTGTGTAAATTATTTCATTACCACTGCTCTCAAAATGGTGAAGGAAAACATCGTGTGGAAACCGACATGTCACAGAACCAAAAATTCACAGGCATGTGACACATCTACCAATCCGCACTGAGCCCGCGTGGTGGATTACGGCCCACTCCCTCTCACCAAGAGGAGTCTCGTGTCCCAGCAGTAGACAAATTATAAACTGATTATTCTTATGCAATGATATATTATATTTCTTGACACAGAAATCTTTTGTATTTTACTTAATCGCACAGCCAAGCCTCGACAACTCCCTCTAATCAAATTATCTCCTTGTCACCCAAATTCGATTGAAAGTTATTCAGTATTTAATCAATCAATTACCTCCAACTTTTTGTCGAATATTTGGGCCAAACATCTTACTTCTTTCTCCCTTTGTGATGAACCCAATTTCAAACTTCGGATACTGTTTGGTTCAAACAACTGCGTCTGAGTTAGATTTTGGAGACAGTTGGAGACAAAGGGAACCTCTGAGTCTTGGTTATTTGGGCTCTATTCATGAAATGTGAGGCTTCGTAGTGCATTTCCTGTGGTTGGTACATATCAGTTGTACACAGTTAACAGTTAGGTGAAAACTTAGGTGTATAATACCTACAGGAATATATATATATATACTAGCTGACCCGCAAACGTCGTTTTGAAAAAAAAAAAAAATAGATAGTAGCCGATTCTCAGAACTACCCGATATTCACACAATATTTCATACAAATCGGTCCAGCCGTTTCGGAGGAGTATGGTAACTAACACTGTGACGCGAGAATTTTATATACTTTTTAATTTTGAGTTATCAAATTATTTTTTTTCTTTAAACAAATAAAAACAAGGACAATCAAACAAAACAAACACAACAACATGAAAACAATTAGTCAAATAACCCGCCCCTAACTGTTCCCGGCGCAAAGGTGCCCAAAACGCTTGCTGCATTGCCACGTTGGATAGCAATGGCTAACCTTTGCACCAAAAACGAGTCGGAGCGGGAGTCACCCGTTTTGTTACAGAGCCTGCGCCCTATCTCACAAATGAGCCTCTTGGCCTCATATACTAGAAGATAATATATATATATCTCTTTTTTTTATTTTCATCTTACTTCAAACGAGACGAGAATGTTTGTTTATGAATAGTGCTAGTAATATATCCAGTTTACTCTGAAAGCGCCATAATAATTATGATAATTTAGGATCTCTCTTATTACAAAGAGTATTGTGTAACATCACAGGAATATAATTATAGTATAATCACCTTTGTATCTAAGGGCCAACACACTAATTGCGTAACACACTATTAATTACAAACTGAATCATTTCGAAGGATAGGTATTGCCAATCCGTTGCTTCATATGTTCGATAAATTTGTCCGTTCAACAACGTAAATAACGCAATGAATGTTGTTGATCTGTCAAAAACGGTTAGTGTGTTACGTAATTATTCTGTTGGATAACAATCAACTGTCTTCGAGGCATGTCTTCTACTTTAGTATCTCTCTTTTTTTCTATATTAGTGCTAGCTGACCCCGCAAACGTCGTTTTGTAAAAAATAAAAAAAATAGGGGTATGAAAAATAGATAGTAGCCTTTTCTCAGACCCACCCGATATGCACACAAAATTTCATACAAATCGGTCCAGCCGTTTCGGAGGAGTATGGTAGCTAACACTGTGACACGAGAATTTTATATATGAGAAGATTATCTTAGTAAAGCATATCAGCACGAAATATGTGTATAGGGATGCATAAAGAATAAGCCTCCGCGTGTAGCGCAGTTAGTTCCGCGACGCATCCTGGACAGTCACACCCAACACTTTATTTGACTGACCAATTCTTGCCTTGCGATGGTAGGGCTGCCGCCCGCATGGTTTGCGACCACCCTCCTACCTGAGACCGGCATCAAGCAACCTGAGGAATTTTAAGAACATTCACAGTCTGATCTCAGTCTCGATCTGTCAAAAATACCTCAAATTTCCCTACATTTTGACAACTTTTTGACATTTGTTTGTCGCATAAATGAGACTGCGACTAGATTTTGAACGTTTTATTTTACGAGAATTGGCCTTCTGATGTGTTTCACCGACGCGTGGGAGTTCCTAGTACCTTAGGTATCTTCTGGGCATGCTCGTTCCATCATAGACCTTATCCATCGCTTTCCATCAGGCATGATCGAGGTCAAGAGCGGGCCCATTCAGCAATTAATAAAAAAAGTGCGAGTACAAAAATATAAAGCCACCAATTTGGTAGCAAGACTGAGCCTTTTGTACACGGCACGGTACGACGCATAAACGGCGCCGTAGAAAAAACACCACGAAACGAAAAAGCTAGCATAATGATCCATACAACACTGATGACCGTGTTAAAAGTGTACCGAACGTACCACATTAAGTATTTATTCTTTTTTAATTGTAAAATTAATTATGTTTATCAACAATAATTGTTCACAGAAACATAATAATATTCTTTTAAATAAAATGACATTGCAAAAATGACCTTTATGCTAACACCAGTAACATAATACAATAACAGTATTGCAGTTCAAGGAGCTCCTTCAATATACTCTCTGTATCCGCTATTGGTGAAGACATCGTTGGCGTCTTGATTGGCTTCCACGTTACGGTTCAAAAATATACAGAATATAATACAAAAATCATGTGCCTTAAAAGTTGTTCGGAGTCTAAGTATGTGCATATCGTCGGCTAGATATTTTAAGCTGCTAACTCCATTTTGGCTAAACTGACTTTTTGGTATCAAATGAAAGAGAAACATTATGTACCTACCTACTTAAATATAATTATAATTACCCTGTAACATTAAATTTTTGCATGCCATGTCTTATCTTAGCTAAACATGTTTGTGCCACTCTGACCTAACATTGTCATTGTCATTACATTAATCATATAACAATGGTTAATGTACTGACAATCAAATGTGTAAGAGATAGAATGCGAATTTCATCGCATAGGACATAAATGAAATTCTAAATAGAGCAACGTTTATAAAAAGCCTCTATCCTTTATAACGACCCTATAGAGAAACCGAAATTAACTCGGATAATGTATGCTAAAATAGAAAACAGCTGCTACATTTCTACCGCTTTGATCCCAAAACCAGTGTGAAAAAAACCTATTATTCAGTTCTTGATAGCCATTTATAAGCTTGATGCTTCCTTAATTGCGGTCTTGGATCCAATTTCAGCGGTCCGAACATATGCTGCCGGCCTTTTAAATACAAAATAGTCTCATATGTTATATACTGGCGTAATTTAGAAGAAAAATACATGCTCTGGGTCACGAAAATGCTATTCAAATTGTTTTTAGTCCACGTAGGGGATCCTAGGCCATGTTTGGAATTCTGGGATGACATCTGTTATCGTCCAAACCCTTTATTAAATCCGTCCCTAACATCAGTTTGGGTATTATGAGCAAGAAATATTTTGCAAATATTTTCATATTAACTTTCTTAGTAGGTATTACAGAGGTTCGAATATAAAATACGGGTCTTTCTTAATCAAACTTGAATACAGCTGAAGTGGTTGGGGCTAGGTCATTTGAGGTAATTTTCGTGGAAATATTATCTCCTTTGTTTCATTTAAAAAATTCTTATCAATTACATTTTTAAATATTTTATAAACAAAAAGATTTTAAAAAACATTTAAAAATATCAACAAAATAGTAGCCCAATGGTATCGGGAACAGAGTCCAAGCTACCGGCGAACAGAGCTCCAGAGAGATGAACCTCCTCACAATGTGAGCCTTCCACTTTCTGAATCAAGCCCTTGATCCAGCTGCCTAACAAGAGCCTCCTTAGCTCGAGGCTTTTAGCTATTAACCCATTGGCTGTCACGACTATCGGCAAGATGATCGCTGAATCCACATCCCACATGTCGACAACCTCGCGAACCGAGTCAAGATACTTGATTTGTTTACTTTTTTGTGGAATTATTGTTTTATTTGTATAAGTGCTTGTAAGTCCTTTGATAACTGAAATAACAAGAATTATAATTATGTACTAATTTATCTGAAAGGTGTGTTTTAAGAGAAATGGTAACGACTCATCGGATTCATTTTGCTATCCGCACTAAAAAAATTAAAAATTTGCCCTTCGAGACCATCTCAGCGTTTTCATTGGCATACTTACTTCCAAACAGCCTTTTAATACTCAATTCTTAATACGGAGTTAACGAAACAGCGTAGAGGTTTAAAACTCCTTACAAGAATGTCAGATAAAAAACTCATTGGATTGGAAATTCCGGGAAGAACGTGTGTAAAAATCTCAAAAAACTCAAATAGCACCAATCTTGAAATTGTTTCTCTGATCGATTGCCCCAAGTCACCGAGGTACTTCTGGTTTACTTATAGTTCACTTAATGAACTAACTCGAACCATCCTCTGCCCCCCTTGGCTCCCTCCCAACTTCGGACAGTTAGGAAAAAAAGTCGGAACCGAAGTCGGTCAAAGAGCTATCAAGTTTTGTTCGCCATTTTCTTTTTAAGAGTGACGTTTTTTATAATTAGTGGTTGTATGGCGATAATAAAACTAGAAATAAAATTTTGTGGTGAAACTTGGAAGTTTAGTTTTGGGGCGTTGAACTGTTTGAAAAATTAAAATTTAATATTTAAGTATGCGCTTAAAGTTAAGTATTTTATTTTACGGACAAAATTAGTTTAGAATAGCGAGTTTTACGACTCACTTCCTGCTTTAGAATAGAAATTTAAAGACCAGTTGGCAATTTTTACAAGAAAACTACACACATCAAAAGTGTCTAGGGATCAACATATATTTTTGCAATAACTTTTCTCCTGATTGATATTAATTAAAATTTTCTTTAAGGATTCATCAAATAAAGTGTTTTCGTTTGTCACAGTAACGATAAACCAAGTCACCTTTGCATTAATAAAGAAATTTGCCATTTTCCTAATAAAGGGATTTTTGACATTTGAACCACTAACACAAAAGTTCGAAAAAAAGACTGAAATAACAGTTTTCTCTAAAATTTTATTGGGTAACTTAAACAATTAATAATCCGTGTTTCTACCGCGAACACTAACAACACAAGAACATCGGTTTGGCATACTCAAAATGAGTTCATCCAAATCACGCTGTGGAATGGCCGCCCATGTTCGTTGCAACAACAAAAAAAGGTCTTCTTGCGACTGGATACCCTCCATATTCGGCAGAGCTCTTCTCTGTAGCATATCCCATGCATGCTCAATCGGGTTCAAGTCTGGCGACTGAGCAGGCCAGGGCAGGACATTGATGTTAGCTGCGGCGAGAGTCTGTCTTACAACTCTTGCGGTGTGCGGTCGTGCATTATCATGCATTAACTGAAATAAGGGACCGATTTGCACTTGTAGAGGAACGATGACGTCTGATACAATCGTCTCAGCATAAATTTGAGCGTTGAGGTTGCCTCTGATCCAAATCAACTCAAATTCTTCCGCCGATCCAAATACCCGCCCATACCATGATGGTTCCACCACTATAAGGATGGACTTCCTGGCAGGATTTTAATCGCTGTTGGCGTCCAGGGTTTCTCCAGTGTCGTATACGTCTTGTATCCGGTCTCATACCAAAACGAGACTCATCAGAAAAGCACACGAAACGCCATTGTTCTTCTGCCCAATTTCTGTGTTCAAGAGCCCATTGATATCGAATCCTACGATTGTGCATTGCTATAGGTGGTACCCGTAGCGGTCTTCGGGAATGAAGGTTCACTTCATGCAAGCGGTTTCTGACTGTTTGGTCGCTAATTAAGTTCCCTGAAGAGTGATGAAGCCTCACGGCTAACATCATGGCGGTTATTGTTGGAGCTCTTCGAGTTAAGATTTGAATATATCGGTCTTGTCTCCGTGTGGTGCAGCGATACCGTCCTCCATGGCGCTCAGCCACGGTACCAGTGCTTCGGTAACGTGTCCAAAGTCGACTGATAACACTCTGACTTGTATTCAGAGCTAAAGCCACAGTACGTTGCCGGGAACCAGCTTCTATCATTCCCACGGCTCTGAGCATTTCTTCCCTGCTTAAATGACGTCGCCGCTCCATAATAACGTTGGTTTTAATCAGTAGTAGGGAAACAGTAGCACTAATAATGTCTTCAATGCGTTGTATGTTTTTATAGGGAAAATATTGACAGCTGATTTTCATCTTTTACTCGAATTTGATTCACAGTTCCTGATTCAAATTATGAAATGCACCAAAAAGGATCCATATAAATTTATAAAATCATAAATTTATTACAAAGCCACATCTCAATCTCAAGAAATCCGCATAAAAATGCTTGATCCCTAGACACTTTTGATGTGTGTATATCTAAAATATAAAAGTTTGACTTTTGAACTCAGTGCAAAATATAACAAGGCTGAAACACCTAATCATCATAAATAATACCAACCTACTACTATCTCACTGCAGGCCAAAGGCCTTTTAAAAAGCATTGATCACCGCGCTTTTTCACGACTGGTTGGTGAAACTGTAAACTATCAACTAAATCATAATTATTATTAATCAAACAAAGGTAAAAACAATGCGCGCGGTCGAGAGACCCTCGTTAGGCACGAAGTTTATTACGTGATACTCGTACGCACACACACACACCTATATAATAGAAAGAGACACATAGAGAGAGAAAGTGTGAATCTAATATGCGTTTTTAATACAGAGACATGTAGTATTAATTTTTAGAAGCTCTTATGAAATTTTCGCCATCTTGGATTTTCATTTTGGCCTCACTATCGGCTTACGGGCTCAATAACCATAGAAACGACACTCTTGACAATTTATATGATATATAATAGAAAGAGACGGAAGAAGGAGAGTAAATTGCATAGGGACAAAACGCTTTTTTGTTTAGTGACGATTTCTGCCAATTTAATCCTACCGCAAGCCACGTTAAAGTCGTTCCAAAAAAACAATGATGGTGAACTAAATTGATGCCCAAACGGCTAGGGTAAACTAAAGGCCATCACAACTAAAATACAATGGTCAATCTCAACCACTTACGCCCAAATGATGCAGCTAATCCAGACTAATAAGCCATACGCATTTGACGCCAATACCAGTACGGTGACCATTAAATCCTCAATTTCAGCAATTCGACCCAAACGTTTGGTTGGTTTATGCCCCTCTTTACATAATGACCTCGCTTAACATCCATTGGAGTCTATTCCTATTGAATAAACTCATTAAGGTCCCCCATTCACCCGTGGTACCCCGGACAGGTCCAATTTCAATGGCTTTATAAATAGGTACACGGGGTGAATCGATCATCAGTTTTTTATTTGTAAGGGCGGAAACTTGTTGATATTTTTGCAATATAAAAATTTGTTTTATTTACACATTATTTTCATAACCGTAATATTACGTTCGTTCGCTTAGTAATAAGCTTTCTTTTACGTTAATCTTTCTTGTTTTGCCAAGGTCCAAGGTTTCTCATAATTACAATAATTATGTCTTCGATCCATCTTGTTATCCATCATTCTGCTCTCATATTTGGACATCCGCAATATACTATAATATACTACTATTTATACTTTTTTTTAGGTTAATGGTTTTTATTTATATGTACATTAAGAAATCCTAAATACAATATATATATATATATATATTTAAAAAAAACCATTTATACTCAAACACATACCTTCTTCTTCTTAGCGCATCGATGGCAAAAAGTATAAACAGTTTTGGCCCAAAATTCAGCTGCGTGAACTCCGCTCACTGACGCAGTCGATATCAAGTGCACAGGTGACAGGGCGGCACATACAAAATTATAGAAAATATTGTATTATTATGAAATATTTATGTTATAGCTATATCGAACAACTTTTAGAGATGAGAGAATGATTGATTGAAGTTGTTCCTGTTTCTAGTTGAAAAGACGTATTACTCGATTGAAGACTTTTTAAATGACAAATTATGACTAATTTTAATTTTCTTTGACATTCTAAATAATTAATAATATAATTCAATTACTTTATTTTATGCGGCTCATGACATTTTTCAATTGCTTCATTTCTCTTATCCTAGACTTTATTAATTATGATAGTAAAAATAACCTGCTTACTAATATTATATTTGTATGCCGATTATTGGCCGAACATACAGATCAGCTAAAATGTATAAATAACACCTTTTTGTATTTATGTTTCACAAATAAAGATTTGATTTGATTTTTGATAATGAAGTTGTAATTTGAATATACGGACAATTGAATTTGTTCATCAATTAATTTAAATTTCAACCAATTTCAATAATAAACAACACACAAAAGCCGATTTGCCGATGTGTTCGGTTCACATCACAATAATATTCATAAATTAAACTGTTTGTGGTACCTAGAAAATTTTCATACCTGTTGTATAAAAGTTAAATTATTACAGTATTCTGCTCTGTAGTGTTGTATGACTAATATAATAACAAAAAAAAATCGGAACACCATGCTGCGATCAAAAACTGGTATAATTAGACGTAGGCAAGAAGGCTGCCAGGCTCATATAGGAATTGGCGGGTCACATAAGCCGCTTTCAGGACGACAGCTAGGCAAAATTCGACACCTCCATTCAATAACATCGTAACTCACTTTTTGTGATTTTACAGGAGAGCGATTTTAAAGTTTGAAAAATTATAGCAAACTCAAAACACCCCGTACAATTTTTGAAGCTGGCTCTATTTAATATAGTTTAGGTGGACTATAAATAGGTATGGTTAAGTTGTAAAAGAAAAATTGTTTTCATGGGTTTTCATGACTTACGTGAAAAACAAAACAGTGAAATGACATATAAGTTACGAGGACAAACATTGTATGTCTGAGTTACAATTTAGTTTTTTTTGTATTTTAATTTATTTTTGTGGTCAGATAATTGTAACTCCAAGGTGTTAAGTTACATATTTTTAGAAACGAAAGGGAATAGAATTACAATGATAGTACAGAAAAAATGCATTTGTTTTTTACATAACAATGCCGTTGTAACTCAATTTTTGGAAAAAAGTGAGTTACGATGTTATTGCATGGAGGTGTCGAATTCACCACAATAGGTGCCCAAAGATGAACGATGCCGCCGCCGCTGAGGTCCGTCCAGAGTGTGGTGGTGAGATGATCTGGACGCGTACTGCGAGGGCTGGTTCGAGGTGGCGAGGGAAAGATTTCTGGAAGGGCTTGGGGAGAGCTTTGCCCAGCTGTGGGGCAGTATAGGCAAAAGTACAACAAAAAAAATTCTAAGTATCAACGCTGTTATATATAAATATTATGTAATCACATCCACGATATACAGAAAATCCTAGTGAATGTAAAGTAAAAAAACCGGCAAAGTGCGTGTCGGACTACGCACAATGAAGTGTTCCGTAGTTAGGATGAAATTATTCCAAGAACAATCATAAATTTGTAGTTGAAAAAATGTTCTCCCATGCATATGGAATGGTCGATAAGCGTCACGGTCAATTTTTCAACAGCAAATGTAAGTTTGTGATCGCAAAAAAAAATTAAAATAATATGTGATAAAACTAAAAATTAATAATTTTCGGACTTTTTTCTTTACTTGTGCTGTGAGACCTTGCTTCTTGCCAAATTTCTTGATTCTACGTCAACGGGAAGTACCCTATAAGTTTTGATTTATTTGCATCAAAATATGTCGCTTATAATGACCGTATTCTTGTATTTCGTTGACGTAGAAGCTTGATTTTTTTAGAGTTAAGGGAACGTGGACTTGCGTTTTTGACATTAAGGTTAACTTGATACGTGACGCGTTCCACAGATGGACGAACGAACGTACGGACAACAAAGTGAGGGTTTCGTTTTTTTCCGTTGGACGTACGGAACCCTAAAAACATATATCGCGTGACACAGGCATAAAACCTATTTACGAACTAAAAAGATAATAATATGACTCGCATATTCTATTCATGTCATCCTCTAAACAGTATCCTTTCTCATACGCATAGGCACACTACACCACCAACAATCAACACATTCAAAAATCGACTCTAACATCTAAACAACAGAGTCTATTATCTATCACTTGTGATTTTGTCACACGTCAAGTTTAAAATAGACTTAGACTGTACGTTAATAAGGTTTATTTTTGTTCGCAGGCTGCGGTGTATACAAGGTGTTTTGAGCCGTGAAAGTGGTATTATGCATGGACACGTGAACTAGCGATGTCTGCGGCTTTTCTCTTCGCGGCGCTCGGCGCTTTGGCACTCGTCAGCCGCACAGGTGAGAAGGGGCGTTTATTTATGTGAAACCACGAAGCGTTAATACGGATAGTTAAGTCAGTCTGCGCCGTATTGTTCAGCTTAGCCATTTCTAATACCTTGTTTTTTTTTTACCTTAGTTATTCGTTGAAAATAGAAAAAGGGAAGGTGCTGCACACGTAGTATGGATACCATAGAAACGGGTTTTGTCGACGGAAAAATGGCAGATTGTAGAAATATAAAGTGAAGAAATGTTTCTATTCTTCAGTCGACAAAAGTCTGCGTTATCAATCACTAGCGACCCGCCCCGGCTTCGCACGGGTGCAATGCTGATACTAAATACACTACATATAAACCTTCCTCTTCAATCACTCTATCTATAAAAAAAACCGCATCAAAATCCGTTGCGTAGTTTTAAAGATTTAAGCATTCAAAGGGACAGAGAAAGCGACTTTGTTTTATACTATGTAGTGATAACGACCAATTTTTCTCTTAATTTGACACTTGGGTGTTAAAAAATTTCTTCTCAACAACTATTATATAGTTTAACTCACATTAGACTTAGACAAGAATCTATATTGATTTTCAAATTTGCTCCGCGTTGCTATGGAAACAATAAATACGTCTTATCTTCATAAAAACGCGAGATCACGGCTCGCCCCGTGCTCGGGCCGAAGAGAGGTCGAGTTGAATAGAAAGAACTTTCGACCAATTCTATCTCTATTCTACCAAGAATAGATTCTTGGTAGAATAGAGATAGAATTAGTCGTACGACGCGAACTGAAATAACCGTGGGCTGGTCACATTCGTTGCTTATTGAAAGAGGTGTGGAGAAAATTGTGAGTGAATAATTAAATGTCCAAAATTACAATCAGACAATCTGCCTAGCCTTTTCCCAACGAAGTTGGGGTCACCGTCCAGTCTAACCGGATTCAGCTGAGTACCAGTAGTTCGCATGGAGCGACTGCCTATCTGACCTCCAAAATTACAATATCAAGGCAAAATTAAAATGGAAAGAAAGGTTTTGAACTATGTACAAAAGCTTTTCTTCTCGTTGTTTGCTGAAAAATTAATTGCTTGATCCAAATGAAGGTTTAACATTGATTGAAACGATATTATTGCAAAGTTTAAATTTAGAAAAACCACAAATCCAACCAATATCTACCAACTTTAAAATACAATAAAATATATTAAATCAGTAATAAAACGTGCTCTGAACAAAATGTGAAACATAAATATTATATAGTACAAAAATAAATAAATTGTGACGAACTCACATTCCCGCTCAATAACAAATTGAATACAAATGAAATATTTTACTTATTTTATTTTACACCCATCTTCATTGTAAGTGTTTTTATTTGTGTTGAGAGGCTTCTCTTAATAAATACACCTAAGTGGTGTTCAAATATTTTATTACAAGTCCTGGTTACAAAATAACTGCGAGTTATTACATTTTCGCGGCTATTTACGGATTATACGTATTAGAGCAGCTTATTACTCGATACGCACAAATTTACTCGCCCGAAACGGGCGGATCATCAATTTTAATTAATATCATTTTTTCTAGTTGTTAATTTATTTGTGGGCGAGTCGACAACTCCAGAAATACATATTAGGCAATTGGTACATTTTGTATTTTATGTAATGAAGTTAAGAAAGAAACTAGACACTAGCGCACAGAAGTGTTATGAGTTAAATGTCATAAAAGGTGTACTTTTTCTACCCGTTTCGGGCGAGTACATTCGTGCGAATCGACTATAAGCCATTAAAGCCATGCAAAGTTTTAGTAACATCAGAATTACCTATGACCTTTTAATTAAAGATACCAGCACCCTAATTGCGTAACACGCTATCAATCGGAATCTGAGTAATTTTGAAGCAAATTGCTAATCCATTGCTTCATAAGTTCGAAAAATTTGTTTGCTCAACACGTAAATAACGCAATGAATGTTGTTGAACTGTCAAAATAAAACCGATTCCCATTGATAATGTGTTACGCAATTGCCCCGCCGGACAGGCGCTTACTTTGTGTAAATAATTTCATCACCACTGCTCTCAAAACGGTGAAGTGAGGACACCGGCATGTCCTAGAACCAAAAATTCGAAGACAAAACTCAAACTCAAACTCAAAGCATTTATTTCAATTAAACCATTTCCAGGCACTTTTGAATTGTCAAAATTAACTAGTCGGTCAGTTAGTCAGAAAGTTGAAGCTAGTTGCCCATTCCAAAACGTAGATCTCTTGGAGAAGAACGGGCAAGAAACTCCAAGGACACTCTTTTAAATTAAGATATTACAAAATCCTGAGTACAGTATTCTTGTTGCTTCTATATGTGAGAACAATGTTATGAAGAAACAATTCAAGATAGTTATAAGATTAAAAAGAAGCCCTGGCAGCTAAGAGATGACCAGTCTCAACTGACAGCGCCCGTTCACGAACATGACGCATGGATCAGCACCATCCAGCTCAACCATTTTGAAGGGAACCGAATGATCCAACACACGCGCCACCATCAGTGAGACATTTAAGTGAGCATGACACATTCTCAACTGCCATGCTCTTTCAAGTCAATATAAAAAAATTATAATGAACGGATCCATGGTTCTTACATTTACAAAATTAAAATAAAAAAAAAATGCTTCTAAATTATACAAAACTATCGTTACCAATTTATTTACGAGATGAATAAAATTTTACTAGAAAGAGGTATAAGATATTAAAGTAACAATTAAAACTTGATTGAATTAAAAATACACATTAAATTCGAATGTCAGAAACACTTAAAAAAAAAAGAGAAAAGAAAAAAAGGGAAGCATGTCTTCCAAATTAATATTGAAATTTTAACTAGTGAGCCCAAGTGTCTGTGGAGCAGGACCAGCATTTAGCCAAGCATTTTTATCTACGATATAATCATCCAACTTATAGTATGCTTGTCTACATAGTGTGCGTTTAATGCATGTTTTAAATTTCTTCTCATTTAGTTGAAGAATATCGAGTGGTATTTTATTATAACACTCTACACAATAACCCATAAAAGAAGTTTTTACTTTAGACAATCTGAAACGAGGTTGATCTAATTTGTTCCTATTTCTAGTGTTAAAATTATGCCTGTCACATATCTTACTAAAAAGATGTAGATTTTTTCGAACGTACATAATGTTTTCATATATATATTGACAAGGAACCGTCATGATGTTAATTTTTTTAAACAGTTCCCTTAGAGATTCACGTCTGCTGAGGTTGTAGATAGCTCTGATAGCCCTCTTTTGCAGAATGAAGATAGATTCGATATCTGCAGCCCGTCCCCACAACAAAATACCGTAAGACATGATGCTATGAAAGTAACTAAAATAGACCAGTCTCGCGGTATCCACGTCTGTTAATTGACGGATTTTCCAAACAGCGTAAGCGGCTGAACTTAGCCGCCCTGCAAGTGATGTTAAGTGAGGACCCCACTGCAGCTTTGAGTCAAGCGTGATCCCCAGGAAAACCGTATTTTCGACGAATTCAAGTATCTCCTTATTCAATACAACGTGACATTCACTACTTCTAACATTCGGTAAAGTGAATCTAATGCATTTAGTTTTTTTCTCATTTAATACCAAATTATTTACAGTAAACCAATTATGGACCACAAGCATAGCGTTATTTACGTCGTCAAGCTCCTGTGCACGTCTGCTTACTTTAAAAATCAGTGATGTGTCATCAGCAAATAACACCATTTATGGTCGGTTTTCCAGTAAATAAGGTAAATCATTTATATATACTAAAAATAAGAACGGCCCCAATATTGAGCCTTGCGGTACACCCATTTTGACTTTTAAACCCAATGAATTTACACCGTTTATTTGAACTTGCTGAAACCTATCATTTAAATATGATTTTATTAAGCTAAGAGCGAGTTTACCCAGTCCGTAATGCTCAAGTTTCAAAAGCAGTGTTTCGTAATTCACGCAATCAAATGCCTTGGATAGGTCGCAGAAGATGCCTATTGCATCTTGTGCCTCTTCCCATGCGTCAAATATGTGTTTTAATAAGGTTACACCGGCGTCGGTTGTACAACGTCCTTTGGTGAAACCATATTGTTGATCGTGTAGGATGTTATTACGATAATACATGTGACATCTACCAACCCTCACTGGGTTCGCATGGTAGATTACAAATCAATGTAATTGTACACCACTCCCTAATTTTCCCTACCATCCCCTAGCAGCGCCACTGTATTCACCATATTTCACTTACACTCAGTATATTACAAGAAAGCATTTAGTTGATTACGCGAGCGTTTTAAACGCAGCTTCCACAGCCCTGTGACGTAATACGCCGTCTAAGCCCACCCGAATTCTTTGACAGTCATTAGCGGCATGAAATTGTCGTTTGCTTAAGCTGTTCCCTGCCTGACCTCGTTTAAAGCCTTCAATAAGAGAACCTTTGTTATTGAGACGAATAACGAGTCCCGGAAAACTGACATATTTTTTTCGTCTCCTAAATCGTTTTCAATCCGAACAAATGATGTTTTATTAAACAAGGACAGTTGTTAATATGAAAAGAGGGATTAGGGAGCGTTTGGGACTGACGGAGATAAGTGGTGAGCTATCAGACCTGATCGATTGATGGATGAAACTTTTTCTGCCCAAGTGACTCGATGGATAATGTTTTCGATTTAAGCCAGGCTCGCGATTGAAGCGATTGAAGCTCTCGATGTGAATCGAAGTTATTCAAGTGATAAAGTTTAACTAAAGTCTTATTGTCAAGATTGACATTTAAGAGTAAACTAGTCGCGAGCTCAAACTCGCTGGTGGTCATGGCCAAAAAGCACACTGTCTCACCTGGCTTCGTGTCCGACAGTGCTAGTATCAGTGATGAGCAGTTAGACGCTAGTCTACACGAACAAGGTCTAGTTCTCACGCACAGAAATAACGTTCCGGACTGATAGGCGCGTAAAAAAATTCGAAAAGTGTTACGGAAAATCGATTTTATGAAAAAACCACTGCATAAATCGATTACAAATAAAGTTAATTGATCTTTTCGATAAATGAGCTTTGTCGGTACGGACTTGGTTTTGAAGATTTTACAGTTCTTTTATTACTTATTTACACTCAAAGTTACGTTAAAAATAGCAAGAAAAACAAATCTTTGTTGGCTTTTTATTTTAAGGGCTTTTTATTTTACTATTCTGTTTCCGTACAGACACAATTAATAATAAGTCTAAACGATATAATATTCAACTTTGGATGCACAATGTCAAACAGTGGAGTAATATTCTCTCGAAATTTGTATAGAAAAAATAATGTTTTAGAAGTGGTACTTATCGACTTCATCATCTGCCTAGCTTTTCCCAACTTTTTTAGGGTCGGCTTACAGCCACTCCTTGATATTTGTTGCCTTCGTCACTAAGTTCTATACACAAAAACGAATCGTTTTGCTTACCAATGTTAGCAATTTTTATTGCCAAACTGAACATATAAATAGATTCGTAAGCTAATTTACCTGTAATAGTTACTTCCACATGAGAAGGTGTACTATACAAAACTATGAGGTATTGGCTTCATTATTGGTAAAGATACAAGAGTCTTAAATTTTAACCAAAAAACGGTCGATTCGCCCATTAGACATGTAAGTGACGGCTAAACGTCAAAAATCAAAGGTAAAACAGTCATTACCTATGTAGCTTTCAGCAAATTTTGTAAATGATGAATTCTTCAGAAGTGTAACCGTCTTATAACAAAACAAGGTTTATAATACCAGAGGGGCAATTCTCGTAATTTTAAGAACGTTCACAGTCTGATCTCAATCTCAATCTGTCAAAAATACCTCTAATTTCCCTACATTTTGACAAGATTTGGACATTTGTTTGTCGCTGAGATGAGACTGCGACTAGATTTTGAACGTTTTAAATTACGAGAATTGGCCTTCAGATATAAAATAGACCGTTAGCATCGGACGAAATTGTCAGTTTTGTAAATAAAGAACTAAAAAAATTACAATGAACTGTATTTCAATTACAGTTACGTTCTTACAAAAAAACTGGCTCGATGGTTTAACTTTAAACCATACTGTTACTGTTAGCCATCATCCCACTGCTGGGCAAAAGCCCCATGACTCTCAGCCCTTTCAATCCAGGGCTAAAGTGGACCACTGGTCGTTGGTTTTCTCCAGCTCATCCCGCTATCTTCTACAGGGTCTGCCGCGACGCCTTCTGGCCGTATCAGGGCTCCACCTAGTCGTTATTTTGGTCCACAGCTTATTGGGCTTACGGCAGACGTGGCCAGCCCACTCTCACTTCATCTTAGCGGATTTTTGAGGAACGTCAGTAATCTGTGTATTAGAGCGCTGTGTTAAAACAATATCAAAAGAAAAACCCTTTTTAACCGACTTCCAAAAGGAGGAGGCTCTCAATTCGACTGTATGTTGTTTTTATTTTTTTGTAAAAAGGCTTTAATGTTACAACCCACAACATAAGCCACAAAATGTATCCTAAAACTTCGCAAATTCAGCAGTTTTCCACCTAAAAATTCCACCCCTAAAGATAAAAACAAGGTCGCGAACAATATTCCTTCTAATACTATAAATAAATACATACTTACCGTACATAGATCTGTAGGTTAGAAAAGGGTCTGCACGCCGTTTCCGGAGAAGAGTGGGCATTTAGGTTGCTTACTCGAGGAGAAAGGGAGCGATTAGCCTAAGGGCTTAGGAAACGACACCTACATTCTATACTATACGTGCTTGATTTGCTATTGAAAGTCGCTAAAATGTGAACACGAATAATGGTGGGCTTGTATAGAAATGATAACCGAAAACGTTATGGGTAATGGAAAGTAAATAAGTAAAATATAAACAATTATAACTACATGGGACTTAAACATAACTGGCGAAAACCCTTCGAGAATTACAGGCGTGATGATATTTAAATAAAAACTAAAAACAGATTTTTAGCTACATCTGTGTCTTATTAAACTGAACTGCCATGTCCACCAATTGTCAATCCAATTAAAAAACTTCAATTACTACAAAAAAAAAAAAAAAACTGTAGACGTTAAACAAAAGAAAACCGGTCGAAATCCCAAGATGAGCAGAGCAGATGGAAGGATAACACAACATTACTCGAAGACCCAAATTACATTTTGTCATGATCCATTTTAATCAAAACATGCTCCCATTAACGGACATTACAGAAGATTTCTCTTTATATTTGAAGAAAAAAAAAATAAAAAAGATGGCGGCCGAAACTTGAGATAAATGTCTTAGAGACAATTATTGTGGGAGATTCAGTGATGGTTCGATTCGTTCAGATAGAGGGATCAGGGAGTCGGATATAACCTTGTCAGATGGGAAAGTTAATTAAGGGAATTGTTATGAAGGTGCCATAAGCAATGGTATTATGTTGGGGCTACTACTAATTGGAAGCGAGACGTTGGGAAGTGAGCACACTTGGAAATTGGATCGGTCAAAATTTTGGCCGAATTATTCCAATTTATTTGGGATTGGTGTAAGTAGTATTTTTTTGGAATGATGTTCTTTAACGCGGCTTGCTATAAAAGTGCACTGGTAGAAATCGTCTCGTGAGTAAAAAGCCTTATGCCCCTTCCATGCGACTATCTCTCTCTTTATTTTATAATTATATAACGGAAAGAGAGAGATAGTTTTCATGATTTCGAGGGTGCTAAAGCCCTACAGTGAAGTCATAATGAAAATCCAAGATGGTGGCTGCGAAAAAATTTTTTTTCCTCATGATTTTCAAGGGAGCTGGAGTCAATAATGAGATCAAAATAAAAATCAAAGATAGCGGCTGCGAAAACTTATTTTTTTTTGTTATTGGTGTCGTTGTCATGGTTTTCAAGGGTGCTAAAGTTCATAGCGAGGTCAAAATAAAAATCTAAGACGGTGACAATTTTATAAGACCTAAAAACTTTACCAGATGGCTCTATATTAAAAACGCGTATTCAATTTACGCTTTCTCTGACTCTTTATAATAGATACGAGTGTGTGTGCTGACGGGGGTTTTCGACCGTACACTTTTTTTTGTTTCATACATCTCTTTATGCCATCATGTTATTATATATCCACTTTTTTAACATACCTATTTATGAAAAATGCTGTAATTTAAAGTAAATATATGATATACTATTGATACTTTACTAATATCGGTATCGGTATAATTTTGTTTGGTGCAAAAAGATTGAGAAGCAAATAACTTGCGTGCCATATACCCCAAAAACATAAATTCACAACACAATTACCTATTCAACTACTAAGTGATAAATATATCATCCAAAAAATATTAACTGCAACCAGTTTCAAAACTCCCCCAGAAAATTAGTACCATAACTCAAAACAAACAATAGTTGTCTTTGGCAGCCATAATGTCATAATGTTACGAAGACAAAACTGTTCGCCAGATAGCAGCACAGTCTTCGATATTAAACTTTGTACACGATATTTATCGCGACGCCCCGACAATGTTTGTTCCTATTGTATTTTTAGTATGTTATGCTCACATTCTATAGTGAATTTTTACTTTATTTACTGAATACAATTTCAAAATGTTCGTAGAGAATGGAACGTTTATTTTTAATATTTTTTGTGGTTCTTTTTTATTGAAGAAAAGTTATTTTAACTAATATCGTTTTTTAGCTAATATCGAATATTGTTTGCTGGTGTGATAAATATTTTTTTATACACCGTGTACTAGAAATGTGGTAAACACCGTCAAACAGAAAACTTGAAACTGGAGTTGTCGATGCATTCCACCAGTGTCTATGATAAATCTTCTACAGTTCAAGCAGTACGGTTATGGATTGCCTTGCCCGTGTCGATAAGGCGTGCTCAATCTTTATCCATTTTTTAAACGATGATAAAAAACACTATCTCTCTCCTTAAACACGCTTTTTTGTTATTTGCAATTGTTTCATAATAGGCTTGTCAACTGAAAAAAATTTATTAGCCCGTCAGTTAAATTATCAAAAAAATTTTGTCCCGTATTTTTTCTTTTGTTACGTAAACCAAAATTGATGAAGATACGATGCTTTTAAAATTCTCAATACGTCACACCTTAGTATAATTTTTAGTGCGTTCTGACGTCACGAGCCCCCACTCCGGAGTTTTGATGCCTTTTATCTTTGTTAATATTAATTGATTTACAAAAGCAAAAAATACGTGTTCATTATTTTCCAATACTCTAACTGACGGACTAAATAGATGTTTAATTTATTTATGGTGGAAACTAGCGTATTAGTATTGTATCATTCTGCTGCCCTTATCCCAATTTATTTGGGTCGGCGCATCATTTCTTTATCTTCCATACTTCTTTATTAGTCGCCATCTCGGCAGTCACCCCCTTTCTAACCATATCATCATCCACACAGTTCATGCATCGTTTCTTTGGCCTTTCGCAACTCTAATATCCATCGACATTCATACCCAAAACTTTCCTCACGACATTTTCCTCATTTCTCCGTAACACATGCCCATACCATGACAACCGATTTCCACACAACTTTTCAGTTACCGGTGCCACTTTTAGACTTCCTCTTATGTACTAATTTCTTATTCTCTCCATTCGTGTAACACCTTACATCCCTCTTAGCATTCGCATCTCAGCTGCAGTGCGATTCTGTAAGACCTCATTCTAAACTTCGAATCTGAATCCGCTGTGAGTTTCTTGATTGGCATTCTAAAAACTCGGTTGATAATTCGAATTTACACTAGCGCTACCCTTGCGAGCGTGTCAGCGAGTTGAACTAAATTGACCGTGAGATTTTGACAGATAAAGTAGAAATTACAAAATAGAAATTATAATAAATCATTTTTAATTTAAACATCATATTAGCTAAAATTCTGTGCCAAAAACTCAACTATTGTGTCAAAAAACTGCAATCGATAAAACTAGAGTAACATTTTGTTGAATGTGGTAGTCACTAGTCGCTTCGGAGCTCTCTTCACTTCGCATGTGACTAGGTGATGCTTACAGAATGTAAAATCAAGGTCATTTTGAACCTTATGCGAAGTGAGAGTGAATAGTGATGTGAGATGCGAGTTGTTGTCTGAATTTTACAGAACTGACGCACTGATTCCTTTTGTGGCCTAACATTCTGATTCATAATTATTATTGTATATTATAATAAATGTAAATGTTACACCATAGACTACCTGCAGTATTGTCACTCCTTACTCCATCCAAATTAAAATTATTTTATTATAGTTTCTTCGGTATTAAAATGTCGTCGCCTTAAAGTGGGTCAGAGAAGGAAGTGGAAGGCATTAGCTAGTAAAGTCTACTCTGTAATAATATTATTATAAACTAAAGTAAACATCTTAATAGTATCCTCCGCTAATAACCCAGTCACCTAATTAGTTTCTCACAACCAGTTAACGAAAGAGTTTGACAAAGTACCACTATGTAGGTACACTATCTGGCAACGGCACTTCATTTTATGGACATTTACATACTAAATTCAAATTTTCTGTGTTTTTTGTGTAAGGAAGTAAGATTTAGAGTTGGAACGTGAGCCAATTCAAATAATTAGGTACTTACTTACTTATTTCGAAAAAACACACTTTATTATCCGAAGCGGAGTAGTGATGTGCTTTAAATTCTGTTTAGTCGATAACTTAGTCGGGTTTAAAGGACATTGACACAAAATTACATTCCATTCCACACAATATTGTAGGATATTTTTTTTTTCTATTTTCGTCGTCATAGTTAAAACCTCTCTGAACTTGTCAGTTTTTATTTCAAAATATTAAGTAATGCAAGATGAATTCAAAGTACCTCTGTCAACTTCCGCCATAATAGACCATAGAGAACAATACATATAAATCAGGTGTATATGAGGAAATTAAGTGCTTAGATCTTTTGTGAGGGTTGAATGAAATTGGAAAGGTATATTTATATCAGCTTAATGAATGAATGGGTTGGTTCTATTGGAATTTGCAATTTCCGCCTGTCATAAAGGTTAATTGAACTTTACAGGCTGTTGTTTTATTTATGTAGCACTAGCTTCTGGCCGCGATTTCGCCCGCGTGATTTTTTTTGTTCCCCCGACGCACCCTGTCGCATCGCATCGCCTGCCTGCGCTATTACTTCGTTTTCGCTTTGCGAAAGCTATTTTTTCTTTTTTTTTTGCTCAACTCCTTAGGGTCTTAGCGTCAGGCGTTAGGGTCTTCTTTAAAAATTGGGCTATCAAATGCAAAAAGATGTTTATAAATCCGACCGATGCTTCCAGAGATTAGAGCTTTCAAACTATTAATATTATTTTAAAATTATGATATCTCCTTTTCATTGAAATCAATTGATGTCAAGGGCAATTTTGTTCAAAATTAAATACCTACTTGTGATGAGTAACTTATTTATTTGGACAAGGATTAATATTTATATAATATAATATATCATGTTTATAAAAACACCTTTGCAAACAATACATTATTTTGGAACAAATTTGATAACCATAAAAAGGGTTATGGAGAGCCAACCTTAAATTTCGCAGACTTTTATTTTGAACTAGTTGCGCCCCGCGGTTTCACCCGCGTAAGTTTTGATCCCGTGAGAATATCGAGATAAAAAGTATTCTATGTGTTATTCTGATGTATAAACTATATTACTGTGAAGTTTCATTAAAATCCGTTCAGTGGTTTTTGCGTGAAAGAGTAGCAAACATCTATCCATCCATCCTCACAAACTTTCGCATTTATAATATAAGTAGGAGTAGGATTTTAAAGGGGAGCAATTCCGTCATGCATGATTTTTGCGTAACTTGACCGTTTAAGCAGCGTACGCAACGGAAGCTCTCAAAAGGAATAATTTTTCCCGTTTTTGCAACATTTTTCATTGATGCTCCGCTCCTATATATGTCGTAGCGTAATAATATATAGCCTATAGCTTTTCTCGATAAATGTACTATCCAACACAAAAATAATTTTCTAAGCAAACAAGCAAACAAACTCTTCAGCTTTATAATATTAGTTTAAAAATAAAAACACTCATTAGTTAATTTTAATATACTAGTCGGAATTACTTAGGTGTTTGTCTGCACTGGTTGACTTTTTTATCGTCTGGACAAAAACAGGGTTTATAAGGTGGACTAAGTAGAAACCTATGGTACAGAAATCTCTTACTTTTTACAAAAATAAACTTTAGGTCTTTGATAAAATGTCTAAGACTACAAAACTGTAAATTGGAATAAAATATTTTTAGGGAACTCGATATGAAGACTCGATGTCTATAAATCGCGTTTTCCCTCATGATCACATCACTAAAACAAGAAGAAGTGAACTTTGAACAAAGAGTGAGCAACTTCACGGTTTGTTCTGGTGAGTTAAGTGGCTCCAGCTTGACTTCCTGGTCGCAACTCGTAACGTGATGAGTTTTATAAGTAACACGCTTTTTGCATTTAATTTTGTCGCCGTAAGGAAAAAAATGTAGGGGCTTTTCACACTTGCAACTTTAAAGAATTTGGGATTTAAAATCAATCAATGATTATACAGGGTATCCCTGGAAGTATGGATCAAATCAAATAGGGGCGTTGGCAAAGTCATTTCCAAACTTTTTGATCCTGAGAATGTTGGTGAATTTTTTTACGGTTCAAAAGTTATGATCAACTTTTGTTATTTTCAATCACTTTGCATAGTTTTTTTTTTATTGATTTGTTCTTTGAAACAAAATCATTAAAAAAAAAACTATCAGGAACTGTCAATTTAAGTTATTTAGACAGACCTGATAGTTTTTTTTAATGATTATTTTTCTTTGAGCACTATGTGAATCGATTGAAAAAAATTGGTCACAACTTTTGAACCGTAAAATAATTCTCAGTCATAAATGACCTTGCCCACGCCCCTATTCGATTTGATCTATACTTCCAGGGACACCTTGTATATATGACAAGCCTTCTTCTTTTTTTTTCTAAATCAGGACGCCGCTTTGTACACAGCACGGTTTCTTTACGGCACGGGGAATTAACAAATAAATAATATAATACTGAATAAATTAATAATAATTCGCGCCGTAGAAAAAAACGTGTCTGTCAACAAGCTTCCGTAATAATCCATACAATACTGACGATCGTGCCTTCACACGGCGAATAAACCGTAGTTTATCACGGCGAGAAAAACGTGTGTAAACAAAGCGCCTGATGTACCCTGAACTTGTCCTGGATGAAAATGTGCTTTATATTTGTATAAAGGGTTACTTTTCAATGACCAGTCAAATTTAAGGATAAGGTACAGACCATCAAACTAAACAACTTTCTCCATTGGACCAACATCGTAATCGCGAATAAAAATTCAGCCGTTCCATACGTTTAGGTCGAGTAGGTATTGAAGCTTTCTATGGGACAGTTGATAAATTTTTCGCGATTACGATATTGATCCCATGGAGAAAGTTATTTAGTTTGATGTTCTGTACCACATCCTTAAATTTGGCTGGTCATTGAAAAGTAACCCTGTATTTATCTTAAATTTCTGCCTACAGGTTGCACGGATAACACAAACGGTCTGGGCACAGACGGCGTCCAAGAGTTGGACTACACAGACGTAGATCTAGGATTGACACAGCGGGGTCCTCGCTTCGATGTGCCACACTCCAAGAATGTGACAGCCCTCGTCGGGAAGACGGCGCAACTCAACTGCAGGGTCCATGATCTTGGAAATAGAACAGTGAGTAATCTTTTATTTAATTAATAATAGATAAATCGGCCAACAAGGATTTCCCCGCAAAAGGATTACCCCTTTAGTATAGGAGATGAATTTTTAAAAATCTTTCCTCACTTTCTTTATAATATAAGGAACCCTTGCAACTCATGCTAGCTCAAGCTATTTGGGGAATGTGTTGTCTGTCATTGAATTGAAGAATCGGCCTTGACTTACAAGTTGTAGGTTCGAACCCAGATAGGCGCTTTACTTTATGTAAATTACTAGCTGCGTCCCGCCGTAACCCGCATAAGTGTCGACCCCGTGAGATTATCGGATGAAAAGTAGCCTATATGTTAATCCTGGATGTCAGCTACCTCCATACAAAATTTTATCAAAATAGGTCAAGCCGTTTGATTGTGAAGAAGTAACACACACACTCACAAACTTTCGCCTTTATGATATTAGTGTGATTCAGTGGCGAAGGTACCATACAACTCGATTCCCGCCGGCTTCCCTTCGAAAATTCAGAACACAACCACTCTATAGTCAATTCATAATTTTCTTGCTCCGGCTTACCTCTGTCATAAATACACCCTTCGCCACTGGTGTGATTTGATCACCACTGCTCTCAAAATGGTAAAGGCAAAACATCGTGAGGAATCTGACATGTCCTAGAACCTATAATTTGAAGACAGATGACATCTACCAACCCGCACTGAGCCCGCGTGGTGGATGAAGGTCCCTGTGTTCCAGCAGTGGTAACATTATAGGCTGATTATACTATTAAATAGACCACTGCACAGAAGCACTGCACTGTATCACTGCACAGAAGTAAAGAGCATCGATCACCACACTTACTCAGTGTTGGTTGACGATTTCAGATCTATAATTATGCAGATTTTTTAACTATTTTCTCCTTCATCATTAGTCAGTTGTTTTGAGGATAAGTTAAAACGATTTATTGAGGTCTGATCCCCTGGATCCTCCGCTATTTTTCTTCTGTTTTAAACTCTGTGTTATCCACATTATCGAGGCTCAGGGGAGGCCCCTTTACAGTCTCCCCAGGGATGTGCCTTACAGGCGTTGCACGGGGGGGTTCCGGAATTAGTCTTTTAAGAGGAACCGGGACCACCCCTATGTGCTGATGGTGACCACCGGGGTGGTTTTAGTGAGGTAAAAATCCCACACTCCCCAACCTCCCATCTCCAGAGGTCGGGTGCCTTTTGAAGGTTTCCCCCCGAAAACAAAAAAAAAAGGACACACTATGATTTATAAGGTACATCAGATAAACACAAATAAAAAACGTGACACGTCCGATATTAGAAATTAGCAGGAAAGTGTGCCTCACTGCTGCATCAAAAAGGTCCAGTTCAGAAAAAATTCCAGACAACTAGTGCCTGACGCTGGTTTTCAACTGGGCTTGAAGGCCAATTCTCGTAATTTAAAATTTATATGACCTAGCCACCTGCGTTTTTTACCAATCTCTGTAAATGGGGTGGCAATTCGGCCTGTGAGGCGATTTGGTAAGCGACTAGCCGAGCGGCGAAAATTGACCTAGTGTAAAGTCACCCATTAGGTACTTGCAAAATTGATGCTTTGAAACAGCTACCTACCTATCCAAAGAATTAGTGAAGAAACAAATAAATTCGTTTAATTTCTCAAGAGAAATTAAACGAATTAAAAAAATATATATATATATTTATTTAAACAAATTAATGAAGAACTTTAGTTTCAAGAAACTAAACTAATTCACAAATTGGTTGTTTGTTCTTTACTCATTCAAATCCTTTGACAATTTAATATCGTTAGAACGAATTATATATCGTAATTTGTGTAGTTTTTTTTTTGGTACAAATGATTTAGGTAAGATATTATTATTTTCTTACAATGAGGGTTAATAACAATTTTTCATTTGATTATGTAACGAGGGTGTTAGTGAAAATTCTGCAGTAAAGAATTTAGCTTTTTCTTCAGAAAAAAATATTATTACTATGATTTGTCACCGTATATCACAAAACACTCCTTCAGTCACATAAAGAAAGAAAGAAAGAAAATACGTTTATTTGCGGCAAACATGACGCATAAAAAAAGGATAATAAACTTTTTATTGAAATCTTAGAATGACCGTTCTTTGGTGTTATCTTTAACCCTTACAGAATATAACTGGTAATATGTAGGTGTATTAAAGGCACACCTCTGCCAAACCCGAAACTCGTGAAATACAGGCGTGCTGTTGTATTATGTTATTTTTTTATATGATACCTACCTAATTTACCTTTACAGACACTGCACAAATTGCCCGATTTTGTCTAGAGCTAACGACAACTTGCAGGCTGTGTCTTAAGCCAACGTTTAATATATTATGCTTTAAAATTTCGAAGAATTCGAAACACTACGTTTTGCACAATCAGAAACAAAATGGAGACCGTCATCTATAAAGCTAAGTCAAAAATAATCTAGGAACTAGTGACTAGCTAGCAATAAAAAACAAACTATAATCCCACGAAAACGAGCGAAATAACCATTTTATCCATGCAATACATACAAAAGGAATCTATACAAAAAATGTGAGTAAAAGGCTTTTTGCCGATAACAATGATTTGCGAGAAGTCCTATCAGGCATGAAACCTTATCCTGGAATTTATTTAACCCAGATAAAGGGATATTTGTAGTAAGTATGTGTGTGTTTGAGATCATATTATGTAACTAGCTTTTGCCAGTGACTTGGTCCGCGTGGAATAATGACTTCCGGAAATTGAGGCACTAACTCTCATAGAGTTTAACCGATGTGCTCTTTCTTCTGCCGATTCTTGAGAACGCGTATTTCTCATTCAACGCGATTTTCAAGACAATAGCGGGCGGACGCCGGCGTCCGCTTGGGGCTTGAATAACTAAAAATATATAACTACGTCTAATATATAAAATAATATATAATAAAACCTACTTCACTTAAAACTAAATACCTATAATTACTATAATTAATAATACCTATACCTATAATTAATAAAAGTACCTACGCTTTTACCTACTTAATATTAAAAAAAAGCTGAACATAAAGTAACCAAAACTTACCTACTACTAACTAACTACTACTAACCTATTACTACTTCACCTAAAAAGAAATCCTGTTTTCCCAACATTTCCCTTCACTGCTCTGCTCCTATTGATCGTAGCGTGATGAAAAGTATACTATAACCTGCCCAGGAGTATAAAGAACAATTGTACCAAGTTTCGTTGAAATCCGTCGAGTGGTTTATGTTTCTATAACGAACATACAGACAGACAGACAAAAATTTTACTGATTGCATTTTTGGCGTCAGTAACGATCACTAATCACCCGCTGATAGTTATTTTGGAAATATATTTCATGTACAGAATTGACCTTTCTACTGATTTATTATAAGTATAGATATTATTTGATTCCAAAAATAATAATTTTTAAGAGGACTGATTTAAATTGGCTATAAGCTTAGGTACCACCGTTTAAATCTTCAAACGATTATAATTTCAACCACACGAAAATTTTGGAAGATAAGGATGTACTTTTGAAATATGAGTATACTGTTAATTGTTGCAATGAAAAACTTTTATAAGTGGGTAAAAAAAAACTAAAGGTAATTAAAAAAAATCAATAATCTTCTTTCCCTCGATTGTCATCAACAAAAATAATATCGATGGTCTGAGGGGTGATTCCCGTATTGTAAAGACTGTTCGTATCTCAGTCTTAGGCTCAACTCACACCAAAAGAGCATCGAAGCGCAGCGCAGTTTCAGTGTCATATGAATTTTAACTTTATTTTCATTACTATAATACTTATTATCGCATGAGAAACTCGAACGAGTCGCTCGGATGCCCGCGGCGTCGCGGCCGCTGCCCTGCCCTGCCCGGCGCCGCTGCCCTTCGCCGCTCTTTTGGTGTGAGTTAACCCTTAATCTGTCGAAAAAACTCTTAACTGCAACTCTTGATAGGCCATCATCATACTCTGTAGAGTGCAAAGCGATTAGTTGAACAGTAAATGGTTTTTTTCGGCAAAGATAAGGTCTTGATTAATTGTCGCCGAGATTAGATTTGCGACTTGAATTTGGACGGTTTTTAACCGACTTCAAAAAGGAGATTCTGTATTCGACCGTATGGATGGGTTGTCTATTTTTTACCCGAAGATTATATACCATAATCATCATATTCCCGAATTTCATTTACCCGAATTTCATTTGCCCGAATGTTTTGTTTGCTCTAAAAGACATATGACATACTTTTAATTGCCCGAAACTTAGATACCATAAGATACAAGTGCCATACGTATTGTTTTTCATATTTTTAATTGCCATAATGATTATTAGACGTAATATTTAAATGCCATAATAATTATTAGACAAAAATTTAAACGCCGTAATAATCATTACACACGATATTTAAGCACCATAATAAATTGTTTTCGAATATTTTCCAAGCTAGGCATTTGCTCATGATATGAACCAAACTACTTCTGGGTGGTTTATAAAAAAATAACCAGGAAGGGGTTGGGGGTTCTATTCGCTCGCTTCGCTCGCTCAAACGACCCTGCCATCCCCTTCTAACCTAACCTATTCGAGTCGGGGTGCCCTAAAGTCCCGATTGCATCCAGTTTCTCCTGATATAACAACCGTTACACACCCAATGTCGATGGCAAATGATGTTATGGCATATGATAATTATGGCATGTGATAATTACGGCATGTGATAATTAGGGCATGTGATAATTAGGGCATGTGATAATTAGAGCTTACAATGATTATGACAAATGATGTTATGGTAAGTGACTTCATGGGAAACAAAGCTTCTAGCACGTGACTAATATAGCAAATAAGAGTAGGGCAAATTAATATTACGTCATATAATATTATGGCTGTTGACTATTACGGCATATGATATTAGGGCAAATAAAATTCTGGCGAACGGCGGTATACCGTATGGATGTCCTCGATTTTATAAAAAAAACTAATGAACCAATTTTGATAATTCTTTCATTCATGTGATCTACTTACTTTCAAGAAGGTTAAAGTATATAATACATTAGGTAATTATTGTTATGTACAAAGTTATATGCATAAATGTACTGCATCTCCGGCATTGCTGTACGAATTTTGATGATTCTTCTAGTCGGTGTCTTGAATTCTTCAATGCTCAAGTGTTAATTGAATTTGTGTGGGATAGGTACAACTTAAAGTGAAAAATAAAAACTGTGTTACAATAAAAAAAAAACTTTTCTTTACTTTAAATAAAAACAACCAACTTCCAGTGAAAAGCAAAGTGAAAAATAACTTTGATTTCGGTTTTTTAAGTCAATGTCAAAAAACGAAAATGCGGAACCTACGACACCGACTTCCGAAATAAAAGTTATTTTTCACTTAGTTATTTTTCACTGTGTTATATTTTTTGGAAGTCGATTGTTTTTTGTTTTTTTTTTTGCAAACAAGTTTTTTTAAATACAAGAATCATATTTCTTAATAAACATTTATTAATTTCCCCAGGTATCATGGATCCGACATCGTGACATCCACCTTCTGACGTCAGGGAGAATGACGTACACGTCAGACCAGAGATTCATCAGTGTACATAACCCTCACACTGAGGACTGGATACTGAAGGTAAGTTAATGATAAATTAACTTCAGGTACTTTTAGCATACACATAAGCATAATCAGTCTATAATGTTCCTACTGCTGGGCCACAGGCCTCCTCTCCCTGAGAGGGAGTGGGCCGTAATCCACCACGTGAGACCAGTGCGGATGTGTAGATGACACATGTCTTCGAATATTTGGAAATGTATTTTTGACAACTTCCTTTGAGGTTAAGGAGAGTTGAGGAAATTAAACAATGACAGAAAAGAACAATTCAGATATCAGCGGTCAGACCCATTACAGGAATCTCTCAAGCATTGGATGTCTGAATCTGAAATATTAAGTCCATAATAACGGTAATAAAAAAATTACTCGTACGTCTTAAGAATCAAGTGATGTATCAGTCAGTTAATCGAGTTAATTATGATGTTCATTATTATGAGCCTATATCCTACTAATATTATAAATGTGAAAGTTTGTAAAGATGTTTGGATGTTTGTTACTCAATCATGCACAAACGGCTGAACGGATTTGGATAAAATTTGGCACACAGATGGTTTATAACCAGGATTATCACATATTTCGATGGAATCAAAACAAACGCGGGTGAAACCACGTGGCACTGCTAGTTTTCAATAACTTTCGACATAATAATAATACCTCCAGACTGTATTTCGGCCATGGCGGCCAATCTCAACCGAGAATAGCCTTTGGCGCGGGATATGTTAGATATTATAGTGCACAAGTGTGTGCGCAGACAAAGGTGCCCTTTCTAAGGCCCGTATTACAGAACGTCACTCAATACTCAAGCATTACTTAAAACTAGATTCAAGCCATTTGATTGGTTGAAACTAGTTTTAAGTAATGCTTGAGTATTGAGTGACGTTCTGTAATACGGAACTAAGACTCTCACTCTCATAATCCGATGGGACGGCACGCAATCCGACTCGATCGAAGAGAGATCAGATGCAGGACCAACGGATTAACATGCTTTCTGAGGCACGAAGGTATCACACCGCCAACTTCCAAACTCCGGGCTGTTACTAAAAAAAGCATAATCGAAAACCTAATGTTCAGCTTGCAACCACGAGACCAAAGGGACAGTTATTCGACATTAATTATCAGCCTTTATTATAGTTTCCAAGAAATAAGATACTCAAATACGCGTGTAATATCATGGAATCTGTGAACTACTCGTAAATAATGTACAAGGTCGTGAATGAAAATATTCGCCTTGACGTCAGTATCTCGAAAATGGCAAAAATGTCGCCACCCCCGCCTCCTCGCGGCTTATCTCATGAAGTGAGGTTATGCCAAAATGTGTCGTTTCATATTACATTGTTTATCGTACAATGACTCAGAATAAAGTCTGTTGGTGTTGTTGTTTGAGACATGTACTGAACCACAAGAATGTTTTGTTTAAGGTAGAATTTCAATTCACTCAACTTAATGGCATGTAGGGTTTCTATCGAAGATTAAACTGGAACATAAATAGATTAGTCTTTTTAGGGTTCTGTAGTCAACAAGGAACCCTTATAGTTTCGCCATGTCCGCCTGTCTGTCTGTCTGTCCGCGGTTTAGCTCAAAATCTATTGGTACTAGAAAAATGTAATTTAGCATGAGTATACACGTTAATGACGCCGAAAAACAGGTAAAATAAAATTTTGAAAAAAAAAAACAATTATTTAGGGTAACTCTCCTACATGTAAAGTGGGGATGATATCTTTTTTTTCGTCCTTCCCATAGTGTGGAATATCTTTGGATAGGTCTCTCAAAATTAGAAGGGGTTTAGGAAGACCGTTTTTTGGTTAAGTAAACCGTTCGTGACTTATCAAGCTTTAAAGTATCAATTTTTGTTATAGTTAAGTGTGTCCCCCTTTACCAAATAAACGGTTGTAGTTAGAAATTCAAATGTCACGGCAGTAGTACCTATATATAATGAAGTTTAAAGGAAAACTATCTCACTTAAGTGGGCTTTACAAGTTTGCGAGTAATAGTCGACCAATTGTATTTGACTCGAAAATTTCGAACAACTTTATTTCAGCGAATACGACCCGCGCTTGGCTGTTATAAAAACTACGGAACCCTACACTGCGCGTGGCCTGACACGCACTTGACCGGCGTTTTATTCTTCTTTTCTCATCATGGTACGTGCATCGAATGCAGAAAAAACTAGGAGGAAGCTACTATTTATATCTGTAATAATTATGGTGTACATAAAAAAGAATATTCTATTCTACAGTCCGACCGTCGAGATAATGCGTTCCTGGGGGTCTACTCCCTAAGCACGAAGTCCGTCGTTTCGGCCTTCGTTACGGGCGTTTCCTACTCCCTATCACCTACGGACGGATGATTCGTTCGGGGCCCGAACGAAGAATGAATGCCACACCGATTTGACAGTTGTCCCTACTCCCGATGTGTTTTTACCCGTCCGAACAGTTGAACTTGACAATGGTTTCGACGGATAGTTATGTCAGTTGATACGACATCAAAATAGTTCTCGTGCTGTAGACGAAAGTTACCAGTTTATAAGATCCTAACTATGGCTGCTTGTTTAATTATTGAAGAAGCTTTACAGGAAGAGTTTAGGCAACGTCGATATTATTTACGCCTAAATTTTAGATTGTTTTTCAGGTAAAATTGTCATTGCCTGCTGTGTTTTACACAATATATCGGGCGGGCTTAGAAGCACCTACCCTCAGCGAGGAAGACCTGCAATTAGAGCGCAATAGACAGGGAGATGTGTCTACCTCTATACTATAGCTATAGAGTCTATAGCTATGGCGATATCCTCTCCTCGAGCTCATCGGCAAAGGCAAAGAGCGAGAGACATTAGTGCAATTGCTGGAAAAAAATAGGAACTTCTGCACTCTCACAAGAAAACTTTCCAAATAAAACATAAAATGAATAGGATATTTGTATATATATTATTGAAGGTGGAAGCTGTACAACAAAAACTGAATGTCATTGACGGATACAACAAAAAATATATACTTAATTGTGCACTTATCCGTAATTGAATATTATTTCATAAAAAAAAGGCACGGGAAAGACTCCATACACATAATTATAAATACAATGTTGCTTTTAGTTCTTTACCTCGGAAACAAGCTTACTATCATAAATTATAAATGTAATTCTTACCAATTGAAAAGCTGGCACTCTTGATTCGGTTTACGGCTCTCCGAAACCCTCTCCCATTATCGGTAGTATCTTCAATTCCACTTGGGAGAGGGTTGGTGCTACCGATGGGCCTCCACTTGTAACACTTGCTGACCTTCTGGCAGCTCCAGCCGCTTTTTAGCAAGATGTTTTTTGTCAGACCACACCTAAAATTTGAATATTTGGTTAATTTTATAAAGCAATATAAAAACCACTAATACTCGTAAGTACTCCTACAGATAAGTATTTGGAGGATGACTGATTATCATTGTATTCACTTTACTGATGACAAATATTGACGAGTAATGTATTAAACTCACCCTTTGCCACTGCTCGACGAACTAGTGCAACTTCCCATTGAGTTAGGGGAGTTGCACAGGTTTCCCACAGTCGTTTTGAGTGAACTCTCCCGTCGTCGGCACCCCTCAATAATCCGCGAGCCAATTCTTGGTTCTCACCCATAAAATCGAGAAGGGCCTCAATTTGCCCATGTATCGCTGCAGCGGTTGGGGCCGTTTTACACAACAAAAAAGCTAATAAATATGAATATTGAAAATATTAAAACTTCTCGGCTAACAATTTGACATTTCATTTGACAATTCCCTTCAAAAAGTAAACAGGCATGAGGCAAAGGTATCAACCGGTGACGCCGGTTTCCGAACAAAAATGGCAAAAATAATTCAATTCTATATTTAAAAACATAATAAAAAGTATATTTTTATAAATGTGGTCTTTTTCTAACGACAAAAGTATTAATTTTTGTTTACTAAGCTAGAAAACTACAAAATAAGTAAACCGGTAATCGACCGGTAAAATAGCGCAACTCTATCGCCATACGTCTTTCGTTCACGAATATTGTCTATGATTCCGTTTGAAACTGATGAATCCGAAATCGTTAGGGAGTAGGGTTCATTCCGACGTATCGGACTACTGTCGGACGGGCCCGTTACCTCGTTGACGGACTTAGGGAGTAGACCCCCTGATATCTTTCAGTGCGACAAATCTAGTGAGTAATAAAAATCAAATTCGCAAAACACGTATTAATTTATACTAAACTGACAGGTATCAAGAACCCATTGTCTTGTCAGCCAGACTATAAGTTAGAAAATCATACGCCAGTCAGTTAGGTAGGTACGGTCCGCGAGGCCTAAGCCACGGTAATATTATATACCTAAGCTGAGCTTTGCATTTGTGTGAGTACACATAGATAGTGTAGGTGTGTTTATACTGTTTTTTTGGCAATCATTCTGAGGCGCACTCACACAAATGCAAAGCTCAGCTTAGACCTCGCGGACTGTACCAGTGTGCATCCTATTAAATAGTGTCATAACATAATCAGCCTATAATGTTCCCTCTGCTGGGATACAGGCCTCCTCTTGGAGAGAGGGAATGGACCGTAATCCAGCACGAGGGCCCAGTATGGGTTGGTAGATGTCACATGTCTTCGAATTTTCGGTTCTAGGACATGCCGGTTACCTCACGACGTTTTCCTTCATCGTTTTATGAGCAGTGGTGATGAAATAATTTACAAAAAGTAAAGCGCCTGACGGGGTTCGATCCTACGACCTATAACTCGTAACTCGCGGCCATTACCACTGGATCACCACTGTCATAGACGAATTAATAAAAAAAAACAATATTTTATAAGCCGGTATTTTGTCTGAAAACGTTTTTGTTACAAAATACAGGTCCAGACAGAACCGTGAAGTTTCAAACAAAAAAACATACTTATCATCTTGCCAGCTGGAGCTAAGACATTAATCATCTCAGCATATATATCGCAGTTTTCTGCAGCTTGCTCTAAAGCTACTCATCCTGACGTAATAGCTACTTAGGTCGCCTTTTGCGACACCAACACTGCAGAAAGAACAGCTAATTCTCTGCAAAAACGCGACTATTTACTGTCAAATAAATGTAGGTAGGAAATGACTGCTGAGCGTATTCTTGGCTTTGATTCCCAAGACGGCCAAAGTGATGTCTCATTTGTAAACTGGTGTCTGAGTTTCTGCCTGGTTTTTAACTAAGTTCAAAAAAGGAAGTTCTGTATTCGACCCGTACGAATGTGTGTATGTAAGTTAATATGTCCACGATTTTCTCAAAAAATAACCAATTTTGATCATTCTTTCATTAATGTGATCTAAATACTTTCGGGAAGGTTTTAACATATAAAACATTAGGTAATTATTCTTATGTACGAAGTTATATGCATAAATGTACTGTATCTCCGGCATTTCTATGTGAATTTTGATAATTCTTCTAGACAGTGTCTTCAATTCTTTAATGCACTAATGTTAAATTGAAAGAAATTTGGGTGTATACTGTACATCTCTCTGTACTACTTAACCCTTTCAGGAACACTGTGTGTTGTTATGTATAAGTACTAAATAAGTGTATTTTTGTTTCAGATAAGGTTTCCTCAGCGTCGCGACTCAGGCATCTATGAGTGCCAAGTCGGTACCACGCCTCCTATTGGTCACAGGATGTACCTCTCCGTCGTTGGTAAGTAAATTTTGACCTTTTTAGGGTTCCGTACCTCGAAAGGAAAAACGGAACCCTTCTATGATCACCGTCGTTTGTCAAGACCGTTTTTCTAAGGAACGCGTGGAGTCATTAAGTTGAAATTAATATCAAATATTCAGGGCTGCACACTGCGAAATTGGCTTAATCACCACGCGGTGATAATCCACCACGCAGGCCCAGTGCGGATTGGTAGATGTTACATGTCTTAGAATTTTTGGTTCTAGGACATACCGGTTTCCTCACGATGTTTTCGTTTCCTGCTCTAAAAAGCAGTGGTAAAAGTCATAATAATACATATGTATTTTTATTCAGTAAAGCAGGCTAGAACTTTGCTATCCCTGATCGAAACTTTGAAATAACATTCGTTACTGGAAATGAATGTAATACATTATGTATTTGGGTAGTTAAAGTGATTGAAATCAAAGCAAGGAAGCTCTGCATGTACTCTACGTTTTTTGCCTTTTTATTCTATACTCCGCATTAAATAAGACTGGACGTTGGAACGAATGCCGGTTAATTTATTCGCCTTACTGAGTTAATGGTCCTAGGAGAAGTCTTTTTAAGAACATAAAAAATGTTGAATGTGAAAAATCAAGGGAATGGATCTCTTAAAATTTTAAATAGAGCTTCCAGTTCTTTTGGATTTTGGTAATTAGGTCATGAATTGTTTTGTCTTGGTTTTTTTATAGATTGTGGTTCTATCTACAGGGTGCAGTTGAAGTCATGGGCATTATTTTAACCTAAGGCACTACTCATGATACTAATTGCATTAGGGCTACTATTACGCAAATCAAAAATATTATTAATGCAAGTATGGAAAACCTTAAAATGTAGTAAGTCATAGAAAGTATCAAACACTTTGCGCTTCTCGATAGCAAATGCGTAGGTACATTACGCCGTACGCGTCATTGGGCGTGAATTCTTTGACCCCGCCCGACTCACGTGACATTCGTAAGTTGCCAATGAATTGATTCATAATAAATTCCAACTTTCCCTTCGTACTTTGCCGGCTTAGGACGGTCAAAACTACGTCAACTAACATACATTAAAAAAAAACATTTACGTACCTAGCTTGTGGATTGTTTTGAAAAAACCTTATTTGTCGGTAAAGTGACAGAGGGTAAACGGGCTTGTGCATGAGCTTGTGCATGTGCCAGCACGTGAAAAGACGAAAAATCCAACAGGTTCTTAGTGGTTCTGGTGGAAAGAGACCCCGTGAAGGAATAGGGTCGTTTGGGTTGCGGCGATGGAACATTTCACGAGTTCATACTAAATTTCTTGTGTGATCGTAAATTACAACCATTTGTGGGTATTGTTGGTTGGTTTACCTAGCCTGCACATTACGCGATCGAGGCATCGTGTACACAAACACACACACAACACACAAATACTACACTAACACTTAATACACTGCAATCCAAGCACCGTATGACGCGAGCGGTGAGTACGGCGATTACATCACGGGATCAATAAATCAATTACGCGTCAATGCACCTGCGCAGTCGTTATGACACTGGTTCCGGGTTCATGTTGCGGCGGGAAGCAGACCCCGCGCGGGGGTGATATTCGTATTTTTGCGAGTGAGGGAGTGGGACGGAGAGAGTTCAGGGAATCCCGCCGGACGGCATGTCTTTTAGCCCATTGTTATTATTACTTGTAAGGAAAAACCCGCGCGCGCGCAGGTGATGTTTGTTTACATTTCGCTTTGCGCTGTACTGCGCTTTAAGATTTTGATACTTCAACATTTATTGGCGTTAACGAAGTATTTTGTTTTAATTACTTTAAGTGTTTATTTGCAATAATAAGCCTTGTGCAATTTGACTTACTAGATTTTTAAGGTTTTCCTTAATTGCATTAATAATATTTTTGATTTGCGTATTAATAGCCCTAATGCAATCAGTATCGTGAGTAGTGCCTTAGGTTAAAATAATGCCCATGACTTCAATTCCACCCTGTATATGCATTATAGTTCTTAGCTAAGTGGCTTATTTTTTCAACGCCAGATATACAAAAACTGTCAGCCGTTAATTTTATTCCCCGAATAAAAATTATCCGTCGATTAAAAATCAGCCCTAAATTACATAAAAACTTTGACTTTGTTAAAAATATTACAGAAAAATATGAAATACCTGTGATGTTTAATTTAATAATCATGGTCCGAGGCCGGAATTCCTGAAGTTTTTAACATTACACGAAAAAAAAAATCTAAAACGAAACACTTTTCTCGTCGTGGCATTATCTGCGTAAAGATTGAAGGCCATTACAAGGAATCGAAAAACTAATCGAGATTTTTACTTCTCTTGCTCTAAAAGTTCGTCTTTATGTTATGCGTAGGCGACATAAAACCCGCTTTTTATGCTCTAGTGCATAAAGTTTTTTTTTTAATTTTTGTTTCTAGACTAAGATAATCAGGCCCAACAGCCAAACGCACAATAAAACGTCGCAGATTAAAGTCTTTATTTTATTTAATTTGCTTTAATTTATAACACTTCCCTGTTTTCTATTGTTAATTTAATAAAACTAGATAAAATAATTGTCATCTATTATGAAAACGCAAAGAAACGTTTTTATGACTTGGCAGTATAAAATAGCAAGTCGAAATATGTAGAATATTAATATAAAAAATTTTCGTGGCGGGAATTACCTATTATCTTCTTCAATTTTACAACATTTTTGAGCAGTGAAAATACTGTTATATACTTTATACCTGTTTCATTTTCTCACAATTGAAGTGAGAAGCAGTTTAGAAACTCGGACATAAACGAGCTATTTTACCGCTCGGGTGGATATAAGCATCTCGGCGCGAAATGGCTTGTTTTATGCACTAGTTGTACAATCTATTATTAGTAAAAAATGGAAAAAAATGTGATAATAATTTATAAAATTGTGAAATAAATATAAAAATTTACAGCAATTCAAAGGTAGCCCCTCAATCCTTAGTCAAGGGCGGGGTAAATAGTTAACGAGTAGATGCTAAATCTAATCTAGTATTCATATTTGTTGTTTTTATGTAATAGGATTGGGGGGAAAGAAATCTGCATAGATAATTATACAGTTACTAACACATGAAAATAAGCATTGAGAATCAAAATTATAATAGTTAAAGTGATGCAATGTCCTTCTTGATTTTATGAGGTTTCCGGTTCTGCGATATTTTAATCATACAGGATGTTCCACAAAATCATAAAATCGTTCAGTGAGTAAATCATTAATAATTACACGATGGCAGTGGTCACATAATGCTCCCACTTTTATTAGCTGATCAGGAGTTTTAAGTTGATAGATAATATATATTATCTATCAACTTAAAACTCAATATAATAAAGATAATATATAATAAATAGAATAAGGACAAAAATAATGATGTCTAAGCGAACTGAGAAGCAACCAGCAAATAATGTATTGCGGGACAGATTTTAAGTGTCATTGTGTGAGGAAAGATATGAACGAGAAGGAAATAAATGATAGCGTGACTGTTGACAGGGGAGAATGGAAGAAAAAAACATATTGCGCCCATCTGAAGCAACATGGGCCGAGGGCAGGAAGATGGCGATGAGCTTAAGTGCGATTAGTAGATACGATAGGTACCAGTCACGAGCACTAAGTGTTCATATACACGAGCGATATGCGTCAACGGCAGACGCAACTGCAGCCGTCGATGGGTGTCGACGGCTGCCGTCAACGTCTGATGTTGACGCTTGGCGCTCGTGTGTATACACACTAATATGAAATCAAATCAAATCATTTATTTGCTTAACACAGGTTCAGAGGTTCAAAGGTTCATAAGGTACACTGTATTATAACCATCATGTGAGGTGTGCAAATGTATTAGGAACATTATGACACAATTATTCTTATTAATTAGTAAGCTACATTGTCATTGAAAATATACATAGTTAATCGATTAAATTAAATCTGAAGTAATAAATTATAACAGTAATAGAAGGAGAAGGTACAGATATAGCATAATTCCAGAGCGATTTTCTCCTTCAGGATTAGGTAAATGTTGCTTTTACGAACATAATATTTTTGAGCACATTATAATTATGATTATGTAGTAGGTCTTACCTCACAGTTGTAAAGTTTATTTCACGAGAAAATTGCTTTTGCATTTTGCAAGTTGCCTGCGTATTAGTGTCTGCTCGTGGATGTTTACACTCATAGTTCTTTAACTTAGTAGTTAAAGAACTTTATTCGAGGAATAATTTTGAAATTTTGACGGTGTTTTCATACAAAAACAGTCAATTTACGTCAATTTTATGCCTCGAAAAAAGTTATCTGGCGATAGAAAAATCACCCCGTATAAACAAAATGAGTAGCGAAAGTATAAATATGTTTATTCTGACAAATTTGCAAAAAGCCTAAAGATTCGCCTAAAGGTTAACTAGCAAAAATCACAAGAATATGTAAGTATAAAAATAAAAAAAAATCCAGCGACACAGAATTAGGCATTATTTATGAGCACGGCCTCGCTAGGGGCTTAGTTTGAGTACAAAAAGCGTCTAATTTTTCTTTCACATAAAGTAATCGGATGACACCTTATTTATTTAACGTCGGGTATTTTCCCAATCTTCGGTTTTCATTAGTATTTTATTATGTAGTTAATCACGACGATATGCTTATCGAGATTTATATTCACGCATTGGTTTTAAAAGACAGGTAAAGGTCTTAATTTTGTCAAGAGACATTTTACAAATACTTTTGTTCTTTCTGCTATGAAATCTTGTTTCGTTGTTTCATTTTTAGTTTCAAAAAATTAGGATGAAAATGCGTTTTTTTTTTTTAACTTCCTGTTCGTATTCACTCTTTAATTAAGACAATTTAACATCCTACATAACAGGAGACTTTTCACCAACTCATCATCATTCTACTGCCCTCATACCAATTTATTTGGGGTCAACGCAACATTTTTTTTTCTTCTATGTTTCTCTATTAGTCATCATCTCAGTAGTCACCTCCTTTCTAACCATATCATCGTTCCTACTGCCCAGCCATCGTTTTTTTGGCCTTCCCCTATTCTTATAGCCATCGTCATTCAAACTTTCCTCACGACATTCTCCTCATTCCTCCATAATCACATTTTTCACCAACTGCCTACAAAAAACATGAAATATACGCTAATTTACATTACATGTAGATCAGAAATGTAAATTATACATTAGCATCAAGCCCTTAAAAAGTCGTCTCATAAATATCACGAGCCACATAATTTTAATCTTCGATCATCAAAGGGCGGCACATAAAATTTATTTACAGACTCATCTTTATGAGTTGCGGGTAAATAACTTATATTACTTCCTTTGATAGTCGAAACTTTGAAGTCAGGTATGTGCTTTATTTTGATTTTTGTAAAGCTTTCGACAGAATTAATAACGATAACCTTGCTTCGGAAATTCAGCGCCATTGGTTTCTGTCCAAACTTATTTCGACTTTTAGCTGACTATCTCCTTGACCATCAGTAATTTGTAAGGCTGGGTATCTACGTATCTCGTCCCTACCATACACGCTCTGGTGTAAGTCAAGGGTCAATACTCGGGCCTCTACTATTTTTACTCATGGTAAATGACTTGCCATCCGTTGCAAAATGGTGCTGTCAACACCGCATCGGATTGCGAAGCTATGCAAAATGTTCAAAATAAAATTGAGTTCAATTCTTCCAAATGCTATGTAATGACCTTTGGTCGAATGCGACACCCAATTAATTTCGAATACAAAATAAATGGTACTAAATGATCTAGATAAATCAACATGAAGCACTTGGGTGTCACATATGACCAGAAGCTTACTTTTCATGATCGCATTTCTACAGTTGACAAATAATCTTTTAAAAGCCTAGGGTTTATTCTCCGGAATGCCCGTGATTTTCGCAACGTGCATGTAATAAGGCTCTTACACACTTGTCTGAATCAAACTAGAAGCTAGTTCTTTTGTATAGGTTCCGCACGAAGCAAAGTATGCACTTCTTGAAAAAGTTATCTGCCTACATTTTTGTGAGAAAATAGTATTTAATTGTTAGTTTATGTGTTATGTTGGTACTACTTATTATAATATGCTTTGATTGTTTGATTTATGTAAATGGTTTCTTAAGCCGTGTAAATCAAATAAATAAATAAGATCAACAGCAAGAAGAAGTATGCCCTGAATATATACAGAAACTCACGCCTTTCTTCTATGAGGGTAGGGAGTAACTACAAAATATCAACTGAAAATATCAATATCAACTACGTATGTAAGGATCATATCAGGTGGCATTTTGTAGGTATGAACCTAAGCATAGCAAGAGTAGTATTCCTTTGCTGTGCTTAGGTTCTTAAAAACTCAAAGCAATCAATTCAAATAAACCAATAACACGCACTTTTGAATTGTCAAGGGGTCGGTCAGTCAGAAATATGAAGCTAGATGCTCATTCCACAGCGTGGTAGGTACCTATGGAGAAGAACGGGCAAGAAACTCCTCGAAAATTCTTTTAAATCATAAAATCCTTACACTATTCAAGTTGAAATTATACATGTGAGAACGATGTAGAAAGACGTGCATGTTTAACGCGTCCGTAATAGAAATAAAAAAAAAAAACAATTCAGAAATTAAAATATATTAAAATAAGCCGGGACAGCTCAGAGATAACCAGTCTCTACTGTTGGCGCCCGTTCACAAAAATGACGACCATTCAGCTCAACTATTTTGAAGGCAACATTTAGCATTTTGATCCAACACACACGCCACCAGCGAGACATTTGAGTGAGCATGTCATACTCTCAGCTGCCAGGGCACATTCAAGTCAATGAAAGACGTACCTACCCAGTAAATGGTAGCTATGTAGTAACTACATAGTGCTCACATGGTGTGCTATGCAATTATACAAATCATATATCTGGTCATACACGCACGCCGGTTGTGAATATTACGCAACTGATATGTCCTTCTAGGGCGGCCTATCCCAAAGTTTCCACTCACATCTGTCTTGTAAATACTTTTTGTTAGTCGCTTTTCATTCATCCTCTCAACAGGACCAAAACCATCTAAGCATACTCTTTGTAATTTTTATCACTACATCGGTTTTAAACCTGCGGTGCTATTATGTAAAAAGATCACCGTGATAACTTAGGTGAAGTGAGATTAAAGTAAGCTGTCATTCCACCTGATGCTAGGGACTGACACTAGTGACAACTCACTTTAAGTTCATTTCACCTAAGTTTTAACGGTGAGATTTTTACAGAATAGCATTACTGCAATGTTACCTTATCACATCACTCCCTGGATATAACTTTATTGGATATACATAAACGCGGAGTTATCATAAACTAAACTGTTACCCCGAAAAAGTATGTTAAATCTGAAGTCTATACCTACTCGTTGTAATTTATATACTCCGCGTAATGGCGACAGTCGTGACGCACCGGTGCGACGCGATTCTCGTAGAACAATTTTCATGAAGTTTTCACAGAAGTTGTTCTAGAGTGTGTCGCGCCTGTGCATGAGCCTTAATTCGTCATATACCTAAAGTAATTTTGATCAAAAGGGTGTCACGCAGAATTTTATGTGAAAACAAAAGAAGAAAAAAAGTGAGGTATTACTAACATAACAGCTCATAACATAACGTTCACGCCTGTAATTCGTATAGGGTTAGGCAGAAGTGTATCTATAGTACACCCATATTTTGTCAATTGTGTTTATGTATTACTAAGTAATGTAATTGGTTCTTGTCTGTGAAGCGTACCTACATTGAGTAAATTAAATAGTAAGAATTAAATAGTAGACCGACATGTAGGTACCTCAAAAAAAAAACAAAAGGTACAAACATCAAAGAGAGTGGTGAATACATTAAACTTGCAATATTCATGAAACGAAAAATTGTTCACTAACGAAATGATTGTTCAGCAAAGTGAAAATAAAACTAAAAAATAACTTTGCAATGCTTGCCAGTCAATTCGATCGTAGTTACAATACATTGTTCCCGGAAACCATTATTCCCTACACGTTGAAAAGAATAGTCGAAATATGCATCAAAATAAAACAGTCGATTTGAGCAGAAAATTTCGGGGACTGTCAAACCAGTCCCCGAGGAATTGAGCCAGAAAATTTCGGGATATTGTCGTAGGAAGAAATAGGAACATGTTTATGAAATTGGTGACGTATTCGAGTTGTTGCAGACGATATTTTGGTTCAATTTTGGTTTTCCGTGTACGAAAATATTTACGGCACTTGTCGATATTTTTGCGTAATGGTGTGTCGATGGTTGAGGCCTCAGTTTTAAATACAGGGTGAAATTGAAAACATGCGACAAATCGAAATAGGAGATTGCACTCATAATTAAGAACAACTTTTACTATCGGACCAAATCTGAAATCGCGAAAAAAAATCAACTGTTCCCTACATTTATGTTCGCATAACTCGTCAAAATGTAGGGAACAGCTGATTTTTTTCGTGATTGCAGCTTTCATCCTTTAGTAAAAGTTGTTTATAATGATGAGTACAATCTCCCATTTCGCCTTGTCGCATGTTTTCAATTTCAACCTGTATAGTTTCTTTGTTTATCGTGACAATTTAGTCTTTATTTTTGTCAATGTTAGTTATATCGCACGTATATTTCTGTACTAACTTCTACCCGCGACTTCGTTCGCGTAAAATTTTCTTGTTCCCCGACCCACCGCATCGCATAGCATCGCTTGCCCACGCTATTGTTTCGTTTTCGCGTTCTTTCTTATTTTTTTCTATTCGCTCGGATCTTAAGAGACCTAGCATGATTTTAAGTAGCCTATGTAGGCTTCCTCAAGAATTGGGATATCAAAAGCAGAATTATTTTTTCCAATCTGACTAGTAGTTTCAGAGATTAGCGCGTTCAAACAAAGAGACAAACAAAAAACCTTTCAGCTTTATCTAATCTTCTAATAAATAAAATTCTCGTGTCACAGTGTTAGTTACCATACTCCTCCGAAACGGCTAGACCGATTTGTATGAAATTTTGTGTGCATATCGGGTAGGTCTGAGAATCGGCTACTATCTATTTTTCATACCCCAATTTTTTTTTTGCAATATGACGTTTGCGGGGTCAGCTAGTATTAGTATAGATTTCATTGATTTCTGAAAGTCTGACAGCCAGTCTTACCAAGGGGTATCGTGTTAACCAGTAACTGGGTTGTAAGTCATATAGGCAGTCGCTCCATGTAAAATCCGGCTTGACTGGAAGCCAACCCCAATGTAGTTAGAAAAAGGGTAGGCAGATAGATGATGAATAATAAAATAAATAATTCATCATTCACTAATTAATTTTCTAATTGATGGCAGTTTGGCAATAAATGCTCTTAACACTGAAATAACGCCAAATCATGATCTTAAAAATAATTCAGCCCTTTATAAAAAAAATATAACGAACCTTTAAATACATACCAAGCTCGTAAGCGATTAATGGAATAAAAGCCTAAATGCTTAGTTCCTTTCCAGCTTATTCACAAAAGTATTTTCTTCGCATTCAAAACTGCTTGTAACGGCTTAATTGAAGAAAAAATACCGTTTGAGTAATGACAGGCTGTTTCAGCTTGGCCTTAAACTTTCATAGTGACTTTCCTTTTTTAGTTCATGGCATTGGTACGATTTAATGAAAACGAAAGGAGATTTTATGCTAAAACCTTGTTGCTGTTCGTTCAAGTTTAGCCCTGTTATTGATTTTATAACACATTATTGCTCGTAAAGGGTCTCTTATTTCACCAATTTCAATATCGTAATGTATGTCATTACGTACTTGTGCGTTATTGTAATGTAAAACGCACGAGTTTCTTTTTAATAAGGTAAAACGTACGGTTTATCAATTTGCTCCGTCTAAAACGAACGGTACTTTTTTAAATCTTAGCAAAGAGTTTTTATCTCAGAAAGAGAAGAAGAAGAGAAGCAAGGATGCAAATTCAGTCCGAGTTTTATTTATTTCCTCGCAAATATGTTATAAAACGTCGTATGACATACGTGCGCTTTGATAATTACAGCCTCTGCTTTCTTGTAATAGCAATATCGCCTCGGCTGTAATTTTCAACTTACCGCACTTATATCATAATGTACTATTACCTATAAGATGTATAAATCAAGCAATGGCCGTGAAAAATATCTGAAGGCCAATTCTCGTAATTAAAACTTTCAAAATCCAGTCGCAATCTCATCTCTGCGACAAACAAAATGGTAAAAAATGGAGGGAAATTACAGTTATTTTTGACAGATTGTGACTGATATCAAACTGTGAACGTTCTTAAAATTACGAGAATTGCCCCTCTGATTATGTTAAACAATTTTAACCTGTATCTGTAGGTGTTATCTTTTTTAACGGACTTTAAAAGGGTGGAGAGAAGATATTTCCGGCAATTGTGGATCGATTTCTAAAATTATTTTTTTAATGGATAGGATGCCTCAGAGCTCTACATTTTATTAATTTTGCTTGAGTAGTTATTGAGTTTGCTTCAATAACACGTACTTTTTCCAGTTATCGTACTTATATTGATGATTTTATAATAACTTCCTGTCACGGATATAATTATAGCGAGTAGTGTTATACGAATTTGTGTGGAGTACGTACAACTAAAAGGTGGAAAGTAAACATTTTTTTAGGTACAAAAAGAAAATAACCGACTTTAAAAAAAAAATACTACAAAATGAAAAATAACTTAATTTCGGAAGTCGATGACAATGACATCGACTTCCAAAAATAAATTATTTTTCAATTTGTAATGTTTTATTTTTGGAAGTCGGATGTTTTTTTTTTTCAATTCAAATTTATATATTTCCTTCGGCTGCTTTGGCTCTTTTAATATGGTTCATAAATTTTAAGAACTGAGTAAAGACAGGGAAATTAATTGTTAAGCAAATTGTCTACCAACTTAAACTGTCCGTATATTCAAATCACAACTGTCATTTGACAGTAATTGTGATTTGGCTTTATCATCGAAAATTTACGTAGCGCATCTGTAAACGTCCCTGACCGTCATTACGACGAGACACCAAATTGATGGCTACAATCTAGTCTAAAAAATAGCGTCTGCTTTTCGTGTCTTATCTAAATATGCGCATGACCTACCCCAACGGTACGTAAGTCCAGCACGTTTGCGCTCAATCACAAAAGGTTCGTTAGATAAGTTCGGACAGACCGTTCAACTTAGCATGTAGTGACGTGATTTCATATTCACACAAGCTGCGAGAAAATGTTCAGCTTCGAGTTTCAAGTCATCGGTTTTGGCAGTGATAAATACATATGAGTTTGCTAAAGAATATTTTGTGGATATTAGGTATTTTGGATTGTAAGTTGGTTTTCAATTTTATCTCTACTTAATATTATGTTGTTTTGTGCTTTGAATTTCACTGTCTCCTAAGATACAGGCCATCCCTAGTTTAGGAGACAGGATTTATCTTTTGTTAATATAGACAATTGTTATTTTTTTTTTACCCTTGTGTCCATTGTTAGTTGAATAAGTCTTAGCATGTAACTAGTATACAACCTATGTCTATAATATCCTTGGATCAATAAACTTATTATTATTATTATTAATTTTATACAGCGGTGGATAATTGAAATTTTGTGGGGATTAGGTTATCACATTCATTGAAACGACGTATTCTACATTACGTATTTAAACAAACACAATTGACATAATTAATAACTATTAACATTAGCCGTGGGCTTTTTCGTTTTAGTATTTTTCAACATTTGATTATTTGGTAACAATATTATAAAGGTTGTATTGAATTTTTGATACCATCGCCCCACACACGTGTCTTGATTGATAGATTTTTTATTAGTCGGGTTTTTGAACTTAGTTTTTATTCAAATTATTTTGGGGTTATAATTTCGTGATAAAGTATAAGCAGAGCCGCTTATTTTTTTTTCTTTAGGTTTTATGTTTTACATGTACCTAGGTAATATACCAAACAACATAAATATGTTTGGCTCAAATCTGAGGCGTGATTTTATAGAAATTATTCCTAATTATCTTAAATTTGGCTGATCATTGAAAAGCAAACCTGTATAATTTACACAAAGTAAAGAAAAACCGCCAAGTAAAGCGCCTGACTGGGTTAATGTTATCTTTATACAGTCACGAAAAGTTACATCTTTTAGCCTACTTAGTAGCTTCTAAGAGCCTCATCTCGTCCTCAAAGTTTTAGGCTTTTGAGTGTAAACAAATAATTCAGTTTTCGACTGAAGATTGATATCAAAGTGTTTTCCTTATTAACAACTTTCAATTGCCAGCCTTTTGATTAAAGTGCCAAGAAAAGGATAAATGAGATTGATACTTTATTAATTGTTGTAAATACTTGGTGATTGCTTTTCAACGACGAACGGGATATTTATGTTTGATTGTTCAATAAGACGAAAGCGTAAATATAACTTAGTTCTTTTTTGCAATTTGCAAGTCAGTGGCAAGTTGTATATTGATCTAAGTATGATTCGCGGCCATAACAAATATTTATTTATAGAATTATAAGCATAAACGTCTTCAATACATAATACTTAATAAATATTTCACATGAGTGACCACAAACCACACAAACATCATTATAATTATTATTTTAATATTTAATTTTCGCAATATCACTGAATGAAATGATGCAAATTATTTGCGACGTTGCCAACTTCCATAATGTACCCTTTTATTGCAAATAAAGAATAAATAAGACATCGTGAAACCGCCATGTTCTAGAACCAAAATACCTATTACATGATATGACATCTTCCAACCCGCACCTGGCCCGCATGGTGGATTATGGCCCACTCCCTATCATAGACAGGAGGCCTGTAGGCCCAACAGTAGGAACATTTGAGGCTGATTATGATGATGATTATAGAAATAAATCGTAAAAAAATTTGGACTGAGCTTTGCAAATAAAGTCCTCCAAACCATATTTCGGCCACGGTGGTCAATCTCAACGGAGACTAGCCTTCGGTGCGGGAGATATTATAGTGCACAAGTACGCGCGCAGACACACACACCAACGGCGCATGCTTTCCGAGGCACGGGGGTATCACACCGCCAACTTCCAAACTCCGGGCTGTTACTAAGAAAGTTGCTTTGCAAATAAGCAATAGCTGACATATAGACATCAATACAGCTAACAGCATAACAGCAAGCAGCGTTATCATAGCAACACAAAAATATAATTGTAAAGTGTCTTGCAAAGTGTTAAAACAAATCAGTGAAATTGTAATACGACGCAAACGTTGGAAACGTTTCAATCAAAATTAAACATGATCTTATTGAATAAGATTGTGATCGGACACACAAGTTTAAAGTGACTTTAATAACTCAAATTGTCAGTCTAACGCCGACTTTGTAAATCGACGAGACACGGCAAACTGATGTCTCATAATTACAAAAGTAAGATTTTCAGTTTTCCTGCAACATTTTCGCCTTTTTGATTAAGTAATGTTAATAATAATTTTGTGACTAAATGAACGGTGTGGATTTAACAGCTGGGAGGTAAGAAAATAAGTTATGGCAAGGTCGTAAGTTGCCTTCGTTTACCATTTTAGGTAAATTAAGGAAAATTTATTCTTTAGAAAATTGAGTACTAACATAAATTGTCTGTAAATTCATATCGCAACTGTCATTCTTTGACAGTTGAATGATAATGGTTTTACTACGCTAAATTGACGTATAGATATCTCATCATCTGCCTAGCCTTTTCCCAACCATGTTGGGGTCGGCTTCCAGTCTAACCAGCTGCAGCTGAATACCAGTGTTTTACATGGAGCGACTGCCTATCTGACCTCTACAACCCAGTTACTGGGTAATACGATACCCCTTGGTAAGACTGGTTGTCAGACTTTCGGGATTCTGACTACCTGTAACGACTGTCGAAGATCCACGAATGACAGCCGGGACCAACGGCTTAACGTGCACGGAGGGATTTCGGTATGTAAAGATGGTCACCCATCCACAGACCAACCGCGGCAAGCGTAGCTTAACCTGATCGATCGACCTGTGCGGCTGTTATTATTTAGCTACGGCCCCCTCATTGACGTATAGACATATGTACTGCCTATTTACGTAGAAACTGATTATCAGCACTTACCACTTTTTTTCTCTAACCAGAGCCCCTGACGACGATCCTGGGCGGCCCGGAGCTGTTCATCAACACGGGGAGCACCATCAATCTGACGTGTGTGGTGCAGCACTCCCCAGAACCTCCACCAGCTATAAGATGGACTCATAACGATGAGGTAAGTAATACCTACTATTTTCTTCTGTTTTTATGTGAACGGATAGCAAACAAGCAAACGATTCATGCAGTTGTAAATGGTCACCAAAATCAGTTACTTCTACAAAAATATCTCTCTGGATTGGAGGACTAACCGACTCTTCTCAGGTTTAAAATACAAATCCATGAACAAAACGAAAAGGCCGCCAATTGTATGTTTTATAGTGTTAATTGTATTTGTTTTGTTATTTTAATAATAATAGCCTCCCCAACCGATTTCGGTCACGGTGGCCAATCTCAACGGAGATTAGCCAGGTACGCAGGAGATATTAAAGTGCACAAGTGTGTGCGCAGACACAGATGCACTCTCTGTTCCTTTATTCTCATAGTCCGATGGGACGGCAATCCGACACGACCGGAGAGAGATCAGGCGCAAGACCAACGGCTTTACGTGCTTGCCGAGGCACGGGGGTATTAAACCGCCAACTTCCAAACTCCGGACTGTTACTAAGAAGTTCCTACTGGAAAACTCAAAACACAATAAAGTATATTAAAAATAAATAAATACAAAAAACAACTACTTCACTTTGAGCACTGCGCAGTAGCAATTTAACAACCAGGTTATCCATTTTGTGTGACAAATTCAAGCGATTTCTCATGATGTGTGATCAATAACTTCGTAAAAACAACACCATCTAAATTATTTGAAAAAAAAAAGCATAGGCATCAGCATAGGTAAACTTAACCATTAAACTCTGCGCTGTGCAATTGTACAGTCATCAAAGGAGATAAGTAACCAGGTTCGTCTGATATAGTCGAAGTTTAGTGAGAAACATCACCTTCAGCCTCATCAGCAACTTTGGCACAGCCCACTGCACTTTCGAGCGGTCCACAAGCAGAGCCCTTAAACTTGGGTGTGACCTTATACTAGTTTTTGAATAACTTTTAATTATAGAAAACAAATAGTTAATAGGTATTTTATCAAATTCAATTTAAAGGTTCAACTATATCCAATGACCAATGATGATGGTGACTGTACATTTAAATTTTTATGATTTCCTTCCGTTGTGAAATGCATTTTTAATAATGCTTTAGGGGTATGAGGAACAGGGTGTAAAGTTCACTCAAGCTCCATGGTAAAGGGAGGATCCTCCGACCATACGGGTGTTGTGTCTGGCGGGCAACTACCCGATGATAACGTCGGGCCGTTGTATATGTGCTAATTGCGCGGTAAACTCTGCTTGCGAGATGCAGGATTTTGCGTGACGTCAGTATGACGCGTTATTTGCATGTGGCGTTGTAGATACCAATACAATGCCTTAAAAGCCTAGTGTTTACGGGTTGGTTAACAATTACCCCAACAGTTCAAGCAGTATCAGCCACCCAGCCACCCCAGATCTCCGTCCATGACCGATCTAAGGCCAATTCAATTCATTTGACGCGATCTCTTTGTCGTCACCAACAATACCCCAAAATGGACCATTCAATGAGAACCACAAGAATTTATTTACAGCTGGGACCACCCATCCTACACAATTGTTTTTGACAAACAGTTGTTGCAACTGAACAATTTACATCTGTCCTCAATTTGCATAAATTCACCTCGGAACGGTATCAAATGATTGAATCTGGCAGGTTCGCTTTTGCAGATAAATTTGTTGGTATTGAAACTTTGTCGACGCAGAGGTGCAAGCTGCCTTTGAGAGATGTTCATTTAGCTTCGTATGTGGTTTCCTAATGTGAAATAGGAGCTAGTTAGCATGACGTAGGTGTTAGTTATCTAGTTTTAGCATTAGTCATTAACTTTGTACGTTTAACTGGTAATGACATGTATAATTTCTTACAATTCGTACTGGATCATGTTGTGTATTAGGTTACGTAATTAGAAATGGTAGGGTAACTACACTAGGTTGCACAAGGCTTTGTATCAGACCAAAGGTGAGTATACACTACAGCATTTTCTCAAGCATTTCAATTCTCAAAAAAATTACAAAAGCAAAAGCTCAATTTAAACAAGAACGAGTTGGACTCGCGCACCGAGGTTTCCGTACCATCATATGTTCTTAACTTTGCATAGGCGAGCCCTATATTCGTCAGAGAATTTTATCACTGCGGCGTAGAATATTGCAGTTTTAGGTCAGCGCCATCTCTTGACCTATAGTGGAACTAATGTAATTTTTGTTGTTGAAAAAGTGTGCCATATAGAGACATCGTTTTATTTTTCCTGTAATCACATGAACTTCTATCTCATAGAATAATTTCAGATTTTTCTTTATGCAAACTTCGGAGATAAGGGTATTTTTTTACATTTTTCATCGTTAATATTTAAATAGTGATTTAAAAATATTTTGGAAGACTGAAATAGTGGTGCATTCGTGAACTACGTCCTACTTGGAATAGTTACATGGGACTCCGCTACTAAGTTAGCCTAACCTTAAGACTTATTGTATTTTTTTTGGTCTAGAGGACACCTTAACCCCTCCTTCGTCCCTTCTGGGAAAAGACTGTGTGGATTCGTCCTATTTAAATAAACATTCGTGTAAGTCGTGGAATTAATAAATCCGTGCCTTCAACAACTGGACTTCTTTGTGCCGGCAACGGTGACCACATCCTTTACAAGCCTAATGATAGTTTGGCTTGCGTTATTGAAACTTTCTGTGGTACTTGATAATCTTAGTTCTAAATCGTAATTATTTATGAGACAATCAAGATAATCATCATTTCAGCCACAACACAGCATAAGCACAATATGCCGAGACGTTCCCACTTCTGGGACATATAGGCCTCCTCTCTGTGAGAGGACGTGGGTGCTAATCTACCACGAGGGACCAGTGTGGGTTGGCGGATATCATATGACTTTAAAATTTTAGTTCTAGAACATGCCAGTTTCTTCACGATGATTTCCTTCACCGTTTTGAGAGCAGTGATGATGATGAAATTAAATACCTACACAAAGTAAACTGGGTTCGAACTCACGACCGACAACTTGTAAGTCGGGGTTGATACCACTGGACCACAACACGTCTACTGCTTGGTATAGGACTCTCCCAAGCGAACGCTTGAATTTAATTAAAATATCCTCCCCGACCGATTTCGGTCATGGTGGCCAATCTCAACGGAGATTAGCCAGGTACGCAGGAGATATTATAGTGCACAAGTGTGCGCGCAGACACAGGTGCACTCCCTCTTCCCTCACTCTCATAGTCCGATGGGACGGCAATCCATCACGACCGGAGAGAGATCAGGCGCAGGACTAACGGCTTCCAAACTCCATGCTGTTACTAAGAAATTCCTAATGGAAAAACTCAATGACACTTTGCCCGACTTGGGAATCGAACCCCCACGCTCAGCAGTCGCGCTTGCGACCACGAGACCAACGGGGCAGGCGGGGTAAATTAAATATAATCAATAGAAAGCTTGCATAAACAGCTGTATATCTAAAACGTGCCCTACTTACAAACCCCGCCGTTGGACCCTTAGCACAAGAATAATAATTACATTTATCAAGCTGTCTACAAACGAGACTACGTGACATTGAGACCTTTAAATTCCGCCATTTTGGAAGTCCCCCTCGCAAGGACCAGGCGTCAGTGAAATTATCTCTTCTGTCAACGACCTGACAAGATATATAACGACATTGTACAGTAGGCCACACCTCATTGGCACCAAACCAGCGTGATCTGGCCTCTTATTGTATTGAAACTCTTTACTGAAACTCTGGGCCTGTTTATAGTCAAAGTATTACCAAGAACGTGCAGACGACTGTACCAAAAAAATGGGCGTAGTTGACGGCGAATATTTTTCCAAGAAAGCTGGGGTGCATTTTATGATAATGTAAAACTTAAAAGTAATATTAAAAGTTAGTGAGCGTGCCGTAAGTACTTAAGATAAGATTCAGACAGAAACTATGGCTAGAAAAGATAGTTTGATTTGGACTGAAGTTGAACAGGGTAAGATGTTTTAGTACCTACCTTCGAAAAGTTAGACCCTATGAGAATGAATGCTAGCACAACTTGGACCAAATATATTCTCATTATCATTTAATATCTTAACAGATGTAGAATCTACATTACAATGTAGATTGTCCAATGTAGAATGTAGGTTGTCCTTCTCATCGCTCTGGCTTTTTAAAGTCTTCTCTCTTTGTCCAGGCGGTTTTCCTTTGGAATGCGCTCCCTCAGAATATCAGGACGGTAACCAATCGGTTCACATTTAAAGTGAAAGTTCGAGAATACATACACAAGAAGTTGGCGTCGCAGAGTTGTAGATTTTCTTGTTTATCTCTCATAACTTTTTTTTATTTTATATTTTATTGTATTTATGTATTTATTCCTATATTTTTTAGTTATTTTTTTTTTTCTAATTTGTTTTCTGTTATTGCACCTAATGTGTATTGTCTCTGCATCACCCTAAGGTATACTGGAAGAAAATACCCAAGGCATTAATTCCGCCTTTGTACAGTTTTTCTTGTACATAAAGTTTTAATAAATAAAAAAACTGAAAAAAACATAGTCTACAGATGATTTATTTTTTGCTTTGGGGGACTGTCTTATGTAATTTTGACGTTCGAAAAGTGTTGATTGTCAGCCTAATTTGAATAAAGACCTTTAATATTTTTGAGCGTTTTTTTTTTCAGTTTTCAATAATATTGAAATTGGAATCAGAATAACTTTATAAACAGCCTAATGTAATTACAAATCACAATGGCACCAACATCCGTCTACTGTCAGTTCCAATTACATTAGCGAGCGCCAAATAACACGTACACTTCAAAATGCCACTTACAAGGACATATCTCTTACTTTTTAAGTCAAATGTTTCATGTCACGGTGTTTGTCGAGACGCCAGTGTAACGAATGTAGCGACGACGTCCACCAAATTGAGGGATCCCGCCTCACTGGCGCCGTGCTCCAACTTGACTCGCTTTATTTCAGGAGGGCCTTTCAGCTTTGAGTGAAAATTCTAACTATTTTGAAACTATTTAAGTTGGTTAATTGATAGAGCCTCCTGTTGCTCAACTTGACGATCGTCATTTATCTAACAACAGCGGCTGGATAAATGACTATCAGCAAGTTTATTGAAACCTGAGAAGCGATCGTCTTTTATTTCGAAAATATCCCTATATTTTCGAAATAAACATACATGTAATACAAGCAAAAGCTCAATTTAAACAAGAATAAGTTGGAGTTGGTATAAAGACCCATCACATAACCGGTACTTTTATTAAACATTGAGCATAAAATATTTATATATACTTTGGGAAAACGCAATGCAGATGATTAATTACTGATTACGGAAGCGCACAGCGCATTCAATGATACTGGGTTTGCGGGGATATTTAAAGTAAGATCATCATCATCTGCCTAGCTTTTTCCCAACTATGTTGGGGTCGGCTTCCAGTCTAATCGGATGCAGCTGAATACCAGTGTTTTACATAGAGCGACTGCCTATCTGACCTCCACAACCCAGTTACTGGGTAATACGATACCCCTTGGTAAGACTGGTTGTCAGACTTTCGGGCTTCTGACTAACCGTAACGACTGTCAAAGATCCACGAATGACAACCGGGACCAACGGCTTAACGTGCACGGAGGGATTTCGGTATGTAAAGATGGTCACCCATCCACAGACCAACCGCGGCAAGCGTAGCTTAACCTGATCGATCGACCTGTACGGCTGTTATTATTTAGCCACGGGCCCCTCATATTTAAAGTTAAAATATTACATTTAAAACTACATCTCGTGAGAAAAAAAGTTACTTTGACCTATAGAATCCCCGTAGGTAACCAGGTTCGCAGGTATGGTCAAGTACAAAAAAATATCACAATGACAGGGAGTTTAAGTCAATCTCGGCTTCTCGGTTAAGAGTCTTTAGTTAAGTTCTTTAGGTTTCTTTATGTTTAAGTTCTTTAGGTATAGGTATTTTTTCTTTGGTTCTTTACAAATCAAATTCTGATTTGGGAGAATATCTCGGAAGTCGAATTCATCTATCGTGTCAATGACACTTACCTACTAACTCTCATATTTTAACAGATCAGAGAGCCGATATAATGACGGTTTCGTAAGAGTTTATCAGTTCTTGTTAGTTACTGGTTGTCAGGGCACGCAGGATAAGATGTGAGATGGGCTATACTTCGCTTCATAGCCGAATTCGACAACCCGTCGATACGCAGTTGTTTCAAGTAAAATATTGACGTTCATTCACATCTGAGGGGCAATTCTCGTATGTTTAAGAACGTTCACAGTCTGATCTCAGTCTCAATCTGTCAAAAATACCTCTAATTTCCCTACATTTTGACTTTTTTTTGTCGCTGAGATGAGACTGCGACTAGATTTTGAACGTTTTAAATTACGAGAATTGGCCTTCAGGTCAACACTTTATCAATGAAAGACTTTAAAGCACGTTCTTATCATATCTAAGCTACTGTCAACTCAGCCTATCGTAGTACACTGCTGGACATAGGCCTCTCCCAGGCTGCACCACAACACTCTGTCCTCCGCCTTCCTCATCCAGTCTGTTCCAGCCACCTTCTTAAGGTCGTCGATCCATCTAGCTGGGGGCATCCCACACTACGCTTGCCGATACGCGGTCAGCTCTCCAGGACAGACATGGCTTACTCACTGCCCCTTTAGCTTCCTTACTCTGCAATCTATGTCGGTAACTCCAGCCCTTTCTCCAAGAAACTCTAAGCTTATTTTTCAACTCTCTTTCCGCTCCATAGCCCGCTGAACGACCTTGAATAGCATCGCTTTCACAACTTATGTACGTTTAAGAACTTCGAAGATTCGTAATCATAGACTAGATGTTTCACTATCATTCAGGAACAGTTATTTCGGAAAGTTAATTTTCATATTAACTTTCATATCTTGACTTAAGTAAGCATCCTAATTACGAGTTCCCTAGTTTGATGTTAGTATAAATTTGTGTGCAAAACCTAATCTAGAGCTCACCATTTGATATAACACAGTGAATCCTTCATCGGATAACCTACCGATTAGTATTCAGCCGGGGCGCGGTACAAATGTGCGTCGTGTTTGCACGAAATTGAGCGATCGTACGCCAACGTTTTAACTTGATTCTGTTATTTTATGAACGAGACAGTAAAATTTAAGTAAAACTGAAGCACTGATGCTTAAGTGCTTTAAAGCGTACTAAAGTATCAGCCTAATATTGTTCAGAGTATACAGCAAAAGCTCTGAAATACAGAACAACTTCGTTTTCCTATAAAAGTTCTTTTATTGGACACTAAAATAAAAGAAACAAGGACCGTCCAAAAATACACGCAACGATGTAGACAAAGTTCCACAAAAGACCTGGATGAGTGATGCAAGGGACTGGGAAATGTGGTAGAAGAATGAGGAGGCCTACTGCCAACAGTGGGTGACTTCGGGCTGAAATGATGATGAGACACTGAGATACTAAAACAATAGGTACTGTGTAGTAATATTGTAAAAATGTAATACTGAAAGACCACAAACAAATCTACACTTTGAAGCGGGCAACTAGCATCAACTTTCTAAATACCAGCATACTTCGTTAACATTAACAAGTTCCTTTAAATGACATTGAATTTGTTCAACCTTTACACGTTCGCACGTACTGCAAAGGAATGGGACATGGTCACAAGGCCCGCATGTTGGTGATTCCAAGCTGCCTCGCCAGAGACCCAAGTGGGAACACGCAACTCCAACCTGGTAAAGTGGGTTCCAACTTCAATTGTGCCCTTTATGACCCAAAACGTGTACTCAAGGTGTGACGCCGTGGGAGTAGCAAAATTTTGGGTAAACATGATATGAAATACTGTCATGTGCTAGCGACACGAAGAAGAAGAATCACTAGAGATTTTAGGTTTATTACATGATTGTGGTCTGAATCCAAGTGACATTTTCAATGCCAACCAAATTCAATTTAATAGGCCACATTGCTAGCTAACCTGGGTCTTAATGGACTGAAATTAATAATGTGACGTCAATATACAGCGAGAAAGCGTCCCTTCGTGCACGAGAATAATGCCTTCATCCTTTATTACTGTCTAAGCTAGATTTAAGTACATTATTTTATACTAACGCTGAAATCTATAAAAGTTACGAAGCATTTGCTTTGACGTAGACAAATGTTCCCGTCTCTATCTTACACTGATACATTAGACAGTTGTGCGACAGTGACAGGAATAAAGCTTAGCCTTGTTCACAACTAACATTAACGCCTGTAGTATACAGGCACTGTCGTTAATGTGAACAAGATATTTAGAAAGAAAGAAAAAGTATTTATTGCGACTCGTACAGGATCACAAACTACAATAAACATAGTCTAAAATATAATACTAAATTATATATAAAACTAGCGACCCGCCCCGGCTTCGCACGGGTGCAATACTGATACTAAGTACAGGTATTTCAAGAATGCCAGCACGCGCCGCCGCGGCCGGTACCGCAGCAACCACTATGTCCCTGCATTTTAAATCTGTAATATCTTCGAAAATATTCATTTAAATAACATGCTGTAAAGGGCCATATTGATCTATATTAAATGCACAATATATTTAAGGTACTTAATTGGATAAGGATTAAAAATGCTGTATTGCTTAAAATCGCTTCGTAAATAAGCCATCATTTCTCGTAAAAAGTAAAGGAAAAAAAATGGTTATTGTGGGTTATCCGTAAGAGATAGGCATATACCATTGTGGACTTTTTTGTAGACCTTTTTAAGGTGTAAAATACTGTAGACGTAGTACATTATTTTTACCTATCTCGTAGGGTTCAGCCAGCGTTTGAAAAGTAAGCGCAAAAAAATGTGTTTATTTACGACATTACATGCATGCGTGTATTATATATATAAACCTTCCTCTTGAATCACTTTATCTATTTAAAACCGCATCAAAATCCGTTGCGTAGTTTTAAAGATTTAAGCATACATAGGGATAGAGGGACAGAGAAAGCGACTTTGTTTTATAGTATGTAGTGATACAAAAGTAACAAAAAGAAAAATGAAACAAAAAGGTTCCTATCTCAGCATGATGCTGCGATATTTAAAAATAAATTTCACAGCGCTGGTATTCTGATAGGCTCGTATTTGGGCTGAAAATCATTACAATAATAGTTTTGTGTCCTTTGACCACGTTACGCTTCTACCCATAGTGTCGAATTTAGCCCTACGGGCTAGTGGCGTAACACATTATCAGTAGGAATGGCATTCACTTTGAAAGTTCAACAACATTCATTGCGTTATTTACGTTGCTGAGCAGACACATTTTTCGAACATATAAAGCAATGGATTGGCAACATCCTTCAAAATTATTCAGATTGTCATTGATAGTGGGTTACGCAATAATACTGATGTTCCATCGCAAAATAGTGTAATAATAAATAATATATTGTTATAAATATATATATTATTATTTATAAATAATATATTTTATAATCAATATATTATTGTTATCTTCTATCCTGACTCATGTTATATTAGACCTTTAACTTATATGTGTAGTATTAAACTGTCAGTATAAGTTGGTTAATAAATAAATAAATAGATAAAATCATCTTCATTTACGCAACTGACATATAGGATAGGAAGGACATCTACCTATTTATGAAAGAGCTAGTTTTTTTTTATAACCGACGAAAAATTTGAATGCAGACTGGTTCAGGGTTCAGGTAAGAGTTTGCGCCTCAATGTGCCTACCACCCTGCTTGTTTTTGAGATGGTTTGATCGTAAATATCACCCCATAAGGTTTTGGGGCTGTATGAAATTACTTTTTTTTACGTTTTTTTTTACAACTTTGATATGCTATAACTTAAGCTTATTCTGATGATGATTCAATAATAAACAACTGCTAGCAACGATTTTTTTCAGTACTAGCAGCGCCCCGCGGTTTCACCCGCAGAAGTGTCGATTCCGTAGAAATATCGGGATAAAAAGTATCCTACGTGTCAATCTTGGTTATAAACTATCTGTGTGCCAAATTTCATACAAATCCGTTTAGTAGTTTTTGCGTGAAGAAGTAACAAACATACTCACAAACTTTCGCCTTTATAATATTAGTGTGATTAAATTGACCGCAAAAATTAAGCAGTATCTCCCTTACCATAAGTACTTGCTAAGTAACGTTTATAGATCTCGGTCTTATTAACGTGTCAGTAATAAATAAATCCTAAATTTTGAATAATAAATGTTAACTTTTGAAGGAGCACAATTATGTAACATCATGCATAAAAAAATACACTCATTCAATGCTTTTAAAACTCAATTAGCTACAAATAACACCCTTCATACAAGCTGAATACATTGGGTTTATCATAATTGCTACCGTGACGTCTGTGAGGAACTTTATATTTATTTATTTTATGCATTGTTCTCATGTAAGTAACTTTGTGCCTGTTGTGAGAATCTTTGAATCTAAATCCATTTATTACTGTATCAGGCGACACAGGCCCATAGAAAAATACCACAACGTATATAAAAATACCATATATATAATGTGGGTACAATAGTCTTTAGTATTCAATATGGGTCTCTTGAACTAAATTAAGTGACACAGACTCCACGGCGCCTCTTTATAAACAAGTTGATTTGAATTCTTGCCAGTTTGCGTCGAAAGGATTGCCAAGATATGAGTCGTCATTTGTTTCAATACGACGTGGTTACAAGTACATATGTTCATATTTTATCGAGATTATTGTATGATTGTATATGTTTTTGTAGGCCATGATATTCAGTTATTAAAGGTCGGTTTTATAGCTAATTTAAAAAGTCTTCATTAACATTTAAAAAAGGCTTGGTTAAATGCTTGGTAAAGATTTTGAAACTTACATACTACTTACTTTATGGAAGCCTTTTACTCTAGGCAAACCGAGGCGAATCCCACGCTGGATGCGGGAGGAAATTCTCTTGCACCGATTGTGTCAGTTAACTTGTATGGCGGTGTTTAAAGTGGCGCGATGAGTTACGTGACTGCTTCATTAAAACAATCGACGCGTGAAGTCGCATCCCAGATCCCGCGTGGCATACACCTCAATGTAACTATAGCTTTATGCACTGTACCGGGCGTTGAAAAATCTTATATGAATAAACAACACTACAGGGTGAAATTGAAATCATGCGACAAATTGAAATGGGAGATTGTACTCATTATTAAGAACAACTTTTACTATGGGAGCAAACCTAAATACGCGAAAAAAAACTCGATAAAATGTAGGGAACAGCTGATTTTTTTTTCGCGATTGCAGCTTTGGTCCCATAGTAAAAGTTGTTCAAAATGATGAGTAAAATCTCTCATTTCGGTTTGTCGCATGTTTTCAATTTCATCCTGTATAAGCCGATATCAGACGTTTTACTTTTCGTTCATTTTTGTATTTTATTCTATTTTATAAACATAGAATTAATCAAATGTGAAAAAAGTAGGTACGTCTGGCGTACCCTGAATAGTCAGCTTGACTATTTTAGACCATGTCTTGAGCTATTTTATGCTTACAGCTCATACATCATAGTAGTTTATTTCCAAGCTAATCCTCAGCTCATAAAAAAATACAAACTTTGTGTTTATGCAGAAATTATGAAGTCATAAATATCAAGCTGTAGCCTGGGTACTGGCGATCGTTAAAATCTACCTACAATTTATAAATTTATGGACCATTGCAATTTAGTTCAGACTAATTTATTGCTCTTACTTGAAACTGGGAAAGTCCATTTTTTAACGACGTTTAAGTAAGTGGCAGGAATTATCTATAATAAACTTTTACTGTGTAAGTGAGCATAAGTGCTATTTTTCTGTCATTAATAGCTCAAGTTGTTTGGGAAAATTTACTAGTTATTTTGTAGAGTTTTGCATTTATTTTGTCTACATAGTAACGATAATAAATTATTGCTCATTAACTGGATTGTGGAGGTCAGATAGGCAGTCGCTGCATTTAAAATACTGGTTTTCAGGTGCATCCGGTTAGACTGGAAGCCGAATTCAACATAGTTGGGAGAAGGCTTGGCAGATTGAATAACCATGTTCAGGCTTGAATATTGAAATCTATCAAAGAACCTGTAACTTAGTTAATGTGCAAAAAGTTGGCATACTCGGATCAAAAATACCAAGGAGTTAGCCAATGAGTTGCCAATCTAAGAAACAGTTTGAAATGTCTTCTAAAAATAAAGACGTAATAACGTACCATAAAAACATTTACCTTTTACAGAAATCAAACACTTACTCGTATTCAGTGGCTTGGCTATTAAGTAGCCTAGGCAGATGATGACGATGTATTTTTTTGGTTTTCTTCTTTATTGTTCTTTTTTTTTATTGCTAAATGGACCCGCTTGATTCCAATCACGCGTGATGGAAGGCGATAGATGAGGTCTATGATGGTACGAGCGTGCCCAGAAGATGCCTGTTCACTCTTGATTTGAAGGCAGACGGGTTAATTGTGGGAGGCAATAATTGTTTTCTTTTTCCCAATAAAATTGGGGTCGGCTGTCATTCGTGGATCTTTGACAGTCGTTACGGGTATTCAGAAGCCCGATAGTCTGACTACCAGTCTTACCAAGGGGTATCGTATTACCCAGTAACTGGGTTGTGGAGGTCAGATAGGCAGTCGCTCCATGTAAAATACTGGTATTCAGCAGCATCCAACATTCCAACATAGTTGGGAAAAAGGCTAGGTAGATGATGATTGGGGTCGGCTTTCAATCTCACTAAATCTAGCTGAATACCAGTATTTTACAAAGAGCGACTGTCTGTGTGACCTCTACAACACAGTTTCTGGGTAACACGATACTTTCGGTAAGGACTGTTAAAACAAAACACGTTCTTGTAAAATAAACTAAACAATGTTGTACATTTTATAGCATTGAAATGTAAAAAGCGTGAAAAACACAACAGTCTTATCCGATAAACCACAATTGGAACACAGTCCTGCCTCACGATTTCTTATAAAACTTCAGTAAGGCCACGGCTCCTTACAACATCGGTGCATCCTGCATCGAATACGATTCGCTCCTTAAATTGGAACTCATTTATAGAAAGTGCACTGCGTTTGACATCTTCTCCAACAATTGGACTTTAGAAAATATAAAGTAACTGGCTTCCATTGTATTGTTACTTCGTTATTTTTAACACTAATGTAGTTTTGTGAGGAGCTGTTGTTCGGGTAAAAGTTTTAGTATGGGCTGATAGTAATAGTAATTTATTTCCAAGAGTTTTAGTACACGTTACATCAGTGAGATAACATCCTCTATGTCAGGGGTCCGGGGATTTTCCAGTTACATTGTGTACCTACACATACATAAATAAACATAAATATATTATAGAGGTATGAGAAATAGGGTGCAAAGATCACTCATACGCCATAGAAAAGGGAGGATCCTCCGACGAGACGGGTGTTGTGTCTGGCGGGTGACTGCCCAATGCTTCATGTCGGGCAGTTGTATACAGGATGTCCCTGGAAGTATGGATCAAATCAAATAGGGGGCGTGGGCAAAGTCATTTCCAAACTTTTTGATCCTAAGAATTTTGGTGATTTTTTTACGGTTCAAAAGTTATGAGCAACTTTTGTTATTTTCAATCACTTTGCATAGTGCTCAAAGAACAAAATCATTAAAAAAAAACTACCAGGAAATGTCAATTTAAGTTTTTTAGACAGCCCTGATAGTTTTTTTAATGATTTTTTTTCTTTGAGCACTATGCGAAACGATTGAAAAAAATTGGTCACAACTTTTGAACCGTAAAATAATTCTCAATCATCAATCATTCTCAGGATCAAAAAGTTTGGAAATGATCTTGCTCACGCCCCTATTCGATTTGATCCATACTTCCAGGGAGGATGTCCCTGGAAGTAGGTATATGCTAGTTGCGGTAAACTCTGCTTGCGAGATGCAGGATTTTGCGTGACGTCAGTTTGACGCGTTGTTCGCATGTGGCGTTGTAAATTTATTTATTTATTAAACTTACACACACTATCTTTACAGGATGACCCCAATACAATAGTGGTTTGTAAAAACACACCAAATAAATTGAAAAATAACTTACTACTAATACTTAAACATCTAAACTTTAAAAATACAAAGCAACACTAAGCTATTAAAAACCCAACCTGAAGTCAAATTACAGCATTATATGTACAGTCAGCAAAGGAGATAAGTATGCAGGGTCGTCGAATATAGTTGAAGTTTAGTAAGAAACCGATTGATATTTTCAAATAAAATTTAATTAAATTAATAGAAAACAAACAGTTCATTTATCAAATTAAATTTCATTCGAAAACATCAATCGGTTTCTTGGTAAACTTCAACTATATTCGGCGACCCTGCATACTTATCTCCTTTGCTGACTGTACCTACCTATGTAATAATTATAAAACTAAACTTTTTTTTATTGCTATAAAATCTTTACCGATATCGCTACACGTACATAAACTCACGCTTTCTTTCCATGGCTGCATGTTATGTAGAAAACTATAGAACACCACCTACCTAAGATCCTTAAATTCTCTTTTTGCTTCTTTTCGTTTATTTTATTGACGTTTTCGTATTTAATTAAAAATGACTGATGTGAATTACGCAAAACGTAAGTTGCATAACAAAATATGTTCTGAATTATGTCGAACAGAACTAAAATAAACTATTTTCATGATTAAAAACATGGCCAGAATTATGAATATTATAATAAATAGTTTATTTATCCAACAAACTAGCAAAATAAATTAACGATATAAATAATAGCGTGATCGTGTCTTGTGCACAGAATTGCTATATATTTTAAGCTGTGAGTAATTATAGTTGAAACAGCTGTGTCCCAAACTAGGCTAGAAATGCCTGAACCTTGGAAGACGATAGATTTCTCTTAATGAAACATGTCTTATAATAACTTAAAAGTAGGTTTTTACCGTTGCTTTACCGTTATCCATACTTACTATAATATTATAAATGCGAAAGAGTGTCTGTCTGTCTGTTACCTCTTTACGCTTAAACCGCTGAACCGATTTAGATGAAACTTTGTATAGAGATAGTTTGATTCCCGGGAAAGGACATAAGATAGTTTTTATCCCGATATTCCCACGGCATCGACACTTATGCGGGTAAAACCGCGGGGCGCAGTAATCAAATATTTTTTACATCTATACTTACACTATCTAATAATAAAACTAGAAACGTTTGTTTGTTTGTTTGAATGCGCTAATTTCTGGAACTGTACTGAATTTATTGTGACAGTTTACGCATCGATGTACCTGCCAGCCTGTTTATGGGTGAAGTCCGAAATATTGACGCAAATGACACAATAGTGATACAAAACGTTTTGGGATATTGACACAAAAGTTGCATAGAAATTTACACTACAGTGAAATAATAGTGACACAAAATGGTAGCAAAAAACTATAAGGTTGAGGTTACATTAGGAGTTTTATAAACGTATAGCTTATAAAAATAAAAAACTAGACAACAATACAGAACATTAATGGCAAAATAACTCGTACGCTTAGACGAAAATTAAAACAAGCAAGCAAGTTTTATTAAGTCTCCAAAATATAAAGGTTTTAACATAAAAACAACACAAAGTAATTGAAAATGTATTACGAAGCTCTGTATTTTATTTCCGCAAATTTGCGTTCAATTCGTCTTTGGATGTTTTGTGCAATGCATTCATTGCAGGCTGTATTTTGGTATATTTCATATTACGAAGCGTTACTTCAAATAGTCTGTTCTGTGTTTGTTGCTTTTGGTCCCTGTCTTTGTTCATTAAATTGTCTCCATATTTTCCTTCGTTTTTCTTTCTGTTCTTCTGTCAAAACAGCTGTCTTGGTCTTGTACAGACGCCAACACATCAAGCTATCCGAAACTGTAAAATTATCCCAATCAACTTTGAACCTTATGCTGTAACGATAAAGTAGAAAAAAAAAAAAATCATTGATTCCGATAAACCTTTCAGATACCCTAACTTTTTTATAAATGACCTACTAACAAGGCCATTACTCACAAATTATATTTACTGAAGATTTACTTACCAAAATATAATCTCTATTTCTTCAACAAATCATTCGTTAATTAATCAAATTAATTTCCGAGTCACAATCACTGCTCGTTCACGCCTCTTTAATTTCTGGAGAGTAGCCAAATGAATAAGTTAGTTGATATCTTATTAGAACAAACATTATAGACAGTTTTACGATTCGTTTTGGACTTTTAAGAGGAAAAATGGGTTTTATTTTATCCATAGAAACGCTCTCGCTTGTTTTCTGTCTGGTTAATGACCTTAAATGCAATGATTATTTACATAATAATAAATATTAACTACTTTTATCCTCATAAGTTTTTTTTAAATGATACATTATTTTTAAAAGCACTAGAGTCCTCAAAAATGCCGATTTAAACCGCTGTCAACAGAATCCTAGTATACAAATTTGACAACTATTAATTAAAAAAGAAAAACTTAAAGACACAGTATATATCCTTCTTATTCAGTTTATGAAATATCTCTTAAATTGGTCTAATATTGAAATAGGCCAAAGCCAAACCTCGAATTATTACATTTTACTTAGGCTTTTTCAAAAGTCTCTCCGACCGCATTTCCTCATAAGAAGTTGAGTTTGAATTTGAATGGGTTGGTGAAAAACTGGGTATCCTTTTTCGTTTCACAAACGGTTACCCTCCACAATTTAATAGTTCGTTTCACTTTTTAATAGCTGGCTACTGCTTCCATCGGTTTAATTTCATAGTAACCTTTCTTGTTGAGTATCCAGAATAGATATTTAGGTACGTTTCAAAATAGCAAGTCTGGGTGTCTTAATAAGTGCCTCGGTACAGTCTATTACAGCTCGCTTCTGAATTAGTGGTAATTTTTATTGATATTTTAAACAAAACAATGTCAATCAATTCAGTTTATTGCAGTCCACTGGTGTACATAGGCCTCTCCCAGGCAATGCCACTACACTCCGTTCTTCATTTTCCGCATCCAGAAAAAAAATCAACCATAATAAATCTGGGACAGACGTCCCAGCCATTTTCTTAAGGTCGTCGGTCCATCTAGCAGGGGGCGTCCCACACTACGCTTGGCGATACTCGACCTCCTTCTCCCCAGGACAGACATGGCCAGCCCACTGCCACTTCAACTTGCTTACTCTGCAAGCTATGTCAAAAAAATATGTGTTGAGTCTGAAAAGAGGGAATTAGATTTATTATAATACAGCATCTTCAACGCTTTGCACATAAGATAAAAATTGTATTTCTTGAACCCGCTCAGTGTACAACCCTTATACTCGTAAGTTTTATGCAAGATGCTTACAGATTCAAAAGGAAAGCAAGTTAGGAATTCAGTAAGACAAACAGAAAATATTTAATAAGCCTCTGCAAATGTGGGGCAGCGGGATTGTCCGAAACGGTTACCGCTACCCCGGAACACAAAGGGCTAAGGTTGGAACACGGGTGGGTTTTAGTCAGTAAGAGTCTGACACTCCCTTCTGCTCCACCCAGAGCGGGAGGGGTCATTGGATGATTTCCCATCCACAAAAAAAAAAAAAGCCTCTGCAAATGTGTAGGTATGAGGGGTTTAGAAATGTTTCGTTAAAGAAGACTCAACAATTTGGTAGATTCCTCTATTTGATTAAAAAGTCATTTTGTGTACCGATATGATTTTTTGAGTTCAAAAAAACATATTATTAAAATTTAGTCTCCATATTCATTTTTTTTTTATTATCAATGGATTCATCTGCCTAAATACATAGACCAGGTACTTACTCATACTTTTCAGAATCCGCGAATAAAAAACCTACTTTTTTATTACGACGACGATGACAACTTACGTGCCTCATGATACGGATGATGGACGAAACCATTTTTTGCCTAATCGAATAAAAAGACCAAGTAATATCACGGATATGGAAAATTACTATACTTTTATCGAACGAATGATCCGGCGATGAAATGAAAAACCATACAAATAGAATAGAAAAATTCCGGGAAAAAGTTTACACGTAAAATGAATAGAATTATAAGCATTACATTTTGCACGGCAGCCATGTTAGTTTTTTTCACATTCCTTCAGCCCCCGTGAACTGTTCTGGAAACTCGGCGTTCACTTTTTACGTTCACGTTTGACTTTCTAAAATTGTTTCACGGGCTTTCACGTTTGATGAATGGTAAAAGTTTTAAATTGTAATAAGATGGATGCAACTGAAATCTGAAAATCTTAAAGTTCAGGTGTTTGCAAGGTGGTGCTTAGTGATATTAGATCTTACGTTTTATTCATTTAGGTTTACGTCAAAAATCTCGCATGGACTCGGAACAAAAATAGTCCTCCAGGCCATATTCCCCACGGGAATACCCACCCCCACGGGCCACACGTCCCAGCCGCCGCGGGGAAACGCCCCGGGCGTCGGGAGCCGCGTGACGACTCCCGGCCACCGTAGGCACGGGCCTGCGGGCGGAGAGTAATGGGTAACTCTCCGTCCTATCAGGACCAGGCCCGTGCCGAACGGCGCGTACGTGTTCCACGCGCGCCTCAAAGAGATGTCAGCATTAAGGAAGGGGCCCGTAAGGGCCGAAGCCTGCCGGGGTAGCGGGATTGTCCGAAAGGGTTACCGCTACCCCGGAACACAAAGGGCTAAGGAAGGAACACGGCTGGGTTTTAGTCAGTAAAAGTCTGACATTCCCTTCTGCTCCACCCTGAGCGGGAGGGGTCATTTGATGATTTCCCATCCACAAAAAAAAGGCCATATTTTGGCCATGGAGGCCAATCCCTATGGAGACTAGATTTTGGCGCAGGAGATATTATAATGCACAAGTGTGTGCGCAGACACCGTCCGATCAGGACCAGGCCAGTGCCGGACGGTGCGTACGTGTTCCACGCGCGCCTCAAAGAGATGTCAGCTTTAGGAAAGGGGGCCCCTTTCCAGCAAGGGCCGAAGCCTGCCGGGGCAGTGGGATTGTCCGAAAGGGTTACCGCTGCCCCGGAACATAAAGGGCTAAGAAAGGAACACGGATGGGTTTTAGTCAGTAAGAGTCTGACATTCCCTTCTGCTCCACCCTGAGCGGGGGGGGGGGGGGGGGGTCATTTGATGATTTCCCATCCACAAAAAAAAGGCTATTGACACTTTGCTCGATCTAGGAATCGAACTCATGACCTCACGCTCAGCAGTTACGTCTGCAACCACGAGACCAACGGGGCAGTCGAACCAACTATCTGTGGATACCAACTACGTGTGTGTTAAGGAAATATTATTTGTATCGCGAATGTTTACTTGTGAAATTGGCTGAAAAGTTTTAACAACTTATTGGCCTGAACCACAGATATAGATACACCTAAATAACGCAAGAGCAACTACTTCGCGTGCCGAAAATCGCACCAACTTACGTTAAAAAATCGTAAGCCGCCACTTTCGCGCTTAGTCCTGTATACTGCTGGCTGGGTGAGCGTGAGTGAGAAAGAGCTCTTGTGACATCATAGAAGGTAGTCAAAAATGGCACGCTTGGTTTTCATACAGATCTTAATACCTGCGTTATCTAGGTCTATCTATATCTGTGGCCTGAACAGTGATGCTGAAAAGTTTGTTTATTTGGTTGAACGCGCTAGTCTCAGGAACTACTGGTTCGAATTTAAAAAAATATTTTTGTGTTGGATAGTCCATTTATCGAGGAAGGCTATGGGTTATATAAAATCTCACTTAAATCAATAGTAGCGGAGCATCAATGAAAAATGTTGTAAAAACGGGAAACATTATTCCTTTTGAGACCTTCCGTTGCGAACGCTGCGTAAACAGTTACAGGTACGCAAAAATGATGTATGACTGAATTGTTTCTCTTTAAAATTTCTCAAAAAAAGTCCGCGACAGCATATGTTGGTCTTTTAAGGTTGACTCACTGTAACCTTTTTCATGGTAATCAAATTTGTTCTAAAATAATGCATTATTTGCGAAGATGTTTTTATAAACATGATATTAATCCTTAACCAAATAAATACGTTAATCATCAAAATTATTAAGTATTTAATTTTGAACGATCTTAGGAGTTATCATAGTTTAAAAAAAACTCCGCAAGGCGGCCTACATAATATTACCCAAATAATAAGCTTTGAATGTCAGAATGGTTTTCTAGTTATTTACTGTGTTTATATGTATATGTATGTTCTTAGGAAGGTTTGCAATGAAGTAAAGCACAGTTAAGACAAGTAAGGCATTTATTTCAATTTAACTTGTCAATAATTAATCAGAAAGCTAGTTGTCCGTTCCAATTCTAGGTCACCAAGGAGAAGAAGGACAAGAAACTCCTTGGAAACAGCTTTCAAGTAATCTATCAACATTTCTCACATTATAGCAGCATAATAACAGCAGCTAGGAATATTCCATTATACATTTGCAACATTAGCAATATTGGCTATATTATAACATATACAGAACTCCATAGCTATCAACAATAATCAAGATAATAATATCAATTAACTTACTTGAAACTATGTGTCGATATATTCCACAACGTCACTAGTACTAATCAACTGAACATTTGTAGGCCGGAGCTCCGTTCTGGTCGATGTCTCGAACCAGAATGCCCTCTGCCATTTTTTTTATTTTATTTTTTTAAATGGCGTCTCGCAGTTCAACCTGTCGACTGCTTAACCGGGCTTTCTTGTGGATGCCTAAGTTGAGGCCTCCAACCAGGGCTTAAAAACTAAGCGACTACGCGCTAAGGGGGCCCGTGGGGTTCGGACCTCGGCTTAGGGCGTTACTGGAAGAGGGCAGCAAGGCACAGGCTGGATCGGAATTATTTAGGGACGAATTTAAAACTACAGGCTCAGCGGCGCGCGCTGGCTCGAGCGAGGGTCGGGGTGGATGCCCCCTGCCACTCGGAGCTCCCCCTTATATAGTCGCGAACAAACAACTTTGAAGTTTCTATCTACCGTCATCTAAAATATCAACGACATAAATGATGGATATCTGTTTGGAATGTCTTCTATGTTTTGATACATTATTCCTTAATCTTTAATTCTTTCATTATTTTAGTATGTCTGTAAAAGACTAGCTTTTACAGACATACTAAAATAATGAAAGAATTATTGAATAATGTAAATCAGGTATTACATACTTGTGACAAGTTTGAGTTACAAGTTTGGTTATGCAAGACATTACTATTTCATCAAGTTTTAACGGTAGAAGGAATACCTACGATAACAGTAACAATATCTATAATTAGGATAATCTATCACACTCGTGTAACAAGAGCTCTTCCTACTTATCTCGTGCCCTAAACTTTAGGAGGCTCGTCTTCATGTTTAAAAGCCTACGACGTGTTGCAGATGCAAAGATTTTTTCACTCTGTCGATCTGTACTAAGTTATTGCATTTATGTTTGGGGTGGTGCCCCTAAATCGATCATGATTAAAGTCGAGCGAGCACAAGGAGCAGTGCTTAAAGTAGGCAAAGCTTTACCGTTTTTACATACTACCTCTGAACTCTACGATAAGTGCAAGGTTCTAATTGTTCGACAACTGTTTATCGTTATAACAATCTTGCGTAAACATTCTTCGTTGAATTACAACTCATCTTTGCACGCTCATAAGCGCATTAAAACAAGTTTTCCAGTCAACCGTGTAAAAGTTTTAAGTATTTTACGTGAAGTGACTGTCTATCTGATCTCTACAACTCAGTTAGGTACTGGGTAACACTTTTCCCCTTGGCAAAACTATTCGTCAGTCTTTTGGCTTTCAAAGATCTACGAATGATATCTGGGACCACGGCGTAGCCTGCGTCACAAAAATAACCATTCTTGTCGTTTCCCGAAAAATTAGACCAATACCTTTAATTTTGTCTTTTCTTTCGTAGGAGATCAACTACGACTCCCCCCGCGGAGGGGTGTCAGTCATCACAGAGAAGGGGGAGACCACCACGTCGCACCTGCTGGTCCAGAGGGCTAAAGCCCCTGACTCCGGCAGGTACACCTGTGCCCCAGCTAATGCTAACCCAAGATCTGTACTCGTCCATGTTTTGAGCGGTAAGTTGAATTTTAGGTTTTTAAACTGTTCTTATTTTAGGTTCTACCTGAATTTATTACCTACTACGTTTTGTAACATTTTTGGATATGATATATGGTAAAACGATGATTAAGTATAACTCATCTCTCTCATAACGAAACAATATTATAGCAGTAGTAAATAATTTGACAGTTCAGTCATTTTATTGTGTGACTTAATTTGTCGAGGTCCTCTCGACAAACCGGATTAATAATTAACATTGTCATAAATCCTTCTCATTTCTGATATATATTCCTGAAAGTCATTGTCTGCAATGGAAACCAACATATTTTATATTGTTATGGCTTTCAAGGTCTCTCGGCTTACAATACTTGCAATAGATATCAATATACTTACAAATCTCTTCTCTCCTCAGGTGAGCACCCAGCTGCTATGCAGCATGGTGGCCAGCTCCGTCTCCAGTACCCACTGTCAGCAGCGCTGCTTAGCGTCATAGTCACCCTTATGGGCTGCTAGTATCAATAGCTTCACAGTTTTGTATTATATAACTTGAATGATTACGATTGTAGCATCAGCTCCATCTGTTCCCATTCGTCGTAGACACTCCATTTACAGAATAGTGAGTAAATGGAGTGTCTACGACCAACCCCATTTATATTCTTGGTGACGCATGATGTGATTCCTTTCTGTGATCATCCGTGCTGCCATTCAGCAACTTGGTAGGGGTTGGTTTCCAGTCTATCCAGATCCAAATGGAGCATCCACTATCTTTCAAAACCTAATGACTAATATTTCAAGATTAGATGATCTTGTTATTGAGTTTATTATCAATGGCAGCTGAACCTCTTTTGCGATGTGTTAGAGCCATACCTCACCGAGACACCATGGCGGCGTAGTCAGGTCACGTCACCAAAAAAATGTTTGGTTGGCTGCGTAACCAAGCGGTCGCCAGTTGAGCCAATCACTATTATAGCTGTGTACTGTTTAGATGGTAGCGTGACCTGGCGATGTCACCATAGCGTCCTGGTGAGGTATAGCTTTTAAACTTCATTTGCTCTCTACTCCGTATACAGTACGCGGCCGTTTATATGGCACATCGACTTAAAAATTTGATTTTGTAGAACGTCGTCTCTTTCACCCCTACCATACCATACCACCACCCCTACCATACCATACCACCACCACCACCACCTGTCATACCTATGTGTCAGCCTTTTCTAAATCTCGATGTGTCACATTAACGCCTGGGTATTGTAGATTAATTTTTGGAAATATAAATTGTAAGGTCCTTTGGTCATCTTCAAGTTCATTGGACGGTAGTACAACGTGAACATTTTGTATAATATACTTAAAAAGTATGATGGCTATTGTTATATAAATATTATTATGTATAATATCATTGATTGTACCAATCTTCTCATCTGTAAGTTCATGAGCTTAGATAAGTTCGTCATCTAAAACTTTATAGGAAATTGCTAACTTGATACTTATAAATAACTTGTCAGTTTTGTATCATACATAAGTCAAATACGAAGAGAAAAAGGGAGTATGGCTGGACCTGATTTTCTTAACAACGAGATATTTCAATAACTTCGAAATGTCGTGCTATTTATCAAGAGAATATGTTGTATACACATTGAACCTACTAACATTATGATCTTATCTAATTTGACGATTGCTACATACAATCAACGTATTCCACAAAACTATATCAACCATAAACCAGCTTTGAGTAAATAATAGAATCTAACAGACAACCCGATTACGCAACGGTACATCAGATTATTTTTTCATAAGCCCCAGAATTCCCCCAATAATCTCACTGTATTCTTGTCAGGTCCCCCAAACGAGGCTGATTCATAAATAATAATCAATTGACGTTGTTACCCACGTTAGAAACGTCAAACGCGAATACATATAACATGAGACGTAATATTCTTCTCAAGACCAGATAAGTGACATTCGGATTAGTGCGCAAACTATATCAGGGGTCGTGACATAAGATTGATAGAAGTTTTGGTCCAAGTGGTACACTAGAGCTGTTTACGATGGTCATCATCTGAATTCCAAAAATATCTTGGGATCGGCTTCCAGTCTTATCTAATTTAACTTAATACCTACCAATATTTTACTTGGAACGACTGCTTATCTGACCTCCAAAAACCAGTTACTGGGTAACACTGATCAGTTGGCTTTAATAGCAGCATATACATCTTTGCTATTTCAAGTTTCCTTCAGAAACATGGCTTTTGTGATGAATTTCAAGTGAATGATCTCCCAATTATGAAATAAACAGTTTTAATTACAAAAACTAACGAACCAATAGAAAATGGCCTACAATTATAGCTTCAGTATCAACACCACGAGAACTTGTCCTAACAAAGTCAATAGATATTACAGTTCAGAAATTGGAATTCCTCTAAGTGCGTGATTGAGTAAATTGCTAGTGACGTAATCAATGACGTGGCGTTGGGTGCGTCCTATAAAACCTATGGCAGCCAAGTAAGGAAAATACACTGAGTTTCCGTATTAATTAAGGAAAATGAGGTGTGTTTTCTGGAGTAGTAAATCATGGGCTGGACACTAATTTGGTCAGATTTGTCATGCTGTCACACGAGAATTTATAAAACGTGGCTGGCATTATATTTATAATTATGTATGTCACAAAATTACGTCCAATATTGAATTTAGCTATTTCTTGTATACGATCTCAACGAACCTTAATCATTATAATTATGTATATCAATTTAATAAAGAAACTGATGATTTCCTACTAAACTAGAAAAAAAAAAACAAAAATCTTTGGAGTCGGAGGACCCCTCACAAGAACGAAGTTCAAAAAAAAAATTAAATATTCCGCCGGCCGCTACGAATGTTTAATATATTTTTTTTAAGATATGTTTTTTTAATATGGATTAGATTTGCATTTTGACTTCAACATTGGCTTCAGCCCCTTCGAAAAACATGAAAACGATACCCATGACGAAAACTTAGAAATTTTTTGCAGCCGACATCTTAGATTTTTGTAAAATGGGAGAAATCGTCACGTAACAAAAAAACGTTATAAGTCTTCTTGGATTTTTATTTTGACTCAACTATCGGCTTCAGCGCCCTCGTAAGTCATGAAAACGACACCCATTAAGATTTTTTATTTTAATTTTTGCAGCCGCCATCTTGGATTTTCATTTTAACCTCACTATCGGCTTCAGCACTCTCTAAACCCATGAAAACGATACCCATGACGAAAAATTCGAAAATTTTCACACTCGCCAATAAAAAGTTTTTGTTACATATAATAGAAAAAGTCCGAGAGAGAGAGAATAGTTTGTTATATGTAATAGAAGTTTGTATTACATTATATATACATATATATTTTTCCATATATATTTATAATAGAAGTACTCGGAGAGAGAGAGATAGTTTTCATGGTTTTCGAGAGTGCTGAAGTCGAAGCCAAAATAAAAACCCAAGATGGCGCGTAACACTTTTTCGTTACGTGGCGATTTCTCTCATTTTACTCCTACCGAAAGTTCTATTAAAGAATTTCGTTCCAATAAGTCAACTAATTTCTAGCTTGTTCAATTAAGCGTCGTTCAAAGGGAAAATGCCGTACACGAAATAAATTATACTAGTTTTCCGATTGCTAAATACAGAGATGCAATAATCGACAAGATGTCGGAAACTATCAGTGGACGAGTTCATAAATATACTCCTTGTTATTAGGATCTTTTCGTCGAAGGCTGTATCTGCTGTAATATTATTGTGACACACAAGGAAAAGGAAATAACACACCATAATAATACTTTAATAATTCTAAAATATTTTGATCTTAGTTAATATTTAACTATGATTATTTTGTAACATAACCTTAATAGTTAGTAGGACGGCATCCTAAGAACTTTTAAAAACTTCCGCTGTCTCAGCTTTGTAAGACTATAACGTTTTGTTAGCATCTTTCTTATAAGTTAAGCTGGCCGTTTAAAGTTTTATCATATCAAAGTTTTATTACTTTCCCTTGCGACCGGAGCAACAAACATGTTTGTCGATCATTCGACAAACATACAAATATATGCCTATGAATAACATAAAATAGTCATCTATTTTATGTTATTTAAAGGCATACATTTACGACTTTTGTTCAAATTGTCCCTTTCAACGTACTTTTAACATCCATAGCTTTCAAGTTTTTGATAAAATAAGAATATCACAAACTAAGGACATGTAAAAAAACGTAATATCATTGTAATCTTCATTATAAGAGTAATAGGCGGAAAATAAAAATTATTCGCGCAAAATGGCATTCACTTACTTCTTCTCGGATACTAATAACACTAAAATGATGTCAACTAAAAGAAAACATCCAATCAGCGTTAAAAAGAAAAAAATGAGAAAGCAATCCAACTTGAAAATTGTGTGTAAAGAAATAATTTATTCAAGAGTTTCACTTGAAGACACGTCGTTCCAAGACAAGTCACTTCAAAGCGTACATCTTAATTTATCACTGAAGGGTAAAACAGCTTTGTAATAAATTATTTGTTAAACAACCCTTGACGTGTACCAAGTACTAATAGATTGTCCGTGTTAATTAATTCTGAGTTGGCTTTTGACTCTCTTTGCTGAACATAAAGTCGAAGAAGTACATTCTATGTGTATTTAAGCTGGGCACTTAAGTTACAACTTAACACAGACTCAGTAAGGTAATTAGTTAGGTAACAAACCTAACTTAGTTTTGGATAAATGAAGGCCATAGTCCGAATTGACCTATATGTGTCCCGCAGGGACTTTACTTCGGCCCTACAATATTTGGTTAAAATTATGAACGTCTTTTGACCTTGCTGTGCTTGTTGAACTTGTGTGAAATTACTCAACGAGTTCATATGACTATTGGATAATTTTATACCAAGAATTGACACATCTGCTGGCTTAATTAAAACAAATCAATGTCTAGGACAGATCGTTTGAATGTATTATAATTTTACAATGATTGGTTGACTGTTATGCGTTCTCAAACGCAATGTACATAAACTGTTATAAAATAAAAAGATATGTAAGTCCATATGAATGTAGTTATTGTTAAAAGAAGTTTGCTGCATTATTTATTGATAAATAATAAGTACACCATTCATAATCTTTGACTTCATCGAATCACTATAATTTTCACTAATTTCATGAATTAAAAATTCAATACGATTGCCGAAAGGATAACAAAATGACATTAAAAAATAATGCACCAAACTTATTAATATAAAAATACCATTTGTAAATAAGTATTGATAAAGTAGCTATATAAAAGCAACTAGTTTCTTTTTGTTTATTTCAAGCATTTATTATAACTACTAACTTAGTACCTATGTTAAAATTTGATGAAAAAATGGATACTTATAAATAAATTAATACTTTTAAAAGGTATGAAATATTAGTAATAACATTAATATAACGATTTAGCTTAAGTCTAATAAGTCATCTAAATTGATGACTTAGGTCATAAAGCTAATTTAAGTTTTATGGATATTGATTTTTTTTATAGTCTATCGATGTAATACGGTTGTGTAAATACAGTATGATATAAGAAGTTATTTAAGAAAATAAATCTATTGATCGTCGAGTTTATTTTGTTTTATTTACTGATAATAGTCCTCTGGACCGTATTTCGGCCTTGGCGGCCAATCTCAACGGAGAGTAGCCTCCAGTGCTGGAGATATTATAGTGCATAAGTGGGAGCGCAGACACAGGTGCACTCCCTCTTCCCTAACTCCGATAGTCCGATGGGACGGCACGCAATCCAACACGACTAGAGAGAAATGAGGCGTAGGACCAACGGCTTGACGTGCTTTCCGAGACACGGAGTATCATACCACCAAATTCCAACGACCTACTACTCAATAAACAAAATAAAGCAGATGAAAAAAGTGTGTTACAACAAACAATATTGGTCATATGAGCCGTTTTATAGATCCTGGTGGTGATCGGTGTAAGTTGATGATGGGAAAATAAGACATTTAGATCACACAACATGAAAATCCCAACCTGCGTAGCTGTCACGTAGAAACTTCAATCAATTCATGCGTGAGACATGTACGTGAGCTGCGTGTATGAAATGCCTTGCCATGCTACAAGACTTTATTGCCCTATAAATAAAAAAATAAATGCATATGTAATTACTATTTATAACTTACTACTTCATATCCAGGAATTCGTAGGACAACCGGTATCATGCGATTTAAAGATTAGAAACGAGTTGAAAACCGTGCCTAGAATGGTTGATATATTCCAATTGTACCTCAAAAAATGAAGTTATTTATTCAAATAAGGCTGAGAATCAGCACTTTTCGAACGTCAAAATTACATAAGACAGTCCCACAAAATTACATAAGACAGTCCCACAAAATTACATAAGACAGTCCCACAAAATTACATAAGACAGTCCCACAAAATTACATAAAACAGTCCCACAAAATTACATAAGACAGTCCCACAAAATTACATAAGACAGTCCCACAAAATTACGTAAGACAGTCCCACAAAATTACATAAGACAGTCCCACAAAATTACATAAGACAGTCCCACAAAATTACATAAGACAGTCCCACAAAATTACATAAGATAGTCCCACAAAATTACATAAGACAGTCCCACAAAATTACATAAGACAGTCCCACAAAATTACATAAGACAGTCCCACAAAATTACATAAGACAGTCCCACAAAATTACATAAGACAGTCCCACAAAACGTGCTTTCGCTGGGAAGAAGAAGCAACCTATGTATTTAATTATTGTAACACCTCACCCAATTTATTCATATGCTTATTCAGAAATCTTAAATTAAATCTAAGACTAAAATATATAGAATCTAAGACTAATATATATATATATATATATATATATTACTAGCTGACCCCGCAAACGTCGTTTTGCAAAAAAAAATAGATAGTAGCCAATTCTCAGACCTACCCGATATGCATACAAAATTTCATACAAATCGGTCCAGCCGTTTCGCAGGAGTTTAACCACAAACACCGCGATACGAGAATTTTATATATTAGATTAGAAGATGTACAGACGCCATCACATTAAGCTACCCGAAACTGTAAAATTTTTCCAATCAACTTTGAACCTTATGCTTTAGCGATAAAGTTGAAAATCTATTAAAGAAATTTGAAAGGCTGGCAGGGTTACCAAGTTGGATGGAAATGCTGATTCTTTGACCTAAAATTAGCCCAGCCCTCTGGATTCGATGCGCAATGAGATCTCTTTTTTTTCCTTTACATACTTGTATGTGGTTGATATTGAAAGACAAATTAATATCAACCAACACTGAAAACCTAGTCTAGACAAACCAGGAGAGCTTGCCTTAATCCACTACTTTGACTACTATAATAAGTCGTATGGCACGCATCAAGAGCTCGTGACCAAATGTGGATTGGGAGCTCCGTTTGAGTTTGAAACTAGTCAATCAACTAGTCGTTTAAGAGCCTATACTACCTCAGCTAAAATTCACTCTTGATCTCGTTCGCACGATACTGTTCGCGGACTGAGTGAGAGTGAGACAGAGTGCGGTGCTAGGCGGCAGGCAGCGCCAATAGTTTAGGTATTTGCTTTTTACGGTGAAAATAATGGTAATTAAAAAAAATCAAAAACATAAGACCTGCTTTATAGTTAGTTCAGTTAGTATGCAAAGTTTCATGATCTAATTTGAAGTATTTTTTGAATACCAGCGGTTTATTGTTCGGTTTGGAGGTAATTTTGATTTTTTTTTCTGTCGAAAAAATTTTATGCAATCGTGTTTTGGTCAAACATAGGACTTAACATTAATCCTCAACTTTACCATATATTTATTTCAATTAATGCTGCAGTATCTTCGACATAACAGAGGATCATGTTAAGCCATTTGAGGTAGTATAGGCTCTTAAGTGTCATAAGATTTAGCGCTATTTTGGTACTCAGCCTAAGTAACAAAATAATAATAATAATAATAATTTTATTGACATAAAAGTATTTTACATTAATATTTGGAAACCCTGACTCCTGCGCTAGGTTGTAACCTGTGTTACAGGAATCAGTGTCTTCTCCCAGTAGTCTTACACAGGTTTTATGCAATAAAATCTAAACAATCCTAAATTATACAATATATGCTTGAGGCGTATGTTTGAGTGTAGGTGTGTGTGTGAATGAGTGTGGGTGAGTGTGTGTTGTGTAGTGTAATGATGTGGATGTGTGTGTGTGTTTATCGTGCATGTTTATAATGGGGCCTGCCAATTGCATGGTTTATGTAATTATTTTTTCTGTCTGTACGTAATCCAGTGTTTGTAGCCAGCTGTTTATTTTCTTTTTAATTTCATTTTTAGTGAATGGGTTAATATGTAGGGCATTGTTTATTTTATTGTAGATATGCGTTGCAAGAAAAAGATGTTGCCGTCTAGCTGAGGCAGTCTTACATTTGACGTATTTACAAACGTTAGTGATTGTGCGTTAAACTTTGTAGCTGTTGCTTATCGGTGTTATTAGGTGTTGCTTCAATGTGATATTGAGAATATACAGGGTGGAATCGAAGTCATGGGCATTATTTTAACCTAAGGCACTACTCACGATACTGATTGCATTAGGGCTATTAATACGCAAATCAAAAATATTATTAATGCAAGTAAGGAAAACCTTAAAAATGTAGTAAGTCAAATTGCACAAGGCTTATTATTGCAAATAAACACTTAAAGTAATTAAAACAAAATACTTCGTTAACGCCAATAATTGTTGAAATATCAAAATCTTAAAGCGCAGTACAGCGCAAAGCGAAATGTAAACAAACATCACCTGCGCGCGCGCGGGTTTTTCCTTAAAGTAATAATAACAATGGGCTACAAGACATTCCGTCCGGCGGGATTCCCTGAACTCTCTCCGTCCCACTCCCTCACTCGCAAAAATACGAATATCACCCCCGCGCGGGGTATGCTTCCCGCCGCAACACGAAGTCACGAACCCGGAACCAGTGTCATAACGACTGCGCAGGTGCATTGACGCGTAATTGATTTATTGATCCCGTGACGTAATCGCCGTACTCGCCGCTCGCGGCATACGGTGCTTGGATTGCAGTGTATTAAGTGTTAGTGTAGTAGTTGTGTGTTGTGTGTGTGTTTGTGTACACGATGCCTCGACCGCGTAATGTGCAGGCTAGGTACACCAACCAACAATACCCACAAATGGTTGTAATTTACGATCGCGCAAGAAATTTAGTATGAACTCGTGAAATGTTCCATCGGCGCTACCCGAACGACCCTATTCCTTCACGGGGTCTCATTCCACCAGAACCACTCAGAACCTGTTGGATTTTTCGTCTTTTCACGTGCCAGCACATGCACAAGCTCGTGGAAGAGCACCCGTTTACCCTCTGTCACTTTACCGACAAATAAGGTTTTTTCAAAACAATCCACAAGCTAGGTACGTAAATGTTTTTTTTTAATGTATGTTAGTTGACGTAGTTTTGACCGTCCTAAGCCGGCAAAGTACGAAGGGAAAATTGGAATTTATTATGAATCAATTCATTGGCAACTTACGAATGTCACGTGAGTCGGGCGGGGTCAAAGAATTCACGCCCAATGACGCGCGTACGGCGTAGTGTACCTACGCATTTGCTATCGAGAAGCGCAACTAATTTGATACTTTGTATGACTTACTACATTTTAAGGTTTTCCATACTTGCATTAATAATATTTTTGATTTGCGTAATAGTAGCCCTAATGCAATTAGTATCATAAGTAGTACCTTAGGTTAAAATAATGCCCATGATATCAAATGCACCCTGTATAGCTGTCGAACAGTGAGCACTGTACAGTTTTGGTACAACGATGTAGTCGGGAACCGATACGGTTTGGAAGTCATGACTTTGAGCAGTGATCTTTGAGCTCTCTCTAGGTGTATCATAATTGTTTTACAGGCTCCTCCCCACACCGTGATACAGTAACCAATTATCGACTGGGCTAGAGAAAAGTATAAAGTGCGAAGAAGGTTGAGATCAGCCACATGTCGGAGTTTCTTAAAGGCCCAAATAAGTTTTCTAACTCGAGAGGCAGTTAGTTCGACTTGGGGCCGCCAACTTACACACATCAAAAGTGTCTAGGGATCAAGCATTTTTATGCGGATTTCTTGAGATTGAGATGTGGCTTTGTAATAAATTTATGATTTTATAAATTTATATGGATCCTTTTTGGTGCATTTCATAATTTGAATCAGGAACTGTGAATCAAATTCGAGTAAAAGATGAAAATCAGCTGTCAATATTTTCCCTATAAAAACATACAACGCATTGAAGACATTATTAGTGCTACTGTTTCCCTACTACTGATTAAAACCAACGTTATTATGGAGCGGCGACGTCATTTAAGCAGGGAAGAAATGCTCAGAGCCGTGGGAATGATAGAAGCTGGTTCCCGGCAACGTACTGTGGCTTTAGCTCTGAATACAAGTCACAGTGTTATCAGTCGACTTTGGACACGTTACCGAAGCACTGGTACCGTGGCTGAGCGCCATGGAGGACGGTATCGCTGCACCACACGGAGACAAGACCGATACATTCAAATTTTAACTCGAAGAGCTCCAACAATAACCGCCATGATGTTAGCCGTGAGGCTTCATCACTCTTCAGGGAACTTAATTAGCGACCAAACAGTCAGAAACCGCTTGCATGAAGTGAACCTTCATTCCCGAAGACCGCTACGGGTACCACCTATAGCAATGCACAATCGTAGGATTCGATATCAATGGGCTCTTGAACACAGAAATTGGGCAGAAGAACAATGGCGTTTCGTGTGCTTTTCTGATGAGTCTCGTTTTGGTATGAGACCGGATACAAGACGTATACGACACTGGAGAACCCCTGGACGCCAACAGCGATTAAAATCCTGCCAGGAAGTCCATCCTTATAGTGGTGGAACCATCATGGTATGGGCGGGTATTTGGATCGGCGGAAGAACTGAGTTGATTTGGATCAGAGGCAACCTCAACGCTCAATGCTGAGACGATTGTATCAGACGTCATCGTTCCTCTACAAGTGCAAATCGGTCCCTTATTTCAGTTAATGCATGATAATGCACGACCGCACACCGCAAGAGTTGTAAGACAGACTCTCGCCGCAGCTAACATCAATGTCCTGCCCTGGCCTGCTCAGTCGCCAGACTTGAACCCGATTGAGCATGCATGGGATATGCTACAGAGAAGAGCTCTGCCGAATATGGAGGGTATCCAGTCGCAAGAAGACCTTTTTTTGTTGTTGCAACGAACATGGGCGGCCATTCCACAGCGTGATTTGGATGAACTCATTTTGAGTATGCCAAACCGATGTTCTTGTGTTGTTAGTGTTCGCGGTAGAAACACGGATTATTAATTGTTTAAGTTACCCAATAAAATTTTAGAGAAAACTGTTATTTCAGTCTTTTTTTCGAACTTTTGTGTTAGTGGTTCAAATGTCAAAAATCCCTTTATTAGGAAAATGGCAAATTTCTTTATTAATGCAAAGGTGACTTGGTTTATCGTTACTGTGACAAACGAAAACACTTTATTTGATGAATCCTTAAAGAAAATTTTAATTAATATCAATCAGGAGAAAAGTTATTGCAAAAATATATGTTGATCCCTAGACACTTTTGATGTGTGTAGTTTTTCGTCCACTAATACACCTAAGTATTTTATATTTGGTTTTTGTGATATAGTTAGACATGCGCACTGGAGCCTATTTTCAGGGAAATCGCAAGAGTGCACCTTAAGAGTTATTGCTATTGGTTTGGTTTTAGCGAACCTGAACTGCACATATGAGGTTTTGGCAATATTAAGGGTAAGTAGGTTTTCTTCCAACCAGTTACTGACTTTACAAAGTCCCAGCTCTGCCATGCGCTGTGCCTCCTCCCAAGTCTCTCCATGAAATATCAGCGCGGTGTCATCGGCGTAGCTAAAAATTCTACCCTTAATAAGCTGTTGCTCACATAGATCATTTACATATATCAAGAAGAGACTCGGGGAGAGGGCACTACCCTGCGGCACACCATAGGTGATGCTGGCTTCGCTACTGACGTTTTCACCTATCTTTACACTTTGTGTCCGATCACTCAGAAACTCAGTAAATATACTGAGAGCTTCTCCCCTAATTCCTATGTCCTAGCATCAGTGTTTGAATACATGATGAAAAGGTATGTCTCACGAAGATAATATGGAATTAATTTAAGTACCTACATATATAGGGTAGCAATTTAGTAGGTAATTTAGTTTAGTAGGTGAAATCACTCATAGTAAACAATTTTCGCAATAAAACAAGTATTTCGACTGTTGACCAATGCAGGTGACTAAATCGTCATCCTGTAGCTCCAATCACTCCTCGAACAAATTACCAGAGTATCAAAAAAGGTGCCCTTATTAGATCTAAGTCAAACCAGGTCGGTTGAGTCTCATCCTACGACGTCCGTACCTCATTAGGCATACAAGGGAAACCACTCGAAGCTTCCCCGGGTTTGGGTCTTCTAATTACACTATATCAGGATTAGCGACCGAGTTAAAGGATGCTTATGGTTGACTAAATTTTGAAACAGACTGAGTTAAAGTGTGGTTTCCATGTAACGTTTTGTCGTGATCGATGACATTAAACATTTTTGAAGCGTTGAAGCGTTGGTAAGACATTATTCTTAAATCGCTCGTCATTTTAATTATTTTGTTGAATTAAGTACCGTACTTTTAATTATGTTCATAGATTAATTGAAGCGCCAGCTACAATATATTTTTTTAATGGTACCCATTCAATAATTATGTAGTTTTTTTTTTATTTGGAATTATATCGAAACGCCCTTTAAATTCAAATATCTCGAAGACTATTGAATTTCGGCCATACATAATGGGGAGTTCAATTTGTTGCATTTTGGCCCCCCTACCTGTTCCTAACGAATATACGTCGAATTACAAGAAAGTAATCCTGTTTATTGAATTTTAATCGTAACACAAAAAAAAACACTACAAAGTGAAAAATAACTTTAATTTCGGACATCGGTGTCGTTGGTTCCGCATTTTCGTTTTTTAAAACCGACTTCAGAAAATAAAGTTATTTTTCACTTTGTAGTTTTTTTTTTGGAAGTCAGTTGTTTTGTAAAAAAGTTTTATATTTTTCACTTTTAAGTTGTACCTACCCCACACAAATTTAATTAACACTACTTGCTATGTAAATATCAGTTAAAACTTTCATCAGTATAAAGAAATTGGAAAAAAAATCGTATTATTGAAGCTAACTAAAAAACTACCCAAGCAAAGTTAATTAAATTTATATGGGACTATTCTTAAGGTATAGGTACCTCATCCATTTAAAACAATACATAGATATACATTTGCAGCCAAGCGATGCCAAAGTAAGGTGTATTGAAGTATTGAAGACACCGACTAGAGAAGAATCATCAAAATTCGCATAGAAATGCCGGAGATGCAGTACATTTATCGTTATAACTTCGTACATAAGGATGATTTCCTATTGTATTTTGAACTAAAATCTTCCTGAAGAAACATCAAAATTGGTTCAGTTTTTGAGAAATTCGCGGACATACAAACATACATACCTACACACATATGGGTTGAACCACCAACACAGAACATACGACACATACGGGTCGAATACAGAACCTCCTTTTTTGAAGTCGTTTAAAAAAATATAAGAATTTGGGGGAAAACATGCGTCATATCCACGCAAAATGACCATTGCTCAGCATAATGCTAAGACCCTAAATATGCGAGACGAGCGTCGGCGCTGATTTTCAGCAATAGAAGCACGAGTATTGCTTGCTCGCCGCACACCTACACGAAAAAAAGAGTTTTAATCTATCAAAACTGAAATTGCTAGTTTTAGCTACACTTCCCTCTTTTGTTCCAGTTTAGTTAACTCTACAGAGAAAACCCGCCGGCACACGCTCCGGAACTACTCAAAAACATTTTAGAAACACATAGAATACAAACAACACGCCGAATTTAACCCCTTCAAAGCCGCACGTTTCTAAAACAACGCACAAACTACCAAAGAGACAGAAAAACGAAATTGACGACTGACTAAGCCACATTCAAACCACTCAGTCGACGTTCAGTGTTGCTCCTCAATTTTCTCGAAATATATAAAAAGAGAGAGGATATTTTATTTATTGACTTTGAGAGCGTTCCCGCGGCACCCAATATCCGAAGAAACGGGAAAATGAGACTATTTACAGTCGTATTTCAAACCTGTGTTAGTTATGAATGAGTGATCATATTTCAATGATTTGTGCTTTGGCATGAGGAATTGTGACGGAGATTTAAGAAAGAAGAACATTTTAAATGAGAATGCGATATTGATTTCTTCAGTTATCGTCTTATCATACTCGTTATATTGATGGGAACGTAATTTTAGTACATTGCTTTTTGTTTTTGTACTTTTAATTATGTTCATAGCTTAATTGAAATGATAGCTACAATATCATTTTGTAATGGTACCCTATTCAATAATTATGTAGTTTTTTTTTTATTTGGAATTATATCGAAAAACCCTTAAAATTCAAATATCACGAAAACTATTGAATTTCGGCCATACATATGTGGGGTTCAATTTGTTGCATTTTGGCTCCCCCTATCAGCTCCTGACGGTTAAACGTCGAATTGCAAGTAACCCAGTAGATTCATTACATAAAAATACTAGACACATGTTTCGGGTTTCGTATAGGTATACTAAAACTAATGTTGTACAACGTAAGTGAGCACTAGGGAAGAGTTTTTATAATTTGAAGTTCGTCCTTTTTTACGATGGCAAATCAGGGTTACTTTTCAATGACCAGCCAAATTTAAGGATGTGGTACAAGACCATCAAACTAAACAACTTTCTCCATGGGACCAACATCATAATCGCGAAAAATTTATCAACTGTCCCATAGAAAACTTCAATACCTACTCGACCTAAACGTATGGGACGGCTGAATTTTTATTCGCGATTACGATGTTGGTCCCATGGAGAAAGTTGTTTAGTTTGATGGTCTGTACCACATCCTTAAATTTGGCTGGTCATTGAAAAGTAACCCTGTATAAAAGATAAACAAAAAATGTCGCCTTCATGGAACCAACCCTTAATACCCGTTCGGATAATCATCCAACCGACATTTTCTGATCGTAACTACAAGTTATTTGCATTTGCGTAACACGCGTGTCTAATACACGCCCCGAGATCATTGTTAAACTATTATAATTAATATTTACTGAGCACTCGAAACTGTTCGTGTTATATTCATTTAAATAATCCCATTTAACTATGACGTAGTTTCGAAGCGGGTTGGAATTAGGGTTTGTTATTCTGAAGTATAATTTTCCCTACAATGAGTATTTGTGACGGTAACGACACTTACGAGTGGTCTGGTTCGAACTCAGGAAGGCGTTTTACTTTGTGTTAATAATTTCATCACCACTGCTCTCAAAACGGTGAAGGAAAACATCGTGAGGAAACCGGCATGTCCTAAAGAACCAAAAAATCGTTGACATTTGTGACCTCTATCATCCCATATTTGGCATCATTAGATGGCAAGCTAACCAGACGTTTATTGCGACTGGACAGGAAAAGCTTGCGCCTGCTGACGGGGACCATCACGGGACACTGCTCGCTAAATAAACACTTCCACACTATAGGCATAACGGACAGTCGCCTGTGCAGAGCTTGCATGGAGGCTGAAGAAACCGTTAAGCATGTGCTCTTTGAGTGCACAGGCGTCACCCAGATTAGATCAGAAACCCTCGGGACACCCAGATCGTACACAGATGTTCTCAATAGACCAGGAGACCTAATCAGCTTCTGGAGGGAGGTGGGCTGGTTGGAATAACCACCGACGGCCGCCATGGCCCACGCACAATGGTCCATTTGAAGGACTAAGTGCGGAAACCAAACCCATAACATAGAACATAGAACCCGTACTTGGCCTGAGTGGTAGATTATAGCCCACTTCTTCTCGAAGAGAGGAGGCCTGTGTCCCAGCAGTTCCCACTGCTGGGCCACAGGCCACATTATTGGCTGAGTATGCTGAGCATTTATAGCGATGCTAGAGGAAGGCGCACCTATGTCCGACAGTGGACGTCTTTTCACTGAATGATGATAGCATCTAATTGTAAATGCAGTGATGGTCGCAATGGTAAACTTTCGCAGTAACATACATCGCAGTAAAGAACTTTCGCGATAACATACGTCGCAATGGTAAACTTTCGCAGTAAAATACATCGCAGTAAAGAACTTTCGCGATAACATACGTCGCAATGGTAAACTTTCGCAGTAAAATACATCGCAGTAAAAGACTTTTGCGACAACGAACGTCGCGATAGTAAACTTTCGCAGTAACGTACATCGCGGTAATTATCTTCGCCACTATGATGTACACCCAAGTATTGTGATATAAAATCATGCATTTATTTTTGTGGGGGTATCCTCGGCCCGTGGCTAAGTAATAACAACCGAAAGGGTCAATCAGGTAAAGCTACGCTTGCCGTTGTCGGTCCGTGGATGGGTGACCATCTTTACATTCCCAGATTTTCGTGCCTTGGAAACCACGTTAAGCTGTTGGTCCCGGCAGTCATTCTTGGATCTTTGGCAGTCGTTACGGGTCGGCAGAGGCCCGAATATCTGTAACCAGTCTTATTTAAGGTGTTTCGTATTATCTAGTAACTGGATTGTGGAGGTCACTCCATTCTGGTATCCAGCTGCATCCGGTAAGATTGGAAACCCCCCAACATAGTTGAGAAAAGGCTAAGCAAATTGTAAGATCCTCATGGTTATACCCAAGAGAGAGAGAGCGATGAATTATTATACCCCTGTTATATTACCAGTTAAAATCACCAAGATCTTCAGTGCGTGGTTTATGAAAGCTAAAAATCTCTTATGAGTAACATTTTTGCTTATTAGATACTTAAGATATTTTATCACTCTCTCTGGTTCATCAGAACACAATCTATACAAATATGAACTTTTTACTAAATCCACATCATGAAAATGCATAGGTACGCTACTTATATAAAAAAATAACATTTTTTTTTTGTCTGTTTTGTGTCTGTCTGTTTGTTCCGGCTAATCTCCAAAATAGCTAGACCGATTTTGACAGATTTTTCACTGGCAGATAGCTGATGTTACGAGTATAAGTGGAAACTGACGCTACTTTTACTAACCGACTTCAAAAAAGGGTTAGCTTCTCAATTCGGTTGTTTTTTTTTTTTTGAGAAAAGTATCAGGCTTCTCCGCAAAAAAATTAAATCCCATCAAATCCAGTTTGTTTTCCCTTATTGACAATTTGTTTCGTGAACAAAGGCGCGGGCCACATTTTATCAAAATTGGCAGATCATTTCACACACGAAGTAACAGTAAATTAAAAATGAAATGGCCATGCAAAATCTGGGATTAATAACAGCGACATAACCCAACTCACCTTCATAAATAAGTTGCCAACACAATAAACAACGTAAATACAGACAACAGTACTTATGCAAATATTATGTCCACATTAGAACATCCTTTATAGTACCTCGTTGATTTATAAACTCCTTTATAGTCCCTTAGGCCAGCCAGAGAACGTAGTTGCAAACTAACTGTGGGGCACATAGAGATTAGATGTCTGCAAGTACATATGTAAGTGAAGAATGTTCAAAAGTGTTTATAAATAGGTAGGCGATTTTCTTTCGTTTTTTCAGTTTATACTGATCTCGTTTAACTTTGGCAAAAAAAAAATGGAAACTGCTAGAAGAAAGAAAGAAAATAATTATATTTATTTAGCAAAGACTAAAAGGCACACAATATGATTTCTAAGGTACATTCGCCAGCACATCAAGCTACCCGAAACTGTAAAATTTTCCCAATCAACTTTGAACCTTATGCTTTAGCGATAAAGTTGATAATCTATTGGAGAAATTTTACAGACAGTAATAGCTTGATGTGCTGGCGTCTGTACATCAGATAAAAACAAATAAAAAAGTGACACGTGCGATATTTGAAATTAGCACGAAAGTGCCTCACGGCTGCACCAAAAAGGCCCAGTTCAGCAAAAAGACAAACAGTGCCTGATGCTGGTTTTTAAAAATTCAACTGAACTAATGTCACTATGGATCTGTCAAAAGAAGAATAAAACTAAACTTAGGAGGTAAACAACTTCAAATTAGCATAGCATCACGTGAATAATCCCTAAGGGTTGGCATTACTGTATGGTCTTCCATTTCGCCTTAAATATGAAGCGACCCTCATCATCATCATCTGCTTAGCCTTTTCCCAAGTATGTTTTGGTCGGCTTCCAATCTAACCGGATGCAGCTGAATACCAGTATTTTACATGGAGCGACTGTCTATCTGACCTGCACAAGACCACAACCCAGTTACTGGGTAATACGATACCTCTTGGTAAGACTGGTTGTCAGACTTTCGGGCTTCTGCTTACCAGTAACGACTGTCAAAGACGCGAGACGAGTCTACAGGCATTAAACTGGCCACACATCCAGACCCTGAACAGCAACTTGAAAGCTTTATAATATGGAGGTGGTATACATAAACAAGTAGGTAGATAAATCGACATCAAGGTTACTTTCACTTGGCTAACGTATGAGAATTGAGCACAAGCACTTTTTGTTCTTTATCTTATCAAGTTATGTAAAAGCTACCTACCGAAAAACACATTACGATGTCGTTATGTAAATCCGACAGTAAAAGTAACAGCCTACGGTACAGGCGAGGAAGTTATCGTAAATGATCATTTTTTTACATAACGTAATGGTGCTTTTCTATACTGAAATGGATGGAAGACGTGCAGGAATCGATGAGGACTAATTAAATTGGTTGAAATCCTCATCTCGTCTCTTAATCGCTTCCAGCATATGATTGGATAGCATTGCTTATTAGAGCAGTAGTAATCCAATGGTAACGGGTCTTTCGTGTAGAACCGTCTTTCGTAGGTCGTGGGTTCCAACCCGATCAGACATTTTATTTTGTTTAATTTATTTCATCACCACTGCCCTCAAAATTTTTAAAGGCAACTTTATGAAAAAACCTGATGTCCCTGAACCGAAAAAAATTACATGTGGCACCCATTTATCCACACTGGGCCTGCGTGGTAAATTATGGCCTCTCACGGAGAGGAGTAACCGACATAGATTGCTGAGTAAGCAAACTGAACTTGCAGTAGGCTGGCCATCTTTGTCGAAGGAGCGATGGCCGGTGAAGCAGACGAGTTCTAGAATGGAGACCGCGTATCGGCAAGCGTAGTGTGGGACGCTCCCAGCTAGCTGAACCTACAAACTTAAGAAGATGACTGACACAGATTAAATGCGGAAGGCGGAGGACAGATACAACACTGTTAGATAATAATTTCCGTAATCTTTGCATCTATGTCAAAACAATAGCTTTGTGACATGACAATTGCGCGTGCGCACAGATTATATAACCGGGGGCGGCGCGTGGGTCGTTGCCCGGAATGTTACCACTATAAATATTTCATGTTTACACCATGTTTTTGTAATTCATATTTTATTTATTTGATTGTTGTTATATATTTGTATTTAATCGTATGCTGCACTGGTTGACGTCATCACGTCAACGCCGGTTGTCGCTGAAAATCAGCGCTGGGGCTCTGTCTCGTATAGGGTCTTGGCATTATGCTGAGCGAGAGCCGTTTTGCGTGGATGTGAGTCATGTTTTCTCCCAAATTGTTAATTTGGTTTTTTTTTGTTTATGCTCATTTTTATGCGTCATGCTTGCCGCAAATAAACGTATTTTCTTGTCTTTCTTTCTTTTCTTTCTTTCTTTCTTTTCTTTCTTGTGCACAGCCCAGGAGAAGACTGCGATAGGCGGAATTGATTGACAGAGAGGAGGCCTGTATTCTAGCAGTGGAGAGTTAATTGGAGGCTAATTATGTATGTTATTGGTCGATTTCTGCTCCTCTCGCTTCAATAATAACGCACGCTAAGTTAGTATCGAGCCTTATAAGGAACTAGCGGCCCATCTCGGCTTTGCACGGGTGGAAAAAAAAAGCCTGTATTAATCAGTGATAATGTAGCATTCAAATGGAGGAAGAATTTTTAAAATCGGTCCAGTACTTTTTGAGCCAATTCGTTACAAACATAATACAAACCTTTCCTCTTTATAATATTAGTATAGATATAACTAGTAACGTTTTACCTTTAACCAAGCTGCTACCCGACCAAGTTTTACAAACAAATCAATCCTCCATCTTATTATTCGACCACCTGATTCCCAACTACCCACATAACTTGATGAATAGCTCTATGACTACCCCCAGCGAGAGACATCTGTCTAACGTGTCTAAGTCCCGTATTACAGAACGTCACTCAGTACTCAAGCATTACTTAAAACTAGTTTCAACCAATCAAATGGCTTGAATTTAGTTTTAAGTAATGCTTGAGTATTGAGTGACGTTCTGTAATACGGGCCTAAGAATAAGACATGCCACACGTCTGTCTGTGACATTTGTTTAAGGGGCGTTTAAATTCTTGTTCCCTGTCGCGAATGTTTAATGAATCATGGAAATCTAGAGGATTGAAATGCGTGGGTTGAATTGCGGTTTCTAATTTTAGACATTTACTTTTATCGGTGAAGGGTTATTAAAACTCGTATTTGTTAACAATAATAATTACTCTCCGTTTACGATAAGCAATATGTCATAACTGAGCTTCCGTTTTTAGGAAACTATTGTAATTTTTTTCCTGAGATACGAAAACTGGCAAAAACTGCTATTTTTATTATTATCCGTATAATTTAAGTAGGATAGCAGTACTCATACTTTTACAGACGAAAGACTCATTCACAACACTAATCATATTCTATCACTTATTTATGTGTTTACCAACAACTTCTTTCACTTGATACAAACACATAATTTTAATACATCACAAAAGTAAAATTACAGTGCAACAGTTACTTATTAGGCAAATACCATTTTATGCATAATACAATAATTCAGAAAAATAAGAAGAACAGCAACAACTAACTTACTCAGCAACAAACGCTAACATTTGTTAATAGTTTTTGACTTTCTATAAAAAAATTGAATTACCCTAACAACAGCATAAATGACTCTCCAAATGGTAGAAGATTAACACTCTCTATTACATAATACCTACGTAGATACAGTCCGCATACAGCCAGTGCGGTTCTAACAAGCGCCTCACTGAATATTATTATAATCATTCATTCACACAAACGCAATGACCCCCGTCATTCGCACGACGCCGCTTGCCATAGAGTAAGTTTTCGATTATTAGTGAAAAGAACTGCACATCGGTAAAACGAAATATGTATTACGTGTTCGATTGCGTACCCAAGTAAGCCGCTGCAGACACAATTTGTCGAAGTTGGGGATTATTTATCGATCCAACACCCAGTGCGAGTGCGGTGCTTCTGATAAGACCATGCCTCACTTGCTGGAGTTCCTAATTGACCGTTCGCCTGTACCTTGACTTGACCTAAAAATATCACTGATGCCGCAATTAACATGGCCACCTACTGGGCTCAAACTATATAAAAAACAATCAAGAAGAATACCGCCGACCAGAAGAAAAGAAGAAACGTATACCTTAAGGTAAGTTCAATTGTTAAAAATAGTTTCATAGCTGGCGAAATACGTTTGTACCTACTATAGGTAGGTGATCTGCTAAAACGCTACGCTATGTGTGTAAAAAAAATTTTTTGCCAGAGTAGTTAACACAGGGAATTGACGAGGATATTACGAAAAAAACATTGTGTTTGCTTTGTAGGCTCTAGCATAATTTAGAATTTTTGTCAAAATCTACCTGTATTTGCTGTTCAAGAATAGGTATAACCAGAAACATTACCGTAGTTCGTATATTTTTCAAATAATTCAATTCATTCATTAATATTTCTTTCAAAATCAACTCAATTAATCATGACACCTAATAATTACCTATCTGTAAATAAATTTTCTTTTCTTAATTTCATTTATTTGATTTCTCTGTCAGAATGTCGCAAAAGAAAAATAATTAATTAACTGTGATTGATTGCATACAAAGGTAAATAATTCGGTAAATATACTCAAATGAACTTTCAATGAAGGTAAATATGTGATCAATCTTATTGTATTATTGGAGTGCACATTTATATTAATTAAATGATTCGTTTTTATGATTGACAATCTATACTTATAATAAATCTGTAGAGAGGTCAATTCTGTACATGAAATATATTTCCAAAATAACTATCAGCGGGTGATTAGTGATCGTTACTGGCGCCAAAAATGCAATCAGTAAAATTTTTGTCTGTCTGTGTATGTTCGTTATAGAAACAAAAACCACTCGACGGATTTCAACGAAACTTGGTACAATTGTTTTTCATACTCCTGGGCAGGTTATAGTATACTTTTCATCACGCTACGATCAATAGGAGCAGAGCAGTGAAGGGAAATGTTGGGAAAACAGGATTTCTTTTTAGGTGAAGTAGTAATAGGTTAGTAGTAGTTAGTTAGTAGTAGGTAAGTTTTGGTTAATTTATGTTCAGTTTTTTTTAATATTAAGTAGGTAAAAGCGTAGGTAGTTTTATTAATTATAGGTATAGGTATTATTAATTATAGTAGTTATAGGTATTTAGATTTAAGTGAAGTAGGTTTTATTACCCAACTAACATTTTGGTGTTAATAATAAGTGCTACGTGAGCTGTTCAAGAGAATTTTACGAACCTAAGGTCCTATACAGGCACTAAAATTTGGTGATATAGCGCGTTTTAACTGTCTTATAACCCTGATTTGGGCCCACGATTTTAGAGCTTATAGTGACATAATAGTTATAGAGTAGTGTTAGATGAGTGACAATAAAGAGCTACAATAGTGCCATTGAAGCAGTGCTTACCACTTCAAGTGTATTGTAAGCTATACTCAGGTTACAACTGCAAGCTAAAGTAGTAATATAGTTATGAAATCTACTCTAATAACTTTTTTAGTAACATATTAGTGCTTCTTCGATACAATATATACCTTGAGAATATATTGTAGGTATTTAGTAGCAATGATCATCACCCAAAGCGCCAATCTTTTCACCTCTTTTCATATATTTTGTGCTTTTGTTACCGTCAATAGTGTTAAAATATTTAGCAGTACAGATTTAATGATATAGCCTAGTTTACAGTATTTGGAAGTGACTTTATGTTTAATAAAACAGGTAAGTCAATGTATTTTAGATTAGGTACTAGGTGTTATAATTATTAAAACTCACTGCTATGGTAAGTTTTCTGTAACAATGTATATATGTTTTCATCTCAATTTTGATACGCTTAAAAAATAAACTGCTTTTGATGATATTATATAGAAAAAAATTACTGCCTCAGTTATTTTTTTGTTTCAATTATGGTGAATAATAGTTTCTGGTACTGTCTATAGGTATGTTAATGGAAAACTGACAATAATATAGTAAATAAGTGGAGCAATAATGATTAGAAAAAGTTTTTTCCTTTTAAATTTTTATAGTAAGTATTTATTTAATGGCGTCAATATCTAAATTACTTAAGGATCCTGATAACTCTGTTATTCCTAACGTAGTGCTTAAAGAGTGATTGTTAGCACTTCTATGTCATTTGCAGTTCTACAATATGGTTCTAAAAGTGAAAAAATAACAACTTTATAGGTTCAGTTTGCATAATGGTTCTATGTGTGTGATGTAAACTAAATATTTTCAGGGTTCTGTTATTGTTTTAATAAAACCTTTACGTAAAACATATTTGAATGAATAAATCAAATAATTAATGTCTATTATTTATAATAATTATGCAAAATGGAAAAGCCTGTGTGTGTGTATTTTTTATTTGTTTTGAATGTTATGAGTTGTCTTTACTATAATAGGTACTGAACTTTTTTTGTATTTTTTAAACTAACTTTTAGAAGCTTCTATAATTATATTATTTATTTTAGATAGTTAAAAGTGAAAGTTATAGGTATCAATGAGGATTTTAGAACTACCATCGTTTTTATTAACCTGAATCAGTTCAATGAGCAAAATTCAACGATCATGGTGATCGATGAGTTTTTGCTATTTAGGTGATATAAAATTCTATAACTCTACGTAAAGTAATAATTAAGAGTTATAATCTATGCACATATTGTTTGCCGCCATATAGAAGTATTTCTAAAAACCATTGTATTGACTAAGATTGACCCAGTAACCCCATTATATAATCATTAGTTATTTAAAGGTAGTTTCTGACTCTTGCAGCATCTAGCTCTACAGGATTTATAATGAACACTTTTATGACACTAATAGCTCTCTTGCTAACTCTTAGGGCTCGATAGAACTCGTTAAGTGGTACAAAGTATTTCAGTGACTCTATTTAAGGACATCAGCTGTTAATAAGTGTTAGTAGACACCTTATAATTACTTACAGTGTTTTACGCTTCTTAAAGCTGTTATGGTAAGCCTTAAGGTGTTACAAAGCATCTAACTAAATGTGTTCAAAGACATCAGCCGTTAGTAAGAGTTAGTAGACACTTTACAATAGCTTTCAGTGTTTAACGCTTCTTAAAGTTATAAGAGAGAGCTATACAATGTTTCCTACCAACTCCATGCTACCGCCTTAAGTTATATTTTTTTTCTTTTTAACTGTTATTCCTCTTGAAGGTTTGATTATTTATCCTTAACACCACAGTAGAATCTAATGTCACTATCGGAGCTCTTATATATCATTTATAATACTATGAGAGCTAAAAAAAGGTTGCCCTTAGCGCCTAAATGTTTGTTGGGTATATATTATTTTATATATTAGACGTAGTTATATATTTTTAGTTATTCAAGCCCCAAGCGGACGCCGGCATCCGCCCGCTATTGTCTTGAAAAACGCGTTGAATGAGAAATACGCGTTCTCAAGAATCGGCAGAAGAAAGAGTACATCGGTTAAACTCTATAAGAGTTAGTGCCTCAATTTCCGGAAGTCATTAGGTATTCCACGCGGACGAAGTCGCTGGCAAAAGCTAGTATTAAATATAAACAAACGTGACATTAAGAAACAAAAAAAACTTTTTACAAAAAAAAAAAAACTACCGACTTCCAAAAAACACTACAAAGTGAGAAATAACTTTAATTTCGGAAGTCGGTGTTGTTAGTTTCGCATTTTCTTTTACTGACACCGAATTCCGAAATTAAAGTTATTTTTCAGTTTGTAACTAGTGTTTTTTGGAAGTCGGTAGTTTTTTTTGTAAAAAAGTTTTTTTATTTTTCACTTTTTAGTGGGCCAGTTTGTAACTTATTTAAGTTACAATAGCCTAATGTCAACTGCTCATCACCTTTTACAAAATATTGCTTTTCCCGATGCAGGGACGTTAATTGTTGAGGAGTTCTCAATGTAAGAACCAGGAGAACTGGAGCTGATTGAGAAGTTACTATCAGCTCCACTTCACGATACGCATTGTGCTTAGCCACCACATTAAAGTACCTAATCGAATCGCAAACCGTGAAATATTTATTATTGAGTAGTTCCGATGGCCATCTGTGGTCTTCATCATCCGTTCCACTTCACCGAATGGTGCTTTCTGAGAGCAAATGCACGAGTTACTATAAAAAATACCCAAATCGCTATAGGTGTGCCTACAAAATTTGAGGGTTTTCCTCAGATTCCGATTTGGTGACAATGGGACCACCTCAGGAGCATACCCTTTCAAAAAAAAAAAAGAATTTTGAAAATATCATAATCTTATATATAACAGGTCATCACGCCTGTAATTTCAAAAGGGACAGCTAGAGGTATACTGGTACCTACTATGTGTTTGTGTATTATGAGACGGGCTTAACGGATACAAATCTGTAACTTAAAATTTCCTAATGGAAAAACCTAATAACAGTTCTTCCGAATCGAGACCGAGGATTTAACACAAGACTGTTAAGAGCCTACACTACCTCAGCTTAAATTCAATCTTTATCTCGCTCGCACGATACTGCTCGCGGACTGAGTGAGAGCGAGACAGAGTGCGGAGCTAGGCGGCAGGCAGTGCCAATAGTTTAGGTATTTGCTTTTTACGGTGAAAATAATGGTAATTAAAAAAAAGTAAATAACATAAGACCTGCTTTATAGTTAGTTCGGTTAGTATACGAAGTTTCATGATCTAATTTGAAGTACTTTTTGAATACCAGCGGTTTATTGTTCGGTTTGGAGGTAACTTTGGAATTTTTTTCTATCGAGAAAATTTTATGAAATCGTGTTTTTGTCTAACATAAGACCTAGCATTAATCCTCAACTTTACCATATATTTATTTCAAAATTAATGCTGCAGTATTTTCAACATTTCGGAGGATCATGCTAAGCCATTTGAGGTAGTATAGGCCCTTAAGCAGTTGAAATCAATGGCGTTGGGACTTTCGCCATCATCCTCTTAGAGATTCTAACCGCATAGGCATAAATCCTATCCAACAAGAAGTTAAACTGCTCTCTATTCAAACAAAACATGACTAAACGTGTTGTATTCCGGGCTTTACTTGCGGGTAGTGTTCAAAATGTCCGTGTAACGGTCATAGTACTAAACGCTGTAGTAATTACAGCGTGTGATGAAATATTATTATGGTTTGAATTTTGGGGACCTATAATTTTTCAGTTTAGATAAAAATTGGTGATTGTTTTTGCTGTAATATGGTTTTAAAGGCTCTCGTAAGCTAAAAAGCCTTAAATCTGTACTATTTATTAATCATCTGTTGTCAGTCTGATGCCTAACGAAGGCAACCTACACTAAAAAAAGTTATTGCATATAAAAGTTAAAATGAATACGAATATATGTGTGTTATTGGGTTTTTCAATTGAGAATTTTTTAGTAACAGCCCGGAGTATGGTAGTTGGTGGTGTGAAACCCCCGTGTTTCGGAAAGCACGTTAAGCCGTTGTTTTTGCGCCTGATCTGTCTCCGGTCGTGTCGGATTACATGCCGTCCCATCGGACTATGAGAGTGAGGGAAGAGAGAGTGCACCTTTGTCTGCGCACACATACACTTGTGCACTATAATATCTTCCGCGCCGAAGGCAAGTCTCCGTTGTGAGTGGCCGGCGTGGCTGAAATACGGTCTGGAGGACTATTAAAAATGAAGCACACATAACAAACATGGGCCAGCTCTATTTGCGGCTTTGAAAAGGGTTGCACCAATGTTTTACTAAGTAATTTTTTTTTTATAGATTACTTTCTAATCTTATATAGTTATCACTAACTTACAGTAAAGGAAAACACCGTCATTCGTGGTGAAACGAAGACTTGTCATGACCAGAAATCGTCAACAAGCAGTGAACCTGTATGTCGTGATCCTTTTATGAATAAATATAGTTCTTTGCCCCGCATTAGGACAATAAGCAAGAAGACTAGAAACTGAGTAGAATTCTGAGGGCCTAGAAAAAAGGCAATCACTTTTAAAGCGTTTCGTATTCCTACAACGATTTGCAAAAGGATTGACATAAGCTTTACGGTAGCTTATGTTAATTGAATACATTTTTTCATCGCTATCGCAAATAAACTGTCACCTTGTCTAACCTCTGTAATTTCATAGTTAAAATCCTGCGTTGTCGAGTAATATACCTAGATAAAAAGCAGGGCGACCTAATTCCTATCCATGACGTCAGTCGCCTTATTACTCCTCCTCATTTACATTTCTACGTGATTTAGAAAGACCTAACAGAGCATAGCCTACAGGCAGATTATTGAAAATTATTATTTCAAAGTACTGGGTGTTTTTACTTATTCTTTGTTTATATCGAAAATATGATTGTCTTTTGACCGATTTCTGTCACGGTGGCCAATTTTAATGAAGATTAGTGCACAAGTGTGTGCAAAATTATAGATGCACTCATTGTTCCTTTACTCTCACAGTTCGTTGCAATCCGACACGACCGGGGAGAGATCAGGCGCAGGACCAACGCCTTTACGTGCTTTTCGAGGCACGGGGGTATTAAACCGCAAACTTCCAAACTTCGGGCTTCTTCTTCTTCTTAGCGTGTCGATAGCAAATCTAAATGGACTCGGCCCAGAATTCGGCTACTTGTTTGGCGCCATCACCAGCGTCCATCAGTTCCTGTAACGTGCAACTGACTGGACACGCAGGACACGATACTAAATGTCCCATCGTTTGTGGAACAGCACCACATTTACACTCCAAGGCGGAGTCGTCTATGAATCTCCACCTGAACAGGTTTTCCTTGCTTCTGCCAACCTGGGTCCGGAGTCTGTTTAGAGACTTCCAGGTTACCCAAGGTAACTTCGGGCTGTTACTAAGAAATTCTTAATGGAACACCCAACGACAGTTCGTTTGACCTGGGAATCGAACCCAGGACACACAGCAGTCACGCTTACAACCACAAGACCAACGGTGCAGTCACGAGGAATCAACGGGGTTTCTTTCTTAACTAAGTAATAAAAAAGTATAATTAAAATAAATAATAATAAAAAAAAAAATAATTGGCATAATTGGTATAATTGTTTTTTTTTTGTTATGTATTTTCTGGTATACAATAAAGTATATATAAATAAATAAATAAGTCGTATAGAGGTATGGAACAAGGTGTATAGTTCACTCATACTCCATAGAAAAGGGATCCTCCGACCAGACGGGTGTTGTGTCTGACGAGCAACTGCCCAATGATTCATGTCGGGCCGTTGTATACAGAGTTGATACGACCGAGGGGCATTAAATTACACTACGTATACTATACGTGTTTAGTATTAATTCGATAAGGTATAAAAATAAAAAGCGCCAAAAATGAGATTTTTTTTTTTTCAAACAAACTAAATAGCTTACAAATCAGAGTAAAACGCAACCACCCTTTGTAAGTAAAGGAAAAACCCAAATTTCATAGAAACTTGGACCTGGCGACTGACCTTACAAAGTGGCAACGTCGCACGCGCGCCGGGGCACGGCATGTGTTATTTCGTGTCGAAGCGGGCGGCCGGCGGTGGCGCGGGCGGCGGCTTAGGCCTCCGCTCGCGCTGGCTGTTATGTTAGATAGTTTTGAAGTACGCCGACAACAAAAACACTAAATTTTTAAATTCTCTATGTGTCCTCCATTCACATTAATGCACAAATTATACCGACGCAGAATATTGTTATTCAGTTTTGTAATTAAATCACTGTCCGTCGCTAAGCACTTTAATTTATGAAATGCTAAAATAATCCTGTTTTTTAGTTCAACAATTGTATTTACCTCGGAGGCATACACTTCACCCTTAATGTACCCCCACAAAAAGAAATCCATGGGAGTGAGGTCCGGAGATCGTGGTGGCCACCGAACAGGTCCGAATCGACCGATCCATTGCTGCTCAAACATTTCTGTGAGCCGCTCCCTGGAAGCCATCACAGAATGTGGAGGCGCACCGTCCAGCTGGTACCACAACTTGCGATGAACGGCTAAAGGTAGTTGGTCAGTGTACTCGGCCACAGGACCACTTAATAAATCTAAAAATTTCACCGCTGTAAGGGTGCCGTCAATAAAAACAGGGCCGATAATATTATTATTATGGATACCAGCCCACACATTGAGAGAAAATCTGTACTGGTGTTCAGATTCTCGAAACACGTGTGGATTTCCCAAACTCCAGTACCGGAGGTTTTGCCGATTCCAGATGCCGTTCCGAGTAAAAGTACACTCATCGGTCCATATTACATTTGTTAAGAAATGGCGGTCTTCGGATGTTTTATTTAATAGCCATTGGCAGTAACTGTTCCTGATCGGTAAGTCTCTCGATAACAAAGCTTGCACCTTCCGATATTTATAAGGTTTGCGTTTGTTACGTTTTAGAACCTTGTGGATGGTTCTATGGCAACATCTAAACTGCCGGGCGGCTCTGTGGAGACTCGTTGTCGGGTTGCGGGAAAAATGATCTAATATTCGTTCGTCCCATGCAGCGGGTATTTGCCGCGGTGGCACTCCCTCCTGTTGCGGCACTACACGTTTATTGTCCCGTAATCTTTGTACTGCCAACTGTATGGTGCGGGCGTTCCTAGGGCAATTGCGGCTGTCACCATACCTTTCTCTGTATGTTCGCAGAGCTAATGCTGCGTTTCCACGGCATTCACCGTAAATTAAAATCATGTCAGTGTATTCTGACGCCGTGTAAGTTAGACGAGGCATTGTTGAACACTTTAATTAGGTATACACACACACAACCAAAGTTTAATTACGTGTCCTATCACAATAAAAAACAGTAAATCACAAAAAAAAACACTAACACTAAATAATTATAATAGCAAGTTACGTGTCTTGTCACAATAAAAAAAAAGAAAGAAGTGTCCTATTCACAATAACAAAACAAAATCACAATTGTCAGCGCACGAGTTCGACAAAACAATAGCGGCACAGGACTTCCGTGTTACGTAACGTACATACGTCCCGGAAGGATAGCGTTGGCGCACTGAAAAACCAAGTTTTTTAGTTTTTAGAGGCCCCTCTCGCAAGGACCAAAGATGCAATAGCAACACACTGACCTATTTCTATTTCTATTACGCGCGTGATGTTTTGCTAATGGGATTGTCACTTTCTGTTGTAGGACGTATTTGCTTATGACTTGCGTAAGAGTGGCAACAACGTATCGTAGATTTATCGTTTTAAGGTGCATGACCTATGCCTATAGACATAATCAGCTGTTAGGAAAAATACATCATGTTCAAACGGGCCAAAAACTTAAAAAATCATTTGCGACTAAACTATTGTTTCAATTTAAATGATATTTGGTACAGAGCTTGAAAATGGTACCTAGTATAAGCAGTTTAAAGGAAAGCCTTTCTGTCGTATCAACTTTGTATATGCTAGTTGCGTGGTAAACTCTGCTTGCAAGATGCAGGATTTTGAGTGACGTCAGTATGACGCGTAGTTCGCATGTGGCGTTTTGTAAATATCGCTACAGTAGTAAGTAGGTGTACTTATACGAACAACTAGAATAGCTCATGCGGTGGTAAGCTAGAAAGGTGCGGTGGTGAGTCAGAAAAGTTGGTAACGGGGCTGATTGCAAAAACTAATGACATTTTCGCGGTGTGGCAATTAATAATACTAATATTTATTTCTCTCAAAAAGGTACAATTTGGTACATAGCACTTAAATTACATCAGATTCAAACCTTTGTGAGAGCTGGAGTCTATACTGGGCTCAGGACCTGTATGACAGAACTCCAGGCTCATACCCTTAAAATTTAAAATATAAAATTGCATTTACGTACACAGTATTGTATAAGCTTTAAGTATTGAGAGGGGAATAGATTAATACAAATGATCATAATTATGCGAAGTGAGTGTTTAACAAGGTTCCACAAGGCCAAACGCGAACTAGGATCAATTTGAGTCGATGAATATTTCCGGAAATTAAATTATTTCAAGACACTTAGTATTATTTCAGTCGCTGCATAATCCAATTCCAGTAACCAATTCGTAACAGCTCTTTTACATTTTGATCTGCACATAGGGTAAATATTTAAAATTTTATCAACCTTACTATAGACGAATTAAGAATAAAATAAAAGTAAATTAATTTTATAAGTTTATTTATTTATAATCAACAGATTTATACGAATATACTTACAGGCCTTTTTTTAAGTATAGAGATACCTGTAACAGAAGACCTCCCTCTCCCATGTTTATATGGACTCATAGTGACAGAATCAATAACAAAATGGTTACAGTAAGAAAAATAAAACTAGTGAATTTACATTATTATGATAAGTTTAGGAACTTGAATTCGCAAAAAATCCGCCTTTGTACCTTTTTGTGCGAAAAGTTTAAATAAATAAATTCTTAATATCAGATAATTTAAAGTAAATTTTTTTTTTAAGTACAACCAAGGGTTTATCGTCAACCTTTATACAATCTTTAAAGGGAGACTCCCTTTAACGATTCCAACGTTGCTCCTACGTTTGTAAGCACCCTTGGTAATCCTCCGAAGTTAACCCGTTCAGAACCGCGGTTACAGTTTCCTTGACCTGCTGTACGCCGCCATGATGAGTACCCGTTGGAATGCCTTTTTTCGCAAGTTTTTCTTCATGGGTGTGAAGTTTTGGCACCATCTTTGCCCAACTCTTTTGCATGTTCCATTATTCGTGCAACACAATGGCGGATGCCCTGTTCAAGCACCACAGCACTTTGAGTTAGGGGCATAATTTAGAAACCGCTGATATCGTGCAAATGAAGTTATGCCTACTAATTATGACTTGCGTTCGATAACGTTCTGGCCGAAAGGTGTTGTGTACCGTGGTTTTGTAGCCGGCTACATGACACCAGTAGGCGAAACACGACGCAGACATTTCGTATGCTTTAGTTTTTTAATGTAATTATAATGTTGTATGTATTTATAGTAAGTAGAAATAAATGGGTAAATAAATAATCAGCCTATGACTTACCCACTGCTGGGAAACAGGCTTCTTCTCTGTGAGAGGAAGTGGACTGTAATCCACCACACGAGCCCAGAGCGGGTTGGTAGATATCACATGTCTTCGAATTTTTGGTTCTAGGAAATAAAATTATGTATCTTTTATCATAGGAAATGCCGGTTTTCTCACGATATTTCGCTTCGCCCGTTACCGACTTGCGTTAAATGAGCAGTAATATTCATTATGAATCATACTTTAGAAAATCAGTTTTTCAAAACTTTAACTGTACTAGATAAAGTCCTTCAAAACACCTGGGTCCTACCACTATTAACGCTGTCAACGAATCATTCCTAAAATCAGAAACAAAACAAATCAGACAACCGCTGACTTAAAAGAAAGACCCTAATCTTCTGCCATTCAGCGACAAACACGACCTAATCTAGATCACTAAAGACGCCTATTCACTGACGCCTCAATAGACCTGTACTAAATGATCGGGGTGTATTGATAGCGCAGTGAATAGGAGGTTTATAGTAAAGGCACTATAAACCTTCTATTCACTGCGTTCAATATAGCTAAGGAGCTATATTGAACGCCAAGTTAAGGGTTATGTGTCTTAGATAGCGCATTGTTGAACGAAGGTTTTTAAAATGGTGAAATGTTCTTACCTGGGTATTGTAGGCAAAGAGGAATTCAGAGGAGCAATTCTCGTAATTTTAAAAAACGTTCACAGTCTGATCTCAGTCTCAATCTGCAAAAAATGGCTCTAATTTTTACTGAATTTTGACAAGTTTTTAACATTTGTTTGTCGCTGAGATGAGACTGCGACTGGATTTTGAACGTTTTAAATTAGGAGAATTGGCGTTCCGGTGTCAATTAGTGGACTATCGTATATTATATTAATAAATTACCCTAATGTAGTAACACCCAATCACAGCTAAACAACGTTGCCAGGATTTTAGTATTTCTTCGATATACGAAATTCTGCATTTCAGATTCAAACTACATGCAAACTATTAAAGCCATACTATTTGACATGAATATTTACTTTGTAGTGTTATATTATTATTTTAATTATTGTGAATGTGAGGACTACGTGGGTATTTTTTTTTTTTGTTCTTTGTTCCTCTCAGTTAATTTTAATCATGATCTGGCAGTTTGAGTAATTTATGTGGCCTATCATTGTCCATTCTTTGGTATTGTTATGTAAATTAACTTACAGAAATAAAATCATTTATTTACTCCGCCTATAATTAAACACGCAATCCGTCCAATCACCATCAAAACTCATTACATTCAAAGCCAGTATTTCTAAAACCATCACATTTGGTAGATGAATTGTTGATCATCATTTGTTTTATCACATAACAAAAGAACGTTTTTTGATGCAATCCAACCTCTTTATATAATCGGTTTTACCATTACATTAACTGCAATTTATTGAATTCTTAATTAAGATTAACCGGAGGGGCGAGCGTAACGAATAGCGAGACTACAACGCTGTTGAGAGCTCTATTTACTAAAGCAAAGATTATGTTGTCTAAATGAATGGAAGAGAACTGAGATTGTCAGTGAGAGGAAATGAGTTTTAATGTATAATGGGGTATTCTTGGTTAATGTTTTCTTTCATTATCGCAAATTTTCATTACAGCGAATAAAGCAGTGCTAATGCCCTTTGTATTGCTGAAGACTTTTGTAAATGTGCCTATAAGGAGTTTTTTATTTTTTTCTTTTTCGTTAGCCTATTTTCTCTTTTTCCTTCCAAACCTTCCTATCTTGAGCAATCTCTGGCCATGTTAGCCCCACAACACCTTCTCCGTGGTCTACCTCGATGGCGATGTCCTCGTTCAGGAGTCCAGTGAGTGACGATCTTTGCCCATCTCTCCGGGTGCAATCGCGCGACGTGTCCGGCCCACTCTCACTTCAGCCTGGCTGTTTTTTCTCCACTTGCTTCTGCTACTTGAGTTATGATATCAGCGTTATATACCAGCGAGCCAGCGAGTTATGATATCAGCGCTGCGATATTTATTTTTAAATATCGCAGCATCATGCTGAGATAGGAGCCTTTTGGCCTCGTATAGGACTTTTTGTTCCATTTTTCTTTTTGTTACTTTTTTAATTTTTTTAGTTTTTATTTTGGTATTTTAATTTAGACTGTGTTTAATTTAGTTTGTGATCCTCCTGTATGAGTCGCAATAAATACTTTTTCTTTCTTTCTTTTCTTATATCCGTTACTTGAGCCTGGTGGCCGGGGCAGCGGGCCTGCCGGGGCAGCGGGATTGTCCGAAAGGGTTACCGCTACCCCGGAACACAAAGGGCTAAGGAAGGAACACGGGTGGGTTTTAGTCAGTAAGAGTCTGACACTCCCTTCTGCTCCACCCAGAGCGGGAGGGGTCATTCGATGATTTCCCATCCTGAAAAAAAAAAAAAAAAAAAGCCTGGTGTTTCAGACTCGGTCTGTACGCTTGGCACCTATTATGCTGCGCTCCATTTATTTCTGCGAAAAAAATTCAGGTGGAAATTCTTAGATGACTCCGTCCTGGAACGTAAATGTGAAGTTAGACCCCTCTTTGAGGAGTGGCTAGAGAGGCGCCACGGCGCCCTCACCTACCGCCTGACGCAGGTCCTCACCGGACACGGGTGTTTTGGGAGGTTCCTGCACATCATCGGGCGGGAGGAATCGCCCGGGTGTCACCACTGCGAGGGTCGCCCGGAGGACACGGTGGAGCATACGGTGGCGGTATGCCCCAATTGGGCGGAGCACCGCCGTGTCCTCGCAGAGGCGATCGGCAGCGGCGGCGACCTCTCGCGCCCGGCCCTGGTTCAAGCCATGGTCCGGGGCGAGAGGGAGTGGGAGGCAGTCACCTCCTTCTGCGAAGCAGTCATGCTAGCGAAGGAGGTGGCGGGACGACTGAGGGAGAGGGCCTCACGTCCCAGCCGCCGCGGGAGACGCCCCGGGCGTCGGGAGCCGCGAGACGACTCCCGGCCACCGTAGGCGCGGGCCTGCGGGCGGAGAGTAATGGGTAACTCTCCGTCCGATCAGGACCAGGCCCGTGCCGGACGGCGCGTACGTGTTCCACGCGCGCCTCAAAGAGATGTCAGCATAAGGAAGGGGCCCGAAAGGGCCGAAGCCTGCCGGGGCAGCGGGATTGTCCGAAAGGGTTACCGCTACCCCGGAACACAAAGGGCTAAGGAAGGAACACGGGTGGGTTTTAGTCAGTAAGAGTCTGACACTCCCTTCTGCTCCACCAAGAGCGGGAGGGGTCATTGGATGATTTCCCATCCACAAAAAAAAAAAAAAAAGTTGTTCCACAAACGATGGGACACTACTTAATATCCAATAATAATAAATAATAATAATCAATAATAATATATATTCTATTCTATCGTGTTTTAGTGTTTACTCGATTAAAATTGCCCTAGCTCATACTGGGAGCAAAATTAACCAGTCAAAAAGGTTCCGGGTCAAAACTGGGTTCAAAACCTACGCATGATTTTTACCTCGTTTCAACCTCCCACGATTTATTTAACTAATATTACTGAACAGAATATTAGTTAAATGAAAACACTCATAAAACTGTTCAAAGTAAACAACGCTGGCAAACAATACAAATACTATTAATCTATCCATTCCAAAATAATAACTATAAAATCGAATCACACCATTCGGGTTTATATATTCATTTCGGGTTTATAGTAAAACGTATAAACCGAGTTTATAGTTAAACTGTAATCAAGGATTGCACCATTACGTTAACCGTAGTTTACTAAACCCTGAATTAAGATTAACAGTAGGGCCGAGTGTAACGTATAGCGGTATCTTTACCGTGTTGAAAGCTTTACTCGAATTAGGATCATGTAAAGGGGATTTAAGGAATCCTTTTAAGGGTAGGTCACTCAATCTCTTCCTGGAAGTAGGTACCGTAGAAAGTTTCGATTGGTTTGTTCAAGTTGTTTTCACGTTAAAACATCCCACACAACACTATATAGCAATACTATTTTTTGTATGTGTATAAAATATATAATAAGTTACAAGTTTTTTAGCTTCTTTTTAAAAATACCAATTGAATGTAGGTTCTTAATGTCTATCATTAAGAACCTACATTCAATTGGTATTTTTAAAAAGAAGCTAAAAAACTTTCTGATTAAAAATGCTTTTTATCTGTAAAAGAATTCCTTGAAGAAAAATAATTATCTATACTAATATTATAAAGAGGAAAGGTTTGTATGTATGTTTGTAACGAATTGGCTCAGAAAGTACTGAACCGATTTCAAAAATTCTTTCACCATTTAAATGCTACATTATCACTGATTAATATAGGTTTTTTTAATTTTTTTAATCCCATGCCTATCCTTACTCCGCGAACAACGACGCTAAAAGGTACAATCCTAATACATATTTACGCAATTAAAAGCAATAAACTAAGCCTAATCTCCACTAAAATTACGCAAATTGGGTGCGTAGCGCGTAAGAACGCAGCTAAATTCTCATTTCACCTCAAATAGCAAGGTTGTTTAGTATAAATCCCATTAAAGTGTGGGTCGGGACCTTAGCTTTAGGGAAGTCTTGGGCTTATTAAAGGACTAATGGAATGGAAAAACTCGAGAAGGTAAAGACGGCCTGGATTGGAAATGGAAAATATCTCGAAAGGGAAAGTAGTAATTTTCGTTCGATAACGTGCCTCCGGCTGAGTTAGGAAAAGTCTTTTTTTTTTTTCAATAAATAAAATGTCGAAAAAGAGCACTCCACGAATAACATGTACAAATTGACTGCATTGTAACGGGGACTACCCTTCGACGCGGGAGATATTATAGTGCACAATGTGTGTGCAAATACATGTGTACTCTCTCTTCCCTCACTCTCACAGTCCGATGGGACGGCAATCCGACACATCCAGCGAGGGATCAGGCGGATCAGGCTTGTAGCAGTATCTACAAAGACACATGCGAACAACGACATTCTGAATGACGTCACAAAATCCTGCATCTCGCAAGCGGAGTTTGCCGCGCAATTAGCTAATATACAACGGCCTGACATGAATCATCGGGTAGTTGCCCCCCAGATACAACATCCGTCTGGTCGGAGGATCCTCCCTTTTCTATGGAGGATGAGTGAACTTTACACCCTGTTCCTCACACGTTTATAGGCTTATAACTGATACATAGTATCTGAAAAGTTGTAGATAATGATGTTTCTTAACAAAGAACAAGTTAAGTTTTATGTGCATCTTTTAGTTATTGAAAACACGTCATATTTACAAGAGTAAATTCAAACTTAGTATTAACTACTTAACCCAAACCATGAACTTAAAATAATTTCTTAGAATCACATAACAATATTAACGGATTACTAAAACAAACAGCAAAACACTACAAAAGACGCAGCAACAATGAAGGACTTCAAGAACATTCCCCAGAATAACACAATGCTACGAAATAATTACTGTTTAGCAAGTACACTCGAAATAATCCATAGTTTGACCACAAGCTAGTTAATTCCTTGCTATCAGACCGGTCCCTACTAAATAATCGAATTTACGTGAGAACCCTGTTTTCGTTCGGCGATAAACTAAAGGATTTTGTAGATATAACGCTTGGGGTTATACATGCTGAGATCAGGCATTTTTGTTTTGTTTTTATATTATATTTGGTTTTAGTGTTTTTGTTTTTCTGTGGCAAATAAGCGTGTAATTTGTTTGGATAAGAGATAAAAATACAAATACAAAAATGTCTGCTATTTTAAGGCTACCTTAAATATGTTTTTGAAATAATTTTATATTATGCCTTGCTGTTAGAGGTACCAAATGGCAAATAGCTTAAGTTACTCCTTATAGCATTAGCAATCTGCCAGTAAAACGCCTGTCAAAATCGGTCCAGCCGTTTCAAAGATTAACCGCAACAAACATACGGACTGAAAAAAAAATTGTCTTTTTGTTATAAGTACCGTATAAACTTTTATAAGAATTTAGTAAAAAGCTGTTATTTTAACTTTACAAACAGGCTTCAAATTCATTTATTTGATAAAATCTATTCACACTTTCGCCAAATCTTGAGAAACTGTCACATACAACAAAATACAACCCCTAGAAAATGCCTCTGTGCATTTGCGTGCTTAAAGTTTTAAATAAATAAACCCGTCTTACAAGACCTTCACTTGAAGCCTATTCACCTACACGTACGTTTTTCATTAGGACAAGTCCTAATGAAAAACCATGAATAACAAAAATTACCCTTCTCAATTCCATAGTCAAGTCCTTGATTATTATTCCAGATTTCTTTCCCTCATTCCTAATACTCTTGACCTTCAATACTTTGATATCCTGCCAAGTGGTAAGAAGATAAACCAATCGTTCAATTTTTCCCGCCCAGCTAGAAGCGAGGGGTAATTTCCTGTAAGACTTGGGTAGAAGTTCAGAGTATTATGGGGGTTGTCACACCGTAGTGTAACTTCAAACACTATTTCGCATTCCGTTTTTATTGGAACGAAATTCTTTAACGCGGCTTGCGGTCACGTAATGAAAAAGCGTTATGCCTCCTTCATGTGAATTTCTTTCTCTAATTAATCAAAATACTTATGATTTTCGAGGGTCCTAAAGCCGATACTGAGGTCAAAATGAAAATCCAAGATGGCGGCTTCGAATATTAGAAACTGTTCTCATCACGGGTCGTTTTCATGGTTTTCGAGGATACTAAAGCGGATTGTAAGGTCAGAATGAAGACAAAGGAAATGCGTTCCTGACGGGGGTCCACTAACCACCCACCTTTTCTTTTTGTTGTTGTATGGCAAACAAGCCGAAGGCCTAAATGGGGGTAAGTGGTCAATACCTCCTGTGGGCCATCTGCAATGTAAGGGGCTTAGAAATGTGTTAACATCCCTGAGACATATCTGAAAAGTCTCATGCGTCTGTGATTACACCGGCACTAGTATTAGTGCCAAGTAGAAGATGCCAAGCTTGTAGCAAAATTCTGGGCTGACTGTGTATATGTTGCAGTCAAAACTCTTAACCAGTCAAAAGTACTATTGATATGCAAAATCAGTCAAAGTACTTTTAACCGCATGCTTTAGTCAATAATACTTTTGACTAAAATAACAGTTAAAAGTACTTTTGCCCAATGGAACTAGTTAAAGGTACTTTTGACTAAGTGATTCCGCCAAAAGTGGTTTTGACTGGTCGTATCAGTCCAAACTCTTAAAATGCGCGATGCATGAACGCAATACGTGACGAAGGATGCAAGAGCGAACGAAGGGCACCCCGAGGTTAGGTTTGGTTAGGTTACTTTAAGCCCTTTATACAGAAATAGGAGCCCCGCCAAGCGGGGCTCCGTCAACATAGGATGCAAGAGCGAGCGAATGAGAATACAAATACCTTTACCGTGCATCGAAGTCAAGTAATATCGCAGTGAAGATCTATCGTGGTAATGTGCATCGAAGTGTAGTGGCTTCGCAGAGACGGTCTTTCGTAGTAAGGTGCATCGCAATTTTGTAGCGTCGTATTAGCATTTATCGATATTTTGTGCGTCGAAATTCCGTATTCTACTCTTGTAAAGTTATTAACAGTTTGATTGATGCTTTATTGCAGTTAAAACTACTTTTAACGAAGAGCGTCAGTCAAAAGTACTTTTAACCGCAAATTTGCAGTCAAAAGTACTAATAACCAATAATTTTCAGTCAAAACCACTTTTGACCAACCTGTTCAGTCAAAAGTACTTTTGACTGATTTTGTTAGTCAATAGTACTTTTGACTGGTTAAGAGTTTTGACTGCAACGTATATATTGCCATCGACACGCTAAGAAGAAAAAGTAGTAATGTATAGACTGGTTATCTTACAATTGCAATAAATTTTCTGTTTCAGGATACATTAACTTTATGGATATGAGATAAGGAAAGTCATATTTGTTTTAAAAGATCAAAAGAAGATCAGTTCAGCCTCTTTAACAGATTAAAATTTGTTCTTTGATGAAAACTAATCTAGTAAAAGATTTAGCAAACTCCACAAGAAAGATGATTGAGTATACCTTCAAACAAGTTTTAAACTTTATCAGTACTACTAATGCAATTTATTTTTAACCACTTCTCAGCTAACATCAAGATCGACTGTTTTTATAAAACCGTTCAATAAATTAAGTGATCCCATTTTGTTTAATTCAATATAATTCATGTCATAAAAACTATCCACATAGAAATTATTTTTGATGCTCTCATTATTTTACTAGGAAAAATAATAAAAGTATTTGCTCTAGTTCTTTAAGAATTAGGGCGAGCTTCAGTTTAAAAAAAATAGTTTAAAAAGATGGTGGTCGCATTTTTTTATTAGGCGTTGATTGAAATAAACCTAGGTACCGTTTTTAAGTAGAAATTATACCAGTGAATATTACGACTTAATATGGTGCTGTGGCTCCTGAGGTCTAGGCACCTGTCCCATGGCCGGCGATTAACGAAAAACTAGTAGAACTAGCAACTAAAAACGAGTTGGCGAGCAACGACCAGCGAGTGCGCTAAGGCGACGAGCGATTACTCGCTGGTGTGCGTATATACCAAGCGTGAGTCTCTAGGCGAGTGGACTGCTTGCCAAGTGAGCGTCGCGGAGTGAGTGTTCTCCTTGATAGCACTTGTCACTGCGACGAACGAGTACTCGTCGGCGGTTTGAACAGTCAGCAATGAATTCTTATACCAATCCTTTCACTGATGTTACACCACAGTGGGGTGAATTGAAAATGTGTTGTTTATTTAACTGTTCTCAACTTTGATAGCATTATTTGAGTACAGAATAATAATGTCAGTAATATTTATGTTCGCTTATAATTGCCTATTATTTACCTAGATATATGAAACGTACCATTGTTAAATATTATTTGTTTCAATTACTGCCGTTTATATTTTACATCTATTAACGAGTACAAATCCGTGTCAAAATTACAAAAACAAACATGTCCATTCATTGCTTATTTATACAGCCAACAATAAAATGATTTCGAGAATCAGTTAACAATGTAAATAAAACACATTGGATGTAATGACCGCATGACTGAATTTAGTTGGGCGTTCAATTAATATAGCATATCTGTATTTGCCATTTATCACTTCGTGGGTGGAAACTTGCCTATAAACTAGTAGTCCTACTGATCGCTTACAGAGTTAACACATAAGTGAATGATATATTACTGATGGTTGTGTTCGTTGAGATGGAATTAGTTGAGTAGTTTCACAGGGGTCAGCTGTAGGGCCTCAAGTAAATGTTTATGATTGTCGATTATTTTCTAAGTTAGTGAGTCTTTGGAAGACACTTGAGAGGACCTTACTGGTTTAGTGATGACAAATATTTCACTAAAATCTATGCCAGCTGCACTGAACAAAACCAAATAATTTCACAAATTGTCGAGAGGTAGAAAACCTGCTTGTTATACACGCAGCAGCATTTGAATACGATCAATTAGCACCGCCATTGATTAACTCATTGTAAAATAAAAATAACAAAATGTTACACAGTGGTGTAAAAGACTGCTCTACCCTGTATTCATGAAACATAAAACCCGAAGGTTGATGTTAGAAGGGCGTTATGTACCTTATGTTATTTTGCTGTAGCGACCTAATGTACCCATGTTTACCCCTTATGGGTAGTTTATGGGATCCTATAACATTTTATAGTCAGTATCCTGTATTGCAAATGACATGGATGTATTTGTTCAAGGCTACATCTACATGGTATGGGGAGAAGAAGTTAGATTTTTATCACTTTTATAATGTGGGTATCAATTTCAGCATGTTTAGCTCAAACGTTTTTTGGACCAGCTGCTTAACACAAAGCGCAGGGATTCTCTTGATAATGAAATCAAATAAGAGTATTGACATCTTTTTCTAACACACGGTGGTCAGAAAAGGACAGCGACTCTTTCACGACGCTAAAAATCTGTCAAACCTGTTTACATCTTGATCTTCAGTGTCATGTCGTATAATTAGTGACATTGACAGGTGTTAGCCTGCACTTTGTAATTATACAAGGTAAAGCGCCAGCCCGGGTTTGAACCCACCACCTACAATTCGTAATTCGGAGTCATTAGCAATGGGCTACCACTGCTCTATTTAAAAATCTGTTCAAAACGGTGAAGGAAAATATCGTGAGGAAACGGGCATGTCATAGAACCAAAAATTCAACGAAATGTGACATCTTTCAACTCACACAGGGCCCGCCTGGTAGATTACAGCCCACTCCCTCTCAAAGAGAGAAAGCCTCTGACCCAGCTGTGGAAAAATTATAGGCTGATATGATGATGACAGGCTAATCAGCACTAAAATAATATGTGCTTTATTTTGCTCGAAAGACACAATTTAAAAAAATAATCCAGTAACAAATTCAACACTAAAGACCTAACTGATGACCTTAGAATTTAAGGAACACTACAGATTATACCATCCTTGATGTTCAGATTGATGCATAGGTAACGGGCCTTGTAAATCGAGACGTATTGAGCGGATACCGGCAAGTAATGTCCGGCTGCTTGTCTAATAAATCGTCGTTCAGACTCAGTCTGAAATTGGGGCATCTGTCTTCGTTCAGTAGCACTGGTAAAGTTAAAGCTACGCGAACTTAGAGCACTTCCGAATATACAGGGTTACTTTTCACTGACCAGCCAAATTTAAGGGTGTGGTACAGACCATCAAACTGAACAACTTTCTCCTTGGGACCAACATTGTAATCGCGAATAAAAAATCAGCCTTCCCATACGTTTAGGTCGAGTAGGTATTGAAGTTTTCTATGGGACAGTTGATAAATTTTTCGCGATTACGATATTGGTCCCATGGAGAAAGTTGTTCAGTTTGATGGTCTGTACCACACCCTTAAATTTGACTGGTCATTGAAAAGTAACCCTGTATAAGAAAACACTAACCCTCTTATTAATAAACGTTGCTTATAAGACGGTAAAACGTCAAAAATGTATGGTTTAGTCGACGTTAATCCTTACTTAACGAGCAATGTTTATAATTAAGGGGATTATTGTGTAAAAATAATTAAGTTGAGGTTCATTATATTTTTAGTTTGAGCTGAGACCTATAAAAAACTGGACTAGAAAAGCACAATTTTTGTTCTGTGGGTCAGATATTTGCTGAGGGTATACGTCGCCATGCGTGTCCAGTATAACAATGTATTCAGGATGCTGTTGGGTCTACCACGCTTTTGTAGCGCTTCCGAGATGTTCACCGAGGCCAGGGTTGATGGTTTGCATGCGATTATACGGAAACGGTGCGCTTCTATTCCCGGTAGAATGCGTGCTAGCTCCCACAGCATCCTGAGTGTACTGTGTGATAGGTGGGACAGCCCCATGCTGGCTCACTGGATACGCATAGGTTAGGTCAGTCCTTTCAATTTTGTATACAAGGTGTCCTTGAAAGTATGGTTCAAATCAAATAGGGGCGTGGGCAAAGTCATTTCCAAACTTTTTGATCATGAGAATGTTTGTGAATTTTTTTACGGTTCAAAAGTTATGACCTACTTTTGTTATTTTCAATCACTTTGCATAGTGCTCAAAGAACAAAATCATTTAAAAAAAACTACCAGGAACTGTCAATTTAAGTTTTTTAGACAGCCCTGATAGTTTTTTTTAATGATTTTTTTTTCTTTGATCACTATGCAAAAAGATTGAAAAAAATTGATCACAACTTTAGAACCGTATAATAATTCTCAATCATCAATCATTCTCAGGACCAAAAAGTTTGGAAATGACCTTGCCCACGCCCCTATTCGATTTGATCCATATTTCCAGGGACATCCTGTATAGAATATGGTTTTTACTAACATTAGGTTAAAAATATTAATAACAACATATAGATCTTGTAAATTGATCTGAAATAAAATATTTATGAACACTCTCTCTACAAATGTTTCGGATGATAAAAGCAAATGAGGAAATTTTTATTCGTATAATCATTAAATACCAAATTAATTAGTAACAATAACAAAATTATATCATATCTTAACAAATATTAAATATTTATTATTATATATATATATTATTATTATTATTTATATATTGATTTCTTGTGGAATAAGCATCACCTTTGTACGTATTTTTCTGTTCTGTTTTTTTTCTTGTCTGTTTATATGTAAATAAATAAATATACTAATTTACACAAAACTTCAATGAGTTAAACACTTAAACCTTCCTCATGAATCACTTCGTCCATTGGTGAAAACCGTATGAAAACCCGTTCGGTAGTTTTTCAGCTTATCGTGTTCAGATAGACAGACACATTCTTTGGGAGGACTTTGTTTTATTTTATGTCGTGATTTATAAAAACCCCTTGCGGATTCAGGGTATATTTAAGTTGTTATTACGAGGCGTGCTCATGACCTAAGTTGTTATACTTGTGCAAAAGTAAGTATTTACCTACTTTCATCATTACGTTGCCTTGAAAAACCAACACAGATAATTACTTTTTTCTAAAGCCGATATTCAATCGAAACTCCTACAGAGTCAGCAAATTGTATTTTAACATCCTCTGCCGGGACCAACGTGGGCTACAAACTTGTTCCCCGCAGACCGATTAATTCTGCACGAACAAGTCACAACTTGTCCCCTTTTTACCGAGACTAGACCCACGTCTCTGCTTGGCGTTATTCAATTACACCTTCATAATTTACTCAGTCTAGGATGATTTTGTACAGTCACTAATTTTATTTGTTGATTCTATAGAATTTGTTAGTTCGCATTTAACGTGATTGACACAGTTTAGTCTTTGTAAATCACTTTTAACCATCAGAGGGTGCGCGGTCATTTGTAACGCCAGCGGTCGCGTGAACCTAAAAGACCTTCAAGATATTTCAGGGATTTAAAACACTAATCATTTATTTTTTTGTATTATTTTATGATAAAAAACAAAATTGTTATTCTATTTTTCTTTGGATTAGTAAGTAATTTGGCATCATTTTCTTAAACTTGCCTCTAACTTTCACGTGTTTGCGTGTTTTCTCCACCGCGCCGCGACTGCGAAATGCGATCTATGTCAGCGTCTTGGTACGCGTGTCCGACGGTACGCGACCGACGTCAGCGTAAGAGGAATTCAGGCCTAAAACAATGACAGACTACTAGGGATGGGAAATGCATGCGACAAGAAATAACGATATTAAGAAAGAAAATGTATCGAGTGCGGTCGATTCGACACCGCGCGCCTGCTTAAAGGACACAGAACATAAATACCCTAATTGAAGGATAAGAAGTGTTTTTTGAAATAGATATTTCTGTTAGCGTACTTTGCGGTCTTTCCGGATAGTGAACGAAACTGGACCGTGACGCTCGGATCTACACACGACTCCAGTTGATTGATGACACTGAATCGTGTATACACGGCTCTGAATCGCGAATATTCGGCGCCAGTACCCTCTTTTTTATTTTTTCTAGTCCTTACCGTCCGTACCTGTTCATAAAATTAACAAAAAAAAAAAATTATAATATTTGCAAATGTTACTATAGTGCTGTAAAACCCGTTATCAAAAACCCAATGACGTCAGTAATTCTTGTTGATAGGTTGCGATTTTTGATAAGGGTTTATTTATGTTTGCAAAGCCTTAAAGCCTCACTCAGTGAGAATATTGGGATATTTCGACAAGTGGCATTTATTCATCCACAATATTATTATAATGATATTATGTACTCTGTCAACCCCATAGGGAAAAAAGGGTTAGTTTCTGAAGTATCAATTCAACAATCCCTTTAGAGTAACTTTGTATGATGTTAACATAACTATAGTGACCTCGTTAGTGATGTTCTTCAGAAGAATCTGGTGCGTACGGCGCGGCGTAGGTACGTGGATGACCAGCGGGATAGATTGCGTAACACACTAAAAGTAGCAATGCCATTTTGACAGTTTAACAACATTTATTGCGTTAAGGGGCCCGTGGCTAAATAATAACAGCCGCACAGGTCGATCGATCAGGTTAAGCTACGCTTGCCACGGTTGGTCTGTGGATGGGTGATCATCTTTACGTACCGAGACCCCTCCATGCCTCGGAAAGCACGTTAAGCCGTTGGTCCCGGCTGGCATTCGTGGATCTTTAATAGTCGTTACGGGTAGTCAGAAGCCCGAAAGTCTTATCAAGGGGTATCGTATTACCCAGTAACTGGGTTGTGGAGGTCAGATAGGCAGTCGCTCCATGTAAAATGCTGGTATTCAGCTGCATTCTAATTGCATTGATTAGTGATATCGTTCAAAATTATTCAGGCTGTGATTGAAAGTGTGTTAATTATGCAATTAGGGTGAAGATGTATGAACGTAAACGAAGAACGTGTACGAACGAACGTAGTTTCTGAGTACCCGTCTATAATGTAATTATAATAATTATAATTGTTAGAATTCTATTAATAATATAATATCCAATAACATGGTAGTAGATTATTCACTTAGGGGATAAAGGGGTGTCTTATTGTCGCGGGCGCTATTTTGAGTCCTGAACGCAATGATCGAGTCAGTGTTAACTCCTGAGCGAAGCGAGAATCCTGAGTGCAGTGAGGGATTCAAGCTCGCCCAAGACGAAGACACCTTTATCCCTGAGGAGAATACTCTACTTTTCGCACCAACTGCGAGGTAATAAAAACCAATTCGATTAATCGAATAGTATATGAAATTGTTAAATAACCGGGGAATACCTAGTTATTTGCAGAGACCTATATTTACCCGACTACGTAACAGAACAGGGTTATTTATTTTGCGTGCTATGTATGTGGAATTCTCTGAATTATATCTTTTTATGTGGAATTCTTCATACCCTCGAAACATCCTAACGGCCGGATGAATACACGAGGAGTCTATCGACTCGTTTGGGTGGCGTGAAGATTATAGGCTAAGTTATGTTTTTATAAAATCAAAATGGCGGATTTTATACGATGACAAAGGAAGGTCTTGAAAATAAAAATTACCTACCTTACTATGTGGGATATCAAAATAAAGAGCTTGAGGAGACGATTCTAAAAATATAACACACTAAAAGGATTCAAATAAAAATAAAATGACAAAATCAAATCCCGACTGCAAATAAGATTCAAAACAAGCTCTGTTTCCAAGCAGTCTGGTGCAGTTGGTGGCAACAAATCTGAGAATGAACTAAAATAATATACCTGCCTGTCGGTTGTTTTTATTTTTTTAATCTAATCTCATGAATTTTCATCCAAAACACATCAACTAATATCGTCAATGGAACATCACGTCAGCTCAATTCCAACATTCTAACGCGGGTATACGCGCCACAGCAACCGATCATTTTGTTCGTCGACGGTGACTAAAACATATGAAGTAAGAACTCTTTGGTCGACCTGTACAAAAAAAACGTTTTTTTTTTTTTGGTTAATGTTTCCATACATTTTTCTCAGTTGGCGTTCCAAATTCAAATCACATTAATGACCAGCGGGTCATATTGAAATTTAGTACAATATTAGACCGGCCCGGCCCGGCTAGAGCCTAGGACTTAAATGACTTGCTTTAGATTAGGTTTGAATGACATATAATTTGACGTTAGCGAGCAGGTGGTGTGAAAAGTAATTTATCATATTCCTACGCAATTCTGTTAATTACACAAATAACAGATTGTAGAGTTGGTACCATCTGTACCAGATACTGCTTTTGAACGATGAGTTTCTAATTACCAACGGATACAATGCTGTACAATGTATCGCTATGAGTTACCTACCTAGAATTGTTTGTTAAGGGGAAATGCGGTCCGAGACACTTTTGACATTTAGGTATTTGAAGAAAGTATCACTGTCACTCTGCGAGCGCTCGGCGTCCGGCCGTGCTATAAGGACAACTGCAGCAGGCGTAGCATGAGCACCGTTTTGTCGATGGAAGAGTAGACAAAGATGACGTTCCGTGTAGACAGTACGACGGCAGCAAAGTAGAAAGAGACAACTGCACTTTTACGAAATACATACTCTTTTACATAATTCGACTCAAAATTCTGTTTTGTCATAGGATTTTTATTCGTTTTTTTTACTGATAATAAATCACGTATATAAAGACAGCTACTTACAACAATTGTTCTCAGTGTCGAAGTACCGTGTTTTGGAACAAAAAAATATTGTAGTTATTTCATGATTTTGTAGATAACCGTATATACTTTGTGGCCGTCGTGTAGAAAGTTTAAAATCTCCCTACAACTGTCAGCCGTCAACGTCATTTTGACAGTTGGGATAGAAAACATTCTTCTGAAATAGTCTACATAAAAAAAGACCTAGACAAAGATCGTTAGAAACGAAAGACAAAATGACAGATTGTAGAAGGATTTCTACGGTGCGATGTCAAAAGTGGAGAAACGAAATGTCACTTTGTATAGAAAGAGCTGTGTCTATTCTACGTAGAAATAGAATGCGTCATGCTAAGCCTGCAGATCCGACTGAATAGCCTAAGTGAAAAGTTATAATTTGAGGTTTGGCTCTGCGACTATTTCCTCCTCCAATATTGGAACAATTTCAAAGATATTTCATAAACTGATTAAAAATAAAATATATTGTGTCCCTGTGTTTTTATTTTTTCATTAATAGTTGTCAAATTTGTACACTAGGCCTCTGTTGACAGCGGTTTAAATCAACAATTTAGAGCATTTTTCGAGGAATTTATTATTCTGTAAGTGATCATTGCTTTATGGTCATTAACCAGAAAGAAAACAGACGAGAGCATTTCTATGGAGAACAGACCACCCGCATTTCCTCTTAATGAGGATCATTACTGCCATTTTTTCACGATAGGTGGCGCATCGTAGACATGGCCATTGAAAGCTGTCACTTACATACATTTTATAACCTAACATTCAGTTATTTTTAATTTTCTTGTTATTGCCTCTGTGTACTGTACCAGGATTTATTAACCCCGGTGCACATTTATTTCCCAAACTTATAGTAAAAAAAAGTGGGAAAAGACTATACGCTATACGTCGCAAAAAATGTTTTTTTTAGTTTGTCTTTCAATTCTATAAACTTCCTGGTATAATACACGTTATCGATAACGATGGTAGACCGGATTTAACACAAAAAATAGCAATTACACTGACGTAAACAAAAGTAAAAATGATTTGACAGCAGCCATCGCGCCGCTGGCGACATCTGCGTTGAGCTTTGCGTGTGGATCCCCATTAGCTTTACTAATCGTAATGTGTAATACAACAGATAATAATAACTTGTCTGGCTGAAGGCAATCAACTCTTTTCATACATTCCAGCCCTAGTAGATGAAAGTATCATAATCAGGCTATAATGTTCCTACTCCTGGAACATAGGTGTTAATATTTCACTTGCACTGCTAAAACTCATCTTTTGTTCAATTTGTGTGAATCAAATTAAAATTGTCTGCAATATTTTGATAAAAAGTAATAAAAAAAAATAAAGTTAAGTGAAGTGAAGTGGAGTTTTTATCACAATTAAACAAATTAGATATACTTAATTATGTTGAATAAAAAGTTATTCAACATAATTAAGTAATCTAATTTTGACTGATGTAATAAAAACTGGCCAAGTCAAATCAGTTAGATTTGACTTGACTACTTTAAGATCTCACATTTTTAAATAACAGCAATTGTTATAGGTATCCAATAAAGCAAAGAAATAGAGTTTAATACTTATTCATAATGTTATTTTGTTCCTATAAATACACATTTGGATTTTCCATAGAACTTGGCACTCATTTAGATATACATTCTTTTTGCAGCGAAGCCCACAGCCAAACATAATTTTGGTATTGAACTTGGCTCCCTTTTTTACATTTATGTTTTTTGGGATATCATTACTTTTTGTAAAGAAAACTAGGCGGGTATTGAGATACTGGTTTAGGCACGAAAAATGTTTGTGGTTATAGTATGACAATCATTTAATTCATCGTTGAGAAACAAGCAGGATGAACATAAATGTAACAAAACAATAAATAACTAAATCGGTATTCGTAAGCGGTGCCTATGTTTATGTGTTGCTCGGGAGCGCTTTTATGTAGATTTACTTGTTCTGTGTATAATTATGTGGTGCTGCGCGCCGCCGACGACACACCGTTGCGTTGGTCGGTTGTTTAGCGCGTATTACAAGTTTTTTGTATGGGGACAATACTTATTTTTTTACTTAACTTTATTTTTATATTTCTGTTATATAGCAAATATAATAATACATATATTGGGATAGTTTCAAATATCTGCTTGTAACGGTTCCAACGCTACAATTTAAAAAAAATTGTATGGGGACCCCCCTATATTTTAACTTTTTTTTTATTTTTAGATTTTTTCCTACGCTCACACACAATTACCGAGCTGGATTCCAAATTTCATCCTTCTAGGTCATCTGAAAGTAGGTTAGGTTTAGGTACTATAAGTCAGTCAGTCAGTGCTAAAATTTACGACTTTTTGACCTGCATATCTTTATAACCGTTTGAGGTAGCTTCATAAAATTTAAGCTTCTAGATGTCCTTATGGATATAATTAAACACACGTAGTTTTATGTGTTTACGTTAAAGAGGTTTGAGTTATAGAAGGGTCAAAAGTGGCACTAAGTGGTTCGTGTAATATTACACTCGGCGCTGGCTAGCCAGTTCCTTTGCTTGAACTTGGCTTGACACGCTGCCGCGTGTCTAGATGTGCGTGTAGGTATCTAATTGTCCAACTTATAGACATCCCAAATTACTGTGTCAGCAATAAAATTATCGTTCACCTTTAAATAACTCTGACGGAAGACCTGTCATTCGTAGTGGCCGAACTTATTAATATGTATGGCTCTATCTATTTTGATTCACATAAGTAGTCATTAGGAACTAGTTTCTGCCCGCAACTTCGTCCGCGTGAAATTTAGTTTTATTGACAGACTTCAAAAAAAGGATGATGTTGAATATCATATCATTCGGTTGTTTTTATTTACATGTTTGTTACCTCAGAACTCCATTATTTATAAGTCAATTTGCAAAATTATTTTCTATTTGAAAGGATATACTTGCATATAGGTCCCATATTAATTTCATTAATATCGGTTCTGTAGTTTGGTTTTTAAACCAATATTACTGTTAAAAATTCAAGTAAACGAAATTGCGTCGTTTCCTTTCCTATGACTTTTTAGTAGTGGAAAAAAACAGAACCAAAGACACCGGCTTCCGAAATTAAATTAATTTTTCATTTTGTAGTGTTTTTTTGGTAGTCGATTGGTTTTTTTTTTGTTACAATTTTTTTTCTAATAAAAAATATCTCATGACATAGCAATACTGTAGCTTTCCATTTGTGAAAGAATTTTCTGTATCGGATCAGTACTTCCGAAGATTACCCCCTGCATACAAACTCACAAATGAAACCTCTTTATTAAATTAAGTATACATATAAAGTTAGTCAATTTCCACGTAATCTTTTGTCACAGTGACGGCGACTTGACGTTTTGCGTACCCCTCTATTAATTCTATTATGTCCGAAATGAAACTCCTAATCGAAAATCTACTCTGTATCAAAGGATTAGAGAAGGTTTTCATTTGGGATATTTCTGTGTTGAAAATGGAATAATTTGTCAACAAAATAGAATACAGAACTTGAATTAAACATTGAAGGGTCAATATTAAAATGATGTTTTGAGCTCAACTGAAACCCTTTGGAGACTCGTTTTGTTTGAATAAGATTTATTTAGTTTATGCTCTTTGTTCTTAAATCCCTTTTGATTTTGATCGTTATAGAGATCGGTATTACATAAATAAGTGGTGGTCTATATAATAATAAAGCTGAAGTGTATGTTTGTTTTCGTTTGTTTGTTTGAACGCGCTAATCTCTGAAACTGCTAGTCGGATTTGAAAAAAATGTTATTGCATTTGATAGCCTAATTCTTGAGAAAGGCTGGCTAATAATATTAAGCTAGGACCCTTATAAGCCGAGCAAAAAGAAAAAAGTCAGAAAGCGCGGGCAGGCGATGCGATGCGACGGGATGGGTCGGGGAGCAATAAATTTCCAAGCCACGGGCAGAAGCTAGTCTCTGGAACAAACAAAATGGCAGATTGATTTTGTCACAAATATCGTTACTTACTCTTGGGCCCGGAAGGTACAGCGGGAGTAACTCCCTCACAAGGTAGTCCGAAGACCAGAGTGGCAATTCTCGTAATTTTAAGAACGTTCACAGTCTGAAGGCGAATTCTCGTATATTTAAAACGTTCAAAATCTGTTCGCAGTCTCATCTCGGCGACAAACAAATGTCAAACACTTGTAAAAATGTCGGGAAATTAGAGTTTTTTTTGACAGATTGAGACTGAGATCAGACTGTGAACGTTTTTAAAATTACGAGAATTGCCCCTCTGATCTCAGTCTCAATCTGTAAAAAATACCTCTAATTTTTGACGTTTCTATGGCGTCAAGATAAGACTAGACGACTAGATTTTGAACTTTTAAATTATGAGAATTGGCCTTCTGGTGAAGATCGTAGGAATTCATAGAATTCGAGAAGCATACAATACTGTGCTTTTAGCGTCCTGTGTATTCCTGCGATGTGACGACGTTTGGGGGGTCTACGACCAGCAGTGTACGTCTTTTAGTTTAATGACGATGATGCTCCACTTCGACCGGTTTTGTGCTTCTCGCATCCAACGGGTTCCTGCGGCCTTCACAAGGTCGTCGGTCCACCTCGTGGGAGGCCTTCCAACCCTACGTCTTCCGGTACGTGGGCACCACGCCAGAACCTTTCAGCCCCATCGGCCAATTGTTCTGCGAGCAATGTGCGCTGCGGGCTCGTAAAATAGTCATCATCTGCCTACACTTTGGCACCTATGTTGGGGTCGGCTTCCAGTCTAACCAGATGCAGCTGAATACCAGTATTTTAGATGGAGCGACTGCCTATCTGACCTCCACAACCCAGTTACTGGGTAATACGAAACCCCTTGGTAAGACTGGTTGTCAGACTTTCGGGCTTCTGATTACCCGTAACGACTGTCAAAGATCCAGGAATGACAGCCGGGACCAACGGCTTAACGTGCTTTGCGAGGCACGGAGGGATCTCGGTACGTAAAGATGGTCACCCATCCACAGACCAACCGCGGCAAGTGTAGCTTAACCTGTTCGATCGATCTGTGCCACCGGCCCCTCGGGCTCGTAAAGAAGTTGTTTATAAATAAGTCATCTTGTTAACTCAGATTATTTGATTTGTTTTTCATAAGAGTTATTTCCTTTTCCAGGGTAACATTGTAGGTAATACCCATAACATCTCACTCGAACCTCCAAGCAGTAACTAAGATGTTTTTCACCTAACTTCAAACATTATTCGCGTCATAAAACTTTTCATAATACAACAAAATTTTCCATCTCTCAGTTTTACAATGTTATAAAAGTACGGGAGATAGCATTGCATTTAAAAAAGTAATTTCATAATTATTGATATTAATAATGAAAGGTAACACATAAAATTGAATGTTCGACTATCAGTTGGTTCAATTGAGGTTTCTACTTCAAAAACAACACCCCCAAAAAAAACAAAAAACATCAAAAAAACATTTCGACCCCTAAATTCTTTGAGAGGTTGAAATGTTTTTTTTTCTGTTAGTAGGTTTGTAGAAACACCTATACACGTCAATCACATTTCAAAAACTAAATGAGGTCGGCATTTCGTATCCCGCAACAAACTCGGAGGTCACAGTCTCTTTTAAAGTCCAGAAATAATGTTGGTAATCATGTGAAAAATCGTGCTGATCAACTCAAAACTTAAGGAGCTTTAAAACAATTAAATACCTATTTTACTAAGCTTCTATAGTTTGACAATGTTCAAAGGTTTCATCGTGTATCTTCGGAGCAACCAAAGTTTGGCGAATAAGATGGGACTGATCCAATAAGGGAGTGACGGAATTAGTGTGTCAACCTGTTAGGATTTAGGCGAGAGTAGAAATCTATATCTATTGTTCGAAATTCTCATTTTAATAGCCAATTCAACGGCTTTGCCGAATCTAATCTAATCTAACTAGGCTGTTTTACCTCACTGCAGGGCAAAGTCCTCCCTCACCCTTTTCCACACAATTCGGTCTTCTGTTAGTGCCGACTAGTTCTTTCAGTAGGAGTTAAGCTCAAAACGTGTCACTGATCAGGACTAATACAACAAAAAAAAATGCAACGCTACCTCCTATACTATAAGACATTAAACATAGCCGAGAAGCAAAGTTTACTCACAGTCAACTACAAAAACATTGTTGTACCGCTTGACTCTATTTTTGTAACTAAATTAAGTTCAAAATTAAGTTGTATGCGTTTCTTTATTTATTTAACGTTTTATGTACACACATTTATATAAACAGACAGAAAAATATGTACAAAGGTGATGCTTTTTTCTAAAGAAATATCTTTTACTAGCTGCACCCCGCGGTTTCACCCGCGTAAGTTTTGATCCCGTGCGAATATCGGGATAAAAAGTATCCTATGTGTTATTCTGATGTATAAACTATATTACTGTAAAGTTTCATCAAAATCCGTTCAGTAGTTTTTGCGTGAAAGAGTAACAAACATCCATCCTCACAAACTTTCGCATTTATAATATTAGTAGGATTATTTAGTAATTCCTTTAAAGAATTATGTGTGGGAGAATAAGTAAGTATATTAAATAGGCTGGCTCGTGCAGTTTGTAACTGTATAATTATATGAGAATAATCTACTCATCTTTGTCTTCTATAATAGGGATCGGGAACGTGCTACCAGCACAAAATGTAGCCTATGTCCTTCCCAGGATGCCATGATCTCCGTGCCAAATTTTATCGAAATCTGTTTACTGGTTCAGGAGTGAGAAAATCACATACAGACGCGGCATCGCCTCGGATTTTGGCTACGGCTAGCTGCCAGCGCAGTAACTGCGCGTCGTCTGCGAGGTGCAAGCTCGCAGTCCGCACGCTAGCCGCGAGGTATAAGCTTTCTCCCACCACGAACACAATTTATATGGCAATTGTTAATTGGCGACGGTGCCGCGGTGGTGCGCGGGCAACGGCGCAACGAAGTTGTTTCGCTGGCGACTCGGAGTCGGCGCGCTGTTAGCACGGGAGCTGTGAGTCGAGTTTTATGCTAGCGGCAAGCGTGCTGACTGTCAGCCGTTTACTTTTTCATATTCACATTATTTTATGCGACACACGATTTAATGCTCGAATTTTAATGACAAGTTAACTGCTGTGTTGAAGCGGTGCCGGTATAATGTGCCGTGACCTTTACTTTCGAATCCTATCCTACTACTATTATAAATGTGAAAGTTTGTGAAGATGTTTGTCCCTCAATCACGCACAAACGGCTGAACGGATTTGGATGAAATTTGGTACACTGATAGTTTATAACCAGGATTAAAATATGAAATACTTACTTATTATCCAGATATTCCCACGGTATCGAAACTAACGCGGGTGAAACCGCGGGGCGCTGTTGGTTTATTATATTAGTGTGTATATTGTAGGTATTGTTGCTCAAATTATTTATGCCTTGTGTATATTTATATTTCTTACGAAATAAATAATTAGGAGCCCATTTAGCGACCTTCCAGCCCCCTTGCCGGGTGATGGCTGTAATTATATTTGAAAAAGCATTGCCAGTTCTTCGAATTAAGGGATTTTTGCCCGTTAACTTTGAAAAAATAATGATCGAAGTGACGCGTTCATCCTGTCTAAGGCCTTGGTCTCGAAGTCAGCGATTGCGGCGCGGGGAGCGGCGCGGCAACGCAAACCCGAAGCTTAGCTTGGTCTCGAAGCCAGCGGGCAGATCGCGCAGAGCTAGAGAAGCGTATAGTGTTGTGTTATAAGAAATTAGTGTCTCTGTTCGCGAACGAAATGTTTAAACAGTGACGACAACATATTGAAACATCAGTCCCTATAAAAAGCGAAAAATAAAATGCAGAACACTACGTACAATGCAGACGCGCGGGCACCGCTATAATACTGGTGGAATGGTGCGCATCGCTTGTACACCACTCCACGTGCCGCTGCCTTCGAGGCCAGTCCCATGTAAATCTATGCATTGAAACGCGCCGCTCCCCGCGCCGCCGCCGCCGCCGCCCCGCGCCCGCTGATTTCGTGTCCGTAGCCTACGCATGAATACACACAAGCGAAACGCGTCAATGGCCAATTACAACTGCAGCCAAGGGCAGCTTACTGTGATAAATATCGTTCCGTTCAGTTATTTAGCTTCGGGCCCTCGTTATTTTTATCTGCTGTATAAAAACACTAAAAAACAATTCTCGTTAGCCTTTACAAGCCCGCAAACAGTACTCTGTTTAATATTGATACCTCACACATAATAATAATAGCCTCCCCGACCGATTTCGGTCACGGAGGTCAATCTCAACGGAGATTAACCAGGTACGCAGGAGATATTATAGTGCACAAGTGTGTGCGTAAACACAGGTGCACTCCCTCTTACCTCACTCCCATAGTCCGATGGGACAACGTGCTTTCCGAGGCACGGGGGTATCACACCGCCAACTTCCAAACTCCGGGCTGCTACTAAGAAATTCCTAATGGAAAAACTCAATAACACTTTGCCCGACCCGGGAATCAAGCCCAGGACCCCACGCTCAACACGCTCACACATACGGAGTGATGAAAAATTCAAAGACCCTTGTATAAAAGCAACGCGCCCGCTGTTTGTTTTTCCACCTATAACATAAAATAATAACAACCCGTATACAAGTAGGTGTCTGCTGTTATTTCATTTACCCAGTTTCGTACGTATATTTTTAAACTCCAATAAAAAAAATAAATTTACAGTTATAAAAGAAATTGGCAAACAAAACTTCATGCTTTTTAAAACGTTTTCAGTTGCGAGTATATTCACAACTACCAGACCTAGTGAAGCCCTCATACACCCAGAGTTTCTTATAAACAATAAAATTATTATACAGAAAAAAGATTAGCTTTTTTGTATTTTTGTATGTTTGTCTGTTACGCGTTCACGCTAAAACGGCTGAACGGATTTGGATTAAATTTGGCACATAGGTAGATCATGACCTAGAGAAGGATATACGCTACTTGTCATCCAAGATCGCAAACGAAGTCGCGGGCAACAGCTGGTTTATAATATAGAGACTTCAAAAAATACCTACAGGTAAGGCATGATTTATTGGTAATTTCCATAAAGCGGTATCTATATCGAATTGCATGTATCTGTTACGGTAAATCTGATTAATTGAAAATTATTAATATTTTTACAAAATTATTAATAATAGCCACATGTCTTGGTAAATGTGAATAAATGATGGAAATTTATTACTTTTAGTAGTCATTATTAATAATTCACGACACATATTGATGAAAGTTATAAAATAAATAAAAACCCATGAAAAGTTAACAAAAAATAAACTATTGAACATATTAGTTAAAAAATAAACAGTTAAATATGGGTAGTATTTAAACGCAAATCAATAAATATCCTTTTTCTATGCAATAAGATTCCGAATTCCCATCAAAATTACTGATTGCACAGCAAAATATTCAACTCAAAATATCACTAAACACACTACAATTTATTTTCGCAGCGTACAGCGATTTTTACGTCAGGTTGACGGAGGCTGCTATTTCTGTCTGCAGGGTTTAAAGGAACCTAACCAAACCGAACCTCGGGGTGCGCCTGACGTCGTTTGTGAATTGTGATAAATTCAAGCTATCTCAAACACTGACTTATTACATGGACCACGGGCTGTCGGGCATTATTAATAATGGCCGGTCCTTATTAATAATGCCCATTTAATCACGTTGCCCGTAACATATCCACATGCAAACTACGAGTCATTCTGACATCACGCAAAATTCTGCATCGCGCAACCAAAATTTACTGCGCATCTAGCATATATGTATATAACCTACCGACATCAATCGTCGGGCAGTTCTGTTGCCCGCCAGACACGACAGCCGTCTGGTCTGAGGATCCTCGCTTTTCTATGGAGGTTGAGTGAACTTTACATCCTGTTCCTCATACCTTTCTATCCTTTGCCATAGTGCCTATAATTGAGAATAGCCAATCCATCTTTACAACATTGACAAACCAAGAGAGAGGCAGAGGTGCACACCTCTAGTTCCTGGTAATTCTTAGATAAATAGCTTGTTTATGTCAAGTAGAAATTCCTGACATTTATTGTTTCACTACGGTTCCATTCGGTCATTCGGTCGGTTCATTTGGTTCGGGTTTATGTTTCGGTTTCATTTGTTGTTTCTTACTACGATTTTAAATCTACCTGTTTATTCTTCTACAGTTTACCGTAAATTGTTAAAGACGAGCAATAAAGGTTAGGTTAGGTTATAGATTTAACCTTTCACATGATTATAATTGTTCTATACCTTTATGAAGCTAAGCAATCAATCAAGCCATAATTATAATAAGATCGGCTATTTTATTCTAATTTGAACATAATTGTCAAGCTTAACTGTTTCACGACTTTTTTGCTTATCTGTGGTTGCAAGTTCGATTCCGAACTCCTTATTTATTATTTCTGTGATTATTTTTCACATTTTGTTATTTAATTATAATAGTTATGATAGTTCGTAGAAAGTACACAAAAATACATGAAGTTTAGGGTTCTGTCATCTATTTAATAGTTAGAATAAATAAATAAGTATCTATGGTAAAGTATTATATACAGGGTGGAATCGAAGTCATGGGCATTATTTTAACCTAAGGCACTACTCACGATACTGATTGCATTAGGGCTATTAATACGCAAATCAAAAATATTATTAATGCAAGTAAGGAAAACCTTAAAAATGTAGTAAGTCAAATTGCACAAGGCTTATTATTGCAAATAAACACTTAAAGTAATTAAAACAAAATACTTCGTTAACGCCAATAATTGTTGAAATATCAAAATCTTAAAGCGCAGTACAGCGCAAAGCGAAATGTAAACAAACATCACCTGCGCGCGCGCGGGTTTTTCCTTAAAGTAATAATAACAATGGGCTACAAGACATTCCGTCCGGCGGGATTCCCTGAACTCTCTCCGTCCCACTCCCTCACTCGCAAAAATACGAATATCACCCCCGCGCGGGGTATGCTTCCCGCCGCAACACAAAGTCACGAACCCGGAACCAGTGTCATAACGACTGCGCAGGTGCATTGACGCGTAATTGATTTATTGATCCCGTGACGTAATCGCCGTACTCGCCGCTCGCGGCATACGGTGCTTGGATTGCAGTGTATTAAGTGTTAGTGTAGTAGTTGTGTGTTTGTGTACACGATGCCTCGACCGCGTAATGTGCAGGCTAGGTACACCAACCAACAATACCCACAAATGGTTGTAATTTACGATCGCGCAAGAAATTTAGTATGAACTCGTGAAATGTTCCATCGGCGCTACCCGAACGACCCTATTCCTTCACGGGGTCTCATTCCACCAGAACCACTCAGAACCTGTTGGATTTTTCGTCTTTTCACGTGCCAGCACATGCACAAGCTCGTGGAAGAGCACCCGTTTACCCTCTGTCACTTTACCGACAAATAAGGTTTTTTCAAAACAATCCACAAGCTAGGTACGTAAATGTTTTTTTTTAATGTATGTTAGTTGACGTAGTTTTGACCGTCCTAAGCCGGCAAAGTACGAAGGGAAAATTGGAATTTATTATGAATCAATTCATTGGCAACTTACGAATGTCACGTGAGTCGGGCGGGGTCAAAGAATTCACGCCCAATGACGCGCGTACGGCGTAGTGTACCTACGCATTTGCTATCGAGAAGCGCAACTAATTAGATACTTTGTATGACTTACTACATTTTAAGGTTTTCCATACTTGCATTAATAATATTTTTGATTTGCGTAATAGTAGCCCTAATGCAATTAGTATCATAAGTAGTACCTTAGGTTAAAATAATGCCCATGATATCAAATGCACCCTGTATAAAGATGAAGAACGACTGATAATGACAAATCCCGTGTGTTTTCAATCTACTGTTTTATTGATATCTGTACTGTTTTATTGATTTTAGTGATAGCTGTTCGTCAGGCAGGAGTAATCTGTAAGAACGTATCAGTCAAATTTTTCATCATTATTTTTTCCTTATAAATTATTATTTACTTAAATAATAATTTAATTTAATTATTATTTATTTAAATATAATTTATTTACTAAAAGACTTAGCCTAGGTAACATCAGTGTTACGCCATTTAATCGCGAAAAAAAATCAGCTGTTCCCTACATTTTGACGATTATACGAACATAAATGTAGGGAACAGCTGATTTTTTTTTCGCGATTTCAGGTTTGGTCCCATAGTAAAAGTTGTTCATAATGACGAGTACAATGACCCCCTAGAGTTATGGGATATAAAAAAAACACGTTGTATATTGTGGTGTTTTACAAACTTCCGCGCGAATGAAGTCACGGGCGCAGAATCTAGTAACAAATAAATTGCTTGTGTAAATATAGGTAACTAGCTGCGCCCCGCGGTTTCACCCGCGTAAGTTTTGATCCCGTGGGAATATCGGGATAAAAAGTATCCTATGTGTTATTCTGATGTATAAGCTATATTACTGTAAAGTTTCATCAAAATCCGTTCAGTAGTTTTCGCGTGAAAGAGTAACAAACATCCATACATCCATACATACAAACTTTCGCATTTATAATATTAGTAGGATTAGGTTCGGTAGGTAATATTAATTTAACCTATAAATTAAATAATATTTTCATTCGCACAGTCAATAAACCTTGTTTACGTTAATAACACTAGGTTTGTGCAGTAGCTTAATATAGATGTTCAACAAATAGGTACCTATGGTTTCATGAACAGTACTTATGGTAAAAATTATTTATGAAATCTTTAAATTCAAGTCCTATCTAAGACACACCTCTGGCTAACCTTTCGGGGAATTACAGGCGCGATGTTATGCTTATGGAATGGAATAATACGGCAAGCCCTGTATTACAATGCGAAGATGACAATACAACAATAAATGAAAACACTAACTATACTAATGCATAAGAGTATTTAGGGAATATCAAATAAATCCTAACGTTGGAATTAAAAAAGTATTTTTTCTAACCAATTAAATACCATAAAAGTGTAAACAAAAAAGAACACCATTTAAATATTGCAGCAATAGCGCGGTGTCATTGACCCAACAAACATATGGCCGAAACCTGAAAAAATGGTATACGTCAGTGTGCCAGGCACATTTTTTCAGGTTTGTAAAAAAAATTAACATTTGTAGTAATAACTTCCACACACATTATTTTCTTATCTTATTCTGATGACACGCTTTACGTCTCTTATGTCTCAAGCCTTAATATGCGTTAGTTCGCATCGCCATCTAAAACTTAAGAACAAATTTGACGAAGCTTATTAAACTAGCAAGCTGGCAACATGTTATGTTTAACTGCAGATGTCTTTAACCTGTCGGTGCTGGCTTGTTAACAGATACATCATGTAGAAAATGTTAAAAAGGAAAAATAATGTCCAGTGACTAAACTATTGGATATATTTGATTGAATTTTTGTATGCAGACTGGGAACGCCACAAGGTATACGAAGTTTAATTTATTGTTGTATTGTTATCTCCACTTTGTATATTTAGTCTTGAGCCCTTCAATAAACGAGAGCAGTAAATAAATTATTTCGTAGTTTATTTAATAAGTATTGCATGATGCTATTTACTACTAAATGGTCTCGGGATAAAAACAAAACATAATACCCTTAATGCTCTCTGGACGCCATTTGTCATGAAACGTACGAGTAAGTATAACCTATGAGGAAAACGTGAGTATAAGGCAAAATATGTACCTATATTGGGTCGCACTCACAATTATGTTTTAGACCGACTACATGTATTGCGACTTTTCCGGAGCTAATAGGGGTATCATCATCACCATCCATTGAAAACAGACCTCTTAACAGAGTTGAATAGTTCAAGTATCTCGGATCCATTGTAGCACCAAAAGCTTGTGTAGAGAGAGACATACATATATGAAATCAAGCCGCCTGGCTTTAATGGAAGTCGTATTCTGGTATCCTATGCGACTCCAGTATGCCGATTAAAGTCAAGGGCAACGTATATAAAAGTAAGTAAGATCAACCCTTCTATATGGATCTGAGTGCTGGCCGATGAGGACGATGGATGAACAGAAAATCCACACTAGAGAGATGAAGATGCTACGCTGCCTGGTCTGGTGGAGTCTCGAAAATGGATACCACAAGAAACGAATATAACCGTGGTAATTTAAAAGTCGCTAACATACAGGTGGTGTATAGTTGCTCAATAGGGAATAAAGTTGAGTATTTTTTATTGTTCCCCTTTGAGCACCACGTTAAAATATTTATTGGTGCTCAAATGGGAATACCATTGGTGCTCAATGCATAGGTGCTGAAACTGGAATACTTCGAAAAACTTAGTGAAAACCGCTTGAACTAGTACGGACATTTGATGAGGCGAGTTGCTGACCATATGACTTAAAGAATCATGAATATAGAAAACGGAAAAAAGGCCGTGGACGACCACAAATAACTTGTCTACGAACAATAAAACATTACATGATAGCGAACAACACAACAAAAGGAACAGCCCACAACCGCACGATGTGGGCGTATAAGTACTAAGGGGGGCTGACCTCAAATAAATTGGAAAATAGACAAGAGAAAGAAGAAGACTCACTATCTTCTAATCTAATCTTCTTCTGTTAGTTACCATACTCCTCCGAAACGGCTGGACCGATTTGTATGACATTTTGTGTGCATATTGGGTAGGTCTGAGAATCGGCTACTATTCTTTTTTGCAAAACGACGTTTGCGGAGTCAGCAAGTAGGTATATAAAATTCTCGTGTCGCGATGTTTGTAACCAAACTCCTCCGAAACGGCTGGACCGATTTGTATGAAATTTTGTGTGCATATCGGGTAGGTCTGAGAATCGGCCAACATCTATTTTTCATACCCCTATTTTATTTTTTTGCAAAATGACGTTTGCGGTGTCAGCTAGTTATGTTTATAATCTTTACAAACATAAACTTTACTTGTATTTCTACTGCACATACCACGAGGTGTTATAGTAGTCAAACGAACCAGACTTCCTTTTACATACTTAATCATTTCCAATTCGATCCATTTGAGTGACCACACACCCCTTTTAGCCTTACATACTCCTTTTGCTTCGTTTACGTTCACTCATCTGAAGGCCAATTCTAGCGGTTCAAAACGTTCGAAATCTAGTCGTAGTCTCATCTCGGCGATAAACAAATGTCAAAAACTTGTCAAAAATGTAGGGAAATTCGAAGTATTTTTGACAGATTGAAACAGATCAGATTGTGAATGTTCTTAAAATTACGAGAAGTGCCTATCAGGTCACACACGCACCTGATCTTTCGGAACAACATTATGTTATAAAGATTTGCAATTAAAATTATATATGTCACAAACCCGATGGGGAAGAAAAGTTCTTGAGTGGCGACCACGAACCGGAAGACGCAGCGTAGGCAGGCCTCCCGCTAGGTGGACCGACGACATCGTGAGAGTCGCGGGCAACCTATGGATGCAAGTGGCGGATTGTCGTTCGGCGTGGTAGTCTAAGGGGCAGGCCTTTGTTCAGCAGTGGACGTCTTCCGGCTGATGATGATGTGATGATGATGATGATGTCATAAAAGCTGACCATACCAACGGCAGTATTGCTAGCACGACGCAAACCAAACTAATACACACAATTCAACATCTTTCAACTAAGTTGACACGTCACGGAGCCCGTTGTAATTACCGGCTGCGGTATGTAAACGGACTTTAATCAAGGGTGTGCGGATCTGCCCGGATCTGCCCGGATGCAATTAACCGTAGGCTACTCGGATGACGGTTGAGCACCACTAATTTGAGTCCTACTACCTGTTTCTGAGGATAGCTGTGTTTGTCTTGAGGTCTGTTTTCCTTGGAACGGAGTGTTATTGTAAACGGAGACAGTTCAGTGTTATGTTATGTAGGATGGCATTGATTTATCTTTGGTTATTTTGGTAGGATACCGATGTTGATAAACACGTTCTTTGAATAAACACTGATCAAAAAAGTGGTTTCCTATTCACAATGCATACTAATATTACAAATGCAAAAGTGTGTCTGCCTATTATCTCTTCACGTTTAAACTGCTGCTGACCGTTTTATATGAAAATTGGTATATAGTTTGAGTCCCAGGAAAGGACTCATGATAGTTTTTATCCCGATATTTCCACGGGATCGACCCTTATGAACCGCAGGGCGCTGCTAGTGATAAATAAAACTTTATAATATAAGAGCTTTGATAATGATCTCAACATCGAAAAAAAAAACAAATGACGCGCGCTTTTCACACTTATTTAAAACACCAGTTTCTACCCGCAACTTCATCCGCGTGATTTTTCTTCTTCCTCCGACCCACCCCGTCGCATCGTATCACCTGCCCGCGCGATTACTTCGTTTTCCCTTAGCGTTTTTTCTTGTTTTTTTTCCTTTTTGCTCGGCTTCTAAGAGTCCCAGCGTGATGTTAAATAGTATTTACATATAATTATATAATGAATGTATACAAAACCTTGTAAAACATTTTAAAAAAGTAACGGTGGAGTTTTTTACCCATTCTTCTCCATACGAAAACTACCTTTTGGAAGGGGCAACTAGAATCAATTCAATTTTTTTATTTATTTTGACATTCAAAAGTGCCTATTTGAAATAAATGATTTGACTTTGACTTTGTTTAGCCTCCCTCAAAAATTGGGCTATAAAATTCAGAAGGATTTTTTCAAATACGACCGGTGGTTCCAGAGATTAGCGCGTTCAAACAAAAAACTCTTCAGCTTTATTATTAGTATAGTTGGATATAGATTTGTGTATAGAGGTACACAGTGTAAATCCAAAATCTGGCTCTAAAAATAGAGCTAATAAGCTTCTAGACAACCACATCCAAAATATATATTAATTAACTTATCTTAATTAAATCACGTATCGATTACATACCTCACAGGTTTCACTGAAACGCCACTGAGCCAAAATAGGCAAGAATTTAACGGAACGCTTAATTTCAATCAAAATGAGATTGGAATCTGAAAGTAATTAGTGAGGAATTCCGTCGTTTCGCTTGTAAAGAACTCAAATAAATTAGGGTTTTCATTATTGCTTTGTTCTGTAACGTTTTCTTTTTTTGTTTTTCAGTTTCGAAGTAACAATAGCCGTGATTTCTTCATTGGCCTGCATACCAATGTTTGTGGGGCGAAATGTAAACTGAAAGCGGTTTTATAACGTATATTATTGACTGCGCGGGGCTTATTTAAATATGTTTTTTTTTTTTGAGGATGGGCAATCATCAAATGATCCCTCTCGCTCAGGGTGGAGCAGAAGGGAGTATCAGACTCGTACTGACTAAAACCCACCCGTGTTCCTTCGTTATCCCTTTGTGTTCCTGGGTAGCGGTAATCCTTTCGGACAATCCCTCTGCCCCGGCTATTTAAATAGCTGTCATTGTGACATATCTTCTATACTAATAATAAAGCTGAAGAGTTTCTTTGAACGTGCTAATCTCTGTTACTGCCAGTCGAATTTAAAAAAACCTTTTTGCATTTGATAGCCCAATATTTGAGGGAGGCTAAACACTATTTGACATCAGGCTGGGACTGGGATCAGAAGCCGAGCAGCAAGAAAGAACGCTATACGAAAACGAAGTAATCGCGCGGGCAGGCGATGCGATGCGACGTGGTGGGTTGGCGGAACAAGAAATTTTACGCGGACGAAGTACCGGGCAGAAGCTAGTTTGTCATAAAATTACAAAAGTTACACGTTTTCACGACAGAAGCTCTTTAATAAAGAAAAGAATTTATAAAGTAACTTGTTAAATTTTCGGATTGTCACTTCTCACATTTCGCCTGTACCATTTATTAAATAGGACCCTGGTTTTTGTGAAATTTATTTCATTACAGTTTACATTTTGGGATGCATGAAGAAGCTTCCTCGTGTAGCGCAGTTTTTTCCCCCAGTTACTCAACTGAACCGAGCGCGCGACACATCCTAGACAGTCACACCCAACATCTTATTTGACTGGCCAATTCTTCCCACCGGAGTCCGGCGTCAAGCAGCCTGCTATGTTTCGTCGAGTCGTGGGAGTTCCAGTGCCTTAGGTATCTTCTGGGTATGCTCGTTTCATCATAGACCTCATCCATCGTTTTCCATCAGGCGTAATCGAGCGGGCCCAATGAGCAATAAAAAAAAAATAAGTTTCTACAAAAATGGTGAAGAAATCCATCGTTATGAAACTGGCATGTCCTTGAACCAAAAAAAAAAAACGAAGATACAGTGGTCCACCAGGTTGATTTCTGCCTACTCCGTTCCATAGAGAGGAGGCCTGTATCCCAATCGTGGGAATAGTACGGGCTGATCATGTTGGACTAATGGATGCAAGCATGTTTACATAACTAAGCATAAGGTTTTGGTCCCCTGATCGAACAGAATGTTATTGGGTTTTATGCCCAACTTATGGTTATAGACTCGCTCTGTACGTGGAACTTACTCTGGCGAAATGTGGGTGTATCGAACACCTTTGCCTACTCCTCCAGGAAATACACGCCTTATGTCAAGTTACTGTAACAATACGTGGGTTGTTTGTGGGATGATTATTGTACCTGTTCATTCCTCCGACTAGGCTAATTACTAGATAGAAGAGGGTCCACACCATTTAGTAGAATGTGGGTGTGTGGGTGACGTCAGGGCCGTCTTTAACCTATTGGAGGCCCTGGGCACGTAAGTATCACGGGGCCATGTGCAGAGAAGCAAAATTCTAAAATTATTCGACAATTATTTTTATTTCTTTATAATCAAATTAAATTAATAGATAATTAATTATAATATGATTCAGAAAAATTAACTTTTAGCATTGTTGTGCTAAAAAAATATCCCATTGTATTGTAAGCTAATTAGATAATTATTGAATGTCATTGCCGCATTTGGTCCCATTTTACGTATTTTCATAGCTGGCAAATAGAGTTTCCTTCAATGTTCAATTGAACCTAATTAAATTATATAAAACCAGTAATAAAAGAAACATAATATTAATATTTCATAAGTTAGTTGGCTAGAAACTTATTGTAAATTCACAATGCTTCGAGTTTGAGTTGGTTTGAGTTTGAGAATTATTTTGTCATTGAATCGGGTACTACTGATGCGTAGGATGAAAGGAATTATTTTTTAAGGCAGGCCGGGGTCCCCTTCTTTCGCGGGGCCCTGGGCATTTGCCCAGAATGCCCAATGGAAAAGAGGTGCCTGGGCGACGTGTAAATTTACAATTTCAAGCTCATCGGGTAGTTCAGACAACGAATGGCCTAAAAAAAATAATTTAAAACCTCCGACATAGATGAAAACCTCTAAAAACTAAAATAATAATTTATATTGGCCCTTTAAGTTTAATATAAGTTGTAGGAAATATTTTGATCCAGGCGTCCTCGCGTCGGCGGACGGCTAATAAGACCCTCGGAAGGATTCTAATCGTTATCGATTGGTTTCCGTTTCGATAGCAATCAATCAGTGCTAAAGAGATTCTAAGAAGATTTAATTTGAAGGCAATTGGTTTTTTAGTCTTTGACTTTTTGTAATAGCCAAGGCAAAATAACTTCCTTACAAAAAAATTTATAAAAGAGCCAGTCATTACGATTTCAGCAGAGGTAAGTGAAAAAAGTGGATTGAAACTTCATATTTGTAATTTAATATTATTATTGAGCAAAATGTTTAATTAAAATCGGAACAGAAGTAAAGTTTTATGAATATTAACTCTGAAATGAAATAGATACTGAATAACGTATTAAATAATTTTTGGTCGTATTTTCAAAATGAACCGGATGTACGTTCAATTATCGCCTCTCGCAGATATTTTACCCCGTCAAATATCAACCCGCCAAGCCTTTTCCCAACTATTTCAGTCTAACCGGATGCAGTTGAATACCAGTATTTTACAATTTACATGGAGCGACTGCCTATCTGACCTCCACAACGCACTTACTTCATAACACGATACCCTTTGGTAAGATTGGTTGTCAAAAGTTTAGGCATTTGACTACCCGTAACGACTGTCAAAAATCTACGATTGACAGCCGGAACCAACAGCTTAACGTGCTTTCCGAGGCACGGCACGCACGTTATGTAATGGATGGTCACCCATCCACGAAAGCGACCGCGGCAAGTGTATCTTACGATCGACCCGTGCGGCTGTTATATTTAACCACAAGTCCTTCTCAGATATCTTCCATTTCTGTAACCATATTTCATAGTTAAAAAGATAACTTTACTCACTCGGGCCAAACTGAACACAAAGCCGCTGAAAGCAAATGCTAAGATAGCGATACTAAGCACTTTATTTACTCAAAAAACTAAAACGCAAACGAGCGTGGGTACTATCTTCCTAGGATCATAGACTTGACTTTCATCTTATTTGAAACTACATAGTTGTGAGTTGTGCCCACGGCTGCAATCAAAACAAAAAAATACAAAGTCACGTACCTACTTTGTATATCTTTCTTTTTAAATCGATGGATACTTGAAAGTTATTTCATTGCGAACTATATAACAACAGACTTACCGGGTACCCAATCTTGGAATTCCGGTTATTTTGAACCGACTTCAAAAAAGAGGAGGTTCTCAGTTCGACAGTATGTTTATTTATTATATATTTATTAATACTTCAAGCACATAAATGTACAGAGGCGGACTTAATGCCATAGGCATTTTCTACCAGTCAACCTTTGGGTGATGCAGAGACAAACAGTGGTAGGTGCAATCATTAAAATTGAGGAATAATTAATATTTTAAATATAAAGATACGCATAAACCTGTTAAAACTATGAATGTAATATATACCTAATTACATATATATAAGCACAAATAAATATACATAAATATACTTACTAAAATTAGGTATGTTATTATTAGTATGTTGTATTTTTTTTTGTATGTTTGTTACACGATGTCTCCGGTAAATCGATTTCAAAAATTATTTTTTTAATGGATAGGGTGGTCTACCATAAATTTTATTAAGTTTGCTTGGGTAGTTTTTGAGTTAGCTTCAGTGATACGTATTTTTGCCACTTAGATTATATTGATGATGTTTTAATGACTTCCTTATCCACACATTTGTGTGGGATAAGTACAACTTAAAAGTGAAAAATAAAAAAAACAATGACTTTTAAAAAAGACTACAAAGTGAAAAATAACAAAATATACAAACAAAATAACAAACAACGAAAATGCGAACCCAACGACACCGACTTCCAAAATTAAAGTTTTTTTTCACTTTGTAGTGTTTTTTTTTTGATGTCGGTTGTTTTTTATATCTTTGCTTTTGCGCCGCGCGCCGCTGGCGAAAAAGTTGGCGAGCAACGGGTAGAGAGTGCGCGACAGAGACGAACAATTACTCGCTGGTATATGTGCAAAGCGTAACTGCGTAAGTCTTTCAGAGGGTGTTCTTCCCGCCAAGCAAGCGTCACTGAGCGAGTACTCACTTTGATCTCTTGACGCTGGAGTACTCACCGGCGGTATGAACTAGGGATGTTACGAATGTTCGCGTTCGCATTCGCATATGCGAACTCGAATCATTTCAAATACTCGCACCAACACTCGTATTCGCATCAAACAATGCGAATGTTTCGCGAATGCGAGTGTATGGCATAGGTATTTGTCTCGATCTGCATAGTATATACTGTAGTATATGGTCGAGACAAGTAGAAGTGGGCGGAGCTTAGCGGGTCATCATCGCGTGTTTGTTACTTTGTTTCTAGTTGTCACTTGTCGATCAATCAATAAGGTATGTGATTAAGTGAATTAACACAGTTTCAAGTTGTGGATTATTTTAAGCTAGGATAAGTTATTATAAATAGTTATTTATGTAGTACTAGCTGCGCCCCGCGGTTTCACCCGGGTAAGTTTTGATCCCGTGAGAATATCGGGATAAAAAGTATCCTATGTGTTATTCTGATGTATAAGCTATATTACTGTAAAGTTTTATCAAAATCCGTTCAGTAGTTTTTGCGTGAAAGAGAAACAAACATCCATCCTCACAAACTTTCACATTTATAATATTAGTAGGATAGTATAATTATAATAGTCTCATGGGTGAATACAGCTAAATTATTGTTTCCAAAATATAATCTGCCCCTATTGAAATTCGATTATTAAATGTGTTTGTTGTTAATTTGATTGTGTATAACCTTAAATAAATAAAAATCAATGATTAAAATCATACCTTGATATTTCTTTTTTTGCCCCTTATCAACATTCGCACTCGCATTCGCATTCGCACATTCGCGTTTCAAACACTTGCATTCGCGTTCGCATACGCAAAATATGTCTAAAATATGACATTCGTAACATTCCTAGTATGAACCGTCAGCGATCAACTACTACTTATGTAACTCTTTAACTTACACCGGATCTACAATCTTTTGTACGTTTCTTGGGCGAGAAAATCGTTGATAGCTATTCACTTCCCCTTAAGCGATGGGATAGCTTATGGTGCGACTACCGTCAGTTCGTCATAGCTCGTTAATTGAACAACTAGGTACGAATGAACGTCGTTCATGAGAACTACCACTATTCATAAACTGATATTTCAATTGTTAATATTAGACATCAATCTGTCAAATAAATCACTTAACGATATCCTATTCTGACCTTGAATTTTCCAAAAATCATGCAAATGCAACTGAAACAATCTAACAAAAATAACCTACAAAATACGACACCATAACATCCAACCTTTTTGTTACAGCAACAAAAGAGCGAACCTGAAAACATTATGTCTGTAACAACACCGCACAAAAAGCACTTAATACTACACATTCAATGTTTTTCTTCCATCCCTACCTTTTCCTTTCCTTTCCCAAAATAGATGTATAATGTGCAACCCTTTGACCTCCGCCATTTCAAGGGTTACCCATTAAAACAGAGTAATACAGAAGGTCGGGTTCATACAAAGATCGAAGACAAGCGCAAACACACATAGACGCATACACTGATCTTAAGCTGATACAGTACGTTCACAGTTATTTTATATTATGTGGCAACAGCAACTTAACAACAACCTTTAAGAAACAAGAAAAAATATCACAGTGATTTTAACAGACCTGTCACTGGCAGCAATGCAACATCGACCGTATTAAAATGAGAATAAAGATCACTATGTCGTTGACAGTGATGCAAAATTAGATGTAAAATAACTGTGAAAGGAATGTAGGTATCATACGCTCCACTTTTTGTTCCTTTCTACCTTTAATGCGGCATCTTTCAGGGCGAATTTCACTAACCAAATTGGACGCGATCGGGCACGTCTAAACAGGGCTTAAAAACAGTCAATGTATTCATTGTTGAGGAATATTAACACTGGCAGTTCTCGAACGCGGTTCAGTTTCTTTGCTGAAATTCGCCCTCACTAGTATTGAAACATTCTAACCACAAAATTAAAAAAAGTGAAAAATGAATTCATCACTAAAAAGATTTCTACACTCGGTATCTTTCACTCTCGCTAAGAATGATCGCAAATGAGCAGATCATTTCTTTGTAATTTTTTGGTATTGTGTTTAAGTGGAATGAAAAAAAAAATAATATTCATTCGTGAGAACCGTTGCATATCAGCTTTATACTACATATATCAATCGAATTGCAATCGCGAGTGCGCTTGTACTCGCTGTACGTGAAGCGTCTAAGTGTGCGTGTGTTTACGCTCAGTGTGTAAAGCGGACCTTCTGAACCTATGTACTTACTATTCCATGCCATTAATATTAGACTCACGTACGTTCTACAATGGTTTTGTTACAAATCAGGGCTTTCTGTTCCATATGTTTGATTAATTGACTTGTGATTTCTCTTTTTGTTTGGATTTGTGATTTTTTAGGAAGCGCTGTGAGTTATATGCATGGAGATACAACTTATTTGGTACATTTTTTTTTCTGAAATGATATGTTTATTATATAGGGTGTCCCTGAAAATATGGATCAAATCAAATAGGGGTCGGGCAAGGTCATTTCCAAACTTTTTGATCCTGAGAATGATTGATGATTGAGAATTATTTTACGGTTCAAAAGTTGTAACCAATTTTTTTCAGTCGTTTCGCATAGTACTCAAAGAAAAAAAATCATTAAAAAAAACTATCAGGGCTGTCTAAAAAACATAAATTGACAGTTCCTGGTATTTTTTTTTAAATAGGTAGTTTTTTTCTTTGAGCACTATGCAAAGTGATTGAAAATAACAAAAGTTGGTCATAACAAAAAAATTCACCAACATTCTCAGGATCAAAAAGTTTGGAAATGACTTTTCCCACGCCCTCTTTGGTTTATTCCATACTTTCAGGGACAGCCTGTATAGAGGCTGAGTGTTCAATCGACAGAAAACTTGCAATCAGGGAATAAGATTGACGTTTGACAGTTTTTGTATGAAATAAATGTCAAAATTTCAAAATTATTCCTCGAATAAAGTTATCAGGTGACTGAAAAATCAGCTCTAAGTAGATCCTTCTGCGAAGCAGTCATGGTAGCGAAGGAGGAGGCAGGACGGCTGAGGGAGAGATTTTCACGTCCCAGCCGCCGCGGGAGATGCCCCGGGCGCCGGGAGCCGCGTGCCGACTCCCGGCCACCGTAGGCGCGGGCCTGCGGGCGGAGAGTAATGGGTAACTCTCCGTCCGATCAGGACCAGGCCCGTGCTGGACGGCGCGTACGTGTTCCACGCGCGCCTCGAAGAGATTTCAGCAACAAGGAATGGGCCCATAAGGGCCGTAGCCTGCCGGGGGAGCGGGATTGTACGAAAGGGTTACCGCTGCCCCGGAACATAAAGGGCTAAGGAAGAAACACGGGTGGGTTTTAGTCAGTAAGAGTCTGACACTCCCTTTTGCTCCACCCAGAGCGGGAGGGGTCATTTGATGATTTCCCGTCCACAAAAAAAAAGCCCTAAGTAGATCTTGTAGGATACTTTCACGTCAATATTTTGTTGGTCATTATTTTAAAAAGTAGTTGGCGTAATTTCTAGTTGATTGATCCCTGAGAAGAAATGCTGAAACAGATTCAGAGGTCATGGTCTCTTTTAAAGTCCAAACATTATGTTATTATTAGGATTTTATGCAGTTTAGCAATGAAGCGCCATGTCTGGAAAGGGTTATTTTAAGAAAGAGCCATTGCAGCTTTGAGTTGACCTGTCCTAACAGGCGCGTTGCTCTCAAAATAGTAATACGTCTTTATTAGCAAAAATTGACAAGGAATGGGGCAGTCCCTTTCCAAAAAATGTTTCTTTGCAACAACACTGTCACTCATTAAAACAATACAGGCAGGTATCCTTTTTGTGAGATAGTATCTGGAATGAGGTGGATCTGGCAGTGATCCAAAGTTGTCAACGTAGCTCACAGAATAAGCAAGCTGAAGTGGCAATGGGCTTTAGAACCGACGACCATCGGGGTAGACGTGTTGACTGTGAATCGGCAAACGTAAAGTAGGGCGCTGTCAGGATCGGCGGAGCGACGATCTTTGAAAGATGGCTGGTAGCAACTGGATGAGAGTTGCCGGGAATCGAGCTGAATAGCATATGAATGGGCATATATCCAATAGTAGACTGCTGTGATGATTTCTTTTGCAAATTTGATTGAGTTGGGACCCTGGCTATAGTAGTAGAACTCGTAATCCCATCAAAAAAATTTATAATATCTGTATTGTGTAGGACGCAGCTGTTGTAACATAACGACTAGCTTTATTTAAAACCTAGGAAACATAAAAGAATACGGTTATGTCTTATAGCCGAGGGTTTGTGTCTACAGAACACCAGCTGGTTATATTAAGTCAGAACACAATATTTTCGTGTAAGATACGGCAAAAAAAAAATTACCTGTATTAGTAAATGTTTTTTTTTTTCGTTTTCTTCTTGTAAAAACAGACGGACGTCTGTCCGTCTATTTTTTCATATCCTCTAAAAAAGTTCACAAAAAAAACTTGACAGGTGTCAAGGGACACCCGGATGGAACGAAGTTCCTTTCGATTAATTAGTAAAGGAATTGTAATAAAATTTTATTTTTTTTAAGTTATAATAATAAATAATGTAATGTATTGAATCTTGTATAAAATAATTATATTAATAATTATATTCAATGCGAAATAGAAATGAAAATATCTGGCTTGCTTTCTATAAGAGAGAGAGAGACAGACAGAGAAACATGTGACGCCGCACAGCTTACAATAGCTTACTATAGCAAAAAGTGTCGTGACAACTTTTCGTAAGAATTTTTTCCGTCTAGCCCCCTTTCACAACGCGCGATAAGGAACTTCGTTCCAAAAACAAAAACTAAATAAAAATAATGCACACACAGCAATGCATTTCACAGTTCTTTTTACCACTAACAACATAACCTTATTGAAGCTAGTAAAAAGATCACCGTGATTATGATAGTGATGCAAAATCAGAGGTAAAAATAACGTAGCTAAGGACAACAATGTATAATATTATCCATTTGTTTCTTTCGTCTTTCGCTACTGTCATAATTATAGCTGGATGGCTTCAGCCATCATCTTATAGTTTATCATCATCTCATCTTAACTCCTCAAAATAATTGAGTCACTATCAAAATATCACTATCACTGTATAAATATCACTATTAAACAAAGTCGCATTTCGTATCTGTCTCTTTGTCTACCTTAGGACTTCTAAACTGTAGAATGGATTTGAATGCGTTTTCCAACATCATTTAGAGAATTTATTCAAGAAGTTTTACAACTAATTAAAATATTAATTTCCAAAATTACTTAACAAATAATATCTATTTATAACTACGAGTCTCAAAACTCTTTAAAACGTTTAAACATCGAATTTTATCCTACAGGCATCCGTCTTGAGGTCACGCCATTAGAAAAAGTAATTATTTGCGCTTTCTCCGAGAGCTGCTCAATCGATAGCTGCAAAGAAATCCAGATTAATTGGAATTCTAATTAAAAGTACAGCCAGCAAAGAGATCGGTCGAATGTTAGAGATTTTCCCGAGTAAAGTGAATAATTATGCTATAGTTGGTAGTATCTTTTTAAATGGAAATAATCTTTTAAAGTAACTGGGGAAAAGCTAAAAGGAAGGTTCCTCTTAAAAGCTACGTGTGTTGTTGAAATGCGTTGCCATATACTGCAGTTTTAATTAAAGATTAAAGAGATTTTTAATGTGTCACTAGAATTGTTTTAACCTAAATTAAAATCCCATCGTTCATCAAAGCGTGATTTAAATTTGTCAGTTCATTATTTACATAGTTTTAATGAGTTTTCATATTGAATTTTAAAACGTTTTATTCATTTCAGTAGGTCGGTATCCGATTATGTAATTTCATATATTTTTGTATTTTATAAAATAAACTAGTTTCTGCCCGCGACTTCGTCTGCGTATAATTTCTTGTTTTATCATAAAATATATAACATCCTAGGGCACTCAGGAAAACTGTGGCTTCACATTAGTGAGAAAAAAGTCGGATTCGGATCAGTAGTTTCGGATATTATGTCCTATATACAAAATATTTAATCTTACTGATCCCCTTACTAATAAACGTATTATATCAGATGAATTAAGGTCTTAAGCTCACATATGAACTCGGAAAAGGATCATCATCGTATAAGGATCATCGTCGCCTTTCGCCTTGCCATCAAACAGGCGTCAACGTAACGTAAGCACGTAACCAAAGCGGATCAGCAGCTTCGACACGTCGACTCAGCTTCGGCTAGGCGACGCCGCGCTTACGGCTCACCAACCGCTGGTTGATGGTGCTGCAGGCAGGCCGCGGGAGGGGTGAGAAGGGCAAGGATGGACGAAGAGACGTAAGCTCGGGTACGGAGAGACGTAAAAGCGGGGACGACGAGCCGTAAACGCGGGGACTGCAAGTTGACCACGCACTGTACCGCGGTTCGTGAGTTTGTCCCGAGGCGAGCCGATTACGTAACGATTCCGATTAGTGAGCGTTGCATTAGGGAGTTTCATACAAAGAATACTGAATGGCTCGAGTTGATATGGTGACGATCCCTTTCCGAGTTGATACGGTCGTGTGCTATGACCTTTACACGCCGATTTCTTTCTTTCAGTCGTCAGTAATTTGATTTTCTAAAGAAGACAAAATTTTGTGTAACTATACAGAGACTATACAACGTTTATTAGTAAGGGGGTATGTATGGGGTATGGGGGGGGCGTGCAGCCTGTGGGCTAGGTGTACGCAAAGATCGTACAATGCTCTCCGCGTTCAGTATAATAACGCGTTTAGGATGCTGGTGGGGCTGCCCCGCTTCTGTAGTGCGTCGGGGATGTTCGCGGATGCGCATGTAGATTGTTTTTATACAACAATGCGTAAAAGGTGCACTTCCCTGGTGCGCAGGGTGTGGGGCAGCACCAACAGTATCCTAAGCATGATTGCCAGTCACCTGGACTGTGTTAATGTGGGTCGCTGCTGTTCAATTACTCATGGGTTGTTGCAGCAGTGATCCACCATTATTTGTTGTGTTGTTTGTATTTTCAGTGTTTACTAACATAGTCATAAGTTTTACTAACAACTTTTGAGTCTTGGATACTTGTAAAAAAATAAATAATAAAATAAGATTATTGGACTCATCTTACTGTACGTTTTGTTATTTATTATACTAAGCTATACTTTAATCAATCAAACCCTAATCCTAATCTAGTTAGTACATACTAAAACTATTTATTAACATTGAGTTATCATTAAATTTAATTATACTAACGATTAATCTTGTATCAGATCATGTAATTAAATATTATGTTCTATATTGGTTTAGTCTAGAGCAAAATTGGGGGCGTTACCACAATTTTATTGCGAAACGTTAATTTGTAAATGATAGGTAGGCAGTTATTATTGGGTTTCCATAGATACATATCATTATGTATTATTCTCCAATATTTGAGCAGGAGTGGAGCAATGGTGGCCCAGGGGTGTCGACCTCGACGCACGGGTTTATATGTCGTATAGTTCGAACTCAGACAAGCAATTAACTTTGTGTATGTCATTTCATTACCACTGCTCGTGCAGCACAGCCCGTGGCTAAATAATAATAAAAAGGTCGATCGATCAGGTAAAGTACCAACCGCGGCAAGCGTTACTTTACCTGAAAAAGATGATCACCCATGATGAGAAAAGATGGTCACCCATCCACAGAGATGAGAGATGGGTGACCATCTTTTCTTTACGTACCGAAACGCCTCCGTGCCTCGGAAACCACGTTAAGCCGTTGGTCCCGGCTGTCATTCGTGGATCTTTGACAGTCGTTACGGGTCGTCAGTAGCCCGAAACTCTGACAACCAGTCTTACCAAGGGGTATCGTATTACCCAGTAATTGGGTTGTGAAGGTATTCAGCTGCATCCGGTTAGACTGGAAGCCGACCCCAACATAGTTGGGAAAAGGCTAGGCAGATGATGATGATGACCACTGCTCTCAAAACGGTGAAGGAAAACATCGTGAGGAAACTGGTATGTCCGAGAACCAAAAACTTCGAGGACATGTGAAAACCACTAACCGCACTGGGGCCGCGTAAGGGACGCCTCACTCTCCGTTTCCCAAAAACGAGGCTCGTGACCCAGCAGTGGGAAGGCTTTGGACTGATTATGCTAATCAAATACCTTGTAAGGACTAATTCATCAGAAACTAAGATCACATAGGGTCCTTAGGCGATCTTATCGCTAAAAGCTATTTTTACAGAGAATGTTTATATTATATGTAGACCAAAAATATTAATAGAAACGATTTACTTTTAAAAATAGTAACACTATGTAAATTAACCAAGAACAACCAACTATATTATACATGTCGCATCATTGGGTGGCCGAGATGCGATACATCGGGTCTTCTTCACGATCCGACATAGTTTAGATAGGTGTGGGCATTACAGTGGGTACTCGAACGGAAAGATAATTTGAATTTACAGTAACTTTAATAAACTAGCGATTAACAACCGGAACGTACACGTGCGTCGGAAACAAACACGTGCGTTGGTATTGAGAGTTTGCCAAGATTGCCCGAGCTCGACCGTCGACTGTAGACTGTAGACTTGTGGTCGCAACCCTCGGTCTCTCCGCCAGTCCTCGCTGCATCCCCTCCACCGACGATCGTGTCAAGGGTAGGGCTCCCTTGTGTTTCCGATCACGTGATCCTTCATGTACCATCAAATTGTTAGATGGCGCTGTCCGCTGTACTGTGGCGCCATCCATTCACGACATACATTATATTATGTTTCCAGTCTGCCCCAGCCACCTTTTCAATGTCGTCAGTCCATCTAGCTGGATGCAAAGGTGGAAGACAGAGTATTGTGGCACAGCCTGGGAGAACCCTATGTCCAGTTGGATTGATTGATTTATTTATAGTATAATTATGTTTCACTGTAAAGAAAATAAAGTTCAAAAAACTAAATTTGATTTTTTTTATAAAAAATGAACGATCTGAAGACTGAAGATGGCAGTCGCGGTAGACCGAGAACCTACCGTCGTATAATGTGGACATTAAACAAGCTCATATCCAGGAAAGGAACGCGACTGTATTTTATGTTTGAATTAAAACATCAGACCTTTCTCGCAAGCTGCTGAGCATGATGTCGTGGGATCGACTCCCGGGATCTCCGCAGGTGGATCTCTAATAGAACTGTTTAAGGATATTAACATCATGACGGTATCTTGTTAGTATATCTACGAAAATATCATATATAGACGCCAGCACATCAAGCTATCAGTCAGCAGCACATCGTTCTCACATATAATTATGAATTGAACATTAATGATGCAACTAATATTTTTGTTAAGTTTATTGCCCGTTCTTCTCCATAGGTACTTACTACGCTTTGGAATGGGCAACTAGCTTCATATTTTCTGACTGGCCGACCTCTTGACAATTCAGAAGTGCCTGTATTTTTTTAAATAAATGGTTGTTTGAGATTGAGGTCGCGCAAAGTGTTTGTGAATTTCTCTGAAGCAGCCTGGAGTCTGGATTTGTACTCAGTTGATAGTACTAGGCTCGTCCACCATTACATGGACTCAAACATAACTGGCTAAATGTGTGTGTGGATAGGTACACCCCTTTTTTTTTGTGGATGGGAAATCATCAAATGATCGTTCCCGCTCTGGGTGGAGCAGAAGGGAGTGTCAGACTCTTACTGACTAAAACCCACCCGTGTTCCGTCCTTAGCCCTTTATGTTCCGGGGCAGCGGTGACCCTTTCGGACAATCCCGTTGCCCCGGCAGGCTTCGGCCCTTACGGGCCCCTTCCTTGTTGCTGACATCTCATTGAGGCGCGCGTGGGATACGTACGCGCCGTCCGGCACGGGCCTGGTCCTGATCGGACGGAGAGATACCCATTACTCTCCGCCCGCAGGCCCGCGCCTACGGTGGCCGGGAGTCGTCACGCGGCTCCCGACGCCCGGAGCGTCTCCCGCGGCGGCTGGGACGTGAGGCTCTGTCCGTCAGCCTTCACGCCACCTCCTTCGCTAGCATGACTGTTTCGTAGAAGGAGGTGACTGCCTCCCACTCCCTCTCGCCCCGGACTATGGCTTGAACCAGGCCCGGCCGGAGAGGTCGCCGCCGCTGCCGATCGCCTCTACGATAACACGGTGGTGCTCCGCCCAAGTGGGGCAGACCTCCACCGTATGCTCCACCGTGTCCTCTGGGCGATCCTTACAGTGGTGACACCCGGGCGTTTCCTCCCACCCGATGGTGTGCAGGAACATCCGTGTCCGGTGAGGACCTGCGTCAGGCGGTAGTTGAGGGCGCCGCGGCGCCTCTCTAGCCACTCCTCAAAGAGGGGCCTTATCGCTACTATCGTGGCGTGCCCTTAGGTATACATGTATATATGTATGCCCATCCCTTTGTGGAATACAGGCGTGATTGTGTTATGAAAAACTTCAGAAAATAATCATTGAATACGAATCATTTCTGAAAGCAATCTAGCATTGTTGAGCGGAATTCAAATAAAACGTTTCCTTAACAATATGAATATTGCATGCATTGCGAAAATACAGTTACATAATGCCTACCTTCATCATATTAATAAAATAAAATGTTGCAATAAAGCTGGAACAAGGACGCGACGTCAAACAATGCGCATGACTGGATGTGATTAAATACGAGTGCGTTCTGTTTTATTTATTTGCCCAAAATTGAGGTAAAAAGTTTTTAATTTCAAAAGATTTTTATTTTTTTTATTATTACATTCTGACGTGTCTTGTCTTTTAATAACCTGGCCTACCAGGATATTTAAAATATTTGAACGCAGCAAGCGTTCAAATAGTTGTATCATATATAATTATATCATAATATAATTTGACTAACATAAAAATTACAGCGACAGCACTCTTAATATGTAACAAAGTTTCAAACACAATTCGAGAGTTTTGAAGGGTATTTAATTTTCATAGGGTGAAAAATTAATAACTCAATGAGCGTATGTGAACAGACTGTCAAAATGAAACCCATTGTGATCAATTATTATATTCTCATGTGTGATGCTATTACCCCGCTAGTAATATTTATGAAGTCCATGAATGAAAAAGTTTAGTAACGTTTATCAGTTTCTAGTAAAAACATTATAAAGTTATCCTAAATCAATGAATGCGACTTACGAGCTGGGGTCGTAAGTTCGAACCCGGTGTCGTCGCGTCGCGCCGCCGCGCCATCCGCTCGACCAGGACGCAAAAGCTGGCCAGGCTCGCCGTCCCGTTCCGGACAGCGCAACGAAGCGACGCGACGGGAGTAAATTATTTGTGTCTAGAGAGATTTATATGTTTTGTGGGTATTTGTACCTGGGATTTGTTCCGAGAAGAATCTTCAATAATTTGGGAGGTTTGCTTCGAACATCAAAAGACTTGCAATTATCGAAAGACCTCCTCGAAAAACCTTTAGAAAGGAAATCTAGAATGTAAGCATTTAGGTGGGGAGCCTCTACACTATTGTCTTAGTGCTACCACTTAGCTTATATTTCTCTCAGATGAGTCGCCACCATGCTGGACGCCTCCATCAAAACACCAATCACTTTTACTTTGCACTAGATACTTATTGAATTAAATATATAATATTATATTTGGTGTAGTCGAAATGTACCGGCAAACGCCACAGACTACATGGAGATACCATAAACTATAAGTACTCTTTATCTATGGTGATCTCTCTATTGGTTCGGTATTGCCAGTAGATCACATCATGCTGTCATGAATGACTAGTCTGTTACACGTTTCGTCCTAACAATATTAATTTGACTCTGTTACCTGTTTACTTCGCGAACTACACGTCGCGACACCCGGTAGGCGCTTTAGTTTTTGTAAATAATTTCACCACCACTGGCTCTCAAAACAGGGAAGCAAACAAAAACATCAAAACATCGTGAGGAAACCGGCATGCTCTAGAACCAAAAATTCGAAGACATCTAACATCCAGCAACCCGCACTGGGCCCGCGTGGTGGAATACGGCCCACTCTGTGTGCAGTGGAAACATTGTAGGCTGATTATGCAATGAATGCGATGGCTTCAGACGCGAATAAAATATTGTACATAACAGTGGCGAATGGTGAATTTATAACAGAGGTAAGCCGCAGCAAAAAAAAAAGACAAGTCAAGTCGAGAAGTCAAGTCATCAGTGGCGAAGGTACGGTCAGCATCAAAAGTCGATTAACACTTCAGTTTTTTTAATCTCAGTCATTGAGCAAAATATAAATAGTTCAGTTTTTTTAATCTCAGTTATTGAACAAAATATTTGTTCAAAATTACATTGTATTTCTGCTGCAATTTTGAACAAATATTTAGCTCAATAATTGAGATTAAAAAAAAAACTTGAGAGGTGTCAAGGGACACCCGGATGGAACGAAGTTCCTTTCGATTAATTAGTGAAAGAATTGTAATAATTTTTTTTTTTTTTAAAGTTATAATAATAAATAATGTAATGTATTGAATCTTGTATAAAATAATTATATTAATAATTATATTCAATGCGAAATAGAAATGAAAATATCTGGCTTGCTTTCTATAAGAGAGAGAGAGACAGACAGAGAAACATGCGACGCCGCACAGCTTACAATAGCTTACTATAGCAAAAAGTGTCGTGACAACTTTTCGTAAGAATTTTTTCCGTCTAGCCCCCTTTCACAACGCGCGATAAGGAACTTCGTTCCAAAACTGAAATGTTAATCGACTTTTGATGCTTTTGAATTTATTTATGACAGAGGTAAGCCCGAGCAAGAAAAAAATGTCAATAAATCGTTTTATTATATTTCAATGATGAATTGACTATAAAGTGGTTGTGTTCTGAATTTTCGAGTTGTATTGTACCTTTGCCACTGGTACATAACCGTCAAACTTTAAACTTACAATTTCACAAAAAATAACCGTAATATATACCAATTTTAAAACTTCATTCTATTCAGAAGTAAAACTTTAAAAAGCATATTTTAACCAATATTCACACATTACCATAAGATTCTTTGTAAAAACATAGCGAACACCAAAGCTGGTAGAGGGCATTACTAGAGCAATTTGCATAAAAGTGCTCCGCTTTAAAACTACTGATGCATAAGGTTCAGTAATAATCGTGCAAATGCATCCGTTATTTTATACTTAGCTGGGAAAATATTCTATCTAAGCTTTAACCGTTTAGCTTGCTTTCACTTTTTTAGTACCGGTGGCCGTTGGAGTTGATAAGTCCGCAAATAGGTCAGCATAACGTCTGACCTTCCACAGCTAAATGGACCGATCACCTTTAATAGGCTTCTGGGACAGAATGGGTCCGAAGTCGGGGAAATGGGTATTGTGGTGGCATTTGGAATGTGTTATCAACTATTAATTACTTTTTATGCAAATTGACTACTGAAATGAAACTCAAATTGCCCGTTTATTCGAATCACAACTATCATTCTTTGAAGTAAGAAGTATGAAGTGGCTATAATATGGCGAATAGGTGTAGGGTATCAATTGGTTAACAATTAATATCCCTATCTATATATACATATGTACAGATGACAGCACATCAAGCTACCCGAAATTGTAGAATTTTCCCAATTAATTTTGAACCTTATGCTTTAGCGATAAAGTTGAAAATTTATAAAATAAATTTGACAGATTGTAGTAGCAGGATATGCTGGCGTCTGTACTTACAATAAATAATAAGGATCAAAACTTTTCTAAAGAAGCGAAATTCTGTTGTTCCATTATAATCTCATTAAATATTGATGCTTAAAATTCGTTGCGAAACAATTTCTCTCCACCCATTGTTTCCTTGGCTAAATAAACGTCAAAACATTTAAAAAATCCATTGTATTCATACATTTTTGGACCGCTAACAAAAGCTGAACCATTGTTTCGTGCTGCTATTCCTAACATTTGCATACGTATAGTTCTATTGTCGCCTGAATTAATAAGCTATACAGGGATGCTGTACGTTTTGTCACATTTATGAGGTTTACGTAGGTACAGTCCATTTGCATCACTGTCAAAATCACAATGATCTTTATTCTTATTATAATTAGGTTGCTGTTGGATTGCTGCAATTGAAAAGTCTGTCAAAATCATTGTGATCTTTATTCTCGTCTCAATAAGTTACTGTTCGGTAGCCGCTGACACAGGTGAACGGATTGTACAGTGTGGCCGATGAGAGAATGCGTTCTTGATACCTGTCAGTATCATACAAACGAATACGTGTTTTGCAAATTTGATCTTTAATAGCTGCTAGAATTGTCGCACTGACAGTGTCAGGAACGCACCCCTGACGGCCGGACTGCAGAGTGCTACAAGAATCTTTTGGCGCCTGAATGTCATTAAAAGGGGGGCATTGTTGGTTGAGAAGTTGTTACAGAAATTGTATTGACAAAACAAGATGGCGGCATTAGATCCAATTTTGGGCACGCGCTAAAAGAACCTTGTAGCGCTGTATGAGTTATTCATGTGCCGCTTATAACTGAAAAAATAAGGCCAAAAACTACAAACAAAAATTACTCACATTAAAATCGTTTACAGTTACAGTTTCATAGAAAAATTATGGCCGCTTCAAAACAGCCGTCATGAAAATGATAGCATCGGGATTTAACTTGACGGTGTCATAAAACACTTTCTATGAGGTAGTCTTCCTCACAAATAGGAAATAATGAAATCGTTCTGTAATAATATTGAAAAAAAAAAACAACCTATGATTTCTGCTCTAATTACGGAAAATGGCTGTTGTTTTGACTTTACAAAGTAGTAACAGTTGATTTTTAGATCTTCTAAACTACATACTAATGGTTTTGATGCCGTGAATTTAGAGCATTTATTTCGGAAGTGTTTATTTATGTCATTTGCCATTCCTGAGCTTTGGTAAAAGATAAATTCTAGGATGTATTCTGAATCCCAGTATTTTACATAGAACAACTGCCTATCTGACCTCCAAAATCTAGTTACTGGGTAACACTGGCCTATATAATACTGGTAATATATCCCTTGGTAAGACTGGTTGTCAGACTTTCGGACTTCTGACAACACGTAACGACTGTCAAAGATCCACGAATGACAGCCGGGACCAACGGCATAACGTGCTTTCCTAGGCACTGAGGTATCTTCACGCACCAAGGTATATGGAGTTAGTCACCACATGGTCACCAATCCACGGAGCAACCGCGGCAAGCGTAGCTTAACCTGATCGATCGACCCGTGCTACTGTTAATACTTAGCCACAAGCTCCTCCCTAGGATAAATAGGACGTATAGGTACTCATAAAATATGAGACGGTAATAAAATGATCCTTTGAAAGGTTTATGATATTACTTAAGAAGCGAACGATTATATGATAGTCGTAGTCTTTGAAGTTTTATTGGTAGATTATTATGTATATTTATGCTTCAATTCTCAATTCAGATTCTGCTTCAATGTTAAATTGAACAAACATTTTTATTCTATTAGTTGCAAATAGGTTAGGTAGGTCCAACTTCGAGAAAGAGGTTAATCGTCATTTGAGAAGCTACGCAATATCTTTTCGTCATACATACCGCTGTATCTCAAGACGAAAATCTTTGGCAAGTGCGTGTTGCTAATGATGACATGTGGCATTGAAAGGTCACAATGGGCTTTAATTGAAGGCTAAAAGTCACCCAAAGGGCAATGGAGAGGGCTATGCTTGGAATTTCCCTGCGTGATTAAATCAGAAATGAAGAGATCCGCAGGAGAACCAAAGTAACCGACCCGAAGAATTACCAAGCTTAAGTGACAGAGGGCATGGCACATTGCTCGCAGAACAGATGGCCGATGGGGCTGAAAGGTTCTGGAGTGGCAACCGCGTACCGGAAGACGTAGTGTTGGAAGGCCTCCCACAAGGTGGACCGACGACCTTGTGAAGGCAGCAGGAACCCGTTGGATGCGAAAAGCACAAAACCGGTCGAAGTGGAGGTGCTTGGGGGAGGCCTATGACCAGCAGTGGAAGTGTTAGACTTCCACTTATTCACAAATAAGTATGAAACAGACTTCTACTTGCTTGAAAATAAGTTGTCTGATTTCTTCAAAATAAAGTAAACATATCGAAAGAAAGAAAGAAAAAGTATTTATTGCGACTCGTACAGGAGGATCACAAACTAAATTAAACACAGTCTAAATTAAAATTCCAAAATAAAAACTAAAAAAAATTAAAAAAGTAACAAAAAGAAAAATGAAACAAAAATCTTATAAAAAATCTTATCTTATATCGCAGTCTTTCCTAGTTTAATTAGCCAAACGGCGCGCCGTTCAACTAGCGACCTGAATAATATTTATTATAGGTTAGGTCGGAACTGTGAATAAACACACGCGAACGGAATTGGTCGCAGTAACTGAGTCGGGGCACTCCGATCAAATGGGTACGGTTAGAATAGTGAACACAGCGCGCGAGCCGAGCGAGCGGAGCGAGCGGTGCCGTGACTGCGGACGGCGAATGCTACTTCTAAAGTTGAGCTATTAACTGAAAGGCTTATTAAGCTAGTTGGCTGCAACAGACACAATAAACATGTAGGTACCTAATTATAAAATTTTATTTTGCAATCAAAGCCATGCCTAATTTATTCTCAACACAATACTATATTGTTTTTTAAATAGATTATGTATATATTGACTGTCCTATAATTAAAATATGTAGATATCGAGATAACATTCGCCGAAATCCTCAATTAATGAAAAACATTATTATCGTTACTTATAATTATCTGCCCACTATAACGCGAAAGTCATTTACAATAAAATTTAATACTTCGGGGAAAATCGACAGTAATTTTATCATTTAAACATTGGTCACAATTAATTAGTTTTAATTATTTTCAGCATCAGATCAAAGGTAATGAGCGCGGTATTTATTAAAATTGCTCACTGATCATAACTTCTTGTTTGTAATGAAATCTGCTGTGTTCAGGTTTTGGTGAAATGAGACAGTATAGTTAATAAAACAAGTTATTACCATCCGGGAAAGAACTAACTAAACTATTATTTTATTTTATTTATACAACGTGTAACTTTAAATGCGCGAAACCTCATACACTCCAATTAGAGCATTTAGTTAAAAGCATAATACAATGTCCAAAACTATTTGATTTTTAAAGCTAACCATTTTTATTGAGAAAATCGTGTTGATCCTAGCATTAGTTAATGCATTCAAAATTGAGTCTTATTGTCTTAAAATAAGACTTAACTTTCTTTGGCTCAGTCGGCTGCATACCAACATAATTTTGGAAAAAAAACCTATGTTAAAAATACTGAAATCGATTCAGTAGGATTATGAACAATTTTCAGGTTTTGCGCATTTAACGTTACACGTTGTATATAACGATTGCTTGTGGCAGTTACAGTTAACACCAAAGCGCGCAGCAAGCCAGCAACATGACACTTCGCTAAAAAACTTAATGCAAACATTAAACATCGATTTACTGCCTTAAATATGTAAACATCCAGCTCATGAGCAATCAGAGCGTTCAGCAGATTGATCGCCTGGGTTGTGGGAGAATATCGAGCGGTATGGGTACGCTCTATTATGGTATTATATCACCATACTTATTTCTGCAACCAAGCATTGTCATTATTTTTACATCAAGTGTGCAGAAAATGACGTCTCACGTACCTGCAATTACACCAGCAGCTTCTTCCCTGGGATGGCAACTGTAACGCACCAACAATGTCTCTGGTGTTGCAGATATCATAAGCGGCGATGATCATCACGTAGACCGCCTGCTTGGCTGCCAACTTTCATTATAACCTACCTAGCTTTTTATCAACCGTGTTGGAACCGGCCTTCAGTCTTACCAGATGCAGCTGAATACCACTATCTTACACGGAGCGACCTGGTAAGTCTGGTTATCAGACTTTCGCAAATCAACCAAACATTTCTTGACAGTTTATATTTGTAAACATAACTAAATGGGAGATCACTGACATAGCTCTTAAAATTTGCAAGTTGAAGTGGCAATGGGTAGGCCACATCGCTCGTAGAACTGATACTCGATGGGGAGGAAAAGTTCTTGAGTGGCGACCATGAACCGGAAGACGCAGCGTAGGCAGACCTCCCGCTAGGTGGACCGACGACATCGTGAGAGTCGCGGGCAACCGATGGATGCAAGTGGCGGATTTTCGTTCGGCGTGGTGGTCTAAGGGGGAGGCTTTTGTTCAGCAGTGGAAGTCTTCCGGCTGATGATGATGATGATGAACTAAATGGTTAAATAAATAAATAAATTAAAAAACTCTCATTCAAAATAAACACGAACTCTCACAAAAACCGCAACAATTCGAAGTCCATTGTATACGAACCATATTCAGTTTTATTCAAATTATGTTTTTGTACTTGTAATGAATATGAATAAAGCAACGGAAGCAACTTAACGACTTTGTGTGCTTTATAAATTTAACTATTTTAACATGCTTAACAGCACCATTTTGTAACGAGCTGCTATTTGCATAAAAGTGAGGATTTATTGTTATTAAATTCATACTTCCGTGTTCTGGGGATTGGAGGCCGAGGTTTATGATACCGATACCTCGGTTGAGGAAGGGGTGGTTTGTTTATATTGCAGATTAGCATTGGAAATTATGTTTAGAAGCTCTAAAGTGTACCGGAACCAAGACTGCTGGTGAGCTGTTTCACCTCGCAAAGGACAAGGAGAAATATTCGGAGTTGAGTGCCAACCTTCAGTAATTGGACCTGATGAAGAAGAAGAAGAATTGTAAGCTAGCTGTTAAAGACTCCGCACAGAAGGAAATTACATTTATTTGGATTGGTCCTTGGAGGCTTTTAAAGCCATTAATAAGTAAAACTTTATCTATTCGCAGACAAAATATGATCATTTAATTCATTTTGTGATGATTGTTTTCCTGAAACACAGGTTCTACCTAATTCAGGCAAGTGAGCAACTGTGTCCTCTATAATTATAATTTTTCAAGTTATGTTATTGTACATCTGCGCCATTTTTATAAATAAACTACATTTCAATATTATTATTATTTTGACACAATATTCTTGGGGATGTGCATAATTAGCCTATAATTTTCCCACTGCTAGAATACAGGCCTCCTCTGTGTGAGAGACTGGGCCATAATCAACCACGCGGGCCCAGTGCGGGTTGGTAGATGTCACAACATGTCTTCGAATTTTTGGTTCTAGGACATGCCGGTTTCTGCACGATGTTTTCCTTCACCGTTTTAAGAGCAGTGGTGATGAAATAATTTACACAAAGTAAAGCGCCTGCCTGGGTTTGAACCTACGACCCACAACTCGTAAGTTGCGGCCGTTACCACTGGGCCATCACTGGCCGTGTGTCGCAGCATATAATATACCTATTACCAGTGGTCACGCGCCACGACGTGACTTACTAACACGTCTCTCTATGATATTATTTGAATAAATGAAATATCAAATTCAATTTCGAATGTTTATTTATTAAAAATGTGTGCATGTCGAGACGAGACGAGTAACAAAAATAGAAAGAAAACAACTTTATACTTATATAAAAATCGCTCCCTCGCACGCTACCGGGTACTCTTCACCCATACTCACTTTAAACGTCCATTGTAACCAAACGCGACACGCGAATTGGCTATCTTGTAGAGTGCATGTGTGTTAACTACGAATTTGAAAGTACCTAGAGTAAGAACACTCAGAAAAGTAAGTTTTTTTTTATTTTTATTTTAACCAAAGTTTTACCAACTTATCGAACCAAGAAGAACCCACAAGTTCAACAGTCGCATTTCGACCACTAGATCAGTGAAACAGCCTATGCTATTTCCAGCCTACGTTATCAAGCAGATAACATTCATTCAGCTGCCATTTGTAAGGGATTGGGGTTAGCTAATTGGGTGACTACCTCGTCAACTGGTGGTCGTTAGAGCGTTGTCCTCGGTGCACCGCATGCAATCGAGGTAGGCTTTAATTGGTGGAACTGCAGAGCGCTACGTTCAGGTTTTACGCACCAACGCAACAAAAGATTGTAAATACTGGCTGAAGTTTTAGAGGCCAGATTAATTTGTGAATGAAACATTGCTAGTTATTATTACTTCGTTGTGTTCCTAACAGATAACACCAGCCCTGACGTATTTAACACTTAAGGCTAATCGCCGTTTTCTGTCAGGCATTCACTAGGAGTCTATATAATAATAAGTATGACAGAACCGACAGGTGATAAGCGATAATCCGACAATTTTATAAACAACTAGCTGACCCCGCAAACGTCATTTTGCAAAAAAAAAAAATCTCAGACCTACCCGATATGCACACAAAATTTCATACAAATCGGTGCAGCCGTTGCGGAGGAGTATAGTAACTAACACTGTGACACGAGAATTTTATATATTAGATTATCAAAAAACGAAAATATGGAACAAACGACATCGAATTCCTAAATTAAAGTAATTTTTTACTTTGTAGTGTTTTTTTATGGAAGTCGGTTGTTATTTTGTTTTTGTAGAAAAGTTTTTACAGTAAATGCTACACTAGAATGCAGTCTGCATTTCCTAGTAAAGGAAGCTCTTATCCGACGGACAAAATGGTTTTGGTTGATTTCTGATACAGCAGATTGGATGCGCTGACGTAATTCTTCTTCCGAAGTTATTTGTTGTTTGTAGACTCTGCCTTTTAAATAGCCCCAGTAAAAAAAACTTTTTTACAAAAAAAAAGAGCGGACTTCAAAAAAAACACTACAAGGCGAAAAATAACTTTAATTTCGGAAGTCGGTGTCGTTGGTGCCGCATTTTCGTTTTTAACACCGACTTAAGTCACTTTGTAGTGTTTTTTTTAAAGTCTGTTGTTTTTTTGTTTTTATGTAGATCATAGTTAATACAAGTCGCAGTAGGTATCAAGAAAAACACACAGTATATTCCATTACATTTAACATCCAGTCAGACGTTTATATACTTATAATGATGATAGGATACAATCTCCATAAACATAACTCCCCACGCAAGTTCCACGCACAGATGCGTAATTTTATGGCATCACTGTCGCACGCACGGCTCGGCCTATTTGAATATTTTGCGTGTAAAGCGTGACTCACTCAAGGCTGAAAAGTAGGAAGTGTATTCGAGAAAGGTTCCTAGCTATTTTTCCTTGTCAAACCACGAATTACTTTAATAAAAAAAAGTATTATTTTGTTAAAACTTCATACAAAAGTAATAAAAATACACTACAAAGGCGGGCCCAGGGCCGTAGCTAGACTTGAATTTAAGGGCAGCTATTGTTACAGGTAGGGCGGAAGTAAAAATGTTACTTGATATGTTCTGGTCAATCGATTTGTGGCTTTCTTGACTTTGTCAGTGTTAATTGTCGGGGGTGTTATATAGGCTGACGAAGGGAGTGTTCTACCCATCAATATTAACAACTTTTACTATGGAACCAACATAGAATTCGCAAAAAAAACTATTCGACCTTCCTCGGATTTTAGAGGCTATGGGGTTCCTCGTTCCATAGACTGCAATACGAACAAATCTCGCACACATATTTCAAATTCCATCTATGAGCAGAATAAAGAATTAATATATTATGATTGTAAAATGCCGTTGTTAATTCGGAATCGTCTATGTCACTTTAAGCTAGTAGTATTTTTTTGCAGCGGGATTGTCCGAAAGGGTTACCGCTACCCCGGAACACAAAGGGCTAAGGAAGGAACACGGGTGGGTTTTAGTCAGTAAGAGTCTGACACTCCCTTCTGCTCCACCCAGCGAGAGCGGGAGGGGTCATTTGATGATTTCCCATCCACAAAAAAAAAAAAAACAAAACTAGTATTTTTTTCCGTCATTACTTCGTTGATGGTGTTTTCTTAAGGCAGGGCATTAGTGTTTAAAGGTAGGGCATTGCCCCACAATGCCCCCCCTAGCTACGGCCCTGGGCGGCCCTGAGGCATTTTCTACCAGTCAACTTTAGGGTAATGCAAAGAAAAACATGGCAGGTGCAACATAAGGGAGATAAAGCGAAAATACACAGACAAGATAAAATATACACATAAGATACATGTAAATCTCCTCTCTGTGAGATGGAGGGGACCATAATCCATCACGCGGGCCCAGTGCGGGTTGGTAGATGTCACATGTCTTAATTTTTGCTTCTAGGACATTGATAGGTTTCTTCACGATGTTTTCCTTCACCGTTTTGAGAGCAGTGGTGATGAAATAGCTTACACAAAGTAAAGCGCCTACTGGGTTCGAACCTACGACCTATACAAATCGTAAGTCGAGGTCGTTACCAATGGGACACCACTCCTCACTTGTGTGAGTTATTATAATTTAATTTTAAAGTTGTCTAGTTAGTGAGTCATGTAATCAAAACTATTTTAGAAGTTCTCAATAGTTATGTATGTATATTATTCATAAGTTATCAATAGTTATGTATATTAGTAGCGGCCCGCCCCGGCTTCGCACGGGTAGATATTGGTATTTAACAAAACATTTAAAAATTATAAATTTTTACACACTCTTGGCACTTTCCGTGCTTAGAACACTCGATCAAGTCTGCTTTTTACAAAACAAACAATCAAAATCAAAAAATAGTTATTGCTATATAACTGCAAAAGTTAGATATATAGTTTTATAGATTTCTTTATAGATATTGATGTCTACTATAAAACTGTGGTACATCACTTTGCTCTATTGTCAATAGTTTCCGCAGCGCACGCAATATAAGGACAGTCCACCCTTAAATAAAAAATTAAAAAAAACATTCTATCACCTTTAGGTTGAGTGTCACTTGTACCTACTTAATACGGCATCTGTCCCACCGCCAAAGAGAAACTACTAACTATCAACAATTTCTTCGCTCAAAAAACGATAAGTACAAAAAAAGTATAAGTTAAACACTTTTAAAGGGAGCGGGATTGTCCAAAAGGGTTACCGCTGCCCCGGAACATAAAGGGCTAAGGAAGAAACACGGGTGGGTTTTAGTCAGAAAGAATCTGACACTCCCTTCTGCTCCACCCTGAGCGGGAGGGGTCATTTGATGATTTCCCATCCACAAAAAAAAAAAACACTTTTAAAAAAGGTGTTGATCGCTGACTGTTCACGCCGCCTGGCGAGTACTCGTTTGTCGCAGTGAGAAAAGTCATCAATGAGAGTACTCGCTAAGCGACGCTCGCTTGGCGGGCAGAAAACTCGCTGAGATAGTCACGATTAGTTCAAAGGCATACGAGCTAATAAGCGTTCGCTAACTTGTACTTAGTTGCTAGCTCCACTCGCTTCTCGTTAATCGCCGGCGATGGAACAAATACCTAAGACACGATCCATTTGCCTGTGTGACAGTTTGAGGAGTTCTAACCCCAGTCCTGGGAATTGTTTTCAAAAGTGCTAAAACAATCAAGCAGGTGGTACGAGGTCGACTGTACTTCAGGAACAGCTCAAACAAATAAACTAAACCATCCGTAAAGACTTCAACAAAGCCCGTTGAACCGAACGCGTCGATCGGGATAACAAGCAGACAAAATTAATAGCTAAGCCGAAGCTGAACAATAAATCAGGCAAGTTGGGACAAGATGCGGGTCGCTATCGGACGTAGGGACGAAACTCAACGAAATTCCCTCTAGAGGTGACTTGCGAAATGATAACACATACTTGTTCTGTATGTAGCTCCGAGGGTTTTGTTAATTGGGTTTTGTATGTGGAATTATTTGGGATATGGGTCTATGTTAAGTGCTATTTAATTTATTTGAACCCCAAAAGAGATGGCGGGATGGAATTCCCTTTTAAGGTGTACCCATTATTGTAGTAGACTGGTAAATGGAGCAGTGGAATGGGGGGCAGCCCTGCAGTGGATCAGTGAACGTGTTTCATAGCAAATAGTGCTTGGTATATTTAATTTAGGTCCGATTTATCAATCTTCAGATAACTTGTATCTGAGAAATAAAAATTACGGTTTGGCAGTTTTTATATAGAAAAAAAATATATAAACATCCAAATTGAGAACCTCCTCCTTTTTTGAAGTTGGTTAAAAATATGTCGAACCGCCATATTTATTCGTCACATAAAAGTTATCTGATTATTTAACAATTCATGGAGCAATTCAATTATCATGACGCTGCGATGTGACGAAGTATTGTTTTACTGCATTCCGTCTCTTAAGTTCGATTCGTGCACGGATGAAACTTTTCATAGTCTATTGAAATATCTACAGATTCTACGTGCCATAAAACATTTCAATCATACGGGATATTCCGGGTTCCGGGCCTGACTATTTGCTACCTTTACCACATTTTTTAAATTATTTACATACACGAATAAAAAGTCCTAGCTTAGTTTTCATTGGAGTTTACCCAAAAAAATATACATTCAAAAATTCCGAAACCACTATTCTATCCATAAGCTATACAAATATTTTTGATTCATTAGGGCCATACCAACGAATACACAGTCGCCCAATGTCAGCCATCAATCATTTTGAAAGATATTGCTAATACATTGCTTCATAATTATGTTCGAAAATCGAAAAAGTTTGTCTGCGCAACAACGTATCTAAATAACGCAATTAATGTTGTTGAACTCTCAAAATTAAAGCCAATTGCTACATTGTTAGTGTGTTACGCAATAAAATTACCCTACAGGTTCCAATTGATCAATAATAATTGGCCAAAATTGGTATAGTCTCGACTTAATCAAAGAACCCTAGGCAATGTACGCAGTATGGTCCATTGGACTCAGTGAGTCGATTCACGGAGCTCCTTTATTGGCTACGTATGTGATTGGCGTAACAACTCGGTTTGTTTATGGTCAGGCCTTCATTGAGCCACTTGCTTGCAACACTATGTTTTTGTTTAAGATAGAAGTGTTGGATTCACTTGGGTAATTGGGTTTGGATATTAGACTGTTTAATAACTTGGTTTTTGTTTGAAAGTTAATTTAATATTTATTTTTTAAGTTTTAACTTTTTTTGACGTGACAACGTCTTATAATTCGATGAAGCTGGCTGCACGCACGAAAAAACATAACGTCATGCGGCGTTACCTCGCTCTGAGGCGTTCCATTTAAGGCTTGAAGTGCAAGCGAGAGCGCGGAATGAGCGACAAAGAGGCACAATCGAAAAAAAAAAAAAAAAAGAATGAAAAAAAAATTTTTTTTTTTTGTGTTTTCTTATGACGTTGTCACGTTCAACTATCGTCAGTAAACCGACTTTACAGACAACCGATATTGTTTTCGTTTACAGGGTCAAATTAAATTAGCTAGTGAAACACTGCGGACGTGATGGGTATCAATATCTAAATAAAGACGATTTTTTGTGGGGTCACCGACCGCAGTTAGTTAAGTCACTTGACTTATCAGTTTTAAAGTCAACATTCTATCACGTAAACTTCACACTTAATCAGGAAAAGCTTAAACTTATAAATCATGACCTTTCACGAAAAAAGCCCTAAAGTAGAAAACGTCAAAATAGAATAAAAAAAAAAGTAGGACAACCTAAAATAACACACAATACTTTTCTAAGTCGGCAACTTAGTTTTTCTGTTTTTTTTTGTGTAACCTTATAATATTGTAGGCCTTATCCTGGGTTAATATTTTTGTTTTTCTATCCTCTTTTCTTAAAATAAACCTAATCAGATTTATCAATCCATACTAATAACATTTCACCTTTCCTAAGAAGTCTTATTTTCTCAGTATAAATGATAAAAGCATCCGATTTTCTCGTAGGCAAAAAATAGCATTCTCGAGAAAGTCCATCCCAACCTAGGCAATGTGCAATGTGCTCTACGGTACAAGGAAATACGAGAGTAACTATGTATATCTCTGTCTGTGAAATTTTCACGCCTAAACCACTGAACCGATCGTTATGTAAGGCATATTAGTATTCTCGCAGAGGCGATCGGCAGCGGCGGCGACCTCTCGCGCCCGGCCCTGGTTCAAGCCATGGTCCGGGGCGAGAGGGAGTGGGAGGCAGTCACCTCCTTCTGCGAAGCAGTCATGCTAGCGAAGGAGGTGGCGGGACGGCTGAGGGAGAGGGCCTCACGTCCCAGCCGCCGCGGGAGACGCCCCGGGCGTCGAGAGCCGCGAGACGACTCCCGGCCACCGCAGGCGCGGGCCTGCGGGCGGAGAGTAATGGGTAACTCTCCGTCCGATCAGGACCAGGCCCGTGCCGGACGGCGCGTACGTGTTCCACGCGCGCCTGAAAGAGATGTCAGCATTAGGAAGGGGCCCGAAAGGGCCGAAGCCTGCCGGGGCAGCGGGATTGTCCGAAAGGGTTACCGCTACCCCGGAACACAAAGGGCTAAGGAAGGAACACGGGTGGGTTTTAGTCAGTAAGAGTCTGACACTCCCTTCTGCTCCACCCAGAGCGGGAGGGGTCATTGGATGATTTCCCATCCACAAAAAAAAAAAAAAAAAGGCATATTAGTAGCTTTGAACCCGGAGAAGGACATAGGCTATCCTGGATATTTGAATGAGCAACGATGATGGTGTCGCGGATCACAATAGCCAGTATTAGCCAGTCTAACCCAATATTATTAAGAGAAAAGATTGTATTTTTTGTATTCACGCTAAAACGGCTGAACAAATTTAGATGAAATTTAGCAAATAGGTATAACATGTTCTGGACCAGGAAGTATTATACTTTTTATCCCAATATTCTTACGGGATCGAGACTTATGCGGGTGAAATCATGGGGTGCACCAAGTCCTAAATAAAGACACAAAGTTGAAATGTATAAGTAACAAAAATCAATAGATCAATTAAGCAGGCTTACACTATTTCGATACTCATCTGTTGAATTTACAATTAACAGCCCGGATCCGAGAATTGGAACGTAGTCCGTGAAATTGAAGGCAAACATTCCACTTTAGCGATATTCTATTCATGAGAGAGGGATTAATGAACTATCAATAGAAACATCCAAGATTGCTTCGAGAGGTTAATTGAAATATCTAAGGCCTGTCGTTAATGACACTACCCAAAAGTAATGTCACAAATATTGACCGACCTAAACACGATTTTCAGCCGAAATCGAAACCTTCGGCTCTTCTTCTAATTTCGACCGAAATCAAAACCGAAACGTTTAAAGTTAAGAAAAAGTTTGTTAATTAAATGACATTATTTTCTGAGACCCGTCGTTTTTGTGGATTTGTTACAAATGATTTGACTAAGGACTAATTTTGCAATATCAAAAGATTTATAGTAATATTCAAAGGAAATTTTCTATACTTTTGCCAGATTTTGTGTGAAAAACTGTCAAAATTTCAAAATGATGAATGAAAAATAAGTAAGCCTTAACTTAAATAAAGGCCTTAACAGATACCTGTGCTACTTAGTGTTAGGTTTTGCGATTAGCGATTTTGTCATTTGTCAGGTGCTCGATTTAAATCTTAATATCACATAATTTGAGCATTAGCAATCAGCGATTTAATCGCTTTTCGAAGCCAATCAATGCCGTATGATTTAATGCACAGTCGCTAAGACAGCACAGTTAATAAGTCAACACTGGCCCCGATTCTGTTGTTCACAAACTAAACTAAATTTAAGTTCAGTGCATCTTTTTCTTTCTATTTCCATATAAAGTCACTTTAAGGGTTAAAAAAAGGACAGAAGATAAATATTAGTTTAGTCCTGTCAAATTATGTCATATACAAGTTTAGACGCGATTAAAAACTCGGCTACTAAAAATACGTCAATTTACGTCAAGCACTGACTAATTTGACAGGACTAAACTAATATTTATCCTCTGTCCTTTTCATAATGAAATAAAAAGGAAAAGATGCACTTAACTTAAATTAAGTTTAGTTTGTGAACAACAGTGTCGGGGCCACTGTCTATCTATCGGTTAATCGTTCCAAACCGACAGCTCACGAACGCCAGAATATGCCAGTTTCGGCCGGGCCAAAGATTTGGCCACTTTTTAGCCGAAATCAAAACTAGCCGAAACTGAAACCGGACGTCACTAGTTACAAACTCAAATCGCCAATGGGTAGCCAGAATGTCGCAGCATATATTCCGCCTATAATGTACCCACTGCAGTGCCACAGGTCTCTTTTCTTCCAGAGGAATACCAACGCACTGGGCCCACGTGTTAGATACCACGCGGGCCCAGTGCGGATTGGTAGATGCCAAATGTCTTCGATTTTTTGGTTCTAGGACATGCTGGTTTCGTCACGATCATTTCCTTCAACGTTTTAAGAGTAATGGTAATGAAATTTCCTATACAAAGCAAAGTCCCTGTCTAAGTTCGAACCCACGAAAAGTAAACTCGTAAGTCGAGGCCGTTACGACTGGGCCACCACTGTAGGCTAATTCTCGTAATTTAAAACTTTCAAAATCTAGTCACAGTCTCATCTCGGTGGCAAACAAATGTCAAAAACTTGTCAAAATGTAGGGAAATTTGAGGTATTTTTGACAGATTGAGACTGAGATCATACTGTTCTTAAAAATGACGAGAATTACCCCTCTGGTCGTGTGTCGCAGCATATAATACACCTATAGTTTTCAGTTGTCACGCACCACGACGTGACTTACTAACACGTTATTATCTAGTTTGTAATTCGTTGCGACATCATGTGAGTGACGGTCCTTAACGTTATCAAACAAGTAATCAACTAATCTGACTGCCTCATTGGTTTAGCGGCCGTAAGTGCTACTCAAACTCAAACTCAAACTCAAAGCATTTATTTCAATTAAACCATTTCCAGGCACTTTTGAATTGTCAAAATTAACTAGTCGGTCAGTTAGTCAGAAAGTTGAAGCTAGTTGCCCATTCCAAAACGTAGATCTCTTGGAGAAGAACGGGCAAGAAACTCCAAGGAGACTCTTTTAAATTAAGATATTACAAAATCCTTAGTACAGTATTCTTGTTGCTTCTATATGTGAGAACAATGTTATGAAGAAACAATTCAAAATAGGTATATGATTAAAAAGAAGCCCTGGCAGCTAAGAGATGACCAGTCTCAACTGACAGCGCCCGTTCACGAACATGACGCATGGATCAGCACCATCCAGCTCAACCATTTTGAAGGGAACCGAATGATCCAACACACTACTGATGAGCATGACGTCTTGGGTTCGCTTCGTAGGCCGCGCCAAGTGTTTATCTTCCTGTACGAGTCGCAATAAATACTTTTTCTTTTTTTCAAAAACTTATCATTATCTCATTTCAAGTATCAGTTTCTTCTTCCAGTTTACTAGTGATTAAAAACTATACTACTACAGTCTAAAATTTATTCTTAAAATATCTAAAAATCTTTGGTATTAAGACATGGCGAACACCTGAAAAACTCGTAACAAAGCAAGCGGAGTGGCCCCGTTCTCAACAAACTTGCCGAAAAAGTACCAACACTGATGGAAGTAGCGGCTTTATCTTATTTTTAGGGTACCGTAGTGTTGATTTGCAAACATATACGCGACAGAGCAGAAATGCAGGTGAACAATGTAGTCGCATTTTAATAAACGATATTGTCTGTCTCTGATATATTGTTTACACAAGTTTAAATTACTTATAAAAGTTGGAAAAAATTGCTGCTATCATTATTTAAAAAGAAGCTGCAAAGCTTTTTGACAGTCAAAGTATACTATAGTGTAACAGAATTCTTGATTGATAAAAAAAACTTATGACGTCAACATCTGTCATGCGCCGACGTCCCGTTTTCTTTTTTAATCATTTTCGATTTAATTGTCTACCGGATCATAGAGTAATACTGCACCACAGGATATTAGACCTTATTTGGCAACAATAATAGAGGTTGAAGCCGCGCGAAACGGGTGTCCCACTGGTGTGACGGCGGGGCTTGACTGTTTTTGTCGACTGTCTCCTCCGTGTGGCAGCGGACTTTTATCGGCGATAAGCTGTTTACAACAATGTTTAAAATAAGAATTATGTTTTGTTTTGTGTTGTTTCTTGCTCTGTTTGTTAAAGTCTAGTAAATAGTGGATTAGTTGTTATTTTTGTAACTTTTGCACGCCTACTGGTAAAATATGGTTGAACATATTTCCCTTTGTCGCCATGTACTGTATCAATTTTTGCAAAAAATATCTTGATGCTTTGAAAGAAAACAATAAAGGACCCATGCGTACCATAATTATTTAATATCAAATAACTATTCAATTTACCAAAGAAACATAATACCTGCAAAACAAGTTAACAGAAACCAACAATTTATTTAACAATGCACGGAACCCGGGTGAACGAAAACTTGCACCAGACTCAACAAAGCCGGGGCGGGGCCAAAACTTGGTGTTTTCATTAAATTTAATACTGTTTAGAAGCTATCTCTTTGAATCCACATTTTGTTTTATCTATAGGAAAGTAGGAAGATGCTGTTTTGTTAAGTTTGACCTCTTAAAATAATGATGAAGGGTGTTGTTGTTGGACTCAAAGAAAGAAAACGCTCTTTGGGTGTCAAAAAAAAGGTAAGAGGTTTTGTGGGACACCTGGTTGGAACTAAGATCTTTTCTCCCTGTATTAACATAATGGTGGGTTTATTATAATGGTGTACATAATAAAGAGTATTCTATTCTATTCTATTCTATTCTATTCTATTCTATTCTATTCTATCATCTTACGAGTACTAATATTGTAATGGCAAAAGTTTGTGAGTGTGTTTGTATGTGGGTTACTTCTTCACGCACAAACGGCACGACCAAGTTTGATAAAATTTGGTATGATTTGGTTTGGTGGAGGTAGCTGACACCCTGGATTAACATATAAGATACTTTTTATTCCGATATTCCCACGGGATCGAAACTTATGCGGGTGAAACAGCGGGGTGCAGCTAGTGTAATGAATAAAACAGGCACAATGAAATAAATTAACAAAGTTTGAGAGCAACTAAATGAAAAAAAAAAACGGGCACAATGAAATAAATTAACAACTTTTACGTATCGCGACGGTCAAAATGTTACACTTTTCAAAATCATCTAGCTCACTTCGTTACAAAACGTTAACTTCAGTTACAATGTCAATACATTACCAACAACAATTTATAATCCTACTACTTAATATTATAAATGTGAAAGTTTGAGAAGATGTTTGGATGTTTGTTACTCAATCACGCGTAAACCGTTGAACGGATTTGGATGAAATTTGGCACACAGATAGCTTATAACCAGGATTAATCCCCATTGCCATTGCCCCATTGCCGCCCATTGTATGTTTTGTAGTAATAATTGTTTTTTTTTGTTATGTATTTTCTGGTGTACAATAAAGTATATATAAATAAATAAATAATAAATAATACATAGGGTTCGATTACGGCATTCCTTCGGGATCGAAATGAACGGGGGTGAAACCGCGGGGCGCTGCTAGTAATTAATATTTTTTCTGTGTTGGTAATTTGTTACCAACACAGATAAATTATTATCATTATCATCTATAGCAGTCTACGGCTGGACATATGAGTCTCCAATCGCACGCCATTTAACCCGATCCACGGCAACTTTCATCCAGCTGCTACCAGCCACCCCGCATAGATCGCAAAAAGGCCGCCCATTGTATGTTTTGTACTGTTTAATATTTTTTTTTACTATATATTATCTGGTGTAAAGGCAATGGTGTTCGTTGTTGGGCGATGGATGGAAATAAATAATAACTGTGTTTCCCCAATAAAAATAATATAATGTAATTAATTTAATATAAAGGAAATTCGTAGAAAATAATAATGTGACATTCTTCTTGTCAGAAATATAAGTTAATATGAAAAACTAAAGAGGGCGCGTATATTGTGTGCGCGCCTTGTTTGCGCAGACTTCTAGAATCTTCTACGTTCTAGAATCGTATACGTCGTGTGCATATGTGTGTATGCACTTACACACATTATGCAAGGCGTTAACATGTTGCCACCCCAGGAGTGCAGCTCTGATCCATCACTGGGAGTGGACATAGACGGTTGTAAGCTCGTCGCAAGGTGCCGGATGTGGTGAGCACGTCGGCTACGCGAGCCACGCCGTCGGTGCCGGGCTGTAGGTTAATCACGCGTCCGAGTAGCCATCGATTGGGAGGGACCTGGTCATCCTTTATCAGCACCATCTCACCCAATTGCAATTGTTCTCCAAGTGTTCTCCACTTCTGTCGTTTTTGCAGCTCTGCAATATATTCTTTATAAAATCTTTTCCAGAAGTGGCCTTTTAATAGCTGTATTCTCTTGTAACGTGAGAGAGTATGCACAGCAGCATCGTCCTTAACCTGTGGTACAGGAAGCAACGCTATGGTCTGTCCAATCAAAAAGTGAGACGGTGTGAGCGCTGTAAGATCAGAGGGATCTGAAGACATAGGAGTGAGAGGTCTAGAATTTAAAATGGCCTCAATCTGAACAAGAACTGTATTCATCTCTTCGTATGTTAAATTTGCAGATGAAACAACTTTTTTAAGATGAACTTTAACTGATTTTACGGAGCCCTCTGCTAAACCGTTAAAATGAGGACTATACGCTGGAGAAAATTTAAAATTAATAGATAATTCTGATGCTTTTTCAGCAAGTGTATCTGAATTATGTTTCAAGAATTTCGATAATTCATTACACGCGCCTACAAAACATCTGCCGTTATCAGAGAAGATGTTGGTGGGCTTGCCTCTGCGTGATATAAATCGATTTAAAGCAGCTAAGAAGGTCTCACTGCTCAAATCGGACACAAGTTCTATGTGTACTGCTCTTGTAGCCAAACAAACAAAAATACATAAGTAGGATTTAATTAATCTACTACCTCTACCTTTTCGGTTCAACATCATGATTGGTCCGGCATAATCTACAGCGGTGTTTGAAAATGGAAAATCAGCATGTAAGCGTTCTTCTGGAAGATTCCCCATAATTGGTTGCCTGATTTTACCAGAATACCGACAACATTTAATACATTTATGTACAACCTTCCTTGCAAGGTTTCTGCCGCCGATGACCCAAAATTTATGTCTTAAAGTAGCTAAAAGCAGTTGCGGACCTGCATGCATTAGAAATAAATGATATTCTGTAAATATGAGTGTTGTGATATGATGTGAGGAGTGAAGAAGTATTGGGTGTTTTGTATCATAATCATAATAGGAGTTGAACAGCCTTCCCCCCACGCGCAATAGCTTATCATCTTTATTAAAAAATGGATTTAAACTAATTAATAAATTCTTAATTGGTAATTGTTTACCTTTTTCTAGTAAGTTATATTCCATTGAATAACTTTCTCGCTGTGCAAATCTACATAAAGAATTCAACGACGAATTCAGTTCGTGTACCTTTAAATGTCCTGTCCGCTTATTAAATAAATGTAAACAATTGTATATAAAACGCTGAACATAAGCCATAACACGTTGCAATTTACTGAAACTAGAAAAACGTTTTATCACATCTGAACAATAAGTATCATGAGTATGTTCTGTTGATACATTACATTGCATTTTTAGTTCTGGCAAATCTGTCATACTTGTATGTATGGGTTGGACTGGCCATTCTAATTGATTACGAATAAGAAATTCTGGCCCTGACCACCACAAGCTACAACTTTCTAATTGCTCAGCATTTGCACCCCGTGACCCGACATCAGCTGGGTTTAAGCTTGTAGGTATGTAACGCCACATTGAAGGCTGCGATAGGTCAAGAATTTCTTGTATCCTGTTAAAAACAAAAGGTTTCAGTAGGTGATTTTTCTCAGATTTTATCCAACTTATGACAATTGTCGAATCACACCAGTATATAACGTTACTTATGTGTAGTCTAAGTGCGGAAATTACTTTTTGAGTTAGTCTAGCAGCAAGTAGAGCACCGCAGAGTTCTAAGCGCGGCACTGTCATAGGTTTTATGGGAGCCACACGACTCTTTGCCGTGACTAAGTGAACTGAGACATCATTATTGACAGATGCTGATCTAATATAAACACATGCTGAATATGCTTGTGTTGATGCATCATTAAATGCATGAAGCTCTATATTTGAAAAATAACTAATTATGCATCTTTCGATTCTAATTTTATTTATGTATAATAATGAGTTAACAAATTTCTGCCAGGAAACCTGAATATCATGTGGAACAGCTTCGTCCCATGTTATCTTAGTATGCCATAACTTCTGTAATATAAGTTTGGCAGTTAATATACATGGATTAATTAGACCCAATGGGTCAAATATTTGTGACATAATGGATAATATTGTACGTTTGGAAACATGACTGTTTTCTTCAATATATACTGAAAATAGAAACTTGTCTTCTCTACAATTCCAAAGCAAACCTAAAGTTTTTGCGTATTCATTAGCACTAAGATTAAGCAAACCATCACTACTATTTCCGTCAATAACTTTATCAATGATTTCAGGGTGATTACAATACCACTTTCGCAAATTAAATTGGCCTTGTTCTAACTGCTTTTTCACACCTTTGCATATTTTAACAAGTTCAGATTCAGTTGACCCTCCGGTAATTAAATCATCAACATAGAAATCATGCTGAATCACTTCAGAAACAGATTTATCTGGACATTCTATTCCTAACTGTTTTAAGCACCTAATTGCGAGATAAGGAGCGGACGCAGTGCCGTATGTAACAGTGTTCAATTTATATTGTTTAAGTCTTTCATGAGGTTCAAACCGCCACAAGATTTGTTGCAATTGTCGCTGTTCTATGTTAACATTAATCATGCGATACATTTTCTCAATATCTGCGGTTGCAACAAATTTATGCTGACGCATTCTAATCAAAATACTTATTAGATCATCCTGTATGGTTGGGCCAACCAACTGAAGGTTATTGAATGATAACCCTGAAGTAGTCACCGCAGATGCATCGAAAACGACTCGCAACTTTGTGGACAGGCTTGTTTCACGAAGAACTCCGTGATGAGGGAGTATGTAATAATATTTATCTTCGACAGGATTGTTATTTTCTGTCATATGACCTAGGTTAATGTATTCCTTTATAAAATCACAGTAATGTTTCTTAAATACTGGATCTTTATTAAATCTCCGCTCTAAAGACAAGAATCTTGATAAGGCTTGCTCGTAAGAATTTCCTAATTTAGCAGGTGTGTCTTTCAAAGGAATGGTAACTAAAAAACGTCCATCTGACTCGCGTTGGGTATCTCTGATAAAACTTTGTTCACATTCTTGTTCTTCTTTTGAAATTTGTGTACGAGTAGAAACAGATTCTAATTCAAAAAATGTTGTTAATTGATTTTGAAGTTGAGTATCGTATGATGTGTTAATGTAGTTGCAATGGACTGTATTTGTTTTATTTTGCAGTTGCACTAAACCCGAAATCAGCCATCCAAATTTGGTTTTGCTTAAAGTGGGTTTGTTTTTGCCTAATGTAATGATGTTTGAGTAAAGAACCTTCCAGAAAATCTCTGCACCAAGTAACATATCTACTTTGGAAGGCGTAGAGAATGTTGGATCTGCTAATGTTACATTTTGTGGAACATTAAATAATGTGGGATCTAATTTTGAAGTAGGTAATGGTTGAGTAATGTTAGGGACAATGAAGCAAGGAACATTTTCAGAGTATGACTCTACAAGCGATGATATGATCACATCACATTGTTTGGAGATTCTTGATGTTTGGCAATTCAACCCTTCAACAAAGGAAGAGGCTGAAGCAATTGGCAGATTTAAGATTTTACACAAGCTTTCGGTCATGAAACTAGAAGTGCTGCCATTGTCTAATAATGCACGTATAGTGTGTTTTTTTCCGTAACAATCTTCAACTTGGAGTAGCGTTGTTGATAATAACACACAACCTTTGTGAATTGCTGATAGAGCAACTGTATTATCATTAATGTTTTCAGAGTTTGGTTTTTCAGATGGTGACAGTAACGTCGGTGAAGCTGTACAAAGAGCCATAGCATTATCAGCTATTGACGTGTTAGATGCAGCTATCTCAGGTCTGCAATTATGCAATAAGCTATTAAGCGGCTTTTTGCAGAAGCGGCAAACTTCGAATCTGCATGCATCTGAGTCATGACTTTGGCGCAAACAGTTCAGGCATAATTTTAAAGCCTTTGCTTTTTGAATTCTAGTTTCTATTGGAAATGATTTAAATTTGTGACAGCGATAAATTGCATGATTATTCTTACATAATGGGCAAACATAAGAAAATCGATTTGACGATGGTGAACGAGAATTTACTATCAAAGATTTATGACGGTTATAAGTGGCATCACCATGTCTACGCTTTACTTGAAGGGAGTCTTCCTTTTGACCATATAAAGTTTCTAATAGGTCAGCACGATTCTTTAGGAACTCCTTAAAATTCTCCAGCGTAGGTAACTCCTTGCCGATGTTACAACGATGAACTTCCCATTCACGGTTAGTTATAGGATCTAATTTATGAGAAACAATGTAAATGATAATTATGTCCCAATGTTCTGTATGTAACTTAAGATTTTTCAAAGCTCTTAAGTTTTTGTTTATCGTGTCAATGATGTTTCTTAACAATGTAGCTGACTCTTTAGATAATGGTTCAATGTTGAAAATGGACTGTAGGTGGTTATTGACGAGAAGTCTTTGGTTATCGTAACGATCGCAAAGCAGATCCCACGCCACGTCGTAATTCTGGGCAGTGAAATCAAGCGAGTGAACAATTACGGCTGCACTATCTTCTAGCGCTGCTCGCAGATAGTGAAATTTACTGATTTTGGGAATAGATTGGTTACAGTGTATCAATGATGCGAAAGTATCTCGGAATTCGAGCCAGCCCTGATGTTGACCCGAAAAGGTAGGCAAATGTATCGTTGGTAACTTTAATTTTGGCCCACCTCTAATCGCGGTACTCGAACCTGCGTCCGAATAGGAACCGGAGCCTGCAGCCACTGCGGCTGGTATGCCATGCTGCGCCAACATCTCTCGAGCGCGCACGACTAGGTTGCAGTGAGAAGACTTGAACACTTCACGTTCCGTATTTTCCACATCTGGAAATTCATCAATGATATCTATCTCATTTTGTATGGCATTAAATTCTGTATCCAGATCTTCCAATTTAGCTAACCGAAAAGACAGCTCGTTCGCCTGAAGCTTACTTATTTCTGGAGACTTCTCTATACCTTCTATATATTTTTTAAATACCGTTAATCTACTTTTAAGACAACTTCGTTTCTTCACGAGGGTTTTATAATCCATAATGTTTTAGGCAATAGTAATTGTAAGGTTTAATAATATTTTTAGTAATTGTATGGGAAATAATGATAATTATGGGGAACACGATGTCGTCTCACTAATTAATTGGAACAGACTCACGATAACGCTACTCCAATACTCCCTCAGGCCTTAAGGTTCTTGAAGTAGGGTGGTCTTTCCTCTTGCTATAATGTGTATAAATCTTCAATAATTCTTCATCCGTATAATTTTTCAACAACGTAACGCTTCCATTGTTCTTCTTAATTTTTAATTTTCTTCATCCGGCTCGAAGGACCAATGTAAAGGCAATGGTGTTCGTTGTTGGGCGATGGATGGAAATAAATAATAACTGTGTTTCCCCAATAAAAATAATATAATGTAATTAATTTAATATAAAGGAAATTCGTAGAAAATAATAATGTGACATTCTTCTTGTCAGAAATATAAGTTAATATGAAAAACTAAAGAGGGCGCGTATATTGTGTGCGCGCCTTGTTTGCGCAGACTTTTAGAATCTTCTACGTTCTAGAATCGTATACGTCGTGTGCATATGTGTGTATGCACTTACACACATTATGCAAGGCGTTAACATCTGGTGTACAATAAAGTATATATAAATGTTATTACTTAGGTAGCTCCGATTTCACAGACTCTACATTTATTAATTTATTTAATTTACCCGACTAAACGTGCAAGTGGGGCTGTGCGCGACGATAGGTGATGGTGAAGCAAAAGAGGAAGAAGAGTGGACTGTATAACATGTATTAAAAAAGAGGTGAAGTAACAACGGTCGGTTAAAATAAGAAAATGAATAATAAATAATTATGTGTGCTAGAAAAATGCGCTAGCGCAGCCGTGCGTGGAGGCGTGCAACAGCTGACTCGTGTTACGCGGCGGGCGAGCGGCCGGCCGGTGGTCGGCTGGCTCCCCGCTGCCCCGCGTCCCTCGTTCACTGCCGCTGGCGCGCGGTGATGTTGAGAGGAGTGACCTCAACAGGGGCACGCCGCGATAGCGGCGGTAAGACCCCTCTTTGAGGAGTGGCTAGAGAGGCGCCACGGCGTCCTCACCTACCGCCTGACGCAGGTCCTCACCGGACACGGGTGTTTCGGGAGGTTCCTGCACACCATCGGGCGGGAGGAAACGCCCGGGTGTCACCACTGCGAGGGTCGCCCGGAGGACACGGTGGAGCATACGGTGGCGGTATGCCCCAATTGGGCGGAGCACCGCCGTGTTCTCGCAGAGGCGATCGGCAGCGGCGGCGACCTCTCGCGCCCGGCCCTGGTTCAAGCCATGGTCCGGGGCGAGAGGGAGTGGGAGGTAGTCACCTCCTTCTGCGAAGCAGTCATGCTAGCGAAGGAGGTGGCGGGACGGCTGAGGGAGAGGGCCTCACGTCCCAGCCGCCGCGGGAGACGCCCCGGGCGTCGGGAGCCGCGAGACGACTCCCGGCCACCGTAGGCGCGGGCCTGCGGGCGGAGAGTAATGGGTAACTCTCCGTCCGATCAGGACCAGGCCCGTGCCGGACGGCGCGTACGTGTTCCACGCGCGCCTCAAAGAGATGTCAGCATAAAGGAAGGGGCCCGAAAGGGCCGAAGCCTGCCGGGGCAGCGGGATTGTCCGAAAGGGTTACCGCTACCCCGGAACACAAAGGGCTAAGGAAGGAACACGGGTGGGTTTTAGTCAGTAAGAGTCTGACACTCCCTTCTGCTCCACCCAGAGCGGGAGGGGTCATTGGATGATTTCCCATCCACAAAAAAAAAAAAAAAAACGTGCAAGTGAGCCTTAGTTAAGTAGCAAGCTAAGTTCAAGTTGTGATAAAACGTCAGTCCAAAAGTGACAGTTTTTAGGGTTCCGTACCTCAAAAGGAAAAAAACGGAACCCTTTTACGATCACTTTGTTGTCTGTCTGTCAAGACCCTTTATCTCGGGAAAGCTTGCACTGAAAAAAAGAAATAACAGAACCGATTTTGGCTATTTCAGAAATAACCGAAATTTGTTTAATCAAAAATAAAGTTAATTTAAAATAATAAAACTAGTTTATGTAACAAGCCCTAAACTGGTTTTGTTATGTTCAGTTCAGTAATATTTAGTCAACATTTTTGTTGTTATTTACCGAACTTCTGTAAACAAACCGATTCGTTATCCTGTAACCAAACCTTTGTACGAATTATAACAAAACTCTTCGACAATATTAAGCTTAGTAACATTGACTATAGCTAGCAAAAGCATTCTACATAATAATTTTGTCTATCTATTACCTAAAAAAATGTGCTATTTTAACTTATCGCTCTGTAATAAATACTTAACTGACTTAGTAGATAAAACACGCACGACCAATGTGCTGCTTTGCAAAACTTTGGATAGGAATAAATTAGTTAAACAACTATATGTTACAAATGTATTGTAACATGTAATGGAACGCTTTCGTTGTAGCCATCGAAGACCTGTCGAAACCTACATTTCGAATATTTCGATTTTCGCGTGACGTGAAATAGCTGTGCAGGCTGTACAAGTCAAGTGTAGACTTTTACTTTAATAAGTGGCGCACAACGTGGAGGCCGAAGATAGAAAATATTTAAGGCCACGGCCCACTCGCAGACCTGTTCGATTTGGAAGCAGTTCACCTGAAGAAATGGCTATCAACATTAGACTCTTTTCCCCTTTGCGTTTGCTTGCGTTAATTATTGAAGGAGTAGGTACGTGTTGGGCGCGCAGGTCAACTTAATTTTACAAAGAAAGAAAAAGAGAAAGTTTTACATATTTACATTAAAAGGTATCGGCTTTTAATTAAAGGTAATAACGTCTATAAATCTACCTACGTTGCGAGTGCTGGCTTTTATGTTCGTGAAATTACTGAAAGACCATCGAAGACCACTGATGGACGAAGACTATCTTGGTCGGCCTGTGGATGACTATCTACGGCAGTGGGGCCTTGAAATGTACTTAGACAAGTTCCATGGTAAGCACATTACTGAACTGAATCTAGTAATTAATAAGTTTAATTGTAGTAGGGTCAGATGTCCAACAATGAAACAGTGGTACACAATAAAACACTGCGATATTTCTAAAATGCTGCATTGCCAGATTTTGCATTATATCACGTAAGGACGCTCTCGAGAACCCCCCGCCCTATACCAGGTTGCGTCGGCGCCACTTGGGAGAAGACGGGCCTGCGGAGCATTTTTAATTTTTTTGACTAAAATGATGAGTGATCATCACTTACATTGTTTTGAAGTAAAAAAAGCTGTTAATGACTGTACTGTATATATACTTTTCAGCATGCTTTGATATCATACATTCAAGGTCATATTAATGTCACCTCAAGTGGAAAAAGTTATGTAACGCAAAGAATTGTGTTTTAGAATTAAGATATATTAATAAGAATGTTATACTAATTATGATGAATAAAAGTTGTAATCAATAAATATGTGTATTTTAGTAGATAATAAAGTCATCACTAAATTGCTTGATGTGCTGGCGTCTGTACAACTGAGGATAGCCCAATCGTATAACTATTTTTGTCGAGATAATATTCTAACCTACTTTTCCAAATTTTTGTTTGGGCCACTCGACACTGGACACCTAATATGGGAAAAGCGCATTGGTAGACCGAAAAATTCAAATTTTCTTACGTATTTTTGCAATTTGCAGATCAGTTTTAAGTTGTATCTTGATCAAAATATGATTCGCGACTGTAACAGGTACCTACATACACACATCAAAAGTGTCTAGGGATCAACATATATTTTTGCAATAACTTTTCTCCTGATTGATATTAATTAAAATTTTCTTTAAGGATTCATCAAATAAAGTGTTTTCGTTTGTCACAGTAACGATAAACCAAGTCACCTTTGCATTAATAAAAAAATTTGCCATTTTCCTAATAAAGGGATTTTTGACATTTGAACCACTAACACAAAAGTTCGAAAAAAAGACTGAAATAACAGTTTTCTCTAAAATTTTATTGGGTAACTTAAACAATTAATAATCCGTGTTTCTACCGCGAACACTAACAACACAAGAACATCGGTTTGGCATACTCAAAATGAGTTCATCCAAATCACGCTGTGGAATGGCCGCCCATGTTCGTTGCAACAACAAAAAAAGGTCTTCTTGCGACTGGATACCCTCCATATTCGGCAGAGCTCTTCTCTGTAGCATATCCCATGCATGCTCAATCGGGTTCAAGTCTGGCGACTGAGCAGGCCAGGGCAGGACATTGATGTTAGCTGCGGCGAGAGTCTGTCTTACAACTCTTGCGGTGTGCGGTCGTGCATTATCATGCATTAACTGAAATAAGGGACCGATTTGCACTTGTAGAGGAACGATGACGTCTGATACAATCGTCTCAGCATAAATTTGAGCGTTGAGGTTGCCTCCGATCCAAATCAACTCAGTTCTTCCGCCGATCCAAATACCCGCCCATACCATGATGGTTCCACCACTATAAGGATGGACTTCCTGGCAGGATTTTAATCGCTGTTGGCGTCCAGGGGTTCTCCAGTGTCGTATACGTCTTGTATCCGGTCTCATACCAAAACGAGACTCATCAGAAAAGCACACGAAACGCCATTGTTCTTCTGCCCAATTTCTGTGTTCAAGAGCCCATTGATATCGAATCCTACGATTGTGCATTGCTATAGGTGGTACCCGTAGCGGTCTTCGGGAATGAAGGTTCACTTCATGCAAGCGGTTTCTGACTGTTTGGTCGCTAATTAAGTTCCCTGAAGAGTGATGAAGCCTCACGGCTAACATCATGGCGGTTATTGTTGGAGCTCTTCGAGTTAAGATTTGAATGTATCGGTCTTGTCTCCGTGTGGTGCAGCGATACCGTCCTCCATGGCGCTCAGCCACGGTACCAGTGCTTCGGTAACGTGTCCAAAGTCGACTGATAACACTCTGACTTGTATTCAGAGCTAAAGCCACAGTACGTTGCCGGGAACCAGCTTCTATCATTCCCACGGCTCTGAGCATTTCTTCCCTGCTTAAATGACGTCGCCGCTCCATAATAACGTTGGTTTTAATCAGTAGTAGGGAAACAGTAGCACTAATAATGTCTTCAATGCGTTGTATGTTTTTATAGGGAAAATATTGACAGCTGATTTTCATCTTTTACTCGAATTTGATTCACAGTTCCTGATTCAAATTATGAAATGCACCAAAAAGGATCCATATAAATTTATAAAATCATAAATTTATTACAAAGCCACATCTCAATCTCAAGAAATCCGCATAAAAATGCTTGATCCCTAGACACTTTTGATGTGTGTATTTACAGAATTATAATCATTACAATCATTAATACATATTTCTTAGTTAGATTTGTATCATAAGAACAAATCTCATAAGGAAAAGTTCTTATGGTACCTACAAATCTTACTTATAAATATATTTTAATGATTTTAATTAGTATAATTCTGTAAATAAATATCTATTATAGTCGCGAATCGTATTTTGATTAAGATACAACCTGACACTGGCCTGCAAATTGCAAAAAAACCTAAGAAAATTTGAATTTCGCGGTCTTTCACTGCGCATTCACCTTAAGAGTCCGTGCACAAAATTCCCTCGCTAGAGTTTAGGTAAATTCATTGCGATGCTATGTTTGTGTGCACCGTTCACGCACACACGCCTAAAGATCGAGCGTAGTGATCACTTAAACAGTTTTGATCCTATAAATGATATTTTTTTATTCATATATATATGGTTAAGAAATAAAAGTTGGAATGTTTGTCTAGTGTAGTATTCGTGTAGTATAATTACCACAATCAACATAAAAATGGTACAATTTGGTGTTATATGCATTTAGGTACCTACATATTTTAGACATTCAATAACATTGAGGCACGGTAACATTATTACAGTGTTGTGACTCGGTCCTGTTCTAGAAATAATTACTTACAGCCGCGCGGTACGTAAACACGCGATAGGGCTGCGCCTACAGTAATTTGATTTCATCAACCTACTTGGGTTTATTTCTAGTGTTGTGATTATATAGGTAAATATTATATTTTTAATAAAAAAAAATGAAGTTCGTTAGGAATGAAATAGGAAGAGTTCAATAAAAAAACATGTTGTATTTTTTTATTAGTAATTTAATTAAAAAAAAAAACTTTATTCATCAGTAAACGACATATCACCAGTAATTACTGTCTTTTCAGAAATTGCATTGTCATCGATTTTCAATGTACTCGTAAATACTTCTATGCACTTCTAGCGCTGATCAAAAGTAAAAGTTTACAAGTTCTTGAGACGAAGCCGTAGCAATTTGATTTGAATCACGTTTTGTTAGAATCTGTTTGATACGTGCCACGTTTCGGCCTTTTTTTTTTGGTGATGCGATTCTTTCTTTTGACCCATTATCTAAAACAAATATATGTGTGTGGTCGGGGGACCTCCGTCAGGAACAAGGCTCGTTCTCACGTATGATTTAAAACAAAAACAAAAATTTCACAGCCGCCATTTAGATTTACATTTTGACCTCACATCGACTATAACACCCTCGAAAACTATGAAAACGACAATCATGATGAAAAATTTGACATTTTGGATTTACATTGTAACGTCACTATCGGCTTTAAAACCCTCGAAAATCATGAAAACGACATCAATGACTAAACATTTGAACTTTTTCGCAACCGCCATTTTGGATTCATATGTTGACCTCACTACTGACTTTAGCACCCTCAAAAACTATAAAAATGACACTGATGACAAAAAATTTGAAAATTTTCGCAGCCGCCATCTTGGATTTACATTGTAACGGCACTATCGGCTTTAAAACCCTCGAAAATCATGAAAACGACTTCAATGACTAAAAATTTGAATTTTTTCGCAACCGCCATTTTGGATTCATATGTTGACCTCACTACTGACTTTAGCACCCTCAAAAACTATGAAAATGACACTGATGACAAAAAATTTGAAAATTTTCGCAGCTGCCATCTTGGATTTACATTGTAACGTCACTATCGGCTTTAAAACCCTCGAAAATCATGAAAACGACTTCAATGACTAAAAATTTGAATTTTTTCGCAACCGCCATTTTGGATTCATATGTTGACCTCACTACTGACTTTAGCACCCTCAAAAACTATGAAAATGACACCCGTGACGAAAATTTAGTAAATTTTCGCAGCCACCATCTTGGATTTACATTTTGACCTCACCGGCTATCGACTTTAGCAACCTCAAAAACTATAAAAATGACAACAGCGCCAGCCGAGTCCAACTATATAGCTAAGAACCATCCAAGTGACACAACACGCGCACACCAGTATTTTATATTTACATCAAAAGATTTAATGTTCTTCATAAATATACAAAGTACTTACTTAAAATAAAATTAATACTTACCGGATCAAAATGTAAATCAAAAGATTTAATGTTCTCCATAAATATACAAAGTACTTACTTAAAATAAAATTAATACTTACCGGATCAAAATATGGTAGTCGGCGTACAATTTCTAAAAATTATGTTTACGTAGAACGCACGCGCCTGCGATACAAAGTGACGCGTCCTCATGCTGGGAAGGCCCGGTCGCTACTGACGGGATCGATTTTGCGCGGTCGATAATATAGCTCATTTTGCCTTTTATTTACGAAATGAAGTTGTTGTTTATTTATAAAATAAAATTTAGATTCTATTAAATGGTTAGCTGAAGATTAATAGGTAATTTTTAAAATTTCTTAAAAGTATTTCTAAGGTATAGAAAAAAATACTTATTTGTCTAGAACTTTTCCAAAAATTATGTTATTTCAACATTTTTTCCTGCTATATTTTGTATTGAAGTTGAAAAAAGTGGTTCAGCCACATGCAAGTAGACCATATAATGATGCTGATGATATTTTTTAATGTTCAAAATCAAAAGTAGTTTCTTGTAAACGGATAATCAAACGTCAGTCTCGCGTCATTTTTCGGAAAACTTGTTGCGAAATTTTGTGATTTTCCATGAATCCTTAATTTTTTTGAAAAATCCCTTTCAGCCACATGCAAGACGAAGAACTAAACTCTTCAATTCACAAATAATTTTGTTTAAATTTTCTTTCCCTTTCCCACAACGAATGAACAAAACTGATCAAAATCAGCCAATTTCGTGCACGGCCCCTTAACTAGTATTAGGCACTATATTAGCAAACTACTAAGTTGAAAATAACAAATTAATTTTGTTATTAACAGTCAAAGCATTTGGAAAGGCAGCAAAACTGATCAGCTAAACTTACTGGGAAGTTTGACTACTCACTGCAAAAATGTTTGGTAAGGAAATGAGAAAGTTAAGTTACGTTAATAATGTTATTTGGTAATAATTTACAAAACCGTTCAAGTAATATAGCCACAAATACAATTACCTATAGACAAACAGATATTTTACTGTAACATAAATGAGGTGCTCTATTGACCGAAACCTTATGCAAATGGTAATTTGTAATGAGTTAAGCCTTAGACAAACGGTTTTAGAACAATGAGCAAGGGAAATTAGCAATACAAAACAAAAATAGATTAGCTAAAAGCTACATTACTCTAGTAACCCAACTGGCTTTTGTTATGTGTTACACTGGTTCGGCTGTCACTAATTTTATGTAACTGGTAGACAAAGTTTTGGTTACTTAGAACGAAACATTTTTTTCAGTGTGGAGGTATCGAGTTGAAATTAGAACCATATAAGTCTGCGGTCCCTTGAAGCTGTGAAAAAATCAAACTTCTAAAATAACGTAAAAAAAGATACGGCCGTTTATGCCGCAAAAAAAGTATATTTCGACACTCTCAAGGGAATCAAAATGTATAGGGTACTTCCCGTTGTCTTATAATCATGAAATTTCGCAAGAAGCTAGGTCATATAGCACAAATAAAGGAAAAATTCCGAAAACCGTAAATTTGTAGTTACATACCTACTTTGTACGGAACCCTCCGTGCACGAGTCCGACTCGCACTTGACCGGTTTTTTTATTATGTCACATATAGACGTCAAAAAATTTAACTTGCTGCATAACTAATTCAAATGTAAATAACCCATAAACGATCGCACGCCTTAACGTAACTGCCACATAACTTCTATTTTATCATAAATAACTACCCACAAAAGATAACAAAACTTCCCCCGGGCATTAATCCAAATGACGGATTATCTAAAGTGTCCGTAGCATACCATGTAATTTATGGGCTGGTAAGCTCTTTGTCCAGTTGCCTACAGCGAGCGGATATCCTCAAAAATGTTTGCTGTAACATTAAAGTGGGTTATCGCTTGGAAGAAATACGAGGAAATATAGTGATCTAAAAATGTTAGTATGTTGCAACACATGCGAATATGTTTCTTATAATCGCAAGTGTCATAAAAATTCATGATTTTATAGCTGTCGGCGGGTTTGAGTATTTTGTATATGGCCTACGCAAATGTCATGCAGATCTGGTAGCGTCGTACTACGGGAGTTGAGCTTTCTAAATACCCTCTCATAGGGTTGAGCTAAACGATGATTGATGCATGCATGTCCTGTGTTGGGAAAGGTCAACTCAAAGTTGAATTGGCTCTTTCTTTAACCGCTCGACTTCATATCAGAAGGCCAATTCTCGTAATTTAAAACGTTCAAAATCTAGTCGCAGTCTCATCTCGGCGACAAACAAATGTCATAATTTAGGGAAATTAGAGGTATTTTTGACAGATTGAGACAGATCAGACTGTGAACGTTCTTAAAATTACGAGAATTGCCCCTCAGTTGTCGTGCCCCCAGCGCTCGGAAAAGTGATAAAAAAAATCGATCAACGTGATAGAATATAGCGTAATTAATAAAAAAACGATGTAAACGAGCTGTGGTATTTGGTCGTAAATATACGACCCTGACGAAATGGACACGAAAATATTTGTCGGATTAATCCGACGTAAGCTGTTAAAAGGTTAAAAGGCCCTTCCAAACATGGCGCTCCATTGTTATACTCATATAAAGTCCTAAAAATATAATGTTTGGACTTTAAAAGAGGCTATACCTCTGAGTTTGTTTCGGCATTTCTTCTTAGGGATCAGTCAGCTAGGAAATGCCAGCGCCATCCACGCACATCAAAAGTGTGTAGGGTATCAAGTACGTTTTAGAGTATCGCCGCAAGTGACGATTATTTTGTCTCTCCTCCCCCTTTTTAATCCATCAAAGGTTGTCTTTAAAAGATTGCTTTTAGCGATAAGACCGCCCATTGTGTTACCCTCGGCAAAATTTCTATATTTATGTCTGTAATTTATATGGTGTACATAATAAAGAGTATTCTATTATATTCTATTCTATTTTAAGGTGAATGCGCAGTGGTAGACCGCAAAATTTAAATTTTATTACGTTTTTTGCAATTTGCAGGTCAGTATCAGGTTGTATCTTGATCAAAATTTGATTCGCGACTATGACAGGTTTTCTAAAGAATTATAATCATTAAAATTAATGATTCTAATGATTATAATTAATCAGAATTAATGATTCTAATGATTATAATTCTTTAGATACGTAACTATTATAGTCGCGAATCAAATTTTGATCAAGATACAACCTGAAACAGACCTGCAAATTGCAAAAAACGTAAAAAAAATTGAATTTTGCGGTAACCACTGCGCAATCACCTTAACTTTTATGTATTATTGATTCTTTTTAGTTAATTTCACTAAGTATTTGAATAAAGAATTTTCTTAAAATTTTGATTAAAAATAGAAAATCAACTGTCAATCAGGATTCCGGTAAAACTGTGTAATAGGGTTTTTACAAAACCGTTACAATTTCTACATCGAAACTGAAAAAATTGCATCGATATGGAGCGACGACATCATTTGACACGAGAAGAGATAATGAGAGCCGTCGGAATGTTGCAAGCTGGTTCCAGGCAACGTACTGTGGCTGTCACTCTAGGCACTATACAGAGCATCATAAGCCGTCTTCTCTGGCTATCGTATCACGGGCAGCGTGGCCTAGCGCCATGGAGGACGATCTCGCAGACAGGACCGGTAAATCCAAAATACTGCTCGACGGAATTGTACCATGACCGCCATGATGTTGGCTACGAGGCTCCACAGCTCTTCAGGCTTGCTGATAAGCGACCAAACCATCCGAAATCGTTTACGCGAAGTGCACTTAAAGCACCCCGCAATCGTAGGGCCCGTTTACAATGGGCTTGCGAGCACAGAAATTGGTAGAAAAAATACTGGTTTTGTGTTTGCTTTTTCGATGAATCTCGTTTCGGTATGAGGCTGGATACGAAACGTTCTCAAGTTTGGAAGACCTCTGGACGTCAAGAATGTTTGAAATTTTTTCAGGAAGTTTATACATATGGAGGGGGAATAATAATGGTAAATAGGGCCGGTATTTGGATCGGTGGATGAACTGATCTCATTTGGATCAGGAGCAACCTCAGTGCTCAGATTTATAGGGAGAGGATTGTTTCAGACGTGATCATCCCTTTGCGAAGCCGGTTGGATGATTCGTTTCGACTAATGCACCACAATGAACGTCCACACACGGCTAGAGTCGTAACATGCACTCTTGCCGATGCTTGCATCAACGTTCTGCCGTGGCCTTCTCAACTGCCAGACCTCAACCCAATTGATTACGCATGGGATATGCTCCAAAAAAGAGCTACTGTCAAGTATGGATGCCGTGCATACCCCACAACAACTTTTTGACTTGTTAGACAGAACGTGGGTGGACATTCCTCAAAGTGATTTTCATGAACTGATTTTAAGCATGCCAAATCTCTGTGATTGTGTGATTCGCGTCAATGGTGTTAACACAGATTTTTTTTATCTATACATTAAACATTTAGAAATTACTAATTTTTGCCTTTTTAAAAGCTTTTATTTGTCATTTAATTGACGATATTAACTTAGGTTAATTTCCCACAATTTGCAAAAATTGCAATTTTTCTTAATTTTTACAAAATATTAGGGATAAGTTGTTACCTGAAACATAGCAATTAAATTAGAATCAGAATGCTTTATTTGTAAAGTAAGAAGCCAGTCTGGAAAACTAGATTTGGTAAATATTGATTGGATATTTTTTTATAGTTAAAATGTACTTGATCCCTAGACACTTTTGATGTGTGTAGTTTTAAAATATTTACGTGCGCAAGTGTCTTAAAAGTTTTACTTATATAAATAAATCATTTCACTATATCCAATTGGTAGCTGGCTTGTAGATGTTTATTGGCAAAAAATGCACACCTATGCCGATCTCTTCGGAGTAAAGATGTGTGATGTTATGTTGTTTTATTCTCACATATCTAATAAGCCAATGAACTCTTATGGTCTCTGCACACAGCCGGCGGGGCGCGGCGTGGCGGGACGGCGACGCGGCGCTGGCGCGGCGGCATCGGTCACACAGCGGGCGCGATCACGTCCCGTCCCGCCGCGCCCATTCGTACAAACAAACGTCGAGCATGAACACATTCGATGTTTTTCCCCGCCCCGCCGCTTCTGACTTGTATTCCCGCTCGGCGCGGCGGCAGCGTGGCGCGACGGTTACCGTCGTGTCGAGCGGGATGGCTCTGTGTGGCGTCGTCCTTAATATCTAGTACGCTACAACTGCTCAGCGTCGCGTCGCCGTCCCGTCCCGCCGCGCCGCGCCCGCTTTGTACCTTAATACCTACGAAAAATGCACATTACTTACTCATACCTTACACAATAGTTACCGTATTCTTATAGTAACGTTCCCGTAATAATCAACTTTTCAAAAGAAAAATAAAGTTTTGAGATATTTAATTGGAACAAACAACTCATTCATCCACAAGACTCAGTGACCCATCGGATTCCAATCCGCCACAGCAGCAGCTTAACCTCGATTGATCGTAATCTTAAACCTCTCAGCGGAGAGTAATAAAGTAAGATATTCTGTATGTATGGAGCGATCAACTCTATTCACGATGTTAGGATCAAATAGGACGTAAAGTGACAGGATTTGATTTATTTTGTTTTAAATCTGGCATTCATAGAATTTGGCATTTTAATCTTGTCTGACATTTCTAGAATCTGACATTAGTTGACTATACCCTCCATAGTAAAATAATTAGGGCTGGCTAAGTAATAACAGCCGCGGGTTGATCGATCAGGTTAAGCTACGCTTGCCGCGGTTGGTCCTTGGATGGGTAACCGTCTTTACGTTCCATGTTGGTGTATTTGTTTGTTACGTTTTCACGCTATCACAGTTGACGAAATGGCACATGGTTAGACTATGACTTGGATTAGGACATATGATGCTTTTATCCATATAACCCCACGGGATCGAGACTTATGCGGGTAAAACCGCGAGGTGCACTAGTTATAGATACATAATGTAGAAACTTTGCATAGCGTGACACAATGAGCTGTCTTATCGCTAAAAGCACTCTTAAGATCAAGAAAAAATGCTCATAATTTAAATGTAAACTTTAATATTTCAAGTTTAGTACACACAGCTACACATCAAGCTATTATATAACCAGTATAAGCTGACTTCTAATTGTACGAAAAAAATATACAATGCGAGGTCAGCTAAAACTGGAATTGTATAGCTTGATGTGTAGCCGTGTGTACCTAGACTCAGAAATCAGAAACTGCCGTTGAAGTAAAGAAAGCGTTAACATAGCGATGTTCCAAACAATTCTATATTAACAAAATGGGTTATAAAACTGACTGCGATCAATTTTAATCGCCAATGTCTTAAGTAGATGATATTAGCGAAATTATAATCAGCCTATAATGTTACCACTGCCGGGACACAGGCCTCCTCTTTTTGAGAGTGAGTGGGCCGTAATCCACCACGCGGACCCATTGTGGGTTGGTAGATGTCACATGTCTTCAAATTTTTGGTTCTAGAACATGCCGGTTTCCGCACGATGTTTTCCTTCACAGTTTTAAGTGCAGTGGTGATGAAATAATTTACTCAAAATTAAGTGCTGAACACATCTGCCGCATGTCAGACGAACAATGGGCCAAACTTGCGACCCAATGGGTCCCTCTTAATGGCAAGCGACATCGTTGCAGGCCCAGACGGAGATGGCGGGATGAGCTGGACATGAGAACTGGTCCTTAGCAGCTTTGAACAGCGAGAAGTGGAAAGAGAGTGGTGAGGCCTTTGCCCTGCAGTGGGACATCACAGGCTAATAATAATAATAAGTGCCTACCTGTTTTCGAACTCACGACCTACAATTTGTAAGTCGGAGCCAATACCACTAAGCCACCACTGCTCTTGTGATGATTCTAACTAGAACCTAATTATTTAGCTGTGAATATTCATAAATCCATCGCGGAGAGTGTCTAATATACATAACAGTATACAAAATCAAGACAAAAGAAAACATTAATAATTCAGACTAAATTAAACGCGAGCGCAGTCTGGTAGTCAGTTAGTACCGGCAAAAAGTTCTAAAAGCAAAGATTCCATTCAATTGCTTTGCCTTTGTTCACCTCATTATTAAACATTTCATTGTTTCTTTTAATAAAGCAAGCGCTAGAGAAAATAAAGTTTTCAATTCAGTTGAATTCAAAATATTATACAATCTTAGTAACGTACGTACTCGTACCTAGCTATTGTGACATCAGAATATAATTTGTATGGACGATGACGGTAAAAGCATTTAAAAAAGAGTTAAGTGGAAGAAAGTTGATAGCGAAACAATCTTGTATTTACATAGTTTATTTTTTAGCTGCATAAACCATAACATAAATCATGCCTGTTTTTGCCCCAAGGGAAAAGCAGAGATGTACTTTAAAACGTAAATGTACGAGTTACTATAAAAAATACCCAAATCGAACCCTCAAACCCCCAAAACCTCAAATTTTGTAGGCATACCTATTGAGGTATGCCTACAAAATTTGAGGGTTTCCCACGATTACCATGAGATTCCCTCATCAGATTCCGATTCTCGGGAGCATGCCCTTTCAATTAAAAAACGAATTTTGAAAATCGATCCACAATTCACGGAGAAATCAGTGAACATACATAAAAAAAAAAACATACATAAAGCCGAACATATAATCTCCTCATTTTTGGAAGTCTGTTAAAAAATACAATATCTCAGTCGAGACGCGCAGGTTTACGTGTTATTTTTCATGTTTTATTGCATTCAGTTGACTTGAGAGTTTACAATCGCTGCATTTACATCGCGATCGAATCCTCGTGCGTGTTGGGTAGGGTTGCCACGAGCTTGAATTTAATAAAAGGAAAACACATAGGGAAATATAGCAGAAAGGGTTTGTGAAAGGAGTTGTTTTGTTTATAAATGTGAATATGGAAAGAGAGTCATACAAGTTGTTAGGAAACTAGAACGAATGTAAATCAAATATGACTGAAGTGAAACTGAGAGAGTGTATGTGTGTGTTTAAGTTTATTACCTTTATAATAGACTGCGCCCCGCGGTTTCACCCGCGTAAGTTTCGAACCCGTGGGAATATCGGGATAAAAAGTATCCTATGTGTTATTCTGATTTATAAGCTATATTACTGTAAAGTTTCATCAAAATCCGTTCAGTACTTTTTGCGTGAAAGAGTAACAAACATCCATCCTCACAAACTTTCGCATTTATAATATTAGTAGGACTAGCTTCCGCTGGTGATTTCGTCCGCGTGAAATTTTACCCTCCCACCATTCACCGTCTTAGGAGTGGAATTTCAAAACCCTTTCTTAGTAGATACCTACTCTTTATAAAGAACACACTCCAAATTTCATGTCTCTGGGGCCTGCTTAAGCTGTGCGTTGATATATCAGTCAGCCAGGACTTTGAATTTTAGATACAGTGTGTCAGGTTACACGATGGACATACTTTAAGGGAGTGTAGTACCCATGAAAATGAACAACTTTTACTAAGAGACCAACACTGAAATCGAGAAAAAAATAGCTGTTCACTACATTTTGTTCAGTTATGCGAACATAAATATATAGAGCGGCTGTTTTTTTTTCTTGATTTCAGTGTTGGTCTGTTCGTAAAAGTTGTTCATTTTCATCGGTACTACACTCCCTTAAAGTATGTCCAGCGTGTAACCTGACACACTGTATAAAGATATATTATGTAAATATTTAATTTCATTATTTAATTTTGTTATTTGTACTTTGTGTTTCACGAATTGTGTTCAATTAAACGAATGTCACCTTTCTGTGTGTGTGTGGCTTTGTTGTCTTATGTCCTAAACTCATCCTTCATTTTGGTGAGGCATTTTTTTTATTGTTTACAAAAAACATTAGAAGGCTACCTACTGTATTGCTAACCTGACTTTAGATTCTTTAGCGACTTTTTTTAGATCACCAAATTTATTTGAAACTGTCGCAGCATATTTTTTTCTTCCACTACCTTCTCAGATGTCACCTATTTGCTAACCACATCGTCTTACACTTAATCCTACTACTCTGTACTCTTAACACCTGTCACAACGCTTAGTTATCTTGTCTGCTCAACGTCCGTGTGTCACTGCAGGGATCCAGCAGAATATCAGCGTCAGGTACATTTTCCTGACACATGCTGAGCTGGACTCCCATTTGGTGCAACCTTGAGACGCACACTGCACTGTGTATCTTTCGTTAATAATTTGATTTTAAGTATTCGTCATAGTGCCATTTTTATTTTTATATGCGTGTTTTTCCTTTTGTTTTTTATATCGGCACCTTGTTTTTTTTATCTATATTAATATTATAAAGAGGAAAGATTTGTATGTATGTTGGTAACAAATTGGCTCAAAAAGTACTGGACCGATTTTAAAAATTCTTTCACCATTTGAATGCTACATTATCACTGATTAATATAGCTTTTTTTAATTGCAAGAAAAAAATAAAATGTTTAAAAAATAAATGTCCGCCCGTGTGAAGCCGGGACAGGCCGCTAGTATATTATATACATCTAGGTAATTGGTTATCTTATCGCCTAGTATTGAACTTTTGTGTGTTGTGCTGACTTTTGTGTGCGCCAAATAAATGGTATAACTATCTTACCATACACATTAATACACAAAACTAAAATCACTCTTTTGCGTCACATGTGTCAAAGCCACGTTCACCATTTTCCACACAATTCTTCGGTCAGCACCACACACTACGAGTAACATTGTGTACCAACGTATGTACATCCGCCATCCCTGATGTCCTTACATCACAAATATGCGGGTTTGGAACGTACATCGCTTCCAGTCGCGCACATTCGGTGTATGCCAAGTATTTTCAAGCGATGTAGACATTTCATATTTATTATTAAATTCATTTTGTTAAATTTTTCAGATGCTAGACTTTCGTATCAAGAAATATGGACCCTTGATATTCGTTTTCTCGGAAATTGCTCACGAGTGAAGTCATTTAAATAGTTTTTGGTCTAATTTATTTAAATCAACATTTTATTTAAATAACTTGAATTTCACACTTTGAAGAACAAGTTTTGTAGTTTCACAGTCTGATCTCAGTTTCAATCTGTCAAAAATACATATTATTTTCCTACATTTTTGATATTGATTGTCGCTAAGAGGCTGCTTCTAGATTTTGAACGTTTTTAATTACGCTTTCTGATACTTTCCATATCTTTCTACAATATTCTTCACTTTCTGAAATATTTAATCGACGTATTACTCTACCTATCCTCTTGAGAGATTCGCCTCAAGATAAAGTAATATTACAATACGCTGTTAAGTTTAAAACTGTATTAAATTTTTGATCACAATGTAATCCGTAAGTTCTACAAAAAATACAGATTAATCCGTAGCAACTTCGTAGAGGCGCTACAAAATTCGTAGCACGCCTACGAAATACTACATCGATCGAGTTACAAAATGTAGGCATTCCTTTGAAACTTCTTGTTTCGTTAGCAAGTTCTGCTTGACAAGAGCTTAGGGAGTTAACTTACTTTTTGTTTGATTAAAAAACAATATTATTTTTTAATTTCTCTTTCTTTTTTTGTACTGAAATCTGCAAATAATTCAGGTTTCGACCAAAAGTTATTAGCATTGTTACTTGATTTATATTCAGCCGAAACTTGTCCAGTTATAAGCCGATGTCAAAACCGTGGAGCAAAAACAAGGTGCCTAGAGATTTGTCAGTAAATCTTGTAAATTAAAATAGTTTTTGCTACTTACCTTAACTTTACCGAAAGTAATTTAGGATTTATTAGTCAGATTATATAAAAATTTTCAAAGTTTCTCACAAAACAGAATAAGAGGCTCTAATGAAAGGAGACCATAATAAATGTTTGTTACTTTTTTAATTAAAAAACTAAACATAATTCACCCTTCGTTGCTGTTTGAATACAGTCAAACATGTTTTGGGTAAGTACTACAATACTTACATAAAACCATTTATGTCGAATGGCTTGTGATAGATTTACCAAAAAAGTTATAGAATGTGTTCCAAGAGAAGGAACAAGGTACAAAGATTAGGGCCGAACTGAATGACCAAAGCCAATAGGTTTTTATATTTTATTTATTTTTTTTTAGATTTTAATTTTGTAATGTGAGGACTTTGTAGGCCCTGTAGATTTTAGATCTGTAGACCATTTTTTCTTTTATCAAGTACCTGTAACTCGGACACAGGCCAAGAACTACGTCCAGTTCTGTGCTTTTAAAACTCGACTATGTCAGCAAAAAACGCTGATAATATTACTTGCAAAAGCTGCTCCTGAAATATAGCTTGTAAAACGTTCCTACATAATATATTACTTACTGGCTGTTTCAAATAGGATCGATACGTCTTCTATTTGCGGCAAAGTACTTTTTAGGGTACACAGTCAGTGAAATATAACATAATATGTTGCGCTGATGTAAGTAGGTACAGACGCCAGCACATCAAGCTACCCGATACTGTCAAATTTTCCCAGTCAACTATGAACCTTATGCTTTAGGGATAAAGTTGAAAATCTATTAAAAGAATTTGACAGATTTTATAGTAGCTTGATGTGCTGGCGTCTGTACTTTTCAGCTGTAACACCTTTGTAGTAGAACAACTACAGTGTACTTCAAAAGTTAGTCTTTTAGCTGCCACGGCTTATTTTTAATTATTTTATTTTTGGATTGTTATTTTGTTACTATTTGCTGTACTCTGGACACTTTTAACGCGTACTTGATTTTTATTTATTTTTTACATCGTTCTCACATATTTATAAATTCAACATATGATGTAACTAATAATTTTATAAAAATATTATTTAAAAAGAGTGTCCATGGAGTTTCTTGCCCGTTCTTCTCCATAGGTACCTACTACGCTTTGGAATGGGCAACTAGCTTCATTTTTTCCTCACTGACCGACTTCTTGACAATTCAAAAGTGCCTGTAAATGGTTTAATTGAAATAAATGCTTTGAGTTTGAGAATTGAAGTTTTTCCATTTCAGCTGTAAAATCACATTATGATTTAAAAACTTCAAATTAAAAAAAAAATCTAAATATTTTATTTCAAATAAACCACCTACAAGGGCACTTATGAAACGTCAGAAGCTAGGTGCACGGTTCCAAATGGTCGTTTCCTATGGAGAAGAGCTGGCAAGAATCTCCACGGTAACTCTTTTAAAAATAATTGGCTTTTACAATGTTTTCAATTAGCCTGTCAACAAGTACCAGGTACTTGATAAAATAAAAAATGGTCTACATAATTATATAAAGTCCACAAGGCCTACAAAGTCCCATTTACAAAATATAAAAGAATGTATCAAAAGGATAAATAAAATATAAGAACAAAACAACAAATGATATGGTTGCCATTACCTACAACCACTAATAAAGAGTTGAAAAATTAGAATTGTCTGTATATAATGTCAAATAATAATAAGATTATGTCAAAGAAGTAGGTATATAAAAAATAAACATCGTAAGTTCAATGTTTGAACAGCCAGTCTGGTGTGTAAGAAGCTTGGGTGAAGTCAGCTTGAAGAGAACTGTCATTGATTTCATCTGATGCTAGGAATTTACTCCATTGACGGCTCACTTTAAGCTCACTTCATCTAAATTTTAGGATGAAATTACTAGACATTAGACCGACTACACACTCGCATAACTTTTTATTGACTAATCCAACTATCTATAATGAGGAATTACCTGATATTTATATGGATGGCTGTGGATTTGCAATAATAATAATAATAATTTTATTATCAGGCAACTAAGGCCCGTAGATAAAATACACAAAATAATCTTATACAATAATAAAATAATACATTTTAATAACCTTAAAACTATTACTAAATGATAAATGATTTATTTCTGTAAGTAGGTTTGTACAAACACTTTTACACGTCAGTATTATTATAATTATTATTTTTTACTAGATGAGGTCGGCGTTTCCTAACTGACTATTCTGAGAAGAAAGGCCGAAACAAACTCAGAGGTCACAGTCTCTTTTAAAGTCCAGACAAAATATTGGTCAAATCATGTGAAGACCATGTAGATTGGTGTCTGAAATGGTCTTTTGAGGAAAGAACCACACAGATTGAGCGGACCTGTCCAGTCAGTGCATGCATTTGTCAAAAATCGTACAGCTCAACTCAGAACTTGAGGAGCTCAACGGTAATACCAAAGATTGAACATTTGGGTAGGGGGTAGGCCGCGTAGATTACTCACACTGCCAGATCATAAAACTAACTAAGAAGAAAAACAGAAAAAAAAAATAAATGACCCACATAGTACTATACGCGTAACGCTGTCGGCATCGTGTTTTGCTGCGTGGTGCCGCGTAACCGTCCTCGGAAACGTCGTTAGACGACGCCTTTCGACCAAAGGTCCTCTTTCAGGTAGGTCTGTAGATGTTGGGTTGGAACTCGAACCACGAATGACTTAAAGTTGCTGTTGCGGCGCGATTCCAATCTTTCCACCCTCAGAGTCCAGTTGATCTTCACTTTCAAATACTGCACGACTTCCTCAGTTGTCGTGGAGTGATGCAGATGACAAAGGTACAGCTGCGTCGTAGGTAGGTAATTACATGGTTGTAATAATTGAACAAGATTTTATTCTGAAAAATAATGGCTTCGAGGCAGAATATAACCATAGAACAAAGGGAAAAAAATACTGTAGGAAAATTGTTTGAAAACACCCATAAAGGGTTAGAATAAAAAACAGTTTAAAACTCATTCACTCACGTTTTTTGTAAACACGTGGACCACGGTCTGCGCGTCCTTGAGTTACAACGTTTCTTGTTATTTGACAAATATTGTGCTAGTGCAAAATCAATCCAAAACCGTTGCATGAAGGATTGGAGAACTCGAACAAGACGCGGAAACTTCAATTTTTTAAACAACCATTCGAGGGGAAATTCTCGCAATTTTAAGAACGTTCTCAGTCTGATCTGTCTCAATCTATCAAAAATACCTCTAATTTCCCTACATTTTGACATTTGTTTGTCGCTAAGATGAAACTGCGACTAGATTTTGAACTGTTTAAATTAAGAGGATTGGCCTTCAATTGACCTTGCACACTACTCATAATTTAATTAATTAAGCTCTTTTTCAAATGTTATTTTTTTAAATTGTTTTTAATGTAATATTGTTAGTTTAAAATGCTTCTTATTTTACTGTTTGTATATCGTGTGCGTGTCTCAAATAAAATATTTTTCTTTCTTTCTAATTTACGAGGTTACGTCACCAATAAGAAAAAAAAACATTTTTGTAATCATCGGTTCGTAAGATTTGACAACCAACGGCATTGAAACCCCTACATCGAACTGAACACTCCTAAACATAGAAATAGAATTTTCGTACCACTTGCTCAAAAAAGTGACATTCTATGCCACAAAAAGCGAACATAACAATAGTCATTTTTAAACTGTTAAAAACAGGGAAAGAAAATTGTACTGAATTTCATTCATACTGCTAGGGGGAGAATGTGATTTAAATTTGGAATACTTACCGAAATTTATACTGAACTACATCTGTGTTTACACCATTGAGTTTGTATATAAAGCATTATACATCTTTTTGAAAAAGGAATACGCATTTATTATGCAGTTATAATTATTAAATAAAATTACGAAAACCGACGAGGCCGTATGAGCTTGATGCGTTTGCTTTTCCGACAAAAAAATATTAGTCTAGGAATTTGCCGCGTTTTTGTTTTCTTCAAATACTTAAACGTTAAGTTTATTTTAATTTATTTTTAATTGTCATTATTTTTTTAATAAATGCTTATCTCATATTATATATTGTGTTAATTTTTTCGCAAATGGTACGAAAAGTAGAGTATTTTCCTCGGTGATAAAGCTGTCTTAGTCTTGGGTGAACTTAAATCCCTCGCTACACTCAGGACTCGTCTTAAATCCCTCACTTCGCTCGTGATTTAAGTTTTTAACATAAATCGTCATCCGCGACAGAATAGACTGCTTTATCCCCTTGGTTAATAATCTACTATTAAATATCCAAAGAAGTTAAACGTACACACGGCTACACATCAAGCTATACATTTCCAGATATAACTGACGTCGCATTGTATAGGTTTTTCGTACAATCAGAAGTCAGCTTATACTGGTTATATATAGCTTGATGTGTAGCCGGGCGTACGTCACAGCAAATCGTTAAAATAAAGTAGGTTAAGTTCTCTCATTCGAGAGAATTGGCAGCATTTTAAGATAAAATAAATCTATGTCTCAAAGATGTATCTTCCCTGACATCCTTAAATAGAATCAGTGATAAAGTCAAACATTTTTATATCCTTTAACTCCTATTATTTTCGGCATCAAAAACTTTATACTTCGCAGACCAATTTGATACTCCCCAAATAAAACTTGGTCGCGACAGTTTTATCATTTTATTACTTAGATGTTGAACTTTTACCCTGGATCCAGAAGAAATGTGTGTGGACATAAATTCAACGAATCTTCAGCCAGATCAAGCCAAGTTGGCTGCGCCCCAGGGAACAAATAGCCCGAATTTGTTTGGCCGCTTGTTTGCTCAACAATTTCATTCACCCTTTTGTATCCAGGTGAAATACTCGGAGGAAATCCAGGAATATGAATCGTTGTGAGTTTTATTTTTTAGGCTGTAAGGCGCTAGCTTGTGGTTTTCAGCGTGGAGTTGGTTTTTGGTTAGTTAGTACCACGTTTATTGGCAAGAGTTTTTGTGGGCTGACTGTGATAGGGAAAAAAAAGATAAACATTTTTGAACTCTCTATCTTTCTTTTTGACCGACTTCCAAAAATATGGAGGTTATTATGTTCGGATTTATGTTTTTTTTTTTAATATAGGTATGTTCACTGATTTCTCCGTCAATTGTGGACCGATTTTCAAAATTATTTTTTTATTTAAAATGGTATGCTCCCGAAGTGATTTTATCGTCACCAAATCGGAATATGATGAAGGAATCGCATGAAAATCGGCGGAAACCCTCAAATTTTGTAGGCACACCGCAAGTCGGTGTCAATAAAACAAAATGCGGAACCAACGACACCGACTTCCGAAATTAAAGTTATTTTTCACTTTATAGTGTTTTTTTGGAAGTCGCTTGTTAAAAGTTTTTGTATTTTCCTCCCACTAATATGACGGGTGTTACCGAAGCCGAGAGTCACTTGTCCTCCCTATTATTGTGATATTTTTTGTACTGAACCATACCTGGGAACCTTCTGTTTACGGAGATATTGAAAGTCAAAATTCCAAATTTTTTTGACGTTTTTTTACGATGTTATAACACAACTTTACATAGCCCCACGACCCCTCTACCGTTGCATGCACTCATGAGTACAGACGCCAGCGCATCAAGGTACCCGAAACTGTCAAATTTTCCCAATCAACTTTGAACCTTATGCTTTAGCGATAAATTTAAAAATCTATTAAAAAAAAATTGACAAATTCTAGTAGCTTGATGTGCTGGCGTCTGTACAATGTTTTGCGTGTATTTCGACACCTCCATGCAATAACATCGTAACTCACTTTTTGTGATTTTACATGAGAGCGATTTTAAAGTTTGAAAAATTATAGCAAACTCAAAACACCCCGTACAATTTTTGAAGCTGGCTCTATTTAATATAGTTTAGGCGGACTATAAATAGGTATGGTTAAGTTGTAAAAGAAAAAAAATTTTCATGGGTTTTCATGACTTACGTGAAAAACAAAACAGTGAAATGAATAGGTAAGTTACGAGGACAAACATTGTATGTCTGAGTTACAATTTAGTTTTTTTGTAGTTTAATTTATTTTGTGGTCAGATAATTGTAACTCCAAGGTGTTCAGTTACATAAAATGTTTTTATATAGTAAAAATTAAGTTAATTCATGCAATCCAAAACAAATCTGTAAATACACATCTCATAATGCGATAATGTATTATTATTATACCTATTTTTGTGTTTATCATTAAAGAAACGAAAGGGAATAGAATTACAATGATAGTACAGAAAAAATGCATTTTTTTTACATAACAATGGCGTTGTAACTCAATTTTTGGAAAAAAGTGAGTTACGATGTTATTGCATGGAGGTGCCGATTTATAACATCGTGCACTACCGCAAACAGCAAATTTTCACACCAAAAATAAAAGTTGTTTCCCAGAAATTATTTTTAAGCAATATTTTTGTTAAGTTTGATGTACAGAATACGTAATTGACGGCTATGTAATGTGTCTTTTTACACCCTGTAGGTTTCTGACTCATTCATAACTTTTTAATTTAATATCAACGAGACTGCGTATTTTTTCATTCGTTCAAATGACTTAAGTAAACGTGGATTTTAAACTATTAAATACCAATATATCTTAGTGTCCCAATGTAATCCCTTCAGTTAGCTCATAATTATTCATGAATGATGATTTTAAAAGTCACAATCATCTATACTAATCTATACTAATATTATAAAGAGGAAAGATTTGTATGTATGTTTGTAACGAATTGGCTCAAAAAGTACTGGCCCTATTTTAAAAATTCTTTCACCATTTGAATGCTACATTATTACTGATTATTATAGGCTATTTTTTTTCTTTTTTTTCCCAACCGTGCGAAGCCAGGACGGACCACTAGTAATATTATAAAGAGGAAAGATTTGTATGTATGTTTGTAACAAATTGGCTCAAAAAGTACTGGACCGATTTTAAAAATTCTTTCAGTATTTGAATGCTACCTTATCACTGATTAATATAAGTTTTTAATTACAAGACAAAAAAAATTTTTTTTAAAAATAAATGTTAACGCTACAATAAAAATCCTACAGTAAAATCTATACGACACATTATAAACAATGAAAAACAAAATTAAATGCAAGTTGTACGCAGCGAGCGAAAATCTCATTAAGTATCGAAGTTTTATTACGTCCTCGCTCCGGTTCGCAGGGTTGGCAACCGTTTCAATATTACAGAGAGTTTTACTCAGCGGGAGTTTTACTCGGAGACAGTGCTTACTTACACAAACCGTTCGTTCCACACTCTGAAGTCCTCCCACCTGGACATGAGTTACCTTGGGTAACCTGGAAGTCTTTAAAAAGAGACTCCGGACCCAGATTGGCAGAAGCAAGGAAAACCTGTTCAGGTGGAGATTCATAGACGACTCCGCCTTGTAGTGTAAATGTGGAGCTGTTCCACAAACGATGGGATATTTAGTATCATGTCCTGCGTGTCCTGTCAGCTGCACGTTACAGGAACTGGTGGACGCTGGTGATGGCGTCAAACAAGTAGCCGAATTCTGGCCGAGTCCATTTAGATTGCTATCGACACGCTGAGAAGAAGTGAGTTTTACTGTCAGTTTGAAGAATCATTTTTGAGCATACAAAAGACCCTCATGATTCACGAGCATCTTTCACCTTTATCTTGCATCGTATGCTGAAATTATCTTATAAGCATCATCCTTATGCCTAGCCTTTTCCCAACTATGTTGGGGTCGGCTTCCAGTCTAACTGGATACAGCTGAATACCAGTATTTTATATGGAGCGACTGGCTATCTGGGCTCCACAAACCAGTTACTGGGTAATACGATACCCCTTGGTAAGACTGTAATTATACTATTAGCATAATCAGCTTAACTTTTCCATTGCTGGGACACACCAGCCTCCTCTTTGTGAGAGGGAGTGGGCCATAATCCACCAGACAGGCCTAGTGCAGGTTGGTAGATGTCACATGTCTTCGAATGTTTGGTCCTTGGATATGCTGGTTTCCTCACGTAGTTTTCCGTCACCGTTTTGTGAGCAGTGGTGATGAAATTAATTACACACAATAAAACTCCGGCCTGGGTTCGAACCCGCAACCTACAATTCGTAAGTAAGCCGTTACCACTGGGCTACCATTGCTCCTATTATCCTGTTATTATTTTATTCTTCTATTTAGAAGAAAAGTAGATAGTAGTTAAATAATGGACGATTATTACGAGGGGCTTGTGGCTAAGAAAAAACAGCTGCATGGTTCGATCGATCAGGTTAAGCCACGCTTGCCGCGGCTGGTCCGTGGATGGGTGACCATCTTTTCATACCAAGACCTCTCCATGCCTCGAAAAGAACGTTAAGCAGTTGGTCCCGGCTGTCATTCGTGGATCTTTGACAGTCGTCAAATCAGAGGGGCAATTCTCGTAATTTTTAAGAACGTTCACAGTCTGATCTCAGTCTCAATCTGTCAAAAATACTTCAAATTTCCCTACATTTTGACAAGTTTTTGACATTTGTTTGTCGCCGAGATGAGACTGCGACTAGATTTTGAACGTTTTAAATTAGCAGAATTGGCCTACAGATGTTTCATAGAGATTCTAGACCTCTGCTTCTAGTATAATGTGCCGAATTCATAGATTCAGTTTGCATGTTGATGTCCCTGACACAATTATGTTCTAGAATAAACCACCATTTTCTACCTAATACGACCGTGCACTTTTGAAATGCATCTAATACTATTCATGGCTCCCAAAAGTCCTTTAAATTACATACATTTGTTAATATATGAACTGTAAAATGGGCCATCCCTAGTCGACTGTTATAACTTCTGTATAGGCACGATATTATCACACGAAATGTACGTGTGTTGGTTGCAGTCAAATGGCAAAAATCGTGTCTACGAAAGATTACTGGGAAATTGGTCAAAACTGTTGTAACACACATTCGAGGATTTTTTCTGTTGTTAGTTTATTGAAGGTAACGATTTTCAATTAAGGGCTAGTAATTCCCGAATGATGTAATTATTCCAGTTGTTTTTTTTTAATACATTTTTAGTTGCTTGATGGCGTTGTTATTAAAATAAATGTCTAAGAAAAATATACTATCATGACCAAACAAAATTAAAAAAAAAAAACATGTTACAAAGTCACATTTTTATTCAGTCTACTTGCTTTTTAAATGCTTTACAATCAAATTGATTAATTGCAAATGACCTCAAACTACTAGACCACTCTGCGTTCAAGTCAAAAAAAAAATACTGAGCCAAGACCGAAAACTGGCTGGCGGCGTTTGAACATGTGCAACGTGTGTGTTTGACTGGTTGGAAAATTCATAACATGATCATAGCCAATGGCCATCAACCGCAAATTCAGACTCCGGGTTGCTAAAAACCCAAAAACACTTTGTCCAAACTAGGAATGTAACCTAGGACCTAATCCTCAGCAGTAGCATTTGCAACCACTAGATGACTACACCAACGAGACAGTCACCGGATTTTTTAGGACATATCCGCTTTCGCACTTTTACATTAACACCAGCACCTCATTACGTGTTCACGTTAAAGTTTTCGACTATGTCGACTGAAGAAGGCGTGTTTTTGATGTACTCATACAATCTTATTTTGACTTACACAATTTTAGGCAGAGTCGAAAGAAAGTTCATTGAAATAATTCATAATTATTATGAAGGAAACGGGCATGTCCTAGAACCAAAAATTCGAAGACATGTGACATCTGCCAACCCGCACGGGGTCCGCGTGGTGGATTACGGCCCACTCCCTCTCATAGAGAGGAGGCCTGTGTCCCAGCAGTGGGAACATTATAGGCTGATTATGTTATGGACTTGGCGTAATAATAACTTGACTGACAGCAAGTTTGACATATTGCCGATGAAGTGACAAGAAGAACTCCTAACTGACATTTTTGCTAAGCTAACTTCATAACTAATTTAACATTAAGATATGAAGTTAGCTGCTATTGCCTGCTCACGCAAACAATTATTTAAAGTCTATCTACGTAAAAAAAAGTAAAATCGCAAAAATGTCAGTTAGGAGTTCTTGTCTTTTCATCGTCGATATGTGGAATTTGACTGACAGCGAGTTTGACATATATCATCGTATGAAGTACTGTGAATATGATAGTAAAAATGGTTTTTGAAGTGAAACTTCTTTACGCACGCTTGACTTGGGGAGTAAGCTGGCGAACGCGTGACGTAAGCGTTACGAAAAGTGTGATCGGGCAAGGCGAACGGAAGTTAAGTGGGGGATATAAGCAAGAGACAGCAGTGCGCGCGCACATTTTCTTTCTCTCTTCCTCTCATAGCCAAATACGTTCCGTATATCTAAGCACACTGCAGGCTTATTGTCTGTATCACAGTGTAGGAGCAAGAGAGAGCAGTGCGCGCGCACATTTTCTTTCTCTCTTTCTCTTATAGCTAGTAAATGAAATATACATACAGATGGAGCGAAAGAAGTTTCACTTCAGTCGTGTGGTCATAAGCACACTCGTTTTTTTTATTATTATTTGGCTGCAATTGTGAATACCTGCGAGTAAGATACGCTTTAATTTATTTCAATCTTTGTTCACAGGGGCGATTCTCGTAATTTTAAAAACGTTCACAGTCTGATCTAAGTCCCAATATGTCAAAAATACCTCTAATTTCCCTACTTTTTTGACAAGCATTTATATTGATTGTCGCCGAGATGAGATTGCGACTAGATTTTGAACGCTTTTAATATTGGGAACTGGCTTTTATTTTATAAATAAATGCTGTTTAAATAAAACCAGCCCTTAAGCAATAAGAACAGCGAGCTAGGTGAACTGTCGTGCAAAGAGATACTTCAAGAAAGTTATTTCATCATCTGCCCAGCTTTTTCCCAACTATGTTGGAGTCGGCTTCCAGTCTAACCGGATGCAGCTGAATACCAGTATTTTACATGGAGCGACTGCCTATCTGACCTCCACAACCCAGTTACTGGGTAATACGATGGTACGACTGGTTGTCAGACTTTCGGACTACTGACGACCCGTAACGACTGTCAAAGATCCACGAATGACAGCCGGGACCAATGGCTTAACGTGCTTTCCGAGGCACGGAGGGGTCTCGGTACGTAAAATTGGTGGCATCCACAGACCAACCACGGCAAGCGTAGCTTAACCTAATCGATCGACCTGTGCGGCTGTTTTTATTTAGCCACGGGCCCCTCGTACCTACATAACTGAGAAAATCGACAATTTCTCTACCAGGAAATTACTTATCATATACTTCATTACGATTTTTTTTTCACCCGGACGGATCTGCGCGAAAAACCTAGTTACATGTCTAACGATGAGAACTCTTTATGAACTCCTACAGGTTCTATTTTGTTCAATTCTGTAATATTTTTATGACGGTACAAAACTCTATATCATATTTTTTCTCGTTAATAAGTTTCAGAAGTAAGTAAAGTTATTTCATAAGTATTAATGGGTCTGAACTATGTGTCTGGCATTTTGACACTCTTACGAACTTATGAAAACTTTTGTTTCTTCAAATGGAATATTTTGAAGGTATTAAATCCAAAGTTTGCTCGTTCTATCATAGACTTCATCCATCGCTTTCCACTAGGTGAGATCGAAGTCAAGAGCTAGGTCATTTCTCAATATCAAAAAAAGGTTGAATGTTTCTTATGTTATCGGTTACTAGCTTTTGCCCGAGGTTTTGCTCGCGTGGATGTCGGAAAATGTCCCTTGGTAACGTAAGAGTATTACCGGGATTTAAAGTACCCTATGTGTTAATCCAGGTCATAAACTATATTTGTACCAAATTTCATCCAAATTCATTTAGCCGTTTTTGCGCCAATCCGGAAGATACATCCAGACAAACACAAACAGATAAAAATTCTAAATACTATATTTCATACTTTTTACTAGCTTCTGCTGTCCACCCATGCGCGGTCCGAGGGGGGGGGGGGTTGTGGGGGTCATGACCCCCCCCAAAATCATTCAAGCTGTCGAGAGTCTTAATAATTGACTTGTCTTACTAACTTAACTTGTGCCACGGAGACCTCGATGGGCATAAAACATATGGGGACTGCCACAGAAGTAACAACTTAAAACCATGAAATGACAGTGGGTTTTTTAACACGCGTAAAAAGTTATCTCATAGTTGCTTGGACTTGCCTGCATAAATCGACAATATAACTCATATTCCAGCATAAAAATATCAAACAACTAGCGACCCGCCCCGGCTTTGCACGGGTGCAATGCTGATACTAAATACACTACATATAAACCTTCCTCTTCAATCACTCTATCTATAAAAAAACCGCATCAAAATCCGTTGCGTAGTTTTAAAGATTTAAGCATTCAAAGGGACAGAGAAAGCGACTTTGTTTTATACTATGTAGTGAAACCTAACCAAACCGAGGCAGGTGGCTAAAATTTTCGAGCTCGCTTCGCTCGCTCTTGCAATCTAAATTCTCATAGTTGCTTGGACTTGCCCGCATAAATCGACAATGTAACTCATATTTCAGCATAAAAATATTAAACACAACCTAACCAAACCGAGGCGGGTGGTTAAAATTTTCGAGCTCGCTTCGCTCGCTCTTGCCTGCATAAATCGACAATGTAACTCCTATTTCAGCATAAAAATATCAAACAAAACCTAACCAAACCGAGGCGGGTTGTTAAAATTTTCGAACTCGCTCTTGCAATCTAAATTCTTATAGTTTCTTGGACTTGCCTTCATAATCGACAATGTAACTCCTATTTCAGCTTATAAATATCATACGAAACCAAACCGAGGTGGGTTGTTAAAATGTTCGAGCTCGCTTCGCTCACTCTTGCCATCTAAATTCTCATAGTTGCTCGGACTTGCCTGCATAAATCGACAATGTAACTCCTATTTCAGCATAAAAATATCAAACAAAACCTAACCAAACCGAGGCGGGTTGTTAAAATTTTCGAACTCGCTCTTGCAATCTAAATTGTTATAGTTTCTTGGACTTGCCTTCATAATCGACAATGTCACTCCTATTTCAGCTTATAAATATCATACAAAACCAAACCGAGGTGGGTTGTTAAAATGTTCGAGCTCGCTTCGCTCGCTCTTGCAATCTAAATTCTCATCGTTGCTTGGACTTGCCTGCATAAATCGACAATGTAACTCATATTTCAGCATAAAAATATCAAACAAAACCTAACCAAACCGAGGCGGGTTGTTAAAATTTTCGAACTCGCTCTTGCAATCTAAATTCTTATAGTTTCTTGGACTTGCCTTCATAATCGACAATGTCACTCCTATTTCAGCATAAAAATATCATACAAAACCAAACCGAGGTGGGTTGTTAAAATTTTCGAGCTCGCTTCGCTCGCTCTTCCTAATAATCTACCGTTCTTATATATACGACCAATTTGCCGCCATTATTAAGCCCCCCTCCCTTCACTAAACTGCGTCCCTGAACAGCATTAGTAATGTGGAACTCAAGATGTACATGAACACCTTTAATCCCCGGAGCGTTAGGCAGGTGTGTACCTTCATAATTATAGCACTTACACCCACATTTCGCCAGTTATGTTGAAGTCCCATGTTATAGGGGGCGAGCCTACTGCAATCAACCGGGCACAAATCCATATACAGGCCTGTTTCTGAGAAATTTCTGATGGAGAAACCTAATAACACTACCCGACCTAGGAATCGAACCTAGGACCTCATGCTCAGCAGTAACGCTTGCGACCACTACACTAACGAGGATATTTACCCTTAAAATACTCCGCGGCACCCATGGTGACCCCCCCCAAAATCTTGGGCTGCGACCGCGCCTGTGTCCACCTCCTGCGCAAAGACCTCCCTCCACTCCTTCCATCTTTTGCGAGCAGTACATATGATAGACAGCACTACACCAGGTACAATAGCTACCAAAAACGAAGTAAAAAAAAAAGTATAATTCTAACAGCAATGTTAAAAATCGCTCTAGTTTTTAACAAAAAATTAAACTTTCACATTTTCATTATATCAAATGGAGCGAATCTCCAAACTAAGCGGTAAGCCTGTAATCATTAAAACTGGATTAAATGGGACTGTTATGAGCACGATTTCGTATTCGTTTATGTCTGCTTTGATCATTTATCTTATCGTCTTTTGATCATAGTAGGATCAGAATCGATTGTACAGTCTTACCGAGAGGTATCATGTTACCCAGTAACTGAGTTATAGAGGTCATATAGGCAGTCGCTCCATTTAAAAACCAATCATGCATGATTTAGAATGTGAAAATATTAGCATTCAGCTGCATCTGGTTGGACTAGAAGCTGACCCCAACATAATAATAATAGCCTCCCCGAACGATTTCGGTCACGGTGGCCAATCTCAACGGAGATTAGCCAGGTACGCAGGAGAAATTATAGTGTACAAGTGTGCGCGCAGACACAGGTGCACTCCCTCTTCCCTCAATCTCGTAGTCCGATGGGACGGCAATCCGACACGACAGGAGAGAGATCAGGCGCAGGATCAACGGCTTAACGTGCTTTCCGAGGCACGGGGGTATTAAACTGCCAACTTCCAAACTCCGGACTGTTACTAAGAAATCCCTAATGGAAAAACTCAATAACACTTTGTCCGACCCGGGAATCGAACCCAGGACCCCACGCTCAGCAGTCGCGCTTGCGACCACAAGACCAACGGGGCAGTCCCCGACACCCGGCACCCGGGGGGGTGACCCCAACATAGTTCGGAAAAGGATGGGCAAATGATGAAGACCAGAATCGTTTGATTTTCTGTTATTTGTGAGCAATGGTGGCCCAGTGGTAACGATCCCGAATTACGAGTAAAAGGTCGTGGGTTCGTACCCAGGCTGGCGATTTATTTTGTGTAAATTATTTCATCACCACTGCTCTCAAAACGGTGAAGGAAAACATCGTGAGGAAACCGGCATGTCCTAGAACCAAAAATTCGAAGACACGTGACATCTACCAACCCGCACTGGGCCCGCGTGGTGGATTACAGACCACTCCCTCTCGAAAAGAGGAGGACTGTGTCCCAGCAGGTGGGAACATTAAAGGCTGATTATGTATCTACTGTGTTCTTACTATGACGGCACAAACTATATTAAAAAAAAAAACATTTTGGAACTCAGACTCGTGCACCAAGGGTTCCGTACAAAGTAGGTATGTAACTACAAATTTACGTTTTCGGATTTTTTTCTTTACCTGTGCTACATGACCTTGCTTCTTGCAAAATTTCATGATTCTAAGTCAACGGGAAATACCCTATACATTTTGATATACTTGAGAGTGTCGAAATATATACGTTTTTTTTGCGGCATAAACGGTCGTATCTTTTTTTTTTTGTTAACTCAGAAGTTTGATTTTTTCACAGCTTCAAGCAAACTGAAGTGGCAGTGGGCTGGCCATGTTTGTCGAAGGACCGATGGCCGGTGGAGCAGACGCGTCCTTGAGTGGAGATCGCGTATCGACAAGCGTAGTGCAGGACGTCCCCCAGATAGATGGACGGACGACCTAAAGAAAGTGGCTGGAATGGACTGGATGAGACAGGCTGAGGACAGGATGTTGTGGCGCAGCCTGGGAGAGGCCTATGTCCAGCAGTGGACTGCGATAGGCTGAGTTGACGATACCCCTTTGGTAAGACTGGTTGTCAGACTTTCGGGCTTCTGACTACCCGTAACGGCTGTCAAAGATCTGCGAATGACAGCCGGGACGTGCTTTCCGAGGCACGAAGAGGGAAAAAGGCGTGGGTTATATTACGCTCAAATAAATATTAACTCCAAAAACGCGAGTCACGCTGCAGAAAATCTTTTCCGAACATCGGATTTCCATCCCACATCATACCGTTAACGCTAGCAACTACTTACACACAATAAAAACCCCATGATTACACGGCTGACAGAACCTCAGCCGCTATTCGCCACCCCCTATCAATCTTTCAACATCTTTCTTTCCTGACCTATTTTTCTTACATGCCCGATAAAATGCGAGCCGAAAACCATCAATGAAAGAATGCATAAATCACTTAACAAACAATATTCATAGGAAAAAAGCCACTCGGACATTCTTATACGAGAACTATTCGAAATCTATTCATACATTTATTCATGAATTGTCTCGATTGGTACTATTGTCATCCAGAAATACAATATTTTGAATACAATCGTCACACTCCCTATGTCCTAGTTGTAAGGTTGATTTTTGATTGATGTAGTGGTAACAGTAAAGTTGTCAATCGTAAACAACTTACAAACCCATTTGCAGTTAAACTAAATTGTAGCGCGAAGGTATAGAGGGCAAAATTGAGTTTGACGGCCGTAGATATAAGTTTGTATTATAAAAACGAAGTAACAAGTACTTTTCAGTGGATTTTGGATGCTGATCTTCAACTTTGATAGTAAATGCGAGGCATCTAACGACAAAATATGCTTACTTGTTTTTATCATATAATATTTATTTATTTTTTCGGATGAAAGGTAACCCAAGATGGCTGTGGTTCAAGTTAAGAAAGTCTGGTGTAAGGTTTTTATTTTTCAACGTCCAATGCAAATAAAAAAAAATATGGCGGGGAAGGTAAGCTGTCTCGTTATCATCAGCCATATTTTAACTACTATGCTGTGGGCGTACTATGGGTTATGTTGGTTATTCCGCAACAGAAAAACCGTTTGCTATTCAAATCAAATTATATATTTAAGAACAAATCAATCACACACTGTAGGTACACGACACAACTAGATACGGAACGCGAGACAGTTTCTAAGCACATTTGTTGTCTGAACGATATCTAAGGGCGAAGAGAGCTTCACATCGTTCTGTAGCGCTCTCGTTGACTCCCACGAACTCAGGCTAGACTCCGTAGACTCTGCCTGCCTGGGCAGCGGGATTATCCGAAAGGCTTACCGCTACCCCGGAACATAAAGGGCTAAGGATACGGGCCGGGTTGGGGACACGGGTGGGTTTTAGTCAGTAAGAGTCTGACACTCCCTTTTGCTCCACCCAGAGCGGGAGGGGTCATTTGATGATTTACCAAACTCAAAAAAAAAAATTCCGTCAAGCGCCACCTGATGGCGCTGGGATCCCGAATAGTCAAACGAATGACTCCGACATACAACACCTAGTTTTAAATGTCCAATGCAATAATCAATGATGATGTATTTCTACAATAAATCGTTTGTTAGTTTCATGAAACAAAGACACCATCCTGCCTGCCTGCGTCGCCTAATTATATTAAATAAATAAATTATTTAAAGTAGTTATACTGGTACTTGACTGACGGATTGGTGACAAAGTTTGACTTTTCTGTGACGTGATCCTAAAATGCAAAAAAGCTGCAACACACTTTTAACAAAATTTTTTATCTTTTTTTTAAGCTGTAACATGCTTTTTCCGAAATATTTTGAAGAATATTCCAAATCCATTGCTTTATACTGTTTTAAAATACTAGACGCTAAATAAATAACGCAAAAAGTGTCGTTGAAATGTCAAAATTAATTTATTCAATCAGCACTTTTTGAACGTCAAAATTACAAAAAACAGTCCCCCAAAACACCCATCCTTCACCACTTCCTAGTGCTTTCGCTGGGGAGAAGAAGTGGCGCAACAAACTCCCCAGCAGCACAGCTGTCTGTTCAGTTAGAAAATACTTGATTGTATTCAATAGGTACTAGGTATGTAAAGTAATTAACATTACAATCGTTAGTCTGTTATGCAATTATCTTGGAGGACTATATTCGCTTTTTAAAATCTAGATCAACAGTGTCAATGGCATTATTAAGACATTCTCTGGTTGATAAGTATCTTTTTTAAACTATAACTTTCGCTAAAATGCTTCCTCTAGTTTAACTCTTCGTACTTCTTCGTATCGTAACCGGCCGGAACGTGGATCCACGCGAGACACAAAGGCTTTTTAACTGTTTCTGTAATTACAGCATTCAACCGGATAATGTTCATATCGAAAAAAAAACTTGTTCAATGTATAAACTTGTTCCAAATCGTGTTTTTGTCCTCTACAAAATATAATCCCTCGGCACTTCTTACATCTTATAACTTACTCCCTGGATGAAGATGTAACAGTACATTACTGTCTTTATCGAATGTTTTGAGTATTTCAGAACAATGAACAGAATACTGAACGATAAATTAATTTTTGTACCAATGAATTGAACAAAAAGAAAACCTCTTTAATAATTCGATATCCATTGCGCAGTTAATAAGAAAACAACAAAGTCTGTACTGTGAAAGTCGATACAAAAGACGCAATGTATTTGAAACACTTTGTAATGTTGGTTTTGACCCTTGTGATGGTATGTACGTGATCAAAATTTTTGTTAGCATTTCTACATCTCAATTTTGTCTGACTACTAGTTACCTATGTTGGCGGTAACTAATTAATTTACTGTTTATATTTATTTTATTTAGATTGGATTATCTTATATAACGGATCAGTTTGAATAAATTGATAAAAGCAAAATAATCGAAAATCTGTACGTTCAGAACAGCCGATCGATTCTGTAAAAATCTCACCGTGATAACTTAGGTGAAGTGAGCGTGAAGTGAGCTATCAATAGGGACAATCCCTAACATTAGGTGGAATGACAGCTCACTTCACCTTAGCTTATAAATGTGAAAGTGTATGTGTGTGTCTGTTTGTTTGTCCGTCTTTCGCGGCAAAAAGGAACACGAATTGACGTGATTTTTTAAGTGGAGATAGTTGAAGGGATGGAGAGTGACATAGTCTACTCTTTTAAACTTTTTTTTAAACCGTGTTGCCCCCAATTTAACGCGAGCGAAGCCGCGGGCAAAGTCTAGTATTATTATAATAAAGCTGAAGAGTTTGTTTATTTGTTACGCTTTCACGCCAAAACGGCTGAAAGATTTGAAAGGAATTTGGCACAAAGTTAGACCATGACCTGGGTAAGCACACAGGCTACCGTTCATCCTGGATCGCAGAAAAAGTAGTGAGCAATAGTCAGTATATTATAATAAAAACTGAAGAGTTTGTTTGTTTGTTTGAACATAATCCTCACTATTTTCGCATGCAATCAGAAGTGAGCCACAAAAAGGCTTCTGCTCGAACTATGTACAAACACGAATTAAATGTACCTCAATATAGATTGTAAATATTTAGGAGGAATGTATATGTTAATGCCATTCAGGTATATATCAAGTTACCTAACTCATTTAAGGAACTGCCCCTCCCCATGTTTAAGAAAAAGCTGACAAGTTGGTTATTGGATAATTGTTTTCATGACATTGGTGAATATATGGAATATTATAAAAATCCAAGATGACATGTAAGTTCTGAATTTTGACATTGATTTTAAAGTAACGACTACCTATTTATAATAATATTAACTCATATTGGACTTATTGTAAATCACAAATATTAAAATTAATTGTACTTAGTTAAATATGAATGACATCTGAATATTTATACATCTTATGTTATAGTAGAGTGTATAGAACTTAAAAAATATTAACACCGTACTATGTAAAACTACATTTTTACAAATAAATAAATTCCAATTCTAATTCGAACATCGGCTAGGATCAACCTACTCACGTTAGCCCTATGTCACGATCAGCACGTACCTATTAATAATGTTATTACAGTATCGGAGGATATATTTGGGCAAAACCTCCCGAAATTCATTCAAATGGCACAGATAATAATTGAGGAAGGTCAGATATCATAAACGTTATAATTTTTATAATAATTGTTATATCAGTAGGTAGACATATAATGAATTCTTTGTAAATTTGCTACGGGTCATTTTATTTTTTGTATATTTGTGTATTACAATTATGGCTTAAAATATCGCCTTGGATGAATTTGTAAAGGTGTTATAATTGTATAAGTTTCTGAAACAGTTAGCTTATTGCAAACATTAAAGCAACCACTGTCATAGTAACCATAATATCATCCAAACGAGTGTTATAATGTTGTACTAAATTTCACTATGCAACTCCTTTTCAAAAAAGAACATTGTGAAGCACGTGCGTTTCATTACCACAGCGCCGTTATTTAAAAAAATAACTATTAAATAATCTGTATACTAATTAAAAAGCTGAAGAGTTTGTTTGTCTGTTAAAGTCAAAGTATTTATTAGTGTGCTTTTTGGTGATACAGCAGGTCTTACAGTTAATTTATGGTAACTCAAAAAGCTGCCTGTTGGGCATACACTATTTAACAATATAAAAATTTTAAATTTATATAAGTACAAAAATAAAAATGTCAAGATTTAGATTACATAAATGTCATACAAAATAAAATGACAAAATTTAGATTACAGAAATGTCATACAAAAAAAAAAAAAAAATGTCAAGATTTAGATTATACTAGTAACATACAAAAAATAAAAATGTAAAGATTTCAATTACAATACAAATTAAAATACAATTAATTATTATTACAAACGTTAAAAATACAATCAATTATTCAAGTTTTCAAGCATAGATATATAATGGTCACTTTATAACATTTTGTCAAGCAGGAATTCGTCAATGGTATAATAGCATTTATCAATCAAAAAATCATTCAGTTTTCGTTTAAATTGGTTCAAGTTCAAATCTTTGATAATATTTTGTATTTTATTAAATATTTTTGGAGCCATGCAGAGAATGCTTTTGTGCATAAGGGCTGTCTTTGAGGCTCTTAGACATACTTCGTGTCGATATTCGGGTCTTGTCGATCTATAACGGCCTTCTGAAGCTTTTTTAAATAATTTGCTATTTTTCTTGACGAACAATGCGGTTTCGTATATGTAAATGCAAGGTAAAGTTAATATTTTTAGAGATTTAAAATGGGGTTTACAACTGTCCGTTAATTTTAAATTACATATCGACCTAATGCACCTCTTCTGTGCTTTAAAAATGTTATTTTTCTCGCAGGAATTTGCCCAAAAAATTACTCCATAGCGTAATGTGGGATCAATATACCCATAATATGCAGTTATAACAGCTGCCTGATTCACTATTTTTTTAAGCTTGTATAGAGCAAAAGCAAAGCGACTTAATTTTTTTATAAGTTTTGACGCGTGTTCTTTCCAAGTCAGTTTAGAGTGAATGGTCAAGCCTAAAAATTTTATATGCTCTACTTCTTCGATTCTATTTTCGTCAAAAAATATATTTATGTCAGGAGTAGTTACTCTTTGTCTAAACTGTATAATTTTAGTTTTACTTAGATTTAATTTTAAATTATTTTGATCAAGCCAATTAATTGATTGTTGTAATGAGTCTTTGATGTGGCATTCATAGTTTCTATTTTTATTTTGTCTAACTATTACCGTATTGTCATCAGCAAAAAGAACCATAGGAAAAGCGACGTGTTTTGGAAAGTCATTTATGTAAACCAAAAATAACGGCGGGCCCAATACGCTGCCTTGTGGTACGCCAAAAGTGATATTACGTTTTTCAGATACATATATAAGTTCTTTTTTAAATTGTTTAGAAATTCGCTTAATTTCTGTACATTGTGTTCTACTGTCTAGATATGATTGTATAAGGGAAAATGCTTTGCCTCTTATTCCATACGCATTAAGTTTCTGTAGTAGAATATTATGATCAACTAAGTCGAAAGCTTTCGTCATATTCATAAATATAGGACTAACAGGAATTTTTTCATCGATATCTGTCATTATAATATTAAGGAAATCATAAATAGCCATATTTATTGATTTATTTTTTCTAAAACCTTTCTGTTCCTTTACTAATAGGTTGTGTTTCGTAAAAAAGGAATCCATACGGTGATAAATAGCTTTCTCAAATATTTTTGATATAACTGGTATCAGGGCAATGGGTCTATAATTATTAATATTGGTTTTGTCATGTTTCTTAAATAAGGGCTTAATTATCGTTGGTTTGAGTTTATCAGGATAAATTCCAGAGGAGATACTAACATTAATGATGTGGCAAATGGGGCCAGATATGACATCGGAAACAAATTTTAATACTTTGGTTGAGATATCGTCATACCCTACACTAACTTTATTTTTTAAATTCTTTATTATGCTATATACTTCATCAGGTGTAGTCGGGGTCAAGAACATTGATTCGCAACATGTATTTGGGATCTCATAGCTTGCAGATTTTGAGGCCTTTGAAAGTAATTCTGCTTGATCCACAAAGTGATCGTTAAATGCGTTCGCTATATCACTGGGGTGTGTTATTGGAACCCCGTTCCTTCGTATTTCCGCTATGTGTTCATAGGGTGGGCAGTATTTATTTTCATTAATGATCCTCCATGTATCTTTTGACTTATCTGTATCTGTAAAAAGGCTCAAATACGCTTCCTTGGAGCAGCCTTACTATTTTGTGCCGGTAGCTGTGGAGACCCAGGGTAGTTGGAGTAGGGCAGCGAAGGTTTTTGTGGGGGAATTGGGCTGTAAGCTCAGGGCGGCAACTGGTGACTCTCGCTCTGGGTCGTTCTTGGTGCAGAGGTTGGCCATCGCTATTCAGCGAGGCAATGCGGAGAGTGTTACGGGCACCTTTGCGCCGGGAACGATCAGGGGCGGGTTGTTTTCTGACTTTTGACTGTGTGTTTATTTAATTTACACTATCGTTTTATGTTTAATTGAATGATATCTTTAAATAAAATATTAATGAGTTTTATTATTTTCTTAAGTCTTTGCGAGTAACTTTTGAATTTAGTCAAATTATTGTTATTAGGTTTTGATCTTAGTTGCCAAAGAAGCTGTCTTTTATTTTTGCTACAGCGTTTTATACCGGGTGTTAACCAGTTCGGTTTCTTTTTTAACTTTATTTTTTTGTTTATTAAGGGAAAACACAAGTCATAAAATAGCCGGAATACTTCCATAAAACCATCGTACGCTATATTAGCATCATCTGCTTCATAAACTTCACAAAACGACAAAGGGTACAAACATGATCTAAATTTCAAAAGGTTATCGTAACTGTAATCACGCGCTGTTATAATCCAACTGTTTACTGCACAAGTCTTTTTTACGGGGATCTTTAATATTTGGGCGGTGTGATCTGACATGTTAAGGTCAAATATATCGTGGATACATTTTTGCGTAAAATTGTGTGCAAAATTATCTAAACATGTGTTGCTTTGTAACCTAGTGGGCTGATGAATTTGCAATTTTAAATTGAAGCTTAATAGATAGTTAGTAAACTCAATTGAAGTCCTATTTTTTTCAATGTATTAATGTTAAAGTCACCACATATAATAACATTTTTGCGCGCTTTGTAACAAATTTTGGGCAAGAGAATATCTAGTTTCGAGTAAAAAGTATCAAGATTATTTGATTTAGGTATTCTGTAAATACATACAATGATAATATTGTGCTGTGTTAATTCAATTGCGCAGCACTCGAATACTCCCTGAATTGAAAGTTTCTTGATATCTTCAAGCTCTCTATATTGAAGGTCGTTTTTAATTAATATGCACGCTCCTCCTCTTTTTGCGTCCCTAGAGTAACAAGCTGCCAATTTGTAATTAGGTATAGTGAGAAAATCTTCATATCCAGCTTCCATGAAGTGTTCAGTCACGCAGATTACGTCTATATGGTTTTGTAATTCAAGCAGATGCAAAAGTAATTGGTCTGCTTTATTTATTAATCCTGCAATGTTTTGATGCATTATTGACAGATGATTATAGAAAAAAATGATTTGATATATCTTCAAATGTGTCCATTGAGTTAGTAAAATAGTAGTAACTATTTTCCATTTGGATTTCACAAATAGTCTTTTTGAAATTCAAAATTACGTTTTTCATGCCTATGTCATTTAGGAGACCCTGACGACCAGAAAACATTGTGTTATCATAACATAGGTCAGCGTTTGAGTCCAGTAAATAAGCATATTCATATGTTGTGTTATGCAGATACAAAAGATTATTAAACATTTCAACCCGTGAGTTGTATATTGTTGTGTAGTCACCACATTGTCTATAGGTTGGGAGACATATAATGACATTGGTATGGCTTAATTTTTCGATCGTGTCTTTAATATGGTGGATTAGATCGTGATAGTTTTTAGTTCTTAAAAAATACCTTTCTCGTAGTAAAATAACACAGTAGTCGGTTTTACTATAGTGTTTGACCTTATTTTCTATGCCAAGTAAGAGTTGTTCAATACTACCATTTGGATAGGAGTAGTGGCAAAATTCATAACTAGTTGCAAAAAATTCCTCAATAATGTTGCAAAGTCCGTTTCTATTGTTAGCGCTTATTATACTTAGTTTACTTTTTATTGTTTTTTGTGTCGGGAATCGTTGGTCGTTTGTCGTCTTAAATCCTCATGTATTGAGATGTCACATTGGGTAGTCTTATTAACCATCTGGAGTATAACTTCAGGAATTGATTTATCAGCCATTTCGGGAGTAAGCTTTATAACTTTCGTCGACTTGGGAGTAATGCTTAAATCTATTGTAGGAACTGTTTGCGAGGATTTTTTCTTTTTTGGGGTGTTATTTATAATGTCAGTTGTAAGTTTTTTGTAAATGTGTTCCTTTTTTGTTAACTTTTCGATGGTCTTTTTGAGATTTGTGTTGTCCATATTCAGGGATTCAACTTCTCGGTGTGCAGTCTCTAGTTGCAGCGTCAATTCTTTTATTTTATTTTTTAGTTGTAGAATTTCTTCGGAGCCCTCGTCGTCCGATATGTTTGGTAGACTGTTACTAGTGGTGCCATCTAGGTCCCTATTTGTTAAATTAAGGTCTTCACTTTTGTTTCGGAGACTCTTCGATTACGACGTTGTGTGATGTTCCCAAAGAAATTTATTCATACTGTTTTTGGGATTTTATGAAACACAAAAAGTTTCAGAGTTCGTGGGATCCGAACCAGCACTCAGTGTCTCAACAATCCAACACTGTATTACATCGGCTATTCGAACATTAGTTAAGTGTTTGAAATTTGCAAGTGGTTACGGAAATATTATTTAAATAGATAAGAAGTCGTCAAGAATGATTCATCGCTTAAAAATTTTTCCACAGAACAACAACTTCAATTTTAATTTCTTACATAAGTTTTTACTAGTTAAATACACTTGTCACTTAGTTTTTAGCATATTTCACGTAGGTAATTGTTTATCACAGTGCTATTTAATGTTTATTTACGTTATTATCTGTTTCGTCACTTCACTTATTTGTCTTTATTTATTCGAAAATATATCACATAATTTATTTGGATAACGTTTGTGCACACCATTCACACCATAACGGACTTATTAAACACAATTTAATGTACGATTTTATCTGTTTTGTAATTCTAAAGTCAATAATAGATCAGAGAACTACACTTCGGATGGTCGGTGGTCGTTTCCTATGTTTGAACACGCTAATCTCTGGAACTGCATGTCGGATTTAAGATTTTTGCATTTGATAGCCCAACTCTTGAGGAAGGCTATTATAGGCTATATAACACCACGCTATGACCCTAAGGAGCCGAGTAGAAAGAAAAAAAAATCAGAAAGAACTCTAAGCGATAACGAATAGCGCGGACAGATGATGATACAATGCGACGGCGTGTGGGTCAGGAGAACAAGAATCTCGCGGGCAGAAGCTAGTATTATACAGGATTATTGGAAAAACATTAACAACCTCTTAAGAGGTCATTGTACATATCATTATGAACAACTTTTACTATGGGACCAACCCTGAAATCGCGAAAAAAATCAGCTGTTCCTTACATTTATGTTCGCATAACTCGTCAAAATGTAGGGAACAGCTGATTTTTTTTCGCGATTTCAGGTTAAATTACCTCTTAAGAGGTTGTTAATATTTTTCCAATAACCCTGTATAAAATATAATATAATATAATACTCATAGATTATATGTTTCCATAGCAACGGTTTGGTTGGTAAACTTAAAGATCCGAATCAAGTGGCAGATTACACTGTAAGAAAAATTCTTCGAAAAACAGCTGTTCTTCGTTTGATGGAATATTTCCATTAAACTTCCACGACATGCTTTGTGTTGTTTGGTTAGCCGGCTGAAATATGATCCCTATGGTAACTAAATCACAAAGTAAATACACACATCAAAAGTGTCTAGGGATCAAGCATTTTTATGCGGATTTCTTGAGATTGAGATGTGGCTTTGTAATAAATTTATGATTTTATAAATTTATATGGATCCTTTTTGGTGCATTTCATAATTTGAATCAGGAACTGTGAATCAAATTCGAGTAAAAGATGAAAATCAGCTGTCAATATTTTCCCTATAAAAACATACAACGCATTGAAGACATTATTAGTGCTACTGTTTCCCTACTACTGATTAAAACCAACGTTATTATGGAGCGGCGACGTCATTTAAGCAGGGAAGAAATGCTCAGAGCCGTGGGAATGATAGAAGCTGGTTCCCGGCAACGTACTGTGGCTTTAGCTCTGAATACAAGTCAGAGTGTTATCAGTCGACTTTGGACACGTTACCGAAGCACTGGTACCGTGGCTGAGCGCCATGGAGGACGGTATCGCTGCACCACACGGAGACAAGACCGATACATTCAAATCTTAACTCGAAGAGCTCCAACAATAACCGCCATGATGTTAGCCGTGAGGCTTCATCACTCTTCAGGGAACTTAATTAGCGACCAAACAGTCAGAAACCGCTTGCATGAAGTGAACCTTCATTCCCGAAGACCGCTACGGGTACCACCTATAGCAATGCACAATCCTAGGATTCGATATCAATGGGCTCTTGAACACAGAAATTGGGCAGAAGAACAATGGCGTTTCGTGTGCTTTTCTGATGAGTCTCGTTTTGGTATGAGACCGGATACAAGACGTATACGACACTGGAGAACCCCTGGACGCCAACAGCGATTAAAATCCTGCCAGGAAGTCCATCCTTATAGTGGTGGAACCATCATGGTATGGGCGGGTATTTGGACCGGCGGAAGAACTGAGTTGATTTGGATCAGAGGCAACCTCAACGCTCAAATTTATGCTGAGACGATTGTATCAGACGTCATCGTTCCTCTACAAGTGCAAATCGGTCCCTTATTTCAGTTAATGCATGATAATGCACGACCGCACACCGCAAGAGTTGTAAGACAGACTCTCGCCGCAGCTAACATCAATGTCCTGCCCTGGCCTGCTCAGTCGCCAGACTTGAACCCGATTGAGCATGCATGGGATATGCTACAGAGAAGAGCTCTGCCGAATATGGAGGGTATCCAGTCGCAAGAAGACCTTTTTTTGTTGTTGCAACGAACATGGGCGGCCATTCCACAGCGTGATTTGGATGAACTCATTTTGAGTATGCCAAACCGATGTTCTTGTGTTGTTAGTGTTCGCGGTAGAAACACGGATTATTAATTGTTTAAGTTACCCAATAAAATTTTAGAGAAAACTGTTATTTCAGTCTTTTTTTCGAACTTTTGTGTTAGTGGTTCAAATGTCAAAAATCCCTTTATTAGGAAAATGGCAAATTTCTTTATTAATGCAAAGGTGACTTGGTTTATCGTTACTGTGACAAACGAAAACACTTTATTTGATGAATCCTTAAAGAAAATTTTAATTAATATCAATCAGGAGAAAAGTTATTGCAAAAATATATGTTGATCCCTAGACACTTTTGATGTGTGTATTATAATAATGTATGTAGTAGCTTGAGTCTTTGGCTACAAGTTGATGGCTCTGACTTATGAGTTGAAGGTCGTGGGTACGAATCCCAGACAAGAATTTTACATACTTTTTGTACTTATTTTATATCAACACCACTGCTCTCAAAACGATGAAGGCAATCATCGTCAGGAACATGCTCGTTCTAGAATAAAAAATTCGATGACATATGACATCGACCTACCCGCACTGGGCCCGCGTGGTGGATTATGGCCCACTCTCTCTCACGGTTAGGCTGATTATGTTTGTAACATGTATGATGAGTACCAAACTCAAATAAGCATAGCGGTAATAGTTGTTTCTGATATAGTTACCTAAACTTTATAATTAAGGCTCGAATCTAGATACCGTTTTTCAGATTTTGCTAGACAATCTTCTAATATACAGGGTGGAATCGAAGTCATGGGCATTATTTTAACCTAAGGCACTACTCACGATACTGATTGCATTAGGGCTATTAATACGCAAATCAAAAATATTATTAATGCAAGTAAGGAAAACCTTAAAAATGTAGTAAATCAAATTGCACAAGGCTTATTATTGCAAATAAACACTTAAAGTAATTAAAACAAAATACTTCGTTAACGCCAATAATTGTTGAAATATCAAAATCTTAAAGCGCAGTACAGCGCAAAGCGAAATGTAAACAAACATCACCTGCGCGCGCGCGGGTTTTTCCTTACAAGTAATAATAACAATGGGCTACAAGACATTCCGTCCGGCGGGATTCCCTGAACTCTCTCCGTCCCACTCCCTCACTCGCAAAAATACGAATATCACCCCCGCGCGGGGTATGCTTCCCGCCGCAACACGAAGTCACGAACCCGGAACCAGTGTCATAACGACTGCGCAGGTGCATTGATGCGTAATTGATTTATTGATCCCGTGACGTAATCGCCGTACTCGCCGCTCGCGTCATACGGTGCTTGGATTGCAGTGTATTAAGTGTTAGTGTAGTAGGTGTGTGTTGTGTGTGTGTTTGTGTACACGATGCCTCGACCGCGTAATGTGCAGGCTAGGTACACCAACCAACAATACCCACAAATGGTTGTAATTTACGATCGCACAAGAAATTTAGTATGAACTCGTGAAATGTTCCATCGGCGCTACCCGAACGACCCTATTCCTTCACGGGGTCTCATTCCACCAGAACCACTCAGAACCTGTTGGATTTTTCGTCTATTCACGTGCCAGCACATGCACAAGCTCGTGGAAGAGCACCCGTTTACCCTCTGTCACTTTACCGACAAATAAGGTTTTTTCAAAACAATCCACAAGCTAGGTACGTAAATGTTTTTTTTTTAATGTATGTTAGTTGACGTAGTTTTGACCGTCCTAAGCCGGCAAAGTACGAAGGGAAAATTGGAATTTATTATGAATCAATTCATTGGCAACTTACGAATGTCACGTGAGTCGGGCGGGGTCAAAGAATTCACGCCCAAGGACGCGCGTACGGCGTAGTGTACCTACGCATTTGCTATCGAGAAGCGCAACTAATTTGATACTTTGTATGACTTACTACATTTTAAGGTTTTCCATACTTGCATTAATAATATTTTTGATTTGCGTAATAGTAGCCCTAATGCAATTAGTATCATAAGTAGTACCTTAGGTTAAAATAATGCCCATGATTTCAAATGCACCCTGTATAAAATTCTCGTGTCACAATGTTATTCCTCCTCCGAAACGGCTGGACCGATATGTATGAAATTTTGTGTGCATATCGGGTAGGTCTGAGAATCGGCCTACATCTAATTTTCATACCCCTATTTTTTTTTTGCAAAACGACGTTTTCGGGGTTTGCTAGTAATATATATAAAAATATCAAACATCATAATTATACATATATACTGTCAAGGTGTATTTAAGTATCCCATAACTCTAGGGTATGAATGAGACTATATCAAAAAATCAACAGGCATATGAATTATTTTTCAATTATCATTTTTTTTTTATTCTCATTATTCATATAAAATAATTCGACAAAGTCACAGCCTTACGTGAAATATGACAAAGTCGCATCTTCTTAGCTTTAAATATGAATTATTGGTTTGAATTAAAATTATTTACTCGTATTTATCAATAAAACATAGAATACATGATACCTTCGAAACTATGCATTTTTGGACCACATATTCAAGAACTTTTTGTTTTATTTTTACTTATACCACCTTACTTATAAACGTATTATATATCAGATAAATAGTTACATGCCGATTTCTCTCTTTCAGTCGTCAGTAATTTGACTTTCGAAAGAAGTAGACAAAGCTTTGTGTAACTATACAGACGCTATACAACGTCTATTAGTAGGGGGGTTAGAATATAATCCTAGAGTTATGGGATATAAAAAAAAAGTTGTATATAATAATACCGTATTTTCCCAGAACTTGTTCTTTTTTTGTGTTTGTGTTCTTTCTCCGTGTTTAGCGTAAATAAACGTATCTTCTTTCTTTTTATATACTTACATTTCTTAACAACACGGACTAGACAAACATTTTTGGAATGTATTGCGCAACTGTGGATGATTTGATCCTGTTCCTCTTATTATATTTAAAATTATCTTGTCAAGTTGCAAAACGAAATAGAATAGAATACTCTTTATTATGTACACCATTATAAATTACAGACATATATATATAGAAATTTTGCAAAGGGTGACACAATAGGCGGTCTTGTCGCTAAAAGCGATCTTTTAAAGACAACCTTTGGATGGATTTAACAGGGGGAGGAGAGACAAATACTGTAGGTAGTCCGTGGTGTACCATTTACAAAATACAATAAATACAAAAAAACCGATCACAAAACACTGGTTAAGTTAATTTTAAGAGGAACACAAATCAAAGAGAACATAATGTGTTAAGAATACGGCATACAATTGAAAATCTAGCAGTAAATTATAAAAACATCTGCATGTTTTGAACCTACTTTATTTATTTAATACTTCAAGCACATACATGTACAGAGGCGGACTTATTGCCACAGGCATTTTCTACCAGTCAATCTTTGGGTGATGCAGAGAAAAACAGTAGTAGTTGCGATCTTTTGAGGATTAAATATTTTTAAGTTTTTATGAATATGAAGATTGTAATGTTTTCACAACCTATATAAATGGCGACGGTCTTAGATTAAATTTTCTTTTAATATTTTAAATATAATACGCAGAAACCTATTTAAACTATAAATATAATATATACCTAATTACATATAAATATAAGCACAAATAAATATAAGTGCATAAATAAATGAATATACTAAAAATAAATAAGACAAACAATGAGAAAATATTAGCGTTGTGATGATACTGCCAGCTTCTTGCGAAAGTGCTCGCGAACCTTAACTTTAAAAGTTAATCGGTTGGTACTTTCTATGCAAATAAATAATTATTCTATTCTTATTCGATTCTATTTTATTCTTATTATTTTGTGAACATGGCATGGCATGGCATGGAGGCTATGCCTTAATATAAGCGAAGGTCGCGCACATACGCGATCGTCGCTTTCATTTTGTTTGGCGAACCCGAAAACTTCGCCGCGTCGACATCACAGTCTTCCAGTTTTCTGAACAAATGGGAGACGCACGCTACGAGCGCATATTTGCGCGTAGATTGCTTTTAATAGGACACGGGGTATCAACATCTGCCTAGCCTTTTTCCAGCTATGTTGAGGTCGGCTTCCAGTCTAATCGGATGCAGCTGAATACCAGTATTTTAAATGGAGTGACTGCCTAATTGACCTCCACAATCCAGTTACTGGGTAAGACTGGTTGTCAGACTTTCGGGCTACTGACGACCCGTAACGACTGTCAAAAGTCCACGAATGACAGCCGGTACCAACAGCTTAACGTGCTTTCCAAGGCACGGAGGGGTCTTGGTATGTGAAGATAGCCACCCATCCACGGACCAACCGTGGCAAGTGTAGCTTAACCTGTTCGATCGATCCGTGCGACTGTTATTACTTAGCCAAAATCCCATTAAGTCACTGAGTAAATGTCATAAAATACTCGACACGTTGTTTGTGAATCGAAAAGGATCCCGAACCAACCGCGACCGAACTACAAAATAAATATCATTCGATCTTCGTTCAAACTTTATTCCAATTTGGAAGTTATATTCGTGGGCAGCTGGAATAACACATAATATATCTTTATTTATATGTTATCTTAGGAGTCTTCGGTCAGCTGGTTTGTTTCTGTCTTCTTCTTCTGATCCCGCGGGTCCATTTCGAGTGGGTCCAGTCGACCAAAGGCTCTTAGTATGGCGGAGCGAAGTTGACGTATCGTTTCGAAGAAACTATGTAGGTGAGGTGAGGTTGATTCACAAATTATATTACTATGCTGTCACATTTTGGGAAACCGCGTTGTAAACAAATCAATAGTAAGGATTACTATACAGGGTTTATTTTCAAAGACCAGCCAAACTTAAAGACGTGGTACAGACCATTAAACTGAACAACTTTCTCCATCGGACCAATATCGTAATCGCGAAAAATGTATCAATTATCGCAAAGAAGACTTCAATACCTACTCGACCTAAACGTATGGGACGGCTGAATTTTTATTTGCGATTATGATGTTGGTCCCATGGATAAAGTTGTTCACTTTGCTGGTCTGTACCACACCCTTAAATTTGGCTGGTCTTTGAAGAAAAGCCTTGAATAGATATGTAATTATAGCATGAAGTCGTAGGTAGTATCCATACTTATTTATTTATTTTTAGCCTATGTAGTCTCAATGCAGTGCATATAGACCTTTCTCTTTTCCACTCCTCTATGTCTTGAGCTCGTGTGGACAGATCCAGTCTGTAGGCGTCAAAATCGTCCCTCCATACTTCCATACTAATATTATAATTGCGAAAGTAATTTGCTACCTTTTCACGGCTTAACGTCTGAACAGAGCCTCAAGTCTGCTATTACAATAGTGTCAGAATGGTCTATCATTTCTTAATTGTTGATTTTGACAAGTTTGGTAATCTACTAATATAATGGCGTCATTATGACTTTCCAATGGTCAAACACTGAAACTCCATTGAAAGAAATGTCATAAAATGGTAATCTCGTACATAATGACAAATGAATAAATGTAATGTTTATTGCTATTTACGAACTTCTTACTACTTCAGATTGAAAACACTAATACGTAATATGTAAAAATATATATTAAATGAAATTTAGTAGTTTTTCTCAGACCATTGACCTGATCGACCATTATGAATTTAGCAGATTACGAACTTTTAGCAAAATTCCAATGGGATCGTGTTGGAATTACGAATTTATAAAAATAGCAGACTTGGGCCCCGGATTTTGATGAGGCATATACCTAAACCATGACCTGGATATGTCCTAAATAGGATAGCTGATATCCCAGTAGTGTAGTACGATCGGTGTGGAATTTACATTTGCACGAGCGAAGCCGCGGGAAAAAGCTAGTTTCTAACATTTGTAAGTAGTTTCTAATATCGTTAATTATAATATCTCTATTTCTATTACAGACACAAAAACCGTATCTCAGACAAACCGACACCAAATCAATAATGACCGTTGTACTAATTTTAGGCATTGCAAAATGTAACTTTTCCTACTAATACCCCTTTTCTCTGACACTTATACATTTCAGCCGACGCGAGAGAATGCGTTCTTGATACCTGTTAGTTTCATACAAACGAATACGTGTTTTGCGAATTTGATCCTTATTAGCTACTGAGCAATGGTGGTAACGGTTTAAGGAAGGGGCCCGTAAGGGCCGAAGCCTGCCGGGGCAGCGGGATTGTCCGAAAGGGTTACCGCTGCCCCGGAACACAAAGGGCTAAAGAATGAACACGGGTGGGTTTTAGTCAGTAAGAGTCTGACACTCCCTTCTGCTCCACCCAGAGCGGGAGGTGTCATTTGATGATTTCCCATCCACAAAAAAAAAAGTGGTAACGGTCGCAACTTACGAATTGTAGGTCGTGAGTTCGAACACAGGCAGGCACTTAATTTTGATTAAATTGTTTCAATCACCATTGCTCTTAAAACTGTGAAGGAAAACATCGGTCGGGCGGTTTCCGAACCGGCATGTCCTAGAACCAAAAATTCGAAGACATGTGACATCTACCAACCCGCACTGGGCCCGCGTGGTGGATTACAGCCCACTCCGTCTCATAGAGAGGAGGCCTGGGTCCCAGCAGTTGGAACATTATAGGCTGATTATGTAGCTACTAGAATTGTCGCACTGAACCGGACTGCAAGCCTCATTTAAATGAGTACCTAAACTAAACAGCACAAGCAAGCTATTGTAACTTCGACTCTAAAAATTGCTTATTTTGATACAAATAAAGTTCATTAAAGTTACCTAGCATTTCCATCCTTTAGTTAGTTCTTAGTTGGTAATTGTGTCGTTAATTCAAACGAACGTTAGATTAATTACAGCTCACTTCAGCCGTCCACGTATATATACCTCGGCATAGAGCAAAAAACACAAACAACAGCACAATATTGTAACATAATCCGTCTTTATTTGTCACCGGCCAAGTGATCTATGGCTGGCGTTGAGAACGTTATTAACTTAGCGCAAAGAGGTTCCAGTTTCTGGATGTGGCTTTGATCTTCCTCTATCGTGTTGTGGCGACATCTACACCATCGCATATCAACTAAACCAACATCTCGTGTACGAAACCGTACATTATAAATACTCTACCGACTTACGCGCAGTGCATTTTGCACACACATCATTTGTATCTATTATTGCAAATAATATGTAAAAGAATTTTTCAATAAATCAGTGCTTTAAAGAACATTCAAGGCAGTCGTTTTTATTTCAACATCTCAATAGAATCACTCCGTTATGGTCCCAATTCTGTATTTATTCTCCGCGAAGTCTTACCACGTGCAAAAAACGTCAATATTGTGTCTTACGCCGTCATTACGTCAGCGCCGGCTGCCGCTGAATACCAGCGCTGGGGCTCTGTCTTGCACAGGGTCGCAGCATAATGCTGAGCGATAGCCGTTTTGCGTGTATGTGACGCATGTTTCCCCGTACCTTTTATTTATTTTTTGTTTTGTGTTTATGTTCTTTTTGCGTCATGTTCACCGCAAATAAACGTATTTTCTTTCTTTATTTTCTTGTTAAGAGCCTATACTACCTCAGCTAAAATTCACTCTTTATCTCGCTCGAACGATACTGCTCGCGGACTGAGTGAGAACGAGACAGAGTGCGGTGCTAGGTGGCAGGCAGCGCCAATAGTTTAGGAATTTGCTTTTTACGGTGAAAATAATGGTAATAAAAAAAAAAAAAAAATAACATAAGACCTGCTTTATAGTTAGTTCGGTTAGTATACAAAGTTTCATGATCTAATATAAAGTATATTTTGAATACCAGCGGTTTATTGTTCGGTTTGGAGGTAACTTTGGATTTTTTTTTCATCGAGAAAATATTATGGAATCGTGTTTTCGTCTAATATAAGACCTAACATTAATCCTCAACTTTACCACACAAGACCCGAACACCGGACAAGATGTATTTTGACAAACCACGCCATTGTGTCATAGAGAATACGTTAATAGGAGATGTCGTGATTCGTTAGTGGAAGTAAGGAATCGAGTGGTCTTAATGAATATTTTTTTAATATTTATTTTGTGTGTGTTTTTTATTATGTTATTAGCTTCTTATTTATTTTAATCATATATTTAATTTAATTCAATCCTATTTAATTAAAAAGTTAATTGTGAAAATTTGACAGTTTCGGGTAGCTTGATGTGCTGGCGTCTGGACCTACCAATGATGCCCGATTTTGCCATATAATGCTATGGCGCTATACCTATCTTGAGTGAGAACAACTTTTCGTTGAGTGATCACTGAAAAAAATATTTGAAGAGGTTCGTAGCCACAAACCGAACCATAAATCTTTATCCATAAACATTGCTTAAAGATAAGTAGTGACTAGCGACTGTTCAACCATATATTTTAAACATCAGTTAACTTTAATTATCGTTTGCGAATAAACTCCATTAAGTCTACAAACTTTCTGTTCATTACTGAAAAAATTTGTAAAAAAAAATGAGGTGCCCAGCTTGTAAGTGCTTTGAAGGTAACTAAAACATTTTTTTTTTTTGCAATTAATCACAAAAATCTGATTACATACAAGGAAAAAGCTAGCACACCTGCCTATTGATAGAAAATGTCCAGTACACCACAAACACATAAAAATTTACACTAAACCAAATAGGGCAATTAAATACCATACTCATATTATGACATAAATAAATAAATTCAATTCATTTATTTCAGGTAAATAACACCCATTGCCACACGACATAAATTAATAGAAAACATAATAGAAAAATCATAGCAAATCAAATTAAATAAAATGAAATCAATATAAATCAAATTAAAAAATAAACAAAAGAAATCAACTTAAATTAAATCAAAATAAATAAAGCTAAACCCAGCACCATAATTAACGTAGCACAAATTACGTAACATAACTTTACCCTGACTTTCACAGATTGCTGACTTTATTTACTTTGCTTTGACAAAGGTAATTCCGTTTGCATGGTAATAATACTAATTAATAGGTACTTGTTTATCGCAGCGTGAATTAAGATGGTCTATCCTTACCGTAGTGGCCTTTGAAGACAGGAACTGTTAGGTGCTAGCTTAGTACTGTAACTTATACAAAATGCAACATAATTTACGCAAGACCTCATACACCCCAATTATGATGAATGAATGATGAATGATTTTATTTCTGTAAGTAGGTTTGTACAAACACTTTTACATGTCAATCATATTTTTAAAAACGAGATGCGGTCGTCGTTTCCTATCTGACTAGTTGACTACTCTGAGAAGAAAGGCCGAAACAAACTCAGAGGTCACAGTCTCTTTTAAAGTCCAGACATAATTTTAGTCAGATTAGAGTAATGAGTTAAAAGCAAAATACAACGACCAAAACTTATATTTTTTAAAGATCAACACGATTTATTAATTATAATAGTTGGCTATTATTATTAAGAAAATCGTGTTGCATTACTTTGTGCATTTAAAATTGAGTCTTATTTCCTTAAAATAAGATTTAATTTTCTTTGGCTCAATCGATGGGCAGTATGGCAAAATAAATAAAAAAATCTACAATTAAAGTTACTGAAGTGGATTCAGTAGGCAATAATAGACAAACTCTTTTTATGACTTGTGTATATTCTGTTATAAGTTGTATATGGTACGGCTCCACTCCAAAACTACTGGATAGATTGAATTGAAATTCAGCAAAAATGTTCTTTGTAAACCAAGGAAGGCTTTAGGCTACATATTATCACGCCGTATGTTATGTAATATTGATTATAAAAGGTTTTTGTTCGTAACTGAATGTACAAAATAATTTAGCATATAAATTCTCACAATTAAGAGAACAGGTTTTCATAAGACTCTTTTACATAGATATATTTTGTTTTTCAAGATCTTGTTATTAGAATTAATTATCTTTTTGTTTGCACGTGTTTCTGTGATAAATAAGCCTATTTTTGTTTCTTTTCTCTGCCAGATCTTTCGTGGAAAAAATGCGTTATATTATTTTTATTTTTAAAATCATCTGTGGGTACACAGACCCACACTTCATCTCAGCGCAATGTCTATTCCTGTAATCTTAATCTTTGTAAATACAAACAAATTCGAGAGTATAATGAAGACAGACAAGGCACTTTTGAAGGCTATGTTTGCACCTATACATACTCAGTCTATAATGTAACCACTGTCCAGTGCGGGTAATTGGGCACATGTCTTTGGTTCTGTGACATACGCGTTTCCTCAAGATGTTTTCCTTCACTGTTTTGAGAGCAGTGGTGATGAAATTAAATACAAAAGTAAAGTGTCTGCCTGGGTTCGAACTTACAATCTTCAACTCGGAAGTCAGGGATATTACCACTGAGTCAACACTGCTCCAACAGGAACAGAAAAGAAGCCACATATATTTTTCATACCATAAAATGACTATTGTCACCTTCAACGGAATAAGTAACAAACTTAGATACTTTCCATTTAACAAACTTACCTACAACAGCTGATACACAATAAAGCCACTGTAAGTTTGACGGCTACATGTAATAGATACACCTTACCACTGACCAAAACCTCTAATACGATGACGGTAAATCCGCTCAAAGGCAGAGGCCTAAAATCCCGAGCCAATCGTACGAACTGCGGTCGCTAACACGGTTACCTAGCCAGGGGCATCGCCACTGATTTTAGTTAGGAAGCGTGCGTGCGTTGACCTTTTTGGAAGTGACAGGTTGGTTGTTACGATCACAAGCAGTACTATTAAGTTGCGTGTATGATAATTGTGTAACACACAATGGCCTTTCAATTTAGACAATTCAACAGCAATTCAAACATATTAATTAATGGATTATGAATTTTTGATTACTAGTGTTACGGAATAGAAGTGTGGTTTTATTGCTTATCGCACGACTCATAATACGAAACATTAGAGTGTATTTTACGATTGAAAAATTTTACTTACTTTCTGCATTTTTTTCTATTCTTATAGGTACTCCTGCTAGTACACAGAACCTACTGAATTTATATACCATTGTATAGATAATTTAATGGAGATTAATTATATACTTTCAAAAAATTATTTAATGCAGTAGAAAAAAAAACATCAACATATTTGTAAAAAAATCCCGTCAATCAAGTGTGAAACCTGAAAACATTGTAGCTTGCGAAAAAAACAATTAATCGAGTCAAATTTTTTTTAATAGATTTGTTTTACTCATAAGAGGGACTCAATTTAAAATACTTCTTTTATTCAAAGCAGTTTAATTATAATTAATAAAAAACTAACTAATATAATGGTTTTTTATACGATCAAATGAGCATTATGAGTTGGACACTCTTGGATTTTCCACACTAAAGGGCACTGCGTTCAATCCGCTTGAAAACTTGCTTGACCTTGAACGACACGTGACAAGTTTCTAGTGGCAGCGAGTGCGGAGAAAACAAATGAAAGTTGTTTAGAGTATGCCGCGAGTCACCGACTTGCGGAGCGACGGACCTAAGGGACTAATCACACTTATTCAGCTCTGTTCAGCTTTTGTCCATAGAAAACAACGATTTTGTATGAGATGCGTACGCATCCGTTCAGCCGCGGAAAGCTGAACAGACTTCATATAAAATCGTTGTTTTCTGTGGACAAAAGCTGAACAGAGCTGAATAAGTGTGATTAGTCCCTTAAGCAGGGAACGCGCGCGCGTGTCGCTTGATACAAGTAGCTTCTTTCGAAACCGAAAACAGAGCCTAATAGAAGTTGCTGCCAATCCGCTGGAAAAACATGCTTGACTTACACACATAACTGATAAACATGAAACTATTCTTTGAACGAACAACCACTATTTCTATTTTAGAGCAAGCCCTTCACTATATTCCAAATCACTGCAACTGCTGAAAGCCAGAATCAACAGTGGCGTCCACTTGAAATTCAAAGCAATGAAGTTCAACAAGTCCGAAGAAATGAACAGTCTTGGAACCACCGAAGGAGTAAGAAAAACCACAGACTTCCACTACTTGATGCAATTATATCATACTGAGAGCCTGTCGCTTGAACTCTACACGGATTACTCAGATTAACGTCTCAAAAACAAGGAATAAAAAGCATAAAACCGTAAACTCACTTACCTTATAAAGTTCTGCAATGAGTATAAATTGCAAACGCTTTTTCCTTCTCAAGAATTCCCTTGTGGTTGAATAGACGTCCAATATACTTCGCGGTGCCTTGAGCTATTTATAGCAATACTAGTATCGGTTGAAAGTTGTGTTAGTGACAAGTTGGTGGCTTATTGCGAGGCTTATAGCGTGGCTTATAGGATTTATGGCTCGGTTACAAATAGATTAGGCCAACAGGTGCAGTTAAAAGTTGTAGTGAGAAGTTCGGTTTCTTATTAAACGAGAGGTTCCAAAAGTGACGACACTTTAATTCTATACAAACTTATGTTTCAAATTGATGTTATTTCAAGTTGAACAAGTATCAACTTTATTTTTGATGGAGATTAAATTGATTTCAGAGTGACTAGCACTATTGAAAAATTTATAATAGGTAATGTTTGACGTTGTAGTGTAAACTGACATTTATTGTGCAGGAGTTAAATTTCTATTTTCATAAACTCATATTTGTTTACATTTTTGGCAAATAAATCGCGAAGCCAGATTAGGTAATACGTCTGGTGAAATTTAGGAAGCCAGACTCGCTACCAACTTCGTTGACTCATCTTCGCTGTCTCATTTTTTTTTGTAATATTTTACAGGTTGGCTGGAGGAAATCGACGTGCAAACTAAAACTATGAATCCTGCACATTATTTGCTCTTCGCGTAGACATTTCTCGTAGGTTATAAAAAAAAACTGATCAAGTGCGAGTCGGACACGAGAGCTCCGTTTAGGTAGGTACCTATGTAAATACATACAGTTAATTTTTTTTCGTTTTACAGTTAATTTTTTTGTAATGTAACTACAAAATTACGGTTTTCAGATTTTTTCCTTTAGGTACTTGTGCTATATGACATTGCTTATTGCCAAATTTCATGATTCTAGGTCAACGGAAAGTATCCTATTCGGAACATATACGCCCGTATCTTTTGATTGCGTTGACTTAGAAGTTTGATTTTTTCTGTGCTTCAAGGGATTGCAGCTCTGAGTATTTGATATTAATTGAAACCTAATAACTCCAGGCGTTCCTGAGAAAAAGGGTCTTGACTGACGGACAGACAAACGGACAACGAAGTGATTTTATAAGGGTTCCGTTTTTCCTTTTGGGAAAAACACCGGTTTCATAGAAAAGTGCAATACCTACGAGTACCTACAGCTACGTGGGCAAAATTTATGAAACAGTTACCTGCTGGGGTTTTTTGGTAGAAAAACCTCAACGCTGGGGGGTTCAGCATCAGGAATTAAATCATGGTAACATTTTGCGCGTCGACGTCCATTGCGACCCTATATTTACAAAGCGCACAATAAAATGTTGCATATTTAGTTAGTTGGTGTCGATCGATCAGGTTAAGCTACGCTTGCCGCGGTTGTTCTGTGGATCGATGACACCATCTTTACGTACCTAGGCCCCTACGTGCCTCGGAAAGTACGATAATATGTTGGTCTCGGCTGACATTCGTGGATCTTTGACAGTCGTTACGGGTAGTCAGGAGCCCGAAAATCTGACAACCAGTTTTACCAAGGGGTATCGTATTACCCAGTCACTGGGTTGTGGAGGTCAGATAGGCAGTCACTCCATGTAAAATACTTGTATTCAGCTGCATCCGGTTAGACTAGAAGCTAACCCCAACGTGGTTGGAAAAATGCAGATGGTCATGATGATGATTTGGTTAGTTGAGTGAAACAATAGGCAGATGGGCGTACTCGATTGTAAGCGAAAGCCTGTACCTATTATAAATGAAATACGAGAACGTATGAATAGTTATTTCTCTCTTTCAGTCGTCAGTAATTTGACTTTCGAAAGAAGAAGACAAAGCGTTGTGTAACTATACAGACGATATACGACGTTTATTAGTAAGGGAGTAACACTAAAGACACACACTATCTACAATATTACAATGTGCCTTGAAAATCTGTTCATTATAAGCCATATGACAGAAACATAAGTTTCGCTTAAACTTCCTAAAAGCAGCAAGCGATTCCGTCCTATTCTAAAGGCCGTCATGAAGATCTGTCATTTACATCAGTATTTGACATTAAGTCAAACCTCGCTGCTCAAAGATTTAAATCGCTAGATTTGCTCTTATCTTTCTTAGTCAAGCGAAAGTGTCTATCCACATAACCCGGGAGTGCTGCGTCAACTGGAACTTAGAGTGCCGGACCAGTATGTGTGGAGGTAGCGACGCCCGCAAAGGCGCCCGTGGTAGTACAGGTGCCCGTAGCCAGAACCAATCTACTAGCGAAAGCACCCCTCACCCGAACAGTCCGTGTGGTGAACGAAGTCCATGAGAGACTGTATATTTTTTCGTGAATATAATATAATATTAATATCTATGATATTTGTTTTTATTTTTTTTTTTTGACTGATTACACAAGGTTTTTATTATATGTAGTTATATATGTACGGTAAAAAGTTATGTTATTTGTTGTTAGGTATGTAAGGTTAGTTAGGTTATTTTTTAAGTTGTCAACTACATGCACTATCGTATTAGGGTAAGGATGATAAATAAATAAATGAAATTAAATATACTGAGGAGAGTGAGCTCATACATTGATAAATAGCGTTTTCATAACAAACAAGTCATTGTGTGAAATATTTGTAAGATATCGCATTTTAATACCATGCGATATAATAACAGATTATTTATAGTTAAGTAGGTCATTTAAACGAAAATATTTTAGTATAAGCAATATTTAGCTAAGTACCTTATTTGCATGGGCATTTGCTCTGGGATAGCAACATTTAGTGAAGTGGAACTGATGATGAAGACCACAGATGGCCACCGGGACTACTCAATAATAAGTATTTCACAGGTTGCGATTCGATTACTTTAATATGTTTGCTAAGCACAATTCATGCTCGGTGAAATGGAGCTGATGGTGGAGTACCAAGAGAACTCCTCAACAATTAACGTCCCTGCATCGGGAAAAGCAATATTTTGTAAAAGGCGATGAGCAAGTTGACATTAGGCTATTGTAACTTAGATACTTTATAAACAGATCCACTAAAAAGCGAGAAATAAAAACTTTTTAGCAAAAAAAACCGACTTCCAAAAAACACTACAAAGTGAAAAATAATTTTAATTTCGTAAGTCGGTGGCAATAAGCTAAAATATAGATCCAAAGACACCGACTTCCTAAATTAAAGTTATTGTTAAAAAGTTTTACATTTATTACATAACTATTATAATATTATTTTTATTTCATTACGAACCCGACTAATTAGATAAACAATCAAACGCCGCTCGTACAAGGTCACTTATTCTTTCTAGTCGCGTCGTCGTCGTTCCCGCCATTTTTTTTACGCTCCGCACGACAACCAACCCTACTAGAGTTTACGCACTCATTTGCACATGTACCAACGTCATTTGGCTATGTAGTAGTAGTAGGTAATTATTTTGCGCGCGTTGTACGGAGTGTCCGGGGTGTGACGGTAGGGCGAATCTAACGATTTAAATCTTTGTTGCTGTAGCGGTATCTACAACGCCACATGCGAACTGCGCGTCATACTGTCCGGCTATCACTTCTCTAGGAAACTGTAACTTGAGTAACGAAAGAGGTTTGATGTAGGTACTTTTCCCAGCGAGTACTCACGAGAACCTCTCAACAGAATTGAAAATTCAAAGAGATTATCTATACTTCTATAGAATCTATACTTATAATATTTTATAGGGGAAAGATTTGTATGTAAGTATGTTTGTAACGAATTGGCTCAAAAAGTACTGGACGATTTTAAAAATTCTTTCACAATTTGAATGCTACATTAGACTGGAAGCCGACCCAAACATAGTTGGGAAAAGGCTAGGTAGATGATGATGATTTGAATGCTACATTATCACTGATTAATATAGGCTTTTTTAATTGCAAGAAAAAATAAAATATTTAAAAAATAAATGTCCACCCGTGCGAAGCCGGGACGGGCCGCTAGTTATTTATATGGACAACTGGCTATTTATGTACAGAGGCCAGCCTATCAGCCTACCTCAATCTGTCAAATTTCTTTGATATATTTTAAACTTTACTACAAAGGAATAAGGTTCATATTCAATTGGGAAAATTTGACAGATTTTGGTAGCTTGATGTGTTGGCCTCTGTACATTACTGGAACAACATTTTATATACTTCCCTATCTTGTTAGTGTTTACCTTTTTAAACTACAGTATGTGTGGACGGAAAAGTATGTGTGTACAAAGCACTGCAAACAGTGTTTCAGTGAGGAGTCATTAGCTGCGGCGTTCAGTGAGCAAGGTGCGGTCTCGTGCGGATTCGTGCGGTCTCGTGCGGTAACTTTTCTGAACATTTCACGTTGAAAACTGTTTTATTTGAGTGCGGATGCGGCCGGACTGAGTGCTACCTGCTGGGGTTTTTCGGACGAACGATACGAGTTTTGTTTTTACTGTTTAGAAAAATAACCTGTCTGTAACAATATACTTGATGTATTCATTACAAAATAAACTAATAATCTAAGTACCATGACATTTCCTTATCTGCATGAGATTAAATACACGATAATCTGCATCGCATTATATATTCTTTTGGGTGTACATAGCGGTGGATTTGGCAACATTAATGAGAAATTAAACAAACTGATTTTAAAAATATAATAGTAAGTAACGATAGTCAAGCTATTTTACAGTTTTAAAAGCGTGCATTAAATCTAGATCTATTAGGTACAGATGCCAGCACATCAAGCTACTATAATATGTCAAATTTCTTTTATAGACTTTCAACTTTATCGCTAAAGCGTTAGGTTTAAAGTTGATTACGAAAATTTGACAGTTTCAGGTAGCTTGATATGCTGGCGTCTGTACATAACGGAGGATTTGGCAACAGGAATGAGAAATTAAACAAACTGATATCAAAAACCTAATCGTAGATAGCGATAGTAAAGCTATTTTACAGTTTTAAAAGAAGACATTAATTCTAGGTCTATTAGGTACATAATGATTTAGATCATTGAAGCTCCGAGGCAGAAAAATAGGTAACTTTTTTTAGTGTCTCAAAATAATTTGTATCGCAAAAACTTCGTTCCTCGGTATAAGCCCAGCGCATTAGAATGTTATGTAGACTAGACGCCATATTGGTGGCGCGTCCACAAGACCTCAAAATGTTTTATGCATCGGCCTAGCGCTTTAAAGCGGATTGCAAGCCGTTATTTTATGTCTTCAAGCGAGTTTTGTGCTTGTTTTACTTGATTATTTTTTGTATCTGTAGGTATTGGAAATGTTTTCCCATGTTTGGTTTTTGTTGCCTTATGTTTTCGAGTGAATTGAAAATAGTTTATGCTATGAAGGAAATGTGGGCTAGTCTACAAGATTAGTAGATTAGTACCTACTGTTATTTATTGATTTCTTTAAGAGTAAATTGTACATTATTGTATAAAATCAAGCTCTTCTAACTGAATTGACAAACTGTGCTGCTTGGGAGTTTGTTGCGCCACTTCTTCCCAGCTAAAGCATTATGAAGTTGTGAAAGGCGGACGTTTTGGGGGACTGTCTTATGTAATTTTGACATTCAAAAAGTACTGACTCTCAGCCCAATTTGAATAAATGGCTTTTGTTTTTGATTTGTGTAACGAAATTAGTAAAACAATAAAGTTAATAGAGTAGGAACGGCCATGAAGGCACCAATGAGAAAAAAAAAACAGTTATTTATGAAATTGAAGCGTTCACTAGTATTTCTGTGTTGGTCGTATTTTGAAGAAAAAAATAAAGGAACGTGATGTCGTGATGAAGTGGTAGATGGGATTTTGATTTTTTAGTTGTGGGTGGGATTTTTTATTTCACTAATTAATTGTAATTAATTGACAAAAACAATTGACTTTTACAAAAAAGCTCATCCTTCATTCATTGGTTCTTCAAATAAAAAAGGCGTTGAAAACTAAGATTTCATCGTGCAACCGAAAAACTTTTGCAAAGGGTGATGCACAACCACCGCCCATAGTACCTACTTACAAGTGAAGCGTGATAGTTCGAAGGTTTTTATAATAATAATAATCATTTTACTATCAGGCAAAGGCCCATAGATAAAAAACACAGAATAATCTTATACAATAATAAACCATACATATTAAAAACCTTAAAAATATGGCTAAACACGTAACGTTGTCGGCGTCATGTTTCACTGCGTGGTGTCGCGTAACCGTTCTCAGAAACGTCGATAAACGACACAATTCGGCCAAAAGTCCTCTTTCAGGCAGGTCTATAGATGTTGGGTTAGAACTCGTACCACGAATGACTTAAAGTTGATGTTGTGGCGCGATTCCAGCCTTTCGACCTTCAGAGTCCAGTTAGTCTTCATCTTCAAATACTGCACGACTTCCTCAGTTGCCGTGAAGTCATGCAGACGCGAAAGGTACTTACAGCTGCGTCGAAGGTACAGCAGGGCGCAACAGCATGTTGGGTCCACTCGGTGCGGTCCCATAGATGCTACATATTAATTCACTAGCTGCGCCCCGCGGTTTCATCCGCGTAAGTTTCGATCCCGTGGGAATATCGGGATAAAAAGTATCTTATGTGTTAATCCTGGTTACCGTCCGTCCGTTCAGTAGTTCAGTAGTTTTTGCGTGAAAGAGTAACAAACATTCATCCATCCTCACAAACTTTCGCATTTATAATATTAGTAGGAAATAGGAAAGTAGGAATTAGTAGGATTAATACCCAAGATATGTCTTAAAACCTAATTTACACGATGCCTGTTTCTTGCCTGTGGCACACAACTTTATGATTTTCTATTTTCTCTTTCATTAAATGTGTATGTGTAAGCTACGTCTATAATTACTTTATGGGGTACCGTTTTAAAATTCAATAAATGTCACAACAAATGACTTGCATCGCCTAAACACAGCTTAGACGGGGCAACTTTTATTGTTGTTACAACTTTTCGCATGCCTCAGGCAATTTAATCTCACGGTTTAAATCAGGCTTTATGTATTACCTGTAAAGTAAAGATTATCATAATACATCACCGGTCACGTCTTTATGAGCTTCCTCAATAGAGCCTCACAATTTTTTGGGGATAATGCCATAATTGACGATAATGGTACCCGGATTATAGGCGTCCCACGATACCTTAGGAGATACTGATAATTATTTTAAATGATAGGTTCTTGAGAAAAGGATCGTTCGGGGAAGTAGGTATAGACGCCAACACGTCAAGGTACAACAATCTGTCAAATTTCTTTAATAGATTTTCAACTTTATCGCTGTAATATAAGGTTCAAAGTTGATTGGGACAATTTGACAGTTTCGGGTAGCTTGTTGTGCTAGCGTCTGTACTTTAAAATGTACCCATTATAAATAATAATAATAATTTATTTCAAATTCAAGTAAAAAAAAAAATTAAAAAAATATTATTATTAATTATTAAATTATTATTTTCAAAACCCATTAAGATGAGATAAGACATTTATTTGTAGAAACATGAGTATACATACAAGGCATGCAGGTTGTTCATATACAAAAAAGATCCGTCATGTTCGGCCTTTGTGGCATACAAATATATAGGTCAGAAAAGTCATTCGTTGGTATTTAAACAAAGCTAAAAACATTATTAAATTTTCACACAAAATAAAATTAAAACACTATATTATAAATTTGATAACATTTAAACACTATATTATAAATTTGATAACATTTGAACACTATATTATAAATATGATAACATTTAAACACTATATTATAAATTTGTATATAAATTGTCCTAGTATCTAATTACAAATTGTCAAAATAATAAAATGTCAGTAAATATGCGTTAAATTCGTAATATTACACTTTGTCATTTAAAAATTCTAAAATACTGTAGTACGCTTTCCCAACTAGATATAATTTTAGCCGCTTTTTTTGCTACTATTATTTTCAGATTTAGATTAACAATAGAATTATATTTTAGAAAATAACAAGATAAGCCATTTTTATCTGCCACTTTTATCCCCCTATTTAACCCCTTTAGGAGATTCATTTTTAAAAATTATTCTTTAGTGCTCACTTTTGTTGTAAAATGAACTCTCGAGCTTTAAGACCAAGCGGCTTAGGCTGTTAATGTCAGGTACATACAAACAAACAAACAAATTCGGGTTAGTTACACCATTTATAACTCAAGAACGAATCGACCGATTTGTATGATCTTTGATTTGTTGAATCTATCTCAGCCCCGAATAGCAGAATAACTAACTATTAAAACATGGGAAAAATTCACGTAAAATAATGAAGATAATTTATATTTTTATGCGGTACGAAGTTCGCTAGGTAAGCTACTTAATAATACGTTTAAATAAAACTTCTGTCTCTTATCTATATAATTATGCTCTTAACCTTCAAGCAGGCGCGCAGCGTCGAATCGACCGCACTCGATACATTTTCGTTCTTAATATCATTATTTCTTGTCGCATGTATTTCCCATCCCTAGTAGCCTGTCATTGTTTCACTGTGCATGAAATAAACTGTTTACCTCCCACCTCGCACCCTCCGGAGTGCATAGATCGCATTTGTTTTAATCGCGGCGTAGGCGTCGAAAGCACGGGAAAGTTAGAGGTATAAGAAAATGTCGCACCTTTAAAGTAAAACCGTTACTAAACGAAATTATAAAATTTTACAGGAGAGCCAATATTAGACAAAAGTCACTGTTTCTTGTCAATAATATCTGAGTGCAGGGTTCTTTAAGACATATAATGAGGTCCTAGTATAACAACATTTTACAAAAATGACAAGTTTATGTTGCAATTTACGTATATTTTAAATAGATGGCATTGATAACTGAATTCATGAAAATTTTCGTTTAGTAACGGTTTTACTTTAAAGTTGCGATGTATGAAGCCAAATTGCTTACTAATACAAAGAAAATTAGAATATCATTTTTATTTTATAATTTTGTTTTATTTCCTAACGTAATATTAATGTGATAAATTAAAAAAAAAAAAATATTAATTAATTAGTGTTAAAAATAAATGAAATACTTACCGCTTGTGTTACAAATGACCGCGCGCCCGCTTAAAGGTTAAGTGCTAGTTTCTATGTCATGAATTTAATCTGTCATGCTATTGTTATTTTCTAATACATTGTTAAGTATGAGTAAATTTGAACCGTGTTTTATTTTCTATTACATTGTTAAGAAAATAAAACATGGTTCAATATTACGTTTTATTTTACTCATAAACCAACAAAGTAAGCGTAGCAAATTGATTGCTGGCTACGACAGCGTAGCTGACGTCAGCTACGGCGTAGTTCCTACGTAGACAGTTTGTATGGCAACTTTCCTTATAAAATATTTTGTAGTGAATTTCCTTTACATTATTAAATACTTTAGTTACTAACCTTAACATGATTGATAGGCATATACGACGTAGCAAATCGATTGCTTGCTACAACAGCCTAGATAGGCGCGTAGCGATAGTATCAGCTACGCCGTAGCACCTCTTAATACTCTTTGCCGGCAAATTTCACCAATGACACTGAACGCGACCAGCACATCTAAACCGCGTTCAAGAGCTGTCAGTGTTAATATTCCACAACAAAGATGACACTGACAGCTCTTAAAGGCGGTCTAGGTGTGCTGTTTTATTTGTGAAATTGACACTTTGCATAACCTAACATGATGTAAAGATATTTTTAACAGAGCTTTACCTTTTCTCTGTTACTGTGAGTATTATATATAACACATATAAAACATATATATGTTTATATATTTTAGCATTATGTTTTTATTTGTGTATATGTTATTTTTTTTTTGCATTATATGTGTAGGTATATTTAATACTAGCTTCTGCCCGCGACTTCGTCCGCGTGAAATTTTTTGTTCCTCCGACCCACCCTGTCGAATCGCATCGCATGCCTGCGTTATTACTTTGTTTTCGGTTATAGGCACGCGCCGCCCGGCCCCCCGGCCGGTACCGCAGCAACCGCTATGTCCCTGCATTTTAAATCTGTAATATCTTCGAAAATATTCATTTAAACATGCTATAAAGGTCCATATTTATCTATATTAAATGCACAATGTATTTAAGGTACTTAATTGGATTAGGATTAATGCTGTATTGCTTAAAATCGCTTCGTAAATAAGCCATTATTTCTCGTAAAAAGTAAAGGATAAAAAATGGTTATTGTGGGTTATCACTAAAAGATATGTGGGAATAAAAGGTCTGAGGTCAGAGAAAAGTTAAAATCAATATACACTTGTTTATTCTTCAATAAACTAGTAAAACTCATCAAAACACATCTTAGTAAAAAAAACACGTCATAACGTCTTTATTCCGTCATTCAAAAGCCAACTGTCATTCTTCTTTTTAAATACCTTCCAAGTCATCATAAGCATACGTCTTTGGAATATGCAATATATACGGAATTCGAGGAATAGTTATTGATTGGATTACTAGTTATTTATTTAACCGGCAACAAAAAGTAAAAATAAGCACAATAAATCAAAATAACGAGTCCACATCATATAGTTCTGAATATAGCCTAACTAAATCAGGAGTACCCCAAGGAAGCATACTTGGCCCATTACTTTTCCTCATTTACATCAACGATTTACCTACTGCTTTACAACAACAATGCATACTTTTTGCTGACGACATATCGGTATTGTAACAAATGATAGTAAATCAGAAACAAATCACGAAAAACTCCTTAATGAAACAGTAAACCAAGTTTTAACATGGCTCGAAAACAATTATCTCTGTGCAAATTTAAATAAAACCATAAACATAAACTTTAAAAACTATAATTCTAAACAAAAATCATATAAAGTTAATTATCAAGGACAACAAATTAATGAAGTTAGTGAATACAAATTTCTTGGACTTATTCTAGACCAGCATTGTAATTGGAAATTACATATAGAGTATGTATGCAAGAAACTAAATCAATTTGTATTTGCTCTTAAACGTTTAAGACGTACCGCGAGTGAAGCTATTGCACTTACTGCTTATCATGGGTATGTTTCCTCTTTACTCAGATATGGTCTGCTACTCTGGGGGAACTCGACGAATATTAATGATGCCTTCATAGTACAGAAAAAATGCCTAAGAGCAATCTGCGGTATCAGTCCTTTAACATCTTGCAGACCTCACTATAAAAAATTTAAACTTCTAACCTTAGCAGGTCTTCTTATAATGCAAGCTGGTGCATTTGTTAAAGAGCACCCTGCATTTTTTATAACATGCGACTTACATTCAAAATATACCCCTCGAGACCCAACTCGGCTAAGAATTCCTTCACATCAAAGCACATTATGTCATAAGAATAGCTTTATCACAGCAATTAAAATTTTCAATAATATTCCAAAAGAAATAAGGGAACTCCCTCTAAAACGCTTTAAATCAAAACTACACAAATGGCTTATTGGTAATTGTTTTTATAGTGTAAAAGAATTTTTTGATAAAAAAGTAGCAGATAAATATAAGATATGATGCTGAGATCTAATTATATTACTTTATATACCTATTATTTTTTTGTGTTTAAATAGATACGTAACCCTAATAAGCAATGTTATTAAAAAAAAAAAAATGTTATAACTTTAATTTTAACAAATTAATGTGTTAAATTTGTTACATTGATGTTTTTAAATATTTGTATGCCAGTCCATGGCGAAACATGTAAGATCTAACTTTATTTATAAGACCTTAATGTACCATGTTTTAAAGCAAATAAATATATTCTATTCTATTCTATTCTATTCTATACATCATCTGTCTCACTTACACCTTAGCATTCAGCTCTTTCACATAATCATGCATTCAACAACGTTCCATTCCTACATTCGGCCGTCCTGCTCTTGTGTCTGTCCCCAGACACTCCTTATCACCTCACAGATCCTCATATCATACAGTACTCGCATCACTACTTACTACTTAAACTTAAAACAACATCAAACATCTTAGAACAGAACATAAAAAAAAACAACTTCTTAAATAAATTCAAACACCTTAAACCTAATAATACAACATTAAAACAAAATGAACAAGTTCTCTTAACCAACTTAAAACACCTTAAATCCAAACTTGCTCTTCTTGTGTCTTTTGTCGTATTTTCTATTCTTTTTCTGCTTATCTTTCTTTTTCTTATCAAAATAGTATTTCTTGTATATCAACATAAATGGTCTATTGTATTCTGATAATTTTTCCCTGGTAATTCCATCTTTAATGCAATCGTCAACCCGTTTTTCCATGTAAAATAATCGTCCAGACCTTTGTCCTACAGGTACATCATCTTTCAGTTCAACCCTCAGCTCCGTAGGCGCTTCCTGTACCTGGACTGGAGGACAAGTTTCTTTACACTTGAGACCTTCCCGCCTTCCTAACGGATTATGCTCCAGCAAAACTTCCTTCTCATCTGTATTACAATTCCTGTTATCTGGCCTCTCACTTTCATCTTTAAATATGGTCACACAATCTTCACTCGACCCACAGCTTGAAAAACACTGGTCTATATTAACCGTCGTCGTAGTCTTCCCTAAAGATTGCACTTGTCCCGTTAGCGTTAGACCACCCTCATTAAATTCTTCGCCACACAATTCTGCCGACATCAGATTAACGTCACTACCTGAGTCAATTAACGCATTTATTTCGCACTTATTCTCTAAATCGTCATCGAAGTTGGCGTCAGTTCCCACATCTTGTCGCCGTCACTGACGTTGATACTCCTGTCAATGTCGTCGGTTTCAACCTTATTTTCGCTAACCGCAGCCTCGCGAATGTTCGGAGTGAAATCGGTCACATACATCGTTCGTCTATCTTCGTGAAAGTTTGATTTTCCGCCTCGCCATCCCCATCCTCGGTCATGGGTCTTTTCACTATTTCCATTCATAGACCGAATGCATTGCGTAGAAATGTGTCCAAACTCATTGCACCTAAAACACTTTTTTTTTTTTGTGGATGGGAAATCATCCAATGACCCCTCCCGCTCTGAGTGGAGCAGAAGGGAGTGTCAGACTCTTACTGACTATAACCCACCCGTGTTCCTTCCTTAGCCCTTTGTGTTCCGGGGTAGCGGTAACCCTTTCGGACAATCCCGCTGGCACCTAAAACACTTAAGACCTTTTTCTTTATTTGGACACTGGGACGATTGATGATCTTTTTCACCACAGCTGTAACACCTCTTAACTCCCGCTCCTTTTTCATAACTCTCAGGCTTCTTGTATCGGCTATGACCACTGTTATCCGTCCTCATCTTCTCTTTGATTGTTTCATAAATCTTTATCTTATCTTTTAGGTCCGAATACGTCGTAACTCCGTACAACAACATTTTATTTACTTCCGAGTCAATTATGCCGTCTATGATGTACTTGATGGCAACATAATCAGGCATCTTGCCACGTTTTCCCATCTCCTTCATGACTAGCATGTAGTCTAGACACCTCTCGTCCTTCTTTTTCTTTCTGGCGGCCATCATCTCGTGGATGGTTTTGCTATCCACTGAATCTGGAAACTCCTCAAGTAAACCAGCTTTTAATTCCTCCCAGCTTTTAAAAGGTTTTTCAGATCTGAGCCACAGCGCAGCAGTTCCGACCAAAGCCCTTCTGGCTACGATCAGAGTTTGTAGTGGCGACCACTGAAAAATTTCAGCATTGTCTTCAATGTCTTGCGCCCATCTTGCTGCAGACTGTGTTTTGTCGCGCCCGTCGAATTTCGACAGCAGTTCCTCTGTACCCAAATATGCCATAGTCTTGGTGGGCACTCTTCAGACAGAACCAAACCCAGTTCCCGTCTTTTCTTACCAGTCTTTCGTCTTTTTTTCTATTGATCGTCAATTTTTTTTCGTCGTCTTTTTTTCTCTGTCAGACCCCTATCTCGGACGAGCCCCCAAATTTGTGGGAATAAAAGGTCTGAGGTCAGAGAAAAGTTAAAATCAATGTACACTTGTTTATTCTTCAATAAACTAGTAAAACTCATCAAAACACATCTTAGTAAAAAAAACACGTCATAACGTCTTTATTCCGTCATTCAAAAGCCAACTGTCATTCTTCTTTTTAAATACCTTCCAAGTCATCATAAGCATACGTCTTTGGCATACATCATCTGTCTCACTTACACCTTAGCATTCAGCTCTTTCACATAATCATGCATTCAACAACGTTCCATTCCTACAGATATACATATACCATCGCGGACTTTTTGGTAGACCTTTTTAAGTTGTACAATACTGTAGTACATTATTTTGATATATCTCGTAGGGTTTTGAGAGTAGTGGTAATGAAATTATGGCTTTACGTGCTTTTCGTGCCTTGGAAAGCATGTAAAGCCGTTGGTCCTGTACCTGTTCCTCCCCGGTCGTGTCGGATTGCCGTCCCATCCGACTATGAAAGTAAAGGAACAGACAGTGCACCTGTGTTTACGCACACACTTGTACACTATAATATCTCCTGCGTATCTGGCTGATCTCCGTTGAGATTGGCCACCGTCACCGAAATCGCTCTGGAGGCTATTAATAAAATTATTTACACAAAATCAAACTCAAACTCAAACGCCCATGAGCAGAGGTCGGAGTAGGTAGATTGATTTAAGGTCGTTGACGTCCAACTTAGAGGATAATATGGATATGCCTCCAAAATACCAGAACTTCATATTTATTGTGATATTTGTTTCGGAATTTTGAAATTAGCACGAATTTGTGTTTAAGGTGAAAAACGTATTAATAATATCAGTCTACGCCGCCAGTGTAAGCTAATGGTGAAAGAAATCAGTATTTCATTTTATACAAAAATACCTTGGAATGGTTACACCGTATTTTGTCCCTTACTGTTGAATTAGAAATGACGCTTGACAGTATGAGACAAAACTTAGACAGGGCCTTTTGTTTCTTTATCTCACGTTCATCTATGTTCACAACGCATTGACCGCACGCAACGACCAATCAGAAGCAAGTATCCTGTATGACTCATTGGGTGTTTGTTAGAACAATGCGCGCGCGCAGTGTTCCAGGTATCTCACTCGCTTACCTCGGTTCGTAGAGTGCGCTCCTAATTCGGTTCTTCCTAATTCGGTAATCCGGTACTTCCCGCACATTATGGATAAAATGGCATGTCCATATTATAATATCTTGACGCAAGTATATAAAATCAATCTACCTACTCCGACCTCTGCCCATGAGTTACTGACAAATTACTGACGACTGAAAGAGAGAAATCGGTGTTTAACTATTCATCTGCTATAATACGTTTATTAGTAAGGGGGTTAGCATTTATTTCAAATAAACCAATTACATGCACTTTTGAATTATCAAGGGGTCAGTCAGTCAGAGAGATGAAGCTAGTTGCTTCAAATAAAGCGCCTGCCTGGATTTGAACCCACGACCTACAACTCGTAAGTTAGGGCCTTTACCACTGCTCAATCAAATCAATTAAAATTTATTAAGAAAACTAAGTAGATAATTATGTACTTATTTTTCTTTTAATGTCAGACAGAATAAAACAGAGCCTAATCTTAAGCACCTGTACAAAACCTATTTAAAACTCAATCCAAAGTATTTAATACAAAAACAAAAAAAAAGTTTGAAAGCTTAACTTGTCTTTAAAGTAAGTTATAGGATTGTTAGTCGAAAACGGCTCTCTTAGGCTGTTAAAAGATAAATTCTATGTGAATTGTATTTCATTGTCTTAAATTGAAATTGTTTTTAAGTTTATTTCGGGTCTTATTGAAGAACGTTTGTGTTTTGAAATGGGCTTAGGTATGTTGTTTTATAATATTTTGCCATCATAACGAAAAAGAGCACAACAATTTTTTTTCCAAAATTGAGTTATATACATACATATTCAGAATCAGAAAAAAAAACGCACATCTGCCAGTTCTTTTATTTTTTTATGAGCAATTGTTAGTTGTGCCCTTTTTTAGGTTTTGTTAATAGCAGTTATGCCCTTTTTATATAGGTACACGTTTTCCTTGCCATGACAAACTACGGTTTATTCGCCGTGTGTGTTTCTGTGCGTGAAAACTGGACGTTCTTCGTGTAGACTAGCGTCTAACTGCTCATAACTGATTCCAGCGCTGTCAGACACGAAGCCAGGCGAGACAGCGTGCTTTTTGGCCATTACCACCAGTGACTTCGAGCTCGCGACTAGTTTACTCTTAAGGTGCATAATGTGATGACCTTTTAAATAGTTGATAGGTCCAGGACCATTCTATTAGTTGTATTAGAACTGAGATATTTTATTGTCACAGCTTGACTTGTACTGAACCGGGCTCTCTAAACTCTGGACTCCTTATTTTTTTATTTAATGATTTTAGACCTTTATTATTTATTCATTTAATAATTTAAGCACACAAATGCACATAGCACATAGGCATTTTCTACCAGTCAACCTTTGGGTGATGCAGAGATAAACAGTGGTAGGTGCAATCATGAAAATTGAGGAATAAATATCTATACATATAATAAAATTATAGAAAAGTGGCGTCTGTATAATGGAAATTTATAAAAAAGTAGCAGGGGTTATTATTATATCGATGCCGAACCCGAAATTGTAATTACATTTTTTTTGTCTGTTTGTCTGTGTGTTTGTGCACGCTAATCTTCGGAACTACTGGACGGATTTGAATGATTTTTTTTTGTTGTATAGGTATTAAGTCTGGGCAACATATAGGCTATAATTTATTTTGGAAAATGGAACACCTGATGCAGAACCGCAACAGACCAGCTAAAGTAAACAAAAATAGTACAATAGCAAAAATTGTTCCACGTGATGAGCATTTTTGCACTTAGGAACGCTGTCAGGAACGCATTCTCTTGACGGTCGAACTGTAAGAACAGATATCAGATACATAAAAAAAACACTCTAATCCCAAGTGTAAAAACCAGAGACAATTATCAAGAATTTTGAATTTACTTAAAAAAACATTCTTTGACAGCTGTCACCCAAAATCTTAAAAGAAAGTCAAAGTCTAATCAGCCAGCATAAAATATAATTTTATTAAGTTCGTCCTTGAAACAAGATAGCTCAGGTAATATTGAAGGTTTTGTTAAAGATAAAAGAGTACTTAAATGTCTAAGTCGCTGTAAAAGCCACTTGTAGAAACGTTTAGTAAAAGTGATGTCTCGGTCGTTTGAGCCACATTATATAGATGTGAGTTTTGCTTAGATGTTTTTGTTTTGAAGTTTCTGCGTAAGGTATTTAGAAGTGCCTGTAGCGGTATCTACAAACGCCACATGCGAACTACGCGTCATACTGACGTCACACAAAATCCTGCATCTCGCAAGCAGAATTTACCGCGTAACTAGCTCAGGGTGAAATTTTGGTTACTACATTTCAAGGTTCCTTTACACCTTTACCGAAAAAAAAAATCTTGCCATAAGTGCAAAAATATCAAGTCCTTGCAGAAAAGTCTTCAAAAGGCTATAAAATCTAATAAACTAATGAGACTACCATAAACCTATCCAACGTGTTTTATTTCAAGCTAGACAGCTCAAAGAGATCTTTACGATTCAATTAAAATGTGACCTTGTGACCTTCAGTGAAATAATGTTTAGCCTTTGAAGTAACCTTGAGCCACGCTTACTATGATGACAGTTCACATTAGTTTTGGAGCTCAGTAACACATTTTAAAGGTAACTTTTATAATAATTAATAGCCTAAATGTTTACCGCAAGGGTTGGATCGAGGTGGCCCTCGAAAAGGATACTTGGAAGGATTAGGGGACGACTTTAGCTCAGCAGTGGGTACCTATAGACTTTTAATTTAAAGAAAAAAAAGCTTTTATTCATATCTTGAAAGGGTACGAGAAACAAAATAAGTAGGTCGCCACTTTCACTTATAGTCTATTCAAATTTGTTTCAAATTGATGTTATTTCAAGACAAACAAATATCAACTTTATTTTAATGGCATTTAAGTTGGTTTCAGAGTGACTAGCATTATTGAGAAAGCATTAAAATATTTGAAGTTCTACCGTAAACTGCACGTTATTGTGTAGGAATTAAAGTTACTTTTCCATAAACTCATACTTGTTTACATTTTTGGCAAATAAGTCGCAAATGCAGATCACATATTATATATATTTTTTAAATATTTTAGTTAAGTAAAAACACGTTTCTTGTGTGGGTTTACTTTTTTATGTTTATTTTCCCACTGCGTGCCAGAGGGTGATTATGATTTTATTTTTGTTTTTATATCAAGTGTCTACCTACTACGGTTTAGATGATAAAGCCCTGTGGCAAGCCGGACAGACAACGGTGCCATTGACAGTCCTTTGGGTACGAAAAACAATGGTTCCATATAGCCATATTTTCGCATAACTCGACAAAACTTATGAAACAGATGATTTGGTTGGTCCCATGGTAATGATTATTCATAATAATGAAAACAACGAACCCTCTTCGGGCTTTCAATTATTTCGAACTTAAATTCAAATAAATCTTATACCTATGTTTATTTATTTATTTATTTAATATTTTCGCACACAAAAAGGTACAAAGGCGGACTTAGTGCCTTAGGCATTCTCATTTCTTATACCTATCAATAGATTGAATAACGAAATCTCCAAACCGCTGGTTGACACTTCTCTTTACCTGCTGGTTGGCACTTCTCGTTACCTGCTGGCTTTTACCTTGGCCAGATGCTAAGTAACGCCATACAACGTGGCAATGCCGCCAGTCACTTAAGTACAGACGCTAGCACATCAAGCTTACCGAAACTGTAAAATTTTCCCAATCAACTTTGAACCTTATATTTTAGCGATAAAGTTGAAAATCTATTAAAGAAATTTGACAGATTGTAGTAGCTTGATGTGCTTTCGTCTGTACATTATCAGTCGACAGCGATGAGAAGGAATTTTTCAACGCTAAACATGGCGTTAGTTAATTAATATTGTAGTTTAAGTTAGATAAGGTTATTATATTTTAATAGATTGGAGGCAATCTGAAGGCATATTCTCGTAATTCAAATCATTCAAAATCTAATCGCAGTCTCATCTCGGTGACAAACAAGTGTCAAAAACTTGTCAAAAATGTAGGGAAATTATAGATATTTGTGCTTAAATTTATATGTAATCGGGTATATATTATATTTATAGTTTTTATGCGTATCTACTTTTTTAAATATCTAATCCTCAATTTTCATAATTGCACCTACTAGTATTTGTGCATCACCCAAAGGTTGACTGGTAGAAAATGCCTATGGCATTAAGTCCGCCCCTGTACATTTATATGCTTGACGTATCAAATAAATATATATTTTTGATAGATTGAGACTGAGATCATGCTGTGAACGTTCCTTAAATTACGAAAATTGTCCCTCTGTTATAATATATATATAATAGCAGGTAGGTATATTTAGCTATCAAATCTTCAAAGTGGTTTCAAGACTATAATTACTATCTAAACAATAATAATCTTGTTGTTAAGTTTGCGTAGGTAGGCGCACAATATTATTTTAATCAAAAGTTTTCCATTCATGTTCTTGCAGTTACGTATGATATAAACAGAAGTTACACTCAAATCAACATTCGAAACTTTTGAAAAGCAAAAATAAAATTGCTGAAGTTGGTATAAGCTGCAATCGATTGATCAGTACCCTATTACGTAACTTGGAATGATTTTGAAGGATATTGCTGATGCATCCTACTAATATTATAAATGCGAAAGTTTGTGAGGATGGATGGGTGGATGTTTGTTACTCTTTCACGCAAAAACTACTGAACAGATTTTGATGAAACTTTACAATAATATAGCTTATACATCAGAATAAAACATAGGATACTTTTTATCCCGATATTCCCACAGGATCGAAACTTACGCGGGTGAAACCGCGGGGCGCAGCTAGTTGCTTCATATAAATGTTTTGTTATTTTTTGTTTAGCCTATACTGTCGCATAGAAAGAAGAAAAAATCAACATCTTTTTAATAAAATAAGTGATAGACATAATTTTAATACTAGAAATAAAGATAAATTAGATCAACCTTTTTTCAGGTTATCTAAAGTGCAAACATCTTTTATGGGGTACTGTGTTAAATGCTACAACAAAATACCTTTTGATATATTACAATTAAATGAAAGAAAATTTAAAACTCATATAAAAAGTACACTTTGTAAACAAGGATATTACAAATTGGAGGATTATATCCAAGATAACAATGTTTGGAAACATGCTGGTCCTGCTCCATAGGACAATCTAGAGTCTAGACAAAATCAAACTGGTTGCTAATTTAATTTATACATACACATTTTTTTTTTTTTTTTACATTGTTTTTTACATTCTTTGACAAATGTAACTCACACACTTTTTAAAATACTAGTAAAATTTTTCAATCTTTGTAAATATGTGGACACCATGTATCTATCACATAATTGATTTACCAGTCTGTTATATTTTTAATTCTTTTACCATTTTTGGTAGACTAAATTTTATTTTAGGTGCATCGTCTTCACATATAATTATATAAACAATGTATACAAAAACTTGTAAAACATTTTAAAAGAGTAACGGTGGAGTTTCTTGCCCATTCTTCTCCACACGAAAACTACATTTTGGAATGGGCGACTAGAATCAATTCTATTTTTTCATTTTAAATTTTGACGTTCAAAAGTGCCTTATAAGTGCCTATTTGAAATAAATGATTTGACTTTTTTTTTGCATAGCTGGGAAAAGGCCTCCCGACAGCAAACAGCTGTCGGAAGAATAGTGGTTGTCTATTTGATTTAAACTGACAAAATTTTCGGGTTTTGGACTCGTGAACAGCGTTTATAAGACTCCTACGATAACATTGATTGATGTTCGATACGGTACGGAAGCGTATCGAGTAGTTGTGAATAGCTATGCAGGAACTCTTTTCCCGTACCATCTCGAACCAGCCCTCGCGGTGCGCGTCCAGAAGGCCAATTCTCGTAATCTCATTCTCAAAATGTAGGGGAATTAAAGGTATTTTTGACAGATTGAGACTGAGATCAGACTGTGAACGTTCTTAAAATTACGAGAATTGCCCCTCAGGTCATCTCGCCACCACTGCGTAACACATTATCAATCGGAATCGGTTTCATTTTGACACTTCAACAATATTAATTGCGTTATTTACGTGTTGAGCAGACAAATTTGTCGAACTTATGAAGCAATGGATTAGCAATTTGCTTCAAAATGATTCAGATTCCGATTGATAGCATGTTACGCAATTAGGGTGCTGATTTTGAGCCTCTGAGAAGATCCTATGCTTGACAAAACATTGGGATTAGCTAATATGTAAGTTTTATCTATACTTATAATAAATCTGTAGAGAGGTCAATTCTGTACATGAAATATATTTCCAAAATAACTATCAGCGGGTGATTAGTGATCGATACTGACGCCAAAAATGCAATCAGTAAAATTTTTGTCTGTCTGTCTATCTGTCTGTATGTTCGTTATAGAAACAAAAGCCACTCGACGGATTTCAACAAAACTTGGTACAATTGTTCTTCATACTCCTGGGCAGGTTATAGTATACTTTTCATCACGCTACGATCAATAGGAGCAGAGCAGTGAAGGGAAATGTTGGGAAAACAGGATTTCTTTTTAGGTGAAGTAGTAATAGGTTAGTATTACGTGAAGTAGTAATAGGTTAGTAGTAGTTAGTTAGTTAGTTAGTAGTAGGTAAGTTTTGGTTAATTTATGTTCAGTTTTTTTTAATATTAAGTAGGTAAAAGCGTAGGTCCTTTTATTAATTATAGGTATAGGTATTATTAATTATAGTAGTTATAGGTATTTAGTTTTAAGTGAAGTAGGTTATTATATATTATTTTACATATTAGACATAGTTATATATTTTTAGTTATTCAAGCCCCAAGCGGACGCCGGCGTCCGCCCGCTATTGTCTTGAAAAACGCGTTGAATGAGAAATACGCGTTCTCAAGAATCGGCAGAAGAAAGAGCACATCGGTTAAACTCTATGAGAGTTAGTGCCTCAATTTCCGGAAGTCATTATTCCACGCGGACGAAGTCGCTGGCAAAAGCTAGTATTTTATATAAGTAGGTATACATAAACCTTCCGGAATTATTCTTTAAGCTGATTGTCCACCGCCAGCTAAACTAAATTAGTTTCGTTTAGCTCGCATAGTTGAGCCAGTTTTCCATACATGTGCGTACTATGCCACACAATGATATTTTAAAGGAAAGATATTCTACGTTCATACTGAGCGACGTTTTGTGTTGTTGGGATAGTGGTTTTCAACTACGACTGCGACAGATAATACGGAACGTATGACATAGAAAGAGATCTGTAGTGTGTTGCGCTTGAAGTATGTCGACTAAACGAAATTACGACAATTGTCTGAATTTGACTGCAACAATTTGCGCGCGCTAGTGCCCTATCTACCTCTTTATTGTATATAATATCATTGATGCCACACGTATGAAAAACTAGCTCAACTATGCGAGCTAAACTAAACTAACTTAGTTTAGCTGGCGGTGGACGATCGGCCTTATACAATGTCACGATGGGGAAAACCAAATCGAGATCTGTTGCGTAGTTTAGAAGAGCCACGTAGTCACACAGACGAACTCGAATAGCGACTTTATAATATTTAATTTAGCAAGTACGCACCGACCACCGCCTGGTAAGACCCAGTAAATCCTACTATCCTACTAATATTATAAATGCGAAAGTTTGTGAGGATGGATGGATGTTTGTTACTCTTTCACGCAAAAACTACTAAACGGATTTGGATGGGGTTTGACACACATATAGTTTATAACCAAGATTAACACAAAGAATACTTTTTATCTCGATATTCCCACGGGATCGAAACTTACGCGGATGAAACCGCGGGGCGCAGCTAGTATCTCATAATAACATGTCTGAGTTGGTACACACGGCTACACATCAAGCTATACATTTCCAGTTTTAGCCGACCTCCCCCTTTTATACGTTTTCCGTATGATCAGAAGTCAGCTTATACTGGTTATGTATAGCTTGATGTGTAGCCCTGCGTACACCACACACATAATATATTATGGTTCAAATTGGAACATAGCTTGGCGGCACAATTTCCACTGGTCCTCTTCGGGACCCTTTAGAAGTGCGACTTCTCAACGTTTAGCAGCACGTGTATAATTATTATCTTAAATATATACAGGATGGTCACAAAGTCGTGAATCAAACGAAATAGGTAGATAAAGGAGGTCATTTCCAACGCTTTAATAATTTTCGGTAACGCTCCAAAATGTTTGGAAAAAAATTAATTGCTCTTGAAATTTGGTACACAGAGCCGCAATAAAACTTTTGTAGTGCTGATAAATTATCTAATAATAATATAACACCGTTTGATTTATTGCTTTATATCACATTCATTTTTTAAATTAGTCTAATTGTAAAAGAACTCGGTTTACAAAAACATTCATAACTTTTAGGGTAATTGAATTATGGCCATGCTGTAAAAAGATGTTTTGTTGAAAATGACGTCCTTTATCTCCATATTTTGTTTGATCCATGACTCTTTGACCACCCTGTATAAACGGGTAGTTAGGGGTGGCAGTGTCGATTGCAAACTCTTTGATCTACGTAGATTCAGTTAGAGTGACGGTTTAAATTAGGGTGCCTTTCGAGCTCCGCTTGACTAAGAAATAATGAAGTCAAAGTTTTATAACGATCTCTCGGTTTCATTACTGTTTTTAACCGGTTTCAAAAAGGATATATGCGTAGGATTTTTTTTCAAGATTAGGTATTTCTGTAGATGTATACCATTTCATACCTTACACACTCAGCAGTGTAACGTATATTATGGTACCTTTTCCTTTGATTCTGTATGTTTATTTTGAACGTCTTAGGAATAAAGTTTTGTATAGGTTGCAGTTTTAAAAGTTAAGCTTCAAGTAAATTTATAGAGAAGCATACGCATACGATTGCAAATAGTTCTATAGCACACTTGAAAGTTTTTACTACATAATGACTTAACTATATAAATACGAAATATCTGGGGCTTTGAAACTTTATGTCTTATCTTACACCTTAGTATTGAATGGAGTCCGGACATTTTTCTATGGAAGCTGGCATATCCACCCGCCGCCATTTTGTTCTTTTTTTTTCAACGTTTCCGCGCACGATGAAAGTAGTATGACATCTATATGTAGGGGACACTTATACAAACAAAAAATGACGATATATATTATATTATCCTAAATTGTAACGTTTCAGATATATTTGAAGGTAAAATCGACATATTATGAGAACTAGTGACACTTTAGGTTACCATAGAACTAAAATCATCATACGCGGAAGCTTTTAAAAAAAATCAAAATGGCGGCGTATCGGATAAGCCACAAAGTTTCTAACGCCTTTCTTTGCAACTATACCTACATATAACAATAGGATGCCAGAATATAACTTTGAAAAGGAGGCAATTAGAAAATAACGATCCCACATAAAACATTTGTCGAATAAAATAATTGTACCTACGTGAAAAACATTTAATATGTTACCAACTTCCAAAAAAAAAGAACATTTATCATTTATCTCACTGCATCCTCAGTGCACTGCCGGTGACCACAGATGCTGCAGTGGCAAACCGAATTTCGTAAACCACGAAAATTGTTTTAATTTCATTTATAAATTCCACTGCCGAATTGCGGACAGACCTTATCTAACTTATAACATTTCATCATCACTGCTCTCAAAACTGTGAAGGAAAACATTATGAGGAAACCACCATGTTCAAGGCCAAAAAATCAAAGACATGTGACATCTACCAACCCGCACTGGGCTAGCGTGGTGCAGTGGGAGCAGTGGTGGCTAAATTTATTTATTTATTTAATACTTCAAGCACATAAATGTACAGAGGCGGGCTTAATGCCATAGACATTTTCTATCAGTCAACCTTTGGGTGATGCAGAGACAAACAGTAGTAGGTGCAATCATTAAAATTGAGGAATAAATATTTTAAATACCTATAAAAATACACATAAACCTATTAAAATTACGAATATAATATATACCTAATTACATATATATATAAGCACAAATAAATATACATAAATACATGAATATAAAAAACGGCTAACGAATTTCAGGTCGTAGCTTCGAACCCAAGCACGGACTTATTTCGTGTAAATTATTTCATCACCGCTGTTCTCAAAATGGAGACGGAAAACATCGTGAGGAAACTGGCATGTCCTAAAACCAAAAATTCGAAGACACGCGACATTCACCAACCCGCACTGGGTCCACGTGGTGAATTATGGCCCACTTTCTCTCACAGAGAGGAAGCCATTTTCCCAGCAGTGGTAACATTATAGGCTGATAATGTGAAGAACATATCCAGTCGATTCGCTTTGTATTATAATTACATATTATTTTGTATTTGTACGGGTTGTAATATATTAGCTTCGCTTTCCTTAATACATGACTATTTATGTATATACAAATCAACTAATACAGGGATGTTAAACTCATGGCGTGACCAGAATACGTGGGATAATATTGAGCTCCATAATTATAAATGAGATGTGTAAAAATGTCTCAGATGTTGATAAATCAAAAAATCCAAGGGCAAGTCGACTCACTCGCGAACTAAAGGCTTCGTATCGTCAGAACTATAATATATAATTTAGTTAGATAGCATAATCTGCCTATAATGTTCCCACGGCTGGAACACACACAGGAGTCCCCTCGATGAGAGGCCTGGATGATGGCCTTAATCACGGGCCCCTTAATACGAGTTGGTAGATGTCACATGTCTTCGATTTTTTTTTTTTTAAGAAGAAAAAAAAGAAGAAAAAGTATTTATTGCGACTCGCACAGGAGGATCACAAACTAAATTAAACACAGTCTAAACTAAATTACCAAAATAAAAACTAAAAAAAGTAACAAAAAGAAAAATGAAACAAAAAGTCCTATACGAGGCCAAAAGGCTCCTATCTCAGCATGATGCTGCGATATTTAAAAATAAATATCGCAGCGCTGGTATTCTGATAGGGCCCGCTGTGATGTCACGGGCAGTTACGGAAATAAAAATAATAATAAAAGAAATAAAAATAATAAATAAATAATTACGTAAAATATTATCAAATAAAATATATCCGCGCCAGATGTAACCTCATTACTTGTCTATGCTTTGAGTTTCATAAAGATTTTAGGACATGCCAGTTTCTTCACGATGTTTTCCTTCACAATTTTGAGAGCAGTGGTGATGAAATAATTCACACAAACTAAAGAACCTGTCTAGGTTCGAACCTAAATCTTTGATAATAATAATAATATATTTTATTTAATTTGACAACATTGGTCCACTAGTTAGTATAAAGCAAACTTATCAAGTAAGTGTTAGTATTTATTAACTAAGTACGTGTATTTTTCACCCCTGCCACACCAGCAACCGAACAAAGTGTTTTACTAAGGGTGCATCGTGCTGTTCAGCTAGGGTTTTCAAAATACTGTTGCGGCTAGCCCTCATTCTGCCTACTAGGACTTTAAGTCGTAAGTCGCGGCCATTTCTACTGGGTCACTATTGCACCTTTAAATACATACATACATAGATGTTTTTTTTTTTGCGAACAAAGTTTTTTACAACTAGAATATAGGTGCTGTAATTACCTATTTTTTTATATTTAGCACTGATGATATAATCATGCAACTAGCTTGTAAAGGCCACATTATACATGTTTAATTTACTGTAGATTAATTAAATGTTTACAGCCCCTGCCTTACATAACAAAGACGCAATAACGCACCACTTGCCGATACAAACAGTAGGGAAGCAAATAATAATTATAATGATAGACGTTTCACGAACAGCGTTTAATTAAAGCCTTGGGGTACGAACCTCTGCCAAACAATATTAGTTCTAAATTTTGTGTAAAACTTCAATTTAATTTCTTATAAAAAACGGCTATATGTGAAAGGGAAAAGTATGTGTGAAGGGTTTGATGCCGCCTTATTAAATTTAAAACAATACATATTTAAAATAACTTTATTTGTTTTTTAAATATTTTAAACTTTATTTTTTACTACCAGCGCCTCAAAATAAAAAGTATTTTATGTGTTAATCCAGGTTATAAACTATCTGTGTGCCAAATTTCATCCAAATCTGTTCAGTAGTCTTTGCGTGAAGAAGTAACAAACATACACACATACTCACAAACTTTTGCCTTTATAATATTATTGTGATAATGGCCCCGATTCTGTTGTTCACAAACTAAACTAAATTTAAGTTCAGTGCATCTTTTTCTTTTTATTTCATTAAAAAAAGGACAGAAGATAAATATTAGTATAATCCTGTCAAATTAAAATACTCCATAGAGGTGATAAAAAATTGGCTATTATAAATACGTCAATTTACGTCAGGTGCTGCCTAATTTGACAGGACTAAAATAATATTTATCTTCTGTCCTTTTCTTAATGAAATGCAAAGAAAAAGATGCACTGAACTTAAATTTAGTTTAGTTTGTGAACAAGGGAATCGGCGCCAATGTGGTTGGTGTGATTTGTTTATGTGAAAAGGGCTTTGAAGATCTATGGCACACCTAATTACCTACTGTCGCGCCATTTTGAAAATGGCGGCCACGCATGAGACTATAGATAGTGCAATCCACGAAGACGCGCCCCACTCTTCTTCCGAATCGTTAGTATTTATTGCTAGTTAATTCCATTAGTGTTTTAGTTTTTTCGATACACTCTAATTACCCACTAATAATAATTCGTGTGTAATTACAAAACTAAAACACTAGCGGAATGTTGCACACTTCTGCTGTAAGCATTAGGAAAAAGAGTGGGGCGCGTCTTCGTGGATTGCACTATCTATATAAAATCGATAGCTGTCATCAATGCAAACAGAGAATAAGAAGAGAATAATAAGAACAAACTCCATAAAGTGTCACGTTTCCGAGATATTAACGTTCAAAGTTGATGATTGTGTTACGTGATCAACTTTGAACGTTCATATCTCGGAAACGTGTCACTTTACGTGGTTTGCGTGTCTATAAGCATGCATTTGTTTTACTTATAGGTACAATCGAGGTAGGTACAATAGAGGTAGCTAAAACGCAACCGCATCATAACTGCATAGTATCTCAATGAGGCAGGCATCTTTGGCATCTAATTACCCCTAGGTTCGATCCATAGTTTTGATAGGTCGGGCGAAGTGTTTCTTGGTTTTGCATTATAATGTTGGTCTACTTGTTTTCATCTTTCCCTAGCAACTAAATTTCTTTGCCTTCGGGAAATACAGGCTCGATGTTACGTTCGTAACTGAAACCACGTATTCTACGTTAAGAATTTCAAACATACACAATTAAAATAATTAATAACAATTTACATTCTAGACGTGGGACCGTTTTTTTTGTTTGAGTATTTAAGAGGCAATGCGGACGGAGAGACTTTTGAAAAAGCGTAATTAAAATATCATAAGTCTATTTCCTCCTCCAATATTGGACCAATTCAAAAAATATTTCATAAACGGAATAAGAAGGATATTATATACTGTGTACCTATGTTTTTCTTTTTTTATTAATAGTTGTCAAATTTTTACACTAGGCCTCTGTCAACAGCGGCAATTTAGAACACTTTTTGAGGGTTCTTGTGTTTATAAAAATAATGTATCATCAAAAAGGAAAAATAGGGACACAAGTACATAGTTAATATTTATGATTCTGTAAAAAATCATTGCATTAACCAGAAAAAAAACAGGCGAGAGCGTTTCTATGGAGAAAAAACCACCCGCATTTCCTCTTAACAACATTAAACTTAATTTATGATTATTTGAGAATAATACACCATAAAGTTTGTGTTGAATTGTTGACACCATCGCCCCGCGCGTGCTTAATGAATTATCAAGGCTGGTTTCATCATCAGCTTATAGCAGTGCACTGCTGGATATAGGCGTCTCCTATGGCACGCCATTCAAATCGATTTTCGGCAACTCTCATACAGCTACCAGCCATCCTGCGAAGATCGTCGCTCCACTGCCTGAGGGCGTCCCACCTTACGTTTACAGATTCGCGGTCTCCACTCAAGAACACAAGGGTGGTTTATTTCGTGCCTATTTTTAAGAGCCTATACTACCTCAGCTAAAATTCACTCTTTATCTCGCTCACACGATACTGCTCGCGAACTGAGTGAGAGCGAGACAGAGTGCGGTGCTAGGCGGCAGACAGCGCCAATAGTTTAGGTATTTGCTTTTTACGGTGAAAATAATGGTAATTCAAAAAAAAAATAACATAAGACCTGCTTTATAGTTAGTTCAGTTAGTATACAAAGTTTCATGATCTAATTTGAAGTATTTTTTTAATACCTGCGGTTTATTGTTCGGTTTGGAGGTAACTTTGGATTTTTTTTTTCTATCGAGAAAATTTTACGGAATCGTGTTTTATAATATAAAGACCTAACATTAATCCTCAACTTTACAATATATTTATTTCAAAATTAATGCTGCAGTATTTTCAACATAACGGAGGATCATGCTTATGCCATTTGAGGTAGTATAGGCCCTTAAGCAATTTATTTTGAATGAAAAATTCAGGTCAATTTATTATTCTATTATTTTAACAGACTGATAACAACTTATAATAACCGCTGTTAATGCGATAACCTAATCACCACTTTATATGAAAAAATCCCACTTTAGCAACGTATTTTCGTTTAGCTAAACTTTTTCACACTAATTGCGTCAGATGGCTTCCATTACTCACTTGCTAAATAAAGTAGCGAAACATTCTTTGTAGCAAGTATGTTATTAGAAGACTGTCAGCTCTTCGCCTTAGGGCAAACAAATAACACTCTTACATAAGAATGTGTTATGAATAGCTGGAGGGCTTGCAGAGTTAGAATAATAGTAACTAGCAATACAATACTTATTAGGTACTAAAGATAGCGAGAAATATTAATTTAGTTGCATGCTTGAAGGGTCTCTAAAGTTCACAGCAGCGCACAATGTAAGTCGCGCACGCAAAACGTTGCTCTTATGGAAGCATTCAGCGGTACAGGGTGTTGTGAGGGTAATTAGTATCTAGAGTTAACATTTTAAACTTATTTTCGTGAAAAATGCTTGGAAACTTGACCCTTTTTTTTTGGGGGGGGAACTACATAAGGCACCCGACTTCTGGGGAGGGAGGTCGAGGAGTGTGAGATTTTCACCTCACTAAAACCACCCCGGTGGTCACCACCAGCACATAGAGGTGGCTCCAGTTCCTCTTAAAAGACCAATTCTGGAACCCTCCCGTGCAACGCCTATAAGGCACATCCCTAGGGAGACTGTAAAGGGGCCTCCCCTGAGCCTCGCTATGCACGGCAGCATGAGACCACTGTGACACCGTCTTCCCTGGGATCACTTGGTGGGCAGACAGAGTCCCCACTCTATGCGCCCGTGACCCCTGTAGACCTACTGAGTATATGCGTAACACACTATCAGTATCAAGGGTTTACATTTTGATAGTTCAACAACATTCATTGCGTTATTTATGTTGTTGAGTGGACACATTTTTCGAACTTATAAAGCAATGGATTAGCAATATCCTTGAAAATGTTTCAGATCGTTTTTGATAGAAATGTCACGCAATTAGGGTGCTGCAATATCTCCGTAACAAGAAGGCACAGACGCCAGCACATCAAGCTACCCGAAACTGTCAAATTTTCTCAATAAATTTTGAACCTTATGCTATAGCGATAAAGTTGAAAATCTATTAAAGAAATTTGATAGATTGTAGTAGCTTGATGTGCTGGCGTCAGCACATCCACATTTCACCAGTTATGTTTGTGTCCCTTATAACACAAATACAAATACACCTAGATAACGCAAGAGCAACTACTTCGCGTGCCCAGCTTACGTACAAAAATCGTAAGCGCTTCTTTCGCGCTCAGTCCTGTCTATCGATTCTGTGAAAATCTCACCGTGATAACATAGGTGAAGTGAGCGTGAAGTGAACTATCAATGGAGGCAATCCCTAACATCAGGTGGAATGACAGCTCACTTCACCTTAGTTTTCACGGTGAGATTTTTACAGAATAGCACTGCTGAGTACTGCTGGCTGGGTGAGTGTGAGCGCTGGTGCTAGGCCCCGGGGGTGAGGCGAGACGGGTCCCACACGCGGCGGCGTCTTTGAATCGATTTAATTTTACCATCACTAAATAGTGCTTGTGACGTCATAGTAGGTAGTCAAAAAATGGCACGCTTGGTCTTCATAAAGATCGTGATACTTGCGCTATCTAGGTCTAAATACATATATATCTGTGGTAAAACCCAATATCACTTTGCCTGACCCGGGAATCGAACCCCGGGACAGGTAGCGCATGCAACCACTAAACTAGCGAGGCAGTTAATTAACGTCATCATGTTTATTTACTTTAGCTAGTACACTGTTCCTTACATACCAAAACAAACACATTCAACAATGACAAAACAAACCAACTCACTAAAACCGACCCCTTAACCAAACTACCCGAAAACACCACGAAATATATGAAAATGATCCCTCTACCTAATTGAATCGTTTCCCCCATAAATCTGCAGCTAACCGGGCACAGTTTAATAAAGCCTCAGTTTTAGAAGATTCCCTATATATTGAGTTTTATCGTGGTCTAACAAACGGGTGGATTACTATAGATTTCTCAAACTGATTTACCGTTCGCTCGGTTTGACTTCAGGATGCCCGATGATACTTTATGATAGTTCGCCTGATAACTTTGGTGTCGATAGAATAGATTTATGGGTACTGGGTAGCTCTGGTTTGTGTATCTTTTGTTTCTGAACCGTAATTAGTGTTTGTTTGTACATGATAGCGTCTTGAAAGGGGGAAGTTTTGGTTTGTTTGAAGTTGAAAGTTGACTGGGTATAAGTGGGTAAAGCTGAGTTGTTGAATAAGTGACTTACAAGGCAAAGATGTTTGATCAACACATGTTTAAGGGGCTATGATTATCTGATTGAGGAACTAAGCTCGTGTCCTAATTAAAGGCGACTAGCGTGTCGCGCGAATAAGCGATTACGCGATTGATTCATTTCATCTGCCTAGCCTTTTCCCAACTATGTTGGGGTCGGCTTCCAGTCTAACTGGATGCAGCTGAATACCAGTATTTTACATGGAGCGACTGCCTATCTGACCTCCACAACCCAGTTACTGGGTAATACGATACCCCTTGGTAAGACTGGTTGTCTGACCTTCGGGCTTCTGACTACCCGTAACGACTGTCAAAGATTCACGAATGACAGCCGGGAGCAATGGCTTAACGTGCTTTCCAAGGCACGGAGGGGTCCTCGGTATGTAAAGATGGTCATCCATCCACAAACCAACCGTGGCACGCGTAGCTTAACCTGATCGATCGTCATGTGCGGCTGTTATTGTTTAGCCACAGGCCCCTCTGATCACGCGATTGATTCATTTATTTGCTTGAAATATGGTATTTTGCAGATTTTATAACACATACACAATAGTTCTCCATATTCCGCCTACAAAATTCGGCATGAAAATGTTTTCACAATAATAATAATTCTAATTTAATCAATTTAAACTAAATTATTAAATTCCTTAGTCAACAAAAAAATGTACTAAATCAAGCATTGTCTACATATCAAATTACAAATGTCATAGAAAAATAATTAAATTAAAATTTTTCTAAATATTAACTTTCAAATGACGACCAGAGAAATTAAGTTACAAATGATAATAGCATAAAATAAAAATGTCAAATTTAATTTTCATGTCGTGCGACTTTACCATGCCTTTGAAATGAGCTGGTTCGCAGTTCTCTATTAATATTCGGTATATTATTAACTACACACATCAAAAGTGTCTAGGGATCAACATATATTTTTGCAATAACTTTTCTCCTGATTGATATTAATTAAAATTTTCTTTAAGGATTCATCAAATAAAGTGTTTTCGTTTGTCACAGTAACGATAAACCAAGTCACCTTTGCATTAATAAAGAAATTTGCCATTTTCCTAATAAAGGGATTTTTGACATTTGAACCACTAACACAAAAGTTCGAAAAAAAGACTGAAATAACAGTTTTCTCTAAAATTTTATTGGGTAACTTAAACAATTAATAATCCGTGTTTCTACCGCGAACACTAACAACACAAGAACATCGGTTTGGCATACTCAAAATGAGTTCATCCAAATCACGCTGTGGAATGGCCGCCCATGTTCGTTGCAACAACAAAAAAAGGTCTTCTTGCGACTGGATACCCTCCATATTCGGCAGAGCTCTTCTCTGTAGCATATCCCATGCATGCTCAATCGGGTTCAAGTCTGGCGACTGAGCAGGCCAGGGCAGGACATTGATGTTAGCTGCGGCGAGAGTCTGTCTTACAACTCTTGCGGTGTGCGGTCGTGCATTATCATGCATTAACTGAAATAAGGGACCGATTTGCACTTGTAGAGGAACGATGACGTCTGATACAATCGTCTCAGCATAAATTTGAGCGTTGAGGTTGCCTCTGATCCAAATCAACTCAGTTCTTCCGCCGATCCAAATACCCGCCCATACCATGATGGTTCCACCACTATAAGGATGGACTTCCTGGCAGGATTTTAATCGCTGTTGGCGTCCAGGGGTTCTCCAGTGTCGTATACGTCTTGTATCCGGTCTCATACCAAAACGAGACTCATCAGAAAAGCACACGAAACGCCATTGTTCTTCTGCCCAATTTCTGTGTTCAAGAGCCCATTGATATCGAATCCTACGATTGTGCATTGCTATAGGTGGTACCCGTAGCGGTCTTCGGGAATGAAGGTTCACTTCATGCAAGCGGTTTCTGACTGTTTGGTCGCTAATTAAGTTCCCTGAAGAGTGATGAAGCCTCACGGCTAACATCATGGCGGTTATTGTTGGAGCTCTTCGAGTTAAGATTTGAATGTATCGGTCTTGTCTCCGTGTGGTGCAGCGATACCGTCCTCCATGGCGCTCAGCCACGGTACCAGTGCTTCGGTAACGTGTCCAAAGTCGACTGATAACACTCTGACTTGTATTCAGAGCTAAAGCCACAGTACGTTGCCGGGAACCAGCTTCTATCATTCCCACGGCTCTGAGCATTTCTTCCCTGCTTAAATGACGTCGCCGCTCCATAATAACGTTGGTTTTAATCAGTAGTAGGGAAACAGTAGCACTAATAATGTCTTCAATGCGTTGTATGTTTTTATAGGGAAAATATTGACAGCTGATTTTCATCTTTTACTCGAATTTGATTCACAGTTCCTGATTCAAATTATGAAATGCACCAAAAAGGATCCATATAAATTTATAAAATCATAAATTTATTACAAAGCCACATCTCAATCTCAAGAAATCCGCATAAAAATGCTTGATCCCTAGACACTTTTGATGTGTGTATCTGTAATGACATTCGACTAGTGATTTTATGGCAGTACGCTGTTCTACATCTTGGCATTGCAAATTCTGTTGGATGCCTTGAGATTTTGCCCACCTTATAAACATTGATAGATTGTATAATTATGATGTGAAAATGCGACTTCATTGAACGAGCGAGGTTATATTCATATATAAGAGCGTGACTGTCGCGAACTCACGCGATTTTCGCTTTCGGTTAGGACACAGCCTTAACCTATGATGGAATCAAAATTATAAGCAAAGGTAAACACAATCAATAAATAATAAAAATGGACATTATTGGTATAACGTTGGTTATACAGGAAAAAAACAGAATATGAAACTGGTTAAAACCCATCAACGTCCACGATTCACGAATAAAAGTCGAAAAATACATTTCCTCACACAAATTTATTTTTCATTTCCCTTTTCCGACTTCCTCGTACGAAAAATAATCCTTCAACCAATTCCGCGAACTCTTTTTTAAAGATGAAGCTCCCTCCAAAATAACTTAAACTTAAGGTGAGCGAATAATTCCACCGTCAAATTAAGACAACGCTAAAATTTTAATTAGTTTCCGAACGGGGGTGCGTTCCAAGGCTTTTTTTATCTAACAAAAGCCCAAATTAGTAAGCAAGAGAGGTACAGAGGAAATTACATAAATTTCTATCGTGGAGTTGGGAACTTAGAAGCAAGTTCACTTCGCTCCTCGCTTTGGGCACAAAGTAGATACTTAAAGAAGGTAGGCTCCATAAAACGAACGAAAATGCATACACACATAGTGCTCATATACACGAGAGGCACATTACTAATGCCAGAGGCAATTACAACTTCATCTGTCAGGCAAGATGCACCTCAAAATTCCCCATTGTTTTTCAATTTTAATGTATTTATTTTGAAACATTCAAGAAAACTTAAAAAATTCACAAAGAATGTGCACAATATGGACGGAGTGATGGGGTTATGGAGAAATGTCTTGACGCTGCGTGAGTTTGCGTGATCCATCGCCGCTATGTCCACAGCGCACAGGGTGGATGAAAAGCACCACATGAAATAATTTTTTGCTCCATTGGTGTAATTGCTGTATGGCGTTTTAGTGTGAGGATAAATAAATAACTGCAACTGTCGACACTCGTTGGCGGCAACCATCAACTGCGATGACGGAAGCTGCCGAAGCGTCGACTGCAAGGCACCGCTCGGATATTTGAGTACGTCCTCAAATACACGAGCAGCACGCTGTCAACGGCAGAGGCAGACTGCAACCATCGACACTCGTTGGCAGCAGTCGGTGATTCGTCGGCAGTAGTTGACGACGCGTCGACGGTGACGTACGGTTCGGCAATCGAGTACGTGCTTAATTACACGAGCGTTTAAGTTGACGTGTCTACAGCTGCCGCCGATGAGTGTTGATGGCTTTTTTTTTTGAAGATGGGAAATCATCAAATGATCCCTCCCGCTCTGGGTGGAGCAGAAGGGAGTGTCAGACTCTTACTGACTAAAACCCACCCGTGTTCCTTCCTTTGCCCTTTATGTTCCAGGGTAGCGGTAACCCTTTCGGACAATCCCGCTCCCCCGGCAGACTTCGGCTGCAATTGCCTCTACCCGCTGCACACAAGGTGCCGCTCATGTATCCTACTAATATTTTATCCTACTTCCTACTTGTACTAATATTATAAATGCGAAAGTTTGTGAGGATGGATGGATGTTTGTTACTCTTTCACGCAAAAACTACTGAACGGATTTTGATGAAACTTTACAGTAATATAGCTTATACATTAGAATAACTCATAGGATACTTTTTATCCCGATATTCCCACGGGATCGAAACTTACGGGGGTGAAACCGCGGGGCGCAGCTAGTATGAGCATAAAGGGCTAACGTACACTGAGTGTCGCACTCTCGACAGGCATTTGTTTGAGATCGCCGTACGCACGCGTTTATGTGTGCGAGCGCTTCATTTCACCCGTTTTGCGGAGCCGGCCTTCTGTATTATATTACATGCTTCCAGGCAGGTGAAGAGATTGAACTCTAACATTTTTTTCTTTTCCACCTTGTTCACAAGATTTGTTATTTGCAACTGATGAGGTTTTGAGTTAACAAACTCGAATGGGATTTCAGATTATCTAGAAATTGGATCTTTTGATTGTCTATTTTCGTGTTCTTTAAGTTGTTATGTCGTTGAGTTGAGTAGGTTTTTTGTAGCTTCTTAAAAATGTTGAAGGAAATTAACACGTTAGTATAAATTATATCGGACTAACTTCTGCCCGCGATTTTGTCCGCGTGAAATTTCTTGCTCCTAAAATCTACCCCGACGCATCACACACCTGCCCGTGCTATTACTTCGTTCTCGCTTAGTTTTTTCAGATTTTTTTTTCTTTTTGCTCGGCTCTTAAGGGTTCTAACGTGAGCCTTCCTCAAAAATTAGATTACATAATGCAAATTTTTTTTTCGAATCCGACTGGTTGGTCCAGAAATTAACGCGTTCAATCAAACAAACTTTTCAGCTTTATTATTAGTATAGTTAAGACAAAAACGTTATCAAGTAGTTTAAGAACGTTATGTCCCACGTACACAGTTAATTTTACTGCTTCACTATCAGCACATCTGTTCATTATTTAGGTATTAGTACAACCCAGTATTCAGCAACGCTATAATACCATTTGCTGCCGCAGTCATTAAAATCTAGCTATCATAAAACTCTGGTAAAAAAACAAACCACTTAAAACTTCCAAACAATGAACTACCATACAATTATTTACACATCTACGTTAAGGCTTTAAAACAGAAGTTTAAGTACCGTAAGCTTAACTAAGCAGTGATAAGTTGCTAAGTTAGTACTAAGTTATTACCGTTGAACATCATTAAATTGCCATCTGTAACTGTGTGGGACGTAATCTATAGGTACTTTAAGTTATTATTACTTTTGTAGGAGAAGTCAGATTCTCTGCTAGAAATATATGTATAGAGGTGTGAGGAACAGGGTGTAAAGTTCACTCAACCTCCATAGAAAAGGGAGGATCCTCCGACCAGACGGTTGTTGTGTCTGGCGGGCAACTGCCCAATGATTCATGTCGGGCCGTTGTATCTATGCTAATTGCGCGGTAAACTCTGCTTGCGAGATGCAGGATTTTGTGACGTCAGTATGACGCGTTGTTCGCATGTGGCGTCGTAGATACCGCTACATATGGCTACTTACACACGGACCACTTGTAAAGTTTTTTGACCACAATGGATTAGGCTGTGTGTACTAATTTAATACGCAGCATCATCACAATCAGCCTATATTGTACCCACTGCACACACTGCACACAGGCCTCCTCTCAGTAAGAGAAAGTGGGCCATAATCCACCACGCGGGCCCAGTGCGGGTTGGTAGATGTCACATGTCTTCGAATTTTTGGTTCTAGGATTGCCTGTTTCCTCAAGATGTTTTCCTTAACCGTTTTGGCAGCAGTGGTGATGCAATAATCTACACAAAGTGCAGTACATACGCCTTCTCGTAGTTCGCGTATTTATCTCGTCTGCTCGACGTCCGTACTTATGTGACTACCGGGATCCAGTGGAATATCAGCGCGCGATATTTGCCTGACGCATGCTGAGTTAGACTCCCAGTTAGTGCAACCTTTAAACACACAACGCACTTTGTTTTTTTCGTTATCTGATTTAAACTGTGCCATATTCATAGTGTCACTTCATTTCTTTAAAAAAAATAATGAGTATAATTAATATGACCACTGCTGGATCACAGGCGTCCTCTCTTTGAAAAAAATAAGTGTTTGTTTATGGGTGCTAGAAGTTTGTATATTTACTTTATATTTATGTAAATTGTTATCATTTAATTGTACAGACGCCAGCATATCAAGCTACCCGAAACTGTCAAATTTTCCCAATCAACTTTGAACCTTATGCTTTAGTGATACAGTTGAATATCTATTAAAGAAATTTGACAGATTGCAGTAGTTTGATGTGCTGGCGTCTGTTTTCTGTCCTGTGCTATTTCTTTTGTGTCGCTAATTAAATCTGTCTATCGATACCTATTTAACATTGCCATAAACTTTCGTCTAAATCATATCAGTGAAAACTTTGTCTTAAATTTGTAATCCTTTACGAAGTAGAATTTTCCTAAGAGAACATTATATTTTTAGAGAATGGAACCTTTTTGGTATAACTTGGAAAACTTATTAATTATTTACGGAAAAGAAAGTACAGCAGCAACCCAGCAGTAATTTTAACGGAAATTAAAAAAACAACAACTCCAAATCACTTCGGATTAAAAAAGGTCCATAATTTAAAACAAACAAATAATGGGAAATAAACCATAAATATTTGATAAACCCTATTTTATAACTTCGAACAAAAATAATATTTTTGTTAGTCGGTGGTAGCACGTCACTTACAAACTTACTGAAAAGCGTAAACTAATATGGTTTGCATCGTTTTTAAAAGCCTTTTACTAAAAAAAAAATACTATACTTTTCCATTGGAGGATCTCGTGGCTAAATGATAAATGATTTTATTTCTGTAAAGAGGTTTGCACAAGCACTTTTCATTTATTTTTTTAAACTAGATGAGGACGGCGTTTCCTATCTTACTACTCTGAGAAGAAAGGCCGAAACAAACTCAGAGGGCTAAATAATACGCGCGTACGTGTTCCACGCGCGCCTCAAAGAAATATCAGCTTTAAGGGCCGCAGCCTGCCGGAGCAGCGGGATTGTCCGAAAGGGTTACCGATACCCCGGAACACAAAGGGCTAAGGAAGGAACACGGGTGAGTTTTACTCAGTAAGAGTCTGACACTCCCTTCCCATCCTCAAAAAAAAAAAGGGCTAAATAATAACAGTCGCACGGGTCGATCTTCCATCCATTACATACCGATACTGGACGTGGTTGTCATATGTAGATCTTTGACAGACGTTACGGGTACTCAGAAGCCCGAAAGTCTGACAACCAGTCTTACCAAGGGGTATTGTGTTACCCAGTTACTGGGTTGTGGAGATCCGATAGGCAGTCATTCCATGTAAAATACTATTATTCAGCTGTGTGCGGTAGACTGGAAGCCGACCCCAACATAGTTGCAGTTTTTAAAAGAGTAAAAGAACACTATCTTTCCACTTTATCATAGTTGTGTATGTATGTAGTTCAGGTAGGCAGGTCGACACTCTGTATTTTGATTTCCGGAAGGCGTTCGACAAAGTGGACAACGATGTGCTTTTGGCAAAGTTAGGGGCTACGGGCTTCTCATCCGGCCTTCTTAACTTCTTCGCCGACTACCGACGGGATCGCAAACAGTTCGTCCGGCATGGCTGCTTTGAGTCGAAGTCTTATTACACTCGCTCGGGCGTGAGTCAGGGATCCGTATTAGGGCCGCCTCTATTTCTGATCATGATCAATGACCTAATTTGTCAGATTCGATTCGCAAAATGTCTACTATATGCCGACGATCTAAAACTAGCTGCGCAGATCAGAACAGAGGTGGATTGCGAACTCCTACAAAAATATATCGATACCGTCTATGAGTGGAGCATTGCGAACAAGCTATTGTTTAATATTAGTAAATGTAGCGTTATGACTTATGGTCGAGGGTTGAGACCAATAAAATACAATTATAATTTGGGGGGTATAGTGATCACTCGTGTCACCAGCGTTAAGGACTTAGGAGTGACTTTCGACCGCAGTCTGACATTTAGAGACCACGTGTCTGCCCTTGCAAAAGAATCCTTCAGGCGTCTGGGATTTGTGTTGAGGAACGCTCGTGACTTTCGCAATCCCAGTATTATTAAACTTTTGTACACCACTTTGGTTCGGAGTAAACTTGAGTCCAGCGCCTGTGTCTGGCACCCACATACTGCGTCTCAGACACTGATGCTTGAGAAAGTTCAGAAAACCTTCCTGAGATTTCTGTATCAAAGGCTGTACCAATACCTTCCACTCTTGTACCCAACGAATTATCTTCTAGGGGTATTGGGCTTCAATTCGTTGGAGGTAAGAAGGGGCTTTGATCAGCTCATGATTGCCTGTAAAACCCTAAGCGGTCGTATTGACTGCCCTGAGCTCCACGGACTTTTCTGCCGCTTATTTGTGCCCGACAAATACCTTGGGCACCGTCAAAGCCGCCGTCATAACCTGTTCGCACTACCGCTATCTAGATCTGTTGCTAGAGCCGAATCCCCAGTATGTCGTACTCTAAGGATGCTAAACGCCCTCCTGACTGCCGACCCTGAATGTGATGTGTTTGCTGATGAATGGAAGAAAATAATGCGTGCTTGTCGGGTGTTTTGTGAGAGACGATATGCGAGGGTGTCCACTGTTACATGTTAGTTTATGGTGCTTTATTTAACCATTTACTCAAATAATTATTAATAATTTAATCCAGGAACTGTATATCTTTGAATTTGAATTTAATTTTTGTATTGTATTTTATTTGAATGCTTATTTTATTATTATTATTATTTATTCTAATTTTTTTTTTATAATTCTATGTTAATTAATGTAATTGGACCTGTGCCGTTTTAATTAACTATAAATATATAAATAAATAAATAAATGTATTTAATAATTATGAAGATTGTAGTGATATTTATTTAAGAAGTATGTATGTTTATTTGTATGTATGTAAGTATATTCTCATAATATTTGTTTAGTTCTATTAAGTGAATTGTTTATGATTCTAAGTATTTTTTTTTGTCTCCTTTATTCTTTTACACGCTGGCTACATCTCTCTATTTATTGTCCTATCGCAGGTATGCTGGAAGAGATTTCTTATGAAATAAGAAACCTTTGTATCTATTTTTCTGTTCTGTTGTTTCTTGTCTGTTTTTATATACGTGTGTACATTAATGGTAAATAAATAGTTGGGAAAAGGCTAGGCAGGTGATGATAATAACTTTTCTGTTATAAGATCACTTATTTAATTGTCACGATAACCTATAATGTATTGCAGTAACCTATAATGTATCCGGGTGTATACCTACAATTTCAACTCAATCACATTACGGGAAGTAGGTGAGAATTCGAAGATCGATTGTTCAATTGTGTTTTTTTTAATCTGCAAATAGCCATTTATTAAAATGTTTATTACGAAATCTTAAATACAATCTAAGACTAATATGATATATTATGTACAAGTATTTAAAGGAAAAAAGTAGTGAAGAGGTCATTGAGCATCAAAAAATCCGCATTGCTGTCAGTGGGAAAAGTGCCCAAGAGAGAAAAATGGTTTTATCGCTCATAGGGTCCATTAAACCATGAAAAAATGGGTTTTTCTAATAAATTAATCTATACAAGAAACATTATCATATTTTTTGCATAAGCAGGATACAAAGGTCTAAAAAGTTAGTGAAGAACATTTTCGAAATGTCTAATTTAAAAAAAGATAACTGGAAATCTCTGTTTCTTTGGAAAATTTAAGATCGGTCTAATTTGGTTGTAACACTATTTTTCGAAAATGTTCTTAGCTAACTTTTAGACCTTAGTATCCTGCTTATGCGTATGAAGTTTCATTAAAATCTGTTCATTCATTTCGAAAAACAAGTGCTTGAAATTTGTATGAAACGCCGTAAGTCGTAAACGCTCTTAAGAGAATTCAATCCGAAATTATTTTTCATGCTACTGAAAATCGACGAAATACCAAAATGTGCATCGACAAAAAGTGCATGCTGTTTAGTAAAGTTTTTACAATTTACTTGAGTGCGGCTTTGGAAAACAAGAGCCAAGTAATGATGCATAAAAATAATAAAAGTGCAGCGAACTAAGGAACCTTTAAAATACTATTTTCATATTCAACCAAAACAGATGCAAGAAACTCTGAAGACACTTCAGAGCTATTACAAAGATGGTCCCTTAAAAATAAAGACAGGACTCAGACATACTATAAATACCTGCTCCGCGTCTCCCAACTGCAATCCGATTAAAAAGCGCCAAACTGGCATAAACACACACCAATCTAACTGCAACTCTATTTCCACTTCCCTAAGATTCCTAATTGTTTGTTGCATCCAACTGTCATTTTAACACTTTAGTTTGAATCCAAAGAACAATGGCACTCCGGAACGCGGCGAAATTCAATTTTAGATTCACAGAAAGTTTTGAGTCCAAATCTCATTTTGATATTTTAAATGTGCATTTACGTCATAGTAGGAATTTGTTGGATGAAAATGAGCAGTATTTTCCTGTGATTCATTCTGATGTCTTGTGTCGCAGCTGGCGAGCAATTCTAAAGGATTCTGCTTCTCTTATAATAATACCTGTCATACTTAATATCTCATTCGAATTAAAATAGTACCGGAAAAAAGTGTCTATCAAAATAAAAACATTATCGGTACAACGTGTGAGACGTTTCGAAAAAAAATAGTTAAGTAAAAAAAGGTTATTTATTTTCTTTAACAGTTCCTAGATATCTCACGAGATATTAAATCAATAATTTAAAACTAGCTTTGTAATTAAAGAGTTGTTTTAAGGGTCTTAAAAATGGTCAAGCCTTTTTCCAAAACACCAAATCACCGATTTATTAAAAAAAAAAAAAAACAAATAAGTATCTCGACTTTTTTCAACGAAATCAAATCTGTATCTAGACAGGCACCAGACAGGTTTATCAAAAGGAATTCGAAATAACAATACTAGTCTGTCTGGTCTTAGTCACGTCTTGTGAAATCTCCGTCTAAATATATATTTATTTATATAACTCGTCTCATTGTTGGAAAGTACGGCCAAGGTTTAGGGGTCCTGTCTCGATTTCCAAGGGTTGTCATTTTTTTATTATTTTTCTTTTGTTATTTTCTTGATAGACTTGTTGTCTAAGGGCTCATTTTTCAAAGCTCAGATAACTTACATATATAGTAAGTAAGTAAGTAATTATTTATTTACTAAAATACTTAGCCTAGGTAACATCAGCGTTCTATCAATATGGAATGGGTATGGCCATTACATATGAGAAGACCCCTGCCCTTCAAACTAGGAAAATCCTGTATCTTGAAGGACAGTGTACTTTACGGAATTGCAACGTTTTACAAAATATTCATAACTGCGTAATAACTCTGATGCTAACATACATATTTATTAAAGGGGCTTAAATGCTAATTGTGGGGAGTGTTTGTGTGCACGTGTAAGAGTGTTGTTGTTGAGTTAGATTGGTCCATTGGGGAGTGTGTGGGTGTGGTAAATATAGTAAGTATCTGTCAAGGAAATGAAAAGTTAGGTATTTTAGTTGTAATTTGTAGAATATTTGTAGAGCGGCGGCGATCTCTCGCGTCCAGTCCTAGTCCAGGCCATGGTACGGAGCGAGAGTACATGGGAGGCCGTCACCTCCTTCTGCAAAGCAGTAATGCTCGCAAAGGAGGAGGCGGAGCGCGTGAGGGAGAGGCAATCTCTGCGCCCTCACGCCCCTAGTCGCCGCAGGAGACGCCCTGGGCGTCGGGAATCGACAGCCGATTCCCGGTCACCGTAGGCGCGGGCTTGCGGACGACGAGCAATGGGCAGTTCGCCGTCCGGTAAGGACCAGGCCCGGGTCGACGGCGCGTTGTGTTCCACGTGCGCCTCAAAGAGATGTCAGCAACAACTGACGGGGTCCGCTAGGGCCGATGCCTGCCAGGGTCGCGGGTTGTTCGAGAGAGATACCGTGGCCCCTGGCACAGGCAACTGAAGGAACACCGGGGGGTTTTAGTCAGTAAAAGTCTGACATGCCCTCCCGCTCCGCCCAGAGCGGGAGAAGTTATTTGATAATTTCCCATCCTCAAAAAAAAAAAAAAAATTGTAGAAATATATATATCTGAACGATAAATATGACAGTTTGGCATAATTTCTATACAAAGGCTGTGAAACCAATCAATATTTATTTCTAAGATAAAAATTATCTGACTATTAAAAAATCAGGCCTAAGTAAAGTAGAAAAGCTATAGTTGATTGTAAGGGTATTGCAATATCAAACCTATTAGTATTATAATCTAGTGGTCACAACTGGTGACTATGAGATCCTGGGTTCGATTCACAAATAAAATCGGGTAAAGGTCATCAGGATTTTTTCAGTAGGTGCCCGTAGTCTGGATGTGTACCCTACTTATAGTTATAGGTTATAGGCTCGCCCCTTATTTTCAAATTTCAATATTATTTATTTTGGGACAACAGATCCAAAAACTTAGAAACTATTGTTAGTAGGTACTTAAATACAATTTCAAAGGACAACATACACAAACACACAATAGGATACAATCCTATGCACAAATGCCCCTGTGCTGAGACACCCCGCCCCGTCGAGATAACCAACAGTGAGGTACCTCCCTGAAAGATCACCAGACGACCGAAATGCCTCAACACAGGTGCACATACATCCATCATACTAATATTTATCTGGGAAAAATACTAATATTTAACTAATCCTCACCTGGGCACATTTCTTGATGATGACTCTTTGCGTGTGGCGGTGGCCCTCCGCCTCCGCCCGCTACGTTACCATTTTGTGCCTGTTGCCGTTGAGACCATGGGTGGTTGGGGCACTGAGGCCAAGAAGCTCATTAGTGAGATAGGGCACAGGCTCCGTGACAAAACGGCTGACTCCCGCTCCAGCTCGTTTTTGGTGCAAAGGTTAGCCATTGCTATCCATCGTGGCAATGCAGCAAGCATTTTGGGCACCTTTGCGCCGGGAACAGTTAGGGGCGGGTTATTTGACTAATTGTTTTACATGTTGTTGTGTGTTTTTTTTTTATTGTCGTTGTATTTATTCATTTATTTAATTTTATGATGGATTTATAATTTTTTAATTGTAATTTAGCCTAATTTGAATATAATAAGAACATTTCGATGTTTCATCAAGTCGTAAAAACCCGCCAAAAGAAGGACGGATCGGTGGTTCTTTTTATATGAATAATAATTCAAATTCGTTTTTTACTCACTGGAGCTACCTATCTATTACTAACAAAGAAATACTGTCCAAATAAATGACAACAATGAACATTTCATTTTCACAAGAACTGCGTCGAAGCTTTAAAACAATACCTTGTAACATTCAAAGAAAGTAGAACTAACTGAAACCTGTAGTGTTAGCAACTACTTACTTCTAAAGATCTGTTGGAGGATAAGAGCAATATTTCAGGCGAGAGAACCGGACGAAATGTACGAAGATAGTGCAGGATTTGAAGTAGGCATTGTGTGTTGTATTAGAAACTATTTTTGCCAATGGTTTCGCTTTGCGGACTTTCTTCCAGCGACGACGCCCTAAGCCGAGGTCCGAACCCCACGGGGGGTGCCCTTAACGTGAGTCGCTTAGTTTTTAGTTAGTTTTTAAGCCCTGGCTGAAGGCTTTAACTTAGGCATCCACAGGCAAGTCCGGTTAAGCAGTCGACAACATCCTACAGGTTGAACTGCGAGATGCCATTTCCAAAAAAAAAAATTGCGGACTTATAAACATTATGGCCTGCTTGCAAAAAAATAAGTAAATGCGTTCAACAGTAGATGAATTTAAAACAGCGTTTTGTTTCTGTCAAACGTTTGAATATAACAGAGGTAGAATGACTCTGTAAATTAATGGTCATTTTAGGTTGGCTATCTAAACTCCGCAGATACGATGTATATCGATATCTGAACAAACATGTTAAAAAACCAAATAAATTAATTTACATACACTTAGAATATCAGTTAAGAAAATCTGTTTTTTTATGTAAACTTCACAGACCTGATAAGTATCGATATCTAAACACGATTGCACATAAGAATAGAGTTTTTCTCAACTAATACTTCAAGTAACAATACTAACAGTGGCTGTTGACCTCCCAAAAAACATCAAATCTTTTTATTTTTATTCTTTCGTGTTTATATATCAATACCCTTTGCGTCTGATATTAACAAAAATATTTAAATTGACTACAATTTAAAATAATCCTGTTAAAGTGGCTTGTGGTGTTAGTGGGTCTAAGTTAGTCAGAAAAAATATATTTGAATTACCTTAAATAAAAATCATGAAAATCAGATAGTTTTCGAGTTATGAGCGCGTCACAGATACATGAACAAAGTAAATAAGTAAAGTGGCAAGTCATTTGGATAAACATTTATTTCAGAAAAATATAACCGACCTTCGTCACAAATGGTGCTAAAGAAAAATTATAGCCAATCAACAAAAATCGTGCTCTACAATAACAACAATTTGCCTTTAAATATAACTCTTAAATAAAAGGTGAAAAATTATATAAATAAAGAAGAACAAGAATAATAAACATAAGGTCTATTCATGTATATGTTTGTTTCCAATTGTTGTTATTTCAAGTTAAGCAAATATCAACTTTATTTTGTGTGACTAAAACTATTTAAAAATTTTAAATGTTTGAAGTTGTAGCGTAAACTGAACTTTATTGTGTGGGCATTAAAGTTATTTTTCCAAACACTCATATTTGTTTACATGTTTGGCAAATAAATCGCGAACGGTGATTACACATAAACTCACGCTTTCTTTCCACGAGAGTAGGCGGAACTACAGAACGTCACCTGATACGATCCTTACATACCCCTTTGCCTGCATTACGTTCATACATCTCGTTATCTACGCAAGCCGGATGCTAGTGTACATGAAGGACATCGTGAATAAGCTCACTATAATTATGTCCTTTTAGGGCGTCCCCTCCCGGCGTTTCCACTCACATCTGCCTTGTAAATACCTTTTTTTTTTTCGCCTTTCATTCATCCTCTCAAGACGATTAAAAGATCTAAGCACACTCTTTTCAATTATGAAACTGAGAAATAAAAAAAAGTCATTTAATAAAAAAAAATCGATTTCAAAAAGAAATTAACTCAAAATAATTATGAAATAATTTTAATTACGGAAGTCGGTGTCTTGGAATCTGTATTTTTAGTTTTAGTTTTTTGCCACCGACTTCCGAAATTAAAGTTATTTCATAATTTTGTGTTAATTTCTTTTTGAAGTCGATTATTTTTTTTTTAATTACTTTTTCGGAATTTTTTGTTTAAAGTAAAAACTGGAATATTTGTTTGTAATAAATAGGTAATCATTTTATTGTAAATATTGCACTAGAATTTGAAGTTTTGAGATGTTTTCCCCTTGACACCACACCAGTAGCTCGTATCAATAAGCCAGGCCGTCACACTTACAAGTATTAGTCCATATCTTGAAAACTACTAGCCGATTTTGATGAAACTTACACTGTTCCCTAAGTTGAAATTATTGTAAGCCAATAAAAATGGACATAATCTGAGTAATTAGGTATATATTATATTCATAGTTTTAATAGGTTTATGCGTATCTTTATATTTAAAATATTTATTCCTCAATTTTAATTATTTCACCTACCACTGTTTGTTTCTGCATCACCCAAAGGTTGACTGGTAGAAAATGCCTATGGCATTAAGTCCGCCTCTGTACATTTATGTGCTTGAAGTATTAAATAAACAAATAAATAATTGTTGCGGAGAAATGCGTGGACAAACATACATACATATATAAAATTTTGTATATTTGTTTGGAAGCCCTAATAGATTGTCATATGTGAATATATTGCAGTTCCAATAATATTACATATAATAAATATGTGTCGAATCGATAACCTCCTTTTTTGAAGTCGGTAATAAAAAATCGATCTACGTTCTTATGAGGTGCTAAGTAATTGGTGTTCAGTACAGTCAGACGCCCAAACAATTATTTGTAAAAGCTTTCTTTTTTAATTAAAAAGAAAGCCTTTTGAGTAAGTATTGTAAAAGACTTGTTTTAAAAATAAAAAGCACTCAAATGACGAAAAGTATTTGAAACTGAACAACGTTTTGTTTTTGCTACTCATTTCGCTCTTTGACTACTTTTTAAGATGGTGCTTTTGGGTTTTTTAGCAATTAAAGAGCCTGAATGATTTTTTTATAACCAACGACAAATATCAACAGATGGGGATTGAGAATCATGTGCTAAATCTGCAGTAACATGTTGAAATTATGAGGAACAGTTGAACATACATACATACATACCGGTTAAAATCATAACCCTCCGTAGTCGGGTAAAAACTAACTAACTTTCTACATTTATATCTATAATTTATTTATATGGTGTACATAATAAAGAGTACTCTATTCTGTTCTTATAGTTCCGAAAATCTTTACTGCCAAAACATAGGTCTAATATTTTTTTTAGACTTTAATAATATGTTTGGCACATTTTAAAAGATGGGAACTTATACATTATAGTTTCAATGGGTATTCCAAAATATTTGAAGGGAGAGAGAGGACTCAGTAAATCAAAAATCTTTCTTTGTTTTCAAAACTTGAATTAAAGTTGAAAAGTTCAGAACTGCTTTATCCAGCGATATCTTAACAGCAAAAATCAATAATTCGTTATTGGTGCCGATTCTCTTGTCACAAATGCGTCTAAACTAGACTAAAAATCACCAAAATTTATTTTTAATTGTGACTAAAAGGTGTGGAATAAAATTAGTTGGAATGAATAAAATTCACATCAACACCTCGATTTCAGATGCAAAAACAGTATCTACTGTTTTTTTTATTTTCTTTTGCTTATATCTCGAAAACGGTGTGTCCTATTGCAAAAATAATGAAAATTTCGACCCCCTTTAAGATACCCGTAAACCCCTAAAACTCAAACAACACGTTGGTAATAATTTTTCATATTTTCCATACAAAAGTGAAAAATTCCATAAAAAAGAGGTCGAGGTTGCCCCACTGCACCTATGGATCAAAAATAAAACACGGGGAGGGGCCCGTGGCTAAATAATAACAGCCGCACAGGTCGATCGATCAGGTTAAGCTACGCTTGCCGCGGTTGGTCTGTGGATGGGTGACCATCTTTACATACCTCCTTCTCCGTGCCTTGGAAAGCACGCTAAGCCGTTGGTCTCGGCTGTCATTCGTGGATCTTTGACAGCTGTTACGGGTAGTCAGAAGCCCGAAAGTCTGACAACCAGTCTTACAAACGGGTATCATTATCATATTACCCAGTAACTGGGTTGTGGAGGTCAGATAGGCAGTCGCTCCATATAAAATACTGGTATTCAGCTGCATCCGGTTAGACTGGAAGCCGACCCCAACATAGTTTGGAAAAGGCTAGGCAGATGATGATGATGAGGGCAAATAAGTACCTATTTTTTGCTGAATGCCCAAACCGTGCGAAGCCAAACAACAAAAAAAAAAGTACCTACTTACCACGTGGAGTCGCGATTATCAAATTCGATTTGGTTGTGTCAAATTTAATTTTTTAATTTAGAGATATTTTAATGCAGAATAGCTCTAAGATTCTCATAGCCAAAAGTAAGGAATTTTAGTGATAGTTTAGTTAATTTAGTTCGGTGTACAAGAGAATCAGCACCATTATCATTATTAATTATTCTAAACATCATTATTATAAATAGAATATCAGTGGATATTTAATTATTGAGAACGTGCCAATTCAAAGGATATCAAATATTCATCGGCGTATGAATATTGGATATTCCTATTTCGCTGTATGCGTTTTGCGAGGTGGTCCAAGTTAAGAGCATTTGAACTATACAGACAAAAAATACATATGCAAAAAAAAATACTTCTCCCGATGGGTAACTGAATAAATAAACTACTCAACTTATGAACGTCGTTAATTTGACAAAGATGCAGTTCGAACGTTTGATATATTATAAACTAATACTGCTAAATGTAATCAAAATCAAGGCTTGATTTACATGTTGCCTCAATACTACTATGAATATAATTTAATAGGTAGATATTGTTTACAGGAATAGACAACTATTTATACAATGTTGTATACATCAATTAAATCATGAAGTGGTCATCGAGTATTTCGGGACATCGCCAAGCGGTTGGTTGACTCTCCACATGACTAAAATACTGGCCAATTTTTAGGTAAAAAAATCACTCAAAGAGGCGGCACGCAGTATTATATGCGCGCCATAATGAGAGGACGTGCGGTCGTGGGATCGGCCGCAATTGGTGATGGAGACTGTTAGGCATGATGGCAGGCTGATGATAGTGATGATGGCGAATGTACTAGTATATCCCGGCTCCCAATTCATGGTACTGAATCCATGTGGGTTTTATTCGGTAAGAGTCTGACGTAACCCTCCGTTCTTCCCAGACATAGGGTATTCTTAAGGATACCCTCCGTTCTTCCCAGACATAGGGTATCCTTAAGACCCTACGACGAAAAAAAAAGGACAAAGGATCAGCACTGCCATCCAACGTGGCAACGCTACCAGTCTTTTGGGCACTTTTCCCACTAACAGCGATGCGGGCAAATTTTTTGATGCCCAATGCTCTTTTTTCCCTTTTTTTGTATAAAATAATTATATTAGTGTAAGATTGTATTTAAGATTAATCAAATGAAAAAATAAAAGCGTAATGAATATCAATTGAATACATCCTCCTCCAATCATAAATATCCTGCTTTATCATTTCCGTGTAGTTAATTATGATTACTTTAGGAACACACTATTTTGAGGCAACTAGCTATCAATTTATATCAAAGTTATCAAAGAACAACATGAATATTAAATAAAGCCTTGTCCTAGTAGGTTATTAAAGACACATAAGAAGGAACGAATTGTAGGTAATTACTACATATTTAATAGAGCCACTGCTTTTGACACCGCACAGAACGTGCTCGAAATATGTAAACTATATCGTGTCAATGCCTTGGTATATAATTTTTATTCATAAGAATACGTTGTTGGAAACCAAAACTAAAATAGAATAAAAAAAACAAAAACGTGTCCCCGTTAGAAACGAAGTTCCTTACGCAATTCTCACACGCACACATACTTCTCTATAATAGAAAGAAAACGTGTGAATTGATTACGCTTTTTTAATACAGAGCCATCTCTAATCTCTTAGATTTTTTTCTAGAAGCTGTCATAAAGTTGTCGCCATCTTGGATTTTTAATTTAAGCATCCTCAAAAACCATGAAAACGACACTCATGATAAAAAATTTGAAATTTTTCACAGTCGCCATCTTGGATTTTCATTTTAACCTAATATTGGCTTCAGCGCCCTTGAAAAACACGAAAACTCTGTCTCTTTTTATTATATTTATAATCGTATGGAGGGGCCATAAAGCTTTTTTATTACGTGATAATTTCTATCAGTTTACTGCTACCGTAAGCCGCATTAAAGAACTTCGTTCCAAAAAAAAAAATAAGAAGAAAGACAAAAAAAAAAAAGAAATTATTTGTTTTCTTGGTAGCGGTAGTTTTTATTATTTACAGTATGTTGCATCACATTGGCATATTTAAGCAGTAATAATTTAATTTACGAAATTATAAATAAATAATTATGTGAAACGATCTTTTCGCATCCAAAAAGCAAATTCCGAAACCAAATACTTGGCAATAATTCTTAAACCGTTCGTAAACCTGTTACCTTTAATCACCATCATTCGGAACTTGGACCAAACACACACTGTAGGAATTCGGGACAGTGTCGGAATAGCGCACCAATACCCTAGGTCCTATGCAATATGCAAAAATCTCTACAATGCCGCCAGCCCAGATCTTTAAGGGTATTATTAAAATAGTTTGCGAGTATGATCGCGAATCATGCGTTACATCAGATTCTTGGTGATATATTTTTTAAATAATGGAATCTTTTATTCTTTGGGACTCTGCGGTGCGAAAATACTGGCATTTTGTTCCGGGAATCCGTTCTATGTTCACTTTTTGAAATATATTTCGATGTTGTAAAGTTAGTACAGTCCTTTCCTGTCAAAATCAAAGTGATCTTTATTGTCATTGCCATAAGGTTTCTGTTGGCTTGCTGGCATTGACAAGTTTGGCAAAATCACAGTGATCTTTATTTTCGTTAAAATAAAGTTGCTACTGGGTAACTCTTAGAGGCAAACTAACAGAGGTCTGCATGTTACATTTCAATGAACGTAATACGCGGTTTTGTTTACGTTGCTGATGTGTCTAATTCGACATTTTTCCGGTGGAGTTGCGTTTCTAAAATGCTAACGTTGAAATATATCTTTCCCCCGCGCTTCGATACCAAATGGTCGATTTAGCATTTACCCACTGTTTTCACAGCTTTTTGACGTGAAAGTCTTTAAAATTGCTTCCATAGTAGGCGGCAAGTCAATAAAACCAATGATAACAAATCGGGGTATAGAGTTTGGTGTTGCAGCTTCATACCCATCATCTCCATCCTAAATTCAATTACACTATTGGATAGCTAAAGGATTAAAAAAATAATTATGCTAAGTGAAGACTGGGACGCATCGCTCGCGGTGGAGGGGGAGGACATTTTGCTACGTATCGAGATTTCCACTTTTGACTCAAAAAAGCTACGACGTTCGTTTAAGTTTTAATCGTCAGCTCTCATCAAAATCTATTGATTGTAGATAAAACATTAGTGTAAAAAGTGACAGTGAATATAATGTATTAAAATAATATAAAAAATAGGTATAATTTATAATGTCGGCCTATATGCGTCAAAAAGCCAAATCTAAATATAGAGATCGTATACGGTTGGAAAGGGCTTCAATGCAATCAAATGGTACCAATAAAACACCATATCACCAAGTCAAGCAGTGGAACGTAAAATAATGAATGGGTCCGAGGGGATCAACCCCGTTAAGTAAACGTATTCCTACAACACACGGCCGTGTCCATGACACAGCCAGACCCCATTTTTTTTTAAATATTTCACGTCGAAATATAAATCAGCCTGCACCCTAATTGCAAAACACACTCACAAAATCAAAATCTGAATCTGATTTTGAAGGATATCGATAAATCCATTGCTTCATATTTTCGAAAAATATGTCTGGTCAGCATCGTAAATAACGCAATGAATGTTGTTGAACTGTTAAAATGAGAGCCATTGCTTCTGTTAGTGTGTTATTTATTTATTTCAACTTTTGGCACAAAAAGGTACAAAGGCGGACTTAATGCCTTAGGCATTCTCTACCAGTCAACCAAGGGTGGTGAAGAGATTAGATGGCAGGTGCATCGGTTGAGAGGAACAATGAAGAGAAAAAAAAAACCTGTTAAAACTAGGTACACAAATACATAAATAGGTTATGTACACATACATACTATAATGTATATATAAATATGTACTAATGATATATATATATACTAGCTTACCCCGCAAACGGCGTTTTGCAAAAAAAAAATAGATAGTAGCCGATTCTCAGACCTACCCAAAACGCAAAATTTCATACAAATCGGTCCAGCCGTTTCGAAGGAGTATGGTAACTAACACTGTGACACGAGAATTTTATATATTAGAAGATATAAATATATACAGGGCGTCCCTAGAAGCACGGATCAAATCAAATGTTACGCAATTACCCCGCTGGTCTAGTCTATTTACTATATATGGTGACTGATAATTAGTGACCGATACTTAAACACGTGCTTGTACTCATGATAACAAACAACTTTTACTATGGGACCAAACCTGAAATTGTGAAAAAGAAAATCTGGTGTTGAGTCATAAATATGTTAAAAAAATGCAAAATGTAGGTATCGAACAGCAGTTTTTTTTTCGCGAATTCAGGTTTGGCCCCATAGTAAAAGTTGTTTGTTATCATGAGTACAATCACGTGTTTAGGTATCGGTCACTAATTATCAGTCACCCTATATTAGACTATGAGTAAACACCAAAATACAAAAGCAAAGATGGCACCTAAACTAAATTAAAATGCTGCACTCCAGTATAAAGTCGGCGACATACGAGTAGGTTTTAAACGTCTTGTCAATACGATCTGAGAGCGTTACCAGCTCAAAGTCACAGTGGCAATAACGTTTGAGGATTACCACGAAACCTGACTAAAAGCTTTTGTGTGCCTACGTAGGTATGTGTGGATATCGTATGCATTGAGCTTTATTGAAATAGGGCTGGTAACAATAATTATTTGACAGCTAGTTTTTTTAGTAGTAAAAATAAATCAAATAAACTTTTAAATAGAGGTCTTTTCGTAACCCTACCTTTAGTGGCTTATGAACAAAAAGTTAACTATTTTGTCCATTATACTCACTTTAATTATATTCACTTACATTTTACATACTCTAGTTACAAATATTCTGACACAGCAAAAGAAATGAACAGAAAAAAGAAAGACGCGAGAGAAAATTAGGTTGCGATTTCCGTTAAACTCTACAACCTATAAAACAACTCGTTTGAATAGTGCTCTCAGCTGAATTCGCCGAGTTAATTTCAGCGCTGACATTTTCAAAGCACAGCATAATAATTAGCCTATTATCTTCCCACAGTAGGTATAAGAGCTTCTTTTCTGTGAGAAGGAACATGCTTTTTTTTGTGGATGGGAAATCATCAAATGACCCCTCCCGCTCAGGGTGGAGCAGAAGGGATTGTCAGACTCTTACTGACTAAAACCCACCCGTGTTCCTTCCTTAGCCATTTATGTTCCGGGGCAGCGGTAACCCTTCCGAACAATCCCACTGCCCGAGAAGGAACAGGCGGTAGCTTCATATTGTTTAGTTTTATTATAATCCTTAAAACGGATAACAGTGGGCACTATATTCCGTTTTAAGGATTATAATAAAACTAAACAATATAAAACTACCGCTTCTAATAATATTAACGTATAATCTTGTGAAGCACAACTTAACGTGCTTATTTTCTGCATTTTCATTCTAAATTGTATGAAATAACCAAACAAACGATGAGGGTGCCACTGTGCGGTCGGCAGAGTCTTAATAAATTAAAATCTTTTTTATAGCGGAAACTATGCCAAAAAGCCTTTTTATACTTACTGTTATAGCTTATATTGAGGACAAAATGCTGGGATTTAGCGCTCCAATATATTAAAACAGTGAAACATGTTTTTTTTTTGTTTACCTTTGTTTTTTCTATACTTAAACCATTTTACGTTATACAATAACAGGATTATTTAATTTGTAAAGTATAATATTATTTTAATTATTGTGAATGTGACGACTATGTGGGTTATTGTTTTTTTTTTAGCTTTTTCTGTTTAAGGCTGATTTTTCCAACGCTATACTCAATTTAGAAACAAACCTTTTTTACCGTCCGTTCAATCGATTTTGACTTCTATTTCGTAGGCATAAGGATGGCATTAAAAGCAGTAAACAGTTGTTATTGTAAGCATTTTTTTGCTTTTAATGCCATCCTTATGCCTACGGAATAGAAGTCAAAATCGGTTGAACAAGCTGTAAAAAAGGTTTGTTTCAATTTCTAATCATATTGTAAATGGAGTATAGATAACTTTGTCGGAGGAATAATTTTGAATTTTTGAAGTTCTTTTAAACAGAATCTGCCAAACGTCAATTTTATTCCACAAATAAAAATTATCGGTCGATTGAAAAATTAGCCCTTAGTTATTTTTAATCATTGCCTGGTAGTTTGAGTAATTTATCGGCCTACAAAAATGTCCTTTCTTTGGTATTGTTTGTCGAATCGTTAAACTCATTAAGTCCTGAGATGAGCTGCAAAATTTCTGACAAATGCGTGCATTGACTGGACAGGTCCACTCAATATGTGTGGTTCTTTCCTCAAAAGACCACTTCAGACACCAATCTACATGGTCTTAACATGATCTGACCAATATTATGTCTGGACTTTAAAAGAGATTGTGACCTCTGAATTTGCTTCGGCCTTTCTTCTCAGAGTAGTCAGATATGAAACGCTGACCTCATCTAAATTATTTTAAAATAAGATTGACGGGTAAAAGTGTTTGAACAAACCTACTTACAGAAATACAATCAGGAGGGCTTGTGGCTAAGTAAGATCAGCCACACGGGTCGATCGATTAGGTTAAGCTACGCTTGACGCGGTTGGTCCGTGGATGGGTAACCATCCGTACATACCTACCAAGACCCCTCCATGCCTCGGAAAGCACGTTAAGCCATTGGTCCCGGCTGTCATTCATGGATCTTTGACAATCGTTATGGGTCGTCAGAAGCCCGAAAGTCTGACAACCAGTCTTACCAAGGGGTATCGTATTACCCAGTAACTGGGTTGTGGAGGTTAGATAGGCAGTCGCTCCATGTAAAATACTGGTATTCAGCTGCATCCGGTTAGACTGGAAGCCGACCCCAAAATAGTTAGGAAAAGGCTAGGTTACTTGTCCGTTCTGCCCTTACTCGACAAACGATACGCGACGCGTCTTTCGTCAGATATGCACATACCACCATAATAGGAAAAAAATCAACCTCAAAAGAACTCAAATCAACTCAAGAGAAAAACAAAAGAGCATAAGTTTAAGGAGATTACAAATACACTACCAGTTTAACCCTAAAATGGTCATAAAGCGTACAAACTACCAAATGGTAGACTACCGGATCTTATCATTAAAGAAATCCGCTTCCCACAGTTTTTGGCTCATAAATTACGTATCAGCACATCGTGCCCCCTATTCTAATAAATCTTGGCGGTTCCTTCCCCGGGGTCCGGGAAAAATCCCGGGAATAGTGCGGCGATAATCTCCGGGATGAAGGATTCAATGACGTAATAGAATCGTCGTTAGATTAGGCGAGAGGTTTAAAATTAGAAAACGATATTGACGGGCGGATAACGGGTTAAAATGCTTTGAAAGTGGTGGAAAGCTGCACTGTCCGCCTTCTGTCCTTGATAAAGGATATGGATACACCACTATAATTCTTATACTTACATTGATTTCACACTATCGATAGTTTGAAATCAATGTTATAGGCAAATAATAAATTACGTGGTGTTCATATTTTATGAAAAAAAAAAAAAACATATTTTTTTCTGAAAAATTAAATGATTGAAAATCTCTTTATGCATCGGGGGCAAGCAAACACTTCATGAAGATTATATTATATTTATTACTAGATGTTGCCAAGGACTTTGTCTGCGTGTATTTCGTATTTTATCATTTTTAATTTATAAACATCCAAGCTATCTATAATTCCTTTGAACGTTTAGTCGTGTAAAGGTAACAAGCAGACGGACAGACAGAGTTACGTTCGTATTTTTATTATTAGTATGAATTATTTAAAATACAAAGACATAGACGTTGCTCAAGCTATGTGCATCTCTATTGTATTACGCCAACACGTGTGCAAGAAACATTATGAATGCGTTTAATAGCAAACGCTCTGGGGCTGATTCTACTAACAAAATTGTTCAAAAATCGCAATGGAACCACAGCTGAATCACGGCTGTTAAGCGTTTTCATATTCTACTAATGAACAACGATTCAACTGCGGTTACGTTTTAGTTTAAGCCAACGATCGATCGAAATAATTTCAAAATATATTCTGCTAACAAAATCGAACATGAGCGTGACGTTCAGTCACATTCTACTGTTATTTTGACATTTGTTACAATCGAATGGTCAAAATATAATTTTGTATTCGAAAATACTTTCGGTGACATGTATATAACATTTCTAGGTTCAACTTGTTTTCTTTGGTATTATTAAAACATACTATTTGGCATGTTGGTAATACAGCTTACCCGCTGTTACGTTCCCGCTACCATTCAGTTGCGATTCAGCATAGATTTAGTTTCCAGTTTGCATAGGAAATAGTAGAATGACTTTATAAGTAACTATCGAACGGCGATCGAAATCGAACTGATATTAAAACACAATTGAACGTGTAACGTTGCAAATTAGTAGAATCGCCCCCCTGTTCTTACTGCACATGACTGATATTCATAAGATTATTAACTAATATACAGGGTTACTTTTCAATGACCAGCCAAATTTAAGGATGTGACAGACCATCAAACTAAACAACTTTCTCCATGGGACCAACATCGTAATCGCGAAAAATTTTTCAACAGTCCCTTATAAAACTTCAATACCTACTTGACCTAAACGTATAGGACGGCTGAATTTTTATACGCGATTACGACGTTTGTCCTATGGATAAAGTTGTTTAGTTTGATGGTCTGTACCACATCCTTAAATTTGGCTGGTCATTGAAAAGTAACCCTCTATAGGAGTTGCTTGAACCGGAAAGCTGGTGGCAGACCAAGAGCTAAACAAAGTTAGTTTAGCATAGCTCGCCTAACTGAGGTAATTGCTCATACCTGCTTGTGTGCAGACTGCAAACTATGAACACAAGTATTAAAAATTCAAAAGACAAGCAAAAAAAAAAGAAATATTTTAAATAATTTTAAACATCTCAGAGATTTTTCTCTGTGATGACATGATTAAAAAAATTATATAGCCACTGCGTGAATCAAATTCGCAACAGGTACACAACGATTCATAATTTTAAATACCTACAGCACATACAATCGAACTCCGTCCTTGAAACATACCGCCAAAAAAAAAAAACAAATTCAACAAGCGGCCGTAAATCATACGTAGACCCTACGTAGTCCCTACGTACCCGAACAAAGCCAGTAGAACACGAGTAAAAATAAAAGAAACAAACATTATATTTTTCTTTATAAGCTGGCCGATGCCTCGCCGGTCACGTATGAAACGTAATAAACGGTATATGGTAGTATAGACTTGTGTTTTGTAAGCCTGAAGGGATATGACACTATTGTTGAAGTTTCAAGGGATTTTTCAAGAGTTAAGAGTATTTGCTGGTTACTACTGCAGCGGTACATCGAACGGTGTGCGAGAGATAGCGTGCAGTGTAGTTCGCGTTATCGCGACAATGTAGCCGTAGCATTGGGAATGATTTGAATTTAGGAGTTAAGAATGGAGTTAAGACTATCTCACAAATAGATATATATATAAGTACAAAGACGGTAAGTTTCATAACCCTTCCTCTCTGCCATGTCGCGTATTCTTTGAGCAAAATAATGCTTAGCACAATATCTTGTAACTAAGCTAACTAAGCAAACAAATTAAATACCTACCTAATAAAATATAATAAAATATTTTTGACAGTAGAACATAAAAAAAAAACAAAAAATTATGTTAAATATTAGAACATAGAATAATAAAATACCTAACATTAACACAACTAAAAATAAAAAAACATTTACAATTACAATAACATTTTAAGACATTTCTTATTAATAATATATTTTTAATATCGAGAGATTGGCTGATGTCTAAATCTGTGGTTTTAGCCAGCATGTTGTATTGCCTACAAAGTCTTGGTATAGCGGCGTAATGACCTAAGAGGTTTGTTTTGGAACCTGGCATGTAAAATAGATTATATTTAAGTATAAAACTTGGGAATCCGAGTTGGAATTTTAATCCCCAATGAGCCCAAAATTTCACTATAAATAAGTAAGTACCTATGGGTTTTTACTCTCAGTTTAACAGCATTATAAAGTTTTTGTAAAAGGTTTCATCAATTTGTGTGTTTCAATGAACTTCAAATGTTTAAACTTATATTTCTAAAAGGTTTTTTGTTAATGTTAAAGTTACAAAAACACGGTCTTTTAAAACACAACGCACAAGGTCATAGGTCGTATAAAATGAATAGGCTGAGCAAAAGACCAGTGGTCAAATTATTTTCGTCTAGGTACTCATTTTTACGTTTCATTAGGAACTAGAATAAACACAGCAATAAAGCTTAGGTGCCATCTAAGTTATATTTTTTCACCATGATTCGAGATAAATAGTATTTCGGTGTAGTTTCAATAATTGAAACTTTTCCGACGCCATTTCTGTAACCTAAGAAAAAGGACTGAACTGAGTCATTCAATTGTATTTGACTATTCATTTTACGATTTTTTATTCAAATCTTAGAAAATAATACTTAGGTAGTTACATATAATAAAACTGGATCATTCAGAGAATTCAATGCTCAATTTATAGTAGACAAAAACATATTCGTCTGTATTGTTCTATGGTTATTCTTAAATGTTTTTTTTTTTTGTTAGTAGGTATTTGTTTAAAATTAATTTGTATTAAGTATTTTATACTATTTTTAACCGACTTAAAAAAAGGAGGAGGTTATCAATTCGACGGTATGTTTTTTTTTTTTGTGTGTTTGTTACGCGATTACTCCGCCAATTGTGGCCCGATTTTCAAAATTCTTTTTTTGTTCGAAAGGAAATACGTCTGAAGTGGTCCCATAGTCACCAAGTCAGAATCTGATGATTGGATCCTGGACAAATCGAGGGCAACCCTCAAATTTTGTAGGCACACCTATAGAGATTTAGGTAGTTTTAATAGTAACTCGTGCACTCGTGCTCTCAGAAAGCACCATTTGGTGAAGTGGAACTGATGATGAATACCACTGATGGCCATCAGAACTACTCAATAATAAATATTTCACGGTTTGCGATTCGATTAGGTACTTTAAGGCCAGGATATGCGAGCGCAGTAGGCATTTAGCGTTACCCCCCTCCTCGCGTGGCAAATCCCGCGAGCGCGCAGTTCAAATGAACTCGCTGACCCCGCTGTGCAAAAATTTTGCGTCACAGTTTAAAATTGTAACAGTAGGAACAGTTAACTTTGTTTTACGGAATTCATGTTAATATTTCGAGTGTTTAGTTTTTAGGGAAATATAAGTATAGGTACTTATCAATATAAATCACTTTATTACCTACCAACAATTGTTTCTTTTTTAATTGTTACCTCATTTCTTTCATGACTGTTACAGCGCTTCCTTACGATCCAGTTTTTAGAATGTTTGTCTGATAATAAACTACTGAAAGGATTTTGACAGGAGTTTATATTCCGTAGCTTTAGTTTTCACATGTATGTTTTATAACTAATTTATAATCCACGCGTACGAAGTCGCGGGCATAAGCTAGTTATTTATTATTAGTTACATACTTACTTACTTAGTTTGGACTAAATAAATTCTGATAAAACTCATTACAATATAATACACAGAACAATAAATTATTTATTAGAAATAAGAAATACTTTTTAAAATATATAATAATAACTTAATCATTTACTCAAAAAATAATCAAAAATCATAAATATTAATCACGAGCGTGCTTGGACCTGGTTGCTGCAAATCAGCGGGGTAATTGCGTAACACACTATTAGTAGCAATGGGTTTCATTTTGACAGATCAACAACGTTCATTGCGTGTTTTACATTGTTGAGCAGACACATTTTTCGAACATATGAAGCAACGGATTAGCAATATGCTTCAAAATTATTCAAATTGAGATCGATAGTGTGTTTCGCAATTAGGGTGCTGGTTGAGGCAGAGAGTGTGTACTGGATGCGCATTTATCTGGTTGCTCATTTTCCTTGTCTTGCCATACACGGTTTATAATTGGCATGCCGCGTTCATTCCTACTTTCTCTTGCAGTTTTCGCAAAATAAAATTTATGTCGACAATTGTGCGTCCTGAAACGGGTTGAAAGTCATCTTCCTTGTTTTCCACTTCAACAGTAAAATCATATGAATCATGACTGTCACTGAAACAATAAAAAGAAAAAAGTTGCTTTTTATTTGACTCAAGATATTACAATCAAAACTAAAACTAACCAAAGTCGTTAAGTCAGTCGGTAAGTCGAGTGGTAAGTCAGGAGGTAACAGATATCTACATACATTCTAGTCACTATTTTGTATAAAAGTACAACAACATCAACAACCTTGCATTATTATTATAATTTGTAGAGTAGACTTGAGTTGATGCATTAGGTAAGTACAGAGGCCAGCACATCAAGCTACCCCAATCTGTCAGATTTTCCCAATTCAATATGAACCTTATTCCTTTGAGCTAAAGTTGAAAATATATCAAAGAAATTTGACAGATTGGGGTAGGTTGACCTGCTGGCGTCTGTACATGTCTACCTACCTATTGCGCCTGAGCGAGAAGCAAATACTGAATAAAAAGTCGGTGACGTTGGTTCCGCATTTTCTTTTATTGAGACCGACTTCCGAAATTAAAGTTATTTTTCATTTTGTAGTGTTTTGTTGGAAGTCGGTTGTTTTTTGTAAAAAAGTTTTTATTTTTCATTTTTTAGTAGTCCAGTTTGTAACTAATCTAAGTTATAATAGCCTAATGTCAACTGCTCATCACCTTTTACAAAATATTGCTTTTCCCGATACAGGAACGTTAATTGTTGAGGAGTTCTCCTTATAAGAACAGGAGCTGATTGAGAAGTCACCATCAGCTCCATTGTGCTTAGCAACCACATTAAAGTACCTAATCGAATCGCAACCCGTGAAATATTTACTATCGAGTAGTTCCGATGGCCATCTGTGGTCTTCATCATCAGTTCCACTTCACCGAATGGTGCTTTCTGAAAGCAAATGCACGAGCTACTATAAAAAATACCTACCCAAATCGCTATAGGTGTGCCTACAAAATTTGAGGGTTTCCCTCGATTTCCATAGGATTCCCTCATCAGATTCCGATTTGGTGACAATGAGACCAACTCGGGAGCATACTCTTTCAAATAAAAAAAGAATTTTGAAAATCGGTCCACAGTTGACGGAGAATCAGTGAACAGAACATACATAAAAAAAAAAACATACATAAAGTCGAACATAATAACCTCCTCCTTTTTGAAAGTCGGGTAAAAAATCGAATTGTAGATTAGGTACTTACTGTTCGCCTGTGCATTTTTTTTGTAAATACGCCTTTACATCTTGGTATCGATGAACTGCAAAGATAAAAAGTTTTATTAGCAAAAATTATCTTTGTTGTAGTTGTGCTACTGTTTTGTCCATAAAAACTAAAATATCAACTAAACTCCATTTACAATAAGATAAGACATTTCAACAAACCTTTTTTACCGTCTGTTCAATCGATTTTGACTTCTATTCCGTAGGCATAAGGATGTCATTAAAAGCAGTAAACAGTTATTATTGTAAGCACTTTTTTGCTTTTAATGCCATCCTTATGCCTACTTAATAGAAGTCAAAATCGTTTGAACAAGCTGTAAAAAAGGTTTGTTTAAATGTGTAATCTTATTGTAAATGGAGTAGTAGTTTATATTTACTTTGATATTAGTATAATTGTAAATTTATGGTACCTAGTTACCTACCTGCTACTGTCTGCTAGTACTGTGACGAAAGCAAGTAGGTAAATACATAATTACCTATACAACTACAATATTGCTCTGTCGCGTCGTTTTTTAAAAGTAGGTAGGTATAAATATGTAGAAAAATAATAATCAATCTTACCTTTTTTTTTTAAGCTTCCGCAGTTCAATCCTGGATATTTTTTTCTTTCTTCTGTTTTTATTCCCCATAATTTAATCTTAAATACCACTATATTTTACAACATAAACTAATATCTTGTTTAATTATTAACACTAGAACTTAAAAACAATATTTACAGGCTTATTTTTAAAACTAATATACAAACACGGAAAATAACAATAATATAACGTATATTTCGATCGATTAGCGGAGGAACGCGGCGAGCCAGTAAAAGCGACACAGATCCTGCCTCGGAGACGCCTAGCCGGCTACTAAAGCGAAGCGCGCGGGCCGCTTTGTTATATTATATCTTGTCAAAACAATAAAAATCTGTTTTGAAAAAAAAATAGCCGTAGAATATTCTTCTAAACATCATTGCCTATTTTTTGACATATTTTTTTAGAGTAAAACTTTGGTCTACTTCAAGTACGACTTGAAAAACGATAAAAAACTTCCCTATTTTCGATTTGTTTGCGATTTTTTATGATCGAGTGAAGTTGTAAATATCGTGTTTTGAACCATAGAATAATCAAGAATGTTTATTGAACTACAACATATATTTTTATCAGATCAAAACAAAGAATATTTGATTGTTTAATGTTGAATCAAAATAGGTCGATTCTGAGACTCCTGGCCTGTGGTTGCTAAGCACAATGCGTATCGTGAAGTGGAACTGATGGTGACTTCTCAATCAGCTCCAGTTCTTACAAGGAAAACTCCTCAGCAATTAACGTCCCTGCATCGGGAAAAGCAATATTTTGTAAAAGGTGATGAGCCGTTGACATTAGGCTATTGTAACTTAGATAACAAATTTTACAAACTGGCCCTCTACAAAGTGAAAAATAACTTTAATTTCAGAAGTCGGTGTCAATAAAAAAAACGCGGAACCAACAACACCGATTTCCGAAATTTTAGTTATTTTTCACTTTGTAGTGTTTTTTTGGAAGTCGGTTGTATTTTTTTGGAAAAAAAGTTTTTTTCTGTATTTTATTTTGTTTTCCTTTGCACGAATATCGTAAAAATATTTTAAAAATTTATTTTAATGTTTTCGTCCTGATAAAGAAAATAAAAATAATAGATGATAAGAATTAAATTAAACTAAACTCGTTGTGCCTACACAGATTATCGTGAATGCTGTTACCTTCCATAATTGAAGGGCACACTTATATTTGTTTCTGTTGATAACGTGCGTATAAGTGTGTAGCCTCGTTAGAAATCTAATGAACAGATACCCTAATCTACCCAATTCTTCGGGGAATACAGGCGTACTTAGGTTATGTTGCTTCAAAAAATCACTCAATTTCTTTTGTTACACAACACAAACTACACTGAAATAGTGACAAAATGAAATCTTTTACATTTCCTTGTATGTGTTTGGCACCGTACGCAAAATACGCACATTGACGTGAAGTTGCGGACACCAGCCCGTATTACCTATGTGTTTGGGACCTATGTCAATTGGAAGCGGGATCAAAAAAATTTTTTTCATTTTAAAATTAAAAAAAAAATCTTTTTGCAAAATCTTAACTTTACATTTCATTTTAACAATTCACGAAAAAGGAAAGGAAATGAATACAATAAGGTAGGTAGTCGTACCTTTTGCCATATTTTTATCAATAGTTGTTTGTGACAACTACCCACAAAAACCACAAAAATGTAATTTCTTTCACATTTCCGCAGTAAAGTGGCAACCCTGACGTGGGAATGACGTGTGAGGCGGACGTTTATACTTTCATGTAAATCACTTCGTTTATTTGGGGCAGAGTTTCCAAACGGACGTGGAGTATTTGTGTTTGAAATAAGAAATCGTAATTTTTACTTTTTATTTGGTTGAAAAGGCACATACATTTTTTGCTAAGGTTTTTAAATGTGGTAGGCGCCAAAAGCTTGTAGGAAGTTGCGCGCCGCTAATGTACAGATTATACATATATAATCAGCCTATAATGTACCCAATGCTGGAGCACAGACCTCCTCCTGTGAGAGGGAGGTCTGTGCTCCAGCAGTAGGAGTGGTGGGTGGTGTGAGAGAGAGTGGGTCATAATCCACCACGTGGGCTCAATGCGGGTTGGTGGATGTCACATCTGAAGAGATGAAACTGGGACCAGAGTTATTTGGTTGTAGGAGGTCCCAGTTACCAAACGATGTTTTTATTTACTGTTTCGAGTGCAGTGATTATGAAATAATTACCACAAAGTCAATTAATGCCTGCTTGAGTTCGAACTCACGACTTACATCCACCACTGCAGGCTCTCGTGTGTAGATTATTAAAAATCTATATCATTTTACGCAAAAAAACTAAATATACGATACGTCAATTGATCGGAAAAAAAGAAGTATGTTTAGTAGGTATGATAAACACACAACACATAACATCACGCTTGTAATAATGAAGGGTTTTAACAAATTTTTGTGCAAAAATATTGAGTTTATGTAATATTTGTGCAAGGGCTCACGAACAAAATTGCAAATTTTTTTATAGTGTGAGGGACGATTTAGTTATCAGTACTAAACCAACACTAAAATAAATGCGGAAACTATTCAGTAAAGTCCAGTGTCCAACCTTGCTGACTATCTAACACTTTACAATGAACATAACCAGTTATTCTCTGCTGACACCGATTCCTCAAAAAATAAACGTGAATCAAGTCAGCACAACAACATCAAACCAACATCTACATTTTACGTAAATATTCATCACGGAATCTGAAGCCGCGCGCTTCGCAACATGACCCCACAAATTGAGTAGAAACACGGCCTGCACTGAATGGGAACTAGACGTTCGTTTTCTTGCCACGTACATATTGTGCGCAGGCTGCGAACTACAAACACGATATCTGAACTGCAATTTCGTTGCGAAGATAGTGTATAGAATAACGTTTGGCTTGCAGCTTGAACTATGTATGTCTCGAGTTAACGAACAGCTACATAGTTTTGAAATGATTCTCTCTCCCTCTTTCTCTGTGTGAACTACAAAGAAAGAAATACGAATATTTTGACATTAAAAATTCGTATTTTACTTGGATTGTTTTTGCTGATCGAAAATATAGACCTTGACGGGCAGTTCGATATACTTAACTCATTTTCGGTCATGTTGTGGGTTGGTTCCTTTTTGCTTATCTACGTCCAATTGTTCCCCTTGGAGTGGCTCGAGTTATTCTTCTCAGTGCTGATTCTACCAAAGTCAGATAACTTTTACACGTGGAATATCTATTCTTTTATATGTGCTGCTGGGGAGTTTGTTGAGCCACTTGCGAAGTGGTGAAGGGCGGGCGTTTTGGGGGACCGTCTTGTAATTTTGATGTTCTAAAAGTGCTGATTCTCAGCCTAATTTGAATAAAGGACTTTAAATTTGGATTTTTAATAAAATTGACATCTGTCGGTTATAGTAAGGAATGACTCAAAAATTCAAAATTAATTCTCAGTGTAAGTCGTCAAATGTTTTTTTAGGGGTCAAGAGGCCGAGAGTGGACTAAACGTCTTATTATTAGGTATTGGTGAAATTCGCCCTCATTCATATAATTGACAAATGATAAATGATTTTATTTCTGTAAATACAAACACTTACACGGTAATAATATTTTAAAAACGATGTATTCTAGAGGTATTCCTTATCCATCTTAAAATCTCTAAAACTTAACCTCTCTTCGTTAACATTGAAAAAAATTCGTAATTTCAATTTGCGACAGACTTTAAAAAAATATAATTCGAAATACCAGAGTATTCAGTTGTCATGGTACGTCACAGTTGTACTCTTCAATTTAGCAACGCTATTAACGGATTATAACGTTGCACGATAACTGAATAGACTGTAATTACGTTTAGTCAGTTAACCTCGTCACGTGGATTTTTTGTTTACCTTTATTTTGCTATCTAAACTTAAGCCGTCTTATTACAAAACAAGTTCTAACTTTAGACCTAGCCTAAACCTTCAAGCCAGTTACTATATTTTGAACTTTATTCCTACTTAAGTAAAGTTCTTAATGCAAAATTGACAACTTAGACTCGGGTTTAACGTCAGTTTTTGAAATAGGAACTTTAATTTTGTCGGATTACAGTTCGAAGTTTAAAAATGGCTCGATGGTTTAAACCTGGGTCTAAAGTTAAACCTTGTTTTGTAATAAGGTAGATGGAGTATAGTCGTGTTCAATTGGTTCTATTAACATCACCTATTTCATATTGCCAGTCGAACACAGCGTTCCAATAATACAAATTCTCGACGGTGCCCCACGATGGATGCATCAGCTTTCTGACCACGTTTCTACAGTTGTACTTGCTACACATTCAAGCATGATATCTGTACGGGCTTGTGCAATTTCTCTGCATTGTTATCAGGTATATTCAAGATTATAATGCTTTTTAGAAGGGACAGAACTGTAAGGTAGGTAAGTGCAGAAGAGTCTCACTGTTTTAAGAATGTTTCAAAATAGGTAAAAAATTATATAATTGACATTTATTTTGCAAATTATGGGTGCGCAAGCTGATTAACTGCTAGATAGTGTAGAGATATAATTGGTAAATAATAAATGATTTTATTTCCGTAAGTAGTTCATTTTGTTCAAACACTCAATCATATTCAATCATATTTTTAAATTAGATGAGTTCGGGGTTTCCTATCTGACTACTCTGAGAAGGCCAAAACAAATTCAGAGGTCTCTTTTAAAGTTCAGACATATTCTTAGTCAGATCATGCAAAGATCATGTAGTTTGGTGTCTGAAATGGTTTTTTGAAGAGAGGATCTCACGTGCGTTTAGCTTTAGGCTACGTTCAGATTAAACGCGGATTGACGTGCGTTCACTCAAAATGGAGAAAAGCGATTCAGACAAGGGGTAAGAACTTGCCGTCACGTCGCCACGTCAGTTAGTGTCAATGGAAAGCAAAAAGAAAAATGCGTTTATTGGCATTAAAGCAAAATAAATACACCTTAAAACTATAAAAATAGAAAACAGAGATAATAATGCCAAAAGGGCCAATGGAACTTGGAAATCGGAATCGAAGGATAAAAACTAAGTGCTACAAAGTCCGTTCTATTAATGTTTTGCTTTGATAGACTTGAGAAACTATGCAAAGTTATATTTTTGATCTATTCAGATTTATGTCAATGTACCTATTATTAAAATATTAGTCTGTTAATAGATTTAATAGCAATGATATTGAACCCGGATTTATCTTACAAAAAAAAACAAGAACATTAGCTAAAGAAAATATGTTATCAGATCGCTATGGATTTACGCTTTACTGAATATTATACAGTCATTAAACATCTTACTAAGCGCGGGTCGATGCGCGATTCCAACGCTATGATATTTTTTTCCTGAACGCCACCTTAATAACTATAGGCTATCCTACGTTATGTGTGTTTATGTTGTGAAAATTAATAAGAAAATACATAATAAACAGGGCGGTAAAGACCAATTGACACGCAAACTGTAATCACGAATTCAGCATAATTATGACTCGTAGAGTAGCCATTTTTCGCGGTTATTAATAAAAAATCTGCTGTTTCATAGAAAAGTGCAATACCTACACGGTTAAAATGTATGGAACAGTTATTTTTTTTTTTTAATGACTGACGAAAAATTTCAACGCAAAATCGTGTACTGAATAAACATGGTAACAGTTTGCCCGTCGATGCCACCCTGTAGATAGACGCGCGATTGTAAGCCGCTCGACAGTATGAACGTAGCCTTATATTCTGCTTTAGTAAAGATGTGATCCCTGTTTCTTACATTTATTAAACTATTTTTTTTTAAATTACTTTCTAGCGTATACTATTTGTGCACGTTTGTTGATGTGAAACTTTCAATAGGAATTTTTCACGTTATTGTAAAATTAGTTTTCATTAGAAATGTTATTGGTATTTTGTAAACGACAAAATTAAAATTTGTTCAGTTGGCCGTTATTGTAAATATTTTATGATGACATATAATTATTTATTATGAGCTTTTAGGAAGCCTATTTTCGTTGAGTTCGCATTTTCATTGTTTGCCACCGACTTCCGAAATAAAAGTTTTTATTTTTCACTTTTATCATACATACAAAATAAAATACATACGAAATGAGAACCTCCTTCTTTTTGAAATCGGTTAATTATGTGCACTTATAGCCGCAATGCATCCCATGAAAATTCCACTAAGGTACCACTGAAAATTCATAGGAAAACAAACAACGCAATTTCGTTTACTTGAATTTTTACCAGTAATTTTGTTTTAAAACCAATCTTCTAAACCGATTTCCATGAAATTTCTATAGGACCAATCTGAAAGTATATCCTTCCAAATAAAAAATTGTGCAAATCTTGAAGTCGGTTAAAAATCACCAGGTAGAACATTGACTGGCCACAAATCTAGCAGTTCCTGTTGAAGGAGTCCAGCTCTTCCCGCCATCACCGTCTGGGCTTTTTTTTTTATTTTTTTGTGGATTGGAAATCATCATATGACCCCTCCCGCTCTGGGTGGATCAGAAGGGAGTGTCAGACTCTTACTGACTAAAACCCACCCGTGTTCCTTCCTTAGCCTTTTGTGTTCCGGGGTAGCGGTAACCCTTTCGGACAATCCCGCTGCCCCGGCAGGCTTCAGCCCTTACGGGCCACTCCCTTATTGATGACATCTCTTTGAGGCGCGCGTGGAACACGTACGCGCCGTCCGGCACGGGCCTGGTCCTGATCGGACGGAGAGTTACCCATTACTCTCCGCCCGCAGGCCCGCGCCTACGGTGGCCGGGAGTCGTCACGCGGCTCCCGACGCCCGGAGCGTCTCCCGCGGCGGCTGGGACGTGAGGCTCTCTCTCTCAGCCGTCCCGCCACCTCCTTTGCTAGCATGACTGCTTCGCAGAAGGAGGTGACTGCCTCCCACTCCCTCTCGCCCCGGACCATGGCTTGAACCAGGGCCGGGCGCGAGAGGTCGCCGCCGCTGCCGATAGCTTCTACGAGAACACGGCGGTGCTCCGCCCAAGTGAGGCAGACCTCCACCGTATGCTCCACCGTGTCCTCTGGGCGATCCTCGCAGTGGTGACACCCGGGTGTTTCCTCCCGCCCGATGGTGTGCAGGAACCTCCTGAAACACCCGTGTCCGGTGAGGACCTGCGTCAGGCGGTAGGTGAGGGCGCCGTGGCGCCTCTCTAGCCACTCCTCAAAGAGGGGTCTTATCGCCACTATCGTGGCGTGCCCTGGGCTGGGTTGCGACAGTCGCTCTTTCCATGCCGCCATAAGATCGCGCCGGAGGTCGGTCCGCACCGCCGCAATTTGCCGCGGAAGCGGAGTTTCCCCCCGGCGTAGTGCCTCCGCGCGCCACTCGTACAGGCGCGCGAGGACTATCTCCTCCAGATCCCATGGCGGCAATCCGGCAAGGAGGATTGCCGCCTCGCCCGAGATCGTGCGGTACCCCCGGATCAGCCTTACGGCTACCACCTTCTGGGGCGCGTTCAAATAGTGGGCGGCTCGCCGCCGCAGTGAACGCGCCCACACCGGGGCACCGTCTGGGCCTGCCGCGACGAAAATGTTTTAGATACACAGCACATTAAATGCAGGTGCGGTCCGACGGGGGAGGGGGGCATTGGGGGTCGTGATCCCCCCAAAATCATTCAAGCTGTCGAGAACCTCAATGATTTACTTGTCTTACTAACTTTAAACTGAACATGAGCCACGGGAATCGCACGCAGGACCTCGGCAGTAACGCTTGCGACCACTAAACCAACGAGGAAATTTATACCTCCCTAAAAATATTCCTCGAAACTCATGGTAACCCCCCCAAAATCTTAGGCTGCGACCGCAACTGATTAAATGTTGATGGAAATATAATAATTTAATCCGAGAATTCGTCCTCCGTAGCCAGGAACTAATCTAAAGCACACCTAGACAGCTGAACAAAAACTATTCTAAGTATTGTGAATGTCTTCTAAACCCCACGTCTGACTAGAAAACACGTTCTTTTATAAATTCTGAACATAATTTTATTATTAAAACCGGTTTATTTAATAAAAAAAATATGGGTAAGCGAGTCGGGGGTGCAGTGTACGGGTTCTGTAACAAGCGGGTGGCAAGTTTTTGTGAGAATGGTAGCAAATGCCACACTACATACTAAACTAACTAACTCCACTGTCATGGTCTAAAACATGTACTTTTTTACAAGAGTAACTTTAGGATTAACAGAAACTTTGGACTTTTTAATGCCATATTATTATGATAATTGCCGTTGGTCCTGCGCCAGATCTCGCTCCGGTTGCGTCGGATTACCGTCCCATTGAAGGAAGAGAGAGTGCGCTCACGCTTGTGCATCTCCCGCGCCGAAGGCTATTCTCAGTTGAGGTTAGCCGTCATGGCCGAAATACGGTCTGGAAGACTATAGGTATATTTTGTTATTTTTTGTACATAATAAATAGTATTCTATTATAATCTTTATATGATACTTCACTCATGAAAAGGGTCTCACGCAATTCACTAATCTAAAAGGGGAAAGAACATTTAGACTGAAAGGCGGCTTTTATTAAACTGGATATCATTCTAAAATTGGTTGACGGATGAAATGGTTCCCTTATTCAATTTTGCGGTACGGACCCCCAAAATTAGTAAAACAGCGCGACTAGGATGTAATCCTTCAACACAGGTTTCCGTCATGCGCCGGTTGGTATCTAGTCTGAGATTAATTCAGGCAGGAATACAATCCGCTACCGATGCTATTTGTTGGCGCAAGTATAAGCTTTGCAATTTTGAACTGCACACGTTTGGGTTTCTGTGCTGAAGTTGCAGATTTTACTGATGGTGAGGCTCCATTTTAAGCCAAGACAAAGATTTTCTTTGTCTGTTACTATTTTTTTTTCTTTTTCCGAACAAATGAGTGACAAATTATCGCAGCGATCTATCCTAATATCATAATGTGTTGTTTGTTTAATGATTTCTATGTTTAACTGTGCTTGATTTGTGTAATGTGACTGTGTCTGTATGATTATTTAAGTTTATGAGTCCGAGAAACTTGAAATAAATGATTATATTTATTATAAACAAATATTTAATTTGTTTGTAAGTTTGTATGTAAGGAGTACTTTTTGCATTAGACAGCTTATTTCTCGAGAAGGTTAAAAGCTATTTATCATCACGCTAAGACCCTTAGGATCCGACCAAAAGCTAAAAAAGAACGCTAAGCGAAAACGAAGTAATAGCACAGGTGAGCGATTGAAAGCGATGCGATAGGTCAGAGGCGGAAATTTCACATGGATGACGTCGCGGCCGTCGCGGTCAGAAGCTAGTACCTTCTAAGGCTAAGAACTCACGGAGCGATTTTCACCCACGTCCGCCGCGGTTGCGGGCCCGCAGCTTCTGTAGAATGCAGATATATATGTAAAAAATTAAAGCACAACTCACGACGCGTTTTACGCCCGTAGTGTGCGCGGTTGTTTGCGGTTCCCGCTGCACCGGCGGGCAACTAGTAGGATCGCGCGGGCCGCGGTCACCCGCAGCCTCGGCGGGTGGCACCCGCGCGCTCTGCGATCGGTTGGCGGGCGACCGCGATGGCCGGCGGGGGCGGGGGGTACAGAATCGTGATCGTTTTACTGCCCGTCTTGCAATCGCCTGTCTTGCGGTCATCGCCCGCCACGTCTGCGGGAGATGATCGCAACCGCGACAGCTGCGTAACCGCGCAAATAACCGGTCTCGTGAGTTTAGAAATAAAACCGCAGTTCCACCACCGCGGCGATCGCGTGTGAAAATCGCTCCGTGAGTACTTAGCCTAAAGTTTTGTAAGAAGGTTATAATGTAGTATCAATATTTGAAAATAATGTTATCCTATAGAACCTTTTTATCGCCAAAGCGACATTTTATGTATTTTTGTATAATGATGTACTATTACAAATACTCATAAAATTTTATTTTAAAATCACCCATTCAACATCTAAAAATGTCCCCTAATCACCACATTACAAAATCCAATGATCTGCCTTCCCCCATAGCTTCACCCAATTCTTTTTGATCCCCCAAACGATAATGCGGTGACAGGGGGCAAGGAAATACTCGCGCATGGCGTGACAGCTCGGGAGATTAAGCAGATTTCGTTAATACAACCGAGCGATGGATGAGAAGGTTAACAGTAAAACGATTAAGAGCCTATACTACCTCAGCTAAAATTCACTCTTTATCTCGCTCGCACGATACTGCTCGCGGACTGAGTGAGAGCGAGACAGAGTGCGGTGCTAGGCGGCAGGCAGCGTCAATAGTTAGGTATTTGCTTTTTACGGTGAAAATAATGGTAATTAAAAAAAAATAAAAAACAAGACCTGCTTTATAGTTAATTCTGTCAGTATACAAAGTTTCATGATTTAATTTGAAGTATTTTTTGAATACCAGCGGTTTATTGTTCGGTTTGGAGGTAACTTTGGAATATTTTTCTATCGAGAAAATTTTATGGAATCGTGTTTTCGTCAAACATAAGACCTAAAATTAATCCTCAACTTTAACATATATTTATTTCAAAATTAATGCTGCAGTATTTTCGTTATAACGGAGGATGTTCGTCCGTTATAACGAGCTAAGCCATTTGAAGTAGTATAGGCCCTTAAGTAAGTATATCAAATCTGACGCGGGTGTTTGAAATAGCGTGGTCAGCACTGTAACCTGTAGATATCTAGAAATGTCAACAAGTTTGACGATGCACTCCCGACTTTTGAAGCAACGCTGGAATGACTCATTGTGTCATGATCATCTGCCTAGCCTTTTCGCAACTATGTTGGGGTCGACTTCCAGTCGAACCAGATGCAGTTGAATGCCTGTATTTTTCATGGAGCGACTGCTTATCTTACCTCTGCAACCCAGTTACTGGGGAAAACGATATTGGTAACACTGGTTGTCATACTTTCGTGCTTCTGACGACCCGTAACGACTATCAAAAATCCACGAATTACAGTCGGGACCAACGGGCTTAAGGTGCTTTCCGAGGCACGGAGGGGTCTTAGTGTGTATAGTTGGTCACCCATCCATGGACGAACTGCGGCAAGCACCGCTTAACCTGATCGATCAACCCATGCGGCTGTTATAACAGCCAGAAGCTCCTCATATATCTATATATATAAAAATGAATTGCTGTTCGTTAGTCTCGCTAAAACTCGAGAACGGCTGAACGGATTTATCTTATCTTGGTCTTGAAATGTTCGTGGAGGTCTAGGGAAGGTTTAAAAGGTGAGAAAAATACGAATAATTCCCGGGAAAACCCTAAAAACAGCCCTTTTCTATTTCCCATACAAACGTTTTCTAAATAAAATGTAGAGTCAATTTGAACTTTATTGCAAAATAATAATAACACTTCATGCTTCATTCAAAAAATGTTTTTTTATTAAATACGGATTCGTTTTGTTTGTTTTAAAATTAATTTATAGAAAAGTTTAGGTCTTTTATTTATCGATTGAGGCAGTACGAAGTCTGCCGGGTCAGCTAGTACATAATATTTATGTGTATCATGTTTGTTTGAAAGAATTATAAACTTATTTTGTGGTGGTTATCTTTTTTTTTTAAATCAAACTTGTTCACTCTGCTAACATTATATTTATTTATTTATTTAATACCTCAAGCACATAAATGTACAGAGGCGGACTTAATGCCATAGGCATATTCTTTAGTTTCATGCGAAAACTCGATTGTTTCCCGGAGCAGAAGGCCAATTCTCGTAAAAGTTCAAAATCTAGTCGCAGTCTCATCTCGGCGACAAACAAATGTCAAAAACTTGTCAAAATGTAAGGAAGTTAGAGGTATTTTTGACAGAATCAGACTAAGATCATACTGTGAACGTTCGTCTGAGTCGAAATATTACGAGAATTGCTACTCTGCTGTCTTTAGTAGTTAGGTTAGGAAACTTACACAGCGATCATCCTGCATGCGGCTGATGTGAACTGCCCAATTCAACTTGAGCCTGCCCTTATCCCAATCGCCCTAATCGCAATTTATTATTTTTATTTATAACCCCCCCCCGACCGATTCGGGTCACGGTGGCCAATCTCAACGGAGGCTAGCCAGGTACGCAGGAGATATTATAGTGCACAAGTGTGCGCGTTGACACAGGTGCACTCCCTCTTCCCTCACTCTCATATTCCGATGGGACGGCAATCCGACACGACCGGAGAGAGATCAGGCGCAGGACCAACGGCTTAACGTGCTTTCCGAGGCACGGGGGTATCACACCACCAACTTCCAAACTCCGGGCTGTTACTATTCTAATGGAAAAACTCAATAACACCTTGCCCGCCCCGGGAATCGAACCCAGGACCCCACGCTCAGCAGTCACGCTAGCGACCACGAGACCAAAGGGGCAGTTTTTATTTAGGGTCTATGCAACATGTCTTTTTCTTTCATACTTCTCTTTTAGTCACCAGCCTTCGAAAACTAAGGATTTAAAATTAAACTTTATAGCCTTTGCTGATGAGTTTACCTTCTGTACCTCTCTATGAGGTAATAAAACCCTATGGAGTGAGGGATACGCGGATGTTTTATCACGATCGGAGCTTTTAATACACACGGTTTTAGATTTATTTATGTAGGTGGTACACAGGATTAATATTAAAGGGTTATTTCGCTGTGAACTCAGGTGTACAGCTAAATGGATTGGTTAACCATTGCTTGTGTTGGTCCATACGTAGGTATCGTGGCGTTTGCTAAGAGAGTAGTCGAACCGTAGATTATGTTAACCTCTTAAGGGGTCATTGCACTTATCATGATGGACAACTCTAACCTAACCTAACCAAACCTGAAATTGCGAAAGAAGTAAGTCTTATGTATGACCTATCATATTTTACTATAAATAATAAAATCACAGCTGAAGTGGAAAGATGTTAACTAACTTTTGGAAGGCACTGTGTATGTACCTACTTTGTTAGTTTTATGATGAGGGATGTGATATAAAATTATCTACATTTTCTGCTTGTTTACTTATTTTTGTAAGATTGACACTAAACATTCAAAAGAATAATTCCCAAACGTATTATTATTTATTTTATGCCACAGCAGCAGTCTGTAAAACAGACTTCTAGTATGTTTTCAAATAATTAACAACGACACAGATGAGTTCGAAGAGCCTCAGGTCTTGAAGCACCTCTGACTGAGACAAGGACATTTTTAACATTGTCTACATGCACTTACTGTAACTTAAACTTCTTAACATTATTATCTTCTATCTATACTTATAATAAATCTGTAGAGAGGTCAATTCTGTACATGAAATATATTTCCAAAATAACTATCAGCGGGTGATTAGTGATCGATACTGACGCCAAAAATGCAATCAGTAAAATTTTTGTCTGTCTGTCTGTCTGTCTGTCTGTATGTTCGTTATAGAAACAAAAACTACTCAACGGATTTCAACGAAACTTGGTACAATTGTTCTTCATACTCCTGGTCAGGTTATAGTATACTTTTCATCACGCTACGATTAATAGGAGCAGAGCAGTAAAGGGAAATGTTGGGGAAACAGGAGAACTTACTCCATTTTTTAAGCTTTCGTCGCGTGTGCAGCCTTAATGGTTAAAGCTACACAGAAATCATGTATGACGGAAATGTTCTCCTTAAAATTATATAAAAAATATTCCACGACAGCAAATGTCTATCTTTTATGGTTGACTCACAATAACACGTGTAACTCCCGATAGCTTAGCAGTTTGGAGCTTTCTGATTATATTTATCTACCCTTACGTTTATAACACTCTCACTCATCCCTAATTAAAAAATGATAACATTATTACATAAGTAATAAAAAAAAAATCATAGAAATTGGTACAGAAACACCAAAGTTATACATGAAATACGCTAATAAGCCATCGCGCGTGAATACTGAATCATGCTATAAGGATTATTTTTGTGTAACGGTCGCCGCGCCCGCTATTGTCTTGAAAAACGCGTTGAATGAGAAATACGCGTTCTCAAGAATCGGCAGAGGAAAGAGCACATCGGTTAAACTCTATGAGAGTTAGTGCCTCAATTTCCGGAAGTCATTATTCCACGCGGACGAAGTCGCTGGCAAAAGCTAGTATTTTATAAAGTTCTATTTCCTAAGCTATATACCGCTAAAGAGTAAAACAGTGCAAGCATTCTTGTGGATCCCGTTCCAAGCTTGTAGACAGTTTTTAACCAAGAGAAAGTTGTATAAAGATTTTCTGGTACACCTTTTTAAACTAAAAGGTGTTTTAACAAGCTCCTTTGAAATTCTAACGCCTTTAGTGTATAGTCGATAGATTTTCTGCAGAAATAAGTAACTTTAAAATAATAGACGCTTTAGCTTATTTTGTTAAGAGCTAAAGGAAAAAATATATACGTAGGTAACGTGAGAGTTTCATAAATTATTAGTATAATGTTGGGACTTTGTAGTAGAAATAAAACCTTTTTACAAAAAAAAAAAATAACTTTAATTTTGGAAGTTGGTGTCGTGGGGTTCATTTTTGTTGTTTGCCACCGACTTCCGATATTAAAGTTGTGTCTTATTTGGAAGTCGATTGTTTTTTTTTTTGTTAATTATTTTTCACTTTAAGTTGTACTTACCTTATACTAACTCGTATAACACTACTAGCTAAGTAAATATCAGTAACAGGAAGTTATTAAAACATCATCAATATAAACTCAGTGGCAAAAATAAGTAATATTGAAACTTACCCAAAACTACCCAAGCAAAGTTAATAAAATTTCTAGGGACCACCCCTGAGGCATACTATATCCATTTAAAAAAAAACTTGAGAGGTGTCAATTGACACCCGGATGGAACGAAGTTCCTTTCGATTAATTAGTGAAGGAATTGTAATAAAATTTTATTTTTTTTAAGTTATAATAATAAATAATGTAATGTATTGAATCTTGTATAAAATAATTATATTAATAACTAGCTGCTGCCCGCGACGTCGTCTGCGTGAAGGCTCTACAGCACCAAAAATACCTAAGACGCCAGTGTCGCTATAGCATTATAGGTACACAACTTTTAAAATAGCATTAAAATTAAGTTTTTTTTGCAAGCGAAGCAAGTGAAGAGAGTTATATGGGAATCCTGCTGAGTTCAGTCATATGTGTTATGTGACTGAAGGAAATAGAGAAAATAATGCAGGAATATATTCCAGGACACAAAAGAGTAAAAATACGTACAAAATTCTCTATAAACTACGTTGGTAGTTATGCTGCCAGGAGCCAAAATGTAAAGAGAGTCAGGACTGGTGACGTGGGAGCAAGCGACGTACAGTTGCCCTTGTGAGAAGCAACTCGTCCTGAGGTCGACACCCGCTGCCCTCAGTATCTGCCCCTGCGACTTATTGAATGCGTGGTATAAATACTGCCTCGCCGACGCCACAACCCGTAAGAATTTCCGCCTCAATGGTGTGTCTGTGGAGCGAGATGACTTTAAGGCGGGTTACACAACTTCAGAGGAGATAGGTTCCGAAGAAGCATACACCGACCTTCAGCTTGATGGTATGCGCTGGAAGTCCACTTGCTGACAAATACACATCAAATTCAAAGTTCTCATCCACACCAGCTATGGATACCGGTACATCCTTTACACCGAAAACGTAATACCACAAGCCATTAGTTCCCTTTCTGATTCTCTAATAGGATTCACCGTGCCTCTAATATGCCGGCGATCAGTATAACCTGGTCTTCACACCTGATTTCACCTGCGTCTTTCGCGCCTTCCCTGTTTATGGGACAAAGAGGTGCGGGAGGTCAGATAAAGTTGGTTCGTAATGTGCTTGTTTGTTGCTTATAATCCAGGACTAATTTTAAAAGCCCGCATTTTGGCGTTCGTGAAGTACTTTGCTTAGACATAGATGTGTAGAAGTGTAGACGTACAGATAAAGTATTTAATGAAATGGTGGATTGCATTTTGTGGAAGGTGACTTCATATCAACCAAAAATACAACGTAGCAATCAAAATTATGAAATTCACGTATGGATGAATTTGATTTTTTCCTATTTAAGAAGGGGATTTTACGGGCCCTAATTTAACGGCACAACACGCAATATTTTCAAAAGTTTGCGTTAAGACGAAAGCGTCAGTTTAATTCGAAAAATTCAAATTTTCTTACATTTTTTGCAATTTAAAGGTCAGTATCAGGCTGTGTTTTGATCTAAATATGATTCAAAACTCAAACTCAACTCAAAGCATTTATTTCAAATAAACCAATTATATATAGGCACTTTTGAATTGTCAAGGGTCGGTCAGTCAGAAAGATGAAGTTAGTTGCCCATTCCAAAGCGTAGATCCCTGTGGAGAAGAACGGGCAAGAAACTCCACGGACACTCTTTTAAATCATAAAATTGTTACAAAAATCTTGATTACATCATTCATGTTGAAATTATACATGTGAGAACGATGCAGAAAGACGTGCACGTTAAAGGCGTCCGTACTAAAAAGAACAATTCATAAATTAAAATAAGCCGTGGCGGCTAAGAGATGACCAGTCCCTACTGACGGCGCCCGTTCACGAACATGACGTATGGATCAGCACCATTCAGCTCAACCATTTTGAAGGGAACCCAATGATCCAACACACACGCCACCATCAGCGAGACATTTGAGTGAGCATGACATACTCTCAGCTGCCAGGGCACATTCAAGTCAATTAAAGACGTACCCAGATTCGCGGCCGTAACAAATATTGATTTATAGAATTATTATGAAAATCATCAATACAACCCTCTTTGTTTATATCACCCTATTGAATGACTGTTTCGTGTAATCATGATATTAAAGTCATTAATTCTGTAATGAGTCGACACCCTTAAGTGCTTGGCCAGGCTGGCAGCGTGGGCGCGGGGTAGGCGCGGCGCGGCGTACTCAAACATAAGAACATCATTTGAGTGCCCATAGTGAGCACACGTAGGCGCGATGAGCGGCGCGGGCTGCTCGGCGCTGGGAGCGCGCGGACAACTCACACCATAGCTCGTTCATACAAGTGGCCGCAGTGGGTGCGCGGGTGGCCAACGTGGGGACCGGGTTTCTCAAAGTAATTTGAGCTTTTTTCTAGTAAAAATAAGTCTTCTTCATCCATATTTTATTTTGACAAACACTGGTCACGACAACACGCAGAACGCAGACGCGCTAGACTGCAGACAGGCAGATTGCGCGCGTCCTACAGTGCACCGCTCCCCGCCCCACGCTGCCAGTCTGGCCAAGCACTAAGAGTCGACCAACCGCTTGGCACATCTCGAAAAATTATGTGGGCCTCGTGTTTCTGCCCCAAACGGCTCGAACATAAGAAATAACTCCCAGTTTAGAAGATGGAACAGCGCAAGGGTGTCAACAAGTTTGCGTTTTAAAAATTCGTTTTTTTTGTTGTTATTGGCTGTTTTTGGGAAACTAGTAAAACAACACCAACATTATATGAATTTATACGCTAAATGCTTTTAAAATAAAGTGCATTTTCCTACGAAATAAAAATAACGACCAATAGCACAACCACTATATAAAACGTTTCAACACTTGTCAATAAAACTGAACATAATGGCTATCGCTAATTTTATGATTCATAAATCGTATGTCCTATCGGTCTATAGGGATGACATATTCAACAATAAATAGGTAATTGATGTCTACCCGGTGTTATTAATAACGGTCTGTTAGCCACGATGACCACATAATGCTGGCAGATATTCAATGTTTGGCCAATATTGCGTCAAACATTCGGGGGAAGTTTGAGATTGTTCGTGGATTGATTTGATTAACCTTTTAACCGCTTACATCGGATTAATCCGACAAATATTTTCATGTCCATTTCGCCAGAGTCATATAGGTATTTACGAGCAAATACCACAGCTCGTTTACTCTGCTTTTTTATTAATTACGCTGTATTCTATCAGATCATTCGAAAAATAAGTATTTTTCGAATCACTGTTCCGGGCGCTGGGGCACGACAACTGATGGGCAATTCTCGTAATTTTAAGAGCGTTCACAGTCTGATCGCCGAGATGAGACTGCGACTAGATTTTGAACGTTTTAAAATACGAGAAATGGCCTTCAGATATGAAGTCGGGCGGTTAAAAAGTTAAACAGGTTATATTATCGAAAAGTTAATGAGATGATTATCATTAGAAATCCACTGCTGAGTACGCGTAATCAAATAGACCACTAGTCTAGGTATAATAAATTGTAAAAGTAGGTTTTTAGCCGCACAAAATGGTGTAGTAATGATAAAATGCATTATGTAGGTATACTGCATTTCAGCGTAAGGTTGATGGATGGAAGGAACTGACCAATAACAACACTAGCTTAGCTCAAGCTATGAAAATGAAGCGATGTTATTCGTTAGTTTTACACACATCCCTCGCTACGCATGCTCACTCATTTCTGGTGGAAACGCAGCCTTACCTGTGTCTGAGAGTATTATCTACTGACTGAAAAATATTATTTTAGATGCTTGTCGGAGGAGTGAAGTAAAAGGTTTGTTTACGTACTAGTCGCGCCATCTATTGGAGTTTTTCCCCCATTCTTCTCCATACGAAATTAGCTTGAGGAAGAGGCAACTAGAATCAGTCATATTTTCTTGTAAATTTTGACGTTCAAAAATGCCTATTAATGGCCCATTTGATTTTACTTTACAGTTATTTTGCATTTTTTTTGGAAGTCGCTTGTTTTTTTTTTTTTTGAAAATGTCGTTTTTAAGTGAAGACAAATGTTCAAGTCGAACCAACCTTTTTCTATTTCTAGTGAAAAGCGAACGCCGTTCACGTAGAAATGCTAATCCTGTTAGCTTAAGAAATTACGTAAATGTATGTATTCCGCGACTTAAAGATTGCAAAGCGTGCATAAGTAATGATATTATGAATTATTCGTTAGGGTGGCCGCTCTAGGAGATCAGGGAACTATTTCCTTGTTTTAGTATTGGATTAAATTATTTGATAGGAGTTTCAATGTTATATTTGTTTAAATCGTTGAATTAAAAGGTTGGGGAGATTATCGCGTTTGATTTATTTATATTTTTATGGTTCAACCAATGGTTAAAATTAGCCCATTTCGGGAAAAGAATTGATCGTTGACTATCTTAATTTTATTTTGTGTACGTACAGTTTTTGTTTCCATTTTTTTTTAAATTATGCATAATTATACCAAATATGCTTTTCCAATTCACTTTTATAATTTTAATTGTATTTAGAGATAACTATTTACACTAAATACTACTACAAACGTAAGGTGGGACGCCCTCAGGCTAGGTGGAGCGACGATCTTCGCAGGATGGCTGGTAGCAGCTGGATAAGAGTTGCTGAAAATCGAGTTGAACGGCGTGCAATAGGAGAGGTGTATGTCCAACAGTGGACTACTGTAGGCTGATGATGATGATGATGACTACATTAAATAACTAACTAACTTACTGCACAAATAAATAAAAAAATAAAGGACACTTCGAAGAAGCGAAGAAGGACGCGTCCAAGTACTCGTCCGCATTGCTGTCACCTGAAAACGAGCCCAAAAGACTGGCAGCATTGCCATGTTGAATGGCAATGCTGCCAGTCTTTTGGGCACGTTTCTAATTCTTTGGCCAATGAACGACCCAGCCCTCTGGTCACGTGAAGTTTTGACTAGCCGGCGAGAAACTTCCTAAAAAAGGAGACGCACACTTGGGCCCCATGACCCGAGCGTTTTGACCTCAAACAGAGGCGCCTACACAGCCCGCCGTGCTAGGAACATGAGATGGCGCAAGGGTATCGTCACAGGTTGCGTCCCACACCAGAGGCGTACCCACCTTCCAAGGCAACAATGTCATGCCATCAGAAGGCCAATTCTCGCAATTTTAAATCATTCAAAATCTAGTCGTAGTCTCATCTCGGCGACAAACAAATGTCAGAAACTTGTCAAAATGTAGGGAAAATAGAAGTATTTTTTGACAGATTGAGACTGAGATCAGACTGTGAACGCTCTTAAAATTGCGGGAATTGCCCCGTGCTATGTGATCTGCGCTCCTGCAATAGGTCAGTCCATGGTGCCTGAGACTATCGACAGTTTCACTGCAGTGACACCGACGGGGAGCAATACAAGGTGCGCCCAAGCGAAGACACGTAGCGAGCCGAAACGATGAGTCATCCATTATAGTGCCTATTTTGAATGACGGGAGCGCCTGAAGCCACAAGCCTGACTCCCATTCTCCCACAGCCAGCAGGCGGGCACGTTCAACAGTATTACGTGACGTCTTTACAAGGGTATTCCGTATAATTTACTTTAGACATTGGCAGAATTCATCTTCTTGCTGTAAAAAACCTCAGGCGCAAATTTTACCTGTGATTTTTGGTACTTTTATTAATTAACTAGCTGAGCCAATGAACTTAGTACCAGCTCAATCAATAATTAATGTTGTTCAATCCGTTCTCGAGATATCATCAAAAAAGCCGTGCCACAAAAATGAGAAAATAAATTAACTTAATTATTCTTCATTAAAATCGGTCCAAGCGTTCTTTAGTTATAAATGGTGTAACTAGCCCGACTTCGTTTTATTTAAGTACTAGCTTTTGCCAGCGACTTCGTCCGCGTGGAATAATGACTTCCGGAAATTGAGGCACTAACTCTCATAGAGTTTAACCGATGTGCTCTTTCTTCTGCCGATTCTTGAGAACGCGTATTTCTCATTCAACGCGTTTTTCAAGACAATAGCGGGCGGACGCCGGCGTCCGCTTGGGGCTTGAATAACTAAAAATATATAACTACGTCTAATATATAAAATAATATATAATAAAACCTACTTCACTTAAAACTAAATACCTATTACTACTATAATTAATAATACCTACACCTATAATTAATAAAATACCTACGCTTTTACCTACTTAATATTAAAAAAAACTGAACATAAATTTACCAAAATTTACCTACTACTAACTAACTACTACTAACCTATTACTACTTCACCTAAAAAGAAATCCAGTTTTCCCAACATTTCCCTTCACTGCTCTGCTCCTATTGATTGTAGCGTGATGAAAAGTATACTATAACCTGCCCAGGAGTATGAAAAACAATTGTACCAAGTTTCGTTGAAATCCGTCGAGTGGTTTTTGTTTCTATAACGAACATACAGACAGACAGACAGACAGACAGACAGACAAAAATTTTACTGATTGCATTTTTGGCGTCAGTATTGATCACTAATCACCCGCTGATAGTTATTTTGGAAATATATTTCATGTACAGAATTGACCTCTCTACAGATTTATTATAAGTATAGATATAGATACAATATTTATAATTTACCACCAGTGCTATAAAAAACCATTATCACCAAACATTTCCCAGATTAACAGAACCTGGAACACGAATAATTGAATAAATAAATAAAAATGTTTATACAATTCCATACAAAATTACAACGAAGTGTTTTAAATGTGGAATTAAATAAAATCCGTAAGTGCCAAAAACAAGCGCTGCATTTATAAATATGGGCTGTTTTTTTGTTTCAATAGCTTGGCTGAATAAATTACACCATTTTTTATATTGCTCTGGTGAAATTAGTTATCACTTACAACTACACTGTGAATACATTTTCAAAATCGCCACAAATGGAGGGAGGCCGTCAAAAGTTTAGTGAGGTATAAACCCTCGGCAATGACAAACGACTGAAGGAAGAAGAAGCAGTGCTATTCTGTAAAAATCTCACCGAGAAAACTAAGGTGAAGTGAACTGTCATTCCACCTGCAGTGCGATTCTGTAACCATCTCACCGTGAAAATTTAGGTGAAGTAAGTGTGGAGTGAGCTGTCAGTGTCATCCTGATGCTAGGGATTTATACTCTTGATAGCTCACTCTAAGCTCACTTCACCTAACTTTTCACGGTGAGATTTTTACAGAATCGATCGGAAGGATATTTTCAGATAGATTTCTAGCTGTCACAAAGTTGAAAAGAAAAGAAAGAAAATATTTTATTTGGGTCATGCGCATTGAAAACTTTTAAAATATACTATTCTTGCAATTCTGCCCGGGTTCCCTCTATCTGGCAGAATCTTGATGTATGCATGGTGTATGCATGTTTGCATGCTTCTTACAGGGAAAATAAACACCAGATCAACTGTTTTATTGAGTGATAATATGACAGATAAGTCTTTCAATTATTAAGGATATGAAATGTATGCCAAAAGATGATTCTAACTGTAAACTTTCTGAGTTATGATAGTTCTGCCTTTTAATGACTCGATATGAAATGTATGCCAAAAGACGGTTCTGACTGAAATTTCTGCGATATTATGATAGTTCTACTTTTTAATTATATATGGATATGAAATTTATGCCTAAAGATGATTCTGACTTACAAAATATGAGTTTTTAATGTTTGCTAAATGCGTGTTTGCCAATCGATTTTCTGCGAAATGAAGTTTATGCTATCCGCTGTTATACGAAATAATATTATGGCATAAAAAGTTCTGCTATAAAGGGGAAAGCCATTCTGCTCACCATTTTTCTAGAACCAACAATGTATAATCTCTGTAGCTTCGATCAACAATGTATGTAGTGTCGAGTAAAATAACTCCTAACACATCAGTAGTTCTCCCAGTAGCCTAACTCAATCATATAAAACCTTCATACAAAGTAACACAAGTACACATTAGCTAGTGTACAATCGTAAAACCTATAATCTTATACAGACATCCGCGACTCACGTTCCATAAAACGCTACATACACACTACATGACCAAATTAAAAACAACATACATACGATATACTACACTGTACAGTTAAATGCAGAAGGTTATTGAGTTTTGCAGCGGGATTGTCCAAAAGGGTTACCGCTACCCCGGAACACAAAGGGCTAAGGAAGGAACACGGGTGGGTTTTAGTCAGTAAGAGTCTGACACTCCCTTCTGCTCCACCCAGATCGGGAGGGGTCATTGGATGATTTCCCATCCACAAAAAAAAAAAAAAAAGGTATAGAACAAAATATAGATAGTGCAATCCACGAAGACGCGCCCCACTCTTTTTCCTAATGCTTACAGCAGAAGTGTGCAACATTCCGCTAATGTTTTAGTTTTGTAAATACACACGAATTATATATTAGTGGGTAATTAGAGTGTATCGAAAGAACTAAAACACTATTGGAATTAACTAGCGATAAACACTAACGATTCGGAAGAAGAGTGGGGCGCGTCTTCGTGGATTGCACTATCTATACGGTCTATTCAAATTTGTTTCAAATTGATGTTAGTTTAAGTTAAAAAAATATCAAGTTTATTGAAATTGTTATAAGTTTTTAAAAATAATTAACTTTCACAATGTTTTCAAATTACAGAGTGAATAGAGTCCTCTCTTAACTATTAACTCTATATTTTTTTAAGTAATCTAAAAGGCAGTCCTACTTTTCTACTAACTTCTGCAAGTAGGTAAAAGACATGAACATATTTCAGTCTATGCAATAGAATTGGCGCCATTTTGAAAATACAGAGTAAACCTTCTGCATCCATCTATTCCATACAGTAACTGTCAACGATCACCATTTTAATCTAGGAAACGTGTTCCGAGCAGTACATATTTTTAATTGCCCTATTACGTACCATACTCAAAGGCAACCGATTCCTATACTGTCAATTTCAAATGGTATTTGTTTTACTTTGGTTTCGAAGATCATTTAAGAGGAATTGCGGTCGGAGAGACTTTTGAAAAAGCGTAAGTAAAAAGTCATAATTCGAGTTTTTGCTCTCGTCTATTTCCTCCTCCAATATTGGACCAAATTAAAAAATATTTCATAAACTGAATAACAAGAATACATATTGTGTCCCTATGTTTTTCTTTTTTCATTAATAGTTGTCAAATTTGTACACTAGGCCTCTGTTGGCAATTGTTGAGGGTTCTAGTGCTTTTAAAAATAATGTATCTTCAAAAAGAAAAACATAGGAATATACAAGTAGTTAATATTTATTATTCTGTAAAAAATCATTGCTTTATGGTCATTAACTAGAAAGGTATAGGTAAGAGCGTTTCTACGGAGAAACGAACACCCGCATTTCCTCTTAACGATGTGGTAATACAGTAAATATTGAACAATTCTCCTGATTACTATTTCGTTGGATATTGGTAAACCTTTCGATGGTAAGGTAAATAACGGAGGTTCCGCGAAATTGAAAGTACGTATAAGTTGTTTGTGTATCTGTTTGGTTTGATCGAATAAGTTATTGATCATGAAGTTCGTTATCATTTTGATGGCTTCATATTTGGGAATGAAAGATAAAAATGTCGTCTAGAAGTAAATAAAAATAAATAAGAGGTTATTGTTTTAAACGTAGTCGCGTTGTCATCCTTATGCGAACCAGACAAGTATTTGTGAATTCTAAATAAAATTAGAAGAAGAACAGAAAAGAGACAGAGTAGACTATGAAGAAGTCTAAAAGTGTTACCGCAAGTGCACCAAGGACTTCTCTGTATAAAAAGAACTGTTATCATATGAGTGGACTTATCACTACATAGTATAAAACAAAGTCGCTTTCTCTGTCCCTATGAACGCTTAGATCTTTAAAACTACGCAACGGATTTTAATGCGGTTTTTTTGAATAGATAGAGTGATTCAAGAGAAAGGTTTATATATATAATACATGCATGCATGTATAGTAGAGAAACACTGATCATTTTAGAGGTTTCTAATGTGATGTCGTAAATAAACACATTTTTTGCGCTTACTTTTCAAACGCTGGCTGAACCCTACGAGATAGGTCAAAATAATGTACTACAGTATTGTACACCTTAAAAAGGTCTACAAAAAAGTCCGCGATGGTATATGTCTATCTGTTAGGGATAACCCACAATAATCATTTTTTATCCTTTACTTTTTAAGAGAAATAATGGCTTATTTACGAAGCGATTTTAAGCAATACATCATTAATCCTTATCCAATTAAGTACATTAAATACATTGTGCATTTAATATAGATAAATATGGCCCTTTACAGCATGTAATTTAAATGAATATTTTCGAAGATATTACAGATTTAAAATGCAGGGACATAGCGGTTGCTGTGGTACCGGCCGCGGCCGGGGGGCCGGTTTTTTTTTTTGAGGATGGGAAATCATGAATTCATGACATTCTTGAAGTACCTAACCTTAGTATCAGCATTGCACCCGTGCGAAGCCGGGGCGGGTCGCTAGTCTATAATAAAATACCAAAAAACTTTAAAGATTTACCAAATAATTTATTTTTTTAAAAGTTAAAATTATGGCTGCTGGTTGTTACATAATGTTTTTTAAACTATGTAATGTGCAGATGATGAATATTGAACGTATTTTAAAAAGTAATGATTGTTCGAAACTTATAGTATTTATTTCAAGTATGCCATTGGACGTACATATAATCTTAAATTGTAAAACTTTGCATGTCAAATGCCTGACTATGTATTAGGAAACTTATTTAAAATTTAAGACCAACACTGTAACAATACTTACTGCAAATAAATGATTATGATTATGTTAAAGAAAACTTGCCTATTCGTTTTTGTATAAAAATATCTTTAAATACATACAATTCAACTGAGTTTTATTTTCTTCTTGTTGATACCCGGCATGGGTTACAATGCCTTTTCTTGTTAGGAACCTTCTTCGGCGCGCATACAACAACTTACCATTTCAAAGTTTCATCACAATCGGTCGAGCCATTTTCGAGTTTTCACGAGCCTAACCAACAGCAGTTGATTTTTATATATACGAAGAAGAAGATACTGCTATATTTTGTTTTGTAAACGTCGATTTCAATGTTAAAAAATCGCTAAACTAAAATAATAATGACATTTGAAATCCCTATCGACCATCAATGTCCATGACACGAAGTCTCATCAATGTGTAGGACTAGCTAGTACATCAGTACATTATACGCTGCGCTTGACACCGCACACAATGCAAGTTGCTCCTTTTATCTGCTGGCATATTTTTTTATTTATAAATTACGCCGGAATCAACCTCCATTGTGATGCCTGTTCCGTGTTTAACGTGTTTTGTTTCTGATAAGCTTGCGTGAAGATTTGTGAAATGCTGTAGGGAAAAATGTAGGGGGTAAACATTGCTATGTAAAGTTGGTTTTATATTCTAGCAACCCTCCCCTGTTTCGCATGGTTTTTACGACTTATTATGTGCAAGTTTAATATTTATGTCATACAGAAATAAACATTTTGGAATAAATTTATTTATTTTTATTTTATTCATTAGCATACATTTGTTTTAACAGATAAAATTTAAGCTATCAAAAGTAGTGATGAATTGCTAATTGTCTAGTCCCAAGTAACGGATCTGGGTAGAGCACAAGTTACACAGTGGACAACATACCAAATGTCACCCTCTGGAATTCCGCCAAAGAGCAAGAAAATATGTTCAAACGCTGAGAGACACTATTAAGGGAACTACAGGACCCAAACGCAAGTTTTATAATGCCTAAAAGTATATGATCAACTACAGTAAACAGAATCAGAAAAATATATGATATCCTTCAGGATATATGCTAGTTAAATAATAATTATGTTGTACACATAATAGGTACAGCTAATTTAATACGATAAAAAAATCATGAAGATACCTCTAAAAACTTTATTTTCACAATAAAAACCATACTAATAAACATACAATCATTCTAATTTTCTGTCAGATTATTCCACAAACAAAATACTAAAGCAATAGTGTTTTAATTTTTTAGTCCAAACAATAGATTTTTTGTAAAGAGATAATTGCTTCATATTTTGCAATAAATTACCAGCGTTGTGTCATCCCGCTTCTCTTTCTTTTCTATGCAGTACGACAGTGACCGCACTTTCGGTTATGTAGTTCCCTTAAGTATTCCTACTAGGTACGGGTAAAAACCTCATCAAAATCCATTGCGAAATTGAGAAGAACAACGGGTTACACAGGCAGACACGATCAGCGACTTTGTTTTTTTAATATTTAGAGAAGAACAGTGGAAAAACATGGAGGTTTTTCGTTGCATAAGCATAATCAGCCTATAACGTTCCGACTGCTGTGACACAGGCGTTCTCTCTGTGAGAGGGAGTGGGCCGTAATCCACCACGTGGGCCCTGTGCGAGTTGGTAAATGTCACGCGTCTTCGAATTTTTGGTTCTGAGACATCCAGGTTTACTCACGATATTTTTCTTCACAGTTTTGACAGCAGTGGTGATTAAATAACCAACATAAAGTAAAACGCCTGTCTAGTTTTTCGTTCATTGGGGTTCATTTAAAAAGGCTTCACCTTCAAGTTGCTGGTAACCAGTTAATGACCTTGGTGGCCTGCCTATCGATTCTGTAAAAATCTCACCGTGATAACGTAGGTGAAGTGAGCGTGAAGTGAACTATCAATGGAGGCAATCCCTAACATCAGGTGGAATGACAGCTCACTTCACCTTAGTTTTCACGGTGAGATTTCTAAAGAATAGCACTGCAGTTCTCCTTTCAAATCTTTGCCACTGCCACAATCGTCCTCAAACCGACACTACGTATGTTATTTGTTAATAACGCTTCTTCAAAACAGAATAAAAACTTTTTGCAAAAAAAAAAAACAAGCAACTTCCGAATAAGACACTACAAAGTAAAAAATTGAAAATAACTTAAATTTCAGAAGTCGGTGTCGCTGGATTCGCATTTTCGTTTTTTGCCACCGTGTGTGTCTTATTATTGGAAGTCGGTTGTTTTTTTTTTTTTTGTAAAAAAGTTTTTTTTTTCACTTTAAGTTGTACTTACCCCACACTAACTCGTATAACACTACTTGCTATGTAAATATCAGTGACAGGAAGTTATTATAACATCATCGATTTAAACTAAGTGGCAAAAATACGTTGTATTTGACATAAAACGTTTCAATCTATCAAAGCAAAAGGTTCGGCGAATAGTTTATACCCTATTTTCTAAACTATACCATTCTGTATCCAGTAGAACGATCAAATTGAAAGCTAAATCATGTAACTGTATGAATTTAATTTGATGACGTCATTTTCTCTGTTAATTGAATCTCTGATGGAGCCAATCGTAATGAAACACTGTGATTGGTCGCTAGGCGCCATATTAATTTTACATTCCGTGTTGTCTGATACACGTAGGGTAATTATGGTTAATTAGTTTATATTGAAGTAGAATTTGGAGGGTTAGTTAGTGTATTTTGAAATCATTAGTATTCGTCTTGTTCATGTGTGTATGTCGTTTTAATTGCAAAACACACTTCGTTCAAACTTCATCAAATTTTAGCCATGTTTAATCCTTTAACACTTCCCGTGTGTAACTTAGAAATATGTGAGACACAATGGCTTTTTAATTGTTTCTGTAATTATGGCATTCAATTGGTTAATTTACATGTCTTCCGCTGTAACACTACTTAAAATCACGCCTGTTTTAAAGGGTTATACAGAAGTGTACCTTGAGTATACTCATTTTTTGATACTTATGTTTTATAGAGGGCGAACTTATCGCTATCAGCCGGCCAAAAATCTAGACTCGGACTGTTACTGATCAATTCCAGATAGAAAACTCAATGCTTTGCCCGACCTGCACCCTAATTGCGTAACGCACGATCAATCATAATCTGAATCATTTTGAAACAGATTGCTAATCCATTGCTTCATATGTTCGAAAAATGTGTCTGCTCAACAACGTAAATTACGCAATGAATGTTATTGAACTGTCAAAATGAAACAGATTGTGATTGATCGTGTGTTACGCATTTAGGGTGCAGGGAGTCGAACCCAGGACCTCATGCTCAGCAGTAACACTTGCGACCAAACGAAGCAGTCAGTTTTCCAAACATTTTTGTAATTATTCAAATCGTCAAAAGCATCAATCAAATTTAAAAAATCTAAAATACGTCGCTACCTAAATAATGCTCAACTTCCTTGTTTATTTATTAGTACATTTCCAAGATAAAAGTGTTTTGCTTCTAAAACGTGGCGTCTTGAAAATGTTCTGTTGTAATTACTTACTTATTCTTAATTCTGTGTATTTTACTCGAAATTTGCGCCATCTTTAGGTATGATAAGCTTAAGGCCAACATTCTTCGCGTTTAAGACATTCTTTTGCTGAAACATTTTGTCATTTTGTTTAAAAAGATGCAGAAATTACCTTTATTCATTACGGGGTAATTCTTCGAGTAGCTTATTTTGTCTTCTTGCGTAACTTATGTGAGAAAACAAATAATTCCCGTATGTTGAAGAGCGTCCGCATTCTAATCTCAGTCTTAATTTGTCAATTCCTCTAATTAAATTTCTAACAAGTTTTAGATATAAATTGTCGCCGAGGTGAGATTGCGACTAGATTTTGAACGCCTACACGTGCACTTTCGAATGAAGCAGATTTTTTTTAATATCCTCTGAAGATTTTTTCTACGCTGGGGGATAATTATTTGCTGAATTCATGTTAACAATTTGATATTCCATGTTTCTCATACTGTGAACGTGTGTGTATCTAAAAAAAACTTTTGTACTTACTCCACACAAATTCAATTAACACTACTTGCTATGTAAATATCAGTGTCACGAAGTTATCAAAACATCATCAATATAAACTAAGTAGAAAAAATATTTTTATTGAAGCTAACTCAAAAACTACCCAAGCAAAGTTAATCAAATTTATATGCTACCACCCCCTTTTTTTGTGGATGGGAAATCATCAAATGACCCCTCCCGCTCTGGGTGGAGCAAAAGGGAGTGTCAGACTCTTACTGAACCCACCCGTGTCCCTAAGCCCTTTGAGAAAATCGCGGACATACAAACATACATACGGGTCGAATACAGAACCTCCTTTTTTAAAGTCGGTTAAAAACAGAACTAACGAAGGTAGCATCATTATCCTGACTGCTAACAAAAACCAAGTGCTATCATCAATTCAGTTGGTAAGGTGAATAAGGTATTAATGATCTCCATTTTGATTGCTCACTGTATACCGCTGAAGTGACAGTGGGCTGGCCATGTTTGACGAAGGACCGATGGCTGGTGGAGCAGACGAGTCCTGCAGTGGAGACCGCGAATCGGAAAGAGCCCACACTATAAATTCAAATTATTTTTATTTGTAGAACATTGGTTAGTAAAAGGTACAAATGTCAATCTTTATAAAACGAACGCTATATCTTGCCATCAACGGCGCACAAATATTCTAATTACAATTTATAATTGGTAACAAATAATAAAAAAAGTACATTCAAAATTAATAAATAAAACTCAATTATCATCATCATCTGCCTAGCCTTTTCCCAACTGATGTTGCGATCGGTTTCTAGTCTAACCGGATGCAGCTGAATACCAGTATTTTACATGGAGCGACCGCCTATCTGACCTCCACAACTCAGTTACTGGGTAATACGATACCCCTTGGTAAGACTGGTTGTCAGACTTTCGGGCTTCTAACTACCCGTAACGCCTGTCAAAGATCCACGAGTGACAGCCGGGACCAACGGCTTAACGTGCTTTCCGAGGCACAGAGGGGCCTCGGTATGTAAAGATGGTCACCCATCCACAGACCAAACGCGGTAAGCGTAGCTTAACCTGATTGATCGACCTGTGTGGCTGTTATTATTTAAAACTCAATTATGACAATTCAAATAAAAATAATTTTAACCAGATAGCAAAACATTAAAATTAAATTAGATTAAATAAAACAATTAGACTATTACCAATATACCGCTTGCCGATTGCTTGCTTGGAATCTAGTCTAGACTGACGACCTCAAATAGATGGCTGGGACAAACTGGAAGCGATGGGCGGAGGACAGGGAGTTTTGGCTCAGCATGGGACTCTTTGTCCAGCAGTGGACAGCAATAGGCTGAGTTGATTGATTGACCAGAGTACCGGTGCCATCTGGTTATTTGGTTTACTGATATTTTATAGGGTCCCTTATAGGATCACTTTGTTGTCCGTCTGTCCGTCCGTCTGTCAGTCAAGATCCTTTATCTCGGGAATGCGCGGAGGTATCGAGTTAAAATTAAAAACATATATTTACGTTTGCGGTCCCTTGAAGCTGTGAAAAAATCAATTTTCTAAGTTAACGTAAAAAAAAGATACGGTCATTTATGCCGCAAAAACGTATATTTCGACACTCTCAAGTGAATCAAAATGTATAGGGTACTTCCCGTTGAATTAGAATCAAGAAATTTGGCAAGAAGCAAGGTCATGTAGCACACGTAAAGGATAAAATCTGAAAACCGTAATTTGTAGTTACATACTACCTACTTTGTACGCAACCCTCGGTGCGCAAGTTCGACTAGCACTTGACCGGTTTTTTGTAAATCATAGCCACTCATTTAACAAAGTATAATATGAAAACGTTGTAGCAGCCACAGCTAAATCTTTTCCTAGCCTCTTTCTACACATAGAAAAAAAGACGATCGCAATGAATACTTATTTCCACGAAAATTCAATTAAACCAATGTCGTTCGAATAATGACTTCATTTCATTACCCAAGAGGAAACTCGCGAAAATATAATAAAACAACTCTTTGAACTTCACCGCTGTAACCAAATACCTGTTGTAACAGTTAATTAAATAATTAATTCTATTAGAAGGTCGGCTAAATTGTAGCTAACACTGAACTGTTAAATTAATTTGTAAATAATCTCCGTAGTTCAGAGCTTAAACTAAAAGCAGAAAAGAGTTTTTACTATTCTTGCGTATCTTTGACTATTAAAAACAAACTTCTGTGTATATTTTAAACTGTGAGCCATTTTTGAATTTATAACTTTACTAGCGGTCTGTCCCGGCTTCGCACGGGTGGACATTTATTTTTTAAACATTTTTTTTTTCTTGAAATTAAAAAAGCCTATATTAATCAGTGATAATGTAGCATTCAAATGGTGAAAGAATTTTTAAAATCGGTCCAGTACTTTTTGAGCCAATTCGTTACAAACATACATACAAATCTTTCCTCTTTATAATATTATTATAGTATAGATAAGAATTTTTGGAAATATGCTGGTCCTTCTTTTGCACTTGTCAAAATCACTTCAATTCATTTGACCACTGTTCACTCTTAACTCCGATAAACCTTCTCTCGACTGTAAATACGATTTAACTGACGAAAAGTCGCTGAGTTTCGGTTTACATATATACCATCGGATATCGAAATTTCTAGTACCAGAACACTCTAGAACATTCAGATGTAGATTACTTCGATCTGGATCTTCTAGACCGATTACAGGAGTTTTACACATTTTAGAAATTTCTAGATCATTCCAGAAATTTTTAGAACTTTCCAGAACATTCCAGATCGACTACAACAGTTGTACACAATTTAGAACTATCTAGATTATTCCAGAAAGTTTTAGAACATTCTACATCATTCCAGAAATTTTTAGAACTTTCTAGAACATTCCAGATCGACTATAACAGTTGCACACAATTAAGTGTTTTTTATATCATTTCCGGAAGTTCTCATGAGTTAGAAGAGGGCAGATATATATTTTTCTACATTTTCACCACCCACAATCACCCACTTCCACCCACCGCGACCAAACTCCCTTACTTCCACCGGGAGACCAAGAGGTATTTACCAACCCAACGGGAAGTTGATTGGAGTTAGTGGAGATAGAGAAAATCCTGTCTTTACGTACGCACATTAGCATTTTATATATATATATATAGATTCTGACAACGTTTAAATTCTAATTACAAAAACTGACGTTAAACCTGAGTATACGTTAACTATTATGTATTATGTTTTTTACGCTTGTGGTACTAAATTATAGATTACAATAACTGGTTCGAAGGTATGGTCTAAAGTCAGAGCTCGTTTTGTAATGAGACGGAAAGAGTTTATTCGTCGTAAAAAAGTTGGATCTTATCTAGAACCAAGTCTGGCGTTCTTTGACGCTCAATTTAACAAATTACTTGATTATAGTGAAAAAAAACCTTTGTCAATAAAGATTTTATGTGACTTGGCAATCACACAGGGTAAAATAACATTTTTACGAGCATACAATGTAATGTGATAGAAAAAATACAGAATCCTCAATAGAGAAGTATTTTCAGTTCTGAAATTATTTCTTACCATTTCTCCGTAGATGTTGAAGTGCACTAATATATTAAACAAATATTTCTTCGAATCTTCAACTTTGCGTGGCGTTGATGTTTGCATGCCAATAAAATTCAGGCGAATAAGTATACGCTTTACGGATGCGTTCACAATTAAATGTTAAGTAATTTTGCAGAAAAACATAAAATCATAAAATTTTGACATAGAACGTACCTATTGCAATATCGACGACGATTTTTTTTAATGGCATCTCGCGGGTCGTCTTCTTTACAGGGCTTGCCAGTGGATGCCTCAATAAATTAAGGCCTCCAGCCAGGGCTTAAAAAACTTAAAATCTAAGCGACTACACGCTAAGGGCACCCCCTGTGGGGTACGGACCTCGGCTTAGGACGTCGCTGGAAGAGGCTGAATCAGAATTATTTAGGGATGACTTTAAACTAGAAGATCAGCGGCGCGGGCTGGCTCGAGCAAGGGTCGAGGTGGGTAGATATTGCAATGTCTCATGATATTATTATGGCGGCCCCATTTTTTTTTTTGTGGATGGGAAGTCATGAAAAGACCCCACCCGCTCAGGGTGGAGCAGGAGGGAGTGTCAGACTCTTACTGACTAAAACCCACCCGTGTTCCTTCCTTAACCCTTTATTTTCCGGGGCAGCGGTAACCCTTTCGGACAATCCCGCTGCCCCGGCAGGCTACGGCCCTTACGGGCCCCTTCCTTATTGCTGACATCTCTTTGAGGCGCGCGTGGAACACGTACGCGCCGTCCAGCACGGTCCTGGTCCTGATCGGACGGAGATTTACCCATTACTCTCCGCCCGCAGGCCTGCTCCTACGATGGCCGGCCCCATACCCTTCAAATATAGCAACGCTGCTAGGCTGCAGACTTATCAGAGTGCTTTTTACGATAGGTTACTTCACAAAGGCCTCTACTATTTCTAAATAAAAACTGTTAACAAGCGAAACACAAGCAACAGGATATCAAAGTCCAGCTCAGATTTCCACACAGCAGTAGTTGCACTTCTACACATAAACAGTGAGTGTGTTTTGCATAAATGGGCAGCGCATTAACCACACCAGTTTAACATGAGAGAACAGTGCTCAGTTTCGCGTTAGTTGTCGTAAACTAGTCTTACTAATGTTTTCTACGCTGTGGTACAAATTATAAGAGAATAACCAAAATGAAGCTGCGGTTTCTCACGACTGCGGTGGCCACCATACAGGGTTAGTTTTCAATAACCAGCCAAATTTAAGGGTGTGGTACAGACCATCAAACTGAACAACTTTCTCCAATACAACCAATAAAATATTTTTTCATAAATATTTTCGAGAACTACACCATGTAGTGCCGAAAATTGAAAAGCTTAAATTGATTGGTTAGATTTAATTTGATCATGTTGAGAGGATCCAAACTCCGGAAGGAGACGCCCTAGAAGGACATATACAGGGTGTCCCTGGAAGTATGGATCAAATCGAATAGGGGCGTGGGCAAGGTCATTTCCAAACTTTTTAACCGTGAGAATGTCGGTGATTTTTTTTACAGTTCAAAAATTATGACCAATTTTAGTTTTTTTTAATACTTCGCATAATGCTCAAAGAAAAAAATCTACAGGCTGTCAATTTAATTTTTTTAGATAGTCCTGATATATTTTTTTATGTTTTTTTTTCTTTGAGCACTAAGCGAAGTGATTAAAACAAAAAACAAAAATTGGTGAAAACTTTTGAACCGTAAGAAATGCACCGAAATTCTCAGGGTTAGAAAGTTTGGAAATGACCTTGCCTACGCCCCTCTTCGATTTGATCCATACTTCAAGGGACGCCCTGTATAGCACCCTGTGTGTATACTTTATTGGCCATTAACTTCAGAAAGGTCAATTGCGTAATACGAGTGCAACCGGCGCGCGTGTAGGGCCAGATGTATGAACGGAAACGAAGCAAAAGGATCATATCAGGTGACGTTCTGTAGTTTCTGATTATCTCCAAGGGCAGAAAGCGTAACTTTATGTATGTAAGCATCTATTTTTTTAAATTGCCGAATGGGTCTGCTTCTGACCTCGATCACACCTGATGGAAAGCGATGGATGAGGTCTATGATGGAACGACAGTATTTACGAGAAATAAGTGGTAAATAGTCAGCACGAATGCATTGTCTGTATTGTGTTTACTAGTCATGGACCGAGCAATAGACACAACGTTTACAATTGGAATCAACTCGCTCTCTGCTTATCCTTCGTCCATGCTCATCAGTAACGCGGTGCAGTGCAGAGCTCGTCGATATATCAGCGGGCAGCGTGACGGACGGACCCTCTACACCTACAGAACGTTGCGCTGTTGCTGTTTAGAGGATTTTAGAGATAATGTAATTACTAAAAATGTTTTTGAGGTTTATCTTTTCAGGTAATAAGACGAAAGGAAGCGGAGAAAAATTTATTGTTCCTCCGAGTTATGCCAGGGAGTACAGACGGTGATTTGGCTGTCTTGACGACCGACATCTGAATCGAACATTTCGTCAAGATAATAAAAAGTTACGTTTCAAGTTACTTTTACGTGGTAATCCAAAATAAAATAAAATTATTTATTAATATATTTATTACAAGTTGTTAAGTTTATTTATGTAAGCCTAAACAAAAATAAATACAAGGACAATAAAAAAAACAAACAACATGTAAAACAATTAGTCAAATAACCCGCCCCTAACTGTTCCCGGCGCAAAACGCTTGCTGCATTTCCACGTTGGATAGCAATGTCTCACCTTTGCACCAATAACGAGCCGGAGCGGGAGTCAACCGTTTTGTCACAGAGTCTGCGCCCTATCTCACTAATGAGCCTCTTGGCCTCAGAGCCCCAACCACCCATGGTCTCCACGGCAATGGGCACAAAATGGTATCGGTCCACCAACGGTGCGTACTTCACCCTCTTCCTCTCAGCGGCGGCTTCCGCTGCTGCTGACGGTGAGAGGACGGTACGACCAAGGTGGCTGGCGGCAACAGTGCTGACACAAGTCGCGTCCCATATTAGGCACTTGCCGTTCCTCCAAGGCACCAGGGTCAGCCCGTCCGGCCGGTGGCGTATTTATTTGTGTATAATGTTTTTTGTATGTATTTGTGTTTTTTTTTAAGCTTTTTTGTTTTTGACTTAGGTAATTGACTAAAGGTCAAACAAATCGACAAGGAAGTTGTATATGAACCAGTTCTAAGTTTGCCACTTTACTCTAACGTTGACGGCACAACAAAACGACACGAGATGAATGTAGAACAATCGAATATGGAAATACAGCTTCTTGGCACCGCTACACGCATTGCCCATTTCGTCTCTTCGCTGAGTATCTTGTAGACAAGGCGCTTACCCATTATATTGGAATAGAATACCTACTTACTCTATAATAATTATGTACAGACACCAGCATATTATAAAGCTACTGTCAAATTTACAATCTGTCAAATTTCTTAAATAGATTTTTAATATTATCGCTAAAGTATAAGGTTCAAAGTTGCTTGATGAGCTTGATGTGCTGGCGTCTGTATACTCATAATTATGAATTACAGACTTAAATGTATAAATATCAGTGGAGGTACCATACAACTCGATTCCCGCCGGCTTCCCTTCGAAAATTCAAAACACAACCACTCTATAGTGAATTCATCATTGAAATTTATTGAAACGTTTTATTGACTTTTTTTTTGATCCGGCTTACCTCTGTCATAAATTCACCCTTCGCCACTGATTCAATATTACATAGGGTGACACAATGGGTAGTCTTATCTCTAAATTTTAAGACAATTTTTCGGATGATACTGCAAGTATTCTGTGGCGTGGGTAGACATTTTTTTTTGTCAGTTATCAAGAAAAATATCAGACTGTTTCATAGAAAAGTACAATACGCGATCAAAATACAAAACTAGAAAACAGTACACACCTAGTAAATATACTCCCAATTATGTAGCGCGATGCAAGAGGTTTCATATCTTACCACTGCATGAGCGCAGACGCATTGCTGATATAGCATATTTGTTTCAAATCGCAAATGGTTCTATAGATTGCCCTGAGTTGTTAGGCAGTTTAGGATTAGTTACGCACTGCAAAATGTTTCGCAAACCTAGTTTGTTGCATGTCCCTCATTCCAAGTCCGCGTACAGGCAGAATTCGTATTTAATCCATGCGTGCAGAAGTTTTAATAGACTAGCTAGTGAACATGATTTGGACATTTTCAATACCAGTGTTTTTCGGCTTAAGCATTTTTGTTGGTGAAAAGCTTTTTCACGGAAAAGTAATTGTTTGTGTCATATATTATTCGATCGTGTTATTTTATTTCCTAATTTATGTTATAGGTATTTTGTACCGACCTTTTTGTTGTCTTTGTTTTTTTTTGTTTCGAGTGTTTATCAGTGGAAAATTGTAAATGGCCTTCAAATGGATATTGTTTAAGAACACTGTTTATATATTAGCTGTAAGTTTCCCGAACAGAATAAAATAAAATAAAATAAATAAAATGTATGGAAGAGCAATTTTTTTTTAAATAATCCATGGACAACTTCAGCGCAGGACTCGCGGTCCCGCCACCCAGTGTATAAATGGACTGATATGCAACATTATATTATGTACGCTACTTATATTTCATACTAGCTTTTGCCCGCGACTTCGTCCGCGTGGGTTTCGTACTTTCCTCAAATAAATTTAACACCCTCTCCACCTCTCCCTGAAAGGTATTTCGAAAATTATTGATTACGATCTTTATACTTACTTTATTTAAAGAAATAAGTATTCGGGCCAATATTTTAGTTAAACTACCTAAGATGTTTCAAATAAACTATCCTCCCTTTTCATCACGACAGGGCTTGTTTTTGCATTTGGTACGTTTCCATTTTTATGATATAAAGATTATTTATAAGTACCTACCCATTTTCGTGTTAATGGAAGTTGGAGTTTCTACTCCTTAAACTTTATTACCCTTTTCTAGCCCGGTAGGAGTAGAATAAGTAAAACCCTAAAACTCATACTTTTTTATTTTAAGTAAGTGAGTAGTAAACCCCTAAAAATGACAATCTTTATTATTTACTGAGGCAAATGTTGAAATTTTCAAGTTTCTTAACCAAAGGAATAAGACCACCTTTTCACCTTCACAGTTTTTATCCCCATAGGGGCGAAATATTGAAAACATGTATGGGACGTTTCCATATCTTGACTCAAAGATTATTTATACCAATTTCCCATTGAATCAAGCCACGCAATAAAATACTTCTCTGTGATATGGACTACCCCCGTTCACCCCGTTAGGGTTAGATTTTCGAAAAACCCAGTCACACTTTTTTATTTATTTTGGTCTTAAGTATACATACTGAGTTCCGAGTTTATATTATTGGACCGCGCGATAAAATTCTTCCATACAAACTGACACCCTCAATCTCCCTTTAGAGCAGAAAAACATAAAATGACAAACTATAATTTACTAAGATAAGTATTTGTGCCAAGTTTGAAGCTTAAATTCATCCATACCATTTTTTTGGAGTAAATCAAGCTACGCACTATAATACCGGCCTTAAAAATCGAATTACCACTTTTTTACCCGTCAGGGATCTACTTTCGAAAGACCCATTTCTTATTACTTACTTAGACAAATATTCCTTCTAAGTTTCAAGTTTATTAACCAAATGAATAAGATTTTTCGTATAAAGTTTTTCCCCACTTTTCACCCCACACAGGAGGAATTTTGAAAAAATGTTTGGGATGTGTTCATAACTTGACTCAAAGATTATTTCCAACAATTTTCGAGTTAATCAAGCCACGCAGTAAAATGTAAAATTAACTACTCCTTTTCACCCCGTCAGAGGTAGATTTTCGCAAAACCCTGATACATGTTATTCTTTATTTTTGGTATTAAGTATAAATACTGAGTTTTGAGTTAATCGGACCGCGCGTTAAAATTCTTCCACACTTATTTTGACACCCCCCAATCCCCTGTTAGGGGGTAGTTTAGAAAAACAACAAATGCCAAACTTTATGATTTACTTAGATAAGTATTCGTGCCAAGTTTCAAGTTTATTAACCCAAGGAATAAGATTTTTCATATAAGCTGTATCCCCACTTTTCACCCCCACAGGGGTGGAATTTTGAAAAATCGTTTGGAATGTGTTCATTACTTGACTTACAGATCATTTATACCAATTTTTGAGTTAATTAAGCCAGGCAGTAAAATTTGCCCTGTAAAATTAACTACCCCTTTTCTCCCCGTTAGGGGTAGATTTTCGAAAAACCCTGATACACGTAATTCTTTATTTTTGGTACTAAGTATAAATACTGAGTTTTGAGTTAATTGGACCGTGCATTAAAATTCTTCCATACAAATTTTGACACCCCCTCATCCCCCTTTAGAAGGTAGTTTAGAAAAACAAAAAAGACCAATTTTCATAATTTACTTAGGAAAGTATTCGTGCCAAGTTTCAAGTTTATTAACTCAAGGAATAAGATTTTCCATACAAACTTTCATCCCCCATTTAACTCCCTTAGGGGTTGAATTTCGAAAATTCCTTCCTTATTCCTCGTCTACATTATAAAGAAAACCTCTGTGCAAAATTTCAGCTTTCTAGGTCCAGGGGTTTGGGCTGGGCGTTGATGAGTCAGTCAATCAGTCAGTCAGTCAGTCAGTCAGTCAGTCAGTCAGTCAGTCAGTCAGTCAGGACTTGTCTTTTTATATATATAGATAATATGTAAAGTCTATTCAAACTTATGTTTCAAATTAATATTATTTCAAGTTAAACAAACATCAACTTTATTCTAATGGAAATTAAGTTGATTTTAAAGTGACTAGCACTATTGAAGTAGTTACAAAAATGTTTGAAGTGGTATTGTAAACTGCAGTAGTATTCTCTAAAAATCTCACCGTGAAAACTTAGGTAAAGTGAGCGTGAAGTGATGCCAGGAATTGACAATATTGACAACTCACTTCACCTAAGTTTTCACGGTGAGTTTATTACAGAATAGACTGGCTGAATTTCATTGTGTAGGGTTTAAAGTTATTTTTCCATAAGCTCATATTTGTTTACATTTTTGGCAAATAAATCGCGAATGCACATTATATTGTAACGACAGTAGTCAAAGAAATTAAGTGGCAACACGTCTAGTACATGTGTATTTAAATAAATTGAATACAAGCACTCTAAACCATCATGTTTTATTGAAGTCTATACGTATATCGCGCGTTACTCAAGCACTTTGCTCATATTGCAAATCGCATTTTTTTCTCGATGTATGTAATGACATCAATCACTAGGATCTGAACGATGTTATTTGTTTTATTTTTCATATCTCCAATCTGAAAGAGAAATGGTGTTGAAACTTGCTTTGTTGTGAATCCAAGATATAACTGTGAAAACAACATATCATCATAATCATTACACGGTAATCCCCCGAAGAATAAGGCAGAGGTGCAGCTGTATAGCTGAAGTGGCAATGTGCCGGCCATATTAGCCGTAGAACCGATGAACGTTGGGGTAGAGATCGTGAATCGGTAAACGTAAGGTGGGACGCCCTCAGGCTAGGTGGAGCGACGATCTTTGCAGGATGGCTGGTAGCAGCTGGATGAGAGTTGCTGAAAATCGAGTTGAATGACGTGCAATAGGAGACGCCTATGTCCAGCAGTGGGCTGCTGTAGGCTGATGATGGTAGATGATGCACATATACAACGTATAACGTTAAATGCGCAAAACCTGAAAATAGTATGTTCATAATATTGAGTACTGAATCGATTTCAGTAACTTTTAATATAGGTTTTTTTTTTTCAAAAATGATGTATTTTGCCATACTAACCGCCGATTGAGCCAAAGAAAATTGAGTCTTATTTTAAGGCAATAAGACTCAATTTTGAATACATGAAGCAATGCTAGGATCAACACGATTTTCTTAATAAAAATAGTTAGCTTTAAAAAAAATAGTTTTGTTCATTGTATTATGCTTTTAACTCAATGCTCTAATTGGGGTGTATGAGGTTTTGCGCATTTAACGTTACACGTTGTATACAGTAGTGCTATTCTGTAAAAATCTCACCGTGATAACGTAGGTGAAGTGAGCGTGAAGTGAGCTGTCATTACACCTGATGTTAGGGATCGCCCCAATTGATAGCTCACTTCACGCTCACTTCACCTAAGTTATCACGGTGAGATTTTTACAGAATCGATCGGCTGTACACCCACATTTCGCCAGATTTAGGCCCTGTGTAACAAGGGGGCGAGCTCAGTGCTATCAACTGGCACAAAATCAGTCTCCAGACAGCTACTGAAACATTCCAGATGGTAAAGATCAATAACACTTTTTCCGACCCGGGAATCACACCCAGGTCCTTATGCTTAGCAGTTAGCGCTAGACCGACACTAGACCGACGAGAAAGAAACTAGACCGACGAGGCCAGTTACACATTATTTATTGGCGGTTGAGGGGCCGAGAGTGGACTAAACGTAAACAAGTGAGGTTGAGGCGTGAAAACAAGTGAGTTCTGAGAATGCGGTTAATCATGATCGGGAGGTTTGAAGTGAACTTTACAGAATAGCACCACTGAGCCGCATAGGTTCCGCATAGGTTGCGACTTCGTCCGCGTGAAGTTTCTTGTTCTCCCATTCCATCGCATCGTATCGCCTGCCCGTTTTTCTCACTTCGATTTCGCTTAGCGTTATTTCAGATATTTTTGCTCGGCTCCTAATTGGCTTAGCGTGATGTTATAGCCTATATATAGCCTTTCTCAAGAATTGAGCTGTAAATTCGAAAAGATTTTTTTAAATCCAACCTCTAGCGATTAGCACGTTCAAACAAACAAACTCTTCAGCATTGTTATCATTATAGATAACAAGCTGACCCAGCAAACGTCGTTTTGCAAAAAAAAAAAATTAGCAGCTGATTTTCAGACCTACCCGATATGCACACAAAATACATACAAATTGGTCCAGCCGTTTCGAAGGAATTTGGTAACAAACATCGCGACACGAGAGTTTTATATATTAGATTGATTATAAATTCTCAATAAACTATAGCCAAGTAGAGCGTCTAAGAAATCTTGGTAAATATGACGGTACCGCAAGTGGCGCCATCTAGTTTTGTGACGATGTTACTGAAATCACCGAAAAGGTCGGCTATGAGTGACTCTGGCTGATGTCAGTCACTCTAGCAGAGCGTCGCCTCGATGGTTGCGTGGCGGCCGTCTTCTGGTGACAGCTGATGATGTCAGTGGGTACCACGTCAACGTCGACCTGCTATAATATTCCAGCACAATTGTGTTGGTATTGAAGCTTCTGTACCGCTAATACGATGACCACGTGGCCAATCCCGTAATTAAAAACGTTCAAAATCTAGTCACAATCTCATCTCAGCGACAATCAATGTCAAAAACTGGTAAAAAATGAGATATTTTTGACAGATTGAGACTGAGATCAGACTGTGTACGTTCTTAAAATTACGAGAATTGCAGCGCAATTACGCGAATTGAATTACAGTGAAGGTTAGCATTTACCAGAACTGAGGATTTCTGGCAAATGCTATCCTGCGCTGTTATATTATAATCCTTCAGGGTTATTTGTAGGTTACTTTTCCACTTTTTACTTGTCGCTAACACAATCCTGATCGACAAAAAATAATGCGTCACGAAAATGATTTTCTGAACTCAAATTGCTGCCATAATTGGTTTTACAATTCAATCACTTTTCATATGTGTTCGTATACAATGAATTTGGAGATAAAATAGAAAATATGAGCGAATAAAAATAAAATGTTACCACTTTTAAAACAAAACATAGTAACGAATTTTTGTATTCGAAGCATGTAATTGGTTCAAACTGCATAAAATGTTTGGAATTCATAAAATGCATTTTAAGCTTTTCTGTATTATTTTACAGTTAGGTGGAGGCTTTGGTGTTAAATAAAAGGCTAGTTTGATAGGTAAAATGAAAATAAAAAGTCAGATCAGTCAGTCAGTCAGATGATGTTAATTTTTCAAAAGACCTTGGGTTTCTTCTTTCTTTCTGTCTTCCACGTATGAAGATCAATGAATCTGTCTTCTTTCAGTCTATCCGACCTCCATAACACAGTAACTGAGTATAATTAAATATAAAAGCAGAATATCTAATATTTTAAAATAATATAATTATTAAACTTATTATGTTAAAAATAAAAGGTAATAAATAATATTATTATTAATTAAAAAATAATGATAATTCATTTTAACCATACCCCTTCGTAAGACTGTTGTCAAACTTTCAGGTTTCTGACTACCCGTAATATTGTCAAAGACGACTGCCGGGACAAATGACTTCCAAAGCACGGAGGAGTCTCGGTACGTAATGAATGGTCACCCATCCACTGACTGACTTCTATTAGTTCCCTTCTATTATAGTTCTATTAGTTGCCTTTGAAAATAAAAAGTCCGGTCAGTAATTTGAACCCATAAACTTTGTAACTCTGGGGCACCACGACCTGTCCAAATTGTTGGCAAAAATGACATCCAAATTAGGTCAGAATTTAATATACACGGCCCATGACTCGCCTGATTTATTACTCAGCGCCATATTTGAACCATAAATCAGGGGATTAAAAATAATGCTGGCCTGTGTTGATAATAGTTTCATCAGAATTCATGGTATTATGAAGTAACCAGGCCTTTGAGTGGTTATACACTTACAACGCCGTTTCAATTTTGTTGGTAAACTAACCGGTAATATTAGGCAGTTCACATGTTAGATGTGTCTCTTCTCAATCAAAAGGAGGGGCTCATGGCTAAGTAATAACAGACACACGGATCGATCATGTGTGGATGGGTGACCATATTAACAAACCGAGAACCTTCCGTGCCTCGGAAAGCACGCTAAGCCGTTGCTCCCGGCTGTCATTCGTAGATCTTTGACAGTCGTTACGGGTAGTCAGAAGCCCAAAAAATCTGTCAACCAGTCGTACCAAGGGGTATCGTGATATCCAGTAACTGGGTTGTGGAGGTCAGGTAGGCAGTCGCTCCATGCATAAAACTGGTAAACAACTGCATCCGGTTAGGCTGAAAGCCGACCCTAGCATTTTTGGGAAAAGGATTGAGTGACGTAATCCCCGTCCACATACTCAAGTAATTCAATTTTGGTTCCAATCCGTATACACGACAATAACAACCCATAAGTACAGATGCCAGCACATCAAGCTACCCCAAACTGTAAATTTTTCACAATTGAATATGAACCTAATTTCCTTGCAATAAAGTTGAAAATCTATCAAAGAAATTTGACAGACTAGCTGCGCCCCGCGGCTTCACCCGCGTAAGTTTTGATCCCGTGGGAATATCGGGATAAAAAGTATCCTATGTGTTATTCTGATGTATAAACTATATTACTGTAAAGTTTAATCAAAATCCGTTCAGTAGTTTTTGCGTGAAAGAGTAACGAACTTCCATCCATCCATTCCATCCTCACAAACTTTCGCATTTATAATATAAGTAGGATAGTAGAATTGGGGTAGCTTGATGTGCTGGCCTCTGTACAAAGAACAGAAAAAACTAGTGATTTAAGAAAGAATTTCTCTGCTTAAGAAGAAAATGGAACAAATTAGCTGATGTTTCACATAGCAATTAAGCTAGTATATAAACAAACAGTTCTAGTATACTACCCCAGTAAGATGGTATCGCTAAGCTAAGCGAGCCCGGTATTAACACCACAAGATCGTTTAGCGGCGGTATATGAGACAAGTTGTATTTTAACAAACAACGGTCGCTCGTTGTGTCGCCAACCTAATCCTAATGTTAATGTGAAGCCGTTGGACATAGGTTTTCTCATAAAGGGAGAATGTATGGCCATGTTTGTCTTTTGTATTATGCTCGGTTCCTATAAACAAAAACGAATCGTTTTGCTTGCCCCTAGTAGCATTTTTTATTGCCAAACTGGGCATATTAGTAGATTCGTAAGCTATTTTTACCTGTGACAGCTATTTTCTTATGGGAGGTACAATGCAAAGCTATGAGGTCTTTGCTTCATTATTGGTATTGGGATAGAAGAGTAACCAATAACGCTCTGTAAATTTATAGTCAGCCATTCACCTGCCATGTCGTTAGTTGGTAGACGTAGAACTAAATGTGAAAATAAGCTAATCAAGCAATGTGAAATAAGCTAATGTTCGATAAGGCCGATAAATGAAATTTGGCACACATATAGTTTATAACGAGGATTAACATATAGGATAGTTTTTATCCCGATATTCCCACAGGATCGAAACTTATGCGGGTGAAACCGCGTGGCGCTGCTAGTAAAGTATATAAAAATAAATAAAATTTACCCAGGAGAACCCTATATCTGCCACCGAGATATAATCAGTAAGTTATACATATTATAAAAATAACTGATTTTTGTAATCGATGAACTTGGATGAATTTCGGCGCATGTGTAGACCATAACTTAGATTAGGACATACTCGTAGGATACTTTTTATCCCGATATTCCAACAGATCGATACTTATGCGGGTGAAACCACGGGGCATAGCTAGCCTGTAGCAATATAACTATTAGCCCTCGTACCCACTAGGATTACTAGAGTTGTGTTATGTTTATTGACTTTTATTGACGTCATGAGAAAGAGTATAGAAATACAAAAGGCTTTTTTTTTGTGTCCCGCTCTGGGTGGAGCAGAAGGGAATGTCAGACTCTTACTGACTAAAATCTACCCGTGTTCCTTCCTTAGCCCTTTGTGTTCCGGGGTAGCGGTAACCCTTTCGGACAATCCCGCTGCCCCGGCAGGCTTCGGCCCTTGCGGGCCCCTTCCTTTATGCTGACATCTCTTTGAGGCGCGCGCGGAACACTTACGCGCCGTCCGGCACGGGCCTGGTCCTGATCGGACGGAGAGTTACCCATTACTCTCCGCCCGCAGGCCCGCGCCTACGATGGCCGGGAGTCGTCTTGCGGCTCCCGACGCCCGGAGCGTCTCCCGCGGCGGCTGGGACGTGAGGCTCTTTCCCTCAGCCGTCCCGCCACCTCCTAATACAAAAGGCTTAGAGATGATTTTACAAAAGTCAGATATCTTTTATCTGTAGAATAAAATTGGCATCTGACAGTTCTAGTACGGGAAAAATTGTCAAAATATCAAAAAAAAAATCTCATGACTTAAGTATTCTTGGTATAAAAGTGTGGTGAAATTCGCGCTTAAGATAATTAATTTCACTCAAAAATAATACAGGTAATCAATCCTATGAGGAAAAACATAGGTAATAAATAAGAATGGCGACGGTTTCGCTGGGTTATGAACTAATAGTAAGTTATATGTACTTACACAAATAAAACAGTACAAACTTAGAATTCAAACATTGTTAAGTACTTTATTAATAGGTGGTGGTTCTTTAATAGCCTTTTAAAAGTTTGAAGTGATTTCGGTTCCTTAATTACTTTAGGTATAGAGTTGAGTCCCCTCATATACTTTTTACCGTAGTTTTCCTCGGTGCTCTTGAAATTATATAGTTAGCTTGCTTCGTCATGCGCTTTTAAAATGTTATTTGTGTAGGTATGCATGTCTCTATTAATTACATATGGTATTAAAGCAAAAAACACAACAGAGTACATAAAAAAATATTCATGTCTTCATTCCGAATATAGCCTAACTTCTAATGCAAAACTCCACAAAGTAAAAACGGGTCAACAGACTACAGACATCTACATCGTCGGCACCCCTAAATATGTATAGGGCTGCCACTAGTCGCCTTCGAAGTGCATGGAAATTATCAATTTCCGCCATCGCCATTCAGCCTATCTTTGAACTCGTCGTTTAGATGTCTTCCTTGACAAGCTAGTCTATATAAAGAAAAAAAAAAACAAGTATGAAGGATGAGGTTTTATGTAAGAATAGTAATGGTTGCTTAATTTTGCAAGTAGTTTAATGGTAACTAGTTTTCAGTCTTACTTGAACAGTAGAATAAGGTATGATTGGTAGGTAATGATTAATGGCCGATTTCTATAATTCACGGACCGTTTATTGGTTAAAATTTAGACTCTTGTATCTTTACTAATAATGAAACAAAGTCCTCCATAGCTTTGAATATTATCACGTTTAATTAATTTTCTTCATTTATTTTAACGGACACACACTTCCCTATGTGTTTGTTATTCCAGCGTATGGCACTCGTGGGTTGCAGCTGGAAATCAGCGTCAGGTGGCACATCTTGTGTTATCATCTAACATTATGCTGAGCTGAGGCCCTTTTTACCGACTTCACAAAAAGGAGGAGGTACTATGATCGGATGATTGTATGTTTTTTTTTGTATGTTTGTTCATCGAATACTCCGCCAATTTGTCGACGGATTTTCAAAATTCTTTTTTTGTTTGAAAGGGTATGCTCTTGAGGTGGTTCCATTGTCACCAAATCGGAATCTGATGAGGGAATCCCATGGAAATCGAGGGAAACCCTCAAATTTTGTAGGCACACCTATAGCGATTTGGGTATTTTTTATAGTAACTCGTGCATTTGCACTCAGAAAGCACCATTCGGTGAAGTGGAACTGATGATGGCCACAGATGGCCATCGGAACTACTCAATATAAATATTTCACGGTTTGCGATTCGATTAGGTACTTTAATGTGGTTGCTAAGCACAATGCGTATCGTGCAGTGGAGCTGATGGTGACTTCTCAATCAGCTCCAGTTCTCCTGGTTCTTACGGAGTACTTAAGGAGTACTCCTCAACAATTAACGTCCCTGCATCGGGAAAAGCAATATTTTGGCATTATAATAATCTTTGTTTTCTGTTTTTTATAGTTTTAACGTGTATTTATTTTGCTGTAATGGCAATAAACGCATTTTTTTTCTTTCTTTCATAGTAGATCCTTCATAGTAGCTATCACAGGTAAAATTAACTTACGAATTTTTTTATATTCCCCGTTTGGCAATGAAAAATGGAACCATTCGTAATCAAAATTACTTATTCGTTTTTTATAGATATTTTGATTTATTCGCTACGGGTACCTAGTGTATATCCCTGAATAATTTATTTCACAGATAAAAGAGATGTCAATTAGGTACACATGAGACACGTAATATTCTCAAAAAAAGCTGAAAATGTTTGCGCTAGGAATACATTAACGTCAATAATGCAAAATGTGGGTTTATATTCATATCTTTATTTTTGTAACGAAGTTCTTTACCGCGGCTTGTGACGACTTTACCCCTATAAAGTGGTAGAAAACGTCACTACAAAAAAGCGCTGCGTGTGGGCTCCATGCGACTTTCTCTTGAGAGAGATAGTTTTCATGGTTTTCGAGAGCGCTGAAGCCAATAGTAAAGCCAAAATCAAATCCAAAATGGCGGCTGCGAAAACATTAAAATTTTTCGTCATAGGGTGACGTTTTCAAGATTTTTGAGGGTGCTAAATCCATAGCGAGGTCTGGACACAAGGAGGAATGATACACACGTTTACTCTCCCTCTGTCTATTATTTTCTTTTATACAGGGTTATTTGAAAAATAAAAATCAGCTGTTCCCTACTTTATCTTCGTCTACCTATCTCGTCAAAATGTAGGGAACAGCTAATTTTTTTACGCGATTTCAGGTTTGGTCCCATAGTAAAAGTTGTTCATAATGATGAGTACAATGATCTCTTAAGAGGTTGCTGGTTTTTTTCTTGTATACAAGTGTGTGTGCGTACGATTATCGCATATGTTGTTGTTGTTGTTTGTCTCTGCATCACCCAAAGGTTGACTGGTAGAAAATGCCTATGGCATTAAGTCCGCCTCTGTACATTTATGTGCTTGAAGTATTAAATAAATAAATAAATAAATATGGACTTTGTACCTGACAAACGTGTATGGTTGAGGGATCAACCGCACACGTTTTTTAGACCTTATGAATTTTCAATCTTTAGCCACTCGTCGAAACTTGACCTATTCGGGTATTGCCATTTCCAAAATTGTTGTAGGAATTACAATCTCGTTGCTCCAGAAGATTGAACAAGCAATTTGCATAGTCCGTTCACAGTTATTTGATCTCAGACAGCAGTGCCAGCAGCAACCTTATTACAACGAGAATAAAGATCACAATGATTTTGAAAGACCTGTCAGTGGCAGCAACTCAACAGCAACCTTATTAGAATGAGAATAATGATCATAGTAATTTGGACAGTGACGCAAAATCAGAGGTAACATAACTGTGAACGGACTGTCCCAATCGCTTGTTCAACAAAACCGTTCCTATCCAAGTTATTATCGTAAAGGAATCGATTCAAGCAAGTAAACGCACAGACATACATATACCTGCGTTGCTATAGGCTTTAGCAATGCAACTAAGCTAGCAAATGATCTAGGTAGGTAGTTGTTAGAGGTGGGCCTTAACCTAATATCGATCGCTACACGATATGGCTGTCAAGGGATATCCTTTAATTACCACCCGTAGTCAACGCAATAATAATCACAGTATATGCTATTGCTAGCGTAAATGGGTGTGAATCTTTACGAATCACATAAAAACCTACATTTGGCGTTTAGCCCTGCTACTAAAACTTGTTTACCGGTTAAACTGTTTATTATATTTTCTAATATATAAAAATCTCTTGTCACTGTGTTTGTTATCGAACTCGTACGAAACAGCTTGACCGATTTTTATGATTTTTTTGTGTAAGTATATAGGTAGGTCTGAGAATAGGTTGTAGGCTATATTTTTTTTTTGCAAAACAACGTTTGCGGGGTCAGCTAGTTTACAATATAAACTATTTGTATATCGAGAAGACGAAAGTTTATAAAATAAAAAAACCTAAATAGTTATCGTACTGAAACTTTTAAAGTGCAAGTTTGTGTAGATTTTGGATGTTTGTTACTAAATCATGTTGTATTGATTTCGATGTAAATCATCATCGTCATAACGCTCATAAACACAGCTAAGATGTGAATGAAACTGCGGGCATCAAATTATCAAGAAATAGTTATTAAATAACTAACATTATATCACACCTCTAATCCCCGAACGGTTAGGCAGGGCTATAGTACAGCCAGATTTCGCAAGTTATATTAAAGTCACAATTATAATAGGGGGCAAGCCTTTTGCTATCATCTGGGCATAAATCCTCCGGGCTGCCACTGATAAATTTCAGATGGAAAAGTCCAGTAACACTTTGCCTGACCTGGAATTGAAATCAGGACCTCATGGTCAGCAGTAGCGCGTGCGGCCATAAGACCAACAAACCTGTAATATTTATTCAAGCCACCCAAGACATCCGCCTATGTAAACTATCAAAAAAAACTACCCTCTTATAACAGTTTTCCACCCAACGAAGTAAAGGAAGCAAGTCAAATGATGGTAATGTTAACAATCCCACAGGTTATGAGGAACAAAAACTGTCCAAAGTTGTGTAGCTACAGTTTACACGGCTTTTAGCTAAGTGTACGCCAGATTTTGCAAGTGAAGCGACGTTGTAGGCATGAGTGTGGTTCCACTTCGGGCGAAACTTGAATATAAATTGGTGTATAGTAAAGAAATTATTAGAAAGAAAGAAAATACATTTATTTAGCACAGACTTAAAGGCACACAACACAATATATAGATAGGTACAGACGCCAGCACATCAAGCTACCTGAAACTGTAAAATTTTCCCAAGCAACTTTAAACCTTATGCTTTACCGATAAAGTTGAAATCTATTAAAGAAATTTGATAGATTGTAGTAGCTTGATGTGTTGGCGTCAGTACATCAGAGGGGCGATTCTCGTAATTTTAGGAACGTTCACAGTCTGACATTGATAGTCGCTGAAATGAGATTGTAATTAAATTTTGAACGTTTTTAATTACGGGAATTGGCCTTTAGGGCCCTAATTCACTATTTCACTATAACCACTCAACGATTCCTTACTTCGAAATCACGTCAATTCCTTACATTAACACGACATCTGCTATTAAGTATTCTCTATGACACAATGGCGTGGTTTGAACTGTCAAAATACATGTCGTTCTTTACGATAGCTGAATGAAACTGGGTTATAAACGTTACAAGTTATTTTTGAATAGATGTGATAAAAATATTTATCACATCTATTCAAAAATAACTAAGTAGTATATTCTTCATAAACAGGGACTAATATAGCTCTTTAATCTCTAGGGACTAAAAGTGATTTGAATTTGGAATGTGGATATTGTTAGTAAAGTTTCAATCACCAAAGAGATCAATCACGAACATTGTATGAACAAGTAACACACTAAATGCGCGCGTGCCAAATTAAAAAAAAAAATCTGTAAAAATAAAAAATGCGCGAAAAACATTCTGCCTTTGTTCGTAATTGTTTACTCAAAACTGTATGTAAATATGTAAATAAACGTACTATTCTTATTCATAAGTTGCACTTACTTATTTTTTCATAGAGGGTGATAAAAAGTAGTGTCCACCTCGGGAGCAACACTATTTTAAGCTTGAATGACGTACTTCGAATCTAGAGCGGAGCGAGGGATTCAAAGAAATACTCTCGCCTTCAAAATTGCTGTTTGCTCCCTTGGCAAACAATCTATTATTAAATGCCAATACTAAAGCCTGACTTCAGAAGGCCAATTCCCGTAATTAAAAACGTTAAAATTCTATTCGCAATCTCATCTCGGCGACAATGTCAAAAACTTGTTAAAAATTTAGGGAAATTAAAGGTATTTTTGACAGGTTGAGACCAAGATCTGAGGGGCAATTCTCGTCATTTTAAGAACGTTCACAGTCTGATCTCAGTCTCAATCTGTCAAAAATACCTCCAATTTCCCTACATTTTGACATTTTTTTTTTTGTCGCCGAGATGAGACTGCGACTAGATTTTGAACGTTTTAAATTACGAGAATTGGCCTTCAGACTGTGAACGTTCTTAAATTCCGAGAGCTACTAAATTAATGTTTTTTTTTTTTTGCTTTTCTTATTAAACCCTTCACTTACTTATTAGCCTCATCATAGTTAAGTTACCACTTAAGGGAGAAACGAGACAGCTCCGACTCATGTACTTATGTAACTTACTGGGGTGCCTCAATTTATGTATCACACAATGTTTAAGTTGATATAAATATTTTTGTATTTGTTATAACTTTTGAGGGGCTCGTAGCGTAAGGCTCAACTCACACCAAAAGAGCGTCGAAGCGCAGCGCAGTTTCAGTGTCATATGAATTTTAACTTTATTTTCATTACTATAATACTTATTATCGCATGAGAAACTCGAACGAGTCGCGCGGATGCCCGCGGCGCCGCGGCCGCTGCCCTGCCCTGCCCGGCGCCGCTGCCCTTCGCCGCTCTTTCGGTGTGAGTTGACCCTAACAATGACAGCCGGACGGGTCGTTTGAAGCTAAGCTACGCTTGCTGTGATCGGTTCGAGGATGGGTGATTATCCATTACATATGTATAATTAGCGAGACCCCTCCGTGCCTCAGAAAGCACATTAAGCCGTTGATCCCGGCTGTTATTCGCAGATCTTTGAAAGTCGTTACAGTTAGTCACAAGCCTATAACCAGTCTTAACACAGTGTATCGTGTTACCCGGTATCTGGGTTGTGGAGGTCAGATAGACAACCGCTCCAATCAAAATACTGGTATTCAGCTGCATCCAGTAAGACTGGAAGCTTACCGTAACAAAGGTGGGAAAAGGCTAGGCAGATTGATTTGACCATAACTAGAAGCAACAAAAGCGTTGATCCGTCTCAATAGTGTTCAGACGATGCAAGTCATTTGTTGCTTCAACAGGTTGAAATTGAAAACATGCGAAAAACCGAAATGGAAGATTGTACTTCATTATAAACAACTTTTAATAAGAGACAAAAGTGAATTCGCGAAAAAATCAGCTGTTCCCTACATTTTGACGAGTTATGCGAACATAAATGTAGGGAACGCCTGTTTTTTTTTTCGCGATTTCGCGTTTTGTCTGTGTTTGGTCCCATAGTCAAAGTTGTTCTTAATGATGAGTACAATCTCCCATTTCGATTTGGCACATTTTCAATTTCACCCTGTATACTAACTAGAAATAGAAACTAACTACTAAACTAGGTAGAAACTTGTTTCATGTAAATGGGGCTTTACGCACTTTTCTGTGTCGAGGAAGCCCCGCGCAGCAGTTTTTACATTTAATCTACATAACATAATCCGCCTATAACGTTCTCACTGCTTCAGCTGGGATACAGGCGCCCTCTATGATACAGGGAGTGGGCCGTAATCAGGGAGCGGCTCTTAATCGCTAGCACTAGCACTGCGCTTTGCAAACGTTAAAAGATATGCAAGTAGGTCAACCGGTGGGCATGACAAATAGTGTCGGTGTATTGCGCGCAGCACGCGTGTTGCTGCATGACACACTCAAGGTATGGCGTGCAAGTCTTAATATTATACAACATCTTAATAAAATTCAAAGCGTTTATTTCATTAGAGAAAGTCGTAGAAGTAAACTCGTAGTTCAGAAATCATCTCGTAACTAGCGACTATCTCTTGAGAAAGATGTAGAAGGCTGCTGAAGCCCATAGTGAGGTCAAAATGAAAATCCAGGATGGCGGCTGCGAAAATATTTTTTTATTTTATCATGGGTGTCGTTTTTATAGTTTACAAGGGTGTTAAAGCCAAAATGGAAATCCAATAAGGCGACTTTACAACTTTATGAGAGCTTCTAAAAACTCATACTAGATGGCTCATACTGTATTACATACTGTAAAGTTTATTCAAACTTATGTTCCAAATTAATATTATTTCAATTTAAACAAATATCAACTTTATTTTAATAGTAATAAATTTGATTTCAGAGTGTCTAGCACTATTGAAAAAGTTATAAAAATGTTTGAAGTTGTAGCGTAATCTGAACTTTATTGTGTAGAATTTAAAATTATTTTTCCATAAACTCATATTTGTTTACATTTTTGGCAAATTAATCGCGAATGCAGTTTAGGTACGATGTAAAACCTTTAATACTATACAACATCTTAATAGAACTAGTCAGTAGTTACTTCTTGTTTTTATTTCAAGCTACGTCTAGTTGCAATGTGTTATTAGTACATAATATACAGTTACCACTTGCCTAGTAAATAAGACAACGCAAGTTTTGGGTTGTAGCGGTATCTACAACGCCACATACGAACATCGCGTCCTACTGACGTCACGAAATCCTGCATCTTGCAAGCAGAGTTTACCGCGCAACTAGCATAGATACAACGGCCCGACATGAATCATTGGGCAGTTGCCCGCCAGACACAACACCCGTCTGGTCGGAGGATCCTCCCTTTTCTATGGAGGTTGAGTGAACTTTACACCCTGTTCCTCATACCTCTATAGGGTAAACACATGCCGAAGATGTCTGCGATACCTCACCGTCGCGGTTTAGTTTGTTGCCTCAATATTACCTCTATGTTAAATAAATGCATGCTAATAGACACGCACGCACATCCCAGGTAACACCAGGTATCACCCAAAGGTTGACTGGTAGAAAATGCCTATGGCATTAAGTCCGCCTCTGTACATGTATGTGCTTGAAGTATTAAATAAATAAGTAAATAAAGGTATCGGAGGTAATGTAACTTTAAAAATAGACTGTCACTTGGATGTGAGTGACAGATATGAAGATCTACAATACCGAACTTTTTCTAAGCCTCTAAGTGCCATAGTATCGATCACGGCCACGTAAGTACACGTTTTATTTTTTTGGTAAAGGGTAAGTACTATTAAGAGGAAATCCGGTGGGAGCGACTTTTGAAAAAGCCTAAGTAAAAATTCATAATTCGAGGCCCTAGCCTATTTCCTCCTTCAATATTGGACTAATTTAAAAGGTATTTTATAAACTGAATAAAAAGGATATATACTGTGTCCCTATATTTTTATTTTTCATTAATAAGTAATTGTCAAATTAGTACACTCAACAGCAAAAGTAGATGATGAAAATCAGAAATTCAGTACTAATGAACGGAGTTCGCGTCAGAATTGTGTGGCGTCGAAGTGTCGTTATGTGATTGTAAATTATACCAAACATTTACTACTTCGACGCCACACAGTTCTGACGCGAACTCCGTTCATTAATTAGTATTGAATTTCTGATTTTCATCATCTACTTTGCTGTTGACTGCACACTAGGCCTTGGTTGACAGCGGTAAAATCGGCATTTTTGGGTTCTAGTGCTTATAAAAATAATGTGTCATCAAAAAGGATAGGGTTAGACAAGTAGTTATATATTTATTATTCAGTAAAAAATCATTTCTTTATGGTCATTAACCAGAAACACAACAGACGAAAGCGTTTCTATAAAGAAACGACCACCCGCATTTCCTCTTAATATTACCATACTAAATTATTTCTACTGAAAAGAATTGTTGTTGTGTCCCGATATTGAAGGTATTGGTTACAGTAAAAAAATTAAAGAAATATACACTCCGAATCACTGCACAGCTGCAGGCTTCATTACTTCTGACATAATCCACTTTATCTTATGACACCTACAAAATGAAAGAAATTAGTCAACTTTTTTACTCTCACAAAGCCAAGAAGAATATTACATTCTTAAATCCCCCATTATAATATCCCTCTCACTTACCACAGCTCTAGATTTTAAAACCATCCTTTTATTTCACAATTTTCTTTACACGAAACTGACAAGTGAACTTTTAAAAACAAGGCAACTATGAAAAAGAATCCTGTGAAACTTCAGTGTTCAGCTTGGGAATTTCCTTACCAACGCCAGATGTTGGAACGAAATATTACAGCTTACTTCGCCATTGTGGCTGTAAAAATAGCGGTGTTTTTCCGTAATTATTTTTTATTTATTACTAGCCGCTTCGATGATTAGCCGAAACAAACAGACAGACAATCATTTTAAAATATACTTTCATTTGCATTTGGTGAAAATCTGTTATTTTGACATTACAAACAGGTACTTAAATTTTATTCTTATTTGTGTACTTATAGATAATTATTTAGTTTGGGTTGTCCCAAAATAGTAAGCTTTCGTATCGTGAATGATCAGTGTAACTGATAACCGTGCATCTATTTGATAAGTTTAGCGGTTTTAAATGTAAAGTACTGTGAGAAGTCTGACTCAAAATCAAATTCAATTATTCAAATTAGGCTGAGAATCAGCATTTTTTGAACGTTAAAATTACAAAAGATAGTCCCCTCAAAACGCCCGCCTTTCACCACTTTCTAGTGCTTTAGCTGGGAAGAAGAAGTGGCGCAACAAAGTCCCCAGCAGCACATCTGACAGTTCCATCCTCTGTTCAGTTAATGAAACATGATTCTATACAATAGTAGGTATACAAAGTAATTAGTACAGTAATAAGGACTATCAAGTAAAGAGCTGGTGAGTTCTAATCCAGCCCGTTTTTGAATTGTTTGAAGATAATTCTATTAAACTAATTTTAGCGTAGTCAGGAAACACAGGGGTAATTCTCTTAATTTTAAGAACGTTCACAGTCTGATCTCAGTCTCAATCTGTCAAAAAAACCTCAAATTTCCCTACATTTTGACAAGTTTTTGACATTTTTTTGTCGCCGAGATGAGACTGCGACTAGATTTTGAATGTTTTAAATTACGAGAATTGGCCTTCTGGTATACCACTTTAGCTTAGTTATGAATAGGATACTAGATAATTTACAACACACGTTGTTTAATAATAATTTTCATGTATGAAATTCAAGGAGTTATAGTATTGGTACAGTAAACTTCATCATCTTCTGCCTAGCCTTAAATAAAATAAATAAATAAAAATCGTTTATATGCGTAAATAAGGTACAGAAAGTTGACAACATAAATAAAATAGATCTCTTATTCTGCCTTTAATTTCGGCGTGCAAATATCATAGTCGCTTAAATTAAATTAATTATTATTGATTAAAATCATGCACTCATTTTACAGATTTCCGTTCCATTAAACTTATATTGTTTAATTAAAAAATGTTAATGTAACTATGAAAATTAATAAAAATAATAATCATAAATTTCACTAATAATTACAAATGTCAACAATAGTCACAAATGTCAATACTAATCACAAATGTCAATAATGATTAAAAATGTCAGTACTACCCACAAATATCCATCCAATAATATCAATCCAACCATGTCAATAATAAAACTACCAATAATAATTATGTCAATAATACCCATGTCAATTATAATAATCAAGCCAAGACTTACAATTTGTAATCTAAGAACTCATGTACACTATAAAAACACTTTTCAATTAAAAAACTCTTCAAGCTACTTTTAAATCTAGAAAAAGGTAACGTTTCGTTTCGTAACTTTTCACAATTATGTTGGGGTCAGTTTCCAGTCTAACCGGATGCAGCTGAAAACCAGTATTTTACGTGGAGCGACTGCCTATCTGACTTTCACAATCAAGTTACTGGAGGACGCGATACCCCATGATAAGATCGGGTGTAGAACAGTAAATAACAAATCGCTCCGCTTCAATCGTTACTTCAAAACGCTGTACTTATGGCCTCAACTTAAAATACGTTATATCCAGCGGTAGATAGTTTGTTTACCCGTGTTTGCGTCTGTTTTTTGTTTTTTATTTTATTGTTTCATGATGCAGTTTATAACTGGTAACTTCACATTAATATTTTACAAAGGCACTTTTTAAATAAAAGTGTTATTTACAATGTTTCCTTTGTGTATGAAAAGGTAGAGCAGATGATAGTTTTATTACGTTTAATTATTTTCTTCTTTCTAGTAATTAAGATTTTCCTTGAATTTATTTAGTACCAGGACAAGGTACAAAAACAGGAGTGTTGTGACTTATGAAACATCTATATAGTTTCCTATTTTATGAAGTGTATCTATTCTTTGGCCGAAGTAAGCCTTTCACTAAATTTAAATATCTTACACTGAATGAAAACATTATGAAGAAATCTCTTACTAGAAGGTATGGTACACAATTTTTCCAGATTGTAATCGAAATTATTCCGTTATTTTGTGTCAATTGTAATGACAGACTTTGTTAGGAGGTCAAACTGAGGCGAATTTATGTCGTTGGTTTGTTTCGTCCCTTATTAATTAAATTTTAAAATACTTTCATAAAATAAAAAGATGTAAAAACATTATTTTTTTTTTGTTTTTTAAATGTTCCGCCGATATCAGAAGCAGGGCCCAAGCTACGACTAGTTAGGGCTCCAGAGACAGGAAGCTCTTCACGATGAGAGCCGTATCATGGAGTACTGCCTTCTGAATCAGGCTCTCGATCCAACCGCCTAACAAAAGCCTCGATTATTATTATTAATAATGAACACAAATTCACACTTGGAATTTCGCCATATATCATTATCAAAGTCTTCAAAATCACCATCTGAAATTGAGCAACAAACAGCGATTTATTCCGGTCTTATCCTCTGAGATGTCAGCAACAAGGAAGGGGCCCATAAGGGCCGTAGCCTGGCGGGGGAGCGGGATTGTCCGAAAGGGTTACCGCTGCCCCGGAACATAAAGGGCTAAGGAAGGAACACGGGTGGGTTTTAGTCAGTAAGAGTCTGACACTCCCTCCTGCTTCACCCTGAGCGGGAGGGGTCATTTGATGATTTCCCATCCACACAAAAAAAAAATCCTCGGAAAATGGATCCCCCGCTAGTTCTTTTTCTGTTTGAAACTCGTGTCTTATCCACATTATCTAGGTTACTCTTTTTGACAGGTAAGTACAGTCAAGAGAAATTAAACGTTTCATGTTTCACAAAATCATTTTTTTTAATGTTCCACGCGTGCTCTATGGGATTTCGTTTTCGTTGTTTTAAAGGGTGCTGACACTGATAGTGAGGTCGAAATGAAAATCCAAGACGGCGGACACAAAAATTTTCTTATTTTTTCTCTATCTATTACTCAAAACAGACGACGGATAGTAAGTACTTACACACATAGCAGCTCACAAAACACTGAGATCCGCTCGCCTCCCAAATCGCCGCACAAAATTATGAGCAACGTGCACTTCGTAAATCGTCTTAGTAAATAATAGCCTCCCCGACCGATTTCTGTCACGGTGGCCAATCTCTACGGAGATTAGCGAGGTACGCAGGAGATATTATAGTGCACAAGTGTGCGCGCAGACACAGGTGCACTCTCTGTTCCTTTACTCTCATAGTCCGATGGGACGGCAATCCGTCACGACCGGAAAGAAATCAGGCACAGGACCAACGGCTTTACGTGCTTTCCGAGATACGGGGGTATTAAACCGCCAACTTCCGAACTCCGGACTGTTACTAATAAATTCCTAATGGAAAAAGTCGATAACACTTTGTCCGACCCGGGAATCGAACCCAGGACCCCACGCTCAGCAGTCGCGCTTGTAACCACGAGACCAACGGGGAAATTCGTCTCAGTAATAGTAGGTGAGCGTATTGCTAAGAACCGGGCGCAAACTCTAAGTCCGGGATCCCACTGAGACTGTTCTAATAGAAAAAGCCAATACCGCTTTTCCCGAAGGTTTGCACTAAGAACTCAGACAGCGCGCTTTCGACGAGTTGACTTACAATCTTTAGCATAATCAGCTAATAATGTTCCCACTGATGGGCCACAAATCTCATTTCGGTGAGGGGGAGTGGGTTCTTTCCACTACACAGGCCCAGTGCGGGTTGGTAGATTTTTTTTATCCTTTACTAGCTTCTGCGCGCGACTTCGTCCGCGTAATTTTTTTTTGTTTCCCCGATCCACCCCGTCGCAACGTGTCGCCGACCTGCGCTATTACTTCGTTTTCGCTTGGCGAAAACTTCAGACTTTTTTCTTTTTGCTCAACTCCTAAGGGTCCTAGCGTCAAGTTTAATAGAATATAGCCTTCCTCAAGAACTGGGCTATCAAACGCAAAAATATTTTTATATATGTGACCAATACTTCCAGAGATTTGAGCTTTCAAACCGTGTTTCAAACAAACAAACTCTTCAGCTTTATTATTAGTATTATTTTAAAACTATGATATCTCCTAAGATATACATTGAAATCAAATGATGTCAGAGGCAATTTTGTTCAAAATTAAATACATGTGATGAATAACGTATTTATTTGGATAAGGATTAATATCATGTTTATAAAAACACCTTCGCAAATAATGCATTATTTTAGAACAAATTTGGTTAGCATAAAAGAGGTTATAGTGAGCTAACCTTAAAAGATAGACATATGCTGTCGCGGACTTTTTTTTAAAGCTTTTAAAGGGGAACAATTCTGTCATATATGATTTTTGCGAAACTTTAACTGTTTACGCAGCGCACGCAGCGGAAGCTCTCAATAGGAAAAAAATCCCCCGATTTTGAAACATTCTTCATTGGTGCTCCGCTCCTATTGGTTTTAGCGTGATGATATACAGCCTAGCCTTTCTCGATGAATGGGCTATCTAACACTGAAAGAGTTTTTCAAATCGGACCAGCAGTTCCTGAGATTAGCGCGTTCAAACAAACAAACAAACAAACAAACTCTTCAGCTTTATAATATTAGTATAGATTAACAAGAACTACGTTCTTAATAATTAATTACAATCTAGCCTATAACACTACGTGATACTTCTTTTAAAACTTAGAATAGTGTTGATTGTAGTTTACACAAGTCCAATCCACTTTTTTAGAGTCTGATATGGTGATATAAACACTTTGTTCGTGTGTCATTATGTGTGTCATTAGCACTATTATGTCTACACTTTTTACACTAGACTAACTCAAAAGGTTTTGTCCGTTTTAGTCTTCGCACTATATTTGTTTGGTCTAACAGCTGAATTGCCTCGATGTTCACATAGGTTGGTAGATGTCACATGTCTTCGAATCTTTGATTCTAAGACATGTCAGTTTCCTCACGATGTTTTCCTTCAGGGCCTATACTACCTCAAATGGCTTAGCATGATCCTCCGTTATGTCGAAAATACTGCAGCATTAATTTTGAAATAAATATATGGTAAAGTTTAGGATTAATGTTAGATCTTATGTTAGACGAAAACACGATTCCATAAAATTTTCTCGATAGAAAAAAATTCCAAAGACACCTCCAAACCGAACAATAAACCGCTGGTATTTAAAATATACTTCAAATTAGATCATGAAACTTTGTATACTAACCGAACTAACTATAAAGCAGGTTTTATGTTATTTTTTTTTTAATTACCATTATTTTCACCGTAAAAAGCAAATACCTAAACTATTGGCGCTGCCTGCCGCCTAGCACCGCACTCTGTCTCGCTCTCACTCAGTCCGCGAGCAGTATCGTTCGAGCGAGATAAAGAGTGAATTTTAGCTGAGGTAGTATAGGCTCTTCACCGTTTTGGGAGCAGTGGTGATGAATAATTTACACAAAATAAAGCGCTTGTCTGGGTTCGACGTACAAGTCGTAAGTTGCGGCCATTACTATTGGACCATCACTCCCTTAATGAGCTATACTCTATTAACAATAAGATTATAAGATAAGACATTTAAACAAACCCTTTTAACAGCTTGTTCAACCGATTTTGACTTCTATTCCGTAGGCATACGGATGGCATTAAAAGCGAAAAAAGTGCTTGCAATAACAATTGTTTACTGCTTTTAATGCCATCCTTATGCCTACGAAAAAGAAGTCAAAATCGATTGAACAGACGGTAAAAAGGTTTGTTTAAATGTCTAATCTTATTCTAAATGGAGTATAGGTAGGTGTACAATGATCCATATTTCTACCTATGTGACCGATGTACATAGTAGCGCCCTCTGTTGTCGGAAGGCGTAAGTAATGTGGGCGTGTCCTTTAGTTTTGTACCATACGACGCTAGAGGGCTTCAGCATTTATGAATGAAATAGTCGATATTGCCTCCGATTTCGACACTAGAGGGACGAATTATGAATGAACCATTGTTCTAATGTCGCTTTTCGACACCGCAGCAGCACTGTAGTGCGTATTGGAATGTTCTCGAAGTTTCTAGAAGGCGGAAGTTGATAAAAACGGAAGCCGTGTGCGCTACTCCGCCCAGACATTTTTGTAACTCGTTCAGTTCGCTTCCAGAGGTAAGAAGATTCACTAGTCTCGTAATTGTTGTAACCGCGTATTGTAAAGGACACGTTTTCTCTAACTTAAGCCATGCTTGCCTTTTGTTGCCTTGCCTATAATATCAGTGTATGTAATTAGCTAATTATACTAAATTTAAACCTGTGGATAACGACAATAAATCTGGTAGTATCGTTTCACATTGAATCTGGCATTTTCATTTCAAACATCTACCAGTAAGTCCTCTGTCCTCAACAACCTACTTATATTTTGAAAAAAAAAAAATCACACTTAATAGTTTTCCTATATCAGTACCATCGAGCCAAGTGTCCGTTATAAATTGGGCAATAAATAAGTAACAGTTTACGCTAAGTTACACATACCAAAGCTCACAAAACACTGAGACCCGTTTAGTGTAGCCTCCCGCGTTGCCACACAGAATTAAGAGCAACAATATGTGCACTTTATAAACACTCGTCGTAATAGAAGGTGAGCGTATTTCCGTGAAATGGAAACATCACAGGATTTAGGACACATACAGTGTGGATACAGATACAGATGACAATACAATAATAAATGAAAATACTGATAATCTAGAGGTCTATGTCAACTGCTGGACATAGGCCTCTCCCAGGCTGCGCCACAACACCCTGTCCTCATCCAGTCCATTCCAGCCATTTCTTTAGGTCGTCCGTCCAACTAGCTGGGGGTCGTTCTACACTACGCTTGCCGATACGCGGTCTCCGCTCAAGGACTCGCCTGCTCCACCGGTCATCGGTCCTTCGACAAACATGGCCAGCCCACTGTCACTTCTTTTATAAAATAAAAACCCACTAACACTATGCCCAAACCAGGAGTTGAACACAAAACACCAGACTCAGCAGTCAGATAGAAAAGGCCGACCTGATGAGTTTTTAAAATATGATTAACGTGTAAAAGTGTTTTTGCAAACCTACTTACAGAAATAAAAATCATTCATCATTCACAATTTCGACTCAATCAACTCAGTCTATAATAGAAGTCCACTGTTGGACATATGCCTCTCCCAGGCTATACTACAACACCCGATCCTCCACCTTCCGTATCCAGTTTGTCCCAGCCACTTTCTTAAGGTCGCCGGCCCATCTAACACAACAACAATTTCGACTAATGAGCTCAATGTTGAAAATGAAAACATCGGCTTACTCAAAGATTTCGTCTCAAATTGAGCAACAAAGTAACCTTATTTACAACATTAATTGCGCCAAGTTCCACATACCGAAGCTCACAAAACACTGAGACCCGCTTAGTGTAGCCTCACACGTCGCACAGAATTATGAGGAACAACACATGCACTTCGTAAATCGTCTCAGTTTGTGTTCTAAGGCGAGACGATGTTAGTGCTCGTTATTATTAACTGTGAGACAATGTGCTGTATTTCCATGTATTATTGTTGTATGAGACTTCGGTTGTAGGTATAACAGTTTGAGTCGCGTTTTGAGTATATTAGATCTGTTTCTAAATTCGCAAGTTGAAGTGGCAATGGGCAGGCCACATCGCTCGTAGAACTGATACCCGATGAGGAAGAAAAGTTCTTGAGTGACGACCACGAACCGGAAGACGCAGCGTAGGCAGGCCTCCCGCTAGGTGGACCGACGACATCGTGAGAGTCGCGGGCAACCGATGGATGCAAGTGGCGGATTGTCGTTCCGCGTGGTGGTCTAAGGGGGAGGCCTTTGTTCAGCAGTGGACGTCTTCCGGCTGATGATGATGATGATGAGATCTGTTTCTGGCATGATTGTATTGTAGTTTAGCTGTTGCTCCAGTGGTGACCCGATGGCAGATCGTAGGTTTGAACCCAGACAGTTTAGTTTGTGTAAATTATTTCATCACCATAGCTCCCAAAACGTTGAAGGAAAACGTCGTGAAGAAACCGGCATGTCCTAGAACCAAAAAATCGAAGACATGTGACATCTACCAACCCGCACTGGGCCCGCGTGGTGGATTATGGCACACTCCCTCTCATCGACAGGAGGCCTGTAATCCCAGCAGTGGGAACATTATTGGCTGCTTATGGGTATGCTTATGCTAGCTGTTGCCCGGTTCTTTGTCTGCGATTCAGAATGAAAACTAGCCTATGTCCTTACCAAGGTCATAGTCTATCAGTGTGCCAAATTTCATCCAAATCCGTTCAGCCGTTTTAACGTGAAAGCGTATCAAATAAACAAACTAACTTTTGCATTTTCGAGTATAAAATAGTTAGGATTGACTGTCTACTGTAATATTTGAAGAGAGAAATAAGCAAAATAATTAAAAGGTGATAACTTAGTATTTATTTTAACAGAATCTAGGCAGAAAAGACTGACACTATCTACGAACGATATCTTGATTTAAGAGACTGCCCTTAGAGTTTAGACAGATCTACATTTTAGCTTCAACTTTGTGACTAACTGAATGACTCTTTGATAATTCAAAAGTGCCTGAAATGGTTTAATTGAAATAAATGCTTTAGGTCTGAGTTTCAGCTAACATTTGGAAAAAACTTTTCAGCAAATATGCCTCTTTTCAATAATCAGCCGACAAGATATAAGTTTCCCAAATTCTCAAAAGAGAAACCCAGCTATTTATAGTACCTTAATTTGTCTTATGTCCAACTGCCGGAACAGCCTACCTCGTTAATACAAATCCTCTATCTTGTCTAAACATCACAAAATATGTATTCCCTTCCGCTTGTACAAGATCCTAATTAAAACATTAACACAACCAATACCCCTCTTTACCCCCATTTACCCCCGTATACCCCCATAAAAAGCATGACACGAACAAATTACAGTGCTCCTAACGTGTCGACAGCCACTTATACCATAACGATGATTGTAACAAAATATTTTCCACATAAAATGGGTTGTCAGGGCGGTATAAACTTATTAACTAAAGTAAGTAATGAAGCCTTGCCACGCCATGTTCTTTATTTTGAAGTTTAAAAAAATATTTATAGGTGGGTATTTTTAGATTGGGGTAATTTAGGGTGGTTTAACCGACAGTGAGATCAAAAGGAGGGTGTTCTATGGGTTATTGTGACCGGTTAATTAATCTTATTTGGTATATTATATGAATAACTGATTTTGGGTTAAGAGGATAAGCTTTTCTTGCGAGCTATTAATATTTAACTAGGTATACAGCTAGCAAGCTAGGTGAAGGCAATTCTTTTTACAAATCATTTTTTTTTAGCCTGGAAGAGATCGCAGAAAGCGATAAGGCCGCCCATTGTATATTTTGTGATGTTTGATGTATCTTTTACATGTTGTATTTTTGTGGTGTACAATAAAGTATATATAGTAAATATATATTTTTTTTACCTTCATTAGAAGGTAACGGTTAGAGCAGTGGTGGTCCAGTGGTAATAGCTCTGACTTACGAGTTATAGGTCGTGGGTTCGAACCTAGCTACGCGCTTTACTTTGTGTAAATAATTTCATCACCACTGCTCTCAAAACGGTGAAGGAAAACATCGTGAGGAAACCGGCATATCCTAGAACCAAAAAATCACAGACATGTGACATCTAATCCACATTGGGCCCGCGTAGTGGATTACGGCCCACTTCCTCTAGAGAGAGGAGGCCTGTGTTCCTGAAGTGGTACATGAGTATAACATAGTACGGCCTCTTATCTGTTAAATAGAAAGAAAGAAAGAATATACGTTTCATCCGCCCCGCGCGCGCTAAGCGGCAACACGTATCTAGCTTTGAGAAAATTTAAAAAATCATAACAAGTGTATAAAGTGCAATATCTAAGTATCATAATATATCGATGTGTAGACAGTTGAACGTGTATTACGGTGCACGAAAAAGTTCTTCAATCCATCAAAGTACACAGAAGTTACCATCGTTTTTCTTCAACCCAACCGCAAAAATATTTAAATTAACACCTGCAGCGTGTGAGTAATCGTAAGGAACGAGACAGCGGTGCGTCGACGCTTAGCAAGGTCATTGACCGGCTATCGCTACCTAAACATCGTGACGAAGGACACTCACACAACTCCAGCGGGCGGTTGGGCGCACTCGGGTAATACTCGGCAATATTCGTAGCGTTTGTGGAACACGAAGACTTGCGAGTTTTGCGGCGAGCCGTATTTACAAAAAACACAGATAGCGGTCATACCTGCGCAAGATACAACCCGAATCTTTTCAAAGTGAGAGTGAACAGGCTTTTTTCTGGGTAAGCTCACTCCATCGTCGACTTTGTCTTTGTCACCTTTGACTTAAGACTAGAGTCAAGAGCAAATAAATTTAAAACAAAAAAAAAAAAAAAGAATTCCAAATATGCTCTCTGGTATTAGTCGCACGCCTCCACCTGCCTCGCCTCACTCGGCATCTGAACCAAACCTGACATCGAGTGCTAATACCACCAGCGAAAACAATATAAATATAACCCAAAGGAAAAGGAAACGCAGTGTAGATGACATGACGAGAATGGAGAAAATGATGGAAGATATGAAAAAAATGTTTTCTGAACTTGTTACTAAACAGAATGAGCAAAATGGAAAAATGAATTCGTTACAATTGGCTCTAGAGGATATACGGTCACAAAATACTGCCATCAGCTTGCAAAACTCTGAAATACGAACTCAGAATGAAAAAATCAAAGAGACAATTGATTTCTTATCAGAAAAATATGATGATGCACTGGTGGAAATTAATGATTTAAGGGCGGAATGTAGCAGTAACCAAAAGGTTATAAAATTGCTTGAAATTAGGGTGGATTCGAAAATTATACTGTTCTATTAATAATTAACACTAACACTAAAAATAATCAATTATACATACACTGTTCCAAACAAATAAGAATGTTACTAACATTAACTATACATACACATTACAATTTACACATCATATATACAATCACGTTACTTGCACCCCACATCCATAACATACACAAACATAATCGGCCAGGATCTTTTATAAATAAAAGCCAATTATATGTACTATTGTACCAGCTCTGTACCAGTGCAATATATGTTATGCTATTATGCAGCGCTCAAAACATAAATGTCAAAATGGAAATTATTAACATTAACATTCGATGACACACAAAACAACCTAAACAACCTAGATGCTGTCTCGGTGTCGGATGCTTCGACTTGCGACCTGGAAAATTGTACTCCACCAAATTGTATACCTAATCAAACACTTAAAATCATTACACAAAACATAAGAAGCATGAATAAAAACATAACGGGCTTTATGACTACACTTGCACGGTCAAAAGTTGACTGGGACATAATCGCATTAACCGAGTGTTGGCTACCTACTACCCACAATATTTTTGAGTTGACGAACTACAACTATTACCTTACCAACAATAATCATACACAAAATGAAGGTGTAGTACTGTATGTCCACAAAAAACTACAATTAGTTGTAGAGGAGCCGTCGTTCTTAGATGCTAACTGTCTCGAAGTAAAAATCGATAGAAACACTGTTCTCTTAGCGATATACCGCCCGCCAGGCTACAAAGACTTAGATAATTTCCTAAACTCCCTAAATATTACCCTAAGTAGGCTATCCAAATATAATAATATAATTATTACGGGAGACATAAATATAAATATACATGAACACTCCAAGGATCCTGCTAAACATTCCTACCTAAACTTATTGGCTACCCATGGCCTTTTACCTGCTCATACAATACCTACGCGACAACAAGCGTGTCTTGACCATGTTATACTGAAAACCCAACTACCTGCTTCTACTTCAGTTGCACACTCTGCTCTAACTGATCATGAGACAGTAATGTTATTCTTGTCAAAACGAATGCCAAAAATAATTACAAAAAAATGTATTCGTTATAATTATGTTAAGATAGAGACAGACCTAAAACAACTAGACTTTAGTGAAGTATACAAGACCCAAGATCCTCATGTGGCGGGGGAAACATTAACTATGTTAATAAAACACGTGATAGACTCAAACTCCAAATCTAGTAAGACTCCGAACCGTAAACAAATTTTAAAGCCATGGATTACTCCTGGTTTACTTCGCTGTATGCGGCATCGAGACACATTGCATAGAAAATATAAACAGGCGCCTAATAATGAGATTTTAAAAATTACCTTTACTAGGTACAGAAACTATTGTAATAAAATATTAAGGAAATTAAAATTAGAATTTGAAAAAAATGAGTTCAGAAAAGCTGGAAAAAACACTAAACAGATATGGTCGGCTATAAACAATATCACAAGCAGGTCGACAAGAAAAACCAACACATCATCACAATTATTAGCCTCATCAAGTACACCACAAAACTCTGTCAACCAGGTCAATGACTATTTTGCCAAAATAGGTGAAAAACTAGCTAAAAACATAAGAAGTACACAAACAAAAGTTACAACGGGAAACATAACTAACAGAACGCAATCCATGGTAATGCTACCAACAGATGAGGAAGAGGTAGCCGCAATATTAATGTCGCTCCGCAATAACTGTGCCGCAGGATGGGATGGGATATCTGGTGACCTCTTAAAAAAGCATGCGGCCGGGATTGTGCCTCCGCTAACGTACATATGTAACCTTGCTCTTTCCTCAGGTAAATTTCCTAACGTGTTCAAAAAGGCCATAATTCATCCGATCTACAAGAGTGGGGACAGGAGCCGTGTTGATAACTACAGACCTATAGCTGTGCTCACTGCTTTTTCCAAAATACTGGAACGGGTAATGAACAGCAGACTTGTGAACTATTTGGAAAACAATAACCTTATCGCACCAGCGCAATTTGGGTTTCGCTCAGGCAAATCCACCTCTGACGCGGTCCATGAGTTGACAGACTATGTGGTCACAAACATGGATAGAGGAGATAAAGTTATGGCCATATTTCTAGATCTTGCTAAGGCTTTCGACACGGTTTCTGTCCCAATTCTTGTACGTAAGATGGAAAGCCTGGGAATCAGAGGACTTCCGCTGGACCTCTTCAAAGACTACCTGAGTGAGCGTACCCAGAGAGTAAAGATAGATGAATTTATCAGTGAGGAACAAACAATCAACTACGGCACGCCCCAAGGTAGTGTCCTCGGACCTTCACTATTCCTCATTTATATCAACGATCTGGGTACGCTCACTATCCCTAATGGCAAAATCATTAGTTTTGCTGATGACACTGCCCTCTTATTTAGCGCGAGCTCGTGGGAAGATCTCTATGGGCGTGCACAACTAGGCTTTAATATGATATCCAACTGGTTACGCGACAATTTATTGACCCTTAATATAACCAAAACCAATTACATAGCATTCTCCATGAAAAACAATGGATCATCCCAATCATTACCTAATAGTATTGTGGCTCACTCTTGCACAAACCCACTCACTCATAGTTGCAACTGTGAACCACTCACCAGGGCTGAGAATGTAAAATATCTGGGAATAACAATCGACAAAAACCTAAGATTTCAAGACCACATAACCACCCTTAGTAACAGATTGCGGAAACTAATATATGTGTTTAAAACGCTGAGACATGTACTCGACAAAAATATTATGAAATCAGTGTACTATACCCTTGCTCAATCTATAATTTGCTACTGCATCACCTCTTGGGGTGGAGCTCCGAAAACTACCCTAATAGAAATTGAAAGAACCCAAAGAGCTATACTGAAAGTGTCGTCTTTTCGACCGTATCGCTACCCCACTGAACAGTTATGTAATGAAAATAAAGTCTTGACAGTGCGTCAACTATTTATATTGCACATTATATTGAAACAGCATACTCTCTTGGTTTATAATCCAAACCTGACCGGGGGGAAAAGACGATATGACCCAGTAGAGCGTCATCACCTACGTCACAAAACTATTTTCGCAAAGCGTTTTTTCTGCTATCTAGGTGGCTACTTACACAATAAAATTCATAAGATGCTACATACCTTTAATCTCACAAAGAATAAATGCAAAAAGAGGCTAACTGACTGGCTACTAACATTAAACTATAATGATACTGAAAACATTTTTTATAGACCTACAGACAATCATACACTCTCACACACCCACATACTCACACACCCATACACAATCACCCGTACTACACATCTACTAACATTCGTCTTGCATACTTAACCTAGATATCAATCAAAATAAATAAACTACAAAGTGTCTTAAATGATACCTTACTACATTCTGTCATAGCGCTTAGTACATAAATTATGAAATGATAATGTAAAGGGGTGGGGGATCCTGGTGTCCTGAAACACAGGTCACGAGCCTAACTTAGGCACCAGTCTCCCACAATATATACTTACCTGAATTATGTGTCATTGTCGAATCTGACCAATGTAAAAATGTATATTGTGGTGAGAAAATAAATTGATTGATTGATTGTTTATTTGCGGTGAACATGACGCAAAAAGAACAAAAACACAAAAAATAAAATAAATAAAAGGTAGGGGGAAACATGCGTCACATCCACGCAAAACGGCTATCGCTCAGCATTATACTGCGACCCTGTGCAAGACAGATCCCCAGCGCTGGTTTTCAGCGACAGCCGGCGCTGACGTAATGACGTCGTCCGCTGCAGCAAACACTTAATAGGACACTGTACCGGTACAGCGTACTTAAAGAAAAATGATTTAATTGAATTTAAAAGTGATACAATATTTACTAAACAGGGTTTTACTGTAGCTCATTTTTTATTCATACAAACTGTAATATTTTGAACTAAATTGACTTTGGCCACACTAGCGCGAAGTCTGCTATGTACAGCCTCAGGCTAAAACACAAAGTACCTAAAATGCTTTATGTACATCAAATACATGGAATTTCCCGAGGCGTTGACGACAACCTTTAGTTGGGGCCATGAAACCTGCGTGGGGCGCAATAAGCGAGAACGAGTAAGTGTAGACTGTTGTTGAGCGATTTTTTTATTTGGAATCTCATTAGACAGTGAGATTCTTCATAATGTGCACATATCGAAATGAGGGAAACTAAGTTTAATTTTATCGAGGGAAAAAATATTTTAAAATTTAAAAAAATTATACCTAGTTTTTAAAATTCTTGTATTCTGCTGTGACCCATGTGTAAACAAATCGGTATAACTTTTAAACTAAATGATTAAGAGATAGCAGGGCGTCCTCGTAAAATAAAAACTAAAGAAAAAAAAACCCTCAATTGAGAATGAGTGTTTTTTTTTTTTTAAATCAGATAGTTTTTCATCAATTTTTACAATAATTGTAAGATTTCTTAATAAAAGCCCGGATTACCTACCCTTTTTTATTACTTTAAATTATTCTCCATCGTATCAGCTGTTCTATGAGTAAAAATACCATCTTTATAACTCAATCACAACATTTCTTATCAACTGTTAAAGAAAGGCCTTGCACTCGGCTACGTACAAAACCTTTGGCAGGTAGAGAAACTCTCGGTGTAGAGCCGAGCGAGTCCAAAAGAATGCATCACATTTACCGCTGGCCTTAGTAGCCGTAGAACCGATGACTCCTGCCGGGGCAGCGGGATTGTCCGAAAGGGTTACCGCTGCCCCGGAACACAAAGGGCTAAGGAAGGAACACGGGTGGGTTTTAGTCAGTAAGAGTCTGACACTCCCTTCTGCTCCACCCAGAGCGGGAGGGGGGAAATCATTTGATGATTTCCCATCCAAAAAAAAAAACGGTAGAGACAGTATAAAAAAAAAAATACGACGGTAAAATTAAGTTCAGTTTCCCTCATTCCGTTAAGTGCACATTACGAAGACTCACAATGTATAAAATTTGTAAAGAATTCTAAAGAATGAAAATGTTTCCAAAGAAGAATCATATTAACATAACATCACGTTTGCCCCACTGTTGGCAAAAGCCTCCCCTTTTTCCTTCCAAACCAGGCTGTCTTGTGCGATCTCTGGACTTGTTGGCCCTGCAAACGTTATGAGATCGTGACACCACCTTCTCCGTGGTCTCCCTCGACGGCAATATCCTCAAGATTTTCCAACGGGCAATGGAGCGCAGCACAATAGGTGTTAAGCGTATAGATCGAATTAGGAACACCACGCTGCGCTCCATAATTCAAGTAGCGGATGTTGGAGAAAAACAGCCAGATTGAAGTGGGAATGGTCCGGACATGTGTCCCTAATGGACCCGGAGAGATGGGCAAAGATCGTCACACACTGGACGCCTGAGGGTAGAGTAGTAATAAAAGAAAAAACCTGAACGGAAACTGCCTAAAATTCCGTATAGGTATTACTGATCGGTACAAAAACATATGAACCAGCATAGCTATTTACAACCTTACCTTACCTTACCTTAGTGGTTTTTGGTTGCTATTTAATATAATCCTGTATTCTGGAGGGGCCCGTGGCTAAATAATAAAAGCCGCACAGGTCGATCGGTCAGGTTATGCTACGCTTGCCGCGGTTGGTCTGTGAATAGGTGACCATCTTTAACACACCGAGACCCCTCCGTGCCTCGGAAAGCACGTTAAGCCGTTGGTCCCGGCTGTCATTCGTGGATCTTTGACAGTTGCGGGTCGTCAGAAGCCCGAAAGTCTGACAAGCGGTCTTACCAAGGGGTATCGTATTACCCAGTGACTGGGTTGTGGAGGTCAGATAGGCAGATAATCTGTTAGCATTCTGCTAAATAAAAGCCTAACTGAAGTACAGACGCCAGCATATCAAGCTACTACAATCTGCCAAAATGTCTTTAATAGATTTTCAACTTTAATACTAAAGCATAAGGTTCAAAGTTGATTGGGAAAATTTGACAGTTTCGGGTAGCTTGATGTTCTGGCGTCTGTACTTAAAACGGTATTTTTAATTGTTTTGTGAGAACTTTTTATGCTTTTTGACCTTTGATGTGGATAGGATTCATAAATAAGTTACGGTATAACGCTCTTACCTAGTCTGACACTTTGGTACCTTAAAACAGTTTATTTAAAAGTAGGTAGCTATTTTTACTACACTTTTAAAATAACGATCATAAGTTCCTACTTATGATCGTTATCGTTATTTATTACTGAAAAACCGGTAAAGTTATTTAATTAGTTCATCACATAATTAAATAGTTCATCACGGGTTTTTTTTTGTAATATTTCTTTGCGGTTTTTGGATTTTTGGATTACTTGCCAAATTTCATAGTTCTAGGTCAACGGAAAGTACTCTATACATTTTGATTCCCTTGAGAGTGTCAAAATATAGGTTTTTTGCGGCATAAACGGCCGTATCTTCTTTTTACGTTAACTTAGAAGTGTGATTTTTTCACAGTTTTTCACAGCTTCAAGTAACCGTAGACTTGAGTATATAGTTTTAATTTCAACTCGATACCTTTACGCGTTCCCGAGATAAAGGGCCTTGACAGAAAGACACACAGACAGGGTTACGTTTTTTCTCTTTGAGGTACGAAATCCTAAAAATAACAAAAAGGCAGAAGCCTTTTTGTTATTTTTAGGATTCCGTTCCGTAGGGTGTGTGTATTCTTACACACACCCTAAGATTTTATTTGGTTCAATCGGCGGTTAGTATGAAAAAATACATAATTTTTTAAAAAATACCAATATTAACAGTTACTGAAATCGATTCAGTAGTCAATAATGAACTAACTACTTTCAGAACTTGTGTTTAATCTGTTTCACCTTGTTTAATTGAGAATATTTCATTTCATCATCTGCTTAGCCTAATAGCCTAAGGCTATGTACGCACTATAGGTGGCTTGGTTACCGCTAGAGCCTAGTGACCTAACATCCTAACGGCCCATTCACGACCTTGCCGCGGTGAGCGGCGGCTAAGCGCGGGGCGGCGAGCGGTAAGAACAAAAGTATGAAAATGTTTGAAGCACGCCACGAGTCGCCGCTCAAAGCGAAAACGCGCGCGGTTTTGTCGGAGCGAATCGTTGCAGCGGCGCGCGGTGCGGGGAGCGGCGAGATCAAAAGTACTGGCGAATGAGTGCGACGCCACGAAACAGAGCGGCGTGGATAGCGGCGTGGGTGTGACGGACTCGGCAGCGAACTTATAAACAAAAAATTTTAGACGATTTTGTGGCGGTAATGGATATAGAGTATAAGTATAGAATATAATCAAATGTTTCCACACTCATTTTTGTGTACTCATAAAACTTATCCGGATATTTTCTGTAATTTTCGTATAGGTTACGAAATTTGCCATTTAAATATCGATCTTTATTCAGTTCGTGCACTCCTTCTCTCATACTTGTTTTAAAAATATACTGCTTTCTAAACACAAAAGAGATAATTTTGATAACGCCATAATTATGAGCACGTTTTATCTACCTAAATACGTCCACCTCGACCGCTGCCGCTAACCGCTACTGAGGGTACGTGGCGTGTAAAACGCACCGCTTACCGCCGCCGCGCCGCCTGCCGCGCCGCGCGCCGCTTAGACCGAAGTCGTGAATGGGCCGTAACATAGACGCTAGGCGACTAGCGAAAGTGCCAAGCGCACAGTGTAGCCGGTTGCGATGATTATGGAGCGTTCGTGTCACTTCGCCAATCGCAAGGTGATCCGCTAAGCTCTAAGCACTGAGCGAGCCGCCCGTCAGTGCGTACATAGCCTTAGTATTTGACATGGAGCGAGTGCCTATCTGACCTCCACAACCTAGTTACTGGGTAACACAGCCCTGGCCAAGGCTGATTGTCAGATCTTCAAAGTTGACAAAATTTTATTCACCAACCAAAAACAAACAACGTACAGTAACCACTTATTTTATATGATCGATGAACTATATACCCTCCTATATCTCCTTATCTACAGCATTTGTTTCCCGACCATACTTGCCCTATATTTATTTAGGCATTCATCCTAAGTTAACATTGACACAACAATTTTCATGATAGAGTTCTTGTTCCTCGTTCAATAGAAATGAGAGCATCGTTAGATAAATATTGCAGATTTATTTTATTCAGAATGTACATACGTAACCCACAATGAGGTCAGGGGGGACCTACAATTTCAATACCAGGGTCTAAATCTGGGTATACATTTATTTTTACGGTGCCGTATCTGGAAAGGAAAAAACGGAATCCTTATAGGATCACTTCGTTGTCTGTCTGTCTGTCTATATGTTAGTACAGTTCATTCAAGCTCTAAAAAAATCAAGCTTCCAAGTTAACGCACTAAAAAAATACGTCATATTTTGATACGCATTCGCAAGAAGGTGGTAGTATAATCAGCACCCTAATTGCGTAACAAAATATGATTCTCAATTTGAATCATTTTGAAGCATATTTGTAATCCATTGCTCCATATTGTTCGAAAAATGTGTCTGCTCAACAACGGAAATAACGCAATGAATGTTGTTGAACTGTCAAATGAAGCCCATTGCTACTGATAGTGTGTTACGCAATTACCCTGCAGATAATGTTATCATTGTTTGTCTATTTATTTTTAGTATATTCATGTCATCATCTGCCAAGCTTATTCCCAACTATGTTGTGGTCGGCTTCCAGTCTAACCGGGTGCAGCTGAATACCAGTATTTTACATGGAGCGACTGCCTATCTGACCTCCACAACCGAGTTACTGGGTAATACTCGTACGATACCCCTTGGTAAGACTGGTTGTCAGACTATCGGGCTTCTGAAAACCCATAACGACTGTCAAAAATCCACGAATGACAGCCGAGACCAGCTTCTTTTTAGTATATTCTTGTACTAGCTGCGCCCCGCAGTTTCACCCGCGTAAGTTTCGATCCCGTGGGAATATCGGGATAAAAAGTATCCTATGTGTTATTCTGATGTATAAGCTATATTACTGTACAGTTTCATCAAAATCCGTTCAGGAGTTTTTGCGTGAAAGAGTAACAAACATCCATCCTCACAAACTTTCGCATTTATAATATTAGTAGGATTAGTAGGATTTATGTATATTTATTTGCGCTTATATTTAGTAATACGGTATGTATATAGTTTTAAAATAGCTTTTTGCGTATCTTTATATTTAAAAATATGTAGGTATTCCTCAATTTTTATGATTACCACTGTTTGTCTCTGCATCACCCAAAGGTTGAATGGTAGAAAATGCCTTAGGCATTCATTCCGCTTCTAAACATTTGTGTACTTGAAGTATTATATAATGCGCGGGCCTGCGGGCGGAGAGTAATGGGTAACTCTCCGTCCGATCAGGACCAGGCCCGTGCCGGACGGCGCGTACGTGTTCCACGCGCGCCTCAAAGAGATGTCAGCAGCAAGGAAGGGGCCGAAGCCTGCCGGGGCAGCGGGATTGTCCGAAAGGGTTACCGCTACCCCGGAACACAAAGGGCTAAGGAAGGAACACGGGTGGGTTTTAGTCAGTAAGAGTCTGACACTCCCTTCTGCTCCACCCAGAGCGGGAGGGGTCATTGGATGATTTCCCATCCACAAAAAAAAAAAAAAAAGTATTATATAATTATATACTCTCAAATAAATCAAAACCGTCTTCGTGGATTGTACTCCCCGTTGACCTACAATCATGAAATATGGCAAGAAGCAAAGTTTCACAGCACATTGTAAAAGAAAAGTTCGAACATCATTCATTTGTAGTTTTATCACCAACAATTTTTTTTATAAACTTACATTTGCAGTTGGAGAACTGACCGTGGTGTATATCGATGTATGAGAGAACATTTTTTCAACTAAAAAGTTAGGTTTTTCCTGGTATAAATTCAACTTTATTGTGCGTGGTCCAACACGCAAAATGACCGGGTTTTTTTTTAAACTACTTGTTTTTTCTAAATCAGTCCAAGATAGCACGCCTAAGCAAAATCAGCCTATAACGTTCCCACTGCTGGGACACAGGCCTCGTCTCATCGAGAGGGAGTGGGCTATAATCCACCACGCGGGCCCAGTGCGGGTTGGTAGATGTTACATGCCTTCGAATTTTTTTGAAATCTAGAACATGATTTTCTCACGATGTTTTCCTTCACTGTTTTGAGAGCAGTGGTGATAAAATTATATACACAAAGTAAATTGCTTGTCTGGGTTCGAATCCTTGACCTACAATTCGTAAGTGGGGGCAGTTACCACTTGGGCCACCACTGCAAGATAGCACGAATAATGTCAAAAGAAAAAAATTGCATAAATCTCAACACGTGAAGCATTCAAGCTGAGCTTAATCCAAAATTTATCAAAATCAATTCTATTCTTAAGGTGCCACTTTTCGATATTTTTTCTATACAAATTTTGGGAGAATATTACTCCAATGTTCGACATTGTGCATCCAAAGTTAAACATGATATTGTTTTGACTTATTATTAATTGTGTCCCTACGGAAACAGAATAGTAAAATAAAAAGCTATTAAAAAGTTACGAGCCAACAAAGATTCGTTTTTCTTGCTATTTTTAACGTAAATTTGGGTGTAAATAAGTAATAAAAGAACTGTGAAATCTTCAAAACCAAGTCCGTACCGACAAAGCTCAGTTATCGAAGAGATCAATAAGTTTTATTTGTAATTTTTTTATGCAGTGGTTTTTTCATAAAACTCTATTTTCCGAAGCAATTTTCGAATCTTTGTACGCGCCTATCAGTTCGGAACGGTGTTTCTGTGCGTGAGAACTAGACGTTGTTCGAGTAGACTAGCGTCTAACTGCTCGTCACTGATACTAGCACTGTCGGACACGAAGCCAGGTGAGACAGCGTCCTTTTCGGCCATGACCACCAGCGAGTTCGAGCTCGCGATTAGTTTACTCTTAACGTGTGAAATTGATCCAAATGGACACACATTGTCACACAGATTGAATTTAGGCTTCAGAATGCTACACTGCGAGTTACAGATTAACGGTTAACCGGAATACAAGTAGTATTCCGGTTAACCCATCCTACTAAACTAATATTCTTGTGTTAATATTGACTTCACGTCAATTATGAACGTTATGTATCCGCACTCACGATGTGGCTAGTTAGTAGCCAGTAAGTCACCTTAACAATCAATCAAATCAATCAATCAATTTTGTTTACAGCTATCTCATGCTGAACATGAACCTTCCATGTAACGCCACTACAGAAACCAAATCTCGAACTTAAAAACATTAAAGTTCCAGACGCAATCTCATTTCAACGATAAATAATGATTTTTGCCGCCCTGGCTGTTATTGCTGCTTGATATTACTTGATTGTAGGTAGTTAGACACAGGCCTCCTCTCGGTGAGAGGGAGTGGGCCATAATCCACCACGCGTGCCCAGTTCGGGTTGGTAGATGTCACATGTCTTCGAATTTTTGGTTCTAGGACATGCCGGTTTTGTCACGATGTTTGCCTTCACTGCTTTGAGAACAGTGGTGATGAAATAAATAATTTACACAAGTTAAGCTCCTGTCTGGGTTTGAATTTATAATCTACAACTGGTAGGTCACGGCAGTTACCACTGGCCACTGACTTGATAAAGTTGAATTTGAGAGGTTAAAGATTTTGATCCATATATTTTCCTAGCAGACCAGGCCACGCGTTGCTGTGGCTAAGGTTTACGTTATTATAAATTAATTAATTATTGATTATAAATTGAGATATTTATTTATTTATTTATTGAAACCACAATTATAACATCTTTACAGAATCATCCAAGGCGATGTTACAAGTCACCATATCCTTTACAAAAATAAAATAAAAACCTATCCTATCTTTCAAGAAACAAAATAAAAAAAAAACTATCCTATCCTAACTATTCTATGGTTTAAATATAAACTATCCTATCTTTCAAGTTGGATGAAAGTGCACGCAGTGTGCAAAATTTTATTAAAATTGGTTCAGTAGTTTAGGAGTCCATTGCGGACAAACAACGTGACACGTAATTTATATATATTAAGAAGATTATGTCTCGTCTGGTACTTAAATTGGCGCCTGAATAATATCCTCTGCTCGCGTACCTTATAGCTTCACAGTATCAGTACGATATATTAAATATATAAACATTCTAACATCGTATCGAGAAAATGTCCGTGACACTCATATAGGTACCTAAATATAAATATCATACGAATCTTTTTTACTCGATAACACATACTAAATGGAGGGTCATGTGTTTTTACATGGCGTAAATGATGGCCGCGTAAGATATGTTTGTTGAGAATAAACCCTTTTATTTTCTGCGAACAAATGTTTTTAGGAATCCAAAGGTTTTTGTTAATAATTACATTACAGTTACTTTTTAGGCCTAAAGCGTTGTGACACTATATAAGTAATGTGACCTTTACATTTCTATTCCTTTTTATTTTTGTATGGCAAAAAATGCTGGTTTCTACAATCGCCCATGGCAAAAGAAGAATGGTAAATCCTAGGAATATTAAAAACGGGGTAAAAATACAAGATTTTGTTTTAGAAATGGTACAGTCGAGTTCATTAATATATTGGCAGTGACAAAGTTTCAAAATATTATTTTGAAACTTTAAATGTATGTAAGCATTTATTTATGTCTAAGTTTGTAAAGAATTATATGATCATATTAACGCTTATAATATTTTGAAACTTTGTCACTGCCAATATATTAATGAACTCGACTGTACTGGTAATGGTCGCCGCGGAAATCGCAGCATCTCGTGAGGTTTTTTTTTTTCATTTCAAGTTAATTTAAAGAATTATGAAAGCACCTTCATTTAATAAATTCAAAACACGAAACTTAAAACTGCATCCTAATTAATTAAAACACCCCTAATGACAATCACGTTGGCAGGTTTACAACATAACAACAAATTTATTATCGAAAACCGAACTTTAGAACATACAGTGTAATGAATATTGTTGCTTTGTTAAAATGAAAACGATTATTTGAAGCACTATTTTACTAATAAAATGGAGCAATATCGTCGGAGTTTAGATATTTTTTTTTTTGTTGCTGAATCAGCCCACTCTTGACCTCGATCGCGCCTGATGGAAAGCGATGGATGAGGTCTATGATGGAACGAGTGTACCCAGAAGATGCATAAGGCACTGGAACTCCCGCGCATCGACGAATCACAGCAGGCTGCTTAACGCCAAACTCCGGTGGGAGGGTAGTTGCAAACTAGGCGGGCATAAGTTCTACTACCGCAAGGCAAGAATTGGCCAGTTAAATAAGGTGTTGGGTGTGACTGTCCAGGATGCGTCGAGCGCTCGGTTCAGTTGAGTAACTGGCGGAACAAACTGCGCTACACGAGGAGAAATAATAAAAATCAGGCCTTGTTCTACCCTCTACGGATAATTAGGCCTCCTCCTTTTCACCTACCAGTGGCATAACAGCCCGAGACCAACCAACACCTGAGGAGGTTCTAGTTAGGCAGCTGGATCTGGCTTAGTCAAAAAGCGGTTCTTCTGGACACGACTTGTATTTTATGAGGTTCCTATCTCAGGTTACCCTGACCACCGGTAGTTGGATCCTGTTCCCGATACCGGTGGGCTACGATTTTTATTTTTTTTTAATGTCCCTTATATAAATATTTACTTAAAAAAATAAGTTTAAAAAAATACCTTCCCGTGGTCGCATGCCGCTGTATACTAACATACTTATAAGCCATAGTAGCATGCGACCACGGGAAGGTACTTTCTTGTTTCATCCTTTTCAGTAGTCAAGTTTTAGTTTTTAAACTTCTGTTTTTTTCATAATTTTTAGAGCGTGATTTTACAATAGTTGGGTTTTATTTTTTGAACTTATTTTTTATTTCAATTATTTTGGGGTTATAATTTCGTATTAAATGATAATGCAGGACTACTTTTTTTTGTTTATTACGTTTTAATGTTTTACATGTACCTAGGTAATATACCAAACTTATACATAAATACGAGTATGTTTGATTCAAATCTAAGGCGTGATTTTATAGAAATTATTCCTAATTATCGAGTGCATGCAAGCAGAGCCGTGAGCAACTGCTTTCAATATATGTATACATTTTTGAAATGTACTAATTAAGCCCTTTCATTTGATACCCAAAATGGGATAATATTTTTTTTAGGTCACGACCTTTATGTCCGCTAGAGAGCGCCATATTCAATTTATTGTGACGTCGCATAGCCTATAACCAGCAGAAAATCAAGACGCTTCCGACGATACCTCATTTGTCAAATTATGACAAGTAGTTTAGAAGATATGAGGAAACAGATGAACATACCATACCGGTCAAAATCATAACCCTTCTTTAACTTCGCCGTAGTCGGGTAAAAACTGTAATTTATATGTGTGTAAATTAAATAAAGAGGATAATAATAATAATTAGGGGTGTGATAAGCAATTAGAGTGCAAGATTACTAGCTTTTTATCGTCATGACACAGTAAGATACTTGGCTTTATTATATTATTCTGCTCTGCTTTAATCGCTTTAGCTGCTGTATTTTCATCGCCCAATAGATGTGGGACTGTCGTAACTTTGAATAAGACGTGGCATTTTATTATCAACTAAATTCCAAGTTTTGGTAGATCTTAGTTTTATCGGTTTATGGTCACGTAATGTTGTTTTAAAGGAAAGTTGGGTGATATCGATTCGAGGGGAATTAATTGGAATAAATTATTTTAGTTTGTAGTAAAATGGGTCATATTTTGAAGGAATTGTGGCGTATTTTGGAGTGTTGAAATAGTGCCACTGACAACGTTCTGTCTTCATGATATTTCAAGACATGATTTAAATAATCCAAGTCTTTAAGCCATGGCTTTTCGTTTATTACGAAAAACAGGTTATTTACGGTCCTCGACCTCTTTTGTTAAGTGTAATATTGACATAATATTTAGTTATAAAAATTTTTATTGCTGATTCTATTCTGCTACCTCTTAAGAAAAAACATTCTGTATCCTTTGTCAACCAAATGGCAAACAACTAATTCAGCTTCATTTAACCGAAGTATTAAATAAAAACTACACAAAAGCTACGCTCGTATCCAATAAAATGATAAAATCTCTTACAACACTTCTTCTCCACACTAACCAAAAAACAACCTAAAAAACAGTAACTCAGCAGCGCCATCTAGGTAATACAATTAAACTAATTACACTAAGATTTATTTGGCTACTAAACTCGCTTTAAATTCCTCCTAATGAGAGTGTCTTGAGATTATCTCGGTTGTATCTCTCCGCGGATTGGCAGAATTTACGAACTAACTTCTTTTCGGGGAGTCGAAGGCTTTTCGCGAATAATGGGTTTTCAGTGATTATTACGGCTCGTTCATGTTTTAGTGAGTTAGGGAAAATTTATGGGTACGTTTTTATGTATTTGCTTAATGATTATAAACTTCACGCCTATAATAATGTACCCCGTAGGCATACTCTGAGATAAATAAATAATAGGTGTAATTGAAATAAGTCAAAAGCTGAAATAAGCTAATGACAATTTTCATTACCTGTGCGCGTACAATGACGCGAACAGGTAATGAAAATACCGAATTAATTTATTTATTTAGAGATACTTTATTGTATACCACAAAAATACATATAAAAAAAAATCCACTACAAAATATACTTTAAGCGGCATTATCACTTTCTGCGGATTCTTCCATTCAATTTAATTTTAAATTTTTGAATGGGCAGTGATTTGCCTGGAAACAAAATGGGGCTGTCGTTGGTGCAAATGGACGTTCTTGATTGGTGTTGGGCATCGTTGGTTGGTGGGTTCGTTAATTTTTTTAAGTTAGTTAAGTTCAATCGGTATCCCTCTATTTCTTTCCCAAGCGATTATGGGTAACCTTGGTATATGAGAAAAACCATTTTTAGCCATGTTTGTTTCGGGGTGATTTTATTTATGACAGTAAAATATTAAATATTTTTCTTTTGTTACAAAAAGGGTTGGCACCAAAAATTAAGCCCATAAAATACAGAGCAGAATTAAGTTTTCTCCAAAATTTACACTATCGGAATCCGCATTACTGAATTCGCTCATAAACAAAATGGTTGCCAATAATATATTTTTTAATCTAGAGAGTCTGTTGATGGATTGATCAATCTATTTGATGTATGGACTTCGACAACCAATTTATAGTCCATGGAGGCGAGATTATTAATATTTACCGTCATCCTCTTCGGTTAATAAATGGAAAAAATACCGGCGTTCCATACATATTCCCACCAGGCTTTCTCCTGAATTCTTTAAGAGGCAATGCGGGTGGTCTTTTCTACATAGAAACGCTCTCGCCTGTTTAATTTTCTGGTTAATGACCATCAAGAAATGATTTTTTTACAGAATAATAGATATTAACTACTTGTATGTCCTTATGTTTTTCTATTTGAGGATGTATTATTGTTTTATGCACGGTTCCAATAAACAAAAACGAATAGTTTTGCTTACCAATGGTAGCAGCTTTTATGGTAACTGGTCATATACATAGATTTTTAAGCTAATTTTACCTGTGATAGCTACTTTCATATGGGAGGGTCTACTATGGAAAGCTATGAGATATTTGCATCATTATTGGTAAAGATACAAGAGTCTTAATTTAAACCAACAACGGTCCGTAATTTATAGGAATCGGCCATTAATCACTAGAACCCTAAAAAAATGCTGATTCAAACCACTGTCAACAGAGGCCTAGTGTAGAAATTAATAATAATAATAATATTCCACAACTATCACACAACGCCATCTAGTCCCAAGCTAAGCAGAGCTTGTGTTATGGGTACTAGACAACTGATAAACATACTTATATATTTCTAAATACATAAATATTATAGATAAATTACACCCAGACACAGAACAAATGATCATGCTCCCAGGACAAATGTTTGTGTAATGACACAAACATTTGTCCTGGGTGGGAATCGAACCCACGACCTCCGGCATAGCAGTCAGGGTCACTAACCACTAGACCAACAGGCCTGACAACAATTAGACAACTATTAATGAAAAAAAAAAAAACATAGTGACATAGACATATATATCTATCTTATTTAGTTTATGAAATATATTTTAAATTGGTCCAATATTGAAGGAGGAAATAAACGAGAGCCAAACCTCGAATTATGACTTTTTACTTAGGCTTTTTCAAGTCTCTCCGATCGCATTTCCATGTGGGTGCACTATAGATACACCTCTGCCTCACCCTTCGAAATAAACATGCGTGATATTATAAAACCGAACTCGATTCGATTAATTGTCAAATTAGTGGTAAAATTGTCTTTATGGGGACTACAGGACTTAAATGCAAGTTTTATAAAGCCTAAAAGTATATGATCGACTTCAGTAAACAAAATCAGGAAAATATATGTTATTTTTCAGGATATATGCTAGTTAGATAGTATATTGAAATTATAATACAAGTAATTTGATACAATCGAAAAAATCATTAAAATACCTGTAAAATATTTTTTTTCACAATAAAAACCATACTTAATATATGATACAATCATTCTGTCTGGGCCTCAAGTCTGCTATTACAATAGTGTCAGAATGGTCTATCATTGATTTCATAATTGTTGATTTTGACAAGTTTGGTAATCTACTAATAAAATGGCGTCATTATGACTTTCCAACGGTCAACCACTGACACTCTATTGAAAGAAATGGCTAATGGTAATCTCGTACATAATGACAAATGAATAAATGTAATGTTTATTGCTATTTACGAACTTCTAACTACTTCATATTGCAAACACTAATATAACGTAATATTTAAAAATATATATTAAATAAAATCTAGCATGAAAAGTAGTAGTTTTTCTCAGACCATTTACCGACCAATGATCGACCATTAGGTATGAATTTAACAAATTACGAACTTTTAGCAAAATGACAATGGGATCGTGTTGGAATGACGAATTTATGAAAATAGCAGACTTAGGCCCCTGATCTTTTGTCAGATTATTCTAGAAGCAACATACTCAATGGTGTTTTAATTTTTTAGTCCAAACAATAGATTTTTTGTAAATAGATAATTGATTCATATTTTGCAATAAATTACCAGCGTTGTGTCATCGCGCTTCTCTTTATTTTCTATGCAGTCCGAAAGAGACCGCGCTTTAGATCATGTAGTCCCCTTAATTACATTATAATTTTACACCTTTACACTCTAATATCAGCGACAATAACTCAATGTCAAAAACTTAGTTACACCATTTATAACTCAAGAACGGCTGGACCGATTTATATGATTTTTAATTTGTTGGATTTGTCTCCGCCTCGCATAACAGAAAACTATTGAATAGTTGACAATATGTGAAAAATTCACAAAAAATAAGAAAATTCATTCTCTCATACATTTTATATGGAACGAGTTTTTTGATGATATTTCGAGAACGGATTGACAGATTTCGAATAAGTTAACATAATTACGAAGTTCGCCGGATCGGCTTGTTAAAGATATTTTTGACAGATTGTTATTCAGACTAGAATGTTCCTTAAAATACAAGAATTTGTCCCTCAGGCTTTTATAAGAATTGAAGAGTTTATTATAATAGAAACAAAACCCGAGGGGCCCGTGGCTAAATAATAACAGCCGCACACGTCGATCGATCAGGTTAAGCCACGATTTACATACCGAGACCCCTCCGTGCCTCGGAAATCACGTTAAGCCGTTGTTCCCGGTTGGCAGTTGTGAATCTTTGATAGTCGTTACGGGGGGGGAAGCCCGAAAGTCTGACCACCAGTGTTACCAAGGCAAGGGTTATCGTATTACCCAGTAACTGGATTGTAGATGTCAAATAGGCAGTCGCTTCATGTAAATTACTGATAATCAGCTGCATCCGGTTAGACTGGAAGCCGACCCCAACATAGTTTGGGAAAGATTATCTGATAACATAAATAAAAATAAATAGTTTTTTTTTATAAAGATTGTTTTAATTTAAATGGTAAATAAAAAGTTAGTTAGACTTAAATTTTAACTCGATTGTTTTTATCAGACTTATGTACACCATGAAGTACCTAAGATTATTATATAGCTTTTTCCGACACGATATTGTGTGCATTAAAATGGCGTGATTGTATTTGTAACGTGTTAATGTTTAATTTGTTTTTTTAATTAATCTTATGTTTCACCTAGTTTCTAAATACTTAACTGTAGGCAATAAAGCAAACGTACAGAAAACTATTTCAATAAGAGGCATTAAAATGTTTCGCCCACCGTTATCTTGGTTTTACATAACACCATCAGTTCGTTGGCCTACACCATAAAGCCTTACGCTCTAATTTGCACCTTCTTTCGAACAGCACAAAGTCGAAATTCATACATTTTTGATAACGAAATTAATTTCATTAAATCACGACAGCAAACACTTAAAATTGAACTTTCCTCGAATAGGAATAAGGTATAAAATTGTTTGCAAAGCTTCATCCGTGATACAGTCACATAGAAAACCGATAAGGTTACAGGAAATAAAGATTATTCAAAGAAAGCACGCGATATGTTGACCAACATAACTTGAGCTCTCTGTAATTAGGATTTCTTCGTTAAAGAGGGTCTAACCGCGTTAATGGCCGATCTATGTAGGTTTTACTAAATGCATTCGTTTGTTGAATAATAATTATATATTCGAGAATGTTTGAGGGTAGCGATTTCAATAGCCACAAAGAGCGATAGCGGTAATAAAAATCATTCAACGAATATTATTAAAATGAGAGTGGTTACGTGGGAATTTGGCGTTGCTCAAATAATTATGCGTAACTGGACGCGTAAAGAGTTTTATTACTGAATGACTATTGAAGCTAATTTATGAAAATTAATGAAATGGGATTTTAAAATGATTGGCTAGTTGATCCCTTCGGTTTTGACTAAAAGGACAGTCCCCAATTGGTTTTGTTTTTAACCGATTTCAAAAAGAAAGAGGTTCTCAATTCGACTGTTGTTTTTTTTTGTATTTTTATTACACGATATATCCGGCAGTTGTAAATCGATTTCAAAATATCTTTTTTTATTGGATAGGGTATGTCTCAAGGGTGGTCCCATACAAATTTTATTAACTTTGCTTGGGGAGTTTTTGAGTTAGCGTGAATAATACGTAATTGTTGCCACTTAGTTAATATTGATGATTTTATAATGACTTCCTGTCACTGATATTAACATAACAAGTAGTGTTATGCGAATTTGTGTGGGGTAGGTACAACTTAAAAGTGAATACTGAAAACTTTTTTATAAAAAAAAACTGACTTCCAAAAAAGGCACTACAAGGTGAAAAATAACTTTAATTTTTTTTTGATGCTCTTTGATTTTTTCCCCTTTTTTTATGTACTTGTACATATTATTATTATTTGTTTTTTATTTCGGAAGTAGGTGTTTCGGAATTTGCCACCGACTTCCGAAATTAAAGTTATTTTTCACTTTATAATGTCTTTTTGGAATAAGGTTTTTTTTTTATATTTGTAATTTTTTTTGTAGATATTTAATTTATGATGCCCGTTTTTTTGTGCCCAATTCATGGCAATGAACTCACTTCCGATTATAAGGGACTTAAAAAAAAAACTGTTGAAATGTCAGCGTACTAAAGGCACACCTCAGGTTTGATTTTATGTTAATTTATAGTAGCTCTGTCCTGTCCTATACATAAAAATGTAAGAAATATATCTATTTTCCAATACAAACAATAACATCTAGTCTATCCTATTTAATTTAATATAAAATTATAATTTGTACTACCTGAAAATGATGACATCAATATTGCCTAATAATTGTATTAAATTAATTATTATTGACATTTAATTTTGACATAGTTAATTTCTCAATGTAATTGTGCTAATATAAAAGATAATAATAATGTTAATGCATGCTAATTTATGATGATAAGGGCAGGCGAATGATAAAATTGCTATGCTTGTAAAAGGCTGCTAAGTCATAAGTACCTACTAACATAACACCAGCATTTTACACTTAGTTTGCAATAAACGTTTTGACTTTGACTTTGACTCAACTGTCCATAAGAGGAAATGCGGTCAGATAAACTTTTGTAAACGCCTAAGTTAAAAGTCATAATTCCAGGTTTGGCTCTTGCCTATTTCCTCTGGACCAATTTAAAAGATATTTCATAAACTGAATAAAAAGGATATATACTATGTGCCTATGTTCTTATTTTTTTACTAATAGTTGCCAAATTTGTACACTAGGTCTCTGTTGACAGCGGTTTAAATCGGCAATTTTGAGCTTTTTTTCAGAGTTCTAAAGTGCTTATAAAAATAATGTATCAACAAAAATGAAAACATAGGGACATACAAATAGTTAATATTTATTATTCTGTGAAAAATCATTGCTTTATGGTCATTAACCAGAATGAAAATAGGCGAGCGTTTTATGGAAAAACGACCACCCGCATTTCCTCCTAATGAGGTACAATTAATTTTTCTATTGTTGCCGAATTTAATATGCTGTATTAAGACGAGGGGATTATATTATCGTACACATATCCAAAGCTGTTAAAAACCGTAATTTAATAACAACAAACACAAGAACCACCAAAATTTAATTAAAATTTCAACACACAACTAACGAAACTTTAACGCTCCAAATCCCCAACAGAGACCACAACTTAAAAAATTACAGGCCATAAACAACTCACGTCACATTAACTCACTTCATAAAACGGAAAATTTTAATTAACTGTTCACGTTAAGCGACTAATTGGTTATTTTCAAGTTGTAATTGTTTAACTGAACGCGACTGCTTAGGCTTTGGAATTAAATCGTCGGGTTCACAGTCGTACGAGTATGTTCGTGTTTTGTTTTCATTTAAGGCTCCCGCAGAAAGTTGCGTCGACGATGTGTCGCGATTCTGGTAGAAGAATTCCCAAGTTTTCTACTAGAGAAGTGACGTGCCGTCTATGGGAGCCTTTAAGGTTGAATCACCTTATATCCGATTTTAGGAAAGCTTATTTTTATTAAAAGCCGCCAGGGTCTGGATAAGTCGTCGATAGATCGTCGATTAGGAAAGGTTATTTCTTACGCGCTGTTAGCGCAGGAGTTGGTCGATCAGAGGGTAACTCTCCTAATTTTAAGAAAGTCTATAGCCCGAGGGGTAATTCTCGAAATTTTTAGATTATTCACAGTCTGAGGGGCAATTCTCGTAATTTTAAGAACGGTCACGGTTCACAGTCTGATCTCAGTCTCAATCTGTCAAAAATACCTCTAATTTCCCTACATTTTGACATGTTTTTGACATTTGTTTGTCGCTGAGATGAGACTACGACTAGATTTTGAACATTTTAAATTACGAGAATTGGCCTTCTGATCTGTCTTAATCTATCAAAAATAACTCTAATTTTCCTACATTTTGACAAGTTACACACACCGCCAAAATTAGAGGAACACAAAAAAAAGGTCCCTTTTTTTAAAAACTTGTGAGTATTTCGACAAGTGGTTCCGTTATTTGAATGATTGCCCTTTTTGCATATAATATTATGGGCTTTTATGACATTTTTAAACCTTCTAACAGAAATTGTACCCTCTTAAGTGTTTATTTACACTTTAAGCTTCTAAGTGTTTTTGATAAGAAAGTTGGTTTATGCAGTCAATGGTGCCCCTAGCTCATTCCGTTTGTTTTGTTTGGAGAGTTAACATTGTATTGCATACAGAATGAGTGATTTGCCTGCAACTGAAGTCGCCAGGGCTGTAACAATGATTGATGAAGGTCACACCTACCGTTCAGTCAGTCGATCATTGGGTGTATCAGTATCCGTGATCCACCATAATGTGCAACGGTACAGACAGACAGGATCTTACGTGCGCAGACGAGGGCAAGGCTGAAATCGTGCAACCAGTGCTGTAGACGACCGTTTTATAAGGGTGCAAACTTTAAGAAATCGTCGTCAAACGGCTGTTCAGACCCGTATTGTCTTAGAAGAAGTGCGTAAAGTACGCGTTATCGAACGAACAGTGAGGAGAAGGTTAAATGAAGTTGGTTTGAAGTCATACGTGCCAGCAAAAGCGCCAAAACTTGAGGTGAGCCATCGAGTAGCAAGATTAGCGTTCGCTCGTCAGCATCAAAATTGGTCCGATGAGTGGAGTCGCGTTTTGTTCTCCGACGAAAGCCGTTTTTGTGTAAACTTCATCGACGGAAGAGAGAGGATGTGGAGATATCGAGGAGAACGTTACCATCAAGCGAATTTTTCTGAAACAACGGCTTACGGTGGAGGGTCTGTTATGGTGTGGGGTGGTATAAGTTTGACGGCACGCACCGCTCTGGTAATTATTGATGGCGGTTCTTTGAGTGCACACAGGTACATAACTGAGATCCTAGAACCCCATGTTATACCTTTTGCCCCATTCATAGGCTCAGATTTTGTGTTTATGCACGATAACGCACGGCCCCACACTGCGCGCATAGTGCGTGATTATTTAAATGAGACTGTTGTAACCCAGATGGACTAGCCTGCACGATCGTCGGACATGAATCCGATAGAACATGTCTGGGACATGATTGGACGAAGGGTTCGTGAAAGAAATCCTGCCCCTAGGAATGTTGAAGACCTGAAATTGGCGCTGGTTGAAGAATGGGACACTTTGCCTCAGGAAATGATTGAAGGTGTCATAAGAAGCATGGCTAGACATATCCAAGCCCTTATAAGGGCGCGTGGAGGCAACACGCGCTATTAATTACATTTTTAAATTATTTTTTAAAAATTTAGCTCTGTTTTTACGCATTAGAAAACATCAAATTTATTCAGACAAGAGCATTTTTTTATTTTTTTATTAATTAAATCCTAATAAAACCTACAATTTGTTTTTTTCTTGCATAAAATAAACGAACAGACCCAAATGAAGCATAAACACAAAATAAATCAAAATAATAGACATTCAATCTCAACAAATTATGTTTTTTTTTTTGTGTTCGTCTAATTTTGCCGGTGTGTGTATATTGACGTTTGTTTATCGCCGACATTAGCCATACATAAAAATAGAATAGAATAGACACTGCAACTAGATTTTGAACGTTTTAAATTACGAGAATTGGCCTTCTGATCTCAGTTTCAATTCAATCGGTCAATAATGGTTATAATTTTCCAAAATTTATTACTAGGTTTTGACATTGATTATCACTGAGATGAGATTGCAACGAGATTTTGAACATTTTTGATTGCGAGAATCGGTCTTCTGGTTAAAATATTGTTTAACGGAACTCGGTAACTATGAAGTGCGGAAAAAAAGTTTAAGCTTGTGTATGTTTTTCTACTTTTAAAACATAACCGTCGCTATTAGCAGCGTAGCATCATGCTGAGTGGAAGCCTTCTTGTCACAGTCATGACGTGCAGCCGTCGACTACCTCTGCTTTGTGCTCATGTATAAAGATATATTTTTTTTGTTTTTATTATATGCTGTCATTAGAATTTTTTAATTATGAGCCTGTTATGTCTCACTGCAGGGCAAAGGCCTCCCTTCCGTCTTTCCATATTCTCCTGTCTCTTGCTACATCTGGCCAATCCTTTAAATAGGCGTCCAATTCGTCACGCCATCTCTTTCTGGGCCTACCGCGTCGCCGATTCCTGTTGTTCGGAACCCAGTCAGTGGCTACTTTTGCCCAATTCTGTTGCGACATGCGGCAGATGTGGCCTGCCCAATTCCACTTTAGTTTGGCGGCTGTGTTGCCCACGTTTGCGATTTGTGTTTTGGAACGAAGTATACTGTTCCGAATGCGGTCCGTGAGTTTGACTCCAAGAATACTTCGTTCCATTGCTCGCTGGCAGACCCCGAGTGCGGACTTTTGACGTTTCGTTAACGACTACGTTTGTGCTCCGTAGGTGAGGGTCGGAAGGATGCACATGTCCATGAGTTTTCTTTTTAGGGAAAGTGGAAGTGATCCTTTCATTAGGTGTTTCATCGACCAATAGATCTTCCAGGCGTTTTCGGTGCGTCGAGCCACCTCTTTATCTTGCCTCGCATGGAAAGAGACTATTTGGCCGAGGTATATGTACTTATGGACATATTCAACCTACACCCCCCCAATGTCCACTTTGCATTTCATGCTGTTTGTCATTAGAATTAATTATCTTTTTGTTTGTACGTGTTTCTGTGACGAATAAACCTATTTTTCTCTCTTTCTATTCAATTATAACAAAATCTTTTTCTAATACACATGGAAATGTGTCAGTGTTGAAGAAAATGAAAATTCAATTGTTTTTTTTCTCCGCTGAAAGAGCTGTTATACAGGCTGTAACCGATATCAATCTAGAGCTGTCTCGTCCATCATAGCGTGACAATCCTTTCCGCGCCGTGAAATGTGTCCCTCCGTTTTATGGCGTGTCATGTGGATAGACAGTCTGGACACGTGTGCACCCTGTGAGTAAATAATTATAGATAGCTATGGACGTGAGTATGTTAATACAGAAATAACAAAAGAAAAATACAAAAAAAAAACAACCGACTTTCAAAATAGACACTGCAAAGTGAAAAATAACTTTAAATTCGGAAGTCGGTATCGTTGGGTTTGCATTTTTGTTATTAGCCACAGACTTCCGAAATTAAAGTTATTTTTCGCTTTGCAGTGTCTTTTTTGGAAGTTGGTTGTTTTTTTTTTTTTGTAAAAAGTTAAACTGACTTTGTTGTTTCTATGGGACCAATCTGAACGTATATCCTTTCAAATAAAAACATAATTTTCCATATCGGCTAAATAACGGATTTCTGAGGTGACAAACATTTAAAAATATAGAATAGAACAGAATACTATGTATTATGTACACCATAACCATGCATTAATTCAACAGAATTGATAACCTCCCTCTTTTTTTGAAGTTGTTAAAAACATAACATCACGCCTGTGTTTCTCCGAAGTGATAAAAAGAGGTGTACCTTTAGAACACCCACACTTTAGTCCCATGTAATAGGGGGCGAGTCTGTTGCAATCAATCAACTCAGTTTATTGCAGTCCACTGCTGGACATAGGCCTCTCCCAGGCTGCAACACAACACCCTATCCTCCGCCTTCCACATCCAGTCTGTCCCAGCCACCTTCTTGAAGTCGTCGCTCCATCTAGCTGGGGGGCGTCCCACGATACGCTTGCCGATACGCGGTCTCCACTCCAGGACTTGTCTGCTCCGTCTCGTTTGTTGCCATCAACTATTATAATAGTAGCGGTCGCTTATGTTAAAATAAGTAATAATAAACAAGTGTGCCCCTTACCTAATAATTTGGTAAGGGGCACACTTGTTCGGTTCGGCATAATTCGGCACAGCATTCGGAAAAAGCCGCTCAGCCTAGATCCAAATTGTGTCGACCTAACTCGGACATGATTCTGTGAGATTAGATGCTGAACGGAGTTTGCCGATCGGCACGAGCCGAGTCATCTGCCTAGCCTTTTCCCAACTATGTTGGGGTCGGCTTCCAGTCTAACTGGATGCAGCTGAATACCAGTGTTTTACATGGAGCGACTGCCTATCTGACCTCCACAACCCAGTTACTGGGTAATACGAAACCCTGTGGTAAGACCGGTTGTCTGACTTTTGGACCTCTGACTACCCGTAACGACTGTCAAAGATCCACGAATGACAGCCGGGACCAACGGCTTAACGTGCTTTCCGAGGCACGGAGAGACCCCTTCCCCTTCTTCGTAAAGATGGTCACCCATCCATAGACCAACCGCGGCAAGCGTAGCTTAACCTGATCGATCGACCTGTGCGGCTGTTATTATTTAGCCACGGGCCCCTCTGTGAATGTGCCGAACTTAAAAATACAATCTGTTATTTTTTACTGCAGGGTGAAAACTTTTTCTCATACAGAGAAGAAAATTTTGAAGACATTGCTGATGCTCCGAGCTATGTGCAGTGCAGTGAGCTGAGTTTACCAGCCCATGTTTCATCACGGTGTAATTATCCAATTAATTAATATTTTTTTAAGAATAAAAAGTTAGTTCTGACCTTGATTTCACGTCGATTTTTTTTTATTTCTCCACAGAGGGGAGGCCTGTGGCCCCTGTGTGCCAGTGTGCTGATATAAGCTCATAATTCCTTGTACCTTATAAACAATTTTCGAGCATTGTATTATTCTATAATTGTATCCATACTAATATTATAAATGCGAAAGTCTGTCTGTTTGTTTGCCTGGCTTTCACGGCAAAACAAAGCGACGAATTGACGTGATTTTTTAAGTGGAGATAGTTGAAGAGATGGAGCGTGACATAGGCTACTTTTTTTTAAACTGTGTTACCCCTAATTTAACGCAAGCGAAGCCGCGGGCAAAAGCTAGTTATTCTATAAATTGTCTTGTACAGCCATAAGGAGATATTTTCTATCTTCAAAAGATTCACGAATTTTTTGTTTTCAATTTTATTCATCCTGATCCGTCTAAAAATAAAACACCACAGCATAACAAAATGCAGTATATCAGCCCAGCAAACTGTTGCCTGTGTTCCATTATGTAGATAGACAATAGGGTATCAATCCAGCGGGGTATAATGGCATTGTCGGTTTATCGTCAATCATGGACCGACACCGCTGCACATGATTCTCTAGTATGGAAGATTGAGTGATGAAATAAGCGAATAAGTAGTTTTCATTTTCAAACTTCATAGTCGCTTTTCAGAATAATAAGAGTGCCAAGTAACTTGTAAGTAAGTTATTAGGTAGGCTTTATCGAATGGCATAATAGGGTGTTGATTTTTTAGTTTACTTTACTTTTTTTATGATGTGACTTGCTATCAATTTTTACCCATTTTGTTATTATAGTTGGTGGCTCAGAGGTATCAGCCTTGACAACGAGTAGAAGGTCCTAGGTTCAAACCCAGACCGGTGCTTTGTGTTAATAATTTCATCACCACTGCTCTCAAAACGGTAAAAGAAAACAACGTTAGGCCAATTCTCGTAATTTAAAACGTTCAAAATCTAGTCGCAGTCTCATATCGGCGACAAACAAATGTCAAAAACTTGTCAAAATGTAGGGAAATTTTAGTTAATTTTGATAGATTGAGACTGAGATCAGAGGGGCAATTCTCGTAATTTTTAAGAACGTTCACAGTCTGATCTCAGTCTCAATCTGTGAAAAATACGTCAAATTTCCCTACATTTTGACAAGTTTTTGTCATTTGTTTGTCGCTGAGATGAGACTGCGACTAGATTTTGAACGTTTTAAATTACGAGAATTGGCCTACAGACTGAAAACGTTCTTAAAAATTACAAGAATTGCCCCTGATGTCCTAGAACCAGAAAATCGAAGACATGTGATATCTACCGACCTGCCCACTCCCTCTCGAAGAAAGGCGGCCTGTATCCCAGCAGTGGGAACATTATAAGCTCGTTATGTGTATTATAAATTCCACATTCAAATCGTATAAACCTATATGAACGTCAATATAGATTTTTATTACACTGTTGCTACGCCGTAGCAAACCTGATGACGTCACAGCTACGGCTGCTACGCTTTCGTAGCCGATCCGCTACGTATCGGACCATTTCAATTTTAATGAGATCGTCACCGGTGTCATTGAGATTTTATAGCATTTTTTTGTATTAAAAAATTCTCTCAACCATAATCTCTCTGATCTCTGATCTTTTCGATTCATGTCCTTAACCTCTCACACGTTGGCCCGCCCACGTGTCGACACACATAACATGTTAGTGTAGGTGAAAGGACACAGTGATGTCATTGTTTTCACAATTACAATAACAATAGGACAATGAAAATAGTTGTCTCTTGAAGGTCGAAGCCACAAGAAAATTGTGTTTATTTTAAGAAAATCTTTTCATAGTTGAACTTACATCAGATACTAGTTTGAGGAGAAAAAAAAACGAGTGTGCTTATGACCACACGACTGAAGTGAAACTTCTTTCGCTCCATCTGTATGTATATTTCATTTACTAGCTATAAGAGAAAGAGAGAAAGAAAATGTGTGCGCGCACTGCTCTCTCTTGCTCCTACACTGTGATACAGACAATAAGCCTGCAGTGTGCTTAGATATACGGAACGTATTTGGCTATGAGAGGAAGAGAGAAAGAAAATGTGCGCGCGCACTGCTGTCTCTTGCTTATATCCCCCACTTAACTTCCGTTCGCCTTGCCCGATCACACTTTTCGTAACGCTTACGTCACGCGTTCGCCAGCTTACTCCCCAAGTCAAGCGTGCGTAAAGAAGTTTCACTTCAAAAAATTGTAAATCCAGTATTTATAAAACACAAAAAAAGTTAGAGAGATTAGCTCTTTCTGCAAAAATATGCCAATAACGGTATAAAAATGTTTTTTGGTTCGAAGAACGTGGCATTATTTGTAATCCAGGCAAATAAGGGATTTAATTTTTTTTTTGAGATTAAAACATAAACCAGTGCTAAAAGGTACTGAATTTTGTGGACTTTTTTATACCTTTCGATCTTCATCAAAATAGCGGATTCAACAACCGTTTTCCAGTAAACTTCGAGTAGACAGCATGCATCCAACAAGCCAAAACAGCTGTGTTGTTTTCACATTACATTTTTGTACAGACGCCAGCATACCAGCTACCCGAAACTGCCAAATTTTCCCAATCAACTTCGAACCTTATGCTTTAGCGATAAAGTTGAAAATTTACTAAAAAAAATTGACAGATTTTTATAGCTTGATGTGCTGGCTTCTGTACTAAAACTTTCTAGATTATAACCAAAAGTGCAAGCGTTTCTCCTTTATAACTGCTTTCCTCCTTTTTATTTAAAGAAGAGTTGAAACTATACGTCATCTCAATGAGGCAAGTATTCGTTATAAGCGTTGATGCAAATGGATGTTCGGACTGTGCGCGCTGCTCTATTAGTGACGTCAAAAGAATTGGGTGGCGTAAGTTAGAGGTGAAAGTGATCTTCGTGATAACTTATATACTCTACGTTGTACATTATCCCTGCAATGATACATGATTGTATTTCTGTAAGTAGGTCTGTACAAACATTTTTAAACGTCAATCATATTTCAAATACTAGATGAGGTCGGCGTTTCCGATCTGGCTACTCTGAGAAGAAAGGCCAAAACAAACTCAGAGGTCACAGTCTCTTTTAAAGTCCAGACATGATCTTGCTCAGGTCATGTGAAGACCATGTAGCAGTGGCGAAGGTACCATATAACTCGATTCCTGCTGGCTTCCCTTCGAAAATTCAGAACACAACCACTCTCTTTATCATTGAAATATAATAAAACGATTTATTGACATCGTTTTCTTGCTCCGGCTTACCTCTGTCATAAATTCACCCTTCGCCACTGCCATGTAGATTGGTGTCTGAAATGTTTTTTTGAGGAATGAACCACACGCATTTGTCAGTAATCATGCAGCTCAACTCAGAACTTAAAGGAGCCAGAGGAGGCCATTGAACTCCTGCGAATGTGTGTGTTTATCCACCCCAGTAAATCCACCCTAAGGTAAGGATACGCTGAAACGCATGTCTGAGAATCCACCCCAAGACTTTCAATTCCGTTTATACAACTAGGCCTGGGGTGAATTCTAAGACATGAGTTTCCGCGAATCCACCTTATAATTGATTTTTTGGGGTGGATAAACGGAATTACCCTACTAGCCTTATATAGATCTATTAGCGTCCGTAGCCTGGCTGCGTTTCGGTCAGTTATTCCGTTTATCCACCCCAGAAAATCCATCCTAAGGAATTGTAATTGTATTTATCTTTAAAAATTTGTTTTATATGTATCTTCTATGGCTCAATATACATTTATTGGTACATAGAGGCATTGCTAGGCATTTTTCACATGCGTGACTTACCATTTGATAAACATACCTTACGCTGTCTGCATTCATCATTATATTCGTTTTGGTGATTATTGCTCTACTAACATCTGCCCGCGACTTCGTCCGCGTGGATATTCTTGTTCCCCCGATCTAACACGTCGCATCGCATCGCCGCCGGCGCTATTACTTCGTTTTCGTTTAGCGTTCTTTTTGTTTTTTTTTTCTTTTTGCTCGGCTCCTAAGGGTGCTAGCCTTATGTTAATTCAAAAAAATTGGGCTATCAAATGCGAAAAGAATTTTCGCATTCAATCAAACACAAACTTTTCAGCTTTGTTGTTAGTATTAGTATAGGTTACTCTTGTCTCAAACTCAAACTCAAAGCATTTATTTCAACTAAACCAATTACAGGCACTTTTGAATTGTCAAGGGGTCGGTCAGTCAGAAAGTTGAAGCTAGTTGCCCAATCCAAAGCGTAGGTACCTATGGAGAAGAACGGGCAAGAAACTCCACGGACACTCTTTTAAATCAATATAATAAATGTCTAAAACTCAAAATATACCAATTCCTTTCCGAAGTCGGTACAAAAGTTTCTCTGATTGCAATTAGGTGAGCATATTATGTTTATTGCACAGCTATTCCTGTCAACCTCACTAATTGGCCAAATTTATGAGAAGATTTTTGTCGTATATTACTCAAATAAAATTATAAATAATGAGGTTTCTATTTATCCCAGTTATGCTCTCATCTTGAGCCACACACAGAAGTATCCAAAGTTTCGTCGTGCCAGTTCGGAACTTGTTGCTCAGAGGGCATTCCGCGCAAGAGGTACCCCCACGTTCCGATTCATTGCTCGCTAACTTTCTTTACAAGGAAAAAGTTCGATCAATTAACACGTCACTAGAACTATAGGTATTTCTTTATAGGAACGTTTTCCGCTTTAAAACACAATCGATGCCGGTTCTGTGATAGACTTGGCAGGCAAATGTGCAATCTATTTACTTGGGTACCAATAAAGAATGAACAGTATCTTCGAAAGTCAACCCTTGAGGTGATGAAATAGGGGTTGAGATGTAAAAAATGATATTATGTTCAGTTGTAATAGGTACCTGTTTTAGCTCGTTTTCTATTAGGTACAGTTCAAATTGGCTCCATTACAAGAGTTTCTACAAGTAGAAAATATGCCGTACCGAGACAATTCCAACTCAACTTAACTAAGTGGTACATATTTTTAGCTTTTTTTTTTTTAGACCCCTCCCGCTCTGGGTGGAGCAGAAGGGAGTGTCAGACTCTTACTGACTAAAACCCACCCGTGTTCCTTCCTTAGCCCTTTGTGTTCCGGGGTAGCGGTAACCCTTTCGGACAATCCCGCAGCCCCGGCAGGCTTCGGCCCTTACGGGCCCCTTCCTTAATGCTGACATCTCTTTGAGGCGCGCGTGGAACACGTACGCATTTTCTGCTGCATTTTTTTTTAAATAATTTAGGATTAGTTTGCATGAAATTGGCTACTTCATCTATACAAAAATAACATTTTTTTACTAAATGCGTATGAAAGTATATTCGGTACTTAAACTTATAATAGAAAACAGTTTTTTAAATTTTTGTCTATCTGTCTATTCCGGACCGATGGGATTGCATTGGCAGATAGCTGATGTTGCTTAGGCTACTTTTATTTTGCGGCGGGTTCACGGATGAGTGCTAACGCGTGCCCGTGTTCCCTCCGTAAGCGGCAGAGGAAGACACCGTGGAGTTTTAGTGGGTTAGAGTCCCACATAACTGCACTATCTCCCCGTGGTAGTGCAGAACAGAATGCATAAGCATTTCTCCACGATAAAAAAGGCTACTTTTATTTTAGAAAAAAAAAAACATAAATTACCGACATCCACGCGGGCGAAGCAGCAGGCCAAAGCTAGTATTATATAACTACTAGCTGCGCCCCGCGGTTTCACCCGCGTAAGTTTTGATCCCGTGGTAATATCGGGATAAAAAGTATTCTATGTGTTATTCTGATGTATAAGCTATATTACTGTAAAGTTTCATCAACATCCGTTCAGTAGTTTTTGCGTGAAAAAGTAACAAACATACATCCATCCATCCTCACAAACTTTCGCATTTATAATATTAGTAGGATTAAAATCATGACGGTGAAATAGATCGACGTACGTCCGTTTTTGCTAATGAGTGAGCAGAAGAGGCTTTGTTGAGCAAAGGCTCAACGAAAACCCCTTGATTTTAGGGAGATAAATCCAAAATTAATAATGACTGTGTTAGGGACAATTGCCAGAGTTAACTCACAAACTAATGACTACTATGTTTGGTCAAAGCACCAGTGCCCACCACCCACCACGTACCCACGGTCCAAAAATAATCGTTTTGACATTAATTGAGGACACTCACACAAACGTTACATTGCGGCCTATTCTTAGCTGAGATTAAAGATAAGGCTTATTTCAGTGATTTTCACCCTCAAAATAACCTTAATTAAACTGAACCCTAGGCTTCCAAAACGAATGAAGTAGAAGAACGGATCTAAGAAAATACAAAATTAATCTAATTCTGAAAATATAATTGAATACAACTCTGTGCTCCTACAAAATTACTTTTAATTCCCAAGATATAAAGCGTTCATAACTTTCCTTTGGCCCAGATTCTATTCAAGAAACATAATAAAAATTAGTCACAGACATTCTACAGCACGACACAAGGTAAAGGTTCCAATATGCGTTTTTATAATTTCTAACGTGACGATATTATCGTGAACATCCACGGCTGGGAAGTAAAATGTATGTAAATATGTGCACGTTATAACGTTATCATACAAAATATGAACATTACTTTGTCTGTATATTCTAGAAGTAGCTTTGTTTGCGAAGACAAACCCAAGTCGATTTAGACGTCTTTTTTTTTTTTGGGGATGAGAAATCATCAAATGACCGCTCCCGCTCCTCTCTCTTACTGACTAAAACCCACCCGTGTTCCTTTCTTAGCTCTTTATGTTCCGGGGCAGCGGTAACCCATTCGGACAATCCCGCTGCCCCGGCAGGCTACAGCCCTTACGGGCCCTTTTCTTATTGCTGACATTTCTTTGAGGCACGCGTGGAACACGTACGCGCCGTCCGGCACGGGCCTGGTCCTGATCGGACGGAGTGTCACCCATTACTCTCCGCCCGCAGGCCCGCGCCTACGGTGGCCGGGAGTCGTCACGCGGCTCCCGACAACACGCCATGCTGCGCTCCATAACTCAAGTAGCGGATGTTGAAGAAAAACAGCCAGGCTGAACTGGGAATGAGCTGGACACGTCGCACGATTGCACCCGGAGAGATGAGCAAAGATCGTCTCACTCACTGGACTCCTGAAGGAGGACATCGCCGTCGAGGTAGACCACGGCGAAGGTGATGTGACGATTTAACGAGGTTTGCAGGGCCAACATGGCAAGAGATCGCTCAAGACATGGAAATTTGGAAGGAAAAAGGGGAAGCTTTTGCCCAGCAGTGGGACGCAATATATGATAACGAAAAAAAAAACAATGTTGTCTTTCTCCTCAATATCTAATATATAAAATTCTCGTGTCGCGGTGTTTGTGGTTAAACTCCTCCGAAACGGCTGGACCGATTTGTATGAAATTTTGCGTGCATATTCAGTAGGTCTGAGAATCGGCTACTATTTTTTTTTTTTTTTGCAAAACGATGTTTGCGTGGTCAGCTAGTAATCTATAAGAAGGTGAATCATTTTGAACGATATTGCTAATCCATTGATTTGAACAATTTGTCAGCTCAACAACGTAATTAACGCAATGAATGTTGTTAAACTGTCAAAATGTAAACCATTGCTACTATGTGTTACGCAATTACCCCGCTGAGTTTAATATACGACATCAGGCTGGAAATGATAGTGTTTCGATTAAGGGCCTATACTACCTCAAATGGCTTAGCATGATCCTCCATTATGTCGAAAATCCTGCAGCATTAATTTTGAAATAAATATATGGTAAAGTTGAGGATTAATGTTAGGTTTTATGTTACGCGAAAACACGATTCCATAAAATTTTCTCGATGGAAAAAAAAATCCAAAGTTACCTCCAAACCGAACAATAAACCGCTGGTATTCAAAAAAATACTTCAAATTAGATCATGAAACTTTGTATACTAACCGTCCTAACTATAAAACAGGTCTTATATTATTTATTTTTTTTAATTACCATTATTTTCACCGTAAAAAGCAAATACCTAAACTATTGGCGCTGCCTGCTGCCCAGCACCGCACTCTCTCGCTCTCACTCAGTCCGCGGGCAGTATCGTTTGAGCGAGATAAAGAGTGAATTTTAGCTGAGGTAGTATAGGCTCTTAAGTACACTGATGAAACCTTTACATTGCGTCGTACTATACTTTGGTTTTAAATGAATTTCGGTCTGTTCAACCGTTGTTCATCTTATATACTTTATGTGTTATATTTAAGTGCTTCTGGAAGTTTCCAAACTTGTAATGTAATATTCTCGGCCGCCATTTTGGATCATGTTTACGGTATTTTTCTTTTTTTTCCTTTGTATTCTTTATTACCTATATAGTCTTCCAAATAATGTTATCTATATAGTAGATTCTTCATTTACCTATATTTTATTGAGTGACTGCATCTATTTGACTTCTACAGTCAAATTACTAATCTAAAACTGATGATCATTTGACTAGTTTCTGATGATAATAATTATGACCCGGGATGGCCCGTTTACAATTGTCACATCCCGCTTTTTAGAAAAAAAAAAACAATAAAAAATCCTATTCCAATTATCTTTAAAACAACATTCCCATGTAAGTTCAGCGATTTATATTTTAGAAGAATACAAAGCTTAAAGGGAAACATTTTGTTCAGTAAAATTCGTTCTAGATTTTCAGTCACTAAATACAAAGGTAGTCTGGCAATTACTTCCCAGTTAAAATAGCCCGATCTAAGCTACACAAAATGGCATTCAAGATGCTATAATTTCATTTCAGAAAAACTTCGACTCAAATGTCACGGTATTTCAATTAAAAGTACTAGCTAAACACTTTACCTAAGTATCCACCAAAATCGAAATCCACCAAAAACCAGAACTAAAACCATTAAAGTTTTAACAAGACAATGTCTAAGAGAGTGCACCTAACATTATGTTAGTTAAGTAGAAACACTTAAACCATTAACTTAACGATGCACCTCAAAAACACTTAGTTTCAATTTTAAGTTATTCCTCATAGAAGAAGACGGGAATTTCACGTTAAAATTCAGGCTTAAAAGCTTACCGGATGAAATAAAAGCTTCTGAACTAAAGTCGGACAGGTTAATATCCTGTCGTAGCACGTCTACGGCGTAGCGAATGCTACGATTTTGCTACGATGTTTGTATGAAAAATATTCGTCGTAAGAATCAGGTTTTCATTTGTTGTGAATCCTAATGTTGGAATATTGTTCAATTTGTACCCAGGTCGTGATTTCTGAGAGATTTGTCTTCCCACGTAGTTTTAGATACCAAAGACATAATTATAGAATTACAATTTAAGTAATTATATTATTTGAAGCCAATGCTTTTGACCTTTCAAGTTGAGGTCTATTTTAAATAAAATATCCTTTGGTGTATTTGTATTTAGGATTTTACAATTTCATACCTTAGAAAGCTACAGAATTTGAAGGATACAAGACAAATAAGGTAAGCTTCAATAGAGCAGTGGTGGGCAAGTGGTAACGGCCGTGACTTACGAGCTACAAGTTCAAACCCAGATAGACACTCTGTGTAAATTATTTCATCACCACTGCTCTCAAAACTGAAGAAAAACATCGTGATGAAACCGGCAGGTCCTTGAAATAAAAATTCTAAAACATGTGACATCTACCAATCCGCACTGGGCCCGCGTGGTGGATTACGGCCCATTCCCTCTCACAAAGAGGAGGCTGGTATCCCAGCAGTGGGAACATTATAGGCTGATTATGCGAAGTTAAGCGTCAATACTTATTACTGAACAGAGTAGAGTGTTGTTTAGTTATTTAAAACTGTAGCACCACATAAAATAAGTGTGCTGGATGTTAAAAACACACGTATAGTCCCGTTAATAAAGGAGTTGTGGAGTCCATGAGCAGAAACCTAAGATATTCCTTCAGAAACTTCTTCAGAGTTCTTGGGAAGTAAACATACTAAAAGTCCTGACGTCTAGGAGGTGAGCCGGAGTAAATTCCGGAGCCTGTAGTTTGAAAACCGTCGGGAATTCAGAAAAAGTGTGTAAGTAAAAGCTGTAGAAAATTTTATAAACTTTCATTTGGTATAAGATATTTTGTCCTACAACGCATCGTTTTTGAGATATGTGTGAAAAACTCAAGAGTGGGAACTTTGTGCCCTTCCTCCACTCTGGCTCATCTCTTAGACGTCAGGAGTTTTTGTATGGTCATTACCTATGCACCCTGCACATACAAGCTTCTGAAGGAATTTCTTAGGTCCCCGCTTCACGCAATCTACACCTCCTGTTGGGCCATTCGTTGACTGAACTAGTAATAAAAAAGCAAAAACAAAAAGCAAGAAAACAAAAAAGTATATTATAAGAAACAGGAGTCCTAAGATAACAATTTTGCAGTACATAAAACTGGTAGAAAATCTACGAAGGCGTGAGCCAAGACGCTCATATCTTTGAAAAATAAAATGACTCCCATTGTGTGGGGCATAATAGAATTTCGAAAAGGTGTACTAACTCTGTGTGGGCACGAAATGATTCCGCGACGTGTACAATTATAGATTGTAAAGGGAATTTGAGATTCTTAACTGTTAGTAAACACCTATAGGAATGGTGTGTACTTTTATTATTCGATTCGTTTTACGTGTGATAAAGTTAAGAAGAAGTGGGCTGAGTATGTGAGAGAGTTAGTTACTTTTTACTACATATAGTGCTGTGCCGATTTTAATTAATGAGGTGTTGTTTGTATTGATTTAATGCGGACTAATCCCGCTTTTGGTATAAATCGTAACAAAGTTATATGAAATTCAATAAAGCGGACTTAAGATGGATGTTTTTAAAATTATAATAATAATTATCTATTTATTTCAGAATAAAATTCCATATACAATACAAACTACAATACAAGATGTTAGTAACATACAAACGTTACCAATATTTACAGGAGCATGTAGCTGACTTAAATAACAGATGAAAGGACAAACCAGTTTGTTGGCAAAATGACACTCCGGAGACTGTTGTTACTGGCACGTACCCTGTACCTTATTATGTGGTAACTTTTTTTTGTTCTTATTCTCATTAAATATATGAATCTTATAACATTTTCTGACTGACTGCTTTCAACACAGGTCGACGACGAAAGTGGAAGCAGCCACTGAAAACCCTAGACTTAAAAGTACACTTTGTAAACAAGTATATTACAAATTGGAGGATTATATCCAAGATAACAATGTTTGGAAACATGCTGGTCCTGCTCCATAGGACAATCTAGAGTCTAGACAAAATCAAACTGGTTGCTAATTTAATTTATACATACACATTTTTTTTTAATACATTGTTTTTTACATTCTTTGACAAATGTAACTCACAATTTTTTAAATACTAGTAAAATTTTACAATCTTTGTAAATATGTGGACACCATGTATCTATCACATAATTGATTTACCAATATGTTATATTTTTAATTCTTTTACCATTTTTGGTAGACTAAATTTTATTTTAGGTGCATCGTCTTCACATATAATTATATAATGAATGTATACAAAAACTTGTAAAACATTTTAAAAGAGTAACGGTGGAGTTTCTTGCCCATTCTTCTCCACACGAAAACTACATTTTGGAATGGGCGACTAGAATCAATTCTATTTTTTCATTTTAAATTTTGACGTTCAAAAGTGCCTTGTAAGTGCCTATTTGAAATAAATGATTTGACTTTGACTTTGACTTTGACTTAACGCGCTAATATTTTGCAGAATATTGCCATTTTTTTTGCCGAGAGCGGTAAAATGCTCATAGCGAGTCAAAAGTCTCTTATGGTTCAAAAAGTTTGCAAGCAAGGTTTTTAGTTCTAACTACAAACCAGTTTGTCCACAAACTGCCCAGATTACCACAGTCACTGTAACTTAGCCTTAGAAAATTAGTTACGAACCCATATTCAGGTCACGACAACAATAAATGTCTGCCTTATTAAAATTATCCTTATCAATGTCCAATAAATTTTAATTGTACAGCCTCCTAAAAAATATGGCGGGTAATGCTTATCTCAGTCTGCATAATATAAGAGTCAGCGAAGGGAAATAATTAGGTGCTTTAGCCGACAGAGGGCAGAATTTATTATTTATTATGTTTAAGTTTACGTGTTAGCATATAGCAAGTTGTTTTATGTGGTCCTTTGCTTATCTTGGTATTACTTTAAGCTAATTAGAGTGATAATTTGTAGGCTTTCGGAGCGTGGGCGTGTTGTTTTAAAACAAGCACGTGTATCTTTCGGTTTTTGACTTTTATTAATTTGTGCGCTTTGAAATCCAAATATCGACAACATCGAGGCATTTCCAAGCGGTTGGTCGACTTTTCACATGACCAGAGGACTTGACCTATTTTTTGCCTAAAGAATCAGTCTATCGATTCTGTAACAATTTTACCGTGATAACATAGGTGAAGTGAGTGTGAAGTGAACTATCAATGGAGGCTACCCCTAACATCAGGTGGAATGACAGGTCACTTCACCTTATTTTTCAAGGTGAGATTTTTACAGAATAGCACTGCAGCAACGCCATACAACGTGTCGATGTACGTGACGAAATGCTGCCAGCCTTTTGAGCAATTTTCCTGTTGACAGCGATGCTGACGAATTTTTTGATGCCCTTTGATTAATTATTTCCCCTCCTTTTCATATACTTGTGCATATTATTATTATTTTAAGACTGTTAGCTTTTTAAACAGTCAAAGTATTATCTTGGAAATTGAAATAAAATATCGATAACTGCTGAATATATTTGTGTTCTGGTGTCACTTCAAGCGTATAAAATAAAGTATCAAGAATACTGTAATACTTAATTCCATGCTATATTGTATTTACCGCCGCAGCCCGCCAAAAAAAAAAAAGCCAAAACCCTTTTGAGCTCTTCCAAATGATCAATAAGGTATTTTTTTAAATAAACCAAGTGCCAGAAGTACACTTGTGGCGGCAATAATGATGAAGATAATTATCTATTTTTTTTTGTCTCTATACTGTTATAAAAGTAACAGTAGCGAAGTTCTACTTGTTAGATACTTTATGTCGACACAATTGACCAAACACATAATGTTCAAAACAAAGAACACTTCCCTTGCCTCATTATTTAAGGCACATACTTAAGACAGGAGCAAACCTGACATTTTTATTTATTGGGTAATTTATACCACAACAAATTGCTCAGACGGGAAGGAATCCTGATTAGTTCTTCGTTGGTTAGGCATTGATGAAAAGAACTGACAAAAATCGTTTCTTAAGCTACGGTTTCCAGAAAAAGCGGTAGCCGCCACATAACGGCCGCCGTGAGTGACAGCTATTTTTAACCGACTTCAAAAAGGAGGAGGTTATCAATTCGGTTGTATTTTTTTTTTTTTTTTTATGTTTGTTACCTCAGTACGCCGTCATTTATGAACCGGTTTGGATTTTTTTTTTAATTTGAAAGGATATGCTTCCACATTGGTCCCATTTTTGTCAAAATTCAGTTCTGATGATGGGATCCATGAGGAATTGAGGGAACTCTTCAAATATTATAGGCATACATATAGCAATTTTGGTATTTTCATCAACATGTCAAGCATTTGCATTCAAAAAGTATAATTTGGTCAAGTGGAACTGATGAAGGAGACCACAGATAGCCACAGGAACTCTTCAATGATAATAAGTATTCCACGGGTGGCGATAAGATATCTCGATTAAGATAGTTAAGCGACTATGACGAAGCAAATTTAAATAAATGGTTCTGACGAAAATGGTACCATCAAACCGATCTGATGATGAAGCTGGAAGGTAGGTACCGGAACTTCGTAATAAAACCATGTATTCTAGCCGTGTTTGGGCTTATTGGAATTGTCATGAGATGCACTCTGACTATAAAAAGTAAAAAATAAAAACTTTTTAACAAAAAAAAACAACCGACTTAAAAAAAAAACACTACAAAGTGTAAAATAACTTTAATTTTAATTTTGGAAGTCGGTGGCAAAAACGTAAATACAAAACCAAAGACACCGACTTCCGAAATTAAAATTAAAGTTATTTTACACTTTGTAGTGTTTTTTTTTTGAAGTCGGTTGTTTTTTTTTTGTTAAAAAGTTTTTGAACATGATGGCACCGGGTTTGACTTTACGGTGTCAAAAAACGCTCTTTAAGAAAACACACCAACTTATTTTTGTAAATAACGTTTGAGTGACGTCATTCTCCGGTAAATTACGGACGCTATGTGGCGGCCACCGCATTCTTAGGTGTTACACATGTTTAAGTCTGCACGATTCGGGGTTCGGCACAGCTAGACAGCAAAATCGAATATGTGGATCTGTGTTCGGAAAATAGCCGCTCGGTTTTAATTCTAATAATGTTGGATAATAGATATTATGTAGCATCTTGGCTGCTTTATCCAGGACAGCCTAAAAATTATACAAAATTGTAAAACTAGGTATTAAGGTTAGATAGAATGCCCCAGTAACGTACATCGCGGTAATGAACTTTGCAACTGTAACTTACACTCAATAACATCTATGAAAAATCACTTCGTCGGCAATATTTCTAAAAAATACTATAATTCTACCAAACTAATAATTGTGTTAGAAATAGAAGATTGTACAACTAGTGTATAAAAGAAGCCATGGTAAAATGGCTCGTTTATGCCCGAGTTATATACTCTGCTTTTCACTTCGATTGCGAGAAAATGAAACAGGCATAAAGTACATAACAGTATTTTTACTGTTCAGAAATATTGCAAAATTTTTCAACATGAGTCATTCGACTTGGGTACACTGCCAAGCCATTATAAATTTTCTTTGCGTTTTTAAATAATAAATGACAACTATTTTATCTGGTTTTATCAAGTTAAGGATAGGAAAGTCGGTAGTGATAGCAAATTAAAGTAAATTAAATAAAATAACGATGTTTTATTGTGCTCGTGGCTGTTGGGCCTGATTATCTTCGTCTTAGAAAAAAAATACTTTATGCACTAGAGTATGAAAAGCGATATAATGTTGCATGCACTAGAGTATGAAAAGTGATATACTGTTGGGCCTGATTATCTTCGTCTTAGAAAAAAAATACTTTATGCACTAGAGTATGAAAAGCGATATAATGTCGCCTGCGCACAACATAAAGACGAACGTTTAGAGCATCAGAAGTGAAAAATATAATTATGTATTCCATTTCAGTCAATTCAAAGCAAAAGGGGTGTTGTACTTTATTAATCCTGAATTTGCCACAAAGTATTGTTGAATATTTATGTTATCATTTTGTTATCAGACTGCTCATATTATTGACAGAATTTTGCTTCTAAGTTGTACTCCTATAATATATTAAAAATGGTTTCTCAATGACCGGAATAAGCTCTTCTTACTAATATTTCTACAAATCTATACTAATATAATAAAACTGAAGAGTTTGTTTGTTTGAACGTGCTAATCTCTGAAATTACGATTTGATTTTTTTTTGCATTTGATAGCCTTATTTTTGAGGAAGTTTATAGGCTTTAACATCACGCTACGACCCATAGGAGCCGAGCGAAACGAAAAATAAACAAGAACGCTAAACGAAAACGAAGTCACAGCGCGGGCGGGCGATGTGATGCAACGTGGGATGTGATGAAATGTGGCTTCCCTGGCATCTCATTAACGGCATAACTACATAAATGTCTATTAACTGCTCTCAAATTACGATTTTTATTTAATTTTTACATACTTCTTTTTACTATTTGACATTATATAGAGACAATTCTAATCCTCCAACTGTTTTTAGTGGTTGTAATGGAAATTATGATCACTTGGTTTTAATAGGTTTTTATATTTTATTTATCTTTTTTTGAGTTTTTGATTTTGTAAATGTGAGGACTTTGTAGGCCCTGTAGATTTTAGATCTGTAGATCATTTTTTTATTTTATCAAGTACCTGGCACTTGTTGACAGGCCTACGCTATTCTCCCATACCTACTGTAATTAGAAAACATTGTAAAAGCCAATTACTTTTTAAAAGAGTAACCGTGGAGTTTCTTGCCGGTTCTTCTCCATAGGAAATGACCAATTGGAACCGTGCACCTAGCTTCTGACGTTTCATAAGTGCCCTTGTAGGCCTATGTGAAATAAAATATTTTGATTTTGATTTTTGAACGCGTTGAATCAGGGGACATTATTTCACACGGACAAAGACGCGCGCGTAAAATTAAATGTTCATTTGAATAGACCAAATTTCTATGCATAAAGATTGCAAATCTATAAACAAAAAGTTATCAAAAATATTCCTTCGCATCCCTATCCAGTAATCCTATTCATTTTAAACACAGACAGACAGCTTAAATATATTTTTTTAAATTGAAGCCGTCTAGAACCTAGGTAGGATTTAATTATACTGCTCACTGGAAATACTGAGGGATTCAATTTTAAAATTTAATATGCAAAAGCTTTTCTATTTCTCGGTTTCGCTCATTCGGAAGATTAAAATATTATTTATTTGCTGTGGTCGATGTATAACTGTGGTTAGTAGTATTAATTTTGTAAATCAGTGAAATGCAAATTTTAGCAAGAAGTTGTTACTTCCATTGATTTGGAATTTTACAGCAATTGTTAAGAATTGAGGGGCCCGTGGCTAAATAATAACAGCCGCACAGGTCGATCGATCAGGTTAAGTTACGCTTACCGCGGTTGGTCTGAGAATGGGTCACCGTCTTTACATACCGTGACCTCTCCGTGCCTCGGAAAGCACGTTAAGCCGTTGGTCCGTTTTCCCCCGTTCGTTTTCCTTCACCGTTTTTGAGAGCAGCGGTGAAGAAATTAAATACACAAAGTAAAGTGGCTCTCTGGATTGGAACTCACGACTTATAAAATGTAAATCGAAACCGATACCACCGGGCTACCACCGCTCTCCTTAAAAGGTTTATTTTTCACTAGCAGCGCCCCGCAGTTTCAACCGCATAAGTGTCGAACCCGTGGGAATATCGAGATAAAGTCAATGTGTTAATCCAAGGTGTCAGGTATCTCCATATAAAATTTTATCAAAATTGGTCCAGCCGTTTGAGCGTGAAGAAATAACAAACATATAAACACACACACACTCACAAACTTTCGCCTTTATAATATTAGTGTGAAATACACAACTTAAGAATGAATATTGTAAAAAAAATAGACCCTAAATCAAACATACTACCTACATTCAATGATATTTTACCGAGTGATCCCATTGCTAAAAGCATTTCTTTATATATTTTAACGATGTTTATAGAAATATCGGTATCAATTCAATGTGTGACTTAAAATGGCTAATTTTCCGAAGATAGAAAATCTACATCACAATTCTACATCAAAATCTAGACCACAACTTTTTCTACATAAAACCGGAAAACGACATTATTTCCTTTTATAAAGCAGTAGCCATTTTGCAAGTACCTTTTCTGACAAGGTCCACTAAAAATTACCCCTGTAATCACTTCTAATAAAAAATGTAATACTCGTCTTAAAAATACTAATTCACGAACCCTTTTAATCCCAAAGAAGCCAGCAGTACAGAAAGTCTTCAAACACACGCTTAGTAAATTAATAACAAAACAAAAACCAAAATTTAAAGCTGTTTCTCGCGAGCTCTTAATTACGGTTTCCAGAGCCCTTCTATTTGTTACGAGTGTTAGTTAAAAAGGGATATAAATAATTAATCACCTGTCCGCAGTTTTAACTGTGAAGGATGACCAGGGAATTTTTTTCCCAAAGTGCTTTTTGGTGAAGTCGGTGTCCAGGGGAAATTTTTCAAAGCTTTTTTGGTGATGTTCGTTGGAAACGGGAAGTGATGGCAGATTTGATTAATTAAGGGTTTCATAGTGTATTTACTTTTCTGTGACGTGAAAGGATATATTTTATTTATTTACTAGCTTCTGCCAGCGACTTCGTCCGCGTGAAATTTTTTGCTCCCCCGACCCACCGCGTCGCATCGCATCGCCTGCCTGCGCTATTACTTCGTTTTCTGACTTTTTTCTTTTTGCTCAACTCCTAAGGGTTCTAGCGTGATGTTTAAAGCCTATAGCCTTCCTCAAGAATTGGGCTATCAAATGCAAAAAGATTTTTATAAATCTGATCGATACTTCCAGAGATTAGAGCTTTCAAACAAACAAACTCGGCAGCTTTATTATTAGTAAAGGTTTTTTCCTGTTTATGCAACATTGTTCATTGATGCTCCACTACTATTGGTCGTAGCGTGATATTATATAGCCTATAGCATTCCTCGATAAATGAACTATCTAACGCAAAAAGATGTTTTCAATTCGAAGCAGTAGTTCCAGAGATTACCCCCTACATACAAACATACAAACTTACAAACTTTACCTGTTTATAATATTAGTATAGATATATAATAAAACCTACATCACTTAAAACTAAATACCTATAACTACTATAATTAATAATACCTATACCTATAATTAATAAAAGTACCTACGCTTTTACCTACTTAATATTAAAAAAACAGAACATAAATTAACCTAAACTTACCTACTACTTACTAACTACTACTAACCTATTATTACTACACCTAAAAAGAAATAAAATGTAAACTATTAATATTTTGTAATTTGAACAAATATAATACACTACCAAAATAACTAATACCTATTTTATAAAATAACAACAAAAGAAAACTAAATAAACTAAATTAATTTAAAGACTAAAAGTCGCGCTGATAAACAATATTGTCTGTCAATAAGGTCGAATGCTCGGAACGTCTACTCGCATCAACAGCCAAATATTGTATGAATTTCGCGTTTTTTTTTTTTTAGGTATGACCACTCGCAGTTGTACAACTCATGGAGGTTGCCATACTGCTTAACCGGGCTATCAGAAGTTCGCGTTTGGATCCCCCGCCCTTTTATACATCCCGCCGCGAGCCGCGTCGAGCGCGGCGACCGTTACACAAAAATAATCCTTATAGCATGATTCAGTATTCACGCGCGATGGCTTATTAGCGTATTTCATGTATAACTTTGTTGTTTCTGTACCGATTTCTATGATTCTTTTTTTATTAAATTGGTAATAATGTTAACCTTTTTTAATTAGGGATGAGTGAGAGTGTTATAAACGTAAGAGTAGACAAATATAATCAGAAAGCTCCAAACTGCTAAGCTATCGGGTGTTACACGTGTTATTGTGAGTCAACCATAAAAGATAGACATTTGCTGTCGTGGAATATTTTTTATATAATTTTAAGGAAAACATTTCCGTCATACATGATTTCTGTGTAGCTTTAACCATTAAGGCTGCACACGCGACGGAAACTTAAAAATGGAGTAAGTTCTCCTGTTTTCCCAACATTTCCCTTCACTGCTCTGCTCCTATTGATCGTAGCGTGATAAAAAGTATACTATAACCTGCCTAGGAGTATGAAGAACAATTGTACCAAGTTTCGTTGAAATCCGTCGAGTGGTTTTTGTTTCTATAACGAACATACAGACAGACAGACAAAAATTTTACTGATTGCATTTTTGGCGTCAGTATCGATCACTAATCACCCGCTGATAGTTATTTTGGAAATATATTTCATGTACAGAATTTACCTCTCTACAGATTTATTATAAGTATATATAGATTTTGGTTCTACGGATATATTGATCGATGGAAGATACGTGTATTGATCGAACAACTGACGCTTCTTCTGAGAACCGAAATGTGAATCTTTTTTTCTTAGCATGGCGTCTGTCATTTGTGCCTCAGTATATTAAGGCCTCCAGCCAGGGCGAGCACACATGACATCGCCTGGTGCAATAAAATAAATACTTTTATTTTATTTATTAAAAAATCAAAGTATCATTTTTTTTTTATTTATTGGTATTGTTTAAGCTATTATTAGAGACTATTTTGTTATAAATACTACGTGAAAATGATGTAGAAGTTCGGAGATATTGAGACTTGCTTCCAGTAGAAAATTGAATTAGGTCCAGTCGTTTTTTTTATATTTATTATAAGGTATATTATAACAAAAATGTACGAGTATTCTATTATTATCAAAGTATGATATGATATTTGTGATATGAGATTTTTTTTTGAGGGATTATATTCAACAGAATTTTCAAATTAGAGCTCTCCATGAGTTTTTGCCTAATCATGCATAAAGAGAACGATTATTGCTAAATAAATAGATTAATAATAAAAACATCGCTTTAATAATATTGTAGAAGAAAATCATGCATCTACGCGCATTTTTGTAATACTCCTCTTAAATACATACATACATAATAATTATCACGCCTTGTTCCCCCAAAGGGTAAGGCAGAGTTGCACCTATACCAAAATTTCACCTAATATGTTTCAGTGGCGAAGGGTGAATTTACGTCAGAGGTAAGCCCGAGCAAAAAAAAAAATGTCAATAAACCGTTTCATTATATTTCAATGATGAATTGACTATAGAGTGGTTGTCTTCTGAATTTTCGAAGGGAAGCCGGCGGGAATCGAGTTGTATGGTAATCTAAGTCCCAAGTAATAGGGGGCGGGTCTATAGCCATCAATAGGGCACAAATCCAGACTCCGGGCTTCTTCTGAGAAATTCCAGATAGAAATTCCAATGACACTTTGACCGACCTGGAAGCCGAACCCAGAACCTCATGCGAAGCAGTAGTGCTTGCGACCACTAGATCAACGAGGCCACTTCAAAGTCAAAGTCAAAGACAAATCATTTATTTCAAATAGGCACTTAAAAGGCACTTTTGAACGTCATAAATTAAAATAAAAAAATAGAATTGATTCTAGTCGCCCCATCCAAAAGGTAGTTTTCGTGTGGAGAAGAATGGTCGAGAAACTCCACCGTTACTCTTTTAAAATGTTTCACAAGGTACTGTATACATTCATTATATAATTATATGTGCCCCTTTGGTCGCGTGGTTGCAAGCGCGACTGCTGAGCGTGGGGTCCTGGGTTCGATTTCTGGGTCGGACAAAGTGTTATTAAGTTTTCTTATTAGGAATTTCTTAGTAACAGTCCGGAGTTTGGAAGTTGGCGGTTTAATACGCCCGTGCCTCGGAAAGCACGTTAAGCCGTTGGTCCTGCGCCTGATCTCTCTCCGGTCGTGTCGGACTGCCGTCCCATCGGACTATGAGAGTGAGGGAAGAGGGAGTGCACCTGTGTCTGCGCGCACACTTGTGCACTATAATATCTCCTGCGTACCTGGCTTAATCTCTGTTGAGATTGGCCACCGTGACCGAAATCGGTCGGGGAGGCTATTAATTATATGTGAAGACGATGCACCTAAAATAAAAATTTTTCTACAACAAATTAGTCTACAACAAATTAGTCCACAACAAGTTAGTCCACAGCAAATTAGTCTACAACAAATTAGTCTACAACAAATTAGTCTACAACAAATTAGTCTACATCAAATTAGTCTACAACAAATTAGTCTACAACAAGTTAGTCTACAACAAATTAGTCTAACACAAATTAGTCTACAACAAATTAGTCTACAACAAATTAGTCGACAACAAATTAGTCTACAACAAGTTAGTCTACAACAAATTAGTCTAACACAAATTAGTCTACAACAAATTAGTCTAAACAAATTAGTCGACAACAAATTAGTCTACAACAAATGGTAAATACATAACATCATCAGCCTATAATGTTCCCACTGCTGGGACACAGGCCTCCTCTCTATGTGCCGTAATCCACCACGCAGGCCCAGTGCGGGTTGGTGAATGTCACATGTCTTCGAAGTTTTGGTTCTAGGGCATGCCAGTTTCCTCACAATGTTTTCTTTCACCGTTTTGCTAGCAGTGCTGACTACTTAATTTAAACAATCCGCTCTTCTTAGTCTACACCTAACTAGAGTGCCTCAATTCCATTAGGCTTATGACGAAGTGCTTGCATTACATTCCCATAAGCCTAACTATTGCAAATTCACTAGGATTATTTGACCACAGCGCGGTGGTCAAATAGGTCGGATCTAACCACTGCCTTCCGATTGGGAATCTGATTTCTATTCGCTGGAAATGATATAACTATAGCATTTATAAGTAGGAATGGTCATGTAGGTATACAACTTGTAACGATAAATGTGCAAAACCTCATACAGACCAATTAGAGCATTGAGTTAAAAGCATAATACAATGACCAAAACTATTTTTTTTAAAGCTAACTATTTATAGTTAAGAAAATCGTGTTTATCCTAGCATTACTTTATGCATTCAAAATGAGTCTTATTGCTTTAAAATAAGACTTAATTTTGTTTGGTTCAATCGGCGGATAGTATGGCAAAATACATAATTTTTGAAAAAAAAAACCTATATTAAAAGTTACTGAAATCGATTCAGTAGTCAATTATGAACAAACTATTTTCAGGTTTTGCGCATTTAACGTTACATGTTGTATAAGTAAATAATCATATATTTACCAAAAAGCTTAGCGTAGGTAACATCAGTGTTGTTTTAATAAAATGAAGGTATGGCTATTATACAGGGACAATTCTCGTAATTTCAAGAACGTTCACAGTCTGATCTCAGTCTCAATCTGTCAAAAATACCTCTAATTTCCCTACATTTTTAACAAGTTTTTGACATTCATGGTCGCTGGGATGAGATTGCGACTAGATTTTGAACGTTTTTATTACGGGAACTGACCTTCTGATCAGCCCCTGTCTTTTATCTAGCTAGCTGAATACCAGTATGGAGCGACTGCCTATATGACCTCCACAACCCAGTTACTGAGTAATACGATACCCCTTGATAAGAATAATTGTCAGACGGTAGCCCCTGTCTTTCAAACTAGGAAAATCCTGTATCTTACAGGACTTCTGAAAATTCGACTGTCTCTATTTGTGGTACGTTACCCTTTATTTCAGTCTTATCTAAGTTCTCAAGAACATTACACATCAAGAGCACCGATTCCTGAAAGTGTTTCACACAAAACACTAGGTACCTTCGTAATACACCTATCGAATTGAGCTCGGAGGTAAACCCTGTTCTCAAAGCAAGTTAAGGACCTTTTAAGCTCCATTGTCTGCACTAGATGTAGCCTGCAACTTCGTCCACATGCGACATTTTTATCAACTGTAAGAGTATTGAGAAATCGGAATTTTAAAGTGTGTTTCTGCATATTTTAAGGTACCTAAAATTAAGTATTGTGCATTCACACAAAACACACACATACACTATATACCTACTTACGATTTTCTTATGAAATAATATTTGCAATCTTGAGATAACCACTCGGGGGGCTTGTGGCTACTAACAGCCGCACAGGTCGATCGATCAGGTTAAGCTACGCTTGCCGCGGTTGGTCTGGTACCAAAATCCGTCTATGCCTCGGAAAGCACGTTAAGTCGCTGGCCCCGGCTGTCATTCGTGGATCTTTGACAGTCGTTACGGGTCGACAGAAGCTCGAAAGTCTGACAACCCATTCCAAGGGATATCGTATTACCCAGTAACTGGGTTATGGAGGTTAGTGTCCTCATAATTATTTGCTGCACTGGACGACGTCATTACGTCAGCGCCGGTTGTCGCTGAAAACTAGTGCTGGGGCTCTGTCTTGCATAGTGTCGCAGCATAATGCTGAACCGATTTAGATGAAATTTGGTATAGAAATAGTCTGAATCCCGGGAAAGCAGTTTTTATCCCGATTTCTCATGGAATCGACACTTATGCGGGTGGAACTGCGGGACGCTGCTAGTATAATTTATACTTACTTTTCATACAACGTACTGTATTACATCCAGGGTACAGAATTAGGTCATCTACAAACTTAATAAGGGTATATTCCGCCCGGTCTGTTATGAGCACGAGTCTCGAAATTGTCAGCAGATTACCCGGTTCGATTACCCGGTTGACAAAGAAGCAACCAATTAGCCGGTTGAACCGGGTAAATAACATGGCGGAGGGTAACAAGAATGTTATATTCGCTCGTAGAGTGAGGTAGGGTGACACTGTGTTCACAATAAATAAAATTGTTAGAGAAAAATGTTTGATACAGAAATACAAAAAAAAAAACTGCAGAAAGAAGAAAAAGTTTGTTTATCTGTATTGTTGCATTCATTTCATTCTTCTACTAGAGTAATTTTTTGGTAGCTTTAGTTTTGTTCATTTCTAACAGACTTCAAATAAGGAGATTCTATATTCGTCCCTTATGTATGTGTTTGTAGAAGGAAAAACGAGTTTGTGTATCTGTATTGATGAATAACGTTTAAGTACTTTTCTTTACTGAGAAATAAAATCTATAGGTGCAAACCGGTGGAGCGGCAAGGCAAGTAAATGTACTTGCAAATAGATTACAACGGCGTGTTGGCTTACTAATTTAGTTTCTGGGTCTGTAATGAATCAAAATTACTAATTTACACTGAATGAAACGGTATAAATTTGCCTAGCATTATTTTGTTGCGGTCAATAAGACACTGCTCTGGTTCTCTTATCTGGATTTCTTACCCATCCCTGGCTAACATTCAGTCAACCCTCTTACATCACTTTCATGTGCTCTTTTTTTCGTCAGTTTTGTTGGACTTTGTGGGTCGAGAAGTTGAAGTCACGTCACAACACGACCTTCAAGTCGTTCGTGGTGCGTGTTCCGACACATCATCTCGAGAAGATTCTCAAGGAAGAGTTCTGCCCGCAGATTGATTGATTGATTGATTGTGACCGGCTACATGACACCAGTCAGCGAAACACGACGTAGACACGTCGTGTGTGTTAGTTAGTTTTTTAGTGTAATTATAATGGTGTATGTATTTATAGTATTTTTAAGTTATATTAATATTGTATTGTATGTATTTATATGGGCCTTGATGCCTGAAATAAATAAATAATATCTATTTCTAAGTTAACGTATTAAACATAATAATATTATGAAAAGGTCCTAAAATTTCATAAGATTTCACTGTCACAGTTCACCTTTCCATCTAGCATTTACAAAGGATTCCTTAGCCTACTGCTATGTGCGCTATTTTTTGTATTATTTACATAAAATAGACGTGAATCTCAAGATTCCTCAACGTTTACATAAACTGCAGAATGAATTTTTTAGTGTGGAGAAAACTGAAAGTGAAAATAATGAGAAAGAGAAAGATTGTCATCATTATTCGTTTATATGTCCACTATGTAACAGTGGCAAAGGGTGAATTTATGACAGAGGTAAGCCGGAGCAAGAAAACGATGTCAATAAACCGTTTCGTTATATTTCAATGATGAATTGACTATAGAGTGGTTGTGTTCTGAATTTTCGAAGGGAAGCCGGCGGGAATCGAGTTGTATGGTACCTTCGCCACTGCAATGCAACCCGCGATGTATCGCAGTGAGGTATGCCTCGAAATGTGCGTGCGTGTCTTTGTCTATTAGCATGCATTTGTTTCAAATGCATAACCAACAATTTCCATCAACAACTAAAAGTACATTCCTTTGTTATTAATAAGCCGTGCTTCAAGTAAATTAAATAGAAGGTGTTAACCTATATGTACCCACTGACAAAGGTCAGGCACTAAAAGGTCCAGGAATCCAGAATATTCTCACAATTACAGTACCCGTGTTATAACCCCTGCTAAATTATTTACATGTTATAATGCAGGCTACATACGATTTTGGATCTTGCTATGTGGGAGGAGGGTTTACAGTTGAGTGGAGGATGGTTGATATTAAAAAAAAACGAGGTTTTTCTGTATGGGGATTTGTATTTGTTTTGTAGAGGTGATGTTTAGTAGTTCTATTGATAATATTTATGTGAAATATTTTAATGTTTAGTTTTTTTTCTCTACATTGTTTTTGCAATATGTAGGTACAAAACAGTGAAGCAATAGTGATTAAAACACGAAGCCTAGTTCGCCAATGAGCATGATAAAAAAGCGGCCAAGTGCGAGACGGACGCCGAAAAAGACACGTTTCTTGTATGAAAGAACTTTAAGTTTTAATTATTTATTTTTTTAAACATTGCCCCCCACTAGGAATTTTACTTTATTTAAATTATTTGTTGTTATAACGGCAATAGAAACACATACTCTGTGAAAATTTCAACTGTCTACCTATTGCGGTTCATGATGTAACAGCCCGCTGACAGACAGACGGACGGACGTGGAGCTTTAGTAATAGAGTCTCGTTAGCACCGTTTGGGTACAGAACCCTAAAAACTGCTACGTACTATCTAATCCAACGTGAAACAGTGTTCCGTATTGGATGTTTATTCATTACCATTCCACTGTTTGAACTTTTCTGAAATTAATCATAATAATTACAATAGGCACCCGAACCTAATGTATCTAGCCGATCGATTCTGGAAAAATCTCACCGTGATAACTTCGGTGAAGTGAGCGTGAAGTGAGCTATAAATAGGGGCAATCCATAATATCAGGTGGAATGACTCAGCTCACTTCACCTAAGTTATGACGGTGAGATATTTACAGAATAGCACTGTTGGTTTGTCAGTGAATGGGAGACCATACTTACATACCCCATACTTAGACCCCTCCGTGTCTCGGAAAGCACGTTTAACCGTTGGTCCCGGCTGTCATTCGTGGATCTTTGATAGTCGCTAAGGGTCGTCAGAAGCCCGAAAGTCTGACAACCAGTCTTACCAAGGGGCATCGAATTGCCCAGTAACTGGGTTGTGGAGGTCAGATAGGCAGTCGCTCCATGTAAAATACTGGTATAAATCAAGCCGACCCCAACATACTTGGGAAAAGGCTAGGCAGATGATGAGACAGACAGACGGAGTCACTATCACATTTATAATATTAATAGTATACTGGCAATAGGCACGTCCTCTCTTACATGAGACTTAAATATAACTGACGAATTGTGTTTGACCTATTAATACACCGCTGCCTAAACCTTCGGAGAATGTAGGCGTGACGTTATACAGGGTGTCCCTGGAAGTATGGATCAAATCAAATGGGAGCGTGGGCAAAGTCATTTCCAAACTTTTTGATCATGAGAATGTTGGTGAATTTTTTTACGGTTCAAAAGTTATGACCAACTTTTGTTATTTTCAATCACTTTGCATAGTGCTCAAAAAACAAAATCATTTAAAAAAAAACTACAAAGAACTGTCAATTTAAGTTTTTTGACCAGCCCTGATAGTTTTTTGTAATGTTTTTTTTCTTTGAGCACTATGCGAAACGATTGAAAAAACTGGTCACAACTTTTGAACCGTAAAATAATTCTCAATCATCAATCATTCTCAGGATCAAAAAGTTTAGGAATGAACTTGCCCACGCCCCTATTCGATTTGAGCCATACTTCCAGGGACACCCTGTATATCAGTATGGATGTAACAAAAATGTGTCAAATCCAGATATACTCCGTAAGCACGAATTCCGTATTTTCGGCCGTATCACCTACTGATATAAGACTAGTTTGGAGCCCGAATAAAGAAGGAACGACAACACAATTTGACAGCTGTCTCTGCCCGCGATGTGTTTTTTGCCCGCTCGAAAAATTTAATTTGTCACTTGTCTTGACAGATTAACTACATTCGGACGAGCCCGTATCTTCGTAGACGGAATTAGAGAGTAAACTCCCAGTTCCTGCCAAGAGTATATGTGACTTGCGTATTGCGGCCAAAGCCTTAAATTAACCACCAAAGAATAAAAAAATAAACAAAAAAAAAACAAAACGTTTTCACGTGTCATAAAATAACAACAATACCCAACATTTACTTTATGTTAGCGTCCATCATATTGGATGACCTCCGTGGGTAGCAAGATGTGGGAATTACATCAATCCAATTTGAGGAACGGCTCGCATTACCAACATTCCGAGATCTAGAAATTAGGGAGGAGTGTGTGTTAGAGGCGGTAGCGGGGCGATAAGAGGTGCGGTTTATGATATCATCTCTGTCATCAGAAGACAGCCGCCACGCAGACATCGATGCGATGCTCTACTAGAGTGACTGTCACCAGCCAGTGTCACTCTTATCCGACCGAATTTCGGTAATTCCAGTAACTTCATTACAAAACTAGACGGCGCCACTTGCTGCGTCAAATACACAGATATAAATAGACCTAGATAACGCAAGTATCTGTATAAAACCAAGCGTGCTATTTTTTTGACTACCTACTATGAAATCACAAGCGCTCTTTCTCACTCACGCTCACCCAGCCAGCAGTACACAGTACTGAGCGCGAAAGTGGCGGCTTACGATTTTTGAACGTAAGTTGGTGAGATTTTTGGCACGCGAAGTAGTTGCTCCTGCGTTATCTATATAATATCTGTATATAATCGAGGACATAAAGAGGCAGAAGATATGTATACGTCAAATTCATTGTAATTGAGCACTATAGTTTAAAAATATGTAAGACAAAGATTGCGCGTTCCAAGTCTCGAATTACTAATGGACCAAATTATGAAAACGGATTTCAGATTATCGAGATCAGTTTTAGTTTAATAGCTATATTCGCAGTATTGCAGCTCATCATTGTTGGCACTTTATGGGCGAATTTCATCAAACTTTTCTAACTAGAATAAGTCTTATACTGAGAATTAATTTTGCATTTATGATAGTTTTTTCATACTAAAACAGCGGTCAGACGTCAATTTTATTCCACTGATAAAAGATATCCAACTTCAGAAAAATCAGCCAGTCATTGTATGTAAATAAAGTGCACGTATAAATTGACCTATTTTGATTATGGCCTTGGACAGTCATGTCAATTTGCAAAATTCTTTTCCTTATTTCAATAAGGAAAAGCATTTTGCAAACAAGGACAAGGACAAGGATTTTAGGGAATTCTTCCGTGTTACACAAAAATCGCTGTCCTCTCATAACAAACACGGGTCTTCAAAGCATTGAGCCGTCGGAATAAAAATGAAATGTTACGCAGTAAAATCTAAGATGGCGGCCTATAGTCCGCGAGCGGTGACAATGCGCGCCCCTCACATAAAATTGAGACATTGCGGCTCTTCTCCTGTTTCATTCCGATTCGGCTTTTGAAAACAATCTGGAGTTACAAGAGTATGTTTGACTTTATTATCATCATAAGCCCTTCAATACTTACAGCTGTACAATGTGGATGGCTGGCAGCAGCTGGATTAGAGTTGCCAAAAATCGAGTTGAATGGGGTAGAATAGGAGAGGTGTATGTCCAACAGTGGACTGGGGTATTCTGATGATGGATACAACAATATGACAATTAATGAAAATACTGTCAATACACATAGTTACATTTTAAAACATTTTTTAGGTTTCCGTAGTTAACAAGGAACCCTTATAGTTTCGCTATGTCCGTCTGTCTGTCCGTCCATCCGCGGCTTATTAGTACTAGAAAGCTATAATTTGGCATGGATATATGTACATATTAATCACGCCGACAAAGTGGTAAAATAAAATCATGAAAAATTTTTTTAGGGTACTTACCTCTTTTATGTACACATAAAAGTGGGGATGTTTTTTTTCTCGTCTTCCTCATGGTGTGGGGTATTGTTGGATAGGTTTTTCAAAAATATTGCGGGTTTTTTAAGTCATTTTTCGATTCAGGGATCCGTTTGTGAAATATTAAGCTCTAAAGTGCTAATTTTTGTTAGAGTCAAATTTGTCCCCCCCCCCCCCCCCCCCCCCCAGCTAAATGGATGCTTTTGGATACGTGGAAAAATTTCACGGCAGTAATATATATAACGAAATTAAAAGGAAAACTATAACATCTAAATAGGCTTTACAATTTACGAGTAATAATCGGCCAACTTAAATTTGCAGTTGCAACGTATGGGAGAACATGATTTTCTACTTATTTTATTTGTGATTTTTAAGTTTGTTCTTGGGATAAATTCATTCCAACTACGGAACACTTCATTGTGTGTGGTCCGATATTCACTTGGCGTGTTTTTTGTAATTGTTTTTGTGACATTGATATAATGTAATTATACAGATGCCAGCACATCAAGCTACCCGAAACTGTAAAATTTTCCCAATTAACTTTGAACCTTATATTTTAGCTTGTGCGATAAAGTTGAACACCTATTAAAGAGAGATTGTTGTAGCTGAATGTGCTGGCGTCTATACATATGGATCTTGATATCTAAATTAAAATGTTTATTTTATTATGTCATCCGTTAGGCCTTGTACGACGGACGGGTGGTTTCGGAAAGTTTGAAAGATTCTTCAGGGATAACCGCAAACCGGAAGGCACAGCGTGGTCTGGTTAAGCCCCGCACAAATCGGACCAATTATTCAATGAAGAAAGAACATTAAACCTCGGAAACTTGAATACATATCGGAAGGGCTCGTGGCACAATGATCGCGGTTGGTTTTTGGATGGGTGACCATCCACAAATGTCGAGACCCCTTCGTACCTCAAAAATGCGTTGAGCCGTTTGTCCCGGATGTCATTAATGGATCTTTGACAGTCGTTACATCAGAAGCCCAAAAGTCTAACAAACAGTCTTACCAAGGGCTATCGTGTTACCCAGTAACTGGGTTGTGGACATCAGATAGGCAGTCACTTCATGTAAGATACTGGTATTCAGCTTTATCCGGTTTGACTGAAAGCCAAAGGCTAGCGGATTGAATATAGATATTAATCTAGAACTTCAAAATGTTTTTTGTGTCAAAAACTGGCTGTAGAATAATTTAATCTGAAAGTTTTTTACACGAAATTAGACTGCCGCACTATTTAGATATCGATATGAGTACAGATTTAGTAGGTGCGGTTGGCTCCAAAAATCCATAGGCAAAGTCACAAAGCAATAGCTTGACGTCTACATAGACTTACGACCTTCTTTTAATGAGTAATTTCTCTATTAAAGACACACACACTCGCATACGTATAGCATGTATACCTCGCATCCCAATGAGAAAGTTAATAATTATTAGAAAACGCGACAAACTGAGAACGATCCGTGTATACTCTGTTTGTTTCGTCAATAGACATAGTCACTGAGGTAACGGTATAGTCATAGAAATAAATTAATCAATGTACCTAGCCTTTTTCCAAACTATGTTGGGGTCGGCTTTCTAACTGAATGCAGCTGGCTACCATTTTACATAGTCCTAGAAACAAAAATTATAAAGTTCAAATGCTTCAAAAAAATCCAACCACCCCTGCCACGGGGGTAAGCGAAAAAGAGCAAGATATAAAAAAAATTCTTAGACAATCGTCAGCAATAAAAGAGAATTGAGACATCTCCTTAATTCCTTCAACGTTAACAGGCCCTTGTAGAATGAAGGCATAGAAATTGATACTGTAAATTTATACATTCCTTTTGTTTTAAAGGAAAAAGGCCAAGTTACTAAGATTAACTTCGGATGATATTAGCTTTTTAGATAGGAAATTGGAATTGGACCTTTGTAAGGACTTTAGACCCTAAGGCTCGTCGTCCACTGCGCTACTCAAAAGTAATGGTCTAGCCACACTAGGATTTGGATCCCGGGATGTCCCGGGCCTTTGTGTAAATTTAGTTGTCTTGGATCCCGAGACTTTCGGTTCGAGACTCGAGACCAGACACGATTGTCAAAATTGTATTGCAATCATTTTTATTTTCAAATCATTGAAAAATTCTAGCGCCATTTGTTAGTTTAATGAATAATTACTTGGTCTACTAGGTACGTAACTACTGAGTACACAACACAATAAATGCGTTTGCCGCGCCACCATATTAGTTGTTCTGTGACGTTGGGATTTCATTGCTTAACACGTTGACTGCCAGATAACAGACACAATAGAAAATCTATTGTTCGCGGTTAGGGTGCTGACATTTCAGGATAGAACTTAACAAGTTTTTAACTTAAATCACCAATGACTAACTAGAATGTCACTGTATTTTATTGGCGGTTCATACTCGACGCGACTAAGCATACATTACACACACATAATCAGCCTATAGTGTTTACATTTCTGGGACACAGATCTGCACCCTAATATTGCGTAACACTTGTAATGCGATGAGCAATCTCGTCAACTCTTCCGTTTCCAACTCTCCACATATTAATCCGTGGACAATGGTGTGGGTTATATGTTTACCAATTCATTATTTTACTCATAGTTTTACTTTTAAACCTTAACATGTAATTGTTTTCTTGTCCCTTAAATAAATAAATAAACACAGTATTACCCTCAATTTGAATCATTTTGAAGCATATTTCTAATCCATTGCTCCTTATGTTCGAAAAATGTGTATAGTCAACAACGCAAATAACGCAATGAATGTTGTTGAACTTTCAAAATGAAACGCATTGCTACTGATAGTATGTTACGAAATCACCCTGCTGCTCTCTGTGAGAGGAAGTGGGCCACAATCCACCACGCGGGCCCAGTGCGGGTTGGTAGATGGAACATGTCTTCAAATTTTTGGTTCTAGGACACGCCGGTTACTTTACGGTAGTTTTCTTTACCGCGTTTTGAAAGCAGTGGTGAGGAAATAATTTACACGAAGAAAAGCGATTGTCTGGGTTCAAACCTAAAACCACCACTGCTCGAGACGCTCACGATGCGACTTCCTAACGCGTTATCTAATAAAATTCTCTTGTCACAGTGTTAGTTACCATACTCCTCCGAAACGGCTGGACCGATTTGTATGAAATTTTATATGCATATTCAGTAGGTCAGAGAATCGGCTACTATCTATTTTTCATACCCCTATTTTTTTTTTTTTGCAAAACGTCGTTTGCTGGGTCAGTTAGTTAACTATATACTTTGCCATTTAGATACTAGCCAAATATTAGCTATTGAAATACTAGCTACTCATTGGTGATTTCAGTTTGTAACACGTTACTTTTGCGTAGTGTTGTGGTCTCGTGAACGACGGCCCTTAAGATGAACGATCTTAGAAAAAGAAATGAGAAATAATGAAATGGTAAGTGCTACTTTGTGGGTATTTTGTTATATTGCTTCTTGAAATGGTATACTTAGTTAAGTTTCTTTTCATGGAAATACCAGCTCCTCGTAATAGAGTTTACAGGTAAAATTGACACCACTACAGTGGCGAAGGACGAATTTATGACAGAGGTAAGCCGTAGCAAAAAAAAAGTCAATAAAATTTTTCATTATATTTCAATGATGAATTGACTATAGAGTGGTTGTGTTCTGAATTTTCGAAGGGAAGCCGGAGGGAATCGTGCTGTATGGTACTGACGCCAGCAGGTCAACCTACCCCAATCTGTCAAATTTCTTTGATAGATTTTCAACTTTACCACAAAGGAATAAGGTTCATATTCAATTGGGAAAATCTGACAGATTGGGGTAGCTTGATGTGCTGGCCTCTGTACCTTCGCCACTTCAACACTATACCAACGTCTCATTACTGCCTAGCAAGATTACTGTGTTCCAGTAAGATGGGCATTCGTGCCTATAAAATTACAGACACAGGAGGTGCTTCGACTCTGTTGTCAGCAACGCATTCCAAATCGTTTGATGCACGTGCCCAGGTTGTGAAAATGGTCACTTAACATACAATAAAATATATACTGTAGCTTATAGTCGTAAATGTACAGTCACAGAATCAGTCATCTAAATTACCTTAAGAGCCTATACTACCTCAGCTAAAATTCACTCTTTATCTCGGTCACACTATACTGCTCGCGGGCTGAGTGAGAGCGAGACAGAGTGCGGTGCTAGGCGGCAGACAGCACCAATAGTTTAGGTATTTGCTTTTTACGGTGAAAATAATGGTAATTCAAAAAAAATAAATAACATAAGACCTGCTTTATAGTTAGTTCAGTTAGTATACAAAGTTTCATGATCTAATTTGTAGTATTTTTTGAATACCAGCGGTTTATTGTTCGGTTTGGAGGTAACTTTGGATTTTTTTTCTATCGAGAAAATTTTACGGAATCGTGTTTTCGTCTAACATAAGACCTAAAATTAATCCTCAACTTTACCATATATTTATTTCAAAATTAATGCTGCAGTATTTTCGACATAACGGAGGATCATGCTAAGCCATTTGAGGTAGTATAGGCCCTTAGTGTAAATTTTTACATTGCAACTTATTTTTCCGACAGCGTCATTGCCAACATTTTGAAGGAAACCGTCTGTTCGAAAAGTGGTATGTGGGAAATAAATATTGCCCGTACCTAAATTGCAGCAGCTTCTTACATATCACCAAACTTATGATATATGTATGTACATCTTTCACACTGCTCTATCTCAATAACTTGCCCATGTAGGTAAGCCTATTTTTTTTTCGAATAAAGAAAATACTTGGAATTACCGGTTCTCAGTTCACAAGTATATAACTCTTTTTTGTACGACGTTGTACCAAAAAACGACAAAACCACAGCTCAGCTTAGAAGCTTAGAACAAAATCGTTCACTAGGCGGGTACAGTGAGCTACAAAAGCGTTGTATTTTTGTGAGGTCTGAATCGTTTTAGTTCATTCGTTCAGTGTCGTGTCTAATGGATTGTGAGTGGAGGCGCTCGCGTGTGCGGATCTGTCTGTATTTCTGATTTTGGTCTAAATTAGAAGAATTTAGCGTTTAACAAAAAACAATAACTTCGTTTCAATGTGCACACTTTTAATCAGAATCCAAGGGTTTTGAAGGAAATCCCATAAATATTGCTACGAAGGTTTGAATAATGCCTCTGCTCAATAGCATAAATACGCAATGAATGTGACTGATATGTCAAAATTAAAGCAATTGCCAACGATTGCCATTGGATGTGTGCTACGCAATTATCCCGCTGGTTGCAAAGGCATGCCTTTAATTATCTTCTAATAGTTAGAAGGGCACGAAACAAATCAGTTTGATGATGAAAGTAATTATTAACATGCCTACTTGGTAAGCTGATTTTTCTAGAGAAAATAAATGAATATTATAGGGAGACTTGTCAAGACAAATCAAAAAGTTTATTTACTTATTCAAAAATAGAGTATGAGTGAAATATATCCTGCATCTAGTTCTGAGAAAGACAATATCTGTTTTCATTTCAAACTAGTATTTTAAATAATCCACCATGATAAGCTTCATCTTATCCCTTAAATCCCACTACTAAGTTTGCAATGCCCTACTAAACACTTGCCAACTTTTTCGAGCACTCAATTCAATCTCTATCACAACTCAACACATACTATTTTCGTTTAACCCAGCGTCAAATGCAGTTTGTAATCGAAGCATTATCTAGTTCTTAAATACGATGAAAATGCCTTGTTGGGCACAAAATTCCGTTGGGAAACTAACAAGCTGAGTCAGCGTTTTATATAAATAAGGGAGTGAATATGCTTATTCGAGCAGAAAAATGTTGGTATGATTTTTTTGTAGGTAGGTAAAGTATTGTGTGAACTGCGGGTAAGGATGAATCATTCGTCTAGAGCATATGTGTGCAACGCCCGGCCCGATCCGGTCCGCGAAATATTTTCAAATCGCGCGTGGAAAAAGGATGTTCGCGTCAACGAGAAAGAAAGACTTTCATTATTTATACCACCATAGACACAGACTATCATTATTATTACTGTCAACATTTTTTATGCTTGAGTACGAGGCTTTTGACTACGTTGTATGTGTACATTTTATGTACGATATTTATAAAAAAAAAAATGTTCGTTTTTTTTTTGCAGAATAAACAATTTTTCTTTATTTTTTATTTTCTTTCTATTATTCAAGGTAGATTCAAATCTAACGCGAAAAAAATGATACTTTCATGATAGATGTCCACTGCTTGTTTTGCGCACCTTTTTCGTATAAGATTGCGTTGTCTACAAGCAATGTATAAAGAAATGTTTTAGGTTAGTCACAATTTTATCGCAAGTCACTCCTCTATTATCTACCTCGTATGTACCTATAGCCCGTAACTTTATTAGAGACTAGCTGCGCCCCGCGGTTTCACCCGCGTAAGTTTCGATCCCGTGGGAATATCGGGATAAAAAAGTATCCTATGTGTTAATCCTGGTTATAAACTATATGTGTGCCAAACCTCATCCAAATCCGTTCAGTAGTTTTTGCGTGAAAGAGTAACAAACATCCTTCCATCCATCCTCACAAACTTTCGCATTTATAATATTTGTAGGATCTATGGTTTGGCCCGCAACTTTCCAAAGGTTGCCCATCCCTAGTCTAGAGACACGCGCACCTATGGAATTACCCGCCTCCACGGAAAAAATTGTAACATTTCTTTACATATGTATTTTGAGATGTATTTGTGTGGCCAATAGATATATCCATTTTAGCAGAAGGGCCCGCTACTACACGATAAATGATTTTATTTCTGTAAGTAGGTTTCGCAAAACACTTTTATACGTCAATCATATTTTATAAACTAGATGAGGTCGGCGTTTCCTATCTGACTACTCTGAGAAGAAAGGCCGAAACAAACTCAGAGGTCACAGTCTCTTTTAAAGTCTAGATGTAATCTTGGTCAGATCATGTGGAGAACATGTAGGTCCTGTAGATTCGTGTCTAAAATGGTTTTTTGAGGAAAAAATCACACAAATTGAGTAGATTTGTCCCGTCCGTGCACGCATTTTTCAGTGATCGTGCAGCTCAACTCAGAACTTATGGAGCTCAAAGATTCGACGAACAACAGCTGAAGAACTGACGACATAGCATATTGAGTGATATACAGATAGTGCAATCCACGAAGAAAGAAAGAAAAATAGGTTTATTTGACACAGAAACACGTGCAAACAAAAAGATAATTAATTCAATGACAGCATATAATAAAAACAAAAAATATCATCTTTAGACACGAGCACAAAGCAGAGATAGTCGACGGCTGCACGTCATGAAGACGCGCCCCACTCTTTTTCCTAATGCTTACAGCAGAAGTGTGCAACATTCCGCTAGTGTTTTAGTTTTGTAAAAACACACTAATTATTATTAGTGGGTAATTAGTGTGTATCGAAAGAACTAAAACACTTATAGAATTAACTAGCGATAAACATTAACGATTCGGTAGAAGAGTGGGGCGCGTCTTCGTGGATTGCACTATCTGTACTAATCACAAAAAATAAACTCTCATTTATAAGAATAGTTACTAGTTATTAGTTTTAGTACTCTCAGCTACAGCTGAGGCTACGAAAGTAAAATCAAGTCAGTAGCTTCATTGAAGATCAAATCCTTCAAAGAAAAGTTATGTGCTCAATCAAAGTACACAATCAGCTTATAATCTTCCCACTGGTGGGAGTGTGCTGTAATCCACCACGCAGGTTGATTGCGGGTTGGTCAATATTGTGCTTTTATTTTTGACTAGCTTTTGCCAGCGACTTCGTCCGCGTGGAATAATGACTTCCGGAAATTGAGGCACTAACTCTCATAGAGTTTAACCGATGTGCTCTTTCTTCTGCCGATTCTTGAGAACGCGTATTTCTCATTCAACGCGTTTTTCAAGACAATAGCGGGCGGACGCCGGCGTCCGCTTGGGGCTTGAATAACTAAAAATATATAACTACGTCTAATATATAAAATAATATATAATAAAACCTACTTCACTTAAAACTAAATACCTATAACTACTATAATTAATAATACCTATACCTATAATTAATAAAAGTACCTACGCTTTTACCTACTTAATATTAAAAAAAACTGAACATAAATTAACCAAAACTTACCTACTACTAACCTATTACTACTTCACCTAAAAAGAAATCCTGTTTTCCCAACATTTCCCTTCACTGCTCTGCTCCTATTGATCATAGCGTGATAAAAAGTATACTATAACCTGCCCAGGAGTATGAAGAACAATTGTGCCAAGTTTCGTTGAAATCCGTCCAGTGGTTTTTGTTTCTATAACGAACATACAGACAGACAGACAGACAAAAATTTTATTGATTGCATTTTTGGCGTCAGTATCGATCACTAATCACCCGCTGATAGTTATTTTGGAAATATATTTCATGTACAGAATTGACCTCTCTACAGATTTATCATAAGTATAGTTATAGATAATGCCTTTTTACTTGTAAACATAGACGTCGCATTTCTTAGATTTTTTTTGTTCTAAAACATGCTAGTTTCATTCACCGTTTTGAGAGCAGTACAGTCACGAGCAATAATATGTCAACACTTGGAAACTTTCAATTGCGATTTTTTCGTGTAATAACGAATGCAATGTTGAAATACGGCACTTTACATAAACCTATGGGTTCGAAAATACTATGTTCGTAATAAAATAAAATTTCATTCAAAAATAAAGGAGAAAATCGCTTTTGAATAAAGCCAAATGTATACATACTTATGCTCGTGACTGTACCTATTGATGAAATTATTTACCCAAAGTAAATAATCTGCCTGGTTTCGAACTCACGACCTCGACCTCGTAAATTGGGTTCGTTACCACTGGCCAACACTGCTCTCGCTCAATAAAAGTATATAATAATAATAATTATTATTATTTATTTTGGATTACTGGATCCATATGATGTGTTAGTATTACCTTAACATATTGTTAGTGAAAATGAAATTGAATAAAACTTAAATTAAAATTAAATTAAATGAAAAAGACAATTAATTTTGCACATTTACGTCAGTACGCACATGTCTCCCAGCCCAGTGCCTAATAAACGGCCCATCTATTTTATCTATATGTCTGTTATTAATTCCAAGAATCTATCGTAGAGCTCTGCCAATATGCAGTTCAATAACATATACCTACTCAGATATAATAAGACAATAAATGTACTAATATATAATACACGGTTCGTTTTTCTTTTTCTCAAAAAACGCCCTCATTTGGGTTGAAATTAAAGTTTATTATCATTAGGATAACCTTAAAAAAACAGCCAAAATTGCCCATAAAATATCCTTTTTATTTTTTACAACCTTTTTCTTTTCGCGCCTGCAGATATAAAAATAAGTAAGTAATGTAAAACCTACTTTGTTGAAGAATATTCTGGGTTTTCCCTGATCCCAACTTTGTATGAGTTCTTATCAAGGTAAAAAATTTGATAATGTTTTATGTAACTAATGCGCTGGCATGGTAGTTAATGAGCTAAGCACTAGATAGTAAAACAATGATGCTGCCATAGGCATTATTGTAAGCGTGATTCTTAGAGTAAACTGTCTTACCTACATATACTTTGGCTGGTTTGTTTCCAGTTAGCTAGATAGGTTTGAAAAATTCGACTGCTCAATAACGATAAAGCGATGGTCGTAGCTGAACTGTATGAAATAATTGAAATATTTTCGGGTAACCACTGAAAATCAGCGCTCTGCTGTGGGTCCCCTATAGCACAGCATCATGCTGAGTGGAAGCCTTCTTGTCACAGTCATGACGTGCAGCCGTCGACTATCTCTGCTTTGTGCTCATGTACAAAGATATTTTTTGTTTTTATTATAATGCTGTCATTAGAATTAATTATCTTTTTGTTTGCACGTGTTTCTGTGACAAATAAACCTATTTTTCTTTCTTTCTCTTACTGTCAAAATGAAAGACATTGCGATCGATTTCCATTTTATATGTCTTAAGCAATTATCCCGTACATATCATTTAGAAGATTAATCCCGAAAGATTTATTGGGATAACACATTAATAATCAACATCGATTTAGCAAAGAAATTTTGGTGATTTGTCAAATGTTGAAAATCGGGCGAATCAGGGGCGGACCGACCGCTACTATAAATAACATTAATTTAGAAACCTTCTTAAAAAAATTAGATATCATAAAAATCGCTTCCATTTAAGTAAACGCTAAGTCGAAAATCGCAAATATAAGCTCTCCTTCGACTAAAAAGTGTTCAATCAAATCTTTTAGATCACCCCAGTGTATTTGGTTAACGCAGTCTGTTAGAAGACATTGTGTAAAGAAACTGTGAGGTCGGTGTCCTCAGGTCATTGAGGTCAGAACCCTGACCCCGCTGCTGTTCTGTTTCTTTTTTCTAGTAATTACTAACAGTGCTAATGACAAAAGTAGATAAAAAAAGAGGCAGTAGGTTCAATTTGAAAAAAAAAGTAATTTAAAAAAATCGACTTCAAAAAGAAATCAACTCAAAATTATAAAATAGCTTTTATTTCGGAAGTCGGTGTTTTGGGATACGTATTTTAGTTATATTTGCCACCGACTTCCGAAATTAAAGTTATTTCATTTCATAATTTTAAGTTAATTTCTTTTTGAATTCGAATTTTTTATTACTTTATTATTTCGTAATTTGTAGTTACTTTTAAGTATAAATATAGTTTCGTTCGTTGTATTATGCTTTTAACTCAATGCTCTAATTGGGGTGTATGAGCTTTTGCGCATATAACGTTACACGTTGTATATTATATACATACCTACAATCATCTATAAATTTTTTATATTTTTTTGGAATCCCTAATAGATTGTCGTATGTTAATATATTGCAGTTCCAATAATATTACATACATACGTGTCGAATTGAAACCTCCTTTTTTTTTGAAGTCGGTAAAAATTAAGTAGCCTAGTCTAAATAGCTTAGTCTTTCTTACTTACTTTCAAGAATTATTGTTTGAGATGCATGGATTTTCTTCTTATGTTTACACAAGTACTAGCTTTTTCCCGCGGCTTCGCCCGCGTATAGGTATGTCAGGAAATATCTCACGGAAACCCAGTACCGGGATAAAAAGTAGGGCTACTAGAGGAATAATTCTGTAATACATTGTTTTCATATAATAATAATAAAATTAATTTATATTTTTAAATGTTTTTATATTTTTTTATATTCTAATATTTAAAAATATAATTTATATGTATTTAGTTAAATAAAGGAAATATTAATAACATTTCTTTCAAAATTACTTCCGTATTTGTTAGTAACTATGCAAACTCATATAACTCTAAAGGTTTTCGCGGAGCAGCCTGCATGATTTTTTCATATAGCAATTTTAGTAATCGTCAGTTTTCATATAAAAATTTTAGCAATCGTCATCATATTTCAGCTAATTTACAAAAAACCTTAATGAGTTATATACCTACTTAAACCTTCCTCATGAATCACTTCGTCCATTGTTGAAAACAGTAAGAAAATCTGGTCGGTATTTTTTGAGTTTATCACGGCCAGGTAATTAGCCACCAACGATTTTGCAGATTTTAGGCGGCAGTAATATATATTTTTTTTTTTCAATGATGTGTAATAATTGTTCAAGTGCACCTAGAGAATACCTTTCGTCAAATATTGTTGACCTACTGATTATTCTGTACTGTAACAAAACTCATCCATTGTTTTTTTATTGAAGTCCTATCCTTATTAGTATTGGAGAAAAATATATTTTGTTTTGAAGAAAAACAATTGTTTTTCTTTGTGAAGTATCTCTCACTGTATTTTACCAATCCTGTTGTCTAGTCAAACATTGGACTCATAGGTTTTCGTACGTCTAGTAAATATGCAACGAGGCAAATATATCTTGAAATGTTGAACTTAATAAGATTAAGGGTTAGTATTTTTCAATCAAGCATCAATCAACTCAACCTATCGCAGTCTACTGCTGGACATAGACCTCTCCCAGGCTGCGCCACAACACCCTGTCCTCCGCCTTCCTCATCCAGTCCATTCCAGCCACTTTCTTTATGTCGTTCGTCCGTCTAGCTGGGGGACGTCCCACACTACGCTTGCCGATACGCGGTCTCCACTCAAGGACTCGTCTGCTCCACCGGCCATCGGTCCTTCGACAAACATGGCCAGCCCATTGCCACTTTAGTTTGCTCACTCTGCAAGCTATGTCGATAACTCCGGTTCTTTTCCGGGCAATTTCATTCATGATTTTATCCTTCAAAGAAACTCCGAGCATAGCTCGCTCCATAGCGCGCTGAGCGACTTTGAATTTATGGACCAGCCCGACCGTCAGTGTCCACGTTTCAGCACCATATGTCATGACGGGCAGGACGCACTGGTGGTTAGTATTTTTGGCTTGAGATAATTGGAATGAAGTGTATAAATTAATGGGTTTGATTTAATGAGCGGCATACTAATTACCATCAATGATATCATCATTCTCCGAAAACCTGTAGGTATAATTTTTTACCAGATTGCGCTACAGCAAAGACAGGGTTATATTTTTTCAAAATTAGGCATTGTTAGTTTTCCTCAAGTTTTTTTCTCACGCTTTTTTTCATTTCAGTTGTCATTTTCATGCAATTATCAATGACGACGATACACGTGACGTTTTAAACTCCATACCTGAGGGATAATTTCCATATTTTTAAGAACGTTCGCATTCTAATCTCAGACTCAATCTGACAAAAATACCCCTGATAATATAAATGACAAAATTTTGGATGTTTTTAAATACGCGAATCGACCTTCTTACTTAGAAAGCCCCGGGTTACCACGATTTTCATTATCAAACCAGCCAGATAACTCTAATAAAAGATAATATTAATCCGCTGTTATGAAAACAGCTTATACCTACCTGAACGCTAAACATAGCACCGGGAAAAGCGTGCAAAAGATTACTTTAATCTCAGCAGAAAATACCTTTTCACCCAGATTTTTATACCTTAAATTCGGATCTAACCTCTATTTAGTACCTCCCTACCACAAAATAGGGATATACAAAAGGTTGGCTCCATACAAGGAGCGAAAACGCACACACACTATTGAGAGCTGTACATCTAATCCGTCACTGGCCGAAGTAAGCTCGTACGTCGTCGGCCGAACTCGGATAAAACATTCAAACGAAGAATATGCTAAAGAAAGTAAGTACAGTAAGCGTACACTACTTTAACCGAAATGGTCTGATGACGTCCGATAAGTAGGTGTTCGCTCTTACATACTTTCTTTCACACGTGTTTGGTTCAATCGCCCGAGTTCGGCCGACGACGTACGAGTAAAATTCGGCTGATGACAGATTAGGTGCGCGAGGCGTTACAGTCCTTTCAAAATTATTTTTTACCTGTGACAACTACAACCCAACGGCAAGCTTATTATAATGAGAAAAAAATTCATTGTGATTTTGACAGACTTGCAATCCAACAGCCGATCGATTCTGTAAAAATCTCACAGTGAAAAGTTAAGCGAAGTGAGTTTAGAGTGACCTGTCAAGAGTATCAATCCCTAGCATCAGGATGACACTGACAGCTCACTCCACGCTCACTTCACCTAAATTTTCACGGCGAGATGATTACAGAATCGCACTGCACAAGGAGTAAAATAAATGTGAATGGACACGCTTCACGTACAGCGAGTGCGAGCGCATTCGCGACCGTCATTTGTTTGAGATCGCTGTTGGTAGGTATGCATCTAACCTACATTCGCGACTGATTTGCCAAAAATGTAAACAAATATGAGTTTATGGAAAAGTTACTTTCATTCCTACACAATACAGCAGTGCAGTGTACGTTACGACTTCAAACATTTTTATAACTTTTCAATAGTGCTAGTCACTCTGAAATTAACTTAATTACCATTTCAATAAAGTTGATATTTGTTAACTCGGAATAACATAAATTTGAATAGGCTTGCGTGCGCCTTTTTTCGCTCTTTGTATGAAAGCAGCCTTCTGCATCTATCTACATAGTGTTTGAACCACCGCTACTTAGGCGACGCCTTATCACCGGTTTCCGGTACAGTGAGCATTTCGTAATTAGCAGTATAATTATTTACCGTTGGAAATATACCGTCTAAATGTTTGGTAAAAGTGTATCTTTAGTTGAGGCGGATAAAAATTTGCTTTGGCTAACTTTGAATGGAAATGTTTTTGCTTTTTTAAACAAACCAAGTTTTAATGTAATACGTGTTTTTTTTTTCTGAACTACATATATCAGTACCTAGTCTTTAAACCTATTAATGTAAAGATGTTGATGATGCGATAAGGCATCTGATAATTCAGTCTGTAGCTTCAAATCGGATGGTTTAACAGCATCTTGCTAGAATTAGAGAACTCTTTATTAGTGGTTGTAATGGAAATCTCACTTGGTTTTAATAGGTTTTTATATTTTATTTATCCTTTTGATAGATTCTTATTTTGTAAATGTGAGGACTTTCTAGGCCTTGTAGACTTTAGGTCTGTAGATTATTTTTTATTTTATCAAGTGCCTGGTACTTGTTGACAGGCCTACGTTGTCCTCCCATACCTACTGTAATTTAAAAACATTGTAAAAGCCAATTATTTTTAAAAGAGTAACCATGAAGTTTCTTGCCGGTTCTTCTCCATAGAAAACGACCAATTGGAACCGTGCACTTAGCTTCTGACGTTTCATAAGTGCACATGTAGGCTTATGTGAAATAAAATATTTTGATTTTGATCTCCGTACCCATCACATAAACGGGTCAGCTACATATAACGAACAGTTAATAGGCCAGTTAACAGTTAATAGTTAATGCCTGAGACATTCGAACATATACTACCTAAGGAAGTTTATTTTTGCAGTTTCTATGACTAATTCATTTGGGTTATTCCGTTTATCCACTCCAAAAAATCCATTTTAAGGTAAATACGCGGAAACTCACAGGAGAATTCACCTTAGGCCTACATGGGGAAACAGAATGTATTAGGCTTATGCTGAATTTTCGTAGGTACATGCGTTTCCGCGAATTCGTCTTCAGGTGGATTTATTTGGGTGGTTATATTGGAATAACCGATTCATTTCAGTTCAGAAGTGAGTTTGTATTTGATAGAATATTATTATTTTTTGGTGGTAGATGAAATTTTTCATATCTCCGAAGGTCAAATCATCAATGTAGTGCTGGAGGTATACGATATTATCTGTTTCTATAAATTTACAAACTCACATTATAGCGAATCAACATCACCCCAACACACGAATGTGATAAAAAGTCATAAAGATAATAGTAGGTATAATGTGATTCGAATCGAGTTTTCATTAGTATCGAAAATCGGTCGAACACACTCCACTCTCTCAATTCAATCTCGTGCGTTTCGACTGCTATCGGTTGGTTCTGATTGGGTCCAAGGTTTGGTAGCTGTCTGATTAAAGTGAATTAGTTTTGAGGTAATTAGGACAGTGGCTAATGGTCTTTTTAATTACTGTACTCGTATTATCAGAGGTTATTTTTAGGGTTCCGTACCTGAAAGGAAAAAACGGAACCCTTATAGGATCACTTTGTTGTCCGTCTGTCTGCCTATCAAGACCCTTTATCTTGGGAACGCGTGGAGGTATCGAGTTGAAATAAAAACTCAATTCTACAGTCCCTTAATGAAGCTGTGAAAAAATCAAACTTCTAAGTTAACGTAAAAAAAGATAAGGCGCTGCAAAAAACGTATATTTCGACACTCAAATGAATTAAAATTTATAGGGTACTTTCCGTTGACCTAGAACTATGAAAGGACAATGCCCATTTTGTTTAGAGTTTTGGGCCCCTAAAAAACTTCGCATGTCACGGTGGTTTTAACTTGGTTTTGTAGACCTAGAATTACCTTTTCATACCCTGCAATCGATTTTCAATTGTTCCGCCTAGTTTAAGAGAAATCTAACTTTTTCTGATGCTGAAATTGAGGTTGTAAAACAAGTTTTTTTTTGTTTTAAACATATTTGAAATTAAAATAATAATATTGTTTAAGTATTAATATTGATTCCTGAATTTAAAAAACACTACATAACTTCTTCTCTTGCTAGATATTATGTAGGTTAAGTTGTGCTTAAAATATCCCTTGCCGTACTGTACCAGCAGACAGCGTTAAGCTGTCCCTCACCACTAGTAAGTAGTGTTGTTAAAAATAAATACTTACCTACAACTAAAGCCTTAGGTTAGAGGAGCTCATAGTTAAATTACAACAACCGCACGGATCCATCTCAAGTTAAGTTAAGCTATCTACGGCTGCTTACTTTAAAAAAAAACAACAATAAATAGTAGGTAAAACATTTATTCTTCAAGGAATATAATATGGTCTAGAAATTGTACTGGGGCACTTATATCATTAAAAAAACTCCAGCTTAAATACCACAATACGGTCATAGTATGAGTGCAGCACCCTACTGTATGATTTTCCACTAAACAACTAGAATAATAAGCAATGATACTCTCTAAAGAATTTGCCCTATGTTGCTCTCTACTTATCAATAAATATGTGTAATAAATCCTGCTACTCACATGTTTCCATTTAATTCTGTCCCTAACTAGATAATAGTTTTGAGCTAATATTAAGGGCAAATCTTCTTCTATTAACTAAATGAAAGTGGAACCAGCAGAGGTAGTGGAGGGGTACAGGAATCACAGCATCTGCGATGTTATCGTCCATGTTATCAGTCACTGGCGCAGACCCCACGGTGGGTCTGTTAACGCCACCAACGGCCTGGCTCTGTATTTCTCTCGATGCAGCCTCCCAACAAACTCGTTCTAAATGCAAGACCTAAAAATAAGGAAATACTATATTTATTGTTGTTAAATTAGTTCAATCATAGTTATAATGCCATGATTAAAACACTTATATGATGAGCTGGTGTCCATCTTAGCATAACGTCTCTTTGAGGACAGTCTTATCAAGTTCTGCGACTTGCAGTTGACATGACACAAGCAAAACATGTTGAGGTGTCCAAGTGCAAGAGATACAAGGGATAGTTGTGGTTAATGATGTCCAGTTTTGTAATAATACAATACATTCAACACACAGGATGTCATCAGAGGATATCTAAAAAGATAACAAAAACAAATCAGTGAATTCCTAAATAGATAATACGAAGGTACATTTATTCATGTGCTCATTGCAATGGTCTATATTTTCTCACAGATCACCTTACACTGCCTAAAACGTTAATTTCTGTTATAGCGAAAATATGACTATGACCCCTTGATTGACCAAACAGGCATCCTAAATGTTTGTATATGCCTTGTAAATGACACTTTTATACTTACCGGTATAGGTGTTACCCAGGATCTCAGAAGGCTATGCATTGGTTTACTTAATTCTTCGATTTGACGACTACGAAGAGCAATTGACACACCGGCGAGAGAGAGGGCAGTTCATCCGACCTCTACCAGGTGTAGACATTTTTCAGGAGAAAAACAAGAGTCCAAGGCTCACTCAAAAACTAAAATCGAGTCTATTTGCTCACTTATCACTGAAACAAGAGTCCAAGAGGAACGTAAACGCTCAACTCGACCGCTTCAAATTGTACGAACAGAGCTTACAGAACTAAATACTAAATACAACTCGACACAAAACAAACAAAAGTCAAAAACAAACGGCACAAAACGATGCATTGATTTGACAGATAGATCGTCTTTGTGTGACCATGTTAAATATTTTGGTAATCGATTTACCAAATCGATTTATTCTCTAAAATATTATTTACATAATTGAAAAGATAATTATAAACCCTACTAGCGACCCGCCCCGGCTTCGCACGGGTGCAATGCTGATACTAAATACACTACATATAAACCTTCCTCTTCAATCACTCTATCTATAAAAAAACCGCATCAAAATCCGTTGCGTAGTTTTAAAGATTTAAGCATTCAAAGGGACAGAGAAAGCGACTTTGTTTTATACTATGTAGTGATTTAAGTATGTATGGGAGGTACTAACCTGATTACTAAAAAAAATAATGTCTGTGGTACTATTGTATTTTAAAGAAACTAATCAGGTATGAATGTAGCGAAATATTTCTGACGGTAGGAAATAAATACCATGAAACACATGATAATTATGTGGTACTATAGGCAACAGACGCTCCGGTTGCTCTTCCGATTGTCATATCGGAAGGCATAGCGGCCCTATACTTTGTTCTACATAGCACAGACGCTCCGTTTCGGTAGTCGAATTTCATCTTAAAGAATATAGATCTTGTGTTCCGACCGCTTCAGACTTCAAAAAAGTGTCAGAAGGCAAAACCGGAGCGTGTGTGCATCCGATTCGACAGTCCGATTAGACAATCGGAAGGGCAACCGGAGCGTCTGTTACGGGCTTAGTTCTTCGCTATCGGACAGAGGACCTCCACATCATTTCAGGATCGTACTTTAGCTTCAAGCACCGCAAAGCTAAGACCGGTAGAATCTCCTAGTTATAATAATTATTATTATGTCTGTGGGTAGAATATACAGTCCCTCAAATTATAATTCCTTCGTGTTTTTTTTTAGTTTATTTACTACTTTTATTTTCTATAGTTGAGCCCGCCCGTCATCTACTTCGCGCCTAATCTGTTACATGAGAGTGTTAGCTAGATTACGACGGGAAAAAAACTATTGTAGCATTTGTAGCCTATCGCCGGTCATTTTAGTCGGCGGATTAGTAAAATATCGATATTTTCAATCGATTACAATTATTTAATTGACATAGTCTCTCGTCTGGCAACATTCTAGTTAAGTTTTAATGGCGGAACTGATACAAATTCAATAAAATAAATATTAATTATGTTTTCCAATGCTAGGGTAAAAGAAATGTTGATAAAAAAAACTTAAACATGTAAAAATACGACTTAATTTTTGGGAAGTAAATAGTCTTGACACGGCATCAAAACTAAGGGGCCCATTGGCTGTCATTCTCCTTTGGCAAGTAATATCGACTTATATTACAAGAAAAGGAAACAAACAATCTGAAAACTGTAAAGTAGATAATTATATTACAAAAAAAAACCCGTGATGAACTATTTACCTCCCATCTGGACATGAGTTACCTTGGGTAACCTGGAAGTCTTTAAAACAGACTCCGGTCCCAGGTTGGCCGAAGCAAGGAAAACCTGTTCAGGTGGAGATTCATGGACGACTCCACCTTGGAGCATAAATGTGGTGCTGTTCTACAAACGATGGGACACTTAATATCGTGTCCTGCGTGTTCTGTCAGTTGCACGTTACAGGAACTGGTGGATGCTGGTGATGGCGCCAAACAAGTAGCCGAATTCTGGGCCGAGTCCATTTAGATTGCTATCGACACGCTAAGAAAAAGAACTATTTACCTACCTATAATTTTTACAGAACCCTCGGTGCGCGAGTCGGACTCGCACTTGACCGATTTTTTTTTGTAACCGAGAATGTATTCATGCAATTTTTTGGTCAGTTACTGCTAAACAATAAATGCTACCCGGATGCTTTACTGCATCACATAAAAACGCAGTATTTTCCTCCACAGGTAGAAAAGTCCTAAGCAGAACCCAGCAGGCACCTATCAGGGTATTAATTAATTTGCCACTCGACGTCTGACCGGCTACAATTGCTTCCGAATTACCGTTCATCATTATCGTTCATGATGAAATTCAATGCATTTGTACAATCGATTCGTTTGTACAATTTGCTCATTTTCGGTGTCCTTGTGATTTTTAACAATGCTGTGTTGTTTTTATTGCTTTATTGGTACAAATGTGCTAATTTAATTTTAATCAGGGTGTGAATTTCTGATCTGTAATTTAATGTAGATTTTAAATTACAGGTCAGAAATTCATTAAGAACATTGAGTCAGAATAGAGAAGTATGGAAGAAAAAGGCATGTTGCGCCGACCCCAATTAAATGGGAATAATGGCGAGAGAGAGATAAAGAGGTTCAGTGCAAATAAATGCAATGTTTTCTTTTTAGAATGATGATGATGATTTGAAAAAACATAATAATTCGAGGATACGATAAAGTATAGTGGGAGAGGATCCCTCATAATGCAATGAGAAATCTGCTATTCAAGCAATCAAGTTCGTATCTTTGCCTGTCCATGAATTTTTTTAATTTTTTTTATTGCAGAATGGACCCGCTCTTGACTTCGATCACGCCTGATGGAAAGCGATGAATGAGGTCTGTGATGGAACGAGCGTGCCCAGAAGATGCCTAAGGCGCTGGAACTCCCACGCATCGACGAAACACAGCAGGCTGCTTTACGCCGGACTCCGGTGGGACGGTAGTCGCAAACCAAGCCGGCCTTAGCCTTACCACCGCAAGGGAAGAATTGGCCAGTCAAATAAGGTGTTGGGTGTGACTGTCCAGGATGCGCCGAGCGCTCGGTTCAGTTGGGTAACTGGCGGAACAAACTGCGCTACACGAGGAGGCTTCTTCATGCATCCCAAAAACTAGTGATATATAAATGGACAATTCTAATTTGTCATCGTTTTTCACCTTGAATGACAGACAAAAATAATAGTAGACAAAAACACTTACTTATATCAATTACAACTTATATTGATTTGAAGCAGAATCTCCTTAGGTTTCATCCGATATAACACTAAGAAATCAATAATTTTATTTAGCATAGTAAGCCATGCAAAAAATAAAGCCCAATTCCCTATAGTGTTGTCACAAGCTTCTTCATAATTCGTAGGTACACTTCTTACGATCTCTTTCGTACATTGGAACTTTACCCTGGAGCTAAGAATATTATTTAGCTACTGGTCCATGAAGGCGCTAATGAAGGGCGACCTTCCTATCTCATTAAAGCGCAAGCACACATGTATATCCTGCGTATGTATATGGGGCTCAGACTCAGAAGTCCAAAATCAAGGTTTGCCAAAGAGCGAAGGAGTGTAGCATCTTAAAAAATAAATGAGGTTGAAGTGGGACTGGGCGAGTCACACCATAGGATGCATCCAGACAGATGGGCCGGAATCGTCACACACTGGGTGCCTACCTGAAGACTGGCGTCGTTTGATCTCGTTCCTAATCGACTGGACGTAGAAGGTACAGCAGAAAAAAAGTGACAATTATGGGGGAAATGTTTGCCCAGCTGTGGTAAAACATAGGTTAAACGAAAAAATAAAATAAAAAAATAACTTAGTGACAAGCCTTATGCCCGGCGCAATTTTCATTTGCAAAAATGACGAACATTCATACAAATGTTCACCCATATTTAACCCCTTTAATAAAAAATACAGGTACTAGGAGTACATAATAACACTATAACGAAATATTGGAGTTTTAAATAGAAAAAAAACCAAGTAATTATCTAGAATTTATGCGGAAAAGTTGCTAGCAAAATCTCCTATAACATAATAGCGTATCCATCCAACATATATGCCGGTTCTGTCCACTAGCTAGACACATTAATCCAATGCTGTTTGCATTGTGCCTTTACTATGCGAGCGGCGTCTGTTCGTCTGCCAGTGTCGTAATACAAGTGAGACCATAATAATATGCCGATAGAGATTTATTATTTTTAGTTTGTTTACTGGAAAGATTATGTGGGTTATAAGGGTTGAGATTGTTAGGTACAAGTGTTCTGAGATACTTATAGGTTAGCTCTTTGTATTGATGGCATATAAGATTAGTATTTTTCTTCAGGCCTTGGACGTCTTCCGACTGGTGATGATGATTTTTCTTCATGTCGCTTGTACGACTGTATTTCAGAAGGCCAATTCTCATAATTTAAAATGTTAAAAATCTAGTCGCGATCTTATCTCAGCGACAAAAAAATGTCAAAAACATGTCAAAATGTTGGGAAAATAGAGGTATTTTTGACAGACTGAGCCTGAAATCAGACTGTGAGCGTTCTTAAAATTACGGGAATTGGCCCTCAGACTGCGAACGTTCTTAAAATTACGAGAATTGCCCCTCAGATCTTGTTGGCCTAAAACTTTACCATTTCCACGGCGTCGTCGGTGGCAGCGCAGAGGTCACTTTGATCATATTTTGAGACACAAGAAGCAGGATACGAGGTCGAGACAGCTCCACAACCACACTCTACTGCAGTTCCGTCGAGGTAGCCCCACTTGTGTCCGGAGACGGTTCAGGAACTTCCAAGAGGACCATGAAAGATTATTATAATATTCAATAGGAATGATGACTAATATTAGAAATGTTCGAACAAATAATGTAGTTTCACGGAAGGCATAGTAAAACGAGATTCTCGAAAAACATCAGTAAAATCAATGGAAGTTTGGAGAAGCTACACGCTTTAAAAGTTTTTGATGGGGATTATTCCCGTCCTTGTCGCGCGGTAGTGGCAATATATGGCGCTAGTATGAAGTTACATAGTCGTGACGTCACTTCTATGGTAGTTCCGTCTTTTTCTTGCAGTTATTTAAAAACGTTTACAAGTTGTTTGTTTTGTAAGCTTTTAGAATTTTTGTAGTATTGTTTGCACTATTTGCAAACAAATATTTTTTGAGTTTAAAATTTAAAAAATTGTCGTCATGCTTATAATAATTATTATATTTTACAAATAGTAATTTGCGACACCTAAATTTCGCCAGTTATGCAAAAGTCCCATATAATAGAAGGCGAGCCTATTACCATTAGCCGGGCAAAAATCCAGACACACCGGTCTGCTACTAAGAAATTCCAGACTTTCAAATAGTGATGTGCCGCTGGAAATATTGAAAATTTACGGGAACTTTCCCATTGTAAATTTACGCAATATTCCCAATATTCCCGTAAGTATTCCCAAAGTTTCCAAATATGTATTTCATAAATTTTTCGTATATACTGTATAATTACACATGTGCAACTAACATTACCCGATATTTATATTCCTATAACCACAGCTAAACATGTCATTACATGTTTGTACCTGCACTAGCTTGCGCCGCGGCATAGCAATCGCCCCCACCCCTTGTAAAACAACCAGCATGTTGGCGCGCGCGAAGTTTCGCTTTACGTATCAAGTGCATAGGACGTGTGTCACGATGAGACCAAAGAGTAAAGTTTTCGACCACTTTTTAATAAACACTGTTAATGAACAGACACGATATTTGTGTTCATTTTGTAAAACTGTTTACAAGTACAAAAATGCAACAAAATTTGTTCTTCATTTACAAAAATGTGACAAGTGTCCTGATAGTGCCAAAAACTCAATGAATCTGAAAGATTTGCCGCGAAAAAATACCACGCCTGCTTGTGAACCTCAGGCTAGTTCATCGGCTTCAAATGCATTACGTGAAGTCGAAATAGTGGAATACGATGATGTAAGTTAATCAATTATCATTATAGAGGTTATATATATACTTTTCTTACATTATAAAATTCGTATCGGCTGAGTCATGATCATGAAATCATTTTGATTTATAGTATTTTAAGATTTTTTCAACTTAAACGTACTATGTGCACTCAATATTTTTTTTTATTCCCTCTATCTTATTTGGTGCATTTTTTATTTTGTTATTCCTGTTGGGAAATGAAAATGTTTGTATTTATCCATAAAAACACAGCAAAGTGCTTGTATAGGTAGGTACCTTTCGGTGAATAACTTTAATGTATTTCATTGTTTTTTCTAGATGAAGACACATCGAGCTATTGCAAGAGCCATTTACGTATGTGGGTGCCCACTCTCTTTATTACATCACCCACTCTGGATAGAAGCACTGAAACTGCTTAACCCTGCATTTAATCCACCCTCTAGAAAAGTTTTGTCATCTACGTTATTGGAACAAGAATACGCAGAAGTACATTCTAACATAATTGAGAAAATAAGAGAAAGCCATATTCTGCACTTAGCTATTGATGGGTGGTCAAACCTCAGAAATGAATCTATTTTGAATGTTGTGTTATACGGGCCGAAACCGTATTTTTTGAAGTTCATCGAAACGAAAAATATGAGACACACGGCAGAGTATTTGTTTGAAGAGATATCAAAAATATTAGAAGACTTTGGTGCAGAAAAGTTTTTCGGTGTTATAACTGATAATGCCGCCAATATGCTCAAATGTGGAAGATTACTAAAAGAAAAATACGATCATATCTTCTGGTTTGGATGTTTGGCCCACACGTTTCATTTAATGATTAACGACATTTTGAAAATCTCAAAGATACGAAATTTATTCGCTTTTATAGTAGATATTATCAAGACCGTTAAGAGTTCACATATTCTCAATGCTGAATTCAAAAAACTTGTTGAAGAAAAATCAATGAACATATCTCTTAGTTTACCTGTCAAGACAAGATGGGGTAGCTACTTGCAGACTCTTCAGAAGTTTTACAAGTGCAAAATTATACTACAAAACTTAGTCATTAATGTGAATCATCAATCTCTATCAATCTATAGGACAAAACTTTTGGATGAAACTACTTGGGGAGAAATGGAAAAAATTGAGAAAATCATTACACCTATAGTTAAATGGATCATACGTCTAGAAGGAGATTACTGCACAGTTCACTTGGTTCACTCGGCATTCAAAGAATTGGACGATCTACTAGGTGATTCGAGAACGAGACTTTACTTGGATGATGATATGAGTGATCTGATGGTAAAGTTTCAAGAAAGAAAAACTAATGGTCTGAAGCCAATACACTTTGCTGCATCTATTCTAGATCCACGAAGTCAGGGGACACATCTCGCTCCTGAAGAAAACATTGATGGGAGCGAAATCATCTTTAATTTGACAGAACCTGCTAAACAAAACCAACTATTAGAAGATTTATCTCATTACAAATGCAGAAGTGGGAATTGGGGCAAAGATTTTGTGTGGAAAATGGCATCAAATGTTGAACCTTTAGCTTGGTGGGAGGCACTATTTTCAAAAACAGTTCTAGGACAAACAGCTCTAAAAATTCTATCCCTCCCTGCTACTTCAGCAGCAGTGGAAAGGTCGTTTTCCACATTTTCAAATATACACAATATGAAACGAAATCGACTGAAGACCAGCAGAGCTGGGAAAATAACTTTTATTGCCCACAACTGGAAGGTGATGAATAGAAATACATCTAATAGTGTAGGAGAAAGTGCTCTCTCAGCGTCAAATATAGAAGATAACATTAGATCTAGCTCAGCTTCGAACTCCGGTGAGGAATTTTCTGATATCGCTTTTTCAGATAATGACGAATCCTATTCCTTGGAAAATCAAGTAACTAGGCGCGGCCGGCTAATAAGTAATACTTTTTCATCTGATTCAGAATAACATTAATCATAATTAATTTAATATTTTGAATACTGGTTTTAATTTAAATTTGTAATAGCTATGATTCCTTGGTCCTTGCCGATTATACTTGATGATTATACATTATAATATTTTTAATCTATTTTAAACATAATCCTTTTCTTTAAACAATAGGTGATAAAAACTTGTTGATTTTTTACCAAAGTTAAAATCTTGTCATTTTATTTTTGTCAGTGGGTGAATTTGTAATAGGTAAAAACTTGTTGATTTTTTAAAAAGTTAAAATATTGTTATTTTATTTTTGTCGGTGGGTGAATTTGTAATGGGTGAAAAGAACTTGTTGATTTTTAAAAAAGTTAAAATCTTGTCTTTTTATTTTTGTCAGTAGTGAATTTGTAATAGTAGGTGACAAGAACTTGTTGATTTTTAAAAAAGTTAAAATATTGTCAATTTATTTTTGTCAGTGAGTAAATTTGTAAAAATTACTTGTGCAATGTTTCAATGGTGCTGATTATACGAGTATATTTAGTCTTTAAAGACAGATACTTGTTAATTTCAAACAAATATAAAAGTGTGTTGATTCCGTAGTTTATTAAAATAATTGTTAATTTTATTAAAAAGTTTATAACTCTCAGAATCTGATTGAATGTGATTAAAAATGTTTAATAAAACATAATTTCTGATGCTGTGTGATTTTTTTTTACTATGGGAATATTTACGGGAAGATTGTAAATTTACAGGGAATATTCCCGTAAATATTGGAAACTTTGGAAATTTTCAACTTATATGTATAATCAACTATCGACGTAACCACGATAGTACGCAAATTTACCTAATTAATTGGCTAGCATATAATAAAAAAAACACTAAAGTACATTATATCAATATTCCCCTAAATTTCCAGTTTTGGGAATATTGCCGGGCACGTTTACGGGAATATTCCCAAAGTTTCCAAAATTCCCGGGAACGGCACATCACTACTTTCAAACATCACATACCTTAAAGAGATTCCTTTAAAAGTCGCACTGATTTATAAAACACGAGAGCGGCAATTCTCGTAATTTTAGGAACGCTCGCAGTCTGGTCTCAATCTGTCCAAAAATACTTCTAATTTCCCTAAATTAATGACTAGTTTTTGACATTTGTTTGTCGCCGAGATGAGACTGCAACTAGATTTTAAACGTTTTAAATTAGGAGAATTAGCCTTCTGAAAGTAACAGAAGAGGCAGACGACTTTATAAGGCAACTCAAAATTAAATTGCGTTTGAAGATATGACCGTCAATCTGCGTTCGTGACTGAAACTACAAAAAAAAAATGTGTGTTTACGCATAAATATTGGGGCAAAGTCGACAGTGTTTGCCAAATATATCCCCCCCCAAATATGTGAGTCTGTATGAAAATTGTTACTTATTCCTTAACATTTTCCTGTTAGCATAAACTTTGTGTGAAAAGAACTTTTGTAATGACACCCATGATGTATTCCAGTTTTTTTTCTTCTTTGACAACGACTTGTTTTATATATTGTTTATGTTTTTCTTGAGCTGGATGAAATGAAATTCGTAAATAATGGAGTGAAGTTTGTGGGGTAAACAGGGATTGTTACGAAAAAGAGTAAAGTAGAACTGGGTCATCTTTACAGTTTATAAATTGATGTCGCTTTTCATGTGTCTGTGTGACCGTGTTGTTCTTCTTAGCTGTACAACGGATTTTGATGTGTTTTCATTATCATTTAGACAATTTGTTTTGGTGGTATATTATAGTCATAATTCTTTATTTTGTCAAGTCGCACAAACCATGAGAAGCGAATCAAGCGGGGATCACTATTTCTATATGTCGGAGGAGTGAAGTAAAAGGTTTGTTTACGTAGTCGCGCCATCTATTGGCGTTTAAGATACCTTACTCGATTAATCAAATTGATAACAGTTGTCATTGAGTCAGTAGTTCGAGTCAGGGTTGTCAATGAACTGTCGCGTGTGGCGTTTGACATCTGTCAGATGCCAAGGTGAGACCAGTGTGATATCTTAGCGACACAATTGACATCCAGAGTTCGACCGCGCCGGGTGTGCGCACTGATTCTACCCAACTACGTGCAACATGGCGGACACCGATGGAATTTCGGACACAAATCCCTCAAGATCTCCGACATATATAAATGATATGACAACCCTAAATGTTTATTTTTCCGTTGCTGGCAATGTTTTTCTTAAAAAGGTAGTTTTTTTTATCATAATAATTCTCATAAAATGAAAAAAAAAATACTAATCCTATCAAAAACATTTTCATTAAAAATGTTGCCAAGATGAGACCATTTATGGCTCACACTGTCAAAAAATTATCAGATCTCACGTAGAGCCAAGCTTCTAACTCTACACGCCCGCCCTAACTCTATAAGCCCTGACTTCACAAACTCTACACCTTAGTCAAAATATGAGGCTGGGCCGTTTCGATAGTATAAGAACTATTGTATAACAAAAAATAATTAACAGCGAATAAATTTCTCACTTTACGCCCATGTGATGGTAGCGAAACGTCTTGGCAAAATTTGTCATGAAAATGTTTTTGGTGGGATTTCACTTCTTTTTGTAATTTCTTTATGAAAAATATTTTTTTTTGGCTCTGATTTACTAAAAATCCTGAAATATGTTTTAATTATTTATAACAAGGAGTTAACTATATGAATTTTCAGACCTCTAGCATCAAAAGTTTAAGGTGTTGGGGGGGAAAAGTTCAAAGTTTTAGTTTTTTTTGTGTACTAATACAAGCTTACATACCAAATTTCAGCTTTCTAGGACTTCAGGAAGTACCCTAACAGTTTTGATGATCATCAGTCAGTCAGTGACGAATTCGGGTTGTTTTAGATATCAATAAAATCTAAAGTATAAGAGCTATGCAATTGAAGCTTTATATTTTTAATAAATTTACTATTGACATCCTATCTCGAGAATTGTATTTATATGGTATAATCCAAACCTAAGTTATGAGGGTTCAAAAAAACGACGAAGCGCTTCGAGAAAAGGTAGGTAGTGCCCTTGCTCTTCGCTTGGCTCGTCTTGGCGGGGGCACTACAGTGCCCCCAGATAAGTAAGTTCATTTATTGAGTTTTCTACGAAATAAAAATAATTCTTTCCTTGAAGCTTTTCCTATAATTTGTTTATCTTATTATATTGGCCCCGATTCTGTTCTTTACAAACTAAACTAAATTTAAGTTCAGTGCATCTTTTTCTTTCTATTTCATTATGAAAAGGACAGAAGATAAATATTAGTTTAGTCCTGTCAAATTAGTCAGCGCCTGACGTAAATTGACGTATTTTTAGAGCCAATTTTTTAATCACGTCTAAACTTGTCTATGGTTTATCTAATTTGACAGAACTAAACTAATATTTATCTTATGTCCTTTTCCTAATGAAATAGAAAGAAAAAGATGCAGTGATAAGATCACTGCACCACTCAATTTAATTTAGTGTGTGAACAACAGTATCGGGGCTATTGTCATGTCGTCATGACATCATTATTTTCTTCTAAGCTTTCCTTAACCGTTATTTCTTTAGTAAGGGTGCAAAAATAGTAGCTAAGTAGCTAAAGCAAGGACTTCTAGCTAACTCTGCAGAATAAGTGAAAAGTCTTTGTATGAAAGACTTAAAAATATGGCGCTCCTAGGAGCCCTGTCATGTCTAGATTAAATGGGCCAATGTCGTTGCAATTTCATTACAACAACGCTGAAAATGAGATCCCAACTCGCGTTTAGTAATTATCATTGGATACTGTTTTATCTGAATTAAATCTTGGTATTTAAGCTCTTCTCTCTTGGTATTAAAATCATAGAATGGGTGCCTAGAGATGGACAAAGGAAACGAGGAAGGCCGCGGAAGCGCTGGGAAGATATATTTAAGGAAAGATGTGGACCAGACTGGAGGAGACAAGCTAGAGATAGGGAAAAATGGAGAAAGTTGGGGGAGGCCTACGCCGCAGAGGCGACTTCCATAAATAAATAATTTCACATGCTTACTAATAATAATAATAATATTTTGATCCTTTATATACGGTGACTGATAATTAGTGACCGATACTTAAACACGTGTTTGTACTCATGATAACAAACAACTTTTACTATGGGACCAAACCTGAAATTGTGAAAAAAAAATCTGCTGTTCAGTAATTTATGTTCGCCTAACTGGTCAAAATGTAGGTACTGAACAGCAGATTTTTTTTCGCGAATTCGGGTTTGGTCCCATAGTAAAAGTTGTTTGTTAACATGAGTACAATCACGTGTTTAGGTATCGGTCACTAATTACCAGTCACCCTATATATATATTTAAATTATATTTTGCTTACAATTAAAATTATGAATTTAAATCTAAAAATAATATTAATTATTAATGAAATGTGTAATAAGTACCAATGTGATAGTATTATGATAAATAATTACTATGCTTAAATTGTTGTATGTATTTATGGTAGAATAAAGGCTTTTTTATTTTTTTTATTTATTTTTTTTACTATTTTTTTTATTAAAGCTCTAACATATTAGCTTCTGCCTGCGATCATATGACACTCAACAATACCTTTGCTACCTATAATTGAAATTATTTTCTAAAACGGATCCCGAGCTATTTTGTTAAAATCTCACCGTGAAAACTGGAGTGTAGCTGTCAATAATGTCAATTCCATGCATCTAGCATGGTGGGATGACACTGACAGCTCACTTCACACTCACTTCACACTCACTTCACCTAAGTTTTCACGGTGAGATGGTTAAAGAATAGCATAGCTGTAGTTCCGAAGATTATTCCCCACGTACAGACAAATTTTACCCCTTTATAAAATTAAATTTTAGTATAGTGATCCACCCCTGCTTCGCACTTTTGCAATGGCGATATGTCAAAACATCGAGTTTTCGGTATCGAGTATCGTTCGTAGTTTAGATGATCTAACCAGTCACACAAACAGACATAAAATGCGGCTTGGTTTTATACCAAGTAGGTATGTAAGTATATAGGTATTAGATATATAAAATTTGTTAATTTTAATTATTAATGGTGATTTCAAAACATACTTAATCGTTAGTATATTTGATTGACACGAACCTAATGCGTATTTTACACAATTTCAGTCCAAAAAACCCTAACATCCGCCAACTCAGTCGCTAGCCAATGTGTCGCTTCCAATTCATTTAGTATTTGAGTCTAGCGCTGTAACATCGAACTCTGATCACCATAATACATATTTAATGCTGTGTTGACTGTGAACATATATTCTTACTGGCCCGTATTTCATAGGGTTGTGCGTTGTTTTATAGACAACAGTTTTATAGAATTTCGTTTCACATAATTTTTTTTCATCTCTCTATTTATTGTCCTATTGCAGGTATGCTGGAAGAGATTTCTTATGAAATAAGCATCACCTTTGTACCTATTTTTCTGTTCTGTTTTTTCTTGTCTGTTTATATAAATGTGTGTACATAAATGGTAAAATAAATAAATAAATATATACTTTTAAATACCATGGAAAAATACATCGAACAATAGTCGCTAAAATATTTCTAATGTTTTTTTTATTTTTTTATTAGGATCTATATATTTTTTATTAGGATTATTAGGACCAACAAAGAATACACCTTACATACTATAATATAATGGACGAGAACAAAAATCTATGTACTCCCTCTGTTTGATTAGTTTGTTAAATAAAAAAGCGTGATAAAATTATTTTTCGGTGAAATATGTTTCATCCAAATAAATACTCGTTGAAACAATAATATTCGAAATAAAAATACAAGGACCAAATTATTGAAACATTTTCTTCGAAACGAAATTTATGACGTTTCTGTCTGCGAAACGAGAGAACATCATTTCATAGTGTATTTTGGATAAAGTTTAATCTGAGGTAGGTTATATAGAAACCTTAGGCGTTTCCTGGAAATAAACAATTATAGTTCTATTGCTTAACTCAATAACATCCCCACTGCTGAGACACAGGCTTCCTCTCTGTCAGAGAGGTGGGCTATAATCCATCACGCGGACCCAGTGAGGATTGGCAGATATCACATGTCTTCGTACACAAAGTGAAACGCCTGCTTAGCTTCGTAACCACGACCTACAACTCTTATGTCGCGACGGTTACCACTGGGTCACCACTGCTATTGTCCTTTTGATTCCTGTTATGAGTAAATTGCTAAAAAAAACATGGGCAAAAATTACATTTTGGATAGAGGCGGGAAATGTTGATTTACAAATGTTGTTTTTTATTTTTATTTGTCCATTTTTATTTTTCCATAAGTATAATTTTTTCTACTATGTTTTCTTTGCTTTGTAATATTTATTTTTATTAAATTTAAATTTATTTATTTATTTAAATAAACTTTTCGCACAAAAAGGTATAAAGGCGGACTTAATGCCTTAGGCATTCTCTACGAGTCAACCAAGGGTGGTGAAGAGATTAGATGGCAGTTGCTTCGGTTGAGAGGAAAGGAAGGGAGGGAGGGGAGGAATTTAATAATATACTAGTACTAGCTGCTGCCCGCGACGTCGTCTGCGTGAAGGCTCTACAGCACCAAAAATACCTAAGATGCCAGTGTCGCTATAACATTATAAGTACATAACTTTTAAAATAGCATTAAAATATAAGTTTTTTTGCAAGCTACGCAAGTGAAGAGAGTTATATGGGAATCCTGCTGAGTTCAGTCATAAGATGTGACTGAAGGAAATAGAGAAAATAATGCAGGAATACATTCCAGCACACAAAAGAGTAAAAATACGTACAAAGGTATCATACTTTACAACACTTCCCTATAAACTACGTTGGTAGTTATGCTGCCAGGAGCCAAAATGTAAAGAGAGTCAGGACTGGTGACGCGGGAGCAAGCGACGTACAGTTGCCCGTGTGAGAAGCAACTCGTCCTGAGGTCGACACCCGCTGCCGTCAGTGTCTGCCCCTGCGACTTATTGATGATTATCACGAAGCAAACACTCACGAGGAACTGTACGCGCTTGAACTGGACTGGAACGGGAAGTTATGAGGTATGAGGGGAATGCGTGGTATAAATACTGCCTCTCCGACGCCACAACCCGTAAGAATTTCCGCCTCAATGGTGTGTCTGTGGAGCGAGATGACTTTAAGGCGGGTCCCGTTACACAACTTAGGAGGAGATAGGTTCCGAAGAAGCATAATCGGAACACCGACCTTCAGCTTGATGGTATGCGCTGGAAGTCCACTTGCTGACAGGGAGCTCAGAAATTCCACGGGATAATGTGTGGCGTCATCTTGCTCGACAACAGTGTTTATCGAAGTGTAGACCACTTTATTCCCCTCAATTTCCGAGAGAATGCATTCGTTAATTGGTGCAGCCTGATCATTTTTGGGCATCAAAATGGCCCGCGCACACACCCAAGAATTCTGCTGGTGCGGTATACGACTGATGTCCCCGTACACACAGCGAATTAGTTCTTCTAAGCTGGATACCACTCTACCGAGAGACTCTGTAAGCACCACCTGTCCACCTATCTCTTCTGGTAGAGTGCCTTCGCCAAGACTTAGAAGGACATCGGAGAATTCTTGAGCACGTGCATTGCCATCGAGCCGAGCTCACATATGGGCAAGCGTAGCATACGAACTCGTGACCACAAGGAAGATCGCTTCAACGAAGCATTCACCTCGTCAGCCCTAGAGCCCCGCGTCACCACGGGAAGCGTTTGCCGAAAATCACCATTGAACAGAACAGTAACACCACCCATCAAATGTTCGTTCCTGCGGATATCCTGCAGGATTTTGTCCACGGCCTCAACTGCCTTCCTATTGGCCATCGTACAGTCAACAGCAAAAGTAGATGATGAAAATCAGAATTTCAATACTAATGAACGGAGTTCGCGTCAGAACTGTGTGGCGTCGAAGTGTCGTTATGTGATTGTAAATTATATCAAACATTTACTACTTCGACGCCACACAGATCTGACGCGAACTCCGTTCATTAATTAGTATTGAATTTCTGATTTTCATCATCTACTTTTGCTGTTGACTGTACACTCATCCCATACGATCAGAGAGTACCTAATCCTTGAGCATGTGTCCCTTATCGCTGTTACGTGACACACCACAAACAGGCGTTTCGGCGCTCTCTAAATCGATGGGAATTTTAAACATGGCATGTGCTGTCTTGCCACTCGGAAGCAGTGTGGTAGCGATTCTCGACGACGCTACAGCAATAGCAATTTTGCTATGCCTCCTGACCTCTGCAAGTATGCCAGTGGTAACAAATGTTTTTCCTGTTCCATCAGGAGCATCCAAGAAAAACATTATACCCTGGATTTGCCCAGCGCTTTCAAGGACGGTGTCATAAAGTTTTTGCTCTGAAGAGAACAAAGCGACATGGTCATTTTGTATGGTGGTCATTTCGCCCGGATCGTAATTTGTCTCAGCATTATACTCCCGATTTCCACGGTCTTGATACGGTGATGATTGGGGAGCTGGTAACCCATATTCGATCTGTGGATTGCCGCCGATAGAAATGACCACATCTTGAAGTGAACTGAGACAGGTGTTCAGCACGCGTTCATCAGTTACTTCGACTTCGTCTCCAGTAGCACGCCTCAAAGCTCGTAGAAAATCTTCAGAGAGATGATGGCGATACTTCTCCCACAAAGCTACCGGGTTCGCCACTCCACAAAACACAAAGATGACGGCAAACAGATGACGCATGCGGCTGGGACTGTCACTGACGCTAGCCTCCGCGAGGGTGTCATGAAATGAAATGATCATCATCATTGAACATAACTTTAACTTAAGTATGACTTTAACAATGACCATAACTTTAACTTAACACCGCATTTTTTTTTTAATTGTCTTCCTTAACTCTGCTCAAGATTTTGAGGGTTTTGTTGGAACTCGAATTTGTCAAAACGAACTATACGATACAACTTTTATGAAGAAAATGCACATCACCATCTATGAATTTTAAGAATAACTAAATACTTACCTCGCCAACATGATCAAATTTAAATTATTAATTTCCAAAAAATGTTAACATGTAACTTGATTTGATTTTTATGAAATCTCATAAGTGGCGCTGTTTTAAAATTGTCTTTATGCTACTAACATTTAAACTATATTTCTCTGCCCAAGTTACTTAAATGGCGTAGTTTTTATAGTGTAAAGCTAGATAATAGCATGGCTTACTCAAAAACAACATTTAAATATGCGTCGTTACATTACACGCTGTCACAGAATGTGTAAGAAAAATAAAGATTCACAGCTCCTCCCCCGTAGGTGATAGCGTGATAATATGTAGCATATATGTTGACCCGACCTCTTAGTAATATTCATGCAAAATTTGAAGTAAATCCATGCAGTACTTTTTGAGTTTATCCCGGACAGACAAACAGACAAACAGACAAAAATTCTAAAAAATATATTTTTGGCTTCGATATCGATTGTAGATCACGCCCCAAGTATTCTTTTTAAAAAATATTCAATGTACAGTTTTGACTTACCTACGATTTTATTATATGTATAGATAACTTTAATTTATAATCTATAATCTAATATATAAAATTCTCGTGTCACAGTGTTAGTTACCATACTCCTTCGAAACGGCTGGACCGATTTGTATGAAATTTTGTTTGCATATCGGGTAGGTCTGAGAATCGACTACTATCTATATTTTTTTTTTGCAAAACGACGTTTGCGGGGTCAGTTAGTAATGATATATAATTTTAACTTTAAGTGCCACTTCCATTTAATTGGTCTAAGTTAGGTATCCCATACTGTTTGCTTGTTATTATTGCACTAGCTGTGCCCGCGACTTCGTTCGCGTGTTTGTCGAGAACAAAACAACGTCGTTTAGATAAGAGTATATCACCTTTTTGATGATTTAGATAAGAGTCCTGACTTTGGTATAGTTGATTACGTTAATGCTTCTCTATATACTATGTTAGCGGTGGAATTACCCGGAGCATATACAAAAAGGTTGTTTGGGTTGCTAACACGTGATAGAGAAACATAGAGTTGGCCGTGTGAAAAACAATCAAAAGTAAGGTCTACACCCGCAACGGATAACGTCTGGCCTTGGGCTTTATTAATAGTCATAGCGTAACAGAGGCTTACAGGAAATTGCACACGTTTGAAAGTAAACGGAAAATTATTGGGGATAATGGGTATCCTGGGAATGAAAACAACATCACCGGAGCCGCAACCTGTTAAGATTTCGGCTTCGATGACATTTCGTTGGAGATTTGTTACTCTCAACCGAGTTCCATTGCATAGTTTTGGTGGGCTTAAATTTCTGAGTAGAATGATTGGTACTCCGACTTTTAAATAAATTTTGTGTGCTGGAAGACCTGGTGTATTTAGAGAGTCTAAAAACTCTACTGGATAGTGGGTGGCATCTCCTTCTTCTAAAACCGTGTTAATAGATAAATATTCCCTACTTTCTCCAGAAACATGTACCAATATTTGAGAATTTATTGCTGCTGCTTGGTCGTTGCGAGGTGCCAAAATAGCTCGTTGGCATAGCCAAGCAGCGTCATGGTTCGAGATCTCTGATGGATCTCCGTATACAGAGGAAATGAGTTCCTGCTGTGAGGCAACAGAAGAACACAGGCTTTCGACTAAAGTTACTTTACCTCCTTCTTGAGTCGGGTATGTGCCGTTACCAATTTGAAGTAGTAAATTTGAGAAAACCTGCGCGTTTGCGTCACCTCCCAAATATGCTCGCATATTAAAGCTCAAATTAGTTAATATGACACTACGCCATAAAATAGAGCTCTTTAAACAGGCACCTATTTCATCGGCCCTCGTTCCTCTGGGTATTATAGGGAGTGTCTGCCTGCAGTCTCCACAGAATAGCACCGTTAAGCCTCCCATCGGTCGGTCATTTTGTCTTATATCTCGCAACGTTCTATCTACAGCTTCCACAGCTTTACGATTTGCCATCGTACACTCGTCCCAAACGATAAGGGCGCAATCGCGTAAAACCCTTGCTTTATCACTATTGCGAGACACGTTGCAAACAGGGTTTTCTGTGCGGTCCAAGTCGATTGGTATTTTAAATGTTGTATGTGCAGTTTTTCCTCCTGGTAATAAAGTGGCAGCTATTCCTGAGGAAGCGACGGCAAGGGCAATTTTGTTTTGGCTCCTTATTTGAGCCAAGATAACTTTAGTGAGGAAAGTTTTACCTGTTCCACCAGGTGCATCTAAAAACAGCATTTCTCCTAATGAATGTTCTACACTACAGCATACTCTATCAAAGATTTGACGTTGTTCTGACGTCAAATTTGAACAGCCATTTCGCAATATTTCTGCTAACTCTTCGGGGTTGTAATTTATTTCAGATGTATACTCCCTATTAATTCGTTCCCCACCAACTGTCGGTGTCGGCAAGCCGTATTGACTGAGGGGGTTCCCTCCTATACTTGTAACTATATCTTGTATAGCCAGCAAAGCCCTATTATGGCAGCTTTCACGTACTTGTTCAGAAGTTTCACTATTTATATTTTGCTGTCTCAAAAAATCTTCTGCAAACGCGTCTTTATATTTTTGCCACAACTGCCCAGCGTCCGATAGGCCACAAAATGTCAACAAAATGGCAAATAAATGGCGCAAACGATGTGGACTATCACTGACGCATGCTTCGGCTAAAGCATCATCCCAATGCTGATCGCCATCTAATAAATGCCGTGCGCGGCAAGCAGCTTGAAATGTGGGATATTCTATATCGTCCACTTTGCGGAGCTCAGCAAAAGAAGTAGGTCCTCGCACTGTGTGAAGAAGAAGGCGTAAATAATAACACTCTGCATTATTTGGGTGCACCGTGTATACTCTTCCAATCACGTGTTCTTTAAAAATGCCGGACTCGCCTTCTACAGCAGTTCCACGTCTCCTGCGATTAAAAACACCTTGCTGCTTGTTATAAGTATAATAATGTGGCACTTCATTGTACAACAGAGACTTAGCGAAATTGTCTCTTTCGCAAAGGCGAAAGAATGCGAGCAAGGTGGTTTGTCTTGGGTTGTTCATTCTTTCTGCCACATTTTCTGGCTGAAAGTAAACTCGCTGCCCGCCTTCCAGGTGCACGTCAAGATGGATGACTGGCGGATACCTTTCATGAATAGGGAAACTCAAAATGCGCCAAACTGCCTCCGAAGAGCTTATGTATCGGCCAGATTGATACCTTGTCACTTCATCAAATTGGTTGTTATTTCTTAGTGCTATCATGGCTTGATCACTACCTTTATTAACATATTTACATATATATTTTATAGATTCGACGCTATTACAAATTTCAACATTAATGTGTGCTTGAAAAGCGTTTGACAAAACTGGAGAATACGGTACCACCCAACTATTATTTAGAATTATTTCTTGTCCACGGAATCTGACAGTAGCTGTGAAACCACCTTGTGACGGTGATCTTCGCCGGTATTGCGGATACCCATTTTCCCCAGCCATAGTTAGTTCTTTCAGTGCTCTGGGGTATTTTTTTGAGCATTGACCATCTTTCATGCACGGTGATTCCCTGTTTAAGAGGCCACATGGCCCGTGAACCATATGTGTTTTTACTATGTCATGCAAAATCGGATCTGCATTATAGTCCGGAAATTCTGCACTTATGACACTGTCTATAGCATCGGGACGAATTTTTTCTTCCAGCCACAGAAGAATGTGCGCGTGGGGTAAACCACGCTTTTGCCACTCGACGCTATACATAAAACAAAGAGTTGAACCGAAAACTTTCTCCTTTGTAAGTAGATTAATCAAGACTTTGAGTTTTAAATGAAAAATCCTAGCAATAATGTCATGTCTGTCGTATGACGCCTGTCCTGTGAGAAGTGCCTGGCAAATCTCCGTCCACTTTGGATTTGTTGTAAATGTTATAAAAAGGTCCGGCCGGCCGTATTTACGGACGTAACAAAAAGCATCTTGCGTTCGTTCGTGCATATACCGCGGACCGCCTGTGAAACTGGATGGCAAAATAACCAATCGACCCAAGTTTTCGACGTTATTATCTGATTGCATGGCGTCCCGCAAGTGCACGTATTCTTCAGCGCGTAACCGTCGCTGGTTAGTGCGAATATACACTAAACGTTCAGTTTCTATTTTTGCGTACATGTCCACAATAAATTGGCTGAACAAACCACGAAATCGTTGCAAATATACGAAACTGTTTTGCCTTATTTGTAAAAGGTAGGAATAGTATTGTTGAGCAGATATTTTTTTTTGATAATTAGTGACTCTCGTAGTAGGGTTCACTTGGTACAGCCCAAAATTGTACCCATCTTCACCATGACAATAAATTAGTGGATATTGCAGGGCGTCGTAAGCTCGGTGGGTTTCCAAAATGCGTTGAAGGCGATCGTCGCGTGTACGCAACACGATATCACGTCTCTCACACTCCTGGTCGACTAAAACAACTGCAACTTCATCTGCGACGGGTGCATTGTGTCTTCCACGGTGTTCACCCACAGGACGTCTATCGGCACTTATAACAATTTTGAAATCATTGCTGCCTTGTGGAATTGACTCCAATGCAGCTTTGAATTCACGAACGTACTGGTTAACGTGATGCAGCAATTCTTGAAGTTGACCCAAAAGCTCAGCATTGAGCTGGGGAAAATTGTGATTTCTAACATTGAGCTGTTGCGTGTAATCGGATACAAAATAAATTTGGAGAAATTTGGGTTCATTTTCTGGCAGCAAAGATCCAATAAGGTGATAAACTTGACCTTGTACTTTGAAGGTTGGCATGAACGGTCCTTCCGTTATTTGTTTTGCCCCAAAGGAAGTCATTTGGAAAGCACTGTTATATAAACGAATATTATCCAAAAAACGGTTCGACTGGGGATGATCGCCATTCAGGAGACTTTTAAGTAAGTGTGGTGGATCTTGGAAATTTGGAAGAACAATTTTTCCATTTGAGCAGCACATTCCATCTGTCTCTTTCCTCCATTTCAAAGCATGACAAAAATTACAAATTTCTCTCATGTCACCCACGAAAGTAAAGCCAGCATAATTAATTCTAGACGAATATGTGAACCCTGATTTTTCCCTATTGTCCCAAGGTAATAAAATATTTGCATCGTCATTTTCCATGGACTCATCAGCTCCGCTATTTGTTTCTCTATTCATATGGTATCGAGCTCGTTCTATTTCTAGGCGAGATTGACGTTGTTCTGCTGTTTCTGCTCGTCTTAGTTCATCTATTCTTTCCCTTTCAGATGCAAGATAACTTTCATTGTTTCTTTGTACACCTACATAGTTATGTCTAGCTATTTGTAATCGTTCTTCTCTTTGGGAGAGAGATTCAGACTCGCGCGAGAGAGCGTGTCGCTCTCGGTCAGATGACAGACGTGCTTGGCGTTCCTCGATACTCTCTTGAGAACGCAAAGTCGCGGTCCGAGTTCTTTGCGAACTTAAGCGCGACTCCCTTTCTGTGAAAGTCTCTGACTCGCGTGAGAGAGACTGGCGCTCCCGATCAGCAGACAGCCGAACTTCGCGTTCCTGGATATTCTCTTGAGAACGCAAAGTCGCGGTCCGAGTTCTTTGCGAACTTAAGCGCGACTCCCTTTCTGTGAAAGTCTCTGACTCGCGTGAGAGAGACTGGCGCTCCCGATCAGCAGACAGCCGAACTTCGCGTTCCTGGATATTCTCTTGAGAACGCAAAGTCGCGGTCCGAGTTCTTTGCGAACTTAAGCGCGACTCCCTTTCTGTGAATGTCTCTGACTCACGTGAGAGAGAGTGGCGCTCCCGATCAGCAGACAGCCGGTCTTCGCGTTCCTGGATACTCTCTTGAGACCGCAAAGTCGCGGTCCGTGTTCTTTGTGAACTTAAACGTGACTCCCTTTCGGTGAACGTTTCCGATTCACGTGAAAGAGCGATGTGCTCTCGGTTAGCAGATAACCGTGCTTCACGATCTTCTTCCGATTCCTGAGACCTACAAAGTCTCATCCTTTTCGCATTTCGGCTACGCAGCGAAAGGTTAGTTTTTTTTCTTTGAGGCATTTTCAAGGAAAATTAAAGCAATAAACAAAACTAACAACACTTATGACTGAATAGCCTACAAACTTAAAAGAACGGTGCGTCGAACAGTCTAGTGTGACAACGTATCGTCTGTTCGTGGTCGTGACTCAACGAATTGGCAACACTAACTTACTGTATAACGATTGGCACTATTGGATTCAAACTACGAAGTAAATCAAATACAATCTTTACTTCGTACTTCAAACCAATGACCAAAGTTGACCAAACGAAACCAATAAGATAAGCAAATACTTTTTTTTCGACCAATTTAGAAAATCGATAAACCAAGCAACCAAAGAACTTTTACGACACACGCAAGAACTTTTAAGACACCTAACGAAACCCAATTTGCCTAGTAAACACGGTGGACGTCATCCTCGCGCGGAAAATCTTAACACCGCGATTCAGAAAATGACGTCATTTGCACAACGCCATCTATCGGATTTAGATTTCAACTATCAACATTAGTTCTATTTTTAGTCTTAAGATGTCGTTGCAAGTACTATACTTAATTGCGTAACGTAATATTTTACTTCTTGAACTCACTAAATTAATCATATCTTTTGATAGAGTGAACCGATTTCGATGAAACAAAAACTAAGTTAAACCTCAAGTTGCGTATAATTTTTGTATATAAACATTGTCAGCATTGAATTCGTAGATTTTACGTGATGTGCGCACAAACAAACAGACAAACAGACAAACAGACAAACAGACAAAAATTTCAAAAATGATGGAAATGGGTTCTGTTACTTATCTTTTCACACGCTGGCTATTTTTTGTTTCAATTTCTTCAATGTACAAAAATGACTTTTCTACAGATTTATTATATGTATAGATGATGTGGTCTCCTATAACTGAGGGATTACTTAGATTTTTGTTCTGGTCCATTATAATATAGCATGTAAGGGGTATTCTTTGTTGGAGATCATAATAAAATAAAATAAAACAAATTCTCCTCTCGTATCCGCACGAAGTATTTAATGAAAATTCTAGAACATTACCCAGACTTCAAGAAGGTGGCAGCAGAATTAACTGAGCAAGACCTTATTTGTGTAACACACTTTCGATCACAATCTCATTTTTAAGAATATTGCTAATCCATTGCTTCACATGTTCGAAAAAAATTTCTACTCAGCAACGTGAATAACGAAATGAATGTTGTTGAACTATCAACATGAAAGCAATTGCTACAATTAGTGTGGTACGTGTGTACATATCTACACAACTGCTAGATATTACGCGTCACATACGAATGCTATTTTAATACTGCCAATTAGGTACATTAATTACACGTTCTTAAAATTTAGAAGTGCACAAAATTTTATGCAAAAATCCATGCAGCATTAAACGCGCCGACCTTTACAAAACTAACAACAACAAAAACAGACAGTATCTTATCTCGACAATAAAAACAAAATTCCGCTGCGAGTCTCTCGCTGAATGCAAATCGAGTATCCAGCGTTAGAACCCGGCTTTATATATAAACTTATTGCATATTTTTGCATATACGCTACAATGTATTAAATTATATTAAAGTCCTTTGAAGAAAATGGGTCAGGGAAGCAAATTTGATGCTAAAACGAGGCTTGAGAAGATCGCAGCGCGGCAGAGATATTCGGTTGAGGATTAGTTATGATAGTGCTACAAAGAGGTTTATACTTAGTTCTGGTTAAATCTACGGTCTATATTTTAAAACATTATGAACACAGTACCATGCCTGTATTTCTCTAGTGTGTATATGTCACGCCTAATGGCCGAAGTGCGGCTACACCTAGTTTTAGCCGGCTGAAGTGTGGCTACACTTAGTTTTAGCCGGGCACAACTAGGTGCAGCCGGCCACATGCGGTTCGTGTGTACTTCGGGTGACATCGGTTGCATGATTGCGGTCAGTCGATAGGCGACCCGATCAAAGGGTACCCCGAGGTTAGGTTTGGTTAGGTTACTTTAAGCCCTTTACACAGAAATAGCTCCATCGACGTAGGATGCACCTATTTATACCCGGCTAAAACTAGGTGTAGCCGCACTTCGGGAATTAGCCGTAACATATCACACGATCGACACGCGTTAACGACTGACGCAACTGCCATGCTATTCTCTAAGGATACAGCCTTGCGGGCAGCGCTGTCGCAGCGCTGTCGCGGTGGGTTTGACAGTTGTGACAGCGCTGTCCGCAAGGCTGTATCCTTAGAGAATAGCTCCCCAGATCAGACAGCTGTGCTGCTGGGGAGTTTGCTGCGCCACTTCTTTTTCCCAGCGAAAGCACTAGAAAGTGGTGATCGGCGGGCGTTTTGGGGTAATATCTTATGTAATTTTGACGTTCGAAAAGTGCTAATTCTCAGCTTAATTTGAATAAAAGACTCATCATTTTTTTTTTAATAGCAGCCGTATACGCCTGGCGACCGCATCCGTGGACCCGTCGGCGGTTGTATGCAATGCGTTGGTCAAATACAGGAGCGACATATTATCGATGGCTGCAGTTGCCTCTGTAGTGACGCGTGTCAAACGTCTGCTCAGAAAAAAAAATAACAAAATTTAATTCATAAAAACAGAAATTCAATTGTGTCTCATTAGCCACAGTTGAGATAATTGAGAGGAACAAAATAGGTCCCACGCACCAAATAGGGCACGGGCCTAGTACCACTGTTTTTTTTTTTTTGAGGATGGGAAATCATCAAATGACCCGCTCTGGATGGAGCAGAAGGGATTTTCAAACTCTTACTGAATAAAACCCACCCGTGTTCCTTCTTTAGCCCTTTATGTTCCAGGGTAGCGGTAACCTCTTTCGGACAATCCGCTGCCTCGGCAGGCTTCGGCCCTTACCTTAATGTTGACATCTCTTTGAGGCGCACGTGGAACACGTACGCGCCGTCCGGCACGGGCCTGGTCCTGATCGGATAGTGAGTTACCCATCACTCTCCGCCTGCAGGCCCGCGCCTACGGTGGCCGGGAGTCGTCACGCGGCTCTCGACGCCCGGAGCGTACTGCCACAGGCTGGGCATATAATTACGCGAACTTTAGGGTTCCTACTAAAAAAAATCTGCCGGAAACGGTCAAACTTGTTGTGGTGGTCACGGCTGAACTCCAAGTTCAGCCGTGACCACCACAACAAAATGGCAATCGCCAAAAAAAGCTTCCTTTTCTACACATGGTCCGAAAAAGGTACGTTAAGCACGCAGCTTAAATTAATGAGAAAACGACACTTAAGTTTTGGCACCAAAGGCATATAACATGCTCCTAAAAATTAATTATCAGACCTCATATTTACATCTTGAAAGCAAGTGCAGACCCTCTTCACGATATATTTAAATTTCAAACGCAATCAAGGACAATATAAAAGAGCTGGATCACAAACGACACTTAATTACTTTCAACAAGGTTCCTGCTTTAAGTGCGTAATTGTGTTTAATATTGTACCCGTCGTTGGTCACAGAATAGATCAGTACAGAAGGTTAGCTTCCAAACAGGGTGTATGGGACATCGACTTGCAAACGGTTACAGCAGTAAATGGTTCCATAGCCCAACCGTTGAAATTTTTCGTCAATTATTACCAAAGCACGTTATTTCTGGTGTTAGATATTAATGATGTTAGGAATAAAAGTCTTGTTCAGAAATAAGTCAGTTTTGTGTGCTAAAGGGAACCTTAAATTATGCAGGCTGATAGAAAAAATATTCTGGTTGCATTCTATTATTCAAGGGAATTGAGATATATTTTAAAATTTTGTATGCTGCGATTTTTTTCAGAAAATGGATAAATGATTTTATTTCTGTAAGTAGATTTGTACAAAGACTTCTACACGTCAATCATGTTTTTAAAACTAGATGAGAAGAAAGGCTGAAAAAAACTGAGGTCACAGACTCTTTTAAAGTCCAGATATAATCTTGGTCAGATCATGTGAAGACCATGTAGATTCTGAAATGGTATTTTGAGAAATATCATAATAGTTATGTGATAGGCGCATTAAAGTGAGCACGTCCTTTAAAAATAAATAGCGTAAATCGCTTCTTATATTTCTTATGTACCTAGCGCCTACCCTATATATATTATGGCGCGCGCTTACATCAAATGAACCATTTCATGGTTGGATCCGCTGCAGCCAGTGAAAACGCACACAAACATAGACACGTGTATGCGTACAGCAAGTGCAAGCGCACTTGCGAACCCAGCGCAGGGCACGCCACGACAGTGGCGATAAGACCCCTCTTTGAAGAGTGGCTAGAGAGGCGCCACGGCGCCCTCACCTACCGCCTGACGCAGGTCCTCACCGGACACGGGTGTTTCGGGAGGTTCCTGCACACCATCGGGCGGGAGGAAACGCCCAGGTGTCACCACTGCGAGGATCGCCCAGAGGTGACGGTGGAGCATACGGTGGATGTCTGCCCCACTTGGGCGGAGCACCGCCGTGTTCTCGCAAAGGCGATCGGCAGCGGCGGCGACCTCTCGCGCCCGGCCCTGCGGCCACCGTAGGCGCGGGCCTGCGGGCGGAGAGTAATGGGTAACCCTCCATCCGATCAGGACCAGGCCCGTGCCGGATGGCGCGTACGTGTTCCACGCGCGCCTCAAAGAGGAAAGGAAAACCCCCCCAGTTCCAGTTCAGTTCCTCAGTAAGGAAGGGGCCCGAAAGGGCTGAAGCCTGCCGGGGCAGCGGGATTGTCCGAAAGGGTTACCGCTACCCCGGAACACAAAGGGCTAAGTAAGGAACACGGGTAGGTATTAGTCAGTAAGAGTCTGACACTCCCTTCTGCTGCACCCAGAGCGGGAGGGGTCATAGATCGCCTTACGTACACGTCTGTGTTCATGCGGAGCAAGTCTTCTGTACATACCAAATTATAGTTTGTGCTCTAACTTTCAAAAGGAGTCTAAGACGTTTTCAGCATAATCGTGATCGTTCTAAGAATAATGTCTGCCATTCAAATAATCATCACTAGGAGGTCTTCAGTTAAGAGAAAGTTATATGAAGATTCCGCGAATTTCATAACTAATACCAACTTCTCTAAGTCATAATATCTGCTTTTCGAAGTATCTGATTTCTAGGACAATTAGTAACAAAGATTTTATAGGTTAGGTTTTAGGACAAAGGAAGTGTAATTTTTATCAGAAAGAAAAGAAAAAGAAAGAAAATACGTTTTTTTGCGGCGAACATGACGCAAAAAGAACAAACAGCCGGCGTTGACGTAATGACGTCGTCCGGTGCAGCAAACACTTAATAGGACACTGTACCGGCACAGCGTACTTAAAGAAAAATGATTTAATTGATAGATTTTTTTTTATTGATTTTTTTATTTTTTTATCAGTATTTACAAGTAAACCTATAAATCCACCAACCCGCGTGGTGGATTATGGCCCACTTCGTCTCACAGAGAGGAGGCCCTGTCTCAGCAATGGGAACGTGATTATTAATGGCTGATTATGCTGATGCTATAAATATAAGTTTTAAATCACCAACCCGTCTTGAACAAGCGTAGTGGTCAATGATTGTACCTTCTCTGTATGAGAAGCCTTTGCCCTGAAATGGGTCAGTATTAAGGCTAGTATTATTTTTTATCGTTAAGGAGCTAAGGAGCTGCTGCCTAAAAGGGACACCTAAGTTGTTTTGAAAAAAGAGGGGCGAGGGGGTTGTGGCTAAGTATATATAGGTATGTCGCAGGTTTTTCATAAAATTAGGTTTTTGACCAAAAAACTAGGTTTTTGATCAAAAACCGGAAGATGACACATTTTAAACTCAATTTCATCATAAACCTGTAACAATCCAGATGTTTGATCAAATCACGGGTTTGCTTTGTTTTATGACAAATAAATCAATTTAAATGAAATAAATAAAACAATCCATCACCATTTGCAACTTAGTGGTAAGAAAACAATTATTTATTTAACAAAATTTTACATCCATGATCCAATCAATATTCTCCTTCTTCAATCCAATTATGAGATGAAAAGCAAACCCGTGATTTTGACAAGAACTTTATCATAAACCTAAACTAGTTCAAATTTTTGATCAAAAATCTGGATTGTTACAGGTTTATGATGAAATTGAGTTTAAAATGTGTCATCTCCAGGTTTTTCATCAAGAACCTAGGTTTTTGATAAAAAACCTAATTTTATGAAAAACCTGCGACATATATACAGCCGCACGGGTCGATCGATCAGGTTAAGCTACGCTTGCCGCGGTTGTTCCGTGGTCCATCGTTACATACCAAGACCCCTCCGTGCCTCGAAAAGCACATTAAACCGTTGGTCCCGGCTGTTATTCGCAGATCTTTGACAGTCGTTGCGGGTCGTCAGAAGACCGAAAGTCTGACAACCAGTCTTACCAAGGGGTATCGTATTACACAGTAACTGGGTTGTGGAGGTCAGTTATGCAGTCGCTCCATGTAAAATACTGGGATTCAGTTGCTTCCGGTTAGACTGGTAGCCAACCCCAACATAGTTGGGAAGAGGCTAGACAAATTGATTTATGTTGTTTGAAAAAAAAATATAACGAGAAAAAAAAGTAAAACGCCAAACGGATATATCCTTTTTATAAGTAAAAATCTATTTGCAAGCTAATTTCCTGGAAGGTTTCCATTCTAAGGCAGACAGAGATTTGTCTGATTCCAAGAATTAGAAGAGGGTTCTGTGATATTCCTAAAAATGTAAGGACTGTGTTAATACTCCTATTTTTCTAAGACGCCCGTCTACCGTCTATAATTCTAAAAAGACTTATTCCGTCCAGTTTAGTAGCTACTAACTTTAAGTATAGGTATTACTGAGAGTAGCCAGTCTTTTATATTGTCTCTTTTAGAAGATAGCTTATAAGATAGAAAGTTAACGGAAACTTTTTAATTTTATTTGATCAGGTTTTATGATCGATATAATTAGATAAAATTTTAATGATTTTCGTTGGTGAGCAAAAGAAGAAAGTGATGCCTTTAGAAACGCTGGACCGATTTGCCTTTTTTATTTTAAAATTTCTGCAATAGTCCGTATTCGATTTTTATAGTCGCCGGCACGTAACTTGGCAAGGTTTTGGCGTAGTGCGAGTAAGTTAGCTTATGGACACTTAGTGCTACAAGAAAATGGTCACTTTTATTGTTTGTCATTATACTATGGTAATTGCCTTAAATTATTTTTAAATATGTCTGTTTACAAGAAAGTTAAAGAAAGGAAAAACGCAGCTAACGACTCTTGCCAAGTTACGTGCCGGCAACTATAGGAAAAGAAAAATTCGAAAAGTTGCTCGTGAAATTGGTAAATTAGGAAAAAAACTAAAAGTGAATTTTTTCTATGGGATTTTTATAAAAACTATTTGGAGAGAACAACGTTGGTCAGGTCAGCTAGTACTTCTATAAAATCACAAGGATCCAGCACGCGTGACCAGAATACCAGACGATAAAAAAAAAATACATTGAAATATTGATTTATTAATTCGTATACAACCAAATTGGCGTATACCTAATACAATACGGCCCTTAACTATACATTAGGAGTTCCATTTGTATGCAAATGATTGTATAATATGGTATAATTATACTAGCATGCATTTTCAATGCCTTTTAAACCAGAATACGGCATTTCCACTTAACAGTAGAAATAGATATCGAGTTTCTGAAGTAAGAAATAAATCCCACTACCCCATCCAAGCTTACTTAGTTAGTAATATTACATTCTGTATATAAAGCTTGGGTCTAACATAGGATACACAATTTGCATACCTTACTAAACAAGATTAATGCCACTATTTCCCGCTGTTCTCGGCATAATATTCTGACCATTCTAGTCAGAATATTATGACCGTGTCCATACATTTTATTCTCTGTGTTAAGTGATCTCGTGTCGACACGAATTGCATGAGAATTGCTCGTTGTGGTAAAAGATTAAGACAGCAAGGTTGGTAGCGGGGACGACTTGGTTCGCCGGACGAACTTAAGTATCGGTACTTGACTAGAATCTTTCACTGCACTCTGATGCAGTTTTTGAGCTAAAATTCTGGGCATATGCAAGAATAATGGCCGTTTGGCAATATTGTGTATTTATTTTTGATAAGCTTCTGCCCGCGACTTCGTTAACTTGAAACATAATAATTATATACAGGGTTATACTTTTCAATAACCAGCCAAATATAAAGATGTGGTACAGACCATCAAACTAAACAACTTTCTCTATGGGACCAATATCGTAATCGCGAAAAATTTATCGACTGTCCCATAAAAAACTTCAATATCTACTCGACCTAAACGTATGGGACGGCTGAATTTTTATTCGCGATTACGATGTTGGTCCCATGGAGAAAGTTGTTTAGTTTGATGGTCTGTACCACATCCTTAAATTTGGCTGGTCATTGGAAAGGAACCCTGTATATCCTATGACACTCAGAAATACTATAGCTTCCCATTAGTGAAATAATTTTCGGAATCGGATCAGTAGTTCTGAAGACTACCCCTACAAACAAACTTACCTCACTTGAACCACAAATCACAAAAATATGTATTTAGCGCTAAACGAATTTAAACATCGTTCTATTTTTGTCAATCGTTTAAAGATGACAGAAACAAAATGATGTTTTACATAGGTGCGTTTAGCATTAAATGCATTAGTGATTGTGGCTTATAATACACACATCAAAAGTGTCTAGGGATCAAGCATTTTTATGCGGATTTCTTGAGATTGAGATGTGGCTTTGTAATAAATTTATGATTTTATAAATTTATATGGATCCTTTTTGGTGCATTTCATAATTTGAATCAGGAACTGTGAATCAAATTCGAGTAAAAGATGAAAATCAGCTGTCAATATTTTCCCTATAAAAACATACAACGCATTGAAGACATTATTAGTGCTACTGTTTCCCTACTACTGATTAAAACCAACGTTATTATGGAGCGGCGACGTCATTTAAGCAGGGAAGAAATGCTCAGAGCCGTGGGAATGATAGAAGCTGGTTCCCGGCAACGTACTGTGGCTTTAGCTCTGAATACAAGTCAGAGTGTTATCAGTCGACTTTGGACACGTTACCGAAGCACTGGTACCGTGGCTGAGCGCCATGGAGGACGGTATCGCTGCACCACACGGAGACAAGACCGATACATTCAAATCTTAACTCGAAGAGCTCCAACAATAACCGCCATGATGTTAGCCGTGAGGCTTCATTACTCTTCAGGGAACTTAATTAGCGACCAAACAGTCAGAAACCGCTTGCATGAAGTGAACCTTCATTCCCGAAGACCGCTACGGGTACCACCTATAGCAATGCACAATCGTAGGATTCGATATCAATGGGCTCTTGAACACAGAAATTGGGCAGAAGAACAATGGCGTTTCGTGTGCTTTTCTGATGAGTCTCGTTTTGGTATGAGACCGGATACAAGACGTATACGACACTGGAGAACCCCTGGACGCCAACAGCGATTAAAATCCTGCCAGGAAGTCCATCCTTATAGTGGTGGAACCATCATGGTATGGGCGGGTATTTGGATCGGCGGAAGAACTGAGTTGATTTGGATCAGAGGCAACCTCAACGCTCAAATTTATGCTGAGACGATTGTATCAGACGTCATCGTTCCTCTACAAGTGCAAATCGGTCCCTTATTTCAGTTAATGCATGATAATGCACGACCGCACACCGCAAGAGTTGTAAGACAGACTCTCGCCGCAGCTAACATCAATGTCCTGCCCTGGCCTGCTCAGTCGCCAGACTTGAACCCGATTGAGCATGCATGGGATATGCTACAGAGAAGAGCTCTGCCGAATATGGAGGGTATCCAGTCGCAAGAAGACCTTTTTTTGTTGTTGCAACGAACATGGGCGGCCATTCCACAGCGTGATTTGGATGAACTCATTTTGAGTATGCCAAACCGATGTTCTTGTGTTGTTAGTGTTCGCGGTAGAAACACGGATTATTAATTGTTTAAGTTACCCAATAAAATTTTAGAGAAAACTGTTATTTCAGTCTTTTTTTCGAACTTTTGTGTTAGTGGTTCAAATGTCAAAAATCCCTTTATTAGGAAAATGGCAAATTTCTTTATTAATGCAAAGGTGACTTGGTTTATCGTTACTGTGACAAACGAAAACACTTTATTTGATGAATCCTTAAAGAAAATTTTAATTAATATCAATCAGGAGAAAAGTTATTGCAAAAATATATGTTGATCCCTAGACACTTTTGATGTGTGTATTATTATCTTCATGTACTTGTCTATGGCTAGTGATATTCCATCTAGCATTGACTCCCTTTTCTTTCCCGCGCTAAAAGCTAGTGTCCGTTGAGATTGGCTGCCGTGGCGGAAATACGGTCTGGAGGACTAATTCGTATCATTTCTCACACAATTCATCCAATTTTTCTTTGGCCTTACTCTCCCACGTCATATATTGTGCAAGTTCAAGTGTGCTTAACTACAGCCATTAGCTGAAATCAATTAGTTAGATACAATGTTGGCGCGGGCCTGCGGGCGGGCGCGGGCCTGCGGGCGGAGAGTAATGGGTAACTCTCCGTCCGATCAGGACCAGGACCGTGCCGGACGGCGCGTACGTGTTCCACGCGCGCCTCAAAGAGATGTCAGCATAAAGGAAGGGGCCCGTAAGGGCCGAAGCCTGCCGGGGCAGCGGGATTGTCCGAAAGGGTTACCGCTACCCCGGAACACAAAGGGCTAAGGAAGGAACACGGGTGGGTTTTAGTCAGTAAGAGTCTGACACTCGCTTCTGCTCCACCCAGAGCGGGAGGGGTCATTTGATGATTTCCCATCCACAAAAAAAAAAAAAAAGATACAATGTTGAATATCCGTGTTAGAAGAGCACATTTGCACAAAAACTTTCGGTACAACACAAAATTCATTAGCCAAAAATTGAAAAAAGAAATCACAAACACCCATCAAATACATGTCATTTGACTGTGTCACCTTATCACACGAAAGGCAACGGTACAAGCAATTTGAGCACATAATTATTTTACGCGACACCGCTGGCGCTAAAAAGCCACCACAATCGACGTTCACGGCCGGCGAACTCTTTACGTCGCGTCGGGTCTTAACGAGTCCCCGCGAGAATTATTCCTTTCCTTTTAATATATCTTTTGGCTTCATAGGGTAGTGCCAGACTGATGATGAACCGCAGCGGTTATTAAGAAGGAAAAGTAATAAATAATAAAGTTTATTTGGCAAAATTAATAAGTGAAATGTTTTAACAGCAACAGCGTGTGCCAAAAAGGTCATATGTGTGTGGTAGTGTTATATTAATTATTTATCCTTGTCTTTCCAATATTTTTATGATAATATTAGCCAGATATAACAAAGTCAAAGAACAGTGGTGGATCAGTGGTAACAGCCGCAACTTACGAATTGAAAATTTATCATGCAGGCATGTCCAAAAACCAAAAATTAGAAGACATGTGACATTTACCAAACCGCACTGGGCCCGTGTGGTGGATTACGGCCTTTCACAGAGAGGCCTGTGTCCCAGCAGTAGGAACATTATAAGCTGATTATGCTCCGTAGTCACTCATAGTAATAAGGAAAATCCACTTAAAACTACAATAATCTTATAACATAAAGGACTACATAAAAACGCGACTGAATTTTAAATATCAGACAATCTGGTCAGGTACATATCGATTGCCGATAACCGTAGTAGGAGCATGGCAATTTAGAAGCGGAGTCATTATGGTTAAAGATAGGATCCCTTGTATTAGATAGTAGTAACTATGTCTGATCGAAATTGTTCGGGAATTACTCGGGAATTGCTACGTCGAGTGTCTTGTTTGAATCTAGGGAACAAGCACGGTGAGAGGTTGAATGTTAATGTGGAAATTAGGGAGAAAAGGTAGTGTTTTGTATAAGGAGTTAAACAAGACAACATTGAGAGAGTTTGTTGCGCCACTTCTTCTTCCCCACTAAGGCATTAGGAAGTGGGGAAGGGCGGACATTTTGGACGACAGTTTTATGAAATTTCGACGTTCAAAAAGTGTTAATTCTGAGCCTACTTTGAATAAATGACTCGTTAAATATAGCTTAGATAAAGTGAGATTGCGTACTTGCTAGTTAAATAAGGTTAAAAAATAACAAAGATCAAGTTAGCGGAAAGGTTTTACTAAACACTTTGGTCATATAGTTTGGTGATTAAAGAGATTTATTTGACTTAGAAGAATTCAGCGTTTCGTGGTCCACTTGGGAGTCCCTGAACCGTCTCCGGACACAAGTGGGGGGTGTAACTCCAACCTGGTGAAGCCTCCTTGACGGCAGTATGGTATGGATATGGAGATGTGTCGCAAGCTATGCTCCACCTCCTATCCTGCTCTCTGTGTCCTGAAACATGCAGTCAGAATAGCCTCTGAGCTGCCACCTACGACGCCGTGGAAGTGGCGAAGTTTTGGGCCAACAAGATCTGAAATTCAGTCGTACCAGCGCCACGAAAAAGAAACCAGAGGGGCAATTCTCGGGGCAGCGGGATTGTCCGAAGGGGTTACCGCTACCACGGATCATAAAGGGCTAAGGAAGGAACACGAGTGGGTTTTAGTCAGTAAGAGTCTGACACTCCCTTCTACTCCACCCAGAGCGGGAGGGGTCATTTAATGATTTCCCATCCACAAAAAAAAGGGGCAATTCTCGTGATTTTTTGTGAACGTTCACAGTCTGATCTCAGTCTCAAACTGTCAAAAATACCTCTGATTTCCTACATTTTGACAAGTTTTTGACATTTGTTTATCGCCGAGATGAGACTGCGACTAGGTTTTGAACGTTTTAAATTACGAGAATTGGCCTTCGTGTTTTTCTTGTAGAAATTTTCTAAGCTTGCAAAATCTTTTGTTTTTCTGTCGAGCCCTTCCTTATCAAGATAAGATACTACTATTAGACTTCAAGTAGCTTTAGCATTCCTCTTCTATTTTTCACAAAAAAAAACTATACTTCCATAAAACGCATATAAAGTTCGTGTGAAATATCTTTTATACCGTCCCGAGTCTTATCAACATTTTCTTCTCTGGATGAATAAAGACAATGGTTGGATTTCATGAATAATTACATTTAGAGATTTGTTGTAGTCTCTGGATGACTGCATGTTAATTATTAATGTACGTTTTGTTTATAATTAATTTGAGGTACATTGTGTAAGGCACTTGAGTGTTTAAAAAAATTGATTCAGTTTTCATCCTAGAACATCTTATAGACTTTCTGACAGAAACATGTTGGGACACAATCATGTTTTTTTATTGGTGAAAATAATGTAAATTTTTGGTTAAATATTTAGATATCGCAATTTGACAACTTTCATAAAGAATATTATGCCAAAACTCCATATTTATTATTTTGAAAAAAGTTTTCTGACGATATAAAAAGCAACCCATAAATGCGTTGATTAATGAGTTGAGTAGAATCTCCTTCATACATTAATACTAGCTGTTGCCCGCGAATTCGTCTGCAATCCAGGATAAAAAGTTTTTATGTCCTTTTCCAGGTCATGGTCTACCTATGTGCCAAATTTCATTTAAATCTGTTCAGCCGTTTTAGAGTGAAATCGTAACAAACAAATATACACACATACAAATATACAAATATTTTCTCTTTATAATATTAGTTTAGTTAAAGGACTAGAACCGCCGGGAGGGGACGCGCTAGAGAGACTTAGTGAGCTTATCAGTGATGACTTTTAGAAAGGGCAGGTGCGTAGAACTAGAAAGAAGGAGAAGGAGAAGGTAGAAGGAGGCTGCGGAAAGGGAGAGAGAGATCTCGTCCTCTCTCCACCCGGCCCGCAGCAGGCGCACCGAGAGTCGGCGACGGCGACGCCCACCTTCAAAATGATTCAATTTGTGATTTATAGTGTATTGTGCAATTAGGGTGCCGTTGATATTCAGACGTTTATATCAAAATTGACTATAGTATACCAAACAGCCACAAAATCCACAAAACTAAAATAGTAACTCATTTAAATATTTTAATCCATCACACCTCGAGTGCCGGGATATCTGGATAACAAAATTAAATACAGTTTAAACAGTATCCAACTAAGTGAAACAAATCCTTGAGCAACACTAGTATAATGAATCGCTCCTTTATTTAAAGCAGTATTTCTAATTAGATTATTTTATACTGTGCCAATGTTGGTTCAAATGTTTAAGAATTTAATATTATGGGAATTAGTTTCATTTGTTTCGTCATTAGTACCAGCTTTTGAATATATGCCCTTATTTTCGGCATAACTGGAGCCTACAGAATATATGGAAACATTTTATAATGAATCGTTCCTTTATTAAAAGCAGTATTTCTAATTAGATTAGTCTATACTGAGCCAATGTTGGTTTAAATGTTTGACTGAGAATTCAATATTTTGGTAAACGTATTCTTAAGTTTCGTCATTTATTATCAGCTTTTGAATATGTGCTTTATTTTCGGCAGAACTCTCTTGCAGAATATACTCATTACTTTTTTTTAAGAGGTCATTCTGCAAGTACTTACACAGCGTCGCAACAGATTTCAAATATTTCGCAGTTTTTTTTTATCAATATGACTAAATTAAATTATGAAATGTCAAGAAAAAAATGTGCCTAGCCTTTTCCCAACTACATTGGAATCGGCTTCAGTGTATACGTATGCAGCTTAATACCAGTATTTGACATGGAGCGACTGCCTTTCTGACCTCCACAACCCAGTTACTGGGTATCTGACTGTCGAACTTTCGAGATACTGACGACACGTAACGAGTCAAAAGATCTACGAATGACAATCAGGATCACAACGGCTTAACGCACGGAGAGGTCTTGGTATGTGATGTCGGTCACCCGTCCACGGACCAACCGCGGCAAGCGTAGCTTAGCCTGATCGATCGACGCATGCGGCTGTTAGTACTTACCCACAAGCGCCTCCTATTATCATTATTATGAATATTTTGCCCTTATTTTCAGTATTACTTGAGCCTACAGAATATATGCATTTCAATATTTTTAAGAGGGTCATTCTGCAAGTACACAAAGCCGTTAAAACAGCTGTCAAATATTTCGCTGTTATTTAACAATATGACTAAGTTATAATAATATGAATAATCTCAATGGGGTATTATAAATTGCATATCAAATAAATAATCGCCTATCAATACATACTCATCATTTATATTCTTTTTTACATCAAATAACTTACTTCACTATAAATAAACTAAATGTTTAACAAAACTCAAACTGCAGATAATTCGAAAATAAACATCAATATGACATTACTTTTTTCCTCATAATGCAATACAGTTACATTTATTTTTGTACAAAAATACTACATACATAGCATAAATACTGACTGCACAGCAAATTTTCCATATTTTATTTCCAATTTCAATTTAATTCGCATAATACTAAACGACGTCAGGGGCACCCCGAGGTTCGGTTTGGTTAGGTTCCTTTAAACCCTGCAGACAGAAATAGGAGCCCCGCGCAGCGGGGCTCCGTCGACCTGACGTAAAAATCGCTGTACGCTGTGAAAATAAATTGTAGTGTGTTTAGTGATATTTTGAATTGAATATTTTGCTGTGCAATCAGTAATTTTGATGGGAATTCGGAATCTTATTGCATAGAAAAAGGATATTTTTTGATTTGCGTTTAAATACTACCCTATCTCAATATCGTATTTGGAGTGTACTTAAGTAAAAAAAATTGCCTGACCTATTCCCAAATATGTTGGGATTGGCTTCCAGTGTATCCGGATGCAGCTGAATACCAGTACCAATTTGAGATGGAGCAACATGAAGCATTGGTCCCAGCTATCATTCTTGGATCTTTGACAGTCGTTACGGTTTATAAGAAGCCCGAAAGTCTGACAACCAGTCTTGCCAAGGGGTATCGTGTTAACCAGTAACTGGGTTCTGGAGGTCAGATAGATAGTCACTCCATGTAAAATACTGGTATTCAGCTGCATCCGGTTAGACTGGAAGCAGACCCCAAGTACTCAACATAGTTGGGAAAAGGCTAGGCAGATGATGACACAAGAGGTCTTCGTTTTTCTTCAACACTTCTGAATATATTACAATTTATATAAAACATCCAATATGTGGGTACCGTCCTTACGACAATTATCGTCAATCACAAGCTCCTTAATTAAATAGATTAATTTAATTACTCGGATCTGAGATTACGGCGCTCCTTCGTCATTCGTCCTTCGTGTTTCGTCCTTCGTCATTCGTCCTTCAGATATCATCTTGTTCTTTCCTCAATTTTTTGGAAAATTAATTACGAGTGTAGTGTTGTGACGGATTACTTAACGTTATTTAGATTTATTGCTTGTATTTTATTAACCGCCTTTAAAAAAGAAGGTTCTGTATTCGACCCGTATGAATGTATGTATGTGTGTGTGTCCGTGAGTTTCTCAAAAACTCAGGAACCAATTTTGATCATTATTTCATTTATTTATTTATTTAAACTTTTCGCACAAAAAGGTACAAAGGCGAACTTAATGCCTTAGGCATTCTCTATTGGTCAACCAAGGGTGGTGAAGAGATTAGATGGCAGGTGCTTCGGTTAAGAGGAACAATGAAGAAAAAAAAACCTGTTAAAACTAGGTACACAAATACATAAATAGGTTATATACACATACATACTACAATATATATAAATATATTAATGTGATCTGCATACTTTCTATGTACTGCATCTTTTTATGTACTGCATCTCCGGCATTTCTATGCGAATTTTGATGGTTCTTCTAGTCGGTGTCTTCAGATCTTCAGTGCACTATTGTTAATTGAATTGTGTGGGGTAGGTACAACTAAAAAGTGAAAAATAAAAAAAAAAACAACCGATTTAATAAAAACACTAGGTACAAAGAGATAAATATAACTTTAATTTCGAAGGTCGGTGTCAAAAAACGAAAATGGGGAACCAAGTACACCGAGTTCCGAAATTAAAGCTGTTTATCACTTTGTATTGTTTTTTTAAATCGGCTTTTTTTTTGTAAAAAGTTTTTTATTAAACTTGAAATATTATGATGCATTTGGTAGTAGAATAATACATACCTACTTGATTTCAGAGGATAGAGGATAGTAATTTAAAGTTGAATGGATTAATAGGAATACAATGAATTACTGTTAATTTATTAGAAAGCTCTAGAAGAACATACAATTGACCTTATTGAAGAAGATCGCCAACGTTGTTGTGCAGAAAATTTACGTTTGTACTAATCGCAATTGGCGTGCGCGTATGACCGGAGGGGCAATTCTCGTAATTTTAAGAACGTTCACAGTCTGATATCAGTCTCAATCTGTCAAAAATACCTATAATTTCCCTACATTTTTGATAAGTTTTTGACATTGGTTGTCGCTGAGATGAGATTGCGGCTAGATTTTGAACATTTTTAATTACAGGAATTGGCCTTCTGAAGTATGAAAGTAAACGAAGCAAAAGAAGTATGTAAGGTTCGTTGCAAGTGGCGTTCTATTGCTGTTGCCTGAACAACAAATGTGAAAAAAGTTTAAGACTATGCCGACCGCACAGTGGCGCCCTCATCCTTTGTTTGGTTCATACAATTTAGAATGAAAATGCAGAAAATAAGCACGTTAAGTTGTGCTTCACAAGATTATCCTACTAATATTATAAATGCGAAAGTTTGTGAGTATGGATGGATGGATGTTTGTTACTCTTTCACGCAAAAACTACTGAACGGATTTTGATGAAACTTTACAGTAATATAGCTTATAGATCAGAATAACACATAGGATACTTTTTATCACGATATTCCCACGGGATCGAAACTTATGCGGATGGAACCGCGGGGCGCAGCTAGTACGTTAATATTATTAGAAACGGTAGTTTTACATTGTTTAATTTTATTATAATCCTTAAAACGGAATATAGTGGCCACTGTTATCCGTTTTAAGGATTATAATAAAACTAAACAGTATAAAACTACCATTTCTAATAATAATAGCGTATCTTGTGAAGCACAACTTAGCGTGCTTATTTTCTGCATTTTCATTCTAAATTGTATGAAATAACCAAACAAACGATGAGGACGCCACTGTGCGGTCGGCATAGTCTTAAGTAGTGAATGTGTAGAAAGAATGTCAATTTGTTAAATGGAAATAACTTAACAAAAGAATAACAATAAAATGTAGCCCGTAACACTTTCATAAACCGACCTTCCCAAACGTTTTATTACTTCTTCAAACATCGCACGAAATTACGACGCGTTGTCAGTAAAATTGTATAGCGTCTGAATTGCCTCTAAACATGGCAGGTACGTACAGGTATTTGGCAGATTGCCAGTCTATTGGACGCCTAACATTATTACGAGGGAACGGCAAATTGGTTTCAAAACACTGCTCGCGTTTAAAGACAAACAATTTGTACATACTTGTAAATTTTGCTCTGCTGATTTAAAATTTGTTGGGTCATGGTAGCTTATAGGCTTAAAAATTGCTTGTGGGTTTAAATCTTAAGGTACAATTAGAACAATTTAAGTGTAAGCAATTACTGATTTAAGCTGATTGATAATTAGCTAGTAGCGTTCAAGTTAGTCTATAGACACTTCTTACTTATACTCAAAGAAAATAAACGTGTCGAGGAAAGCTAGACTTAATGGTAACTATACCAAGAAACATATATCCTTTCGGCCGTTGGGTAAAACACTTCGTCAAAGTTGCGGGAATATCCTGGACGGAGGACGCACGGAACCAATGAGAATCGCTTAAAGAAAAGGAGGCCTTGAATATTTTCTAATTGTAATAATGGTAATGATGTTTGTGACTTTCATGGACGAACTCCTTCACAAAGAGCAGTTAAATAATAAAGAGCATAATAAAGAGTATTCTATTCTTAGCATAATCATAACCAGCCTATAAGGTCCCCACTGCTGGGACACAGGCTTCCTCTCGGTGAGAGTGAGTGGGCCGTAATCCACCAGTGAGGGTTGGTAGTAGTCACATGTCTTAGAATTTTTTGTTCTAAATGTTTTTTCTGGTTTTTACGCGATGTTTTCCTTCACCGTTTTTAACTACTACTAAATAATATAATTTCGGGTCAGCTAGTATTGATAAGACACAGTCTTATCAATACTAGCTGCCCCGGCGAACTTCGTACCGGCTCAGAATCAATAAACACATAATATTTATGAGAAAATAAATTCTCAAAATCTTTTTTTCGCGAGTTTTCCTCGTGTTTTAATTTGGTATTCTGATATTCGAGGCTGAGACAAATCCGGCAAATCAAAGATCATAAAAATCGGTCCAGCCGTTCTTGAGTTACAAATGTTGTAAATAACCCGACTTTGTTTTATTTATACAAGGTGTAACATAATTAACCCACTCCAATTAGAGTATTAGGTTAAAAGCATAATACAATGAACAAAACTTATTTTTTAAAGCCGTTTTGTTATTGTAATTTTTTAAGAAAATTGTGATGACACTAGCATTACTTTATGCATTTAAAATTGACTCTTATTGCCTTGAAACAAGATTTAATTTTATTTAGCTCAATCGGCGGTTAGTATGAAAATAAACCAATGTTAAAGATAACTGAAATCGATTCAGTAGTCAATTTTAAACAAACTGTTTTTTGTTATGTATTTTCTGGTGTACAATAAAGTATATACAAAGTGTTAATAAAATAACCCAAAACCTCGGACACCCCAACCGATTTTTATATTACTAAATTGATATGACATATAATTATTTATTTTCAAAAATTATAGTAAAAGATATTTGTAAATGTTGTTGTCTTACAGATTCGTAGCTCTATCGCCGCCGGCGCGCTTCCCGGCCTTGGCGCCAGCTCTAGCACCCCCTCTCCTCACCTTCGCCCGCGCTGTTTGTTTTCATTGCGTTGGACAGTAGCGTACAGCGTCGTTTAAAAATATTAGACACGGCATGACAAATAATTATTTTTTGGAAAAAAAATAACCCATATTAAAAATTATTGTATTCGATTTTGCTGCCGATTCTAAACAAACTAGTTTCAGGTTTTGGGTTATTTCATTAACACATTGTATAAATAAATCTAATATATAAAATTCTCGTGTCACAGTGTTAGTTACCATACCCCTCCGAAACGGCTTGACCGATTTTTATGAAATTTTATATGCATACTACTACTATCTATTTTTTTTTTTTGCACAACGACGTTTGCGGGGTCAGCTAGTAATAATATTATAAATTAATAAACTACTTTCAGGACTTGCATTTATTCTGTTACACCTTGTATAGATGTGTCTAGTATGTATTGCTGCCGATCCTCTTCATCACTAAGTCGCCTAAAGCAAACAAGGTGATATTTGTTCTACCTCAATCCCAGACCGCACGAACAATATACGCCTACGACCACCGCCGAATACTAGGCTAGCTAGGTTATGTCGTATTTCTACAGTGTATGTAGGTTCTATCTAGACAATACCTGCACGGAGCTGTGCTACTATGCATGGATACACAGGCTGTGCCCGAATTTGGGTCATTTCTTTCAACCATATACTGAACACTGTCTATATCATGGCTTACATTCCTATGTAAGCCATGATATAGACTGCCATCCTGATATAGAATGGGATACAAAAATACATTGAAAATAGCGTCCGTGATTGAAAATTCGTGTGGAAATCGGTTGTTGTCGTGATACGGGCGAGAAATACGGAAAATTTCTTGAGGAATGATTTGAGTATGATAAATGATTTATTTCTGTAAGTAGGTTGGTACAAACACTTTTACACGTCAATATTTTTTTTAAACTAGATAAGGTCGGCATTTCCTATCTGACTACTCTGAGAAGAAAGGCCGAAACAAACTCAGAGGTCACATATGATTATGTCATCATCATCATCTCAGCCGAAAGACGTCCACTGCTGGCCATAGGCCTCAAGCACACAACACAAACCGTTGTGCTTCCCGCATCCAGCGGATTCCTACGGCTTTCACAAGATCATCGGTCCACCATCGTTCATGAATATGTATGACAATAATAAAAAGGGAATGCAAGTGGACGAAAATCACGCGCAGGTTTAAGTATGCTATACCAGAGAAGCATAATATGCTTATGCTATTCTGGTGTAGCATACCTAAATCACCCTATGATGTTGGGCAGCGGGATTGTCCGAAAGGGTTACCGCTGCCCCGGAACATAAAAGGCTAAGGAAGGAACACGGGTGGGTTTTAGTCAGTAAGAGTCTGACACTCCCTTCTGCTCCACCCAGAGCGGGAGGGGTCATTTGATGATTTCCCATCCACAAAAAAAAAAAACAAAAAAAAAAGCCTACAATGTTCCCTCTGCTGGGACAAAGGACTTTTCTCTGTGAGAGAGAGTGGGCCATAATCCACCACGCGGGCCAACTGCGGGTTGGTGGATGTCACAGTCTTCGAATTTTTGGTTCTAGTACGGTCACGCAAGGAAATAAATGACCAGGGTCGCTGAATATAGTTGAAGTTTAGTAAGACACCATTGGATATTTTTGAGTAAAATTTAAATTAATAGGAAACAAACATTTCATTTATGAAGTTAAATTTCATTCAAATCATCCATCGGTTTCTTACTATACTTACTTCAATTATATCTGACGACCCCGGTTACTTATCTCTTTTGGTGACAGTACATGCCAGTTTCCTCACGATATTTTGCTCCAGCGTTTTGAGAGCAGTGATGAAATTACATAGACAAAGTTCCTGGATTCGAACTCACGACTTACAAAGTCAGGGCTGATACCACTGAGCCAGCACTGCTCTCGAAATCTCATCACAGTTCTTCACCAAAGTAGTGCAAACATTTTCTGAAACACCCTGTATAAGAATGTAGATAATAAATTATGGGTGTGTATTGAGGCTGCACATCCTTCGAACCAGTGGCCGAGAACTAAATATTTGTGTTTGTGCCTGACACCGATATTAAAGTCTGACAAAGGAAGGGTCGGTATGTGGGCAAGGTTTGTTACATTGCCCACATACCAACCGACCCGTCTTTATAATACTTTACTGGAAATACAAGAAATGAGAAAGTAAAAAAAATAAAAAAATTAAAATAATAATTTAAAAAAAAAATTATATGTCAGTATTATATTGGAAAATTAACTCTCAATCCAGCGTTTAAGGGGACTACATGACCGCGGTCACTGTTGGACTGCATAGAAAAGAAAGAAAAGCGCCATAACACAACGCTGGTAATTTATTGCAAAATATGAAGCATAAATGGATAATATTTACAAAAAATAGTATGGTTTGGAATAAAAAATTAAAACACTAATGATTTAGTATGTTGCTTTTTTGAATAATCTGACAAAAAATCTGATTGATTGTATATTAGTATGATTTTTATTGTGAAAAGAAAGTTTTTAGAGGTAGTTTCATGATTTTTTTCTTACGTATCAAATAAGTTATATTATGTTTTCATCTCACTATCTAACTAGCATATATCCTGAAGAATGTCATATATTTTTCTGATTTTGTTTACTGTAGTCGATGATATACCTTTAGGCATTATAAAACTTGCGTTTTTTTGCGTTTAGGTCCTTTAGTCCCCTTAACCCGAAACCGAAAAAGAACTTAAGTAAAAGTACACAGGGGTACTGGAGTTCCCCCTAATAGAAACAAGGAAATAAACCGTAATTTCAACGATATCAACTTATATAGACTTTTATGACCTAACATCAACCTTACTTATAAATAACAAATCTTTATAAAGTAAGTTTTGGTAACAATTTTGGCATATTTTTATTTTGGTGCTCAATATTATTGCTCAATATTATTATATACATTTTTCATTTTTGGTCTTTTGACCTTGGACACAACGAACATATCCCAGATTTAGTATCAGAAGGGGTTGAAGTATCTAATGACCGCTTTCTGCCTAATATAATCTCAATACTTACTTCAAGGTGCGTCGGTAACCAGAGGAGCAATTCTCTTAATATTAAGAACTGAAACTCAAAGCATTTATTTCAATGAAACCATTCACAGGCACTTTTGAATTGTCAAAATTAACTAGTCGGTCAGTTAGTCAGAAAGTTGAAGCTAGTTGCCCATTCCAAAACGTAGATCTCTTGGAGAAGAACATTCACAGACTAATCTCAGTCTCAGTCTGTCAAAAATACCTGTAATTTCTCTACATTTTTGACAAGTTTTTGACATTGATTTTCACTGAGTTGCGATTGTGAAGAGATCTTGAACATTTTTAATTAAGGGAATTGTCCTTCAGATGTACCCAGGGGTACGTACCCCAGACGTTCACAGGACTTGCGCCCGACTAACCATTTGACGCTGTCCTCTGTCGAAAACATTAGCCGAGTAATAAAAAAGTAATCGCATAATTTTTTATTTGTACCCCAGGTTCTAGGTTTGAGAGAAAAATACCAGCCTTTTGATGAAAGCCTGCAGTAAAACAATTCCAAATGCCTCTTCTCATATTCTCCTACATAAATTCACGCCAACCTCCCATGTGGTCTGTGAGTAGGCAGAAGCCACAGAAAGCCACCTGCAACGAATCCTACATCCACCACCATCCTCGCACCTCCTCTTTTTCATATACGCACGCCAGTTGCGAGTAGGTACTAAACATCAGAGGGGCAATTCTCGTAATTTTTAAGAACGTTCACAGTCTGATCTCAGTCTCAATCTGTCAAAAATACTACAAATTTCCCTACATTTTGACAAGTTTTTGACATTTGTTTGTCGCTGAGATGAGACTGCGACTAGATTTTGAACGTTTTAAATTAGCAGAATTGGCCTACTGACCTTTTTCTCTGTCTGTAAAATCGGTTTACTGACGATAGTTGAACGTGACAACGTCATAAGAAAATAATAATAATAAAAAATTTAAAAAAAGAAAAAAAACAATTTTTATTATTTTTTTTTTCGATTGTGCCTCTTTGTCGCTCGTTCCACGCTCTCGCTTGCACTTCAAGCCTTAAATGGAACGCCTCAGAGCGAGGTAACGCCGCATGACGTCATGTTTTTTCGTGCGTGCAGCCAGCTTCATCGAATTGTAAGACGTTGTCACGCCAAAATATCACCAATAAGGCCACATAAGTACTTCTAGGGCTTCCTAGAGAGGGCTCGTAGCTAAGAAATAACAGCCGCATGAGTCGATCGATCAGGTTAAGCTACGCCTGACGTGGTTGGTCCGTGGATGGGTGACCATTTTTACATACCAAGACCCCACGTTCAGCTGTTGGTCCCGGCTGTCATTCGTGGATCTTTGACAATAGTTACGGGTCGTCAGAAGCCCGAAAGTCTGACAACCAGTCTTACCAAGTGGTATCGTATTACCCGGTAACTGGGTTGTAGAGGTCTGAATAGGCAGACGCTCCAAAATACTGGTATTCAGTTGCATCAGGTTAGACTGGAAGCCGACCCCAATATAGTTGGGAAAAGGCTCGGGAGATGATGTTCTCCTAGGGCATGAAATATGTATTTTAAACTCAGTTACCAACTTACACCACATACATGCTTTAATGAACTAACAAAATTAGATTTTCAAATAAATATAGCATATTTTTATTGAAAGGGACACGTTCATAGTTGTAATACAGTTACAACTTTCGGCACTCGTATAGTTTCTAACTCGTTCTATTAGTAATATAATGTTATAATTGGTAAAGTTTCACCATTAAGGACTCTTTTTGGGTAGAAATGGAAGGCTTTATAGGATTATATCCTGTCGTAACTTTATGATATTGATGTATGACGTCCCAGGGAAGTTAAATAAGCGTTTTGGACTGGATTTGAGCGATGTCGATTTCATTTGTTTGTGAATTGTCCAAAAATTCTGTCACTGGCAGGAAGCTACACAATTTTTCCAAGTGCCGTGGGGTTACATACCCCTTTAAGTATAATAAACTATTATGCTTGCAAAGTCGCGGATAATAGCTAGTACCATTTCCATTATTCACCTGGCCTTATCCCAATTTATTTGGAGTCGACAAAACATTTCTTTTTCTTCTCTATCTCCCTATTGGTCATTTCGCTAGTCAAAAGCTAGTACCATTACATAGTAAAAAACTTACAACTTCAGTATACGTTGTCAAATGACCGTCAAAGCTAGGTTGACAAAGGTGTATTCTTTGCTAAAGTTTCGCAAATAATTACAGGACCTCTTTCATTCTCCCTCTTTACGTCGCGTCAGCAAAAGGACTGAAACGGTTTTGTTAACTGAGTCTACTTCTAACTTGTTCGATTCGCACATTTGCGTATATTTAGTACTTTTTTGTAGAAAATTAAGAAGACTGAATTGTTCGTAGTTAAATTTATAGAATACTAGCGTCTGCCCGCGACTTCGTCCGCGTAAAATTGCAACCTTCCCACCGCGTGGGATCCGATACCAGCCCGAGCTACTACTTTTTTGGCGGTTATTATCGTTGTTTCTGACTTTTTTCATTTTTTTCGGCTCCTAAGGGTAATTGCGTGATGTTAAATATAATAATGTACCCAAGATTTTCTAATATCTTTTTAAAAGAGTGTCCTTGGAGTTTCAGTTTTTTTTTTTCAGATTTTTTTTTTCTTTATATTTTTTTCCGTAAGAACCTTGTACAGAGTATTAGAAAACTACAAAAAAAAAAATCAGCCAAATCGGTCAAGCCGTTTTCATGTTATGTCGTGACAACGGAAAACGGGTTACATTTTTATATATATAGATTTATGAAGTCACTAGACTGAACAATCACAGAGTTTCTTGCTTGAGTGCTTTTGTGTAATGGACGTTTTTCTAAACTAGCTGTTATCCGCGACGTCAACATCCCGGGCTACAGCTAGTTTGTCTATGATCAGGATAAAACGTAGCTAAAGGCCTTACCCAGGTCATGGATTATCTGTGTGCCAAGTTTCAACCGAATCCATTTAGCTGTTTTAGCGTGAAAGCGTAATAAGTTAACTCACTTTCGGATTTATAATATCACTAGCTGACCCCGCAAACGTCGGTTTGCAAAAAAAAAATAGATAGTAGCCGATTCTCAGACCTACCCGATATGCACACAAAATTTCATACAAATCGGTCTAGCCGTTTCGAAGGAGTATGGTAACTAACACTTTGACATGAGAATTTTATATATTAGATTTAAGATGGTAACATTTAGCTTTTGAGCACAAAAGAAGGCTTTTTTGCATACCTTAGGTACACAAAGCAAAAGAATATTTAATATTTATTTTACCTGCTTTAAAAACAACGTCTTGCAAAGACGCGTCCCTTTTTCAGATTATGTACTAAAATAAATGTTCGTACCAGCTTAGGGAGCCATGATAGGGTCGCATTAGCATTCTGATTCTACAACCCTTGTGTATTTAATCTTACACCTTGATAACGATGACTTAAAGGTGGTATTCTTTATGTTTATTGGTTGATAAGTCCTTTTGCAAACGATGTTGTTTTTATTTTAGTAAGGTTGTGTAAACTTTTCAGAGAATACAAAGGCATTCGTGGTATTTTTTTTTTTTTTTGTTTTGGTTAGTCTTAGAAGAAAGTTTGGCATACATGGTGCATTTCGAAGAACGACTATAAATAAATATTATTTAGGTATGTACATAGTTCTTCATATGGTTTAATGGGAATTACATAATTTAACTTCATAATATTGATTCTATATAAAATTCAAAGTCCTGACTGACTGATATATCAACGCACAGCCTAAACCGCTGGTCCTAGAGACATGAAATTTGGGGGGTGTGTTCTTTGTGAAGAGTAGGTATCCACTTAGAAAAGGTTTTTTGAAATTCAACCCCTAAGAGGGTAATGGGATAAATGGTAGGGTGAAATTTCACGCGGATCAATTCGCGGGCAGAAGCTAGTTAATAGAAATTTTACAAGCACCATCATTTAACGTATTTTCTTCTGCTAATACCCATTGCTGGGAATAAACCTTTCTTAATCCATCTAGTATTTAACCAAAACCTGTCACACTCCAAATCGTATAACTCCACATGATTTCAACTTTAAGCAACAAAAACTCAAGATGTAGTGCCAAAACTAGGTAGATTAAAATGGAAAAGGGCAGGCCACACTATCAGGGGAAAAGAGAAATGGAACAAAAAAAGTGACAGAAGATGGAAGGACGGCTAGAAAGACAAGGAACAAGGAGAATTGGAAGGAGGCCTAAGGGCATACAGAAACTCAGAAGTGATAGTAAACGCGTTTTGAATTAGAACTATAAGCTTAAAATAAGGGTATAAATAAATTAGGACAGTATCAACGACACGTCAAATAAAAACTTCGAAATGAATCAAGATTCCGTTTAATTAACAAAGATAAATTTTAATAGAACTGTTGATAGAAATATTTATTTACTAAGGTACAGACGCCAGCACATCAAGCATCAAACTGTAAAATTTTCCCAATCAACTTTGAATCTTATACTTCATGTCTATTAAAGATATTTGACAGATTCTAGTAGCTTGATGTGCTGGCGTCTGTACACCAACAGCTTCTATGTATCTTATCTTATCTTCATTTTCTTCTTCTACCATAATTATGTACAGGTCACAATAGCCTCGGACTTACACAGTAGCCAATTATAGGTTTACCAGCAATCTCAGAAATAGTTGATTTATAAAATTACATTTCCAAGGAAAAGTACAAAATGTTTTCTTGGAAGAACTGGAATCGGATTAGCCACCAGTAAATATTTATAGAAACCATTCATTTGGATTTCACGAATTTTTACACGAAAAATGTGCTCTGGAAGAGGTGGTTTTCATGCTGTGGGTTCTATGTCTGCAACGGGTCGAAAAAAAAATAGTATCGGTAAAACCGAACAGTTAGACAAATAATACGTAATTTTTAACATTTTGAGAAGTTAATTTGTAACCCTAGCGATTATTTTCACTGTGTTGTATCCTATCGTTAACCTGTGAACAGCGATGTGGGCTGTAATATTGTCTATGAGTTTTGTGTAAGTATTTCTTTGTATGTTTTATAATGTAGCTGTTTGTTGTTATTATTTTTTTTTTGTTCATCTTGAATAAAAATAAAATTTAAAAAAATAAGTTAGGTAGGTACTTAGTAGCAGTTTTTTCTTGTACTAACTAGGCGGACATAATATAGTAACCTTATCGGTCATGTTCTTGTGGCTAATTAATAACAACCGCGCGGATCGACTTACCGCGGTTGATCCGTGGATTGGTGACCATCTTTTCCGTGCCTCGGAAAGCATGCTAAACCGTTGGTCCCGGCTGTCAATCGTGGATCTTTGACAGTCGTTACGGGTAATCATAAGCCCGAAAGTATGACAACCAGTCTTACCAAGGGATATTGTATTACCCAGTTACTGTGTTGTGAAGGTCAGATAGGCAGTCGCTTCATGTAAAATACTAGTATTCAGCTGCATCCGGTTAGACTGAAAGCCGACCCTAACGTAGTTGGGAAAAGGCTAGGCAGATGATGATCGGTGGTGTTCTTCAGAAAGGTGAGGTGCATCAGTACTTGCAAACGACGTGCCTGTATGACCAGAAGACCAATAATTCTCTTAATTAAAAACGTTCAAAATCTAGTCGCAAACTCATCTCAGCGAAAATCAATGTCAAAAACTTGTTAAAAATGTAGGAAAACAACAGGTATTTTTGACAGATTTAGACTGAGATCAAAGGGGTAATTCCCGTAATTTTAAGAACGTTCACAGTCTGATCTCAGTCTTAATCTGTCAAAAATACATCAGTTGGCCAATTCTAAAACGTTCAAAATCTAGTCGCAGTCTCATCTCGGCAACAAACAAATGTCAAAAACTTGTCAAAATGTAGGGAAATTTGAAGTATTTTTGACAGATTGAGACTGAAATCAGACTGTGAACGTTCTTAAAAATTACGAGAATTGCTCCTCTGATTTGCCTACACTTTTACAAGTTTTTGACATTTGTTTGTCGCCGAGATGAGATTGCGACTAGATTTTGAACGTTTCAAATTAGGAGAATTGACCTTCAGACTACGTTCACAGTCTCTCTCTTAAAATAATTGCCCCTCACATGTATGAAGATTAACGAAGCAAATGAAGTATGTAAGGATCGTAGTAGTAGGTGGCGTTATATAGTTTTTTCATACCCCCATAAAAAAGGTGTGTGGATGCGCGAAACGATGATTTTATGATTTTGAATTTGGTTTCACGAAAGCGATGGACGAACAATTGCTGTTGGGATAAACGGATTAGAAAATCAGCAGTTGTATAGAGGTTAGGGTGGCACAATACCTTGGTTCAAGCGATGCTTAGCCTGGAGCGACGACACTTTATGCAATTTCCACGATTTTCTCTTGTTGAATTATTAGGAGCGCACGAGATGTGCATGCGACGCGATACGAACACAGACAATCCGCCATATTGCTTTTCTTCCCGCTCCAATGATGTGAGGACGAAACTCGGTCTTGTTCCCACGCGGACGAAAGGCAATGTGCAGGAATGGGATAGGAGATACGGATTTTCGCAAAACCAAACATTACTAATTATTCGTTATTTTTCTTTTACCAACATAAACCAGAAAGGAAATGACAACATTATAATAATAATCGATCAGTGCAACCATCTTCCCGGGTTTGAAGGGATACCTTCAAAGTTTATTAATTAAATACAAGGTTGAATTAAAGTTAACTAAATTGTATGAAATCGAACAAAACTAAGTTACTAATATCCTAACCTAACCTAAGTGAAGAATACGTGAGCTACTGATTGGGTAACGGGCATAGCCGCACGACTGGACGCAAATACAATCCAGTTGCTGTTTTCACCCGAGCTACACGTGTCACACCCGTGGAATCAGGGAAAACCTCCTCTACGACGCCTAGCGGCCAATGTAGTGGAGGTGCATTTTCAGTCAAAAGAATCACGACTGTACCAACAACGATTGGGTCGGCTGGCGTATTCCATTTACGTCGCGACTGTAGAGTGTGTAGGTAACCGGTTCTCCAACGCCTCCAAAAGGACTGAACTAATTTGTCCAGCAAATCGTATCTTGAATGGGTATTTAAATTTTCATCTATTTCTCCTGCCGGTAAGTACTTCAAAGGCGTGAGATTCAAAAAGTGCGCTGGAGTTAAAGCAAGAGGTTCCGAGGGATCATTGGACAACGTTCTACATAGAGGTCGGGTATTCATTACGGATTCAATTTGAGCAAGCACTGTGCTTAACTCTTCGAACGACAAAATTGTTTCACCTATCACGCGATATAAGTGAGTTTTTAAGCTTTTGATATTGGCCTCCCAATTCCCACCAAAATGGCTAGCAGCCGGAACATTGAGGGCCCAATCTATGCGATTTTCAGATAACATATGACCGAATTCAGTACTATGGTGTTTCGAACATAGTAACGCATGAAGTTCCGAAAGTTTGCGTTTAGCACCAACATAGTTGGTTCCATTGTCCGAATAAATCTTACCAACGGAACCGCGTCTCGACAGAAACCGCTTGAAAGCACTCATAAAGCTGGCTGTGCTTAGGTCACCAGCCAGTTCTATGTGCACAGCACGCGTAGTCAAACAAACAAATAGGCATACATATGCCTTGGTTGAACGAACGCCTCGGCCACGAGTCATTGTAACCTTAAACGGACCAGCGTAATCAGTGCACGGGCACTGATTACGCTGGTCCGTGTGCAATCGGCTAAACCATTCGTGCATACGGATGCACGAATGGTTTAGCCGATTGCACAACACGGCAAGAACGATGATCTGCCATCTCAGGAAAGGTTGGCTTGGGGCGAAGCCGGAAGCACGGAATACACTTATGGATCCTATTCCTAATAAGGTTACGGGCAGAAAGTATCCAATATTTCTGACGTAATAGCGACAGCAGCAGGTCGGGACCTGCATGACAGTTCGACTTGTGATGGTAATCAGTCAACAAATCCAGAACTGGATCCTTACTAGGAAGAAGGATGGGATATTTCGAATCATAATCTAAGTCAGAGTTCCTCAGTCGGCCTCCGACTCTGATGAGTCCATCTTTAAGAAATGGTTTAAGGTGTCGCAATGAATGGCTACAAATATCACCTTCCTCAAGCTTAGCGTACTCACTTGGGAAATAAAAACGTTGAAGTTCACGAAGTACTAATAGTTCAGCGAAGTCATAATCTGACGCTGACATACGATAGCGACGAGGTAACAATTTAAGGAATCTGCACACGAAAATTACACAACGCAATAATTTTGTCCAAGATGAAAAATAATGGCCTAACAATATTATAGGAGACTTTTCCCGAGGTAGCGAGGTAAGCAACGAGTGTTTCCTTTCCTCTGGCACGTCCGACACTGCCGAAGGGTTAAAAGGAACAACAGGCCACTGTGAGATGTCGGAGCGAGCCCACGAGGGCCCCGTGAACCAAAGCGGATGGCCGATAATTTGCGAAGGTGTAAGGCCACGTGACAGACAGTCGGCTGGATTCTCAGTTCCAGAAACGTGAAACAAATTTTTAGGAGATAAATCATTTTGTATTTTCGATACCCTGTTAGCCACAAAGGTATTCCACCGATGCGGCGACGCATGTGCCCAACAGAGCGCAACTGTTGAGTCCGAGAATGCAAATATATTTCGAAAACAAATGCGAGTTTGACAAGCAACGAGAACATTTTTTATAAGTTGAGCGAGGACGAGAATAGCACAAAGCTCGAGTCGAGCGAGTGAAATAACCTTTCGAGGAGAAACCTTCGATTTAGCTATAATTAAGCTTATTGTGTTACCACTACTGTTCTGCACGTGAAAATAAACGACACCACCATATGCCTTTTCGCTAGCATCTGCGAAACCAAAGATAGTAACGACACTATCACTAACGATGCCTACGTGACGTGGGATCTTTATATCAGCAAGCAAGGGAAGTTCTTCCCTGAAGCGGGTCCATAATTTGACAATATCTTCTGGTGGGGTTTCATCCCAATCACAATCGCACAACCAAAGCTGCTTAATTAGTAGTTTAGCATACAGTACGATAGGTGCAACAAATCCCATTACATCCCATATTTTTGCGACACATGATAATATGGTACGCTTAGTGCAAATATTAGAAGGTGTACCAACTTTCATACCGAAAAAGTCAGTTGTGGGTGACCAACACAAGCCAAGTACTTTGTGTTCATCAGACTCGTCGAATTCCTTGACAGCTGGTAAGCGGTGTGATGGCGGGATTGAGTCTAGAACCGTTTGAGAATTACTCGTCCATTTGACAAGTTCGAACTGACCAGCCTGCATAAGACCGATCATTTCAGATGCGGTGGACATGGCCTCATCCTCATTTTGAACCGAATAGACAAAATCATCCATGTACAGACCGGTATTGACGATATCTCTAGCTTTAGGGTAAGCGTCACCTTCATCAGCTGCCAGCTGTTTTATAGTGCGTAGCGCATGAAATGGACTGGACTTGAGTCCAAACACTACTCTATTAAACTCGAAAACCTGTAAAGGTTGTAGCGGGGAAAAACGATACAAAATGCGTTGAAAACGTCTATCACATTCTCGAACGCCAATGCTTAGAAACATCTGACGAATATCAGCAGAAAGTGCGACCAAAAACAAACGAAAATTAACTATAATATTAAACAAAATTCCTTGAAGATTTTGACCACTATACAAGAGGTTATTAAGTGAAACACCATTGGTAGTCTTACAACTACCATCGAGAACAACGCGTAATTTGGTAGTGATTTTGTCTTCTCGGATGACTCCGTGATGCGGTATAAAATACGACTTTGAAGTTTCTAAGTCTACAGGTACAGGTGAAATATAACCCTTTTCTAAATACTCGTGAATTACATTATCATACGCCACCTTTAATTTTGGTGACGCCTGCATTTTCCGTTCCAAGCAATAAAAGCGTCGTTCGCTTGCTTGTCTGGAATTACCAAGCGAGTGCTCATCGCCCTTAAAGGGCAGAGCTACAACATAACGACCATTGCTATCACGAGAGGTCGTATGAGAATAAAACTCTTCACATATTTTATCATCTGGGCTGAGTATCGGAGGAACGATCACCTCCTCCAATTCCCAGAATTTTCGAATAGCTGAATCCAACGGATCAGCTGTACAACAATAAGACACGGTCTCCGTTGTATCAACGCTGCAGACCGGAGCGTCACCTACAATGACGTAGCCAAGAACAGTTTCTAAAGCGATAGGCGAAAAATGCGGGGACTGTCCTTGAACCTTATGCGATAAAACCAAATGTGGGAAAAGCGAAGCACCGATCAGTAACTGAATCGGGCCAGGGGACGAGTAAGTATCGTCAGCCAACGGCAAATTAATAAAATTCGATAGATGAGAAACATTAACCGCGACAGTCGGTAAATGTTCGGTTATTTTATCGATTACTAACGACTCGATACTATAATTAATATTACAATCAAAACGAGAATAAAACTTCAGCTTTACTGAACCCTGAATATGTTTGCTCGAACCACCTATTCCCTTTACTACCGAACAAGCAGGTCTAGTATTTACATTTAAACCTAAACGTCGACAACAATCGCTAGTAATAAAGTTACTTTGAGAAGCGCTATCTAACAAGGCGCGTACAGTATGTTCAAAACCACTACTGTCTCTAATAATAACAAGCGCAGTTGCGATTAGCACGGTGGTAGCAGTGCTATCTGATAACGCGCAAAGGGATACGTCATCAGTGTGAGCGGAGCGAGTGGCCGCAGTAGTCGCATCACTATGTCCCGCAGAAGGCGGGGCTTCGGCCGCGGCAACCAGTGCGCGCGGCGCTTGCGCGCTATTCACAACAGGTTCACTGGCGAAACACAACAAAGTATGGTGTTTAGAATTACACCTCCTACATGAAGAATTAGACCCACATTCGGAAACACGATGACCGCTACTTAAACAATTAATACACAAATGATTTGCTTTCACAAACTTAAAACGATCATTAGGTTTATAATTTTTGAAAACTGAACATTTATAAATCTGATCGTGTTGACCATTGCACAAAGAGCACGAACTTGACTCCGAACTAGATGTGGCATTCAAATAAGCACACGTAGTTGACGGCTTATGCACTTTAGAAGTTGTATCCATTTTTCGTGGATGAATTTTTGTCGCTTCATACTTTACTGACGAAGTGCGTTGTAAAATATTAATGTGATCGCGCACAAACGAGACTAGGTCTTCGAAAGATGACATTTCACAGCCACGTCTGCTGGACTCAAACGACCGTGCGGTATCAGAGTCTAATTTCTTAAACGCAATATACAAGAAGACGAAATCCGAGAGGTCATCGACCTTTAAATGCTTCAAAGCGGCGACAGACGAAGCGAATTTATCTAAGAAAGATTCTAGATTGTTAGGGTTTGCAGACGAGATAGGTTTAAAATCAAATATTTGGTCTAAATATGAAGTGGCCGAAAGCCGTTTGTCTTCATATTTAGCTATAAGCAAATCAAATATCAACGAATAATTTTCTGAACAAGGAGTAATCCCGGCGCATACGGAACGCGCCTTACCAGTTAATTTACCTATTAAATAATACAATTTATCAGAATCCGTGAGTGATATGTTATTGTGAACGGCATTCTGAAAGCTAGCGAAAAACAAAGGCCAATTTTTTATATCACCGTTAAATTCGGGAATTTCAATGGGAGGTAATCTAGGATACCTATTTTGGCTTGATGGCTTGCAGTCATCGCCAGCATGCGAGCTCGATTTTAATTTATTGGCGGCTCGTTTTACGCAACCTAATAGATCTTCAAACGACGAGAGCGACTGGTAATTAACGGTGTAATCGGGATCCAATTTTAATTCGATAGTTGCTATTTTATCCAGCACACTTTCAAAATCCTCACGTAGTGAATCTACAGTTTCGATTTCACATAAAAACGTTTCTACGTTAAACGACTTTGTATCGATATCCCGAGAACGATTACAAATACTTTGCATACGGGAAAATATCCTATCTCTCTTAGCGTATAACAATTTCAAAGTTGCTGAAGACTCAGTAGGTGCCATTCTGGTGGAATGTTCTTAACCAGGTACCTACAAGTATTAAAGTGACTTGTTATCGTTAACGAAATAACGATTCAACTTATGTAATGATATGCGTTGGAGAACAGACTAACTCAGAATATGTAGGTAGACGTTTAACTATTATTAAGTAGGTTACGTGTGTATCCTTTACGAAGGAAACTACAAAAATATTCTATGAATGTAATTAAGTATACGCGGATCGATCGAATTAATGTAATACTTAATTGAAACAATTCAGATTAAGACGAATGTAACTAGGTAGGTATACCAGCTTATTTACTTGACGCGGGTTGAACTACAGGGAATAGGTATTACAAGTAAATAAGTTTAGATAATGCGGTTTAAGCGAACGAAAACGATATTAAATTACTATCTACGATTTAGATAATAACTTGCGGTTGTAACGACAATTTAAATAACTACCTATCGACATGGCGTATACGACACGCACGCGGTTTGGTAATTATTACGAACTGGTTGGTGTTTTACAGATATACATTGCACTGATTCGACTTCAACTACAATATACATATATAAATCCGGCTCGAAGGACCATTAATGGATGCGCGAAACGATGATTTTATGATTTTGAATTTGGTTTCACGATAGCGATGGACGAACAATTGCTGTTGGGATAAACGGATTAGAAAATCAGCAGTTGTATAGAGGTTAGGGTGGCACAATACCTTGGTTCAAGCGATGCTTAGCCTGGAGCGACGACACTTTATGCAATTTCCACGATTTTCTCTTGTTGAATTATTAGGAGCGCACGAGATGTGCATGCGACGCGATACGAACACAGACAATCCGCCATATTGCTTTTCTTCCCGCTCCAATGATGTGAGGACGAAACTCGGTCTTGTTCCCACGCGGACGAAAGGCAATGTGCAGGAATGGGATAGGAGATACGGATTTTCGCAAAACCAAACATTACTAATTATTCGTTATTTTTCTTTTACCAACATAAACCAGAAAGGAAATGACAACATTATAATAATAATCGATCAGTGCAACCAGTGTGAGTTTTATGTATGTACGTATGTATGTAAAAGCCTACTAAAGTTCTAAGAAATAAGAATCCAATAGGCTTAAATTATACTCGTACTAAGAATATTCTATTCTATACGGGTCCAAAAATTACCAGACTTTAGATTTCAATATAAAATGTAGCTCTATATTTTAATTACATCTGTTTAAATAAAAAAAATTGCGAACTTAATCACTTCTACACCACCTTAAAAATTTCCAAATTTTAATATTAAACTCTAAAATCTAAAGCACCTTAGCACTAAGTCTAATCCAGCCACATCCAAACCGATATTAAAAAGATCTTTAATAAATATTTGGGCAGACAATTTGGAATTTCAAAAAGCCTTACCTACCCTCTTTTAATATAATTCATAGTGGCATAGATCACAAAAATCCACTTTAACAAGCTCTTACTTTAATGAAGTGCCCTCCAGAGAATAACTTTACTTCGGAGAGAACATGTGCGAAGATAGTGTTAGAAAAATAATCTGAGAATTTAGTGGAGAACCATTTGAGGCAGATTGCTCGATTTTGTGAGTATTTTTTATTAACTAGGCAATTACTACAATAAGGAACAATTGTAGTATATCACTAGGTTGACATTATAGGTTTCGACCTGATTATTACCCGGAGCGTAATCGCACAATATGACTTGCAACAACAATATTAAGACAACTTAGTAAAAAGTTTAGTTCACAAAATTTCAGCTACCAAATGGTCAATTCCCGTAATTAAAAACGTTCAAAATCTAGTCGCGGTCAGTGGGTCATGCCGCATGCATCTTATCAACAATTAATGTCAATAACTCGTCAAAAATATAGGGATTTTAGAAGTATTTTTGACAGATTGAGACTGAGATCAGACTGTGAACGTTCTTAAAATTAGGAGAAATGCCCCTCAGGTCTGTGCGTCTGCCCTCCGACATACTTCTACTTTGACGGGGAATATGTAGGAGACCAGAGACGTCAGGATAAGTACGAAATTAACCCAGAGTTGCAGTATATAAAGAGTTAAAAATATAATTATAGTTAGTTATATAATTAATGTATGCAAAAGATTGGTAACGGTGGCGTTTCTTGACCATTCTTTTCAATACGAAAATTATCTTTTGGAGGGATTAATTTAAATTTTTCTTACCGACTAGAATCAATTCTATTTTATTTTTATTGTAATTTTTGACGTTTAAAACTGCCTTACTTTTTTACCTATTTGAAATAAATGCTTTGACTTTGAAAGAAAGAGTACCTACGGATTTACAATGTCGTTTATGTTTTGTTGTATTTCTTTTGACCTTGTTGCCATGGTAAAAAAGGCTATAAAAATAGGTAAAAAGATGCTGATTATGATAAATATTGATTTAAAAAAGTGTCCATGGAGTTTCTTGCCCGTTCTTCTCCATAGGTACCTACGCTATGGAATGGGCAACTAGCTTCATCTTTCTGACTGACCGACCCTTGACAATTCAAAAGTGCCTGTAATTGGTTTACTTGAAATAAATGCTTTGATTTTGAGTTGTTTACTAATAAATGACTGTTGTAGGTCGTGGATTCGAACCTAAGCAGGCGCATTACTTTGTGTAAATGATTTCATCACGACTGCTCTCAAAACGGTGAAGGAAAGCATCGTGAGGAAACCGGCGTGTGCTAGAACCAAAAATTCGAAGACGTGTGACATCTACCAACCCGCACTGGACCCGCGTGGTAGATTACAACCCACTCTCTCTCGAAGAGAGGAAGCCTTTGTCCAGCAGGGGCCTATTAACTGGATATTAAAGACTGATTATGCTTTTGTTTTATTGTATTTAGCTTTGTATACTTAATTCAGTTTATGTTTGTTATCTTAGGCCGCTGCCTGGAATTTTGCGGGCAGTGGGGCGGCAGCGGCGGCGGCGCGGGCGGTCGCCGATTGCCTTGAGTGCACCGCTCGTTGCCCGCTCTCGCGCCGCTGTTTTCGAGAATAAGATCCTGCCGCTCCCGCGCCGCCGCCGCTGCCGCCCCGCTGCCCGCAAAATTCCAGGCAGCGGCCTTATAATAACCTTTTAGCCTTGGTGAAAAATAAGTTAATAGGTGCTGTGTACTTATAAATGCTATGTACGCCGTGATTGTCATGTACATTCGTCTTTTAGTAGGTAATTAAGATTATTCTAGCATAAGTTGAATGTACGTGATGTGGCTGTGCTTTTTTAAATAAAAAAATAAAATAAATGAAAGTTTATCCTATTTCTATTAGTGATGGGAGTAGACAGCATAACTGTTTTATTTTTAAACATGTCTTTGTTAAATTCATAAGCTTTTGGTCGGTTAAACTGAAATAATAAATATTTTAGCGTGTTCCAACATGAATTTTTTACAAAACACGTAGCTTTTGTTAGATTTTCAGTGTAAGATTTATAATGTAAGTAATCTTTAATTTCATTTTGGCTAAGTTCATCTTCATAGGTACGCGTTCAGACTAGATAAGCTGAGTCTTAGCAAATAGCCATTTACATTAAAAATATTAGTGTTTTAAAAAATTATTGCTTTCATTTAAAGCTGAGTATACCTACAGTTTTTTTTTTATCTTACTTTAGTATTTAGTTTATATGTAGTTAATATGCAGTGCATTCTTGATTTTTCATAACTTGTAGGTATGTGACGAGTATAGTATGGGAGCTATACTATGATATAACGTTATTATTATTACGTTTATTCCAAGCGAACATGTTTACATGAACGCGGCTATTATCACTGTTTTTCGAAACAAAAAAAAAACAAATAGAAATAATTTGAAAGTTAATTCGAAATTCGCTGGAACGTTCGAATGTAACCACAGAGAATAGAATAGAACTCTTTATTATGTACACCATTATAAATTACAGGCATAAATATAGAAATTTTGCAAAGGGTGACACAATGGGCGATCTTATTCACAGAGTTATTTGTCCATAGTGTTATTTTTCTGCCAGCCTGCACAACATGTAGACTTTTGCAGACAACTTTCACAGTACCTACCTACGAAAGAGGGTATGATTATTGTCTAATTTTGACTTTAACTAATGGCCGACGGTCATTTTATGAGTAAAATACATAAATAACTTTCGTAATAAAACTTAACCTTGCAAATTAATAAACCAAAACATGCATCCATCCCTTTTTCCCAAATTTTTCTCCTTTCCATACAAATTTTTATCAATAATTTCAGGCCAATTTTTCTTTAGCCCCAAATCTTTTCATGTTGTCAAGAAAGAGTAATTAATATAATCTCCGTCTTTTATCTTAGGGCACAGATGTTGCTGTGAATGGGGCCCCGTTTTAGTAATTAGATGAGCGTGAATGAGATTTGGTTATGAATGGGCCCCGGGCCCCGAGATATCGTACTTTGTTTTGGTAACGGTAAATTAGATATATTTTTGGTGTAAGCAAAATTGTTTTTAATAAAATATTCTGCCTTGTCATGCTCTGATAAGAGTGTATTTAGGTATAAGTACATTTTTTAAATTAATGTTTTTATCAGCTTAAAACTGCCTATTTACTTGGTATATACTCGTATTAAGTAGGTAACTGTGTAAGCCCAGGTAGCATGGACGCGTTTCTCTCGCGGCAAATTTTTTTGCGCACTGAATTTTCAGCGCCCTGCTCAGCGCCGAGAGTTGAAAATCAGTGTTTTTTTGACGCGCTGGGATGCGTTCCATTAAATAAATAACAATTTATTGCATAAACTAAAATCACATTGCACTGCATACATTCAGTTGACATAATTCAATACAACTTTAGCATAGGAGTACAATAATTTTAAACTCTATCCCTTACACTAGGTCTGAGGGGTAATTCTCGTAATTTTAAGAACGTTCACAGTCTGATCTCAGTCTCAGTCTGTCAAAAATACCTGTAATTTTCCTACATTTTGACAAGTTTTTGACATTTGTTTGTCGCCGAGATGAGAGTGAGACTAGATTCTAAACGTTTTAAATTAAGAGAATTGGCCTACTGGCCTGTATCATAAGAGATTAAAAAAAAAACAAAAACGCTAACGTTTCTCAACGTTCGGCTCAACACCAAAAGTTGAAAATCCAGTGCGAATGTAGAAATTTCACAAAGGGTGACACAATGAGCAGTCTTATCGCTAAAAGCGATCTCTTTGACCTTTGATTTCGTCTATCGGTAAGTAGGTAAGCTAACTTTGCCTTTGATCACGTTTGCTAGGTATGTACTGTTTTAAAGTATATATGGATCCCTGATAAATTATAGAGGTAATTTCCAAGTCACCTCTAGTTGTTAAAACTTCGGAAAAACACCTCGAATTTATGTATAGGAGGAGGTTCTCCTCTTTATATCAAGAGATTTTGAAATGGAATAACCCATGAAATAGAATAACCGGCCAAGTGCGAGTCGGACTCACACACGAAGTTTTCCGTACTACCGTACAATATTTAACATATTTAAAAAAAACACGATTCTTGTATGGGGACACTGATTAATTTTTAACTTTATTTTATTTTTATTATTTTTTGTTAGAGCGACAATAAAAAATACATAGTTTGTGAAAATTTCAACTGTCTACCTTCATGAGATACAGCCCGCTGACAGACAGACGGAAGGACGGACAACGAAGGCTTATTAATAGGGTTCCGTTATTATTATTGTCACTGATATATCATGGGACCCTGGGGTCCCGGATCTTTGGAAGGCGTGCCAGGGGCCGAAACCAACTCGCAGAGGTCCCTTAGGTAATTTTAAATGATGAGGAGGCACCAACAGAGAATTATCTCTGCATGTGCACCCGAGGACAATCTTGAGTTGGTGCAGGACTATTGCAGGATATAGAATCAAAATATATTGAGCTATGGGTTTGGGTGGCTATAGTGGATCGGTTACCTATGGAAGAACTATGTCCCCTGCCTGACTAATGATGAAATTAATATACACAGTTAAAATGACTTGCACACTCAGTAATGGGCCTCCGGAAACTGACGCTAGCACATAGTGACGTAGCGACAAGGGGGCAATATGTACTGAGGTGCTTGAGGAGCGGAGTGGTATTCCACAGCTTTCAGAACTATCCCAGAGCCAGGAAGATGCTCAAAATCCCTACGACCACTTACTGAAATACTTTCTTCCCCCGAGCACGTTTGCTCTTGCGAATCTCCACTCAAGCCGGCCAATAAAGGCAAGAATGAGGCGGTAGCTCTGATCTTCGTCGGTGTTTACTCCAGCCGGCCAATAAAGGCAAGCCAGAGGTGAGGAACAAGACTTTTCCCGGTTGATAGGGTCCGTGGCGTTGCTAATGCCCAACAGCTCGCCACATGCTGCCCTGCGGGTTTCTGTATCTCTCTTGGTCTGGCTCCTCACCCGAGACCTGTTCCGGCAAGGTAAAGTCTACCGACACAGGCCCAGAGTTTGGAGCGCGCAAGCCCCACCACGACGTCAACGTAGAGATACGTCGGTGAGGTTATTATTATTATTTCTTTCTTTCTTTAATTAAAACGGTTTAATACCAATTACAAAAATTAAAGACACAATTTCTCTATTACACATACACATAAAAGAAAAAAAATATAAAATTATCAAGTAAAAAGTTAACAACACGTTCATAAATCCCTTTCACAGTACTTCTGACACGCCGACAAAATCTTCGTCCATTCGTCCGCAAACAGATCGTTTTGTTGGATTAGAGGCCAAGAGACTGTCCGGCCGGTCGTCCGTTAGCACCATTTAGGTACGGAACCCTAAAAAATAATGTTACAACAATTGAATTCGATTCACTGAACCGCAAACAAATAAACAACACACTATTTCTTTCTTTCCCATCTGCATATAAATTAATGCTCGAATCTGTATGCGATAAATTGAGACAATAGTCACAAATTGTCACAATACTCACAAATTAACTTTAACGTGCCTTCAGTATCTTTCCCTTGGTTATTTACGAATCGTACGTGATAGAAATTGTTAGCAATTTATTACTATTCATTTGTATGGGGAGACCTAAACCTAGTAGTGGGTGATTCAGAGCTGATGATTTGTATGGAATGGGATTTAGATGCTAATGTGAATAGTGGACGTGATTATAATTAATTTTATGGGGATGTTTTTTTTTTTAATTCTCATTTAATGGTGCCGATTCCCTTGTTCACAAACTGAACAAAATTTAAGTTCAATGCATCTTTTTCGTTCTATTTCATTATAAAACGGACAGAAGAAAAAATTTAGTTAAGTCCTGACAAATTAATCAGCGCCTGACAAGTACAAATCTTCATACAAGTTTAGACGTGATAAAAAACATGCTTATTAAAATAACGTCAATTTACCCCAGGCATTGCATTAATTTGACAAAACTAAATTAAAATTTATCTTCTATCCTTTTCATAATGAAACAGAAAGAAAAAGATGCCCTGAACTTAAATTTTGTTTTGCAAGACACGGTGAATTCGAAATCAGGGAGCACCTCTTATGTACCTAGCGCCTACCCTATATATATTAAGGTACTGTAAGCGCGCGCAGCGCCTACATCAAATGAACCATTTCATGGTTGGATCCGCTGCAGCCAATGAAAACGCACACAAACATAGACACGTGTATGCGTACAACAAGTGCAAGCGCACTTGCGAACCCAGCGCAGGGCACGCCACGACAGTGGCGATAAGACCCCTCTTTGAGGAGTGGCTAGAGAGGCGCCACGGCGCCCTCACCTACCACCTGACGCAGGTCCTCACCGGACACGGGTGTTTCGGGAGGTTCCTGCACACCATCGGGCGGGAGGAAACGCCCGGGTGTCACCACTGCGATGGTCGCCCGGAGGACACGGTGGAGCATACGGTGGCGGTATGCCCCAATTGGGCGGAGCACCGCCGTGTTCTCGCAGAGGCGATCGGCAGCGGCGGCGACCTCTCGCGCCCGGCCCTGGTTCAAGCCATGGTCCGGGGCGAGAGGGAGTGGGAGGCAGTCACCTCCTTCTGCGAAGCAGTCATGCTAGCGAAGGAGGAGGCGGGACGGCTGAGGGAAAGGGCCTCACGTCCCAGCCGCCGCGGGAGACGCTCCGGGCGTCGGGAGCCGCGAGACGACTCCCGGCCACCATAGGCGCGGGCCTGCGGGCGGAGAGTAATGGGTAACTCTCCGTCCGATCAGGACCAGGCCCGTGCCGGACGGCGCGTACGTGTTCCACGCGCGCCTCAAAGAGATGTCAGCATAAAAAAGCGGCAGGCTTCGGCCCGCAAGGGCCGAAGCCTGCCGGGGCAGCGGGATTGTCCGAAAGGGTTACCGCTACCCCGGAACACAAAGGGCTAAGGAAGGAACACGGGTGGGGATGATTTCCCATCCACAAAAAAAAAAAAGGGAGGCGTTTTACTTTTTTTTATCACCACTGCTCTCAAAACGGTGAAGGAAAATATCGTGAGGATATCGGCATGTCCTGGAACCAAAAATTCGACATCTACCTACCAACCAGCACTGGTCCTGCGTGGTAGATTACAACCCACTCCTTCTTGAAGAGAGGTGGCCTGTGTTTCAGCAGTGGGAACATTATAGGCTGATTATGCTAATGCTATGGCCACAAATCCAGACACTGGACTGTTACTGAGAAATTCTCATCTGAAAAACCCAATAACAATTTGCCCATCCTTAGGATCGAACCCAGTATCATTCCTACGCCATATTTAAAAGCAAGTAGACTACAATATGTTTCAAATTTTCCATAATCATTGAATACGCGTCTGCTCCCGTCGTGTCGCCAGTGCACGCCAACACTTGTATTTAAAAATATATATATATATATAAATGTGTTTATTATCTTAAATCTATACAATAAAGTTGCCGGGGCTTCCCAGAAAGTAATCCGAAGATACTTGTGATGGGAAAACCTCGCTCTCCCTCGATTAATTAACAATTGTTTCGTTGTGCTAATTAGTTATAAGTTACACATTCAATAAAACTTTTAACTCGAAACTTTTCTAACAAAATAAAGAGACAACATTTAACTAGGCAACTACAGCGTCCACACTAACGTTATAATGCTGCAACAATAAAAAGAACTAACGCATTTGCAACTCAATTTTGAAGTTAAACAAAAATGGCGAGATCCAGTTTCAACCGGTTCAAACTGGAACATTTGCGTAGTAAAAACGCATGGTAACGTAATACTGTTCGTTTTTAATGCAGTATATAGCAACAGGTCGTCGGTTAGATAGGAATATAACACTATTTCATTTAAATTGGCCTATTCGTTGCAATCGAGTAAATTGCACTATGCATGTGTGTGAAGAATTCTGGGGTGTGTACCTGCATTGTTCATCATCTGCCTAGCCTTTTCCCAATTACGTTGGGGTCGGCTTCCAGTCTAACAGGATGCAGCTTTAGTACCAGTATTTTACATGGAGCGACTGCGTCACCAGACTGACTGGCTGTCTGGCCAGTTTTCATTACATCAGTCATTTTATAAAGTTATTCAATATATATTTATATTTTTTAATTCTGATAAGAACTGGCCAAGTCAAATCTACCCTACTTTAAGATCTCACATTTTTAAATAAGAGCAATTGTTATAGGTATCCAATAAAGTAAAAAAATAGAGTTTAATACTTGTTCATAATGTTATTTTGTTCCTATAAATACATACTTGGATTTTGCATAGAACTTGGCATTAATTTAGATCTCCATTCTTTTTGCGGCGAAGCCCACAGCCAAGCATAATTTTTGTATTTAACTTGGCTCTCCTTTTTACATTTATGTTTTTGGTGGGATATCATTACTTTTTGTAAAGATATATTGGGATAGTTTCAAATATCTCCTTGTAACGGTTCCAACTCAACAATTAAAAAAAAAAAATTGTATGGGGACCCCCCCTATTTTTTAACTTTTTTAGATTTTTTCCTACGCTTACACACAATTACCGAGCTAGATTCCAAAATACATCCTTCTAGGTAATCTGGAAGTAGGTTAGGTGTAGGTACTATAAGTCAGTCAGTCAGTGCTAAAATTTACGACTTTTTGACCTTCATGTCTTTATAACCATTTGAGCTAGCTTCATGAAATTTGGGCTTCTAGATGTTCTTATAGATATAATTAAACACACGTAGTTTTATGTGTTTACGTTAAAGAAGTTTTGAGTTATAGAAGGGTCAAAAGTGGCACCAAGTGGTTCGTGTACACTCGGCGCTGGCTAGCCAGTTCCTTTGCTTGAACTTGGCTTGACACGCTGCCGCGTGTCTAGATATGTAGGTTAGGACAGTTGACATTTTCAGTTTGTATTTCTATTAACGCTATAAAAAAACAACAAAAAAAAGATAATAAAATCTACATGGGGTCTCCATACAAGAAACGTGCTATATACGGCATTTTTGCCTTGGTACGGAACCCTTCGTATGCGAGTCTGGCTCGCACTTGACCTGTTTTTTGCACCCATCAGGTTACAGTGTAGAAAACAAAGTAAAAAAGAATGTTATTTTCGGCCTAAACAAACCTTTTATAGCAAACCCAATCTGTTGAAAGTTTTTCTGTCTGTGCATACCATCCTTTTAGCAACCAAATTCCGTTTGGAATTAAAAAATTGTTTTCTTCAAGTGAACAATAAAAATTTGGATGTAAAAGACTTTTACATAGCCGAGAGCAATAAGCGGGTTCAATTCAAAATATTCTGGAAACGATGAACTTAGAAATGGGTATTTTATAAACCGGTCGAATGAATACCGGTTATTCGAAATTGAGCTAGACATTTTTATTTGTAAAGTTTTTTCTGCTTTCGCTCGCGGCTTGGTATGCGTGTCAATATACTACCGAGATAAAAAGTACTTTTTTACAACTCAGGTCTTGGTCTATCCGTGTGCCAATTCATCCTAATCCGTTCAGCCGTTAAAGTGTGAAAGATGAGACACACAGAGTAACTTTTTCATTTACTTACTAGCTTTTGCCAGCGACTTCGTCCGCGTGAAATAATGACTTCCGGAAATTGAGGCACTAACTCTCATAGAGTTTAACCCATGTGCTCTTTCCTCTGCCGATTCTTGAGAACGCGTATTTCTCATTCAACGCGTTTTTCAAGACAATAGCGGGCGGACGCCGGCGTTCGCTTGGGGCTTGAATAACTAAAAATATATAACTACGTCTAATATATAAAATAATATATAATAAAACCTACTTCACTTAAAACTAAATACCTATAACTACTATAATTAATAATACCTATACCTATAATTAATAAAAGTACCTACGCTTTTGCCTACTTAATATTAAAAAAAACTGAACATAAATTAACCAAAACTTACCTACTACTAACTAACTACTACTAACCTATTACTACTTCACCTAAAAAGAAATCCTGTTTTCCCAACATTTCCCTTCACTGCTCTGCTCCTATTGATCGTAGCGTGATGAAAAGTATACTATAACCTGCTCAGGAGTATGAAGAACAATTGTACCAAGTTTCGTTGAAATCCGTCGAGTGGTTTTTGTTTCTATAACGAACATACAGACAGACAGACAGACAGACAAAAATTTTACTGATTGCATTTTTGGCGTCAGTATCGATCACTAATCATCTGCTGATAGTTATTTTGGAAATATATTTCATGTAAAGAATTGACCTCTCTACAGATTTATTATAAGTATAGATAATATAAGCCCCTTACTAATAAACGTAGTAAAGCGTCTGTATAGTTACACAACGTTTTATCTTATTATTTCGAAAGTCAACTGACTACTGAAAGAGAGACATCGGTGTGTAACTATAATTCATCTGATATATTACGTTTATTAGTAAGGGGGTAAGCATGAAAGTTTAGTATGGTTTTCCGTTATCGATTAGAAAAATTGGTCTCTATTATTATTTTTAAGGCACATTGTCAGTTAAAACTCGAGACTAACCACTACAATGAATATTTCTGAATTATAGTAAAACTAGCTGCGCCCCGCTATTTAACCGGATAAGTGTCGATCCCGTGGGAATATCGGGATAAAAAGTAGCCTATATGTTAATCTAGGGTGTCAGCTACCTCCATGAAAAGTTTTATCAAAATTGGTCCAGCCGTTTGAGCGTGAAGAAGTTACAAACATATAAAGCCACAAATACAAACTTTCGCCTTTGTAATAATAGTGTGGTAGGAACTGTGGTGGCCCAATGGTAGAGACCACGAATTACGAGTTTTAGGTAGTGGGTTTCTAATCCACGCAGGCGCTTTATTTTGTGTATTTAATTTCATCACCATTGCTCTCAAAACGGTGAAGGAAATCATCGTGAGGAAACCGGCATGTCCTAGAACCAAAAATTCGAAGATATGTAACACCCACCCATCCGGATTGGGCCCGCGTAGTGTATTATGGCCCACTCCCTCTAACAGAGAGGAAACCAGTGTCCCAAGCCCAACAGTGGGAACATTATAGGCTGATTATGCTGAATCTGGAAAAACATAATTTAGTTATTACTAGCGACCCGCCCCGGCTTCGCACGGGTGCAATACTGATACTAAGTACAGGTATTTCAAGAATGCCAGCACGCGCCGCCGCGGCCGGTACCGCAGCAACCGCTATGTCCCTGCATTTTAAATCTGTAATATCTTCGAAAATATTCATTTAAATTACATGCTGTAAAGGGATATATTCATCTATATTAAATGCACAATGTATTTAAGGTACTTAATTGGATTATATAAACAATGTATACAAAAACTTGTAAAACATTTTAAAAGAGTAACGGTGGAGTTTCTTGCCCATTCTTCTCCACACGAAAACTACATTTTGGAATGGGCGACTAGAATCAATTCTATTTTTTCATTTTAAATTTTGACGTTCAAAAGTGCCTTTTAAGTGCCTATTTGAAATAAATGATTTGACTTTGACTTTTGACTTTGGATAAGGATTAATGCTGTATTGCTTGAAATCGCTTCGTAAATAAGCCATTATTTCTCGTAAAAAGTAAAGGATAAAAAATGATTATTGTGGGTTATCCCTAAGAGATAGACATATACCATCGGGGACTTTTTTGTAGACCTTTTTAAGGTGTACAATACTGTAGTACATTATTTTGACCTATCTCGTAGGGTTCAGCCAGCTTTTGAAAAGTAAACGCATAAAAATGTGTTTATTTACGACATCACATGCATGCATGTATTATATATATAAACCTTCCTCTTGAATCACTCTATCTATTAAAATAAACTGCATCAAAATCCGTTGCGTAGTTTTAAAGATCTAAGCGTTCAAAGGGACAGAGAAATCGACTTTGTTTTATACTATGTAGTGATGACTGGACATGATTATGTTCATATTCATATTTATATTCATTTATTTGCGTTCCACAAGGTAAAAACAAGATGTTGACAAAATGCTTAGAGCTAAGCGCCGTTGTAGACCATGTCAAGGCACAGCAAAATATTATTGTTTTACACATAATACTTAAGCTTAAAAATCTAAATTGAAATTAAAGAGTAGAAACTAAAATTAAAATAAAATAATACATGAAAACTGAAAAATTACATTCGCATAAAAAGTTAAAATAAAATTATGAAAATAATTAATTTTGAATATGAATGAGCATTGAGACTAATATACCATAACCAATCATGACATCATTCATATTGTCTTTCCCCAATAACGTCGGCCCTAATATAATTATGTTCGCATAATACCTATATATCCATCGTATACGTGTGTAGGCTTCATTGAGGGTGCGGTATCTCAGTGGAATGGCCTGAATTTGAATACACTTCAGCCGAATTCTTGTGGCTTCCAAGTTTAGGTGAAGCTCTTGGAATATAGGTAATATCATTTTAAACATACATTATTAAACATTATGTTATAAACACATTGGTACTTAGGAGCTGTAGATTTTTTTTTTGTGGATGGGAAATCATCAAATGACGGGGTCCCGCTCTGGGTGGAGCAGAAGGGAGTGTCAGACTCTTACTGACTAAAACCCACCCGTGTTCCTTTCTTAGCCCTTTATGTTCCGGGGCAGCGGTAACCCTTTCATACAATCCCGCTGCCCAGGAACTGTAGCTAAGTAACAACAGCCAAACGGGTCGATCAGGTTAAGTTACACTTGCCACGGTGTGTCCGTGGATGGGTGACCATTTTGACATATCAAAACCCCCCTGTGCCACGGAAAGCACATTAAGCCGTTGGTCCCTAATGTTATCTTTGGCAGTCGTTACATGTCTTCAGAAGCCCGAAAGTCTGACAACCAGTCTTACCAAGAAGTATCGTATTACCCAGTAACTGGGTTGTGGAGGTCAGTTAGGCAGTCGCTCAATGTCTAATAGTGATATTTAGCTAATATACAGGGTGTCCCTGGAAGTATGGATCAAATCAAATAGGGGCGTGGGCAAAGTCATTTCCAAACTTTTTGGTCCTGAGAATGATTGAGAAATATTTTACGGTTCAAAAGTCATGACCAATTTTTTTGAATCGTTTCGCATAGTGCTGAAAGAAAAAAAATAATTACAAAAAACTATCAGGGCTGTCTAAAAAACTTAAATTGACAGTTCCTGGTAGTTTTTTTAAAATGATTTTGTTTTTTTGAGCACTATGCAAAGTGATTGAAAATAACAAAAGCTGGTCATAACTTTTGAACCGTAAAAAAATTCACCAACATTCTCATGATCAAAAAGTTTGGAAATGACTTTGCCCACGCCCCTATTTGATTTGATCCATACTTCCAGGGTCACCCTGTATATAGACTGCGGAGCCGACTCCAATATAGTTGGGGAAACCCAACTATGTTGGAGTCGGCTCCTCAGTCTTGGCTTGGCAGATGAAGACATTAGGTGCTCATAAACATGAACGTGGAGGTACAAACTTTTGGCATTGCATTTGAAACCTGAAAGGGGAAAAGCAAATTTTAACAATTTTAAATTACATGTAATGAAAGTTATGTATTACAAGCCTATAGACACTTGGGATCTATAGAAAAAAATAATTCTAGCAAACTGATCATAGATTATTTCATTTTCTTTATTTCGTATCTATGGTACTCTTAGGCCGTTTACACATTATGCCGCGGCTGCAGCGGCACCACCGCCCGCGCCGCGGCGGCGAAGGTGAGTTTTGATAAGATCTATCAAAACTCACCGCCGCCGCAGCGGTGCCATGTGCAAGAGTTCATACAAATCCAAGGGCAACCAATGCAGCAGCACCGCGGCGGCGGCATACTGTATAAACGGCTTGACTCGTTTTTTTTATCCAAGACAGGTAAAATTATTCGTTTCTCATAAGTTATAAATAAATTGAAAAAATAGATATAAAGTATTAGGCCAGTACCTAACCAAAAGCGATCGCTAGTACGTGATCCTCGCGCTCTTTTATATAGATATGCTCGCGCGATCAGTCAATTTGCATCATTGATACAAACGATAGCGTCGAACACGTAATCACGTGGCGGTTGCTATTGATTAGGATTCGGGAGTTATAAGTTACAGGCACATCACAGCTCCGCCGCGAAATCATAGCGGCGAAACGACCAGCGAAACTGAAACGAAACTGCCTGTTCCAACGCTCAGATTTGATTCTATCTCTTTCCCGCGTGGTTTCGCCAATCTGCTTGGAATTCAGCTACACCTCCGCGCTCAGCCCGCTACTTTGTTACAGTGTTTGGCACATATCTGTGGCAGTTGACAAATCTATAAAGCGAAACTTCATTTTTTTTTGTATAAATGGATTTTGATTTTACGGAAAAACTAATCTAAGAGTACACCTGAATTTACTAAGTCAAAAGCGACGAAATTTTGCTCCGATTGCTACCACACAATTGATTCTCATAATGTTCCGCTACTCGAATCGCGACATAATTTATAGTAATGTTTCTGCGCTTAACCATCATTTTTTTCGTGGCGGAGGTGAGCTAAGGCTCTCAAAGCTGCACCACACATAAATAAGATTCATTAAAGGTCATTGTCGTTTCTCGACTCTGTCTGAACTACAGAACCCCAATAATAATTCTCGTAATTTAAAACGTTCAAAATCTAGTCGCAGTCTCATCTCGGCGACAAACTAATGTCAAAAACTTGTCAAAATGTAGGGAAATCTTAGGTGTTTTTGACAGATTGAGACTGAGATCAGGCTGTGAACGGTCGTAAAAATTTCGAGAATTGCCCCCCTGTACTAATTACAAACAATAGTTTATTGTACACACCTCAGTTTAACATTCATTCAACACAAATTCACGTACCTACAGTTAAATAATTTCATGTAACCTCTAAAACCATTTTACCCACTAACACTAAAGATAAACAAACGAATTCATAGGTTAGTAAAAACTTGTAGATAAGTAAACTGAACTGGAATTACTGCAAGTTGTGCTGACTGTACTGCAAACGTTTGAGTTAGCATCCACTTTAAGATGGATGGAGCCAGCACCTTTTGGTGTTGGTAAAGCAAAGATTCAGCTTATTGCACAAGTTTTTGGTTTTGCATTAAGTTCGAGTTCCTAAGGGCGAAGCGACAACACTGCGTTGCGTCGTCGTATCGCAAAAACGACGTCGCACAGCAATACAATGCGATGACGCAACGCAAAAATTTAATCGCATACGACATCGTACGACAAGACGCTAAACGTCAGTTCAGTTTCTAGTGAGACATGGACCGCACTACACGGGTCCTACTTTTGCTAGCGTTAAGACGCATCAAGAAAAAGAAACAGAAAAGAAAGTACTGCGTGCATCCATTTCTATCAATTATGAATAACTAGCTGCGCCCCGCGGTTTCACCCGCGTAAGTTTTGATCCCGTGGGAATATCGGGATAAAAAGTATCCTATGTGTTATTCTCATGTATAACCTATATTACTGTAAAGTTTCATCAAAATCCGTTCAGTAGTTTTTGCAAGAAAGAGTAACAAACATCCATCCATCCATCCTTACAAACTTTCGCATTTATAATATTAGTAGGATGATGGAAATGCGTCGTCGCATTGCAGATTTGCACGTTGCGTCAGCGCATCGGAAATTTCCACGATGCGTTGTGCGGCGTCGTAGATTTTTACGATGCGACGCCGCAACGCAGTGTTGTGGCCTCGCCCTTAGTAGGTATAGTTAGCTCTAAGCACTTGAATTTGTTTTCATATGCAAAGTTAAGGAGCTTCTAAGTTAAAGAGTAAGAAATGAAATAGTTATTGGCACCCGAATTCGGAAATTAGTTAATATAATACCTACCCTATGTTTGAGAGGATTTGTCTCAATATTTGTACATCATACTAATATTTTATAGGCGAAAATCTATGAGTGTGTGTGTGTATGTTTGTTACTTTTTCACGCTCAAACGACTAGACCAATTTTGATAAAATTTTGTACGGAGGTAGCTGACACCCTTTTTTTTTGTTGACTCTATCAGGGTGATCGGCCCGCAGCACCCAGTCGTAACCGATGTCCCACAGGAGCGGCCCCAGAACCGATCCCTGTGGGACACCGCACGACATCTCTCGCCGGTTCCATTCCCCGTCGCGACCGGGGTAGATGACGGCTCTGTCTGTCAGATACGCCCCGACTACTCGACTGAGGTAGGGATTAACATTTAGGCTACTTTTTATCCCAATATTCCCATGGGATCGAAACTTATGCGGGTGAAACCGCGGGGCGCAGCTAGTTTTCAATAAAACCTTACACATTCATAGGCCTATAATTTAATGTAAAGTGAGCTGACTTAGGAACTACACGATATTATTAGGTCCTTACATACGAAATTAGCGTTTTGTCGTACTGACCACTTTGATCTGAAATATCTCCTCTTTGGTTACGAATTCCAAATTCAAATTTATAAATTCATTTAGCTGGTACATTTGAGTTTTGAAAACAGTCATTCATTTTTTTTTCCTCATTATTTTTTTCTTTGGGGTCGCTTTTACCGCACAATGGAAAACATGAAATATCGGTATATTTACGAGTACGAGTTCTACCGTGTTACCAGTACTGCAGAAACAGCTCAAAGGATTAATTAATGTGTACGGCGCTGGTGTCGCAAAAGAAAGCACGGTACGCTTTTGGTATCAACGTTTTCGTTCTGGATATTTCGACTTTCAGAACCAACCCCGTGGACGGCCGGAGACCAAAGTGGAAAATGAAGAATTAAAGGCTATTGTGGAAGCGGATCCATCACAAAGCACTTCAGAGATAGCTGCAGGCTTTGGGGTGAGTGATAAAAGGAAGAAGAAGGTAAAAAAAACTTGAACGATGGGTACCTCATGAATTGAGTGAATCGAACTTGCAAACACGCGTCGACTGCTGTGTTACTTTGCTCAACCGACACAATAATGAAGGGATTTTAAATCCAATCATTACTTGTGATGAAAAGTGGATACTGTACGATAATCGGAAGCGCTCGTCGCAATGGCTGAACCGGAGAACCAGTCAAATCCTGCTATTTTCGCTAAACGGAAATTGACTCAGAAAATGTTAATTGTGAGTGTTTGGTGGACTAGCGCCGGTGTCGTTCACTACAGCTTTCTAAAATCTGGCCAAACGATTACGGCAGATATCTATTTTCAGCAACTGCAAACCATGAGGAAGAACTAGCTGCTAAACAACCGAGATTGGTCAATCGCTCTAGGCCACTGCTGCTTCACGGCAACGCAAGACCACACACTGCACAACAAACAACCACTAAGTTAGATGAGCTACAATTGGAATGTCTGCGACATCCACTGTACTCCCCGGACTTTGCTCCAACAGATTACCAATTTTTCCGGAATTTGGACAACTTCTTACAAGGAAAAAAATTCAACTCCGATGCGGCAGTCCAAACCGCCTTCAAAGAGTTCATTGATTCTCGCCCCCATGGTTTTTTAGTAAAGGAATCAATGAACTACCTATGAGATGGCAAAAGTGCATAGATAACAACGGTGCATACCTACTTTGATTAGTTAAATGTATTTTACAAAAAAAAAAAAATGACTTTACTTTCCTCCCGTACAAAACGCAAATTTCATATGTAAGGACCTAATATTATAGCTACTTAAGTAACTAATGCCGGCTGGAATAGAAGCCAAAATAATACTGAACTTATTTTAATTAACGTTCCTGTTCAAATTATAATTAACTTGCAATATAATCCTTTGTACAGACGCCAGCACATCAAGCTACCCGAAACCGTCAAATTTTCCAAATCAACTTTGAACCTTATGCCTTAGCGATCTAGTTGAAAATCTATTAAATAAAGACTTGATGTGCTGTCGTTTGTGCAGATAGGCGCTGTAGTTCTTTATTTGCAACGATTTCTTTTGTTCTACTATCGATAGCTGTAGGTACCTTTATCAAAACAATAAAATATTTAGTAGATTCAGTTATTCACTCATGAGTAAAGAACCAACAAAAAAAGCTTTAAGCCCTTGGGTTCGCGTTTTTGTTGTTTGCTACCGACTTCCGAAATTAATGTCATTTTTTCACTTTGTAGTGTTTTTTTTGAAAGTCGGTTGTTTGTTTTTGAAGAAAAGTTTTTATTTTGCACTTACCCCACAAAAATTCATATACCACTACTTGCTACGTAAATATCAGTGACAGACAGTTATTATAACATCATCAACATAAACTAAGTGGCAAAAATACGTATTATTGAAGCTAACTCAAAAACTAGGTACCCAATCAAAGTTAATTAAATTTATATAGGACTACCCTTTAGACATACCATATCCATTAAAAAAAAAAATTATTGATATCGATTTACAGTTGCCGTAGATATAGCGTAACAAAAAAAAAAACAACAACATACAGTCGAATTGAGAACCACCTCCTTTTTTAAGTCGATTAAAAATAAGAAGTCGGACAGGCGAGTGTGATCGAAAGTAGAACCGCTTTCATTTGAAGTCGGTTAAAGAGAAGCACTCCAACAATCCTTATCATTATCATTTCAACCAAAAGACGTCCACTGCTGGACTCCTAAGCATTGCCACTTGACCGGCAGGGTAATTGCGTAACACACTATTAGTAGCAATGGCTTTCATTTTGACAGATCAACAACGTTCATTGCGTTTTTTACATTGTTGAGCAGACACATTTTTCGAACATATGAAGCAATGGATTAGCAATATGCTTCAAAATGATTCAAATTGAGATCGATAGTGTGTTTCGCAATTAGGGTGCGTTTCTGTTATTCTTGCATCCAGCGGATTGCTGCGGCCTTCAACAACATATCATGCTAAAATGTCATCATTTGCAGTAAACCAGAGTTTAAATGGAGTTTCTTGACCGTTCTTCTCCATAGGAACTTACTACGCTTTGTCTGAATTGTCTTTTATAAAAGTCATGATAAAAAAAAAAATCCGCACACTTACCTATGCAGTCTTAATATTATTATGTTAAAATTATTATTTTATTTTACATAGGTATCTCGGGACCATGGGATCCCGGTCCTTTGGAAGGCGTACGAGGGGCCGAAGCCCAGAGCAGAGGCCCCTTAGGAAATGTTAATGAACTGTGGCACCAACCGACGATTATCCCTGTATGCACTATGCAAGTGCATCCAAGGACAACCCCCGGTTGGTGTAGGACTATTGCAGGATATGGAAAAAATAAAAAGTTGTACTATAGTTTTAGGTGGCTAAAGTGGACTAGTTACCCCTGCCTGATCAGTTTTTATTATTATATTGCCGTACCCTAACTGGGTTTCATGTTGGAACTTACCTATATTGTAACAACTAAATGTACACATGAATGCAATAAAGAATTTGAATTTGAATTTGAAATGGGCAACTAGCTTCATCTTTCAGACTTACCAACTCCTTCACAATTTTATTCCAAACTGACTGTAAATGGAATAATTGAAATAAATGCTTTGAGTTTGAGTTTGACCCAAAACCAAGAAAAAGCAATACCCAATTTATCTTCCTCCCAAAAAGCAAATAAGAAATTCAAATTTATTAACCGCCATCTGTGTCACAAACTTCGGAGTTTACTTCACATGTTGAATAAGAGATGGCGTTACAAATTCATAAGCTCCTCTCATGTTTTATTCAAAAATAAATAAGTAGATAAAGTTTCTTTAAACTCATCCGGCGTTTAAACGACGGAGACGGCAGTTAAGTATGCGCAACTGAGACAAAACTATTCGTTTATCAGCTCACAACTTGGTTGGGCTGGATTTTTATGGTCTGAGTCATAAACTTTCTGAAGATTTTACATTTTATGCCGTTTCTTTTGATTTTGTTAAAGAAAGGCGTTCGAGTTGTAACCTTTCTCAGCTCTTGTTAATAATTTTACTGTTAAAATAGACAAAATCTCTTATGTTTATTTTTATACTTAAGTGTCATATTTACCGCAAATAAACGTATTTTCTTTCTTCCAAAATCACGTTCGTTCGCAAAATTTAGCTTCTGCCCGCGACTTCATCTGCGTGAAATTTCACCCTCCCCCCATTCACCCTCTTAGGGGTGGAATTTCGACAAACCCTTTCTTAGTAGATACCTACTCTTCCCAAAGAACACACTCTTCAAATTGCATGTCTCTAAGACCAGCGGTTCCGGCTGTGCGTTAATATATCAGTCAGTCAGGACTTTGAATTTTATATACGTTAAATAGATTCTCTTTCAGGAAATCTAACTTGCACTAAATTTGTACTAAGTACTACTTTGGTGAGTCCAGCTCACTATTACGCCTTGCTGGCTCCTTAACTTTCACCATACCATGGGGTTTATCCTCGGTTCATGTTGACAGGAGAAAAAAGAAGACAATCTCCTCGTTTGGCAAAGGAATTGGCGATCAGAGAATGCATCCTAGTAACCGACCTCTTCACAAAAATCCTATAACTATCCACTTTAGGTGCAGACAAGAAAACTAAATAACAAGCAAATTGATTCCCTACGTCAATTAGTCGCGTTATAGCCATTCAACGGACAATTTAAATTAGTATCTAGTCAATAATTTCCCTGACATTACACCAGAAATCTCGCACATACAGATAATCTACCTATATAAAATTCTCGTGTCACAGTGTTAGTTACCATACTCCTCCGAAACGGCTGGACGCTGGACCGATTTTTATGAAATTTTGTGTGCATATCGGGTAGGTCTGAGAATCGGCTACTATCTATTTTTCATACCCCTATTTTTTTTTTGCAAAACGACGTTTGCGGGGTCAGCTAGTAATAATATAATAATCATTTTATTATCAGGCAACTGAGGCTCATAAATAAAATACACAAAATAATCTTATACAATAATAAACTGATACATATTAAAATCCTTAAAACTATGATTATACACGTAACGTTGTCGGCGTCGTGTTTCGCTGCGTGGTGTTGCGTAACTGTCCTCGGAAACGACGATATACGACACCTTACAGCCAAAGTCCTCTTTCAGATTGGTCTACAGATGTTGGGTTGGAACTCGTACCACGAATGACTTAAAGTTGATGTAGTGGCGCGATTCCAACCTTTTGACCCCAGAGTCTTCACCTTCAGATACTGCACGACTTCCTCAGTTGTCGCGGAGTGATGCAGACGCGAAAGGTACAGCTGCGTCGTAGGCACAGCAGGGCGTAGCAGCACGTTGGGTCCAATCCGTGTGGTGCCAGAAACCGCTCGTACCTTACGCCACATCCACAGCAGCATTTTAAGAAGCAACTTGGTTAGTTTACCCGCTTGATGGAAGTAAAATGAAGTGCATCAGTGTTTACAAAAGAGGCTTAAAACTTTATTTCATTAAAATATTTGTGATAGCTTGAAGTTTCGAGAGCTTTGCATGGTGGCAAGTCTCACAGTCTTGTGGGAAGTCTTCGGGTAAATGGTTTTTGAATTCTGAGACTGGTAAGTATTTGCACTACGGTATGTAAGTCGTGGTTGGTATGATTGGTGCGGTGGCTTTCTACGATCGCTGCAAGGATCAAAATCAAAATATTTTATTTCACACTAACTGACCCGGCAGACTTTGTACTGCCTCAATCGATAAATAAAAGACATTTGACTATACATTTTATTTAGAAAACGTTTATATGGGAAATAGAAAAGGGCTGTTTTTAGGGTTTTCCCGGGAATTATTCGATTTTTTCTCACCTTTTAAACCTTCCCTAGACCTCCACGAACATTTCAAGACCAAAATAAGATAAATCCGTTCAGCCGTTCTCGAGTTTTAGCGAGACTAACGAACAGCAATTCATTTTTATATATATAGATAAACCTACAAGGGCACTTATGAAACGTCAGAAGCTAGGTGCACGGTTCCAATTGGTCGTGGATTCGAGCAATCTTAAAAGACTAACTGAAATTATAAAACATTCATTTGTTAGTTGGGGAGAGCTTGGAAACTCTTAGATTTACTGACCTTCTTAGATATCACTGCCTTATGAAATTATTTTATCTAACTTTACCTAAAAAAAAATATGAAAGCTCTTGTACAATATTGAAAACCGTAGCGAGTGTAACTATCAACGTAGCGAAGTTCTCAACCATAATAATAATGATCCTTTGACACGAAGACGAACCACTTTTTTATTATTCCAATGAAGAAAGTAAAATACGAAGTGCTATCTTGCGATTACTTAATAAAACAAGTTTTATAAGAGTAGCTCTTAGCTGATTATATCTCCCTCAACTCAACTCAACTCGAGAATCGCTGAGATAATAATTAAGTTTCAAAACTAAAACTCTCTCACGGAAAATAAACTTTTGTATAGGCTACCTGTATTTCTTTAGTTAGGGAGGTTAGTAAGTGTATTGAAGTTTTTTGTGTTATTTAGGATTTTAGAATCCGTTTGGAAATTTATTCTGGCATAAAAAGTATGTATATAAGGCGTAACAGAATAAACACAAGTCCTGAAAGTAGTTTGTTCATAATTGACTACTGAATCGATTTCAGTACCTAACTTTTAATATAGGTATTTTTTCAAAAATTATTAATTTTTTCATACCTACCACCGATTGAGGCAAATAAAATTAAATCTTATCTCAAGGTAATAAGACTCAATTTTAAACGCATTAGGTAATGCTATTGTCATCACGATTTTCTTAAGAAAAATAGCAAGCTATAAAAAAAAATTTTGGTCATTGTATTATGCTTTTAACTCACTACTCTAATTGGGGTATACGAGGTCTTGCGTTAATTATGTTACGTTAATTATGTTACACATACAACAGCAAAATCTACCTGCGTGCCAAGGATAAACATAATCAACCGATAACGGAACCCCATTGTTGGACACAGGCTGCCTCTCTGTGGGAGGGAGTGGGCCATAATCCACCACGCGGGCCCAGTGCGGGGTCGGTGGTTATTACATGCCTTCGAATTTTTTTTTCTAGGACATGTGTGCCAAGTCTCATGCAAATCCGTTCAACTATTTTACTGTGATAACTGCATTATCTGCACCTCTTGAGTGCTATTAACAAGAAAATGCGATCACTGGTAAGAAACTATGAGAGAAAGACGTTTTTTTACTATTCTGAGATCACAGAATGTAGAAATTCAGCTATACTTTAGATGCGGGCACAGCAAGTCCTCAAACTGCCGAGTTTTTTCCCAACTATGTTGGGGTCGACTTCCAGTCTAACTGGATGTAGCTGGATTCCAGAATTTTACATAGAGTGACTGCCTTTCTGACCTCCACAACCTAGTAATACTGGGTAATATAATGCCCCTTGGTAAAAACTAGTTGTCAAACTTTTGGGCTTCTGAATACCCATAAGTAAAAAAACGAACAAAGATCCACGATAACCATCTATGACAGCCAGGACCAACGGCTTAACGTGCTTTCCGAGGCACGGAAGGGTTTCAATGAACGCATCAAGCTTTCGATTATCATTTAGCAACGTGCCCTTAGCCAGCAAGTCCTTAATTAAATTATTATACTTCATGTTAGCTTTCCAACAAGATTAGTACAACATGCCCTTAACATAGTCTATACTAATACGAATATTATAAAGAGGAAAGATTTGTATGTATGTTTGTTACGAATTGGCTCAAAAAGTATTGGACCGATTTTAAAAAATCTTTATTCATTTGAATGCTACATTATCACTGATTAATATGAGCTTTTTTTCTTTTTTTCCCACCCGTGCGAAGCCGAGACGGGCCGCTAGTCAGGTATATAGGTCATCTCGTGGCTTCTAGCAAAACTTATCGCAAGAATTGATCGAAACGTTTTGAAATAACTGAATTATTCATGAGAGGTGGTGGTTAATTTTCGTCAGAGTTTGTAACTAGCATGCTCTAGGGATCTATGGTTCGGCATTCGGTACTTATACTGTAATCTGATTTCCTAGTGACGCCTTCTGCTCGTTTTCTTAGAGATGGGTTTATGTGCTTGTGTAGATCACATAGAATATTTTCCTACTATTATTTCCCTAAAGACTAGACAGATGTCTATGGGTAGTGTAGTTGACCTTGTAATTTCTTCACCACTTTTGTCAAATACACCATTAAATAATTTGAACATACTTCCCACTCTCTAAGTACAAACTGATACCGGACTTACATACACATAACACCCTCACATATTCACACACTACACTACACACACAATCCTACAATAACATCACCTTACATTACACTTCACAAATTAATATAACCACCTTTATTAATTATAGATTTACCTCTCTATCTAAACTGTTTGCTAGTAGTGATATATTATATAAATTGAATTCGTTAAATACAATAAATTTTTAAAGGGGTGTGAGCCTGGAGATCTGTCATACAGGTCCCGAACCTCCAGCTCTCACAAAGATTCTAGCATAAGGCAAAATTGTAAAATTGACTAACTCTATCCTATTATACACACTACTGTAACAATGTACCTTTATAAGAGAAATAAATAAACTATATAAACTATATATTAATAATCCCAGTACCTTGAAACTTCAGTAAGGTTGACACTATTTAACTGTCACATAGAAAAATAAACCTTATCGGTTTATGAAGTGCAAGTAAAATTCAACCTTATTATGACCAAGCTATAATAATAATTACGAGTTCAAATATACATATGACTTAGTGTCTAAACACACTATGCCGAAGTTACGCGACCGAAGTTCAGCACAATTACGCCTGCAATGCTATTTGAATTACTGACGACACACTATGCCGAAATTACGTCTCGTCATAGGGTACAGCCTAACTTCGGTCGGACGTAAGTTCAGCGGCAACTTATTCTGTGAGAACACATTATACGCTACCGAAGTTCGGTTCGATTGCCGACGAAGATCCGTTCCGAGCAACGGGGAGTTACGGAACTGAATTTCTGCCGCGTAAGTTCGGCACTTATGGTGTGTCATATCAGCCGAATACGACGGAACGTAAAATCAGCCGTCGAACTTCGGTCGCGTAACTTCGGCATAGTGTGTTTAGATACTAAGTCCCATCATACGTATGTCCCATAAAGGGCGAGCTTTATTTCATCAACTTGGTAGAAATTCAAACGCAGGACAGTTACTGGGAAATTGTAATTATAATCCAAAAAACTTTAGTCTGAAAATAGGATCAAGTCCAGGATTTTGAAAACGAGGCCCGCTTTGCTAAAACTAGACCTCATTCATACCGGCCGGCATTCATATCTATATATATAAAAGGAGAAACTGACTGACTGACTGACTGACATATCAACGCACAGCCGAAACTGCAAGGACTAGGAACGTGAAATTTTGCATACGGCTTCCTTTTATTATGTAGGGGAGCACTAAGAAGGGGTTTTTGGAAATTCGACCTTTAAGGGGGTGAAAAGGGGAGATTTTGTTTTTATGAATAATATTATTGCTTGAGTTAATAAACTTGAAATTTGGCACGAATACACGCAGACAAAGTCGCGGGCGAAATGCTAGTAATAAAATAATATCATCTCTATCAAGGCTACGTTGAGTATTCATAGCAATGTGATCGGAGTTTCTCGGCACAAAGTTGGATAATGGATATGCTAGCAAGTACAGTCAGCAAAGGAGATAAGTATGCAGGGTCGTCGAATATAGTTGAAGTTTACTAAGAAACCGAGTGATGTTTTCGAATGAAATTTAATTTGATAAATTGGCCCTGATTCTGTTGTTCACAAACTAAACTAAATTTAAGTACAGTGCATCTTTTTCTTTCTATTCCATTAAGAAAATGACAGTAGAAAAATATTAGTTTAGTCCTATCAAATTAGTCAGCGCCTGACGTAAATTGACGTATTATTAGTAGCAAATTTTTTAATCACGTCTAAACATGTCTATGGATTATCTAATTTGACAGGACTAAACTAATATTTATTATCAAAACAAACATGTTTTACAATCAAAACGAAAACAAAATGCCAATTGCAGAGTGGAAAAATAACTGCTTTTGTAACAAACAAACAACAATAATAAGAACTATTAATCCGTGCGTCGCATCTGTGCAAGAACAGAAGGCCAATTCTCGTAATTTAAAACGTTCAAAATCTAGTCGCAGTCTCATCTCGGCGACAAACAAAAACTTGTTAAAATGTAAGGAAATTAGAAGTATTTTTTGACAGATTGCGACTGAGATCAGACAGTGAACATTCTTAAAATGACGAGAATTGGTCTTCAGGTCATTGCTCAGCAAAATGCTGTAACTTCGGACGTACCTATCGTCAACAGCGCTGATTTTCAGCAACTAAGTACCTCTCGGGTGACGTAATGACGTCCCACTATACAGGGTTATTTGTAAAACACCAGCAACCTCTTAAGAGGTCATTGTACTCATCATTATGAACAACTTTTACTATGGGACCAAACCTGAAATCGCGAAATAAAAATCAGCTGTTCCTTTCATTTACCTTCGTCTATCTCGTCAAAATGTAGGGAACAGCTGATTTTTTTTCGCGATTTCAGGTTTGGTCCTATAGTAAAAGTTGTTCATAATGATGAGTACAATGACCTCTTAAGAGGTTGCTGGTGTTTTTCAAATAACCCGATATATTTATGGATCTGTAAAGAAAAAAATATATCTGTATATTATACTTAGCTCTTATAAATTAAAAAAGATACCATCACCAATGATATCATCACTAATTATGACTAATTTCGAAACGCACGTACTTTCAACAAACTGTGCCACTAAAGTTTCAGCATTAATTGCACCCAAACTGCACACATGCATACGAAAGTACTAATTATAACGAGGGAAATGCGAACTAACTTAGGTTGACGACGTAGAGTTTCTTAAGATTGTGCCGACCGTACAGTGGCGCCACCATCGTTTGTTTGGTTATTTCATACAATTTAGAATGAAAATGCAGAATATAAGCACGTTAAGTTGTGCTTCACAAGATAATACGTTAATATTATTAGAAACGGTAGTTTTATATTGTTTAGTTTTATTATAATCCTTGAAACGGATAACAGTGGCCACTATATTCCGTTTTAAGGATTATAATAAAACTACCGCTTCTAATAATATTAACGTATTATCTTGTGAAGCACAACTCAACGTGCTTATTTTCTGCATTTTTATTCTAAATTGTATGAAATAACCAAACAAACGATGAGGGCGCCACTGTGCGGTCGGCATAGTCTTAATAGAACGATAGTTAATTCTTCATGAATATGTTTTCCCCAACTTGAGAAAATGGCTTGTTTTTAAATAGATTAAATTTACATAATCAGCCTATAATGTTCCCACTGCTGGGAAACAGGCCTCCTCTGGGTAAGAGGGAGTGGGCCGTAATCCACCACGCGAGCCCAGTGCGGGTTGGTAGATGTCACATGTCTTCGAATTTTTGGTTCTAGGACATGCCGGTTTCCTCACGATGTTTTCCTTCACCGTTTTAAGAGCAATGGTGATGAAATAATTTGCAAAAAGTAAAGCGCCTGACGGGGTTCGATCCTACGACCTATAACTCGTAAGTCGCGGCCGTTACCACTGGGCCAGCACTGCTCTCAGCATGCATATATTAAGTTTCAAGCAATCTATGTAAAAGATTGCTTCTTTTACATAGATTGCTTGAAACTTAATACATTCATTTGCTTTTGGCTTTTTCAGACTTCTGTTTGTGTAATATGTCTAACCGGACGGCCTAAACACATGGCAATCGCTTTGAAAACGTCTTATTTCTAAAAATACTTTCAACAGAATTGACCTTATGGTGATATTTTTCAGTAGGTAAGTTTAGGTGCGTCCTGCCGGGGCAGCGGGATTGTCCGAAAGGGTTACCGCTACTCCGGAACATAAAGGGCTAAGGAAGGAACACGGGTGGGTTTTAGTCAGTAAGAGTCTGACGCTCCCTTCTGCTCCACCCAGAACGGGAGGGGTCATTTGACGATTACCCAACATCAAAAAAGAAAAAGTTCTAGTGCGTTGTAACTGGCGTGCGTTTATGACCAGATGATTGTAAGGACGTAAACGAAGCAAAAGGAGTATGTAAGGATCGTAGCAGCTGGCGTTCTGTAGGTACTGCTTACCCACATGCGAAGAAGCCGTGAGTTTATGTAAGTATAATAATAATTAATGTTTTCTAAGGGGCCTCTGCGAGTTGGCTTCGGCCCCTCGTACGCCTTCCAAAGGACCGGGGCCCCATGGTCCCGAGAATTGTAAAGTCATAAAAATAAATAATAATAATAACTTTATTGAAACAGATAATCTTTACAACAATACTTAAATACTTAGAGATTAGGTTACAAGTTTAGATAGTAAAGGTAGCTTAAATTATGGAAACCCTGCCTCCTAAACTAGGGGAAACCTGTGACTTAGGAGTCAGTGTTCTACTGTTACTTCGAATGCTCCAAAAAACGTTTCTGTGTGTGTATGTAGTAAGTATAATTTTTTTTAAATTGCAAGCTTTAAAGTGATTGCGCAGTGGTTACCGCGAAATTCAATTTTTTTTACGTTTTTTGCAATTTGCAGGTCTGTTTCAGGTTGTATCTTTATCAAAATTTGATTCGCGACTATAACAGGTACGTATCTAAAGAATTATAATCATTAGAATCATTAATACATCTTCCTTACTTAGATTTGTACCACAAGAAGAAATCTCACTTAGGAAGATGTATTAATGATTCTAATGATTATAATTCTTTAGATACGTACCTGTCATAGGCGCGAATCAAATTTTGATCAAGATACAACCTGATACTGACCTGCAAATTGCAAAAAACGTAATAAAATTTGAATTTCGCAGTCTGCCACTGCGCATTCACCTTAACTGTAGGTTCCTTATGTCAATCAAATTCATTTTTAATTTTCCATCATCGTTATCGCGGATAGGATGTCACTTTGTCTAGACTCTCTTGTGGTTCCCATTTTAAGCCAGGTTAAACTATCTACGTATATACGAGAATCTATCAAAAACTCACAATCACAATCTTGAGATATTTTCTTAATACCAAAAGCTAAAAAGTTTCAACCCCAAAGTGCTCATCAGAAGTCGATCCTAACTGAGGGGTAATTCTCGTAATTTTTAAGAACGTTCACAGTCTGATCTCAGTCTCAATCTGTCAAAAATACTTCAAATTTCCCTACATTTTGACAAGTTTTTGACATTTGTTTGTCGCCGAGATGAGACTGCGACTAGATTTTGAACATTTTAAATTAGCAGAATTGGCCTACTGATATCTTACCAAAACAAAAAACGAAAGCGGTAATGTGTTGTACTAACGTCTTTTTTAAGCGCTGAAAGCGATGTACGGTCAGCATCGTTACTAATGCCCGCAAAAAATATATTTTTAAGCTTTATACAATTTTGCGGAATCGCTCTGGGAATTAAGAATTGTAGATTATTACTGGTCAGTGCCTGCGATTAAGCTTCCCTGCATCCTCTAAGGTATCATTAGTGGTCATTATGGTATAATACCGGGAGGGAACGGGACTGGGAATATATAAAAAACGTTTTAAGCACCAAATGGTAAGAATGAGATTGCGTTAAGTTGATTTTTTTTTCCTACGGTACTTGGTCCTTCGAGTCGGAAAGTGTGATCTGAGGTCTTATTTAAAACTTTAGAACATTCATAATTTATATTGTTTGACTTGGTATAATAATTAAAATATGTAGATGGAATTCGTCTAATTTTGGTTCCTATTTGAAATGATTACATACTTTTCAACACTGTTATTAACCAAATTGACCCATACACACACCCTGACACACACATCACACACGTTACATTTTGATGAAATATTGAAGAAATACCTACTCGTAACACATCTAATGTGACTTAATAGAAGCCTTCAGAGCTCTTTATACGACAATGAAAGAAGAAACAAAATCAGCATCGAAAAATTCCACGAGCAGGCCACAACGTCACGGCATACGCAAAAAATAAATAAAATAAAAAAATAACAACATCGGAAAAAAAAACTCGACCGGTATTCAATTACACAAACATTTTTCCGTGCCATTTACTTCGTCGGATATATGAGAGCAAAAAACGGCCAAGCGCGAGTCGGGCACTAACAAAGCGGAGATATGGTGTGCATCGAGAGTTCTTTTTTTTTTGTAACTGGCTAGCGACACTTCGCGTGACGTAACGCTTTAGACGCTTCAGTGAGTTTGAAAATGAGATGAGGAAACGCATGCTTTGATCAATACGTTGGAAAATAATCACGTAGGTGACAATAGGCGGGATAAACATGATGATGAGAAAAAGTCACAAAGAACATAAAACGTTATCAAAGGACGTTTGACACACGATGACATATCAAGCTATAAATTTTCAGTTTTAACGCCAACATATGTGTAGCTGGTATCAGATTATACATTTATTGGATTTGTAATAAAAGTGAAAATAGATTACCTGCATAATATTAAAGTGACACACGTCCACAACAGAGGCAACTGCAAACGTCGACGCATGTCTGCGGCTGCCGCCGACATGCGTCGACAACGTGTGGCTCGTGTGTTTCAATACACGATGATGACGACGGCAGTCATCACTCGTGTATGCACACTTACTTGGCACGTACAAAAGTTCATTGGGATAAGCAACACATACGTAACGTCAAGTAATTATTATTATATGACACGTAATAAACTGCCTAAAAGTATTGTGTATACCGACAGTCTTTGGCATGTTGTATAATGAGTAGTAGTACTTCAATGAGAAAATGTTTATTTATGATTTTTGTTGCCACCAATTGTCCTTATGGGTCCTTCGAGCCGGATAGTGAGCACCACAATTTATAGCCCACATTTTTGCTCATAGTAATTAGTCTCTTCTCGTTCAATGAATTCGAAAGAAACATCTATTTTAGTTATATCAACCCCAAAATGATTCCACCCAGATTTCTGCTCCACATTTTTAAAGCCACCCTACAAACCTAGAACATGTTTTGAGCGCTTTTGTCCCGTCATAAATCTGGCACATGTCCTCGCTGGCAGCTCGAAAATAACACACTATAAAACATTAATGCTCCGATGCCACTACAGAACCTAGGCTATGGATGAAATTCATGGATTTTCGATGGGAGTAAAAGCGTGACGGTTGGCGTATAGTGGTTTAATTTGATTTAGTTTAACGTTATAAGTATTTTTGTTGGGTTTTATTTTTGCTTTTTTTGGAAAGATATTTGAGCAATATAGACCTAAAAGTTTGTGTAGTTATTTGTATATATAGCGGGTAGCTTTTTTATTATTTAACATGGACCACCTATGAATGAATCTGAGGATTACATGGCAATTTTATTTTTTCATTATTTTTTTTACGATTGTGTGGCAGTTACTGTACTATATGCGGCCTACCCAAATATCCCTTCTTTGGTATTGTTCATCGAGTCATTGAGCTCTTAAAATTCTGAGTTTAGCTATACAATTACTGACAAATGCGTACACTGACTAGACAGGCCCACTCAAATCTGTATCTTTCTGCCCTCAAAAGAACATCTCACTATGCATGTTCCTCGCATGGCCTGACGAAGATCATATCTAGACTTAGAGACTGTGACCTATGTGTTTGTTTCGTCTTTCCACCGAACTCATAGTAAATTAAACATAATTTACTTTTGACGTGTAAAAGTGTTTTTTCTTTACACAATTTTGTGGTGATTTTTCAATCATCTGATAATAATTTAATTTAATCATTCGAGTAATAATTTTGAAATTTTGGCAGTTATTTCATACAAAACTGTCAAACGTCAATTTTATTCCTCGAATAAAAGTTATCTGGCGATGAAAAAACTCACCCCTTAGAGTAATAAAAATTATGATTTACCAAAGCTATCAGGGGGAGAGATCATAAATTGAACTACACGATGAAACACAAATGCGTTTGGCGTTTGTTTGTTAGTTTATACCAGTATGAGACTATAAGTGCTCCAAAAAAAAAAAAACATTTTTATCTTGATTGATAGAAAAACATTCGAAATATGAATTTTTAATTTAACTCCACGTAACATAACTACACGTTTGTTTTCTCGAAGGGTTGGGCGTATCTATAGTAAATCCACATTTTGCCAATGAAAGTGAGATGGGTGAACGAAATTCTTGCCATCGTGGGCAAAATCTGGATGAGGCTGGCACAGGAGCGTGGGGATTGACACAAGAAAAGAGAGGCCTATGGCCAGCAGTGGGTGAAGTTTGGCTGTGGATGGATAGATGAAATTGGGGGCAAGCCTATTAACGCTATTGTCAACAAAATTATAAACGTATTATATCAGATGAATAGTTAAACACCGATTTCATTCTTTCAGGACTGATTTTTCCAACGCCAGATAATTTTATCCGATGAATAATTTTGGATTGTTAACAGTTCTTCCATACAAAAGACCATTTCAGACACCATGTAGATTACATGGTCCTCAAAATGATCTGACCAAGACTGTTTCTGGATTTTTATATACACATTGACATTGATAAATTTTACATATACAGTGACATGAATATTTACTTTGTAAAGTATTATATTATTTTTAATGACTGTGAATGTGAAGACTATGTGGGTTAATTTTATTTTGACTTTGTTTTTTTCTCATATAGTTTTAGTCATGGTCTGGCAGTTTGAGTAATTTATGCGACCTACCCAAATGTCCTTTCTTTGGTATTCGTTCGTCGAATCGTTGAGCTCCCTAAGTTTGAGTTGAGCTGCATGATTACTGACAAATGCGTGCACTGACTGGACGGGTCCACTCAATCTGTGTGGTTCTTTCCTCAAAAGACCATTTCAGACACCAATCTACATGGTCTCCACATGATCTGGCCAAGATTATGTCTGGACTTTAAAAGAGACTGTGACCTCTGAGTTTGTTTCGGCCTTTCTTCTCAGAGTAGTCAGATAGGAAACGCCGACCTCATCTCGTTTTTAAAAAATATGATTGACGTGTAAAAGTGTTTGTACAAACCTACTTACAGAAATAAAATCATTTATCATTTATCACAAATACTGTCACACGTCAATATTATTCCACGAATAATAATTTTTATCTGTCGATTGAAATATCAGCCCTCAGTCGTCAGTAATTTGATTTTCGAAAGAACAAAGAGATAAATAATTTAATGTCTTTGCGAAAAAAGAAGACAAAGCGTTCTAAAACTATACAGACGCTATACAACGTTTATTAGTTAGGAGGTTAATGCCAAAGTACTGTACTGTGCTGTACGTCCTTTTCGGATAACCACTGAAAATCAGCGCTGTGCTGTGGGTGGTATAGCACAGCATCATGCTGAGTGGATGCCTTCTTGTCACAGTCATGACTTGCAGCCGTCGACTACTTCTGCTTTGTGCTCATGTGTTATGTTTTTTTTTGTTTTTATTATATGCTGTGATTAGAATTAATTATCTTTTTGTTTGCACGTGTTCCTGTGACAAATAAACCTATTTTTCTTTACTGTGAAGAAGCAGAATAAATAATATAAATTCAAAATACAATACTTAGGCAAGTGTAAACTGTACCATAATTATGAGACAAACATACAGAAGTTAAACACAAACAAAGGACTTTGTTTAAGCACAGCTGCATCCCATTTCTGTTAACATCTGTACAATACAATATTTTCTCTGGTTTCGCTTTCGCTTTGTGCTTTTCAGATACACACATACACCCCATCACACCTCTATTTCCCGAAGAACTAGGCAGAGGTGCTCCTTTAGTACAGACGCCACCCCATTAAGTTACTACAATCTGTCAAATTTTTTTAATAGATTTTCAACTTTATAGCTAAAAGCATTAGGTACAAAGTTGATTGGGAAAACTTGACAGTTTTGGGTAGCTTGATGTGCTGGCGTCTACAATCATATTTCACCAGTTATGTTTGAGTCCCATGTAATAGGGGCGAGCCTATTACAACAACCAGGTAAAAAATCAGACTCTGAGCAATTCCAGATTTAAAAACCCAATAGCATTTAGCAAAGAACTCTTTTGTAAAATGTCATGCTTTTAGACCAAGCGGTTTAGGCTGTGTTATCCGTCAATTAGTACAATAACGCGAAGGGCCAGCGATAGCATTGAAGTGAACACAGCACGCCTTCTTCATAAGAGGTTAGGCAGAAACTACCGAACACCATCTATTACGATCCTTATACACTTCTACTGCTTCGTTTACGTTCATACATCCGCACCATAACTGCATAACACACTATCCATTACAATTTCAGTAATTTTTAAGGATATTAATAATCCATTGCTTCATATTTTCGACTGTTCTTCACGATGTTATAAGTATGCTGTAATCTCCTCTAATTGAAGGAGCACACGTAAAAGAACCTTTTGTATTATTGTGATTTCTATTGTCTGTGTATCCTTTGTTGGAGATCCCAAATAAACAAAACCTAAATAAATATACTGCAAAACAAACACGATGAAAACATGTAACTACGCAACGAATGTGGTGATCAGATGAAATTACCTTTACGCACAGAATAACTAATAGTACTAACGTACTATAAGTACCTATTCAGTCCGTTGCCTTGCAGTACATAGGGATTAGGTACATTTTCAGTTATGGTTTCATTAACAACTGATTTTCTTTTCTCTATGTTTATGTTTTTTTATTGCTGAAGTAAGGGCGTGCTCTTGACCTCGACCACGCCTGATGGAAAGCGATGGAAGCGATAAAGGTTCATTAGAAAACCAGCGTCAAACAGCATCTGTCTGGCATTAATGCTGAAATGAACCCTTTTGGCGCAGCCGTGAGGCACACACTATTGTTGATTGTGAAATTATTTTTAATTTTTTTTTTTTTTGTATTTTGTGTTTCACGAACTGTGTCCAAATAAACTTGTTTCTTTCCTTCTTTTGATGGGTGAGGTTTATAATGGAACGGGCGTAGTGACGCTCTTGTGGATAATTATTATTCATCATCGTCTTAGCCTTTTCCCAACTATATGGGATCGGCTACCAGTATAACCGGATACAGCTGAATAACAGTATTTTACATGGACGGGACTGCCTATAACCGACAAAATAATATTTAAAATGATTATTATTACTACCACTATAATCTAGAGATCATAAGGAACAAATCAACATGCGTTTAATTAGTAGACGCCACAATTTTTGGTGGGCCCAATCGCCGAACAATTACGTGTAGATGCCACTTATTATACACCATAAGTATATGCAATTAAAGTTTCTTTGTTTGTCCCTTATGCGTGCTCATACTATTCGTCCGATGGCAATTAAACTCTGTGTGTACACTCGCCACCATCTTTCACGTGAAGGCAAAAGCCGCTATAGGCTTTTCAACTGAAAAAATCTAATTAGTCTGTCAGTTAGATTATCAAAAAATATTTGCCCCGTATTTTTTCTTTTGTTACGTAAACCAAAATTGACGAAGATACGACGCTTTTAAAATTCTCAATACGTCACACCTTGGTATAATTTTTAGTGCGTTCTAGCGTCACGAACCCCCACTCCCGAGTTTTGATGCGTTTTATCTTTGTCAATATTCATTGATTTACAAAAACAAAAAATACGTGTCCATTATTTTCCAATACTCTATCTGACGGACTAAATAGATTTTCAATTTATTGATGGTGGAAACTAGGCTATTTTATAAACATAACAGATTTATTTTCCCTGAAACCGTAAACACAGCTTGACAAAAAATTATAATATTAGTCCTTCAAGCCAATCTCAACGAAGACTAGCTTTCTGCGCGGGATACAGATATACATATAATATACACAAGTGTGTGCGCAGACACAGGTGTACTCTCTCATCCCTCATTCTCATAGTCCATTTGAATGGCAATCCGACACGACCGGAGAGAGATAAGGCGCAGGACCAACGGCTTAACATGCTTTCCGAGGCACTGGGGTATCACACCGCCAACTTCCAAACTCCGGGCCGTTACTAAGAAATTCCTAATGGAAAAACAATAAAACTTAGGCTAACCTGGTAATTGAACCCAGGATCCCACGTTAAGCATACTTAAAATAACAGTACCATAAAAGAAACCCATTCTGATATTTACTTTAAATTGCATATTGATCCAATATACAGTTATGACCAGTGGTCGGAGTAGGTAGAGCTGTTTGGGGTGAATGACCGCAAACATTGATGTTAACATGGATATGCATCTGAAATCCTGGGATTTTGAAATAAAAGTGGATTATCCATTTAAATATAACGTTCCAATTAAGCACTGACAAAAGAAATTACTTAAATAGTTGTTATTTTAATTTCGAGAATTCCAGGGATTTTCGGAAATACTTAGCATATCTATGTTATGTCCGCATGTAGCAAATAACAAAAATACCTCTACCTACTCCTATAAAAACTACTTAAACAATGTTTTTTTAATTCCGAGAATTCCCGGGATTCCGGAAATATTTGGCATATCCATGTTATGTCCGCATGTCGCATGTAGCAAAAACAGCTCTACCTACTCCGACCACTGGTTATGACAAATGAAAGATAAAGAAGACAAATTCTAAGCAAGGAACCACAAAACTCTAATAACAACAAGAGACAATAAATAATACAAAAATAGTTTCTTCGACGACTTGTTTCATTAACAAAAACATGTAGCCGTAACAATAATAGTCTAAACTCGACGGAAAAAGAAAAGATAAACCCAAAATAAACTTGTTGGTATTTTCTTCTTAATTACGTCGTTTCATTCACTGACTTTGCTTCTCAGAGTCGGATGAATGAGTATTTTTACAATGAGTGAAGTAAACGACCCCTGGTTTTCAGACGTAACTTTTAATCCATTGTCAAACCTTTTTGCTCGTGGATAAATGATGATAGTAACTCAGCTCCCTAATTGCGTAACACACTATTACTCTCAATTTGAATCATTTCGAAGCATATTGCTAATCCATTGCTCCATATGTTCGAAAAGTGTGTCTGCTCAACAACGTGAATAACGCAATGAATGTTGTTGAACTGTCAAAATGAAACCCATTGCTACTGATAGTGTGTTACGCAAATACCCTGCGGGTCGGTCGAAAGGTATAAAGGCCCGGAATTCGAATTATAAGATAGATAGATGAAACGTTTATTTAGTGCAACAAAAGACACAATACAGGTACTTAAAAAATAAACATCGAAGCAGGTGAAAGAAAAAAAAAACATAGATTAAAAAGATAAGTTAACCCATAGACACCTCAACATCTATATAAGACTAATTTATATATAAGACTAATTTGTAATTAGTAATCAGCAAGCGATAAGCAAGCGATCGCAAATCGACAAGGGAAAAGAATATCGCAATTTGACAGCCACATGCGCACCGATAGCTCTTGCTGTACTGTCAAAAATCATACGTAAAACGAAATAATCGCGATCACTGTACATTTTAGTTAACCGATTGTTCCCTGTAGGCAGTACCTACTATCGCTAATTTGCTATGGTGTGGCTATCGCTGATACATAATAAGGATAGCTCTATTGCAATTAAAATGTCTATTTAAATTATTATAAATATCACATAAACTTAGGTCTAAGATAACAAATTGTTGAAGTTGTGAACAAATTAAACCTCTAAGTTAATGTAAAAAAATATACGGCCGTTTATTCCGCAAAAAACATACATTTCGACACTCTCAAAGGAATCAAAATGTATAGGGGACCTAGAATCATGAAATTTGTCAAGAAGCAAGGTCAGGTAGCACAAGGAAACGAAATAGTCTGAAAACTGTGTAGTTACATACCTACTTTATACGGAACCCTCGGTGCACGAGTTCGACTCGCATTTGACCGGTTTTTTTAATGGCAATGTCGCAGGTCAACCTCGAAGGGTCTCAGTTGCTTAATTGGGCTTGCTTGTAGGCGCCTCAATAAATTTAGGTCTTAGGGCTTAAAAAACTTAAAAACTAAGCGACTACACACCAAGGGCACCCCCTGTGGGGTACGGACCTCGGCTCAGGGCGTGGCGGGGGAGACCAGCACTACAGATTTACTGATTAAAATAACTAATTTATAGACTCCAGGGAAACTTCTAGCTGTGGCATAACTTTGAAGAGAACTAACTGTGTCTGCTAAATATGTTCTAAGATCTCTAATTAGCAGACTGGCAAGTGAATGAGTTATGTTCCAAGAGCACTGTTTCATAATTGAAACAACAGTAGTTCAAAACGTATGGCGACACAATTCTCTTTTTGTATGTATTTATTTGTTTAAACCGATATTGATAGAATGCGGGCAAGTCATAGTTTGTTAGTTAATTTAAGACCTGGCTTATTACACCGAGCATCTCACCTTATAATTTTTGCTAGCTTATCAAGTTCTCTTTTCTTATGCCCTGCATACCATGAACCGCCAAGAGAACGAACAAATCTATCCTATAAATAACTACGCATAAGGGTTCAGCGCAGACAAAGAGGAGCGCAGCGGAGAGGATTTTATTAAGACACTCGAAAATCAACTTTAAATTTATTGAAATAAAGTGCATATATGCTTGAACCGGACAAAAATTGCTCGCGCGTCCTCGAGGGTACGCGGGAAGGTACGCGCGCGTTTATTTCAATAATTTAAAGTTGATTTTCGAGTGCCTTAATAAAATCCTCTCCGCTGCGCTCCTTTCTGTCTGCGCTGATCCTAAGAGAATTAATATTATATATTATCCAATTAAATTATGCAATTTAATATTATCCACGATCTGTTGCCAAAGGATTCTCAGTTACTTTGGACACATTTCCCGACCACAAAAACCAGATAATCTTAAAAAAAATTGTGGTGATGGAAGAAGAAGAAAGAAAGAAAGAAAATACGTTTATTTGCGGCAAACATGACGCATAAAAAAATAAACACAAGCAAAAAACAAAAACAAAATAACAATTTGGGAGAAAATACGAAAACGGAAAATACTTCGCGGCCGGTCACTTAACCGCTGCACGCTGGTCAAACCAAGTAACCACCTTCACTGGTCTCTCTGTTGCGACCGCCCTGAGAAAAGCAGAGAACCGAACGAAGTGGAAGAACACCATACAGCCATAAAGGCCGTTCAGGGACACGACCTTCAGTAATGAAGTAGGTACACAACCAAGAAGAAGACCAAATTCTCTTTGCAAGAAGTGATAGGTCACACATTCAAAGAAAACTTTCGACAAAACAATGTGCTTTACAGTATAATTATAATAACCTTATATAAACCCACAAATAAATTCACACTACCTCAGTCGTCTGCACTGAAACTCTCACGAAGATGGGACGGTAATTATCTACCGCTTGTTGTGCCACACAAGTTTCAGACAAAGGGCTATTTTAGTGCTCCTGAATTTAGCCAGTCAACTCTCACCACCTTATAATTATGTAGTGCTGTTGTTACTGATTGTTATACTGACTTGTTTATCATATTATTATATTTTATTTTATTCGGGATACTTACAGCTAATATATACATTGCTCATAAACAATATGCATTTAAAGGTCATTTACAAGTTTCCATTGATAAACAGTTGAAACAACAAATACATCAAAAAAGGTCCAGAAATTATTCAGACGCAAACAATTTATTTTCCGTAAAAAAGTTTTTCAGCCACAAATGCTTAAGCCGAAAAACACTGGTATTGAAAATGTTCTATTCGTGTTCACTATTTAGTTTATTACAACTTCTGCTCGCACCAATTAGATACGAATTCTGCCTGTACGCGGACTTGGAATAAGGGATATGCAACAAGCTGTGAGGGGCATGCAAATGTGTGCGAAACATTTTGCAGTGTGTAACTAATCCTAAACTGCCTAACAGCTCAGAGACATCTATAGCACCATTTGCGATTTTAAATAAATCCTACTTCCTACTTAATATTATAAATGCGAAAGTTTGTGAGGATGGATGTTTGTTACTCTTTCACGCAAAAACTACTGAACGGATTTTGATGAAACTTTACAGTAATATAGCTTATAGATCAGAATAACACATAGGATACTTTTTATCCCGATATTCCCACGGGATCGAAACTTACGCGGGTGAAGCCGCGGGGCGCAGCTAGTATTCCATAACAGCAATGCGTCTGCGCTCATGCAGTGGTGCATTAACATATTATCACGACCATGTTCATTTAAGGGGTGCATAAGTGTATGATAAAATTTCAATTCGCTGACTGGAATATTATCTTAAAGTTACATCACGCCTGTATGGGACTGAAGAGGTTCGGCAAAATTGTAAGGTCATCCTCATTTTGGTAGTTATGTTTAAGTTTATGTAATAGGTGACAAGGCATCAACTAGACGCGAATCCAGCCTTTGAGTACCGAGAAAACCCTGATGGAAAAACCTGGTTCGAACGGTCGCCCAATCGCTTGGCGATGTACCGAAATACTTGATGAGCACTCGGGCCTCACAGCCCTAGTTTTTCAACTATGGAGTGACTCAAAAAGATCCCAATAAGATTGTATTTGCGCCGTTTAAGGTTTTCTGCACCTGCAACAGCCGCCGCAGCACAGTTCGCCGTGCTAGGAAGATGGGATGGCGCGTGTGTCTACACAAGTTGCATCCCCCACCAAAGGCTTATCCAACTTCCAATGCATTATGGTAATTTCGTCTGTCCTCTTCCCATGGGCGCGTGGCAAACCACTGGGTTCTCAAACAGCTGGCACCCTGGCGGTGACAAGATAATTTTATAAATAGATAATTCAAACTTTGAGCGCTTGTTAATAAACTTTTAGTACAGAACCCCGGCATCATAAGCCCGGCTTGCAATTTTAAGACCAGCTTTCCTTGTTTCGAACTACATCCGTCAAAGAAAATCGTCAACGTTATACGACCGTCTGGAATTCGATCCCACTGCAAACAGGAAGTCGTATAATGTCTCGAGAAAGTTGACGAGTCGTAGAAATTTAATTTTGGCGCAGAATGGAAATGGAAATTTTTATATCATTATCTCTGGAGTTTATAAATCTGAGACGCTTTAACATGCGTCATTTTTGAGACAGTAAGCATTCTCAAATCATCATCATCTGCCTAGCCTTTTCCCAACTATGTTGGGGTCGGCTTCCAGTCTAACCAGATGCAGCTGAATACCAGTATTTTACGTGGAGCGACTGCCTATCTGACCTCCACAACCCAGTTACTGGGTAATACGATACCCCTTGCAAAAAGCAAGGCAATATGCATTCTCAAATAAATCCAAAAAAAAAATATCTCCGGGGTAAAATTTTACGAACTAGCTTCTGCCCGCGACTTCGTCCGCGTGAATTTCTTGTTCCACTGACCGACCCGTCGCATCTAGGCGTCCTTTCTCACTTTTTGTCTTTTCGCTCAGTTCCTAAGGATCATAGTGTGATGTTAAATAGCATAAAACCTTCCTCAAAAATTGGGCTATCAAATGCAGAAAGAATATTTCAAGCTGACAGTTATAATTATTTTTATTAGCCTGTAATGTCCCACTGCAGGGCAAAGGCCTCCCTACTCTCTTTCCAGTTCTCTCTGTTCAAAGCTGCTAAGGACCAGTTCTTGTTGAAGAAGTCCAGCTCATCCTGCCATCTCCGTCTGGGCCTGCCACGATGTCACTTGCCATTAAGAGGGACCCATTGGGTCGTAAGATTTATTATTATGATAGTTATAATAATAATGATCTTTATTGATCATTTACAAGTATTGCAGTTCTGATTTCCTAACTAGGTTACTCTATAACCTGTATGAAGGAGTGACAGTTCCGATCCCCCTTGGATTACAAGGATTTGTATTTTTACTGTTTAGTTCCGGAGATTACCCTCTTTTTTTTTTGTTGATGGGAAATCATCAAATGACCCCTCCCGCTCTGGGTGGAGCAGAAGGGAGCGTCAGACTCTTACTGACTAAAACCCACCCGTGTTCCATCCTTAGCCCTTTATGTTCCAGGGTAGCGGTAACCCTTTCGGACAATCCCGCTGCGAGATTACCCCCTTGCATACAAACTTACAAACAAATAGCTCTATACAATATTACTTTAGATTATACATAGATAAATAATTGTCCTCATACGTTTAATACTGGTATTCAGCTGCATCTGGTTAGACTGGAAGCCGACCCCAACATAGTTGGGAAAAGGCTAGGCAGATGTTGACATTTATAGCTAAAAATATAACCGTAAGCCCCACTCAATATGATTGTTTTCCATAATAAAGTACACATCATTACTACGAGGTAAAAAACTCTACTCATAACAACCAAACAGTCGTCTTTTTTATCACTCAAAGTTGAAGCTAACACGGTATTGTAATTTCCCATGGGATCCTCTCGTTATGATGACGTCAGTAATGGCCCAGCCTTATGATTTAAGTAATTTATAGCTCCAGGGTATTGATGTTGAGTAAGTAAGGATATTATGACGGTAGTCCGGTTTTTGTAAATTTCCTTAATAGGGAAATTATGTATTTTTTTGCTGATTTTTTTATCCCTTGTGAAAAAAGTTTGTTGTTTAAAGTTTTTGAATAGCTGTTTTTTTTTTATTTTTCTTAGTTATTTGTATAGATATATTAAACAGGCCTTTATAATGTAAAAAATAAACGAAAATATGGGCACACAGATACACATTGGCTCAGTGGTATCGGCCCCGACTTACGAGTTGTGGTCCTAAGTTCGAACCTAGGCAGGCACTTTACTTTGAGTATTTAATTTAATCACCACTGCTTTCAAAACGACGAGGAAAAACATCAAGAGGAAACGAAACATCAAGGTGATAGCTAAAAAATGGAAGATAATGTGAAATCCATCAACCCGCACTGGGGCCGCAAGGTGGATTATGGCCCACTCCTTTTCCTCCTTGTGTCCCAGCAGTGGGAATGTTATAGGCTGATTATGCTATGCCTGTATTTCCAATACAGAATGAGTGCCTTATAGACACATATTATTTTGTGCCTGGCCACCAAATGTCTTGTAGTTGCACCTATAGATATGATGCTTGCAACTTCAACAAACATTGTTCCGTAGAACCCAAGGGATTCGTCGTTGCAATGCTTACCTATAATTAATTTGCAATGTCTCATTAAGGAGAGATAGGAGCCCTTCTCACCTCACACATGTAATTTTTTTTATTTTGTCAATAAAAAAATGTTAATATTGTTAGTTTTAAATGCTCCTTTTTTACTGTTTTTATTTCCGGTGCGTGTCCCGAATAAAATATTTTTTTTTTCTTTCTTTTTTTTCATTTGACTTGAATTTTGCCAGCACCCATTCATCACTATATTGTTTGACGACAGAAATAAGAATGGTAGTAATATTTCACTAGACAATCCTCTCACAGAAACCTAATTCAAATGCGTGCTGTAGAAAAATCTCCCTCCATTTATCAAAACCCTTATTTATCTAAAAGCTCGCACGTATTTCCTTAAACATAATTGAAGCTGTCTACATCTCAATCAGCAAAACATTTGGAGTAAGCCGTACCATCGAACAGGACAATTCCGCCCCCATTCCAACAATAATTGCACTTTTTGCTCCCAAACCCATTTCTAGAGCCTGAAAACATATTCCCTGAAAATGCAAAGCACTGAAATAGCATGAATAAAATTTGCTCCAATTGTAAGTTTATACGCGAAAAATGAGGCTTAAAAAGGAAAAACGATTTCGGAATTAGGATCCCAATGTAAGAAGTTATTCGTGTTGGGCCATGGAATGAGCGGGTGATTTAATGTGATTTATTTCGTTTATTTGCCCTTTGATTTTCTACTCTCGTGGCGGACCGAGCTCTACGAGAATGGCTCATGTCATGGTATAAAAATATACAATAGCAAGATTTGTGTAGTTGACAGTGTAAGTTGTCCAAGGTTCAAAGTCTCTTCCACATAATAAAACGTTAAGGATTATTTTGTACGATGTCAAAGCGGTGGCCGCCACGTAGCGGCCGCAGTGACGGCTGTCATGAAAATGATGGCAGCGGGGTTTGACTTTATGATGTCAAATCAAATCATTTATTGGTTTGCAAACATGGATATTTAGTACATAGATGTTTTATTATAATAGACCTCAATGCTCTACCATCACATGGGCATGAAAAACATATTATTATTTAATTTGCACAAAAAAATATTATAATTTTAAGACGATAAGTGTCAGTGACGTCATTCGTCAGTGTGTAAATAACGGCCGCTATGTGGCGGCCACTGACTTTGGAGAAAACCGTGGGTTTAGTGAAATTTTAATTTACTAGAAATTTTTGTGAAAAGTGTTAAAGCATTGCGAGGCCAGGTTACAACAGCTCACGTTACAATCGTGACATAAAAAAGAAACTGATAAAGCAGGGTTACAGACGCTACAATCGAATCGCTGGATTCAAAAATAAAACATGCTCTGATCTTAGTTCTGGTTCTTATCGACTAATAACCACCAGTTTTCAATCAACTGCCTTAATCTGTGGTAATAGATCACTCACGTCGTAGGTAAGTTCTAAACGAAAAAGTGTGCAGGTAGAATCGAGCTCTTATTGACCTCTGGTGAGAGTACTTCTATAACATATAGTGATCCCTACATACTATTGTATAGAAACAAGTTTGTATAAGCACGGGTTGTTTCACGCCCAATTGATGCACGTCAAAAATGGCGCTAACTATCGTAAAACCAAAAGATGCGTTGTTTCAAATTACACTTACAAAATTATGTCTTTGCCGTTATTATTTGACGTACGTATGTTATGTTAACTAACCGTTTGAAACAACCAGCCCTAAGGGTAATTACGTGTTCTATTAGTATGTATTTGTTTTACATAGAGGTGACATTGCGGTAGCGAGCTTAACCGCGATCGCGAGGAATCGCAGTGAGGCATCTTCGAGATGTAATTACCCTAACTTAACAAACAGCAGCTCTTCTGCTGGGGAGTCACGCCACTTTTTCCTTCCTGCTGAAGCACTTGGAAGTGATGAAGCGTTGTTTTTTTTTTTTTGAGGGTTGGAAATATCAAATAACTTCTCCCGCTCTGGGCAGAGTGGGAGGGCGTGTCAGACTTTTACTGACTAAAACTCACCAGTGTTCCTTCAGTACGGTATCTCTTTCAAACAACCCGCAACCCTGGCAAGCATCGGCCCTAGTGGACCCCGTCAGTTAGCGCTGACATCTCTTTGAGGTGCGCGTGGAACACAACGCGCCGTCGACCCCGGCCTGGTCCTTACCGGACGGCGAGCTGCCCATTGCTCGCCAACCGCAAGCCCGCGCCTACGGTGGTTGGGAATCGGCTGTCGATTCCCAACGCCCAAGGCGTCTCCTGTGGAGACGGGACATGAGGGCGCGAAGATTGCCTCTCCCTCACGCGCTCCGCCGCGCCGCCTCCTTCGCGAGCATTACTGTGAAGCGTTGGCCTGTCTTATGTATGTTTACTTTCAAAAAGTACTGATTCTCAGCCTAATTTGAATAAATGACTTTGATATTTTGATTCTGACATTGCCCGCTAATTTCCTAGCCACATGTATGCAAAACAAGTCTGATTTTATCTCGAATTTATATGAACTGGCACATTGCCCGGTGTTGTGAGGCTGCTACATCACAGCCTGTGCCATACATCACAAGTATCATGTATAATAAGCATGTTACAGCTATTCCGGGGAGATTGAAGGAGTGGGACGAAGATTGGTGTAGCTTAGATATGTGGTCTGAGGGGTAGACTTCTGCTTAATCAGCCTTTAATGTTCTCACTGCTGGGACACAGGGCTCCTCTTTGTGAGAGGGAGTGGCCCGTAATCCACCACGCGGGCCCAGTGCGGGCTGGTGGATGTCGCCGGTTTTCTTGCAACGTTTTGAGAGCAGTGGTGATGAAATAAAATACACAACGCAAAGCACCTGCTTGGGTTTGAACCGACGACCGTAACGAGTAAGGCGTAAGTCGGGGCCGATCCGACTTAAAAGGAAGTGGGTAAGTAGCCAAGAACCAACCAAGTTTTCTTTCGACTTTTTGGGAACCAAGTACTCAATTCATTTTCAGATTGAAAAAAATACATAAATAAGTAAAACGAGAGCCGGTGTTACAGGTACATAAGGCATTTTAACTTATTCCCAAGATGGCCCGGGTACAGTTAAGGTGGCACTGAAGAGGGCTATGCACTTGAAATGCCTCTCGTATCTACGCTAATATTATAAAGAGGTAACATTTGTGAGTTTGTATGCAAGGAGTAATCTTCGGAACTACTGAGCCGATTCTGAAAATACTTACAGCAATGGGAAGCTACGGTATTGTCAAGTATTATAGAATACTAGCTGACCCCGCAAACGTCGTCTTGCAAAAAAAAAATAGATAGTAGCCGATTCTCAGACCTACCTGATATGCACACAAAATTTCATACAAATCGGTCCAGCCGTTTCGGAGGAGTATGGTAACTAACACTGTGACACGAGAATTTTATATATTAAGACCGGTCCACGGTTACTCTTCTTTAAAAATAATTTATTAGTAAACAAGTATATCATATACTTTATTAGGTATCTTTATACAAACGCTATTTTAAAGTTCTGTTTTACGGTAAAACCAGATATTTCTCGCGGACAGAAGCTAGTTTAAGATAAGCGTCGGTGACTACTAAACATTACTGCATTATTAAGTAAAAGTGTTATAAGTATGTAAGTGTAGTAAGTGTAGTGTAGTGTGTAAGTATCTTTAACAAAATACCCGATGGTATAAATAACGAGTCCATTCCACTGTTGAAAAAGAAATTGTCAGTCTTATTAATTGATAAATGTTATTACTCCATTTGTGAATTTATAAATGATAAAACTTTATAGTTACCTAATTAACCCTAGCATCTTAAATTTTTTATATATTTCACTGACCATATTATAAGAATTTTCATATTGACAGTATTCACTTTTGCTAAATGTTTGCAGGCCTAATTTGAGTTAGAATATAAGGGAACTCTAAGTATAAAAACATCTGCATTTTTTTGTGCCTACTTTATATGCAAATAAATAATCATTCTATTCTATTATACTTTAAGGTGAACCACCCTGTTTACAGTCCACATCAAAAACGTTTAAAAAGAAATTAAACCAACAACACTTGCCTGATGTTATTTTGAGGGCTCATGTTCATTCCGACAAGTCTAAGAAAGACAGCAAACTTTGTCATCTATTATATTCAAAACACCGATGGAATACTTTCGCCAACTTACATCACATAAGCCGGCTTGATCTCCAAGTTTCTGCGTAATTATATTAACCGGATTCCGCCGGTTTTCAGCGGTTCTCACTGGTAATCTCCAGTTTATACAGTCTCTGGAGTTTTGTAGCTATATTTGTTTTAATTTTATTAGTAGCTCAAGGTTGACAAGAAGCCCGTTTTAACGTGTTTTGTAGAAAATGTTGAAGAAGTTTTGGACCCTAAACATTAGGTTTACCTAGTATAACTTTAATCTATACATATAATAAATCTGTAGAAAAGTCATTTTTGTACATTGAAGAAATTGAAACAAAAAATAGCCAGCGTGTGAAAAGATAAGTAACAGAACCCATTTCCATCATTTTTGAAATTTTTGTCTGTTTGTCTGTTTGTCTGTTTGTCTGTTTGTTTGTGCGCACATCACGTAAAATCTACGAATTCAATGCTGACAATGTTTATATACAAAAATTATACGCAACTTGAGGTTTAACTTAGTTTTTGTTTCATCGAAATCGGTTCACTCTATCAAAAGATATGATTAATTTAGTGAGTTCAAGAAGTAAAATATTACGTTACGCAATTAAGTATAGTACTTGCAACGACATCTTAAGACTAAAAATAGAACTAATGTTGATAGTTGAAATCTAAATCCGATAGATGGCGTTGTGCAAATGACGTCATTTTCTGAATCGCGGTGTTAAGATTTTCCGCGCGAGGATGACGTCCACCGTGTTTACTAGGCAAATTGGGTTTCGTTAGGTGTCTTAAAAGTTCTTGCGTGTGTCGTAAAAGTTCTTTGGTTGCTTGGTTTATCGATTTTCTAAATTGGTCGAAAAAAAAGTATTTGCTTATCTTATTGGTTTCGTTTGGTCAACTTTGGTCATTGGTTTGAAGTACGAAGTAAAGATTGTATTTGATTTACTTCGTAGTTTGAATCCAATAGTGCCAATCGTTATACAGTAAGTTAGTGTTGCCAATTCGTTGAGTCACGACCACGAACAGACGATACGTTGTCACACTAGACTGTTCGACGCACCGTTCTTTTAAGTTTGTAGGCTATTCAGTCATAAGTGTTGTTAGTTTTGTTTATTGCTTTAATTTTCCTTGAAAATGCCTCAAAGAAAAAAAACTAACCTTTCGCTGCGTAGCCGAAATGCGAAAAGGATGAGACTTTGTAGGTCTCAGGAATCGGAAGAAGATCGTGAAGCACGGTTATCTGCTAACCGAGAGCACATCGCTCTTTCACGTGAATCGGAAACGTTCACCGAAAGGGAGTCACGTTTAAGTTCACAAAGAACACGGACCGCGACTTTGCGGTCTCAAGAGAGTATCCAGGAACGCGAAGACCGGCTGTCTGCTGATCGGGAGCGCCACTCTCTCTCACGTGAGTCAGAGACATTCACAGAAAGGGAGTCGCGCTTAAGTTCGCAAAGAACTCGGACCGCGACTTTGCGTTCTCAAGAGAGTATCGAGGAACGCCAAGCACGTCTGTCATCTGACCGAGAGCGACACGCTCTCTCGCGCGAGTCTGAATCTCTCTCCCAAAGAGAAGAACGATTACAAATAGCTAGACATAACTATGTAGGTGTACAAAGAAACAATGAAAGTTATCTTGCATCTGAAAGGGAAAGAATAGATGAACTAAGACGAGCAGAAACAGCAGAACAACGTCAATCTCGCCTAGAAATAGAACGAGCTCGATACCATATGAATAGAGAAACAAATAGCGGAGCTGATGAGTCCATGGAAAATGACGATGCAAATATTTTATTACCTTGGGACAATAGGGAAAAATCAGGGTTCACATATTCGTCTAGAATTAATTATGCTGGCTTTACTTTCGTGGGTGACATGAGAGAAATTTGTAATTTTTGTCATGCTTTGAAATGGAGGAAAGAGACAGATGGAATGTGCTGCTCAAATGGAAAAATTGTTCTTCCAAATTTCCAAGATCCACCACACTTACTTAAAAGTCTCCTGAATGGCGATCATCCCCAGTTGAACCGTTTTTTGGATAATATTCGTTTATATAACAGTGCTTTCCAAATGACTTCCTTTGGGGCAAAACAAATAACGGAAGGACCGTTCATGCCAACCTTCAAAGTACAAGGTCAAGTTTATCACCTTATTGGATCTTTGCTGCCAGAAAATGAACCCAAATTTCTCCAAATTTATTTTGTATCCGATTACACGCAACAGCTCAATGTTAGAAATCACAATTTTCCCCAGCTCAATGCTGAGCTTTTGGGTCAACTTCAAGAATTGCTGCATCACGTTAACCAGTACGTTCGTGAATTCAAAGCTGCATTGGAGTCAATTCCACAAGGCAGCAATGATTTCAAAATTGTTATAAGTGCCGATAGACGTCCTGTGGGTGAACACCGTGGAAGACACAATGCACCCGTCGCAGATGAAGTTGCAGTTGTTTTAGTCGACCAGGAGTGTGAGAGACGTGATATCGTGTTGCGTACACGCGACGATCGCCTTCAACGCATTTTGGAAACCCACCGAGCTTACGACGCCCTGCAATATACACTAATTTATTGTCATGGTGAAGATGGGTACAATTTTGGGCTGTACCAAGTGAACCCTACTACGAGAGTCACTAATTATCAAAAAAAAATATCTGCTCAACAATACTATTCCTACCTTTTACAAATAAGGCAAAACAGTTTCGTATATTTGCAACGATTTCGTGGTTTGTTCAGCCAATTTATTGTGGACATGTACGCAAAAATAGAAACTGAACGTTTAGTGTATATTCGCACTAACCAGCGACGGTTACGCGCTGAAGAATACGTGCACTTGCGGGACGCCATGCAATCAGATAATAACGTCGAAAACTTGGGTCGATTGGTTATTTTGCCATCCAGTTTCACAGGCGGTCCGCGGTATATGCACGAACGAACGCAAGATGCTTTTTGTTACGTCCGTAAATACGGCCGGCCGGACCTTTTTATAACATTTACAACAAATCCAAAGTGGACGGAGATTTGCCAGGCACTTCTCACAGGACAGGCGTCATACGACAGACATGACATTATTGCTAGGATTTTTCATTTAAAACTCAAAGTCTTGATTAATCTACTTACAAAGGAGAAAGTTTTCGGTTCAACTCTTTGTTTTATGTATAGCGTCGAGTGGCAAAAGCGTGGTTTACCCCACGCGCACATTCTTCTGTGGCTGGAAGAAAAAATTCGTCCCGATGCTATAGACAGTGTCATAAGTGCAGAATTTCCGGACTATAATGCAGATCCGATTTTGCATGACATAGTAAAAACACATATGGTTCACGGGCCATGTGGCCTCTTAAACAGGGAATCACCGTGCATGAAAGATGGTCAATGCTCAAAAAAATACCCCAGAGCACTGAAAGAACTAACTATGGCTGGGGAAAATGGGTATCCGCAATACCGGCGAAGATCACCGTCACAAGGTGGTTTCACAGCTACTGTCAGATTCCGTGGACAAGAAATAATTCTAAATAATAGTTGGGTGGTACCGTATTCTCCAGTTTTGTCAAACGCTTTTCAAGCACACATTAATGTTGAAATTTGTAATAGCGTCGAATCTATAAAATATATATGTAAATATGTTAATAAAGGTAGTGATCAAGCCATGATAGCACTAAGAAATAACAACCAATTTGATGAAGTGACAAGGTATCAATCTGGCCGATACATAAGCTCTTCGGAGGCAGTTTGGCGCATTTTGAGTTTCCCTATTCATGAAAGGTATCCGCCAGTCATCCATCTTGACGTGCACCTGGAAGGCGGGCAGCGAGTTTACTTTCAGCCAGAAAATGTGGCAGAAAGAATGAACAACCCAAGACAAACCACCTTGCTCGCATTCTTTCGCCTTTGCGAAAGAGACAATTTCGCTAAGTCTCTGTTGTACAATGAAGTGCCACATTATTATACTTATAACAAGCAGCAAGGTGTTTTTAATCGCAGGAGACGTGGAACTGCTGTAGAAGGCGAGTCCGGCATTTTTAAAGAACACGTGATTGGAAGAGTATACACGGTGCACCCAAATAATGCAGAGTGTTATTATTTACGCCTTCTTCTTCACACAGTGCGAGGACCTACTTCTTTTGCTGAGCTCCGCAAAGTGGACGATATAGAATATCCCACATTTCAAGCTGCTTGCCGCGCACGGCATTTATTAGATGGCGATCAGCATTGGGATGATGCTTTAGCCGAAGCATGCGTCAGTGATAGTCCACATCGTTTGCGCCATTTATTTGCCATTTTGTTGACATTTTGTGGCCTATCGGACGCTGGGCAGTTGTGGCAAAAATATAAAGACGCGTTTGCCGAAGATTTTTTGAGACAGCAAAATATAAATAGTGAAACTTCTGACCAAGTACGTGAAAGCTGCCATAATAGGGCTTTGCTGGCTATACAAGATATAGTTACAAGTATAGGAGGGAACCCCCTCAGTCAATACGGCTTGCCGACACCGACAGTTGGTGGGGAACGAATTAATAGGGAGTATACATCTGAAATAAATTACAACCCCGAAGAGTTAGCAGAAATATTGCGAAATGGCTGTTCAAATTTGACGTCAGAACAACGTCAAATCTTTGATAGAGTATGCTGTAGTGTAGAACATTCATTAGGAGAAATGCTGTTTTTAGATGCACCTGGTGGAACAGGTAAAACTTTCCTCACTAAAGTTATCTTGGCTCAAATAAGGAGCCAAAACAAAATTGCCCTTGCCGTCGCTTCCTCAGGAATAGCTGCCACTTTATTACCAGGAGGAAAAACTGCACATACAACATTTAAAATACCAATCGACTTGGACCGCACAGAAAACCCTGTTTGCAACGTGTCTCGCAATAGTGATAAAGCAAGGGTTTTACGCGATTGCGCCCTTATCGTTTGGGACGAGTGTACGATGGCAAATCGTAAAGCTGTGGAAGCTGTAGATAGAACGTTGCGAGATATAAGACAAAATGACCGACCGATGGGAGGCTTAACGGTGCTATTCTGTGGAGACTTCAGGCAGACACTCCCTATAATACCCAGAGGAACGAGGGCCGATGAAATAGGTGCCTGTTTAAAGAGCTCTATTTTATGGCGTAGTGTCATATTAACTAATTTGAGCTTTAATATGCGAGCATATTTGGGAGGTGACGCAAACGCGCAGGGTTTCTCAAATTTACTACTTCAAATTGGTAACGGCACATACCCGACTCAAGAAGGAGGTAAAGTAACTTTAGTCGAAAGCCTGTGTTCTTCTGTTTCCTCACAGCAGGAACTCATTTCCTCTGTATACGGAGATCCATCAGAGATCTCGAACCATGACGCTGCTTGGCTATGCCAACGAGCTATTTTGGCACCTCGCAACGACCAAGCAGCAGCAATAAATTCTCAAATATTGGTACATGTTTCTGGAGAAAGTAGGGAATATTTATCTATTAACACGGTTTTAGAAGAAGGAGATGCCACCCACTATCCAGTAGAGTTTTTAGACTCTCTAAATACACCAGGTCTTCCAGCACACAAAATTTATTTAAAAGTCGGAGTACCAATCATTCTACTCAGAAATTTAAGCCCACCAAAACTATGCAATGGAACTCGGTTGAGAGTAACAAATCTCCAACGAAATGTCATCGAAGCCGAAATCTTAACAGGTTGCGGCTCCGGTGATGTTGTTTTCATTCCCAGGATACCCATTATCCCCAATAATTTTCCGTTTACTTTCAAACGTGTGCAATTTCCTGTAAGCCTCTGTTACGCTATGACTATTAATAAAGCCCAAGGCCAGACGTTATCCGTTGCGGGTGTAGACCTTACTTTTGATTGTTTTTCACACGGCCAACTCTATGTTTCTCTATCACGTGTTAGCAACCCAAACAACCTTTTTGTATATGCTCCGGGTAATTCCACCGCTAACATAGTATATAGAGAAGCATTAACGTAATCAACTATACCAAAGTCAGGACTCTTATCTAAATCATCAAAAAGGTGATATACTCTTATCTAAACGACGTTGTTTTGTTCTCGACAACCACGCGAACGAAGTCGCGGGCACAGCTAGTATTACAATAAATGGTTGTTATGATCCTTAAGGACTAATCACACTTATTCAGTTCTGTTCAGCTTTAGTCCATAGAAAACAACGATTTTGTAAGAGATGCGTACGCATCCGTTCAGCCGCGGAAAGCTGAACGGACTCCATACAAAATCGTTGTTTTCTATGGATAAAAGCTGAACAGAGCTGAATAAGTGTGGTTACTCCCTTACACACTCCTTTTGCTTCGTTTTACTTCATACATTAGCGGTGTAATTGCGTAACACACTATCAGAAGCAATGGTTTTCATTTTGACAATTCAACAACATTCATTGCGTTATTTACATTGTTGAGCGGACAGATTTTTCGAACACATGAAGCAATGGATTAACAATATCCTTCAAAATGGTTCAGACTGTGCCTGAAAGTGTGTTTCGCAATTAGCGTGCAGCTGGTAGATTCTGTAGACATCTCACCGTGATAACTTAAGTGAAGTGAGCTACGAGTATCAATAGGGGCAATGCCTAACGTCAGGTGGAGTGACAGCTCACTTCACCTAAGTTTTCACGGTGAGATTTTTTACAGAATAGCACTGCTGGTCATATACGCACGCCGGTTGCAAGTATTACTCACCGGACCGTAGGAGGTGGCGTTCTGTAGTTTCTGCATAACCCCGGGAAGAATTTGTGGCATAAAAAGTGAAAAGAACTTAACGAGAACTTAATACTTACAAGCATTATCATAATCAGCCTATATTGTTCCTACTGCTTGGACACAGGTCTCCTCTTTGTGAGAGGGAGTGGGCCGTAATCCACCACGGGGGCCCAGTGCGGGTTGGTAGATGTCACATGTCTTCGAATTTTTCGTTCTAGGACATGCCGGTTTCCTCACGGTGTTTTCCTTCACCGTTTCTAAAGCAGTAATGATGAAATAATTTACAAAAGGTAAAGCGCCTGCTTTGGTTCGAAGCCCCGACCCGACTCGTAAGACGCGGCAGTTACCACTGAGCCACCACTGCTCCCCTGCTACTTAGAAGCATTTCCATGAAAAACAATATTCATTGATATAACAGACATTCAATATTTACTACTCTACTTTGTCTCTGATGGCCTCTTGAACCGATTCTATTTCCAGTGAAACTTAATAACATTCTGACCTCATAAACGTTAATTTATTTTCTGTTATAAACAACACTAGCTTCTGCCCGTGACTTAGTCCGTCTGAAATTTCTTTTTCCCCTGACCAACCCCGTCGCCTCGCATCACCTACCTGCGCTATTACTTCGTTTAGGGTTCTTTCTGCTTTTTTGTTTTTGCTTGGCTCCTAAGGGCTTTAGCGTGATGTTAAAGAATTTTCCAAATCCGACCAGTACTTCCAGAGATTAGCGCGATCAAACAAACAAACTCTTTAGCTTCATTATTAAAATATAGATTACAAAGATATAATTAATATCTTTGAACAGACATTTTTGACAAGCCGTGTGCCCGATTGGGTTACCCATCAGCAAAATTGACGAATTTTCATACAAACTTTCATCCCCTATTTAAACCCTTTAGGGGATGAATTTTCAAATGTCCTTCCTTAATGCTTACCTTCGTTATAAAAGGAACTCTCTTGCAAAATTTTGTGCTTTTAAACCCAGCCATTTTGGCCGTGCGTTGTCTGTCTCGAATGAATATAAGATTTTTTTTTTATATTTCAGTAGATTCATCAATAACATTGCCATTCAACTTGACAATGCTGCCCGTCTTCTGGGCACATTTCCGGATGACAGCGATGCGGTCGTCCGCATCGCTGTCATCCGGAATCGTGCCAAACAAACAAAAGGACACGTAGGCGTCGAAGTACTTGGTAATTCGACGCCTACGTGTTCTTTTGTTTTTTTGTATTATCTTATTTGTGTAGTTAGTTAGTCATTTAATTTAATACCTAGTGTAAATAGTTAGTTGTGGTAAATATTTTAAAGTTATGTAGGTACTAGCAGCGCCCCGCGGTTTCACCCGCATAAGTGTCGATCCCGTGGCAATATCGGGATAAAAAGTATCCTATGTGTTATTCTGATGTATAAGCTATATTACTGTAAGGTTTCATCAAAATCCGTTTAGTAGTTTTTGCGTGAAAGAGTGACAAATATCCATCCATCCATCCTCACAAACCTTTGGCATTTATAATATTAAGTAGGATAGGATAGTAGGATATAGAGGTGTGAGGGTACAGGGTATAAAGTTCTCTCAACCTCCATGGAAAATGGAGGATCCTCCGACCAGACGGGTGTTGTGTCCGGCGGGCAACTGTCCGATGATTCGTGTCGGGCCGTTGTATCTATGCTAGTTGCGCGGTAAACTCTGCTTGCGAGATGCAAGATTTTGTGACGTCAGTATGACGCGCCGTACGCATGTGGCGTTGTAGATACCGCTACAGGTAAGTAACAACTGATAAAAATTAAGTTGATTCTAAACTTAAAAAAAAATTGTCATAAAAATAATCTATTGGCGGAGATAGCTGACTATAACTTTTTTGACAGCATTAAAACTTTGCCATCTCTTTCACCCTCTGTATGAAAGGGAAAGCAAACACTCTCATTTTTAGCTTTGTATGCAATTTTCCTATCCATTATATATTAATTATCGTGAGTTTCCAGTTCAACGCTGACTAACCGTTTAGATTCTACACCCGGGTACCCCTGGATAATATAAGTATCTAAGTAGTTTTATTACTAATACTAACTTTTACCCGCGGCTTCGCCTGCGTGGACTTCGGAAATTATCCTACGTGAACGTACTACCGCGAAATAATGTATTTGTCGCAGCCAACTGGTTTAATTAGCCGTTTAGTCAACCGCCTAGCCTTTTAACTAAACGGCGGCCGTTCAACTAACGGCCTGAATGATATTCAATTATAGTTTAGGTTGGAACTGTAAACAATCACGCGCGAGCCGAATTGGTCGCAGTAACTAAGCCAGGGCGCCCCGACCAAATGGGTTAGGTTAGAACTGTGATCAACCGCGTGCGAGGCGAGAGAGCGAAGCGAGGCAAGCACTACTTCCAAAGGCCAGGCGGTTAACTAAACGGCTAATTTAACCAGATGGCTGCGACATATCCATTATCCTAACCTAGGTCATCGCATGTACCCCGTTTAGCCGTGTAAGCGTAAAAGCGTAACAATCAAAATCCCTTTCGCATATAAAATATTAACATATTTTATGTCGTTAGGATAACACTAGCCAGATAAAAATGCAATGCTTTTTAATGTTTTCCTAAAATAAACGGTTTATGATGTGACTTACTATAAAACATTCACAAAAATTGGGCCACTTCTAAAAATAGATTTTAGGCTGTAAGAATCATCAATGATTAAAAAAATATATATATATATAATATTATTTTTATTGATTATGATTTTAAAATAATCTTTAAAGATTATTGTATTATCAAGCACAAAATATGCTAGACAGTGACGCAATTCAAAATACACATACAGGGTGACTTGTAATTTGACGTATTCCTTCCAGGGGGCTTACTCTTGAAACTAATTTTAATGCCAATGTAATGCCAATATGATTCCAATGTTAATTTTACAGTCACGTGATTCGGTACTCTTGAAAACAATATTGTCAACATTGAAATTAAATTAACATTCCTCCACCATTATTTTGACACACGTGAAGTTAGTTACGGTACGGACCGCAATAGTGTTGTTCAACTCATTACGATAAACCTACGATAGGGCTTTAAAATTCTTTATCCTTTAAATAACAACGCTAATAAATAAATATGATATAAATAGTTGTATGATTGATTATTTGAAACGTATTAAATTAATTTGGGCGTAAGAAACGATTGAAATCATAAAATTAATTATGACTTTAGCTGTATGCGGTAAGATCGTTGCCTACACTACAAAAAAAAAACAGACTGCGTATTATATTTACAAACAAGTTCTCCAATGAATTTGAACTATGACTTTGTTTAACAATATTGTTCGCGTTTGGTTCTTTTTTAGTATAAATAATTACTGTCCATTAAGTTACTTTACTAACATTACAGTTTTATACAAGTGGTAAGAAAATAGATAGATAACTTCTTTATAAATTAATGTTTTTGTAACGAACGCCGTACGTGCATGTGAATAGTGAACATGACTGAGATAAATACCATGACAGTGAAGTGATAATAAGTTATAATAAGTGTAAAAGTGATAGGAGAGGATAGCTAAGACCTTATCCGCGCTCCGGGAGTAGTTAAACGGACTATTACTGTTTTACTGAATTAAGATTTTGATTTTCTAATTAGATTTTAAGTGTTTTGTATTGTTCTAATTAGCTTTCTAACTTGTTTTTATTATTAATTTTCTCATTAGAATCTGATAGGATTAAATAACAAAGAATATTTGAGAATTTTAATGTATGAAGAAAAATGATAGAATAATTACGTAACTTGAAAACGAGGTTTTTTGTTTATAGGAATATTTGCTTGGTTTTAGTTTCAAATGAGAGGATTATGTTTAAAACTGATATTACCGTTTGAATTATGTAAATCGGTTCACGGGTAAATCGGTTCACGGGTTAAGTTAAAATTTTATAACCATTTTCAAATATCATCTATGTACAGTCAGCAAAGGAATATAGTTTAAGTTTAGTAAGAAACCGATTGAGGTTTTCGAATAAAATTTAATTTAATTAATATAAAACAAACAGTTAATTTATCAAATTAAATTTCATTCGAAAACATCAATCGTTTTCTTAGTAAACTTCAACTATATTCGACGACCCTGCACACTTATCTCCTTTGCTGAGTGTACATAAACTTATACTCCAGCTAACTAAATTTTTTGTGAGCTATTAAACGTACAAGTTCCAGGGAAGACATTTTCATTTAAATATCTATCTATCGAAGTACAAATATTTTAAAAATATTCAGAATTACCCATGAAACGGTAATGCTGGAAAAGATCGAATTTGCAATTTGTTAAAATATTTAAAAATCGTGTTGTAATCGAATTAATGAACTGGTACCTTTTGGAAGGGGCGACTAGAATCAACTCTATTTTTTTATTTTTATTTTTGACGTTCAAAAGTGCCTTTTATGTGCCTATTTGAAATAAATGATTTAAATTTGACTTTGACTTTGGTTTATGTTATCCCTTTAGCTTCTCGTCAACCAGCAGTCCTTCCCATGTCATGTAGCCAGGTCGTCGCAACCAGAGCGGCAATTCTCATAATTTTAAGAACGTTCACAGTCTGATCTGTCTCAATATGTCAAAAAATACTTCTAATTTCCCTACATTTTGACAAGTTTTTGACATATGTTTGTCGCCGAGATGAGACTGCGACTAGATTTTGAAATTTTTAAATTACGAGAATTAGCCTGCAGGTCACAAGTTGAAAAGCCACTTTCACGTAGTTCGTATTACTCGCAATCGATGAGCTAATCACAGATCACTTGCCGCTTAGTTCGCGTGTTTTTAAACTACTGCACACGTACGCACGGCTACACATCAAGCTATACATAACCAGTATAAGCTGACTTCTGATTGCAAGAAAAACCTATACGTGTGTACAAATTCTTAAATTTTGAACATATTTATTTACTTCGGCTGCTATATGGGGTCCTTAATTCTTGCAAATGAGTCAGCCTATCACGTAATGAAAGGAATATGTCAAACTAGCTGCGCCCCGCGGTTTCACCCGCGTAAGTTTTGATCCCGTGGGAATATCGGGATAAAAAGTATCCTATGTGTTATTCTGATATATAAACTATATTACTGTAAAGTTTCATCAAAATCCGTTCAGTAGTTTTTGCGTGAAAGAGTAACAAACATCCATCCATCCTCACAAACTTTCGCATTTATAATATTAGTAGGAAGTAGGATTACAAGTCTCACTGTATACCTGCCTAGTATTTCTTCAAATAAACTCCGTCAAACTAAGCTGACTGCTACGAGTAGAACCTGTTTGCACATGTTGTCTCAATAAACAGCTGTAGGTGACAAATGTACTTGTATTATCCGGATTCTGTCGGATACAGGATATAACCGAATTTCGGTTTGTATGTGAAGACGGAACTGATTTATTCTACAACACTAGCTTTTGGCACTGATTTGTTTGTGTAAGAAACTGTTCTCACTTTGTGTAACGTAACGAACGATCTTATAGTTGTCTTGTGCAATGTGACGTCGTGGCTTGTATACATCTATATCTAATATATAAAATTCTCGTGTCACAGTGTACCATACTCCTTCGAAACGGCTGGACCGATTTGTATGAAATTTTGTGTGCATATCGGGTAGGTCTGAGAATCGGCTACTATCAATTTTTTTTTTTATGCAAAACGTCGTTTGCGGGGTCAGCTAGTAATCTATATATATAAATTAATAAAATTGAAGTGTCTATTTGTAATGTCAAAACTAACAGCTTTTTACTAAATGCTTATTATAAAAGTATACAGGATTTTTTCCGGTTCCAAATTTTTACAGGATGTTCTTTCTACCCATGAATATGAACAACTTTCACTATGGGACCAACTCTGAAATCACGAAAAAAGAAATCTGCTGTTTCATACATTTTTTGTAAAGTAGGTATTGAACTTTTGTATGAAACATCTGTTTTTTTTCGTGATTTACAGTTATTCAATCACTGAGCAATCTTCAATATTAACCCTAAGCTGTTATAAACATTTCCCAATGTATGATACTGTACTATACATGTATATTTTTAATTTTTTTTTTTATTGTGTTATTAAGTAAATACCTACTGTTTTGAAGGAGCGGGCATTATTTGCTTAAATGAGGACTCCAAACCCAGAATTGTTTTTGTATAATTTTGAGGACACAATAAACGTTATTATTATATACAGTTGATCGTAGGCCCGCCTTAGGGACATAAACGCACAAACTGTTATTCTGTATTTGTAAAGAAATTCCCAGACTATTTATTATTATAATACAATAGATTGTCGCTAGTCTGGCTGGTCTGTGTTGGCAAGCGCACATGAGTACGTGCATGGCGATGTATTGTGGGTGTAGACACTTTACGCCTACCATGCGTAATAATATCATGCTATGTTATGCCAAAAACTCCAAATTGGCTATTAACACATAATCTATGAAATTGCCGATTTTTTGATACTGGCTTTTGAGAAGATCAATATCTTTCATTATTTTTAGAAATAATTTCAACTTCAAATTAATTTTATAATAAGTATAGTATGAAATTTCTTTTTTCAAAATCAGTTGTTCATTTGTTTTCCCGCCGTTCGATTTTTTTTTTAAATATCGCTGTTTCTGTAACCATGGAAGAATCTAAATTGCGCGCTTTTCTCGACTACGAGTTTAGTCGAGGCATGAACGCAGCAGATACAGCACGCAATATTACGACGTACATATATGGACATGGTACCGTACCGCATATGAACGCATGATCCGTTTTTGGTTTGATCGCTTTCGTTCTGGAAATTTTGATCTCAACAATGAGCCCCGTGGCCGACCGGAACAAAGACGAATTGAAAGCTATAGTGGAAGCAAACTCATCTCAAATCATGTTAGAACTTGCAGCAGCCTTCGACGTAAACGATAAATCGATACTGATTCATTTACCTTGAAATTGGAAAGACAAAAAAGCGCGGAAAGTGGGTAGGTACCGTATGAACTCGCTGAACAACTACAACAACAAAATCGCGTCGAAGCACCGCACAACCGGCCGTCTCAAAACTATAGGAGTTACGACCGAAAACTCTCCGTCACCCACCAAACCTTGTTATCTAATTTCTATTTTTATTCGAGATTTTGATAACAGGGAAAAATTTCAAATCCAACAAGGCGAGGGAAAACGCCTCTCAAGAGTTCATCGATTCCTGTCGCCAGGCTTTTTACAGCATCATCTAAATTCCATTAAAATAGCAAAAATACATCTTCACGAATGACCAATACGTCGATTAACGAAATAAAAAAATCTCTTTAAAAAAAATCTATGTAAAACGGCAATTTCATTGGTAAGGACCTAATAATAGTATAAATAGAGAGAGAGCGAATTTTGCGAGTTTATGTAGCATATGTAGATGGTAATCTCTGTAATGACTGCTCCTATTTGAAAAATTATTCCACCATTTGAAAGGTGCATTAATACCAAATGAACATAATCTATATGTTTTATAAATATATTATACAAAAAGAAGTACTTAATAATACTAATCAATAATATTACAATTCATAAAATGCCAAGTCATAACATGACTCGCTATTCAATTGCTTTTAAAAATATAACATGAATGGCGGCGGCGGTGAAATTATTTTCATTATGGAAGACTTTACTCTTCCATAATGAAAATAATTTAATATTTACATACGTAATGAGAATAATAAATTGAATTAACCATTACATACTCATATGTGGCAGGGGCTTGTAGCTAAGTAATAATAGCCGCACGGGTCGATCGGTCAGGTTAAGCTAAGTTTGCCGCGGTTGGTCCGTTGACGAGTGACCGTCTTCACATACCAAGACCCCTCCGTACCTCGGAAAGTACGTTAAGCCGTTGGTCCCGGCTGTCATTCGTGGATCTTTGACAGTCGGTACGGGTCGTCATTAGCCCGAAAGTCTGACATCCAGTCTTACCAAGGGGTATCGTATTACCCAGTAACTGAGTTGTGGAGGTCAGATAGGCAGTCGCTCCATGTAAAATACTGGTGTTCAGCTGTATCCGGTTAGACTGGAAACCGATACCAACATTGTTTGTGTTGGCAATTGTGTTGGCAACATTGGAAAAGGCTAGGCAGATGATGATACTCATAATGAGGGAGGAGAGAACGAGGGTGGAAGCTACGTTAATCCAGTAGCGTAGAGGATAAGTGAAATGACAAGTCTAAACTTAAATTTATCTTCTATCCTTTTCTTTATGAAATAGAAAGAAATAGATGCACTGAACTTAAATTTAGTTTAGTTTTTTCAACAGAATTGGCACCAATGACATCAATTTCTAAATTAAAATAATACATGCCCACTTATATCCATCGTGAATGGACAGCTAAGTTATTGGTTATATTTCCGCAGTATTAATAGAACCACAGAACAAAACGGTTCTAACAACGCAGAACAAACAAACGAGATTAAAGTAACAAAACAATTAGATAGATAGATAGATAGATAGATAAAACGTTTATTCAGTGCAACAAAAGACACAATACAGGTAGGTACTTAAAAAATAAACGTCGAAGAAAGTGAAAGAAAAGAAAAACAAAAATTAAAAAGATAAATTGACAGGGGTCAATTACCGGCCGGGACCGTAATAGATGCTGAGGTGTCTATGGAGACACCTCAACATCCATTACGGTCTCGATCATTACTGGGCGGTGTGTGTCTCATGGTTGCACCAAATGGGAGTCCAGCTCAGCATATGCCAGGTACAATACCTGACGCTGGTATTCTGCTGCATCCCGTTAGTGACACACGGATGTCGAGAAGACACATCTGAGTTTCAACAAAATGGTACCTACATAGTGCGGCGCGTCATAATATAAAGGTGGTAAGTAGTGTAAGTACCCACATCTTAATTGACTTGCTTTTAAAACCGACAGAAAGAAAGATTTTGAAATTTTAAACTTAATAGATACTTGTGTAGTGGCTACTGGATTACTTGATTATCACAGACTCACAGTATAGGTAATAATATGTTATTTAATTAATCAATGACTAGTTTGTGTTTTTAAGCGTGTATGTGTACGAGTTTACATGTTGTATGTTGTTATGTTATGGTTTTATAATAATTATGTACAGTGAGTATATATATATATATATATAATAATATGTACGTTATATGCGTTTAACAGTTACACAGTTGCCTCAATCTTTGTCTGCAGGATAAAGTCAAGACAAACATGTCGTGTGGAACAGAGCCCCAGCCATCTGCTATATTATGGACGTGTTTGTGACGGTCAAGCCCAGTTTTTTTTGATGGTCGATCAGATATTGCCGCAATCGATTTCTAAAGGTACCAATCGACTTAAGATTCCTTATCGGCGGGGGAATGTTGTTCCAGCATTTGGATGCGGCATACCTGAAACTGCCTCTGAAGGCGGCCGTCTTATGCACTTCTGTAGAGAGTTGCTGGGAGCACTGCCTGATCGCACATTCTCTCCTACTAGCGATCCAGCTCAGTTTTTTGTACAGATAAGCTGGTTCTTTATGCTTAATAACCCCAAACATTAGACACGCTAAGTGTAACTTGCGACGTGATTTCATTCTAAGGATGGAGTGTTTATTTAAAAAGGGTGTTATATGGCTTCTAGGTGGAACTGAGAAGCAAAATCTTGCGCAGGCGTTTTGTACTCTCTGAATCAGTCGCTCAGTTCTTGCCAGCAGTCTAGGACCGACAACTGTATCTGCGTAGTTTAAATTAGAGAGTACTAGGGACTCAACAAGTCGAATCCGCAGCTCTTCCGACAGGTACGGCCTTATTTTGTATAAAACTTTGAGCCTATAAAAGCAGCTGCGCACTGACTCTGCCACGTGATCCTCATACCTTAGCTCAGCATCCATGTACAGACCCAGATTTCGTGCCTCACGGACTCGACTGACCAACTCACCCAACAAAGTCACATTGAGCTGTGAAGGTACAGCATTTATTTGGTGCTTGGTTCCAATTAGCATGTACTTGGTTTTGATAGGATTAAGTACTAAACCGTTATTTTCTGCCCAGCATGCTATCCTATCAAGGTCCTCGTTTAGGTCTTTCAAAGCTCTCTCATGTTCGCCAGGCTTGAACGAGACATATACCTGTATATCATCAGCGTAAATATGATACTTACAACGCTGCACAGTTTTTATTATGTCCGCGCAATATAAAATAAAGATTATGGGCCCCAGTATGGAGCCTTGCGGTACACCCCTATTTACAGAAACTGGTGACGAGACCAGTGTTGTGCCATCACTCAAGCGTATTTCCACACTTTGTTCGCGGTTGTTGAGATAGCTGTGAAACCAGTCTATTGTTTTGTGGTCACATCCATAGTACTGCAACTTGGCTAGGAACAGATCAACGTTTATACAGTCAAAAGCCGTCTGTTTGTGTTTTATAAATCAAGTAGTCTATGTAATACCCAAGTAAATTGCCATAAATAATTGTAACTATGAAGAGGAACAATAGGTAAAGTAAGAGATCATTACTACTAGGTTTATAAGTACACTTACGTTGTGATCCGATTAGATTCCAATCTGTTGCCGCAGAAGACACACACCGCTCCGTAAAAAATACACAGACAGAACACAAAAGGAAAAAATATAAATATTTAGGATGTACACAACAGATTAACAAAGAAAACAAATTGACAACACCCTTAATAGACAGCTGTGGGAAGCGAACCCATGAAGTACATGTTTGGTGGCTCAATTTGAAATAGATGCAGTGCAAACCGCCAATTAACCAAAAATTCTTGATATGTCTTCAAGGCATCTAATTCTTTCTGCTTTTTGGCGATCTTCCTTGCGAATTAAAATTCTTCCATATCTTGTCCACACATACTTCCAGTTGTGCTGACTCCCTGCCTGGCGAGCGTGATAAAATAGCTGGCGGTTTACGCGAGTGAGACGCTCATTGATATAAACACGGCGCGATGCCGACGGCCCGCTCACTTCAAGGTCGTCTGTACTTAAGCCACGGCGAACTCGAGCTGCACGCAGTAGTGCATCGCGCGCCGCGCGCCGTGCGAATCGGACACATATACTCCGCGGCCGCTGCGCAGCAGGCTCAGCAGGGATGGAGCCGTCCGTGTTCTCGACACGGTTACGGTGCGTGGAGCCGACCCGCTCAGCATGCACGATGTCCCTCTCATCGAGGTCGACACCGAGTTTTAAGGCGACGACCCTGACAAGGTGCAGGGTGCTCTCATCATTATTTTCAGGGATTCCAGACACTTCGACATCATTTAATAGGAGTTCCTGATCCCGCTCATTCAATTGGCATCTCAGCTCAGCGATGGTGCTCTCAATATTGCCACCCCCCTCTGGTATGAGTTTCTGCTCCAATTTAAGCTCGAGAGCATTCACCCTTGACTCCAAATTGTCCATTCTCTCATTGGACGCTTTTATGGAGTCATTTAGACCAACCATCTCCGTACGCAGGTGCCCGAACTCCTGGTGGATTAGACGGAACTCCGCCCGCATCTCCTCCTTAAACAAACGTAGCTCATCAGCCATGCTAGGGGAAAAGTGGATAGTGGTATTCAGCGCATTGCTACTTAGTAGGCTGGTATCCATGAGCTCCTCCGGGCTGTTTTCCTCCGCCTGCACGGAATCTGCCCTACCTCGAACAGGTGTCTCCGCCTTGTTGTCCCTTATTACGTTTTTAACGCACTCAGGACAGCACCAGGTAGGTGTAATGTAACCCACATTAGGCAAGTTGACGCAAACTCGGTGGTACAAAGTATTGCATCGACAGCATTTAGCGGCATCTATCGGTGATATAAATTTTGCGCAACCACCACACTTAGCTACGGGCATGTTTGTTGATCCCTCGCACAGTATTGCTTGAGTATCGATCTCTGCCGTGGTTCTACACCGTCTACACAGATGGCGCTGTTTCCAATAATGCGTATTAGGGTTTTATGTAGTGTTATGGTATAACGACACCATAAGCCGACTCAGGGGTAAACAGACTTTGCGTCCACACTTCGACGACACTTCAACAATAAGTTTTTTTTTTTACGGATTCACTGAATGTTTTTTATTTATTTTTGTTTAGGGTAGATTTTATTCACTGTATTATAGTTTTAAGTTTAAGATGTAATTGTATTATATACACTGTACTTCTATACTGGATAACGTTGCAGGTTATGTATCACTGTATATTAAAACTTTCTGTAATGTATAGTTTCCGTTAAATGTGTTATTTTTATTTATATAATATAAAACGACCGCAAGAAGCACGGGCTACTTGACATCCGTGACGTCACTTGACATCCGTGACGTCTATTACGCGACGTGAATTAATTAATTGAACGACTATAGTAATTAAGCTGATAGTGCAAAGTGCTGACAATATTGACGCTTTAACTGTATAGTTAATTTCACTGAAAGTCCAGAAGCCATTTAACGTCAACCCATAAAACAAACGGAGACAATATGAAAATTAAAGTCAATAGTAAAAAGACAAAGGACACATTCTATACCTTGGTGCCTCTAAATTGGTTGTTGAGGGTTTTCAATTTATCATGCATCTACCGCAAAGGGAGTCAATTGAAAGTGTCGTGGTCGTTGGCCAGGAGTATCATCTACGTTTTACTCTTCGGATTTTTTAATTTCTTCTTCTTACTCAGCAAGATTGAACGGTTGGATATCATCAGAAACCAAACGAATTTTACGTTTTTTGACACCATTCAAATGTCTTATTTGATTGGATATTTTGAATATACTGTCGACTTGATCTATGTTTACAAATATGGAAGAGATCTCCTCCTGAAGTACTTCAAATGCTTCGAACATGTCGATCAGATTTTGGGCATGACTTACTATGACGATATTCGAAGGATTATCTTAAGAGCTGTTGGATTTTGTATGGTTATTTTTACTGTAACATCTATGATCGACTATGCCAGCTGGGTCGAAGGCTACGGGTGGATTGCTCCAACTTTGTACTCTTTGGATTATTTCTATTTCTTTCTGAATATGCTAACAATACTTGACGGTTTATCTCATGTTATACAATTGGAATATCGCTTAAAACTGATAAAAGATCTTTTTCAGGTAAGTATATATACTTAAGTTTTTATCGTTGCTTACCAATAATTATTTGATTCGCTTTCTTAATCACTTTTACTGTGAAAGTTTTTAAATAATCTATTACCAATAAGATTCGGTAGGACAGTTTCTCTTAGGTACTCGTAGGTACGAATGGGTGAATTCCCCACACCATATTTCTAAATTTTTTATAAACATTGACCTTTTAACTGAAGATAAAATGTCTAAAGCAGGACACTCAAACAACATTGATTTAAAAATCTTTCTTCTCAATAGGGCTACTACATCTCGCCGAATAGTACGATATCCGTTTATGATGACGAAAAAAAAACCTGGTCTAAGAGAACAGAGACTGGAAATATTCGTTTGGAATCTTTGAAAACCCTCAGCCATGGCCGGTTAATCGAAGTCATTGGATTCAATCGATGTTACCTTCTTCTGCTTGAGCAGACCGATTACATTAACTCCAAGTTTGGCTTTCGGGTGAGCAACTTTAATTTAATTGTGTCACCGATTCAGATTTGGTTTAAACCATAAATAACGCATATATAGATAGATAAACCTAGATAACGCAAGTATCACGATCTGTATGAAAACCAAGTGTGCCATTTTTTTTACTACCTATTTTGACGTCACAAGCACTCTTTCTCACTCACGCTCACCCAGCCAGCAGTACTCAGGACTGAGCGCGAAAGTGGCGCTTACGATTTTTGTACGTAAGCTGGGCACGCAAGGTCTGCTCTTGCGTTATCTAGGTGTATCTACATCTCTGGTTTGAACTCATAATCTTTATTATTTTATCAGCGGGGTAATTACGTAACACACTTACAGTAGAAATGGCTTTCTTTTTGACAGTTCAACAACATTCATTGCGTTATTTACGTTGTTGAGCAGACAAATTTTCCGAACATATGAAGCAATGGATTAGCCTAGATTATGCTTCAAAATGATTCACATTGTGATTGATAGTGTGTTTCGTGTTAATATGCAGGTTACTAAACTGAATAATATCTTAACAGTCTCATCAATACTTCTTCTCATTTTATAGTAGTTTATTCCCACAAAACGGCACTGAAATGCATACTTCGAAGACACGAACATCGGAGGCCTCGGTGCGCCATCTTCGACGTAGACACCATGGCTCGTCTGCGCGAAGTGGCGCAACTATGCCACTAACAAATCTTCGTACAGCATATGTAGATCGTGATGCAAGGGCAGCAACAAGCACTGCTAGAGCCACCGCAACAGCCACAACCTCCGCACATTTTTCCTATGTAAAGAGTACTGAGAGCCTAAAATAGGTTCGAAAGTAGACGCAAAGTTGTGGAAAGTCACTGTTTCTAATATTTTTTTTAAATGATAGGGTTTTTTTTTTACTTTTTATTATGTGTGTAGGTATTACACGAGCGATTTGATTGTACTGAAAAATGTTAAAATGTTTCTATTGTATTTTACAGGTTTTAATATTTTGCATAAATCTTCTCATCAATATGATCAACTTGTTGAACGTAGCCATCAGATTTTTCACTGGATCAATGGTAAAATTTTATAATATATAATAAAACATATATATCCCGCCCGTGGCTAAATAATAACAGCCGCTCAGGTCGATCGATCAGGTTAAGCTATGCTTGCCGCGGTTGGTCTGTGGATGGGTGACCATCTTTACATAACGAGACCCCTCCGTGCCTCGGAAAGCACGTTAAGCCGTTGGTCCCGGCTGTCATTCGTGGATCTTTGGCAGTCGTTACGGGTAGTCAGAAGCCCGAAAATCTGACAACCAGTATTACCAAGGGGTATCGTATTACCCAGTCACTGGGTTGTGGAGGTCAGATAGGCAGTCGCTCCATGTAAAATACTGGTATCCAGCTGCATCCGGTTAGACTGGAAGCCGACCCCAACATAGTTGGGAAAAGGCTAGGCAGATGATATAATAAAACATCTTACCCTCTGAGCTTCGCCGCAGTCGGGTAAAAAAGGCTGACTAAGCGCATTTTTCATTAGAAAGCCTCTAAAACCTTTCACAGTTTCTAAGTGTTAATTCTGTATACGTACTTACTCCTACAGGTCGCACCGATCGGCGTGTGCCGTTTACCATCAATATCCAGCCTCATCAGATTGTTGAACTGGGCAATGGTTGGTGTTATAATGGTGTATCGGTGTGAGAGTACTTACAGGCAGAGTGAGAGGATTCTGGAGATCATTGATCTTTTGCTTGTTACTAAGAATAATTGTGAGTATCATTATATCGGTAACTACGGTGAAATAAATTTGCTTTACAAGTACAATAATATATGTTGTTCGTATAATATTCGTTCATCTAATGTACTTATCAAAAAGCGCTATCTTTTCTATATCTTTTTGATCTGCCTTATCTTTTTTTTTCTCGCGGATGTCATTGTTTTATTAAATATTTTCCCTTCTCCGCTGTCAACTTTTACTTTAACTTCTTGCTTTTAATTTTAATAATTTCGCACACAATTGACCCATCTTTCTTCAATCACATCACACAGCATATTCATCATCACTCTCCACTCCACTCCACTCCACTCCACTCCACTCCACCACCACCCACACTCTCCACTCTCTCCACTCTCCTATTCATTTCATTAACCAACGATGGAACGTTTAAAAACAATTACAACGTAATCAAGAATAATATTTATTTTGTTCACAGCTGCCAGTGTGACGACGACGCTGGTTACCTTCCGGAAACTGCTGATCACCAGACCTATCAAGTTTCACGCCTTTCGTTTCTTTACTATTGAGTATACCCTCTTGGTTTCTTTAGCCTCTACTGTGGTCACTTATACCGTTATTATGCTACAAAGCATATAATGATGGAAGCTAAAAATCATTTGTTTATTTTATGATTTGTTGTCTGTTGGAGCTCGTTTCAATAAGTTAATAACAAACATACAGTCCATGTTTCATTATAGTTAGTAGCTAGCCGCCGACTGTATTAAATATGATATGAGGATATTTTAAAATTTAGTTGCCAATAAACACCATCAAAGCCAGGCGCTTGTTTCCCTGAGTCAACTACTCGCCAAACTAAATTGAACCCTAACCTACACCATATAATGGTCATAATCGAAACGGAACATTAGTGAAGTTAGTATAGAAACCGGCCAAGTGCGAGTCGGACTCGCGCACGTAGGGTTCCGTACCATTATCTATAAAAACGGCAAAAAAATCATGTCTGTTGTATTTATTTTTAGAGTGAATATATAACTAAAAATATTCTGTGAATGTTTCAAGCGTCTGCCTATTGCCGTTATCAATATCGAGCAAAAAAATCACGTTTGTTGTATGGGAGCCACCTTAAATATTTATTTTATTCTGTTTTTTTTAGTATTTTTTTGTTATAGCGGCAACAGAAATACATTATCTGTGATTTCCACTGTCGAACTATCACGGTTTATGAAATAAATCCTGATGATAAATGGACAGATAGATGGACGGACAGCGGAGTCTTAGTAATAGGGTCTTAGTAATGAGGAGGAATATGTCAAAGACGGCCGAAGAAACACTTTGTATATTAGAAGATTCGGCAGAGTTACTAAAGAAAACACAAATAAACTTACGAAAATGCCCTAGACAACGTTTGAGCAAAGCTACAGTTCTGTGCCTCGAAGAATACTGGAAAACATTCAACGGTGCGCATCAAGACTTAGGGAGGATAACACCGAGAGATAAACGTAGTTTTTTGTCGTATTTCGTCAATAAAGAGTTTTTTATTTTTTATCTACGAAGATCTTTAATTGTGTTTGTTAGGTGAATTACACGATATGTCAAAAAGCTAACAATGAAATCATCGCAAACGATGAACATCGATAACGTGGCCGAAGATAACCAACAAACATAGGTGAGACTGCCAAGTATACCTACGTTTTAGATAGATAGATAGATAAAACGTTTATTCAGTGCAACAAAAGACACAATACAGGTACCTACTTAAAAATAAACATCGAAGAAGGTGAAAGAAAAAAAAAAAAAAACAAAGATTAAAAAGATAAATTGACCCATAGACACCTCAACATCTAGTACGGTCTCGATCACTACTGAGCGGTGTGTGTCTCATGGTTGCACCAAATGAGAGTCCAGCTCAGCATATGCCAGGTACAATACCTGACGCTGGTATTCTGCTGCATCCCGTTAGTGACACACGGATGTCGAGAAGACACATCTGAGTTCCAACAAAATGGTACACTACATAGTGCGGCGCGTCATATTATAAAGGTGGTAAGTACCCACATCTTAATTGACTTGCTTTTAAAACCGACGGAAGGAAAGATTGAAGACTGGCCTGCGTTTAACTCAAACTCAAACTCAAAGCATTTGTTTCAATTAAACCATTTACAGGCACTTTTGAATTGTCAAGAAGTCGGTCAGTCAGGAAAAAATGAAGCTAGTTGCCCATTCCAAAGCGTAGTAGGTACCTATGGAGAAGAACGGGCAAGAAACTCCATGGACACTCTTTTTAAATTATATTTTTACAAAATTATTAGTTACATCATATGTTGAATTTATAAATATGTATGTGAGAATGATGTAAAAAAATAATAAAAAACAATTACGCGTTAAAAGTGTCCAGAGAACAGCAAATAGTAACAAAATAATAATCCAAAAATAAAATAATTAAAAATAAACCGAGGCAGCTAACAGATGACCAGCCCCAACTGACGGCGCCCGTTCACGAACATGACGCATGGATCAGCACCATCCAGCTCAACCATTTTGTAGGGAACCGAATGATCCAACACACACGCCACCGCCAGCGAGACACTTGAGCGAGCATGACATACTATCAGCCGCCAGGGCACATTCTAGTCAATGAAAAACATATTACCCGGTAAATGGTAGCTCAATAGTACATAGAACCCACATCTGTGCTATGCAGTTATACAATACAAAGGAAATTGAGTTTATACAATGCAAAGATAGTCTTACAATCTTCAGCAGCTAAAGAAAATTTTATATGTTTCGTTAAAGATTATTTTATATGTTTCGTTAGTACATGACAACAAGTCACTAAATAACGTTCAAAAATTGCATTATTTGAAGACTAGCATCAGCGATGAAGCAGCAACCACACGCACAAACGATAAAATTGCACGATCGGCTTAAAAAAGAATATGACAGATTTAAGTCGCCTTGGGTCATTATGTCCAAGCGTTATTGGCGCCGGGTTAAAAAAATAAATTATAAGTAGATAGTCAGCAAAAAAACAGGCAATTTTCACAAAACCTTTTTTTGATGCCAATCGATCCTGTTTTTTATAAGGATCAAAAAACTCTAACGGACCAACTAAGCTTTGAGTAATAGAAAAGTAAAAAATCGCAAAAAGCTTTTCCCATACATTTCGTAGAAAATGTGAATCCATTTTATTTTTTTATGATGGATAAACGGACTGCTGCAACGAAAACTGACCGAAAAAAAAAACAAATGAAAATTGAACTTCGAATTTCCAACGAGTAGGTACGATTTTATTTGCATTGAAAACAAAATCTTGATAGTTGGATGTATGCAGTTAACCGTAGTTGATCCACTCCAAATTAGCGGACCGGCTTTCAATAATTAAAAAATAAGCTTTAAACATTTTTTTTTTTTGTTACCGTGTACTGACCCACTGCTCGGCAAAGGCTTCCCTCAAATCTTTCCAGGAACTCTTTTCCCGCAGTACCCCGAACGCCGGGTCGGGTCATCTCGCTATCTCTTTCTGGACCGGCCTCGGTGGCGCCGGCGCCGTCCATCTTCAGGCACCCATTGTGTGGAGTTTTGAAAAAAATGTTCCAAATTACTTATTTGACGTCATTTTTGTCAGCGAATTCATTCGAAATATCAAGTTTAATTTTTTATTACTTAATTCGAATAAAAAACACTATCACTATAAACTGTTCCTACATAGGTACAGACGCCAGCACATCAAGCTACCCGAAACTGTCAAACTTTCCCAATCAACTTTGAATCTTATGCTTTAGCGATAAAGTTGAAAATCTATTGAAGAAATTTAACAGATTTTAGTAGCTTGATAATTATGCTGGCGTCTGTACTATTAATTATAACATTCTTCATATACTAACATTCTGATTTTGTTGTGTTTTGTTGTGTGTGAACTCTTTGTGATTGTCACAAAGAGTTCAGAGCATGTAAATATGGGCTGATTTGACCATCGCCAGAAAACTTTTATTCGAGGAATAAAATTGAAGTTTGACAGTTTTTGGACCTTTAAAATAGGTAACTGTCAAAATTCAATGATTTTAATAATATATAAGGCGTTAAAAAATTAACCCGTAAAACTTTAAGTGGTGCTTTAGACCATCGAACTGAACAACTTTCACTATGGGACCCAAAACTTCAATACCTACTTGACCAAAATGTAAGAAACAGATGTTTTTTTTTTTTCGTGATTTTAGAGTTGATCCCATAGTAAAAGCCAAAATTTCAAAATTATTCTTCGAATAAAGTTATCAGACGATTGTTAAATCAGCCTTGAATACCTAAATAAAATATTTCCCAGATTAAATTCTAACTATAAAATTTGATTTTTTTATAAATGTTGTTGGAATGCTTTGACTCTCAAAGCATCTGTTGTTGGTTGAATATTTCCGTGCATTGTGTTTGTGAAAAATTGATCATAATAATATAGTATTAAAAATTGAAATTAAAATTGTTTATTGTGTCTCAAACGGTTATATTTACATATGTGATTGAGACAGCCCCAGTTAGTAATTAGTAATACTTGTGTTGGGGTTGTCTCGCTCCATCCCTTAATTGATAATTAAAAATATTGAGACTTTATAAAAATTTCAATTAAGAACTAATTTAAAAATAAAATAAAAACAAAGAGAAAACAATGACTTATTATAAGGTAATTAGCAGCTCTGTTGTTTGTAAGTACCTGTGTGACTATCGAAAAAAAAAAATATTATTATGAAATAATAATATTTTTCGATATTATCTTTTGTTGCTGTAAAATTATGGTAGTGTTTTTTTGACAACTAGAGTAGGTAGTGACTTATTTGAAGTTATATCTTTTCCTCTAGGTACTCAGCATTGCGGAGTTATCCACATAGCTTGCAGAGTAAACAAACAGAAGTGGCAGTGGGCTGGCCATGTTTGTCGAAGGACCGATGGCCGGTGGAGCAGACGAGTCCTGGAGTGGAGACCCCGTATAGGCAAGCGTAGGGCGGAACGCCCCCCAGCTAAAAGGACGGACGACCTAAAGAAGGTGGCCGGGACAGACTTGATGCGAACGGCGGAAGACAGGGTGGTGTGACGGAGCCTAGGAGAGGCTTATGTCCAGCAGTAGAGTGTGATATGCTGAATTGATTGAGTCAGCATTGCGTGAAGGACAATGTTAACCTACGTTTATTACATCAAAACATAAATGGGCTTCTGGTTAAGAGTGACATAATATCGGAATTCATAGACACTCTTTCAAACAATGGCAAAAATGTACATATAGTATTGTGTTTTACAGAACACAAGCGATGACGATGAGCGATGTTGATCTTTTGAACATTCCAAATAACTCTTTAGCTACCTCCTTTACTAGACAAAAACGGAACGGTGGATCTTGTATATTAATACACAACCACATAATATGGTTGTGTACTATCTCTGTATATCTAATATGGTCCATATTAGATATACAGAGATAGATTTTGTGAAAGTCGCAAATGTCTGTAATGTTTTTGAATCCTGTGCGGTTAAGCTAACGGATCATAAAATTATAATAGTATGTATATAAAGAGTGCCAGGTTCAAACAAAATGGGAATATTCTTTGACAATTTGACGTATATAAGACAAAAACGCATATGGTTTATCGTAATGTATGTTGTAATAACTATGACGTAACTATTATCTCAGAGACCTGGCTTAATAGTTCCGTAGAAAGCAGTGAGCTATTCGATGACAGATACGTGGTTTACAGAAGAGACAGAGAAAACTCATGTCTACAAAGTGGTAAGGAGGGTGGAGGAGTTTTAATAGCTGTTAAAAAATTTATAAATTCTAAACGCGCCAAGCAATACGAAAGTAACTGTGAAGATCTTTGGGTTACCTTGGTCTATCCGTCGCTGAACCTGTTCGCCGAATAGCTCTCTGCGCAGTTTACCTGCCACCACCTGTCCGCACTCCTTATTTGGAGCATTTTTTAGATAATTGTAATGCAACATTGGAACAGCTTAATGATTCATGCGTATGCATTGCAGGCGATTTTAACCTGGGTAACATTGACTGGCAGTTAACCAGTAATTCTAACCCCAAACTGCCCAATACCAGTGAAGCCTTGTTAGATTTTACGTATGTCAATAAGCTGACTCAATTTAACAATATTAGTAATGCCTCTGGTCGCATACTGGATCTTGTATTGTGTAGTCATTCATCATGTAATGTAGACCAAAGTATTGATGCGATTTGTAACATTGATCAGCACCACCCACCCCTGGATATTGTAATATATCTCAATAAGGAATCCAAACTTCCATATAACATTATTGACAGTGAGAGGCCTAACTTTTGTAAAACGAATTACATCCCCATCCGTAAATATTTAAGTGAAATCGACTGGGAGGAATTATTTGAGGGACAGCACGGTGTTGATGAGATGGTAGATGTATTTTATGACACTATTAACAAAGCTATACAAAACTTCATATCTACTCGCGTACCGAGGAATAAGAAATACCCGCCATGGTTTAACCGTAATCTCATTAAAATGCTAAACTTAAAAAATAAGATCAGAAAACGTTACAATATTTACAAAAACCCTATGGATAAAATTGAATTTAAAATAATTAGTAAACGTTGTGAGGACTTTGCAACTATTTGCTACAATAGTTATGTGAAGAAACTGGAAGATGACCTGGCAAATAACCCCAAATTATTTTGGACTTATGTTAAATCTAAACGGGGTGGCACCAGCACTTATCCTATGTCTATGACAGATGGTAGTAAGACATCATCAGATGGCACAGAAATTTGCGAGTTTTCGCATCTTACTTTTCTTCTGTTTATAGCCCGGCTCAAGATGATTACAGCTTACATACCACTAATAACTTAAGCAGCCTTCAAAACTATAGCCTGTGCTTGTCTAATCTTACTGTAGACCATGAAACCTTATATAAAAAATTAAAAAGTCTCGATTGCAATAAGGGCGCTGGGCCAGACGGAATACCACCTATTTTTATATACGAGTGTGCGGCTGAGTTGGTCGCTCCACTCTCACTTATTTTTAACGAGTCCTTAGCGTCTGGTGTTTTTCCTTCAAAATGGAAAGTTGCAAAGGTAGTGCCTATCCATAAATCAGATAACGATGATATAGTTTCTAACTATAGACCTATATCAATCCTGTCGACCCTTGCGAAGGTTTTTGAGTCCCTCATCTGCCCACACATTCAAAAACATCTAAAGCTGTACTTAAGTGAAGCACAACATGGTTTTGTTGAGTCAAGATCCACAGGCACTAATCTTGTACTCTTTACAGAGTTGTTGGCAGAAGCAATAGATTCAGGATACCAAGCTAATGTCATATATACGGATTTTAGTAAGGCGTTTGATAAGGTCTCGCATAACATATTGATTCGTAAGTTGGAAGCGTACGGTATTACGGGATCATTACTTTTGTGGCTGAGTTCATATCTTGCGGATCGATCTTTCTTTGTAGTGGTGAACGGATTTCAATCAACGTCGCGATATATCTACTCTGGCGTGCCACAAGGATCTCATTTGGGTCCCGTTCTATTTAATTACTTTATAAATGATATTCCTTACTGTTTTCTACACTCAGATATCTTTATGTACGCCGATGATTTAAAATTTGTTAAAATTGTTAAAAACAAAGATGATGCCTTAGAACTACAGAAAGATCTAAACAGGCTGGTTCAATGGTGTGATATCAATGCTATGCATCTCAATGTACAAAAATGTTATCATGTAAAATTCTCAAGAAAACATACTTTGATAGAACATAACTATTACATTAAAGCAGACAAAGTCGATGAACGGGACACGATAAGGGACCTTGGTGTAACATTTGACAGGAAATTAACCTTTATACCACACGTAGACAGTATTATAAAAAAGTCTTCTAAAATGTTGGGTTTCGTCATAAGAAATACGAAACAGCTTAGAAATCATAAGACTAAAATAATGCTGTATAATTGCTTGGTTCGAAGCGTGTTGGAGTACTGTAGCGTGGTTTGGAGACCGCACTATGCTGCACATTCGTTGCGTCTAGAACGTGTTCAAAAGCGTTTTCTGTGGCATCTGGCGTTTTCTAGTGGCTTAGCTAAGAAAATACGCTCTTATTATAAGAGATTAAGACACTTTAAAATGATTTCACTAGACAAGCGCCGACGTCTCAATGACGCGATGTTTGTGTGCAAAGTGATGACTCACAGGATTGACTGTCCACAGATGCTGTATACTTTTAATTTCCGTGCGCCCTCAAGGATTCCTCGCGGTCAGATAACACCACTACGTCCACCGCAAAGGAGAACGGTTTTTGGCTCCAATTCTCCTTACGCTAGATTTTGTAAGATGGTTAATAGTTGTAGCGACATAATCGATCTGCACTTTGACTCTTTATCCAAATTAAAAGCCAATTTATATAAACATCTCAACGGCTTGGAATAGACAAGTAGTATACGTGTTTTCAATAATAGTCTTAGAATAGTTTACTTAAGTTTCATTAATTTTATTTTATTTCTTTCTTCTCTCGTTTACACACAACTTATTCTTAATGCATGCTGAGTTTACCTATAAGTGATTGTTACACCGTTGTACTTAATTTATTACATGTTACCTTTACCATAATACCAGTGTAAACAATTGTTGGTGAACCAATAAATAAATAAATAAATAAATAAATATTAGAACAAATCTGCTATAGAAAAAAATATAAAATAATAATATGCGGTGACTTTAACATTGATATGTTACAAAAAACTAAATATTCCTCTCAATTTACACGTCTATTAAAAGAGTTTAATCTTAAAATAGAAATAGAGAAACCCACTAGACCTAGTAGCGGTACCTGCCTAGATAATATTTTTCACAATATACGGGGATGTAAAAGTGAGGTACTAGAATTAGGGGTATTTGACCATGTAGCGCAATTGATGAAGTTTCCTGTACAACAAACGTGTGCATTGAAATATTATTATGTTCAAAAACGCGACTATAGCAAGGAAAACATGTATCAGTTTAGACAATGTATAGGCAGCCTGAACTTTTCAGACGTTTTTCAAGCAAATAACCCTAATGAAAAGTTTAATGCGTTTTTTGAGTTATTCAAACTTTTCTACGACCTATGTTTTCCAAAAGTAAGACACAAAATATCGACTACCCATAAACCAAAGTGGATCACACCGAGAATTAAAGTCTGCAACAAAAAGAGACGGTCTCTGCTATGGCAATATAGACTAAATCCTAACAAAGACAAAAAATGCTTGATCAACATTCAGCACCAGGTACCGCCGCGTGATTAAACAGACACAAAAAGCACAAAACAGCTGCTACATAGAAACCAGTAACAATAAGTCTAAAGCTACATGGAAAATTACAAACAATTTGAAGAGTAACGTGCCGAAAACACATCATGCTATTGAGGTAAACAACAAATGTATCACGAACCCTCAAAGTATTGCGCAAAATTTTAATGATTATTTCATAGACCAAGTTCAATCTAATGGAAATTGTCTAACTTATAATAATACGAATGTTTTAAAATCCCATAAATCTATGTTCATGGAACCAATAGTCCCAAAAGAAATGATAACTATAATAAATAACCTCAAAAATACAAACAGTACAGGGTATGATGACATCAAAACCAGCGTGGTCAAATCAGTAGGACCTACTATAGCACAAGTGCTATGTGATATAATAAATGGCTGCATACACAATGGGGTTTTTCTAGAAGCTCTAAAAATCTCGATTGTCAAGCCATTACACAAAAAAGATGACAAAACAAAAATTTGCAACTATAGACCTGTAGCGTTAATTCCTATATTTTCAAAAATTCTTGAGAAAGTAATTTATATTAGACTTAACAATTATTTTGAAAAAAACAACATTTTTTGTAAAGAACAAATGGGATTCAGGCAAAACAAAACTATTATATACCATAACATGGACAACAGAAAACAGGCTGTAGCAATGTACATGGACGTGACCCGCACTTTTGATTACGTTGACCATAAAATACTATTAAAAAAGCTCTATAGCTACGGTATTAGAGGTAATTTACTTGACCTCATACAATCGTATCTAGAAGGTAGAAATCAGCTTACTCAGATCAGCAAAGTAAACATTAACACAAAAACTGAAACAATATACTCCTCAAGTACGAGAACAATTTTGTATGGGGTGCCACAAGGGTCTGTCCTAGGTCCATTACTTTTTATCTGTTACATAAACGATTTCCCCAATGTAACCATTCATCAGATGTGCTTATTTGCAGACGATAGCGCTATTGTTTATTTTTTGTTATTGGTAATTTTAAAGAAATTGAATTAGATGTAAACACAAACCTGGTGTCAATTGTAGAATGGTTAAATGCTAACAACCTTAAAATTAATTTAACAAAAACTAAAATAATGGACTTTAAACTTCGACAAAAAAAAACAAACACAATACCAAATTAGGTACAAAGGAGACGCGGTACTAGAAACAAACAGTACAAAGTTTTTAGGATTGCACATAGACAGTGATATGTCATGGAAAACTCAAATTGATAATGTTTGTTTGAAACTTTACCGATTTTCTTATGCCCTATATATGCTAGGTAAAATTGCAAACAAAACAGCCCTCTTAACGGCATACCACGGTTATGCAGCCTCCACATTGAGGTATGGACTTATATTCTGGGGTAATGCTTCAAATATATCCTCCGTGCTTTTGGCACAAAAAAGATGCATCCGAGCCATCTGCAAATTAAGAACAACAGATACATGTAAGCCACACTTTATGGATTTAAATATTCTGACAGTACCTTCACTGTATATCTATGAGGTTATGATGTTTGTAAAAACCAATATACACTTGTTTAGTCATGTAGAAAGTCAACGTCGCTCAGATAAGTTGAAAACAATAATCACCAGAACTGCTTTTGCTTATAAAAGTGTTTATGCAATGGCACCAAAATTGTACAATAAACTACCTTGTCATATTAGAAATTGTAAGAATAATAATGAATTCAAAAGAGAGCTCTTTAAGCTACTAAATGACAAGGTATATTATTCAGTCAAGGAGTATATGGATGACAAATTTTGAAGATTTTTTTTTTTTAACCTATTGTCATTGTGTATTTTCGTGACATTTTCCTTATATTGTTATGACAATTTTAAAAAGTGACATGCCTAAAATATGTTTCTTGACATTGTTGATTCATTTATAACTACTGCATGAATTCTTTTTTGTTTAAATTTTAAAAAATCAGTTTACTATAACTTTGACTCGAATTTTTGTATGCCTATCGGCGGAACATTGTTTGTGCACTTGACATTTATATTGGAAAACACCTGTAATCACCTATGTTCACAAAATAAATAATGAAATGAAATGAAATGAACATTTTAGAACATTAATGATACAGTCGTTACGGGTACTCAGAAGCCCGTCTGACAACCAGTCATACTAATGGGTATAGTGTTACTCAGTAACTGGGTTGTGCAGGTCAGAGAGGCAGTCGCTCCACGTAAAATCTTGGTATTCAGATGCATCCGGTTAGATTGGAAGCCGACGCCAACAATAGATGGGAAAAGGTTATTTATTTATACCACAATTTTGAGTTCGCTTGTTACTGTCGTTGAGTGCAGATGTGTGTTCGATTTGATCTCCTTACTAGTGCCTGATTGGTGGACAAGTGTAATTTTAATTCTCTTTCTTTCCTTAAGTGCTCATATGGACTGTTAACGCCTCTGGGGCGTGTCTAGAAAGGGACATATATAATTCCGTGGATCTGTTTCCAAATTTTTTGCTTCGGCCCCCTTTGGTAATTGGCGGGATTCGAACTGCCGGACACGGGCGCTCGGTTCAGTGAAGTCGTCCTTGTAGCCACCGAGTCATATCAACATTGAGAGCTAACACCAAATTAGCGGATAACCTACGAAGCGGTATCTGCTACGACGCGCGGCGCGACGTCTCAGTGCTACGCGCACGGACACGTCATACACTTGCTACGAGCTACGGTCAGAGGTGTTCCTCCCCACCGCTTAACAGTGCTACGAAACGACTATCTGCTACGCAAAACACCTATTCGTGCGTGCAGCGTGCTGCACCCGGAAGACCTTGTATTGCTAAAATACTTGTATTAACTTCATGGCGTTCGTGCAGCATTCTCCGCGTAGTAAAGGTACGAAAAGTCCAATTGCTGCGATGACGACAGATCAATCGCAGTCTGTCCCGGACATACCTCAGGCTGTAAGCGACCCAGAATTCATCAACGTAACCGCACGCCATAAGCGCCCGAGGCTAGACGAATCTTCGATTGACCAATTCGTAATATAACTCGTCCAACAAAGCGATTGTTGCAGAGTTTACGAGTGTGCAAGTCAAGACTGAACTGATTTCCTGTGTTCGTGGATTTAATAATAAAAACCCAAATAAAGACAGCAAGCTTAATTCACAACTGGTAGGACTTCCAGGACAAAAACAACCCGTATTTGTGGACGAGCACCTGAGTGTATCTGCAAAGAAACTCTTTTATTTGGCAAGGCAGTTCGCAAAACAGTATGACTATAAGTTTTGTTGGTCTACTAACGGCAACATCTTCCTACGCAAACAGCTAGGACATAAACAAATACTTATTAAATCTGAAACTACTCTACAGGAGCTGCAGGAAAACAAATGACTACCACACGTATCGGTAATAATAGTTAACTTATAATAATAGTTAACTTATTTATCTTCTGTCCTTTTCTTAATGAAATAGAAAGAAAAATATGCACTGAACTTAAATTTAATTTAGTTTGTGAACAACAGAATCTGGGCCAATATTTAGAATTCTAGATAATACTCAATTTAATCTAAAACCTATACCGAAACGTCCATCCGTCTCACTAATGACGTTACAAAGCTCCGATCGTTAGTAACAAACATTAATTACTTTCGCAATAAAGAAACTAACAAGACTTTGAAATTAACGAGACTTTGTTCAAATAACAATTAATTTTATATGCAAGTAATATGAGAGGAGATAGCGATCACCTGGCAATGCGTGCTATGGCGTTATTAATGACTCGCCACACATTACTATAGTGGCTGCGACAGAAAATAGAGGCTACATTCGTAATAATCTACAACGTGTAACGTTAAATGCGCAAAACCTCATACACCCCAACTAGAGCATTGAGTTAAAAGCATGATACAATTAACAAAACTATTTTTTTAAGCTCTAACTATTTTTATTAAGAAAATCGTGTTGATCCTAGCATTGCTTTACGCATTCAAAATTGAGTCTTATGCTTTAAAATAAGACTTCATTTTATTTGGCTCAATCGGCAGATAGTATGGCAAAATACATCATTTTTGAAAAAAAAACCTATATTAAAAGTTACTGAAATCGTTTCTGTAGTCAATTATGAAAGAACTATTTTCAGGTTTTGCGCATTTAACATTACACGTTGTATAACGGTCAAACTTAACTTTTTCTACAATGTTTCTTTGTCTGTCGTAAACTGTCGCACAGCTGAGTAATCATCTGTCAAATATCTAATCTATCCACTAACTCACTAATTATTATCTGCATTAAGACCACAACTATGTGATTCGTTTCGTGCAAAAATCAACCACGCGACAAACCAATTGATCACTGCCCCGATATTAAAAGGTTTCCAGGAAAAATTATAAATAGGTAGGTACTTGTGGAAAAGGGTTATAATATTATTATTTAACGACGCATGATTTGGGCAAAGGCATTATAACCACAAACACATCGTTAAGACTATACCAACCGCACAGTGGCGCCTTCATCGTTTGTTTGGTTATTTCATACAATTTAGAATGAAAATGCAGAAAATAAACACGTTAAGTTGTGCGTCACAAGATTATGCGTTAATATTATTAGAATCGGTAGTTTCACATTGTTTAGTTTTATTATAACCCTTAAAACGGAATAATAGTGGGCACTGTTATCCGTCTATTGTAAATACGTAATCAAAATTCCGACACAAAATTGGACGTAGTTAAGCAAAAAGGATCCAACCCACAACATGACCGAAAATGAGTTAAGTATACCAAACTGCTCGTCAAGGTCTATATTTTCGATTAGCAAAAACAATCCAAGTAAAATACGAATATTTTGACATTGAAAATTCGTATTTTACTTGGATTGTTTTTGCTAATCGAAAATATAGACCTTGACGAGCAGTTTGGTATACTTTACTCATTTTCGGTCATGTTGTGGGTTGGATCCTTTTTGCTTAACTACGTCCAATTCCGATGTAACTTCCACATCCCATCTCACCCGTTCTTCTAACCCTCATTTGGCTAGTGCATCGTTACCATCATACAGAGTGCAATACTCATTAATATTGCATTAGTAGATGCGTTGCACAACAGTAAATCATTATAATATACGTTGGGAATCCCTTTGTGTCTATGTCTCTGTTATTTATGCTCGTTACTTAACATAGCATCTCACTTTGTGATACATTGGCCCCGATTCTGTTGTTCAAGAACTAAACTAGATTTAAGTTCAGTGCATCTTTTTCTTTCTATTTCACTAAGAAAAGGACAGAAGATAAATATTAGTTTAGTCCTGTCAAATTAGTCCGCGCCTGACGAAAATTTACGTATTTTTAGTAGCCAATTTTTTAATCACCTCTAAACTTGTCTATGGATCATCTAATTTGACAGGACTAAACTAATATTTATATGCTGTCCTTTTCACAATGAAATAGAAAGAAAAAGATGCACTGAACTTAAATTTAATTTAGTTTGTGAACAACAGAATCGGGGCCATTAGTGACCAAAAATTCGCTTTCGTAAGAATGTAAATCTGTGCCTCCTGTGATAAGTGATACAAGTCAAAAAACGCCATTTTACAGGACAGCAAAAACAAGATTTTAAAAAATCTAGTTCGTTAATTAAGTGGGCTAGGTAAAATATCAGTGCACTCTTTTGTAGAACAAAACATTTTCTTTCTCTATATAATTTAGATTTTTTGATAGATATTTAATTTTGGAAGTAATTTTGTGCCTCCTGTGAATGTGAAGTTAAATACAATGGCATTTAAATCACGAAGCACGAAAAATTGTGTGTTAAGTGACATGTTTTGGGGTTACATCTTGACAAATATCGATTGTAACGAATTTTTTGCCAAAATCCCTATAGTTGTATCACTTTGCACAAAATTATCTCCGAAACTATAGCAGATAGAAGAACGTGAGTTAGACCAAAAAAGACGTTTTTTTTTTTTGATAATGCTCATGTGAAAATCACAAAAAGGGTACAACTCGAGTTATATCACTTATCACAGGAGGCACACAAATATTTTTTTTTTTCCTTTTGTTTTATTGCACATTGTTATTAAATGAACCACAAATGACCGAAGACACTGGCTTCTGTAACACAAGTTGCTAGCTAGCTCAGGAGCCAGGGCTTCATTTAAAATAGGTAACAGCCGTATTTATGTCAATAAATTATTATTATTAATAATGTTGATTGATTTCTGTTGACATTAATGATATGTCAATTTTATTTTGACCTTATTGCGATCAGACAGACAGAGGCCGAGCCTTTGTTTTATTATGTAGAGATCAGGGTTGGTTCCCTCAGTAAAAGTTGATCATTTACATTATTTCAAGAAAATTACACTCCCTTAAAGTAGGTATGTCTTTCGTTTACCCTATCAACCTGCGGGGTAATTCCGTAACACACTAACAGTAGAAAGGCTTTCATTTTGATAGGTCATTGCGTTATTTACGCTGTTGAGCAGACAAATTTTTCAAACATATGAAGCAACTAGCTGCGCCCCGCGGTTTCACCCGCGTAAGTTTTGATCCCGTGGGAATATCGGGATAAAAAGTATCCTATGTGTTATTCTGATGTATAAGCTATATTACTGTAAAGTTTCATCAAAATCCGTTCAGTAGTTTTCGCGTGAAAGAGTAACAAACATCCATACATCCATACATACAAACTTTCGCATTTATAATATTAAGTAGGATGTATTAGCAATATACTTCAAAATGATTCAGATTCTGTTTGATAGTGCCATCTTTTAGCTGCCTCGGCTCATTTTTAATTATTTTAACTATTTTTGGATTGTTATTTTGTTACTATTTGCTGTACTCTGGACACTTTTAACGCGTACTTGTTTTTATTTATTTTTTACATCGTTCTCACATATTTATAAATTCAACATAATTATTATGATGTAACTAATAATTTTGTAAAAATATAATTTAAAAAGAGTGTCCATGGAGTTTCTTGCCCGTTCTTCTCCATAGGTACCTACTATGCTTTGGAATGGGCAACTAGCTTCATTTTTTCTGACTGACCGACTTCTTGACAATTCAAAAGTGCCTGTAAATGGTTTAATTGAAATAAATGCTTGGAGTTTGAGTTTAAGTGTTTTACGCTGTATTACGAACATTGAATAACCAATAGGAAAATTCGCTTGATCACTACACTTAGCAAGCTTTTTGTTCGCAGTTTTAGCAGGCAGCGGCTGCTTCATTATTTTCTAGCAGTACATTACTTATTTAGAAACCTCTTGATATCAAACTCGTAGTTGCGTTTAGTGACACACCTGAAGCTACGGTTTCCTAAGGGAGCGTTGACCGCCACATAACGGCTGCATTAACGGCTGTCATGAAAAAGATGGCAGCGGGATTTGAATTTACGGTGTCAAAAAACGTAATGTCATGCGCCGGTAAATTGCAGACGCTATGTTGCGGTCACCGCTTTTCTACTATACGTCAGGATAGCCCGCAAAATTCAAGTTTTCTTACGTTTTTTTGCAATTTGCAAGTCGGTGTTAGGTTGTATGTTGATTAAAATATGTTTCGCGGCCGTAACAAATATGACTTACCACAATTACATAACGTACATAATCAGCCTATAATGTTCCCATTGCTGAGACACAGGCCTCCTCTCTGTGAGAGGCAGTGGGCCGTAATCCACCACGCGGGCCCAGTGCGGGTTGGTAGATGTCACATGTCTTCGAATTTTTGGTTCTAGGACATGCCGGTTTCCTCACGATGTTTTCCTTCACCGTTTTTTAAGAGCAATGGTGATGAAATAATTTACACAAAGTAAAGCGCCTGACGGGGTTCGAACCTACGGCCTACAACTCGTAAGTCGCGGCCGTTACCACTGGGCCACCACTGCTCTTGCTTACCATTAAATTAACATTAAATTAATTAGAATCACCAATAAAACTCCTTGAGTTAGAATTGTCCTCAAATGTCATGATTTCATTATTTAAGTAGATTATAAGTTGGAAATATGGTTTCCTGAAGCAAAAAAAAAACAAAAATATTGTTGGCCTTTTTACAATTAAATAACAACCTCTCCAAGAATAGATTTGCTTATTTTCATCATTTTCATCACAATATTGTACAAACGGACTCTAATAACATTCGTGGATTGTAGTGATCTTTGCCCTTTGCCCTTTGGGTTTCGTTTCCAGGCAGGCCCAGCTGTTGCCCCCTGTTCAGTTGTTTGATTCCCTAAAGGAACAAGAAACATGAATGTTGTTATTGTTTCTTCTTTAGTTACTTTTTTTAGGGTTCAGTACGTCCGAACAAAAACGGAACCATAAGGCCTGAATTCCTGTTACACTGATGTCGGCCGCGTACGTCAGCGAGAAATAATAATAATAAATTTATTTTCAGTAAATTTACAGCTTCTACAATTAATCTTACATCCCCGTCCCCGTCTTTCATCCGTCTCCTTTTAAGAAAATAAAAAATAAAAGAAATACCTGTGCTAATATTAATAGTAATATTTTAATAAAAGAAATACCTGTGCTAGGAGGCCCCGCTCTTCTAAAACTACGAAATATACCTACGTACGTGCCGCTGACGTCAGCGTCGCAGTAAGGTGGTATATAGAACACAATGTATATTCACTCGCGCGACCGATGTACGCGACCGACATCAGCGTAACTGGAATTCAGGCCTTAGGCTACGTACGCACTGACATATGGCTTGCTTAGCGCCTCGAGGCTAGCGAGTTACCTTGTATAGTCGAATAGCGAAGTGAAACGAACTCTCTAGAATTATCGGAACCGGCTGCACTGCGCGCTTGGCGCCTTCGCTTGTCGCCTAGCGTGTATGTAAGGATTTTAAGTCACTAAGCTCTAGGCGCTAAACAAGCCATCTGTCAGTGCGTACGTAGCCTTAGAGGATCACTCGTGTGATGTTCGTCTGTCATAGTCAATTTGCTCCGAATCTAATGGACCGATTAAGTTCTCATCTCGATCATCATCTCATCTGCCTGCCTATTCCCAACTATGTTGGGGTCGGCTTCCAGTCTAACCGAAAGCAGCTGAATACCAGTGTTTTAAATGGAGCGACTGCCTATCTGACCTCCACAACCCAGATACTGGGTAATACGATTCCCCTTGGTAAGACTGGTTGTCAGACTTTCGGGCTTCTGACTACCCGTAACGACTGTCAAAGATCCACGAATGACAGCCGGGACCAACGGCTTAACGTGCTTTACGAGGCACGGAGGGGTCTCGATATGTATAGACGGTCACCCATCCACAGACCAACCGCGGCAAGCGTAGTTTAACCTGATCGACCGACCTGTGCGGCTGTTATTATTTAGCCACGGGCCCCTCCACGGACGTGTTACGTAAATATATTTTTATATACATACCTATACATTACAGAAAAATCTATGATGTCTATGGTCTTAAAATAACATGGTGAATGTATGGGAATTTGCAGGTGGAATATTTATTCCTTAATTTTCATAATTGCACCTAAGTACTACTGTTTGTCTCTGCATCACCCAAAGGTTGACTGGTAGAAAATGCCTATGGAATTAAGTCCGCCTCTGAACATTTATGTGCTTGAAGTATTAATTAAATAAATAAATGTTTCGGTTGTTAAATAAATAAACATTTTTTTCAACCACAATGTTAAATAATTATAATCTTGGTATAAATTCGTCACAATTCAACTATGGAACTCTTCACTGTGCGTGGTCCGACACGCACTTGGCCGGTTCTTAATTATATGAATTTATCGAAATTATGATTGTTGTATTAATATTCCAAAATTGACCCTTTATGACTTATCTACCAGACTATAATATTATTAATATTGACTTCGCTATAATTTCTGTTTTGTTTTTGTTGACATTCTTTGTTTGTATGTATTCATATTTTAAACTAGCTTTTGCCCGCGACTTCGTCCGCGTGGAATAATGACTTCCGGAAAAAAACAATTTATCCCTCTTTTCTCCCCGTTGGGAGGGAGAAAAGAGGGATACACATGCCAAATTTCAGCTCTCTACAGTACTCTACAGTAGTTTCGGCTGTGCGTTGTCTGTCAGTCACTCAGTAACGGAAGAGTTTTATATATATATATATAGATAGCTGTGCCCGCAACTCCGTCAGTGTGTAATTCCTTGTGTGTTATTAAGTTAGCGTATTGGTAATATTGTTTAGATCACGTTCACATGAGGCTTAAGTACCTATACAACGAAAATTACTCAGCGCAAAGCTTCCGGGTAAACTATGTTGAAAGTCGACCCGTCCGGCACGTGAACATAAAGATTTCTAGAACTGCTAACCCGGGAAAGACCGACGTACAACTGACCATTCGAGAAACAACTGACACTGAGATATCTACTCCAGCAACACGAAATGTCTGCCCTTGAGCCTTATTAATTGTCATTGCATAACACACCGATACTGGGAATTGCGTTCTTTTAAATTGGAATATTGTATGAAGTTCGCGTTTGGATCCCCCGCTCTTATATACCTACCGCCGCGAGCCGCGTCGAGCGCGGCGACCGTTACACAAAAATAATCCTTATAGCATGATTCAGTATTCACGCGTGATGGCTTATTAGCGTATTTCATGTATAACTTTGGTGTTTCTGTACCGATTTCTATGATTCTTTTTTTATTAAATAGGTAATAATGTTAACATTTTTAATTAGGGATGAGTGAGAGTGTTATAAACGTAAGAGTAGACAAATATAATCAGAAAGCTCCGAACTGCTAAGCTATCGGGAGTTACACGTGTTATTGTGAGTCAACCATAAAAGATAGACATTTGCTGTCGTGGAATATTTTTTATATAATTTTAAGGAAAAAATATTTTCGTCATACATGATTTCTGTGTAGCTTTAACCATTAAGGCTGCACACGCGACGGAAGTTTAAAAAATGGAGTAAGTTCTCCTGTTTTCCCAACATTTCCCTTCACTGCTCTGCTCCTATTGATCGTAGCGTGATGAAAAGTATACTATAACCTGCCCAGGAGTATTAAAAACAATTGTACCAAGTTTCGTTGAAATCCGTCGAGTGGTTTTTGTTTCTATAACGAACATACAGACAGACAGACAGACAGACAGACAGACAGACAGACAAAAATTTTACTGATTGCATTTTTGGCGTCAGTATCGATCACTAATCACCCGCTGATAGTTATTTTGGAAATATATTTCATGTACAGAATTGACCTCTCTACAGATTTATTATAAGTATAGAAGATTATGTAATAATTTGCACGCCGTAAGGCAGACTGTAGCCGATCTCTTTAATTTATGTACAACATCTAATACCTGTACCTACTTTCATCCTACCTACTTCCTTCCTACTAATATTATAAACGCGAAAGTTTGTGAGGATGGATGGATGTTTGTTACTCTTTCACGCAAAAACTACTGAACGGATTTTGATGAAAATTTACAGCAGTAAAGCTTATACAACAGAATAACACATAGGTTACTTTTTATCCCGATATTCCCGCGGGATCGAAACTTACGCGGGTGAAACCGCGGGGCGCAGCTAGTAGCAAATAAAGTTCCTATTCTGATTCTGATTCTTCCTAAGAGCAAAAAATAATATTATTAAAAATGTATTATAAATATGCATTAAATATGTAATAAAGTGTAGGTAATACGAGTATGTAGTGTGCGTGCGTGTAGTTAACATATCATAACATTGACTGTTTTTCCTGAAGGGAAATATAGATCTGCATACCTACATTACATATTACACACACACACACTACACTACACAGTGTGTAGTGTGTGTGTGTGCAAGATTATATTTGTGCGAAATGCCTTTTTTGAGGAAGGTACCATGTCTGTGCCATTTTTAAGAACTAGGTCATCATAATCTTGAGTAAAAATTACGCAAAAGCCAGCCCCTTGGGTCACGGGAAGTGTCAACCAGAAGATGATTTAGAGATGTCATTGAACAAGCCATGAGCACTTGGACCCCGCGGCCCGAGGGTTTCAACCCAAAACAGCTCGAAAATAATTACCAATAAGGTTATTATATTTTCGCCGCTAGAGGTTTTCCGCAGTTCAAAAAAAGAAGATTTAAAAAAAAGTCACGTCATTTATCCAATACATTCAAAACATTCTCATAGGCTATATTTCACTAAAGCTACCGTGAGCATTGCTCATTAAATCGGCAAACAGACAAGTGACAATGTGTGCTCAAATAAGAGCAGGATTTCGAGCAGATGAGATGATATTAACACGAGAACGAGCAGCGATCGAGCGCCGCATGATATAGCCATTGATTTTGTTTGATGACGCTCAGAACATGGAAGTTATACTTGAAATTATTTTTAGTTTATGTATGTGCTAATAATAAAGCTTAGAGTTTGATGGTTTTGTTGAGCGCGCTAATTTATGGAAGGAACTACCAGTCCGATTTGAAAAACTCTTTTTGCATTTGATAGCCAATTCTTGAGGCTGGCTAAGGCTAATTCACGCTAGAACCTCTGGAGCCGAGCAAAAAGAAAAAAAGACAGAATAACGTTAAGCGAACACGAAGTAATAGTATGGGCAGACGATGCGTTTCGACATAGTGGGTTGGGGAACAAGAAATTTCATGCGGACGAAGTTGCGGGCACAAGACAAATTATCCTGACAATCCTATCCTGATGTGTACTTTTTAAATTTAATCTTATTATTTGTAATGTGCGTTTTGTTTGTGCAAAATAAACATTATTTATTTATTTTCTTTCTTCTAAATTACTGTTTATCGCCTCCATCACTGAAAGCAAGTAATTATAAATTATGTATTTGTCGAATATAATGCCGGTTCATAAGAAGTAGGTATTTGAGCTGAAATACTATAATTATTTTTGAAAATTTTAGAGTTAAATATTTAGCTCACTGAGTTGGACTTTAAAAAAATATTACGTAAGCATCTACACAAATAAAACATAATAGAAGCTTATTATCTATATGCCATACGATAAACTAGCACTTTACTTAATTACTAGCTGCGCACCACGGTTTCACCCGCATAAGTCTCGATCCCGTTGAAAATCGGGATAAAAACATAAGTCCTAACCTACCAATGCCAAAACCACCCTGCCAAATTTTATACAAATATGTTCAGCCGTTTTAGCCTAAAATCATAACAAACACAAAAAATGAAATCTTTTCTCTTTTTAATATCATTTGTTTAGATAGACCACAAATCTACAATAGATTTTCAATTTCGACAGATAGGTAGGGATCACGGGATACTTACCACGTTAATCTTCTACAGAAAGTGCGATCGCGTCGGACGCGGAAACCGATTTAGAAATGGAATCTCCAAAGTTTCTACACGCTCATACATTGATGGATGACATAGATACCTTCATATATTCCATCGCCACGTAATGTATTTTAAGTTGATTTTTGAGTGACCATTTGTATCAAAAAGGTCCTAGTAAATCTTTGGTTCCAATGGAATTTGAACTTTAGTAAGTATGACATTCAGTTTTTTGTTTCATAACTTGAAAATGATCTCAAATTCTTAATACAAATATATACAAAGGTACCTAGGAATTGGCCCTGTGAGGTTTTTCTGCACCAACAAATAAATGTGTATATTAAGGTACTACATACAATTATGTAGGTAGGTACAGTCACCAAAAGAGAGAAGTAACCAGGGTCGTCGGATATATGTAGATTGTTGAAGTTTAGTAAGAAGCCGCTGGATATTTTCAAATGAAATTTAATTTGTTATACGAAATGTTTGTTTTTTATTATTAAATTATACTTTATTCAAAAACATCCATCGTTATCTCACTAAACTTCAACTATATCGGACGACCCTGGTTACTTATCTCCTTTGGTGACTGTACGTCGAAATAAAATTGCTTATTCTGTAAATTGGATATCGGAATCACTTTTATAGGTACATCATCTTATCGTCGAATATCCCTGAGAAGAAATGGCAAAACAAACTCAAGAGGCAAAGTCTCTTTTAAAGTTCACACTTGATTAGTTTTCTAAAGCGTTATCGATTGTAGATTGTCATCTTGGCTAAGCCTGCTGATTTATGATCTTGGTCAGATCATGTGAAGACAATGTAGATTGATGTCTGAAATGATCTTTTGAGAAAAATACCCCACAGATTAGAGTGGACCAGTCCAGACAGAACTTGAGGAGCTCAACGACTCGACGAACAATATCAAAGAAAGGACCTAGGTAGGCCGCATAAATTACTCAAACTGCCAGACCAACAGAGAAAGAAAAAAATTATCAATAATTTTATTAAACAAAAAAATACTTTACAAAGTAAAAACATTCATTAATTTCATTTTTAACCGACTTCCAAAAAGGAGGAGGTTATATGTTCGACTTTATGTATGTTTTTTTTTTATGTTCACCGATTTCTCTGTCAATTGTGGACCTATTTAAAAAAAAAATATTGTTTTGTTTGGTAGGGTATGCTCTTGAAGTAGTTCCATTGTCACCAAGTCGGAATCTGATGAGGGAATCCCGCGGAAATCCAGGTAAACCCTCAAATTTTATACGCACACGTTATAGCGATTTGGGTATTTTTTATAGTACTTAACTTGTGCATTTGCTCTCGGAAAGCACCATTTGGTGAAGTGGAACTGATGATGAAGACCACATATGGCCATTGGAACTACTCAATTAAGTATTTCAAAGGTTGCGACTCGATTAGGTACTTTAATGTGGTTGCTAAGAAAATTATGCTCATCACAATGCGTTTGGTGAAGTGGAGTTGATGGTGACTTCTCAATCAGCTCCAGTTCTCCTGGTTCTTACAAGGAGAACTCCTCAACAATTAACGCCCCTGCATCGGGAAAAGCAATATTTTGTAAAAGGTGATGAGCAGTTGACATTAGGCTATTTTAACTTAGATAAATTACAAACTGACCCACTAAAATGGGAAAAATAAAAAACTTAAAAAAAAAACAACCGGCTTCCAAAAAAACACTACAAAGTGAAAAATAACTATTATTTCGGAAATCGATGGCAAAAAACTAAACTACAGATCACCGACTTCCGAACACTTTGTTGTGTTTTTTTTTTTGGAATTCGGTTGTTTTTTTTTAAGTTTTGTAAGTATATCAATGTCAATGTGTAAGTATATGAAATGGTGTACCTATAGGTAATTATGGTTTTGCACGATAATTAGAATATCAAGTTTTATGTTTTTTTTTTTTTCACAAGGCTTAGCAGAGCGGGCCGCTCAATCCTAAACTTTTTGTTTTCTAAATAATCAGAAATGTTATTTTACCCTTAAAAACAAAGTTTGGTTTTAATATAGCATTTAAATCGTGTAATGAGTAATTTTCGAATGGCAATGGGAAGCTTGTTGAAAAAGATCAGACACAAATGAAGCTTTCAATGAATTTCACGAAGAATTATTATTGTTCTTTAAACTTTGCTTTCCCATAATAAGAAGAAGAAATAGTTTTAGAGCCGGCAGAACTTCTTGGATAACGAAAGGTCTTAAAATCAGTTGTAGAACTAAAAGAACGCTAAGATACAAATACTATTTAAATAGAAGCAGTAATAATAAACTAGAGTATATAAAATATTCCAAATTGTTAAGGAAATGTATAAATAGTACTCAGTCGCTTTGTAACCAAAGGTACATAACTAACTCTCGGAATAAAGGTAAAGCAACTTGGGATGTAGTGAAACGCTATGTTGATGGTACTGTACCTAGGATTAGTTCATTCATTGATAATATTGTCGACAACGGAAGTACAGTTACATCTGGGTCTGACATAGCAAACTTATTTAATAATTTTTTCTTTGATGTAGTTCAAAATTCTGGTAGTTCTGCTTCTGTCAATTATGAGTCTGAGCATCGCACATCAAATTTAAAAAGTAACGATTCTAGTATTTTTATAAAACCCACGGATGCAAATGAAGTTTTCAACACGATAATTTCATTGAAAAATTCTAAGTCGGCAGGTTATGACGAAATTAATTCCGACTTGTTGAAACGTATTGTCCTATTTATATCGGAACCTTTGGCTCACATTATAAATCTATCTCTAGAACAAGGATGTTTTCCGGAAAAACTTAAGTTGTCGATAATAAAGCCACTACATAAGAAAGGGTCAAAATCAGATAAAAATAATTTTAGACCTATTGCTTTAACTCCGGTCCTATCTAAGATCTTTGAAAAAATAATGCTTAAAAGAATTGTTAACTTCCTAGATAAATATGACATTTTGGCACCGGAACAATTTGGTTTCAGGAAATATCGGTCAACGCAATTAGCTACCTTCACCTTAATAAACCGCATCATTAATAATATCAACCATAAAATCCCAACATCAGCTCTACTATTAGACCTCAGTAAAGCATTTGATTTCGTTGATCATTCGATACTCATCTCGAAACTTGAAAAATGTGGAATAAGGGGGTCTGCTTTGTTATGGTTTCAATCCTATTTGCAAAACAGGAAACAATTCACTAGGATTACTAAATTTGATACTGGAACAAATAACGTAGACAAGTTTGACTCGAAACAAAGGATTATTTTTTCTGGGGTGCTACAGGGTAGCATCGTAGGGCCCCTGTTATTTCTTATTTACGTCAATGACCTTCCAAGTGTACTCACACATGATTGTGTCTTGTTTGCAGACGACACAACTATTATTATGGATTGTAAAAATATTGATACATATGAAACGGAAATATATAAAACGTTAGAAGATGTTATTAAATGGTTAGACACAAATAAATTAAAAATAAACATAGAAAAAACGAAACTAATTAACTTCAAAACTTATAAGAGTAAAAACATCGAATTAAATATTAGTTACAATAATTCACTTATACAACAGATAAACAGCGCAAAATTCTTAGGTATTATTCTCGATACACATTTTTCATGGAAAGAACATATTAATAGTTTATGCATAAAAATAAACAAGTTTGTTTTTGCACTTCGAAAGGTAAAAGACGTGACGAGCAGACATACCTCTATTATTGTATATCACGCTTACATAATATGTAAGCGTGATATACAATAATAGAGGTATGTCTGCTCGTCACGTCTTGCAACAATGCCATACCGTATAATAGAGCATATTATGCTCTATTATACGGTATGGCATAGTTGTTTGGGGAAATTCCTGTGACATCACAAGGGTGTTCATAGCACAAAAAAAATGCATTCGGGCATTGTACGGCATGGATTGGTCGGAATCATGTAAACCGATCTTTAAATCTAAGAATCTACTAACTGTTCCCTGTATATACATTTATGAAGTAGCTAAATTTGTTAAATACCACAGTCATCTTTTCACCGCCAACGACAATACATTTAAACGTAAAATTAACCACCTGCCCTTAAAAATGCCAGTGCCTAAGCTAGAACTGTTCAGAAAGAACTGTGCCTATATGGCACCTCTAATATATAACTCTTTGCCCTTTGGGCAAAGAGTTATATAATGATGACCTGAATGATTGACCTGCCATATAAAAGGTTCTGTTGTGCCTTGCGTAAATGGTTAATCCAGGAAAGTTTCTACACTGTTAAAGATTTTTTGAATAACAGCTCATGCCGATTTGGTGTTTGGATTTGGTGTTTGTGTCTGGTTTTTCCTCTTACTTCCTGAGACTTTATCTTTAATAATAATTTAAGTAATTGTAATCACCATATTTCTAATAATAATTTAAATTGTAATAATTCAAATATAGGTAATTGTAATTTAAATTAAATTAATTTCATTTAAATAATTGTTGTAATTAACTATAATTTGCACGCCCGTAATGAGGGTGAAATATGTCCTGTGCTATAATTTAATTTTAACATCTTGTGTACCCATGTTTCAGGCAAATAAATGATTTATGATTATGATTATGATTATGAAAGCGTATAAATTCCTCTATGAAGGCGAGTGCGATGTACGGCAACATTTTGTGTTTATTCTTGGTATTTAAACTATAAACATCTGACATTTTCCTAATTGGCACCTTACATCAATTTGCCATTTCATTCAACTGCCAAAGAATGACAAGAAGGTGATGAGTCGTGATTTGAATATTCGGAAATTAAAAAAAAAAAAAAACCGACTTCCAAAAAAACACTACAAAGTGAAAAATAACTTTAATTTCGGAAGTCGGTGTCGTTGGTTCCGCATTTTCTTTTGACACCGACTTCCGAAAATTAGTCATTTTTCACTTTGTAGTGCTTTTTTGGAAGTCGGTTGTTTTTTTTTTTATAAAAAAGTTTTTTATTGTTCACTTTTTAGTGGGCCAGTTTCTAACTTATCTAAGTTACAATAGCCTAATGTCAACTGCTCATCACCTTTTACAAAATATTGCTTTTCCCGATGCAGGGACGTTAATTGTTGAGGAGTTCTCCTTGTAAGAACCAAGAGAACTTGAGCTGATTGAAAAGACACCATCAGCTCCACTTCACGATACGCATTGTGCTTAGCAACCACATTAAAGTACCTAATTGAATCGCAACCCGTGAAATATTTATTATTGAGTAGTTCCGATGGCCATCTGTGGTCTTCATCATCAGTTCCACTTCACCGAATGGTGATTTCTGAGAGCAAAAGCACGAGTTACTATAAAAAATACACAAATCGCTATAGGTGTGCCTTCAAAATTTGAGGGTTTCCCTCGATTTCCATGGGATTCCCTCATCAGATTCCAATTTGGTGACAATGGGACCACCTCGGGAGCATATCCTTTTAAATAAAAAAAGAATTTTGAAAATCGGTCCACAATTGGCGGTGTAATAGCGTAACAAACACACAAAAAAAATACATACCGTCGAATTGAGAACCTCCTCCTTTTTTTGAAGTCGGTTAAAAAAAAGAAAGAAAGAAAGAAAATACCTTTATCTGCGGTGAACATGACGCAAAAAGAACAAAAACACAAAAATAAAAGGTAGGGGGACACAATGACACATACGTCACATCCACGCAAAACGGCTATCGCTCAGCATTATTCTGCGACCCTGTGCAAGACAGAGCCCCAGCGCAGGTTTTCAGCGACAGCCGGCGCTGACGTAATGACGTCGTCCGCTGCAGCAAACACTTAATAGGACACTGTACCGGTACTGCGTACTTAAAGAAAAATTATTTAATAAATGAACAATTAATGTCCCTGACCTTACCACGTACGAGTAGGTATAACTGACCCAAATATCCGCTAAAACATGCCTGCTAAAACAACATGCGTCAAAATATTCCCAACATAATCCTCGCATGCGGCACCTATAATCTCCTACCCCATATTGTTTGGTTACACACACTAATAATACATAGTACATATTATAATAGTACACAAAAGCCTCTATAGCTAATAATACGTAAAGCAAACTTCCTTATCCGGGCTCGGCGTCAAGTGTCAATCTGTTTGATTAGGTTAATGGTCAGGGTTTATTGTTTCGTTTAAGTAAAGGATGATTAAAACCGTCTGTTTTTTTTTTTTATTTCACGACGCCTCCGTTGTTCGGATAGCACGTTATGCCCTTGGGCTCGGCTGTCATTAGAAGTTATTGACCACAGGGGCCTATTCTCAAATACTCAGTTCCATATACAAAAATGAATCATTTTGCTTACCAATAGCAGTCTGACAGTCGTCATATGACGTCGTCAACCAGTCTTACCAAGTGACATGGCGTTACCCAGTAACTGGGTTGTGGAAGTCAGGTAAGCAATCGCACCGTGTACCTACTTACTGGTTTTCAGCTGCATCCCGGTTAGACTGAAAGCAAACCCCAACATAGTTGGAAAAAGACTAGCCAAATTGATTTTGTTTTTGTGATTATTACCTCTACGAGGTGCAGTATGTACCTACCTACAAATTTATAAATAAGTATGTAAAGTCAGGGAAGCAAATTGACTTACCAACCCAAACTAAATAAAAATCGGATACCAACAAACATATTTTTTACAAAAATCGTAGGTTAGTTTACCTATACTCCCTAAATCCATTCCATACTATACCACTACATAGGCTTCATCCTACAGATATAGGTAGACCTAGATAATGTCACGATCTGTATGAAAACCAAGTGTGCCATTTTTTTGACTACCTACTTTGACGTCACAAGCACTCTTTCTCACTCTCGCTCACCCAGCCAGCAGTACTCAGCCATGCTAACTATTCTCTAAGGATACGTCCTTGCAGGCAGCGCTGTCGCGGTGGGTTTCACCGCTGCGACAGCGCTGCCCGCAAGGCTGTATCCTTAGAGAATAGCTCCCCAGAACTGAGCGCGAAAGTGGCGGCTTACGATTTTTGTACGTAAGCTGGTGCGATTTTTGGCACGCGAAGTAGTTGTACCTAGGTGTATCTATATCTGTACTCCATCCTATGTCCGGCGAAGCGATCACAAAACCGTTATAACCCAGTGTAACAAAGAGGGTGCGATTTCACAAACGTTCTGGGATTTAGAAATTCTGTACATCGGAGGTGCAATCGAGTTGTGAACAGCCACGTTCGAGAATCTAGCTTTGAAAAACTATAGGATCAAATTCTAGATTTAGAAGGAATTTTGATTGAAATCATGCTAGATTTATAGGGATAGCTTTTGCCCACGGTTTTGCCCGCGTAGTAGTCGGAAATTATCCCACTCGAACGTAATACCGGAATGAACAGTATCCTATGTCATGGTTTACCTGTATGCATTTTTTTTTTGTGGATGGGAAATCATCAAATGACCCCTGCCGCTCTGAGTGGAGCAGAAGGGAGTGTCAGACTCTTACTGACTAAAACCCACCCGTGTTCCTTCCTTAGCCCTTTATGTTCCGGGGCAGCGGTAACCCTTTCAGATAATCCCGTTGCCCTTATCTGTATGCTAAATTTCGCCGAAACCTGTTCAGACGTAAGATTACGCGTGAAAAGGCAACAAACAAACAGACCAACAGAGTTTCATTCGCATTTATGTGTGGGCTAGCTTCTGCCCGCGCCTTCACCCGCGTGAATCTCAGAAATTATCCCACGTGAACATACTGGGATAAAAGTCTACGATTATGTCCTTCCATATGATGCCATCGATTGCTTTGCTATTTTTTATGGAAATCCGTTCAGTGGTTTAAAACACACACACAAATCGTTTACTTCGCATTATTCATTTCCGAACAACTGAAAGTTCAGCTTAAGTTCATAAAGAACCAATATATTTTATCTTCCGTACAATCGAATTAAGTCCCGCTTAGAACAATAGAGGAATCAAACAAAGTACAATAATTCATTCTGTTGTTTGTGCTAACAAAAACTAGGACGCAGATATCAACTGAAGTGACTGTAGTTTAATATTTTGTTAGGATTGTTCCTCGGCTTCAGCTTATAACCAGAATATGATTGGCTGTGAGCCAATAACAGTATAAGGTTTGTCTTAGGAAAGATTTTTTGAAGACATTGATATTGCTGGTAAAAAGGAGACGGCAGAAAAAAAATAATAACTATAACAGTTCTAGTCCTGTATGGAGTATTGTAGCCACTTGGGGGATGGCTCAGTAAAATACCAGCTTGCTTCAATTGACTCGGCGAAACGCAGAGCTAAAGGGCCTATAAGCTACTAGACGTTGTTGGCTTCACAGCATATAAATAAATTTTACATCTAGGTATACTTCACAGCCTGGCTCATCGGCGTTATGTTGCTTGCCTATCGGTCTTCTACAGACTGTAATTCGGAGTGTGCAGGAGCTCCACAAACTGATCCCACTTTGGCCCTTTTATTACCGGACCACCAGACGTACTGCAGGGTACTATCCGCACTTGGTTGATATTCCGACGAGTCATATTCAACGCTTCTCCTCCACATTTATTATGCGCACAGCCTAAGTATGGAACTCGCTGCCAGCGTCTGTGTTCCCTTCCAGGCAGACGGATGAACAGGCATCTTCTGGGCACGCTCATTCTATCATAGGCCTAATCAATCGCTTTTCATTGGCGTGATCTAGGTCAAGAGCAGGCCTACGCACAATAAAAAAAAATTTAAACTCGGAATTGTGTCCAACGAAAGCACATTATTAAGGCTGGGTTAACTTTATCCCTGACAAGCGCTATGTCTGCTTCATTTCATAATAAACAGCGCCCCACGGTTTCACCCGCATTAGTCTCGATCCCGTAGGAACATCGAGACAAAGAATATCTCATATCCTAATGCTTATATCCCAGATCACTGTCTACCTATGTGCCAAATTTCATACAAATCCATTCAGCTGTTTTAGCGTGGAATTGTAACAAACAAATAGAAAAATCCAAATATTTTCTCCTTACAATATTAAGTAGTTCAGATAATTCATTTTTCTTTTCCAAAATATGAAATAATCTAGCTTAAAATGTATAGGTAGCGAATATTACCTACATATTGTAAATCCGGAGGCTGTCATTCGCGGATCTTTGACAGTCGTTACGGGTCATCAGTAGCCCGAAAGTCCGACAACCAGTCTTACCAAGGGGTATCGTATTACCCAGTAACTGTGTTGTGGAGGTCAGATAGGCAGTCGGTCAATGTGAAATACTGGTATTCAGCTGCATCCCGTTAGACTGGAAGTCGACCCCAAAACAGTTGGAAAAAGGCTAGGCAGATGATGACGATTTCTCCAGATTATTGCTGAGGATGCAGGTTATTTATTTATTTATATATACTTAAAAAAAAACTAGCTACTTTATACTTTAATATATCATCTAGGTCAAAATCTCCAAAATACACAGTGTGGCTTTTTAATTAATCATGGTTTATTAAGCATTGAGGTTTACGATGAAAGCGTTCCTTAATTTTATACCTGTACTAACTCTTTTTTATGTTCTGAAAGCTGTCTATATTCTTCTAAGTAATGAAAGATCTTTAACTAAATTTCAAAAACAAAATACTCACCTCCACAAATCCACGACCACCCTACAAATATTACCTGTTTACTCATTCATAAAATAATTTTATTAAGAGTCCACAAACTTAACTAATTAATTATATTTTATGGCGTTGCTAACGGCACTTTAATTAGGTTTCTAGTGCGTTGGCAAGACCGAGAAAAATTGCATGCCACACCTTATCCGATGGTTGTATTCGTTTGGCTGGAGTTTTGATAAATTAACTTTGTTAATATCTGTGATTTCGATCTAGGGATTTTCTTATTAAGGCGTGATTGTCCAGTGATGCGATATTTAATTAATTGGGGGCTTTGCATGCATCGCTAACATTATTTGTCTCAGACAATTATTTGTCTCGTGTGAGGGGCCTGTGGCTAAATAATAACAGCCGCACAGGTCGATCGATCAGGTTAAGCTACGCTTGCCGCGGTTGGTCTGTGGATGGGTGACCATCTTTACATACCGTGGACCCCTCCGTGCCTCGGAAAGCACGTTAAGCCGTTGGTCCCGGCTGTCATTCGTGGATCTTTGACAGTCGTTACGGGTCGTCAGAAGCCCGAAGGTCTGACAACCAGTCTTACAAAGGGGTATCGTATTACCCAGTAACTGGGTTGTGGAGGTCAGATAGGCAGTCGCTCCATGTAAAATACTGGTATTCAGCTGCATTCGGTTAGACTGGAAGCCGACCCCAACTTAATTGGGAAAAGGCTAGGCAGATGATGATGTCCAAGACAATTATTTATTTATCTATACTATAATATTACAAAGCTGAAGAGTTTGTTTGGCTGAACGTGCTAATCTCAGAAACTACCTACTGTTTCCAATTGGGAAAATATTTTTGTGTTGGATAGTCCATTTAGCGATGAAGGCTGTAGACTATATAACATCACGCTACAACCAATAGGAGCGGAACAACAATGAAAATGTTGCAAAAACGGGAAAAAATATTCCCTTTGAGAGCTTTCGTTGCATACGCTGCGTCAACGGTTAAAATTACACAAAAATTATGTGTGACGGAATTGTTCCCCTTTAAAAGTTCTAAAAAAATCCGCGACAGCATAATTAGGTACGTCTACACTTACCTAACGTTTTTTATGGTAATCAAATCTAAAATAATTATTTTAATTACTAATTGCGAAAGGTGTTTTATAAACATGATATTAATCCATATACAAATAAATACGTTATTCATCACAAGTATTTAATTTTTAACAAAATTGCCCTTTACATCAATTGATTTCAATGAATATCATAGGAGATATCATAGGTGGCCGGTCATGGGGGGGGGGGGGGTATATACATATTTTATTAGGTTTTTCCTCAAATTATTTACATGGGTGAAACCGCAGGTGTGCCCTGCGGTTTCACCCACGTAAATAATTTATAGTTTATTTATAAAGGCACACCATCATCTTCTGCATAATATACTAGTATAACTACTACCATTTATGAACTACCTCGTTGGTCTCGTGGTTGCAAGCGCGACTGCTGAGAGTGGGGTCTTGGGTTCGATTCCCAGGTTGGACGAAGTGCTTTTAGGTTTTCCATTAGGAATTTCTTGATAAATTCCGAATGGAAAACCCAACTTAAATTCACTCCGTAAATGAGTAATGATAAGTTATACCTGCATTCATTACATTTGTACCTACAGTTGATATACAGGAAGAGTTAACATTATATTATAAGTAACATAAAAACGTTTCTCTACGAACGATAAACCTTTCCCGTAATGACTGAAACAACTTGCTTGGAAAGATTCATGACATACGGAAAAGATTAGCCCGAACTTAACAAACGTTCGTATGAAACACGGACAAAAAATAGCTAGTTCAGTGATTTTATCACTAACTAACTTTTGGGTAGTATTTAAACGCCAATCAAAAAATATCCTTTTTCTATGCAATAAGATTCCGAATTCCCATCAAAATTACTCATTGCACAGCAAAATATTCAACTCAAAATATCACTAAACACACTACAATTTATTTTCGCAGCGTACCTACAGCGATTTTTACGTCAGGTCGACGGAGCCTCGCTGCGCGGGGCTCCTATAAAATTTCTGTCTGCAGGGTTTAAAGGAACCTAACCAAACCGAACCTCGGGGTGCCCCTGACGTCGTTTAGTATTATGCGAATTAAATTGAAATTTTTGAATTAATAGAATTTTTTTTTTGAAATAAAATATGGAAAATTTGCTGTGCAGTCAGTATTTATGCTATGTATGTAGTATTTTTGTACAAAAATAAATTTAACTGTATTGCATTATGAGGAAAAAAGTAATGTCATATTGATGTATAATTTCGAATTATCTGCAGTTTGAGTTTTGTTAAACATTTAGTTTATTTTTAGTGAAGTAAGTTATTTGATGTAAAAAAGAATAGAAATGATGAGTATATATTGATAGGCGATTATTTATTTGATATGCAATTTATAATATCCCCTAACTTTTTTGGTCTCAGAATTTCCTGTTCGTGGGTTCAAACCCAAGCAAGCACTTTATGTAAATCACCACTGCTCTCAAATCGGTGAAGGATTTTTTTTTAAATCCGAAATGGTCCCATTTAAATTTTGTAAAGATCTGATGATGAGTTTCGGAGACATACAACGGAACTCTTCAATAAATGTCAGCAAATCATCCGCGATTGCTGTTATATCGCTTATGTATGCATTGTTTACGCAATTACACAACATAACATCACGGCTGTATCCTCTAACTAAAGGAATACGCAGATGTGTTCAATAAAATAGGATTTTTTTCCACTTAGTTTATATTGATGATGTTTTAATAGCTTCCTGTCACTGATATTTACATAGCAAGTAGTGTGTGAATTTGTGTGGGGTACCTACAACTAAAAAGTAAAAAATAAGTAAAACTTTTTACAAAAAGAAAAACAATCGACTTCAAAAAAAAAACTACAAAGTGAAAAATAGTTTTAATTTCGGAAGTCGGTGTCAGAAACGAAAATGCGGATACAACAACACCGACTTCCGAAATTAAAGTTATTTTTCACTTTTTTTGGAAGTCGGTTTTTTATGTAAAAATATTTTTTGTCTGATTTTGTGGGATGTAGCATATCCACTTTCCTTAATTTAGCAGCTCAGAGTCTAAATTTGTGCTCGGTAGATGGTTATAAGCTCGCCGGGGTATTAAGTACATGGGACCTAAATATAATTGGCGAATTGAGGTTGTACAATTGTTGTTTTCTATATGTACCTACCTCTGCCCAACCCTTCAGTAAAACAAGGTATATTCAATCATGTTAAGTTATAATTTACAATATTTTTAAATACCTGAAGCAGCAAAAAATAATATCCTGTTATATTTTTTGTCTTTGGTTTTTCCTTATTGGACTAATATTCTGCAAATACCTGAAGGCCAATTTCAGTAATTAAAAACGTTCAAAATCTAGTCGCAGTCTCATCTCGGAGACAAAGAAACTTCAAAAACTTGTCAAAATGTAAGGAAAAATAAATAAATAAATAAATAAATTAGAAGTATTTTTTGACAGATTGAGACTGAGATCAGACTGTGAACGTTCTTAAAATACGAGAATTGCCCCCCTGATTTTCCTACTAAAATACAACATAAACACTGAGGTACTTTCTATTACAACGATTCAAGCTATTTCAGTAATCCTTTATCTTATAAAACAAGTTTTTCCATAATATGACTCCTGCCACTCGACAGCTTCCAGCGCGGGAGCTGGATTCACAAAGTAATTAATTTATATTGTTGCTGTTTTAACAAAGCGGGGTTTTAAAACCACTTCAATTGGTTTTATTAATGTTGTGGGTTATCTTGGAAGAAGATCTGTATAATAACAGACAGATATTTCTAGATAAGTTTGAAAATATTTGAATACTTAGAATTAGCAATGGTTGAAAACTTTTAAGCCCGATTTAAACGGTGCAATTTATTTGCCTGTAACATTCCAAAAATTGAAGCAAAAAAGACGCGCCGTTTAAACAGTGTTTAGACCACAGATATAAATACACCTAGATAACGCAAGAGCAACTACTTCGCGTGCCAAAATCGCATCAACTTACGTTCAAAAACCCCAAGCCGCCACTTTCGCGCTCAGTCCTTCAGCGCTATTCTGTAAAAATCTCACCGTCTAAACTAAGGTTAAGTGAGCTGTCATTCCACCTGATGTTAGGGATTGCCTCCATTGATAGTTTACTTCACGCTCACTTCACCATCACGGTGAGATTTTTACAGAATCGATAGGCTGTGTACTATTGGCTGGGTGAGCGTGACTGAGAAAGAGCGCTTGTGACGTCATAGTAGGAAGTCAAAAACATGGCGCGTGTATGTTTTTGCTGTATTCTACCTACTCCAGAAAAACAAGTTGAACCGATTAGACTAATCACCAGCCAGATCACATCGGTGCTTGCTGTCGACTGCTATTTAAAAACAAAATACTTTGTATTTACGTTAGGCATCGCGGTAAACCCCCAAGCAGCTCGCGATGTATTGCAGTGAGGTATCCTTCGGCATGTGCGTGCATGTTTATAGCAAGCATTTGTTTTATATTGATGTGGCATCGAGGTAGCGAGCTGAACTGAAATCGCGAGCTATCGTGCCATCTTCAGCATTTAATTACCCCTAGACATGGCGTCTGAAAAGTTATGAGTTCACGAAATTTTGGTAAGTATGAAACAAAAAAATGTAAAAATAAAAAAAAAAATAATAATATATATATAAGTACCTAAGTACTTACTTATCAATACTTTTTTTTTGTTATTGCTATATTTATGTCTTTTGAAATTTCTCGGGACTCTGGGGTCCCGGACCTTTAGGTGGCATACGAGGGGCCGAAGCCTATTCGCAGAGGCCAGATAGACGTTTTTAATGAAATACGACACTAACCGACGATTATCCCTGTTCGCACTATGCCAGTGCACCCAAGGACAACCCCCGGTTGGTGTAGGCCTATTGTAGGGTTTGGATGACTAAAGTGGACTGCTAACCGAGAACTATGGCTATAACTATTATTATTTTTGACGTGATAACGTCTTATAAATCGATGAACACCGGCTGCACGCACGAAAAAGTGTCACGTTCCGCCTGAGACTGAGCGTGCAAGCGAGAGCGCGGACCAAGCGATATAAAGGCATGATCGGCCTAAGCTTTGGCTTGTGGAGACCTTTATTCATCAATGTTTCTTTATTACGTTATAACGTCAAACTATCGTCCGTAAACCGACTTTACAGACAACCAATATTTTTTTTATTTTTTTTAGCTTGTAAACTCCCGGTCCGCGGCTATCTCATCTCATCACAGACCATCCCTAATTGATTCCAGTCAGCCCTACGTAATTCATCTTATAACAAATTGTATTGCTTCGAAGGGTCCGTCCCTTGCTATTCTCTGCCCTAAGACATATGTTAACGTCATAATAGTATTGCTCCCAATTGAGCTGAAGGAATCATGGATCGATCTGGGTTTCATTCTGCGAGAAAATATTTATCGTAATTTGATTTGTAAGGGATGTTTCAATATTTTTATTGCTAACCTTTTCTTACATAAGTCGTTGTGGACTTGAGGTATTTGGGTTCCCAATTTGCGAACTTGCAAACGGGCATTTATTGTAATATTTAGATAAGGAAACGACGTACCTATTCAATTATTGAAAAGGTTTGAAACGTTTTGAGGCTAATAAACAGCCGCACGGTTCGATCGGGAGGTTAAGCTACGCTTGCCACGGTTGGTCCGTGGATGATTGATAATCTTTACATACTATAGTTGTGCAACGGCTAGGCAGACCATGATGGTTTTATATTTTTTTTTTAATATTAAAGTTTAAGGCACATAGTGGCCCCGATTCTGTTTTTCACAAACTAAATTAGATTTAAGTTCAGTGCATCTTTTTCTTTCTATTTAATTATGAAAAGGACAGAAGATAAAATATTAGTTTAGTCCTGTCAAATTAGATAATTCATAGACAATTTAGACGAGATTAAAAAATTGGCTACTAAAAATACGTTAATTTACGTCTGGCGCTGACTAATTTGACAGGACTAAACTAATATTTATCTTATGTCCTTTTCATATTGAAACAGAAAGAAAAAGATGCACTGAACTTAAATTTAGTTTAGTTTGTGAACAACAGAATCGGGGCCATTATCTGAGTAACGATACCTAAATAAAAACTTCTAAAGAAACCGGCTATCGGGCAAGCTGAACATTTCTTTTTCCTTTGTCCTTTTCCAGCACTAATTAATCATGTTAACAATACCAATAAATAGGTGATTAGAAATGCCGAACGACCGTGTACAGTCAACAGCAAAAGTAGATGATGAAAATCAGAAATTCAATACTAATGAACGGAGTTCGCGTCAGAACTGTGTGGCGTCGCAGTGTCGTTATGTGATTGTATATTATACCAAACATTTACTACTTCGACGCCACACAGTTCTGACGCGAACTCCGTTCATTAATTAGTATTGAATTTCTGATTTTCATCATCTACTTTTGCTGTTGACTGTACCCGCATAACGAATAACCTAGGAAAATTTGTTGCTACAAGAATATCAATCATTTTAATTTCGAAAGTAGAACATTAGACCTAACATTAAAAAATCGATCATCATTGGCCCCGATTCTGTTGTTCACAAACTAAATTAAATTTAAGTTCAGTGCATCTTTTTCTTTTTATTTCATTATACGAAAAGGACTTAAGATAAAATATTAGTTTAGTCCTGTCAAATTAGACAATCAATAGACAAGTTAGACGAGATTAAAAAAATGGCTACTAAAAATACGTCAATTTACGTCAGGAGCTGACTAATTTGACAGGACTAAACTAATATTTATCTTCTGTCCTTTTCTTAATGAAATAGAAATAAAATGATGCACTGAACTTAAATTTAGTTTAGTTTGTGAACAACAGAATCGGGGCCTTTATCTTCATCTGACAACCATCTTACGGTTCTCAAGATACAGCACTGAGAAACAAACAGACGACATAGACTTAGTAATAGGGTGTGGACTGCGCCGTTTATTTATTTAAACTATTCGCACAAAAAGGTACAAAGGCGAACTTAATGCCTTAGGCCAAGGGTGGTGAAGAGATTAGATGGCAGGTGCATCGGTTGAGAGGAACAATGAGGAAAAAAAAAACCTGTTAAAACTAGGTACACGAATACATAAATAGGTTATATACACATACATACTATAATGTATATATAGATAATTATATACTACCCGTTGGTCTCGTGGTTGCAACTGCTGCTAAGCGTGGGGTCCTGGTTCGATTCCCGAGCCGGACAGTGTTATTAGGTTTTTTATGAAGAATTTCTTAGTAACAGTCCGGAGTTGGAAGTTGGCGGTTTAATAACCTCGTGCCTCGGAGAGCACGTAAAGCCGTTGGTCCTGCGCCTGATCTCTCCCCGGTCGTGTCGGATTGCCGTCCCATCGGACTATGAGAGTAAAGGAACAGAAAGTGCACCTGTGTTTACGCGCACACTTGTGCACTATAATATCTCCTGCGTACCTGACTAATCTCCGTTGAGATTGGCCACCGTCACCGAAATCGGTCGGGGAGGCTATTTTATTTTTTACTAATTATTATCTTGTTGACACGCTTTGGGTAGAAAATTTTAAGCTTCATGTCTTTAGCACGACATCAAAGACCTCTTTTAAGGTGCCACTTTTCGATATTTTTTCTATACAAATTTCGGGAGAATATTACTCCACTGTTTGACATTGTGCATCCAAAGTTAAACATGATATCGTTTTGACTTATTATTATTTGTGTCTGTACGGAAACAGAATAGTAAAATAAAGAGCCATTAAAAAGTTATGAGCCAACAAAGATTCGTTTTTCTTGCTATTTTTAACGTAACTTTGGGTGTAAATAAGTAATAAAAGAACTTAAAATCTTCAAAACCAAGTCCGTAACGACAAAGCTCAGTTATCGAAGAGATCAATAAACTTTATTATTTATGCAGTGGTTTTTTCATAAAACTCGATTTTCCGAAGCACTTTTGGTTTTTTTTACGCGCCTATCATTCGGAACGGTGTTTCTGTGCGTGAGAACTAGACGTTGTTCATATAGACTAGCGTCTAACTGCTCATCACTGATACTAACACTGTCGGACACAGAGCCAGGCGAGACAGCTTGCTTTTTGGCCATGACCACCAACGAGTTGGAGCTATTGGAAATCCCTACTATAGATACCTCTCTTAACCCCAGATTTACCCCTTAATGCAACTGTCTTGAATACACCTCATTACCTTTTACAAATTCTGTCGCGGAGAGAGTAAAAAACACGTTCAATTTAACAGCCTTCATTATGAAAATCCCCGTCCAATTATAGTAATTATCATAATCCACAAAGCGAACTTGTCTTGTGATATTGGACGATATAATCGCGTAACACATTTTTCCTCGTCATTTTTGGATATAAGGTTCGTTCACATGGTAAAGTTGTTTTCATTTTTATTTTTATGGATGTTGGCGTGCTACTTGTTTGTTTTCTGACAGTATCTAAGTACCTACCTACTTGCCTAACATGTTAAATCTCGAGGATGCAACATTGAAACATAATTTCCTTAGGTATATGAATTTCAACGAAAATTAGGTACCTAAACGAAATATTGCATCCGAACAATAAGTACGAAATATTGCACCCATGTAGGTAAGTATCACCCCCATAAGGAATGAAGTAAGCAGTGAGCTCTAAAATGAAAGAGATGATAAATGAGTAGATGACACAGACAAATGTTTTTTTTTTTTTAATCTTTGAACATTGTGGCAATTTAGTGCAATGGAATGCGGACTACTTATTTATTAAATAAAGTACTTATTTATAAAAGAAAGGGAAGAAAATCGGGGCAATCTCTACCTAGACAAAGCGAGATAATGATACCTATCTACCTAAGCGAATGCCCGAAGATAGTTGGATGCAAAGCTATGAAAGGCCTCTCTATTAAGTTAGGTACCCATCTGTTAAATAAAATGACCCCAATGGTCACGCAATTTTTTTAGGAATAAAATTGAGAACTGCAAATATTACAAAAGGGAGTAAGTAACAGATTCCAACAAGAAATACTTCCCTTCGGCCGTAATATGAAGCCATTGATTCCAGTCCCAAAAAGGGATGGTGCTATCGGTCATGTATAGCTCCGTCTCTCTTTTGCACTAGATTCATGATGGCATTCAAAACGTCATAAGTCGCGGGAAACACCTGGTTGAATGACGCACGGAACTGGGAAGTTATAGGTATGGAAGAAGAAAGGGGAGGCCTGTACTCAGAAGTGGATAATTCCGGGCAGAAATGATGACGTTGATGAATACGGCATTTGCTTCCAACAAACCTGCTTCAAACAATCCTGAAAACTATTAAGCTTATTCCAACCGACCTCCTCAAAAAATATCAATTTCCCCGGTCTCTCAGTATGAGTGCAGCCTTAGAACACGTTCGTACTACTCATAATGAAGACGCTTGGAATCAATTAGTGAGGCCTTTGAGATAAGTGTCAGTCGCTACGAGACGTAGGCACGTGTGAGGTGCATGTGGGGATATCTCTATTATGAAGATGTTTGAGTGTGGAGGTAAATGGGGAGTTAGATATGAACACAATTGGTAGGTACGTATCTATAAGAAAAATATTATAACTTTAAGCAGTATGTAGTAACGCGTCGATAGCAAGCGAAAAAGTCGTCATCTGCATACTACACTTTTAGGCTCAGCTCACACCAAAAGAGCATCGAAGTGCAGCGAAGCGGAGCGCAGTTTCAGTGTCATATGAATTTTAACTTTATTTTCATTACTATAATACTTATTATCGCACGAGAAACTCGAACGAGTCGCGCGGATGCTCGCGGCGCCGCGGCCGCTGCCCTACCCTGCCCGGCGCCGCTTGCTCTTCGCCGCTAATTAAAGCACTCGAAAATCAACTTTAAAACTATTGAAATAAACGCGCGCATGCTTTCCCGCGTATCCTCGAGGACGCGCGAGCATTTTTTGTCAGGTTCAAGCATATAAAGGCACTTTATTTCAATAATTTTAAAGTTGATTTTAAAATCCTCTCCGCTGCGCTCCTCTCTATCTGCGCTAACCCTTACAGTGGCGTGTGACGCGCGTCGACGGCGCCCGTACCTACCTAAACAGTTGCAGGAGCATGTGACCTGCGACCACGTCCCCCAAAAAGCCAATATCTTATGTACCACTTTATCATATTACGCGACCTTCATGAAAATGCTTTTATTACGAAACACCAATTTCCTTAAGCCCCTCTCATAAGGTGTGTGAGAGGAACCCTATCGAGCACCATAGAGGTGGGTACTCCAAGATGAAGGAGTTTGGAATCAATTAATGGAACCTGTTGACTGCTTAGTGAAGGGCCTATCCCATGAGGAAACTATGTAATCTGCATTCGCGACTTATTGCCGAAAATATACACAAATATGAGTTTATGGAAAAATTACTATAATTCCTACACTATAAAGTTCAGGTTACCTACGCTACAACTTCAAAATGTTTCTAATTTTTTCAATAGTTAGTGCTAGTCACTCTGAAATCAACTTTATTACAATAAAGTTGATTTGAAGAGAACCATATTATGGCGTCATATGTCGTCAGCGGGAGAACATAAGTGGTACACAATAGTAGATTATTAACCAAGGGGATAAAGCAGTGTCTTCTGTCGCGGATGACGATTTAAATCGCGAGCGTAACGAAGGACTCGAGGTTTACTCCCGAGCGTAGCGAGGGTGTGAAAAACTTAAATCACGAGCGAAGCGAGGGATTTAAGACGAGTCCTGAGTGTAGCGAGGGATTTAAGTTCACCCAAGACTAAGACAGCTTTATCACCGAGGAAAATACTCTACTTTTCGTACCATTTGCGAAAAAATTAACACAATAATATGAGATAAGCATTTATTAAAAATAATGACAGTTAAAAGTAAAAGTTAACATTCGAAACATTGGTCCAATTATTGATAGAGAGAGTTACATTTTTTACATTTATTGTTGATGAGTTGATTTGAGTATTTCTCTGTTCTTGCGTCTGAGGAACTTTCGTTTCATGGTAGATAGTATAAGTCGGAGATAGTGGTGGTGGTGCATCGTGAGTTACGGACGAAGATAAGATGCCGGAAGTTGATGGTTGTGGCTCTGATGGATTAAGTTTTATATTTTTGTTAATTTGACTGCTTAATGCGTATTCCTTTTTCAAAAAGATGTATAATGCTTTATACAATGTGTTAATGAAATAACCCAAAACTTGAAACTAGTTTGTTTAGAATCGGCAGCAAAATCGAATACAATAATTTTTAATATGGGTTATTTTTTTCCAAAAAATAATTATTTGTCATGCCGTGTCTAATATTTTTTAACGACGCTGTACGCTACTGTCCAACGCAATGAAAACAAACAGCGCGGGCGAGGGTGAGGAGAGGGGGTGCTAGAGCTGGCGCCAAGGCGATAGAGCTACGAATCTGTAAGAAGTAGCGCGACAACAACATTTACAAATATCTCTTACTATAATTTTTGAAAATAAATAATTATATGTCATATCAATTTATTAATATAAAAATCGGTTGGGGTGTCCGAGGTTTTGGGTTATTTCATTAACACTTTGTATACAAACTCAATGGTGTAAACACAGATGTAGTTCAGTATAAATTTCGGTAGGTAAGTATTCCTTTAAACCACATTCTCCCCCTAGAGGATGAATGAAATTCAGTACAATTTTCTTTCCCTGTTTTTAACAGATTAAAAATGACTATTTTTATGTTCGCTTTTTGTGGCATAGAATGTCACTTTCTTGAGCAAGTGGTACGAAAACGTAGTTATGACTCTTATTATTTATCCGCCCAGGGTTTAGTACCTGATTAATATTATCAAGGTTATAATCCGATTCAAATCTATGTCCTACTGACAGATCGTTTACATCTGTACCATAGACATCACCTCTCGACCACCGGTGTTGTCGTTATAAACAACAATGGGAACCATAGACATTCGTTTGGTTCGCCCCATGACTAAATAATATGTAGGGTTCGGGTTCGCCACAAATTTTAATCAATTGCTATGCAAATGTTAGCGATAAGAGGTTGCTAAGCAATTGAATAGTAGTTGTCAAAGGGAAATTAAACTCTTGAGTAATAATGTTCTGTGCCACCGCAGCACTGTTATGAGGATGTGTTATGGTGTACAGACGCCAGCAGGTCAACCTACCCCAATCTGTCAAATTTCTTTGATAGATTTTCAACTTTAGCACAACGGAATAAGGTTCATATTCAATTAGGAAAAACTGGCAGATTGGGGTAGCTTGATGTGCTGGCCTTTGTACATTATATAAATAAAATTCTTAATCAAAGCCAAGTGTTTTCTTTTTGGCCGTTCTTTGTAGCCTTTTTATCTGACAATTATTTTTGTAGTAAATAAGCACATAGTCTATTCAAACTTAATGTTTCAAATTAATATTATTTCAAGTTAAATATCAACTTCATTTTAATGGTAATTAAGTTGATTTCAGAGTGATTAGTATGTAGAAAAAGTTGTTTGAAGTTGTAGCGTAAACTGAACTTTATTGAGTAGGATTTAAAGTTATTTTTCCATAAACTCGTATATGTTTACATTTTTGGCAAATAAATCGCGAATGCAGATTAATGACTACCGAGATGACGACCAATAGAAAAGTATGGATTTATGGAAGAAAAGACACGTGCCGCGGACCCAAAATAAATTGCGATAAGGACAGGGGACTGATGATGACGACGCACATACCGTAAAATGAGGCTACTTTGCTCCGTGAAGGTAAATATGCACGAAATTTAAAAAAAAAGATTATTTCGATCAAATCTCTAAAACTCCAAGGAAATTGAAATATTTTTAAACGCATCCGATATATGTTTCTTATGATTGGCAACACTAAATATGCACTTCGGGTTTCCACCATTTCTTTTTTTTTGATAGCAGCCATTGTTTTGCAGTTAGTGTTTTGTTTTATAATAATAGTCTGCAAAATCCACCTCCATCGACGAATCTACTTGGATAGTTGAGTTACGGAGGGTTTAATGTAATCGGGTATTTATTTAGCTAACGTTATCAGGTCATATTTAGTTGGTGTGTAGATTTATTTGAGATTCTAAGCTCTTTTACTTCCACGTTCCTACTTTGCGCCACGTTTGGGGATATTTTGCTCCTGGAGCAAAGTTACAAATTATGTTTTTGAATGTTTAATATTTTAACTGCTACATAGCGCATACTGAATTCAAATAGTTTTTTTTGTAGGAAATATGCCATGTAAATATGTTAAGAAAGTACCTACAAGAAATTATAAAAAAATATTCAGAAGAGACTCTTCGAGATTGTCTAGCAGCCCAGGCTTCAACTTCAGAACCTCGTGATACGAGAATACACAGGGACAGTACATATGCCGAGAGTGAAATATCTCTTCATGACTCTTCAAACGACGGTACAATGAACGATATGCTGGAGACGATGTTAGAAGAAGAGACAAACTTGGATAATGTCACCGAAAGTTCTAAAACGAAAAATATAAAACCACTCATTAAAACCGAAGGAAAATATGTAGCTTTCACGTACGAAGGGGAGATTTTTCCAGGTGTCATAACGAAAATAAATGATAAAGGACCTTACATAGCCTCAATGAAAAGATCTCTCAAATATTGGAAATGGCCAAAACCAAAGGATGAGATCCAATATAATTGGAAAGAAGTTCTGGGATGTATATTTGCACCAAAGAAAATTGGTCGTCGTGAGTTTTATACTGTTCCTGAACTCGATCAAATTTGGGGGACCTAAGATCTCAAAAATAATTAGAAATATGTAGTAAATAAAAAATGTATACTTACGACGTGTATTTTAAGTTTTTATAAGATGTTTTCAGTTTTTTTTAATGTGATTTGTCATGGCTGTAATTGATTAGTGGTAGTAAGCTAAGTATTTTTTTTTTTTCTAAAAGTTTACATGATTCTTGATAGATGCTGCCTTTGGTGGTTTTAATAGTTTATTAGAGTTATGAGAAAATTATTCTGAGACTGATTTAACTGATAGTATGTACAAATAAAAAAGTTCCTTCATTATTTAAGTTTTATTTTGTACAAACCATATCAATAAGACGAGAAACACAAAATTTACTTCCCTATTATTATTTTTGGAGCATATTAACAGCTGAGGCTGTTAACTTTGCCACTGTCTCAAAAATGTGCCGGTTTTAGTACAAGTTAAATGTAGGAGCAATGTTTCCGAAAGGGTGGGTAACATTGCTCCATTAGTAAATTTTAAAAAATGAATGAAAATCAAAGTAAACAACTACTTTTGTCATTGAAATATTAGAGCCAGAATGTTGTTTAAGCTTTGGAAATATTGACAAAAGCCATAACAAAGAAAGATTTTACGTCAGTCATACTATTCAAAATTTGGAGCAAAAAACGGGGCAAAGTAGCCTCATTTTACGGTACTTTTCTTTTTGTGTATGGGAAATCATCAAATGACCCCTCCCGCTCCGGGTGGAGCAGAAGGGAGTGACATACTCTTACTGACTAAATCCCACCCGTGTTCCTCCCTTAGCCCTTTATGTTCCGGGGCAGCGGTGACCCTTTCGGACAATCTCGCTGCCCCGGCAGGTTTCGGCCCTTACCCCTTCCCTGTTGCTGATATCTCTACGACGCACATACTTAAGAGTTAAATAAAAACAACAGTAGAAAAATTCATAATATTTATTGGGGGCTTAAAATCAATCACAGAACTCAAACGCTCCTTTGCACCGTATTATAAAAAGAAACATAATTCCGTCACAATAATGACTAAGGGTCAGCGCAGACAGAGAGGAGCGTAGCGGAGAGGATTTTATCAAGGCACTCGAAAATCAACTTTAAAATTAATGAAATAAAAGTGCATATATGCTTGAACCTGACAAAAAATGCTCGCGCGTCCTCGAGTATACGCGGGAAGGCACGCGCGGGTTTATTTCAATAATTTTAAAGTTGATTTTGAGTGCCTTAATAAAATCCTTCCGCTGCGCTTCTTTCTGACTGCGCTGACCCTAAAACAAGTAAATAATCTAAAACGTCACGTAACTGTCATGAACAGAATTTGGTGAAGTAAAAGTTACATTTAATTCTATACTTACGGCTTACGAGCAACTTTTGTCTCACCAACTAATTTGCTTCTTACATCAAGACTATGAAAGTGCGCGCATGTACAGACGCCAGAACATCAAACTACTACAATCTGTCAAATGTCTTTTTAACTTTATCGCTAAAGCGTAAGGTCCAAAGTTGATTGGAAAAATTTGATAGTTTTAGGTAGCTTGATGTGCTAGCGTCTGTACCAACGCCACAGCTAGGAGACATTTTTATCCGCGGCTTTGGAGACAGATCGGCGACGCAACTGTCGCCCGTCTATTGGTTGAATACAAGTGCGCGCACGACGACAAAAAATTGCCGGCCAGCCAGCTTCTTAGAACAAGCGCTCAGACCACAACCGTCTCTTCGAAATCCATGTTGATGAATAAGGTAATATTTTAGCGTTGACGAGATTTGGACGATGCTTACACGGGAGGGCCGTGTGAGCATCGTCCAAATATCGGCAAGGAGACAAAATCTTAAATTCCTTCATTAATTCACTGTCAGACAACACAGGCTAAACCGTGGGCTGCACAAGTTTCTTATATACTTTCAGAAAGTAAGCACTACGAAATGATTTCTGAAAATTCACCCCTTAACGGATTTGAATAGGGGATGAATGTTTGTATGGAAGTTCATGAATGGGAAATCCCATCGGGTGTAAGGCTTGTGGCTAATTCGTGTTTATTATGCAGACCAGGGATTTAATACAGCTCCTTCAAATAATCCAAGAATTGATTAACCCTTCTACTATCCCTAGATAAACTAGACATGATAAGTGACGAAGATAGCGAGCTGCGGGGTAATTTCGTAACACACACTGACAGTGCCTTTAATTTTGACAGTTTAACCACATCCATTGCGTTATTAAGATTGCCGAGCAAACGAAATTTCAAACAAATGAAGCAATGGATCAGTAGTTTCCTTCAAATCCTTGAGTTTGGGCTTGAAATTGTATAACGCAATTAGGGAGCTGGCCTTCCTACTCCTTTTTTAATTTCTTGCATTTTTTTTTCGCTCAGGTGGAACAATCAGCCATAAAACACAGCTTTATGAATGCATCACGTCTTAACTTAGACCTAATTCTGATCACCTAAAAAGTTACGTGACAACTGTATCGATACTAGAAATAAGTGGAGAATATAATGATCAAATAACAACTTAACATTACAATTATTACATAAAATATAAAATACTCTTGCAGACTGAAATTGCACATTAATACATTATTGCGTTCAAGTTCTTGTTCTGTTTTATTTCAACTCCTCCATGGTCGATATTCGTTTGGCAGTAAAAACCGCGCTGCAAAATGCGAGGTCTGTGCCCTTATAAATATACTGGACGTTCCATATTACTTAATTTACTTAAAACTGTGCTTGCCCCGTAAAAGATTAAGGAGGTTAAATAAAGACAAGGAGTGCATCAGTTATAAAATAATCAATTAATCTTAGGAAGGTTTAAAAAAAGATAAAATATACCTATTTACTTCATAAAATATCTAAGTATTTAAAGGCCCCGATTCTATTGTTCACAAACTAAACTAAATTTAAGTTCCGTGCATCATTTTCTTTCTATTTCACTAAGAAAAGGACAGAAGATAAATATTAGTTTAGTCCTGTCAAATTAGATAATCCATAGACAAGATTAGACATGATTAAAAAATTGGCTACTAAAAATACGTCAATTTATATCAGGCGCTGACTAATTTGACAGAACTAAACTAATATTTATCTTCTGTCCTTTTCATATTGAAATAGAAAGAAAAAGAAGCACTGAACTTAAATTTAGTTTAGTTTGTGAACAACAGAATTGGGGCCAATGTCTTTTGAAGTACACTACGTTTAACTAAGGGCCTTATAACTGGCGATTGGCGAGCGTATTTCTGCTTCACCGCGAATAGCTCCGTCGACGCCATTTCGTACTGGCGTCGACGTCGCTATTCGCGGCGAGCTCGCTGCGCACTCGCCTCGCTTTGGAATCACTTGCAAATCGCCAATGTGATAAGGCACTTAGACTGCCGGTCTTTGTCCTTCAATTTGACAGCTAATTTGTTAGCATATTATTACTTACATACGCGTTTGTTACAGAAATTTTTGCATTGAATTTACTAATAAAAGTTGTGTATAGTTATATTATTGATAATTCCACTTGTTTCTAGCACCAGGGCCCATGTCGTACCGTGTGTGCGCTCGAGAAATTACATATTTTTATCAATTTGTTCTTCATTATTGCAACATAAATGCGTTTAAAATACAAGAACGGTTTTACATGGAAAATATTTTAGCTGCATTTAGATATACTGTAAAATTAATCCTACATTGAGGAAGGTGTGTTATGCCAATAACTCTTAGGTGTCTTATGCCATGTTTTTCTAAAGACGTTCGAAATGTATTGTCATCTCGCTCGCACATATCGAGACTGTTGTTGGAGTTGCAACATTTTAATTACAAATCCAATTTTATATTAATGGCTCCATCGTTTTATCGACTATTCTGGCAATATCAAGATTGAAGGGAACAAAGTGTATTCGCTGAGGTTGACCGGTTATACTGCCTTTAGTACTGTTTAATTAAAACTGTATCTGTTTGAGTAGCCTTTAAGGACAACACAATATATCCGTTAGTATAAACATTTTAGTTGGGGGAAGCGCTAAGGTAGTCCGCGATATTCAAATTTTCTTACGATTTTTGCAATTTTTACGCTTTCGCCGTATCATTCTCATATTTTACTACTGTCATTTTGACAGCTCATCTGTCAGTGGTTTTGTGTCACTGCTTTTTAGTAGTGAGAATGAAGGGAAGATTTTATGGCTCTATCCAACCATTCATTCCATCTAAATGTTGGTTCAGCAAACTAAAATTTTCTAGTAAAATAGCCACCTCTGTCATAATTAGACTCCGACTTGGGTTCGTTTGCACTCCAGTTTTTTTGGCCAAAATCCGCGTGAGGGACTCTTCTTTGTGTGAATGTGGCCTGGAGGAGGGTACTCTGGAACACTTGTTTTTTTCCTGTCCTCGTTTAACCACTTCCCTTTACGACATACTCCCTTCTGATGTTCCCCGCCCAATTAACATTCCTTTCCTTTTATCTTTAGCCCATACTCCTGCAGTTAAAATCCTTTATAAATTCATTAGCATCAATAAAATCCAGCTATAGTTGATATTTCTATTTACTTATTATATATACTGAATGTTCTAACATTTATTTTGTGACGTTTTACATCTACTAATCAAAAATGTTTTGTCCTTTTTTAGCATGGGGATCCATGGATGCCACAGCTACAAACACTGATCAATAGTTGTGTAAAGTTTACGATCATTATTTTCTCATACCTTGACATTGGCAAAATCATCGAATGTTACCGATGGAGCCAGAACCTTAAAAAAATAGAATAGAATAGTAGTGAGAATAAAGAAGTCTTCATATTCGTATTCAAGGTAACAAGTACGCGTTATTTATCGTTCTTCCTATCACTCATCTCTTGGAAACAGAGATGAAAGAACTCGAGGCTTTAAAACCTTATAGTTAAGACTAGCCACGATTTTGAAGACTCGACTCCAAAAATATGACTTGAGGCTTGTTACTAATGTGAAAGAGCTCGAGTCATTAGAATATATTCGAATCAATAAAACGACTTGAGTTCTTTACTAATGGCCGACTCCTATAAATTACGGACCGTTGTTGGTTAAAATTAAGACTCTTGTATCTTTACCAATAATGATGCAAATATATCATAGCTTTCCATAGTAGACCCTCCCATATGAAAGTAGCTATCACAGGTAAAATTAGCTTAACCACTGACAGGTACGGTTATCAGATTTCGTAAATCGCATACAAATGTTTGATGTAGTACGGGCGCGTTGAAATACGATAAATAATATCACCGGACCGCCCGTCGACCGCACGACAACGTTATTCCTCTTTTATTTTCAACCTATATATTTCACATTTCGTAGACCCGTTTTAGCCTCAGAATGTTTTGCGTATTAAACTACGTTAATTTTACTATCGAATAAAAATAAAACGAAAGTTGTAGCTCTAAAAACAAAATTACAGTGATTTAAAACGTTCGTGGTAACTTTCGGGCGTGCGGACATTTTGTTGTTTACGTTTCGTTTCGCGTGCGCTTTGTAGGACTAGGACATAGGGAGGGTTAAGAATCTATGTATATGCCCAGTTTGACCATAAAAACTGCTACCATTGGTAAGCAAAACGATTCGTTTTTGTTTATTGGAACCGTGCATAAGAGGTTCAAGGCTTAGTCGCGAGTCAAAGAACTCGAGTCATTTAACAAAGCGACCTGGAAATCAACCCAACCTACAGAAAAACCTAAAACAAAGGGAGTCGAGCGGATTTCCTGAGTTGTGCCACACACCAGCAATTAACACCGCCGAAGCCTCGAACAACTGTGCGAGCGGGAAAGCAATATTTCCGTAACCCAGCGACAGAGACAAAAAAAACTATATAAAAAAATATGTGATTTCGCAAGCGCAATGGCCCCGATACTATTGTTCACAAACTAAACTAAATTTAAGTTCAGTGCATCTTTTTCTCTATTTCATTATGAAAAGGACAGAAGATAAATATTAGTTTAGTCCTGTCAAATTAGGCAGCGCCTGACGTAAATTGACGTATTTTTAGTAGCCAATTTTTTAATCTCGTCTAACTTGTCTATGGATTATCTAATTTGACAGGACTAAACTAATATTTTATCTTCTGTCCTTTTCGTAATGAAATAGAAAGAAAACGATGCACTGAACTTAAATTTAGTTTAGTTTGTGAGCAACAGAATTGGGGCCAATGTCTTTTAAACCGATGTATATTCGCAATACAATGAATCATCTAACTACAATAAATGATGTGTTGTGTTTAAAGTTCATATTTGTTCTTCAGGTCAGCTATGACGTTGTCGCTGCAGTTCTCAGCCGCCTTGCAGTGGTCGAGCAGCTTCATTAACACTGGAAACGAGAAAGTTTAACAATAAGTTATTTTGTAATTATCATGAAAACAATAGAAGGTGGCCGGCACATCGACGCGCAGGCAGTTGCCATGGATTCAATAAATGATTCTGAACTCAAGCATTGAAATGAGTGGTAGGTTATTAAATTAAAAAAATACGAACGGAACTTTGTTCAAACTACCCGAAACTGTCAAATTTTTCCAATCAAAATTGAACCTAATGCTTTAGCGATAAAATTGAAAATCTATTAAAGAAATTTGATAGATTGTAGTAGCTTTATGTGCTGGCGTCTGTACATAAGCTTTGTTCAAGAGTCAAGGTTAAGAAAATTTCCAAATTAAAGATGACGCGGACGGTCAATAGTGTGGACGACCAGGGGGCCGATTCTACTAACAAAATTGTTCAAAAATCGTAATGGAACCACAGCTGAATCACGGCTGTTAAGCGTTTTCATATTCTACTAATGAACAACGATTCAACTGCGGTTACGTTTTAGTTTAAGCCAACGATCGATCGAAATAATTTCAAAATATATTCTGCTAACAAAATCGAACATAAGCGTGACGTTTAGTCACATTCTACTGATATTTTGACAATTGTTAGAATCGAATGGTCTAAATATAATTTTGTATTCGAAAATACTTTCGGTGACATGTATGTAACATTTTTAGGTTCAACTTTTTTTTCTCTGGTATTCTATTCTATTCTATTTTTATTATATGGCAATTAAAGCCGATGTCGACTATTCTGCCAATGTCTAAAGTGAGCTGGAAAAACAAGTGTGTGAGAGAGAAAAATTAAAAAAAAAAAGAAATAAAGGATTTGAATGAATAAAAATATTTAGTTGATCCAGTTGATACAATGTAGATCTTGCTGGATTAGTGCGGAACTAAAACAAACAAAAAAATATAAATAAATAAATATTATAATTGTTAAAACGTAAAATACACGCATACCACACCCACACATACAGAATAATTTATAATTTTATGTTATTGTGGCGGATGAAGGTCATCATCGCCACAAGCAGATCTGGAGAGGAGTATGTTAATAAAGACGGGAAATTAGTCGGAAGGGGGATCTTAAATTTTGGAAGGCGCCTATATAAATCTAAAGTTGGAACGTTGTTCGAGCATTCAAAGAAGATGTGGTCCAGAGTGCCCTCTTCCAACCCACACTCACAGAGAGAGGAGTCTCGAACACGAATCTTTTGCAAAAACACAGGAGTACAACAAAAACCTAAGCGAATTCTACAAAGGGTAGAAATAATTGTTTTGGAGGCTTTTTTGAAGATATAGAACCAAGGTTTTGATTTTACTAAAGGTTGTACTGCATAGTAAAATCTGCCCTTTTTCCTTCCAGTGGTATTCCACTGTTCCTGCCATGAGGATTGTAGCTTAGTTTTTGGGAGGTTCACCAAGTCATACCCCTGGTGAGTGTTGTAGGTGAGATCAGCTGTTGCTGAAGAGCAAGCATCTTTGGCCAAAGCATCGACACACTCATTGCCCTTAATGCCACAATGACTAGGTATCCAAACTAACTGAACTTCTTTTTGACTACTAGCACAAGAAAATAAAGATTTTTTAATTTTTAGAACAAGTGAACTAAGCAATTTGCTTTTGAAAGGGTTTTGTAATAAGGCTTGCAGACAGCTAAGAGAGTCAGTGAAAATAACGGCTTTGTCAATATTGTGATGTGACTCTATGAAAAGACAGGCCTCCAATAAAGCCACACACTCGCCCGTGAACACAGAAGACTCCTCAGGGCATTTGTACTGTAAAATAATTCTGGAGCTTTGGTAATAAACTGCAGCGCCAGTGTTACTGAGATCATTAAATTTTGAAGCATCTGTAAAAAATTTTTGAAACCCGGTCCATCGTTCTCCCACCGCTGCATTGAAGGCTGAATTCGCTGAAGGGGACTTTTTGGAAATACCGATGTCAAAGAAAATTTTTGGGGTGAAACATAAGACTTCATAGGGAAAGTTAAAAAGAGGTAAACGGGGAAACTGTTCTACTGGACATCCTAAATTATGAATTTGACGAAATGCTTGAATGATTAAGGGAGTTTCTTTGTTTTTCCAGAAATTTGAGCTTCTACATAAGGCATCTAACTCATTCAATCTTGCTAAAAGGGGATGGGAAGATCTAGATATTAATCTAGCCAGAAAACGGGAGGCCAGATACTGACGTCTCAAGGCCAGGGGAGGTTCAGCACACTCAACCTGCAATGCATTAATGGGAGAAGACTTCATGCAACCAGAGATGATCCGAAGACATTTTGACTGAATCCTATCCAGCCCAGCCAAAGCACCCTTGTTGCATGGAATTAAATGGAACGTACCATAGTCTAAAACACTACGAATTAAAGCGTTATAGACCAATTTCATAGTGAATGGATGGGCACCCCACCAGACACCCGCAAGGGCTTTTAAAATCGAAACAACTTTTTCACATTTTTGAATTAATAAATTAATATGATGCTTACCATTTAATTTTGAGTCTAGAAAAACGCCTAAAAATTTTACTCTGTTAACTAACGGAATATCGTGGCCTGAAATGTTCACTGAGATGTGAGGGATCAATCGTTTACGAGAGAAAATTACTGCCGAACTTTTTGGTGCGGATAATAACATACCATGGCTTAAAAGCCACTGGTTCAGAGAGTCCAGAGAGAGGCATAGAGATGACGCAGCGTCTATGATGGAGGAATCTGTCACATACAAAACTAAGTCGTCGGCGTATTGGAGGATGTGACAGTTATTATTTAGGCAGGAGCCAATGTCCACTGTGTATAAGTTATAAAGAAGGGGACTAAGCACGGAGCCTTGCGGGAGTCCCTTCCAAGTCTGCCTCTCATCAAACTCCTCGCCCTGGACCCTCAGAACCAAAGAACGAGACAAGAGAAGAGCACAGATGCATTCGATCATCTTAACCGGGAGACTCAGCTGGTGCAGTTTCTGCCTGAGTACGGGAAGAAGAACGTTATCGTATGCCGAGGATATGTCTAGGAAGGCGGCAACAACGGATTCATTTTTGGAAAACGCTAAGCGAATATCCGCAACTAAAACGCCAACACTATCCATAGTGCCGAGCCCTTTCCTGAAACCAAATTGGTAATTCGGCAGCAAATCTCTCGATTCGACTATCCATTCAAGACGATTCTTAATAAGGTGTTCCAATAGTTTGGCCAAGACTGAGGACAGAGCAATTGGTCTAAGGCCGTTCGGATCATCTACATGTTTGCCTGGCTTCAGTATCGGAATGATAATTTGTAACTTCCACTGGTCTGGAACCCAACCATTACTGTAACAAAAATTAATGATGTCAAGGAAGTAGTGTTTAGCCTTGTCTCCAGAGTGAACTATAAAAGAATATGGCACACCGTCAATACCAGGGGCTGAGTCCCGAACATGTCTGAGTACCACATTCAATTCTTTCAAAGTAAATGGCAGATCAAAAGGATCCTCTGAAACACTTTGCAGGGACATGTTAATAGAACATTCAGAAGAGAGAGGAACATATGGTGGAGCAATTTTGTCAAAAAAAAGGTCAGCTGTTTCCCTAGTGATTGGTGAAGAGACTGATGGAGAGCACCCACGTCTAAACCTGTTGATGCTTTTCCAAACTAACGACACTGGAGTAGAGGGAGATAAGGAGGTACAGAACTTAACCCAACCCTCACGTTTTTTCTTGCGAAGGTGACGCTTGGATCTAGCGTTTATCCGCAAATACGTCAATAGGTTTTCAGTGCTCATATCTGCATTATAACACTGCTCTGCCTCATTTCTATCCCTGACTGCCGAAGTGCATTCTGGATCCCACCATGGGGGAGAAGGTATTTTGTCTCGGGCACTGTTTTTCAGCGGAAAGCAGGAATCTGCACTGGAAGTAATGGCTGTAACAAATCCCTCATAACAGCTTATGGCATGGCAGTAACCAGAAGTATCTAATAAACTTGAATTTAAATTTGGAAGAACATCAATTTTGCCCTCCAATAATGATACAAATTTTGTCCAATCTGGATTGGACAGGTTATATTTCAGGAGTGGAGGGGAAGTTTTCTCTAAATAAGTCTTATTAATCAAAGATATGATAATAGGGTAATGGTCACTACCATGCGACAAGGTCGTACATTCCCATTGGGTCGAAGTAGCCAATTCAACCGAACAAAAAGTTAAATCCACACAACTTTTTTGTTGACCAGGAGGAGATCTGCGAGTTGGGCAACCATTATTAAGAATGCAAAGATCCAGATCGTCCAAGATCTCAACCAAAGCTACACCAAAGGCATCACAGCGTTCAGACCCCCATCTGTAATGGTGGCAGTTAAAATCACCCATGACCAAAATTGGTCCATGAATATTGGAAAAAGTGTTTTTTAGAATAGCCAAAAAATCGTGATGTGGATGAGCAATGTAAATCGAAAACACTGTAATGCCTTCCACCCTTCCTGCTACAATACTTATGTCACCTGTGAGCGAAGACAAGGGGAAGGGCAAAAGAGGGACCCGATTGTTAACTAGGAGAGCCGATCCTCCATAGCCATCAGATCTGTCACATCTGAGAATGTTAAAGTGTGGCATACGAAAGCTAAGACTTGGGGTGAGCCAAGTCTCAGCTATGGAACAGGCCAATGGCTTGTACTTATTTAAAAGGAATATGAGGTCGTGCTTTTTATGCCACACGCTCCTCACATTCCACTGTAGGAATACTTGGCGAGACGCCATTTTTAATTTGAAGAAGAAGTGAAATAAGTTGATCGGCAACGTTGGACGGTGATTGGGAAATAGCAGAAGAAGAAGAAATAATAGTAGGTATGAGTTTTATAAGGAGTTCAATAATAGAACCGGTTAATACCGGGTCCCGGTTGGGAGAAACATTATTGTGATTAAGAGCGCAGCCATTAGGCTGTGAAGGTAGGGGAGAACTGACTATCTGCTGATGAGCAACTTTGTCATATGATGGGGAAAGAGGGGCATGGGTCTTGGGTTTGAGTGTCACAGTTTTGCGGTAGGACTGAGAAATAGGGGTTTTGGCGATGTTGGCATAATTGCGGGAAGCTGTTGGGATAATCTTACTAGCCTCGGCATAAGGGATGGATTTCTCAGCCATGACCGTCTTAATAGCTTTCTGTCTACCATATTCGGGGCATGACCTGCTATTGGCGAAGTGATTACCCGAACAAAGCACACAGAAGGCCTCGCCCTCAGAAATGTTGCAACCATCACCAGGGTGATCGTGGCCACATTTACTGCAGCGTGGTTTAGACCTGCATGTATTCGCCACATGCCCAAATCTGCAACACTTGCGGCATTGAATTGTCGGGTATACATACTGCTCAACAGGGAGGGATGTGTAACAACAGTAAATCCTATTTGGTAAAACTTGTCCGTCAAATGTCAGAACACATGTCTCAGTGGGTTTCCACTCATTAACCCCGTCTCGTTGAGTTTTCCTATTAATACGACGGACTTTCAGTATTTGCCCACAGCCTGAGGGCACAGTCAAATAAGTGATAGCTTCTTCTTCCGTAATATCTGAGGGAACACCGGTAACAACACCCATCCTTGTGATATTAAATGTAGGGATTGATGCGGTATAACTATATTTGGACAACAGACTGTTTACCAGGAAAGAGTTAGCGTCCTGGGGGGAAGCAAACTCCACCGAGACACGGTTTCTACCGACTCTGTTAACACCACCACGAACAATGTTTGCAATGTTGTTATTCAAAAGGAATTTACCGAAATTTACAGGATGTAGGGTGGTGCCAGCATTTGGTTGATTCTCAATACGAGAAACGTGGACAATATAAGGTACCTTGTCCATTACGGAGTACTTATTCCGACCAATTTGGCTTTTTGGTTGTTTGCTTGGGGGGTTTGTGTCAATATTTCTTCGCTAACAGGACGTTTGCGTGAATTTTGTTGGGATTGTGTTACATCCATCTCTGTAACGCTACAAACAACATCCGCGAATTGAGACAATGGATTCAGAGAGAAGGGTGAAAAAGGAGTTGAAGGATCTGGGGGGTCAGGATCAGGGGGTTTATTCTCATCCATCCTGGATAAAAAGAGATTTAAAACAAGACAGTCACAATACAAACCTAGTTACAAACACAAGAACGACACACTTAAACAAGAACAAGTCGAAAAAGTATCAACAATAACACAAAAATAGCTAAAAATTCTAATCACACGTGCTATCCAAGAACACCGTGGCGAGAATCCTAAATCTTCTCTGGTATTATTAAACATACTATTTGGCATGTTGGTACTTAACAATTTGTTTTTGACAAAAGATAGATACAATATTGATAAGTACTATCTTTCTACCTTTCACAAAAGACAGTTAGCAGTGTCTCTGTCATATTATTTTTTTTCCACTTCAGCCAAGAATTTGGCTAAACAACTTGCTTCTTTTGAGCAATGCAACAATATCTTGAACTGTTCTGCCAATAATTTGGCAATTAATGACATTGATTTTCATTTAAATTAGAAATTAAGACAATAGAGGCAACCTCTTGCAAAAATGTAAGGAAGGCAAATAATAGATCAAACAAAAGTTTAAAAGAAGTAAATATTATCAACCTGGTGCATCAAAATATTCAAGGGTTTTTGAACTAAGATTTAGAAGTGGAATTATTCCTGAATTATAACAATATAGATATTCTTTGCATAACAGAGCATTGGCTCAAAAGCCACCAATTCATGTTCAATTTTAGCAATCACCAGATTGGTAGTTCGTTCAGCAGAGTAAATGCTATACACGGTGGTTCATTAATTTTAGTAAATAACCAGCTTAAATTTAAAGACCGAAAGGATATTGTGAACCTCTCTGTTGAGCGGACAATTGAAATAGCTTGTATAGAATTGGAGCAGTTCATTATATAAGTGTGTACAGACCTCCTTCAGGATTGTATGATTGTTTTGAAAAGGTTATGGATGAAGTTTTGCATAAAATTTGTAATTCGAACAAGTCTATCATCACTTGTGGTGATTTTAATATTAATTTGTTAGATAACTCTGGGTTAAGTTCAAAAATTATAAGTTTGTTTCAGTCATACAATCTTGATAACCAATTTTTGGAGCCCACTAGAATAACTCCCACTAGTGCCACATGCTTAGATAACATCTATACAGATGTTATACCATCCCACAAAGAAATTATTAATTTAATAGACTCGGACCACTGCGGACAATTGATCACTATTCCAAATTTAAACAAAAAGGCTACTAAAAAAGATATCACTGTAAACCCAAAAACTACTAAACGCTTGGAAACATTTAAGACTAAACTTCTTAGTAATCTACCACTTTTGTCATCTAATGTTGTCCCTAATCAACAATATAATGATTTTTTTAATATGTATTGTACGCAATTTGATAACACTTTCACTCCAAAGACATTCTCGGTTAATAGTAATGCTTCTTTCAGTGACTGGGCCACCATTGGTATTCATAAAAGTAGAAAACGACTTTATGAGTTGTATGATGAACGGATTTGTATAAATACTGCTGAATTTAATTTATATGTTAAAAATTACTCAAAATTATTTAAAAAAGTTTGTTGTATGGCCAAGTCACGTTACTTGAGTTCAAAATTAAAAATAGTAGTAATGTAATTAAAATGACATGGAATGTCATTAATAGCGAAACGGGAAGGTCATGCAACCGAGGTAGTGAGTACAGCCTTGCTATTGATGACAGTATAATTAAATCAGATTCTCAAGTCGCCGCGGCCTTTGAAAATTTCTTTGCTGAGATTCCCGTATCGACGACTAAATCCCTCAACTCATCACCCTCCGCTGCAGAGTCTTTACTTAAAGAAAACGTTCCAGTTTGTGATTCTGATTTTTCTTTTCAATATGTCACTTGTAAAGATATAATTAGAACCTTTCACACGTTAAATGTTAAAAAGACCCCGGATCTATGGGGTAATTCTGTGGACGTTGCGAAAACGATTATAAACATTGTTGCACCTACTCTAGCTGTTATTTTTAATAATTGTATTGACTGTGGTGAGTTTCCTGATCTTATGAAATACAGTAAAATAATACCTTTGTTTAAATCGGGTAGTACATCAGACCCTACTAATTATAGACCAATTTCAGTGCAACCGACCTTTAGCAAAATTTTTGAAAAACTTATTTTAGATCAAATGCAAAGATTTTTTAATAAACATAAATTACTACATAACAAACAGTTCGGTTTCACAAGGGGTCGTTCGACTACTGATGCCGGTGTTGAACTTTTAGAACATGTTTATAATGCATGGGAGGATAAATGCGATGCTTTGGGCATCTTTTGCGACTTGTCCAAGGCATTCGATTGCGTTTTTCATGAAACATTAATCAGGAAACTGCACCACTACGGAGTCCGGAATGCCGCTTTAGATCTACTTACTTCATACTTAGGTAATAGGATTCAGAGAGTTGATGTTAACGGGAAAAGATCACCCGGATCAATTGTAACAATGGGGGTCCCCCAGGGGTCAATTCTTGGTCCTTTTTTGTTTCTTATTTATATTAACGACTTGCCTTACCTCATAAAGGATAATCATGATATAGTGTTATTTGCAGATGACACTTCACTTTTATTTAAACTCAAACGTCAGCAGCTGGTTACTGACAATATAAATAGCGCCCTCAATAAAGTAGTTAACTGGTTTAATGTTAATAACCTACTTCTTAACGAGAAAAAAAACTAAATGTATTAAGTTTACCATACCTCACGTTAGACAAGTAAAAACTAGTGTGCTTATAAAGGATGAAGTGTTGAATCCCGAAGGTACCACCGTATTCTTGGGCATAACTTTAGATGCCAAGCTTCAATGGGGCCCCCATATAGATAAATTATCAAAAAAGCTTAGCTCCGCAGCATACGCCGTTAGAAAAATTCGTGACTTAACTGATTTAGAGACAGCCCGTTTAGTATACTTTAGTTATTTTCATAGTGTGATGTCGTACGGTATTCTGTTGTGGGGAAATGCCGCCGATATTCAGATAATATTTGTCTTACAAAAAAGGGCAGCTCGTTCAATTTATAAATTAAGTCCCAGACACTCCCTCAGAGACAAATTTAAAGAGATTAATATAATGACTGTGCCTTCTCAGTATATTTATGAAAATCTTTTGTACGCACATAAAAATATTAATCTGTTTAAAAAATACAGTGATATCCATAATATAAATACTAGGAACAAACACAAATTCGTTGTTCCTACAACCAGGCTTAAGAAAATAAGTGGCTCGTTTAGATGCCAATGTATACGTTTTTATAATAAACTTCCTAGCCACATTCAAGATCTAAGCCTTAATAAATTCAAATCTTCTATAAAGCGGAAACTATGCCAGAAAGCCTTTTATTCTGTTAAAGACTATATTGAGGATAAACATGCTTGGGATTGAGCTGCTCCAATAAATTTACACAGTGAATCTTGTTTGGTTTTTTTTTTTTTTTGCTTATTATTTATTTTATTTTCTCTCTTTATAGACGTGAATATTTACTTTGTAAAGTATAATATTATTTTAATTGTCGTGAAAGTGAGGACTATGTGGGTCTTTTCTATCTTTTTTTTATGTTTTCCTTCTTAGTTAGTTTTATTCATGATCTGGCAGTTTGAGTAATTTACGCGGCCTACCTAAATGTCCATTCTTTGGTATTGTTTGTCGAATCGTTGAGCTCCTCAAGTTCTGAGTTGAGCTGCACATTTTTTTGACAAATGGGAGCACTGACTGAACAGGTCCGCTCAATCTGTGTGGTTCTTTCCTCAAAAGACCATTTCAGACACCAATCTACATGGTCCTCAAAATAATCTGACCAAGACTATTTCTGGATTTTTATATAAACATTGACATTGATAAATTTTACATATACAGTGACATGAATATTTACTTTGTAAAGTATTATGTTATTTTTAATGACTGTGAATGTGAAGACTATGTGGGTTAATTTTAGTTTGCCTTTGTTTTTTTCTCAGATAGTTTTAGTCATGGTCTGGCAGTTTGAGTAATTTATGCGACCTACCCAAATGTCCTTTCTTTGGTATTGTTCGTCAAATCGTTGAGCTCCCTAAGTTTGAGTTGAGCTGCATGATTACTGACAAATACGTGCACTGACTGGACGGGTCCACTCAATCTGTGTGGTTCTTTCCTCAAAAGACCATTTCAGACACCAATCTACATAGTCTCCACATGATCTCACCAAGATTATGTCTGGACTTTAAAAGAGACTGTGACCTCTGAGTTTGTTTCGGCCTTTCTTCTCAGAGTAGTCAGATAGGAAACGCCGACCTCATCTCGTTTTAAAAAAAATATGATTGACGTGTAAGTGTTTGTACAAACCTACTTACAGAAATAAAATCATTTATCATTTAACACAGTTTACCCACTGTTACGTTTCCGCTACCATTCAGTTGCGATTCAGCATAGGTTTAGTTTCCAGTTTGCATAGGAAATATTAGAATGACTTTATATGTCACTATCGAACGGCGATCGAAATCCAACTGTTATTAAAACAAAATTGAACGTGTAACGTTTCAAATTAGTAGAATCGCCCCCCAGAAGGCTTATTCTCGTAATTTAAAACGTTCAAAATCTCATCGCAGTCTCATCTCGGTGACAAACAAATGTCAAAAACTTGCCGACAAACTGTCACGCAGTTTGGCAGGTTTATGATGTGTGTAGAAGTGTCTGGTCCAAAACAAATCTTTTTTTTTCTAAATGTATGGAACTTAGAAGTATTTTTTGACAGATTGAGACTGAGATCAGACTGTGAATGTTCTTAAAATTACGAGAATTGCCCCTCAGGTGCGACTGATCGATTGAAGATTTTTATATGGAGTCTGGCATACCTATTGTCGGCTCTACAGTAGAAAAAATTTCACAGACATTTCAAAATAGCGGCCACGCATGAGACCTATTTATATCGATAGCCGACATCAATGCAAACAGAAGACATAAATTATGACGGAACCCCGTAAAGTGTCACGTTTCCGATACTTATATTAACGTTAATAACATGACTCAATCATCAACTTTGAACGTTAATATCACGGAAGCGTAACGTAAAATGGCGCGAAAGTAGGTATGCCACAGATCTTCAAAGCCCTTTGAAAAAACAAGATGGCGGCGTTAGTTCCGATATTGGCCATGGGCTAAAAGATCCCTGTGCAGATATGAATAAATCGTTGCATTTTGTACTTACTCTCCTTATCAGTATGTGAGAGGAACATGGCAAGCGCAGAGAATCTCTGCACCTTGCTGATAGCGGTGAGGTATTCAGCGATGGTACCCGTGAAAATTTTGGTGTTGTCATGCAGGATGCGGATCACGTCCGAGACCACGTGGCTTTCTAGAGCGTTCGCGAAGATGGAAGGGATCTTTTGAGGTTCTATTATCTGGAAAATAATAGGAAATATTATTAGTAAGTAACATAAAATTAACAAAGCGTTATAAAATGCTATTTGAAAGCTTGTGACCTCAGACATGTAACCAACATGCCTAGTTCTGAAAATCAGCACTGTGCTGTGGGTCCCCATAGCACAGCATCATGCTGAGTGGAAGCCTTCTTGTCAGTTATGACGTGCAGCCGTCGACTACCTCTGCTTTGTGCTCGTGTATATAGATATATTTTGTTTTTGTTATATGCTGTCATTAGAATTAATTATCTTTTTGTTTGCACGTGTTTCTGTGACAAATAAACCTATTTTTCTTTCTTTTTTTTAGTTAGTCACAAGTGCGACTGAGCATGGCAACCTGGGTTCGACCTCTTTTTCTCAGTACTAGCTTACAAGGCTAGATTGATGCTCGGTTGACGGCAATAGGGTCACCCCCTAGTGCACATGACTGGTGAAATGTAGGTGAATAATTGAAGCTCTGCCTACCAAAGCGTTTTAAGGTCAGCATGCTCTATCGCTTACCATCAGGTGAGATAGTGGTCAGGGGGCCTAGTATCTAACTCGAGCAAGGAAGATTGAAACCCGTCCGAAAGTAATTGGAAACTTAGAAGTGAACCCTACTCCCCCAATTAATTAACCCTTTTTAATCCATCCAAAGGTTGTCTTTAAAAGATCGCTCTTAGCGATAAGGCCGCCCATTGTGTCACCCTTTGTAAAATACACACATCAAAAGTGTCTAGGGATCAAGCATTTTTATGCGGATTTCTTGAGATTGAGATGTGGCTTTGTAATAAATTTATGATTTTATAAATTTATATGGATCCTTTTTGGTGCATTTCATAATTTGAATCAGGAACTGTGAATCAAATTCGAGTAAAAGATGAAAATCAGCTGTCAATATTTTCCCTATAAAACATACAACGCATTGAAGACATTATTAGTGCTACTGTTTCCCTACTACTGATTAAAACCAACGTTATTATGGAGCGGCGACGTCATTTAAGCAGGGAAGAAATGCTCAGAGCCGTGGGAATGATAGAAGCTGGTTCCCGGCAACGTACTGTGGCTTTAGCTCTGAATACAAGTCAGAGTGTTATCAGTCGACTTTGGACACGTTACCGAAGCACTGGTACCGTGGCTGAGCGCCATGGAGGACGGTATCGCTGCACCACACGGAGACAAGACCGATACATTCAAATCTTAACTCGAAGAGCTCCAACAATAACCGCCATGATGTTAGCCGTGAGGCTTCATCACTCTTCAGGGAACTTAATTAGCGACCAAACAGTCAGAAACCGCTTGCATGAAGTGAACCTTCATTCCCGAAGACCGCTACGGGTACCACCTATAGCAATGCACAATCGTAGGATTCGATATCAATGGGCTCTTGAACACAGAAATTGGGCAGAAGAACAATGGCGTTTCGTGTGCTTTTCTGATGAGTCTCGTTTTGGTATGAGACCGGATACAAGACGTATACGACACTGGAGAACCCCTGGACGCCAACAGCGATTAAAATCCTGCCAGGAAGTCCATCCTTATAGTGGTGGAACCATCATGGTATGGGCGGGTATTTGGATCGGCGGAAGAACTGAGTTGATTTGGATCAGAGGCAACCTCAACGCTCAAATTTATGCTGAGACGATTGTATCAGACGTCATCGTTCCTCTACAAGTGCAAATCGGTCCCTTATTTCAGTTAATGCATGATAATGCACGACCGCACACCGCAAGAGTTGTAAGACAGACTCTCGCCGCAGCTAACATCAATGTCCTGCCCTGGCCTGCTCAGTCGCCAGACTTGAACCCGATTGAGCATGCATGGGATATGCTACAGAGAAGAGCTCTGCCGAATATGGAGGGTATCCAGTCGCAAGAAGACCTTTTTTTGTTGTTGCAACGAACATGGGCGGCCATTCCACAGCGTGATTTGGATGAACTCATTTTGAGTATGCCAAACCGATGTTCTTGTGTTGTTAGTGTTCGCGGTAGAAACACGGATTATTAATTGTTTAAGTTACCCAATAAAATTTTAGAGAAAACTGTTATTTCAGTCTTTTTTTCGAACTTTTGTGTTAGTGGTTCAAATGTCAAAAATCCCTTTATTAGGAAAATGGCAAATTTCTTTATTAATGCAAAGGTGACTTGGTTTATCGTTACTGTGACAAACGAAAACACTTTATTTGATGAATCCTTAAAGAAAATTTTAATTAATATCAATCAGGAGAAAAGTTATTGCAAAAATATATGTTGATCCCTAGACACTTTTGATGTGTGTATATATATTTGTGTCTGTAATTTATATGGTGTACATAATAATAGTAGAATGTACGTGCATAAAATAAGCCGTTTTACCCCTAGACGTTTATATCCACCCGAGCCCCAGGCGAGAGTGGATAGTTAAGTCGATGGATAAAATAGCTCGTTTATGCACGAGTTACACCTATATAGGGTGACTGGTAATTAGTGACCAATACATAAACACGTGATTGTACTCATGATAACAAACAACTTTTACTATGGGACCAAATCTGAATTCGTGAAAAAAAAATCTGCTGTTCAGTACCTACATTTTGAACAGTTAGGCGAACATAAATGACTGAACAGCAGATATTTTTTCAAAATTTCAGGTTTGGTCCCATAGTAAAACTTGTAAAACATAGTAAAACTTCATGAGTACAAGCACTTGTTTAAGTATCGGTCACTAATTATCAGTCACCGTATATATCACCTATGATCTTATTTTGTTACAATGGGTAAACGGTTACCATATAGTCCATATACCCTTTTACAAATACCCATGCAAAACAACAAACTGTCAAATTGTGGTGTCATCCATTCTTAGTTCGGACCCCAAACTAATCTTCGGTTATAATTACGGTGCTTAGGGAATATGCCCTTAGACGCGAGCCTTTCAAAAATAATATTTTAAAAAAGAAGCTTAACACATTGACTGCCAGACAACAAACAATAGAAGATCTATTGGTTGTGGATACCGTGTGACCTGGTAATTTGATCAAATAAAAACAGTTTTGACTTACCCTCCAATATTCGCATTTAGCATCCCACTGTCCCTTCAAATACTTCCACTCCGCCATAAACTGAACACTATTGACCGGTGGCACAAAACTCTTCACTTCCTTCTCTGTAATAATAGCATCGGTGATCAACTTCACCGATTCTGGACTAGCTAGCACTTTATCTCCCTCTCCCTTTAATTCCTCTATTTCTGAAGTAATCGCATCAATTTTATTAGAATCATTGTTGTTGCTATCGCCTTGAGACAGGTCGTCTTCAATTTCAACGATTTTGAGACGAGTCGGGGGCTTTTCTGGTGTCTTTTCGCCGAGTAAAACTTCTTGGATTGGTATGGATTTTAGTGGTCTCTGTAAATAAATAGAGGTTGTTATTGCATAAAAAAAAATATTTATATCAAGTAGCTCATTTATTTCGTACCTATATTGAGACAAAGCTAAGCTAAGCTTGCCGCGGTTGGTCTGTGGATAGGTGACCATCTTTACATACATATTTTCATACATTTTAAGGACGTGATCATAGACGTCCACGATAATATCGTCACATTAGATTTAGACTGGTCATCTCTTAGCTGCCAGGGCTTCTTTTTAATCTTATACCTATTTTGAATTGTTTCTTCATAACATTGTTCTCACATATAGAAGCACCAAGAATAATGTACTCAGAATTTTGTAATATCTTGATTTAAGAGTGCCCATGGAGTTTCTTGCCCGTTCTTCTCCAAGAGATCTACTTTTTGGAATGGGTAACTAGCTTCAACTTTCTGACTAACTCACCGACTAGTTAATTTTGGTAATTCAAAAGTGCTTGTAAATGGTTTAATTGAAATAAATGCTTTGAGTTTCAAGTTATATTATAAAAGAGCACATTCAGTGACTGACTTTCCAGGATGCACTTGACGTACATACATTTTCGTATCGCCACTCGTGAAGACTATTCTTAATGTAACACAGAACTGTTACACTCATAAAGCAACAGACAAACCAAGACCAAATTTCTCTTCTTACCTTGGACCTCAAATGAGGTGGTTTCTTCACAGGTTTGATGACCATAATATTCTCTCCTACACCGTTCCTCCAGTTGTCTGAGGCAACTTTATCAGCTGCAGGCTCTGATGGTAGCTCCACTATCTTTGGATGTACTTTGGATTTCACTAATGGTTGGCTTTCAACAGTTGGTGTTGTAGATGGTGAGGATTTTGATTTGGCCTGAAAAGGGTATGAAGAAAATTGTAATTTAAACTAAGTAATATTATAACAATGTAAAATGTTTTAAATGTTCGTCAAAAGTATTCACACAATGGCCTCGATTCTGTTGTTCACAAACTAAACTAAATTTAAGTTCAGTGCATCTTTTTCTCTCTATTTCATTATAAAAAGGACAGAAGATAAATGTTACTTTAGTCCTGTCAAATTAGTCAGCGCCTGACGTAAATTGACATATTTTTAGTAGCCAATTTTTTAATCACGTCTAAACTTGACAGGACTAAACTAATATTTATCCGTGTTACCGGTGTTCAGCAAGGTGTTTGAAAAGATAATGCTTAATCAAATGCTCAATCATTTTAACACGAATAAAATCCTTCACGATCAACAGTATGGTTTCACCAAAGGACGTTGTACGACCGACGCCGGTGTAACCTTATTAAAACACATTTTTAACACATGGGAAGAGTCGCAAGACGCCATAGGAATTTTTTGTGACCTCTCCAAGGCATTTGATTGCGTCGATCACGAAACCTTGCTTTTGAAACTTGAACATTACGGAGTTGGAAAACTTGCGCTTAGTTTAGTTAGTTCTTATTTAAATGATAGACAACAGCAAGTTCAAATAAATGGTGTCAATTCACTTGGTTTAACAGTAAAAATGGGTGTGCCACAAGGCTCGATATTGGGTCCTTTCCTCTTTTTAGTGTATATTAATGATCTACTCCATTTATTAAAAAATCAACCACAAATGGTGTTATTTGCTGATGACACTTCCTTAATTTTTAAGGTAAATAGACGTGCTACAAATTTTGACGACGTAAATAACGCCCTACTGCAGGTCCAAAATTGGTTCACTGCTAATAATTTAGTATTAAATGGGAAAAAAACTAAGTGCATAAGAATTTCTTTACCAAATGTCAAGAGTAGTGATTGTGAGATAATATTGAATCAGGAGAAACTTGAATTCGTCGAAAAAACAGTTTTCCTAGGGATCACGCTCGACTCAAGGCTACAATGGGGTCCTCATTTAACATCTCTTGCAGGACGGCTCAGTTTGGCAGTTTATGCTGTCAGAAAAATCCGTCAATTTACTGATGTAGGTACCGCGAGACTAGTCTATTTTAGTTACTTTCATAGTATCATGTCTTACGGTATTTTACTTTGGGGACGGGCTGCAGACATCGATTCTATTTTTATTCTGCAGAAAAGAGCCATCAGAGCCATATATAATCTCCGCAAGCGCGATTCTCTAAGGGAACTGTTTAAGGATATTAACATCATGACGGTGCCTTGTCAATATATCTACGAAAACATCATGTATGTAAGGAAAAATTTACATCTTTTTAGCAAAAGAGGTGAAAGACATAATTATAGTACTAGAAATAGGGACCTTTTAGTTCAACCAGGTTTCAGACTAGCAAAAGTGGACTCATCTTTTATGGGGTACTGTTTAAAATGTTATAATAAAATACCTCCCCACATTCTTCAACTGAATGAGACAAAATTCAAGTCATGTATAAAACGCACACTATGTAGGCAGGCATATTATAAGTTAGGAGATTACATCGCTGATAAAAATGCCTGGCTCAATGCTGGTCCTGCTCCACAACCACAACTAATTGATTAACACTTGAAAATACTGTTGGAGCTGCTGAAGATTGTAAGACTATCTTTGCATTGTATAAACTCAATTTCCTTTGTATTGTATAACTGCATAGCACAGATGTGAGTTCTATGTACTATTGAGCTACCATTTACCGGGTAATATGTTTTTCATTGACTAGAATGTGCCCTGGCGGCTGATAGTATGTCATGCTCGCTCAAGTGTCTCGCTGACGGTGGCGTGTGTGTTGGATCATTCGGTTCCCTACAAAATGGTTGAGCTGGATGGTGCTGATCCATGCGTCATGTTCGTGAACGGGCGCCGTCAGTTGGGGGCTGGTCATCTTTTAGCTGCCACGGCTTATTTTTAATTATTTTATTTTTGGATTGTTATTTTGTTACTATTTGCTGTACTCTGGACACTTTTAACGCGTACTTGATTTTTATTTATTTTTTACATCGTTCTTACATATTTATAAATTCAACATATGATGTAACTAATAATTTTGTAAAAATATTATTTAAAAAGAGTGTCCATGGAGTTTCTTGCCCGTTCTTCTCCATAGGTACCTACTACGCTTTGGAATGGGCAACTAGCTTCATTTTTTCCTGACTGACCGACTTCTTGACAATTCAAAAGTGCATGTAAATGGTTTAATTGAAATAAATGCTTTGAGTTGAGTTTGAGTTTGAGTTTATCTTCTGTAATTTTCATAATGAAATGGAAAGAAAAATATGCACTGAACTTAAATTTTATTTAGTTTCTGAACAACAGAATCGGGGCCAATGTCTGCCTGAAGATGGACGGCGCCACAGAGGCCGCCCAGAAAGAGATGGCGAGATGGCCTGGACGCGTACCGGGAGGGCTTTTTTTTTTCAAATCTCCTCCTTATAAATAGTAATCTATAGAAGTAAGTACACTCATCTGATTACACAAAAATAGCAGTAGGTACTGCCGAATATATGTTTTATTAACATAAAAATAAACACGCGGACAAAGTCGTGGGCTGAAGCTAGTATGTAATATGTCTGAATTTTTTTGGACACTTGAAATTATTTGTAATTAGGTACCAAAAAACATTTATTAAGACACAACAAAACATACGCTTGGGATTTCATTAGAATTTTAAATGTCTTGATTAAAAATAATATTTGAACTGAATAAAATAAAATAATTTCGGTAAAATCGATGAAGCAAGTAATAATTATAAAGTAGTACGTACTTTTGATTTTAAAAAAATCTGTAGGTAGGTTACATGTTACCTAAATAATATTTTAAGCATAGTATTATGATCTTTGATATTCCACTTACCCCTTTAGTCCCCATCCTAGCTTTAATAGCATCTAACTGTTTCCTGGCCGCAGTGTTAAGCGGTTCCAGCTTGAGCACTTCATTGAGATCGTGGGAGGCAGACCGGAGTGACCCGAGTCGTTCCCTAGCAGTAGCCCTGCGTTGTAATGCTTTGACGTAAGTTGGGTCGAGGCGAAGGGCTTCTGTGCAGTCGGATTCTGCTTGGTGGAGGCTGAAGGAAAAAAAAGAAGTTACAGGATGCTTTCAATGTATAGTCAGCAAAGGAGATAAGTATGCAGGGTCGTCGAATATAGTTGAAGTTTACTAAGAAACCGAGTGATGTTTTCGAATGAAATTTAATTTGATAAATTAACTGTTTGTTTTCTATTAATTAAATTAAATTTTATCGAAAACATCAATCTGTTTCTTAATAAACGTCAACTACATTCGACGACCCTGCACACTTATCTCCTTTGCTGACTGTACATATTTAAAAGTGACAAAGCCTTGCTTCTAGAGGACGTACTTGGCCTGAATTCCTGTTACGCTGATGTCGGTCGCGTTCGTCGGTCGCGCATGTGAGTATACATTATCTATACTTATAATAATAATAATATTATGAGAGGAAAGATTTGTATGTATGTTTGTAACGAATTGGCTCAAAAAGTACTGGACCGATTTTAAAAATTCTTGCACCATTTGCTTCACATTATCACTGATTAATATAGGCTTTTTTAATTGCAAGAAAAAAATTAAATGTTTAAAAAATAAATGTCCACCCGTGCGAAGCCGGGACAGGCCGCTAGTGTTCTACAGGGTGGAATCGAAGTCATGGGCATTATTTTAACCTAAGGCACTACTCACGATACTGATTGCATTAGGGCTATTAATACGCAAATCAAAAATATTATTAATGCAAGTAAGGAAAACCTTAAAAATGTAGTAAGTCAAATTGCACAAGGCTTATTATTGCAAATAAACACTTAAAGTAATTAAAACAAAATACTTTGTTAACGCCAATAATTGTTGAAATATCAAAATCTTAAAGCGCAGTTACAGCGCAAAGCGAAATGTAAACAAACATCACCTGCGCGCGCGCGGTTTTTTCCTTACAAGTAATAATAACAATGGGCTACAAGACATTCCGTCCGGCGGGATTCCCTGAACTCTCTCCGTCCCACTCCCTCACTCGCAAAAATACGAATATCACCCCCGCGCGGGGTATGCTTCCCGCCGCAACACGAAGTCACGAACCCGGAACCAGTGTCATAACGACTGCGCATGTGCATTGACGCGTAATTGATTTATTGATCCCGTGACGTAATCGCCGTACTCGCCGCTCGCGTCATACGGTGCTTGGATTGCAGTGTATTAAGTGTTAGTTTATTAGTTGTGTGTTGTGTGTGTGTTTGTGTACACGATGCCTCGACCGCGTAATGTGCAGGCTAGGTACACCAACCAACAATACCCACAAATGGTTGTAATTTACGATCGCACAAGAAATTTAGTATGAACTCGTGAAATGTTCCATCGGCGCTACCCGAACGACCCTATTCCTTCACGGGGTCTCATTCCACCAGAACCACTCAGAACCTGTTGGATTTTTCGTCTTTTCACGTGCCAGCACATGCACAAGCTCGTGGAAGAGCACCCGTTTACCCTCTGTCACTTTACCGACAAATAAGGTTTTTTCAAAACAATCCACAAGCTAGGTACGTAAATGTTTTTTTTTAATGTATGTTAGTTGACGTAGTTTTGACCGTCCTAAGCCGGCAAAGTACGAAGGGAAAATTGGAATTTATTATGAATCAATTCATTGGCAACTTACGAATGTCACGTGAGTCGGGCGGGGTCAAAGAATTCACGCCCAATGACGCGCGTACGGCGTAGTGTACCTACGCATTTGCTATCGAGAAGCGCAACTAATTTGATACTTTGTATGACTTACTACATTTTAAGGTTTTCCATACTTGCATTAATAATATTTTTGATTTGCGTAATAGTAGCCCTAATGCAATTAGTATCATAAGTAGTACCTTAGGTTAAAATAATGCCCATGATATCAAATGCACCCTGTATACTGGTTGAAATTTTAATCATCGTTTTCCTCTTAAGAGGTCATTGTACTCATCATTATGAACAACTTATACTATGGGACCAAACATGAAATCGCGAAAAAAAAATCTACTGTTCCCTGCATTTTGACGAGTTATGCGAACATAAATGTAGGGAACAGCAGATTTTTTTATATATAATATATAGATATTAACATAGCAAGTAGTTTTGTACGAATTTGTGTGGGATAAGTACGCACGGCTACACATCAAGCTATACATAACCAGTATAAGCTGACTTCTGATTGTACGAAAAACCTATACAATGCGAGGTCAGCTGAAACTGGAAATGTATAGCTTAATGTGTAGCCGTGTGTACAACTTCAAAGTGAAAAAATAAAATAAACATCCGAATTGAGAAATTCCTCCTTTTTTGATGGCGGTTAAAAAATAAAAACTTTTTTAGAAGAAAAAAGACAGCCAACTTCCAAAAAAGACACTACAAAGTGAAAAATAATTTTGTAAGTTGGTGGCAAACAACGAAAATACGAGTGAACACAACATCGACATTCTCCAGGAGCCAAATTTTTATCAAAAAATTGCGAAAAAAGTACCCAATCTGGTAACCCTGGAAAAAACCCAGGTATTTCCAGGAACACGTGAGTGGATACGGACCCAACGACAACGAATTCTGAAATTAAAGTTATTTTTCACTTTGTAGTGTCTTTTTTGGATGACTTTTTTGGTACTGTCATTCGTGGACCTTTGACAGTCGTTATGGGTAGTCAGAAGCCCGAAAGTCTGACAACCAGTCTAACCAAGGGGTACCGTATTACCCAGCTACTGGGTTGTGGAGGTCAGATAGGCAGTCCCTCCATGTAAAATACTGGTATTCAGCTGCATCCGGTTAGACTGGAAGCCGACCCCAACATAGTTGGGACTTGGGAAAAGGCTAGGCAGATGGTGATGAATGTCTTTTTTGGAAGTCAGTTGTTTTTTTTTTTTGTTTATGCTTTCTTATCCCTTATTATTACTTAACTGCAAACTGTTAAGAGCAGTTATGAGTTGTAGTTTGTAGGTTCGAACCCAGCCAGGGGCTTTGCTTTGTGTAAATAATTTATCACCATTGCTATCAAAATAATGAAGGAAAATATCATGAGGAAACCTTAGGCCATGTCCTAGAATGAACATTTCGAAGACAATACATGTGATATCTACCAAACCGCACTGGGCCCGCGTGGTAGATTACAGCACACTCCTCTCTAAGAGAGGAGGCCTGTGTACCGGCAGAGGGAAAATTATAAGCTGATTATATATACTTACTGTTTATCAAGTGAGGTGATTAAAGTGGTTCACTTTTGACCTCATATTTATTTAAAAGATAGCAGAGCATAGCCGAAGATAATTAAGAGTTGTAAGACAATAATTATACATACACACTACACCACACACCCCACATCACACACGCTACACCCTATACCACACACCCCACACTACATTGGCATATTGGAGGTAGAAAAACCTATCTCTGGTTTTAACATCCCAATAATCTGTCAGTAGCAATATGTATGATTATAAATTATACTGACCGTTATTTATACTGGCTACCAACAGTAGCTATCTGTCAATAGATTATTGGTTTTGCAGTAAGTGTATGTAAGTATATTTTCCTTTAGGAAAGATGTATCAAGCAGTTTCTTTTACTAACCTGTCTTTCTTCAGATAGCACAAGCCTCTATTAGCGAAGTAGATAGCATCATCCTTCACCAAGTCTATAGCTCGGTTGTAACATGATATTGCCTCGTTCCATTTCTCCTGTTTCACAAATGTGTTGCCCTGGAAACCGTGATAATGTATAATCAATATTCATATTGTTGTCATGTTGCAATGGCAAAATACAGCGCAAAGTACAGATGCCAGCACATCAAGCTACTACAATCTGTCTAATTTATTTAATAGATTTTTAAATTTATCGCTAAAGGATAAAGTTCAAAGTTGATTGGCAAAAATTTTACAGTTTTTGATGTGCTGGCGTCTGCACTTAACCCAGGTACACTCCGTAAAGGTGTTGCTGGCCTTCCTCGAGGAGCTTCGGTGGATCGAATAATCGATTTTCCCACCAGTACGAAAAATACGCGCATTAACGTGAAGTTGCGCACACCTGTCCGTATTACCTATGTAATGCCATACCATAAACTGCATTTTGTACCCATTACAAGATGCAGTTTAATACAAGTATCAAAAAGTTTTATCAAAAGCAAAAACAGAAGATCCCATTACTTCCATAAGCATAAAAGCAGTATTCTGTAAACAAAAAGAAAAAATCTAAGGTAATATTAAAAAAAGAGAAAAGGTTTTATTTTTTGTATATTTGTGACGATTTCACACTAAAACGCATAAATTGATTTGGATGAAATTTGGAACATCGATCGTAGGATATGTTTTATCCTGATATTCTCACAGCATCGAGACAAATGTGGGCGAAACAATGGGGAGCAGAGAGTGTAACAATAAAGAGGTGAAATCCTCCAGTTTTGCAGGTTTTTTTTCATTACACAGGTCATTTCTCTAACATGGTCACACTCACAGACAAAGATCTCACCTGGACAAATGCTCATACCTCTATGATTATAATAATTATAAAGTAAGCAATAAAAAATCCTGTTTTACCAACTATTGGTACTCAACAAATAAACAAATAATAATAGAAACAATTAACTAATCCTATCCTCTCTTTCTCATAATGTGGCCTTCTTCATAAAGAACAATGGCGGCTAATTATTTGAACAAAAAAAGTTTGTTACATAAATAAAAAATATTGTAAAATGTTCGTTACTAATTCCTAAGCATATTATAGAAAAAAAATTGTTTTTTAAACTCCGTGGTTAATAAATATTGAGAGTTTCATTCTTTGGTTTTTAGCAATACTCAAAACAACTATTACGGGTAATCACAACAATGTTGCCAACTGAATGCTTTTCGCCCCTGATCTCGCACTTTTTTTTGCTGTACAGTGCATTTATATGTCTGAGAAATACCTACTAGGTGGTGGCGGTGTATTAAATAAATGAGTTGATTTATACAACATACCTATTTATTTTGTATATACCTATATACTTTGTCGTTTGAAATATGTAAAATTTTTTTTTTGTTTTATTTGTCCGAAAAAAATGATAAAAATGGCGGTTCAGACTTTGCGTTGTTAGCAACACTAAGTACACTGACAAAACAGTGACAGTGACAGGCTGAGAGGTGCTCTCGAGTTGCTGTTGTTGTTGTTGTGATTGAGTTTCGTGTGTTTTAGATTGGATTATATTTATTCGAATTTTATTTGACCCGGATTGTTTTATGGAGTCTCGATCGATTCAGAATAGACAAAGTAAGTTCACCTGGCAAACTTACTTCTATGTAATAATTGAAAATAATATTCCTAGTCGTACTGGTATGCTGGCTGTAATGTGTCTGGTGGGTCGGCGAACAGTCGGGACGGTGTTAAAACTCACATGACAGTCACAAAAACTGGGGTATTCCTCATAGCGCAACCAACTAAGCGCAACTAAACTTATTACGTACCTAATTATTACATAAAAATTGTTCCAAATTCAAAATTCCCGCCAAAAAGACGAAAGTCTCAATATTTATTAACAGCGGAGTTTTTTGTTGAAAATCTTTTCTAATATGAGTCTAGGAACTTATTATGAACATTTTACGGTAGTTATCATTAATGTATCAAGCTTTTTTACTTCAAATAAAATGATGTATGGGCACCTGCCATTGTTCTTTCTTTCTTTATAGTATTTATCTTTTGTGAGTAAGTAAATGAAATAATAATAGAAACAAGTAATCTTACCCTCTCCTTCTCGTACTGGGCTTCTTCCTTTAGTTTATCCAGCTTGGATTGCTGACTCTTCTTGCTGTCCAATGAAGTAGGTCCTACATCTGCCATGTCTACGTCTTCACAGGCCTTGTCCTAGAGTTTACAATGAGAAACATGTCAGTATGATTTTAAATAATAAGAATTTCAATGCGTAGAATACTACATTGTCACATTATAATAATAGCAAGGAATCATTTTGGCAAACGGGGTTTGCAACTGTGTGATTATTTTGAAGAAATGTGATTTTACTTTATGACTAATAAAATAAAGTATTGTATGGAATGTCAGTACCCATATATTGGTGAGTAATAAAGTAACACCTACAACTTATTCTAACTGGTATAGCAACTGAATACTTTTCTAAACTTAGTCAAAGCAATACTTTTCTCGTCTTAATATTGATTTTGAATTCTCCTACAATAAAAGTGTTTTACATGATATCTTCATAAATATCACTATGTTAAATGTGAAGTAAATTACTAAGATGTATTCCCAATCCGTGCCATATTTGACATATTTAACAATAAAAGTCCCATTACCAATTTGATTCCTTGGGGGCGGCGCTGTATTAAAACGTATTAACGAAGTCATGAATATGGGGGTAAGATAAAAACACTAACTAAATGGTACTCACAACATCATACTTGTCCCATCCTGAATAATCAGATCCGCGGATCTTTTGCTCTGGTTTCTTTTTCGGTACCACTGGCTTCTCCTTCTTTATCTTGCTGCGAACTGGGGGCAAGTCCTAACCTCGAAAATAAATAAAAACAAATATGAAACAGCTCACACATGATTGTGGCTTTCTTATTTACAAGCAATCGTGATATTTGTGCAAACCTACACTGCGCAGATGACTATTACTGTACAAGAATCAATCTTTTTTACTTTCTTTGTGAACGGAAAAAATACATAACCTAACAAATTATTTGACATCTTTCACACAAGATTTTTCAACTTTAAACACTACAATACGCACACAAATTGCAGTTATTAATCAAACATACAGTCTAAGTACAACATAAAAACGGTAATAGGTCTAAACCTGTTCGAATTCACCGTTCAAAGCTGCCTCTTTTCGTTTCATCTCGGATTCCCAATTCTGCAAGTCTGTCATGTAAGTTTGTAACGCTTTAGCATTGTCTCGAGCTTGTCTCTGTATTTCAAAAGCTTTTTCCATGATTATAATCGGGTTTAGTACACTTAAATCGTTAACGTTACCTGTTAGATCAATAATTTATTTACGGTTGCACAGTTGCACTCAACGTAAACTTGTCAAACAAATTTTGATTGTCATGGCAATTCGGATTTCAGAATGGCGGGTCGCGAGTTGCGTTCGGAAATGTTTTAATCAATAAGTTTTGCCAAGCTAAAATATATTTTTTCTGTTTTGCTGACATGTATAAATAAAAGTATAGTTCATCGACTTGTACTTACTTGATGTTTTTTTTATGTAAGAAAACCATAGAACAGATAAAAGAAAACTGTCTTTATTTACAAAATTAATTCATAGCATGATAAAACTCAAGCTTTTGTGTCGAATAACAAAACATTTTCTTGTCTCGTTGTTCCTAATATCTATACATATAATAAAATCGTAGGAAAGTCAAAACTGTACATTGAATATTTTTTAAAAATAATAATACTTGGGGCGTGATCTACAATCGATACCGAAGCCAAAAATATAGTTTTTGGAATTTTTGTCTGTTTGTCTGTTCGTCTGTCCGGGATAAACTCAAAAAGTACTGCATGGATTTACTTCAAATTTTGCATGAATATTACTAAGAGGTCGGGTCAACATATAGGCTACATATTATCACGCTATCACCTACGGGGGAGGAGCTGTGAATCTTTATTTTTCTTACGCATTCTGTGACAGCGTGTAATCTAACGACGCATATCTAAATGTTGTTTTTGAGTAAGCCATGCTATTATCTGACGTTACACTATAAAAACTACGCCATTTAAGTAACTTGGGCAGAGAAATATAGTTTAATGAATGTTAGTAGTATAAAGACAATTTTAAAACAGCGCCATCTATGAGATTTCATAAAAATCAAATCAAGTTACCTACATGTTAACATTTTTTTGGAAATTAATAATTTAAATTTGATCATGTTGGCGAGGTAAGTAGTTAGTTATTCTTAAAATTCATAGATGGTGATGTGCATTTTCTTCATAAAAGTTGTATCGTATAGTTCGTTTTGACAAATTCAAGTTCCAACAAAACCCTCAAAATCTTGAGCAGAGTTGAGGAAGACAATTTAAAAAAAATGCGGTGTTAAGTATTACAAAAAAGTTTGTTCATTGATGATGATCATTTAATTTCATGACACCCTCGCGGAGGCGAGCGTCAGTGACAGTCCCAGCCGCATGCGTCATTTTGGTGGTTTTGTGGAGTCGCGAACCCGGTAGCTTTGTGAGAGAAGTATCGCCATCATCTGTCTGAAGATTTTCGACGAGCTTTGAGGCGCGCTACTGGAGACGAAGTCGAAGTAACTGATGAACGCGTGCTGAACACCTGTCTCAGTTCACTTCAATATGTGGTACTTTCTATCGGCGGCAATCCACTGATCGAATATGGGTTACCAGCTCCTCAATCATCACCGTATCAAGACCGTGAAAATCGGGAGCATAACGCTGAGACAAATTACGATCCAGGCGAAATGACCACCATACGAAATGACCATGTCGCTTTGTTCTCTTCAGAGCAAAAGCAAATTTATGACACCGTCCTTGAAAGCGTTGGGCAAAACCAGGGTAAAATGTTTTTCGTCATCGGGAATCGCTACCACACTGCTTCCGAGTGGCAAGACAGCACATGCCATGTTTAAAATTCCCATCGATTTAGAGAGCACCGAAACGCCTGTTTGTGGTGTGTTACGTAACAGCGATAAGGGACACGTGCTCAAGGATTGCTCTCTGATCATATGGGATGAGTGTACGATGGCCAATAGAAAGGCAGTTGAGGCCGTGGACAGAATCCTGCAGGACATCCGCCATTAATATGAGAGCTCGGCTCGGCGGCAATACAAGTGCTCCAGAATTCTCCGATGTCCTTCTAAGTCTCGGCGAAGGCACTCTACTAGAAGAGACAGGTGGTGCTTCCAGAGTCTCTCGGTAGAGTGGTGAACTTAGAAGAACTAATTCGCTGTGTATACGGGGACATCAGTCGTATACCGCACCAGCAGAATTCTTGGGTGTGTGAGCGGGCCATTTTGATGCCCAAAAATGATCAGGCTGCAGCAATTGACGAATGCATTCTCTCGGAAATTGAGGGGAATAAAGTGGTCTACACCTCGATAAACACTGTTGTCGAGCAAGATGACGCCACACATTATCCCGTGGAATTTCTGAGCTCCCTGTCAGCAAGTGGTCTCCAGCGCATACCATCAAGCTGAAGGTCGGTGTTCCGATTATGCTTCTTCGGAACCTATCTCCTCCGAAGTTGTGTTAACCGCCTTAAAGTCATCTCGCTCCACAGACACACCATGGAGGCGGAAATTCTTACGGGTTGTGGCGTCGGCGAGGCAGTATTTATACCACGCATTCCCTAATACCTCATAACTTCCTGTTCCAGTTCAAGCGCGTACAGTTCCCCGTGAGTGTTTGCTTCGCGATGACCATCAATAAGTCGCAGGGCAGCGGGTGTCGACCTCAGGACGAGTTGCTTCTCACACGCGCAACTGTACGTCGCTTGCTCCCGCGTCACCAGTCCTGACTCTCTTTACATTTTGGCTCCTGGCAGCATAAATATCGACGTAGTTTATAGGGAAGTGTTGTAAGGTATGATACCTTTGTACGTATTTTTACTCTTTTGTGTCCTGGAATGTATTCCTGCATTATTTTCTCTATTTCCTTCAGTCACATCTTATGACTGAACTCAGCAGGATTCCCATATAACTCTCTTCACTTGCTTCGCTTGCAAAAAAAAACTTATATTTTAATGCTATTTTAAAAGTTGTGTACTTATAATGCTATAGCGACACTGGCATCTTAGGTATTTTTGGTGCTGTAGAGCCTTCACGCAGACGACGTCGCGGGTAGCAGCTAGTTATCTATAACTCTCCTCATAATAGTCTGCTAATGTAAATGAATTAATAATGATGTCAGCTTATTTTAAACTAGCATCATTATCTTGTCACGGGGTGCCTACTGTTAAAGAACCTAATAGCTTGGAACGCGGCGATATGGTAAGCGACCAGACGGAATGACCATAAATTGCCTTGGAAGATGGGTAGGCCTTTGGTGTTGGATGCAACGTGTGTCGACACCCTTGCGCTATTCCATCTTCCAAGCTCGGTGAGCTGTGCTGGGGCAGCTGCTGCAGGTGGGGAAAACCTCAAACGGCGCAAATCTCTTTGGAACTTTTAAGTTTGAGCCATTTGAAACACTAGGGCCATGGGGCCCGAGTGCCCACATAATATTTCGAGACATCGCCAAGCGGTTGGTCGACTCTTCACGTGACCAGAGGGGGTGGCCTATTTATACCGACTTAAAAAAAAAAGGAGGTTATTTGGCCAAAGAATCAGCATTGCCATACAACATGGCAATGCTGCCAGCCTTTTGGGCACGTTTCCTGTTGAGAGCGATGCGGATGAATTTTTTGATGCCTTTTGATTATTTCCCCTCATTTTTATATACCTACCTACTTGTACATAAAGGGTGTTCGGCAGAACGTTGAACACACGCAAATGGCAGATAGGTGGCGTCGTCTGCTACCTAACCAGCCCAAAAAAAAATTACCCAGGCCCCACAGTTTTTTTATTTTTTTTTAATACCGAAATTCGTGACTTTAAAACTTTGAAGGAACTTTATGTAGGATAGACGAAACTAGCAACTCTTGTTTTTTGTTTTTGTCTCGACTATTGGTAGATCTAAATTCATCTAAAATTATTGTTTGGTGCAAATAGTATCTAACTAGACAAAACAAAAAGTTATAAGCCATCAAAGATTACAAAAGGGATGAAACGTGATTTTGAGCTTTTGTTTTGCATTGCATTTAAAAAAAAAACTGTGGATTTTAGTAATAAATAATTAAAAACCTTTTCAAAAATAAAAAAAATATGGGGCCTGGGTAGTACTGTTAGTTTCTACAATCTGTCTTTCTAGATTTTCAACTTTATCTACCTACTTACCCATCAATCACTCATCAGAATACTTACCTAATCATAACGTCTAAATTCAAATAATTTCCTAACATTCCATGCATGCAGATAATCTGACAGCCTTCTGAAGAAGCAACATAATAATATTAACTAAATATTTTTAACATAGCATTAATTATTAGAAGTAGTTTTATAATTACATCTTAGTCTGTAACAAAATTAGAGGCGAAAAAAGGATGGACTTGTAATAATATCACACCGATCTACCATTTGTAATCCCCGGCGTCAATCAAAGTCGGGTTGACGTGCCCCACGCCCCACACTGCCCGCGCGCGAAACGAAAGTTACGACATTATAAAAGGGTAGGTACAGACGCCAGTACATCAAGCTACCCGAAGCTGTAAAATTTTTCCAATCAACTTTGAACCTTATACTTTAACGATAAAGTTGAAAATCTATTTTAAAAAATTACCGATTGTAATAGCTTGATGTGCTAGCGTCTGTACGTAGGTTTTAATGGAAGGCTCATAAAATTTTAGGTATTACTATTTAGATGTGTAATTAAAGATAAGTATCTAAACTTAAACTTTTATTTACCAAACCTACTAGGTACCTACCTAAGAGCTAGTTCTAGCATTGACCAACACGGAAAATACCTACGGATACGAGAAGTTCACAGCTTTGTGGCGTACTTAGAAGTAGAACTCAAAATAAAAGTTCAAAAAGTTTACATTGTAGAAATGTAAACTTTTTGGACGAAAAGTTACCTAAACCAATTACTGGCCGATTTTGATGAAAAGTTTGAATAGCCTTATTGTATTATAAAAATAAAAAAATAAAAATAAAAGTTTAATGGCATTTCTATTTTTTTTTTGGCTCATAAAAGCCAGCATCCTAGTAAATTATTACAAATAAGTAATCATGGAAAAAAGGTTGGTTTTAAAATGAAAAAAAAAATTGACAGCAGTGGCTCCTAAAAAAACCGCAGAACAACTAAGTGCAAAAGCGGGTGAAAGTTATCGTAAGGCAGCAAAATATTGGAGCAGTTTTCATTGATTGAATTATAAATACCTAGGTTCAATTATTATAAATACCTAGGTTCAATTATTATAAATACCTAGGTTCAATTATTAATAATCAGGTAGATAAGTAGTTGGTTTTATTAGGTACGATTGGTAGACCAGTGATTGGTAGGCGGGTAGAGGTAGGTACCTAAGTTTGTCCTATTGCAACATATAGATAAGTAGGTCGGTACTTTATTTCCAATAAATTAATTCAAAACCCATCCCAGGGTAACACAGTAAACCAATCATACTTATTTTATAACGAATGCGGCGAATGCGTGCTTTCGATAAATGACTTGATTCGGTTCATGATGTCAAGGTTATTTTCATGACGATATTCTGTGATGAGTCGTGATTATGTAGGTACAACTTACATCAACTTTTCTCGTGATGACATAGCGAATATATGAAACTTGAATAGGCCTCATTGGTTGGTTCGATTCCCAGTTTGGACAAAGTGTTAATATTGGTTTTCCATCAGGAATTTCTCATTAGCAGCCTGCTGTGCGATTCTGTAACCATCTCACAGTGAAAACTTAGGTGAAGTGAGCGTGGAGTGACCTGTCAGTGACATCCTGATGCTAGGGATTGGTAGGTACTCTTGACAGCGCACTCTAAGCTCACTTCAACTAACTTTTCACGGTGAGATTTTTCCAGAATCGATCGGCTGGATTTGAACCCGGTTGATGGCTATCACAGATGTATTATTATACACCTAGATAACGTAAGAGCAACTAGGTACTAGGTACGCAACAACTTACCTACGTTCAGAAATCGTAAGCGGCCAATTTCGCGCTCAGTCCAGCAGTGCTATTCTGTAAAAATCTCACCGTGAAAACTAAGGTGAAGTGAGCTGTCATTCCACCTGATGTAAGGGATTGCCTCCATTGATAGTTCACTTCACGCTCACTTCACCTATGTTATGTAGAATCGACCAGCTGTGTACTGCTGGCTGGGTGAGCGTGAGAGAGAAAGAGCGCTTGTGACGTCATAGTAGGTAGTCAAAAAAATGGCACGCTTGGTTTTCATACAAATCGTGATAGTTACTTGCGATATCTAGGTCTGCTGTGCTCGCACCCTATTACTTGCAACTTGAACATCTAAGTACATACATAACTGGTAAAATGTAGATGTAACTAAAGGTAGGTTCACCCTTAGGGGATTTCAGGAGTGCTGCTATTGGTGTTGAGTTTTTAACCGACTTCAAAAAAGGAGGAGGTTTTCAATTCGGATGTTTATAAATATATATTTTTTTTGTAGGTATGTTTGGGCATAACTCCGTCTTAAATGGACAGATTTGCAAAAATATTTTTTTGTTAGAAAAATGTTTATTTCGAAATAGTACCTACCTACCATTTAAATTTTATATAGCTTCAATAATAGGATTTTTTCCACTTAGTTTATATTGATGTTGTTTTAATAGCTTCCTGTCACTGATATTGACATAGCAAATAGTGTTTTAAGACAAGATAGGTACAACTAAAAAGTAAAAAAAAAACTTTTTAAAAAAAAAAAAACCGACTTCTAAAAAAAACGCTACAAACTGAAAAATAACTTTAATTTCGGAAGTCGGCCGCTAAAAACGAAAATGCGGAACCAACGACACCGACTTCCGAAATTGTTAGCTGTTATTACGAGAATAAAGATCATTGTAATTTTGACAGATTTGTCAGTAGCAGCAATCCATCAACAACCTTATTACAAGGAGAATAAAGGTCACTGTGATTTTCAGTGATGCAAAATCATAGTAATTTAGTATTTTAGCGGGAATGAAGCTCTATCCAATAGTGCCTCGATAAAGGATCTCAGTCCCGTATTACAGAACGTCACTCAATACTCAAGCATTACTTAAAACTAGTTTCAACCAATGAAATGGCTTGAACCTAGTTTTAAGTAATGCTTGAGTATTGAGTGACGTTCTGTAATACGGGCCTCAGAGTCGGTCGGACGTCTGCGTGTCGTGTATCTATTGGTCAATTAGCGTTAGTTAGTCACATTTTACGCACAAAATTATTTAGTGGGATGAATGCTACTAATCTAAGAACACATTCCAATTCGTCCCTCTAAAATCCTAAATGGGTCGATCGGGAACATATTATACGGGAATACACGAGTTAGCGAGGTTGGTAGTCGGGCTGACTGGCAATGCCATGATGCGATTCTTCTACGGCTTTTCGCAAATGGGTAGGTACCTACCTGCTGCTGTCTGTATATGCACAAATCCCATTTCCTTTAGTGTTTTTTTTTACATTTCGATAGTCGTAGGCGCAAAATTCGAAAAAAAAAACACGAAGGCCTTTACAACATAATTCTTTAGACAACTACGTTTTTTTTGTGTTAAAATCTTTTATTCCAATCAATTAAACGGATGTTTTGACTTATGAAGTTATGGCTTATGATTATTATTGTTTAATAAAAACACGGTTTCGCTAACAAGGCAATTATACGTGTTTAATAAAAAGCACCTCGTGCCGAACAGAACCACAAAACACACAGAACAGAATCGGAAAACGGTTCTGTACCTATGTTATAAGTTAATATTTACTTAATGACAGTAGGTAACTAATATTTTCCATGATTCTGACACTTTATAAGTATTAGGATTCCGTACCTCAAAGGAAAAACGGAAAGATGATTTCGTCATCTGTCTATCAAGCCTTTATTTCTCAGAAACGCGTGGAGTTATCAAGTTGAAATTAATATCAAATACTCAGGGTTGAAATTTCTTGAAGCACTGAACAAAACAAATTTATACGTTAACGCAATCAAAAGATACGGTCGTTTATGTTCCGTTTATGCCGCATATTTTGACACTCGCAAGGGAATCAAAACCTAGGGTACTTCCGGTTGAACTAATCATGATATGTGGCAAGAAGCAATTTCATTTAGCACAAGTAAAGGAAGAATCCGAAAACCGTAAGTAGGTATTACATTATTGTATTGGAATACAAAAATGTCTTTGAAAACGTAATATGCAATACAATATATGCATATTGCAATTAGACGTTTTGGGGACTGATTTTGGGGGGTAGAACATAATCGGAAAAAACGGGAAAAATATTCGAGACACGATTCCCGTGATAGGCACCTACTACAAATTTGTACGGAACCCTCGGTACGCGAGTCCGACTCGCACTTGACTGGTTTTTTTTTATTTAATAGGTACACACAGCTTCATGAAGTGGTTACCCCCAAAGACAAACAGGTGACAGGTGTCAGGAACATAGATTGAAAAACGTTGGGTGACATGAGAATGAGACATTTCGACTTTGCCGGCAATAATTGCGTGGTAGGTAACCACTTTCTATCTTGTAGGCCATCTTTATTTGCCAATTTACAACCCATAAATAAAAGCTGAACAAGCCCATCACGACTTTGTTAAAATCTTAATTGATTATATATAATTAAAAACTAAGAAACAAGCTGCTGTGCAATATCATGCGAAAACGTGACTTTAATGTAAGATGCATAGAGCGTATTTTTTTTTACCATAAATTTCATAACCTCTTTTTGAGCTTATTACAACTTATTAGGTTATTTTTTAGTTATTATTTATTTATAGAACTTTATTTAATTGCTGACGTTATTGCATATAATAATTAGTGAGTGCCTTGTAATTAGGTAGTTAAATGTTTTTTGATCTTGAACTTTTCTTAATAAATCTAATAAGAATAAATCTTAATTATTAATCAGTCTATCTTAGACTGAGCAGAAACTGAACATACTTGCTTAGAAATTTAGCACAGTTTGATTGTAAATAAAGTTGGGAATCTGGCGATTATTCCGTAAAACTGCGCTGAGTATTTATTTTTTTTAAATATCACAGCATTATGCTGAGATAGGAGCCTTTTTGGTTGTCTTTAAGTAACTTTGTTAATTTTGAATAGTCCTTTTTTTACTTTTTGCATTTTCTGTGCGTGTCCCAAACTAACATATTTATCTCCCTTTCTTTTTAAATCTTCGCTTGAAAACTTAGTTGAAGGTAGAGTATTGTATTATATGTGGTTGAAGTGAACTTAAAATATCAGAGGGATTCAATTCACGTAATTTTAAGAACGTTCACGGTCTGATCTCAGTCTTAATCTGTCAAAAAATCTTTAAAATATAGCTACATTTTTGACAAGTTTTAGATATTGACTGTGGCTGAGATGAGTGATTGCGATCAGATTTTGAATGTTTTTAATGTGGTACGGGAATTGGCCTTCAGCTGTCTGTCATTACAACTGAAGCTTGGGAGTGACAGTTTACACCAGTTGTCGCGGCGATATTTTTTCCAGAATAGAACGGCTGGTCTAATTACTGTAATAAGGTACAATAGAAATAAGTGGTACTTATAGGCTACTAGTTTTGGGTGCAAGGCTTCAACGCTCTTCCTAAGGAACCCTAAACATTTATATCCTGATCATCTAATTGGCAGTTAGATAATTGTGATATCATAATATTATGACTGATATAGCAAAAAAAAACAATGGTCGTAAAATAATCAGCCCAGCATCCTTGATAATATTTATAGAATAGTAAAAACTAATACGGAATCGCAAAAAAACTGTTTAAAAGCTGTCATTTTACGAATAAGCTTTGAAACCGTAAGGCTAAGATCTCACGGAGCGATTTACACCCGCGTCCGCCGCGGTTGCGGGCCCGCAGCTTCTGTAGAATGCAGATTTATATGTAAAAAATTAAAGCACAACTCACGACGCGTTTTACGCCCGCGGTGTGCGCAGTTGTTTGCGGTTCCCGCCGCGGTCACCCGCAGCCTCGGCGGGTGGCGCCCGCGCGCTCTGCGATCGGTTGGCGGGCGACCGCGGTGGCCGGCGGGAGGCGGGGAGTACAGAATCGTGATCGTTTTACTGCGGGCCATCTTGCAACCGCGACGGCTGCGTAACCGCGCCAATAACGGTCTCATGAGTTTAGAAATAAAACCGCAGTTCCACACCACTGCGGCGGTCGCGGGTTAAAATCGCTCCGTGAGATCTTAGCCTAAATGTGTTAAACGAGGGTAGAAGGCTAGTAACATAATATGTAAGATAGAAGATTTCTATGGCTAGAAATAGTGATTTTAGGCCAAATCACGTAATTTAAATCGTTCAAAATCTAGTCGCGGTCTCACCTCGGCGACAGACAAAAGTCAAAAACTTGTCAAATTGTAGGGAAATAAGAAGTATTTTTTGATAGCATCTAAGCTCAATCTGTTACTAACCACTAACAACATGGACTTATATAAGTCTGAAATAAAGATTTTTTGTTTTATTTATTTATTTTGACAGATTGATATTGAGATCAGACTGTGAAGTTCGTTCTTACTGGCATAGGGGATACCGTGATCACTAAGGTCGTTCCCCCAGGGCGAGGCCTTCCCATTGCACTGCGGTTGGGTTGACCCCTGCGATTATCCCTAATGTGGATAACTCGGATGCGTAATTTTTGATAGTGGGGACTGCGTACGCGCCGTCCCCTCGTATTTTGGGCAGCGGGATTGTCCGAAAGGGTTACCGCTACCCCGCAACACAAAGGGCTAAAGAAGGAACACGGGTGGGTTTTAGTCAGTAAGAGTCTGACACTCCCTTCTGCTCCACCCAGAGCGGGAACGGTCATTTGATGGTTTCCCATCCAAAAAAAAAAAAAAGTTGGTTCTTAAAATTACGAGAACTGCCCCTCTGACCAGTCAGACCAGAAAACGATTGCATTTTGTTTTAAAATGCGCCAAGCACAATAAGTAGATAGATATCACCCATTGCCATGGTTAAAGTATTCAAAATTAAACAATTAGGTACTAGCTTCTGCCCGCGACTTCATCCGCGTGAAATTTCTTGTTCCCACTACCCACGCCGTCGCGTCGCGTCGTGACAAACAAAAAAACCGGTCAAGTGCGATTCGGACTCGCGCACCGAGGGTTCCGTACAAATTTGTAGGTATGTAAATACTGAGTTTATCACGGGATTTTTTTTTGGTACTTTAACTAGAAATTCAACATTGCTTGTTGCCAAATTTCATGATTCTAGGGCAACGGGAAGTACAGTATAGGTTTTGTTTACGGAACATAAACGGCCGTATCTTTTGATTGCGTCGACTTAGAAGTTTTATTTCTTCACTGCTTTAAGGGGTTGCAACCTTTAGTATATGATATTAATTTCAACTTGGTAACTCCACGCGTTCCTGAGAAAAAATATCTTGACAGACAGACAACGAAGTGATCATAAAAGGGTTCCGTTTTTCCTTTTGAGGTACGGAACCCTGAAAGCAAAAAAGTCTGGCTTTATTATTAGTATAGATATTTAAATGTAATGAAATGAATGCATGTAATGAATTTATGAGTAGGTAGTTACGAATGTTGATGGCTCTAAAAGAGAAGAAGAGCAATATGATACGATCGATGACTACCGAGATAACGACTAATACGAGAAATATGGTAGAACCAGATATTTTGCGGCGATCCCAAATAAATAGGCATAAGGACAGGGGCCTCTCGCACCCGGCCCTGGTTCAAGCCATGGTCCGGGGCGAGAGGGAGTGGGAGGCAGTCAACTCCTTCTGCGAAGCAGTCATGCTAGCGAAGGAGGTGGCGGGATGGCTGAGGGAGAGGGCCTCACGTCCCAGCCGCCGCGGGAGACGCCCCGGGCGTCGGGAGCCGCGAGACGACTCCCGGCCACCGTAGGCGCGGGCCTGCGGGCGGAGAGTAATGGGTAACCCTCCGTCCGATCAGGACCAGGCCCGTGCCGGACGGCGCGTACGTGTTCCACGTGCGCCTCAAAGAGATTTCAGCATAAGGAAGGGGCCCGAAAGGGCCGAAGCCTGCCGGGGCAGCGGGATTGTCCGAAAGGGTTACCGCTACCCCGGAACACAAAGGGCTAAGGAAGGAACACGGGTGGGTTTTAGTCAGTAAGAGTCTGACACTCCCTTCTGCTCCACCCAGAGCGGGAGGGGTCATTGGATGATTTCCCATCCACAAAAAAAAAAAAAAAAGGACAGGGGCCCAAGTCTGCTATTTTTATAAATTCGTCATTCCAACACACGGAGCCAAAAGTTGTTCCGTGTTCCAACACGATCCCATTGTCATTTTGCTAAAAGTTCGTAATCTGCTAAAAGCATAATGGACGATCATTGGTCGGTCAATGGTCTGAGAAAAACCACTAAATTTCATGCTAGATTTCATTTAATGTACATTTTTACATATTACGTATTAGTGTTTGCAATCTGAAGTAGTAAGAAGTTCGTAAATAGCAATAAACATTACATTTATTCATTTGTCATTATGTACGAGATTACCATTTTTTGTCATTTCTTTCAATGGAGTGTCATTGGTTGACCATCGGAAAGTCATAATGACGCCATTATATTAGTAGATTAACAAACTTGTAAAAATCGACAATTATGAAATCAATGATAGACCATTCTGACACTATTGTAATAGCAGACTTGAGGCCCAGGTGAATGGTCACAGGTTCGAACCCAGACAGACGCTTTACTTTGTGTCAGTTATTTCATCATCACTGCTCTTAAAACGGTGAAGGAAAACATCGTGAGGAAACCGGCATGTCCTAGAACCGAAAATTCGAAGACATGTGACATCCACCAACCCCGCACTGGGCCCGCGTGGTGGATTACGGCCCACTCCCTCTTACCCAGAGGGGGCCTGTCCCAGCAGTGGGAACAGTATAGGCTGATTGTGATGCTGCTGAAGGAGAATGATCACATTTTGACTTTGATACAAATCAAATCAAATCACTTTTATTTGTTAACACAGGTAAAGAAATACAGATCTTGAGTTTGGTGAATAGAAACGCTATATTATGCCAGGAGGCGTACAAAATATTAATATTTATTAATATTAATTATAGTATAGTAGAGTAGTAGTGTAGTAGTTATTTGTTTTAGTTTTTTATTTATTTTATTTTATTTATTTATTGTTTATTAATATTTATTCCTCAATTTTCATGATTGCACCTACCACTGTTTGTCTCTGCATCACCCAAAGGTTGACTGGTAGAAAATGCCTATGGCATTAAGTCCGCCTCTGTACATTTATGTGCTTGAAGTATTAAATAAATAAATAATAAATATGGTGTGCATCTCGCTCAATATTTCATATTTAATTTCAACAATTTTTTTTTTTAATATAATGCATAATTACAGTACTTAAGTATTTAATTATCAAAATAAATTGAAAAATTATATAATACTAGCTGCGCCCCGCGGTTTCACCTGCGTAAGTTTTAATCCCGTGGGAATATCGGGATAAAAAGTACCCTTTGTGTTATTCTGATGTATAAACTATATTACAGTAAAGTTTCATCAAAATCCGTTCAGTAGTTTTTGCGTGAAAGAGTAACAAACATCCATCCATCCATCCTCACAAACTTTCGCATTTATAATACTAGCTGCGACCCGCGGTTTCACCCGCGTAAGTTTTGATCCCGTGGGAATCTTGGGATAAAAAGTATCCTATGTGTTGTTCTGATGTATAAACTATATTACAGTAAAGTTTCATCAAAATCCGTTCAGTAGTTTTTGCGTGAAAGAGTAACAAACATCCATCCTCACAAACTTTCGCATTTATAATATTAGTAGGATAGTAGGATTAGTAGGATTATTTAAAACTTGAATTATGTCAGATTTAAATGTGGAGAATTATTTAGTTAAAAATGTAAAAAATAAAAAAGGTATCCAAAAAAGATACGACACTGAAATACACCAACATAGGTCCCAATTCACCCTATAAGCAATTGGACCGTATAAATATAAAACTGAGCACGAAAAACGTTCCCACGATTAAAATTTGCATACATAAACAATCTTTAGTTACATTCGTAATGAGCGGAGGACGTGATTCCAATCTTGTTGCGAACTAAGATGATTGTGTCATTGCCTTATGTACTTGATGTTTACTAGGACTTATGTACGTATAACATGAGGATTGAAGGTCGAGGGTTTTGTGAAAGTCAGTATTTTGGTGTAAAAACATATTAACAAAAAAAAAAAAACCGATTTCCAAAAAAAAAAAACTAACTACAAAATGAAAAATAAATTTAATTTCGGAAGTTGGTGTCTTTGGATCTGTATTTTAGGTTTTTTGCCATGGACTTCCGAAATTAAAGTTATTTTTTACTTTGTAGTGCTTTTTTTGGAAGTCGCATTTTTTTTGTTATTTTTTTTATTTTCCGCTTTTTAGTGGGTCTGTTTATAATTTATATAAGTTACAATAGCCTAATGTCAACTTGCTCATCGCCTTTTACAAAATATTGCTTTTCCCGATGCAGGGTCGTTAATTGTTGAGAAGTTCTCCTGGTATTTCACCATCAGCTCCATTTCATATTCGCATTGTGATAAGCATAAATTGCTTAGCAACCATATTAAACTAATCAGCGGGGCAATTGCGTAACACATTAACAATCGGAATCGGTTTCATTTTGACAGTTCAACAACATTCATTGCGTTATTTACGTGTTGGGCAGACAAATTTTTCGAACTCATGAAGCAATGGATTTGCAATTTGCTTCAAAATGATTCAGATGCCGATTGATAGTGTGTTACGCAATTAGGGTGCTGATCGCAACCCGTGAAATATATATTATTATTGAGTAGTTCCGGTGGCCATCTGTGGTTTCCATCATCATCCACTTTACCAATACCTAATGATGCTTTCCGAGAGAAAACGCATGAGTTACTATAATAAATACTCAAATCACTAAGTAATAGACATGCCTATAATAGTTAAAGAGTTCCTTCGATGACTTCTTTAGACACTTTAAAAAAAAAAAAAATTTAAATCGGTCTAGCCATCTTCGAGTAATCGGAGAACATACATAAAAAAAATATTCCGACGAACTGAGAGCCTCCTCATTTTTTTTGAAGTCGGTTAAAAGAGTTTTTTTTTTGCCAGATTGCTTTGTCCATTGATTGGATTGGTTTTGGTGAAAACGCCTTCGAAAGACATATATAATTATAGTATAACCTGACCTTTTTGAAGGACCTCACCAATAATGACCTTATTGCGAAAAGGAAGATAGGAAAGGCGTCAGTACTCGCGACCGACACGCGTGTATGACTAGATGTTTGAACGTAAACAAAGCAAAAGGTATGTAAGGATCACAATATAAATACACTTAGATAACGCAAGAGCAACAACTTCGCGCGCCAATAATCGCACCAACTTACGTTCAAAAATCGTAAGCCGCCACTTTAGCGCTCAGTCCCGTGTAATGGCTGGGTGGGCGTGAGTGAGATACAGATCGTGATACTTGCGTTATCTAGGTCTATCTATATCTGTGGTAAGGATCGTATCAGGTGGCGTTCTGTAGGTACTGCCTAACCCATGGGAAAAAGTCGTGACTATATGTGTTCTATGTTCTATGTTATGGGTTTGGTTTCCGTACTTAGTCCTTCAGTTGGACCATTGTGCGTGGGCCATGGCGACCGTTGATGGTTATTCCAACCAGCCCATGCACCTCCCTCCAGAAGCTGATTAGGTCTCCTGGTTTGTTGAGAACATCTGTGTACGATCTGGGTGTCAGGGTTGCTGATCTAATCTGGGTGACACCTATGCTCTCAAAGAGCACATGCGCAACGGTTTCATCAGCCTCCATGCAAGCTCTGCACAGGGGACTGTCCGTTATTCCTATGGTGTGAGTATATGTGTATTGGTTACTCCAAGGCACTAACCTGCTAGATCAGTGATGGCCCAGTGCCAGCAGTGGGAACATTATAGGCTAAATAAAATTTAATTTAATTAATAGAAAACAAACAGTTCATTTATCAAATTAAATTTCATTCTAAAACATCAATCGGCTTCTTAGTAAACTTCAACTATATTCGACGACCTGCATCCTTTTCCAGAGCCAACTCAATAGGCTAGTTTCCACCATCAATAAATTGAAAATCTATTTAGTCCGAAAATAATGGACACGTATTTTTTGTTTTTGTAAATCAATTAATATTGACAAAGACAAAACGCATCAAAACTCGGAAGTGGGGGCTCGTAACGTCAGAACGCACTAAAATTATACCAATGTGTGAGTGACGTATTGAGAATTTTAAAAGCGTCGTGTCTTCGTCAATTTTGGTTTACGTAAGAAAAGAAAAAATACGGGTCAAATATTTTATGATAAATCTGACCGACGGACTAATTAGATTTTTTCATCATCACTCACTTTATTCCGAATGATCGCTATCCCGAATCACGCCCTTCCGAATGACCGCTATCCCGAATCACGCCATTCCGAATGAACGCTATCCCGAATCACGCAATACCTTTGCGTCTAGGTCGTCTCACCACCTTTTCCTGGGCTGATCTCAGCCGTCCACAGACCATCAGAACTGCAGACTCCACGCACCATGTGGCGACCGCTGTCCAGCGGTCACTATGCATGCGGCTGACATGACCCACGCAATCCCATTTTAGCTCGGCAGCCTTTTATTATAAGGATTTTATATAATAATTACCTTCTACCCGCGGCTTAGCCCGCGTGGATGTCGGAAATTATTCCACGGGAACGTCCGAACGGGACAAAAAGTAGCCTAGAATGCCATCTAACTCCTTGCCAAATTTTATTGAAATCCGTTCAGTAGTTTCGGCGTGAAAAGGTAACATACAGAAGTGCCGATCCCGTGGGAATATCGGGATTAAAACTATTCTTCTTTTCCCGGGACTCAAACTATCTCTGTACCAAATTTCATCTAAATCGGTTCAGCGGATTAAGCGTGAAGAGGTATCAGAGAGCGTTGCCAGACGTCCCGATTTTGGCGGGACTTACCGATTTTTAAATCAAAATTAAATGTCCCGCGCGGGACAGGCTCAGTCCCGCTTTTCGGCGATAGCTCGACCGTGCGTGCATGAAGAGAAATGGCACCAGCTCTTTCAACAGTTTCCAAAAAAAGATACCAGGAATATGTTTAAACTAGTGTCTTTCATATCAAGAGTCAAGATGTATCCCAACATCAAACTGCTTTTCTGAACGCGTTTTTTCCCAGATGAATTTAAAATGGTCGGATGCTAGAAATAAATGCTATGTAAATTTAATGAAAGCAGAATTACTCATCCAGTTTAATCTACAGCTATCCTGCGCAGTGCTGCATACCCCTACCTTATTTCAAGTTAAGCAAATATCAACTTTATTTCAGTGATAATTAAGTAGATTTCAGAGTGACTAGCAAAATTGAAAAAGTTTTAAAAATGTTTGAATTTGTAGCGTAAACTCTACTTTATTGTGTAGGAATTAAAGTTATTTTTCTATTAATTCATATTTGTTTACATTTTTGGGTAATAAATCGCGAACGCAGATTACTACTTTCCCACCCTCTTGGCACAATCCTCATTGCCGCACCCATGGCTTTGCCCAACTAGTTAAGGTAAAAAAAAACAAACCTGCTAGATGAACGATGATAAAAACTCGATGAGATCATATGATCAAAAATCCGGTATTAAAACCCACTTCATTTTTAGAGGTTTCTTCATATTTAACGTGACTCTTCAAGGACTACCTCTTTGATCTAGTGATTGCATGCGCTACATGCGGCCCTGAGTTCGGTTCCCGGGTCGGGCAACTTGTTACTAGGTTTTTCCATAGCTCGGAGTCTAGATTTGTGCCCGACTGATGGCAAAACGCTCGCTTACATGGGACTTAAATATAACTAACCTTTCCTCTCGGGAAGTACAGGCGTTAAAAGAAAATGCGGTCGGAGCGACTTTTGAAAAATCCTAAGTAAAAAGTCATAATTCGAGGTTTGGCTCTCGCCTATTTCCTCTTCCAATATTGGACCAATTTATAATATATTTCATAAGCTGAATAAAAAGGATATATGCTGTGTCCCTATGTTTTTTTTTCGTTAATAGTTGTCAAATTTTTACACTAGGCCTCAGTTAACAGCGGTTTAAATCGACATTTTCAAAATAATGTAAGTCTCTTAAGTTATATTAATCTTAAAGCTATTCTCATCACTAACTGTTCCAGTGCCTTATTCGACGCTTAATCTCTGGTTCTCATCTAATTTAAGGCTGAAGTTTAGCCATTTGTGGCATGTTTATAGCTTCCGCCCAAAAGGTTGCCTTAAATGGCACTCAATTCATGTCTGCATAGGAAACCCTTTGACCTTCCTTATCCCTTATCGACGTTTTTCTATGTATACCTAATCCATTTTCTTTGTTACAATTTTTGACACAAAAATAATTTAAGTAAAATTAGTAAAGTTTAGCTTATCTCGCTGGTCTGGCCAGTAACAGTAAAAAGGCGGTGTCGAATAATAAAAAATAAAAAAAAATGCTGAATAAAATACATTTTTTGTGAGGCCCCCTTTCTTTTATTTAATTTTTATTATTAATGTTTATTATAGCGGCAATAGAGATAAGTGCACACTCTGTGAAAAAGTCAACAGTCTGCCTATTACAGTTCATGAAGTAAAATCCGCTGACAGACAGACGGACGGTCAGCGGAGGAAAAGTAATAGGGTTCCGTTAGCACACTTTGTGTCCAGAACTCTAAAAATTATTAGTTCTACAAAAGCTAGACCACCCGCAAGAATGAATCGTGATAATTTTACGATCACGGATAACACAGCAAAAAATGTAACGCCATACAATAATTCTATTAATCTTGTACTATCAGCTCAAATTACATACCTACACAATGAGTATGAAGTGTTTACCATAAATTACGGAAGTTCGCTGAGTCAAGGTGATGTCAATGGCCTCTGACCCGCAACGTAACCGCTCGTACTATAGATTATCTTGTGGGTTACTTAACTGTAAGAGTTATGTGCAGACGCCAGCACATCAAGCTACCCGAAACTGTCAAATTTTCCCAATAAACTTTGAGCCTTATGCTTTAGCGATAATGCTGAAAATCTATTAAAGAAATTTGACAGATTGTAGTAAGCTTGATGTGCTGGTGCGTCTGTACTTACACTACTTTTGATTTCGTTGGTATTTTACTATTGAGAATGACTAAGTCATTATTGCCGATGGGTTTTATAATTCTATCTTCTTTAATCTCATTGGTCTAGGGACTATCAACACTTACATATAAGTGTGTTACCGGCGTGACAGCAAAGTTATTTTAGTTCAATCTCAGATTTGGTGCCACCGACTGCATCAGACTGCTTGAAAAGTGCTTGTTTTGAACTTTTTATTTTATATTCGGGTTTTTTGAATGATTATTTTTTCCCTAGGGAATCTGTAATCAAAAATGTAAAAATAACTTTAATTCCGGCACAATAAAGTTCAGTTTACGCTACAACTCTAAACGTTTTTATAACTTTTTGAATAGTGATAGTCGCTCTGAAATCAACTTAATTGCCATATAAATAAAAAATGATATTTGTTTAACTTGAAATTACATCAATTGGAAACCTAGATTTGAATTAACCTTAGTTTTTTTTTATTATGTATTAATCAAAAAACAGTTTACAAGCATTATTATTATTACAATTGACTTCTCCTTATTAAATGGGAATGAAACTAAACTGAAACACAATTATGGTTGGTACCTACTATTTATTTATTTATCCATTTATTTCAGGCATCAAATCCCATATAAACACATATAGTATAATATTAATATAACTTAAAAATACTTTATATAAACACAACATTATAATTACACTAAAAAACTAACTAACGCACACGAAGTGTCTGTGACTATGTAGGTACCTACTCCTCTATTTAGCCCTATAAGAAATACAGGCGTAATAACGTGATGTTACAGTAATAACACTCCCACAAAACTTACATAAACTTCGCACCTTTACTTAAAGTCTAGCCTACATTTAAAGCCAATTTAATGTTAGTAACTTCGTACTAATTCCGGTAACACGGCTGACATGACACTGTCATCCAGCGAAGCGCCAAACACGCAAGATAAGTCACCGTCGTTAAATAACACGGTTAAATAAAGATGTTAAAGTAATTAACTGCTCTACCTCTAGTACTGGTTAGAATAATTTAGTGCTAGCTCGTAAAGTGGTTAGTTGGTGCCTTAGTTACAAACACACGGAGTTCAAGCACTTATTCTGGAAATCGGGCTTTAATTGCAACGCTCTACGTAATTGTAAAAACTTTATTACAAAAAACACATAACCGACTTCCAGAGAAGGCCAGAAGGCCAATACTCGTAATTGAAATCGTTGAAAATCTAGTCACACTCTCATTTCGGCGACAAACAATATTGTCAAAAACATGTCAAAATGTAGGGAAATTAAAGGTATTTTTGATAGAGTACCGAGATCAGAAGGCCAATTCTCGTAATTTAAAACGTTCTAATTTAGTCGCAGTCTCATCTCGGCGACAAACAAATGGCAAAAACTTGTCAAAATGTAGGAAAATTAGAGGACGTATTTTTGACAGATTGAGACTGAGATCAGACTGTGAACGTTCTTAAAATTACGAGAATTGGCAACTGCGTCTCTGGTCTTTACATCTTTGCAAAAAAAAAGAGAAACTTTTAATTGCTTATGCATATATATGAAAAGGACAGAAGATAAATATTAGTTTAGTCCTGTCAAATTAGATAATTCATAGACAAATTTAGACGTGATTAAAAACATGGCTACTAACAATACGTCAATTTACGTCAGGCGCTGATTAATTTGACAGGAATAAACTAATATTTATCTTCTGTCCTTTTCTTAATGAAATAGAAAGAAAAAGATGCACTGAACTTAAATTTAGTTTAGTTTGTGAACAACAGAATCGAGGACATTGACTCTTATACAAAACAAGAGTTAGTTTAATAAAAATACCAAGTAGGTATGTATTTGTCAATTTGACATTATCTTTAGGTCCCGTTATGTTAAACAGCACTTATCTACCCAATACCCATTAATTAACGCAACTTGAAAATTGATACCTGACAATGAGATAATCATTTTTATTATTTTGTTGATTAAGTCCAACCTCTTTTGATTTTAATTATGGGTGTGAATGGTTGTTATGATCTGATAAAAAAGTAACAAATAGTTATTACGAATCTAGACATCATCGAAGTAACGCTACTTCATCTTATAACTGTTGCTTCGAGAGCAGAAGACACGCTTATGTCTTTGACGTTGTTGAACGCGTAAATGGAACGCTTGTGCATAGTCGGACAGTGGAATAATGCAAATCAAATGGAATGAAGTGTGGTGATGAAAGATGGGCTAAGATTGTGAGCGAGTGGAGTCCAAGGACTGTATACAGGGTTATTTGTAAAACACCAGCAACCCCTTAAGAGGTCATTGTACTCATCATTCTGAAATCGCGAAATAAAAATCAGCTGTTCCCTACATTTATCTTCGTCTATCTCGTCAAAATGTAGGGAACAGCTGATTTTTTTCCCGATTTCTGGTTTGGCCCCATAGTAAAAGTTGTTCATAATGATCAGTACAATGACCTCTTAAAGAGGTTGCTGGTGTTTTACAAATAACCCTGTATATAAGTGCTGATCGTCCTGTGGTGAGCTGGCCAGACGAAATTAATGCGATCACTCGTTGAACTTCGAAACACTGGCATAAGAACATGGCTGGGTGTGGATTATGATAATGAATTTTTTCAGTTGGCGTAAAGAAATACTGGATGAAGAAAATTAAATACCCAGAAGACGAGCGTGAAATAGATGAGGCGACACGCAGAATTGGCTAGACAAAGTCTTACAAAGAGGAAAGATTGGATTGGTGAACTCAACAATCATCTTAAATCTTAGTAAGTACAGACGCCAGTACATCAAGCTACCCGAAACTGTTAAAATTTCCCAATCAACTTTGAACCTTTTTCAGCGATAAAATTCAAAATCCATTTAAGAAATTAGACAGATTGTAGTAACTTGATGATAGGTAGGTAAATGGAAGTTTTGCCGATTTGGACCAAATCAGAAAAAAAATCTTCCATGTTCTCGTCTACACTTAACCAAATAATTTAGTTAAGTGTAGACATGGTTTTTTATGCCCAAAATTAATGTTGACACAGATGCCCCGATGTGACACAAGGAAACATAATATTGTAACATTTTACATGGTACATTTTGAAGTTTTTATTTCCAACTAGCGACCCGCCCCGGCTTCGCACGGGTGCAATGCTAATACTAAGTATACTTCAAGAATGTCAGCACGCGCCGCCGGCCCCCCGGCCGCGGCCGGTACCGCAGCAACCGCTATGTCCCTGCATTTTAAATCTGTAATATCTTCGAAAATATTCATTTAAATTACATGCTGTAAAGGGCTATATTTATCTATATTAATGCACAATGTATTTAAGGTACTTAATTAGATAAGGATTAATGCTGTATTGCTTAAAATCGCTTCGTAAATAAGCCATTATTTCTCGTAAAAAGTAAAGAATAAAAATGTTTATTGTGGGTTATCCCTAAGAGATAGACATATACCATCGCGGATTTTTTTGTAGACCTTTTTAAGCTGTACAATACTGTCGTACATTATTTTGACCTATTTCGTAGGGTTCAGCCAGCGTTTGAAAAGTAAGCGCAAAAAAATGTGTTTATTTACGACATCATATTAGAAGCCTCTAAAATTATCATTGTTTCTCTACTATATATGCATGCACGTATTATATATATAAACCTTCCTCTTGAATCACTCTATGTATTAAAAAAAACTGCATCTAAATCCGTTGCGTAGTTTTAAAGATCTAAGCGTACATAGGGACAGAGAAAGCGACTTTGTTTTATACTACACACATCAAAAGTGTCTAGGGATCAAGCATTTTTATGCGGATTTCTTGAGATTGAGATGTGGCTTTCTAATAAATTTATGATTTTATAAATTTATATGGATCCTTTTTGGTGCATTTCATAATTTGAATCAGGAACTGTGAATCAAATTCGAGTAAAAGATGAAAATCAGCTGTCAATATTTTCCCTATAAAAACATACAACGCATTGAAGACATTATTAGTGCTACTGTTTCCCTACTACTGATTAAAACCAACGTTATTATGGAGCGGCGACGTCATTTAAGCAGGGAAGAAATGCTCAGAGCCGTGGGAATGATAGAAGCTGGTTCCCGGCAACGTACTGTGGCTTTAGCTCTGAATACAAGTCAGAGTGTTATCAGTCGACTTTGGACACGTTACCGAAGCACTGGTACCGTGGCTGAGCGCCATGGAGGACGGTATCGCTGCACCACACGGAGACAAGACCGATACATTCAAATCTTAACTCGAAGAGCTCCAACAATAACCGCCATGATGTTAGCCGTGAGGCTTCATCACTCTTCAGAGAACTTAATTAGCGACCAAACAGTCAGAAACCGCTTGCATGAAGTGAACCTTCATTCCCGAAGACCGCTACGGGTACCACCTATAGCAATGCACAATCGTAGGATTCGATATCAATGGGCTCTTGAACACAGAAATTGGGCAGAAGAACAATGGCGTTTCGTGTGCTTTTCTGATGAGTCTCGTTTTGGTATGAGACCGGATACAAGACGTATACGACACTGGAGAACCCCTGGACGCCAACAGCGATTAAAATCCTGCCAGGAAGTCCATCCTTATAGTGGTGGAACCATCATGGTATGGGCGGGTATTTGGATCGGCGGAAGAACTGAGTTGATTTGGATCAGAGGCAACCTCAACGCTCAAATTTATGCTGAGACGATTGTATCAGACGTCATCGTTCCTCTACAAGTGCAAATCGGTCCCTTATTTCAGTTAATGCATGATAATGCACGACCGCACACCGCAAGAGTTGTAAGACAGACTCTCGCCGCAGCTAACATCAATGTCCTGCCCTGGCCTGCTCAGTCGCCAGACTTGAACCCGATTGAGCATGCATGGGATATGCTACAGAGAAGAGCTCTGCCGAATATGGAGGGTATCCAGTCGCAAGAAGACCTTTTTTTGTTGTTGCAACGAACATGGGCGGCCATTCCACAGCGTGATTTGGATGAACTCATTTTGAGTATGCCAAACCGATGTTCTTGTGTTGTTAGTGTTCGCGGTAGAAACACGGATTATTAATTGTTTAAGTTACCCAATAAAATTTTAGAGAAAACTGTTATTTCAGTCTTTTTTTCGAACTTTTGTGTTAGTGGTTCAAATGTCAAAAATCCCTTTATTAGGAAAATGGCAAATTTCTTTATTAATGCAAAGGTGACTTGGTTTATCGTTACTGTGACAAACGAAAACACTTTATTTGATGAATCCTTAAAGAAAATTTTAATTCAATCAGGAGAAAAGTTATTGCAAAAATATATGTTGATCCCTAGACACTTTTGATGTGTGTATGTAGTGATTTGGTTAAGTGTAGACATAGTTTTCATAAGGTTTTTATGCCCAAAATTAATGTTGAGGTTAACAGACAGATCCCCGAAGCGACCCAAGGAAACATCTAACATTTGTACATGCCGCGTGACGTCACCACACGTTACCTGTCATTCAACATCAGCGTTTGTGAAAACCTGACATATAAGAAATAAATAAAAAAAAACCTGACATATAAGAAATAAATAATAAAAAAACTGACTTAAATTTGTTTATATTTCTGCTTCCCAGTGACGTTTCAAGGCGTTATATAATTTAATTTCCGTAATCCGCCATCAATTTAAGAAAATTCAGAATAGGGCCGCCGCCGCTAAACATGTTTTCGTTCTGCACTATTTTAGTTGAACTTTGACTGGCGAATTTGTATCCATTAGCCCAGGTTCGCACTAGCGTGTTTTTCGATCACTGAATTTTCATTGCACTGCTTCTTAGCGCCGAGATTTGAAAATCCAATAATGTATTTTTTGACGGGCTGGGATGCACTTTGTTGGATTCTCAATCCTCAGCTAAACACCGAAAGTTGAATATTCAGTGCGCGAAAAAAACCCTGCGCGATTATATATATACGTTCGTGCAAATGTTCTCCAACGATATCACTCAATGAAATTACTAAAATTAAGAACTCTGTGTTTCCGCGTAGGGAAGACAGTTTAGAAGAGTTTCTGTTAATCTGTACATGGTAAAATTATTAGATATATTTTAACACCAATTACATAGGATGAAATTTATATATCTAAATACTTCCATATTTAACATATTTCAGTAGTGAAATCTCTAGACCCAAAGTAGTGGTTCTTGGATAATAGTCAAACATTAATAAGTATTTCTAGTTTCATTAACTCTCCGCCAGCATCTGTGTTCCTTCTGCGAAGCAGTCATGCTAGCAAAGGAGGTGGCGGGACGGTTGAGGGAAAGAGCCTCACGTCCCAGCCGCCGCGGGAGACGCTCCGGGCGTCGGGAGTCGCGTGACGACTCCCGGCCCCCGTAGGCGCGGGCCTGCGGGCGGAGAGTAATGCGTAACTCTCCGTCCGATCAGGACCAGGCCCGTGCTGGACGGCGCGTACGTGTTCCACGCGCGCCTCAAAGAGATGTCAGCAATAAGGAAGGGGCCCGTAAGGGCCGTAGCCTGCCGGGGCAGCGGGATTGTCCGAAAGGGTTACCGCTGCCCCGAAACATAAAGGGCTAAGGAAGGAACGCGGGTGGGTTTTAGTCAGTAAGAGTCTGACACTTCCTCCTGCTCCACCCTGAGTGGGAGGGGTCATTTGATTATTTCCCATCCACAAAAAAAAGCGTCTATGTTCCTTTCAACATTTAACCCGTCTGCCTTCAAAGCAAGAGTTAACAGGCATCTTCTGGGTACGCTCGTTCCATTATAGACCTCACCCATCGCTTTCCATCAGGCTTGATCGAGTTCAAGAGCTGGCCATTCAGCAATATATATTTTTTTAATACTCTCTACTGGCAATCATATCACTTGGTTTTACTAGATTTTATATTTTATTTATCCTTTTGATAGATTCTTATTTTGTAAATGTGAGTACTTTTTAGGCCTTGTAGACTTTAGATCTGTAGACCATTTTTTATTTTATCAAGTACCTGGTACTTGTTGACAGGCCTACGCTGTCCTCCCGTAGGTACATACTGTAATTTAAAAACATTGTAAAAACCAATTATTTTTTAAAGAGTAACCGTGGAGTTTCTTGCTGGTTTTTCTCCATAGGAAATTACCAATTGGAACCGTGCACCTAGCTTGTGACGTTTCATAAGTGCCCAAATGTAGGCCTATGTCAAATAAAATATTTTGATTTTTTATTTTGTTGAACCTTTCGAGAATTACAGGCGTGATGTAATCATGCTAAAACTTGTAGTGAGAATTCATCTTAGCAACTAATGACCAGTGACCGGAATAGTTAGAGCTATTTCGGGCCAATGACCTCATACGGACAAGCCCGTGATCGAGGAAAACTTTTTTGAGGAAAATTGACTCGATAAAACTTAATCGAACCTTATCTAATTTAAGCAAAAAAAATCATCGTAACTTAAGAACAGACGCCAGCACATCAAGCAACTACAATCGGTACTCCCTTTCTTCTCCTAAAATTGTTTGTCTGAAAATCATTATCCATATCACGTTTGCTATAAACTTCAGTACATAACCATAATATTCAAAAATTCAAAATTTTGTTTTACATAATTATCTTTACTTCTAAAACTATTCTGTCATAATATCGAGTACTATAATAATTGAATCTCCTAATTTTGCATGAAATAAAGTCATAAGTCGTAAGTAATCACTACATAGTACATTGAGCTATATAACTAGAGAAGCAAACCTCAATAAAATGTGTCAAAAAAGTGTAGCCACTTTATAAACGCGACGACGTAGCTTTGAAACCACTAAACATTTAAAAGTAAACATATATCTGTCTCACTTATACACGTCGTAAGAATAATACCGTCGCTTAGATTAGACAAAGACCGCAATATAAACATGCAATGACAGGATGGGGTTGCCTACCCATGCGAAATTTTACCCAACATTTTAAGCCTTAAAAAGCGTTATAGATTAAGTTAAATTATTTTTTAAATATTTGAATTATGTATTTCTTATTAGATGTGTAATAGAAGTTTATAAATAATGAAAATAATTAAGACATTTTCTTTTTGAATATTTTTTCTTTATTGTTAATGAAATTGAATGATTATAGGTAGCCAGCCAGTCTCTTTTCTCAGCAATCGGATTATTTCCACCCATTTTTCACGGCGTGCTGCATCTTTAGGCACCCTGCTACGTTGTTATTATTAAAAAATATTTAAAATCACTTATTCCATAAATTAAAAACTCCCACTAATATGGGAAACTAAAACTAAGTTTTTAGTGGTAACACTGAACCTAATTTACAAAATTCTACATTTGATTGCGTTTTTACGTTGATATAAACACAGAGACAATTAATTTACGTGTGGAAAGTAATTCCGGTTAATTTATTATGTTTTTGTGATCTTGAATCGCACTCTTTCGCGATATTTTTTGTCGCATGTCACTCGGTTGACTTCGGTTGGCGTCACACAGAGCACTGAACTGACGTTAGCTACTCTGATGGATGTGGCCATCAGCCTAGTGGCAACGCCTTGGTGCGGTAATTGCTAATCTAGTGTAACATATATATCAATGACATAGTATAAAACAAAGTCGCTTTCTCTGTCCCTATGTATGCTTAAATCTTTAAAACTACGCAACGGATTTTGATGCGGTTTTTTAATAGATAGAGTGATTGAAGAGGAAGGTTTATAGGTATAATGTAGTGTATTTAGTATCAGCATTGCACCCGTGCGAAGCCGGGGCGGGTCGCTAGTGTATTATATACTAGCGGCCTGTCCCGGCTTCGCACGGGTGGACATTTATTTTTTAAACATTTTATTTTTTTCTTGCAATTAAAAAAACCTATAATAATCAGTGATAATGTAGCATTCAAATGGTGAAAGAATTTTTAAATTCAGTCCAGTACTTTTTGAGCCAATTACAAACATACATACAAATCTTTCCTCTTTATAATATTAGTATAGATTAGTATAGATTGCAGTTACATAAATAACTATTAAATTTCAGTGAATTCCGGGATGTTAGGCATGTCCACGCACGTCGCAAGTACGTAAAATAGCTTCACCTACTTCGATCACTGCTAACGACCTAAGTGCAAAAAAGATTGACTAACGTTTTCAGTCAAGGTTAGGTTTCTAATTAAAGCAATAATCTTCTTTGTTTGTTTTAACTCTTAAATCTTATGTCTACACATAAAAGAACAGTTTATTTATACTTATATTGAAGCTGAAGAGTTTGTTTGAACGCGATAATCTGTCTCTAATCTGAACGATTGTTCCATAGATTATCGCCGTTCAAACAAAAAAATCTATTTGGATTTTATAGGCCAATTCTTGAGGAAAGCTGTAATATCAAGCAAGGACCCTTAGGAATCGAGCAAAAAGAAAATAAAAAATCAGATAGAACGATCAGCGAAAACAAAGTAATATGATGAAGTGTAAGTGAAGTGTATGAAGTGATGGGTCAGGGGAACAAAAACATTCGCGCGGACGAAGTCGTGGGCAGAAGGTAGTAAAATAATATAGTTATAATGATCTACCAGCATCACGAAGTAACTGCTCGGATTCAAAATGCAAGTTTTCAATGCATCTTTTTAACTTTGAAGATCTGTTTTAAAAACAAAAGAGTTTGACTATCCAAGGTCTGAACTCTGAACATCACGTACCTATACTAATTGCCAAAACAACAGTAGCGAATACAATGCATACAATGTTTATTTCATTGCACAGAGCCATTAATCAGTTGCCATCAAGTTTTATTTTACAATCAACTGTATCAATCAATCATTAAGGCAATGTTTCGTTGGGTGCTCATACAAAATCTTCTAATAAATAAAATTCTCGTGTCACAGTGTTAGTTACCATACTCCTCCGAAACGATTCCGATTTTTATGAAATTTTATATGCATATTCAGTAGGTCTGAGAATCGGCTACTATCTGTTTTTTTTTTCCAAAACGACATTTGCGGGGTCAACTAGTCTATATCTATACTAATATTATAAAGAGGAAAGACTTGTATGTATGTTTGTAACGAATTGGCTCAAAAAGTACTGGACCGATTTTAAAAATTCTTTCACCAATTGAATGCTACATTGTCACTGATTAATATATTAGGCTTTTTATTATTTTTGTTTTCCACCCGTGCGAAGCCGGGACGGGCCGCTAGTATTATACGAGTATAAAGATATTTATTTTTATGAAAAGCGAATTTATCTACTGGCATTTGAAAACGATTTTGTTATTGAACGACTAATAAGCATTCATTGGGAAATTCGTAACACAGAATCACTTTATCATCATTCCAGCCGAAAGACATCCACTGCTGGAGATAGGCCTGCCCCAAGCACAGCTACTTCGGCCGGTTCTGTGCTTCCTGCTAATTAGTCTCTTAGTTAGAATGTCAAAAAATATTTGACTCGTATTTTTTCTTTTGTTACGTAAACCAAAATTGACGAAGATACGACGCTTTTAAAATTCTCAATACGTCACACCTTGGTATAATTTTTAGTGCGTTCTGACGTCACGACCCCCCACTCCCGAGTTTTGATGCGTTTTATCTTTGTCAATATACATTGATTTACAAAAACAAAAAATACGTGTCCATTATTTTCCAATACCCTAACTGACTAAATAGATTTTCAATTTATTGATGGTGGAAACTAGCCTATTACTGAAAATGAATTACTGTAAGAAAATTGCGAGCCTACCTAAGCTCGCAATTTGTCCGAATTTGTGGCAACGGTTGGGGAAAGCTCTATCCAGCCAGAGAACGTTTTTGATTGTTAGGTAATGATGGAGGTGATCATCGTCCACCCAACTTTTTTCAAAGTATGTTAGGTTCGGCTTCCAATCCAACCAAATGCAGTTGCCAGTGTTTTACATGGAGCGAATGACTATTTAACCTCCACGTGCCAGTTGCTGGGTAATACGATACCCCTTGCTAAGATTTGTTGTCAGTCTTCTGACTGCCAGTAATGACTTTCCAAGACTTCAAAAAAAAAAAAAAGGTTGTCATGTGGCAATTATAATTTGAAGAAAATACGTATTTCAATTGTGAGTTTTCTGTTATAAAATAAAGTGCGATTTAGCAGGCATAATTTTGTATGAAATCATCTCGAAGAACATCAGAATCTCCAAAAGGCTGGGAACAAGTTTATTCACATACTAACAGCATGATTTTTTATGTGATGAATGGAAGAATCATACTGATTAATTGCCGAATAATTTGCATTGATTAACGATATTATTAATAGTAACGTTAAATGATGTGTAGGTCAAGTTATGCGTTATATTGGTGTCAGTGTCAATGAAGTTAAATAAGTATAGCACTCATCAAAGTTATGATTATGACATTGATCCCACTTTTTGCGGCCTAGAAAAACGTTATGGAAAAGGGATTGAAGATTTTTGTATGGAGCCTACCTACTTCCGCCATTTTGATTTTTTTCAAAATGGCGGAACCTCATTAAATCTATATAAATCGATAGCTGACATCAATGAAAACAGAAAATTTACTAGGATCACGAAGTAGGATCAAACCCCGTAAAACATTACGTTTCCGAGAAATTAACGTTCAAGATCAAGTGACATCCATATTTTTTCGAATTTACGTCAGACTTCCCCAAATTAACATAATATTATAAACAACGAGATACTGTCTTCATCAGTTATAATCACTATAATGATTTTACACAAACTTAATTTTACCAACATCATAAGCCTTATCTCTTTCAACAGAAAGTCTATTTTTATTTAGCACCACATTCTTTTCGAGCAATAAAAGTCAGTAAAGCGTGTGCGCAGCCTTCCCTGTCAATAAAATCACGATATCTCTTTCAATGTTGAGTGTTAGTTAAAAAAGAAAATAAAGCACATACCTGAGGCAGGGTTTTGAAATACATACTTGTAGTTTAGATGAATGAAGATACTTCTCAATAATCCAGGGCCTCAAGTCTGCTATTAGGTACTATAGTGTCAGAATGGTCTATCATTGATTTAATTTTTTTTTTCATTGTTGATTTGACAAGTTTGGTAATCTACTAATTTAATGGCGTCATTATGACTTTCCAATGGTCAACCACTGACACTCCATTGAAAAAAATGTCATAAAATGGTAATCTCGTACATAATGACAAATGTATAATGTAATCTTGTACATAATGACAAATGAATAAATGTAATGTTTATTGCTATTTACGAGCTTCTTACTACTTCAGATTGCAAACACTAATACGTAATATGTAAAAATATATAATTAAATGAAATCTATCATGAAATTTAGTAGGTAGTTGTTTTTCTTAGACCATTGTCCGACCAGTGATCGACCATTATGAATTTAGCAGATTACAAACTTTTGGCAAAATGACAATGGGATCGTGTTGGAATGACGAATTTATAAAAATAGCAGACTTGGGCCCCAGTTCAAATTCATTTGCGTGTTAAGACTACAATATTATATGCAATGGTAGATTTAAATAAAAGAGAGATTCGTTGGTCGATTCGTATATGGGTACCCATTACATATCGAGACCCCTTCGTGTTGCGGAAGGCACGTTAAGCCGGCTGTCATTCGTAGATCTTTGACAGTCGTTACGGGTAGTCAGAAGCCCGAAAGTCTGACAACCAGTCTTACCAAGGGGTATCGTGTTACTCAGTAACTGGGTTGTGGACGTCAGATAGATAGTCGCTCAATGTAAAATACTGGTATTCAGATGTTATACTGGAAGCCTAAAATTCTTAGTTGGGAAAAGGCAGGCCATTGGTTGTCAAGCTAAAAAACAAAAAAAAAAAATGCTAGTGTAGCAGTGGTTCTGCAGTTTAGATAAAGCTTTTTAGTCGAATTCAAGCACATTGGAAACCGATTATAAGTCGACCGCTTAACTGCGATGTTGCCTGAGGTAGCAGCGCGATGCGGGAGAGGTGTGTTGACGTGATGCGAGAGCTCAGTGATTCCTCAACTTGGGACAACTATCATCCCACCCGCACAGCGCAGCTACCTTAGTTAATCGGTCGGCAAGAAGAATAGAGAACACCAACTTCTGGAAAGTGTACTTACAACACTTACCTATATATGAACGACCCTTAAATATTCTACTTCATTCCAAGTTGTGTTCAGCAAAATTGATCCTTGAAATGGGCCTAGTAAAGCTGTTTATTCAATAGCAAAGTGGGTTTTGAGAGGTTCCTAGTTTAGCTATTTACATTGCAATATGGTGTTTTTTCTCTCCTGTATCATAACCTCGGTCAACAACTTGTCACCAAGTTAATAATAAATGAATTACATTAGAATCGTCCACGCCTGTGTCAACTCCTAATTAATAGACGAAATGTAAATTTTGACATCCATTGCTCGCTTAGTATTCAAAATAGCGACAAAGCTAAGCAAAAGAAGCAATGGAAAGCTTTCAAACGTGTAACCGACCAAGCAAAGCTAATGGTGATTTAAGAGCCTACACTACCTCAGCTAAAATTCACTCTTTATCTCGCTCGCACGATACTGCTCGCGGACTGAGTGAGAGCGAGACAGAGTGCGGTGCTAGGCGGCAGGCAGTGCCAATAGTTTAGGTATTTGCTTTTTACCGTGAAAATAATGGTAATTAAAAAAAAAGTAAATAACATAAGACCTGCTTTATAGTTAGTTCGGTTAGTATACAAAGTTTCATGATCTAATTTGAAGTATTTTTTGAATACCAGCGGTTTATTGTTCGGTTTGGAGGTAACTTTGGAATTTTTTTCTATCGAGAAAATTTTATGAAATCGTGTTTTCGTCTAACATAAGACCTAACATTAATCCTCAACTTTACCATATATTTATTTCAAAATTAATGCTGCAGTATTTTCGACATAACGGAGGATCATGCTAAGCCATTTGAGGTAGTATAGGCCCTTAATGATAATTATATAGGTTTATGATTAATGAAAAGAAACATGTTTACACGTGTTTTACGATGGTTTAGCGATCAAAGTGACGATGACGTGATCCTTTAGAGTAAGACGTCAGGGTATATAAATCAAGCTATTTATTGGTTTTTGTAAAGAATTTCTGAAGGCAGCGTCAGATCGCGTGATATATGTAATTTCGACGTTTAATAATTGCTCCTCTCTAGAGCGTGTAACAGAAAGGTACTCACATGGAACGTGGTATGGGATGGCTGATTATTTTTTCGGAGTAGGTATTCCTTGAAAGGCACCGAAAGTATTTCTCGAAAAAAAAAAATTATCAAAATAAAAATATTATAATTTTATTCCTCGAAATGCATCAACGATGAAACAAAGAAAAGAGCATGAAGGATTTGTAATAAATATACAGGGTGGAATCGAAGTCATGGGCATTATTTTAACCTAAGGCACTACTCACGATACTGATTGCATTAGGGCTATTAATACGCAAATCAAAAATATTATTAATGCAAGTAAGGAAAACCTTAAAAATGTAGTAAGTCAAATTGCACAAGGCTTATTATTGCAAATAAACACTTAAAGTAATTAAAACAAAATACTTCGTTAACGCCAATAATTGTTGAAATATCAAAATCTTAAAGCGCAGTACAGCGCAAAGCGAAATGTAAACAAACATCACCTGCGCGCGCGCGGGTTTTTCCTTACAAGTAATAATAACAATGGGCTACAAGACATTCCGTCCGGCGGGATTCCCTGAACTCACTCCGCCCCACTCCCTCACTCGCAAAAATACGAATATCACCCCCGCGCGGGGTATGCTTCCCGCCGCAACACGAAGTCACGAACCCGGAACCAGTGTCATAACGACTGCGCAGGTGCATTGACGCGTAATTGATTTATTGATCCCGTGACGTAATCGCCGTACTCGCCGCTCGCGGCATACGGTGCTTGGATTGCAGTGTATTAAGTGTTAGTTTAGTAGTTGTGTGTGTGTTTGTGTACACGATGCCTCGACCGCGTAATGTGCAGGCTAGGTACACCAACCAACAATACCCACAAATGGTTGTAATTTACGATCGCGCAAGAAATTTAGTATGAACTCGTGAAATGTTCCATCGGCGCTACCCGAACGACCCTATTCCTTCACGGGGTCTCATTCCACCAGAACCACTCAGAACCTGTTGGATTTTTCGTCTTTTCACGTGCCAGCACATGCACAAGCTCGTGGAAGAGCACCCGTTTACCCTCTGTCACTTTACCGACAAATAAGGTTTTTTCAAAACAATCCACAAGCTAGGTACGTAAATGTTTTTTTTTAATGTATGTTAGTTGACGTAGTTTTGACCGTCCTAAGCCGGCAAAGTACGAAGGGAAAATTGGAATTTATTATGAATCAATTCATTGGCAACTTACGAATGTCACGTGAGTCGGGCGGGGTCAAAGAATTCACGCCCAATGACGCGCGTACGGCGTAGTGTACCTACGCATTTGCTATCGAGAAGCGCAACTAATTCGATACTTTGTATGACTTACTACATTTTAAGGTTTTCCATACTTGCATTAATAATATTTTTGATTTGCGTAATAGTAGCCCTAATGCAATTAGTATCATAAGTAGTACCTTAGGTTAAAATAATGCCCATGATATCAAATGCACCCTGTATAGATGTTTCATTTGGTGCGTTTCGAGGAATACCCCATTCTTTCGCGATTATGATGTTGGTCCCATGGAGAAAGTTGTTCAGTTTGATGGTCTGTACCATATCATTACATATTATCATAGCTTTCTGATACACACTGTAGACACCATAGATATTAGAAAGAGTTTTATGGTATACACTTTTTAGTGCCTACTTCAACCTTAGTTGGTTCGCTAGAGTTTTTTGATCTATAAAAGAAGATCATATCACCGTTAAAGTATTGCCCTATATTGCTACGACCCCTTCCAACCCTACCGTTGCTTAGCAACGATGAAGTCGATATCAATGCTATGAATAGATACTGGATGATTTGAGGGGTAATTCTCATAATTTTAAGAACGTTCACAGTCTGATCTCAGTCTCAATCTGTCAAAGATTTATCGTATTTCCCTACATTTTTGACAAGTTTTTGACATTGATTGTCGCTGAGATGAAACTGCGACTAGATTTTTAACGTTTTTACTACGGGAATTGGCCTTCTGACTTCTTAGTTTTTAGATCCTGTTTTAGGCAGTTATTCTACAGGGTCAAATTAAATTACCTAGCGAAACTTCCCAGACGTGATGGTTGTCAATAATAAGATAAAAAAAATGAAAATTGATTTGATGAGTTTTTTTTTTGGGGTTACCAACTGCAGATAGTGTCTGAAATATCAATATTTTTTTAAATTTAATATTCACAGAAATTACAGGTTTCGATATCTCAGCACGATAAAACGATTAATTTGACCCTGTAAATACAAAATAAAAGGCTCCCTTAAATATAATCTTGATGACATTGCATATTAGATTGCACGTGGTTAAATCTGAAGTTAAAAGCATTATTACGCCAAAGTAAATACCTATTTGGATAATCTATAATCAAACAAGAAAACGTCAACAATATAACAGATGATTACAATTCCTATGAATATTTATATAAAGACCGGTTCGAATAATGGTGAGGTGCGGTTAATGACCGTTGAATTATAACTTCGAGCATATTTTCACTGGTCAGCAAAAATATAACCTGCCTATCGACTCTGTAAAAATCTCACCGTGATAAAATAGGTGAAGTGAGCGTAAAGTGAGCTATCAATGGAGGCAATCTCTAACATCAGGTGGAATGACAGCTCTCTTCACCTTAGTTTTCACAATGAGATTTTTATAGAATAGCACTGCTGGTATCGCAAAATAGATCTATTTCGATTTTGCATTTTTTTTTCAAGAGTTTTGATTTAAACGACAAAAATAATTATACAATGTGTTACCAAATTAAAGCACATTATGAAAGCAAAGAAAAATTAAATTAAATTAATTTAATTTTTTTTTTAAATCGATTTCTGTCATTTTTAATATAGGTATTTCTTATCCCAAAAATAATGAAAACTACTTAAATTACTGTCAAATTTCCGCTGTAGGTACAGTCAAAACAAACCAAAATGGATGAAGCCGACACGCGACGCGAATCGCGAGCGGTGCCTTTGTGTCGCGTACGATTCGCATCGCGTGTCGCGCCTGTTTGCAGGAGCCTTTATATCAGTGCAACTGAGTACATGTGTAGACTTGTAATGTGACCGCAATTTTCTCACATTCAGTATAACTAATTTAATAAAAAAAACAATGTTTTATAGGTACAGACACCAGCACATCAAGCTACCCGAAACTGAAAAAAATTCCCAATCAACTTTGAACCTTTTGCTTCAGCGATAAAGTTGAAAATCTATTAAGAGGCCGCTTACAAAAATGCGCGGAGATGCATGATTTCGTCGTTGAAATTGAACTCGTTGGTTGGTATAACTAGGAATTAATTGATAAAAATAATTTGTTTTCTCTTCTACATTAACAATAAAGCGATATTTTTATTATTTTTCTATTTATTTAGCAATAATCTTTCTCCTGATGCATGTTTAGGCAAAAACTCATGAAGAGCTGATTTGAGAGCTCGAATTTGCAGAGTCTGTTGAATATAATCCGTGAAAACATTTTTTTTATATCACAAGTATCATACACTTGAATAATAATAGAATACATTTTTCTTATATTATACCTTAGAAATAAATAAAAAAATACTGGACCTAATTCAATTTTTTACTGGAAACATCATCATCCACAGGTAATCCCGGTTAAGAAGACGACAATCTCATAGGTTGAACTGCGAGATGCCATTTATAACCAAAAATAAAAAAAAGATGCGCGCAGAATACCAAAATGTAAGAGGGCTCTTAATGGATTTTCACAGATTTTAGTAGCTTCATGTGCTGGCGTCTGTACATAATAATAAAAAAACAGTGTATGTTTTACGATTATAAGATAATATTCTAATTGGGGTGTTTGGTGAAGTGCGTTAATTCCAGGACACTTTGAATAATAAAATATATTGTAAAGTAATAAAACAAGTGTATTATTATTTATTTGTAAGAAAAAAAAAAGTTTATTTGGAGACAGTTCGTGAAACACAAAATAAAATACAAAATAAAAATAATGTTTCAAACATAGTGTGTGTGCCTCACGGCTACGCCAAAAAGCTTCATGGGCAGATGTAGAAACGATTTATAACCAGAAAATATTTATAAACTACACTATAAAAACTAAAATAGAAGAAAACGACAATAAAAACAAGAGAAAATACGTATAGGACTAAATATACTACTTATTAATATGTATGGCAATGTGGCTAGCTGCACATTAGTAGAAACACTTGAACTATGAATACCACCAACTACTACGAAATAACTGCACTGTCGCAATCAAACTGTTGCTATGGACGTGCATTTGACGATCTTCTGGGGCACAAGTCTGCTATTTTTATAAATTCGTCATTCCAACACGATCCCATTGTCATTTTGCTAAAAGTTCGTAATCTACTAAATTCATAATGGTCGATCATTGGTCGGTCAATGGTCTGAAAAAAAGTATGCTAGATTTCATTTAATATATATTTTTACATATTACGTATTAGTGTTTGCAGTCTGAAGTAGTAAGAAGTTCGTAAATAGCAATAAACATTACATTTATTCATTTGTCATTATGTACGAGATTACCATTTTATGCCATTTCTTTTATGGAGTGTCAGTGGTTGTCCATTGGAAAGTCATAATGACGCCATTATATTAATAGATTACCAAACTTGTCCAAATCAACAATTATGAAATCAATGATAGACCGTTCTGACACTATTGTACCTAATAGCAGACTTGAGCCCCAGGTCTTTTACCGCGTCAACACTCGCAAAATGCATTCATTCGTGGATCTTTGACAGTCGTTACGGCTCGTCAGAAGCCCGAAAGTCTGATAACCAGTCTTACCAAGAGGAATCATACTACCCAAGTAACTGGTTTGTGGAGGTCAAATAGGCAGTCACTCCATGTAAATTACTGGTATCCAGCTGCATCCGGTTAGACTGGAAGCCGACCCCAACAATGTATGGAAAAGTATAGACAGATGATGAATGATGGTTAGTGAGAGTAACTAACAGTAGCAGTAGATTTTAAAATATGTAGGTAGGTAATGGTATACGACCAGAGGGGCAATTCCCATAATTTTAAGAACATTCACAGTCTGAGGGGCAATTCTCGTAATTTTTAAGAACGTTCACAGTCTGATCTCAGTCTCAATCTGTCAAAAATACTTCAAATTTCCATACATTTTGACAAGTTTTTGACATTTGTTTGTCGCCGAGATGAGACTGCGACTAGATTTTGAACGTTTTAAATTAGCAGAATTGGCCTACTGATCTCAGTCTTAATCTGTCCAAAATATCTCTAACTTCCCTACATTTTCAACTAGATTTTGACATTGATTGGGCTTCTGATCTGACACGCAAATAAGAAAAAATTGACAAAATCGAAGCTCAGAAAACACTTTAAGACCAACATCATAAAAAGCTTAAAGGGCAAAGTACCTGTATCAATGCGCGCACATTGGCGGAAGGTAATTATACTGTTCGGCGCGTGTTACACTACAATCGACTCCATTATCGTATAAACTATTATAAGGTGAGCTTATAGGTAATGAATAGGTGTTGTTATGGCCTAACAACACCTATTATAATAATAATAATAAGGTAATTTTCATCATATTGAGCTAATGATTTGTGTTTATAGAATAAAATAGGATTGCGGATTCTTATTGAATTCTCTATCATGTGTAGAAAGCAGGGCTGTCCAAAGCACGGCCCGCGAGCCTCTTGCGGCCCGCGCGCGGGTTGAGTTCGTGTGGCCCACGACATAATAGGTCTAACCTATGAAAAGTTTTGTTAATCGATGTTTTTAGCTGTTATGTGGATGCAACTTTGCTATTTTAATGGAAGTACAGACGCCAGCACTTCAAGCTACCCGAAACTGTCAAGTTTTCCCAATCAACTTTGAACCTTATATTTAAGCGATAAAGTTGAAAATCTATTAAAGAAATTTGACAGTTGTAGTAGCTTGATGTGCTGGCGTCTTTACATTGATTTAGATATTCTATAGACATTTAGGGGCTGGGAATCGATGAACTCTTGAAAGGCGTTTGTCGTCGACACGATTTGTAGTTCGTTTTACCCCAGTAAACGTTATCTGAATTCCGAAAAAAATTAACAGTAATACGATGTAAGGTCTGGTGAATAAGATGGGTGTCACCCATCGTTTTATTTATACTTTTATTGGTTTTCTCAGAATACCAAAGTCAATGGCTTTAGTCCACTTCTCCCTAAAATTAAGCTTGTCTAACAGCGCACACAGGACCTTGTCAAAATTACAGATGCTTGAACTGCAAGCTATGTCTTCACTGGTTTCATCGTCACCCACCATACTCGTCAGACCAAGCGGCAACTAAAAAAAAAAAAAACTATTGTGTTGCTTAACTTGTCTGTAAATTTTGCATGCTATGTTTTATCCTAGCTAAAAATGCTTGTGCCTCGATTTGTGGTTAACACCCTTATATACCATGTTTTACGCAAATAAATATTCTATTCTAACATCAAATTTTTTGGAAAATGGAACGATAAAAAAAAACAGGTGCATTTGTTAAAGAACTTAAGGCTCTCATATTCCATTAGAGATAACATGTAACTTTAATGTACTTAGAACTAAGTCCAAAAATGTTATAAGTAAACGCAATAAGGTCATATGGGGTGAAAGGGACTTCCAGCAAACTGACCTATATAGGAATGTATGTACGACGAGACTAAGACTGGTTGATTTTCCTTCTGAATTTAGTAAGTGTAGTGACAAATTGTGTACTGATGTAGAGCATAGATCCATTATTGATAGAATGTACTATGAAATTGTTGACATATTAAGCGAAGCGGCATGTGTTTGTTACTGTGGGCCGGATAAAAACAAAAGAAAACCAGTGATAGGTTGGAACAAACATGTTAGACATGCGCACTCGGCGGCGCGACTTGCTTTTCAGAATTGGGTGGTATGTGGTGAACCGAAAGTGGGTTGTGTGTACGATACCATGAGAGAAACAAAACGGGTTTTTAAAAGTAAACTAAAGTGGTGTCAGGAAAACAGGGAACAAATAAAAATGAATATTATAGCATCTTGTCACAGAGAGAAAGATTTTGGAAAATTTTGGAAGCACACCAATAAACTGAGCAGCAAGTCGAGCCTTTCTGCGAGTGTTGAGGGTGTTAGTGAGTCTGCCTCTATAGCCAATCTCTTTAAAAATCACTTTGCAATTAAGGCCCCTCTAGGGTCAACTAACGAGTCATTGACAACGGTAAGGGAGCCAACAGCGGAATCATCACTGGTAAGGGTTTCGGCTAAAGAAATAGCTGCAGTGTTGAAAAACATGAAGCGCGGTAAATCACCTGGGCACGATTCTCTCAGCATAGAGCATCTGCAAAATGCAGGTGTTCACATGCCCAGAGTGCTGACTATGTTTTTCAACTTTTGCTTCTCACATACTTATCTGCCGGAAGATCTGATGAAAACGTTAGTTGTGCCGATTATAAAAAATCGAACTGGAGACGCGTCGGACATAAATAACTATAGGCCTATATCGTTGGCTACGATCATTGCCAAGGTACTGGACAGTGTGCTTGACAAGCAGTTAAATAAGCATATGTCGCTTCACGATGCCCAATTTGGCTTCAGAGCGGGTCTTTCGACAGAGCACGCTGTACTATGTCTCAAGCACACTGTCAGATACTACACGGACAGGAAAACCCCCGTGTACGCGTGTTTTCTTGACCTTTCGAAAGCCTTCGATCTGGTGTCCTATGGTATTTTATGGAAAAAGCTGTACGAAGATACAACACTTCCCGGTGAGATGATTGAGTTGTTGAGGTATTGGTATGGTCATCAGACAAATATGGTGAAATGGGCAGGCTCGCTATCCGATCCGTACGGGCTGGAGTGTGGAGTCAGACAGGGGGGTCTGACCTCACCGAAACTCTTCTGTTTGTACGTGGATCGGCTGGTCCGTGAGCTCAGCAGTACTATGGTAGGCTGTTCCATTGACGGAACACTAATAAATAACATCAGTTACGCCGATGACATGGTGCTGCTGGCCCCATCGATCAGCGCCCTCAGAAAGCTCATGTCTGTTTGTGAGCGATATGCGGAGGCCCAAAGTCTCAGATATAATTCAAAAAAGAGCGAGTGTCTGTTGTTCAAGGCAGGCACTAAGGACTATCGCGAAGTGCCTCCTGTCACACTTGGTGGGACGGAGTTGCGATGGGTCAAATCATTTAAGTACCTGGGGCACTGGGTCACCGCAACGCAAACGGATAATGTTGACATGGAGAGGGAGCGCAGGGCGCTGTCAGTCAGGAGCAATATGTTGATCCGTAGGTTTGCAAAGTGTTCGAGGGGTGTAAAAACTACTCTGTTTAGGGCATACTGCCAAACTTTTTACACCAGCAGTCTATGGGTCGACTACACGCAAAAGGCTTACAGCGCCTTGCGCGTCCAGTACAATAACGCATACAGGGCGTTGTTGGGGTTGCCACGACACTGTAGCGCATCAGGGATGTTCACAGAGGCACGTATAGACGATTTTTACGCAATCATGCGAAAGCGTGTCGCCTCCTTGATGCGGCGGGTGCGGGGCAGCGCCAACAGCCTCTTGGTCACTGTGGCAGATAGGGCAGAAGGTCTAATACTCAGGCACTGGACCACAACACAAGTATTACCTTCAAATCGTGCCTTGAAATAATGGTTCTTTGGATGATTGCTCATTTGATTATTGTTCATTGTTTATTTTATTATTAATGATTTGACATGATTAGTGGTGATTTTGACATTATTTTTTATGATTTTGACATCTTTATCACTGATTATTTTGACATTATTAAACAAAAAATAATTTTTCAAATATAATTACGTACTAACACTAGTGTTTAAGATGTGTATGTATTACTAACAAATTGGATTGTATGATCTGTTAAATAAATTATTATTATTATATTATTATTAAACGATTTAAATTATATTGGCCCGGGATTGTATCAGGTTTGGACAGCCCTGCCCTAAAGCGTTGAAAGTCTATCTCGTTGCCCTGTCCACGGCCCTGTCTGAGCTAATTATAAGCTCTTAACTAAAAAGTCAGTTCCTGAAGTCCTTGAGTAAACGCCCGTCACAATTTATTTATGAATGTTCTTGTGATATTTAAACCCAAATATTTCTGGTGTCGAGTTTGTTGGCGAGGCAAGTGGTAACTGGTATTAACAAAATGTAAGTAGACATAAAAAATAAGGACTTATAGAATTTACAAGCTAACACTAAAATATATATATTATAATACAAGTATATAATAAAATATTAAAGAAAAAGGCAGGAGCTCATTGAGCATCAAAAAATTAGTCGGCATCGCTGTCAATGGGATATGTGCCAAAAATGCTGGCAGCATTACCACGTTGGATGGCAATGCTGATTCTTTGGGCTAAAAACAGGCCAGCCCGCTGGGCACGTGAAGAGTCAAACGATAGAAAAAACAAACAAAGAACTTCTTAAGGTGCCACTTTTCGATATTTTTTCTATAAAAATTTCCGGAAAATATTACTCCACTATTTGTCATTGTGCATCCAAAGTTAAACATGATATCGTTTTGACTTATTATTAATTGTGTCTGTACGGAAACAGAATAGTAAAATAAAAAGCCATTAAAAAGTTATGAGCCAACAAAGATTCGTTTTTCTTGCTATTTTTAACGTAACTTTGGGTGTCAATAAGTAATAAAAGATCTATAAAATCTACAAAACCAAGTCCGTACCGACAAAGCTCAGTTATCGAAGAGATCAATAAACTTTATTTGTAATTGATTTATGCAGTGGTTTTTTCATAAAACTCAATTTTCCGAAGCACTTTTCAAATCTTTTTACGCGTCTATCAATTCGGAACGGTGTTTCTGTGCGTGAAAACTAGACGTAGTTCGTGTAGACTAGCGTCTAACTGCTCATCACTAATATTAAAGCTGTCGGACACGAAGCCAGGCGAGACAGCGTGCTTTTTGACCATGACCACCAGCGAGTGCGAGCTCGCGACTAGTTTACTCATAAATGAAAAAAACACAGAGCTTTAAGGCAAAATATGGCTGAGTTTAGCATAGACGTAATTATTTTAAAACTGTTTAACTCGTATTTGGATTAGGTCTTAAAATTTTAAATCTAAATATATATTGTACACGTATATAAAGGAAAAAAAAGGGTAGAGCTCATTGGACATCAAAAAATTCGTCCGAATCGCTATCAGTGAAGAAAGTGCCCAAAAGAATTTATTTCAATGTTAGATTTTATATTGTATTGAAGATTACTTTTAACTTAATAACAATTTTAAAATTAAGGATAGTTTTATTGATATGAAATTAACAACTCATGTTGCTTAGATTTAGAGCTCCCGGGAAGTACCGGGTCAAACCTTGCTTCTGTCAATCTCAGAGGTTTTATAATTTTATGACGAAAAAATAACGGCATTGGGCTTCTGACTACCCGAAACGACTGTCGAAGATCTACAACCTTTTATTCAGAAACCAGATGAGCTTAACTCCACAATGAAATTATTTCTAACTATTCACAAATCAAGACATTGTCTCAAATTTCTGGGAACGTCAATGATCGATGAAGTCATTAGTAACATCTGAAAGATATTTATAGTTCGTTTCGTCATGCTGTATTGTCTCGAGAGTCCTTTTGACACATCCTATAACGGTGAATTGACACGATAAACGAGAAGAGCAAGACATTCAACTAATATTATTGTTTAAATTATAAATTATTCGAGTCGTATTTAAATATTTATTCTAATTTAAGATTGTTGCTATTCGATCTGAAACTGGCAGTGCAAAATTAATTGACAAATGAATAAATCATTCTTATTCTATCAACATAGATCACACATAACATGATCAACGTATAATGTTCTCACTGCTGGCACACAAGCCTCCTGTGAGAGGGAGTGGGCCGTAATACACCACGCGGACCCAGTGCGGTTTGGCAGATCATGTCAAATGTCTTTGAAGTTTTGATTCTAGAAAATACCGTTTACTCACGATGTTTTCCTTCACACCGTATTGAGAGCAGTGTCATCTTATATACGATCAGTAAATTATTTCGGTCTACCTACAGTTTAAACCCCGAATTTAATTAACCGATTTCCGTTTGCCTAGATCCATTCAGATTTCCAAGAAACCAGAACTGATTATAATTTTGTTGGTGCTCTACCGAATCAAATCCACCACTTTTGTTTTAAAGATGGACGGCCAGATTGGTCACCGATGTTCGCTCGTTAGTATTAGATAATTTTTGGCCTTTACCAGTTATATTTTATTTGTCGTTTATTTTTGACTAAGTACCTTCTTTTACGGACTCTTTGGTTTTTTTTATATTTTGTTCTTTATTATTTTAAATTTAAATTGTTTTTGCATTTTTTTCGATTGTGTCAGTTGTTACTAATTTGGCCTGTCAAACAGTATGTTTTTCTTCATATCCATTACTATAATAAACAAGGTAAATATTTCATTTCCGGATTACAACCCATTACCTCATCATTTTCACCTACCTACTTAGTATAATCAGCCTAAACGTTCCCATTTCTGGCACACAGGCGTTCTTTCTTCGAGAGCAGTACCTACTTAATTAATTCTCTAAATTATGTAGTCGATGATTTTAGCGTAGGCTAAAACTCTAATGAGTTTTTATGTTGGCACCAACTGAAATGTAAAAAATGTATGCGGACCTTTGAGTAAATAAATAAACTTTAAAAAAAAAACAAAACAAATAAAAAAAAGATGTATCTTTTGCCTATAAACATTCCAAACAATTAAAATCAGACATAAAAAAATCAAAACAATAGTGTCCCTGAACACTACCCAATAGTGAGAAGTCAGAGGTCAGTTTCAAAGGCAAAGCCATCTAATTCCCTATTAATACTACGAAGTGATTAAAAACACTTCAAACGGCCCCATAAAATAGTGTTTATGATCTGTGACAAATTAAAACAATAATTTTGGGCGCGTAAACCACATATTCGTTGCCACTTGAACTTGGAACCTAGCGCATCTTCACAACTTTAACCTTACCGTCTTCAAAATTACAACCAAAGAAGTTTCAACTTTATATCGTTGGGAGAAGAGCGACAAGAATCTAAGTAAATGTTAGGGAGTGGCAATCTTATCTTGGCAGAATCATATAAGCATGTTTTTTAGAAGACTTTTCAAACGCTATAAAAAGCAAAAGTTGCTTCATTGTGCCACCAGTTTAAGTGGGTTCTGCTGCGCATACACATCCCTCTGAGGGATATAGGACGATGCTTTTGGTAATACTTTCTTTTGTGTCATTGTGGTGTGAATAAGTGTTTTATTATCTAGTTGCGCGAGGGTAATTAGGAAATGGATTTTGAATTGCAAAATTTTTTGGCGGCAGTTTTCTGTGGTGATATTTTGACAGCCCTTGTTGTGTCATCCGTAACATTGTTATGACGTTTGGATGTTTGTAATCAACTCATTTTCATGATCGACGTTGATCACTCACAAAAAAAAAAAAATATTTTCTCTATATTAACTACGATTTTCATTTGCATTTGCAACTATTAGCTGAACACAAGAAACGTTTTAAAATAATAAAACCTAAAACTTTAGAGACCAGCTAATCTACAGATGTGCCTCATTAAAATTTATATAAATCGGGATAATAGACCATATAAAACTAACTAAGCTCAGTAACTTTTAAATTACACTTACATGAAAAGCCGTTACGTTTGAATCTCCTTCAAATCATTTACATTGATATCGTTTTGTGACTTATTTTTTTACTTACTACTATGTAGTTTTTCAGGCTGAAAATTATATTTTTTGGATTACAAGCTTCTTTTGAATAAATCAGCGTTTTGTAATAGTATATTTAATGTTTTATTAGTAAAAGTAGGCAGTGCCAATGCATCAATTACTAGAACTTGTGACTCGGAACTATCTGTTTTTAATATTTATATTTTATCATTCTAGATTATATTTTAATAAAATCAGCAAAGTATTGTAATTAATTTTTGCGGTAATTTAACTTCTATACTTACATTCAAATATTTTATAATGTGTATTTATCAATTTTATTACAAATACCATTGTTTTTTTAAATCTAGATAACAAGTCAAGATTTCAATCATAATATAATATTTTTTGCATTTATCGAGATATCAGACAGTTTTTAACTACACATAAATCATTATAGTAACATAAAGCATAATATTTACATAAAAATAATTTGCATTAATCAATTACAAAATCCATTTTTCAAAAAGAATTCTCTCAAATAACAAGTCAAGATTTCAATCATAGATTTAAAAATAACAGCTGATATTCCGTCGTCGTTCATAAATAATAAAATATAATGTTATATCCTACGCTTGAACAAGTTATATCCGCAAAGTTGTTACTGTGATTTGCGTGTTCAAAGCAGTGAAAACTTGTATGATTCGATTTGTTGATTTTGCAAAATGGCGGAGCGAATTCGGTAACAAATTCGAATTTAGAAAGAAATTTGGGTTCAAAGATCTCCATGTCCAAATATAATTTTTAAAAATAAAATTTTTTTCTCAATATATCTATGGTAAAGACGTTTTGTTCTTAATCAAATATTCGAATATTATTAGCGCATTACTCCAAATGTTAGACATATTTTTTTTGTGGATGTGAAATCATCAAATGACCCCTCCCGCTCTGGGTGGAGCAGAAGGGAGTGTCAGACTCTTACTGACTAAAACCCACCCGTGTTCCTTCCTTAGCCCTTTATGTTCCTGGGCAGCGGTAACCCTTTCGGACAATCCCGCTGCCAAACGTTAGAGACATGACATTCTTTTCAAATACCTAATCTAATTTTTATCAAGCGTTTTTTACTTCGTTTGATGTCGTTTACAAGATCAGTTACCGAAAAAAGCCATTATTTTCACATTTGATATATTAAATTGTGTGGTTAAAACATGACCAGACACGTTAATTAAGGATAGGTATAAAGCTTGACACCGCTTCTATATTGACAAATATCTGAGTTATAAAAAAGTGGCAAAACAGGACTGTATTTTTTACCTCATTAACATTTTATTACAACACAGTAACATGTAATTTTTTGACCTCTACGTTTTAAGCTGATTTTTTTTTGTTATGCACATCCTGTCTTTATGATAGTCGATCTCCGAAAACTGGACACCTCGAGGTCGACTTAAAACCTTTTTTAAAGCCTAGACTTTTGCTCAAGACTGCAATTTTTTTTTTTGTTGTCTGATGCTATCACGCATGCAAGCGCGGTAATATCTCACTCATGTTATCCTTGTTCATTTACTGGAAAACATCCTTATCCTTCAATAGAATCTTTCAACTTGTTTGAACTTTGTGGTCATCTAATTTCAAAATCTTATCCTTTACAGGTTATATTAACCGCTTTTGCGGCGGTATGTGGAGCAGCAAAGCTCGACAAGAGCTACCTGCCGCCTCTTTCAGCCAGAACTGCTGGAGGTAGCGCTGGTGCCTTGCTAGCTCCCTTAGATGGATCTAACCAAGGTTTGCCCACTGGCAGCTTCACGAATGACGTCCAAGGAGTGGTTGTGGACGCAGTTAACCCTGGAACAAGGACGTCTGGCCGTGAGCCAACTGGTCTAGGAGGACCGAGACCCTCATACGGTTCAACAGATTCCAAAGTTGGAGATGCCGCTTTCAGAGGTTCTGTCTTGGGAAGCCTAGGACCTAATACTAGGATAGCACCTGGATTCGGTTCCTTTGGAGAATCAGGTGATGCTCAAGCTAATAAAGCTAGCGGGAATACCCTGAAGTTCACCAGTGATGTAGGTTTAGAGAACTACAGCTATGAGTTTGAGACTGAAAATGGAATATCTGTTGGTGAAAATGGTGATGCTACGGATGGCGTGAAAGCTCAGGGTGGATACTCCTACAAGGGGGATGATGGCAAGACGTACAGTGTATCGTATACTGCTGATGAAGAAGGATACAAGCCGCAGGGACAGCACCTGCCGACGCCGCCACCTATTCCTAACGAGATATTGATATCTTTGGAGAAGAATGCTAAGGAAGAAGCTGCAGGCCATGTCGACGATGGTAAGTGATCATTTAGTATTATTATTAAGCTTTGTATAGTAGACAATATGGAAGCCTCAATATAAAATAATATAATAAAAAAAAAGTATATAAAAATAATATCTAATATATAAAATTCTCGTGTCACAGTGTTAGTTACCATACTCCTCCGAAACGGCTGGACCGATTTGTATGAAATTTTGTGTGCATATTCAGTAGGTCTGAGAATCGGCTACTATCTATTTTCTTTTTTGCAAAACGACGTTTGCGGGGTCAGCTAGTATAATATTATTCCGTACAAAATTATTGGTGATGGTCGGTTATATCTATCGGTAAGGTGTGAACCGAATTTAATTTTAGTGTCTTTTAAAGCTTATTAAAAAACCGTTTTTCACGTTTGATATTTGCCTAAGTTTAGAAGTTACTACTTATTTAGATTACCAATTATCATTCTGTAGGCGATCGATCCAAAAGCGTCTAATTATAATTTTCCAAAAATGTAACGAACAAAATTGACATAAGTACTAACAATGACAGTATTGCCATCCAACGTGGCAACGCTGCCAGCCCTTTGGGCACGTGTCTCATTGATAGCAACGCGGACGAATTTGTTGATGCCCAGTAAGCTCCTCCCGTTTCCTTTTATTTTTTATTACATAATATATATTTTTTAATGTTAGCTTGTATATTGTAATTAAGACTTTTTGTTTGTATTTAAACAATAACTTTTAACCTAAAATGTGTGATAATATAAAATAATATTCTCAATCTTTATTTGCTAAAAGTCATTAATTGCACATAAAGTAAGTGCGGTCTAGACTATTACATACACACGATATCTTGCATAACAGTTCGATTTAGTATGGTCGTTATGACTGAAAATTGTTTGACTATTTAATTAATTTATTTGATTGAAAACAAAGTTTTATTTCGCTTTAAATTAAACATGACAACCACTACACATCTCTTTGCAAGTGGTGTTTTCGATTTCATAGACACTGAATCAAATCTTGCCTATTGAAAACCCATTTTCAAATAAAAATTGCTATTCTTTATAAACATGAAAATTCAGAGAACATTTCATTTTTGGCAAAGACTTTATCTGGACTGCCGGTGGGTTTGATTATCGACGTTGTCTATAGGTCAATGAAACAGCATAACAAAACATTTTACTGCAAATTACAACTGCATAAAATAAAATAAAACTTCCTGTACGGAAGTCTCTGCGGAAGAACACTAAAATGAAATTTTATCATATAAGCATTTTATATCAATTTGCTTCACAAAATTGTATAGGAACTGGCACGTAATTTTTGCCTCACCGCATCGTTTACCTAATATTAATCAAAATAGAGATTTACGATTATTGCAATTTGTATTGCTGTTTTCCTGATGCATATTGAGTGTCAGCATTGACATTGCTATTGATAAAATGTATGAATTGTTGACATTTTCCTGATCAGGGACCTACTGTTTTTTTTTTGTTCTGCTAGTTTATTTTTCTCAAATTAATAGTTACTTCACACACGTTGACCATTAAAACGCAATAACGCGTGTCAAAATATGTTCTACAAAAAGTTCACTTCAAATATTAAAGAGACTATCAATCAAACTGTCAATGCAGATACTCACCAAAAAAACATTTCATTCACAAATTCGGTAACATCTCATTCACACCTTAAAGGCTTTTGTATGCCTTGACAAATGTACCTTTGACACAGGTATCAGTCATTGACAAATCGCTTGCAACTTTCATTTTTATTTACAGGCTCGTACGACGCGCAGAAATACAATGATGGAGGTGATTACTCCAGCAATGGTGCGGGAAATAACAATGGCAGACCTACAATAGGCGGCGGAGTTGCAACGTCTGGTGGATCTTACGTGAGTCAAAGCAGCCAAAGGCCTACTTCAGGAGTTCTCGTTGGGGCTTACAACCCAAGTTCAGTTGCAAGCCTTTCTTCACAAGGACACAGTGCTCAAGGCTTTAGTCAAGGTTCTTCTATTGGAGGACAGACTGGTTCAAAGGATAGCAATTCTTTAAGTCATGGTAGTAGTTCTCAAGGAGCTCAATCAGGTTTTTCTTCGCATTCGACCGAGAATAGATTCGGCGTTCAATCTACTAACTCTGAGGGCAATCACGCTCATGCTCAGGCTTCAGTAGGCGGCTCTCCAGTCAGATCACCAAACCTCCATGACGGTACTTCTGCCTACAGCTCAGCGATTACAACAGGATCGGGTAGTGCTAGCGCTTTCGCTTCCAGTGGTCCCTTAAATTCTGGACTTAAGAATGATAACTTACCAACATTGACCTCTTTCGGATCAGCTGGCCAGCACACACATGGTTCAAAACACGGTTTGGACTCATCAGCTGGTGCATCGCTCTCCGCTCCATCAACAGCTACGGCATCAGCTTCTGTCTCAGGCACTCAGACCCACGCACAAAGTCACTCAACAAATTTACCATCAAGTACCTCTGCGTCCGCTTCCGTATCTGGAAACCAACTTAGTTACGGGTCAAGCCAGGCTTCACATTCTTTTGGATCTTCACCAACTCCAGCAAATTCCGTCTCATCCACTCAAACCGGAGCCGTCGATGCAACTTATGCGTCCAGCAGCCAAAAGCCTTTTATTAGTCAGCAACAGGGTATTGACAACTCATACATTTACAAACATCCATCCAAGCCGTTTTTTACCCCATCTGTAAGCTCTAGTAGCCAGTACACTAATAACCACCAGCAAAACTTCCCAGTTAGTTCTATATCTCAACAGGGATCAAAATACCAAAATACTCCCACTACATCAGCCACTGGACATCAAGGCATTTCTTCATCTTATAATGGTGTTACCCAGGCTGCCATTTCTCCTTTCACATCCTCGTCATCATCTACGCATATTGGTTCCCAGTCTAATCAATATGGTTCAAAACCGTCAACACAGTTTGGCCAATCTGGTCAGCAAACTTCTACTCAATTTGGATCTACTGAAACTCATTCTGGCCGTAAACCAATTGTCCAGAGTCAGACACAGTTTGGCCAGTCATTGACCAGTCAGAGTTCTGATAGCTCTCACTCACCTACACAACAGTACCAGGGCACAATTTACCAGTACAACAAGCCGGCAACGACTCTGCCTGCACAAGGACACAAAGATTCTTCTTCCAGTTTTGCCCAAGCGGCGTTTTCGCAAACAAATTCGCAAGCTAAGCCAGGTCAGACTGAGACCGGTTCCAGGTTTGGAACTCAGCAAGGTTCGTCTCAATTTGGAAGTCAGTCTACCTTCCAACATACTCAAACAGGTTCTAATGCGCCAACGTCTCAATTTGGTCAGAAACCTATTGTCAGTTCCCAAGTAACTGGTTCAAATTATCAGTTTGGTAATTCTGGATCGCAATTTGGCCAAAAGCCACTAACCACCCAAGGTTCCATTGTTTCTTCGAATACAAATACACACAGTCAAACTTCATTTGGACAGAAACCAGTCGATAGCTCACAGACGACAACACAATTTGGGTCTACTAGTTCCACAAAGCCACAAACAACTCAAGGTTCCAGTTTTGCTTACACACAAAGCCAAACTTCCCAGTTTGAAAAGAAACCCGTTACAACTCAAACTGGTTCCCAGTTCGGTCAGAATTCTCAATCTACTCAAGGATCAGGTCAAAAAGTGACTCAAGGAACTAGTTTTACGAATTCTCAAACCACAAGCCAGACATCCCAATTTGGCAAGAAACCTGTTAGTACGACGAACAACGGCGTGACATCACAACAAACTCAATTTGGTTCATCTGGTTCTCAGATCAGTCAGACCTCTCAATTTGGTTCATCTGGTTCCCAGATCGGTCAGAACTCTCAATTTGGTTCATCTAGTTCCCAGTATGGTCAGAATTCTCAATCTACTGTAGGTGCTGGTTCGGTTTCGACCAACACTAAACCATCATTCAGTCAAAAACCTTCCGGTTCAACATATCAACAGACACAGTTTGGTTCCAAGCCACAAACGACTCAAGGATCTAGTTTTACCTACTCTCAAGCTACAAGCCAGACATCCCAGTTTGGCAAAAAACCTGTTAGCACGACGAACACCGGCGTAACATCACAACAGACTCAATTTGGTTCATCTGGTTCCCAGACCGGTCAGAACTCTCAATTTGGTTCATCTGGTTCCCAGATCGGTCAGAACTCTCAATTTAGTTCATCTGGTTCCCAGACCGGTCAGAACTCTCAATTTGGTTCATCTGGTTCCCAGATCGGTCAGAACTCTCAATTTGTTTCATCTAGTTCCCAGTTTGGTCAGAATTCTCAATCTACTGTAGGTGCTGGTTCGGTTTCGACCAACACTAAACCATCATTCAGTCAAAAACCTTCCGGTTCAACATATCAACAGACACAGGTTGGTTTCAAGCCACAAACGACTCAAGGATCTAGTTTTACCTACTCTCAAGCTACAAGCCAGACATCCCAGTTTGGCAAAAAACCTGTTAGCACGACGAACACCGGCGTAACATCACAACAGACTCAATTTGGTTCATCTGGTTCCCAGACCGGTCAGAACTCTCAATTTGGTTCATCTGGTTCCCAGATCGGTCAGAACTCTCAATTTAGTTCATCTGGTTCCCAGACCGGTCAGAACTCTCAATTTGGTTCATCTGGTTCCCAGATCGGTCAGAACTCTCAATTTGTTTCATCTAGTTCCCAGTTTGGTCAGAATTCTCAATCTACTGTAGGTGCTGGTTCGGTTTCGACCAACACTAAACCATCATTCAGTCAAAAACCTTCCGGTTCAACATATCAACAGACACAGGTTGGTTTCAAGCCACAAACGACTCAAGGATCTAGTTTTACCTACTCTCAAGCTACAAGCCAGACATCCCAGTTTGGCAAAAAACCTGTTAGCACGACGAACACCGGCGTAACATCACAACAGACTCAATTTGGTTCATCTGGTTCCCAGACCGGTCAGAACTCTCAATTTGGTTCATCTGGTTCCCAGATCGGTCAGAACTCTCAATTTGGTTCATCTAGTTCCCAGTTTGGTCAGAATTCTCAATCTACTGTAGGTGCTGGTTCGGTTTCGACCAACACTAAACCATCATTCAGTCAAAAACCTTCCGGTTCAACATATCAACAGACACAGTTTGGTTCCAAGCCACAAACGACTCAAGGATCTAGTTTTACCTATTCTCAAGCTACAAGCCAGACATCCCAGTTTGGCAAAAAACCTGTTAGCACGACGAATACCGGCGTAACATCACAACAGACTCAATTTGGTTCATCTGGTTCCCAGATCGGTCAGAACTCTCAATTTGGTTCATCTGGTTCCCAGACCGGTCAAAACTCTCAAATTGGTTCATCTGGTTCCCAGATTAGCCAGAATTCTCAATTTGGTTCATCTAGTTCCCAGTATGGTCAGAATTCTCAATCTACTGTAGGTACTGGTTCGGTTTCGACCAACACTAAACCATCATTCAGCCAAAAACCTTCCAGTTTAACACATCAACAGACACAGTTTGGTTCCAAGCCACAAACGACTCAAGGATCTAGTTTTACCTACTCTCAAGCCACAAGCCAAACATCTCAATTCGGAAAGAAACCTGTTAGCACAACTCAAAGTGGCGTAACATCACAACAGACTCAATTTGGATCATCTAGTTCCCAATTCGGTCAAAATTCTCAGTCTACTTTTGGTTCTGGTTCAGTTTCAACTACAGGTAAACCATCATTTGGTTCATCATATCAACAAACGCAGTTTGGTTCCAAGCCACAAACAACTCAAGGTTCTAGTTTTACTTACTCTCAAAGTCAAACTTCTCAGTACGAAAAGAAACCCGTTATTAGCACAACTCAAACTGGCACACAACAGACTCAATTTGGATTAACTGGTAACCAGTTTGGATCATCTGGAACCCAGTTTGGTCAGAATTCCCAGTCAAATCAAGGTTCTGGGTTGGCTTCAACGACCTCTAAGCCATCTTTCGGCCAAAAACCTTTCGGATCTTCGAATCAACAGACACAATTTGGATCAACTGGCTCTGGTTCCCAATTCGGTCAGAATTCCCAGTCTACCCATGGTGTGGGATCTACATCCACTAACTCTCAAACATCATTTGGTATAAAACCTGTATACCAGCAGCCACAGTTTGGATCAACTGGTTTTCAGTATTCTCAGGGCCAAACATCTCAGTTTGGAAATAAACCTATTACCACAACACAAACTATAGGAACAGCACAACAGACTCAATTTGGATCATCTGGTTCCCAGATTGGTCAGAATTCTCAATTTGGTTCATCTATTTCCCAGTTTAGTCAGAATTCTCAATCTACGGTAGGTGCTGGTTCGGTTTCGACTACCACTAAACCATCATTCAGCCAAAAACCTTCTGGTTCAACATATCAACAGACACAGTTTGGTTCCAAGCCACAAACAACTCAAGGATCTAGTTTTACCTACTCTCAAGCCACAAGCCAGACATCTCAATTCGGAAAGAAACCTGTTAGCACAACGCAAACCGGCGCGACATCACAACAAACTCAATTTGGATCAACTGGTAATCAGTACGGTCAGAACTCCCAGCCAACCCAAGGTTCTGGTGTGGCTTTGTCAACTTCTAAACCAGTAAACGGCCAAAAACCTTTTGGTTCCTCGTATCAACAGACACAGTTTGGATCAAGTGGCTCCCAATTTGGTCAGAATTCTCAGTCATCCCAAGGTTCGGGTTCGGTTTCAACATCATCTAAACCAGCATTTGGTCAAACATCTTTCGGATCCTCTTCTCAACAGACACAGTTTGGTACTCAATTCAGTCAAAAGCCACAATCGACTCAGGGTTCTAGTTTTACTTCGAACACTTACTCTCAAAGCCAAACATCCCAGTTTGGTAAGAAACCTGAAACTGCACAGACTGGTTCAGCATTCCAACTGAATCAACTTGGTTCAACTGGCTCCCAGGTCGGTCAAAAACCGCTAACGACTACAGTTACTGGTGTAACTTCGACGACTGGTCAAGCCTCGTTTGGTCAAAAGCCTTCTAGCACGGCACAAGGCGGTTCTTTCTACCAACAGTCACACTTTGGATCAACTAGTTCTCAATTCGGTCAAAAACCACAGCCAGCAACACAAGGTTCTTCTTACGCAACAAACACAGGGTCAAAAGGATCAGTCGTGCAATCGTCGCAGTTTGGGGTAACTAGTTCATCGCAAAATGTAGGTTCTAGCTCTCAGAGTACGCAATACGGTTCTGCATCTGGTTCTGGCAACAAACTTTCTGGTACATCATCAGTTTCAGGATCTAGCTTCCAGCAAACTCAGCATACCGGCTCTTCTGGATCCCAGTTTGGCCATACAACCCAGACTACCCAAGGAATCATTTCTCAAGCCCAACCGGTACAGGCTACCCAATATGGCAATAAACCTTTTGGGAGCTCGCAAAATACGCAAGGATCTACCCAATTTGGTTCAACTCCATCTCGGTTTGGCGAGTCATCGCAAACAAATGTTCCAACTATAACCACAATTTCGCAAACTGCACAACCTACACAATTTGGTCAAAAGCCTTTCCAGACCCAATTCAGTTCTACGGCTGGACACTTTGGACAAAAGCCACAGGCACAAGCAAACGCATTTGCTGCTACCTCGGGTAATGTAGTATCAGGTCAGCAACATTCTCAATTCGGTTCTCAAAACCAGGGTATTGTTTCGTCTACGCAAAAACCATTAGGAAGTTCCCTGTCACAGACTTACAACCAAAAGTTTCAATATACACAAACTACCGATAAGTCTGGAAGTCAGCCACAAGTTGGTCAGGCTTCACAATCCAATGTAGGTACTGGACAGTTTAGTCAGACCACATTTGGTGCTCAGTCACAAAAACCCTTTGGCTCTCAATCAACTCAAACTACTTACCAACAGGCGCAGTTTACTCAGGGCCAAAAGCCTTTCGGTAGTTCGCAAGGTTCAGGTTTTCAGATTGGTCAATCAACTGCAGACCAACCTACCCAAGGCACCGTTCAATCAGCAAATGTTGCTGGCTATAACTATCAGAAACCACAATCGATTTTCACCACCCAATATGGAGGCCAAGGAAATGGTCCCCAGGACCAAAAGGTACAGCAAACTCAATCAAACTTTAACTCGGTATCCACCTCGCAAACACCGATCAACGGCCAATCCTCCAAGCCTTTCGGGATCACATCAACTCAGGGTACTTTCCAACAGTCCCAGTCTACTGTGAGTTCATCTCAGTTTGGTGCGCAACCAGCTAAATCAACCGAATTCAGCGGTCCAGTTATTCAGACATCTTATAATCAGTTTAGTGGGAAGCCCTTCCAACCTGCAAGTACTGTATCTACGCACGGTTCTAATGTCCAGAGCCAGTCTTCAGCGGTCTCTACTTCTCAGTTCGGTCTCCAGCCGACTCAGCCACCTGCAATAAATAATTTCAGTGGACAGCCATTTGGGTCATCCTCAACGCATGGATCTAGCTTTGGAAGCCAAACAGTTGTAGGTTCTACACCTGAATATAGTGTCCACCCTTCGCAGGGCGTTGTCGTAACCACTCAGAAACCTAGTCAATTTAGTGTTGAGCCCTACAACCCGAGTGTTTTCAGCAGTGCCCAAGCCTCTAGCATCTATTCAGGAGTAGGTTCTAATGTAGGTCCTGTCGTATCTACGATTCAGACGCCAATCGTGCCTGTTTCTGGCTACGAAATAGTAACTTCCAATCATGGAGCTGCTCATGGAGTCGCAGGACTAGGAGAGCAATTTGGAGGTCCCAGGGATCCTCCTAGGTTCGATGAAAAAACTGGATATCATTATTGAACAGTGCCATATAGACTGGATAAAAATAATGTAGATTGATATGTGAAGACATGGATGCGAAAATGTGAATGAACTGCAAGAAATTGACAAAAGAATGTTATTCTTAAAATAGTGACTGCAATAAAATGCTCTCTTAAAGAGATTACGTTTTTATTACGTTTGCAAAATATTTTGACAGGTTTTAGCAGTTTATATCTTAGTTTTAAGCAACTAGTATTTTTTGTAAAAAAAATGTAGTGATACATCGTAATAAAAATGAATTAAGAATTCTGCATTTTAAATGTAAAAGAAATGTTTTAATAAATTATTAAATTGTATATAATAAAAATATTTGTGTGGTTTTATTTTTATGCAAACCTCAAAAACTTATACAGTAAGATGTATTTACCACGAACTTAGTATAAATTTCGTAAAATGATCATACAATTTCACACTCACAGCAGGATTGAAGAAACGGGCAACTGTAACGAAACCCTATTAGAATAAAAGACACTGAACAGTACCAAAACCTATATTTCGGCACAGCCGGGCAGCAAAATCGAATATCGCGGATGTTCCGAATCGTACAGAGTCATACCCGAACAAGTTTGTAGCACACCTTATCGAGAATATTTTCACAATTTATACAAACAAGGTAAATGATAAATTATATAATTTCTGTAAAGGCTTGTACGTCAATAATATTTTTAAAACTAGACAAGGTCGGCGTATCGGCCGAACTCCATTACAACAAGTGGTCACGGGCAACAGACTGTAGACAGTCAAAATTAGCTTTACCAATGTTACACCCGCGATTAACCAAAAAACTTCTCAGCTTGAGTAGAAATAAGCTTAGAATAATAATGGGAACAATTACGGGCCATAACGCCCTTAACAAACATCTTTTTAACATAGGCGCCACAGACAGTCCCCTCTGCAGGGGCTGTCTTGACGCCGAGGAATCAGCCACCCACGTCATCCTGGAATGCGAGGCTGTGGCTCAACGCGCAGAAATCCTCGGAACAGTGAGGTCACTCTGCGAAGCCTGTGAAGCTCCCAGGAAGCTTCTGTGCTTTTGGGCGGAGCTAGGCTGGCTCTGTTAGCCAGATTCCCCACGCACGACGGACCGAATGAGAGTCTAAGTGTGGAAAAGGGAGTCCCATCATCATCATCATCATCAAGGTCGGCGTTGCTATAATTTTATTTATTTTATTTTATTTATTTAAGGAAAAACAAACAGTAGCACAATAAGAAATAGTCATAATATCTTAAATATTACATTATAAAACAATTATGCCACCCACTACATTCTCCACAGATTACAAATTTAAAGTATTTAAAACTAGCTAGTAACATAGAATACAATACTTAGACAACAGTTATTGTCCTAGAACACATATCTGGATTTTTTTTAAATATAAAAGAAAAAAAAAAGAAAAATTAAATTAAATTTGTGTGCGTACATTATTAAACATTACGTTATTATATATTACTCTACTGATTCCTTAGGGTTGCTTGGATTTGCTTCTTAAACGCATTTTTAGTCAGAAAAAGAATGTCGATTGAATTAAATTCATTGTTATATGTCTCAACCAAATGATGAAGTGGTGAACGCGAGCCAGCGTTGGATTTACAAAGGCTAGTAGCAAATAGACGTCGAGTGCGTACCTCACGTACGTGAACTGTTCGAGGAACCAGGTAACACAGACTCCTAACTAATTCCGGACAATCAAAATGATTAACCAGACTACTCTGAGAAGAAAGGCCGAAACAAACCGCCAATATATGCCGGTAATAACCGGTAGTATTGCTTGTCGCTTGCAGTAGTGCCACCATCATAACAGTCCATAAACGTTCCTACGGCTGGGACACAGGCTTCCTCTCTATGAGAGGGAGTGGGCCGTAATCCACCACGCGGGCCCAGTGCGGGTTGGTAAATGTTATTTATTTATTTATATATACTTTATTGTACACCACAAAAAAATACAACGAGTAATAATACATCAAACACTACAAAATATACAATGGGCGGCCTCACCAATTTATGTTTATTGTTGCTGTTTATTATTTTATAAATTATTTAAAACTAGCTTCTACCCGCGACTTCTTCCGCGTAAATTTTTTTGTTTCCCCGACCCACCCCGTCGCAACGCGTCTCCGGCCTGCGCTATTACTTTGTTTTCGCTTAGCGAAAACTTCAGACTTTTTTTTCTTTTTGCTCAACTTCTAAGGCTTCTAGCGTCAAGTTTAATAGCCTATAGCCTTCCTCGATAAATAGGCTATCTAACACTGAAATAATTTTTCAAATCGGACCAGTAGTTCCTGAGATTAGCGCGTTCAAGCAAACAAACAAACTCTTCAGCTTTATAATGTAGATTAATAAAAATTATATTTTATTATCTTCGTCCATTAAGGCGAGCGATATTGTATCTTAAGATAAAATATTATAGTAAGTATCTTAGCCGTGTGCAGCGCCCCTTAATGAACTCTACTGCGGGTGACGTAACCTACGACAAACTTATTATTTGCGGTTGGTACAGTAATCGGGTCTAGGGATCGAACCGCAAAATTAAGTTTGTTTTTTATTGTATATATTTTTTCGGGATAAAAAGTACCCAGTGTGGTGCCCAGGATATCAAAGAATACTACCAAGTTTCATCGTAATCGAACCGGTAGTTTTTGCGTGATGCCTGAACAAACAGACAGACAGACAAAACTTTTTTTAATCACATTTTTGGGTTCGATGTCGGTCTAGTAACACCCCCTGCCATTTATTTTTTTGATATTTTCAATGTACGCACGGCTACACATCAAGCTATACATATCTAGTTTAAGCTGACTTCTGATTGTACGAAAAACCTATGCAATGCGAGGTCAGCTAAAACTGGAAATGTGTAGGTTGATGTGTAGCCGTGTGTACAGAATTTTCACTTCTACAGATTTATTATAAGTATAGATGTTATCTAATAATATTAGGTATCATCTAGAGAATCATAGAAATTAATTAATTTCAAATTTAGATTAGATATCTAAATTAGTTGCAGGCAAACCACAAACCGGTCCGGTTATAGACTAAAATCCCGGATGCATAAATTAAGTATATTATTAATTATTGATTTAAATGTGGTTGACGTAAACTTTACTAGACTAGATTAATAAGAAGAAGATACCTATTGACAAAAAAGTGAAATATGGTACGATGACACCTGAATTAATTGTATTAAATTTAATTCTTTAACTAAAATTATAAAATTATTAGGGGCCCGTGGCTAAATAATAACAGCCGCACAGGTCGATCGATCAGGTTAAGCTACGCTTGCCGCGGTTGGTCTGTGGATGGGTGACCATCTTTACATACCGAGACCCCTCCGTGCCTCGGAAAGCACGTTAAGCCGTTGGTCCCGGCTGTCATTCTTTGATCTTTGACAGTCGTTACGGGTAGTCAGGAGCCCGAAAGTCTGACAACCAGTCTTACCAAGGGGTATCGTATTACCCAGCAACTGGGTTGTGGAGGTCAGATAGGCAGTCGCTCCATGTAAAATATTGGTATTCAGCTGCATCCGGTTAGACTGGAAGCCGACCCCAACATAGTTGGGAAAGAAGGCTAGGCAGATGATGGCAGATGATGAACTAAAATTATAAAATAACTAGGTAAGTGGTTCTGATCTCAATCCGCGAGTCGTGAACTATGTAACTGAGGTTATCGATTTGGAAGTTTTCATTAGCTGTCTGTAGATTGAATTTCTGCGCGATTAAGGTTTTGTACAAGATTTAAGCATGTGTGTAAGTACTATTATGACATTTATGCATCTGACAAGCCCTTCAGAGACTAGCATAATCAGTCTACAATGTTGTGGGAACATTTTAGGCTGATTATAGTGGGACACAGGCCTGTGAGAGAGAGGGCTGTAATCCACCACGCCGGCCCAGTAAGGGTTGGTAGATGTCACATGTCTTCGAATTTTTGATTTTAAGACATGCCGGTTTCCTCACGATGTTTTCCTTCATCGTTTTGAGAACAGTGGTGATGAAATTATAAATACACACAGTAAAGCGTCTGTCTGGGTTCGAACCCACGACCTCTGTAGGTACAAGTCGTAAGTGCACTAATTGCTCTATAGGAGAGGAGAATATTGCATGTTTTTTGTATAAGTTTTTTTGATCTATAAATCTATGGTTCAATCAATAATAATAATAGCCTCCCCGACCGATTTCGGTCACGGAAGCCAATCTCAACGGAGATTAGCCAGGTACACAAGAGATATTATAGTGCATAAGTGTGCGCTCAGACACAGGTGCATTCCCTTTTCCCTCACTATCATAGTCCGATGGGAAGTCAAACCGACACGACCGGAGAGAGATCAGACGCAGGACCAACGGCTTAACGTACTTTCCGAGGCACGGGGGTATCACACCGCCAACTTCCAAACTCCGAGCTGATACTAAGAAAATCATAATGGAAAACTCAATAACACTTTGCCGGACCCGGGAATCGAACCCAGGACCCCACGCTCAGCAGTCGCGCTTGCGACCATCAGATCAACGGGGCAGTTCAATCAATACTACTAGAATAAATTAAAATGCCAAATAAGCGTGTTTCTTACGCTTAAGAAACTACTTTATAAAAAAAGGCAAAGGCATTTCAGTAGGTATTAACCTTTTACCAGCTTACGTCGGATTAATCCAACAAAATATTTTCGTGTCCTTTTCGCCAGAGTCGTATATTTACGACCAAATACCACAGCTCGTTTACTCTGCTTTTTATTCATTACGCTTTATTCTATCAGGTTATTCGAAAAATAATATTTTTCGAATCACTGTGCCGGGCGCTGGGGGCACGACAACAGAGGGGCAGTTCTCGTAATTTTAAGAACGTTCACAGTCTGATTTCAGTCTCAATCTGTCAAATAATACTTTTATTTTCCCCACATTTAGACAAGTTTTTGACATTTGTTTGTCGTCGAGATGAGACTGCGACTAGATTTTGAACGTTTTAAATTTCGAGAATTAGCCTTCTGATATGAAGTCGGGCGGTTAAAAGGTTAATTATGAACCATAAATAAAACAACTTACAATGATGATCACGGCCAATCAATCTGCATGCCATTTCCCAACCATATAGGGGTTGGTTTCCACTCTAACCGAATGCAGCTGAATACCAGTATTTTACATGGAGCGACTGCCTATCTGACCTTCACAACCCAGTTACTGGGTAATACGATACCCATTGGTTAGAATGGTTAACTATCAAAGATCCACGAATGACAGCCGGGCCTAACATGCTTTCCGAGGCAAGGAGGCGGATGTAAAGAGTGCCACCCATCCACGAATCAATTGCGGCAAGCGTAGCTTATCCTGATCGATCGACCCTTGCAGTTGTTATTACTTCTTACTCAATGAAGATCACGGCCAAAGTTTAAATAATATTAATATATTTCCCGAGGTGAATAACACCATGTCTTTATTACATTAAGATTCTATCAGCGGATGATCGATCTGCGCAAGCCAATTCAGGCAAATTGTTACATATGAGAGATAAAATCTTGAATTACTATAAATAAATAAGTTTTGGATGAATTAAGGTTGGTATCACTGGATTAAGATTAATAATATAGTTAATTAGACTGTGATCTAATCTTTTGAAGTTTAGGTACTCGGAATGTTGGCCGCGTAGAAATAATCAGTCTAAATATATCTTACAGTTTTTTTTTTAAACCAGACTGTGAACATATTGGTCAAAACTTAAAATGTAGTTTTTGAAAAATAACACGGACACTTCTGTTTATTTTTAAAGTTTTATGTCTTTAATCAAATATTTTACCTCTTGTCTTTTGAAGTACATATTTTGTGAATCGATAACTATGCTGACAAGGATAAAATACTTCCCATAGAAAAAGGGCTTATTGCTCGATTTGCACGAATTTATTTGCTCGAAACGGCCGAATTGTATCCACAAAATGTGCCTTTGCCTAATACAGTCATATTTCTGGCATGTCGATTCACCCATAAATAAATAAACTTCGTGCGAGTCGCATTGTATAGAAAAATAATATTGTTTAAAAGTGTCGATACGCCCGTTTCGGGTGAGTAAACTCGTGCGAATTGACTAATAAGTCAGAATAAGTTTTACTTGAGTTTCTTTTTAATTTCGAAATTCTCATAGGTTTCTGGTTTGAAGATGACAGAATAGTCTCCTCATTTAGCCATTTGATGTTCTGATAATTTATAAATGGAAATGTTTAACCGATTCCCTAAAGCTTATTGACCTTCTAATAATGTACGATTTTGTAAATTAATAAACCTCTAAAACCTTTTTGGGTTTCTAATGATGTACACTTTATTGACTAAATACGCCTCTTTTAAGTTTCTGGCCCTTTGTCACATTTTGTAGCAGTAACTAAGTTATGGAACCCCGATCAACCGGGTTAGGTTAGATTGTCTGTGTCTGTATCAGCTATCCTACGAATCTTTGTAGTCATTGTTATACAATGCAGAAGTAGGCAGCGCGCGAGTAGTCTTTGAGGTGATGTTAAAGGGAGTTCTGTGGCGGCATCTACATAGCCACATGTGAACTACGCATCACACTGACGTCACACAAAATCCTTCATCGCGCAAGTAGAGTTTACCGCACAACTAGCATACTTATACTCGTATAAGGTGTTAAAAAATTAACTCTACAAACTTTAAAAAGTGCTTTAGACAACTTTCACTATGGGACCAACTCCGAAATCACGAAAAAGTTCGATGGTCTAAAGCATCTCTTAGTTTGTCGGGTTAATTGTTTAACACTTTGTATACAACGTCCCGACATTATTTATTATTATTTATTTATTTATTGAAACCACAATTATAACATCTTTACAGAATTATCCAAGGCGATGTTACAAGTCACCATATCCTTTACAAAAATAAAATAAAATCACCTGCCATGTATGCAAAATTGCAACAACGTTATAACGCTGTTGCAACCACGCCCACATGGCTTGAATCAATCATTGAAAAAGGTCTGTTATTATAATATAAGACCCTTCTCAATGATTAATTGTACCTTTTTAATGAATTTCAGCAGGTTTTGCCCAAATATATCCTCCGATACTGTACTAATGTTAATAATACGTGCGGCTCGTGACATAGGGGCAAACTTAAGTAGGTTTGTTCTAGCCGACATCAATCGTCGCATCGGGCAGTAACTGCCATCACTTGTCTGGTCGGGAAATCATCCCTTTTCTACACCCTGTTCCTCATACCTCTATAGATGTCCAGTAATGGACGTCGTGACGTCGTTCGGTTGATGATTTTCAGTGGCATTATATAAATAATTATGTCCAACAAAACATCTGTAACAAAACTATAAGAGCAATCATCACAAGATCACAACCGATTGCTTCACAATCCCGTGTCACGTCGCATGCGCATGGCCCTTAATTAACTTCACATAATCTTTCGACTTCGTTTCGTAAATATTCATGATGTGTATTTGATTTTATTTCTGTATTTTGAACTGGAGTGGATTAGTTAAAAATAAGGAGCAACTGAGAAATTAATTTGACATACCTACTTGGAATGTTTCTTTTTTTATGATATATGCTGTACCGAACCGAATCTCAAAAATTAAAATAATCGCGACAGTGATATTTTCTTTATTGCAGCTTCAATAGAACCTAATTTACTCACAAGTAGGTATTATCCAACAAAGTAAATGCTGTAAGCAGGTTTTTATATCAATAAGTCACCCAAGTCAGCTTAGTCTTTTCCCAACTATTTTTGGGGTCGTCGGTTTCCAGTCTAACCGGATGCACTTAAATACCAGTATTTTACGTGGAGCGACTGCCTATCTGACCTCCGAAACCCAGTAACTGAGTACCACTATACTCCTTGATAAGACTGGTTGTCAAAGTTTTGGTCTTCTGACGACGTAAAGACTGTCAAAGATCCACGAATCCAGACGGCCAGCACTTTCCGAGGCACGGAGGGCTCTCGGTATATAAATATGGTCATCGATCCACGGACTGACCGCGCCAAGTATAGCTTAACCTGATCGATCGACCCATGTTACTGTTATTACTTAGCCACGAGACTGTCATTTAAATACTTAAGTGTTTTTAAAAAAACCTGCGGTGCTATTCTGTGAAAATCTCAGCGTGAAAACTTAGGTGAAGTGCTGTCAATAGTGTCAATTCCTAGAAAAAACAAACTCACTTCACCTAAATTTTCACGGTGAGATTTTTACAGAATCGACGGCTGCTTACAGGATTTTTAAGTTTTGTATATTCGCAGAAAAATATATTAAACTAGCTGCTGCCCGCGACGTCGTCTGCGTGCATGCTCTACAGCACCAAAAATACCTAAGATGCCAGTGTCGCTATAGCATTATAAGTACACAACTTTTAAAATAGGATTAAAATATAAGTTTTTTTTGCAAGCGAAGCAAGTGAAGAGAGTTATATGGGAATCCTGCTGAGTTCAGTCATAAGATGTGACTGAAGGAAATAGAGAAAATAATGCAGGAATACATTCCAGGACACAAAAGAGTAAAAATACGTACAAAGGTATCATACTTTACAACACTTCCCTATAAACTACGTTGGTAGTTATGCTGCCAGGAGCCAAAATGTAAAGAGAGTCAGGACTGGTGACGCGGGAGCAAGCGACGTACAGTTGCCCGTGTGAGAAGCAACTCGTTCTGAGGTCAACACCCGCTGTCCTGCGACTTATTGATGGTCATCGCGAAGCAAACACTCACGGGGAACTGTACGCTCTTGAACTGGAACAGGAAGTTATGAGGTATTAGGGGAATGCGTGGTATAAATACTGCCTCGCCGACGCCACAACCCGTCAGAATTTCCGCCTCAATGGTGGGTCTGTGGAGCGAGATGACTTTAAGGCGGTTAACACAACTTCGGAGGAGATAGGTTCCGAAGAAGCATAATCGGAACACCGACCTTCAGCTTGATGGTATGCGCTGGAAGTCCACTTGCTGACAGGGAGCTCAGAAATTCCACGGGATAATGTGTGGCGTCATCTTGCTCGACAACAGTGTTTATCGAGGTGTAGACCACTTTATTCCCCTCAATTTCCGAGAGAATGCATTCGTTAGTTGCTGCAGCCTGATCATTTTTGGGCATCAAAATGGCCCGCTCACACACCCAAGAATTCTGCTGGTGTGGTATACGACTGATGTCCCCGTATACACAGCGAATTAGTTCTTCTAAGCTGGATACCACTCTACCGAGAGACTCTGGAAGCCCCACCTGTCTCTTCTGGTAGAGTGCCTTCGCCAAGACTTAGAAGGACATCGGAGAATTCTTGAGCACGTGTATTGCCGCCGAGCCGAGCTCTCATATTAATGGTCAAGCGAAGCGTACGAACTCGTGACCACAACGAAGATCGTTTCAACGAAGCATTCACCTCGTCAGCCCTCGAGCCCCGCGTCACCACGGGAAGCGTTTGCCGAAAATCACCACTGAACAGAACTGTGACACCACCCATCAAATGTTCGTTCCTGCGGATGTCCTGCAGGATTCTGTCCACGGCCTCAACTGCCTTCCTATTGGCTATCGTACACTCATCCCATACGATCAGAGAGCAATCCTTGAGCACGTGTCCCTTATCGCTGTTACGTGACACACCACAAACAGGCGTTTCGGCGCTCTCTAAATCGATGGGAATTTTAAACATGGCATGTGCTGTCTTGCCACTCGGAAGCAGTGTGGTAGCGATTCTCGATGACGCTACAGCAATAACAATTTTGCCTTGCCTCTTGACCTCTGCAAGTATGCCAATGGTAACAAATGTTTTTCCTATTCCACCAGGAAAACATGTTCCAAGAAAAACATTTTACCTTGGTTTTGCCCAACGCTTTCAAGGATGGTGTCATAAATTTGCTTTTGCTCTGAAGAGAACAAAGCGACATGGTCATTTCGTATGGTGGTCATTTCGCGTTATACTCCCGATTTTCACGGTCTTGATACGGTGATGATTGGGGAGCTGGTAACCCATATTCGATCAGTGGATTGCCGCCGATAGAAATGACCACATATTGAAGTGAACTGAGACAGGTGTTCAGCACGCGTTCATCAGTTACTTCGACTTCGTCTTCAGTAGCGCGCCTCAAAGCTCGTAGAAAATCTTCAGACAGATGATGGCGATACTTCTCCCACAAAGCTACCGAGTTCGCAACTCCACAAAACACCAAGATGATGGCAAACAGATGACGCATGCGGCTGGGACTGTCACTGACGCTCGCCTCCGTGAGGGTGTCATGAAATGAAATGATCATCATCAATGAACATAACTTTTTTGTAATACTTGACACCGCATTTTTTTTTTTAATTGTCTTCCTCAACTCTGCTCAAGATTTTTATTGGAACTTGAATTTGTCAAAACGAACTATACGATACAACTTTTATGAAGAAAAAACTTTTTAACAAAAAAAAAACCGACTTCCATAAAAAACACTACAAAGTGAAAAATTACTTTGATTTCGGAAGTCGGTGTCTTTGGATCTGTATTTTAGTTTATTGCCACCGACTTCCGAAATCAAAGTAATTTTTCACTTTGTAGTGTTTTTTATGGAAGTCGGTTTTTTTTTTGTTAAAAAGTTTTTATTTCTCGCTTTTTAGTGGGACTGTTTATAATGCATCAAGCTCATCGCCTTTTACAAAATATTACTTTTCCCGATACAGGGACGTTAATTGTTGAGGAGTTCTCCTGGTACTCCACCACCAGCTCCATTTCACCATTCGCATTGTGACGAGCATAAATTGCTTAGCAACCATATTAAAGTAATCGAATCGCAACCTGTGAAATACTTATTATTGAGTAGTCCCGGTGGCCATCTGTGGTCTTCATCATCAGTTTTACTTCACTAAATTTTGCTTTCCGAAAGCAAATGCACGAGTTAGTATAAATAATACCCGAATCGCTATAGGTGCGCCTATAATATTTGAAGAGTTCCTTCGATTTCTCCAGGATCCCGCTGATAATCCTGGCAGCATCAGGCCAGACTTAGGTCAACATTGCATTGAACTTAAAATTTAGTCCTGTTTAAAATGAGCCCAAACACGACTACGGTGCTGTAATTTCAAGGTTTGTACTTTTTCTGATGCTCCTGGCATCAGCATCAAGTCTATGTGTAGGTACTTCGGTGTTTCTCATTAACAGTATGTTTATCCACACATCGAGCCCTTTTCAATGAGCCTAAACACGATATATCTGCTGTTAGTTGTCGAGGAGTTAGGTACTCTGCAGACTATCCTGACTGCAGCATCAGGTCATGACTTGATGATCATGAGACCAAATGTGGCAAATGCCCTATCAAACATCAAAACAATTTACTAAAACTGTCCTTGTCTGTTCGAGTAACTTCTTACTGTTAAGGAGTTGTACCTTCCATCATCAGCTCAGCTACCTGAGATGGTGACAACCATACGCAAATACACAAGATACTTCATAAAATATGCGAAAAACAATAAGTGAGTCTATAAAATTTGAGGGTTGCCCTCGATTTCTCTAAGATCCCATCATCAGATCCTAACTTGGTGACAATTGGACCACCTCAGATCTGTCTACTTTCGAACAAAAAAAAAGAATTTTGAAAATCCGTCGACAATTGGCGGAGTATTCGATGAACAAACATACAAAAAAAAACATACAAACATCCGAACATAGTACCTCCTGCTTTTTGTGAAGTCGGTAAAAATGCACATCACCATCTATGAATTTTAAGAATAACTAACTACTTACCTAGCCAACAAATTTAAATTATTAATTTCCAAAAAATGTTAACATGTAACTTGATTTGATTTTTATGAAATCTCATAGATGGCGCTGTTTTTAAATTGTCTTTATACTACTAACATTCATTAAACTATATTTCTCTGCCCAAGTTACTTAAATGGCGTAGTTTTTATAATGTAAAGCTAGATAATAGCATGGCTTACTCAAAAACAACATTTAGATATGCGTCGTTAGATTACACGCTGTCACAGAATGCGTAAGAAAAATAAAGATTCACAGCTCCTCCCCCGTAGGTGATAGCGTGATAATATATAGCCTATATGTTGACCCGCCCTCTTAGTAATATTCATGCAAAATTTTAAGTAAATCCATGCAGTACTTTTTGAGTTTATCCCGGACAGACAAACAGACAAACAGACAAAAATTCTAAAAACTATATTTTTGGCTTCGGTATCGATAGTAGATCACGCCCCAAGTATTCTTTTTAAAAAATATTCAATGTACAGTTTTGACTTTCCTACGATTTTATTATATGTATATAGATTACTTACTATAAATTATTTGGCACAATAGTCTTAAGTTAATGTTAATAGGTTGTACAAGATCAATAATGCTGTCTCAAATTACATAGAAGATTCAAAGTGAAACTATTTGTCTTTTACAAAAAGTATTAACTCAATTTAACATCTTTTTTGTAAATCAGATGCATGATAAACAAAACAGGTAAAAAAACAACACATCATAAATTAAACAGAGTGGTTTTTCTATAAATAACATTTTTAATAAATTAAGATTTATTACAAGACGTGATCCCAACGAGGTCAAATTATCATCAATTTCTAGGTACTGGAATAAAACTGAACGTATCTGTATGGTATGTAGTGTTGATATCGTGAACTTTAGAGATTAATTATTCTCATTTTTTCAAATCAACACATGTCTACCTACAGACTTTTTTAGACTTGACTTGCTTAAGTGTGGCTAGTTATCAGACTGCGGTCTTATTCTCTATGACACAATGAACGAAAATGAACATGTTTCAAAACGTACCTACAATCAAAACTAAAAACATGTTAAAGCTTCAATCAAATAATAATACAGACTACCAATAAGCCAAGTTTAGATGCAAAACCAGTCACCTAAATGCAGTAGCAATAAATATAGAGCTCTATGACGGATTGAACATCATTTTTATTTTAAAAGAAATAAAGAAAACACGGATCTGCTTTTAAAGATAATTTGCACAGTTGGAATTGACTACAAATAACTAATGCATGAGACAAAAAATTGTTATATTATGAATTGATAGTCAACGTTCTGGAGGACTAACAATATTAAATTGTAATGAAGACCGGCTCAAGAGCAAATTTTTTTTTATTAAAATTTTTGTTTTAGAATACATGGTTTTTTTATTAGTATGTTTCACTGTTGCGCAAAGATCTTTATTTCCATATTCTTCTGATTCTCTATGCTGTTCGCCTTCTTTAGCCAATCGGTCAGGAACTAGTCCAAAATACACACAATATAAAAGCAAAAATTCACGTCTTAAAAAATGATTAAGTACGTGAATATTATTGAAATAACAATATAATATACATATTTCCACATAGTCTTGGGGTGTGGCCCATATAAATTGGTAAATGGAAAAAAAATCCATGTCTAGTACAGAAAAACTTTATTTGGGTACGGTCACCAAAGGAGATAAGTAACCAGGGTTGTCGAATATAGTTGAAGTTTATCAAGAAACCGATGGATGTTTTCGAATGAAATTTAATTTAATTAATAGAAAACGAACAGATTTTTTATCAAGTTAAATTTAATTAAAAAACATTCATCGGTTTCTTACTAAACTTCCAAGTATATCCGAAGACCTGGTTACTTATCTCTTTTGGTGACTGTACAACAGACACGGTCATCTAAGTCTTTTCTTGGGCGTTACTGTGGCGGGACATATTGGGAATTGACTGTTGAGAAGGAACCCAGTACTGCAGTAGGCGATGTTTAATTTTAATCTCAAGTGATAAAGCCCAACCAAGATTTAATGGATTTTGTTTCTCAGTTAGAAAGAAAGAATTTATTACTTTTATTTGCGGTAATATATAACGCAAAGAAAAAACATAGCAAAAGAACAAGTTACCAACTTACCACCAGCCTGTCCCCTCCATAATCTCAACTTTTTCTTGTCCTTGTCAATAGGACAAGAAAAAGGAAACAGCTAGAAAACGGTCTCCCACATAGTTCAAATTCTCACTACATGATTTGATGAGACTTTTCTGAACAACGAGATGTTTTTTTTATTGCTGGATGGGCCCGCTCTTGACCTCAATCACGTCTGATGGAAAGCGATGGATGAGTCTATAATTGAACCGGCGTGCTCAGAAGATGCCTAAGGCGCTGGAACTCCCACGCATCGACGAAACACAGCTGGCTGCTTGACGCCGGATTCCGGTGGAAGGGTGGTCGCAAACCAGGCGGGCCTTAGGCCTACCACCGCAAGAGAAGAATTGGCCAGTCAAATAAGGTGTTGATGCGCCGAGCGCTCGGTTCAGTTGAGTAACTAGCGGAACAAATTGCGCTACACGAGGAACCTTCTTCATGCATCCCAAAAAGTTATTAAAAAATACAAAATATCCCGATTCTGAGTAGAAAATATAATAGGTATTATTTATTTAATAATCAAAGAAAGACCCAAAATACGTTACGTTACAATGACGCTTCAGCCTTAACAAGCTCATGGGATAATAATGAGATGACTGTAATACTGTTCCAAATACATTCACTTTTTACGACACCTACGAGTAGGGCTCGAAAGGATTGCACGATTTAACGATTTACACTATTTGTCAACAGTGTGCACATTGGTGCACATACTTAAAAAATGATGGGTATGCATTTTTGAAGGGAATTACAAAATAAAACAAAAATATGAATAAATATTAATATAATAATACCAGCCTATTATTGTCCCACTGAAGAGCAAAGCCCCACAGATATAGATACACCTAGATAACGCAAGAGCAACTACTTCGCGTGCCAAAAATGCGTTCAAAAATCGTATGCCGCCTCTTTCGCGCTCAGTCCTGTGTACTGCTCTCTGGGTGAGCGTGAGTGAGAAAGAGCGCTTGTGACGTCATAGTAAGTAGCCAAAAAATGGCACGCTTGGTTTTCATACAGATCGTGATACTTGCGTTACCTAGGTCTATCTATATCTGTGCAAAGGCCTCTTCTAAAACAGAGCAGGCATTGATGACCAGTCAGTCCAGGTGGTGTCCAGTCAGAGCAGTGGTGGCCGAGTAAAAATGGCCGCGATTTACTGGTTGTAGATCGTGGGTTCAAGCCCAACTAGGCACTATATTTTGTGTAATTTTTTTACATCAAAACCCGCAATCGGCCAGCGTGGTGGATTACGGCCTACTCCCTCTCACAGAAAGAGGAGGCCTGTGTCCCAGCCCAGCAGTGGGGAAACTTATAGGCTGATTATACAGACCAGCACCCTAATTGCGTAACACACTATTAATCGGAATCTGAATCATTTTGAAACAAATTGATATTCCAGTGCTTCATAAGTTCGAAAAATTTGTCTATTCAACACCGTAAATAATGCAATGAACGTTGTTGAACTGTTGAAACCGATTCCGATTAACGATGCTTTTCCTTCACCGATGTCTCAGTGATGTCCAAGATGTCTTATAAAAATTATGGGACAAAGGCGGCACAGGTAAAAAGACACAAACAAAAAGATAATTAATTAATTCTAATGACAGCAGGTCGATCGATCAGGTTGAGCTACGCTTGCTGCGGTTGGTCTGTGGATGGGTGACCATCTTTACATACCGAGACCCCTCGGTGCCTCGGAAGCCGTTAAGCCGTTAGTCCCGGCTGTCATTTGTGTATCTTTGACAGTCTTTACGGGTAGTCAGAAGCCCGAAAGTCTGACAACCAATCTTACCAAGGGGTATCGTATTACACAGTAACTGGGTTGTGGAGGTCAGATAGGCAGTCGTTCCATGTAAAATATTGGTATATAGCTGCATCCGGTTAGACTAGAAACCGACCCCAACATAGTTGGGAAAAGACTAGGCAGATGATGATAAAAGTTATGGGGATCAAATATATTACAAAAACTTACGTAATATTATAATAATTTATAGCTTTTAGTTTACTCATTATAATTTATATACTTAGTATATTATTTAAAAGTATTTAGCGTCAGTATACGAATTTGTGAATACTCACGAAAGGCCATTAGAATAAATTCATAAAAAAAAACAAGTTTTTAGACGATTTGGTATAACCTTGAACTTGTACACAAAAAGAAATATAAAGGTGCGTACCTACTAATGTAGCAGTGGCAGTGCACAGTGGGTGTGCAGTGACTTATTTAATTTATCCGACTAAGGGCTGATTTTACTAGTTCTCTTGTTCTCTGAATAAAATTGACGCCTGACAGTTCTAGTATGGAAAAACTGTCAAAAATTCAAAATTTATTCTCAGGATTAGATTTATCCTTTTTTCGATTTCAGATTTTTAATTTATATTAACAGACTTAAAATAATAATAATAATAATATGTACAAGTATATAAAAGGAAGGGGAAATAATCAAAGGGCATCAAAAAATTCTTCCGCATCGCTGTCAACAGGAAACGTGCCCAAAAGGCTGGCAGCATTGCCACGTTGTATGGTAATGCTGATTCTTTGGCCAAAAAATAGTCCAGCTCTCTGGTCACGTGAAGAGTCGACCAACCGCTTCGCGATGTCTCGAAATACTAAGTGGGAACTCGGGCCCCATGGCCCTAGTGTTTCTACCCCAAACGGCTCAAACAAAGAGATTGGAATATTTGCTCCGTTTTCTTTTTATTCTAGGTATAAAAGTTTGGTGGAATGCACCCTAATACTCAGTAGAAGAAGAATGTTATTTCATTCAGTAAAACTTAAATTATGTTTTAGAACGTCCTAAATAGTTGAATGTCATTTCATATTAGAAGGTATAGATGCCAGTACATCAAGCTACCCGAAACTGTAAAGTTTTTCCAATCAACCTTGAACCTAATGGCTTAGCGATAAAGTTGAAAATATATTAAAGAAATCTAACAGATTGTAGTAGATTGATGAGCTGGCGTCTGTTCATTCTAGTGCCATTTTTGATCTCCGTAACTCAATGATTTAATGAAATAAATTCGGATCCTGAAGTTGTATCTGCTTTCGGTCATCCGACTCTCAGAATCTTCCTACTTTATGAGTTACATAATGACTATTAAAGGTAATCAGACAAACATATTCCCCTTTAATAATAAACGTTGTATAGTGTCCATACAATTACAGAACGCTTTGTCTTCTTCTTTTGAAAGTCAAATTACTGATGACTGAAGAGAGAAATCGGTGTGTAACTATTCATCTGATAGAATACGTTTATTAGCAAGGGGGATAAGTTGACCCTATTTTAATCATATTCCATAATTAAACATTGAGACTTGTCTGTTCCTTAGTGGTCTGAAATTCCAACAAGAATACCGATAAGTGGTAGACATTACTGGTTATCAAAACTACAAAAATGTGACCCCAACCATCTTACCCTATCGTCTAAAAACATAAATGTAATTAATGCAGATTCTTGCTAAACCTACTGAACACAACTCCATCGTTTTATAACAATCGCTAGTTCGATTACGATATAAATACCTAGTGGGTTATTATTAACTTGATATTGATATGATCTTTCAACTGATTCTGATCGGCTCAATTGTATTATAGAGGTGAGAGGAACAGGGTGTCAAGTTCACTCATCCTCCATAGAAAAGGGAGGATCCTCCGACCAGACGAGCGTCGTATCTAATGGCCAACTACCCGACGATTGTTTTCGGGGCGTTTTATATATGCTAGACGCGCGGTAAACTGCTTGCGCAAGAGTTTGCGTGACGTCAGTATTATGCGTAGTTCGCAAGTGGTGATATAGATGCCGCCAAAGTATAAACAAAGTAAAAAATAAAATAAAAGCTTATTTAAAAGAAGCACACTATGAGTACAGACCTTTACAATGACCCTGAACTTGCTTGAACTATAGACACTACACAATTTGTTGTTATTTTTGTTTTACAATATTTCATATCTTTAAGCAAAGCTCCAATTTCCAATTTATTAGGAGGAAAATATTATTGTGAGTAGTTAATGGCCTAGTATTAGGTTACGTTTTGAAAACTATTTTTAAGTTTAAATTAAACACAAGTATTATTTACTACATACTTTAAATTGCTTGATGGAGATTCTTATAGGTACAAAATATTAAACAGGGTGGCAGGACATCGACGCGCTAACTGTAAAAAATGTTGGATTACAAGATTTAAAAAAAATACTTTTCGTGGGTTATAAAATTACCTCTTTCATACATTTTGACTGTGTATTATTACACAGTCAAAAATGTACAGTCGTTACGGTTCGTCAGATGCCTGAAAGAATTACGACCAGTCTTATCAAGGGGTATCGTGTTACCTAGTAACTGGATTGTGGAGGACAGATAGGCAGTCGCTCCATGTAAAATACTGGTATTGCTGCATCCGGTTAGACTGGAAGCCGACCATAACATAATTGGGAAAAGTTTAGATAGATTGATTGTCAAACTATTTGGGTTTTAAACAAACATTCCTTCCTGAAACGGTGTATTCTCGTATACCTATCACAGGCTCTAAAATTACGAAATGTTTTGATATTTTCGTTGACAAACGAAGTAATAACAATAGGAGTTATTGACAACAAATGATCGTAAACTTAGTTCCTCTAGAAGAGGGAGTGTCGCGAAGATCTATCACACATTGCAGGGTTATAGACAATACAAAGTAACAATCAACCATTTTGAAATCTGTCTGCATTGCAATAAATATTTCATACTCACACAAACTAGGTTAAGAATATTATTATTAGACACATTACTGTATCAAATAGTTTTAATAACGATAATCGTCTCCAGAATTTAGTAACATTAGCTATTTAACGGTTCTTTCTCTGTAATAATCTATTTGTGAAATAAATTACAGACATCTAAAACGCAGTTTTTATAGCGATTGCAAGAGAAGTTATCATAATTATCGGTATAAATATCTACCGAATATCAATATCTCGCAATAGACTATTGCCATTGGACCTGCACAACCTAATTAAGGAGCAGTACTTAGATTTTCAATTATATTAACGAAGATAATTATTATAAACGTTGATACCTTGGTATGCAGGGGGCCTTGCAATGGTTTTGATCCCTAGGTAGTAAAATATATTATTGTATTACTAATTTGTCAATAGCAGCCCGGAGTTTGGATTTGTACATGGTTAATTGCAATACTAACGAGGTGTTGGTCGTATAGATGGGCGGATGACATTGTAGCCATCACAGGTGGATGAGGTTGGTACAAGACCATGGGGATAGGCATGCCCAACATTGGGTGAAGTCCTCGGGCTGTGGGTGATGATGATAATGATAACATTGTGCCATGTGGGTGTAAGTACTATGAGTAGACATCTCTGCCAACCCCTTTGAGGTCGATAGCCGTGATATTTTTCCCTTCTTCTTCTTCAATCGGTCCGTCATTACTGAGGATCGTGGTCACTGAACCCTTTTAAGCGGACAATCTGCTTCCATCTACTCCGGTCCAAAGTTGCCATCAGCACCTGCTGAAAATTACTTGAAGACGTAGCTTCTTTTACTTAGTCGGATCATCGTGTTAGCGACCGGCCTCGTGCTCTCTTTCCTTCGGTATTGCCAATAATAACCAGCTTTTCAAGGTGATATTTTTAACCGACTTCAAAAAGGAGGAGGTTTTCAATTCGACTGTATGTTGTTTTTTTTTTTAAGTATGTTTGTTACGCGGTTTCTCCGGCATTTGTAAGACGATTTCCAAAATTCTATTTTTATTGGATAGGGTATGCCTCAGGCGTGGTCCCATATAAATTTTATTAACTTTGCTTGGGTAGTTTTTGAGTTAGCTTCAATAATACGTATTTTGGCCATTTTATATTGATGATGTTACTTCCTGTCACTGCTATTTACATAAATCAAGTAGTGCTATACGAATTTGTGTGGGGCAGGTACAACTTAAAAGTAAAAAATAAAAACTTTTTTACAAAAAAAAAAAAAAATGACCGACTTCCAAAAAATATTTCGGAAGTCGGTGGCAAATAACGAAAATGCGAACCCAACGACACCGACTTCCTAAATTTAAGTTATTTTTCACTTTGTAGTGTCTTTTTTGGAAGTCGTTTGTTTTTTGTAATAACGTTTTTACTATACTAAGTTATTAATTTGTCTGACATCTAGAAGGTACACCTCTGTTTAACCCTTTGAGGATCACAAGTGTGATAGACTTATGGCCGATTCCTATAACTTACGGTCCCTTATTGTTTAAAATTATTTTATCCAATAATGAAGCAAAGCTTTGCACAGTAGACTCTGTCATATGGAAGTAGCTATCAAACCGATTCATTATCAGGGTTCCGTACCTCAAAAGGAAAAACGGAACCCTTATATGATCTCATTGTTTAACTTCTGTCTGTCTGTCAAGACCCTTTATCTCAGTAACGCGTGGAGATACCAAGTTGAAATTATAACCATATACTCAAATCTACAGTCCTTTGAAGCTGTAAAAAAATCAAACTTCTATGTTAACGTAAAAAAAAGATACAACCGTTTATGCCGCAAAAAAAGAATGTATATTTCGACACTCTCAACTTATAGGGTACTTACCGTTGACCTAGTACTATGAAATTTGGCAAGTAATATCGTCTTATACTAAAAGTAAAGGAAAAAATCCGAAAACTGTAGTAGATACATTACAAAAAAAAACCCATGATGGACTATTTACATACCTACTTTGTACGGAACCCCCGGTGCATGAGTCCGACCCGCACTTAACCGTTTTTTTTTTTTGTTTATAGGAACTAAGCATTAGACCAACGGTGTCGAAACTTTTCAAGAGGCAGAAGGGTGTCGATTTGTTAGGAATATCGTCACCCTTCTACAGACCGAACGACGCAAACGCAACTTTTAAGCTCAGACCGATCGATACTTACAGCAACAAGCCATGAGCCCATCTGCTAATTACTCATAAGATCGATCACTTATATTACCGAAACCGCCATAATTATGATGGATAGATTTATAATTAATATTTTAGCGTCTCTTTTTGCACACGAAAATAAGTGCTGATGAAACTGTTAGTACATTTGAGTCAAGGATGGTACAAGACATGACATTCTTATATACCTAATGTAATTGAGTGATTGAAGGTTACATTAATATTTGCATTAAATATTATATAATCTAAAGTGTATAAGTAATTAATTTATATGGTGCTAGTTTCTAACGCGGTTTCGGCCATATTTTTTTTAACATAGAATGTCACGATTTTTGTTTGAAAATGCGTGGGTGCAGTTAAAGTGCCCAATTTTTTACGTTCTGGGTCACCTGTCATATTTTTAGAGCATAATAGAATGATGCATGATTTATAAGGTCAAGTTATGATAGCCTGGCCTTTTAAATTGCGACTACGATGTCGACCTGCGATCGTTACGGGTAGTCAGATGCCCGAAAGTCTGACAACCAGTCTTACCAAGGGGTATCGTATTACCCAGTAACTGGGTTGTGGAGGTCAGATAGGCAGTCGCTCCATGTAAAATACTAGTATTCAGCTGCATCCGGTTAGACTAGAAGCCGACCCCAACATAGTTGGGAAAAAGCTAGGCTGCGACTTACGAGTTGCATGTCGTACGTGTCGTAGGTTCGAACCTAGATAGGTAGATACTATTCTTTGTGTAAATTATTTCACCACCACTGCTCTCAAAACTGAATTAAAACCTCGTGAGGAAACCGGCATGTCTTTGAACTGAAAATTCAAAGAGATGTGACATCCATCAACCGAAAGAGAAGATAGGCAGTCGCTCCATGTAAAATACTGGTATTCAGCTGCATCCAGTTAGACTGGAAGCCGACCCCAATATAGTTGGGAAAAGGCTCGGCAGATGATGATGTGACATCCATCAAGCCGAGCCCGCTTGGTGGACTTTAGTATCCACGCTTACTTAACCCATAGAAGGAAACTGAATGAGACACAATTGATGTTTTATTGTTATAACGTTTGGGCAAGCGTGGTGGATTACGGCCCACTCTCTCTCTCAAAAAGGAGGCTTGTATCCTAGCAGTGGGAAGTTATAGGCTGATTAATAATTATGCCACACAAAACATTCTAACGAGGATCTAGATCTGTCATTCGATCTTTGACTGTCGTTAACTGACCCCGTGTGCTAACTAAAAGCTATCATCGCGTGAGTAATCGATCGACTCGATCGTTTGTACGAATTTTGACATACAGACGCGACTTGATTGATCGCGCGTCTATGTCATATTCATATTAAAGTGCCCTACGAGCGCTTTTGGTTAGGACTAGGTCTATTTTGCTCAGCGAACCCGAACGCCTGGTCACGTCGACAGAAGGCACCTTCCGGTATTCCTGCCAAACGAGTAACATAACGAACACGACGATTGCGTATTCGCGCGGACTATTTTTTTGGTTAGGACGTGGGTGTAGTACGAAGCCTGAAAGTCTGACAACCAGACTTAAAGTGGTATCGTATTACCCAGTAACTTGGTTTGGAAGGTCAAATAGGCAGTCGCTCCAAAAAAATAATGGTGTTCAGCTGCAACCGGTTAGACTAGAAGCCGACCCAAACGTTGTCGGTTTAAGATCTGGCTAGAAAGTTTGTCTAGTCTGGCGCTCACAGTCTTTTTTGTGTTTTAGTTTATTCTGATTCAATGTTTCTTGTCTTCTATTTTTAATCTTTAAATAACGCGACCACAACTAACAATGCAACACGTTGCTTCAGAAAATATGTCACAATGAGGTCAAGGCACCCCATCTAATAATTTTTGTATTATATTCTGTTAAATTAATAAACTTTATTACAAATTATATCATATTCAAGATAACATTAACCATTCTTGTATGGTTATAAATATTTATCGACATTCTTGTGAAAACTATTGAGTGTACAATAACGAAAATAATTGGTTATAAAATAACAAAACAATTGTGAAAAAATACACAATGTTGGTAATCCATACTTGGTTTTATGATGACCAATCAATTCACCACCATCACCTGCCATCTAACCTCTTCACCACCCCCGGTTGACTGGTGGAAAATGAAAGAGAATGCCTTAAGCATTAAGTCCGCCTTTGTACCTTTTTTGTGTGCGAAACGTTTAAATAAATTGGCTTAGCCTTTTTTCCAACTATGTTGGGGTCGGCTAATTGAAGAATACATAATCTATATATATAAAAGGAGAAACTGACTGACTGACTGACATATCAACGTACAGCCAAAACTGCAAGGACTAGGAACGTGAAATTTTGCATACGGCTTCCTTTTATTATGTAGGGGAGCACTAAGAAGGGGTTTTTGGAAATTCGACCTTTAAGGGGGTGAAAAGGGGGAATTTTGTTTGTATGAAAAATCTTATTGCTTGAGTTAATAAACTTGAAATTTGGCACGAATACACGCAGACGAAGTCGCGGGCGAAGTGCTAGTTAGCCTATAATGTTCCCACTTCTGAGACACAGCTGGTCTCCTCTCTGTGAGAGGGAGTGGGCTGTAATCCACCACGCGGACCCAGTGCGGGGTGAAAGATGTCAAATGTCTTAGAAATTTTGGTTCTAGGACAGTCGGTTTCCTCACGATGATTTATTCACCGTTTTGGCAGTGGTGATGAAATAATTTATTTATTTATTTATTTAATACTTCAAGCACATAAATGTACAGAGGCGGACTTAATGCCATAGGCATTTTCTACCAGTCAACCTTTGGGTGATGCAGAGACAAACAGTGGTAGGTGCAATCATGAAAATTGAGGAATAAATATTTTAAATATAAAGATACGCATAAACCTATTAAAACTATGAATATAATATATACCTAGTTACACAAAGTAAAGCGTCAAGCTTTGTCTGGGTTCTAACATACGACTTACAACGCGAAAGTCGCAGCCCACCAGTACTCTTCTTGGTCACCACTATTCTTGGACAACCAATTGTCGTTGGCTAACTCAACATAATTATGCTGTAATTTAATCAAGTCTTCATCAGTAATTTATTTGATAGTATGTAACAGAAGTCGTGGGACCATGTTTCTTTTCTTTTACTTGATCAGCTATGGTACGTTTTAACGGCAAAAAAAAAACTGAAAATATCATTATTCCTTTACTGAAAATTAATAACTTTACTAAGCCATCATCATCTGCCTAGCCTTTTCCCAACTATATTGGAGTCGGCTTCCAGTCTAATCGGATGCAGCTGAATACCAGTATTTTACATGGAGCGACTGCCTATCTGACCTCCACAACCCAGTTACTGGGTAACACGATTCTCCTATTAAGACTGGTTGTCAGTGTAAAAACTTTACTAAACCCTCAAAAGAAAAAATCAAAGTCAAAATTCATTTATTCAAATAAGGCTGGAAATTTGCATTTTTTGAAAGTCAAACTACATAAATAGTCCCTCAAAATGGCTATCCTTTACCACTTTCTAGTGCTTTCGCTAGGGAGAAGAAGTGGCGCAACAAACTCCCCAGCAGTACAGCGGGCTGTTCAGATAGAAAATACTTGCTTCTATACAACAGTAGGTATGTAAGTCATCATGGTAACTACGTCATTATATTTTTAGGACTGGACTTTCATCTGTTAGTAATCAGTAAATAAGTTTCTTTAATAATTGAACAATAAACCTCCAAAAAATTAAAATAAATGAATTTTATAATTTACGAGAATTATTATGTTAAATATTCGTACATTTATTACTAGCACACGACCTACTAGTAGTTTATTAATAAATATTTACGACCTAACGTGTTCTTTTATAGAGGAGGACGCTTCATTATTTACAAAATTGTATTCCTTACGCTTAATGGCGTCAATTGAAATCGATTCGTAGAAGTTTATAATATCGTTTATGATTGATTTTGTAGTAGTTAATTTAAAAATTTAATCGATTCAAAAGCTTTAAACTTTCGTTTCAAGAATGTCAAGAAGTTTTTTTTTTTTTGTAGTTTACAATTCTGTCAGCTGATAACAACGGACTGCGATTAATTAGCCGACTGGTTTTACAAATCAGTCAGGGACCTGGGTAAATGAGCATTTCCCAGTTGTAAACGTCTTTATTTGCGCCTATGAGGGCATTGAAAGAAAGCCTGTCCATTTTGGTAATTTTCCCTTTGACCTGGCATTGTCACAGCTATTGAAAACCCCATATTTTACAAAGGACTTTTAAAATTATCTACCTATTATTTTGAAAAGGAAAAGAAGAATTGGATCTTATTTACTTTTATTTGTATTAAGACCTTGAGTGACGGCAATTCTGTTGCCCCATCAATCATTGATCACATTCTTCAAATAATTCTTCAAAACGTGATCATCTTTCTTTTGCATCGCAATCAAATCAGGCCAAATGCTAGGACCTAGGACTAGGACGATAGTTTAGGTAGATTGCTTATTTTAAAATTATCTCGGCATTTTGACATCAATTTGTTGGCAGAAGCTTTTATTTTTATCTTAATTGAAAGGAAGGTAATGGATCACGCTTAAATTTTCAAACAGCTGTTTGAGTTCTTCAAAAATGAGCTCATTTTTGATCAGTTCAAAAACTTATCAAAATAAATATAATATTATTAAAGATCATCCATACTAATATTATAAATGTGAAAGTTTAGGTGTGTGTCTGTTTGTTTGACGAATTGACGTGATTTTTTATGTGAAGATAGTTGAAGGGATGGAGAGTGACATAGGCTACTTTTTTTTTTACGTTTGTTTTACCGTGTTACCCCGAATTTAACACGAGCGAAGCCGCGGGCAAAAGCTAGTTCTGAATAAAGCGCAAATGCATTCAGCACGTTTGATTCATCAATGTCCGGAACCTTAACACTAAAGACAGCCCCAAAACTCGCCTTTCATTATAATAGCTGATGACGATCTTACACATAACTAACCTTTTAATGGGACAACTCGCAGGAACCAGAAAAAAAATCCTCTTGTTTCCAGTATGATTTAAAAAGCTAATTATCATTTGCGGGACACTAAACTCCCCCAGGCTGGACACATGCCTCTTATCGGTGAGAGGGAGTGGGCCGTAATCCACCACGCGGGCCCAGATGAAATAACAATAAAATTTCTATTGTGTCTCGTCCAGTTTCCTCCAATAGGTTGAGTAAGAGTGGGTACTGAAATCAGTAAATATTTTTTTTAACTAAGACCCTAATTTTAAAATTCTATTTTGTATGCTGACTTACTGACCATCATCATCATCCGCCTTGCCTTTTCCCAACTATGTTGGGGTCGGCTTCCAATCTAACCGGATGCAGCTGAATACCAGTATTTTACATGGAGCGACTGCCTATGTGAACTCCATAACCCAGTTACTGGATAATACGATATCCCTTGGCAAGACATATTGTCATATCGTTATTGGCCATTCAAGCAAATAGAACTTACTCATCTCAAATACAAAACAATTAAACGGTAACACAATCTCAATCACATTACCTAACTATAGTTTATTGAATAATAGTAGGTAAGCAAATAATCAGAACAATGTAATAGATTGTCAATCAAACTGATGGATAGCTGGCGTTCCATTTATTCGTGTCGTATTGATTGTCTTGATTAATGGGCGCAGAGCTACTTATTGACAACTTGATGACGCCACAAAGGATAATACGCTTTTTTTTATGGATGGGAAATCATCAAATGACTCCTCTCGCTCTGGGTTGAGCAGAAGGGAGTGTCATACTCTTACTGACTAAAATCCACCCGTGTTCCTTCCTTAGCCCTTTATGTTCCGGGGTGGCGGTAACCCTTTCGGACAATCCCGCTGCCAATATGGAGATCTGGAGTCTAAACTAAGCGTAGACCTTTATTTTAGAACTGTGTGACTATTTTTACATTCAGTGGGTTATTGAAAACCATTACCGGGACAGTAAATTTTCATGTGACTGTAACTTCATTGCCGCCCGTGACCTCCAAAACGGGGCATAGCGAATATGGTACAGAAATATATTCAATGGTAGTATTATTTTAAAAGAAACCCTTACTCCATAAGCACTTAACAAAAGAACAATTATAACCTTCTAAAAGTAATTAAACCAGATCATAATCGGGCGACAGGATGCTATAAACATAATCAGAGTTTTGATAACCAACGTAAAAATATATAATATGCTCACGACGTATCGCAGTCGTGGTGCACATGACCTGGACTGCCGTGTCGATCAACTTATTGATTTTGACCAAGTAATCGTCACGCGTCGGGTTTGAACTAAGATGGTTTGGTTCTGTATGTAATATATTTACAATTAAAGAGTTAGCGAAAATTTCTTGGGTACGCTCGTTCCATGTTACTTATCGTCAATTGCTTTCATTTTATTGTCTGTCTACTTATAAAGACGTCGGTAATTCTTGCTGCTAATAGAATAATCTGAGTTTCGTATTAAAAAAATGTTGGTTTCATTACTGGGCGAATCATTTAAGAACGCGCCTAGGTCATTGAGCTATATAACTAGAGAAGCAAATCTCAATAAAATGTGTCAAAAAAGTGTAGCCACTTTATAAACGCGACGACGTAGCTTTGAAACCACTAAACATTTAAAAGTAAACATATATCTGTCTCACTTACACACGTCGTACGAATAATACCGTCGCTTAGATTAAACAAAAACCGCAATATAAACATGCAATGACGGGATGGGGTTGCCTACCCATGCGAAATTTTACCCAACATTTTAAGCCATAAAAAACGTTTTAGGTTAAGTTAAATTATTTTTTAAATATTTGATTTATGTATTTCTTATTGGATGTGTAATAGAAGTTTATAAATAATGAAAATAACTAAGACATTTTCTTTTTGAACATTTTTTCTTTATTATTAATGAAATTGAATGATTTAGTAGGTAGCCAGTCAGTCTCTTTTCTCAGCAATCGGATTATTTCCATCCATTTTTCACGGCGTGCTGCATCTTTAGGCACTCTGCTACGTTTTTATTGTTAAAAAATATTTAAAATCACTTATTCCATAAATTAAAAACTAATGTGGGAAACTAAAACTAAGTTTTTAGTGGTAACACTGAACCTAATTTACAAAATTCTACATTTTATTGCGTTTTTACGTTGATATAAACACAGAGACAATTAATTTACGTGTGGAAAGTAATTCCGGTTAATTTATTATGTTTTTGTGATCTTGAATCGCACTCTTTCGCGATATTTTTTGTCGCATGTCGCTCAGTTGACTTCGGTTGGCGTCACACAGAGCACTGAACTGACGTTAGCTATGCTGATGGCTGTGGCCATCAGCCTAGTGGCAACGCCTTGGTGCGTTAATTGCTAATCTAGTGTAACATATATATCAATGGCCTAGGTACCCGCCGTTTCTTAGGCTTTTTTTTTGAGGATGGGAAATCATCAAATGACCCCTCCCGCTCTGGGTGGAGCAGAAGGGAGTGTCAGACTCTTACTGACTAAAACCCACCCATGTTCCTTCCTTAGCCCTTTATGTTCCGGGGTAGCGGTAACCCTTTCGGACAATCCGGCTGCCCCGGCAAGCTTCGGCCCTTACGGGACCCTTCCTTAATGCTGACATCTCTTTGAGGCGCGCGTGGAACACGTACGCGCCGTTCGGCACGGGCCTGGTCCTGATCGGACGGTGAGTTACCCATTAATCTCCGTCCGCAGGCCCTTCTTAGGCTTACCTCGGTGACCACGCACGTTTTCTGGCACCTACTGCGTGACCACCTTGGCCCATCTATCCTGAGGCATCCTGTCAGGCCAGACCAGTCCCATTTCAGTCTCGTGGTTTTATCGCCAACATCATTTTGTGATATTCCAAAAAAAAATATTACTTTCGTTCGTTCCCGTCGCATAAGTTGACCTTTTATATTCTTGTCAACCAAAAACATTATCCAATAAGTACCCAGATCCCACTGAGTCATAATTTAAAAGTAGATACAATTTCTCATGATCCTCTCGATTACACAAACACATAGGCAACCCACAAAAACTAGATAAATGGCGGAAATGTCTCAATGTAGTAAATTGTACATGATTTAAGCAATAATAAGATATACCATAATTTGCCTTTCGATAGTCATATGTGCTTTGTAAGTATTTTATAAGTATCATCTGTAATTTTATGTGATAATCCTGTAGGTTAGAATCACTCGTGCACGGATGTGAAAATTATCATGTTATTTTCGGATTTTACAGAACATAAGTTGGTAAAATGAAACTACCTTTACTTAAAAGTAATAAACGTATTTTCTTTCTTTTCTTTCTTTCTTACTTGTCATATTTGGGTAGAACCTGGGTGACATTTATAACTCACTGACTTTTAACCGCTACTTCGTCCGCGTGAAATTTGTTGTTTCCCCGACCCACATTGTCGCAACCTGCCCGCGCTATCACTTTGTTTTCGCTTACCGTTACTTCTGGCTTATTTTTTTTTGCTCCGCTCTTAAGGGTCACAGCGTGATGTTAAATAGCCTATAACCTTCCTCAAGAATTGGGCTATCAAACACAAAAATATTTTTTTCTAATCCGATCGGTGGTTCCAGAGAATGGCGCGTTCAAAAAAACAAACTCTTCAGCACCCACCCTGTCGCATCGCATCTCCTGCCCGCGCTATTACTGTGTTCGTGCTGACATTTTTTTTGTTTTTACTCGGCTCTTAAGTGTCTTAGCGTTATGTTAAGTAACCTTCCTCAAGAATTGGGCTATCAAATGCAAATTTTTCAAATCCGTCTGGTAGTTCTTGAGGGTTCTCTATTGTGTTACCTAATTTTTTTATCCATAATCTAAAGTGCCCTATTTTTTTTGTCCTGATCGTCATTTGTCCGAATGATAACTTAACCGAACTTAATGTCACATAACTTAAAATAGAAATCCCTAAATATCTCGACATTTCAGCTTAATTTGTGTGTCAAGTCGTACCTTGTTCGTTACCAAATACGACATATAAAGAAAAATACACCGTAGTAGCAGATAAGTATTCTACTAGATGAAATATAAGTTGAAGAACTAATTTGTTATTTTGGTTGATGTTGCAATACTAAACCAAGAATATTATTAGTATGGTTTGATGTTCAAACAGAGACAAGCTGTACTACCTTTTTCAGAAAGACTGGTTGCAATGGGTTTTAGACGTCATTGATGGATACATCCTGCGAAGGAATGTGGAACGATGGGTCAGCTTTGTCAATATTACAGTAAGTATGTACCGACACAGTTTATGTTAGAAAATGCGTTAGTTTTTAATAGTATGTCTGTTAACTTTTTATGGTTAAATCACTGCCCGGGTTTTGATGAATTTTGGTATTAAACCTTGAGGATACAGGCAAATAAGTTCGTATGAAAAAATGCGTAATTCTTGAAACATATCTTGCATAATTTTCCAACAAATATTTTTCTATCGTAGATATAATCATTGGGAGCATATTTGGAGTTCGAGCCCGATTTTTGTTATTGTCGGATTTTTGAATTTGAAGTAAAATGTAATAGTTTAGCTAGAGTCTTGGCAGTTAAAGACACAGGGCAAGGCGTCCTTCGTCTATAAGAAAGACGAAATAGTTAAATTCTTGCAAAGGATTTTTAATTATTCCTCTCCAATTTGGATATGGAATGATTGATGCACAAGGGACTGGTACAAATTTGGCTTGATCAATGTCCTTTTATATAGAGCTAATTATGTAATCAGGAGGCGCGGCATGCAAATAATTAAATAGCAAATTTATATAATTACTTAAATAAAAGACGGTGAGATAACATTTTCTTGTTTAAGGTATAAAGATTTAATGTACCAATTTCGCTACTTTCGGCCCTTGTAAAGCATATTACAAATTAATGAGTAAAGTTACAAATTAATGAGTTAATGGCCTGCCGTCTAGGCCATTTTATATTTTACTAGCGGCCCGTCCCGGCTTCGCACGGATGGACATTTATTTTTTAAACATTTTATTTTTTTCTTGCAATTAAAAAATCCTATATTATTCAGTGATAATGTAGTATTGAAATGGTGAAAGAATTTTTAAAATCGGTCCAGTACTTTTTGAGCCAATTCGTTACAAACATACATGCAAATCTTTCCTCTTTATAATATTAGTATAGACTAGTATAGATATCTATCCAATATTGTATAATATTTCACTTCACGTGACCAGAGGGCTGGGTCGTTTTTTGGCCAAAGAATTAGCGTTGCCATTCAACGTGGCAAAGCTGCCAGTCTTCAGGGAACGTTTCCTGATGACAGCGATGCGGTTGAGTACTTCGACGCCTAAATATCCTTTAGTTTTTGTATATAATTATATGTTTACTTAGTCTTTTGATTTAGCTCCTAGTGTAAATAGTTAGTTAAGAGCTTATGAAAATCTATATATATAAAAGGAGAAACTGACTGACTGACTGACATATCAACGTACAGGCGAAACTGCAAGGACTAGGAACGTGAAATTTTGCATACGGCTTCCTTTTATTATGTAGGGGAGCACTAAGAAGGGGTTTTTGGAAATTCGACCTTTAAGGGGGTGAAAAGGGGGAATTTCGTTTGTATGAAAAATTTTATTGCTTGAGTTAATAAACTTGAAATTGAGCACGAATACACGCAGACGAAGTCGCGGGCGAAGTGCTAAATTATAAATATTCAAGATAATAAATATATTATTTAATATTATAAATGCGAAAGTCTGTCAACTTTTCACGCCTAAAATGATACCTTTCAGTTATGAAATTTAACAGACAGGTAGTTTGTGACCCCCAACATAATATGCTTCGTTTTATCCCGGTTATTTGTATTAAAAATAAAACAGAAAATATACGCGGATAAAGCAGGCAGCACACTACTAGTGTTGCAGGCAACACTAGTAGAGCTATGTACTTATATCCTATATGTACATTTAATTCTGCCGATACCCCAAGGAAGAATGCAAGGATGATCGTGATCCTTCGTGTATTGAACCCGGATACCAACCATAACATACTAATAATCTCGCAATTATAAAATAATTAAAAATAAACAACGTAGGTAAGTAAGTAGTTACAAATATCAACGCATGAAGTACCTATAGCAATTATAAAAATCAGCATGTTAAATGTTATTAAATTGTTTTTTATTATTCGCAATTATATTTAAATACATGCTGTGTATATAATTTTTATAAATTCATCGGTCGAGGCATATTTTATTTGAATTTTTTTAAAGGTTCTTGAAAAAATTAAAAGGTACTAAAATTTAATAATAGCCCTTAAAGTTGTCTATGGATCATAAGGTTCTCTATGGTAACAGAATTAAGAATTGTGTTTACATAGTTTGTAAAAAAGCCAAAGCCACAATATTTGTTTTCCAGTGTGTGGGTACTAATATACTTACCTAAAATCTATTCAAACTTATGTTTCAAATTAATATTATTTCAAGTTACACAAATATCAACTTTATTTTAATGGTAATTAAGTTGATTTCAGAGTGAGTAAGCACTATTGAAACAGTTATAAAAATGTTTGAAGTTGTAACTGAACTTTATTGTGTAGGATTTAAATTTATTTTTCCATAAACTCATATTTGTTTACAATTTTGGAAAATAAATTGTGAATGCAGATTAGGTACAACTTTGCCTTTGTGGAAAACAGGTGTAAAGGTTTTAAGAAGCATTTATCTACTACAGGCTAAGCTGCGCATTTCATCAGACATCTCAGAGCCCACTATTATGTACTTAGTACTTAAAGTTAGTACGCTCAACTTATGGTTTTAGCTGGTAGATGCTCCACAAACACTTTTGGCTGTATAGAAAACACATAAGAAAAATAAGAATTAACTCAATTTTCATGTAAGTACACAGTCAAAAATGAGTCAATTTCGTATAAATTAATATTTTCTGAATTACTATATCAGCATGATATACCTTGATACAACCGACAGTAACAGTAGTGAACCCAAATAATTATGTAGGTAGTTCCGGTACTACGAAGTTCCACATAAGCCTCCACGGATCTCCAATATAAAATAAACAAACTAAATCCCACCATACATGGGACTCACACAGACACACACGCTCACAATAATTAGAGTATCAGTAATATTGATCGAGTTATTGAGTAAGAACCCACACATACACACAGGCACTGTGGAATCTTCACTATTAGTACTGTCAAAGGTTAGCTCCGTGCACACAATTTTGAGTAACCTAGCATGGTGAACGAATTAACTTCATATAAATAGGATGCAGTTTCTCTGTTATGCACATTCGGTGATCATCCCGTGGTAGCTCAACAGCTTAGAAATGAAGCTGGTAATACATTTAATTAATAAATAATAATTAATAAAAAATAATTCGATAAAAAATAATAGTTCTTTTTATAAAAAAATAATGATTTCGGAATTTAAAAATAACGGTTAATTTTTGTGTATCAATAATTATTATTCGGAATTCAAAAAAGTTTTTACATAAAAATGGATTGCAGTGAAAGTTTACAATTTACGAAATTCAGGAGTGTGACGGTTGATTGATTAGTTCATTTTACAAAATTAAACTTTAACCCTTCATAACACTCACATAAACTAGATGAGCCAATCAAGGGCTTCCCTTTCTAACTGTGACTCAAATTAGATTCATGTTCGTAGCCTACCATTATTTGCAATAAGTCTAATTGTTTTAATTTCGTCTTTCAGCTCATCATCTTAACGGTAGTAGCGTGCAGCTATGCTGACAAACTGGACAGGACGTACTTGCCCCCTGCAAGTGCTGGAACTGCTGGAGGAAGCCCAGGATCTTTGACGGCACCTGGAGGCGAGCCTGGCTTTGACCTGCCTAAAGGTCCTTCTTCATTTGGCCAGCCTTCAGGCCCAAGTGGTTCCGTTGGATTTGGACAGCACTCGACTTCGGGTCAGCCTGGATTTGGGCAGCCTGCTTCTCAATACGGTGCTCCTACTGGTGGAGTTGGAAGCCCAGCGCCTGGTCAGGGTCCTACTGGATTTGGTCAGCCTACTTCTCAATACGGTGCTCCTGCTAACGGTGCTGGTTCAGCTCTCGGTCAAGGCCCTACTGGGTTTGGTCAACCTGCCTCTCAATATGGTGCTGGAAGCCCAGCTCCCGGTCAAGGCCCCACTGGATTCGGTCAGACCTCAAATGCAGGTCAGCCTGGCTCTCAATATGGTGCTCCCACTGGCGGTGCTGGCAGCCCAGCCCCCGGCCAGGGACCTACCGGTTTTGGCCAGTCACCTTTCGGAGGCCAAGGATCTCAAGACGCATCTGCTTACTCCGGTCAGACCCAACCTGAACGCGAACGTGCCTCCATTGACAAGAACGCCGAAATCCTCAGATACGAGAACCAGAACGATGGCGAAACTTTTTCGTACAGCTTCGAGACTTCCAACGGAATTTCTGCTGAAGAATCTGGTGTAGCTACGAACGGTGTGCGAGCTCAGGGTGCTTTCTCTTACACCGGTGATGATGGCCAGCAGTACAGCGTGACTTATACTGCTGATGAGAACGGTTACCAGCCCCAGGGTAGCCATTTGCCGACTCCTCCTCCTATTCCAGAAGAAATCCTGAAGTCTTTGGAAGAAAATGCGAGGGCTGCTGCCGCTGGTACGCAAGAAGGTAAGGCTATTATCTTGAATAATTATAATTATGAAGAAAAATGTGCAACTATTTTTTCGCATTCGTGGGAATTTTTCAGTGTTGTCTTAACAAGCGATGTAGTGATAACTTAAAGTGGTCTGATAACAGAACCAATCTAGTTTTTGTTATAAAAATGTTGTCATACCGACATTTTGCAACATAGGTGCGTGCACAAATCGTGTCAGTCGTATATAACTTAGACCGGAAAGAACAACCAGTAGGCCATTTCTTGTTACGTGCAAGAATCAAACCAATGACCCGCTGAAACACTGCACTCGTTCTTAAAAGTGTTAGTTAAATGTTCTGGGTAGAAATATGTATTTTATATAAGTGATTGACAGTAATGCCTAAAAACGGCAAAATTATTACTTTTGCTTACAAAACCAGAGTGACGCAATTAATATAATTTTCTTCTTAAATGTTACCGTAACGTCAGCAACTTCAGATTCAGATAGTAAAGCAGTGAGTTGCAATTGCTGAGCTTGAGGTCCGGGGTTCGATTCCTAGCAAGGGTGAAGTGTTATTAGGTTATTCCCTCCGGAATTTCAGATCTGTGCCTAATTGATGGAAGAGTTTCGCCCTTATTACATGACTTAAACGTAACTGGCTAAAAGGATAGAGTAGGTACTTTTCTTATGTACACCAAATGCCATCATCTGCCTAGCCTTTTCCCAACTATGTTGGGGTCGGCTTCCAGTCTAACCGGATGCAGCTGAATACCAGTGTTTTAAATGGAGCGACTGCCTATCTGACCTCCACAACCCAGTTACTGAGTAATACGATACCCCTTGGTAAGACTGATTGTCAAACTTTCGGGCTTCTGACTACCCGTAACGACTGTCAAAGATCCACGAATGACAGCCGGGACCAACGGCTTAACGTGCTTTCCGAGGCACGGAGGGAAAGATAGTCACCCATCCACAGACCAACCGCGGCACGCGTAGCTTAACCTGATCGATCGACCTATACGGCTGTTATTATTTAGCCACGGGCCCCTCACCAAATGAATTATATATACCTACGAATTGTAGATGTACCTAATTAGGTCAGCTCGTCTGTCTAACCCTACTAAGGAAAACTAGCGTGATAATACGTCATGTATGAGAGAAATTTCAACATTTTGTTAAGATACCCATAAAGAAGAAGACATTGACTGACATTGAATACTGACACCGTTTTAAAATCTTTACGTTAAGTAACCAATTTAATTACTACTATTAACATTTTGATAGCGGTAAATCACCTTTAAACTAATATGTTTTCGCTAAATTACTATTACTTTCGTTTCTGCACGATATTTTCGAGAATAGCCTATGGTGTAATGGTTGAGTCAGTTGGCAAGTTCAGTAGTAGTAAAGGAAGCTAAGGGTGCATACAATTATGTTAAATACGTTATCTTTTTTTTAACGGTGAAGGAAAACATCGTGCGAAAACCGCTATGTCCTAGAACCAAAAATTCGAGGACATGTGACATCTAGTAACACGCATTGCGCACGCGTGGTGGATTCCACTACCCACTACTCCACCACCCCCTCACAGAGAGGAGGGCGAGGTGTCCCAGCACTGGGCACATTATAGGCTGATTATGCTAGATAAAGCCCAGTAAGAAGAAAGAAAGAAAGAAAAAGTATTTATTGCGACTCGTACAGGAGGAACACAAACTAAACTAAACACAGTCTAAATTAAAATAACAAAATAAAAATTAAAAAAGTAACAAAAAGAAAAATGAAACAGAAAGTCCTATACGAGGCCAAAAAGCTCCTATCTCAGCATGATGCTGCGATATTTGAAGATAAATTTCGCAGCGCTGGTATTCTGATAGGGCCAGTAGTGAAGTTTATTATTTTAGATTAGCCTTCTCGAGATCGGTAGTTATTGTGAAAAGCTACTATTAGATTTTATCTGGGAGATTGGACTTTATTTTCCCTTATGTAAGAATATTTGATTCACCTATTTCAATTGGTTTCATAAGAAAATTTTGTGACTACAGTTGTCCAGTGTTTTTCATGCTTTATTTGTTAACCAGACGATTTTAAATACCAAGTTTAAAGGATCCTATTCAAACTGATTTCTAATTTTTATTGTAAACATTACCTTCAGGAATACACAATTATCAACAAACTAATAATTCTTAAAAAAATGTTCCAGGTGCCTACAACCCTGACGAAGACTCCAGCTCGAACCCACAACAGTACTACGGAGCCGCTTCCCCATCTTACCAGGCCCAGGGTCAACCAGGACAGTCCCCCAGCTCCTACCAGGCTGGCCAGGGTCCTTCTTCACAATACGATGCTCCCGCTCAATCAGGACCTGTATCTTCTGGACCCCAAGGTTTTCCAGCTCAATCTGGTCAAGGACCTACTTCTGTGTATGCAGCCCCAGCCCAAGGTGGACCTACTGCATCTTCAGGACCTCAAGGATTCCCTGCCCAGCGTGGTCAAGCACCTGCTTCTCAATACGGTTCTCCTGCTCAATCTGGATCTGTATCTTCAGGACCTCAAGGTTTCCCAGCCCAACGTGGTCAATCACCTGCTTCTCAATACGGCTCTCCAGGTCAATCTGGTCCTTCCGGCACAAGCGGTCTTACTGGATCTGGTTTTCCAGCGCAACGTGGTCAATCTCCGGCTACCCAATTTGGTGCCCCTGCCTCATCTGGATCTCAGGGTTCTCAAAATGGTGCGCCTGCATCATCTCCTTTCGGACCATCTAGAACAACTGGCCCTCAGGGTGGTAGTAACTCCGGTTATCAGTACAATGCTCCTGGTTTGGCTCCTTCTGGACCTCAAGGCTTCCCTTCTCAAGGTACTCAGACCCCTGGTAACCCTATTTCCTCTGGATCTGCCCGCCCATCTGGACCTCAAGGTTTTCCGTCTCAGGGTAGCCAGCCAACATCCCAATATGGATCCCCTGCTGGTTCTAGCCCCTCCGGACCCCAAGGTAACCAAGGCCCATCTAACCAATACAGTGCTCCTACTTCCTCTGGACCTTCCAGGCCATCAGGACTTCAAGGCTTCCCATCTCAGGGAAGTCAATCTCCAGCTAACCAATATGGTGCTCCTACACCCTCAGGATCACCCAGGCCACCCAGGCCTCAAGGTTTCCCCTCTCAGGGTAGTCAATCTCCTACCTCTCAATACGGCGCTCCTAGTAGTTCACTTTCTGGTTCCACCAAACCTTCCGGTCCTCAAGGTTTCCCGTCTAAGCCCTCTGGATTAAACCAGGGCTCTCCATTTGCACCTGCTGGACCCTCTGGAAACAATGGACCTGCTCTTTCTGGACCTCAGGGACAGGCTGCGGGACAAGATGATGGATACCAGTACAACAGGCCTCAGTCTCAGTTCGGCAGACCAAGCCAACCTGGACAATTTGGACAGCAGCCGCAAACTCAAGGATCCTCTTTCCCCAGACCCAATGGACAAGGTGTTGCACCATCAGGCCCCGCCGGGATATCAGGACCCAGTGGTTCTCCAGTCTCTACTAGCCAAGGATCCGTCTTCGGTAAAGGCCCCGCCGGTCCTACTTCTGGACCTTCTTCCAGCCCTCAAGGACCTAGATTCCCCGTATCATCTATTGATCAAGGATACCCTAAAGGCCCCGCTGGTTCGCTCTCTGGCAATGGCCCAACTGGATCAGCAGCAGGTCCCATTGGCCAGGGTTCTCCATTCAGGTCAAGTGGCTCAGTTGGACAGTTCACACCATCAGGCCCATCTAGTTCCTCTGGCCCCACTAGCTCGGGTTTCCCTAGGCCTAGTGGCACCGCCGGACCTACTTCAGGATCTGCTCAGGGACCTTTCGGACGTCAACCCTCCGGACCCAGCTCTGGCATGTCTGTCTCTGGTTATGAATATAACAGCCCTGGATCTCAGGGACCTCATTCTGGTTTCGGTCCTTCTGGTCAGAACAGGCCGGGACAAATCGGCGCTCAGTCTGGCTTTGGACCCGTAGGTCAAGATAGGCCTAGTCAGCAAGGCCCTCAGTCTGCTTTCGGTTCTTCAGGACAGGGCAAACCCAGCGAGACCTTCGGTGGACCCCGCCAGCCCGCGAGCTTCAGCTCCGAAGAAGGATACAAATATTAAACCAAGGATAGATTAATTTATTTATAGTAAAGTTTCAAGCAAATAGACAAAAAGTAAAAAAAAAATAAACTACGCAATACGCTTAAAAAAGTATTTTGTACATATATGAAATGTATAGAATATAATATTGTGGAATCACTATGTGATTGAAATGTAAATGTAAATTAAATAAATGATGCAAAGCTAACAAGCTTTTATTACATTTAAGAGACGACGTGTTTTAATTATTATGAAATCCTTATTTTAGAAAATATATTGATCACTCATTTTTAATTCATAGTTTTATGAACGATACTGGTTGGTAATTAATATAAATCCTTTTTTTAATAGCCGTATCATAATAATATTCATCAAAATAATATCTGGCGATTTGATGAAGTCATTTGAAAACCAATTAAGCTTTATTGAGCTGATGTTACAGAAACTTTTGGTGAAGTAAACATTACAAGGAAACCTCAAGTAAATAGGAGTGAAATCAGTAATACGTCATAACGCCACTGTCATGAATCTATTCTGAAACTGTTTTTTTTATAAGATACATGAATTTATATTTGAATACTAGCTGCTGCCCGCGACTTCATTTGCGTAACATAACATACCTTTTGGTTTCCTTTATTTTTCTAAAATAAAAGAAAGCCTAAGTTACTCTTTATAACATCACCTATCTGCCGTCAAAATCGGTCCAGCCATTTTGGAGATTAGCCGGAACAGACAGACAGACAGTCTTAAAGAGCAAAAAATGTTTTTTTTTTGGATTATAAGTACGGTACTTACCACACATTCATATGCATTTAGTAAAAAGCCGTTTTACATTAATATGCATTTAGTAAAAAGCCGATTAATTGACATTACAAACAGACACTTCAATTTATTTGTATGCATAGATGTATAATTTTGATTTTTCTCTTCGAAGCTACGCAACCTCTTTCAGATTTTTTCTTCTGGACCACAGAATATAATTAACGTTCAAATCGTAAAACACACACACAGTCTTGGTAGGCGGTATTTTCTGACAATATGCGTCAGAAAATGGACAGTCCTTCTAGTTTTACAATGGCCCCGATTCTGTTGTTCACAAACTAAAATAAATTTAAGTTCAGTGCATCTTTTTATTTCTATTTCATTAAGAAAAGGACAGAAGATAAATATTAGTTTAGTCCTGTCAAATTAGCCAGAGCCTGACGTAAATTGATGTATTTTTAGTAGCCAATTTATTCACGTCTAAACTTGTGTATGGAGTATCTTAATTTGACAGGACTAGACTAATATTTATTTAGTTTAGTTTGTGAACAACAGAATCGGCACTATTATTTAACTAAAATTTTATTCTGCTACTTACTTAAATAAGGTTTTAACATAGAGGGTAGAGTTATTTTGAGTCCTCCACTTATTTTAATAATAATAATACGTATAAAATTATTAGGGTTAAGTACATGTTTATTGCAGCGGGATTGTCCGAAAGGGTTACCGCTACCCCGGAACACAAAGGGCTAAGGAAGGAACACGGGTGGGTTTTAGTCAGTAAGAGTCTGACACTCCCTTCTGCTCCACCCAGAGCGGGAGGGGTCATTTGATTATTTCCCATCCTCAAAAAAAAAAAAAAAGTACATGTTTATTATTGTAGTTTATGAATTTCTTTAGCATGTTACAGACTGGTCTTGAAACTTGGACCCAATGAAAAAAAAATAAACTCCCCGTCACAGAAAAAAAAAATCACCATACATATCAAACTCCATAAGACTAACTGACATATAGAAAACTAAATCCTACACGCGCCATATTCTCACCCGCGATCTCGATTTATTGACGACGTTGAAGCCAAAATCTGCTGAACGATTCTGTAAAAATCTCACCGTGATAACTTAGGTGAAGTGAGCGTGAACTGAGCTATTAATAGGGATACTCCCTAACATTTGGTGGAATGACAGCTTACTTCATCTTAGTTTTCACGGTAAAATTTTTACGGAATAGCATGTATACGAAGGATATACAAACTAACAATAACTGCACTACAATTCATAATTGCTGCCACAATATTTCCGGCCTGAAAAGTAGCCTAGATACTAATTGTACCAAGCTAGTATTTTTTCTGAATTTCACGGAGTTTAGTTCGGCAGTTTGGCCAACTAACTTAAAATCTACCGAATAGGCATTAGGCAAATAAACTCTCTTTCACATTAAAAAACTAAAGTTAAAAACGTACGGAATTTTATGTTATCAACTGTGAATCATTTTACCTTGCTTGCCTTTTCCCAACTATGTTGGGGTCAGCTTCCAGTCTAAGTGAATGCAGCTAAATACCAGTATTTTATATAGAGCGACTGCATATCTGACCTCCACAACCCAGTAAATAAATAATATGATACTTTTTTAAGCTGCTAATGTCAATAGCGTGCGTTTATTCGTTCTTGCTTTTATTTCAAGATCATTCTAAAATCCATGACCTCAAACATTCCTATTAACAACTAAAACACCTATAATAAAAGGTTCATAAATTATTCAAAATTGTTGCTTTTCTTTCCACACAATATCATCTTTAAAAAACCATAGACCATAAAAAATCCAAAATCCATAACTACACATAAACAACTAAACTAAAACGCAATAACATAACGTTAGAAAAACGATAACCAGCTTCAATAATTGGTAGTAAAGTAAAGTAAATTAAAGTAAAATAATGTGTGAACCGAACGTAAACAAGTTTCATTACTGTTGCGTCACTAGTGCGGTTAAGTCGTGTGAAGATGTTGCACTGTAGTGCTAACGGCAAGGCGTGGCGTGTTATTAATATTTTATTTATGAGCTCTGAATGGGAGATGTATGGGATGTGGATTTAGATGACGTGGGTTGTAATTAGATTGATATTTATGAAGGTTTCGATCATTTGATTTATAGGGTAGGTTGTGGAGGCCCCGGAGGCTAAGTGGGCCAGCAAAAGCGCAGAAACGAGTACAAAATCACACTGTAAGCATATTATGTAATTAATTGCTTTTATGACTTGTTTAAAAAAACTTACTTGTACATAATGCTCATACCTACTATGAAAAATAACCTCCAGAAAGAGCTAGTTTAATGTCGTAAATATTTTTTAAAGTGAAATCATAATAGGACTGATAAAATTAGTAAATATCAAAATAAAATTATACCTACTAAAAAATCTTTTAAAGTTCCTACAAATTTCGTATATACTATATATTTCAATTTTTTTATTCCGTACGCAAAATACACACATTGACGTGGAGTTGCGGACACCAGCTCGTATTACCTACCTATTACCATAAGTACATTTTTTTTGTTTATTTAAAAAAAAATAATCCTGTAATCAATCACAGATCACTATTAATAGTGATGTTTAAATACCCATAATACAAAAAAAAAAAAAGAAAAACAGACCAATTCGCAGCGTCAAGACTGTATAGTTAAAACTTAAAAGGTAATTGTGCAAAGGCGTTCTAATAACTGTGATCACGCTATCGAATGTGACGTTAATTGCACATTATGGCCTTAGTGCCTGCCTACACGATACAACATTATTGGATTCAACTTATTCAGCTAAAGTACAGATATTTTTCTATTGCAAAAACTTTTTACCAAAAAAAAAAAATAAACAGCCAACTTCCAAAAAAGACACTACAAAGTGAATAACTTTAATTTCGGAAGTCGGTAGCAAACAACGAAATTAAATTTATTATTTTTCACTTTGTAGTGTCATTTTTGGAAGTCGTTTGTAAAAAGTTTTTATTTTTCACTTTTTAGTTGCAATTATTCCACACAAATTCGTATAACACTACCTGCTATGTAGATATCAGTGACAAGAAGTCATTATAACATCATCAATATACACTAAGTGGCAAAAATACGTATTAGTGAAGCTAACTTAAAAACTGCCCAAGCAACCTTAGTGAAACTTATATGGGACCACCCCTGAGGCATATGCTATACATTAAAAAAATTCCTGAGGTATCGCGTAACAAACATACGAAAAAAAATAACATACAGTCGAATTGATAACCTCCTTCTTTTTAATGTCGGTTAAAAACACAATGTGTCACACCATAAGTATTATTACATAAAGTCACCTTATTATTGACTATTTTGTGCTCATTTAAGCCGTTGGTCCCGGCTGTCATTCGTGGATCTTTGACAGTCGTTACAAGTCGTCAGTAGCCCAAAAGTTTGTCAACCAGTCTTACCAAGGGGTATCGTATTACCCTGTAACTGGGTTACGGAGGTCAGATAGGCAGCGCTCCATCTAAAATACCGGTTAGACTGGAAGCCGACCCCGACATAGAACTGGAAAAAGCCAGGCAGATGATGATTCTTATTAAGAAAAAATAATATCTTACCTATCTATTCTATCTATACTTATAATAAATCTGTAGAGAGGTCAATTCTGTACATGAAATATATTTCCAAAATAACTATCAGCGGGTGATTAGTGATCGTTACTGACGCCAAAAATGCAATCAGTAAAATTTTTGTCTGTCTGTCTGTCTGTATGTTCGTTATAGAAAGAAAAACCACTCGACGGATTTCAACGAAACTTGGTACAATGGTTCTTCATACTCCTGGGCAGGTTATAGTATACTTTTCATCACGCTATGATCAATAGGAGCAGAGCAGTGAAGGGAAATGTTGGGAAAACAGGATTTCTTTTTAGGTGAAGTAGTAATAGGTTAGTAGTAGTTAGTTAGTAGTAGGTAAGTTTTGGTTAATTTATGTTCAGTTTTTTTTAATATTAAGTAGGTAAAAGCGTAGGTACTTTTATTAATTATATATAGGTATAGGTATTATTCATTATAGTAGTTATAGGTATTTAGTTTTAAGTGAAGTAGGTTTTATTATATATTATTTTATATAATAGACGTAGTTATATATTTTTAGTTATTCAAGCCCCAAGCGGACGCCGGCGTCCGCCCGCTATTGTCTTGAAAAACGCGTTGAATGAGAAATACGCGTTCTCAAGAATCGGCAGAAGAAAGAGCACATCGGTTAAACTCTATGAGAGTTAGTGCCTCAATTTCCGGAAGTCATTATTCCACGCGGACGAAGTCGCTGGCAAAAGCTAGTTACTTTAATATTTGTCCATGTAATTAAATTCAAACTCGGAGCACTTATTTGAAATAAACTAATTACAGGCACTTTTGAATTGTCAAGGGTTCGGTCAATCAGAAAGATTAAGCTTGCCCATTCCAAAGCGTAGCCTATGGAGAAGCACGGGTAAGAAACTCACTCTTTTAAATCATTTCGCCAGTTATGATATAATAGGTCGGGGCAAAAATATTTTCGTATTTTGAGTCTATTGTTAGTAATCAAACCTCTTTGGCAGTACTGAATGTAACTGGCTGGTTTTAATACTATTAAATATTGACATTCTAAAGATGCAATAAATAAAAAAAAAACTAGTTCCCGCCATTTCTCAATTGTTTTTCAAGCAAGCAACATGAACGTATGTGACGAAGAAATTCGGTACTTTTGAAAATTTTATTACAAAAAAGGTAAAATGCGACGAACGCCGCGAATAAAATTTGTGCGGTTTACGGACCTAATGCGGTATCAATACGAGAAGCACAAATGTGGTTCAAGCGTTTCAAGTCAGGAAATTTTAGTGTGAAGGATGAAGCTCGCTCTGGACGCCCTGTCACGGATAAAATCAGTGCCATTTTTGAAAAAGTGGAGCAAGATCGACATATTAGTAGTTATGATATTGCTGAAGAACTGGATGTTGATCACAAAACAGTTTTACGGCATTTATAAAAGTCTGGGTACAAGAAAAAACTTGATATTTGCGTACCACATGATCTCACTGAGAGAAACTTAATGCAACGTGTTTCCATTTGCGATTCCTTGTTGAAACGTAATAATTCCGACCCATTTCTTAAACGGTTGATTACGGGTGATGAAAAATGCATCACTTACGATAAGAATGTCCGAAGAAGATCGTGGTCGAAGCATGGACAAGCCCCACATACCGTGGCAAAGTCCGACCTGACTCGGAACAAAGTGATGCTGTGTGTTTGGTGGGATTGGAAAGGAATCGTCCACTATGAGCTTTTGCCGCCGGGTAAAACTATCGATTCTGACCTCTACTGTCAACAACTGATGAGGTTAAAAGAAGCTATTGAGAAAAACCGGCCGGAGCTGGTGAATAGGAAGGACGTGGTGTTTCATCACGACAACGCCAGACCGCACTCATCTATAGCCTCTCAGCAAAAATTGAGAGAGCTTGGCTGGGATCTGTTGATGCATCCTTCGTATAGCCCTGATCTTGCTCTATCAGATTCCTAACTGTTTCGGTCACTTCAGAACTCTTTAGGAAGCATAAAGTTAACCTCAAAAGAACACTGTGAAAACTACCTGTCAGATTTTTTTGATAAAAAATCTCATAACTTCTACAGCAATGGGATCATGGCATTGCCCACAAGATGGCAACAAGTCATCGATCAAAACGGCACATACATATTATAAATAAATAAAAAATTAAACCTAAAAGAAACATTTTTTTTGTATGAAAAATACGAAAATACTTTTGCCCCGACCTAATATATAATCTATTCGAGTTACTTAGGTACCCCTGCCTCCTAGGCGGTTTGCTTGGTACTTAATTTACTTGATAAAATATAAAGTAAGAATTTAAAATGAGTTTTTAAGTTTGTATTGATTTAGGTAACTCATCATTATCATCTGTCTAGCCTTTTCCTAACTATGTTGGGGTCGGCTTCCAGTCTAACCGGATGCAGCTGAATACTAGTATTTTACATGAAGCGACTGCCTATCTGACCTCCACAACCCAGTTACTGGGTAATACGATACCCCTTGGTAAGACTGGTTGTAAGACTTTCGGGATTCTGACTACCCGTAACGACTGTTAAAAATCTACGAATGATGATTTAGGTAACTCATAATTGAAAGCAAAGCTTAAAAAATAGTTGTTATGTTGGCTCGTGTACCGACACACTTACAAACCAACCCATACATCACACGTTGTTCTCCAAATGATGATAATAATACAATCATGAACATAAACTTGTGCTTTATGTTCTGAACATGGTATTGTGAAGCTTTTAATAATGTTAACTGTGTGTGTCAGGGTGTGTGTGTGTGTGTGGCGTGATACATTCAATTAGGGCCTTCGTAGAGATGAACGTAGCAGTGCCATTTTTATAGGATTTGTTTATATGGTAGCAGTGGTGGTCCCAGATAGGCTTTGTGTAAATGATTTCATCAGCACAGCTCAAAAAAACGGTGAAGGAAATCACCTTGAGGAATGCATTGTCCTAGAACCTAAAATTCGTGACATATATATTATCCACTCGCACTGGGCCCGCGTGGTGGATTACAGCCCACTCCCTCTTACAGAGAGGAGGCCTGTGTTGCAATAGTTAACAATTATAGACTGATTATTTCCATATGGTGGTCGAACAGGGAAAGCATGTTTTGAAATAATTTTAGTCTGTTTTTAAAAATCTGACGCGGATATTTTTACGACAAACTTGGCTAGAATGCAGGGCGACTGAAGAGCTTGAAACCTTATGCTCAACAGCAAATGTAGATAGATACCTAAATATTTAGAAAATTAATACAAAATTCTACGACAAAATGACCATGAAATAAATTCAAGGTGTGTTAATTATTAGTTAACTAGCTGAGCTTCGTTGGCGTGATTTTTTTTTTTTTTTTGGGAATGGTATTACTTGATGTCCTAAAAAATGTTGATAAGAAATTAATTCACTGACAGATTGTTCTCGTCTTTTCGTTCACATCTTTAAATTCAATCCACATATGAACAAATAATGATAATAAGATAAGTTAATAACTATTTTTATTTATTTATATTATGTAACTATTTATGTACACATATAAACAGACAAGAAGAAAGGATTATTATTTCTAAGGAAATCTCAGCATGATTGTTTGTTGCTCTATGTATAAGTAACTAATGTTCGACACAGATAATTTTTTCATAACATGCGACCTCTTGGCTTAATATAATCGCTCCGTCATCAAACTGGGTCAATCAACTCAGCTTATCGCAGTCCACTGCTGGACATACGCCTCTCCCAGGCTGCGCACAATACCCTGTCCTTCGCCTTCCGCATCCAGACCGTTCCAGCCACTTTCCTTAGGTCATCTGTCAAACTGGGTAATTGAACCTAATAAATAATGCCTACTAAAACATTCTGAAAAAATTATATGAAAACACCATTAAGACTGTGCCGACCGTACAGTGGCGCCCTCATCGTTTGTTTGGTTATTTCATACAATTTAGAATGAAAATGCAGAAAATAAGCACGTTAAGTTGTGCTTCACAAGATTATACGTTAATATTATTAGAAGCGGTAGTTCTATTATAATCCTTAAAACGGATAACAGTGGGCACTATATTCCGTTTTAAGGATTATAAAAAAACTAAACAATATAAAACTACCGCTTCTAATAATATTAACGTATAATCTTGTGAAGCACAACTTAACGTGCTTATTTTCTGCATTTTCATTTTAAATTGTATGAAATAACCAAACAAACGATGAGGGCGCCACTGTGCGGTCGGCACAGTCTTAACTAAAATCATCTTACAAACGTTCTATGACTGACACGTATCATCTCAGTGTGATGTCTATTTATCTAGCGAGATGAAGTCATAAGCGACCATTAAGAAATGATGCCCCCTGGGCGGAGGCAGCCGTCACTCAAGCTGCAATATAGACCTCGATCTTCTATTTAATAAAAAAATATAAATTCATTCACTAACAGACAGCCCACAGTTTGAGCCGCTGGGTCTAGTACAGAGGCCAGTACATCAAGCTACCCCAATCTGTCAGATTTTCCCAATTGAATATGAACCTTATTCCTTTGTGCTAACGTTGAAAATCTATCAAAGAAATTTGACAGATTGGGGTAGGTTGACCTGCTGGCGTCTGTACCATGAAATTTCGCACAACAGTTCCTTATACAGGCTGTCCCTGGAAGTATGGATCAAATCGAATAGGGGCGTGGGCAAGGTCATTTCCAAACTTTTTAACCGTGAGAATGTCGGTGATTTTTTTTACAGTTCAAAAGTCCACCAAACCAATTTTAGTTTTGTTTTACTTCACATAATGCACAAAGTAAAAAATCATTGAAAAAATCTACAGGGCTGTCAATTTAATTTTTTTTAAATAGCCCCGATATTTTTTTTATGTTTTTTTTTTCTTTGAGCACTAAGCGAAGTGATTAAAAACAAAAAACAAAAATTGGTAAACATTTTTGAACCCTAAAAAAATTCGCCAAAATTCTCAGGGTTAAAAAGTTTGGAAATGACCTTGCCCACGCCCCTATTCGATTTGATCCATACTTCCAGGGACACCCTGTATAACGAAGATAATGATCCATACTTCCAGGGACACCCTGTATAACGAAGATAAGCATTAGGAAAGTATTTCTGAAAATTCATCCCCACACAGTGATAAATAGAGGATAAAAGTTTGTGTGGGATTAGTTCGTCGTTTTTGCAGATGTTTTTTTTATTGTAACATGGGCCTTGACCTCGATTTCGCTTGGTGGAAAGCGATGTATATGGAAGTTGCCTATTCACTCTTACTTTGAAGGCTGATGGGTTATACGTGGAACACAGATGCTGGCAGAGAAATGCGTGAAAAAAATTGAAATCCCACCGGGCCCACCGCTTGTTTTCTATTATAAGAATAGTTAAAAAATGACGCCAGATGGTATTCTAAGAGTAATAGAGTACACCGACGTTTCACCCGAATAATTGAAGGCGAGATTATTGATATTTACCAAGCTTATATTCAGTCACCGCCGCGGGCAAGAAGTTTCAATTGAAAAACGTAATTAAATTTTGCCTGACCCGGGGGGATCGAACCCAGGACCTAACTCTCTGTGGTCACGTTTGTCACCTCTGGAACTAAAATGCAGAAAATAAAATAAAAGCATAACTTAGGACCTAGTTTGCAGCGGGATTGTCCGAAAGGGTTACCGCTACCCCGGAACACAAAGGGCTAAGGAAGGAACACGGGTGGGTTTTAGTCAGTAAGAGTCTGACAGTCCCTTCTGTTCCACCCAGAGCGGGAGGGGTCATTTGATGATTTCCCATTCAGAAAAAAAAAGGACCGAGTTTACAATCGTCAGATAACTAATCTGACGAATAAGTCGGCAGCTTTTGTTTATGTAAATAATTATATCAAGCCGCCGAAATAATTCTAAAGATAAAAAGTATCCGACTATTGAAAAACGTGCTACAATTACTACGTTTCATCTCAGTGTGATGTCTATTTATCTAGTGAGATGAAGTCATATCTATTGCCTTCTGGGTGTCGTACCATCCGTCACTCATGCTGCAACATATTGGACCTATCACGTTTAGCTGTGGGGGCTCACTGTGACTCAGCTTCTGCTTTATATAAATATGGAAATAAATTAACAAATATAAATGTAACTAGGTCAAAAAAGGTCTGCACATAGAATAATTTTTATTTGAAAGGTGTAGTGTCTAGGTCATTACGTGTTGTCCGGAGGCTTTTTTTAATTTACTCTATTCAACAACTCGTGCCAATTGTCCGTCGAGCTTTTTCATAAGTGCCAGTCCACACGGCGCGTTGCGTCGTCGCAACGCATGAATTTTAACGCATTGCCGGCCACACGAGCGCTGCGTCAACGCAGTGGTGCTAGGACGCAGTTGCAGGTAATTACACCCCTCCCACTTCGTCTCCTGGGCTGCTGTCCGTCGTGTGTGCGTTGCGACGACGCAGCGCACCGTGTGTACACCATGGTTATTTGTATGTAAAACAACGCAACGGCAGCGCTGCGTCGACGCAACGCTGACGCAATGCGCTGTATGGACTGGCTCTAACTCAGCTATCTGTGGCTAAATCACCTATTGATTGAATTGATCAAATTGTAGGATTGCTCGTTTGGTGCCATATTTATGAGCCAGGTTCATCCTATTGTTTTCATTAGTGTGAATTTAAGAAATACTGTTGGACTCTCCTAAAGTATTACAAGTTCTCTGTGCTCTCCGTAGAAACTTCTAATTGCGTAATGTTAATATTATATGCCTACGCCAGGATTGTAATAATCAGACAGCAGTTGCAGATTTTTTTGTCAAAATCAAAATCTAAAGTCATTTATTAAAATTAGGCTGAGAATCATCAATTTTTTATTCAAAATCAAAAGTCATTTATTAAAATTAGGCTGAGAATCAGGGCTTTTCGAACGTCAAAATTACAAAAGACAGTCCCCCAAAATGACTACCCTTCACTACTTCCTAGTGAAGAAGTGGTGCAACAAACTCCCCAGCAGCACAGTTGTCTGTTCAGTTAGAAAATACTTGATTGTAGCCTACTTTTCCCACTGCTAGACAAAGGCATCCCCCAAATCTTGCCGGGACAGCGGGATTGTTCGAAACGGTTACCGCTACCCCGGAACATAAAGGGCTAAGGAAGGAACACGGGTGTGTTTTAGTCAGTAAGAGTCTGACACTCCCTTCTGCTCCACCCAGAGCGGGAGGGGCCATTTGATGATTTCACATCAATAAAAAAAAATCCCCCAAATCTTTCCAGTTCCTTAGTGGATGATTATAAGAAATTAAATTTCTCTTTCTTTCAATCGATTAAAAAAATAAACCTCGATTATAAGCCCTCAGAGTCATATTAATGACGGACGCGTTTCGGATTTCTGCTGCGTCTACGAATAGCATCACTGATGCTTCGGGTGTGCGGTAGCCCCAACAGCCTCGTGGCTACTGTAGCCAGCAGGGTAGATGGCCAAATATTATGTCACTGGATGGTGGCACACAGACCGTCATTCAGATATTGTTTGAGGTAATTAGTTTTGTTTATTCATTTTTTTTAACGTGTTTTACTTTGTAAGTGCCAATTAGCTAACTCGTATGTTATGGATCTATGGTCAGAAAATAAAGATTTATTATAATCTAATTTTAAATCTAGATCCTTGACTGTTCTCCAAAACATGCTAATAGCACATCGGTACGTTTATGGATCCTTCGTATTCTGAATGTCATTATTAACAGGCATTACATGCATAAACAATCTCAAAGACAATAAAGGTATACAGATTTATGTCGCGATGCGGGAATTGAACATGTGACCATGATCTCTGAAAACGGATACATTGAAGTTTCTATTGAGGTCGATGCGCGTCGTTGTTGATTTGAATTGATAATACCAGAGCATTACTAATATTCTAAACTAATATTTATCTTCTGTCGTTTTCTTATTGAAATAGAAAGAAAAAGATGCACTGAACTTAAATTTAGTTTAGTGTGTGAACAACAGAATCGGGGCCAATATCTAATAAGACATTGCTAAAAATCTCCTACCGGGACATGAGTTGCCTTGGCTTACTTGGAAGTCTTTAAATAGACTCCGGACCCAGCCTGGCCGAAGCAAGGAAAACCTGCTCAGATGGAGATTCACAGATGACTCCACCCTGGAGTGGATGGGGATTATTTATAAAGGTTTTTTATAGTTAATTAATGATAAGCGACTGTTTAACTATACATTTTTGACGTTTAAACGTCTCATAACTTTAAGGAAGGTTCAAAAATAAAACAACCGACTTCCGAAAAAACACTACAAAGTGAAAAATTAAAAGTTTTTATTTTTCACTTTTTAGTGGGCCAGTTTCTAACTTATCTAAGTTACAATAGCCTAATGTCAATTGCTCATCACCTTTTACAAAATATTGCTTTTCCCGATGCAGGGACGTTAATTGTTGAGGAGTTCTCCTTGTGAGAACCAAGAGAACTTGAGCTGATTGAAAAGTCACCATCAGCTCCACTTCACGATACGCATTGTGCTTAGCAACCACATTAAAGTACCTAATCGAATCGCAACCCGTGAAATATTTAGTATTGAGTAGTTCCGATGGCCATCTGTGGACTTCATCATCAGTTCAACTTCACCGAATGGTGCTTTCTGAGAGCAAATGTACGAGTTACTATAAAAAATACCCAAATCGCTAGAGGTGTGCCTACAATGTTTGAGGGTTTCCCTCGATTTCCATGCGATTCCCTCATCAGATTTCGATTTGGTGACAATGGGACCACCTCGGAAGCATATCTTTTCAAACAAAAAAAGAATTTTGAAAATCGGTTCACAATTGGCGGAGTAATCACGTAACAAACACACAAAAAAAAAACATACCGTCGAATTGAGAACCTCCTCCTTTTTTGAAGTCGGTTAAAAAGGGGCTAATGTGGTGCTATTCTACAAATATTGGGACACTTAATATTGTATCCAGCGTGTTCCGTTGTCTACACGTTACAGGAACTCATGGACGCTTCTGAAGGTGCCACATACGTAGTTTAATTATTATTATGGGCTGACTCTATTCAGATTGCCATCGCAACGTTAAGAAAATAAGATATTGCAAAATCTGTACTTAAAACTGCGACCACTACGGGCAATTATGAATGGTTTAACTCCTTACAAGATCGCATCTCTTAAACAACTTCACTAATGATATTGATTGAATTCTCCGCAGAAGTTGAACTAAATTAACCTTTAAGAAAACTTGATCCAAAACTCTGAATATTTCGTAAAAGCCAATTACTTTGTACGGGTTCACTTGTATCATGTATTTAAATATTGCTTTGAAACGATATTAGTTTATTATTTAGTGGATAATATTTGGCAAAAGTTAATTAATCACGATTTGGACCACTATCGCCGTGATCATCGGAAGCCGATCCATATTGTAAGGTCATATCGGTGTAGGGTGACCATGCGAAGGCTACTTAAGTTATTTGAAAGTTAAAGATAATGTGAGTCAAAAGTACAATATAATAAAAAAAAAAACAAATAAACTTTTTTTCTGGAAAGAATATCACATTTAATTTTTGATGCATGAAGATGCCTCCTCGTGTAGCCTAGTTTGTTCCGCCAGTTAGTCAACAGAACCGAGCGCTCGGCGCATCCTAGCCAGTCACACTCAACACCTTAATTGACTGGCTAATTCTTCCCTTGCGGTGGTAGGGCTAACGCCCACCTGGTTTGCGACCATTCCCACCGGAGTCCGGCGTCAAGCAGCCTGCTGTGTTTAGTCGATGCGTGGGAGTTCCAGCGCCTTAGGCGTCTTCTGGGCACGCTCGTTCAATCATAGACCTCATCTATCACTTTCCATCAGGCGTGATCGAGGTCAAGAGCGAGCCCTTTCAGAAATAAAAAAACATTGAGTATACTCAGAATAAACTAATTAAAATTAGATGTAATTTGTGTGACTGCCTCATTGGTCTAGTGGTCGCAAGCGCTACCGCCGAGCATGAAGTCCTAGGTTCGAGTACCAGGTTGGGTAGTGTTATTGGGTTTTTCCATCTGGAATTTCTCAGTATCAGCACAGAATACATAATAGTACTACGTACAGAACGGACACTCCTTTCCCCGCGCTCAGATCAGATACCGTACCTCACCCCGCACTTCGAGGTATTCGTCGCCGAGTTTTAGCAAGAGCGCTCGCGTAGAACCGCTGGACTGTACTGCTGGCACGAACACACAGTTTTGTGATTTTAAAGTTTTATTTGAGCTTTAATCACGATGTTGGATATTGTAATGCTTTTCCGAATTTGTATTATTTATCTAAACTGTTTCGCATTTTTAATACCATGCGATTTAATAACCGATTATTTAGAGATAAGTAATTTAAACGAAAATATTTTAGTGTAAGCAATATTTAGTCAAGTACCTTATTTTGTCATTATTGATTGAATAAATAAACCTCTTTTACTTATTTCCTACTAACGGCCCGTCCCGGCTTCGCACGGGTGAACATTAATTTTTTTAACATTTTATTTTATTCTTGCAATTAAAAAAGCCTATATTAATCAGTGATAATGTAGCATTCAAATGGTGAAGGAATTTTTAAAATCGGTCTAGTACTTTTTGAGTCAATTCGTTACAAACATACATACAAATCTTTCCTCTTTATAATATTAGCATAGATAGTATAGATTATAATTTAATAAAGCCGCTCGCCGCCGTGGCGCACGTTCGGGCAGCGCCGTCGTCGTTCACCCGACGCAAATCGCTGCACATTTCACGCCATCTTTTACCCTACGCCTACGCACGACGTTTAACCCTACTAGAGTTGACGCACACATTTACACGTATATAAACATGATTTGGATAAGTGGTAATAGGTAATTATTTTGCGAGCGTTGTATGAAGTGTCCGAGGTGTGGTATCAGACCGGAGTCTTTTTTTTTTTTTTTTTTTGTGGATGGGAAATCATCCAATGACCCCTCCCGCTCTGGGTGGAGCAGAAGGGAGTGTCAGACTCTTACTGACTAAAACCCACCCGTGTTCCTTCCTTAGCCCTTTGTGTTCCGGGGTAGCGGTAACCCTTTCGGACAATCCCGCTGCCCCGGCAGGCTTCGGCCCTTTCGGGCCCCTTCCTTTATGCTGACATCTCTTTGAGGCGCGCGTGGAACACGTACGCGCCGTCCGGCACGGGCCTGGCCCTGATCGGACGGAGAGTTACCCATTACTCTCCGCCCGCAGGCCCGCGCCTACGGTGGCCGGGAGTCGTCTCGCGGCTCCCGACGCCCGGGGCGTCTCCCGCGGCGGCTGGGACGTGAGGCCCTCTCCCTCAGCCGTCCCGCCACCTCCTTCGCTAGCATGACTGCTTCACAGAAGGAGGTGACTGCCTCCCACTCCCTCTCGCCCCGGACCATGGCTTGAACCAGGGCCGGGCGCGAGAGGTCGCCGCCGCCGCCGATCGCCTCTGCGAGAACACGGCGGTGCTCCGCCCAATTGGGGCATATCGCCACCGTATGCTCCACCGTGTCCTCCGGGCGACCCTCGCAGTGGTGACACCCGGGCGTTTCCTCCCGCCCGATGGTGTGCAGGAACCTCCCGAAACACCCGTGTCCGGTGAGGACCTGCGTCAGGCGGTAGGTGAGGGCGCCGTGGCGCCTCTCTAGCCACTCCTCAAAGAGGGGTCTTACCGCCGCTATCGCGGCGTGCCCTGCGCTGGGTTGCGACAGTCGCTCTTTCCATGCCGCCATGAGATCGCGCCGGAGGTCGGTCCGCTCCGCCGCGATTTGCCGCGGAAGCGGAGTTTCCCCCCGGCGTAGTGCCTCCGCGCGCCACTCGTACAGGCGCGCGAGGACTATCGCCTCCAGATCCCACGGCGGCAGTCCGGCAAGGACGGAGTCTGGATTTATGACCATTTGATGTCGATAGGCTCGACCCTTATTACATGGGACTTCATGTAGGTGTACTATAAGTACACCTCAGTCTGTCCAATCCTTCGTTGAAATAAGGCGTGACTTTATGTAAAATTCGTTTACATTCTTGCACGATAAAAATGTTCACTCATCAAACTCATGTTTAACAGATTGATATTAACCATCGTAATTCGATTAATAACATTGAAATGAAAATAGATGATAATTATATAATTTTTTATTATTAAATAATAAACAGTCAATTAAACATTTAACATTCTTAACTATTGTTATGTAATTAATACGTAATTTTAGTACCTACAATTTATTTTTAAAATTAATTTATTCCGTTATTTATACATTCAAACTTGCCCCTTAAAAATAAAGATTAATATTGCCCTCTAACACAAAAGTAATAATCGCAGTGTCAAGTATGATTTTACTGAATTATCTCACCAATTATTAAATAACAATAAAACCTTTAACAGCCCATTATGTTATTATGAGTTAACATTACATAAATAAATTGATATATTCAAAGTCATTCATAATAAAGCTTGTCATAAAAATTACAATACAGACAGATAAATTCACTGATGCTATAAACTGAAATGTAACCTAACCTAGGTAGGTAGGTACCCTTGATTATTTAGGACTGGGTGATTAAAAAATACAACATATGTAATTTTTTTTCTTCCTTTCGTATATGGACAACATTTTGTATTGCAAAAAACTCTAATATATAAAAAAAACATTAACCACTATCATAAACTATCCCACTGCTGGACAAACTTGAACTCTTTTCCCGTGCAGTCCTGCGGTACGCGTAAAAGTCATCTCGCCATCTCTTTCGTCATTACTTACGATGTATACAAAAACAAATCAGTATTGGGAATTAATCTTTAAGTAGAACTAATAAAATTTGACTTAAGTTTGAAATCTTTTATTTTATTCAAAACACAAAGTCTGTTCTCAACTTTTCACCGCCAGCAATTTAAACTAGGCAGTGGACACAGTCTGAAAGCTTGGTCAACCTACAAGAGAAGCTCGCATTGGAATTTGTAAGCGGGCAAGGTCGAAAATTGATGCTCGATCGAGACTAAGTGTCCGTATGTACGTACGGTAATAAGACCATTCAAATCGGATTTGTATGTCAAGCGTGGTATGTGAGAAGGGACCAAGATATGTTTTGAATTCTAAAAAATTGCTAAACAAGAAAGTAGTTGATAAATTAGGAATATTACCATGTTTTCCTATAGGTAATTTAGATACATGCATATCTATATTTGTGACAAAGATTGTGGGTTAATGCTGTGTATATATTTAGTTGGTAAGCCTTTATAAAATAAATAAATAATAAGATCTTCTGCATTTTGATATTACAATATATGTGGTCAAGAGACACATCGTGATTCAAGATTTCTTCTGCATCTTGATTCTTGATCTTTTTTTTCTTCTGCATTGTGATTTTAAGGCATGGCTTAATTTTCTGGATTGTCACTTGTCGCCGAGATCTGTTACCAAAAGCTCGGTAACGCAGAGTTTGCTGCTCTCGGCGTAAGCATCATCGCTACAAAATAAAAATAAGATAATCATAGGAGGAAGAAAATATTGAACAAGTTAACGTTTATGAAAATGTTATATAATAACTAAAGCTTTGAATATAATCTAAATACTACTACTACCAATTTTGAAAAATCAAAGATCCGACAAAAAAATTGTTGTCTCTAAAGTTGGTTTACGGACGATAATTTTACGTGAGAACGTCATAAAGAAACATTGATGAATAAATGTGTCACAAGCCAACGCTTGGGCCGATCGTGCCTCTCTATCGCTTGTTCCGCGCTCTCGCTTGCACGCTCAGGCTTAGGCGGAATGTGACACTTTTTCGTGCGTGCATCCGGCATTCATCGATTTATAAGACGTTATCACGTTAAACATACTAACAAACCAAAATTTAATAAGTAACTCTTGTGGAAAAACCTTACAAACTAATAGAAAAGAATACGAGCCGAAAATCAATTTTGTGTTCGATTTTAGGCTCTTGTTTTTTCAGTTTTTCTTTTTGTCTATATTCTAGTTGGATAGTTTTTTTTAAAACATAATCTTTGTCGTCAAAAATCAAAACAGATTTTTTCAACCAAATAAAATCGAAAGTATAATGCCGACTTAACGAGACGCCTCACATAAAGCCATCCACGACAATTAGACGCGTCCATCCTCGGGCACAACATAATATCGTGATTATGAAACATCGACCACGACTTGAGATGAAGTAGATCGACCTACACCCAACTATATATACCGTGTACTGATACTGTAAGGTTATCAGTTGAATCCACAGCTTCTGGGTCGCAAGTTCATTCTAACAATATAATAAAAATAATAAACATGAAATTGGTAAGCTTTGACGAGCTTCTTGAATTAACTTAAAACTAATATTATATAATAAAAAAGTTATAATAATATATGCTTTTGAATATAGTATTTCGCTCGACTTTCTCACTAATATATCTTATTCTAATTTTGACGTAAATTCCTCATATTTTAAACTAATAATTCACTAATTAAGAAATATAGATTACTGTCAAAGAATCAACTTAAAAAAAATCCAAGCTAATTTTCACGATTACATTTTTCAGTTTATCATAATAGCTGCCGTCACCTTGGCTCAGGCTGCCAAACTGGACAGAATCTACCTCCCTCCCAATGCTCAGTCTTCTGCAGGATCGAACTTCCTCGAGACTCCTCGCCAGTCCAACGGATTCCAAGACCAGACCGGCGCTATAACCAACAATGGATTCTCCAACCCTAATGCGTACCAGAATGGTGCTTACTCAGGCTTTGAAGCTCGTCCCGAGCGCGCTCAGTCTGCCTTCGAGAGGAACGCTGCCATCCTTCGTCAGGACAACTCTAATGATGGAGAGACTTACGCGTATGCTTATGAGACTGAGAACGGTATCTACGGCGAGGAGAACGGAGTGGCGACCAATGGAGTCCAGGCTCAGGGCGGGTATTCCTACACTGGTGATGATGGCAAGGTCTACTCTGTGAGGTGAGTGAATTTATTAACACAATGATGGCAACCTCTTTAAATTGGCATCATTTGTCAAACCAATTTTACACTTTGTATCGTATGTCATCAAATTGACAAAACTTTAACTATGTCTTACATTTTTTAGGTACACCGCTGATGAGAACGGATTCCAGCCCCAGGGCGATCACCTCCCCACTCCTCCTCCCGTCCCCGAAGAGATCCTGAAGGCTCTGGAACAGAACGCCCGCGATGAGGCTGCTGGCATCTTTGATGATGGTAAATTTCTTTAAATTATGTCATACTGTAATGTTTATTTATTTGACTAGATGTAACTGCTTAATTATTTTTATTTCGTTTTTCAGGTTCATACAGCGAAGGCAAATACGAAAGCAACAGCCAACAACAGTACTACAACAACAACGCCCAATCTAACAACTACAACAACGCACAATCCAACTACGACAACGCACAATCCAACTACAACAACGCACAATCCAACTACAACAACGCACAATCCAACTACAACAACGCTGACTCCGTGGTCACCAACAACGCTCTTCTCCGCAACAACGGTCCTGGAAGCGGTAGCTCCGTCGCTGGACTGCAGAAAGCGTACCTCCCTCCCGTCGCTCAGAGGAGACAATCCTCCTTCAACGCTAGAAACGGCTACCGATATTAGAGACTGTTGATTATTCTTCATAAACGACTTATTAAATAGCGTATTTATAATCTAAACTATTTTGTTTGTTTCACTTATTGATGTTATTTCAAGGTGTTATCAATGAGGTTCTGCCTCGTTGGTCTCGTGGTCGCAAGCGCGACTGCAGAGCGTGGGCTCCTGGGTTTGATTCTCGGGTCGGGCAAAGTGTTATTGAGTTTTTCCATGAGGAATTTCTTAGTAGCAGCCCGGAGTTTAGAAATTGGCGGTGTTGATACCCCCGTGCCTCGGAAAGCACGTTAAGCCGTTGGTCCTGCCCTGATCTCTCTCCGGTCGTGTCGGATTGCCGTCCCATCGGACTATGAGAGTGAGGGAAGAGGGAGTGCACCTGTGTCTGCGCGCACACTTGTGCACTATAATATCTCCTGCGTACCTGGCTTAATCTCCGTTGAGATTGGCCACCGTGACCGAAATCGGTCGGGGAGGCTATTTTTTTTTTGGTGAGGTTCTGTCAAAAGATAGATATCATCATAATCAGCCTGTTCCCACTGCTAGGACACAGGCTTCCTCTATGTGAGAGGGAGTGCGCCATAATCCACAATGCGGGCCCAGTGCGGGTTGGTAGATGTCACATACATAGTTTCGAATTTTTGTTTCTAGAGGACATGCCGGTTTCCTCACGATGTTTTCCTTCACCCTTTTTTAGAGCAGTGGAGATGAAATAATTTGCACATTGTACTGTATTTGTGCAGCAGAATTGAATTAACTACTAGTATTGACTTGACCAGCAAAAACTGATACTAAATGATATGCGAAACGAACGAGATATAAGTGGACTTAATGACAAAGAATGGTGATCACGACCGTGGTTGTAAGCGATTATGGGAAATTAACAGATCCATGATAAAATTGCCTGTGTCACCGCCTGAAAGTGGTTTACGCTGAAATTGGTTTTGACGAATTTCCTTACACAACTATATAAATATTATATATATAAAAATCTTATATTTTTTTATATCGTGTCGTCGTCGTTTTTTGTTTTTTTTTTTTTGTTGTAGTTTTTTATATTGTGTCGTTTTGTTTGCCGAAAATAAACGTATTTTCTTGCTTTTTTTCTTTTCGTTGTGTAAGGAAATTCGTCAAAACCAATAATTATTATAACGTAGACGTTACTGCTTAAACTTACTGATGACAAAAAAACTTGGTAAAAAAAAACATCCTTAGAAGATTTAAAACGAAATGAGCTGCGGAACTTAGAAACGTATTTGTGTTAGTATCTGAATCTAGGCTACTGATCGAACTTCGTACAATATGTTTGTTGATTATTGATTTTATTGTTTGTATATGGAAAATTAATCTTTGAGTGGATATTGAGTAGGTTATCATGAGATGGGACGCTTTCTCGAGAAAACTGCCGAAGCAGATTAAAATATACCTACTGTTTTATTTAATCTAATGTTATTTCTTTGAAATACTCTAAACAAAAATAATGCTAAATCTGAAGTTATAATACTGATTTCAACTTTGATTTTATAAATGAGATTTATCTTACTGTTATGATGTAGGTAAGAAAAATAAATTAAGTAGCTGTAACAGCATTATTTTATTTTCACGTTGGGCAAAATAATTAGTTTTTGGCATTGCTATAAGAATTTGTAGAACTGTACCCGGTGGCCGCGTCCTAGCCGAAAGCGACAGTCGCTTTAAATCAAGACGCAGAGGAGTTAATATAAAATGGTAGTTATGATAATGGAACGTAAACAAATTGAATTGGTTTTGCCAGCATAATGACGATGATCACATCTTGATTCTGAAAAGAAAATCAAGATATCAAAAACATACAAGATAGAAAACCAAAATTAAATTTTATGATACACATAATTTAGTAGTTATTTTTTTCATTAAATTAAATTTTGTATTTTAAGGAATTCAGAACATAATGAATTAAAGAAAAATTTTAATAATGAATATTAATTTGTAACAATAATTTGAAAATGGAATCAAATGTAAATCTTTAGTTGTATTTCTGCCAGCCCAATGACGATAACATAACAGTTATCGTTATCTTAAAAAACTTCAGTTTATAGATTATTACGGTATCGAATTCTAGTACAACCTACAGTAGCGGTACACTTGGGATTCGTCATACTATCGACATAACAAGTCGAGGATTAAAAGCATATCGTCATTATAGATAACCCTGAGAATATATGTACAGGCAAAATTTTAGTACAGACGCCAGCTGGACATCAAGCTTCTACAATCTGTCAAGTTTCTTTAATAGATTTTCAACTTTATCATAAAACATGATTCAAAGTTGATTGGGAAAATTTGATTAATTAATTAATTTAAAATCTGTTCCAAAAGTATCCGATAAAAGTGTAGTAAGACACTCACTAAAGAGAATAAGTAACATATTCATTTGGTTTTAGAAGGTTTCAACTTTATATATATCACAACTTTTTCCGACAATGATTGGTCTTCTTCATAACGTGTCGATGGCAAAGATATAGTTTTTTTTTTTCTTCTTAAATGTGTTTGGCCCAAAATTCTGCAACACAGCCATTGGGTTCAATTCAATTTATTTATTCAAAAAAAAATTTTCATTGTGTGCGAATATAACTAGCAACTAGGTACACATGCAGTAAAAAAAAAAACTAATAATTTAAGTGCTTACATTGGGACTGATCACAATAAAAAATAATAATAGTGTCAAAAAAAAAATAATCATAATTGAACTATAAGTAAACAAAATTTAACATGTCAACAATTAAAAATATTAATAAAATTAAATAATGACAATGTCAGCAATTTAAAAAAGGGAAATAAAATTAAATAATAACAATGACAACAATAAAAAGAAATAAAATTAAATAATAACAATGTCAACAATATAAAAAAAAATAAGTTATACACCCAGTCCACGAAAAGATAAATAAAAATAAATTGGTAATAACAATGTCTGTAGATAAAGCGAAAATTAGTCAATTATTTTAATCTAGTATTTTACAAATCATTTACATCGAAGAGTTATTTCTCCAACAGAAATGCCTTGAGCCTTGCTTTGTGGTCCTCACGTGTGTAGGTGACAGGGCATGCGGTGCAAGATGGGAGGTGAGCCATTGTCTGTGGAGAGACAGCAAGGAGGTCAGAGCCTTCCATGAACCTCCACTTGTGGAGGTTGTCCTTGCTGCGGCCTGCTTGGGTACGAAGTCTATTTAAGGTTTTCCAGGTACGGCACGGTAACTTATGCCCAGATGAGAGACTCTCTGATGGTTTAATCAAGAGATCAGGAGGTTTAAGGTTTTCTTTCCAAAGATTCACATCTTTCCGTGGAGGGGTTGCCTTTGACTGGACTCACGCATGCAAGAAAATTATTGCGGCTTTTAAGCCTTTGTGGCACTGAATTAAAATAGAGTGGTGGTTAAACAATATGATTAAATTGTGATTGTAAAAATATTGACGCAAATTCACAATCTTTAAGATGATATGATAATAGCTTTCCGCAAAACTTGTAGTTGAACTTTGGACCTTTAAATTGCTAAGTATTCAAATAATCAAATCAGCGCTAAAATAAGTGGCCCTAGAAATTGTCAGCCGTACGTTTTCTGATCCATTTGTTTACATTTTCATCACATACTTTTTGAACAGACTATACATCTGTCGGGTAACTGGTCAAGGCAAACGAATGTTTCCGGCAATTGCGTTCCAGTTATTGACCCATCTGTTTTTTGCGCATCTCACGAAGTTCTAATTAAATAATATTGGTCAAGGTTAGATTTATATTGTTTTACTTTGTTATATTCTTTCTTGAGAGGGTATTTTCATACAATATATGTGAAGTATTAGGCACCTTGAATGGCAACTAGTTCAGGGGATTCACTAGTTATGTATGAGAATAACTAATAAAACATAGTAAAAATTCAGGAAAAAAAAATAATGAAGGTAATTCATTTTCTCATACATTCTTTCTTATTGATTCTGAGGCGGCATGAAGTTCGCCGGGTCAGCTACATAGTTGTTTATCAAACTACCAATAACTCAAAGTAGACACTTACTGCATTGACTTCACTGTTGAAATAATACGGGTCGAATTTTAACGAGTCTTATTAGATTCATCCCCCTTGAAGTGTAATTTTTCATGCTGTTTGCCCTCAGCTTCCTAAGAGGTACCAGAGGGGCAATTCTCGTAATTTTAATGACGTAAACAGTCTGATCTTAGTCTCAATCTGGACCTACAACTGTATCTCATTCCACCTTCCTAATACAGAAACCTCAACAAAGGTCATCTACAATTAAACAAGTCACTCTTCGGGCGTAACATCGTAACGCCATCGACCACTACTTACGTTATAATTGATCGATCTGCACCTCACTATAAATATTGTGATAACATTGTGAGGTTATCAGTTGCATCCGCAGCTTCTGGGTGGCAAGTTCAATCTTCGGACGATAAAACATTAGAAACGAAAATGAAATTGGTAAGTAAAAAAAAAAAATGCTTCGTGAATTTGACTGAAAGATTGACAAAAAAAAACAAGGCAAATATTGAATTAATTTTGTAATTGGTTTATTTGGCGTTCCAACCTCAAAGAAGATAAATTGAACTTTTCGAATTTTGTACGATAAAAATAAAATGCTAGACAAGTTTATCTTTAGTAGTTAAAGATTTTCTGGTTCAAAATTCACGACCTTGTAGTAAATTATTACCTACTATTGCATTTTCATTTTCAGTTCATCGTTTTAACAGTTGTAGCTTTGGCTCAGGCAGCCAAATTGGACAGGACCTACCTCCCACCTAATGCTCAGGACTCAGCAGGATCTTTGTTCCTCGAAACTCCTCGCGAATCCAACGGATTCAAGGATCAAACCAGTGCTTTCTCCAATGGATTTTCCAGCCAAAACGCTAACGCTCAGAGCGGAGCCTACTCGAGCTTCGAAGCTCGTCCCGAGCGCGGTCAGGCTGCCTTCGAGAGGAACGCTGCCGTCCTTCGTCAGGACAACTCCAATGATGGAGAGACTTACGCGTATGCTTATGAGACTGAGAACGGTATCTACGGCGAGGAGAACGGAGTGGCGACCAATGGAGTCCAGGCTCAGGGCGGGTATTCCTACACCGGTGATGATGGCAAGGTCTACTCTGTGAGGTGAGAATTTATTTAAAATAATGAATCATGTGCCTGTGGTATTCGTAACCACCTACATGCATATGTTTGATAATTTATTAACATCTTCATCACAATATTTCAGGTACACAGCTGATGAGAATGGTTTCCAGCCCCAAGGCGACCATCTCCCCACTTCTCCCCCCATCCCCGAAGAGATTCTGAAGGCTCTGGAGCAAAACGCGCGCGATGAGGCTGCTGGCATCTTTGATGATGGTAAGCATTTGGATTTAGTTACTTTATTTTCTAAACCTTGTGCATCATTTAAGTGCAAATGACACACCTTTTGACCACAATATGTTATATGGAAGTTAACTGTCGCAGGCAACATGGTTCATTTACTTTATTCTGTTTTCCAGGATCTTACAACGAAGGCAAATACGACAGCAACAGCCAACAACAATTCTACAACAACGCTCAGGGCAATAACTACAATAACGCTGACTCTGTTGTTACCAACAACGGTTTCTCCCGCAATGCCGCTGCTGGAAGCGCTATCTCTGCAGCTGGGATCCAGAAAGCGTACCTCCCACCTTTTGCTCAGCGCACCAACCAGAGGAGCGCAGTGAGACAACCCACCTTCAACAATAACGCTCTTTCCCGCAACGACGCCACTGGAAGCGACAGCTCCATCTCTGGACTGCAGAAAGCTTACCTCCCTCCCGTCGCTCAGAGGAGACAATCTTCTTTCAACGCTAGAAACGGCTACCAATATTAGAGACTGTTGATTATTATTGTTCAACGACTTATTAAATAATGTATTTATAAACAAAACTATTTTCTTTTTTGTTTTACATGTTGATTTTGCCATAAAACTAACTATGATCTCTTAGCAAACCAGTTACGCAAAGACAATGAAAAAGAATAACAGCATTACACTTAAATAGGGCTAACCTATACCCAATGAAAAGACAGTATCACTACATCACTACATAGTATAAAACAAAGTCGCTTTCTCTGTCCCTATGAACGCTTAGATCTTTAATCAGCGCTGGGGCTCTGTCTCGTACAGGGTCTTGGCATTATGCTGAGCGATGGCCGTTTTGCGTGGATGTGACGCATGTTTTCTCTCAAATTGTCAATTTGATTTTTGTTTATGCTCATTCTTATGTCATGTCATGTCATGTTTGCCGCAAATAAACGTATTTTCTTTCTTTCTAAAACTACGCAACGGATTTTGATGCGGTTTTTTTTAATAGATAGAGTGATTCAAGAGGAAGGTTTACATATATAATACATGATGCATGCATGTGATGTCGTAAATATACACATTTTTTGCGCTTACTTTTCAAACGCTGGCTGAACCCTACGAGATAGGTCAAAATAATGTACGACAGTATTGTACATCTTAAAAAAGGTCTACAAAAAAGTCCGCGATGGTATATGTCTATCTCTTAGGGATAACCCGCAGTAATAATTTTTTATCCTTTACTTTTTACGAGAAATAATGGCTTATTTACGAAGCGATTTTAAGCAATACAGCATTAATCCTTATCCATTTAAGTACCTTAAATACATTGTGCATTTAATATAGATAAATATAGCCCTTCACAGAATGTAATTTAAATGAATATTTTCGAAGATATTACAGATTTAAAATGCAGGGACATAGCGGTTGCTGCGGTACCGGCTGCGGCGGCGCGTGCGGGCATTCTTGAAATACCTGTACTTAGTATCAGTATTGCACCCGTGCGAAGCCGGGGCGGGTCGCTAGTACTATCTAAAAGGAAAAGATGTGACACGGAATATAAAACAGATCAATCAATACTAGTTTACTGACTGAGGGCTCTGCCTGAAGAATGGTAGAAACCTTAATTGGTTTCAATTACTTACGCAGGTGGAATAAAATATTGACTGTAATTAGTAGGAACTGAATAGTGAAGACAATGAAGTAAGCTGTTACTTGAAATTTGTAGTATGAATAATGAGGTCTCATAATGAGTACTCACCTCAGATTTCCACAATCAAGATTACTCACCGGGCCAGCGTTATATTTTGCAGAAAACAAATTCTTGAGTGGTTTAAGTTTGGATATTGTTGGATATTGTGATGGGAAGAAATCGTTGAAGCAAAGTAATCAAAGGAATTTTTTGTAACCATCTCTGGAGAGGCTGTTTTATTTCATTGAATGTGCTTTCTTCGTGAATAGCGATAATTTTTGACTGTGTTTAACTTTAAAATGTTACAACTTACCATAAGTCTATTTATTTTCACAACAAAAGATATGGGATTTTTATTGCTGAAAGTAATTTTGGAATTGGCAAACGGATTTCAGTATGTTTACGCGCATTTATATAGGCTGATGGCTTCAAACTGATTGGATTTTGTCTTAGTTACACTTTATTAGAGGTCTGGTCTTTAATATTACATAGTACTTTAGTATCATATGTTGTACTTACATATTTTTTAGGTTTTTTCTCTTTGGCGGATATTTGCTTGTGCTTAGAAGTTTACTATCATCGCACTCATCGATTCCACATTATTTTATTAAAAACTATATTAAATGCTAATGCAACTTGCAGTGGCGGCACACTTCGGTTTTGCCATACCTAATATCGACATAACCATTCGGGGGTTAAAAGCATACCATCGGCTGTAAATGAACCAGCCAATCAGGAGTGCTACACATATTTTGGGCTCGGCAACCGCGAGGCAAAATTAAGTATTAAATGCAGATTTATATTTGAAAAAAGCCGCGAATTGTGTCGAACTGACCCGAAAATGACTAAACGGGAAAAATTAGGGTATATGCTGAAAGAAGTGTGAGTTTAAATTGAATGAAAACAGAACATGTGTTTGTGATTCCTTCAAGTCGGCTTTGTTGTTCAACAAATACTGGCGAATTGAACGTGCTAGCCCGAACATGTGTGTGTGTAACATTCCGTACATATTTAAAATACCTTACTTCGTACCTATTACATCTGATGACTGGTCAAGGCGAACTGACGATTCCGGCAATTGCGTTCCAGTTATTGACCCATCGGATTTTTGCGCATCTCACGAAATTGTAATTAAAATATAATATTGGTATATGTCATAAATCTATGCATTGCTGACGGTATATTCCCCAATAGTTTAAAGAAAGTAATTATTAGGCCCATTTTTAAAAGAAATGACAGAAATGATGTAAAAAATTATAGACCAATTGCAAAAATTCCAGTTTTTTCGAAAATAATTGAGAAAATAATTTATAATTCCGTATATGCTTATTTCGAAAAATTTAATTTATTTTGTGATGAACAAAAGGGGTTCAGAAAAAATGTCAATATTAACATGGCACTTTTTGACCTCCTATCTAGTGTCATGGCATCTGTTGATAAGAAAAAACATGTTTGTGCGATTTATACAGACATGACAAAGGCGTTTGATTTTGTAGATCATAAAATTTTATTGCAGAAATTACATGGTTATGGTATTAGAGGAAACGTCCATAAACTTATAGAATCATACCTAAGTGATAGATTACAATGTACGGAAATCTCCAGAATATGTCCTAAAACTAAATTAGAGACCACGTACACCTCTGAAGCAAGGTACATAAAATATGGCGTGCCCCAAGGCAGCGTTTTGGGTCCGCCATTATTTTTGATTTATATAAATGACCTACCAAAATACACAGGACAAAAAATGGTGCTCTTTGCAGACGACAGCACAGCTATTATAGAATGTAATAATCCAATCAATTATCAAAATGACATTAATAATTCTCTATATAAAATAATCAATTGGCTTAATGATAATAACCTCATAATTAATTTAAATAAAACCAAAGTTATGCACTTTCACCAGTGGCTTGAGAAACCACTAGTTAATGTTGCTTATGATGACTCTAGAATAGAAGAAACTAGTAGCGCGAAATTCTTAGGTATAACTATTGACGATAAACTAACTTGGAAACCTCATTTGGAGGAAATCTGCAAACGATTGAGTAAATCAGCATATTTGTTATCCCAACTCTCAAAAAAAGTAAACACTGATACACTGTTAACAGCCTATCATGGACTAGTCGCCTCAGTTCTGCGGTATGGTGTTATTTTTTGGGGGCAGTCAACAGATCGGGAGCGTGTTTTTAGAATGCAGAAAAGATGTTTGCGTTCAATGTGTGGTTTAAAAACAACAGATAGCTGCATTCCATATTTTAAAAACTTGAAAATATTACCCCTAGCAGCTCTATACATCCTGGAAACTGCATTATTTGTAAAAAAAAATCCGCAGTTGTTTAAAAGACTGTCTGCAGTAAAGAAAACACCGATGCGTGCTCAGTACATAAATGAATTATGCCTTGTGAAATGTAAAACCTCATTATTGAAGAAAAGCTTCTTTGGTGTTGCTCCACAAGTATACAATAAAATACCCGATGAAATAAAATGCATGCCACTAGAGAAGTTTAAAAAAACACTTAACGGGTTACTACTTGAAAGATGTTATTATACTCTAGATGATTTCTTTAATGACGAATCCCTCTAATTATATAATGCTGACATAAATTTTAATATTTTACTTCTAGATTAAATTGACATTAAATTCTGACATGAAATTAATCGACTAAGAACTGATATGAAATTTAATTTGTATGCATGCGTTAATACAATTAGGTAATGAAATACTTACTATATTATGTTCTAATTTTATCATAGTAATCTAATAGTACCCACTCATTTATTTGTTTGTATTTTTAATAATCATTTGTATGTCAATATTGGCAAAGCATAGCGCACTACTATTTTTTAAGATCCATGTATGAAACACCTATGTTTTACAAATAAATTATTCTTATTCTTATTCTTATTCTTATTCTTATTGGTCAAGGCTGAGTTTATATTGTTTTACATGCTCGAATATATTCTTTCCCGAGAAGAATCTTTTCATAGAATGTACCAGAAATTCATAATTTAAAATTGGCCTTGGGGTAGGCAGAAGCTTACAGTACACTCACATTTTAAAATTTATGTAATAAAAACGAGTCTATTGCCAGAACCTCATCAAAACTCCAGGCTGCTCTGAGACTTTCCTAAGGAAAAAAAAAAGTGTGCGGTCAGGAGCCTCCGTCAGGAGCGTAATTCCTTACGCGATACTTACACGCACACAGATTTGTATGACGTATGCATATATATATTCTTATGTATAATAGAAAGAGTCGGAGAGAGAAAATGTGAATTCAATGCGCGTTTTTAATACAGATCCAGGTATAAGTTTTAAGAAGTTCTTATAATGTTGTCGCCAACTTTGATTTTCATTTTAATGTCACTATCGGCTTCAGGACTCGAGAGTCCAAAAAATTCGTAAAATTCGTAATAATGTGTTTAGTTTTCATTATTACGAATTTGGACATTTTTGCAGACGCCATCTTTGATTTTTTTTTGACGTTTTACCCTCGATATTGGCTTCAGCACCCTCGAAAGCCACAAAAACTATCTCTCTCTCACTATCTCTTTCTCTCAAAAGACAAAGAAAGTCGAATGGCGAGTACAGTCAGCATAGGAGATAAGTATGCAGGGTCGTCGAATATAGTTGAAGTTTACTAAGAAACCGATTGATGTTTTCGAATAAAATTTAAATTAATTAATAGAAAACAAACAGTTCATTAATCAAATTAAATTTCATTCGAAAACATCAATCGGTTTCTTCGTAAACTTCACTATATTCGACGACCCTGTATACTTTTCTCCTTTGCTGACTGTACATGACCCTTTTTCGTTAAGTGACGACTTCTACAAATATTTCTCCTACCGCATGCTGCGTTAAAGATCTTTGTTCCACAAACCAATATCACCTTGGCGTAGCTGAGGAATCTCAATTCAGTATTCATTCCTGAAAGCACGAAAGACGAATGAGGCAGTCAGTCTTTCGTGTCGAATTTTTTAAAAGTTTGAAAACGATGATTTTTATCAGTAATTTGGCTTATAGCAACTTATTATACAGTACGCACTTAGCTGTATGTTATAATAAAGAGTATTCTATCTTTTCTTATCTCAACTCAGCCTTTTGCAGTCCACTGCTCGAAAAAGGCCTCTCCCAGGCTGCGCCACAACACCCTGTCCTCCGCCTTCCTCATCCAGTCCGTTCCAGCCACTTTCTTTAGATTGTCCGTCTATCTAGCTGGGGGGCGATCCACACTACGAAAAATAAAAAATAACCAAATCTTACCTAAAAATAACTAAATGAAAATGGTAAACATACCTACGTCCATCTACCTCAAAGTATTTATACTTTCCGCTGTTGAGATCATAAGGGTTGATCTTACATTTAGATTCATCCCTTGAAGAGTCCAGCCGGTCGATTCCGTAAAAATCTCGCCGTGATAACTTAGGTGAAGTGAGCGTGAAGTGAGTGGGAATCCCTAACATCAGGTGGAGTGACAGCTCACTTCACCTAAGTTTTCACGGTGAGATTTTTACAGAATAGCACTGCTGTGCCTTTACTCCAGCATTTTCCAAATAAACTTTAATCAAAAGGGCTGACTGATCTCAACTCCTAGTGGACACGAGATGTTCAGTATCATCTGTATCATTTACACCTTTCTGATGGCAAAACTTTTTTACCAACCAATCTAAACAAAGGTCATCTACAATTAAACAAATCAATCCTCGGGCGTAACATCATATCGTCATTAAGAAACACTGACCACTACTTACGTTACATAATTGATCGATCTGCAAGTGATCTGCAACTCACTATAAATACTGTGATAACATTGTGAGGTTATCAGTTGCATCCATAGCTTTTAGGTAGTAAGTTCAATCAGTCCATTAAATATATAAGAAACGAAAATGAAATTGGTAAGTTTAAAAAGTGCTTCTTGAATAACCACAGCATTGTTCTGGATGATTGAAACAAAATGTTTAAAATCATTAATGAAAAAAAATTAAACTAAAAACGGTTACTTAACTTTTTGCACGGTGACTGCAGCAGCTTCCTCAGAAAAAAAAGTTGTATTCATTATAATAATACTAGCCGACTCGGCGAACTTCGTAACGCTTCAGAATCAAAAAAGCCTATCCATAAAAAATGTATGAGAAAATCTTATTTTTTTTCTTTGTGAATTTTCCCATGTTTTATTAGTTATTCTGCTATTAGTGGCGGAGACTCACCAAAGATCATAAAAATCGGCGCCGGGGTTCTTGGGTTATAAATGATGTAACTAACCCGGCTTCCTTTTATATAAATAGACTACTAATTTTCGTTTTCAGTTCATCGCCTTAGCCGCCATCACTCTGGCTCAAGCCGCCAAGTTGGAGAGGACCTACCTTCCACCCAACGCCCAATCCTCAGCAGGATCTAGTTTCCTCCAGACTCCTCGCCAGTCCAACGGATTCGAGGCTCAAACAGGTGCTCACTCCAATGGATTCTCCAGCCAAAACGCCTATGCCCAGAATGGCGCTTACTCAGGCTTCGAAGGTCGTCCCGAGCGCGCTCAGGCTGCCTTCGAGAAGAACGCTGCCATCCTTCGTCAGGACAATTCCAATGATGGAGAGACTTACGCGTATGCTTATGAGACTGAGAACGGTATCTACGGCGAGGAGAACGGAGTGGCGACCAATGGAGTCCAGGCTCAGGGCGGGTATTCCTACACTGGTGATGATGGCAAGGTCTACTCTGTGAGGTGAGAATTTATTTAAAATAATGAAACAGGTGCCTGTGGTATTTGTAACGATGTTTGATAATAATTTATTAACACCTTCATCATAATATTTCAGGTACACAGCTGATGAGAATGGTTTCCAGCCCCAAGGCGACCACCTCCCCACTTCTCCCCCCGTCCCCGAAGAGATCCTGAAGGCACTGGAGCAGAACGCTCGTGATGAGGCTGCTGGCATCTTTAATGATGGTAAGCATCTGTCAAGTAATTTATTTCAAGGATGTGTAAAAAGACTAATCAAATCAGTTACCATTTTAGCATCTGCTGTGTTTTAAACAAAAATTGCGTGCTACGGCTACAATAATTTCAATGAAATTACATAATTTATTTTTTTGTTTATCAGGATCATACAACGAAGGCAAATATGACAGCAACGCCCAACAACAGTACTACAACAACAACGCCCAATCCAACAATTACAACAATGCTTTCTCCCGCAACGACGCTGCTGGAAGCGGTAATTCTGCAGCTGGAGTTCAGAAAGCGTACCTCCCTCCCGTCGCTCAGAGGAGACAATCCTCCGTCAACGCTAGAGACGGCTATCGTTATTAAAGACTGATAAAAGAAGAGAGAATTTATTGAATAAAATATTTAATTGAATAAATCACAAATATGTTTTTTTTAATAGTCATCATCAGGCTACCTATAAGATAAAAAAAAATTGTGTAATAATAATTTACTCGTGGTGAAATCATAAACCATTTCTTGGCTTGGCTATGCGTTGAATGACTTGGGTCATTTAACTATTCATTTATTACTATTGGTATTATGTTATGTAGGTGGATAATCATCTCAAGAACTATTGTTACAAGTAATGTGCAAAACAAATTGATCTTTTTGATCATGCTGTTTGACATTGTATCTTGGATACGAAATCTTGGATGAATCATTACGAAAGAAATACTGTAATAATACAGTTGGATCTTATTCGCAACAAGATGAAAGAATAAAAAACTGAAAGAGACTATTCTTAACCTTTTGCTTACGGATATTAGGCAATCCTCTGCCTGTAATAGCCTCAATAACTTGTTAGTCAGGCTACCGAGGATATTGCTCTACATCTCATTGTATTGCGCAAATCTCAGAGACAAAATTGAGAATTGTTATGGGCTTGTAACTTCTTTGAAAAAAAAATTACTGCCTGCTTTAGCACTTCGTCACTTTTGGAAATCAACTCAGCCAATCGCAGCTTCTCCCAGGCTGCGCCACAACACCCTGTCCTCCGCCTTCCTCATCCAGTCCGTTCCAGCCACTTTCTTTACGTCGTCCGTCCATCTAGCTGGGGGACGTCCTATACTACAATTGCCGATACGCGGTCTCCACTCAAGGACTCGTCTGCTCCACCGGCCATCGGTCCTTCGACAAACATGGCCAGCCCTCTGCCACTTCAGTTTGCTCACTCTACAAGCTATGTCGATAACTCCGGTTCTTGTCCGGACAATTTCATTCCTGATTTTATCCTTCAAAAAGACTCCGAGCATAGCTCGCTCCATAGCGCGCTGAGCGACCTTGAATTACCCCTTGTCCCTTTTGGACTTAGTCATCTAAAACTTGTTTCCTTGTCCATGATGAAGATATCAATAACTTATATGTATTCCATATAATCCAAGGCACCATTATTAACAGACGTAAAAAAAAGGAGGAAGCTCAAGTCGACGTGTTTATAACTCTTTTGCAGAGCAGGTTTCTTTTATTTTAACTACGAATAGAAAGGTTCTCGGTTAAGTACATGGTCAAAGTTTTTATAGATCGATTGTACCTAATGCTGCCAGGTGGGCGAAGGTAGTGGTGCTTCCTCAGATGAACTGTTTCACAAGCAGGTTTACGTTGCAAATTACTTTTAGATAAGATTGGCACGATACGACTTGTGTAACAATAAGTTACGTCTAAAAATTAAATTGAATTTTAAGATGGCTATGTTGCATAAATTGATGAGTAGTCTACTATCTAGATCAGTTTTTATCAGTTAACTTGTGCAATGTTAAAAATAGATCACACGTTACTGCCACGTTTTAGGTACATAATTTTTGAGGTATTTTTATGGTATTTCCTTAGAAACAGAAATCATATATGAAATCATTGAATAAGGGGAATTTAACAACCAATAACCAATGGTTTGCTACATATGATTTTTTTTGTTTCACTCACGACATATTTGAAACGGCAATAATTAGCTGAAGCCAAACAGTAAAGCGGTACTGCATTGGTTGTTACACAAAATCTTTAAATCAAAGATCAACCGCTCATTTCCTTCAAATTACTCAATATATTATTAAGAATCCAATTATTAACGAACAATTTGTATTTATTTATCCCACGATAAGCGTGGGATGGGAATTATTATAATTAGTTATAAGAACTTCATCTGATGCACTTTCAGATCTTCAACTTACTGCCTGTTTGCTATACTACGTTTTGATAAAATGTTTCATCTTTTCATGCTGACAGCTTGTATTGCGCGTACCTTTCGTTTTGCGCGTGGCGATAACCTTTCAGCATAGCGTTTTTTAACCGATCGCTGGAATTAAATGATGGAATAGGCAACGGACAATGGCCCCGATTCTGTTGTTCACAAACTAAACTAAATTTAAGTTCAGTGCATCTTTTTCTTTCTATTTCATTAAGAAAAGGACAGAAGATAAATACTAGTTTAGTCCTGTCAAATTAGTCAGCGCCTGACGTAAATTGACATATTTTTAGTAGCCAATTTTTTAATCACGTCTAAACTTATCTATGTAATAATATTCATCTTCTGTCCTTTTCATAATGAAATAGGAAGAAAAATATGCACTGAACTTAAATTTAATTTAGTTTGTGAACAACAGAATCGGGGCCAATGTAGGTCTTGCTAATATTGATTGAATTCAACCCTTCATTTCTAGAGTAAAGAGTGGTAGATTAAAAATTATACTTACAGAGTTATTTTGTGAGTTTACCTACTTTGACGTGTGATAAATTAAAAAGTAAAAGTATGTGGTTACAAATATATTTATTTACAATTGAATTAACATTTATCAGTCTCTAATAACGGTAGCCATCCCTTGCGTTGAAGGAGGGTTGTCTCCTCTGAGCGACCGGAGGGAGGTACGCTTTCTGGACACCAGCGACGGAGGTACCGCTTTGAGCGTTGTTGTTGTAGTACTGTTGTTGGTTGTTAGCGGCTTCACGGTAAGTTCCTGGATAAAAACAAACAATAATATATGTTGTAAGGTGTTGGTAAAATCATAGACTTTAAAAAGTGATGGATTTATCATTAATTGGAATTCGATGTTAATTAATTTGATTATAGTGTAGAGTGGTAAGTGGTCTCACTTATTATTAATTATTTTTAATTGAAAATTACCAACGCCGTAAAATATTAATCTTGCATATCGGCTAACGTCATACTATATTTATATAAATTCTTCTATCTTTAATTGAAATTACTAAAAAGTTTTCATAATATCTCTTCATAACATTCGAAAATGTTGAATTATGCCTACCATCATCAAAGATGCCAGCAGCCTCATCACGAGCGTTTTGCTCCAGAGCCTTCAGGATCTCTTCGGGCACGGGGGGAGGAGTGGGGAGGTGATCACCCTGGGGCTGGAAACCGTTCTCATCAGCTGTGTACCTGAAAATTTTAGAAAGAATAATTAAAGTTTTATCGATGTGACAGGATGCTTTATGATATTATTAGTAGCTAAGAAAACGTGATATTAAATGTATTTTAACCCTTTGACCGCCACGGTCGTGTATAGCCGACAAATGAAAACGTGCCCAACACGCCACCGTCAGTTACTGCCGACAAGAAAACACCATGTTTTAAGTACAAAATAAATAAACTACTCGTAAATTCAGTTTTCTGTGTTTATACTTAAAACATGGTGTTTTCTTGTCGGTATTGGCGTGTTGAGCACGTTTTCATTTGTCGTCTATACACGACCGTGGCGGTCAAAGGGCTAAATAAAAAAATATTATAAATAAATGTAATTTCTTTCTTTTTTTCTTTTATATTTATAGATAAAAGTGGACCCTCACCTCACAGAGTAGACCTTGCCATCATCACCGGTGTAGGAATACCCGCCCTGAGCCTGGACTCCATTGGTCGCCACTCCGTTCTCCTCGCCGTAGATACCGTTCTCAGTCTCATAAGCATACGCGTAAGTCTCTCCATCATTGGAGTTGTCCTGACGAAGGATGGCAGCGTTCCTCTCGAAGGCAGCCTGACCGCGCTCGGGACGAGCTTCAAAGCCTGAGTAAGCACCGTTCTGGGCATAGGCGTTTTGGCTGGAGAATCCATTGGAGGAAACACCAGTTTGATCCTTGAATCCGTTGGAGTGACGAGGAGTCTGGAGGAAGGCAGATCCTGCAGAGCCTTGGGCGTGTGGTGGGAGGTAGGTCCTCTCAAGATTCCCAGCTTGAGCCAGAGCGACGGCTGTTAAGACAATGAACTGAAAAACAGAATTGATTATTAAAGTTTTTGAAAAGTTAAAATGTGTCTTGATAACCCAAACCTAACCTTTTAAAAAGTACTTTTCTTGATCAATAAGCAACAATTTAATAACCTCGATTTTTTTTGCGTTTTTTTTTTTTATACTGCCTTTCAAAGGTCGAGTTTATAACATTCAGTATACTTTTTCTTTATACATTTTTGAGCTTGTAATTAAAGCTGCCAACAAATTCCGGTAGCTTACCAATTTCATTTTTGTGTGTTCAATTGAACTTGCTACCCAGAAGCTATGGATGTAACTGATAACGTTACCGTGTCAGTAAAGTATATATACTTAGTTGTTGTTCGATCTGTTTCATAGTAAGTAGCAGTCAATATTTCATAATCAACTTTCGAGGATGGGCTAGTCTAATTGTAGATGACCTTACTGAAGCTAGTTGAGATAGTTATAATATTAAGAGGCGTAATGATGACATTAAACTGTATAATAATCTAGTTTTCTTGTAAGTCACAGAGGTCAGCAGGGTACGTCAATTAACATCGTCATTGAAAATCAATAGAATAGCTTTTGAACATAATCACACTAATATTATAAAGGCGAAAATTTGTGAGTGTGTGTCTGTGTATGTTTGTCTCTTCTTCACGCTCAAACGGCTGGACCAATTGTGATAAAATTTTGTACGGAGGTAGCTGACATCTTGAATTAACATATAGGCTAATTTTATCTGTGTATTCCTACGGGATCGAAACTTATGCGGGTGAAAGCGCGGGGCGCAGCTAGTAGAAAATAATATCACGCCTGTAGTTCCCGAAGGGTTTGTAAAGGTGTAACTGTAGTAACAACCGCATTTCGTAAGTTATGTTTAACTCTCAGGTCAGCCAGAAAGATGAAGTTATTGCACTTCATCTTTCTGACTGACCGACCCTTGACAATTCAAAAGTGCCTATAATTGGTTTATTTGAAATAAATGCTTTGAGTTTGAGTTTGAGATAGTGGGCGAGGCCTATCTGGCACAAATCTGGACTCCGGGAAGGACGGGGGGTATTAAGAAAGTTCTTATGAAAAACCCAGTAGCACTTTACTCGACCAGGCAATGGAACCCGGGATCTCATGCCCAGCAGAAGCGCTGGCGACTACTCGACCAACGAGGCAATCTTAGGTTTGAACTCTGATCAAATTATGTAGATACTATTCAGAAATCTGAAAACTTTAGACATCATAGTAAGTAATTATATCATATAATAAAAACACACAAATATAGCGGCGTATAGCGTCGTCATACGGTGGGAATTTCAGCTGTAAGCTATCTTTATAAATAAAACAAAGTCGGGTTAGTTACATCATTTATAAATCAAAAACGGCTAAGACCGATTTTTATGATCTTTGATTTGCCGGATTTGACTCCGTCCCGAATATCAGAATTCAATAAACTATTAATTAAACATGATTAATTAAACCATGGGAAATATTTACCAAAAAAAAATTAATGTAATGGTTTTAATACTCACGGAACGACATTCGCCGAGTCAGCTGGTATTGAATAAAATCGAATTTCAATTGATAGAGAATTAGTTATTTATATCAGAGGGGCAATTCTCGTTATTTTTAAGAACGTTCACAGTCTGATCTCAGTCTCAATCAGTCAAAAATACTTCAAATTTCCCTACATTTTGACAAGTTTTTGACATTTGTTTGTCGCCGAGATGAGACTGCGACTAGATTTTGAACGTTTTAAATTAGCAGAATTGGCCTACTGACCTTATGTAGATGTAGATGATTTGTTGCGTTTGCTCAGTGCGCTATGAAATGGGCTTCGCTCGAAGTTTCTTTGAACGGTAACGTATCCGTAGTTAAACTTTCCGTAAAAGAACATGAGTAACCGATATAGCCTGGAGAGTTAGCAAGCTGCAGTGGCAGTGGGCTGGCCATATTTGCCGAATAACTGATAGCCGGTGGAGCAATCGAGTCCTGGAGATATTGTTACGGTAAGCGTGGCGGGCCACCCCCTGGTTAAAAGATGGATGACCTTAAAAAGGTGGCTGGGACAGAACAGATGGATGGCGGAGGACAAGGTTTTCTGGTTTATCTTGGGAGAGGCCTATATCTAACAGTGGACTGGGATATGCTGAGTTGATGGAGGTGATTCGTCAACGTTGTATCACTGAATGTTCTTCAAATTCGTACAGTATAATTTTTAACAATAATCAATATTTATATAACGACGGCGAAGCCCAAAAAACGGTAATGTTTTGACGGGTATTTAGTCTGAACGGCCCAAACCGAATGGCCCGTGGCCCAATCGACCGTAAACAAAAATTGTCTACGTTCCAAAAGACCGGTGATGACATGTATTTTCGTTTGTTACTTTCTTGTTAGATAGCGCATAATAAAACAAAACGTGTATTTACAAAAAAAGGCAAGGTAAGTTAATAACCACGATCATTATTTCTTTCTAACACACATAGACCAAACCAATCACTACTCCATACAATTTTTTTAGATTATCTAGACATCATGTTTGTGGTAGCGGTGTGTTTACATATAAATAAATAAATATTAAATGCTGTTCCTTGTTAGGCGTGCCATTTAAGAACAGCTGGACTGATTAGCATTTTTTTTTTGTTTTAATATGTCCGTTATAATTTGAATTAGATTTTAAAGGAAGGAAAATTTGGAAAAAATTCTCTGAAAAATTTGTAATTCAGGAAAACTGAACGTTTACTATTGGATTTTCGTACGAATTATTGAAATTTGGACAGGATAAGGTCTGTCACGTGCCGCATAGAAAGATAGATCGTGAACCCATTTCAGTTTCCATAATCCACAAACAAATTCATTTTTTCTAAGCCGATTAGGGACAGGTTACGTTAGATGTAGGTACCAGTGCCTAAGTCGTACTACAGCAATATCTGCTCTCCTGTTTAGAAAAGCTGATAATATGGCGAAACTATAAGGGTTCCTTATTGACTACAGAACCCTAAAAATGTTCTATTTAAGTCCTATGAGCTAACTTAAACAACTGGGTAACCCACAGAACTTCTGAGAAGAAAAATATGAAAAAGTAAGATTTCGCCGTTGTATTTGGAAGCAATTTCTGAAGAAACATATTATTTTGTTCATCGCTATTTTCGTGGTATTCCAACATTAATTTAAGCTTAACCAAACCGTACATTTTATTAGTTTTATTTCAAGATTTTATTTAGTTTAACCTGTCCCGATGTCTGTAATCAAATCTTGCAAGTTAAATTTGACTCACTTCCCGGTTTCCGATTGAGCTGAAATTTTGCATGCATATCTAAATTGAATGACAGTGCAGTTTTATTGTGACATGGAGCTGATCTGATGATGGAGCCGAAAGGACGTCAAGGGAACTCGACGACGAAAAACGACGCAATCCTATCGAGTTTCGGCTCGTTTGATTTGTCTTGACAAAGACTAGTCGTAGATGATATCCAGGGTCTGATGACGGAGCCAGAAGGTGATATCTTGGGAGACAGCTTTGGGAACTCTGTAATAAAATGACGCAACACCATCGAGTTTGGGCTCATTTGATTCGTCTTGACAAGGGATCTGGTTCTAAATAATAATAAAAGTATGTAAATTACATTGAAATTACTAAACTAGTTATTTGACATCTTATGTAGGTACTTACTAAAAAGTAAAAAATTAATATTTTAATGAAAAACATTTTTTTAAACAAGCGTTTAAATAATTAACTACTTAAAAAATACTAGATAAAACTTACATAAACAACTTTAATATTTTCATAAAAACTTGAGCGCGTGAGCGTCCTTCTTACAATATAAAATAAGCCTTGATCTTTACCCAAATATATTATAGTTCTATGTTTACTTACTAAGCTTATAATGAACTAAAAAGTACTAAATAGCACTATTTACTACTTTTTAGTTCATTATAAGCTTGTTTAAAATATAGTTTATTTATCTTAAAGTTATGTTTAATTTTAAAATTTCAGCGCCATTTTGCTTAATTCGTACCTAATTTCGGAGAATTCCTAAATTGTACCATGAGAGCAGAACGAAATTTGAAAAACCTTGCTGCAGAAATGGACACAACTTATATTAAAACAACATGTAATTCATTCAGTCTGGTTTCTTCATATTTTTTATAGATCTAAGGATTTTTTGAAAAATTATATATCAATCTAATTAATCTGAATTTCCGGTAGTAAATTTATAGTACTTTCCGTAACTTTTTTTCATATCGAACGTTTGATTTATTAATCTATCGGAGATTAAAACGAAAAAGTAGGTGGTTAGAAATATATTATTTACAATTGAATTAACATTTATCAGTCTCTAATAATTGTAGCCATCCCTTGCGTTGAAGGAGGGTTGTCTCCTCTGAGCGACGGGAGGGAGGTACGCTTTCTGGACCCCAGCGACGGAGCTACGGCTTTGAGCGTTGTTGTTGTAGTACTGTTGTTGGTTGTTAGCGGCTTCACGGTAAGTTCCTGGATAAAAACAAACAATATGTTGTATGGTGTTGGTAAAATCTTAGAATTTAAACAAGCGAGGTTTCATTGGAATTCGATATAATTTGATTACAGTGTAGAGAGTGATAAGTGGTCTCATTTATTAATAATATTGATTGAAAATTACCAATGCTATAAAATATTAATCTTTCAAATTGGCTGACGGCGCTATATCTATCAGTTTTTTATACATAACTTTAATTGAAATGACATAAGTGGTTTGTGTGGCTAAATAATAACAGCCGCAGAGGTTGATCGTCCAGGTTAAGCTACGCTTGCCGCGGTTGGTCTGTGGATGGGTGACCATCTTTACATACCGAGACCCCTCCGTGCCTCGGAAAGCATGTTAGGCGTTGGTTCCGGCTGTTATGCGTGGACCTTTGACAGTCGTTACGGGTCGTCAGAAGCCCGAATGTCTGACAACCAGTCTTACCAAGGGGTATCGTTAACCCAGTCACTGGGTTGTGGAGGTCTGATAGGCAGTTGCTCTGTGTAAAACACTGGTATTCAGCTGCATCTGGTCAGACTAGAGGCCAACCCCATCATAGTTGTGAAAAGGCTAGACTATAAGTGGTTTCACAATATAACAATGATGACTTATTCTTACCATCATCAAAGATGCCAGCAGCCTCATCACGCGCGTTCTGCTCCAGAGCCTTCAGGATCTCTTCGGGGACGGGGGGAGAAGTGGGGAGGTGGTCGCCTTGGGGCTGGAAGCCGTTCTCGTCAGCAGTGTACCTGGAAATGAAGAATAGCATAATTATAATTTAAATAATAATATGATCTGGTATCAAGAGTTAGTAATGTATTTTGGTGTTTGTAAAAACAGATTCTCACCTCACAGAGTAGACCTTGCCATCATCACCGGTGTAGGAATACCCGCCCTGAGCCTGGACTCCATTGGTCGCCACTCCGTTCTCCTCGCCGTAGATACCGTTCTCAGTCTCATAAGCATACGCGTAAGTCTCTCCATCATTGGAGTTGTCCTGACGAAGGATGGCAGCGTTCCTCTCGAAGGCAGCCTGAGCGCGCTCGGGACGAGCTTCGAAGCCTGAGTAAGCACCGTTCTGGGCATAGGCGTTTTGGCTGGAGAATCCATTGGAGGAACTGGACTGGCGAGGAATCTGCAGGAAGGCAGATCCTGCAGAGCCTTGAGCGTTGGGTGGGAGGTAGGTCCTGTCAAGTTTCCCGGCCTTAGCCAGAGTGAGGGCTGCTAAGAAGATGAACTGGAAAACAAAATTGATTATATAAATTATCGAAAAGTTGAAATGTTACTTGATAATCCAACCCTTTTAAGTACTTTTCTGGGTCAATAAAGTAACACTCATGAGTAAATATATTTTCCCGCCTTTTTAGTCGTCGTCGTCTTTTTTGTTTATGGGAAATCATCAAATGAGGGGTCATTTGATGATTTCCGCTCAGGGTGGAGCAGAAGGGAGTGTCAGACACTGACTGACTAAAACCCACCCGTGTTCCTTCCTTAGCCCTTTATGTTCCGGGGTAGCTGTAACCCTTTCGGACAATCCTACTGCCCCGGCAGGCTACGGCCCTTACGGGCCCCTTCCTTATGATGCTGACATCTCTTTAAGGCGCGCGTGGAACACGTACGCGCCGTCCGGCACGGGCCTGGTCCTGATCGGAAGGAGAGTTACCCATTACTCTCCGCCCGCAGGCCCGCGACTACGGTGACCGGGAGTCCTCACGCGGCTCCCGACGCCCGTAGCGTCTCCCGCGGCGGCTGAGACGTGAGGTTCTCTCCCTCAACCGTCCCGCCACTTCCTTCGCTAGCATGACTGCTTCGCAGAAGGAGGTGACTGGTCTTCTTTAACTTGTAGGCATGAGTTGCGAGTTTCTTTTTGTTTCGCCTTTTTATACTGTCCTACTTACTGCTGGCCAAAATTCTGCCCCAAATTCTTCCGTATACTGTTATTCTTTTTTTTTTAAAGATTATATATTTTTTAAACTTATTTATTAATGTTGTCATATATATCCCAGTAGCTTACCAATTTCATTTTTGTTTGTTGAATTGAACTTGCTACTCAGAAACTGTGGATGTAACTAATAACGTTACCGTGTCAGTACCGTATATATACTTAGGTGCGGGTCGATCTGTTTCATAGTAAGTAGCAGTCAATATTTCATCATCAACTTTCGGGGATGGGCTAGTCTAATTGTAGATGACCTTAGTGAAGCTAGTTGAGATAGTTTTAATATAAAGAGGCGTAATGATGACATTAGACTGCATAATAATCTAGTTTCCTTGTAGTGTAGGTTACGGTGGTCAGACGAAAGATACAATCAACATTCGGGGACAGGCTTCTCTCACTGTAGATGGCCTTAGTGAAGCTAATTGAACTAGTTTTAAGATATAAAGAGTCTTAAAGATGAAATAATAATCTAGTTTTCTACAAGGAAAGGAGAGAGAGACAGAGGAGGAGACAGTGGACCGAGGACTCGCTATATTTGTGTACGGACCGAATGCTGGTGGAGCAAACGAGTCGGAACGCCCCCCAGGTCGATGGACGGACCTTAAAACGGTAGTTGGGACATACTGGTATATGGAAGGCCGAGTAAAAGGTTTTATAGAACTGTGCGACGTAAACCCACGTTTAAGAGGAAATGGACCCCCATTTCCTCTTAAACGCGGGTTTAAGAGGAAATGGGAAAAAAAGAATAAAAAAAAATAAAAAGAAATAATTTTAAAAAATAATGAAAATATTTTATTTTTTTCTTTTTTAATTTTTTATTTATTTCATAGAAACGCTCTCGCCTGTTTTCTTTCTGGTTAATGACCATAAAGCAATGATTTTTTTTTAGAGAATAATAAATATTAACTACATGTATATCCCTATGATTTCCTTTTTGATGATACATTATTTTCATAAGCACCAGAACCCTCAAAAAATGCCGATTTAAACCGTTGTCAACAGAGGCTTAGTGTACAAATTTGACAACTAATAATGAAAAAAAAAACATATCGACACAGTACTTGTCCTTCTTATTCAGTTTACGAATTATCTTTTAAATTGGTCCAATATTGGAGGAGGAACTAGGCGTGAGCTAAATCTCGAATCATGATTTTTTACGTAGGCTTTTTCAAAAGTCTCTCCAACCGCATTAAGTGGTCCATTTTTACACAGAAAAGTGTGACTTCATTGCTAATTTAGGTCACACGAGCTATAAAATAGTATTGTGGTCCTATTGTGGCACGGGTTGAAAGAGGCCCAAATTCAGCAGTGGACTGCGATAGGCTGATTTGATTGAAGTAATTTTTTTAAGTTGTATCATTGAATATTCTTCAAATGCGTACCGTAAAATTTTTCATAATAAAAATATCATTTATCATTTTTGCGGCCAAGCCCAACAGTAGTGTAATGTTTTTATTTATTTATTTTTCTACTTCAAGCACATAAATGAACAGAGGCGGACTTAATGCCATAGGCATTTTCTACTAGTCAACTCTTGGGTGATGCAGAGACAAACAGTAGTAGGTGCAATCATGAAAATTGCGGAATAAATATTTTAAATATAAAGATACGCATAAACCTATTAACACTATGAATATAATATATACCTAATTACATATAAATATAATCACAAATAAATATACTAAAAAGAAAATAAAACAAACAATGAGAAAATATTAGCATTGTGATGATACTGCCAGGTTCTTGCGAAAGTGTTCGGGAATCTTAACTTAATGTTTTATCCATATTTGAGTGCCTATGTATGCGTATATTACCGTATATTTCTTACTTCTTAGAAAGCATATTATAACATAGAGTTTGTCTAAAAAATGCAAGGTTTTTTTTTATATTTTACTAGCAAACCCCGCAAACATCGTTTTTCTAAAAAAAATAGATGTTGGCCTATTCTCAGACCTACTCGATATGCACACAAAATTTCATAAAAATCGGTCAAGCCGTTTCGGAGGAGTATGGTAACTAACATTGTGACACGAGAACTTTATATATTAGATTCCTTTCGAATTATAATTAATAATTTGTCAAACACAGTTATAAGTATTACTTAAGAACGATGTATGGAATGTTAATTTATTTTGAAATAAAATAAAAATCATCAGCCTATAATAGTCCACTGCTGGATATAGGCCTCTCCTATTGCACGCTATACAACTCGATTTTTGGCAACTCTTATTCAGCTGCAAGCCATCCTGTAACACATAAATTTTCCAAATCTAATATTATCAAGTAAAAGCATTTTGTGGTTGCAAGATTTGTTTAGATTTTTATATAAAAATGCTTTGCTTTTATGTAATGCTTTACAGTCCCTTAAATAAAGGCAACTCCTGAACTCATTTCAGTTTTATAAGTCATCTATCTTTTATATGCCTAATAGGGACAGATTGCGTTAGGCGTACCAACGCCTAAGTCGTACTACAGCATACCAGCATAGCTCCAGCTCTCCTGTTTATAAAAACTGACATCTAATGATGCCAAAATGAGCTATTTAGTCGTGTGAGTTAACATAAACAAAAGGGTAACCAGCTGAAGTTCCGAGAAGAAAACAAACCCACTTTAAAAGCTTAATAAATCTTACTTATCGATATCGTTCCTTTTAGAAATGTCTAGACAATAAGCGTATTTATTGCCTGTAAGCTATTTCTGAAGAAAGATATTATTATTTTTGTTCATCGCTATTTACGAAAAATATGATACGGTAAAAAATATTATGATGAATGTTGGAATACCACCAACATTCATCACAATATTGTTTTACCGTATCATATTTTTCGTATGTTAAATAGGTTGTTTTGATTTTAAAATTCTAATCGTCCACCTTTTTCTAAGTGCAACTTATAGGTGACCGGGGTGAACGGAATGATCGATTTTCCCTCCCGTACGCAAAATACGTGCTTTGATGTCAAGTTACGGAAACCAACCCTTCTTACCAATACTGATACTAACTTATAGGGGTACGAATTAGGTAACTACATCGCTTAATCGTACCATAGGACCATTACCAACATACCTATTACAAATTAAAAAAAAAATAGTAAATGGTACCTTTACCATTTATTTTAAGTATTCGTCATAGTGTCACTTTTACTTCGATATATTGTATGTTTTTCTTTTTGTTTTCGGCACATTGTTTTTATATTATATTCATATAGGTAATTAGTTATCATATAATATTGTTCTTTTGCATGCTGTATTTTGTGTGCGCCAAATAAATGGTTTATCTATTATAGGAATCTTTTTTTGTACAACGCTAAAAATCCCATTATGATAATTGGTATTTATTATTTAGTTAATGCTGGTTGATATCTTAGTGAAGATTCAGTAGTCACAAAATGTAGAATTTCTTTACCTATAAACACTGCAGTTTTCCCCTAGGGTGGATGACTTACGCAACCTTACCCTATCAACTTTATATTCACAATCATTATTGCACGACTTTATATTCCCAGTCATTTATTGTACTATCTATACTAATAATAAAAAATAAAAAAATATTTTTATTTCAGACATAATAATGCCGCATAATAAGCATAATAATGCATATAATAATGCTGATGAATTAGTTTATTTGTTTGGTCAAAAAGAATTTTTCAAATTCGACATTTTGCATTTCACAGCACAATTCTTGTGGAATGCTATTGGCTATTTAACATGACACTAGGACCCTTAGGAGTCTAGAAAAAAGTCTGAAGGAACGCTGACCAAAAACGAAGTAATGGTGCAAGCAGGCGATGGGATGTGACACACAACAGACAGTCGGAGGACAAGACATTCCACGCGGGAAAAGTCACGGGCAGAAGCTAGTCTTTTGCTAAAACATTGAAATTGTTCCTTTTGACAGTATAGCGCGTACGTTTTTTTTTTCAGGGAAGTAGTCTGAGCCGCAATAACTTTTTAGTTAGAAGCCACAGCAACACGTCATTGATGGAAAACAGCAATGTGCGATGCACATAGTCTTCCTAACATTATTTTATTGTATTTAGCCCATCACTAAAGCTTGAGAATCACTCTGAATTTACGAGTTAATCTATTGAAGATAAACAAACTAAAAAGTTGGTGGTTATAAATATATTATTAACAATTTAATTAACATTCATTAATCTCTAATACCGGTAGCCGTCTCTCGCGTTGAAGGAGGGTTGTCTCCTCTGAGCGACGGGAGGGAGGTACGCTTTCTGGACACCAGCTACAGAGCTACCGCTTCCAGAAGCGTCGTTGCGGGTGAAAGCGTTGTTGTTGAAGGTGGGTCGTTTGGCAACACCCTGGTTGTTGCGCTGAGCGAAAGGTGGGACGTACGCTTTCTGGACTGTAGCAACAGAGTTACCGCTTCCAGAAGCATCGTTGCGGGCGAAAGCGTTGTTGTTGAAGGTGGGTCGTTTGGCAACACCCTGGTTGTTGCGCTGAACGAAGGGAGGGAGGTACGCTTTCTGGACACCAGTAACAGAGCTACTACTGCTTTGAGCGTTGTTGTTGTTGTACTGTTGTTGGTTGTTAGTGGCTTCACGGTAGGTTCCTGGATAAAAAGAAACAATTTGTTGTAAGTTGTTGGTAAAATCTTAGAATTTTAAAAAGTGAGGGATTATAGTGTAGATAGTTATAAGTGGTCTCACTTGTTAATTGTTCTTGATTGAAAATTAAAATAAATAAATATTAGTCTTGCATATACATAGGTTAACGGCATACTATATTTACATAAATTCTTCTATCTATCTTTATTGAAATAACTATAAGATTTTCAAAATATCTCCTTCATAACATTCTCAAATGTAGAATTATGCCTACCATCATCAAAGATGCCAGCAGCCTCATCACGAGCGTTCTGCTCCAGAGCCTTCAGGATCTCTTCGGGGACGGGGGGAGGAGTGGGGAGATGGTCGCCTTGAGGCTGGAAACCGTTCTCATCAGCTGTGTACCTAAAAATGAAAACATGATGATAATTATAATTTAGATATAACCTGATATAGTAGTGACTTAGTGATTTGTCTTGTGTTTGTAAAAACAGGTTCTCACCGCACAGAGTACACCTTGCCATCATCACCAGTGTAGGAATACCCGCCCTGAGCCTGGACTCCATTGGTCGCCACTCCGTTCTCCTGACCGAAGATACCGTTCTCAGTCTCATAAGCATAAGCGTAAGTCTCTACATCATTGGAGTTGTCCTGACGAAGGATGGCAGCGTTCCTCTCGAAGGCAGCCTGACCGCGCTCGGGACGAGCTTCGAAGCCTGAGTAGGCTCCATTCTGGGTATAACCGTTTTGGTTGGAGAATCCATTGGAGGAAGCAGCACTTTGGTCATTGAATCCGTTGGAATGGCGAGGAGTCTGGAGGAAGGCAGATCCTGCAGAGCCTTGAGCGTGTGGTGGGAGGTAGGTCCTTTCAAGTTTCCCGGCCTGAGCCAGCGTGACGGCTGTTAAGACGATGAACTGGAAAATAAAATATATGATGACCAAAAAGTTTAAATGTCCCTTTTAGGTACGTTTCTGAACTTACAAAGGAAGAAAGTGTCATGAGTGGATACATTTTCCCAACGTCTTTTTAGACCTTTATGATTAATGACGTTTATTTTTTTTTTGTTTTTTAGTCTGTCCTATTGCTGGGCCAAAGTCTCCCTCAAATTCTACCCCGTATAATATTTTCCTTCCTTTTATTCTTACTTTTATTATTGAGCCGTCAATTAAAGCTGTTAATGAATTCCAGTAGCTTACCAATTTCATTTTTGATTGTTGAATTGAACTTGCTACCCAGAAGCTGTGGATGCAACTGATAACGTTACCGTGTCAGTACAGTATATATACTTAGTTGTAATTCGATCTGTTTCATAGTAAGTAGCAGTCAATATTTCATCATCAACATTCGTTGATGGGCTAGTCTAATTGTAGATGACCTTACTGAAGCTAGTTGAGATAGTTTTGATATTATTAAAAGGCGTAATGATGACATTAAACTGTATAATAATCTAGTTTCCTTATAGGTTACGGAGGTCAGAAGGAGGATACGTCAAAAGGTAATTAAAAGCATCATTCATGATGAACTGGCGCGCCCTCTCACTATTTAAAATAGGTAAAATAGCCTTTGAACTCCGATCAAATTACTATTTAAGAATATGAAGTGTTAAATCATAACAAGTAGCAAATTCTTTATGTAGGTATGCTGTAAAATTTAATCTTCTTTAATTGCATATAGCCTAGATTTCATATGAAAATGATCTTATAATTGTTCTAAGAACAAAATTCAATGGAAGCTCGTGAAGAAAGTTTACAATTCGGTGTCATTTTTTTGAGTTTATCAAATCAATATTTATGAAGATTACCGTCTAGTCAAGAACAAGGAAGTGGGTAGTAAAAAACACATACTTGGTCTAAATCGATCAATCATCGAAAAAAACTTTCCATTGTGTTTACAAAAACACTTAAAATTAAACAAACAGCATCAGACAAATATGATGTAATTTGTTTACTTTTAAAATGCATCTTTAATGAGTAGTTTGTTTACAATTTCACATTTAAAATTATCATCAAGGATATTTTACAGATCTTTAAAGACAAATTTAATCGTGAACCCATTTCAGTTTCATCATCCACGAACATTTATCCATCTTTCTAAGCCTAACATCAAACTTAATACACAATCATTATCTGAGCATTACTTTTTCTGAAACTATTGAAGTATTGCACCATTGATCTTTAGAGAGCACTCGCAATCATTATGATTGCGGTATCATCACGCATATATTTGAGGTAGGCAGAGTAAGGCAATGGGGTGAAGGTCGTTGTAGTGTTCTGTTAGTTCTTCAATGGGGTGATAGATAGCGTGAGCTATCGATGTTGATAACAACTTTTGTAGAACTTTGCTGCTTTGCTTATAACTTATGTAATACTGTCTTGTTAGACTGTGCTGTGTCTAGACCCAGATAAAATTCGTTTGTTATGCTAATAGTAGGTAGCACAATTTTTTTTCTGCGAAGATGTATATAGGTAATTGTATGCGCGGTACTGTGCGCACTTTACTGAATCTTTGGAAAACAATGCCGGAATTGTAGGTACCTACCCGACATATTTTTATTTATTTACTAGCTTCTGCCCGCGACTTCGTACGCGGATCCTGTTGCTTATGCCAGCGACAACGGGGTCGTCAAAATCGAAGATCTGAAACGTCTGATATCGAATTCTAAGAGCCCGGGGACGGGAAAGCAACGGATTCGAGACGTTCCAGATCTTTCATTTTTGTAAGTCAACAGGAAATGCCCATCAGACTAAACAACTTTTGCTAAGACGTCATTCCTATATATGTTATACTGTTATAGCACTATGTCACGCCGCTCACATTCTTGATCAGCCAAAACCACTGCAACTTCATTTGTTACTGGAGCATTGTATCTGCCACGTTGTCCAGTAGCAGGTCGTTTATCAGCATCAATCACAAATTTATAACTGTTGCTTTGTCCAGGGGGACAGATTCTAAGGCATATTTAAAACTGTGTACGTAGGGATTTACTTCATGCAACATATTTTGAAAGTTTTGATTTCTAATATTTGCCTGCTCTTGATAATTGGATACGAAATATATTTTGAGAAACTTGGGATCATTTTCAGGCAATAATGAACCAAAAACGTGGTAAACTTGGCCTTGCACTTTAAATGTTGGCATAAATGGGCCTTCTGAAATCTGTTTCGCACCAAAAGATGTCATTTGAAAGGCATTATTGTACGAACGGATGTTGTCCAAGAAATGTTTTGACTGTAGTCACAGATTAGCAATGATCTTAATATTTCTGGAGGATTTTGTAATATTTCAATATGTACTTTTCCACCTGAGCAACACATACCGTTTGTTTCTTTTTGCCATTTAACAGCTTCACAAAAAGTTCAATTTTGAACCATACCTCCGATCGCGGAATATGTGGCGTAGTCAATCATAGGAGTATACGTAAATGCACTCCGTTCCTTATCAACCCAAGGAAGGTCGCTACGCCCTACGGCGATATCTTGAGACACATCCGATTCTTCAGATGATATCGACATTCTGTTCAGAGTATGTCGAAGTCGATCAGAATTCAAACGTTCGTTGCGCTCTTCTTCTGTCTCTTCATGCCGTACTCCAGCAATTTTTTCTCTCTCACTTTCTAACTGATTATGAATATTTTGTTATGTGCGTGTTTGGGACAATGTATGATAATCTCGATCACCAGTTAGTCGCGCATCACGTTCATCACTCGTTTCCAAAGACCTGTTAGTAGATGTGCGAATACGCTGAGAACTCAAGCGTGATTCTGTATCGGTAAACGTTTCCGATTCGCGAGACAATGCATGTCACTCACGATTAGCGGACAGTCGTGCATCACGTTCCCCACTTGTCTCTAGAGACCTAGAAGTCGATGCGTAGATACGCTGAGAACGCAGGCGTGCTTCGCGATCCGAAGAGGTTTCCACGGAGCAAGTTGCAACCTGATATTCTCGAATAGCATCAAATCTCTCCTGACGCTCTTCGGTAGATTCTTGTGATCTTATGATCCTCAATCTTTTAGCTCCTTTGGAACATTGCGTAGGATTTGACCTCTTTCTAGGCATGGTTATAGTTTTATTGTGAAGATACCTGATCAATTAAAATCTAAGTGACTGCTTCCCTGCGTTACCGGGTAGGCTACCGTGTCACGAAGATAAATGGCAAAGGAAATTAAATACTCAAATAACATAAGCCCGAAGGAATATTTATTCGATAAAATAAAAAAATAAATAGGAGTTTTGGGCAGTAGAGTCAAATTTTCAATGATTAGTCCTAAACTGTTACCGCTTTCACCGCGTGGAGGTACTCCCAGCTTATATTATTTTATAATTATACAGTGAAATTAGTGATAGCTTTGATTTCCACATCAGATGTTTCTGATCTTCGATTTTTATAAGTCAACAGGAAATGCCCATCAGACCGAACAACTTTTGCTAAGACGTCATTCCTATATGTGTTATGGTGTAGCTGGGCTCTTGGAGTTTCACAACAGGTGTTCCAGATCTTCGATTTTTATAAGCCAACAGGGAGTGTTCATCAGATTGAACAACTTTTGCTAAAACGTCATTCCTATATATGTTATAGTGTAGCTAGGCTCTTGGAGTTCCACATCAGGTGTTCCAGATCTTCGATTTTTATAAGTCAACAGGAAATGCCCATCAGACCGAACAACTTTTGCTAAGACGTCATTCCTATATGTGTTATAGTGTAGCTGGGCTCTTGGAGTTTCACAACAGGTGTTCCAGATCTTCGATTTTTATAAACCAACAGGGAGTGCTCATCAGATTGAACAACTTTTGCTAAAACGTCATTCCTATATATGTTATAGTGTAGCTGGGCTCTTGGAGTTCCACATCAGGTGTTCCAGATCTTCGATTTTTATAAATCAACAGAGAATGCTCATCAGATTGAACAACTTTTGCTAAAACGTCATTCCTATATATGTTATAGTGTAGCTGGGCTCTTGGAGTTCCACATCAGGTGTTCCAGATCTTCAAATTTATTTTCTCAACAGAAAATGCTCATCACGTGGAACAGTTTTTGCTATGGTACCATTTTTGTATCTCTTATACTTCAGCTGGTCTGTTGCGGTTCTGCATCAGGTGTTCCATTTTCCAAAATAAATTATAGCCTATATGTTGCCCAGACTTAATAGCTATACAACAAAAAAAAAACATTCAAATCCGTCCAGTAGTTCCGAAGATTAGCGTGTACAAACAAACAGACAAACAGACAAATTTTTTTTTTGGATTCGTGCTCTATTACTGTTTCTAAACCCCCCTCAATCATTTTTTTTTTAATATATTCAATGTACAGACACAGTTTTTTTACTGTTTTATTATATGTATAGATAAGAATACCAATATAAATATTCTACTTAATTGAATAGCACATAAAGCTACATTAGAGTAGCTGCCGAGTGCCATAGGATTTGTTTTATCTTTTATAGTTTAGGTAGTAGACTCAAGTCGCGGGCAGAAGCTAGTACCTATCACTTAAAGAATGAGCTCTCTTTAATGTAATGAATAAAACGTTCCTGGAGGTAAAGGAGTTGGTTCTTTAAACCATGCAGTTCCTTCTAAGGTTCTATAAGTGAATAATGTATGTTGCAAATAGGGTAGGATGAATTCTTATTATACGAGATAATACAAATTGTTTTAAATCATTCGACCTTCTCGTATCTGATTTAGAAACGAAAACCTAGGTCAGATACAAAACATTGCTTTCACAGTCCTTTAATAATATTACTCATCTTAATCTGATATAAAAAAGACACTATCGATCAATCTGATTTAGAAATCAATCCATCTTTGCAACATCCTTTTATGGCACGGAATCCCAACTAATTGAGAATCTGAAGAGATTTGTATCGCTATTAAAGGCTTGATGTATTTGTACGCAGCTGTTAATAATGAATTGATGACTGACAATATTGTATCATCGGGAAAAATATAGGTTATATTTTTGGTCGAAAAAGTACAGCAAAAAAAAAAATGAATAGTTTTTGTATTTTTGAGTAAGAAAACTATTGCGGCCAAATTATAGCCAGCGTGTGATTTTTTTATATGTTAGACATATAATGAGGCTTCGTTCACAAGTCCAACACTACCTCTTGAGCTAAACTATGCGTACCAATTTTAATTAAAACAATTGCCTTATAAAAAACATGAATGTAACTCATATAATATCGTTAATTATTACTACAATATTTTAAGAAAAATATTGTTGTAAAAAAAGACCATTATTATTATTGCAATAATAATGGTCTTTTTTTACATTACATAGTAAAAAAACGACCATTTCAGACACCAATCTACATGGTCGTCAAAGATTATGTCCGGATTTTTTACATATTGACTTTGATGAATTTTATATAATACAATGATATGAATATTTACTTTGTAATTTTTCTTTTTAATTCAATTATTGTGAATGTGAGGACTATGTGGGTCATTTATTTTTTCTGTTTTTCCTTCTTAGTTAATTGTTAGTTTTAATCATGATTTGTCAGTTTGGTTAATTTACGCGGCCTACCCAAATGTCCTTTCTTTGGTATTGTTCGTCGAATCGTCGAGCTCCTCAAGTTCTGAGTTGAGCTGCACGATTTCTGACAAATGCGTGCATTGACTGGACAAGTCCGCTCAATCTGTGTGGTTCTTTCTTCAAAAGACCGTTTCAGACATCAATCTACGTGGTCTTCACATGATCTGACCAAGATTCTGTCTGGACTTTAAAAGAGACGGTGACCTTTGAGTTTTTTCGGCCTTTCTTCTCAGAATAGTCAGATAGAAAGAAAATATGATTGACGTGTACAAGTGTTTGTATAAACCTACTTACAGAAAACAAATCATTTATCATTTATTAATTAGAATAATAATATTTAACTGATAAATAAAAGAGACAAAGAGAACTTAACATGTTTCTCTTTAGTTAACGGTTTAATGAGCAAGTCAGCTACCATGTTACCTGTAGGCATATAACGGACATCAATAAATTTATTTATTACAATATCCCTTATAAAATGGTGTTTGATATCTGATCTAGGTATATGCCGTAGAAAAAGTGATTGAAACATGACACCCAGCGGATGGGCAGCGCTGATCTACACCGATTCCACACCAATTTGATGTATTATTAGTATTATGTGATTGAAAATGAGGGTGGTCGCTGATACCTATATTACAAAATATTAAGTTAGCTTAGGTATTAGTTGCAACTCTTACTTGTAAAATAATGTAACTACCTTTCGGCCTATTTTATTGGAAACCTACTTCTTTATGTTTTTTGAAGGTGCAAATTAACATTATTATTATTATTATGTGTCACAGTCGTTACATAATGCCTACCCAGCGGACTTCAACAGGCTGAAAATAAAGCTGAAAGCCACAATAATCTATAAAAATGTGTGTAGTTCCTTAATAGAATATATTCTCGCTCATTCACTGCATTATGGCATCGGCCGGTATTCGATCCGAATGAGCCGTTTCGTCACTGACCGTACGGTTTTATAACAGACGGCTCATTGATGGAGTTAAGGTCAAGTCAAGACACGTGAAAGAAATTGATAGATAATGGATTTTAAAGATTATACTTAGAAATTACGCGTATTGTTGAATAATGCTTTCAATTAGTGATTGGTTGGAAACACGCTGGTCCTGTTCCATAGGACAATCTGAAGTCTAGACAAAATTAAACTAGTTGCTAATTAATTTATTTATTTAAAGTTTGATTGGTTTACTTACATTACTTTTATAATATTTAACACAACTGCCTACTCGTATTTAGGTACACTAAGTATACAAATGTATACAATAACAAAAGGACACTTAGGCGTCGAAGTGCTCGTCTGCATCGCGGTCATCACATTCTGATTAATAAAGTAATCACTCCCTGACTTATTACTTGGTAAATTTTTTGGAAGATCGTCTACTGTTTTTTCAAAAAGAGTTATGCTTTGAACTCGATTTAAATTAGTGTTTCGAACTAAATTAATTATGCCAAGACATAATTAATTTAGTTCTCAGACTTTATCTGTTAAAACTTTGAAAGGTAAAATGTTTGACCACCAGATAAGGAATTCTAAAATAATTTATATATAAGCTAAAGTACATACCTACCTACATACACCATTACAAATAAATATTTACATAATTGTGACCCTACGACAATTATCGATTATTAAACTAAAAATAAGCCTTAAAAGCAAGTTCACAGTTCACGGTCGAGCAAGTAATTATAAAGACAATAACGATTATCTTACGAACGTCAGATCGTGTGTCCAGCGACCTTTCACTGTTTGTCTTATAGGCCGAACGTTGATACGACCGAAGCGTGACGTGCGATCGGTCAGATGCAACACGATGAGATCGGGATGCATGAAGAAGCCTCCTCGTGTAGCGTATTATTTGTTCTGCCAGTTACTCAACTGATCCGAGCGCTCGGCGTATCCTGGACAGTCACACCCAACACCTTATTTGACTGGCCAATTCTTCCCTTGCGGTGGTATGGCTAATGCCCGCCTGGTTTGCGACCACCCTCCCACAGGTCCGGCGTCAAGCAGCCTGCTGAGTTTCGTCGATGCGTGGGAGTTCCAGTGCCTTAGACATATTCTGGGCACGCTCGTTCCATCATAGACTTCATCCATTGCTTTCCATCAGGCGTGATTGAGGTCAAGAGCTGGTCCTATAGCAGCTAGCTAAAGCATAAGGTTCTTATTTGATTAGGAAAATTTGACAGTTTCGGGTAGCTTAATGTGCTGGCGTCTATACATGCAAAACATGGAACATGAAACATGATATTAGTTATTAGAGCTCGTTGTGGATGAGCCGGTAAGGGAAAGTAGGTACTACAATCATACCTACTATTATTGAAAAACAGCTGACCTAACCAATTGCTATTAACTATTGAAATTTTTTGCCAATTTGATTATATTTATTTATTTATTTAATACTTTAAGCACATAAATGTACAGAGGCGGACTTAATGCCATAGGCATTTTCTACCAGTCAACCTTTGGGTGATGCAGAGACAAACAGTGGTAGGTGCAATCATGAAAATTGAGGATTAAATATAAAGATACGCATAAACTAAAAGTATGAATATAATATATACCTAATTACATATATATATATATATAAGCACAAATAAATATACATAAATAAGTACATGAATACACTTACTAAAAATAAGTTAGACCAACAATGAGAAAATATTACCGTTGTGATGATACTGCTTCTTGCGAATGTGCTCACGAACTTTAAATTTGAAGGATAATCGATATATTGGAGTCGTAAAAAAATGAATTAGAACGACCCAAAAAAAATGAGATCGTCAAATGACCGTTCTGTTCTGGCCTTATAAGTGACGTTAATGAAATGAGTAGCATAACAACTTAATCATAACAACTTAACCATAACAACTTAATCATAACAACTTAATCATAACAACTTAATCATAACAACTTAATCATAACAACTTAATCATAACAACTTAATCATAATCAGCCTATAATGTTCCCACTGCTGGGACACAAGCCTCCTCTCTATGAGAGGGAGTGGGCCATAATTCACCACGCGTGCCCAGTGCACGTTGATAGATGTCACATGTCTTTGAATTTTTGGCTCTAGGACATGCCGGTTTCCTCACTAATTATCTGCCTAGCCTTTTCCTAACTAAGTTGGTGTCGGCTACCGGATACAGCCTAGTACCATTGTTTTACATGGAGCGACTGCCCATCTGACCTCCACAACCAGTTACTGGGCAATACGAAACCCCTTGGTTAGACTGGTTGTGAGACTTTCGGGCTTCTGACGACCCGTAACGATTGTTTAGAATCCACGAATGACCGCCGGGACCAATGGCTTAACGTGCTTTCACGGCACGGCGTAGGCACGGAGGGGTCTTGGTATGTAAAGATGGTCACCCATCCACGGAGCAACCGCGGCAAGCGTAGCTTAACCTGATCGATTGACCCGGTTTCCTCACTGAGAGCAGTGGTGATGAAATAATTTACACAAAGTAAAGGTTTGAATGGCAGAAGGAATGCTCTCTTTCATCGAGAGGAGGCCTGTCTCACAGCAGAGGGAACATGCTACATGCATGTTGGTTCGGAGGAAGGTGATAGCATTCGTGATACAGGGTAATCCTAGTACGAATGCCAAAGCGACCTACCCAAATGTCCTTTCTTTGGTATTGTTCGTCGAATCGTTGAGCTCCCTAAATTTGAGTTGAGCTGCATGATTACTGACAAATGCGTGCACTGACTGGACGGGTCCACTCAGTCTGTGTGGTTCTTTCCTCAAAAGACCATTTCAGACACCAATCTATATGGTCTCCACATGATCTGACCAAGATTATGTCTGACTTTAAAAGAGACTGTGACCTCTGAGTTTGTTTCGGCCTTTCTTCTCAGAGTAGTCAGATAGGAAACGCCGACCTCATCTCGTTTTTAAAAAATATGATTGACGTGTAAAAGTGTTTGTACAAACTTACTTATAGAAATAAAATCATTTATCATTTAAAGCACTCCTTTGACATCTAAGTGCACATTACATAAGACCAAATTGTTTGTTTTAAAAAAGATTTACTGTAACCATTCTTCTGGTAATAAAGATTTTATATTTTTTTCTATTTTTCTATGTTATGCAGTGGCTGATGATGTTTATGCTAAAGGTTCGAACCTGTGACCTACAACTCGTAAGTCCTGGCAGTTACCACTGGACTACCACTGCTCATAGTGCCTTGGGCAATCATCAGCATATTCATTTACTACCATCATTACAACGTGTCAATATTGCAATTCTTACCCTGAGATAGTGCACCAGACCATTCAATCTATTGAGATATGATTTATTACTATTTACTTTACTAACCTTTTAAACAATGGCTAATTATAATAAATACAGATGATTAATTAGAAGTTTAATATGTTACTGCTAATGATTCATCTTGTTCTATCATAATAACGAGTTGTTTTTCAATACATTAAGTTTCTACGTATATCACAATTTTTGGTAGGAAATATCATGATTTTAGGAGGTACCCACTGTTTGACTGAAAACTGGTTAGGTATAATATTAAGAAAATTTAGATGATTAGTACCTATTATATTGAGCGGGTTTTGCAACAGGCGAATGGTTCACCTTATGCTAAATGATCACATCTACGGGTAATTTCGTTTATCCACCCCAAAAAATCCCCACTAAGGTGGATACGCGGAAACGCATATCTAACAATCCACCTTAGACCCCGTTGGATAAACGCAATTTATAGGCTTAGAGTGGATTCTCGCACATGTGCTTCCGCGTATCCACGGTCCGTGGTTTTCTGGGGTGGATAAATGGAATAACCGACCTCTACAAGGAGCAATTCAGGTGCCTCTTCTTCGCAGAGACTAATCGAAAAAGTATTTTGCACCTAACTATTATTACACAGGCACCCATTTTTTTTAGGCACACATGTTTTTTTTAAATGTTTAGCTTCATTTTGATTTTAGTTTTGTTTTTGGTTTTAATTTTATAAGTTTGCGATTTCACTTTAATTTTATATGTGCACAATTTACCTATGGATATTTATCTGAAATAAATGATTTGATTTGATTTGATCATCACCTTCCAACCTGTAACAAAGTGCTGTTTGCTGACTGTAATAGGTAAATTAGAGTAACGTAAATTAACCTTTTTGACACGTATGTGTCAAAAAGGTTAATTTATGTTACTCTAATTTAGTTCTTAGGCTAGCAACAAAAGGGCTTGTAATTTGAAAGCTATAACAAACACATTATGTCACTTTCAAAATGTTTGTCACCAACAAATTACAGTGCTGGCCACAAAAATGCCAAGGCCCTATAATTTTACCATGTGATGTAATAATAAAATAAATACGCTTAATACGTTGTCTGTAGTGACAGCAACAATTAGGGGATTGTCACGCTGTCCGTCTGTCACGTACCCACGAACATCTAAATGGTCATTATGGGTTTGTGGGTGGTATAAATATCATTTGTTTTTTTGGGATTATCACACATCTCAAGTGAATCCTGGTGAGGATACAACATCAGAGATGAAGTGGTTCTTGGTAGGTTATCAATAATATTTTATTTGATATAAAAAGTGCAAAACAATTAAGTAGTACAATCAATACAAATAATTAATCCCTACGATTATTTCTAACTAAAACAATCTTCTAAAATGTATTATTTTAAACTTAATTATTTCAATTGCTTGGTCGTAGTCCTTGTAGTGGCCACGGATTTATAAGTCGTCAACAAAATGTTTGTAGAAAATATACATTTTTTAAATATATTTCCTTGGTATACTTTTCCATGTCCCGTATTGTACATCTTAATAAGAGGTAAACGAAAGTACTTTAAACTCTGCCGGTGACAATATGCACCGACAATGAGCTCTCATTATTGATTGATCCTGTAATGTACTTCCATTATGTATCTGACTGACACAATAGGATACATTTGAGTACTTTATTCATAAAGAATGAGCTCCATAAAGCTTACTGGCTTATTTGTGATAGAGATTGATTTCCGGGTTGAATTGCATGGCACAGTTAGAAATAAGTTATTTATCATCTGATTCTATGGAAGCATTTTTTTTTTTTGAAGACTGTTCCATATTTTCGTTTTTTCAGGTCCTTCGTATCAAGCGTTCTTTTGTAAATAATCTTTTTCATTTTGTTTTCAGATTTCTCTGGCCATAGGCCTAGCAGCTTCTGATAAACTGGACCGCACCTACCTTCCACCACCAGGTGCACAATTCGCTGGAGGAGTCCTTGGTAGCAATGATGCTCCCTTGGAACCTCCACATCACACACTTTCAGGACAAGGACCCGTGACTGAAGGACAAGGAGCCCAACCCAACTTTGAAATAAATGAAGAACGTCTGAACTTTGGTGATAAAATACTCAAGGTTCCAGTAACGACCACTTCTTATGCATTTACCCAGACAACGACTTATCCGCCTGGAGAAAGCTTCGAAACTACGGCTTTCCCAATAAATCTTGTTACTGGACTGCCAATTGGATTGAATCAAAGAAACTTTCCTTTTGGATCAACTCAAGGCCAAGGTCCAAACTTTGGAACTAATATTCAACCTGGATTTGTTCCTCAAAGACCAACATCAGCTCCTGTCAGTAATGGCAGCCCAGGTTACGACCAAGTTGCAAACCAGCCGCTAGGTCAATATCCAGGACAAAATGTGATTACACCTGGAGGTGGTTCTCAAACCCCTGGATCAGTATATCCTGGTCAAAATCAGGGTCAGTATCCTGGTGGGCAGGTTAATACGGAACAGCAAGGATTCTTACCTACTAGTGCTTCTGGCAACCCGCGTTTGGATCAATATCCAGGACAAAACGTAATTAATTCTGGAGGTGTTGTTCAAATTCCTGGCGGTAATCAAGGTTTGTTACAGTATCCTGGTAGTCAGACAGTAACAGGGCAGCAAGGACTCGTGCCATCAAATAGATCTCCATTAAATCGTCAATCAGGTAATCAAGGCGCGAACTATGATAGTTCTCCAGAACTAATTCCTCAAGGAACTTACTCTGGGCAGCCGATCAATGTTCAAAACCAGGGTGGAACTCAACCTATTAATATTGGAGAAATCCCATCGCAATTTCCAAATGGGAACCAAAACTACGAACCATCTGTACCTAGTGGATCTGAAAACGTTTACCAACCTGGGTCTACACCTTCTACCATTCCTTCATCATACAACAATGGTGTCTCTAGTACAACTCCTTACCCTGGATTACCATCCTCTACTTCAGCATACTCTTCAATTGGACCAGTTGATCGATCACAAAGGCCTCAAGCCGCAGCTGATAGAAACGCCGTTATCCTCAACTATGAGAACATTCGAACTCCAAATGGCTACTCATATAGTTTTGATACCTCGAATGGAATTCATGCTGATGAAAGTGGTATTGTTGATAATGGAACAAAAGCTCAAGGGTCCTATTCTTACATTGGTGATGATGGAAAAGTTTATAGTGTTATTTACACTGCTGATGAGAACGGTTTTCAACCTCGTGGTGATCACTTGCCTACTCCTCCGCCTATACCTGAGGCTATACAGAGAGTTATTGAGCAAGCTGTTAGAGATAAAGCCGCTGGAATTGTAGACGACGGTAAGCTTATTCACCACATTACATTTGTTTCACTTAGCTTACAAAACACTTCATTATTCTCGTGAGAATTTAGAATGCAATCTAAGAAATATATCAATTATTTTACTGTTCATCTTATAGACAGTAAATTATTCAATCATACTAATGCAGTATTTCTAGCCGTACAATTACATTTCATGATATCACTTAAGATGGTTATCTCATACTGTAAGATTAACAGTTGGTAAGCCTGTTAAATTATTGTGAAGAATCAGTCGTACCAAACACAACTACATTTATAATAATATTTTATTCTGTTGCAGGTTCTTACGATGAGGCTAAATATGGTGATCACCAATACCAAGGAACTAAAAATCATCGTCGGCCACAAAATCAAGACGCTAATCAATTTAGTAATAACCAATATAACGGAGAAAAATATGATCTAATAAAACCTATCGTTGGAATAAAAGATTATGAATATAATGAAGATAGAGCACAGGATAAGTTTAACAATAATCTTCCAGTTACTGATATGAAGAAAAACTTTAACGGAAAATTACCTGTAAGACGCCCTTCGAACCAAAACACCAGTGAAAATGACAATATCCAAGATCTTTCTGAAGGAAACGGAAGAGTTTCAGGAGACTTTGATTCACCAAAAGGAGATTTTACTGGAAATAGAATGCCAATAGTAGAAGAAGGAATAAATCATACACACAATTATGGCACGAAGAAACAAGAAAATAATCTGCCTTATGATGAAGCTAAAGATTCCAATAAAAATAATCAACCTGGATTGAAAAACCGTAGGCCTTCCACACGCCGCCCATTATCTGGTAATATAAAAGATATTTCGGAAACTAAGTATCCTGGGTTTAACGTAGATGTTGGTGCTGCTGACTACTCTGAAGGAGATGGATTTAATAATAACAAAAGTCAAGATAATATTGGTTCAGGTAGCCCAAAAATATCCAATGGATCAGAAGAAAATATGAACACTAACTTTGACAAAGTTACAAGTACTCCTATTATTGGAAACAGACAAACAATATTGAGACAAAGAGTCAAAGGAAATAGAACACCTAGCTTAACAGGCAATAGATACACCCAAAATAAAAATGGCAGGCCTCAAAGTGAATCTTTCACTCAAGAAAGTACCGAGACGCCTTCGTTTTCAGATTATTTACAAAATGCTATTGCAAACCAACAAGAAATTAAACAAGATGATACTGGGTACCAGTACCCAACACAACCCAACACTAAGTTTGAACAGAATACATTTCCAACTCGATTCAATCCTCAAGAAGCACCTTCAACCCAGCCTGACCAACGTCGAAACGAATACGTAGAAGGCACGACACGAAAGCCTTTTATGACTCCTAACGTTTACAATCAAAATAATAAGAACAAACAATCAACTCCTAACACATACAATCAAAATAATATTAATGGCCAATCAACCACCAGAAGACCTTTTATGACTATCGGTGTTACATCACCTACAGATAACTCTTACAATAATTATGATGATGGTGATGATTATGCAACTAATCAAGATACCAGTGACGATGGAATCGGATCCACCAAAAAACCTGCAAATTACAGTGTTACGTCTCGTGCTTATCAACCAACACAAACTACATCAAGACCTCAGAATGTTCCAAATGGTCAGACAATTCGCGTCAATCAAAAAGGAAGTGTAAGTCCAGGACGTAGAACAGAAAATTCAGGAACCACATTGCCAGGATATACTTATGGACCGACTACTCAGATGCCATCTCAGAGTTCCCGATTCGGAAGTAATGAAACTCCCCGACTAGTGATACCTCAACAGCGTAGGCCATCAACTATTGTCCCTGATTCTGCGACTGCTGTTGGTAGACCTGTTACAACTCAGTCTCCCTCAGGAATTATGCAGTCGGATTATAGATATCAGACCACGGAACCTAACTCTGAATATTCTGATGCAAATGTTGGGTCTGGTTATCCAACCACTGTTTCTTACCCTGGTCTCGGATCAATGACTACTACTTCTGGAGTGTCAACTCCTCAGGACTATTATACTTCTACCTACGGACCGCTTCAGGGTTATTCTAGTACAACGGCTGTACCTCCAACTTCTGGATTCACACAAACTTCTGGCTCTCAAGTTCCATACAGGACTTCTGGGTCATTACAACCTTCACAGGACCAAACTTTCCATACTGGTTATCATTACGGACCTCCAAAGTCTGGTTCATTCAATCTCGATGGTCCTGGTTTATTCACATCCACTGGATATTCTGGAGTATTTCCAACTTCGCCAACTGGAACTTACCAAACTACTTATCAACAAGGCCCTGGTGGTTTTCCGTCTACTACTTTAGGTCCTATAACGCCTGGAAGTCAAGGAACCTTTATTACATCCCAACCTGGAACCTTTGCTCTAGGGACTTTACCAACTGCTACTTATCAAGGAAATTACCAAAATGGACCTTCTACGACTACTATTGGGTCAAGAGGTAAACCTGTGTTTACAGATCCAGGATCACCTGGAGTTCAGGACACTACTGGATTCAAATATGGACCTTCAAGACCTACTTACTCAACTACTGACTCATCTTCAACTATTGGAACAACTCCTGGTTCCTTCATACCATCTGTAACCACTGGTCCATCTCAGGATTATTCCACCACTCGTCCTGGTCTGCAGGCTACTAAGGATACCTTTGTGGGAGGACCTGTTGATGGTTTTGGAAGACAAATCACAACTGAACAGGATGGTTCACATCCTGGATTCCGATATCCCACACAAGGAACAACAGGACCAGAAATGAATATAAGACCAAACATTGCTGGTACTGACCAGTCTACATATCCTGGTGGCTTTGATCAGACCAGGGTCATTGGTGAAGACTTTAGTGGACCCAAACAGGCTCAAAGGTATGACCCTATAACCGGTTACCATTATAAATAATTGATGTAGGTACTCTGAAGATTTATTTCTGATAATTTATTGAGAATGAATAAAAAGTTTAATACTTAGACTGTTGTTTTTATTATTATAGTATTTTTAGTTATAATATATTTAAAAAAAAAAAACAGTCTTATTGATCCAAAATTGCCCTAATTACATTCCGATCTTGTGTCATTAATCATACAAGAGCACGTATTCAAACGAAGCGACGTCCAGTTTCCTATATCATTACGATTACTTATCACACATACGACGTAATTACTGCCATGTACATAAATGTCAAGACCAAAGATATCTGGATCATTTTTTAACCACATAATATTCTAATCAATTCCACAGCATACATTAAAAGTGAATTGAATTTACATAAACAAGAAATTAAAATTATATTATTTATCATTTTCAATCTGTAAGCTGGTCACGTGTAATTAATAAAATGATGGTTTAAAATCAAATTGAAGACCATTCTTTTGTCTGGCTAAAAGCTATGAATTAAGGACTGCTGGTCCACCAAATCAATTATCAACAACCATTTTTTACTAGATATTTTTACATCTAATAAAAGATTATTACCTTCACTTGCTTATATTATAACAAAAGCTAGGAGATCTGCTTCCTCTATTTTCAAAAGCGAGATGATAATCCAAAGAGGTAAAGCTCCATCTACACTCAAACTATGAAAGTTGGCTAATGATCTTTGAGAGCTATGTTCACACGCATCCCACACACACATGCAAATTAGCTTCGAATTTTAGACGACAGAATATAGATGGCGTGATTCTCAGTAGTGCAGGTATTTTTAAAATAACATTTTTAAAATAACACAACAACACGCTTGTATTTTTTGAAGTGTAAGGTAGTGGTGTTTAGGAGACTTACATTTCACCATATTTCACTTCTATGTAGGTAATGGGAGTCGCGCCTTTTCGTGATGGAAAAAAATCAATAATAAGTACTGCTAGATACAAAAATTAATAATAAGTCCCTCAATTTAGAATCCTATGTGCTTCCGGACAAAGTCTTTTATTGTTAATTTATTGGTTATTTGATTTTGATGGCAACATACTTACGTCAACCATTTTGGTCTATCTTTTACAAGTAAACAGTAGAAAATCTGCATAGATTCTACGGTGCAAGATATGTTAATAATATGACTCGTTCGGTTTTATGCTGAACTGTAAAAATCTTCTAATTGTACATTTTCGCACAAAGATAATCCAAGTTCACAGCATGGAATACATAGCCTACTTTAAAAGTTTATGGATGTAAAAAACACCTCACCAGAGAATAATAACGCTACAAAACGATAAACTCTATCATTTATATTAAGCAACAAAACTATTGTTCTAAGTAATCTACACGATAAATTGATCATCAACATTGATGTGATATCGTGAGAAATTCAACACGTCTATAAAATAAATGGCGATCGTGTGTGAGAGTGACGACAGCGCCACCTGTGAGACTGGGCGTGACTTGCCGGCGCCGGCGTCGCTTGGGATCGTTTGAAGTGTTGCTGTAATACTGTCCCACGTCTGGGTAGCCTTTCACTGCCATCGCTCCTTTGATTGCGTGTATTATAAAGACTTTGGGGTAATCCAAGCAGCAGATAAGGGCATTTTCGTCAAAATGGCTACCAACCCTCTTATGGGATGTCCCATACATACAAGTTGCAAATAACTAACATTTTTATGACATGGAAGTATCGAGTAATTATTGAATAGATCCAAAAGACTAAAGTTTTCTTTTTTTACTTAAATTGTTAACAGAAACTTAAAACAAATAACAAAATTAAATCCAGAATTGTGGCATCTTACGTCTTGCAGTACTGTCCCCTTTTAGATATGACCTATGTTAAACTATTTCTTCGCTATTTGCTTCTTATTACATACTCCACATATTTTAGTTTTTGTTACCAATTTGTAGCTTTCAACCATGTTAAACTCTATAATATTATAATACAAGTATTTAATAACATTTTAAAGTTTATATTCTGTCCCCTTGATATGTGTTAAGTGGACATGTCCTTGCACCGTGACTGTAAATTGAATCCATTTTAGTAGTGATTTTTTCTACTACCCGCCGATTTTTTATTTAAATAACAACACCAAATCAAATATGTTAACACCAGCAGCCTTTTTGAAGGTTTTGATCTGTCTTCACTTCAGTGGACACTCGAGTTCGACCGGTAACGGACTTTTCCGGACTTTTTTATTATTTGGTAACGGTCATGACCAAAACGTATCTAAGTTACTATTTATTTACATATATTATTTGAAATAAGTGCCTTATAATAAAAAAAATACATACATAGCAAAATTTGTAAGATTTATCATTCGACTAAACCAAGAATTAGCTAAAATATCCAAAACAATTTCAGTAAGCTATTTTCAAAAATAGGTAGCAGTTTAAACAAAAATGCCCATAAGTGTAGGAAGATTCAAATCTCAGACTGTCATGATTTGCGATCATACCTGCACAGTGCACATAACATTTTTAAGGCTACGTTGGTGGTTAAGTAATTGGACTGTGGAGGTCACCCCAGCTGCAAGTCTAACTGGAGACTGGAAGCTGAACCCAACATAGTTGGGAAAAGGCAGGCAGATGATGATGATGGAAGTAAAATGCAAAAATGAAAACATCGATCAAATTTGGTGATAAATGTGGGTTAGAATGGGTGAAGAAAATAAAGTCTTCCGTAGTAATTACACTTTCTTTTATTTTACTTTAAAAATCAGTCCTTCGTCCTACCATCTTAGTTTGTAATTTTTTAATGGCGTCCTTCTACTATCCCTCGTTCATCCTTTTCCTTCCGTTCACTTTCCCTCTCTTTCACACACACTACACTTGCTCTTTCACACTTCCGGGTGCGTTCCGATTCCCACATAAATGAAAACATCGATCAAATGTGGTGATAAATAAAAACATCGATCAAATTTGGTGATAAATCCAAACATAGATCAGTAGCTTTAAATTGTGCCATCCTGACACAAAGGACAGCAAAATGATCTACTAAGGTCTTAACCTAAGGTCTTTGTCTTAAGGGCCTAACAGACCTTGGGCAGCGGGATTGTCCGAAAGGGTTATCGCTACCCCGGAACATAAAGGGCTAAGGAAGGAACACGGGAGGGTTTTAGTCAGTAAGAGTCTGACACTCCCTTCTGCTCCACCCAGAGCGGGAGGGGTCATTTGATGATATCCCATCAACAAAAAAAAGCCTAACAGACCTTAAAATCATACGGTACGATTTTCACACGAAATAAGGCAATTCAATTGCCTAGAGATAATTTCCGGGTCTCGGTGTTCGTGCATTTGAAATTGGTGTCTGTAACTTTTTGTAGCGACGATGTAGGATAAATTCTAGTACTTAAAGTACAACGATGCTGCAAGTATTGATTGAAGTAAAATGAAAATAACTCACCTTGTTCTAAGCAACGAATGATAGAAATAACGCATTGGTAATAAGATCATACACATTATTATTAAACCAGATTTCAAAGAAGAAGATGTTCCTAATCATAATAATAAAATTTCCTAAGAACCAATAAAGTAATAGAAGCCTATTAAAATAATGGTTACCTAATAACTAATAACGTTCAAATTACGTTATATAACGAGCACGCATCTTTTAATTTGAACAAATCATAGTTTGCAATTGTATGTTAGATATTTTTTTGTTTGTCTCTAGTTTTTGTTCGACGTTAATGGCTTCGGGTCAATTTAGATCCGGTTCCTTTTAATTTTGGGCTCAAGGTTAAGGATGGGCTATTAGTTTTTATTGTAGGGTCTTCTTGTGGCTTTTCTTAAACGGCGTGGAGGTTTTTTAGGAGTGCAAAAGGCATTGCTGATGATAGTTTTTGTGAAGAGGCGTAGAGGGTGGTTTCATTATAATGTCAACGAACCCGTTGTACCAAGCTCCATTGTTCATTTTATTATTTACTAGCTTTTGCCAGCGACTTCGTCTGCGTGGAATAATGACTTCCGGAAATTGAGGCACTAACTCTCATAGAGTTTAACCGATGTGCTCTTTCCTCTGCCGATTCTTGAGAACGCGTATTTCTCATTCAACGCGTTTTTCAAGACAATAGCGGGCGCGGCGACCGTTACACAAAAATAATCCTTATAGCATGATTCAGTATTCACGCGCGATGGCTTATTAGCGTATTTCATGTATAACTTTGGTGTTTCTGTACCAATTTCTATGATTCTTTTTTTATTACTTATGTAATAATGTTACCATTTTTTAATTAGGGATGAGTGAGAGTGTTATAAACGTAAGGGTAGATAAATATAATCAGAAAGCTCCGAACTGCTAAGCTATCGGGAGTTACACGTGTTATTGTGAGTCAACCATAAAAGATAGACATTTGCTGTTGTGGAATATTTTTTATATAATTTTAAGGAGAACATTTCCGTCATACATGATTTCTGTGTAGCTTTAACCATTAAGGCTGCACACGCGACGAAAGCTTAAAAAATGGAGTAAGTTCTCCTGTTTTCCCAACATTTCCCTTCACTGCTCTGCTCCTATTGATCGTAGCGTGATGAAAAGTATACTATAACCTGCCCAGGAGTATGAAGAACAATTGTACCAAGTTTCGTTGAAATCTGTCGAGTGGTTTTTGTTTCTATAACGAACATACAGACAGACAGACAGACAGACAGACAAAAATTTAACTGATTGCATTTTTGGCGTCAGTATCGATCACTAATCACCCGCTGATAGTTATTTTGGAAATATATTTCATGTACAGAATTGACCTCTCTACAGATTTATTATAAGTATAGATGTACAGTCAGCAAAGGAGATAATTATGCACGGTCGTCGAATATAGTTGAAGTTTAGTAAGAAACCGATTCATATTTTTGAATGAAATTTAATTTGTTAAATGAACTGTTTGTTTTTTATTAATTAAATTAAATTAATTTGAAAACATCAATCAGTTTCTTGTTAAACTTCAACTATATTCGACGATCCTGTATACTTATCTTCTTTGCTGACTGTACACACGGTAAAAACAGATAGGTACATATACGACTTATATCTATACGTATTGGGTACAAAATTAGTGGTTCTGCTTCTTCTTCTGATGGTTCTTTTTATTTGAATCTAAAAAAAATGTTATTCTTCGCTTTACAAGTCAACATTTTCCGGATACTTAGGCGTTTAATTTAAAGGCAAGGTTAATTTTAATTGTTAGTTGATTGGGCATTCATTTTGAATAATAATTGGAACAAAGAGATAGCTAAAAGTTTAATTTCAGAATATTATAAATGCGAAAGTGTGTCTGTATTTTTGTCTGATACCTCTTCACGCTTAAACCGCTGAACCGATTTTGATGAAATCTATACTATCTATACTAATATTATAAAGAGGAAAGATTTGTATGTGTGTTTGTAACGAATTGGCTCAAAAAGTACTGGACCGATTTTAAAAACTCTTTCACCATTTGAATGCTACAGTATCACTGATTAATATAGGCTTTTTTTCTTTTTTTTTCCCACCCGTGCGAAGCCGGGACGGGCCGCTAGTATAATATTATAAAGAGGAAAGATCTGTATGTATGTTTGTAACGAATTGGCTCAAAAAGTACTGGACCGATTTTAAAAATTCTTTCCCAATTGCATACGCTCTGGGTGGAGCAGAAGGGGGTGTCAGACTCTTACTGACTAAAACCCACCCGTGTTCCTTCCTTAGCCCTTTGTGTTCCGGGGTAGCGGTAACCCTTTCGGACAATCCCGCTGCCCCGGCAGGCTTCGGCCCTTTCGGGCCCCTTCCTAATGCTGACATCTCTTTGAGGCGCGCGTGGAACACGTACGCGCCGTCCGGCACGGGCCTGGTCCTGATCGGACGGAGAGTTACCCATTACTCTCCGCCCGCAGGCCCGCGCCTACGGTGGCCGGGAGTCGTCTCGCGGCTCCCGACGCCCGGGGCGTCTCCCGCGGCGCCTGGGACGTGAGGCCCTCTCCCTCAGCCGTCCCGCCACCTCCTTCGCTAGCATGACTGCTTCGCAGAAGGAGGTGACTGCCTCCCACTCCCTCTCGCCCCGGACCATGGCTTGAACCAGGGCCGGGCGCGAGAGGTCGCCGCCGCTGCCGATCGCCTCTGCGAGAACACGGCGGTGCTCCGCCCAATTGGGGCATACCGCCACCGTATGCTCCACCGTATCCTCCGGGCGACCCTCGCAGTGGCGACACCCGGGCGTTTCCTCCCACCCGATGATGTGCAGGAACCTCCCGAAACACCCGTGTCCGGTGAGGACCTGCGTCAGGCGGTAGGTGAGGGCGCCGTGGCGCCTCTCTAGCCACTCCTCAAAGAGGGGTCTTACCGCCGCTATCGCGGCGTGCCCTGCGCTGGGTTGCGACAGTCGCTCTTTCCATGCCGCCATGAGATCGCGCCGGAGGTCGGTCCGCTCCGCCGCGATTTGCCGCGGAAGCGGAGTTTCCCCCCGGCGTAGTGCCTCCGCGCCTTAACTACCGCTTTGTCTTTAATTAAAAGAATAATGAACAAGCACTAAACCAAGTTCTAATGACACAAGCTACTATTCTTGAACCAATTGGTCATAAAAAAAGTAACAAATATAATAATAATATCGAGCACAAAGGTCACAAAAGCAATGAGAGTTTAGTAACCAAACGCCCACCGCACTCAATTTGTGCACAATTCGCATCGCGTGGGTTAAGCATAGGATGTAACTAATAAATAATAGAATTCTGAATAATTCTTGTCGTAAACCTATCCTAAATAAACATGGTTATTATAATAATACTTAAAGACTTTATTATGACCGAGTGTATTATATTTTAGAATGGAAATACAGTCAGCAGACTAATTATCGTAATTTAAAACTTCAAAATCTAGTCGCAGTCTCATCTCGGCGAAAAACAATTGTTAAAAACTTGTCAAAATGTTGGGAAATTAAAGGACGTATTTTTGACAGATTGAGACTGAGATCAGACTGTGAACGTTTTTAAAATTACGAGAATGGCCCCTCAGATGTATCGGTGTTTGTCTTATTGTTTTCGATTTTGTAATTATATTTGATTACTATTTTTATTTATTAATTTATAAGTATAAAAATTATGTTTAGGAATGTTAAAACTGTCTGTACTGAATTTTGTGTTTCACGAACTGTGTCTAAATGAACGTTATTCTTCGTTTATTATTTCTGTCTGGATGGTAAAATATGTTATTTTTAAATAATATTAGATTGGGTCGCGGAGGGGCTTGAGCCTGTTATAACAGCCGCGTGGGTCGATCGATCAGGTTAAGCTACGCTTGCTGCGGTTGGTCCGTGGATGGGCCCATCTTTACATATCAAGACCCCTCCGTGCTTCGGAAAGCACGTTAAGCCGTTGGTCCCGGCTATCATTCGTGGATCTTTGGCAGTCGTTACGGGTCGTCAGAACCCCGAAAGTCAGACAACCAGTCTTACTATGGGGTATCGTATTACCCAGTAATTGGATTGTGAAGGTCAGGTAGGCAGTCGCTTCATCTATACTTCCATATCTATTATACTTATACTAATATAATATATTAATCTATACTAATATTATAAAGAGGAGAGATTTGTATGTATGTTTGTAATGAATTGGCTCAAAAAGTACTGGACCGATTTAAAAAATTCTTTCACCATTTGAATGCTACAGTATCACTGATTAATATAGGCTGTTTTTCTTTTTTTTCCCACCCGTGCGAAGTCGGGACGGACCGCTAGTAATATTATAAAGAGGAAAGATTTGTATGTATGTTTGTAACGAATTGGCTCAAAAAGTACTGGACCGATTTTAAAAATTCTTTCCCATTTGAATGCTACATTATCACTGATTATTATAGGCTTTTTTAATTGCAAGAAAAAAATAAATTGTTTAAAAAATTAATGTCTACCCGTGCGAAGCCAGGACAGGTCGCTATCTAAAATAAAAAAAATAAACCATAATTCCTCTAGTCTAAGCTCCCGGGGAACACAGAATGAGCATAGCTATTCACAACCGTTGTCGAATGGTTTTGAATAGCTATGCAGATTTTGTTTTTGGCGCGGAAGCGTATCGACGATGCTAACTTGAACAGCAATCAATGTTAACGAAAAATTCTTCTAAAGGCTGTTCAAATCCAAAACCCGAAAATTTTAGACTACCGCCTTTTTCTGACAGCCTTTTATTGTCAGGGGCAAGGCAAATTAATTGTCATTTTTGACTCCACAACTTGTCGCATGATGGAGAATAACGTTACTCTTTATCAATCAGTGCACATTTTAAGGATAATATACGAATTTCAATTTTGAATCCAGAAGTTTTGTAGACCAGTCAAATTTTTATAAAGTACGGTCAGCAACAAAAGTCGATTAACACTTCAGTTTTTTTTAATCTCAGTTATTGATCAAAATATATGTTCAAAATTGCAGCAGAAGTACAATGCAATGTTGACCAAATACTTTGCTCAATAATTGAGATTAAAAAAACTGAAGTAGTAATCGACTTTTGTTGCTGACTGTACTTTAAAACGTGAACATGACGTCATTCATGAGGCATTTCGAATCATGTTACAAACTATTTCTGATACTGCCAGTACCTACTAAAGTTCATATTACTATTAGTAAAAAGAGCATTCACGATCACAAAATATTTATGTTCAACGTTCATATTTTAACGACAAAGAGCAGGCTATACCATCTTTTCACGGATCTCGTAATTTTACGAGATTATTTTAAGAGGACGGACAACCTTTCAAATTGTCCTTCAGTTAACCATAATTATCTAGTTTATTACCTAAACTTTAGGCAATAAACTTTAAACACCTACAAAGTCATCTTCTTCAATATGGTTATAGCGCTCTGGTTCAGAGGTTGCAAGCGCGGCAGTTGAGAGAGGTCATGAGTTCACTTACCGGGTGGGCAAAGTATTACATGGTTCAAATTCCAAGTCAGCTCAAACCCAAAGAATTTATATATCCTATCCTACTAATCCTACTATTTTCTACTATAATATTATAAATGCGAAAGTTTGTGAGGATGGATGGATGGATGTTTGTTACTCTTTCACGCAAAAACTACTGAACGGATTTTGATGAAACTTTACAGTAATATAGTTTATACATCAGAATAACACATAGGATAATTTTTATCCCGATGTTCCCACGGGATCAAAACTTACGCGGGTGAAAAGGCGGGGCGCAGCTAGTAATATTATAAATGCGAAAGTTTGTGAGGATGGATGGATGTTTGTTACTCTTTCACGCAAAAACTACTAAACGGATTTGGATGACGTTTGGCACACATATAGTTTATAACCAGGATTAACACATAGGATACTTTTTATCCCGATATTCCCACGAGATCGAAACTTAAGCGGGTGAAACCGCGGGGCGCAGCTAGTTATCAATAAAACTATTGAAGTACATTTGAATTGTGTAGGAGTCAGTTAGTCAAAAAGACCAAGCTATTTGCCCACTTCAAAGGTTAATATGGAGAAGAACGGGCAAGAAATTTCATGGACAATCTTTGTTTAGTTAAAATATTTAAAAAAAAAAAAAAAAAATGTTAAAATATTGCTCATTCATGTCGAAATTGTAGATGTACGTGAGAACGATGGAGAAAAACGTGCACATGAAACGCGTCCAGAACAAAAAGAAAAAAAAAAGAAACATTACAAAAATAAAATCAGTAATTAGCGTTCAAAATCATTATTGACTTCATTTGTCCTAAAATTTTCGAAGGCAGCCTGAAGCTTTCAACTATTGTACCGGTCTTTTTAAGACACAGTAACTATACCAACTCTTTCAAAGAATTACAGACTTTGTTACAAACAAAAAAATAATCATTATGATTGTTGATTGACATAATCTTCTCAAAATCTAAAGAAGCTACGCGTCACGATGTGCCAATATTCGAACTTATTAGGTCCTTACATATGAAATTGGCGTTTTGTACGGGACGAATATAAAAAACATTTTTTTTTTGTAAAATATATTTAATTAATCAAAGTATGCACCGTTGTTATCTATGCACTTTTGCCATCTCATAGGTAGTTCATTGATCCCTTTACTAAAAAAACCATGGGGGCGAGAATCAATGAACTGTTTGAAAGCGGTTTGGACTGCCGCATCGGAGTTGAATTTTTTTCCTTGTAAGAAGTTGTCCAAATTTCGGAAAAAATGGCAATCTTTTGGAACAAGGTCCGGGGAGTACGGTGGATGTCGCAGACATTCTAATTGTAGCTCATCTAACTTAGTGGTTGTTTGTTGTACAGTGTGTGGTTTTGCGTTGTCGAGAAGCAGCAGTGGCCTAGAGCGATTGACCAATCTCGGTTGTTTAGCAGCTAGTTCTTCCTTCATGATCTAGTCCACCAAACACTCACAAGTAACTTTTTCTGAGTCAATTTTCGTTTAGGGCAGGATTTGGCTGATTCACCAGGGTTCAGCCATTGCGACGAGCGCTTCCGATTATCGTAGAGTATCCACTTTTTATCACAAGTCATGATTCGATTTAAAATCCCTTCATTATTGTGTCGGTTGAGCAAAGTAACACAGCAGTCGACGCGTGTTTGCAAGTTCGATTCACTCAATTCATGAGGGGTACCTCATGTTCAAGTTTTTTTACTTTCCCGATTTGCTTCAAGTAGATTAATACAGTTTTATCACTTACCCCGAAGCCTGCAGCTATCTCTGAAGTGCTTTGTGATGGATCCGTTTCCACAATAGCCTTTAATTCTTCATTTTCCACTTTGGTCTCCGGCCCTCCACGGGATTGGTTCTGAAGGTCGAAATTTCCAGAACGAAAACGTTGAGACCAAAAACGTACCGTGCTTTCTTTTGCGACACCAGCGCCGTACACATCATTAATCCTTCAAGCTGTTTCTGCAGCACTGGTGCCACGGTAGAACTCGTACTCGTAAATATACCGATATTTCATGTTTTCCATTGTGCGGTAATAAGCGACGCCAAAGAAAAAAATAATGAGGAAAAACCAAACGAATGACTGTTTTCAAAACTCAAATGTACCAGCCAAATGAATTTATAAATTTAAATTTGGAATTCTTAAGCAAAGAGGAGATATTTCAGATCAAAGTGGTCAGTACGACAAAACGCTAATTTCACACGTAAGGATCTAATATTTATTTCAACAAAAGAAAAGCGCCATGTCAAAGTGAAGAGTTGTTTGACATAGGGTGCGGCCACACTATACGGAATCAAATCTTATACATCACGCTCGCAGCACGTGACATGCATCAGCTGAGATGAAAGGGCCGCCAAGGTGAGGGCAGAGGTTCTAAAATGGTGCATAGTATTTAGCTTTAAATGTAGCTAGCCTATATGTACTTATTTGGTAACTGCGGAATGTTCGTTATTTGAATCATCATTCGGCACGAGCTGTATTGGTACGCACGGCTACACATCAAGCTATACATAACCAGTATAAGCTGACTTCTGATTGCACGAAAAATCTATACAATGCGAGGTCAGCTAAAACTGGAAATGTATAGCTTGATGTGTAGCCGTGTGTACGAAAATAGCTGAAGTCATGAATGGTGAACAGATTAGCTAGGTGCTACGCAAGATAATCTGTCGTCATGTTGTGGACACAGTTATTCATGGGTAGGGCAGAGGCTATCCGTGACCATGAAGTATTCTATGATAAAATAACATATTCGTAAAAATAAGCAGGATCAAATGTTTGATACAGAAACTTTTGGACATAGTGCGTTCCTCCCTCTGAAATCTTTACTTCCAAATGATAGCTTTGCTCCTGCTTAGGGCTCACTATACCAGCAACCTCGCCAAAACACCATTGACCTGTACAATTCGGATTATTAACGATTTTCACGTGAGGATCGATGTATTCACAGGCCATTTGAGAGAACTCGAAAAAATACTGATGTTATTTTTATGTTTTATAATGTAGATTAGAGTAGGCTATGTTTTTGTTTTTATTTTGTTTTATTTTATTTATGGAACCTAGTAAGTACCCTGATACCCGATGGGGAAACAAAGTTCTTGAGTGGCGATCACGAACCGGAAGACCGGTGCACCGACGACATCGTGAGAGTCGCGGGCAACCGGTGGATGCAAGTGGCGGATTGTCGTTCGGCGTAGTGGCCTAAGGGGGAGGTCTTTGTTCAGCAGTGGACGTCTTCCGGCTGATGATGATGATGAAACCTAGTACATAATATTATTTTTAGATGTTATTATAAGTACTACTAGTTTTTAAGTTTTTCATAGTTTTAAATTGTAAGTACTGAAGTTAATTTTAAGACCTTGCTATCGCATTAGGTATACACCTGTAATGATAGTGATAAGGGAGATTTTGATAAATAAATAAATAAAAGTAGGTGTAGATTAAAACAAAGCAATGCTAACATCTCGAATGAATTCGGGGAACGGCGACGATGCATAATTATCTAAGTTCTTCATGTTTGTAATTTTTCGTGGGTCATCGAAGATGTCTTGACCAATTCAAATTACAAACACATGTTTTGTAAAGATGGTATTCAGTTTAAAACTGTATGGGTGCGGTAGCATGACTAAATAATCTTGTTCTGAGCAAGACGTTCATCTTATAGAGACGTGACTAGAATTAGATACAGTCTAGAAATCTAGACGAAAGGGCCGCCAAGGTGAGGGTAGCTCCTAAAATAGACTATAATCAATCGTGTACATGACTGCGTTGTATCTAGTGGTTATGTACAGAAATACAGAGTGTACGGTAATAACTGAGGAACGTTCTGATGACCGGATACCATGTCTAAATTCTCCATACCACGAATACAGAAAGCTGCGACATGGTGTTTCATCACCAAATGCCAATTGAAGTCTGGCAACACTCTTGTTGACTTAAGACTATGCCAATCGCACAGTGGCGCCCTCATCGTTTGTTTGGTTTTTTCATACAATTTAGAATGAAAATGAAAAAAATAAGCACGTTAAGTTGTGCTTCACAAGATTATACTTTAATATTATTAGAAACGGTAGTTTTATATTTTTAGTTTTATTATAATCCTTAAAACGGATAACAGTGGCCACTATATTCTGTTTTAAGGATTATAATAAAACTAAACAATGTAAAACTACCGTTTCTAATAATATTAACGCATAATCTTGTGAAGCACAACATAACGTGCTTATTTTCTGCATTTTCATTCTAAATAATATGAAATAACCAAACAAACGATGAGGGCGCCACTGTGCGGTCGGCATAATCTTAAGCTACAACGAAAATCATAAAATTATCATTGAACGAAAATGTTCACGAGTTAAATTCATTTTGATAGCGAAATTTTCGAAAGGACGTCACAATGAAAAACACAAATTAAAAAGTCACATGTTCCCAAAGAGTTCCTTTTTCGAATTCCATAATTGTTTTTTCATTCTTTTATTGTAAGTGTCCAGATCCAGAAACTTTCAGTATGCCCCACGTAACTCGTAAGTCAGGAACACACTGTGAAAAACACATTAATTTAAATTATCTAAATAGGCTAGGATGACGTTGACTGATCTGCAAGCAAAAAACAGAAAATATAATTGGACTACATCAGCATTTTGGTGATAGCTGTGCAGGTCTTGGCAAGGCGCTGTGTTGGCAGTTGAAGTAAGGCAGTGATCGCGGGGCGTCCAAGAACTGGAAGACGAAGTGTCCGTCGTACAGCGGCGAGATGGGCGGACGATATTGTTGCCATTGCGAGTAAGACCTGGATAAAACTGGCGCAGAAGCGTCGATTGGCACAAAAAAGCGGTCAGCAGTGGGTGAATTCGTGATGTGGATCAAGGATACTAAAAGTTTCCTTATTTCAAAGAGCATAATTTTGTCGTGACAGATCGAAATTTCATTTTTATTTTCATATCTGTGTTGAATTACTTTGTAAGTAGAAGTAGGAAATATCAACCAAACATTTCTACGATAATCGTGAGAACTATAAGCCACAACCTATGATTCATCTAAATCCTAGAACGAACCAAAAAGATAGGTACCTGTCAAACCTTCATACATACTCTACAAAATATCAAGGTTGCCACAACAAAAGACTGCGCAATTTGCCCACATTGTGGCGAGTTCATTTCGTTGGGACTTGACCCCAGAGAGGTAACCTTAGACCGAATGAATGGATATAGATCGAATAACCGTCTGCTGAATCCGATGGCCCTATTGGTAACGAAATCACGATTCTTGAAGCGATTGTTTTTCTCTGAACAATAGATACGCTTTTGTTTTTAAAATTAATACCTTCTCTGTGCTGGTTATATTTATGTTTAATGGCGTTTTAATGTCTCAATTTATCGTACTTGCATCAGTAGATATTATTATTATTTGATGAACTATTAATATCATGAAATAGTTACTGACAAAAGAAAATGTGCACACATCACAATGTATATAAGATGTTAAACAATTAACCCGAAAAACTTTAAGAGGTGCTTTAGACCATTGAACCGAACAACTTTTACTATAGGACCAATACTGAAATCACGAAAAAAAAATTAGCTGTTTAATACAGAAGTTCAATACCTACTTGACCAAAATGTATTAAACAGCTAATTTTTTTTTCGTGATTTCAGTGTTGGTCCCATAGTGAAAGTTGTTCAGTTCAATGTTCTAAAGCACCTCTTAAAGTTTTTCGGGTTATTTTTTTAACATTTTGTATTATTTATATATCTAATGTCTTTGAAGCAATGAACATAGGGTTTTTTTTTATGGATGGGAAATCATCAAATGACCCCTCCCGCTCTGGGTGGAGCAGAAGGGAGTGTCAGACTCTTACTGACTAAAACCCACCCGTGTTCCTTCCTTAGCCCTTTGTGTTTCGGGGTAGCGGTAACCCTTTCGGACAATCCCGCTGCCATGAACATAGGATTAATTGAAATTTTATTTCTACAAATTGCTAGATTACTCTTTTTTTTACTAGCTTTCTTTATAGAGCAGTGTTAATGGCGCCTATTTACGTGTCTAGGTCGAGGGTTCGAACCCAGGAGATCACATAACTTTGTGTAATTAATTTCATCACTACTGCTCTCAAAACGGTGAATGAGAACATTGTGAGGAAACCGGCATGTCCTAGAACCAAACATTTGAAGACATGCAACATCTAGCCACCCGCACTGGGCCCGCGTGTAGATTACAGCCCACTCCCTCTCGAACGGAGGAGGCCTGTGTGTCCCAGCAGTGGGTACATTATAGGCTGATTATGATTGCTTATGCTTATATTTATTACAAGCAAAAAATGTTCCTGCTACAACATCAGTCGGTAATTACGAGTAATAGAATAGAATCAAATACTATTGATTATATACACCATATCAATTACAGATATACAATATGTAGACATTTTTATATAGGATGACACATTGGACGGTCTTATCTTTTAATGACAACTTGATCTTGAGTATCTTATCATTTTAATGTCCTCTTTAAACTGTCACAGGACCAGGAGTCTATCAGCCTGACAGAAAGTTTTGTAGCAAAGATGATGAGCCAGGGAACGTCTCATATAAAGCAAGTATCGTAACTCATACGGACCACCTTGATACAACTTCTAAAAACGTCTTAAAAAGTCAAAGATCCAAATCCATCTATCAAAAGCAGTGTTGCCAACATTCCGAGCAACACCTACTACCGATCAAGGCACTTGCCGACTTATAATGATGCACAAAACAACGATGATCTACATCGCATGTCGCAACTTTACTAAAGATCCCTCGATCCAGTAATTGGTTCGATAACTTTGTAGACGAGCGTCTTCTTGATTGGTAAGAAGAGTTATTTTAACCTCCAGAAGTCATTTTCTGTTAAGGTAACTTAGAAACTCACTGTGACCACAAACTCGAGAGATACACCATTTGGAAGGGAATTCATTATTATTATTAAAAACCTATGATGTCCCAATGCAGAGCAAAAGCGTTCCTTTTCTCTTATCCCTGTTTAAACCTACTAATTACCAGTTCTTGTTGAAGGTCATCCCGCCATCTTCGTCTGGGTCTGCCGCTATGTCGCTTGCCATTAAGAGATCGTTTGACATGCGGCAGATGTGTCCAGCCCAATTTTATTTTAGCGTTTCGGCTTTCTGTGGCATTAGTTATCTTTGTGATGTAACGGATGGACGTAATCCTAACTCGTTTAGGATTACGTCCTTAGGTTTATACCCAGAATACTTCATTCCATAACCTTTGACAAACCTCGAGGGCGGACTTCTCCTAATTTGTCAATCTTAAGGGACAAAAGAAGGTCACCCTTCATTAGATCCATGACCTAATAGCCCTTCCTTTATTTTCAGTGCATCTGAGAATTTATTTGTTTTGTTTAAATCAAATCTTTGTGAATTCACTGCGCAAATGTGAGGAAAAGAGAACGAGTGACTTTTTTAAAGCTTTGATGCCCACTTATAGAACGGTGGCTGAAACATTAGCTTCTGCACTGCGAATCTCCCACCGATTAAATTCCTGCACTGAACGCAAATAGTTGTCCAGTGGCCTATAAATCGATTCTAAGTTGGGGTGCTTTTCTATGTCTGATCTATGTCTGTAAACGCACCTACGATACAAGTTTTTTTAAATGGTGTCAAACTCAATTCAAACTCAAACTCAAAGCATTTATTTCAAATAAACCAATTATCGGCATCTTTGAATTGTCAAGGGTCGGTCAGTCAGAAAGATGAAGCTAGTTGCCCATTCCAAAGCGTAGGTACCTGTGGAGAAGAACGGGCTAGAAACTCCACGGACACTCTTTTAAATCATAAAATTGGTATCAAAGTCAAAGCATTTATTTTAAGTAGGCACATAAAAGGCACTTCTGAACGTCAAAATTTACAATAACATAGAATTTATTCTAGTCGCCCCTTCCACAAAGGTAGTATCGTATGGAGAAGAATGGGTAAAAAACTCGACCATTCCTCTTTTTAAATGTTTTACAATATTTTGTATACGATTATTATATGCGAAGACGTTTAACCTAGTATAAAAATAAATATACCACAAAAGGTAAAAATAATTATAAATGAAGTAACGACACCTAAATTAATTATATGATTTATGATGCTCACATATTTACAAACATTGCAAAAGTATACAATTTTCCTAAAATTGTAAGAAGTAATAAGGTGCAATGGGTTCTATTTTCATCAACTATGAGACCTTTATGAGTATAAATGCACTTTCTGATTGACTTTATTGTAACATTCCAATTGAGAAAATTCAATAGCTAATGATAATGTTTGGACATCAAGATAAGCAAAGCCAATATGTAATGGGTCACTTGCAATTTGTCTTTCGTAAGAAGGACGGTTATAGACGGAATCCCAAGCATTTATTATGATGCAATATTATTTTACGTTATCTTACTAATGTGATAAATGCGATAGTTTAGCTGATCGGACACTTTAATCTTTGTCGATATCATCGAATCGCTGTTGATGTCGACTGAATTGATTTGGATGGAATTTGGTACAGAAGTGGTACCCGAAGTTTGTGGGTATTCCACTCAGAGCACTGATTTCAACCGCACTTGGACGAACCGCACCTGAACACTTCCACTAACAGCACTGAAACAAAATTTTGAATTTGAAAAAAATGTTTTTTTTTTTTATAATTTTTGTTTTTGCTCTGAGTGGAATACCTCGGATTTCGGAAGCCTTTGGGTGGCGGTGACGTGGATTCGATATTACAATTTATATATTAATGTAAAGTTCTATTTGTTTTTATGTCACCCCAAATGTTTCTGGTAATGCTAAAAATACCAGAGGCATTTTTAAATTTTTCATGTAATTGATGTTTCTATAAATGGTCTCTATTTTCCCGCCTCACTTTCTTTAATATCTAATATATAAAATTCTCGTGTCACAGTGTTAGTTACCATACTCCTCCGAAATGGCTGGACCGATTTGTATGAAATTTTGTGTACATATCGGGTAGGTCTGAGAATCGGCTACTATCTATTTTTTTTTTGCAATACGAAGTTTGTGGGGTCAGCTAGTACCTTATCTTATTATCAAGTGTAAGAGCTTTTTTATATTATCTATAATATTTGGCTTTTCAGTTTCCTGCGACATAAACCTCATTAAAAGTGTTTTATTAATCAAAATATTTAGCATAAAGTATCGTGCGAAAGAAACTTAAAAATTAAATCTAAGTTAAAAGTTCAAACTAAGATCGTGTCTCTTATTAGCAATGGTTTCTACACCTATGGTAGATTGGTCGCTTGACTATACAAAGCCAATAAAGTGCTCCAGGCCGTATTTCGGCTACGGTGGCCAATCCCAACGGAGTCTAGCCTTCGACACGGGAAACATTATAGTGCACAAGTGTGCGCGCTGACACAGATGCACTCCCTCTTCCCTCACTCTCATAGTCCAATGGGACGGTAAGTCGATACGATCGAAGAGAGATCAGGCGTAGGACCAACGGCTTAACGTGTTTTCCGAGGCACGGAGGTATCACACCGCTAACTTTCAAACTCCCGGCTGTTACTAAGAAATCCCCAGTGGAAAAACTTAATGATACTTTGACTGACCCAGGAATCGAACCTAGGACCCCACGCTCAGCAGTCGCGCTTGCGATCACGAGACCAATGGGGCACAAAAAACAATAAGTCAACACTTTCCCTACACTGGTTTAACATATAAGTTACTTCTACATTTATTTCTCATCCATACTAATATTATAAATGTGAAAGTGTATGTTTGTCTGCTTGTTTGTCTGTCTTTCACGGCAAAACGGAGCGACGAATTGATGTGATTTTTTAAGTGGACATAGTTGAAGGGATGGAGAGTGATATAGGCTAAATTTTTTACCTTGTTGCCCCGAATTTAACGCGAGCGAAGCCGCGGGCAAAACCTTATTAGATAAGATCATCCAGTTAACCCACAACCACGGGCATAGCTAGTTGATTATGTATCGACATAGTGATGTACGCTTCTGCCATTTGTCAGCAAGCTATCGATTCGTTTCGATATGTTTATAAGTCTATTTTATCAATTACCAATTTGTACGGAATACATAATATCTTACCAGGCGCTCCTCAGAGCAAATTCCGTAATCGTTCCAACCACAGATATAGATATTCCTAGATAACGCAAGTATCACGATCTGTATGAAAACCAAGCGTGCCATTTTTTGACCACCTACTATGACGTCACAAGCGCTCTTTCTCACTCACGCTCACCCAGCCAGCATTACACAGGACTGAGCGCGAAAGTGGCGGCTTACGATTTTTGAACGTAAGTTGGTGGGATTTTTGGCACGCGAAGTAGTTGCACTTGCGTTATCTAGGTGTGGATCCAACCAATCGTATAGTTTATAGTACAGGAAAATATGCACATTGACGTACAGTTGCGGACACCAGCCCGTATTACCTATTACCTAGCAAAAGGAAACGCATCTCAGTGGTTTTAATTTGACATTGACAGCGCCTTTATGTTGTAGTAAGGGTTTTGTAGAACGGCTGCCACTGATGTGTGGTGGACTGTACAAAGCGATGGATTAAAGTGATTTAGTTATTTATTTCAGGCATCAAAGCCCATATAAACACATACAATACAATATTATGATAACTTGAAAATACTATAAATACATACACCATTATACTTACACTAAAAGAAACTAATTATCACACACGAAGTGTCTGCTTCGTGTTTCGCTGTATTTTTAATTTGTTTTGTTTCAAAAAAATTATGTATTTGTGTGTATATTATTTTACAGACCATAACCCTCACAAAGAAGACTGCTATATTTTCTCGTTTTTTTTCTGAAAATGGTTGTTAAAAATGTTTTTTTTTTTGCTGTGAGCTCTTTTGGTCTTGGTAAATGTCTGTGTTGTGAGAATTAATCAACGTTAGGAGTGGCTAAAGATCAATAGCAATTGCACCTTAGTTTGCTAGGAACGGCGAAATCCACAAAAAACTGCCATCAGTAAAGTCAATACGCCTTTTTTTTTGTGGATGGGAAATCATCAAATGACCCCTCCCGCTCAGGGTGGAGCAGGAGGGAGTGTCTGACTCTTACTGACTAAAACCCACCCGTGTTCCTTCCTTAACCCTTTGTGTTCCGGGGTAGCGGTAACCCTTTCGAACAATCCCGCTGCTCAGGCAGAAGTCAATACGCCTAAGATTGCATCCAAACACACTAGTTCCTGAACTGAAAACCCGACAAAGGTGGTGAAAATGCTGAAGAGGAACCACTTTCTACAAGTAGGAGGCGCAGCACTGGCTTATCTACCACAACGCCATTTATCATGGAACGAATTTGCTTATGGTACGACGATTGATTGCAAAAATGGAAAGAAAAAGAATTGACATTTACTTCTAGAGTGGCTGACTAACTACTGCTCACATTCTCACTAATGATGTTTCATGAAATTCTTAGTTACTCAAGGAATAATGTATAATCGAACAAAGAAATAACAAATAAATCAGCATCACAAGCCGCCCGTCTGCTCAGTTCGACGCATGCGCACAACCGCAGGCTAAACGCCGCAGCACGAACTATTACGTAGTGCGATACACACCACATTATGAGTTGCAACAACTGCCCGAATGTAGGGCCGCAGAGCTTTGACCTTTGAATTAAAAAGTATTTGGTAAATAAATGATTTTATTTTGACATAGAAAATATGAAAAAAAAATTATGCGTTGAAGTCTTTTTAACGCGGTTCGACTGCTGATACAAAAGACTTCAACGAACGAACTCTAATAAAATAATGTCACTGCAAGATATTTTGAACGTTTCCCCAACTTCGTATTATCTCGGTATAATGTTTGTGTTTACAACCAATAATATCACATACACAAACAACCAGACCCGGAATAATAATTAACATTTTTTTTATTCATATTTAAATTAACTTAATTTAATTTATTTATTAATTTATTTGTGGACTAATTTCATCTATTATCTATGTGACTTAGAATTTCAATTTTATTATATTTTATTTTATATTATTTTATTTTTATGTTTTATTTAGATTGTGAATTGATTTGGATTACTGTAATAGAATTTTTTTATTTTTGCTAATATAGTTTATAAGTGAGTTTCACTAACATTATGGATCATTGTAATCTGATATAAACAATAAATAATAATAACTTTTTGGTGGTCATATAAATTGTTGCGTAAGGGAATGCACAGCCCGGGAGGCAGTTAAGCAACCATTTGCTCAGCTCAGCCACTGAATAAACCATACCGTCATTGTGACTAATTATTCCTTATTAGTCCGTAGTGTAAACTCACAGCAACTTATGAGACAGCGTTCTATGACAGCTGACTTCCTGTCTTGGCCCTGATCCCACAAATTTTCAAACGTTTCAGTAATCTTTTTATTATGTTTGTTGATAGATAGGGAAATATGTCAAAAACACATAATCCAGAGACGTTGGTTCTGGAACCACCGTAATCTATTGTAACATTTTGTAGACAATGGTCCTGTAGAAATGAACTTACTCCATGCAAGTAAGAAATTCAAAAAATTCCAAAATCGATTCATCATCTTATCCGACCTTGAAAATTGATCTTGAAGCAAATACATTTGCTCTTAATTACCTCAAATCCGGGTGTGTAGGTGAAGGATAAGAGCCGGAGGGTGCTCTCAGTAATTACTAATAGTGGTGCCATCAGCCGGCGTTATGTAATGTCAGACCCATGGTCATGTTCTGACAGGTTGACTTAATTGGATCTATTTTGAAGTAAATAAAAATAACCTACAATTGATGGCGACCTCACGAAACAGGTTCTACGACTAACTTAACAACAGCTGTGTACAGTTACAGCAGCTTTAGCTGGCCGCGGATCATTTAATAAACACCTCTTTGTCATGGATCACACATACAGAATCAACCACACAGTCATTTTTATTCTTTTACCATTTTTGGTAGACTAAATTTTATTTTAGGTGCATCGTCTGCACATATAATTATATAAACAATGTATACAAAACTTGTAAAACATTTTAAAAGAGTAACGGTGGAGTTTCTTGCCCATTCTTCTCCACACGAAAACTACATTTTGGAATGGGCGACTAGAATCAATTCTATTTTTTCATTTTAAATTTTGACGTTCAAAAGTGCCTTTTAAGTGCCTATTTGAAATAAATGATTTGACTTTGACTTTATGTTTAATTTTAACCTTAATTTAACTTTTAAATTTAATTTAACTTTTATTTTGTTTTTCATTTTTTTTTGTTATATCTCTTAATAATAATTAATTCTTTTTATGTAATATCCGCTTACCAGCTCTTAATTTCCATTACGGTGTATAGTAATAATAATAATAATAATCTAACTCTGTTTCCTCTTCACGCTTAAACCGCTGAATCGATTTAGATGAAATTTGGTATAGAGATAGTTTGAGTCCCGGGAAAGGACATATAATAGTTTTTATCCCGATATTCTTACGGGATCGAAACTTATGCGGGTGAAACCACGGGCTACTGCTGGTATACTATATTATCGTAGGAGTCACAGACAGCCCGCAATGCAGGGCCTGCATTAAGGACGATGGGAAAGCAGTTTATGTGCTTCTAAACTGCCTGGTGGTGGTACTTCGGTAACCCAGGTACCCTCCGTGAGATTATCAGTAACATCAAAGCGTTGCCGGTTTTCCTTGGGGAGCTGGGGTGGATCGAATAATTGATTTTCCCAACCGGTACGCAAAATACGCGCTTTGACGTGAAGTTGTGGACATCAGCCCGTTACCTATTGTCTAGTATAGTAATTACATTAGTTTATAAATAATTTGTATTAACAGTTAGCGATAAAGTGGGATGAAACCAGATTATATTGATTTAAAAGAGTGTCCATGGAGTTTCTTGTCCGTTCTTCTCCATGGTACCTACGCTTTGGAATGGGCAACTAGCTTCATCTTTCTGACTGAGTGACCCCTTGACAATTCAAAAGAGTGTGTAATTGGTTTACTTGAAATAAATTCTTTCAGTTTGAGTTTGAAAACAATAGAAATATTTTTTAAAGATTAAACACCTTCTTTTTGCGAATGAGATTTAAGATAGCAGACGTAAGTATAATATGAAAAATAATAATTATAATTTTTTTGGACAATTAATTGTCCACTAGAACATTTTTTTTTAAATGTAGCTATTACCTTATGTTCTTTGTTTAGGCACCTACGTATCTACGAAAATTAAAATAAAATTACGACTCATTCAACAAGTACATTTTGGAAAACTAACACGGCTTGATCTGTTAAGTCATTATCACTAAGTTTGGGTGATAACGTAATTACTCGTATCACCAACGTAAAGGATTCGGGAGTGACTTTCGACCGATGTCTGACTTTTAGGGATCACATTTCTACCCTTGCGAAGGAATCTTTCAGGCGTTTGGGATTTGTTTTGCGAAATGATCGTGACTTTTGCAATCCAAATGTTGTTAGGCTATTGTACACCGCTCTGGTTTAAAGCAAACTCGAGTGCAGTGCCTGTCTTTGGCACCCCTATAACGCGACCCAAACTGTGATGCTGGAAAAGGTTCAGAAAATATTTCTTAGATCCCTCTACCAAAGGTTATATAATTTCTTTCCGTACATGTACCCTACCAGTTATCTGGACGTTGGGCTTTAACTCATTGGAGGTGAGAAGAAGCCTTGATCAACTCACTGTAGCCTGTAAGACCTTACTGGGACGTATCGACTGCCTGTACTCCATGGTCTTTTCTGCCAACTATTTGTGCCCGACAAATATCAGTTTGCCGTACTCTAAAGGTGCTGAATGCCCTTCTGGCTGCCAACCCTGAATGTGATGTGTTTGCGGATGAATGGATTAAAAATGCGTCTATGAAAGAAAGTATGCAAGGAGTCCACTGTTCTATGTTAGTTTTAAATTATATTATATTATTGTCAGCATAATTAGTCTTGTTAATTAATGTAATTGGTGTTGTACCGTTTTAATTAACTATAAATGAATAAATAAATAAACTTACAAGGCAGATTTTTTACAATTCCCTTCGAAGGAGATGTCTCCATTAGAATGTAATTATTACAGACATCTTGTGGCCCAATTGTATACGATTAGCGCTGTATAGGTAAAGCCCAACAATTCACACATTCACGCCGTATAAGATCATCTCGTAAGGTCAGACAAATGGTCTCGGGGGCAATTCTCGTAATTTTTAAGAACGTTCACAGTCTGATCTCAGTCTCAATCTGTCAAAAAAACGTCAAATTTCCCTACATTTTGACAAGTTTTTGACATTAGTTTGTCGCCGAGATGAGACTGCGACTAGATTTTGAACGTTTTAAATTACGAGAATTGACCTTCTGATCTTTTTAATTAGGACTATGATTAATAGGTGTTAAGTGCAGATCTTAGAAATAAAAGAGACAAGACAAAACCTTAATCGTGTTTTAAAAATTTTTTTTTTCTTTATTGTTTATTTATCATTTTTACAATAGAATACAGGATTATTAATATTAAATAGCAACCAAAAACCGCTAAGGCTTAAACTTGAACACACACCCACAGAACACATGATCTAGCTGTTATTGTATTTTATAATGTTTTAAAGAAAATATCCAGGACAAAAAGTAACCTGAGTCGATCTACCTACCTATGTAAAATTTCATAACGATCGGTTCAGTGGATTAGGCATGAAAAGGTAACAGATGGACAGTCATTAGTATAAGCATGGCTTGAGCTATGCCTAAACTCAGACCATGATCACCGGCTTAGTAAAATAAATATATGTCATATTGAAAGAAACTAGCAACAACAAACACGCTGTCTACATCTCTCTATTTATTGTCCTATCGCAGGTATGCTGGAAGAGATTTCTTAAGAAATAAGCATCACCTTTGTACCTATTTTTCTGTTCTGTTTTTTCTTGTTTGTTTATAAATAAACAAAAAGGGATTTCCTGTGCACCTGTTACGGTAAAAAAGAAAGAAAAAACATTGGGATACGAGCCAGAAATATAAACCAAAAGGAGTAGTTAAAAGTAACAAAGTTACAGTAAAAACAACGAAAAAAAAGAAAAACAAAATGAATTTAACGAAAACTATTTCTGTTTTTTACTTCTACATTTCCATAAGATATGGCGATAGGAAATGACTTCCTACTATCCTGCTTCTAAATATAGCAGCTTTTGTAATGCTATTTGAATCCCAAAATTCACAGTTCATTATAATATCAGAAGGTCAATTCTTGTAATTTAAAAAGTTCAAAATCTAGTCGCAATCTCATCTCGGCGACTAACAAATGTCAAAAACTTGTCAAAATGTAGGGAAATTAGAGGTATTTTTGACAGATTGAGACTGATATCAGACTGTGAACGTTCTTAAAATAACCAGAATTACCCCTCTGATTTTCTTCTATGATCGGTGGCTATGACTAACGGGTGCAGGCAATGTTGTTTTATGCCATCACAGACTTTAATGGTATAATGGCATAATGTGTGAATGCGAAGCAATTTATTGATATTTAATTGGCCTTATGTTACCGATAGAGCTGTATAAATTATTGAAGTATGAAAAATACTTGCCCTTAGTGATAATTACATTATTTATGGTTGAAATCGTTTTCTACTGTGATTCAGTAGTTATTCTTTTTTGTGTTTTATTACTATTTTGCTTTTTACTTTTAGGCGTGCCGCGGAAAACACGGTTAGCCTTTGGTCCTGTCATTCAAAGATTTTTAATAGAAGTTACGGGAAGTTAAAAGACCAAAACTCTGGCAACCAGTCATACCAAGGAGTATCGTGTTACTCAGTAACTGGGTTGGGGAGATGAGATAGGCAGTTGCTTCAAGTAAAATTTTGGTGTTCAGCTAGACTCGAAGCCAACCCCAACATATTTGGGAAATGGCAGATTGATTGATTTCTGATTTTTGGGATGCATAATAGAATAGAATAGAATATTTTTATTTCAGACCAGAGTCCATTGGGTAAGAAACAATTTTAACTTAAATTCTAGTGTTAGTAGGTTACAGATACATAAAAATATACAATTAAATTTCGGCGTGGAGCCGCATCCACCTCGGCAACATCGGGGAATCCCACCGATCTTCGAATAGACTGATAATACTGTTGGTGCGGCTGCGAACACGAGACATCAGGGAATGGGATAGTATATTCATTAGTGAAGTTTTATAGTGAAATACCTGAATAAGGCTTGGCACTCCTAGCAGAAAAGTGTGCCATGTCTCATGGCATCTTTAAAAAAAAATTGCTTAAAACGAACCGCTAGCCACAGCAGATTCAAAAACCCTCAGGAGGTGAGGGATAGATTATGTTGTAGTAGCACATGAAATATTAACAAATCCCACTTTCTGATATTGTAACATATACAATAAACACTTTAATCCAAGGTAATTTCATAATATTTCGGCATAACTAATAAACTTCAATTATTTAGCAGAAGCACCATCGTAAATCTAAGCGCATGTGCCATAACTTAGTGTCCAAGTTAATACCGTCAAAATAGTTCAAGTATTATAATTGTAAACTAAATTTAGTTTTCGTTAGAACGTGCAGTCGAAACGTGTGGGAGCTGTTAGTCGCTATGTTTTGTGGAATCTGTAAGGCTGGGACATACGACAATCATCATCTGCCTAGCCTTTTCCCAACTATGTTGGGGCCAGCTTCCAGTCTAACCAGATGCAGCTGAATACTAATATTTTAAATGGAGCGACTGCCTATCTGACCTCCACAACGATAAGACTGGTGGTCAGACTTTCGGGCTTCTGACCACCCGTAACGGCTGTTAAATATTTACGATTGACAACCGGAACAAAACGGTTTAACGCCTTTTCCGAGGCTCGGAGAAGTTTTGGTATGTAATAGATGGATATTAGACAATCTGTTATTAAAATGTGGATTAAATATTTCTTTGTTAGTTTTGAATGCTTGTTGCGCAACAAAATGGTTATACTTTCGGAGAAACAATGTATAATATCGATATCAGTCAATGTGATAGATAGCTAAGTATAGTTTGTTATGTAGTTTTTACTTCTAATTTCGATCACATTTTTTATTATTTAGTAGGTATCTGTAATGATGAGGTGCCTGTAGCTAAATAATAACAGCCGCACAGGTCAACCAATCAGGTTAAGCTACGCTGGCCGCGGTTGGTCTGTGGATGGGTGATCATCTTTACATACCGAGACCCCTCCGTGCCTCGGAAAGCACGTTAAGCCGTTGGTCCCGGCTGTCATTCGTGGATCTTTGACAGTCTTTACGGGTAGTTAGAAGCCCGAAAGTCTGACAACCAGTCTTTTCATGGGGTATCATATTACCCAGAAACTGGGTTGTGGAGGTCAGATAGGCAGTCACTCCATGTAAAATACTGGTATTCAGCTGCATCATGTTAGACTGGAAGCTGACCCCGACTTTGTTGGGAAAAGGCTAGGCAGATGATGAGGTACCTATAATGAGCACGATTAAAAGAGAATTATGTTAATCATAATATTTTGTTCCTACAGCTTTGGTTTCCTAAGAACGTGGTAAACGGTCACACAATACGGTATAAGTTTTTTTACAACTTAATGTTAAATAACAAGGTAAAAATGACAGATTTTCATCACGGTCGTTATAATATGACGGAATCGCTCTTCCAGGAAACGATACCGTTACGGGATATAACAGCAACACACCACAGTAATTTAATTTCGGGTCGCAGTGGCAAAAGAAATCTCAATTATTCTCAATAAAAATCTTTGCTACAGAGAGGCAATTCTCGTAATTTAAAACATTCAAAATGTAGTCGCAGTCTCATCTCGACGACAAACAAATGTCAAAAACTTGTCAAAATGTACGTAAATTATAAGAATTTTTGAGAGATTGAGACTGAGATCAGACTGTGAACGTTCTTGAAATTACGAGAAGTGCATCTCTGATCTCAGTCTAAATCTGTCAAAAAATATCTCTAACATCCCTTACATTTATGGCAGGTTTTTGACATTATTTGTCGCTGAGATAAGATCGCGACTAGATTTTTAACGTTTATAATTACGGAAATTGGCCTTCTGGTATGTGCAATAAGTGTTATAATATTTGGACATTTACTTTAATTACTTACGAGACAATACTATAAAGTATTATAATATTAAACCATTTTTTTTTTGAACCAAACAATATTTCACAATTCTAAACAGAACACAATATGATACATTGATTAACCGCTCGCAGCATTGAGAGTTGTAATTTCAACCATTTGTACAGAGGCCAGCACATCATCCTATCAAATTTAGTTGATAGATTTTCAACTTTCTTATAAAAGAATAAGGTTCATATTCAATTGGGAAAATTTGACGGATTGGGGTAACTTGATGTGCTGGTACTGCTGGTGCTGTACTTGAAAGGTAAAATGACGTAAAATTGAATCATCATCTTCCTAATACTGTATATTAAACTAAAAATTTGTACATACATTGCTAAACCGCCTTTGGGTATAGAATGAATAGCTATTATTTTATTATTTTGAACTATAATAGAACAATTGTTTCGGAATTTCTTGCCTAAAGCGATACAAGTATTCTCATTGTTAATTTGATTGCGAAGATTTTCGGATTTATAAAGGCATCATCACGCTTTAGTTCGTAAAAGGGTGAGAAGAATACGAAGTGTGCTTAAATAATGCTTGGTGCCACAAAATGGAGCCATAAATTGTATGTGAAGGTTACTAGGTCGTTTTCATGTTTCAGAATAAGTAATCTTTTGGTATAGAGAAATGAGTGATGCCATACTTAGAAAATAAAAGTTAGTAAAGTATGTAAAATTAGGGCACACTATAATTTCAATTTGTAAGGGAATATTGTAAAAGGTGGTTCGTGAAGAAATAAGCTTTTTTCTTACCGTTTTTATTAGTTTAGTTAATATTCGAATATTTTTTCATGAAATTAAAATCAAAAACTAATTTTTATTAACATTAAAAGAATTTAATTCATCTAAACACACATAAGTCACATCACTAGTTCGACCTACGTTTAATCGAAACACGAACTGTTATTGCGACGCTAGTGTTGTCAATCATCCGGCTCTCGTCCCGAATTATCACAACTATTTCAAAATGGCGGATTGTTTGAATTTATAGAAATGTGTTGCAGCTTCGCGAGGAATCCAATGGCCCTACCTACAATAAATATGATTTGAAAGGATTGCTGTGAAATGTTAAAATTTACAGCTTAGCATTTTGTGAGACTGAAACTAATTATAATAAAGTTAATAGAAATATGGTGAACAGAGAGAGAGGTTATAATGCCATCTAATAAAAATCATGCATTGAAAATAAAAGTGACGTTTAAAAAAAAGGACCTAGAAATTAACTATTAGGAGAGAGAGAGAGAAATGGAATACTTCACCTATATGCAGAGTTTCTGATTAAAAAAGTGAAGACATTTTATTTCCTTTCAGAAGGAAATCAACAATGGCCTACAAGATAGTAGATAATGACACAAGTGAACAAGGATCTTCTTCCAGTTCGATAAAGGAACACATTCACCTTAACATTAATGATAATTATTAGGTATATCATCTCAGAAATATCAATAATGGAACTCTCGATAATTAATCACCATACATAAACAGACAGAGAGCAGACGCCATCTAAGATATTTCATGAATTAAAAATAAACGTGACTTTTAAAAGGAGCCTAGATATTAACCCTGAAGAGCGAAGAGAGAAATGGAATAGATCTCCTACAGTATATTATATTTATTTCCCTCTAGAAGAAAATGAACTATCAAGGCAAAAAAAAAATGAAAATGACACAAGTGTGCATAGACCAACATCCACTTTGATAAAAAAAATGCATTCACCTTCACATTAAAGATAATTATTGGGTAGAACTTCCCTGAGCTATCGATAATGGTACCAATCAGTAAGAAGGTCCATACACATCAGAGGATATTAACAAGCCTTATAAGCATAAGTAACATAATAAAAATCGATTACACAAAACGACCTTGTCAGTGAATTGGAACATAGTAATGGAACACATCAATTACATTTCAATACATAATAATGTAAAGTTCATCTCAAACTCATATTAAGCATTTTAAACAGTGTATTTGGTAATGTACAAATGTGATTAAATAAAAAATAAACAGTGAAATACAGAAGTTCTATTTAGTACAAAAAGCTATTGGAAATAAAATTAGACGAATAAACTCAAACTTAAGTTCAATCTTATAGCATTTATTTCAATTAAACCAATTACAGACATACCAACTATATAGAAATGAACAATTAACCAATTCCAAAGCGAGGGAGGATAGATTTGTTTTTCCTATGGAGAAGAACGAGCAAGAAACTTCACAGACACAATAAGTTGATATCATGTGATAAAAAGGCAACGAAAATTGTATAACATAGCAATCAAGGAATTATTATGGAAGACCAGTGGTTGTAATACTTAAAAAAAAACACATAAAGCCGTTGGTTCCGGCTGTCATTCGTGAATCTTTCACAGTCTTTACAGGTCGTCAGAAGCCCGAAAGTCTGACAACCAGTCTTACCAAAATATATTGTACTAACCAGTAACTGGTTTGTGGAGGTCAGATAGGCAGTCGCTCTATGTAAAATACTGGTATTAAGCTGCATCCAGTTAGACTGGAAGCTGACCCCAACATAGTTGGGAAGTGGCTAGGCAGATGATGATGATGAGAAGGGGCGGCCTAATTGTTGGCTTTATATAATTGTATCTTATTTATCTTTGTATAAGCTTATGTGGCGGCTGGAATGGACTGGATGAGGAAGGCGGAGGACAGGGTGTTGTGGCGCAGCCTGGGAGAGGCCTATGTCCAGCAGTGGACTGCGTTAAGCTGAGTTGATTGGTTGATTGAAGTTTATGTAATAACTGAACCTTCTGGATGTATGTTTGCTGTGGCTAAACTGAGAGAATTGACCTTAACCCACAAGTGCAGAAAGGTAATAAATTTCTTTGATCGTGCGAGTTACCGATCTGGTGCGTATGTTTTTTAGCTTAGATGGTATAAACGTGGATATATTATTTATTGGTTCGTTTTTTGCACTCATATTATTTAAAAGTATATTTATTGAGGATGGTTTATTTGCATGATATTTAAGCTAAGTAATAAAAAAATAATATGTACTAGTTATTTTTAAAGTGTTTTATATAATTATATTTGTAGATCGCTTTTAGCGATAAGACCGCCTATTGTGTCACCCTTTGCAAAATTTCTATATTTATGTCTGTAATTTATATGGTGTACAAAAAAAAGAGTATTCTATTCTATTATATTTTGTAGGAAATATCTAGTATCTTATATAAGAATAATATATTTAAGTACAGTCAGCAAAGGAGATAAGTTAGCAGGGTCGTCGAATACAGTTGAAGTTTAGTAAGAAAACGATGGATGTTTTCGAATCAAAATTAATATAATTAATAGAAAACAAACAGTTAATTTATCAAATTTAATTTAATTCGAAAAAATTCATCGGTTTTTTAGTAAACTTCAAATATATTAGACGACCCTGCATACTTTACTCCTTTGCTGATTACACATGGATATATAAAAAGGGATTGGGCCATAATCCACCATGCTGAACCAGGGCGGGTTGGTTGATGTCACGTCATGTCTTCGATTTTTTTATTCTAGGAAATGCCGGTGTGTTAGCTGACATATAAGAAATAATTTAATTTAATATATTTTGTGTTTCATATTGGCCCCGATTCTGTTGTTCACAAACCAAATTAAATTTAAGTTCAGTGCATCTTTTTCTTTCTATTTTATTATGAAAAGCACAGAAGATAAATATTAATTTAGTCCTGTCAAATTAGATAATCCATAGACAAGTTTAGACGAGATTAAAAAATCGGCTACTAAAAATACGTCAATTTACGTCAGGCGCTGACTAATTTGACAGGACTAAACTAATATTTATCTTCTGTCCTTTTCTTAATGAAATAGAAAGAAAAAGATGCACTGAACTTAAATTTAGTTTAGTTTGTAAACAACAGAATCGGGGCCAATGTTAATTACTTACTATTGTATAGAATCGAGTTCTTCTAACTGAACAGACTGCTGTGCTGCTGGGGAATTCGTTGCGCCAGTTCTTCTTCCCAGCGAAAGCACTAGAAAGTTGTGCGGGCGTTTTGGGGAACTGTCTTATGTAATAAAAAACCAGTCAAATGAGAGCCGGACTCACGCACCAAGAGCTCAGTGCAAATTTGTAGGTATATAAATATATATATATTTTTAAAGATACTACAAATTTACGATTTTACTAACTTGTGCTACATGACATTGCTTCTCGCAAAATTTAATGATTGTAGGTAATGTAGGTCAACGGGAAGTACCATGATTATACGTTTTGATTTCGGAAAATAAACACCCGTATCTTTTGATTGCGTTGGCTTAAAAGTTTGATTTTTTCACTGCTTCGGGAGATTGTAGCCCTGAGTATTTGATATTAATTTCAACTTGATAACTCCACGCGTTCCTGAGACAAAGGGTCTTGTTTGACGGACAGACAGACGGACAACGAAGTGATCTTATAAGGGTTCAATTTTCCTTTTAGGTACGGAACCCTAAAAAGTGCTGTGTCTCAGCCTAGTTTGAATAAATGGCTTTGAATTTTTTGTTTTTTTTTTATTTCAAGATGTTTTCCTTCATCGGTTTTGTCCGATTCCAATCATTACTTATTCCAAATGATGTAGGTACTATCACATATGCCACAGAGGTCACAGGTGCGATTCCGTAGGCAGCCTTGTGTCTGTTCTGTTTCACTTTATCTGTAACACGACACACTGTGGAGTTCGCAGCGACTTCCAAAATACGCGAGTGAAAATGTGTTAGCGAAATTACAGGTTGCATTCACGGTAATTGTTGTTTCACTATAATTTATAACAGAGGACTATATTATGATTGAAAATTATTGTAGGCGAATTTATTTATTGAAAATGAAAAAAAATATGTTCGATGAAATATAAGCGATCATCCCACTTATATTATAAAAATAAGTGGGTATTTAATATTGTAAGGAAGTTGTGAATATTTAAATTAATTGCTTTAATATAAGGGATGCGCGTTTTATATTAACGTCGCGTCGTCGTGTATCATCATTATTTTGACAAGACTCTTTATAAGTACCTATAATTATGGTAAACAGCCAATTTCAGAAAAAAATAACATGGAGCTGAAGATAATAAGGAAATCAAATATTAATAAAGAAATCAAAAATGTAGAACCCCTAATTTATAAAAATAAATATAAGGGAAAAAAATAACGTTTTGGCTTTCAACCCACCATACTCGTAAAACGATACACAGAAAATATCATGAAAATTGAAAAGCCACACAAATGCACCACCATCCGCCACCGACACGCAACATTAGTATTATTCCATCTACCAAAACACATCATCACTCACCTCCCAACGTGCTTGACCGACATAACCCAGCCCATGTAACTTCTACCTCATGTCACACAGCTGATCAAGTCCCTTGATTAATTATAACGTATTTATTCTATCGCCGACGACTCATCGCCCCGCATTTACGGTCTGATCACTTGTATTTAGATCAATTTCGATTTAGTATCCATCCAGACCAGTTAAGTATTTGCCGAGATTATTCTAGAATTAAATAAACTTGAATATTAATACATGGAGACGTTTTATTGGTTTCTGATTTAAAGCCTATTTAATCTACATAAGTGATGTTTATGAAAACGATTGGCGGTATTACAGTTTTGGAATAAAAAGCGTAGCAAGAAGATAGGTTTGCAAACACACACAACGATTATTTCGTTGTGAAATTCACACTTAATTGTGTTTGAGACACTAGTTTCTTATTACAGGTAATGTTCATAAAAAAGTAAACATATATAGGCAAGGCATTTTTTTTTTTTTTTTTTTGTGGATGGGAAATCATCCAATGACCCCTCCCGCTCTGGGTGGAGCAGAAGGGAGTGTCAGTCTCTTACTGACTAAAACCCACCCGTGTTCCTTCCTTAGCCTTTTGTGTTCCGGGGTAGCGGTAACCCTTTCGGACAATCCCGCTGCCCCGGCAGGCTTCGGCCCTTTCGGGCCCCTTCCTAATGCTGACATCTCTTTGAGGCGCGCGTGGAACACGTACGCGCCGTCCGGCACAGGCCTGGTCCTGATCGGACGGAGAGTTACCCATTACTCTCCGCCCGCAGGCCCGCGCCTACGGTGGCCGGGAGTCGTCTCGCGGCTCCCGACGCCCGGGGCGTCTCCCGCGGCGGCTGGGACGTGAGGCCCTCTCCCTCAGCCGTCCCGCCACCTCGTTCGCTAGCATGACTGCTTCGCAGAAGGAGGTGACTGCCTCCCACTCCCTCTCGCCCCGGACCATGGCTTGAACCAGGGCCGGGCGCGAGAGGTCGCCGCCGCTGCCGCTGCCGATCGCCTCTGCGAGAACACGGCGGTGCTCCGCCCAATTGGGGCATACCGCCACCGTATGCTCCACCGTGTCTTCCGGGCGACCCTCGCAGTGGTGACACCCGGGCGTTTCCTCCCGCCCGATGGTGTGCAGGAACCTCCCGAAACACCCGTGTCCGGTGAGGACCTGCGTCAGGCGGTAGGTGAGGGCGCCGTGGCGCCTCTCTAGCCACTCCTCAAAGAGGGGTCTTACCGCCGCTATCGCGGCGTGCCCTGCGCTGGGTTGCGACAGTCGCTCTTTCCATGCCGCCATGAGATCGCGCCGGAGGTCGGTCCGCTCCGCCGCGATTTGCCGCGGAAGCGGAGTTTCCCCCCGGCGTAGTGCCTCCGCGCGCCACTCGTACAGGCGCGCGAGGACTATCGCCTCCAGATCCCACGGCGGCAGTCCGGCAAGGAGGCTTGCCGCCTCGCCCGAGATCGTGCGGTACCCCCGGATTAGCCTTACGGCTACCACCTTCTGGGGCGCGTTCAGGTAGTGGGCGGCTCGCCGCCGCAGTGAACGCGCCCACACCGGGGCCCCATATAGGGCCATGGACCGCACGACCCCCGCGTAGAGCCTCCGGCAGGAGGCGTTTGGCGCCCTCAGGTTGGGCAGGAGCCGCTTGAAGGCGGCCCCGGCCCGTTCCAGCTTGGCATTAAGTCCGCCTTTGTACAGTTTTTACTTGTGCATAAAGTTTTAATAAATAAATAAATATAGGCTTAGGACGCGTCATCATCTTTCTAGCCTTTTCCCAACTATGTTGTGATCGGCTTTTAATCCAATGGGATGTAGCTGGATACCAAAGGGGTGATTCTCGTAATTTTACGAACTTTCACAATTTGAAGGCCAATTCTCGTAATTTAAAACGTTCAAAATCTAGCAATCTCATTTCGGCGACAAACAAATATCAAAAACTTGTCAAAATGTAGGGAAATTTGAAGTATTTCTGACAGATTGAGACTGAGATCAGACTGTGAACGTTCTTAAAAATAACGAGAATTGCCCCTCTGATCTCAGTCTCAATCTGTCAATAAATACCTCTAATTTCTCTACATTTTGACAAGTTTTTGACATTTGTTTGTCGCCAAGATGAGATTGCGACTAGATTTTGAACGTTTTTAATTACGAGAATTGGCCTTCTGTGTTTTTACATTGACCGATTGCCTATCTGACCTCCATAACCCAGTTACGGGGTAATTCGATATCCCTTGGTAATACGACCTAAATAAAGGAAGGAAATGCTTCAAGTTTACTAAAAGTAGCGAAAAAAATAATTTAATAAAGTTAGGTAAATAGTTCTATTGTGCCTACAACGTTGCCCTATAAAATTAAGTTGGTTATTTTATAATTACTGCTAATAAAATCATCGTCGGTCAGGGTGTAATGAATGTGTTAACTATGAACACTTCACCATATAATTATTTAATCACGATGTGTTACAATATGATTTTCGACCGATCTTCACACTTAGAATCTACCGTGATGCAATTTTAAAATAATTATGCGCACGGAAACCGTATAATTTCATGGTCAAAGGCCAATTTTATTCCTTGCATAAAAGTTACCTGGCGATGGAAATCATTATCATCATCTGCCTAGCCTTTTTCCAAGTATGTTAGGGTCGGCTTCCAGTCTAACCGGATGCAGCATACCAGTATTATACATGGGGTGATTGCCTATCTGACCTCCACAATCCAGTTACTGGGTAATACGATGAATTACGATACTCCTTGGTAAGACTGGTTCACAGACTTTCTAGCTTCTGACTACCCGTAACGACTGTGAAAGATCCACGAATGACAGCCCGGACCAACGGCTTAACGTGGCTTTTCGAGGCACGGAGGGGTCTCGGTGTGTAAAGATGGTCACCCATCCAAAGACCAACCGTGGCAAGCGTAGCTTAACCTGGTTGATCGACCTGTGCGGCTGTTATTATTTAGCCACGGGCCCCTAAAAGAAATAGAATTATCCGGAAAATTAATTTGAATGACTAACTTGTTCGCCTCATTGGTTTTGTGGTCGCAAGCGTTGCTGCTGAATATGAGGTCCAGAGTTCAAAGGGTCGAGCAAACTGTTATTGGGTTTTTACATCGTATAGTATTTGAAGGTGAACACCAACTGCACTCTGAGGGTCGAAAGGTTGGAATCGCGCCACAACATCAACTTTAAGACATTCGTGGTACGAGTTCCAACCCAACATCTGCAGACCTGCCTAAAAGAGGACTTTTGGCCGAAAGGTGTCGTATATCGATATTTCCGAGGACGGTTACGCGACACCACGCAGCGAAACACGACGCCGATAACGTTACGTGTATAATCATAGTTTTAAGGATTTTAATATGTATTACTTTATTTTTGTATAAGATTCATTTGTGGATTTTATCTATGGGCCTTAGTTGCCTGATAATAAAATTATTATTATTATTATTTAGGTAGAGACTTCGATTCGGTAAACGTATATTGAGAAACCCGTCGTCGCTAGCTAGATGGACTGACAACCTTAAAAGGCAGCTGGGTCAAACTGAATGCGAAAGGTAAAATACCGGGAGTTGTTGTGACTTTGCTGTTACTTTTTTTGAAAAGCACACCATGTATAAAAATATGAAAAATATAATAAGAACAAAAAAATTGGAAAATCCAAACGTGCACGACTCATAATGCTAATTTGTTCGTATAAAAAAACCATAGATACAGATATTATATTAGTTTGTTTTTTATTAATTATAATTAAACTAATTTGAATAAAAGAGCCATTTAGGTAATAGGTAATACTCGTACAGGCTGGTGTCCGCAATTCCACATCAATGCGCGTATTTTGCGTACGGAAAAAGAGCTATTTCAAATAGGGTTCCTCCAATGGGTGAAAAAATAAACTATTAAAAAATAAAAAAAATAAAAACTAAAAAAAAAAAAATAATTTTGTCGCAAGTTACAATGGTTTCAGATTTCACACTAGATTGACGGGAAGTTTTTTAGAAATATTTTGATGTTTTAATCATTTCTATTGCATTAAATCAATTTTTGAAAAGTGTACAATTAATCTCCATTAAATTATAATACAATGGTATATAAATTAAGTAGGTTCTGTGTATTAGCAGGAATATAACAATAGAAACATTTGCAGAAAGAAGCCAAAAACATTTTTTCGATCGTAAAGCACTCTCTAATGCTTCGCAGTAACTATGAGTCGTGCAAAAACTGAAAAAAAAACTTAATTATGATAATAGATAGTAGGTATTGTGTGATTTGGCAATGCAATCATAGGCATATTAGATTTTTTATTTTGGTCTGTTAGCCCTTTTTTTGTGGCTGGGAAGTTATCACATAACTTCTCCCGCTCTGGGCGAAGCGGCAGTAGCGAAGGGTGAATTCTTGTGACAGAGGTAAGCTGGAGCAAAAAAAAAAGGCAATTAAACGTTTCATTATATTTCAATGATGAATTGTCTATAAAGTGGTTGTGTTCTGAATTTTCGAAGGGAAGCCGGCGGGAATCCAGTTGTATGGTACCTTCGCCACTGCGAAGCGGCGACTAACTAAAACCCACCCGTGTTCTTTCAGTTGCCTGTGTCAGGGGCCACCGTATCTCTTTTGAACAACACGCGACCCTGGCAGGTCTGTTAGCCCCTCGCATCGGTAAACTCCTTGATGATATGTGCAGGCTGACATTAGTGACTTCGTAGCCAACCTATTGCACAAGAGGCAAGTCAGACTCCTTGATTTTTCGATAATTACGTATTGCCCGTCTAGCAATGCACTGTGAAAGTCTAATCAGATTGCATCGTATTGGGATCTTGCCACCTAATTATTCACTCACGATGTATTACATTTTTTGTTCTGATCTCTACCAGTAAGTAACCATGACGAAATTTTATGCAATTTGATATTTCTCAATACTTTCAAAAACTCGACCATCCCACGACCTATGTACCCGTACTTTATTATATATTAGTTATGTAATAGTTTGGTAATTTCAAGTATGGTTAAACTATTGCAAAGCTGTTAGATAGCGCAATGGTATTTTTTTGAGGCCTAAAGTAAAGTCTACGTCCATCTGGTGATCGAAAGCGTGCAGCATGAGGTCCTTGGTTCGATTCCCTGGTCGGGCAAAGTGTTATTAGTTTTTTATGTCTGGAATTTCTCAGTAGGAGCTCGGTATCTAGATTTGTGCCTGATTGATGCCAATAGCCATGTTATCACAACATCAACATGAGACTTGCACATTACTGGCCAAATGTGGATCAATAAAATGTGCCCCCTCTCAGGGCAAACAAGGCGTAAAAAGTTAGTCTGAAGATGCTGCAGACCTGAGCAATAATTTTAGAATCTTATTTTTTTTTCTAGAGTTTGTATTAATATTGTGCTCTAATAGATAAGCCGACAAACAAGAGTACGTTCTAACTTGTTTCAACAGTATACATAATTCTTAAAAAAGAAAAAATAGGCTAGTTGACAATAAGAAATATATCATAAGAATTTTGTAATGTGGAATGGCAAAAATAATATATTAAAAAAAAATACATTTTCAAAATTATTTTAAATTAATTATTATTTTTGAGAAATAATTGCGTAAAAATAAAGGCTTTGTTCATATGAAATTGAACTCGCAGATTTGACAGAATGAAAGTACTGAAATCACTCGAGCCTCCATGGCAGAATAACCAGTTTCAACAATCAAAAATAAATTACGTTATAATAATGAAAGCTGGATTATTCAAATTCCCAATAAAATAAACCACAAGAAACATTGCTAATTGCTTTTAAAAAAACTGTCAACTAGCCTATTATAATAACGTTCTTGTCAATCACTTTATTACAGTCTGTAGATATTTCTAACAATAGCCAATAATAGCACTTATCTAAAAGAAATACGAGCTATATCAATTACCAGTAACGCTATACAGCTAGCCTATTACATCGATTAAATTACAAACGTAGGAGTGAAATAAATAACAGTAATTACAACACAGTAGTGCAATTAACTTATTATTATAAATACTTCATTATTCTCATTGTTTAATTACGTTCACTTAAGTTTATAATAAACTGTTTGTTCTAATCTAATGACGAATGTAATAAATAGTATTATTTGTATGACTATTTGTATGAGTCGATGATGATCGATGGTTTTCGCATTAGGAATTTCCTATAGGATTTTGTTTGTGTGAAAAATAAATAACAATTGACTCTATGTATAACTATTTAAGATCTATTTACAGGAAACTTAAACATAATAAAAGTGCCTCATTGTTCTAGTGGTCGCAAGTGCAGTACCTAAGAACATTGTCCTAGGTTCGATTCCTAGGTGTTATTGGGTTTTGCGGTTGATGCCAATAGGCTTGCCACCTATTACATAGAATTGAAATATAATTGGAGAAATGTAGTGATGTGGTTTTATACAAGGTGTAACATAATTAAAGCAAGACCTGATACACCCCAATTAGAGTATTGAGTTAAAAGCATAATACAGTTACCACAACTTATTTTTTTTTATTTACATTACTTTTTTATTGCATTACTTTATGCATTTAAAATTGAGTCTTATTACCTTAAAATAAGACTTAATTTTCTTTGGCTCAATCGGCGGATAGTATGTCAAAATACATAATTTTTGAAAAAATACCAAGGTTAAAAGTTACTGCAACCGATTCTGTAGTCAATTATGAACAAACTACTTTCAAGACTTGCGTATATTCTGTTATACCTTGTATAATACGCCTGAATTCCCCGAACGGTTAGACAGAGCTGTACGTGTGATGTTTATATGTTATATAATATGTTACAAGTACAATTATTTATTTGTAAAACATATGTTTAAGGTCAAGGTCTTAAATAATAATTATATGTTGCGCTATGTTTTGTCATTGATAACATACAAATATCAGTGAAGACTATATAAAATAAAGACAAATAGAAATCAAACAAAAATATTAAAGTAAAAGAAATTCATGCACGAATTAAATTGGATTATTATTAGGTGCAGTGTTTTATCATTTAAGTAATCATCTAGGGCATAGTAACATTTCTCAACTAATAATTTATGAAAAAACTTTTTGATTATTTTTAATGGCATACTTCTTATGACATCGGGTATTTTATTATAAACACTAGCGGCCCGTCCCGGCTTCGCACGGGTAAAAAAAATGCTCATTCTGTGTTCCCCGGGAGCTTAGACTAGAGGAATTATGGTTTAGTTTTTTATTTTATATAGCGACCTGTCCCGGCTTCGCACGGGTAGACATTAATTTTTTAAACAATTTATTTTTTTCTTGCAATAAAAAAAAACCTATATTAATCAGTGATAATGTAGCATTCAAATGGTGAAAGAATTTTTAAAATCGGTCCAGTACTTTTTGAGCCAATTCGTTACAAACATACATACAAACCTTTCCTCTTTATAATATTAGTATATATAACAGGCAAGATGTGGTTTAAACCTCTGCCTTCCTTTTACTTCACGCGTGATATAAATTTTATAATAATCTGCATTTCTATAAACTAATAAAGACCATTATTTGTTCTACCCATATTAATACAGTAATTTCATTGCAAGTTACGTAAACAGCTTTAAGATCTCTGTTTACCAATTTACCATGACAATGGTAACTCATTTTCGCACTTCAAAGCCTAAATGTAATATCTTTATTTGAACTTATGTCATTTTAATGGTAATTACCTTATTTGGAGAATATAACTTGAAGAATAGATGTCTATTTGAAGACAAAACTGTACATTAAGAATTCTATTGCTAAGGCTTCATTTTCTTCTATTATAATTTGAATAAAGAAAAAATTATCGATTATCAGGTCGATAGATCAGGTTAAGCTACGATTGCCGCGGTTGATCAGTGGATAGGTTACCATCTTTACATACCGAGACCCCTCCGTGTCTCGGAAAGCACGTTATGCCGTTGGTCCCGGCTGTCATTCGTGGATCTTTGACAGTCGTTACGGGTAGTCAGAGGCCCGAAAGTCTGATAACCAGTCTTACCAAGGGGTATCGTATTACCCAGTAACTGGGCTGTGGAGGACAGATAGGCAGTCGCTCCATGTAAAACACTGGTATTCAGCTGCATCCGAATAGACTGAATGCCGACCCCAACATAGTTGGGAAAAGGCTAGGCAGATGATGATGTCCTATATCATTTACATATATCGTCGGCTTAGAGTGTAAACCTGCTAACTCCATATTAGGTAAATTTTTAGGAGAGACAAAAAACATTCTTAAAAAAATATAAATCTTTCGAAAGTATGAATAACGTCATAAAGTCAAAAAATGGATTTAGCAGGTTTACACTCTAAGCCGACGATATAGTTTTTTTTTTGTTAATGCGAAGCTTTTGTGTAGGTTGTAGGTATTAAAACTTACATGTCTTAGACATAATAATAGTTGGGGCCCGCGAGTTGTACTTCGTGTAAATAATTACTTAATCACCGCTCTCAAAATGGTGAAGGATAACATCGTGAGGAAACCGGCATGCCCTAGAACCAAAAATTCGAAGACATGTGATATCTGCCAACCGGCACTGGGCCCGCGTGGTGAATACCGGCCCACTATCTCTCAGAGAGAGGAAGTATTTGTCTTAGCTGTGTAAGCAGGTTGATTATGATCTCTTAGATAGGTACAATTTTCTATAAAGACGATCTTTCCTTTTTTCCATCCCTTTTCTATGATATCTTTCTTTCTCCTACTGCATGAGGAAGATGGTCTAATAATGCTTGGATTTCTGCTGCAGAATCCAAGATTTAAAACTCAAGTGAACATCTACGGGTAGATGAATAATTCCGTTTGAACAAACAAAAAAAGCTCGACAAATTCAATTCACTTACACACCAAAGTAATAATTTTCTTAAGCTCTTAAAAAACCCCGAGGCTACAAACGATTATAAATAAAACAAATGTACCAAGCCCGAAGATCCGCGTAATAGCAACAATATTAATATTATGAGTGTGATCGCACGCAGCTGATGTGTTCCGGCAATAAGCTACAAGGCCAGGACGATCACTTGTTACGGGTGATTCGAGATGGCGATGTAGTGATAGCGATGCGATAACTATATATATATACAGGATGTCCCTGGAAGTATAGATCAAATCGAATAGGGGCGTGGGCAAGGTCATTTCCAAACTTTTTGATCCTGAGAATCTTCCGAAAATTCTTTAATTAATGGGAAGCTACATTATTTTCGAGGGTTATATTAAAAATATATGAAAAAGTCTGCTTTATACACAGGAAAAACCGCGGGCGAAGCACTAGTAATAAGATATTTTGGTAGCTGAAATATTAAATTAACTATTGGAAAGTTGACATCGTGTGGAGTCGGTTGCTGTTTATGATTTTGTCCAGCTGTGGGAAAGTGGGACTGGCCAAACTAATAGAGGATCATTGATTGTTGGTTTTGCATGTTCAATAAGATATGAGCATAAGTACCTATAAAAATATGAGTGCTCGATATTGTTGAGGTAAAAGATTCGTCCTTTAATTTTTCATTGAGTCCAGATAGAAATACCTATGATTATCTAATCCAAAGTTGTTCTTATGAATTTCTTAAACAAGTTATAGGACACTCCAAGAAAGGTCAGAGTATGTGTAAAATAAGAGTAATAATCCTTTTGTGGGGCCCGTGGCCAAATAATAAACAGCCGCACAGGTCGATCGGTCAGGTTAAGCTACGCTTGCCGCGGTTGGTCTGTGGATGGGTTACCATCTTTACATACCGAGACCCCTCCGTGCCTCGGAAAGCACTTTAAGCCGTTGGTTCCAGCTGTCATTCTTTGATCTTTGACAGTCGTTACGGGTAGTCAGGAGCCCGAAAGTCTGACAACCAGTCTCACCAAGGGGTATCGTATTACCCAGTAGCTGGGTTGTGGATCGGCAGATCGGCAGTCGCTCCATGTAAAATACTGGTATTCAGCTGCATCCGGTTAGACTGGAAGCCGACCCCAACATAGTTGGGAAAAGGCTAGACAGATGATGGTGAATCCTTTTGAGAGTATTTATTTTTATAAAATAATCCTTTTTTTATTCTTATTTCTTGCTTAGCTTTCATTACTTCACCACACTGCTATTAACTTATTCTATAGTTAGTTCTTCGCTTCGCTTTGCTCGCTTAGCTTGTTCTGCACCACCACGCTGCGTATGGCGGTGAGCGGTCACATTATGAGCTATTAACAGGCCGCTCTTGATACAACGCGATGCTATTAACTGAATCTATTGCATGATCCACTAGGATATTCTAGTTAGATCCTTAAGCATACCAACCTTGTTAGTTATTTTCAATGTAACAACTAGGTACCTACAAGTTTACAGTATAAAGCTGTTACCTTAGTTTTACATGGGGACCTGTGGCTAAAGAATAATAGCCGCACAGGTCATCGATCAGGTTAAGCTACGCTTGCCGCGGTTGGTCTGTGGATGGGTGACCATCTTTACATTCCGTGACCACTCCGTGCCTCGGAAAGCACGTTAAGCCGTTGGTCCCGGCTGTCATTCGTGGATCTTTGACAGTCGTTACAGTTAGTCAGAAGCCCGAAATTTTGACAACCAGTCTTTCCAAGGAGTATCGTATTACCCAGTAACTGGGTTGTGGAGGTCAGATAGACAGTTGCTCCATGTAAAATACTGGTCAGCTGCATCCGGTTAGACTGGAAGCCGACCCCAACATAGTTGGGAAAAGGCTAGGCAGATGATGACTTTAGTTTTACATTCTGAAAAACTTTCTTGCTTTACTTTTAATTCCTTTTTAATCAATTAATCGCCTCAGCCTATCGCAGTCCACTGCAGGACATAGGCCTCTCCCAGGCCGTGCCACAACACCCTGTCCTCCGCCTTCCGCATCCAGTCTGCCCCAGCTACCTTCTTAAGGTCGTCGGTCTATCTAGCTGGGCGGCGTCCCATACTACGCTTGCCGATACGCAGTCTCCACTCCAGGACTCGTCTCTAAATAGATTTTCATTCTTTTTAGGGATAGCCCGTATACAACATTTTATCGTTCACATTACGAAGAATGTGCCCCTTCGCTTTGTACATGTATAAAGTTATGCTATTTAGATATTTTGTCGAATATAATAACGTCAGAGCAATAAACCGTATGAAAACAGATAGGAACCTAATAGGTTTCTAAAACAAGCTACCTAAGTAAATTGCTAAACAGTCACATAAGCAACAAACTTCAGCTGTCAATATTGAACACGGCCACTTACAGCAACTAATTGCTCCACTCGATTCAAAGAGATTTCGCCGTGCTATTAAAATGGCTCGTACAATACTACTTGCGGCTTGCTTGCCTACACAAAGAGTTACCTATGACATAGGAAGAAAAACATCTGGTATACTTTTCCGTGTCTTCCATATAAAAAAGCTAGGATTAACTTTTAAACATAATTAACATGAAATAATTAAAGCAGTTTTAATTAAACGCATCCTGTCGGTAATTGCAGACGTTACTAAGTAAAGGTTACGCATTTGTATTAATTTAAAATCGTTACAATTAACTACTTAGTTATTTGCGATGTAGTTATCTTCCTTATTGGGTTTATTGAAGAATCTTGTTCGGGTGGTATACCTTTGACCTATGTGAATTTATTTTTAGAATTTGGTTAAATCTTGTCGTTTAGCCACTAGAATAGATTTAGCATTTTAGAACTAACATTTATAGGTACCCTTATAGCTCGAAAACGGTTAGAAATTCGGAAAAAATCTAAGGAACATAAGTTGTAGAGAATTTTAAGAGTTGTCATTTGGTATAAGATTTTTTTTCCGTGCGATGCACCTTATTTGAGATATAAGCGAAAAACCCAAAATGGGAACTTTATGCTTTATGCACTCCGGCTCACCTCCTATACGTCATGGCTTTTAGCTTCCTAAGCACCCTGAACGAGTTTCTGATGGAATCACTTAGGTCCCTACTCACGCACTCTAGAACTCCTTTATTGACTGGACTGTTAGCAACTGTTAGTTTCTTACTGTTATCAGGAAAACCCCTTATGAAAGCAAACTGAGGGGCAATTCTCGTAATTTTTAAGAACGTTCACAGTCTGATCTCAGTCTCAATCTGTCAAAAATACTTCAAATTTCCCTACATTTTGACAGGTTTTTGACATTTGTTTGTCGCCGAGATGAGACTGCGACTAGATTTTGAACGTTTTAAATTAGCAGAATTGGCCTACTGGATGCATGCAGAAGTCTCCTCGTGTAGCGCAGCTTGTACCACCAGCTACTCAACTAAACCGAGCACTCGGTGCTTTCTAAGACAGTCGCACCCAACACCTTATTTGACTGGCCAATTCTTTCCTTGCGGTGGAAGAGCTAACGCCCGTCTGGTTTGCGACCACCCTCCCACCGGAGTCCAGCGTCAAGCAGCCTGCTGTGTTTCGTCGATGCGTGAGAGTTCCAGTGCCTTAGGCATCTTTTGAGCTCGCTCGTTCCATCATAGACCTCATCCATCGATTTCCATCAGGCGTGATCTTGTTCAAGAGCGGTAATTAAACATTTATTTGTAGGCATTGGGTATTGAGCGATATTTTTTATGAAAGGTTTAATATAAACGTCACTTCACGTCTGTTACCACTGTAAGGGTAGGCGGAAACGTTTCGATGACCATTTTTCTTTTTGTGGATGAAAATGTTTTCTTTTTAGTTCTCTTTTTTATCTGCCATCGGTGTTCTATCCATAATTAGATGGGGTCTTCGTATAAGCGGTATCGTATTACCCAGTAACTGGGTTGTGGATAGGCAGTCGCTATATGTAAAATACTAGTATTCAGCTGCATCCGGTTGGACTGGAAGCCGACCTCAACATAGTTGAGAAAAAAGCTAGGCAGATGATGATGGGGGCTTCGTGTAAGATTGTTTTTGAAAAAAAAAATGGTTGTCTGTCAATGGTAAGTCGATTTATGAATAAATGTGTCACAAGCCAACGCTTGGGCCGATCCTGCCTCTCTGTCGTTTGTTCCGCGCTCTCGCTTGCACGTGACACTTTTTCATGTGTGCAGCCGGTGTTCATCGAATTATAAAACTAATTACGTCAAAAAAAGATTGTTTTTATGATGTACCATTGAACATTCACATTATGTGTTTGAGTAGGTACTAAGTCTGTAAACTAGGAAATGCACTTTTTATTTGATCCGTGATTCCATTTAATGCGTCATAATATTTACGATTACCAGTCAAACTTACTTAATGATGCTCAAGCCATATTAAACTATATTTGAAAAGTTAAATCAATTAATCTATTTTTACAAGGATTTCCCAACATCAATTGAAATGCAAGTAATCGTAGGTAATTATAATAAATTTAAATAATAATAAATTGATGCTCTGTATAAATTATTTAGTTTAGCACCCACGGTTATAATTCATGATCGGTTAAATGTCATGAGCGGGTCTTGAAATAACATTAATTTTACTTATTTGGCTTTTATATATTAAAAGTTGTGTAATTAGTAAAACAAGATCGTAAAATATTTGGTTATTATGTTTATTAGGTCACTTGTGTGTACTTGTAATTAAGAAAAGTAGACTTTTGCCTGTGGCACTGCCTATTTGAACTGAAAATATAGGGTGGAGACACACGACAGTAAATTAAACTACAGTAAATTACATTCCAATAGACCCTACGTAATGTCCATAAAAATATTTAATAAACTAACAGATGCAACAAAGGATGAAATCAGCGATATTTATAAATAAGCTCAAGCAAATATTAATTAAAAAAACCTTACTACACGATAAACGAATACATACAAAGACAAAAAAAATTATTGAGCAAAAGCAGACACCACACTCAGTTAGTCATATAGATACATTCATACACACACAGATAAATATTATATATTACTAGCGGACCCCGCAAACGTCGTTTTGCAAAAAAAAAAACATAGGGGTATGAAAAATAAATAGTAGCCGATTCTCAGACCTACTGAACATGCATACAAAATTTCATAAAAATCGGTCAAGCTGTTTCGGAGGAGTATGGTAACTAACGCTGTGTAACACGAGAATTTTATATTTTAGAAGATGATAGGCATAATTATGTTTAATAGGCTCACCAAATAATTATTTTATAGGTACCACAACCTATAACAGGCTAATCTCAATAAAATGAAATGTTATATTTAGTTATTTAACGTTAATATTTTAATAAAAATTGCTTATTGTTAATTTGTGTCCTAAATATTATATTTTATACTTCTTGATGTGTAGGACACATCAAGAAGTATAAAATATAATATTTAGGGTCCATAATTGTACCTTAGGTTTAAGCCATTGTAACACCTCTACTACATTATGGAATGCAAATATTATATGAATATGAATATGATAATGACGTTCTCAATTATCTTCATCATTTCAGCCAATAATCACCCACTGCTGGATATAGGTCCCCCGTTTCTTCTGCCATACTTCCCGGGTCTGTGCGTGTCTCATCCACGTGTTTCCCGCGACTTTGACGATATCGTCAACTTTTGGACGGCCCTGATTTCTTTGGCCTAACTTTTTTTTTTTTTGAGGCCCACCCTCTGCTTTCACGCATTTTTATTCCATACAACTTATTTCATGGATCCTATAAGGAAATTGGTAATAACAGATCAGTCGGTCTATTCTGTAAAAATCTAACCGATAAAACTTAGGTAAATTAAACTGTGATTTTCACCTGATGCTAGGGATTATAACTATTGATAGCTCACTACACACTCACTTCACTTAAGGTATCACGGTGAGATATTTTACTCACGAACTTCACACCAGGAAGAGCCTTACTAAAAAAAAACCTGCCAAGTGCGAGTTGGACTCGCGCACGAAGGGTTCCGTACCATTATCTATAAAAAAGGCAAAAAAAATCATACCTATCTGTTGTATGGGAGCCCCTTTTCAATATTTGTTTTATTTTAATTATTTTTAATGTGAATATATAACTAAATATTCTGTGAATATTTCAAGTCTTGACCTGTTGCCTTTATCAATATCGTGCAAAAAAGAGTAAAAAAATCACATTTGTTGTATAGGAGCCCTTTAAAATATTTATTTTATTCAGTTTTTTAGTATTTTTTGTAATAGCAGCAACAAAAATACATAATCTGTGAACATTTCAACTGTCTAACTATCACGGTTCTTGAGATACAGTCTGGTGACAGACGGACAGACAGACGGACGGACAGCGGAGTCTTAGTAATAGGGTCCCGTTTTACCCTTTGGTTACGGAACCCTAAAAACTGATTTATCCATCTATAACTTTACGATTCTGTGATTTTACGTATCGGCCTATTAACAATTTCCGTTATAATAAACAGGAAGCAAAGTGCTATAAGCAACTTCGAACCAGTCCATCACTCTAGACGATCGGACAAACAAACTATTTATCATAACATACCAACACATATGTATCAGCCCGTAATTTTAATTGCTCCATCTTAACATACACTAGTTCGCTGTCGATAATAATTAGTGTGAATTGAAATTCTGTGCGGTAGTCAATATCCTTGAGATGAGAACTCCCTTCTTATTTAGGATAAAGGTTAGTTCGTGTTGATGAGTTTGTTATGTTAATGTTGGGTAAGCAGGATTCTTTATTCGTTTGTTGGTTCTTTATATATTTTAAAGGACTTTTTTTGAGTGGATATTATGCCAGTCCTATTGTTACCAAAATATACACAACCAATTGTTGTCGCACTTATTTTGCCGCTGTCAGTTGTGTCGAACTTGAATCGGAACGTCACCAGAGGTTAGGAGGGGAGCGCGAGGACAGCCGTTTCCTTGGGAGATTACTGGAAGACGCGCGCCCCTTTTTACCTCGGACGGTCGGCGAAGCAACACCTCTCCGTGAGACTGCATTTTGGTATATGTGTTATTGGTATTAATCAGAAATAATGTGGGTAAAACATTATTTCTAAACATGTAATTATTAGTAAAACATTCAAGTGTTATTTAACGTATTCCTTTTAAAATCAGTTTTGTGGTACTTTAAATAAATAGATAAAAATTTAACAGTTGATTATTTGAAAATTATATTATCTAACGGTTTAAAGAAGTAACACTGATTGACCTGATTTTAGTTACGTATAACATTGTAGCTACACTCTGATCAATAAACGCTTCTTATGATTTACTGACCGTTATTTATTTTTCTAATACAATTGCAACTTAGTTTCAAGTTATAATAATAATAATAATCTTTACTTTTTTTAGGTTACAACCTAGCGCAGGAGTCAGGGTTTCCATATGGAAACCCTGACTCCTGCGCTAGGTTGTAACCTGTGTTACAGGAATCAGTGTGTTCTCCCAGTAGTCTTACACAGATTTTATGTAATAAAATTTAAACAATTTTAAATTATACAATATCTGCTTGAGGCGTATGTGTGAAGGTGGGTGTGTATCCCAGTTATAATTAGGTACGTATGTAATTGTTGACACATTTCATCAATTTGTTTAGCTGCCTCCGCGTTAGGTGCAGTTAAGATGTTTAGAAATAGACCAAAGTTTTGTCTTTTTTTATTTTGTTTGGTAGAATCTCCGTTTTTGACCGTAGCTGTCGTAGAAAGCGACAGCAGAATGGGCAATTGGCGCTGTTTTGTAAAACGGACCACTTATCTCAAAGTCAAAGTCAAAGTCAAACATTTATTTGCAGATAAATATGGTTACAAAAGTTCTTACAATGGTAGTATAGTAGCTTAACATATTCAATCATAACATAATGACATGCAAATTTTTCTCGCTTAACTAAGCTTGGTGATAGCGGTATTTTTTTCATTACCCCTTCAATGACCTTAGCGAAGTTTACGGGACTTATACAGTAAGGGCGCCAAATGCTTTCCCAAAACTAATTATTAAATTTTGCTTTCACTTTGAATAATTTTGTTTTCATCTGCCAAAGATACTTAAAGCTTCAGTAGGTAATGGTCTTGTATCCGGAGCTGTTCATTTACAAAAATAATCTTGTTTATCTCATTGGCTTGCTGTTACGGCAACACTTAAAGTCGTACCCATCCCACATCAGAAAAGCCTTGGCAACACCAATAGCTACACGAACACACATCATACAGATGACCAGCCACAAGAGAACGCTAATCATAATGTACATACCTAGTTCACATTATAATAGCTATTCGTACTTAGGCAATATTGCTCCAGGCAATTTGAGGATCGAATGTATAATAATGATAATTAAATATGATGCATCTTTTGAAAATTTCATAGGTGAAGAGCCTATAGGCTATAAATATAGAATGGTTTGTGTAATCGTATTAAGTATTGTGTTGATTTGGTCTTCATTTTGGGGTTAGAGATCAAGGAAAGAAATTGTGATCGATTTGTGACGTAACTTGGGTGTGAACTATGTTGGGGTCGGCTTCCAGTCTAATCACAAAATCAAACTGGTTGCTAATTTAATTTCACATTTTTTTTTAAATACGTTGTTTTTTACATTCTGTGACAAATGTAACTCACACACTTTTTAAAATACTAGTAAAATTTTACAATCTTTGTAAATATGTGAGCACCATGTATCTATCACATAATTGATTTACCAGTCTGTTATATTTTTAATTCTTTTTACCATTTGTGGTAGACTAAATTTTATTTTAGGTGCATCGTCTTCAGATATAATTATATCGTCGACCGTAGGTTCAATTGAGGTAAGCGACATTGGGTATTTTGTCCCTTACCTCAATTGAACCTACTGTCGACGATATAATGAATGTATACAAAAACTTGTAAAACATTTTAAAAGAGTAACGGTGGAGTTTCTTGCCCATTCTTCTCCACACGAAAACTACATTTTGGAAGGGGCGACTAGAATCAATTCTATTTTTTAATTTTAAATTTTGACGTTCAAAAGTGCCTTTTAAGTGCCTATTTGAAATAAATGAAAATGAAAATCAGATGCAGCTGAGTTCCAGTTTTTTATATAGAGCGACTGCCTATCTGACCTCCACAAACCAGTTACTGGGCAATATGAAACCCTTCAGCAAGACTGCAGGTAATGTCAGACTTACGGGCTTCTGATGACCCATTACGACTGTCAAAGATCCACGAATGACAGCCGGGACCAACGGCTTAACGTGCTTTCCGTGGCACGAAGGGGTCTTGATATGTAAAAATGGTCACCCATCCACGGACCAACAGCAGCAGGTGTAGCTTAACCTGATCGATCAAGCCGTACAACTGTTATTACTTAGCCACAAGACCCTCTAGCAGATAATAAACTACCAAAAATAATACTTATGTGTAAATTACCAACCAGTAACCAGTTAAATCTTTATCAGAACCTATATTTAATCCACCAACGTAAATAAGATAATGATCAAAGGTGGCACACACCTTAATAGATAGTTGATTTGCTCGTAATAACACCAAGTAATGTAATAATTAATTATCAATTAATAATGCCATTCTCGTACACTATGTTTCTCAGTATCGCGTGACTGTGAGATGAACTAATCAAGCTCTGTTTATGATGCCACGGAAAACAGTAGCGTGACTTTTATTAATATAATATATAGCCTTATTTAATTTGACTATTTTATTACTTTATGGTATTATATAATTGTATATTCTGAACTTTATTATTATGTAAATAAATTAATCATAAATCTGCCATCGCGTGCATCGTAAAGATGTCAATCAATAGTTGATGTTTTAATCTTATTGCCAGAATGAACGAATGTGGATATTTCTATCAATAAGTATAGGTCCAATAGATATGAGTGAATGAGCAATGCACGCCAATTCATCTACAAACACTTACTTCATAATTATAAATGCGAAAGTAACAAAATCTGCGTCCGTCTGTTGAATGAGAACAGACAGACAATCTGACAGTTTGGCAAGAGCCAATCTTAAGGGATGAGGATAAATCCAATGGATAGCGATGTAACGCAATCTTTAAAAAACGCAAAACGCCCGCCATTTTTTAAGTTTTCCATCGCCATTATCGTTTAGACTTTAGAGAATGTTTTATCCTGGTAACCGTATGTTTCGATGTCAACTTAAAGAACGAATAAGTAACATCATCATCGTAACCACATTTCGATAAAAGCATTGATAAAAATCGATTTAATTGAATGAAAGATTACAATTCTCATGAATAATAAAACATACAAGTCATGATTGCGCGTTTCTTTGTTTCCTTCTATGGTTTAACACAATTGAATCACGCAATTTGCTCTTTAGGCTAAATTCATTGTTATATAGTATGTAATGTTCTGGGTTAAAGGTTGCTAAAGTAGTAGATATATTTGGCAATATTTTAGCCTAAAACTATTGACTTTTGGCACGATTCACTATACTTGGAGGACTATACTGATTGTTGGTTTTGGATAGGTAAGTGAAGGCTGGACCTACTTCATAATCGAGGTAACTACTGGCGGTGAAATACCTCTTCATTTAGCGGTTCTCACCGCTAATAATTTAAGCTGTTAATTATCTTTTTGTATGCACGAGTTCCTGTGACAAATAAACCTATTTTTCTTTCTTTCACTGCTGGAACACAGGCTTCCTCTCTGTGAGAATCAGAATCCCAACTCGCGGGCTCAGTGCGAGTTGTTAGAATTCACATGCCATCGAATTTTTGGTCTTAAGACCTGCCGGTTTCCTCACGATGTTTTCCTTCACCGTTTTTGAGAGCAATGGTGATAAAATGAATTACACAAAGTAAAGTGCCATTTCTGGGTCCGAATCCACGACCTACGACTCGTGAGTCGGGGCCGTTACCACTGGACCCCCGATTCTCCCTCCTATTTATTTACTAGTGTGTAAAATGGATTGCACAATTAATTTGTTGCTACTTTTCAGGAGTTGACAAAGTGATGACATTAAAAAAATTATGACACAACTACCTTTTACTTATACTTACCACCGTCCATTTTCTAACTTAAAAAAATTATAAGCTTCCATGCAATCTTTCATCCCCTATTTAACCATATTAGGGGATGAATTTTCAAAAACCCTTTCTTACTGTAAAAGAAACTCCTGTGCAAAATTTCAAGCGTCTAGACCTAGCGGTTCCGACTGTGCGTTGTCTTTCAGTGAATTTATGGTATCAATATCATAAGGATATAAGTAGGTTTAATTATAATGGTTTAAGGCATTTTTTTAAATAAATTTTTCCCACAAACTCTTTAAGTCGTGCAAATATTTTGTATGTCCGGAAATCGAGACCACTAACCAATGGCTGACAAAGAATGCAATTGCATTGCAAAGTTGAAGCATTTATTTTAATTACCCCGTTTACTGACTTTGAAATGAACAGTCATCGGTTTGTTTAATTCTTTTAACGTTTAAATAATACGGCGCACACACACATACACAATGGATGCGGAAGGCAGACGACACGGTGTTGTTGTGGCAAGCCTATGTCCAGCAGTGGACTACGATAGCTGAATTGATTGAATTGTGTAAGTTATTTATGAAAATCCATGGGGTATCGTATAACCCAGGTATTGGGTAGTGGAGGTCAGATAGGCAGTCGCTCCATGTAAAATACTGGTATTCAGTTGCATTAGGTTTAACTGGAAGCCCACCTTAACTTATTTGGAAAAAGGCTAGGCAATTAATGATTTGTGAAAATCCATGACAGTGGTTTGAGATCGCGTGGCTACGGCGCTAGGTTTTGTGGTAGTTTGCGTTCGTTGTTAAATGTTTCGTATTAGTAAACTTAGAGCAGTTTTGCACTACATCCGATCCTAATCTGAATTAAAAATCTGATTTCAATCCGAATTGGGAATGTTTAAATTCGGACGGATAGAGTTCGGATCTAGTGCCCAACCCCTCAAACAATATGGTCACTTCGGACCGGCATTTCTTGGATTCTAATCGAATGTAGTGCAGAACCGCTCTTATGGGGACGTGTTATTCAGTGTTTCACTTTTCTTGGTCAGGTAACACACTCGTGAAATTATATGCAAATAATTATATTTAATTCTAATTCAGCAAAATCTAGATCCTGACTTCGATGCAGTATGCAGGATCACTCTTCCGCCCGCAAAAATGTGGTATAATTATAATGCATGCAACCCAAACCTATATAGGATTGGGTTTGTAGTTTAGATCTAGTTTCACAAATGAAGAGATCCGTAGGAGAACCAAGGTACCGACATAGCCCGAAAAATCGCCAAAATTAAGTGGCAGTGGGCAGGGCATATGCATGCGTAACAGATGGCCGAAGGGCCGAAAAGTTCTGGAATGACGATCGCGTACCGAAAGATGCAGCGTTGGAAGGCATCCCATAAGATAGATTGATGATCTGATGAAGACCTCAGGAATCCGCTGGATGCTAGAAGCAAAGATCCGGTCGAAGTGGTGGTGCATGGGGGTGGCTTATGTCAAGCTTTGGACGTCTTTCAGCTAAAATGATGATGATGATCATTTTTGTTATTGTGTAATGTAGAGATCATAGCCTATTTGGTGCTTACGTGCAACCTCCACGAGTTCGTTAGAAGTTATTGGCAAGAAATACGAGACAAACTAGAAAAACTTAGTTTAAGATTAGAAGACAGTAGGTGTCTGATTAGACTGACAATATTATTATATAATATTATTATTAAAAAAAAGTTATTAATTAAAGACGATAATAATTACGCTATTTAAAATTTAATAGTGTTCTATTCATTAATCCTGGTACACTTACACCCCCGATGCTATTGCCCGAACTAGTTATAGGTGTTTATTATGCTCTAAAGCCTAACCACACCGGATCACCATCACAACAGGAACTTGCAACACCAAATCTCCTAACACAATCTTTTGACCCTTCCACCTATAAGGTAACATGAATTGAAAACTAACAGCTCCACATAAAATTATACGGTCCAATATCTTTGGTATACATTGCATATCTGAACTAAGCTTTACGTACAGTGTTAACGCCTTTACAAATCCTTCACAGTTAGTCAAACTTGATTATTAAGCTTTGAGAATAGGAGTAAACATGCAACAGAGACCGAACTTGAAAAATCGGCAGCGACGATCTGTTTCCTACCGCGATCTGATTTTTCAGAGTAATATAGGAGGGGTTCATAGCTTCATCATATTCCGCTGATGCTAAGGATCGTCGAGGGATTTTTGCTAATCCTAAAAGCATTGTGGAAAAAAAGTTACATTTATTCTAATAAATTAAATAAAATAGAAAATAAAAATAAATAAAATAATAAATAGAGATTTATTAAAATAGATTTTTTTAAATGATAAGGGCTTAAAGATAAACCTGTAAATAAAGGATATCAATGAATAAATTCCCCCTAAATAACTATTACACAAGTTAAGACTGTTAAGGGTCCTAAAGCTATCTTTTTTTTTTTTTTTTTTTTTTATTTGGCAACACTGGCAGCCGGCCGTCAAAAATTTTCGTGATAAAATTAAATTGTAAAATTAATGTATTTCGCGTTTATTTATCTAAAAAAATGCTTAATTTCGATAGATTTAGTTATAAATAATAATAATCTGTGTTTGTGAGCTATTTCGTTGAAAAATCAATGAATAATCAAGAAATTAGTACCAGCTGTCATCCAACGGACGGATTTGAAACCCGGGGGAGTATTTCTTTTAATTTGTATTTAATTTATGCTCCTATTAGTTCGTAATGCACCTTTTCCCCCTTAATGTGTGTACTGCTTGTCCCAATAACCAACATAGTGAGCAAACTTATAATTATCTTTATTGTGCTGAACACTGTTCGTGCATTATTGGGATAAAACACTTAATTAGTTAGAGACCCCTTAGAAATCACTGTAGTTTATTACTAGACATACCTCTGTTAAGTTTAATTACTGAATTAGAACCGCTTTATGAAATTAACGTTAGAAACTGGATTTTCAATAACTTGACAAAAGTAGTACCCCCAAACATTTTGCAATAATTTAATTTTGTTATTTTTCCCTTCTTATTGTAGAATGTCACTATCTCAATTAAGATATACCTAATAATAATTAAATTTGCTAACCTTAATTATATCACATACTCATCTTATCTTTTATTCCTTTGTTTTTTTTGTTCACTTCATCCTGGTACTTACTACCCACATCTCATTCCTCTCTCTTATTCCTTTCACTCACTTGGCTTTCTCTTCTCTCATTCCAGGGTGCCTCTAGGGTTTGCCTGTCAATATGTTGACCCGTAGAGCTGCATCCTTGGATGAAAAACTGAGGGCTACATTGAAAGAATTGGAATCTAGTAAAAAACAGAACAAACAGCTACTGCAGGAAAGGGATGACAGCGAGGTTGAAATAAAATTCATAAATGACAAGAACACTGAGCTTAAGAACCAGTTGGCTGAACTACATGTACAGCATATGGACATACTTGACCAGCATCAACACCTCCGTCAACTTGTGTCAAGTTTTCAGGAATGTAGTGACACACACGAACTGGCTTTGAGACGCATATCTGAGCTAGAACTGGAATTGAGCAGGGCCCACGACACAATAACCCACTTGGAATCTCTCAAAGCCGGTGAAGAGTCTGCGATCACCTGCAGTCTTTATGATGAGTTGGTTGGTAGCGGGTCCGGACCCACATGTGTTGAGCCAATTGTAACAATAGACTTAACTAATGATACCCTCAATAAAAACAAATTGTTTACTAGTCATAATAAGATAAAAAAATACATTAAAATTAATAGATTAATAAAAAAACAGGAAAAATCATTAAAACGCCAAAAAGTTAACAAATCAAATATAAAACTTAGGCAAAAAAACTTACATTTAATACAAGAATTAAAAAACTGTAACAGTGAATTAGAATTATGTAATACTATGTATGACACTGACACTCAGCACCTACAGGATGAATTGTTTGTTATGGAAAATGCTCTAAAGGATATCTTCAGTAAATATGAGGCTTCTCAACAAGACCTGAGTAAGCGCATGCAGGAGGCTAATGAGTTGGCAGACCTGGTCAAGTACAATGCGGAGAGGTATGAGTCTCTGACAAATAACCTCTCTTTTAGCTGTACCTGCTCCCAGGGACCCCAGCCTCAACTCCCACCCACACCCACACCCTCAGTGGCTCAATCCGTAGGTAGCTGTATTAATGATGATAACAATAGTAGGAATAATTTAATTAACACTACTTATGTATTTTCTGACAAATTTGGTCAAGGTTTTGGTAGGATATTTAATCAGTGTTCGGAACATTATGTAATTAATAATTGTTTACCCGGTGCCAGTTTTAGCCAATTAATTAGTAATATTAAATTGACAAAAATAAACCCCAGTTCAACTGTTATATTATTATATGGGGATAGTTTAAATGTAAGAAAAAAAGATATAATTGAATGTGTCCATTTGATGTTACATCTTAATGAGACCAATAATTGTAAATTCATTTTTTGTGCCTTGCCTTACTCATATTATTTAACTGATAAGCAAAATATGCATACCTATAATTTAAATATGTTAATTTATAATAGGACTTGTCGTCGCAGTGACGCTATTTTATATTTTGATTGTAATCAATTCATTACTAATTACAAACTGACAAGTTATACTATGTATTTACCACCTAGTTGTAGGAGACAAATTGCTAATCTTTTAGCATATAATATACACAGTGACACTGGTACCTGTAGTATACCATCGATTACTGTTAGTAGTAGTACTAACACTACTTTTGATACGCCTTGTAGTTTAAACTCTTAGGTGCGACAACGGGTCAGCCTCATATGTTGAATGTTGTACATCAAAATATGCAGGGTCTGTCCGGCAAAGAGCTAGAGTTAAGTTTATTTATGGAGAACTATGATGTTCACGTGTTATGTTTGACTGAACATTGGTTGAAAGAACATGAAGTAGTGTTTATTAATGATGATAACTTTACTGTACAGAGTGCATTTGTCAGAAAAAGTGCTATTCGTGGTGGCTCTTTAGTTCTTGTTTCAAACAAGTTAAAATGTAAACAACGTTTAGATTTAGTTAATCTTTCAATCGAGCGCACTATTGAGTTGTCTTGTGTTGAACTTGAGCGACATGTTATAATTTGCGTTTATCGACCCCCCTCTGGGGATTTTATTAGTTTTGAATCGGTAATGGAAGATTCTCTCCACAGGTTGAAATCAAGTAACAAAAATATTATTTTATGTGGAGATTTCAATATTAATATTCTAGATGTTACTCCATTAAGTATTAGACTTCTCAATCTGTTTAGGTCTTATAATTTAATTAATTTGTTTTTTGAACCTACTAGGATTACGGCATCTTCCTCAACTTGTCTTGATAATATATTTAGTGATTGTGATGCCAAAAATAATTTAGTGTTAACTGACTTAACATCCGACCACTGTGGTTTATTAGCTAGTTTCCCCATGCCATTACCTAAAAAGCCGCATAAATTTGAATGTAGGCCTTATACAGCTAGTCGTTGCAAAATGTTTAAAAATAATATAGCTCAAAGAATTACACCATCTATAGTTGAACACGAGAATCCTAATGAAATTTATGGTGCCCTTTTTGCTGTCGTGCAAAAAGAGTACCAATCTACTTTCAAGTCCAAAACCATTGACATTAATGGATCCTCTGTTGGCTTTAACCAATGGGCTACTCCAGGTATTTATAGAAGTAGAGCGAGACTATACGAGTTATATGGTTTGAAAAAATACAGGTTTGATACTCCTTTCCTAGAGTATGTAAAAAATTATTCAAAATTATTTAAAAAAATTTGTGCTTTTGCTAAATCAAAATTTTTAAGTGATTCAATTAAAAATTCGAGTAATAAAGTAAAAACCACTTGGAAAATTATTAATAATGAAATGGGTAAATCGGTTAAACAAGATAAACAACTTGAGATTATGGTTGACAGCAAATTAGTTAATAAAGCTGCTGACGTAGCTGAGGCATTTAATGAGTTTTTTGCCAACATACCTGTAACCACGACTCGCTCCTTAAATTCGTCCCCGTCTAAAGCTGAAAACCTTTTGCATAGTAGTGTACCTAAATGTAGTCGCTTATTTAGCTTCGAACATGTAACCCCGCGTGATGTAGTTAATGTTTTTAACACACTTAAATCTAAAAACACCGGTGATTACTGGGGCATCTCCATTAAACTTTTAAGTAATATAATAGACATCGTAGCCCCCTATCTAGCTGTTACTTTTAATAAATGTGTTGATTTAGGAATTTTTCCTGACCTCATGAAGAGTAGTAAAGTCATACCTTTATTTAAATCAGGTAATAAAAATGACGTTGGCAATTTCAGGCCTATTTCTATCTTACCTGCATTTAGCAAAATATTTGAAAAATTAATACTCAAGCAGCTGCTAAGACATTTTAATTTAAATAGCCTCCTTCATAATGAACAATATGGCTTTACAAAAGGTCGTTCAACTACAGATGCGGGTGTTGCTTTGCTGAAACACATATTTAATGCATGGGAGGACTCGCAAAATGCTATTGGAATTTTCTGTGATCTCTCCAAAGCCTTTGATTGCGTGCACCATGACACACTTTTACGTAAACTACGTCATTACGGTGTCCAAAACGAAGCTCTCAACGTAATAAATTCTTATTTACATAATAGGTTCCAATGTGTAGATGTTAATGGTGTGAAATCTTCTGGGCTACCAGTTCAGTTAGGTGTACCGCAAGGCTCAATACTGGGTCCATTCTTGTTCTTAGTATATATTAATGATTTACCTTTCTATTTAAAGGGCATCTGTGACGTTGTACTGTTTGCAGATGATACCTCTCTTATTTTTAAAGTAGACAGGAATAGACAAGATTTTGACGACGTAAACAGTGCACTCTCTATTGTTACGGATTGGTTTACGTCAAATAACCTAGTTCTCAATGCCAAGAAAACGAAATGTGTAAAGTTCGCCTTACCGAATGTTAGAAATCTAGGACCCAACATCGTCTTAGATAAAGAGGTGCTTGAAACTGTGGGCTCGGCAGTTTTTCTTGGAATAACATTAGATGCCAAACTTCAGTGGGGACCACATATATCAAGCCTAGCAGGAAGGCTCAGTTCGGCTGCCTACGCCGTCAGGAAAGTAAGACAATTCACTGACGTTGATACAGCTCGTTTAGTTTATTTTAGTTATTTTCACAGTGTTATGTCCTACGGTATTCTGCTATGGGGCAAAGCTGCTGATATACAAAATATATTTGTCCTGCAAAAACGAGCTGTTCGAGCAATTTACCAGCTAGGTGCTAGAGTTTCTCTAAGAGATTTTTTTAAAGATATTGGTATTCTCACGGTTGCATCACAGTTCATCTTAGCCAACATCTTATATATTAGGCAAAATATACACTTGTACACTAAAAACAGTGATATTCACAATGTTAACACCAGAAACAAGGACAAACTACGTGCTCCCTTTCACCGGCTTCATAAGGTTCATAACTCATTTGTTGGGCTTGGTATAGCCTTTTATAATAAGCTACCTTCTTCTTGGCTAGATTTGCCTTTTAATGCGTTTAAAGCTCAAGTAAAATCTAACCTTTGTTCAAAGGCATACTATTCCATCAACGACTACTTAAACGATAAGAATAGTTGGTCGCCCTGATTAACTCAAGACAATGTTTATGTTCTTTCTCCAGAATTAGCTTACTGACAGGTTATATGAGTTCATATATTTTTTTTTTTTCTGTTTTTAGTTGACTTTATAAGTCAATTCAGTTTAATTTTATTTTAATTTATTATTGACATAATCTACTCATTTCAATGTTTTCTAATGAGTTGATTGCAACATATGTGGTTAGCTAGCGACCTCTACGATTGATCACATTTATCTTGCCTGAGCAACCGGCAGCAAGTTCGTCATGCTCCCTTAGATGTCACTGCTTGCGGTAGCGTCGGGGGTCGGGTTGCCTCCTTCCCTCAAATATGGCGAGGGGGGTAATGGCTGATCTTTGCGTTATGCTCGTGAACGGGTGCTGCTTGTGGTGACTGGTCGTCTTGCTGACCTTGGTTTTACTGTTGTTATTACTAATAACTTTTTAAAATTTATTTTACTTCGATGGTCCTAGTTTACCATTCACAGCTATGTGAACTGAACCCAGTATTGCATACATATGTAAGCTGTCACGCCCTTTATACCTGGAGGCTTTTATTTAGGTAGCAAGTTTTTGTTTACATTTTTAATTTTTGCTTGAGTACGTATTGTTTTTATTGTATTTGTGGGTATATTGGCGTGGCAAGCTAACATATGGCAAATAATTTAATTTAATGTGTTCTGTAACGTCAATAACTTTGCATATCTAGTATTGTATACAATTAAATATTTTCTAACTGAACAGACAGCTGTGCTGCTGGGGAGTTTGTTGCGCCACTTCTTCTCCCCAGCGAAAGCACTAGGAAGTGGTGAAGGGCGGGCGTTTTGGGGGGACTGTCTTTTGTAATTGACGTTCGAAAAGTGCTGATTCTCAGCCTAGTTTGAATAAATGACTTTTGATTTTTTTTGATTTTGATCTTTACCTTTCCCAGGCAGACTCCATTAGAATTGGCCTTCATAAAAAGTTACACTTACATAGATTAGAGTGACTATAATGCACGTGCAGCCTTTATGAGGCTTCGTCTCTATTGATTATCTACTCAGTGGTTTTGTGCTGTGAGTACATTGCCCGGATTCCTAATGTTTATCGTATGGAATTGGTATGGAAATTACGTTATACATTCTATTGAGATCATTACTTTATCAGCTAACTAGGTTTAAACTCTGATTTGTCGATCTTTATTATTTTGATAATCGTGTTCATCTTAAGAGGGAGATTTATTAAGGCAAACAAGGCCATAGTAGTAAAGTATTTTTTTTTTCAATTCATCGGTTTTAATTATTTATAATAATGGGCAATGCTAGCTCGTGCCATTACAAGAGAAACAGATATCAAGAGTACATTATGTCCTAACGGGAGAAATAATCAGGATCGTCACCATAATAATATTTATGTAGGTAGGACCAATATCAAAAGACATTTATTCAAATTAGACTGAAAATCAGCACTTTTCGATCGTCAAAATTACGTAACAGTCCCCCAAAACGCCCGCCTTTCACCACTTCTTAGTGATTTAACTGGGAAGAAAAAGTGGCGAAAGAAACTCCCCAGTAACAAATCTGTCTGTTCTGTTAGAAAAACATGATTCTTTACAATAGTACGTATGCAAAGTAATTAATATTACGGGACATAGAACATTAAAATAAATTATTTGCCATAAGTCAGCTAGCTATATGAACCAACCCGCCCCGCGTGGTGGGCCCGCGTGGCCTACTCCCTCTAATAGAGAGGAGGCCTGTGTCCCAGCAGTGCGAACGTTATAGACTGATTATGCATTTCAGGTAGTTACGCCAATATATCAACAAATATTAGGTCGGGGCAAAAGTATTTTCGTATTTTTCATACAAAAAAAAAAAAATTGTTTTAGGTTAAATTTTTTATTTATTTATAATATGTATGTGCCGTTTTGATCGATGACTTGTTGCCATCTTGTGGGCAATGCCATGATCTCATTGCTGTAGAAGTTTTGAGATTTTTTATCAAAAAAATCTGACAGGTAGTTTTCACAGTGTTCTTTTGAGGTTAACTTTATGCTTCCTAAAGAGTTCTGAAGTGACCGAAATAGGTGGAAATCTGATGGAGCAAGATCAGGGCTATACGGAGGATGCATCAACACATCCCAGCCAAGCTCTCTCAATTTTTGCTGAGTGGCTATAGATGAGTGCGGTCTGGCGTTGTCGTGATGAAACACCACGCCCTTCCTATTCACCAGCTCCGGCCGGTTTTTCTCAATAGCTTCTTTTAACCTCATAAGTCGTTGACAGTAGAGGTCAGAATCGATAGTTTTACCCGGCGGCAAAAGCTCATAGTGGACGATTCCTTTCCAATCCCACCAAACACACAGCATCACTTTGTTCCGAGTCAGGTCGGGCTTTGCCACGGTCTGTGGGGCTTGTCCATGCTTGGACCAAGATCTTTTTCGGACATTCTTATCGTAAGTGATACATTTTTCATCACCCGTAATCAACCGTTTAAGAAATGGGTCGGAATTATCAACAAAGAATCGCAAATGGAAACACGTTGCATTAAGTTTCTCTCAGTGAGATCATGTGGTACCCAAATATCAAGTTTTTTCTTGTACCCAGACTTTTGTAAATGCCGTAAAACTGTTTTGTGATCAACATCCAGTTCTTCAGCAATATCATAACTATTAATATGTCGATCTTGCTCCACTTTTTCAAAAATGGCACTGATTTTATCCGTAACAGGGCGTCCAGAGCGAGCTTCATCCTTCACACAAAAATTTCCTGACTTGAAACGCTTGAACCACATTTGTGCTACTCGTATTGATACCGCATTAGGTCCGTAAACCGCACAAATTTTATTCAAACTCAAACTCAAAGCATTTATTTCAATTAAACCATTTCCAGGCACTTTTGAACTGTCAAAATTAACTAGTCGGTCAGTTAGTCAGAAAGTTGAAGCTAGTTGCCCATTCCAAAACGTAGATCTCTTGGAGAAGAACGGGCAAGAAACTCCAAGGACACTCTTTTAAATTAAGATATTACAAAATCCTTAGTACAGTATTCTTGTTGCTTCTATATGTGAGAAAAATGTCATGAAGAAACAATTCAAAATAGGTATAAGATTAAAAAGAAGCTCTGGCAGCTATGAGATGACCAGTCTCAACTGACAGCGCCCGTTCACGAACGTGACGCATGGATCAGCACCATCCAGCTCAACCATTATGAAGGGAACCGAATGATCCAACACACGCGCCACCATCAGTGAGACATTTAAGTGAGCATGACACATTCTCAACTGCCATGCTCTTTCAAGTCAATATAAAAAAAATTATAATGAACAGATCCATGGTTCTTACATTTACAAAATTAAAAAAAAAAATGCTTCTAAATTATACAAAACTATAGTTTCCAATTTATTTACGAGATGAATAAAATTTTACTAGAAAGAGGTATAAGATATTAAAGTAACAATTAAAACTTGATTGAATTAAAAATACACATTAAGTTCGAATGTCAGAAACACTTAAAAAAAAAAGAAAAGAAAAAAAAGGGAAAATATTCGCGGCGTTCGTCGCATTTTTACCTTTTTTGTAATAAAATTTTAAAATGTACCGAATTTCTTCGTCACATACGTTCATGTTGCTTGTTTGAAAAACAATTGAGAAATGGCGGGAACTATTTTTTTTTAATTGATTGCATCTATAAAATGTCAACATTTAATAGTATTAAAACCAGCCAGTTACATTCAGTACTGCCAAAGAGGTTTGATTACTAACAATAGATTCAAAATACGAAAATATTTTTGCCCCGACCTATTACAATGAAAACTATATGAACCTATTGGAATTCATCATAAAAAGTTAAACGACCATTAAACGTCTTCCTGCCATAATTTCTCGACCCTCTTATGTCATATTAACAGTTGTATGTCATTCCTATAGGAACTTTGACTCCTAAAACACAGGCTTTTGGCCTAGTTTAGGAGGCATCAGTTCGCCCTTAAATGTGACTCTACTGTACAATATACATTAAATCCTGTGTGTGTACTTATGTATGTTTTCAAAGTGAACAAATAAAAATTTTATTATTTATTATTATTATATTTGAACTCATTGGTAGCAACCACAAGTCACAGCTACTCGTAAATATCGATCCTTATATCAGTAAATCGATAAATAAGCGTTAACCGATAAAGTAACATCACCATTCATCAATCAATCTACGTTTACTTAAAGTCTGGGAGTTATGTTTGCAAGACCTTTTGGTTTTCACTGGCAACTCATACAGCCCGTTCTGATTATTCGGGTATCGGGTTAGTGTTTTAATAAATAAGCAATATAAATATTTTATTTCAGGCTCATTAACTGAGTTGTAACAGCATGGAATAGGTTCCTGCAAAATGTTATGATGGCTCCGCAAATGTGTCTAACCGAAAGTAGTTTTAGTACTAAATAGTTTGTGTTGTTTCTCTGGTAGTACTGTTTCGATTCGCCGGTAGCTTGCACCCTGTTGAAGTAACGGTGGGCCCCTATTTTTTATATTTTTAAATGTTTTCTTTATCTTTTTATTTATAAAAATATTCAAAAATGTCAGCATTCAGGATGCTGTTGGGGTTGGCGCATACCCTGCGCATGATGGAGCCGCATCGCTTGTGCATCATGGCGTAAAAGCTATCTATTCGTGCCTCTGTGAACATGCCGGAAGCACTGTAGAAGCGTGACAATTACATCAGCATCTGAATGCATAACAAACGCATATCAGCCGAAATGGGCGCCGTCAGTAGGGACTGGTCATCTCTTAGCCGCCACGGCTTATTTTAATTTATGAATTGTTCTTTTTAGTACGGACACCTTTAACGTGCACGTCTTTCTGCATCGTTCTCACATGTATAATTTCAACATGAATGATGTAATCAAGATTTTTGTAACAAGTTTATTATTTAAAAGAGTGTCCGTGGAGTTTCTTGCCCGTTCTTCTCCACAGGTACCTACGCTTTGGAATGGGCAACTAGCTTCATCTTTCTGACTGACCGTCCCTTGACAATTCAAAAGTGCCTGTAATTGGTTTATTTGAAATAAATGCTTTAAGTTTGAATTTTGAGTTTGAGTTTGAATGCATCAGAATATGTTCTATGTTCCCTCTGTGAGACACAGACACAGGCCTCTCTGTGAGAGAGAGTGGGCGGTCATCAACTACCCAAGCTCAGTGCGGGTTGGACATGATTTTAATGAATTCAATTTATAGAGGTAATCGAGCTCAACATCCGACAAAACAGATCCGACACCCGACATGTGGGAACAAGACTTTGAGACCTTTGACATTTTTTTTAGGAAGTGATCTTGTTCAATGGCCTTCATTCGAAGCAAAGGTGTTGTTAGATCCGTGTATTCCGGACCTTTGCGGATTGTGGATAAAGGAGGCTGTTTTTGTGAAGATGACTGGCAGGTGCCGTTAGTGAAGATGACAAGCAGATTGAATTCGATCGTTTTTGTGTAGTATTTGCAGAGTGGTTCTGTGAATTCTTATGTTAGTCGTTACGATGATTGTGGTTTTAGAAGTTGGAGAAAAAATTCTAGCTTTATTGTCCGATTCCTCAATTAATATTTACGAGTCTTCGCAAATAATCGTTGTAAAAAATGAAAATGCTGCTTAAGTGTAAAATAAACTGTTTTTTTTATTGATTTTTTTAAACAGAAGCGCTATGTGTTCGTTCTAAAGGAAAAAAAAACAAGAAGAAAATATACAAGAAGGCCGATTCTCGTAATAAAAAAAAAAAATGTTAAAAATCTAGTCGCAATCTTATCCCGGCGACAAATAAATGTCAAAAACTTGCCAAAACTGTAGGCAAATTATAAGTATTTTTGACAGATTGAGACTAAGACCAGACTGCGTACGTTCTTAAAATTACGAGAATTGCCCTTAAGGTTGCGCCATAGACAAACAAAATCAAGTAGCACTCTCATTCATATCAATTAGGTATTTGTTCAAGGTTTTATTGATGCAGCCTTCTCTAATAACTACGAAGTTATTAGAAAAGGCCTTATTAACTATAATGAAGCCATTACAGAAACTAAAAATGTTTTCAGAGCTATTTTGTAGGATCCGTTACACCATTTCCAAATGCACACACCAATCAGAGGGGGAATTCTCGCAATTTTAAGAACGTCCATGGTCTGATCTCGGTCTCAATCTGTCAAAAAATACTTCTAATTTCCATACATTTTGACAAGTTTTTGACATTTGTTTGTCGCCGAGATGAGACTACGACTAGATTTTGAACGCCTCTGGTTTCGGCCACAATGAACCAGCATGTAATCGGTACTTCAGGTGATAAGGTAACAGAGGTCAGAGTACCTCGTTGGTCTGCGAGCGCTACTGTTGAGCATGAGGTCCTGGATTCGATTCCTAGGTCGTGCAAAGTGTTATTGGGTTTTTCCATCAGGACATTTTCACTGGACGCCCGGAGTCTAGATTTGTGACCGGTTGATGAAAATACGCTCGCCTCCTGTAACGAGGGACTTAAGGGGTTAATGTTAGGTCTTATGTTTGACGAATTACACGATTCCATAAAATTTCCTCAATAGAAAAAATTCTAAAGTTACCTCCAAACCGAACAATAAACTGCTGGTATTAAAAAAATACTTCAAATTAGATCATGAAACTTTGTATACTAACTGAACTAACTATAAAGCAGGTCTTATGTTTTTTATTTATTTTTAATTACCATTATGTTCACCATAAAAAACAAATATCTAAACTATTGGCGCTGCCTGCCGCCTAGCACCGCACCTCTGTCTCGCTCCCACTCAGTCCGCGAGCAGTATCATGCGAGCGAGATAAAGAGTGAATTTTAGCTGAGGTAGTATAGGCTCTTAAACGTAACTGGTTAAACGAGGAAGTACAGACGCCAGCACATCAAGCTACTACGATCTGTCAAATTACTTTAATAGATTTTCAACTTTATCGCTGAAGTACAAGGTTCGAATTTGATTGGGAAAATTTTACAGTTTCAGGTAGCTTGATGTGTTGGCGTCTGTACAACTTCTGCATAACCTAACTTCAGGTATTACAGGCGGATGATAGATTTGACACAGAACAATTGACTTGATCAGAGGGGCCTGTGGCTAAATAATAACAGCCGCACAGGTCGCTTGCCGCGGTTGGTCTGTGGATGGGTGACCATCTTTACATACCGAGATCCCTCCGTGCCTTGGAAAGCACGTTAAGCCATTGGTCCCGGCTGTCATTCGTGGATCCTTGACAGTCGTTACGGGAAGTCAGAAGCCCGAAATTCAGACAACCAGTCTTGCCAAGGGATATCGTATTACCCAGTAACTGGGTTGTGGAGGTCAGATAGGCAGTCGCTCCATGTAAAATACTGGTATTCAGCTGCATTCGGTTAGACTGGAAGTCGACCCCAACATAGTTGGGAAAACGCTAGACAGATGATGATAAGGCCAGAAGTCAATCGTTATGTGTCAAATTAGCTAGATTACAAGCCGACAAAGTACATAAAGATCCCTGTTTGATTATCTGATTAAACGTTGACATGTATACAAAGTTATAAATTATTATATTTCTAACGTTGACACCTACATGAGGTCTAAACGGTTATTAAAGGGTCATATCTACGCATATTGATGAGTAATGTTGACTGTTTCAACTTATAATTGATTTTAATAATTATGTTATTACTTACTCATTCTAGAGGCTTGCCAGGAGGTCAAGTACAAGATGTGATTATAAAATTATTGTCTACATCCGTATCCGGTAAGATTGAATACCGTCTTGGACTAGTTGAGAAAAATAATATTTGATTATAATTTATGAGGTCGTGGGTAGGATATGTTATAATTACGGGAAACTTGAAAACACATGGCTGAGAAGTATACAACAACTCAGAGTTCCATTTGCTTTAGAGGTATGACTTACGAGTTTAAATTATTTATGCATAAAATTTTACCACATAGCAGAAAGGAGGCCGGGATTTTAAAAAACGAGCCCGAATATCAAATTATAAAAAAATAATTTCACGCATATTTTACTACCATACATTCATCTTTCAATTCGGTCTGCTAACTATGTATATTAATATAATAATTAATTTTATTTAATTTTTATTTTTTTATTTCATTTTTCCTATCTACGAAAATTTACATTTACAGTTAGCACACCGGAGTTTAAAATCGAGCCCGAATTCCAAGTTAAGTAAATAATTTCACCTCAATTTCAGTGGTTTTCACTACATACCTACATCAATTTATCCTTCACAAAATGAGTCCAAATAACATGTTGCTCTAAGCAAACTTATAATCTAACCTCTTTCAACACAACTCATACAATTAGGCTTTATTCAGACTGCGCAAGTCGAGATAATCTTTCTAGTACATGCCCATAACAAATCTAGTCTGCTTGCCATATAAGTGATTATCTGAAGAAGTGTTTTGCTACGATAAACCTGGCTCAAATATGGTAATCTGGTATGCATAGTAGAGTGATGGTTGTTTGACATTTGCTGTAGCGATCTGAGGAGTGAAGGTGACATGCACGCACAAAGAGCTTTGTGCGGTTTAGGGCACGTGTGTATAGGGCGGGTGGAACGCTGACTTTTGAATGTATTTCCCAGAAACCTGTATGACCCAGAAGTTTAACTGTACAAATTAAACAAGTTTATAGCAGCAAGTAAAAGATTTATTGAAAACCAACACTATATGAAACACGTACTTCAAAAAGAAAAACGGAACTCTTATAAGACCACTTCGTTGTTCGTCTGTCTGTCCGTCTGTCAAGAACCTTTTTCTCAAAAATGCGTGGAATTATCAAGTTGATATTAATATCAAATAATCAGGGCTGCAATCTTGAAGCAGTGAAAAATCAAACTTCTAAGTCAACGCAATCAAAAGATACGGGCTTTTATGTTCCGGAATCACAACTTATAGGGTACTTCCCGTTGACCTAGAATCATGAAGCAATTTCCAAAAAATCCGAAAACCGTAAATTTGTAGTTACATTACAAAAAAAAAAAAATATTTTAAAACTATTTACATACCTACAAATTTGTACGGAGCCCTCGGTGCGCGAGATCAAAATCAAATCAAATCAAATAATTTATTTTTGCAAAAAACACTGTTACCGTCAAACACACACACACACACAAACACTGTTGGTCGACTCGCACTTGACCGGTTTTTTTTTTTAAATAACCGACGGAAAATTATTACGTAGCAAAAGATTGGCCGTCGAAGTCTGCCATCCTGTATGCTCTCGAGCGAGGCAAGCACTTATCCAATTGAACCATAAATATTAGTATACAGTTTACACGCTATTAAATTATAACCATTAGTTATATAAGTAACACAGAAGCTGCAGAACATATATAACAGGTCACCGGTCCATAACCTATAGACCACGGTACACATCGAAACGACCCGTTTTACTCACCGCTGTGAAACATTAAGTATGAAAAACGAATAAAAAAACGTTACATAAAAATCATCATCTGCCTAGCCTTTTCCCAACTATGTTGGAGTCGGCTTCCAGTCTAACCGGATCCAGCTGAATACCAGTAATTTCACATGGAGCGACTGCCTATCTGACCTCCACAACCCAGTTACTGGGTAATACGATACAAAAAAAAAAATTGTGATTTCAGTGTTGAAAATTGTGATTGAAGTGATTTCAGAGTTGGTCCCATAGTAAAAGTTGTTCAGTTCGATGGTCTAAAGCACCTCTTAAAGTTTGTAGGGTTCATTTTTTAACACCTTATACAGTGACTAATAATTAGTGACCGATACTTAAACATGTGCTTGTACTCATGATAAAAAACAACTTTTACTACGGAACCAAACCTGAAATTATGAAAAAAAAATATGCTTTTCAGTCATTTATGTTCGCCTAACTGGTCAAAATGTAGGTACTGCCGATCGATTCTGTAAAAATCTCACCGTGATAACTTAGGTGAAGTGAGCGTGAAGTGAGCTATCAACAGGGGTGATCCCTAACATCAGGTGGAATGACAGTTCACTTCACGCTCACTTCACCTAAGTTATCACCGTGAGATTTTTACAGAATAGCTTTGCTGAACAGCAGATTTTTTTTTCGCAAATTCAGGTTTGGTCCCATAGTAAAAGTTATTTGTTTTCATGAGTACAATCACGTGTTTAGGTATCGGTCACTAATTACCAGTCAACTTAAACAGGGTTATTTGTAAAAGACCAGCAACCTCTTAAGAGGTCATTGTACTCATCATTAAGAACAACTTTTACTATGGGACCAAACCTGGAATCGCGAAAAAAATCAGCTGTTCCCTACATTTTGACGAGTTACACGAACATAAATGTAGGGAACAGCTGATTTTTTTTTCGCGATTTCAGGTTTGGTCCCATAGTAAAAGTTGTTCATAATGATGAGTATAATGACCTCTTAAGAGGTTGCTGGTGTTTTTCAAATAACCCTGTATACGAGTATGTATAGGTATAGGCGCACCGCTGCCTAATCCTTCGTGGAATACGGGGTAACACAGCGAGTGTTATGTTACTAGCAGGACCATTCCCGCATCCAGTAGGTTCCGTCTACCTCCACTAGGTAATCGGTTTACCACGTGGGTGACCTGTCCAAGAATTAAACATTGGCCAATATTTAAGTAGAGTTCGTTCTATGACGATTTAATATTTTATAGACTTTTCATTGGTAATTTATACAGAACGCAGTCTCATCAACTCGATGGGCTAATTAAAAAGTCTATTTAGCAGGCTAGACGTAACGAAGGCACATACCTACTTGAACTGATTGCTAAAATAGTAGATGACGAAGTGATAGTCAAACGTCCAATTACAATTTATTAATAGTTAATACTTACAGCTTTAACCGTAAAAATATTAACGTTACTTTACTATTTCATCATAATACGCATTTTTGCCACTTATATTGATGATGTTCTAGTGACTTCCTGTCACTGATATTTACATAGCAAGTATATATACTATACGAATTTGTGTGGGGTAAGTACAACTTAAAAGTAAAAAATAAAAACTTTTTACAAAAAAAAAAAAAACAACCGACTTCCAAAAAAGACACTACAAAGTGAAAAATAACTTTAATTTCAGAAGTCGGTGGCAAACAACGAAAATGCGAACCCAACGACAGCGACTTCCGAAATTAAAGTTATTTTTCACTTTGTAAGTAGTGTATTTTTTGGAGATCGGTTTTTTTTTTTGTAAAAAAGTGTTTTTTTGTATATTTATTATTTATATTATATACTTTATTGTCACTACAAAAATACATACCAAAAAATAGATCGAACATTCCAAAATATGCAATGGGCAGCCTTATCGCTTTCTGCGATCTCTTCCAGGCATCCTTGAAATGAAAAGTATTCAGTCTGATGTATCTGAATTTCTTAATAGTGTGGTGGTTCTTGGTTTTGGCAGCGTTATCAAGATCGAATATTTTATGATCGGTTAGTAAGTCAACTAATCAAGCAAGTAGATCCAGCAATTTAGTTAGTCCACCAAGCTTAGTCGCTTGGCCGGTTTTGCTTCGTTGAGCACGTGATTAAGATGGCACTTTGCCACAGCTATGAAAATTGACTGCGTCGTTGGTTTAGTTATCACAAGCGCGAGAGATCCCTGGGTTCGATTTCCGGGTCAGAAAAAGACAAATGTTATTGAGTTTTCCAATAGGAAGTTCTAAATAGCTGATTAGGGCCGGAATTTGTGTTTGGTTAATGACTATAGGCTACCATTACTTGCAACCTAAATAAGGTATACCATAACAAGAGAAATGTTGTTTTTACGTACACTAATAATAGCCTCCCCGACCGATTTCGGCCACGGTGGCCAATCTCAACGGAGATTAGCCAGGTACCCAGGAGATATTATAGTGCACAAGTGTGCGCGCAGACACAGGTGCACTCCCTCTTCCCACACTCTCATAGTCCGATGGGACGGCAACCCGACACGACCGGAGAGAGATCAGCCGTAGGACCAACGGCTTTACGTATTTTGCGAGGCACGGAGGTATTAAACCGCCAACTTCCAAACTCCGGACTGTTACTAAGTAATTCCTAATGGAAAAACTCAATAACACTTTGAACGTAGGTACGTACACTACTGCCTATATTTTTGGAAGATACAGGCAGTGATATTTGTATTAAGAAAATATACCATTTTAGCAACTACTTAGATTGTACCCATTAATCCATCAAGTAGGTATATGCTCATAATTTAATTAATGGGCATTGCGTATCGTCATATTACAGTAGGTACTGTGAAATATAAATTAAATAATTACCACGTATGCAGCCATTAAGTGAGAAGCTACAACTTTACTAATTACTTAAGCACAGTGATATAGAAATGTGCTGATTGTCTGTTTGTTTAATTCTATCTTCCTGGAAGATTTCCTCCTGGTTTTCCTGGCAATCTTTAACCGAAAACTTTATCTTTTATTAAGTTTTCGGTTATTATTATTTATTTATTTATTAAATGCACAAATTACACAACCACCAACTTAAAACTAATAATATTGAAGTGAGTATCCATTAACTAATATCACGTAAATTAGGAACTTTCAGAATTAAAATATTATATTAATTAAACTTATATCTAGCTTTATACATAAAAAGATTATCATTATAATATTAACACACAGATATATATAACTCTATTTTTAACATTTTATTTTCCATAAATTCTTAGATAGTGTAGTAACATTTTTTAAGAGCAATGTCTTTATCCTAGCTTTAAAAATACACATGTTATTTTCGTGGACCGTATATTTTCAGGTAAGTTATTGTATATTTGTATGCTTCGGTATTCTGGGCTATTTTTGTACATTTGTAGTCTAGGTGCTGGTAGAATTAACTCGTTCTTGTCAATATTAAACAGTTTTAGGTTATTTTTAACAAAAGTAGCTATTTCTAACGATATTATTTTTTGCGAAACCTGAATATAGTTTGTTGAGAGTAAGTAACTGAATAGATTCCAATAAGTTTTGCACCATGCTATATTTTGTCCCAAAAATATTTCAAAAAGTTTACAAGTTGGACACCGAGCGACACTACGTAATCATTATCGAGCGCAAGACGACGCTGCATGCGCGTGCGGCGCGGGTGCGCCGCGCTTCGCACGGTGAGCATGTTTTTGTACGGACAACTAGGTAACATAGCAAGCTTATAACTTTGTGATTGTTCATGATATAGTTTTGAAATTTTGTACCTAAATTCTTTACATAAAAATACTAGACACGTGTTTCGGGTTTCGCATATACTAAAAATAATCCTACTAATATTATAAATGCGAAAGTTTGTGAGGATTGATGGATGGATGTTTGTTACTCTTTCACGCAAAAACTACTGAACGGATTTTGATGAAACTTTACAGAAATATAGCTTATACATCAGAATAACACATAGAATACTTTTTATCCCGATATTCCCACGGGATCGAAACCTACGCGGGTGAAACCGCGGGGCGCAGCTAGTGTTGTATAAATGGAGGACAGAGTTAATTTTTTTTATTTTATATAGTGGGGTTTGCAGCCTCTAGGTTTTATTTGAAATAATTATGACAAAATTCTCCACACAATAGGTGCCTGAAGATAGATGAAGCCATCGAGATCGGCCCAGCAAGCGGTAGCGAGATGACCTGGACGCGTTCCACGAGGGCTGGTTCGAGGTGGCGCATAGTTTTTCCAGAAACCTACATCGTGTTTGTTTGATACAACCGAGCTGACTTGGATTTTGCTGTGTTATCTAATATCTAAAATGATTTATGCCTGATTCCATCCTTGAAAATTCCACATGTCTCATCATCGTCTGCCTAGCCTTGTCCCAACTATGTTGGGGTCGGCTTCCAGCCCACAAAATACACAAAAAAATGAAATGCAATGTCAAATTCCACATGGCTATCTTTGTTGTGTATATTCAACCTACAAGAAACTGTTTGAGAGTTTGCGTTACCAATGCCTGTTATAATATCTATTCGATAGTCTGTCTTTCCAAGCTAGGCACCCAACTGCGCTCAAACCATAACTTAATCTCGAGCGTAGCCGCTGGCAGACACTAGTTTAATCAACTAAGTTCAATAGGTTAGTTCACCATTTCACTATCATTAGACATTTTAAGTGGTCGTAAATTTTGTAATCTTTGCCAACGATGCATACTTCAATACCAGTAATAATACTTCGTACTGCATCTTGTACATTCACCTTAGCTAATTAATTCATTGACTTTGCAACTTAATTATCTACTGTTGTTTCAGTATTACTAGTGTAGGAATGTATGTTTTATTACGAGTCTTCTCATTGCTATTGTAGAAGTGCTGACCGAATGACAAACTTACACTGTCATTCGGTCGACAAAAATTTGGGAAGTGGTAGACCGCGAAATTCAAATTTTCTTACGTTTTTTGCAATTTGCAAGTCAGTGTCAGGTTGTATCTTGATCAAAATTTGATTCACGACTATAACAGGTACGTATTTACAGAATTATAATCATAAGAAACATTCATAAATCTTTATAAGTGAGTTTTTTACCATAAACACTTTTCCCTAGGAGATTTCTTCTTGTGGTACAAATCTAACTTAGGAAGATGTATTAATGATTCTAATGACTATAATTTTGTGAATAAGTACCTGTTATAGTCGCGAATCATATTTTGATCAAGATACAACCTGACACTGACCCGCTAATTGCAAAAAACGTAAGAAAATTTGAATTTCGCGGTAATCACTGCGCAATCACCTTAAGATTGATCTTATTATTTGGAACGAAGTTCTTTAACGCGGCTTGAAATAGGCGAAAACTGGTAGAAATCGTCACCTAACGAAAAATCGTTATGACACCTCCATGCGATTTTCTTTTCCCTTTTTTTTCTATTGTATATAATAGCGAGAGAGATACATAGCTTTAATAATTTTCGAGGGTGCTGAAGCCGATAGTGAAGTCAAAATTAAAATCCAAGATGGCGGCTGCAAAAAGCTTCAATTATGGGTCTATTATAGTTTTTATGGTTTTCGAGAGTGCTGAATCCAACAGAAAGGTCAAAATGAAAATACAAGATGGCGGCTGCAAAAAAAAATCAAATTTTCATCATGGGTGTCGTTATCATAAGCCGATATAAGGTAAAAAGCTCAACTTTTGTGACCATCTGATTTATTATCGTGATACTGACCAATCTATACCAAAGTATTCATAAAATGTATAAATCATAAGTATATTGGATTTAAGCATTAGATAGATTCAAATTATGGACAAGGGAGTGGGACAAATCGACAGTTAAGATGCCTCCTAGATTACGCAATTAAAATTCAATGGAACTAATTTAATTATAGCTCAACAAAGTTCTCATCGGTGTTTTCGTTGCTGACATAATAATGTTGTTACACATGGCAAATCTAATGTATAAAATTCTCGTGTCACAGTGTTAGTTCCCAAACTGCTCCGAAACGGCTGGACCGATTTGTATGAAATTTTGTGTGCATATCGGGTAGGTCTGAGAATCGGCTACTATCTATTTTTTATTTTTGCAAAACGACGTTTGCGGGGTCAGCTAGTAATATATAATAATGTAGGTATTTATAGGCATTTTTAGGAGGCGAGATGGGCAGACGACATTGTTGCCATCGCGGGAAAACCTCGATAAGGCAGACACAGGAGCGTGGTGACTGGTACAAGAAAAGAAAAGCCTTTACCCACCAGTAGGTAAAGTCGGGTTGTGGATAATGATGATGTAGCGGTATCTACAACGCCAAATGCGAACAACGCATCATACTGACGTCACAAAATCCTGCATCTCGCAAGCAGAGTTTACCGCGCAACTTGCATAGACACAACGGCCCGCACAGTAACTGACACGACACACACATGTAATATGATTTTCAATTACAAGCATTCAACATGTTACGAGCTTCGATGTCGTATAGTATAACGGGCTAATGTCTGCAACTTCACCTCTAAGCATACGGGAGCTTTGATGTAATAACAATTTGATGTAATGGTCATTAGAACATGAAGCTACCATGTTTATATAATTTTAATTCAATAAAATGTCTTTGAAACAGGTGTTGATGACATCAACCGACGAAGTTTCTTTTAGGATGTTTGAATTTTGAATTATGACAACCGCCTGTATAATGGATGAGTTGGAACGAGGTAATCCGGCAGAGAACCAAGATTATCAACATAACTTACAAAATAAGCAAGCTAATATGACAATGACTCGGCCATATTAGCCATAGAACGTAGACGTGTTCTTGAGTGGAGACCGCAAATTGATAGCAGGTAGGACACCCTGAAACTAGGTGGAGTGACGAGCAGGAAGGACACCCTCGTTCAGACCATGGTCCCGGGCGAGAGGGAGTGGGAGGCAGTCACCTCCTTCTGCGAGGCACTCATGCTAGCGAAGAAGGTGGTGGGACGGTGGAGGGAGAGAACCTCACGTCCCAGCCGCCGCGGGAGACGCTCCGGGCGTCGGGAGCCGCGTGACGACTCCTAGTCAACGTAGGCGCGGGCCTGCGGGCGGAGAGTAATGGGTAACTCTCCGTCAGATCAGGACCAGGCCCGTGCCGAACGGCGCGTACATGTTCCACGCGCGCCTCAAAGAGATGTCAGCATTGTAAGGTAGGGACCCGTAAGGGCCATAGCCTGCCGGGGCAGCGGAATTGTCCGAAAGGGTTACCGCTGCCCCGGAACATAAAGGGCTAAGGAAGGAACACGGGTGGGTTTTGTTCAGTAAGAGTCTGACACTCCCTTCTGTTCCACCCTGAGCGAGAGGGGTCAGTTGATAATTTCCCATCCACAAAAAAAAGGTGGAGTGACGATCTTCGCAGGTCTGGTAGCAGCTGGATGAGTATTGGCAAAAATTGAGCTGAATAGCGTGCAATAGGCTAGTTTCCACCATCAATAAATTGAAAATCTATTTAGTCCGTCAGTTAGAGTACCTACTCGTATTGGAAAACAATGGACACGTATTTTTTGTTTTTGTAAATCAATGAATATTGACAAAGATAAAACGCATCAAAACTCGTGATTGGGGGGCTCGTGACGTCAGAACGCACTAAAATTATACCAAGGTTTGACGTATTGAGCATTTTAAAAGCATCTTGATTTCGTCAATTTTGGTTTACGTAACAAAAGAAAATATACGGGTCAAATATTTTTTGATAATCTAACTGACAGACTAATTAGATTTTTCAGTAGACAAGCCTATTAGGTCTAAGTCTAGAAGTGGACTTCTGCAGGAGGATAATGATTTGCATGAGGTGTGGTAATTTTTTTTCCTAATACCTAATTACAATCGGTTCAAAAAGCATTAATATTTAATGTCCCATTTTATCGCACTTTAACTAGATCCATCTTCCCTTTACCGCGTATGCAGACGATGGTTATCGCTCTCGTGGAAACCAACCCTGGACCGGACTTGTTTGCTGATAAATGGGCGACGATAATTTTAGAACGTTCGCGCTTCTGTTAGATGAAAGAGTGAAATGATCAACTTAATTTAGTATTAGGTAATGGCCCTGATTCTGTTGTTCACAAACAAAACTAAATTTAAGTTCAGTGCATCTTTTTCTTTTCATTATGAAAAGGACAGAAGATAAATACCTATTAGTTTAGTCCCATCAAATTAGATAATCCATAGACAAGTTTAGACGTGATTAAAAAATTGGCTACTAAAAATACGTCAATTTACGTCAGGCGCTGACTAATTTGACAGGACTAAACTAATATTTATCTTCTGTCCTTTTCATAATGAAACAGAAGGAAAAAAATGCACTGAACTTAAATTTAATTTAGTTTGTGAACAACAGAATCGGGGCCAGTGGCTAATTTGGTGTACTAAATACATGTAACTGCATTCGCGATTTATTTGCCGAAAATGTAAACAAATATGAGTTTATTGGAAAAATAACTTTAAATCCTACACCATACAGTTCAGTTTACGCTACAACTTCAAACATTTTTATAAATTTTTCAATACTGCTAGTCACTCTGAAATCAACTTAATTACCATTCAAATAATGTTGATATTCGTTTAACTTGAAATAATATTCATTTGAAACATAAGTTTGGATAGACTTTACGGGGTGGCATCCCGAACATCGACGCCTAACCTTACCATGTTACAATGGATTCAGAGAATAATGTACCCAGAATTTTGTAATATCTTGATTTAAACGAGTGTCTTTGGAGTTTCTTGCCCGTTCTTCTCCAAGAGATCTACGTTTTGGAATGGGCAACTAGCTTCAACTTTCTGACTAACTGACCGACTAGTTAATTTTGACAATTCAAAAGTGGTTTAACTTAAATGAATGTTTTGAGTTTGAGTTCAGTACATGATTTTGAATTCCCTGCATTTAATTTTTTTGCCGAGTATTAAAAAAAAAATTAGCTGTTCCATACATTTTGACCGCGTAGTTATTGCACTTTTGTATGAAACAGCAGTTTTTTTTTATAACGGACTAAATATATCTGTGCTATGGAGTCTAGAATCCTGTGCTAAATTTTAAGTTATAGTTTGCGCGTCGATGGCCCTTCGTGAACCACAAGTGACTATAAACAGCTGCAATTTATTTAAAGGATCAAAGAGAATTCCAACAGCTATAATTATGCAAACAAAAAGCCTAAAAAACTAGAGCTCTCCTAACTCATAATTGATGTCACTAAAAAGTCTTATCCAGCCGAATATTTGGCCAATCATTGGACCAATCATATGGCCAATCAATTGTATTACATTACCTACAATGGCTACTGAGAAGTCATAACTGAGAAGATGATTAAAAGAATGTTTCAAAATCTTTCGTGTTCTCACGACAGTAGGAAATACACGGGAGAGTTTTGCGTCGAGCTAAACGTTCCTTTTAAGTATGTTTAAAGACATTTTGTAAAATTATTATCTTTTTAGATTTGGTGTCCAATGCTTTGTGGATAATGGAGGTTTTTGGCCAGCAGTTGGAGGAGCTTACAAAATTGAAATAGAAAACATTATTCATATGAGGTTTTTTTTTTTGAGGATGAGAAATCATCAAATGACCCCTCCCGCTCTGAGTGGAGCAGAAGGGAGTGTCAGACTCGTAAGACTAAAACCCACCCGTGTTCCTTCCTTAGCCCTTTGTGTTCCGGGGTAGCGGTAACCCTTTCGGACAATCCCGCTGCATTCATTCATATGAGGTTGAAAGTCACTTTTTGAAGGTCAAATTACAAAAGACAATCCCCCAAAACGCCAACGCATTACCACTTCGAAAAATTTTGGCTGGGAAGAAGAAGTGGTGCAACTAAGTCCCCTTAATCACATTTTCTGTTAAGTTAGAAGAACTAAATTCTATAAAAAAGTATGCAAAGTAAATAACACTGATAAACAAAAAAAAAACTTTAAAACAGCACATATTAAACTTTCCTAACATTTACAAAGGTATGATTTACATAAGTTATTATATTACATTCTTCGTAAAATAGCATCGTACAAGCTAATAGCAATGATTAAGATACCGGAACACTCGATAGGGCTGTGTCTACGCAGTAACCACCTGCCACCCTTTAAAAGGAAGAAAACCTTACTGATGAATAGAAATACTTTAATATCCATCAATACTTCAATTAATACTATAGATACCTTCTATATAATTATAATAATAGTATCATAATCATAATCAGCGTATAATGTTCCCACTGCTGGGACACAGGCCTCCTCTCTTCGAGAGGGAGTGGGCCGTAATCTACCACGCGGGCCCAGTGCGGGTTGGTAGATGTCACATGTCTTCGAATTTTTGGTTCTAGGTCATGGCGGTTTCCTCACGAAGTTTATCTTCACCGAAAAAATAATATAATACCAGTTTCTGCCCGTGACTTCATCCGCATGAAATTTCGCCCTTTTACGGATGGAATTTCGAAAAACCCTTTCTTAGTGGATACCTGCTCTTCACAAAGAACACACCCTCCAAATTTCATGTCTCTAGGACCAGTGGTTTAGGCTTTGCGTTGATATATCAGTCAGTCAGGACTTTGAATTTTATATAGGTAAGATAATAAGTTCGAACTTTCTCTAACTGTTACGTTTCACACCTAAACCACTGAACTAATCGTTATTAAATTTGACAAATAGGTAGACTGGTATCTAAAGAAGGATATAGGCTACATTCTACAGCTTGTTAATTAATAATGAAGGGCTATGAGTATTAACGGATATCCTGGGATGAATAATGAGCTCATCTGAGATCATAGCATATCAAATGATCTCATGCGAGGTCACCAGATCTTAATCTAGAAAATTTCATACTGTTGTTCCTAGAATATATAGTAATGTTAATGTTGAGTGTTCTGAAAGCTTGATATTTAAATGAAATGATGTAATAGTTAATCTAAAAGAAACATTTAAATGTAATGATGATTTGCATATCGAAACATGTAGGCTGTCAAATGTTTATCATCTCACATTGTGCGAGCAAGCATTATAATTTCGACAGAAGACGATCGCTTTTAGATCGTGATCGTAGTTTATTTATGGATTGATAGATGAATAAAAAATTAACATTACATTTTGCTAAACTTGAGCATAGCTGGATATTTTTGCGTTTTCAGCTGTGTCAAAATTGAAGCAAAAAATTAAAAGAAATGAAAACAAATTAAAGAACGCTAGATTTAAAAAATCCCAGTTGATGATGTGAAACATGGTAACCTCATTTTGTATGGATTCGAAGAAACCTAAAAAAAAACTTGAAAATTTCTTCTCTGGTATCTCAAATTCATCATCTTAATCAAATGTCGTCCGTTGCTGACTTGGTTTAGGCTTCCCCGAATCATCGGCAAAACGCCCACTCCTGCGATCCCTGTTCCTCAGGTACGGCTTTACACAAATCTAACCCGTATGTTACTACTAAAAGCAAGCATAATTATTGTCGTCACAATAACTAAATAGATAACACAAGTTCGCCTCTGCGCAGTTTCCTAACGTGAATGTAATGGGCGCTTATATATAGGGTTCCGTGCAACTGCCATCAAAACGCTCATAATATTACTTTATCATATGTAAACTAATATTAAGTTACCCGCTATCACTTTCAAAACTATTGTTATTATTGTTACAAGTACATAAACAAATGAAATAACTTTTAAAGTTTATTTCTAAATACATTAAATATTTCTTATTTAATGTTAAGCATCACTGAATGTCAGTTTAAATAATGCATCGTACGAAATGGTTTTGTTGTAAAAATAATATATATTTGTGTACCTGTGTCCCAGCAATGCTTTTTTTATGCTGTATGCTATGTTCAAATAACTTTTAACTGCCCCGTTGGTCTCGTGGTCGCAAGCGCAACTGCTGAGCGTGCTGAGGGTTCGATTTCCATCAGGCAAAGTGTTATTTTTTATTTATTTTATTTGGAAAAAAAAAAAACGATATTACATTAAAAATAACACTTATCAGTAAGGTACTTATATAAAACAAAAACAATGTAATAACCACAACATTTTCCACGTATTAACAAAGAGGTATGCTATAATGAGGACTTAGCGGTAAGCTAGTTACTATTCACATTCTACGAGACATGTTAAATCGTTACTAACTAATAAACAAGTATTTAACCACTAGATATATCTAAGTTAACTATTGTTAGTTATTGATAACTTTACTTCGAAAAGCATTTCTAAGTATTTAGCATAAATATATCAATATCCATGAAATGTTTATTGTACATTTGCGTGAGACGCTGAAGGGGTGCACGGACAAACGCAGGTAGCGTTTGTCCGATTTGATGCCTGAACAAACAATCGGTAATCACGCACTCCACGACGAAGAATTGATCTAGGAACTACAAGTTTAATATCTCAGGTCTATACAATTTAGCTTATTATGATAGAGGTCATGCAGTGTCATTACTTGCAGAAGCATTCGTCTCTTCTCAAGAGAGAGTAAATTATACATTGCTAAAAGATCTCTGTAAGGTAAGCGTGGTAGTCGGCATCTGAATTGATGGTTCGTAAGAACTTTCGTTGTACTTTTTCAATGGCTATTTTATATTTATTATATAACAGGTCCCATATCAGACAGCCATATTCAAGCTGAGAGTGAATGAGTGAACTATACAGAAGTAAAAATGTGCAAGGGTGCCTAAAGTCGGTTGCTGTTCTGATAACGAAGCCGTACATTTTAATTGCTGTAGTAATGATAAGGGATAAGTGGAAGGAGGGAAGGGAGGCCATTGCCCTGCAGTGGGACAGAAAAGGCTGATAATAATAATACTAATAGTAATGATGTTTTCTATATGTAGGTCCAAATGTAATTTACAGTCAAATAGAATTCCCAGGTCTCTAAGGTTCGTTACTCTTTTAAGTATAGTACCACATAAAGTATCATCATCATCATCAGCCGGAAGACGTCCACTGCTGAACAAAGGCCTCCCCCTTAGACCACTACGCCGAACGACAATCCGCCACTTGCATCCATCGGTTGCCCGCGACTCTCACGATGTCGTCGGTCCACCTAGCGGGAGGCCTGCCCACGCTGCGTCTTCCGGTTCGTGGTCGCCACTCAAGAACTTTTCTTCCCCATCGGGTATCAGTTCTACGTGCGATGTGGCCTGCCCATTACCACTTCAACTTGCAAATTTCAAGAGCCTATGTCAGTGACTCTGGTTCTTCGTCGAATATCCTCGTTTCGGATAAAGTATAATCAAATTTTATAATAGTTTTGTTTTTAGTAAAGCTGATGATATGGCATTTGGGTATACTTAAATTTAACTTGTTAACTGTAACAGTATTTCGAGAGTCGGTTAAGATCGCTTTGAAGTTCTGAGCAGTCGGTATCATTTTTTATGGTTTTATATAATTTAAAATCATCAGCGTAATGAGTTTTTCCATTAGGATTTTTTTGTAACAGCCCCCCTGAGTTTGGAAGTTGGCGGTATGATACTCCCGTGTCTAGGAAAGCACGTTAAGCTGTTGGTGCTGCGCCTGATCTCTCTCTGGTCGTGTCGGATTGTCGTCCCATCGGACTATGAGAGTGAGGGAAGAGGGAGTACACCTGTGTCGGCGCGCACACTTATGCAATATAATATATCCCGCGCCGAAGACGCGAAACACTGTCTGGAGGACTTTATTTATTTTCAAATAATAGTTGGAAGAAATTTATTGTTACAAGAATTAAAAAGTTCGTAAAGAACATTTTCGAAATGTTTTATTTAAAAAAGTACCTGGAAATCTCTGTTACTATGGAAAATTTAACATCGGTCTAATTTGGCTGTAACACTATTTTTCAAAAATGTTCTTCACTAACTTTTTAGACCTTTGTATTCTGCTTATGCGTATGAAGTTTAATTAAAATCAGTTCATTCATTTCGAAAAACAAGGGCTTCAAAGTTTGTATGAAATGTACGTACCGTACCGTACCGTACCGTACCGTACGTCGTAAACGCTCTTAACAGAAATCGCCATAAACCAATGAGCAACATTAGTACCAATGATTGTTCCTTTAGTATGAGATTTGGCATTTTCGTCGAAGTGGAATAATTATAAGCCAGTAAAACAAGCTCTGCATCATTCTAGTCCGTAAAATACATACCTACATACAAATTATGCCAATCCCTCAAATTAATTTTAAATGCAAGGAGTTCCAACTTCCAAGAAGTGTTCAAGTTTCTTTATGAAGAAATAATTAAAGAGTCTATTTAACTTTTAGTAAAATATTGATTCGAATCGACAATAGGGCACTAGCTGCGGTCGATTGGCCATCGAAAGGGCACAAGTACAAATCGAAGTAAGTTACATAACACAACATTCCGACAACTTAGTAACTTATGTTGTGATCCCAATCTTAAGTTGAAATGTAAGTTTAACTAAGTTTATACGATTTATTCCGGTCTGATCCCCTAAGCCCCCCCTCCATCCCCCCCCTTGCATACCCCGCTAGATCTTCTTCTGTTTTAGACTCGTGTCTTATCCACATTAAGCTTCTTCATTCCGATCTGATCCCCTTTCTCTTTTGTTTTTATTCATCAAGGATCGTCAGCTACAAAAATATATGTACATTATTGAAATAGGTCAAAATTAAAATCCAAGATGGCGGACGCGAAAAGTTTCTAATTTTTCGTCATGGATGTCGTTTCCGAGGTTTTCTAGGGTGCTAAGGCCGATAGTGAGGTCAAAATTAAAATCCAAGATGGCGGACACGAAATGTTCAAGTTTTTTGTCATGGATGACGTTTCCGAGGTTTTCTAGGGTGCTAAGGCGGATAGTGAGGTCAAAATTAAAATCCAAGATGGCGGACGCCAAAATGTTCAAGTTTTTCGTCATGGATGTCGTTTCCGTGGTTTTCTAGGGTGCTGAGGCCGACAGTTAGGTCAAAATTAAAATCCAAGATGGCGGACGCGAAGAGTTTCTAATTTTTCGTCATGGATGTCGTTTCCATGGTTTTCTAGGGTGCTAAGGCCGATAGTGAGGTCAAAATGAAAATCCAAGATGGCTGACACGAAAATGTTCAAGTTTTTTATCATGGATGTCGTTTCCGAGGTTTTCTAGGGTGCTAAGGCGGATAGTGAGGTCAAAATGAAAATCCAAGATGGCTGACACGAAAATGTTCGAGTTTTTCGTCATGGATGTCGTTTCCGAGGTTTTCTAGGGTGCTAAGGCCGATAGTGAGGTCAAAATTAAAATCCAAGATGGTGGACACGAAATGTTCAAGTTTTTTGTCATGGATGACGTTTCCGAGGTTTTCTAGGGTGCTAAGGCGGATAGTGAGGTCAAAATTAAAATCCAAGATGGCGGACGCCAAAATGTTCAAGTTTTTCGTCATGGATGTCGTTTCCGTGGTTTTCTAGGGTGCTGAGGCCGACAGTTAGGTCAAAATTAAAATCCAAGATGGCTGACACGAAAATGTTCGAGTTTTTCGTCATGGATATCGTTTTCGTGGTTTTCTAGGATGCTAAGGCCGATAGTTATGTCAAAATGAAAATCCAAGATGGCGGAATTTTTTTTTTTTTTTTTTTTTTTGTGGTTTACAATTGTTTGTTATTTGGAAAACAAGAGATTTATAGAACCTACCTTCTTGTTTAGATGATAATGTTAACAAGATTTATAACTACATGGTGCTAATAGCCACTGCAAAATTAAATAACAACTGCACCTACGCTTATTTTGATAATCACTTTTCCATTATTTTGCTGGGCGCACCTTCAATAGTCAACCACGGTTTCATATCATAATGTTCCTGCATAGCTTGTGCGGCCGACAGAAGAAAAGAGCAATATTTAATTGATCCTCTGAAAACTTAATGACCTTCTAATGAAGTACGCTTTTTTTTTTAAAAATGAGCCTCTTAACCCTGGCCAGCGAGCACTACTTCCAAGTTGGTCGCAATTTCTTGCCTACTTAATATTTGAGGACACCAAAATGAGTATTATTTGAGTTTCACCAAAAAAAGGTACATTTATTATAATATTCGAATGTGCATTAATATATTTAGGTAATAAAAACAAAAAAATATTTGGTGTTCGATTAAATACGTGCCATTAAAAAATCCGTTTTTATGAAATAAAAAAAATATACGGGACCCTCCACCAATATTTAAAAGCACACCATACCGCCTTCATAATTTGATATAATAGGCAGTTTGCAAAATGATGGACAGTTGGTAAAAAATAGGCAATATCAAGCTGCAGGTCAGAGTTAGCTACTGACCCACTGATTCAGATAACATGTGTTTGCAGGATTTTGTAACGTTTCGTTTTATCGTAGGTTTGTGTGTGGCAATGTAAAGTGGTTAGGATGAGAACAGGCTAGGCGTTTTGTTCCCATGAGTAATGTTTATGAGACTTTTTTCAGGGTTAAATTTAGGGCAAAATGGAGCTTGGCATTTTATGTTGCACATGTTGAAGGCGGAAATTAAGTACAATCTGCAAAGTGGTTCTGTGTTTTGAAAAATATCTATAAAGTTTTTTTGAAGTGAAAACTTCTTTAGCGGCGCTGCGTATTTTTTTTGGAATGGGTAAAAATCTCTAAACTCGCGTCAGGACACGTGACCTGATCGAGAATTCGTAAGACGGATGGAGAGAGGGCAGGCGGCGCAAGGCGCTTGCGCGAATGTTCGATAATTGTCATGTTTGTGTACGATAGCGCAATGAATAAATATTGTATCCTACCACATAAATAATAATACTTTTATACTGATAACGAAAGCAATTCGTACAAAATTATACTCTAACCATTCCAAAATATCAAAAATGCAGAACATTAATATTTAAGTTTTCACTTCTGCCGGCACTCCCGGAGTGCAACCCGTCGATTTTTTTTTTTTGTTTGAATACGGCACTTATCTCTGGAACAAACTGTCGGAATTGAAAAAAACTTTTTGCATTTCATAGTCTAATTCTTGAGAAAGGCAAAAGATATTATTTACCATCACGATAAGACTTTTAGGAGCCGAGCAAGATGAAATAAAGTCAGTAAGAACGCTATGAGAAAACAAAGTAATAGCGCGGGCATGCGATTCGATGCAACGGGATGGGTCGGGGGGTAAGTAATTTCACGCGGACGAAGTCGCGGGCAGAAGCTAGTTATTTTTTATAAAGCATAGTCTACGCGAACTATGACCGTCAAATATAAACGATAACAATTTGGGCAAAGTGGAGCAAATATCTGGATTTGGGAATGTTCCTATTTATAAAACTAATTCATTAATACCTAGGTACATTCGTCCACGATTAAATTGTAAATGGTGCATATTAAAATAAGTAAAAGAGCACTAAGCAGCCTATAATTTTCACACAAATTTTGGCACAAAGGCCTCCTCCCGGTGAGAGGGAGTGGGCCGTAATCCACCACGCGAGCCCAGTGTTGGGTTGGTACTGTTACATGTAACATGTCTTCGATTTATTGGTTCTAGGACATGCCGGTTTCCTCGCGATGTTTTTCTTCATCCTTTTGAGAGCAGTGGTGATGAAATAATTTACACAAAGTAAAGCGCCTTTCTGGGTTCGAACCTACGACCTACAACTCGTAAGTCGCTGCTGTTACCACTGGGCCACTACTGTTCATATTAAAACTACTTAATTCATCCTAAATTAATTTGTAATTGCTGCATAATAATGCGCCCTGCGTTTTACCTGCATAAATGTATTCCCGTGGCAATATCAGATTAAAAAGTAGCCTATATATTAATCCAGGGTGTCAGCTACCTCCATACAAAATTTTATTAAAATTGGTGGAGCCGTTTGAGCGTGAAGAAGTAACAAACATATAAACACACACTCACAAACTTTCGCATTTTTTATATTAGTGTGAAGAGCATGTTAAATACCCACAAAAATAAAAGTTTACTCCATTATAGTCCTAGATAACTATTTCTGAGTTCTCAGCGATATAATCCTAATGCTTAACACATAATTCAATAGAAGCAGTGCAGTGGCGGAGAATGTCCGACTGTTATGCGCCCACGCCGGGTCGTGGGTCAAATGCATTAGGATGCTATTTAATGTTTCGTTCGGGTTTTCTAGGAAAGGTTCTAGAGGTATGATACTGTAGTAGAATTTGTCGTCGGTCTAGACATTATAAGTGCAATTTCTAAGTGTAGTCTTTTTTTATTGCTGAATGGGCCCGCTCTAGACCTCGATCACGCCTGATGGAAAGCGATAGATGAGGTCTATGATGGAACGAGCGTGCCCAGAAGATGCCTAAGGCACTGGAACTCCCAGATATTGACGAAACACAGCAGGCTGCTTGACACCGGACTCCAGTGGGAGGGTGGTCGCAAACCAGGCGGGCGTTAGCCCTACCAGCGCAAGGGAAGAATTGGCCAGTCAAATAAGGTGTTGGGTGTGACTGTCCAGGATGCGCCTTGCGCTCGGTTTACTTGAGAAACTGGCGGAACAAACTGCGCTACACGAGGAGGCTTCGTCATGTAACCCAAAAAGGTCTTGATTTCAATCCTTTGTACTTTTTAAATGTTTTGCCTTAACACTTTGAGGCAATAGGCGTAATGCTATGTTATATTTTTTTTATGCAATTGTGTAACCTACATTTTTACGTGGGTTCTGATGGCCGACATAGCTTGCTAAGTAAGCAAGCTGAAGTGGCAGTGGGCTTTCCATGTTAAGGACCGATGGCCGGTGGAGCAGACGAGTATTGGAGTGGACACCGCTTATCGGCAAGCGTAGCGTGGGACGCCTCCCAGTTAGATGGACTGACGACCTTAAGAAAGTGGCTGAGATAAATTGGTTGCGGAAGGAGCGTAGCCTAGGAGAGGCCTATGTCCAGCAGTGGACTGCGATAGGCTGACTTGATTTTACTAAGATCATACCCATATAAAGATCGGTGATTGATGAAACTTTGAAGTTATCGGCAATGCTACTGCTCATCCTCCTTTTTTTTTAACGTGGAGAAATGCTCATGCATACTGTACTGCCACGCGAAGATAGTGCAGTTATGTGGGACTCTAACACAATAAAACTCCACGGTGTCTTCCTCCGCCGCTTATGGCGGGAACACGGGCCCGCGTTAGCACTCATCCGTGAACCCGTTGCGGCTGTCCGCCACCGGACCCTCGTCTGGGGAGTAGTCCCCATCACCGGCGCACCAGAACACATAGAACGCCGTGACCACCCCAGGGACCACACCAGCACATTGGCGCCAGACGACCCCGTGTCTGGGCACCCTTGGTCCCCTTGAGGCGGGTCAGGTCGATGGCCCCGCCGCCTGCAAATTTTCGGCCGCAGAGGATAGGGAGAGTGGCCAACATAATACCAACACTCCTCCTCCCCTGCGGCCCCCCCGCGTCTGTCATCAAATGATGGCGACCGCGTCAAGGCCACGGAAAGTAGGGAGAGCGGCGCATCACAATACCGGCACTCCTCTCCCGCCGCGGCCTCCAACCCTCAGCCACGATGCCTCCCATACGACATCGCGGCCCGCCTCAGTTGCGATGTCGCCCAAGCATCACCGCAACCTACTTGTTAGCCAGTACATCGTCGGCTTACAGGCAAAAGCCCTGACAAGCGGCCCCTACTCGGGTTCCTCTTCGCTTCACCGTGGGTGACCAAGCCACGGCTACAGAGCCCCCCCGCCTTGACATTGCGGGAACCCACCGGGGGGCTGTTCATCCTCCTCAGATAACTTCTAATTGTTTCGAGACATTCATCTATTTTTACAACAGCCACGATATGGTCCTTTGTACTAAGGTTTGTTCGCCTCGTGTAGGCTTGGTCGTCAGTGTTGTAAGCTTGTAGAAAGACACGTTTTTTCTACGGCGCGGTTTATACGCCGTACCGTTAAAAAACTGCCCCATGTATAAAGTGCCTAAGAAATCTAGCTGAAAACTAGACCGCTATCACTAATCATATATCACTAACGATACTAAAAAAAATGACCAGACGAGCTACACAGTTCAGTTCACAACAGTTCTACGTTATTGTTGTTTAATTCTCATGTATTTGTTTTTTAATAACCGCTATGATTAATGACAGCACTAAACAGTTGGGACAGCATTCTTCAAAATATTGGACTTGATTTATTAGTCTGTTTGTGTATTGTGGAGGTGAGTCTTGTAAAAAGGTTCGTTGTTGTTAGATTGGTTAATTATTAACGAACTTTCAAGGTAACTACGAAAAACTACTGCTCTCAAAACGGTGAAAGAAAAACACTGTGAGGACACCGGCATGTCCTAGAACCAAAAATTCGAAGACATGTGACATCCGCCAACCCGGATTGGACCCGTGTGGTGGATTACGGCCCACTACCTCTTACAAAGACGAGGCTTGTGTTCCGGCAGTGGGAAAATTATAGGCTGGTTATGACGTAAAAGTCAAAGCATTTATTTCAAATCGGCTCATAAAAGGCACATTTGAACGTCAAAAATTACAATAAAATAGAATTGATTCTAGTCGCCCCTTCCAAAAGGTAGTTTTCGTATGGAGAAGAACGGGCAAGAAACTACACCGTTACTCTTTTAAAATGTTTTACAATATTTTGCACCTATACTAATCTATACTAATATTATAAAGAGGAAAGATTTATTTTGTATGTTTATAACGAATCGGCTCAAAAAGTACTGGACTGATTTTAAAAATTCTTTCACCATTTGAATGCTACATTATCAGTGATTAATATAGGCTTTTTTTTTCTTTTTATTTCCCCACCCGTGCGAAGCCGGGACGTAAACTAATTAATTATACATACATTAATTATATAATAATAAATATGTGAGGACGATGCACCTAAAATAAAATTACTATACCACATTAGGTAAAAGAATAAGGTAGCTTGTTTCATTCGAACAGAACTCCTATGAAATGTGTACGTAGATGGTCCCTCCTTTGAACATCAACGATAACAGAGGGGCAATTCTCGTAATTTTTAAGAACGTTCACAGTCTGATCTCAGTCTCAATCTGTCAAAAATACTTCAAATTTCCCTACATTTTGACAAGTTTTTGACATTTGTTTGTCGCCGAGATGAGACTGCGACTAGATTTTGAACGTTTTAAATTAGCAGAATTGGCCTACAGGAGCGTTGCCAAGGGCCGCTGACATTCTAAGACATGCCGATTTCCTCACGATGTTTTCCTTCACCGTTCTGAGAGCAGTGGTGATGAAATTATTAACACAAAGTACCTAAAGCGCCTGCCTAAGTTTGATCCCACGAAGACGTGTGACATCTACCAAACTGCACTGGGCCCATGTGGTGGATTACAGCCGACTTCTTCTCGAAGACAGAAAGCCTGTGTTCCAGCAGTGGGAAAATTATAGGCTGATAATGAAAAAAAAACTGTAAGTCTCATGCAACTTTTTTTTTTATATAAAAAATCTATTGTTTGGACATAATTTAAAAAGCTAACAGACTTAAAATAATAATATGTACAAGTATATAAAAAGGAGGGGAAATAATCAAAGGGCATCAAAAATTCGGGAGGGCGTGTCAGACTTTTACTGACTAAAACCCACCCGTGTTCCTTCAGTTGCCTGTGCCAGGGGCCACGGTATCTCTTTCGAACAACCGGCGATCCTGGCAGGCATCGGCCCTAGCGGACCCCGTCAGTTAGTGCTGACATCTCTTTGAGGCGCGTGGAACACAACGCGCCGTCGACCAGCAGGCGTAGCATGAGCACCGTTTTGTCGACGGAAGAGTAGATAAAGATGACATTCCGTGTAGACAGTACAACGGCAGCCAAGTAGAAAGGGTCAACTGCACTTTTTACGAAATACATACTCTTTTACATATTTCGACTCAGAATTCTGTTTTTTCATAGGATTTTTATTCGTTTTTTTTACTGATAATAAATTACGTATTTATAGACAACTACAACAATTGTTCTCAGTGTCGAAGTACCGTGTTTTGGAACAAAATAATATTGTAGTAATATTGGCCTTAATCATTTCCTTGGTAATGCCCTATTAAGTAAATGATGTAAAATAGGAGAAGATAGCTTTATTCTTCTATTAATTATCACAGTCTTGCGTTCAAAACGCTCTCCTCTAAAATCATGATTTTGTAGATACCCGTATATACTTTGTGGCCGTCGTGTAGAAAGTTTAAAATCTCCTTACAACTGTCAGTCGTCAGTGTCATTTTGACAGTTGGGATAGAAAACTTTCTTCTGAAATAGTCTACATAGAAAAAGACCTAGACAAAGATCGATATAAACTAAAGACAAAATGACAGATTGTAGAAGGATTTTTGCGAGGTGCGATGTCAAAAGTGGAGAAACGAAATGTCACTTTGTATAGAAAGAGCTGTGTCTATTCTACGTAGAAATAGAATGCGTCATGCTACGCCTGCAGGGCCTGGTCCTTACCGGACGGCGAGCTGCCCATTAGTCAAGCACATACATGTACAGAGGCGGACTTAATGCCATAGGCATTTTCTACCAGTATTATTAGTATGATTCTGATTTAGATTGATAGTGGCCCCGATTCTGTTGTTCACAAACTAAATGAAATTTAAGTTCAGTGCATCTTTTTCTTTCTATTTCATTATGAAAAGGACAGTAGATAAATATTAGTTTAGTCCTGTCAAATTAGATAATCCATAGACAAGTTTAGACGAGATTAAAAAATTGGCTATTAAAAATACGTCAATTTACGTCAGGCGCTGACTAATTTGACGTATTACTACTAAAACTAATATTTATCATCTGTCCTTTTCTTAGTGAAATAGAAAGAAAAAGATGCACTGAACTTAAATTTAGTTTAGTTTGTGAACAACAGAATCGGGGCCAGTGTGTTAGGTACGCAATTAGTGTGCTGCTCCACTTATAACTACACGTTGAACGATTTTTCTATCTCACTAAATTCTATATTCATTGAATGCTTTAAAATGTCATTCATATTATATTTTATTCTTATTTGTGATTAGAAAACATAGTACCTGACATGAATGTTATAGTTTGCATTGTTATACTTGACAAGGTTGTAAGTTCAGAAAAGCCATGCGTTATCGACATACCCATCGCTTTATAGAATTGAAGGATTCGTTACAAGGCGCGGTTGATTCGTGACCTTATTTTTCATCTTTTGTGTCAATGGTTCACAAAACTTCACATTTATATTCCCTCAAAGGGGAGGTTTAGGTATTTGTAAGACTCATGTAAGATGGGCCTGCGGGCGGAGAGTAATGGGTAACTCTCCGTCCGATCAGGACGAGGCCCGTGCCGGACGGCGCGTACGTGTTCCACGCGCGCCTCAAAGAGATGTCAGCATAAGGAAGGGGCCCGCAAGGGCCGAAGCCTACCGGGGCAGCGGGATTGTCCGAAAGGGTTACCGCTACCCCGGAACACAAAGGGCTAAGGAAGGAACACGGGTGGGTTTTAGTCAGTAAGAGTCTGACACTCCCTTCTGCTCCACCCAGAGCGGGAGGGGTCATTGGATGATTTCCCATCCACAAAAAAAAAAAAAAAGACTCATGTAAGAAGGGGCGAGCCTATTGGAATTTTATAATGGGTCCAATTCCTGTGAAATTCCTAATGGTAATACCCAACAACACTCCACTCGACCTATGGATCGAACCCAAGACCCTGTAACCCCATGCTGAACAGTCGCGCTTACGTCCACTGCACTAACGAGGAAGATGACAAGCTTATTATAGCTTCACGTCGACGCCGGTTGTCGCTGAAAATCAGCGCTGGGGCTCTGTCTCGTACAGGGTCTTGGCATTATGCTGAGCGATGGCCGTTTTGCGTGGATGTGACGCATGTTTTCCCTCAAATTGTCAATTTGATTTTTGTTTATGCTCAATCTTATGCGTCATATTTGCCGCAAATAAACGTATTTTCTTTCTTCTTTCTCTTTCTTTCTTATAACTTTAATTAATCATCACTAGAATAAAAAATGTGGTCATCTAAAGACCATCTTACCTCATTGAGTTCTGTAATTGAGTCGACACTGTCCTTCCATATCTATTAACATTTTAGAAGCCAAGTATTGTTAAAAGAGTAACCGTGGAGTTTGTTGCCGGCTCTACTCCAAAGGAAACGACCAGTATCTAGGTGCATCTAGGTTCTGACGTTTTATAAGTGCTCATGTAGGTTTTTGTGAAGTAAAATATTTTTAATTGATTTTCAGTTCGTCCTTTAGCAAGTGTTACATCGGCTGATATTCATCACCGCAGTCACATTCAACACGATCGGTGCCATTTTCTTATCTATTTCCGGATTTGAAAAAGGATTATAAGACTGGGATTAATAGTAGATTATTAACCAAGGGGATAAAGCAGTGTCTTCTGTCGCGGATGACGATTTCCTCGCTACACTCAGGACTCGTCTTAAATCCCTCGCTTCGCTCGTGATTTAAGTTTTTAACACCCTCGCTACGCTCGGGAGTAAACCTCGAGTCCTTCGTTACGCTCGCGATTTAAGTTCACCCAAGACTAAGACAGCTTTATCTCCGAGGAAAATACTCTACTTTTCGTACCATTTGCGAAAAAGTTAACACAATAATAATATGAGATAAGCATTTATTAAAAATAATGACAATTAAAAGTAAAAGTTAACATTCGAAACATTGGTCCAATTATTTATAGCTAAGGAATATTCCTTTTTCAAAAAGATGTATAATGCTTTATATACAAACTCAATGGTGTAAACACAGATGTAGTTCAGTATGAATTTCGGTAAGTATTCCAAATTTAAATCACATTCTCGCCCTAGAGGATGAATGAAATTCAGTACAATTTTCTGTCCCTGTTTTTAACAGATTAAAAATGACTATTGTTATGTTCGCTTTTTGTGGCATAGAATGTCACTTTTTTGAGCAAGTGGTACGAAAAGAGTCTTTTCAGATTACCCGGTAAAAAAGTTCTTAGCAGTATGTATTGCTGTGCTGGGAGCCAGGGTACAGCTCTGGCCAAACAGCTTGATCCGACGTGGATGGGCCTCATGTCAGTCAGTCATGGACGAAACTGAGCGCGTCGATTGTTTTAATGAATAGCACGTCTCATGACTATTTGCACCAGTAACACTTCCATATGAGTTAATTGATACAACCCTTGATTATGTTTTATTTATTTACTAGCACTTCGCCCGCGACTTCGTCTGCGTGTATTCGTGCCAAATTTCAAGTTTATTACCTCAAGCAATAAGATTTTTCATAAAAATAAAATCCCCCTTTTTCACCCCCTTAAAGGTCGAATTTCCAAAAACCCCTTCATAGTGCTCCCCTACATAATAAAAGGAAGCCGTACGCAAAATTTCACGTTCCTAGTCCTTGCAGTTTCGGCTGTGCGTTGATATGTCAGTCAGTCAGTTTCTCCTCTTATATATGTATAGATATAGTTAATTAATTAAGGCGCCAATGAGAATAATTAATAAGTAAAACTAAACATATTACATAAACAAAAAACATATTACAAAAACAAATAACAAGTCAGAGATCAAACATACTTAGTAATTACTTTAGAAAGAGAAAATAGAATAAAATTATAACAACTTATTACATATTTACTTAACAAACATAGCTTTCACAGAACATGAGACAATTTGACACGACCACCTTGAGTGTGTCATTAAAGATGTCACATTCCAGGACTGTCTCCATTAAGACTGTGCCGACCGCACAGTGGCGCCCTCATCGTTTGTTTGGTTATTTCATACAATTTAGAATGAAAATGCAGAAAATGAGCACGTTAAGTTGTGCTTCACAAGATTATACGTTAATATTATTAGAAACGGTAGTTTTACATTGTTTAGTTTTATTATAATCCTTAAAACGGAATATAGTGGCCACTGTTATCCGTTTTACGGATTATAATGAAACTAAACAATATAAAACTACCGTTTCTAATAATACTAACGTATAATCTTGTGAAGCACAACTTAACGTGCTTATTTTCTGCATTTTCATTCTAATATGACTTGTAAAAGTGATGTCGATATCCTATTTATAGAATAAAAATAAATCATTTCACTGGCTCGAGCAATTTCGCCCAGTTTGAAAAGAGTTTTAAACCATTGGGTGACGTCTTAACAGTCAGTTACAAAAATACTTTAGCATTCTGATGTTAACATAATTTAGTCTTAACTATTGCAAGAAGCAAAATTACACCATCTTGTTAAAATATTACTTCGAACTCTATTTAGCCTGATTGTAACAAAACGTGATCAGCCTTAGCTTCTAAATAGTCGTAATATTTTAACAAGTACCTACGTCATATTGCTGAAACAAGTAAAATAGGAATGTATATGAAGATATCTTTTAGAGTCCGAACGCATTTTTTTTAATTTTTATATTTATGTCTGTAATTTATAATGGTGTACATAATCTATTATTCTATTCTATTAGTTTTTGGTTTTCGCCATTTTTCGACCGAAATATCCATATTTGGTAATTTTAGTTTTAGGCCGAAAAAACAAATATCTTCAGAGCATTACTTTTAATTCATGTATACGAAAAACTCGGTACTTACAAAAACTAACTCCTGTTGACCAATATTTTTCTGCATTTTCATTTTTGTGAAAATTATACGTTCGGAGCATTACTTATAATTAAAACAACAGATTGATTAATTTGAATAAAATTATGTCTTTGAGAAAAGTTTTAAGTTTCGTGTTATTTATGTTTAAACGTTAAAATATAATGATTAAAAGGTTGACACTGCATTTTTTTTACTCTTACAAATAAAACCCATTCAACAAACATAAAAAATTTTTTTTTTGGATTTTCGGCCGAAAATCCAAATGCGGACGAATTTTGTTTTCGATTTAGCCCGAAAAAAAATCATTTTCGGCTAGACTCTAGTAACTTTACAAAATATTCTGTCTGCTAACAATAAATACGGCGATTACCAATTTGTAAATCGTAGCCGTGGCAATACCAATAAAAATAATAAATGCTATTAACAAGTATTAAGTATAGGTAATCAATCATAAGTTGTCTCAGTTGCATGAAAGTCGCCTACGTTTAGTTGGTATTTTAACTCTCGCTTCATTAAAAGCAAAGCGAGTTAATAAAATAAAGATTTGGTTCATGTTAATATTTTTCTGTAACCAAACCCAAATCTCATTAAATTCAGCATAAATCCAGGTCCGCTAAGTTGGTCAGTTAGTTGAAACGTCAATATGTATTTTTATAGCTAATCTATTTTAAATAGTTACGAGAAACACAAAAAAATACAATAAAAAAAAATATTGCTGCTTTTAGAGGGCTCTAGTAGCTAAACAAATCTGTCTGCTTATACATGTCCTGTTGCGGTTGAATTTTGATGCAAACTTTTTAGATTTACATCTGTATTGTGTTTCTTATTTAGTTTCTCCAATCCAGATGAGAACAATCATTGAAAGCGGACCGTACCTCTTTGTAAATAACTAATGAAAAAGTGCGTTCCCTCTCTCTCTCGGTCGATGCACCTTCGGATATCCCGTCAAAGTTGCTTATTTTATTGAAGGGGACGGAGAATATTCATATTTTGTCTCTGCATCGCCCTGAGGTTGACTGGTAGAAAATGCCTCAGCTGCATTAAGTCCGCCTTTGTACTTACAGTATTTTTTTTTTTGCTTGTGCATAAAGTTTTAATAAATGATCTTAGTTAAACAGATCAGAGAGACAATTTCCGTATTTTTAAGAACGCATGCATTCTAATGTCAGTCTTAATCTGCCAAAAATACATAGATGTATTTTTAACTTGTCAAAAATGTAGATAAATAAGATCTAATTTATCTACATTTTTGACAAGTTATTGACATTGATTGTCGCTGACATGACATTGCTACTAGATTTTGAATGTTTTTAAATGCGGAAATTATTGATCTTCTAAAGTATTTTTATCAAATCTTTTGTTCTCAAGACTTGTAAAATCCAGGAATCCAGGATTCCACCAATAGCTCGCCAATGAGCCACCATACAATTGCAAAAACCAGCAAGATTTTATTTCTATTGGCTGTTTAAGCTATTGTAAATTAAACATCGATAATTCTATATATTTATTAGCTGTATTAATGCCACACTCAAAGAGTTAAACGCTTAGCTACCGTGGAAATTGCTATCAGGACTTTATTTTATTGCAAAAGGTACGAAGTTGTGACTAATTTATTTTAATCTGGTCATATAAAAGTATCAAGTTGCTGACTTTAAACTGCAAGAAAAGTGTAAAATATCCTTTGTAGAAATTATAAATAAATGATGCGATTAGCATAAAATACTAAAATACGAAAGCTAACTTTTAGCTTAGCGTGACCTTTTATTTTATTTATCTTATCATGCTCTCACTGCTGGGTACACTGGGACGCTGGTTCCTTTTGTAAATAGGACGTAATCTATCACGCGGACCCAGTGTGGGTTGGTAGATGACACATATCTTCCAATTTTTAGTTCTAGGATATGCGTGATTCTTTAAGATATTTTCCTTCACCGTTTTGAGAGCAGTAGTGATGAAATAATTTACACAAAATAAAGTGCTTGTCTGGGTTCGAACCTACGACCTACAACTCGTAAATCGTGGCCGTAACCACTGGACCACTACTTTCTTTCTTTCAAATACTATAGCATAGCAAATTTGCAAACAACAAGTAGTACGTTGCAACAATAGCAACAGGATAAACACGTGAAATGTCTTAAGTAATTGCATAAAACACATAATAACATAGGCCTCTCATCTTAAAATAGAAGGTATTTTGGAGCGCCCACCGATTGAAGCACAAGGGTCACGGTCTGTTGAAAAGTCCAGTAATTTCTGATATCGACAAAAAATACGTAAGAAGAATGTAGGGCAATGTTTGAAGGTTCTCGTTTTGGTCTAACCGTGTAAGCTTCTATTGAAAAAAATTAAAAATAAACCTGCGCAAACTTTTAGCGACCATTATTCGCAACACGCCTTTAATAATGGAATGCAGCGCCACCTATCACTAATTAATAGGTTAAATTAACTAGCTAAATGTCAAAAAACAACCCTTCAACGAACACGGATGTCGACACATAAAAATAATATGTCGATCACATTCTCTTAATAAAGGAAGACCAACCTTCTTACGACGACGCTACAGCGGCCCTGATATCATTTTCAGAATGATTCTCACTCATCTAGAGAGGTATATATTGGTCGGAACGCTAGTGCACATCACAGTCAGCGCACCATCGCTCAAGAAACAAGTCGTCTTCCTTAGAAATATTATATTTTAATATAAAATAATGAAATTGGTAAGTCGATTTCGTTTATCGAGAATAGTGGTGCAGTTTGGGGTTAAGACAGTACAAGCGTCCCTTAGGCTTGGCGGCAAGATCGGTGACATGTCAGTCTGATTTATCAGTCTCTGATAGCTGACTGACAGGTTGGCCTGATAAATAGCGTAATTGGTCTGGAGACCCTTGAACTTTTCAAGTTAAAGTTGTGAATTTTTCTAACAAATTTTTCCCTCCCTAAAGTTTTCTGGTTCAGTATAAAATAATAATGTAATGCCTTATTATTTATTGTGATACTTCAGTAATATACCTAATAACTTTAATTAACCGCAAAGTCGTTAAATCTCAACCATTACGAAAGCTCTTTCAGCGATTCAGCGTCTAATTGTTGACGCTAACTCAACTACTAATAACTCAATATTTTTATGCTGTTTGCATTCAATGTGCTAACCATAATCTTATTTTTATCTTTATCATCAAAATACGTCTTTAGTAATACAGTGATTTCAAAAAAGTTGCTAAAACCCATTGCACACGGAGCAAACATAAAATCACGTAGAAAAAGAATTAACGGCACTAGAAATCCTCGTCATGAATTTATCTATCATTCACAACATGAAATCGACATTTCGAAGTATAATTACGAACATACACATCAACTTAGCAGTGTAATTAAACAAAATGTCTATAATTAAAACATGCTCATCATTGATTTGAATTTCAATGAGGTAATGGCCATTTCAAGCAAAAAAAGTGGGTTAAACAGAATCAGGGCAGGGTCGAATAATAAACTTTTTGTTTGGTGAATCTTGACATTCCCTTAACAAGGAATCTTGACATATTAAAAACTTTACCTTTTTAAAAAAAACTGCTCCGTTGGTCTCGTGGTTGCAAGTGCAACTGCTGAGCGTGGGTTCGATTCGGGTAACAAAGCATTATTGGGTTTTCTATTATGAATCTCTTAGACTAACAGCCCGGAGTTAAGAAGTGGACGATTTAATACCCCCGTGCCTCGGAAAGCACGTAAAGCCGTTGGCCCTGCGCCTGATCTCTCCCCGGTCGTGGTGGATTGCCGTCCCATCGGACTATGAGAGTAAAGGAACAGAGAGTGCACCTGTGTTCACGCACACACTTGTGCACTATAATATCCCCTGCGTACCTGGGTAATCTCCGTTCAGATTGACCACTGTGACCGAAATCGGTCGGGAGGCTGTTATCAAAAGCTTCACCGTCTTCATGTTCGTTGTATTCGTTATGTTTTAAATAGATCATCCTTTAAAAACTGTTCTATCTTCTTTCCAGCTCGTGGTAGCCGCTGTCCTCGGTGTCTGCTTAGCAGACCGCCTTGACAACAAATACCTCCCTCCCAGAGGAAACGCTGGCGCTGGAGGTTTCGGCCCCGGCTTCGGCGCTGCCGGTGCCCCTGGCTTCGGTGGTAAAGCCGGAGGTGGCTTCGGAGGAGCCAGTGGTGCGGGTGGATTCGGAGCTGGAGGCGCTGGTGGTTTCGGTGCTGGAGGCGCTGGTGGTTTCGGCGCTGGTGCTGGTGGCCGTGGAGCTGGAGGTTACGGAGGCGCTGGCTCTGGATTCGGTGGTAGTGCCGGATCTGGTTTCGGTGGTGGTGCCGCGCACGCTGGAAACGCATACAACGCTGCCGCCAGTGCCGGTGGCGCGTACAACGCTCGCGGAGGTGGTTCCTCTGCTGATGCCGGCGCTCAGATCCTCAGGTTGAACAGCGAAGTTACCGCTGAAGGATTCTCTTACGACTTCGAAACCTCCAACGGCATCCGCGCTGACGCTCAAGGCGTTGCCACCAACGGAGTGCAGTCTCAGGGAAGCTTCGCGTACAAGGGTGATGATGGCCAGGACTACAGCATCACGTACACCGCTGACGAGAACGGTTTCGTGCCCCAGGGTGCTCATCTGCCTACTCCTCCCCCGATCCCCGAAGAGATCCTGAAGTCTCTGGAGCAGAACGCCCGCGACGAGGCCGCTGGCATCGTTGATGATGGTGAGTGACGCAATTTTACTATCTCTGATCAATGCACTAAGCTATTATGTTTTATAAAGACGGTAAAACACATTTCTGTTTTACGATTCTAAATACCACGCTATTTTAAAAGCTTGAGTTCTGTGATATAACAAAAAACTTGCAGTTTCAACATAAGCTGTAAAATTTTTTCGCAAAATCAGTTATCAACCTCTAATGCAGTCATTATGTTTAATTCGCCTAGAAAAAATGTTGACACAATTGATTGATAGACAGATATAAATTTTAATTAAAAGACTAATGTCTATTTTTTACGCTTATTTGCTCACATTAACTACAGCCAAATTTTTATTATTAACTAGAAAAAATGTGCTAGCCGCAAAAACTCTTCCTAATCGCGTTTAATAACCCCAGCGGTACAAAACATCAGTGAATTGGTAAAAAAGTTATAAAGGATTACGCAAAATTATAATCATTAGGATTAAAAATGACTGAACAAGAATTATAATGATTCTGTGGTAGTATGAAAAAATTTAGTGAGAATCATTACAGTGACCACAAGTCCGGGGAGCAGATTAACTTTGTTGATAATGTTATAACTGAATGGACAACACTTAGTTTGTCTAAAGATAAAAAGTAATGCTTAAAAACGCCTAGGTCAGAAATGGCCTGTTTAAAGGTAAAAGACAGGAAATTTAAAACAGTCACTATGCAGATACTGTCATTGAATGTAATACAGCGAACTTATCTTAAGAGCATAAATGTCTCATAAACGTCTCGTAAACTTACGTATCTCTCCAACAAAGTTAGTATTAAATCAAAATCAGCTACTGTTTATCCGTCAAACTTCGAATCTCTTAATAAATAATAGCGCAAAAACCATCAGAACCAACCGTAATAACCTAAGACCTGCCATTAGAAAGCCTTCCATTTACAAATACATTACAATTTACTAACAAAACACTGAGCAGCACTAGACTTGTACTTAATCTTGTCAAGTCCCAACATTACCTCAGTAACTTTAATCAGAGATAACTCACTATGCAAGCACTTGACTTCTTCCTTACAAAGCCCTGCACACACATAGATACATCACAAAATCTGGCAAAGATATCACGTGAAAATCTCGGTTGCATTCCCGTCGAATTCTGTATAGACGACTGTTGCCTATGTGTGTGTGCACAGAGGTGAGAATGTAAGAAGTCTTTGCATCTGTGTAGCATGTAATTTGTTCCCTGAGTACCCCAGTACTGATGAGTTACAAAATGACGTGGGATCGTTGCATCATGCATCGTGATCTAGCTTGAAGCAAAGTAAGGCACTGCATAGGTCGGATTTTAATTGATTTCACAGCTATTCTGGCAGAACATTGCAGATAAACGGATAAGCGAAATAAATTAAATTAAACTGAGCATTGGTATTTTTTACCAAAAATGTAGCCCACATTTTTGTATCAATCAAAAATAAATAAATTATAAAAAGATACCATATTGAGAAAGCTCAAAATTACAGCGCAGAAATATTTTAGTAAAATTTCAAGCAGCTAAAAAATGAAAGCTATAAAAAAGGAGCGTATATTCATGATCAAATCGTGAATTAAAAACCACAAGATATCCCTTTTTAAACAATATCTCAATTACCATTACATAAAACAAGAGCCTTGTCGATCCTACGAAGTCAAGATCCTACAAATTAAAAGCAGATGCACTAATTAAATCAAACTATTTGCCTTTGATTGACCATAAATAGTCTTTAAAATGTAAATTATCGGGTTAGCGTGTGCAGCCATATTTGAAGGCAGATCTTCTCAGCCTTGCGAAATGAGGATTCTTGGCTATCCCATATTGCATACTTTATTGAAATGGGCAGTTCAATAAATATTGATAGGATTTTCATTTATAATTTGGTAGTAAATCATTTATTATTTCCACAAGTTTTGGAATTTGAGAGAAATATGGAGTCACAAATCAGATGTTTCATCGTGGCGTGTGAATTCTCGGGGTAATTGGTATTCGTAGGCGTGTGTTACCTTACCTAGTACTTAGAGATAAACTCGATCTTTATAACGAAACGTTCTATTGTTTCAAGTGCCTTTCAGTGATAGTAAGGGCCACAGACGAAGATCTAGACTAACTCATTGCATCACTTTTACTTTTATTTCATTCGTTATTGACAGTTTTGTCACCATTGTCTGTTCTATCAAAGTTTATCGATGTTTAACGAGCGATCGAGTACTCGATCGATCGCAAATTAATCGTGTTCCTAACGTCGATACTTAAACTGGTCATCCAGGCATCATCTATCTTGGGTAATCATCAATAAATTTTCAGTGTGTAATATTTCAAGACGGAAATTGCTCGATCATTATTGAGGGCTGTATAAGATTAATGACAGATTCGTGGAGATAATACAATATATCGTGTAACTAAGTCATATAGTTTTACTGTGAGAATAATGTCCATGTGTAATCCAATGTATCTGCAACAGGTCGCTTTGTCAATTTATAAAACAAATCTCATTTTTACAATCGTTATTTCAGTTATCAACAATGTGTTTTTCCGAGGAATCCATTAAATCCCCAATCTTTTACAGCTGTTTCACTGCTGATGATAGCCATTTCTAAAGACTACCGCAAGGTACTATGTTCGGGCCACTGTAAAAATCCAAGTTTTTTCCCAATGTTCCCAATCCCTTTTAAATTATTCCTTCAAGTTAAATTCCTTTGTATCTAGCCAAACTATTTCAACATCTACAAGAAGTAACCGACCGTTAATACAATTGAGTACAAAACAAATACCAAATTCTAAAGTCAAGATAATAACTATAGATTTATCTATCATGTTACCAAAGCGATGAGTTTGGAGATCGATTAGTGAACACTCAGATGAATCTGATAATCTTGACGAGATGATTGCGCTTAAGAAATTGATTCATGCCTTTGTGATTAGTTCAACGCCTTTTCAGTGTTTGTATTATTTTTTGTTTCATTGTCATTTATTTCTCTTTTCTTTTCCTTTTTTGAAAGTTCCTTTAAAATATTTTGTTTTTATTTTCAAAAAATTTCATGAGTTAAATGTTAACTGACATAATTTTTAAGTTAAACTATGTTAGTTAGTTGTTTACCTTACCATTCCTAAAATCATATTACAACAATACCTAATACAAGAAACAATATTCAAGAAAATTGCATAATCAAAAACAAATACCGAATACACAACACTCAAGCAATTCGAAACATCACATTACCCTCAAATCATTGTAATTCACACCTAGCTAGTTCGAAAAATGATCAATTTCTCAATAGCTCCGGACGATAATATTAATGTCTCGACTTACATGAACGGAAAAAAACATGTACTTATTTCAAAGGTTTCTACAATCTTTACTTCAATTAACCCGGTTCACACTCGGATTATTCGCGGAATAACCGATTTCATTGTCAAAACAGGGACACATTAAGGTCGCCTTATAATACTAAAATAGATACATAGTTTCCAGAGCATTTTCAGAGTTTTATCCAGAAAAAAACATTTGCTTACGTGCACATTAAGAAGAAGATTTAAAGTCCATTCACATCAGAATAATTCCATACCAAAATAATTATTATCAATGAAATAAAATACTAACATCGAATAACAACAAACCGTACAAAACTATGTACAATTCAATTAACCAAACAACAACTTAGAACAGTTTGTACCAATTATCGCAATTCACACAGAGATCTTCGAATGACCAATTTCTCAACAATATAGGACGATACTAATGCTTCGTCTTCTTGCACTGGGTCACGACGTGACCGCACCACTCACTGTAAGGCGTGGAGCACATGATCCAGACTACAGATAAACGAAAGGTCAAAAACATGTGCGGAATGACATCTAGTATTCATGATTTGTTGTTATAGAATTTGTAAGAGCACTGCATCTTTTATTGATTTTAATTTTGTTTGTTGTTGAAAATGTGTTCGGATTTTTTTGTGATAGTCAACGAATTTATCGCAAAGGTGGTGTAAATAAAAATAAAAATAAAATACCAAACAAATAATAATAATATAATACCTAAACTTACTCTAGATTGAAATAAATATGAAACAATAGGCCATCATTAAAAAAAGCAATAACTAAACTAGAAAACATACACAAAGGCAAAGCCTAAAAAACTAGACCAATTTAATAGATCAAGCTGTCTATACCAACATCAATCGATTTACCAACTCACTTAGTTACCAGAAAAACACCAACAAAACATGTCCCAGCGATTGCATTGCCGAATTACTCAAAGCAAACGTACCATAATGAGTGCATTTACGAGAGATGGGTGGTAATCGCGAATATTAATGACTCCTGCTACAGTAATAAAGGTTTCATCTAGATAATGACGCGTTGCAACACCGATGTGCACTGAGCTTTACATTTTGTAACTTTTGCTAAGTTTAGCGAAAGTGTTTGTGGGATCTTTAAGTTAGACTGGGAATGAAAGTAAGGTTTAGAATATTTGCAAATGTTTTACTCATTATCGTCCAAAATATCAGTTCCGACTTACCTAATAAAATTATACCGGGCTTGTAATATTTTTCTAAATATTTCATCTCCTTTGTTGTAACTGACCCTTCTCAAAACCTTTTAGATTTTCATCTGAATTTGTTCACCTTTTATAGTCGTTTCATAACTTTACCATGGGCAATAATGCCTCAGGTTTTTATCAGGGTGCAATATTTCAAATACAATACCTAGATTTACAATATACACAAAAAAACCGTTTCAAGACATTTTTCTCCCACTCTCAACAAAGGAGGTCTAAAGTCACAAATATTAACATTATCAACACATATCAAAACGGAATAAAGAATATTTTCTTAGAATTTTACATGTATGTTAGCAGTTGTGGTGCTTTGTTCGCCATTCTCATAGTTACAAAATGTGGGAACATTAGATGCCAAGATATTTCGCACTATATTAATTACCTTAAAATTTACAACGTGTTGGGAAACTAGAATTAAATTAAATCTCAGATCTAACATCGGTTAAAGAGCGTGAAGAATTTGTTAATGTGTTTGATCGTTATCTGAAGCTTTATAATAATTAAATTTTGCTGCTTGAGTAAGAAGATTAATTATTGTGTTGACTACAGTATTATCTTCATTGTTGTTGGTTTTCTTCTTCTTTTCGTGTTTATTTAACTAGTTCATAAAATTTAGTTTAATGAAAGATTCTCCACCTTAGTGGTTTATATTATCTGGACCAGTTATTATATTTAATTGGTTGCAACATATCACCGTTTTCAGCATACAGATCGCCAGTGATAGAAAAAGGTTTTTTTTTTAAACTATGCCAATCTCATTACCCTGGATTATCAGATGTGTGTCACTTATCTTATCAAAATTGAACACGTGCATTGCCTATTACCTGTATCTTCATAATAATTTTCTAATCTTAGACCCAGCATTACATTTACGCAAAGAGTATGCGCACAAAAACGTTGTGTGTGACTATATCTTTTCGTAACTTGTCAAAATGATAGACAGATTAGCAGTCTTACTAAAGTACTTACATAACAGGTCAATGATGAGCTAGTTAGAAGAAAGATTATTACTGATAATGAAGTTACTGCCATTTCTGAGATCAGATTATAATTACGTCATTGTAATGTAATTTTAATTGGAGATTTTGATTTTGATTTGGAGATTTTTTTTTAGCAAGTTGCGTCTCGTGATAGGCGTTAGGGGAGTCTACTGATGCTTAGAATACCGATGATATAGATAGGTACTATAGAATTTTGGGAAAATGTAACGGTCTACAAAAAATAACTTTCAGAAATATATAGAATCAGACTCAGACATCATGCAGAATCCAAAGGATCCATAGATGAACCATTCGGGATCAAAATTCAAAAGGCATAATCTGCCATGCTTTATTATATATTAATGCACTAAGCGTTCCACATCATGTGTATCAAAGTCTCAGGTGTCTCCAGTCAGTCATTAAGTAAGCCTGCGTTTAACCTAGAACCAGCATACCCATGCAGTGCGGTCATCTTCACATTCTAAATAACTCGATACGATTTAAATAATTCGAGCGGACGTTAACGAGAGCGTTCATTGCTAGCCTTGGAGCTTTCGATGAGTCGAATGTGGCTAAGAAGTAAGCGAGTGAGGTAGAAAATATTGCGGTAAGACATACGAATGAAGTCTGCTGAGGAGATTATAGCGCCGCTTCTTCTTCCCAGCTAAAGCACTAGGACAATAATGGATTGATAGATACTGAAGGGATGTAAATAGAAAAGTTTTGTGTTCTTCTAAATACCTACTTTAAATTTTTTAAAGGAAACCAAGTAAGAATACCTGGATTACAATTTAATGCAACACAATTTATAAACTACGAATTATAGAGGCAGATTTAAATAACGACTACAGGATTTACAACGACAATGAGAAAAACATTAAACAACATCAATCTTAAATAAACGTCTCCACAATTATAATATTTGCACGCAACGCTTATTTTATGGCCACCAAAGTAAACAATACAGAAATATTATGTGCGTGATCGAAATTACAGAATTGTTTCGTAATTGAAAATGAACACATATTATAAGACTCAGTTGTTATTGTATATTACAAGAGGCCATTTTAAATACACATTATTTTAATCATCATTTATGTAGACATAGCTTGCAAGACAATTTTAGTAATATACCACTTTGCTGTGTATAAAAGAATTGTTTATCAAGACTGTAAGAGAACAACACCTTACAACAAGATAATCGATTATAATCATCGTAAGAAACTGCCAAATTGAATGTAACGTACTAAATTCTCTCGTGGGCTCTTCTCTCTCCCTCTTAAATTTATTTTCAAAACTGTGGATCAATGAAAAGAATTGCGAGGATAGCTTAATAGCACTTAAGATTACACCTTTGTTAATTCACACAGTTTGAGAAGCAGAAAGCCATTAACCTGCCCGTCCTTCACAAGGCCAACATTTGACCACTCCCGACCAACGCCAACATCAAACGCTCTATTTCTAATGAATTTGCTGGTTAGTGAACGTCGGGATGTTGGTCGATGTTGGCAGCCAATCTGTTAGTCATTAGGCTTGTGAACCCGGTGCGTGAAATGCCCTGAGAACGTCAGGTTGCGCATAAATTACGTTGTCTGATGCTGATATATTGAGTGCATTCACTGTAATGAGCAACACCTGACATTATATAATATTATAACAGGATTCAGCCGTGTCATCGAGTTGACGACATTGTTTCTTATAGACCAACAGATTAATTTATACAACCGTTTCATCTCATAAAATGTGGATTTAACCCGAAAGTCATAAAAATATCAGAGGGGCAATTCTCGTAATTTTAAGAAAGTTCACAGTCTGATATCAGTCGCAATCTGTCAAAAATACCTCAAATTCCCCTATATTTTGACAAGTTTTAGACATTTGTTTGTCGCCGAGATGAGACTGCGACTAGATTTTGAACGTTTTAAATTACGAGAATTGGCCTTCAGCTGACTTTAAAATGTCATATCAATCAATTAGATCAAAGGAACTAACAGACACCTTGACTATAATTTGAACTCAACCAATAATCTCATTATTCCAGGTACCTACCGCGGTGAGGGCGCTGGCGCAGGCGGCAACGGTTACGGATCTGGATCCGCTGGTGGAGCCGGTGGCTACTCCGGCGCCGGAGCAGGCGGTTTCGGCGGCGCTGGATCCGGTTTTGGCGGATCTGGCGGGCATGGATCTGGTTTTGGCGGTGCTGGCGGGCACGGATCCGGTTTTGGCGGAGCTGGCGCTGGTGGTGCCGGATCCGGTTTCGGCGGAGCTGGTGCTGGCCGTGGTGGTGCAGGAGCTGGTGGCTTTGGAGGTGCTGCCTCCCGCCAGTACCTCGCCCCCAACGCTGGAGGCAGGGGATCCGGATCAGGAAACTTCAACTCCCAGACTGGATACCGGTACTAAGATGGATACTCTTGTGGTGATGCATGGAGGTGATGGCTGTGCAAATGTAGAACAGAAATTATGGAAAAAATCTAAGTATTCAAGTGTAAAATTTTGTCATTGAAAAATACAAATAATTACGTTGATTTTTTATAAAAATTAAAGTAATTGCTTTCTATTTTTTTTTGTGACAAATATAAGGCTTTTACATGTTTTGATTTGCACAGTCGTTAATACAATTTTCGTTTAACTTTGTTATTGAACATCGTATTTATTACTTTTATTTTTTTTTTCGCACTCTTTTATTGAACTACCCTCCGCCATCATTCACTGGTTTATGATGTGAAAATAACGAATATTTAGCTGTGAACCGATACATGTGATGATTACTTTTAATAATATTGTTATTATTTTTGTTTATATAGAATAAATAATACTGTCTCTCTTTCTCTTTATGATATGATCTCAAATCTTTGTATAAAACTTTTTTTTTCTATAATGAAATTAAATTCTTCCTGTTAAACATGATAGTTATAAGTTTTTAAACAGCAATGCAAGGACAGTATAGAGTAAGATGGAAAATGTATAAAAAAAGTTACATTTAGTATTTAAGAATTGTAAATATGAAATGAAGCAAACGATTATACGACTTAATGCAAAAATAATTATTTTATTTCGTTTCCCAACACTTTTTTATAGATACACAAAAAAATTTAAACCTAAATTTTCTGCTCTGTACCTACACAGAATTGTTTGTGAAAAACAGTTGAAAATGTAAACCACATTGTTAATAAAATATCTGAAAGCTTTAAAATAGTTACCAGCTCCGATCCAAATCATCGAAATATAATGGCTAATCAAAAAGACATACCACTTTTGCACAAATTGATCTATTGGCAGAATACGAAATACATCCAAAGGTTGTCTTTAAAAATCGCTTTTAGCAATTAGACCGCCCATGGCGTCACGCCTTGTAAAATTTCCACATACATATTCTGTGACATTTATGGTATAAATAATAAAGAATATTCTATTCTATTCTACGTCTCAATTCTACATGTTGCCAAAAATCCATTATTTGAACAAGTTATTAAATACATGACAATGAATATCGATCATCATCTATTCTAGTGCATCTGAAAAGACCCTTCCTAATTCCCAGATGAAAAAAGAAACGTTAATTATCTACATAAGTAATAAATCGCCTCATTCCCTGCATGAAAGATACATTTTTCGTCGACGCTGAAGGTAAACAGTCGCTCGGTGTAAACCACTGGTACAGCTGTATCCGTTTAGACTAAAAAGCATTATTTTTGTTGGTGGTTGGCGGTGTTGGTCCTGGGATGGTGGCAGCTGATGCATGTAAAATACTGATATTTAGCTGCATCCGGTTAGACTGGAAGCCGACCCCATTATAGTCTGCTATAATGGGGTCGGCTTCCCCAGAAAAGGCTAAGCAGAACACAATGATTCTGAAGTTGCTATATGGTACAGTCAAATTGCAGTTTCCTTACCGTTCAACACCTTTGTCTGCTTTTGTTTTCTATTTTTTACCTAAGGAATAATTTATTGAAAAATTCTATTAATACAAATAGTTATTTGCCATTAAACTTATTTTGTTGTAAATGAAAGTCAATATAAATTTTTTTTTATTAAATACTATAATATTATATAAGCTAACAAAAGAAGGGAAGACACCAGACGGAATGACCATAATGCCCTAGAAGTTAGGCAGGCCTGTGGTGTGGGCTGCAACATGAGTCGACACCCTCGCGCCATCCCATCTTCCTAGTACGGCGGGCCGTGCTGCGAGGGCTGCTGCAAGTACGGAACGCCTCAAACGGTGAAAATATTCCAATCTTATTGGGCGTTATATGTTCGAGCCGTCTGGGGTTGATACACTAGGGTCATGGGGTCCGAGTGCTCACTTGGTTCGTCCAAATATCGTTAACCGATTGGTCGACTCCTCACATGATCAGAAGTCTGGTCTATTTTTTGCCCAAAGAATCAGCTTCGTCATACAACGTGGCAATGATGCCAGGCTTTATGGGCTCTTCTTCTGTTGCTGTTCGGACAAATTTCGTTGATACCGTATGATTCTTTTCATAAATTTTCATATTATTAATGTTATTTTAAGTCTATAAACTTATAATGCCAATAGTCTTGTCAATAGTTCGAAGCTATTGTGATAGGTGGCGCTACGAACCTACATTTTTAAGTTGCTGTTAATTTTCACGGAGCTACTCTGTAAATAGAGGCATAATTAATATCCTTTATGTTATCACTGCTCGCCTCACCGCAGTTTTTATACTTACCTTTCCTTTTAGATTCCAGATTCAGCTTGGATTATGGTCTTATTAGGAAAACTCCATTTTTCTACTTCACAATGGGCCTATTATGTTCTACTGCTGAGACACAGGCCTCCTCTCTGTGAGAGGGAGTGTGCCATAATCCACCACGCGGGCCCAGTGCGGGTTGGCGGATGATTTTACTACTAACTAGAGCAAAACTGGTGACTTTGCTCTTGATAGAATCCTATTTACATACAATATTATATCGAGATGAAAGCAGGTTATGTTCATACTGGAGAAATATGGTGTGGTGTACCTATAGGCACGCCTATATCTAGGAAGTTGCAACATTTTAGTTAATATTTACACATTGTAATATTGTAGTAATCATTGTCACAGATCATCTGTAAGTGATTTTGTGTCACTTCCTTTTGGTACCTAGTGAGAATAACTGAATAAAGAAGTCTTCGGATCCGTATTCAAGGTAACAAGTGCGTGTTATTTATCGTTTTTCCTGACCCTCACCTCCAGGAAATCAACCCAATCTACAGTCCACTATAACAAAAGGGAGTCGAGCGGGTTTGCTGAGTATATAACACACACCAGCATATAACACCGCCAACATCTCGACCCCCCCTTCTGGGATTAGGCGTGATGTTATATAACGTTCTATCTCACTAACATCTGCATGAAGACTAGACACGACTTTGGACTAAGACATTGCTGTAGGGGAAAGGATTATCTAATATATAAAATTCTCGTGTCACAGTGTTAGTTACCATACTCCTCCGAAACGGCTGGACCGATTTGATGAAATTTTATCTGCATATCAGGTAGGTCTGAGAATCGGCTACTATCTATTTTTTTTTTTTGCAAAACGACGTTTGCGGGGTCTGCTAGTAAAATATAAATCCTCACTTTCACGTTTTTTTTTGTTTTCACTATCAAAGCCTTTATTACAGTAAGTGCTGATTTTTCAATCAACAGATAATTTTTATCCGTGTAATAAAATTGACGTCTAACTGTTATTTTATGGAAGAACTGCCATAAATTCAAAATTATTCCTCTGATAAAATTATCTGGCGTTAGAAAAACCAGCCCTAAATATTATTAGTAAAATAATAGAGTATAGCAGTGTTCATAATAATATCAGATAATTTACATTCCATCGCGACATAAACAGTTGTGTACTTTAAAGTAATGTATTCTAAGTTTTGATTTTTGAGTGACCCTTTGTAACAAAAAGGTCCTAATAAGTTTTTGGTTGCAATGGAATTTGAAATTTGTTAAGCATGACATTTAGTAGGTATATTGTTCCATAACTTGAAAATTATCTTAAATTCTCAGTTCAAATATACATTCCGAAAACAACGGTGTTTAAACAAAAAATGAGATCCTAGTTAGGACCATTCACTTCATGAATATTAAAAGTGGCTCCTCGTATTAAATCGATTCAATAAAAAAAAGATACAAATCAGACAACATCGCAGACTTTAAAAGGCAAACACTAGATGTTAGATCTTTAGTTAAAAACTGGTCTTATCGCCAAGGCATCGACTCATCATGCCTATGTATGGGATGCACTCTTAGCCAAGTTTGAGGTACAAAATGAAGGTAATATATTACAGGTAATTGAGGGAATATAGATTTGTCAACTGTGACTTGCTTGGATTGAATGGTAATGCGATATCGTAATGTGTCCAAGATTTGTGTTGGGTTGGAACATTATGAATCAATGGATATTTGATGACAATGTTAGAAATGTAATAAGTAGGATAATGGTATAAGGCTTTGATAAAGTTGCAACATCGCAGTGCTTGGCGAAGGGTGAATTTATGACAGAGGTTAGCCGGAGAAAAAAAAATGTCAATAAACCGTTTCATTATATTTCAATCATGAATTGACTATAATGATGAACGTTGTGTTCTGAATTTTCGAAGGGAAGCCGATGGGAATCGAGTTGTATGGTACCTTCGCTAATGCATCATAGCATCCTAAGCTGAAGCCTGATACAATACCTACATGTTCTGAAGACCGCCACGGTGAAGCTGCAATTGCCAAAAGTCTGACATCAAACCTCACCTATGTGGAATAATCATAGAGATTCCTACTTGGAAAAAAAATTGAATTGGTTAAGCAGTAACTGCTGCTGCTGATCTCCAGGCAGAAGAGCTATCCAAAAAATGGTTAGGCGTTGTTAAATAAAAAAGCCAGTATTTATGGTTGGTTCTCGAGCACTGGCTCGGGAAAAGGCACAGCTCCCTGTCGTTTCGGATGACGCAGGTGCTCTCGGGGCATGGTTGCTTCGGGAAGTACCTGTGTTGCATAAATAGGGAGCCGGACGCCCGGTGTCACCACTGCGTCGACTGCCGGGAGGACACGATACGCTGGCAGAGTGTGCCACTTGGGAGGAGCCGCGCCGTGCCCTCATCTCAGGAGTAGGTAGCAACCTGTCGCTGCTAGCTGTAGCTGACTCGATGGTCTGCATCGAAGAGTCCTGGGACGCGGTGGTTTCCTTCTGCGAAACAGTCGTCTGCAGCGGGTGGAGGCCTGCAGTGGTAGGATCAGCCGGGGGTTGAGGAAGGATCGTACGTTCCCGCGACCCCCGACGCAGGTGTGAGATGGAACTCTGGGGTGGTTTTTAGTCAGTAAGAGTCTGAAAGACCATCCCAGAGCGAAGGACATCCACGAGGATTTTCCACCCAGGAATAAAAACAGGCGAGCTGGACGTAGGTCCCACGTCTGCCGTGTGCCGCACCTAAGAATTATATCATGTAAGGTGACCTACTTAATTGAAAATATGTAACTATACAGATGGCAGCACATCAAGCTACCCGAAACTGTAAAATTTTCCCAATCAGCCTTGAACCTTAATGCTTTAGTGATGAAGTTAAAAATCTATTAAAGAAATTTGTCGGATGTGCTGGCGTCTGTACATAACACATATCATAACATCACGCCTTGTTTCTCCGCAAGATTAGGCAGAGGTATACCCACAAAAGGCAGTTTCATTTTGCAAGTTATGTTGGAGTCCCGTGTAATAGAGGGCTAGCCTATTGCGACTATTGCCTTAGACCGAGCACAAATCTAGACTCTATTCTGAAAAGGGGTCATTGTACCCTTTTTAGGTTTTCAGTTATTCCAATTACACCTTGTATTACAATATCATAATTGGTTCTAACGCCATCTATTGCTTTCAGCCGAAACTACAAAAGCTACGAGCTTAGTAAGCTCGCAACGCAACACACTGTGTAAGCGCTGCTTAGATCGTAGCATTTACTTTGATAGTTACAATGATTGTAGTGTGTACCAATAACGCAGTGGCGCTTTTGTCTAACGGATTTTTGTGGAGTCTATTTTCGTGATGTTTTTTTCGTAATTCAATTTTTATTCATGACCTCAGGCAACACTTAAAAGTATTAGAACAAAAATAATGCTAGTCTACTCTCAAATCCACGACATTTAAGAAATTAAACCTCTGTCTGTGGTTTGACAGCAATGTCCCTTTAAGCTAGGTACTGTTTCCTAGAAGCGCTGCAATGGTCGCCACATAAGGTTCCCAATTTACCGGCGAATGACGTCACTGAAACGTTATTTATGAAAGTATAGTAAGCCTACTCCATTGGTCTCGTGGTTGCAAGCACGACTGATGAGCGTGGGGTCACGGGTTCGATTCTCTGGTCGGACAAAGTGTTATTGGGTTTTCCATTAAGAATTTGTTAGTATAACACGCCGAAGTTTGGAAGTTGATGGTTTAATACCCCCGTGCCTCGGAAAGCACGTAAAAGCCGTTGGTCCTGCGCCTGATCTCTCCCCGGTCGTGTCGGATTGCCGTCCCATCGGACTAGGAGAGTAAAGGAACAGAGAGTGCACCTGTGTTTACGCACACACTTGTACACTATACTCTTGTTTATCTGGCTAATCGCCGTTGAGATGATTTATTATTGATGATTATTATTTTTTTAATTTTTTATTTATTTTTTTATATTATTGATTCTGAAAATAAAATGAATAATATATATATATATATTCCGGTCTGACCCCTGAGCCCCCCCCCCCCCCCGTTGGATACCACGCTAGATCTTCTTCTGTTTTAGACTTGTGTCTTATCCACATAGATTGGCCACCGTGACCGAAATCGGTCGGGAGGCTTAGATATATTTTTATGACAGTATGTTGGTGTGTTTTACTAGAGTGAGTTTTTGACATCATAAAGTCCTCGCTACCTTCATTTTCAAGATAGCGGCCGTTACGTGGTGGCTACCGCTCCCTAGGAAACCGTAGTTTTATACATGCCAGGTAAACTTACTTAGCCAAAATCATTTTACTAGACTTTTTACGTAGGTATGCTAAGATGATGTATTTAAATCAAGTAAGAGATCTACGTTTTGGAATGGGCAACTAGCTTCAATTTTCTGACTAACTGACCGGCTAGTTAATTTCGACAATTCAAAAGTGCATGTAAATGGTTTTTTTTTTTAATTGAAATAAATGCTTTGAGTTTGAGTTTGAGTATGTAGCAACACCGCGTACCTCACAAATATCGTGATCATAATCAAATTGCTCTGCATCTTTGTTACATAGTAGGTCATCACCGAAGGTCTGTATGATATCAATTTGGCAAATGAACAATATGTATCTGACTTCATTAGTTTTTATCAGATACCGCGTGTTCACGATTTTGTAATCTGTCTACATAGACAGATTATACAAATGAGATCAGCACGCGCTGATCTCATTTGTATAAACCAATTAGGTTATTTTATTGAAGTGGCATCACGCTTTTACTTTCAGTAAGCTGGATGATTTTGATTTGGATTCATCATTTGGGACGATTGTAAGGTCATTTTGGATTTTTGGAAGTATTAATTATTTTCAGCTGACATTAGATCATCATTATGCCTCGCCTTTTCCTAACTATGTATGTTGGGGTCGGCTTCCAGTCTAGCCCTGTTTTACATGGAGCGGCTGCTTATCTGGCCTCCACAACCCAGTTACTGGGTAATGCTTTTAGATTTCTGACGACCCGTGACGACTGTCGAAATTCCATAAATTTCTGGCCCAAAGTCTTAACATGCTTTCTGAGGCACGGAGAGGTCTCGGTATATAAAGGTGGGCGGCCATTCGCGAATCAACCGCAGCAAGTGTAGCTTAACCTAATCGATCGACCCGTACGGTTGATATTACGCAGCCATGAGCCCCCCCTCACAGTTAAAGTAGATACCGACATTAATTCATTAGTTAAGTTACAAATTAAAGCCTAAGAACTAACTTCTGGTTTGTTCTGGGCAGTCGCAGAGGAAATAGAAACTTACAAAACAGATTCTTGTTACCAAGATAGCTAAAGACGTGTCAAAGCATAGTTTTATGCTTTGAGTCGACTAGTAGAAAAAAGGGGTCTCTTTGTCAATAGTCCACAAAGAGTATTATATTTCAGATTTCTGAAGGTCAATTCTTGTACTCAAACAACTATAAAATTTAAGTCGCAATTTCATCTCAGCGACAATCAATTTCAAAAGTGCATGTACCTAAATTGATTGTATTTTTGACAGATTGCGACTGAAATTAGAATGCGAACGTTCTGGAAAATACGAGAATTGCCCCTCTGGATATGTTTCGTTTCTCTGATAAGTAAACTTGTCCATCTATCATGAGAACTCATAATAAAAACAAATCTAGGTCAAATCTTATTTCACGAACAACTGACATCATTTATTCTGAATCAGATAAGGGTTAGTGCTCATCGTTCTCTTATTGCTTATTAAATTAATTATTTTATAGCGTCACGTCTACTGTCAAGGCTTAGGTCTATTTTAATTTGCTTTAGATTTGCACGTAGATCTAATCTGCACGTAACGAAGGCCTGGGAATTTTGGCAATTCGCGACTTCTTCGGAATTCGGTTACATTTTGATGGCGTAGGGTGCTGTTGGCGCAATGGCTGCGCGATTATCTGCGTAGCGGACAGGATTTTTGAGTTAGAAAAAATATGTTAATAAACAGGAAATCTATACTTATAATAAATCTGTAGAGAGGTCAATTCTGTACATGAAATATATTTCCAAAATAACTATCAGCGGGTGATTAGTGATCGATACTGACGCCAAAAATGCAATCAGTAAAATTTTTGTCTGTCTGTCTGTCTGTATATTCGTTATAGAAACAAAAACCACTCGACGGATTTCAACAAAACTTGGTACAATTGTTCTTCATACTCCTGGGCAGATTATAGTATACTTTTCATCACGCTACGATCAATAGGAGCAGAGCAGTGAAGGGAAATGTTGGGAAAACAGGATTTCTTTTTAGGTGAAGTAGTAATAGGTTAGTAGTAGTTAGTTAGTAGTAGGTAAGTTTTGGTTAATTTATGTTCAGTTTTTTTTAATATTAAGTAGGAAAAGCGTAGGTACTTTTATTAATTATAGGTATAGGTATTATTAATTATAGTAGTTATAGGTATTTAGTTTTAAGTGAAGTAGGTTTTATTATATATTATTTTATATATTAGACGTAGTTATATATTTTTAGTTATTCAAGCCCCAAGCGGACGCCGGCGTGATGCTTAGGGAAGATATTTTTAGTCAGTAAGTATTCAATAAAAAGAAACCGGTCAAGTGCGAGTCGGACTCGCACACCGAGGGTTCCGTACAAATTTGTAGGTATGTAAATAATTTATGACGGGATTTTTTTTTCACTTGTACTACATGACCTTGCTTAGGTCAACGGGAAGCACCGTATACATTTTTCATAAGCGGCCGTATCTTTTTTTACGTTATCTTAGTAGTTTGATTTTTTCACAGCTTCAAGGAACTAATATATAAACCTGAGTATATGGTTTTAATTTGAACTCGATACCCGTACGCGTTCCCGAGATCCGGGGTCTTGGCAGACAGAGAGACGGACGGACGGACAACAAAGTGTTTCTATAAGGGTTCCGTTTTTCCTTTTGAGGTACGGAACCCTAAAAACATCTGTTTCATAGAATATTGAGATACCTACAGGGTCAAAATTTAAGGACAGCAATGTTTTTTTGTACCTAATAACCGACGCAAAATTTCAACGCAGACTTAAACATGGAATTTGTTTGAAAGGATATCAATCTATTTTGATTGATCTTTAGTGCCGATCATTAGTAAAGAATCAAAGGATACGATTATATGGGATACCTATTTACAAACTATGGGCCTCTGTAATTAACTGGTACTTACCACCAGATGAAACGAACCGTTTTGCCAATTTGCAATCAACCACTAAGACAAACTATTCCATACAAGAGACTCAATTTTTTTTTTCTGACCCATGACGTCCATTTGGTATGTATTCACGCGACGTAGAAACTAGTGTTAGTACTTACACCTACCAGAGAATTAACATAAACTATATTTATTATTACGCCGCAGTGGCATAGGCGTAGGCGGCACTGGCACTTCTGTAGAACTCACTTCTGTCGAAATAGTTTTCTACAAAAGTGATATTTTTTCTATGGAATTGATGATTTGTGCTTATGCTTATTAGATGTGATTTTTTTATGAGAAATACACTGACAATATAACCCAACAAACGTAAAATGCTGTTTTATATTGTGGTTTGATAATTTCATGCACTGTGTCACTTTAAGATGGTCTTTATCGACAGGAGTGACTGGTTTTCCACAAAAGTGATTGCATGGCTATTTCAGTTTTTATTTACAGGTATGGCGGGTAAAAAGCGGTCTGAGAAAGAAAAAAAAAGAACTATTGAGGGACCAAAGAAGGCTTTAAATACGAAAGAAGAGAGAAAAAGTGACTGAAGTTGAATTAGAAGAAATACGTCAAAAAGAGATAGATACAAAAAAACGGCGGTGGTGGTGTAGGCGTATCTAATGTCCCAGTATGGGGACCTGCCTGCCAGCTGCCTGGTATGTGCTGCCTATCTGCTATAGTTTTCAGGGTTCTTTCGAGGTTGGTGCGTGCCCTGCGCATGATGGAGGCGCATCGCTTGCGCATGATGGCGTGAAGCTATCTATTCCCGGCTCTCCGAAAATGCCAGAATCAATTACAATTATAATTACGTTATTAGTACAGTTAAGTACAATTTTTTTTATATTAAGCATAAATTCTATATAATTTGTATTTAATTTTCATTTATTTATATAGTAAATGTCTAGGCGGGCAATCGGATTATGTTTTCCTACATGTTTTTTTAAATGTTTTCAGCATTTTTTTTCAGTTTCAGTGATGCAATATGAAACAAAGCCTTTATACATAAAGGCTTTGCTTTGCGTGGGCTTTGTTGAAAATATAATCCGATTGCCCGCCTAGACATTTACTATATAAATAAATGAAAATTAAATAAAAATTATATAGAATTTATGCTTAGTATAAAAAAAATTACTTAACTGTACTAATAACGTAAAAATAATTGTAAATTCAAATTCATTTATTTGTCCGAACATGGTACATTACATGGTCTTAAATTAATAAATGGTCTCATCACATTCTGCCACGTGGGGCGCGCAAATATCAGGTAGGAATACGAATCAATACGAATCCATAAAAAAAACATTGTTGCTGCAGCAGTTCTCTGGGGCCTGGTAAAGGGTTAAAGCAGCTGATCGTAGGCTGCACGCCAACCCCCTTATCAATTAACCAGAAGTAAACTCACATTAGTATGAACGTCAATTTAACTATACATTTTTCGAGGTTTAACTTTACTTCGGGTTTATTAAAATACTAGCAGCGCCCCGCGGTTTCACCCGCATAAGTGTCGATCCCGTGGGAATATCGGGATAAAAATTATTCTATGTGTTATTCTGATGTATAAGCTATATTACTGTAAAGTTTCATCCAAATCCGTTCAGTAGTTTTTGCGTGAAAGAGTAACAAACATCCATCCATCCATCCTCACAAACTTTCGCATTTATAATATTAGTAGGATAATTATGTAACCATTATTCGAAATGTTTCTTCGTAATCGATCCCTTTGTTTTAACCTCTTACTGCATAGCGTGACATATCGGGCATTACGGGTTTTTTTTCTTGTTGGCATTGGCGTCTTCGGCACGTTTTGAGATGATAAAAACCCGTAATGCCCTATATGTCAGGCTATGCAGTAAGGGGCTTACTGACAGCAGCTAATCGATTCTGTAAAAATCTCACCATTAAACCTTAGCTGAAGTGTGCTGTTAATAGTATCGGTGCTGTAGAATAGACCAGCTGCTCTTGCAAAAATAGCAGTGATAGACTACGAGGGACCAACCACAGTCAAAGTGATCCCAAAAACCAATGACCCATCATTTTATACACGAACAAGTTCCGTTTAGACTTCGGAGCCTTCAGATGTTCACGACATCCTCATAAATAACCGATCATGAACCGATTGATCGATAAAAAAATCGTTAATTGATCCCATCAAGAGCTGTTAATTAAAGCGTGGGATCATTAAATACGCGGAAATCGATTCGATTTACGATATTTGATGAAGAATCGAATAAAAAATCGGTACTGTTGACAGAAGTGTTATAAAATAGAAGATGCTTTAATAATAATTTTAAAAAGGTCTATATAATTTTGCAATATCGTAATGTATGTAATTATTTTATATTAAATCACGTGATTTTTCTCAGTAAAATTTTTTGCTGAATTCGATTATCGGAATTATCGATCATAATTAAGTAATATTTATAAATAGACCAGTTGAAATAAAATGTATAACGCCACATTTATTTTTGGCGCTGTCAGTATGATGTTGAACATAATATTATAAGATTGAGTAGGTTCTTCTTTAGAAATAGTAAAACTTGCAACCACTTAAAGATTAAGTAATAATAATAATGAGCCTGTAATGTCCCACTGCACTGGAAATACCTCCTTTTCCTTTTTCCAATTAACTCGATCTTGAACCAATATGGACCAATTCCTGATACATAGGCGTCAAGTTCGTCCCGCCATCTGCGCCTGAGTCTACCGCGATGTCGTTGGACGTTTTTAGGGACCCATGCTTTTTTTTTTTTTTTGAGGATGGAAAATCATCAAATGACAGGGTTCATTTGATGATTCCCGCTCTGGGTGGAGCAGAAGGGAGTGTCAGACTCTTACTGACTAAAACCCACCCGTGTTGCTTCCTTAGCCTTTTGTGTTACGGGGTAGCGGTAACCCTTTCGGACATCCCGCTGCCCCGGCAGGCTTCGGCCTCTTTGAGGCGCGCGTGGAACACGTACGCGCCGTCCGGTATGGGCCTGGTCCTGATCGGACGGAGGGTTACTCATTACTCTCCGCCCGCAGGCCCGCGCCTACGGTGGCCGGGAGTCGTCACGCGGCTTCCGACGCCCGGAGCGTCTCCCGCGGCGAGGGACCCATGCTGTGGTGGTCTTAGCCCACAGTTTTTTTTTTTACATTGTGACATTAGGAATTACTCCTGTATCGTGGGTGCATTTACAAACATTTAAACTCACATACACAAACAGCCAGACCCGGAACAACTACTTGTAGGTCATACAAATACTTGTTCTGTGCGGGAATCGAACCCGGGACACGCAGCGCAGCAGACAATCGCTTATCCACTGCGCCAACCGTGCCGTCATACAATGTATGCGATATGCGGCAAACGTGTCCAGCCCAGTCCCATTTGAGCTTAACTGCTTTTTAGGTGACGTCTGCGATTTGTGCCTTAGAGCGTAGTATCGTGTTCCATATCAGGTTGGTAAGTCGGACCCCAAGGATACTACGATCCATCGCTCGCTGGCAAACCTCGAGCATAAGTTAATTTTGATAAATCTAAAATACAATAGAAATACAAGCTCATCATCTGCCTAGCCATTTCTCAACTATTTTGTGGTCGGCTTCCAGTTTAACCAAATGCAGCTGAATACCAGTACTTTACATGGAGCGACTGCCTATTTGACCTCACCTCAATTCATATCTAGACTGTGACTACGCTGAAGTCAAGAGGATCATCTTCTCCTCACTTATAATATCATTATTCTCTGCTAATCTATCACGACTCTGACCTGTGGCTTCGCAGTTTAAAACTGAAAAACGGTGGATCCGTTTTTCAGTTTTAAACTGCGAAGCAAACTATCTAACAAACCTCCGTCCTTCTTTCTTCTGAGAGTGTCATTGTTATTTTTTTTTATAATCTTTACTGTATTTTTTTATTTCTAAATTATAATGTTCAGATTTACTTCATACCCTTTTTTATTTTCTTAGGCAAGTAGATTTTCTTACAGTTCCTGGGTAATACGGTACCTCTGACTAGTTGTCAGACCTACGGGCTTCTGGCTACCCGTAATGACTGTCAAAGATCCACGAATGACAGCTGGGGCCAACGGCTTAACGTACTATCCGAGGCACGGAGGGGTCTCTGTATGTAAAGATGGTCACCCAATCACAGACCAACCGCGGCAAGCGTAGCTTCACCTGATCGATTGACCTGTGCGGCTGTTATTATTTAGCCACGGGCCCCTCTAAAATACAATAACACTAAAATAAATCTAAGGGACTATAATCACACTCATTCAGCTCTCTTAAGCTTTTGTCCATAGAAAACAACGATTTTGTATGAGATGCGTACGTATCCATTCAGCCGCGGAAAGCTGAACGGACTTCAAACAAAATCGTTGTTTTCTATAGACAAAAGCTGAACAGAGCTGAATAAGTGTGGTTAGTCCCTAATAGACCATTTAAATATTATTATTCGAAAGGTATTATATTTATACTGGTTATTTAACCTACAATATAGCTCGTTAGCATCGTTCATCCGCTGCTGATCTCGCGATAAGAATAAATCACGCTGAAACACGGGTCTAAGCTCGGCAGTGAACGTCTTTCATTAGAATACCTACATTTATTATTTCTAGGATATCCATTATCTGAACAATAATTTTGTCTTTCGGTCATACCTTGGATGGGTTATGTGAATGATGATGTGGTTATAAAGGGGGTGAGTACTGAGATGGCGACTAACAGAGAAGAACCTACAGATAGTGCAATCCACGAAGACGCGCCCCACTCTTCTTCCTAATCGTTAGCATCGCTAGTCAATTCCGCTTGTGTTTTAGTTTTGTCGATACACACTAATTAATTAGCCAATAATAATAATTAGTGTGTATCGACAAAACTTTTAGAGAGACTGAGAGCCACTCAACGAGCAATGGGAAGACATATGCTCGGAGTTTCTTTGCGTGATAAAATCCGGAACGAGGATATTCGACGAAGAACCAGAGTCACTGACATAGCTCTTAAAATTTGCAAGTTGAAGTGGCAATGGGCAGGCCACATCGCTCGTAGAACTGATACCCGATGGGGGAAAAAAGTTCTTGAGTGGCGACCACGAACCGGAAGACGCAGCGTAGGCAGGCCTCCCTCTAGGTGGACCGACGACATCGTGAGAGTCGCGGGCAACCAATGGATGCAAGTGGCGGATTGTCGTTCGGCGTGGTGTTCTAAGGGGGACGCCTTTGTTCAGCAGTGGACGTCTTTCGGCTGATGATGATGATGATGATGATGATGATCGACAAAACTAAAACACGAGCGGAATTTTGCTCATTTGTGCTGTAAGCATTAGGAAAAGGAGTGGGGCGCGTCTTCGTGGATTGCACTATCTGTATGGAAGAAAAAACATGTTGCATGTTGACCTCAAATAAATTGGGATAAGGACAGGTGAATGGTGATCTTTTGGTCACACCTTCTAAGTATAAACCTAGGAAACAGAAGTGTGGAAATAATAGGCGTAGCAAAACCAAAGTCAAAACTAAAAATCATACATAAAAAAACTTTTTAACAAAAAAAACAACCGACTTCAAAAAAAAAACACTACAAAGTGTAAAATAACTTTAATTTTAATTTTGGAAGTCGGTGTCTTTGTTTTTGTATTTACGTTTTTGCCACCGACTTCCAAAATTAAAATTAAAGTTATTTTACACTTTGTAGTGTTTTTTTGTTTTGAAGTCGGTTGTTTTTTTTGTTAAAAAGTTTTTATTTTTTACTTTTTATAGTCAGAATGCATCTCATGACAATTCCAATAAGCCCAAACACGGCTAGAATACATGGTTTTATTACGAAGTTCCGGTACCTACCTTCCAGCTTCATCATCAGATCGGTTTGATGGTACCATTTTCGTCAGAACCATTTATTTAAATTTGCTTCGTCATAGTCGCTTAACTATCTTAATCGAGATATCTTATCGCCACCCGTGAAATACTTATTATCATTGAAGAGTTCCTGTGGCTATCTGTGGTCTCCTTCATCAGTTCCACTTCTCTAAATTATACTTTTTGAATGCAAATGTTTGACATGTTGATGAAAATACCAAAATTGCTATATGTGTGCCTATAATATTCGAGGAGTTCCCTCAATTCCTCATGGATCCCATCATCAGAACTAGATTTTGACAAAAATGGGACCAATCTGGAAGCATATCCTTTCAAATAAAAAAAAAAAATCCAAATCGGTTCATAAATGACGGCGTACTGAGGTAACAAACATAAAAAAAAAAATACAACCGAATTGATAACCTCCTCCTTTTTGAAGTCGGTTAAAAACTGGTAAAAACGAAACAAGGAAGACGTTATGTCATAATTCGAGTATGCACTAAAGTAAACAAAAGCTAGATTTTCATAATATCCGTGTCCAAAACAATAAAAATAGTCACGCATTTGCAAAACTAGAAAAACTGAATTTTATGAATCAATTTTTGCTATCTGTCATGGATTTGACCCGCGGCTCTGAATCTCTGAGTCGTCGAACGGAATTTACATTAAGTGAAAAGTAATATTTTTAAATAAAATATTGTGGTATTTAGAATTTAAATATTGATGTGAAGAGAGCAGTAGTATCCTTGTGGCCCCGACTTACAAGCTGTGGGTTGTAGGTCCGATACCAGGCAAGTGCTTTATTTGTGTAAATCAATTCATGACCACACCACATGCTTACGCCGGGAGCAGCAAACACTGCGTTAGACCGTGCTTCGGGTGATAGATCTCGGCGATAAGCGTAAGTCCAGGGATGTGTGGCCAGCTTTGAGTTTCATCTCGATAGGTCTTTTGAACGCAAAGAATATCGCAAAGAGTTTTGCGGTAGACATCAGAAAGAATTTCAGATTTATCTCGTGATAAATCTTCCGCCTTGGAGTGTAAATGTGGTGCTGTTCCACAAACGATGTGACATTTAGTATCGTGTCCTGCGTATCCTGTCAGCTGCACGTTACAGGAACTGATGGACGCTAGTGATGGCGCCAAACAGGTGGCCAAATTCTGGGCCGAGTCCAGTTAGATTGCTATCGACACGGTAAGAAGAAGACCACACCACATTATTCAAAACGGTGAAGGAAAACATCGCTAGGAAACCGGCATGTCCTAAAACCAAAAAATGGAAGACATTTATTTGACATTTACCTACCAACAACACACAACAACAAATGGTAACATTAAATGTTGATTATGCTGAGTGTGGAACTTAAGACAGAAACACGCTTGTACGATATGACTACATACAGAACGCATGGCTAATAGAAATCTCTATTCCTAGACAGCACGTTTCGCCGAAAACTTTGTTCTCTTTTTAGCGTGTCGAAAGCAATCTAAATGGACTCGGCCCAGAATTCGGCTACCTGTTTGGCGCCATCACCAGCGTCCATCAGTTCCTGTAACTTGCAGCTGATAGGACACGCAGGACACGATACTAAATGTCCCATCGTTTGTGAAACAGCACCACATTTACACTCCAAGGCGGAGTCGTCTATGAATCTCCACCTGAACAAGTTTCCCTTGCTTCTGCCAACCTGGGTCCGGAGTCTGTTTAAAGACTTCCAGGTTACCCAAGGTAACTCATGTCCAGGTGGGAGGACTTCAGTGGGTGGAACGAACGGTTTGGGTAAGGAAGCACTGTCTCGCCACAACTTCAGTCTCTCTTGTGATACTTTGTGGATAGAAAACATTGTTTGTAGATATCTCGGTTCATAGGAAGCACTGTTGACAGAGATCTCTGTTCATAGATAGCACTTCTTGCCGTAAACTTTGTTCATAGAAACAATTTACGGAAACCGACTAGATAAAGTTATATTCCCATTAGCTCGCTCTTAAATCCTATGTCGCTTTCTGTGAACCAAGTTATCTGGAAACAGTGGTTTCCATGAACAGAGATTTCTATCAACAGTGCTTCCTAACTAGGTGCGTTCTGAATATGACAATCTAAATAATTTTCAAAGAAATTACATAAGTAATCAAAAAAAAAAAGTAATACCTTTTTTTTCTGGCGTTTTAAAGAGATAATTCTAACAATTACGGATTTTTGCATATATATGGCATATTGGGACGCCACCGCCTCGTTGTCAGGTACGATTTGGCCATCTACCTTTGGCAAGAAGCAAGGTCTTAAAGCACAAGTAAAGGAAAAAAAACGAGTGTGCTTATGACCACACGACTGAAGTGAAACTTCTTTCGCTCCATCTGTATGTATATTTCATTTACTAGCTATAAGAGAAAGAGAGAAAGAAAATGTGCGCGTGCACTGCTCTCTCTTGCTCCTACACTGTGATACAGACAATAAGCCTGCAGTGTGCTTAGATATACGGAACGTATTTGGCTATGAGAGGAAGAGAGAAAGAAAATGTGCGCGCGCACTGCTGTCTCTTGCTTATATCCCCCACTTAACTTCCGTTCGCCTTGCCCGATCACACTTTTCGTAACGCTTACGTCACGCGTTCGCCAGCTTACTCCCCAAGTCAAGCGTGCGTAAAGAAGTTTCACTTCAAAAACTGAAAACCGTAAATTTGTAGTTACATACCTAGTTTGCACGGAACCGTCGGTGCGCGAGTCCGACTCGCACTTGATCGGTTTTTTTTATTACAAGAAGCATCACTATCAAAGTTACTTCATAAAGTCGTGACCGGACACAGACTGCCTACTACATAGTACCTATGTACTTACGTAATCCATTTTACACTTACATTAGCAACACGGTGTAGTTACATAATTCGCAAAAAAATATTCATTAGCCTTTGGCAGTTGGGCGCGAGACTCGAGACGAGAGTCTCGAGGTATCTATAGTTTTTATGATAGGTAATTGAGACAAAAAACGTTTAACACTTTAATTATAGGGATTGGATCAAAATGAAAACCAGAAAAAAACAGTTTTCGCCATCAAAGACCATTGCTGAAAGAGTGCCACGAATATTAGCATTCCAATCACTCGTAAAGTGGGTAGTTAATCTTCTACCGCAACTTATCATCATCTGCCTAGCCTTTTTCCAACTATGTAGTGGTTGGCTTCGAGACTTACCGGGTGCAGCTTCTTCTTCTTTATGTCGCTGACACGCCTGCAAGTCAGATCTTATTGGCCTATACCTCCAAAGTCAAAGTCAAATCATTTATTTCAAATAGGCACTTAAACGGCACTTTTGAACGTCAAAAATTAAAATTAAAAAATAAAATTGATTCTCGTCGCCCCTTCCAAAAGGTAGTTTTCGTGTGGAGCAGAATGGGCAAGAAACTCCACCGTCACTCTTTTAAAATCTTTTACAAGTTTTTGTATACATTCATTATATAATTATATGTGAAGACGATGCACCTAAAATAAAATTTAGTCTACCACTCGCTTTTCGCTACTTCCACTGCGTCGTCGGTGGCAGTGCAGAGTTCATGGGTGCATCTGACTTCCTATCCTAACCAGTTACTGGGTAGCACGATACACTTTGGTGATCGGCCATACCGCCATAGGTGCATATTTGGGCAGTTTAACATCACCTCATTCTCCGCTACTGCTACCTTCAAGACAGATAAAGATTATTGATCAATTGCTGGGCACAGATCTCCCCCACAGCTTTCCACTCTCCCCTTTGCCTTATCTGGCCAATCTCCCATAAACGCTTTTACGTCATTATGTAGGATGCATCGGTATAGATGCACCAGAGTCATCACGCAGTAGGAAGCCGAGGAAAGATCACTATTAATAGTTAAAACAAAACCTTGCAAATTCAGTGACGCTAGAAAAATTATAGGTTAAGTAAAGTATTACGTTAAGAGCTAGTGCTTCAAAAACTAGTGTCAAAATCGTGTCTAGTTAATCAATTTATGTTTTTACATTTTTAAGTACTAAACTATTAAGCAGCATAATTATTTTTTACCGCCAAGGTGCCTTCTGCTTAGCAGATTAATGTTCTGTCAGTCACGAAAAAGAATTAGGTTGAAATTAATAGGATCCTGTTTTTTGAGGATTATATTAGTCATTATTTAAAATAGGCTACAGCTTAACTTATTTTAAAGTTACCAATTAAAACCATAAAATCGAATTTTGGATTTAATTTTCGTCTTTTCATTTTTGTGTCGGACGGACAGACTGACATGGCGAAACTAAAAGGGTTTCTTGTTGACTACGGAATCCTAAAACAGTGCCCCACGCGGTCAAAATGTATGGAACAGCGAATACTTTTTTTTTAATAACCGTCGAAAATTTTCTGGAAAAGATTTTTCGGAATCATGTACAGACGCCAGCATATCAAGCTACCCAAAACTGAAAAATTTTTCCAATCACCCACCATAACCATACCATATGCTTTAGTGATAAAGTTGTGTAGTAATAATAATAATATATTATAATAATAATATAATAATAATAATAATACATTTTTTATTTATAAGTAGTTTGTACATGGCATACAGTGTTGTCTTATAACTAAAATGTTACAAAGTAAAACCAGTACAACAAGAACAGGGGTCATAGGACTCCCTTTTCCTAAACTAGGCAGGAAACCTGTCTGTATCTTAGGAAAGAGTATCCATTATATAATGGGTCTAAAGTGGTGGTTACAAAATAATTGGTACATGCAGAGGGCGAACAAAGAAATTACATTTAAGGAAAAAAAAAATTAATAAAAATGTGCGTGTGAGGGTGTGTTTGTAGTATGTGAGGGTGTGTTTGTTAGTGAGCGTAGTAGCTTGATGTGCTGGCGTCTGTACCTACTGAATTCATAGTAACAGTTTCGCGTCGAAGTTTACTATCAGCCTGTGTGCGGTGCCCACCCTGTAAATAATTGATTAAGAGTTAAGAGATCTGCATGAGCAACTCGTTAATTAAATTAAACTCATAAGTAGTCCGAAGACTCCTAGTATTACCTCACTATGTCTACTCTAGTAGTTCTGGTTTTACAACTAGTAATAATAGCTTTAAGTACCGAGAAAACGTGCCCAATCAGGAAAAGCTTATCAGTTAGTTTCCGTTGTAGTGTTGTGTAAGTATTACATAGTAAGAAGAAAATAAACTAAGTAGTCGAAAATGTATCGAAAGTTTTCCGTTTGGGATGTTAGTAATTGGCACAGACGAAGCTATATTATTTATTTATTTATTAAAACTATAAATAAAAAAAAATACTGTACAAAGGCGGACTTAATGCCTGATGCATTTTCTACCAGTCAACCTTAGGGTGATGCAGAGATAAAAACGGGAGGTGCAACATACGAGATAAATAGATAGGAAATTACTGTAAAATACAAGAATAACTACAAATACATAGATAGATACATACAGCTTCATTCTCACGTATAAATTAATTCATGTATTCTACATGCTATAAATTAAACTATTCAAAGACAGTTACCTAGTTTTGTAAGCTACCAGTCTTAAAATAATAAGAATTATAATATTTTATAGGGAATCAAAAAAATCGTCCGCATCGCTGTCAATAGTAAATTTCTTTAGACTGACAGAATTGCCACGTTGAATGACAATGCTGATTGTTTAGCCTAAAAAACTAAACAGGACCACGCTTACTTTAATAACAGCATGAATCAAAACCAGTAGCAAATAATAGCGCTCAAAAAGGCGCTAAATACTTTCAATAAGACGGTAAAACCCAGCAATTAAGATGAGCAAGCCAAAAGGTTAACAAAATGTTACTAAAAGCAACTTTCGACCAGGATCTTCACCTAGGTACTTATTTTTTCATGCTGTAAGAACATTCTAAAAATAATTGTATGCACTTTAAAAACAATCGAATCAATCACCTAATCTAGATCGTCTCTTTTGAATCTAGATTCATAGACACTTAGCTAATGGGTAGCAATATTTGAAAGTATCTAAAGCCTGGTTGAGACAAAGCCGATAACAATAAATAAACTTAAATAACAATAAATACCTTTAACACAAATGTAATGTGTTTCTTATTTGTAATAAAAAAAAATTGTTTGGATTTTGGCACCATGTACATTCTTTTTATTCATATAATTAATAATAATAATAATATAGTTTATTTCTCTCATAAAGATATATTGTTAAAGTAGTGTGTATAATTATTGTATACTAGCTGACCCCGCAAACGTCGTTTTGCAAAAAAAAAAAAATAGAGTATGAAAAATAGATGTTGGCCGAATTTCAGACCTACCCGATATGCACACAAAATTTCATACAAATCGGTCCAGCCGTTTCGGAGGAGTATGGAAACTAACACTGTGACACGAGAATATTATATACTAGCTGCTGCCCGCGACGTCGTCTGCGTGAAGGCTCTACAGCACCAAAAATACCTAAGATGCCAGTGTCGCTATAGCATTATAGGTACACAACTTTTAAAATAGCATTAAAATTAAGATTTTTTTGCAAGCGAAGCAAGTGAAGAGAGTTATATGGGAATCCTGCTGAGTTCAGTCATAAGATGTGACTGAAGGAAATAGAGAAAATAATGCAGGAATACATTCCAGGACATAAAAGAGTAAAAATACGTACAAAGGTATCATACCTTACAACACTTCCTTATAAACTACGTTGGTAGTTATGCTGCCAGGAGCCAAAATATAAAGAGAGTCAGGACTGGTGACGTGGGAGCAAGCGACGTACAGTTGCCCGTGTGAGAAGCAACTCGTCCTGAGGCCGACACCCGCTGCCCTCAGTCTCTGCCCCTGCGACTTATTGATGGTCATCGCGAAGCAAACACTCACGGGGAACTGTACGCGCTTGAACTGGAATACTGCCTCGCTGACGCCACAACCCGTAAGAATTTTCGCCTCAATGGTGTGTCTGTGGAGCGAGATGACTTTAAGGCTGGTCCCGTTACACAGCTTCGGAGGAGATAGGTTCCGAAGAAGCATAATCGGAACACCGACCTTCAGCTTGATGGTATGCGCTGGAAGTCCACTTGCTGACAGGGAGCTCAGAAATTCCACGGGATAATGTGTGGCGTCATCTTGCTGGGCAACAGTGTTTATCGAGGTGTAGACCACTTCATTCCCTTCAATTTCCGAGAGAATGCATTCGTTAATTGCTGCAGCCTGATCATTTTTGGGCGTCAAAATGTCCCGCTCACATCATCTGCCTAGCCTTTTCCCAACTATGTTGGGGTCGGCTTCCAGTCTAACCGGATGCAGCTGAATACCAGTGTTTTACATGGAGCGACTGCCTATCTGACCTCCACAACCCAGTTACTGGGTAATATGATACCCCTTGGTAAGACTGGTTGTCAGACTTTCGGGCTTCTGACTACCCGTAACGACTGTCAAAGATCCACGAATGACAGCCGGGACCAACGGCTTAACGTGTTTTCCGAGGCACGGAGGGATCTCGGTATGTAATGATGGTCACCCATCCACAGACCAACCGCGGCAAGCATAGCTTAACCTGATCGATCGACCTGTGCGGCTGTTATTATTTGGCCACGGGCCCCTCCAAAATGTCCCACTCACACACCCAATAATTCTGCTGGTGCGGTATACGACTGATGTCCCCGTACACACAGCGAATGAGTTCTTCTAAGCTGGATACCACTCTACCGAGAGACTCTGGAAGCACCACCTGTCCACCTATCTCTTCTGGTAGAGTGCCTTCGCCAAGACTTAGAAGGACATCGGAGAATTCTTGAGCACGTGCATTGCCGCCGAGCCGAGCTCTCATATTAATGGTCAAGCGCAGCGTACGAACTCGTGACGACAACGAAGATCGTTTCAACGAAGTATTCACCTCGTCAGCCCTCGACCCCCGCGTCACCACAGGAAGCGTTTGCCGGAAATCGCCACTGAACAGAACTGTGACACCACCCATCAAATGTTCGTTCCTGCGGATGGCCCTGGACGGTTCTGTCCACGGCCTCAACTGCCTTCCTGTTAGCTATCGTACACTCATCCCATACAATCAGAGAGCAATCCTTGAGTACAAGTCCCTTAACGCTGTTACGTGCCACACCACAAACAGGCGTTTCGGCGCTCTCTAAATCGATGGGAATTTTAAACATGGCATGTGCTGTCTTGCCACTCGGAAGCAGTGTGGCAGCGATTCCCGACGACGCTACAGCAATAGCAATTTTGCCTTGCCTGCTGACCTCTGCAAGTGTACCAGTGGTAACAAATGGACGGTGTCATAAATTTGTTTTTGCTCTGAAGAGAACAAAGCGACATGGTCATTTCGTATGGTGGTCATTTCGCCCGGATCGTAATTTGTCTCAGCGTTACTCTCGATTTCCACGGTCTTGATGCGGTGATGATTGGGGAGCTGGTAACCCATATTCGATCAGTGGATTGCCGCCGATAGAAATGACCACAATCATCTTGAAGTGAACTGAGACAGGTGTTCAGCACGCGTTCATCAGTTACTTCGACTTCGTCTCCAGTAGCACGCCTCAAAACTCGTAGAAAATCTTCAGACAGATGATGGCGATACTTCTCCCACAAAGCTACCGGGTTCGCGACTCCACAAAACACCAAGATGACGGCAAACAGATGACGCATGCGGCTGGGACTGTCATTGACGCTAGCCTCCGCGAGGGTGTCATGAAATGAAATGATCATCATCAATGAACATAACTTTTTTGTAATACTTAACACCGCATTTTTTTTAATTGTCTTCCTCAACTCTGCTCAAGATTTTGAGGGTTTTGTTGGAACTTGAATTTGTCAAAACGAACTATACGATACAACTTTCATGAAGAAAATGCACATCACCATCTATGAATTTTAAGAATAACTAACTACTTACCTCGCCAACATGATCAAATTTAAATTATTAATTTCCAAAAAATGTTAACATATAACTTGATTTGATTTTTATGAAATCTCATAGATGGCGCTGTTTTAAAATTGTCTGTATACTACTAACATTCAATAAACTATATTTCTCTGCCCAAGCTACTTAAATGGCGTAGTTTTTATAGTGTAAAGCTAGAGAATAGCATGGCTTACTCAAAAACAACATTTAAATATGCGTCGTTAGATTACACGCTGTCACAGAATGCGTAAGAAAAATAAAGATTCACAGCTCCTCCCCCGTAGGTGATAGCGTGATAATATGTAGCCTATATGTTGACCTAACCTCTAAGTAATATTCATGCAAAATTTGAAGTAAATCCATGCAGTACTTTTTGAGTTTATCCCGGACAGACAAACAGACAAACAGACAAACAGACAAACAGACAAAAATTCTAAAAACTATATTTTTGGCTTCGATATCGATTGTAGATCACGCCCCAAGTATTCTTTTTAAAAAATATTCAATGTACAGTTTTGACTTTCCTACGATTTTATTATATGTATAGATTAGAAGAATTATACAATTTTACAATTTTGCCTTATGCTAAAAATATGGTTAAATTTCGCGATTTTGTGTTCTTTTATGTACACTTAATAAATTATTTATCTCATTTGTAGTTCGTCCTTGTTGGGTGTGAAACATACAGATGTTATGTTGTACTCATCAATTTCACCTATGCGATTAACCTAACCGCTGACCGGTTCAACAGTTTGACTTTGATGATTGACAAATGATGGCCCAATCATTTAACCAACTAAAATAGACAGATATACAAAAGAGGCTATCCGTCAACCTGACTAACATTGTATTAATGGGTATTCTGAACATTAGAATAGTCGACCTCGTAATTGTTTTACCACTTTTGACAAGAATTATTGTAAATTGAAACTTCACTAAGGTTGTACCGACATAGCTTGCGGAGTGAGCAAGCTGAAGTGGAAGTGAGCTGGCCGTGTTATTCGAAGGAACGATGACCGGTGGAGCAGATGAGTCCTGTACTAGAGATCGCGAATTGGCAAGCTTAGTGTTAAACTAAATGAACGGATGACCTTGAAAAGTTGGCTGGGATAAATTGGATGCGAAAGGCGGATGACAGGTTGCCGTGGCGAAGCCTAGAAGAGGCCTATGTCTAGCAGTGGATTGCGATAGGCTGCGTTAATTGGCTAATGTTAAAACTATCTAACTATCACATAGACAAATAGACTTTGTTGTTTTATGATCTGCAAGTGAAATTCAACCTTAGGGTGCTAAAGCAGGGCAGCGGGATTGTCCGAAAGGGTTACCGTTGCCCCGGAACATAAAGGGCTAGAATACGGGTGAGTTTTAGTCAGTAAGAGTCTGACACTCCCTACTGCTCCACCTTGAGCGGGAGGGGACATTTGATGATTTCCCATCCACAAAAAAAAGGGTGATAATGCAATTATTTTGTCAACTATACAAGATATTATGAATATGAGTATTTTAATTATGTTTTTGGCAAATTATATTTTCCCGTAGAAGGGGCACATGGCTAAATGATAACAGCCTCATGAGACGATCGAAGGTTAAGCTACGCTTGCCGCGGTCGGTTCGTGGATGGGTGACCGTCCATTACATATCGGGAACCCTCGTTATTCGAGACCTTTGACAGTCGTTATGGGTTGTCAGAAACCAAGAAGTCTGACCACCAGTCTGACCACGCGGTATCGTGATACCCAGAAACTTGGCTGTGGAGTTCAGATAGGTAGTCGCTCCATGTGAAATACTGGTATTCAGCTGCATCCGCTTAGACTGAAAGCCGACTAAACATTTGGAAATCATCAATTAGGAAAAAGCTAGGCAGTTTGATCTGATTGGCCCGTAGAACTAGTTAAGAAAAATATCCAACGAATTTATTTGGCTCATTAACGCCTAATCTGTACAAGATTTGAATATAGGAAACTAATTTAACACATAAGCCGACAAGCACGAAATCATAATGATATCGATTCACGCAATGCAATTAAAAATTCAAGATCACGACCCAGACAGTGAACTGATATGAATCGATTTGAATCGATACTTTCGTTTGTAATCGATGTTATTGGCCAGTTTTATAGACAATTATTAAGATGCGTAAATAACTATAACTGGATCGCATAACATAACATAACGCATATAATCCCCAAAGGGTGGTGGTCAAACAGAGGTGTAAATATAGTGTAGTCCCAATTCACCAGTTATATTCTCTATATCATAGGGGGCGAGCCTATTACCATCAACTGCGTACAAATCCAGACTGCTACTGAGAAATTCCTATTGGAAAACCCCCAATAACACTTTGCTCGACCTGAAAATCGAACCCAGGACCTCATGCTTCAGCGGGATTGTCCGAAAGGGTTACTGCTACCCCGGAATATAAAGGGCTAAGGAAGGAACTCGGGTGGGTTTTAGTCAGTAAGAGGCTGACACTCCCTTCTGCTCCATCCTGAGCGGGAGGGGTCATTTGATGATTTCCCATCCTCAAAAAAAAAGGACCTCATGCTTATCAGTAGTAATTATAGGTTTACCTATGGTCTAACGATGCAGTTATTCAAAAAAATAACCTACCCGTCCTGAAATTCATAGGGAAAAAGATAACGTTTTTTTGTCTTTTAACATCAACACTGATTTTCTATTTATAGTTATTAAAGTAGAAATTATAACGCTGGTGCTATACTTATTTCTAAATATTTAAATATGAACATAGTCCATTAAAAATATATATATCGTTTGATCTGCATGCTCTGCATAATTGCAAAAACGTGGTCGCTAAATCATATAAAAATATTTGCTGTTGTAATGAATGGTTGTAAAAGCCAGATTGTAAAATCTAAAAATAAAAAGTCAATACACTAATCTGGCGCCAAAAGACCAATGGTCCTTTTCCCCATTACCCCAAGTAAATGGAATCCTTGAAAAAATATACCAAGATCTGACACACGAGGTCGATCACGTTCGGTAGCTCAAAAAAGCTTCAAAGTAATTACATGAGGTATCATAGCTTTACTTCATTACCTTAGCTATAAAATGACGTCAGACGCGTGTGTTCAGGATCGACAGTAGATGGTATATAATAGGTCAGTCGACTCGCAGCATCACAGTTCAGCTTGAGCTTCATCCACATTAGGTTTTGAGTGTTCCGATAACTACTATACAAAATGAAACTGGTAAATAATTTTAGCATTATTAAAATATGTGATGAGCTTAATTTCCCTTTCTGTAAAGAGTATAAAAATTTAAATATAATAAATTAAATAATAATAATTTATTAATATAATTTAATTTATATATAACAATTTAATTGGAAAACGGTCTTATAATATTAAACATTGTTTTTTTTTTTTCTAAAACATACCAAGAATATTGACGTCGTGAAAACAGTGAAAAGTACCCTTTATTTAAGAAGACATTCGAAAGTTTTTCAACTTACTCAATACGACGATTACTTATAAGTTAGTTATTACAGCCATCCGTTACTATTATTGTCTTTCTCTTTCCACAGTTGGTAATCGCCGCCCTCGTCGCCGTGGCTGCTGCAGGTCGTCTGGAACATCTGGAACGCTCATACCTTCCTCCTGATAACTCCATCGGCGTTGCCAGGTCCTCCTTCGGATCCAACGGAGGCTTCGGCTCTCCCAGCTCCCACGGATCTTTCGGAGCTAACTCTGGTGCCTTCGGCGCTGCCGGAGCTGGTCTGCACGGTCACAACGCTGGTGGTAACTTCGCTGGCGCCACCTCTAACCAGTACCTGCCCCCTAACCACGGATCTTCTGCTTCCAACAGTGGTTCTCAATTCGGCGGTTCTGTTCACGGTAAGTCACAAAAAAATTATAGCTACATACCATCAAGCCTATGGGGTTCGATAGGGTTAGGCAGACGTGTGCCTCGTCCGTCGTCCGACCAGACAGGGCCGAGTTGGCACCGCAGTATTCCACGCGCGCCACTCAAGAGTGGGTGCGGCCATCGTGGGAATGGCCGCACGGGGAGGTGGGACCCGTTGAGGAACAGCGGGTTGAGGCCTGTCGGGGGAGGGAGAGGTGTACCTATATTACACTCACATTTTCCCTACGCCGCAAAATTCACAAAAAAAAAATTCAACCAAAAAACTAAGATATTCAAATGGTTCAACATTAATTAGAATAAAATATACTATGAATAATTAAGTTAAGATGGCAATCAAACGATTTGCATCGGAATGTCAAATATTGAAATAAAATATTGCGGTTTTAATTATGACATTCAAAGTCAATATTGTGATGTTTTATGGCTATTTGATTTTAATATGATTTATGCGTTGTTGTACGCGCTTTATCTTGTGAAAATATGCAATTTATTGAATGAACAGATTAATTGACTTACCCGCTGTCATTGATAAATCGCTTAATGGTATCACAATTTTGACAGCAGTTTTATGTGGTTCTCAAGTCCAAAAAACTATTAGTAAAAACAGTGCTAAACCAAAAGATATTCTTTCTTTTACCTGCAGGATTCGGTGGCCAGCAGAACTTCCGCAGCCAGCAGTATAGCGGTCACCAGGCTGCCCCTGGCCAACATTACGGCGCCTCCAGCTCCCAGTTCGGACAGTTCGGATCTCCTCAGGCTGGTAGCTCGTTCGGCGCCCCCAGCCACCAGCAGTACTCCCAGCAGTCCGCGGCCGCCAGCCGTCAGTACCTGGCTCCCAACGTCGGCTCCAACCAGCAACATCCTCAGCAGGCCTTCGATGAACAAACCGGATACCATTACTAAGTGCGTGTATAAAATGTAGTTGTCTTAGTCAATTGAATTATTTGTTTGTATGTATAATAAATAGCTGTATATATTATTTTGGCTTATACTTTTTTACCCTTATTCACCTTAGTCTCATTGAAGTAAAGAATGCGTGCTTTCGTCCAATTTATAATGACTGTAACGACTACGCAACCAGACATGGCCTTTTTTTAGAAGGGTACCTAAATCATAAATTATGCTTTTGTCTGTGGTATACATCCCCACGCGAAAGCGCGTTTTTATTGAATTTGTATGCAACAAATCACGCGCGGGGTCTGAGTCGGTCAATTCATTATCAGAACAAACTTTTGTTTGATTGTCTGTTTAAGTTCACGTGTCTGTTGGTTTATCAATGTTGGAAAGGAGCTGACTTTTCCTTTAGTTTCATATTTTTTGGTGTCTTTGCTAATTACATAACATCACGCCTGTAATCTTCAAAGAGTTAGGCAGAAGTGTATCTCTACTACCTACACCCACATTTCGCAAACACTTCGTTAAAATCAAACAATATAATATTTACATAATACAATCTAACATTTAAAATAATATGTACATGTATATGCAAAATAAGCAAAAGAATCATGGGGCATCAAAAAATTTGTCCGCATCGCTGTCGACAGGAACAGTGCCCAAAAGGCTGGCAGCATCGCTACGTTGTATGGCGATGCTAATTCTTTGGCCAGGAAATAGGCCAGCCCTCTGGTCCCGTGAAGAGTCGACTAACCGCTTGGCGAGATCTCGAAAAAATAATGAAATAACCAATCATTGTCATGGATAAATCTTACAATTGGTCCAGAATACACTGCAATGAAAAATGAAATGGTCCTTAGAAAAATTACTGTTTTCCAGAAAACATGAGTGTGCAATTAGTGAATGGATGACCGCTAATTCGGCAAGGTCGAAGTTCAATGTATCTTTAACGCCTATGAAACACAAATAATCTGTACCATTAGGCTACTTTAGCAAATGGACTGTTACGAGTATTACACACATACAAATGTTGTCTTTTAACTCAGCGCTAATGGATTCTCGTTAACTATAGATTCGTTTTTTGTTTTTTTTATTAATAAAAAATATATTATATTATGAAGTTACTCCATATGGTAAGATAGAAAATGGCAGAAGCGTTTAAATTACGTTTTGCAAACAGCACGATTTCCATTTTCTGTATCGACTAGAACAGTGCCTAAGCTTTTAGTGATAATAACAATAAACACGAATTCAACTAGGAGGTCCGGGCATTTAAATTTTAATTACTAAGAACTGCGCGAAAAAGAGTCCATGAATGCAGGTAGATTTTAAAACTAGAACCATAATAAACCGTAATTCCTGAACGCAACGGGTTAAAGTGGCGCGGGGGGCGTTATTGAAAGCGTAAGTTATGCTGATTTTTTAGCTGCCGTGGAACGATGGTGTGGACTGCACCGCGCTTTTGCCATCGAGGCGTATACATTTCAAATGGATTTTCGCTTACTGAAACACGTCCTCGTCTTAGTAATCATTACGATGTTCATCGATTACTTGATGGACCATCGATCAAACTTATTTTGTCTTAGATAGCAAAGTTCATAGCACAGGGTATCCACTGGAAACCCTTTAGATTAAAGTTTTAGTCTATGATAATAACTGCTAATTACTTCCATTCAATCAATCAATCAATTAGAACCTACGTCATCAGATACCAACAGAAGATTTGTAGTAATGTAATCCATTTATGAGTATCCGAGACCTCTCGTCATCAAGCAATTAATAAACCAATTAAAACAAAAAAAAGAAACAAGAAAAAATAATAAAAGGCCTATTCATTATGACAAACCAATGTAGTCACAATAGGTTTATCCACTCAACCCAATACCTAGAAGAGAAGCATTTTAAATGACTTTGTGCTGGTGTCTAACCAGGTAATCAAACCCAACACCCCACCAGAAAGTAGTATTTGCAACCACTAGTCACATGAGCAACGATACAGTCGAAAGAAGGTTACAGAATTACACAACATATTGCCAAACGTTGTTGAATCGATTTTATTGAACGGAATTCAAGCGTCTAAGAGTTCAGTGTCTGGGTCGTGATCTTGAAAATTTTAATTACCTACGATGCGTGAATGCACGTCATTAGTGATACGAAGCTGCATGGTATAGAAACGTATGATTTACTAATTAAGGCAAACGTCTCATTTTAATTGATAGCCCGTATTGAAAGATTGCTCAATGAGAGTTTAAATACATGTGTAAGGATTAGAAGGGAATGAGAAATATTGAAGTGCGTTTTATAATCTGGACTGATTTGGTTATTACTCTGAATGAGTAACATAGGATTTCATCTTCGTGTCGCTGGCACGACAGTCGGAAAATTTTGCCACTTCCACGGTGTTATCAGTGGCAGCGCATAGGTCACTTTGGCTGCATATATGTTTTAGGGGCACAGAGTGCAGCATAGGAGGTGGAGCACAGTTTGGGACAGAGCTCCACATCTAACATAGTACTGTAAAATGTATATTTTTATTTATTTTATTTTTAGCCGTTAATGTCCCACGCCTGTGCAAAGGGCTCCCCACTCTCTTCCACTTCTCTCCGTCCAGAATTGCTAAAGACCAATCTTTATCAAAAGAGTCCAGCTCATCCTGCCATCTTTGTCTGGGCCTGCCGCGATGTCGTTTACCAAATTGGATATTATTAATTTGAAAATACCAAGAAATTCAAAGTTTTACGCGCTAACAACGTTATGTTCTGTGGTTTATATCAAAAGCTATTAGACTTAAAAGGCTTTCGACATTTTTATTAGCATGTGCTTCTTTGTTTAAATCCGAAATATTTTAATCATATTCATGATGATCGGCAGATTTAACTGTTTTTTTTTTTCTTTTGACGCACAATTATCACGTTTTTAAACCATGTTTTTTTTTTGTGATTTTATCGGTTGCTAGACCACGTGCCAGATCGATTATAAAATCATTATTATCTTTATGACTGCTATAATAATATCTATTGCATTTTTGCTCACTTTTGAGCTAGCTAAAGATGATTAAACTTCTTCTAATCAGCAGTGCTATTCTGTAAAAATCTCACCGTGAAAACTAAGGTGAAGTGAGTTGTCATTCCACCTGATGTTAGGGATTGCCTCCATTGATAGTTCACTTCATGCTCACTTCACCTATGTTATCACGGTGAGATTTTTACAGAATCGATAGGCTCTTTGTTAAAACATTATGATTATCAATTTGATGTTCAGAAATTATTCACGATTTCAGTCAAATTCAAGAGTAATATTATACACAACAATTTTTATTATACATAAAAATAATTATTCAATTGAATAAATCGGTAACATTTAGAACTACGACTGTAACACTTAGTAATGGTATCCGGTTTGTTCATCGAAGGCTTGCTGAGGATGTTGCTGGTAGGAACCGGTGTTGGGAGCCAGGTACTGACGGCTGGCGGCCGCGGACTGCTGGGAGTACTGCTGATGGCTGTGGGCGCCGAACGAGCTGCCAGCCTGAGGAGATCCGAACTGGGAGCTGGGGGCAACGTACTGCTGGGCAGCATGGTGACCGCTGTACTGCTGGCCGCGGAAGTTCTGTTGGCTACCGAATCCTAAAGAAAGAAAAGTTTTGGTATTATACATAAGCAAGAGATACCACTTGGGCAGCGGGATTGTCCGAAAGGGTTACCGCTACCCTGGAACATAAAGGGCTAAGGAAGGAATACGGGTGGGTTTGTCAGTAAGAGTCTGACACTCCCTTCTGCTCCACCCAGAGCGGGAGGGGTCATTTGATGATTGCCCATCCATAAAAAAAGAGATACCACTTCCCTTAGAATTCAAATGATTAAATAAAAAATAGGTAAAAACAACAGTTTTTTTTCGATATAATCCGTTTGGATAACATAAATGCTATTATTTATGCATTCAACGATGTATTATTCATCATGACAATAACAATCATAACACTGATCAACAAAAAAACTTTTTTTCTGTGTAACAAGTAACATTTTGGCTGATTCTGTTAGGAATAAGGTCAAGTAGAGTAAAATTAGTAATCTAAAATTTTAGATACGAATAGTTTTTCTTTAAATATATCATCTTTTATCACTTGCTTGATTTGAGGACCTACAAACACACCCTCTTTAATCTTGGCGTCACTGATTTTAGGGAATTTTTCTTTTAGGTATTGAAATCCAACGCCATTTTTATCCATTGTTGTCACAAAGTCTTTCATCAGGCCAAGTTTTATATATGGAGAGGTGGTAAAAATATATCTTTAGGTTGTACTAATGGAGCATGTTTTCCATTTTTTATTCCTGGAGTAAGAGATCGTCTTTTGCGCCAATTTTTCTTAACGTAATGGTTCTTCCTATCCCTACTGTCCCATTCACAAAAAAAACAACAAAATTAAACACGGAATTAAAAAAATAATAAGGAAAAAACAATTAATATTAAAACTGATAAGTGCCGGAACCCGGAAACTAGTCCTACTCGTAATCAAATTAATATACGTATGATTTTGTGGAGAGGTTAGGTAGACATTTCGAAATTACTGCTTACATTTCTTGTTACAAAATTTTGTTGATCAGTGAATTGATCTGAAATCAATTCATTCTAATACACATAATATTACCTATTAAAAAATAGCGAATTGCCACTGAAAGTGCAAGTGGACAAAGTCCACTATAGGTTTCACATCGACAAACAAAACCCACCTTGAAGGGAACCAGCGAACTGGGGCGCACCGTTGGAAGAAGGTCCGTGGTTAGGGGGCAGGTACTGGTTGGAGGTGGCACCAGCAAAGTTACCACCAGCGTTGTGACCGTGCAGACCAGCTCCAGCTGCGCCGAAGGCACCAGAGTTAGCTCCGAAAGATCCGTGGGAGCTGGGAGAACCGAATCCTCCGTTGGAACCGTAGGGAGGGAGGTAGGAGCGTTCCAGGTGTTCTAGACGACCTGCGGCAGCCACGGCGACAAGAGCGGCGATCACGAACTGAGGACACAAAGAGAATGTGTGTTTTAGAACTAACAGGCAAAGTAGAGAAGATGTAGTTTATAAGTATGGCTATCGACCCTAATTTTCGTGACCCAAACTTTCCCTGAGAAAGCCATTTATCATATGTTTAAAACATTAACTGACAAATTCACTAAAACGCGAAAGTAAAATTGAAGGAAATCGTTTCTAAATATGTGCCCCAAACAAAGATCAATCATCGTACCAGTTTCATTTTGTATAGTAGTTGTCGGAATATTCCAAACCTAATGTGGATGAAGCTCAAGTTGAACTGTGATGCTGCGAGTCGACTGACCTATTATATACCATCTACTGTCGATCCTGAACACACGCGTCTGACGTCATTTTATAGCTAATATAATAAACTAAAATTATGATAGGCCAAGTAATTAATTCGAGTATTTTTAAGCTACCGAACATGATTGACCTCGTGTGTCAAATTTCTCTATAATTTTCAAGGATTTCTCTGAAGTATATGGACAAAGGACCAAAACGACGTGTTTTTTTGGTATAGGTATATTACTAGATTTTGCAAGTTATCATAAAATTGCTCTTGAAAAGCATTATTTTAATTAAATATGAGCAGATTTTCCTTTTAAGACGTCTTGGCTGAATTGAAAACTGCCTTAATATCTAGAAGGATGTAAATTACCTTTACAAACTATCACATAACTCAGGATATGGCTGGAAGACGCAGCGTTGGAAGGCATTCCATAAGATGGACTGACGACGAGAAGCACAAAACCGGTCGAAATGGCGATTTTAGGGGGAGGCGTTCCAACTCTAAAGCTACCGGCCAAGTTTAAGTCCCAAGTAATAGGGGCCAAGCCTAATGCCATGAACTGGGGACAAATATCATAAAATATCAATTCAATCTAGATCATCGTTCCACAGAAGCCATCACGTTTAAAGTAAAAGATCTAACACAGACAAAAGTATTGCAAGTAATTGATCGGTGACAGAAATCAGATCACTATCTAGGTCGTCGTATTGAATATTAGATTACACTGCATTTAAAAATCATCGTGTAAGTGGCATATTTCACAACTGAATACGTGTAACAGCGGCTTTCTAATGATATGCTTTACCTACTTTTCATTATTCAAAATTCTTAAAAGTCAAAAATCATAACGCAACAGGACTTCAGAGTTTCATGTCCACTATTACGCTAAGTATTAATTAATCCAAATCTATAAAATATATTGAAAGATTTCAACCTCTCATAAAAGACTACATTGCAAATGTAAGAAACACTTTTAGAAGAAAATATATAAATAGTTTGTTGTTACACGCAGTTTTACTGAAGATTTTGTAGTGCAAATTAGGATGATAAAAAGGTATCTACATGTTATAATAATCTGATAAGGCCAATGGAAGATATCTGGAGTTGCGACTGTGAAACAGAAGGCGCAGCTAGGGTAGGCGTATATAAAATGACGGCTGATAAAGATCACAGAAGTCCCCTGAAAGTAACGAGCACCAATTTGTGTGGCGATTTGTGTCACTAGAACACGACGTCTACTCAATAACAAATCAGAACGTTGACAGGTCTCCTTGAGAGGGCAATCTGCAACACGGACTTGCTCAGTGAGGGTTGGTAGATGTCTTCGAATTTTTGGTTTTAAGACATGACGGTTTCCTGACGATGTTTTTCTTCACCGTTTATAAGCAGTGGTGATGGAATTAAATACAAAGTAAAGCGATTGCTTGGGTTCAAACTCACGACCTACAACTCGTAAGTTGAGGTCATTACGACCGGCCCACCATTGCTCTTTGCACCGAATCTCTCAGGCTGTGCATCGATCATTCCAAACTTTTCCAAACTTTTTGATCCTGAGAATGATTGATGATTGAGAATTATTTTACGGTTCAAAAGTTGTGATCAATTTTTTCAATCGTTTCGCATAGTGCTCAAAGAAAAAAAAATCATTAAAAAAAACTATCAGGGCTGTCTAAAAAACTTAAATTGACAGTTCCTATTTTGTTCTTTGAGCACTATGCCAAGTGATTGAAAATAACAAAAGTTGGTCATAACTTTTGAACCGTAAAAAAATTCACGAACATTCTCAGGATCAAAAAGTTTGGAAATAACTTTGCCCATGCCCCTATTTGATTTGATCCATACTTCCAGGGACACCCTGTATAAGGTTCACATTCGCCTACTTTTCTTATCACTTTATAGACAAAGTGCGGTCTGTAGATCAACCAATGGTGTATACCAACCTGATGAAGAAAGTTCCAGAAGCCAATTGACGTAATCACTATATCGAGGGGTGAAAGGCTATTTGTTTGAAGCGACATTTTACGAACTTTACAGGAGAGCCATTTAAAAATTCAAAATTTGGAAAAAAAATCGTTATGAAAAAACTACTTACTGCTCTTACTTTAATGGGGATCGCGGATCTTTACTGCAAAAAATTCCCTTAATGTTTTCGTATAATTTTCAATAAAAAAAAAACAGTTATGACTTCCAAAATAAATGTCGCTTAATACAAAATGATCTGCATCGCCTTATTTTTAGAGTAAAGAAAAATTATTCAACTTCCAACATTGTCACTGATCAGCGGCAGGCAAAATGGTTTAAGTGACCTTACAGTGCTTATGCAGGAGAAAGCAAGATTACTGAATCGACGTTATTTAATGATTAGGCTATTTTGTTTAACTACCAATTGGGTTTTATTAACGATACAGGCAAGTTGGCTTAAGCAAGGATGAACATTCTTAATGAGTTGTTTGATGTTTCAGGTTTCAAAAGGAGTTTATATAACTTTGTTGTTGATACAAGATTGTAATGACAGACTTATTGGCTGACGGCAAATTGATTGAAGCGACATTGCATAGTGTTAGTAGTGGTAAGCAATATGTATGAAGGGAATTTTCATCTAAAGTTAGCTGTATCGAAAAACGATTTATCTGCCACTGAACTGAAATTTTAGGACGAGAATAACGGCTTATGCTCCGATTCTCTGTTTTTGTGTACAGCTTAAATGGAATAATAAAAAAATATGGCAAATTTGATGTCGGATCATACGTCATGTTTGAGAATTATGCACTAAAATTGCATTGTTTTAAGCGCCAAAAAAGTGCTGCATGCACCCGACGCAGAAAAATTCGCTGAATCCGAATATGCATATAACTCAATATCGTCCAAAATGTCACTTCAATCAAATAGACTTTCACCCCTCGATATATAAAACTAAGTCCCCGGCGCGTCTGTCTGTCTAAACGCGATAAACTCAAATTATATTATACCGAACATATTTTCATATAATTTGTTCACCAATGAATAGAGTGATTCATGAGGAAGGTTTCAGTGTATAATTCATTAAGGTTTCGTGTAAATTGGTTGAAATATAACGATAATTGCTGAAGATTTCGAAAAAAATCATCCCGCTTGAGCTATGCGGCGCATGCTTTACTACTAGCATGCGCCGCATAAACCATTTTATGATTACGACGTATTATGGAACTATTTTTCTTATTAAGACCACACGTTGGAGTACGCTTTCGTGCCGTGGGACTTTAAATCCCACCGCCACGTGGGCGAAGCTGCGGGCATACTATCTACTAACATTATGTCCTGTTACTCTGTTAGATATATAGAAATCATAGAATGTTAGGTTCATGTACACTAAGATTGTAACAAAGCTTATGTACAATTCACCACTTAAATACGAATGACCAGGATCCTCCGTTGAAACTGTGGGGTGAAAGGTAGGAGAGTTCCAGGTGTTCCAGATGACCTGCGGCGGCCACGGCGACCAGGGCGGCGATCACGAACTGTGGAAACGAATAACACTCGCAGAGGCCCCTTAGGAAAATTTAATGAAATGCGGCACCAACCGACGATTGCCCCTGTAAGCACTATGCAAGCGCATCCGAGGATAGACCCCGGTTGGTGTAGGACTATTGCAGGATACGGAAAAATAAAAAGTTGGAAAACATTATTATTACTATTATTCAATTACATAACAAAACATTATTATTACTATAATTCAAAAAAACTCGGTTAGGGCACGGCAACATAATAATAATATTATTATGTTGCCGTGCCCTAACCGAGTTTCATGTTGGAACTTATATATTGTAACAACTAAATATACACATTAATGCAATAAAAAATCTGAATTTTAATTTGAACATGGTATTTAATGAAGAGCGAACACCACCAAATAAGATTTTTTTTAAAGTAACAGGATGGAAAATGAAAAATTATGAAAAAACACCGCACTCTTTTTCTTCCCCGATTTTTTTTTTAAAACTGCTAAAAATAAAGTTTTATTTATACCGACTTAAAAAAAAATGAGTTTATCAATTCGACACATATGTATGTATGTAATATTATTGGAACTGCAATATATTTACAAATGATAATCTATTAGAGCTTCCAAACAAATACACAAAATTTTAGAGATGTATGTATGTTTGTCCACGCATTTCTCCGCAACTGTTAATCGGATTGTGACCATTCTTTTTTTATTGGCTTACGTTTACTTCAACAACAGTGCAAGTTTCATCAAAATCAGCTCAGTAGTATTCAAGATATGGACTAATAAGTGTGACGGCCTGGCTTATTGATACGAGCTACTGGTGTGGTGTCAAAGGGAAACATCTCAAAATCTTGGTAAAATTCTAGTGCTATATATACAACAAAATAATTATCTATTTATTATAAAAAAAAATATTCCACTTTTTACTTAAAACTAAAATTTATGAAATAAAAAAAACGAGTGTGCTTATGACCACACGACTGAAGTGAAACTTCTTTCGCTCCATCTGTATGTATATTTCATTTACTAGCTATAAGAGAAAGAGAGAAAGAAAATGTGCGCGCGCACTGCTCTCTCTTGCTCCTACACTGTGATACAGGCAATAAGCCTGCAGTGTGCTTAGATATACGGAACGTATTTGGCTATGAGAGGAAGAGAGAAAGAAAATGTGCGCGCGCACTGCTGTCTCTTGCTTATATCCCCCACTTAACTTCCGTTCGCCTTGCCCGATCACACTTTTCGTAACGCTTACGTCACGCGTTCGCCAGCTTACTCCCCAAGTCAAGCGTGCGTAAAGAAGTTTCACTTCAAAAAGTATTTAAAAAATATCGACTTTAAAAAGAAATTAACTCAAAATTATGAAATAACTTTAATTTCGGAAGTCGGTGGCAAAGAACTAAAACTGAATAAAATACAGATCCCAAGACACCGACTTCCGAAATTAAAGTTATAGGTATCATAATTTTGAGTTAATTTCTTTTTGAATTCGATTTTTTTTAATACTCTGTTTTCAATTGTAGGTACTACACGTTAATTTCCACATCACGTGATTTCGCGTCAAGCGGCCTGTTAAGCTGTGCCCGGTCACGTGACGTCGCGTGCTGATGCCTTTTTTTTTTTTTTTTTTAACGTGGAGAAATGCTCATGCATACTGCACTACCACGGGGAGATAGTGCAGTTATGTGGGACCTAAAACTCCACGGTGTCCTCCTCCGCCGCTTATGGCGGGAACAACCAATTATATACGACCCATAAATAGCGGCCGCAGCGTCCGTGGCAGCGTATTGGGTTCTGGTATTTGTTTTAGTCACCTGCGGGTAGCCATCTTGCGATTTTTTTGAGCGCGCTCGCTAGTTCGCTCCATGCAGCCGCGCGGTGTAGGTGTGTTTTTGTTTATACTATTTGTTGTTTCTCGGCTATTTTCGTTTTGTTTGGACAAAAACTTTGTGATTTTATAATGAGTAACAATCCAAAACCGACAAAAAGGTCTGCAAAGCCCAGTAAATCGCGAGATTCGGAAAGAAAGCGACTAAAAAGTTCGGAAATGGAAGAATTATTACAGGAGCCAGAACAAGTAATTGAGTCATTTTTGCCTGAACTTCAAGTAGAGCCACAAGTGTCGCAGGCATCGCAGCAAAATAAAAACCACAGACTGACTAAAATAGAAAAATCTAAAGAGCGTTCTTTTAGCACTGGTAGAAAGACAAATGTAACGGCCAGAAAGGATTGTAGAAATTGTTAAGGGTGAATACTACTATGGAATGCAAGCAATGCCCTAATTCCCCCCCCGTTTTGTATTGATTGTTTTTTTGACCTGCACAAGTTTGCTGGTTTTTCTAACAATACCAAAATGTAATTCCCAATTTTTATTCTTATTTAGTCTAAAAGTTGATCGTCACCCCTATGATATATATTATTTTCAATTATAAAACTATATTAAGCTTTTAGGCTCTAATGCATAATTATTATTATGTGATTGAAAATGAGGCTGGTCGCTGATACCTATATTACAAGATATTAAGTTATCTAAGCTGCAACTCTAACTTGTAAAATAATGTGACCTTTCGGCCTATTTTATTGTAAACCTATTTCTTTATGTTTTTTTAAGGTGCTAAAATAAAACATATTATTATTTTGCATATTTCTACATAATTATTAGAAGTAAATTACTATGTTGTTTTTGATTTCTAATAAAAGTTTATAACAAAATACATTTTGAATGTTTTTTTTATAAAAAATAAAAGCTTATGGCCTTTGAAACACAAATCACGCGAATTCGCGTTATCGGCCATGTGGGCAATATGTAAGGTAAAATAATGGTATTTCGTCAATGTAGGTCGTGCACAGAAGCTATCACGGTAAAAGAAATATTATATTAACATCGATTACATACGAAAATATTTCAAGTAATTGAAATGCTTCAGTAATTAGATCTCTGGGTCGCGATTTTGAATATTAGGTTACACTTCGAGTAAGTGGCCTCTTTCACAACTGAGTAACAGTGGTTTTTAATGGTATCCTATTACACTATTCGTATATCTACTTACTTTTCATTTAATTACTAAATAGCATTACCTACTTGGGAAACACTTTCAGAAGAAAATATTTGATAGCACATCGTTTGATTGATTAGAGAAGGGTCGCGGTTTGGTATCGGTTTGACGCTATGTGCCGAACAAGATTTCAGGAACATGAAGGTAACGGGTTGTAAAGATACAGATAAAATAAAGACTATTTGCAAGAGACTAAGACTGTCAACTTTCAACCGCAACCTGACCTATGATGAGGATGGTGAACAACAAAAAGAAATATCTGCGCTGGTCTGCAGGCATGGCACAGCATCATGTAGCTTTTTTTTTTTGAGGATGGGAAATCATCAAATGACCCCTCCCGCTCTTAGCCCTTTATGTTCCAGGGCAGCGGTAACCCTTTCGGACAATCCCGCTGCCCGGCATCATGTAGCTGAGTTCCCTTTTTTTCACAGTCATGACGTGCAGTGGTTATTTTGTTATATTTTAGTTACTAAGAATTTTAATACGTCAACTTAGTTTTTTTTATACAGTATGGAAGCCATATATGCAATAAATTATACCAAATACTTGTTATCACCTTTTTTGACGATATACAAAATATGAAAAAAATCGATCGCGAAAAAAAAAATCTGCTGTTCCCTACATTTATGTTCGCTTATCTCGTCAAAATGTAGTGTGTATGTGTGTGTTTTTTTCGCAACAAGACAACAACTTATCTTAAGGAGTTTTGTTAATTTTGTAGAATAATTTTGATGATGTGTTTGCCTCATTCACAACTCATTCTTTCTAATGATCACCAACATATGTAATTTGCTTAAACTGGCTCTCTTTATAGAGTAATAACTTAAAAGTCGAAATAGGTTACGTACAGCAATTTATTAAACAATACATTTTACTAATATAACTTGATGAACGGAAAAAATGAACACATGTAGTAATGGTATCCGGTTTGTTCATCGAAGGCTTGCTGAGGATGTTGCTGGTTGGAGCCGACGTTGGGAGCCAGGTACTGACGGCTGGTGGCCGCGGACTGCTGGGAGTACTGCTGGTGGCTGTGGGCGCCGAATTGGGAGAACCAAAACCTCCATTGGAACCATGGGGCGGAAGGTAGGAGTGTTCCAGGTGTTCCAGACGACCTGCGTTGGCCAAGGCCACGAGAGCAGCGATCACAAACTGGAAATACAAAAGGCACGGTCAATATGATAGGAGCTGTAGACCAAAACCACACTTGAGATCAAAGTTACACTTTTCTTATGAAATAATTTTAGGCTGGAAAGTGTGCAGATTTGCGACACCATTTTTTTACACACTACTGAAATGAAACTCAATATCTCAAGTAAAATAAAAAGTTTTGATTACAGAAAACTTTGCACTAAACAAAAATTAATTACCAATTTCATTTTGTAAAATAGTTGTCGAAACTCTCAAAACCTAATGTGGATGAAGACAAAGTTGAACTGTGATGCTGCGAGTCGACTGACCTATTATATACCATCTACTGTCGATCCTGAACACACGCGTCTGACGTCATTTTATAGCTAAGTTAATAAACTAAAGTTATGATAGGATAAGCAATTAGTTCGAATATTTTTAAGCTACCGAACGTGATTGACCTCGTGTGTCGAATTTCTCTGTAATTTTCAAGGATATTAGTCAAACTCTACCGGTGGTGACTACCGAGATGACGACAAATATAGAAGTATGGATGGAAAATACATGTTTCGGCGACCATAAATAGATTGGGACAAGGCCAAGAGAATGATGATTAGTCCGAAGTCTATGGGCAAAGTAAGTCTTTTGTTATATTGTTACTAGATTTAGATCACCCTGTTGGTCTCATGGTCGCAAGCGCAACTGCTGCAGCAGGAGGTCCGAAAGGGTTACCGCTACCCCGCAACATAAAGGCCTAAGGAAGGAACACGGGAGGGTTTTAGTCAGTAAGAGTCTGACACTCCCTTCTGCTCCAACCTGAGCGGGAAGGGCCATTTGATTTCCCATCCACAAAAAAAAGCGCGACTGCTGAGCGTGGGGTCCTGGGTTCGATTCTAGGGTCGGGCAAAGTGTTATTGAGTTTTTCCATTAGGAATTTCTTAGTAACAGCTCGGAGTTTGGGAGTTGGCGGTGTGATACCCCCGTACCTCGGAAAGCACGTTAAGCCGCTGGTCCTGCGCCTGATCTCTCTGCGGTCGTGTCGGATTGCCATCCCAGCGGACTATGAGAGTGAGGGAAGAGGGAGTGCACCTGTGTCTGCGCGCACACTTGTGCACTATAATATCTCATGCAAAAAATGTTCCAGCTGAGAGATGGAAAGAAAAAATAAATCAAAAATAAAAAATAATAAAAAAAAATCCTTTACATAATTATGAGGTATTTATAACCAGTCTGAAACACGCTAAACAAAACCGAGATTCACGTCTAAGAAAAGAAAAGAAAGAAAAATTGTTTATTCTACACAAACAAAACGCACATTATAATAATAAAATAAATTAATTAAAAAAACACATAAAATACCCCGACCCCACTCCACACCATTACTCCTCATCATTGTGATATATTTTTTGTACAGCACCACACCTGGGAACCTTCTGGGTTACGGAGATAGTCAAGGTCAAAATACCAATTTTATCTGTTATTTTTAAAAATAAGTTTTAATTGTTATAAATTAACCTTAAATGCCCCCTACAACATCTGTACTGGTGCATGCACCCATAAGCACTGCTTATTAGTCAATTCGTAGGAATTTACACGCCCTAAGCGGACGAATCACCACTTTTAATATTTATGACTTTTTATGTAGTTCTCGACTCGCCCACAAATAAATCGAATCGACTAATAAGCCATAAGTACAATTTATTACGTGCGTGACATTGCGCGCTGCCGTAATGAACGGATGTTTACAGGAAAAAACAAGTTGTTTACTAACAATAATTTGTAACGGTTATGTGATTGGTCTTGTTACACCCTATATAAATGACCTCCACAAGGCATCACATTTAACTGTGCACCTGAGGTCTTTATACTGAAAGTGAACTTACACGGTAAAGCTGGAGCTTTCCCGAAAAATATTGACTTTTGGAAAAGTCAATATTTTTTTGGAACAAAGTTCTTTTACGGAACTTGTGTTAGGAGTAAACTGATAGAAATCGCTCGTAACGAAAATGCGTCATTCGACTTTGGATAATATCTAATAGAAAGAGACAGACAGAGAGAAAGAAAGATAGTTTTCATGGTTTTCAAGGGTGCTGAAGCCAATTGTGAGGTCAAATTAAACATTCAAGATGGCGCCTGCCAAACTTTTAAAAATGTTCGTTTTGGGTGTTGTGTTCATGGTTTTCGAGGGAGCTGAAGCCAATTGTGAGGTCAAATTAAACATTCAAGATGGCGCCTGCCAAATTTTAAAAATTTTTCGTTTTGTGTGTTGTGTTCATGGTTTTCGAGGGGGCTGAAGCCGATATCATCCTCATCATCTGCCTAGCCTTTTCCCAACTATGTTGGGGTCGGCTTCCAGTCTAACCGGATGCAGCTGAATACCAGTGTTTTACATGGAACGACTGCAAAAATCAAGGATGAAGGCTTCAAAAATGTAATTTTCTGTTTGAAGTTCGTTCCTGCCGCGGGTCCCTCGACCCCACACGTTTTTTAAAACTCAATTGGCAAAATGCGAGTGTAAATGTGTGTGTGTGTGTGATATACGCCTATCCCAGGCGGACGTATACCTGCATCTACACAAGTGAAATAGACGTGATTGTATCAATTATTTATTGTATCAATGTAGATCATCGTGCAAAGAAGCCAACACATTAAAAACAATAATATTGATTTCAGATTAAGGTCTTTCAAGTAATTGATACGTATTAGTACAAACGTCAGCACATCAAGCTACTATACAATCTGTCAAATTTCTTTAATAGATTTTCAACTATATCGCTAAAGCTTATGGTTCAAACTTGATTGGGAAAATTCGTCGCCAACGCCGCAAAGGGGCGAACCTCAAATGAGAAAATTTTACAGGAAAGCCAATAAACGATTTTTTCTCCCGATTTTCTGCATTACTCGCGAGATGTCGCCGCTAAAAGGCAAACTTCGAGTTTCGTCTTTTCGTAAAATTTTGCTAGAAGTGATTTTGAGATACGCCGTCAATCTTTTTTCTGTTCTATTAGTCTTAGAGCTTCGTCCTTTTGTGACGACATAGAGCTCGACAAATGGAGCATTTTTGTCTATTAAACGAATTTTTGACCGTTTGTATGAGGTTCGCCCCTTTGCGGCGTTGGCGACTAATTTAACAGTTTCGAGTAGCTTGATGTGCTGGCGTCTATACAATCAAATCACTGTCTGGGTCGCGATCTTAAATATTAGATTACATTGCATATGAGGACATCCTAATTATAAATGGCAGATTATTCACAATTGAGTAATAACGGCTTTTGAATGGTATGCATAACCAGCCTATAATGTTACCACTGCTGTAATACAGGCCTCCTCTCTTCGAGAGGGAGTGGGCTGTAATCCACCATGCGGGCCCAGTTCGGGTTGGTAGATACCAGCCCGAACTGGGCCTGCGTGGACGTCACATATCTTAGATTTTTTGGTTCTTGGACATGCCAGTTTCATAGCAACGTTTTCCTTCACCTTTTTGAGAGGCAATGGCCCCGATTCTGTTGTTCACAAACTAAATTAAATTTTAATTCAGTGCATCTTTTTCTGTCTATTTCATTATGAAAAGGACAAAAGATAAATATTAGTTTAGTCCTGTCAAATTAGATAATCCATAGACAAGTTTAGACGTGATTAAAAAATTGGCTACTAAAAATACGTCAGTTTACGTCAGGCGCTGATTAATTTGACAGCAATAAACTAATATTTATCTTCTGTCTTTTTCTTAATGAAATAGAAAGAAAAAGATGCACTGAACTTAAATTTAGTTTAGTTTTTAAACAACAGAATCGGAGCCAGTGGCGATGAAATTATTTACACAAGTAAAGCGCCCGCCTGGGTTTGAACTCACGACCTACACTACTCGTAGGTCGGCGCTGGTGCCACTGGACCCCCACTGCTCCTGAATGGTGTCCTTTTTTATTATTCGCATACTTACACCTATGTTCTATGTTATGGATTTGGTTTCCGCACTTAGTCCTTCAGTTGGACCATTGTGCGTGGGCCATGGCGGCCGTCGGTGGTTATTCCAACCAGCCCACCTCCCTCCAGAAGCTGATTAGGTCTCCTGGTTTGTTGAGAACATCTGTGAACGATCTGGGTGTCCCGAGGGTTGCTGATCTAATCTAAGTGACACCTGTGCACTCAAAGAGCACATGCGCAACGGTTTCATCAGCTTCCATGCAAGCTCTGCACAGGGGACTGTCCGTTATTCCTATGGTATGGAAGTGTTTATTTAGCGAGCGGTGTCCCGTGATGGTCCCCGTCACCAGGCGCAAGCCTTTCCTGTCCAGTCGCAATAAGCGCCTGCTTAGCCTGCCATCTAATGATGGCATAGCATAGTTATATAGCATACTTACACTTTTTTCATTTACTTTTCGTATCTTAGAATAGTAAAAATTAAAAAAAAAATCTCAGTAACCCAGGATATGAATCGGCTTTAGCCGGTCAGAAAGAATATTTTGTGTTGATAAAAAAGAATATACGAGTAGTACTGTTTAAAATTATAAATACTTACCCATTTTATAACGACTTGTTACAAGGTTGACTGATGACCTGTTCAAGAATGTGAGCTCTTTAAAACATCAATGATATCCCTGATCTAGGATCAGGAATTAACATACTTATCACTAGTTCGCATGATTCACAAGTGTACGATATTTGCTTAGACTTTGGGGAGTAATGACACAAATTCTGAATTAGGTTATGAACAGAAATTTATTCAACACATTTGACTATTACACCTCCATGTTGTATCGAACACATTTAGTAATGGTATCCGGTTTGTTCATCGAAGGCTTGCTGAGGATGTTGCTGGTTGGAGCCGACGTTGGGAGCCAGGTACTGACGGCTGGCGGCCGCGGACTGCTGGGAGTACTGCTGGTGGCTGTGGGCGCCGAAAGAGCTGCCAGCCTGAGATCCGAACTGTCCGAACCGGGAGCTGGGGGCACCGTAATGTTGGCTAGGGGCAGCCTGGTGACCGCTGTACTGCTGGCTGCGGAAGTTCTGCTGGCCACCAAATCCTGTGGAAAACGAGAATTGTTCATCTTCAATCAATCATAACGAGCTTATACCAAGCTTTTTCATTAAATTATAACTGGTCAAATTAATGTTGCGATAATAATTTGACATGAAACGGCCGATTAATTAATCCGATTGCCACTATAAAATCCTAAATACAATTAATAAAAAATTAGTTCATATGATTTTGAGACGCAAAATAAATATAATCATACCTTGGAGGGATCCAGAGAACTGGGACGCACCGTTGGAAGCAGAAGGTCCGTGGTTAGGGGGCAGGTACTGGTTGGAGGTGGCGCCAGCGAAGTGACCGCCAGCATTGTGACCGTGCTGACCAGCTCCAGCAGCGCCGAAGCCACCAGAGTTAGCTCCGAAGGATCCGTGGGAACTCGGAGAACCGAAGCCTCTATTTGAACCATGGGGAGGAAGGTAGGAGCGTTCCAGGTGTTCCAAACGACCTGCGGCGGTCATGGCGACAAGGGCAGCGATCACAAACTGCAAACACAAAAAGCATGATCAATATAACAGGAGTTGGAGATCAAAATCACACTTGAGATCAAAGTTATTTTTTTCTTATGAAACAATTTTAGACTGAAAGGTGTGTAGGTTGACGACACCAATTTTTAAAACAGTGCAAAAATGAAATTCAGTATCTCAAATGTAATGGAAGCACTCATTGCAAAAGATTTTGTACAAAACAAAGATCAATTAATTACCAGTTTCATTTTGTATAGTAGTTATCGGAATATTCCAAACCGAATGTGGATGAAGCTCAAGTTGAACTGTGATGCTGCGAGTCGACTGACCTATTATATACCATCTGCTGTCGATCCTAAACACACGCGTCTGACGTCATTTTATAGCTAAGCTAATAAAACCAGAGCTATCATACCTCATAATAATTAATTTGAGGCATTTTAAGCTACCGAACGTGGTTGACCTCGTGTGTCAAATTTCTCTGTAAGTTTTCAAGGATATAATTAACTTTGTATGTTTAGAGGCGGTAGTCGTGACCCTCAATTAGGTGGTGAGCCTATATATACCTACAGTGGCATCATCTGTTTTAGTAATTCAAGAAGCATGACTGAACCAAGAAGAAGTTATTAAAAACTAAGTTCTACTCGCTTGGACTGTAATTCATTCATGTTTACTTATCTAGTCAATGATGAAAGAATTAAAACAGTTGGATGAAAAATATTTTTGCTCATTTTTTATCGAGAAGAAGACGTTTGGTCTATAATCAATTATTGGATTTAATAGGAAAACCGTTACGTGACAATACCATTTTTTTGAGGTTCGGAAATTATCAAATAACTTTCTCCCGCTCTGGGCTCCTCTTTCGAACAACCCGCGACCCTGACAGGCATCTGCTGTAGTGGACCCCGTCAGTTAGTGCTGACATCTCTTTGAGGTGCGCGTGGAACACAACGCGCCGTCGACCGGGGCCTGGTCCTTGCCGGACGGCGAGCTGCGCATTACACGCCGTCTGCAAGCCCGCGCCTACGGGGGCCGGGAATCGGCTGTCGATTCCCGACACCCAGGGCGTCTCCTGCGGCGACTAGGGGCGTGAGGGCGCAAAGATTCCTTCGCGAGCATTACTGCTTCTCAGAAGAAGGTGACGGCTTCCCATGCAAACGGCAAACTCTGACATTTAACTAAAGACACGTGACAGTACCCTTTCAGGAGAATTGAAATTTATTTATATTTTCATCTTGCGTAGTAACGTTTATTTTTCTCTGCCCTTTGGGTAACGATTAACAAACCCAATTATGATCAGAAAATATCTCAGATTGGTGGTGTATCAAATCATAGTGTTTTGATTACGAGTGATCTGTAAATGCCAACGTGCAACGGTTACTTAATTGGCTAATTTAGACAGGGTTATTGACCTGTAATAAAAAATAATTCTAACTATTATTTGGTATAAATTGATAACTATCAAAGTGTGCATACTTTTTGATCTAAACAAAGGGTATTCAGTCATGAGAGCTATTACTATTGAGTGTGTAACGTTTGAAATAATAACAAAAGTTCTAATGATCATAATATGACCTAATTTCATTTAATATACTTTTTTTTAATATAACGATGAAATAATTTAATGAATTATTGATATAATTTAATTTTACCCATTTTTTGAACATTTTCTTTATTGCACATAGGAATTAATATTCAATTAGTATAATATTCAGTTACTATAATATTCAAAATATATAAGTAAGGTTTAATATAATTTAGAAACGTCTACTTTGTTTTGTAAATTTTGCAAAAATTGATTTGATTTTAAACGCCTGCCAAATTATATTTTTTTGTGTTTTCTTCTTCTCCTTATATATACCTGCGTCAGATTCCATCTACTGTTATTGAATCAGGGTTAGGGTAGGTTAGAACCACGGAGTATCTTTCTGTACTCTGTGGTTAGAACAGTGACCATTAACGCACGAAGGCGAGCGAGCGAAGCTCGAGCGTGCCGCGGCAGCCACCGCCGAGCACCAGGTGGTCTATTGTTGGTGAATCATTTGGGTTAGACGAGGTTATAACAGTATGATGTTTCCTGATATTTACTTATTCATTACAGAATTTTGGCTGAAAATTAGTAAATATCAAAATTAGGTCAACTGAACGTTATAGGTATAAAAAGAGCATTATACAAACTGAAAATTAAATGAAATGCACGTTATACTAAATGTTATTAGATTAAAAGAAGGTTATAAGAAATATAACATTAATCATAATATATGAAATTAGGTTATTTGTTTTTATCATCCTCATCATCATCATCATCAGCCGGAAGACGTCCACTGCTGAACAAAGGCCTCCCCTTAACAAAGGCCTACCCCTGTTGTTGTATTTTTTTATAGCATATGAAAATTATATCATGTGAACGTTATTTCAAGCATTATTATACTATCTGTTTATATGCCCTATATTTTTTATCCCATTACGATTGCGTTAAAAATTGTTTTAAATTATAATGTGTGAGGTAAATTAAACACGACTAACATTAATTCTGTATAAATTAATAATTAAAGTTTAACTATCCAACCATTTATATAAAATGGCCTCCAAAAGTTAGTTGACATTTTTCCACTTCAGCTGTGATGACACATTAGGATTTAAAATAAAAAAAAAATAATAATAAGGGATAACTTGATTATTTTTTTATGATAAGTCAAAGGTAGTAGAATTAATCAATAGAAACGTTATAGCAGTTCAAACATTTGTGTGTCAAAGTGAAGTGCGTCGCAATGGTTTTAGAATTTCTTCTGTTCAGTACCTACATTGTTGGACCAATTTATCTTTCTTTAGGAACTCCAGTTTTTATTTTTATTTTCGTAGCACTTTTTCTTGCTTTTCTTTTATCACTATTAAACGTATTGTGATATTCAAGATGGAACCTCGAAAAGCTTGTTATTATAAATCACTGGCTACTTATTCATGAAAAACATCACATGCCTGACAAAGTCAAATGTCTGTGATTGAATGAAATTTCAGCCCAAAGTCGTCACCTGCTTGAAATTGGCCTTCCCAAAGCATCGCCACATCGACCGGTCCTGTGCTTCTCGCAAGCATCGAATTCCCATGAGTAGGGTAGTTGAAAAGAGTTTCCATGATCAGAAGAAGAGGACAAAAAAAATAAGTCCATTAATTTCATTTCATTCTCTAAATTAAATATTTAGTTTTAAGATACGCCTTACAACAATGCGTAGCGCTATATACTCGTAGTCATTTATATATGATATAGGTACTTGCATGTATAACGTTCGATAGTTTTGATCATATAGCACCTTAAAAGAGCTATCGCTAATCGATTCTCATTCACCACAGTAATTATTATTTAGAGACGGTTCGTATCAAACTAAAATAATTCGTTATTACTGTAAGTTTTTTTTTTTTAATAAATAAACACCTGGTTTTTAATCGTTCACCATCTTTTATCACGTTTTTTGTTTTAATTTGTATACTTTATCAGCTTTGGAATTCTGTTTCATCAATCAATGGTTCTTATAATACATTTTTATTTTTTTTTATTAAACGGTTTTATTTAGCTTACCCTGTTTGTTGTTGTTATTTGGGCCCCTTTCTGTTGGCAGATTGATCTGATATTTGGTACACACCTTTTTTTATGAAATTCAAATTTAATTACGATTACGATTATTTTACGATTTATTTTATACGATTTTATTTTTTTGTCTGATCAACGCTCTAGATTGATGAGGAAAGTGATGGGGCAACTGGTACCTAGGACCTATCAAATTATTTTTTAGCTTTTAGTACATTATGTACATCAATATTTTCATTAAAACCGTTTAACTTAAAAATTATTTTTTAAATTATTTTTAGCCATTAACGTTGTTTTATCAATTTGAATGGCGCGATGAGACTGTTTTACGTTTATCTTCAAATAATAGTTATTTTGAAATTATTATTACATTAATTTGATTTGTCAAATCGAAACCATCAGAATGGTACTTATTACGTAATGTATGAGGGCACATTATGCACTGCGCGGCTGCCTGCGTTGCGGCCGCTTTTCTGAACCACAGTATATAATTCGTAGTAAAACAGTCGTTCCGCTTTGTCCTAATTAATTAAAGTTACATCTTTGCAATACTTCTCCCTTGAAAAGAAGGTCGTTGGTTATCACATGATTATCATCACGAGAACAAGAAGTGACCTTCACGTTATAGCAACAAGGACATAATTATTATTAATTATTATAAAAATGCTCATTATTTGAACCTTTCATACCTACGTGCAGAGAAATTGTCTTGTTAGGAAAACTTTGAGCCGTACCACATATACCTACACATACACATAATAAAATATGACCTGAAGGCGTAATTAAAAAAAATCTCGTAATTTAAAACTTTCAAAATCTAGTCGCAGTCTCATCTCGGCGACAAACAAATGTTAAAAATAAAAAACCAAAACGTAGGAAACTTGACGTATTTTTGACAAATTGAGACTGATATCAGACTGTGAGCGTTCTTATAATTACGAGATTTGCCCCTCTGATCTTTTTTATACAGACATTTTCTGTGACATTTTTTTTTTCCTTTTCTTCTTTTTTCTATGAGTTGCTGACCCGTTGTTCATAAAAAAAACAATTAGGAACTGGCTACTACAACATAAACCACCAAAACACTACGGGGCCTAGTGCGCGCTTGCGATGGGTGACTTGTTCGTTCACTTACAGACAATGCACAGCCTAAACTCCTAAGTCTAGAAGCATGAAATTTTGCACAAGAGTGCCATAAACAACGATAGTAAGCAACAAGGACATTTTTTTTAAATTCCGTTCTTTATAGGCGTTAAATAGGGGATGAAAGTTTGTATGGAAGTATATCATTTTTGCCGGAGGGAAATCCTATCGGGCCCCACGGCTTGTATTTAATAATTTTGTGAAAACTCAAAGAGTACTTGATAGTTATCCTAAAATGATCTATTGTGTTAATTTTCTAATGTGGTCGGATGATTTCATCTTCTTTGTAATTTCAAATACCTAATGTCTAAATCGTGGAAGTCATAAAATATTTCTTGAGCATTTCAGCATTTGCTTTTAAACGGATGAATTATTGGAATCGTGATATATAATTATTATTTCTTTAATTTTAAACAGAGCAGGTATTAGTGTGTTACGCAATTACCCCGCAGATTTTGGTCCATGTCCTTCAAAAAGATCAAGATCACAATACAGTTTGTTTTCAGACCGAATTAGAAAGTAGGTACTCAAGTTTTTGATATTGTTTTGTCAAGTACAACTTAATAATTAAGTATTCAAGGCTCCCGATACGCGGTATCATCCAAGATTATCGTTTTTTTAATAAAATAAACGATTTTTGTCCACATATAAAAGAGGATGGAGTTCTAGAAAACGATACAGTTCGAGTTCTGTAGTGAAAAGCTGAAGACAAATATACCTACCAACCAACAATGAATCTGGTAAGTACTAATCTAGAAGAAAAAATATACGGATTTAATTTGAAACATCCCTAGAAACAAGTTTTTCATATCTTTAAAAAATTGTTATTAGTTAGGTACGAAAATACAATCCCATTTCAACATTCTAATACAGAAATTCAAAAGTATATATATAATGACCTATATACTTACTTTTATCAACTATCCTTTGCTAAGTTGCAATTAATTTACGCAATATTTTTTATTTTATTTTGAACTTAATATTTTTTGGTCTAGGTATGATTCTCGCTTCGAGTGCGAGAGGTCCCGGGTTCAAATCCTGGACGAGCCCGTAGAGGATACTAATATCTTCTTTTTTACTTTTTCTAATTACCTCTCATACTTATTCCAGTTAATCATCAGCGCAGTCTTTGCCATAAGCGCAGCTCAACTCCCATCAAGGAACTACATCCCCCAAATCCTAGGGGGTCAAGGGGGACAGGGTAGCTACCAGGGCTCCCAATCCGCTTTTGGAGGAGGTGGAGCTGGGAACCGACGGCCTCAACAGGATGCTGAGAAGAATGCTGCTACCCTGAAACAGGACCAAGGTGCTAGTGAAGATGGAAGTAAGTATAGTCTATTCAAAATGTGTTGTTTCAAATTGACGTTAATTCAAGTTAAACAATTATCAACTTTATATTGACAGTAATTAAGTATTTCAAGTATTTTCTAACTGAACAGACAGCTGTGCTGCTGAGGAGTTTGTTGCGCCACTTCTTCTCCCCAGCGAAAGCACCAGGAAGTGGTGAAGGGCGGGCGTTTTGGGGGGACTGTATTTTGTAATTTTGACGTTCGAAAAGTGCTGATTCTCAGCCTAGTCTGAATAAATGACTTTTGATTTTGATTTGATTTTGAATTAAGTTGATATCAAAGTGACTAGCATTATTGAAAAAGTTATAGGTAAAAATCTTTGAAGTTGTTACGTAAACTGAACTTTATTATGTAGGAATTAAAGTTATTTTTCTATTAACTCATATTTGTTTACATTTTTGGCAAATAAATCACGAATGCAGATTAATTAGCATGAAGATGATGATATGTTTTTAGTAACATTAGGGACTTTTATATTTTTTTGATTTATTCATTAAAGAGTATCAAAGTCAAAAATTTATTTCAAGCAGGCCATTAAAAGGCACTTTTGAACGTCTGATTTTCCAAGAGAATAAAATTGATTCTTTGTAGTTTCGTATGGATTGAGATAAAGTATAGATTATTAACTACATAATGATCATTGCTCCTTTCATCCTATTGGACCCCTATTTTATTTGTTTGATACTCTTTTAGACATAAAACTGTTACCATGATGACCTGTTAATATAATATAAGAATAAATGCGTATAATATCAAAAACCTTAAGCTAAACTTAAAATATTCCATATTGTTATCCAGCATCTAATTAATAATGATGTTGTATATTATTTACAATCAACTAAAGTTTTGAAAGATAACAAAGCTTTTGAACTGAATAGACCTTTGTATTTCACGAAACAATAATGAAAGTGCCCTTGTTATATCTTGGTAATGTCAAGGTTAATAATACGTTTGTGCGCATCGCGTACGTGCTCTATATTATCCATTCACATTTTTTGCATATAGTTGCTGTTACAACTTTTTGTGCCGCTACAAGTGCTTCTGTTTTCTTTCGTTTAAATGTATCCATTTCATTAAATTCTCCAAAGTAGTGTAACCGATAATTGTTAATTTTCCGCACAAATTATTATCATAATGATCCCATTCCTCTTGGTCTAGCGCCAAGATTATGTCTGGATTTTAAAAGAGACTGTGACCTCTGAGTTTGTTTCGGCCTTTCTTCTCAGAGTAGTCAGATAATGCTGACTTCATCTCGTTTTTAAAAAATATGATTGACATGTAAAAGTGTTTGTATAAACCTACTTACAGAATTAAAATAATTTATCATTTAAATATTAAAAAACAAATTATATAATTAATCAAGGCCTGAAAATAGTAAACCCATTTTCAGAAAAAAATACCCAGGGATCTAGTTAATGAAGTTGGCAACGAATAATTATTTAGTGATCAGCTGATCCTATGCTGGACATCATTTTGATCTAAGTAGTTAACGAGTTTCACAAACTTAGTCTTATTTTACCGGATAAATCCTGATTTCAACTACTTACTTGTAGTATCTATACCGCATCTTATAGTTATCAAACATCTTTTAGGCTACCACTTCGGCTATGAAACTTCAAACGGCATCCGAGCTGAAGAAGCTGGCAACCCAGCGCAGGCCCAGGGTGGGTTCTCCTACAAAGGCGACGATGGCATCACCTACACCATAACCTACACCTCAGGAGAAGGTGGCTTCAGGCCTCAGGGCGAACACCTTCCGGTTGCACCTCCCACTCCTCAAGCTATCCTGGAAGCACTGAAGAAGAACGAACAGGATGAGGCTGCTGGCATCTTTGATGACGGTAAGCAAAATAAAATTTAAAACAATAATATTAAAGAGAGGCCTAATTTAACTGCCACAAAAATAATAATTTATATTTATTACCACCTGGGAGAAGTGTGGAAGTTTCTATCGAAAACGTGCCGGCAATACCTACTTTAATCCCCTTACTAATAAACGTATTTTAACAGATGAACAGTTACACACCGATTTCTCTCTTTCAGTCGTCAGTAATTTGACTTTCGAAAGAAGACAAAGCGATGTGTAACTATACAGATGCTATACAATGTTTATTAGTAAGGGGTTAAGAGCATTTTAACACAGTCACCCCTACCTGAAATCCAAGCTTGACTCAGCAAAGAGACAGTAAAAATTGCCATTTTTCTTATGAATCATAAGATTTTAAACCAGTTTCCATAACTAAACTTTCTGCCTCCATCAGGTAAATACCACCCGGAACAGAACGGAGGTGGTCAAAACAATGGCTTCGGATCTTCAGGCAACAGTTTCGGATCTGCGAATCACCAGGGAGGATTCAACTCCAACAGTGGTTATCGGTACTGATGCTATACTCCTCAGTTATAATGTTTGTCAATTTTAGGACGTTGGAAAATTAGTTTGAAGTACATGTGAATGGTGGAAATGTTATGTACATTAATGAGTGAAAGTTTCAGTAAAGTCTAGATGACTAGGTACATAAGCGTACAGTATGAGGAGGTCAAACTTGCAGTTCAAATATTGACAAATGTTTAATAATTTTTAACAAAACCGAACGTGACTGGATATTAGCTCATAAGGTTAGAAATAAGTAGTTATCCAATGTAATTATTCATAAAATGTTAATACAAAATAAGAATGATTTAATAAAGAAGGTCACAGCTATAAACCCACTGAAAGTTAGCAAAGTTTATTTTACAAATCCTAATCATGAAAAGAGAAACCAAACAAGCATAATTTTGTTTGATATCACAGAAACACACTAAGATGTTATTAAGCCAGCGTACGCGCAAGGCTTACTAACGCCATCTGTCTTGTAGAAAGCGAACTAACACACTTCATAGTCAGCTAGTTTACCAAAAACTTACACATGAACTTACTCATGCTACACATATCATCTTGAATCCACAAGTTTCAAAGTTCTAATAATTATTTTAAATGTTTGATGTCAGTCTGAAATAAGTTTTTTTTACGAAATTTATAAGACTTAGGCATAACATAAATAAAAATAATATGATAAACTACATGATACATTTGCGAACTTTTTGTGGAACAAAAACTTAAATAATACATTTTTCCCGAAAGAAAAAATATCGCAAGGTTACCTATAATTTCCACGCGTTTTATTTGATAGTACATTTTATTACTACAAGCCAAAAAAAAATATGCAACAAAAATTCAGACTCTGGGTTGCTACTGAAAAAATCCTGACAGAAAAACTCAATAACACTTTGCTCGACCTGGGTATCTAACCTAGGACCTTAAGATCAGCAGCTAGCCTTTTCAATCACCTAGGCTAACGAGGCATTACACTCCGTGATTGGGTAAGAAATTAACCTAAACAGTATTTAGGTATACTTTTATCAGATACTGTTGGAACTAACCATAGAGGTTTATTGTCTTGTGGGGTTACCTCGTAATACGCTTACAATGGTAATGCTTTTCATTTTGATAGGTCAACATCATTCACTGCGTTATTTATTTATTTATTTATTTATATATACTTTATTGTACACCAGAAAATACTTAACAAAAAAAAAAAACAATTATTACTACAAAACATACAATGGGCGGCCACAATACAACACACATACAATGGGTGGTTATTTATATTGTTGAGCAGACACATTTTTAAACATATGAAGCCTAATTTCCTTCACAATCTATCGGTATGCGATTGAAAGTATGTTACTCTGGTCAGCAATCGTCATCGCGGCTTATTGTCCAGTGTGCACTGGGCACATATTATAGTAGATTATTGCATCGAGCGCAAAGTGAGTTATTTAATGCACGAGTGTTGTGTTGGTGCCCGAGCGCATGTGAGGGCACTAAATTAACACAAGAGTGCATTAATTACTCACTTTAACAAGGTGCGTAATCTACTTTTCTTTCAACTACCAATGAGGTAGATTGGTAGTTGAAAGAAAAGTAGATTATGCACCGTGATAAAATATACCTACTCAAAATAAAAACTGTAGTTAATGAAAACAAAGTATGCCGCGACTCGGCAAAACGATATTGACAATTTCATTAGCAGCTGTTTTTATACTTTCTGGAGTTGAATCCATATCACTATCCCTGTCTATATCCATTTTTTTTCAAAACTTTTCGTATCAAAGTTTTACAATGGTACAAAATCCGCGCCATTTGTTTTTTTTTCACTGAGTCGGTTTTATTCAGCCGATTTTTATTTTCAGCCAGTATCATTTGCATACATTTTATAATAAACTTAATGGGAGACATTAAACCTCTGTAGTAAATTAATAACTAAATAAAAAAATTAAAATAGTGCATTAATGAAAAACAGTGAGATTTCATATAACATTTCTGCACTGTTTTGGTTCTAAGCAAAAAATACGTTACGTAGTTGAAAGAAAAACATTTTTCACACCACCTGCTCGCTAACTTCAAATCATATGTCAGGCAAATCTAACATAAAGTAAGTCATTTTAGCTCTAGGCTCTAGCTGGCGGGCATTAACCTGTTACTTGCTCATACAATGTTCGTTAAAGAGCTATTTTAGTCCCTGCTTACAAGGTATACACTAGCTTTTTTTGAATAGATGTGATAAAAATAACTTAGAGAGATTAGATTGAAAAAATCAAAATACCTGGGAGGCAGTCCCAGGTATTTTGATTTTTTCAGTCTAATCTCATGCAATTTCATCAAAAAAACAATAAATATCGTCAATATTGCGTCAACCCAAATTCAATATTCTAACGCGGGGATACGCGCCACAGGAACCGATCATTTCGTCGACGGCGACTAAAACCTATGAAGTGAAGAACTCTTTTTGGGCAAACTGTACATTAATAGAAAAAAGTTTATTTTTTTTAATTTAATGTTTTCATACAATTTTCTCAGTTGTGTTTTTTTATGACCAGCGGGTCATAAAAAAATTCAGAACAATATTATATGATAAAATTAAACGCACGCGAGCCAAATAAAAAAATAAAATAAAAAACGCTCGAAAAGCATTCTGCCTTCGTTCGTAACTGTTTACTCAAAATTCTATGTAAAGAAATAAACGTACTATTCTTATTCTTAAGTCGCGCTTAACTACTTATTTTTTTATTGAGGGTGATAAAAAGTAGTGTCCACCTCAAGATCAACACAATTTTAAGCTTAAACACTCTCGCCTTCAAAATAGTTGTGTGCTCGCTAGGCAAACCATCTACTATATTACACCACCTGCTCGCTACCTTCAAATTACACACATCAAAAGTGTCTAGGGATCAACATATATTTTTGCAATAACTTTTCTCCTGATTGATATTAATTAAAATTTTCTTTAAGGATTCATCAAATAAAGTGTTTTCGTTTGTCACAGTAACGATAAACCAAGTCACCTTTGCATTAATAAAGAAATTTGCCATTTTCCTAATAAAGGGATTTTTGACATTTGAACCACTAACACAAAAGTTCGAAAAAAAGACTGAAATAACAGTTTTCTCTAAAATTTTATTGGGTAACTTAAACAATTAATAATCCGTGTTTCTACCGCGAACACTAACAACACAAGAACATCGGTTTGGCATACTCAAAATGAGTTCATCCAAATCACGCTGTGGATTGGCCGCCCATGTTCGTTGCAACAACAAAAAAAGGTCTTCTTGCGACTGGATACCCTCCATATTCGGCAGAGCTCTTCTCTGTAGCATATCCCATGCATGCTCAATCGGGTTCAAGTCTGGCGACTGAGCAGGCCAGGGCAGGACATTGATGTTAGCTGCGGCGAGAGTCTGTCTTACAACTCTTGCGGTGTGCGGTCGTGCATTATCATGCATTAACTGAAATAAGGGACCGATTTGCACTTGTAGAGGAACGATGACGTCTGATACAATCGTCTCAGCATAAATTTGAGCGTTGAGGTTGCCTCTGATCCAAATCAACTCAGTTCTTCCGCCGATCCAAATACCCGCCCATACCATGATGGTTCCACCACTATAAGGATGGACTTCCTGGCAGGATTTTAATCGCTGTTGGCGTCCAGGGGTTCTCCAGTGTCGTATACGTCTTGTATCCGGTCTCATACCAAAACGAGACTCATCAGAAAAGCACACGAAACGCCATTGTTCTTCTGCCCAATTTCTGTGTTCAAGAGCCCATTGATATCGAATCCTACGATTGTGCATTGCTATAGGTGGTACCCGTAGCGGTCTTCGGGAATGAAGGTTCACTTCATGCAAGCGGTTTCTGACTGTTTGGTCGCTAATTAAGTTCCCTGAAGAGTGATGAAGCCTCACGGCTAACATCATGGCGGTTATTGTTGGAGCTCTTCGAGTTAAGATTTGAATGTATCGGTCTTGTCTCCGTGTGGTGCAGCGATACCGTCCTCCATGGCGCTCAGCCACGGTACCAGTGCTTCGGTAACGTGTCCAAAGTCGACTGATAACACTCTGACTTGTATTCAGAGCTAAAGCCACAGTACGTTGCCGGGAACCAGCTTCTATCATTCCCACGGCTCTGAGCATTTCTTCCCTGCTTAAATAACGTCGCCGCTCCATAATAACGTTGGTTTTAATCAGTAGTAGGGAAACAGTAGCACTAATAATGTCTTCAATGCGTTGTATGTTTTTATAGGGAAAATATTGACAGCTGATTTTCATCTTTTACTCGAATTTGATTCACAGTTCCTGATTCAAATTATGAAATGCACCAAAAAGGATCCATATAAATTTATAAAATCATAAATTTATTACAAAGCCACATCTCAATCTCAAGAAATCCGCATAAAAATGCTTGATCCCTAGACACTTTTGATGTGTGTATATGTCACGGAAACCTAACCTAAAATAAGTCATTTAAACCCTAAGCTCTAGCCAGGCATTAATATTGTACTGAATTTCATTATGACTCGCTGGTCATTAATGTTATTTGAATTTGGAATCGCAACTGGAAAAATTGTGTAGAAACATTAAGTAAAAAAATAATTCACTTAATGTACAGGTCAACCAAAGAGTTCTTCACTTCATATAGGTTTTAGTCATCGTCGACGAACAAAATGATCGGTTGCTGTGGTGCGTATACTCCGGCGTTAGAATTTGGGCTGACGTCCTACTGATGCTACTTATTGTGTTTTTGATGAAATTGCATGAGATTAGATTGAAAAAATCAAAAAAACATGGCGGAAAAGCTATTTTAGTTCAATCTCAGATTTGATACCAGTAACTGCATCAGACTGCATGAAAAGTGATCTTGTTTTGAATCTTAGTTGCAGTCGGGTTTTGATTTTGTAATTTTTGTTTCATAGTGTTATATTTTTACATCGGTTAGGTATTTAACAGTTTCATAAACTACCAATTCGATAATCAAATTGCTTTTATTTTATTACCTAGCAGCATTGATATATATGTTACACTAGATTAGCAAATACCGCACCAAGGCGTTGCCACTAGGCTGATGGCTACAGCCATCAGCGTAGCTAACGTCAGTTCAGTGCTCTGTGTGACGCCAACCGAAGTCAACCGAGTGACATGCGACAAAAAATATCGCGAAAGATTGCGATTCAAGATCACAAAAACATAATAAATTAACCGGGATTACTTTCTACACGTAAATTAATTGTCTCTGTGTTTATATCAACGTAAAAACGCAATAAAATGTAGAATTTTGTAAATTAGGTTCAGTGTTACCACTAAAAACTTAGTTTTAGTTTCCCACATTAGTGGGAGTTTTTAATTTATGGAATAAGTGATTTTAAATATGTTTTAATAATAACAACGTAGCAGGGTGCCTAAAGATACAGCACGCCGTGAAAAATAGGTGGAAATAATCCGATTGCTGAGAAAAGAGACTGACTGGCTACCTACTAAATCATTAATAATAAAGAAAAAATATTCAAAAAGAAAATGTCTTAGTTATTTTCATTATTTATAAACTTCTATTACACATCCAACAAGAAATACATAATTCAAATATTTAAAAAACAATTTAACTTAACCTAAAATGCTTTTTATGGCTTAAAATGTTGGGTAAAATTTCGCATGGGTAGGCAACCCCATCCCGTCATTGCATGTTTATATTGCGGTCTTTGTCTAATCTAAGCGACGGTATTATTCTTACGACGTGTGTAAGTGAGACAGATATATGTTTACTTTTAAATGTTTAGTGGTTTCAAAGCTACGTCGTCGCGTTTATAAAGTGGCTACACTTTTTTGACACATTTTATTGAGGTTTGCTTCTCTAGTTATATAGCTCAATGCCTAGCAGTAGGTGCGAAAAGTAGAGTATTCTCCGCGGGATAAAGGTGTCTTCATCTTGGGCGAGTTTGGATCCCTCACTACACTCAGAATTCCAGTACGAAGGATGCCATGGCGCCCTCGCTGCACTCGGGAGCCATGGCATCCTTCGTTCCGTTCAGGATTCAAAATAACGCCCGCGACATTAAGACACTGCTTTATCCTCTTAGTTAATAATCTACTACTATATCGCCACTTGTGTAAGCTAAGGCCCTACTCGCGCCATATATTTCACAAATAAGCTCATCTATCACGTGCTTGTCAGTCATCAAATTTGTTGCATCAGTGAGATATTGTAACACTATAATATTTCTAACAACACGGACCACATCCTCATGTCAAGGTCATCTTTACCAATGGTTTCAAAAGTATCTCATTATGGTTATTATTATTGTTGCATCTTCTTACTCTGATTACTTTTTAGGTTTTTACATAATTATGTATGTATGGGCACTCATGCGAATATTCCCGAAGATTAAAAAAGGTAAAGAATGAAGTAATTATTTCTATGATTATTAGATGTTACATATTTGTTTTTTTTTTTCTTTAAAAAATTATTTGTTCTATTATAGGAGATGCTCCATTTTGTAAATTAAATTAATAAGATCATGTTGCAATTACTAAAAAAAGGATATAATGTACCTTTATAAATGGGGTTTAAATGGATTGCATATCTATAATTTGCCATATTAGAAGAAATTTCTTAAAATAGGTAATTCACTGTATGGATATTCGGTAAGACTTTTGTTGATAAGTCATTGTTTCCTTTTTACGCATGTTTTAGGATTAATTTCCTTATTACGTATGTATTCAAATAATATATTGCTGTAATAAAATAAACTAGCAATCCTGTAATAAATGCTTTTCACTATGCGAAGCGCTTTAAACCGTTGTTTTAGCGTTTATAATTTTATGGTTTTTAGTTAATAGGAGTTTTAATAAAAATATCAAAAGGTATGTTGTAGAAAAAGTATAAGTTTTATTCATAGAATAAATAATTGCATCCCTCACAACTTCTCACTGGAAACTATTATGACTATATCAGATTACACATACTCATCATGATTTAATGTTATCATACTCCATTTTAATTGATAGCCTTTTAATTTTATTACTATCTGTAAGCATATTTTGACGTGCAAAAATATCCAGAGCTATTGGCGTAATACTAATTCTTGAATATTGTTTTCTTATTCAAATATCACAATTATAATTTTATCAAAATGTACTTACAGACGAGCCTCATTATAAATTTTTTGTAGAGCATATTTCGTATCGTCTCATTATGCACCAGTTCCATTTTCGAATTGCATCACTGCGTTACTAGTGTGCGTAATTTATCTATAATATTTATTCACCAATCAGATATTTACCTTACATGGTTGTGTAAAGCAAACAATACAAAAGTTGCTCTACTTGATATTTTTGTTTTATAAAATGAAATATAGCTAAATACTGGTATGGTATTGTGATGTTTAGTATTTGTAGTTAGATTGTTGTCTGTAGACAGCGGAAGCCTGTGCTCTCGCGAACTGGGGCTGTTGGCCGTAGGCAGCACCACCAGCGCTGGGGGCGTCTCCGTACTTGCCGGGGTTATATTGACCTGGAAAATTAAAAAAAAAATTGAAGCTTTTATAAATACCAAAATCAAATATTAATCGTACTCAATGCTAAATAGGTATGTCCCTACCAAATCAAGACACAATTGTAAATGCAAGTTTTTTGGACAACTTTGACAAGACACAATTGTGATAAAATCAGAGTAAAACTATTGAGGGTAATATGTATTTAATAACGATAAGGCCGCCAATTTTACATTTATATTTTTTTTTGTTACTTATGTACTTGTGTGGTGTAATAAAGTATATTTAAATAAATATTTAAAATATACATAATTAGAGGATTTAATTAATTTTCTGCACATTATGTCTTCACAGCTCTTATAAAGATTGCTTGGAAATATTACAAGAGTGTACCAAACATGAAATACAAGGTATAATTGCTGTCTGATCGATCAGCTGCACCGTAAATGCTAAAAGATTGCAACAAGTCTGTAATAACATTAGCGTCTTCTAAAATTATAGGCCACAGGTGCATTCTCTTGTAATTAACAGGTCTGACATTTAAGCTATGGTGGAACAGTTTGTTGAGGAAAATATTATTGGGAAGAATGTCATAGATGTTCCAATAAGAAGACCTGTCTACTCTGAAAAATCTCATCGTGAAAGAAGGTGAAGTTCAGTAAACTTTTAGTGAGCTGTCAATAAATGATAAATTATTTTATTTCTGTAAAAAGGTTTGTAGAAACATTTTTACACATTATACATATTTTAAAAATTAGATGAAGTCGGCGTTTCTTATCTGACTACTCTGAGAAAAAATGCCGAAAAAAATTTAGAATCGGACTGCAACCGCTGTCACCGGTGACCGCGAATAATAGATTATCTATTGTGTCTCTGGCAGTCAACGTGTTAATCATAAATAATTATTTATTAATTTAGTCACAGCTCCTTTGAAGTCTAGACTTAATCTTGGTCAGATCACGTGAAGAACATGTAGAATGATGTCTGCAATGGTCTTTTGAGGTAAGAACCACTGAGACTGCGAGGACCTGTAGAGACAGTGCACGCATTTGTCAGTAATCATGCAGCTCTACTTAAAACTTATGGAGCTCAATAATGACGATCTGTACAATCAAGTGAAATGACATCTCAATTCACGCTCATTTCACCTCAGTTTTAACGGTGAAGTTTTATATACGGTGACTGATAATTAGTGACCAATACTTAAACACGTGCTTGTACTCATGATAACAAACAACTTTTACTATGGGACCAAACCTGAAATTGTAAAAAAAAAATCTGCTGCTCAGTCATTTATGTTCGCCTAACTGGTCAAAATGTAGGTAGTGAAAAGCAGATTTTTTTTTCGCGAATTCAGGTTTGGTCCCATAGTAAATGTTGTTTGTTATCATGAGTACAATCACGTATTTAGGTATCGGTCACTAATTACCAGTCACCCTATATAATAGAAGAGACCGGCTGGATAAGACTCGCAAAACCAGGGAAGTATGGCACAAAAGGGGTGAGACCTATATTTAGCAGTGGGCGAAACAAGGCTAGCCATAATGATGATACTGATGGTTGAAATATGAGATTTATTTCATAATTTCTCTAGCGTTGACAAAAATAATAGCCCTACCAAACCTGCCTGTTCAGTTGTCTCCCTAATCTAATTGTTAAGTTCAATTATATTTTTCTCAACAAATCACAACAGCTCGACTTGACAAGCGATTACTTATCAGTGTCTTGGAGTCTAGAGACACGATCAGGAAGATTAAGAACCGAAGATTTATGTTACAGTTCGGTTTTATAAATTATTCATCAAAATGGACCACAATGCATCTTGCATACATTTGCGGCCACAAAAACCAACACCACTCGCGAATTTCGAAGCTTCAAATCTCTACATGACCTTAGAATCTCCGTGGGACATTCCTTTCACTGCACTGACCTATTGTTCGGTAAGACAGTAGCTATTATCCTCCACAAACTTTAGTTCCCGTACATTATTATTTACAACCTTATTCTAAGATAAACACATATGAAAACCAACCTAATCCTTTAAATCATAAAGTCTTACTCAACTGTATTTTAAAATTGGAAGCTTGGAAGCTTCGAGAAGCGTATTATGCTATTTGCCAAAGAAGTATGAACTTTAATGACTGAGAAATAAGGTTTAAATGTTGGATGATTCTCAACGGTCAGAGTGAGGGTTCATTGGGTAATCTTGTAAAGGTCAGTGTACTAGATCAAGTGTTGCAGGTGATTCTGCTAAGTTATTTATTGATGTTTTGTTAAAATTTTGTTTCATTGTGAATCATAATGCTATTTTTCAATAGGAGATGTGCAGAAGTGGGATGGGTTTTGTAACTAGGTAGGTATATTCTTAAGGCTAGATTCTGGAATTTGTTTTTTATGGGCTCTAAAGTATATGACCATGATGCACTGGTTTACCAGAATAGTTTCAGGAAAATGAAGAATTAATAATTTCTGTAAAAAAAGTCTGTCTTCGGATTACTTCACTGTTAAAAGTGCTGTAAACTATAAGTATAATTCCATAACCTTCACAAACCATTATAAGAACTATCAAAACGGGCTCAATAACATTCACCTATATAAACAGAATAGTCCTATAAACTATAGACCAACAAAGACATTTAGACGCACCACCCAACGTGTTTAAAGAGTGACATTTCCCACAGATTACCGCGCCCCCTGTGATTACTAATAGTCATTATTTGTCTGTGTCTAATGCCATTCTAAAGCAATTTGCTTGTTTGGCTGCTATTTTAGGAGGCTTTGTTATGTTTCGTAACGAGGTGAGCTGACAAAAGGATTTCTGGAAATGTATTTGCATCGCGGATTAATTTATGTCCAGAATTGTGTTCAAATTGAATATCATTTACATATAATATATTTCTGTTAGTACTACTATGTATTACATAGACTTTATTCAAGAAGGATAGATCCTTTATCCATATTAATGATTAACACATAATCAACATATTATATTTCTACTGCTGGGACACAAGCCTAGAGCGGGACACGCGGGCCTAGAGCGGGTTGTTTGATGTCAAAAGTCTTCGAATTTTGGTTCCAGGACATGCCAGTTTCTCACGATGTTCTCCTTCACCGTTTTGAGAGCAATGGTGATAAAATAAATTACACAAAGTAAAGCGTCTGATTGGGTTCGAACCCACGAGTTATAAACTCGTAAGTTGGGGCCGATACCACTGGCCCACCACTGCTGTCATGAACAACCGTTACTATTAATTGTTTCGAAACAATTTCAAATATTAGTCTAAACATTGTCTTAAATTTTTTGATTGCTATTATCAATCAGAGTGGCTAAGTATATTTTTGTTTTATACCATCTAAAGTCAACTCCATGATATGTCTAGCTTCACTGATATTTCTATATCCATCAATTTAGTTCCCCAGAACCGTTTATATTAACATAAAACATGATTTATCACTACTAATTAAATTAATAGACCTATCATCTGATATAGAAAATGAACTGCGATAATTTTAGAGAGAAATCCGACCGAATTACGCATGCAACCTGAATATCTAACTTCAAGTTAAAGAGATTTGATGACGAACGCAACCCTTTGAACCTAGGACTTGTCTTTTTGAGTTCTTGCAGTAACACGAGAAGACTCGTCCATCAAATTCTGCCTTTCCACAAACTTCCAAACCAAACCCATCTACTAAAAACCTTCCAGAAAATTTGACTCACCATCATCGATGATGCCAGCGGCCTCATCACGAGCGTTCTGCTCCAGAGCCTTCAGGATCTCTTCTGGTACTGGGGGAGCGGTTGGGATGTGTGCACCCTGGGGCTGGAAACCACCCTGACCGGCTGCGTAGCTGATAGAGTAGATCTGGCCATCGTCACCGGTGTACTGGAAGCCACCCTGAGCCTCAATGCCGTCAGCCTGGAATGTTGAAAGGGGTTTTGTGAGTATGTGTTTCTTGGTTGTTGTTAATGTGTTTGGATGTAAATATAAAAAATATGGTAGTGCAGTGATCCATATCTGGAACTCGAGGATTGACTATTGTGTCTGTTTTGGAAGCAGTGAAAGTGTTAAAGTTTAGCAAAAAATCAGAACTGTCCAGCCAGACATATTCTCCAAACTAAGTACAGAGGACAGCAGTGGCGAAGATACCATACAACTCGATACCCGCCGGCTTCCTTTCGAAAATTTAGAACACAACCACTCTATAGTCAATTCATCATTGAAATATAATGAAACGGTTTATTGACATTTTTTTTTTGCTCCGGCTTACCTCTGTCACAAATTCACCCTTCGCCACTGCAGGACAGCTATGAAAATTTTGAGATGTTTTAAATACTTTCCCGGAAATCTTTACCAACTCTTTGACTACTACCCGAATCTAACTACTGACACAAAAGTGACTTATTTTGAAAAGGTTAGAACAACTATGATTTTAGTCCGACATTTAAAACAAGTTTTGAAAAATAGCTGGACAAGCTAAACTCGTAATGATCCAGTTATTACGATGTCTCTTACCGATAGTTGATTCTAAGAATATTATGGCTCATAAAAGTCTAACCAACGTCTTCCGTAACTCATCCAGATTATTTACATTTTCCATGAAGGATGTTACGATATGATAATATCTATGTGAACGAGTTTATTTTTAGTCCTGTCATTTATGACGATTATACCAAAAACCTACCTAAGGACGAACCACAGGTGCAACTTTTTTATAAAGAATTTATCAAACTTTCAGCAACGCCTACAAATGTTAAATTCTAAGATTTAAGGACCTCGTCGAGAAGAGTTTCCTGGCAAGTTATAATGTATCTTCTGGCTTATTACCATAAAAAGTTGAGAAGCTTGAACCGTATGCGTTATTAGTAGTAGTTTATTTATTTATTTGTGCTCAATTTATTACCTTAAGCCTTGTGTTCACTAACATTTAAATCAACTGATGAAATATTTAACAGTTCTATATTTAAAATATCCTTAGGATGTTTGACATAAACTAACTGTTTAAATACCTAAACGGTGGTTTGAATGTTGGTAAACTTAGGCCTAAGTTTACTGTTGACATTGCAATATTAAGGCCACCAGTCTGATATTGTATTAAAGTGGGGTTGTTGTTTATAAACCATATTAACATGAATAAGATAACATATAACAATTCAATTTTATCCATTCGATATTACGTAGATACCCACCTATTTTGAAATGTGATTCCTTCTAAGCCAATCCTATGTTTATATCTCACATTTGTCTAAGAAGACGGATGGTCTAAATAGGTATTATCTAAATGTCAGTGCAGTAATGGATGCTCGGTAAGTTATTACTATTACGTTCACTGAGGATCGAGGTTAATTGAATAAATTACAATTGTTATTACGTTAGACCTTGACATTTTGTGGCTTTTCGGGAAGGTCAATTTTTGACCTCACTTTACTGAGATAGATAATCATCATTACGAGAATAACCCTCAAAGTGAAGACCGCAACTCTTAAAAGGGGATGCAGTAAGGTAGCTCGCGAAATTCAAAACTGAATAAAAAAAAATGTATTCATGATTTTAATCATTATAATTCTGTAAATGCATAACTGTTACGGTCGCGATACATATTTTGAACTACATACAACCGGATATTGAGTTTATGTTCATACTTCACTCAAGCAAAGATCCTAAAACCATAAATGCTAAGACGATTAGGTGCTAAAACAGCCATAATAATAAAATAAAATAATACAGCTATTTGTCACATTAGTCCGATTAGCATATAATTTTATGACTACATAATTTACTATCTGCTAATGATATTATATTTTGTGTTAAACAATTTAATCACACTATTAAAACATAGTTGTATATTTATATAAATATTTGAATGTCTAATGACAGCACTAATGGTCTATAAAAACTAATTCAAACATGTCAATCTGTTTGATTTAGACCTGTCAAAATATATCAAGTTTTTGATCTTATCTCTGACATTGTGACAGTTTATTACTGATAGCTATCCATTAGCACTCGATTAGCGAAATGATACAGTAAATCGGTTTGTCAAAATAATGTGTATACTCGTAGTTTTTATGGAACTGAGCTGGCTACATCTCATCAGCTGCCTAGCTTTTCCCAATTATGTTAGGGTCAGCATCCAGTCTAACCGGATGCAGCTGAATAGCAGTGTTTTACATGGAGCTATTGCCTATCTGACCTCCACAACCCAGTTACTGGGTAATACGATACCCCTTAGTAAAACTGGTTGTCAGACTTTCGGGCTTCTAACTACCAGTAATGACTGTCAAAGATCCACGAATGACAGCCGGGATCAATAGCTTAACGTGCTTTCCAAGCCACGGAAACTCTTGGTATGTGACGATGGTCACCCATCTACGGACCAACCGCGGCAAGCGTAGCTTAACCTGATCGATCGACCCGTGTGGCTGTTAATACTTAGCCAAAAGACCCTCTGGGCTGGCTACATCTGTAATCCTAAAATAACCTCCTTAAAAGCTCCTTAAAAATAAGCAAACGGAAACGCGGCAGGCCCAGGAGATGGCGAGACAAACGCGACTTGTTTCTTAAGGATTGGTCACAAATAGCAGAAGAAAAGGATATGCGGAAGGATGGAAGAGAGACCTTAGCACTACAGTGACGGTTGAATCTTCTTCTAATATATAAAATTCTCGTGTCACAGTGTTAGTTACCATACTCCTCCGAAGCGGCTGGACCGATTTGTATGAAATTTTGTGTGCATATCGGGTAGGTCTGAGAATCGGCTACTATCTATTTTTTTTTTTGCAAAACGACGTTTGCGGGGTCAGTTAGTAATAATATATAATTATCGTTTTTTTATTAATTGTTTAAACATTGACCTTTTTTTTGAGGATGGGAAATCATCAAATGATCCCTCCAGCTCCGGGTGGAGCGGAAGGGAGTGTCAGACTCTTACTGACTAAAACCCACCCGTGTTCCTTCCTTAGCCCTTTATGTCCCGGGGTAGCGGTAACCCTTTCGGACAATCCCGCTGCCCCGACAGGCTTCGGCCCTTACCCTTCCCTAATGCTGACATCTCTAAACACTGACCTTTTGATGGTATTTTAGTAGAAAAAATTTCGACATGAATTTATTATTAACCTTTGCAAAAACATAGACGGATAAATCTGTAATTATTTAAAAATATACTTGTCAGTGCTCATCAGTTATATGTCAAGACTAATTGACTAATACTAAATGTTTGACAGATGCACTTTCGATGTTATGTAACGACGGTCTACAGGTTCGATTCTATATCAGGTGGCTTATGTAGGTGTACAACGTTGACATATCGTTAATCAAATAATTCACGATTATGTAAACTTTTTACGATTTTTTTTACATTCAATAATTTAATTTCGATAATTACCTAATCAGCCTTTATTGTTCCCACTGCTAGAATACAGACCAGAGGGAGTGGGCCGTAATCCACCACGCGGGCCCAGTGCGGGTTGGTAGATGTCACTTATCGTCGACTGTTTGGTTCTAGGGCATGCCGGTCGACAATTAACTTTACAATAATCAGTTACGCAAAATTCAATAAGCGTTTTGTCATAAAAAGAAGAAAAATAATGTAATAAAAAATGGTAACTTTGAGAAGAGACCTATTGCAACACATTGTTTAGGAGGAAATCGCTTTTGAATCTTGCATACATATATTCGTGACTGTACAAACCACACTTGCAATCGAGACAGACAAACAAACAGATCTAATAACTTAGAAACCGCAAGTATTTTGCATAATACTGACCTTTCCTAACTGACCAGTGCCCTTTTAGAATAACCTCATATGGGCGAGCCGTTGAGAAAAAGATTACTAGGTCATCTGCTAATAGATGTTTTAGAAGGGACGGATACGATACGATTAATAGACCTTGCGACTATTTCTATGTTTATTATTTTTGTTAGACTTTTATTTTTAATGCAATAATTAAGAATCCAACCCAGACTGGGCCCGCGTGGCTAGATTATGATCCACTTGCAGTCCCAGAGAGGAGGCATGTGTCTTATTTATTTTAAAAAAATCGAAACTAGGAACTAGAGTGGGACACACTGGCAAAAAATGAAAATGAGTGCCTATAAATTGAACAAAATATATAAATAAATTCATGTACTTTTAAAGAAATGTGAGCCTTTGACCTTTGGACAAAATAGTCATGATTAATGGAAGATTCAAGTCGTAAAAGTTTAATTTGTTACTAACCAAGTGTCCAGTAATAAAATTAAATGTAGTGACTATGTAAGACCACCCATGTTACAGGTGTTGTAAGACACTAAGTGATCAAATTGAAAGGATGGGCGGCATTCACTTGTGTCCTAATAAAATTACGTTTTTATCACACAGGCCTAGCCTAGCCATTACTTTCGCGGCTAGTACGACATGTGGCCACATTTGTATGAGAAAATAAGCAAATCTATGACAAATTTTATTCTTCTTCATGTCGATAGCACAGAGAATTAGATTTTGTGATTTATTCCGGTCTGGACTTCGCCAAACTTTTGTGGCAAATGTTTTGGGAAGACAAATGTCTTTACATTTTTTAGACATTTTTTGACTATTCGCCTCATTTAAATGTCTTTTTAATCATATTAATGCATCAAATAGCATGACAATATTGGCACGAGATGCACATGGCTTAGGACAGGATACTGAAATATCCTTGGTCAGGAAGGGTATAGAAGCAGCTGCATCAGCATTATTTAATATGTAATATTCTTTTGCGTTCTGCTATCATCCTTCCATTTTTTTCAACGTTTTCAACTTTGAACACGTTTAATGACTATATTTTTATCCTCATAGCAATCTTCTAACGCAAGAAATAATAATGTAGCTTTAACTTTTGAAATTATCTGGGAGAAAAGCCTGTTTCCCTGAAGAAATCAAGCATATAACCTCATGGCTCAGCGCCCCGAGGTTTCACTCGCATAGGTCTCGATCCCGTGGGAATATCGGAATAAAAAGTATTCTGTGTGTTAATTCTGGTTATAAACTACCTGTGTGCCAAATTTCATACAAATCCGTTTAGTAGTTTTTGTGTGAAAGAGTAACAAACATCCATCGATCCTCACAAACTTTCGCGTTTATAATATTAGTAGGATAGGATTGTAGGAAGTCACACATCACTTACCTCATGGCCCTGCTCCTCAGCCTTGATTCCGTTCTCAGTTTCATAGTTGTATCTGAAGGAGTCTTCCTTGACATCCGAGTCCAGGGCTATGATCCTGGCATTCCTCTCTAAGGAAGCCTGGGGGCGGTTGGACTGTTCTTGGTAGCCTTGCGGGGCGTAACCGGCCGCGGCCAAGCCGAAGAGAGCGGAGATCAGGAGCTGGAGAAAAAATTGGGATGTTAGATACAAATTGTGGCGGCAAAATCAAAAGTAATTTACTCGAATCAGGTTGAGAATCGCTTTTTGAACGTCAAAATTACATTAGACCCCAAAACGCTCGCCTTTCGCCTATTGCTTTAGTTGGCAAAAAAGATGCAGGGGATGATTTTTTCCATTTGATGTGTTGAAAGAAAAATTAGATACGATTTGAAGTGGGAGAAAAACCATTAACTTTTAAAAAGCTTAGGTAGTAAAATCAAGGAGTTTGTAGCTTATTCAGTTCAATTTAATGTTTCGTTAATTATCATATCAAGTTATAAAATTGGTTATAAAAACCAATTTCTTTGCATAATTAACCAATAAAGTTCCCACTGCTGGGACACAGGCCTCCTCCCTTCGAGAGGGAGTGGGTTATATCTACCACGCGGGCCCAGCGCGGGTAGATGTGATTTCTTATAAGAGTGCAATTTGTTGACGCCAGATTTTAATTGATGAAGCATTTAGAAACCATTACTTACTTTGTTTGAAGTAGTATAAATACATACTCTAATGAAAGACATGGTAATTATTGTACAAAAGAGCAATTAGACATAATAATAAACGCTTCATTGTTTAAAGAAAATACCCATATAATTGTGACATTAACCCCTTTTCTTTAGTTATATATTAGTGAATAGAATACATAACAAAATTCAATACATTGTTAACATGTCAAACAATAGTCGAATTACATAAGTTTAATTAGTTTAGTTAGTTAGTTTAGTTTCCTTAGGCCATAATGATTAAATTTTACGTCTTTTGGGGTTCCACGTAAGAGGAAATATCGATGCTTTTTTTTTGGCAGAATATTAATATTTTTTATGTCAATTCTAGGTAGGATTAGTAATGTAAATTTTATATTTACAGTACATGTTGTTACCGTAGGAAATTTATTATTTGTATTTTCTATGCGTGAAACCAAGTTTACCCTCTAATATTTCATATATTTTCTTTTAATAAAACTTTTTTTTTATACGGAACCACTATCTTGCCTCTCAATGCGCTCCGAACTTTGATACATGACCGTTAACATTGCACAAGTGCGACTCTTGCGCAAGTGTGCAATAGATCAGAGGGGCAATTCTCGTAATTTTTAAGAACGTTCACAGTCTGATCTCAGTCTCAATCTGTCAAAAATACTTCAAATTTCCCTACATTTTGACAAGTTTTTGACATTTGTTTGTCGCCGAGATGAGACTGCGACTAGATTTTGAACGTTTTAAATTAGCAGAATTGGCCTACAGATGTTATCTCCGTCCCACCCATTGTCTTACATTTTGACACCGCTTCAAGTACGCGAACTATTCGAAACAAGTGTTTTAACAAATCTACCGTGTTTTTCCATTTTATTTTTAAATGTTTGGTGAATTTGTAAATCGTTTTGAAAACAACGTACATTTTTAAAAGTTGGTGTTTTTGTTGGTTTGTACACAGTAGATATTATATACGGTTAACAATATTTTGTAGTTTTGCTTAAGGCTTTAAAAAAAAACTGTTGTTTTTTAAAACTAATTAGGTAGCGCACTTGCTTTGTCTTAATATCATGACCTAGTATATATTAGTCAAGCACTAAAACAAAGACAAGCTGAAAAAATATAGAAAGGTATATAATTAGGCATTAAGCGCATGAATAGAAAACACTAATAATATTTTGGGGCTTCGCCCGTGCGAACTTGTGGCGCAATCATTTGCATGACTGCACCATGATTCTCTTGTTTGTAGAAATTGTTTCAATAATTTAAATAATATTATGATCTTTGATTTGATAATAATAATTAGAAGGTATTTAGGGATACTTTTATTAGACCTGTGTCCCGGAAATGTATTAAAAAAATATATTAAATTAATTACACTTTTAACCGTACACTGCGAAGAATAACAAATCACCGGAAAAAACTAAATCCCTTTTAAATTACCACTAAAAACATATAAAAAATATATAAAATTCAAATCACTTCCACCGCACGATAAATAAATTAAAAATCCCGAAATCCAATAAACACATCACGGTAACTCCCTAAATCGATTCCCGCCCACTCGATTAAATCGTCTAACGGATCGAATCGACTATTGCGACTTACCAGTTTCATATTGTCAGGTCGGAGGTGAACACTTGAATGTAACAACGACGGCCTAGCCTGCATATATATACACATCGGATGATAGGAGGATTACAAAATTCATTCTAGTTCATAATGATGCCACTTTTAACAAACATTACTACGGATATATTTTTTTGCGTAAGTAATGACATTTCGGTGGGATGATTGGAAGATGAAATATGAGTGTTTTTGGATCATTGGTACGAGGTCAGGCAGAATACCAGGCTATATGCCTACCTACAAATTTGGTCTTTTTGGTGGTCTTGCAGGGATCGAAAGAACTCATTCCTGTATTATCCAGCAATCAAATGCAACATCTGGGAAATTACAGGACTATGAAAATTATCAGTTTTTGGATCATTGGCTTAAGGTCGTACAAAAGACCAGTCTATTAAGGATCGAAGGAATTTTGACCCGTTTTAGGCGGTAAACCCGTGCAACATCAGGAAAATATCAAGTATATGAAAATTATGCGTGTTTTTGGATCATTGGTACAAGGCTACGCCAAAGACTAGTCTAGCATAGTATGCTATTTCCTACACATGTGGTCCATCTTGGTGGTCTTTTTAGTATCAAAATAACTTTGACTACTTTTAACCAGAAATTCAGTACATCACCAATAAAATGCCAGGACTTTGAAAGTTATGAATGTTTTTCCACCGTTCGTATAAGGAGATGCAAATAACGAGCCATTAGTACAGCAAATGTGGTCCTTTTTAGAGGTCTTATTGGGGATGAAAATAATCTACTTTGTACCTTATTAGACAGTGCGTCATAGCCGAAGATGAAGGAAATTCTGAAGAAGTAAGGATATTTGGTCCAAGGTCAATAAGTTAACTAATCATTGCAGAAAAAGGAGATGTAGTTTTTCTTCCCTTTCTCCTTTGGACACTGGGTCATTATGAGTTAGACTTAACCCAGTTTTTGATACAGTAATAAATTATATAAATTGCAAAGCCTTAGGTCAAATAATTATATCATTTAAGTACTCGGTATCATGTACAAGTACATGATATAAATTAGGTTTTAAAAAAAATCAATGCAAAAAGTCTAGATACGTTTTGTAAGAAATATTGTAATACACCTAGTGATTAAAAAACAAATATTTTGTAAGGGTTTCAGAACTACAATTGATCAGTCTAGGAATAGTAACCTTTTGGCGAATATAGCCGTGTTGAAATGTAAGGAAAACTCAAAGATCGTTTTATTTTTTAAGGGTTAAAAACAGCTTTACTTAAAATATCTTACACAGCATACCTTAGTAAGGCTAAATGTTTTGTAAGAATGTGTAAAGTTCCGGTATTGCAGTACGATAATTTCATCTGAAACATCTCCTTGACATCCTCTTTTTGAGAATACTGAAACTATTATTTAATGTTACGCTATCAACATTTAAATTGTGTACAAATAATAAAAATTATTAAAAAATTAATCCGACAAACTTTAAGAGGTGCTTTAGACCATCGAACTGAACAACTTTCACTATGGGACAACTCTAAAATCATGAAAAAAAAATCAGCTGTTTCATACATTTTGGTCAAGTAGGTATTATATTTTATTTATTTATAGTATTTTATTTATTAACTTTTGTATTAAACAGCTGATTTTTTTTGTGATTTCATAGTCCCATAGTGAAAGTTGTTCAGTTCGGTAGTCACCTCTTAAAGTTTTTCGCGTTAATTTTTTAACACCATACTTAATAAAGTTAACTTTTTCAAGTCGATCTTTATTTTTGAACACCCCGAAATCAAAATCGTTTGATTCAAGATGTTCCAGATATTAATTAACTTGGTGCTTAAAATCCTATTGACTAATTAATATTAAGGCCGCATCATAATTTTGGTGCCTAGTTATTATTCTTTATCACAGCGTGCAGCGTATTTCCCGCCTACGGTCAATGTCATCTCTCTCTGATGATTATATTATGCCTTAGTGTTTCAAGGAGCTTATCATAATCAGAGGCACGACTAATAAAAAAATAGGTAACTCTAGAAACAATACGACTTTTTTGCAAAGCCTATAATTTATTTATTTATTTATTATTAAGGCACAGCAACAACACAAACACAAACATTTACAAATAACAGAGAACAGACATGGACCAGTGTTTACGTCAATTACAGACGTGCACACCATTCATAACAATATAGAAGAAAAAACACAGTATTCACGTTACATAAAAGAAATAATTATAAAAAAAAAGAAAAACAATTAATGATAAAAACTCAACTAAAATCTCTGTAGTAGAGAGAATACCCTCATCAACTTAAACATTGACTAATTATAGTATATTATATTATATCATATTACACTATACTATATTATATTATATTATATTAATACACACACTTATCTTTACAGATTCCTTTTATTACGATATACCGATTCCAATAACTTTAGTTTATTATTTAAATGTCATTCAGTTAAACATAAAACGATGGTGTAAATTAAATAAACACACAGTCAAAAGACACAGTCACAGTTATATTAATTATATTATATTATTATTTTATTATATTATATTATTATAATATTTCCACTGCTGAGACACGGGCCTCTTCCTCTTCTCTTCGAGAGGGAGTGGGATGTAATCTACCACGCAAGACGGGTGCGGATTGATAGATGTCATATAATATGTCTCTGAATGTTTGGTTCTAGGTCATGCAGATTTCTTCACGTTTTTTTCTTTCACCGTTTAATATTTTGTAGCTAGGTAGCACGCTACAATGGAATTGGGTTGGATACATCTGCCGTATGTCAGATTACCAATACCCAGGCGAAACTCACTACCCAATGCGTGCCTCTTAATGGCAAGTGACATCGCGGCAGGCTCAGGACTCAAAATAAACCAATTACAGGCACTTTTGAATAGTCAAAGGGTCTATCAGTCAGAAAGACGAAGATAGTTGCCAGCCAGACGGATATGGCAGGATGAGCTGGAAACCTTCAACAATAACTGGTCCTTAGCAGCTTTAAATTGACAGAAGTTGACCTCTTTGCCCTGCGTTATAATGTTTAACATCATGTCTACAAAGTTAATAAAACAAATCAACATATATTCAAAAACCTTCAAAAATATAAATTGCATTTTATAACATTACCTTAATAACTTACATAATTTTATGTCATTACAGATTTATAAGTAGATAAGTATTTATTAAGCCTTTGCGATTGTATAAAAACACATTATGTGATCATCTTCGTATCAATCAAGAGACATCATCTGTAGGACGATGGATTCCCTTTTAAATTGATATATCATAACTACGTAATAATATATTATCGTCCTATTCGTTTAAAATGTACACTGCTAAAAATGCCTTTCCAATGCCTGAAGATACTGTTAGTGAAAATTACTAAAGGCACCTTGTAAAGTGCAATTTTAGGTATACTTTAGATCGTCTTCCAGACTATATTTCGGTCATGGCAGTCAATCTCAACAGAGACTAACTTTCTTCGGCGCGCGATATATTATAGCACAAAAGTGTGTGCGCAGACACAGGTGCACTCTCTTTTCTTTTGTACTTCACTCGTGTCGGATTGTCGACCCATCGGACTAGATCAAAAATTAAACCGTTGATCCCGCCTGTCATTCGTAGATCTTTGACAGTCGCTTAGAGTAGTCAGAACCCCATAAGTCTGACAATTGGTCTTACCAGGGGGTATGGTGTTTCTAAGTAATTGGGCTGTGGAGGTCAGATAGGCAGTCGTTCCATGTAAACTACTGGTATTCAGTTGCATTCAGTTAGACAGAAAGCCGACCCATGGAAAAAGCTAGGCAGATTGATTTTTATTTGCCAGAAACTCATCATCTGCCTAGCCTTTTCCCAACTATGTTGGGGTCGGCTTCCAGTCTAAAAGAATGCAGCTGAATAGTAAATTCATATCATAGTAAATTCCATCTTCATATGATCAAAACAGTTTGGTGTAGGACCAAAGAGGTCCTACGTCTATTTTCGACTCCCAACTTTGAAATAAGAATAGGGTTGCCAACCATAGGGAATTAAAAAACATAAAAAGTATAAAAAGTCATAAAAAGTACTATAAAAAGTCATCATCGTCATCTGCCTAGCCTTTTCCCAACTATGCTGGGGTCGGCTGAATACCAGTGTTTTACATAGAGCGATTGCCTATCTGAACTCCACAACCCAGTTACTGGGTAATACGATATCCCTTGGTAAGACTGGTTGTCAGACTCAAGCTTCTGACTACCCGTAACGACTGTCAAAGATCCACGAATGATAGCCGGGACCAACGGCTTAACGTGCTGTCCGAGGCAAGGAGGGGTCTCGGTATGTAAAGATGGTCACCCATGCACAGACCAGCCGCGGCAAGCGTAGCTTAACCTGATCAATCGACCTGTGTGGCTCTTATTATTTAGCCACGAGCCCCTGCCAGAAACTAAAGATTTTTTTTGAAACAGAAACATTTGCCAACATTTTGAAAATCAAACCCAGTTTTACACTTCCTTAGAATCCGTAGTCATTGCATCTTGCCTGTAACTATACCTTCATTTTTAACTTCTCGGTACAAAGGGCATCACCCAAAAAACTTACAGTTAAAAATAATTGTATGTTTTTTAATTCCCACACTAAAAGTATAACGAGTCTGGGTTTAGAGATTAATTATATTACGATCTACACCCATTAGTAATATAATCATTTCCTTTTCACATAATTTTTAATGAGATTAATAACTGAAGTTATGTAATGAACCATAATTTATTATTTTGTGGTTTTAGTTCAATGTCACACTATCATTAAACTTTTTGATGTTACACAGTTAGTCAATGTATGGAAATATATGAAGACGCTTTTAAATTTACGTCCACGAGAACGTTGTAACGTGCATATATTTCCATATAAATATAGATGTGAATGTCTACGATAATACAGGATACCACAGCATATGAATAAGCACATACACACTATAATGAAGGGTCACAGGCCTCCTCTTGCTAGGAGGGTGTGGGTTTTTTTTTTTGTGGATGGGAAATTATCAAATGACCCTCCCGCTCAGGGCGGAGCAAGAGGGAGTGTCAGACTCTTCCTGACTAAAACCCACCCATGTTCCTTCCTTAGCCCTTTATGTTCCGGGGCAGCGGTAACCCTTTCGGACAATCCCGCTCCCCCGGCAGGCTACGGCCCTTACGGGCCCCTTCCTTAGGAGGGTGTGGGTGAGGAATCCGGTATGTCCGAGAAACAAAAATTTGAAGACATGTGACATCTACCAACCCTCACTAGGCCCGCGTGGTGGATTACGGATATGAATAGATTAAGCGTATTTATAATAAAGGTTTCTATCTATTTTACACCATCAGAAAAATCAAGAAAACTTACCGAAGAAAATCAATTTAAGAGAAATCAAATATGTTAAACAAAAAGCTTTTGTAAGTATAGTCGACCTCGTAGTTGCTTTACCACCCTTTTTTTTTTTGGGGATGGGAAATCATCAAATGACCCCTCCCGCTCTGGGTGGAGCAGAAGGGAGTGTTAGACTCTTACTGACTAAAACCCACCCATGTTCCTTCCTTAGCCCTTTGTGTTCCGGGGTAGCGGTAACCCTTTCGGACAATCCCGCTGCCTCGGCAGGCTCCGGCCCTTACGGGCCCTTTCCTTAATGCTGACATCTCTTTGAGGCGCGCGTGGAACACGTACGCACCGTCCGGCACGGGCCTGGTCCTGATCGGACGGTGAGTTACCCATTACTCTCCTCCCGCAGGCCCGCGCCTACAGTGGCCGGGAGTCGTCACGCGGCTCCCGACGCCCGGAGCGTCTAGCGCGGCGGCTGAGACGTGAGGCTCTCTCCCTCAGTCGTCTCGCCACCTCCTTCGCTAGCATGACTGCTTCGCACCAGGAGGTGACTGCCTCCCACTCCCTCTCACCCCGGACCATGGCTTGTACCACTATCGTGGCGTGCCCTGTGCCGTGTTGCGACAGTCGCTCTTTACATGCCGCCATGAGATCGCTCCGGAGGTTAGTTCGCTCCGCCGGGATTTGCCGCGGAAGCGGAGTTTCCCCCCGGCGTAGTGCCTCCGCGCGCCACTCGTACAGGCGCGCGAGGACTATCGCCTCCAGATCCCATGGTGGCTGCTTTACCACCCTGAGGTTGAATATCACTTGCACGTCATAAAAAGATAAGGTCTATGTCTCTATGTGACAGTTAGATAGTTTCAACCTTAGTGAAGTTTCAATTTACTGGGAATTGCATTCAAACTCAAACTCAAAACACTTATCGTATTTCAATACTTTTAAATTGTCAAAATTAAATAGTCGATCACTTAGTCAGAAAGTAGAAGCTAGTTGCCCATTCCAAAACGTAGATCTTTTGGAGAAGAACGGACAAGAATCTCCAAGGACACTAAATGGTAAAGCATTCATGAGGTCTCTATCTATTACCAATCAACAAAAGAAAGAATAGAAGTCAAGAACGTGATAGAAGTGATCTAGTAGTCGCAAACGCTACTGATGAGCGTGAGGTCTTGGGCTCGATTACCGAGTCGGGCAAAGTTATATTGGATTTCTCCATCAAGAATTTTTCAGAAGCAGTCCGAAGTCTGAATTTGTGCCCAGTTGATGGCAAAGGGCTCGCCACCTCTTACATGGGACTTAAACATAACTGGCGCTATGTGGGTGTACAAACGCCAGCACATGAAGCTACTACAATTTGTCAAATATCTATTACAATAGATTTTCAACTTCATCGCTAAAGCATAAGGTTTAAAGTTGATAGGGAAAATTTGTCAGTTTCAGGTGTGCTGGCGTCTACACTATAAGTAGACCTCTATTTTTTTTTTTTTTTGAGGATGAGTGTCATCAAATGACGCCTCCCGCTCTGGGTGGAGCAGAAGGGTGTGTCAGACTCTTACTGACTAAAACCCACCCGTATTCCTTCCTTAGCCCTTTATGTTCCGGGGTAGCGGTAACCCTTTCGGACAATCCCGCTGCATAAGTAGACCTCTGGCTAAGTCTTCGGAGAATAGAGGCGTGATGTTATGTAACAGAAGAATCTATTATAATGGTGTAATTAAGTATTGCAGAAGTTTATCTATAATTGCTAATAAACAAACCGCTTCATTTAGTACAATACCAACAATTATTGAAGATAAGTACATAAGAGATCTCATTGATTCTCAGACAAATGGTATATGTATAGAAAACAGTTACCAAAACAGAAGCATGTTATTATGTAGTTACGGATTCTGAGAACGATGATAATGATCATTATGTACTTAGGATGTATGTACAAGACGGACACCTATGTATTGGGATTGTTTTGTTTGAACTGCCCCGTTGGTATCGTAGTCGCAACTGCTGAGTGTGGGGTTCTGGGTTCGATTCCCGGGTCGGGCAAAGGAATTTCTTAGTAACAGCCCGGATTTTCGAAGTTGGCGGTATAATACCCTCGTACCTCGCAAAGCACGTTAAGCCGTTGGTCCTGCGCCTGATCTCTCTCCGGTCGTGTCGGGTTGCCGTCCCATCGGACTATGAGAATGAGAAGAAATGCCCAGGTTTCGACGGTATACGAGTCAAAGATCTAAAATATATATATAAAGAGATTTCCCCCGTAATAACGCATTTAATTAAAACATGCATTGCCACGTCCTTGTACCCGGATCAACTCAAGGTTGGAATTGTAAGACCTATCCATAAGAATGGCTCGTACACAGATGTTAACAACTACAGACCTATAACTATTTTATCATGTATTGATAAGATAATTGAAAGGTATCTCGGACTTGAAATTAACAAATTTTTGAAATTAAATGGTGTTATTAATGAGAAACAGTACGGCTTTCAAAAAAACAAAAATACCTCACAACTATTATCAAAGTTTAGTAATGAGGTCAACGGGTACCTGAACAATCGTGAACACGTACTTGTTGTCCTCATTGACTTTAGCAAAGCCTTTGATTGTTTAGAATATGAGACACTATTTAATAAATTACAGCAAAATGGTATACGGGGTCCATTCTTAGAATGGTTTAAGGACTATCACAGAAACCGATTCACATCGGTGAATGTCTCTGGGTCATTAAGTAGCATGATTCCAACCGATAAAGGCACAGCACAAGGTTCGATTCTTGGGCCGACCGAATACTTAATGTACGTGAATGACATGTGTAACATTTTCACGGAAGGCTCCGTGTACCAATTTGCTGACGACACATGTTTGGTTGCTGCGCACAAAGACATACGTGAGGCACAGAGAGTGATGCAGAGTAACTTCGACCTTTTATGTAAGTGGGCTCACGACGTTGGTCTTGTAATTAATGCAAAAAAAACTAAACTACTGCATATACACTCGCCTTACCTGACGGCGTCTGGTGTGCCTTTTGTCGTTGCCCATGAGCATCTATGTCTTCACCGGCCGGTCACAGCGTGTAGTTGCCAGAATTTAGAGTTGGTGACTCAACATACGTATCTCGGTGTGATAATAGATAGTAATTTCCACTGGCGGCCGCACATCGATCATGTATGTAATAAGCTTAGGTCTATTTTAGCAAAATTATCGATACTTAAGTACAAACTACCATATAGAACACTGAGGACATTGTATTTGGCACTGGCCGAATCCGTCATTGATTACGGCCTAAGTAGCTATGGGCGTACATACAAGACGTACGTCGAGGACATTTACAAATTACAGTTACGCATTTTAAAAACTATTGTACCCACAAGAATAAAACATGAATTCCGAGATAATGACACGGGTTTATTTAAGCACTGCCAAATTGTAAATGTCTTTGACAAGGTACGTTTACGTGTTATAAGTGAGAATTACCATAATTTAAGTAATACTCGTAAATACGAAAGACTAAAGTCGTTGCGTTGTTTGACCTATTTACCCACATTTATCGTACCTAAATCTAATAATGTTTATGGAGCGCGGACGTGGGAATGCATGCTACCATCGTACATGAATGATTTACCGAAAAAATCTGCAACCTTATAAATGCGGAAAACTGCTCAAAAGTATTAAAAAGACACTTTATAGATTGCAGTGCGATCTAAAAAAAAAAAAAAAAAAAACAAACAAAAATATATATTGTAAGTACCTACCTAAATGTTAGTTAATGAATAATATTATGTAGTGGCACCGAGTTGCCGTGTCTAGCCATACCGCTGTTAAACCCGCGATGGTTTATGTGGTATGTTTTTGAAATGCGTGTAAACTGTTTTTCTTGATAAATAAAAAAAAAAAAAAAAAAAAAAATGAGGGAAGAGGGAGTGCACCAGGAGATATTATAGTGCACAAGTGTGCGCGCACACTTGTGCACTATAATATCTCCTGCGTTACTAAACCACCGCTGAGACACAGGCCTCCTCGCTTCGAGAAGAAGTGGGACGTAATCCACCACGCGGGCCCAGTGCGGGTTGGCAGATGTCAATGTCTTCGAATTTTTGGTTTTAGGACATGCCGGTTTCCTGACGATGTTTTGCTATTTTTGTCTTTTGCTGTTTTTGAGAGCAATCGTGATGAAATTATTTGCACAAAGTAAAACACCTGCCTGGATTTGAACCCACGACCTACAACTCTTAAAGCAGGGCCGCTACCAGTGGGCCACCTCTACTTATAGTACAAGGATCTTAAGTGTTTTAATTTTTCTATTGGAAATACCACACAGTCTGACTCATGTCTTCGTATATTAGCTAAAAATGTGATTACCTTCACTAGAGACAAAGCGATGAGGCGTGTAACAATAACGTTGCAAGTAATAGCTTGTGAAAGGTCACATTCCTACACAACGTTAAGACATAGACTCTTGTCTCATTTACTAATAACCTGGTGTTATAGTCTGTCTGTATTCTGTGACCGGTTATCAGAGGGGCAATTCTCGTAATTTTAAGAACGTTCACAGTCTGATCTCAGTCTCAATCTGTCAAAATTACCTCTAATTTTCCTACATTTTGACAAGTTTTTGACATTTGTTTGTCACCGAGATGAGACTGCGACTAGATTTTGAACGTTTTAAATTACGAGAATTGGCCTTCTGATTTGTACGAATGTACAGCCAGGGAAATCAAGTGTTAAGCAAATTGAAACCTCACGTCAATTTGCAGTGTTATAACTATTTCATGCAACTTTAAAAATATTACAATTGTGAAGCAATTTTACTAACTACTAAAATTTTCCGTATATTTAAAAACTTAAGTAGGTATAATATAAATAATGTATTTGTAATTATAATAGGTAAGTATGACCTATAATAAATTGTATAATTTAAGTTTTTGAATTTAATTATGGCATTCAACGGCCATTTTGGAACGAATGATACATCTTTAAGGCATATGCACTCCCAAGCGACATTGTTTTCTGAACTGTGATTAACAAGCCCCATAGATCTCCTTATTCTTATTGATATTTTCTTAAAAGTGAATAATCTCTCTTTTAAATGGAAAATAATTATCTATAATGATTTTGGTAAATATCACTAGTCTGGTTCGGTTAACCAACAATTAAGTGTTTATGTATTTCTGTACTAACATATCCAGAGGGGCTGGACAAAGTGACATTCTATCATTCATAATGTTTTGAAAGCGATTGCAACTTGGCCTCAGAAAGTAAAAAAAAAAACGAATCTACTACACTAAAATTGTGAGCATTTTTAAGAGAACCGTGCATATACAGGTTGAAATTGAAAATATGCGACAAACCGAAATGGGATTATTGTACTAATCTTTATGAACAACTTTAACTAAAAGACCAAAGCTGCAAGCGCAAAAAAAAATCAACTGCTCCCTACATTTTGACGAGATATGCGAACATTAATGTAGGGAATAACTGATTTTTTTTCGCATTTTCAGGTTTGGTCCCATAGTAAAAGTTTTTCATAGTGATGTGTACAATCTCCCATTTCGATTTGTCGCATGTTTTCACAATTTCACACAGTATAATAAGAAAAATATTTTGCACTCTAACGAGCAACATCGAGTGCAAAACCAATGTCAGCAATAAACTTAATCTGAGATGCTGGTCTTCATGTTAAAGGTCTCCTGAAGATCAAGGGCTTAAGGGACCAAAGGTTGAACGTAAATGTATCAGGACTGAGAATCTGACATTCATAGAATAAAAGAAATACATTTTATCGTAGGTTAATACTGTAAATTGTAATTGAAAATTGTGTATACCGTGGTAGTAAAATTTTATGTTTGTAACTGTTGATTAACATTTATTATTATTATTAACAACAAAAAATAACAAAATTAAATCTTAACTTCACTAAAACAAAAAACAAACTAAAATATAGCGTCGAAAAATTCATTACCACGTTGAATGGCAATGCTTAGCCTCTGGCCAAGGTAAAAGCCAGCCCTTGGGTCATGGGAAGTGTCAACCAGTCGTTTAGAAATTTCCTTAAAAAGAACATGAGTATTCGGACCCTACGGCCCGAGGGTTTCAACCCCAAACGTCTCGAAAATATAACTTCCGATAAGATTATTATATTTTCGCCGCTTAAGGTTTTCCGCAGCCGCAGCAGCAGCGCCAGCACAGCATGCCGAGCCAGGATGATGACGAAGATGGGATGGCGCAAGAGTATCGATACACGTTGCGTCCCACACTAAAGGCCTACCCAACTTTCATGGAAATAAAGACATACCGTCCGGTCTCTTGCCACCATCGCGTGCCAAGCCATTGGGTTCGAAATTTGGTTGTTTGTAACTACATAGTTATATCTTTAATTTCATGCTACTAAAAGTTAGCGGGGTTTATGGCCTTATGTCCGTTCTAAACCTTCATAGGAGGTATAATTTGTGTTCATTACTGTTACTGTTAGCCTGCATCAGTCCATTGCTCGGCAAAGAACTCCCCATGACTTCCAGCTCTTTAAATCCAGGGCTAAAGTGGACCACTGATCGTTTCTTTTCTCCAACTCATTCCACCATCTTCTACGGGGTCTGCCGCAACGCCTTCTGGATGTGTATTTTGATCAACAGCTCAATGCGTTCGTGAATTGCTTAAATAGTTTTTTTTTATCTAGCGATTTATTCGATCGATAGAAAAAAATTCGTTAATAATATTTTACATATGTCGGGAACATGGGGTCCCGGTCCTTTGGAAGGCGTACGAGGTGCTGAAGCCAACTCGCAAAGGCCCCTTAGAAGAGCAATGAGAGCAAAGAAGAAGAGGAATGAGAGCAAAGAGAATGGAAAAAAAACGTGTCGCACCGACCTCAAGTAACATGGGCAGAAAGTTGATGATACGTCCCTAGAATGGTAAGTACTCCTGAAGCAAAATAGGCCACTTTGAGATCGCTCCTCGTGCAGATGTGCAGGTAAAATGGACACAACAGCAACTGTGACGCAGTCATATAGAAGTAAACAAGACTTTGCCCGGAGGGTAGATTTGTGCCCGGTTGATGAAAATAGGCTTGCCCCCTATTACTTGGGAATTTACTGGAGAAAGTTAGGGTATACTATAGGTGCCTACACGTCTGCCCATGTTATTTCATTTTATCTCGAGATGTATGTATAGAAAAAGAGTATAGTATAGAATTTTCCAAACTCTGAACAAACCGACCCGCACTGAGCCCGCGTGGTATATTACGGCCCATTCCCTCTCAGCAGTAGAAACGTGGAATCGATAAAAAAAAAATTAAAAAATATAAAAAATCTGTAGACGTTAAAGGCTGATTATGCTTTGATGTATCCAAACTCTAATTATTTTGAATAAAGCCTTACCTAATGTATAAAGAATATTGTTTGGATTTATTGTGAGAGCAGTATACAGCTTTATATAAATAAAATAAGACAGTTCACTATCTCAAAATAGCTTCGAAAATCCTCAAAATTCAGTCACTTGGTCGCAAGAGGCGTGCGAATTTGTTCACAATCAGCGCTTGAGATGATTAATGATGATTGTGGCTTTACCTCGCTTTATTTCGGCGCGGTCGGGCTAATATTTTGTAACAACTTGTTTGCCGCGTTGTACATAATTCTAATGTGTTAAGTAAAGTACGTAACTGTGTGTTTGAACTTGAGTTGATATTGGTATATTGGTTGATATTTTTTCGCATTCGTCAAAAAGATTTTTCTAAAATATATCTTGAACGTAACTGACACATTGACAGTAGATAGGCAACTAATTCTTCGGTCGTTTCAAATTAAGAGCCTACACTACCTCAGCTAAAATTCACTCTTTAACTCGCTCGCACGATACTGCTCACGGAGTGAGTGAGAGCGAGACAGAGTGCGGTGCTAGGCGGCAGGCAGCGCCAATAGTTTAGGTATTTGCTTTTTACGGTGAAAATAATGGTAATAAAAAAAAAGTAAATAACATAAGACCTGCTTTATAGTTAGTTCGGTTAGTATACAAAGTTTCATGATCTAATTTGAAGTATTTTTTGAATACCAGCGGTTTATTGTTCGGTTTGGAGGTAACTGGATTTTTTTTCTATAGAGAAAATTTTATGAAATCGTGTTTTCGTCTAACATAAGACCTAACATTAATCCTCAACTTTACCATATGTGTATTTCAAAATTAATGCTGAAGTATTTTTGACATAACGGAGGATCATGCTAAGCCATTTGAGGTAGTATAGGCCCTTAAGAGAGAGATCAACGTTTAAAAGTAAAACAGGATTAGGATCATCACAATGATCAGCCTTTAGCTAAGATCTGGCATGAGAGTAAGACTTCTCCTATCTCGATCCACAGCTACTTTTCATTCAGCTGCTACCTTTTGCTCCACTCAAGGACTCGTCTGCTCCACCGGCCATCGGTCCTTCGACAAACATAGCTAGCTCCGGTTCTTTTCCGGACAATTTCATTCCTGATTTTATCCTTCAAAGAGACTGGGAGCATAGCTCGCTCCATTCATTCATTTTTCATTTCTTGACTATTTTGTCTCAGGTCAAGAGTGTTTGTAGTAGGACTACAAAACTATTAATACTTAAGGATATACACATATTAAGCGATAACATCAGTTCGTTTTAATTAAAACAATTTACTTGAAGATATAATTATTGACACTAGCTTGCTCTGTGACTTGGCTTGTGACCTTTGGTGGTAGGAAGATGTAACTTATGCCTTGTAAGTTTAATTGTATACTCGTAGTCTAGTTTAAGAATAAAATGTGATGGGTTGAAACCTGTTCGCTAGTAGCAAAAGTTAGGAAACCACAATCATCAAAATCCTTTTTAGAAATAGAAATGTCGTAATCTGGTGAATAGGGTATAATATTTTTTTTATTTCACGAAGCGACGAGCGGCGTATCTCTTTGTGGTAACCAAGTGTAGATAAAGCTTGTCAGCGTGTTTGTAAACGCCTATTATATGTTCGTTAAATCGTTGAGCTCCTTATGTTCTGAGTTGAGCTGCACGATTTCTGAAAAATGCGTGCACCAACTGGAGACGTCTCACTCAATTTTTGTGGTACTTTCCTCAAAATATCATTTCATCTTCATGGCTTCATTTGAGTTTGAGTTTCATGTGTTAGAAAAATAAAAACAATAAGTCCGAACGGACAAACATTAACTATCAAAATGTATATGAAATGAGTGTAACTTGAAGTAATTATTTTATGATTATAAACTAGTGAGATTAATTAAATATTAGATTTTAACTTTATCGATAAATTGATATTTCGAAACTTTTGATAGGATTCCATTAGTAACAAATTAGTTAAGTACATCTGCTGTTATTTTACTTACCTTGATTCTGGCAAAGGTTTAAGCAATAAATTGGTGTACGAGTACTTACCTGAAAGTTATTCTACAGAGTTATTGGTTAAACTATATCATAATCAGCCTATAATGTTCCAACTGCTGGGACACAAGCCCTTTAAAAAGAAGCTTTTTAAAAAGAAGTGACACAAGCTCTTTAAAAAGAAGTGGGCTGTATTTTTTCACGCGGGCCCAGTGCGGCTTGGTAGATGTCACATAATTGTCTTCGAATTTTTGGGAATTCTAGAACATGCCGGTCTCCTCACAATGTTTTAAAAATGAAACACACCGAGCCAATGCCAAAAAATCTACTCAAACCGCAAGCCTGCCTACTGTCAACATTCTTGCAATTTTAGAAAGGTGTATATTCCGTAACCCATCCCTCATACCGACATTTCCGTTCAATTCACATTCCAAAAATCCCGAAGATAAGTATCATATTACCTTCACCGACAATCACGACCTTTTCACCTGTCTTCCACCTTGTGGTTCAAGACGTCCTTAATAACAATAGATGCAATGACTAATTCATGATCTTCCGATACATACCCATTGAACTGTTGCCTTGATCGAGTCATCGCTTTTGCTTATTCGATTATGTCATTCATTATGTAAGGGACTTAAGTAACCAACTGGTAGAAATAACTGGTAACAAAGGGTAGGTTTTCATGGGTTAAGGGACATCTCGCCAACGCAAAAACTGGCCTGCGGGCCAGATGTCTCCAATTAAAAAGTAAAGGGATATATCGGCAAAATCATATATTTTTAAATTATTTATAATAGGCTGTGCCTAGTTTGGGACCAATGATGCCTCCATGTTGTAATTTAAAATTATGAAATAAACGATTTTTACTTTACTTTTACAAAGGGACCAGTTTTCAGAGACTTTCAGGTGAACGTGTCCCGAAAAGTGTTAAGTATTGTGGGCTACTCTCACACCATGTCTTTACATTCATTCACACACATTTATACAAAACATTCACACTCAAAACACGCCCATCAAAGCAAAACAGAATCAAGCGTTGTGAATTTGCACGTCGTCCCGTGGACACATACCATGGCTAACGAGTAGTGACGTCTGTATCAAACAGGTTCGCGCGAACCCGGCGCGCACGCAGCCGCGCGCCCACCGGCTAGTCGAGACACCGCCTTTGCTTGCGAAGCCCGCGTCACTCGCTATCCATACGCTTCCATATTTGTTAACGCCGTGAATGTTAGCTTGCTTAAGTTGCTTGTGCCATTACCTATTTTCTTGTACTTCTCCTTCTGCCATTCGCTAAAGACTTTGTGGTGTGTAGTGTGTGGAACATTAAAGAACTATATTAGCATAACCTGCCAGTGTTACTTTATTCCGCTTGGGTACAACCTTTCGCCTACCGTCGACAACGAGTCAATCGTGAGTACTTACAGCCACTAAATTGGTGACCCCGTACAGAACACCAGAATGAGTGATAACGCAGGAAGCGATAGTAGCGATTCAGCAAAGACCGCGACCTCACAGCAAAACATAACCACGAGGCGCCCCAAAAAAGAGTGCGTTTCCATTGATAAGGACCGAAACTCGGCCGAATATTTACGGAAATTAAATATCAAAGTGCCACCATTCTCACCGGACGACCCAGAGATATGGTTCGCGCTGGTGGAAGGACAATTTGAGAATTACGGAATCACCGAAGATGCTATAAAATTTAACAGTGTCATTGCGAACCTAGACATCGTTCACGCCAAGTCCGTAAAAGATATAGTCCTAAATCCTCCCACTCATAATAGATACGGCAAAATCAAGAGTGAGCTGATCAAGCGACTGACCGCTTCTCATGAAAAGAAAGTTCGTCAACTACTCACCCACGAGGAACTGGGGGACAGGAAACCGACACAGTTTCTACGCCATCTGAGAGACCTGGCAGGGCCGAGTGTTCCAGAGGAGTTCTTGCAAACCATCTGGAGTAATCGCCTCCCACACAACATACAGACCGTGCTGGCCTCCCAGCCCTCCCTAACGCTGGAACAGTTAGCAGAACTCGCTGACCGTATCCAGGAGATATCGGTACCGCCGGCCGTCGCGGCCACTTCTGTGCCTACCAGCGTGCCAGGACCCAGCAGCAACACCACTAGCGAGATCGCTGAGCTAAAACGGATGGTGGAACGACTAGCCATCAAGCTAGAAGAGCACACCCGCCAGCCACGCCGCAGGGAACGTCGTGACCTACAGCGCCGCCGGTCAGCATCGCGCAGTTCAACCCGATCAGCATCGAGCTACCGGACCCACCCCATCTGCTGGTACCACGACATATTCGGATCCAGAGCACGCAAGTGTCAGAAACCATGCGACTACAAGGAGTCGGGAAACACCCCGGGCAATCATCAGTAATGGCGACAGACGATTGCCCTTCCACACCCGGTCGCCTCTTCGTAACGGACCGCAGCACGAAAATCCAATTTTTGGTCGACACAGGGAGTGACCTTTGCGTGTACCCACGAACTCAGCTACGAGAGCGCCGAGCACCAACGAGCTACCAACTAACTGCGGCCAACGGGACTACTATCAGCACATACGGCTACGCGCATCTCAACTTGAACCTCGGACTCCGACGAAGTTACCCGTGGCGATTTGTGGTAGCGGACGTTACTAAACCTATCATTGGTGTAGATTTTTTGTGTTATTACAATTTGATAGTGGACTGTAAAAACCAAAACCTAATAGACAACACAACTTCACTAACAGCACCAGCGACACGGGCTTCCAACGTGAGTAGTATTCATTCAGTCAAGGTTCTTTCAGGTGATACACGTTACCATCTCATGCTTATGCGGGACTTCCCCGAAATTACGCGACCCGCAGGTACACAACGCTTGATACCTCACAACACACAACACCACATCCGCACTACACCGGGTCCGCCTGTCTCATGCGCACCTAGAAGACTAGCCCCCGATAAGCTAAAAATAGCTCGAGCCGAATTTGAGGCAATGCTAGCTAACGGCACTGCTAGACCTTCTGACAGTCCATGGTCATCCCCATTGCATCTCGCCCTAAAGAAAGACAACGGGTGGCGCCCATGTGGCGATTACAGGAAACTCAACTCCCGCACCGTTCCAGATATGTACCCAATACGACACATACATGATTTCACACACAACATAACTGGCTGTCGCGTATACAGTACAATCGATTTAATAAAAGCCTACAACCAAATACCGGTATGCAAGGAGGACATACCCAAGACGGCCATCACTACGCCCTTCGGTATGTACGAATTTCCGTTTATGACATTTGGTCTACGAAACGCTGGACAAACGTTTCAACGATTCGTGGACGAAATGATGCGCGGACTAGACTTCGTCTACTGTTATTTAGATGATTTTTTAATTTATAGCAGAGACGAAAAACAACACGAGGACCACCTACGCCAGGTATTCACCAGACTCCGGGACTTTGGCATGGTGATTAATGTGTCTAAGTGCGTATTCGGGGCACCCGAGGTGACTTTCTTGGGTTATCGAATCTCAGAGAGCGGAACCAAGCCACTGGACGAGAAAGTACAAGCCATACGTAACTTTCCTCCACCCAAGGACGTCAGGGCACTCAGGCGATTTCTAGGCATGGCCAACTTTTACAGACGATTCCTGCCCAATGCAGCGCAAACTCAAGCACCACTGAACGCCCTACTCACAGGGGCAGTCAAAGGATCTACACTCATCAACATTACCGGCGATGCTCTAAAGGCATTCCAGGACACCAAAGAGAGCCTCACCAAGGCAGCTCTTCTGGCTCACCCAAACTGCCAAGCCAAACTGGCATTGGTGACCGACGCATCAGACACGGCTATTGGAGCAGTATTACAACAGCAAAACAATGGCAGCTGGGAACCGCTTGCATTTTTTTCCAGGAAGCTGAGTCCGTGCCAGACCAAGTACTCACCGTACGATCGTGAGCTACTCGCGATCTACGAAGCAATAAAATACTTTCGGCACATGCTCGAGGCCCGGCACTTCACGGTCTACACGGACCACAAACCGATCAGTTATGCCTTCCATGAGCGGAAGCATAGCTGCTCACCCAGGCAATTCCGCCATCTGGACTATATTGCCCAGTTCACGACAGACATTAAGCATATTTCTGGCAAACATAACGTCGTGGCTGACACCCTATCCCGCGTAGAGGAACTGAGTTTACCAATTTGCCTGACTGACCTCAGTACAGCCCAAGACAACGACCAAGAACTGGCTCAGTACCTAGCAGGGGACACATCTCTTCGCCTAATAAAAAAGGACTGCCCAGGGAGTCGAAAATCTATATATTGCGACGTCAGCACAACAGTACCCAGGCCTTTCGTGACGAAAGCATTCCGGCAGCAGGTATTCACGAGTCTCCACTCCTTAAGCCACCCAGGCCCAGCCGCAACCGCCAAGCTGGTAGCGGAAAGGTTTGTTTGGCCTGGCATAAGGAAAGACTGCAGAAAGTGGGCCAGAACATGCTTGTCGTGTCAACGTGCGAAGGTTAGTCGACATGTGTCAGCACCATTAGGCACTTTCGATTTACCCCGCGCCCGCTTCAGGTACGTACATATCGACCTAATAGGCCCACTACCATTGTCACACGGAAACAGGTACTGCCTAACAGCCATAGATCGCTTCACACGGTGGCCAGAAGTCATGCCAATCCCAGACATAACAGCAGAAACGGTAGCTAAAGCACTAATATCAGCCTGGATATCCAGATTTGGTGTGCCAACGGATATTGTTACAGATCGCGGCCGTCAGTTTGAGTCCGCTCTGTTCCAATATCTGGCAAAAAACACAGGATTCCAACACAAGCGCACAACTGCCTATCACCCGGCCTGCAATGGATTGGTCGAACGCTTCCATAGGCAGCTGAAAGGGGCCATTACATGCCACGCAGATAACAACTGGGCAGAGGTACTACCACTAGTGTTACTTGGCATTCGTAGTGCATTCAAGGAGGACCTACAAACCAGTTCGGCGGAATTGCTGTATGGTGAACCACTAAGGCTACCCGGCGAATTCTTCGATCCCAGCGCCGTAGGAACATCAGACCTGACAGAATTTACGGCGCGCTTGCGATCATTCGCTGAGAAGCTGAAACCTGTCCCGGCATCCCGCCACGTCAAACACAAAGTATTTGTATTCAAAGACCTAGCCACTGCAGAACACGTCTTCCTACGTGAAGACGCTTCACGCGCCCCTTTCCAACCAGCCTACACAGGCCCACACAAGGTGATAGAAAAAGACGACAAAGTCTATAAACTGATGATCAAAGGGAAAATAGTGACAGTCACAATAGATCGATTAAAACCCGCTTTTACGCTAACTAAAGAGCCAGACGAATACCGTGTCGCGACAGATACAAGACCAACAGATCTACCCGACTTACCACCACACCCAACCTACCAACCAACAGCAACCACACCAATACCGCTTGGCAATCCATCCCCGGAACCATCAACCCCGCATCCATCGACCACTGTTCCCAAAACAACACGCAGTGGTCGACAAGTCCGATTTCCAGATTATTTTCACCCTTAACCAGGGCTCTGGGGGGGAGTGATGTGGGCTACTCTCACACCATGTCTTTACATTCATTCACACACATTTATACAAAACATTCACACTCAAAACACGCCCATCAAAGCAAAACAGAATCAAGCGTTGTGAATTTGCACGTCGTCCCGTGGACACATACCACGGCTAACGAGTAGTGACGTCTGTATCAAACAGGTTCGCGCGAACCCGGCGCGCACGCAGCCGCGCGCCCACCGGCTAGTCGAGACACCGCCTTTGCTTGCGAAGCCCGCGTCACTCGCTATCCATACGCTTCCATATTTGTTAACGCCGTGAATGTTAGCTTGCTTAAGTTGCTTGTGCCATTACCTATTTTCTTGTACTTCTCCTTCTGCCATTCGCTAAAGACTTTGTGGTGTGTAGTGTGTGGAACATTAAAGAACTATATTAGCATAACCTGCCAGTGTTACTTTATTCCGCTTGGGTACAACCTTTCGCCTACCGTCGACAACGAGTCAATCGTGAGTACTTACAGCCACTAAAGTATCTAGAAAACTGGAGTGCATTAGGTTTGGTATCTTGTTCAGTAAACTCAGCCTATTGCAGTCCACTGCTGGACATAGGCCCCTCCCAGGATACGCCACAATACCCTGTCCTCCAACTTCCGCATCTAGTCTGGCCCAGCCACCTTAAATCAACAGCAACTTTGGATCACTTATCGGTATCTTGTTACCTAAGTAAATTATAGACGCTGTTTGATCATCCCCAGCATTCTCTTGCCCTTTTTTTTTTTTTTTTTTTTGTGGATGGGAAATCATCCAATGACCCCTCCCGCTCTGGGTGGAGCAGAAGGGAGTGTCAGACTCTTACTGACTAAAACCCACCCGTGTTCCTTCCTTAGCCCTTTGTGTTCCGGGGTAGCGGTAACCCTTTCGGACAATCCCGCTGCCCCGGCAGGCTTCGGCCCTTTCGGGCCCCTTCCTTATGCTGACATCTCTTTGAGGCGCGCGTGGAACACGTACGCGCCGTCCGGCACGGGCCTGGTCCTGATCGGATGGAGAGTTACCCATTACTCTCCGCCCGCAGGCCCGCGCCTACGGTGGCCGGGAGTCGTCTCGCGGCTCCCGACGCCCGGGGCGTCTCCCGCGGCGGCTGGGACGTGAGGCCCTCTCCCTCAGCCGTCCCGCCACCTCCTTCGCTAGCATGACTGCTTCGCAGAAGGAGGTGACTGCCTCCCACTCCCTCTCGCCCCGGACCATGGCTTGAACCAGGGCCGGGCGCGAGAGGTCGCCGCCGCCGCCGATCGCCTCTGCGAGAACACGGCGGTGCTCCGCCCAATTGGGGCATACCGCCACCGTATGCTACACCGTGTCCTCCGGGCGACCCTCGCAGTGGTGACACCCGGGCGTATCCTCCCGCCCGATAATGTGCAGGAACCTCCCGAAACACCCGTGTCCGGTGAGGACCTGCGTCAGGCGGTAGGTGAGGGCGCCGTGGCGCCTCTCTAGCCACTCCTCAAAGAGGGGTCTTACCGCCGCTATCGTGGCGTGCCCTGCGCTGGGTTGCGACAGTCGCTCTTTCCATGCCGCCATGAGATCGCGCCGGAGGTCGGTCCGCTCCGCTGCGATTTGCCGCGGAAGCGGAGTTTCCCCCCGGCGTAGTGCCTCCGCGCGCCACCCGTACAGGCGCGCGAGGACTATTGCCTCCAGATCCCACGGCGGCAGTCCGGCAAGGAGGCTTGCCGCCTCGCCCGAGATCGTGCGGTACCCCCGGATCAGCCTTACGGCTACCACCTTCTGGGGCGCGTTCAGGTAATGGGCGGCTCGCCGCCGCAGTGAACGCGCCCACACCGGGGCCCCATATAGGGCCATGGACCGCACGACCCCCGCGTAAAGCCTCCGGCAGGAGGCGTTTGGCCCCCTCAGGTTGGGCAAGAGCCGCTTGAAGGCGGCCCCGGCCCGTTCCAATTTGGGAGCCAAACGTCGAAAATGCTCGACGAAGTTCCACCGGCTGTCGAGGACGAGACCCAGGTACCTCATCGTTGTCTCGACGCCGATGTGAACCCCTCCTACCGTTAGTTGGGATCCCGAAGGCGGCCCATTCCGAGGCCCATGAAAAGACATGGCCTCGGACTTGTGCAATGCCACCTCGAGACCCAACTGCCGGATCCTCTCCACTTACCCCAATTTATTTGAGGTTGGTGCTACGTGTCTTTTGCTTCCATTCTCATATATAACTCGGTTGTCACCAGTTTCTAGCCCCATCATCTTTTACAAAGTTTATTGTACATCGTTTCTTATGTCTTCCCCTACCCACATTCATACTCAAAAACTTTCCACATGACATCTTCCTCATTTTTTTGATCTAGTGAAAAATGGCATAACACGTTTTTTGCACCTAACGTCAATTTATGTTACACAGGAACTGAATCTGGAACCAGCAGCGCAGCAAACAATCTGTTTTTTTTTGTGGATGGGAAATCATCAAGACCCCTCCCGCTCAGGGTGGAGCAGAAGGGAGTGTCAGACTCTTACTGACTAAAACCCATTCATGTTCCTTCCTTAGCCCTTTATGTTCCGGGGTAGTGGTAACCCTTTCGGACAATCCCGCTGCCCCGGCAAGCTATGGCCCTTACGGGGCCCTTCCTTATGATGCTGACATCTCTTTGAGGCGCGCGTGGAACACGTACGCGCGGTCCGGCACGGGCCTGGTCCTGATCGGACGGAGAGTTACCCATTACTCTCCACCCGCAGGCCCGCGCCTACGGTGGCCGGGAGTCGTCACGCGGCTCCCGACGCCCAGAGCGTCTCCCGCGGCGGCTAGGACGTGAGGTTCTCTCCCTCAACCATCCCACCACCTCCTTTGCTAGCATTAATGCTTCGCAGAAGGAGGTGACTGCCTCCCACTCCCTTTCACCCCGGACCATGGCTTGAACCAGGGGCGGGCGTGAGAGGTCGCCGCCGCTGCCGATCGCCTCTACGAGGACACGGCGGTGCTCCGCCCAGCAGCCAATCGCTGGGGTGGAAACAATCCGGACTAGATAGAAAAAAGAAAATACATTTATTTAGCACAGACTTAAAGACACACAATAATAAAAACAATTAAAAAATAGCCCCCCCGGCCGATTTCGGTGGCGGTGGCCAATCTCAAAGGAGATTAGCGGAGATTAGATATTATAGTGCACAAGTGTGTGCGCAGACACAGGTGCACTCTCTGTTCCTTTACTCTCATAGACCGATGGGACGGCAATCCGACACGACCGGAGAGAGGAGAGAGATCAGGCGCAGGACCAACGGCTTTACGTGCTTTCCGAGGCACGGGGGTATTCAACCGCCAACTTCCAAACTCCGGACTGTTACTAAGAAATTCTTAATGGAAAACTCTCAATAACACTTTGTCCGACCCGCGAATCGAACCCAAGACCCGACGCTCAGCAGTAGCGCTTGCAACCACGAGACCAAAGGGGCAGACACACAATACACCAGATAAAAATCAAATAAAAAGTGAAAATTCAAATGTAAAAGATTGTTAGATAATAAAGGGCCTTGATTTCAGTTACACGTAATGCGAAACAACCAACAACTACCAGAAATACAAGTATAATAAGACCAGCTTTTATTACCCTACTGCTAAATGATATGAATTTATCCAGAATATGATTGTTATACTAGCTGACCCCGCAAACGTCGTTTTGCAAAAAAAAAAAAATAGATAGTAGCCGATTCTCAGACCTACCCGATATGCACAATAAATTTCATACAAATCGGTCCAGTCGTTTCGGAGGAGTATGGTAACTAACACTGTGACACGAGAATTTTATATATTAGATTCCAAAATTGAACCTGTAAGAATTATCTACCTTATATTATTAACCCCTATATTATTAACTAGCTTTTGCCAGCGACTTCGTCCGCGTGGAATAATGACTTCCGGAAATTGAGGCACTAACTCTCATAGAGTTTAACCGATGTGCTCTTTCTTCTGCCGATTCTTGAGAACGCGTATTTCTCATTCAACGCGTTTTTCAAGACAATAGCGGGCGGACGCCGGCGTCCGCTTGGGGCTTGAATAACTAAAAATATATAACTACGTCTAATATATAAAATAATATATAATAAAACCTACTTCACTTAAAACTTAATACCTATAACTACTATAATTAATAATACCTATACCTATAATTAATAAAAGTACCTACGCTTTTACCTACTTAATATTAAAAAAAAACTGAACATAAATTAACCAAAACTTCCCTACTACTAACTAACCTATTACTACTTCACCTAAAAAGAAATCCTGTTTTCCCAACATTTCCCTTCACTGCTCTGCTCCTATTGATCGTAGCGTGATGAAAAGTATACTATAACCTGCCCAGGAGTATGAAGAAAAATTGTACCAAGTTTCGTTGAAATCCGTCGAGTGGTTTTTGTTTCTATAACGAACATACAGACAGACAGACAGACAGACAGACAAAAATTTTACTGATTGCATATTTGGCGTCAGTAACGATCACTGTGCGCGACGATAGGTGATGGTGAAGCAAAAGAGGAAGAAGAGTGGACTGTATAACATGTATTAAAAAAGAGGTGAAATAACAACGGTCGGTTAAAATAAGAAAATGAATAATAAATAATTATGTGTGCTAGAAAAATGCGCTAGCGCAGCCGTGCGTGGAGGCGTGCAACAGCTGACTGGTGTTACGCGGCGGGCGAGCGGCCGGCCGGTGGTCGGCTGGCTCCCCGCTGCCCCGCGTCCCTCGTTCACTGCCGCTGGCGCGCGGTGATGTTGAGAGGAGTGACCTCAACAATCACTAATCACCCGCTGATTGTTATTTTGGAAATATATTTCATGTACAGAATTGACCTCTCTACAGATTTATTATAAGTATAGATATAGATATTGACTTCAATATAATTTCTGTTTTGTTTTGTTGACATTCTTTGTTTGGTATGTATTAATATTTTAAATTATGTAATAATTTGCACGCCGTAAGGAAGATTGTAGCCGATCTCTTTAATTTATGTACAACATCTTATACCTGTACCTACATTCATCATTCATTTAATAATAATATTATAAAGAGGAAAGTTTTGTATGTATGTTTGTAACGAATTGACTCAAAAAGTATTGGACCGATTTTAAAAATTCTTTTACCATTTGAATGCTACATTATCACTGATTAATATAGACTTTTTTTTTCCACCCGTGCGAAGCCGGGGCGGACCGCTAGTAGGAAATAAATTTCTGATTCTGATTCTGATTCTGCAGGACCAAGGTCTCTTCTCATAAAGAGAAGGCATGAACATTATCCGCCATACTTGTTTATGGCGGTTTGGCGATAGCCGCTTTAAAAAAACTTTCCACTTGTCTCTGTATTACGCCTCATCGATCAAGCCCCAGCGCATGAGTACCTCATAACAATAGATCGGTGACTAATCTGTAATCCACGCAGCTTCCAACACAGATCGTCTATAGTCTGTAGGATCGTAATCGTGTCCTTGTGAAGCGTATCAATGAATTCATTCTGTTATGCACTCGCAGATTAGACGCTGTTTCGAAATTATACAACTTCGAAATGTAGCACTGCATTTAACTTTTTTTTTTTATAAGGTTGTCAACGAAAATTATTGAAATTTTATTTAAATTACTTTTTAGAGAAATGGTGTACCTAGAGCTACATGTGAAATGGATTGTCCAGAGAAAAGTTACTTCCACCATTCTCAGGCTTTCTGTGAGCATTTTTAGTAAGTAAACTTTCGTGTTGCTTTTAGGAAAGACACTTTTTTATTTATTTTAATCTTATTATTGCTGAAATGATGCCATGGATGAGGTATATGATGGAGCGAAGCTGCCTGTTCACTCTTGCTTTGAATAATAACTATCATAATTAATTATAAAATTCAATATTTCACCATAATTTAATCCATCATGCTAGAGTGACCCACAACACACACAAAGTTGCGTGTGTTACGACATAACATCTAAATAAGTAAAATTACGAAAGAAAAAAGGCTTAACAGCATCAATCATAGTTCAATTTCATAATATTGTCACTGGATACTATATTATTGCTTAATTTATTATAATAATAGTGTGGTAGGTGATACAACCATCACTTAGCTGACTACTGTGATTTGAACATCTCATTGTTCAATAAAACTTCATTGTCTAGTTTATGGGTTGATGTGCTGATATTGTGGCCAAAGAAAATGTGCAAAGCTTTTGAGTAAATCATTCAGATTTGAATTGATTTGATTCAGGTTTAAGTGGTACTGGTTTGGCCACGTCTCCCGTATGCCCAATGAGCTGTGGGCCAAAGTAACTACTACATGGAGCCCTGAAACAGATAGGAGGAGTCGCTGTAGACCCCGTAGAAGATGGCGAGATGAGCTGGAAAAAAAAAACGACCAGTGGTCCACTTTAGTCCTGGATCGAAAGATTGGAAGTCATCGGGGAGAAGCTTTTGCATGGCAATTGCGTGGATGCAGGCTACCATTATCAGTAACATTCAAATTTGCGACTTTCGCTCTAAAGTAAATAGTATTGTTCACTCAGTATTAATTCTACTCGGTAGACAATTGTTTTTAAACAATAAGCCATTTATGTGTCCATTAATAAAAAATACTTCATTATGTCAAACGTGAATACCGCACGATTATGCACCAAAAAACCATAACATTTATACCAAAACTTAATCTTGTTAATCCATAACTTGAATACACTACCCAAGGCCAAATTTAAATACATTATTACGACGTATTACCAAAGTTTGCCCAACTAGATATAAATCACAGCACCGCCACTCATTTTTCCGTAACGTTACCGATAGAGGCCCGAGGCCACAGTGTGAATGTCAGTAGGTCAAAGTGGAACAAACTTGTTGAGATGGAATAGGAATGTGTTACAATAGGAGACTCGTAGGCTGTAATTGTGCTTAATGGTATTACGTCATGGTTTTATTGTTTTAGGTGTGTTTCAGCTTGATAGGATAAGCTATAGGGGTTGAGTTTTGGTAGCTCTTTCTTGATGCAATTATCCAGTTTAGATGCTCCACACTCACATTTCACTTACATAATCACCACTATAATGTTTTCACTGCGGATACAGGTATTCTCTTCGTGAGAGGGAGTGGGGCGTCATCCACCACGCAGGCTCAGTGCAGGTTTTATTTATTCAAAGACTTATTTCTTTTTTTTTATTGTGTCACACTTTCTATTTATTCTGTATCGTAGATGCATTAGTAGACAAAAAAATTTCACCAGCTCGTACTCTAGTTCAAATATTAAACTATTTATTCTATAAGGGATTTGAATCTGAAACATGTAACGTAAAATCCACATAGCTACTGCGATCAACAGTACTCCCCTTTCTTCTTTGTCGTTCCTTTAATGCTGAGAATCGCGAGCATGTAAGACGCGTCTCCAAATAATGCGGTCTTCTGCAGTGTGCAAGCTGCCTCCAACAGCCTTCTTGATCGCGTCTGACCATCTAGCCGGTGCTCTGACTTGAGCCAAAAATATAGGACAGCAATAAGTTACAGTATATGGTATATTCGATCTCGTAATTGGTTTACCACCCGAAGGTTGAATATCTTGCGCGTTATGAAACGACTAGGTATATTTGTCTTAGTGACAATTAGATAGTTTCAACATCTGGTGCGCCGGTGATGGGGAGTACTCCCCAGAGGAGGGTCCGGTGACGGACATCCGCGGCGGGTTCACGGACGAGTGCTAACGCGTACCCGTGTTCCCGCCATAAGTGCCGGAGGAGGACACCGTGGAGTTCTAGTGGGTTAGAATCCCACATAACTGCACTATCTCCCCGTGGTAGTGCAGTATGCATGAGCATTTCTCCACGTTAAAAAAAAAGTGATGTTTCAATTTAGTGGGAATTGTTTTCAAAAGTGGTAACAGCAATTACAAGGTTGACTATACCGTAAACTGAAATGTATTGGTATGAGAATAGCACAGTCTAGCAAAATCAGCCTATAGGTATTATAGGGACACAGGCCTCCTCTCTTCGAGAGGGAGTGGGCTGTAATCTACCACGCGGGACCATTTACGCGTTGATAGATGTCGCATGTCTTCCAATTTTTGGCTCTTGGACATTCCGGTTTCCTCACGATGTTTTCCTTTACCGTTTTGAGAGCAGTGGTGATAAAATTATTTACGCGAAATAAAGTACCTGCCTGGTTTTGAACCCACGACCTACGACTCGTAACCACACGTCCTATTACTAGAATAGACTTCTAAGATATTTCTACCCTTCTATGAGGAAAAGTCATGTTCAATCGTGACACATACCCTTCTATAACTACACTCCTTTTTATACCCAAGGTAAAGGAACCTATAAAGTAGGTTTTATTCTAAGAATCAAGCTGAAAGTGATTGTATAGACGCCAACACATCAAGCTACCCGAAACTGTAAAATTTTCCCAATCAACTTTGAACCTTATGCTTAAGCGATAAAGTTGAAAATCTATTGAAGAAATTTGACAGATTGTAGTAGCTTGATGTGATGGCGTCTATACCTACCTACCGCGTCTAAAGTGTTACGTCATGAGTTTCTGTTTTAAAGGATGCGTCTGATTAGTGAGTGTGAGAGGCGTTAATTTTATTCGTTTTAACAATGTTTCAATGTTGTGTAAAGTAGTGGGGTAACGGTGTTCTCTGTTTTAAAAGGTCAGACACAGTTGCTATGGTTATATTTATTTTTCTTTTATATAGATCACTAGCATCTACCCGTGACTTCGTCCACCTAAAATTTCCTGTTCCTCCGACCGGTCGCATAGCATCGCCCTTCCACACTATTACTTCGTTTTCGCTTAAAGTTCTTTTAGACTTTTTTTCTTTTTCTTCGGCATATTGATTCTAGCGTGATGTCAAAGGCTTCCTCAAGAATTGGGCTATCAAATGCAAAAACAATTTTTATATCCCATTGGTAGTTCCAGAGATTAGCGCGTTCAAATAAATAAAAAACAAACAAATTCTTCAGCTTTATTATTAGTATAGACTAGCAGCGCTCCGCGGTTCCACCTGCATAAGTGTCGATCCCGTGGGAATATCGGGATAAAAAAGTATTCTGTGTGTTATTCTGATGTAGGTATGTAATATATAAAATTCTCGTGTCCCAGTGTTAGTTACCATACTCCTCCAAAACGGCTGGACCGATTTGTATCAAATTTTGTGTGCATATCGGGTAGGTCTGAGAATCATCCATCCATACAAACTTTCGCGTTTATAATATTAGTAGGATTTTCTATTTTTTTAATGAGAGAACGTTATAGACCTTGTAGACTAACAGATGCTTCATTTGTTAACCATTTTCTATTTTGTTAAGTACCAAGTACTCCAATACCTATTAACACTTTAATTTGAAAACATTGCAAAAGCCAATTATTTTTAAAAGAGTAACCGTGGTGTTGCTTGCTGGCTCTTCTCCATAGGAAACGACCAATTGGAACCGTGCAGCTTCTGACGTTACAAAAGTGCCCTTGTAGGTTTAGAGTTATCCCGGTCTGATACCCTGAACCCCGACCCCCTGGATACCCCGCTAGATCTTCTTCTGTTTTAGACTCGTGTCTTATCCACTATAAACTTTTTCATTCCAATCTAATCCCCTTTCTCTTTTGTTTTTATTGTTGAACGATCATCAGCAACAAAAATATACGTACATTATTGAAATAGGTCAAGATTAAAATCCAAGATGGCGGACGCGAAAAGTTTTCTAATTTTTCGTCATGGATATCGTTTCCGTGGTTTTCTAGGGTGCTATGGCCGATAGTGAGGTCAAAATTAAAATCCAAGATGGCGGACGCGAAAATGTAATAAAATGAATTTTAAAATTGAAATTCTTTAGAGCCTCTAGTTAGCGCTGGTGAGCGCTCTTTATAAGATTCATCCAGACTACTACATACGATTAGCGATAAAGAATAGTAACTATTGTAGGTCTGCCAAGTTTGAGATCGGCATCCACGGTAGTTCTTATTAATGAACTCCGAAATGACGATATAGACAATATATGCTTTATAGTACAGTAAAATTTAACAAATCTTTTAAATGTTCTTTAGTTTCCGCACTTAGTCCTTCAAATGGACCGTTTTGTATAGGCCATGGCGGCCTCGGTGGTTATTCCAAGCTGATTAAGTCTCCTGGTCTGTTGAAAACATCTGTGTACCTACTTACGATCTGGGTGTCCCGAGGGTTTCTGACCTAATTTGGGTGACGCCTCTGCACTCAAAGAGCACATGCGCAATGGGTTCATCAGCCTCCATGCAAGCTCTGTACTGGGGACTGTCCGTTATGCCTACTGTGTAGAAGTGTTTATTTAGCGAGCAGTGTCCCGTGATGATCCCCGTCACCAGGCGCAGGCCTTTCCTGTCGAGGCATAATAAACGTCTGGTTAGGTTGCCATCTAATGATAGCATGGCTTCCTTGGACTGCCTGCAGCCTGGTGACGACGTCCACCAACTTTCTACTTGTGTGTGGGTGTGCTCCTGTAGCCACCTGCGTAGTTGGTTGAAGGGGATGGGCACTACAGGTTCCGGTCCACAAACTGACGTACTGGATACCCTTATGGCCAGCTCGTCAGCTGCGTCGTTACCTAGCGGTCCACTGTGTCCTTTTATCCGTTGTAGTGTCAATACATTGGGGTTAGATACAATTACCCGCTCAAGCGCATTGTGACATTCCAGTATTAGGTTCTAAATAACAAACCTCATTTATATAATAATATTCAGGAAACAACGGTGATCTTATCACTGAAATCAATATCTTCCAGACAATCTATGAATGGACAGGGAGACAATAAGTTAATTATAATTATATTCTTTGGCTGTTCTGAAAACGGTGAAGGAAAACATCGTGAGGAAACCGGCATGTCCTAGAACCAAAAATTTGAAGACATGTGACATCTACCAACCCGCACTGGGCCTGCGTGGTGGATTACGGCCCTCTCATAGAGAGGACGCCTGTGTCCCCGCAGGGGGAATATTATAGGCTGATTGATTATTTTTTTCATTTATAGTCTTTGGCTATAAGAATCGGGGAAAACCAAAGAAACGATGGATAGACTGTGTGAATGATGATATGGTTACAAAGGAGGTGACTACCGAGATGACGAATAAAAGAGAAGTATGGAAGTAAAAGAAATGTAGCGTCGACCAAATTTAGGATAAGGGTAGGAAAATGAAGATAATTATAATCTTATAGGTCCCATCTGTATATGTCGAGCCCGCTGCATTTGCAGTCAAACTTATCCCGATATTCAATCAAAAACGTTCAGTATCAATAAAAACATTTATTTCACAATAAAACAGTAACAACAATACATTTTAGACATGTATAACTAAAAAAATTATATTGACTAATAAACTAGGTTTTAAGTATTAGTCACGGACTGGTATACCAGCCATTTTACTACAAAAAGCTCTAGCAATATTGCAAATCCAGTGACTAGGTTTTTTGTGAAACAATTTTGAAATAGGTAGTTTAATAAAAAAATTGTATAGAGATCCATTTGTATCAAAAATGTTTTCTTAGTAAAGCCGTCGATGGATGTTGAAGTATCAATTATGTAACATGATCTCTACATCGACTCGACAGTTTGACATTGACGTCTGTCAAGTCGCCATTTTGGCAGCTTTGATTGACGTTTGATGAATCATTTACTTTGGTGATCTTTTGATAAGCATATAATTTGACTGCTATTTTTAACAATATTTGTAATGCAGTTTGTACCAGTCATATTTACGTTGCAGATTTATGGAATAAACTACAATCAAGAGATTAATAGACTGTGGTAAAAACTAACATTGCATGTTTATTGCATTTAGAATTTTTAATAATATTTTTGACATTCACGCTATAACAATCATAAAGCCTGATTTGCTCGCGTCCGTACGTTAGTACGTTAAAAAAATTGTTAAACGATCCGTCATTTATTTTACTGCACTTATTTCATAATTCAGTCACACATTTCACTTTGCAACATTCATTTCACTTTCATTTCACTAATAACTTTCACTTGGACTTAATGATGACCATGGTACGCCAATTTAGGGGCAGAAGCATGACCCAAGTGACCGTAGCCCGAAGGAGCGCTGTACGCTATTTGGGATCCAGAATAATGATTGGAAGGAACATCATTTGATAACTGGGCGTTAGAAGAATGACCCGATGGAACGTGATACGCTATTTGAGCGGTAGAACCATGTCCTGATGGAGCATGATACGCTAATTGGGCGCTAGAACCATGCCCCGATGGAGCATGATACGCCGATTGGGCGCTAGAACCACGACCCGACGGAGCATGATACGATAATTGGGAACTAGAACCAATTCCTGACGAAGCATGATACGCCGATTGAGAGCCCGACGAATGACCTGAGATTCCTGAGAGAGCATTACCAGAATGAGCGTGATACGCTAAATCGGCGCCAGAGACATGACCCGAGGGGATATGATACGCCAATTCGGCGCCAGAGGAATGACCTGATGGTGCCTGGTAACCGACGGTTTGGTAACTGGCATCGTACTGCTGGTAGCCATGAGTCATGCCTTGGCCAGATTGCTCCTTGTATTTACCTGGAAATAAGAGAAAAACAAACCATTAGTAGACTTAATTTTTTACGTAGAATGAATCGTAAAAACTTTTATGAAAACTGTTTTTTCAAATTTTTGGACCTTCTAAGAGGAGCTTTAATTTTTTTTAGATCCATTTCTTCATTTTTGTGAAAAATGTTTTCTTAGGCAGTAAAAAAGCAGTCGATGGATGTTGAAGTACCAATTATGTAACAACAACTTCAATTGTTAACTTCATTTATTTTGCAAGAAAATTGAAAAAGAAAAGAAAGAAAGAAAAAGTACCCAGATAAAGCATAGGCAAAGAGGACCACCACCTGATGACTAATAACCCTCACTTATAGATATCTACATCACCAATCATAGTGTCTAAGTGGAAAGTTTCTATTTTTAAAGTTTATACCTTCCCATAATTTCAGCGGCACCCATATATTATACAGAGTTGATACGACCGAGGGGCATTAAATTACACTACGTATACTATACGTGTTTAGTATTAATTCGATAAGGTATAAAAATAAAAAGCGCCAAAAATGAGATTTTTTTTTTTTCAAACAAACTAAATAGCTTACAAATCAGAGTAAAACGCAACCACCCTTTGTAAGTAAAGGAAAAACCCAAATTTCATAGAAACTTGGACCTGGCGACTGACCTTACAAAGTGGCAACGTCGCACGCGCGCCGGGGCGCGGCATGTGTTATTTCGTGTCGAAGCGGGCGGCCGGCGGTGGCGCGGGCGGCGGCTTAGGCCTCCGCTCGCGCTGGCTGTTATGTTAGATAGTTTTGAAGTACGCCGACAACAAAAACACTAAATTTTTAAATTCTCTATGTGTCCTCCATTCACATTAATGCACAAATTATACCGACGGAGAATATTGTTATTTAGTTTTGTAATTAAATCACTGTCCGTCGCTAAGCACTTTAATTTATGAAATGCTAAAATAATCCTGTTTTTTAGTTCAACAATTGTATTTACCTCGGAGGCATACACTTCACCCTTAATGTACCCCCACAAAAAGAAATCCATGGGAGTGAGGTCCGGAGATCGTGGTGGCCACCGAACAGGTCCGAATCGACCGATCCATTGCTGCTCAAACAATTCTGTGAGCCGCTCCCTGGAAGCCATCACAGAATGTGGAGGCGCACCGTCCAGCTGGTACCACAACTTGCGATGAACGGCTAAAGGTAGTTGGTCAGTGTACTCGGCCACAGGACCACTTAATAAATCTAAAAATTTCACCGCTGTAAGGGTGCCGTCAATAAAAACAGGGCCGATAATATTATTATTATGGATACCAGCCCACACATTGAGAGAAAATCTGTACTGGTGTTCAGATTCTCGAAACACGTGTGGATTTCCCAAACTCCAGTACCGGAGGTTTTGCCGATTCCAGATGCCGTTCCGAGTAAAAGTACACTCATCGGTCCATATTACATTTGTTAAGAAATGGCGGTCTTCGGATGTTTTATTTAATAGCCATTGGCAGTAACTGTTCCTGATCGGTAAGTCTCTCGATAACAAAGCTTGCACCTTCCGATATTTATAAGGTTTGCGTTTGTTACGTTTTAGAACCTTGTGGATGGTTCTATGGCAACTACTAAACTGCCGGGCGGCTCTGTGGAGACTCGTTGTCGGGTTGCGGGAAAAATGATCTAATATTCGTTCGTCCCATGCAGAGGGTATTTGCCGCGGTGGCACTCCCTCCTGTTGCGGCACTACACGTTTATTGTCCCGTAATCTTTGTACTGCCAACTGTATGGTGCGGGCGTTCCTAGGGCAATTGCGGCTGTCACCATACCTTTCTCTGTATGTTCGCAGAGCTAATGCTGCGTTTCCACGGCATTCACCGTAAATTAAAATCATGTCAGTGTATTCTGACGCCGTGTAAGTTAGACGAGGCATTGTTGAACACTTTAATTAGGTATACACACACACACACAACCAAAGTTTAATTACGTGTCCTATCACAATAAAAAACAGTAAATCACAAAAAAAAAACACTAACACTAAATAATTATAATAGCAAGTTACGTGTCTTGTCACAATAAAAAAAAAGAAAGAAGTGTCCTATTCACAATAACAAAACAAAATCACAATTGTCAGCGCACGAGTTCGACAAAACAATAGCGGCACAGGACTTCCGTGTTACGTAACGTACATACGTCCCGGAAGGATAGCGTTGGCGCACTGAAAAACCAAGTTTTTTAGTTTTTAGAGGCTCCCCTCGCAAGGACCAAAGATGCAATAGCAACACACTGACCTATTTCTATTTCTTTTACGCGCGTGATGTTTTGCTAATGGGATTGTCACTTTCTGTTGTAGGACGTATTTGCTTATGACTTGCGTAAGAGCGGCAACAACGTATCGTAGATTTATCGTTTTAAGGTGCATGACCTATGCCTATAGACATAATCAGCTGTTAGGAAAAATACATCATGTTCAAACGGGCCAAAAACTTAAAAAATCATTTGCGACTAAACTATTGTTTCAATTTAAATGATATTTGGTACAGAGTTTGAAAATGGTACCTAGTATAAGCAGTTTAAAGGAAAGCCTTTCTGTCGTATCAACTTTGTATAGATACCCTCAAACTACACAGAGCACAGTGCTGCCTCGTGTCATAAAACGGTATTAGCCGTAGTAAATATAGGAATTATTTGCTTATTGCAAATCGACACCTTGTGTTCGCGTTTACTTTGCTATTGACCTTACATTCAACATTGTGTCGACAGTTCAATCTAAATATCATAGATGGCGTTACTTATATGAATATAATAAAACATATGAAAATTAAATAAATAATTATATAAAACATAATGTTGATATCAGAAAGCCAATTCAAATAAAACGTTCAAAATCTAGTCGCAATTTCATCTCAGCGTCAAAAAAATGTCAAAACGCGTCAAACTTGACAGATTGAGACAGAGATCAGACTGTAAACATTCTTAAAATTACGAGCATTGCCCCTCAGGATTATCGCATTAGAACTATAAGCATAAACAATACTCAATAGATTAAGATGACAAGTAGGTAAGTAAGCACTACAGCAAAGCAATCTTTTCAGAGTGCACCGGACATACTACAGTCAATTCACAGTAATGTTACCTCTGATTTTGCATCACTGTTAATATCACAGTGATCTTTAATCTTGTGACAATAAGGTTGATAGTGGGCTGCTGCTATTGTCAAATTCACAGTGATCTTTATAGTTATTGTAATAAGGTTACTATTGGGTTGCAGTTATCAGAGGTAAAATAACTTAGGAATGATTGTAACACCATCAGAAAGACCAATTTTTGTCATCTGCTGACATACAAACTCCCAGTTTTCCATACACCGTTCTAAAAGGTTCTGACACATTGTCGGTGAGCAATTGTATTTATCTTGGTCTCATGCTCATGCTATCGACGAAGAATTAGATAATTATAACATCCGATATGTGGGTCGTCAAGGGCGCTTACTTCGCAGGTGCTTGGGCTGAAGATTATTCCTGTCATTATCGCTAAACTGTCGAGTAAAACTGCAAGATAATATGGGGACTTATGTCAGATTTTGTTTAACTATGTTCCCATATTATGTTTATTATATTTGCTCAGTCTATTTACCATATTATTAAACTAGACCCAAAGTATTGTGAAGCTCTTGGAGGGTCGTCCTTTTTTTTTAAATAAATATTAAAAAAACTCACCATCATCAAAAATACCAGCAGCCTCATCCTTTGCATTCTGCTCCAAGCTCTTCGCGATAGCTTCAGGGATGGGTGGGGGTGTGGGTAGATGACCACCCTGGGGGTGGAAGCCGTGCTCATCAGCTGTGTAGGTCACGGTGTAGGTATGGCCATCATCACCCTTGTAGGAGTAAGCACCGTGAGTGACCGTGCCACCGTGTTCGGACGTCTGGCCTGCTTCCTCGGCCTTTATTCCTGGAAGGCGGGAAGACGTGTTTTTAGAGGCAAAAATATTTATGATGATTATAAATGTGGTATATTTCTTGGGGTTTAAAACTTAAGAGCTTGTAGGATCTCAATGAGTCTATCATTCTGAGTTTCAGGTTTAGTTTTGTGTATTTAGACAATAATCCAAGAGGAATTAATTTGAAGATAAGTAGAACAGTATCCATCAAGTACTAATGTATGTTTGTGTAATTTATTTCATCACCACTGCTCTCAATAACGGTGAAAGAAAACATCGTGAGGAAACAGGACATCCTCGAACCAAAAATTCGAAATTCCCTCTCACAGTGTCCCAGCTGTGGGAATGGTATAGGCTGATTATGCCAATGTATAGCAAACCTCATTTGATTTTCAACAGTGGATATCTTTTAACCCATACTGACTTAAGTTGGTAATACCTAGCTACCTAGCAGCTTAAACGGATGAGAAAATTGTCAATTCTGTATGGGTTCTGTCAACTCACCATTTTCAGTCTCATAGGAATACTGGTACTGGTGACCATTGTTCTCATTATTGAAGCTCAAGATCCTCGCGGTCTTCTCCCCAGACGGCCTGCTGTTATATGACACTTCATGTCCCACTGCTTCATGTCCCGAGAAGGTCTGAGGCGCCTGTGATTGCTCAGAATACAATCCACTCTGCTGATGTTCGAGCGCTGATTGGTACTGCTCTGCTGACTGCGCGTAGCCCTGCGCTGATTGGCTAGTGTAGATTTGGCCGGCTGATGCAGCGGCGATGAAGGCGGCAATTGGGGCGAGCTGGAAAATTACAATTTAGGGTTTTTATCCATAACTTCCTTAATTTTGACAGTTAATTAATGATTAATGATGATTTTTAACGCTGCCACAACAACTTTGAATCATCTTCATCATCTGCCTGCCTAACCTATTCCCAACTATATTGAGGTCGGTTTCCAGTCTTACTGGATGCAGCTTAATACCAGTATTTTAAATGGAGCCACTGTCTATCTGACTGCCACAATCCAGGCACTGCGTAATACGATACCCCTTGGTAAGACTGGTTGTCAGACTTTCGGGTTTCTGACAACCCGTAACAACTTTCAAATATCCATGAAGTACAGCCGGGACCAACGGTTTAACATGCATTCTGAAGCACGGAGGGGCTTGGTATGTAAAGATGGTCACCCAACCACGGACCAACCGCGGAAAACGTAGCTTAACCTGATCGCTCGACCTGTGCAGCTATTATTACTTAGCCACAAGCCCGTCAAATCTTTGAACATGTCAACTGATATTAATATGTTAATTTTATCAGAACGCCTTTGAGATCTGTTTCTTGTGGTTTTAAGTCAGTTAAACATATGATGCAGCAGACTATTTTGACACCAGAGCATTTTAACCCAGCCCCAATGTACCAACGGACTTAATCTATAACACTTCAACCCTGGATGGTTAACACTCTTTTTACTGTCATCCTAACTGAACCATAAAGTACTCGAATCAAACCATCATAGAAAATCTTTCACTGAAACCACTCCTAACTTTAAAGCTAGACCAAAAACTAGACATCTAATTAAGAGATCTTAATCACAGATCTAATTAGTTCTTAACTAATTATAAGCACTAACGTACCAGCTTCATGATGGTAAGTAGTTAGCACTTGAATGTAAGGCACTTGGATGTAGAATGAGTTTGTAATTTCTTTCTTACGTTTATATAGCGAAAAATTTCCGAGTACGCATAGATGTATGAACTCACACTTGGGATAGAAATGACTCTGTGAACTGTGGACTTGGGCTATGTTTACAATTGTGCACCATTAGATGATACTCTTAACATTATCGTCATTCAGCTTTACTTATCATGATGTACTGTAGGTAGGTAATATTTGTCGAGAAACCAGCCCATTTGAAGAAAATTTTACCGAGGTTTTAAGAATTCAATTATATTTTAATGATGAAAATACAACTCGAATTGAAATCTTTTAAAATTTAGTTAATTCTCACAGTATAAATATGAGGCGACTAGTTGCAAACCCCGCTAAAACGGTTTTCACAGAATGTTCACAAACCAAAAAAAACGTTTTAAGGATTTATACTTCACACAACGGTTTACAAACAGATGTGAATAATTAAGTGATTATGTAAGTTAATTAATAATATAGGCACACTGAGGTCCATAAAGCGGAATAAAAGCAGAATAAAATCTGTTATATCGGGATTTGCAAGTGATACTCAATTTTGGCGGGTATTGCGAGTGAAATGTCAGTTTAGAACGGGTTTTGCTATTGACCTATCAAATTAGGTATGTCAAACATTTTTTTTCATACTGCTTTGTTTACTCATTTTCAACCGAAAACCGTTTTAGCGGGGTTTGCAACTAGACGCCTCTATTAACGTTCACTGATTTTACAAACACATTTTTAAATATTGCAAGAGTTAATAAATGTATTCAAAGGAGAAGTTTTCTATTCCAGGACCAACAAAAAAAAACATGACAACAATTTAGTTTTTTTTTTATTTAGCCTACACTGTCCCACTGCTGAGCAAAGGTCTTCCCCAAATCCTTCCAGGCATCTTTTCTAGAGCCACCTCGATCCAACCGGTACCCTTTTATTATTATTTATTAATTAAACATATAAAACAAAAAAGACCAACATAGTAAACAATAGGCTTTTCCTCATTATCATTCAAATAATCATTTCCCCCTAACTTTTCTTTATTTTTGACACGCACACACACAAATAACCTACCAATTTTGCATCTCCCCAGCAACTAGGAAAGAGTGCCAGCTCCACAGCCACCGCACTCGTATCGGCGTGTGATTCAAGTCCGAGATCATTGTTAGGTAACAGCAGTAACGAGATGCGCCCGCCGGCTGAACATTTGGAGCACTTATAGACTTAGGAACGGATAGAAGTCACTATACTACTGATCTGTGTTACTGAAAATATAATTATGTTAAATTAATTCACCGACTGTCGTATTTAATAAATACTTTCGTAGAGAGAAGGTCAGAAACAAAGGTTTAAATAAACCTAGATCAGGCAACGCGCTACATTACCTTCAAAGTTCTATTTTTTAATGTAATCTTATATTTGGCATACCACAGGTTGTATCCAGCCGATCGATTCTGTAAAAATCTCACCGTGATAATTTATGTGAAGTGAGCTATCAATAGGGGCAATCTCTAACATAAGGTGGGATGGAAGCTCACTTCACTTTAGTTTTCACGCACTGCAGATTATTATAATTCTATTATAGGCCTAGATTAATATGTACTACTGAACCATATGTACATTTTTCTGTAAACTTATTATTGTTTCAACAAAATAAACGTATTAACTTATTAAATTTACTGTGTCACGTGGTTTTGATAGGAGTTGACTATGTTAGTAGGTTGTGGAGTAGGTAGAGAGGCAGGATTGGCGAAATTAATGTAAACGACCATGAAAAATTTTAATATGAATTTACCAACTGGTGTAAATATTGTTTTCTTAGTATAATAATTTTCTTACGCAAAATTCAGAATCACAATTACCAGCAATCAAACTATTTAACTTGAAGCTTTTTTTTTTAATTATTACGGGAAGAAAGCTCTTTTAGTTATTTTTAAAGTGCTTCAATCGACAATCACTATCAAAATTTTTCGTGTTTCTAAATCGACTTTCAACAGGATTGGCATAACCTTTTCGGTAGCTTATATAAATCCAATATATTTGACTTCTCCATCGTTGTTATCGCTGACGATAAAAACGATATTTTTAGAAAAGATCATCCACATAACTAGGTAACATTATTTAACTTTATTTTAAGCACATGATATTACTCGACTGAAGCTTTTATGAATAAAAAATTAACCTAAATATTTGAAATTATTGCCTATAAATCATATTTTATCTCCTTGACCTTATTGAATTTTGATTTATATAATTAATCTCTTTTACAACTATTGATCATTTTTAAAGAGTATTTAATTTGTAATTCTAATGATTATAATTTAATTTTTATATGATGATGACCCCATAATTTTACAAAATACTTACCTATATTTGGACGCTGGAAACGGCAGAATATTATGATCGTAATACATAATGCAATAAACAACTTTGTATAATATTCTGGCAAATAAATGCATTCTATTCTATATTTTATTCTATTCTACAATAAATTACCTACAAAAATGCTAAAAATTAAATTCTAAGCGCGCACTGTCTAAACATTCTCAACTCTATGTCCTCAAAGTAACTACATTATTCTGTGGCGCAGTGTCCAAAGACTCGATATTATTTGTATCAGCTAATAACTGATATACAATAGTTATGTGATGTAACTGTTACTATAACTTAACTGTAACATTTTCGCACTTCGGGCGGTAATGATTGACAACTGGATCACTGGGTCAGTATGCTTGGATTCCATTGGAAGTTTCGTTTCATTCATTTGGTATGATTGCATGCTATTATTATAAGTATAACCACGCTTTTGAAATGATACCTTTTCATTGTGGCGCGTGCTGGAGTGAATTAATGTTGTAGGTTGGATGGTAGATCGTTTTTAGGGTTACGTAGATACCCAAAGACTGTCAACGGGACCCTATTACTAAGCCTCCGCTGTCCATCAGTCCGTCCGTCTGTCTGTCTGTCAGCGGGTTGTATCTCATGAACCGTATTAGGTATACAGATTAATTTTTCACAGAGTGTGTATATTTCTATAATTCTAATGCTGCTTTAGTGACAAAACAAAAATAAAATAAAGTTAAAATTTGAAAGGGGTGTAGGTATTGTCCTTAGGGGTGTAGGAATCGTTTATTCGGAGTTTTTTTGCTTCGAGGTACGGAATCCTTTGTGTGTGAGTCCGACTCGCAGTCAGCCAATTTTTTCAAATTGCGATTTTGGCCAATTAGCCAATCAACCTGTGTAACGTGTTCATAGTGCTTTAGTTCTAGAATTTATATCAAGGTAGATATTTCGATTATATGAATGTGAGTCGATTCAGATATTAATATCAGATAATGACCTGGTAATAATTTTAATGAGATATTATAATTATATAATTCGTCTTGCAAAATTGCAATCGGTGCTAACACACTTCCACTAATATAACTCACAAGAGGACTCATATGTCTCGGGATAATAGACACATGAATTAGTCACACCCAATTATTTATTATATAGCTACTTTGTTGTGTACCTACTTACTCAGTTTCGACGCTGTGTCGTTAACATTAGTTTATATAATAGCCAATTGCGCATCTCTATTTTGAAATTAGCAAGGTTCTTTTTAGTTTATCTGAAATAATATTCTAATTAATAAAAAAAAAATAGTCTACATACAATAACACGTTCAGCGTACTCTGGACAGACTGTTCAGAGTACGCTGAACGTGTTATTGTAAGCATGAAATTGATAAAGATGATTGATCTATTTACACTGCTGCTGTAGTCATACGAACCTTTCAGTTGATAATTTAATTTATTTAAAGAAGTGTGGTACAGTCTGTTACATAAATAAAATTTTAACTATTCAGGGATTAATCGTAAAGAGTATAACAATTACCAGAATTGAATCTGGCATCCTAGCTAGGTTACATGGTAACTTGTATTAAGATTCGCCAGCCCAGATTCCCACAGAAGGAGAGATTAATAGATAAGAAGAAGCTGCTAAACAGTTTCTACTATCACACCAAGAAAGGAACCATTCAATAGCATTTTTTTTTAAACGAAACCCAATTACCTACAAACAGTTATCGTACGATACCTAGTTACTGCAATACTAATTAATCTATTTATCATTATTAGCTAATATTATAATGAAACAATTGTAATATCTTATGTAAGTCTTATAGACATAATGATGGTGTAGGAATCAGGGTTAAGATTTGGTTGTTATGTAACGGTTTGAATCAAATCGAGACAGATGATTGATTGGATTATTACTAATGATTATGTACTTAAAGATGTTACATCAATAACTGGATATTATCTACGGGTTTCTTATACCTCCCTCATAGAATCAGCCTCATTAATTCCTATGAAAAACGGTTCTTCTTATGCAAAGAATGAACGAGCGTTGATCTTCATGTTTGTTGATTGTGTTTTGACGAATTCAGATAGGTAATAAAAATATCAACATGAAAAGTTAAGTGAAATAAATGGTTAATAGATTTATTCCAGAAATCCCCACCAACAAATCCCCACCAGTGGGGATTGTTATTTTTTTTTCAGAAATCCCCACTAGTTAAATAAACTCAGCCTAGTGGGGATTTTTGGAAAAATAAATAACAATCCCCATCAGGTGTTTTTGTTTCTAAATTATTAAACAAAAAGCTTTTTTCCAAAAAAAGACAACTGACTTAAAAAAAACACTACAAAGTGAAAAATAACTTTAATTTCGGAAGTCGATGTCAAAAAACAAAATGCTGGCGAAAAGGACACGAAAATATTTGTCGGACTAATCCGACGTAAGCGGTTAAAATGTTAAAAGTTACAGTGTGTAGCATTTTCCATTTCATTTAAAAATTAATTTACTTCAGTAAATGTAATACTCCTAAATCTCTAAAAAATATCTGGAATAATAATATTACATCATTAGTATCCTCACGAATCATATTTATGATAAAAGATTTGCCAAAATATAATGAAACAACTGATCCTAACTAACAGTAAGCAATTCTATACCAATTCATACATATTCATCAATTTACTTTTAAGTAATTTGGTGATTAAGGCAATTAACAGCAGCATCCATCAAGAGGCGAGATAATAATAGATTAATTTTTATCTCGACAGACGTTTAGATTTCTTTGTTTTGGTTGTTAACATTGCCTGTTACTTTTTCTCTTTTGATTCATGCATAAAGAGTTTATTTATCTCTTGTTTTAATAGAGCTACCGATATAAGTTTTCTAAGTCTGTTCCGTATAGGGATGCGTACTGAATAAAATATCACATTTTATTTTAAGTAATGTATCTCTACAGCTGACAGTAAGTATAACATTATAAAATAAATTATTAATATTGCAAACATTACGCCGATAACGAAGTACACAGACTACCATCTCAGTACTTATTGAGTTAAACTTTGGAAAGATGACTCCATAAATCTGGAATTTGATCAGGATATACCTACTTTTGGTTGCTATTCATATCTCAATTTAAAAATCATAATACCTACATATATTATGATTTTTGTGATTTTGATATTATGATGTTTGTAATTGATATTTCTGGCTTTTTAAATGCATTCATAGCTAGTCTTAGTTACTTTGGAAGGAAATGGAAGACATTTGCCCAATAGTGGGACGTTAAACGGTCATTTTAATCTTTTACTACAAGATACGAGCAGCACAAATTACGTTTTAAACTAAAAAAACAGTCATGTTATATCATTGGTTCCAAACAGAAAAAGGAAAACATTAAAAATATTCATTTCAATCAATTCACATTTAATAAAGTTTATAAAATTCACAAACAATCTGATGAATGTCTAATGACATCCTTGTTATTTAAATTAAACTACATTTTTAGACATAGTCCCATTTAAAATGTCAGAATCAATCGCTGGTATTGAATTATAGACTTATAGCATTATTTTTAAGTTATTCGATGCTTAAAATTTTATTTTTTGTATCTAAATGTAGTATTTATAATGTGATAGAAGAGGTGTTACTACACATCATGTTACAAGCTAATCTTTTTGTGGCAGGCCTTCCAACGTTACGCCTTCCGGTACACAGTCACCACTGTAGAACCTTGATCTTGACTTTGACTTTGTGAATCCCGCAGAAATCCGCTGGATGCGGGAAGCACAGCGGTCGAACTGGAGGTGCTTGGGGGAGGCCTATGTTCAGCCGTGGATCAACTTTCGGCTGAGATGATGTTGATAATTCTAAGAAAACTCTCGCAACTATTTGTAGCATCTGAAAGGGACCAAGGGGATTTTTTTTCCTCGTGATCCCTGCGAGGCACTCCCTCTTTCCTCACTCGCATAGTCCTAGAACGGCAATCCGAGACGACTGGAGAGAGATCAGTCGCAGGACCAACGGCTTAACGTGCTTTCCGAGGCACGCACGGTCGTATCACACCGCCAACTTCCAAACTCCGGGCTGTTACTAAGAAATTCCTAATGGAAAAACCCAATAACACTTAGCCCGACCCGGGAATCGAAACCAGGACCCCACGCTCAGCAGTCGAGCTTGCGACCACGAGATCAAGAGGGAGGGGGGGGGGGGGGTTTGAGGATGGGAAATCATCAAATGACCCCTCCCGCTCTGGGTGGAGCAGAAGGGAGTGTCAGACTCTTACTGACTAAAACCCACCCGTGTTCCTTCCTTAGCCCTTTGTGTTCCGGGGTAGCGGTTACCCTTTCGGACAATCCCGCTGCAGGGCGGGGGGGGGGGGTTGAGGGTTCATCCCAGTATCCAGTGTGTGGTGTGTGTGTGTGAACTTGGAATGTCATTTTGATTTCCAAATCCAAACAACTAGATTTAATTTTAATTCAAGAATTATAATTATATATAATACTTAACGTTAGCATTAGCATTAAATTAGCATAGCTTTTTAATGGAAGCTCAGCTTTATATGTAATCTTAATAGGCTTCCAAGGCCTCGACGATGAAGGTGTGGGGTATTGGTGTGATTTACTGTTTCATTTTACATGTATGTAGATAGTACTTCATTCTACCTACCCACTTATAGCTTTTGGAGGATGCCTTCGAATTATTATAATAAATTATTAAATTATGAATTTAAAGGTTAGTTTGAAGTAGAACTAACAATCACTGCAATATCACACTAATATTATAAAGGCGAAACTTTGTGAGTGTGTGTGTTTATTTGTACGCTCAAACGGCTGAACCAATTTTGATGAAATGTTGTATGGAGGTAGCTGACACCCTGGATTAACATATAGGCTACTTTTTATCTCGATAGTCTCACGGTATCGACGCTTATGCGGGTGAAACCGTGGGGCGAAGCTAGTTTATTTATAAAGAAGAACGTACGCACGGCTACACATCAAGCTATACATAACCAGTATAAGCTGACTTCTGATTGTACGAAAAACCTATATAGTGCGAGGTCAGTTAAAACTGGAAATGTATAGCTTGATGTGTAGCCGTGTGTACCTATGTACCTACTTGTATAATTTTTTAGTTGCTAGGAATTTCCATAGGTAACAAAAAGATGATGGTTTGGCTCTAGTTACTTGTTATGTCAGACAGTGTAACCGTCGGCGTTCCAGCTGTATTAGTCGTAGAACATAATAGCTTGGCACGCGACGATGGCAAGAGACCAGACGGTATGTCTTTATTTCCATGGAAGGTGAGTAGGCCTTTCATGTGGGAAGCAACGTGTGTCGATACTCTTGCGCCGCCCCATCTTCCCGGCTCGGCGTGCTGCGCTGGCGCTGCTGCTGCGGCTGTGGAAAACCTCAACCGGCGAAAGTATAATAACCTTATCTGTAATTCAAACAGTTAAATAACCAACTGGAAAATGGGGAACAAGGTAAAAAAAAAAAACAGAAAAACTGTGCCACTAAGTGTAAACAAGGTTTTGGAATCCGTGGCGAAAGACATTGACCAATCAAAGATGGTAGCAGAATTTAATGCTTGAAATGCATTTGCATCAAAATCTTTAATTATTGAACATTCTATTAACAATGCAGTCACCAATAAATTAGGATTATTAAGCTATAATATACTAATGTAATTAGGATTATCATGCGATTAATCATGTGGATGTCCCAAATGATTATGCAACATCACCCAAGCACATAGCCGGGTTCGTTGACCTATAACCCAAAACTGTAATGCACCATAATAGAACATGGTGCCTGTAATCCTAGATGTGAAGAATGAAGAGAAAAGGGTAAGGCTGCCCCGGAACATAAAGGGCTAAGGAAGGAACACGGGTGGGTTTTAGTCGGTAAGAGTCTGACAATCCCTTCTGCTCCACCCAGAGCGGGAGGGGTCATTTGATGATTTCCCATCCTCAAAAAAAAGAGCACCTATACTGCCGTGGTATAACTAAAATGCCGTTATCCGACTTCTGATCGATTTTTAACTTTTGATGCTATAAGTATTAATGAGAAAAAAAAAATCTATCGATCTGTGTGTCCGAATTTTCATACATATTTTTCTCGTGTGAAATAAGCAAAAAATCGCCCTGTTTCGTTTGAGCCACGATTTTTTACCCACCCTTTATACAGATCTGGAAAATACCTGACTACTTGCAAACACATTCAAATGAGGTTTCATAAGGATTTTCTACTGACCTACTTCTATAAGTATGCAGGCAAAATTACGCTTTCTTAATAATGTGCAGGCCTATTGACAATTAGGCTTATGTTCGTTTCAAATTAAATGATAATCATAAATGATAAATATAAAAAAGTATGATTATTTATGTCTATAACTTGTTTAATAAAAACACTTTTACAAAATAACTTACGTTTTAAAACTAGATAAGATCGGTGTTCCTTACCTAACTATTCTAAGAAGAAAGACCGAAAAAACTCAGAGGTCACAGACTCTTCAAAGTCCAGATATAATCTTGGTCAGCCTAACTGTTACCATGCAGATTAGCCTGAGATAGATTAACTTTATTTTAGAGACTTTTAGATCTAACTTATTTCAGCTGCTTGAGAAACAAATTATTACCTATATACGTTTCTATTCTTCAAATTGTTTGAAGACTAGTTATAACGAAGACTTGTAAATTATTCTTCATAATCCAAGGTTAATCACCACAAAATTGTAGTAACAATTTTATTTAATTGCCATCAAACTAGATTTAACACGTTCAAATTATAGCCTACAATAATACAATGTAGTAACGGCATAACAGTTAGCCCATCTCGGTATAAAAACAGTAATAAAGTTAATTTTATAGCCGCGTTCAAATTGTACAAGAAATCAAAGAAGTTCATTAAATGTTATGACTTTATTGCATCAATATGAGAATAGAATTCATTATGCCTTAATGATAAATGATAAATGATTTTATTTCTGTAAGTAGGTTTGAACAAACACTTTTACACGTCAATCATATTTTTTTTTTAAAACGAGATGAGGTCGGCGTTTCCTATCTGACTACTCTGAGAAGAAAGGCCGAAACAAACTCAGAGGTCACAGTCTCTTTTAAAGTCCAGACATAATCTTGGTGAGATCATGTGGAGACCATGTAGATTGGTGTCTGAAATGGTCTTTTGAGGAAAGAACCACACAGATTGAGTGGACCCGTCCAGTCAGTGCACGCATTTGTCAGTAATCATGCAGCTCAACTCAAACTTAGGGAGCTCAACGATTCGACGAACAATACCAAAGAAAGGACATTTGGGTAGGTCGCATAAATTACTCAAACTGCCAGACCATGACTAAAACTATCTGAGAAAAAAACAAAGGCAAACTAAAATTAACCCACATAGTCTTCACATTCACAGTCATTAAAAATAACATAATACTTTACAAAGTAAATATTCATGTCACTGTATATGTAAAATTTATCAATGTCAATGTGTATATAAAAATCCAGAAATAGTCTTGGTCAGATCATTTTGAGGACCATGTAGATTGGTGTCTGAAATGGTCTTTTGAGGAAAGAACCACACAGATTGAGGGGACCTGTCCAGTCAGTGCTCCCATTTGTCAAAAAAAAATGTGCAGCTCAACTCAGAACTTGAGGAGCTCAACGATTCGACAAACAATACCAAAGAATGGACATTTAGGTAGGCCGCGTAAATTACTCAAACTGCCAGATCATGAATAAAACTAACTAAGAAGGAAAACATAAAAAAAAAGATAGAAAAGACCCACATAGTCCTCACTTTCACGACAATTAAAATAATATTATACTTTACAAAGTAAATATTCACGTCTATAAAGAGAGAAAATAAAATAAATAATAAGCAAAAAAAAAAAAAAAAAAAAAAACCAAACAAGATTCACTGTGTAAATTTATTGGAGCAGCTCAATCCCAAGCATGTTTATCCTCAATATAGTCTTTAACAGAATAAAAGGCTTTCTGGCATAGTTTCCGCTTTATAGAAGATTTGAATTTATTAAGGCTTAGATCTTGAATGTGGCTAGGAAGTTTATTATAAAAACGTATACATTGGCATCTAAACGAGCCACTTATTTTCTTAAGCCTGGTTGTAGGAACAACGAATTTGTGTTTGTTCCTAGTATTTATATTATGGATATCACTGTATTTTTTAAACAGATTAATATTTTTATGTGCGTACAAAAGATTTTCATAAATATACTGAGAAGGCACAGTCATTATATTAATCTCTTTAAATTTGTCTCTGAGGGAGTGTCTGGGACTTAATTTATAAATTGAACGAACTGCCCTTTTTTGTAAGACAAATATTATCTGAATATCGGCGGCATTTCCCCACAACAGAATACCGTACGACATCACACTATGAAAATAACTAAAGTATACTAAACGGGCTGTCTCTAAATCAGTTAAGTCACGAATTTTTCTAACGGCGTATGCTGCGGAGCTAAGCTTTTTTGATAATTTATCTATATGGGGGCCCCATTGAAGCTTGGCATCTAAAGTTATGCCCAAGAATACGGTGGTATCTTCGGGATTCAACACTTCATCCTTTATAAGCACACTAGTTTTTACTTGTCTAACGTGAGGTATGGTAAACTTAATACATTTAGTTTTTTTCTCGTTAAGAAGTAGGTTATTAACATTAAACCAGTTAACTACTTTATCGAGGGCGCTATTTATATTGTCAGTAACCAGCTGCTGACGTTTGAGTTTAAATAAAAGTGAAGTGTCATCTGCAAACAACACTATATCATGATTATCCTTTATGAGGTAAGGCAAGTCGTTAATATAAATAAGAAACAAAAAAGGACCAAGAATTGACCCCTGGGGGACCCCCATTGTTACAATTGATCCGGGTGATCTTTTCCCGTTAACATCAACTCTCTGAATCCTATTACCTAAGTATGAAGTAAGAAGATCTAAAGCGGCATTCCGGACTCCGTAGTGGTGCAGTTTCCTGATTAATGTTTCATGAAAAACGCAATCGAATGCCTTGGACAAGTCGCAAAAGATGCCCAAAGCATCGCATTTATCCTCCCATGCATTATAAACATGTTCTAAAAGTTCAACACCGGCATCAGTAGTCGAACGACCCCTTGTGAAACCGAACTGTTTGTTATGTAGTAATTTATTTTTATTAAAAAATCTTTGCATTTGATCTAAAATAAGTTTTTCAAAAATTTTGCTAAAGGTAGGTAGCACTGAAATTGGTCTATAATTAGTAGGGTCTGATGTACTACCCGATTTAAACAAAGGTATTATTTTACTGTATTTCATAAGATCAGGAAACTCACCACAGTCAATACAATTATTAAAAATAACAGCTAGAGTAGGTGCAACAATGTTTATAATCGTCTTCGCAACGTCCACAGAATTACCCCATAGATCCGGGGTCTTTTTAACATTTAACGTGTGAAAGGTTTTAATAATATCTTTACAAGTGACATATTGAAAAGAAAAATCAGAATCACAAACTGGAACGTTTTCTTTAAGTAAAGACTCTGCAGCGGAGGGTGATGAGTTGAGGGATTTAGTCGTCGATACGGGAATCTCAGCAAAGAAATTTTCAAAGGCCGCGGCGACTTGAGAATCTGATTTAATTATATTGTCATCAATAGCAAGGCTGTACTCACTACCTCGGTTGCATGACCTTCCCGTTTCGCTATTAATGACATTCCATGTCATTTTAATTACATTACTACTATTTTTAATTTTTGAACTCAAGTAACGTGACTTGGCCATACAACAAACTTTTTTAAATAATTTTGAGTAATTTTTAACATATAAATTAAATTCAGCAGTATTTATACAAATCCGTTCATCATACAACTCATAAAGTCGTTTTCTACTTTTATGAATACCAATGGTGGCCCAGTCACTGAAAGAAGCATTACTATTAACCGAGAATGTCTTTGGAGTGAAAGTGTTATCAAATTGCGTACAATACATATTAAAAAAATCATTATATTGTTGATTAGGGACAACATTAGATGACAAAAGTGGTAAATTACTAAGAAGTTTAGTCTTAAATGTTTCCAAGCGTTTAGTAGTTTTTGGGTTTACAGTGATATCTTTTTTAGTAGCCTTTTTGTTTAAATTTGGAATAGTGATCAATTGTCCGCAGTGGTCCGAGTCTATTAAATTAATAATTTCTTTGTGGGATGGTATAACATCTGTATAGATGTTATCTAAGCATGTGGCACTAGTGGGAGTTATTCTAGTGGGCTCCAAAAATTGGTTATCAAGATTGTATGACTGAAACAAACTTATAATTTTTGAACTTAACCCAGAGTTATCTAACAAATTAATATTAAAATCACCACAAGTGATGATAGACTTGTTCGAATTACAAATTTTATGCAAAACTTCATCCATAACCTTTTCAAAACAATCATACAATCCTGAAGGAGGTCTGTACACACTTAATATAATGAACTGCTCCAATTCTATACAAGCTATTTCAATTGTCCGCTCAACGGAGAGGTTCACAATATCCTTTCGGTCTTTAAATTTAAGCTGGCTATTTACTAAAATTAATGAACCACCGTGTATAGCATTTACTCTGCTGAACGAACTACCAATCTGGTGATTGCTAAAATTGAACATGAATTGGTGGCTTTTGAGCCAATGTTCTGTTATGCAAAGAATATCTATATTGTTATAATTCAGGAATAATTCCACTTCTAAATCTTTGTTCAAAAACCCTTGAATATTTTGATGCACCAGGTTGATACTATTTACTTCTTTTACACTTTTGTTTGATCTATTATTTGCCTTCCTTACATTTTTGCAAGAGGTTGCCTCTATTGTCTTAATTTCTAATTTAAATGAAAATCATTAATTGCCAAATTATTGGCAGAACAGTTTAAGATATTGTTGCATTGCTCAAAAGAAGCAAGTTGTTTAGCCAAATTCTTGGCTGAAGTGGAAAAAAAATATGACAGAGACACTGCTAACTGTCTTTTGTGAAAGGTAGAAACATAGTACTTATCAATATTGTATCTATCTTTTGTCAAAAACAAATTATTACCAACATAATTGTTAGTATCAACTATATGGAATAAATTATTATTATATGTCATATTGTACAATGATAAATTAAGTTCAAATCTTAAGTTATTTTCTTCCTGTGGCAAACCGTTACTATATGGGAATGTAAACAACACTATTTTTCTTAAACTAAGATTACACAAAGTTCTATAATATTGGAGCAATTCCCCTTTCTTCACATTTCCCCTATTACCCATAAAAATCAATAATGTAGTTTCTTGGCTAAACTTACATTTAATAACTTTTTTCATAATATCAAATAAGGAACAACCAGGCATACAATAATTTATTATGGAGTGTCCTGGATATTCGTCTGTCAACAAGTGGCCTAAGTCCTTTCCAATCTCATCGCAAAATAATACTATGTCATTTATTAAACATTTTTTACATTGATTATTGGAACTATTAATAGCAGGAAATGTTAAATCAACACAAGGCTGCGGTAAGGTGGTATTACATGTTGTCAATGAATGGTCCCCGATAAGTACATTTGAAGATGTTTGACAAAGCTCACAGTTGTTTTTCTGTGATTTTACCAGCTCATTCATTGCCAACACATATTCCCTCATGAGATCTTCAGAGGTATTGTATTTGTTAGTCATTGAACTAAGTTTCTCCTGTAAATGGTTAAGTTCAGATTGCAAGTATTCTGTATCAGTGTTGTATTTCCTAGTACTTTGTTCCAAATTAAAGGCATACATATCTAATTGTTTTAGTAAATTTAGCCTTTCTCTATTAAGCTTAACATTTTTTATAAAGAATTTATGTTTTTTTACCATTTTTTGGGTTTTAACAATGTATTTATTGATTTTAATATATTTTTTAAGTTTATTTTTACTGATGACTACCCTCATTGAATTATGTGACTTTGAATCATCATTGCCTGTCAAATCTATAGTGTAAGAGGGTTTTATGGCAGAAACCACTGAGGGGGCAATAGGCATCAACTCATTGAATAGACTCTGATTCAGCGAGGCAGTGATATTATGATTTGTAGTCTGAAGTTCTGTGATTTGACTTTGAGCCTCATGTAGCTGCTGTTGAAGTAAATATTTGTGACTAAGAGCTTGTTCATACTCTATGCTACACTGGCTGAACCCGTCCACAACAAGTTGAAGTCTGTCCCGTTCTTCTATGGCATCAGTGTATTGAGTATATATCTGAGCCATTTCAATTTTTAACTTCCTATTCTTCTCATGGGCATCAAAGAGCACCCTTTCATTGTCATCCAATTCCTTAATCAGTTGGTCACAGGACTCCTTTGACGCCTTTAAAGCGCTCAAAGCCTCATTGAGTTTGGACTCTCCGAGGCGAGCACGGGCGCTACGAGTCATAATCATGATTAAAAACTATTAAGGAAGTGACAAGAAATTAGAAGAGAGAAGGTAGTTGTGGCAGCAGTTGAAAAGATGATTAGTGAAAAGGAAAAATGAAATTTAGATGTAAAAAAAAATAAAAGAAAAGATTACAAAAGGAACTTGGAGTCCTGTCACCAAACCAAAGTAAGGTTATGTTTACGTTCAAAGGTCATTGGCATCAATAAGTAGCCGTATTGAGAGTGAAAAAACAATTGCTGGTGAAAATTATAGAACGTAAACAAACTAACAGCAAGTAAAATAAAGAGTATTGTACCTGATATCAAGATGACAATGCAAAAATTCACTTGTGCCGGTAACTGTCACCGATTCACATTGAAATATTTACACTAGTTTTGCACTTGGTATGTGAATCTAACACAAAATACACATTATTATCTTATTTACTTGATGAGTAATTGGAAATAGGCCTTACAATCAAAGAAAATTATTATATAAAATTAAAAATTTAGGAACAAATTTAAAACAGCTGTTAGCTGTAGTGTTGCCACAGGAAAAGTCAAAAGGTTTTGTTGCAAAACTTGCAGTTTAAGGATAATTGGGTATGTAAAGTTTTTTTCAGGTATTTTTTTAATATTTTTAATTTATAGATTTAGTTATTTTATGCAACTAATTTCAAAATTTTGGTTTTCTAAGCAGCCATTAATTTTAAATAATTTTTTAAAATTCTGCTTCAAAAGTAGGCTGTAGAGTTCAATATCTATGCCACGTATAACACAGTAATAAAAATTCTAAATTTGACGTTTTTTGCTTGACATCAGAAACTTCAAGCATGACACTAGACAGTTTTAGAGGTGGGAATGATCGACATAATCAATTGAACATTTACTTAATACAGTTATTAATTTTGTATAGGGATACGTGGACGGAGGGAAGGGAGGCCTTTGCCCTACAGTGGGACAGAAATGACTGATAATTAATCATTAAATTAAATAATAGGTATTATTAATATGTCACTATCAAAATCAAACCAATAACAAGTAGCTACAGTACCTAGTTATATTTGCAAGTTTGCAACACCATTTGTGGTTACAAAATAGTTCGAATGATTTTATACTTAATATATTATTATTTAAAGGGAATGCATTTTATTTAAGCTATCATTATAATGATTCATTAACGATAATTCAGAATTCGGGATTTAGATTTTATGTGTGATATTTTCAATGTTTGATTTGAATCGATTCAAAGGCCGAAATTTTCGCACGACTGCATTACATACCTATATTATTATGGTCATCCCTATAATTGACATTAGGCTTTAACTTTTTAACATATGATGAGAGGAGGCACTGAAAGTATTCTCAATCTGCTTACTTGTGACGTCATTTGGAGGTCAAATGAAAGTCAAGTGGTATTAAGTGTTTATGTTAAAATAAACTTCATCTTATAATTTTAAGCACTAAAAATAGAAAAATTAAGTTAAGAAACCTTAAATCTCGAAATGGTTTGGGAATCAGCATAGGATTTTTTTTCTTTACATACCGAATTGAGATATTTGTTCTGCTTTAATTACCAACCCAATTTAACATAAATAAAAGCGGAAAGCTTGCTGTTGTTAGGATCCTCAAACTGGCAGTAAATTATTGATCTCATGACCCGTCTTTTTCACAATTCTACACAATTGGCAATTAAACTTCTTACTGCAGTAAATACCCATTCTTTGTTCACCAAATAATGGGTAATGCAGTAAGAAGTTTTCTTCAAGAAAGGAGAACAAGTTTCAACATCAACAAGAACAAGTATAAGTAACTAAGTATATATTATAGTATATTGTATATTTATGTATTTGTGCACGTTTTATTTATAATTCAATAAGTTTTTTTTTTAATCCTTGTTCGGCTCAACCAAAGCACCTGCCATCTCATCTCTGCACCATCCTTGGTTGACTGGTAGAGAATGCACAAGGCATTAAGTCCGCCTTTGTACCTTTTTGTGTGCGAAAAGATTAAATAAATCTATACTAATATTAGAAAGAGGAAAGATTTGCATGTATGTTTGTAACGAATTGGCTCAAAAAGTACTGGACCGATTTAAAAAATTCTTTCACCATTTGAATGCTACATTTTCACTGATTAATATAGGCTTTTCTTTTCTTTTTCTTTTTCCACCCGTGCGAAGCCGGGACGGGCCGCTAGTAAATAATAAATAAACAAGAGAAAAAGAAGAATATTCGTGTCCTACCAACAAAAAAATTACTCCTATGCTACACTTTTGACTTGTCCCGAAGGAAAAATTGCCATCTTTTCATCTTACAAGTTTTGTTTCTCAGACACAACCGTGAAAGTTATGAACGAGTCAAAATAAAACAATAATTAAAATTATTATTGCAACTTTATTGCTTCAATATACACAAAATAACGTACAAAAGAGCCACTCCTTACAACATACGATGAAAAATTCACAAAGTCCACTAGAACAAACAACTGACTATCGTTTGACACTTTCGACGCCAAAGCATTTGTGACTTTATCATCATGCGTTGTATATCGTAGATCTTCTATGCTTTTTCTTTTCATTGTAAATATAATCCTTAATGTCTAATATCAAATGGCACTGTACAATGTTGCTGTCTTGTCTCGCTGTGTTACTGTCTCAGTAGCGACGGAAAGGGTTGTATCTCGTAGGGTATTGGTTGCGGGCTAAGACCACGCCAGGGGTGTATCTAGCTTCGTGGTAGCTTCCTGGAAAATAGATAGAGAAAAATTCATATCAGTACCGATTAGGTGGGCCGTAAGGCTTCGTTCATATGATAATCAGTACGATACTTTATGGTAAAAAGTACGGATCACACGTGAACATCTGTGTTCATACAATTTAAAAAAATGCAGTATGAAATCCCAAAATTACCGTATGAGCGGGTACTAACAAGATAAATATTAATTTTAGTATAAAAAAGTATTGGTCACCTAGTTCTGATAGCGAATTCCTAGTTTATAGCTAAAGTGTATGGCGTCATAAAAAAATGTCAGTTAAAGCAATTAGTTGACCCACCTTTGCATAAATGGTTGAGATTTTTAGAATATGAATCGATAGAATTTTATAATTCTTTTGAAGGAAAACACCGTGAGGAAACCGGCATGTGCTAGAACCAAAAATTCGAAGACGTGTGACATCTACCAACCCGCACTGGGCGCGCGTGGTGGATTACGGCCCACTCCTTCTCACTGAGAGGAGGCCTCTGTTCCAGCAGAGGGAACATTATAGGCTGATTATTTATGCATTTATATTTTATTTATTTGAGCAAAGTAAATGAAATATAAAAGAATTATAAAATTCTATAACTGACTGTAATACGTTTTAAATCTTGCCTTTTATCAACTACCTATATTGGCGTTACCTTCTAGTCTAATAGTCGGTTGGAGCTAAATTACAGTATTACACATGGAGCGACTGAAAAAACTTGGGTCCCTAACAATATAATTTGTTCCCAATATTTGTATGAGTACTATAATCACCAGTTGACTGGTAGAAAATGCGGCATTAAGTCCGCCTCTGTACATTTATGTGCTTGAAGTATTAAATAAATAAATAAATCACACCTAGTCATTGACGTCATCACCAATGACATAGTTACAGTAAAAAACTCTGGTCAATCTTTAAGTTTCCCTAATGATTAGTAAAAGACATTAACACACTGTAAAAACCGTACCACAACATGTGTAAAAGCTGTAATTATTTACTCAATGGTGATGGCTTATGAGCGTACTAGCCAGTTCACGATGGCGATAATTAGCGCGATAATTATCGCGTTATTAACAAGATATCTAGATTAATGGATATGACACGATAAAATGTTGATTAACGTCCAACATGTGGGTTGATATCACAATGTTAGTAGGATTAGCAGATTTGTAGGTTCTGTCACGTAGGGACGAATTTTATTACGGTGGCTACAGGTGAAGTCTCAATTAGCAGTTATTCGTAACCCGATTAGAGACATATGTAATTAAGAGCCTTGCGTTTATCTGGACTAAATTGTATGCGAATTTTCAATATGGTGTTCGTGATTACAAAGTTAAATACTTCTTTAAGGGGACTACATGTCCTAAAGCGCGGTCACTCTCGGACTGCATAGAAAAGAAAGAGAAGCACTATGACACTACGCTGATAATTTATTGCAAAATAAGAAGCAATTATCTATTTACAAAAAATCTATAGTTTGGACTAAAAAATTAAAACCCTAATGCTTTAGTATGCGCCTTGTAGAATAATCTGATAAAAAATCTGAATGATTGGATGTATATTAGTATGGTTTTTATTGTAAAAAAGAAAGTTTCGGGAGGTATCTTCATGATTTTTTTCTATAGTATCAAATTAGTTGTATTATGTTTTCAATACACTATCTAATCAGCATATATCCTGAAGAATATCATATATTTTTCTGATTTTGTTTACTGTAAACTATCATATTCTTTTAGGCAACTTGTGTTTTTTTGCGTTTAGGTTCTGTAGTCCCCTTAAGCCTTACTGCATTGGGAATTCTTGTACTGTTGTGAGCTAATCATTCGTATCAAACGGAAAGCAATGTTTCAATAGCAGATGGAAAATAATAGCTTGGAGATGCCGTTCATCATCATTATTATTTTCCACAGCCTCCCATCCCACTGCTGGGTGAAGGCCTTGTTGCTTATGCCATTGCCTGATTTAAAATAATTAAGAACAACTGGACCAACCCTATTCTGTTTTATCTGTTATTAGGTCGCTCAAACACAACAGCAAGATTTTGATCAGGCTTCCAGAAATCAAAATGAGGCACACAAAGAGTAAAATGATTCCTTACCATCATCAAAAATTCCAGCAGCCTCGTCCCTCGCGTTCTCCTGGAGCGATCTGGCGATGGCCTCGGGGATAGGAGGGGGGGTGGGAAGATGAGAACCCTGGGGCTGGAAGCCGTTGGCATCAGCGGTGTAGGTCACGCTGTAGACCTGACCGTCATCACCGGTGTAAGAGTAGCTACCTGCAGCCTGGATACCGTTGGCTTCGACGCCGGTTTCATCGGCGTGAATGCCTGAAAAGATGGAAAGAGGTTATAGATTACATTTATAAATACATAAGATATTAATCGAGTGCAAAAAGCATATATCAGGATGATGCGAAAAGAAATTGCTAAAATCAATTTACTTCAAGGAGGATCGATTGGTGGCTGCATAGTTTATTGTTATTAGTTGTCGAGGAATAAATAAATAGTAAAATTTCTATTCGTTTTCTTGGACATTTTTCTAGGTTTTAACCAAAGCATAAAATGCTGTAGCACTCAATAACAGAAAAATCATAACCCTCCTTTTTGCTTCGCCGTAGTCGGCTAGAAAGAAGAACAATTAGGATTTATACATTGCAAGTAGAATTTAATTTAAGTATGAATTTGAGTGGGACAGGTACAACTAAAAAGTAAAAAATATAACTTTTTTACAAAAAAAAACGGCTTCCGAAAAAAAAAACACTACAAACTGAAAAATAACTTTAATTTCGGAATCGGAGTTAAAAAACGAAAATGCGGAACCAACCGATTTCCGAAATTAAATTTATTTTTCACTTTGTAGTGTTTTCTTTTTTTTTTGGATAACGGTTGTTTTATTACTATTTATTTATTTATTTTTTATGTTTTTTTGACAGATTGAGACTATGCTCGTACTATGAGCGTTCCTAAAATTACGAGACTTGGCCCTCTGGTACCAAATTAGATATTGCTAGCCGCCGACTAGACAATACAAATATAATTAATGAATAATTTCTTTTCACATTGTAAGTTGTAACTGAACTAACACAAACAATATTACAAACCGTAACATATGTTTGCCCAAACTCATTGTGAAAATGGCAAGTAATATGTGCTAGATAAGATCTACCCACTTAAGTACGGTCTGCAATTATGTGCAACAAGCTAATATATGAATCGTTAATATAAATGTGTTCAATTCCAGCTTATTTCTGAACGATTTTGTAACGTACAGACCCTTTTGACTTTTAATCTGGTTAAGTAGCTTGAACCACAAAATTACAATAGCTTGCTGTTTACTTTTACAATCACTCACTGTCTGAAATGTTATCTAAGGCAGAATCTAATGCATCTGAGTGTGCATTGGATTTAACTGGCACGATTTTCGCAGTATATATGATACGATTTGTTATGGCGCGAATTGCTAGACAGATCAAATTCCGCCTAACTTATAATCGCTGTTTAAAGTTAAGTCATGATTAACGTCAGTGTCATCAAATATTTTTATGTTAAAGCTTATCTCAACTTTTACACAACGATTTTAAGTAAAAAGGATTATGTTATGCTTATTTTTTGGGTCTTTTAGTTTGTGCATGTGAGGTTTGTGTCTTGTAAAATATCCAAGACACTCATAATAAACAGCTCTCATCACCAACCATAAATATTTTTTTTCAGGAGTAATTTTTGTACTTGATTTTTTCATGGATCAGGGGGAACAGCTATCAATAAATACCAACCCAAACCAAAAAAAAAAGTTCTATACCCTATTCAGTTTGGCTTGACACAAAGCGTAAACAACATTTGACTATTCTTAATAAAATATATTCTGTAAAATATATCAAAACATTAATTTCTAACAAAAAGAAAGAGTGATCTTCTTGTGTAACAAAAAGAAATTGTGTGTGTGTTTCGAATTTTTCATTAAGTACCTAGTTTCGTATTTCACCACAAAAGGATACAGTATGATTGTTTATACTTTGTCTCAAGCCAAACTGAATAGGGTATAATAGCATTTAGTTGCGCGGGTAAAATGCACGCTCGATGCTTATAATCTACACTTTACCGTAAACTATCGATTTTAAATTAGGTCTTTTACGTAGTTGCGTAAAGTACGGACGCACCCACGTTCAGCTTGATTAGGTTAATAATGTGAATGCGTATCATCTCGCTTTACAACTTGTGTGGTAAGTAGATTCTGATATCACTATTTTGATATATGTAGGACTGGTTTACAGATTACACTAACAACAACAAAGTTTGCACTGAAAGTAAAGACACAAAAGTGAGCAGATTAGAATTTTGGTTCTTCGGTTTGTCCTTTCGTATTTTTTTCTCGTAAATAATTCAGATTGTAGCCCACAGGAGTTTGCATTGAGTATAAATCTTCCGTTTAGGTACAAATGTTATATTAAGAAGCTCTAAAGCTCTATTATTTTAATATACTTCTATATTTACACGAGCTACACAAAAATAGGTCACACTGTAATAAAAAGATTTATCATCAAGCTGGGTCGGTATTGGGGCTGATCTATATGCCACAGACATAATTTTATAAATTTTGTTACTTGAGAAGGATGAGCGTAATTGATCGTTTTGCATACATAAGCGACAAAAAACTCACACCTGATAAAAGTTTTTCAGTGTGGCATCATAGCAGCCAATTTCACACACAAAGAAATCTTACGAAAAACTCACCATTATCCGTATCGAATTCGTAACGGAATCCCTGCTCGTTGACCTCAGAATTGGACCTCAAGATGGCAGCGCTCCTGTCGATTGCAGCCCTGGCTCTGGAGTCCTGGTAGTTGTAGGGGTAGCGGTATTGGGGGGCGACGTAGCCAGGGGTCACGTAGCCGGGGAGGATGCCGGCGGCGCAGGCGCCGATGATGCAAGCGAGGATGATCTGAAGAAAAATGGGATTTAATTTGGTGTTGGTGAAGATGGACAGGAAGTTACACGTAAAATTACGCCGATTCCCCAAAACGGCGTATTCCATATTTCCCCAATGATGTTTCATTCTGGAAATTGACTATTATAGGAGTTTATATCAAACACTTCACTAAGATAATGATAGATTAACGATATAATTTTCAATTAAAGTAGTTTTTTTCGCCTTTAAATTGTTGAGTTTTTCACTACTGTGTTTACCACTTCGTACTATTGTGAAAAAAATTCACTCACAATAATTTTTTTCTCGTTATTAATCGGTTGATTTAATCTATGTGGGCTCTTTTAGTAAATCTTTTGTTTATTGTTCTGCAGTTACAACATACGAAGCATTATCCCATCAAACACCATAACAATAACACTTCCCAAGCTATTACGGTAACCATTACCGAAGTTCTATAACCGAATAAATAACAAAAATATTATCAAAGAAAACACAATGAAACCCCATAACGAAACCGTTGCACAAATCACGAAAACTATAATCAAACGTCACGATGAAAAAAAAAAACAATAAGACTACAAAGGATTATTGAATTCGACTGCAAACTCTTTTGACACAAATCTCGTGACTTAATTTTTTCTAATCGTTTAAAGCTTTTTATACACCTACCAACTTCATGTTGTTATCTGTTCTGAGGTTGGCAGAAGAATGCTGGTGTTGGTCCTCGTTCCACTATATATAGGTGTCGACCTGATATCCTGAACCAAGGTCATGGTCAGGCGAAGTTGCATTAGAAGATCTGATTCACTATTATACGTGGATGATGATTTTAATTAGGTCTCTGTGGAATTTGAAAGGGGAATTCAAACGTCCATTCGATTTTTGAACATTTTTGAACTTACACGTCTAATAAAACTAATTACGATTTAATTTATTGTGTTGAAAAAAATCGATATTCAATTTGTTTTTTTATTGGTTCAGACCATATTATGTCCGATTGTTTGCCTGTCAAATAATTCATTTTAATCGATTATTATAAAAAAAAAATAATATCCGTCTTTTGCGTGATGAGTTAAGAATTTAATCAATAACCAATCAAAATTAATTTAAAACGTAAAATACAAAAGCTTTCAGTTTCTGATTATCAAGTTGTAAGTCTTAAAATCGCTTAGCTATTAATTAAACTTGCAATTATACCCACGCTATAGTTAATTTAATTTGAGTAAGGTGACTTTTGTTTCTTAGGGCGCATACTTTTATAATAGAATAAGTCATTAAACCGAGAGTAAATTTTGAATTTTTGTAATTTTTTTCATACTAGAACTTATGTAATAAAAATGAAATGCTGCTCGTTGGTTAGTGCATCACTTGAGAACCAGCTGGACCGATTTGACTTTATTTTGATTTAAAATTACTGAATCAGGTTTTTATGGACAAAAAATAGAGAAAATATCCTGGAAAATCAACAAATTCGGGAAAAACTAAACAAGCTTTTTTGTATGAATTATTGAAACTTGCACAGGACAACGCCAGTCGGGTCAGCTAGTAGATTATAAATATTAACCATTGAGTTAAAATTAGAAGGAACTTAACGCCATAACTATGCGTTCTATAATATCAATCACAAAATAAACTTCCTGACTATATTCAAAAGCCCATATTGAAAATAAAACAATAATATATTCATTTAAAACTTCAAAGATATGTTCTTCGTAAATTTAAATTTAATCCATTCTAAGATTAGATTTAATCAAAGCAAGATAATATCACCATTTACAGTGTTGAGTGAGCCTAAAATATTCACCACGTACAACGTAAAAAAAAACAATTTAGTTCTGCCACTGTCAACCGGTAATCGCAAGGTATGACATCCTTGTACGTAATATTTATAGTTCCAGTTGTCAAAATTATTTTTAACACTTTTGTAGAGCATTTGTTTCTTCACCAAGTTTCAAACCACCGCCGGTTAGGTATTTATATTTTTGGTTTATGTCAAGCCTAAGGAAATTTTAATTATAGAACTGATTAAATATTTTTAATCAATTGATTTAAATGTTGGCGAACATAAGGCTAAAACGAGATATTTGGAGGCTTCGTTTAGATACACACTATTTTTTTAAGTAGGCACAAAATAGCTACTTTTTATTCGCAGTTTTGAAATAAGGTTTTTTTTATACGGCCTGGGGCGTGTCTGGGTGGCTCGTCGCAGCTGGATGAGATTTGCCTAGAATCGAGCTAAATGGCGTGCAATTGGAGAGGCCAGTGTTCAGTAGTGGACTGCTGTAGGCTGATGATGATGAGGGCGTGGTTAGGCCCTTTTTCTTTTTGGATCGATGGTACAGACGCCAGTATATCAAGCTACTACAATCTGTCAATATTCTTTCATAGATGTTCAATTTTATCTCTAAAGCATAAGGTTCAATGTTGATTGAGAAAATTTGACAGTTTCGGGTAGCTTGATATGAACGATCTGTACTTTGATTTAAATAAATTATATTGTTTGAGCCCAGTTGATTGTGGCATATTTTAGGTAAACAAAGGTGGGTCAGCCTCTTGGTGAAGGCTGAGAAGGGCAGTGAACATATTTAGGATGATGGAACTATATACTCATATTATAAATACCAGCTTCTAGGGTTTGCCTCACTGAAACCTTTTTTTTCAAGGTACCTAGTTGTATTGAATTAGATATACTCTCTTGCCAAATAAACTATTAAGAGAAATTTGTTACATTTCTTATTAAAAAGTTCCTGCGTTCCTTTTGAGGCCACCCAAAATTGCACTTCTGGCCTATATCTAACACACGCCTGCTATAGGCTGTTATTATCAATGATAATGCCTTGCACTAATAACCTATTGTAATTACAGGTTGTGGCAAAGATTGCATTTGGATTGACATTTTAAACCTGCATAGATTAGTTGCGCTTTTGAAAAGTGCACGATTCTTTGTGCCAAAACTGACTTTGCATATCTAAACACATCTTGGGTCATCTATTGCTTATACATAACCAAATGACAAATCAGAAACCTTATCTTGTGATAAATATCTGCTTTATAACCATTGAAAAAAAAAGTGGTCGCAAGTGTTCGATCCTCAGGTTGAACAGTATTTTGGATTTTACCCTTTAGAATTTCTCGGTCTGGTCTGGTAGCTACCTGGGTTCAAGATTTGTGCCCGATAAGTTAGGCTCGCCCCTATTAAATGGGGTTATAACTGGTGAAATGTGTGTACATTCTCATCTCTCTTCCAATCCCTTTGGAAAATATAGGCTTTGTTGCTGTATTTTCATCTTCATCTTTTCCATACATTCCTTCTTTAATACAAGGGACACCTTTATCCCAAAAAAATTAAATATCATAACACGAAGCTTATAAATGAATATCAACTTTATAGTTAACCATTGTCATCAAAATTAAGATCATTCAGATTAGATCTCGTCACGGTCCCAACATCCTGGTTCATTTGATTGATTGGCGGAGCAACATCCTACAAAATATCGTTTAAAAGTAATGCTGTAAGATTAATTTATATTTCCATATCTTTTAAGTATAAAAGATGTTTTTACGAGATTTTTATTGTCTTTAATTAGTTTTATTCTTCCGGCGAGCTTTGAACTCGTTTAATCTATCATTATTGATGTTTAATGGAGTTTAAACTAGTTTCATGCTATGTCATATAGTGCGGTTGTTCGTCTGTATATAGCTTAATTTTTTTTTCTGGGAGGCTTGCGTTTACGGCGTAAGCGTCAGGGTAGCCCTAGAAATTCAATGTTTCTTACGTTTTGCTAATTCTAATGATTATAATTTTGTACAGCCACATTTGTTACGATCGCGAATCATATTTTAATCAACACACAACTTGATACTGACCTGCAAATTGTGAAAACCGTTAGTAAATTTGAACTTCGCGGGCTACCTTCGCGTATCCCACTTAACAACTATTTTGCTTTCAGAAGCGATGTTGTTGACAATGAGGCACGCTTGTCTAGAAAAAATTTTCTAGTAGGTTTTTTTTGTGGAATTCGCTATCTTTATGCGTTCTGCTTTGAAGAAGTCAATTGATAAAGATCTCTGGAAGCTTGCTACTTTTTTAAGCATTATATATACCCAGTTGGTATATTTTAACATAGAGAATGATTATAGGCTTGTGAATGATTTTTTTATTCATTCGATTGATAGTGCAGTGAAGTGGACTAGATTTTTTAAAATATTTTTTTTCGAAATAACTACTTTATTATGCACTATGCTATAGTGCAGAATCGTGTTTTTATCAAAAAACCGGTCAAGTGCGAGTTGGACTCGCGTACCAAGGGTTCCGTACAAAGTAGGTTTGTAACTACAAATTTACGGTTTTCGAAATTTTTCCTTTACTTGTGCTACATTACCTTACGTCTTGCCAAATTTCATGATTCTAAGTCAACGTGAAGTACCCTATACATTTTGATTTCCTTGAGAGTGTAGAAATATACATTTTTTGCGGCATATACGGCCGTATCTTTTTTTTACGTTAACTTAGAAGTTTGATTTTTTTACAGCTTCAAGGGACTGCAGACCTGAGTATATGGATTCGAATTCCAACTCGATACCTCCACGCGCTATCGAGATAAAGGGTCTTGACAGACAGACGGACGGACAACAAAGTGATCGTATAAGTGTTCCGTTTTTTCCTTTTGAAGTACGGAACCCTAAAAATTAACAACAAACGTAGGTTCCCTAAAGTTCTCTAGATAAACACAATAATAGGCAAAGTCATGGTAAAAACGTTGTGGTAACTATACAATTTTCGTAAGCTTTTCCTTGAAACGACCATAACTTCTTATTGTAAAACATTCGAGATTATTATAACAATGTCGATAATATTATTAAAAATAATCAAGTGTAATAATCTGAATCTTTACGGCAATCTTAAAAATTCCGATTATTACACTTGATTATTTTTAATATTTAATTAAATTTTCCCACCATCACTTTGATAATTTTAAATTATAATAAAAAGTGCTTCATTATAGTCTAGGAAATAATATTCACATTACCCGTTGGTCAATAATGTGATTTGTGGTTGGAGCCTCAGCTGAAAATTTGTATAAAAAATTAAAAAACGACTATAAAATTACTTTTATTATCACGCAGGGGATGTGAAAAGTAGAGTATTCTCCTTGGGGATATTGGTGTCTTGGGCGTGCTTGTATTTCTCGCTGCCGTCAAGAATCTAGTCTAATCTTGGCTCTAAAATCCCTCTTATGCACGGGGTTCGTGATAATATAAGACACTGCATTATCCCCCGGTGAAAAATCTACTATTAAAGTTTCCTAGTTTGCTTTTTAGCAGTAGTTTTCTAGGTAAGTACCTTCACGAATAATTTGAAGGATACTAATGTCTACAGACTAAAATAAACCATTGAAGAAACATTCGTTGTTACTGCTAAGTGGGCTTAAATGGACCGTTGACAACATTATGAACATCAGCCTTGCCACACCTGATGCTAACATCAGCATAAAACTCTAAAATCAGAATCCAAAACTAAAATAACAAAACAAATTATCATACAAATGTGCGTAAATGTATAAAAAATACAACTTCTAGTCCACAAATTACGTAATTATTGATAAAAATGTATCGATATAAATCATTGAGTTATGTTTCGATCTACTTCGAATATGTCAAATTGAATCGCTTGTTATAAATAAATGGGGCCAAGTTTTTCTCTACTACGTTTTACACAATACGTAGTTGAAATATCGCAGAATAGTAATGAGCTTTTATAGTAGTGTTTCGTTGTTGAAATGTAAAATTAAAACAATGATTGTGTTGAACTTGGCTGGCTTTATTTTATTGTTGCAGCTTGCAAAAATATCATAGTTTACTTCTATACATTTTATAAATTAAAGTCACTTTTCGTGTCCTTCTGTGTAACTGCGTTGTTTTTTTAAACTTCGGAACGGATTTTAATGCGGTCTACACTATGATTTATAGGATTTATTCCGAAAGATATAAGGAAGGATTAATATTAAATCTACTCTTATATAAATAAAACAAAATCGGGTTATTTACGCCATTTATAACTGAAGAACGGCTGGACCGATTTTTATGATGTTTGATTTGTTGGATTTTTCTCCGCCCCAATTAGCAGAATAACTAAAAAACATGGGAAAAATTACGAAAAAAGAAATAGTGAATATAATTAATTTTCTCATACATTCGTTCTTATTGATTCTGAGGTGGTACGAAGATTGCCGGGTCATGTAGTAACTATTAGTTATTTAGTGTAATTATAATGTTGTATGTAGGATTTATAGAATTTTTAAGTTGTATTAATATTGTATTGTATGTGTTTATTTGGGCCTTGATGCCTGAAATAAATGTAGAAATAAATATTCATAAAAAAATCTGGATTTTTCGAAAAGTCATTGCAACCGTACAAAACAGGGTCGGCCCGCAATTTTTATATAATTATCAATACAGCCTACCGCAGATCGCAGTCCTCTGTTGAACATAGGCTCAGCTCTCCACCTTGCATATATCCAATCTGCGCCTTCCTTATCCCTACCGCCATTTTGTCGTCGGTCCATCTGGCTTGGAGGCATCCCCACACTTTGACAACTAAATACTAATACTGGAACTAATTTGGATGTTTTATTAAGTGGCTACACAGCACATCTACTTTAAGTCCAGATACACCTACCCATATCACTGCTTCGATGGTCTAATGGTCGCAAACGCTACTAGAGCATGAGGTCCTGGGTTTGATTCCCGGTTCGGGCTAAATGTATTTGAATGGCCAAGTTCAATTCTTAGGTTACAGAAATGGCGCCGGCTTAGATCATCTAAGTTATATTATTTAAAGATTCACGATAAATAGTATTTCGGTGTCGTTTTCAAAGTCATTATTGAAACATTACCGGCGCCATTTCTATAACTTAAGAAAAATTGCCTAGGGACATCTTGAACTTGGCCATTCATTTGGGTTTTCTCATCTGTAAATTCTAAATACCAAACAGCCCAGACTCTGGTATCGCCATGCCTAAGATATAAACCCATCATGATATAACAGCAAACTAATTATTAATTACGACTAATGCCATTATTACTTATTATGACAGATCTAATCACATCAACGGTATTTGTATAGGCAATTATTATAGACCCTTATGGTATTATCGGCAATAGGAGACATATTTTTTGCAGATTCATTGACAATTACAATGCCTATGAGAAAATGCAACATTATCAGTAGGACCAATTTATTAACTCGCAAAGTTCACTGCTGAAATAGATTCCCAATAAAAGTCAATTAAAAAGTGACATTTCAATAACGATTGTGGCTTCATAGTTATATTATTTGGCTGTTGAAAGAGACTCCGCCTTTTGCTTATAGCTCATTGAAACCAGGAGGGCTTCTCGCCTTAAATAAGAACCTTTTTTTTTTCGCTTATTTTAGGGTTCAACAAAAGGGTGGACCCTAATTTTATTACAATCTAGCCTTATAAATAGACTAATAAATAATTTAATTATAACCTAAACTATTAAATTGTTTTAAGTAAGAATGTGTCCAATAGCACTTTTATTATTGTCTCTATTAAGGCGAATACACTTCTTTCTTGTGTTTGTTTGGCACTTTTGTACTTTACACTATTCACTAACACTAAAACACTAGCTCGAACGGTTTTGTTCTTTTTAATCTTAACTATGTTTGTGTGGTCGAGAAGCTGGATTGCCTCGACATACACATGCTGATGAAGTCTCTTCTCGTCAGCTTCTGCAAGTTTCTGAATCATTTTTTCGATGAACTCAACTTTTAGGTCCCGGTGGAGGTTATCATTTCGTATATACCAAGGTGCATTTACAGTTTCCCTTAGCACTTTGTTCTGGAATCGTTGTATAATTAATTATATTGGTCTGTTTGGTGCAGCCCCATAGCTGAATACCATAAGTCCAAACTGGCATCAGGACTTGTCTGTATGTAGTAAATAAGAATCTAAAAGAGAGAAAAGGCTTGACTCGAGTAAATCGTATCTAATATAATACTCATATGTAGACAAGCGAGAATCTCCTCGCCTATAGTTTTAGGGTGCTGCCTGAGGGCGTTTTTGTAAACAAAAATGGTTTCATCAGCATCAGCATACAGTAGTCTGGTGGACATAAGCCTCTCCAATCCTTGCCATTCAAATCGATTTTTTTGCTCTCTCAGCTCTCGCCCAGCTGCAACCAGCCACCCTGTCGTTGGTTCCGCATTTTTTTTATTGACACCGACTTCCGAAATTTAAGTTATTTTTCACTTTGTAGTGTTTTTTTGGAAGTCGGTTGTATTTTTGTTTTTTGTTTTTATTTTTCACTTATTAGTGGGCCAGTTTGAAACTTATCTAAGTTACAATAGCCTAATGTCAACGGCTCATCACCTTTTACAAAATATTGCTTTTCCCGATGCAGGGACGTTAATTGTTGAGGAGTTCTCCTTGTAAAAACCAGGAGAACTGGAGCTGATTGAGAAGTCACCATCAGCTCCACTTCACGATACGCATTGTGCTTAGCAACCACATTAAAGTACTTAATCGAATCACAAACCGTGAAATATTTACTATTGAGTAGTTCCGATGTGGTCTGTGGTCTTCATCATCCGTTCCACTTCACCAAATAGTGCTTTCTGAGAGCAAATGTACGAGTTACTATAAAAAATACCCAAATCGCTATAGGTGTGCTTACAAAGTTTGAGGATTGCCCTCGATTTCTCCAGGATCCAATCATCAGATCCTGACTTGGTGACTATGGGACCACTTCAGAAGTATCTCCTTTCGAACAAAAAGTAATTTTGAAAATTGGTACACAATTGGCGGAGTAATCGCGTAACAAACACACAAAAAAAAACATACCGTCGAATTGATAACCTCCTCCTTTTTTGAAGTCGGTTAAAAAATGGTATTTTATTTTTTTAAATCACAGTTGAAGAAAATTGCCCTACAAGTTTCTTAAGATTATGTCATACAAGAAAACTCTAAAACACTTATAGGTACCTAATATCAAGATATTGTTTCTTGTTAGAGTGTAAACGTATAAATGCGATAATCGCCTGAAGACTCTTGCCCGTGAGACTCACATGAGAATACTCGCCTGTGAAGGGCAAGAAATTCTAGTCGTGTAAACGCGCTTGTAAAAGCTAATAGCTTTTCTTCCATAAAAGGGTCATTGTCCTATTTGCAATGTTTATCTAAGCATGCAGATTTTTCCAAGTTTATCGTTAATTAGGTATTTGTATGTAAGTACGACAAAAGAACGACGTTAATTGTTATTTATTGAAGGCGGATGGTACTCGGTACGTGAGGTCACTAGAAATTAACTGCTTTGAAATACTTTCATTACATTCATCTAAATATGCATAGAAAATTATTCACTTCAAACTATGCGCAAACCGACCGACTTCAGCAAAAAATAGGGGGTTCTCGGTTCGTCGGATTTTATTTTAAATCTTTACTCCCCGATTTCTCCAACATGTCTGAACCGATTGGATTTTTTTTTTGTTTTAACGGGTATATACCTCCCAGGTAATTTGTCATCAGGTCAGGATCTGATGATGGGATCCTAGAGTAATTGAGGGAACTCTTCGAATATTATACAGAGTTACTTTTCAGCGACCAGTCAAATTTAAGGATGTGGTACAGACCATCAAACTAAACCACTTTCTCCATGGGACCAATATCGTAATCGCGAAAAACTTATCAACTGTCCCATAGAAAACTTCAATACCTACTCGACCTAAACGTATGGGACGGCTGAATTTTTATTCGCGATTACGATGTTGGTCCCATGGAGAAAGTTGTTTAGTTTGATGGTCTGTACCACATTCTTGAATTTGGCTGGTCATTGAAAAGTAACCCTGTATAACCTAAAGCGATTTGGGTATTTCTACAAAGTGATCTATACTTATAATAAATCTGTAGAGAGGTCAATCCTGTACATGAAATATATTTCCAAAATAACTATCAGCGGGTGATTAGTGATCGTTACTGACGCCAAAAATGCAATCAGTAAAATTTTTGTCTGTCTGTCTGTCTGTCTGTATGTTCGTTATAGAAACAAAAACCACTCGACGGATTTCAACGAAACTTGGTACAATTGTTCTTCATACTCCTAGGCAGGTTATAGTATACTTTTCATCACGCTACAATCAATAGGAGCAGAGCAGTGAAGGGAAATGTTGGGAAAACAGGATTTCTTTTTAGGTGAAGTAGTAATAGGTTAGTAGTAGTTAGTTAGTAGTAGTTAGTTAGTAGTAGGTAAGTTTTGGTTAATTTATGTTCAGTTTTTTTTAATATTAAGTAGGTAAAAGCGTAGGTACTTTTATTAATTATAGGTATAGGTATTATTAATTATAGTAGTTATAGGTATTTAGTTTTAAGTGAAGTAGGTTTTATTATATATTATTTTATATATTAGACGTAGTTATATATTTTTAGTTATTGAAGCCCCAAGCGTACGCCGGCGTCCGCCCGCTATTGTCTTGAAAAACGCGTTGAATGAGAAATACGCGTTCTCAAGAATCGGCAGAAGAAAGAGCACATCGGTTAAACTCTATGAGAGTTAGTGCCTCAATTTCCGGAAGTCATTATTCCACGCGGACGAAGTCGCTGGCAAAAGCTAGTACTTAAATAAAAACAAAATCCAAAAAAGAAAAACGACTTCTAAAAAAAACACCACAAAGTGAAAAATAACTTTAGTTTCGGGACAACAACCGAAAACACAAAACCAAAAACCGTCCTCTTAAGTCTGTATTTTTCACCGACTTCAAAAAAGAAGGCTCTGTATATAACACATTAAGTAAATAAACTGCCTTCGATTCGATTAATTTACTTACTGATTTGATTAAGATGAAAATCAAGACCTCTAAAAACATCTAATTTATAGATTAACACTATGCTTTAAGTGATTTTTGTAATTAATTCAACATCATCATTTTTATCATTCATTCAGTGACTCAAAAAAATGCTTATTTAAAATTAATAGTAATTACCGTTTTATGATGAGCAACAATTGTTTGATAATTATAGCTCCGAACTGACTTTGTGCCATTTAATTATTTTATTATTGAGGAAGAATTGAACATTAAGAACCAAATTGTAGGTAACCTTGTAACCTTAGTAGGTTTAACTGAAAAAATAGCTTGGTCATGAAATCAGAATCTTAAAATTAATATACTATTATTAATGAATGAAGCAATTTTCATAATCTATCTATACTTATAATAAATCTGTAGAGAGGTCAATTCTGTACATGAAATATATTTCCAAAATAACTATCAGCGGGTGATTAGTGATCGTTACTGACGCCAAAAATGCAATCATTAAAATTTTTGTCTGTCTGTCTGTCTGTATGTTCGTTATAGAAACAAAAACCACTCGACGGATTTCAACGAAACTTGGTACAATTGTTCTTCATACTCCTGGGCAGGTTATAGTATACTTTTCATCACGCTACGATCAATAGGAGCAGAGCAGTGAAGGGAAATGTCGGGAAAACAGGATTTCTTTTTAGGTGAAGTAGTAATAGGTTAGTAGTAGTTAGTTAGTAGTAGGTAAGTTTTGGTTAATTTATGTTCAGTTTTTTTTTAATATTAAGTAGGTAAAAGCGTAGGTACTTTTGTTAATTATAGGTATAGGTATTATTAATTATAGTAGTTATAGGTATTTAGTTTTAAGTGAAGTAGGTTTTATTGTATATTATTTTATATATTAGACGTAGTTATATATTTTTAGTTATTCAAGCCCCAAGCGGACGCCGGCGTCCGCCCGCTATTGTCTTGAAAAACGCGTTGAATGAGAAATACGCGTTCTCAATAATCGGCAGAAGAAAGAGCACATCGGTTAAACTCTATGAGAGTTAGTGCCTCAATTTCCGGAAGTCATTATTCCACGCGGACGAAGTCGCTGGCAAAAGCTAGTTATATATATTTCATACAAAATAAAATCAAGTGCACATGATTTCTCCAATATTGGTGTAATTAAAGTTAATAGATGAATTTAGAGAATATCTCTAAGTATTTCGTACAAAATTAAATTCTGATTAAAATCCGATGATTTCTTAAATATTGGTGCAATTAAAGTAGGTAAGTAATAGATGAATTTGTAGAAATTTAAATGTTAATTACTTCTTTAAATACCTACAAATTTTATTGATTGCAGTCAATTGATATTTTCAATTTTGGTTCCGGAAGCTTTTAATTCTAATGTTGATATAACCACCAATAAAACTTCATACAGACAGAAGAAATATGTAAATACGAAAAAAAATCCTCAAAACGTCAAATGTCACACACCAATTTCATAATCGTTGGTCTAAAAGCCGCAAATGCTAATGCTGTACCTGAGTTCGATTTCCAGGTTGGGCAAAATGTTATTGGGTTTTCCAATCAGGAATTTCTCAGTTGCAGTCCGGAGTCTAGATTTGTGCCCGCATAGTTTATTGCAATAGGCTCGCCCCTATAACTAAATGGAAATTAAACATAACCGGAAAAATAAAGGGTTAGACAGAGGTTACCTTTGCCTAACCCGTCGCGAATTACAGGCCCTTTGCAATTTAGAAAATCCAAAAATGCACGACTCGTAATGCTCATTTTTGATCGTATAAAAAACCATAGATATATATATTACTAGCTGACCCCGCGAACGTCGTTTTGCAAAAAAAAAATACATAGTAGCCGATTCTCAGACCTACCCGATATGCACACAAAATTTCATACAAATCGGTCCAGCCGTTTCGGAGGAGTTTAACCACAAACACCGCGACACGAGAATTTTACATATTAGAAGATATTAGTTAGTTTTTTTTATTAATTATAATGAAACTACTTTGAATCAAATAACCATTTTTAATAGGGTTCCAATGGGTGAAACGAATCTATTAAAAAAAAAGTACTCAATTAATTGTTTTTTTCGCAAGGTACAATGTTTTCAGGTTTCACACTTGATTGTCGGGAAATCTTTGATGTTTTTTTCGTATCTGCTGCATTAAATCAATTTTTCAAAAGTACAGAATTAATTTCCATTAAATGATCTATACAATGGTATACAAATTAAGCAGGTTTTGTGTACCAGCAGGACTATAAAATAGAAACAGTTGCAAAAAGGAGGCAAGAAACTCTATAACACCACAATATGAGGTGCAAAATTGGGTCGTATTTTCATCTAACTCGTGCTGAGTAAATAAGATATATTGACGGTTTTAACTTACTTCGTTACGTTATTATGTTGTTATTACTAGATTTTGTGTATTTATTTTATTTCTTATTTTGTTATTTATATCTCTTCGTATACTGCATCGGTTAACGTCATCACGTCAAAGCCAGCTGTCGCTGAAAACCAGCGCTTGAGGCTATGTGTCGCATAGGGTCATAGCATTATGCTGATCGATGGCCATTTTCCATGGATGTGACGCACATTTTCCCCCAAATTGTTACTTTTTGTGTTTGTGTCTTTCTCCACGTCATGTTCACCGCAAATAAATGCATTTTCTTTCATTCTTTATGTCAATTATGTACTTCATTTAAAAGTAATACTTTTCACAAATACTCTGCAAGTCTTTAATATTAATCTAAGCTCAATCTTAGGAATGTATAATTATGTATACCTATCCTATGCTAAAAACAAAAGAACAAAAGGATTCTTAAGTAACTGGCAGGCATTTTGATTATGTAACTCAATCAAAGTTAGCAGGTATCTCATTTCAAAGCTATGCGCATTGCGTATGATCTAGCGCATAGACTGAAAAAAGATGTATTATAAGGTCAAGGACAGGAGACTTGAATGAAGTGTCTTCTAGTCTACATTTTTGTTTGCTAGTCTACGCTGTTCCACCCCTGGGCAAAGGCCTCCCTCCACTTGTTCCATCTTTCGCGACCCCGCGCGTCCTCCATCAAGTTTTGACGGAACCTATCCAGCTCGTCCTGCCATTTCCTACGTGGTCTGTCACGACCCCGCCTCACTGTCTCAGGGCACCATTCTATGCTATTTGGGCCACACAGCCATACAGGTCGATCGATCAGGTTAAGCTACGCTTGCCGTGATTGGTCTGTGGATGGGTGACCATCTTTACATACCGAGACCCCTCCGTGCCTCGGAAAGCTCGCTAAGCCGTTGGTCCCGGCTGTCATTCGGGGATCTTTGACAGTCGTTACGGGTAGTCAGAAACCCGAAAGTCTGATAACCAGTCTTACCAAGGGATATCGTATTACCCAGTAATTGTATTGTGGAGGTCAGATAGGCAGTCACTCTATGTAAAATACTGGTATTGAGCTGCATCCGGTTAGACTGGAAGCCGACCCCAACATAGTTGGGAAAAGGCTAGGCAGATGATGATGAGTTCGTCCACATATATTTTTTAAAAAGTCTCGTGTGACTTTACGAACAGAAGGTTATTCCTTATCTTCCTTACGACAGTAACAAATGAATAAAAAACTGTCAAGCAAACACCCCGTTTCTAAAAGGCTCAAAACAAAAATTAACTTACCCGCTGTTAAATCTCATAAAAGAGTGCTGTAAGGATCTATTGACACCTGAATGTCATTGACTGGGGGCGTTGTTGGTACATATTTGTTAAATTATCACAGAACAAGATGGCCGGATTTTGGCCACGCGCTGAAAGATCCTTGAGATCCTTGTACAATTGTAACTGTTGTCACTTGACCTGAGATTGTCATTCATAATGCTAATAATAATAATTCTTTATTTCGGATTACTGGATCCATATGTGTTAGTATTACCTTAACCTATTGTTAGTGAAAATGAAATAAAAGTGACACTTACAATTAAATTAATTAAAAAGAAAATTAATTTTGCACATGTACGCCAGTACGCACATGTTTCCCAGCCCAGTGCCTAATAAACGGTCCATCTATTTTGTCCACCAGTGTACCCAATATATTGTTCGGACTACCTCGGAATCGCCGCAGCATAGATGCACTTCGCTTGCGCATAATAGCATGAAAGTCATCGATCCTCGCTACAGGAAACATGGTTGATGCGCTGCAAAACCGAGACAGTCCCAAAAACATCCTGAGCCCGTTATTATATTGGACACGCAGGGCGCTGTAGGCCTTCTGCGCCACTAGTACTATTAATAAATACAGAAACAAGACCCGTCAGCCGTCCTACCGTCCTCGCTGCCGAGGACGCACGTCGCGACGCCCCGTAACTTGTCCACCCCGACCCTTGCTTGAGCCAGCCCGCGCCGCTGAGCCAGTAGTATTAAATTCGCCCCAAAATAACTCCGATCCAGCCCGTCCCTTGCTGCCCTCCCTCAGCGACGCCCTAAGCCGAGGTCCGTACCCCACAGGGGATGCCCTTAGCGTAGTCGCTTAGTATACTAATTAGTTTTTAAGCCCTGGCTGGAGGCCTTAACTTCAAGGCATCCACAGGAAAGTCCGGTTAAGCAGACGCCAACCTCATAGGTTGAACTGCGAGATGCCACCTCCAAAAAAAAAAAAAATGTGTGTGTTGTGTTCAAAAACCACTTCTTAGTGCTCCCCTACATAATAAAAGGAAGCCGTATGCAAAATTTCACGTTCCTAGTCCTTGCAATTTCGACTGTGCGTTGATATGTCAGTCAGTCAGTGAGTCAGTTTCTTCTTTAATATATATATATATAGAAGAAGGATGGATGGATGGGAAAGGATGTAAGATAGTATTTATTCCGGATAATTCACGATGAGAATTTCACATGAATCGTTTGCTTGTCTCAGTTTTATCTAAAACAGTAGTTCACGATTGGGACTTTTAAAACCCATTGTTTAGAAACGGAGATAGTCATCACTAAAACCGCGATACGTGAGGTCGTGTGTTCGATCACGGACTAGAACAAATATGTAACTTCAAACAAACTTCTTGATATGCACATATTTTAACTTTACAATTTTCTTGCCTAAAGTATCTTAAACATGTGGAACACGCCTAAAACATAACTATTTAATGTACTTTTGTCAGAAACTAAGACTAATGTACTTTTATCTGGGTATGTCCAGACGCCAGCACATCAAGCTACCCGAAACTTTCAAATTTTCCCAATCAACTGTGAACATTGTACTTAAGTGATAAAGTTAAAAATCTAATAAAGTGACAGATTGTAGTAGTCCCGAAACTGACGAATTTTCCCAATCAACTTAGAACCTCATGCTTTAGTGATAAAGTTAAAAATCTATTAATGAAATTTGACAGATTATAATAGTAGCTTGATGTGCTGACGTCTGTAAATAACATCATACAAAGAGGTGTGAGTACTTACATTACCACCCACATTTAACAAGTAATGTTGAAGTTCAATATAATAGGGAATAAAGAATTTGCCTCCTGTCTGTGTTTCAGAATCAGAACCATTGTTTGTTTGTTTGTTTTTAGCTTATATTGCCCCACTACAGGCAGTGGAATTATTTAAATAGAAAAACGAAAAATGTATAATGTTTTGAAAAAAATACTCAATTGTATTTTATAAACAATCTCCAGTTTTCAGTAGAAATCCAAAGATTAATATCCAACTACCCACTAAACACAACGTCACGCCCTTCTAAACAAGACAGCCATTTCCCATACACCTATCAGACGAGGAAACAATATAAAACGTTCTACCAAAGCAGCGGTACATAATAACACCAAAACATTAGCTAAATAAAGCTATTTACATACTAATACACGTGTCTGATTGTTCGCCAGTGAATCATGGCACCTTGACATGTGCGTGGGAGTTACAATGGGTGGGACGCGCGAATCGAAGCCTGGGAGAAGGCTTTTTGAGTTTGTAGGCAGAGTTCGTGCTGTATGTTGTTGATAAGGTTGTGGAAGTAGCTTCCGGTTTATAATGTGTGCGTCCTAGAGACACAAAGGCACATCAAGGCTAGCACTTAGACCACTGATCTCTTTCTACATTAGTTTGGACCAATGTGCAATGAGGCAGTCTACTATTAATGGACTGGTGCTTATCTCTTCCTCTTTAGCTCGTATGAATCTGAGTAGGTGGCCTTCTCCATCTTTATTTTAGTTTTTACGTCTACTGCTTTCCGAATCACAAGTTATTACATACTCCAATCTAGCTGCAGAGTAATCCTGCATTTCGAGTCCCGCGCGGTGTTGGCTGTTGAACTTCGTGACCACCTTCACCTGTATCCGGGAAACAATGAACAAATACCTTTTTGTTATTTTTAACAACTTAGCTAATATATTTTATAGTCTGTTCTATCTAAAATCTGTTCTAACGAGCCTAAAACCCGATTGCAATCGGGTAAAAGATTCGCGATATTTGTTTTAAAAATTTGATTCCAAAAAAACATCCAGAAATTGTTAAACTCTTCCAATTTCTATTCCAATTTTTTTTTAAATAAACCAATAGCTGCCGGCGCCGATTCTGTTGTTCACAAACTAAACTTAATTTAAGTTCAGTGCATCTTTTTCTTTCTATTTCAATAAGAAAAGGACAGAAGATAAATATTAGTTTAGTCCTGTCAATTTAGTCAGCGCCTGACGTAAATTGACGTATTTTTAGTAGTAAATTTTTTGTCACGTCTAAACTTGTCTATGGATTATTTAATTTGATAGAATAATTTTTAATTTGAAAGAATTTGATTTGATAAACTAATATTTATCTTCTGTCCTTTTCTTATTGAAATAGAAAGAAAAAGATGCACTGAACTTAAATTTAGTTTAGTTTGTGAACAACAAAATCGGGGACATTATCAAGCAACGTACCACCTTTTTATATATCTAGATTTTTTTAAATCCATTTTATATAAAGCTTTATATTACAAAATTATACGTATTATTTCAAATGTACCTACTGGCAAACAAGCAGGCTCACGTGATTGTAAGTGGTCACCTCAGCAGCCTGTGGATACCTGATGGTTAGAACTATTTCCATCTTGCTCCTTTGTTCATAGGGAGCTTTTCCAAGGCTGTCATAAAGTAAATTATCAATACAGAGTGTAAAACAAAGTCGCTTTTCATGTCTATTTGTGTGACAGAGTTGTTCTGCTAAGCTACGGATTTTATTGCAGTTTTCACCATCAGTTAGAGAATTTCTTCCAGAAAGTTTATGTGTCATCACCTGCCAAGCCTTTTCACTACTATGTTGGGGTCGGCTTCCAGTCTAACCGGATGCAGCTAAATACCAGTGTTTTATATGGAGCCTACCTGACCTCCACAACCCAGTTACTGGGTAACATGATACCCCTTGGTAAGACCGGTTTTATTAGACTTTCGGGCTTCTGACTATCCATTACGGATAGTCAGAAGCCCGAAAGTCTAACTGTCAAAAATCCACTAATGACAGCCGGGACCAACGGATTTACGTACTTTCCGAGGCACGGAGAGGTCTCGGTATGTAAAGATGGTCACTCATCCACAGACCAACCGCGGCAAGCGTAGCTTAACCTGAACGATCGACCTGACCTGATTGATGGGGAAGGTTTATGCATACATATAGCACTGAAACCTCGTGTTTGTCATGTCGCCACATAAGTACATTCTCTTCTCTTCTTTCTCTGCTTTTCGCCACCCAATGCTGAGTGTAGGCATCCTGCAATGCACGCCACTCTATCTTTAACCATCCTTAGCCAAAATCGTCTAGCAATCTTGTCCAGTACATTGCACCCGGGCAAAAGAGGGGCGGGTTACTAGTTTCCTGTGATGTGTGTTGTGGTAACATTGCCACGCAATAATATTAAGGTACAGCATAAAACTTACTCTTATCATAATAATTCATATCATCGTTACATCAATTTAACCAACAATTAACTTACTAACAAGCTACCTACCGTAACGACTTTCCAAAATATTCACTTTCATCCTCATATTACTTTGATTAATGTAAGTAATACAACTCTATGTAAATACTGTATGCGTGGGCGCAACATCGTGTAGCGAAACCTTCCTGTCTTGATGTTGTTAAGATCACCAGCTCTGTGGATCAATGGAGGACGATTTTTGAAGGATATCATTCTAAAGTGATCAACATTGGATCAATATCTTATACAACTGCTTACATGTACCCCTGTATAAATTATAAGCGTTGCTTTAAGTTAAGTACCCATACATTTTTGACATTTAAATGTCTCATATCTTTGCTTATTTTTCTAAACATTTTTAAAGAGTAACCATGGCGTTTCTTGCACATTCTTTACAAGGCGTAACTAGAATCGTTTCTGTTTTCTTGTGAATTCTATCGCGCAAAAGTACCTTATAATGGCTTACTTGAAATAAAAGATTAGACTTTTTTATATGAAAAATAAAAATAATTTAGATTCGGGTTAAAGTATTTTTTTTTCTAATTTTACCAGTATTACCAGATATCATCATCATTCAATATAAACTCGAACAACCGAAAAATATATTTTAGAGAACTATAAATTCATTCATAATTAATTAGGCTAGCAGCTTTATAGAAAATTAGCTGCGCCCCACAGTTTCACCCACATAAGTGTCGATACAAAACCTCCATACAAAATTTTATCAAAATTGGCCCAGCCGTTTGAGTGTGAAGAAGTAACAAACATACATATAAACCAAAAAACGCATTTTTCTTTCTTTTCTTTCTTTCTTTTTAAACACACAAACTTTCGTCTTTATAATAGTGTGATAAGCTTTATTTAGTAAATTCATAACCGTATTTTATATTGCGTAAGCCAGAAGCCTATAATAATTATGCTATAATTATCACAAAAGTTCAAACCAGAAGTCCTCGGACACTCAGGCCAACTGGATATTAATTACAGAAAATCCTCTAAACCATTAACTCTTGGTCACAACTCCCATAATGTACAAAACAGACAGACAGACAAATCGCATCTGTATCTCATTGTGATTGATACTGTGATTAAACTGTCTTATCTTACAATATAAACGATAATTAATTCAATATTGTACGCATTTTCTATGTTCCTATGATTCTATGGTGAATGACGTCATTGTTTTGTAATACATTCTTCGTGGATGCGCTTGCGTTGGTTGAAATGTCTGAAATGAACAGACATAAAACAGGTAATGCCTGAATTACGGTAATTGGTTTAAGATTTTGTGACTCCAGTAATAGTTTCGGGTTGCATTTGGCCTCGTCCTTTTTGTTATCCTCTATATTAATGGAGGGAAGTAGAATATATGATTTTCTTCCTAGTCCTCCAATTTTCTTTGTAATTGATTTAGTTGTGAATTCCTTAACAATAGAATTACTTACCTGTTTGGCTGGGACACGCGAGCTGCATTTTTTCTGTACTTTTCTGATGGGATAGGTAAATAATTACATATGAAGCCGTCTCCAAGAGCGAGAGAATCGCGGTGATAGTCATGCGGTGCCATCAAATTATCGTTGCGATAATATCGCCGTGTGGAGATTGATTCATAGAGGACGCCGGATACTAAATGTTACAAAGGCAAAAAATCAATGGGATGCCCATTGATTTTTATTTTTAAAGTCCTAGTGTCAAAATGTACAGTGGGCTGCATCAATTGGGTACCCCAGTTGTATTAAAATTAACTTTGCTACAACTTTGCAATTCAAACGTATACATCCTTAAGAATAACGCAAAAAGAATTCATATGCCGGACGAGATTCGAACCATCGAATCATTGGTTATCCATTGATTACCTCGAGCTCTTACAAACTGAGCCAGTTAGGTAGTTAGTGATATAATGAATTAACAATCTACTTAGCGTTATAATTTCTTGAGAACAAAGATTTTAGTTCTTTATTATTCTACTAGTTTGAAAGGCAACCATTATAAGTAGTAGTTGTAAGTTGATTATTTTGCTGTGAAGCGATACAAACTTTTTTAAAGTTACAGTTAGTTATCTAAGATATTAGTTAGGTATATAGTTAAGTTTTTAATTTATAATACATTTTACTAAAATAAATTATATTTATTTTATTTTAATGTAAACCTACTGGTTATAACAATATATAAAAGAAAAAGTTGCATAAATAATTCTGACTTAGAGAAAAATAAAATTTGACGGCAACAAAAAGCTAATTATATCATATTGCCAGAATTGAACTTGAATCAGCGGATTCATATGGCACATCTTCAACCTTCAGACCAACTAAACTGTTACCATCGCTATTGAAATATTGCATGTATTTTTTGTGCATTGTTGTTTACGTATAAACTGTTTGACAAAATATTACAATAAAATACAAAACTGATAGATGCGGCCATCACGGGTTCGAACGTAGGTGCTTTCAAGGGGGGTACCCACATCGTGATTCTCACTGTACAAAAGTGTATACGCATCCTGTCTGAGTATAGGTTTAGCTAGCATTATAATTGTTTTGTAGGTAATAACGAGCATAACTATTACATAGCGTCTAATTAAAGATACTTAGTAATGGGTAATACCATATCAAAGCCTGATTATCATGTGAAAGACATAAAAATGATGATATGATTCCATAAATTCTACAACGAGATTTCTATGTAAATACATAAGCGGCCATTGTATCCCGGATCGACTCGTGAGTATTATTCTGGATATCCCAAGATAAAAACTAAAAACACCATATTACGTCTTGCCTTTTTGAGGCCTATGTTGAGGTCGGCCTCCAGTCTAAAGGAGAACAGCTGAAAAACAAGTATTTTGCATTGGGCAACTGTCTATCTGACTTCAAAACTCAGTTACTGGGTAGCATGATAACTGGTAAGACTGGTTGTCAGACTTTCAAGATTCTGACTACCTGTAAGAACTCTCTAAGATCAGCCGGAACCGTATTATCTGAAGCACGGCAGGATCTTAGTATGCAATAAATAGTCACCTATAACAAAACGACATTGACAAGTTTGCTTAACCCTGAAGATCGACCCGTGCGGCTATTATTAATTAGCCACGAGTCCCTGCTACCATACAGATTTTGTTAAAAATTTTCAATAATATCGGATCAGCAGTTTAGCAGAAACAACGAACCAAACAGACAGAAAGATAAACTTTCTGATTGCAATCTTAGTAGGAATAACATTGATGCAAGTTACAATAGGAGATGATTAGCATCTGTTATTAATAATGCACCTACTGGCAATGTTAGTAAAATACTATTAGTGTAATATCATAATTTGTTTCAGCCCACATGGTGATCTAAGACTTTGTTTGATAACTGATGAATGGTTTGTAGACAAAATACAATGACTAATGAACTTGTAGAAAAATTATGAAAAAGTTTTTAAAATATTAATTCCCACAGGAGAAATAGATTTCGATATAGTCAGAAGCCCGAAAGTCTGACAACCAGTCTTACCAAGGGCTATCGTATTACCCAGTTACTGGGTTGTGGAGGTCAGATAGATCACAGATCTGCGCGTAGCTGCATCCGGTTAGGCTGGAAGCTGACCCCAACATAGTTGGGAAAAGGCTATGGAGATGATGTAGGTGTTTAGTGGTATCAACATCACGAAACTAAAATCTACGGGCCTCTACCGAGCGCAAACGCATACAGCCAAATTATAATAGGCAGTTATAATTTAACAAAACATTTAACTCTTACAATTGTTACACAACCGTCACGGTAGGCCTATTTTAAGCAGAGTAGAAAGCCAGCATTGTTTAAATAAAGTAATTATTGTGAATGTAGATTTTTATAATTATATTTTTCTGCATTGGGGGTCATAAAAATTGAAGATTAGGTAAAAAATTACTGCATAGTTTTTTTTATAGTAAACGTATCATGATGATTTTTTGTTTGTGAAACTTTTATTTTTAATTTTACGAGTGCTTGTTTACAATGCATTTCAAATAAAGATTATATTATCATGTCTGTGTTGAAAGGAGCGTCTCAACAGTCCGTGTAGTCTTGAAAAAAAAAACAAAGTACTATTTCTGATCAGCTATTTGAAATTTAAAATAACAACAAAATAATAACCATTTCCCGAGATATATGCTAAAGCCGATGAACGACAGCTGGTTCTGTTATAATTTAAAATAGAAAACTGCAACAATTCCTTTGCGATTTGAACTCAGCGTATAGCAGTCCAATGCTGGACATACATAGGCCTCTCACAGGCTGCGTGAAAACATTGCCCTCTGCTTTCGGCACCTTTTTAAGGTCGTCAATCCATCGTTGCTGGGGAGCATCTTACACTACGCTTGCCGATAAGATCTCCACTCCAAGACTTGTCTGTTCAACCGGCCATCGGTCCTTCGACAAACATGGCCTGTCCACCACCGCTACTTACGATTTGCTCTGACGTCTATCATTGCGTGATGCACAGAATCCAGAATACCTTCAGAAAATCTAGATATCCAACACTAGACACAAACCACATACAAAAAGAAACCTAAAAAAATAAAATACAGTCATTACTAACCAAACAATTACATCAGCCTTAGCATGAATCCTAAAATAGTCAGCTAATTGATTAAACTGAAGCCTACTGAGGTCGCCTCAGATTCATTAAAGTAATTTAATTTGTGCTCACAAGCGTCCTCCAGTTCCCAAAATGGAGGGACTGTCAGTGGTTCTTAAGGATTTGACCTTGAAAATAAGGTGGTTAAGCGAAATTATTTCATTTCAATTTGGATTAATGCCTCGTTAACATTAAATTTCATCATAAAAGTAATTGGATGTTTAACATTGGATATAAAACTAATATTAATTGAAAAAAAAAAAATAACGGTAACTATAATTTGAACACACAATACGCATTTTAACGGCTTCTCTATTCATTTTTACAGAATCATTGGGTTCGTCCCACTGTTTCTGTTAAAAATAATATATAAAATACAAAGTAACAAAAGTACTACATACTTCTGTTGTTTTACAGATGCTAGCACATCAAGCTACAAGAAAATTGACAAATTTTCCCAATCAACTTTGAACCATAAGCATTAGCGATAAAGTTGAAAATCTATTAAAAAAATTGACAGATTGTAGTAGCTTGATGTGTACATGTTCATTTGAGTTTTTAACTCCATGGAATTTTCTGTCTTATTGGCAGCCTGTAACTTAGACCCTTGTTAATAAAATAAGTATATGGATCTAGGGTTCTACACAAAAAACATAAAAACATAGGTGTTTTTAGAGGAGCCCGTGGCTAAATAATAACAGCCGCACAGGTTGATCGTCCAGGTTAAGCTACGGCGGTTGGTCCGTGGATGGGTGAGCATATGTGCATATCAAGACCCCTCCGTGCCGCGGAAAGCACGTCAAGCCGTTGGTTTTGGCTGCCATTCGTGGATTTTTGGCAGTCGTTACGAGTCGTCAAAAGCCCGAAAGTCTGACAACCAGCCTTACCAAGGGGTATCGTATTGCCCAGGATAGGCAGTCGCTTCATGTAAAATACTGATATTCGGCTGCATCTGGTTAGACTGGAACCCGACCCCAACGTAATTGGGAAAAAGCTAGGCAGATAATGTTTTTAAAGGTTACATTTTGTTTCATTATTCCGTACAGTTTGAGAAACACTGTGCTGAGTGCAGCAGGTGTTCAAAATGCGCCATTTTTGTTCATACGCGCTTCTTCCTACGGATGTATTGTTTACCTTTAGGTACATTGTTTCATCTCGTAGGCTTTGTTTTTGTAAATGATTCAATATCTTCATTATGAGATGATTATGAGTAATGAACAGTGTAATTAATGCTTTGTTGATTGGCAATTACTTAATTAATTTATCTCGATGCTCATATGCTTTTTTTTTTTGAGGATGGGAAATCATCACATGACTCCTCCCGCTCTGGGTGGAGCAGAAGTTCCTTCCTTAGCCCTTTATGTTCCGGGGTAGCGGTAACCCCTTCGGACAATCCCGCTGCCCCGGCAGGCTTCGGCCCTTACGGGCCCCTTCCTTAATGCTGACATCTCTTTGAGGCGCGCGTGGAAAATGTACACGCCGTCCGGCACGGGCCTGGTCCTGATCGGACGGTGAGTTACCCATTACTCACCGTCCGCAGGACCGCGCCTACGGTGGCCGGGACTCGTCACGCGGCATGCTCATATGCTCACATTAGAATTTGTTTGTTTATCATATCTATCCTACTAATTATTATAAACGCGAAAGCTTGTGAGGATGAATGGATGAATGTTTGTTACTCTTTCACACAAAAATTTCGTAACGGACTTAGATGAAACTTTACTGTAATATAGTTTATACATCAGAATATCACACAGAATACTTTTTATCCCGATATTCCCACGAGATCGACACTTAAGCGGGTAAAACCGCGGGGTGCTGCTAATATACTAATACAAATAATAAAGCTGAAGAGATTATTTGTTTAGACGCACTTATCTCTGGAACTAAAAGCTTAATAAAAAAAATGCATGTGATAAACCAATTCTTGAGGAAGGATAAATGCTATTAAACATCACGTTTGGGGCAAATACGAAGTAAAAGCGCGGGCAGACGATGCGATGCGACGGGGAACAAGAAATTTCTCTCGGAAGATAACGCGGACAGAAGCTACAACTCGCCTCCAAGAAACCCTTTCTCTTTCATTATGACATTTTAACAAAGTTTAGTACACAATATCTTTGAATCTTCCTATTTTGTCCTTTGCCAATCACACGGATGATTCGCGCACATAAATCATCTTCTTAATAATCCTTTCATGTCCATACTTATTACCTCCGATAGGCGTAGTAACAAACTACCATCTTCAATATCCCAAACCCTTAATGAAGTACATGCAAATATTTATTTCAAATCCTTCTCATAATCTAATCACAAAAGCCAATGATGATTAATATTATCATAACACTCAAGCGCAATTTAATGCCACTTCATACATAACATTAATGAATAATTCACCATGAAATCAAATCGCTTAGAATTCGTTCAAAAGGCTTGCCTATATTACTGCGAATTACCAAACAGTTAATGGCGGTTATATATGGCGAGGTAAAGGAAGCGATGGCTCAAATAATTTATGATAATATCTAATGTGAGATCAAAGAGCTAACCTGTTTGGTCATCTAACTTTGTAAGGCTTATGAGAAGTAAAGGTTCTGTCCTAAATGGGATTGGATTTACGGTGGCGTTGTAATTAGTTCTAATTGTTGTATGTGGCTACTGGCATAAGTGATTTTTGTAGACAATCATCAATATTAGCTACCAGTGATTACGGCCGCGACTTACGAGTTGTGTCGTAGGTTCGAACACATATAGGCGCTTTACTTTGTGTAAATTATTTAATCACCACTGCTCTCAAAACGGCGAAGGAAAACATCGTGAGGAAACCGGCATATCCTAGAACCAAAAATTCGAAGATATGTGACATCTACCAACCCGAATTAGGCCCGCGTGGTGGCTGTGTATCAGCAGTGGGAACAATAAAGGCTGATTATGTTGTGTTCTGGACGGCTAAAAGAGTATCCACGGAGTTTCACGCCCGCTCTTCCCCAGAGAGAAGAGCGGGCGTTTTGGAACTGGTAACTAGCTTCAAATTTCTGTCTAAAGCCGAGTCCAGTCGTGTGTAATGTAATATATCGTGTAATGTTACGCGAATTCTGCGTATTGACAGCAATAGAACCACCACCACTGCTTTCGATTTACCATAAAATTCTATTGCAGTGTCATCTCCATACCTTCTCAACCAGTGATAAATCCGATGTTTACATAATGACGTTGTACAAATACATCAGTAGCACAGAGCTCATAAGTTAATGAAGTCATATAAATCTTTTCTTTACAAAGTATGACACATTATGAATGATTCTATTTAATATGTCTGGCGCCTGGTATTGACTAAAGACTTCATGGCTTTTCTAGTTTCTTCTGTGTCTTAGTTGGAGTCATCATTTATCATCATTTCAAACAAAAGACGTCAACTGCTGATCATAGGCCTCATACAAGCACCTTTACTTCGACCGGTCCTGTGCTTTCTGGATCCGGCAGATTCCTGCGGCATTTACAAGATCATCGGTCCACCTTGTGGGATGCCTGCAAACGTGTCGTCTTCCGGTACGCTGCCGCCACTCCAGAAATTTTCGGCCCCATTGGCCATCTGTTCTGCGAGCAATGTGCCCTGCCCACAAAGTCTGACAACCAGGCTTACAAAGGGGTATCGTATTACCCAGTAACTGGGTTGTGGAGGTCAGATAGGCAGTCGCTCCATGTTAAATACTGATATTCAGCTGCATCCGGTTAGACTGGAAGCCGACCCCAACATAGTTGGGAAAAGGCTAGGCAGATGATGATGACCTTGGTTCCCCTGCGGATCTCTTCATTTCTGATTCGATCACTTGGACTTGGAGTACCTATAGATATTTATGTTTTACTTCATCATTCTCCAGCTTATATCTCTGTGTCGGTACGTTTGTGCTTCTTCGTTTGTTTCTTCCATTTCTATCGGGAGTTACATCAGTGTTCTCATCCTTTTTATCGTCTTGTACGTGGTTAAGTTTTACATTTATTAGCAACACTTTTGTGTTACAGCTCTGAAAATAGGTAAGTGAAGAGCAGTTCCCATTGCAGGGTAATGAAGAAACAGGGGAAAGGGGATTAGACATTTAATCCATCTATTTAGCTTGTCTAATGCGGGTCGATGGGTAGACAGTAAACGTACTCACTCGGCTCGTGGGTGCCGCAGTTAACATTAATATTGATATTCAGGGTCACCCCCCTAAAATTGACATGCTGTTCTTACGCCATTGTCCAGCTTAGGCCATTTACAAACTATGGCAGTTCGGATGCCCCAAGTTAGTTTTTGTTTACTAAAAGTTGTAAGAGTGAAAGTTTCCCTTAACCGACTTTTACGACCGGCGCGGTATGATAAGCAGCTGAAAAATTCTGTTTTTCTTTTGCTACCAGATCAGAATGGAAGAAGAAAGAAAAAAAAAATTATTTGACCCAGGATAAGGCACAAAAAAACAGAAAAAACTTAATTGTATTGTTAGCCTCACGACAAAAACTTCTTATACAATACAGAGGCAGTACAAGATTTAGTCACCAGAGTTCCTCACTACTTGAAATCACACATACAGTTCGGGTTTCCCGACTATCTTTTATCTTTATCATCATGGTGGCCAGCAGCCCGTTAACTGCAACTAATAAAGGTTAATATCAAACTAAAAGCTGTTCCGTAAATCTTCGCACCACTAAGACATCTAAATCAAATAAATAATATTTAATAGCCATTTTCAGTTACTTATTAGGTACTGTCATACGGATTCTATTCACAGACATCTACCCCTTTTGCAACTCAAACCATTGCGATATGTCTTAAATAGCATCAAAGTTTATTCACTATGGCAACACCGATTACAACACAGACTAATCCAATTTGTAACTAAATCGAGCGGTTACTAACCTGGGATGTTCAGCTGCGTATTTATTGGAAAAACAAGCTGCACAACTTCTCTTTCTTCTTTTTTTTTTTAATTTCCATAAAAAAAATTTTTTTTTCATGAGCAGGGGGCCGATTCTACTAACAAAATTGTTCAATAATCGCAATGGAACCACAGCTGAATCACGGCTGTTAAGCGTTTTCATATTCTATTAATGAACAACGATTCAACTGCGGTTACGTTTTAGTTTAAGCCAACGATCGATCGAAATTTCAAAATATTTTCTGCTAACAAAATCGAACATGAGCGTGACGTTTAGTCACATTCTACTGTTATTTTGACATTTGTTAGAATCGAATGGTCTAAATATAATTTTGTATTCGAAAATACTTTCGGTGAGATGTATTTAACATTTTTAGGTTCAACTTTTTTTCTGTGGTATTATTAAAACATACTATTTGGCATGTTAGTAATACAGTTTACCCGCTGTTACGTTCCCACTACCATTCAGTTGCGATTCAGCATAGGTTTACTTTCCAGTTTGCATAGGAAATAATAGAATGACTTTATAAGTAACTATCAAATGACGATTGAAGTCGAACTGTTATTAAAACACAATTGAACGTGTAACGTTGCAAATTAGTAGAATCGCCCCCCAGGTCCTCTGGTGCCCGTTTGTCGTTGAATTTTGGAACATTAGCCGCGCAACATTGTTGCCAGCTACATTTTGATGTTGAAGAAAGAATGTTGCGCAATTATTGCTCAACATTGCTTCCAATGAATACGGGGCTTTATCGTGCCCAAAAGTCTTAAGCTAATCTCTGGCTAAAATTAACGATAATTGGCATATTGGCATGCATGAGATAGACACTTGATACATATAATATTTTGAAGGAATTGGTAAGTGGTAATGGTTTTAGACCTGTCGTAATATACTGGATAAGATATGGCTGGTCAAAACTGTATATTGAACTGTAGTCGGCCGAATATATTTTACGGATTAGTGTCCATAGCTTAAAGTAATTGAAATTCAGATGGATGCTGCTTTTAAGATAATTATCTTTTGATTAAAAAATTTGGATGGACTTCATCATCCTTAGTCTTACCTCATCCTTAATGCTAAAGATCACCCACGACATCGACCCACTTCAAAAAACATTTATTTCAGCGCTCTTTTTAAACTTCCCACTACTGGACGCAGTCCTCATTCCTGTGAGAAGAAGTGGGGCTGACATGCACCACGCGGGCCCAGTGCGAGTTGGTAGATATCACATGTCTTCAAGTTTTTGGTTCTAGGACATGCCGGTTTCCTGACGATATTTTCCTTCACCGATTTTAGAGGCGTGATGATGAAATTACACAAAGTAAAGCGCTGGCCTGGGTTTGAACCCACGACCTACAACTCGTAAGTCGGAGACGTTGATACTGGGCCACCACTGCTCTCTCTTTTTTATAATTATGAGCTGTAGACAATTATTATGATGTTGAAGTTTCCCGATTTCGACTCCCAAAGAAATACAAAATCATTACTGATTTATCATTAGCTACGCTTACTTAATTTGTTTCCAAAGGTCATGATTAGCTGCATGTACTCTGTTACACATCAATGACAATCAAATGCGTAAAGCTCTAGTACCAATCAGCCCAAAAACCGTTTCTTCTATATTAGAGCCAAGGATTTGAGATAATTTTCAAGTCAACAACAAACTAAATGTCACAATTAACAAAGTTCAAATTCCATTGCAACCAAAAACTTAATAGGACCTTTGTTAAAAATGGTCACTCAAAAATCAACTTAGAATACATTTCGCTAAAGTAGATAATTGATTAAGTTACGATGGATTGTAAAGTATCTGATTTATACATCACATACCGCTCGTCTAAAATCTAAATCAACTTACTTGATAACAAAAGTTTATTATGGGTCGCCAGAACCGTCAGAAACATAACACATTAATATTATTGTCAGTTAAAAAACAATAAAGATCAAACATCACATCTTACCATAAGTTTCCTTGAACTTTCCATTTTGCTATGCAATTTCCAACTTTATTGCTTGGAAATAAGCATAATGAGATTGGGGGACTTGGAAATGAGGCTTTGTTTTGTTGTAAAATAAATATGGCATCCGTATTTGTTTGTGTTTGAATTGTATTATTATAATAAAACCATCAGGCCAAAGGCGGAATACGAGATAATCGGTTTAACTTTAAACTACAATGGTATGAACTATAAGTATGAACTATATGAAGGACATAAAGTATTGGATTTTAAATAGAAAACTGCTATTTTTAAATTCATTAGTTTTGTAATCCTTTGATTCTATACTAATATTTGTGTATATAAGGGCCTATACTACCTCAAATGGCTTAGTATGATCCTATGTTATGTCGAAAATACTACAGCATTCATTTTGAAATAAATATATGGTAAAGTTCAGGATTAATGCTAGGGCTTATGTTAGACAAAAACACGATTTCATAAAATTTTCTCGATAGAAAAAAATTCCAAAGTTACCTCCAAACCGAACAATAAACCGCTGGTATTCAAAAAATACTTCAAATTAGATCATGAAACTTTGTATACTAACCGAACTAACTATAAAGCAGGTCTTATGTTATTTACTTTTTTTAAATTACCATTATTTTCACCGTAAAAAGCAAATACCTAGACTATTGGCGCTGCCTGCCGCCTAGCACCGCACTCTGTCTCGCTCTCACTCAGTCCGTGAGCAGTATCGTGCGAGCGAGATAAAGAGTGAATTTTAGCTGAGGTAGTGTAGGCTCTTAAGGTCCGTTATTCAATAGTTGCCTATTTTCAGAGCCTACCGGGCTTAAAATAACTATAGACTAGATAAGTCACCTAATAATTGTGTCTCATTTGTCAAGATTTGACAGCTAAAGTTTCCACTTTCGGCAAGCGTAATGCGGGACGCTCGCGCTCCTCATTTAGGTGCAGCGCAGACGACAGACTATCCGTGACGCACTTTTTAGTCTGTGAAAATAGAACCTATGCAATTATATGCAGTAACGCACACGACGCGCAAAAAGTCCGGCGCACAAAAAATCCGTGTAATTCGGGCACTTCGGGACATTATGATACTTCTAAGGCAGAATATCATGATAGACATTTAAAAAGACAGACAGCTCTGCCGACAGAATGATCGAAGATGTGCGTCGTGTGCGTTGAGTCTGTGAAAAATCCGCGACCGACTTTTTGCGCGCCATGCAGACTTTTTATGCGCCGCAGACTTGATCGCACAAAAAGTGTGCCGTCTGCGCTGCACCTTAAATGGACCGACGACCTTAAAAAGAGGGCTGCGACAGCCTTATTACGGAAGGCGGAGGACGCAGCGTAGTGGTGCAACCTGGTATTGAGATAAGCTGAGTTGATCGATTGATTTTCGGGTAATATGGATCCCAGTAGTGTGTTTCGTGTGTGTGTTCGTATGAAATATCAATATACGAACAAAATTAGAACCAAGTTTCGCATTTTCATCCCGACGCGCCTGGATAATCTTGCTTTTTCCTATAACATGTGGGTAGTATATTCTGAAATCTATGCTACGAAAAACATGGATCTTATAATCCGGTAGCAATAAATACTTAACAATAAAAAAACAAGTGAAACAATACTATGCATTATTCCAAGCTACGTATATGTGATAAATCTAGCTAGAACAACATCAACAAAATAATAACAATTAATAACTATATTAATACAATGCAATTACCATTGTATACAATACAATTTTTTTCACATACCTACCTATCAATGAAATACAAAAATGCAATAATGTCAGAAACAATTATAACGCAGCTGCATTAAAATTCTTAAGATATTAATTGATCGAAATTCTTCAGATATTCCCTGTTTTCATGTGCAATGATTTATGTGGCATTTAAATTGTAATGACACATGTCTTGTCAGTTATAAGGAATTAGCTGCAAGGCTGTAACATTTAGGAGATGGGTTTCCACTGATCTAGTTGTTTGTGATGAAATCGGGTATGGATTGTGGTGATAAGCGGAGCGGAAGGTAAATTTAAATGGTCAATTTGTTTCTATTAGATGCCGATATCTCTTCATAACTCTCTTTTGGCTCGTGCTGCTCGATGTAGTCGCAAAAGAGAAAGAGATAGGCCATAGATTCTATGATCACAGGATCTATGATCTATAGATTTTAACGTAAGGTAATGTGTAACTTACTAACGATACAAAAGATGTTGAAAGCGATACAACCATCCATTGTATAATCAGATTATCTAATAGAACAATTATTTTTAACTAATCACCGTGCATTAAAGAGAAAATAAATAAATGGAAGTTTCAGATCGGGGTTGGTGGTATTCAAATCTTCTTGATAATAAGAAGATTGCTGAGGATTTTTTCATAATTACAAGCTACATTGCTTTTGAAAACAAAACTTAAAATATATATTTTGTTTATAATCTTTCTGTGCGAGAACCAATAAATACTTTTTCTTTCTTTAAACATAAAACTGTTGAAAGAGGATTGAGAGAAACTTCAGTCAGCAATTTAAGCAGCCTTAAGAAACGGTCTACCTAGTATGAATCACTCTCCGCTCCGCCTATCACTTACCGCACCAAATCTACACCTACAAGCAAGCCTGGGGCATCCATAATTTCAATACTTTAATTAAATTACGTAGAATCGCAATTATATTGTAATTATTATTCTAAAGCTATCATACAGAGGTCGCCAAGTTTCAATGCGTCTTCGATCCGGAACTAATGGTCTTCAATGGATTATAAACAAGATCATATTGTGATTATAAGATGTCCGCAGATTCTGATATTAATTGGTTTATAACGCTATTATGGTATAAAGCCTATTTATAGTGATGATAATTAATCGTGGTGATGATGCAGTATTTTGCAGATTGAAGAGCAGATCTCAGATGTTTCATTTTTTCTTCATCTTTCATTGGCCATCTTTCACTCAAAGTGAGACATCTCAACACAAAATGAATCAAAAGTGAAAAATGAATTTGTTATTGAACCGATTTAACAATGTTGGATTTCGGCACTTGGCATGATTCATCCTAGCAAATGGTGATGAGAAATGGAAAGAACAGATGAACGTTCATTCCTATGTAATTTGGTCGTGTCAGTGTCGTGTGAACCTGGAATGAAACAAAAAATTACCATCCACCAAAGCCGTCAAGCCGTCGAAAAGCAAGTAGCAAGATGTCTGCCTTATTTCCTTTCATGAGAAGAGATCTATTCAGTGCAATGGGATATTTCTAGACTAATATTACAATTATTATATACATGTATATAATTAAAGCTTCTTCCTAGGGCTTATTTAGTATTACAAACGTAACCGCTAAAAGCTACTCTAAATTCATACCTAATAAGCCTATTTTTATACACCATCTTATTACTTAACATAAACGTATGAAAATCTAGACTATAGTAATTTCATCAAACAATTACTTCATCATACTAAAACGATTTGTGTGACGTGTAATCTCTTTTTACTTTTAATTTTGAAGCTGTAACGACTTTGTGTTCGTGCACTAGACAAGTCTTCTTATACCAGTATCTAGAGCCCGCCTTGGGAGTTTGTCACTCCCAAGGCGGGCTCTAGATACTGGTACGATGAGACACTTAATAACAATACGATGGGACACTTAATATCGTGCCCTGCGTGTCCTGTCTTTTGCACGTTACAAGAACTGATGGACGCTAGTGATGGCGCCAAACACGTAGCCGAATTCTGGGTCGAGTACAATTAGATTGCCATCGACATGCTTAAGAAGTAGAGGTAGTAGAACATGCAATGACAGGCGACAGAGGATCATCCAAAAATTCGCCAATCTAACAAAACTGTCATAAAAATGTGTTAATTATTTTTCACATTACTTATTTCTGACTCCTCTGCTTTGTTTTAATTGAACATTCTGGGTGCCAGCCAGGGTAAATAAGGGTGAAACTAAACTTGTTAAATTAGCATCTGATACCTAAGTACAGTGTCCTCTAGAATCTAGTTGGGGCTGCGGTGATCATTCAGCTTTCTTTGTTGACCCAAAATGATAAACAACTAACTATTAGATCGGCTCACTAAAAGTTTTGTGAATAAAAGACATATTTAAACGCACACATCATCATCATAATTACAGCCGAAAGACTGCTGGACATAGCCTCCCCCAAGCACTTGCGCGGTATCCAGCGGGTTCCTGCGGCCTTCACAAGGTCGTCGGTCCACCTTGTGGGACGCCTAACGCGCATAATATACCGAAGGAATATGCATGGTATCCCTGGAAGTATGGATCAAATCGAATAAGGGCGTGGGCAAGGTCATTTCCAAACTTTTTGGTCCTGAGAATGATTGATGATTGAGAATTATTTTACGATTCAAAAGTTGTGACCAATTTTTTTCAATCGTTTCGCATAGTGCTCAAAGAAAAAAAAATAATTAAAAAAAAAACTATGAGGGCTGTCTAAAAAACTTAAATTGACAGTTCCTGGTAGTTTTTTTTAAATGATTTTGTTCTTTGAGCACTATGCAAAGTGATTGAAAATAACAAAAGTTGGTCATAACTTTTGAACCGTAAAAAAATTCACCAACATTCTCAGGATCAAAAAGTTTGGAAATGACTTTGCCCACGCCCCTATTTGATTTGATCCATACTTCCAGGGACACCCTGTATATTATTTAAAGAAAAAAACTTTGATATTATTATTGCTTCAAAAATTAAGAAATGTCAAGAATCTGATTTCACGAGCTATTCATAATTACCGTCTCACAACGCAAGGCTATCGTCATTACAGTCTCGGTTCAAACCTCGATACATAAATATTAGACAATGTCTTAACATCTCAATTGTTTTCTGATCATAACATTTCCCTGGTTACTGAGATGTTATCGGCAGACATATTGCGGGTGACCTCACAAAAATGAATAGCTGGCCTTCACCCTGGCAAAGAGTAGCCATTTTTAAACAGATGGGACTTTTGTTTCGTTAAATATATTTTGTGTCTATTCGTCGGACTGTTTTCTCTAGCTTAGCGTTGTTCCATATCAGTTTCATTCGAAACTCCGTACGATCTTCTTTAAAACTGCTTTCTTTTTTCTCACTGTCCCAATGATGAGCAAAGGACTCCCCTGAAATTATTTAAGGAATCCTTTTCTAGAGCCACCGCTAAACATTAACGATGTTTTTTATGTTCAAAGTTTTACAAAAAAATAGGACAAGATAAGAAAATAATGCGTGCAAACATTTTGTCAATTTATTCAACAAACAAGTCTATATAAATTAAGTTATACGTCAAATCTACCTTTTAATAATAAAATCCTAATGTACTCTATATCCAGTGAGACGAGCAAAAAATTTCATAAAAACCCATATTTAACATTTCACTAAGTAACTAAAAAACCTCTTTATATAGTTGACCCTAGTAATTTGATATATGCCTCTAAAGTGACATTTACGAAAGCACAGTTCATTAAAGGTTCCGTATTTCCATAATGTACTCATAATGACGGGACTGACAACAAACTGACATTATTTTGATTAGATTAGATTAATCGAGATCCACATTGATTAATCGAACGAAAGGTGATGCGGTGATATTTTGTTATTAGGAGTTTAGAATATTTCTTAACTAACAATAACTTGGCGTAAGACATAAGCACAAAAAGCTTGAGAGTGTACCTAATTTTTTAAATTGTAGTAGGTACACATTAAGTAGGTACTTTATACAGTATGTATCAGAAATACGTGGTCAGGTGGGACCAACACAATAATCGCGAACAAGTAATCAGCGCTCCCAAACATTGGGCTCGACTGGGTATTCAAGTTTTGTACTGGAAAACTGATATTTTTTTCGCAATTACGACGTTAATCCTATGGAATTTTTTTTTTAGTTTGATGGTCTGTAACCACACTTTTAACATTTAACCACGCATTTCTAATACACGCCGTTTAGAGTACGTACTTAATGTAGTATATTTAATTTTATGTTACAGTTGCTATCCCACAAGGGGTAACAAAGTTTTTATACAAACTGAGTTTATATTTATCTTTAGGAGACTTTTATCGTGGAACCAACCCAGAAAATAAAAAAAGAAATTGACACTTCCCTAGATTTTGTCAATTTATTTGAACACAATTGATGGTGATTTTTTTCGCGATTTCAAGTTTTGTGTTGGTTATGAGTACAAATTAAGCTTGTATTTTTTATATATATACTGGCCTAATTGGTATACAATACTCGTTATAAATCTAAATTTGAATCCCTTTTCTAGTACATGCTTAGGGTTTAATATGCCTCACAGAATCATCACCAGCGCAGGCACATAACCCCAAAAATTTTGCTTTCCCTCTCATTACCACTTAATCTTTGCCCCTTATAACCGAAAACACAGCAAGAATAATAGTCGGTCTGTAACAAATCACAACATGGCACAACAATGTATAACAATGCAGATCTTAGAGCAGCTTCGTGAGATCTGCTGCTAGATGCATGTGTGTACGTCCCACGCTTGTTTCGGATGTCAGCAGAGTTCCAGTTAGGTATTGTAGTGAGTCATGGTTCAGGAAACGAATGGGTATTGTGATGATGTCTTAATTTGTTCTATCTGCTGTAAGATGAAGTGGTAAAGCAAAAAAAGTGTAGTTTGGAGCCGGTACGAGTTATACGAAAATAGTTTGTGTGTTAGTCCACTAAAGATTGGTAGCTTATTTTTTTATGGATGGGAAATCATCAAATGACCCCCTCCCGCTCTGGGTGGAGCAGAAGGGGGTGTCGGACTCTTACTGACTAAAACCCACCCGTGTTCCTTCCTTAGCCTTTTATGTTCCGGGGCAGCGGTAACCCTTTCGGACAATCCCGCTGCCCAAAGATTGGTAGCTGGGCTACCTGCATAAAGTGGGCCAAAAGTTCAGAAATATTGATTTAATCGATTTCTTTTGCCACGAACCACTGCTTTCGAAACGGTGAAGGAAAACATCGTGAGGAACCGTCATATTCTAGAAACAAACATTCTAAGACAGGTGACATCTACCAACCCGCACTGGGCCGGCGTGGTGGATTACGGCCCACTCCCTCTCATCGAAAGGAGCCCTGTACAGTGCCAGTGGGAACATTATAGGATGATTATGCTATGCATGTTTGCCATACTAATTAAGATTAATAATAGGTTACATTCCAATAGATCCTGTTTGTTTCCTTAAATTTGGTATGTATCGTAAAAGAATAAATGAAGTTTTGAATTAGGCTTTATGACTAGGTGTGGTTAAATTTCAATGCTCAAGGAGTAACATAATGTGGATCAAATTATTCTGATTATGCAAAAGTGCTTAATGTCAAGTGAATGAGTCAGGTCCGTGATTATGCTCGTCCTTTCTGTAGCACTCCTTAATTCGAAGTAACTTTGCGTAGATAATTAAATCAACTGCATTTTGTAATAAATAGGTGGGTTAGGTAGGTGCTCTAGCATATAAAATATATAATATGAACACCAATGCATATAAGCAATATTTTGCAGTCGCCTTTTACAACATCCAAAAGGGCATGTTTCGCTTTAGCAGTCGGTCGACAGCAAGGTTCTTTCTTATAATAATTAAAATATATATTTCTATCTATACTAATAATCATCATCATCATCAGCCGGAAGACGTCCACTGCTGAACAAAGGCCTCCCCCTTAGACCACCACGCCGAACGACAATTCGCCACTTCGCATCCATCGGTTGCCCGCGACTCTCACGATGTCGTCGGTCCACCTAGCGGGAGGCCTGCTTACGCTGCGTCTTCCGGTTCGTGGTCGCCACTCAAGAACTTTTCTTCCCCATCGGGTATCAGTTTTACTAATAAGAATTTGTGTGTTTTTGTTTGTTTGAACGCGCTAGTTGCTGGAATTTATATGTCTGGGCTAGGCAATTAGTTAAACGATAGCGATCCAAGTCATTTGCCTAGCTGTTAGATTGAATGGCTGAATATCATTCAGGCCGTTAGTTGAACGGCGCCGCTCGCCGTTTAGTTAAAAAGCTATACAGTTAACTTAAAGGCTAATTAAGCCAGTTGACTGCGACATATCTATCAACATAATTAATTTATCTCTTTGTACAGACGCCAGTACATCAAGCTACCCAAAACTGTAAAATTTTCCCAACCAACTTTGAACCTTATGCTTTAGCGATAAAGTTAAAAATCTATTAAAGAAATATGACAGATTGCAGTAGCTTGATGTGCTGGCGTCTGTACCTTTTTTTAGTGCGAAAAGTTTTAATAAATAAATAAGTAACAAATGTTTTTTTTAGTTTTCTTCATTTTTATGCGAGAAATATAAAATGCATTATTGTCTACTAGCTGCGCCCCACGGTTTCACCCGCATAAATTTCCATCCCGTAAGAATATCGGAATGAAAAGTATCCTATGTGTTATTCTGGTGTATAAGCTATTTATTACTATAAAGTTTCATCAAAATCGGTTCAGTAGTTTTTGCGAGAAGGAGTAACAAACATCCAACCATCCATCCTCACAAACTTTCGCGTTTATAATATTAGTAGGAAGTAGGATTAGTAGGAGTAGGATAATAGATCGGCATACTTATAGTTTTTATCCAGACACCAAATATCCTACTCCATCTATTCTTGTACGATGGAACTAAAAGCTCTTCGACACAATTTGTGACACTCACTCATAGTACAAATCAAAGTATAGATTCAACTAAACTCTCGCAACTATTAGTATAACATGAGGATAGACAACGCCATCTAACGAAAGCATACCAAACTATCAGATCTACAATCTATGCTAATCGAACTTATAGAACATTCTAAAATTATTCAGAGCATAGAGCCTTCAGGCTGTTTCGATCAGATCGTTTTAACTTAGTTGAGGTTTCCTTTACAGTTTACAGAGGGCGTTGTTGTTAGGTGAGTAAGATTTTCAGTTAAGTTTGAGCTTAGATATTTGTTTACTTATCTACTTCACCTAGGTGATTGCATTATCATAGCTGCGAGTTTCTGAAGTATAAAAGTGTATGAAATGAATCTAAACATTCTTGATTTTAAGTAGACCGAAATAGGCAGAAATTTAAAACCAACTCATTTATATTTCTACAGTTATTACTAAGAACCCTTTGTCAGGCCATATAGTCATACACCAGGCACCACAGACGATGGGCTGCTTCTCAGGATTTCCTACTGAAAAACCCAATAACACTAACTGAGCCAGGGATGCAGTGATGGCTCAGTAGTAACGGTGACTACCGAATGTTAGTCGTAGGTTCTCTGAAAGAAATAGGTACTAACTAGTAAATAAAAATGAAAAACATTGATCTGAACTGCTTTAAACAGTTCCATATGAGCCTAACGTTCAAAACAGTATTTTTTACTGATACAAAAACAGTTAATGTTACCATCATGACAGTAAACTTTAACGTTTTTTTTTTCAGTAAATGATGTCGACGCTTGAAAGGTAAATTTGACTAAACAACAGGTCGACCTTCTCAGAAAAAAAAAATCATATAAATTCTTGTAATCATCCTACAGGCATAAATAATTCTTACTGTTTTGGAAATCTTATTTTAGCATCTGAATCAGAATTTATATAATTTTTTAAAATGAAAAGTTAAACTTTAAACTGTGTTCCTGTAAAGTTAGTTCCACCTATGTCGCTTAGTCAATTTTGCCTTTCAAGCGTCGATATGTTCAATCATTAAACGTTACTGTTTTGTCTTTTATTGTTTTAGAAACATTTTTTCTTACTGTATAAAGTCAGTAAGTTTTAATGAAATCGCTTTAATGTGGTGTAGTAAGAAATTATTTTTTTCAGTGATGGACCCAGACAAGCGCTTTACTTTGTATAAATTATTTCATCACCACTGCTCTCAAAACGGTGAAGGAAAACATCGTGAGGAAACCGGCATGTCCTAGAACCAGAAAATCGAAGACATGTGACATCTACCAACACAGAGCCCGCGTGGTGTTTTACGGCCCACTCCCTCTCACCGAAAGGCCTGTCTTATCAATGGGAACATTATAAGCTACATATACCATGCTGTGAGCCAGGGATGGAACCCAGAACTCCTAAGTTGCCTAACTTTTAGGCTATTTCTGCCAGAAATATTCAAGTTATTTTTCTCCTAATGTCTGTAACATGAAATACATTCTCTTTATTTGCCAAACCAATTCACACGATATTGAATCTTACTTAACAACTCGTGATAACAAGTTACACAATTTATGATTATCATCACTCGAGTACAGTCGGGTCATTGTTATACATCGTTGTGCTAATGACTTGTCACTAAGTATTTCAATTTTCATCGGTCGATCGATGCATCGGACAAATATTTCTACTTACTGATTTGTTATATTTATTCAATCAACTCCGCCTATCGCAGCAGGGGCTGGTCATCTTTTAGCTGCCTCGGCTAATTTTCAATTTTTGGATTGTTATTTTGTTACTACACACATCAAAAGTGTCTAGGGATCAACATATATTTTTGCAATAACTTTTCTCCTGATTGATATTAATTAAAATTTTCTTTAAGGATTCATCAAATAAAGTGTTTTCGTTTGTCACAGTAACGATAAACCAAGTCACCTTTGCATTAATAAAGAAATTTGCCATTTTCCTAATAAAGGGATTTTTGACATTTGAACCACTAACACAAAAGTTCGAAAAAAAGACTGAAATAACAGTTTTCTCTAAAATTTTATTGGGTAACTTAAACAATTAATAATCCGTGTTTCTACCGCGAACACTAACAACACAAGAACATCGGTTTGGCATACTCAAAATGAGTTCATCCAAATCACGCTGTGGAATGGCCGCCCATGTTCGTTGCAACAACAAAAAAAGGTCTTCTTGCGACTGGATACCCTCCATATTCGGCAGAGCTCTTCTCTGTAGCATATCCCATGCATGCTCAATCGGGTTCAAGTCTGGCGACTGAGCAGGCCAGGGCAGGACATTGATGTTAGCTGCGGCGAGAGTCTGTCTTAAAACTCTTGCGGTGTGCGGTCGTGCATTATCATGCATTAACTGAAATAAGGGACCGATTTGCACTTGTAGAGGAACGATGACGTCTGATACAATCGTCTCAGCATAAATTTGAGCGTTGAGGTTGCCTCTGATCCAAATCAACTCAGTTCTTCCGCCGATCCAAATACCCGCCCATACCATGATGGTTCCACCACTATAAGGATGGACTTCCTGGCAGGATTTTAATCGCTGTTGGCGTCCAGGGGTTCTCCAGTGTCGTATACGTCTTGTATCCGGTCTCATACCAAAACGAGACTCATCAGAAAAGCACACGAAACGCCATTGTTCTTCTGCCCAATTTCTGTGTTCAAGAGCCCATTGATATCGAATCCTACGATTGTGCATTGCTATAGGTGGTACCCGTAGCGGTCTTCGGGAATGAAGGTTCACTTCATGCAAGCGGTTTCTGACTGTTTGGTCGCTAATTAAGTTCCCTGAAGAGTGATGAAGCCTCACGGCTAACATCATGGCGGTTATTGTTGGAGCTCTTCGAGTTAAGATTTGAATGTATCGGTCTTGTCTCCGTGTGGTGCAGCGATACCGTCCTCCATGGCGCTCAGCCACGGTACCAGTGCTTCGGTAACGTGTCCAAAGTCGACTGATAACACTCTGACTTGTATTCAGAGCTAAAGCCACAGTACGTTGCCGGGAACCAGCTTCTATCATTCCCACGGCTCTGAGCATTTCTTCCCTGCTTAAATGACGTCGCCGCTCCATAATAACGTTGGTTTTAATCAGTAGTAGGGAAACAGTAGCACTAATAATGTCTTCAATGCGTTGTATGTTTTTATAGGGAAAATATTGACAGCTGATTTTCATCTTTTACTCGAATTTGATTCACAGTTCCTGATTCAAATTATACTGTACTTGTTTTTTATTTATTTTTTACATCGTTCTCACATATTTATAAATTCAACATATGATGTAACTAATAATTTTGTAAAAATATAATTTAAATAGATGTCCATGGAGTTTCTTGCCCGTTCTTCTCCATAGTTATCTACTACGCTTTGGAATGGGCAACTAGCTTCATTTTTTCTGACTGACCGACTTCTTGACAATTCAAAAGTGCCTGTAAATGGTTTAATTGAAATAAATGCTTTGAGTTTGAGTCCACTGCTGAACATAGGCCTCTCCCAGGCTGCGCCACAACACCCTGTCCTCTGCCTTCCTCATCGAGTCCATTCCAGCCACTTTCTTTAGGTCGTCCGTCCATCTAGCTGGGGGGCGTCCTACACTACGCTTGCCGATACGCGGTCTCCACTCAAGGACTCGTCTGCTCCACCGGCCATCGGTCCTTCGACAAACATGGCCAGCCCACTGCCACTTCAGCTTGCTTACTCTGCAAGCTATGTTGATAACTCCGATTCTTTTCCGGACAATTTCATTCCTGATTTTATCCTTCAAAGAGAAACCGAGCATAGCTCGCTCCATAGCGCGCTGAGCGACCTTGAATTCGTGGACCAGCCCGACCGTCAGTGTCCACGTTTCACAACATTATATTTATTACAATACAAAATAATTCTGTAACAATAGTACTGTCAAATTATTGATTATTTAACGAATAAAGCAAGTTTATTTATCTGACGTCTTCTCAGTTCGTTGGCCGCATCCATATCAGTCTTGTCTAGGTTGCTCCACCATAGAAGTCGAATAACTTGGTTATTGGTTTAAGCCTTGTGCCACGAATGCACATGCTAAGTGAACGTATTATTGAGATGATGTCTTGATGTTAGCCAACCCATCACTACGCTAAAAGACCTATTCCAGCGGTCAGCAATTGCAGCTCCAACATGATTTACGAAGGTAGATTGATTATTGATTTTATTTTTATTATTGACTTGAGTCAACAAAGTCAAGTCATTTATTTCAAGAAGACATATACAAGGCACTTTAAAACGTCATAATTTACAAAAAAAAAAAATTACAACGATTATAAAACTAGAATAATATTGTCTAACTGCATGGCAAAGGCCTCTTCTCATACAGAGAAGGCTGTATTTTTAGTTTTATTAAACTAGATTTGTTACCCTACAACAATTAGACGTAATTATCACATCACACTACTACTATTTGTTTGTTTTGTTTGTTACAAACAAAATAAACAAACAAATATCAACTTTATTCTGTTGAAAATGTTATAAAATAAAAACGTTTGAAGTTATAGCCCAAACTCTACTTTATTGTGTAGGAATTAAAAATACTTTTCCATAAACTCATATTTGTTTACATGTTTGGCAACGAGAACGTAGATTACGTACATTATTATAATTATGTGACTTACCTACATTTCAAGTGAAGTTATTTTCAATTCAAGATGTTGTTGCAATGATTGTTAACGTGCTGTACGAGTACCTACTTAATTAGAACAACTACTTGATGCTATGGTATTTAATTCTATTGCTGTTCTTTTAAGTGTTATTTTCATTAGGAATTTCTCATTAGCAGCTAAGAGTTTGGATTTGTGCCTGTTGATAGAAATAGGCTCTTAGTACATGGAAGTCCAACATAACTAAAGAATAATATAAGTGTAGGTTAGGTACACCTCTACTTAACCCTTCGGGAAGGAGGGGCGTGAAGTTATATCGTCGCTTGCAGGATTAAAATTCCTATATACTTTCCCATTTTTTAGCTAATTTGAGTTAGGACAACTACATTTTTCTATTCGTGATTCCTTACATTTTTCACTAAACGTCGTATCTCTTTGTTATTTGGATGTCGAAATATAACCATTTTGAAAGGCAACAAAATGTAAAGAATCAAAAACAGAAAAATGTAGTTATCCTAACTCAAATCGGCTAAAAAATGAGATAGGACTTTTAGACATGCTAGTGACGATATTATACAGGGTTATTGGAAAAACACAAACAACCTCTTATGAGATCATTGTACTCATCATTTTGAACAACTTTTACTATGGGACCAAACCTGAAATCGCGAAAAAAAATTTGCGATTCCCTACATTAAATTTATGTTCGTTTATCTCGTCAAAGTGTAGCGAACAGCTGATTTTTTTTCGCGATTTCAGGTTTGGTAGTAAAAGTTGTTCATAATGATGAGTACAATAACCTCTTATGAGTTTATTTATTTATTTAATACTTCAAGCACATAAATGTACAAAGGCGGATTTAATGCCATAGGTTGGCATGACATGGTTGGGTTGCCATGTTGTTGGTTTTTTTCCAATAACCCTGTATATCTACCTGACATAACATCGTTTAAAATAATCTATAGGTTTATCAATAATGTAAGCTCGATGTGATTTTCTTGTAAATACCACTCATAACCACTGATTTCCTAAGATAATAGAGTAATTAAAACAGAATTGCAACCTGCAGTTCAAAAGCAAACCGTACCTAATGATCTTCGACCTTATAATGCCTTGCAATTACCTACTTACTATCCACACATAAATCATCAGTAAGTAACAACTTCTGCAACCAATTACCTAATTGTTGATTAACTTTCTGCGCAAGCACCAATCAAGACGATTATGATAACATTCGACATTGATGATCGGTGTACCGATGCGATCTAGATCGACGCGTGATCCACCGTCGTGATCTACGGACACGTCTCCGGTTGCGACTGCGCACCGCATTCCGAGCTTATCGATGTGATACAAGGTGTTCCGAAAATGTCATCGGAATTCTTGTGTATTGCGTGCGCGATGAATGTGCTTAAGTAAGCGGCAGTGAGTTCTGCTAAGTTATGGTTGACGATATCGATAGGATGAGAGGTGAGGAGGCAACTTTCGCTATGAAAGTTGCCATCACCATTAAGTCGTGTTGACCAAGCTCCTTCGAAACAAATAAAAAAATCGCATTAGAATCCTGGAAAAAAAACAATATCATAAACAACAGTAGACAGACAATTACGATGCATGTATGAAAAGTTTTTTTTACGATTCGGATATGAGTTTAGTTTTGTCATTTCAGAGTTGGGCCCATAGTAAAAGTTGTTCAGTTCGATGGTCAAAAGCACCTCTTAAAGTTTTACGGGTTAAATTTTTAAACCTTATTTAATAAGAGAATAAATAACACTGAAAGACTATTGATAAAAAATGATTCAAAAGCACGCTGACGCACTTGCTCTCATTTTACTTCGAGTACACCATGTATAACCAGCCAAATGCCAAATATTTGATTCCATTCGCACATAGAATCGATAGCACTTAACATCGACCTCACAGGCACCATAACTTTTACAACTTAGAACATACTTAAATTACTTAAATAGTTCAAGTACGCATATAATTTGATCGCTTCATCTTCACGAGCTGTAAATTAAACTACTGTTTGAAATACAGTTAATTTATTTATTGACGGCATGGATTTAAATGTTTAAATTAGCGTTTATATACGTAATGACCTTGTTTTAAGAGAGTTATATTAAGGTATGTTGCTGCAGGTAAAATCTTTTTGTCATATACTTTTATACAAAATATCGATGACGATCGAAAATGAAATTATGGATCATATGGATGAATAGGTAAGGTTTTTCTCTGCCTGGAAAAAAAACCAAAAGATCAGAAGGTCAATTCTCGTAATTTAAAACGTTCAAAATCTAGTCGCAACCTCATCTCGGCGACAAACAAAAATGTCAAAAACTTGTCAAAATGTAGGGAAATCAGAGGTATTTTTGACAGATCGAGACTGAGATCAGACTGTGAATGTTTTTAAAATTACGAGAATTACTTAATATACTTTTAGATTCAAGTATAATGAGCAGAGTTATGCACGTATTTCTGCACAGTCACCTTTTACTCTTCAAAGTCACCATTACCAAATTGGACAACTGATGCCTATTCACAAAAAAATATTTCTAATACAAATGAACCATCTTGTCAAGTGCCTAGTTAAGTATAACGCAAGTCAAAACACTTAAAGCTCTATAAACTGACATTGCTTATGTATTATAACACTATACGGATTAAATGATGCCTCATAGATCGGTCATTTCTATCCAATTAACTTGAGAGTAAGCAATTTGGATGGACATTATTATTTGATAGACAGATGACCTGAAATCCAATTCCGCTAATTAAAAACGCTCAAAATCTAGTCGCAATCCCTTCTCGGCGACTATCTATTTCAAAAACTTGTCGAAAATGTAAGGATTTTAGAGGTATTTTTGACAGATTGAGACTGAGCTGCCCGCTGAGGGGCTCGTGGCTAAATAATAACAGCCGCACAGGTGGATCGATCAGGTTAAGCTACGCTTGCCGCGGTTGGTCTGTGGATGCGTGACCATCTTTACATACCGAGACCTCTCCGTGCCTCGGAAATCACGTTAAGCCGTCCCGACTGTCATTCGTGGATCTTTGACAGTCGTTACGGGTAGTCAGAAGCCCGAAAGTCTGACAACCAGTCTTACCAAGGGGTATCGTATTACCCAGTAACTGGGGTTGTGGAGGTCAGATAGGCAGTCGCTCCATGTAAAATACTGGTATTCAGCTGCATCCGGTTAAACTGGAAGCCGACCCCAACATAGTTGGGAAAAAGGCTAGGCGGATGATGATGAGACTCAGCTGAGATGAAACTGTGAACATTCTTAAAATTACGAGAATTGCCCCTATGGTCAAGGTCGGGAGTAACCAGAGAGAAGTTTAAAACAACTCTCGTAAAATTACAAACTGGAGAAATTGTGAACATTTCAATTTATAACACCTACGTGATACGTTTGTATCACGTAGGTATCTGTTCATAATTTTTTGCCAGTTTACAATTACCTGCGGGATTTTTTTTTTTTAAATTGATAATTATGTTGAAATTATTCGGGGACAGATATAAGCGGCCTAGAACACGAATCTGTCTTTAAGCTGGCAAAAGTTTTTTATAAGTACCTGTTCAAGTGAAGGTTTTACACCTCTACCAACCTTTAGCTCAGAAATAGGTACAGGAATTTACCCTTTAAATAATGACCTTGACCTTAGATGCCGGAAAAACCGGCTTATTTATATTTATGTTTTAACCCCCGCAACAGCTTGACGTGTTAATGATTGATATCTGAAGGCCAATTCTCGTAATTTTAAGAACGTTCCTATTCTGCAGTGCTATTTCATGAAAATCTCACCGTGAAAACTAAGGTGAAGTGAGCATTGTATATTAAGTCATTCCACTTGATGTTAGGGATTGCCCCTATTGATCGCTCACATCACCTAAGTTATCATGGTGATATTTTTACAGAATCGATCGGCTGATCTCAGTCTCAATCTGTCAAAAATACCCTACATTGTTTCTCTACATTTTTGACATTGAGCTAAGATGAGATTGCGACTAGATTTTGAACGTTTTTATTTACCTGAATGCCAGCCTTCTGATCGAAGGACATCTTATCTCGATCAATAATTATAAATGTAGAATACTCAACCTACTAATAACGTTTCCACTGCTGGGAGACAGGCCTCCTCTGTGTGAGAGGGTATGGGCCGTAATCCATCACGTTTGCCCAATGCTGGTTGGTAGATGTCACATGTCTTCAAATTTTCCGTTCTAGGACATGCCAGATTCCTCACGGTGTATTTTAAATGTGCTTTCCAAAAATCCGAGTGAGTTACGTCATTTTATTCTGATACAGCCAAAGTATTTTATCGGGACAATCAGCCAGCCTTAAGGCGTTGTCTGCGAACTTTTAAATATTAAAAATGTCTTCTCACACCTCTACCTAGGGCAAGATTCACAGACCGCACATTGACTTTATTGTTTGTGTAAATTAAATACACAAAGTAAAGTGCCTGCTTGGGTTCAAACTCACAACTCGTAAGTTGGGGCCGATAACACAGGGCCACCACTGCTCCCTGCTATGTTAAGCGTTTATATAAGTTTTCAATGTTTATGTTCGAGTACACGAAAATAAACATTATTTGCATAAAAATAAGGTTCATATTCGTATTAAACGCTTACACAGGCACTAATTGTCTGGCTTTATGCTGAACTGGGCCTTTTTGGTGCAGCCGTGAGGCACACTCTCCTGCTAATTTCCTACATCGGACTTTACATTACCTATTTGTTTTGTTTTTATGATGTATGTACCTAGCTGTTTTATTGTGTGTCTTTTAGTCTGTGCTAAATAAATGTAATTTCTTTCTTTTTCTTTTACTTTACTTTGTAAAGCCAAAGTGCGATCTGTGAATCTTGGCCCTAGACGTGCCAAGACTTGATTCATAATTACAAAATATCTGAAAATAATAGAAAGAACTGAGTTTATTATGACCACACACCACAGGTAACGAGTCGCAGTATTCAACAGGTGTTTTAATTAACTAGCATGTTATATTATTCGAATGTGTGGTTCAAGTTATAAGTTACTAGCGGCCCGTCCCGGCTTCGCACGGGTGGAAAAAAAAAAGAAAAAAAAAGCCTATATTAATCAGTGATAATGCAGCATTCAAATGGTGAAAGAATTTTTAAAATCGGTTCAGTACTTTTTGAGCCAATTCGTTACAAACATACATACAAACCTTTCCTCTTTATAATATTAGTATAGATTTATATGTGTTTGTTGCATTTCGACACAATAATAAAAAATAAATTTTAAATAAACATTCCAATAAAATATAATAATAATAAATTGGAGTATAAATAATTAATAAATTATAAAATAAAATGTAATTATAATGTGTCAGTTAGGTATTCTTTCACTGTAGGTATAATATGTTTTTTTTATATAATATTTTCAGCAAACCTTGTTTAAAATCGTGTATGTTGTTTATTTCTTTAATTTGTTTAGGGATCTTATTATGGCATTCCTAAAAAACGTTTTGTATTAAGAGCAGTGCTATAACACTCGGCAATACTGTAGCTTCCCATTAGTGAAAGAATTTTTGGAAACGGAACAGGAGTTTCGAAGATACATGAAGAAGCCTCCTCGTGTAGCGCAGTTTGTTCCGCCAGTTGCTCAACTGAACCGAGCGTTCGGCGCATTCTGGGCAGTCACGCCCAACACCTTATTTGACTAGCCAATTCTTCTGGTTTGCAACGTTTCCACCGGAGTCCGGCGTCAAGCAGCCTGCTGTGTTTCATGGATGCGTGGGAGTTCCAGTGCCTGAGGCATCTTCTGGGCACGCTCATTCCATCATAGACTCATCTATCGCTTTCTATCAGGCGTGATCGAGCTCAAAAGCAGGCCCATTCAGGAATAAAAAAAAAAACTCTTTATAAATGGTAATTTTGGATAGCTTACGTCCTAGAGGCAGTAGAACTGTATTCTCCATTTTCCTTGTGTGTAACATTCTGTAATCCAATTATCAACTCAATAGCACAGTATATCAAGCTATTATAATCTGTCAAATTTCTTTAATAGATTTTAAACGTTATCGCTAAACTATAAGGTTCAAAGTTGATTGGGAAAATTTGACAGTTTCGGGTGACTTGATGTGCTGGCGTCTGTAGAATTTTTACCAGACTACGTCGAGGCCAAATGGAAGGAATCACTCGTAATCTGTACGATTTATGCCTAGTAATATGACGTGTAACTCCGGCTATACGAAAACAAAAAAAAGAGATATACTTTTTCGGTTGGAGTTTTTGTTTGAATTTCTTTTTTTTTATTACTTATTAAATATCCGCCGCGCAGCGTCGCCTATGACTTGGACCAACTCAAAGTTCAAAGTTGAACCGTGAATACCCTACAATTAACTGGTTCTTCTAATCTCAGTAACATTTGGCAACTTCAATAATATCACTTCATGTGCATACCATATTATTTTTAGGTACTTTTACCATGGGTGCAATAGGTTAAGCGGTCACAGACCATTACGGCAACTATGATGGCTTATGTAATTGAACAAGGTTGTCAAAGAAAAAATTACTTAAATTAGTAAACTTGTGATTGATGAATGAGTGAAATAAAAAACCCGTTAAAATATATAAACATAATTAGTAAGTATTAATTTATACAAGGTGTAACATAATTAACGCAAGACATTATACATCCCAATTAGAGTATCAAATTAAAAGCATAATACAATGATCAAAACTGATTTTTTTTAAAGCTTGCTATTTTATGAAGAAAATTGTGTTGACACTAGCATTACTTTATGCATTTAAAATTGAGTCTTACTGCCTTGAAATAAAATTTTATTTTATTTGGCTTAATCGGCGGTTAGTTTGAAAAAATACATAATTTTTGACAAAATACCAATATTAAAAGTTACTGAAATCGATTCAGTAGTCAATTATAAACAAACTACTTTCACGACTTGGGTTTATTCTGTTACACCTTGTATATAACTACTAGCTACGGCCCGCGGTTCCACCCGCGTTTACTTAAGGAAAAAACTCACTAAAGTATATTCCATTACTTAAGTTTATTACTTTTATTACTTGAGGGGCCCGTGGCTAAATAATAACAGCCGCACAGGTCGATCGATCAGGTTAAGCTACGCTTCCCGTGGTTGTCTGCGGATGGGTGACCGTCTTTACATACCGAGACCCCTGTGTGCCTTGGAAAGCACATTAAGCCGTTGGTGGATATTTTTGATGTCATAAGGCCTACAATACTCTCATACTTGAGATTGATATTTTTATAATATAATGTTACTGGCTGACCCAGCGAAGTTCGAACCACTTTAGAATTATCTAATAAATGTGAGAAAATGTTTTTCGTTTTTTTTTCCAGAAAATTGTTCAAGTTTTTAATAGTTATTCTGCTATTCGTAGCAGAGACAACTAACAAATCTAAGATCATAAAAATCGGTCCAGGGTCCAGCCGTTTCTGAGTTATAAATGGTGTACCTAACTAATCCGACTTTGTTTTATTTATAATACAGATTTTGCTGTATCCGACAGGGATCCGATCCATAAAATGTTTCTACTTATCAATACTTACCATATGTGTGTGCACATTATGGATTAAATAAACACATAAATTTAATTTCACACTATTTAGTATAGTAAAAACCGTTCTCGGTGAAACTTTGTGTTTTTTTTTTAATTTCATTACAAGTGGCCCAAAAATTTAGGAAACATAAAATTCCATAAGTTGTGAAATTCTGCTATTTAGTCAAGAGCATTAGAAAAATTGACGATAATTAAGAGTGAATTTTCAAGGACGCGTCACGTCTAAGCACATTTCGTTACATGGGAGATAAGAAAGATGTAACTCTCTGTCTCTCACACACGCACAATTTTGTTTTCCTGATAGGTATACTAAAGACTACAGTCACCAATCCATCTGAAAACATTGGTGATCAGCAACACCATATTCTTTCATTGACGCCGTTATTTGGAAGCCTCTTTTCGGCAGTGAACATCTGACATATGCCATCGACCTTATACTTATCAATCACCAATGCCTTTCTCAAGAAGCACCTTCAATCATCAAGCGAGATCATACACATACCAGAGTCTAACAAAATATCATTTAATTCCAAGGTTTAATAAAGTTTTCAACGTATAGAACGTGTCGTTCCGGACCAACCTTAGAACGGTACGTGCTCTATATCCTATCTAAAAGATCATCTACCTACTGCACAAGCCAAAACCCACCTTCATTTGGTAGCTATAAAATATATTTTCCCTTTTCCTTCCATCGCCTCATCACCCGCATCACATAATCTCAAGGTAATTTAAATTTTAAGTCAAGGAAGTTATGGTTCAGTTTAGAACGATATAATGTCTGGTAAAAGGGTTTACCGCGTGCAGTAATTGTTTAACTGCAAAACGTGATCTTTTTACCACCGAAGTTGTAATATGTGATTGTGCGGTGACATTTTTGATTGTAGGAAAGCATATCAAGGTAGTAATTCTATGAGCGGTGGTTGTTCTATTTCTTTAGCCCGTATGGCTAAGAAAGATCGAACATACAGTGTCCATAGTCAGGCCTACGACGGGTAATTGTGTAACACACTAACAGTACCTATCAATAGGTTTCATTTTGACAGTTCAACAATATTCGTTGCGTATTAACATAGTTGAGCAGATTTTTTTTCGAACATAATTATGAAGCAATGGATTAGCAAAATGCTTCAAAATTATTCAGATTGTGATTAGGTACGCAATCAGAATACTGGGCTCAAACTCAATTCATATAATTATTGCAGTTAATCTATTTACTTTTGAATTGGTAATGGAATTCGGTCAGTAAGAAAGATGAAGCTAGTTGCCCCCAAAGCATATGGAGAAGAACGGGTAAGGAACTCCATGGACACTCTTTTGTAATACACTTTCAGTAACATTAGGGTTCACCTAAATTAAATCATTCTGTTGGATTTTCAACTTTTTGCGCTGAAAATCGAACGACGCGCTTTTGTTCGAGTGTTTTACTAGTAGGTGCCAAAGATCTCTGACAGTTTTTTTTTTTTTAATATTGGTATTCTCACGGTTGCATCACAATTCATCTTCGCCAACATTTTACTATATATTAATCGGCAGAATATAGACTAATACATTAAAAACAGTGATGTATGTAACACTATAAATAAGGACAAACTACGTGCTCCCTTTCACCGACATTATAAGGTTCTTAACTCATTTATATTCATTTACTTAAAACTTATTGATTGGAACTTTAATTGAAAGTAAGCCTGGCATGCTGTAGGATTGTAGACAATACTAATTAATAATCCTAAATAATTGTTTCAACACTATTCGTTTAACGTTTGCAGCTCAGCCCACATATCGCTGACTGAATACATTAGTGGCACAAGTCGAATGTGTGGCAATTTGAGTTAATAATGAATTCATGTTCTAAATTAGGTACTTTATTTTATGCATTAAAGACCCAACTCGTTAGTTCATAAACTACCCGGTTGGAGGCGTAAGTGTCGTTAGTGAATAAACGATATTGTTGCATCTCTTTCATGCAACACCGGCTCATCGTGAAAAGTATGATAATAAATTAAGTTACTAAACATTTATGGTACTTTTATTTACGATTTAACAATTCCATTGATGAGCACTTCTAGTCTTATATTCTACTTAGCTAGTTTTTCGTGAAAATGCATTCTTATTTTCTTTACTTTTACAACATAGTTTCTAGCATTACTCAAAAAAGTGAAAACAAAACAATGCAATACTGGCACAACTCGGAGTCACCATCTTCTGAACCTCATATTAATAAAAATAACAAAAAATATTTCAAAACTATTACTGTCGGCAACTGAAGCTATAACGTAGATGTTTATAAACCAAACATAAACTATAATTATATTCCATAAAATACAGTCGGTAAGAGCTTTTCTGTGCGCGCGCACTAGTCTTCGAATATTTATTGTATTCAAATTGTTGAATTTTGTCTTGTGCCACTATCGAATTCAGTCAGCGATATATAGCAAGCGTGAAGATTATTATGTTATTAACGAAATACCTAAGCCAACAATATACCTACTAAGTGATAAATCTTATTTATTTAACTTATGTCACCTTTCACATATCACGACTGTTGCAAATTCGGCTCTCGATGCGTCTGTCAAGAATATATTACTCACTGAGATCAATGGTTTTGGAATATTCAATTAGATGTGACTAAATGTTACATCGACGCTGACGCAGGAGGCTCTGTGTACAGCCTGAGAGTTGCACAGAGAACCTTGGAGCGTTCCCTGTTTGGCACCGATAATGGACCGAGTTCCAAACGTCGAGATTAATGTCTTTGATATCGGAAAGCGTATTAATGAACTTAAATGGAGATGGGCAGGACACATGGGCCTCAAGTCTGCTATTACAATAGTGTCAGAATGGTCTATCATTGATTTCATAATTGTTGATTTTGACAAGTTTGGTAATCTACTAATATAATAGCGTCATTATGACTTTCCAATGGTCAACCACTGACACTCCATTGAAAGAAATGGCATAAAATGGTAATCTCGTACATAATGACAAATGAATAAATGTAATGTTTATTGCTATTTACGAACTTCTAACTACTTCAGATTGCAAACACTAATACTTAATATGTAAAAATATATATTAAATGAAATCTAGCATGAAATTTAGTAGTTTTTCTCAGACCATTGACCGACCAATGATCGACCATTATGAATTTAGCAGATTACGAACTTTTAGCAAAATGACAATGGGATCATGTTGGAATTACGAATTTATAAAAATAGTAGACTTGGGCCCCAGGCAAGTTGCAGTAATGACAGGTGGAATAAGGTTGTGACAAAGTGGCGTCCAAGGACTAGAATACGGGACGTCGGTCGTCCGGCGGTGAGATAGGCGGACGACATTGTTTCCATCGCGGGCATAACCGTGATGAGGCTGGCACAGGAGCGTGGGGAAATTGGTAGTTTGCTACTAATATTTACGGCATATAAACATTGCAATTAAGATATTAGAAGACGTTTAATTTAGTTTATGATCAAAACGTCAAAACGTCTGCCGGGGCAGCGGGATTGTCCGAAAGGGTTACCGCTACCCCGGAACACAAAGGGCTAAGGAAGGAACACGGGTGGGTTTTAGTCAGTAAGAGTCTGACACTCCCTTCTGCTCCACCCAGAGCGGGAGGGGTCATTGGATGATTTCCCATCCAAAAAAAAAAAAAAAACGTCAAAACGTATTGACAGTGCTAATTGCCTATTTTAGTCAATTAGCACTCACAACACATTAGTCAATACGTTTTGATTTGAAACTCCTTACCTTTTGAAAAACCTTACGGACAACCTTTAATGATTTAGTCTTACTAAGATAACATAATTATAAGAATAATAGTAAGCCCCTTGTGAAAGAGTGTAGATCTAATTTAGTTAAAACAAGAAAATACCATCCCACCAAAAACATAAATGTAAAAAAGGAGAGCCAAGTTCAATACAAAAATTATGCTAGATCTAAATGAGTGTCAAGTTCTATGCAAAATCCAAATATGTATTTATAGGAACAAAATAACATTATGAACAAGTATTAAACTCTATTTCTTTGCTTTATTGGATACCTATAACAATTGCTGTTATTTAAAAATGTGAGATCTTAAAGTAGGTTAGATTTGACTTGGCCAGTTTTTATCAGAATTAAAAAATATATATATTTATGTTGAATAACTTTATAAAATGACTGATGTAATCTGCTCTGGTCCTGTAAAAAGAAAACGATAAATAAAATAATTTTATTTCGGACAGCTAAAATATCTATAAATTGTTAGTAACAGGTTTTTAGATATAATACTATTGTTAGTAACTTAAACTAAAGATGAATTTATGAGAAGACCACCCAAAACCTAGACCCAAAGATGGAAACTATGGTATACGTCTTCGCACAAATTGCCATATTATTGCGGAGGACAATTCTGCCGCCATAGCATTCAGAATGATAACTGGTGATGTGAAATTAAGTGAAGCGTTCAAGCTTCGTAAGTTAGCAACTAATGGGCTGTACCTTAGTCCCAAAATGTATAGAACAGAAATTATTTTCTTAATAACCAGCGAAAATTTTTCGCAGATGTTCAGAAGTTGTACTGAATTCACAGTTTGCGCGTCGAAAATTCCTGCTACCTTGTACAGACGCCAGCATATCAATCTACTACAATCTGTCAAATTTCTTTAATAGATTTTCAACTTAATCGCTAAAGCATAAGGTTCAAAGTTGATTCGGAAAATTTTACAGTTTCGGGTAGCTTGATGTGTTGGCGTCTGTACAATAGGCAAAGAAGTCATGCAATGCTCTTCATTCCTCATTATGAAAAGCTTGCTTGCCCCTTGTCAAAATGCTAACGCGTTCACATACCAAAACAGTGCATGTTCTTAGGCAATTTATTTACTCACCCACTATGCTGATAACCTCACCAAATAACGCAAACTAAATTATTATATTAAACACACAGCTATTTACAAAGAAAACACATGTAATACGTGCATCAGTCACAAATGAAGATTGATGCTAACAACTCCATCTGGTCCAAGGCTAAGCAATTATTTGAGTTGGAGAACTTCAAAAATAATTGTTTTAACAACAAATTGGTTCAAAGTTGCAAGCTTCGTATAAAAACGTAACGATATCTCATAAAAAGTATGTGCTTTTGTGATTGTCTTTCGCAAGTTTGATTATGGAACCAAAGAACTGAGGGAATAGCTACATTATAATACACACATCAAAAGTGTCTAGGGATCAACATATATTTTTGCAATAACTTTTCTCCTGATTGATATTAATTAAAATTTTCTTTAAGGATTCATCAAATAAAGTGTTTTCGTTTGTCACAGTAACGATAAACTAAGTCACCTTTGCATTAATAAAGAAATTTGCCATTTTCCTAATAAAGGGATTTTTGACATTTGAACCACTAACACAAAAGTTCGAAAAAAAGACTGAAATAACAGTTTTCTCTAAAATTTTATTGGGTAACTTAAACAATTAATAATCCGTGTTTCTACCGCGAACACTAACAACACAAGAACATCGGTTTGGCATACTCAAAATGAGTTCATCCAAATCACGCTGTGGAATGGCCGCCCATGTTCGTTGCAACAACAAAAAAAGGTCTTCTTGCGACTGGATACCCTCCATATTCGGCAGAGCTCTTCTCTGTAGCATATCCCATGCATGCTCAATCGGGTTCAAGTCTGGCGACTGAGCAGGCCAGGGCAGGACATTGATGTTAGCTGCGGCGAGAGTCTGTCTTACAACTCTTGCGGTGTGCGGTCGTGCATTATCATGCATTAACTGAAATAAGGGACCGATTTGCACTTGTAGAGGAACGATGACGTCTGATACAATCGTCTCAGCATAAATTTGAGCGTTGAGGTTGCCTCTGATCCAAATCAACTCAGTTCTTCCGCCGATCCAAATACCCGCCCATACCATGATGGTTCCACCACTATAAGGATGGACTTCCTGGCAGGATTTTAATCGCTGTTGGCGTCCAGGGGTTCTCCAGTGTCGTATACGTCTTGTATCCGGTCTCATACCAAAACGAGACTCATCAGAAAAGCACACGAAACGCCATTGTTCTTCTGCCCAATTTCTGTGTTCAAGAGCCCATTGATATCGAATCCTACGATTGTGCATTGCTATAGGTGGTACCCGTAGCGGTCTTCGGGAATGAAGGTTCACTTCATGCAAGCGGTTTCTGACTGTTTGGTCGCTAATTAAGTTCCCTGAAGAGTGATGAAGCCTCACGGCTAACATCATGGCGGTTATTGTTGGAGCTCTTCGAGTTAAGATTTGAATGTATCGGTCTTGTCTCCGTGTGGTGCAGCGATACCGTCCTCCATGGCGCTCAGCCACGGTACCAGTGCTTCGGTAACGTGTCCAAAGTCGACTGATAACACTCTGACTTGTATTCAGAGCTAAAGCCACAGTACGTTGCCGGGAACCAGCTTCTATCATTCCCACGGCTCTGAGCATTTCTTCCCTGCTTAAATGACGTCGCCGCTCCATAATAACGTTGGTTTTAATCAGTAGTAGGGAAACAGTAGCACTAATAATGTCTTCAATGCGTTGTATGTTTTTATAGGGAAAATATTGACAGCTGATTTTCATCTTTTACTCGAATTTGATTCACAGTTCCTGATTCAAATTATGAAATGCACCAAAAAGGATCCATATAAATTTATAAAATCATAAATTTATTACAAAGCCACATCTCAATCTCAAGAAATCCGCATAAAAATGCTTGATCCCTAGACACTTTTGATGTGTGTACTATATAGTCATGATTTTACTGAACTAGATATATGATATGTTTCTTAGCAGCACAGTGCAAATCAAAAGGTTTTTATGCGATCAGAGTTTCAAAATCTAAATCATTTTCTTAAACCTAAATTCCCTAGCTATGTTTTTTTATCTACCTAAGTAGGTAACCAAATATTCAATAAATGTAGATATGAGTAATTGTAGACCCTTCAAAAGCTTCCGACTTCCGAATGACAGAGCCAAATTGGATAATTCTTTTTTTGTGTTCGGTGTTACCACGAAAAACTTTGCATAAAAGAAAATTTCGGAAATTCGAAAAAACAAAATTGCACTAGTGCGATGCTGGGATAGGTCGCTAGTATATTATAAAGGCAGAAGTATTATTTCTGTCTGTTACCTTTTCAAGCCTAAACCACTGAACTGAAAGGTAGCCTAGAACCTGGAGAAGGATAATGTTACTACTACTAAATACAAGCACGCACGAAGTCGCGAGCAACAACTAGTTTCTATTACTTATAGTTATAATTATGAAGAAATCAATAAGAATGATATGGAATCTTACGGATTACAACCGTACCTATCAACCATCAAACCACAGAGATCACTCACCCTGACCGCATGACCCTTATCCCTTTTAAGAACTCAGAAGAGTAATCAATCTAATATTACCAAACTTTGTTTAAGACAATGGCGTATCAGCACATAGGCTAAAAGTAATCAGCTTCTAGGTACAGTCGGCAACATAAGTCTCTAGACTTTAGAATTTTTTTTGTCTATCGACGCGAAAGGCCCTGGTTTAATAAAACTGACAGTGCGACATATGGTACAAGAAATTACATTTTTTTTTTGTTCTTTACTGCTTATTTGTTACTATATTTATTCATAAACAAATGACCTACTATTTACATAAAATAAGCTAATAATTAAAATAATAATATGTACATGTATAAAATAAGCAAAAGAATCATAGGGCATCGAAAAATTCGTCCGCATCGCTGTCAACAGGAACAGTAGTTCTATTCTGTAAAAATCTCACCGTGAAAACTAAGGTGAAGTGAGCGGTCACTCCACCTGATGGTAAGGATTGCCTCCATTGATAGTTCACTTCACGCTCACTTCACCTATGTTATCACGGTGAGATTTTTACAGAATCGATAGGCAGTGCCAAAAATGCTGGCAGCATTACCACGTTGTATGGCAATGCTAATTCTTTGGCCAAGAAAAAGGCCAATCAAATTACATAATTGTGACATTTTCAGCAAAAGTTACGAGGTTAAAGCAGAAAACTATGAAAACAAACTTACGAAATTGACAGATTGTCGGTTTATCGCCTATTGGATTTATTAAATAGACCCTTTTTTGCCATATTGTCTGAGGGGCACACATTTTGACATGAAACCAGAAATAAAATTAAAAACATTGATAAAATTGCTAACACCTACTGAATTAAAATCTTGTCATCAGATCAGTAAGATATTTCTTAATCATCATCAATATCGATGTTATGAAAAACTTTTACAAACTTCATTTTTTCTTTCTTGGACTATCTTACATTTTTTAAACGAATCGATCTCAAATGATGTTCTTTCGATGAGCTTTCGATGCCAACTGTCCTTTGCCACGTTACAATATGAAATCTTACGTCACGTGATCAAACATTTATTGTAATGATTGATAGTTTCATCTTCAGTGAGTATTTGCTAGCAAATTATTAGAACATAATGAATTGTACTTATGATAGATGATAAATCATGGGGATTTGATGAAAGCAGTTTTTAATGAACGACATGAATTTATGGGCTTCTTAAAAGTGACCTCAATTCTTGAGAGTTTCAGGAAATAACGGTTTTCATAGACGTTTTATCTTCATTAAGTGTAGAATATTTTTCTTTTGACAATAACACCGTTGAGCAATGATCTATCACTATGAGAGTTTTGAATTTCTGCTTCCTCTTCTTTGCGAACGTAGAACTACCGTCAGGATAACCAGCCTATAATGTTCTTACTGCTGGGATCTGGGGCTCGTCTCTGTGAGTGAGGAGTGTTGGATGCGCGGGCCCAGTGTTGGATGTCACAATGTCTCCAAAACTTTTGGAAAACATCGTGAGGAAACCGTCATGTCCTAGAACTACAAGATGACGTGTGCAATCTAACGTTAGTCGGCCTTTCTTCAACATCTGCCTACTCTTTTCTCAATTATGTTGGGGTCGGTTTCCAGGTTTACCAGATGGAAGTAATTACCATTTTCACACAACACAGTTACTGGGTAACACGATACTCCTTAGTAAGTTGGTTGTCAGATTTACGGGCTTCTGACGTACGTACTTGACCCGTAACGACTGTCAAAGATACACGAACAACAGCCGGTACCAAAGTGGTGACTATTTCTGATACGGAGTCAATTATTACAGGCTTATACAGGGTGCATTTGATATCATGGGCATTATTTTAACCTAAGGTACTACTTATGATACTAATTGCATTAGGGCTACTATTACGCAAATCAAAAATATTATTAATGCAAGTATGGAAAACCTTAAAATGTAGTAAGTCATACAAAGTATCAAATTAGTTGCGCTTCTCGATAGCAAATGCGTAGGTACACTACGCCGTACGCGCGTCATTGGGCGTGAATTCTTTGACCCCGCCCGACTCACGTGACATTCGTAAGTTGCCAATGAATTGATTCATAATAAATTCCAATTTTCCCTTCGTACTTTGCCGGCTTAGGACGATCAAAACTACGTCAACTAACATACATTAAAAAAAAACATTTACGTACCTAGCTTGTGGATTGTTTTGAAAAAACCTTATTTGTCGGTAAAGTGACAGAGGGTAAACGGGTGCTCTTCCACGAGCTTGTGCATGTGCTGGCACGTGAAAAGACGAAAAATCCAACAGGTTCTGAGTGGTTCTGGTGGAATGAGACCCCGTGAAGGAATAGGGTCGTTCGGGTAGCGCCGATGGAACATTTCACGAGTTCATACTAAATTTCTTGCGCGATCGTAAATTACAACCATTTGTGGGTATTGTTGGTTGGTGTACCTAGCCTGCACATTACGCGGTCGAGGCATCGTGTACACAAACACACACACAACACACAACTACTACACTAACACTTAATACACTGCAATCCAAGCACCGTATGCCGCGAGCGGCGAGTACGGCGATTACGTCACGGGATCAATAAATCAATTACGCGTCAATGCACCTGCGCAGTCGTTATGACACTGGTTCCGGGTTCGTGACTTCGTGTTGCGGCGGGAAGCATACCCCGCGCGGGGGTGATATTCGTATTTTTGCGAGTGAGGGAGTGGGACGGAGAGAGTTCAGGGAATCCCGCCGGACGGAATGTCTTGTAGCCCATTGTTATTATTACTTGTAAGGAAAAACCCGCGCGCGCGCAGGTGATGTTTGTTTACATTTCGCTTTGCGCTGTACTGCGCTTTAAGATTTTGATATTTCAACAATTATTGGCGTTAACGAAGTATTTTGTTTTAATTACTTTAAGTGTTTATTTGCAATAATAAGCCTTGTGCAATTTGACTTACTACATTTTTAAGGTTTTCCTTACTTGCATTAATAATATTTTTGATTTGCGTATTAATAGCCCTAATGCAATCAGTATCGTGAGTAGTGCCTTAGGTTAAAATAATGCCCATGACTTCGATTCCACCCTGTATATTAGAAAAACTGTAACTATGGTTAAGTTCTGCACCCATTTTAATATTGTTTTTATTTCTTGGTTGATTATCTTAATAATCACAACGTCCGAGGCATGGGGGGTCTTGGTATGTAAAGATGGTCACCCATCCACGGACTAACTGCGGCAAGTGTAGCTTAACCTGATTGATCGACCCGTGCGGCTCTTATTACTTAGCCACAAGCCCCTTTATTGCTGCAAAAACTTGCATATGTTAGTAGTTTAGACATTATTCGTTCATTGTTTTTTTTAACATGTGGAATGCAAAAATTTAAAAAACGTTTCACAGAATTACTTGTAGATAAATGTTCTGCTTTTTAATTCTGTGCAGGATTTCTTAAATGATATTTTTTTGTAATATCTTTATTATCCACTACTTTGTATTAAATTTGCATGCTATCATCATCATCATCATCAGCCGAAAGACGTCAACTGCTGAACAAAGGCCTCCCCCTTAGACCACCACGCCGAACGACAATCCGCCACTTGCATCCATCGGTTGCCCACGACTCTCACGATGTCGTCGGTCCACCTAGCGGGAGGCCTGCCTACGCTGCGTCTTCCGGTTCGTGGTCGCCACTCAAGAACTTTTTTCCCCATCGGGTATCAGTTCTACGAGCGATGTGGCCTGCCCATTGCCACTTCAACTTGCAAATTTTAAGAGCTATGTCAGTGCAGTTGCATGCTATAATAAGGCAGAATGTACATGGATCCTATTATATAATTTAACAACTTATTTTTATGTACCTACATTCTAAGCAAATAAAGACTTATTCTATTCTATAATAAAAGTATTGAGTAAGAAAATGTTAACTATCTATGTCATCTTGGTACCTAATTATGTTAACAATGTCATATTCATGTCTAATTATGAATGTAAAGTTCTGCGATATGATTTAATTAATTAAAGTTGGAATTATTTAAACTGATCTACTTACCTACTTAAGGTGAGTTATGTCCCATCGTTTTTGACATTCAAAATCCTTTAAATGTGTAAGGTGAAATTATTGCTCTTCGTAATAAAATAATAATAGATACAAGCTAGTCAGTTTTCCTGAAATAAAGTATGTCAAAAAGCACTATAAGTAATTTTCCTTTATTTAGATGCTTCTATTTATCTATACTCCATTTGGAATAAGATTAGACATTTAAATAAACCTGTTTTACAGTCCGTTCAACCGATTTTGAATTCTATTGCGTTAGTATCATGGCAAATGGCAGCTGCAGTAAACAGTTGGTATTGTAACAACTTTTTGCTTTTAATGCCATCCTTATGCCTACGATATAGAGGCTATATTGGTTGAACGGTCTGTAAAAAAGGTTTACTTAAATATCTAATCTTATTGCAAATGGAGTATAAATAATTTACGCATAGATGCAAATGTGGTCTTTTAATTCAAGCGCACCAACTCCTGTCTCACGACCATAACACGTTATAAGGTAATTAACTCAGCAATTTTCCTAATAATAATAATAAATAGTCGTCCATAATTACATGCATTTTAAAATAATCACATATTGAGACTGCCAATCAATTTTATTTCAGACCGCGGATTATATTAGTGTGATGTCATGCAATTAACATTTCTGTTAAAAGTACACAGTAGATTGATGATGGGTCATCAATACTTCTTTATCAAAAACAAACTTTTACAGCACACATGTTAACCTTGCAATCAATACTAATGAGTTACACATAAAATATTTGCTAATTGAAGTGCCGGAATATGAGTATCCTTATATAGGATGTGGCGTAAATAATGGATAACCCTGAAACTGTCGACTGGCCAGATTATCATCTATCATTTACCCCACTTATATCACCATATGCCCATGGATGACCAAATTATTGATATCTATACTTATAATAAATCTGTAGAGAGGTCAATTCTGTACATGAAATATATTTCCAAAATAACTATCAGCGGGTGATTAGTGATCGATACTGACGCCAAAAATGCAATCAGTAAAATTTTTGTCTGTCTGTCTGTCTGTCTGTCTGTATGTTCGTAATAGAAACAAAAACCACTCGACGGATTTCAACGAAACTTGGTACAATTGTTCTTCATACTCCTGGGCAGGTTATAGTATACTTTTCATCACGCTACGATCAATAGGAGCAGGGCAGTGAAGGGAAATGTTGGGAAAACAGGATTTCTTTTTAGGTGAAGTAGTAATAGGTTAGTAGTAGTTAGTTAGTAGTAGGTAAGTTTTGGTTAATTTATGTTCAGTTTTTTTTAATATTAAGTAGGTAAAAGCGTAGGTACTTTTATTAATTATAGGTATAGGTATTATTAATTATAGTAGTTATAGGTATTTAGTTTTAAATGAAGTAGGTTTTATTATATATTATTTTATATATTAGACGTAGTTATATATTTTTAGTTATTCAAGACCCAAGCGGACGCCGGCGTCCGCCCGCTATTGTCTTCAAAAAGGCGTTGAATGAGAAATACGCGTTCTCAAGAATCGGCAGAGGAAAGAGCACATCGGTTAAACTCTATGAGAGTTAGTGCCTCAATTTCCGGAAGTCATTATTCCACGCGGACGAAGTCGCTGGCAAAAGCTAGTTTTAAATAAAAATCGTACTTACTCATACATAATCAGCTGCCATTTCTACTATTGGAAAAATTTTCTCGTTCTGTTTTTTTTTTAAAGTTACTCTTGAATATTTGTGTCATCATACCGTTTTTTTGTTATAATCTAAGATAATTTCGCAAAAAATACTTATTCTTAAATTTTAACATGTTTTCTAGGGACTAATGGATTGTTGGGCCCCTGTATCGAATATGGGCATATGGTGATATAAGTGGGGTAAATGATAGATGATGAGTTTCAGGGTTATCCATTATTTACGCCACACCCTGTATGATAATAATGTAATAGTGAGTCTGTATATCTGATTAAATGGCGTACTTACTATTATTTTGTAGAATCAAGTTCTTCTAACTGAACAGACAGCTGTGTTGCTGGAGTTTGTTGCGCTGTTTCTTCTTCCCAGCGAAACCACTAGGAAGAAGTGAAAGGCGGGCGTTTTGGGGAACTGTCTTATGTAATTTTGACGTTGAAAAAGTGCTGATTCTCAGCCTATTTTCAATAAATGACGTTTGTTTTTAATATTGATTTTGTTGCCAACCGTTAGTAGGTTTTTCAAAAATGAAATTTTCAGTGACCCACAAATATTTAGATTTTCATTCTGAATCCATACTAATATTATAAATGCGAAAGTGTGTCTGTCTGTCTGTTACCTCTTCACGCTTAAACTGCTGAACCGATTTAGATGAAATTTGATATAAAGATAGCAGTTTGAGTACCGGGAAAGGACATAGGATAGTTTTTATCCCGTTATTCCCACAGGATCTACACGTATGCGGGTGAAACCGCGGGCCGCTGCTAATACTTGGGTACTAAATCTTCGGAAAGGTTGGGTTGATTGAAATGTTGACAGTGTAGTTACATCTTCAAGTGCCTAAAAAACTGTAAGTACCGACTATTCTGTAATCTATTCTGTATCAACCATTTCAATTTATGCTTGTTTGTTTGGTGCGAACCATCCGATTGAATCTGTAAAAAATCTCACGGACGGACGGTTGAGAGAGATAACCTCACGTCCCAGCCGCCGCGGGAGACGCTCCGGACGTCGGGAGCCGCGTGACGACTCCCGGCCACCGTAGGCGCGGGCCTGCGAGCGGAGAGTAATGGGTAACTCTCCGTCCGATCAGGACCAGACCCGTGCCGGACGGCGCGTACGTGTTTCACGCGCGCCTCAAAGAGATGTCAGCATCATAAGGAAGGGGCCCGTAAGGGCCGCAGCCTGCCGGGGCAGCGGGATTGTCCGAAAGGGTTACCGCTGCCCCGGAACATAAAGGGCTAAGGAAGGAACACGGGTGGGTTTTAGTCAGTAAGAGTCTGACACTTCCCTTCTGCTCCACCCAGAGCGGGAGGGGTCATTTGATGATTTCCCATCCACAAAAAAAAGCAGGTGAAGTGAGATGTGAATAGTGTCGATCCCTAGCCTCAACTGGACTGACAGCTCATTTCAAACTCACTTCACCAAAGTTTCACGGTGAATAGGTTTACAGAATAGATGAGTTTGTATAAATAACACATCGATGTCGTTTTTTTTTTCGGATTTAGCAACGCCGTCTTTTTTTTTACTTTCTCGTAAGTACCTCTGAACTTTACAACATTGTTTCTAAAAACACATTTTACAATACAATTTTATTACAAGCAAAACCGCAGTCTTCGCTAAGCACAAAAAAATATATTATGACCTGAATGTTACAAGTAATAACATCAATTACATTGATACTTAATCGAATAAAAAACAAATATTCGTGCCAACGGAAGCCTAGCAATAAATATAAATTGACGCATTTAAATATTTGTATTAAAATGTCAAGTTCACCATATTGATGTACCTATGTAATTGAGTGTTTTTTATTGGAGAACGAATCAATTTGAGAGAATGTTAACTAGAATGAGCGATACGTTATTGTTTTTTTTCTCAGCTGTGTGTAGAAGTACTCTAAGGCGGGCTATACAGTTGTTCGGATTTGAACTGTAAAAAAATTCACCAACATTCTCAGGATCAAAAAGTTTGGAAATGACTTTGCCCACGCGCCTATTTGATTTGATCCATACTTCCAGGGACAACCTGTATAATGAAAGTATACATAACCTTGTAAAACATTTTAAAAGACTAACGGTGGAGTTTCTTGCCCATTCTTCTCCATACGAAAACTCCCCTTTGGAAGGGGCGACTAGAATCAATTCTATTTTTTATAGTAATTTTTGACGTTCAAAAGTGCCTTTTATTTACCTATTTGAAATAAATGATTTGTCTTTGACTTTTCTGTAATTTCTTTGGCCCTAACTTACCTAAAAATAAATAGTCTAGTTCCGTGTGGTTTCCTATCTTCCTCAATTCTACATCATCATCATTATCTACAACTGTTATCGTTTCCCTGCAATATATGCTCTGTAGCTATGTGGCTCTGTAGGGAGGGTTACCATACACTTTCGGTCAATATTAGGCAAAAGTGAAGTGTGATTCGAGGTACTTATATTATGCAATTTTGTAACAACTGATAACTTCCTATGACCCCAGTTTTTTTTTTTTTGCGTTCGGGAAATCCTCATGGATACCCTCCATCTGGGGAGAGAGGGTTATGTCGGACTCCTACCGAACCTGAAACCCCACTGTTCCTTCCCGCACCATGAGTCTGAGGCCCAGGAGATACATGTACAGAGGCCAGCACATCAAGTTACCCCAATCTGTCAGATTTTCCCAATTGAATATGAACCTTATTCCTTTGTGCTAAAGTTGAAAATCTATTAAAGAAATTTGACAGATTGGGGTAGGTTGACCTGCTGGCGTCTGTACATTCGCCGCTACCCCGACTGCATAAAATGTATAAAATGTGCTTCATGATTTTTGTGTATCATCCTTGCGCAGGGGCCATGCTAATCTCTATATCGTTTAAATTTTTAGTATAATTATGTACTGCCGAAGCAAGTACTTATTGTGCCCCCAAGCCCAACAAATGACTGATGAATGCTTCCTCCCTTCTCCGCTATTCTACCTTGAGTACTTTGAGTATCGTAGAAGTAGTACACCCTAGTTTTTGTAAACCCTTTCTTAGTGGATACCTAATCTTTACAAAGAACATACCCTTCAAACTTCATGTCTCTAGGACCAGCGGTGTAGGCTGTGCGTTGATATATCAGGCAGTCAGAACTTTGAATTTTATTTAAATAATTGAGCAGACTAATTTTTCAAACATATGAAGAGATGGATTAGCAATATCCTTAAAAATCATTCAGATTGTGGTTGTTAGTATGTTACGCAATTACTCCGCTGCTCTTGACCTAGATCTCACCTGGAAAGCCATTGATGAAGTTACGAGGGAACGAGCCTGCCCAGAAGATGCCTTGGACGTCTGTATTAAACATTATAATTAGATATAAGAGAGTTTAATTTACGTATTTGAATCTTAATTAAGTCGTGATGTCCGAACAGCTACTAACCACTACCTAATGTAATTAATACATTGAAGTCTTAAAGCTGTAGATTGATTTATGTTATTAAGCAATAAATGTGAACTCATTAGTCGATTAAAAATAAAATATTGGTCTTAGGATGTGTTTAAGAATGTCAAGATGAACGTAAAGCTTCTGAGATGTATGACCAAATTTTTTAAAATGTTGCATCAGCACGAAAAAGTACAGAAACCTTTTTTTTGGCAGTCACTGTATATTGTTCTTCTGATTTGGACAATTTTCGTACAAAGAACTCACTCACTGCTGAGTGCAGCAGTGAGTGAGTTCTTTGTACGAAAATTGTCCTGTGGGACTGCCTAGTTGGTCTAGTAATCATGGGGTCCTGGTTTCGATTCTCAGGTGATAATGTGTTATTGGGTCTTGCCATCAGGAATTTCTCAGTACATGGGAGTAGTTCTTATTACATGGAACTTAAACATAACTGGTGAAATGTGCAATAGGAAAACAGGCGTGATCATTTTGTGCTATGTTATGAAGAATCAAGCAGTTATAACTGCATGCTATCAGGATTGTTAAGCAAGGTTTTTAATTGTATCATTCATCACGATAAGTTGTCTTAAAAAGTACAGACGCCAGCACATTCAACTACTATAATCTGTATTTTTTTTTAAATAGATTTGCAACTTTATCGGTTAAAGCATAAGGCTAAAAGTTTATTGGGAAAATTTTACAGTTTCGGATAGCTTTATGTGCTGGCGTCTGTACAAATGACAGACATTTAGAAGAAAATAAATGCAGATTATTTTCGCGTTTTCACCTTGGATTTTCAGGTTCGTGCGTAAGTACACAGACATCTTGATATGATGTAATTAAAAGCATTTTTGGAGATAGTAAATCTTTCAACTCATTGCCAGTTAAATCGTGATAAGAATTGCGAAAAAACGTTCATCTTTAAATAGATTTCATATCGTATATCAATGTTCAAATATGCGTACGGAATCTTTCTGTCATTTTTTAAATCGACTTGATATCTTGTATCATGTTATAATTCTATTGCATAAGCTGTCCAAAAAAGGATAGGTACTTACTCTTACCTAACACGAATAAAGGACACGGACATTTCATGATGTAAAGAACAATGCTTTAGAAAAAAGAAATTACAAATATATAGCAACGTTTTTCTCAGATCGACGTTGATTTCTATATCATTTAACTTATCAACTTTCCTGCACTTTTAAGGCTGTTCTATATACACAAACGCCCAGAATTGGAAGAATTAATGTCTTAGAGCGGTTCTGCACTACATCCGATCCGAATCCGAATCAATGATCCGACTTCAATCCGAATGGGGAATGTCCTAAATTCGGACGGACAGAGTTCGGATCTAGTGTGCAACCCCTCATACAATTAAGACTACGGTCACTTCGGACCAGAATTTCTTGGATTCGGATCGGATGTAGTGCAGAACCGCTCTTAGGGATATGCAAATAATATTTATCTCATGCCGTAACCCACCACTGGCAAAGCTGATATCACTCCAACATCTAACCAACCTACTCTCAACTGTCTAACCACAAGGTTCTGGATTTGATTCCTAGATCGGGCAAAGTGTTATTGGGTTTTTCTATCGGGAATTTCTTGGTAGTAGCCCGGAATCTGGATTTGTGCTCGATTGATGGCAATACTGTGACACAAACACACACACATTTAGTGATGTGCCGCTGGAAATATTGAAAATTTACGGGAACTTTCCCTTTGTAAATTTACACAATATTCCCAATATTCCCGTAAGTATTCCCAAAGTTTCCAAATATGTATTTAATACATTTTTCGTGTATACTGTATAATTACACATGTGCAACTAACATTACGCGATATTTATACTCCTATTACCACAGCTAAACATGTCGTTACATGTTTGTACCTGCACTAGCTTGCGCCACGGCATAGCGATCGCCCCCACCCCTTGTAAAACAAGCTTCAGTTAGTATACAAAGTTTCATGATCTAATTTAAAGTATTTTTTTAATGTAACCAGCGGTTTATTGTTCGGTTTGGAGGTAACTTTGGATTTTTTTCTATAGAGAAAATTTTATGGAATCGTGTTTTCGTCAAACATAAGGCCTAACATTAATCCTCAACTTTACCATATATTTATTTCAAAATTAATGCTGCAGTATTTTCGACATAACGGAGGATCATGCTAAGCCATTTGAGGTAGTATTGGCCCTTAAGGTGCCACTTTTCGATATTTTTTCTATACAAATTTCGGGAGAATATTACTCCACTGTTTGACATTGTGCATACAAAGTTAAACGTGATATCGTTTTGACTTATTAATAATTGTGTCTGTTGTGTGGAAACAGAATAGTAAAATAAAAAGCCATTAAAAAGTTATGAGCCAACAAAGATTCGTTTTTCTTGCTATTTTTAACGTAACTTTGGGTGTCAATAAGTAATAAAAGAACTGTAAAATCTTCAAAACCAAGTCCGTACCGACAAAGCTCAGTTATATGTAATTGATTTATGCAGTGGTTTTTTCATAAAACTCGATTTTCCGAAGCACTTTTCAAATCTTTTTACGCGTCTATCAGTTCGGCACGGTGTTTCTGTGCGTGAAAACTAGACGTTGTTCGTGTAGACTAGCGTCTAACTGCTCATCACTGATATTAGTGCTGTCGGACACGAAGCCAGGCGAGACAGCGTGCTTTTTGACCATGACCACCAGCGAGTTCGAGCTCGCAACTAGTTTACTCTTAAGTCATAAGAATGGAAACGTAGCAAACGCTTTTTTATTAGAAACAAGCCCTGTCGTGATGAAAAGGGAGGACAGTTTATTTGAAACATCAGTAGTTTAACTAAAAAAATGGTCCGAATACTTATTTCTCTAAATATAAGTAGTATAAAGATCGTAAGCAATAATTTTAGTAATAGGGAAGGTGGAGAGGGTGTTAAATTTATTTGAGGAAAGTACGAAACCCACGCGGACAAAGTCGCGGGCAACAGCTAGTACGAGTATATTTAGTCTTTAGAGACAGATACTTGTTAATTTTAAACAAATATAAAAGTGTGTTGATTCCGTGGTTTATTAAAATTATTAACTTTATTAAAAAGTTTACAACTCTCAGAATCTGATTGTAAAATTGTGTTAATAAACCAATGTGATTAAAAATGTTTTATAAAACATAATTTCTGATGCTTTGTGATTTTTTTACTACGGGAATATTTACGGGAAAATTGTAAATTTACAGGGAATATTCCCGTAAATATTGGAAACTTTGGAAATTTTCAACTTAATATGTATAATCAACTATCGACGTAACCACGATAGTACGCAAATTTACCTAATTAATTGGCTAGCATATAATAAAAAAACACTTAAGTACATTATCATCAATATTCCCCTAAATTTCCAGTTTTGGGAATATTGCCGGGCACGTTTACGGGAATATTCCCAAAGTTTCCAAAATTCCCGGGAACGGCACATCACTGCACACATTTCACTTTCAATCGAGTTAAAATACCAACAGAATACAGTCACGTGAACGACAGATACACCTTTGCCTGACCTTTTAGGGATTACAAGCGTGATGTTGTTCTACGTTTTTTTAATCGAATCTACATTTGATTGTTTTGTCATCAGTATCAGCTCATCTTATGTTGTGCTTTATTCTTTTTGCGGCTTACAGGCATAAATATCACAACGTCCAATCACCCATAAAAAGAAAAACAAACCTAAATAACTGTAGGTAATACAAGTATATAAGGTACTAAGTACTTATTGAGTTAAATGTTAGCGAACGCTATTTCGAGGCTCTATTTCTATTTGGCGACATTTGTAAGACTTAATGCATAAACATGAGCCATGAATATAGTATCACTGTAATTTGGATTTGAGTTCGAATCCTGGTTGGATCAATGACATGTTTACAAAGAGTTCAGGAGTATTCAAAAGGTCACACGAAATATTAATATTTAAAAAATTCGGTTATGTTTTTTTTAGGGAATGTACTGGCTGTAATAGTAATAATGTTAGTTTATGATTTTAAGGTGGGCTGATTACCTTGTGAAGACCAAAGGAATCTGATGGAAGAACATCTCCGATTGATGTGGCGGTGCTTGGGTGAGGCATATATCCAAAAGTGGACGTCTTTCGGCTGAAATGATGATGATTGTAAGATTGAGATTAAGTTTCAATCCTCTTTTCCTTAAGAAAGTAACTATTTAAGCTATAATCTCAACAATAATAGAAAAATAATTTTTATAATAAATACTAACCGAAAATATCAATAACATATTTACAAAGACTTCAGGCGTAAATATTTAGAAGTGATTTGGGAATGAGTAGAAAATTATTAGATGGTTTTCACCATGTAGAAAATTGGTTGCAACAGCTCTTCCCTAAACGAAGGTATTGTGATGTTTACCATCTCCTTTTTTGGGTGTCCGGAATCGGTAAAATGAGTGACCGGATTTATCGCAAGCGACCACTCGAAATACCGTGCCGGATGGCGCGGTCCGCGAAAATATCGCGTGGTGGGGTTAACTATACCAGCCTTTTGTCGTGTCCTGTCAGCTGCACGTTACAGGAACCGGTGGACGCTGGTGATGGCGCCAAACAAGTAGCCGAATCCTGGGCCGAGTCCATTTAGACTGCTTTCGACACACTAAGAAGAAGATTGTCCCATTATTTCTGCAGGACAAAGGCCATACAAAGAAGGCACAAACATTGACGCTTGCACAACTGGTTGGCGGTTTTAGAGTTTGACTAAGTATAATTCCAGGTTTCCTCACGATGTTTTTAAGGGATCATAATGAAGTTATATTACGATGTGAAAATAGAATGAAAGGGGTGGAAGCTTACAGAAAGTAAGATAGGAAAGGGTGAAAGACAAGGAAGCTGAAGTACCGGATAATTAAACGAGTACCTATAGAGTTAACAAATAGGTACAGATAAATAGAGATGCACCTACTGGATAGGTAAATCGCCTACTCTTTTCGCAGATGAAGTTCAAGGACACAGCCCATTACTTACATAAGTGTTATGATCAAAGAATCCTAAAAGCTTCACCAATGCTATTATTTCCAAATGCTTCCTCGCAATTATGTTTTTTCTCTATTCTTATTACAGTGTTAATGTCTAGTGCCAATAAATTATTCAACGATAACCTTTATTATTATTAACCTTTACCAAAACATAATGACACCACTTACAACAAAATGCTATTCATTATCGAGCTCAGGTACTGTTTATCTAAAACGTTTAGCTGCAGGTGAAATAGAATGTCTAAAAAATAATCCAGATAAGTCAAACACTTATAAGGAGACCCGTTTACATTTGAAAATTACATCTCCATTTGTCAAAACATAATTTTTAAGACAACCTCAAGGTCATTTTTAAACACATAATTTAACTGCAAGTGAATTCTGTTGATAAATAAAATAAATTATTGGTCCTTGCGGATGATACTAAAATCCGAAAACCATCCAACGAAAATTGAATTTTATCAAAGCTATATAAAGTTAAAAATTGAATGAGAGCAGCAGCTTTAAAGAGTCGATCTGCAAATGTAAGACAGAATGTATATCACTTAAAATATTGAGCTCAAGTATAAAATACGGCAGATTCACTTTGCAGTCACATTTCACTAGCATCTTCTCTAGAGGACACACAGCAATGAAATTCGTTAGTATTTGTGCAAATATTTGTATATTTTTTAAGCAATCGTAATAGTGCAAACCTTTCTAATATAAGTGCAATATTTGAGTGAGTGTTAAGAAGTCGTTATCAGTGATTTTGAAATTCGTGTTTTTCGGGTGTTCTGTGCAATGGGATCGTCCAAAGTATTTTTGGTTAATTTTTTACGTGAAGGACGGGAGTGTTTTCTGGGATTAGAGTTTCGTGTCAAATAATCGGCGTTTTAAATTTCGGCAAGACCATGCATCTTTAACTGATGAATTTCTGAGCAAAATAATGATCCCTTTTACCATTGACCTGTTTTTCAAGAGTGCCTGTAATTAATAATCTACATAGATTATTCATTTGCGGCGCTGGACATCCAACGCAGCTTTCTGCAGGCTAAAACGCATCCGAAGTTGCGTCACGAAATTCGATCTAACAATTAATTTAACTCCATTTTCGACAATATCATAACTGTCTACCGAATTGGGCATATTTACTGTTAAAATATTTCGGCGTTTAACTCCAACAAAAAACTAAATTTACCATCTTAACTACAACTGCTGTTACCTACAACTTCCCTATTTTATTAAAACCAAGACAAGTCCATCGAAATCGTTACAAATTCTCCTTTTAGATACTTATGTGTATCATCTATTGATTTTTACACGACTGTGCCAATATCATTGTTATTATTACAACTTGCCACTCTATTGAGCATAGATTGCAAACGTTTTCATGTATCTTTATTTATGTCTTACTTAATAAGTCCCACTTTACTTATTTATTTTCATTCTTATACGATATCTCAACCAAATTGGTACTTACATCTGTGTCTATTAACTTTACACTTAGAAAAATAATGAGAAATATACTTCAGAATCGGAATGCTTGTCTAATCTGAAATATATGCAAGCAAGCTGTAAGCTTAACTTTTAACCTCAATCTTAATTTGGGAGTACTTAAATTACCTAACTTTAAGATAGAATGTCGCAGTTTCGTACTCATTCAAAAGTAGTTCCTTATTGGTGTACTTAATTCCTTTAAAAGTCCAACCAGACCAGAGCAACTAGAAAATAAGATTTTACGAGTACGTATTATAACGTGCTCTTCTTTTTAGGGTGTTGATGGCAATCTTAATAATGTCAATCCAAAATTCGGCTACGAGCTTAGTACTTTCAGTAAATCCATTAGCTCCTCCAATGTGCAGATAACAGAGGGGCAGTTCTCGTAATTTTAAGAACGTACACAGTCTGTAGGCCAATTCTCGTAATTTTAAACGTTCAAAATCTAGTCGCAGTCTCATCTCAGCGACAAACAAATGTCAAAAACTTGTCAAAATGTAGGGTATTTTGAAGTATTTATTTATTTATTTATTTATATATACTTCTGACAGATTGAGACTGAGATCAGACTGTGAACGTTCTTAAAAATTACGAGAATTACCCCTCTGATTTCAAGCTCAATCTGTCTAAAATACTTCTAATTTTCCTACATTTTGAGAAGTTTTAGACATTTGTTTGTCGCCGAGATGAGATTGGGACTAGATTTTGAACGTTTTAAATTACGAGAATTGGCCTTCTGGTCGCGCAAAACATGATATTAAGTGTCCCATTATTTGTAGGACAGCAGAAAATCACTCCAGGGCGGGTTCCTTTGTGAATCTCCAACTGTTATAGTTATGCATATTTGGTCAATAATGATCCCACTGCTGGATCACAGGCATCCTCTCTTCGAGAAGGAGTGGGCTGTAATCTACCACGGGGCCCCAGTGTGGGCAGTTATCACATGTCATCGAATTTTTTGGTTCACACAGATATGGAGGTTTCCCCACCATGCATTTCCTTCACCGTTTTGAGAACTACCGTTAGTTATAGAACATTGAATTTCAGTTTTGGCAAGATCCATTGTTAAATAAACAAGGAATTGCATTAAAATGGTTGTCAATTGGTTTTCAAAGTTATCTTGTTTCTCATTACGCCTCTAATTTGTTAACTTACCTTCAGTCGTGATTACAGCTGTTATACTTGTTACTATAAGCCTAATTTGGCCTTATTCTTCACTTGTTGGGCTTACTGCATAATCGCGTTCAATCGGAATCGGAGTTATGAAGTCAGATTACTGTTCATATCATAATTATTAACCATTCACTCCAGATGCAGGGGCTCGTGACTAAATAATAACGAATGATAAGATGAATATCGAAGGTTAAGCTACGCTTGCCGCGGTCTGTTCGTGGATGGGTGACCATCCGTAAGCCCTCCATGCTTCGGCAAGCTTGTTCAGCCGTTGGTCCCGGATGTCATTCGTAGATCTTTGGCAGTCGGTCTTTGGTTACGGGGAAAAGTCTGACGACCAGTCTTACCAAGGAGTATCGTGATACTCAGTAACCTGGGTTGTGGAGGTCAGACAGGCAGTTGTTCCATGTGAAATACTGGTATTCAGCTGCATCTGGTTAGACTGTAAGCCGACCCAAACTTAGTTAGTAAAACACTAGATTGATCACCCCCGATGTGTTGAGTAATTTGAACTCCAGAACTGAAACTGTTAACATTCTATGATTTTTCTGTTCTGAGAGCTCGCATTGTTGTAAGATTCTGACGTAATCACAGGCTGACGTGCTCTATGTACATATTAAAGGTATGATGACCTTTCTGGGTCAAAAGATACAGCTCGACGTTATATCAAAACTTACCATGTTACAATGTATTATTTATTGACATTAATATGTCAGTAACATTAAACATTGTAAAATGATGGGTTTGGCAGTTTATATGTTTGCTATAAACGGTGCCAGAGACACCTATGCGTGTACTGAAACCATTAATTCAGCACATGATTCTAGACCGGTAGCGTAGGAATTTGTTGAATATTATCAAAAAAACTGCTTTTTCACATAAAAGGGCAATACCTAGCGATTTTAGCAGCATCCACAAAGCCACATGCGAACAAATCCTGCATCTCGCAAGCAGAGTTTACTGCACAACTAGCATATACAGGCTGTCCCTGGAAGTATGGATCAAATCGAATAGGGCCATGGGCAAAGTCATTTTCAAACTTTTTGATCCTGAGAATGATTGAGAATTATTTTACGGTTCAAAAGTTGTGGCCATTTTTTTTCAATCGTTTCGCATAGTGCTCAAAGAAAAAAATCATTTAAAAAAACTATCAGGGCTGTCTAAAAAACTTAAATTGCCAGTTCCTGGTAGTTTTTTTTTAAATAATTTTGTTCTTTGAGCACTATGCAAAGTGATTGAAAATAACAAAAGTTGGTCATAGCTTTTGAACCGTAAAAAAATTCACCAACATTCTCAGGATCAAAAAGTTTGGAAATGACTTTGCCCACGCCCCTTTTTGATTTGATCCATACTTCCAGAGACACCTTGTATAAAACAGCCTGTTATGAATCATTGGGCAGTTGCCCGCCAGACACAACACCCATCTGGTCGGAGGATCCTCCCTTTTCTATGAAGTATGAGTGAACTTTACACTCTGTTCCTCGTACCTCTATACGGTAAAAATGTATGGTAAAGCAAAAATTTTTGTCGACGCTTCCAATGTCATTATGGTTTTAAGTAGGGTTTACAGTATAAAATTAATGTGTTAGTTGATTTTATCAGCTGTTAAAAACCTGGTGTTAGTTAGTTATAGCCCGAAACAGAATAATCAAGCTACTTTCTCTACTTTGCTACTTTCTCGACCCTAGTTTCATGATGTGAACCCCGCTTTAGTCAAAAAGAGCTTTACATCATTTTCGAGTCTACATATAAAATTCTTAAAAAAAAATTAAGATTACTATCTAGTTTTTCAAAAAAAACCTCTTCCTTTTTCAAGTTCGTCACATTAATCAATGACAGTGTAGTTCCAAACCAGAGACAACAAATTATTTTCAGCCCTAATTTTCCTAAAATGTCAAAACATCCCAAGCTTCCTCATCAAAGCTTTTAACTTCACAACCGCACCTGTGAGTACCACCAACCACCACAACATTGCTGGTGTGACAGTAATGTCAGTGGTAACGTTATGACATCTGTGAAATAACCACAGGCAACGCCGCGTGACGGAAGACTAGTGGCGCCCGAAAATTGAGTAATCAAAAAATTTAGATTTCGTGCATTAAGAAGCAAGTTTAGTGTCCTTTGTTAATTCGTTTTCAACATGGCACCTGAAATCAACATCACAAATGGCGACAGTAAACGTGTCCCTTACATACATAAAGTTACATCTAATTACCAACATTCCAAGATTTGAAAGCCTCTAAAACAAAAATAACATATCTTGACTATTCTATCCAGAGTCGAAAAGCGAGTAACGACGACACCCCTCACTCCATAGTAATAAGACATAATTAAATATCCTCGGAAGGACTGACGCCAAATAAACAGTTTCATTAATTTTGACATTTCATCTGTCTAACTGGAACAAATTTAAATGACGTTTTTTTTTAAAACAAAACAATTAAAAAAATAACAGAAGTCTGATTTTTAGATTTAATTGCAGTTATAAAAGATATTTAGTGATGCTGCCAGAATATTATAGTCAATATCGGCTCAGTTGCAAAAGAAGAAAAAAAAAACAAGATATTAAGTATCTTGAAAATATAAAATGTTTTCAATTTCGAACTTTTTTTTCTTAATAATAAGAACTAAAGTTCTTAGTAATTGATTACAATCTAGCCTAATAGACTAATGAGCAATTTAACTCTTACTTAATATTTTACAAGATAGATTATGTTATAACTAAGAATTGACACTAAATTTACACTTTTACACAGTTTCATAGCACTTTCTTAGGGTCTGATAAATTGAAAAAACACTTTGTTCATTTGTTACTTGTAAAGCACCATTAGCACCGCACCAGTGGCGAAGGTACTATACTCAACTCGATTTCCGCCGGCTTCACCGCACTATTATTCACTATATAAATATTAAACTAACTCAAATGGTTTAGTTCTCTTTAGCCTACGCACTATGTCCGTGTTGTCTAGCAGCTGAATTGCCTCGACTTCACATGTCGAACTGAGACATAAAACATCAACAATATTTTTTATGTCATAAGGCCTACATTATCCTCATATATGAGATAATGATAGATAACGTTACTAGAAACGTGCCTTTCCAATAATAAGTTTTGATATTATGTGTACAATTTTAATTGGGATATTTGCCAGTATTAGTAATATATTCGTTGTGTTAGCTGATTAGTTTGCAAAGTTAACTGGGTCAAAGTTCTAAACTGTTTAATGCCTAGGTTATTATGCTGGCTCTTTGCTGGCTGTACTAAATCCCTTCCCTGCGAGATGCTTGTACCTACATAGTTACACGATATTGGAACTTAAGTAAATGTACTAGTTAGAATGGGCTTATAAATACATCGGGTGTTCATACATTTTGACCAGGTAGATATTGTATTTTTCTATGAAACAGCTGGCGAAAATGTCTACGCTAGGGGGTCTAATGCGCGGGCCTGCGGGCGGAAAGTAATGGGTAACTCTCCCTCCGATCAGGACCAGGCCCGTGCCGGACGGCGCATACGTGTTCCACGCGTGCCTCAAAGAGATGTCAGCAATAAGGAAGGGGCCCGTAAGGGCCGTAGCCTTCCGGGGCAGCGGGATTGTCCGAAAGGGTTACCGCTGCCCCGTAACATAAAGGGCTAAGGAAAGAACACGGGTGGGTTTTAGTCAGTAAGAGTCTGACACTACTTTCAGCTCCACCCTGAGCGGGAGGGGTCATTTGATGATTTCGTACCACAGAAAAAAAGGGTGTCTAGAATCATGAGCTGAATTCATGGTTGTGCGTCGATGTCCATGCCAACCTGTATTACATACATTAGACTTTCCAGGATTTATTAATTAGTTCATATCCGAAAGTTCATTTACCTACGTATAGGTTATTGAAATCTCTTTAAAAAATATAAAATTACTAGCAGCGCCCCGCGGTTTCACCCGCGTTAGTTTCGATCCCGTCAGAATATCGGGATAAAAATATCCTATGTGTTAATCCCGGTTATAAACTATCTGTGTGCCAAATTTCATCCACATCCGTCAACGGTTTACGCGTGATTGAGTAACAAACATCCAAACATCTTCACAAACTTTCACATTCATATTATTAGTAGGATGAAATCTAGATTGGGGATAGTCCAATTCTTCCATAGACTCATATAAGTATTGAAGATCTGTGAAATCAATTTTTTTGTTCGTGTTTTTTTATAAGACAAAATCCTTATATTGCACAGCTAGAAGCCTCATAGCAGGACATAAATAATTAATTGTGTCTTATTAGCTTAATAACTCAAGCTAATTAACTCAAGTTAATTAAGTACTAAATAAGCGGAGTAATTGCGTAACACACTTACAGCAGCATTGTCTCATTTTGACAGTTGAACAACATACATCGCGTTATTTACTTTGCTGTGCCGACCAATTTTTCGATCATAATTACACACATCAAAAGTGTCTAGGGATCAACATATATTTTTGCAATAACTTTTCTCCTGATTGATATTAATTAAAATTTTCTTTAAGGATTCATCAAATAAAGTGTTTTCGTTTGTCACAGTAACGATAAACCAAGTCACCTTTGCATTAATAAAGAAATTTGCCATTTTCCTAATAAAGGGATTTTTGACATTTGAACCACTAACACAAAAGTTCGAAAAAAAGACTGAAATAACAGTTTTCTCTAAAATTTTATTGGGTAACTTAAACAATTAATAATCCGTGTTTCTACCGCGAACACTAACAACACAAGAACATCGGTTTGGCATACTCAAAATGAGTTCATCCAAATCACGCTGTGGAATGGCCGCCCATGTTCGTTGCAACAACAAAAAAAGGTCTTCTTGCGACTGGATACCCTCCATATTCGGCAGAGCTCTTCTCTGTAGCATATCCCATGCATGCTCAATCGGGTTCAAGTCTGGCGACTGAGCAGGCCAGGGCAGGACATTGATGTTAGCTGCGGCGAGAGTCTGTCTTACAACTCTTGCGGTGTGCGGTCGTGCATTATCATGCATTAACTGAAATAAGGGACCGATTTGCACTTGTAGAGGAACGATGACGTCTGATACAATCGTCTCAGCATAAATTTGAGCGTTGAGGTTGCCTCTAATCCAAATCAACTCAGTTCTTCCGCCGATCCAAATACCCGCCCATACCATGATGGTTCCACCACTATAAGGATGGACTTCCTGGCAGGATTTTAATCGCTGTTGGCGTCCAGGGGTTCTCCAGTGTCGTATACGTCTTGTATTCGGTCTCATACCAAAACGAGACTCATCAGAAAAGCACACGAAACGCCATTGTTCTTCTGCCCAATTTCTGTGTTCAAGAGCCCATTGATATCGAATCCTACGATTGTGCAATGCTATAGGTGGTACCCGTAGCGGTCTTCGGGAATGAAGGTTAACTTCATGCAAGCGGTTTCTGACTGTTTGGTCGCTAATTAAGTTCCCTGAAGAGTGATGAAGCCTCACGGCTAACATCATGGCGGTTATTGTTGGAGCTCTTCGAGTTAAGATTTGAATGTATCGGTCTTGTCTCCGTGTGGTGCAGCGATACCGTCCTCCATGGCGCTCAGCCACGGTACCAGTGCTTCGGTAACGTGTCCAAAGTCGACTGATAACACTCTGACTTGTATTCAGAGCTAAAGCCACAGTACGTTGCCGGGAACCAGCTTCTATCATTCCCACGGCTCTGAGCATTTCTTCCCTGCTTAAATGACGTCGCCGCTCCATAATAACGTTGGTTTTAATCAGTAGTAGGGAAACAGTAGCACTAATAATGTCTTCAATGCGTTGTATGTTTTTATAGGGAAAATATTGACAGCTGATTTTCATCTTTTACTCGAATTTGATTCACAGTTCCTGATTCAAATTATGAAATGCACCAAAAAGGATCCATATAAATTTATAAAATCATAAATTTATTACAAAGCCACATCTCAATCTCAAGAAATCCGCATAAAAATGCTTGATCCCTAGACACTTTTGATGTGTGTATGAAGCAATCAATGGATTAGCAATATCAAAATCATTCAGATTTTGATTGAGAGTTTGTTATGCAATTAACCTGCAGGATTCATAAAAATATTTTAATTTCCCTGCCGATATTCTATCCAACTCTATTCTGTGAAATATCTTACCAAAAAGCCAGCATACCAACTTTCCCAATGCGTCCTTAGAAGGCTTCCATATTGTTGTGATCGTGACCGGAGTTCTATGGGGTTACATTCAGAACCTTAGCCTTTCCCATCGCCACGTTACCTTCACCTCAATCAGGTGCCGGTGGTGGTGGTGTGGTGGTGATTTAAGTTTACCATAAAACTCTGTTACTTTGGGCTTTATCAGTTACTTTAATATCAGAATCAGCTAGTTTTGTTTATGGGTCATAAAATATAAAATAATTTAATTAATGCTTAAAATACTCCGTAAAGTTCAACTGAGTTTAGTTTCGAAGAGTTTTGCATCAGTATATGGGTAGGTTTAAAATAGAACCATTGCACTTGCACGTGTCTACCGATAATATTTCGTACTTTTTGTGATGTTGCCACAGGTATTTCGCACAAACTCCTATTAAATAATCACTGATAACGATACTGCGCTCTATGATAAGTGGGAACAAGGCAAGACTTGCCTCTTTGATAAAGATGATAAACTTGCGTGAAGATACATAAGTTAAGGACGGTCTATTATGTACCCACTAATGAAACGGTGGATCCACAACTTCTATAACACGCCTGCAAACCATTCTGCACTACTAATGCTCCTAATTTTCAATTCCAGTTCATCGTACTAGCTCTGGTATCGGCAGCGTCATCCGCTCGCCTAGACAACTCTATCTACCTTCCTCCTAACGCCAGATCTTCAAGTGGAGCGAACGCTGGACTCCAAGCACCTTTTGGAGGCCAAGACCATGCAGCTTACAATGCTGGAGGTCAGGGAAGACAGTCTCCGGGCAGCCAAGCCGAGATCTTGAAGTATGAGAATGAGATCAATGAAGAAGGATACCATTATGCTTATGAGACCAGTGACGGTACTAAGGCCCAACAGGAAGGTGGGTGTTGATTTTCATATTATTTTCTTAGAACTCTATTCCCTGGTAGTTAGGTAGATACAATCAATTGCACATCTGTGGTAGGGATGTGCAAATGGAAAAAAAATATCGATATTTATCGTATCGATGTTTTTCAAATATATCGATATATATCACCCAAGAAATATCGATATTTCGATATATCGATATTTTTTGCCCAATTTGCAATTATTTATAAAAATTGACAAAATTATCGAAATTTTAAAGCAAATACACATCTGGCTGTTTCAACACAAGTTTTATTATTTTAAAAAATTCCAACCAAACCAACAAGCAATGTCATTGTCATAGACAAGCAAGTCATACAGTGTAATTTTTGTTTGTGTTTGAAGCAAAGAAACTAAACCCATACAGCCTACTGCATATTTTCAAAATTTAAGAAATCGGATTGGTCAAAAACATGATGAAGAGCTTTAAAAATATATCGATTTTGATATCTGAAAATAAATATCGAAAATTGATATATCGCGGGAAAAAATATCGCTAATTTATATAGATATTTTTCTGAAAAAATATCGATATTTTGATATATCGATATTTTTTGCCCAAGCCTAATCTGTGGTTATATTTAGACATTTACAGAGACTATATGTCGCAGCAGTATGGTAACTTCCAAAATTCCTATCGACTTGATATTTAGCTGAATTAAGGTGTTGAAGGAATTGCAGTAGCCTTATTTGCTTACAAGTAAATAAATTCTAGAAGATTTGGAATATTTCCTACAGCATCACTTCTTTAAAGGTTATTTGCTTTGCATTTCCTTTTACTTTACATCTCATCTTCAAGTTGGTCTTTAATAATCACCCAATCCTTCGTCTGTAGGTAATCTATTGTTAATTATTTTTATGTTTAATAAAAGACTATTTTGGGTAAAGGTCTCAGAAGTGCCCTTTTAAGTTCATCCGTAAAATTAGTCGCACCAAATAAAATCCTAAACTAGACTCGTGCTCCAAACATTGAAAATAATAAACTTGAGTTGTACAAAGCTATTACTTTAGCCATAACATTTCAAGTAACTAGAATACATGCAATGAACGTTATATCATTCTTGCATGTTAAATGTTAATGATCGTTAGTAACCGACTCCGAAATAATAATGTATTGTTTCATTGTGAACTTTGTTTAAATAAATGACTTTTTGTTACAACAAATCATTATCTTTTTCAATATCACTTCTCATTATTGCGACATTATAATTGACATCATCTTAAAGCTATTTAATCTTGACCGACGATTTAGACAGCGTTCAGCGTATGAAATTATGTAATTACGAGTAAATATTTTTTTTTAAAAGGAATTTCGAAACTTTACACATGTGTACGTACGGGAACTGGATAGAAAAATAATCAAATGTAACGGAAATTAATAATCTTTTTATTCTGAAATAAGTACTATGTGGCCACATATAATAGCTAGTTTACTGACGTACTTATATTGGTATTTTCTACCATTTATTCAAAGTTTGTTATTAATTTCCAATAATATGTACCATAATTTTACAACAAATTTGTTTACTAAGCTCGTAAGCACTTGTGCCATTTAATTATGGTCCTCCACGAATAACGCTAATTCATTATCCATTAAGAATATAATAAACTAATACTTTATAAGTAAGCCAATTAATGTAAAAGGGTACGATGGGGTTGACATATCTTTGTTAAAAGCCCTTAAGAGTCCCTATCAATTTCGCGGGGTGAAAACAGAAATTCAGTCTTTTTAAGCACAATTTTCTCAACAACCTTAAGTTATCTACATTCTTTTTTTAAATACACAGTTATTTATCACCTATTTATCTAGAAGGTCTAAGAATTTCAATTTTAGTAAACGAACGATCGAATTTAAGTTTATAAGGCATCATTTAGATATTTTACTACAATTAAATAAGTAGGCAAAATAAGAATATAATCATTGATTTTGGTAGATAAATACCTTAAATTTTAAAATATTTAACACTTATTATTATTTTCAATAAATTCTTACGCGTAGACAAGGGTTTTGCACATGATTTAATTGGGTTTTTTCAGCGTGATTAACATTTTTTTACAAGTACTAAATCATTAAATTTTAAAAAACAAAATTGTACACTTACAAATATAATATATGCCCAGTATTTATAATTTTTTTTTAGATTGTTATTTGCTGCCAGTAAGTTATGAAAGTAATTGAAAAACATGGTGTTTCGTGCTTACGTAAAAACATGTGTAAAATTTTTATTTTTTGTAATTTATATTAAGTAGTTATCAAAATTTAAAATTGTACACTAACTAGATAAATAGTTGATAAATAACTGTGTATTTAAAAAAAAAAAAACTAGTTAACGTAAGGTTATTGAGAAATTTGCGCTGAAAAAACTTGAATTTGCTGTTTTTAGACCGCGAAATTGATAGGGACCCTTAAAAGAAATTAGATAATAAAAAAAAACCCGTAAGCAAGACCGAAAGGAGGCCTGTGTTCTAGCAGTGGGAACATTATAATATAGGCTGATTATGCCATAAAAAAGAAGGACAATTCTTAAGGGCCTATACTACCTCAAATGGCTTAGCATGGTCCTCCGTTATGTCGAAAATACTGCAGCATTAATTTTGAAATAAATATATGATAAAGTTGAGGATTAATTTTAGGTCTTATGTTAGACGAAAACACGATTTCATAAAATTTTCTCGATAGAAAAAAATCCAAAGTTACCTCCAAACCGATATAAAGCAGGTCTTGTGTGTTTTTTTTTTTTTAATAACCATTATTTTCACCGTAAAAAGCAAATACCTAAACTATTGGCACTGCCTGCCGCCTAGCACCGCACTCTGTCTCGTTCTCACTCAGTCCTCGAGCAGTATCGTTCGAGCGAGATAAAGAGTGAATTTTAGCTGAGGTAGTATAGGCTCTTAACCTCTAAAGTCTAAATCATCGGAAACTTAAAAGCTACGATGCGTCCCTTTTTTTCAGCTTTCTTTAGGTAACATTCCATTTTAAATTCCAGGCCGCGTGATCCCCGGTGCGCAACCCGAAGAAGGTTCCCTGTCAGTCTCAGGCTCCTATTCCTACATCGGGGATGATGGCCAGACCTACACCGTCACCTACACAGCTGATGAGAACGGTTACCATGCTGAGGGAGCCCATCTGCCTACCCCCCCTCCCATTCCCGAGGCGATCCTGAAGAGTTTGCAGCTCACAGATACGAGTCGGTCTCAAGGTATGTTTGCATTTTTTGTAAAAGTATAAAATATATCATCACCACCTGAATTACCTGAAAGTTTAGTAGAGATGTTCTGAAAGGTCACACAAATTACGCCAGATATATTTTGAGTCCTTTGTAATAGGGGCGAACCAACCCATTGCTATCATCATCATCTGCCTAGCCTTTTCCCAACTATGTTAGGGTCGACTTCCAGTCCAACCGGATGCAACAGAATACCAGTATTATACATGGAGCGACTGACTATCTGACCTCCACAACCCAGTTACTGGGTAATACCATACCCCTTGGTAAGACAGGTTGTCAGACTTTCAGACTTCTGATGACCCGTAACGACTGTCATAGATCCACGAATGACAGCCGGGACCAACGGCTTAACGTGCTTTCCGAGGCATGGAGAGGTCTTGGTATGTGAAGACGGTCACCCATCCACGGACCAACCGCGGCAAGCATAGTTTAACCTGATCGATCAACCCGTGAGGCTGTTATTACTTACCACCACAAGACCTTCCAGCTCATTGCTATCAATGAGACACACACCCAGAATCCGAGATACTCTTAACGGAAATCCAAATAACACTATTAACAAATCTTACCCTCATCAATAAAATCTCACAGTATGATGAATCGCTAGATGCCTTTAGAAGCACCGAAATGAGTTTCCTGACGGCTGCTATTTCGTTCCTGGAGTCTATTGCCACTCCCAGCATATCTCCTCATTCTAAATTTTGTTAATGTTCTTTATGAGTACCTATGTTTTATTTACGTAAACATCCTTTATTGTGTTAATTTTAAGTTTGGTATTTTTTTTTTTTTTACAAATAGCCTAGCCTAGTATTAAGTTAATGTAATAATTTTTTTTTCAGGCGCATACGACAGTAGAAAAAGCAGCTACGACGCCGACGCGGGCTACTAAAACTAACACAATAAACTTACTAACAAACTAAAACTAAAAAATTTGAGTAACGACTAAGTCGTTGACTGTACAAGCCATAATACAGTCAGGCACAAAATTTTATAAATAAGTTATTATTTAGTCTCTCAGTGATCGATTGGACGAAGTGGCCAGTACCTGTGTTCTGTAGTCGTTAATGTTATTATTTTGTAATAAAACTTTTTTGTAAATACTTTTATCTTTGATTTTGTCCTGTACCTACCCCAATTGCGACAACATACAGGTTGGCAAGAAGTATGCTCCCCTGTTAACCTTTCGGTCGGAAGATCAGATAAGATAATGGCCCCGATTCTGTTTTTCACAAACTAAACTAAATTTAAGTTCAGTGCATCTTTTTCTTTCTATTTCATTATGAAAAGGACAAAAGATAAATATTAGTTTACTCCTGTCAAATTAGATAATCCATAGACAAGTTTAGACGACATTAAAAAATTGACTACTAAAAATACGTAAATTTACCTCAGGCGCTGACTAATTTGACAGGACTAAACTAATATTTATCTTCTATCCTTTTCTTAATGAAATAGAAAGAAAAAGATGCACTGAACTTAAATTTAGTTTAATTTGTGAACAACAGAATCGGGGCCAATGTTTAATTGCAAAACAACAGAGCTTTACATTTCCTTAGTCTACATTAATATCTAGGTTTACATTAAAAAAAAAAAATAAGACGCCAAGGAAGCATTTTGCTTATGAACTCCACACTAGGTCGAGCTTGTCTCGTGGAGTCCATTACTACCACAACATCGGTATATAAGCAACTTTTCTTAATTTCCCCCGGATTAAGCATGATCCTCTATGCATAGATAGAAATTGATTGTCCTCCTTGAATCTTAATGACTACAACAAACGAATAGTTTGTAATAATAAAGTATTTGAACAAGATACTGCAAACGCCTGCAAGTTATATTTTGGAAAGATTAAAAATGCGACAATGCGCTAAATTAATCGTGCAGGCGTTTAGCTGAGTCTCAAAAAAATTGCCTTGTCGCGTCTTTTCAGTTTTTTTCACATTCACTCAATTCCATGTTTTTATTACTCCCAAAAAACATTAAGTATACAGACTTCTAATAGTATTTATATAGACATGAGTATCTCCTCCAAAAGAAATATTATGTGTGTGTGTGTACTTCTCACTAGATGTCGCTAGTAGTATTTTATAAGTAAACGATATTTCTCAGCCGGTAACCAGCAAACATTTGGTATTTATTTCAGCAATAATAAATTAATGTGTGCAAGAAAAGTATGCATTGTTGGCAAAGAACACGACAACGGCATCACGGAAGACGCAGGTCTATATTAGCTCAGGATCGAGCTGAGTGGAAAAAGGAATGGGAGGACTTTTGCCTTGCACGCTGTTCTCAAAACGGTGAAGGAAACATCGTGGGGAAATCGGCATATCGTAGAACAAAAAATTCGAAGACATGTAACATCAACCAACCCGCACTGCGCCTGTATGGTGGATTACGACCCACTCTATCTCATCAAGAGGAGGCCTGTGTCCCAGCAGAAGGAACAATATAGGCTGATTATGCCTTACTCAATAATCTGAAAATAATTATGTCAATGCGACTCTTACTTCAAGTATTCGAGAGGTATACAGTATTTATTTCAAAGGTAAAGAGACTAGAAATTTTGAACACATTCCGCTAACAAGTAACCCAGATTCCGATAACCATAGATCAACATCTACCAAAATCATGATTCATGATCTCACCAAAAGGTATGGTTGACCTAGTACATAACAGTTATTTAACCATCGGTTAGCAATTCGTCACGAATAATCTAATGGAGCGCTGACTGGCTAGAGGTGAAGGAAGCTCTGTGTGGCTGCACCATATAACTTGCGATGGCGATCGTGAAGCGATTGCTGAGCGATCGCTTCTGCTTTAGATGCTAGTTATTTGATAGGTTTACTGTAATTTATGCTCTAGTTGGATAATGCCACCCAATATTCTTGTGATCTGCTAAAATAGAGAAACTAGCTTAAACTGCCGACTATGGACAAGATTTTCACAGCTGCCATAAAAGTAAAATGACTGACAGGAACTTAAGATGCTCTAGATATTTTAACAACTTTCCAGCGTATCTGAAGTAGAACAGGCAAAATAGGAGATAACTATACAGCCCTCCGACAACGGCGACCTTTGAAAAGAAAGAATGAAAGAAAAAACGTTGTTTGCGGCAAAGATGACGCAAAAAAAAAACAATTTGGGAGAAAACATGCGTCACATCTACGTAAAACGGCCATCACTCAGAATAATGCTAAAACCCTATACGAGACAAAGCCCCTGGCGCTGGTTTTCAGCGAAAGCTGGCGTTGACGTGATGACGTCAACCAGTGCAGCATACGATTAATATAAATAAAAAAACAGCAATCAAAATAAGAAATAAAATACACTGCTACAACTGGTTGCTTGAGACATAAAAAACATACCATCAAAAACGAATCAGCAACTTAGAAATTAAAATTATAACTGGTTGCTTCGAACATTTACGTGATAATGCCGAGAGCGGTAATTTAACATTTACACGGTTCGGGAATGTAACTCGATCGATCATGCGTACAAAGATGGACAAACATAATCGTCATTTACTGTATTATTAACTGTGACTAAGAATTCGCGGTAATTTCTCACTTATCTGCAACATTGATTGATAGATTCGCATAAGTATAGTCAGCTTTGAAATTGGGAATTTTGGGAAATTTATGGGAGAAGAGGTTTTTGGGATGCATGAAGAAGCATCCTTGTGTAGCGCAGTTTGTTCCGCCAGTCACTCAACTGATACGAGCGCTCGGCGCATCCTGGACAGTCACACCCAACACCTTATTTGACTGGCCAATTCTTCCCTTGCGGTGATAGGGCTAACGCCCGCCTGGTTTGCGATCACCCTCCCACCGGCATCCGGCGTCAAGCAGCCTGCTATGTTTTGTCGATGCGTGGGAGTTCCAGTGCCTTAGGCATCTTCTGGGCACGCTCGTTCCATCACAGACCTCATCCATCACTTTCCATCAGGCATGATCGAGGTCAAGAGCGGACCCATTCAACAATAAAAGAAATTGCTTTCCAACTGTTGACAAAAACTCCCAAAATTAAAAGTCAACTTTTTTATTCAAGTGGGTATTAAAAAGCACTTTTAAATGACAAAACAAGAAAGTAGAATTGATTTTAGGTGCCTCTTCCACACGATACGTATGTGCAACTAATGGGCAACACACCTCTTTTACGATTCTGTACAATTTTGTACACATTAAATAAAATTAAAATAATATGAAGACGATGTGTCTAGAATAAAACTAAGTACTGAGTATACTCAATAGGTACAGGTGCCGCTTAGTTAAAAGGCTAGGCAGTTAACTAAATGGCTAATTAAGCAAGTTGGCAGCGACAGATACCTACCTACATGGTGCTCACATATTTACAAATATTAAAACCGTACGCACATGCCAGGCATCGAGGGTAAATCCCCAAGAAGCCCGCGATGTATACAAGGTGTAACAGATTAAACGCAAGTCCTGAAAATAGTTTGTTCACAATTGACTGAATCGATTTCAGTAACTTTTAATATAGGTGTTGTGTATATTTTCATACTAACCGCCGATCAAGCCAATTAAAATTAAATCTTATTTCAAAGCAAAAAAAAAAAAAAAAAAATTGTTGCGTAGTTTTAAAGATTTAAGCATACATGGGGACAGAGAAAGCGACTTTGTTTTATACTTTGTAGTGATTTATTATTAGAAAGACAGAAAGAAAGAAAAATGCGTTTATTGGCATTACAGCAAAATAAATACACCTTAAAACTATAAAAACAGAAAACAAAGATAATAATGCCAAAAGGGCCTCAGCTCAGCATAATGTCAGGTGACAACACAAGATGTGCCACCTGACGCTGATTTTCAGCTGCAACCCACGAGTGCCATACGCTAGAATAACAAGTGGAAGTGTGTGTCCGTTAAAATAAATTAAGAGAATAAATAAAACGTGTTAATATGAAAAAAAAATATACAAAATTAAATAAAAATCTGTGACAAAATTTAATAAAAATGTGAGTGTGTGTGTTTTATGATGTGATTAATGAAAAACTAAAATAAATAACCAATATGTGCGTACTACCTACATAAAAAATAAATAATAGAAAATACCTATTAGACAACATCGTGTGACTGCATTGTTCTTCTTCTACGAAACGGATTTTCATGCGATTTTCATTTCCATTTAGATTTAGAGTAAGGACAATAATAATTGACTAATAAAAATTAAACTGATTGAAATTAAAATTAAAATAAAAACTAAATCGATAAAATTGGTAAAGTAGACAAAATTAATAAAAGTGATAAAATTGATTGTTTTATATGGCAGATATCGGCTCGAACATTTTCAAATTCTTTTTGATGGCTTAAAAGAAAATCTTTTAATTTCAATTTAAAAGTCGAGCAACTTTTACTATACTTTATGGGAGGAGGGATATTGTTCCAGCATTTAGTAGCTGCATAGCGAAAACTGCCTCTAAAAGCCGCCGACTTGTGCTGTGGAATGGAAAGCTGTTGAGAACATTTTCTTCCCTCACCGATTCCGTGTCAGTCCACGATAGTTTGTCATATAAGTAGTTGGTTTAATGCTCTAAGTATAAGTAAGAAGGGGAGTGAGACTTAATAACACCAAAGAGTAAGTTCGCCAAGTGGAGTTTACGTCTAGCTTTCATTTTTAAAATGTTGTGCTCATTGAGGAAAGGCATAATATGTCCTCGAAAGGGAACTTTAAAGCAGAAACGTGCACAGGCGTTTTGAAGTCTTTGGATCATTATTTCAGTTTTTGACAGCAGTCGTTGGCCATAGACCATGTCCGCATAATTTAACTTCGATAGAACCAAAGACTCCACAAGCAAGATTCGCAATTCTTTACTAAGATAGGGACGGGCCTTGTATAATATTTTAAGTCTATAAAAACAATTACGAATTGATTCATACACGTGTTTGTGAAAACGAAGTTCCGTGTCCATGATAACACCTAGATTACGTGCTTCGTAGACTCGTTCGATAGGCTCTCCCATAACAGTCACACAGGTGGCACAAGGTTTAATTTTACCTAATTGGTTATCGGTTCCAAAAAGCATATACTTAGTTTTTGAAGGGTTCAGGGCAAGGGTGTTGGCATTGGACCATTGCACTATATTTTCAAGATCTGTATTAAGATCGTTTCATGCTTGTTCATAGTCTTCCAGCTTAAATGATATATATACTTGTGTATCATCTGCACAAATATGGTATTGGCATTTTTTTATATTTTTAATTATATCGGCACAGTACAAAATAAACAATACTGACCCAAGTATCGAGCCCTGTGGAACCCCCCTTCTTACTGAGCGATGTCCAGAGACAACTGTTGAGCCGTCCGCCCGATGTATTTCAACAAATTGCGTACGATCGCCAAGAAGGACACAATAAAATGGTTTGATAGCTATCAAACCATTTTATTGTGTCCTCGTCAAATCCGTGAAAAGCCATCTTTGATAATAATAGAGGAACGTTAATACATTCAAACGCGCGTGAAAAATCAAGCAATACCAAAAGAGTACACAACCCACTATCCTGAGCCGACAAGATATTGTCTGTCACATCCAACAAAGCTGTGGCTGTACTACGGCCCTTCCTAAAGTCCGATTGAACGTCCGGGAGGATTTTATTAGTCTCTACAAATTCAACCAATTGCTCACAAACTACTTTTTCTAAGACTTTAGAAAGTACCGGCAGTATACTAATCGGTCTAAGATCCTTTATATTCAATGCATTATGAGTCTTCGGCAATGGGTGCACTTTGGAAATTTTTCATAACTCAGGGAAAGATGATGGGCAGCGGGATTGTCCGAAAGGGTTACCGCTACCCCGGAACACAAAGGGCTAAGGAAGGAACACGGGTGGGTTTTAGTCAGTAAGAGTCTGACACTCTCTTCTGCTCCACCCAGAGCGGGAGGGGTCATTTGATGATTTCCCATCCACAAAAAAAAAAAGGGAAAGATGATGATGTAACAGATGCATTTACTAAAGCAGTCACAGCGTCCAAAGTCACTGGAAGTGTCAGTAATATCATAATCGCATTCGATTTAATAGTACTCAGTATGTTCGCGATTTTGTTGCATGTTGTAGGCTTCAAACTAAACGTGGCACTATTATTTCGTGCGGATTCAAAATAAGCAAGCAATGAATCACTGACCGTATCCGCACCCGGCACGTTCAGAAAATGATCACAAATTTTGTCGGGATCGTTAAAGTGCAGAGGTAATTCCTTGTGTTTAGTTGGGATTAGGCTAGACTTTAGATTTTTTCAGAGCGCTCTAGAGTTATTTATTTGATTGTTGATTTTATGTTTATAGTACGCTGACTTTTCGTAAAATAGAGATCTAGAAACAAGTGCCTTCAATTCTTTGTAATATAACTTTTTTGAATCTGATTTTTTATTTTTTAAATGCTCTGCATGTGCCTTATTCCTCAAATTCATCATATATTTAACATTGCCAGTAATCCAAGGGTAACAATATTCCATCACAACACTAGTTTTTAGAGGTATGGATATCGAATAGCGTAAGTTCGAGTTCGAGTTAAATTCATTGACCATCGTATTAACATCTTGCAGTTCGGTAAACGCTTTCCAGTTAAGCAACTCGAGATCCTGATCAAAACCATCCCTAATAATGTCCTTTAGTGGTCGATAAGTTATTGTTCGCGACGGAATTTTCAGGCGTTTAAAACTAAATTCGCCGGAAATCAACGCGATTAGCCATTAATGTCCTACAGCTGGGCAAAGGCCTCTTTACTCTCTTTTCACCTCTGTCTATCAAGAGCTGCCAAGGACCAATCTTAATTAAAGGAGTCCAGTTCATCCCACCATTTCCATATTATGCTGCCGCGGCGTCGTTTGCCATTTAACGGGACTCACTGGGTCGGAAGGCCCATTGATCGTCTGACATAAGTAAATTTCAGATTAGGGGCAAAATCTGAAAAGTCATTTCCGATCTCTTTTTTTCCAAATTACCAATTGAAGCATTGTTTAGAAAATATCTTATTAACTACTGAAATAAAATGCGCTGGTTCGGTGGAAAACAAAAGTAAATAATAAGTCACTCAAAAGTAAAAACCAAAAAGTAGAAAAAGCATAAACAAAAGGTATAAAAAGGTAAAACTATTAAAAAGAAGAAAAGACTTGCACATATCTATTATAGGTTTTAGTGTCTGTCTCTCTGACCGCATTGTTCTTCTTAAGTACAACAGATTTTGACACTTTAGTTAAATAAACGAGATATTTTCGATACATTTTTGTCGGGATGGTTCGGCACAACCTAACGCAGGCCGAGCGCCAAAACATACATTCAACTTTGCCGCATAGCATGCGCTGAGATGCAGTAACTATAGATGTGTATGACCTATTAACCGTGTAGTTAATCTCAATCTATAATCAGTATCTACTCAAATCTTAGGTATTTCACTTGTCTCCCAAGTCCCATCCTTAAATGGCGACCCTGCCATATTTGGGGCCGTGGCGATAATGACACCAGATATCTATCTAGTGTTACGGCTTCAAATACTCAATTTAATATTGAAAATAGAATGAACAATATCAGTCCCAAAATAAACTATCCTACGATACCAGTAATTAAAAAAAACTAGTGATGCGAATATGTATCGTTCCAACGTGGAGAAAAAGACTGTGTTACTGAACCAAAATGCCGCTGATTCAACTCGGCTGTACCAAATCATGCCGACCCGAACACGTATGTGTACCGCTCACCTATTCGTATACAGATGCCCTAAAGTGACACAATTCCATAAAATTAATATGACTTCACTGACGTAACGATCGCTATTTCGAACAATATTAATTCCCCGTATCCATTATTCTCGTAAAATTATGTCATACTCGCAAATGATATGCAGTTAGGTAGTTACCAACGTAAAATTTATTTATAACCTAAGTACTTACCTTATTTAATTATTCATTAACTTTACCTGCTAGTTTAACTTTATTATTTTCAATTTGTCTAAAATTGACATTTGACAGATTTTGTATGAAATAACTGTTATAATTTCAAAATTATTCCTCGAATAAAGTTATCAGAAGGCCAATTCTCGTAATTTAAAACGTTCAAAATCTAGTCGCAGTCTCATCGTCAAAATGTAAGAAAGTTTAAGATGTTTTGACAGATAAAGACAGATTAGAATGCGAACGTTCTTAAAAATACGGGAATTGCCCCTCTGATGATTGAAAAATCAGGTCTATGTATAACTTCTAGAAACCGCATCAGCCTCTCAGCATCTATTACAGCAGTTCATAGCTGGACATAAACCTCTTCAATCAAACGCCATTCAATTCGATCCTCGGATACTCAAAACCAGCTGCTACGCTACTCATATCCAGCTGTTACCCACTGGTAGCAGCATCCCGCCGTTTCACCCGAGTTTGTTTTGATCCCGTGGGAATATCTGGATTAAATTTATCCTATGTGTTATACTGGTTATAAACTCTCTGTGTGCCAAATTTCATCCAAATCCGTTCAACGGTTTACGCGTGAATGAGTAACAAACATCTTCACAAACTTTCACATATTTTATAATATTAGTAGGATGAGTCTAGGTTTCCTTACGCTGTTTTCAGTAATGTTTAAGATAAACTCGGAAAGTATAGACGCCAGCACATCAAGATACTACAATCTGTCAAATTTTTTTAATAGATTTTCAACTAAATCGCTAAAATATAAGGTTCAATGTTGATTGGGAAAATTTGACAGTTTCGGGTAGCTTGATGTGCTGGCATCTGTAGATACTTATGAATTGAAAAAGTCGCGTTGCATGAGAGCCACCACAAACGAGTTCAGAAGACCAATACATTTTTAGGGGATCAATTAAATATTTCCCATACTGAAATGAGTAGGTATTTAAAAACACTTCGCATTTTAATCCTAACTTCGCCAAAATATTAATCCATAGATAAGACAAGTTCCAGGAAATAAATTTATCATTTTTGACCAAAACATTGGTGTTTAATGTAAATCTAATCATAACAGTAGGTTTTCAGGCAGGAACTCAGGACACAGCCCAAAAAAGATAAGCATGTTTTTAGTGTCCAAAACAGATGCTATGAACAAATCGTGATTTTTGTTATCTGGGAGCCAACATTCTAAATGCTTAGATTTTTCAATATTCATACACTCACGACTTCTTCCCATTTGAATAGGCAGAAACTGCAGAACGTCGTCTGCTACGGTCCTCAGATAACTAGAGTAGGTATGTCAGGATCGTAGAATATATAATAAATAATAATATATATTATATCGTACGTTGCTTCATTACCGTTCATACATCTGAGGAGCAATTTTCGTAATTTTAGGAACGTTCACAGTCTAATGGCCAATTCTCGTAATTTAAAACGTTCAAAATCTAGTCGCAGTCTCATCTCAGTGACAAACAAATGTCAAAACGTTGTCAAAATGTAGGGAAATTAGATGTATTTTTTACAGATTGAGACTGAGATCAGACTGTGACCGTTCTTAAAATTACGAGAATTGCCCCTCATCTGTGTCAATCTGTCAATAATATCTCTAATTTCCCTACATTTTGACAAGTTTTTGACATTTATTTGTTGCAGATATGAGATTGCACTAGATTTTGAACGTTTTAAATTACGACAATTGGCCTTCTGGTCAATACAGGCACGCCCGCCGCCGGTTGCGAGTACTAGGCACCCTGACCTTTCTGAAAAACATCAGTAATAAGGTCACAATATTTTTTTTGTAACTGGGCTGTGGAGGCAGATATGCAGTCGCTTCATCTGAACTACTGGTATTCAGCTGCATTTAGTTAAACTAGAAGCCGATGCCAAAATAGTTGTGAAAATGCTAGGCAGATGATGAGTCGGGCACATATACCTTTTTTTTAGTGGATGGGAAATCATCAAATGACCCCTCCCGCTCAGGATGGAGCAGAAGGGAGTGTCAGACTTTTACTGACCACCCGTGTTCCCACCCATGTTCCTTCCTTAGTCCTTTATGTTCCGGGGTAGCGGTAACTCTTTCGGACAATCCCGCTGCCCCGGGACACGTATACCTAGATCGGTGGTAAGTATACCCGGGCTGATATAGAACACACACAGTCTGTCGTACTCAATAAAGTCCATTATATTTCAATATTTATGTATTTTAATCAGTCCCCTTTCACATGAATGTCCTATGCTAAGTTAATGCTCGTTAATTATATCAAAATCATCTATTTACCTATAATAATTATCTGTGTTTGATATGCAGAAATTATTATTGGATATAAAGGCACGATTAAGTATAGGAGTTTCTCTTTAAGTGTGTGCTTTACCTATATTTGCTTTCATATATCTAAGTGAACTAATTATAAAGAAAAGATTTGAATTTTTGTACGTTTCTTTGTAACACTTTCACGCTAAAACGGCAGGACACGTTTGGCTAAAATTTGACAAATGGGTAGACCTTAACTTGGATTAGGTTAAAGGATACTTTATCCCGATATTCCCACGGAATCAAGACTTTTTTTTAACTTATGAATTTATATAATTTACAGTTTGATTTTATGTAGGTAGATACTTAAGTTTTCAATTCAGCTAAAATAATATTATTGTGACATGTTTTTATTCTTTTGGTTACTAACATAATTTTTAAGTATACTTACTAACATAAATATGGATCACTGTGTCTGACGTAAATAAAATAATAATAATAAAAATAATAATAATTATGCGTGTGTAACCGCGGGCACTGCTAGTTTATAATAAAAACTCTCTAATTGCTTTAGCATAAATAAGTGTTAGCAATCAAAGAATACTTGATTATCATGTTTTCATTCAAACCAACCCAAAGATTAGGCTCCTAACAGCATGGAACTTGTGATGAATATTTCTAACCATCAACCGCCCATCAAGAGCCTCCCCATATGGTTACTATCGAACATCATCTAAAGTAATATTATAGAGAGGTAAAATTGATTGTTTATATTGAAAAGGTAGAAAAAAAAACGTTCATTTGCGGCAAATATGACGCAGGGAAAGAATACAACAAAAAAGAACAATTTGGGGGAACACATGCGTCACATCAACGAAAAACGGCCATCGAAGGTATTCTCTGGAAGCACGAATCACATCGTAAATCAAAAAAATTATGTCGTAGAAAGCTACACTACTGCCGATTGCCATACGTATAGTTGACTTCTACGAGGACGGAGGTTATGAGCAGAAGCTTGTGTTGGATATATTCATATCACTACAATCAGCAGGCAGATTGGCAGTGTTGCTTGATAGTGCGAGAGAAAGAGTTTACCACGGAGGAGTTTATTCATCCGGTTTGATTACCCCTTAACTTTTTTACTAGGTATTGAGATACTGACATAATTATTACCTATTAAGTTTCTAAACGTCGAGTGACCACTGTAACAAACAGTCAAATACGAAACACAAAACATAGGACCAGGGTTAATTAAGTACTGAACATCTTTTCTTCTCATGTATTTGACTCCAGTTCTTCGACGTAGGAGTTTCTTGCCCATTCTTCTCCATACGAAAAATACCTTTTCGAAAGGGGCGACTAGAATCAGTTCCATTTTATTGTAATTTTTGACGTTCAAAAGTGCCTCCTATGAAAGTGAAAAGATTTGATTTATATTTCTTTGTAACGCTTTCACGCTAAAACAGCTAAACTTGTCTTCTTCTTATTTGAAATAAATGCTTTGACTTTGACTTCGGCGAAGAACAGAGGCATGCTTTGTACATTGTCAGGGCAATCGTTCATAGATGAGTAATAATAAATACTAAGTTAGTATTGGAGTATAAGCAAGCATCACGTATATGTAAAATGCTTCTAGAGTTACCTATTCTAAGAATTTGTTTATGTTCACCACTTCTCCTAAAACTAACTCATGTAATAGACTAAGCGATCAAAAGAAGCCAAAGTCTGAAATGGTTCAATGGTTGGTGGTGGTTGGTCGTTAGTTGGTTTGTTTGGTTGATGATTGGTTGGTTGGTTAGTCTGAATATAAGTCTGAAATCGCCAAACCTTCTTGAGCAAGCGTGGTGATAAATCGTGCCTTCCCTTTGCCCTGCAGTGTGGTAATAATAGGCTGGTATTGTTATATGTCCTGAGGGTGGATCGAGTATAAACGCGCAAACTAGTATATAACAATGTCTCTCTCTCTTTGCCTAGCCTAATCCTATTACAGTTGGGGACGGCTCTCCTCGTCATTCTTTGTTATGTTTCGGTTCTGTTTCGTTGAGTCATTCACTTGGGCTAGCTTCAGGTCTTAGTTGACTGACATCAAAGTAAAAAAGGGGTAAACCTCGCTTCTTTGGACCTGAATGCACGTAGCGGTCTTGCTTAATCATGTGTTCTATAACAGTATCTAGCAGTGGTTGAATTGATTAAAACTAAGTTACAATAAACACTGGATACTAAAAGAAGAAAAAGTACAGGCTATCCTGACGTATAAGATTGATCTGTCTATTCAAACCTATTAAACACTAATCAGATTGAAAGATCACGTTTATGTAAAATGATGACAAATGTTTCCATGAATCCTTTAGTCATCAATTCCCTTAACTATTTGACCGTCATATACAAAGCCATCATCGTCGCAACAGATTGTTATTGTTTTTTTTTTTTCTTTTTTTCTTTCCATTGCGGTCCACGACACACCAAGCATATTGAAAGCGATAAGGCCGCCCATTGTATATTTTGTAGTGTTTGATGTATCTTTTACTTGTTGTATTTTTGTGGTGTGCAATAAAGTATATGTCGGGTGAGGACATGTGTGTCTCGTTATTATCAGACATATTTTAAGTACTGTGGGCTAACTGTGGGTAGTGTTGGTTATTGCGCAATAGAAAAACAGTTTAGCAGTTCGAATCAGATTATAATTTCACAAACAATTTAATCACACTAGCAAATCACACACTGTGGGTACATGACACAACCAGATACGTAACGCGAGACAGTTTCCGAGCACAAGTTGTCCATACGATGTCTAATGGTCAAGTCTCACCTTCTGCTTCGCTGCTCGCTCCTTTATACTGATAGCAAAACAAGTCGAGCAGCGGGGCGGTGCGCGAAGTTCTGTGACGTACTTGTCGATGGCGTGATCGGAGCACGTGTTTTTTATAGCTTAGAGAAATGTCGACGGTGATGCCGCCGACATATACATAAATAAATTGGTAACTGCAGAGCATTAGCTATACTTGGTTAGCGAATTGAAAGAATGAAAGAAAAACACATATTAGGCTACAGTTCATGAAACACGCTGGGTGTATCGTGCTACCAAATAATCGGATTGTGGAGGTCAGATAGACAGTCGCTCTAAGCAAAATAGATGCTGGTATTTAGCTGCGTCCGATTAAACTTGAAGCTAACCCCAGCTTAGGAAAAGGCTAAGAAGATTCAGATGAGTTCATGAAATATTACACCAACATAAATATACAAAAATGCACAGATGCTGTCTGACGCTGTGTTTCTAGTGAACCTTTGGTTACTAGTGACAGACGTGTTTAATTGAATGGGTACCTATCTGTATCCCACAGGAGTGTATATTAATGACGTGCCAGTAAAGTTCCAAGGAGTGTAAAAACCATATTTATATGAAAGAATTACCACCAAACTGTTTTCCCAGACATTCTTTCCTACTGTTTTTTAACGTAGTCTTTTGGGAGGTCAGTTTTTATCTTTAAACGATATATAAAGGGTATATAATCAGGTCTAGATCACGTTAATGTAATCATTTCCTGAGTAAAATTTGCGATAAACAATATTGTAAGACTTAATTGTTAGTTTCATGTAGCGGCCGATAATTTACTTAGTAATAATACATAATACTGTTATATGGCCGACATACATGGTACAGAGTACAGGAAAACGCAAAAGTTCGATTTGACTGAGCTTCGAAAAAAGAACATCTAAGTAAAATTTGCGGGCCCAGACGGAGATGTCGGGATGAGCTGGATTCCTTTATTAAAGATTGGTCCTTGGCAGCTCTTGAGAGAGAGAAGGATAGAGTAGGGAGGCCCATCAATAGGATATTAATGGCTTATAAAAAAGTAAAAATCTCGTGGCCGCCGCTGTTTTTTTTATAAAATGGAAAGCTATATTCTTAGGGGAAAGGTGTGATTCAGACGGTTGCAAACAGCTACTATGTTATGCTTAGATTACGGAATAATTTGGTCATTCATTTTCATTCACTAATTCAAGACCAATCCAGGCGCATATATAAAATAAATTACTGAAAATCAATAAACTTAATTAAGCCATACACTACCTACTTAACAATTAATAAGCTTCTCCCGATATCAGGGCTACCCTGGATACAGCACTTTTATCGGTGTAATGCAGTCCTAGGAATGCACAACAAATAAGGCGAGTCGGCACGTATATGTAACACTCGACGACACCGTACGCATTTTCGTTGACGATCCAGGGATCGATAGGTAATACAACGACATATCCAGCTATACATTTCCAGTTGTATAGAATTTTCGTACAATGAGAAGTCAGCTTATTTTGAAAATGTATAGCTTGATATGTCGCCGTGTGTACCCTTAGTTAACGTCGTCGCGTGTTATAAGTTTGTTTATGCTGGTTTTCTCTTTAGGAATGGGCCCTAAAGGGAAAACCAACATAAACTCAGATGTATTTACATAAATAGTCATTTGTAGTAAAAATATTATTATTAATATTTTCTCTTGTCTGTTTGAAACGGGCCTTTTGAATTACCTGTTATGTGTAATATGGTTGGCTAGGACAGACTGCAAAGCTTAGTGTAGCTTAGGCATTCTGGACAAACGGTTCTCAATATCCACAATGAGGTGTTATGTGCTTTTAATAGTGATCGCCATTTTGGATGGGAGTGTATGTAAATTGGTGAGTTTTTCATGTTGATTTTTAAGCTTTTTAATATTTTTTTTGTATAATTTTTTGTTATGATTTATTTCATTGTGTTTCATTGGCTAATTAATGAATTTTATATGATTACTAGCTGACCCCGCAAAAGTCGTTTTGCAAAAAAAATAGATGGTAGCCGGTTCTCAGACCTACCCGATATGCACACAAAATTTCATACAAATCGGTCCAGCCGTTTCGGAGGAGTATGGTAACTAACATTGTGACACGAGAATTTTATATATTAGAAGATCTGTAAATAAATAAATCTTTTTTCTTCTTATTTATAGAAGTAAGTATTCAAAAGGATATAATATCTTTCCAAAAGAAAGTTGTATCCTATACTACAATTTCTTCCCATTTTGAGTCAACACAAAACACATATCTCCCTTTGAAACCTCCCAGAAACCCAGACCCAATCTATTGGCAAAAATGTTTGTTTCATACGAGAATCGAACCCGTGAACCGTAGTGCACAGCGCCATTTCAATCTTAAATTCTCATACAAACTTCAAAACAGCTGTTGCATAACTGTTGCTATTAAAAAATCCATTTATGATTTTATTTTTTCTGTTTTAAAAGAGGTTTTAGACAAGTCTCATGTTCATAAAACTAACATTTGTCCGAATGGGTATTTCAATCCTTGGGGATTTATTTAAATAAGAAAAACTGTTTTATGTGATTCATTTTTTCAAACCAGAATCATCATTTTCCAAAATTGATGTTCTGTAAGGTACCTATTGTGTATTGCGTTGTATCGGTCAGTCAGTTACAGAATCACTAAAAATAACTTAACTAACTTCTACTAAATTGGTGACTTTATTAATACCTACTAAAATTTACGTTTTGTAATACGTATGTAATTAGGTTACAAAATTTACCTACAAATCTAAATTTACCATAAAGTTATTAGGGAAAAACTTCAATAACTATATTGCTATAATTAATAGGTACTTATACCAAAAACAATATATAATGAAGCAGACTTATTTAAATCTCGGTTAACAATCTAAATAATTGGGTACGTATTTACCTATAGTTAGTTCGTGATCAATATCTTAGCGTATTTCTCTAACTCTTCTAGTTTCAACTCTCTGACAAAGGCACACATATCAACTCGAAAGGGATCGTCACTGTATCGCCTCGCCGTCAAACAAAACGTCAACCTAACGTAAGCACGTAACCAAAGCCGATCAGCAGCTCCGATACATCGACTCGGCTACGGATAGGCGACGCCGCGCTTACGGCTCGCAGACCGCTGGTTGATGGTGCTGCAGGCAGGCCGCGGGAGGGTGACAAGGGCAAGGGTGGACGAAGAGACATAAGCTCGGGTACGGAGAGACGTAAGCCCGGGGCCGAAGAGCCGTAAGCACGGGAACTGCAAGCTGACCACGTACCACACCGCGGTTCAAGAGCTTGTCCCGAGGCGAGGCGATTACGTTACGATTCCGATTATTGTGCTTTCATACAAAGAATACTGAATGGCTCGAGTTGATACGGTGACGATCCCTTTCAGAGTTGATATATGTGCTATGACCTTTACTAACCTACACTTGACAATTCAAAAGTCTTGTGCCTGTAAATGGTTTAATTGAAATAAATGCTTGGTTAATTTATCTACCTACCTATGTTACACGGAGCGACTGCAATCTGGAGTGAAACTAAATCTCAGTGCACGTTCGATGTGCAGTCAGGAAAGTTTATGATAAAGCAAATTGACTACCACCAATGCAATTAATAATAAAATTAATAGGTATATTAGTGCACTAATACGATACGATATTTCATATTTCTCCAAACTATTTGTAATCAGTCTATAATGTTCTCAATGCTGGGACACCGGCCTCCTCTCAACGAGTGGGTCGGATTTAGATGTCACATGTCTTCGAATTTTTGGTTGGTTCTATGAAATGCCGGTTTCCGCACGAAGTTTTCCTTCACCATTTTGAGAGCAGTGGTGAAAAAATTATTAATACAAAGTTAATGGGTTCGAAGCCATGACCTACGACTCGGTAAGTCTGCTTACCATTTAGTACCTTACCGTACCGTATTGGATGTGCACCAAAAACTATCAGTTAGGTCCATGCAGATCCATTTACCAAAGGAACCTTGGTCCTCTAACTTGCAAATGAATACAAACACTAAACTGGCCGATTGCGTAAGAGTCTCCATTCTGAAAGGTCCCGGGTTCAACTCTTGGCTCGTTAACGGTAATATTTGTTTTAAAAGCCACCTACGCGTTTCTGAAAACCCGTGTCATGAGCAAATCAGTGTTTCTGAGAAGTGTTTTATGATGTATGTTAATATTTTCAAGCTTGTTCGCCGTTGTTATGAACTGATTTTTATTGATATTTGGATTTGCTTGATCACAATATTCTTCCATTTTGTATTACATATTTTTGTGTCCGACAAAATATGTGTTATCGTTCAATAAATCATCAGCAATAAGCTCATCAGCAGATATGGTTATTTTATCCTCCTCCTCCTCAAGTCGTACTCCTCATTACTGAGGGTCGTGATCCTCCCTTGAAAACATCTTTTCCCTGACGATGTTTCGCCATCTCTGTCTATCCTTGGCCAAGTGATGAAGTGAAGCGCATTATGAAATTTCGTGTCAAGAGAAGAACTTATCTGGTCGGACCATCGCAAAGGGCTGCGACTTCTTGTGATCGTTTACCATCCACCTTGCTAGTAACCATCATTGTTTTTTTTTTTAAACCTTGCCCCCACACTAGGAATTACTCCTGCATCGTGGATGCGTTTACAAACATTTAAACTCACATACACAAACAGCCAGACCCGGAACAACTACTTGTAGATCATACAAATATTTGTTCCGTGCGGGAATCGAACCCGCAACACCCAGCGCAGCAGACAATCGCTTATCCACTGCGTCAACCATGCCGTCAAGGTTTGCCGTCTTCTCTCGCTATATGGCCGAAAAATTCCAAAACTCTGCGGAGACAGGTCGTAGAGAGTCTGGTCTTTATTCTGAGATCGCGTAGGATGGACTCGTTGGTTCGGAATGCAGTCCAGGGTATCCGAAGCAACTTCCTCCAACACCACATCTCGAAGGCGTCTATACGAGCTCGGTCGGCCTTTCTCAAAATCCTAATTTCTGCTCCGTATCTGAAAATTTAAAAGACCAGCGTATTAAGCAATTTCACTTTGGTATTTCGCGAAAGGTTTTTCTATATTTACGACTAGTTTTTGCCTACGGCTTAGCCCGCGTGGATGTCGGGAACTTACTACCGGGATAAAGTGTTCTACGTCCTAACACAAATCATGGCCTATCCGTATTCTTATTTTCATAAACTTAACTTAATAAATGCTGGGTTTCTCATAAAAATTTATCCCCTATATCACCCCTTAAAGGGTTATTTTTAAGACAAAAAGTAACTCATGTCCTTCGATAGGAAGGACAAATCCTCCAATCAATCTATCTCCTTGCCAAATTTTATCGAAAACCGATCAGTGGTTTAGGTGTGAGAAGTTAACATACAGACAGAGATACTTTCGAATATATAATATTAGTATTTATGTCTGAGATTCCACGCTTACTTTTTAAGGCCATAAAGTAAATAATAACACAAGTTATTTTTTACTTTTATTATTATTTACTTTACTGCAAACATTCTACAGATGTAGTACTAAATGTAAAGTGCAATGGTGCAAATGCAGCATTAATTAAAGTCAATATTCTGGCCAGTGAATTAAAGTCTCTAAAATCAATCATAGCGAACCGTTCCCAGTTATTATCCTTAAACAGCTTTATCAAATGGGTTTTTTATATGTTCTATAAACTGTGTCGCAAAAACAATTTCTCTTTCCTCATCATAGATTTCGACAATTACTTTTCATTGCTGTGGAGGTCTTTGTCTGCACGAGGCAATTTAATATCCATTTCTCGGGAGTGCAAATTGACTTCACAGACAAGTAAAAAAAGCGTGCAATGCCATCTGTTTAATGTCTTTTAGCCTTAGTCTTCTAAATGAAGACTAAACTTATTGTCATTAATTAAAGCATCTAGGGTAATCAACGATGCAAAAACCAAATTTCGTATTTTGGCATTTGTCTTTATAAACTTGCATTAGTTCAGAGCCTACACTACCCCAGCTAAAATTCACCCTTTATCTCGCTCGCATGATACTGCTCGCGGACTGAGTGAGAGCGAGACAGAGTGCGGTGCTAGGCGGCAGGCAGCGCCAATAGTTTAGGTATTTGCTTTTTACGGTGAAAATAATGGTAATTAAAAAAAAGTAAATAACATAAGACCTGCTTTATAGTTACTTCGGTTAGTATACAAAGTTTCATGATCTAATTTGAAGTATTTTTTGAATACCAGCGGTTTATTGTTCGGTTTGGAGGTAACTTTGAATTTTTTTTCTATCGAGAAAATTTTATGAAATCGTGTTTTCGTCTAACATAAAACCTAACATTAATCCTCAACTTTACCATATATTTATTTCAAAATTAATGCTGTAGTATTTTCGACATAACGGAGGATCATGCTAAGCCATTTGAGGTAGTATAGGCCCTTAACATAAAATTACGCCCAGGCCCGTATTTAACCTATTGGAGACCCCAGGACCATAAGGATCGCGGGGCCCCTATGTGTATAAGAGTAGATAAGTAATAATTAATTTTCATTATGAACAATTTTCAAATATTTTGCTACAAAGTCAATAAAACCAATAAAAAAAAACATAATACTAATATTTCATATTTTGGGACTAGAAACTTACTGTAAATCACACTGCAAATCAATTATTTTGTCCTTAAATGCGTAGAATGGAACGGCGGCAGCGGCGGCTGGAAATAGTGATTAAATAGTTTTTTATTTTTTTTTGAGGGCAGGCCGGGGCCTCCTTCGATGGTGGGGCCCTGGACAATTGCACAGAGAGTCCAATGGATAAGAGGGGCTTGCTTACAGAACAGAACATAACGCATTACAACTATTGCGAATTTGATTCATATTACTCTGCGATCATTTTGGCCAGATACAGAAAATATAATATGAACCTTCAAGCGGAATGGGGACCTATTGTGAACTAATCCGAAGGAATAAGGATAAGTGCTTTGATTTTGAAAGTATCAATATTATGAAATCCCACTACAATCCTTGAGAAACATGTTATAAAACCTTAATATTAACTTGATAGGTACTTTTAAACATTTAACATCTAAAATTTATGACGTTTATTCACACCTGGTGAGTGCAACTTCCATTCACTAGTCAGTTCTATACGTGGGCTGAACATAACGTCGGCAGTTAATTTACGTTTCCTTAGACTCTCAGACTTGGACCATTGTGTAACAGCTCGTTCAGGAAATCGGTGTTGACACACCCTTACCCCACCGATCTTATGGCATATAGCGTTGGCTTTAAATCTAAACCCTATGAGAGTATTTTTGAATATTAGCTAACACGCAAAATGAGTAGAAAAAAAGGCAAACTACACTAAAATAAATTGAGATTAATAAAACAACGCAAATATCCTGGAGATCAGAGCAATTCTTGTAATTTTAAAAACGTTCACATGCAGTCTGATCTCAGTCTCAATCTGTCGAAAATACCTCTAATTTTCCTACATTTTGACAAGTTTTTGACATTTTTTGTTTGTTGCTGAGATGAGACTGCGACTAGATTTTGAACATCTTAAATTACGAGAATTGGCCTTCTGGTAGCGTCGTGTGACGGGTCATTGAGCTCCCTAAAATAGAGTTGAGCTATATGATGACTGACGTATGCGTGCCGTCTGTTGGGACAGGTCAGTTCAAAGCTGCAATAGCTTTTTCTTCAAAAAACCATTCCAGACATGGCCCTGCATTATTAGACTCGCATAAAATCCGAATAATGTTGGGACTTTAAAAGAGACCATGACTCTGAGTTTGTTTCCGCATTTCTTTTCAAGGATCAGTCAGCTAGGAAAAGCCGGCACCATCTAGTTTTTAAAATATTGACCAATACAATATTGGCATATAAAAGTGTCTTAAAAGATATATTTACATAAATAAATATTAATTTAATTTCAAGCATGACTAACCTTTGTTCATTCAATTCCAGAACAAACACACAAACCCGAAGACCCAACTCAAGGACCTCTCAATCAAATATTACACGAAACAGACAGACATTAAAATCCCAGTCATGATGCACCTAGACAAAGCACTAACCAGGATACTATCGAAAGAAGCAAAACACAAAATAAGAGAAAAATTCAAACTACTAGCAAAAGATATATTAAAAGACGTAGAGGACCTCTTCGCGCATCCAAATTTACAGCAGAAAGTGAAGCTGGAACTGCTAGATGTAAAGATACTAAAGAATACGACGAAAAAGGTGGTGATGAATGAGAATGTCTCAAAGTATTTGAAGAGCTATTGCCAATGGCAGGGGGAGAAGAAGATAGCTAAAAAGAGGTGGTTCTACTCAGTTCTGTTTACAGGATTAGACTTGTTCTATTTGGATCGCTTCGGGTCTGAAGTTAGAAGTAGCACAGGTAAGTTTTTAAATGTTAAAAAAATAATTTATGATGTCTATAAGCGTCGGAGCAGGCGATTGAATATGGCCTAAGCAATCTTGGGGTAAAATAATTAAAGCACTCATGACATGATTCTTAAACTCCTAATTTTAGAAGAAGTATACTAGGAAGTCGATTCAATCAATGATTTCGAGCTTCAGCTCAAAATTTGGCTACAAGTTTGGCTTTTAAGATTGCCATTGACGCGCTAAGAAGATTAACATCGATACTTTACAAAAATATACATCTTCCTTATTATTTTTGAACCTTAACGGTTAAGACCCACTTCTAAAAGGAGCTAAGCTTACTGCCCATCTGTAGTCCATGCATCAGTTACCTGCTCAAAGACTTAAACACAGCTTATCTAGAAATTTAATAAACCGTACATAATATAACCTGTTTCCATATCCTCCCTGCAGTAAAAGTCCGAACCAATTATGGAAATAAGCCTGCAAAGCATTTGAAACGACAGGAAATGCAGAAATCTTGCGCAAAGCATCAGATATAATCTTAAAAGTCTTTATTTTATTTGAATATTCTAGTGAACATAAAGTTTATTTTGTAAATTTTAACATAATATTTGCAAAGGGGTCTCTCTTCTGGATCAAAATTTGCATCCAGGGTTAGGTTTATATAATGTACAGAGGCCAGCACATTTACCCCAATCTGTAAATTTTTCCCAATTGATTATGAATCTTATTCCTTTGCAGTTTAAAGTTGAAAATCTATCAAAGTGACAGATTAGGATAGGTTGATGTGGCGGCCTCTGTAGATCGCTCAAAGTTTTTTCTAATATGTATATTACATTCTCACATAAACTCCTCCACTCAAAAATCGACCTCAGGATGATGTTACTCTAAAAAGTGATTAAAATCTAAATCTAAATATTCCAGGTCGAGGCTACATGAAGGGGATGTGCAGCAACAAAAACAGCTGTACTCTTCTCGAGTGGCATCCAGAAAACATTGCCTATATACTGACGCACGAAATAGCACACAGGTAAACTACATAATATTTTGTTCTTCTTTACGACTAAAGCGCGTTTACATAATGCCTCCATCCACGAGTGGGTATACTTAAATGTTCGTCAGGCACACCCTGGGCAGTCAGACCTTTGCCAACATCTTGGTGACTGATTAAAAAAAAAATTATGAACACTTACATCTGTATAATCATGTGTATTTACTTCGTGGTATGAACTATCCTCATGATAAAGTTCCAAGATGGACGTCATCTTTTGACTCGCGAATTATTAATGAGAGAGCAGTGCAAATATACTTTCTGTGTGCTAAAGCCGCTTAGCTACTTTTCTGATGTGCTATAGGTGATTTACATATCTACATTAAGTGGTGGCTTGTAGGCTCGAGGCTGAGGTCAAGCTTTAAATCCAAATAAAGCATATTTTACTAAAAACAATCCTCCGAGAATTTATAAATCAGTCCAGAGCTCTCTACTCACTATACCCTCAAGGGACGATACAAAACAAGAATTTATAGAAGTAACAAAGAATTATTCTGAATATAAAAAGTGTTAAATGCTTAAATTATAATAGGGGATGGGGCTAGCAATTAATACTCGTGAAGAGAACACTGAAGAGCTTTTACGTAAAGTAAATTTCATTTCTCAAATCTAGTCTATGAGTGTGAATCATTAAGCCTAATTAAATCCATTGAGAAAATAAGTTTATAGCCAATGCATATGAATACAGCCGCTATTGATAGCTGGTAAGCTCAGACTGGCATCTGTAACAGATTAAATAACTACAGAGACTTAGAACATCCTGCAAATTATGTAGGTCATGAATTATTAGTGATTCTCATTGATCTACTGCCAAAAAATATTTTTGAACGGAGTTAAAAAAAATAAATTCGAAATCAAAGAGTTGCTTGAATTTGCACAGTGTTAACAAAGTTGATCTGTTTACGGTTGTTTTACAATGTAATGTAAGGTATATAAGGTTTGGTAGTAATTAACCTTTCTAGATTTAAAATAATCAACATGTCCTTTCTAGAAATGCTCTCTGATTTATTACATCTAAGTATTTCTTTAATAACTGTTCCCAATTCTTCTATTATCGTTGTTTCTCTATCGTCGAGCAGTCTATAAATTGCATATATACTTAGATATATCATCTCGTCTATCAACTGATCGTTTGTAAATATTACTTCTTGTTAAAACCTAAGGTTCTGTGACCATTCGTTTCTCTGTCATCTTCTCCATACATTGCATCAGTTTGCCTGGGTAGGTTGATAAAATTGAGAGTAACGTTAGTTTTGCACTAGCCAATTGCAAAAATGTAGATAATACTATTCCCAATTGCCGTTTTTAGGACACAAGCCGTGTTCTCTCATGTCAATCAGAGCGATAGTCGTTTATTGAGGCTAATAATAGCGACGACGTGTGACTAGATCTAGCTGCTAATTAGATTCTCAGAATCCTAGCCAATAAGTGCGAAATATTTGGTAAGTGTAAATATGAGCTTGTTTGATATACTTACTGAATTTGTCTGTATATGAGAATATCATTAAATTTCTGAATTCGCATGTATACTAGACAGTGCTAATTTTAATTGATTGATGGGGAATTTATTATGATTGGTGGTGAAAATATATAACACAATGACCTTAATTCACCTTTTATAACCGTCATTGAACTCTTGCCTTAGATGAATGCCTGGCCTGTTCTATTTACTCGCAATAAGAAGTATTAGGTACCAGTAATCTCAACGCTAGCGAAAATACGTACAAAATTACTGTAAAAAGTCACTTTTGCAACCACAGATAGTGCAATCTACGGAGACGCGCCCCACTCTTCTTCCGAATCGTTAATGGTTATCGCTAGTTAATTTCACTAGTATTTTAGTGTTTTCGATACAGACTAATTAGTCACTAATAATAATTAGTGTGTATGAACAAAACTAAAACATAAGCATTAGGAAAAAGAATGGGGCGCGCCTTCGTGGATTGCACTATATGTAGTCCATTGCTCAGTTGCATTACGCATTGTGCAAATTTTTTACAGTGTTTTAAATTTAAGTTCTTTCTTACAATTTCAGTCTTGGAATGGCACATGACGGTCCTCCCCACAACGAATGTCGAGGACAAAGACACATTATGGACGCTAAATACAATCCTAGGAATCCTGCCAAGACCTGGTCACCGTGTAACAGGAGAGACCTCAACCATTACTTGAAGTAAGTTTAAGGCAATCATAATAAGCCTGCCGGGGCAGCGGGATTGTCCGAAAGGGTTACCGCTACCCCGGAACACAAAGGGCTAAGGAAGGAACACGGGTGGGTTTTAGTCAGTAAGAGTCTGACACTCCCTTCTGCTCCACCCAGAGCGGGAGGGGTCATTGGATGATTTCCCATCCACAAAAAAAAAAAAAAAAAAAAAAGGCAATCATAATAAAAAAAATATTTTATATAACACTGTCTGCTGTAGACACAGCTTTGGTAGGTATCTTAACTGAGTGGACCTTCCGGAATGGACCTTGAATATTTGGAATACATTTATTTATGTATTTTGGTAAAGGCCCAGAATCATATTCCTTACCTTCTTTAGATAAGCTGCATTTATCATTACATTCATATTGTAGCTTATGTTTTCCTAGATTCTGATAAAATCAGGTTATAGATATACCATTTTACTCCTTATGTTTTAAAATAAGTTATGCTTATTTACCTATTCTTTTTATTTCAGAAGCAAACAAGCGTGGTGCTTAAGACGGGACCCGAGCACGATATAATTATAAGTTATACTTTAATTAGACGCTACTATTTTTTATAATTCATTAATAATAGAATGCTGGAGATCTGTAAGTGGTACTTTCCGATTTTGAGCGCCTGTTAAATTGATTTGAGCAACGCTCAAACTGTGTTGGTGTTATACAAAACTGTTAGGCGCTATGAGTCACTGTGGGCTGATTCAGTCATCAGTTAATAATAATCGAGAAATAATTTTGAAATTTTGACAGTTATTTCATACATAATCTGTCAAACGTCAATTTTATTCCTCGATTAGAAGTAATCCGGCGATGGAATAAATCAGCCTTAAAAATATTAGCCGAATGAGGGTGGGGCTATTCGCTTGTTTTAAGAAACACTTTGACTGAAAGAGTCTAGCCCAAATAAACTTCTATAAAAACTGATAATTTGACTTTGATTTGATGAGTACGAATCTGGGCGAAGCAAGGAAAATATGCTCAGGTGGAGATAGGGGTGGCAGGTCCATCGACGCGTAAACGACTGATTGTTAGTTATTTTTCCAAAAATCCCCACTAGGCTGAGTTTATTTAAATAAACTAGAGTGGGGATTTCTGGAAAAAACATAACAATCCCCACAGGTGGGGATTTGTCGGTGGGGATTTCTGGAATAAATCATCTAGGTAAAAATCACCTGATAACTTTATTCGAGGAACAATTTTGAAATGTTGACTATTTTATCCAAAATCTGTCAAACGTCAATTTTATTTCACGAATAAAAGTTATCTGGCGATGGAAAAATCAGCCCTTAAGGTGAATGCGAAGAGGTAGACCGCGAAATTCAAATTTTCTTACGTTTTTTGCAATTTGCAGGTCAGTGTCAGGTTGTATCTTGATCAAAATTTGATTCGCGACTATAACAGGTACGTATTTACAGAATTATAATCATAAGAAACATTCATACATCTTTATAAGTGAGATTTGTACCATAAACACTTTTCACTAGATTTCTTCTTGTGGTACAAATCAAACTTAGGAAGATGTATGAATGTTTCTTATGATTATAATTCTGTAAATATGTACCTGTTATAGTCGCGAATCAAATTTTGATCAAGATACAACCTGAAACTGACCTGCAAATTGCAAAAAACGTAAGAAAATTTGAATTTCGCGGTAATCACTGCGCAATCACCTTACTTAATAGAAGAATTCCGAAACTTAGGGAATTAACGATTCTGTTTTTTTATTATGTACTTACTAATCACAATTGGTACAAGAATAGAATAGACGGTGACACCCAAACTAGGCATATGCCTGTATCTTGGGAGTCAGAGTTGCGACATTTTCAAAGTGGTACATAGTGCATAGTGATTATTGCAAGACAGGAAAATATAAATTAGAATTTAACTAAACTAAAATCAATTAAAATAAAATAAAAAAAAATCGTCAGAACATGCCAACAATAAACACGTTCTCTGTCCTAAATCTGCCCGTCTCTTACATTCTCAACTTAAATGCAAGTAAAATGTTATCTTTAAATTATTAATTATTTGATAGGAGCGCCTGAGAGTTTAAGCCGTTGTTATTTAACTCGATAAATAGCCGTGCGTTTATCGATTTTCACATTAAAAGCACCGATCACTCTCTATGTACATTATCACCGTTATTCACCATTAATGAGATGAGATCACACAATCTAAGTAAAGAGAACAGTACACTTTCTCCAAGATTTAATGCCTTTTTGTTTAAATAATGCAGCTTGATAGGTAGTTTAATAGATAACTTCGTTAAGCTCTTAATCAAGATATTTTATGATCCGTTATTTTTTAGTGGCTTAGTTAGTACACAGCTACCTTATTAATTCTTTTGATCACTAACCACCTGAGTATAGCTAAACTATCACCGCTTTGTATCAAAACACCAATTACCTGTCAGTCTATTTTATTTATTTGACTCCATGTTTCCAAGCACTTCTTTGAATAACGTTAAGTGTTACATGTTTTGTAGGAAACTACAGAAAATGCTTACGGTTGGAACAGTCAAAGTCAAAGCATTTATTGCAATAAAACCAATAACAGGCACTTTTGAACTGTCAAGGAGTTGGTCAGTGAGAAAGAAGTAATAATAATAATAGCCTCCCCGACCGATTTCGGTCACGGTGGTCAATCTCAACGGAGATTAGCCAGGTACGCAGGAGATATTAAAGTGCACAAGTGTGCGCGCATACACAGGTGCACTTCCTCTTCCCTCACTCTCATAGTCCGATGGGACGGCAATCCGACACGATCGGAGAGAGATCAGGCGCAGGACCAACGGCTTTACGTGCTTTCCGAGGCACGGGGGTATTAAACCGCCAACTTCCAAACTCCGGACTGTTACTAAGAAATTCCTAATGGAAAAACTCAATAACACTTTGTCCGACCCGGGAATCGAACCCAGGACCCCATGCTCATCAGTCGCGCTTGCAACCACGAGACCAACGGGGCAGTTAAAAAGAAGTAGTTCCCATTCAAAAGCGTAGTAGGTACCTATGGAGAAGAATGGGCAAGAAACTCCACGGATATTCTTTTGAATTATATTGTTATAAAATACTAGCTGACCCCGCAAACGTCGTTTTGCAAAAAAAAAAAATAGATAGTAGCCGATTCTTAGACCTACCCGATATGTACACAAAATTTCATACGAATCGGTCCAGCCGTTTCGGACGAGTATGGTAACTAACACTGTGACACGAGAGTCAAAAAGAATCAGAATTTAAAAAAATAGATATAATTATGTTGAATAACTTTATAAAATGACTGATGTAATGAAAACTGGCCAAGTCAAATCTAACCTACTTTAAGATCTCACATTTTTAAATAACAGCAATTGTTATAGGTATCCAACATAGCAAAGAAATAGAGTTTAAACTTGTTCATAATGTTATTTTGTTCCTATAAATACATATCTGGATTTTGCATAGAAATTGGGACTCATTTAGATCTCCATTCTTTTTGCAGCGAAGCCCACAGTCAAGCATAATTTTTGTTTGAACTTGGCTCCCTTTTTTACATTTATGTTTTTGGTGGGATTAGATTAGTCATATCTGCATTAATGTTGAATTTATATTTACATGTAAGAACGATCAAAAGGAGACTATATATTGGGGTTCAGGAGATGGTATGTCCAAGATCTATCTGGGCCAAATAGTCTCCTTCCAGACGCGACAAGACAAAGAAGTAGCTCGACGCACCGAAAGCGCTTAGAGGAGCTATTGATCAATGAAAGATGTTCTAAAAGGAGATACTACTACTATGTCTCAAACGGAGAATTATGGACATGTGTAGATATTCTACCCATTCTCACATATGGTGCTCAAACCTGGTCTTTGACACTTCAGCAGGGCTCCAAGCTTTGCCAGCAAGAAATGGAGCGCAGTATCCTGGGGATTCGAATTTTTTACCGTATAAGGAACACAATACTGCGCGCCAAAACCAAGATAGCGAACGTTACCCAGAAAACCGCTAAAATTAAGTGGGATTGGGCCGGACATATCTGCCGCATGTCAGATGACAATTAGGCTAATAGAAACACCGATTGGGTCCCATTAAACGCACCACGCCATCGCGGCAGGCCGTGACGAAGATGGCGGGACTAGCTTAACTCACTCGGAAAAGACAGAATTCTGTGGAAAAGGGAGAGGTAAGCCTTTGCAATACAGGCTAGTTAGTTAGTTGGTAAGAACAAAGACTTACACGTTAAAAGCGAGAGAAAGGGGAAATGATTCAAAAATAAAATAATGAAAATTAGCGTGACAGCTAAGAGATGACCAGTTCCAATTGATGGCGCCCGTCAAGAACATGACGCATGAGTTAGCACCATTCAGCCTATTTATTCTGTAAAAATCTCACCGTGATAACATAGGTGAAGTGAGCGTGAAGTTAACTATCAATGGAGGCAATCCCTAACATCAGGTGGAATTACAGCTCACTTCACCTTAGTTTTCACGGTGAGATTTTTACAGAATAGTACTGCAGTTCAACCATTTTGAAGGGAGCTAAATGATCCAAGACACGCGCCACCACTGCACTTTCCTACTTAAAAACAATAGACAATCAATAGTATTCAAAGCTTCGATTATGTAGTGAGAGATTTGTAGAAATCTTTAGCCGCAAAATAATAAGCAGTATATAATACTGACATAGGTAAGTAGGTACATGTTTTATGTGACTTTCGTTCTTTGCATGATTCTCTCTCATTTGGCTCTCACTCATTTGGCTCCCACAATACGTGAATAATGCGTTTTTACATCATTATTATACGGCTTTGACCAATTTTCATCGGCAATTTCAACACACTACAATACCTACTTACCAATCCGTACTGGGCCTACGACGTGATGGATTTATTTGCCCATTTGTTCACACAGAGAGGATGCCTGTGCCCTAGCAGTGGGCATGATATAAGCTGACTGATGATGCCTGGAAAAACCATAGAAACTCGTGTTAGGTTTCTGGGTAGTCCAAAAAATGTCGTCCTTGTGGCGATTTATGCAAGCACTAGTCCGCCACTTCGGCTGTCATTCGTGGATCTTTGACAGTCGTTACGGGTCGTCAGAAGTCCGAAAGTCCTGACAACCAGTCTTATCAAGGCGTATCGTATTACCCAGTAACTGGCAGTCGCTCCATGTAAAATACTGGTATTCGGCTGCATCCAGTTACAGATAGTGCAATCCACGAAGACGCGCCCCACTCTTCTTCCGAATCGTTAGTGGCTATCGCTAGTTAATTCTACTAGTGTTTTAGTTTTGGATACACACTAATTAGCCACTAATAATGATTAGTGTGTATCAACAAAACTAAAACACTAGCGGAATGTTGCACACTTGTGCTGTAAGCGTTAGGAAAAAGAGAGGGGCGCGTCTTCGTGGATTGCACTATCTATCTGTATACAGGAAGCCGCCCCTAACATAGTTGGGAAAAGGCTGTAGATGATGATAGTCCGCCACTTCGTCCGCGTGAAATTTTAACATAAAACAATACACTATGACACTCGGCAATAGTGTAGCTTTCCATTAGTAAAAGAATTTTCGGAATCGGATCAGTATTTCCGAAGATTACCCCGTACATACAAACCTAAAAATGTTATCCCTTTATAATATTAATAGACAAAGAAGATGCGCGAAGTATCTAAAGTGTGTAGGCGAACATGTGGACACCCTGAAAGCAGTAAAAAAGGTTGAACAAAGTTGTTGCTGTTCAGAGCCTCAAGTCTGCTATTACAATAGTGTCAGAATGATCTATCATTGATTTCATGATTGTTGATTTTGACAAGTTTGGTAATCGACTAATATAATGGCGTCATTATGACTTTCCAATGGTCAACCGCTGACACTCCATTGAAAGAAATGGCATAAAATGTTAATTTCGTACATAATGACAAATGAATAAATGTAATGTTTACTAACTTCTTAGGCTCTAGACAGACGGACTGCATTTCAACTGCAATCCAACCGCAAATTGCAGTTCAAGTGCAGTTTGAAGTTTGAATGCAGTTGACACGACTGCAAACCGTTTCAACTGCATTCGACCATTATGAATTTAGCAGATTACGAACTTTTAGCAAAATGACAATGGGATCGTGTTGGAAGGACGAATTTATAAAAATAGCAGACTTGGGCCCCAGGACCTAAAGTAGCTCCCGTAGATCTCTAATTGAACACACGTGTCTTTAGTTATTAATCCGACATAACCCTCCACTTTCCTCAGAAAAAGGTCCGTGCAAAATGACAAGTATAAATTGAACAAAAAAAAGACAGAATATCGATTAGTTATATTTTTAAACCCAGCAACACTAATGTCCACTTCACCATTAATATACGGTAAGTTACATAAAATTAAAGCAACAAGTTAACCTAGTGCAGGCTATGAACTTATTTTTTTTTATCTAAACGCGACCAGTGCGGTGCAATGTTGCCATTGCGCAGTACTACAGTTCTCACGAACGCCCCAAAACTAGAGCGGTGTAGGGTTGCCAACGCTAATTATCTTAGAACTGAGAATAATTTAATCATAATCATAACTGACCTAACCAACGTTCAACGCTACGATATAAACACCGTAGGTATAAATAAATAAAAACCTAATGAGAGCGAAAGTGTTATGTCTGGAATCTATATTTAATCAATTGGTTGATAGGAGAGAAAAAATAAGGATTGGAAGCACTTTTAGTACCTAATTTTATAAATTCATGGCACACCATTCTTTCAATTAAATGAAAATGAGAACCTTTAAATTGTTAATTGTCAATTAAATAAAAAATTGCTTCTTACCGTGCCGTAACAAGATTTTTTTTAGGTGATTAACAATAGCGCATCGCAGCAACAAATAAGGTTCAAAACAGCGATGCGTTTGGTTAGTTGAATCGAATGACCACCAAAATGTGAGTAATTTTGCAGTTTTCATTAAATTCAAAAATAAATGCACGGTTCAGTGGAATGTTTTTAGGTAAGTATTTCTTTAATTGACTGAAATCCCTTTAATTATTTTTCAATTTATATTTCAATATATATACGACAGATTACGCTCAAAATTTTGAGAATCATGCGACAAAAATATTTTTTGGGCTCTGTTTTACGATTGAATTATCATGATACTATTTTATTTTTATGAAATATTTTTGAGTAAGTCTTTTCTTTGAACATTCGACAATACATAAAAAAAAATCTGGCTTGTACTATGATCCAATACGCCTGTGTGACAAAAAACTGAGCGATATACGGTGTCAACCTTAAGGCAGCTAAAACACTAAGCTAAAAGATTGGTATGTTCAAAGAATAACACTTAATTTCTTTATTTACTTAGCTTAATGTAAAAAAAGTATTTCTATTACGAGATGCATAGTTAACGCTAGACTATACCAGTTAACATGATGATGATACCACTTAAGTAGCAGACGAACAGGTGATCACAAAATGACATTATAAACCCAGAGAAAGTAGCTATAATATCATAAACCTAGCTTATCAAACAATTTCAAACCGAGACGGGAGAAGACGCTAATAATATGTCAAAGAAAAATCGCACTACGTCAGCTATTAAATAATTTAAAAATTACACACCGCACATCGATACAGGCTGTTTCTGAATTTGAACTGCAACGCGAAATCCGAACCAACATAATATGGGGTCATGAGCATTCTTTGTTTAGCCAAGAATCGAAAAAGATCATCATTTGCTTAGGCTTTTCCCAACTATGTTGGGTTACCAGAATAAGATCTTTAAAAAAATTGCTTGAATTAGGCACTGAAAAAAAAGTGTTACTAAAATACTCTTACCTAATAACATTTTATAAAATAACTGCAAACAGTTAAATTAATTAACACAGTTAGTTTTTAGTTTCCTCTGAAATCGAGGTCATATTTTTACTTTTATTAGGTACCACTTTTATTACCCGACTGCGCGACAACAGAGAGAGGGTTATGTTTTTTTTTTTTCATTTTTATTTATTTGATTATTTATTTATCTACAGCAAAATGCATAGAGTTATTATTTCGTTTCTCAACTTTTTTCATTCAAATACACTTATTTAGCTTACACGTGGTTCTTAAATATTATACAACTAGTATATTTAGTATGAAATTCTCGATAACAAAAGACTTAGACAGATTAAATAGCGAATCGCAAACTAGACACAGTTATTATGGTGACTCAAACACTACACAAAGTTAATAATTTACCCCCTTTTTCATAAACGTTGCTTAAAGTTAAGTATTTACTAGCGATTGTTTAACCATACATTTTTGACGTTTAAACATATCGTAACTTTAAAATCATCGTTTATAAATAAACCCCTTAATGTGTTCTGCCAGCGCAAGAATGTTATTCATAAGTTCATTATTAATAATTTTCACCGTGAAGCTCCTCAAAACCTCACCCTGTTTATAACATACAAGCATATATAAAATGGCGGCTTCAATATTCGAAACAATAGCGGCACTTGACCTGAATAAGGCGGTAGCTTCTCTTTTTACTCGCCGTCAATAAAATTACTTTATTATGAGAGTAATTTGCAAGACTTTGCACTTTCTCCGGAATATTATGCGGATGTGTTTGCTTACAAAGGTGATTTCTTTTGCATCTTTAGAAATTACCCATATTTCTCATATTATTGTTAAAATCGCGAAAAAATATTTGAGTTTATTTGCGCTTAGTCTTCATGAGAGCAGCAACTTTTGTTTCTACATTAGGTATCAGCGCCATCATATACCTACAGGGTCAAATTAGATTAGCTAGTGAAACTCTGCAGACATGATGGGTATCGATATTTATGGACCACATGGACCGCGTCCGCCATTTGGCGACTCCTGCTTTATAACCTTTTATATATAGATTAGAATTTGACAGCTAGCATAACCACAACCACGTTTCATTTACTACTGGTTGGAGGATAAAAGGACCCTGGTCCTTCTTTCCCAAAAAAAAAAAAATGCAAAACAAACAACCATGTTCAAAAAGTCCTAATACTGACATCTTTCCCATTTTATTACAACTGTCGATAAATACAAATTCAGGACACGTCCGTGTATACACACCGATCTCGAAAACGCAATATTAGTATTCTTAGTTTATACGAAACTGAAAGTTACACTTTTGAGCGAAAGTAAGAGAGCTCGAGTGAAACTGTACGTCGATTTAAACTTAGGTACATTGTATTTATCGATAAAACGTGTTAACTCGATTACTGCACGACTTTGTCGTCTTGTGTAATAACTTTTGAAAATAATGAGGTCGGCGGCACACGATTATTTTTCAATGTTACTTTGGTACATAAGAACTTACTTAACGGTGAAGGAAAACATCGCGAGAAAACTGGCATGTCCTAGAACCAAAAATTCAAAGACATGTGACATCTATCAACGGCACTGGGCCCGCGAGGTGGATTACGGCCTACTGCCGCAGAACAGCCTGTGTCTCAGCAGTGGGAACGTTATAGGCTGTTTAAGCTATGAGGTTATGCTAAATGATTTCATGGTCCTGAGTGGATAAGTAAATAGTAGAGACGCCAGCACATCAAGCTACTACAATCTCTCAAATTTCTTTGATAGATTTTCAACTTTATCGCCAAAGCAGGCAAATCGGATGCGTCGCAGCCTAAGCGACGTACCAAAAAAGGGGAACAATCGATGAAGGGTGCTCAACCTGCCCTGACTGCGGTCCGTAGCTCTTTGCCAAGAGCCAGCCAAGTAGATGAGGAGGGTTTAACGAAGGTAGAAAGAAAGAAAAAGAAGCCCTGTCCTCATAACCTGTATGGCACAGCACCGAGTGGACCCAGCATGCTGCTGCGCCCTGCTGTACCTACGACGCAGCTGTACCTTTCGCGTCTGCATCACTCCACGACAACTGAGGAAGTGGTGCAGTATGTGAAGGTGATGACCAACTGGACTCTGAGGGTCGAAAGGTTGGAATCGCGCCACAACATCAACTTTAAGTCATTCGTGGTACGAGTTCCAACCCAACATCTGCAGACCTGCCTGAAAGAGGACTTTTGGCCGAAAGGTGTCGCATATCTTTGTTTCCGAGGACGGTTACGCGACACCACGCAGCGAAACACGACGCCGACATTACGTGTATAATCATAGTCGACCGCTTAATCACTTATCAAGGAATAAAAGAAACAAACCCGGTCGCATAAGCACACTTCAAAAAACGGTGATCTTTTTTGTCAAATGTCCTATTAGCTAAAAGAAATGCCAAAATCACAAAGCGATTTGACATGATTAGTAGTTATACGCACAATCATGACACACAAAAAAAGCAAAATTGGATCTATTTGATTATCAGCACCTATACCCTAAATCCATAATAATATACCTATTTAATGTGAAAGTAACTCTGTCTGTTTGTCTGTGTACTGTCTAACTGTTAGCTGTTTTTTTCGATGAAATTTGGCAAACATGTAGATTATGACCTGGGGCATAAGATACTTTTATCCCGATGGTACGTTCCTGTGAAGTTGTTATCAACCTCCACGCAAGCGAAGCCGCGGGAAAAAGCTAGAAAATAATAATTATTACATCAAAGTCAAAAGGTATTACTGAACTCTCACAGATGAGATAATGATCCTAATGACGCGACGGCCACCCGTTATAAAGGCTCTACCCTATATGCGCATTATTATCGGTCGATAATTTATCGGAAGCTTTATTGCGATAATGCGTCCCGATTCCTTGCCACATAGCTGCGTTTTTATAGTCTGATATTTCTAACGTGTGCGTCTAACTTACACTACAGACCCCCCGCCCGCACTACACGTTACATGTTATTAACGCAGGTGTTTGAAAGATCGTCATCATTATCTGCCTAGCCTTTCCCAACTATGTTGGGGTCGCGTTTTGGTGTTAGGGGGGTTGTGTGGGATTGTTGGGGTCGTGAGATGTGTGTAAGGTTGTAATAGTATGCGTCCTACAGATAGTGCAATCCATGAAGACGCGGCCCGCTCTTTTTCCTAATGCTTACAGCACAAGTGTGCAACATTCCGGCAGTGTTATAGTTTTGTTGATACACACTTATTAGTGGGCAATTAGTGTGTATCGAAAAAACTAAAACACTAGTGGAATTAACTAGCAATAACCACTAACGATACGGAAGAAGACTTGGGCGCGTCTTCGTGGATTGCACTATCTGTAATACAAAATGCTCTAAGAACTCATATCGGAATACGAGTATCGCAGGGCGGAGGAACGCAAGCGTCGGTGTTCTATTGCGTCGTTATTATCGCAGCCGTATATAACTTCGTGACTGTCTTAATATAAAATTTAAAGAAAACAGATATCGCAATAACGCATTCAATATTATCGACTGATAACAAGGCGTCCGTGGGGAAGAGCCTTTATAGCGGATGATTCATGCCATTACGTATGCAAAACTTGTTTAGAGATTATGCTATCTATCAATAACATTAGATAATGGTCATTACCATTGGGGATGAAAGTAGTCGCAATGAACTTAGTTGATGCATGTTTATGCACAGATTAAATTCTATCCGAAAAGTCTTTAATGATTAATTCTACATCTTTCTGTCTCATGTTCATGTATCACTAACTAGCTGTTGCCTTTTTTTTTTGGATGAGAAATCATCAAGTGACCCCTCCCGCTCAGGGTGGAGTAGAAGGGAGTGTCAGACTCTTACTGACTAAAACCCACCCGTGTTCCTTCCTTAGCCCTTTATGTTCCGGGGCAGCGGTAACCCTTTCGGACAATCCCGCTGCCCCGGCAGGCTACGGCCCTTACGGGCCCCTTCCTTGTTGCTGACATCTCTTTGGGGCGTCTCCCGCGAACTAGCTATTGCCTACGACTACATCTGCAATACAGGAATAAAGTAGCCTGTGTCCTTACTCAGATCATGGTCTATATAGGTGCCAAATTTCATTCAAATCTCTTTAGACGTTTTAGCATGTAAGTGCAACAAATAAACAAACTCACGTTCCAATTTATAGTATTATGTTAGGTTTGTATCAGCTGAAAAGCTGCTGTACAAAGTCTATACCTGTTTATTGGATCCAATTTATTTATTTAAGCAACACCTAATAATGAATTTCATTTCAGAAATTACACGTGGTGATACACCCATCTGACTCTGAGAAACATTATTGTATTATAATTACAACATCCTTTCTGTATACTTAATCACTTGGTTTTCACGACACCCAAGAAAGAGTTCAGGATGGCTTCTGACAGCTTCATCCTTTTTCTATAGTATATTATTTTTTACAACAACAAAGACCAAAGAAAGAGTCTTATCCGATGACCTATGGACCAGAAACTAAATGAACAATGGAAAAATAAATTACCCTAAACTCGCCCTAAAAATCGAATCACACTAAATAATATTATCCAACACCTTTTGTTCCCATTGCCCCACTGACATACATACAGACTGACAGTACAGTTATTTTTACTCATTAATTCATTAACATGTGCCTTTGAGTCGGATGGCCAGAGACAAAGGACCAACGGTAGGTGGACACGCTTCGGTGGTGACTTGATACAGTCTTCGTAATATTTTAGAAAGGAGAAGGAAAAGTCTTCAAAAAACATAAATAAGAACTTTAATTATTTTAAGGGGTCCGTACCCAAGAGGTCTTCTTCTTTTGGTGTCGATGGTACTCTCTCTCCCCGCTCTTAGCTGCCCCTTTGGTCTCGTGGTCGCAAGCGCGACTGCTGAGCGTGGGGTCCTGGGTTCGATTCCCGGGTCAGGCAAAGTGTGATTGAGTTTTTCCATTGGGAATTTCTTAGTAATAGCCCGGAGTTTGTAAGTTGGCAGTGTGAAACCCCCGTGCCTCGGAAAGCACGTTAAGCCGTTGGTCCTGCGCCTGATCTCTCTCCGGTCGTGTCGGATTACCGTCCCATCGGACTATGAGAGTGAGGGAAGAGGGAGTGCACCTGTGTCAGCGCGCACACTTGTGCACTACAATATCTCCTGCGTACCTGGCTAATATCCGTTGAGATTGGCCACCGTGATCGAAATCGGTCGGGGAGGCTATTATTATTACTTACCTACTCTCCCTCATTTTTTTTTTGCCCTCAAATTGGCCTTTTTGATAGCGGCATCAGTGGTATTCTGTGGGTCATCCGAGGTACAGGTAAATGGTACTTAGGATACTCCAGCAAGTGGGGCATGGTCTGATCAGAAGCACTGCACTCGCACTGGGTGTTGGATGGGTCAGTAATCCCCAACTTCGACAAAGTGTTTGCAGCGGCCTACCTGGGTACGCAATCGAGATTTCCGTATAGGTCACTGCAGATCACACTCGGAAGACAAATGTTCAAGGGGTGAAAACGGGACTTTTTATTTAACCCTACGCCTTCTCTCTGTCTGTCACAGGACTGTATAGTTAAAATCGTACTTAATAAGTAACCCTAGCCAGTTAAAATTGACAATTTAAACTCATTAAAAATACACCCACAAAACTACCCACATTCCCCATTTTTTTTTTATTTTCCTTCGTACTCGAAGAAAAATTAAAAATTTAGGGAGCTTGAATTTTGTGCCTGGCCAATAGGGTTGCCCCATATTACATGCGACTTAAAAATAACTGGCGAAATGTAGGTGGGTAAGTAGTGGGTGTACCTACAGTACTATACGTATACCACTGACTGCAAAACCTCCACTTAAATACAGGCGTGAGGTTATGTTATATTGGCAGCATTTCAATACTCCACACCAATTCTGCAATCATCATAATCAGCCTATAATGTTCCAACTGCCGAGACACAAGCCTACTCTTTCTATAAGAGGGAGTTGACCATAATCCACCACGCGGGTCCAGAACGGGTTGATGGATTTTCTAGGGCCTGCCGTTTTCCTCACGATGTTTACCTTCACCGTTTCGAGAGCAGTGGTGACGAAATCATTTACCTAAACAAACTAAAATACCTGCTTGGTTTTGAACACACCTCAATTCTGCAATACAAGCAATATATTCGAGCAATTTCCCAACGGAATCCCGTCTAAACCTTCCGACGTCAGCAGAGCAATAAACCAACCCTTTCTCTTTTGGTTTCCGCGGTACACAATGGTGTTGCAGACGTGTGGCTGTGCAGAGAAAGCACGCAACAATAGCGTGTGAGGTGACATATCGAAACCAATCTGTAACATGGGTTGGGAGGTGGGGAGGAGTCGGTATTTATATTTGAAATAAAATAGAACATAGTTAGGGCCTGTGCCTAGAATAGAAAATTAGTAAGATCAGAAAACAGTATGAAATTCTCCTGTAACCGCGACCCCATTTCCCTAAGCGCAGGATCCTATCCTTCAGTTACCTTCTATAGAAACAGTTTCATTAACTAATGGAAGAAATGCATAGTCGTCATATTTCTGCATCTTACATCTACAAGCGCAAGTCAGATTGTAAATGGTTACTCAGTTACTATTATTGGATGATGTGAAAAAATAGGTAGCTGTGAACTTGTAGTATATATTATGTGTTCTGTGGTAGTGATGACGTAGGCTTAAAATATCCGATTATATTATTTATACCTCAACGAGTCAAATATTGAAATCGAATGACTTAGTAGTCATCATTATCTGTAATCTAATAATTATTAAAAACAAACAAAATAAAACCTTATTTGAATAGCGTAGCAGCTCTATGCCACTTTGTCCATCTGTTCCGATCTACACAGAGCGGCGCGAACCGAAGCGGAACTGTTGCCTCATAGCGACCATTTTCACTATTCCGCTATTGCTATTATTTATTACTAGCTGCTGCCCGCGACGTCGTCTGCGTGCATGCTCTACAGCACCAAAAATACCCAAGATGCCAGTGTCGCTATAGCATATAAGTACACAACTTTTAAAATAGCGTTAAAATATAAGTTTTTTTTTGCAAGCAAAGCAAGTGAAGAGAGTTATATGGGAGTCCTGCTGAGTTCAGTCATAACATGTGACTGAAGGAAATAGAGAAAATAATGCAGGAATACATTCCAGGACACAAAAGAGTAAAAATACGTACAAAGGTATCATACTTTACAACACTTCCCTATAAACTACGTTGGTAGTTATGCTGCCAGGAGCCAAAATGTAAAGAGAGTCAGGACTGGTGACGCGGGAGCAAGCGACGTACAGTTGCCCGTGTGAGAAGCAACTCGTCCTGAGGTCGACACCCGCTGCCCTGCGACTTATTGATGGTCATCGCGAAGCAAACACTCACGGGGAACTATACGCGATTGAACTGGAACAGGAAGTTATGAGGTATTAGGGGAATGCGTGGTATAAATACTGCCTCGCCGACGCCACAACCCGTAAGAATTTCCGCCTCAATGGTGTGTCTGTGGAGGGAGATTACTTTAACGGCCCATTCACGACCTTGCCGCGGTGAGCGGCGGCTAAGCGCGGGCCGGCGAGCGGTAAGAACAAAAGTGTGAAAATGTTTGAAGCACGCCACGAGTCGCCGCTCACAGCGAAAACGCGCGCGGTTTTGTCGGAGCGAATCGTTGCAGCGACGCGCGGTGCGGGGAGCGGCGAGATCAAAAGTACTGGCGAATGAGTGCGACGCGACGCCACGAAACACAGCGGCCCGGATAGCGGCGTAGATGTGACGGACTCGGCGGCGAACTTATAAACAAAAAATTTTAGACGATTTTGTGGCGGTAATGGATATAGAGTATAAGTATAGAATATAATCAAATGTTTCCACACTCATTCTTGTGTACTCATAAAACTTATCCGGATATTTTCTGTAATCTTCGTATAGGTCACGAAATTTTCGATTTAAATATCGATCTTTATTCAGTTCGTGCACTCCTTCTGTCATACTTGTTTTAAAAATATACTGCTTTCTAAACACAAAAGAGATAATTTTGATAACGCCATAATTTTGAGCACGTTCTAACTACCTAAATACGTCCACCTCGACCGCTGCCGCTAGCCGCTACTGAGGGTACGTGGCGTGTAAAACGCACGCCGCGCCGCCTGCCGCGCCGCGCGCCGCTTAGACCGAAGTCGTGAATGGGCCGTAAGGCGGTTAACACAACTTCGGAGGAGATAGGTTCCGAAGAAGCATAATCGGAACACCGACCTTCAGCTTGATGGTATGCGCTGGAAGTCCACTTGCTGACAGGGAGCTCAGAAATTCCACGGGATAATGTGTGGCGTCATCTTGCTCGACAACAGTGTTTATCGAGGTGTAGACCACTTTATTCCCCTCAATTTCCGAGAGAATGCATTCGTTAATTGCTGCAGCCTGATCATTTTTGGGCATCAAAACGGCCCCGCTCACACACCCAAGAATTCTGCTGGTGCGGTATACGACTGATGTCCCCGTATACACAGTGAATGAGTTCTTCTAAGCTGGATACCACTCTACCGAGAGACTCTGGAAGCATCACCTGTCTCTTCTGGTAGAGTGCCTTCACCAAGACTTAGAAGGACATCGGAGAATTCTTGAGCACGTGCATTACCGCCGAGCCGAGCTCTCATATTAATGGTCAAGCGCAGCGTACGAACTCGTGACCACAACGAAGATCGTTTCAACGAAGCATTCACCTCGTCAGCCCTCAAGCCCCGCGTCACCACTGGAAGCGTTTGCCGAAAATCACCACTGAACAGAACTGTGACACCACCCATCAAACGTTCGTTCCTGCAGATGTCCTGCAGGATTCTGTCCACGGCCTCAACGGCCTTCCTATTGGCCATCGTACACTCATCCCATACGATCAGAGAGCAATCCTTGAGCACGTGTCCCTTATCGCTGTTACGTGACACACCACAAACAGGCGTTTCGGCGCTCTCTAAATTGATGGGAATTTTAAACATGGCATGTGCTGTCTTGCCACTCGGAAGCAGTGTGGTAGCGATTCCCGACGACGCTACAGCAATAGCAATTTTGCCTTGCCTCCTGACCTTGCAAGTATGCCAGTGGTAACAAATGTTTTTCCTGTTCCACCAGGAGCATCCAAGAAAAACATTTTACCCTGGTTTTGCCCAACGCTTTCAAGGACGGTGTCATAAATTTGCTTTTGCTCTGAAGAGAACAAAGCGACATGGTCATTTCGTATGGTGGTCATTTCGCGTTATACTCCCGATTTTCACGGTCTTGATACGGTGATGATTGGGGAGCTGGTAACCCATATTCGATCAGTGGATTGCCGCCGATAGAAAGTACCACATATTGAAGTGAACTGAGACAGGTGTTCAGCACGCGTTCATCAGTTACTTCGACTTCGTCTCCAGTAGCGCGCCTCAAAGCTCGTCGAAAATCTTCAGACAGATGATGGGGATACTTCTCTCACAAGGCTACCGGGTTCGCGACTCCACAAAACACCAAGATGACGGCAAACAGATGACGCATGCGGCTGGGACTGTCACTGACGCTCGCCTCCGCGAGGGTGTCATGAAATGAAATGATCATCATCAATGAACATAACTTTTTTGTAATACTTAACACCGCATTTTTTTTAAATTGTCTTCCTCAACTCTGCTCAAGATTTTGAGGGTTTTGTTGGAACTTGAATTTGTCAAAACGAACTATACGATACAACTTTTATGAAGAAAATGCACATCACCATCTATGAATTTTAAGAATAACTAACTACTTACCTCGCCAACATGATCAAATTTAAATTATTAATTTCCAAAAAAATGTTAACATGTAGGTAACTTGATTTGATTTTTATGAAATCTCATAGATGGCGCTGTTTTAAAATAGTCTTTATACTACTAACATTCATTAAACTATATTTCTCTGCCCAAGTTACTTAAATGGCGTAGTTTTTATAGTGTAACGTCAGATAATAGCATGGCTTACTCAAAAACAACATTTAGATATGCGTCGTTAGATTACACGCTGTCACAGAATGCGTAAGAAAAATAAAGATTCACAGCTCCTCCCCCGTAGGTGATAGCGTGATAATATGTAGCCTATATGTTGACCCGACCTCTTAGTAATATTCATGCAAAATTTGAAGTAAATCCATGCAGTACTTTTTGAGTTTATCCCGGACAGACAAACAGACAAACAGACAAACAGACAAACAGACAAACAGACAAAAATTCTAAAAACTATATTTTTGGCTTCGGTATCGATTGTAGATCACGCCCCAAGTATTATTTTTTAAAAATATTCAATGTACAGTTTTGACTTTCCTACGATTTTATTATATGTATCTATACATATAATAAAATCGTAGGAAAGTCCATGCAGTACCATGGATTTACTTCAAATTTTGCATGAATATTACTAAGAGGTCGGGTCAACATATAGGCTACATATTATCACGCTATCACCTACGGGGGAGGAGCTGTGAATCTTTATTTTTCTTACGCATTCTGTGACAGCGTGTAATCTAACGACGCATATCTAAATGTTGTTTTTGAGTAAGCCATGCTATTATCTGACGTTACACTATAAAAACTACGCCATTTAAGTAACTTGGGCAGAGAAATATAGTTTAATGAATGTTAGTAGTATAAAGACAATTTTAAAACAGCGCCATCTATGAGATTTCATAAAAATCAAATCAAGTTACCTACATGTTAACATTTTTTTGGAAATTAATAATTTAAATTTGATCATGTTGGCGAGGTAAGTAGTTAGTTATTCTTAAAATTCATAGATGGTGATGTGCATTTTCTTCATAAAAGTTGTATCGTATAGTTCGTTTTGACAAATTCAAGTTCCAACAAAACCCTCAAAATCTTGAGCAGAGTTGAGGAAGACAATTTAAAAAAAATGCGGTGTTAAGTATTACAAAAAAGTTATGTTCATTGATGATGATCATTTCATTTCATGACACCCTCGCGGAGGCGAGCGTCAGTGACAGTCCCAGCCGCATGCGTCATCTGTTTGCCGTCATCTTGGTGTTTTGTGGAGTCGCGAACCCGGTAGCCTTGTGAGAGAAGTATCCCCATCATCTGTCTGAAGATTTTCGACGAGCTTTGAGGCGCGCTACTGGAGACGAAGTCGAAGTAACTGATGAACGCGTGCTGAACACCTGTCTCAGTTCACTTCAATATGTGGTACTTTCTATCGGCGGCAATCCACTGATCGAATATGGGTTACCAGCTCCCCAATCATCACCGTATCAAGACCGTGAAAATCGGGAGTATAACGCGAAATGACCACCATACGAAATGACCATGTCGCTTTGTTCTCTTCAGAGCAAAAGCAAATTTATGACACCGTCCTTGAAAGCGTTGGGCAAAACCAGGGTAAAATGTTTTTCTTGGATGCTCCTGGTGGAACAGGAAAAACATTTGTTACCACTGGCATACTTGCAAGGTCAGGAGGCAAGGCAAAATTGCTATTGCTGTAGCGTCGTCGGGAATCGCTACCACACTGCTTCCGAGTGGCAAGACAGCACATGCCATGTTTAAAATTCCCATCAATTTAGAGAGCGCCGAAACGCCTGTTTGTGGTGTGTCACGTAACAGCGATAAGGGACACGTGCTCAAGGATTGCTCTCTGATCGTATGGGATGAGTGTACGATGGCCAATAGGAAGGCCGTTGAGGCCGTGGACAGAATCCTGCAGGACATCTGCAGGAACGAACGTTTGATGGGTGGTGTCACAGTTCTGTTCAGTGGTGATTTTCGGCAAACGCTTCCAGTGGTGACGCGGGGCTTGAGGGCTGACGAGGTGAATGCTTCGTTGAAACGATCTTCGTTGTGGTCACGAGTTCGTACGCTGCGCTTGACCATTAATATGAGAGCTCGGCTCGGCGGTAATGCACGTGCTCAAGAATTCTCCGATGTCCTTCTAAGTCTTGGTGAAGGCACTCTACCAGAAGAGACAGGTGATGCTTCCAGAGTCTCTCGGTAGAGTGGTATCCAGCTTAGAAGAACTCATTCACTGTGTATACGGGGACATCAGTCGTATACCGCACCAGCAGAATTCTTGGGTGTGTGAGCGGGGCCGTTTTGATGCCCAAAAATGATCAGGCTGCAGCAATTAACGAATGCATTCTCTCGGAAATTGAGGGGAATAAAGTGGTCTACACCTCGATAAACACTGTTGTCGAGCAAGATGACGCCACACATTATCCCGTGGAATTTCTGAGCTCCCTGTCAGCAAGTGGACTTCCAGCGCATACCATCAAGCTGAAGGTCGGTGTTCCGATTATGCTTCTTCGGAACCTATCTCCTCCGAAGTTGTGTTAACCGCCTTACGGCCCATTCACGACTTCGGTCTAAGCGGCGCGCGGCGCGGCAGGCGGCGCGGCGTGCGTTTTACACGCCACGTACCCTCAGTAGCGGCTAGCGGCAGCGGTCGAGGTGGACGTATTTAGGTAGTTAGAACGTGCTCAAAATTATGGCGTTATCAAAATTATCTCTTTTGTGTTTAGAAAGCAGTATATTTTTAAAACAAGTATGACAGAAGGAGTGCACGAACTGAATAAAGATCGATATTTAAATCGAAAATTTCGTGACCTATACGAAGATTACAGAAAATATCCGGATAAGTTTTATGAGTACACAAGAATGAGTGTGGAAACATTTGATTATATTCTATACTTATACTCTATATCCATTACCGCCACAAAATCGTCTAAAATTTTTTGTTTATAAGTTCGCCGCCGAGTCCGTCACATCTACGCCGCTATCCGGGCCGCTGTGTTTCGTGGCGTCGCGTCGCACTCATTCGCCAGTACTTTTGATCTCGCCGCTCCCCGCACCGCGCGTCGCTGCAACGATTCGCTCCGACAAAACCGCGCGCGTTTTCGCTGTGAGCGGCGACTCGTGGCGTGCTTCAAACATTTTCACACTTTTGTTCTTACCGCTCGCCGGCCCGCGCTTAGCCGCCGCTCACCGCGGCAAGGTCGTGAATGGGCCGTTAAAGTCATCTCCCTCCACAGACACACCATTGAGGCGGAAATTCTTACGGGTTGTGGCGTCGGCGAGGCAGTATTTATACCACGCATTCCCCTAATACCTCATAACTTCCTGTTCCAGTTCAATCGCGTATAGTTCCCCGTGAGTGTTTGCTTCGCGATGACCATCAATAAGTCGCAGGGCAGCGGGTGTCGACCTCAGGACGAGTTGCTTCTCACACGGGCAACTGTACGTCGCTTGCTCCCGCGTCACCAGTCCTGACTCTCTTTACATTTTGGCTCCTGGCAGCATAACTACCAACGTAGTTTATAGGGAAGTGTTGTAAAGTATGATACCTTTGTACGTATTTTTACTCTTTTGTGTCCTGGAATGTATTCCTGCATTATTTTCTCTATTTCCTTCAGTCACATGTTATGACTGAACTCAGCAGGACTCCCATATAACTCTCTTCACTTGCTTTGCTTGCAAAAAAAAACTTATATTTTAACGCTATTTTAAAAGTTGTGTACTTATATGCTATAGCGACACTGGCATCTTGGGTATTTTTGGTGCTGTAGAGCATGCACGCAGACGACGTCGCGGGCAGCAGCTAGTAGATAATAAATCAGTAAAAGGATTGTTATTTGTGTGTCATAGGCCGCGTACCTAGGTTAGAGACCTATGAAATAGAAACAACAACTAAAACTGAATCCTATATAATCCTGTATTATTTTTATCCTATTATTAATTATTATCTCATAGCCTCTTTCCCATACTTAGGGGGCGCGTGTCTCTGGCATTTTCACTCAAGAGGCAATGACGAAATTGGAAAAATAATGAAGTAGGTACAAGCAAAAATCAACCTTAATGTACAGGTAGGTGAAGAAGAACTATCGGGGGATCCAGGGAAGAGGGTGGAGGAAGGGTTCAGGGGATCACACCGGAATAAATCGGTGTACATATTTATTAATGTTCAAATTAAACTGTGCAAACATGCGGCCAGCTTTTAGGATGGATGACCGAACGATGTACAGACGCCAACACATCAAGTTACCTACTACAATCTGTCAAATTTCTTTAATAGATTTTCAAATTTATCACTAAAGCATAAGGTTCAAATTTGATTGGGAAAAATTGACAGTTTCGGGTAGCTTAGTGTGCTGGCGTCTGTACGTAGAACGCACTGTTTATCTTAGAGCATAAAACGTATCGGCCACAGAAGACATAGTGCACCGAGCGGGAATATTTCGAACAGTTAGAAAGAAAATACGTTTATTTGCGAATACTCCCCAGCGATCTAGAAACAAGCAGTTGGTAGAACTAATCGTGAGTCTGACAACCAGTCTTGCAAAGGGATATCGTGTTACCCAGTAACTGGGTTGTGCAACTCATGGAGGATAAATTCTCCATGTAAAACACTGGCATTCAACTGTATTCGGTTAGACTGGAAGCCGAACCCAACGTAGTTGGGAAAAGCAGATGATGATGGAATGCTTCACTAAATTGTAAATGGCTATCACCGCGTATAGGTGTCTGAAAATATAGCTGAGGCATCGTAAGTGCGTTACCTTTTGCTCTTCCTAAAATCTAAACTCAGCACGAACATGATAAATCCAAATTGTTAACATCACAAAGGATCAATTTATTTGGTCATCATTAAATAAACCAGTTTATGACCTAATACCTACATTTTTAGAGACATTCCAGATTTAATTAAACAACTTGTTCAAAGAATTCCAATTGGTCATCCAGCCTATTATAATAATTTTCAATTTAGGCCTTCTGTTACACCTACGCTGATTACCGCATTTCAAAATAATTCGTTAAGATATGACCCTACCCATTTATAGTAATTCTTAAATTACTTTTATTCTTGACACTGCACCAGAAAATTACCTTCACCAACCACCAGCAACTTCCTAGACAAACTAAAACGAAGCTTAAACGAGAAGTTATACAGGGTCAAATTAAATTAGCTAGCAAAACTCAGCAGTCTCAGCACTCGTGATGGGTATCGATATCAAAACATAAATGACGATAAAACAAAAATGTAAAAGATTTGATGTTTTTTTTTGGTTTAATGACCACTGATAGTGTTATTATTTGAAGTATGAGTTGAAAAAATCTGTTTTCTTTTGCTTTATCGTATGTAGATATCAATACCCATCAAGTCTGTGAAGTTTATACACAAAAAACTCATTTTATAAACTACACTAACTGCGGTCAATGACCACACAAAAAAATCATCAAATTTATTTAGTTTTAAATCGTCAAAAAATCGTCTGCGGCAGTGGTCTGCGGAGTTTTGCTAGCTAATTTTATTTGACCCTGTATAGTGATTTTAAGGTTACAAAAATACAGTACTGGCAAAATGTGGGTCAGGGTTAGGTAGAGGTACCTACCGTCTAACCCTTAAAAGGGATTACAGGCTTGATGTTAAGTGCATAAAACATAAGAACATCACACCTTAAGTATATTTTTTAGCCTGGTAGGTAACCCTACAAAGTATCATAGTTATCCTGTAGAAGCAAAACACCAAGAAATACAAGGACGAAACTCTCACTCCAAACCATAGACACAACAAATCTGTTACATGTACAACAGGCAGACTACAAATACACACATCAAAAGTGTCTAGGGATCAAGCATTTTTATGCGGATTTCTTGAGATTGAGATGTGGCTTTGTAATAAATTTATGATTTTATAAATTTATATGGATCCTTTTTGGTGCATTTCATAATTTGAATCAGGAACTGTGAATCAAATTCGAGTAAAAGATGAAAATCAGCTGTCAATATTTTCCCTATAAAAACATACAACGCATTGAAGACATTATTAGTGCTACTGTTTCCCCACTACTGATTAAAACCAACGTTATTATGGAGCGGCGACGTCATTTAAGCAGGGAAGAAATGCTCAGAGCCGTGGGAATGATAGAAGCTGGTTCCCGGCAACGTACTGTGGCTTTAGCTCTGAATACAAGTCAGAGTGTTATCAGTCGACTTTGGACACGTTACCGAAGCACTGGTACCGTGGCTGAGCGCCATGGAGGACGGTATCGCTGCACCACACGGAGACAAGACCGATACATTCAAATCTTAACTCGAAGAGCTCCAACAATAACCGCCATGATGTTAGCCGTGAGGCTTCATCACTCTTCAGGGAACTTAATTAGCGACCAAACAGTCAGAAACCGCTTGCATGAAGTGAACCTTCATTCCCGAAGACCGCTACGGGTACCACCTATAGCAATGCACAATCGTAGGATTCCATATCAATGGGCTCTTGAACACAGAAATTGGGCAGAAGAACAATGGCGTTTCGTGTGCTTTTCTGATGAGTCTCGTTTTGGTATGAGACCGGATACAAGACGTATACGACACTGGAGAACCCCTGGACGCCAACAGCGATTAAAATCCTGCCAGGAAGTCCATCCTTATAGTGGTGGAACCATCATGGTATGGGCGGGTATTTGGATCGGCGGAAGAACTGAGTTGATTTGGATCAGAGGCAACCTCAACGCTCAAATTTATGCTGAGACGATTGTATCAGACGTCATCGTTCCTCTACAAGTGCAAATCGGTCCCTTATTTCAGTTAATGCATGATAATGCACGACCGCACACCGCAAGAGTTGTAAGACAGACTCTCGCCGCAGCTAACATCAATGTCCTGCCCTGGCCTGCTCAGTCGCCAGACTTGAACCCGATTGAGCATGCATGGGATATGCTACAGAGAAGAGCTCTGCCGAATATGGAGGGTATCCAGTCGCAAGAAGACCTTTTTTTGTTGTTGCAACGAACATGGGCGGCCATTCCACAGCGTGATTTGGATGAACTCATTTTGAGTATGCCAAACCGATGTTCTTGTGTTGTTAGTGTTCGCGGTAGAAACACGGATTATTAATTGTTTAAGTTACCCAATAAAATTTTAGAGAAAACTGTTATTTCAGTCTTTTTTTCGAACTTTTGTGTTAGTGGTTCAAATGTCAAAAATCCCTTTATTAGGAAAATGGCAAATTTCTTTATTAATGCAAAGGTGACTTGGTTTATCGTTACTGTGACAAACGAAAACACTTTATTTGATGAATCCTTAAAGAAAATTTTAATTAATATCAATCAGGAGAAAAGTTATTGCAAAAATATATGTTGATCCCTAGACACTTTTGATGTGTGTAGTTACACTAAAAACATCATCGCAGGATACATGTGCCCGATCCCACGACACCAAACAACGCGAGTACATATAGACAGTTTTTATTTAGTGTAACATTAACATTTTAATTGAAATGAAAGTAAAATCCGTGGCTAAAACAAACAGCTGACACAGTTTGGGAAAATTGTTTTTATAATTCCGAATTGCAATAGACTAGTGAGGGGGTGTTGTCGATAGAATGTTTGTTTGATTAGGAACTGAAATAATGAAGTAAGGTTTTTTCATGGTGGCTTTTCTTCAAAATTCTTTTAGGTACTCAGGTTTTTTTAATTTTGGTGTTAATTAGAGAGTAAAGTATTTATCTGATAAAATTATAAACATAATAATTATTTTCAAAGTCTTAAGTATTACTGCTGAGACCCCAATATTTAAAAATAAGATATGTAATATGAATTTTTCACTCCAAGTACTTAACCTATAGAAATAATGATAAAGGCCATCGTAAATCGTGAGTATATGAAACTCTGTAAGTACAATTTAACACCGTCAGAAAAAAAATCAAATAAACGGTGAAACTCAGCGTTTTAATTCCATTTAAGTCACTGTAAATTAATTAGAATAGTAAAACGTAAACAAGTATATCGATAGAGTCCCAACACTATCTAACACTTTGTTCTGTATCTGTTGCACTAATCCGCGCAGTCGCATGCCGCGAAACCACGCGAACTGCCGCTCGCAACCACGCGGTAACCACCGTAAATAAATACGATACCACTTTTATAATTCAAATAAAAACTCTTCCACAAATAGGCTGTAAACATGTAATTTCCTTTGCCTAAAAATCCTAATTTATGGTAGCTGTCACTGACGCGCGGAATAATAAAAAAATGGCGGACTTTTTGAAAACAGTTTTTATTGTTTCCATTATTTTTAAAGTTTTATAAAATGTGAAGTAATTATAAGTTGTTAGAGATTATAAGTTGTTAGTGCATTTATGTAAATATGGTGATGTACTGGAAGAAAGTGATACTGGCTGCTGTCTTGTCGTCGGTTTTGGACGTCAGCAGCGAACAATTTGGGAGTGATGTAAGTTATTTTTTAATATTGAAAAAAACCTAATAAATGTTTTTTTTAGCCGTTAATGTCCCACTGCTGGGCAAAGGCGTTCCTACTCTCTTTCCACCTCTCTCTGTCCGGAGCTGTCAAGGACCAATAAAATGTTTAGTTGTGCTTACTATTTTTTTACTAATTTATTAAACAGTTGCTGAGCTAATTATTTAGAGGTACTTAATGGTATTTTTTTTATAAATTTATATTTGATCAATATAAACAAACAAATAGTTCGTAAACATAAACTCCGGACCACAATTTGCATCATTGATTTGATTTTCTTTATTCTTAATAATTTGTTTGTATAATTCTTGCTATGCTATTTAAATGCTATGAGAAGTTAACACCAATAATATTTAATATAGTTAATTATAATATCGGCCTTATAAGCATCTCATATAGAGAAGTAACAATGTATTGATCATCACGAAATCGCCAAAAAGCAGTGGCCAAACGAACTAATAAGTTCAGACTTTCTCACGATGTTTTTCTTAACCGCAGGTCAGAAACGTCTTACATAAACTAGAATAAACATCACCAACTTCCACCGATTTATTTTACACTGTTTCAAGTATTTTTTTCCTTATTTTTTTATCTGGCCTTTTTTAAAGTCATCCACATTCGTCCATAACTACCTCATTTTTGTCACAGACGACGACGATTAGACAATTTTGTCTATTAACGTAAAAACTTTTGCGGTACATGAAAGGAACAACTGTATAGTATATTATGGCATTAGGCGTAATTCCAGCTACCGGAATAGCCCATAAATTCGCGTAATTACAATTTGGTTTTATCTTATGTAATCTAGTTTTTGTCTACTAGATGTTGCTTGTTTTTCATCTTGCCTTGCCACTATCCTTGTTTTGAAATACGAATATTTAACTAACATTAGGTAATGTCGCGTGAGATGAAATATATTTATAGGTATTTATTTATTTACATATATATACTTTTTTATACACCACAAAAATACATAACATAAAAAATACATCAAAAACTACAAAATATCCAATGGGCAGCCTTATCGCTTTTTGCGATAAAATGCGTATTTTTCTGGGTAGGTACATAACATAACCAGCCTATATTGTTCCCACTGCTGGGACAGGCTGCATCCCTTTGAGAAAGAGTGGGCTAGCAATATACCACGCGGGCCCAGTGCGGGTTGGTAGATGTCACATGTCTTCGAATTTTTGGTTCTAAGAAATGCCGGTTTCCTCACGATATTTTCCTTTACCGTTTTGAGAGCAGTGGTGATTAAATTATTTACACAAACTAAAGAACTAAAGGGCCTGCCTTGCGGTGATTTTTCTGGGTATCTTAGACGGAGTGTTTCCAATTGTCCAATTACGACGACACATTTTCATCATCTTATTTTATTTTTTTGCAGCCTATTTCTTTTTACATTATGAGCCGTCACTATTCCAGTAATATTAATAAAAGTAAAAAAAAGTAAAGTAAAGTAAAAAAAAGTTAAATTTATTAATAATATAATTTATTATTTTTTTTAAAGTCAAGTTTCGGATTTTGTTTTGACGTATGTTCAGTAGGAAAACTAAAAAAAAACATGTCCGCTAAGAACTTCGAATACAAAAATCTGTTAAAATTGTAACGTAGCCAATTTTTTCGCAATACTACTATTTAAAAATTCAGGTAGCACGCCGAAAAACAAAAGAAATCCTGTTTTATAAGACCAAAGACCTAACTTCATAGCTTCAAAATTAGCATTCTAGTACCATCTCCGAGCACAATCGTAAAATCTATGAGATAAAGTTCACATTACATTTAAATTCAGCAATCGTAAAACGTGGTTGTAAAATTGTAGAGCATTTTATTTCAAGTCTACATACATTCGTGCGAAAGTTGCTAAAAGGAAGCTTTAGGTAACCATTAGGTTATCGTCACGTCTGTTATCATCAGCCTCTTAAGTGTCTCATGTTCAACGGTTGTCTGATACAAGAACAAGCATTTAAACCTTCCCAGATTCCTTAAACAACGTGTTTTTTTTTATATCCTATAACTCTGAGGGTCATTGTACTCATCATTATGAACAACTTTTACTATGGGACCAAACCCGAAATCGCGAAAAAAAAATCTGATGTTCCCTACATTTTGACGAGTTAAGCGATTATAAATGTAGGGAACAGCTGATATTTTTTTTCGCGTTTTCAGGTTTGGTCCCATAGTAAAAGTTGTTCATATTGATGAGTAAAATGACTCCCTAGAGTTATGGGATATAAAAAAACACGTATAAATAAATCATACAGAATACACATTGATATAAATCAAGAACGGTAACGGGAAAGACTGGATAAGACTAGCTACTCGTAATAAAGAGTTTTATAGGTAATTTGATAAAGAATTTTATACTTATGCCTGTAATTGCTCAATACCCAACAAATGACGTTATAAACATACTACATAACCATAACATCACGCCTGTAATACCCAAAGGGTTAGGCAGAGGCAGGGGGAACAGAACCTATGGTACGACCACACTTCGCCAGTTATGTTTAAATTTCATGTAATAGGGGATGAACTTATTGCCATCAATGGGACACTAATCCAGACTGCTACTGAGAAATTCCTGATCGAAAAACCTAACAACTCTTGCCCGACTCGGGAATCGTACCCAGGACCTCAGGGTCAGCAGTACCTAGCGGTTGCAACTACTAGACCAATGAGACAAAGGCCATCTTCTAATGTAAATAAATCGCAAACGATCATTGACCCCCAAGCGCACTCATATTGGGAATTTCAGGTCAGAAAACCCGAGTTTTCTCAGAATGTTACATGTTCATAAATGAGATGCAAAAGTTGATACTAATCACGTTAACTTTACATGTGAGGTTTATAACACGCAATCAGCTATTTCAAAAAAATCTGGTTCACTAAACATATGCCAACATGACATGACAGCATAATACAAAAAAATGTTCAGTATTGTTTCTTAAGTTGTTGTAACTTACGAAGTTATGAGTTAACATCGTTGTTATTCCTAAGCACGTTTTAACTTAACCCGTGGAGGTATGCACGTTATTGTCAGTAGAACATTGTCGAATCCCGGACTTTCTCGTAATATGGCAGACTTTCATTATTAGGCCCAGTCACGTCGTACGAGAATGACATAATGTCGTTTATAGATGTTCCTTTACCTTAACTATTGTAAGTACTTCGTAATAGAGCTTTAACAGCAAAGTTGTTAATACATTTAAAGCTTTATTGAGAACTTTATTGAAACTATTAAAAATAACTAGATCCTGACATCTTCGGCTAGAGTGTGGACCACGATGACATCGCCAGCCGCATAAAATTCTTAAAATTTTCAGTCAAATACGGTGGTTGTTTCATCAGTAAATGTAAGACAAACTTATTTATTCAAATTAGGCTGAGAATCACCACTTTTCGAAATTCAAAATTACATAATACACTCAGCGGCACGGAATCTTGGCCAAGCGCTTATCTCGCGATAGCAAAAGTTTTAAGTGTTTCTGATGAATGTTTGTTGTGCAGGTATGTCAAAAAATGTCTACTTTGAGTTCAAGAGGGTAATCCATTATGTTTAAGTGCACCACGAGGGAATTTTTAATTTACAGTTGAATCGGGTCATTTGAGCGACTAAGTTCACGTTTTAAATTTGTGTGTTGTGGAAAGTTTACTGTTCGGTTTTTGAATTATTGTGATTTTATGCTTTTAATTCAATAAGTAAAGGTGCTTTAAAAGCAATAAAAATGCATCTAACACCAGCACAGGTTTCACAAGCCGTTGCGTTAATTAACCAAGAGCTGGCACAGCGTGAAGTTGCTAATATTGCTCTTAACGTACCACAGTCATCAATGCAGTATGCCCTTAAAAGATACCAGGAGACAGGCCAGTACACCCACAGGCCAGGCAGTGGAGGCGTAATGTGCACATCGGTCCGAGACGACCGCTTTATTGTCCTGGAGATTTTGAAAAACCGCTACCTGACCGCTTTTGAGATACGCCAGCGGCTTCAAATTGTGAGAGGCGTTAATGTTAGTGAGCGTACGGTGAGAAGACGAATGGAGGAAGTCAATTTAAAAGCTTGTAGACCAGCACGAGGTCCAGAACTTCTCAGACAGCACCGAGTAGCTCGACTTCACTTCGCACGAGAACACGTTAACTGGACCCACGAGCAATGGGCTAGAGTACTGTTCACAGACGAGTGTCGAATAGCTTTACGTTCTCCAGATGGTCGAGAACGAGTGTGGCGAAGAAGAGGAGAGCGGTTTTTACCCATTACTACCACTCAAACAGTGAGTTTCCATGGAGGCTCAATAATGGTATGGGGAGGTATAAGTTCCGACGCACGTACAGAGTTGGTTATCGTCGATAATCGGCTAACAGCTGTTCGATACATCGAGGAAGTTCTTCAGGAGCACGTAATGCCATATTCGGGGTTCATTGGACACGACCAATTCCTCCTAATGCACGATAATGCACGCCCACACGTTGCACATTGCGTTGAAGAATATCTGGAAGAGGTTGGCATACAAAAATTGCAATGGCCAGCTCGTAGCCCAGACTTAAATCCAATTAAGCATATCTGGGACATGCTCAAAAGAAAGATAAAGTCCAGCTCCAACCCGCCGGAAACTCTAAACCAGCTCCGAACTGCAGCGCTGGCCGCTTGGCGCAGTATACTGCAAGTTGATGTCCGAAACATCATCCAAAGTATGCCAGATCGAATGCAGGCAGTTATCAGGGCTAGAGGAGGAAACATCCGATATTAAAACGTATAGACAATAACGAAAAAGACCTTATTTTTTATTTTGTAGTGTTTTTAAATTTATAGTGAAAAATTCCTAATTTCAGTGAAAGTGCGTGATTTTAAAAACTGATTTATTGGTGAGGTAATTTTTTAATTTCTAAGTTCTTAAAGCATAAGAGACACGTATTAAAGCCACTTACCCTTAATTTATTGTCATAAATGCAAACGCAAATTTTTTTATGCAAATAATCAGCAAAATCACGAGTGGCCAAGTTTCCGTGCCGGTGAGTGTATGACAGTCCCTCAAAATGCCCGCCCTTCTCCACTTTCTAGTGCTTTCGATGGGTAGAAGTGGCGCAACAAACTACCCAGCAGCCCAGCTATCTGTTCAATTAGAAAAACTTGATGATTATGATGAATTGCCTAAAATCTTCTAATATATAAAATTCTCGTGTCATAGTGTTAGTTACCATACTCCTCCGAAACGGCTGGACCGATTTGTGTCAAATTGTGTGTGCATATCGGGTAGGTCTGAGAATCGGCTACTATCTATTTTTTATTTTTGCAAAACGTCGTTTGCGGGTCAGCTAGTAATACATAAAATTGATTTCAAAAACAGGAACACACAGCATGACAGAAGACCAAAACAAGAAATTCGCGTGTATTTCAATTTCCATCGAGGTTTAGCACTAGTGACTTAACTCACAGGGCTGCCACAAGCAAAAAGATCCCAAATTACCTTAGCAACAAATCAAGCCAATTTACCAACCTCGTTGATGTCAAAAACCTCATGTGGGCAGCTCTTAGATACTCGTAAAACATCCTTACGTAATCCTGTTACTAGGCCAATCATACAGGATTATCTTTAATAGCACGTAGGCAGGAATTAAAGCTGAAATCACGACCGGTAGCTGTAAACTAGCCTTTTCGTTAAACTTGCCCAATCCGGGGTCACGGTCATTGTGACAATGGCAGGAATTCGTTGAGAATTTTGACTGTGGCAACCTTGACATGAGTTCACTAAATGACATTCTGGCACGCAGTCTAAATATCTGTCGAGATTTAGTACTGGTTAGCTTTACTTGGTCAAATGATGAGCTATTAAAGACTGGTTTGACTTATTGGGATGGAGTGGGTTTTCTCTAAGGTACCTACTATTTTGCAAGTGTTTTTCTTTTTAATTACCGTCTTGTGGTCTCGAATATTTATATAAAGCCTGTAAACTATATCGATGGATCGGTTATCCCTAGTTATCTCTTAGGTATTTCTAAATCATTGGAATCGATCTCGCTAGAGAAAAACCAAGTCAAATCTAGGACAGCGTTTTTTACATAATTGATTGAATCAATCGGTTCCACCTGGCTTTTACTATGAGAAGCAAGTCTTCCGCATAGAAATGTCAAACCATTGCTAAGTTTTGTAAGCTCAATTACCAATTCCATTGTTTTGTCAACTAAATTATGGACACTATCTTGACGTTGGTCTAAAGTTGACCTAAATTACGTAATTTAACCAAATATGAAGTGTGTTTCGGTCTCAACACTACCGATTGAACGTGCAGTGTTGAGACTCAAAAACACTTCATATTTGGTTAAATTTAATTTAGTTTTAAATTTTAGGACAGCTAATCCGTTGCCTGGATTAAAATTGAGACGAAACATCTTGATGTAGTCGTCAAAATTAAATCTTACTTCTTCTACTTTCCCTAGGTCCATGTTTACTGTGCTCAAATGGTCATCATCATCATCATAATTTCAGCCAAAAGACGTCCACTGCTGGACATAGGCCTCCCCCACTTCCACCGGCCCACCACCGCCACTTCGACCGGTTCCTTGCTTTCCGCTTCCAGCGGATTCTGCGGCCTTCACAAGGTCTACCTTGCGGGAGGCCTTCAAACGCTACGTCTATCAATAATACCTATATGATGTTGATCTTTAATTTTCCCCTGTCAGCCGACATCATTGTCAATCGTCTTCTTGTTTACCTCTCACATCATAAGCAAATTCAATTTTATTCCCGGTGATTAAAAAAAAAACAAATTGCCCAGTATTTACCGTTGTGTACAGGTAATTAGTATTTTATTAAAGTAAATTACTGTTTTGTGTCCCAGTAATTTTTCACAAGCGATTGCATATTATGTATGTGAATCTATTCGTTCATTATGTTAAGCTTTTTCTAGGCTACATTGTTATCTACGTAAAAATCTGTGCAGTGCCATAAAATGGTCTTAATTCAGACAATTATGTTTCTTTTATTTGTCTAGATTTTTAGAATAGATTTTATATTAAATCTTCTCTTCAATCGAAGTCGTAATCACTTGCCTTTCGTAAAATAAAAAGGAAAAAAATGGTCGAACGATGGTAAGCTATAAAAGTTAGAATCAGATAAAGTACAATGGCTTAAGTGGCTTATCTAATCATTTTATAGAAAAAGAACTGCTTTGGTATAAAGGGACGCACACGGAAATCTACAAAATAGATGAATCCATTATATTCTTCAAAGTCCTAAGTTGAATACTATTTATAACATAATTCGTAATGGATATCAAACGAATGCGTATAACCCGATAATTGAAGGTTATCTTGTAAATCTGCATGAAAAGTTATATCATTTTAATAGTCCATGTTCGATCCATGAGTCTATCTTATTGTTTATGTATCTATTTGAAAATATTATTAAATATTGAATTAATTCGGCTATAGTCTTTAAATAGCAGTGGTTCGGCTATAGTCTTTAAATAGCAGTCGCGGCCGCTAACACTGGGTGTGTTAGCGGCCGCGACTTACGAGTTGTAAGGTCGTAAGTTCGAACCCCGTCAGGCGCTTAACTTTGTCTAAATTATCTCATCACCATTGCTCTTAAAACGGTGAAGGAAAACATTGTGAGGAAACCGGCATGTCCTAAAACCAAAAATTCGAAGACATGTGACATCTACCAACCCGCACCGGGCCCGCGTGGTGGATTACGGCCCACTCCCTCTCACAGGCCTGTGTCCCAGCAGTGGGAATATTATAGGCTGATTATACATAGTCTTTAAAACTGTAATGAAAAACATCTTCAGTCACTCACAAGTGCAAACTATCAAACTCTTTGTTATACCTACAGTCCTGCCGACGAGAGAATGCGTTCTTGACACCCGTCAATTTCATACAAACGTGTTTCGCAAAGATAATAATAATAATATAATAATAAAATATTTTATTGACATAAAAAAGGTAAATATTTATTAGTTACTAGAATTGTCGCACCGAGAGGTGTCAGGAACGTATTTTCTTAGGCGCCGGACTGTAGCTAGGTAAAGTGCCGTAGTAGGAAAAAAAGGACCTTTTGGCACCTTTTTTTTTTGAGAATGGGAAATCATCAAATGAGGGGTCATTTCCCGCTCTGGGTGGAGCAGAAGAAAGTGTCAGACTCTTATTGACTAAAACCCACCCGTGTTCCTTCCATAGCCCTTTATGTTCCAGGGCAGCGGTTACCCTTTTGGACAATCCCGCTGCTCCGGCAGGCTACGGCCATTACGGGCCCCTTCTCTATAGCTGACATCTCTTTAAGGCGCGCGTGAAACATGTACGCGCCGTCCGGCACGGGCCTGGTCCTGATCAGACGGAGAGTTACCCATTACTCTCCGCCCGCAGGCCCGTGTCGACGGTGACCGGGAGTCGTCACGCGGCTCCCGACGCCCGAAGCGTCTCCCGCGGCGGCTGAGACGTGAGGTTCTCTCAATTAACCGTCCCGCCACCTCCTTTGCTAGTATGACTGCTTCGCAGAAGGAGGTGACTGCCTCCCACTCCCTCTCGCCCCGGACCATAGCCTGAACCAGGACCGGGCGCGAGAGGTCGCCGCCGCTGCCGATCGCCTCTACGAGAACACGGCGGTGCTCTGCCCAAGCGGAGCAGAATCTTTTGGTATCTTTTGTTTATTGTTGGTAAACATTTGTGAAATTGTCACAGGACTTGTATTGAAAAACAAGATGGCGACATTACTTCCGAATTTGGCCCCGCGACAAAGGATCCTTGTAGATGCAAGCAAAATCATAACCAGCTAATATTTTCTTAAATAAATCAAATACGATTTACCTATTTCAAACAAAACAATCACCGTTCATAATAACGTTTAACCCTATAACTGCCTACTCTAAATACTTATTCGTTAATTTAACGGTAATGGTAACTCCTTGGAGTGTTATAGCAAAGTTGAAGGTCGCGTGCTCTTAGACCGCTTACATTTACAAATTACTATGCAATGTGTCCATTTCTAGGGTCTATATCTATATATTTGAGGCTAGTTTTTAAACGACCGAACATAAATTCAAACTAAGGGTATCAAAAATACTGATTAAGGTGATTGCGCAGTGATTACCGCGAAATTCAAATTTTGTTACGTTTTTTGCAATTAGCAGGTCAGTGTCAGGTTGTATATTGATCAAAATATGATTTGCGACTATAACAGGTACTAATTCACAGAATCATAGTCATTAGAATCATTAATACATCTTCCTAAGTTAGATTTGTACCACAAGAAGAAATCTCATAGGGAAAAGTGTTTGTGGTACAAATCTCACTTATAAAGATGTATGAATATTTCTAATGATTATAATTCTGTAAATACGTACCTGTTATAGTCGCGAATCAAATTTTGATCAATATACAACCTGACACTGAACTGCAAATTGCAAAAAACGTAAGAAAATCTGAATTTGCGGTCTACCACTTCCCATTCACCTTAAAGCGTACTGAAATACTAAGTGGGTGAAAGACTGAGGGCGAACACAAATATTGTGGTGGTTTTTATGCGAAATCCTTAATACATAAGTAATACATATATACGCTGCAGCTGCTACGATCCTTACAAACACCTTTTACTTCGATTACATTCATAAATCTGGTCATACCGATACGCCGGTTGCGAGTCCTACGCACCTCACCTTTTTGAAGAACATCACCAATAAGGACACAACTACGTCTTCCTCTGGCGTCCCGTCCTAGTTTCCACTTACACCTGCTTTGCAAAATTGTAAGTGTCAAGTGAAAATAAGCCAAAAATAATCACCAATCATTGAAATCCGAGATTTTTTGTAACGTACACCCAATACAACTACCAATGAGGTAGCAATTACCGGCTGTCGCTAAAAACCAGCGCTGGGGCTGTCTTGCACAGGGTCGCAGCATATTGCTGAGGGATTGCCGTTTTGCGTGGATATGACGAATGTTTCCCCTACCTTACATTTATTTTATTTTCTGTGTTTATGCTCTTTTCGCGTCATGTTCACCGCAAATAAACGTATTTTCTTTCTTTTCTTTCAATTTTATGTCGAAACGAAACAAAAATGGCAGCCAGCAATAGTGTTAATACAAATATCGGCACACCATTTCCACAAGTGCAACACAAATCGAAAGATCAAGATAATAAAAAAGTACTTTATATTCAATTACATGCAGTAGAAACATATAAGCATGCAGACGATGTCGCGAGTAAAAGTTAGTGGCCAGTGCAAAATACTTTAGATCAGTCGGTAGTTACTGTGAACGTGCGAAGCGTTCTTGGTCCCGACTCAGCAGCTTTATGGCTATTTTATTCTAATTATTTTACTAAGGTCACGTCTAGATTGTGTTGATAAATATTTATAGATAGATAAAATAGTAGAGAGATGAAGAAAAAGTATTTATTGCGACTCGTACAGGAGGATCACAAACTAAACTAAACACAATCTAAATTAAAATACCAAATTATATAAAAAAATAAAAAGTAACAAAAAGAAAAATTAAACAGAAAGTCCTATACGAGGCCAAAAGGCCTATCAGAAGAAGTAGAAGCCTTTGGATCTTTAAATGAGATTTCTAAATGTCTGCATTTGCTATTTCAATAATAATTCTAGATGGAAATAGCTTCTATGTTTTTCAGCATTAATTTCTTCTTAATTACGGGTTTCGAATAGCGATACTTTGTTGTTACGATATTACGTAATATTGAAGAGGATATTACAAATATATAGGTACTTACTATACGTACTTCACATTCCCATTAACTTATACTAAATGCCATTAGAATACTTACAATGTCAAGTGAGCAAAGTCGCGGGCACAGCATAATCAGCTAATACTGTTCCCACTGCTGGGACAGGACATAGGGTTTCTCTCGTGAGAGGGATTGGGCCATAATCCACGACGCGGACCCAGTGTGGGTTGGTAGATACATATAGCTATTACATAATAAAACCCAAATCTCTGAAAAAAATGCAAAAGAACAATATATAAAATGCAATGATCATTGTATGCAAATGGGCAATAAAATAGAAAATTAAATACATCAGTGGAGTTACGATGTCGATATACATTTATCAGTACCAAAATAATTTTCGCCAATGGGTTATTTAAGGGTTAATAATTACCACTTAAAAAGAAAAAGATGGCTCTTACAGAAAATAACGTAAGTTATTTAATCAAGCTGTATAAAAACCCATAATTACAAACCATTTATTATGTAAACAAGCCTTAGCAATTCGCGTTTATTCACGAAACTTACGTTTTAGAAAAAGCTATTAAGGCAATGACAGCCAAATAAATGTGGCGTCAAATGCTTTAAATGAGTTTTAATGCTAATTTGGTTGTAGTTAATGCATAATTATTTAGCGCTTTTTAGCAACATAGCAACGCTCTTCTACTTTGTAATTAGAAAGAGCCATATATCAGTCACGGTTTGGACCCTTACGAAACTTAACTGTTAAATTGAAATAAAGTTTACCTACAATTAGGTAGATTTTTAATTTTTTGTGTTAGAACATTACTGCAATTCTACGTCATGGTTAAGCCAATATTTAAAATTATTTTTTTTTTAATATTTAGTATTATTTAATTTTTATATTTTTTTTTATTCCTCTCAACCAGATCACCGGCCATCTTATCTCTTCACAACCCTTGGTTGACTAGTAGAGGATGTCTAAGGTATTTAGGTACGCCTTTGCATACGTTATTTCTGTGGGAGAAGTTTAAATAAATTAATATTTGACAACCCTATTTAATTTTCGTTAACTCTAAAACAGCTCTGTCACGCAAGAAACATTTCACAAAACGTTTCAAATTCGTGTCGTTGCACTCAAAAATCGTAGCTGAGGTTCAAATTAATTACCATGTTCATCGTTCTGTCACGAGCATGTCAACAAAAAGGCTTGAAATGGCTCAAAATTGCGAAGTTATCACGACATGCCCTAGAGGATCACGATAGTAATTCTTTGTCAAATTATGAATAAGTGTTGGGTAGACGAGTTGCTTCGGAAGCAGAGCACAGCATGGTGACAATTTAAGTAAGGCAATTCGTGAACCTCTTTGTCTGTAGGTTTATAATGATTACCTACAGACAAAGAGGCGTAAATGCATTGATATGCATTTGAATCAAACTTGCAATGATTTTTATAATAAACAATTAGAAATATTTAAGCCAAAATCGTGAGTGTAACACTCCCGCATTAATCATAATCATATTTACTTGTTCAAACGTAGGAAATACATCAACATAGTTAGTGACTAATTGTGTCTACGGGTCACGTTCAAATTGATAGATCTAAAATGAAATGCTCAAACCCATAAAGTGTTCATTCAATTCAATTCATCATTTACTGCATCGGGCAATTAATTTCAAGGTATCGAATCAAAGCATATTGTGTGATTTTACTACCGCATTAACTTAAAAAAATACGACAAAATGTGGTTGTAATTATGCCGGTAGTTTATCGAATTAACCATACATAGTTAATTACATAATCTGAGAAAAAATATGAATAAGATACTTATCGTCACGCTATGCATAAAGGGTCATACGAAGGAAGCAAACAATTTAAAAAATCAACATTTAATTGACATAATTTATCGTAGTTTTAATAAAGAATTCATTTCAATTATTATAAATTAGGTAAGTATAAATAAGTATTAGAAATTTAGGGGATCCATGATTACAGTAACTCCTACTATCTTGTCGTATTTGACAGCTGTATGAGCCCTCTTACAAACTAGACTATTTCAATCTATCAACAAGTCACAACTCCGAAGCAAGCTTCACACTAATGACAACAATGAAGCACTCGTGTACCTCAACACTAGCACCTCACACTTAAAACCTTAGAGAGAAACCCACATGACAACCGGAGCATTGAGTTCGTAAAATTATCACGCAAACAATGATAGTCGACTAATATTTGCCATGGGTGCTAAACGAGGGTTGTGCTTAAAATGTGGAGCGGTTCGTCACGGATTGATAGATGTAACAGATGTGTCGTTTTAATGTAAGAATTTTGGAAAATTAGGAATAAATTGTCTTTTTTCATGACATTGGTGGCTAAGGAATTAAGACCGCACGGGCCGATCGATTAATCTGGCCACCGTCGGTCCGTGAATGGATGACCATCTATATATACCGAGTTCCCTCCACGACGTGAAGCCGTTGGTGCCAGTTGTCATGGCGAAATGTCCGTACTATAGGCATCCCTCTGCCAAACCCTTCGGGGTAACAAGGCGTGATATTATGTTCTTTATAACAATACCTGAAGATCAGATTACAATCTCAATGACTGCACTGTCGAACTTTGACCATGGCTTTGGAACTCGAAGTCACGAACTTACGGTCATGAATCGAAAGTTAGAGAGTTTAAAGTTTAAACGAAAAATATTTCAAACATAAGCATAGCATAATCAGCCTATAATGTTCCCACTGCTGGGACACAGATCTCCTCTCGGTGAGAGGGAGTGGGCCGTAATCCACCACGAGGGCCCAGTGCGGGTTGATAGATGTCACATGTCTTCGAATTTTTGGTTCTAGGACATGCCGGTTTCCTTACGATGTTTTCCTTCACTATTTTGAGAGCAGTGGTGATGAAATACACAAAGTAAAGCGCCTTATCTCATTTCAAACAAATTGTTGATTGCTAAAATATTGAGTAAGGTTAGCGCCTTACTTAAATTGGTATCCATGATTTCAATCTAAATCATTTGAAGTCTTATATAAAATTCTTGCGTACCTACTTAGGTATAACTGTCACGAATCTTCCAATTCAGTTTTAAGCAACTAAAGTTATTTGTGCAGTGGTAATTTGTAATAGTTGGATGCGAGTTCATTTCAGAGATGACAAAATGCTGTTATAAAATAATTGTCTAAATAATTGTCTGGAGCTGTAAGAATAAATTATCGAGTTAACTTTGTTGACATCGCTGTACTGTGAGCTAAGCAGGCCTATTTCCAGCGTAGAACTTGGGCTTTTCCTAAGTTGCACCATAAATCACAAAACTCGGGTTTCACCCTTCTCGCTGACTGGGACAAATCCTAATCCTTACAAAGTCGCCGAAATGCCTGTACGCGCATAACTTCCGAATGACTGCACCAAATTGGATAATTATTTTTTTGCTATGTTCGGTATTGCCAGGACAAGGTTTGTATGAAAAAAAAATAGCTACTTAAATTCCAAAAACAAAGCACCCGTGCAAAGCTGGGGCGGGCCGCTAGTTACTAATAATTTCAATAATTATTTTAGTTTTGCCCCGTTCAGTGACGAATTTAAAAAAGAATAGAAATATTTTGTTACTTAAATTAATTATTTTGATTGCAATTGTTTAAATTTATTAACACCATATCAGAAGGCCAATTCCCGTAATTAAGAACATTCAAAATCTAGTTGCAATCTCATCTCGACGTCAATCAATTTCAAAAACTTGTCAAAAATGTAGCGAAATTAGAGGTATTTTTGACAGATTGAGACTGAGATAACTATGGACGTTCTTAAAATTATGAGAATTGCCCCTCAGGTTACCACCTAGATACCTATATCATAAGCATCTCGTATGTGGAATTGTGGAACTTGATAATTTTTTTTTTACCCAATAAAAGCTATGTTAAACATCCCTAAGTGGCAATTTATAATTTTGGACATAAAATATTGCGACCCATTTGATCATCCTATGGTCATCTTTAGCAACTGTAATGTCAGGGATGACACTTTTGTTTCCCAGGTTTCAATAGCTAGATAATTTTATTGATACTACCTACTCTAGCTTTAAATTATAATAAAAAATCCTAAGAAAGAGAATCCTTGAATCTTAACACCTTGCATTGACCTTGTTTGTCGAATAGAAAAGGCATGATAGAAGTTTAATAAATTTTCGTCGTAGTCGTGGCTTAGGGAAGGTCACATAATAGGTTTTAAAAAAAGAAGAGCTTACTATGCTTTTAATGTTTTTCTACGTTATGTTTACACGATGTTCTTCATAAAGGTCAGGTGCTTAGGCGCACCCGCGTTAGTGCATGACCAGAAGGCCAATACCCGTAATTAAAAACGTTCAAATTCTAGTCGCAAGCTCATCTCAGCAACAATCAATGTCAAAAATATAGGCAAATTAGAGGTATTTTTGACAGATTGGGACTGAGATCAGACTGAACGCTCTTAAAATTACGAGAATTGCCCCTCAGATATATGAATGTAAACGAAGCAAAAGAAGTATGTAAAGATCGTAGCAAGTGGCGTTCTGAAGGTTCTGCTTTCCTATATAGAAATATGATGTCAGATATGTAATACTTACCAAAAATATTTTTACAAAAAAAACAACCTACTTCCAAAAAAGACACTAAAAAGTGAAAAATAACTTTAATTTCGGAAGTCGGTGTCGTTGGGTTTGCATTTTCGTTGTTTGCCACCGACTTCCGAAATTGAAGTTATTTTTCACTACGTAGGTAAGTAGTCTTTTTTGGAAGTTGATTGAATTTTTTTTTATAATTTTTTTTTTATTTTTCACTTGTAAGTTCTGTTGTCCTTCCCCCACAAATTCGAATAATGCTACTTGCTATGTAAATATCAGTGACAGAAAGTCATTATTATAACATTCAATGTAAACTATGTGGCAAAAAATACGTACTGAGGCCATACCCTATCCATTCAAAAAATATTTTTTAAAATCGATTCACAATTGCCGGAGGTAGCGCGTAACAAAAAAAAAACTTACAGTCGAATTGAGAACCTTCTTATTTTTGAAGTCGGTTAAAAACCGAATAATATTTGTCATGATAATTAAAAAAAATACTCATAAACATTTAGGAGTAAGTACAATCAAGGTACGATCGGTACGTTTAACAGTTAAGTTAGGTACCCACTTTTTGCCCCTACCAACAGTGAAGGAAATAGTAACAAGGAAATCCATATACCATTCCATTCTCTAACCCGTTCAACGTAAATTGACACTGACATGTTTCTATGTGGAAATAACATGTATTTGACAACTTACCTACGTTTTATCGTCTAAGGACGGTACGGTCACCAAAGGAGATAAGTAACCAGGCAGTCGGATATAGTTGAAGTTTAGTAAGAAACCTGTGGATGTTTTTGAATTAAATCAAATTTAATTAATAGGAAAGAAACAGTTAATTTAGCAAGTTAAATTTTCATTTAAAAACATCCATCGGTTTCTTATTAAGCTTCAACTATATCCAACGACCCTGGTTACTTATGTCTTTTGGTGACAGTACCTTGGAAGGTATTTAGGTACTCAAACTTTCGTAATATGGTAAGCCCGGCTGTAGCGATCTTGGACGAAGGACGAAGTTCTGTGGAAAACGGATCAACAAGAGATTTAAGCGCACAGAGCACGAGGTACGATCTATTACTGTGTGCGGCTAGAAGGACACATTGTTATTAGGGTTAGAGATGTCACCTCTGGGGTTGAATCACACAAATCCACCTGTGACAAAGGGTCTTTAAAAAGCAATTAAATTATTTCATGCAAGCGCAGAGATTTCAGGAGATAATTAGCTCTTATTTAAGCATAACGTCTTTAGCTGAGCAGCATCTTGTGCAAGTTGACCTCTCTGAATATTGGTCTTCAAACAGCGAATCTTGCGCAAGTCACACGATATTCTTACGCTCAGACCAAAACGTGTCGCTCCAGATGGCACCAGCGCTAATTATGCACGCTCTGCGCTCAATGTCAACGCACGCCTGCAAACCTGTGACTAATTGTCAAACGGCGCGGGCGCAGGGGCCGGCGCGGGCGATGATTGTGGCGCAAAACGGTGATAGTGGTTTGGTTAATTGTGCACCCATGTTGTGATATTAGAAGGTTACTGCTGTGATTTAAATCTAGACGACGAAATAGTGATGATTTAGATTTTAGAGTGATAGTGATGACGCAAATAGTAATTGTAACATTTCTATAGGTAAAAACTTGATGGTCTGCTTATCAGTTTCACTTTTTTGTTCACATAGAAATGGGTCGGTCTCTCAGTTTCTACAGATATAAAATGAACTTAGACTATAGACTAACAACTCTATAGACTGGGACCAAGGCAATTTCATTCGATAGAGCCAAATCTATTGTATCTAAAAACAATGTAAATTCAGTTATCTACAGATTGTCACACTACAGCAATAATAAAGCGTCAAGTTTATTGCCTGCGATAGCCATTTCATCTACACAACAAGCAACAAACTAAAGTTGACCATCCTGACGCTTTCGCATTAAAAGGCGAAAGCGTCTGTATGGCCCGCGATAAAATACGTAAGATTTTTTCAATTTATAGGTCAATGTTAAGTTGTATGTTGATTAAAATATGATTCCAGACCGTAATTGACCGGGATTGTCCGAAAGGGTTACCGCTACCCCGGAACACAAAGGGCTAAGGAAGGAACACGGGTGGGTTTTAGTCAGTAAGAGTCTGACACTCCCTTCTGCTCCACAAAAAAAAAAAAAAAACCGTAACAAATATGACTTAGCAAATTTTAATTTCGCAGGCTACCTTAGCGCATCCCCCTTTAACAATGAATTACACGCATAGAAAAACCTATCTAAGAATCTCTTTCACTCCAGCAATGAAAGCGCGAAGCTCATAAACGATAGGAATCCATAGATTACGCATCAACATTCCACCTCATCGATGAACATGATACTTACATTCTACCAGACCTCTAAACCTTGAAGGGAAAGTAATTATCGACCATCTAGCTGACGCCCTCGGTCTCGCTCACGTTGATAGTGTTTTTAAGAGGCCTCTTGCATTTTGATACTATGCGCACATCTTTTTTTTTTGGTTTTAAATGGCATTTCGCAGTTCAACCTATGAGGTTGTCGTCTTCTTAAAGGGGATTGTCTGTGGATGCGCTCAATAAATTCTCAATAAGTTATGGCCTACAGCCAGGGCGAGCGCGCATCGCCGGCGCAGTGAAATGTAGAGTACTTACTTTTATTTTATTTATTAAAAAAATCAAAGTATCAATATTTGTTTTTTTTTTAATAGATATTGTTTACAATTATTGAAGACTATTTTGGTATAAATATTACGTGAAAATTATGTAGAAGTTCGGAGATATTCATACTTGTTTCCAGGAGAAAATTGAATTAGGTCCAGTATTTTTGTCTTTATTTATAAGGCACTAGCGGTCCGTCCCGGCTTCGCACGGGTGGAGAAAAAAAAATAGTCTATAATAATCAGTGATAAAGTAGCATTCAAATGGTGAAAGAATTTTTAAAATCGGTCCAGTACTTTTTGAGCCAATTCGTTACAAACATACATACAAATCTTTCCTCTTTATAATATTAGTATAGATGTAACAGAAATAAATTCAATTATTATAGAAGTATATGATATTTGTGATATGAAAAAAATTGTTTTGATGGATTATATTTAATAGAATGTACAAATTAGAGCTCTCAAATCAGCTCTCTCCATGAGTTTTTGTCTAAATATGCATCAGGATAACGATTATTGCTAAATAAATAGACAAATAATAAACAAATCGCTTTATTATTATTGTCGAAAAGAAAACAAACTATCTTTATCAATTAATTGCTATTTATTCCAACCAACGAATACTATTAAATTTCAACGAGGAAATCATGCATCTACGCGTATTTTTGCAAGAGGCCTCCTAACCTTGGTATCCTGAAAATCTAAGCTATAAGATAAAATGTGTGCTTTACAAAGTCATTTTTAAACTCTATGGCAATTCTCAACCAAAGCTCACCCTGAAAAACTAAGTTATTTTTCGAGATCAAATGTAACCTCCTTCTTTGGAACAGATTTCAACTAATGAAATCGGTTCAATACTTGAAGCGTCAAGTAATAACAAACAAACAAATATACTTTTGGATTTGTAAGGACCATAAGGACAGACACTTTCCTACAATATCTAAGAACACAGAAACAGCAAGATGAGAAAATGCACTTACGCCACATTCGTCGATACGCAACGCTTGGTAACACTGATGAGATGCGGCGATAATGTTCATTTACTTCCCTCTGCATGTCATGCGTTGATTGTAGAAAGTCGGTACATACTCATCTAAGAGTGATATCACTTTATTTGCAGTTGATTTTATCGTTATTTATGGGCTAATTTATATGGTAATTAAGTATTGTTAGGGTTATGTAAGTGACGTAGTTATCTGCTATGGGATGCATCTTAGTCTTCACCATGCCTTTTTAGGTAGTTGTAAAAGATTTTGGAAAACGTGTGTGTTTCGCAGCACTTGGCCAGCAAAAGCCTCTATTGAACCCCTGACCTTTCTAATCATTAACCTAAAAATAGAACCTTCGTACTCTTTCGAAATCATATGATAAAATCAAGAATGTCATAGGGATACCTAATTTCCAGCCAAGTAAATAAGTAGTCTTCAGCACTCCTGTTCGAAACTGGAGGAAACCCTTTTAGGAGCCTCACAACCAAAAACAGATTATTATTGTAATGGTTCCGTATGGGCAAATGACCTGCAATTATTAGCCTACACAAAATAGTCGTCATTAAACTGATTTTGGACAGATTTGGCCGGAACGGATTGACTCGGCGTTGAAAATGGATAGAGGCAGACCTTTATATCATTTCATGTATTTTGTATGTGGGAGGCCATCGCTCAATGGGTGGTTGTGAGCTGGCAACGACTAGAATTCTATCCATAGTTTCTATGTAAATTACTGATCCTTGCCCATTTTTTTTCCATAAAAACGGTTAATAGGACTATCCGACCAAGTTTTGATATAGGTATCAAAAGTGATGGTTTTGCACTATCATTTTATTTCTGTATAAGGCTCATCACTTTTATTTATAGTAATGGAAAACATAGGTTGATTTATTAAGCATTGATAAACGCCAAGTTTGAATGATATTACATAATAAGCCTGGTGCGAGGGAGTCGGTGAGAGGGAGTGGGCCGTAATCCACCATGTGGGCCCAGTGCGGGTTGGTAGATGTCACATGTCTTCGAATTTTTAGTTCTAAGACATGTCGGGTTCCCGATGTTTGCCTTCATCGTTTTGAGTGCAAAGTAAAGCGACACTGAACCACCACTGATCTGAATAATATCAGTCATTGTTAAATCATCGTAACTGGAATCCAAACGCAGCCATAGCCATCATAGCTATAGTTATACTCATCTTCAAAACAATCTAGCATTTCTAAATAAACTCAACCATAGAAATTAACACCGACACCACTTAACCCTATAAAAAACCGTGAAGTAACCAACGATTACATAAAAACGACGCGTGTTTGCAATAAACATCTGGTTCTATTTAAGAGAAATTTCTTTTTTTTTCGCGAAACGAACGCGGTTGACCGCCTCGGAAGCTATTATCAAGTTTTTTTGATGGAATTACTGAACCAGTAAGTAAGTAAGTGTTGCACAACACTATTTGCTGTGTTTATTGCTTATCAGTTATTATTAAGAAGTGCCTGGTTGTTGTGGTTCGCAGTTTTGAGGACCGGCTTTGAGCACCAAGTTGTCCAATAAAGCTTGCAGAGAGTCATCGTCGAGTTGTAAAAACCATTTTGGGATTTGGGATTGGTATATTTACCATGACTGGCTCCTTGCCTACAGAATACTTGTACGAAACTGTCCAGTTGTAAAAGCTTAGATTTTTCTTTTCGATAATTCACCTATCCTACCCCGGTCCTATGCACCGTGCAATCAGAATCCTATTTGTTTCAACCAGTAAACAAAGATTTGTTTATAAATGCTTTTTTTTTAATTTATGAGTGAACATCTACGATTTACGGCCAGTATCTTCATCAAGAACTAAAGTAATGAGTCAAAGTATTGACTTTTACTGATACTACAGCAAATGTGTTTCTTCATTCGAGTAACAGTTAAAATATTGAAGAAACAAATTTAACCGTTACTTTAAATTTGGTGACGTTACTTTGGCTGTTACTATTGATGATGAAACTGCCCGCTAGAGGTTTATGGGGCAATATTGAAACCTGGCAATGATTTACGGCTTTTGGCTGTTCAGTCTAAGTAAATTAAATAAATATCATAAATTACTTTCCAAGCATAAAACAAATCAACCTTCCATCCATCCAGCCATCCCTTTCTCCACAATACCGAAGCATAAAACATTGATTTACATAACCACTTACATAAAGGGCGAGCAAGTTCCTAGCTGCCGGACAGCAGATATCTACTTAGGTTCAATGTCCTGATGCACTAGCACCCACACTATGCCATTGCCTTTATTATAATGGAAACATGTTACTTCTTGAATGTAAATGCAGTTTGGTCTTTAAGGATATTTTGATCGAAGTGTGGGTGAAAAAGAGAATTTTATGATGCATAATTTTTACTTTACCACGGCAAAGTACAGCCTTGTTATAGATTTCAATTGATATGTTATGTATGATAGGTTCTTGCCTCGTTCAGGTATAATCATGATTGATTTCATAAAAATGCAATTCTATTGATTTGCCCGATTCTGAATCCACCGGACTATAATTATGGACTTTATGTGTGCTTTTCATTTTGTTATTTTTCCATAGTCTGTTTGACTTTATTATCTCTTGTATTCTAAACTTTTATACAAATTAATTGAATGCTTGGAGGGGCTCGTGGCTAAATAATAACAGACGCACAGGCCGATCGATCAGGTTAAGCTACGCTTGCCGCAGTTGATCTGTGGATGGGTGACCATCTTTACATACCGTGACCCCTCCGTGCCTCGGAAAGCACGTTAAGCCGTTGGTCCCGGCTGTCATTCGTGGATCTTTGACAGTCGTTACGGGTAGTCAGAAGCCCGAAAGTCTGACAACCAATCTTACCAAGGGGTATCGTATTACCCAGTAACTGGGTTGTGGAGGTCAGATAGGCAGTCGCCCCATGTAAAATACTGGTATTCAGCTGCATCCGGTTAGATTGGAAGCCGACCCCAACATAGTTGGGAAAAGGCTAGGCAGATGCAGATGGAGATGCAGATGCTGATGATGCTTGGAAAAGTTAGTTCGACTCACACTATTTTCATTTCACCCCAACTTACGACGCGAAATTAGTCTCTTAAAACTATGTCGTTACTGAGTGCCATTCAAAATGTAGACACGCACTGCTGACCCCAAACTGGATCATGCTAGGTCAAGTTCACCCATAGTTGACAAGTATCAACTATTGTTTCACGACACTTAAGTTTCGAAATCTCATTTAAAGCCAGGACAGAGGATTCTCTGCGTAGAACTCTGTGTGAGGCAAGATATAGAGATTGTTTAAGGGCAAAATAGTATAGTGTACCTACGGGCTTTTTAAATGAGAGATACGCCTTTGCTGATATCAGTGAACAACAGTTTATTCTGTTCTACTATACATTTCAGTCAAAAATATCCAACAAATGAAAAAATCTAGGATATGTTAATCAATAAAAAAAACCATGTGGGTCAAGCAATGGCGAAGGATGGATCCACACATTTTAGGATACACTTTCTACTTTCACCATTGGCTCCTATTCAAATATTAATATTGACCTTAGTCAATATTAATATTTGAATTATGTACAAAGTGTTGTGGTTTGCCCAACACTTTGTACATAATATCTGATTGTTCAGTGTCCCGTGCCCAACAGAGCATTGCCGCGAGCAATGATCCTCGCAGATTAACACATCTTTGACCGACTTCCTTAATATAAACTTTCACCTATGATTTCCAGAAAGATTCACCAAGGGCAACAAAAGCCAACATAACCCTCTGTGCATAACTGATAGTTCAGTGTCCGTGCTCAACAGAGCATTGTCTGCATCAAAGCGGACTGCTGAGCGTCGCGTTTTCTTGCTCATTCTCTCCAGATTTACACATCTTTGACCGACTTTTTCACCTATGATTCCTAGAAATACTCACCAAGGTCAATGAAAGCCACCACCATCCCTTGTGCATATCTTATAGTTCAGTGTCCGTGATCAGCAGAGCATTGTCTGCATCAAAGCGGAATGCTGAGCGTCGTATTTTCTTGCTCATCCTCGCAGATTGCCGACACGCGCCGCGGAACAACGGAATACTCGCAACTATAAGCGCACACGCAACCCTGCCACAGAGCAAATATGTGCAGAATGTAAACTTATGACAACACTGTAATAAGCTGTTGCAATGCTAGGACTTGAAGTTGAAACGTGAAAAGTATTGTATTCAGGGAATTGTTTGTTCAATTTAATGTTACACTGCTAAAAACCAATGGCTACAAGAATCTTTTGGCGCTCGAATGACGTTGGCAGGGGACCGCTGTTGATCAACATTTGTGCAATTATTTTGTGAACTGTATTGAAAAAAACAATATGGCGACGTTGGATCCGAGTTTGGTCATGCGCCAAAAAATCCTTGTACAGCTATACCAATATTTGTTTCGGGATCGCCAAGTGAAGTCTTCCGGAATTATTTAAATTGCAATCTGGAGGCGAGATTTTCTCTTGAATAAGGGACTCTTTTAATTTAACTTAATATTAGTCTAGTAATTCTAAATCTCACTGAGTAAAACGAAAGAAATGTGTCATTAAATAATTAATTTTACATCTTCACTTGTTTTTATCGGGTTAGCCTTCTGTTCGTATTATTCTGTGATGGTTGTGACATTGTATTGGGGAAATGGATTTGCTGTGGTTAATTATAGGGATAAATTGCGACATTTTTCCGGTAAACAAGAAAGTGCGAAAGTGGTTAAGAATCAGTGGAGTATAAATAGCAAGATGATTGAATTTCATGCAAGAAAGGAGATGGATTATTACCAACGTGGACTGATATTTGAAGGTCTGTATTTCAATTCTACATAATATATAACTTTGTTGTGCGAAAGTAACCTTTGTCCGCCCCTTTCTGGGACTGAGGCCGTGAGTTCGTGACCGATGAAGTAAGATACTACCAATGTATATTTTGTATACGGATAATGAATTTCAATACCACGCCAAATGGGGTGTGGTCAATCTCTAATATAAGTTCAAGGGTTTACGGGCTGTCAGGCATCAAATTGCCTTTATTTCCACGTTTTAAGGACTGTTAAGCGAAGGATGATATCGTGAAACCTATAATTGATGACCGCTTTTTAAAATCGGCGTCCTATCTACTATGAAACCCGACAAGTTGTAAGCTGTGACAGAATATTCTCTCTTAACCAACTCAATACCTACAACCCTAACACCAAGCGAACATCTTCCCGCAGGGTCTAATCTTCCGTGGTTCACTTGTAAGTCCCTGGATCGCCTCTGAACTTTAGAGGGAAGATAAAATATAAAAACATATAAAAAATAAAATAATATAGGTATACTTAACCACAATCTCGTAAAGTGGTGTTACCTCGACGGAGGGCTGTGGATATGGAGCTGAGTTCCAAACTATGCTCTATAATCTCCTACTCTGCCCTCTGTTCCCAAAAAAATGCAGCCAAAATGACAACAAAGATCTTGGCTGCATTTTTTGCTACAGCCACCGTCGACGCCGTGGAAGTGGCGAAGTTTTGGGCCAATAAAATTCAATATGACCAAAAAGAAGTGATCAAATCTACTTCCTCACTGAGGAGAATTCTTTGTGGTGCATTTTTAGAGAAATATTTTTATTATGATTATTCATTATCAGTAAGTAATCAACAACAGTACTGCTATATTATCAATCTAAAATCAAATTAGGCTTCATTTCAGAACACCCATTACAATACAATTAGACAGGTTAAACTTTTCAAATCAAATTCAAAATGGCGGCGACCTACAGACAGTGAGACACGCAGACTCACCTATTATGCATAACAATGAAAATTATTAATAGTTCAATAATACCGGTACAAAAATATTGGTGTCGTAATTCAGATCAAGTCGTGACTGGTTCATATGTATATCATGGTTATGGTATGTGATCTAGGATCTATGAAGGTTAGTTGTAGTGTCTTCTTTGTGCCCTACTTTCAGGCTGGGCGCGTACCTTCACTGTCTAAATTATAGAGACCCTCTGTACTGGGAGTTGCCCGAAAACCAGCTTCTTTATACAAGTACAAGAGTACTTGTATAAAGAAGCTGGTTTCAAGCTTCATATGAGAAGCGGAATAATAAGCTCCCTGGTAAGAACCAGGGAGCTTATTATTCCGCTTCTCATATGAAGCTTGAATAGTAGTAAAACCTTGCGCATTTGGGGGTTGTCTTTTTCGATACGCGTGGTGTCTTTTCCCGTGAATGTCATACAGAACCTAAACGCAGTCATGCTCGCTATTAGCTTACTCTCGGAAAGCACCATTTGGTGAAGTGGAACTGATGATGAAGACCATAGATGGCCATCGGAACTACTCAATAATAAGTATTTCACAGGTTGCGATTCGATTAGGTACTTTAATCTGGTTGCTAAGCAATTTATGCTCGTCACAATGCGTATGCTGAAGTAGAGCTGATGGAGACCAGCTCTTGTTCTCCTGGTTCTTACTAGGAGAACTCCTCAACAATTAACGTCCCTGCATCGGGAAAAGCAATATTATGTAAAGTGTGATGAGCAGTTGACATTAGGTTATTGTAACTTTTATAAATTACAAACTAACCCACTAAAAAGTTAAAAATAAAAAACTGCTTCGTTATTATTTCAATTGAGTACGGCATTATTTAACCGTTTTCTTAAACTTATAGCAGCAAAAGTAGCAATGATGGCCCAGTGGTAACAGCCCCAAAGTACGAGTTGTAAGTCGTGGGTTCGAATCCATAGAGGCGCTTGACTTGTGTAAATATTTTCATCACCACTGCTCTTATTAAAATTATATAGGAAAACATCGTGAAGAAACCGGCATGTCCGAGAAAGCATGTGACATCTACCAACCCACACTGGGCCCGCGAGGTAGATTACTGTCCACCCCCTCTCAAAGAGAGAGAGGAGGCCTGTGTCCCAGCAGTGGGAATATTATAGGCTGGTTATGCTTATCTTCGTTTCAACAACAGAAGAAGTTAATTTCTGTTTTGTGCTCGTGATTGTACTACACCTATTTTGTTTTATTTTCTTATTACTCGAGTTAATTACCGTTTCGTATGCACGTATGTCTGTAACAAATAAACCTATTTATCTTTCTTTTAAATGTTTAATGGCTTACGATGCTTATCTAATATTATATTTCCTATCAACACTAACATCTAGGTTCTACAGTCCATTATTCGCCTTTGTATTCACGCTACAGCGAAAGATCATAAGGAAATATGGCCACGGTTGCCAAATTCAGCGAATTGTTTCTACATTTTATTACCTTTTTACATAACCTCAAAGGAAGGAACTTAATTGATTTTAAATATTTATCTTCATACACTTACACGTTATTTCACCAACTTCAGTTTACAATCAAAATTGCTTTCATTTAGCAATCGTGCTTGAAATAATTATATATTATGTATATGCAATTTATTTGCAAGAAACTAATGCGCGGAACAGTGTTCAAGTTAATCGAAGATAATAAAACATTAACGGAGTAAGGTCTATTTAAATGGACAGTTTCAGTTGTTATTTCAAGTTAAACAGATATCAAATTTATTTTTGTGGGAATTAAGTTGATTTCAGAGTGACTCGTACTATTTAAAAAGGAAAATGTTTGAAGTCGTAGCGTAAACTGAAATTTATTGTGTAGGAAATAAAGTTACTTTTCCAAATGCACATACTTATTTGTTTACATGTTTTTTATTTTAATTTTCGCGGCTATTTAGGGATGTCGCGAATCTATTGATTTGCCAGAATAACCCTTGGTTTCTGGAAGCTCATTCAAACGAATTTGTTTTCAAATAAATACTATTGGCTTGTAATAAATAATTATATCCGTAAGAAAATCAGATCTAGATCTCTCTCTTTCTCTCTCTCTCTTCTCTCTCTTGATTTTGATCAGCTTTTCAGAAACCAGGGCAGGCTGTATTTGTGGTTGCTATTTTCTCATTGGGAACCCTACGTGTCCCCTAACAGTCCGGATATTATTTTAACCAGTTAGCCAGAAAATCAAGATAAGCCCGTTTTCACGTAAAATATTACGTATAATGTGTAAGAATTATTGCACATTGGATTTTCAACTCTTGGCGCTGCGCCAATTGTTGAAAATGTAACAGTGCGCTTTTGTTTAGGCATTATATTTAGATGTTGCCCAGTGTTTGTGAAAATGGGCATTAATCTAAGGTTAGGTTACCTTTAACTTAATGACTCGGTGTAACTTACAGAAATAGTTGCTACCTACCTAAGTATTTAGATAGACGCTTGGTAGACAGCGTTAATTTAAATTTAAATCATTGTATCGTAGTAGTCTGTATAAGGCATGATGGGGTTGGCGTGTCCATTGGGATAAAAACCCCAATTAATCAATAAAGATTTAGAAAAAAAAAAACAGCATGCCTTTATAAAAACTTCAACTAAAAACGTACGGTAACCTTTTGTTTAATAGAGCTTATCAGTGTTTATTTTGTGGTTCTAATTTCACACTCAATTAATTATTAATTGAGACTGTAAATCAGGGTTGGCTACCAGACATTTCTGGTTTATGATGATTTTTAGGAATTTTAAAATGCTGTAAGAAAGAAAATTGCGATTTATATATCTGGGTCTATTAAAGTAGCATTACTACATTATCATATCGTAATTAGTTTGAAAAGTGTCTAGAATCTGTCTTTACACTCCACACGATCAGATCATAATCTGCCAGATTCGGGTTCAGATTGCCCTTGCAAGAATGCTTTTTGTACGAAAAGTTTATGATGCAAAATCCAGAAGCATTTATGAAGTTAACTACGAAATAGACCATAGACAGTTCAGTCTAATCCAAACGACAATCTTAACACACATTTGCAACATTTATATGAACATGGCAAAGTAAATAGAATAAAGCAATTATTTACTGTACTGGGCAATTTGAAGTTATTTTAATTGCAACAGTACCATCGGCAATTAAAGTTGAATGGAAATCATGCCTGTAGCATGTGTTGTAAGGCTTGTATCTTGTTAGTATTGTAACTGGGGTTTCTACATACGGCGAAGTAAGACCAGGGAGTGAAATAGGTAATTCGAACTTCGCTTCGCTTAATTTCTAATTATGAGCCATTTCCCTCGTCCATGATAGGTGCTAATTTCTATTGAATTATTTCAGCTACGTTGGTTTAACCATCGTAGTGGAGTATCGGGAAAAATAAAAGAGATCAGAGGGGCAATTTTTCTTGTAATTTTAAGAACGTCCGCCATCTATCTTAGTCTCAATCTGTCAAAAATACCTCTAATTTCCCTACATCATTGACATTTTTTTGACATTTGTTTGTCGTCGAAATGAGACCGCGACTAGATTTTGAACGTTTTATATTACGAGAATTGGCCTTCTGTAATTTCCGTAGCCTATGTAGGATAGGTACTTCTACATCTCGAAATAAAAAAGGCAGCACTTTCAACTCGTTTTCGTACGAATTTTATTCGTGCGAACAATCCCGATCTACCAAATACTAAGGGAGCGCGCAGACTGAGTGCGAGTTAGTCGTACGTATACGCACGTGTAATTCCAGTGACCGAACTTATTGGGATTTTAAAACACTATCGTGCGTTGAAAAATGAAAGTAGAAAAATTTATTAACTTGGGAGGACTTCTCGAATGCGATATCACCGGAACACTACCTATTTGACGGAGAAAAGCGTATTCAGTGTCCGCACTCAATTCGCACGACTACGATCGTATGTTTACGTACAATACAAATTCACGTCCAAAATGCGCGCGGCCTAGCAAATTTAGGCAAGGCCCTAGGCAACACAAATGGAATTACAACGAAAAAATAGTTTCAAAGTCTTTAAAAAACTGATTATTATATTTATTGTTTAGCAGATCAATGCTGGAACCTTGCTATCATCTATGGCTGAAGCCAAGCATGTTTTTAAGCCAGTCAGCAAGGCTGACTGCCCAAAGTTCACTATCGGCATCCACGAAGTTTATTTTCATACACCACTCAAAGGGAACCTATTGGCTATCATTACAAAAGAGTTGCGAGTACTCAAAAACTGAATTCTTACGTAAGAGAGAGTAATGTAAGGCGTCGTTAACACAAACAATGGCTTGAAATTCGCAATAAACAGATTATTTGATTATTTAACAAAGAAAGAAGGGATCGGTATTGTCTGTTGAGGCAATTTTCTACTCATCGTTAACGCTTGCTTAACTTTCTTGGTTTATTATTGAACGCGTTCATATTGGATAATTGACCAGTATTTAACCATTATCTATATAAATAAAACCGTTTCGTCACAAACTTGGGTCAGTTACACCATTTATAATTCAAGAACGGATGTTAGATTTGTCTCCGCCGCAAATATAACTTTTATTTTAGACCCCTTTTACAGTATTAAATCTTCTAATCTAATTATTTTCACTTTCATTCTCCGCTCCTCTAACACTACAACCACTTCTCAACGTGATATCACGTTTTTAATCATCGTGTTTTAATTACTCATTACAATTGATATGTTCAAAATGCGGCTAATAAGACCTCGGCTGTAAGGTCAAAGGTACTAAGAATATGGTCGTTATGTTACACTTTATTATCATGATGAGTTCGTTGTGTATACTGTATGATATTCTAGTGAGACAAAGGGGAAGGTCGTGAAATAGTTCTTTATTGGCGAATTAAATGTCAGTTTTGGATTATCGACATTTTGAAACTGTTTTTTGGCTACTAACTTTTAAAACATGGACCTTCCAGTTTAAGTTTTAGTTTCAGTAACGAGATATCAACGTTCAAAGTTGCTGATTGAGTCACGTGATCAACTTTGAACTTTAATATTTCGGAAACGTGACACTTTACGTGTGCATTAATGTCAGCTATCAATTTATATAGGTCCCATGCGTGGCCGCCATTTTTTAAATGGCGTGACAGTAGGAATGCCATGGATCTTCTAAGCCCAACTTGTGATTGTAAAATTATGTGATACAGAGTTCAGAACGTATTTACTCAACCCAATTTGAAAATCGATCTTTTTATCATCCTTACTTTTTAAAAGGGCTAGCCGCCCCACCATACTATTTCTATTTTACTTTCTGCTCTTCCAGAACAAAAATACAACAGTTTCCACTATCCCTTCTTATAAAGAAGGAGACAAGAGTATTGTAGGTAGTCAGAAAAAGGGTCGTGACTCCAAAAATCTGCTCGAATTCTAGTCACAAGCCATCATCAGTCATTCTAGTATCGAGCCTTGACATGTTATTCTGACTAATATACCTGTATCATTTAAAAGGTAACTCACATATTATTGTACTTGACAGTAGCATTTTGTATAAATATGTAACATCAATCATTACAACTATCTGCGACCTTCAGCCGGTCACGTTAATTTTAGCTAGCCTGACAGCTAAATTGTGGTAGGCATGCTGTGTTTCCGCCATACATGTGTGGGCTTAGGGATGGCAAACCTATGTATATGCTATATCCACTCGGGTGTCCCGTATCCGCGTGACGTCGTCTAGAAAGGTCCCGAACATTTTTTTTTTTGTTGCTCTTGACCTCGATCACGCCTGATAGAAAGCGATGGATGAGGTCTATGATGGAACGAGCGTGCCCAGAAGATGCCTAAGGCACTGGAACTCCCACGCATCGACGAAACACAGCAGGCTGCTTGACGCCGGACTCCGGTGGGAGGGTGGTCGCAAACCAGGCGGGCGTTAGCCCTACCACCGCAAGGTAAGAATTGGCCAGTCAAATAAGGTGTTGAGTGTGACTATCCAGGATGCGCCGAGCGCTCGGTTCAGTTGAGTAACTGGCGGAACAAACTGCTACACGAGGAGGCTTCTTCATGTATCCATAAATGTTTTGTCGGCGCGCGACGGAGCTCCTACCCACTTACGTATTTGAAAAAATATTTTTTCATTTGATAGCCCAATTCTAGAGGAAGGTAATAGATTATTTAAAATCACGCTACAACTATTAGGAGCCGAGCAAAAATAAAATAAAAGGTCGGAAGGAACGATAAGCGAAAACGAAGTAATTGCGCGAGTGGGCAATGCGATGCGACAAGAAGGGTCGGGGGAACAATTTTGGGGGTTCAAGGATGACTTCAATTTGTTAGCTCATAGCATTTCCACAACCCACAGAGAGGGAGAATAACACTGCAGTGTAACAATACTGGCTAGAAAGATAGACTTGGAGAGACAAGAAAGACGAAGCTTATCTAGATTCATCATTACGTGATGTTTGGTAACCCTAAATTTTGCTGAAGCACTCGAAGACAATGATTCCTCTGAAATTACCAAAATATCTACGCTATATGCGTAACAAACTACTGTCATGTTTTGATTGTTATCTTAGCATGTTTTTGAAAGTTTACAATGCACAAGTTTTTCTGCAAATTATCTAAAATTACTAAAAGAGTAGCATAATTAGCTTTTAGCGTTCCCACTGCTGCTAAATTACACAAAGTAAAGCGTCTACCTGGGAGAGAAAAGGGATTTATTCCGGTCTGATCTCCTGAGCCATGGATACCCCGCTAGATCTTCTTGTGTTTTAGACTTTGTGTCTTATCCACATTATCTAGGTTACTCTTTTAAAGGTCAAAATTAAAATCAAAGATGGCGGACGCGAGAATGTTCATATTTTTCGTCATGTTATGTTTGATAGCGTGACCGTTGAAAGGGGAGAATGGAAGAAGAAAACGTGTTGCGCCGAGCCCATGTAACATGGGCCAAGGGCAAGAAGATAATGACTTTGATTATATCTATTTGCTTCCTGTGATTTACTCTTTATATTTTTTCTTCAGAGGCTAATTATTAACAGCCGCACGGGTCAATCGATCAGGTAAAGCTACGCTTGCCGCGGTTTGGTCCGTGGACGGGTGACCATCTTTACATACCAAGATGCCTCCGTGCCTCGGAAAGTACGTTAAGCCCTTGGTCCTGGCTGTCATAAGTGGATCTTAGACAGTAATTACGGGTCGTCAGAAGCCCTAAAATCTGACAACCAGTCTTACCAAGAAGTATTGTATTACCCAGTAACTGGGTTGTGGAGGTCAGATAGGCAGTCGCTCCATTTAAAATATTGGTATTCAGCTGCATCCCTAGCTGGGCCCTATCAGAATACCAGCGCTGCGAAATTTATTTTTAAATATCAGCATCATGCTGAAATAGGCGCCGTTTGGCCTCTCATTTTTCTTTTTGTTACTTTTTTATTTTTTATATAATTTGATATTATATTTTAGACTGTGTTTAGTTTAGTTTGTGTTTACGAGACGCAATAAATTCTTTTTCTTTCTTTCTTTCATCCGGTTAGACTGGAAGCCGATCCCAACATATGTGGGAAAAGGCTAGGCAGATGATGATGATGCTTCCTTTGATTTACTTTTATTTGTTACATTTATCACCTAACTACTTACCTATACCGTCAGCCATATTGGTTTGGTATCGTGTTACTGGGTTGTGGAGATAGGCAGTCACTCCATGTAAAGGAGGCAATTCTCGCAATTTTAAGAACGTTCAGTCTGATCTCAGTCTCAATCTGTAAAAATACCTCTAATCCCTACATTTTGACAAGTTTTTGACAATTGTTTGTCACCGAGATGAAACTGCGACTAGATTTTGAATGTTTTAAATTACAAGAATTTGCCTGCTGGTATTCAGCTGCATCCGGCTATAGTGGAAGCCGACCCCAACATATTTCGGAAAAGGTTATGTAGATGATCACCTCATTACCCTAATTTTGGAAGAAAACCGAACATCGTATTGTAGGTTTAATTTCATTATACTGACAAAACACAATCACCCACCATGAGCGTGGTGGAAAGTGTGGCAATATTACGGAACATTGTTAATATTCATGATGTTGTTAATGTAGGCCCAGTGTTGCTAGTGTTACGTTTTGTGCGGCTAAATGTTAGATTGGAAGAGATTAGCCGTTACATAGCACGGTCTAGACAGTGAATAGGAGAGTAATTTTGTAAATGAAGAGATACCGCAAATAACACGACTGTTTTGACCGCTTTATTATTTCGAAGTGCTATAGGTTAACTAATTTTAGCACTGCGGGGCAATTGTTGTTGGTGTTTGTTGATTGCTATCGGAATCGGTTTAATTTTGACAGTTCAACAACATTAATTGCGTTATTTACGTGTTGAGCAGACAAATTATAAAGCAATGGCTTAGAGATGGATCTCGAGAAGTTCCTCAAGGAAGAGTTTGGCCGAAGGGTGTTGTGTACCGCCGATTTCGAGGCCTGCTACATGACACCAGTCAGCGAAACACGACGCAGACACTTCGTGTGTGTTAGTTAGTTTTTAGTGTAATTATAATGGTTTATGTATTTATAGTATTTTTAAGTTATATTAATATTGTATTGTATGTGTTTTTATGGGCCTTGATGCCTGAAATAAATAGATAATAATAATTAGCAATTTCCTTCAAAATTATTCAGATTCCGATTTATAGTGTGTTCCGCAATTAGGGAGGTGCTAAAGCTAGATACATTCATCACCTTGCATAATCAGCCTATAATGGTCCGACTGCTGGGTCACCGGCCTCCTCTTTGTGACAAGAAGTGGGCCGTAATGCACCATGCGGGCCCGTGAGTGTTGGTAAACGTCACATGTCTTCGAATTTTGGTTCTAGGACATGCCGTTTCCTCACGATGTTTTCCTTCAAAGTTTTGAGAGCAGTGGTGATGAAATAATTTAAGCAAAGTAAAACGCCGGTCTGGGTTCGAACCTACGACCTACAACAACTCGTAAGTCGCGGCCGTTACCAGTGCTCTTATCTTTTTCATCAGTACGGCAGAAACTAAATGATTGACCTCGTACTGTGTATTTAAATTAAATTTCTTGTTAAGGAGTCAGTAGACAAATTGTTTATTAAAAGTCGAAATCGAATGATTGATTTACAAACCAATACAAGCTATAATTCAAATTGAAAACTCATTGTCATAAAACTACGCAAGTATGACCGACATTTTTAATTGTCTGTGCAATGCATAGGAAGGCTAATTGAAGAAAGCATTGCGTTGTATATAGCATTCGACCAATTACATGTGGTTATCAAACCATAACGGTGTGCAAATGTTAATGGTTATCGCAACCTGGTAGGCAAGGTTAATTCTGGTTGTAGAACTTTTAAGGTTTCATAGGGTTTTTAATGAAAGGGTTAGAGAGACTAATGATCTAAGTAATAAATGTAATAAAGAGTTTGTTTGTTTGAATGCGCTAATCTCTGAATCTCATCATCATCATCTGCCTAACCATTTCCCAGCTATGTTGGGGTCAGCTTCCAGTCTAACCGGATACAGCTGAACACCAATATTTTACATGGAGCGGCTGCCTATCTGACCTCCACAACCCAGTTACTGAGTAATACGATACCCCTTGGTAAGACTGGTTGTCAGACATTCGGGCTCCTGACTACCCGTAACGACTGTCAAAGATCCACAAAAGACAGCTGGGACCAACAGGTTATCGTGCTTTTTGAGCCACGGAGGGGTCGCGGTATGTAAAGATGTTCACCCATCTACAGACCAACCGCGGCAAGCGTAGCATAACCTGATCGATCGACCTGTGCGGCTGTTATTATTTAGCCACAGGTCCTTCTCTCTGGCCTCTCAACATTGTTTACTAATCAATAATTCTCAGCTGGCCCGAAGCTCAATGTGGAAGCAATGCCCTTTCAATAATTTATAGCAATTTCTGTCGGTAGGTGTGGTCCTCAGCCAACAGCTATTTCAGATTGATCGCGCAATCGTTACTGCTGCGGGCTAAAGGTATAAGTGGCTAGCTGGTTTGACAGATGTCAATAAATACAAGTTTTGCATGTAAGGTTTAGGTACCTAAACCTTGTTTAGGTGCCTATCAAGGGTTTGGCCTGATTTAGTTGTATTGGGTACTAGCGGGCCACCCTGGGTTTACTCCCTAAAGGTCACAGCACACATATCAACTCGAAAAGGGATCGTAACCGTATCAACTCGAGCCATTCAGTATTCTTTGTACGAAACTCCCTACTACAACGCATACTAATCGGAATCGTAACGTAATAGCCTCGCCTCGGGACAAGCCAACGAAGCGCGGTTCGGTGCGTGTTCAACTTGCAGTTCCGCGCTTACGGCTCGTCGGCCCCGCGCTTACGTCTCTCCGTACCCGAGCTTACGTCTCTTCGTCCACCCTTGCCCCTCTCACCCCTTCCGCGGCCTGCCTGCAGCACCATCAACCAGCGGTCAGCGAGCCGTAAGCGCGGCGTCGCCTTGCCGTAGCTGAGTCGACATATCGGAGCTGCTGTTCCGCTTCGGTTACGTGCTTCCGTTAGGTTGACGCCTGTTTGACGGCGAGGCGAAAGGCGATACGGTGACGATCCCTTTCCGAGTTGATATGTGCGGTATGACCTTAAGTCCTAAGAAAGTTGTTGATGCGTCAAAATAAATGACAAATTAAATTTTTCGGGCGAGCAAATCTCATAAGGGATTAAAGGGCAACTATCAAAGCGTGTCGTTTTTGCTCCGAACTAATCTTATCTACCTAAGTGATACGTAGTAAGAAACGTCCGTAGGTATGTACACTACAGATTACATGCGTAGATAATAGACTCCTGAAGTTTTAAAACCGTGCGAAGCAGGAGTCCTGCTTCGCACGGTTTTAAAACTTTAAAAAAAATTGGAGTTCTTTACATATCGTACATGTAGGTTTAATATTAATATCCTTATACCGTCATCCCAAATAATTCGGTATAAGGCCAAGAGAATGAGTCGCTGTAATTTTATACCTTCTGTATTATAGACATAAACCTCCCGAAATAAATTCTCTAACAGCCATGTCATACTCGCAACCAGCGTGCGTGTAAGACTCGTAATTTAAAACGTTCATAATCTAGTCGCAGTCTCATCTCAGCGACAAACAAATGTCAAAAACTTGTCAGAATGTAGGGAAATTAAGAGTATTTTTGACAGATTGAGACTGAGATAAGACTGTGAACGTTCTTAAAATTACGAGAGTTTGCCCTCAGATGTATGTACGTAAACGAATCAAAAGGAGTATGTAAGGATCGCAGCAAAGAGCACTGGCGCTATGTAGGTTCTGCCTATCGCCATGAGAAGTTTAGAATGAATGTAGGTTCTCTAAGTAATGGTGAACTGCATCGTAATCCGTTGCGAAATTTAGAAATACAACGCCGTCACGCAGACAGACACGCAAAGCCACTTTATAACATGTATTTTTTCAACGCTGGTGTGACGAGTTGGAGTCATCCCTAACTGATTGGTCGGAGAAGGCTCAGCACAAAGAAAGGTGGAAGAATAAGGGGGAGGCTTTTACCCAGCAGTGGGATAATTTAAATACAGCTCAATACAACATAGGTCTGCCGGGGCAGCGGGATTGTCTGAAAGGGTTACCGCTGCCCCGGAACATAAAGGGCTAAGGAAGGAACACGAGTGGGTTTTAGTCAGTAAGAGTCTGACACTCCCTTCTGCTCCACCCAGAGCGATAGGAGTCATTTGATGATTTTCCATCCTCAAAAAAAAAATACAACATAGGTTATGTTAAGGAGGCCCAAGTCAACAAGGACCCCACCCAGTTGTTTTAAACTTGAATGACTTTCTATTATAATGAATTCGGTATACATAGTTAAGATACCAACATCTATCAACACCTTCTTTGTAAGTATTTAGTTGGAAAAACTGTTTAAAGACAACACCAATTAAAAACTCTCTCAGTTTTCAACTTGCGCCATAATAGATAAGCTCAATATATAATTATTTGCGGTATTAATGTATGTACTTGTAATAATATAGAAGCTTTTACTTGTAACTGGTTTGTTCTCGCTACAGAAATTATTGCTAAAGATTTTTTAACTTTTCACTATAAGTAGTAACTAATGAAATGCACTTAATTTATTTACATACAAGCAAAATATTCATGATTATGTTACAACGGTTATCAATGAATGAAAAGATCAAACAAAATTGGCCCAAGAATTCTACCCTGTGGCACGCCGGAACTAATGATAAAACTTCATGAATATGCTCTTCTATTTCGTTTTGTGAGGTCAGTTAATGTTGAAATAGGATCTTTTTACGAGTTTGGATAAACGGGTCGGGTATACAATAATGTGATCATTACATAATCTAGTAGGTATATAAAATTCTCGTGTCACAGTGTTAGTTACCATACTCCTCCGAAACGGCTGGACCGATTTGTATGAAATTTGGGTGCATATCGGGTAGGTCTGAGAATCGGCTACTATCTATTTTTTTTTTTTTTTTGCAAAACGACGTTTGCGGGGTCAGCTAGTCATCCTATAATTTTCCCACTGCTGGGACACAGGCCTCCTTTCCACGCGGACCCAGTGCGGATTGGTAGATATCACATATCCTCGAAATTTTAGTTCGAAGACATGCCGCATGCCGGTTTCCTCACGATGTTTTTCTGCACCGATTTGAGAGCAGTGGCAATGAAATAATTTACACAAAGCAAAGCGCCTTTAAAGGTTCGAACCTACGACCTACAACTCGTAATTCGCGGCCGTTACCACAGGGCCACTGCTGCTCCTATAACAGCACTAACACCTACACCAAACACCAATCACCGGTCTGCTTGCAAAACCTGGTGATAACGAACTTTTGTTGGTATTTTTAACACCATGCTACAGTGGGGATTCGTCATACTTATTATTTATCCATTTATTTTAGGCATCAAGGCCCATAAAAACATATACAATATAATATTAATTTAGTACAAAAATACTATAAATACATTCAACATTATAAATTACAGTAAAAAAACTAACGCACATGAAGTGTCTGCATCGTGTTTCGCTGACTGTTGTCATATAGCCGGCCTGGAAACCGGCGGGACACAACACCCTTCAGCCAGAAATCTTCCTTGAGGAACTTCTCGAGATGATGTGTCGGAACACGCACCACGAACGACTTGAAGTTCGTGTTGTGACGCGACTCCAACTTCTCAACCCTCAAAGTCCAGTTGGTCTTCACACGCATGAACTCCACGATCTCCTCAATCTTCGTGGAGTGGTGCAGTCTGGACACTTATAGCTGCGTGGTCGTTGTGGGTTATGTTTGTACCCATTGACAACATAGTAATATCTTTTACATGTCATAAGACCAGTAATTAAAAACCCATACCTCTACCTAATTATGTTGTTGAACAATACGTGATATAATAGCGTTTCTTGTCCTATATGTTTAATTGAGCTTTACAACCCCTAATTAGAAGGGTAATCTTGTAGATCGTATCAGTTTTAGTGGAATAGAATAATAGGTTTAATTGCAAGTTTGCAAGAGCCTTCAAGAGTGATGACACCTAGGTAGGTACTTAGCTTAACTATCATGCTAAAGAGATTTCAAGAATAGAGAAGAATCTTCAAAAGGCATCTTAGGGTTTTCGAAAAATAGCGACTCGATACACTAACCGGAAAACACCAAACGTGAAGAGAGCCCTAAGGCCTCCTATCCTTTAACTCTGCCGGCCAAATCAATTGCATTATTTGTGACCGGGTATTTAAAAATTCGGTCTGGCGAGTCATATTAACACGACACGACACACTAGGAAATAATCATTTCAAAGGATCGCCGTTATCGAAATCGATTATGAGGATTATACTCGTACTGCTACAAAAAGCATAAAAATTCGAGAACCTAACTGAAAATATGCCCAAGAAAACAATATCATACAATTCAAATAAGTACAGGCTAGTAAATAATAATATTAGGTATTCAAAATGCTAAAGAAGAAAGCGCTCACTTTCTTAGTTTCTCGAAAGCCAGACAAGAGTACATTATTTTGTTAACCATTTTGTTAAGATTTAATCAGATAACTCTCGCTATCTTCTGATCGCTAGAGTGTCTTAAGATGGATGATGACAGTACAGTTATGATCTGACAAATTGTCTCGTAGAAATTATTGTATAAATTATAAAAATTGTATTAGCAGCTCATTCAAATATTGATTAATGCCCAATTACTAATTACCGAACGATATTTATCAAAACTGCTACATTCATCAATCATTGCCACTTGCCAGTATTGCCACGACATTTTTATTTCCAGTAATTCCGTGCCCAATAAATGTATTCTATTTCAATAATTTAGAATCTCCAAGACAAAAAATATTCAGAAATGTCTTAGCATAGCATATGAGTCAGTTTCATCTTTTAGTAGAGTATAAAATTGCCATTTAATTGTTAGTTTTAAAGGAAAATGTATAATTACAAGTAAACGTTAGGTACTTTTAAAACTTTTAACTTTCTTTTTTTTTATCTTTCGATGTCTGCTGGCTCTTGAAGTCTGACCCAAAAGATTCAGACATTATCGTGATTCCATTAATAAACTACCCAATAACACTAATACATACATTTAAATACCAATTATTCGACCCGCGTCAATTAAATGAATTTATTGTCACGCTACCGTTCAATATGAAACATACGCACATAATATTTGTTCCTAAATCGAGGTTAAACTAAGACCACTTGTTAAATTCAAGTCAAGTACTGCGTATCCAGTTTCTTATAATGTGTAATAAGTGGTTTGGGAGAGGTGGAGCGAATTTGGAGCTTTGGGCCACTAGACGTAAGACATACCTACAGAAGGACCACCTTTAGTTCTAGGCTTTTTTTTTTGTGGATGGGATTTCATCAAATGACCCCTCCCGCTCAGGGTGGAGCAGAAGGGAGTGTCAGACTCTTACTGACTAAAACCCACCCGTGTTCCTTCCTTAGCCCTTTATGTTCCGGGGCAGCGGTAACCCTTTCGGACATTCCCGCTGCCCTTAGTTGTAGGCTAAGATTATACTGAATAGATAACACTCTCTCTAATTACGGATGTGTTAACAATAAGCAGAAACATCGTTATGGTCGCCAATGACTTCTTTCTTATTTTTACTTTTTTTTCTTCTTTTAGTTTTATAAACTGATAAAAAATCAAACATAGACTATAGGAAGATGGAGGTGGATCTGTTAAGCAAACAGAAATCTTCAAATGATACGGCATAGCTTTGTCTGCACAGGTTAGCATAAGACCCATTCATCCATTCAAAAAAAAAATTGTGTAAAGGTGCAATAATTTCCGACAGTGTTTCTCAAAGGACCAATTAAATTAACAACAATAAATGCAACATTTTCGGGAACCGGAGGTAATAAAACGTTCGGCTTCCAACTATTAGGCCATACTTACGCTTGCTTGTTCGGACTAGGATTTCTGTACAATTGTAGTAACTGTCCCATTTTGCTTTACACTAGCAAAGGTTACGCAAGCCGAATTCTTGAAGTAATCTAGTCGAACTACGAGTTTAAGGTAGGTAAGTACCTGCGTTTATTGTCATAACCTAACCTACATTCTGGAAATAATTATATCGTTAGTGCGAGTTATAGTTATAACTTTACTGTTGGCGAATATTTTAAGAGATTTGGAACTTGGAATTTGAATATTCTGATTAAGATAACGGAAGTTAGCTCTGAGATGGTTTAGCAATATTGAGCAATTGATGGAATAAACGAACGATGGTTTATGTGGTTGGTAGTGTTCAAAGAGTGCACAGATATATGGATAAATTCTGGTAAAACGTTAAGAAAATAAAGGTAGTCTGAGAACTAGTAAGAATAAGATATTTATATATCAATTCAATATTTCACAGGTCGATCGATCAGGTTAAACTACGCTTGCTGCGGTTGGTCTATAGATGGGTGACCATCTTTACATACCGAGACCCCTCCGTGCCTCGGAAAGCCCGTTAAGCCGTTGGTCCCGGCTGTCATTCGTGGATCTTTGACAGTCGTTACAGGTAGTCAGAAGCCCGAAAGTCTGACAACCAGTCTTACCAAGGGGTATCGTATTATCCAGCAACTGGGTTGTGGAGGTCAGATAGGCAGTCGCTCCATGTAAAATACTGGTATTCAGCTGCATCCGGTTAGACTGGAAGCCGACCCCAACATAGTTGGGAAAAGGCTAAGCAGAGGATGATATTTATTCAATATTTATCCATTGCTTACTCCGAAAATGTAATAATAATCTATAATAATAATCATAGTTGACAGTCGGATTGGTGATTGATAAAATCAAAATCTAAAATCATTGATTCAGCACTTTTTGAACGACAAAATTACCTAAGACAGTCCCCCAAAATGGCCGACCTTCACCGCTCCCTAGTCTTTTAGCTGAGAAGAAGTAGCGTAAAAATATCCCCAGAACACTTACCACCAATTTTTTTTGCCGGACCTACCGCACAATACAATAAGCACTGATTTCAATCCACCCCTTCAAACATAACTCCGTTAAATAAAAATTCTTGTTTTCATAAACAATCAGTGTGTCAAATCTCCGTGTGGAACTGCACTTAAGTATATCTATAAATCTAAGAAAAACCTAAGGTTACGTGCAATTTAACAAATCTTATGTCATTTAGACAGTTAGGTACATAATCACCGTAATTCATATAATTGCGCGTCGCATCATGAAAACCGTTCGTTTTGACGTCTCACGCGCATCTGTCAGCGGTTGCGCTGAAGAATGATGACAAATTAATTGGAAGCTCTAAAAATGATATATCCAGCGTCTCTTAGCCCGTTAGTAGATAATTGGGATAAATTAAAAGAGCTTCCACTCGAAACTACTTAGGTATCAAAGTCGATCACCGAATGCGTTGTTCAATCCCATATCCCATTCATATTTTGGGGTCCTAAAAATACTAAATAGCCAAGTCCAACTTTGAAGTAGCTCTAGCCTACCGGCTACCGTGCTGTTGGCCTGTTGGTCACAATTCTAACCTAACAAGTTTGGTCGGGGTACCCTGGGTTAGTTACTGCGACCAATTGTGAGATTTATTTAAAAGTATGCATTTAGAAGCCAATATGTTTTTTAGAGAATCAGTTAAATATTCCCCTTTATAATTATAAGTTTATTTTCCCTTTCGGAATTGCCTATGGAGATTACGGAAAGAGTTTATGTAGTTATCTGCAAGCACCACAACAACAGCACAAGGCACTGATGCGCAAAAGTATCGTATGCATGGCGCCTACTATATTTAATAAATTGCCTAAACGTTGGAAGGAGCTAAATAGTAATTAATGCATTTAAGCGTCATTTAAAAATGTTTCTTTCGCAAAAAACATATTATAGTGTCTCCGAATTTCTAGCCGAAAAAGTTTTTGATTGAATTATTTATCTTTTTCCTGACTCTAATATTACATTTATATAAATACTTACGGCTGTAATTTTTGGGATAAATCGTGTAATTTTTGACATTAATCTTGTAATTTTGACATCAATCTTGTAAATTTTACAATCTTTTAATTTTGACATACATGACGTAGTAACTTAAATAATATTCTTGTATCCGACTGACATTAAAGTTTGCCTTATTTTGAATTTTGACATTATGACATAAAATTGATTTCTAATTTGTGAAGTTTCTAAATTTAAAACTTTAAAATTGTATTTTTTGATTTGTTTACTAATAATTCTTTTCATTGTTAAGGAAATATTTGTACGCCTATCGGCGTACGCTAAACTCTCCAATCATGTTTAAGCTTACGGCTAAACATGATTGGACTCAAACTATATAATATCTTGCATGCTCTTGTATGTACACAATGTTTAAACAAATAAAGAAATCTTATCTTATCTTATCTTATCACCTTGCAAATCAATCTTCGAGGCAACTGCTAAGCCGCAACACACACATAACCACAATCAGTGCGGATACTTCAGCTTATTTTCAAATTAGCATACACAGTACGTAATAACTAATTCCGAACCAATACGCCACAATAATGACTTCCATTTAGATTAGGAAGCATCAAAATACCTTGATGAGCAGCTTCCTACAAATTACTCTGTAACAATCAGTATTCAACCTCTATACAGAGGTCGTCAACATAAACAATGATAATATTAAAGTGTTATAAGAAATAGCCAGCACTTATGTGCAGCCGTGCATTGAAGTTTTAGCTATAAGTACTTTAAAAAAACATTGTTTGGGATGATTTTTATCACGCTGCTTATAATATTACTGTTATAATTCGATGTTTGCTTTTTTGCGTGAAGGGTCAATATTGATTAAAAAGCAAAAAAAAAATTATGGTAAAAGTAACTGTGACTGTAATAAAGATTTCATTAATTGATGCTAAAAGATATTAAGGCCAGATTTTTCAATAGTCATATAGTTAATAATTTTTATCTGAGGAATAAATATGGCGGTTTGACAGCTTTTGTATAGAAATTGTAAGTCAACCTGTCACATTTATTTTTCAGAAGTTTCGTTAGTTCCGTAATTCTATTAATGAATCAAAATGGCATCAAAAATAAGATTATTTTGTCATCATCTATTGCTAAAGCGTTCAGTTATCCAAAAAGTTTAGGAAAATCAGCTTTGAAAAAATTTCATGGTACAGACGCCAGTACATCAAGCTACCCGAAACTGTCAAATTTTCCCAATCAACTTTGAACCTTATGCTTTAGAGGTAAAGTTGAAAATCTATTAAGGAAATTTATTTTATTTTATTTATTATGGGATAATAAACAACTACAACACATATAATACATAATGCTAACAAAAGTTTAGGAATTAATGTTGCAGTCCACTGCATTATTCGCAGATAGGACATATTAAAAGATCAGAGGTAGCCACTAGACGAGCATTACCCAAATTAACAAATATTAAATTAGTTTGACAGATTGTGTAGCTTGATGTGCAGGCATCTGTACAAATGATTGGATTATTTTTGATCTTTTATTCGCCACAGCAGTGATAACCCAGGTAGGTAACGGCCGTGACCTACAGATTGTGGGTCGTAGATTCGAGCCCAAACAGGCGTTTTACTTTGTGTAAATTATTTCATCACCACTGCTCTCAAAACGGTGAAAGAAAACATGTTGAGGAAACCGGCATCTCCTAGATCCAAAAAATCGAAGACATGTGACATCTACCAACCCGCACTGGGCCCGCGTGGTGGATTACGGCCCACTCCCTCTCACCGAGAGGAAATCTGTGTCTCAACAGTGGGCACATTATTGGCTGGTTATATTATTCGCAAGGTTTGGCCTAATCATACTTTTCTTCTTAAACCACCTTGGGTCTCATATTAATAAATTATCTCCTAAAACATTGACGTAAAGTTTTTTTTTTCTGGTTTTACACCTACCTACAAACACGCAACCATGTAATGTTTTCATTATAATATATTCAGCCTTGCAATTAAATTACTTCCCCTAATTTGAAAAAGATTTTCCTGCATAGATTAGGACGGTCAACGGTTTTTAAAAGAAATAAATTAACAAGCTTAGATGTATTTGTTCTTATTATGACCGATGTGTATACCTAAATGAAAGAACATAATTAATTTTCATATTACGAGACGAAATAACTCGTAGTAGTTCATCGCATCACCTAAAATATTAAGACAAAAAGCTTCATGAAAAGCTTTATTATGTACTAGTAGTTACATAATAGTTTTTTTTCCTTTACTAGTAATAATATACAAACGAAACGGCTTGACCAATTTTTAAGAAATTTTGTTGCAGTAGGTCTGAGAATCGGCTACTATCTATATTTTTTTTTTTTGCAAAACGACGTTTGCGGGGTCAGCTAGTAATATATACATATATCCTTCTTTATAATCCTGCTACCAAACTCAAAAAAGTTTGTAGCAGGACTGACTGACTACCTAAATGTGTCGGACATTCTTAACATTCTTTTAACTTTTAAACTCATAAACCTATTGGACTAAATCCAAAAGTATTAACCAATAAAATCGAGAAGGGAAAATAGTTCCATATTATCTATCGCTTTTGTACGCACGGCTACACATCAAGCTATACATAACCAGTATAAGCTGACTTCTGATTGTACGAAAAACCTATACAATGCAAGGTCAGCTAAAACTGGAAATGTATAGCTTGATGCGTAGCCGTGTGTACAATCGTAGTCGCTGCAAAGTGCGCAAAGAATCGCAAGGCTGTTAGAGATATTATCCGGCTAATATCACCGACAAATTGCTACAGTCGCAGGCACAAGTGATAATGATGTTTTACTTGGTTTATAATTTCCTTAATGAATGAAAGAATAGAAAAAAAAAAGAACTAACAAATAGAAAGAAACTTGTTTTATTGTCACAAATATATGCATATAAATAAGATATACCTACCGGGTAGTCAGAAGCCCGAAATCTTACAACCAGTCTTGCCAAGTGGTATCGTATTACCCAGGCACTGGGTTGTGGAGGTCAGATAGGCAGTCGCTCCATGTAAAATACAGGTATTCAGCTGCATCCGGTTAGACTGGAAGCCGATCCCAACATAGTTGGGAAAAGGCTAGGCAGATGATGATGACCTAATTCAAATACCAAAGTAAAATAATAAAAACAAAGCAACAACTTTCAACAATAACTTGTTTAAACGCAGTACCGACTAAGGGATGGTGAGTTTGAAACCTAACCGTTATACTTTTTTTGGCATTCCTCAACACGTCTAAGCAGAAGTATACATTTTGAGTCAGAAATTGACCGGAAATACCTGGACGAAAGACGTACGGAACCGTGAAGTCAGGCAGCAAGGAGCGGAGGGCTATACCAGATAAGGGTAGTTCTGGGCAGAAAATGATGATGATAATAGGATTGACAGAACAGGACACAAAGCCCGCATTGCTTCCATCAAAATGCTAATAACTTATTTCGAACTCGGAAAAAATCCGGATTGAGCTTTTCAAGCTTCGATCCATCGTGGGAATAAAGAAGCGGTCTTACCCTATCTTTATTATCATCTCAACACCACACAACAATGATATATTTATCCTCAAAACTACCACATTAGCATAAAAACCCGGAACTCAACTAACAGTTGTCTGTCCGTCTGTACGTCTTTGTTCCAAACATTATTGTGTGCGAAACGTTAACGTCTGTGGATTTTTCGTTTCGCTTCGTCTCTTCGCCTTTTAATTGCAGTTTTTGGCCAACAAAGGTAATGTGTGGGGGCATTTGCGTTTTCTTGCTGAATTCCTTTTGGGTGGAGAGGAGCTTTTTATTGCTAAATGAGCCCGTTCTTGACCCGATCACGCCTGAGGGAAAGCGATGGATGAGGTCTATGATGGAACGAGCATATCCAGAAGTTGCCTAAGAACTCCCACGCATCGACGAAACACAGCAGGCTGCTTGACGCTGGACTCCGGTGGGAGGATTTTCGCAAACCGGGCGGGCGTTAGCCCTGCTACCGCAAAGGAAGAAATTGGCCAGTCAAATAAGGTGTTGGGTGTGACAGTCGAGGATGCGCCGAGCGCTCAGTTCAGTTGAGTAACTGGCGGAACAAACTGCGCTACACGAGGAGACTTCTTCATGCATGCTAGTTTTAAAGTCACTAAAGTTCATTATAAGCCCACAGTCCAATACTACCCACTGCTAGGCATAAGGCATCTTTGCTTGTGAATCTAGGTTTTTTCTTCAGATTATTCGGCAGCCCTTATTTATTTATTTATTTATTACATCATGGAAGACTTACAGCTAAAAAAAAACAGAATATAAGAAAACGATCCCAATGTATTTAGAGTCGGCGCAACATGTATTTTTACCCGACTACGGCGAAGCAAAAAGGAGGGTTATGATTTTGACCGGTATGCATGTATGTATGTATGTAGGTTCATCTGTTCCCTCATAACTTCTAAACTGCTTGTCATAATTTGACAAATGAGATATCGTTCGGAGCGTCTTGATCGTCCGCTGGTTATAGGCTATGTGATGTCACATTAAATTGAATATGGCGCCCTCTAGCGGACGTAAAGTCATGACCTAAAAAAATGTTTTAATCATGCCTTGTTGGGTATCAAAAGAAAAAGCTTAATTAGCACGAATAACCCCAAAATAATTGAAATAGAACATAAGTTCAAAAACTAAAACCCGACTACTTACTGAAAAATCACGCTCTAAAGAGTATGAAAAAAAAGTTTATAAGACCACGCGAAGGTACTTTCTTGTTTCATCCTTTTCAGTAGTCGGGTTTTAGTTTTTAAACTTTTTTTTATTCTTCCTTAATTCTCTACTAGTCGTCATCCCAGTGGTCACCCTATTTCTAACCATATCGTCATTCACACAGATTATATTTTGTCTTCAGATATTTGGTCTTAACTAAAACTGTATCAGAAATGCATTCTCCGATAACATACAGTATTTTTTAAGCAGCTTGGTAACAACCAGCCTGCTAAGATTTATAAAAGAAGAGAAAGAAAAAGTACCTATTTATTGCGGCTCGTACAGGTGGTTCACAAACTAAACTAAACACAGTCTAAAATATAATACCAAATCAACACCAGTACCAGCTATATCTAGCTGTAGTATTTATCTGCTGCAACACCAGTACAATCTCTAACGCGTTGGAGAGTACTTAAAGCAGCAAAACAGCCAGTTAGAACGGGGTTTTTCTAAGCACTTTTTACAGTTATTACCATGACATTTTGATATCCAGTGCCATCAAAAAATGTCGTGACCTGAAACAGTCAAAAGGTTAGAACTGTTTATTGAAGATACTTCCTTGACTTTAAACAAGTGTTTTAGGCAATCTACTGCAGGTTTAACTTTAAATAGCAAGCGACAGCGATTGACGATTGTTTGCGTTATGCTTCTGTCATCATAGATCCTTTACCTCCTTAATTCTAAGAGCCATTGTAACACACGCTTTTCTTGCCGTAAAACCTGTTTATTCTTCATGTGTATATTGATCCATACAACACTAACGAACCGTGCCTACACACGACGATTAAACCGCGCCGTTAAAAAAAAAACGATCCATACAATAGGTACTGACGGTCGTGCCTACACACGGCGAATAAACCGTAGTTTTTCACGGAAAGAAAAACGTGTGTGTACAAAGGACGTTACGGTTTTCCACTGTGCTGTCGCTGCAGCGACTAAGAGTGATGCCGCAGGGACGTTGCTAATGCGCTGCGTCGGCGCTGCAACGCCTAAGCGGTAGCGTCATCGACGCGCTCGTGTAGCACTCACTGCGTCGAAATCACTGCGCTGCGACAACGCAACGCATGGGCATCGCCCGTGGGGCATTGCTCTAAGCTCTGCTGGCTACCTTAGTGGTAGCAAGCAGAATCATTTCGATAAACTTCTAAAATATTATTAATTAAAACCAAATTCATTACGTTTTGATAATGGCGATTTACCTAAGTCCATATTAAATAGTATAAGTAATAGTTGATTACCAAAATAGATATAAAAAATAACTAAAAAAATCCCAACATACTCACGACATGACACAATCGTGCAAAATCGCAACTACACAATGCTTGTCTATCTCATACCTGTCGTGCCAAACAAAAGTCGCCAACTATCACGGCAAGGCGTGACGGATCGTGAATGAACGTCGTGCCTGTATCCTTGGCAGACTGTCGAGGCGGCTATACTAGGATCATGACTATTTATCTTTCACTTGTACCTTTAAATTAATATCCGTGATCTGAAAGAATGTTTAGCCAATAATGAAAAGTTCCTAGATGAACCTAGGCCATCAGCAATCAACAGTTTTGTAAACAAACGCACTACATCATGAATATACAGGGTGAAATTTTAATCACCCTTTTTCTCTTAAGGGGGTCATTTTAATCATCATTATGAACAACTTTTACTATGGGACCAAAACTGAAATCGCGAAAAAAAAATTAGATGTTCCCTGCATTTTGACGAGTTATGCGAACATAAATGTAGGGAAAAGCTGATATTTTTTTTTCAAGATTTCTGGTTTGATCTCATAGTAAAAGTTGTTCATAATGATGGTACAATGACCCCTTAAGAGGAAAACGGTGATTAAGAGTCCGTGCACAAAATTCCCTCGCTAGAGTTTAGGTAAATTCATTGCGATGCTATGTTTGTGTGCACCGTTCACGCACACACGCCTAAAGATTGAGCGTAGTGATCGCTTATACAGTTTTGATCCTTTAATGATATTTTTTATTGATTTAGGTATGGTTAAGAAATAAAAGTTGGAATGTTTGTCTAGTATAGTATTCGTGTAGTATAATTACCACAATCAACATAAAAATGGTACAATTTGTTGTTATATGCATTTAGGTACCTACATATTTTAGACATTCAATAACATTGACGTACGGTAATATTATTACAGTATTATGACTCGGTTCTGTTCTAGAAGTAACTACTTACAGCCGCGCGGTACGTAAACAAAGAATTTAAATTTCATCAACCTACTTGAGTTTATTTTAGAGATGCACCGAAATTCGTTTCACATTTGGTATTACCGAAGATCGGCAGCTTTTACCGAACTTCGTCTCCGGCCGAATTTCGGTTAGATCTGCCGAATGTCGGCCGAAATTCGGTAGCTTAAATTAATTTAAATAAGAAATGGAAAAGTGAAAAGAAATTTATTTTAAAGTGAAATCTAGATCAAATGATGATTTGTAAATAAATAGGTAACGTGGATGTTCGTTTTTGTTTTTATTTCCATAGAAAAGAAACAACATCACGTATCAAAAATATGCTTTATTAAAATTATCAATTGTAATATTATTATCTATCAGCAAGGTAACATAACATTCTGGGTGACCGCGGGTGACGAACGGGACGCGCGCGTGAGTGAAATTACAAGCAACGACGAGGAACGAACACGATCTGACCTGTTCATTGAGCAAAAGCGCGCGAAATGTAACCGAAGTTCGGCCGAACTTCGGCTTCGGTACATATTTAAACCGAACATTCCGCCGAATTCGACATTCGGCAGGACCCACATTCGGTGCAACACTAGTTTATTTCTAGTCTTGTGATTGTATAGGTAAATATTATATTTTTAGTAAAAAAATTAAGTTCGTTATGAATGAAATAGGAAGATTTCAATAAAAAAACATGTTGTATTTTTTATTAGTAGATTTAATAAAAAAAAAAACTATTCAAGAGTAAACGACCAAGGACCCATTAATCGGATTAAAGGTTAACCGGTTAGACATTTAAGCCCTATATTTGATTAAGCTTTATACGGGTTAACCTGTATACTATTAAGGTTAATCTATAAAATATTGCTGATTAATCTGAATGAAAGAGACAGAATAAGTTGCACGATCTCGGCGGCGTCGCGGTAATTTACGTCACACGTGGCTGTTTGTTACGCGCTCGGGTATAGCTGTCGCTGCCCGCTCGTTTTTTGAATTTTGCGCTTATTCAAAACTAGCGGCCTGTCCCGCCTTCGCACGGGTGGACATTTATTTTTTAAACATTTTATTTTTCTCGCAATTAAAATAGCCTATATTAATCAGTCATAATGTAGCATTCAACAGGTGATAGAATTTTTAAAATCGGTCCAGTACTTTTTGAGCCAATTCATTACAAACATACATACAAATATTTCCTCTTTATGATATTAGTATAGATATACAGCAGATAAAACAAAAATCATGCCTTTTAAATATAAACAATGAAAAATTATACGTAGGTAAGTATTCTCGCATAGGTACCTGAACAATCATAATTTTTATTACGTAGGTACCTAGTACCTTAGGCACGTAGGTTTTGATAGTTCCATTCGATATTGGTGCCGATTCTCTTGTACACCGAACTAAACTAACTAAACTATCACTAAAATTCCTTAATTTTGGCTATGAGAATCTTAGAGCTATTCTGTATTAAAATATCTCTAAATTTAAAAATAATTTTGACACAACCAAATCGAATTTGACAAACGCGACTCCACGTGGTAAGTAGGTACTTTTTTTTTTGTTTGTTTGGCTTCGCACGGGTTGTGCATTCAGCCAAAAAGTAGGTACTTATTTTCCCTCATCATCATCATCTGCTTAGCCTTTTCCAAACTATGTTGGGGTCGGCTTCCAGTCTAACCGGATGCAGCTGAATACCAGTGTTTTACATGGAGCGACTGCCTATCTGACCTCCACAACCCAGTTACTGGGTAATACGATACCCCTTGGTAAGACTGGTTGTCAGACTTTCGGGCTTCTGACTACCCGTAATGACTGTCAAAGATCCACGAATGACAGCCGGGACCAACGGCTTAACATGCTTTCCGAGGCACGGAGGGGTCCCGGTATGTAAACATGGTCACCCATCCACAGATCAACCGCGGCAAGCGTAGCTTAACCTGATCGATTGACCTATGCGGCTGTTATTATTTAGCCACGGGCCCCTCCCCGTGTTTTTTTTGAGGCGAAGGTGCGCAGTGGGGCAACTTCGACCTCTTTTTTTATGGAATTTTTCACTTTTGTATGGAAAATATGAAAAAATCTTACCAACGTGTTAAGTTTGAGAAGTTTACGGGTACCTAAAAGGGGGTCAAAATTTTCATTATTTTTGCGATAGGACACACCGTTTTCGAGATATAAGCAAAAGAAAAGAAAATAAAAAAACAGTACTGTTTTTGCATCCGAAGTCGAGGTGTTGTTGTGAATTTTAATTCATGCCAACTATTTTTATTCCACACCTTTTTAGTCGCGATTAAAAATACTCAGATTTAGTTAGAAAATCTAACTTTTAGATGATAAACGTCAAATTCAGAATAGCAAAATTACTATTTTCACTGAACTAATATGTCAATGCAATCTTAGTGCTGTCAAATTAAAATTTAGTTAAGTTGTGCCACTTTAATTAATTTCAGAATGGGAAATCATCGTTTGACAGGAATAAACAAAATTTTGGTGATTTTCAGTCTAGTTTAGACGCATTTGTGACAAGAGAATCGGCACCAATATTTTTTCTATGTTTGTTCTGTTGTTAGCACCCTCGAAAACTATAAAAATGATACCCATGACACCATTTTGGATTTACATTTTAACGTCACTATCGGCTTTAAAACCCTCGAAAATCATGAAAACGACATCAATGACTAAGCATTTGAATTTTTTCGCAACCGCCATTTTGGATTCATATATTGACCTCACTACTGACTTTAGCACCCTCGAAAACTATGAAAATGACACCCATGAAGAAAATTTAGAAAATTTTCGCAGCCACCATCTTGGATTTACATTTTGACCTCACCGGCTATCGACTATAGCAACCTCAAAAACTATAAAAATGACAACAGCACCAGCCGAGTCCAACTATATAGCTAAGAACCATCCAAGTGACACAACACGCGCACACCAGTATTTTATATTTATATCAAAAGATATAATGTTCTTCATAAATATACAAAGTACTTACTTAAAATAAAATTAATTCTTACCGGATCAAAATATGGTAGTCGGCGTACAATTTCTGAAAATTATGTTTACGTAGAACGCACGCGTCTGCGATACAAAGTGACGCGTCCTCACGCTGGGAAGGCCCGGTCGCTACTGACGGGATCGATTTTGCGCGGTCGATAATATAGCTCATTTTGCCTTTTATTTACGAAATGAAGTTATTGTTTATTTATAAAATAAAATTTAGATTCTATTAAATGGTTAGCTTAAGATTAATAGGTAATTTTTAAAATTTCTTAAAAGTATTTCTAAGGTATAGAAAAAAATACTTATTTGTCTAGAACTTTTCCAAAAATTATGTTATTTCAACATTTTTTCCTGCTATATTTTGTATTGAAGTTGAAAAAAGTGGTTCAGCCACGTGCAAGTAGACCATATAATGAAGCTGATGATATTTTTTAATGTTCAAAATCAAAAGTAGTTTCTTGTAAACGGATAATCAAACGTCAGTCTCGCGTCATTTTTCGGAAAACTTGTTGCGAAATTTAGTGATTTTCCATGAATCCTTAATTTTTTTGAAAAATCTCTTTCAGCCACATGCAAGACAAAGAACTAAACTCTTTAATTCACAAATAATTTTGTTTAAATTTTCTTTCCCTTTCCCACAACGAATGAACAAAATTGATCAAAATCAGCCAATTTCGTGCACGGCCCCTTAAAATTTCAACCAGTATAGACTTAGGGCAAGATTTACAGAATGCAGTTTACGAAGTCAAAGTGCGTACCATATCATGTTCATATGGGCAAGCGGGATTGTCCAAAAGGGTTACCGCTGCCTCGGAACATAAAGGGCTAAGGAAGGAACACGTGTGGGTTTTAGTCAGTAAGAGTCTGACACTCCCTTCTGCTCCACCCTGAGCGGGAGGGGTCATTTGATGATTTCCCATCCACAAAAAAAAAAATGTTCATATTCATATGAGCGAAAGTGAGCACATGCTTCATACGAATTCGTACATTAGTTTTACACAAATAAAGTACATATTCGTACGACAACCTTACTTTACTTCAAATTAAAACCAAAGTGCGATTTAAGAATTTTCCCCTAAGTTAGAAGATACGCCATCAAAGCACTATAATATCAAATAGAAGAAGAGGTTCACCCTTTGAAGTAACAAAGCTTACAATCCTAAGTATAAATCAAACTATTTGCCGACAAACAATCATCACTTAATCCATAACAACACTACATAAACAACGTCTCAGACAAATATTAACCATGAAATTAGTTATTACGTAAAAAAAAGAAACGCTTCAACCTGACACCATGCCTGATGCTTTCATTGTAGTCACCCGCACGTCAGTGGTCAGCATTTGAACTCCAAAGATCGCCCTTACTGCTACGAAATAAAAGCAACAAAGCTGACGCATCAAAACTAATTACACACTTTCGCGCTCAGAATTAACGAAACGGAAATGAGATGAAAGATTTGTTAATTACCAAGGAAAGTGAAAAAATTTGTTTTAGATTGTGCTCGTAAAAGCAGAACGGTGTGAGCCCTCCTTAAATATGTTAAACAGGTGATAAGTGAAATTTCAACATTAGTAGGTACCTATTTCAAATAGGTTTTAAATATGCCGAGGCCTATATGACGCACGATTTAGTTATGTGTTTATAAGCTGCAAATTGGGAAAGTTTATATCAAAAGCAAGGCAAGATTTTCTCAAGTCCCGCGTGAAAAGGCTTCATCTTCAGGCTTCATCTGTGGGCAGCGGAATTGTCCGAAAGGGTTACCGCTACCCCGGAACACAAAGGGCTAAAGAAGGAACACGGGTGAGTTTTATTCAGTAAGAGTCTGACACTCCCTTCTGCTCCACCCAGAGCGGGAGGGGTCATTTGATGATTTCACATCCACAAAAAAAAAAAAAGGCTTCATCTGTGCCTAGGCACAGTATAAAGATTTGATTATACCGTGATCAAGCGCGAACGATCATCGCCCGCATCATGGAGTTCAATCGCGACCCAATCGACAGGGCTAAATTCCAACAGCTAACCACTAAATTGCGGATTTTAACTTCCACTCTGGCCATTCTATACACAGTTTACCTTTTTACCCATAATCATCTTCCTAGCCTGTCGGCTACCAGTCTAACCGAATGAAAAATTGGGTGTACATCAGTGTTAGGTCTTGGATCCTTGCGGAATGAAAGTGAACTGTATATAGTTAAACTAGTACCTATATCTAATATACAGGGTGCAATTGAAATCATGGGCATTATTTTAACCTAAGGTACTACTTATGATACTAATTGCATTAGGGCTACTATTACGCAAATCAAAAATATTATTAATGCAAGTATGGAAAACCTTAAAATGTAGTAAGTCATACAAAGTATCAAATTAGTTGCGCTTCTCGATAGCAAATGCGTAGGTACACTACGCCGTACGCGCGTCATTGGGCGTGAATTCTTTGACCCCGCCCGACTCACGTGACATTCGTAAGTTGCCAATGAATTGATTCATAATAAATTCCAATTTTCCCTTCGTACTTTGCCGGCTTAGGACGGTCAAAACTACGTCAACTAACATACATTAAAAAAAAAACATTTACGTACCTAGCTTGTGGATTGTTTTGAAAAAACCTTATTTGTCGGTAAAGTGTCAGAGGGTAAACGGGTGCTCTTCCACGAGCTTGTGCATGTGCTGGCACGTGAAAAGGCGAAAAATCCAACAGGTTCTGAGTGGTTCTGGTGGAATGAGACCCCGTGAAGGAATAGGGTCGTTCGGGTAGCGCCGATGGAACATTTCACGAGTTCATACTAAATTTCTTGTGCGATCGTAAATTACAACAATTTGTGGGTATTGTTGGTTGGTGTACCTAGCCTGCACATTACGCGGTCGAGGCATCGTGTACACAAACACACACACAACACACAACTACTACACTAACACTTAATACACTGCAATCCAAGCACCGTATGACGCGAGCGGCGAGTACGGCGATTACGTCACGGGATCAATAAATCAATTACGCGTCAATGCACCTGCGCAGTCGTTATGACACTGGTTCCGGGTTCGTGACTTCGTGTTGCGGCGGGAAGCATACCCCGCGCGGGGGTGATATTCGTATTTTTGCGAGTGAGGGAGTGGGACGGAGAGAGTTCAGGGAATCCCGCCGGACGGAATGTCTTGTAGCCCATTGTTATTATTACTTGTAAGGAAAAACCCGCGCGCGCGCAGGTGATGTTTGTTTACATTTCGCTTTGCGCTGTACTGCGCTTTAAGATTTTGATATTTCAACAATTATTGGCGTTAACGAAGTATTTTGTTTTAATTACTTTAAGTGTTTATTTGCAATAATAAGCCTTGTGCAATTTGACTTACTACATTTTTAAGGTTTTCCTTACTTGCATTAATAATATTTTTGATTTGCGTATTAATAGCCCTAATGCAATCAGTATCGTGAGTAGTGCCTTAGGTTAAAATAATGCCCATGACTTCGATTCCACCCTGTATAAAATTCTCGTGTCACAGTGTTACTTACCATACTCCTCCGAAACGGCTGGACCGATTTGTATGGAATTTTGTGTGCATATCGGGTAGGTCTGAGTCCTGTATTAGAGAACGTCACTCAATATACAAAAACAAATATACAAAAATGTATGAACCATGCCAAGACGCACCGCTCGCCGCTAAATCGAAAGTCGTTACCGAGCGGTTAGAGGCTCTTATCAGGTAGCAGGTGCATTATAAGAGCCTTCAGGTTCTAAAGCTTCAGTATTTAATATTATAAAATAGGTATTGCATTGATAAAGTAACAGAATTCACTTCCCGATTCAAAATAATCAAAAGCCAAAGGCAATGAGCGTCCCATAAAAGTCAAGAGCATCACACACAACAATGACATCTTAATATTTAACAACAAAATTACAACACACAATAATGATGCTAATGAAGTTGTAAAAAAGACATCTACTGGAGTGGCTGACCCATCTAAAGAAACAGTATCTAATCGCATAATAAACAATACTATTCGACGTTTGCTCCAAGGCATGAGCAGTAGCGATTGGAAAATGTAACTTTCAGTCTTAATGAATAAGTAATAACAACCATTTTTGTAACCAAAAAAGGCGATGAATTGATAATATTGATTTAATGATGTTATTAATGTCTATTGACAAATTACTGCTGATTTGAATCACCTGTGAAGAAAGATAACTTATCCTTTATTATTAGTACATAGACATTTGTCTTTGTCCAGAGTCAAACGGTGAATGGTAGACCATACATCATACACAATCTATATTATATATAATTCAAATATCAACGCACAGCATAAACCGCTGGTCTTAGGGGCATGGAATTTAGAGGGTGTATTCTTTGTGAAGAGTAGGTATACACTATGAAAGGGGTTTTTCGAAATTCCACCAGTGAAAAAGTAAATAGGAGTGGGGTGATGAAATTTCACGCGGGCAGAAGCTAGTTATCTATAGTAAATTGATTGCCACGGGTGGCAATATCATAAAAAAAAATATCAGGGCTATCTAAAAAAAATAAATTGACAGCCCTGATAGATTTTTTTCTTTGAGCATTATGCGAAGTAATTGAAAAAAAAAAAACTTAAATTGGTCATAACTTTTGAACCATAAAAAAATTCACCGACATTCTCAGAGTTAAAAAGTTTGGAAATGACCTAGCCCACGCACCTATTCGATTTGATCCATACTTCCAGGGATACCCTGTATATTTCAAGGAACAACTTTCAGACTTATAAAACATACTACACGCCTACTAGCTAATCTACCTAAAATAATAGTGTCTCCTATCTAAAGGAAATTATTCCAAAGAAGGGATGAACTTGGGGACACTAAAAACAACACAGTAATTTGCCATTATGCCAATCAATAACGCATGTGAAGCCCTTCATTTTCCCACATTAGACGTCTTTCTTTATTAATCGCAGACTAATATGATTTTAATGCACCGCCATCGCCATCGCCTTTCACTTAAACAGCAATTAGGTCCCGTTTAATCGCAAAACTTCGTGCGAAAAACATCTATTGTCAAAAATAACGTGTCGAGGCTGCGCATAACCCTTGGCGGAGAGACAATAGCATTAGCTAATACTTAATATTTATAATGCAAGGATGCGGGAGTCGCGTGGAGAATTCACACTTCCTATCACTTGTTTGTTTGTATTAAAAGTTGGTGTTTTCTCCTGTTTTGGGGCTTGTGGCTAAATAATACAAGCCGCACGGTTCGATCGATCAGGTTAAGCTACGCTTGCCGCGGTGGATCCGTAGATAGGTGACAATCTTTACATATCAAGACGTTAAGCCGTTGGTCCCGGCTGTCATTCGTGGATCTTTGACAGTCGTTACGGGTCGTCAGAACCCTGAAAGTGTGACAACCAGTCTTACCAAGGGGTATCGTATTACCTACTAACTGGGTTATGGAGGTCAAATAGGCAGTCGCTCCATGTAAAATACTGATATTCAGCTACATCCGATTCATGCGCGGTCCGAGGGGGGGGGGTTGTGGGGGTCATGACCCCCCCCAAAATCATTCAAGCTGACGAGAGTCTGAATAAATGACTTGTCTTAATAACTTAACTTGTGCCACGGAGACCTCGATGGGCATAAAACATAGGCAGACATGGGGACTGACACAGAAGCAAGGAATATACTAATCTCTGCTCTCTGCTACTCTCTATAAAATCTATGAAATGACGGTGGGTTAAAAAAAGTTTTTACTTCAAAAAGCCTGTTGTAAAATATACTGGATGAAATTGAATAGGTTCGCCAAATTAAAACATCTAATTCAACGTATTATCAAGAAAATTTAGAGCATGACATTAAGGAAAGGGATGCACATGATACGTGCGCCTGCGCATAGGCAAGCGGTTTGGCAACGTCGTCGTCGCGCGTCCTTTTTGTCGTAGGTACGGTCAAAATTAGGTAAGTAGTAATTAGGTAAGTTAGTTCAACGTGTTGCCAACTTGATTCATGTTGTGAACTTGTGATTTCTGCGATGACTAGATTGCTTATCGGACGCGCGCTAAAATTGATACTTCAATTTTCTTATTTGTTTTGATAATTTAGAAAAAAAAAGTAAGTATCGATGATTATTCCTATCTACTTGAAGGCAATAACTTAGTTTGCACTATCTAAGACCATAATTACTTACACGATTTTTTTCAAGAATTTTCATTTGGGACAATTTATAATGATTATGTAGCGGCTACTGGACCTCCTATTTCGATTTGGCGCAAGTTTTCAATTTCATCCTGTAGAATCTAGGATGCAAGAACGAGCGAAGCAAACTCGGGATATTGGGCACCTCGTTCGTGAGGCCAGATTCCAAAGCCTACTGTTGTAAAACGAGTGCAATTCGTCCTAATTCGATAAATTAATTCTGTGCCTCCTGTGATAAGTGATATAACTCGAGTTGTACCCTTTTTGTGATTTTCACATGAGCATTATCAAAAAAAAAAAATACGTCTTTTTTGGTCTAACTCACGTTCTTCTATCTGCTATAGTTTCGGAGATAATTTTGTGCAAAGTGATACAACTATAGGGATTTTGGCAAAAAATTCGTTACAATCGATATTTGTCAAGATGTAACCCCAAAACCGGTCACTTAACACACAATTTTTCGTGCTTCGTGATTTAAATCTGTGCCTCCTGTGATAAGTGATACAAGTCAAAAAACGTCATTTTACAGGACAGCAAAAACAAGATTTTAAAAAATCTAGTTCGTTAATTAAGTGGGCTAGGTAAAATATCAGTGCACTCTTTTGTAGAACAAAACATTTTCTTTCTCTATATAATTTAGATTTTTTGATAGATATTTAATTTTGGAAGTAATAATTACTTCCAAAATTAAATAAAAACATTTTCTTTCTCTATATAATTTAGATTTTTTGATAGATATTTAATTTTGGAAGTAATAATTACTTCCAAAATTAAATATCTATCAAAAAATCTAAATTATATAGAGAAAGAAAATGTTTTGTTCTACAAAAGAGTGCACTGATATTTTACCTAGCCCACTTAATTAACGCAGATTTTTTAAAATCTTGTTTTCGCTGTCCTGTAAAATGACGTTTTTTGACTTGTATCACTTATCACAGGAGGCACAGAATTTTTCTTTCTGTTTAATGGTCAAAAAAAACGTAACCTATTTAAGGTTAGGGTGCTAAAATTTTCAGGCTCACTTCACTCGCTTTTGCAATCTGCTTTCTGTTGATTCTTGAGCATTTTTTCTTAAGTCGGCAAAGCAAACAATTCCTAGTCCTTTTAGAATGAAAAGAAAATCGAGCCTATCCGAGAATGTGCAAAATTTTCGAGCTCGCTTCGCTCGCTCTTGCAATCTAACTTCACATAGTTGCTTGAACTTGCCTGCATAAATCGACAATGTAACTCCTATTTCGGCAAAAAATATCAAACAAACCGAGGCGGGTTGTTAAAATTTTCGAGCTCGCTTCGCTCGCTCTTGCAATCTAAATTCTCATAGTTGCTTGGACTTGCCTGCATACATCGACAATGTAACTCCTATTTCAGCATACAAATATCAAATAAAACCTAACCAAACCGTGGCGAGTTGTTAAAATTTTCGAGCTCGCTTCGCTCGCCCTTGCTATCTAAATTCTCATAGTTGCTTGGACTTGCCTGCATACATCGACAATGTAACTCCTATTTCAGCAAAAAAATATCAAACAAAACCTAAACAAACTGAGGCGGGTTGTTAAAATTTTCGAGCTCGCTTCGATCGCTCTAGCAATCTAAATTCTTATAGTTGCTTGGACTTGCCTGCATAAATCGCCAATGTAACTCCTATTTCAGCATAAAAATATCATACAAAACCTAATAAAACCGAGGCGGGTTATTAAAATTTTTGAGCTCGCTTCGCTCGCTCTTACAATCTGCTTTCTGTTGATTCTTGAGCATTTCTTCTTAAGTCGGCAAAGCAAGCAATTCCTAGTCCTTTTAGAATGAAAAGAAAATCGAGGCTATCCGCGAATGTGCAAAATTTTCGAGCTCGCTTCGCTCGCTCTTGCAATCTAACTTCACATAGTTGCTTGGACTTGCCTGCATACATCGACAATGTAACTCCTATTTCAGCAACAAAATATCAAACAAAACCTAAACAAACTGAGGCGGGTTGTTAAAATTTTCGAGCTCGCTTCGCTCGCTCTAGCAATCTAAATTCTTATAATTGCTTGGACTTGCCTGCATAAATCGACAATGTAACTCCTATTTCTGCATAAAAATATCATACAAAACCTAAACAAACCGAGGCGGGTTATTAAAATGTTTGAGCTCGCTTCGCTCGCTCTTGCAATCTGCTCTCCGTTGATTCTTGAGCATTTCTTCTAATTCGGCAAAGCAAGCAATTCCTAGTCCTTTTATAATGAAAAGAAAATCGAGTCTATCCGAGAATGTGCAAAATTATCGAGCTCGCTTCGCTCGCTCTTGCGATCTAAATTCTCATAGTTGCTTGTACTTGCCTGCATAAATCGACAATTTAACTCTTATTTCAGCATACAAATATCAAATAAAACCTAACCAAACCGTAGCGAGTTGTTAAAATTTTCGAGCTCGCTTCGCTCGCCCTTGCTATCTAAATTCTCGTAGTTGCTTGGACTTGCCTGCATACATCGACAATGTAACTCCTATTTCAGCAAAAAAATATCAAACAAAACCTAAACAAACTGAGGCGGGTTGTTAAAATTTTCGAGCTCGCTTCGATCGCTCTAGCAATCTAAATTCTTATAGTTGCTTGGACTTGCCTGCATAAATCGCCAATGTAACTCCTATTTCAGCATAAAAATATCATACAAAACCTAATAAAACCGAGGCGGGTTATTAAAATTTTTGAGCTCGCTTCGCTCGCTCTTACAATCTGCTTTCTGTTGATTCTTGAGCATTTCTTCTTAAGTCGGCAAAGCAAGCAATTCCTAGTCCTTTTAGAATGAAAAGAAAATCGAGCCTATCCGCGAATGTGCAAAATTTTCGAGCTCGCTTCGCTCGCTCTTGCAATCTAACTTCACATAGTTGCTTGGACTTGCCTGCATACATCGACAATGTAACTCCTATTTCAGCAACAAAATATCAAACAAAACCTAAACAAACTGAGGCGGGTTGTTAAAATTTTCGAGCTCGCTTCGCTCGCTCTAGCAATCTAAATTCTTATAATTGCTTGGACTTGCCTGCATAAATCGACAATGTAACTCCTATTTCTGCATAAAAATATCATACAAAACCTAAACAAACCGAGGCGGGTTATTAAAATGTTTGAGCTCGCTTCGCTCGCTCTTGCAATCTGCTCTCCGTTGATTCTTGAGCATTTCTTCTAATTCGGCAAAGCAAGCAATTCCTAGTCCTTTTATAATGAAAAGAAAATCGAGTCTATCCGAGAATGTGCAAAATTATCGAGCTCGCTTCGCTCGCTCTTGCGATCTAAATTCTCATAGTTGCTTGTACTTGCCTGCATAAATCGACAATTTAACTCTTATTTCAGCATACAAATATCAAATAAAACCTAACCAAACCGTAGCGAGTTGTTAAAATTTTCGAGCTCGCTTCGCTCGCCCTTGCTATCTAAATTCTCGTAGTTGCTTGGACTTGCCTGCATACATCGACAATGTAACTCCTATTTCAGCAAAAAAATATCAAACAAAACCTAAACAAACTGAGGCGGGTTGTTAAAATTTTCGAGCTCGCTTCGATCGCTCTAGCAATCTAAATTCTTATAGTTGCTTGGACTTGCCTGCATAAATCGCCAATGTAACTCCTATTTCAGCATAAAAATATCATACAAAACCTAATAAAACCGAGGCGGGTTATTAAAATTTTTGAGCTCGCTTCGCTCGCTCTTACAATCTGCTTTCTGTTGATTCTTGAGCATTTCTTCTTAAGTCGGCAAAGCAAGCAATTCCTAGTCCTTTTAGAATGAAAAGAAAATCGAGCCTATCCGCGAATGTGCAAAATTTTCGAGCTCGCTTCGCTCGCTCTTGCAATCTAACTTCACATAGTTGCTTGGACTTGCCTGCATACATCGACAATGTAACTCCTATTTCAGCAACAAAATATCAAACAAAACCTAAACAAACTGAGGCGGGTTGTTAAAATTTTCGAGCTCGCTTCGCTCGCTCTAGCAATCTAAATTCTTATAATTGCTTGGACTTGCCTGCATAAATCGACAATGTAACTCCTATTTCTGCATAAAAATATCATACAAAACCTAAACAAACCGAGGCGGGTTATTAAAATGTTTGAGCTCGCTTCGCTCGCTCTTGCAATCTGCTCTCCGTTGATTCTTGAGCATTTCTTCTAATTCGGCAAAGCAAGCAATTCCTAGTCCTTTTATAATGAAAAGAAAATCGAGTCTATCCGAGAATGTGCAAAATTATCGAGCTCGCTTCGCTCGCTCTTGCGATCTAAATTCTCATAGTTGCTTGTACTTGCCTGCATAAATCGACAATTTAACTCTTATTTCAGCATACAAATATCAAATAAAACCTAACCAAACCGTGGCGAGTTGTTAAAATTTTCGAGCTCGCTTCGCTCGCCCTTGCTATCTAAATTCTCATAGTTGCTTGGACTTGCCTGCATAAATAGACAATGTAACTCCTATTTCAGCATGTAAATATCATACAAAACCTAACCAAACCGAGGCGCGTTGTAAAAATTTTCGAGCTCGCTTCGCTCGCTCTTCCCACCCTATATAATAATCTACTGTTCTTATACATACGACCAATTTGCCGGCATTATTAAATAACATCCCCCCCCACTAAAAGCTGCGTCCCTGAACAGCATAAGTAATGTGGAACTGGAGATGTACATGAAAATTAACAACACCACGCCTTTAATCCCCGGAGCGTTAGCCAGGTGTGTATATTCATATAGTACCTACTTACACCCACATTTCGCCAGTTATGTTGAAGTCCCATGTTATAGGGGGCGAGCCTACTGCAATCAACCGGGCAGAAATCCATACACCGGGCTTTTTCTGAGAAATTTCTGATGGAAAAACCTAGTAACACTTTACCCGACCTAGGAATCGACCCAGGACCTCATGCTCAGCAGTAACGCTTGCGACCACTACACTAACGAGGAGATGTACCCTCAAAATATTCCTCGGCACCCATGGTGACCCCCCCAAAATCTTGGGCTGCGACCGCGCCTGATCCGATTAGACTAGAAGCCAACCCCATCATCAATTGGAAAAGAGCTAGGCAGATGATGTTTTCTTGGGTTTGGTTGGGTCAACTTTTCTATCTACTAGATGTTGTAGCACATTTCTAGACAAGTTTCTTAGAGCTAGTTTGCCCTTTGACTTTATATTAATGAACAAACCAGTAGGGTTAACAAGACGTCGACAATTTGATGTCTTGTACAGTATAAACAAGTATATTTATTTTATGTGTAACCTAACTAATAGTTTACCCAACTAACTACCAGTCTGGCTAGCTAATCTGCATTCGCGATTTATTTGCCAAAAATGTAAACAAATATGAGTTTATGGAAAAATAACTTTAAATCCTACACAATAAAGTTCAGTTTACACTACAACTTCAAACATTTTTATAACTTTTAATAGTGCTAGTCACTCTGAAATAAACTTAATAACCATTGAAATAAAGTTGATATTTGTTTAACTTGAAATAATATTAATTAATTTAAATAAGTATTTCTTAAAAAACAATACTTATGTTTTTCCATAAAAATAAAAATACTTATTATTAAAATACATATTGAACCATATTCCAAAAATCAATAAAATTGGCTTCTCCAAAATAATTTCTACACACTAAAAGATTTTTTTGATTATATGTAAGGTAAATAAATGATTTTGTTATTTTTTTTAATAATACCTAAGGTTAGGTTTATTTAGTTGTATAAAATAAATGTTATTGTTGTGTTTTTATTTCATTTTGTATAAGTAATAGAGTGTAAAATGTCCATAGTATAAGTGTTTTGTATTGTTTATTAAAACCTGGTACCTATAAGTAGTATAATTAGGTATAACTTTATAAGTTAGGTTTTATACATCAGTTTTTTTTTACATTATGTTCACATTGTAAATATTCGTAAGTATGCCTATTAGCGGCGGATGTGTTGAACTTATCCATATATTTCAACCTACTATATCCAACGAATAAATGTCTTTATCTAAGTTTTTCTTCGCTCGAAGAAAAAAAATTGCTCTAAACGTATACATATTTTCTCTTGTTACAGGACCACTCAAAGCAGCTATTGGAACACTTAACAGAGTCTGAAAAAATATTCCTATTCGGTGCCAACCCTAACGGTGCGTATGAGTTGTTTTAGTTAAATCTCACACAATTAAAATTAATTACTTAATTTTAATGAATCTAGAGACTATTATTAAAGATAATAATCGAGTCAATAGTCTTATCTATTTAGTGCTTGTTGCAAAATTATTTTCAAGATCATGTATTTTTTGTTAAACTTGTATCATTTGTATGCAATGCATTTATTGTTATTTCATTGACATAGTATGTAATAGGATGTAAAACAAAACAGTCAAATTACACCATTTCGCAGGAAATGTATAATAATAATAATACATAACATAATAAGCCTATAACATTCCTACTGGTAGGACCCAGGCTTCTTCTATGAGAGTAGGCCGTAATCCACCACGCGGGCCGAGTGCGGGTTGGTGTAAAGCACCTACCTGGCACAAAGTAAAACGCCTTCCTGGGTTCGAGAGTGTCCGTGGAGTTTCTTGCCCGTTCTTCTCCACAGGTACTTACGCTTTGGAATGGGCCACTAGCTTCATCTTTCTGACTGACCGACCCTTGACAATTCAAAAGTGCCTGTAATTGGTTTCTTTGGAATAAATGCACGACCTGTACAACTCGTAAGTCGGGGCTGCTGCCACAGGGCTATCACTGCTCTTGTATGGCGCTATTTTATTATTATTATTTTGGCCATTGCTATCTCACTGCATTGCCTTGCATCCATCTTTTAATATCTGATTAAATAAATACGTCGCCATAAATAACAAAAGTTACCACAGTCTTATAATTTATTCAACTCATTATTATACCTCATAAAGTTTTATATGAACTTATCTGAACCACACCATCTTGGGCATTTATAGACTCGCTGCTGCTTCTCTAATTTGCCCAGATATCAAACCACCATTACGAAAGAAAGTAATTACTTATGCCGCGAAAGTTGTGGAGCTCAAATAAGGTGAATTAAAGGTGTCGACAGGCCATGAGATAAACAGCTTTTTGATACACAAGCCGTATTTTTCAATCAAAGGTTCACCGTGTCAGACTCGAACTTTAGACGAGAAACTGTAGTCTTAACAAAATAATCATTGATGCCCGGTTTCTGAGGTTCCCAAATCAACTCTCAAGCTATCGGTTCGACAAAGTAATCCATTTAAACGAAGTTTTTCCCAAACGAAGTGTTCAGAAACGCGTTGTCGAAGGAATAGCACTATTAATGTGTGTGTGTGTGTGTGTGTTATATTGAAGTGTCTACCGACGATTCTACGTCAACGATGTCTTTTGAGATTTTTTTTTACTTGAACCAAAATAGTGTGAGTGTAACAGCTGAACAACACATTCATGTTCAGTGATCATTTTGACGATTTGTTGTTCGCAATTTCTTGTAAGGTATTGCCTGACAAAAAAATTCTGATAGCCATCTTTGATCAATCCATTCTTAAGCCACATTAAACGCATTAAATGCCTAAATGGTCATAACGAACAATTCAACAAATGTACTCCCTTTTCAATTTCAGAAGCACAATTCGAAGTAGCACATCTCAAGCAGCCAAAACGTCGTAAACGCTCACTCCTATACGACGATCAAGACCTAGTCGGGCTGAAGAAGCATCTAGACATAAAGCTTAGTCCCAGAAACAGTTTCCTAGACCCTCAGTTCCTGCTGATGAGAAGGTGGTCCAACAACACGGAGGCTCTACTGGACCATACTGATGAGGAGGTGGACCTATGTTATTATAGAAGTAATAATGCAGCCCTCTATGTTTGTGATGATGTGGTAAGTCTAAAACTGCTAAAAACAAAATAGCGATGTAAAAATGTGCGGATACTGTAGGCTACTTATAAATTTCACTGTCAGTTTCTTTTTTTAATACAAAACAAACTGATAGAATCGCTTAAGAATTTTAATAAAGAAAAATGTAATAAACTCCGCACACAATAAGCGGTAAAAGCTGTTATTACATACATCCGTTGTTTAACACATAGGTTGTCATCATTAGTATCCGAGATATCTAGGCCGAAGAAATTTTAATACCCAACAATTAATTCTAGACACAATCATGAGAAATTTTAATTGCACTTTCATTTCATAACTTCTTATTTTACAGAGAGGCTTAGTCAGATCTAATGACACTTACTACTTTATACATCCACTGCCAGAAAGATTTCACGATGACCATGCGAAAGCACATGTCATTGTCAAAAAACAAACAGATCAAGATAATGAAGATGACACATGTATAGAAAGAGATAACATAATTCCCAATGAACCACTACCAGCTAAAACATGGTCAAAACACAGAAGAAAACGAGAAGCATTAGTCAATGATGTAAATAATAATTTAGAAGGATTCAAAATAAATTTAGCACATAGAAATAAGACTTTAACAGACTTTATACAGAAACTATCGAATGGAGTTAACAGGCAACGAAGAGCAATACTACCAGCAGTGTTTGTGGAAACTGCAGTATTTGTAGATAGAGACTTATATAAACATATGACAGTCAATTTTCCTAAGGATACGGAGAGAGAATTAGTGAGATTCGTACTGGCAATGATCAATGCAGTACAGTTGATATACCACGATCCTTCGTTAGGAAGGCCTGTGAACTTTATACTGAAAAGACTGGAGATTTTGCACGAAGACCCAGCTAATTTGAAGAGACCACATGACATAGATAGGTTCCTGAGTAACTTTTGTACATGGCAAAGACTGGAGAATCCTCCGGGCGACAATGATCCGTTGCACTGGGATCATGCACTGATATTGACTGGATTGGATCTGTATGTTGTTAACAAGAATGGAAAAGTTAGCAGTCAAGTTGTGGGTAAGTCATACTTCAATACTATTTATCTATGATCCAAAACGTCCCACCATCAGTGCTTTGAGAGTTTTTGGAACCCATAAACATGTTATACCGCGCAAGTCAGGGAATCGGTGTCATATTTATCGTCATCTTTACTGAAATTGTTCCTTAGGAGATCCCAAACTTTCACAGATAAGTATATAAAAAAGTAAGCCCAAAAAATGTTAAAATTAAGACGATTCGAACATTCGCGAAAATGAAACGTCTGGGAAAGCAGTCGGTTGTGCATGGCTAATTAATTGTGAAAACCGTATGGATATGAAGATAGCTGCTAATAGACACTTTCATTTAAACATTTTCTTACTTCAGTAAAAGCTTTACATTACAAAAAGTAAAACCATGAGATAACGCCAGTCATTATTGCTACGATAATAACTCCGTACTACGCCTATAACTTTTGTTATTATGATCCGTGACGCTTTCGTTAAGCATAATGCTAGATCTAATTGATGTGGGAATGATATATTATGTATAGTCGCCATATTAGTATTTTTAGGCCCAGCATTTCTCACGGAAAGCACTGTTGAAGTACTGCTGAAGTTGTCAAAAGCTTGTAAGTATTTAAAAAAAACATTCAGAGAATGAGGAATATAATATAGGGTTACTGCAGTGCTATTCTGTAAAAATCTCACCGTGAAAACTAAAGTGAAGTGAGCTGTCATTCCACCTGATGCTAGGGATTACTCCTATTGATAGCTCACTTCACGCTCACTTCACCTAAGTTATCACGGTGAGATTTTTACAGAATCGATCGGCTGTTTCCAGAAAAGATATGAAAGGTTTCACGGTAACCATTCTTTATTATTCTTCGAATTTAAAAATAGAACCCAGTAAAACGTTGAATTTTTCACAGGATTGGCGCCTGTAGCTGGAATGTGTACCGTCACCAGTAGTTGTACAGTCAACGAAGGAAGGCACTTCGAGAGTGTCTACGTGGTGGCCCACGAAATCGGACACAAGTTAGTACTTGCAATCAACCACAGATACAGATACACTTAGATAACGCAAGAGCAACTACTTCGCGTGCCAAAAATCGCGCCAACTTACGTTCAAAAATCGTAAACCGCCACTTTCGCGTACTGCTGTCTAGGTGAGCGTGAATGAGAAAGAGCGCTTGTGACGTCACAGTAGGTAGTCAAAAAAATGGCACGCTTGTTTTTCATACAGATCGTGATCCTAGCGTTATCTAGGTCTATCTATATCTGTGCAATCAACAGTTTTCCTTCTTCTTTTATCACCATTAAGGAGACAGGGAACCTGCCTGAAATCTTAAATAAAAAATTCGATTTCTTGCCAGAAAAACTAAACTGTGAGAATCTTTAAGTTAGAGTTATTTATTAACTGTAAAGCCCACTCGCATCGTCTATGTTTAGCGGTAAACGAATATATAACATAAATTTTTATTTTTGTCATTTGTTGAAAAATTACTGATTAAAAGAAATTATTAGCGCTAAACATGTTTGAGAACAGTGGTGGTCCAGTGTTAACGGCTGCGACTTACGAGTCGTAGGTTCGAAACCAGTTAGGCGCTTCACTTTGTGTAAATTATTTCATCACCACTGCTCTCAAAACGGGGCAGGAAAACATCGTGAGGAAACCAGCGTGTCCTAGAACAAAAAAATCGAAGACCATTTACCAACCCGCACTGGGCCCGCGTGGTGTATATTTTGGTCCACTCCCTCTCACCGTATGGAGGCCTGTGTCCCAGCATCGGGAACATTCTAAGCTGATTATGTTAACACATTTAGTGATATATGGTACATTTATTTTCATACCATCTGTGAGTCAACATTGTTTAAAATGTCACTTGTGTATCATTTTATTCCATCATCATCTCTAAACATTTGCAGATGTTACAAATTTAATAACAGTTAAGTCATTGTGATTTAGTTTACAGACCCGACTGGTAAACTCATTAACCCTAACTATAAATTTAGCAGTATAAGTTTCTAAATTCAATGTGATTTCAGCAATCATTTGTTTCCAATAGGTTAGTTCGCAATTCGCTTACATTTTTTTAGGATTCTTTGGCGCAATAGAAATTGTCATAATTATTTCATAATAGTTGTTAACAGTATAAATCTATGGTGCCAAGTCAGGCATGAACAGCTGTGAAAATCTAAATTACTCAGTTAATTTTATAACCACTATTAACCTGCCTGGTCTGATATTTGACCTTGCCGAGCAGCGTGAAGTTTAGGTAACCTTAATAATAGAAGCGACCGGAAAGCTATGGAAAACAGTTATGTCACAAAATAATAGAGTAAATGCGGATAAACAGCAAGTGCAACTAACTAAGTCTTGTTTATATTCAACAGCAACGGTGACCAATCATTGATTTAATTGTGATTAGAATAAATTAGTTTCAGTTTACAGATCTGCTTTCACAATTACGATTCGCCTTATTTAATAATTACATAATCTCGGATTATTATTAATCAAAATGTAGAAAAGTTAGAAAATGATCTAGCAATTATTTACTTACAATCGACACGAGTACCTATCTTCAGCCTATCGTGTATAACATAGGTGAAGTGAGCGTGAAGTGAACTATCAATGGAGGCAATCCCTAACATCAGGTGGAATGACAGCTCACTTCACCTTAGTTTTCACGGTGAGATTTGTACAGAATAGCACTGCAGTTTCTTTCGCCATTTTACCCTATTTTTCTCATATTCCAGTCTCGGCATGCGTCACGACGGACCTTTAGCAGATAACGGCTGTGACCCTAGCGCCTACATCATGAGCCCGACGCTCGGCAGCGGCAAAATCACGTGGTCGCAATGTAGCAAGAATTACCTGCAGAAGTTTCTGGAGTAAGAAATTAATTCCCACGTAGATTCTTGGTGACTTTCAGAAAATACTGATTAGACTGTAGAAACGACACATCGACATATAAATAAAGTCATCCAGACTGTATTTCGGCCACGGCGGCCAATCTCAACGGAGAATAGCCTTCGGCGCTGGAGATATTACAGTGCACAAGTGTGTGCGCAGACACAGGTGCACTCCCTCTTCCCTCACTCTCATAGTCCGATGGAACTGCAATCCGACACGACCGGAGAGAGATCAGGCGCAGGACTAACGGCGTTACGTGCGCACCGAGGCACGGGGGTATCACACCGCCAACTTCTAAACTCCGGGCTGTTACTAAAAAATTCTTAATGAAAAAACTCAATAACACTTTGTCAGACCCGGGAATCGAACCCACGACCCCACGCTCAGTAGTCGCGCTTGCGTCCACGACACCAACGAGGCAGTTAAACATAAAAACACATAAACCATCGACATATAAACTGTTATTATTTAGCCATGAGCCCCTCTTAACGAAAAGGGGACCATGGCTAAATAATAACAGCCGCACAGCTCGATCGATCAGGTTAAGCTACGCTTGCCGCGGTTGGTCTGTGGATGGGTGACCATTTTTACATACCGAGACCCCTCCGTGCCTCGGAAAGCACGTTAAGCCGTTGGTCCCGGCTGTTATTCGTAGATATTTGATAGTCGTTACAGGTAGTCAGAAGCCCGAAAGTCTGACAACCATTCTTACCAAGGGGTACCTATCGTATAACCCAGTAACTGGGTTGTGGAGGTCAGATAGACAGTCGCTCCATGTAAAATACTGGTAGATATGTAGTTAGCTGGTAGGTACGTCACAAAAATCTTTCATCGCTGGCAGTAGCCCACTAGACACAACACCCGTCTGGTCGAAGGATTCTCTCTTTTCAATGGAAGAACTTCATACCAAGTCGCACTTCACACTTTGTTCTTCCATCTTCAAATGATGCAACTGATATTACATAAACTACCTATATTGGAGAAAGACCAGTTCGTGCCCTTTGTGTCCCGAAACATGCAGTCAAAGTGACTTCTACGCTGGCATCAATGAGATGGCGAAGTTTTGGGTCAAAAAAATCTAAAATATAGTCGTGCCAGCGACACGGAAGAAGAAATAACCTATGTCGGACATTCACTGAAATCGTTTTATTTTCTATCTTTCGTGACGTAAATTCTGTAAAATGTAATTATTTTTGCAGCACAGTACAATCTCGATGTTTACTAGACCATGGCAACTCAGCCGGTCAGTTGGATCACAGTGCAGAGGGCATTCTACCTGGAGAGCGATTTGATGCCGATCAGCAGTGTAAGAACTTCTCTGATTTTTTACTAAATTCCTATCAGCTCAGAAATCGCAATACAGTCAAAATGCACGATTGGATAACAATTAAAACTCGTCTTTACAAACATCTGCATAGGGCTGAAATTAATATTCTCAACTCCAACATTACGATAATTAACAGCAGCTAACATAATATAGCAATGTTCTGACAATTTTAGGCATGTTAAAATACGGCCGAGGTAGTCGACACTCAGGAGCCCAGAGTTTGGAAGACATCTGCCGGGACCTTCACTGTCAGCGCGAAAGGTACACGTGGACATCACACCCTGCTCTAGAAGGAACGAAATGTGGCGATGATATGGTAAGCATCTTTTAACACCCAGTTTATAATTCCTACTGATCCCTCAAAAGAAATGCTAAAACGAAGAAGTTACCTTAACTGGTAGAATGCTGTTTCATATCCGACTACTTTGGGTAGAAACACCGAAATAAACTCAGGACTCACAGTCTCTTTTAAAGTCAAGTCACTATCTTGGTCAGCCCATGTGAAGACCATGCAGATTACTACATTAGACTTTTGAGGAAAGGATCACACAGATAACTACACATACGCACTAATTCCTTACTCATTTCCTGTTAGTACTGCCGCGGCGGTGAGTGCGTGGAACGAGAAGGTTCTACCGTCATCCGCGGCTCGTGGGGGCGCTGGTCGGGCTGGGCCGAGTGCGCGTCCGCCTGCCTCGTGGACGACACGCACGCGCCGGCGGCGGCGGGCGTCGCGGTAGCCACCAGGAAGTGTAACAGACCGAGGTTTGTGCATCTTGAACTACACACATCAAAAGTGTCTAGGGATCAACATATATTTTTGCAATAACTTTTATCCTGATTGATATTAATTAAAATTTTCTTTAAGGATTCATCAAATAAAGTGTTTTCGTTTGTCACAATAACGATAAACCAAGTCACCTTTGCATTAATAAAGAAATTTGCCATTTTCCTAATAAAGGGATTTTTGACATTTGAACCACTAACACAAAAGTTCGAAAAAAAGACTGAAATAACAGTTTTCTCTAAAATTTTATTGGGTAACTTAAACAATTAATAATCCGTGTTTCTACCGCGAACACTAACAACACAAGAACATCGGTTTGGCATACTCAAAATGAGTTCATCCAAATCACGCTGTGGAATGGCCGCCCATGTTCGTTGCAACAACAAAAAAAGGTCTTCTTGCGACTGGATACCCTCCATATTCGGCAGAGCTCTTCTCTGTAGCATATCCCATGCATGCTCAATCGGGTTCAAGTCTGGCGACTGAGCAGGCCAGGGCAGGACATTGATGTTAGCTGCGGCGAGAGTCTGTCTTACAACTCTTGCGGTGTGCATTATCATGCATTAACTGAAATAAGGGACCGATTTGCACTTGTAGAGGAACGATGACGTCTGATACAATCGTCTCAGCATAAATTTGAGCGTTGAGGTTGCCTCTGATCCAAATCAACTCAGTTCTTCCGCCGATCCAAATACCCGCCCATACCATGATGGTTCCACCACTATAAGGATGGACTTCCTGGCAGGATTTTAATCGCTGTTGGCGTCCAGGGGTTCTCCAGTGTCGTATACGTCTTGTATCCGGTCTCATACCAAAACGAGACTCATCAGAAAAGCACACGAGACGCCATTGTTCTTCTGCCCAATTTCTGTGTTCAAGAGCCCATTGATATCGAATCCTACGATTGTGCATTGCTATAGGTGGTATCCGTAGCGGTCTTCGGGAATGAAGGTTCACTTCATGCAAGCGGTTTCTGACTGTTTGGTCGCTAATTAAGTTCCCTGAAGAGTGATGAAGCCTCACGGCTAACATCATGGCGGTTATTGTTGGAGCTCTTCGAGTTAAGATTTGAATGTATCGGTCTTGTCTCCGTGTGGTGCAGCGATACCGTCCTCCATGGCGCTCAGCCACGGTACCAGTGCTTCGGTAACGTGTCCAAAGTCGACTGATAACACTCTGACTTGTATTCAGAGCTAAAGCCACAGTACGTTGCCGGGAACCAGCTTCTATCATTCCCACGGCTCTGAGCATTTCTTCCCTGCTTAAATGACGTCGCCGCTCCATAATAACGTTGGTTTTAATCAGTAGTAGGGAAACAGTAGCACTAATAATGTCTTCAATGCGTTGTATGTTTTTATAGGGAAAATATTGACAGCTGATTTTCATCTTTTACTCGAATTTGATTCACAGTTCCTGATTCAAATTATGAAATGCACCAAAAAGGATCCATACAAATTTATAAAATCATAAATTTATTACAAAGCCACATCTCAATCTCAAGAAATCCGCATAAAAATGCTTGATCCCTAGACACTTTTGATGTGTGTATTAACGAATCACCATCATCTGTATTTTTTTTTTATTTTGTTCGTTCTATTTTTTACAATTTATTTTCTCTATTTTTTTTTCGTGTATACCTAGTTATATGTGCATGCTGTGGTCTCCTGTAATTGAAGGAGCACTCGTGAAAGAACCTTTTTTTATAATTGTAAATCTATATGGTATATGTGTATCCTTTGTTGGAGATCCTCAATAAATAAATAAATCTGTCTTCCTGCCCTTGTCCCATGTTATATGGGGGTTTTCTTCTTCCATTCTTCTCTGTCAACCGTCACGCTATCATTAACTTGAACTATTAAACGAATGCTAAGTAAATAAGTAGACAAGTGGTTTGGTTACGTATTGGAACCAAAGATTCATAGACCTCCTTTAAAATGTTTGAAGACTATGCTTTTCAGTTCCCCACACTTATTTCCATAACAAAATTTGTCTAATATAAAGCCCAAGGACTTATAGAAGTTTAAAGGGTGTAAAGTTCACTCATTCTGTATAGAAAAAGGTGGATCGTCCGACCAGATGGGTGTTGCACCTTATATTAAATAACACCGATTGTATATGTATATTGCGCGGTAAACTCTGCTTGTGTGATGCAGGATTTTGCGTGACGTCAGTGTGGTACGTAGTTCACATGTGGCGATATAGATGCCGCCACAGACTAATACGTAGAGCGACTCCCTAAGATTTACAAATTAGAATGATTTCTAGATCTCCAAAATTAATAAATTGATTTGAAATCTACAACATGCTTAACAATATGGTATCTCAAACATACCAGGGACTGTAATCAAAACTTATTTTTTTCAGACATGACAACGGCAAAAATTACTGCGTAGGACACGATAAGAAGTTCCAGTCGTGTCACGCTCAGCAGGTAATTTTCAAACGTTACGCTCTTCATTTTTTGACGTGACAACGTCTTATAATTCGATGAAGCTGGCTGCACGCACGAAAAAACATGACGTCATGCGGCGTTACCTCGCTCTGAGGCGTTCGATTTAAGGCTTGAAGTGGAAGCGAGGGCGCGGAACGAGCGACAAAGAGGCACAATCGAAAAAAAATAAAGAATGAAAAAAAAAGATTTTATTAATTTTTTTTTTATTTTTTTTTTTTTGTATTTTCATAAGATGTTGTCACGTTCAACTATCGTCAGTAAACCGACTTTACAGACAACCGATTTTTTTTCTTGATCTCATCATGGTAAACGTTCATATTTTCTCAATCGCAGTGCAGCAACGTACCGAGAATGACCGTCAGAGAGTTCGCTGATCAGATCTGTTTGAGAGCTCGAGATGTGGATCCTGATCTCATAGGAACTGGACTACAGAGGATCGATTCTGATGGTAGGTTAAAGTACCTGGTCATAAGTTAACATTTCGACTTCGTAAGTTAGTTTAGGACAATCCATGATCCATATTCAGTAAAAATACACTGCGATGGCATATAAGCTGGTTGTGAGATGTCACATAAACACATGTGCAATACTAAGCTATCACGGGGTGCGTTGCGAGACAGCTGAAATGACTCATGTACCCAATTTCCCTTAACACAGCAATGATAGCCTCATGGTAACGGCTACGACTTACGAGCTGCAAGTCATAGGTTCGAACCCAGACAGGTGCTTTACTTTGTGTAAATTATTTCATCACCATTGCTCTCAAAAACGGTGAAGAAAAACATCGTAAGGAAACCGGCATGTTCTAGAACTAAAAATTCAAAGACATGTGACATCTACGAACCCGCTTTAGGCCCTCGTGGTGAAATACAGCCCACTCCCTCTCACCAGACCTGTTTCTAAACAGTGGGAACATTACATGGCTGATTACGCTATGCTTATACTGTCCGTGCCCTTTATGACTATGCCGACCGCACAGTGGCGCCCTCATCGTTTGTTTGGTTATTTCATACAATTTAGAATGAAATTTGTATTGTTGGAAACGGTAGTTTTATATTGTTTAGTTTTATTATAATCCTTAAAACGGAACATAGTGGCCACTGTTATCCGTTTTAAGGATTATAATAAAACTAAACAATATAAAACTAGCGCTTCTAATAATATTAACGTATAATCTTATGAAGCACAACTTAACGTGCTTATTTTTTGAATTTTCATTCTAAATTGTATGAAATAACCAAACAAACGATGAGGGCGCCACTGTGCGGTCGGCACAGTCTTAAGCTGGACACACACAACATCGCTTCTGTTTACCTATGGTATCAGCTAGTCTTATTCAGTTTCTCTTTCTTAACTTAATAAATCACTGTTATATTTTAGATGTGAGCAGCGCGTGCGCAGTGTGGTGCGACACTCGCGGCGGCGGGTACAAATCTCGCGGCTGGAGCCTACCGGATGGAACAGCCTGCTCCAATGTGTCACCTATGTTCTGCATCAGCGGCATCTGCCAGGTAGCTTTCATTCTCGACCAATTACCTACAATCCACTGCTAGAGACATTAAATAGTGCTAGAATGAGCTAGAAGTCACAGGGTATACCCATCGAATTCAGTTTTGTTCTGGGATAAAATGGGACTTGGCAAAACTGAGAATAATTTATAAAATTCTATAGTTTGTGGTGGGTTTTTCGTCATAACCTAAAAATGTAGAAAGTTCTGCTCCTATAGAGATTCATGCGGCATGAATCATGTCTGGATATTTTGCCCTGTACGAAATTGTTTTCTTCCAGAAATTCACTTGTTCATCAAGTCCCGACACGGAGTTCTCTCTAAAGCCAAGCGACTGCGAATGGGAAGCGCTGAGAACTGCCACGCCGCACACACCACCGTAAGTAGATACAGCCTTGTGTTAACACATTTAAATCAACTGATTAAATATTTAATCAGTTCTACAGGCATTCTTTTTGCAGGTCTATATTTAAATTTTCCTTAGGAAATTTTATACAGGGTTATTTGTAAAACACCAGCAACCTCTTAAGAGGTCATTGTACTCATCATTATGAACAACTTTTACTATGGGACCAAACCTGAAATCGCGAAAAAAAAATCAGCTGTTTCCTCCCTACCTACATTTTGACGAGTTACACGAACATAAATGTAGGGAACAGCTAATTTTTTTTTCGCGATTTCAGGTTTGGTCCCATAGTAAAAATTGTTAATAGTGATGAGTACAATGACCTCTTAAGAGGTTGCTGGTGTTTAACAAATAACCCTGTATATAGAACTGACATATATTATTTATTTAAATAACCCTGTATATAGAACTGATATATATTATTTATTTATTTACTCAAAACAAAGGATTGTAGAACACATTAAAAATACAGTTTTACAAAACAAAATAAGTACTATTCCTACAAACGTGTGGGTGAGCACTGCTCTCCTAGCGAGGTTATGGAAACCTGTGTTAAGGAGAAGCAGTACGGAATAATATATGACATAAACAAACTGTATTTAAATACTTAACCGATGGCTTGATTGAATGTTGGTGAACTAAGGCCACAGGTCAATTATTTCGATGATTAAGCTGAGTTCTGTCTATAAGTAAAGTTTGGGTGCCATGAAAGGCGGCCACCTTTAAAAAGGTTTTATTAGTATTGTTGCTCTGTCTTCTGGATGCTTAAAGCCATGCTATAGTCCGTTCAGTTATTTTACCTCTGGCACCAACAACCTAATAACAACGTTATTGTAACGACAATAAAGATCTTTTCCCGAAGCGTAGGCAGGCCTCCCGCTAGGAGGACCGACGACATCGTGAGAGTCGCGGGCAACCGATGAATGCAAGTGGCGGATTGTCGTTCGGCGTGGTGGTCTAAGGGACTAATCACACTTATTCAGCTCTGTTCAGCGTTTATCCATAGAAAACAACGATTTTGTATGAGATGCGTACGCATTCGTTCAGCCGCGGAAAGCTGAACGGACTCCATACAAAATAATAATAAAAAGTTTATTGACCATAAGTTTAGGTTACAGTACACCGGTAATACATATTTACATTGTACATAGTATAGGCCGCACTCACTTACGTTCAATTACACCAAGTTAGAACTTATCTATAACAAGTAGCAAGGGGAGTAGAAGAACAGTTAAATTATAATAATGCTATCACAAGTAAAGCAATGGTTCACATACTTGATAAAATAATAATAAATGCCCAATGACGGTATACAGAGAAAAGTTCTTTTTAATACAGTTGCTCAAAAAGTGGCGTATTGCAGGGACGTATAGCGTTCGGGATGTGGGCTATTACATATTCGTGCTTTTTTTTTACCTTTCCCGAACTCGTGCGTTCTCTTTCCCAACTGTCAATAGTATATTTCATTACAAGTGCGGAAAGGTTGTCATTGCAAAGAGTTCCGACAAATGTCTACCCGAGCCGAGGTGCAGCCGAAGGCGAGGGTTGACAGTCGGAACAAGTTGCAATGACGGTTTCGCACGTGTACTGAACGACTATTTTTAATACAGTTGCGAAAAAATGAAGCAATTTAATAAAATAAGGTGGTGTTAATTCAAAAAAACTAGGGTCGAAATTACCTACTCATTTTGTGCAACAAACAACTAAAACTCGCAAAGAAAATTTCTGAAAAATGGCGCCAACCGTAGAATATAAGCAGAGATTTTTTTTTCTTCACCCATTCTGGTAGGCAAAGGGAACTATGCCCATACAGCCAAGTTTTCAGTAGAATTTTTTTTATTGATATGAAATGAAAATGAAATTTAATGAGATGAAATGAAATGAAACCTAACCTAACTTATTCAGTCAAATCATTAAATCTGATATTGAAACATATTAGTAGCTTCTTTTTAGAAATATACGTATTTGCATGAATCATAAAAACTTCTATGAATTTTTTTAGTAAAAACTTCATGGTTGGTTTTTCATAGACATGATTTTGACAGTTGGGAAAGAGAACGCACGAGTTCGGGAAAGGTAAAAAAAAAAGCACGAATATGTAATAGCCCACATCCCGAACGCTATACGTCCCTGCAATACGCCACTTTTTGAGCAACTGTATTAAAAAATAATGTCTATAAAAAGAAAAACCGACCATGAAGTTTTTACTAAAAAAATTCATAGAAGTTTTTATGATTCATGCAAATACGTATATTTCTAAAAAGAAGCTACTAATTTGTTTCAATATCAGATTAAATGATTTGATTGAATAAGTTACGTTAGGTATCATTTCATTTCATCTCATTAAATTTCATTTTCATTTCATATCAATAAAAAAATTCTACTGAAGACTTGGCTGTATGGGCATAGATCCCTTTGCCTACCAGAATGGGTGAAGAAAAAAAAATCTCTGCTTATATTCTACGGTTGGCGCTATTTTTCAGAAATTTTCTTTGCGAGTTTTAGTTGTTTGTTGCACAAAATTTCGACCCTAGTTTTTTTGAATCAACACCACCTTATTTTATTAAATTGCTTCATTTTTTCGCAACTGTATTAAAAATAGTCGTTCAGTACACGTGCGAAACCGTCATTGCAACTTGTTCCGACTGTCAACCCTCGCCTTCGGCTGCACCTCGGCTCGGGTAGACATTTGTCGGAACTCTTTGCAATGACAACCTTTCCGCACTTGTAATGAAATATACTATTACCTCCCATGCTAGTCAAAGACTGTGTTACGGCAAGGTAAGAACATCATCATCTCATGGAATAGTAGTCATAATTTAGACACGAAGTTGTTCGTTGTTTTCTATGGACAAACGCTGAACAGAGCTGAATAAGTGTGATTAGTCCCTAAGGGGGAGGCCTTTGTTCAGCAGTGGACGTGTTCCGACTGATGATAATGATGTTGTTGCGGGATTGTCCGAAAAGGTTACCGCTGCCCCGGAACATAAAGGGCTAAGGAAGGAACACGGGTGGGTTTTAGTCAGTAAGAGTCTGACACTCCCTCCTGCTCCACCCTGAGTGGGAGGGGTCATTTGATGATTTCCCATCCACAAAAAAAAAAAAGGGGGAGGCCCTGATGATGTTGTTGTTCTCCCAGCGCTAATTCTTTCGTTTGACGACGTCACGTAAACATTCTCATTTCTCTTTCCCACATCATCACTCGCGTGAGCTGTGTGACGCGCTTATCCGATTAGTCACCGCGTGTGCCTATCTACTCTATTGCGTATGTGTGCCGTCATGCCCTGTCGCATTGTCGTCACTACATAGCACACCTCACGGCTCAGCCAGCGGCCTCGCCTCATTCGTGGTAGCATAGTGTGCTAGCACACTTGGTAAAAAGAGTGCCTCGCACGATCCTCATTTTAAAAGAGTGTGCAACCCATCTCTACCCAGCGCCAAGACGTCAGGCACGTGGCGGCGCGCGGTGGGGCAGTGGCGCGCGGCGTCGGGCTGCCACGACCACTGCATCGCGCCCGGCGCCGGCGTGCGCCTCGTCAGCGCGCAGCGGGAGCGCCCGCTCACCAGCATACAGCTGTGCTCGCCCGACAGCAGACCCGACTCGGTGAGTATTCACTAAACAATCGACGATCACTGGCCCCGATTCTGTTGTTCACAAACTAAACTAAATTTGAGTTCAGTGCATCTTTTTCTCTCTATTTCAATATGAAAAGGACAGAAGATAAATATTAGTTTAGTCCTGTCAAATTAGATAATCCATTGAAAAGTTTAGACGTGATTAAAAAATTGGCTACTAAAAATACGTCGATTTACGTCAAGCGCGGACTAATTTGACAGGACTAAACTAATGTTTATCTTCTGTCCTTTTCCTAATGAAATAGAAAGAAAAAGATGCACTGAACTTAAATTTAGTTTAACAACAGAATCGGGGCCACTGTCTTGCTACACACAAAATCTAATATATAAAATTCTCGTGTCACAGTGTTAGTTACCATACTCCTCCCAAACGACTGGACCGATTTGTATGAAATTTTGTGTGCATATCGGGTAGGTCTGAGAATCGGCTACTATCTGTTTTTTTTTTTTTTTGCAAAACGAAGTTTGCGGGGTCAGCTAGTATTCTCTATAAGAGTAGGTAGGTACCTAACTAGAGCAAAACTTCTAAGAATAAGTAACAGCACAGCAGTATTTTTTATTTACTGTGTGTTTGCCCGCTTAAATTAGGTAAGTGTCACCTTGTGTCTGTGTAATTTTAATGTCAAAATAAACCTTTCTAATTCATAACATCGTGTCTCAAAATACTCTGCTCAACGCTTTTTATGGTTCCGCAGCCAAATGACAAAAACGGAACAATTATAATTTCGTCATGAATAAATTTATAGTCTTTTTTGACGTAAATTTTATTGAATACATGTATTTCACGTTTGCTCTTTTTTAAAATCACTACATAGTATAAAACAAAGTCGCTTTCTAGTCGCCCTATGTATGTTTAAATCTTTAAAACTACGCAACGGATTTTGATGCGGTTTTTTTTAATAGATAGAGTGATTGAAGAGGAAGGTTTATATGTATATTGTAGTGTATTTAGTATCAGCATTGCACCCGTGCGAAGCCGGGCGGGTTGCTAGTACTTTATATGACATCATGAGTATATTCATATCATTGTTTTTTTCAGGGCTGTACTCAAAGGAAGTCTCCGTACCAGTACGCATCCATGGTCTGCACCAAATACAAAGACAGAGTGAGAAGATTATCCGGATTGGGGATGCAGATATCACCAGCTTTGGGTAAGACACGACTCCAAATTGGCGTAACTTGCAGCTGACCAGAACTACAAAACTCTTGCCATTTGAAAAAAAAAGTTCCCTTCACTACCTATGTCCGATACTTAGGACACTTACTGACATAGCACTTACTGACATAAGTAGTCCATTGCACGGCGTGACATTAATAGACTACTAAGTCACACGAATCGTATACTATTTTATAGCTCGTGTGACCTACACCCGCACTTAGTCACGCTTTTCTGTGTAAAAATTGACTATTTAAGTCACAAAAAATCATGACTTAAGTGCGAATTTAAGTCACACAGTGCAAGGATTTACATACTGCGTTTAAGTGAAATTCTACTCTTCAAGCTTATGTGAAATATCACTATGTTGAACCAATAATAGACTATGATAAATCGAACGTACGCATGCGAAGAAGCATGCAGTGATGTACCTAAGTTTCTAATGCAATCCAATTTTCACATCAGTCTCTCTCCTCATATTACAGAGGACCCAGACCGACCCTGTCGCATTGCCTGTCAAGACGAGCGAGTGGCCCATCGGTTCTACTTAGTCAACGGACACGAAGGCTGGTTCCCGTTAGGAACGTCGTGCGGGAAGAGAAATACTTCCTACTGCGTTAGTGGGAAGTGCTTGGTAAGATCTTTTTACTACTAATCCATAAACAAAATCAAGATCTGTTTCTCCAGACCTCTCTGGAAATACTAAATACTTAGCTAGTGCCTACACTAGCTAAGTATTTCATAAATCCAAAACGAGAATAGTATTTTGAATTTAAAAAAATGTCAATACTGCTGAAAAGCAACGGGCTTTTCAAACCACAGAAGACGGAAGAAAGAAGAAGCATTGAATATCTCGCTAACTTATATTAAGTTCCCAAGCCGACACGTTTCCTCCATATTCTTTGTTTTCTATGGTCAAATAACACTGATTTTGAACCGAGCTTTATAAATCTTTCAACTTTCAGGCCACTGAAACTGTATTTCGAACTCCATAGAACTATTTTTTTGTTTTCCAGGAATTCGGCCCCGACAACACCCCCCTCTCCGAGATGGTGTTCACGCTCCCGCTGCTCAACCGCAACAGTTACACCAGCTACAACAACAATAGTACCAGCCGCGTCACCTGGCGCACCTCGCGACACCGACGCAGTCTGCGCACCGACAGGATCACTGTCAAGGCCACGCTCGACCAGAAGCATTTAGATGAGATTATTGCGCGGCTAAATTTGACAAGTAATCATCAGTTTTAATTTTATTATTTATAGCACTTAATTATTATTATTGCACTGTATGACTTAAGCCCGCACTAAGTCACGCTATTCTGTGACTTAAGTATTCCAATTTTATACACAAAATGCATGACTTAAGTGCAGGTTTAGGTCACCCGAGCTATAAAATAGTATACGATACATGTGACTTAGTCTATTAATGCACGGCGTTTAGCACCCTCGCTATGGACTACCTAAATCACACATATAATAATATATCGTAATGTACTATTCTTGCTTCCGAATAAAAATGGTGATAAATAAAACTCACACAACTGTCCAGCTCTGAAAGCGAGGTAAGCCGTTGCTCCCGGCTGTCTTTCCTAGATCTTGGACAGTCGTTACGGGTAGTCTGAAGCCTAAAAGTATGACAACCAGTCTTACCAAGGGTGGTAAGAGTACTTTTGGGCGATACCCTTGTATCGTGTTACCCAGTAACTGGATTGTGGAGGATAGATAGGCAGTCGCTCCATGTAAAATACTGATATTCAGCTGCATCCGGTTAGACTGGAAACACCCCAATAGTTGGGAACAGGCTAGGCTGATTGATTGAAGTCGATCAAAAATCCGACCCGAAACAGGCAAAAAGTTAAAGATATTTTTCTAATTTGTGCCTATTAAAAAACTGTAGGTACCTAGAGATTGTTTTTTGTACTTGTCCGTTCTATAGATTTTTTTCTGTTTGTCCATTTATCTGAACTTTTCTAAAACGACCATTTGTATCAAACGCCTAACCAAATCAATTCTCTTTTCCAGACAATTTGACCGACCACATTACCTACTTCGACTCCATTCCAGAGCATATTGAGGTGGACTTCAAGAACCCGATCCACATCTCACCAGAAGACACGCTACTGAGGAAGGCACCGAGACCTACATGGGACTGAAATTATGAATATACTACTTAGGTGAAAGTTAAACAATTGTTGAACTTTAGAAATTGGGACCGCCCATAAACTGATGACATTCTATCAGTTGGATCAATGTTAGGCACCTGCATTTCCGCCGACGAGGAAGCGACGAGCTATCGAATATTTTCTCGCTTGACCTTTTGAACACCAGAGTATAAACGTATCGCCGTACCCCTGACGCCAGGCCGCTTTTTCTGTCAAATGACCTTCATAAAAATAAAAACACACAAAAGTAATGATTAAATTGTTTATTTCATTATGGTACGACGTGTATTTTGTCATATATTTGTGTCGTTGGCGTTCAGGGTAAGATTTCGTTTGTCACATATATGTGACAATTTAACAAACGTACACAAGGTTATATAGGCAGGGACTTGAAAACGAAATTAATTTCTTTCCGTTACCACTAATGTTATCGTATAACGTTCCAAAATTTGTAACGATACTAAAACCTAAAAATATCAATAACGCTACAAAAGATAACGTTATAAAATATAATTTTCATAAAACGATATTATAAGTAACGTTATGGGTTTCATTAAAATTAAGCTTATCCGCTTGTAATAACGTTACAGGTGAAAAGTTACAAATTCATTTGTAACGTTATTCTTCATACTTTTTCGCCATCTTGTATGCTGCAACAGTGGCAACGTTAAGTATCGAAATTAATAACGTTATTATATCGATATACTAATATCGATAATATTGATAATATTGTTCTTGGATTTCGTTCCGTTGTCTGTATCGTTAAAACCAAGGAATTAATTTGGTTACTATCCTGGTGGAACGGTACAAATTATCGGTACCGGAACTACGCGTAACGTTATTTTAAGTAACGTTTCAAGTCCCTGGTTATAGGTCTCGTGTCAGTAAAAAAGACATAATTATAATTATTAATAGTTGATTGTTGACCGTTCACAGCACCGGCGAGAACTGTCAAATAGCTCGTTTCTAGTTGCTAGGTCTATTCGCTTCGCGTTGCCTTATAAACGGTCTTGGCAAGACAAAATTTTGTTCAAGCTTGGGACTATTATTTGCAGAAAGATTCTAGCTGACGAGACGGTTTCGAGAAGTCAGGATCGTCGCCAATCTGAGAGACTGATATCAAATCTCATGTTACAGTGAGCTTTAAAATTTATGGCGGTTCTGAAGTGAGCTACTCGCTTTACCTCGCCCCTCACCCCGCAGTCACACGAGTAGTCAAGTCAAACTACGAGGCGAAGGGCGGGGCGAGTATCTTCTTTTTTTTTGTGGATGGGAAATCATCAAATGACCCCTCCCGCTCTGGGTGGAGCAGAAGAGAGTGTTTAAGAGCCGCCATAAAGTTTGTATCGGGCTGTATAATTGGTTTTTATCAAAATAACAACAGCCAGTCAAATAACTTAACATACTTAGAAATAGGTTAATTTAAAAGATAACTACGCTAGATAAGAGGGATTGAAGATTTTTTTAAGGAACCTGGCATACCTACCTCTCCGCCTTTTTGTTAAATCAATGCAAACAGAAAACAGAGAACGTTATATTTACTGTTAAAAAAAAACAATATGGCAGACAGTTAGGTATGCCACGGACCTTCAAAGCCCTTTGAATGGGCTGATTCTTAGCCCATAAAAACACTGCCTTATAATGTGGAACCTCCCAGAAAGTTATCAAGACTTCATTTATGTATACACTTTTTTTTTGTGTGAACACATGTATACAAAGTTATGTGAACACGTTGAATAAGTACATTTTTTATTTATAATTATTTTACCCAAAGTTTCTTACTATAGGACCAAAACTTGGGTATGATTGTATGATTAGAAATATTTAAAGGCTTTGTGAAGGAACTGAAAATAAGCCAAATAATAAGAAGAAAACTTGACTTTTCTACATAACAAAGTCCAAGGCATTATTTTATTTTTCATTCTGTTGCTTAATACAATTTAGAATGGAATTTATACAAAAATATCTATGAATTTTGTTCCTTTTGTTGCAATTTTAGGAAAAAAGTCTCATGACGATTTCGAGTTGTTAAAACAAATATAATTTTAAGTCATTGTACATACTTGAAGAATCATTGTGATCAATTTTAGTAATTTATTTATAGAGATTTTTATACCTTTGTTATTAAGTAGGTTTAAGTAAATAAAAATAAAGCTATTTTATACAATTGTACATGTTTTATTTAAAAGGCACTCATTTGTAACCGGGTTATCATACAAACTATTAACAGCTTTAAATGTATACACAATATTTGTTATGTATAAAGAAGAATATAAAATTAAACTAATAAAATTGTAAAACTGTAGTTTCGTTGTATAAAAGTATCAAGAATTTATTAGTGCGATAACATTAGCTGACTGGTTAAATATTGGTTGCATTATGTATATAGTGAGTATATTTGAGTACCTATATTATACTTTACACACATTTTATTAGTAATTTAGAATAATGGCAAAGGCTTTCATCATTTTGAATTATTTGTCGATTTTTGAAGTTCACAACGCAATCGGCGCGGAATAGTGCTTACAATAAAAATAATACCAACGCGTGTCGGCGAAATTATGTACCAATACATAACACACATATTTATCAATAAATAGTCTTTAAGATTGTGCAATAAACAGCTTATATTTAAATACGATACTAGTTATTTGGATCCACTAAGAATAAATCTTGCAGTTCGCGTTCTTCAAAGCGTGCAGGAGTCTGGCAGGATCTGTCAGAAACCATTGCCACAGCTTCCTGAGACACTGCTTATCACCATTCTGAAAATAGTATTATGTATTAGCCGATATTATAGACTTTAAAAGAGATCATGAACTCTGAATTTGATTCGGCATTTCTTCTCAGGGATCAGTCAGCTAGGAAATGCCGGCGCCATCTAGTTTTAAAATATTAACCAACAATAATTTGACATGTAAACATTTCAAGTTGTTATTATTAGGTTTGCTTCACTATTGGATTGGGTTGTACCTGTAATAATAGTTGTAAGTGATTATATAAATAAAAATAAATAAATTTCATAAACATTTCATTGCATAAAGCCGTGTCTTCTGCGCAAAATAATGATGATGATACTCTTACCTTAACACTTGTGAAGAGGTGACTGGCGTCTAGCACCTTCTTGTCGACAGTATCCATGTGTTGTCTGAGTGTGTGCGCAAGCGCAGCTACTGTGCGGTCCCAGCTGTTCGGCTGGCGAGTGCAGCCGTCCCAGATGTAGGCGCGGAGGGATTGCGTTGATTGTTTGCTGAGGAATTTGAGACAAAATTATGGTTGGCACAATATCATAAACTAAACGTTAATTTACGACTTACACTGACCAGAAAGCGTATGAACCACATTCTCATTATAAACGGATTAGTGCACATTATGTTACGCAGTCGCCCAAAAAAGGAAGCTAAAGGATGATTTCCACCAAAAGGCTCGCATCGCATCGGATCGGAAAGGATACGAACGGATGCGGCGACAGCCGATCGCGTCCGGCAGGATGTCGACGCATACGATCGGCTCCGTGAAATAGTTACATTCCTACCGTGTTGACGTGTTCTAATTTGTGAAAATGGTTGAAATTGACGTAATATTGTTGGCTATTGCATTAGAAGAAGAAGAAGAAGAACGACAGGCGAACAGAGCCGATCGCGCGTCGCAGCATACTTTCGGCTACGATCGCGTGTCGCGGAAGACGGCCGCGGTCAAACTGCTGTGCGCGGTTTGTTAATATAGACTTTAAATACTGTGTACACGATTTGAAAAAAGAGATTTGTAAAATCCGTTCCGATCCGATCCGATGGTGGAAATCATCCTTAACTCCATCATAAATAAATCTCTACCTAACAATTGAGAACTTCAAAAATACTTACAACTCCACCATCAGATCCTCCTTCGTCCTATACCCATCGTCGACAGCATCCTTCAACTCCTTCACCTGATGCTGCATCTCATGGTACAACTTCACCAACAGACTGGGGTCACCCGACTGCGCACCAAGAATGTGCAGTAATGCTTGCACCAGTACATCTGAGGTTTGGAGCTTTTGTTCGCAGGAGTTCTGTTCTAAGCATATCTCGTTCATTGAATTCTGGAAATAAAGTAAGATGGATTAATTTGTTTTTTTTTTTTTGGATGGGAAATCACCAAATTACCCCTCCCGCTCAGGGTGGAGCAGAAGGGAGTTTCAGACTCTTACTGACTAAAAAACCACCCGTGTTCCTTCCTTAGCCCTTTATGTTCCGGGGCAGCGGTAACCCTTTCGGACAATCCCGCTGCCCCGGCAGGCTACGGCCCTTACGGGCCCCTTCCTTAATGCTGACATCTCTTTGAGGCGCGCGTGAAACACGTACGCGCCGTCCGGCACGGGCCTGGTCCTGATCGGACGGTCCGTTACCCATTACTCTCCGCCCGCAGGCCCGCGTAATTTATTGCAACTTAGTATGCAAATGATAGACCTAGATAACGCAAGTATCACGATCTGTATGAAAACCAAGCGTGCCATTTTTTTGACTACCTACTATGACGTCACAAGCGCTCTTTCTCACTCACGCTCACCCAGCCAGCAGTACACAGGACTGAGCGCGAAAGTGGCGGCTTACGATTTTTGAACGTAAGTTGGTGCGATTTTTGGCACGGGAAGTAGTTGCTCTTGCGTTATCTAGGTGTATCTATATCTGAGCCCATCATAGTCAGCCTGTAATGTTCGCCCAGCTGGGACACAGGCCTCCTCTCCGTGAGAGGGAGTTGGCCATCCACCACCCAGGCCAGTTCGGGTTGGTGGGTGTCACATGTCTTCGATTTTTCTGGGTCTAGGACATGCCAGTTTCCTTAAGGTGAATGAGAAGTGGTAGATCGCCAAATTCAAATTTTCTTACGTTTTTAGCAATTTGTAGGTCAGTGTCAGGTTGTATGTTGATCAAAATATGATTCGCGACTATAACAGGTACGTATTTACAGAATTATAATCATTAGAAACATTAATACATCTTCCTAAGTGAGATTTGTACCATAAGCACTTTTCCCTAGGAGATTACTTCTTGTGGTAATGATTCTATTGACTATAATTCTGTAAATAAGTACCTGTTATAGTCGCCAATCATATTTTGATCAACATACAACCTGGCACTGACCTGCAAATTGTAAAAAACGTAAGAAAATTTGAATTTCGCGGTCTACCACTGCGCAATCACCTTAAGATATTTTCCTTCACTGTTTCGAGAGCAGTGGTGATAAAATTAAATACACAAAGTAAAGTGCCTGCCTGGATCCAAACTCCCGACCTACAACTCGTAAGTCGGGGCTGATACCACTAGGACACCACTGCTCTATTATGTCCCAACGTTACGCAATAAGAAAAGCCACTAAGGGCGAGGCCACAACACTGCGTTGCGGCGTCGTATCGTAAAAACGACGTCGCACAGCAATAAAAATGTCGCCGTGAGCCGCCAACTGTGTGGACGTGTGTCGGTTGTGCTGTTGGATATTTGTGTCTCAAAATTTCTGATTGGCTAATGTTGTGATTTTCGATTCTCGTTCTATCCTGAGCAGTTTAAGTGTGTGAACTCCGCCCAGTGGGCGTTCATGGACAGAGACAGATATTGTTGAGCCGGTGCTATACCGAAAAGTTAACACCCATAGAAAACATTCTGGGCTGACACTCGGGTGATTTGAACCTGCAACCTGCTGCACAGTGACCGCGGCTGTGGCCACTCGACCAAATAAACAGTGAGGCGAACGTGCGAAACTAATACTAAGCTACGGCTCCATTGATCGGCTACGCAAAACCACCGACGTCACCCGCTACGGCTACGCGCAGGGAGTGGGGGATTCAGCCGCGCTTGCGACGATACGCTGCCGCTGTGAGTCGTAGCCACTGCTGTGCTACGAGTGCTACGAATTACGATATCGGCTACGACTGCGTCGCTCGCATTAATAACAAAGCTGAGGTGTTTGATGCGCTACGTGTTTTACTCTGTATAAAATAAAAACATGTCGGTGCAACGTTCGCCGCCTAGACCTCAGTCTACGCAAGTCTTGTCACAATCCGACTCGGACATACCAAGGGCAATGGAGGAGGAAGTTGGTAATGTTACGACTCGCACTAAGAGACCTCGTACGGAATCTTCGTCGCCTAGGAATGAGTTCGCCGCTTTCCAAAATGAAATGAGACGTATGTTTGAATCTCTGAAGTCGGGCCAACTAACAATACTGAATAAGCTGGTAGAAGATGTTAATGAGATTAAATTACAGAACATAAAAATTCAAAAAAGCAATGCTGAGATTGAAAAATCGATAGAAACTATAAAAAACAACTACGAAGATTTAAAAGCAAAGCTGGGGAAGCTTGAAATAGAACGCCTGGACTGCTATAACTATATAGAAAAGCTACAAAAACGAATTGAGGATCTGGAGTTTGGATCCAGGTCATCATCAATAGAATTACGGAATATCCCAATAAATGAAAACGAGACTGCAGAAGATATTGTGAAACATGTACTTAATATCGGGAAAACCTTAAGTTTGGACATAGACTACTCGCATATAAGAGACGCATACCGTCTTCCAGCCAAACCTGGCAGAAATAAGACCATCGTGGCGGACTTTAGTACGGTGCTAATGAAAAACAAAATTCTTACCGCGACACGAGACTTTAACAAGTACAAAGAGCCAGGACTGAAGCTTAACTCTAGCCTGATCGGTATAGTGGGACAACCACATCCAATATATGTATCCGAATACTTGCCGGGGAATGGCAGAAAGCTTTTCTACCAAGCTAGGGAATTTGCCAATAGCAACAACTTCAAATTCTGTTGGACCTCGAACCAAAAGATCTTTCTCCGTAAGGATGAAGCTAGTAAACACATACGGATTCGTTCGGAAGAAGATTTTGTTTCTCTAAGGTCAATATGACTAATTTGGTTTGTTTGCTGCAAAGTAGTCAATCCTACATTCACGCTATGTCAATATCTAAACCTATACCTGTACCTATACCGATATTCTTTTACCATGATATATTTTTATCTTTCTTTGCCGCACATTTACGACTTACACGCATATCACCCCGTCACAAATTTCACATCACTCACACTTCACCTTTTACCATTAATTCAGTTACTAAGTAAGTTTGAGTTTCTCCCGTATGATAAAGAAAAGTGTAACAATATCCCCACTTCTGTCTCATTAGTGCGTTGTATGAAAGCGGTGGAGTGCTCAAGGTTCTGTACATCTCACCATTTGCATTTGTATCATATAACATAATTACAATTGATAGTAATATTGATAGAATTTCGTCGGAACTTGAAGCACTTCATACAATGCAATCGTATATCTGCGCATCAGACAAATGTGAGAGTTTTGCACGTAAAATGAATAGTCCCTTTTCAATATTTCATATGAATATCCGCAGTATTAATAAAAACATTGATCAACTACAATCCTTACTCACCTCAATTCAGGTGTACTGTGATGTAATAGTACTTTCAGAATGTTGGCTCTCCAAAGTTTCAAGTGTTCCTTCTATAGATGGTTATGTATCGCACTTCACCTTTTGCACAACAAACCAAAACGATGGCATCGTAATATACATAAAGACAGGGATTAACTGTACTATAGGCGAACCTGAATATGTCAGAGACTTCAACTGTTTAATATGCAAAATTGGTAACGAGTTGGCTCTTGTTACAGTTTATAGGTCACCCTCAGTGCATAGTATCGACACTTTTCTCAACGGGCTAAATGATGTGTTGGGATCGCTTAGTACGTATGCTAATGTATGTATTCTGGGGGACATGAATATTGACATAAAAGCCAACTCCTCCGACCATAGAGCTGGGGATTATTTGAATCTGTTAGCGTCACACGGTCTCTTGCCAACACACCTATATCCAACAAGAGGTGAGAACTGTTTGGATCATGTTCTGTTAAAGTCGCAGCTTGAATCTGTCACACTAGTCTTGGAGTGTTTTATCACTGATCACTGTCCAACACTTTTTACAATATCCTTAAAGAAAAAAATAATATCACCAATTGTCTATCGCAATAAAATTAACTACGGTGCAATACGTGACGCTTTAGTCCAAGTAGATTTTACGCCTGCTTTAAATTCAAATGACGCAAATTTTGCTGCAAGTTTTCTGGTTGGTGCAGTATCAGAAATAATTAAAAACAACACTTGTAGTTATAAAGTACCGCGAAATAAAAGGAACTTAAAACCGTGGATCACGCCGGGTCTGATACGCTGTATTCGAAATCGAGATAGAATGCACAAAGCACTAAAAAGGGATATCACAAATGTTGTACTTAAACTATCATACATTAGATACAGAAATTTCATTAATAAACTACTTAAGAAACTCAAAAGGCAATTTGAAAAAAACTTACTTCTAGACGCAAAAAATAATTCAAAGGCTACCTGGGACGCTATTAAAACTATAACGAACACGAAAACAAAGTATAAATCCGCTGTTTCCCTTCTTAAAATTAAGGAAAACCCGATATTATCAGTAAATGCGGTTAACCATTTCTTCACTAACATAGGCAGGGAGCTGGCTACTCAAATTCAGCAGAAACCATCTTCTTCCTCATCATACCCCAATAACTTACCAGTCGCTTCTCAGTGTGACTCTCTGGTTCTGATGCAAACCGATGCTGAGGAGGTGGAGATTCTCATAAAAAATCTACGTAGGGATTGTGCTATCGGTTTTGACAATATTTCTGCATTTATTTTACAGTCTTCACTTGATGTGTTTGTGCCTATTTTGACACACATTTGCCAGCTGTCTCTTTCTACCGGATTCTTCCCTGATGTATTTAAGAAAGCCATTGTACACCCCATCCATAAGAACGGTGATGGAGATGTTGTCAACAATTATAGGCCAATATCGGTATTGCCAGCTATGTCCAAAATCCTTGAAAAATTGCTAAATAATCGACTGACGAACTATCTTGAAGCAAAGGGTATTATTTCATCTAACCAATTTGGATTTCGGAAAAACAAATCGACCGAGGATGCTGTTTTATCATTGGTTAACATAATAGTGGACAGTTTGGACAAGAAGGAAAAGTGCCTGGGTTTATTTCTAGACCTCAAAAAGGCGTTCGACACCGTCTCCATCCCGATTCTTGTCACTAAGTTGGAGAGAATTGGCGTAAGGGGAATGGCTCTCAAATTATTTAAGGACTACCTGACTAACAGGACACAAGCGGTGAAGATTGGTGATTGCATCAGTGGAGACGAGGGGTTGGAGTTTGGTGTACCTCAGGGGAGCATTTTGGGGCCTCCGTTGTTTACGATTTATATAAACGACCTCTGTGAACTAAAATCTCCCAACTGCCAAGTATTTACTTACGCAGATGACACTGTGCTTTTTATTCATGGTCCCACATGGATTGATGTGAAAGCTGATGCAGAAACTGCTCTGAGAAATGCCAAGTGTTGGTTGTCACATAACCTACTAACGCTCAACATCAATAAAACCAACTACATAACTTTCGCATTAAAAACCTCTGCTCTCCCACCTCTGAATGCTTTCTTTATTAAATCTCATGTTTGTCGTGAGCCATCTTCTAACTGTGATTGTGTAGCAATATCCCGAGCCGCCACTATAAAATACCTTGGAATCAATATTGACCAATTTTTAAAATGGCAATGTCATATTGATGCCCTGACCTCACGTGTTAGAAAGCTAATCTACGTTTTCAAATTGCTCCGTAATGCCGCTGATTCAGAAACCCTTATGTTAACCTACCTTGCACTATGCCAATCAATACTATCTTACTGCATCACGACTTGGGGTGGGGCAGCGAAGACTATACTCTTACCATTGGAAAGGGCACAAAGAGCTGTTCTCAAGGTTATGACAAAAAAGACGTTTCGATACCCAACCGACAAACTCTATAGTGACACAGCTGCTCTAACCGTGAGACAGCTCTTTATACAGCAAACAGTAATCAGGAAACACACAACACTAACTTATGACCCTTTAATTTATAAACGCAAACGTCGGTCGGATATAGTCTGTCCCCCAATCAGGCACAGAACAACAATGGCTAAACGGCATTACAAAGTTATTAGCAGTTTCCTGTATAATAAAATTAACAAACTTCTAAAACTGTACCCTTTAACTAAAATGGAGTCAAAAAGAAAATTAAAATCATGGCTACTAAAGCTAAATTACACAGCTACTGAGGACCTTCTTAACCAGCACTAATACAATGTTAAGGAATCATTCGCTGATTCAATCCCAATAAAATATTAATAGATATAGTTGATTAAAATAAAATATAAACGCGCCCTCAGCCTTAAATAATAGCTGAATTTAATTAATCGTCACCTGTCACAACATAACACAAACACACTCACAACAGCACACCCTCACCTGCACTTACTCTCTCACACATAGTACACAAAGACACACCCCGCACGTCGTGAATGTGGCACGTCCATTCTTTTTGTATTTTTTATTTATTAGTACCTAATTTTGTATGGATTCCCTATATACAGGCATGCCTAAATTGGGAATCCGATAACTCAATATTTTTTTGCTTTTTTACTATGGACGTCTGAAGTAATGTTTCTAGTGAGGTGATGGAGCGGCCTTAGTGTCTGTAACACAGGTTAATTCCTAGCACGGAACTGGGTTTGCTCCACTATCCGCTATAATATTCCTATCCGTCGCTCATAATGTAGTATTTAAGTAACCTGTACTCAAAGTTGTTTGTTTTGAAATAAAGTTTATTATTATTATTATTTATTATTACAATGCGATGACGCAACGCAAAAATTTCATCGCATACGACATCGTACGACAATACGCTAACCGTCAGTTCAGTTTCTAGTGAGACATGGACCGCACTACACGGGTCCTACTTTTGCTAGCGTTAAGACGCATCAAGAAAAAGAAACAGAAAAGGAAGTACTGCGTGCATCCATTTCTATCAATTATGAAAAATGATGGAAATCATTCAATGTGGAGAGGTAGCGCGTCGTCGCATTGCAAATTTGTACGTTGCGTCACCGCATCGTAAATTTCCACGATGCGTTGTGCGGCGTCGTAGATTTGACGATGCGACGCCGCAACGCAGTGTTGTGGCTTCGCCCTAAGGGCGGCTCCGCACTACATCCGATCCGACTCCGAATTAAAGATCCGACTTCAATCCGAATTGAGAATGTTATAAATTCTGTCGGTTAGAATTCGGAGGTAGTGCGCAACCCCTCATACAAATAGGACTACGGTCACTTCGGACTTCTCGGATTCGGATCAGATGCAGAGTGGTATCGCCTTAACAGTTGCATGCAAATACTTAGGAGACCTGTCCGGTCATGGCTCATTGGTCTTATATTGCTATACTCACTATTCTACTGATCACGGCGCTAGCGTCAGCCACGGCGTACTGTCGTAAGTGAGCTGCTAACTGTAGGAACTCTTGGACTGAGCGCAGTTCGTGTCGTAGCGCGCCATATACGATACGGTCTAGGCAGAGGGCGCGGTTGGTCGTTTCTAATAGGTGGGATATATCGGCGTGGATTTGTCTGTAAAGTGAAGTTGCAATGAATATTAGTAGGAGAAATGAAAACTCATTACGTCAATGTTGCGATGTAGTGAATCTGCTATACAGACAGACATGAAATGGAGAACAATGAGAATTGCAACATATTCATTCAACTATACATAAATGTCATAGTAAAATTGTCTGTTGGTCAAGCTATGGAAAATATCTAGTTTTTCTTTGGTACTAATAAGCTTTCAAATGTCAGAGTTTGCCAAATTTGCTTGTAAATAGTGCAAACAAAACTACAAAAATTCTAAAAGCTTAAAAAACTGCCAAGTTATAAAGTTTAACTGCTAGACAAAGACGGAATTACCATAGAAGTGACGTCACGACTATGTAACTTCACACTAGCGCCATACATTGCCACTACCGCGCGACAAGGACGGTAATAATCCCCACCAAAAACTTTTAAAGCGTGTAGCTTCTCCAAACTTCCATTGATTCTATCTGTTTTTAGATAATCTCGTTATTTGTTCGAACATTTCTAATATTAATCATCATCCTATTAACAATAGAGAATAATGAAAATTAACTTACTGTCTAACAGCCAGTGCACAGCAAGTAGTAGTCTCTACAGCGAGGGTAGTTCTTGAGTCTACAAGCTGCCGCACTGCGTTGTGTATTTGTTGGTATAAGATGGACTCTTCTTGCTCCAGTAGATCCACTGCGCTTTTAGCTTCCATCAGACATGACCTGGAAAGAGTTGGTAAAAGATATTCAGGTTTAAGTTTCAAGGTTCAAGTGGAACTCTAAAAAAACACAAAGTCATGAGAACAATGCTTTAAAAAAAAAAACGAGTGTGCTTATGACCACACGACTGAAGTGAAACTTCTTTCGCTCCATCTGTATGTATATTTCATTTACTAGCTATAAGAGAAAGAGAGAAAGAAAATGTGCGCGCGCACTGGTCTCTCTTGCTCCTACACTGTGATACAGACAATAAGCCTGCAGTGTGCTTAGATATACGGAACGTATTTGGCTATGAGAGGAAGAGAGAAAGAAAATGTGCGCGCGCACTGCTGTCTCTTGCTTATATCCCCCACTTAACTTCCGTTCGCCTTGCCCGATCACACTTTTCGTAACGCTTACGTCACGCGTTCGCCAGCTTACTCCCCAAGTCAAGCGTGCGTAAAGAAGTTTCACTTCAAAAAATATTTACACCTTTAAAATGAACTAGAAACAGGTTTACGCCATCTATCGAGTAAACTCCATCTATGGAGCTTGTGTACAAATTTACAATCTACGAGCTTCTACCCGCAACCAAGAAGCTTGTAAATAAAAATGGATGCAAGACTCTAAGGGCCGCCATACACGGACTGCTTGAAGCAGTCAGGAGGGACTGCTTCAAGCTGCGACTGCATAGTGAACTACAGGCTTCTACGTACACGCATATACGAAACCGCTCGAGCAGTTGTAACGGCTTTGGGCGGTCGTGCGGTCAATCAGTTGCCAGGCATACACTGACTGCAAGAGCAGTCCGTGTATGCTGATCAATGGCTAACTGCTCAAGCAGTCCGTGTATGGCGGCCGTAAATACCTAAGTGAGTGGGCTGACGGCTGACACTCTCTTTCTAAGTACGCACTTAAGAACGAGACAGTGATATATGTTTTCTTTGTCTTATGTATGTATTTAGAAAGAGAGCGTCAGCCCACAGTCGGTTTCACTTAGGTGTTTAGAGTGTTGCCCCCACTTTTATCTATAAACTTCTTGCCCGCAACTTGGTCCGCGTGAAGTTTCTTGTATACTCGGCAATATTGTAGCTTCGCATTAGTGAAAGAATTTTTGAAATCGTATCAGAGGGTCCGAAGATTACTCCCTATATACAAAGTAATAAATTTTACTTCGTTATAATATTAGGTACATAATCAGCCAATAATTTTCCCACTGCTGGGACACAGGCCTCCTCTCTGTGAGTGGAGGAGAGGGAGTGGGCCGTAATCCACCACGCGGGCCTAGTGTGGGTTGGTAGATGTCACATATCTTCGAATCTTTGGTTCTAGGACATGCTTCGGGGCAATTACGTAACACATTATCAATCGGAATCGGTTTCATTTTGATAGTTCAACAACATTCATTGCGTTATTTACGTGTTGAGCAGGCAAATTTCTCAAACTTATGAAGCAATGGATTAGCAATTTGCTTCAAAATGATTCAGATTTCGATTGATAGCGTGTTACCCTATTAGGGTGCCGGTTTCCTAAAGATGTTTTCCTTCACCGTTTTGAGAGCAGTGGTGATGAAATAATTTACACAAAGTACACACCGGACACTCCATACAAAGTTCGCAAAATAATTACCTATTAGGTACTACTACATAAACAAATGACGTTAGTACACGTGCAAATGTGTGCGTGAACTCTAGTAGCGTTGGCTGTCGTGCGTAGCGTAAAAAAAATGGCGGTGAACGACGACGACGCCTAGAAAGAATACGTGACCTTGTACGAGCGGCGTTCAATTGATTTTCTAGTTAGTCGGGTTCGTAATGAAATAAAAATAATATTATAATATAATAGTTAATATGTAAACGAGGTTTATTTATTCAACCAATAATGCCAAAATAAGCTAACACTACACACTAATAAGCTTACACTAAAATATTTTCGTTTAAATGATTTACCTACATAATCGGTTATTAAATCGCATGGTATTAAAAATGCGAAATCTTACAAACATTTGTGTAAATAAAAATTCGGAAAAGCATCAAAATATCCAACCATCGTGATTAAAACTCAAATAAAACTTTTAAATCGCAAAATTGTGTGTTCGTGTCAGCAGTACAGTGCTGCGGTTCTGTGTGAGCGCCCCTAGCTAAAGAGTCGGCGACAAATGCCTCGAAGTGCGGGGTGAGGTGCGGTATCTTATATGAGCGCGGGGAAGGGAGTGTCCGTTCTGTACATATTACTATTAGGTATTCTGTGCACAAAGTAAAGTGCCTGCCAGTGTTCGAACCTATGTCCTAAAACACATAAGTTGCGGCCGATACCACGGGGCACCACTACTCCTTAATATTTAGCTGTATAATATTAGTATAGTGTTACAAGCTGCAACAGCAGTAAAACGCTTAGGCATCCGGAACTACGGCATTAAATTCCTGACAGCCTATCTGTGCTCAAAGCTTTAGGGAACAAACAAACTAACAACAAACTAATTTTTGAGTGCCATAAACTCTCCAGGGCGAGCCCTGGAGAGTTTATCGACGTTCAATCGTATTACCCTCCAGTGGATCAAAGGGCATAGCGGATCCTTGGGCAATGATGCTGCAGATGAACTTGTGAAGAGAGGCTCTGATATGAGGGTGCTAGGCCCGTACCCACTTCTACCTCTGCCTTTCTCGCAATTTCGTGCGTGGATTCGCCAAAGATCGACCGAACTCCATAACAACAGGTGGTCACGGGCAACAGACTGTAGACAGTCAAAATTAGCCTTACCAATATTACACCCGCGATTAACCAAAAAACTTCTCAGCTTGAGTAGAAATAACCTTAGAATAATAATAGGAACAATTACGGGCCATAACCCACTTAACAAACATCTTTTTAACATAGGCGCCACAGACAGTCCCCTTTGCAGGGGCTGCCTTGACGCCGAGGAATCAGCCGCCCACGTCATCCTGGAATGCGAGGCTGTAGCTTCTAAACGCGCAAAAATCCTCGGAACAGTGAGGTCGCTCCGCGTAGCCTGTGAAGCTCCCAGGAAGCTTCTGTGTTTTTGGGGGGAGCTAGGCTGGCTCTGTTAGCCAGAATCACCACGCACAACGGACCAAATGAGAGTCTTAAGTGCGGAAAAGGGAGTCCCATCATCATCATCATAGTATAGTGTTAAAGCTTACGTAATTTGGCTTGGATGAACATCTTTGTAGTTGGCAACTAATGCCACCTTCGCTTGCTCTCCACATAGTTCAGCTTTTGATTCAATGTATGTGCACATTGCATCAGACAGTCTGGAATATGCAACAAAAAGGACAATAATTATTACAACAAGTATATTATAGTACACATACACATACACATATCTGTCACTGTGTGATCAAAGTACGTATTTCCTTTTTTGATCACTATTGCCCGTTTTCTATAAACAAAAACGGATCGTTTTGCTTACCAATGGTAGCATTTTTTCATTGCCTAATTGGGCATATACATAGAATCAATATTCAAAGGTCTCTGCTTCAAGCTAATTTTACCTGTGATAGCTACTTCCATATGGAAGGGTCTACTATATAGGGTGACTGGTAATTAGTGACCGATACCTAAACACGTGATTGTACTCATGATAACAAACAACTTTTACTGTGGGAACAAACCTGAAATTGTGAAAAAAAAATCTGCGCTTGAGTCATTTATGTTCGCCTAACTGGTCAAAATATAGGTACTGCAGCAGATTTTTTTTCGCGAATTCAGGTTTGGTCCCATAGTAAAAGTTGTTTGTTATCATGAGTACAATCACGTGTTTAGGTATCGGTCACTAATTACCAGTCACCCTATATAAAGGTCTTTGCTTCATTATTGGCAGATGATTGGTCTTAGGGCTATTTTTTCAATCATCTGATAACTTTATTCGAGGAATATTTTTGGAATTTTGACAGTTATTTCATACGAAAACTGTCAAACGTCAGTTTTATTCCTCGAATATAAGTTATTTGACGATGGAAAAATCAGCTCTTAATAATTGTAACCAAAAACAGTCTGCAAATCATACGAAACAGCCATAAATCAGTTGAATACTAAAAAAAATCCACTCTAATTATGTAGTTTTCTCAACTTTCAATAGATTTCAACAAGTCATAGTATAATGAATCTATACAACTCACCTTTCTTCCATACTCTTCGCCTCAGCCAGTGCGGACCTCAGTTCCTCATCAGAAGAGGTGTCACTCACTTTCTTGGCAAACTTCTTGGATGTGTACAAGTCAAAGTGGGATCTAAATAATGCCTGTGACTGCCTGTAGGTCTCGAAGGGGCCAAATGTGAAGAATTTCTTTGCATTTTCCTGGAATTTATCAAAAAAAAAATAAAGGTTAATAAGATTTTTTCCATGTTTTCTACACAAGATGGGCAAAAAAATATTGTTTGGTATCAAAGCGTTTTTATTGATTTATCTTCTTCTTATTCTTCTTCTTGAGTTATCCTGAAAACATTCCTAAAACCATAGTCATGTTTTGTGTCTTTTGATAGTCTATACTTCTATTCTAATATTATAAAGAGGAAAGATTTGTATGTATGTTTGTAACGAATTGGCTCAAAAAGTACTGGACCGATTTTAAAAATTCTTTCACCATTTGAATGCTACATTATCACTGATTAATATAGGCTTTTTTAATTGTAAGAAAAAAAAAATGTTTAAAAAATAAATTTCCACCCGTGCGAAGCCGGGGCAGGCCACTAGTAAATAATAAGCTAGTAAAGTATGATTTAACCACAAATGGATAAAGTTAAAACCGGGAGGTTCTTGCAGGCACTTCACCATAGGAAACAGCCACTTGGAACACCTATCTTCTGATATTTCACACTTATGAAACTTATGAAACATACCTACCTACCTACACAATTGGAATAAAATACTTTAATTTTATTTGAAGAAAAAAAACTTAAAAAATGTTCAATCCTAGCCATAGATAAATTATTATAGTTGTAAAAAAGAATGTCTTCTAGGAGTATTTTAAAACAGTTAAACAATGTTACTGATTTTAAATTCACATAACATAATGCCCAACTTTTATTTCAAACTAGCGGCCTGTCCCGGCTTCGCACGGGTGGACATTTATTTTTTAAACATTTTATATTTTCTTGCAATTAAAAAGCCTATATTAATCAGTGATAATGTAGCATTCAAATGGTGAAAGAATTTTTAAAATCGGTCCAGTACTTTTTGAGCCAATTCGTTACAAACATACATATAAACCTTTCCTCTCTATAATATTAGTATAGATGAATGTTATTTCAAATTAAACAAATATCAACTTTATTTTAACGGTGATTAAGTTAATTTCAGAGTGACTAGCACTATTGAAAAAATTATAAAAATGTCTCAAGTTGTAGCATAAACTGAACTTTATTGTGTAGGATTTAAAGTTATTTTTTGCATAAACTCATATTTGTTTACATTTTTGGCAAATAAATTGCGAATGTAGATTATAATTAGTAATGCGTACATTTTCCCAGTTATGTTTAAGTCCCTTGAAATAGGGAGAGACCCTGTTGAGATCAACCAGGCACAAATTCAAATTCCGGGCTGCTACTGAGATATTCCAATAACACTTTGCTCGACCCGGGAGTCTAACCCAGGACCTCACGCTCAGCAGTAGCGCTTATGACCACTAGATCAATGAGACAGTAAATATTCCCCTTAGTTGGTTTATTTTCACGAAGGGGCCCGTGGCCAAATAATAACAGCCGCACAGGTCGATCGATCAGGTTAAGCTACACTTGCCTTGGTCTGAGTATGGGTGACCATCTTTACATAACGAGACCCCTCGGAAAGCATATTAAGCCGTTGGTCCCGGTTCTCATTCATGGATCTTTGGCAGTCGTTATGGGTAGTCAGAAGCCCGACAGTCTGACAACGGGTCTTACGAAGGGGTATCGTATTACCCAGTACCTGGATTGTGGAGGCCAGACAGGCAATCGCTCCATGTAATATACTGGTATTCAGCTGTATCCGGTTAGACTGGAAGCCAACCCCAACATTGGAATAACCAGCGATGGCCGCCATGGCCCATGCAAAATGGTCCATTTGAAGGACTAAGTGCGGAAACCAAACCCATAACATAGAACATAGACCCCAACATAGTTGGGAAAAGGTTAGGCAGATGATGATGAGTTTGTTTATTTCCACCTGCATACTGAAATGCAAGATTATTACCTTATCTCTATGACAAGTGCTGTACACATCTAATGTATCAGCGATCACATCTATCACTTCATTGGTGATAGTCTCCACTTCTTGAGCGAGGGTCAGGCATTCCTCGGCAGCAGCACTTTCATCATCCTTCCACTGCAAGTGCGAGGAGTTCAGCTTTGATATCTCTACGGATAATTCTTCTTTTGTTAATCTGTGGAAGATAATAAGTTTGCATGAGAAACAAGAAAGAACATTATGGGTCGTCAAAAGCCCAAAAGTCTGACATCCAGTCCTTTGGATTGTGGAAGTCAGACAGGCAGTCACTAAATGTAAAATAAATACTGGTATTCAGCTATATCCGGTTAGACTAGAAGCTGACCCCAACATAGTTGGGAAAAGGCTATGCAGATGATGATGATACGAAACAAGGAATATTATTCAATGGAAAAGAGTGAACAGTCAATCAATTTGTAGTGGACTGCAAAATTCAATGTTAACCCTTTGTATGCCAGAAACATGGATCTACGCAAGACACAATGGCTTTTTAAATGTTTCTGTAATTATGGCATTCAACCGATTAAAGTACTCATTGATGATTCAAAAAACAACTGGTCAGTGGGTCTTAGCCTCGAATTGTTATTTTATTTTAAGCCTATCTTATCCCACAGCAGGCCAGAGGACTGTGGCTTGTGCTTTGACTAATTTGTTGCGATAAGGCAAACTACATTTCACACACTCTCTGTCTCCCAAACCATTCTCTTGACGTCTCGCTGTACAACAGTAATGTTTTCCATTGTAGCTGAAGCATTATGAATCAAATATGTGTTATACAGGACCAGGCAAGAGGCGTGTAATAATAATTATAGTGTTCTATACTTTCTGTTATGTGCAACCAAGGGAAATAGGAAGAGCATTTGTTTGTAGGAATGAGTTACTTAAATTATCTTGTTTTTACTTATTCTGTCTCTTCAATTCACCAAGGCAGATCTCCTGTTTTTGCAACATATGAAGCCGTTCCTGGAGCATTTTGATGTCCTGTTCAACATCCTCCTTAGCTTCCTTATCTCCTGGTAGACAAATACCTTCATACTGCTCTTGTATGTTTGTTATAGAAGATTCTAGATCTTCCGGGGAGAGAAGAAGACCTTTCTTCTCCAATTCTATGTATCTGTAAGAAGAATCGATAGTAATTGCATGAATTATGTGTAGTAGGTAATTTGTTTGGGTTGCTAGTGTTTATTCTTTTAAATTACTGGGTACTTACAGCAATAAAGTTTAATATAAGTCCAGAGTAAAGCTAACCTAGGCCTAAGACGACCTATGGTAACTAATAAACACGAATACTAAGTTAAAGAAAAGGAAAAATGACGCACAACCAAAGCCATTACTTTGATGTTGATAACATAGATATAGACAAAAAAAATAGCTCTGTATTATAATAAACAAGTAACATGTCTCTTACCGACATTCCTCGCGTGCACTCAACGCATTATTATGATCCAAATTGTTATGAAGCCAACGCAAAACACCAGCGAAGTCTCGGTCATTCAACATCCATTCAAATGACTTTTTATAAGTGTCCACACCCAAACTTTGGAGGAATGGCACGAATTCTTCATCGCTCATGTCATCTAACGCATTCATCATTGAAAATCAAGATTAATTTTCACGTAAATTCGCGTAAACCGATAAAATATTCGTAGGCCGTTAATTCTCCATTCGAAAAATCAAAACCACAACAAAATATTGATGTTTGACAATATAGGTTGGGGTTGCAAACTCAGGGTCAAAGATGTACCATAAGATGTTTGAAGTTGTCGTTAGTACTAATAATTAAAGTTTGTACTAATCATATAGAGAAAAAATATTAATTATTGGAAAATACCAATAGAAAATATTAAAATTGGTAGATTTTTATCATGTAAAATGTCTCATAATATTTCTTAATTTTCTAATATCACCAAAACAGTAGAAACATTAATCATAATCAGGCTATAAATGTTACCACTGTTGGGACAGAGACCTCCTCTCGGTGAGTGTGAGTGGGCCGTATTCCACCACATGCATGATCCCAGTGCAGGTTGGTAGATGTCACATGTCTTCGAATTTTTGGTTCTACGACATACAGTTTCTTTGCGATGTTTTCCTTCACCGTTTTGATAGCAATGGTGATGAAATTACTTACACAACGTAAAGCACCCCTCTGGGTTCGAATCCACAACCTACAACTTCGTAAGTCGCAGCCGTTACCACTGGGCCACGCTCATAAAAAGTTAACATTACTACTAGTTTATTCTCTTGAAAGTAATTGGCCACACTGAATAAATGCGTTTACAAAGATAGCTTGATATAAAAATCACGACAATGTTCTCCGATGGAGGTAGTCAGAGTTGTAGTAACACCTTCATCTGGCCAGTTATGATAAGTGATTCAATAATTATTTATGTATTATTCAAAACACTGCAGCATTGTGCTCAAAGAGTAATATAATAATACGGAAGATTGTGCTGCTATTGCTACAAAGCAATGACGAAGTTTGATACTAAGTTAAACCTAATAAAAATACTAGAAATCGGCTGTTTTTCGTCTCTCCACTCTAAATAGCCTCTCAATTCTCTCGAAAGAATAATGCTTATGCTTATTAATGTTAAGGTTTGACTGCATACATTGCTCAATTATAGTACCTATGCTGATAAAATGTGAAAAAAAAGAAGCCGATTCTATAACCTCCACCAGTTTTATGTAGGTAGCTATGTACCACAGAATACGACCTAATATCTACGCCATTGGAATTAAAACTAGTAGGTACTTACGTAAAAGCTGAAAATGGCTAAGTATAATAGTGATAATTACATAAAATAAATTTTAATACAATGAGAAATAAATGCTGTGGTAGAAAAACTCGCAGCCAAGTTTTTCTACCACAGAACTATCACCGCTGTGGATTTTCCATCGCTGACAACAAACGATTTCCTAGAAACCCTGTTCTCTACTGCTCTGCTTTGCCGTGCCAGACAAACTAAAAAAAAACCCAGACACCTACTTTTGACCCCAGTTAATCCAGAACATAAGTACCACTCGACACTCTCCCGCGTCCTTTTGCCCCTGACCCTGAACTTGTATCCATCGTTCAAGTGCGAGGTTGCCAAAATAGAGGGTCCTGATTGGGTAACTACATGCAAAATTGTTACTTCCTTCGTTCTTTGTGTCACCGTGATAAAATGATTTATTGGCTGACGCAGTCATTTTTGCCAGTTCCTTTGTTTGGAACATTTTTTTTTGGTTCTTAAGCAGGAGTTATTTGCCTTTATGCCCATCGTGAAAGGAATGAGATAATCTGTGAACGCTTGTACAAAATTATGCACAAAATAGCAAAGAAACTTGTACGTATTCTTTCAAAAATGGCTTGAAAGGAAGTCGGGCTTTACCTAGAGTTGAATGAGGAAAAGGCCACACCCAAAAAGTGGCGTTTCTAAACGAAGTGTTGCGTTTAATTTTAAATCATCATAATATCCTGCTATTTCCATGCTGATGTCATGTCGATAGTCACCTAGTACGAGTATGCTATTGTATTGCAAGCGGGCAAGTGACCTACACTTCTGTCTCTCCGGTGTCCAGTTTAAAGGCAGCCTGTCCGCTGGTCGGTCTTTGTCCACATCATGAGCAGTCCTTCTATTGTGTTTCACTATGCGAAGTGTTCGTCACCGCTCGTGCGATGTCGAGACTACTCGAGCAGACGCCGTCGATGTGGACTCGCTTCCGTACCGTATCCACTACATCTACAGCTTTCTAGTGAGTGTACATTATTTAACGACACGAGAATGTTGTTCGCTTAGCTGCTTGACAATAACTGCTTAGGTACGATTGGGATTTCTTATCCGCCATTATTGGCTTTTTTTGTGGTTGGGAAGTCATCAAATGACCCCTCCCGCTCAGGGTGCAGCAGGAGGGAGTGTCAGACTCTTACTCACTAAAACATACCCGTATTCCTTCCTTAGCCCTTTATGTTCCGGGGTAGCGGTAACCCTTTCGGACAATCCCGCTGCCCCAGCAGGCTACGGCCCATACGGGTCCCTTCCTTATTGCTGACATCTCTTCATCATCATCTAAATCTAAAGCAGCTCCGAGCTGAGTGGAGCTTGAGTGAGATTCACTCAAGGAGCTGCGTCACAGACTCACAGGCTCTGGCAAAAGATCCTATTCTAACGACACATGGTATCCCGGTTAATCCATAAATTATCCGGGAAAATCAAAGTGGCTACTAAAAGCATAAATTCTGGTAAGTTAGTTACATGATTATCCTGTTATTGGTCTGATCATCACTTCATCAGATCCTGTTTTGGTAACCGGTAGGTGCAATACGGCCCCAGCATAGAGTATGAAGTCATATTTGTTTTAATGTAGAATTTGACGCAAAACAGTGGAGACGCGCACTTATTGCCTACATAGGAAATAGGCGACGTGAAGCACTCTCAACATCTCAGCGTTGTCCTCACAAAGAAAAACAATGCAGTCAGCTTGTTCAGGCATACAAGCGATACTTTCAATCACCCCCTTTACACCCAACCTTATCTTACCGACATAAGGTTCAAATTCCCGTCGGCATTGATTTAGGAGTAGTATTGAATGGGTGTCAAAAGTCCTTATCGTCGTGGAGGGCTCTAGACTTGCTCGTGCTTCATGAATGCCTGGTATTTTCTATATAGGTAACTTGATTTTCGCTGGCTTGCTTGGCTTTACATAAGCTATTTATTGGTTATTACTCCTCTCATACAGACAAATAACTTATACACTAACACATTCTTTGACAATAATCCTCTTTCCAACGTTTTGCATGAGGTTTTTGATTTGCTACAGAATGATTGCTGTAAAAAATTAAATAACTTGAACTGTTTTTCAGGACACATTTTTCGAACATTTATGAAGCAATGGATTTAGAATTATCCGTCAAAATGATTTAGATTGTGATTGGAAGTGTTGTACGCAATTAGGGTGCTGATCATCACACAAAATCATCAATTATAGTTACTCTTAAGTAAATTTTATAGGTTTTTTAAAAGACTACCTATATTAAAATAATCATAAAATGGAACACGGAATTCGGAACCTTCCGTCTTCCTATTTTCGTCACGATCTACTTATTTCCGTCATGTCTAGGTATCCCTCTCTTGCTAGCTGGCGGTTGGCACATCTTGAGGCACACCTACTAATTATGTAACGAGTAGGAAGTATGAAAAGTATGTACTATAAAGGTCGAGAGGCCCTCCAGACTCTTAGACAAAGTGTAAAAGATTATGCATCAAATCTTGTGAGGGCATTGCAAACAGTTTGTAAGTGGCCGACACACGACTTGCTCTCAACATTTTCGCAGGTGCTTTGAATAGAAAACTACGATATCTGCAGATAGTTACCAGAAGTGAAAATATTGTACAGAAAACAGAACGATTAACACATGCACACATAATATCACGCCTGTACTTTTCGAAGAGTTAGGCAGCGGTCTATCTATTACTACATCCATATTTCGCCATTTAAGGGGCAAGTGCCATGTAGGTAATGGCCCCGATTCTGTTGTTCACAAAAGGACAGAAGATAAATATTATTTAGTCCTGTCAAATTAGTCAGCACCTGACGTAAATTGACGTATTTTTAGTAGCCAATTTTTAATCACGTCTAAACTTGTCTATGGATTATCTAATTTGACAGGACTAAACTAATATGTATCTTCTGTCGTTTTCTTAATGAAATAGAAAGAAAAAGATGCACTGAACTTAAATTTTGTTTAGTTTGTGAACAACAGAATCAGGGCCATAAAAAAAAATATTAATATTTTAGTCGTTCAACAGTGGAATGTTGAACAACTAAAATATTTTTTTTTTTTTTTTCTCTCTCTATTATTAAAAGCTTAGCCATAGGTATATCCATTAATCCCTACATCTTGTTAGCACGAAAATCATGCTTTGGAGAACGAACACGCTTTTACTATTCTTTCATTCATAGATAACAAAGAATCCCTCAACCACCAGCGATTCTTTTAAAAGCAAGGGGTTCTTTACAAAAGAGCACCCTATACATGCTGCTATAGTAAGGGGTTGTATACAGGGCGTGTCTAATTAAGGAGACTATAAAAAGAATCTATTTGTGTTTGTAGTTGTCTGTGTATGTCAGTTTGTTTGTTTGTCTAGGACGCGCCATCGAGCGTCTGTTCTTTCAAATATAGCTAGGTAGACAGAGTACGGAATGGAGTCGAATTTATTCATGGTTTAGTTTTCTCGGTTGTGAATAGTTGTGATGTAACAAGATCACAGGTGAACAAGAAGGTACTAAAGAACCGACAGTTTTTTTTTTGTTTAAGCTGATTGGACCCGCTCTTGACCTCGATCAAGCGTGATGGAAAGCGATGGATGAGGTCTATGATGGAACGAGCGTGTCCAGAAGATGCCTAAGGTACTGGAACTCCCAGGCATCGACGAAACATAGCAGGCTGCTTGGCACCAGACTCCGCGGCTCCGGTGGGAGGGTGGTCGCAAACCAGGCGGGCGTTCGCCCTACCACCGCAAGGGAAGAATTAGCCAGTTAAATAAGATGTTAGGCTATCCGTTTCCGGTTACTTGTAAATCTCACTAGCCTATCGATTCTGTAAAAATCTCACCGTGATCACATAGATGAAGTGAGCGTGAAGTGAAATATCAATGGAGGTAATCCCTAAGATCAGGTGGAGACAGCTCACTTCATCTTAGTTTTCACGGTGATATTTTTACAGAATAGCACTGTAGCAGCGATCTTGATCTTACTTCTGTCTTCCGCACCTTGCGATAAATCTAGATTCTTATTATTTCTTATTAAGGTCGTGGGCACCAACAACTCAGTCGTTTTAATTACAATTGCTCTGTTTCCCGCACTATAAAATTAAATTAAACAAACACACGACTACTCCATACCTTACCTTAGATAATACAAACAAAGTCAAAGTCAGGATCATCTCGTTGGCGCCCTTACAAAAGGACCAGTCTTAAATAACGTGTAAATATATAGCACGAGCACGAATCACGCCCGCCCCCTGGCGGCCTAGCGTAATAATAGCGGCACAAAATAATTAGTAGTTTGTTGTCTACCTGGTCGATCTTATCTGTACAAGTCTCACCGCGAAAACTTCAGTAAAGTGAGCTTGAAGAGTCAGCCGACCTGATGCTAGGGATTGACACTATTGACAGCTCACTTCAAGCTCTCTTCACCTTTTTCTTCTCCGTGGAGGAGGGTATCCTCATGGATACCCTCCGTCTGGGAAGAACGGAGGGTTATGTCGGGCCCCTACTGACTAAAACCATAATGGTCCTTCCAGTACCTTAAGTCGGTGGCCTGGGAGATATACTTGTATGCTCACTTCAAAGCTCTCACGGTAATATTGTTACAAAAAATAGTTAGATAAACGACCCATCTATAGTATTTTTTTTACTGCCCCGTTGGTCTCGTGGCAAGTGTCTCGTAAGCGCGACTTCTGAGCGTGAGGTCCTGGGTTCGTTCCCCAGGGCGGGAAAAGTGTTGTTGGGTTTTCCATTAAGAAGTTCTTAGTAAATGTCCGTAGTTTGGCAGTTGGCGGTTTAATACCCCCGTGCCTCGGAAAGCACGTAAAGCCGTTGGTCCTGCGCCTGACCTCTCCCCGGTCGTGTCGGATTGTCGTCCCATTGAACTATGAGAGTGAGGGAATAGGGAGTGCACTGTGTCAGCGCGCACACTTGTGCACTATAATATCTCCTGCGTACCTGGCTAATCTCCGTTGAGATTGGCCACCGTCTCCGAAATCGGTCGGGAGACTATTATTGTTATTGTATTTTTATCTCCTTTCCACCCTTACACAATCAGATAAATTAATCAAGTTTGGTTGGCGATTAGGTAACATATATTATGTTACGGTACCTAATTGCGTAACATACGATCAATCACAATCTGTTTCATTTTGACAGTTCAACAACATCCACTGCGGTACTCATTTACGTTGTTGAGCAGACAAACTTTCCCAACATAAGAAGCCATGGATTAGCAATCTGTTTCAGTGATTCAGATTATGATTGATCGAGCGTTACGCAATTAGGGTGCAATTTGGTCGTTTGAGAGTGTAGGGTAGCACCAAGAAATAAATTGTCAAAACTTCGCCACTGAGCAAATAAAACGGGGCTTGAAGTTTGGATGCGAAAAAAGTTGCAGGAGCACTGGGCAGGAAAATAGAAAAAACCGGTCAAGCGAAAGTCGGACTCGCGCACCGAGGGTTCCGTACAAATATGTAGGTGTGTAACTATAAATTTACGGTTTTCGGATATTTTTCTTTACTTGTGCCACATGACATTGCTTCTTGTCAATTTTTATGATTCTAGGTCAACGGGGAACTCCTTAAGACTGTGCCGACCCTACAGTGGCGCCCTCATCGTTTGTTTGGTTATTTCATACAATTTAGAATGAAAATGCAGAAAACAAGCACGTTAAGTTGTGCTTCACAAGATTATACGTTAATATTATTAGAAGCGGTAGTTTTATATTGTTTAGTTTTATCATAATCCTTAAAACGGAATATAGTGGCCACTTTTATCCGTTTTAAGGATTACAATGAAACTAAACAATATAAAACTACCTTTTATAATAATATTAACGTATAATCTTGTGAAGCACAACTTAACGTGCTTATTTTCTACATTTTCATTCTAAATTGTATGAAATAACCAAACAAACGATGAGGGCGCCACTGTAGGGTCGGCACAGTCTTAAAGGTTTTGATTTCCTTGCGAGTAGGTATAAAAATATGTGTCATAAACGGAGCATAAACGCCCATATCTTTTGATTGCGTTGATTTAGAGATTTGATTTTTTCACTGCTTCAAAGAATTGCAGCCTTGAGTATTCGATATTAGTTTCAATTTGATAACTCTACGCGTTCCTGAGAAAAAAGAGTCTCGACTGACAGACGGACGACGAAGTGATCTTATAAGTGATCCGTTTTTCCTTTTGAGATACGGAACCCTAAAAAATACCTAGATAATGTAAGGTTATTTAAAACACTCTTACAAAATTCCATCAAATGACAATAAAATACCAATAAAAGAATCAGCCATAAAATTCAACTAGCCTCTTTATATAACAGTTTCATCATCGCCGTAAATTGTTACAAAATAATCTATGTTTAGAGCCATATATCAGTCCACACTTAAATTCATTATGAGTTTATTACCTGTCAGCGGTGAACACGGTTGATTTGACAGGTCGAAACTATTTTCGGAACATAAGACCAGTTTTTAAAAATGTTGTTGTATCAAGTTTAAAATAGTAGTTTGATGGGATTCCGCCTACACTTTGAATTTGGTTTTTATTGCTTTTAAATTGTTTCATATGTAGTTTAATAGGATATTTAAACTAAATTTATATAAACTAAATTTAAGTTCAGTGCATCTTTTTCTTTCTATTTCATTACGAAAAGGACAGACGATAAAATATTAGTTTAGTCCTGTCAAATTAGATAATCCATAGACAAGTTAGACGAGATCAAAAAATTGGCTACTAAAAATACGTCAATTTACGTCAGGCGCTGACTAATTTGACAGGATTAAACTAATATTAATCTTCTGTCCTTTTCATATTGAAATAGAAAGAAAAAGATGCACTGAACTTAAATTTAATTTATTTTGTGAACAACAGAATTGCATAACAGAACACACAATCAGTAGCAATGGGTTGCATTTTGACAGTTCAACGACATTCATTGCGTTATTTGCGTTGTTGAGCAGACACACTTTTCGAACGTATGGAGCAATGGATTAGCAATATGCTTCAAAATGAATCAAATTGAGAGTAATAGTGTGTTACGCAATTAGGGCGCGGGGCCATTATGTGTAACAAAATGTATAAATTAAAAAGCTACTTAGTTCTACGTTGACTAGTATTAAAATGACGATCCCTGATGTAAACATTAAAGTAGCATAGCATTATCAGCCTATATGTTCCCATTGCTGGCACACAGGCCTCCTCTCAGAGAGAGGGAGTGGACTGTAATCCACCACGCGGGCCCAGTGCGGGTTGGTAGATGTCACATGTCGTCGATTTTTGGTTCTAGGACATGCCGGTTTCCTCACGATGTTTTCCTTCACCGTTTTGAGAGCAGTGGTAATTAAGTAATTTACACATAACTAGTAAAGTCTGTCTAGGTTCGAAATGTACGACCTACAACTCGTAATTTGTGGCCATTTCAACTGAGGTACCATTGCTCTCAACATTAAAGTAGTTGAAACTTATTAGTGTAGTTTCAAAGGAATACTGTATAAGATGTAGAAAAGAGTCTGCCTTGTTCCTCTAGTGGTGATGAGCATGAGGTTCCTAGGTTCGATTCCCGGGTCGGGCAAAATTTTATTGGGTTTTTAATCGACTTCAAAAAGGAGGAGGTTCTCAATTCGACTGTATGCTGTTTTTACACGATATCTCCAGCAATTATTGTAAATTGATTTCAAAAATTATTTTTTAAATTTATTTATTTATTTATCTACCAACTTATACTGACAGTTTAATACAACACATATAAGTTATAGGTCTAATATAACTTTGGTCTAGATAGAAGATAATAATGGATAGAGTATGCCTCAGGGGTGGTCTCATATAAGTTGTATTAACTTTGGGTTAGCTTCAATAATACGTATTTTTGCCACTTTGTTTTTTTTTTAGATTGATGATCTTATATTGACTTCCTGTCACTGATATTTACATAGCAAGTAGTGTTATACGAATTTTTATTTTTTATTTGTTTTTATCTGATGTATATCAGTAGGCCAATATTCTGCTAATTTAAAACGTTCAAAATGTAGTCGCAGTCTCATTTCGGGGACAAACAAATGTCAAAAACTTGTCAAAATGTAGGGAAATTTGAAGTATTTATGACAGATTGAGACTGAGATCAGACTGTGAACGTTCTTAAAAATTACGAGAATTGCCCCTCTGGTGTATTGTGTGTCTTTTAGTCTGTGCTAAATAAATGTATTTTCTTTCTCTCATGCTCCAATATTTTGTTATTTGCATTGACTAACAATAGTTTTAACTTACAAATTGCTAAGTTACCTAATGCTAGGATGCATCGCTTTCGTAACTTACCTGGGCACTTCTGACGGAATAATAAAAGGAATAAGTCTAATTCTAACCTAATGTTTACTTTATAAAAGTCGCTTTTGTGTGTCTGTGTGACCGCGTTGCTCTTTTAAACTACGTAACAGATTTTGTTGCACTTTTCACTACAATTTAGACAATTTATTCCGGAAGGTTCATGTGTATAATTCATTATTATTAAACTAACTTACGTATAATAAAGAAACTTCGATGTTTTTTCAGTGCGTAAAATCCGGGCTAAGCAGGAGTGGATCGAAAGTAAGTTATAAAAAGTTGCCAGTACCTATAATATAATTCATTTTTTTTTAACAATAGCGTTTATTCATTTTAATGTAGAAGCAACAATAACAAAATTAGAGGTAAATAATGAATGCTGCTTGATCTAAATACACAACCAGCCTTTATTTACGATTGTACGCTATATTTAGCCTGAAATGCCCACTGCGTCGGATTACTACTAATGCATATCTGACACGGGATTACGTGTAATTACTCACTAATAAAGCATGGCCGTCGTCTGGTTATTTGATCGGTCTTTGAGACCGACCGTCGCAGTGACATGGTTATGAGGTATGTTAAGCTAAATATGTATAATTTTGTGACCATTTCTCTTTTTTTTTCTAGTTTTTTGTTACCCATTTGGTATGCTATGCTCCTGGGTGAATTTCAACAAATGCCAATTTTTTTATCATATCGGTGTCCGGATAAAATAATCCGTGCCGGTTCGTCATATCGGTGGAAACCGGAATTCAAACTGAAATTTGATGATATTAAATTTGGGGATATTTAATATCCTAAAGATTACATAAAACCTGAAAAATATACAAAAAAACCATAAATGAAAAAGTTCACCGATATGATAAAAAAATTGGCATTTGTTGAAATTCACCCTCCTGGTTACAATAGGCCGTCTCTTATACTTTAGTAGATTGGTTCACTCGCGAAATAGACAAAATAATTTCTTGGGTTCCCTATACAATGCGTTTAAGTCTATTTCATCTGATATGCCGTGATGCTGTCTTCGATACTTGCCCAGCATACCTAGTTTAAAGCTTTATTAGTTTACAACTTTTCGACAGGCTTCTAAATCGAAAAAAATGCCACATTTTTGCTTGCCTGGTTTGCTTAGTCCCCGACAGCAAATACCAGTCAAAAGTGAAGCGGTCGTCTATTTGGTTAATACTATCAAAATTTTCAGCATTAATTGTGAACAACCTTTAATCTGTTTTGTCTTTTGATAAAATTGACTGATTTTCGATTCGGCACGGAAGCGTAGGTATATAGAACGGTTGTGCGATTTGCTACTGTGACTAATTCGAAGGAGAAATCTTTCAACCATTTTATTTTGCTGTACTCCTGCCTGTAGATGCATCTGATGCATTCTTAAGATGTTTTATTATACATCCAAATAATGTTTATTCATACTTTTCTCAAACTATAAGTAAGCTTCTATCAGTTGCTAATCAATACCGAACAAAATGGTAATTCACTTCCTTCCGTTAGTAAACATTCTGGCCAAAAGAAAGTTGGATATATCTTTGTAATTTGAGATTTACCGTAAGACCAATTTGTAGGTGCTGATAGCACACTGAGAACACCGGATATCCTTATTGTCACTTACGACAGATGTAGAGACAGGTGAGGCACAAATACATAGGGTAGGTGAGGTAGGTGAGGTGATATTAATCAAATAGCATCTACATGTTATTTGAGATTGTATGGAGTATCAATAAAGATAGTCAACTATGGGAATTGCAGTAGAGGATACTCTATATTCAGCCATTTATTTAGCACAGACTGAAAGACGCACAATACGTCAGATAAAAACAAAAAGTGAAAATTCCGATTTATTTTATTATTTATGTACACACAGTAAAATATATAGGGATACGATATAATTATAATTTGAGTACAAAGGTACTGCTTATTTCTTAAGAAATTTCTTCCAGCAGACCTGCGAAAGGAGAAGTAAAAAAGAAATGTAGACAATAGTGTGTGAGAAAAAGAAAAAAACTATGAATGTGTGAAGTCTAAAACTAAAATATTAAATAAACCTACACATTTAATGCAAAAAAAATGAATATTTATAAGTAGGTACTTATACTTAAATAAATATATAATACTAAAATATATAAACACATATGTACCTATATATATGTATACTCACAGTTAGAGGAAAGGTAATGCTCTTTTCCGATGTAAGTAATAGCAAACTTTGGTCAATCGGTGATATGTAATAATTCTGTGATAGTTGGTTCGTTCTTTATGTCAAAGTTACTACATAATATATTTACTAAATTATCTGATTGGAAAATAAAATTTTGCAGTCAAATCATCAAACTATCACTGATTAGCCAAGTTTTGCCCTATGTAGTAACTTTGACATAAAGAACGAACAAACTATCACAGAATTATTACATATCACCGATTGACCAAAGTTTGCCTTATATTAGAAGGAAGGTGTGCCTCACGGCTGCGCCAAAAAAGCCCAGCGGCCAGCACCCTAATTGCGTAACACACTATCAATCGGAATCTGAATCATTTTGAAACAAATTGCTAATCCATTGCTTCATAAGTTCGAAAAGTTTGTTTGCCCATAACGTAAATAACGCAATGAATGTTGTTGAACTGTCAAAATGAAACCGATTCCTATTGATAATGTGTTACGCAATTGCCCCGCAGTTCAGCAAACATAGAAGACAACTCCTACAAACCTTGTGTATGGGATATCCTCACCCATTTATATACATACGTCTAAATTAACACAATAATAGGTACTCACTGTGAAGAAATCACTGGCTATAATCCGTTTCATAAAGTTTTTTTGCGGATATGTAAACAAACCTAGTACTTACAGGTTAAATTCCTTTGTTTGCATTTTCATCAAATAATTTTGGAGTAGAGTAGGTATAGGTTTCAGTTCTATAAGTCTGGAAAGTATAGATCTTTGGCTACAATTTTTTAGGTTCCAATAGTTATTGTCTTGGCTTTCCAGATAACTTATAACTGCATTAGGTACCTTGTATACTTACCTACCAGTAGTACAGTCTACCTAGTTGCTATTATCATCTCATAACAAGGACAGTACGACAACCAAAACAATGAAATTATTGGACATTATAATTTTAGAAATGATCTAGTAATAGTCTAGGAAATCGCAAGTAAAATGATAACAATAATATTCGCGAGAAGAGGCGAATGAAACAGATGTTTACCCCAGTTCATTGGCACGGTTCTGTCCGACGAAATCCTGCTAAAATAATTATCATTAACAGTGTTAATTATTGTGGTAATTGAGATCGTAACACATAGTGGGGAATGAAATTGAAATGGCTGAGTGGCCTGCCAATCAAATGGATGAATATTCGATTTAATTAAGAAGAAATTCTTCTTTTGATATGAAAGAAAAGATTATTATAATTCGAATAGGTAAACAGAAAAATAAAACAAAATAGATCATCATAAGTTATGATTTATTCTGCACCCTAATTGCGTAACACACTATCAATCACACTATCACGGCGCATCTCGTCTTACAGCCAGTCGGCTGTAAGACGAGATAAGTAACAGCATCATTTTCGATCCATTTAAGTATATCAATCCATGACTCCCACATGAACGGATTGACACATTGGGTTGAGATAAGAGTTATGGTTCCATAAATATTCAAAAACAAGTTTTCTTGATCACGTGAATCATCGGAAAAATCCAACACTACAAAACTGAGAATATTTCAGCTTATAAATTCAGGGTTTTCCTTTATTTGAACAATACAGCCTTATCATTCTACGTATCTAATCATGATTTCACCACGCACCCCGTATGCTAACAACAGTTGCATGTTCCAAGGACGTAACTGCCGCTTTAATTAAAAACAGAAACAATTGCACATCGTATAATATGCTTTTGTAGGTACCTAAAATATAAACAATTGCATAATTACGGATCACTATCAAAAAACCGTTGGTACCTTCAAAACACACATAATTATAGCGAAATAAAGATGGTTTAAAAGAGGGCGTCGCGGTGGGCGGGTAAGGCCAGAGTTCCTCAAACTTATAGTAGGTAACCCTATTTAATTTCCCAGATGATTGCGAAACCCCTTACGGAAATAGAAACCAAGTTGTAGAAGTTAAAAAATGTTTTTTTTTTTTATTTTTTTGTGTAGAAATTTTTTCATCCGACTGCCAAGAATGGTTATTTCTTCTAATCAGTCAATTTCTGAAGTAATTTTGGTCTGTTTTAATTGTATTTCAGAATCTACATCAATTTGGCTTCCTTCTATACTTAATGCGATAAGACGCTATCGATATACTTAGTACGTAACCTAAGACCAACAGATTTACTCCTAGAACGCGTACCTCACTTTGAGAAACCCTGGACAAGGATAATTGCATCTACCTGACGCACCCTATACGTCCGGTGCATGACTCATGTCCGTGGGGTTTCCCTCCAATTAATACCTGATGGTTGCACTTGATGTATTTGCGTACTTCGTTATTTATAGGTAGAGCGGTAGAAAGTGTGCAAGGAATTTCTAGGTGGGTTTACCTTATACAATCAACAATTTTCTAACTGAACAGACAGCTGTGCTGCTGGGGAGTTTGTTGCGACACTTCTTCTCCCCAGCGAAAGCACTAGGAAGTGGTGAAGGGCGAGCGTTTTGGGGGGACTGTCTTTTGTAATTTTGACGTTCGAAAAGTGCTGATTCTCAGCCTAGTTTGAATAAATGACTTTTGATTTTGATTTAGGAACGATTTCTATCACATAATATTATTACTTAGCTTCATATTTACTTACAAGTTAGTACTCCTTTTCGGGTCGATGGTACTTTGTTTTGATATAGTTTCGGACCCAGCGGCCACGTAATAAATCGTTGTTTGATGCATCAGTAGCATTCTTTAGGTCATCCGAGGTGCAGGTGAACGGGCACATAAGATGATTCAGCAAGTACATGGACATCTGATCAGAAGTTAATTAAATAATTGTTTTTATTGTCGGTAGTAGGTACTGCAGGACACCAGACACTGCTGCGATAAACAGGCTGGATGCAAGTTTTAACTTTGTTTTAGTAACTTGAAAAAAACTTGTGGATTTTTGGAGAAAACACTTTAATTAATGTTGCATTATGAAAATCTATTTGAACCAACAGATTTTGATAGCCCATAGAACTTTATACTTAGGTAAGACTGTGGGAGACTTTTAGAGCCATATATCACCGGCACGCCATGGCGCGGGCGGCGCAGCCAGGTCGCGTCACCAACAAAATGTATGGTTGCGTAATCAAACCAAAAAGACGCCAGGTGAGCCACCGACTATATATGAAGCTGTGTATTATTTAGTTGACAGCCCGACCTGGTGACGTCGCCATCGCCTCCCGGTGAGGTATGGCTCTAAAAGTCTCCCCGGGATCGCCATCTTCAAGGCTGCAATCAAACTTATACATTTTCAGGGGCTCAGGGGTTTACCAAGATCACGGCGCTCAAGGTGTTGTATGACGCACTAGTCAGGAGTCACCTTGAACATAGTGCAATCATATGGGCTCCTCATGAGGCGAAGTATAGTGTCATGTTGGAACGTGTCCAAAATAAGTTCACAAAACACTTGTACTTCAAGTTGTATGGGGTATATCCATTTTACCCATTGATGTACCCTACACTATTTGTGCTGGTATGGTAGGGTACAACGCATTAAAGGTGCGACGGGACTTTGTACTCGCAGCGTATGTAGTGAAGCTACTGCGTGGCGGGGCGCATAACCCGGGAGTGCTACGGCACCTGGAGCTTTGCGTGCCAGACCGGTACGTGTGGAGGCGGCGGCGCCCGCCCCTGCTTGCTGTGCCTGCAGCCAGAACCAACCTACTGGCGAAAACTCCTCTCACTAGAGCCATGCGTGTGGTGAACGAGGTACACGAGAGGGTTGATGTATTGTGGTGCAACTTGAGTGAATTCGCAAAAGTTACGCTATATGTATGCTTGTTATTTAGATGTAGGTTAAGATTTAGGATATTATATGTCATTTTATAGGATGTAGATTAAGGATTTAGCATGCATGGCCTCTCTATCGCATTGGATCGCTGATCTGTAATGGTAGTTGTAGGTTAGACTTGAATAAATAAATAAATAAATAAATTTTTATATTTAAAAAAAACACCGTTATCAGTCGACGGCATTGACTATTGATTTTTTTTTTTGTATATCCGAATTATTACGAAATAGTGTTTATGTCGAAAATATACGTAAGTACGCCATTAACATATCAAAAATTAGAGGAGATCGGTTGGTAAGCCATCCAAACAAAACCTCCATAGTACCTTCTACTTATTGATAGTTATACTTATTCTTATTATAGCAAATTTTCTGATCAAGTCTTCAAACATTTTAAGACTTGATCAGAAAGTCTTGCTTTTGTTTCCACTTAAGTGTTTCCAGTAAGTAGACCGTACCACATTTTCTCTGGACCATAAACAGTACCCGCCCGCCACATAAACTAGCGTGATGTTTGACGCACGGACCGCGTTATACTTATTGTAATTTATAGCCATAATGTTCCCTTCCCCTACGCAAGTCACGACGGAAAAATAAATTACCTACGTCTATAGAAGTACCTATGCACGGTTCATGGGGATTTACACGTGGAAACAATGGTGGAGGGGTTTCTGAAGAGAGAATCAATAAAGTACCATTGAAGTTTTAAAAGAAAACCATAGGGTCAGCCGGACTATTCTGTAAAACTTACACCGTGAAAACTTAGGTAAAGCTTAAAGAAAAGAAATAAAATACGTTTATTTGCGTCATACGTCATGTCATGACGCAGAGAAAGAACACAAACGCAAAAAAAAACTATTCAAGTGCGAATTGGACTCGCGCACCGAGGGTTCCATATAGTAGTAGGTATGTAAATAGTTTAACACGGGATTTTTTAAAATATAATTAACTACAAATTTACGGTTTTCGGATTTTTTCCTTTACTTGTGCTATAGGACATTGCTTCTTGCCAAATTTCATGATTCTAGGTCAATGTGAAGCACCTTTGTGACCGGAACATAACACCCGTCTCTTTTGATTGCGATGACTTAGAAATTTGATTTTGTCACTGCTTTAAGAGATTGCAGCCTTGAGTACTTGATATTAATTTCAACTTGATAACTTTACGCGTTCCTGAGAAGAATGGTCTTGAACGGCGGACTGAATGACGGACAACGAAGTGATCTTATAAGGGTTCCGTTTTTTCTTTTGAGGTACCGAACCCTAAAAAATTATAAGTAGTGGGAAAATATGCGTGACATTCACGCAAAACGGCCATCGCTCAGCATAATGTTACATACCCTATGCGAGACATTCAGACAGAGCCCCAGCGCTGGTTCTCAGCGACAGCTGGCATTGAAGTAATGACTTCAACCGGTGCAGCTTATACCTAAATATTAGGAAGTAGTTAAACTTTTTTTCCAGCTCCAAAATCAACTTTTCCCATAATTTAAAGGTCTGTCAGAAAATCACATTTTATTATACCTATTAAGAAGTTTCAATTAATAAGGAATCAGACTCCCAACTAAATCTATCAATCACAGCGTCAAGGAGCAAGACAGCTCAACATGACACATCTTCCTGACAATTAATTACTAGCTCTTAGTCTACATTCGAGAGCAGATAAAAGTGACGGCTCATCAAAAGTTCCATTTACATTGTGAACTCCTGAACTGCACAAATTTCTTGCAATGTCTTTGCTAATCATGATGTGATTTTATGACATTAACATAAGGTTTAATTTGCTATGATCGATGTGGGCTCGTGAAATGCATCAATGCTATTATTTGGAGTATATTTTGGGATATCGAAATAAGTCTTTGTTTAGCTCTTGTACTTAGAAATTCGTTGGAAAGATGAGTGTAAGTAATTAGTTTTGATTATAGTCCGTGCGGAACTAGTTGGCCGCTGAGGTGGGGAATGGGGTGAGGCGGCGGTTCCCCCCCCCCCTCACCCCGTACCCGTATTGAGTAATGCGCCCCCGCCCCTCCGTCCCACCGCTCACGTACCTAAGGCGCGGCCAACTAGTTCCGCGCGGGCTATAGTTGATTTTTATTTCATAAATCAATCAATTAAGAATATAGTTGTTTGATGTGGAACTGGATGCTTACCACATTTGCGTCATCGGTAGGTCAAATGCGTAAGAAATTACTTATAGGTACCATTTATGTTTGGGACAAATGCTTGCCTTATTTGCTTGTCTTGGCGCAGCCGTAAGGCACACTTTCCTGCTACATCTATCTTTTACATTGGACTTTACACTTTTTATTTTTATTTGATTGTATGTCTCTGGTGTACAGTCAACAGCAAAAGTAGATGATGAAAATAAGAAATTCAATACTAATGAACGGAGTTCGCGTCAGAGCTGTGTGGCGTCGAAGTAGTAAATGTTTGGTATAATTTACAATCACATACTTTTGAATCACTTCGACGCCACACAGTTCTGACGCGAACTCCGTTCATTAGTGTTGAATTTCTGATTTTCATCATCTACTTTTGCTGTTGACTGTACCTACTGTGTGTCTTTTGGTCTGTGCTAAATAAATGTATTTTATTACTTCTTTCTTTCTTTCCTTGTTTGGGGATGCTTACTTCCTCCCCTTTCCAACTAAAACGGGTTCGAGTGCACCCAAAAACAAACCTTGCCGTCAAGCACTAGTGAGTGCATTTGCAGTATATATGTGGATCTGTCATACCAAACGATGCATAGAGGGGGTTTTGGATCAGTTTTTTGTGAGGTAACCCTCCCATGCTCTTGTGCAGTTGGTGACCACCGGGGAGGTAAAAATCCCACACTCCCCGGTCATAACCCTTAAAGCTCGGGCGCCGTTTGAAGGTAACAAACATAGATATAATTTCTGTGGTAACAAACATGTAACAAAAAATAAAAAAGCTGCCACATGCTTCAGGACAGAAATTCTTAGGCCTCTAAGATATTCCGACGAGTTACGAAATATAAAAACTAAATATCTTCTGACGTGGTTAATAAAAATGCGTGTACCTCTTGGATAACCATTTAATCTAGATAATAAAAATTCTTCTAAAAAAAAAACATAGCATCCAATCTGCATTCGCCATTTATATTTTTTTTTTTACCTTAGTGAATTTTGGTTGCTATTTATTGTTAATAATCCTGTATTCTTTTGTTTAAATGATAAACTAAAAAAAAAATTGCCAAAAATGTACTTAAACAAATATGAGTTTATGGAAAAATAACTTTAAATCCTACATAATAAAGTTTACTTTACTTACGCTACAACTAACTTTTTCAATATAGCTAGTCACTCTGAAATCAACTTAGTTCGCATGAAAATAAAGTTGGTATTTGTTTAACTTGTAATAGACTTTACACGCCTGTATTCCTGGAAGAGTTAGGCAGAGATGTACCTATAGTACACCCACATTTTGCCAGTTATGATTAAGTCCCATCGAATAGGGGGTGAGCCTGTGGCCATCATCCGGATACAAATCCATACAAATCCAGACTCCAGACTGCTACTGAGGAATTCCTAATGGAAAAACCCAACAACACTTTGCCCGATCCCGGAATCGAAACCTGGACCTCATGCTCAGTTGTAACGCTTGCGATCACACCAAACAGGCGAAAAACAACCTCTTTAATAATCCTATAGAATCCAATAGAAATTCCAACAAATGTCTAAAAAAAACCACAAAACTTTGATAAGACAGCATTTTCATGAAAATATTTTAATAAGAGTGTCTACCACAGATTATAGATACACCTAGATAACGCAAGAGCAACTACTTCGCGTGCCCAAAATCGCACCAGCTTACGTACAAAAATCGTAAGCCACCACTTTCGCGCTCAGTCCTGTGTATTGCTGGCTGGGTGAGCGTGAGTGAGAAAGAGTGCTTGTGACGTCATAGTAGGTAGTCTAAAAAATAGCACGCTTAGTTTTCAAATAGATCTTGCGTTATCTAGGTCTATCTATATCTGTGGTGCCTACCTACTAATTTTAATATATATATTAACCCCAGCCACAGGCTTTACCACAAGCAAAACATCTTATTACTCTTCAATTTACCCACAACTTACAAGTAGGTAGGTACAGTCAGCAAAGGAGATAAGTATGCAAGGACGTCGAATATAGTTGAAGTTTACTAAGAAACCGATTAATATTTTCGAATAAAATTTAATTTGATAAATGAGCTGTTTGTTTTCTATTAATTAAATTAAATTTTATTCGAAAACATCAATCGGTTTCTTACTAAACTTCACCTGTATTCGACGACCCTGCATAAGTATGTATCTCCTTTGCTGACTGTACACTGTGGCTCACACGGGAATCGAACCGGTGATCACAATTGCATCCTTATTTTGGTAATAGCACATAAGTGGGCAACGGTTATGCAACGCTATCATTATGACCCATATATTGGCCCTTCGCCCCTTCGCCCTAGAGCCCTGTGGCCCTGGGGCCCAGCGGTCCTGTGGTACGAAGGGCGAGCTATTTGTGTCAATGATTTTGTTTACTACGCTCTCCTGAATTGATAATAATTGTGATACACGTAAACCTGATCTCTTTATTAATAATTTGTAATCTTAAAATATGATCTCTTATTTTAATAAATGTTTCTAATAATATTACCAAAGTAAATATCTAAATGTAAGTAACTTTATCTAAATGTAATAATAGTATTTTAAGAAAATAGCTACCTTCTTACCTATAATAGAATTATTTATGTTATTGTTTTCTAACTTGTTATGCGAATTTAATTTACAGTTTTCATGTGTAATTTTATTTTAATTTTAGTTTCTACTCTTTAATTTAAATTTAGATTTTTAACTTTAAGTATTATGTATCAAACAATAATATTTTGCTGTGCCCTGACATGGTCTACAACGGCTCTTAACTCTAAGCATTTTGTCAAGATCTTGTTTTTACCTTGTGGAACGCAAATAAATGATTATGAATATGAATTGGTCTCCTCTTGGTCGTCATTATTTTGTGAATAGTAGACGTCCATTTGGCTACGATCTGTGACTTAATAACAGTCCTTTGAGGTCTAGTAAAGGCCCGACTTATGTAAGTCGTGGTTCCAAACCCAGGTAGGCACTTTACTTTGTGCATTTGGGCATTTCTCAAAAACGGTGAAGGAAAACATCGTAAGGAAACCGGTATGTCGGTATGCGTATCATTTAAAATATTTATTCCTCAATTTTAATGATTGCACCTACCACTGTTTGTCTCTGCATCTCCCAAAGGTTGACTGGTAGAAAATTCCTATGGCATTAAGTCCGCCTCTGTACATTTATGTGCTTGAAGTATTAAATAAATAAATAGAATAAAAAATTCGAAGACATGTGAGTGCGAGGTGGATTTTAGCTCACCCGCTCTCCCAGCATTATGCTGTGGCTTGATAAAAAGCAACGTTTACCGGCTAAATCGATATAGCTTAGGGTTATAAGCTTTGGGTTTCGTTATTTTGGTCTTTTCGCTTCTATTTAGACAGTCACTATAAATTGCCCTCAATATTACTGAAGGACAATTATAATGACAGTCTAAATAGAAGCGAAAAGACCAAACACTGATGTTTGATGACTGTTACATAAACACTGATGTTTATTCAGGGGTTAAAAGATGACCAAAATATTGAAATATTCTAAAAGAAGTCGAACGATTTTGTTTTTCTAGTATTCAAGTCTAGTACTACAGATAAGTGCATAGGTATAGTCAGCAAAGGAGATAAGTATGCAGGGTCGTCGAATATAGATGAAGTTTAATACGTAACCGATTGATGTTTTCGAATAAAATAAAATAAAATTAATATAACAGCATTGTAATCCACAAGGTTAGGCAGATTTGTACACTTACAGTCATGTCACCAGTTTTGATTATGTCCCATGTAACAGGGGGCCAGCCTATTGCCATCAACCAGACACAAATCTAGACAGGGTCTGGATTTTACTACTGAGAATTCCTTATCGAAAAACCCCAATAATACTTTTCCCAATCTGGGAATCGAACCCAGGTAAATACTCTACCACTGGACCACTAGACCAATGAGTCACAAGGTTATCATTTTCATGAGATAAATCTATTTATGCAAATAAAAAATCTTTAATAGATTTTCAACTTTATTGATAAAGCATAAAGTTTAAAAAGTTGGTTGGGAAAATTTAACAGTTTCGGTTAGCTTGATGTGCTGGCGTCTGTACTTATATAAAGCTGATTCTACCTAGAATCTAGATTCCAGATGCAGGCACTGGGTATATATAGCCATGGTGAAAATAAAAGTGAGGCATTCAATTTTACATTTTATTAACAACAATGTAACGGTTTCCATTCAATCGTAAAAGATACAATTTCCATACATTACTTAAAAACTATTCAACTTCGTACTCAATTTTGAGTAACACTATCTTTTTTATAAAAATAAATTTAATAATACTGATACTATGTATCCCTATAAATTCTATTGCAATAAATATTTATAAAATACCTACACAGATTTCTTAAGCAGCCTAATACAATAAATAATGAAATTGTTTCTATTTTGCACTAAACAAATATAAAAATACCAAAAATACAATATGTTTCATTAAGTGAAAACCCGTTTCATTTGGTCCTATATAAATCTAAAATCTATATAAGTAGTTTCATTATAGAATTGCTTAGAATTGAATATTATTATAATCATACAGAAACTCCCATGCAAAAACATCTTCTCATAAACTGTCTAAACTTGTTGACCATACAAATGCATCCTGTCGCGAAAGTGCATCCCTGTCATACTTTATTCATAAATAACTAAACACATACAAACATATTTACATGATAATATCATTGTGTATTGTAACTTTAGGGTTCAAGCACAACATTCATAAGATACAACTTAAACCTAACTTATGAACTAAGAATAAACTTAAGTAAAGGGGTATTAGGTACCTACTGGAAAAATATATGGCGGATTTTTTCAGTTGCATTTCTTTGTATCTTATTATTTTTACAAAACACTTTCAGTGAGATTTTCTGTTCAGTTTTTTTTTCTTCCTTTCTGCTTTGAAGTGTTCATTATTGTCTATTAGTAATTATTCGAACGAAATTAATCGGAGGGATATCGGAATGAATCTTATGACTGCCGAATGTATTGGACTAATACAGGTTAAGAAGCAGTCCATTTCATAATTGGCCTTTTGGCGAGTTTGTCAATCGTTCAGGACCCGCAAGGCCCTGCTTTTAAAACGAGGGCTATCCTCGTCTAATTAATACAAAATTTTTCCCAACAGACCTCTTCAAAATTTCTAAGGATATTTTTTTTCAATTCTTTCTACAATTTGTTACCATCAGTCTCTAACGCCACAGACTATATTAGGACACTGTCACTGGTCTTCGCTCGTCGTATAACAAAGTTCTCACTGTGTGCCGGCTCTCCTCTGACTTCAGGTCACTGGTTTTTGAGTGTTCGTATGTAAAGTTTTTGCTGATTATAACCTGGAAAAGATGAAAATTATCAATATTGGCGATGACAATCATAGTGGAATATAAACTGAATAATGTTGCGGAAATACTTGAAGAATTATAGAGAAGACTAACTTTAATTTTAATTAGGATCTCCAACAAAAGATATACACAAGACATTAAACATAAAATAGGCAATATTCGGTATTAAGTGAGTGTAATCCACCTCGTAGACGATCACAGCATGCACTTTTCAGTTAGTCAGTGGCCCCGATTCTGTTGTTCACAAACTAAACTAAATTTAAGTTTAGTGCATCTTTTTCTTTCTATTTCACTAAGAGAAGGACAGAAGATGTGATGATGTTGTGATGTGATGTGATGTGTGATGTGATGTGTGTGTGTGTAGGAGATGTGTGTGTGTGTGTTTAGTCCTGTCAAATTAGATAATCCATAGACATGTTTAGACGTGATTAAAAAATTGGCTACTAAAAATACGTCAATTTACGTCAGGCGCTGATTAATTTAACAGGACTAAACTAATATTTATCTTCTGTCCTTTTCATAATGCAATAAAAAGAAAAAGATGCACTGAACTTAAATTTAATTTAGTTTGTGAACAACAGAATCGGGGCCACTGTGTACTGATCTGCCCTAGTTTTTATAATGATTATGTCAATTCTGCTACGGGTAGTAACAGTAGCACGAATATTTGCCTTTTTATCAAAATATTGTTCAGACAGAGACTGCACATACTACTTATATACAGCTCTTCAAATCATAACTCTCATTTCAACAGTACAAACAATACTTACAGTATAATAAACAGTGATAAGTCCAATAGCGGTGCCGACGAGCACATCCCACCAGTGATGCCTGTGGTCTGTGATCCTGGTCAGCGAGCAGATGGCGGCGTACGATATGCAGAGCAACTGAAGAATAGGGACGAGAAAGATGGAGCGGTGGGTCCAGTCGAAGGCGCGGCGTTGGAGGTACCACTGGGGAGAGAAGAGAATAAAAAATTAACATCGGGTTAAGAAAAATGTAGGTGGTTGGTAGATATTAGAGAACCAAAAAGATGACAACAATAATTAGCTTACTAGTATGCTACAGAAAATCATAGCACTAAAACATTTGAGGATAATCCATCAGAATAAAGTCATAATAAGCTTGCATGCTTAAAATAAAAATCAAGTACGCTTCCAATATAGTTTTAGTTTTTTTTTACTACGTAATTACAGTCTTTTTCTTAGTTATTTTGTATTGAGATCTGCGCATGCTACATATTTTACTGAGGGTGATCGCTATTTGGATAGGAAAACTCGGTCTTTTCGTAAGCCTGTCACGACCATCTTTTCAATTATTATTGCAAAACTTACCGCAATAAAGAAGCCGCAGTACACTGACAGAGAAGCATGTCCTGAAGGAAAGCTGCGATATGAGTCCATCTGGTACCAGCTGGTGTACTTTTCAGATGTGCATTTGAAGTCACTCACGAACTCGGAGCTGGATCAAAAGAAATAGCACATTAATAATATATAGTGCTAGAAATAGATATCAATGCTCTTACACTTACAAAGCTTGATCATGGCATAAGAGCAAGGAAAGATGTCTAAATTATTAATATTATAAAGAGAAAAGATTTGATTTTTAGTAGGTTTGTTTGTTTCGCTTTCACGCTAAAACGGCTGAACGGATTCGGAAGAAATTTAACTCATAGATGGGTAGATGACCTAAATAAGGACATATTATGATACTTTTTATCACCGATATTCTCACGAGATCGAGATTTATGCGTGTGAAACTGCAGGGCACAGCTAATAGATAATAATTTGCAAGTAGATGGTGCTAGAACTGCCAGAGTTTAAGCTTGCCAGGTGGAAAGAAAATTGTAGTGAGCTAGCGGCAATACTTGATTTCAATTGGTAAAGGAATTTAACAGTTTCAAAGCACCCAAGGAAGGCGACAGTTTCAAAGCACACTAGGAAGGCGGAGAAACGGGTGTTGTGGCGCAAATTTTGAGCGGCCCATGTCCTATGCTGCTGTTCTTGACAGCGCATGATACGTCTCAGATTCTTCTAGTAAGGAACCATCCAATTACTTCCTAGTGTTACGCCTCTTACGACCGTCCACAACTCAGTGTCAACAATCTCATGAATTTCCATTCTCAGTGACAGTTTGATGTGCCCACGTCAATCGTGCGATTAGATAAGTAGTCTGAAGATCAACTTCAAGATCACTCAATGTCAAATGTATTACTCCTACGAGTCGAATATATTGCTATGTAAATGCGGATGTCGTAAAATGCACAGTCAGTGACCGGACCTCTCTGGGAAGATCTGTCATCGCCTTTTTGGTTATTTGTTAGGAACTATCTTCGGCTTAAATTCACATCAAATATGTAGATCCTAAAGAAGCTGAAAATGCAGTTTTCACTAATTAGGGCAACGCTATACCTAAGCTAGTTTCCACCCTCAATAAATTTAAAATCTATTTAGTCCGTCAGTTAACTAGAGTATTGGAAAATAATGGACACGTATTTTTTGTTTTTTGTAAATTAATGAATATTGACAAAGATAAAACGCATCAAAACTCGGGAGTGGGGGCTCGTGACGTCAGAACGCACTAAAAATTATACCAAGGTGTGACGTATTGAGAATTTTAAAAGCGTCGTATCTTCGTCAATTTCGGTTTACGTAACAAAAGAAAAAATACGGGTCGAATATTTTTTGATTATCTAACTGACGGACTAATTAGATTTTTTTCAGTTGACAAGCCTATACTATATGAACGGAGAGAATGGCATACAAACAATAATGTATACCAACACACAGCATCTAAAAATCCTAATTAGTTCTAGTCTAGATCTAATTAGTGAGTTATTACAACCATTTCTCACGTGATGGTGAGAGTAAACATAAACTGTACAGTCGATACATTCTGTAAAAATCTCACCAACTTAGGAGAATTGACATTTTACCTGAGGGGCAATTCTCGTAGCTTTAAGAAAGTTCACAGTCTGATCTCAGTATCAATCTGTCAAAAATACCTCTAATTTCCCTACATTTCGACAAGTTTTTGCCATTTGTTTGTTGTCGAGATGAGATTGCGACAAGATCTTGAACGTTTTAAATTACAAGAATTGGCCTTCAGATGTTAGGGATTGACACTATTCACAGCTCACTTCACCAAAGTCTTCATGGTGAGTTTCTTAGAGAATACTTCCACAGTAACTCATTTTCCAATAGGTATACTTTGTTACAAACTCACAGTGATGCATTAGACTTGCTGGTGGAAAAATCTTTAAATCTTGAAGGGTAAGAAAAAAACATTTTATATAAGTAAAGAATTCTTACCCATTGCAAGTCTTGCCAGTATCAGGCTCGCACAGATCGAAGAAGGTAGGCCTAGGGCTTCCAACGAGACCCTTCATAACCTCCACAGTAGTCAGATTGATGATCATACCGTAGATATAAGTTCTATATAAATAGAAAGTATTCTGACAGGTACGTCGAAATCTTGACTGAGAGAAGTCGCCATATAGAAAGATGTACTCCGTTAAAGCGATCTGAAAATTAGAAACAGTATAGATATTAATTTGTTTTTTCAGGAATATTCAGGTTCAAAACTTAGTATATTGAACACTACAATCGATTTAATAAAGTCCACCATCCAAGATTTCTTGGACTAGTAAACTGGTTTAAATGTTTAAGAATTTTAATCGTTTCAATAAATAATATTACTGGTACACTGAACTTTTCATTTAATAGCCATTTAGGGTAATAACCTCGTTATTAAAAGCGAGGAAAAGCCATTTAAGTACGGTATACTTTTCAGGACAATGAATGTTATCTGCGGTCTGTTATATTATTACCAATACTTAGGTACCTACTCCTGAAGCCTGTAGTAACATTGTAAACAGGCAAATATGATGACGCACTTTTGAACGATCATTTAGTTCTTAGCAAAGGTTTGAAAGATATACCTACCTCTTTGCCACAAGTGACACAAATGTGTTGCATCCTTCTTTACGAAAATGCAAACATAATACCTACTGCGATAGCCAATCCATTCCCTCCTGATCAAAGGTCTAAGTAGCTAAATGTCCAACAGCGCGAAACGTCTAATGAGCAGTAAGTCTAATTAGCAAAATGTCCATGTAGCAAAACGTCCAACTATCAGATGGTCTGTATAGCAGAACATCTATTTTGCAAAAATTCATTTTTAAAATGTGTATACTCATGATAGAAAGTAAAAGTAATTTGTAAATTGCATTAAAATTATTTGTTAAAAAAATGTCTGGGTTAAAAATACGTCAATTTACGTCAGGCGCTGACTAATTTGACAAGACTAAACTAATATTTATCTTATGTCCTTTTCATAATGAAAAGAAAGAAAAAGATACACTGGGGAGCTATTCTCTAAGGATACAGCTTTGCGGGCAGCGCTGTCGCAGCCGTGAAACCCAGCGAAACCCACCGCGACAGCGCTGCCCGCAAGGCTGTATCCGAGAATAGCATGGCTGAACTTAAATTTAGTTTATTTTGTGAACAACAGAATCAAACCAAAAAGTGTCAGTCAAAATGAAAAAGATATGATATACGCTACGAGTACATAGACCAAAGAGTGTATGTACATATTATAATGCCGTGTCCGTTTCCCTTCCGAACTCCCGATGCAATGTGTGTGTTGAATTTTGTGCCTGAGTATCCAGACATTTTGAAAATCTGACGATTTGCTAAATAGATGTTCTGCTATACAGACCATCTGATAGTTGGACGTTTTGCTATATGGACATTTTGCTAATTAGACTTACTGCTCATTAGACGTTTCGCGCTGTTGGACATTTAGCTACTTAGACCTTCTGATCAGGAGGGAATCCATTTCCCAGAAGTCCGGTGCAGGCAATAATCATATGGCATGATTTGGGACTTATGTAACTGGCGAATTTTGGGTGAACACTTATGCGTGTCCGTACAAGGAAATTAGGCAGGATTTAAGTGATGTGGCAGTAGAGCTCATTGTGAATGAGCTCGTCGAAGAAAGTACCACTGCCATAACTATTTCTATTACTACAATTTATTCACTTAATTGTAAGGTTTTTCTGTTACAATTGAGTGGCTTTGAGTTTTGTTGTACACGGACTTTTGACATTTACAAATTGAAAATTGTAACTGTAATTTTTTTTGGATTACAGCCCAAGTGGACCTAACGCTGGTTGGCCATCCAATAGGTAGTTACTTAATAGTGTTAATTATATACTTACAAAAATTAACGGCAATACAAATACAGTTGACATAATCGTTTCAGTGTTGACTGTATCTCCGTTGAAAGGGAAGCTGAGAGCAGGATCGTTGCAGTAGAAGCCAGCTTTGTGGTTCGGGATGATGCCCAGCTCGAAGAGTCCAACCAGAGCTAGTACTGTGGAAGAAATAATGCTGTTAGAAGGTGGATAGAGTAACTAAGGGAAAATGTTCAATTTTTATAAACCTGATCAGTACTGTACGAACGAAGATGTATGCGAGACACAATTGGTTAAACTAAAAATTTAAGTCCTTTGCAATTTGTTAGAACATTATAAATCTATGAATAGGACTCAAACACCAGAAAAGCACTGAATAAGACTAAGATTTAATCCAGAATACACGCTTTTACAGGTATTCAGGATTCTTATCTTACCTAATACCCAATAAATGCACGTCATAACGCACAATTATAATGAAATAAAAGTCAATAATATTACTTTTTTTATTATATTTTTAATTAATTGAAACAAAAGTTCATTCATAAAAGGAAAATCAGGCGAGCGTCATGCTTGCGCGCAGTATCCAGTTACTGCACGTCACTATACAATTAATCAAATACCTACTAAGTTACTAACAGCCATTTTGGTCAGTAAATATTAGGTACAAAATATAGATGGATGATTCATTCATTAATTTGTTTATTTTTAATTTGGTACCTAGTTTATTCGTATTATTAATAGTGATTCCTACAAAATCGAGCGAGCAGTCGGAAATACATAGGTTGCGTTTTGTTTGTGTTGGCTAAAATTAATATCTGACTTACATAATTTAACTAATAGGTAGGTATTTGGTGTTAAACCAACATTTTGGGAGTCAGAATGATTTTTCCGAAGACAAAACGCCAATGGTGACACAGATTTACAAGGTATTATTTTGTAAAAGATGAAGAATTAAAAAGAAGAAGAATTGAAAGAATCATAACTGACTAAGAATTCCTGTTTACCTATCCAGTTATGCTAGATGTGTTGGACCTTCTAGCAGCATGTTGTTAAATAATAAATTAAGTAAACGTTCTCTTAACCAATAGGACGTAGATCCAACAACCTTCCGAGTGTCCAAAACGGATAAGGAAATCTTCGAATAAAAGACTCGTAACGAACGGTCCAAATCTAGTTCTAATATTATCTAACCAGTCACTCACGCAATTTTCGCTCATCCCCGTGACATTGCAAATGGACGTCGCCCTCGATTATGGCCAATTTATTTGCCAATCCCCCAAACTGTGGATGTTGTTGAAGTTCAAAGTCAATGCCAACTACTAGGAATAAAACTCCCTGGCCAATATACCATGACATTTTGGGGTGGCACTGCTGTCAAAGGCGAGAGGATCACGAAAGTAAAATTCGGTACATTTAAATTTTAGTTCCTCTTTTCCCCGTGTTCCAAGATATGCTGGTGCAGATTTGTAATGACGTAATAGCAGTGCGGATTTCAAGGTGAGAGGTTAGACGGGTAGCTGAGCGGGGTTTGGCAGTTCCTGCAAATTTGGCTGGTTGAGATTCTTAGACTAAAGCGTGTCTGGAAAGTACGGATGACGAAAAATTACAAAGATATTAATGAATTTTAAAAGTTGGAAATTTGAGCAGCTGCTTCGCGCCAACGAAATACAACCTAGGGTCGTAAAAAATTAAAGGATTTCAGTAAAATACCAAATCATGTGCCATTATTAACTAAATGTGTTTTCTAGACTTCCAATGTCGATAAGTTGTTGTCATATAGAATTTTAATCAGGCTGTACCTAGCTTGATTCAAATTCTTCATAGCGGCTCTGAAGAGCGCTACTTCTAAGGCTGTACCTAGTACCTACGCGACTGTCAAGACACAGGCTCTGTGAGACGAATTAGTCGGTACACGTAATCTATCACGCGAGACTAGTGCGAGATTGGCCAGTTAAAATGACCCTAAGAGGAAACGGCGTCAAAAAAATAAACATAGGAGCAGGGGGACGGAATTTGCCACTGTTTTGATCTTTATTAGGCTCCACCTACCTTCTGACTAATAAAAAAATTACTTAGCTAACCTAGAACATATTAATTACTCTGGAATTGTGGATGCCACGCTAATTTGCTAATCTTAATTGCAGCTGAGACCGATAAGCATCAACATGCTTTCTCATGCTGAACAAACTTAATGTACCTGTGTATTGTTTAACCCTTTGACCGCCACGGTCGTGTATAGATGACAAATGAAAACGTGCCCAAAACGCCACCGTCGGCTGATGCCGACAAGAAAACATCATTATTTTAAGTAAAAACACAGAAAACTGAATTTAGTTTATTTATTTTGTACTTAAAACATGGTGTTTTCTTGTCGGCATTAGCCGACGGTGGCGTTTTGGGCACGTTTTCATTTGTCGTCTATACACGACCGTGGCGGCCAAAAGGTTAAGTAAGCTAAAGAAATGGAACGTTTACAAACACGTGGTAAATATTAGCAGATTAGATTATTTACACAATGGATTGTCGTCTTAGATAGCATATATCTAATATCTAGACTTTTATGTCAATTGCTTAGCTGTAGGTATGCAAGACGACTTCAAGCTATACATTTCCAGTATAAGCTGACTTCTCATTATACGAAAAGCCTATACAATACGAGGTTACTTAAAACTGGAAATGTTTAGCTTGATATGTGGACGTGTGTATCTTCACGGTGGATTATGGCCCACTCCCTCTCACAGAGAGGCCTATGTCCCAGAAGTGGGAACGTTATTTGCTAATTATGCTATACATTTACCAATAATTGACTTTAATAATAAATTGACTTTACTCAAAACGGAATGGTCCTCCCGTGAATGTAATCAATGCAAACGAATGCAATCACACGTAAGACACGTCGCATTGCTTTTATTTTATCTAATACAATTCTTGGTATTGTATTTTTAATATGTTGTAGAGTTTAAAGCTGAGCATTAGACGGGTACTTTTTTTATTCCACAAAAAAAAATTAATGACACATGTTTTTTTTTATTCGTAATTTCTAGAACAGTTTAAAGTTACGTATATCGATCCACGATGCAGCTCACTTCAAATAACGTGTTCCACAGGACTCCTTTATAAATAGTGACGTGACGTCACGCATCTAATAGATCAATTGCATTGCATCCGACACGTTTGGACCCACGTTAGAATCCACGTGGCCCAACTGCGTGGTCAGACACGTTCCAGTCCAGTGTATGGCCACGCTTTAGCTAAGGGCGTAATTGAAAGATTGGACCTACATCGTAACAATTGTTTGATTTTTAAGTGGTTAATCGTCTGTGTGCTATATAATTTTTAGTATTTTTGTACTTATAGCATGATAATAAATTGTAACGAAATCGAAATCTAGAAAATTTTAATAGTTCCCGACTTAAAAATGCTACTGCTACTCGACAACAGATGGCGCTTTTAACAGTTCTGTGTTGGTGGGAAAAGTTTGATCGAGTTCACAATGTAATGCATAAAATTAATTAATATCAAGTGAAACTCGACTATTATCGCTTATCTTTAATCAAATTAAGATGAATTATGGTTTCGTTTTCGTTCATTCACAAAGAGAGCTATAATTACGGGCACGATTACGAACATTACAACAATTAATCGGGAATCAATTTCAAGCGATAATGACCGTTAAATCTATCGCCCATAAATAGGTATCGATTAAAATACCACTTGAACGACGCGGGAACAGCGTGGGACGCAACGGGGTGTTAAATATTTTAAGGTAAGTGGTGCTGTTTTCGGCAATAATCTATTAGTACCTACAGTAAATTTATGAATGTGTAAAATTATGGTATACTAAAATGTAGGTACGTCATTATTTCATTAGGTAGGGTACCAATTAATAGACTATTGGTAATTATTGTTATTAAATCTAAGTATTTCCCAAATCGATAACGCAAAGAATCGTGAATAGGTAAGTAGCTATCAAAAAATGATAGGTAGGTATTAAAAAAGAAAAATCTATGTACCCTTATAGGTATTCAAACTATAATATGATTTGTAGTAGGTACCTACATGGTGAATATTTAACCAAGCTTACAAATAAAAATAATCAATACCTCTTTATGCACTAAAAAAGTTACCTACTTTTTTAGTGCATAAAGAGGTATTGATTATACAATATACATGTGTAAACATTTTAACGGCATGATAATAACTGATCCAAAACGGTATTCGAATCCTACACCCTAATTGCGAAACACACTATCGATCTCAATTTGAATCATTTTGAAGCATTATGCTAACCCATTGCTTCAAATGTTCGACAATTGTGTCTACTCAACAATGTAAAAAACGCAATGAACGTTGTTGATCTGTCAAAATTAAATCCATTGCTACGAATAGTGTGTTACGCAATTACCCCGCTGGTTGGTATCGTACAAGTTCGCCAAAAATGTCACAATATAAAATAAATATGACTAAGATATCATAAATAATCATGACCTACTTGCTTAAATGTATGTTCTGATGATTATTATTAATCAAAAATGTAATGAGTTATTGCACTTACTTTAGTAGGTCATAATATAGTAATAATAGTCCGGCAACAGTACAGTTCACCTTCCATACGAATTACCAAACTTCTCCATAAAAGATGCAATCAAATGGAAAGTGTGGTGCATGTAGCAATTTATACATTACGTATTTAATATAATAATTTTATGGTTCTGGACTAGGTATAATTAACATTTAAACGCAACATTTTATACAAAACATGCAATGCAAGTTAAAATAAGCACCGAATGATAACTTTTTCAAAGAAAAATAAATAACAAAAACATTACGCTTTGCGTGGTGTAAAAAGTAGTTAAAAAAAATACGTACTATTCGTTCTACATTATTCTATTTATTCTACGTTGTATTTATAAATAATGTTCTCAATGGCTGCCCTAATGAACGTTTGTCAAAAGGTCGTTGACACGGTTTTTTTTTTCGTGTTTGTAAACAGTGACTGCGATTGCGCGCATTCTGCCACATGCGGCGAGTGTTACCAGCTGCGAACTTTTAATTAACATCGATCCTTTTTTAATTACTTTTATCAATATTTTCTTGGAAGTGAAAAGATACATTCATGTAGGTATATTATTTTAAATATAAAAACTGTGTATGTTTAAATACGATTTCCTAATGTTTTTATTGTTTTACGTGCTCATTGTAATGGCATATGCTGTAGGGCTCATAAAGTGAACACTATATATTTTCTAAGTACTTACGCAAATAATTGTTGGCATTGTCACAGAGAACTGCGTATATAAAGTACCATTTTAATTTACTAAGTATTTGACGTCAATAAATGCGAAATATTATGAGTGTGTCTACTACGTGTCAGAGATATCCCTCGTTTTCAGTATTCTAAGCACGTAAAGTATTATGCATAATTATTCCTTGTGAGTAGTACAGTGGAAAATAATGAGGTACTTACTATAATACAATGCTAGGTTGATGTTTAGGTACAATTAATAAATTATAAGTACTTTGACATCTTGTAGACGCCATTGCACGATAATGGCCCCGATTCTGTTGTTCACAAACTAAACAAAATTTAAGTTCAGTGCATCCTTTTCATTCTATTTCATTATGAAAAGGACAGAAGATAAATATTAGTTTAGTCCTGTCAAATTAGTCAGCGCCTGACGTAAATTGACGTATTTTTAGTAGCCAATTTTTTAATCTCGTCTAATTTGTCTATGGATTATCTAATTTAACAGAACTAAGCGAATATTTTATCTTCTGTCCTTTTCGTAATGAAATAGAAAGAAGAAATGCACTGAACTTAAATTTAGTTTAATTTGTGAACAACAGAATAGGGGCCAATATTTAATATTTAGTGCTATCAATCGCCTAAAATCCTAAATGATCACACTTTGAATTTAATACCACTCTAATGCGTAACACACAATTTCAATCATTTTGATGAATATTGATAATCCATTGCTACATAATTATATTCGAAAAGTGTCTGTTCAAGAACATAAATAACGCAATGAATTTTGTTGAACTATCAAAATGAAAGCCATTGCTACCTGTAAGTGCTTTAGGCAATTACCCTGCTTTATTAAGTTACTAACCAAACATCAATAAACGAAAATATATTTATTTTCTACCAGACATTAAGTACAGAAATGGTTAGAGATCAATTGACTAGCTTTGGATGTTAACCCGCCAGAAAAGCAACAATAAAAAAACATTCCCACATTTTTTGTCACATTAAATTCGTGGCAATCCTTAACGTGACACTGTGGGGTCTACCACGTGTTTTTCATAAAAAATATTTTTTTACCTTTTTGCCAGTCGAAGCTGATAATCTATTTTTAATTATAATTTTTGAAGTGTCTCTTTTATCGGCAAAGGGTATATTTTTAAAGGTTTTTTTTTCTATTTCAGCTGCAGAACGAAGAAGGATTTATATTCTGTTTTAAAGAAGCTTACAATATCTTTTTGTAGGTATTAACTTTAGATGATGCAGTAATGCCATTCAACATGGCAATGCTGCCAGTTTTCAAGACAGCGATGTGGACGAGTGCCTACTTAGATGCCTATAAAGTGTTGTTTGTTTCACTTATATTTGTAAGTTCAGTTACTTAGTTGTGTTATATCTTGTGTTCTTAATAACAATGTTAATAATAAAATCCATAGATGATTCAAGTAAAACATAAGTACTTAACCACGTAATAACTACAAAGCAACATATAATATCCCTATGACAAACTTAATAACAATAATAATGAATGACCAATCAAATTTCCGTACACCGTGCGCGTGCGTGACAAAAACAAACCATATTGTCTATGTGAAACAATGTGTCTTTTGACGTATAATAGACAGGAGTAAATTCCTGTTTCCTTAGAACTTTCCACCTTAATATTCCTTAATATCCTTGAAAGCATTACTAAAATGCAATCTTTTTAAATGCCTCATTATGTACGTACTTAACTTAAGAATCAGAATAGAACCCAACATAGTTCCGTAACACACTGACAGTAGCAACAACATTCATATTGCGCTATTTTTTTGTTGAGCAGAAAAATTTTTCGAAGATAAGAAGCAATGGATTAACAATATCCTTCAAAATGATTAGATTGTGGTTAATAGTATGTTGCGCAATTAGGGGACTGGATTCAATTAACGTTATAGCTCCCTGGTATAGATTAAAGGCCCTAAATAGATCTAACGTCGTTTAGAACACAAAAATCTGAACACATCGTAACAAATACTTACTAGTAGGTGTAAGAAGTGTATGATCTAATGATTTAATACATTCTAATTTACAAGAAATAATTATACACAACAATAATAATTAATAATCATAGGTACCTATAAGTTAATCACTTGTTTACTTTTAAATAATTAAACGAACAATAATACTAAATAATATTAAGTATTACTTATTAATACTTATGAATAATTTATTATTATTTATTGGTTATACGTGTATTTAGGTTTTCCTTGATTCTCCTGAAGCAATATACAATATATGCTTAGATATCATTGGGTTCTAAAAAAAAACAGCGAAAATATTATTAAAATATTATATTAGGTACCTATTCCAAACAATTGGACTACCTAGCATCTTAGTAGGCGTTGTTTGTACCTATCTTAAAACGTTCCTACATACCTATAAATATATCTACCTACCTTTTGCCATGAAAAAAACTGTTTACTAATAATATCAAGAATTCCATAATAGAAACAAACACATATTTTAAAATAAGCATCTAAACGCATTGATAGAAAAATAAATTACACATGAACGCGCGTAAAACCAATTTACAAGATTTAATTTTTAGCATTTTATTTACATAAACATTTTCATTGGAAACAAAACTTTACATCCTCTGGAAAGAGTCGAAAATAGAATGCACATGTTTTTCTTCCGAAAATAAATCAGTTCAATTTATTATTACTGGCAACATTATATCTGTCTTCGTCGCAATGAAATGGGAACCATTTTTGGTAGTCAACGTATTACGGCCATGAATTTTTATCTTATTCCTGTCCGATAATTAGTTGCATTCGTTATTGGTGCAATATCAATTAATTGAATAATTTATTCAATTAATTCGCGATGCATAAGTCTTTCGAGCGCTTCCTTATTGGACTTTGACAGTTGGAATTACCAAATTTTCTGGGTATCAATTACGTACGATGCCCACACACGTTGTGGAAATAAAATGAGAGAAATGGCTTGTTATGTGGAGTTTTATGGCGGTCATAAGCGAAGAATAAACTCATACAGAATTACATAAGTAGGTATAACATTAGTGAGCTCACAAGATTACAAGAGCGGCCTCAGAAAGTAAGTACTACGACCTTAGGTTAGCGCAGAGGTGAAATAGTTTTATTACTCTTCATCGTCTCGTTTTTAATGCTAGTCTAGCAGTTGCCCAGGCAGATCGGTTGTTAAGTAGACTGACAGATTATCTTTCTGTTGAAGAGTTTTGTAGGACTCTTGCAATACCTATTAAAGGAACTGTCCCTTGAAAACCTAAGGCTACGTTGTAAACCCCGAACTTTTTAACGAATCCAGCAATGCCATTTGGTGGCAGAACTAGGCGAGGGAAACCTTCTAAACATCTTTACCCTTCCAATATTATATCTCCAAATACATTATAACAGGATTTTGTCTACTTACATATCACAAGGAGAGGAATGTCGACGCCGAATGTCCACCACAAGCCATGTGTTGTGCAGAAGCTAGACCTCGTAGACTGCGACTCCACGTCTCTTCTCTGTAACAAAGAAACCAAAAAATTAATAAATGGCCTGTGATGCTCAACACTGACAAAGACCCTCTGAAAAATCACCGAAAAAAAAAAAAGTTGTTCTAACCCAGTTCTCATTCATTCATTGTTCGCAATATGTTGTAGATCCAGGATACAACAGGCTTCAATCGAAGTTGCTTACTATGACAATTCAACAATATTATTATGTTGTTACAGTCTATTTTCGATCTACAGATACTGCAATCCACAAAGACGCGCCCCACTCTTTTTCCTAATGCTTACAGCAGAAGTGTGCAACATTCCGCTAGTGTTTTAGTTTAGTAAATACACAACCATTATTATTAGTGGGTCATTAGAGTGTATCGAAAGAACTAAAACACTAATGGAATTAACTAGCGATAAACACTAACCATTCGGAAAAAAGTGGGGCGCGTCTTCGTGGATTGCACTATCTATAACAATGAAAGCTTATCATAGTTAGTAGCAATTAGGCTGCAGAATCTCCTTCACTCGAAATTACTTAAGTACCTACCTTTATGATACTCAGCTAAGTCTGTAAGCCCTGAAAAACCAATCCAAAAACTAATAAACCAAGCCCGTATCTAACTTCGAACGGAAACAAACGCTTAGTCTAAAAGTACCTACTTTCTAGATGATGAATAAAACAAGAAGTCTCAGCTATTCACATAATTCTAAGTGGAAACCTGCCAAGTCGAGCGTAAAAGTAGGATTACCTCAGACCCTTTCGGAGCAAGGTCTGTTTGGCCTTGGCGCCTGTGGCCTTCGAAGGTCGGCTTTCTTTAAACGTTTGTAAGGGTAGTGACCTCTAACGGAAAGTGAATTAGACAGAAGGCTTAGTTTCAATAATGTCTGGTATGACACACGTGCAGAAATATAATAATACAATAATAAATACAAGGTGTAATCAAAATAACTGAAAACCTGGAAAGGGGATCATCAATAAGAACAACGTTTAAATAAAGTCCTCCAGACCGTATTTCGGCCACGGCGGCCAATTTCAATGGAGACTAGCCTTCGGCGCGGGAGATATTATAGTGCACAAGTGTGCGCGCAGACACATGTGCGGAGTGCACCTGTGTCTGCGCGCACACTTGTGCACTCCCTCTTCCCTCACTCTCATAGTCCGATGGGACGACAATCCGACACGACCGGAGAGAGTTCAGGCGCAGGACCAACGGCTTAACGAACAACGTTTAATATGGTATCAAATCGAGTTCAATTGAAACAACTTTTACAATACCCTTAGATCACGAAAAAGAAATCAGCAGTTTTACATACCTAAATTTATGTTCGCATAACTCGACAAAATCTATATAACTAGTAAAAGTTGTTCACAAGATGAGAACAAATACCACTTTTCACGTTTTCAGTTATGTATTTCAATTACACCTTGTAGTGATAATGTGTAGTTCAAGATTGTAACTTTTCAGTAACCTCCTAGATGAGCTTTTCGTATTGAATATCTCGCTGCTGCGATAGGTCTAATGTATGACTGAACGAGTATAACCGTGTAGATATTTACAGACAGAGCTTAAGCATATTTAAACATAAACTGCAGCAGAAATGAATGGCAAGAAAAACGCTGAATAAACTGCCTACTAAGCTCTCCTTGTAGGCAGTTTTTTCAGGCTTTTTTCTTGCTAATATGTTTGAGTCTAAGGAACTTCTGCTCCCACAACTTTGCGTCTCCGTTCCAGTCTATTTAGTAATTACTTACTCAGGGCTACCTACAAATGGACTGAAATAGCGAATTTTGCTTACATTTGCGGTTCCCTCTGTTTATTTAGGAGCAAAGTAAACGTCAAAATTTTGGATTGTACTCTGTTTTATACAACGTTTTTGTGGTCGTTTTGTGGTCAGCAGATTTAAATGTAGTTTCTACTGTTTGTTCAGGAGGTCTAAGCGTAAATTGTTAAAGGGAAATGGGGTATTCTGTTGTGCCAGTTAGGCACGGTTTGTTCTTATTCCCATGTAGGTTGTGTCAACAGGTTTGTGCTACATAGAAGCTTTATTTGAAATTTTGTAAACCGCGACGTATTCTGTGTTTTGAAAATGCTGAATCACTGATTTGGTATTATGCTAATAAAATCCTGTTTTGGGATATCTTTTGTGGAATTCTAATGAATTAGGGTTAAAGGGGACACCAAAGAAAAGGCCGTTCTAATTACTTAAAGAATACTTTTATTATCCTTTTATTTATACAGGTTGATAACTCGTCATAATGCAGGGAACAGCTGATTTTTTTTCGCGATTTCAGGTTTGGTCCCATAGTAACAGTTGTTCATAATAATGAGTACAATGATTCCTTAAGAGGAAAACGCTGATTAAAATTTCACCCTGTATATTGGCAGGTGTGTTTTACTAATATTAAGTGAGACGTATGATCCTACACAAGGCTAAAAGAATAATATAGTCAACTAGCTACGCCCCGCGGTTTCACCCGCGTAAGTTTCGATCCCGTCGGAATATCGGGATAAAAAGTATCCTATGTGTTAATCCTGGTTATAAACTATATGTGTGCCAAACTTCATCCAAATCCGTTTAGTAGTTTTTGCGTGAAAGAGTAACAAACATCCATCCATCCTCACAAACTTTCGCATTTATAGTATTAGTAAGTAGGATATACCTACTAATATTACTAATAGTAGGATATTAGTAGGAAGTAGGATAGTAGGAAGTAGGATTAGTCACTATGAGAAAGTAAGGATTTCAGTCAAGTGGTAAAGGCTGGCTCAGATAATAAAAAAATGTGAGTTAGAATGAGAAAGACGATAGTGTTGAAGTAGGATCGATTTGTTTTTGGTCTAACACGCCCCCTCGCTAGTCCTAATTCTTTATCGAAGTCGTAATCGAAATTGCTTAAAATATGTTCATTTCTAAGTTAGGATAATGGTTTATTGATAAGTTTGCATTATATTTGGATCGACCGATGGACGGTGAAGCAGCCGAGTCCTGTAGTGGAGACCATGTATCGGTAAGCGTAGTGTGGGACACCTCCCAGGGCCTCAAGTCTTCTATTACAATAGTGTCAGAATGGTCTATCACTGATTTCATAATTGTCGATTTTGACAAGTTTGGTAATCTACTAATATAATGGCGTCATTATGACTTTCCAATGGTCAACCACTAACACTCCATTGAAAGAAATGGTAATCTCGTACATAATGACAAATGAATAAATGTAATGTTTATTGCCATTTACGAACTTCTTACTACTTCAGATTGCAAACACTAATACGTAATATGTAAAAATATATATTAAATGAAATCTAGCATGAAATTTAGTAGTTTTTCTGAGACCATTGACCGACCAATGGTCGACCATTATGAATTTAGCAGATTACGAACTTTTAGCAAAATGACAATGGGATCGTGTTGGAATGACGAATTTATAAAAATAGCAGACTTGGGCCCCAGGGCGACGACGACACGAACGACTGCGACAGGCTGAGTTGATGTTTGGAATTTCCTCTCACATGTTTGGACAACAAACTTTTTAATAAAATTAAACATTTATAAAAGTGAAACGTTAGTACTCAATACATTCCAAGCACTTAATGTTCTTGCGCACAGTATTATGACAAGTTTCAAGAGCTCTTAACATTATCCGGACATAGAACCCGGATCTTTACGATCCACGTGAATGAAGAAAATAGAAAATTATGGGCACAATACACTTACTTTACGTGGGTACTTCGTCTTATAATGAGTCGTTACTAGATATTTTGTTGCGGTTAGATTATGAAATTTGGTGTTTTTTGCAAATTCCCAGATGAATTCAGTAAGCTCTGCGTAGCAATTATTTTTAAGCGAAAACAAAAAAGTTACTTTAATTAGTTCATCACTATCTACTGTTGATGATGATCCTATTGTATCTCTTAGTCCTAAAGAATTAATTTTTTGCTTTAAAAATCCGTAAACTTTCTCACTTTTGTGTGCTTTCATTGTCACTAGGCTTTTCAAAAAACATGCTTGAGAAACAGGTTTATAAATGAATAAATAACGCGTCAACATAAGCCCACGTCCAGAAGTTAATCGTTCAGTTAAACTGTCAGATTTGACACTGGACTTGACAAACCCGTTAACGACATTACACGTTAAGTTTGAAAAGTTGACTAATTGTCGATTAAATTGACAAGACGAATAATCAATCGATCATAGTCTTGCTAGTAAAAATATTGAGCAAACGGGTCTTTCGTCCCACGTGGTTTCTTCTACATAACGTGTCGATGGCAATCTAAATGGACTCGGCCCAGAATTCTGCTACGTGTTTGCCGCCATCACTAGCGTCCATCAGTGGGTGAAATAGTTAGGTGCAGACTGTAGTGCACATCATAAGTAATCGACTTCCTTAGGGTCACAGCAGATACTTTTATTTAGCATCGGCGGGGGTGATTACTGACAAAAGCGTGCACTGACTGGACAGGTCCACTCAATCTGTGTGGTTCTTTCCTCAAAAGACCATTTCAGACACCAATCTTCATGGTTTCCACATGATCTGACCAAGATTATGTCTGGACTTTAAAAGAGACTGTGACCTCTGAGTTTGTTTCGGCCTTTCTTCTCAGAGTAGTCATTAAGGAAACGCCGACCTTATATCGACGCCTCCGATGTTCGTGTCTTCGAAGTATGCATTTCAGTGCCATTTTGTGGAAATAAACTACTGTATCGTTTTTAAAAGTATGATTAACGTGTAATAGTGTTTGTACAAACCTACTTACAGAAATAAAAACTTTTATCATTTATCACAAACACATTTACATGTCCTTAGCGCGTGTTCCGGTGTCTGAAAGACTTTACTCGAATTCGGGCACCCGATGCATTAATTACATTGGCCATCGTACTGGAATACGGGTTAACAACTACAAGCAGTTTTAATGAAGGCTACTCACTGTGACGTAGACGTCACAATGAGTATATACAATGTATTTGGTAGTGCAAACACTGATAGAAGTACAAGGAAAACTGGCGTCGGATATCAGAATTCCGAATTTAACCGAAACGAAGAAGCTCGACTAGATTGTTTGAAAACGGGCGTACTCGACTCCGCTCATTAACACTCGGTCGTTTGTCCGAATGCCATACGCAATCGAATTCGGAAGAACATTATAATAATACAGCCCCATAGCGAGTCGCCAAAACGAGACGCAATGGTGCAAAATCGCTGATCGATGCCGATGCTAAATTATCTCCGCTATGCCCTTAGCAGATATATAGTCTAGGCATTAATAAAAACGTCCTAAACCATAACATCTCCACAACATAAGATGATTCAACGCCCTGAACAATGCAGCTTAATTATAAGTACTAAGTATGTATATATTAATCTGGCTTTAAGAGACATCTTCAAGCATTTTCATTCCGTCGTTTTTGCGAATAATTGACGTATACTGGATGTAAAACAAGTCCAAAATACTGTGACCCTTGCTTTGACAATATAAACCTTAACCACTAAGAAATAAGTATTCGTTTCAAATGCAAGTAGTTCTTTCTAGACTGGATGCAAAGCGAACCTTCCCTATTTTGTTTCAGCATTTTGAACTTTATTTTGCTGGTAATGGAGTAGGTTTTCCTTTGAATGTGCCGTGTGAAATTCAGTTTGAATAACTGTCGTTTCCTTGCGACCGTGAACTCTCTGACCGAAGCATGACATCGCAAAAGGTAGAAAAAGCCTTTAAATTCCTGATTAAGCACGCTTAAACGTGATTAAGTCCTATAATCTTAAACAGCTTTTGTTCAATCAAGGCAGCTTATTACAGCCCAAATACGCGAAATACCTACGCGCATTGTTGTGGAGTTGCTACACCAGTCCGTATTACCTATTATTAATGCTAGAAATATGACTTCCGAGATGAAAGGACTGGTTTCACCAAATCAAAATCGAAAGCCATATATTCAGATTAGACTGACAGTCAGCACTTTTTGAATATCGAAATTACATAAGTCAGTCCCACAAAACGGCCGCCCTTCCCTTCCCTTCCCTAGTGCGTTATCTGGAAGAAGTGACGTAACAAACTCCCCACAAACGCACAGCTGTCTCACACAGTCTATCATTGTCCATTTCATCTTGTACATAGGTCGCTTTCAATATGCAATTTGCCACTAGGTTCCGAGCCTCATTACTATTGCCGGTAATCTCACCGCGAAAACCGACTAAAAATAAGCTTGAAGTGAGCTGCATTCCACGGAATGGGATTGACACGACAATAACTGTCTACTAGGTTATCGGTTTTTTGACAGATGGAACTAGTGACTGCAGCAACGTAACATTTCGATTATTTACCTACACTTTAATTTGTATGTAGTATTGATTATCGATTTTGTGCTATAAATTATAAAACTGGTGCGGTTTTTTTTGCCTGTGCATATATTATATAAAATATTTATTTGGATATTTAATTTTCGATGTAAGTACAAAACCCGCAATATAAATCCATTGGATTCTTTTCAAATTATTTCTTTTAGTAGATACCTATTGTTTTATTTATATATTTTATAGATATTTGAGTAGGTGAAAAGTTTTTCTATACTGATTTACCTGTAATATAAAATGTCATCGGTCTCGTTATCATTCACTCTTTTTAAATTTTAGCCCAAATCTTAAATCAATATTAGTTTCTTTTTGGCCTAAGTATTTTGCGCAAATAAAACTGATTTGAAGTGAACGGGAATAACCTCTATGACGTTATACAGGAAATGAATCAATGTAGTGATTTTATAAAGTATTTGATAACGTATACGGATACTTACCGACCTAATGTCCGCGTCATAGATAAGTTTATTTTGGCCATGTAGGTACCTACCTACTATTTATTATCTAATCATCGGCAATGACTATTTTTGGTTTAGCCTTTTTAGTGTAAAACTTTATCAAAAAAAAAAAAGGAAACATAATGCAATAGATAAAGTGTTAAAACTTTCAACTCCTTACTCGTACAAACTTCTTAAAGATATGGGAATTGTTCCTCAGGTGATCTTGAAAATTCATATCATAATATTCATATTTTAAAACTGATTTTAGTCTATTTTCTTCTGATTATGGTTTTCTGAAACATTTACCTTACCAACACAACGGATTGATTTATAGGAATACTTTATTAACAGCTGTACCTACACGGAATAAATCAATATTTCAACCAAATAATGTTGCAACGGAACACATGCAAGCGTTTCACACGCCATCGCCATTTAATAAAAACAAATTTAAAAAACACGGTTTTTGGTGTTTAATATTTACGTTATGGGTCTTGTTAAGCAATTTTGTAGAAATTATTAAAATATGAAGCATGTGTCAGGATTAGGTATGAATGATATGCTGAGGAATGATGTGATAAAGCAACGTTGCGGTTTAGAAGAAGATGGAGTGACAAAGATTGAAAACATAAGAAGTGAAGTATGCTTAGATGCTTTGGTCATGTCAAGAGGATGAATGAAAGGCGCCTAACAAACTTAGAAAGAGATGGTGAGTAGTAACGCCCTAGAAGGACATAATTATACCTAGTTACCTTATTGGTATTGTTCTGATAGAGTACAGCGTAATTAATAAAAAACAGAGTAAACGATTAAACGATTTTTTCTTTTTATTCATTGTTGATATTATGTATTAATCAAGTAAATTAATCTGACTAGTGTGAAGTAATATGTAGATTTTTTTTTTATTTATTACTTTGACTTTTGACTGGCAAATTTTATTTTATTATACATTCGATGACGAATTGATGACACTATTCACTATTGTGTAGTATATTTATTATAATTTGATTGATTGAGTTTTCATTGGATATGTTAATTGCTTTGAATAATGGACAAATCTACTAATAACAATAGCCTACCTGTTTATATTTGTACGCTGTTAAGGCAAAACATGACCGTACTATAATTCTATGTAACATCTTGCATGCCATGTGTGTGTATACTTATGTTTTGGACAAATAAATGATCTATCTATCTATCTATCTAACGACCTGTGGTATTCGGTCGTAAATATACGACTCTGGCGAAATGGACACGAAAAGATTTGTCGGATTAATCCGAAGTAAGCGGCTAAAGGGTGAAAATGAGTGTTACATAATAAGTCTGACGATGACGTATAAATTGAAGTTACTAAGAATAGAGAATGACAAATCACTCCAAGTGTTCCTTAGTAGCAATTGTTAATTGATTTTGATTCAAGTTTCTATGATAATAGTTTAAGTAGGTAATGGCCAATTCATATAAATTACGGACCGTTGTTGGTTAAAATTACGACTCTATCTTTACCAATAATGATGCAAATATCTCGTAGCTTTCCATAGTAGACCCTACCATATGAAAGTAGCTATCACAGATAAAATTAGCTTAAGAATCTATGTATATGCCCAGTTTTGACCATCAAAACTGCTACCATTGGTAAGCAAAACGATTCGTTTTTGTTTATTGGAACCGTGCATATATCGAATTGTCTAACTGTTGCAGCAATAAATGGTAGATAAATACTAGCCATGCCATGCTAGTCATCTTTACTGTCTTAGATAGATCAACATAATTAATTTCGTTTAACTGAAGCTGTAAGTAAGATAATTGCGCAACACATATACAATGGCCATCGATCACAATGCCTTTCATTTTGATAATTCAGACATTGCGTCGCTTAAGTTGTCAAGCAGACGTTTTCCAAACCAGTAAAGCAATGGTTTCGGAATTTCCGTCTTCGTTTGTTAATGGAAGTGTGTTAAGGAATTAGGATGCATGAATGAGAACCTGTAACGGCATTCAACTAAGACGTCTGAAATGCAAAAAGGGCTTCGCAGAAAAAATTACTATAATACTAATAAGAAATCGGTTCAGTTACCTGAATATATTCATACTTCTGAAAAGCCTGCATGATATTCCCACCTCTAACTACTTATTAAAAATAGAAATAAAATAAGATCACACTTTCACACTATTACACAATAAATGACAGAAGACAATGTGATTGATTAGCTAATCAATGTACCTAATTAACACTATCAAGTCAAACACTCGATAGACAGCTAGGTGTCTAGGCCTCTAGACATTGAATAACAATAAGTGTTTTAAGAAGTCCTTTTGTGATTGCTACAGATAAACGCAGTTGTTAAGTTTTCTAGCCCAAAAGTATTAAAATACACATTGCAAATTATGAGACAGTGAAGTAAAGACTATCAAAAGTGGAAAATATTCAGCTTATGAAACATAACACATGGATGGATTTAACGCTGTGTTTTGAAAATAGCACGTAAGTACCCCTACTCAGTTTCTTTTCAAGAAACTTATATACTATTATAATTATATAAGGTGTTAAAAATTAACCCTACAAACTTTAAGAGGTGCTTTAGACCATCGAACTGAACAACTTTCACTATGGGACCAACTCTGAAATCAGAAAAAAAAACTGCTGTTTAATACATTTTGGTCAAGTATGTATTGAACTTTTGTATTAAACAGCAGATTTTTTTTCGTGATTTCAGAGTTGGTCCTATAGTGAAAGTTGTTCAGTTCAATGGTATAAAGCACCTCTTAAAGTTTGTCAGGTAATTTAACACTTTGTATGATAGTCTGTCTTGGATCCCAAATACACCAAGAAACACATGAATACGTTTATTTTCAAGCGCGTTTTTTCGTTCTTCAAGAGCACCCTAAACGCTTAAGATAATCGCAAAACAAATGAATGCGTTTATTTTCAAGCGCATTCTTCCAATTTTAAAGACCACCCATAACGGTAATGATAACCGTATCATACTATAAATTATCATTGTAACCTTACATTCTGTCATTTAGAACAAAGCTTTATTTACCAGAGCGAGTGCAGTCGTGGGCCAGTGGTAACGTCCCCGGTAACTCACATTTTGTGTAATTTATTTCATCACTCAAACCGTTGAAGGAAAACATCGTGAGGAAAGAACCGGTATATCCTAGAACCAAAAGATCGGAGACATGTGACATATTCGAACCCGCATTTGGCCCGCGTGGTGGATTAGGGTCCACTCCTTCTCAGAGAGAGGATACCTGTGTCCCAGCAGTAGGAACATTATAGGCTGTTTTTTTTTTCATTTACCTCAACAGATTCGTACGACCGATACAGCGGCATAATTCCAAACTTCATATATTCACCACACACAAAATAACTAAGAAACACGTTCAAATGAAATAAATATCACAAACTATGATGAACTAAATTAAACATGTTGACTTATCGACACACTATTTGCAACTGATATGAAATCCGTGACTAAATTTAACTAGGCAGGCTTATCTGGCTGAAAATAAGTGCTGGTAAAAATGTGCCAAGTCCTTTTATCTTTTGTTGTGTTAGTGAGTAATGGATTACGCCCTTAAGAGTGTCTGCAGATAAAGAAATGACGTATGTAGGTGTACTCTTTGATTTCATAAGTTGAAACTTTTATTTGCGTTATCTTTAGGTATGGGAAGACTACTGAGATGATGACTTATAGAAAAAAAAAGACATGATATTGCGCAAACACCATAAACTGGGATAACGGTAAGAGAAAATAGTCTTAATGTGGTGAAAGAATTTAAAAAGAAGCATCAAATTTTCGCGTTTCAAGACACCTACCGATTCTTACATTTTTGCGAGGAAGTTTGATTTAAAAACCTACAATTCAAATTGCTATATTTAGACTTAACTCTAATTTAGTCTAAAGGTTACTTTAGCAAAAAAAACTGTACCAACGCATAATATTTACCTATGTAGATATCATATTCTTGACCCACAAAGAGGGTTTCAAAATTAAATGATCATCGAAATAACTTGAGTGTGAATCAAACGGCAAAGGGATTCCCGAAGGACCCTTACAGTTACTTCAGCGCTCACTTTGACAAAGGCGATACCTTGAAAAGTGACTCCATTTCCTTTGAGTAACTAGGTCAGCATGACGAGGCAGAACTCCTCGATCACACCCTAATCCTACGAAAAAACCGCTGTATATAATATAACGGTGAAAAACTTGGAAATGGAAACGTCACAGTGGACTGACGTAATAAATGGTACATTAGAACTAGGAGACAGATATTGTATGTTTTAAGGTCTGTGTAGCACCTACTTGCAACCAGCATATTGTGTGTATCTTTGTCAATGTTAGAACGTGGTCATCACACATAGTCGCGGATGAAGCGAAAGGAGTAGGTATATTATGATCGTAGCACATGGTATTCTGCCGATCTGATCTCACCTTGGAAGTAGCTTGAAGTGAGCTGTAAATATAGTGTCAATCACTAGCATCAGATGGGATGACAGCTGAATTCAACCACACTTCATTACGTGAAGTGTGGTTGAATTCAGCTGTTTCACGGTAAGATTTTTACAGAATAGACCAGCTTGTAGTAGGTATGTTGTAATTATATATATACGGGTTTCTTGACTATAGATTTTTTGATATACCTACACTAAATTGCGAAAGAATACAATTTGCATAGTTTCGACAAGAACTTGGCTCGCATTAAATTCAAATATTGATAACGATACAGTTCACTTAGATAACAACACTTTCCATGTGCCCAATAAATTGTGACAGACTGATAGACTGATAATTTGATATGAATTTGCATATCAAATGCCGGTTACAAGTATCAATGTAGTGATTCAATTAAATCCAAGAAAACATGATAACCAAATGTACGTGGATTCACAAGATCAAAATGTGTGTGATGGTTCAAAAACTAGGTAAACTAAACTGCAATCTGTATTTTCTAAGAAATTAATTAGTTCGTTAGATCATCAATAGCAAAACCCAAAATAAAATAACATAACGCCTGTATTTCCTCGAAAGGAAATATAAAAAGGAAGGGAAGAGAAGAAATAAGAGAGAGGGGACGGCAAAATATTCTTCATAAAACATACCACAATAACAATTTGCATCCTTATTACGTACGTAACACACTAACAATCGCTTTCATTCCGACTGTAAAATATTGTTATATTACTGCCGCCTTATTCTGTAAACCAGCCCCGAATTTTACAAGTATCCACCAAAATGAACCAGAGGTTAAACCTAACCTCTCCTCCAATAGCTTAGCTGTGCGTTATTTTTACGTTTCTCCGCCTAGCTTCACCGGCTTTACGCCAATTCAGGTTCCAATAGGTTCTATTCTCAAAGCCCGTCAACAAAGTTTGAAAGTAGTAGATCCGTCAAAACAAGTGACAAACTAAATCTTTCGAACGGGCAAAAACACATCGCGATTAGGGACACCTCATCCTTTAGTCATTCATTCTTAGTTCCGGCTCCGAAGTTACCTTATGTCCGTAGGTGATACGGAGAAAAGAAAAACAAAAAGTCGAAGACATTGTAACATCCACTAACCCGCACTGGGCCCGCGTGGTGGATTACAGCCCACTCCCTCTCACAGAGAGGAGTCTTGTCTCCTAGCAGTACGAACATTATTGGCTGATTATACAGGGTGGTCAAAAAGTCGTGGATCAAACGTAATAGGGAGCTATACAAGGTCATTTCCAACAAAAAATCTTTCTACAGCATGGCCATAATTCAATTGCCCTAAAAGTTATGAATATTTTTGTTTAACGAGTTCCTTTACATATATAAGATATGATTATATATGTAAAGGAACTATATTATAGATAAGGACTAGGGAACGCCCGTAATTTCGTCCAAATTACGGATTTCTTGCTTAGGGTGTAAGCCCTGTTCATACACTTAAAAAAAACATAGTTTATAAGGGATTCCCGTTCCTCACCACAATACACGTACTCAAATAAACACTGGAAAACATACCTCTTTCCTCATATTGACTGTAATTGAAGCTATTCTCTTTATTTCTTGAACACTCGTGCGCAATGGCGAGGCAGGCATTTTGCACATACAAACTTTATTTTCACACTAACAAATAAATTGTACACAGTAATTTCAATTGAATTTTCTCTTGTAAAAACGTATCTTTTAGTCCTATAAAAGTATTAAAGACAATTTAGAAGAATATTAATGTCAATTTAGGAGAATATTAAAGTATTTTTTAATTAATTAAAATCACAAATCAATCCGCACTAACGAACATTTAAATTGTAACTGAAAACAATATGTGACTTTAGTTAACAATTGCTGCAATGATGAGTAAGTTAAGGAAAACCCATAACAAGTTATACGTCACACTACAGCCTAGTTAATATATTAATTAATAATAATATTATGTTTTTTAATAAGAATCATGTACAGTTAACAAACAAGTCGGTTGCAGAAACTTGAACCAAAAAACTCCCGACTGCTGCGAAACTAAGACGCTGTCAAATTTAAATTGTTACTAAAAACTTGCGGTTGACCGTACCCAGTCATAATGAATTGCAAGTTCCGGTAGTTTACTGACCCATATTCAGTGCAAGCTTACTAGAAAATGGTCAAACCGTCATCCGTGACGATTTTTGTTTAAGGTAGGTTAAAATCGTGACAAAGCAGTTAGTAGTATGACCTCCTTGGGGAAGAATTTATCCCCAGAAGTACCAACTATTATTTAATAAGCCTAGAGTAGGACTTTGAACTAACGAAGACTCACTAGGCCAGTGGAACTGGAGTCTCCTCAAACCTACTTCCTCTCACAGAACGGAGGTACTCAAGCCTCCCTTAAATTGTGTGAAACGTATTTTTTACGGAGGCCCAGTGCTCATTCTGCCATTGACCAGCAATGTTCTTTCTTGGTTTAGCCGTAGGTATGGGTGCCGTCAAAATGCAAACACATGAGGTATTTTATATTCCAACTAGCTGACCCCGCAAACGTCGTTTTGCAAAAAAAAAAAATAACGAGTGTGCTTATGACCACACGACTGAAGTGAAACTTCTTTCGCTCCATCTGTATGTATATTTCATTTACTAGCTATAAGAGAAAGAGAGAAAGAAAATGTGCGCGCGCACTGCTCTCTCTTGCTCCTACACTGTGATACAGACAATAAGCCTGCAGTGTGCTTAGATATACGGAACGTATTTGGCTATGAGAGGAAGAGAGAAAGAAAATGTGCGCGCGCACTGCTGTCTCTTGCTTATATCCCCCACTTAACTTCCGTTCGCCTTGCCCGATCACACTTTTCGTAACGCTTACGTCACGCGTTCGCCAGCTTACTCCCCAAGTCAAGCGTGCGTAAAGAAGTTTCACTTCAAAAAATATAGATAGTAGCCGATTCTCAGACCTACCCGATATGCACACAAAATTTTATAAAAATCGATCCAGCCGTTTCAGAGGAGTATGGTAACTAACACTGTGACACGAGAATTTTATATATTAGAAGATCCAGCTCTTGACCTCGATCTCGCCTGGTGCAAAGCGATGGATAGGCGAGCCCAGAAGATGCCTGTACAGTGAAAGTGTTGAAAAGAGTGAATACCTTTTTCAACTGTGCCTCTTTGCTGTATCATCAAATAACCAAATAACCTTCTGTATTCGCTAGGTAACAGCTTGCCACAGAGCCGGCCTCTGCTGTTACATAAAACAATGGAAATAAACAGCTTATTCTTATGGCAGACGCTTATCCTGCGTATACTACCTACTGAAACTGTGACTCAGTTGAAGCTGGAAGAAAATTATAATTGATGTGGTTAGCACTATCGCTTGACGCTTGGTAACTCATTATTGGATCCAACGTCCATAGGATGGCTTGAAGTTGTATCCACCCATATATCTGTGTTTATTTTAGGTACTTCCTCAAGTACGTCGTTCGGCGTTCTATCCTTGGAAAATAAGCAGATTTATCCGTTTCTTTATGAACCTACTAGCTGCGCCCCGCGGTTTCACCCGCATATGTGTCGATTCCGTGGGAATATCAGGATAAAAAGTATCCTATATGCCTATATCTTGGTTTTAAATTATCTTTGTGCCAAATTTCATCCAAATCTGTTCAGTAGTCTTTGCGTGAAGAAGTAAAAAACATATAAACACACTCACAAATTTTTTTTATAATATTAGTGTGATATTGTCCCACTGCTGTGCAAAGGGCTCACCCTATTCTTTATGACGGTTATAATAATTCTGCGCCTCTTTTGGTCAATTCCTAAAGATGATAAGTCCTCTCACCATCTTCTTCGTGGTCTTCAGCGACCCCATCTCGCTGTTTTGGACACCAATCCTGAATTCTACGAGCCTACAGCTAGAATTTGGCATGTGGGAGACAGGTCCAGCACAGTCCATTCAATTACCCAGTACCATTCTGGGATGCATGAAGAAGCCTCCCCGTGTAGCGCAGTTTGTTCCGCTAGTTATTCAACTGAACCGAGCGCTGGACGCATCCTGGATAGTCACATCCAACACCTTATTTGACTGGCTAATTCTTCTCTTGCGGTGGTATGGTAGGGCTAACGCCAGCCTTGTTTGCGACCACCCTCCCACCGGAGTCCGGCGTCAAGCAGCCTGTTGTGTTTCGTCGATGCGTGGGAGTTCCAGTGCATTAGGTATCTTCTGGGCACGCTCGTTTCATCATAGACCTCATCCATCGCTTTCCATCAGGCGTGATCGAGGTCAAGAGCGGGGCCCATTCAGCAATAAAAAAAGCGTTTTGAGCCACGTTGAGGATATCTATGCATCACCTAATACCAACTGCTGGACCTAAGCCTCTCCCAAGCGTCGCCACAACGAAACACGTTTCAGAGTAGGTAATAAACACAATAAATTCGTCAAATACTACACCAAGATATATCTTACTTTATAATTAAATCGTTGCGTGTTGCAGTCTCCACAACCGCTTCACCGTTTCGTTTGAGAAACACTGCACCGACCACAAATATCAACAAATCGTATACGAATAAATCACATACGTTTATCTATGATCATTACTCGGAACACCTAGCCTTCGACAAATAGATACTATATTTTACCCCCCTTAGGCTATATTCAGATCGTCAGTCTAACAGTTAGTTTTTACATGGCTGAAATATTGTGTCTTGCTTGAGATAGTTACGCAAGAAAGCCATGGTCGAGATACGAATGGATAAAATTACGGTGTTTAGAGATTGTAGTTCATTGCATGTATTCAATATAGGTACACGGATAAACAATATTATCTCAAAATCATAATTTTTTTTTTTATTACACATAAACCTACAAGGGCACTTATGAAACGTCAGAAGCTAGGTGCACGGTTCCAATTGGTCGTTTCCAATGGAGAAGAACCGGCAAGAAACTCCACGGTTACTCTTTTAAAAATAATTGACTTTTACAATGTTTTTAAATTACAGTAGGCATGGGAGGACAGCGTAGGCCTGTCAACAAGTACCAGGTACTTGATAAAATAAAAAATGGTCTACAGATCTAGAGTTTACAAGGCCTACAATTTCATTTGGACAGGATGAATTTTTGAGAAGGGGCAGTAAGGGCAAGTACCTACCTTATCTGTGTAGCTACGGGAAAATGTTTTTAGGAAAATTACCTCTAAGTACAGCTGTATGTAGACGTCGGAGCTAGGCACTTAGAACTACAATAATAATAAATAAATAGTAATATAGTTATTTATTAAATAATATATTCTAAAACTCTAAAATAAATATCTAGAACAATACGTTATTTTACAGTCGTAGTCCAATATAAATATTCTCACCTATTATAGTTGAATTCGGATGAACAAAACGTGGCAAGAAGTACCGAGTCCGAATACCGACCCAAGTTTTAAAATCACCCCCACCCTTATAAGACGTACCTATCTCGATTTTCGTCTGTATACGCCTTTATGCACAATAAATAAGCTGGGTGGTGATAAATAAAAGCTCACTTCACCGCGGCAGCCGGTCACAGGTCGAGCGGTTATCTGTTATATCTTCGAGTGGAAGTTGATATTGGAGACGGAACCAGCAAATATTTGCAACTGATTTTAAAAAGAGGAGTTGAATAAACAATTATGTTGGTACTTCTTGTTTATTACTGGCTCAGCTGCAGGTCTCTCCAATAAAAGATGTAATTAATATTTGAACGACTTGTTTAATTTTATTACTTTTAGCATTATTACAGAATTTGGTGTTTAGAGCTGCGTCGTGTTCGAGTGTCGATGTCGCCGGCAAAAGAGAAAAAGTATGGCGGACGACGTGTTTCCGGCGCTCGCGTGCAGTGACGTTTCGATCGGAAATATTTCTTTAGTTGTTTTTGTAGTGCCAAAGGGCTTAATGCTTGAACAAATTATTTTTGTAAATTCAAATAAAATGCAGACGGTTGAATAGAATTTATATAAAATTTATGTACAGACGCCAACACAACAAGCTACCCGAAAGTGTAATTTTTTTCCAATCAACTTTGAACCTTATGCTATAGCGATACAGTTGAAATTCTATTAGAGAAAGACAGATTGTAGTAGCTTGATGTGCTGGCGTTTGTACATCATTTAAGTAGGTGGGTGACACTGTTTCGCGCTATTTTTCTTTGAAACAGCTGATTTTTTAACCCATGAATTCAACACGTGATTCTGGTCCCCCAGCGTAGAAATTTTTCGTGTGTTATCAACAACTGCTGTTTAACCTGTTTTTTTTTTGTGCGTCTTTGTATCTAGTGGGTAAGTATCTATAGGCACTGCCTGAAAAACCTAGTTCGCGTTACTAACTATGACTGGAAATGTTTTTACCACGGCAGCGGGATTGTCCGAAAGGGTTACCGCTGCCCCGGAACATAAAGGGCTAAGGAAGGAACATGGGTGGGTTTTAGTCAGTAAGAGTCTGACACTCCCTTCTGCTCCACCCTGAGCGGGAGGGGTCATTTGATGATTTCCCATCCACAAAAAAAAGCCACTTTTATTATTGGTAAGAGTACTAGAAAAAATATTTGAACACCTTAGTCGAAATCTGGTCATTTAGAGGAAATAATGAGGACGAAAAAAATATGAAAAATGATTCGACTTTTGGAAATCGGCCCACAAATACGAAATCAAACCTTATTTACGAAATTAATATAATTTTTCAATGTTTTGTCGATAGTATTTTGAACACAGAATATTTTAGATGTATCCCCCTAATTTCTAACTCTAATAATTTATTATCAACTGAAGCATCATTAAAATAAATTATTTTAATTCTCGCATCGCTACTAGATAAACCCATCCGCATCTCGCAAGCGCCGGCGCATAATTCAAGATGCGTCGGATAATCGAAGCGCAACGCAGTGAAAGGTTTACCGTCAGTTCGCGCGATAAATAACTTTATTGTTTACATTAAACAACTGTATTTTATTAATAAACAATTCACTTGTGATTGTTACCTATTCAAGGTAACGTAAGTTACTATTTACTTAGTTTCACCTGTGTGGTTTCTTGTCATATAATGGAGTTACAAGCGGTATGATCGCGTAATACAATTACAATGATTGTTTTACACTCTTCATTTATTATTCATTTAATGGGTTACAATACCATTGCATTGTGACTCGCGATCACAAAGCAATTCATTAATTGCTTTGTGATTGCGAGTGTGATACGGAATCAGACTGTTGATAATTTCAAGAATATTGAGGGTTTTCTTCCAGTTAGGTTTCTTAATAATTTTCTAGAAAATTCATACTTTAATAGAGTGGATATTAGAATTTCAGTGCAGGGTACTCGTATAACTCTTGGGTGATAAAAAGTATAAAAATAACCTAAAACATATAATGAACAAAGCAATACAATTCGGAGAAAAACTTTTTATCATTTCTAATAGTGCGCCGTTTGTTAGTTGTTATCGAATCTACGAAACGATTATTATGTTACAATTATTGTTACAAAAGCTCACACAGTAAAAGTGTCAATGATATAAATTCTATATAATTTTCCGATGCCGTGTTATCTTTTGGTCTTTCCAACAAGTCTAAGGGATTGATCTCGAATAATATAATTTATGCAAAAAAGATACCCACCACATATTCTTTTCGATTGATCGCTAAAATATGAGGAGATAGCTATCAATCCCCTAAAAATAATGTAGTGCAGTGGATTCGAGAAAAACATGAAATAAATCTTGAAAATCGAATAGATGAAAAGATTTTACAATCCCATTTAGTGGCCAACGTTCAACGAAATGTAAAAGGGTCACTTTAATAATCGCAACTTTCTAAGCGGTTTGCGCAGTAGGTATTAATATTTCTAAAAATATACGAAAATAATTTCCCAAGCAATTATAAATTCCTTTTGGACATAATCAATTACGAAATAAGTTTTAGTGTCTGATTACGGTAGCAACTATACTGAAACCTCATTAGTGGATAGGTAGGTAATTTTAGAAGCGTGAAACCTAATGAAACTGTTATTCTGTACACCGCTCATTTAATTAAATTAAATACCACTGAGTGCTAATTTAAGTTTTATTTCTTTCTTGATATCTTAGCACCTAGTACAGATACACAAATCTATCATAAATTGATTTAAAAACTAAACGAAAAGAAAATTTTGTTACAGCGCCATCTGTTGTCGAGTAGAAGAACTATGTTAATTTAAAAACAAAACAAAAACCGAGATAAAAGTCAAGCGTTTATTATATATAGGTAAAAAAGCTTATAGTTCATCTTGAATTTATTTAATTACAGTATAAAATTGGTTAAGTATAAAAATAAAAATCAATATGACTATCGATGTAACTTTGTTTATTGGTACTTAATCTCTTATCTGCTATTTGCAACTATTAAATTATTCACAGTATAATCAGCACCCGGATTCTAATACACCGTTTTTTGTTAAAATTGTTTATTTTCATTAACATCTGGTCTTCGTAATCTAGATTAGCAAAAACAATGTTATTTACATTTAACATTCAACCAAATTCACGCAGCTTCGAGAATTCTTCACGGATGTAAGATATTTTTAGTTATATGAACGTAATTGTTGGTTGGGCACGATTTTTAATAAGAAAATCGATGAACCACCGGTTAAACGGATACGTACCTACAGCTGAAGGATAAGCAAGAGTACCAATCACTTATGAGTCACTAGAAATATAAATACGGGGTTTATCGTGGTTTCACAATACATGTTAGGTATATAATATATCTCGATCGAGAAATGTATTTTATCTTATACTAGCGACCCGCCCCGGCTTCGCACGGGTGCAATGCAATTTAATAATTTTAATTCAATGTTTTTTTTTTAACTTGCCGCCAGCCCCTGCCGCCGATACCGCAGCAAACGGCTATGTCCCTGCATTTTAAATCTGTAATATCTTCGAAAATATTAATTTAAATAACATGCTGTAAAGCGCCATATTGATCTATAATAAATGCATAATGTATTTAAGGTACTTAGTTGGATAAGGATTAATGCTGTATTGCTTAAAATCCCTTCGGAAGTAAGCCATCATTTCTCGTAAAAAGTAAAGGAAAAAAAATGGTTATTTTGGGTAATGCCTAAGAGATAGACATATACCATTGCGGACTTTTTTGTAGACCTTTTTGAGGTGTACAATACTGTAGTACATTATTTAGATGTATCTCATAGGGTTCAGCCAGCGTTTGCAATGTAAGCGCAAAAAAAGGGTTTATTTACGAAATCACATTAAAATTATCAGTGTTTCTCTACTATGTTACACATATAAACCTTCCTCTTAAATCACTTTATCTATTTAAAAAAAACGCATCAAAATCCGTTGCGTAGTTTTAAAGATTTAAGCATACATAGGGACAGAGAAAGCGACTTTGTTTTATACTATGTAGTGAAGGAAAACATTTAATACTACCTAATGTTTATCATCATCTACAGCCCGACTTCACAGTCACACACAGTTGAGCATAGCCCTCAATAAATTGAAAATAGCTAAAAAAGGCAAATTGGATAAAGAAAATTATTTGGTTACCTACTCTAAGAAAGAAAGAAGAAAGAAAATACATTTATTTAGCATGGACTAAAAGGCACACGATATTATAATATAGGTAACTATATCAGATAATAACAACCAGGCACAAATCCAAACTTCGGGTTGCTCCTGAAAAATTCTTAATTGTAGATAAAACTCAAAAACAGTTTCCCCGATTTGGGAATCGAATCCAGGACCTCATGCTCAGCCTATTGTGCTACCGTTAGACCAAACGACGTCTCATTGAACTCTTTAAAATATTGGAATGTGAACAACCAAGACCAACGTTTCATTGAAAATAATTGAACATCATCTCTTTACATAATCGATTAGCCAGCTACACATATTTTGTATCATAATCATTCTTGTAACCTAATCGGTACATAATAGCCGCGTCAATTGAACCAATGAGGCTATTATTAGCTTTAAGTGATGGCCACGTGGATCTAGGATAATACGGTATCAGGTTTGCCTTAACCCTGTGTCAAAGGCTTGATTATTTATTATCTTGGAAAAATCTAGGGGATTCCAGGTTGAATTTAAGAATTGACTGATGATTTATTGGTTGAGTGGTTGCGAGCGTAACTGCTAAGCGTAGGGCGCTGGGTTTCAATCCGGGTCGAACAATATTTTTAGGGAAATTCTCAGGAGTATCCCGAAGTTCGTCTGGTCGCGTCATCTGATACTTAAATCATAACTGAAGGCCAATTCTCGTAATTTAAAACGTTCAAAATCTAGTCTCAGTCTCATCTCAGCGACGAACAAATGTCAAAAACTTGTCAAAATGCAGGGAAATTAGATGTAGTTTTGACAGATTGAGACTGAGATCAGACTGTGAACGTTCTTAAAATTACGAGAATTACCCTTCTGGTGAAATGTAACCTGTACACCCCTGTCTGCTCCCTTTAGGAGTAAGAAGCCTGATATTATGGTATATTTTTATAAGTTTGGTAGGTACTATTTTGTTCGGTATAGCGTTTCAGGAATTACAGTGTCGTTTTCAGGACTCAATTGTGTAAAATTAGGTTTAATTTCAGTTCGTCTCATTTGTTAATGTGTAAATGAGTAATTTAAGGCTAATCTGTCATTCTGGAACGCATGCGGTGACAGAATTAATTGTATGTATTTTGGGCTACTTTTCATTCTGGATGGCAGACGAAGTGGCGGGCAACAAACTATTCATCATGAACTTTATTTTTTGGATTCTATTCAAATAAATAAAAGATTACAGTTATTAAACACTGGCCCCGATTCTGTTGTTCACAAACGAAACTAAATTTGAATTCAGTGCATCTTTTTCTTTCTATTTCATTAGGAAAAAGACAGAAGATAAATATTAGTTTAGTCCTGTCAAATTAGTCAGCGCCTGACGTAAATTGACGTATTTTCAGTAGCCAATTTTTTTATCACGTCTAAACTTGTCTATGGATTATCTAATTTGACAGGACTAAACTAATATTTGTCTTCTGTCCTTTTCATAATGAAATAGAAAGAAAAAGATGCACTGAACTTAAATTTAATTTAGTTTGTGAACAACAGAATCGGGGCCATTAGCTGTAATCTTTTTGGTAAATTGTAATTAAAATTAAGAAATTGCGTCGTTGTGTTGACCTTTTCAGATATTGTGCTGTGTAATTTCAGGTATTGTGGAAACCCCAATGGCATTGTCAACCGAACTGCGAAGCGTAATGACCGTAGGTAATTACTTATACATTTTTTTTTTGCAAACATTTCAATGTATGCATCACCCGCATTCAACAAATTAAGGCAATGACGTCATCCAAAATACATGGTACATACACGAAATAATAAATTAGTTCCAAACACTGCACACGTTAACAATAAAATGAGAACAATAAAAAAAGAAACATAGTTTACTGAAAAAAATAACAAAAGAAAATTAAATATGAACAAGCCAATCTTGTTTGTTTTGTAATGTAATTATTATGTGGGTTAATAGCACAAATACATCGGCATGTAATTGTGTGTCAGTGCGAATGCGGAACTGTTCGTGTCACTGATGAAATCATCATAAATAATCATCATATATATATTATACTAGCGACCCGCCCCGGCTTCGCACGGGTGCAATGCTGATACTAAATACACCACATTATACATATAAACTTTCCTCTTCAATCACTCTATCTATTAAAAAAAACCGCATCAAAATCCGTTGCGAAGTTTTAAAGATTTAAGCATTCATAGGGACAGAGAAAGCGACTTTGTTTTATACTATGTAGTGATTTACAATATGGCCGATTTATCTTGGCGAGTCTGAACTTCGCGCAGAAGGCTGCGCAGTAAGATTTTTTAGGAACCAAACGGTGACATGAGGCGAGTGTGAGTAAGAGAACATGCGCGAAAGTTCTTAGTGCCTATATTCAGACTTGACAAGATATTTCGGCCGTAGTGTAAATTGCTTCTGCCCGCGACATCATCCACGTGAAATTTCTTGCTCCCCCAACCCACCCCGTCGCATCGCATCGCCTGTCCGCGCTTTTACTTCGTTTTCGATTAGCGTTCTTTCTGATATAGCCTATGGCCTTCCTCAAGAATTGGGCTATCAAATGCAAAAATATTTTTTTCAAATGCAACTGCAAGTTCCAGAGATTACCCCCTTTTTTTTGAGGGTGGGAAATTATCAAATAACTTCTCCCGCTCTGGGCGGAGCGGGAGGGCGTGTCGGACTTTTACTGACTAAAACCCACCCGTGATGACTCCTTCAGTTGCCTGGTGCCAAGGGCCACGGTATCTCTTTCGAACAACCCGCGACCCTGGCAGGCATCGGCCCTGGCGGACCCCGTCAGTTAGTGCTGACATCTCTTTGAGGTGCGCGTGGAACACAACGCGCCGTCGACCCGGGCCTGGTCCTTACCGGACGGCGAGCTACCCATTGCTCGCCGTCCGCAAGCCCGCGCCTACGGTGGCGGATTCCCGACGCCCAGGGCGTCTCCTGCGGCGACAAGGGGCGTGAGGGCGTGGAGATTGCCTCTCCCTCACGCGCTCCGCCTAGACATTACCCCCTACATACAAACTTACAAACATACGTCTTTATAATATTAGTATAGATGTAATCATCATCTAGTATATAATATAGGTATGGAAATGTGCAATATATTATGTATGTATTGGCTCGCTGGTCTACTGGTAGCAAATCCCACTGCTGAGCATGAGGTCCTGGGTTCGATTCCCGAGTCGGGCAGTGTTATTTGGTTTCCAGAAATTGCGTAGTAGCAGCCCGGAGTCTTAGATTTGTATCCGGTTGAAGGCAACAGGTTCGCCCGCCATGACGTTGGACTTAAAAATAACTAGCGAAATGTGGATGTACCTACTACAGGTACACCTCTGCCCACAGATTATATAGATACACTAGATAACCCAAGAGCAACTACTTCGCGTGCCTAGCTTACGTAAAAAAACTCGTAAGCCACCACTTTCGCGCTCAGTCCTGAGTACCTACTGCTGGCTGGGTGAGCGGGCGATACGGGTGCCGCACGCGGCGGCGTCTTTGATTATTGAGTATTGATCGATTTGATTTTCCCATCACTAAATACAGATAGTGCAATCCACGAAGACGCGCCCCACTCTTTTTCCTAATGCTTACAGCACAAGTGAGCAACATTCCGCTAGTGTTGTACTAGCGAAATTTACTAGCGATAACCGCTAACGATTAAGAAGGAGAGTGGGGCGCGTCTTCGTGGATTGCACTATCTATAGAGCATGTGACGTCATAGTAGGTAGTCAAAAAAGGCACGCATGGTTTTCATACAGATCGTGATACTTGCGTTATTTAGGTGCAACGCAGACGGCACACTTTTTGTGCGATCCAGTCTGCGGCGCACAAAAAGTCTGCATGGCGCGCAAAAAGTCGGCCGCGGATTTTTCACAGACTCAACGCACACGACGCACATCTTCGATCATTCTGTCGGCAGAGCTGTAGGGACGTAGACGATATGGAAATCGTGCAGAGATCGCGAAGTATTATTTTGATAATAAATCGCGCCATGATAATAGATCGCGTGCGCTACGTCCACCCCTAGCAAATGCAGATTGCCGACTAAAGTGTGCGCCATCTGCGTTAGCGCGCGTTGAAGCAAACGTTCCATTTTTTTCACACACTTTTTGTGTGGAGCGGCGCGGCGTGGCGCGGCGCGGTCTGCCCGAATTACACGGATTTTTTGTGCGCCGGACTTTTTGCGCGTCGTGTGCGTTACTGCATATAATTGCATAGGTTCTATTTTCACAGACTAAAAAGTGCGTCACGGATAGTCTGTCGTCTGCGCTGCACCTTAGGTGTATAGTATCTACTATAACTAGGAAACAAGGCAAGATGTTATAATAAGTATTGGTGTTTTTAATTTTTGTTATTATTTTAATGGAAGGACACCTAACAAGGCGCTGTGATGACAGGTGAAATAAAGCGGTGACCGAATGGCGTCCAAGGACTGAGAGACGAAGTGTCGGTCGCCCGGCGGCGGCGGCGATATGGGCGGACAACATTGTTACCATCACGGGTAGAACCTGGATGTGACTGGTACAGGAGCGTGGGGATTGGCACGTGAAAAGAGAGGCCGATGCTCATTGCTCAGCAGTGGGTGATGATGATGATTATTTTAATTACAATTTATTTTCATAAATATTTATTTACTTTCCTGAATATTTTAACCGCGTTAGCGTTTATTACTAATACGTGACGATTCGTAGGTATGTAGCGTGTATCTCGACCGAATCCGTGACATACCTGTAGGTATGTATCTTGCATAGTAATGCGTACTAGGTCATCCGTATCTGTATTGCCTAGAGTTTTGTAAGATACCTAGTTGAAGTAAATATACAGATGACTGATTTGCATCGTAATTATTTTTATATCTACCTACACGCAACACCAGGCTTGGCTGGGAGGGGCTCGTGGCTAAATGACAGCCGCGTGGGTCGATCAAAGGTTAAGCTTCGCTTGCTTAGGCCGGTCCGTGGATGGGTTACATATAATCCATACATATCGAGCCTAAAACGTTAAGCCGTTGGTTCCGGCCGTTATTTGTAAATCTTTGACAGTAGTTACACGTAGTCAGGAACCCGAAAACTGGCAACTAGTCTTGCTGGGGGCAGTAACTGTTGTGGAGGTCAGATAGGCAGTCGCTCCATGTAAAATACTGGTATTCAGCTGCTTAATTACTGGTAAACTGGAAACCGACCTCAATTGTTTATAAGTAGGGGAGAGGAGCCGAGGAGCCGATTATCGGACACTTTTGTTTAAAAATTAAAAAAAAATAGGAAACAATGGCTCAGAGCTTAAAAGTTCACATTTTCACTATCTGCATTTTATATTCTATACGAAACCAGTGACTATTTAACGCATTACATTTAATTTAATTAAATTATATTTATTTTACAAAAATCGGTAGAAATTGTGGGTTTAAAAATGGTTGCCCTTAATCGGATATCCGATAATAGGGCCCAATTAGCATATCTGGTATTTGGCGACTACTTTTTTAAATAAAACGAGGTGCTTAATGTTTTACATTGTATTCATTTATTAACAATCATCAGTCTTATTAGTTACTAGCTTTTGCCAGCGACTTCGTCCGCGTGGAATAATAACTTCCGGAAATTGAGGCACTAACTCTCATAGAGTTTAACCGATGTGCTCTTTCTTCTGCCGATTCTTGAGAACGCGTATTTCTCATTCAACGCGTTTTTCAAGACAATAGCGGGCGGACGCCGGCGTCCGCTTGGGGCTTGAATAACTAAAAATATATAACTACGTCTAATATATAAAATAATATATAATAAAACCTACTTCACTTAAAACTAAATACCTATAACTACTATAATTAATAATACCTATACCTATAATTTATAAAAGTACCTACCTACGCTTTTACCTTCTTAATATTAAAAAAAACTGAACATAAATTAACCAAAACTTACCTACTACTAACTAACTACTACTAACCTATTACTACTTCACCTAAAAAGAAATCCTGTTTTCCCAACATTTCCCTTCACTGCTCTGCTCCTATTGATCGTAGCGTGATGAAAAGTATACTATAACCTGCCCAGGAGTATGAAGAACAATTGTACCAAGTTTCGTTGAAATCCGTCGAGTGGTTTTTGTTTCTATAACGAACATACAGACAGACAGACAGACAAAAATTTTACTGATTGCATTTTTGGCGTCAGTAACGATCACTAATCACCCGCTGATAGTTATTTTGGAAATATATTTCATGTACAGAATTGACCTCTCTACAGATTTATTATAAGTATAGATTAAAATCGTCTTAATTATGTTAATTTCGATTAGATAGGCGTATATTGCCTCCTATCTTCAAAAATCGTTATATCGTATATCCGATATACGGCACGCGTAGGTATCCGATATTGAGATTTAGCATGGCTGAATAAGAACAACAATAACTTTTAAAACATTGCTATTTTCTGCAATAAAATGCGTTTAAACAACAAAATAATTGCTACCCTTGATAAAACATAGCAATGACAAAAATAAATTGTACTTACTTCAATGAAAACAACTTTGAACCTTATGCTGTAGCGATAAAGTGAAAATCTATTAAAGAAATTGGACAGATTTTAGTAGCTTGATGTGCTGGCGTCTGTACAATCAATTCGTTGCATCCATTCGTCAAATTAAAATGTCATGTAGATATTGTGTGAAAATGTCAAGTCATAGAAATTCAAACATGTGATGGTTGCTATTATCGCTCTTTTGAAATACTAACCCTACGTATATACCGGAACGTGGATCCACGCGAGACACAATGGTTTTTTAATTGTTTCTGTTTATTTAGGGCATTTAACCGGTTATAGGATAAATTAAGTACCTATTATACCATACAGGAAAAACTCAATTACTTACTTTGTGAATTTTCTTATCAATTATTTTACTAATTAAGCCTTATACTGTTGAGGAAAAATAGATTTGCCTCCTTTAATTAATTATTGTTTGTCTTGTTTATTTATGTTAGACTTTAAAACATGTAGAGTCAGCAAAGGAGATAAGTATGCAGGGTCGTCGAATATAGTTGTAATTTACTAAGAAACCGATTGATGTTTTCGAATGAAATTTTATTTCATAAATTAACTGTTTATTTTCTATGAATTCAATTAAATCTTATTCGAAAACATCAATGGGTTTCTTACTAAACTTCAACTATATTCGACGAACCTGCATACTTATCTCCTTTTCTGACTACATGTTTTAAAGTCTAACATAAATGGGAGCAAGCGTTTCCCATTGACTTTTGAATAGAAACTTCAAAACCAACTCAGCTCTCATTAAACTTATACCTACTGGCCATTCTAAGAATGAACCAGAGCAGCCAAAATCGACCTGTCAAGTACAGTGTCACAAAGATCTGTTGACGCTTTTTTTTATCAATTATTAAAAACAGCCAGGTTCTTTATAATTCATTACAATCTAGCCTAAAAGACTAATAAGCAATTTTAATGTAACAAAATTTTTTACGTGATAATTATTTTAAACTTCGAATACTTAATGTTGATTGTATTTTACACAATTCCGTTTCACTTTCTTAGAGTCTGATAACATGATGATTTAAGCACTTTGTTCATGTGTTATACTTATATGTGAACAAAACCTTTTGAGTTAGTGTACTGTAAAAAAAGTAGAATTAATACTGTTGGCGCTAAAATGACATTGACAGGAGGCTGTTGATAACACATTTACCAACAGCAAATAGAATTGAAAAACAAGATGGCGGCCCTAGTTTCGATTTTGGCCACGCGCCTAAAGATCCTTGAGCACTTGTAACTCAACCCTATCATATAGAACACCTCTCACAGACCCCTATCAAAGAATGATCATCAAATTAGGGTGGAACAACTCGACAGACATCAAACTAAAGAAAAATTAAAGACAGGAACCTCGGTTGCCTACTCGAGCAACTGGTTGTTCAAAAAGAGCTAAGGAATCTAGACTGAATGACTAACACGCAGGATAATTGGCAATATTACCAGGCAATCTGAACCATGTCCGTGAGAGATTTAAACACTTCAAGGAAAAGATACCTACATCTTGAATTCCAAGTATTTACCAATATGACTAAGGCTTACGGATTGCTTTTGAAAATGTGGTTCTGAGTAACTTGCGTCGGCTAAGTGGCGCCCAAATCACCACCACAAGCACAAAGCAATGATACCGTATTATAGTTCTAACCTAAGCTTTTGAGCCCGTTTTTGTATTTCGAACTTTAGTTCGACTAAGGGTATTCAGCTGCATCCGGTTAGACTGGAAGCCGACCCCAACATAGTTGGGAAAAGGCTAGGCAGATGATGATGAGTTCGACTAAGGGCGGGTGGTTTCTCGTCCACTTGACGCACGCTTATATGTCAAAAATGGCGTTAACTATCGTCAAACTAAAAAAAGCGTTGTTTTAAATTGCAATTACAAAAATATGACCTTACGTCAAATATTTACGATTACGTACTCGTTATTATTTGACGTACGTATGTTATTTGAAACAACCGGCCCTGAAGCCGGACAAGTTATTTGTTTTTGTTTTGTTTGCCTTCGGGGTAATGGCACTTACCTGAAAACCTTATTTGTAATATAGTGATACCGTAACGTATTATATTACGTGAATACACCACGATTTCTCTCTTTTAGTCGGCAATAATTTGAATTTCGATAGAAGAAGACAAAGCGTTGTATAACTATAAAGCAGGGATCCCCAAACTATTTTGGACAAGTGACCCCTTTTCCAAAATGAACTGTTACCTCAGACCCCTATAGCCAAATTACCTACTTTTAAGATCAACCCCGTCGACCCCCAAAATCAGTTTTCGTTTATGTCGACCCGTAGGAAACTTTGGGGATCAATGCTATAAAGTATACAGACGCTGTTTATTAATAAGGGGGTTAGGAAATAAATCTATAGAACGTTTACAAAATAAAAAGGTACCACGTTTCCGACGAATTTTAAGCATCAGTTTGCTTCTTGAGATTTTCTTTCGAATTTCGTATTAAGTGTGTCAGTACCTACTTTTCAATACTCCTTTCGTTTATTCATCTTGACAATACCGGTTTTAACCAGTACGCATCTGGCTTGTTTGAAAGAACTCATTATGAATAAGGTTGCCGTATGTCCTTCTAGTGGGACGTTCCCCACTGCTTTACCATCGACATCCGCTATGTGAATTTCTTTGTTGCTCGCCTTTCATTCACTCTCTAAACTATAAAAAATTATTCCTGTAAATCGATTCCAAATTCTTCCATTAAATGATACGCGTCGTCGCATCTCACATAATCACATAAGTAACACTTAACTTTTTTACTGAAAGACATGAATTATCTCGCAATCGATAACTTTTCTCCCATTCCTGTCATTCACTCGTTGAGAAACCACAGATTCCAAGATCTTTGATATCGATATGCATCACGTCTCTTCTGTGACATTTTACTAGTTATGACATTGCATGTTCATAAAAAAGTTGTGACTTTTATCGACTTCTTTTCCGATAGGGGCTCGTCGATCGAAGGTTAATCTACACTAGCTGCGGTCGGTTCATTGATGGGGAACCATAAATTACATATTAAGACTCCTCCTTGCCTCGGAAAGCACGCGAAGCACTTCATCCCGGCTGTCATTCGCAGATATTTGATATTGTGGTCGTAGTAGTTGCTGTTCCAAAAGCCATGCTGTATAGCAAATATTATAGTAACAAACTAGTATTATTAGAATCGGATCGCAGTCTCGTCATCCGACCGACACTGTTTTTATGTTTCCCGATACATAATTCAGTAAGACTTTCTTTTCGATTATTAATCCTGGCTGGAAACACTGTTACATTGCTGGATTTAATTAGATATTGTAGATGAAGATAAAATAATTTTACACAAGTAGGTCGGCAAGAGAATGTAAATAAATCTACACAGTCTTCACATGACCTGACCAAGATTATGTAAGGATACTGATGTCTGAGTTTGTTTCGGCCTTTCTTCTCAGAGTAGTCAGATAGGAATCGCCGACCTCATCTAGTTTTTAAAATATAATTGAAGTGTAAAAGTATTTGTACAAACCTACCTACTTACGCATTTGGAGATTATTGCAGATTCGTTGGAATTCAGAAATTGATGCGCTTGAGCATAGAATTAAGCCCATTTTCATTAAAACTAGGTGAAACGTAAGCGAAACGCGTACTCATAAAGCAGTAGGTACTTACTTAGCGCTACAAAAACATATTAACACTTAACGAGTTGCTAACTGAGAAACGAATGATGAAATGGAAGTGGTTGCTTAGAAAACTGCTGACGTTTGGCATTCAAAAATGTTTTTTTCTCGTAAGCCTACATGTACTTATGAAACGTCTAAAGAAGCTAAGTGCACATTACCTATACTCTGATTTTAATTTGCTAGACCAACTTGACAGCTGTGATCTAGCTAGAATACAGCTAAGCTGCTTGCTGCTTGCAGCGGGATTGTCCGAAAGGGTTACCGCTACCCCGGAACACAAAGGGCTAAGGAAGGAACACGGGTGGGTTTTAGTCAGTAAGAGTCTGACACTCCCTTCTGCTCCACCCAGAGCGGAAGGGGTCATTTGATGATTTCCCATCCACAAAAAAAAAAAAAAAAAGCTGCTTGCTGCTTGACGTTAGAGAAAACGGGCATAAAGCTTGGGCAAATGAGACGTACATCCAAAGAATAGAAAAAAATCATTAAATAGCATAATATCCTATAGTGCGTTGATCAAATCTCGGACCATGGCATGCTAAGACAGACCCCAGAGGTCTAATTGTGTGCTTTGTTTAAGTATAAGGAACTTGTATTTTATAAAATAAATAATAATAATAATCAACAAACGATTGGGAAGACCCGGAAAAAAGGCACCTACAAATCACGTATAGGTACCTATTTATCCGGGATTTCCCATTCGTTTTTACATTAGTAATAATAAATGGGACTGCGTTACCACTAGGTAATGGTACGCACGGCTACACATCAAGCTTTACATAACCAGTATAAGCTGACTTCTGATTGTACGAAAAACCTATACAGTGCGAGGTCAGCTAAAACTGAAAAGAAAAAGAAAGAAAGAAAATACGTTTATTTGCGGCAAACGTGACGCATAAAAATAATAAACACAACAAAAAAAAAAATTTGGGAGAAAACTGGAAATGTATAAGTCGATGTGTAGCCGTGTGTACAGAATAACTAATAGTACCTAATGGTATCGTTCAATAAAATGAATAGCTATTTTTACCAGATAACGAATGACGAACACAAATTATAGTTATTAATTAAATTGTATTATTCATAAACCTAATTATAAACCAGGACAATACAATTATTCATGAGAATGGTTATGAAAAAAATCTGTGTGTGAACTTAAATTATCTAATGCATGTCAACCACAAGGAATATAGGGCAGTGTAATAATGGAGCGTGGACTCATAGTTTTATCATTTAATTGGTTAATTATTGCGATTTAGCTGCAGCACTTTTTACAAAAGTTTAAAGATTGTTTGCAGTGGTATTCTGGCCCTTACTTACTTACTTAAGTATGAGCTATCTACATCTACATATTATTTATTTACTAGCTGACACCGCAAACGTCGTTTTGCAAAAAAAAAAAAATAGATAGTAGCCGATTCTCAGACCTACTGAATATGCATATAAAATTTCATAAAAATCGGTCAAGCCGTTTCGAAGGAGTGCGGTAACTAACACTGTGACACGAGAATTTTATATATTAGATTTTTGTAAGTTTACCAAATTTCAGCTGGTGGCGGTGGCGGCAATTTTAGACTGGAGTCTATGGAGGTAAATTATGTGCTTTAAGGGGGCCAGTGACCATGATCCTCAGTAGGTAATGAGGGACTGATTGAAAAAGCAGGTTTACCTTCTCCAGAGGCTAAGCATTGCCGCCAATCTCTTGAGTAGCTACAGACGCCAGCACATCAAGCTACCCGAAACTGTAAAATTTTCCCAATCAACTTTGAACCTTATACCTTAGCCATAAAGTTGACAGATTGTAGTAGCTTGATGTGCTTTTTTTTTTTTTTTTTTTTGTGGATGGGAAATCATCCAATGACCCCTCCCGCTCTGGGTGGAGCAGAAGGGAGTGTCAGACTCTTACTGAATAAAACCCACCCGTGTTCCTTCCTTAGCCCTTTGTGTTCCGGGGTAGCGGTAACCCTTTCGGACAATCCCGCTGCCCCGGATCCCGCTGCCCCGGAGCTTGATGTGCTGGCGTCGTCGTGGCGTCTGCACATTACCAGTCGACAGCGATGCGGATGAATTTTTCGACGGCATATTTTAGTTTGTGAATGGTTTTAGCTAAGTTAGGATATAATTTAGTTATTTTTATTAATTAGGTATTTAAGTATTAGTTTTAATTACGTAAGTACATATTATTTTAATTCTGAATAAAAAAATAATATGTCCTGTAAGTATTATTCCTTTGCAAAGCCTGTCTTCCTTATATATCACGTTCGTTTCATTGCGGGGTAGCAATCTAAGTAATTGCATATTTTCAATTACAATCCGAAGGATTTTGAAAGAAATTGTTAATCCTTTGTTGCCAACGCAAATAACGCATTGAATTTTGTTGAATTGTCAAAATGTAATATCGTGTCCTGTGTGTTCTGACCTTTGCACATTACAGGAAGTGATCCTCCCACGCAAGTTTCCAGCACGATACACGCACGTTCGTGGCTCGTTCGCGCGCGTGCTACGCGCGTTTTATTTTACAAGGAGAGCAAAGAAATGAATAATAAACGCGCGTCTGTAGCGCGTTTCTCTGAGTGTGCAGAGATGCAATCGCAAGTAGGTAATCTGCCTTTTTCAAGTTTAGCAGCGCCGACAACGCGCGATAGCGAACCGCGCGTCGACGGCGCTTGAAAAAAAACATGGTGTGTAAGAGCTCTTATACAGTGTGTCCTTGGAGAAAGTCCAACCGCGAAAGGGAGTGAAACTATATCAAAAATGATCCTACACATTAATTATTCATCTAGGTACCACATTTCGGCAGCTATTTGTTATAGAGCCTGCATTTGATAAAGATACAGCTATTTGATAAAGAGCCTGCATTTGATAAAGATAAAGTTATATGATAAAGAGCCTGCGTTTGATAACGATAAAGCTATTTGATAAAGAGCATGGTACTGGGGAGACCGTATGGTTACTTGGGCATTTAATCATATAATTGATGTAACAAGGGGCCTACCAGGCACAAATGTAGACTCTTGTAGTCCAACATTTTTACTTTGGCCAAAATCCGAGATCGAACCCACACACTGTAGGTATACAGCGTGTATCAGTAATGTATGGTCATATTAAAGGGTGTGGTACAGACCATAGAACAGAACAACTTTCTCCATGTCACCAACATCGTAATCGCGAAAAAAATATCAGTAATCCCAAACTTCAACTCAATAAGTATGATTTTCTTTAGCTACGATTAAAACACCATTTTTTCCCTTTTTACCACAAGATGCTTAATTTTGGTTTCAATAATACCTACTCCGATATATTGTTTGAATTACTGCTGAAATCATTCATACACATCAACAACAACAACACCACAACAACAACAACATTATTTTTATTATGTATTTTGCGTTTCACGAGCTGTGTTCTAATAAACTTTATTCTTCTTCTTCACCCGAAAATCGGAACCGGTTCAACGTCCGGCCGAAAACCGGATTGGCAGATATCTCTGTTCAAAAACGTGCAGCTGTATCTCCATGTAGAACGCAAAGAGCACAATCGTTCAAGGATAATGTACTGCCTATTATGGCTTAACGACTTAACAATAACTCCCTTGATTGCTGTGGCTTTATTGCTGAACAATGTATGTTATTTATCTTATCTAGCTGATTTAATGCACTTTTTCATGAGTGAAAATGCCTTACACCCGATTTATGGTAAATCTGAGGGGTAATTGCGTAACACACTATCAGTAGCAATGGATTTAATTTTGACATTTCAACAACATTCATTGCGTTATTTACGTTGCTGAGCAGACTCATTTTTCTAACATACGAAGTAATGGATTAGCAATGTCCTTCAAAATGATTCAGATTGTGAATGATAGTGTGTCATAGTCGGGAATCGGTCTGTTTTGGGGTTGGACACATAAACGGAAAAACTTTCAGCTTTTATAAAATAACGAAGGTCTGATCGTCGCGGGCTGTTGCTCTATAACTTTTGTATAATTAAAGTACTTACCTTCTTCCCATATCAGCGTCGTAGATTAAAATTTTCATGCCAAAGTACGTAGAAAGTGAGTACAATAGCTATTCATATGATTGTACTAATACGTATGTGTATGCGCATGAGATATTATTTACCGTTAGGTAAAGATAGCCTACAATTCTTTCTCTTTCACAGACTGATGGTTCAACAGCTGTTATAAACTTATAAATAGTAGAGGTTAGGACCAAAAACCGTATTTTTTTGTCTTTTCCGTTGGCTTCAGATATTTTGTCCGTCAGAAAATGTCATATTCATCCCAATAATATGTAGTTCACAGACTAGATATAAAAAATACCTTTCTCTTTAGTTTCAGTTTTTTTACTTTTTCTGTCAGGTTTTTCCCAACCAGAAATCACAGAGTTATTTATGACTAAACAGGAAGGTCCAAATAATTTACCGCCGTTCACTTTGACTTAAAGATCTTAACTTTTTCAGTCAGAAAAACTGGTTTTTGATCTTAATAAAACCGAACTTGAAACACCAAGATCCTTATAATGTTGCCGTCAATCTGACAAGGACAATATAGCGGGAAACAGATAAACTCTATCTTATCTGTGATATACCTACGTTAAGATAAATGTTAAATTAACACGATTTTTATATAAAACAATACAAAATAACTTACCATAGTCACAGTCCCATTACTGCCATTCAAAGTTTCATTTGAATTCTGAATGTTAATAGTAAAAACTTCAGTACTCTCCGTCGGCGAGATTTTACTCGCATTCACACATTCAAACACACCCATAGTTAGAAAAACACTGGCACAAACAATAAAACCGTTACAAAAAAAATACGTCAATTTTTTTATTTTAATTATAGAACATGGCTGATTCTTTTTTTAGTTTTTAAACTTAATTCTCAAGTGTTCCAAGTTGAGATATCGCGGCGACTGACTGTCAGCGGCGTGTGCGCAACAACAGTGAGCGTTCGTATACAGTCAGTGATATATCATGACTGGATGCCTTATGAGCGTAGGTGGTGTTCTTAAAGGTCAATCGGTAGACCGGTCTAGAGTAAGAAGGAAACTAGAGCGTTGGGAACTTGGGAGTTCCGTTGAATTAATTTATTATTTGTTTGGATTTCAACTGTAACTGTATTGTTGGGTGGGTCTTGGATTTTAAATAATATTTTTCATTTGCCATGTATGATATAAAAAGTACCTACTTCGTTAATTAATTAATTTTTAAACCATTTTATAATCTTATTAATATTATTTTTATTTAGTTTTGCTAATAATGTTTCTTTCAACTTCGAGTAGGTATCATAAATACCTATTTATTTGTCCTTGCAAAAATCACAACTGATAAAAAGGCACTAAGTCAAAGGTGAATGCTAAAAATCAAAGACAAGATTACAATATTATAAACAAAATATGTAACTATTTTACACTGTATGTAAGTAAATAATTTAAGAATAATTTATATTACTGTTGATCCAAAATTAATAAAAAAGATAAGGCCTTTGATTTTGTGTGCACCCTGACCAAATCTCCCGAAATCAACCCAAAAATCATCAAAATAACTTGGGAGAATATGATTTAAATACCGTTATACCAATTACCAGTACACCTTAAAACGTAGGCAACATGTTTTTACCGATATCACTTATCATAAAAGAAATACTGGTATTCTGCTGCATCCGGTTAGACTGGAAGCTGACCCCAACATAGTTGGGAAAAGGCTAGGAAGATGACTTATCCTAAGAGACATTTAAAAATTTTTCTCTGTTTTCTTGTTAAAGAAAATTGGTAGATTTTCTTTTTAATTTGAAGGTTTTGTGTGGTAGATAGAGAGAAATAAGTAGGTACTTACTTACACAACGTAAGTTATTGATCTTATTTAACAAGTTATTTGACATTGACATGTGCATTAAGTAGGATATACATGCAGGTAAAGTATCTCCGTTATATCAATGTTATCGCATCTAGCCGCATTATAATCAGTGAAACAAAACAATATCACCACTATGAATCATTCAGGTGAGCGAAGTGAATACTAATACTAAAGAGCGTTATGTCAGTTTGTGGGTCATTCTGTGTACGGAAGAGTTCCGGCTCTAAGGTACTCTGTTCCATCGCTGGCGATAAACGAGAAGCGAATATAGGCAGTTGTCCCACAGCCGGCGATGAACGAGTAGCGAGTAGAACTAGCAACTGAAAACTAGTTGGCGAGCAGCGAGCAGCGAGAGTGGGTATTCCGATAGTTTTGTCGCTGGGCTATCAGCGACTGTCCGAGTGCGACGGGCGATTACTCGCGATCCGCACTCTAGGTAGAAATGACCGCTGGTTGGTCTCTCGGCGTAAGCTCTGACCGCCAAGCGAACATCACTGAGCGAGTATTATCTTTGATAGCTCTTATCCCTCAGCAACAAACGAGTGGAGCGAGTCCTCTCCGGCAGTGTGAACAGTCAGCGATCAACTATTAATATGTGCATCTCTTTTGTTTACACGGAATATATATCTATTGTACGTTTTTTGAGCGAGAAAATAGCCAATAGTTAGTCGCTTCCTCGCCGGCGGTGGGACATCTGCCATAGCTAGCAACTAAAAACGTTGGCGAGCAGCGAGCAGCGAGTGTGCGACGGCGATGAGCGATTACTCGCTGGTATGTGTAACAGAATGATTTAACGGAATACTCTATTTGGGGTATATGAGGTTTTGCGTTAATTATGTTACAATTATTAATGTAACATGTACCGAGCGTGGGTCTGTGGGCGAGTGTTCTGTTCTGCTTGACTGCTCGCCAAGCGAGCGTCGCCGTCGGTGAGCGAGTTCTCTTTTCGATAGCTCTTTATCGCTCACACACAACAGTCAGAGCTGAGCGATCAACTATTAATATATTAAGATCTCTTTTACTTACATGGGACTTACAATATTTTGTACATTTCCAGACCGAGAAAGTCGTTGATATAGTTAATCGCTTCCTCGCTGCGGTGGGAAAGGTGCCTAAAGATACTGGTCACTTATGCAAGAGTGTGTTCAGTGATAGTTTGTTATCAAACGTTGAATGGAGTTTCCGCTCTTTTTCTCAATGATAGGTGATCTTTAACCTATGAATAGTGGCAGTGCCTATCTCAATTAGTTAGGTGACTGGGTCAGGCGGCAGCTGGTGTATAAACTAGCGATAGTAAGCTGTAATTCATATTATTCATTCATTTATCTACATTCATGTATCTAAGCTTTTATTAGCAAAGAGAAAGGAATTTATTTTTCGTATCTTTTTTGTTCGCTTTCACGTCAAAACGGCTGAACGGATTTGGCACATGGGTAAGACATAGGATACTTTTTCGATCGGGACTCGGATCGAGACTTCTGCGGGTCCTTCCCGGACGGCGAGCAAATAGGCAGCTCGCCCGCGCCTACAGTGGCCGGGAATCGGCTGTCGTATTCCCGACGCCCAGGGCGTCTCCTGCAGCGACTAGAGGGCGCAAAGATTACCTCTTCCTCATGCGCTCCGTCTCCTCCTTTGCGAGCATTACTGCTTCGCAGAAGGAGGTGACGGCTTCCCATGCACTCTCGCTCCGTACCATGGTCTGGACTAGGGCCGGACACGAGAGATTGCCGCCGTCGAAACATTAGGTAATTTTCTATCCCTACACACAAACTCAAGTCTTCTTACCATGAGGGTATGCAGAAGCAGCGGGATTGTCCGAAAGGGTTACCGCTACCCCGGAACACAAAGGGCTAAGGAAGGAACACGGGTGGGTTTTAGTCAGTAAGAGTCTGACACTCCCTTTTGCTCCACCCAGAGCGGGAGGGGTCATTTGATGATTTCCCATCCACAAAAAAAAAGGGTATGCAGAAACTACAGAACGCCACCCAGGCCCCTATATTGCATTGGACAATCTGGGCATATGCCCAGGGCCCCGCGATCGACGGGGGCCCCGGCCTGCCCTCAAAAATTCATTATTTGCAGCCACCGTTCCATTCAACGTATTATTAGCAGCCGATTCAATGACAAAATAATTGATTAGCAGTGCGAATTTTAAGCATTAATCTGTGAATGCTAAGAGTTACTTTCCCAAATTATATAACAATTATTATTAGGTACTTATTTATTGTGATTGTAAAGAGCTAAAAGTAATTTTCGAAATACTTTAGAATTTTACTTATCTAGGTACAGACGCTCACCATGCAGATCAAGGTACTACAATCTGTTTCAACTTTATCGCTAAAGCTCAAGGTTCAAAGTTGATTGGGAAAATTTGTCTGTTTCGAATAGCTTGATGTGCGCGTAACACACTATCAATCGCAATCTGAATAATTTTGAAGGGAAGCCATTTCTACTGTCAGTGTGTTACGCCATTACCCCGATGGTCATATCATACACGCACTCCGGTTGATATTTTTTCCATAAAAAATACAAACATATATAATTACTGGTGATATTGTTTGATTTCACTGACTTAAACACAAAACTTTCGAAATTGTTTTGGTGTAAGAATTGTAAATACTTTCTTTTGAAGTAAAATAATGATGACGTCATAATAAAATTCAATTCAGGTGTATCGCGCATTACATAGTCGCACGTAACCGGTGCCAATGTAAATTCCCTCCTTCCATATTTAAATATTCTTTGCGGTTGTTTCTACTGCTGCGCTTACGCATTAAGTGACCGCCAGTAGGAGGCTACTTTGTTTTCATGGTCTCTACTGTGGGCCACAAAAACAACTAGTAGATATATGAATTAATTTAATACATTAGGTAGAATTATAAGTTAGTATAGGATATCTAGGTTCTAAACCTAAATAAAACGAGTTATGAGTTTTTTATAACTGTAAGTATATTATTAGCCAATTGAAAAGTCACTAAGAAGGTTTATACGTCCATCTATACTAAAGCGCAAACAACAAGTAAAAAAATAAAGATGGCGGTTACCAGGGGATTCTTTTTTATTAAATAAGTACCTACAACATATCGATTATTACAAAATCGATTAAAGATTGATTTTTGTAAATAAGTTAATCAAATAAATCAACAGTTAGTTATTATACTTAGTGACTTATATATTGACTAAGGACAAAAGTATTGTATAATTGTATAGCACACGTGTGAGCACTATGTACCTAAACTATGAAGCTACCATTTACTGGGTACGTCTTTCATTGACTTGAATGTGCCCTGGCAGCTGAGAGTATGTCATGCTCACTCAAATGTCTCGCTGATGGTGGCGTGTGTGTTGGATCATTGGGTTCCCTTCAAAATAGTTGAGCTGAATGGTGCTGATCCATACGTCATGTTCGTGAAAAGGCGCCGTCAGTAGGGACTGGTCATCTCTTAGCCGCCACGGCTTATTTTAATTTATCAACTGTTCTTTTTAGTACGAACGCCTTTAACGTGCACGTCTTTCTGCATCGTTCTCACATGTATAATTTCAACATGAATGATGTAACCAAGATTTTTGTAACAATTTTATGATTTAAAAGAGTGTGTTGGAGTTCCGTGGAGTTTCTTGCCCGTTCTTCTCCACAGGTACCTACACTTTGGAATGGGCAACTAGCTTCATGTACCGTGCTTCATGTGTCTGACTGACTGACCCTTGTCAATTCAAAAGTGCCTATAATTGGTTTATTTGAAATAAATGCTTTGAGTTTGAGTTCGGGACTGGTCTAGTGGTTGCTAGCGCTACAGCTGAACATGCAGAGGCCCTGGTTTCGATTCCCGGGTCGGGCACAGTGTTATTAGGTTTTTTTATTAGGAATTTTTCAATAGCAGCCCGGACTCTGGATTTGTGCCCAATTGATGGCCATAGACTCGCCCCCTATGACATAGAACTTTAGCATAGTTGGCGAAATGGCGTACTATTCAAACTCAAAGCATTCATTTCAATTCTACCATTTACAGGCAATTTGAATTGTCAAGAAGCATTCCAATGCGTACAGTCACGAGCATAAGTATCTAGACACTTGGCTTTATTCAAAGGCGATTTTAAAATTTTAAGTTATTAGGAACAGCATTTTCGAACGCATAGGTTTATGTAAAGTGTCGTATTTCAACGTAGCATTTGTTATTTCACGAAAAAATAACAATTGAAAGTTGCCAAGTGTTAACATATTGGTGCTCGTGACTGTACTAGGTACCTATGGAGAAGAACGGGCAAGAAACTCCATGGACACTCTTTTAAATAATATTTTTACAAAAATATATCTATAAGCGGTCGGAGAGACTTTTGAAAAAGCCTAAATAAAAAGTCATAATTCGAGGTTTGGCTCTCGCCTATACCTATACTCCTGCAATATTGGAATAATTTAAAAGATATTTCATAAACTGAATAAGAAGGATATATACTGTGTTCATATGTTTTTCTTTTTTCATTAACACTCTCCCTGCCGACGATACATAAAACTTTTTAAGTTCAGGAGGCCATGGAGGTCGCCGGCGGGTCCCAAAGTTCCTGCTTGTGAACGCCGTGAGTCAAAAGTCAAAATTATTACAAGAGGCCGTGGGATAAGCCGGCGGGTCCAAAAAAAATCGCCGTGGGATCCGCCCTGAATTCAAATACTTTTTACAACTACTGGCGTGCTGTTATGGAAAATGTGATACTTCTCTTGCGTGGTTCGCTTTGGCCAGCTGAACAAATTTTTTTGGGGGACGCCGGCGGTTCCCATGGCAGGGAGAGTGTTAATAGTTGTCAAATTTGTACACTAGCCACTAAGCCTCTGTTGACAGCGGTTTAAATCGACATTTTTTGAGGGTTCTAGTGCTTATACAATGTGTTAATGAAATAACCCAAAACCTGAAACTAGTTTGTTTAGAATCGGCAGCAAAATCGAATACAATAATTTTTAATATGAGTTATTTTTTTTTCAAAAAAAAATTATTTGTCATGCCGTGTCTAATATTTTTGAACGACTCTGTACGCTACTGTCCAACGCAATGAAAACAAACAGCGCAGGCGAGGGTGAGGAGAGGGGGTGCTAGAGCTGGCGCCAAGGCCGGGAAGCGCGCCGGCGGCGATAGAGCTACGAATCTGTAAGACAACAACATTTACAAATATCTTTTACTATAATTTTTGAAAATAAATAATTATATGTCATATCAATTTAGTAATATAAAAATCGGTTGGGGTGTCCGAGGTTTTGAGTTATTTCATTAACACTTTGTATAAATAATGTATCATCAAAAAGGAAAACATAGGGACATAAAAGTAGTTAATATTTATTATTCTGTAAAAAAATCATTGCTTTATGGTCATTAACCAGAAATAAAACAGACGAGAGCGTTTCTATGGAGAAAAGACCACCCACCTCTTAATATTGAATTTTATTATTGGAACGAAGTTCCTTATCGCGCGTTGTGAAAGGGGGCTAGACGGAAAAAATTCTTACGAAAAGTTGTCACGACACTTTTTGCTATAGTAAGCTATTGTAAGCTGTGCGGCGTCGCATGTTTCTCTGTCTGTCTCTCTCTCTCTTATAGAAAGCAAGCCAGATATTTTCATTTCTATTTCGCATTGAATATAATTATCAATATAATTATTTTATACAAGATTCAATACATTACATTATTTATTATTATAACTTAAAAAAAATAAAATTTTATTACAATTCCTTCACTAATTAATCGAAAGGAACTTCGTTCCATCCGGGTGTCCCTTGACACCTCTCAAGTTTATTAAAATGGTACCTATATCTCTACCTAACCCTTCGCAAAATACAAGCGTGAACTCGTGAAGTTATATTATAAATTGAGTATTGAGTACTTAAAATTACCTACTCTTGTGTGTTTCGTCTGGTATTTCTGACTCATAAATCATAATATAATAACTTAAACCAGATAAATTGCTACTAACGTACATAATAACACGAGTTATGTGTATTTAATGATATTATTAACATAAGTACATTTTGTGTCAATATTTTTAGAAGAGTGAATCATTAAAATACAGTCAATGTAGAATAACAGTTCAAAGGGTACCTATACATTTAAGAACATTAGCACTAAACTATCATATTTTAGTCGTTAGTGTTGTTTACACACAGACTCGAGAGACGAAAATCATAGCATCATAATCAGCCTTTATAGTTCCCACTGACCAGACGCCAGCACATCCAGAAACTGTCAAATTTCTTTAATAGATTTTCAACTTTATCGCTAAAACATAAAGTTCATAGTTGATTGGGAAAATTTTACAGTTTCGGGTAGCTTGATGTGCTGGCGTCTGTACAAGTCAAACAAGAAAGTAAACACTTACAATATTTGCAAAGGCACCCTGATTGCGTAACATACTTTCAATCTCAATCTGAATCATTTTGAAGGATGTTGATAATCGATTGCTGTAATGTTCGAAAAATTTGTCTACTCAACACCGTAAATAACGCAATAAATGTTGTTGAACTGGCAAAATTAAAGCCTTCACTACTGGTATTATGTTACGCAATTACCCCGTAGATATTTGTATAATCTGTTTAAATACTAAAGGCATTCATATTCGAGAATACAGCCAACATTCCCAAGAAACCATGGATGACTCATACTTAGTTTTACTTACTTTCGCACTGACGCATACAAATTATTATAGACACTTTTGCGAGTTGCGCTCGCGCCATTGACTGTGCCATTGATGAGTCACTTTACAACTGGCGCATAAGATACACGGCACGGCGGGCGGCCGGCGGCGGCGTGCGCGCCATTAATGTAGTATCTAGATGAGTTCTAAGAAGCAGAGGTGTGCTAGAGTCCATTCTCAGGCCCGGACTCCACCAAAGCGGAGAAGTGCGGAGCGGAGTGGAGACGTGCAGGAATCGACCAATCACAATGGTTGAAATCCTCATCGCGTCACTCGTCTCGTTTGTGATTGGACGATTTCTGCACGTCTCCGCTCCGCTCCGCACATCTCCGCTTTGGTGGAGTCCGGGCCTTAATCCAGGAATATGGGTCATCCAGCATAACATTGAATAGGTATCATGAAAATACGAATATATTAGGTGGGTTGAGGACTTGAGGTGTTTAATAGCCCCTATGTTAAGGCGCTGCCCAAAGGTGTCTACCATAAAACGCTCAGTTTTTTGTCTGACAGTTAGGCGTATTCGTTTTTTGCAACCCAGATTTTTTTTTGTGTCAGTATTGTCAAATTTTCAAAGAAAAGACTTAAGTATTCAAAAAAAATCATTAAAATAAAACAGTATCATGAAAAAATAATCGCAGACAAAAAAAAATTCGTACTTATCAAAATTTTTGATGTAAATTATCGTAATCATTTTGTATAAATTAAATGATAATAAAGGGACTTCAATCAACTAAAGAAATACATAAAAAATATTCCCCTGAGTTGGTGGTCATTCGATTCAACTAACATCAAACGCATCGCTGTTTTGAACCTTGACAGCAATGCGTATTGACAATTATATAAAAATTTGATTCTTACCGCGCTTTAAAGAGCGTGTCTATATTAACTTAACCTAATTTATTTCAGACCAATTTACTTCTTGGCTGGTCTAAAATATTTAGGTGAGAGTTTAAAGTGTAGCCTGTTACTATGGTCTGATTTCGGGGTAAAGGAAAATTTTCAGACTTAGTTTTCGTTTCCGGTTTTTGGATGAAAATGCAAATGCCGAATTTCGTTATCGGCTGAAAAGGGTAGTATTTAAACGCAAATCAAAAAATATCCTTTTTCTAGGCAATGAGATTCCGAATTCCCATCAAAATTGCCATTGATGAGTCACTTTACAACTGGCGCATAAGATACACGGCACGGCGGGCGGCCGGCGGCGGCGTGCGCGCCATTAATGTAGTATCTAGATGAGTTCTAAGAAGCAGAGGTGTGCTAGAGTCCATTCTCAGGCCCGGACTCCACCAAAGCGGAGAAGTGCGGAGCGGAGTGGAGACGTGCAGGAATCGACCAATCACAATGGTTGAAATCCTCATCGCGTCACTCGTCTCGTTTGTGATTGGACGATTTCTGCACGTCTCCGCTCCGCTCCGCACATCTCCGCTTTGGTGGAGTCCGGGCCTTAATCCAGGAATATGGGTCATCCAGCATAACATTGAATAGGTATCATGAAAATACGAATATATTAGGTGGGTTGAGGACTTGAGGTGTTTAATAGCCCCTATGTTAAGGCGCTGCCCAAAGGTGTCTACCATAAAACGCTCAGTTTTTTGTCTGACAGTTAGGCGTATTCGTTTTTTGCAACCCAGATTTTTTTTTGTGTCAGTATTGTCAAATTTTCAAAGAAAAGACTTAAGTATTCAAAAAAAATCATTAAAATAAAACAGTATCATGAAAAAATAATCGCAGACAAAAAAAAATTCGTACTTATCAAAATTTTTGATGTAAATTATCGTAATCATTTTGTATAAATTAAATGATAATAAAGGGACTTCAATCAACTAAAGAAATACATAAAAAATATTCCCCTGAGTTGGTGGTCATTCGATTCAACTAACATCAAACGCATCGCTGTTTTGAACCTTGACAGCAATGCGTATTGACAATTATATAAAAATTTGATTCTTACCGCGCTTTAAAGAGCGTGTCTATATTAACTTAACCTAATTTATTTCAGACCAATTTACTTCTTGGCTGGTCTAAAATATTTAGGTGAGAGTTTAAAGTGTAGCCTGTTACTATGGTCTGATTTCGGGGTAAAGGAAAATTTTCAGACTTAGTTTTCGTTTCCGGTTTTTGGATGAAAATGCAAATGCCGAATTTCGTTATCGGCTGAAAAGGGTAGTATTTAAACGCAAATCAAAAAATATCCTTTTTCTAGGCAATGAGATTCCGAATTCCCATCAAAATTACTGATTGCACAGCAAAATATTCAACTCAAAATATCACTAAACACACTACAATTTATTTTCGCAGCGTACAGCGATTTTTACGTCAGGTCGACGGAGCCCCGCTGCGCGGGGCTCCTAATTCTGTCTGCAGGGTTTAAAGGATCCTAACCAAACCGAACCTCGGGGTGCCCCTGACGTCGTTTAGTATTATGCGAATTAAATTGAAATTTGAAATAAAATATGGAAAATTTGCTGTGTAGTCAGTATTTAAGCTATGTATGTAGGTAGTATTTTTGTACAAAAATAAATTTAACTGTATTGCATTATGAGGAAAAAAGTAATGTCATATTGATGTATAATTTCGAATTATCTGCAGTTTGAGTTTTGTTAAACATTTAGTTTATTTGTAGTGAAGTAAGTTATTTGATGTAAAAAAGAATATAAATGGTATGTATTGATAGGCGATTATTTATTTGATACGCAATTTAAAATATCCCGGCTTAAAATATTTTTTCGGTCGGACTCAATTGAAAGCCCCTTTTAGTAGTCGATGCGTTTAACACAAATACGATATTTACGATAACATTTATCCTCTTTCTTTAAAAGCGTCGCTTAAAAATTAAGGGATGTTTAAACGTCAAAAATATGCATGTCACCAGCATTTATTCTTACAAGTTGTTATCATACCTAACCGTTTAGGAAAAACCGGTTGATATTGAACAGTTTGCCAAATAATTTTAGGCAAGTAAATAATTTTACCTATAAAAAAGTATTCGATGACTTTTAGATACACAGCCAAATACAAATCCAACAACATAGATATCAAAATGCGCCAAAACAAAATATTATGATAGACGCTAAAAGTGATAATCACACGACAAAGTGATAATAATAATCATGATTTTTGATAAGATATTATATTGACACCTGCATTTGTTTGTCTACTCTTATCTCAGGTGTTTGGGCGTATTTTAAGCACCTGATAAATAATTTATTTTTTTAAATAGGTTTTAAAAACTCCTTCAAAACCACACATCTACATAGATTGATTATTATTATTAATGGGCCTTCATATAATCTGCACCATAATTGGGTAACACACTATGACTCTCAATTTGAATCGTTTTGAAGCTTATTGCTAATCCATTGCTCCATATGTTCGAAAAATATGTCTGCTCAACAACGTAAATAACGCAATGAATGTTGTTGAACTGTGAAAATGAAACCCATTGCTACTGATTGTATGTTACGCAATTATCCTGCTGACCAAGAATAGGTCTGGACTTTAAAAGAGACTGTGACTGTGTGTGTGTGAGTTTGTTTCGGACTTTCTTCTCAGAGCAGTCAGATAGGAAACGCCGACCTCATCTAGTTTTTGTACAAACCTACTTACAGAAATAAAATCATTTATCATTAAAACAACATTAAAGTAATATTTACCATTTAATTAGGGTCAATAAGAGGAAAACGTTAAGCTACGTTTGCCGCGGTTGGTCTGACGATGGGTGACCATCTTTACATACCGAGGAACCCTCCGTGCCTCGGAAGTTACTCGTACGTTACGTTAAGCCGTTGGTCCCAGCTGTCATTCGTGGATCTTTGACAGTCGTTACGGGTAGTCAGAAGCCCGAATGTCTGACAACCAGTCTTAGCAAGGGGTATCGTATTACCCAGTAACTGGGTTGTGGAGGTCAGATAGGCAGTCGCTCCATGTAAAATACTGGTATTCAGCTGCATCCGGTTAGACTGGAAGCCGACCCCAACATAGTTGGGAAAAGGCTAGGCAGATGATGAATAAGAGGAAAACGAATTTTGTTATTAATTTGTAATTCTTCATGTTTATTCTCACTCTCTAAAGTCCGACCACGAAGATACGCCCGTTAGAATGTAGTTCGAAACTTCGGAGTGAGACCTAGACCCGATTAATTAACATTTTCGGACGGGCAAAAACTCATCGGGAGTGTCAAATTGTGTAAGAACAGCTGTCATAGTTGATTTCTGTATTGTATTGCACGGTGCACCCAAACTTTTCACAAACAATTTTACAGCTTTCGCAAAAGGAACGCGACAGTACACAAGTATTACCCACTTTCTACGTTTTTAACCACGAACAATGGTAACAGTAACGGGAAAGTCAGACATCACCAATTAATTACATTAGGTAATTACAGTGGTTACTGACGTATTCATGTCAACATTAGCTGACGAAATACATACTGAGTCTATATCAATTATAAGGCCCTAGTAACATAATATACAGCATGTCTCAGAAAAAGTTATCAACTGTTCCATACATAATTTCAATACCTTCTCGACCCAAATGATTGGAACGCCTGTTCTTTTTTTTGTAATGATATGTATTTGATTACTAGTTTAATTTATTAATAAATATAAAAAGTATATATTAGGTATGTTAAAACTGTGTGGAGGTACTCCCCCTTTATATATTTTTTTTTGCTATTACAATATTGGTCCCATGGAGAAAGTTGTTCAGTTTGATGGTCTGTACACACATCCTTAAAAATGACCACACGTTTTTGATACAAGCTGTGTGGCCCATTGTTTAATATGATGTATGTAAAAAGGAAAATTTGTAACGATGGCATTACATATTTTCCTTATGAATAAGAACTGGATTTCAAATGAGGATTATATCCATATAAGGATGTACCTAAAAGGATGATAGTTTCCATCCATACAAAGGGCAATACCATCATTCAACTCCGCCTATCGCAGTCCACTGCTGGACATAGGCCTCTCCCAGGCTGCGCCACAACACCCTGTCCTCTGCTTTCCACATCCAGTCTATCGATCCATCTAGCTGGAGAGCGTCCTACGCTACGCTTGCCGATACGCGGTCTCCACTCCAGGGGTCGTCTGCTCCACCGGCCAACGGTCCTTTGACAAATACTATATATAGGATTAATTTTGAGCAGGAATATTGATATTCACTAATTGAGTAGTGAAATTGCGTCAAACTGCGTCAAGTGTTAATTAAAACACAGGCTTAACGGTTTACCCATGTAGTTAATTGTAAGGTTTTGTACGCAATATCCTTTCTTGGTCATGATGCTGAAGTTAAAAATGGCAATTTCATTGAAACCACCAGCTCACAGGTGCCTTCACATTTTTAACCGACGAAAAAAAGGAGGAGGTTCTCAAGTTGACGCGTATATACTCGTTAAATGTATATTAAATGTCTAATTATTAAAATATTTAATACTTATTTATAAAATTTTATATAATTTCTCGTATGTTTTTAATTTATGATAAAAAAACATTTTTTAAAAATTTTAAAAACTATCTTATTATCTATCTAATACCTATATAAAATTCTCGTGTCACATTGTTAGTTACCATACTCCTCCGAAACGGCTGGACCGATTGGTATGAAATTTTGTGTGCATATCGGGTAGGTCTGAGAATCGGCTACTATCTATTTTTTATTTTTGCAAAACGACGTTTGCGGGGTCAGCTAGTATCTTATATTTTTACAGGGTAGTCCGGTTTTGCGAATCTTTTTTTGATTTGAAAGGGTATAAGTGTACCGAAGTTAGTCTCATTTTAAATTGAAATACATAATAACAAAACTTTAAAAAATTCGATGAAAAAAAAATAAGCCTTTAAGTCTAAATAAGCTCCTAAATTAATGTAAATTACCAATTTTGACTCGGCGCCAAACAAAATAAATAATGATTAGTCGGTTTAATTTTTAGTTAAAATGTATTTTTTATTACAAACACCATTGAAAAAAAAACTTCATAAAACAATATCGAAGAAAACTCACAAAGAAAAAACTTAAAAATAAAAAAAAATACTAATTAAAAACTTTGTACAAAGACAATAACAAAAAACGACATTTAAAAAACAAAAACCCGTCACAATGACGTGACCTATCCAACCCTTTTGTCAAAACAAAATAATTATAAGTACAAAAAAGCCCTCAAAGCATTCCAACATGAATGTCCCCGAAATCAAATCGTATGAAGAACAGGCCATTGACACCGTGGTGTCTGTGATAAACAGGGCGAAGGAGAAGTTGGGGATGAGACTGACTCTCAAACAACTTGCGAGTGAGTACAGCACCACGGTTCAAGCACTGCTGCAATCTTTAGAAAAACGCTTGTTGCATCTCAGCTGATACAAAAAACACGGTACTATCATGTTCTCAGCTTATATGGTCTTCTCGCACTGGAATAGGCTCAGGTTATGTTAGTCGTCGAAAAATCCCGCGGCAATAGGGGAGGGCGCTCACGGTCAACCTTTTTTGGCGAGGAGAACCTCGCCGAGGTTTGGACGATGCGCACTCGGGAGCGACAGCAACGTTACTTTTTCGTAAAATTTTGCCGCATTCATCGACATAATCTTGTCGCCGTGCGCTCTCGAGACTCGATTGGCGACCCTAAGTAACTTTTCAAGTATCAATCGTCATCATTCTAATGTCCATAACCAAATTCATGTGGAGTCGGCGCAATGTATTTTTCTTCCATACTTCTCTATTAGTCATTATTAGTCATGAGGGACCCGTGGCTAAATAATAACAGCCGCATAGGTCGATCAATCAGGTTAAGCTACGCTTGACGTGGTTGGTCTGTGGATGGGTGACCATCTTTACATACCCAGATCTCTCCGTGCCTCGGAAAGCACATTAAGCCGTTGGTCCCTGCTGTCATTCTTGGATCTTTGAAAATCGTTACGGGTAGTCAGAAGCCCGAAAGTCTGACAACCAGTCTTACCAAGGGGTATCGTATTACCCAGTAACTCGTTTAAGGAGGTCAGATAGGCAGCCGAATCCGGTCTGCATCTGGTTAGACTGGAAGCCGACCCCAACATAGTTGGGAAAAGGCTAGGCTGATGATGAGTTCTTGGTAGTCACCCCATTTCTAGCCATATCATTTTTCACACAGCTAGTGCATCCATCATTTCTTTGCTCTTCCCTAACTCTTATAGCCATCGTAACTTACATTCATACTTAAAACTTTCCTCACGACATTTTCCTCATTCCTCCGTATCACATACCTCCCAAGTAGCATTCGGGGTTCTATATAAGATGTCTAGTCGTTCACATGTACTCTACAAGCTGTGTATGTCAGCTGTATATGAGCTGTATAGCTTGCTATAATGCTTTTATTGAACCAGTTTGGGCACAAATTAGACAGCCTTAAGTTCACTATGGCTGTACATTAGAAGTATAATAGCATTATAATAGCAGTTTAAGTAGTAACATCGATCTTAAGGCTGACTTACGGCACTATATGGAACGCAGTGTGAACCATACAACGTACATGAGTGCAATAAAGAGTAATAAGTGGCTAAATACACAGCCTACACAGTTAAAATCGGACAAAAGTACTCCAGTAAGCTACCTTAAATTCACCGCGGTCCTAAATTATTTCCACGTGGAAATCATTTTAATAATTTAGTTTGACAATTGTACGGAGTGCAAGGATTCGGGGCAAAACTAATAACTCCGGCGGATTATGCGGTAAGTACCTGTTTTATATTAGCCATGGTTAATGCCATGGGAATGCAACTTTATCGTGAAATGTATACATATTGCCAACTAAAACTTTCACGCGCCTCTGTAAAAACGCTTTATTCATTTTGAAATATTTAAAACTGGCTAAGAGGAAAATTTACATTTTCAGTTTTTGATATTTTATTGGCATTATAATTATACTACGGTAATTAATTTTAACATGAAACCAAAACTCATTCGCTCTATCTGCGTATTTTGTGATAAATCTGCATTAATCTTGTAGATTTATTTGGTAAATATTTTAGGTTACGTAGAACAAAATGGTGGAAATGAAATACGGCTATGTGAACTGTTATAACTCCTATTTAATGCAGTAAGCGTATATTAGGTTCACATGTGTTCTGTTAGAATGCTGTTATCTATATGAAGTCCCACATTTGTACCACTACAGCGCCAAGGTCGATTAATTTATTCTAATGTGAACTTATGTACAGCTTTAAGATGTAGTTCAGGGCAATTGTGTATCTTTAATTCTTTCTTCAAATACTTAAATTTTAGAGATCCGCAATAAAAATTATTAATGTCCGTTAAATGACCAGTTAAAAATGCCCAGTTACTAATAGTCAAGTATGAATACCTAAAGTACAAATTTTGTAACAAACTAACAAAAATCACCTTTTCGTGTGAGACACACAGTTGGCGTCAGAGTAGTTACATTACAAAAACACTACTCTGTTCAAGGAGGTATTTAAAATAATGTAAACAAACTAGATAAACAGGGACAACATTATGCCCTGCGACAGAAAAGGACAGAAAATAATAGTTGTCACTCAGCCATAGTAACAAACACTGTTTACAATCTTTTAAAGGTGAAATACACCTGTCAGCACCGTAAGCGCCGCCGCGCCGAGTCGGCAAGTGTAATAGTGTAACCATATTTTCCAGCATTTATCAGATAAATAACTGTTATTCCTGTTATTTATGTGATTAATAACTGATATTTCTGATATTTATCTGTTAAAATTCTGTAAAATATGGTTACACTAGCAGACTTGGCGCGTACGGCGCTGATGGGTGTACTTTCACCTTAAATATCTACTTAGACAAAGTTTATGCTATTTATTTCTGACAAGTAATCATGCGCATTCCTTCTAACAAGTAAGCGAGAAATAGAGGCAGGAACGGGATAGGTATAGATCCTCTGATCATTCACGTGCAACGTGCGCCCGTGACGTGCGTGATGGCCAGATTAGTTATTGTATTGTTTTTAGTTGCAAAATAAATACCACGTGAAGTGCATGTTTCTGTGAGTGTCACCGTTATCTGTATTTTAGAAAGGTACCTATTATTTGTTATTTTGTTTTAAGGAGCGTGTGTGTACGTATTATTTGTTTATTAGTATAAATTCATTTATATGACTGATTTCATTGTGGTTTTAGGTCAGTTTTATGTTAGGCTATGAAAATGTGAATCTATATAAGTAATAAATACTTGCTAGGTAATTTGTAATCATATGGAGGTTTAATATCACGCAATATCGTCTCTGGATTTTTTTCCAAACGATCAAAGCGAATTTTGAATAAAGCAGCGATAACACGTACCAATTCAGAATACATTGCTGGTTATCTTGACTTTATTGTAAATAATTCCATCCATAATAACCAGCAATGGAATGCTGAATCGGGATGAGTAATCGCTTCTTCAAATTCGTACATGTTGGTATTTTGGCTTAAGGGTAATGCTTTGTTGTGTATATGTTGATGTGTGTCTCATATTTAATTTTAATTATTAAAAACAGATACTATTATTTTTTTAATGATAATGAATGTACTAGTAGGTATTAATCCAATTATTCTCTTTCAGACAATGCCGTTTAAGATTGTACAGACTGTGGAAAAAGGACGACCCACATTAAGTATTGTACCGTATGTTTGGGAGGACGATGGAAAACTATTCTGGCCTACAGAAAAAGTTAAAAACCGAGCACGACTCGCAAGAGACGAAAACTCTTTTCCAAATCCAAATTGGGACATTTTGGATTGCGTGGTAAAACGAAGTAATATTGCAACGTATGCCGAAGCGCAAAACGAACTACGCATCATGGAAAATTATACAGACACGGACAATGAAACAAGTGAATCGCGCCCTAGCCCAGCACCTGTAAGACCAGCGGCAATACCACCAGCAAACCGTTTTGAAAATATGGTGCAAAATTTGGTAAGTGATTAAATTTTTTTCAGCAACACATATAAACATTTAATAAAAACTTGTGTATTGCACCGAGCGCAGGCTGCCGGAGGGTTACAATTTAGTGCCTGTGGTATTTTGTTTTAGTAGGCTAGGCCTAGGCACCCCTAAAACGGAGAAAATTGTTTGATTTATGGCAACACTGCAATTAATTTACCTATTTATGATTTAATATATTTTTTGGATTTTCTCAGATAATTTTATTTCAAGAAGACTAATTTGGCACTAAACAGATTTAGATCAAACTCTTTACCTACATACTAAAATATACAAAGCTTAACTATCAATTCTCTGAAAATATTGAACGGATTCGTTGGCTCGTGGTTTTGTCGGCGACTCATCAACCGCGGATGTAAATTCGACTATCTAATTCCATATGTAAATTATTATTGGAATAAAAATAACAGCCCAACTTCAAAGTTTTATTATCGTACAAGACAAAAGTTATGATTTTTTGTTTGTTTCAGATGCCAAGTGCCATCAACGCGGGAGCTACAAGCAATCAGATCGAAGCTAATGATGAAATGTCATGTCTAACCTTCTTCGACGGCGAACAGTGTATTACAAATCAAAACATTTTAATTCAAAAAGTTAATAACCAAGAATTAATACTGCAAAATCTTGTTGAAAGCGTTCAAAAACTTACTCAAAAAGTGTCTGAGTTGTCTGTACAATTAGATGAATGCATGTTAAAATTTGTGGAAAAAATCGAGCAGCCAGTGTCTGTTACTTTATTAAACGACGCTAACCAAGTTGATAAGGAATCGTTTATTTTTAAACAAATAAGTGACAAGCAACAACTAGACAATCTGGAAAGAAGTTTAATAAATAAAACTGAAAGATCAAAACTACAACAACAGCTGGGATTTTTGTTTCAACCATGTGAAGGAAATGGCTTGACCTTTGCCTATAAATTGATCGACTCAATGGTTTCACGGGAGTTTCTGTGTGAATGCTCCTGGTCTGGGGGAAGCCGTGGCAACGTTTCGAAGGTCCCTATAAAAGACTACAAAAACTTTGTCAAATTCTTCTGTGATATGATACGTTCATGGGATTGTAAATTTACTATGGGACAAACTGAAAAGTTTTTTAAGGTCATTCTGAAAAATGCTGTTAAAAGGAAGTCAATGAAAGACTTAAGATCCTCTTCAAAACGAGTCAGAAAAATTAAATCAAAACCAAAAGACCAGGCAAGCACAAGTAAGCAAGAAGTTTCTGCTGATTTAAAAATTAATCAAAATAAAGAATCAAATGAAACATTAGAGATGGAAATAGCAGAAGTGGAGGATGAAGACGAAGAAAGTTTGCGCTAATATTTTTTATGCGTTTTTTGTCAATATGGCATTCTTTTTTTATTATTATGTCTGGTATAGTACATATAGAAATTTAATGACACGGTAGTTCTTTCCTACTATAACTTTGCGAATGCTTTTTTTGTAACATTTCACCGTAAGCCTCGTTACAAAACCGGTCATGACCAGTACTTGCCTTTAGTTGATTTTTGTTTCTACTAGGCTGATTACAGCTTAAGTAATAATTATTTTTTGGTAATGAGACTTAAAAATTTTTAATATCTCCGTTTATTAGAACTTATTATATGCTGATTATATAATACGGGTACTTTATGCTCAGTTATGTACGTAACAAATTAGGCTTCATGTAAATACACAAAGCCTTGTTTGTTAGGATAGTTAATTTCGAAAATTATACAGGAAGCAACAAAACGGGTAAACAAGCCGAAAGAACCTAGGTACTCATGAAACTGAACATCTTTTCCCATGGAACATAATTGTTAAATACTTAAAATAATTGGACCTCCCAAAGCAAATTAACTAGCTGATCAACAATTTTGTATGGAAGGTCCCAATTTTTTTACTATTACGACCTATGTTCTATAGCCGTTCAGTTTCATGAGTACCACTTTGTCCTCTTTTCGGCTTATTATACCCTTTTTATTACTCCTGTTTTTGAAAATAATTTTATTACTTAAATGTTGTTTGATACAAAGTGCTATTTTTATTAAAAAAAATTAGAATACTTAAAATAGTTAATTATGTAAGTATAAGTATAATGTCTCCGTTTTATAAAACTCATACTGATTATACACTTTCGATGTATAAGGTAGGTATTTTAAGCTTAGTTTCATAACTAAGCTTATGTTGTTGTGTAATGTTGATTTGCAAAAAGCCTTGATAGTTGTTTAAGTTTAATTTTGTTAATTATTTCTTGTTATACTTACCTGATTTTGTTACAATTATTTTATGTTATAATAATGTTGTTTGCTACCAAGTGTTATTTAGATAGAAATATTTAGACTGATTAAAATAGGTAGTTAGCTAGTATAAACTAGTCTTTACTCTGTTTTATAAGAGACAGCCCACCGAAAAATTTGTGTGCTACGTTGGAACTGGACAATTTTCCATTTTTTGTCGGTATGTTGATATGTTAATTGTGTGAAAAAAAGGTAATAAAAGCCAATAATATCACATCAAACAGTATTTTATTTATATGTGTGTAACAAAGGGATAAAAAAATTAAATTCTTTGTGTTCAATACATACTAATTTACATTTAATCTCTTTTGGTTCTAAGACGATCAAAGTATGGGTACTATTCTGCTGACATCTTGATTTGTATATCGCAAGATGAGACGATTTTATTGGATATTCAAAAACGTCTTCTGTGTTGTTGATTTTATTTCCTTTAATCAAAATCTTATTGTGGTTGAATTTTACGCAGCAAATTTTAACAACCTCGTTGCATTTGGTAAGTAAATAACTGTCTTTTTCTTTGCTGGAAAGTTTAAAATCTTCAAAATTTAATACATTATTGTTTTTAATTGTGTTCACAAAAGGATATTTCTTGTCTTTATGTGTTTGAAAATGAATATCATCCATATTTTCAGCCAATCGTTTGGCAACTTGAGACAGTGGTTTTCTTCCTGATCTCAACATACTTTTGATCATAAATAACATATTCTCGAAGGGATATGCGTTGAATGTCATCAGAGGGCCAAACATTTCAATTTCATTCGTCAGGTGTAGTAAGTTGTGTATGTTGCTTGTAACGTAGCCTGAACCATAGAAGTCTTTGTAAAATTTTACAAAATGTTCCAGAAGCTCCTTTGCTAATGGCAACAAAGTTCGGTATGTTTCTGTTGAGCAGATTGTTATACTACAATATAGTGTTAAGAAATGATTATAAGCTTCATTGTTCATAACATCAGGCAAAATGACAATACTTAAATAATGAAAAAATGCTCTAAATTCTGACGCTTTCCAATGTGCTATTGAATCTAAACCTCGCACTGCTCGATGCACTTCTGAAGGCAGTTTGCAGTTGCATAGAAAATTTGAAACCAGTGCAATATCACTTGCCCGCATTTTAGTAATATATTTGCCAAAGTTGCCGTCACGCCAACCAATCAGTAATCTCTTCATAACACCCAAGTCGATCAAATGAAGTGAATCGGCTACAATAAATTGGTTCACCATGTCAATAGGAAGATTTAATAAAGGAGAGTCATTTTTATGATGCAAGCCATAAATTTTGTTTCTAAATCCTTCATTTGTCCTTTCAGGACACAAAGACTCAGAAAATGTGACGGTATGTGTGGTATGCGAATATTCTCCAACTGTAGTACATTTATGGCAGCCGTGTTTACCGTTAAAATTGCAGACTCCTGCAAAAAAATATTTTAAATCAAGTTATAATAATATAAGCAAAAAGTTAATAAATTTCAAATAATTGTGTCATGTGCGGATCGTACCTACGAACCACAGAATAGAAGGCAGTTTCACTACCAACCATCTGAGCTATCAAAGTTATCTAGAAATACTAAGAGATGCATCAATAATTTCAACTAGTTATTTATCGATATTGGGTGCATAATGGCGATAATATGCGACACTAAGATAGACTTACCTTTAATATAAGCTCTAGCTGGCGAGTCACAAATGAAGCATCTGATTTGTATCTTTATAGTTTTCTCTAAGCGCTCAACTACAAGACCTTCTTCTAATAATATCTTCATGTCATTTACAAAATCTTCTAAAAATTCATTTAATTTTTTTGGTTTTCCTTTCCCAAAATAGATTCCAATAATAAAAGGCCGAATCCTGGGATTTTCAAAAATGTTACCTAATATGGGCCAAAATTCATTTGTGGAACTTTTAAAAATAGGCAAACCATCCACATTTATGTTAATTGAAATCATATCTGGAATATCCGTCCAATTTAGCAAAATGCTCTTCAAAGGTTTTGCTATCCCATTGTGCCAGTATTGACCTCCTTCTACATTTTTTAAAATGACATTAACGGGAGTGCATAAAAATGTTCTAGCATCAGAAGGTAGTGTTCCTGGTTTAAATTCGTTTATTATGTTTGACAATTTATTCAAAGCAGAATGAGGAATACGATTTTCATTAGCCCATGTTCTTATTTTTTTGCGAAAGACAGTAATAAACAATTATCCAAATCAAAATTGTATTCACTATCACTAGAACTGCAATCACCACACTCAGATATCTGTATATTTTGAAGGGAACTTTCAAGTTCAGGCATAATATTTTCCTCTGGATCATGTACGGAACCACCAACAACGGTTGAAGTCGCACTTGTTGAAGCCTTATCGACGGGCTCATTTCCGGGCGTCGTTGTCAATCGACTGTTTATTTTCAAATATTCTTTTGCAATTTTTCTTCTTATTCCACCGGTTCTCGCTCTTATTTTCCAAGATTTTTTATACATTTTCACAAATTTTATTGCACGTGACGTAAAAACATACTTTGCAATGGCGCTTGGGAAAAAGTGTAATAGAATATCACATTCACATTCATGTTCAGCTTACAGCAAATAAAAGTAGTACTTGTGGACAAATAAACTGCTATTGATGTTAATGGACAACACATATAGTCCTTCTAACAGCCTACAGTCCACATGTGAATTATTTAAACACTTCTATACAGATAGTAAAAAAAGGTTATTTTAAGTATCACAAACAAGTCCTTATACAGCAACTGGCTGTATAACAGTCTAAAACAAGTAAACATAACAGCCTTGGGCTTTATAAATGACCACAAGTGTTCTATTAAAATGCTAGCTCTATAACATCGAACAAGTAGGCCGTTAAACAGAGGTTGCCGTATCTCTACCCTCCTATAATGCTCTTAGTCAGAAAGCTGACTAAAGGGTAGTTGTTAGAGTATTATAACACCCATAATCGTATAAAAGTATTACTCTACACTCCTATACGTCCCTTAGAAAGGTATAGGTGTAATTAATTGCAATAATGCAGCTAATAAATCACGAGTGAACTGTAGTAATGCTTTAAGTTCACCTTGGAACTAAATGTGTACTCTTAAATGGAATAAAATGCTACTTGGGCTATACCATGACAACCCATTTTTGCACAATTATCTCAAGTATGTCAATATTGAAGTCATAAGTGTAATCAGGGACTAAGTTTGAACTTATAATAAAATGGACAAAAAAATTCTCTCAATTATAGCCTTTGTATCCATCCTTTCCATCTTCAATTCGATGTGGGAATCTAAAACTGTTTCCCAAACTCTGACTGATTCGTCATATAAGACTAGTATCCCCAGATCTGGCCATCTAATCGAACTTTTCTGTCGGGGAATTCTCAGTTGCAGCGTGGGGACGAAATTTGGGCACAAACATGCCCTCTTTACTCTTGGGAACCCCATCAACCGTCTTTGAAGAGCTTTGGCTGCATGACAGCACCGAACCATCTACCTGCCCTTTTCGGGACTAGAGGTATGACGGTTACGTATGTACAATAATTTATATATTGAACAATATACTCTCAAGTTTTGTCAGGGGTTCATGTCTGTAAGTCTTTTGATTTCAGTTACCGATCACATTGCGTACACGTTGAAATTGACTTTTCTTCAGACAAACTTTTCACGAAATGATGGTGGTCACACGCATTAAAAATATAAGACATTCCAAACAAGTAAGTCCCTGTCGTTGTTAGATCTTAAATCCTCTAATCGTGTTCCGAATTTGGTAACTAACTTACAAAATTAACTCCCCACAAATTAAGTGCCCCAAAACATTGACCTTTTCGATAATAATTAAGTGGTCTTTAACTGCTATGCTTCTCCTATTTTCCCAAAAGGATTAGTGGTTGTAGCCAAATCCAATAGAATGGAGTTGCTGAGCTTCTCAACGTATTCTAAGCCATTAATATGTAGTGTATTGTATAGTCTAAGCCTTGTCATGCTGACCCTTGTAACTGGAGAAACCTCGACCCCTGTGATACAAGATGTACTAGTAGTTCAGGGGTCGAAGCCGCCATAGATGTAACGTGACGAAATAAAATTACTATTACTATATTACCGTGCATAGTGCAGACGTCACACAAACTCACTTGAACGTCACATTGCGGTTTTGTGACATCTGTTAATGGCCAGCACCATACGTGTTTGGTATGAGTCGAGTGTTATATTCACGCAACTTTTGCGTCATGCTTACGTTAGACAAAAGCCTGTCGATCACCAGTGCGAGACAAACCATAAGCATGTGAAAATGTTATACCATTGAATGAGATACTTCATCATCTCTATTTACATCTTAGCATCCGATTTGCTTTAGTTTATTCTTGCTTTTGCATGTGCATATATGTTTATTAAATTTTGGCGATGATTAATCATTATTATTATAATGTTTCAAATTCCAGCCAGTCGCGACTTTGCTACCAATATCAAGCTGTCCTTGAAACCCATTCGACCGCCATACGCGATCACCAGTGAGAAGTTCATCAATGAGACCATTGAGCATACTTGGAATCTTGGGAAAACCTTTCAGTACTTCGTCAGATACATGGGAGGATCTAAGAATGAAGTTTCTCAGTATTACTATTTTGAGGTAAGAAGTTAACTAAGACGGGTCGATGCTGGCTGTGATCCTGGGCTGTGGATGATGATTATGATGATGATGAACTTATTTTTATCGGCCCTTTCCAAGGCCAAGGCCAAGAGCAACACGGGCCACCGGCGGGTCCGCCGCTGGCCCGTGTTGCTCTATGGCCTTTTCGAATATCAGCATTCACAATCATTCGATACGCTTCCGAAACGAATCGATTGTGTAAGCTTTATCTTCTCTATTGACCATCTAGTATAGCGAATATCGAAAGCCCCACATTCAGCAAAGTTCAAGTTTATTGTATGACCTATAATACCTGGAAAGTTGTTGGATCATTTAAAGGATTTATAAATTGATTTACATTGCAGGCTATCTTCAGCCAGCCGACAGTCGCGTACCCCATACCTCAGGCTACAGTATCAGTCTTCTTCACGCTTCAAGACAAACACATTGACCCCCCAGAAAAACGTGGTGTGCCGTCGGTAAGTCAAGCAATTAGCCCTCATTCGCAAGGACGTAAAAATATCGCGGCGGGATTTTATCACGCACTGGATTTTTAACCCTCGGCTTGAAGGCTGAGGCTACATTAGGCCGCGACGCGACCTGCGACACATGAGCGATTAAAACAAGTAAGTAAATGAATGCTTACGTATATGACTACACCGTACATCAAATATTACTAGCGATCTTTGATTTATTTATGCGATAGGAACAACATTACTGTAATCACGGCATCGGCTACATCAACATAATATCAGCCATCATTGCCGAATATACGCCGAATATACGCCTCAGCCTGAGGCTACAGTTGGCAGCGATTTGCGATGTGACTGGAAGAGCGAAACGAGAAAAACATGTTATGGCTACATTATAAGCGAAATTCCGGCATATATTCGCTTCAATTTCGCTGATATGTTGATGTAGCCGATGCCGTGATTACAGTAATGTTGTTCCTATCGCTTAAAGAAATCAAAGATCGCTAGTAATATTTGATGTACTGTGTAGCCATATACGTGAGCATTCATTTCCTTGTTTTAATCGCTCATGTGTCGCAGGTCGCGTCGCGGCCTAATGTAGCCTCAGCCTCAGCCTAAGCAGTACGATGAAATCAAGTGCGCGAATATTAACAGTTGATCACTGTCTATTCACCCGCCGGCAGCGAGTACTAGTTGGTCACACTAGCAACAATAAGAGCAATTGAAAAGAATATCCGTTCAGCGACGCACGCTTAGCGGGCAGAATACATGCTGAGAGATTCACGTTTGGTAGGTTGTATTTGCTAGCTCTACTCGCATCTCGTTAATCGCCGGCGGTAAGCCAGGTGTCTTACTAGGTAAGCCTCAAAATATTTCACGGTGTCGTCATTTGGCCGCGGTCTGGTTGCGTTCTTTGTGGAGTTAGACGCTACTCACACGACGCCGCGCACCGATGCGGCAGGCAGTGAAGCAGATCTTATGTCGAATTGGCTTGTATGTAATCCGTTGATTTTTAACACACGTACATAATATACGGTACACCGCCCGACAGACACCGGATTACTCCATTAAGCTCTTTGTAAAAGAGCTTGTCAGAGGAAACAATGAATAAGGAAAAAAAAACTTGGAACTTCCGCCCAATCCCATTTGAGCCTGTCAGCCAGAAGGCTGACAGCTGAAGGCGGCTGAAGGCTGACTTCACGGGCAAAAATTAGTATCAGTACTGGATGTGGGAAAGAATTCCCACATCCAGTACTGATACCAATTTTTGCCGCTGAAGTGTTGGTATGCTTCAGTCCGAATTAAGTGGTTGTCGGTGTAATTCCAGGCACATAAGAAATTTCAGCTGTGTTCTGGGATACCATCTCCCCCACGCACTTTTAAATTGCAAATGTCCAAAGGCGGCTTGTCCCCACCTGATCGGAATGTATTTTGCCATCAATAGATACCGTCAACCAAATTATTGTAAACAAAATTATCGGTATTCACTTATAACTACCCCCTTTCCGGTCATTAAAATTATTTTAAAAGTTAAGTAGGAAGTTACCTAGGTAACATAAACCAAATGGCTTTTATTTTATTCCTTTCCTAAAATGGATTATATTTAACAGTTGTTACCCTAATTGCTACCTACAATGACGTAAAATGGACGTACATAATATGGTAATAACTAACCACATTATAGAACAAGTACACATTGTTCCAAACCCAACATGTGCATTGTGGTTTGATTAATCATGGTGATAGTATTATATTTTATAAGGTTAGGTGCAGACTTTGACTTTATGTTAGGCATCTAAAACAAATAACCCAAAGAAACAAGTGCATTTATAGGAATCACCATTGAGTTGTGGTCTCTTAAGTACTTAAGTCTATGCTTTTGAAAAACACATAATTTATGCATATAAAAAGCGCGAACGATAAAAGTTTTTTTTTTTTGTTAGCTTAGGCTGTCCTACTTCTGGAGCGAAGGCCTTCCCCAAATTCCTCTAGGAACACTTTTCCCGCGCCAACTCGAACCAGCCCTCGCGGTACGTGTCCAGGTCGTCTCGCCATCTCTTTCTGAGCCTGTCCATCTTCAAGCACGCATTGTGAGGAGATTTTAGAATAGCAGTCATCGTGTATGCGGCTGATGTGACCCGCCCAATTCCATTTGAACCTGGCAGCCTTCTTTCCTACATCCAGTATGCCCATTTTAAACGATTTTTACAGCAATATACGACATAGTTGCAAACGCACTGACTTCTTCAGGTTCTGCTAGCGTGTCGATGGCAAAATAACACGAAAAAATATATAGATGTGGGATTGTACGGCAAAATAAACGAGTAAAGTTCTTTGAGACTGTTTATTCTAGCACACAAAAAAAGCGTACTTGCTACTTGTCCGTCGTGCATCTAGTAGTCGCCATTTTCTCTTTCTCTCTCACACACATACTTCCCTTTCTTTCATCCGCTGCGTTCCGTTTTAACAATTATAGCTGCTTTCATACTTTAAGATAATACAATATTTTTATCCTACATCTAATTATATAGAATTTTAAATTTTGTTTGGCCCAAAATTCGCAGCAACATGAATACTGTTCGCTGTCGCAGGTAACAGGGCATGCGATGCTAGATGGGAGGTGAGCACTTCTCTGTGGAGAGACACCGCATACACACGGGAGATCTGACCCTCCCACATAAGGAGGTTATCCCTGCTGCGGCCTGCTTGGCTGTCAGTCAATTATCGATATGGAGCGATCAGTTTTATCCCTATAGTAATTGAAGCCCAAGCCTTTAGTAGAATTGTAGCTAATATTAGTAAGTTATTTGGGCCATACTAACGCATCATGTCTTACGTGACACAAGTGTCATCATAAATTGTAATAAAATATACATCTTACGCAAAATTTTAACAATAAATTCGTCTAGAGCGACGTGGTAGCAAATAGTGGCGTAACGCTAGCTAATAATAAATATAAGTAGGTAAATGCTTGCTAAGTTAGTAACAACAAAACCGGTAGCTGAATTTACGAAATTGAAATAATCTCGGAACGTCACAATACCTTTTCATTATGTCGTGTCGATATCAAAATCGGGTCAATTACCTAATTGGCTGCTCAGTCTCCTTCAGGGCCGTAGCTAGGGGGGGGGGGCATTGTGGGGCAATGCCCTACCTTTAAACACTAATGCCCTACCTTAAGAAAACACCATCAACTTAGTTCTGACGGAAAAAAAAATACTAGCTTAAAGTGCTTAAAGTGACATTTAAAGTATTTCGAATTAAGCACGGCATTTTACAATCATAATACATTAATTCTTTATTCTGCTCATAGATGGCGTTTGAAATTTGTGTGCGGGATTTGTTCGTATTGCAGTCTATGGAACGAGGAATCAGGAACCCCATAGCCTCTAAAATCTGAGGAATGTCGATTTTTTTGTTGCGAATTCTATGTTGGTCCCATAGTAAAAGTTGTTAATATTGATGGGTAGAACACCGCTATCGCATGTTTTCAAAGTCAGCATTTAAAACACCCCCAACAATTAAGTATTAACTAACAAATTCAAGAAAGTCACAAATCGATTAACCAGAACAGATCAAGTAACATTTTTACTTCCTACCTGTAACAACAGCTGCCCTACCTTAAATTCAAGTCTAGCTACGGCCCTGGTCTCCTTTGGTTCTAATCTAGTCTAACTAGCTTGTACTGTCCCAATGCAGGCCAAAGGCCTCCATCTCCCTTTTCCACACACTTCTCCTTTCGGTAGGAGTCAAGCTAGTCCCACCATCTTCGTCTCGGCCTGCCGCGTTGGCGTCGTGCGTTTAATGGGACCCAATCGGTGGTTCTTGTAGCTCAATTGTCATCTGACATGCGGCAGACATGTCTGGTCCAGTCCCACTTAAGTTTAGCGGCTTTCTGGGTAACATCCGTGATCTTGGTTTTTGCGCGCAGTATTGTGTTCCGTATATAGGGTGACTGGTAATTAGTGACCGATACCTAAACACGTGATTTTACTCATGATAACAAACAACTTTTACTATGGAACCAAACCTGAATTCGCGAAAAAAATCTGCTGTTGCTTTATGGTTAAAATAATTTTATCTACAGCAAAAATCGCGTGGTGGATTACGGCCCACTCCCTTTTACAGAGAGGAGGCCTGCGTTGTTTGAAGGTCCGTGACATATCTACTTGTCCGCCATTTTGTTTTTTTTTTCAAAATGGCGGCTGGCAAAATGTTGCTTGTTAGCAGTCACGTTATCATTCATTTTGTCATCTCTCACAATTGATCCATCTTTCGTTTGGTTCCCTCTCTTTCTCTTCACCTATCAATTATTTATTCATCAATCTCTTAATCATATGCTTTTCTTTTCTCCTCATCTCTTGCCCATGCCAAGATAAACGATCGCAGTAACTAAAATACTTTAAAGCGCTTTTTATATTTCCAGATGTGGTTCAGGATTGAAGGTCATCACACGGACCACGATATGCGCTTTGTAGCGCTTCAAGCAGACTGGATTCTGGCCGTGCTTCAAATGAAAATCAAGCTGTTCAAGAGGATTGAGTCTATTGGAATGTTTTAGTTTTTTCTTTGTTGTAGCAGCTGTAGGTACTTTTTATGATGTCTCTATGGTAGGTACAGACGCCAGCACGTCAAGCTACCCGAAACTGTAAAATTTTTCTAATCAACTTTAAACCTTATGCTTTAGCTATAAAATTGAAGATTTATTAAAGAAATTTGACAGGTTGTAGTAGCTTGATGTGCTGGCGTCTGTACATGAATTCAAATTGGAAAAGTGTTTAACGTAGAAGAAATTTGGATTGAATATTCGGAAACTTTAGAGATATATTCAAACGAAGACACGAGAATAAACATTTTTCATGCCGAAATCGGTAATTTTAAGCGATTATGGTCTTTATTTTAAATATTTTTACCATTTAAGTATATGAAATCAGCTTTCCATGATAATTAATAACAGTTGAAAATTGTGCGTAAAAAAATATTCAGAGCCAATCAAAATTTCATAAATTCTAATTTAAGTCTTGTAAATGGCGTTAAAAGACGTAAATTAGAATTCATGAAATTTTGCAAGTATTACAAAAATTGTAGTCTATACTTACAACGTAAAAAAAATTTAAAAAAAAAGTGTTTGAGAACTTAAACCTTTTCTTTATTCTGTCTTCTAATTCCAATAACAGAAAAAATATTAAAAGGTAAGTAGGTACTTACATCGAATAAACAACAATAATATAAACAATAATAATAAAGTTATAAGAATTTGGAAAAGCTTATGTTGTTCCTATCGTTCTTTCCACGACAGGTATTATCCCCAACCAATTCCTTTGTAGCCTGAAATTAATAGATCTAGAAGAATCCCTTTACATCAAACTGCAGAAAGCGCTAAGAAATGTAAGCAGTGTAGACGAAAGTACATTTAACAAAAAAATACACCACACGCTGCATAATTTACTTTTTTTTTTTGAGTATGGGAAATCATCAAATGACCCCTCCCGCTCAGGGTGGAGCAGAAGGGAGTGTCAGACTCTTAATTACTAAAATTCACCCGTGTTCCTTCCTTAGCCCTTTATGTTCCGGGGTAGCGGTAACCCTTTCGGACAATCCCGCTGCCCACGCTGCATTTACTTGGCTTTGGCCCGTAAAACCAGCCTTTGAGCTGATAAAAAAGAACTCTCCCGATAATAATATTTCTAACAGCATAATTTTACATTCAACTACTTAAAATATAAAATACGGCAATAAAATAAATAAATGTCTGGACAAAATAAATTACCTACCAAAGAATCTACAGATGCAATCAGTAAAATTACAACATTTTGTGGTTTCCTATGAAATCGTGAGAGAATTTTCAATGGACAACTAAAAATACGAAGGCTGTATTTATAATACCGGAGAATGAGCCAGTGAGTCATTCATTGATAATGCCGGTTCTCAGAAGGACGTATGTTAATTTTGGATCGAAGCGATTTCGCAATAACCGAAAACCGGTTTAATAACCGGAATAACCGGTTTTGAACTGTCGATCGATTCTGTAAAAATCTCACCGTGATAACTTACGTGAACTGGGCGTGAAGGGAGCTATCAATAGGGGCAATCCCTAACATCAGGTGGAATGACAGCTTACTTCACCTTAGTTTTCACGGTGATATTTTTACAGAATAGCCCTGCTGCTGTATGTAAGTGATGTGATATCAATTCGATTAGTTTTGCCAAGATAAATCTCTCAGGTTCATGTTGGCTCTTTGGATCTGCAGCTTTCATTAGCGTTTATTATTGATGAATAAGTTAAATGTAGTTAAAAAAAATCACTAACATCCTATATGGATAAAGCTAAGAGCTGATTTTTCAATAGACCCATATTTTTATTCGTCGAATAAAATTGACGTATGAAGAACTGTCAAAAACTCTAAGTTATGCCTCCGATAAAATTATCTGACGTTGTAGAAAAATCAGCTCTAAATAAACTAACAAACTATAAAAATATAATATCTTAACATACTAAAACTATTATCAAATTAAATTAAATATGGTGTTGAAATGTTCCTCTGCATCGCTGTCGACTGGTAATGTAGAGACTGGTAGCATTGCCAGTATCGTATGGCAAAACTTAGCCTCTAACCAAGGTAAAAGCCAGCCCTTGGGTCACGGGAAGTGTCAACCAGCCGTTAGCCGTTTGGAGAATTCATTGAACAAGCCATGAGCACTCGAACCCCACGGCCTGAAGGTGTCAACCCTAAACGGCTCGAAAATATAACAACTGATAAAGTTATTATACTTCCTACCTATCCCCTTTACTAATAAACGTTGTATAGCGTCTGTTACATGACGCTGTCTTCTTCATTCGAAAGTCAAATTACTGACGACTGAAAGAGAGAAATCGATGTGTAGGTAACTGTTCATCTGATATATACGATAAAATATAACTGCCCCTGCTTCTCTTGGTTTTGACGACTCGATATAACATCGACATTTCTTTATTCCATAATCTACATTTAACACGTACATTCCGGAATAAATTATCTAAATGTCAAAATCTATTGCGTACTTAAGAAGAACAACTCGGTCAGACAGTCAGACACTAAAACCTATAATAGATATTTTCTAAACAATGCTTCAATATTGGTCATTTGGTCTATTGTTAAACATCACGATTTTTACTGCTACTGCAACTGTTTTATAGGCCATTTGGTTTGATTACTGCAATAAAAAGGCAATCGGTAATCCTAGCATAATCATAGCTATCGTCATTTGCGTGTAGAAGGATATCACTGACTGTACTCTCAAAATGTATTCTATTATTGGTGTCACAAGTCACAGTATAGATATAGTGCAATCCACGAAGACGCGCCCCAATCTTTTTCCTAATGCTTACAGCAGAAGTGTGCAACATTCCGCTAGTGTTTTAGTTTTGTAAATACACACGAATTATTATTAGTGGGTAATTAGAGTGTATCGAAAGAACTAAAACACTAATGGAATTAACTAGCGATAAACACTAACGATTCGGAAGAAGAGTGGGGCGCGTCTTCGTGGATTGCACTATCTATACTCTCAAAATGTATTCGATTATTGGGTCACAAAGTCACAGTACCTACCATCCAGAAAAAATACTCTTTAGGGCTCCTGCAAACGCACGCGATACAAAAGCTTCGCTCGCGATTCGCGTCGCGTGTCGCGCCTTTTTGAAGGAGTCTTTACTCAAATCACATTATTCAAATCGACCTCACATAACAGTAGAATACCAGTATTTTACATGGAGCGACTGCCTATCTGACCTCCACTAACCAGTTACTGGGTAATACGATACCCCTTGGTAATACTGGTTGTCAGACTTTCGGGATACTGACTACCCGTAACGACTGTCAAAGATCCACGAATGACAGCCGGGATCAACGGCATAACGTGCTACTACTATAGTCAAAGAAACACGCAATTTCCTGGTGTTAACCAGATGGGGTAATTGCGTAACACACTATCAGTAGCAATGGGTTTCGTTTTGACAGCTCAACAACATTCACTGCGTTATTTACGTTGTTGAGCAGACACATTTTTCGAACATGTGCTGCAATGGATTAGCAATATCCTTCGAAATGATTTAGATTGAGAGTGTGCTGCTTTTAATGTGTGTGTGAAGACGAGTACCGTCAGCACATACCGCTAATACACATACACGCTCATTTCCAACTTTGTCATTGTCCCAGACAGTACCGAGAGCTCTTGCGCTTAAACACAGCATGTTTTTACACTTCGTAACCACAAGTAAAGCGCGTGTCGCTTTGTGAGATAAAAATACTGCACCTGTTTGCTTTCTGTCTTTCAATAGTTTCAATCACAGATATAGATAGACCTAGATAACGCAAGTATCAGGATCTGTATGAAAACAAAGCGTGCCGTTTTTTGACTACCTACTATGACGTCACAAGCGCTCTTTCTCACTTACGCTCACCCAGCCAACAGTACACAGGACTGAGCGCGAAAGTGCCGGCTTGCGAGTTTTGAACGTAACTTGGTGCGATTTTTGGCGCGCGAAGTAGTTGCTCTTGCGTTATCTAGGTGTAGCTATATTTGTGGTTTCAATCATCATCAACATCAGCATATAAGAGAGTCAAATGATAGACATAGGCCTTTTCAATCGTATGCCATTTAACTCAGTCCTCAGCCAGTCTCATCCAGCTGTTACCATATCAGAGACATCCCTGAAGATCGCATTTCAGTCGTCCAAACCAAAAAATAACCAAGTTATCTCACACAGTTTTGCAACTTATCTACTTATATTTCCACCATTTTTTAAGTATCGAACGACCAGTTCATTGTTTCATATGAATCATTCACCGGTGCTTGCGATCAATGTCCTTGCGCAAGCGCTGCTACTTTCACTTGGCAACACCGAGATTTATATGCAAATGTCAAGACTTGCACGCGACCATTAAAACTGTGTTGCTAGTTAAGGGCCTATACTACCTCAAATGGCTTAGCATGATCCTCCGTTATGTCGAAAATACTGCAGCATTAATTTTGAAATAAATACATAATAAGTTGAGGATTAATGTAAGGTCTTAAGTTAAACGAAAACACGATTTCATAAAATTTTCTCTATAGAAAAAAAATCCAAAGTTACCTCCAAACCGAACAATAAACCGCTGGTATTCAAAAAATACTTCAAATTAGATCATGAAACTTTGTATACTATCCGAACTAACTATAAAGCAGGTCTTATGTTATTTACTTTTTATAATCACCATTATTTTCACCGTAAAAAGCAAATCCTAAACTATTGGCGCTGCCTGCCGCCTAGCACCGCACTCTGTCTCGCTCTCACTCAGTCCGCGAGCAGTATCGTGCGAGCGAGATAAAGAGTGAATTTTAGCTGAGGTAGTGTAGGCTTTTAACAAAACGTGTTTGAAGGATAAACAAAGTGGTTTTACCTGCTTTCTTCACATTTTGTTTTTTTTTTTTTTAATAACAATAGCTTAACAGTTACGATTGTTTCATCTGGAGGTTGTATTTTTGTTTGTAGTGAGTCCGTTCATAGATAGATCATCAAATCTTCTCTACGGTCATCATTTCAAGATCATCACAATCAGCCTATAATGTTCCCACTGCTGGGACACAGGCCTCCTCTCAGTGAGAGGGAGTGGCTCGTAATCCACCACGCAGGCCCAGTGCGGTTTGGTAGATGTCAAACATCTTCGAATTTTTGGTTCTAGGACATGCCGGTTTCCCCACGATTTTTTCCTTCACCGTTTTGAGAGCAGTGGTGATGAAAAAATTCACGCAAAGTGCCTGTCTGGGTTCGAACCTACGAACCTCTCGTAAGTCGCGGTCTGCCACTGCTCGTCTCATCGCTCATTTCAAGATGCCTGTACCTAATGAATAATAATAAAAATTTATTTCACTAAAACAATTTTCCAACTAAAAATGGACATTACAGGAAAAAGTGTATCGTTGGTGCCTATACTAATGAATGAAAATCATTGTATCACAGACACCAGCGTCTTCCAAGATAGGTTACATAAAACATTTAAAATTCGAACGTGCTGCGTGTGCGTTCGTGCGTGGATTCGTGCGTGCAGTGAACTCGTAAAAAATATATGGTAATAAAATAAACAGTAAAAATAATTAAAAAAAAAAGATATTGTAAACTAAAGTTAAATTTAAATTAAGCTACTTATTTACTTATGTTGCACAATTTGCGTGTGCGTGCACGAGAGTGCACAGGTGAGTGATTCTAAATGTGGGTGTGTGAGTGAGTGTATGTGTGAGTTACGGTTGCCACAAAAAAACTAAAAAGTGAAAAATAACTTTAATTTCAGAAGTCGGTGTCGTTGGTTCCGCATTTTCGTTTGTTGACATCGACTTCGGAAATTAAAGTTATTTTTCACTTTGTAGTTTTTTTTGGAAGTAGGTTGTTTTTTGTTTTTGTAAAAAAGTTTTTATTTTTTACTTTTTAGTTGTGTACCTACCCCACACAAATTCATTTATCACTACTTGCTATGTAAATATCAGTGATAGGAAGTTATTAAAATATCAACATTACAAATTAAGTGGAAAAAAATATTATTATTGTACGATGTGTATAATAATAAGATTTTTGCGTACCTCTTTAGAGGGTACAGGCGTAATGTTATGTTGTGTGTGTAAACAATGCATACATATGCGGTAGCAGCAATCGCGGTTCATTTACTGGCATTTTTTGAAGAGTTCCGTTGTCTGTCTCCGAAACATTTTATTCGGATGGTTTTACAAAACATTTTAGAACGTGCAAAATAGAATTACTCAATGATGTATTGAGAGTACTGAGATTTTGTTACTGTGTGTACCAGTGATTCAGTATTACAGTGACGAAATCCAGACAGATATTATAGACACTAGGATTTCAGTTCTTTTGGTTATCCGGAACAGACTAGGATTTCAGTTCTTTTGGTTATCCGGTAAAAATGAACGCGAATCAGTAGATCTTAGGTCAAAATAATAAGACCAAAAAAACTCAATACCTAAATAGACTTTTAGGCTAAGACCTCCCATTGTAACATAAATTAATTTATTTCTAAATAGGTTTGTACAAACACTTTTACACGTCAATCATATTTTAAAAACTAGATGTGTTCGGACTATGCATTTCTACCTTTACGGCAGTCCAGACTACGCTACTATAAGGCGTTTCAAAACCAACTCTACAAACTTTAAGAGGACCATCCAACTGAACAACTTTCACTATGGGACCAACTCTGAAATCACTAAAAAAAATCTGCTGTTTCATACATTTTGGTCAAGTAGGTATTGAACTTTTGTATCAAACAGCAAATTTTTTTTCATGATTTCTGATTTGGTCCCATAGTGAAAGTTGTTCAGTTTAATGGTCTAAAGCACCTCTTAAAGTTTTTTGAGTTGATTTTGAAACACCTTATACATATAACTTAATATAGCAAATATTTTAATATCGTATGTATAGCACAACAATATCGCTCAGTATACACTTTATAAAGACACATTCACACAACGCTATGCTACAAAGTCCTATAAAGTATTGGGTTGCTGTACGGGACAACCTTGAGCGATTCTCAGAGCTACCCCAGTATTTTTTTTCTTTTTCTAAATTTATAGTAGATAAGCTGGAGTCCAATTCCATATCGTCGTCATCGCTTGATGAGCTTTCCACGCTTGTGAGTATACACGGCGTATATTATCAATCTATACATTTTCAGTTTTAGCTGACCTCATATTGTATATATAGGCTTTTCGTACGGTCAGAAGTCAGCTTATACTGGTTATGTATACCTTGATATGTTATAGCCGTGCGTACCAAATCTATTGCGTGTAGTGATGTGCCGTTACCAGTAATTTACTCTAATTGAGTATTTTTCCAGTAACATTCTAAAAAAATAGTAATTTAGGGTAACATCATAGGTGAAAATGTGTTTATTCTAAATTTAAGATTATGAGTGATCCAATAAGACTTCTACCACTTCTAGTTTAAATGCAACCAACATTTTAATACATCATCATCATTTTTTTTTATTTTAAATATTTTTTCCCTATATTCCTAGTAACTTACAAGACTAAGTTTCGAGAAACTTACTGAGTAACTTCCCATACAGTAACTTTCTGGGTATTTTCTCATTGTTCCTATCAAGTTACTTAGTGAATTGTAAACTTACAACAACAACAACAACTACAACAACAACTTAGTTTACAATTCAAAAAATATATTTTAATAATCAAAATTTATTAAATTTGGCTAAGCGCATCAGTTATATCACAGCGTTTCAGTATTAGAAATAATGATATCTAGAGTTTTTGAGATCTCGAAAGTTATTTTCAGACATTCACATAACCACAGTAAGTCACAACTCACAGTATAAATTAAAATCTAAACGTCCATTATAATCGGGTTACTTATTACATTGCTAAGTTATCGAATTTGTATGTTTTATATTTGTTTATTTATTTTTTAGAAATCCAACCCACTTTGCCCATAAACCTACCTTTTCCCTTACAAACAAACAAACTTACATTACTTGCATGGGACGAACTGTGAATGGGACTAATTGCGAATGAGACCAACACCAACCGCGAATGGGACAAAGTGCTAATGTGACCAACTGCGAACGCGAGACGAGGTACGAATGGGACGAAGTGCGCATAACCCTAAACAATATTACCAGCGGAATATTACCGGAATATTACCGGTAATAATAGAAACTTACTGGGAATATTTCCGTATGGTAAAATACTGGTAATTGAAAAATGGTAACGGCATATCACTAATTGTATGTGCATTTTATGACGGATCGGCTCGCGATATAGCGAACGAAGTACCAGTGTGGCCAGTGTGAACGTCATGCTTTGTTTAATAGTTATAGCTTTGTTATGTCGCAATATGCTTTATGGGGTTTATTTCTAAACGATGATTAAAGTTAAGTGACGGTGTGGTTGAACAGTCCTTCACTACTAAGGGGCTTAAACTGTAAGTATGGTGAAATATAAAAAAAAAAAACACAACGGATTCAATAGGTAATGGAAATAATAAAAATAATATAATACTTATATTTATTATATAATGGATTTTCTGTATTTTTGTGGTGTATAAAATAACGAGTATTATATCTCTAGAGTTCTGAAAATCCATCCAAAAAATCCATAACAGCTTCATAATGCATCAGAACCGTGAGAATAAAAAACGGGTTTGAAATATCTCTATTCTTCTCGGAACAGCTAGGAAACAATGCAAAAAGGTTTATCGCTGATCATTATGTTCCTGATAAAATAGACAAAATCTACCTGGCCGCACCGGCTTCGCGCCATAATGATTCAAACTGTCATTCAACCGCGCATGCGCGTAGCGTTCGCACGGCCGTCGTGTTTTGCCGCCATATTTGATTTATTCGAAGTGTAAACACGAACGTTTTTGAATTAAAAAAGTGTTTGTTGTGCAAATAGTGATAATGGTGCGTACTTTCAAACTAGTGGGGTGCTTCAAAGTGCCAAAACGTGGCACTAAAGTGGTACCTGCGTCGAGTGGCGAGGGGATTTTCACAATCGACATGTCTTCTACCTCCACATTGGATGTTGTCGTAAGTTAATTACAAAATAATGACCTATTAAGGCTAAATTTAATTGTTGAATTCATAAAGAGAAACATCCGGCTTGTTATGACTTTTCGATAGTGTTGTGTCAACTAACAGCTGTTTTGATGTGACGTCACTTGGTCGTAAGTATATTAAGATGATAGCTAATTTGGCTGTGCACCGTAGTTAAGTAATGAGGTTATATTTATGATATTTTTTTAGGTCTTTATTTATTTACATGGTTTTTTTCTTTAAATATATAAACATAACAAATACTAACCTACCCGCAGCCTTGTACCCATAAAAATTACTAAGATAAAGTGTTCGTGAACTGTAATATTGTTACCAAGGTATTGGTCACCAAATCAACATAGTCCTTGAATGGGTTTAGTTTATCAACAAGAAATGTAGCTAAGTAACCTTTGAACCTAAGTAATTCACAAATTATTTTTGATGAATTTCTGTGTCAATTAACTCTTAGCCAATGCCTGCTTTGGGTCTGTGACTAGGCTGGTCTATCAAGATCACGTTGAAATCATTAACACAACTTTGGTAATAAAATTTTCGAATCATGTGACTTCCACTTAGACAGAAGGCACCACAAGACATGTTTCGCGAATTTCGTCACATTTGACATGACCAAAATGTGACAAAATTCCCGACACGGTGATGTGGTACGAGCTAGGCTTAACCTGATGACATGACAGGTGGTTATTCCACCTTTTATGCCCGCACGTATCCAGTCAAACGTGTACTAGATATTTTTTTCCTCATGTAATGCACCTACAATTTTGCGGGGTCTTTGACATCCTTAAGACTGAGTCCTTATAGTTTTATGTCACAATATTAAAGATTCATTTTGTCGTACGACTCAAATTGCACAAGTGTCGTGCACCGGTAAAATATGTTGGAATTTAGTTTTAATGCGGTAGAGTAATAATAGGGTAATGCAGAGTAATAATAGGGTCAAGTATCACCCAAACCCATAATCCAATATCTTTGAATACATATCCTGCAATAGTTCTACACCAACCGGGGTTATATTATTATATATATTTTTTCCTAATTTTATTCAAGACGTTTATCGCGCCTCTGCGAGTTGGCTTTGCACCCTCGTACGCTTTCCAAAAGTACGGGACCCCAGGGTCCCCAGACTTGTCAAAGGTCAAATAAAGCAATTTCCCGAAGGACTACAACAATATAATCAGCAAAACGTACTGAGAAAGTATAAAGACCAGACAAGATTTTAAACAAATCTGTTTATTTAGGTACATGATTGGGCTACAATGAAATTGGAATAACATTCAATCCTAATCTGTAATTTCCTTTCTCATTTACAACGACACGTTTCTCTTTTCGTAACTAATCAGCTTTATTTTCAGCTCCAACTATGTATTTGCATTTGCTATTCAGTCGCAAGAGAAAGTTGCCATTGTATAATGAAGGCTAAAACCACTAAATAAGTAAAGTTCAGTGTCTTTTGGAGCCTTGCAGGCGTTGGCAATATTTATATTTCACATTCTTATTTACAGAGCAATAACTTATTAGGTCTACCACGGCCTCTGCAACTCATGTAAGACCCAATGAACTACAGTGCGACCGACGAGAGAATGCGTTATTGACATCTAACAGTTGCATACAAACGAATACGTATTTTGCGAATTTGATCTTTATTAGCTACTAGAATTGTCGCACTGACAGGCGTCAGGAACGCATTCTCTCGACGGCGACGGAAATATAAATTGTAATTACTTCCCACTCCAAAAAAATCATCAGAAGGAAAAATAATTCTTCTAATCTAGGATCAGCTTTGAAATAGAAGAGGTCATCTGAATAAGGTACCCGCATTTGCACTAATCAGTGGGCTACGGGTTTCGAGTTAATTCAGCGAACTGCTCTAATCTTACATAAGTATTACAAACTAAGCAGAAAAAGTCAGGGCACGCCGCGATAGCGGCGGTAAGACCCCTCTTTGAGGAGTGGCTAGAGAGGCGCCACGGCGCCCTCACCTACCGCCTGACGCAGGTCCTCACCGGACACGGGTGTTTCGGGAGGTTCCTGCACACCATCGGGCGGGAGGAAACGCCCGGGTGTCACCACTGCGAGGGTCGCCCGGAGGACACGGTGGAGCATACGGTGGCGGTATGCCCCAATTGGGCGGAGCACCGCCGTGTCCTCGCAGAGGCGATCGGCAGCGGCGGCGACCTCTCGCGCCCGGCCCTGGTTCAAGCCATGGTGCCCGGGGCGAGAGGGAGTGGGAGGCAGTCGCCTCCTTCTGCGAACCAGTCATGCTAGCGAAGGAGGTGGCGGGACGGCTGAGGGAGAGGGCCTCACGTCCCAGCCGCCGCGGGAGACGCCCCGGGCGTCGGGAGCCGCGAGACGACTCCCGGCCACCGTAGGCGCGGGCCTGCGGGCGGAGAGTAATGGGTAACTCTCCGTCCGATTAGGACCAGGCCCGTGCCGGACGGCGCGTACGTGTTCCACGCGCGCCTCAAAGAGATGTCAGCATAAGGAAGAGGCCCGCAAGGGCCGAAGCCTGCCGGGGCAGCGGGATTGTCCGAAAGGGTTACCGCTACCCCGGAACACAAAGGGCTAAGGAAGGAACACGGGTGGGTTTTAGTCAGTAAGAGTCGGACACTCCCTTCTGCTCCACCCAGAGCGCCCTCCCGCTCTGGGTGGAGCAGAAGGGAGTGTCATTGGATGATTTCCCATCCACAAAAAAAAAAAAAAAAAAGCAGAAAAAGTCGTGTTGCTTATAAAACAGGCGACGCAATACTTGGGCCTATCAAAGGTCCAATTCGAAACATTAGGAATCATTTGCATTTCAAAATTTAAGCGATTATATTATGAAAATGTTGTGCCCAGCCCAGACACGTAAATGTGGGCACGGGTGGGCTCAATATGCTAATTAAATTCGTCTTACACATCAATCCTTACATGTATTACAAAACATGCGTCATTGAGTTAGTGATCAGTTGCATCTTAACTAGATATCTACCTAACTTTCTGTCTCTCGTTTAGAAATGAAGCTATGCGCTAAAATTCATTTTAACGATCCCAGTTAACTATAGTCATTTGCCTTTGGCTATAACTAATCAGGTTTTACGATTTGCCTCTAAACTACAACTACTACGGGTGGAATTAGGTGAATTAGGACCTTCAATCAGAATTAAATTTTATGTTCTGAGGCGATCTCCTGTTGCGATATGGTTTAGTAGTTTGCTTCGGCAGTCTTTCTTTGGCCAATGAAAACTGACTGTTTTTGTTGGTAGTCTATATTAGTCTTCCATGAGGCACTTTTATTAACCAGTGAATCAACTTAGGCCTCTCCCAAGCTGCGCCACCACAATACAGTTCTTAATACGGCTCTTCGCCTTTCGTATCCAGTCGGTTCCAGCCACGAATTTGCATGAGTATATCGTACAATGACATATTATTCTATTTATGATATTTAATTTAATTTGGGTTAATTACCGAATCATCTGGTATTCGTACAATATCAGGAAATGGGACATGATCCTTCTAGTTCATGTCCTCTTCATCCAAAATCGCTCGTTATTCGTCCACGTTATCAAAATGTTCATTCACAGAACTATCTTCTTTAATATTATTGTTTACTACAACCTAAATATAGAGCTTTTATCTTTTGAAGACGTGTCTCGCAAGTTTCGCGTTAATTTATAATAACAATACAAATCCCATTTGCGTGACAGAGTTATTGAGTATGCTGATAACATGCGAACTTATGTAGCACTAATTGATTCGGTTGGTGCAAAATATATATATTGAGATCTAATATATCATGCAATTGAATATATTATCTGCCTGTATGCTTGCCGTTTTGTCTAGGCTATGAATAAGACCACAGTTCTACTTTAAACAAGCAACATTATTGTGTCCCCAAATGAATGTGCTTTCGCTTTATCTAGAGGACTCTAGGAATATTTTTCTAAATGTCCTTATTCCTCGGGTGCATAGATAGATATTTACTGTTCTTACACTGTGGGTCCGGGTACAATAACTTCCAAAGAGCTTATTTGGCTTACCGTTTAGCAATCCTATATTAGGTTATGTCTGATTGGGAAAGCCTAAAAGCTTAATTTTATTATCGTTGGACACTCCTTCACTATCTAGAAACGTCAAAATCTCGAAGATATGAGAGTTAGTTTTACCATTAACAGTCACCAAGAAGCAAGTTATGTTGTAGGCGATAGCAATATCGTAAGTGAAAGACATAAAGACCCAATTAAGACGTGTGAACTATTATTGATTTTATAGATACTAGAGCTTCATGTTCCATTATGTTTTTCTTAGAAACCTAAGCTATATTGGAGCAAGCGAGGGTGAAAGCAACATTAATGTTCTCAGGAAATGAGCTGTCGTTTGTAATGAGCTGTTGTGATCGATATATGTTAATATTAATATGTGATTATTGCACACAGCTGTGGGTGGTGATAAGTCTATATTGCGGACAGTGTTGACCTTCAGAAGAGTATAATTATGTAGTACTAGCGGCCCGCCTCAGTTTCGCACGGATGCAATGTTTTGGCACGGGTACAATTTTTTTTTTCGAATTTCCGAAATTGTCTTCCATACAAATCTTATCCTGGCAATACCGAACACAACAAAAAATAATTATCCAATTTGGTGAAGTCATTCGGAAGTTATGCGCGTACAGACATTTCGGCGACTTTGTTTTATACTGTGTAAGGATAAGTCATGTAAAGTCTGCAAAACAAGGACCTGCTAAAAAACTCCTGCTATTAATGTTGTTGTTATCGGTATAATATCTTTCTAAGCCCCAAAAGTCTAAACACACAATTTTAACTCGGAACATATCGGAATTGCCTTGGGTTTTTGAGGTCAGAAGCCCGTCGCTGCGTATGTTTACGCAGCAGCGCATTATAGCATATTTTTGTCGATCGATTTACTTGGATTCGACACGTTTTTAATATGGAAGTGCAATGTATTTCCAACTCTGGCTTCTACTTATAAACTGTTTGGTAGTATACTCTTGACAGTTCTTTGTTACAGTCCACGGTCAGTGTTGTATTAGGTCACCTGCATTTTATCGCTCTTTTATGGTCGACATTCCGGTCCTGCCTGGGCCATTATCCATCACAGGTTTTCTTAACTTTGACAACGTCCAGGATTTATACTTTGCTACTACATGAAGAATGAAATATAATCTTCGGTTGTAAAGTTTTTAAAAGCAGTTTGCAGTCGTCATTAATTTTTATCTTATCGTTTTTGTTTGTACTCCACTTAACAAAAAAAAATAGTGGACTGATATAAGATTTGTGTAATGTGTATCGTCTTGTTAAAAACGGTATAGGTACTGATAACGTAGTAGAGACAGAGACAATTTTCCGAAAGAGACTTAGATTTTCTTCTGAAGCAGAAAAAAGTAATGAAAATATGGAATTTATGGTAATAATTCGTATTAAAACAATTATTGTTTTGTGCTCTGTATCGCAAAGTGTCATAGGCAAGCCTTTCTTCGCACTGTTGTGAGACCCTTTACGGGTCGCTAAATTAAACTTATTATTTTGTCCAGTTGGGTTGAGCAGCGTTTGGGAAACTTCGTCAAGTCTTCTCTTCGCCTATCCCACATTGTTTAAAGACTAAGGTCTTCAACCAGTGCGTCCTACCCGTTATGACATACAAGATGTTGTGGCGCAGCCTTTGGAGAGGACTATGTCCAGCAGTGGACTGCAATACGCTGAGTTGATTGATTGTTTTGGCTCGTAATACCGACTTGTAACATGTGCGTGTGGTGTGAGGGCTTTGTTAAAACTCTTTGAAAATGTGCTTAGGATTTAGTGAACATTACCAAAGACTGGTCCATTGCTGAGAAAAGCTCTCGTCTTATCCAACACGAATGTCAAAAAAATGCTACGTATATGTATATAGTATATTCATGGCGACTGGCAATTTTATCAGGATACCAGAGGGGCGATTCTCGTAATTTTAGGAACGTTCACGGTCTGATCTCAGTCTCAATCTGTCAAAAATATCTCTAATTTCCCTACATTTTGACAAGTTTTTGACATTTTGTTTGTCGCCGAGATGAGACTGCGACTAAATTTTGAACGTTTTAAATTAGGAGAATTGGCCTTCTGTTCCCCCGATAAGTTTATGTAGCAGGAAAACATAATCGCTAGCTACAAAATAATTACGATGTCTCTAACAACAAAATGCATTTAAAAGAAAAAAATACCATTCGTCAATCATCACAAATTGCTTCGACCGTTGCATGTTTTAAAATAAACCTACAAAGTTAAAAATAGATTCGTCGGAATCCTTTTGATACGAAAGCAATACTTTTGAAATAAGTCGTGTTAAACTTACCTGACCGTTAAATGATCTACAGTTATTCTATGTTGAGTCTTATCTTGATAACGGTAAGGTTTAGATTAGTTGGTGTGGTTATCAAAGGCTTTGTAGGAAATTCCTCGAACGCTTGGTATTGAGAATTCCTTTGTGGATGTTTCATAGGTTGAGGTATACAAATTATTTTATGGTAGAAGCTTTTTTTTTACTTGCTGTACAGTGGTTAATTCCGATCCAGCCTGTCCCTTGCTGCCCTTTCCCAGCGACGCCCTAAGCCGAGGTTAGTACCCCACAGGGGGTGCCCTTAGCGTATAGTCGCTTAGTTTTTAAGTTTTTTAAGCCCTGGCTGGAAGCCTTAATTTATTGAAGGCAAGCCTGCTTAAGCAGACGACAATCTCAAATGTTGAACTACGAGATGCCATTAAAAAAATTGTAAGTACATGGCAGTGGTTATTTTAATAAGATAGTCACGTACAATAATATAAATAGTTGGATACGAAACGTACCTAATAGATTCAGAGAATGACGTATTTTTTTTAGGGAAAGGTGTACAAAAAACTACTGAATGTGGGAATTTCTGAGCTTGTTATGATTCTGTGCAGGTTTCATTCAGCGAGGTATCCGGTAGATGTGCAATCGTGAGCACAGGGTCTTTCCCATTTAGTGACACAGTCAGCGAAAAACCACAGGATTGTGAAATGTAAATATATAGTATATCAAACTGCAAGTTTGGACGATGGAAATCAACAGGATGGATAGTATAGCGTCTTACTGGTTGCACAAGAAAAATCATAAAGGAAAGAAAAACAGAAATATTGATTATACTGTACAAATCAAACGCACAGTTATAAAGTATACATAAAACACACAAAGTAGCCAAAGCCAAGCCTAACATTTGACAAATAAAAAAACAAAAGACAAGAGCGCCTAATGTTGTTTCACACGGTTAGTTAACATATCATACGTACGTTAAATAATAAAGCGTAATCGTAATTATTTGATGAAGATAAGTCAAGGCCATAATAATTGTAATTTGAGACAACACTTTTTTTGTTTTGACGATAGTTAGCGCCATTTTTAACGTGTATAGATAGTGCAATCCACGAAGACGCGCCCCACTCTTCTTCCGAATCGTTAGTGTTTATTTATCGCTAGTTAATTCCATTAGTGTTTTAGTTCTTTCGATACACTCTAATTATCCACTAATAATAATTCGTGTGTATTTATAAAACTAAAATACTAGCGGAATGTTGCACACTTCTGCTGTAAGCATTAAGGGCCTATACTACCTCAAATGGCTTAGCATGATCCTCCGTTATGTCGAAAATACTGCAGCATTAATTTTTAAATAAATATATGGTAAAGTTGAGGATTAATGTTAGGTCTTATGTTAGACGAATACCCGATTTCATAAAATTTTCTCTATAGAAAAAATTCCAAAGTTACCTCCAAACCGAACAATAAACCGCTGGTATTCAAAAAATACTTCAAATTAGATCATGAAACTTTGTATACTAACCGAACTAACTATAAAGCAGGTCTTATGTTATTTACTTTTTTTAATTTACCATTATTTTCACCGTAAAAAGCAAATACCTAAACTATTGGCGCTGCCTGCCGCCTAGCACCGCACTCTGTCTCGCTCTCACTCAGTCCGCGAGCAGTATCGTGCGAGCGAAATAAAGAGTGAATTTTAGCTGAGGTAGTGTAGGCTCTTAAGAAAAAGAGTGAGGCGCGTCTTCGTGGATTGCACTATCTAACCTACCCTAAGTACACGACATGGAGAGGGTGGGCAAGTAGTTCCCAGTAGTCCTTACTGGGAATTAAAGTTAATATCCGGTATGATTATTAACATAAGCTGCCGCTAATGCAATCTATTAAATAGTTTTTCTAACATTTTATAAAAGATCAAAGTCCATCTTATAATACGCAAGTTATTACTAAAAGGAAACTGCTCAGTATACTAAGCGATGATCCAGCAATTTGCTCACGCACGGCAATCATCTCAAAGCCTAGATTATTACGGTGACTGGTTCTACCGGCGCCAATGTTAGCGGTATCGGTGAGGTAATGATAGACTACGGGCACACCCCGGACACTCCGTACAACGCGCGCAAAATAATTACCTACTACTACTACATAGCCAAATGACGTTGGTACACGTGCAAATGTGTGCGTAAACTCTAGTAGGGTTGGTTGTCGTGCGGAGCGTAAAAAAAATTGCGGGAACGACGACGACGCGACTAGAAAGGACTAGCTTGATTGTTTCTCTTTATCTAATTAGTCGGGCTCGTAATGAAATAAAAATAATATTATAATAGTTAAGTAATAAATGTAAAACTTTTTAACAATAACTTTAATTTCGGAAGTCGGTGTCTTTGGATCTGTATTTTAGTTTATTGCCACCGACTTACGAAATTAAGGTTATTTTTCACTTTGTACTTGGTGTTTTTTTGGAAGTCGGTTTTTTTTTTTTTGCTAAAAAGTTTTTATTTCTCGCTTTTTAGTGGGTCTGTTTATAAAGTATCTAAGTTACCTAATGTCAACTTGCTCATCGCCTTGTACAAAATATTGCTTTTCCCTATGCAGGGAAGTTAATTGTTGAGGAGTTCTCTTGGTATTCCATCATCAGCTCCATTTCACCATTCGCATTGTGACGAGCATAAATTGTGCTTAGCAAACATATTAAAGTAATCGAATCGCAACCTGTGAAATACTTATTATTGAGTACTCCCGGTGGCCATCTGTGGTCTTCATCATCAGTTCTACTTCACTAAATGTTGCTATCCCAGAGCAAATACCCATGCAAATAAGGTACTTAGCTAAATATTGCTTGCACTAAAATATTTTCGTTTAAATGACCTACTTAACTATAAATAATCGGTTATTATATCGCATGGTATTAAAATGCGATATCTTACAAACATTTATGTAAATACAAATTCGGAAAAGCATCACAATATCGAAACATCGTGATTAAAACTCAGATAAAACTTTTAAATCGCAAAATTGTGTGTTCGTGTCAGCAGTACAGTGCTGCGGTTCTTTGTGAGCGCCCCTAGCTAATGAACCGCCGATAATGTCGCGGGTGTGCGGGGTGAGGTGCGGTATCTGATGTCAGCGCGGGGTAGGGAGTGGCCATTCTGTACGAAATACTATTAGGTATTCTGTGCTACGGGGCAAATAGTGCTTTTGAAGTCGCCTCTTTGATTATGGGAAAGAAAATTTATGAAGACGCTCTTAAAGCCTAACTAAATGAACCTAACATTTTTAATGAAGTTAGTCCGCTGTACAATGTTAGTATCTAGCAACAAAAATGGTTTGATCCTCCACAGTTAACACAGTTAACGACTTTTCGCTGTAGCTAATGTGAATGTGTAAAATATTACATATAACAATATGGAAATAATGGGAAAACTTCCTACAGGATAAACATGATTTCCACATGGACGTCAGGCAATCACCCGTGCGCGCGAAGAAACTATTCATGACATAAATCATATAAATTCTATAGTTTACATAAACACGGAACAGGAAAAGATTCTAACAGAACATAGAAACAACTGCAGTAAGAACTAAAAGTTTTTCTCGGGATTCGTCAAAGATACTGTATCACACACAAGGTACAGACGCCACCACATCAAGCTACAATCTGTCAAATTGCTTTAATAGATTTTCAACTTTATCGCTAAAGTATAAGGTTCAAAGTTGATTGGGAAAATTTGACAGTTTCGGGTAGCTTGATGTGCTGGCGTCTGTACATTAAAACTAAACACTTAAGACAGACGGCTATCCTAAGCAATATCCATAAGGATCTTCAAACAGCAGATGATTAACAATTTAAAAATCCACTTAGCACTATGGTTATCCCATAAAACCACAACGTCCAAAAGTTGCATCTAATCACTAACGGCCAAACAACACAATAAGCACAAAAGAACATCATGCAGTGGGTCATCGCTTCCTGCCATTCATTTCTAACACAAATAAATGGGTTTGTTGTGTTTCGCTCTGTAGCTGCAGATATGTTTCACTAGAATAATTTCAAAGGTCATTTAAATAATTACGATACTAATGCATTATCTGACGTGGACAATGTTTTGTTAAATGGAACAGTTGATGTCCGTGAGTTTGCAGGTTCAATTCGAAAGATACATGGAGATATATTTTTAAATCTATTTACAATCGATAAGGTACAGGTTCTACCAAAATATGGCATCTTAGCAAATGTTTGTAAAGCGGTCGGTGACTCTAAATTTAAGCCCCCTAAATAAATACTTACTTACTAGAAATGTCGGGGTTTCAACTTGCAACAACAAAGAAAAATTACCACAGTAAAAAGTCCCATACTTCAAGCCATAAAATTTGAAATTCTTTGGTTCCGCTTAAGAGAAAAATTGCCGCCTTCAAGGTTGTTGAACGTTGGTTATGGAGGTAGGTTGGTGAGGTATTGTGGTTCACCATAACTGTAAATGTAGATATAAATCTAAGTGACAATGCATTTGTCTTACCCGCATTCTTACAGATACGAGTATAGAGATACAATTTTGTATGGTTTTCTGAGAGTGATGCAGAGCTAGTAGCTAGAGCAGTGGTGGCCCTGACTTACGAGTTGTAGGTCGTGAGTTCGAATCCAGGTAGGAGACTTAACTTTGTGTATTTCATTTCATCACCACCGCTCTCAAAACGATGAAGATAAACATCATGAGGAAACCGGCATGTCCTTGATCAAAAGATATATGACATCTACCAACCCGTACTGGGCCCGCGTGGTGGATTACAGTCCATTCCCTGTCACAGAGAGGAGGCGTATGTCCCAGGCAGCAGTGGGAACATTATAGACCGATTATGCTATGGTTTTGTAGGTACTATTTCTAATGATATATCGTTTTTGTTCATCTACCATTGAATATTGATTCGCGCAAACTGTCGCTTCCCATTGATACCTTCAGGAAATCGTGAGCGATACCATAAGTGTCCATCACGAATTCACGACATACCGGTATCAATTCATAAACTTGAATATAAGCGAACGTGACTTGAACATGGACCCACAGCACAATGACGTAGCAAGTAGAAATACTAGTACTAAGTAGCTATCTATTATTGAATTTATACAAACTGCAATATTACACGCCATTGTATACAACGTGTAACGTTAAATGCGCAAAACCTGAAAATAGTTTGTTTATAATTGACTACCGAATCGATTTCAGTAATTTTTAATATAAGTTTTTTTCAAAAATTATGTATTTTGCCATACTATCCGCCGATTGAGCCAAAGAAAATTAAGTCTTATTTTAAGGCGATAAGACTCAATTTTGAATGCATAAACTAATGCTAGTATCAACATGATTTTTTTCTTAATAAAAATAGCTTTAAAAAAAATAATTTTGGTTATTGTATTATGCTTTTAACTCAATGCTCTAATAATAATAATATTAATAATAATAATCTCTCTTTTTTATTTAACGTGGTAGGTAATGCCGCCAGTCTCTTGGGTACTTTACCAGTCGACAGCGATGCGGATGAATTTTTCGACGCTATATTTTAGTTTATTTTTTTTTTGTTTTAGTTAAGTTAGGATTTAATTTTGTTATTTTTTGTTGATAATAATAATATAGTTAGTAATTGTGCACAAATAAAAATTTTATCTATGCTCTAATTGGGGTATAAGAGGTTTTGCGCATTTAACGTTACACGTTGTACAAGTAAGTAGCTTATACAATGTTAAGGTGCTTTTCCGTTTGGCAATAGCATGTAGATCCTAATTCAAAAGTGCATGGATTAGAAGAAAATAGACATGTTTTATCTTTACCCTAAATCTTGAATTCATCTTGAATTCATATTAAATTTTGTTGGCCCAAAACTTCGCCACTTCCACGGCGTTATCGGTGACAGTGCAGTCGCTTTGGCTGCATGTTTTAGGGCACCGAGGCACAGAATACCTAATACAGAGGTCAGGATAGGAGGTGGCGCATAGTTTGTGACACAGTTCCACATCCATACCCTGCTGTCATTCCGTCGAGGCAGCCCCACTTTACGAGGTTCGACTTACATAAAGAAAGAAAGAAAGAACTTCCCACTTGGGTTCGGAGACGGTTCAGGGACTTCTAAGTAGACGATTCACTATTAAGGACAATAATAATGACTTTTTTGCTGCTTAGTCATTTGCTTTGCTACAAAACGGTAGGTTTCACAATATTCTTTTATGAATTTAACAATAAAGAATTACCACTCGTGTTGATATAAAACAGCAACCTTAAGCCTGGAACCTTACACATGTTTGACAATAACATGGCGCTTTTCCAAGTTGTCACGCATCATTGGCATTTTAATTAATTGGCAAATAATTATTAAACTTTATTCTAAAGATTTCCCCGTGTTTGGTCATGTATCGCCTAGTTGGCAGTGTGATACCCCGTGCCTCGGAAAGCACTTTAAGCTGTTGGTCCTGCGTATGATCTCTCTCCGGTCGTATTGGATTACTGTCCCATCGGGAAATGAGAGAGATTGAAGAGTGAGTGCACCTATGTCTGCACGCACACTTGTGCACTATAATATCTCCCGTGTAGATGACTTGTCTCCGTTGAGAGTGGCCGTTTTGTTAGAAATTCGGAGAGGCTATATCGCCTATACATATGAGTCAAATATTTGTGTTGGTAATACTATAATGCCATGGTGAAAGAGCCTCATGGAAGTCTCATAATTTTCTTCCTAATACATTACTTTTCTGGGTTTGGTTTAGTGTCTGTAGATACTTTCTGGTTTCTGCATCTACTGTTTTCCACTTAACGTCATTATCCCACAGTTTGTTTAGCCTAGTACCTGTTTTATCCCTGCTCTTCGCCTTAGTCTGCAGTAACCAATTTGCTTTCAACAATCACCAAGATTGTTAACTAACTTATCGAAAAATGTGTAAGAACATCGTCACCAAAAATCTTTAAAAGCATTTTCATTTAATACGTACATTGTTATTTATCAGCATCACTGATACATGGACATAAATCTTCACCAAAACACAAATACTTTTGAAGTAAAAAGCGTTCGTTTACGGAAACATCGTGTAAGGGGACCGATGTGTTTGAATGTAGTATGAGTCATCGGAACTTCTAGGCTCTTGTTGTTGGCGGTAGTGGGTCGTGTGTTTAACCTGGCGTTATCAACTTTATACATGTTTTGAATATTTTTAAAACGTGTGGCCCGAATAAATGTATTGAGGCGACGCGCGATATTTCGAAAATTACATAGGTTAGTTTCTTCATTTGCGCGTTGCTCTTATGAGATTTATGGTATTTACATAATATCTTTAATTATTCATTTTTTAATATTATTCAGTAAGTATCTTTAATGATTCTCCCTCGACTGAATAATCATTCATCTTTGATGCTTATCATTGACCTGATGCTTCTTATAAATAACTGTACATGTAATCCTTCTCTTTCTCTATACGATAAACTCATACTTCAAATACCTACACTACCAGCGGGCTATTTATATTTATTAGAAGTGATGCTACTAATATACTAACTGATTGATCTAATAAATATCGCCTAAAATAGACTTGTGTCATAGACAATTTGAGAGCCATTAAATTATCGTTTTAAATGCCCACCAAACCTGGTCATTGAGATAGCTGCAGAGATAAATATGTAAAGGTGATTTAAGGTAAATTGTAAAAAAAAACAAAACAACCAAAAATGGTCTTGTCATATTGAGAAACTGCTCTTAGGGGTGTAACAACTACCAGTCCAGTATTGAATGAAAGTCAATTCTTTGACCAGCAACCTAATTGCGTAACACATGATCAATCACAATTTGAATAATTTTGGATGATATTGCTAATCCATTGCTTCATATGTTCGAAAAATTTGTCTGCTCAAGAACGTAAATAACGCAATGAATGTTTTTTGTCAAAATGAAACCCATTGCCACTGATAGTGTGTTACGCATTTTCCCCGCTGTTTGTTGCATTACGTCGTCGCCACCTTCAATTTCGACACCTGCAATTTAAAACATTGTAACTCATTTTTCACTACTTTTCAGGATTGCGATTTAAACATTCAACATATTCTCACTTTGTTCCTATAAAGTCCTAGCGTCTTCCAATTTTGTAAATATAAGTAAAAAGGGATTATCTACTTTGCTGTATGACTAATATGTGGTTTACTTATGTATTTTATATGTTTTTATGACTTGCAATGATTTTTCATTAAAAAGTGAGTTACAATGTTTTAAATTGCAGGTGTCGATTTGTCCACTATCCAAATTATGGTAACTTAGCGTCGCTCTTCCTCATTTTCTTTATTATCGCAATTCAATCCGTATCTATGTCTTCATATTGTACACTATGTGCACTCTGCTTTATATATCAACTGTATTAAGTGTTGTTTCTTTCAAGCTTCGCAAACTCTGATTTCTAAATCTCAGCCGCCAAAAGTACGTAAGTTAAGGCGCGAACGTAAACAAGGTGTTAATTGCCAACAATTTACGACTATATGTATATGTCTAAGGCGCTAATTGAGTAATTTAATAATCAACGATAGTTTCTAGAAACTGTCATTGATTGTTAAATCACTCAAGTCACTCACTCTGCGATAATTATGTCTAGCACATAATATCAAAGAGATTGTTTCTTTTGATAGACATGCTACAAGGCAGTGGTTTACTGTCTAATATGTTGTTAAACTTTCTTTATTTTTACGGGAGATTAGCAAAGAAAATTACAATGTCGTGGAAATGTAACATTATACATATTATTAGGCTTCAGTGTAATGTAGGTTTAGCTTCAGATACTAAGTGTAGATTTAAAGAAAGTCTCAAGATGTTTTAAAGCGATTGGGTAGTAAGTAGGTTACCTACAGCTATAAGAACTGAAAGAGTACGCAAAATACGCGCATTTACGTGAGTTTGCGGACACCAGTCCACCGCATGTATTACCTAGTACTGAAAGAACAATTTTAAGGTATTACCCAACCCACAAGTATAGATACACCTAGATCGCAAGAGAAACTACTTCGCGTGCCAAAAATCGCACCAACTTACGTACAAAAATCGTAAGCCGCCACTTTCGCGCTCAGTCCTGTGTACTGTTGGCTGGGTGAGCGTGAGTGAGAAAGAGCGCTTGTGACGTCATAGTAGGTAGTCAAAAAAATAGCACGCTTGGTTTTCATACAGACGGTGATACTTGCGTTATCTAGGTCTATCTACAGTTGCATGGGTGAATCGGGACGAAACTAATACACAAGTTTTTTGCCAACAAGGGCACTTAATCATAAATCCAAAAAGGACTCATAATGTGTTTACTGTACACACATGTAATATCCAGTAAACACATAATGAGTCCTTTTTGGCAACAAACTATATTAATTCTATGTTAAAATCCCTTTTAAAGTTTCGTCCTGATTCACCCCTTTTTTTTGTGGATGGGAAATCATCAAATGACCTCAGGGTGGAGTAGAAGGGAGTGTCAGACTCTTACTGACTAAAACCCCTTAGCCCTTTATGTTCCGGGGCAGCGGTAACCCTTTCGGACAATCCCGCTGCCCGATTCACCCCTGCGTCTCTATTCACCCCATTTGGCATTACTTGGTATACCTAGTTTTTACAACAAGGTAGGTAGGTACATGTTGTTTACCGACGCTTGTTGTATAACCTAAGTACTTAGTTTTATTTTATAGTACCACTTACATCTTCCGTATCGGCTGGATTTTATAAGGGAGTTGATACTGCCATAGTGAAAAGTCAGTATGGTTAGTAGCTTACTGCCCAGTAAGGCTTTCATCCCGGGAATCGCGGTCTCGAAAATTTCAAGAGTCTCGACGGTTTTGAGGTATTTTCTAGACTCGAGACTAACATTTTCAGTCACGGGAATAACGAGACTTTTGACACTTGAGACACATAATAACAGTATTAGATAATCTACTAAACCAACAGTCTTTATAGTCATCGTTTATATAGTCATCGTGGCAGAGTCATTGGAGAACCTTAATACTATGCTCAGCGACCACAGTAACGTTTCCTAAACACATACCATAACTCTTAAAATTTGCTAGTTGAAGTGGCAATGGGCAGGCCACATCGCTCGTAGAACTGATACCCGATGGGGAAGAAAAGTTCTTGAGTGGCGACCACGAATCGAAAGACGCAGAGTAAGCAGGCCTCCCGCTAGGTGGACCGACGACATCGTGAGAGTCGCGGGCAACCGATGGATGCAAGTGGCGGATTGTCGTTCGGCGTGGTGGTCTAAGGGGGAGGCCTTTGTTCAGAAGTGGACGTCTTCCGGCTGATGATGATGATGATGAAGAGTCACTCAACGAGCAATCGAAGGAACTATGCTCGGAGTTTCTTTGCGTGATATAATCCTGAACGAGGATATTCACTGACATAACTCTTAAAATTTCCGGGCAAGCAATAGATGCAAGTGGCGGATTGTCGTTCGGCGTGGTGGTTTAAAGGGGAGGCCTATATTCAGTAGTGGACGTCTTCCGGCTGATGATGACAACACAGAGAGAGCTTTTTCTAATGCGGGTTACTTTTGTAATAAAATTAGGTCCTCTCTGTCTGAAACCACATTAAACGCGCTTTTTTTCTTGCGTGTGCACTACAAAAATGAAAAAAAAAAAACTATTTTTTTTTTTTTTTCCCGGGACTCAATAATGCATCGAGACTGAAAGCCCTACTGCCCAGGGACTTATTTGAACATCTTTAGTCATGATGGGGTCTCCAGGACACTCTAACAAGTTTTGATACTCATCAGTAATTGTTATGATAAGATATTCGTCTAATTTGAACTTTTAAGTGACTCACGAATCTGAAATATAATCAGCCTGGAACCAGATTTTTGTAAATATCATTTGATTCACCAAATCTGTTCCAGTCATGGATGACTGGTCCATAAATTGTATTGTACAGACACTAGCATATCAAGCTACCCGGAACTGTCAAATTTTCCCAATCAACTTTGAACCTTATGCTTTAGGGACAAAGCAAAAATCTATTAAAGAAATTTGACAGATTGTTATGATGTGCTGGAGTCTGTACCAAGAAGTAGAGAAACATTTATTTCCTAGAAGTCAGCTAGCTTTCCAATCCATATTAGTTTGTATATCAAGATGTTGAAATTTGCTGACAGGACTGGTTGCTGAAACCAGTTGATCATTGCCAACCAGTATCAGTGGTTGATGCGTGGTAAAAGACTTTAATAGCTGTATATTACCTCGGTGTAGCCAGTATTTTGTCATGGAAGGGCTTTTAAGAGGAAATGCGCTCTGAGAGACTTTTGAAAAAGCCTAAGTAAAAAGTCATAATTCGAAGCTTGGCTCTCGCTCATTTCATCTTCCAATAGGAACAATTTATAAGATACTAGCAGTGCCCCGCGGTTTCACCCGCATAAGTTTCGATCCCGTGAGAATATCGGGATAAAAAGTATCCTATGTGTTATTCTGATGTATAAGCTATATTACTGTAAAGTTTCATCCAAATCCGTTCAGTAGTTTTGGCGTGAAAGAGTAACAAACATCCATCCATCCATCCTCACAAACTTTCGCATTTATAATACTAGCTGCGCCCCGCGGTTTCACCCGCGTAAGTTTTGATCCCGTGGAAATATTGGGATAAAAAGTATCCTATGTGTTATTCTGATGTATAATCTATATTACTGTAAAGTTTCATCAAAATCCGTTCAGTAGTTTTTGCGTGAAAGAGTAACAAACATCCATTCTCACAAACTTTCGCATTTATAATATTACTAGTAGGATTAGTAAGTATAGTAAGTATTAGTAGGAAGTAGGATTTCATAAACTGAATAAAAAGGATATATATACTGTGTCCATATATGTTTTTCATTTTCATTAAAATTTGTACACTAGGCCTCTGTTGACAGCGGTTTAAATCGGCATTTTTTGAGGGTTCTAATGCTTATAAAAATAATGTAGTATCAAAAAGGAAAACATAGGGACATACAAGTAGTTAATATTTATTATTCTGTAAAAAATCATTGCTTTATGGTCATTAACCAGAAAGAAAACAGGCGAGAGCGTTTATATGGAGAAAAGACCACCCGCATTTCCTCTTAAGTTAAATCAGCCCCACGATTCAGAACCTAGTGATAACTTATTTGTCATTCGATTCGCTTAGAAAACGTAAGTCTAAGCAGACGTCATATCGAAAGTTATGGTCAAGGTATATATGCTGAGTTTTTTTTTTTGTGGATGGGAAATCATCAAATGACTCCTCCCACTCAGGGTGGAGCAGAAGGGAGTGTCAGACTCTTACTGACTAAAACCCACCCGTGTTCCTTCCTTAGCCCTTTATGTTCCGGGGCAGCGGTAACCCTTTCGGACAATCCCGCTGCATACATGCTGAGTGTAGCCAGATTTACATTACTGTCTTGTATCGTGTCGTTTTGCATCCTGACGTAGTTTTATCCAATAAAATTATTATTTGTGATTTTACCTAGTCCTGAACAGATTCGTTTAGTTGGTTATTCCGCGTCACGACAGCACACACAGTAATGAGCCAGTGGTATAAAGTATTTTCGTGAACGGGCGCTGTCGGTTAAGACTGGTCATCTCTCAGCTGCCAGAACTTCTTTTTGTTCTTATACCTATTTTGAATTGTTTCTTCGTAACATTGTTCTCACATATAGAAGCAACAAGAATAATGTACCCAGGATTTTGTAATATTTTGATTTAAAAGAGTGTCCTTGGAGTTTCTTGCCCGTTCTTCCAAGAGATCTACGTTTTGGAATAGGCAACTAGCTTCAACTTTCTGACTAACTGACCGACTAGTTAATTTTGACAATTCAAAAGTGCCTGTAAATGGTTTAATTGAAATAAATCCTTTGAGTTTGTGTTTGAGTTAGGTGAAAGCAAAAATTTGAGAACTTTTTTTGGTTAAGAGGAAGATGAGCTAAGAATATACAGGAGTAATATCTACATACTATTTCTGGAGGTCCAGATAAGAATTATTTTAAAGCGCTGAAGTCTGAATCCTATAAAACATAAATTAAAAATTTTAAATACCTCCGACAGTGGACTCAAACAAAAACCTCTAAAAACTAAAATAATAATATACATTAACCCTTTAAGTTAATATGATATTGTTCGGAGGGCATTTGTGTCGGCAAATGTCCGCTGCGTGCTGGAGCCTCCGGATCTGCGCAGGACTGACGGCAAGAGGCCAGGCGGGCTGACCCTGGTGCCTTTGAGGAACGGCAAGTGCCTAATATGAGACGTGACTTGCGTCAGCACTGTTGCCGCCAGCCACCTTGGTCGTACCGTCCTCTCACCGTCAGCAGCAGCGGAAGACGCCGCTGAGAGGAAGTGGGTGAAGTACGCACCGTTGGTGGACCGTTACCATTTTGGGCCCACTGCCGTTGAGACCGTGGCCGTGGGTGGTTGGGGCACTGAGGCCAAGAAGCTCATTAGTGAGATAGGGCACAGGCTCCGTGACAAAACGGGTGACTCCCGCTCCGGCTCATTTTTGGTGCAAAGGTTAGCCATTGCCATCCAACGTGGCAATGCAGCAAGCATTTCTGGCACCTTTGCACCGGGAACAGTAGGGGGCGGGTTATTTGACTAATTGTTTAATGTGTTGTTGTGTTTGTTATTTCAATTGTGGATGGGAAATCATCAAATGACCCCTCCCGCTCAGGGTGGAGCAGGAGGGAGTGTCAGACTCTTACTGACTAAAACCCACCCGTGTTCCTTCCTTAGCCCTTTATGTTCCGGGGCAGCGGTAACCCTGTCGGACAATCCCGCTGCCCAAACACTTAACCTAACACTTCAATATTGTTCATGCAAATCCCTGCTACAAACTCAATACCTATGTGGAAAGTTTGCAGCAGCGATTCACATAAATAAGCAGTCCAGTCTGCTCGCGATACACCGCAATATAATGTTGGGGCTGGCCCGCACCCGGTGCACCAGGGAGCGCATCTTTTTTCGCATCGTCGTTAGAAGCAAAGCAAGTTTGATTGAATCATTCGATTCATGAGATTTATTGAAGTAATGTTTCTCGTGTTACATTTGACCTTAACATTTAAAGGCGTTTGGAGTTCACATTAGAGCTGCGATGGGTGAAAAGGATAACAGACCAATTTCGTACGCGGATTTCGTAGAGTTACTGCTGCCTTATTACTTAGATTCTTCAGACTAGGTATAATGACTTTAGCTAATCTTAAATGAAGTCACGCGCAATCTCTAATGTTATTTGGGTACATTGGTGAAAGGATTTTTACCTGAGCGTACTGGAGGTGAAGTTGTGATCGAAAAGCGGAAGTGAAACTCCAACTCGCAGTTCATATTATTATAATTATCACACACGTATTCTAGTTTAAAGTAAGATTTTTAGCACATATATCTAATTAAACTAGTAAGGACAAAATAAACTAATGACTTAAAATCTAGTCCATCGCGAGACACGGACGTGTTAGTAGTACGCACAGCTACACATCAAGCTATACGTAACCAATATAAGCTGACTTCTAATTGTACGAAAAACCAATACAATGCGAGGTTAGCTAAAACTGGAAATTTATAGCTTGATGTGTAGCCGTGTATACCATCGCGTCCTACTTAGGAGACGCTATGGATGGGTAGCTCCCCGGATTGTGGCTTAGCGTAGCCACTTAATAAGGGTGCGTTACTGACTAACTTAAACTAAATACTAACATGAACATAACACAGGCGACGCGACGCCACATATTCTATGGTACAGAGGCCAGCACACCAAGCTACCCCAATCTGTAAAATTTTCCCAGTTGAATATGAACCTTATTCCTTTGTGGTAAAGTTGAAAATCTATCAAAGAAATTTGACAGATTGGGGTAGGTTGATGTGCTGGCCTCTGTACATTCTCAAATGCACCACACATGACGACACAATTATTTAGATGGAAGCGAATTGGATTCGTTAATTTGATGGTTACCTATGATTCGTAAATTCTAGCAAAGAATAATGTTTCAAAAAATATCTACTTGATAGTCATTTTAAAAAACCTTATTTTTATTTACAACGGGCTTAGTAACGTATTTTCTAGAGGCGTAGTTAATTAAAATTGGTTCAATAACGAAGTTCAAAGTAAACTGGGGCAAAAACCAGTTTGTATTGAAATAAGCAAGATTTCAACCTCGTATGATGTCTTGTTCAAAGGCATTCAACATTCAAAATTATTCATAATCTTTCGAAGAACCGACGAACAGACAGATTGAATTTATTTTAATAGTTTTAATTAAATTTTGAATAGATTGTTCCGTCAGACAAGGAAGAAGATTCCTAGCTAAAGGATGAGTTGGCTTTAGTAACTCACCTATTGTTTAGTGACAATTTAAAATGTATCATCGCGATGTGTTCATAGGTTTAATTATTTATTAATATTATGCTAAAAGGTGTAAGAACTTACACCTCCTTACTTTAACCACAGGGGGGCTACCTGTGTTTAAATGATCTGAGGGTCCTACATACTATGTTCGTCAACGAAGATACTGACCCGACCGAAAGCAATTCGAATCTTCGGAGTGAACCAAAGATTATATAACCACTTTACTGCGCATACAATGCCCCGACGACGCTCAAAAACTATAATATAGTATTTTGTATTATTCTCTTTGGAGTGAACCCGATAAATTACCTTTTTCGGACGGGCAAAAACACATCGGGTCTAGGGATAACTGTCAAATCGTGGTGTCATTAATTCTTAGGTCGGCCCCCAAACATATCTTTATCTTATGTCCGTAGGTGATACGGCGTAGGAATCGCCCGTAACTTCAGCTGAAACTACGAATTTTGTGCTTTTAAGGAGTAGACCTCCAGGCTCTTACGCCTGCAATTATTAGGATGCATCGTAGTCGCGATGTCTTTTGAGTTTGAACTACGAATTTACTAACTCCTTACTAAATAATTTGTATAGCGTCTGTATAGTTACACAAGCTTTGTCTTCTTCTTTCGAAAGTGAAATTACTGACGACTGAAAGAGAGAAATCGATGTGTGACTATTCATCTGATATACTTATTAATACGTTTATTAGTAAGGGGGTTATGTGAAACAAGGTGCAAGAACATGAACCTAATACATTCTAGCCCACGTCTGTAACATATAGTTCTCACTCTTCTATATATTTTTCTGCCCACAGAACTTCTTCCTGGAAACATATTATCTGTGCTGGAAACTATTCCAGTTATCAACATACTTACAGACCTGACTACAGTAATCTTGTAATGAATACATTGTGTTTGTTATTTTGTCCTTGGCCTCTACCTTTAGATCGGACGAGATAAGTGGATGTTTGTTCATGATACAAATAAATTGTGATCCGAGCATTTCTGTCAAAGGGTATCTAATTTTTTTTTGGACTACGTTGTCTTACTCTTTGGCAAAAGCCATCTTCCATTTTTCGCGAGCCCACCTTCCAGTTTTGACGGAAACTATCCAGCTTGTCCCGCCATCTCCTATGTGGTCTTCCACGACGTCATCACACTGTCTCAGAGCACCAGTTCTGTGCTATTTGGACCCACAGTTTGTCCGGTTTGCGGCAGACATGTCCTGCCCAGACGCATTAAAGTTGGGTAGCCTTTTGAGGTTATCTTAGACTTGGAAAAAAAAACCAGAAGGGCTATTTTTTCCAAGCCTTAAGGCATAACTACACCTTGCCCCGGTTTGATAGTTTGAAATCATAGTATGCTGTAGTTGCGTTTCCCGTAAAAACTTAGGCATCGTCGTCGCATCGCACGCACGCGCTGTAATGCTATTTTGTAAAAATCTCACCTTGAAAACTTAGGTGAAGTGAGCTATCACTAGTGTCAGTCCCTAGCATCATCAGGTGGAATGATAGCTCACTTTAAGCTCACGTCACTTATGTTATCACGGTGATCTTTATACAGAATAGCACCGCTGGTAGCCTTCTTGTCACAGTCACGTCGCGCGTCGTGCATCTGTGTTTGTTTATAGATATGTTTTGTTCTTTTAGGCCTGATTTTTCAATGGTCGGTTTAACAGCTTTTTTATAGAAAATATGTCAAACTATCATTATTTATTCTTCTTGTATAAAAGTTATCTGACTATTGAAAAATCTGCTCTTATTCCAATTATCTTATTTACCTATTTTTTTGTGTGCACGTGTTTCTGTGACAAATAAACTTATATCTCTTTCTATCTAATCACCATCCCGCTGCCTTTCCTGAGTATGAACGTCCTGCTGAAATACTATCAGATGAGATCTTTTGTAGGTATCGTATACGTAGGGAACTTGGAACTTGGAGAGATAGGGCATCACCCCTTTTTTTTTAAATAAAAGTAGCCTAAATTACTCCTTATACTAGTGGTATCGTATATACTTCCATATGCATTTAGTAAAAAGCTGCAATTTGACATTGCAAAGAGACACTTCAATTTCATTTATTTGTATTGTATGTATAGATTTTAGCTACTCAATTTGTGCGAAGTTACTTGACAAAATCCCCTTGGTCCCTCCAAGGACTAGATGGAGAGGCTGATCGGAGGAGCATCCTACCTATTTAGTATTAAAATATCTTAATATCTTATTCTACTTTAGACCTAAGAAATTTGATAGTCCCTAACATGATTCGTTTGAGAAATATAGTTCACTAGCTGCGCCCCGCGGTTTCCCCCGCGTAAATGTCGATCATGTGGGAATATTGGTATAAAAAGTAGCCTATAATAATATATGTTAATCCAGGGTGTCAGCTAGCTCCATACAAAATTTTATCAAAATTGGTCCAGCCGTTTGAGCGTGAAGAAGTAACGAACGTATAAACACACACACACACTCACAAACTTTCAACTTTATAATATTAGTGTGATAAACGTCAAATCCAAGACTTGGAGACGAAGTCCATCTTGACGGGCACCAATTATTTCATTACTTTGTACCAGACGTATGATTCGTGACGTCATACAAAAATTACATTTATTTTAAAATAGGTTGTAGTTGACGCAATCCCACACAACCGAGCACTAACAAAACGCCACTAATTCCAATCGTGATAAATACAGTTTTCGTCACGAAACCAATTAAGAATTAGGTTTAATGATCGTAAATGTTAACTGGCAGTTTATATTTAACTTATTTATGAAAAGGCATCGTTTCTCTATGTTATAGTATGCCGATAACCTAGTTACGTGTTGATTGTGTTTAGCGCACTATAAAATTGCTCGGGTAGTTTGTGGAACTAGGAATAGTACCAGGCTATCTTGCTGATTTCGAAAGTGAGAGGTAATTAGATCTTTGTTGGCAGATGCATCGTACGGCATACCGTGGTAAAGATACTAGCAAGACATCAAAGCAGTAATAGGGCTGACTGCCCGGATTACACCGTACGTACTTCTTTATTAAACTTCTGGAGGCCAGCTTATACATGGGGCTAAAACTTCTAAAAGATTTATAAAACTTGAAATTCATGCCAATTATAACACTTCCCCCCTTACTATTAAACGTTGTATAGCGTCTGTATAGTTACACAACGCTTTGTCTGAGAGAAATTGATGTGTAACTATTCATCTGATTTAGTACGTTTATTAGTAAGGGGGTATTACTCTAGGTTTAAATGTTTTATAAGCTGTGTAGCATAATTCGCCTATAAAGAGGCCTCCTCTTTGTGAGAGAGAAGGCTTTAATTCACCACGCAGACCCAGTGTGGGTTGTTAAAAAGGTTACATTCAGCCAGCCAGTTTCTTAGGTAGTCAGTCCCGCTATAATTCAAGCTAAGTAAATACTAAATGAGCTAGTTTACTAGGTACTCCTCATTTTACCACGCCATGAGCTATTGCATATTGTTAAGCCCATGCTGCCAACACAAAAGATCAATTTAAATCTTAATTCTTCATCACAATGACGCATCTTACTTAACGATAAGTTACAGATAAGCAAATCTCTAAACAGCTAGTTACAGGTAAAGTAATTGCTAATTGCTTAGCGTAACTTAGTAACTTGAACAAATGAAGCGATGAGCGCACAAAGTCTTCTGGTTAACTATTAAGTCATCTGTTGAGTATTAATAGGTACTTAAGTAATTATTACCTTACGAAGAGATCTAGGATATATTCAGTACCTAATATGGTAGAATTTTCCTTGCCACCCTTTTAAGGGTTCCTAAGTGGAGTTTGTCATGTTCCAGCTTAGGCATTTTATAAGATAATATAATGTAGGCACCTAGATAATAAATTGACAAGACCAGTCTGAAGATCCGCTTGTATTTTAAATAGCGTTTGATACACCATCGCATCACGTTTTAGAGGTAGTTTTTATAAATCTATAGAGAAAGGTATTTTATTGTTGAGGTAAGTATCTAGCATGTGTCAAGTCAATGAGATTTTTAATCAAACCAATTTTTGCTATTGCTTTATGAGCTCAGACGTAAATCCCACAGGGCAGCATTCTTGGTCCCATAGTACCTCGATACATCCCACAGAATCTGAAATGGTTTTACTCTTCAAACCCTCGCTGATGATACCACACTATGAAAAGCTGAAACCTGATTCTAGAATCCTCATCGCATATTCGCTTGGTAAACCGCTTTGTGAGTTGTGTGTGACCTCCTAGTGACGTTGCTACTCATCATCGACGCAGGATTTTCGATGATGATATGGCAAAAAATTCAACCAATGACGTCTTTTACAGGCTAGCTACTTCCCAGCAAACACAAAACAAGTGGCAATAGATTGGCTGCAATAATAATTGCATGTTTGTGATCAGTTGTTCAAACAAAACACCAATGTCTAAGTGAACACCTAACTCACGTTCCCAACCACAATCAATACATAATACTTGCACCTACTTATTATTATCTTATAAGCGAAAGTAAATCTGTGACCTTCACCTTTCACGTCTAAACCATTGATCGTTTGAAAAATAAGTAGCCTGGGACGTGGAGAAGGGCTACTTTTTTCTGTTAAAAACAATATAACCGCTGATGAAGTCGCGGGAAACAGAAAGAATTGTATCATTTGTGAGCTCAATATTAATCCTAATCAAAATTCATAAGCTCATATACAAGGCCACACTAATCTTGCAGAAAAAACGCGGTTCAATTGACTAGATGTTTTTTATTCTTATTAATCTCACGAGCTAGACGATTTGTACGGCTCCCACTGGTCTAGCTACTGACTTTTCGTTTAGCGTCTTTAATAGATCATTAACTCATTGGGTAGATAAATATTTATGATGACTATGAACGTTAATTACGTTTAAACTTGTCTTTATATCGTAAGCATAGTGATGACGCAAAATGCATGATAGGGGGTCGCAGTTATGTAATAAATAATATCAAGTATGTATATTGCATAGTTGTTAAATTGCATACACTAAAACTAAATCCATCATGTTTGAAAATGATCTTTATAATTTGTTGATCCCGCATTTATAGCGCCATCTAGCGGCGAGTAGAGTTACTAAACGTGTAAACAATCTAGTTGACTTCAGTAGCGCCATCTCGTGTGTAGTGGAACAAAACTAACTTATACTACTTTCTCAAATTCTCATTAGTATGATTTTTTTTATAGTGTGAATGATTGCAGTGGCCTCAGAAGTGAATTTAAATTAAAAGTTAGTTCATGTCAAAAGTTATTTTTAACGAATTTGAATAATGGTTTGTTTACCTTTTATACAAGATGTTCATAACGATTAACTTCAAGAATGTTTACATTTTTAGTTCTGCAAGGTTTTTTTGTCAACGTGGAAAAATATAAACAGTGAACATCCGTCCTATGTTATGTGGAGATTGTGGAGTGTGTGTGTAGCGATCCCTCCAATTTTTAATCTCACACACTGAACCACGGGTTCACTTCTTCAGACCGCTATCGAAACGCAACATCGCGTCAGTCAACGATTGCCCAGCGCGCTCAACGAACGCGCGACAATTCCCGCGTACTTTCAAATTCCGAGCGCGATCGAACATAGACACGATCATTTTGAGTTTTATCTGAATTCGACCTTTTTTATTCCTGTTTTACTTTTAAACGATTCTTTCTGAACAGTGACAGTGTTTAGTGAGGTGCTTTCTTTCTTATTTTGAGATAAAATAGTTTTTTTCGAAAATGTTTGCGGACACGCTTTGCTGCATTATTGGCTAGTTAGCCGGACAGAATATTTTTTTTGGTAAGTGGAATTATTGGTTTAAATATTTTAGACATTTAGAAATCATTTCTTATTCTTACTGTAACGTAATTATCTTAGAAATTTCTATCATTGGCAAAAGTGTTACTAACAGTGTAAGGGGAATTGATATCAAGTGTTATTTATTCTAATGACTACACTTGTTTCTAATTAGCTAATAAGAATTTCATAATAGAATTATTACTATATGATTAGTTGGCCTATTTAGCAACTTATTAGTTGCTTTACATAACCGTAACAAACCAATACTTTTGTAGATAATATTAATTATAAAAATATCACGCTTACATGAAACAATTGATTAAAAAAAAACGTCAATTTCAACAAGAAAACTGTCTTAATTGTCCAATGACAACAAAACAAGCAACTAATTCAACCATGCACAATTTAATTTGAAGCTCAATATCGTTTATTTCCTTCTCAAAAAAAAAAAACAACGTAATTACAGAATCAGTCTTGCACTGATGAATACCTACAGATGTTTTATTCACTTTTTCTGATTCTTTCACTATGCTATCACAGCACTCAAATTCTATTGAACTACTTTGTTATGAAATAAAAATTAAAAAGAAAACCTTCAATAGGCATTGAAATAAGAAACTCATCCTTTTTGAAATCGGTTAAAAAGGCAATTTCCCTTCGGATTATTTCAGTGGCATTCTAAGATAAGAATTTCTATAAAAATCTTACAAAATTACAATTTGCTTCTAGTTATTTAAAAACTGGTTTGCCCACTTAATACAATTTCAAGTTCTGGGGGGTCCTGTCTCATTAAGAGTTCATAAATTCATATTTTATTGAGATAGCTACCTTCCCAGCCAGTAGGTATAGTCATACAAATAGCCAACCAGATACTTAAATAAAAACTCATTTTGATTGTTTGCATTTTGTAAATTACATTACACACACAGTAAATTCATTTTACATTTACTAAAATAAGTAAGTAAACATGCAAATTATGGTTGTCTTTATATAAACTTTGTTATTACGTTGCGGAAATAACAAAGTTTATATAAAGTTAAATTGAATTGTACCTATACCAACACGGCCTACACAAGCACAACAAATATTAAATAACAGTACAATAAAAAAAAACATATTCCCAATTTGTTCAACAACATTTTAACAAACAATGTCTAATTATCGATAACATCACAACACTAACTTAAAAGTAACGCTCGTTCCCCACAAAAAGTGCCCGTATCATAATGACCCAACATTTCTTCTCGATATGGGCACAGCACTATGTTATCTCCGCCTTGACCCCTCACACGTTAACTGACATTTAACTGATATAAGAACAAACTGTTCCGTAGCACTCGTGTATTTTGCGCCAAAATTAATGTGCTAACCCTTATATAATAAAGATTTCAAAAAATGCGAAAGGTTCAAAGTCAATTTTTTTTAAATGACAAAAATAATTATAATTATTTGCGCAAAAAAAATGTAAAAATGTCCAACTTGGGTTTAAAAAGTTACCAAAAATTGTCTATGGTATTAAGGTACCAGTGTCTTCTGCTTTTCCGACGTATTCCTTTAAAATATCAGTTGAAATAAGTTAAAAATACAAAATATCTATTCACTTACCTTAAACACGGATTAATTATTACGCAAACAGTAATGCAATGTATAATATGTTGCTATTTTAAACTGACATAAAACGGTAATACCTACGTCATAAAAAGCCTTTGAACTCGCGCGTAACATTTTCAGTAAAAGCAGTAGGTAAATGGGTTAAACACAATTAAATCATAGTTCTAAATTCCGACACTCGCTTCTACAATAAACTTCAATTTCAGTAATTAGTCCAACTGAAGAAAAACAGCGTTAAAGATTGTCACTTAATTGTCAAGTTACCAAAGCTGCATTTTTTAAGTTTTCGGCAACAATACTTAGAAGTCTGATTTCTTCAGTTCATTTACCATTTTACCTATCTGGTCTTTTAGTGTTTTTGCTAAGTGTTTACGTAAAGATTAAATTCAAATATCAAAAAAGTCTGCAGCGATAAAAAGTCTTAATCAATGTTATTTAAATGTTCCAACTTCAATTTTCCACGACATTGTTGCACTTTTATAATGTCTAACGTGACGTTATTAGCGTGGACTTCTTCGGCATCACGAAAATAGAAGGAAGTAAAATGTATAGAAATATAATAAAGATGCTTTAAAAGGACAATGCCAGAAACTCTATAGAACTTTGCCCCGTTCAATACACCATGCAATAAACCATGCAATATGCAGCATCTTAATGCTTTTGTATTACTGGTAACTAAACATGTTTCCTAATGTCTCTAGAACTTGCGGTTTCTGAAATAAGTATTTGATTAGGAAATAGCAAAAAGGAATTTCAGGGGTTGAGTTCCATATAACATTGATTTGTAATCCGCAGGTCCTAAAGAGAAACGATTTATTATGATAAGGTCCTATATTCATTACAATTTTTACATTTTCTGTAAATTGCTGGGGCAGGATCTGGCATTTTCCTTTCCGTCCATGATAACGTTACAACGTGCACGTATTTGTATATTTATATTTTATAGACGTGTATCACGTGGAACAAGCAATAGACAAAATTGACAACTTTTTATATGCTTGAGTGGCTATTGACTACACTACTACTATGTTTTTCTTTTGTAATGTGCGTTTTGTTTAAGCAGAATAAGTAATTTTTCTTTCTCTCATTTTTTATTTCTTAAACGTAGCGTTAGAAATGAATAAAAGCGCACACGATTGCGGTATGACAAGTTCAATCGTAAACACATGTGCAATGCACATTACTATGAAATAATCAGTTGCGTTGACTCTTACTAATCGAAATGATAGCACTTGAACGTCATCCGTCAATCCAAGATGAAATGGAAAATTAATTGCAGTTCAAGAGCATTCAGTAGGAATTGGCATTAAAATAGCGTTCATCGAGACATAACATAATTATTAAGTTACGCGAAAGAGCTAGAAAAATATTCCTTTGCCAGAAAATTCTAGTGTTATCATGTCACTTTGACGATACTTCGATTAAAAGGTGACATATTCTTAGCGTTTTTCAAGAAATCTGTTAGCATCGGTCAAAAATACTTAAACAAATTAATTTCAGTTCAAGAACATTCAATCGTATCGAGACAAAACGTAATAAGTTACGCGAAACAGTATGGTAATTGCCTAACACACTATCGGTACCAATGGGTTTCATTTTGATAGTTCAACAAAAATGAATGTTGTTGAACTGTCAAAATGAAACCCATTGCGTTATTTACGTTGTTGAGCAGACACATTTTTCAAACATATTATGAAGCAATGAATTAGCTTAAACCTTCAAAATGATTGAGATGATAGTGTGTTACTCAGCAGTTGATAGAGTGTGTTCAGCTGATTGATAGTGTATTAGTGTGATGCAGCTTAAAAAAACCCTAGTCTGCCGGAAAACACTAGTCTTATCCTATCATTTTGACGATACTCTTGAGCTTTAGTTTGAGCATTTCCAAGAAATCCAAAAGCGACGCTGAAAAGTGCTGGAAACATCTAGAAATGTACAATGAATCTGTAGTAAAAAAGATCTAAATTAACTCAATCTCTGCATGCTTTTGAGAGTACTGCCCGAAATACAATCTAGAAAGATACAGTAATAAAGACACATCTGAATAATTTACATTTATGATACAAGTGGTTAAATCGTTGCAATTACAAAATACATCTTAATCCTAAGTCAGGAAATAAAACACTTCCGTAATATGCACTAAAACGCACTTTACAAGCCATTTCAATTCCTGAGGCTGAACCTAGAAATATAAGTACTTATAAATAGGCTTATAAATAGGCAGTTACATGGTTTCAGTTACAAAATACGCTTAAATTCTTATGTAAGGAACCATTTCCTACAATAAAACTCAGCAAGTTTTAATGCGTTATTGTTTTATGGTACAAATATTACCAAGTTACTAGTAGCCATGAATTCTACTTTTACTAAGTAAACATTATCGATTATGAAATCTTTATCGCTCATGACTCTTGAACTATTTGTTGTAGTTAATTTTTACGGCGGTATTTTTAAACAATACATAATTATGTAGATAATTTATATAACTCATTATAGTAATAGATAACCCTTTGTTTACTTTTTACTGGAAGCCGACACCAGCTTCTAAAGACGATAGATTTGGATGATAACATTAGTGTTGTCATTGTAAGACAGATAATCTTCAAGACGTCATGTCATCAAGACATGATCTAAAGATTCCACATCTCTAGAGTCAGAATAACTTGGAGCCATCATAGAGATGATGGATAACAGCAAAGTAATAGTATACGTTAGTCCCTCTGTACTTAAGAAGTAAACTAAGTATTACTTACTTCTCTTGATGATTGAGTCGTGATGGTAGTCGTGTCATCAGAAGCTGATGACAATATTTTCGCAGTCACGAGAAAAATACTTCTTCAAACATTACTATTTTAATGTCTGGAGAAGGAAAATACCATAACTCCGGGACGATTATTGCAAATACAAAAAAAATTCCATAACACACTTGATTAAAAATTAAAATACGAAGAAAAAGAACACGCGGATATCCATGCGTAATTATTTGCAAATTCCAATCGATTGTATTGGCTTCAAGTCGATAAGTTTGTAAACTATTGAAATATCACGACAAGGCCGGTAATTCACTAACACTCAGTAGGTGAACAAACCCAAATAAATGAGGGTTTCAATTAGATTAGTAAACTTCTTCAGAAAGCTTATGGGGGTCAGATTAAACTCAATTAAATAAGGAAGCTGTCTTTATTTCAAACGATAGCGTAGTCACTAAATTAAATTCACCTGCCAATAATAATCAAACACAAGATCTATGAGTTTCGCAAATGATAACGAAAATATACTGTTTTAAACAAAATCTTTCAGCAGATTCAGCATAGACATCCATACTCCTTTTTTTTTTTTTTGTGGATGGGAAATCATCCAATGACCCCTCCCGCTCTGGGTGGAGCAGAAGGGAGTGTCAGACTCTTACTGACTAAAACCCACCCGTGTTCCTTCCTTAGCCCTTTGTGTTCCGGGGTAGCGGTAACCCTTTCGGACAATCCCGCTGCCCCGGCAGGCTTCGGCCCTTAACTTACGTTACCTATTCACAATCACAAGTGAATTGTTTATATACTCCTGCCTCCACAAATCCAAACCTGTAATATAAATCACTTTTAGCTTTTTTCTGTCTCCGCTTGTACCATATTACAAAGCGTGCTATTAGTCCAACTGATCCAGCAATTTAAATAATTCTACACCGTGTGTATTCGTCATAAACTCGCTTGTAACCCAAGAACCGACCTAATTAGTGTTAATTTCATCGTCTCATCCGATAATGTGTCAAGTATCGCACTGGCATTTTAACTGCCAGCGGGGTCAGTTATAACACTTGGATTTGATGGCTTTAAATATTTTATTAGGCAGATCAGTTGGTTGGTAGTTCATGAATTAATATACTAAACATTAGAATAAAACAAATGACAATTTTGCTCCGAAGTAAGTACAGAAATCCATTTTAGAGCAGAAAGGCTTCAGTCAGGTTACCGTTGAATACAAGCCAATATTACAAGATAAACAAACTAAAAGTAATTCATCAGTAAATAATAAACTGATCGAAAAAAAAAAACTTACAAAATCGATCAATCAATCATAATAAAACCAATCGACTAAAAAACTAACACTAACTGGGCAGCTAGACACTCCAATAGATAATAAAATAAATATATAACTTTTTTTATGAATTGCAATTGGCTACGGTAGAATTGAAGGCGATGACCCAAAATATAATGTCTCGGTCAAGAGATTTTTTTATTTACATATCCAAACATGGCTCAGTTAATGAATCTAAAACCACTCATTATAATCCTTACTTATAATCCTATCGCCAAATCTGACATTTGAAATTCCACAACATATAAGAGATGAATCTTTGTCTTCAAAAAGAAAGTTGCGTATCGAAAATAGCATTTTTAATTCATTAATTATTTTTACTTTTAAATTCTTTTGTAACTTCTTGACTGTGATTTGATTTTTAACAATCAGATTTCCGCGTTTTTGTTGTAAGTTTTGAATGAAACTAGCAACATTACCAAAGTATGGTTTTAGATTATAAAAAAAAAGTACAATAGTGTTACGACACAATCCCATATCGATAGTATAATCTAATTCCGTCGAGTCGAATGTAATTCGATTCTAATGCGTAATGAACTCCTATAATTTTTGCGTGACCAACTTTTATGATTACTACATAGATTTCTTCATCTTTAAGTTTGTTTACATTCGTTCTGTTAGAAAAGTCTCTTTTCAAAAATAATTATATTTTTCTTTCTTTTAATTCTACTGCAGGTCAAATTCTTAACGTCAAAACATTCTCTCAGTTTTTTTTTATAAAAATAACTGCTATTTATGCCATGTTACTAAATGTAGCAATGAGAATAAAAAGAAAATGTTTAACGTCCATTACACAATCTTGCAATTAAAACTACAGGGTGGAATCGAAGTCATGGGCATTATTTTAACCTAAGGCACTACTCACGATACTGATTGCATTAGGGCTATTAATACGCAAATCAAAAATATTATTAATGCAAGTAAGGAAAACCTTAAAAATGTAGTAAGTCAAATTGCACAAGGCTTATTATTGCAAATAAACACTTAAAGTAATTAAAACAAAATACTTCGTTAACGCCAATAATTGTTGAAATATCAAAATCTTAAAGCGCAGTACAGCGCAAAGCGAAATGTAAACAAACATCACCTGCGCGCGCGCGGGTTTTTCCTTACAAGTAATAATAACAATGGGCTACAAGACATTCCGTCCGGCGGGATTCCCTGAACTCTCTCCGTCCCACTCCCTCACTCGCAAAAATACGAATATCACCCCCGCGCGGGGTATGCTTCCCGCCGCAACACGAAGTCACGAACCCGGAACCAGTGTCATAACGACTGCGCAGGTGCATTGACGCGTAATTGATTTATTGATCCCGTGACGTAATCGCCGTACTCGCCGCTCGCGGCATACGGTGCTTGGATTGCAGTGTATTAAGTGTTAGTGTAGTAGTTGTGTGTTGTGTGTGTGTTTGTGTACACGATGCCTCGACCGCGTAATGTGCAGGCTAGGTACACCAACCAACAATACCCACAAATGGTTGTAATTTACGATCGCGCAAGAAATTTAGTATGAACTCGTGAAATGTTCCATCGGCGCTACCCGAACGACCCTATTCCTTCACGGGGTCTCATTCCACCAGAACCACTCAGAACCTGTTGGATTTTTCGTCTTTTCACGTGCCAGCACATGCACAAGCTCGTGGAAGAGCACCCGTTTACCCTCTGTCACTTTACCGACAAATAAGGTTTTTTCAAAACAATCCACAAGCTAGGTACGTAAATGTTTTTTTTTAATGTATGTTAGTTGACGTAGTTTTGACCGTCCTAAGCCGGCAAAGTACGAAGGGAAAATTGGAATTTATTATGAATCAATTCATTGGCAACTTACGAATGTCACGTGAGTCGGGCGGGGTCAAAGAATTCACGCCCAATGACGCGCGTACGGCGTAGTGTACCTACGCATTTGCTATCGAGAAGCGCAACTAATTTGATACTTTGTATGACTTACTACATTTTAAGGTTTTCCATACTTGCATTAATAATATTTTTGATTTGCGTAATAGTAGCCCTAATGCAATTAGTATCATAAGTAGTACCTTAGGTTAAAATAATGCCCATGATATCAAATGCACCCTGTATACTACGTCCATCCGCATATTTTGCAACTCACACATAAAACTAAAAAAGAAAAACTTTCTCACAGGTCTGTGGTTCTTACGAAAGGGCATTGTTTGTTTGTCTTTACACTTTAATCTCTTGAACGGCCGCGTTTCACGGAAGCTGCGGTTTATCATGTGGAACTTTTGTGAGTCGTGTTACGAGCTCCTGTTTAGCTAGTGCCTTCTCGTTATTAGTAGTTGCTTCAATAGTATCATTGCTCTCATTTGTATCATCACAATTTATAAGCATCATATCTCTATCTTGTAGATCTTCTATTGCAGTAGTTACACAAAATACAGTTACATGATTGTGTTTTCTTTTTTTATGTAGTGTAGATAATAAAGAGTATTCTGTTCTATTCTATTCCTTTGGTATTTATGTGTAGTCTTTCTATATCATCATTATCATCATGTCTTTGCCCTTAAATAACACTGCTGTATATAAGTCACTTTTCATTACTTTCATTCGCTTGGTTGATAATAGTCTCTTCAGTTGGTATTGTGAAAGACTAGTTAGGGTGTTTCTTAGTTGGTCTTAATATTCTCATGATCGTGACTGGACTGGAAGTATCTAACTGTTCCAGTTTATTTTTAGTTTAAACAATTACCTGCTAACTATACTTATGGTGGTCTTAACGAAAGATAAATACGGGGTCGAGAACCACAGTGACTTGTAGGGGAGTCGTAACAATCAATTGAGAAAGACGAGGTGTATAGCGCCCCCTGTCGAACGGGCGATGAACTTGGCAGATGTTTGAGAATGGAAGCTTATGAGTTTATTACCTACGGAATTGATTGATACTTATACTGACGTTTATTGCGTTTGAAATTAAGATTACGTGCCTCAATAAATATGAAGAAGTCGTGACATTTGGGCCGTAAAGACACCGGTACATATTTTGTAGATATGTATTTCTAAATCTAATGTAGGTACCTACCTTCAACAAAATACAAGTAATAGTCACTTTCACACAGCTCGGGTCTAAGAATTGATAGCTACCGACACAAACCAACTTTATGATAAAATATCTTCCGCCCGCGTGAAATTCTGGACCCCGACCCACTGTGCCATACCCGCTTTTTTCTTTTTGCTCGGCTCCTAATGGCCGCTATCGTGATGGTGAAATAGCATGGGCTATCAAATCAAAAAAATATTTATTTTAATCCGACTGTAAGTTCAAGAAATTAGCGCGTTCAAACAAACAAACATACTCTTCAGCTTTATTTTATTAGTAAGTGAATAGATAATAATTATAAATTTATAATCGAAAGGTGGATTCTAGTAGATCCTTTGTATCTTCAATTAATTTTCTAAATAATAAACACTTAACTAGATCAAATGACTGTTAGTGACATACATTTAGTTCACATAGTTGCAAATCATCGTCATTACTCGTCAAATTATTCTGGAAAGTGATGATTATGCGGTAAAACCCCTGTTGTTAGTAATTAGTTCAGCGGTTACTTACCGCAGAAGTAATCTGGAAGAAATGAAATTACTCAATGGAAAATCTAATGCAATACACTTCAGTCAGGTAAATGGTGATAGACATAATCTTGCCAATGCCATGACAGAAATGGAAACTAAACCAAGCAACCCTATACTAGTAGGTATCTATAAAACAAAATCGCTTTTCATGTCTGTGTGACCGATGAGATCTTCTAAACAACACAATAGATTTCAATGTGGATTTCGCCATCATTTAAAACAATTATCCCGGAAGATATATGCGTAACAGAAAGAAACAAAGCGACGTTTAATTGGACACAGTTCGTGTAAAACAAAATACAAATAACAAAATAAAAGTGTTTATAGTACATATATAGTATTTATTATAATAACTGATACAAGACGGTAGGCTGACTAGACTTCAGTACTCGCTCGACCTTTGATAGTGGAATATAGTATTTTCATTTAAGTACCTCTACCGTGGTCCACCGTCCATCTTCACAGTGACTAGTGTCCTGTCTTATTTCCAACCTCCAATCCAGCGCATTGTGCGACCCATCGCACAAATTATAACCCAAACACAACTTCTCGATGTTTTGACACATCGCCGTTGCATCCTATAGAAGCAGGGGCAAGTTGAAAAAAAAAACCAGATGTCAGATTACAATGTCATCAAGAACACTCAATATTTTATAAACTTTCTTTTGTTTTGAAGAATATGTCAGCACTAGAACATGATGGATTCCCATCCCACAACCACAAATGCATGAAAAATATACGGCGTCTTTGTTTTAAGACAGTTACCATTATATACAATGATTCATTGCGCAATACGACACCTGTCTTCAAGAAATGATTAATAACTTCTTACTGAAGATGTGCAAGATATTTATGTGCATTGAATGCATTTTTAAGTTCATTTTTCTCTTTAGAATGTTCGGGTCATTCTTCATCGTCTAAATTATAGTTGGTCTCAACATCGTTCATACCAATTTGTCTTTGACTAAGTGTAAACGTAATCTCTCAAATTCCATGTGTGACACTGACACCCCTTGGTTTATTAACATCTTTTTCTTCATCATTCACCTTAATTTATTTGGGGTAGGCGCAACAAGTCTAACTATAACTTCTATACTTTTCTATTAATTTCAGCTCGGCACTCACTCCCTTTCTAACTATTCGACGCTCGAAAGGTAAAATTGACTACCTAAGAGACATAGGTCTTTTCAGAAAAAAAAATCATATAAATTCTTGTATTGTAATCATTCTAGAGGCATAATTCTTACTGCTTTGGAAATCTTATTTTGAATCAGAATTTATATGATTTTTTTTAAATGAAAAGTTACACTTTAAACTGTGTTCCTGTAAAGTTAGCCCCATGTCGCTTAGTCAATTTTGCCTTTCAAGCGTCGATAGCATCTTTCATACAGTACATCCATCGGTTTTTATTAACGCCTTCTCATTATTTTTTATTTAATCATCCATTGCAGTCTATCCTTATCCTCGATCAAGTTGATTTAAGTACCAATAACTCTAATTTAGATTTTTGTAACAGTTTTATGATTTAAAAGAGTGTCCGTGGAGTTTCTTGCCTGTTCTTCTCCACAGGTACCTACGCTTTGGAATGGGCAACTAGCTTCATCTTTCTGACTGACCGACCCTTGACAATTCAAAAGTGCCTATAATTGGTTTATTTGAAATAAATGGCTTTGAGTTTGAGTTTGAGTTTGAATTACAAGTCAACTTTTCCAACCCAAGCCAATTTCCAATTCAATTATCTTCCCAAACAAAATATGTACACACTTAATCAAGTGTCAGATCTTAGTCTATGCATTTGACCCAAAGGTGCTAAAGTTCCGCTACATCTTAGATGTGCAGCTATGTCCGAGCCTGATTATTATCTATGCATAGGATCTTAAGATCAACGATTCAGCTACTATCTTCTGTCGAGATGCTCAGCCATTTCTATGCAATGATGAAGTAGATAGCTTCAATTGGAACTGTACCTTTAGAGGTGAGTTTTCCTTACAAAGGCTGGCACCAATACGTTTGTGTAATAAATAATAATGCTGTTTAACGTCCATCAACTCTGCCTTTAATTCGGTGCTGCATCTGAGTGCACTTGCGTGCAGGGCCGGATTTGTCACGGAATTAGATAAATTCAATAAATCAAAATATTTTATTTCACTTATGCCTATAAGGGCACTTATGCAACCTCAGAAGCTAAGTGCTCAGTTCCAATTGCTCGTTTCCTATGGAAAAGAACCGACAAGAAACTCCACGGTTACTCTTTTAAAAATAATATGGCTTTTACAATGTTTTCAAATTACAGTAGGTATGGGAGGACAGCGTAGGCCTGTCAACAAGTACCAGGTACTTGATAAAATAAAAAATGTTCTACAGATCTAAAGTCTACAGGGCCTACAAAGTCCTGACATTTACAAATTAAGAATCTATCAGAAGGATAAATAAAATATAAAAACCTATTAGAACCAAATTATTGAATGATCTTGATCTTATAAGCATAAGCATATAAGCCTATAATGTTTACACTACTGGGAGACAGTCTGTAATCTATCACGCAGGCCCAGTTCTAACAATAATCTTATATATTATTTACATTTTGCTATTTAGGGTTCCGTACCAAAATGACAAAACGGAAACCTTATGGTGAGACTCAGTCTGTCTGTCTATCTGTTTTTTAAAATGATTTTGGATTAATTTGATGACAATCGTGTAGTATGGTTGGCGGCATGCGGCATCCAGTTATTAACTAAATAACGTTTAGTTTTATTCAAACGAAGTTTGAAAACCAAAGTTTTCTAACTAAAATCCGGGTAGTGATTAAATTACCGCCTAGTTAATTAGTAGGAAATTCAATAGGTGTCATCAATATATTATTCCGTACTTTGTATAGAATGGCATCCTAACAAGGTGTGTTGAATAAAATGTCATGGGGCAATGTGGTTTAGCAAAATGGCATCGGAATCTCGTACCTTACAGCTCAAAATTTACACCTATTAGGTAAATAGTGGTCTTTGTCGTCGTTTCAAGGAGATAACTGTTTTCTTCAAGCTCTTTCCATCTTACGAGGTAACGAGAACTTGCAACGGTGTTAAGATAATAATCTATGAGTGTTAGAATCAGTTGAACACTGCAATTGTAAAGCGCCTTTTATAGGTCGAATTTTATGTCTCCAATCATAAGGATGGTCGAAATGTTCACCGCGTATATAATTTTTTCTCGTGATATCTGTTTGAGATTGGAAAGTTACCTAATTAAGTTATAAATCTGTTTATTTTTCTTATATCAAATAGGATTGTTAAGTAATAATCCATGTTTACACTACCTAATTAGAAATGAATAATATTGGTATATAGGGATATCTAATGTCCTATTCTAGTGTAAATATTTGTACTTTTTATCTAGACATTATTTTTCTGAGTGCAAACGACAAGTGTAATGGCTTGTTTATTTAGGATACATAGTCAAAATAACTAAATAAGGGATTTGTGGCTGAGTAATAACACCCGCACGGGTCGATCGATCAGGTTAAGCTACGCTTGCTACGGTTGGTCCATGGATGGGTGACCATTTCAACCTAGTAAAGATGGCCGTGCCTTGAAAAGCACGTTAAGCCGTTGGTCCCGGCTGTCATTCGTAGATTTTTGACATTCGTTACGTGTCCTCAACCAGTCTTACCAAGGGATATCGTATTACCCAATAACTGGGTTGTGGAGGTCAGATAGGTAGTCGCTCCATGTAAAGTACTGGTATTCAGCTACAACCGGTTAGACTGGAAGCCGACTCCAACATAGTTGAGAAATGGCAGGCAGATTGATTGACATAGTCAAAATAACCCCTTTTTTTAGTTTAATTCATTAAACATAACATGATAATGATTTCATACGAAAATACATTTTTATTTTTATTCCCGAATATCAAGAAATTTAATTCAAGTAAATATTTACGTTGCCCTAAATTCTTTGAACTGTGCGCAGACAAAATGTCTTCTGTTGTCAAACAACATTATCTTGAACATGGATTTGTTTTTATGTGGCCGCTTTACAGCGTTGATAAAGTATCTAATCACAATAAATAAAGATTTAACAATGCATTTGTTTATGAATTACGAAGTCAACAAAGCGCTTTGTTCGAGATGGTGAATAGATTTTTTTTTTATATTAATACCTTTTCTAATGGAGGAGTTTATCTGTATGGGAGGAACTTATGGGTTATGATTTACGTATGGGTTGGTATTTACTCACGCCACGATTAAGTAGATCGGTGTGTTTATTTTTAGACTATGCATTTGGCCTCGATAAATATTGTTACAAAATAACTTAGAAGATTGTCGACAGTTACGTTAAATAACTACTTAATATTATCCCCTAAACTCATAGCACATACTATTTTTTAAAAAAATCGCTTGATTGGTATACGCCAAACTTTTGCATTCCTCTCAACTGTTGAAAAATCTAAATTCAATTGAATCTCATTAGCCATAGTTGAGCTAATATACTACTACAATATCTACTCATAGCTAGTCTCTACGTACATAATATTTATTTACACAGGCAACAAACAAAACTGTTCAAAATATAGCAACACATAAATTGCACTCCAAAAGTGCAACAAACCTTGACTCCCTGAGTCCGTCCCTGCGCCATCTTACATCTTTATACACATAATGGTTTGTTCAGCTGCAGCGCACGACCGCGACAGACGCCATCAAATAATGGCTTTAGAATTTAGATTATTGATTTATCGGCGCCATGAGAAGGATCATTTATTTTGTTTAAATGTCAGTGCAGCCTTGGTTTCGAAAGGAGAAATAGATAGGTCACATGTCAGAGTCAAAGTCTAGAAACTCCGGTGCAAAATCGAATATTGAAGTGTTGTACCTACTATACAGGGTGGGAGGTACAGACGCCAGCACATGAAGCTACCCGAAACTGTCAAATCCCAATCAACTTTGAACCTTAACTTTAGCGATAAAGTTAAAATCCTATTAAAGAAATTTAACAGATTGTAGTAGCTTTACTGTAACCATGAATTTCAGCACATGATCCTGAGCTCCCCTGCATAGAAATGTTACGTCGGTTATCAAAAAAAAAAAAAAAACAACTTTTTTTGCGGTCAAAATGTATGGTGTATTTATGAAAGTGTGTGTGTATGATCGAATTTTAGATTGTGTCCATGACTTCAAAAGTGTATTAAATTAAAATATGTTTCGTTAATATTAGATGGAATCGTTTTATTCAGCGCGTGACACCTGATTATTTTTAAGCGATTGCGATGATGGTCCCATGGAGAAAGTTCTTCAGTTGGATGGTCTGTGTGACACCCTTAAATATGATCACACATTTCTAAAACATGCTATATGTACGGTCACTAAAGGAGATAAATAACTAGGGTCGTCGGATATACTTAGTTGGAGTTTAGTAAGAAACCGATGGATGTTTTCGAATAAAATGTAATTTGGTTAATAGTAAACAAACAGCAGTGCGATTTTGTAACCATCTCACCGTGAAAACTTAGGTGAAGTGAACGTGGAGTGAGTTGTCAGTGTCATCCTGATACTTAGGGATTGATACTCTTGACAGTTCACTTCACCTAACTTTTCACGGTGAGATTTTTACAGAATCGATCGGCAGTTCCTTTATCAAATTAAATTTCATTCGAAAACATCCATCGGTTTCTTACTAAACTTCAGCTTATCCGACGACCCTGGTTACTTATTTCTTTTAGTGACTGTACCACAGAACAGATAAAAGAACTCCTTTATCTGTGCTGTGGACTGTACCTACCGAGTTACCGACCCACCTATAGATACTGTATATTATCTCTACCTTATATATTTCTTTTTAAAAGTTTATGTTTACAAACAAACAAAAATCCCAGTCCTTGACCTAATAGTATTTGACAATCAAAAAGATGCTTTACAACTTCCGCTCTTTAGCTCAGGGTCGAAAGTTCGATGCCCGTGTAGGTCAAATATTAGTTTAGCCTTAGACATATGACTCTAGTCAAGTAATCAGTCTGTTTGTCTATGTAATGGCACCCGTCATTTATGTGTTTATTATTTGTTTTACGTGCACATTTAAATTCTTCACTTGTTTCCGTGATCAGAGGGGCCCGTGGCTAAATAATAACAGCCGAACAGGTCGATCGATCAGGTTAAGCTACGCTTGCCGCGGTTGGTCTATGGATGGGTGACCATCTTTACATACCGAGACCCCTCCGTGCCTCGGGAAGCACGTTAAGCCGTTGGTCCCGGCTGTCATTCGTGGATCTTTGAAAGTCGTTAAGGGTAGTCAGAAGCCCGAAAATCTGACAACCAGTCTTACCAAGGGGTATCGTATTATCCAGTAACTGGGTTGTGGAGGTCATATAGGCAGTCGCTGCATGTAAAATACTGGTATTCAGCTGCATCCGGTTGGACTGGAAGCCGACCCCAACATAGTTGGGAAAAGGCTAGGCAGATGACTTATTTCTGTGAACTATTATTCCATAACACACAACTTTAAGAAATATTCCTTTAATTATTTGTTTACTTTAATTTTAACTCATCAATCGAGCATTCATTAGGTTAGTTAAAGGTAGCTTCTTTATGTACTTACATCTATCTCAAAAAGCCTAGCCTTTTTCCAACTATGTTGGAGTCAGCTTTCAGTCTAACCGGATGCAGCTGAATACCACTGTTTTACAACCCAGTAATTGGGAAAAACGATACCCTTTGACAAGGTTATACGAAATATACGAAATATAACCGGGATCACGCTTTTAACGTGCTTTTCGAGGCATACATAATTATACAAGATGTAACAGAATAAATGCAAGTCCTGAAAGTAGTTTGTTCACAATTGAATACTGAATCGATTTCAGTAACTTTTAATATAGGTATTTTATCAAAAATTATGATTGTACTAACAGCGCCCCGCGGTTTCACCCGCATAAGCTTCGGTCCCGTGGGAATATCGATATAAAAATCTTACGTGTTAATCCTGGTTATAAAGTATCTGTGTGCCAAATTTCATCCAAATCCGTGCTGTAGTTTTTGCGTGAAAGTGTAACAAACATCCATCCATCTATCCATTCTCGTTTACAATATGAGTAGGATAGGATAGTAGGATTTTTTCATACTAACCGCCGAATAAGCCAAATAAAATTAAACCTTATCTCAAGTTAAAAAGACTCAATTTTATATGCATAAAGTAATGCTAGTGTCAACACGATTTTCTTAAAAAAAAATAGCAAGCTTTAAAGACAATAAGTTTTGGTCATTGTATTATGCTTTTAACTCAATACTCTAATTGGGGTGTATGAGGTCTTGCGTTAAATACGTTACACTTTGTATACCTATCTAATAAATAAATCATATTATAAAATCGTTCACCCATAACATTATATTTTCAAAATAAAAATAGTTGACAATCAAATCTCTGTCCCTATGTATGCTTAAATCTTTAAAACTACGCAACGGATTTTGATGCGGTTTTTTTTAATAGATAGAGTGATTAAAGAGGAAGGTTTTTATGTATAACTAGCTTTTGCCCGCGACTTCGTCCGCGTGGGTTTCGTATTTTCCTCAAATAAATTTAACACCCTCTCCACCTCCCCCTGAAAGGTATTTCGAAAATTATTGATTACGATCTTTATACTTACTTTATATAAAGGAAATAAGTATTCGGGCCAATATTTTAGTTAAACTACCTAAGATGTTTCAAATAAACTATCCTCCCTTTTCATCACGACAGGGCTTGTTTTTGCATTTGGTACGTTTCTATTTTTATGATATAAAGATGTAGTGTATTTAGTATCAGCATTGCACCCGTGCCGGTGCGAAGCCGGGGCGGGTCGCTAGTCATTCAATAAAAGGCTGACTCATTGATTGACATATTATATGAGTATTAAAGTATTAATTGTTCGTGGAACAATTCACTGCCGCCTTGGCGTAGTGGTTACAAGTGCTACTGCTGACCGTGAGGTCCTGGGTTCGTTTCCCAGGACGGGCGAAGTGTTATTAGGCTTTTTATATCTGGAATTTCTCAGTAGCAGCTTAGTGCCTGGTTTTGTGCCCTATTGATGGCATAATCGCCCACTGACACATGGGACTGAAACGTAACTGGCGAAATGTGTGTTTAATATAGGTACAGGCGCCAGTAAAGCAATACGCTGTGGTTAAAAGCTATTGTGGAATTACGAAGTACATTAAGCTACCCGAAACTGTCAAATATTCCCAATCAACCTTGAACCTTATACTATAGCGATAAAGTTGAAAATCTATTAAAGAAACTTGACAGATTGAAGTAGCTTGATGCTAGAGTTTCGGTGGAAACAGGCGTTATGTTATGGAGATCCTTAAACTATTTGAAAAACAATGAAATAGTTATGTTGCTGTTGTAACTACGTTCAAACTGTCTTGGGCGTGAAAGTTATTCATTTGTTTCTTTTCGGTCGCAGCGTTTACACATCTTTAGTTCGGCTTTTGACAGCAAAAATGTTACAGAATTGGTTTTCGTTAAAATTACATTTCTTCCAACAATTAAGTACCTAGGTATAATAACAGTTATTAGGTATAGTGCAGTTTTTTTTATAAATAATTTAAGAAACATGTCATTTAAGCAGTTTTATAGAACTTCAAATGTCAAATTGCCTTTGTATTGGCTCAACAAAAGTAAAAAAAAATCTTAATTCGGACCTCTATCCATAGCATCGTCATTGCTTGATCCATTCTCTTTGATCCATACATAAATGATGTTAGTAAAACACTATACTTACATGCTTTGTTAGTAACAAACGCAATACCTGCAAAATTTCAGTCCGTTTATCTGTAAAGAAGGATCAACTTTAAAATCTTCCTTTGTTCAAGTCGATCAATTACAAACTTTAAATTATATTGTCTTGAATTAGAAATCACCTCACTTCATTTTGTGAACGGTTGGAGTTCGAAATTCGAACTCTCTTGGAACGAAGTTCGACATTCAAATTCAAGAGAATTCGAAGTTTGAACTCTTTTTGTTTGAAGTTCGAACACAATGCCTCTTACTTGCCAGTTAGCATCATAACCTGTGGGATGTTATCTTGTTACATTTTCAAATTAACCGGACAAACCATTTTTCTTCTTATATGAAACACGAGACACAAAATGCGATTGTTGGTACACTACATCTTACTATCATGTTTCTTCATTCTTTCATTCCAAGATTTACCAGTTTTAAGCAGTTCTTTACCTCACAATTCGCAGAAAGTGTGAGAATGTTTTAGTGTCAGTTATGCTTTACCGGGACTTAATTCGCAAACAAAATTCATTAGGGTTTAAGTTTTGAAAAGTTCTTTCTTAGTGAACGGAATAAATCGAAAATTTATATTCTTCATGAAACTGAACATCTTTCAAATATAATGTTTCTGTTTATATTGGTTTAGTCTGTGTCATTCAATCTTATAGATGATGAAACACGACTCTATCCGTATAAGTAGTTAAAAACATTGCAAATTATTGATTTTCCACCATCCACGAAGTTATGTTGTATACCTATATACCTCAAACCTGTGCAATTTCCCACTATTGTCTCCAAGTCCTTATAAACGATCATGCACGATTGACGTCACACAATAATTGAATTATTATAGTCGTCAGTAAAATGAAATAAAAATAAAAAAATAGTAAAATGGAGGGTTCCGTGGCTAAATAATAACAGCCGCACAGGTCGATCGATCAGGTTAAGCTACGCTTGCCGCGGATGCTTGACCATCTTTACATTCCGCGACCCCTCCGTGCCTCGGAAAGCACGTTAAGCCGTTGGTCGCGGCTGTCATTCGTGGATCTTTGACAGTCGTTACGTAGTCAGAAGCCCGAAAGTCTGACAACCAGTCTTAACCAAGGAGTATCCTATTACCCAGTAACTGGGTTGTGGAGGTCAGATAGGCAGTCGCTCCATGTAAAATACTGGTATTCAGCTGCATCAGGTTAGACTGGAAGCCAACCCCAACATAGTTGGGAAAAGGCTAGGCAGATGATGATGATGAGTCCTCAGTACAATACATTTAGTGTTATTAAAAATAATTTCAATGTCACGCAAAATGACTTTGATTACTGTTATATTTGTTAACCAAGACGTGCAGCTGTTATAGTAATATAACGTCATTGACCAATTATATAACTTGGGATTCTTCAAAACGCGAAGGCGCGAAGTTATAGGACTTCTAGGCAAACGTGAACCATCGTCGACCGTATCACCACGTCAAGTGAGAATAATAATGATCAAACGCAAGCGAAAATCAAGGACGATTTTAAGGAAGACAGAGATGGGAAAGCTTTAGTGAAGAGTGGTACAAGTTTTATAAAACACAATGAGAATGAAGAAAGAATTGACAGAGAACTTAATAGCTAAGCACCAGCCATCAAAGCCTCATAACACCCACACCACCAATTGTTTTGCCTAAAGTTATTAGTAAGAAAGTAAGGGCTAAAACCAATTAATGATATTCAGAAGCCAGAGAAATGGACCACTGCTCTTTCATTCAAGCACTAAACGTAGGCACAAAACCCATAAACAATTTCCTTCACACCTCAGAATATAGACGCAAGCTTCCATTTATAACTTTAGTAGTTCTAAAAATATCTTCTCTCTGATCGGAACGATTTATGAAAGATAATAACAGGTTGTTATCACTAAAAGATTTAGTTTCCAACATTACTCGTTGATTGCTTTAATAGTCTTTTCAAATCTGTGCCTATAAATCAATGTAATGAACTTATGAGCTATTCATAGTCCCACACTTCCAAGCACCACACTTGGCGCCAGCGGAATTTGTCAATGTTATATTTACGTTTACGCACAACATTGTCTTCGTAGTAGTAAGACTTAAAATAGCATTTCTCGATTGCATCAGTTCACTGGTCTAACCAATTGACTTACAAACTGTATTATGCAGTTTTCAACGACTCTATTCATTTTGACACATGGCTCAAAATTGATTGGAATCTTCTCAGTAGCATGGTCTTGGGTTAATTGCAGTCGTAATAATGACTTTGTAATAAAGCTTGTGCATTGTTACTCGTTGCTATGGCGACCGGATCTTTTTAATTTCTAACTTTGACCTTTGTAGTTTTATGGTGTTTCGCGTGTTTAAGTTTCTTCAAGTTGTTTTCTGATAAAAGTATTAGTATACTTTCCAAGGTTTAATCGTCTAGATATTTGTCCTTCGTAGGTGAATGGCTTGTTAGTTTGAAGACCCTTTAGGTTTTAGCTATATAGTTTAGTGTGACCTTTCCACGGAATGCTATGACCTTTTGCATAAACCATGAACACCTTATTCAAGGGTTTAAGGGCAATATTTCACATTTCTCCTTCTTGTTAACTATGGGTAATGTTTCTTTTGTGACTGTGGTAAATATTTTTATGGCCTCTGGTTCTTTGTGCCGTGTGGCCTCACACCACTAAGGTCATCCTTGGAATAAAACACCCATTCCAATATTTCAAAAAACTCTGAAAAAGCCTGAAAGTCTCTCCTCGATGAATCTACTGTCAAGTTCAGCAGTGGAAACAGAACAATTAAATACAAAGCAATTACTTAGTCGAAGATTGTCAAAACAAAGACTCTACCTTAGCTCTTAAACGGCTTCAACTGACAGTTATTTCTAAAAATAAAACACTTAAACACTGCACTCAGAGTATTTACGCCTAAAAATAAGCCGTCAATTCTAAAAGTACATACAAATAAACAAACATTTTATTACACAAATAAATCAGTTAGCACATCACTACTAGAACGCCCACTTGCTCTTGCGCATCTCTAAAGCTAGTTACTACCACAAACTAGAGGCAGAAATATCGCTCCATATAGTATGAAAGATGTGGGATAAGATTCTACTCGTATGAAGACTACGATACCCTTACGAAAATTTTGCAAATTTTGCGAGCCCCCATCTTGGATTTCAATTCATCTTCATTTTCGGCCTCAGTATTTGACTTCATCTGAGCCCGGTTGATGATAATAGGCTAGCCTACTATTATATGAGGTTTAAAAATGTACTATATAAAATATATAGAATATATATATATACCTAGGTTAACAGGCGTGATGTTAAAGTATGTATGACGTTTTTCATCGCAACTTTGACTATATGTTATGAGTTGTGATGGGGCTGACATGGTTATGTGTGATAACCAAAAGCCTCTAAATAAATAAATATTAAAAAAAAAACTTTGACTATAGCGCAACTTACTACGTTAATGTAGCGAATAACTTCTTTTGGCATCTCAAAACTAGTAGAACTACGTACCGTTTTCAAGCTGGCTTTTCAGAAAAGCTTTAGGCTTCGGACCTGTGCCTTTCTACGATTTTTCTAGCTTCAATTTCAGCGTCGTTTTCATAATCGAAAAATCTAAATCAAAACTCATTTATTCAAATTGGACTGAGAAAGTGAGAATCAGCATTATTTGAACGTCAAAATGAAAAAGCAATCCTCCATAACGCCAGCCCTTCACCACTTCCTAGTGCTTTAGCCGGGAAGCTAAGGGCGCAACAAACACTCCAGCAGCACAGCTGTCTGTTAAGTTAAAAGAACTTGATTTCTATGGTTGAACTTCTGTCTTTCCTATTCCATGTTTCCACGTCTTAATCAATTCTCTCGCCCACCGACAGCGCGTTAGAGCGTTATTTGTAAATTGACATTTACATTAAATTGTACATGGGTATGTCTGTAACATACATTATGCATATATGAATGATCTTCTAAGACCTCTGTATAACTTGTACCTAATTTGTTTTATCTCTCTTTTTTAAACTGGTTTAGTGTGAACACTGTATACTGTTTGTAAATGTGGGGATATGTGTGAGACCACCCCTTAGTTTGTTATCATTATTGTAAGATAGGATTGAGAGATGCTTACAGCAGGATGTAGACTTCCAAGAAGCATATACAGCAAGCTATGGGTCAATTTCGTAGAAATCCATTTTGCGGTAGGTACTTGCAATCAGAAGCTACCTTGTACATATCTATAAAATCACGCCTGTAACAGTATTCCCTGAAGGGTCAGACAGAGGTGTACCTATTAATGTACACCCACAATTCTATTTCAGTTATTTTTAAAAGTCCCATGTACTCATAAACGAATTTCGTAAAAGTAAAACGTAAGTTTGCCCCAAACTTACGTTTTACTTTTACAAAATTCTAATAAATGAAAACGTTTCTTCCAGCACCAACATTTTTTGAATTATGATTAAAAGACGTATGTGACATAACTAGGGCAATCATTCCAAGAAACTTCAAGAAAGACTTAAAGATATCTCGGAAACTGACAATCATTCTTGAGTTTCTAAATGCCAGCTTTTTTTCCCCGACACTCGAGGCGTGTCCTCATTAATTTTTCAACAAGCTTGAACAGGTTCCAATTTTCTCACCTCATCGACTTATCACCTAGGAGTCTAGACAAAGTGAAAGGGTCCTCGAAAGCTGTTCTGGACAGGTAAAGGGCAGGCTGTCAGGGTTAGCCGACGTAATCAGCTGATAGATGAGGGGTTTCGCTTTCATTTTCAATGATTTCGTTTGAAAATTGTAGGGTAAAGATATCTCGTAAAGAGAAGTGAAGGTACCGGTGCGTTGGTAGTAGTTAGTAGTGCAGTTTAGTTTTGATTTGAAGGTTTTACATTCACCTAATAGCTTCTAAAGTAAATAGACTTTGAAAACTAAGCTTAAACAAGTTAAGAGTTCATTTTATCAAAGTACAGTGGGTAAAACATTCTCATTCAAATATGTACTTGTTTTCTGTATTACCAAGGGGTATCGTGTTACCCAGTAACTGGGCTGTAGAGGTCAGTTAGACAGTCGCTCCATGTAAAATACTGGTATTCAGCTGCATTCGGTTAGACTGGAAGTCGACCCTAACATAGTTGGGAAAAGGTAGATGATGACTTTTTTTATATATTAAATAAATTCGTTTAAAAAAACATTTTATTTTATCCAAAGTATCGGAAATAATGCCATAACTAAAACAACGCATAAGATGTTGATAAAAAAAACGATTGCAAAACCCATTGAAAACTGCCATAAACTTTTCATTCACTATTTTTTACAGTCACATAATATGTTTGCAAAAGTCATGCGAACGATAAATACACAGTTTTAATATCCGGAAACATACACTCAATAAAGTATTGTTACATTATTTCTGAACTATAAAATTGTATGTACCTAAAGAAATACCAATGATTTTCGCTTGCAGCAGCCAAAACATACAGATGAAATGGTTGGTCTTATGGCGAAAAAATATACTGTATAATATCAACATAATGTATTGTTATGGAGAAGTTACAGTATCTTGTACGGACCCGCAAGATAGGTATAATAAAATACAACAGCTCCAAAAATGCTTCTGATATTTTCTTCGAGGTACAATCTCTTAGGAAACATAATATATTTAATTAAAGGCTGATTTTTCAATCATCTAGTAACTTTACGAGGAAAAATTTTGAAATTTTGACAGTTATTTCATACAAAAACTATCAAACGTCGAATTTTATGCCTCGAGTAAAAGTTATCTAGCCATGGAAAATTAATCAGCCCTACAAATCTTAAAATTATAGGTACCCTGTGTAAATATTTCATGGTTAGCGATGAAGGATGGTTGGTGATGTAAGGAAATTAAAAATAACATCCTACTAATATTATCAATGTGAAAGTTTGTGAAGATGTTTAGATGTTTGTTACTCAATCACACGTAAAGCGTTGAACGGATTTGGATGAAATTTGGCACACAGGTAGTTTATAACCAGGATTAATACATAATATACTTTTATCCCGATATTCCCACGGGATCGAAACTAACGCGGGTGAAACCGCGTAAAATCGATTGGGAGCAACAAGATGCACTGCACACCCCATCACTGACAGCATTCATGCATGTCAGTGTATTTGCACCCCTGCTCATCATTAATTTCAAGTAGTCTAAAATACCCTATTCAATGCAAAAGAACATTACACCACGCCTGACCTCTGTCATTCCCTAAAGGGTTAGACAGAGGTGTATTTTTTTATTATTATTTTTTTTTTTGTACTGCCACATTTCACCAATTATGTTTAAGTGATGTGTTTGCGGATGAATGGATTAAAATTATGCGTATATGTCTGGTGTTCTGTGAGAGAAAGTATGCAAGGGAGTCCACTGTTCTATGTTAGTTTTAAATTATATTATATTATTACTGTCAACATAATTATTTTCTCTATGTTAATTAATGTAATTGGTGTTGTACCATTTTAATTAACTATAAGTAAATAAATAAATAAAAAGTCCATGTAATAGGGGCGAGCCTATTATCATCAACCGGGCACAAACAGACTCCAGGATAGTACTGAGATATTCCAGATAGAAAAACCTAATAACACTTTGCCCGACCCAGGAATCGAACTCAGGGCCTCAGTAGTACCTCTTGTGACCAATATATTTTATTACAATATATTGTTCACAAAACGGTCACAAATCCATATAAAACCTAGTTTGTTCCCAAGTGATTGATAGAATACATAAATTGAAAACTTTTTACGACCATAAATAGTGAGGCGCACACGATTTTAATTTAAACCTAACGGTCTACCATTTTATCTCTCACTGCGCCCGCGCAACCGATTTGTAGAAAAACGTTGAGTTTTGAAGTGTCATATGGTTTTTATTGGTTTTTTTTGCGCGGTTCACGTTAAAGGTCAAAGCTTTGAAGACTCAATAAATTCTGTAACATCATGCTCTATTTTTAACTGACTTCAAAAAGGAGGAGGTTCTCAATTCGGTTGTATTTTTTGTATATTTATTACGCGAAATCTCTGGCAATTGTAAATCAATTTCTAAAATTATTTTTATAATGGGGTGATCCCATAATATAAAGTCGGTTGTAAACAACGAAAATGCGAACCCAACGACACCGGCTTCCGAAATTATTGTTTTTTTTTTGCGGGCCCTATCAGAATACCAGCGTTGCGAAATTTATTTTTAAATATCGCAGCATCATGCTGAGATAGGAGCTTTTTGGCCTCGTATAGGACTTTCTGTTTCATTTTTCTTTTTGTTATTTATAAATTTTTTTTTTAGTTTTTATTTTGGTATTTTAATAATTTAGACTGTGTTTAGTTTAGTTTGTGATCCTCCTGTACGAGTCGCAATAAATACTTTTTCTTTCTTTACTTTTCACTTTGTAGTGTCTTTTTTGGACGTCGATTGTTTTTTTTTGTAAACAAGTTTTTATTTTTCACTTTTAATTTGTACTTACCTACCCCACACAAATTCATATAACACTACTTGCTATGTAAATATCAGTGACAAGAAGTTATTATAACATCATCAATATAAACTAAGTGGCAAAAATACGTATTATTGAAACTACCTCAAAAACTACCCAAGCAAAGTTAATAGAATTTATATGGGCATTTATTTATAGGTTTTTATTTTTATGAGGCATTAAAAAAGGTCATTAAAAAAATATTTTTGAAATTAATTTACAATTGCAGGATTTGTTTCGTGTAACATACATACAAAAAAATACTGTCGAATTGAGAACCTCCTCCTTTTTGAAGTCGGTTAAAAAAGGCATGTAGCGCCGACCCCAAACAAGTTAGGATGAGGACAGGCCAATGCTGATGATCATTGTAAAAGATCCAGGTTAAACATCAAAATTAATTTGACTCTTGTCAAAATAAGTCAATGTGCAATTACGTTGAGTCTTGTCAAAAAAGTCAATGTGCCACAAACACCATAAAGGTCACATCAATCGTCTGTCAGTCATATTTTTATTTATATTTTTGCTATCAGTTTATTACCGAGCCGCATCCGTAACAATAAGGAGCGACAGTTATTCATGGTTTATTCATCGCAGTCAGTCGGTGAACACCCTGTAGAGATCGAACAGAAGGTTAAACTTGCATCAAACTTAATTAGTTATTGAGGGGGTTTTTTCGTGAAAAATTTATAGAAGGAATTATTGTTAACATAACATTCTAAAGCATCGTATTGCTAGTCTTCTTCAGTTCTGATACATACAAGCGACTCGCGTCAACGCGTGTCGACGGTGCAGCGTGCGTCGACAGGTATTGACGGATGCAGTTGCCCCTGCCGTTGACGCGTGTCGCTTTTGTGTATGCACACATAACGTGTCCACGGAATTTTTTTTTTTTTAAATTGCAAGAATGTAGGCCCGAAGTATTTTTTATTAACAATTCTGTAGTAATTAGGTCAGTCGTTAGCCTGTTTTGTCCCAATTCAGGGCAAAGTCCTTCTAAGTTCTACCATTCCATTTCACGATATTACACTTCTTCTTGCTATATTTTCTTCTCCGTCAGGTTAAAGTTCAAAACAGAAATCCGTGTTTAACAAAATTACTTATCAAGAGTCTAGTTAAAATCCTAATTCTCAAACAAGTTTCAACGGTGATATCATACAAAGTGTCTCATAATCCCATGTATTATCAATTTACATGCTCAAATACTACGTTATTTGCTCAGGAGGTAGGTATTACTTAATAATTAGCGTCGATTAGCATAAAGTTCACGCCAACACATATTAATTATGTTATTAGATACAGACTTACTAGTATTTACGATGCATTTATGTATATTAAGGGGTATTTACCACTACCGGTTTAGTTTGAAAAGGTCACGTCAGAACTAGTGCTTCATGACTTCAGATTTTCTAAAGGAACAGTTAGAGTCGCACCTTACAGTGATCATTTTTATAGATATAACTAGCTTCTGCCCCGATTTCTTCCGCGTGAAATTTCTTATTCCTCGACCCACCCCGTCACATCGCATCGCCTGCCCGCGATATTACTTCATTTTCTTTTTTATCGGCTCCATAGAGTCATAGCGTGATATTAATTAGCCTATACCCTTCCTCATGAATTGGCCTATCAATTGCAAGAATGTTTCAAATCTGACTGGTACTTCCAGAGATTAGCGCGTTCAAACATACAAACAAACTATTCAGTATTAGCAGCTTCTATTATTAGTTTATAGGTAGATAGATAACTCTCCAGTCCAGGAAGAAGAGGTGGCGAGATGACCTGGGTATATAGGTAGATAACACGTACCTAGGGTGAATCGAGGTGACTCTGGAATAGGACGCCGGAAGGAAGAAGAGAATCCCAGGCCGTTGTTCAGCAGTAGGGCCACTTAGGTCAAATTAAAAAAAACCTACTAGCCCTCCTTCTGTTCTTGTACCTATTGGCACGAACTGGATAAGAACAGTTCATATTGGTTAATATACCAGTCAGTAGTAAGATGGTAGTGGAGCTGATTATAATTATGCTGGTGCCTTACATGTCCATTTAGAAATAAAAATAGAAAATTTTTATTATCAGAAGAATGGGTATAGTAAATCTCCTTAAAAACAAACAATATGCTCTGTAATGTGCACTGATGTCAAAGGAGTGCTTTGGCACTCGTACTAGGATTACCCTGTATCACGAATGCCATCACCTTCCTCCGGACCAACTAGAATAAACACAACAACATTTAAATATCGCCACTCCTGGAGGCCAATTGTAATGCATTCCTTGATGAGCCCTGCGCTTTTCTGTAGAAGTCATTAGGTAATTAGATGATTTTCTAGAATTTTAGATTAAGTATGCACATTCTGATTTAATGACGACTACGAAGACTTAACAATAAGTGTGAGGTCATAAAATAAAAACTTACCTACCTTTTGTTTTGATTTTAACCGACTTATATCAGTAAGCGGTAGCTAGAAATATGAAATTACATGCGATGTTGCGGCTTGGAACAAAAAAAAAACATTGCCCAGTACAAAATATTCCTCTAGGCGGTTTCAGTATGGAGCTTCAATTTTTTTCACTATTGAACTTCTGGAACCTCCTCTGTCATACGTCCTAAACAATAATACAACATAATGTTATACAAATACACAAGCAAAGCATTTGATTTGACAAACCAACAAACATTGTCATTTCTGATCAAAACATCAACAAGTTTGAAGATGTTTCAAGAAGCCCTGTCTCATTAGGACGAATGTAGAATGATGGCTGTTGAATGCACCTTTAATTCCCAAGCTTTTTAGGCGTGGAAGATAAATATTTTGGTTAAAAATCGGTCGTAATCAATCTTCACCGTGTAAATGTGAGTTGTGATGAATCAATCTTGATTGATAGTTGATTCGTTTGAGGCAGATGTGTGCGATCATGAGAACTAAGGACTTCTGTGGTTGTGTGAGAGATTTTTTAAGTTGCCTTTAGATTCGCTTTCACTAAATTTTGTAATGAAGAAAAATATAGAGTGTTTATCAGATATTCCTTTACCAATATTGCCAAATTAACATAATAAGCCTAAAATGTCCCCACTGCTGGGAATCAGGCCTCCTCTCTGTAAGAGGATGTAGGCCATAATCCACCACGCGGCTCCAGTGGGGGTTATATTGCCTAATTGACTTGATAATTCAGATATTCCTTTCCCAATATTGCCTGATTACCTACATGATAATTAGTATCATGTAAGGTTATCAGTAGGCCAATTCTGCTAATTTAAAACGTTCAAAATCTAGTCGCAGTCTCATCTCGGCGATAAACAAATGTCAAAAACTTGTCAAAATGTAGGGAAATTTGAAGTATTTTTGACAGATTGAGACTGAGATCAGACTGTCAACGTTCTTAAAAATTACGAGAATTGCCCCTCAGTTCTCTTAAAATATCTTAAACACTTTTTTTTTCTCTCATGTTTACACCAGCGATGCGATAATCTCTGGTAAAAAGCTAGTAAACAGATAAATCTATCTCAGCATTTACATTCCAATACTGCTAGACAGGCATTTCCTAAAACTCATTGTAATACTATCGCGAAAGGCATACAGTCACCCAATTCCAGTCATTCGCACATCCTCATTAAATGGCGCTTCGCTGCAAACATACCTAGCTTATTCACGTTGTAAGCTAAAAATAGACCGCTTAGGCTATAATTAAATAGCTTTATCTACAGTAAACGTGTCAAGTCTAAGTTAAGTTTCCACTAACTTATGTTTATCTTCTTAGTAACTTGTAAATGTGGCATTAAGTATGTAAGCGGTGAATTAATTTTAATTACAATATCTGTACAGTTTGCGGACATACCTTTTCGTAATATTATGGTTAACCTTGCTTAGGTACTTATGCCGCAAAGGGGTAGACAAAGGCTTATTTTGCTCTACTCATATCTAATTAATATTAATTGATTATTAGATTATTTATCGTTTTAGTAAATCCTACTTATTTAGTAAATACAACAATCCGTTCCATCACTAAAATAACTGATGTCAATCGGAAAGCTGATTGGGCTGAACTTATCTGTCGCATGTCTGACTATCAATGGGCCAAACATACGACCCTGGCCTCAAGTCTGCTATTACAATAGTGTCAGAATGGTCTATCATTGATTTCATAATTGTTGATTTTGACAAGTTTGGTAATCTACTAATATAATGGCGTCATTATGACTTTCCAATGGTCATTGAAACAAATGGCATAGGTAAAATGGTAATCTCGTACATAATGACAAATGAATAAATGTAACGTTTATTGCTATTTACGAACTTCTTACTACTTCAGATTGCGAACACTATTACGTAATGTGTAAAAATATACATTAACTGAAATCTAGCATGAAATTTAGTAGTAGTTTTTCTCAGACAATAATTGTCGACCAATGATCGACCATTCTGTATTTAGCATATTACGAACTTTTAGCAAAATGACAATGGGATCGTGTTAGAATGACGAATTTATAAAAATAGCAGACTTGGGCAAATGACATCACAATAGGCCCAGGCGTATGGCAGGATAAGCTGGACTCCTTTAATAAAGATTGGTCCTTGGAAGCTCTGGACAGAGAGAGTTGGAAAGAGAATAAGGGAGACATTTGCCCAGCTGTGCGACATTAATGACTAATAAAAAAAAATAAAAACCTACTTAGGGCGAATTTCACCAATGAAACTAAACGCGATCAGCACATCTAAAAAACAACTATGCTGACACTGGGAGTTCTTGAACGAAGTTTAGATGTGCTGATCGATTTCAGTTTCATTGGTGTGATTCGCCCTTAATCTTACGGCATATTATACCTCGGCTATCTTAACAATAACAACCAGTTTTCGCTTTACTAGGTTTCTGGGGTAACTTTTGTCCAAACTTTTAAAGGCTTCGTAAAACTAGGTAAATGGATAACGGGGCTATAACTCGAGATTGAACTGATCCTTTGAATGGTTTCAGTCGAGGGTTCGAGACTACTTTTCCCGAAAATATAGGGCAATGAGGTACCCTAAAAACATTGGAGAAAAAGTTTTACGTTCTTGTTTTATATACAATTACATACACTTATTATTATATATCACTAGCTGACCCCGCAAACGTCAATTTGCAAAAAAAAAATAGATCGTAGCCAATTCTCAGACCTACTGAATATGCATATAAAATTTCATAAAAATCGGTCAAGCCGTTTCGGAGGAGTATGGTAACTAACACTGTGACACGAGAATTTTATATATTAGATTTACATTATTTGTAAGGTTTTTCCGTTACAATTGCAAAGGCGTACAGTTTTGTGGTACAGACACTTGTAAGATTTACTTTGTAAATTGTAACTTGTAATTGTAAAGTTTTGTAGTATAGAGTCCTGATATGACAGCATGTTAGTTCAATTTGGTGTTAACTTTCAGAACCTTCCCAGAAAACATATCGCAATAACCTACACATAAAACGTAAATCATGGCCCTCGAATGCACTATTTACTATTAAGTAATATGAATATCATCATAAGTATATAAGCTAAACCTAGATATCGCTTACTTAATATTGTCCTAAGGGCATACAAAGGAAGTTGCATCACAGAATTGCATACAGGCTAATTTTTATTCCAAACAGCTGATAATAATATCCCTTGGGTGATTTGAAGGAGCATTATTCATGCTAACTGAATAGACTCCGTGATTTGGCCATTGAATCTTTTGGAACTGATGAATTATTATTATTTATTTATTTATTTTTATGCTCCGTAGTCAGAATGATTTTGGTAGATATGGCAATGGGACTAACTTTTTATTTTCTGCTTATATTGACCAGTGATGGCTTACGAATTAATCGGGGCCAATAGTTAGTGTAAGGCCGTGAGTTCGAATCCAGGCAGGCACATTACTTTGTGTATTTAATTTTATCACTACTGCTCTCAAAACGGTGAAGAAAAATATCGTGAAGAAACCAGCATGTCTTAGAACCAAAAGTTCGAAGACATGTATATCCACCAACCCGCAATGGGCCCGCTTGGTGGATTATGGCCCACTCTTATAGAGAGGAGGCCTGTGTTCCAAAAGTGGGAACATTATGCTATGTTATTGACCGATGTCTTTTGATGTGTCTTATATCGAATCCCACCAAAAGGATATTAGATATATACTAGCTGACCCCGCAAACGTCGTTTTGCAATTTTTTTTTTTAAATTTACTGTCCTCTAAAAATGGCGCAAGCTCCTTACTAACACTCAATATTGAGCAGATATGATTGGAAAGCGCAATTCCGAGCGCTATAACGGCTTGCCGTGATCTTGCACGTGCCAAATGCCCTAATACACCATAAAAAACGATCGAAAGCTGCTGTAGACACCATGGAAGAAGAATGAGAAGTCAAACAACAAGATGAGAAACAAATGACTGAGGATAAGAAACTCGGATACATTCATAAATGGTTCTATGATGTGGGACTATAAACATGGACGCCATAAAGTAGTTTGGGGAGGGCTTAATAAAGGTGATAAATTTATAAAAAACTAGCTGACCCCGCAAACGTCGTTTTGCAAAAAAAATAGATAGTAGCCGATTCTCAGACCTACCCGATATGCACACAAAATTTCATACAAATCGGTCCAGCCGTTTCGGAGGAGTTTAACCACAAACACCGCGACACGAGAATTTTATATATTAGATGTAGGGTCTTCAACATTGTCGTCAATCAATTCAGCAACGCATTGCCAATCACCTTGGTGATGCAGGTGTCCATAGGACACTCCCTGGACACCTGCGAGCCCAAAGATATTGCCAATAGCCGGTGGTTAGGACCGTAATCATCTAGCATTAGGTGCAATGATAGTATATACATAGGGCATAGTTAGGGCACTAGCGCGCGCAAATTGTTGCAGTCAAATTCAGACAATTGTTGTAATTTCGTTTAGTCGACATACTTCAAGCGCAACAAACTACAGATAGCTATCTCTTTCTATGTCATACGTTCCGTATTATCTGTAGCAGTCGTAGTTGAAAACCACTATCCCAAAAACGTCGCTCAGTATGAACGTAGCATATCTTTCCTTTATAATATCATTGTTTATGTGGGTAAGCCGCTTTGGCAACCTATAACATTCCTAAGGAAAATCCCTGCATTAATTTGGCAGGAGATCCTAGAACTGACTTTAATTGCTATTTTATACAGGGTCAAATTAAATTAGCTAGCGAAACTGCACAGACGTGATTGTTATCGATATCAAATGATTACTACTGCTGATTACGGAGTCAACAACCGTTGGTAATATAATTAGAATTATTTGGAATTATGAGATTAGAACATCTTTTATCGTTATTATAAATCTATACTAAATACGTCTTTGAAGTTTCTTTAGGTAATTTAATTTGACCCTGTATAGACTACACATACCTACCCACTTTTTCCTTGATTGCTATTTTTTTTTTCGTGGTTGTAATGTGTATACTTTCTTACAATATCAAAGTTTAAAGACCGACACACTTGCCGTGAACCCACTCATTCAAAAGCTACATTCTTGCACTCCTTAAAATATCTCCTCCCATTATAGATCTCAGGAAATGCCAAATTAGTGGTGCTTATTTATGGCTTGATGTAACCGGCGCGGGCGCAGGCGCCTGCAGACGGTTGGAATTAATGATGATAGGCAGATGTCTGTCCAAGGTCGGTGCAAGGCAATTAGCAAGAAGGGTGATTAAGAATGTGCAAATAAAGAGAATATGTATGGAGAGGAATTCTCGAATATCATCAGACCTGAGACAAAGTGACATTCTATCAGCTATAACGATGATGGAAAATCAAAACTGTATAGAATTGACATAGGTTCCCGAAAAGCTTATAATATGTCAATTAATTCTGTTGGAAAGTGGTATACAGCGTTTGTCCACCGCTACCGTCAACGGGATGTCAACGAGGAACGGGATTATTCGAACCGTACGAGAAGTTCCGTTGACAGTGGACATGCGGCCATAGTAAATGTATGTATCGCAACTTCGGCGCCGTCATCTCTCTCGTTGCGTTGACATTATGCAGTCTAGTCTCCGTCACGAGAAGCTATAATTTTTGTAAACACACACACAAGGGTTCGCATCTTTGGGATCAAATAAAAAAAAACGGTTTTGTAATGATTTTTAATTTTTTATAGGGATATAGGTAATTATGTTAACACTCACATCTAATTATACGTATTTTACTTTGAGAGTTGATTGAATTTGGGATTATTTGTTATTGATTGAATTGTCGCTACGTAACTTAGTAGAAGTTCTTTTTTTACAAAATTTATAGCTTCTCGTGACGGGAACGTTAGCTTCACACTTCGTCCCTATATCATTATTTCAAGAGAAACAACCATCAGTAATAAAGATCTTATTGCCCATAACAAAGAGGTTTCCACGCATTAAACTTCAAAGTGAGTTCACTTCTCACTGGCGCCTGCAACTAAATTACAAAACAAATATAATGTACGTACCCGCATGGTGGTGAACACAGAAGGCCCAATGTCACAACGCCTGAACTAAATAATGTCTATACTAATTTCTATGTATTTGTCTATTGGTCGCAAACGCTACTGAGGTCCGATACCGGTCGGGCAAAGTTGGACTCTGGATTTGTTCCCGATTGATGGTAATATGCTTGGCCGCCTATTACATGGGACTTCTTCCCTTGAGGGAATACAGGAAATAATGTTATACATAAGAAACAATATTTAAACTAAACGAAAACTGCCTTGGGCAATAAGCACGGTGCAAATATTTGACTAATCTGGACGACTGGATCCCTTGCTGAATACCCGAAATCTGGTACAAAAAATAACAAACATCATTACAAAAAAAAAAAAACAAAAAAGGCTTCCAAAAAAACACAAAAAAGTGGAAAATAAATTCGCATTTTCGTTTTTTGACACCGACTTCAGAGATTGTGACTATGGGAATTTGCCAATTCCTTCTTTTCCTTTAGAGGCTTTCATCAGTAAGCAGTGGGCTATAAAATAGGTTTAATAAATGGTAGGTACTAGGTACAGAGGCCAGCACATCAAGCTACCCCAATCTGTCAGATTTTCCCAATTGAATATGAACCTTATTCCTGTGTCCTAAGGTTGAAAATCTATCAAAGAAATTTGACAGATTGGGGTAGGTTGACCTGCTGGCGTCTGTACATAAACTGTATAAAATTACTTCCTCAAAACAAAAGCTGCTGCTCATGATTTTGTGTTCATATCAATATCCCATTTACAGTTTTGCAGTTAGTACCTAAATAGTCTGCCTCTGTTATTTTCCAAGCATGTGTTCAAAGTGGATTTTCTGCCAATCCCAACCTACTAGCATCACAGTACCTACCTCACACTCAATGCCACAGTTAAGTAAACTACCAAATCGGGTTATAAAACAATTTGTGTTCATAAGTACGTGTGTCGCTTAGCCAATCAGGAGCGTCGCGTCGTTTGAATGCAAAGTGCAGTAAATGAAGAATTTAGGGCTGTTGTTAGGTGCTTCTAATTGTTCAGACGTGATGGGAGTTCTTTGAGTGTCACGTTGTGGCATTCGATGTAATAGACGGTGTCAATATGTGTTTTACTGAAGTACCGGAGTTTTATGATGCAGAAATAATGTGGCACTCGGGGTAAGTAGCTCTGTTTCCAACCTAACCTAGGTTGACTGACTACTATAAATTCTTTGTTTTCCTTATAGCTACTATATAAATATAATAATAAATGCTTACATTGGGACCCAAAACTCAGTTTTGACCCGCCGCAGTAGATTTGAGTATCACAATCATGTTTTATGTAAATGCTCCCATGTATATACTTCAGATCAGCACTTCCGAATGCCAACCAAGCTTTAATTCCAAAGTGTTCGAACGTAACAGGACCAAGACAAGGTATTAGCATACGTTATTCAATTATGTGACAAGGAAGCCCCACTTGTGCCTAATACCGGCTTACTTAACTGCAGGTTTGAAGGGGGCTTAGCAACAGCGGTTTTGTTCGCAGGACTTAGCCCCCTTGACAACTGATCGTAACTGTAATAAGACTTCATTGAATTAAAAGCTTTATATTTCTTTGGGTTTTAATTAAAAAGTACTGACGGTGTATCCTGTAAAAATCACAATGTGAAAACTTAGATGAAGTAGAAATGGACACGATTGATAGCTCACTCTACTTATGTTTTCAGAGTGAGATTTTTACAGAACAGATCGGCTGGTTATAAAAATCCAATTGAATTGCAAATACAGAAGTGCAACATCAGGATTTAAGTGTCATGGCGACTTAAATCCTGAACTAATTTTAATGAAACTTGCAACGAAGATAACCTTAAACCTGTAGAAGGAAATAGAGTAATTTGCATCCTATGGACACGAATAAAACTTTCGGCAAAAGCACTCGTAGCAAAAGCATTGTACGGCAAACCTTACGTATTCAAGATGGCAAGCTCCATAACGCACAAACAAGAAACCAACACAATTCAATATCCCCGTCGTAACTCGTAAACCACGAGTAAACTTTAAATATAAACTAGAGTACATTCGCGCTCGTAATTGTCCAATAACATTATAATAACGGTTATTACAACTTCAAAGTGTTTGTTATCGTTTATTCACGAGAACATAAATAACAGAGGTCGGAGGTGAACGAGACTTCGCTCCGTGCGACTGTACTCGCAAGTTCAATTTTGTAGTGGCGCAGTCTGATAAACTTTTTAGTAATAAAAAAAAGAAAGAAAATACAACGGCCCTATAAAAACAGTACGGCCATCGTTCAGCATAATGCTACGTCACTATGCGAGACAGAGTCAAAGCGCTGGTTTTCAGTGACAGCCGGCGTTGACGTGATGACGTCAACCGGTGCAATATTAGTAGAGCTCTTTGTGAAGGACCTCATCCGGGAAAATACTACCACCATACCTACTTCTGTTGTCAAGCAGCATTGCTGTGTTCCGTATTGTAGATTATGAGTGCCGGTGTAATGACAGCCACATGAGCAACTTCAGCTATGCCTTTGGGACGCCAACGCACCTGCGACGCCTCTGCCATTGCAACTACCGAAAGCCGACTCGTTATTTGTATATCATCTTCATCATCAGCCTACAGTAATCCACCGCTGGACATAGGTTTCTCCTATTGTACGCCATTCAACTCGATTTTTGGCACCTCTCATCCAGCTGCTACCAGCTACGTGGAACGATGATCTTCGAAGGGTGTCGAAGATCGTCGCTTCACCTAGCCTGTGGGCGTCCTATCTTATATTTGCCGATTTGCGGTCTCCATTCAAGAACACGTCTAACTCAACGGTCATCGGTTCTACGGCTAATATGACCGGCCCATTGCCATTTCAGCTTGTTTATTCGCTTGCTTGTTAATTGTCATCCAATAGCATAAAAAGTAAACAGTTTAGAATGCGACTGTACTTTTTTTATAGCTTTGAACGGACTTGAACTTACATTACTTACGCAACTGTGACGTAACATCTTAGAGCCGGTTTTGATGAAAGAATAATTTACGGAATTCGTAATGAAGAAATGATGAATGAAATGGATGCTTCTAATTTGAAGCGAGTTACAAAAGCGAATCGAATTTAATTATTCGTACTGTTCTTGTGAATGGACCTTACCAATTAGTTAAGGTCGATTTTGACTGCAATGTGGACCCTTCATCAACCATCTGAGGGTTACTTCAAGAATTTACTGTTATCATGGTTAAGTTAAAGCATTACAAATCACACCTCGCAACGTGGCGATACCAGGAGCTGTAGGAATCTCAAGACTGCAACGATAACGATGGTGATTCTTCCCACCTGTTACCCAAAGATATTTTCAACCAAACCGGCAACGCCTGTAATCAACTCATCCTATCGCAGTCCACTCCCAGTCACCTTTTTAAGGTCGTCGCCAACAGCTCTTTACCAGCATTAAATACCGCACTGGCCTATCATGTACCAGCCTATCAATTTCAATACGACACCTCACGCGTGCCAGCTATTCAAACGTCAATCGTCCGTACCTACATATATTCAGTATTCTATTACATTGTCTAACCTAGATACTGCGGCTAAGTAGATGGCGCCTGCGCAGGCGACGACGGTTTGAAAGCGTATCGCTAATAGACTCATTAGCCTAGTGAGTGGTTCCATCTTGAATTTATGCTGGTCAGTGCCAGGTTCGATGGAGAAAGGTCGCTGTGGGGAGGAGGAATTTAGTTCAAGAGTAGAAATGGTGTTTTTTTTTGGTGTTCTTTTGTGTGTTACTACGTTCACACGACACCAATAAAATGACATAGGAATGAATGTGCATCTGCTCATTTCATTTTTCGATCATTCGGTAGGCGAGTGATAGATGCAAATTAAATCGAAATTCAACATCGTTTGATCGGCTTACTAATTAATTCATTTTTCACTTTTGATTCATTTTGGGTTAAGACGTTTCACCTAGAGGGAAGGACAATCTAGAATCTGAAATCTGCTATAGTCATAGGTACAGACGCTAGCACATCAAGCTACTACAATCTGTCAAATTTATTTAATAGATTTTCAACATTATCGCTGAAGCATTAGGTTCAAAGTTGAATGGGAAAATTTGACAATTTCGGGTAGCTTGATATGCTGGCGTCTGTACGACTATCTGTCTCATGGGGATGTCGTAAAACATCGTCTGTTAAGTTCAGATTGGCTGAAGAGATCTGCCAATAAGTCTTCTTTTTTTTGGGTCTCTTCAATAACTAACGACTGACCATCAACCTCAGCGAGTTGGAACAGCTCAGCAGCACTCGTGACTCCAGTTGAGTTGAGTTGCCTCGTCTAGAACTTTGACGCAGTAGAAAGTGTTTACCGTGATTGTAATCTATGTTCAGGAGTTGAAATAATTTTTAGTATATCCATCAGCTAGGGAAAGCTGCAAGCAATTTACTTTAATTACGTAATATGAATATTAAAGTCGCAGCTGTGAGAAAATGGAGAAACTTTCAAGCTGCTGCGGTATTGTTATAGAGAAATGGCAATAAATGTAGCAGCCTGCAATATCTAAAGTAAGTGTAGAAGTTCTACTCTTCGAAAAAAAATACTATCTATTGAATATGAACGGTGAGAAAAACTACATTATCCCGTTATATTTTATGGTATTTTATCTTTTCCTTCATCAGGATATCATTAGGTATGGTAGCACTCGAGTTTATAACTTCTTTTGGGGCAGCAATGGACCCAGCTTTCCATTTACTGCAGTAACAACTTACCAAAGCATTACTTTTTGATTCCTAATCTAATATATAAAATTCTCGTGTCACAATGTTAGTTACCATACTCCTCCAAAACGGCTGGACCGATTTGTATGAAATTTTGTATGCATATCGGGTAGGTCTGAGAATCGGATACTATCTATTTTTTTTGCAAAACGACGTTCGCGGGGTCAGCTAGTTTTTTATAAATTTATCACCTTCATTAGGCGCTCCCCAAACTACTTTATGGCATCCATATTTATAGTCCCACATCACAGAACCATTTATGAATGTATCCGAGTTTCTTAGCCTCAGCCATTTGTTTCTCATCTTGTTGATTGACTTCTGATTCTTCTTCCATGGTGTCTACGTCAGCTTTCGATCGTTTTTTATGGTGTTTAGGGCATTTGGCACGTGCAAGATCACGGCAGGCCGTTATAGCGCTCGGATTTGCGCTTTCCAATCATATCTGCTCAATATTGAATGTTAGTAAGGAGCTTGCGCCATTTGTAGAGGACAGTAAATTTTAAAGGTTTGATAGCTTGTCGGATAAGTATTAGTAGATAATCGTGGCTGGGTTTATTGTTGATTCCTCGATATTACATAACATCATAACAACAAGCCTGCATTCCGCGTAGGGTTACGCAGAGGTATACTTTTAGTACACCTTTTTTTTGTTTTCGGGGGAAACCTCCAAAAGGCACCTGACCTCCGGGGAAGGAGGTCGGGGAGTGTGGGATTTTTACCTCACTAAAACCACCCCGGTGATCACCGTCAGCACATAGGGGTGGTCCCGGTTCCTCTTAAAAGACCAATTCCGGAACGAAACCCCCCCCCCCCCCGTGCAACGCCTGTAAGGCACATCCCTGGGGAGACTGTAAAGGGGCCTCCCCTGAGCCTCGCTAACCACGGCAGCACGTAACCACTGTGCCACCGTCTTCCCTGGGGTCACTTAACTCTAGTACACCTATATTTCGCCAGGTATGTCTGAGTCCCATGTAATAAGGGGCGAGCCTATTACCATCAGCCAAACAGATATCCAGACTCCGGGCTGCTAATCGGGCCGGAAATCAAACCCAGGACCTTATGCTCTGCGGTAGCACTTGCAACCACTAGACCAGCGAAGCAGGCGAGTTTTTGTTTGTTACCTAATGTATCATCTCAGCTATGCTGTATTTAAACCATAATTAAATCAAGTTCATAGAATCATCCAAATAAAGTAAACACATGATTTATTTCTCGTATTCTATATAAAAGGGAAGTCTTCATTCCATGAACTCTTAAAATATCATTCTCATTCATAGAAACATGGCTTCCATGAACACTATAAATCTTACCTAGCTGTCACTATTATATCCCTTTTTCTTAACATCGAAGACATCAATATAGACCAAGGATAAAGCAGAATGTAGCTTTTTTTTTTCATTTTTTCTTTTCGTTCCAATTTTTTTTCCAGATAAAAACTATATTTTTTACCTTTTTCATTTATGTCACGGCCATATCCCTTTCGCTTTTTAGTTCATGTTTTTTGTCATTCATTATTTTGCTCTTTTTGTAGTATCTCTAAGTCGTTCGAGAACATCATCAACGTTGTCCTATATTTCAATTATAGTAACCATTAACATTTACCAGCTAAAATAAGCACACCATCGATCGTTACCGTTAAACAAATCGCTTGCAAAAACTGCGCAGGATTAAAATTAACATTGAATGGGAGTCACATTTGTTGTAACGGTTCTCTATACTTATCTATTCATCTTATACTGTTACAATAACACTGACTATTTATTTAACCGAGTTATCTCTTATAGCATATACTAGGTTCGTCTGTGGTTCTGCCTGCGTACTTAATTATTTATCATCATCAGCATCAACAGCTTTTATATCATCATTAAGAGCCCCTCATACCTTTAGCAGTGCTGGGTGCAGTACACATCGTTCGTCTCAATCCTAGGTCACTTACATTCAAGTTAAACCCATGATTTTAACAATAATCACATCCAGTTTTGGAAGAGCAGCATTACTCCAGTGTTTACGGCCTTGGCTTAAGTTTTTCAACGTTTCCTTTCTTCTACTATTTTGCTGTGCCCGGCCATAATGATGTTATTAAATTTTTAGCTACCACCTAAGTACACATTGTGGACTGCAAGTATAACTCGATGGTTCATCATAATTACACCTTAGATGCTGATCTGTAGCTCATAAATAATTTGATATAAACTTCAAGTACAAAATTAATTCGTCATACAAATAATTCAATCTTTAATTCATTGATCCTTCCAGGTCATTCAAATGTATTCACATTTCACGCCAGCTTATTTGCGTAGGCCTCCTAGTAATCCTTGAAAACACGAATTAGAAATAAGTGGGCCAAAAGTACCATAGGTGCAACGTCAAATGCTATGTTAATTGCTGATACCTAAGCCACAGAATAGTAGAAGGTCGGTTAAATACAACGAGCGAAAACGGGCGCACGCACACATAGATGCGTAGGTACGTACGGCGAGTTCACTGGATTTTCAACTCTCGGTGTTGAACCGAGCATTGAGAATCTAAGATAGTGCGTCACAGCGCGTTTAAAAATCAACAACATAGTTGGATTTTCAACTCTCGGCGCTAAGCAATACGTTGAAAATCCAGTGCGCGGAAAAAAATCGCCTGCGCTTACCAGGACGCAGCGCTTGCACTCGCTGTACGTGAAGCGTGTGTATGTATGCGTGCGTTTTCGCTCAGTGTATGTAGCAGACCTTCTGAACCTATAAATTTTGTGCCCAAGCATTAACATAGGAATGTGAACCCACGCTTGGCGCCAAACTTGGGAAGTTGGGTAGTTGGGGCCAATGTTTGAATGCATGCCAAGATTAAAGACGAGACAATTATTTACATAGGAAAGTGTGCAAATCTATTGGGTTTTAAGTGTAGTTTCTGTTTCGTATGGGCAATAGAAGTAAACATGATCACAACCAGTATGATTATTTATAAGATGGCATAAAATCACCTCTAAAACAACTAAAACACATACGTAAAACTAATTTACCGAATTACTAGAAGAGGACAAAAATTATTTCAATAAATAATTCCTTAAACCATACCTACTCTACTCATTTGTAATTAATTGGATTTATTATTATTACCAACATAATACGTTAAATAATTAAATTACTGAAGCAATAGTTTATCGCTTAAGTAATTAATTTAACTACCTATAGTTAATTATGCGATCGCTAATGCGTAGTTTATGCATTTATCGTAATGTCCTGAATAAATTAAGCTGTCACAATAGAAGAAAAATATTACTAAGATACGTTCAGAGTTAAATAAAAGCATTTACGTTAAATTAATAAAGTTGAGGTAATAATTAATAATCAAGCTGTAGGTATCATAATTCATAAAGTACTATTATAGGCCGACCGCTTATCTGAGACGTTGCCTGAGGTAGCAGCACGTTGCAGGAGGGGTGTGGTGACATGATGCGAGAGCTCAATGATTCGTCAACTTGTGACAACCATCACCCCTCCCGCACCGCGCACCTACCTCAGGCAACATCTCAGTTAAGCGGTCGGCTTATAAGATTAAGGGTGGATAATTTGCGGAAAACAATAAAATATGTAGAAACAATAGTAAGATCATATAATTATGCGAAAGTAACTCTGTCAGTCTATCAGCTGACTCTTTTACGGCTGAACAGATTTCGATGGGCAAACAGGTAGATCATAACCTGGGTTAGGACATACTAGGATACTTTTCATCCCGGTAGTACGATCCCGTGGGATAATTTTCGAACTCTACGCAGGCGAAGCCCCGGGCAAAAGCTAGTCATAAACAAAAGGAAAATAACAAACGTTTCTAAACAATAAAACCCTGATTAAAAGTAACATAACTTATACCTACTTAAAACGCATTCCTGTGCCCATCCCATAATTTTATTATTACTCAGCCAAGTTTGATCAAAAAAATGTTTGACCAAATGTTGGCCCTAACTGACTGTTAGACGAGTTACTACTAGATTAATATTAAAGGCTGAACACAAAGATTGGCTCGATATCAAAGGTAATAAAACACTTGTGTTGTCCGAGAAATTTGCGAAACTTCACCATTTGAATAGTAATTTCAATTGGCTAGCATTGCTGGTGTTTTATTGCAAATTATGTCACAGTCAAATGACTCTGTGCTTGCCAAAGACACCTGTTACCTGTAAGTGTCTGGGAAAGCTAGATATTTCTTTTACGATGATTACCTCTGTCAAGTTCTAGTGATCAAGATTTCATATTAATTATGGAGATATTTACTGTCTCTGATTTTGTTGATGACTTAACTCTGATCTAACCTACAAGTTAGGACAAAAATACATTGGACTTATAGCAATATTTGATCCAAAGTTGGACATAATAATGATGGACTACCTGTCAATTCACATTTTAAAATTAGGTAAATACTTAAATTCAAAAGGTGAATAGTATCTAAGTAATAGTAACAGGTAGCTCTTATTACATATTTATTGATTTTACTATTGACGTCGATTTGAACGCTGCTCGTAATCAAATGCCGTTAATAACATTTTATGACACCACTTCCTCCAAAGCCAGCGCAGGAGCAAATCAAAGATAATAATACTGCTTAGTTCCGTGATTACGGTAGACGAAGATATTGATCTTAGTTTGAGTTTAGTTTTTATTTCCTATATTTATTTATTTTTTGATAACTAGCTGAGCCCGCAATCGTCGTTTTGCAAAAAAAAAAAATTGGATATGAAAAATAGATAGTAGCTGATTCTCAGACCTACCCGATATGCACACAAAATTTCATACAAATCGGTCCAGCCGTGTCGGAAGAGTATAGTAACTAACACTGTGACACGAGAATTTTATATTTATTAGATGTACTTCAAAGATTTACACACTAAAACATATTAACATATAATTGTCAGTTTAAGGTATTGTGAATTCATCAGTTACAGAAGTGCACATCACTAACAGAGAACTTAATAATTAAATAACTTGTAAGATTCAGATATCTATGTGTAAGATACTCTTAGTTGAATAACTGTATATGTTATTTAATAAAAATAAGCTGAAAATGAGCTTTATACAATGGGAAATACAAAGTATTTAACTAAATAAATTATTATATAATAGTTACATACACGAATAGTTATAACATCAATTTTAGTACTCATATTTGTCTGGCACCTAAAATATGTGACGTAAACACAGAAGTCTGAGTAAGAAAGAAAGAAAGAAAATACGTTTATTTGTGGCAAAAATGACGCATAAAAAATAAACACAAGCAAAAAAAATAAAACCACAATTTGGGAGAAAACATGCGTCACATCTACGTAAAACGGCCATCGCTCAGCATAATGCTAAGACCCATGCATGCGTACATGCATGAGTACATTTTCGATTTGATTAGAAATTAATTGTATTTTAATTAACATTTAATGTTACAAAACATTTATTTGTAGAATCCCCCAAAACCAATATCTGTTTTATTTATTCCCATCGGTTACTTCAAATTGTAGTAATCAATAACTAATAAAAAACCAACAGATCATAAAGTAATTACTGGCTTTAATATACACAAAACCAATACAAAACAGTTAGAATATTTTTATTATTCATCTAACAAACGTAATTAAGGCATGCGTTTGCGCAGCTCAAAGTCAATGACAGTTTGACAGCGCACCGAATATGGCACTGACGGCTACTGTCAAGCGATCCCCGGCAATAGGGCTGTCAAATTTAAAATATTCTTTTTTTTTTATGGCACTGACAAGATGAATGACGGAAAAAAGTGTTTCTTTTAGGATATTTCGATGTTATTGTTAAAAAGAAAAACTAAAGTTAACTGATGTGTTATTTTAGAGAAAAATAAAAACAGTAGAACTTGTTTGAAAATTATTCTAATTTGGACAAATTAAAAATACGTTTATACATTCACCCCCTTACTAATAAACGTTGTATAGCGTCTGTATAGTTACAAACAAAGGATTAACACCATTGACGCAACGTTGATTTTTATTAAATTCAGTCACGGATTAGATATCGAGTTCGCCAGCCCTACTGTTAGGCCCATACCTGACAGCGAATCGCAAATTATTGATACACCTGCCGATTGTTATTCTAGAATGACCTCACAGCGATGACCATAGAATAAACATTTTTAATGGACATTACATCTAGACAATAGCTCCTTAGTCATTAAACTAATATCTTTAGCCCCCCTTATAATGGGTCTTGTTAAACGATGGTTAGTTCTTACTCAGACCACGTACGCTAATGGGCCGTTAATCATGGTTTTATAAAATACTGCTGTCTTCGTTTATGGGGTAGGCTGTGGCTTTAAGAAATACGTGGTATGCTGATATTTATTTGTTTAGCAATAGGCCAGAGGCCTATAGGAACCTATCTACCTTTCTATGACCAATTTATAGTAACGTAGGTCATTGTGCGTCATTCAATAAAAAAGTTGACCAAAAATAGACATATCAAATCTATTTAATAGACTTTGTACAGAAATAGATGGATACGAACCCATAAATAAGGCTGAGTGTACCATATAGAGTTGAACAATGATTTAATCTGCTGGTTTCGATTAGCGTCAACAAGAGACTCTAAATGTTATAAACTAGGTTATTGACACTGGTCTAGTCAGTTTGTTTTGTACCTGAGCTTGATTTATTTATGTCGAAGTGATTTGTTGCCTTTATTATGACCACTTCAGTAGTTTAGTGCCATTCAGGTTTGCAACGGATCTATTGATTGTGGTATTATTAAGTTCAATACGAAGAGATTAGAATCAGTTGTTTTATTGCTGCACATTTAAACGCAAAGCATATAATTTCTTTAATCATAATACGTACCTGCTAATCTAGAATCGAATCTTTAATAACTCATAAATATTAAAATTCTTAGATCTTTATCTAGCTTGAGAGCAATGCTTGCATACCAAACATATTTTTAGACACGTCCGTCCTAACTTTTAAACTTTAGCTATTTCTGTTAACTGGAGTTAACGTTTGAAGAGGTTAATCTGGGTTTACGATAGCCCGCGACGAATTCGTTTGTTATAGTGCAACCCACCCAATGTTGCCAGCACTTAATATTGTCAAAGCTAATTTTTGTTGGCAACAAAAGAGCTTCTAACGGTACTCTAGAATCCAAGGCGTTTCTGAACGTTAAGTGTTTTCTTCCTATAGTTATACCAGCCTATTATTGTCCCATTGTAGGTCAAAGGCCTCTTCTGATAAAAAGAAGGCACAAGCATTAATCGGCACGCTTGCTCAAGACGGGTTGGCGATTTCAGTCTTATTTTAACCATGACCAATCTTAAAAGATCTTCAAATGATAACGCGGAAAGCTGTTCCTTTGTTCGAGATCTTTGAAGACTGCAATAGACACTCAAAAGCTGTCGCTATTATGCAGTTGTTACCTTCTACTAAAATCTATTTGTATGCTAAAAAAGTTGACTATTTCTGGGTGCCATCTTTACTGTTAAAACTGGTTGCAGGCTATGCTCTATGCTCAATTGATTTGACAGGTTATAAAAACAAGCAGTTTCTTGCTGCCTGACGTCTTTCTCTGTCATCTTACCGTTTTCGGATCTTTGGAAAGGGTAAAATCTTCTGAAACAACCACTCGATACGCTTCCGTATCGTATCGAACATCAATCAATGTTATCGTAGGAGTCCTGTAAGCGCTGTTCACAAGTCCAAAACCCGAAAATGTTGTCAGTTTAAATCAAATAGACGAGCAACATTCTTCCGACAGCTGCTTGCTGTCCGGGGCAAGGCAAAGCATGTTATTGAAATGTGTCATTTTCGATACGATAGCTTGTCGTATGGTTGTGAATTAGGGTGCTGCTGCAAAAATAATCTTGGGAAATGGCGTATTATCGATGCATTCAACACCGAGTGTGAGTGCAGTGTTACACAGACTTTGTCCCATCTGCTAAAGAGTCCCAAGTGTCCGGTCACCTGCACTTTTAAAGATATATGAATAACGCCTCTGACACCGCCATAAACTTGGCCATCTATTGTACCATCGAAACGAAAGTCTTCCCCGCGATCTTGTGTAGGTCGTCCACCCACCAGCATCCTAAGTAAAACACTATAAATCGGAATCTGAATAATTTTGAAGCAATTTGCTAATCCATTGCTTCATAAGTTCGAAAAAATTGTCTGCTTATCACGTAAATAACGAAATGAATGTTGTTGAACTGTCAAAATGAAACGGATTCCGATTGATAATAATGTGTTACGTAATTGCAGCTATTGATCTGTCAACGTCCTTCAACTATTTCTCGGCAACCATTCCGTTAGGGTTCTACTCCACCTGCCATCACCACGTCTAGCCAAGCGTCCTGCCAACTTTACTACGACTTGCCTATCCTTCAATATCTGATTTTCTATAGCAAGATATTCAATTACTGCTGTTTTTTTAAAGCTTTATATTAGCGCCGATTCCCTTATTCACAAACTTAATTTAAGTTCAGTGCATCTTTTTCTTTCTATTTCATTATGAAAAGGGCAGAAGATAAATATTAGTTGTTGTTCTATGTTATGGGTTTGATTTCCGCACTTAGTCCTTCAAATAGACCATTGTACGTGAATATAAATATTAGTTTAGTCCTGTCAAATTAAGATACTCCATAGACAAGTTTAGACGTGAATAAAAAATTGGCATACGTCAATTACGTCAGGCACCGACTAATTTGACAGGACTAAACAAATATTTATCTTCTGTCCTTTTCTTAATAGAATAGAAAGAAAAAGATGCCCTGAACTTAAATTTAGTTTAGTTTGTGTACAAGAGAATCGGCGTCATTGGCAGTATTTACATTTTTCAGATTAAAATATGACTTATAGGTGCTTTCTATAAGAAAAGTTCAATATTTTACAATCTGTCAATTTCTACTTTCATTTGTGGAATCGGCGCCAGTTTCTGGTTACTCACTTTGTCATTCATTTTTAACCCCGACAAAAACAGAGGGGTGTTATAAGTTTAACATGTGTAGGTATCTGTGTATTTGTTAATAGTGCTAATGATATTGTCCTCGTTGTTACAGACGGCATCGGAGCAGCGAGCGTCCGCCCCTGAGGAGATGCAGGCGAGGCACAGCTTACTGTGGCACCTACTTATTGACCTACCTATATTGTTGTTGGGTAAGTGTTTAATTTAAATACATACAGTTCCCGACCGGTTACATGGCACATTGAATTTTAGAAAAAGTTTGGCTTTTGTAATGTATCTCATATGTAAGGTATCTCATATTATATATCGCTGGGGCTTGTGGCTAAGTAATAACAGCGCACGGGTCGATCGATCAGGTTAAGCTACGCTTGCCATGGTTGGTCCGTGGATGGGTTACCATCTTAGAGATATCTCATCAGATACCTTAGGGGCCGTCCATATATTACGTCATTCTAAATTAGGGGGGGGGGGTTGGTCTGCGGATGACGGTAAATGATAGATGGGGGGGGGGGGGGTTTCGAAATTGACGTCATTCTTATTTATTTATTTATAGTTTATTGTTCACGTACAAAAAGATTATTTCTAAAAAGAAATTTCTTCCAGCACACCTAGTAAGTGAGACTGCAAATGTGAGAGGCGGCTATTATACCCTATTTTTCTCAAATCTGCAATGTTTTAATTTTGTCAAACTGGTAATGACGTCAATTTTGGGAGAAGGGGGGGGGGGTCATTAAGAAATGACGATAGGATGATTGTAGGGGGGGGGGTCTAAAATCTGAAAAATCGATGACGTAATTTATGGACGGCCCCTTACATCATCATCTGCCTATCCTTTTTCCAACTATGTTGGGGTCGGCTTCCAATCTAATCGGATGCAGCTGAATACCAGTATTTTACATGGAGCGACTGCCTATCTGACCTCCACGGCCCAGTCACTGGGTAATACGATACCCCTTGGTAAGACTGGTTGTCAGACTTTCGGGCTTCTGACTACTCGTAACGACTGTCAAAGATCCACGAATGACAGCCGGGACCAACCGCTTATAGTGCTTTCCGAGGCACGGAGGGGTCTTGGTATGTAAAGATGGTCATCCATCCACAGATCAACTGCGGCAAGCGTAGCTTAACCTGATCGATTTTATTTTAAAAAATGCTTTATATTACACGCTGCCTCAATCTCTAACACCATCAATGCATGGATCAGTTTCTCGGCTCTCAATACTTCTATAATTTTATCATTTTAAATGATGGTGCTGTAAGGTAAGTTATTTAATACCGGGCCGTTTAAGGACCGTTTCCTTATCATGGCGATTTTATTATTTTATGAGTGCGATGTCTAACGGTATTAAAGTTACCGTTTGAGGATAATAAACAGTGTGTATGATCCATTGCTACTTAGTGAACATAGACCACTCTCAAGAATCGTATACTTACTGGTAGAACATCGTATGAGAGTAGAATAACTATCTAAAACTTCCTATGATATCTGTAGGCGCCGGTTTGACAACATCAGGAAAAAATTGTTTTATTTATTTCTTTAATCATACATTACATAATCAGCCTATAATGTTCCCACTGCTGGGACACAAGCCTCCTCTCATGAGAGGGAGTGGGCCGTAATCCACCACGCGGGCCCAGTGCGGGTTGATATATGTCACATGTCTTCGAATTTTTGGTTCTAGGACATGCCGGTTTCCTCACGATGCATTGTACACACATAACTATATAAAAAAAAATGAACTGAAAAATATCTACAATGGTAGGCTTATTTCTAAATAAATCTTTTCCAGCTTATGTACCTGCGATAGGAAAGTAGATAATGAGATGTAGACAGCGTGTGTTAAAGTAAAAGAGTAATTAAAATACATAAAATCAAAAACAATTAATTAAATTACTTTCGTAACATTTCTCATACTTGGCGGAAAAACAAACAGTTCGTCTGCCAATCCGGAATGGTTATTGCTTTTATTTATTACTAGTTTCTACCCGTGAATTAGTCCGCGTGAAGTTTCTTGTTTTAACATTCGACAATTAAATACTGATAGCTTTCCGTAAGTGAAAGAATTTTCGCAAACGGATCGGCAGTTCCGAAGATCCTCCTTTATACACTCCAAGGTTCCCTATAAATTAATTAAGTCTCTCATCTATCTACATCAACACCTGTTCAAATAATTCTTAGGTACTATAAATAGGTAACCAAACGATCACCATTCTGACTACCAAGTCGGTTAAATTAGTCATATCAGGGTTCCATGTTCTGTAATGGACGTTTACCGGTATTTATGGCAAGCAAATGACACTTTAACTTCCTTGTAACTAATTATACACCTTAAAGTGTTAGGTAGAGGTTAATCACACCATTAGGCCACCCTGTTGATGTACCGAAGATTATGTATAATGGATTCTTTATTTGGTGCAGTTGTTAATTGAGGTAGGTATGCCGAATATACATAGTTTTCCATATCGGTTTCAATAACGGCGACCTTTCGAAATTCCATGTACCCAGGATTTTGTAATATAGGTAGTGCAATCCACGAAGACGCGCCCCACTCTTTATCCTAATGCTTACAAAACAAGTGTGCAACATTCTGCTAGTGTTTTAGTTTTGTTGATACACACTAATTTTAGTGGGTAATTAATTAGTGTGTATCAAAAAACTAAAACACTATTGGAATTAACTAGAGATAACCACTAACGATTCGGAAGAAGAATGGGGCGCGTCTTCGTGGAATGCACTACCTATATCTTGATTTAAAAGAGTGTCCTTGGAGTTTCTTCCCCGTTATTCTCCATAGAGATCTACGTTTTGGAATGGGCAACTAGCTTCTTCATGGCTAACTGTCCTACTATTTGACAGTTCAAAAGTATTTGTAAATGGTTTAATTGAAATAAATGCTTTGAGTTTGAATCAATTCCTCGCGTGTCTTTTTACCGGAATCAGAGTCATTTACCGGAATCAGAGTCAATCGCAGGCACAATCCAGTGTCGCATCCTCTGAGGTCCAATGGATTGGTAGACCACTACGATCGGCAAAGGTTGGGATGCAGCGAGGGACTATAACCCACAGCATGGATCCTGGCACCTTAATTACAATCAAATCTCATTTTGAAGTATATTGCTAATCCATTGCTTCATCTGTTCGAAATATTTGTCTGCTTAGTAACGTAAATAACGCAATGAATGCTGTTGAACTGTCAAAATGAAAGCCATTGCCACTGATAGTGTGTTACGTAATTACTTCGCTTGTAGATCCCCTCAAGGTACTACGCATTACCTTGCTGCATCATTGACCATGATAGGAGGAAGGTAGTGAACGCTTATCCTAATCAGCCTTGTATGCATTGGGGAACTCCCGATTTGCCCTTAGTCGCCTTTTACGACACCCATTAGAAGAAATTTTATGCCCAATGGTTGTTTTTTTAAAAATAAAATCCACAGCCAGAGAGAAGTTGATAATGCCTTATGAATTTGAAAGCTCATTGTCAAAGTTCAAGTTCAGATCTTGTAATCGGCTGGCGAAATGTGAGTTTACTATAGAGTACACACCTCTGTAAGTCTTTGGGGGTAACTAGTATGATGATATGTTATGATAACATAATTCAACAGTTGATTAAATGTTAATAAACACGAGACTTAATTGAATAAAGCAGGAAAGTTACGCGGAAGAAGCTTGTTTTCTTTCATGTTCATTTGGTTAGAAATCTACATTGACTGGGAAACACCGTTTACGACTACATAAAAGTCATTTGAAATGGAATGTATAAACCTAGTGCGTCGCTACAGTTGCAGTAGTTAAATATCCTTTCTTTATGTCAGCTGTGACATCACTCCATTAGTTGAATTTATAGTACCTAAAGCGAGAAGATTTATTGGTTTTTAAGGACGCTGACTTATGGCTAAAATAAAGACAGCTGGGCAATTGCGTAAAACATTATTAATCGGAATCGGTTTCATTTTGTCAGTTCAACAACATTCATTGCGTTATTTACTTAATGAGAAGACAATTTTTTCGAATTTATGAAGCAATGGATTAGAAATTTGCTTCAAAATGATTCATATTCCGATTGATAGTGTATTACGCAATTAGGGTGCTGGTCAAGACATGTTTGTAAATAAATCCGTGTATGCAAAAAGGGAGTTCAGAAAGATTTTTATGTGTATTAAAAAATTACGTCCCGTTATGGAAACTCACTCTGCGATATATTTCAACTTTTCAAACTAGGCCAAGAATCAGCACTTTTTGAACGTCAAAATTACATGAGACAGTCCATCGAATCGTTCGCCCTTTACCACTTCCTATAGTTCTTTAGCTGGTAAAAAGTAGCGCGAGAAACTGTCTAGCAGAAGAACTTGATTCTATACAATAGTAAACAATTAGCATTACGAAACACAAAATATTAAATCAAATCATCATCAGCAAGACAGGATTGCCGGAAACAGCTGAATAACTAGGTCTATTAAACTGTTCAATTTATTTTAAAAACTATATTGTTGTAAGGAATTGGCATACCCTACACTGAGACAAAATTACTTAAAAAAATATAGGTTCAGTTACTTTCAATTTATATAAACCCTAGTTCACAATCCAAACAAACATTTTCAATTTATAAATCCTAGTTCTCACGTCTCTATTACATCGGACTAACGGGTCAGCGTGTTGTGGGAACCGCTTTTTGTCCAACTGTCAGACCACGGCCTTAACTGGCTTAGAATTCGGATTATCGGACATGGTACACCGATAATTGCCGATTAATGCGATATAAATATCCGTGTGGTATCTTATGGCGCTATAAAAGAGTTATAGTGGGGCGAACTGGTTCGGAACTGACGACTTGAAACGTCGTTATGGTTAATTTTAAGGCGCTAATTAGTTTTCTATGTGTTTGGTTCTGGTGATTAGCATTCAAAACAACTCTGAAACGCAATGCAGCATCACTAATCTAAGGGGTAATTCTCGTAATTATAAGAACGTTCACAGTCTGATATCAGTCTCAATCTGTCAAAAATACCTCCAATTTCCTTACATTTTGACAAGTTTTTGACATTTGTTTGTCGCTGAGATGAGACTGTGACTAGATTTTGAATGTTTTAAATTAAGAGAATTGGCCCTCTGAACTCTGAATGACTGGGTAGCTGAAATTGTCTAGTTTATGTCCGCGACTTCATCCGCGTGAAATTTCTTGTTCCCCCGACCCACCCCGCCGCATCGCATAGCCCGCCCGCGCCATTACTTCTTACTGATTTTTATTATTTTTGTTCGGCTCTTAAGGGTCCTAGCGTGATGTTAAATAGCTTATAGCCTTCCTCAAGAATCAAAGTAAGTTTCAAAAAGATTTTTTGTTTGTCTGTCTCTCGGTTTGTTCCGGCTAATCTCCGAAATGGCTGGACCGATTTCGACGGGTCTTTCGCTGGCAGATAGCTGATATTATAAGGAGTAAATTAGGCTTTATTTTGGAAAATGAAGGGTTCTGCGCAAAATAATTAAAACTCATGAAATCCAATTTGTTTTCTTACAGGCACGCCAAAGAAGTCACTGGCAAAGCTAGTTTGGACAAAAAATAACAAAAAAAATAGCTATCTGCCTCGTTGACTTCTCAGATACCTTATCCCTTTATTTTATGGCTTACTTAATTCGAAAAGGATCAAATGAAACAAATTTGTAACTCTATGCTTATCTGTCTGATTTGGGTGCAGCCAGCTATTTAACGTTGCATGTCACGTGGGCAGGGACAGCCTTGTCATTTGATACTGAACCAAATCAATCATCAATGACTTGCAAGATTTCTTGTAAAGGCTTTTAATGTGATGCTGTCCTTTGATTAAAAAGTAAACATAAACAAAATGTGTAATGTTTGTAAACAATACCCATTTATTTACTATGGAAAAAGGTCAGCAGTGCGATTTTGTAACCATCTCACCGTGAAAACTTAGGTGAAGTGAGCGTGGAGTGAGCTGTCAGTGTCATCCTGATGCTAGGGATTGATACTCTTGACAGCTCACTCTAAGCTCACTTCACCTAACTTTTCAAGGTGAGATTTTTACAGAATCGATCGGCAGTATACAAAATATGGATTGTCACACCAAAAATTAGCCAGTCACTAGAAAAGCCTAGAACTCGACGGATGATTTAAAATCACCATTTGTGAAAGTTATTTTATTGAATCTTGATGGATTAAGATACCTATTGTAATTTTAAATAAATAAAGTCCTCACGACCGCATTTCGGCCACGGCGGCCAATCTCGCCTTCGGCGCGGGAAATATAATGCACAAGTGTGAGCGCAGACACAGGTGCACTCCCTCTTCCCTCACTCTCATAGTCCGATGAGACGGCAATCCGACACGACCGGAGAGAGATCAGGCGCAGGACCAACGACATAACGTGCTATCCGAGGCACGGGGGTATCACACCGCCAACTTCCAAACTCCGGGCTGTTAGTGCTGTTACTAAGAAATTCCTGATGGAAAAACTCAATAAAACTTTGCCCGACCCGGGAACCGAACCCAGGTGGGCTCAGAAGTCGCGCTTGCGACTAAGAGGCCTACGGGGCAGTTAAATAATTATCTAATTTTAAATACGCAGCATTAGAAAAGTTTTTTTCCTCGATGTTCAAGTGTTCTTTGGAACTGAGAAAAAAGCATGCGATTGTACCGATAAATACTTACGCTATAAAATAAAAATACCTCCCCTTCTTTTTGTCTATGTTGGACTAAGGTTAATAAACTACTCACAATTTTTCAAAACAATACAATTTCATCATCAATCAAGCTGAATCAAATTACTCGAAGTCATCGAAGTGTTTTAGTGCACACGCTCTGTGAGAACTCGAGTGTAGTCTCGACCAGAGGCTCTCAACCTGGGCAATCCTTGTATTTTTAAGAACGTTCACAGTCTCAATCTGTCAAAAATACCTGTAATTTCCCTACAATTTTAACAAGTTTTTGACATTGATTGTCGCTGAGATAAGATTGAGAATAGATTTTGAACGGTTTTAATTACGCCTATTTTATGTGATACCTACCCGCTTTTTTAAGTAGCATCGATATCATACAATGAATTTCGAACGTTGATTGAAGACAGTGAATGACCTTTTTGCATGTTTAGAATAAGCTGCCACTGCAGCTTCTAATGATTTAAAATAGCATTGATAACGGTTACGTTTTACCTTGCTACAAGACATTGCTTAGCGTTTTAACTTTAAAACCTATCTAATACCTAGCTATAACCACAAAAAGAAAATTAATTAAAAAAGAAGGTAAATTAGCAATATTTTTTAAACTTTTCTTTCGATTTATCTAAGAAAACTATAGTTAATGACAGACATACAGCCATGTCATTTATAAAAAGTTGACACTTCAAGCTTTGGTGACAAAAAAAAGAAAGCGGACAAAAAGTTTCAGAATCACTGTCCAGAAAAACTATAACGTTACAATTTCGTGTGAACACACACTATTATGCTATACATGTGTAGGTATATTCTACACGTGTATGTGTAATGAGAGAGCATTGTTTTTGAACTCATCGCCGGGAAAGAATGTCAACATCATTGTAGCTTCAACCAGAGTCCTCGTGATCTACATGTATTGCAATACTACTCTGAAGACCACCGGGGTTTGTTTACAATAAGATTAGTTTACAAGTAGGCACGAAAGTAGGTAATTAAGGAAGTGTAGCTGACGCAAAATTATGTTGTGCTGAATGTTAACTTAGGGTTTATGACGCCTGAGAAAAACGATAGTTATTCTGTTAAAATTGGCCATAGGGCTAGGTGACTTCTGTGGAAATACTGTAAAATCTTACTTTGAGGCTATTAAACTACTATTAAAATTATTAAACTGTCAATTTAACTACGATACTTTTTTCCCATGGTATTCTGGCCCACGCATAATTTCCACTACCGTTCCTATTCCGTGTAATGTGGGCCGCGGACCAGAGGCCAGTTTCCCCCTAACCCGAATTCAGCACACTATTCTAGACTCTGTTGCGTAAAATTTTTCGTCGACTATCAAAAATAAATCAACTGTTTCATAGAAAAGTGCAATACCTACGCCATCAAAATGTATTGGACAGCTATTTTTTTATTATCGACGAAAAAATCAACGCAGCTGATCGATTCTGTAAAAATCTCACTGTGAAAAGTTAGGTGAAGTAAGCTTAGAGTGAGCTGTCAAGAGTATCAATCCCTAGCATCAGGATGACAGTGACAGCTCACTCCACGCTCACTTCACCTAAGTTTTCACGGTGAGATGGTTACAGAATCGCACTGCAGGTTTCAGCTGAGCTATTCTGTTAAATTCTCCGCGTGAAAAATTAAGTGAGGTGAGCTGTCAATACTGTCAACCCCAAGCATCTAGCATGGTGGGATAACACTGACAGCTCACTCCACGCTCACTTAAAAGTTTTCACGGTGAGATGGCTACAGAATAGCAGTGCAAAACCATATACTGAAATTGGTAACATGTCACGCGTCGATGTCTCGTCACCCTGTATACTATACCTAATAGAAGAAACGGTTTTCAATACTTGTTTATTTTTTTTGTTTGTTTCTATACCAACAAGCTGCAGTAGGATGGTAAATTCCTCATTATCGTCACGATTGTCTCACACAACTACCATATTTGTTCAACTCCGAACACACGTCACAAGCTATTTGTCTTGACGCCTAACGAGTATATTCACGCTATTTCTATTTTTTTTTTTCTAAAGTTCCTAACTAGCTGGGTGGTCAGTAGTGACATGCGATACTTGACACTGTTGACACAGCGGTGACATTGCCTTGACACCAGTCACGAAGTATGATCGCCCACACAAGTGCATTTAGGTATACGTCAAAGTAGATTTATTGGTGTTGTGACATTTTTGTTTTTTTATTTTCTTTATAAAAAAATAATCCGAAAAGATGGTTCTTTCATATTTAAAAATTAATTGTAAATTGTTCATAAATATTTTGACTTACACGGCCTTACTTTAAATAATATCATAAGCCGTTTAAATGCAGCGTTTAATATTAAATAAATTCCATAATAATTTTAAGATACAGTCACCTATATTTGAATCTATTTATTCTACAGCCTATAAAGTAATTAAAATCATAAATCGCTATCGCAAAATAATAATTAAAATTATTTTATAACTCGGCTGTTGCGAAAAGACTAATTACCATTATATTGACTAATTACTATTATTTTAATACCTGGGGCATTGGGTCACTGAGGACTTCTTGGATGACTTGGATATTGAGAGGGAACGCAGGGCATTGGCAGTAAGATGTAATATGCTGGCGCGCAGGTTTGCAAGGTGCACAAAAGATGTTAAAATTACCTACTCTGTTTAAGGCGTACTGCCAGATAATGTACACCTGCAGCTATACGCTGAAGGTTTTCAATGCCCTGCGGGTCCTCTACAAAAATGGGTTTAGGATGCTGATGGGGTTGCCGCGATACTGTAGTGCGTCGGGGATGTTTGCGGAGGCCAACACCGACTGCTTTAGGGCTATTTTGCGCAAGAGAGTGGGCTCCTTGATGTGTCGTGTGCGGGCCAGCTCCAATGGCCTTCTAAGCAACATAATAGAGAAGGTGGAGTGTCCTATTGTGCGGCACTGGAATAAGGTGCATAGTTCCAGTGCTGTCCTATTTAGTAACAGATAATTTAATAAGTAGTTTTAAGGTATTAACATAGTTTTTAGGCCTTACTAATTATTTTATATGGAATTCATGTTCTGAAATAAATTATTATTATTATTAATTAACTTTACCTAGGTAAATATTAATAATATAAAATGTTTTATTTTATGTGGCTTTGATAACATTAATTGACCGGCATAATATGCACGTTTTGTTTTTACGACAGATCATTGATCAACGGTCAGGTAAACATTACGATAATATTAATTACATAATATAATTTTTCGTCTACAACTGTACAATTACATAGTCTCATCACCTGATGGACGCAAACTGAATAAAAAATCCAAAAAAATATGAAACTAAAAAAAAATCCTAAAGTAAAACGTCATCTCAGAGGAGTTGCGTAACACATTAATAATAATAATAATTGCGCATTAATAATAATTGCGTTTTTAACGTTGTTGAGTAGACCAATTTTTCAAACCTATAAAACAATGGGTTAGTAATATCCTTCGTATTGTGAACGGGTCAACCCACATTATTCTCAGATCTCAGATGGGCTTTAACTTTCAAGTTGCACAGTTTCTTCGATACTTGACCCTTTAACAGAAATCGAACGATATCTGAGAACCGAACGTTCAACACAATAAATTAATTAACTCTAACTCCGTTCCAATTTATAAATTCCTTTTGATTCAACTATTCAACTTAAATTAACGGTTCAGCCTCATTCTCTGAAATTAATGTTGATACATACATACCTACAACATATCATAAATAAGTCAAGAAAATTCTCTAAAACTATAAGAGGCAAGACCGGTGTTAAATGACAAATTTTAATGCATTTTCGTTCCAGAATTTTCTTTAAAAGCCCTTTTAGTTGTTTTTAAAGAATGGACGATGTACCTTACTTTGCTTACCTCGTAGTTTTATTGACCTAGTTCTTCTCAAGATGGATGTAATTGTAGTATAGTCATACTATTTCCCGTTACGGTGTGGGCAGATCTAGATAGCGACACGTTTCGTCTTTGTGTTATCTCAAAAGCCGAAATGTCGTTGAATTATTAATTAATATGTTTGTATCTATTATTTTATGGAAATGGATCTTCCATGAAGGGCTGATTTCTCAATCATATAAAAACTGACTGTTTTTCTATGAAATAATTTGACAGTTATTTCATAAAAAAAACTGTCAAACGTCAATTTTATTCCTCGAATAAAAGTTATCTGGCGATGGAAAAATCAGCTCTAAAAATAAAAAGATGCACTAGGTTTTTACTTTCTAATTGAGTGTAAACATACTACTGAGAGCTATGTAAAATATAATCGTATTTTTTACCAAATAATTATTTTTATCCGCTTACATTAGAACACAAAGAATCATGAACAACTACACTATTTATCACACTAATATAATAAAGGAGAAAATTTGTGAGTGTAATTGTATGTTTGTTACCTCTTCACGCAGAAACGGCTAAACGGATTTGGATGAAATTTGACACACAGATAGTTTATAACCAGGATTAACACAGGACTTTTTATCACGAGATCGACACTAAACTTGTGTGGGTGAAACCGCGGAGCGCTGTCAATTTAATTAATAAAACAAAAGCACCTTTATCAGTGACTGTACAACGAATCTACTCATGCTTAAAGCTCTGCGTACACAATGTTATCGGACACGTAACATCCGATAGCCGATCTACAATAATGTCACTTTTTTTTTCTCTTGAACTTACAATGTCAATGATAACGATATCTACTTGCTTGAGAAAAAATACTTTGAAAGATTGGTATCATCGTGCGAACACTTTAACACGCTTCTTGTTAGGGCTGGGATATTATATTCTGTAATCGTTTATTTGTGTTTCTCTATGGGCTGATATTTCCAACGCCAGATAAATTTATTGAAGGAATAATTTTGAATTTTTGACAATTGTTCCATACAAAAACTGTCAAAAGGACAATTTTATTCCACGAATAAAAATTATCTGTCGATTGAAAAATCAGTCCTTTAGAGAAATATACTCATTCCTTTATTAAATACTTCTATGCTTCTGCCCGCAACTTCGTCCGTGTAAAATTTCTTGCTCCCTCGACCCACCCCGTCGCATCGCATCGCCTGCCCGCGCTATTACTTCGTTTTCGCTTATCGTTCTTTCTGTATTTTTTTTTCTTTTTACTTGGCTCCTAAGGGTGAAAGCGTGATGTTAAGTAGCCTATTTCTGGGCAGCGGGATTGTCCGAAAGGGTTACCGCTACCCCGGAACACAAAGGGCTAAGGAAGGAACACGGGTGGGTTTTAGTCAGTAAGAGTCTGACACTCCCTTCTGCTCCACCCAGGGGTCATTCGATGATTTCCCATCCACAAAAAAAAAAAAAAGTAGCCTATTTCTCAAGAATTGGGCTATCAAATGCAACAAAATATTTTTTTCCAGTCCGAGCAGTGATTCCAGAGATTATAGCGCGTTCAAACAACCAAAAAAATAAACAAACTCTTCAGCAGTAAAACTTGGATATACCTGATCATTACTTGTTACATTAATTTTCACTTTCATTTAACTACAGTTAAATACGTTACACTGAAAGTAACACCTGGCGAGAAACGACAGACTAGGTAATCAAACTGGATAGGGCTAGCAGTTATGTGACAGCACAAGTAGTAATATACATAAATCTAAATAGTCCAAGAATAGTGCTCTATACACCAGGGCTGCGGGGCAATTGCGTAACACATTATCAATGGGAACCGGTTTCATTTTGACAGTTCAACAACATTCATTGCGTTATTTACGTGTTGAGCAAACAAAGTTTTCGAACTTATGAAGCAATGGATTAGCAATTTGCTTTAAAATGATTCAGATTCCGATTGATAGTGTGTTACGCAATTAGGGTGCTGGTTATGAAAACAAACATAAGAACTAAAATTATCTCCCTTTTGGGCTCCACCGCAGTCGGAGAGAAACCCGTCATATTATATTCGTATGTCAATAAAAAGCTTTATTGTACGCACGGCTTCACATCAAGCTATACATAACCAGTATATGCTGACTTTTGATTGTACGAAAAACCTATACAGTGCGAGGTCAGCTAAAACTGGAAATGTATAGCTTGATATGTAGCCGTGGGTACAAAAAAAAAACAACCGACTTCCAAAGTGGAAAAATAACTTTAATTTCGGAAGTCGGTGTCGTTGGGTTCGCATTTTCGTTGTTTGCCACCGACTATTTATTTCTGTTTTTTTTTTCGTTTTTATTTTATCATTTTTAAGTTGTACTTACCACACACGAATTCGTATAATATAACACTACTTGCTATATGTATAAATATCAGTGACAAGAAGTCATTATAACATCATCATTATAAACTAAGTAGCAAAAATACGTATTAATGAAGTTAATTTGAAAACTACCCAAGCAAAGTTCATAAAATGTATGCGACCACCCCTATCCCTTAAAGAAATAATTTTTGAAATCTATTTACGATTGCGGGAGATATCGCATAACAAACATACAAAAAAAAACATACAATCGAATCGAGGACCTCCTCCTTTTTGAAGTCGGTTAAAAAGTATCCTAAACCTTTAAAACCGCTTTCTTTCAAAATCAAAATCAATTTATTCAAACTAGGCTCAGAATTAGCACTTTTCGAACGTCAATAATTGACGTTCGAAAAGTGCTGATTCTGAGCGGGCGGGCGTTTTGGGGGGACTGTCTTTTGTAATTATTACAAAAGACTGTCGCCCCAAAACGCCCGCCCTTCACCACTTCCTAGTGCTTTCGCTGGGGAGAAGAAGTGGCGCAACAAACTCCCCAGCAGCACAGCTGTCTGTTCAGTTAGAAAATATTTAATTGTATACAATACTAAGTATGCAAAGTTATTGACTTTACAGAACACATTAAATTAAATTATTTGGCATATGTTAGCTTGCCACGCCAATATACCCACAAATACAATAAAAACAATACATACTCAAGCAAAAATTTAAAATGTAAACAAAAACTTGCTACCTAAATAAAAGCCTCCAGGTATAAAGGGCGTGACAGCTTACATATGTATGCAATACTGGGTTCAGTTCACATAGCTGTGAATGGTAAACTAGGACCATCGAAGTAAAATAAATTTTAAAAAACTTTAAACAATATCCTTTGCATAATCAGCCTATGATTCCACTACTGGTTCATATGCCGCCTCTCTGTGAGAGGAAGTGGGCCGTAATCCACCACGCGGGCCCAGTGCAGGTTGGTAGATGTCACATATCTTCGAATGTTTGGTTCTAAGTCATGCCGGTTTCCTCACAATGTTTTCCTTCACCGGCCGTTACAACTTGGCCACCACTCCTCACCAAAAATATCCTTTATGTAAATTATACTTTCACCCAATGATATCATATACAATAAAGAGGTAGATAGGGCACTAGCGCGCGCAAATTGTTGCAGTCAAATTCAGACAATTGTCGTAATTTCGTTTAGTCGACATTCTTCAAGCGCAACAGACTACAGATAGCTATCTCTTTCTATGTCATACGTTCCGTATTATCTGTCGCAGTTGTAGTTGAAAACCACTAACCCAATAACACAAAACGTCGCTCAGTATGAACGTAGCATATCTTTCCTTTATAATATCATTGCTTTCACCATCAAAGCCATAGGTACCATTGACGCAAGTGTTGTGTATCCGTTTCTTATAAACACCATACTAACCCATATCTGAACTAAACCAGAGTAGGCTACATCCACGTAAACTTTACGAGACGATAGTACAGGAGTCCGATTTTATAGCCGGGTGCCCGAGTTTATGGCCGGGTTGCGATAGTCGATCAGTGCAGTTCTGGCCTTATTTATTAACCCTTTTATACCGGGTGTTAATTGAAGTGCCGGTTATAGTCGTGTTGCAAGAAGACAGGTAGGTGTAAAGGGGTTACTGGGACTTGGTGATCAGATGGCGACTAACTGAAAATGTCTCCAATGAATGGTCTTTGGTACCGTGCAGGAATAGGCTTGTCAACTGAAAAAATCTAATTAGTCCGTCAGTTAGATTATCAAAAAATATTTGACCCGTATTTTTTCTTTTGTTACGTAAACCAAATTTGACGAAGATACGATGCTTTTAAAATTTTCAATAACTTGGTATAATTTTTAGTGCGTTCTGACTTCACGAGCGCCCACTCCCGAGTTTTGATGCGTTTATCTTTGTCAATATTAATTGATTTACACAAACTAAAAATACGTGTCCATTATTTTCCAATACACTAACTGACGGACTAAATAGATTTTCAATTTATTGCTTATGGAAACTAGCCTACTGTTGACAAAGAAATGGGGCTATTAGAGCGGTCGGTGGAGCGGTCGAATGTGGAGCGATCATCAATTTAAGTATTCGTGTAGAATGATAATAATAGAATTGGTTCAGTGGCCGTGGTTGAAACACCACCGGACGTATGTTCGAAACGAGCACGAAACATATCATCACACAAGTATTAATAATAATAGCCTCCCCGACCGATTTCGGTCATGGTGGCCAATCTAAACGGAGATTAGCCAGGTACGCAGGAGATATTATAGTGCAGAAGTGTGCGCGCAGACACAGGTGCACTCACTTTTCCCTCACTCTCATAGTCTGATGGGACGGCAATCCGACATGACTGGAGAGAGATAATCTTTGACAGTCGTTACGTCTGACAACTAGTCTTACCAAGGGGTTTCTCATGATCCATTAACTGGGTTGTGGAGGTCAGATAGGCAGTCGATACATGTAAAATACTGGTATTCAGCTGCATCCGGTTAGACTGGAAGCCAACCCCAACATAGTTTGAAAAAGGATAGGCACATGATGACTCAATCATTTATTGAATTCCACAATGTGTACTTAGGTGCGTTTTGGGTATTAATGTCGATGGCTATAAGAATAGGGGAAGACCAAAGAAACGATGGATGGACTGTGTGAATGATGATATGGTTACAAAGGAGGTGACTACTGAGATGACGACTGATAGAGAAGTATGGAAGAAAAATACATGTTGCACCGACCACTAATAAATTAGGATAAAAGGCAGGTGAATTATGAATGTATACCTACTTAGGTGGTAACTTATTTAATGAGATCATGATGAAGCCTGACGGACACAGAACAACTTAACTCCTTGAGTCAATATTTGAATGTAAAGTTTATCTTTTACCTTTTTTTTTTCTGAGGATGGTAAATCATCAAATGACCCCTCCCGCTCTGGGTGGAGCAGAAGGGAGTGTCAGACTCTTACTGACTAAAACCCACCCGTGTTCCTTCCTTAGCCCTTTGTGTTCCGGGGTAGCGGTAACCCTTTCGGACAATCCCGCTGCCCCTGCAGGCTTCGGCCCTTACGGGTGCTGACATCTCTTTGAGGCGCGCGTGGAACACGTACGCGCCGGCCGGCACGGGGCCTGTTTCTGATCGGACGGAGGGTTACCCAATACTCTCCGCCCGCAGGCCCGCGCCAACGGTGGCTGGGAGTCGTCACGCGGCTCCCGACACCCGGAGCGTCTGCCGCGGATCTTTTACCACTGCTTTCTTTATAATTTGCCTACCAACCATGATTTCCGACACCAAAATCGACTTTGATGAAATCATAATACGAATACTTACCATTCGGTTTCGCCACTCATCAGGTGACAGTTGCTAGGCGCCCTACCGGAAACTGTCCATAATCATGAATGAATGTGCGCCTACGCTTGCTAATCGTATGCTTGCTTAAACGGTCAGCCATTGAGCAAAAGGGATAGGTAAGACATCATAATTATAGGCACGGAAAATTATAGCAGACTAGCTGCACCCCGCGGTTTCACCCGCGTAAGTTTTGATCCCGTGGGAATATCGGGATAAAAAGTATCCTGTGTGTTATTCTGATGTATAAACTATTACGGTAAAGTTTCATCAAAATCCGTTCAGTAGTTTTTGCGTGAAAGAGTAACAAACATCCATCCATCCATCCTCACAAACTTTCGCATTTACAATATTAGTAGGATTAGTAGGAAGTAGGAAGTAGGATACTTTTGAAAGAAAAGTTGTGGGTATCATGATCACAATGACATCTTGCATAATGCATAACATAATCAGCCTATAATGTTCCCACTGCTGGGACACAGGCCTCCTTTCTGTGAAAGAGAGTGGGCCGTAATACACCACGCGGGACAAGTGTGGATTGGTAGATGTCACATGTCTTCGATTTTTTGGTTCTAGGACATGCCGGTTTCCTCACGATGTTTTTCTTCACCTTTTTGAGAGCAGTGGAGATGATATAATTTACACAAAGTAAAGCGCTTGTCTGGGTTCGAACCTACGACCTACAACTTGTATGTCGCGGCCGTTACCACTAGGCCACCCCTGCTCTCAATGACATCATGAGCATGACACAATAATTATTTTTAAAAGGCGTTCCATAACAAATAAATTCTATTGTAATTTTCCAACAATCGATTGTCTGAAAATACGCAATTACGAGACTGTTTTTGTTCTGTTTTCGAAAAATCACTTCTGTTTTCGCGCCATTACGGGTCTGCTGTTGTCAATGTCACTGTCAAAACTACAGTGATACAGATGCATGGAATTAGTATGTACTGACGCCAGCACATCAAGCTACCCGAAACTGTAAAATTTTCCCAATCAATTTTGAACCGTATGCTTTAGCGATAAAGTTGAAAAGCTATTAAAGAAATTTGACAGATTATAGTAGCTTGATGTGCTGGCGTCTGTACTATATTGCAGAAGTGAGCTTTAATGACGAGTTCTGAGTTTCTGACTGAAAGTGAATAAATGGCTAGGCTGAATATGCGAAGTAATTTAGAATCAAAACATTAATTAATCACACTATCGCCTTGAGTCATCTTGTCACTCGTCCTCATAAACGGTACTTAACGATGTGCATAAATATCTTTTACAAGAGCCACCGTATAAGTAGTTTTATATAATTTTAATGCAGATTATTCAGTGTTTATTTATTAGATCCCTTATTGACGCTATTATGTATAAATAACTAAACCTTATAACATCAGTTATCTGCCAATGAAAATCCCGTCAAAATCGGTCTAGTCGTTTCAGAGATCAGCTGGAACAGACAAACAAAAAATTAAATAATGTTTTTTTTTTGTTATTAGTAGTAAAAACAGACACTGCAATTTCATTATTTGTATGTATGTATAAATGTTATTAATGCATGTATTGTGTGGACCAGCTTTTTATGGCGTGCGTGTGGCCACAGCCTTATGAAAAGCATTTTTACATTGGTACCTAAATTTTTTCATACTTTTCTATGACGTCAGCTCTGATACACTTGGTACCTTTATGCCTGTAGCAGACCTCCGCTGCGAAACTCAAAGGGCGATACCGCCATAGTTTCGCTATGAGTTGTGAGTTGTTGGGCGGCGAAACAATAGCGAAATTTCCTGCTCTAACGTACAAAACAGACTATGATGTTGTCTCTTTCTAACATGATTTCGCTCATTTGCTTAGGCGCCGTCTACATCTCCGCCCGTTGTCCGCCATTTTGGAGCGGTTCCGCGTGTATCTCGGACGCGTCTGTAGCAATCGACAATTTTTATGAGCGAAATAGGAACAATGGATTTGGAATTTACTGAAAAACTTATACAAGCAGTGAGAAATAGACCTGTTTTGTACTTACTAAATCACCCTGACTACAAAAATAACACAAAAAAACTACAAGCATGGAGGGATATCCAGAGAGAATTAAACGAAGAAGGTAAGTATAATTATTTATTATTTACAAGGTATACGTATCAATTATCTGTTCTGCGTTGTGCAAAGTATCGAACAAATTTGTCTCTGATCTCACATGCCGCAAATGATGATCGTGCGCGGTTTCCATTGAGTCTGTTTTGTGGAAGAAAGTTTCCAAGCTGTTCTGTTTCCAAACCAGAGCTTACACGTTCGGTTGACTCTTTTGTCTGTATAAAGTTGTGTAAACAACAAGCTGCTTTCACAATTTTTATAGTATTTCTCAAATCTGTTTCAAAAGGTCTTAAGAATATCCTAAATTTTTGTGCCATTATTCCAAATGCATTTTCCACAACTACCCGTGCTGTACTAAGCGACTGATTAAATATCTTTTTATCTCTATCTTGCAAAGCTGCATCTCTTACAAAAGGTCTCATCAAAAAAGTTTCAAGTTTAAATCCACCATCGCCTAAAAAAATATAAGGCAAAGAATCTGTTTCTCCTTGTAATGGTTGTGGATTTGGTATATTAAGTTGGCCGCTCCTTAATAATCGAGCAAAAGATGTTGCTTCAAATATAGTACTATCGGCATCTTTCCCATATGATCCAACATCTACAAAAATAAATTTATAATTGGCATCTACCACAGCCATTAAAACAATTGAATATTTACTTTTATAACAATAAAACAGTGACCCGCTACCCGGAGGGCACTTTATGGTTATGTGTTTTCCATCTATGCTACCAAGGCAATGAGGAAATCCCCATTTTTGGAAAAAATCCTCTGCTATATTCAGCCAATTTTCCTCTGTGGGTATTGGAAGGACAAGTGGTCTTAACACATTCCACAATTCTTCACAAACTTCAGTCACTATTTTCGAAACTGTTGAATTACCCATACGATAAGAAAAAGATAGTGTCTTGTATGTGTCTCCAGTTGCCAGAAACCTGTAACAAAAAAATAATTGTTGGAAGAAAACTGTTGCTGGATATAATATACCTATTTTTTATACCACATAGGTGGCAAACAAGCACCAGTGGTTTGTATGCTTCCTCCACCAGTGGTGGCGGAAGTATACAAAGTAATCTACATCAAAGTGCATATGACTTTGATTTCCGCAAAGTAACGCCTAAATCAATTAATTGTCTTCTTTGTTTCAGTTCCAGCTTTAAAAGCAAAATGGAAAAATTTAAAAGATACTTTCAGAAAATTCAAGCAATCAAAACACAGCTCTAGTGGTCAAGCAACAAAAAAACTACAGAATTGGGCCTGGGCTGAACAAATGTCATTTCTTGAATCATCTACTACCCCCAATCAAACGGAGAGCAGCATTATTCTGGATAATGAATCTTCTCAACACGAAGAAACAAATGAAGAGTCAGCCAATCAACCTACACCCTCCACTTCTTGCGACGCGACAACCGTACCAGAAAATACACAACAATCCGATTCATCACATCAAATATACAGGCGAAAGCGAAGAATAAACATGAATCCTACAGACAGAATGGTTGAGTACTTAGAAAATAGAAGGAAACAAAACTCTAATGATGAGAAAGTCACGGTTAAATGTGACGGTATTGATTTGTTATTTTTGGGCTATGCAGACTCGTTTAAAAAACTAAGCAAACGCACTCAAGTAAACGTTAAATTCGATATCGCAAAAATATTGATGGAAGCTGAGCTTAATGATCTTGAGACTGCTGAAAGAAACACATCTTCACGTACTTCAAACTACTCAAATACAACAACATACTCAAGCATGCATGCTCCTATTCCTCAAAATGACAGTGAGGCAGCACATCAAGATTCTTACGACAGTAATACAACAAACATACATGCTCTTGTTACTCCGGGAAACCACTCCTTGATAAATAATGACAGTAATACCGTCGAACCTACTCATTTGAGTACATCTACATATTTTTCACAATTTTCATCATTATAATTGTTTTAAATTTTAATTTTGTAACATTAATTTTAATATAGGTACTTACCTCAAAGTTAATCCCAGTCTTTCTTTGCTAGAAATAGCATCTCTAAACCTTGTATCTTGTTTAGTAATACAAGGCTTTATAAGGTTATGTAACTCTTCAAAACTGTCTGGTGTCATTCTGAAGTAAGAATAAAAACGGTCTTCATGTGACTGTAACTCTTTACATAATATATTCTCTCCCAACTTCTTTCTTTTTTTATTGATATCATGCACCCAGGTACGACGCCTTTTTAAAGTAGTTGACCACAGTAAGATTAGTTCCTCCTCTGACTCCGAAAGCGACGACATTTTCTTTCGAGTCTTATTTCTCAACTGTTCTAGTTTTAGGTTTCGCTCTGTTTCGCTATTATAGTTTCGCGTAAGTGAAGTACTGTTGCACAGCGAAACTCACGCAGCGGTTTCGCAGTTGTTGTTTCGCAGCGGAGGTCTGCTACAGGCATTAGAGTGAGAATAACGTCATTCTATTTCTTTTTAAGAATATTTTATCGCATTGTGAACGTTCCCTATCGTTGTCGCGATATCCTGCCTACTATTATAGTATGAAATGAGCCTTTGTTGATGCAGTTACGTACTGCAATCCTTTATAAGGATTCCCCTATTCGTAGGAGGACCTTACTCAATAATAATGACACCATAGCATCTGATAATTATAATAACTGCAATAAAATGAATCCGTAAAAATTGGGGGAGATTTTGATCTTCAGACCGAATCGATCAGATCGATCACTGGTAGGGCCAAGTTTAGCAGCAAGGATATCTTAAATATCCGTATTATTGATCAATATTAAATTGTTTATTCTGTAAATAGAATGTGGAAATCAGTTTTAAATGTCATATATAAAAAATGAGCCAGATGGAGTCAACATTTCCTATGTACATATATCTGACTACACATGAGGAGAAATAGTGAACCTAAACGCCAAAGCACACTACTTTTAGCATCGGCGATCTGCGATTTTGCGACTATATCGATGCTGCGTCGTTGGCGACTCTCTTCGTTCCATCGCAGTATTAAAATCGCGCGTTTTAGAGATTCTATCGATGATGCACCGCGATTTCGCGAGTTCTTGCGTTCGGACGCGATATCGCAATCGAGAGGATTGTAAGTGTCAGTCGTTGTGTCGAGCTTCCGAAAAGCGACTCAATCGCCGCGTTTGGCGTTTTTATGTGTGCGATGTGCAATATTTGGCCGCTGCATTTAGCTTCTAAAAAGCGGCTCAATCGCCGATCGCCGATGCTAAAAGTAGTATGTCTGCTGTGGCCCTTAATCAGGGGTCAAAGTCGCTTTTAAAGTCCAGACACGATCTTAGTCAGATCATGTGAGGACCATGTAGATTAGTGTCTGAAATGGTCTTTTGAGAAAAGACCGCACAGATTTAAGTGAACATATTGTACTGTATTATAATCGTCTGCAATATATCCTAATTGTAACACGCTCTAATTGTGTCAATTAATTGCATTGATTCCCTATTCACATCACGCAGGTCGACAACCTTTTTACGCCATATTGCAAAAAAATAAATGACTTTCAACCCACTGCCCAGCTGTTCCAATGCATGAACACCTGTATTTATAAATTCAGTTGTCACAATACACTATGCAATCCCGTTATAATGTTTCCTGGAAAAGAGACGTAAGTGCATATAGATTTTATGGTTAAAACCGCTTGTTACATTCCCAGTATGATTTGAACTTATTAGCATGTGATTTTACCGACTATGGAGATGGAGGGTAATGCGTTTGTGTAGGAGTATTTATTCGTGTTACTTTTATTGGCCTTCAATAAAACAAGAATGGAATCGAATCGAACAGAACAACATAATTCGATACCACATCTGTCTGTATCTATAGATACATATTATAATAAATCAAAGTCGCTTTTCGTGTCTGGCTGTGTGACCGTGTTGTGCTTCTAAACTACGCAACGGATTTAGATGCGTTTTTAACATCATTTAGAGAATTTATTCCATAAGGTAAAGTTTATATGTATAAGACGAGATAGTTTTATCTGAGGAATAATTTTAATTTTTTGACAGTTCTTCCTTACAAAATCTGTCAGCGTCAATTTTATTCGACGAATAAAAATTATCTGTCGATTGAAAAATTCCAGGCGTCGATAGCGGGACGAACTTGAAGCTTATAATGAGGGATTAATCCATATTGAATCATTATTAAACTTAATTGTAATAATGAAATCTCGATTTCTCAAGTCATAAAAACTGTGAGAAGCTGACGGCTCGCTAGTTATACACAGAAGAAATTTTAGAGCGTAAACAAATAATGGTCTTAGTAATAAAATAATCATAATATTCATTCAGGAACACAGATCAGATAGGACTGGTATGTCGAAACCTAGCTCAAGGCATGCTAATATTGTACCACTATTACTTAAGACGGAAATCAGACAAGAACACTGCATGTTGCAAAACTTACTAAGACATGAATTATAAATTATATGTCCAAGTTAATATTATTTATTGGGAAGATGGAAATTATGGCAGTATTTGTAATAATCAGCTCCTATAATAAATCTAGTAGCTCGTGATTTGCGAGACCTCCCGGTTTCTCGAAGATTGTAAGACTTTGATTTAAATCTGATGTTGAATGCCATGTAAGCTTATGTTATTAGCTAAACGAAATAACAACAGCAATTCAGGCGATATAAGATTTGACAAAAGACGTATAATTGCCAATTGGATAGGCCTTTCAAAAACGTATGTTAATCTATCGAATTACTTAGCTCACTCAGTTAGTGTTGAGAACCATTATTACAAAATCAGTGATCTCACGTCTGGGACACAGGCTGTGAGAGGGAGTGGGTCATAAACATAATCCACTATGCAGGCCCAATGCATGTTGTTGAATGTCGTTTACTCAGTCATTAAAAATCGTTTACTTGGTCTCCTCAATCTTGTTGTTAGCATGTCGATGGCGCCCAAAATTCAGCTACTCGAATACTGCTTGACGCAGCCTAAGTATTATTAAGGGCCTATACTACCTCAAATGGCTTAGCATGATCCTCCGTTATGTCGAAAATACTGGATCATCAATTTTGAAATAAATATATGGTAAAGTTGAGGATTAATGCTAGGTCTTATGTTAGACGAAAACACGATTTCATAAAATTTTCTCGATGGAAAAAAAATCCAAAGTTACCTCCAAACCGAACAATAAACCGCTGGTATTCAAAAAATACTTCAAATTAGATCATGAAACTTTGTATACTAACCGAACTAACTATGAAGCAGGTCTCATGTTATTTACTTTTTTTTAATTACCATTATTTTCACCGTAAAAAGCAAATACCTAAACTATTGGCGCTGCCTGCCGCATAGCACCGCACTCTGTCTCGCTCTCACTCAGTCCGCGAGCAGTATCGTGCGAGCGAGATAAAGAGTGAATTTTAGCTGAGGTAGTGTAGGCTCTTAACCACTAAAATTGTAAATATTCTGAGAACAATATATATTTATTTACAAAATATTGTAAACAGGGTCTAGGACTTCGCTCCAAGCTAAGTCTTGCGCTTAGCTTCAAGAACCTACATTTTACTTTAAAAGCAGGTACATCGAACTCCACCTGTCTATTGATATTTATAAGGTTCTCGATCATTAAAACATGAAACATTGTTGAAAGACTTAGCCCGGAGCGGAACAAGCATTGTTGAGTTATAATTAAAGATGTAAGCACAGACAAGCTCTGGGCGATGTGCCCTAACTAGATTCATGATTATAATAATTGTTTTCAACATAAATCCGACTACTAATATAATAATACAGAGGATCACAATACATCTATTGTTCCTATAAATAGTTCATAGAAATTACAAAGCGTATTATAAGATTACAACAGAAATAACTGAACCAAGAAAATAAAAAAAATTGGAAAATTCAAAAGTACACGATCACGAATGCGCATTTGATCGTATAAAAACCCATAGATATAGATATTATATTAGTTAGGTTTTTATTAATTATAATTGAACTACTTTGATTATAGGAACCATTTTCAATAGGGTTTCTCGTATTAATTATGTAAAAAGAATCTATTTAAAAAAAATACGCTATTGATTTTTTCGCAAGCCACAATGTTTTCAGATTTCACACTTTGATTGACGGGAGAAATATTTTGATGTTTTTTTCGTTTCTGATGCATTAAAATATTAAGAAATAATAAGCTTGTTAAAAGAAAAGTATTGAATTTTATTTGTTTGAAATAACAAGTATGACAAGAACACTGTAAAGAGTACAAACCATAACGTTTTCTACATAGATACACACCTAAGTAATAATATGAATATACAACACCGGTTGATGGCAATAGGCTAGCCCCCTATTACATGGGACTTGAACATACCTAAATGGCGAAATGAGTGTACTATAGGCAAGGCCTCTGCCTAACCTTTCAGGTATTATAGGCGTGATGTAATAGTATATTGTAGATTAACAACGACGCAATGATTTTGTAACTAATATTGATAAAAATCTACATCCTTTAAATGCAGGAAGTGACAGTGGATATCCATAAATGATAATTATAGTCTGCCTATTACCATTATATTGAGTACCTAGGTTTAAAATAATAATCATGTGCGTGCTAATAAGTAACAAAAAATACAAGTAAAGTAAAATAAAAAAGTTAAAAAGTTTATTGATAATATAAAAGAACAAACCTTACACACAACTCCCAACAATCCTGTGATTTGTGTCTACTAGTACAAAATATGTATGTATGTCTAATAAATACCTGTGTATATGCGGTTGTTTGAGCTTAATTCACACTGAGTAAATATAGAGAGATAGTGAAAATAGAGATCTAGTTGAAGGCCAGCCTAATCGGAAGGACTAATGCTAACTAACTTAACTATGAGTATCAGAGCCGTTGACCACAGTTTATAAAAACGCTAGCAGCGCCCCGCGGTTCCACCCTCATAAGATTCGATCCCGTGGGAATATCGGGATAAAAAGTATACTATGTGTTAATCCAGGGTGTCAGCTACCTCCATACCAAAATCAAAATTAGGCCAGCCGATTGCGTATGAAGAGTAACAAACATACAAACACACTTACAAACTTTCGCCTTTATAATATTAGTGTGATGTCATGAATTCATGATTATCTCAATATAATTCTTTTCGAAGTCAGAAATTTACGTGTAAAATCTACCATATTAAATTTAGGGAGAATTTATATAGCCTATGTCACCCGGATCATAATTACGAATCTATTGATACCTACCTCATTCATCAAAATCAGTTCAGTAGTTTTGGCGCTACAGTGGAACACGCGTAAATACAAATATACAAACATAAGCTGCTAAAATCATAACCCTTCCTTTTAGCTTTGCCGTAATCGGGTAAAAAAAGTAGTTATGTTCCTTATGTAACATATAATCTTCTTATAAATATGTGAGAAAATTTAGATAATACAGTGTATAAATAAAATGACGTGAAAATGTTATTTGATCGTGCCGCCATCTTTGTAAAGTGGCAACTTTTTAATTAGTCCTCTGTCATCGTTTAAAAAGTTGATGCCATAAAATAGGTTTATCTCACTTTCGCAAAGAGAATTATGTTATGTAAGAAACTAACACATTCACGCAATGAGCGATTTTCCGAGCAGCTTTTTAAAAAAAAAAAGGGTTCCAGGAGAGCGCGCTAGATGGCGCTATACTAACTACGGATTTTTTTTTTTTTCGTTGTAGTGTGGCAATGACATGAGCGCGTTCAGGGATGTCCTACAAGTATACCGGAAATGCATTTTGACTAAATTTTATCTCACTCCGAAGCACGCTAAAATTTCGCCGGCTGTCAAACTGCTCGTAAACTGCCCGTTCAGAGGCGCACAACTGTCAATGTCAACTTGACATTTGGCGAAATTTTAGTCGATTGCCCGTTCACGGGTGTATGTCAAAACATGAAAGAACATTCGTGAACGTGCCCATGACATTTTCACCTAGGTACACCTTAGTTAGAACATGCACAGTATACAACTCCGTTACACATAAAACAAAATACAAACATGGATTGTTTAAACTTACTTGGTTGTAATACAGATAAAGGTGTTCTTACAAAATCATTTGTTGTAAAATGCGCTGAGCATATTTGAGAATACTTTCGTATGGTCAGTCCAGGCTGAATCTGTTTGATTGCTTGAATCCATTGTGCTCTACGAATTTCATCTTTTGGGAACAGATGCTTGCCTTCATTCTTGCATAAATAAACAAGGCAGGGGTGTTTGTTAACCTTACGAGTTTCCTTCTCATTAGACATTTTGTGATGTGTGTGACATTCTAATCAGAATTGACGGCTCTGATTAGTTTTTCTTTTTTCTATCAGTATTTCTTGGTTTTTGGCTACGAATAAGTTTTTGGATATATACACTAAACAGATTGAAAAAAGTAAGTACGAATTATCGATAAAGAAATGATAATGATAACTTTATTAATTATTTCTTTGTAAACCGGCTGAACGGAGTTTTTATCCTTTGCCATGATGAACCATACAAGCACCGAGCATTTTAAAAAGTTTTTTCCGTAGTTAGCATAGCGCCATCTATCGAAGTCAATAGAACTGAATGGACCACATATTTTTAATCTGTATCCAGCTGTCAGAAAATCCCTCATTGATGCCCCTTCCTAATGATGGTAAAATAGATGTTGATAACTGTCAAACTATTTATAGTTGAGTCTCTAATGTCTTTGGCTAACTTATTATAAACTCCTAATTAGCAATCCTTGTTAATTGACCAATATTCTGCAAAACTCAAGAATTATGACCAAGAACCTTCCAGAATCCATTTCAAGTACAAATAGCTTCAGTTCTAAATCCAACCAATAGTTCTAAACCTAACTGTCTATGTGCAATGACCCCAAAGTCGCTAATTACTCTGAACGAAATACTACCAACACATAAATACCGTCGCATATACCTTATGATCTTCGTAATAAGGTAGATATTGGTGATGCTTAGGGATGATTTAAGTTGGTGCACCAGAATAAGGTCAGTGGATGCAATATGCTAATTTAATAAAAACGGTGTTGTTTTATGTTTGTGTGTATGTTTGTAAGTGTGAATGGTCTTTGTGCAGCCCAAAATTAGTTATGCGGTCTAATAATTTTATGGAGTCTGTAATGCAAAGTTGTGAAGTGTTTCGTCTTATTTTTTCTTTTTTTAATATAGTTAGCATGTCTAAAATTGACGTCTCGTCTCATTTGCTTTTGACATTGAGCCGGAAAAGATAAATGACATTTTCAATAATTAACACGGTGTTTCTGATCAGACCATGTCCCTCTTGCTAAGTTCCCGTTCATCTGCACCTTGTATGACCTAAAAATAACACTGATGGCGCAAACAAAGTAGCCACATACTGGGCACAAACTATAAAAAATATAAAAAAAAAATTACCAGGAAGAGTACCATCGACACGAAAAGTAGAAGACGAGCACGAAAGATTTAAATTCTATCTTTACCAGTAACAAAAGATTCGACTACTTATTCCTAACAGATTAGTTACCAAGTGGATACATTTAACGAAGCTACCCATTATAAAAACTATATGCAAATGATCATGCGACAGGACATCAAACTGTAAATTCACAGGAAACGACTAATGGTCGCCAGTTTTTCACTCTGGCAATCCTTAAAATAGGAACTTATTGCAATATTACGTGTATATTTCTGCATGCAACACAGCGCAACACGCGATGTGACCGTTAAAATTTAAATAAAAAAGAAACTGTTTAGAAAAAGAACACTTGGTACGTACTTGGTAGTTAATGTTTTCTTAAAATAATAAGTCATTATGGCATAGTTTTCTCGCCAGCCAGGTCAAAGTTCTTAACCTGTTTTAAATGGTCTTAGGTTGAAGTGTGGCCATTTCCACGGCCATTTCCGTTCTTAATTATTAGTGTTGCCAACCTGGAATAATCGTACGATATGGATAATCGCGAAATGCCTCATTTTTTTTTTATTGCCATAGTACAAGACTTATGAGGATAAGGGCAAGAGAATGATGATAACTTAAGAAAAAAAATAAATTCAAAAACTAAAACTCGACTACTGAAAATTCATTCTCAAAGAAGAATGAAAAAAAAAGCTTAAAAACTAAAACCCGATTACTGAAAAGGATGAAACAAGAAAGTACAGACGCCAGCACATCAAGCTACTACAATCTGTCAAATTTCTTTAATAGATTTTCAACTTTATCGCTAAAGTATAAGGTTCAAAGTTGATTGGGAAAATTTGACAGTTTCGGGTAGCTTGATGTGGTGGCGTCTGTACCTTCCCGTGGTCGCATGTCGCTTTACATACATATAAGCCATGGTAGCAGACAAGGCAGCCTTTTTTTTTTGAGGATGGGAAATCATCAAATGACCCCTCCCCCTCCCGCTTTGGGTGGAGCAAGGCAACCTAGGCAAATGATGATGATGAACCCAGTAAAGTAAAATGGGTTTGTAAACCTTCAGGCCACCACATCCATTTAAAAGATTCTCTTTTAATTCCTGGAAAAAAAATAACCAGAATCTTCACTCCGATTTGAAAATCGCACCTAGGTCCCAAGTAGCTTACTGCCACTGACAAGTATCGCCATTTATCATAAATATCCGATAAATTTATCAGACAGAGATACAATACTAATGCAAATGTAATAACCAAAGTGTTTTATGCGACAGTACCTATAAATGACAATTTGATATACAATGTACTAAGTTTAAGTCAAATTATATAGCCATTTAGATCTTGATCGTTGATAGTACCAGTTATCACGACAACTTTCCCCTTTAAAACATTAATATAAGTAATTTAATATGTTAAGTATGGTGTAAAGATAAAAAGGAGATCGCTAATTTTATGCTGCCGTAACTATTAAAGGGAATTTATTCGTGTGCGAGTATCGTATTTTACTAGTGTCGCCAACACCTGAATGCTTGAAATAGAAACGCTTTTATTAAAAAATAATTCGGTTTCCCTTCGTAACGCCTACGAAGGCGTGAGTCCGTTGCTTTGCGGTAATAGAAAAGGAAGGTGAAATTTCGATGGAACAAGCTTTATGTCAGCACTAGCTTCCGCCCGTGGCTTGGCTCGCGTGGTATGTCGATAAAAAGTAGCTTATGTTCCCGAGGATTATTTAAAGTAGCCACATACAAAATTTTATCTAAATCGGTCCAGCCGTTTTGGATATTAGCCGGAGCAAACAGACAAAAAGACAATTTTATTTTAAATTGTTTTTGCGTTATAAGTACCTTTTTGTAAGTATACTTTCGTAATTGTGTTTTTAATAAAAAGCTGTTACATACTTATTACAAACAGAGTGTCTGTTTGTTATGTCAAAATAATTTTCAATCAATTATAATATTTATTTGTAAGATAAATAAAGAATTCAGCAACAAAAAATCACATCACTGCATGCGCCAGTGAAATGTTTCCATCTCATCAGACCTTTAAACCGTTATCATCTGAATTATTATCTAAACTAATATTATAAAGAGATAAGATTTGTTTTTTTTACGCTTTCATGCTAAAACGGCTAAACGGATTAAGATGAAATTTGGCACATGGGTAGAGCATGGCGCGGATTAAGACATAGGATACTTTTATCCCGATATTCTCACGGAATCGAGACTTATGCGGGTAAAACCACGGGGTGCAGCTACTTCATTATAATATCGGTAGCAAAAATAATGTCTTACATTTTTTTTAGTCTCGCTTACTTCCGGTATCCTGCCTTTATAAATTTTTATTTATCGATCTTCGATCTTTCACACTATTGATCTATGAATGTCAAGTCCTGTGATGTTACATTCCGTCTCGTCTAACCTTTATTCTGTCATTGCTAGACTATCATGCGCCTTACGATAACCGGAGTCTAACCAGCCTAGAGGTCAAAGCATTATCTACTGCACTAGATAACCATCAATTTCCTAATAGGATGATATACGGAAAGATTTTACGAAAGGTTACGTGACGGTAGGGCGAAAACGCTACGTTTTTGTACGCAGTGATGTAATTTGTGCAAATGATTTTATTGTTCTATATTGACTGAAAGAAAATCTCGTGAAATTCGAAGACATGTGACATCAAACCGCACTGGGCCTGCGTGGTGGATTGCGGCCTTTTCTTCTTTTTATCTTAGAGGAGGCATGTGTCCCAACAGTGGGCAGATTATAGGCTAATTATGATGAGTGGCTGCACATAGGTAACATGAGGCAAGGGCTTAAAGAATATGATGATTTTCTCTAGTTGTAATTAATATTATACAATCTTAATTTCTACCACTTGTAACTAATATGTTGCTCCATTTTTTTTTGTACAGAGGCCAGCACATCAAGCTACCCCAATCTGTCAGATTTTCCCAATTGAATATGAACCTTATGCCTTTGTACTAAAGTTGAAAATCTATCAAAGAAATCTGACAGATTGGGGTAGGTTGACCTGCTGGCGTCTGTACTAAAGAACTTTGTTTAAAACTTGTTCTTCGGTGCAATAAAATGGAGCAAGATATCAGGATTTTTATTTCGTTTTTAGTTTATGTTATCACGTTACTAATTTACAACTACATTAGGTAAAGATCTGTCGCAATTGATAGTAAAAATTCGAAATGCTCACATAAATTTTCCAAATGGTTGCCTTTTATTAAATTAAAACCGACCTAAATCTAAGCTGACTCTCATTTAATTATTTGTAAAATAAATAATCTTTTGTACTTATTGATTTATGTCACCAAAAACATGAAATATATTATCAGATTTAGGTAAACTTTTACCTGAACTTGAGTCATCTTTCACCAAGTTTGGTTTTTATTTGCATAGAAAATGAGCAAGCGCCGTCAATGGCTCTTGTCTCCACGCTGTATTTGGAAAGATAACTTGCTTATGGGACTTTTATGGTGTTCGGCTACACAATCAATCATGTTTATAGGAGCGTTTATTTTATATTTTTGTCATTTATAGAAAGGCACTTTTTTAGGGTTTCCCATCCAAACGACGAACGGACAGACGGACGCCAAGGGCTCCGCTTTCCGTCCGTCCGTAGTCACAGAGATGTATCTTTTGAACCGTTGATAATAGGTAGACACTTGAAGTTTTTAAGGAGTGTGTATTACGAGTATAATGGGCGCTATAGGACACATAATAAATAAAATACATAGTGTTAAATATTGTATACGAGTACGGTGTTAGGGAACCATACGTCCGACTGGCACTTGGCCCCTTTTTTCATGGGAGTTTTGTCGCAGTGGTCCGGTTTTTTCTTAATAGTCTAGTAATGAATGCAATACGATCGACTGTGCCATAAATAAGTCAATTCTATAGTTGAGATATATGGCTACTTAAATATTAAAATTTACATTGTGCGTTTCTGTAATAGAAATAAATCCCGTTAGGAATCTCTATTCTTATGTAAAAACGTCGTGTTTAAATTAAGCTGTTAACTATCAATTTATCCAATAATACCTAACAAGTAAGATATTTTATGTTGTCTATGAAAAACCAATGAAATGGAATTGTTTATTCTGTAAATAGGCTAAGGGAATCACTTTTACACGTAATACTAAAAAAAAAGTTAGATGGAGTGGACATTTTCCTTAAGAATAACCCTGAGAAGAAATGGCGAAACAAACCCAGGGGTCAGTCTCTTATAGAGTCCAGACATAATCTTGGTCAGATCATGTGAAGACCAAGTAGATTGGTATCTGAAATGGTCTTTTGAAGAAAGAACCACACAGATTTGAGTGAACCAGTCCAGTCACAGCGGACCTGTCCAATCATAATATTAATACGTTTGTCGTTTCTCATGAAATTTTAATATACGTTCAGACGGGCCCGTTCATGTCCCGCCCCCGTATGTTTCAAGCGCCAACGACAATTGCCCAGTCAAATGCAATTGCAGTTACAATTGCACTGGCCTAGTTTGGTATCGTTTGCATTCTACGGGAAAATATTCTAGATATCAAAAACATGCGGCTATTTCCGGAACATGAATTATTAAGAATTTGACATGTTTCCATCGCAAGGCGATCCTATTTCATGTCATGTTTTCTATAATAAAACGTTGATTTTATATCTTGACAGTGTTATAAAAGGCTCTTTCAAATTGCACCATATTACCAATCTACTTTTTTTTTTATTTATTCTTGATTTAATTTTGTAACCGCTATTTTATGAGCTGTTGTGGACCTTTAGCAATGGCCCCGACTTACCAAGTTGTGGGTCGTAGTGTAAAAATAAAAATTGTCTTACAAAAAAAAATTAAAAAACAATCGACTTCCAAAAAACCACAACAAAGTGAAAAATAACTTTAATTTCGGAAGTCGGTGTCCTTGATTCCGCATTTTCGTTTTTTGACACCGACTTACGAAATTGAAGTTATTTTTCACTTTGTTGTGTTTTTTTGAAGACAATTTTTATTTTTCTTTTTAGTTGTACATACCCCACATAAATTCAATTAACACTAGTTCATTGAAGACACCAACTAGAAGAATCAGCAATATTTGCATAGAAATTCCGGAGATGCAGTAGATTTATGCAGATAATTTCGTACATAATAATAATTACCTGATGTATTATATACTAAAACTTTTCTGAAAGTATGTAGATCACATTAGTGAAAAAAATATCAAAATTGGTATATTAGTTTTTGAGAAAATCGCGGACATACAAACATACATACATACATACGGGTCGAAAACAGAACCTCCTTTTTTGAAGTCAGTCGACAATATTTTGATTCTACTGCATTTTCTCTTCGATTGTATAGTACCTAACTCCAACAAGCCTTCAATGGCCTTTCCCCACATTCCAATATCTCGTAAGCCCTTGACACTAAAACGCATCAACTAATCCGTAGAATATCCACTTGTATGCAAATCCCTTAGTGAAACCTCTACGTTAAATTAATATACCCATAAAATCAATTAACTATAAAATTTAATGACAATTAACATAGTTTCTACCGAATTTGCTTCTCAACTTATTGTGCGACAGAGATAGATGTTTGCAATATTGTATATTGTCAACTCTCTCTTACACTTTATAATAGTTTGGTAGTAGCGCTTCATTTCTCGTTAAGTATAAAATAAAACACTTTATAAGCAAGATTATTTAAGTTCCTATAAAAGTTTTATCTGATGTGTCAATGCTATAAAGTTTATCTTTTAGATCTGTTAAGCTTTTATGAATGGAAAATGCTTCTGTAGCGTGCATTCACTATTCCTAGAAAATTGTTTAACAAGTTTTTATAATGACATCAATTAAAATATGATAGCCTGGCTGACGAGAGAGGTCGTGAGTTTAAAAATTTGAACCATGTTCGTTATATTATGAAACCTACCGATTAAGATATTGCTTTATAGCTAAATAAATGTTCAGTAGAACTTTTTTTTTTTGTGGATGGGATATCATCAAATGAGCCCTCCCGCTCAGGGTGGAGCAGAAGGGAGTGTCAGACTCTTACTGGCTAAAAGCCACCCGTGTTCCTTCCTTAGCCCTTTATGTTCCAGGGCAGCGGTAACCCTTTTGGACAATCCCGCTGCCCCGGCAGGCTGCGGCCCTTACGGGGCCCCTTCCATAAAATGCTGACATCTCTTTGAGGCGCGCGTGGAATACGTACGCGCCGTCCGGCACAGGCTTGGTCCTGATCGGACGGAGAGTTACCCATTATTCTCCGCCCGCAGACTCTTGGGCTTCTGAATACCTATAACGGCTGCCAAAGCTCTAGGAATGACAGCCGATATAGTATTTTTATCTCACACGCGCTTTACTTGTGGTAACTAAGTGTAAAAACACGCTTGGAATGTGTGCGTGAAAGCGCGCAGCGTCAGCACATAACAAACACACACACTTCCGACTTCGCCATTGTTTTGTACGGTACCGAGAGCTCCTGCGCATGCATACACATTCACAGCGTGTTAGTACACTTGGAAAACACAAGTAAAGCGCGCGTCGCTTCGTGAGTTAAAAATTCTATCCCATAATTACAATGTTATGAAAATAGTTCATGCTTTTAGTAAAAGATTATGCAGTCAGTCAGGCTGGAGCTAAATATTCACTCTTGATGGTTCTTTTAATAAGATCAGTACTAATACATGCTTCTAAAATGGTAAGTGGTTCTTGTTCTAATATAACAAGACAAGTACAAGAATTAAATTTAGCTATTATGTCCGCAATTACTATGATTTATAGACACATTGTCAGTATAAACGAGTGACATTCTGTTATCGACCTATCTAGGCTTACTTCGACGTAGCCCGTGTACTATTTAGATAAATTTAGAATATGTAGAACTTAAAGTTTGTAGAACTTAACATATCTTAATATTGTTCATAACTTTTATCGCAAGCCTGGAATTGATATACCTATAACTACCGACCTAATCAATGTCTTTTCTTTTTGGTATCTGTTCTACGCTTTGCAATAAAAAAAATCAAAATCAAAACTAATTTATTCTTCGCCTGAGAATCAGCACTTTTTAAACGTCAAAATTAGATAAACAGGCCCCCAAAACGCCTGCCCTTCACCACCTCACAATGTTTAGCTGAGAAGAAGAAATGGCGCAAAAAACTCCCCAGCAGCACATTTGTCTAAGTAAGAAGAACTAAAGCGCATTTAAATGCCGGATAAGTTCCCCTACACCCTTTTGTCCGCCTTCCACATCTCCCATGTCCCCAGCTGCCTTTCATCTCCCTGGGATCCCACACCATATTTTCCGATTCGCGGTGTCCTCTCGAAGACTCGTTTACTCCAACGCCTGTCGGAGTATCGGTCCTTCGATAGACTTGGTCAGTCCATTGCCAGTTTGCCACTTCAGCTTGCTACCTCTTCAAGCTCGTCAGTAACTCTAGTTCATGTTTTGCATTACGTAGATGTATTTTAATTTATTTTATGCTTTTTCCTCTGTAATGAGTTTTACTGGCTTATTGCCAGTATCCGCATTTTCAAAGGACGTATTTGAATCTGCGTAATTTATACGCAAAAAGATATCATTTATAATTTACTAGCGACCCGCCCCGGCTTCGCACGGGTGCAATGCTGATACTAAATACACTACATATAAACCTTCCTCTTCAATCTATCTATAAAAAAAAACTGCATCAAAATCCGTTGCGTAGTTTTAAAGATTTAAGCATTCAAAGGGACAGAGAAAGCGACTTTGTTTTATACTATGTAGTGATATCACAAACATTATTGAAACTTGTGCAGAAGTTGTGATGAAAACTCTCCGCCTTCTAAGATTATAAATGTTATACTGTAAACGACAATGTTTGGCCTACAAATGAAAGTAGAAATTGACAGATTGTAAAACATTAAACTTTTCTTATAGAAAGCACCTACACGTCATATTTTAATCTGAAAAATGTAAATAATGCCAATATCTAGCGGATATATTATAATATACAGGACCTACTTATTATCTACTAGCTTCTGCCCGCGACTTCGTACGCGGATCCTGTTGATTATGCCAGCGACAACGGGGTCGTCAAAATCGAAGATCTGAAACGTCTGATGTCGAATTCTAAGAGCCCGGGGACGGGAAAACAACGGGATGCGCGAGACGATTCGAGACGTTCCAGATCTTTCATTTTTGTAAGTCAACAGAAAATTCCCATCAGACTTAACAACTTTTGCTAAGACGTCATTCCTATATATGTTGTAGTGTCGCTGGGCTTTGGAGTTCCACAACAGGTGTTCCAGATCTTCAGATTTATTCTCACAGCAGAAAATGCTCTTCACGTGGAATAATTTTTGCTATGGCATCATTTTTATATATATATTTATAGATTCTAAGGCAGATTCAAAACTGTGTACGTAGGGATTTACTTCATGCAACATATTTTGAAGCAGTGAAATCAGACTATTTGTTCAATTGCGGAAAGTTTTGGTTTCTAATATTTGCCTGATCTTGATAATTGGATACGAAATATATTTGGAGAAACTTGGGGTCATTTTCAGACAATAATGAACCAATAAGGTGGTAAACTTGGCCTTGCACTTTGAATGTTGGCATAAATGGGCCTCTTGAAATCTGTTTCGCACCAAAAGATGTCATTTGAAAGGCATTGTATACAGATGTTGTCCAAGAAATGTTTTGACTGTGGATGGTCACCAATTAGCAGTGATCTTAATATTTCTGGAGGATTTTGTAATATTTCAATATGTACTTTTCCACCTGAGCAACACATACCGTTTGTTTCTTTTTGCCATTTAACAGCTTCACAAAAAGTACAATTTTGAACCATACCTCCGATGGCGGAATACGTGGCGTAGTCAATCAAGTCATTCATAAGAGTATACGTAAATGCACTCCGTTCCTTATCAACCCAAGGAAGGTTGCCACGTCTTACGGCTATATCTCTGTCGGATCGGATGTGTCTCTGTCTTGAGACACATCCGATTCTTCAGATGATATCGACATTCTGTTCAGAGAATGTCGAAGTCGATCAGAATTCAAACGTTCGTTGCGCTCTTCTTCTGTCTCTTCATGCCGTACTCCAGCAATTCTTTCTCTCTCACTTTCTAACTGATTATGAATATTTTGTTGTGTGCGTGTTCGGGACAATGTATGATAATCTCGATCACCAGTTACTCGCGCATCACGTTCATCACTCGTTTGAAAAGACCTGTTAGTAGATGTGCGAATACGCTGAGAACGCAGGCGTGCTTCGCGATCCGAAGAGGTTTCCACGGAGCGAGTTGCAGCCTGATGTTTTCGAACAGCATCAAGTCTCTCCTGACGCTCTTCGGTAGATTCTTGGGATCTTATGATCCTCAATCTTTCAGCTCCTTTGGAACATTGGGAAAGATTTGACCTCTTTCTAGGCATGGTTATAGTTTTATTGTGAATATACCTGATCAATTAAAATCTAAGTGACTGCTCCCCTGCGTTACCGGGTAGGCTACCGTGTCACGAAGATAAATGGCAAAGGAAATTAAACACTCAAATAACATAAGCCCGAAGGCATATTTATTGATAAAGTAAAAAAATAAATGGGAGTTTTGACCAGTAGAATCAACTTTTCAATGATATACCATCGTCACCGAAAATCAGTCCTAAACTGTTACCGCCTTCACCGCGTGGAGGTACTCCCAGCTTATGTTATTTTATAATTATACAGTGAAAATAGTGATAGCTTTGATTTCCACATCAGATGTTTCTGATCTTCGATTTTTATAAGTCAACAGGAAATGCCCATCAGATCGAACAACTTTTGCTAAGACGTCATTCCTATATGTGTTTTGGTGTAGCTGGGCTCTCGGAGTTCCACAACAGGTATTCCAGATCTTCGATTTTTATAAGTCAACAGAGAGTGCTCATCAGATTGAACAACTTTTGCTAAAACGTCATTCCTATATATGTTATAGTGTAGCTGGGCTCTTGGAGTTCCACATCAGGTGTTCCAGATCTTCGATTTTTATAAGTCAACAGAGAGGTCTCATCAGATTGAACAACTTTTGCCAAAACGTCATTCCTATAAATGTGTTATGGTGTAGCTGGGCTCTTGGAGTTCCACAACAGGTGTTCCAGATCTTCGATTTTTATAAATCAACAGAGAGTTCTCATCAGATTGAACAACTTTTGCTAAAACGTCATTCTTATATATGTTATAGTGTAGCTGGGCTCTTGGAGTTCCACATCAGGTGTTCCAGATCTTCGATTTTTATAAGTCAACAGAGAGGTCTCATCAGATTGAACAACTTTTGCCAAAACGTCATTCCTATAAATGTGTTATGGTGTAGCTGGGCTCTTGGAGTTCCACAACAGGTGTTCCAGATCTTCAATTTTTATAAATCAACAGAGAGTTCTCATCAGATTGAACAACTTTTGCTAAAACGTCATTCCTATATGTGTTATGGTGTAGCTGGGCTCTTGGAGTTCCACAACAGGTGTTCCAGATCTTCGATTTTTATAAGTCAACAGAGAGTTCTCATCAGATTGAACAACTTTTGCTAAAACGTCATTCCTATAAATGTGTTATAGTGTAGCTGGGCTCTTAGAGTTCCACAACAGGTGTTCCAGATCTTCGATTTTTATAAGTCAACAGAGAGTGCTCATCAGATTGAACAACTTTTGCTAAATCTTCATTCCTATATATGTTATGGTGTAGCTGGGCTCTTGGAGTTCCACATCAGGTGTTCCAGATCTTCAAATTTATTCTCTCAGCAGAAAATGCTTATCATGTGGAACAATTTTTGCTATGGTACGATTATTGTATCTCTTATACTTTAGCTGGTCTGTTGCGGTTCTGCATCAGGTGTTCCATTTTCCAAAATAAGTTATAGCCTATATGTTGCCTAGACTTAATACCTATACAACAAAAAAAAAATCATTCAAATCCGTCCAGTAGTTCCGAAGATTAGCGTGTACAAACAAACAGACAAACAGACAAACAGACAAACAGACAATTTTTTTTTTTTGGATTCGTGCTCTATTACTGTTTCTAAACCCCCCTCAAGTATTTTTTTTTTAATATATTCAATGTACAGACACAGTTTTTTTACTGTTTTATTATATGTATAGATTGTCTTCATTGAGGACGTAAAGATGATGCTACACTGCCAAGATAGTGAGGCGCGATAAAAAATACTTCGCTTCTTTTTTGTCGTGTCAATGGCGCGAAAGTAGACATATTATTTTTTTTGCCCCAAAACCTCGCTATTTCCCCGTCATCGTCGGTGGCAGCGCAGAGATCAATATGGCTGTATTTTTTTGAGCGCAGAGGGCAAGATAGGAGATAGTTTGCACCACAGCTCCACATCCACTTCCTGCTGCCGTACCGTCGAGGTAGCCCCAAAATACTTCGCTGTAACGTATAAACAAGACTACATCTGGCAAAAAAGTTTATTTATTAAAATTGAATACCCTACTAAAACTCATATTTTGTAAATCTTAATACTAAAATGACTACGCAAACTCTTATGCGATTGTCCCCACTGCGCCATTGATCCAACTTTCTTTCCAAATTTCTTTTATTCTCTGATGCATCACCAAAACGTTGCGTTCAGCAAATTTGTCTAATCTAAATTTTACAGCTCAAAATTTATCGTAAACTTAATTCTACTATAATAAACCATCACAATACAAAGTATTTCTTGTACCGACTAAATAACTTGCGGCTTTAGCTCAGGTCAATTGAAAACCACCGTGTTACCTTGAACAAGATTCTACACACATTGTGATATTCTTTACTCAACTTACAAGAAACTTCACATGTGTAGAAAATATTTATGTGGCAGAATTTTTCAGTGTTTTAGTTTTATCAACAACATAACGAGTGCCAATAAATAGAGAACTTACTTCAGAGGTGCAAAGTAGTAGAGAGAAGTAATCCGAAGGAAAAGAAGCATTTACCACCTATCTTCTGACTTCGTTAAATCCCAAGAGGACCCCGTTGCTTTCCGGCCGTGATCTGCAGTGCCCTATTTAGAAAACTCTATCGATGGCGTACCCAAGTAGGCCGCTGCAGACACAATTTGTCGAAGTGGAGGATTACTGACCCATCCAATACCCAGTGCGAGTGCGGTGCTTCTAATCAGACAATGCCCCACTTGCTGGAGTACCTTCTAAGTGCCCGTACCTTGGATGACGTAAAGAATGCCATTGATGCCGCAATCAGCGTGGTTTTATTATACAACACAATAAACAGAGCACTTACTTCAGTGGTTCAAAGTCTTGCCGTCGCTACAATAAATCTTACTGAGATAAAGAGATGAGAATCAACGATGGCATAGAACATCACCTTAATAGCGTAACACACCATCAATCACAATCTGAACCATTTTCAAGGATATTGCTAATCCATTGCTTCATATGTTCGAAAAATGGTCTGCTCAACAACGTAAATAACGCAATGAATGTTGTTGAACTGTCAAAATGAAAGCCAGTGCTACAGTTTGTGTGTTACGCAATTACCCCGCTGGTGTAGGTACATACAGACGCTAACACATCATAAAGTGGTCTCTGGCAATGATTGTATAGTAGAACTTGATCATAATTATCTTTTTTGCTATTACTCGTACGCAAAAGCAATAAAAACGGAAAGAAAACGCCACATTCTACTTCTCATAAACTACTTCTGGTCTTACAGATAAAAAATATCAAGTTTCAGTGATTAAAAGATAAATTCACTATCTATAATTTTCCATGTTAATCTATGAATTAAAAGTACCAGTTTCTTATCATAGACAAGATGTAGCTGTCAAATGCAGCCGGTTGTCTGTGGTGACTAGAGTGCTATGCATAATTATTATGATGTTTTGCTTATTGCAGGAGATTATTGTACTCAGAGGCTCGTTTCTTTAAACCTTGGAATGGCTAGACAGACAGACTAGAACTGGAAACTAGTCACATCTTGAATGGAAGCATCTTGCACGTGCTGGATTAAGACATAGTTCGATTATATAAGAATATTAATCAAGATATCAACGAATGCGTCAATAATTCTGGAGAAGCTGAACTCATTATTATCACTAAAGCTCTCAAGAAAATTCTTTAACAAATAGATGTTGAAGACTATTAAGTTATTTGCAACATAGCAATTTCTTAATAGCTCAATCATTAACAATCAATCATATAGGTTAATCAACTAAAACCACTTGAGAAAGACACATCACAAACCACAAACATAACATCAAAATTCAAGATCTATCAGAGACATCTAATATCTATAAACGCAACAAAACTCCCATTCAAGTCCGCCACACAAGCAATCATTAAACCAAGAATGCTATACAGAGCGATAAACTTCCTACACTGGACAACTCAATATACAAGCGTCACCTACGCGGCTACGCCTGCTTTCTCTTCCGAATTAACTGACCAATGTCTTACATGAATAAATTCACAGTTTGTAATTATGCCTCTTTGTTGTCCACAGCTTGGATTTATGATTTGTTTATAAGTTATAGCAACACGTGTGGGCCACCTGGGTTGTGATTATAAAGTAGGAGGGTTTTTTTTAGTTTATGGATGTAATATGTCGGGACTTCGGCAGCTATTGATGTTAGGGCTCTTTCAATTTAGACGTTTCGTGTCGGACTGCTGCGGCGCCGCGGTACTGTTGTCGTATTGCGAACGGCTAATCGATTTTTTCCATACAATTATTGCAGTTAGAATTTGCAATGTTGCCGTCCTGCTGTGCGTGCGCGGCACCGGCGCGCGCCGCACTGCGCGTTTGGTGCATACGTTGTATGGAAAAAATCGACTAGACGTTCGCAGTACGACAACCGCACCGCTTCGACGCCGCAGCAGTCCGACAGGAAACGTCTAAATTGAAAGAGCCCTTAGAAGTGCTTGTACTGCTCTTGTGGGTAGTATTGAATTGATATTGCGTGTAGTCCATTGGGGCACTTGTCGGCTAACATAATTATTTATATAATTGTTGACAACATCACAACAAACTCTAATTACTTAGGTACTAAAATAGTTCCAGGAAAAATCGTGAATGTCATGATGTAAGAAAATGGCTCTAAGAATTCGTTCCATATTCGTGCCTATTATAACTTAGTGACTATGGTTGATGATGAAAGAAAGAAAGAAAAAGTATTTATTGCGACTCGTACAGGAGGATCACAAACTAAACACAGTCTAAATTAAAATACCAAAATAAAAAAAAAAAATTAAAAAGTAACAAAAAGAAAAATGAAACAGAAAAAAATCAAAAATCATTAGCTATTGATCCAATAAAGTTTTGGATAAGATAAACGTGTTTCTGGATACGCAAAAAACCATTAATTAATGCCATGAAACCGATAACTAGTTCTATAATTGCCGCTAGATGGATCTGTATACGAGATCGTGTAATAAGTCGTTTTTTATGGGCAGATCACGGCAGATGTATGAACGACCACCGGTCTATTTTTTTTTTTTAAAGAAACTATCTTCACTCCATTGTTTTTATTTTCATGTGGTATTATTATTGCTTTGCCGTGTCATTTTAAGTTAAAAGTCTTATTTGTCTTTTCAATCGTTAGTCGTTGTCTAATATTTTGTAAAATTACATAAACGCAGTAAAAATTGTATTGAAAGAGAGAAGAAGCTTCTTGTCGAAGTGGCTAAAGAAGCTGTCTATAAAATCGACATAAAAGAACGGACGGGACTTCTGTAGAGGCTTTCAACTCAGACTCTGATGATTTGCTCGTATTCATTATGCTAACACACACAGGATACAGTATAAAGCCGGTCCTGCAAAACTGGACTGCCGTGTGAAAGAAGCGTCATTGTATTCTCTATTGAGTAATTTTAATATTTAGCGTTCACAGGCAATTTAATTCAATAATAGGTACTCGTTATAAGTACTTATAACCTAAAAGTTGATGTAGTTTGCTATAAAATGAAACGTCAAACATAGTTATGGAACCGATAAACAGCGCATATTGGTCAGTTAACTTGAGTTTAAACGGAGTTTTATCTTACATCACGGTATTCAGAAACACACATTCACAAGTTATCGAACTAATAGTGCTAATGGATAGATAAACCATCGATATAAGTGTAAAGTTGAAGAAGCTTTGACTCTATTCTCTCTCTCTCTCTCTTCCTCTCTCTCTTTCTACCTATCCCACAGGCTTAGCCTTATCCCTTAACATTCAGTGAAGTTTTCATTCTATGTATTTACCCACATAAATTACCTTCATTACCATTACAAAAAATAACATCGTTAAAGCCACCAGATCACCAATCCACAGAAAAATAATGCCAACAAGACACATGTAATTGTCCCCAAAGCCTGATTTCTCTCTATGCGGAAACTGAAAGTGGCACAGTATGATTACTGTCCTATTACTTATGTCACAATCGATTTCTTATTATAACTAAATATCTTTAATTAAAAGGGAACTTAATGATATTTGGATTCTCACGCCCTGAAAATTATTGTCTTGGAATTTATTGCCATAATTATTTGTGAGACTACTAAGACAAGAAATTCCTATAGTACCGTTAATATTAAATTTAAGAGTATTTTTGGAGCGACTCTGAAACAGCCCTTTTCATGAAATAATGATTAGCCTACCCCAATCACATTAAGTTTTCGTTTACAAACATTATTTATTTATGGCTAGTAGCTTTAGCTCTCACCAAACTGAGACCAGTTACATTTTAAATGTGATTCCAAAAATAACTTCAAAGTGCTCGTGAATATTTTACAACCCTATCTATTCTAAAATTCTGTTAATACCACAACTGAAATTGCCCACAACAGACTTAAACAAAACTAAACTGAAGTTTTTGAACTTTTCAAATACCTGGTCATTAGGAAATTTTCTTTCACCTTCGACCTTCAACCATCAACTCACGAAAGTTGTTTATCCGTATCTGACCTTGAAGGCTTCAAGGTCTCAGAAACTGAAACACGCGACAACGTCAAGGACCTTCCATTTTCAAGAGCCGTATAGGCTTTTTCCAAGGGAAATTGGAAGTAATTTGTCAAACTAATAAAGCTCATGTTTCGTCGCCAAAGACCATTACGACCAGGGTCACAGATACTTTCTTGTTCATTAAATGACAATGCTTAACAAAATCTTCTTTTTTTTTCCAATATGTTTACCATTTTCGTTATTTGCTCATTCATATAGGTACACAATGGTCAATTACGTAATTTTGACTTGAGTATTCTGATTGATTACTAACAGTGGTATTGTTACCGTCTAACAACGCTTGTAATTCATCTATGTTTTATTAACTCGTCTCTACCAGATCATATTTTTTTTTATTTGCCATAAACTTTGCTCATAATGGGGTTTCATGTATATTGATATTATATCTATTAAATTAGTCAAAGGTATTGTTGCCTTACAAATAAGTGAGCTTTATTTTTCTTTTTCATCTGGTACTTAAACAACTATAATTTAGGGTTCCCCTTACTTCGCTTACGGTGTGTCTTCCTTGACGACTTATTTTTGGTTCTTCAAAATTAGGTATAAGAGCAGTCATTCCTAAGACCCCATTACCGTTTAAGTGTAGTCCATAGTATAGTTTTATGTTCGTTTTTAATTTGTCCAAATGTGTTACTTGAATTGCATTGCATACGGTACTCGAAATTAACGCTTTTCTTTTTTTCTTTCGTAGCTCTGATACTTATTTCTCAAAGCCTACAAACAAGTCGCTTCACCATCCCATTTCTTACATAATCATCAATTACTTCAACATTTGCTCAGTCAACACCTCTCAAACCATGGTCTATAAATAACACATGATTACCCAATCGAGTTCCAATCATTACGTGGCTACTGTCTCACTAATTAATTTCAAGGCGCCATGACACTTTCGTTATCGACTGACGTTTTCCGTGTGTCAATTAACGTGGAAAATCTCTCGGAGATTAGTGATGCGTCAGTTGTACTACTTGCACTTACGAGCATTCAGTTTTTTTGGTGTTGTATTTTTTGGGCGTTGCGTTATCATAATGTTTTTTTCGTTGTCAGCTGATTTCCTTAATGGCTAATTTTTCAATGTTTCCTTTTTTCGAAAGAAATTCTGATGTTTTGGAAATTATACTGCATCCTGAATAAAGGATTATTAACTGTTATCTTTTATTGAAATTCCAGGTGCATAAAAAAACATGGTTGCTTATTGTAACTATCTTTAACTTTCTTACGTGATCCTGAGCCATTGTTTTCCTAGTTAGTATGAATATGTTCGTTAATCTAGATCCTGGTTTAGTAAGTATTATTACCGTTCTATTTGCAAAGATTTCTCCCTCATTCCCGCAAAAAGTATTTCTATAGCTTGATGTAAATATCTATCTGCGGGGCCCTAGCCTTATAAATCGTAGCAATTACCACCGTCTTCACATTCCACACTGATTTGACAAAGCACCTCATTATGATGTCGCAGTCGATGACCGTTAATTGCAAAATGATTACTAATCGATTTACTATTAAGAGTGCATTTGTTGAATGTTTCTAAAATCGTTATAACACGACCTAATCGTCTGTCTGGCGCCTTCTTGGATATGTGAGGCTGTAGTCTAAAAAAAAACCGTTAGTGCTTTAGGGTTTTTAAAGCCAAATTAAATCCTGCCACAGGATACCAGTCACACTTTTTTATGGTGTTGAAATCCTTGTTCATAGGGTCTAGCATTTCTGAGTACTATCTTCTGAGTAAATGGACATCGATATCGGGCATATACCGACTAAAACCACAGTGCACGAGTAAATAAACTTCAGTAAGTCTGCTGAATTTTGAATGGCTGTCCAGTTATTAAGTTTGCTTACAAAATCAAATGTTATTTACCACATCAGCACTTTTTGAACTTTCAAATGCCGTTCCCATAAAAGCCCACCCTTCGCCACTTTCTTGTGCTCTTCAGCTGGGAAGAAGAAGTGGCGCAACAAACTACCTAACAGCACATCGATTTGGCCAATAATTTTATCACAGCCTCAGCTATGCATACCACCTGCCGGATAAGTTCATCTGCCTATATTTGCGCCAGCTACATATCTTTCAATCCGGCTTCTAAACTATGTCGGATGCCAACATATTTTACGCTATCTCCGTCGAAAGCTCCTCCACTAATAAAGTCATCTACATAAAATCGAAATCGACTTTTCCTAACACTTGTCAATTAATTATCGCATTATTAGTCGATTTATGAGATAAATATGCCATCTCTATTGGAGAACGCGTAGGAAACCGGTCAATGAGTGCAAGAGATTGGTCGGCCGGAGTAATGATAAGGGCCCGGCCTAGTCTGGTACTTACATACAGTCCTTTCACAGTTATTTAATTTACCTCTAATTTTGCATCAGCTGTCCGAATCACAGTGATCTTTATTCTCATTCAAATAGAGTTGCTGTTGCATCGCTGCCATTGACAAATCTGTCAAAATCATTGTGATCTTTATTCTCGTCACAATATGATTGCTTCTGTCAGAGGTAAAATAGCTTTGAACGGACTGTAGACATGTTTATATAAGACGGTTATTTATTATTCGCATGTTTTATGCAAGGCTGTTTGGTAGGAAATGTCATGATATCTTATCAGGTAAAAAATGGTGCTGGGACAACTGATTTGACGTGGGTTTGCTCAATCTTGAACCCATATTTAAAGCTGTAGGGAACAGTTAACTTGAGACGGGCTCCATTCATTTGTTTCTTAAATTATGTAGGTCCTTAGATGCTGCAGTCTCTTCGAAGATATCTATAATTTCTAGCTTGTTTTTGATAATTATAAATGGTTGCAATGTTGTTTTAGATAAAGGTACAGGCACTTAATTAATTCATTACCGCTTCATGCGGTATCATCTATACTAATAATAAAGCTGAAGAGTTTGATTGTTTGTTTGAACGCGCTAATCTCTGAAACTACCAGTCGGATTTGGAAAATTGTTTTGCATTTGATATCCCACTTATTGAAGAAGGCTATAGGTTATTTAACATCACGCCAGGTCTCTTAGGAGCCGAGCAAAATTATAAAAAGTTAGAAAGTACGCGAAAAGGAACTAATAGCGCGGGCAGGCGATGTGATGCGACGGTGTAGGTCGGGTGAGCAAGAAATTTCACGCGAATGAAGTCGCGGGCAGAAGTTAGTCATAGGTATAAAAAAGATTTCAATGGGTATCATCATGCTTGACACTGTAGTCTGTTCCTAAAGTAGCTGCTGATTTTGTCAACACACCCGAGTCAGGTAATCACTCATTAAAGGATAGTTACACATTCATCTGTATTTCAAATTAATATCTCATCAATTTTTCATAAAATAAAAATAAAATATAATCGTCGAAAATTTAAGTTATAAAATTAACCTCAATTGTGAAATAAAAAATCATCTGCACTCAATTTATAAGTAGCACTACAAATTGGCACCACAAGCACGTTTTCTGATCCATTTATTTACATTTTCGGCAGATACTTTTGGAACATACTATAGAAATGTGTAACGAACTCATAATACCGTAGACCACAAAAATATATCACTAAGTAATTCTACAACAGCCAGATGTCCACAAAATATTTTAACCTATGTACAATCAACTGCACGTCCATGTAACAATTTGTCACAGTGTCACAGTCACAGTGCGTAACAGTTCGTAGCGATTTTCGTAGCTCAAATGACGTACGGATGACCGTACCTGCTAAAAAATCTAGATCTCACACATATTAATGATGTACAATCGACATGTTACCCTTTTATGGTATCAACTGGACACCAAACCAATATGGCGCGGGTCCATTGGGGTCATGACAGTATCGAGTTAAAATATTGCCATAATAATGCGCCAGCGCACACTTTGACAGACTGATAGGTTATGTCATAAACAAAAGAGTGATTGATTGAACAAAAGAGTGATCCTATTAATTAGTGTTTGCTGCACCGGACGACGTCATTACGTCAGCGCCGGCTGTCGCTGAAAACCAGCGCTGGGGCTCTGTCTTGCACAGGGTCGCAGCATAATGCTGAGCGATAGCCGTTTTGCGTGGATGTGACGCATGTTTCCCCCTACCTTTTATTTATTTTATTTTTGTATTTTTGTTCTTTTTGCGTCATGTTCACCGCAAATAAACGTATTTTCTTTCTTTATTTCTTTATTTCTGATTGGTTCTTTACTTGAATTTTATGCGTCAATATACTATTGTTAATTAATTGGTAATAATTTACTTAATTCTATCAAAAATTAATATAGAATTTTGGAAAATGACGCCTTAGTTCAACTGTGGACTGCTCTAGGCTAATGATGATGTTGAAATAACAACGGTAGAGATTATGAATGATGTGAAAGAAAGAAAGAAAAATGCGTTTATTGGCATTAGGTACAGCAAAATAATAATAATAGCCTCCCCGGCCGATTTCGGTCACGGTGGCTAATCTCAACGGAGATTAGCAAAGTACGCAGGAGATTAGGTGCGCAGACACAGGTGCACTCCCTCTTCCCTCACTCTCATAGTCCGATGGGACGGCAATCCGACACGACCGGAGAGAGATCAGGCGCAGGACCAACGGTGGTTTTACGTGTTTTCCGAGGCACGGGGGTATTAAACCGCCAACTTCCAAACTTCGGACTGTTACTAAGATATTCCTACAAAACACAAAAACAAAACAGCAAAACAAATACACCTTAAAGCTATAAAAACAGAAAACAAAGATTATAATGCCAAAAGGGCCTCAGCTCAGCATAATGTCAGATGACAACACAAGATGTGCCACCTGACGCTGATCTTCAGCTGCAACCCACGAGTGCCATACATTGGAATAACAAATACTTAGGGAAGTGTGTGTCCGTTAAAATAAATTAAGAGAATTAATGAAACGTGAATACACAAAGTAAAACGCCTGCCTAAGTTCGAACCTGCGACCTATCGATAATTTCCTCTGAGTCACCACTGCATCTATTCTGCTGACAGCAATAACTACATTCTCTGCCTAACCCCTTTTTTTTGTGGATGGGAAATCATCAAATGACCCCTTCCGCTCAGGGTGCAGCAGGAGGGAGTGTCAGATTCTTACTGACTGAAACCCTCCCGTGTTCCTTCCTTAGCCCTTTATGTTCCGGGGCAGCGGTAACCATTTCGGACAATCCCGCTGTCCCGGCAGAAAAGCCAACGTGACGTGGTGTTCCCAGGCGGTCACCCATCCAAGTACTGACCACGCCCGATGTTGCTTAATTTCGGTGATCTATTCAACGTAGTATGGACGTTGCCCTGCCTAACCCCTAAGTCGTGTTAGGCAGTATACAGTTATGACAATCGCAACCATTGTTCTAATTACATTGTAATTAAATACAATAATTGTAATATTGAATTGCACGCGGTTTCACACCTGTGTTTGTAATCAAACGACCACAATCAGATCAATTGTAAGGAATACCTAACCTATGGGCTAATGATTCATTGATACTGAGTACTGTAAGTATCAATAAATATTATATTAGCATTCTTACTACTCAATTATAATTAGTCACCTCATGTATCGATATTCATGTTGAAAATTCACTGTAAAATGGAGTTAAAAAAATTTCAGCCGAAATCTGAATTTAAGGCCCATATTACAGAACGTCACTCAATACTTATGCATTACTTAAAACTAACTTCAACCAATCAAATGGCTTGAATCTAGTTTTAAATAATGCTTGAATATTGAGTGACGTTCTGTAATACGGGCCTAAATCTTCTTCTTGGAGATAATTCGTTTTTTATTTATTATTTTCATGCTTCATAAGAAATCTTAAATACAACATACAGTCTAACACTAAAATATATAACTATATTATGTACAAGTATATAAAGGAAAAAAAACCGGTCAAGTGCGGGTCGGACTCGCGCACCTAGGGCTTCGTACAAATTTGTAGGTAGACTGAGATCTGCGGGGCAAAAATACGTCTAATTTCCCTACATTTTTTTGTCGCCGAGATGAGACTGCGACTAGATTTTGAACGTTTTAAATTACGAGAATTGGTCTTCAGACTGTGAACGTTCTTAAAAATTATCAGAAACGACCAATCAGAACCGTGCGCCTATGTTCTGACGTTTTATAAGTGCCCCGGTGCCCGTGTAGGTTTATGTGAAATAAAATATTTTGATTTAAGGCTTCTTATGTTCTCCATGTATGACCGGTAGAATCCAAAGCCCCACACAACTAAGATCCATAACACTAAATAAAGCGATAGCCTTACAATAAAAATGAGTAATGATCACGTTAATTACTCGACGTCTTTCACCATCATGGCGGTCGTACAACGCACAATAAACTTCGTACAATGTTGCCAGATTAGATCATTAAGTATGCACTCACATTTTATGAGGCTTTCACGACATAACTACTAGTCTAGGCTAAGACCCGACTGGAGAAACTGCGGACTTGAGTGCTGAAATATCCTTTAAATTCCTTCCTTTTTACCCTTTCCTTGAAGTTTAAGGTTTTACCCTAATCTTAGGATCTCATGTATTTTTTTTTTTTGTTTTCTGTAATCTTTCACACGCTGTCTACATCTCTCTATTTTTTTTTTCCTATCGCAGGTATGCTGGAAGAGATTTCTTATGAAATAAACATCATCTTTGTACCTATTTTTCTGCTCCGTTTTTTTTGTTCTTTTCCGTTCTCCCCAACTCACTGAACAGTGTTTTGTGTCCCTCATATACCCAGTAACTGGCTTGTGGAGGTCAGATAGGCAGTCGTTCCATGTAAAATACTGGTATTCAGCTGCATCCGGTTAGACTGGAAGCCGACCCCAAAATAGCAAAGCAAAAGACTAGGCAGATGATGACCTAACAAAGTTGAACTGTCTCCAAGTTTGCTTTGGTTCTTTACTACGAATTCGTATTTCAGAGAGTTATAAATACACAATCTTCTTCGACATCAGAAGGCCAATTCTCATTCTTAAAAAATATTCAAATTCAAGTCACAGTCTATAAGTCACAGACTTCAACATCTTCTTAGCGTGTCAAAAGCATTCTAAATGGACTCGGCCCAGAATTCGGCTACTTGTTTGGCGTCATCACCAGCGTCCATCAGTTCCTGTAACGTGCAGCTGACAGGACACGCAGGACACGATATTAAGCGTCCCATCGTTTGTGGAACAGCACTACATTTACACTCCATGGCGGAGTCGTCTATGAATCTCCATAGACGACTGAAATCGCACGGTAACGCAATGTTTGCTGCTCCTGGCGTAAGCATACTATCCACTAAGTGCTCAAACTGTTCAACAATGGACGTAAATTAGAGCCTGAGAAGTGTTTTTGACAGTGTTCATAAAAATACGGGAATTGTTCACATTGCCGTCATATAAAAATCCCCAAGAATATAACATAAAACCACGCCTGTATTTCACGAAGAGTTAGAGGTACACTTCTCCCACATTTCGTCAGATATGTTAAGTTTCATGTAATGTAATAGGGCATTACCTAAATAAATGACAGTTGCACACAGGCGGTCTTTAAACCTGCAACTGAAGTACATGCGTCTAGTACAACAGATGCCATTCGATCATGAGTCACTCATACAGGCAATAAACAGCAGCATGTCTTGTAAACCTACTGAGGGAAATTGATTTGCTATCGGCACGACTGTTCTATTTTATTACCGCGTCGTTCTAGACAATATCACTGCTTATGGCACCGCTAAGAAGTCTACCAACGCTAAAAAGGTAATTAGGAAAATTTACTGAACTATTCAAGATAGTCGATTTTGTAAGCTGTTTAAGCAATATTTGAACAAATTAATCGTAACTTTTAAAAGTTATATTTAAGGCTAGGACACACTATCGATTACTTGTCATTTTGACAGATTTTTGCAAGAATGTGCAAGATCATTTATCATTATTATTTAAATTATAGACGAAATATTATGTCGAAATACTATAAAGGCTGGTCTACATCAACGTAGTCATAACAGCATGCTAATTATATTTTGTACATTGTTATTGTTTACTACAACGCTGAAGAACTAAAATATCAATAAAGATGTTTTACAGCCACTCGCAATAAACATTTACTACAAAATATTTTTATTACGGCATTGTGTTAAAACATTCATTGGTTTATTGATTAGTAAAGAAAATTGCTAACATTTTATAACTTTAGAGATTGTTTTGCTATGCTTTCTAACGCAACGTTATATTATATCGAATTTCACAAACTCACATATTTTTTCTACATCTGTCAAAAGTAACACAATTACGGAGCTATATTTTAATATTTGGTGGATTGTATGTTGGGTACCATGCAATTCAACTAAACCGTAATATAAGTTGGCTGTTTATAACAAACTAGCCTCTGCCCGCAATTACGTCCACGTGAAATTTCTTGTTTTAATTAACAAATAATATATCCTATGAATGAGTGACACGTCAATAATGTAGTTTGCCATTAGTGAAAGAATTTTCTGAATAAAATCAATAGTTCCGAACTTTATGCACAAGTAAAAACTGTACAAAGGCGGACTTAATGCCTTGGGCATTTTCTACCAGTCTACCTTAGGGTGATGCAGAGACAATACACAGAATTATAAAAATAATAATTATTTTTTATTTGTGGAAAAGAAAAAAAAAGCTATAAATTAAATTCATAGGCTACCATATACCAAAGACAACGTCTCATAATTTTCTATACTTTACTATGCATCTTTGATGACATGTTCGCCTGGCATGTTCAAATGACTTTTATAGCTTAACAATAATGGTCTTGGTCTGCCCGCACAGTACGATACATCATTATGCCAAGAGCAGTAGCTGTCAAATTAGAGATTTGTATCGCTCGTACTAAATAGATGATAAGTTGCCCACCTGGATATGAGTCATGATTCGTGACAGCTACTGTCAAATTATGTGACGTGCATACCAAGCTTTATATGGTCGGAAGTGTATCTGCCTTATATGGTTTTGGTAGATTGTGGTCATGGATTTAGTTTAGACAATGATCAAATAAATTTTGAATAGTTTGTTGAACGTAAAATTATATAAATAAATCAGTTGGGCAAAAAGATGTAAGAATAAAATGAGGAGAAAAGCAGAACCCCATTATTTTAATCCTAATTTTAATAATATAACTGCTTCGTTGGTCTTGTGGTTGAAAGAGCTACTGCTGAGCATGAGGTCCTGGATTCGATTCCCGGGTCGAGCAAATTAGTGTTATCGGGTTTTTTCCATCAGGATTTCTCAGTAGCAGTTAGGAGTCTGAATTAGTGCCCGATTGATGGCAATAGGCTCGCCCCCTGTTACATAGGACTTAACATAACTGGTGAAATGTGTGTACTTATATCTCTGCCTGACCCTTTGAGCAATACGGGCTTAAACAAATATCAACTTTATTTTAATGGCATTTAAGTTGATTTCAGAGTGACTAGCACTATTGAAAAAGTTATAAAAATGTTTGAAGTTGCAGCTCAAACTGGATTTAAAGATATTTTTCCATTAATTCATATTTGTTTACATTTTTGGCAATTAAATCGAACGCAAATTACTTATACATATCCAAAACAATTTGTTATTATAAATCTCTATAAATGTATTATACATATATAGGATATAGGTATATATAGGGTGACTGGTAATTAGTGACCGATACCTAAACACGTGATTGTACTCATGATAACAAACAACTTTTACTATGGGACCAAACCTGAATTCGCGAAAAAAAATCTGCTGTTCAGTCATTTATGTTCGCCTAACTGGTCAAAATGTAGGTACTGAACAGCAGATTTTTTCGCGAATTCAGGTTTGGTCTCATAGTAAAAGTTGTTTGTTATCATGAGTACAATCACGTGTTTAGGTATCGTTCACTAATTATCAGTCACCCTATATACTCCATTTACAATAAGATTAGACATTTAAACAAATCTTTTTTATCGTCTGTTCAATCGATTTTGACTTCTATTCCTTAGGCATAAGGATGACATTAAAAGCAATAAACAGTTGTTATTGTAAGCACTTTTTTTGCTTTTAATGCCATCCATATACCTACGGAATAGAAGTCAAAATGGGTTGAACAAGCTGTAAAAAAGGTTTGTTTAAATGTCTAATCTTATTGTGAATGGAGTATAGTATAATCAGCCTATAATGTTCCCACTGCTGGGACACAGGCCTCCTCTCTGTAAGAGGGAGTGGGCCGTATTCCACCACGCGGGCCCAGTGCGGGTTGGTAGATGTCACATGTCTTCGAATTGTCGGTTCTAGGACATGCCAGTTTCTATAAATCCTACTAATATTATAAATGCGAAAGTTTGTGAGGATGGATGGATGGATGTTTGTTACTCTTTCACGCAAAAACTACTGAACGGATTTTGATGAAACTTTACAGTAATATAGCTTATACATCAGAATAACACATAGGATACTTTTTATCCTGATATTGCCACGGGATCGACACTTATGCGGGTGGAACCGCGGGGCGCTGCTAGTAAATTATAATTTACTTACAGAGACTTGTAGTTAGAACAAATCAATAAAAATATTGAAGATATTAAGTATTAAACGTTAGTTAATTATAGTTCAGAGAATAACTGTAAATTAATTTACACAACATCACTATAAATTATAATTTAACTCTCATATTTTTTTTTTCAAACACAAATTTTATTGACCATTTATCATGTATTTTTTTTATAACTGAGAAACAATTAATTTCATATTGACAAACTGGAAAATATCAAATGCCAGGATATTTTATCCCTGCGCCCAAACAATATAAATCAGTGATATTTATTAATACCTTAGCATGAAAACTCCTTAATTTTATTACCGCTAATAAAATATTTACCAAACAGCTTTTGCCCACGGCTTCGCCCGCGTGGGTGTCGGAAATTATTCCACAGGAACGTACTACCGGGATTTCAAGTACCCTATGTGATCCAGGTTATAAAAATTTCATTCAAATCCATTCAGCCGTTTTTGCGAGATTGAGTAACAAACATGCCAACTTTCATATTATAATAATATTAGTAGGATAATTTTACGTGTTCCGATAACCTATAAAATCATTTCTGTTAAACGATATAATTGGATTCCATTGTTAAAAGTTTATAGGGCATAAAATAAAGCCTTTTATTCTTAACGAGCCGCTTATGATTATTATCATGTCAACGATTATCTTAGCACCGGTCACGAGGTGTTAAATATTAATGTAACGGTCTTTATATAGTTGTTCTTTTTAACAACAAGGGATGACTCAGAAGTTTGAAGTTATAAGTGTATAAACTCGCAAATGATTCGATTTGTTGACCATTTTCTTGTTAAGTACCTGGTGCTTGTTGACAGGCCTATACTGTCCTCCCATACTTACTAACTCTGTAATGTAAATATTGTAAAAGCCAATTACATATTTGTAAAAGACTAACCGTAGAGTTTTTTGAAGGCTCTTCTCTTTAGATAACGACCAATCGGAACCGTGCACCTAGCTTCTAACGAGTGCCCAAGTGCTCGTAGGCTTATGTGAAATAAAATATTTTGATTTGATTTTGATAGGAATTAAAAAAGTGTGTTTCATTAACAAAGAATGTATAATAAATGGCAGTCCCAGACGCAGAAGCAACTTGGCTCAATGAGTCCCAAGGGAGTTGAGTTATTCTGCAGCGGCTTCTTTCGTTCGATTTCCAGATTTCATTATGATAGTTGAGGTTTCAGTTAGCTGTAACTAGTAACTGATGGCTCGCATTCACGCTCATAATATTCTTTGGCACGAGTTACATAAAAATGCTGTCACGAAGATGAGATACTGAGACGCGGAAACAGTTAATGCGTTTAAGAAACTCATACCATTAAATTTTCCCATTAAAATCGCATTACAATTTTATTAGTTTCCTTAACAGTTTGTATATTAGTTGCAGCTCAAGTAAGTAAACTATTCAGGTCAAACATAATAACATAGAAGCTTGATTAATAACAAGTTTTTCGAAATTATGACGACTACCGTGTTTACTACCTATAATACTGTGTTAACACTAATTATACTAGCGAAGCAATTATCTAAAGGGTACACTCAGACGGAGATATGTCGTCGCGAATTCTCGTCATCGCGAATTCTTGTCATCGCCAATGTCAGGCACGTCTAAGGCATACATAGTGTGGCATTTGTGTCGCGTGCCTCATTCCGTGTGTATGCGCCTTACCTGTGCTACATAATCAGAATATCAGCACAGGCTGTAGGCTGTCCCCTTCCTGCCGGGGCAACGGGATTGTCCGAAAGGGCTACCGCTACCCCGGAAAATAAAGGGCTAAGGAAGGAACACGGGTGGGTTTTAGTCTGACACCCCCTTCTGCTCCAGCCTGAGCGTTAGGGGTCATTTGATGATTTCCCATCACAAAAAAAAAGGCTGTCTCCTTGTGCATCACAAGGTTTCCACTCTGGGTACTGATTGTCTGGCTGATATCGACAAATTGCGAATAGGCCATTCATGCTCAAAGTCTGAGGTCCTAATCATCATCATCATTTCCCTAGCATTTATAATATGTTCGGGTCGGCTTCCATTCTAACTGGATGTAGCTAAATAGTAGTACCTATCACACTAGTATCCATCCAAAGGTTGTCTTTAAAAGATCGCTCTTAGCGATAAGACCGCACATTGTGTCACCCTTTGTAAAAAATTATGTCTGCTGTAATTTATATGGTGTGCATAATAAAGAGTATTCTATTCTATTCTAATATTATAAAGGCGACAGTTTGTGTGTGTTTATATGTTTGTTATTTCCTCACACTCAAACGGCTCAACCAATTTTGATAAAAATTTGTATGGAGATAGCTGACACCCTGGATTAACATATAGGCTAGTTTTTATCCCGATATTCCCACGGGATCGACACTTATACCGGTGAAACCGCGGGGTGCAGCTATAGTTTTACATAAAGCAACTGCCTATGTAACTCAGATACTGGGTAACACGATACCCCTTAGTATGACTCATTGTCAGACTTTCGGGCTTCTGACTACCCGTAACGACTGTCAAAGATTTACAAAATAATGACAGCTATATCGAAAGCGAATTTCTTCCTTGACCAATGAGTCTTCAAAATGCGATATCGAACCAATTACACTAGTGATCATCTTATTGGTCTAATATTTTCCCCCAAAATCCTGCATTAGCTGAGAGAAACCTGATTTCTCTCATCAAAGCTCTAACCTTTTTTGACGCAATAAACGGAATGTCCAAGTAAAGACAGGTTAAAAAGCATTTTACAAGTTATTACTCAGTTATCTTGTGAACAAACGCTTTGACGGCGGTACTAGGCTGATTAGATTGTGGCGAAAATTACAGTCTGCCCGGAACTCAGCCTGTCTAGAAAGTGTTAACTCTAGCAATTGTCTGCGGCCGCGCCTTTGTGATAATGGCTGCAAAAATTATACACGGTTATTGAAAATTGGAGAGTTTGACATGTAGGTACATAAAACCATCTAACATAGACTAACAACATAACAGGTGACTAGTTATATATTACAATTAAACAATTTGAAAAATATTGTTTTACTCCAAGTAAACAAAATTTTAAAATAAAGAAAAAAAACCTATGGATATCTGCAACAATATTAAAAAAAATCTCTGTAGGACTGTGCTTCAAGCACAGTCCTACAGAGATTCGAATTTAGTGTAAAAAGTTGACTGCCCCTCAGATCTATGTCTTTGTGTGCAAATAAAGTATGAATTCATTCATTTTTCTTCTTTCATTCATTCAATCATTTAATAAAGGTAAAACACTTTTCCTCTGAAAAGTAGGTATACAAAAGTTGTTATGACATGGGATTCACTGGGAATAGCAAATGGGACTGACTAACGATGAGTCGTTAATACATGGAAAAAAAATTGAATCGAAAACTGGGATCCAACGAAAATAAATGAATACAGGGTGAAATTGAAAACATGCGACACACCGAAATGGGAGATTGTACTCATCATTATGAACAACTATTACTAAGGGACCAAAGCTGCAATCGGTAAAAAAAAAGCAGCAATTATACGAACATAAATGTAGGGAACAGCTGATTTTTTTTCGCGATTTCAGGTTTGGTTCCATAGTAAAAGTTTTTCATAATGATGAGTACAATCTCCCATTTCGCTTTGTCGCATGTTTTCAATTTCACCCTGTATATCTAATATAGCAGGTGGTTGATGTCATTCCCCTAAAATAGGCCTTGAAATTATAGGCCCACCACTCAATGACCCAGCGGTAACGGACACGACTTACGAGTCGTAGCTCGTGGGTTCGGAGGACAGAAGCTTTACTTTGTGTAAATAATTACATTGGCAACGCTCTCAAAACGGTAAAGGAAAACATCGCGAAGAAACCGGCATGTCCTAGAACCAATAAATCGAAGACAAGAGACATCTACCAACCCGCACTGGGCCCGCGGGGTGGATTACAGCCCTCTCTAGGAGAGGAGGCTGACTGTGCTAGCATAATCTACCTATAATATCGAACCACTGTTGAAATCTTTTGTCTGTATCTTCTTAACTATAATTCTTAGTGGACCTAGAAATCGTTTCTGTTTGTAGTATCAGTACTGCGTCACACACTTATGAATCTGACCCAAGTCTGTTCATACTGGATGTATTTTTCAAAAATGAATTTCTGGATACATTACATATATGACCTTTTACTGTCTTATCTGCCGTAATATTTAAAAAGGTAACCTGTTCTTTCGCTAGTCTTCTTGTCGGGTTAATAATTGAAGCTTGGAGCGTCCAAATTCAAATCACACCGATGTTTTAGTGGTCCCACACATCTATGTTTTTTTACTGTTTATTGTAAAGTTTCAATATCAATTTCAATAATATTTCATCCCATTGCGTTTATGATTTGTTATCGCCATATCTCTCATTTTCAACATAGAATATTGGTTGTGTTTCACAAACTGCTGCCATTCATCTAACGTTAATGAGTTTCCGGTAAAAGCTGAGCAAGCATTGAATAACTTGACCTTTGTCCCTTAGGTACTAGAAATTTCTAGACGCTAAGTATAGGCTATCTTTAGAAGTTTTCAATAATAATAATATTATAAGTTAAGGCATGTTCATACCTTTCTCCCTATGTGACAATTTATGATTTCAACCCATTTAGAATTTTATGTGCAACAACTAGTATTTAGTCAACTAGACCCACGGGATCACTCTACTCAATCACACTTTGAATAGGTCGAGTGGACCCACTGCCCAATTTCATCATTATACAGGGTTATTTGAAAAACTTTTTAACAAAAAAAAACAACCGACTTCAAAAAAAACCACTACAAAGTGTAAAATAACTTTAATTTTAATTTCGGAAGTCGGTGTCTTTGGTTTTGTATTTACGTTTTTGCCACCGACTTCCAAAATTAAAATTAAAGTTATTTTACGTCTTTTTTTTTTTAAGTCGGTTGTTTTTTTTTTGTTAAAAAGTTTTTATTTTTTACTTTTTATAGTCAGAGTGCATCTCATGACAATTCCAATAAGCCCAAACACGGCTAGAATACATGGTTTTATTACGAAGTTCCGGTACCTATCTTCCAGCTTCATCATCAGATCGGTTTGATGGTACCATTTTCGTCAGAACCATTTGTTTAAATTTGCTTCGTCATAGTCGCTTAACTATCTTAATCGAGATATCTTATCGCCACCCGTGAAATACTTATTATCATTGAAGAGTTCCTGTGGCTATCTGTGGTCTCCTTCATCAGTTCCACTTCACCAAATTATACTTTTTGAATGCAAATGCTTGACATGTTGATGAAAATACCAAAATTGCTATATGTATGCCTATAATATTTGAGGAGTTCCCTCAATTCCTCATGGATCCAATCATCAGAACTGGATTTTGACAAGAATGGGACCAATCTGGAAGCATATCCTTTCAAATAAAAAAAAAATCCAAATCGGTTCATAAATGACGGCGTACTGAGGTAACAAACATTAAAAAAAAAATACAACCGAATTGATAACCTCCTCCTTTTTGAAGTCGGTTAAAAAACACCAGCAACCTCTTAAGAGGTCATTGTACTCATCATTATGAACAACTTTTACTATGGGACCAAACCTGAAATCGCGAAATAAAAATCAGCTGTTCCCTACATTTATCTTCGTCTATCTCATCAAACAGCTGATTTTTTTTTCGCGATTTCAGGTTTGGTCCCATAGTAAAAGCTGTTCATAATGATGAGTACAATGACCTCTTAAGAGGTTGCTGGTGTTTTTCAAATAACCCTGTATATGTTAGGTTTCAAGCCTGATTCAGAATCTTAGGATACCACCCGCCTTCAATTTCAATTTCAAATAGCGTTTATGAGCAATCATAAAACTAGTTTAGCAATTTATTTAAATTTAAAGTTTAGACATCATTAATCTCCAGATTGCTTTGCTCTTTAGCATAGGCCTCCCCCAAGCATTTCTATCACGAGTTATTGTCTCCTCTATATCCCGGGATCCCGCAGTAGTTTTCAAGTCGTCTTCTCGTCTTTGAAATGGTATTCCTCTTTTCCTCTTTCCTTCTCTGGGATACCATTCTGTTACTTCTCTGACCCATCTTCCGTGTTTACCCCTGATTACTTTATTTTTTTATTTATATAACAACTTGACCTGCCCTCTTCCATTTTAGTTTTTTAATTGTGTGAGTTACGTCTGTTGCGTTTGTATTTTATTTTAGATGCATCGTCTTCACATATTTTTATATAACTAATTAATGTATGCAAAATATTGTAAAACATTTTAAAAGAGTAACAACGGTGGAGTTTCTTGCCCATTCTTCTCCAAACGAAAACTTCCTCTTGGAAGGGGCGACTAGAATCAATTCTATTTTATTGTAATTTTTGACGTTCATAAGTGCCTTTTATGTGCCTATTTAAACTTTGACTTTGTAGTAGTACCACCGCCTTATGATGCGCTTATTAACTACGCAGTCCACTGCTGGACATAGGTCACTCTCAAGCTACGCCACAACACTCCGTCCTCCGTCTTCCGCAACCAGTCCTGCAACCTAATTGCGAAACACACTATCAATCTCAATTTGAATCATTTTGAAGCATATTGCTAATCCATTGCTTCATATGTTTGAAAAATGTGTCTGCTCAACAATGTAAAAAACGCAATGAACGTTGTTGATCTGTCAAACTGAAACCCATTGCTACTAATAGTGTGATACGCAATTACCCCGCTCGTGCCCTTACACGGGCATTTAATTGCGAAATTCTTAGCAATTGTGGTTAAAGAAGACGTCTCCGCAATTCCTAGCAATTTACGGCACTACCAACGTAAGCGCACCATTAGATACCTAATTTAATTCGTCATGGTCGATCAGTCGTCAATTCAATTTGCATGGGCAATAAAATTTACGATACGATGTGTTGACTGCCACATTCTACAGCCTTAGCTCCTTAATCTAGCTTGCCATCTAAAGAAAAATGGACATATTAAAATACCAGCTTGTAATGTAACTGTTCCACTGCAGATCAAAAGCTTCTTCTCATACAAAGAACGACATCTTAAAGCACAACCATTGTTCACCACGCTTGCTCAAGGCAGATTGGCGATTTTAGACTTATGTATATTGACTTCGCCCGCGACTTCGTCTGCGATACAAGATGAAAAGTATCGCATGTTATAACCCAGGTCATGACCCACCCATGTGCCAAATTTCATCTAAATTCGTTCAGCCGTTTTAGCGTAAAAGCGTAACAAACAAACTCTTTCGCATTTTGTTTTTTCGTATGTAATTTTTGTTTTTTTTGTTTAGGATTAGGATAAGTCCAGGTTTCCTCAAGATGTTTGCTTTCACCGATGCCAGTAATTTCCAAGATAAACTCGGAAAGAATAAAAGCTATTTCGAATAGCGTGCAAGTTACCCATTACCACAAGCCTGCAGCAGTTTGTGCAACCTATTGAAGCAAGGATTGCTATAATGCAAAACTAATTACAGGTTGCCAACCTTTTACCTAACAACGCTGTAACTACCTGCGCTTAGACTATTATTAATGCCACAGGATGATAAGAAGCAGTTAATCATTTCTAGGCAGGCTATAATTTCTTGGGTAGCCTTTTATGTTAGACTAGCAGCGCCCCGCGGTTTCTCCCGCATAAGTGTCGATCCCGTGGGAATATCGGGATAAAAAGTATCCTATGTGTTATTGTGATGTATAAGCTATATTACTGTAAAGTTTCATCAAAATCCGTACAGTAGTTTTTGCGTGAAAGAGTAAAAAACATCCATCCATCCTCACAAACTTTCGCATTTATAATATTACTAGCTTCTGCCCGCGACTTCGTCCGCGTAAATTTTTTTTGTTTCCCCGATCCACCCCGTCGCAACGTGTCGCCGGCCTGCGCTATTACTTCGTTTTCGCTTGGCGAAAACTTCAGACTTTTTTTCTTTTTGCTCAACTCCTAAGGGTCCTAGCGTCAAGTTTAATAGAATATAGCCTTCCTCAAGAACTGGGCTATCAAACGCAAAAATATTTTTATATATGCGACCAATACTTCCAGAGATTTAGAGGTTTCAAACCGTGTTTCAAACAAACAAACTCTTCAGCTTTATTATTAGTATTATTTTAAAACTATGATATCTCCTAAGATATACATTGAAATCAAATGATGTCATAGGCAATTTTGTTCAAAATTAAATACATATGATGAATAACGTATTTATTTGGATGAGGATTAATACCATGTTTATAAAAACACTCTCGCAAATAATGCATTATTTTAGAAAAAATTTGGTTAGCATAAAAGAGGTTATAGTGAGCTAACCTTAAAAGATAGATATATGCTGTCGCGGACTTTTTTTTAAAGCTTTTAAAGGGAAACAATTCTGTCATATATGATTTTTGCGAAACTTTAACCGTTTACGCAGCGCACGCAGCGGAAGCCCTCAATAGGAAAAACATCCCCCGATTTTGAAACTTTCTTCATTGGTGCTCCGCTCCTATTGGTTTTAGCGTGATGATATATAGCCTATAGCCTTCCTCGATGAATGGGCTATCTAACACTGAAAGAGTTTTTCAAATCGGACCAGTAGTTCCTGAGATTAGCGCGTTCAAACAAACAAACAAACAAACAAACAAACTCTTCAGCTTTATAATATTAGTATAGACTAGCTGTGCCCGCGACTTCGTTCGCGTGGTTGTCGAGAACAAAACAACGTCGTTTAGATAAGAGTATATCACCTTTTTGATGATTTAGATAAGAGTCCTGACTTTGGTATAGTTGATTACGTTAATGCTTCTCTATATACTATGTTAGCGGTGGAATTACCCGGAGCATATACAAAAAGGTTGTTTGGGTTGCTAACACGTGATAGAGAAACATAGAGTTGGCCGTGTGAAAAACAATCAAAAGTAAGGTCTACACCCGCAACGGATAACGTCTGGCCTTGGGCTTTATTAATAGTCATAGCGTAACAGAGGCTTACAGGAAATTGCACACGTTTGAAAGTAAACGGAAAATTATTGGGGATAATGGGTATCCTGGGAATGAAAACAACATCACCGGAGCCGCAACCTGTTAAGATTTCGGCTTCGATGACATTTCGTTGGAGATTTGTTACTCTCAACCGAGTTCCATTGCATAGTTTTGGTGGGCTTAAATTTCTGAGTAGAATGATTGGTACTCCGACTTTTAAATAAATTTTGTGTGCTGGAAGACCTGGTGTATTTAGAGAGTCTAAAAACTCTACTGGATAGTGGGTGGCATCTCCTTCTTCTAAAACCGTGTTAATAGATAAATATTCCCTACTTTCTCCAGAAACATGTACCAATATTTGAGAATTTATTGCTGCTGCTTGGTCGTTGCGAGGTGCCAAAATAGCTCGTTGGCATAGCCAAGCAGCGTCATGGTTCGAGATCTCTGATGGATCTCCGTATACAGAGGAAATGAGTTCCTGCTGTGAGGCAACAGAAGAACACAGGCTTTCGACTAAAGTTACTTTACCTCCTTCTTGAGTCGGGTATGTGCCGTTACCAATTTGAAGTAGTAAATTTGAGAAAACCTGCGCGTTTGCGTCACCTCCCAAATATGCTCGCATATTAAAGCTCAAATTAGTTAATATGACACTACGCCATAAAATAGAGCTCTTTAAACAGGCACCTATTTCATCGGCCCTCGTTCCTCTGGGTATTATAGGGAGTGTCTGCCTGAAGTCTCCACAGAATAGCACCGTTAAGCCTCCCATCGGTCGGTCATTTTGTCTTATATCTCGCAACGTTCTATCTACAGCTTCCACAGCTTTACGATTTGCCATCGTACACTCGTCCCAAACGATAAGGGCGCAATCGCGTAAAACCCTTGCTTTATCACTATTGCGAGACACGTTGCAAACAGGGTTTTCTGTGCGGTCCAAGTCGATTGGTATTTTAAATGTTGTATGTGCAGTTTTTCCTCCTGGTAATAAAGTGGCAGCTATTCCTGAGGAAGCGACGGCAAGGGCAATTTTGTTTTGGCTCCTTATTTGAGCCAAGATAACTTTAGTGAGGAAAGTTTTACCTGTTCCACCAGGTGCATCTAAAAACAGCATTTCTCCTAATGAATGTTCTACACTACAGCATACTCTATCAAAGATTTGACGTTGTTCTGACGTCAAATTTGAACAGCCATTTCGCAATATTTCTGCTAACTCTTCGGGGTTGTAATTTATTTCAGATGTATACTCCCTATTAATTCGTTCCCCACCAACTGTCGGTGTCGGCAAGCCGTATTGACTGAGGGAGTTCCCTCCTATACTTGTAACTATATCTTGTATAGCCAGCAAAGCCCTATTATGGCAGCTTTCACGTACTTGGTCAGAAGTTTCACTATTTATATTTTGCTGTCTCAAAAAATCTTCGGCAAACGCGTCTTTATATTTTTGCCACAACTGCCCAGCGTCCGATAGGCCACAAAATGTCAACAAAATGGCAAATAAATGGCGCAAACGATGTGGACTATCACTGACGCATGCTTCGGCTAAAGCATCATCCCAATGCTGATCGCCATCTAATAAATGCCGTGCGCGGCAAGCAGCTTGAAATGTGGGATATTCTATATCGTGCACTTTGCGGAGCTCAGCAAAAGAAGTAGGTCCTCGCACTGTGTGAAGAAGAAGGCGTAAATAATAACACTCTGCATTATTTGGGTGCACCGTGTATACTCTTCCAATCACGTGTTCTTTAAAAATGCCGGACTCGCCTTCTACAGCAGTTCCACGTCTCCTGCGATTAAAAACACCTTGCTGCTTGTTATAAGTATAATAATGTGGCACTTCATTGTACAACAGAGACTTAGCGAAATTGTCTCTTTCGCAAAGGCGAAAGAATGCGAGCAAGGTGGTTTGTCTTGGGTTGTTCATTCTTTCTGCCACATTTTCTGGCTGAAAGTAAACTCGCTGCCCGCCTTCCAGGTGCACGTCAAGATGGATGACTGGCGGATACCTTTCATGAATAGGGAAACTCAAAATGCGCCAAACTGCCTCCGAAGAGCTTATGTATCGGCCAGATTGATACCTTGTCACTTCATCAAATTGGTTGTTATTTCTTAGTGCTATCATGGCTTGATCACTACCTTTATTAACATATTTACATATATATTTTATAGATTCGACGCTATTACAAATTTCAACATTAATGTGTGCTTGAAAAGCGTTTGACAAAACTGGAGAATACGGTACCACCCAACTATTATTTAGAATTATTTCTTGTCCACGGAATCTGACAGTAGCTGTGAAACCACCTTGTGACGGTGATCTTCGCCGGTATTGCGGATACCCATTTTCCCCAGCCATAGTTAGTTCTTTCAGTGCTCTGGGGTATTTTTTTGAGCATTGACCATCTTTCATGCACGGTGATTCCCTGTTTAAGAGGCCACATGGCCCGTGAACCATATGTGTTTTTACTATGTCATGCAAAATCGGATCTGCATTATAGTCCGGAAATTCTGCACTTATGACACTGTCTATAGCATCGGGACGAATTTTTTCTTCCAGCCACAGAAGAATGTGCGCGTGGGGTAAACCACGCTTTTGCCACTCGACGCTATACATAAAACAAAGAGTTGAACCGAAAACTTTCTCCTTTGTAAGTAGATTAATCAAGACTTTGAGTTTTAAATGAAAAATCCTAGCAATAATGTCATGTCTGTCGTATGACGCCTGTCCTGTGAGAAGTGCCTGGCAAATCTCCGTCCACTTTGGATTTGTTGTAAATGTTATAAAAAGGTCCGGCCGGCCGTATTTACGGACGTAACAAAAAGCATCTTGCGTTCGTTCGTGCATATACCGCGGACCGCCTGTGAAACTGGATGGCAAAATAACCAATCGACCCAAGTTTTCGACGTTATTATCTGATTGCATGGCGTCCCGCAAGTGCACGTATTCTTCAGCGCGTAACCGTCGCTGGTTAGTGCGAATATACACTAAACGTTCAGTTTCTATTTTTGCGTACATGTCCACAATAAATTGGCTGAACAAACCACGAAATCGTTGCAAATATACGAAACTGTTTTGCCTTATTTGTAAAAGGTAGGAATAGTATTGTTGAGCAGATATTTTTTTTTGATAATTAGTGACTCTCGTAGTAGGGTTCACTTGGTACAGCCCAAAATTGTACCCATCTTCACCATGACAATAAATTAGTGGATATTGCAGGGCGTCGTAAGCTCGGTGGGTTTCCAAAATGCGTTGAAGGCGATCGTCGCGTGTACGCAACACGATATCACGTCTCTCACACTCCTGGTCGACTAAAACAACTGCAACTTCATCTGCGACGGGTGCATTGTGTCTTCCACGGTGTTCACCCACAGGACGTCTATCGGCACTTATAACAATTTTGAAATCATTGCTGCCTTGTGGAATTGACTCCAATGCAGCTTTGAATTCACGAACGTACTGGTTAACGTGATGCAGCAATTCTTGAAGTTGACCCAAAAGCTCAGCATTGAGCTGGGGAAAATTGTGATTTCTAACATTGAGCTGTTGCGTGTAATCGGATACAAAATAAATTTGGAGAAATTTGCGTTCATTTTCTGGCAGCAAAGATCCAATAAGGTGATAAACTTGACCTTGTACTTTGAAGGTTGGCATGAACGGTCCTTCCGTTATTTGTTTTGCCCCAAAGGAAGTCATTTGGAAAGCACTGTTATATAAACGAATATTATCCAAAAAACGGTTCGACTGGGGATGATCGCCATTCAGGAGACTTTTAAGTAAGTGTGGTGGATCTTGGAAATTTGGAAGAACAATTTTTCCATTTGAGCAGCACATTCCATCTGTCTCTTTCCTCCATTTCAAAGCATGACAAAAATTACAAATTTCTCTCATGTCACCCACGAAAGTAAAGCCAGCATAATTAATTCTAGACGAATATGTGAACCCTGATTTTTCCCTATTGTCCCAAGGTAATAAAATATTTGCATCGTCATTTTCCATGGACTCATCAGCTCCGCTATTTGTTTCTCTATTCATATGGTATCGAGCTCGTTCTATTTCTAGGCGAGATTGACGTTGTTCTGCTGTTTCTGCTCGTCTTAGTTCATCTATTCTTTCCCTTTCAGATGCAAGATAACTTTCATTGTTTCTTTGTACACCTACATAGTTATGTCTAGCTATTTGTAATCGTTCTTCTCTTTGGGAGAGAGATTCAGACTCGCGCGAGAGAGCGTGTCGCTCTCGGTCAGATGACAGACGTGCTTGGCGTTCCTCGATACTCTCTTGAGAACGCAAAGTCGCGGTCCGAGTTCTTTGCGAACTTAAGCGCGACTCCCTTTCTGTGAAAGTCTCTGACTCGCGTGAGAGAGACTGGCGCTCCCGATCAGCAGACAGCCGAACTTCGCGTTCCTGGATATTCTCTTGAGAACGCAAAGTCGCGGTCCGAGTTCTTTGCGAACTTAAGCGCGACTCCCTTTCTGTGAAAGTCTCTGACTCGCGTGAGAGAGACTGGCGCTCCCGATCAGTAGACAGCCGAACTTCGCGTTCCTGGATATTCTCTTGAGAACGCAAAGTCGCGGTCCGAGTTCTTTGCGAACTTAAGCGCGACTCCCTTTCTGTGAATGTCTCTGACTCACGTGAGAGAGAGTGGCGCTCCCGATCAGCAGACAGCCGGTCTTCGCGTTCCTGGATACTCTCTTGAGACCGCAAAGTCGCGGTCCGTGTTCTTTGTGAACTTAAACGTGACTCCCTTTCGGTGAACGTTTCCGATTCACGTGAAAGAGCGATGTGCTCTCGGTTAGCAGATAACCGTGCTTCACGATCTTCTTCCGATTCCTGAGACCTACAAAGTCTCATCCTTTTCGCATTTCGGCTACGCAGCGAAAGGTTAGTTTTTTTTCTTTGAGGCATTTTCAAGGAAAATTAAAGCAATAAACAAAACTAACAACACTTATGACTGAATAGCCTACAAACTTAAAAGAACGGTGCGTCGAACAGTCTAGTGTGACAACGTATCGTCTGTTCGTGGTCGTGACTCAACGAATTGGCAACACTAACTTACTGTATAACGATTGGCACTATTGGATTCAAACTACGAAGTAAATCAAATACAATCTTTACTTCGTACTTCAAACCAATGACCAAAGTTGACCAAACGAAACCAACAAGATAAGCAAATACTTTTTTTTCGACCAATTTAGAAAATCGATAAACCAAGCAACCAAAGAACTTTTACGACACACGCAAGAACTTTTAAGACACCTAACGAAACCCAATTTGCCTAGTAAACACGGTGGACGTCATCCTCGCGCGGAAAATCTTAACACCGCGATTCAGAAAATGACGTCATTTGCACAACGCCATCTATCGGATTTAGATTTCAACTATCAACATTAGTTCTATTTTTAGTCTTAAGATGTCGTTGCAAGTACTATACTTAATTGCGTAACGTAATATTTTACTTCTTGAACTCACTAAATTAATCATATCTTTTGATAGAGTGAACCGATTTCGATGAAACAAAAACTAAGTTAAACCTCAAGTTGCGTATAATTTTTGTATATAAACATTGTCAGCATTGAATTCGTAGATTTTACGTGATGTGCGCACAAACAAACAGACAAACAGACAAACAGACAAAAATTTCAAAAATGATGGAAATGGGTTCTGTTACTTATCTTTTCACACGCTGGCTATTTTTTGTTTCAATTTCTTCAATGTACAAAAATGACTTTTCTACAGATTTATTATATGTATAGATTAGTATAGATTACAGCATGAAGTAGGATTTTACATGCAATTGCTGTAAGAGATGGAATGGTCTGGGAAAGGATGTTTGTTGAGTCATAAAATATGCATTAAATACATGTATGTAAAAGCCGTATGAATTTTACAGGGCCTCTTTAATACATCCTAATAGATTGTGATTAAGAGGGTTATCTCTTTATAATATTCGGTATGGGTCTGCACGGATAATATATGTTACGTCATGGAATATCTCTGCGCAGCCGCAGATGATGCCGTGGAAGTTTTGGGTCAGAAAAATGAAAAAAAAAATCGACGGGTTGCACTCCGGGAGTGCCGGCAGAAGTGAAAACTTAAATATTAATGTTCTGCATTTTTGATATTTTGGAATGGTTAGAGAATAATTTTGTACGAATTGCTTTCGTTATCAGTATAAAAGTATTATTATTTATGTGGTAGGATACAATATTTATTCATTGCGCTATCGTACACAAACATGACAATTATCGAACATTCGCGCAAGCGCCTTGCGCCGCCTGCCCTCTCTCCATCCGTCTTACGAATTCTCGATCAGGTCACGTGTCCTGACGCGAGTTTAGAGATTTTTACCCATTCCAAAAAAAATACGCAGCGCCGCTAAAGAAGTTTTCACTTCAACATTCGCGCAAGCGCCTTGCGCCGCCTGCCCTCTCTCCATCCGTCTTACGAATTCTCGATCAGGTCACGTGTCCTGACGCGAGTTTAGAGATTTTTACCCATTCCAAAAAAAATACGCAGCGCCGCTAAAGAAGTTTTCACTTCAAAAAAAAAACTCTGTTGCGCAATCGATACGACGAAGAGAAAGAATGGAGTACAGTAGGTACCTCAAAGGTGCATTGATGAGGATCTTCGGTTCCTCCATTCCTCTTGAAGTGACTTTCAACTGTTGTTCAAGAGATTGCCAATGGTGCTCAATGTTCTCATAAAATTAATTGTGATGTTTGCGATATTTCCGCGTACCGGTTAGTAGAGTGGGTTGCCCCCTCACAAGTTAGACCGACGACCCGGTGAAGGTCACGGGAATTACTGTATGCGGGGAGCACAGGACTGGTTGATGTAGCGATACTGGGGGGGGCACAATGTCCAGCAGTAGATGCCTTTTGGCTGAATGATGATGCCAACGATAAGATTCGTGCTAAGAGTAAAAAATTCAAATGCAAATGCCTTCTAGTTTAAAGTCCTGAAACATAAAATAATATGCAAAGTGTTAAAAAATGAACCCGAAAAACTTTAAGAGGTGCTTTAGACCATCGAACTGAACAACTTTCACTATGGGACCAACACTGAACTCACGAAAAAAAATCAGCTGTTTAATTCATTTTGGTCAAGTAGGTATTGAACTTTTGTATTAAACAACAACAGATTTTTCGTGATTTCAGTGAGTCCCATAGTGAAAGTTGTTCACTTCGATGGTCTAAAGTACCTCTTTAAGTTTTTCGGGTTAATTTTTTAACACCTTATATAATATTCTACATCCATACTAATATTATAAATGCGAAAGTATCCTTTTCACGTATTAACAGCGGAAAGGTTTACATATAATTTGGCACGCAGGTAGACCATGAATTGGATTAAGATGTTGGATACTTTTCATTCCGGTTGTACGTTGCCATGGGATAATTTCCGACGTCCATGTAGGCGAAGACTCTTGTAAAAGCTAGTTTCTCCTATACATGCTAACCTTCTCTATTCTTCTTCAACAGTGGCAGCAGTATGTATCCTGCTGGAAGTGGGCGCACTGCCGAGCCGGAGAGCTGGCTTCACCTGCAACGACCCTGCGCTGTCATACCCTCACACAGGAGACACCTTCTCCATATCACTGGTGGCAGCGATCACACTCATCGTACCTTTTTTAGTGGTAAGTATTTTGATAAAAATGGAAAGTAAACTGATGTGGGACTATGACGCGGCTTATTTTAATTTATTTTTATTTCTGGATTGTTTTTATCTTTTTTAGTATCGACGCTTTTAACGTGCACGTCTTTTTGAATAGTTCTCACATGTATAATTTCAACATGAATGATGTAACCAATATTTTGTAACAATTTTATGATTTAAAAGAGTGTCCGTGGAGCTTCTTAACCGTTCTTCTCCGTAGGTACCTACTACGCTTTGGAATGGGCAACTAGCTTCATCTTTATGACTGACCGACCTTTTGACAATTCAAAAAGTCCTGTAATTGGTTTATTTGAAATAAATGCTTTGCTGCCCAATTGATTGGAAATTGTTCGTCCCGGAAAGTATCTCCACCAAACCTAATCCTATTTCTGCTGCCAACCATTGCGGTGCCAGTGCCAGTGCAGCAGTTTGGAGGGAAATGGGTGCCGGTGTAATTGCAGGCACATGAGACATTTCAGCTTCGTCTTTGGGATGGTATTGCATCTGCAAAACTGCTGCTATTGAAGATTTCCATAGGAACTGGGAACAGTTACTTACAATGCCATAACTACTGAATAACAAAATTGTTGACCTGCAACGGCTCATCTAAATTGCATGTCGTTATCACCACTGCCGACAATCAAGACGTTTGCCAATTATAGAGGTATAAAGTCGAATGTGTCCCTAGATTCACCGAGGACAAATCCTTTCTAATGGCAGGTGGTAATCGCTTGGTATTAAAATGTTATAGGTAGTGAGCTGAGTCTGGTAAAACTGAAGCTTTGATGTTTATAATAGAGCTGATTCTTCAGCTTTGAAGCTTTCCAATATCTTAGCTACATATCCTGTTTTCCTTAGGGTCACTGTCCACGAAAATTTAGCTTCATAGACGCTTCAAAATACGCCTACCAGCTTGAGCAGCCTAGTGTACTGAGCCTTGTCTACGAGGCGTATTACACGCGTACGTTTTCAATCATTTATGACAATTCCATCGGACGACGAAGCCGTTATTTTGGCATATTACTACATTCGAAGTCGCCAAAGATAACGATTATATTGGACGCATCCGTATATAGAAAAAAACATCAACTGTTGATTTTTCGTAGCGTAGTACCGCCATTTTTACAAAAATTAACCATATGCTTTCGCTCGATGTATGCCCCGGCCGCGGCATATGACACACGGTACGGCCTTAGAGCATTAAACCAACCGGAGACGCAACGAGCACTAATATCTATGCGAATAAGTCTGTCACTTTCATCGCGGGGGACGAGGCAACGCACACAAATAGTGATAACACACTAATGCATTTGCGATCGCGTTGTTACTCACGCACACGAAAAAATTATCGAACACAAGCATAAACTATACGCACACATGTACTAACTCACACAGAGACGCCCTGTCAGGATACGGCATGACGTCATTTTTGTGTAAGCGATGAAAGTGCTTGACACTATCGATATTTTGTTGTCGATGAGTTGAGCCAATAGTTGTGATAAAAAAGGCTCTTCTTTATTTAATTGTTTTTTCATATTTACTTATCAAATTGATCTTCAATGCAGATCAATTCTTTTTAAATAGGTAACATAGGATTTAGATTTTAAAGTTAGTCTATAAGGATTCATTGCCACGGTACAAGAACTGCCGGTCGATTCTGTAAAAATCTCACCATGAAAACTTAGGTGAAGTGAGTTTGTTTTATCTAGGAATTGACACTATTGACAGCTCACTCCACGCTCACTTTACCTGAGTTTTCACGGTAAGATTTTCACAGAATATCATCGCTGCCTCGATGGTCTAGTGTTCGCAAGGATGAATGCTGAACACGACGTTCTGAGTTCAATACCCGGGTCGGGCAGTGTTATTGGTTTTCTTATTAGGAATTTCTCAGTAGCAGCACGGAGTCTCTTGATATTAGAATGTATTCTAGAACATGAAGCTTCAAAATGCTGTGAGCAAATTGTACTAGTACGTTTAGGAGTCCACGAAACATGATTTCCTCAAGCCCAAATCCAAACATCCCGAGTCATTGCATCTTTTGGAAATCTGAAAAATTAATAGAATAACACAGGGACTGAATTACCCAAAAATAAAGGTACCTTTAAATTTGGGTATGACGTCATACCGTTAAATAACGATAACCGAAATATAACGATATCGTTATTTTTTAAAGTAGCCGTATTTTAAGGTACGAAATTCATACCGGTATATTTCAGTAGAAGTAACATAACCTTTTTAATAATATCAGTACCAATACCTTTACCTTTTTAAATAAGGGTTTCTTTGACACACCGCCTCGCCACTCTGTCTGTTTCTGTCGTTAGCGATTGTTAAATCACTCCATGTCCTTCACGCGCTAACTGCCTACCACTAGTACAACAAACATAAGGTCAAGTTGCAGCAAGTTGTTGTAGACACCCCCGTGCACCCGCGCCGCGCCGTCACCATGTTTTTCGGTACCGAAATCGTATAACGGTTAAATAACAATTTATCCTAACCTTTATTTATATGGGTACCGGTATAGCTCAACCTCTATTTTGAATCGGTACCGTTATATTTTTGAGGTATCTTAACCTTTAACCGTAACCGCTTTCAGTCCCTGGAATAACATACTCATAAAGTCGATATCGATATTTGTTTCTATGCAGTCACAGCTCTCATTTTGCTACAGTGTGGCCTGTTTTTAAATATAAAAATTGCGTAGTTTCGTGATAACTTGACCCGTAAATATTTTATAGTAATGAGAATAACGATATGAGAAAATTGTAAGAGATTTGTGGAACTTATGTTTGATATCATTAATCAATTATTTGATAATAAATAGCAATTTTTTAAAGGCTTTAGTAAAAAAATCTTATAAAGTAACAAAATAAGTTGTAAACAGTAATAAGAATAACAAATGCGAAATAGAAGTTTGAATTATTTGTCAATATTTATAAATTACAACTTTAAAAATTACACTAAATTAGGTCTTGTACAATTTAGTGGCAACATTCATTGACCGACAATATTTTTTGGTTTTTTGCAAATTTATTGCATTATAATATGTTATTATTAGGACAAAATAATACTTATAGATGGAAAGTAAGGTTATCCTTTTGTTTACTAGATGTTTCCGATCTATTTTTACACGAAAAAACACTGCAATTCGGCATTTTTCTCTTACGTTTGTTCCGCGCTAGTGTGATTTGCTGAATGACGTGGAACGCGCGGCAACTAGTTTTATATGACTGATATGACCGGCGGTCTCGTACCTTTGGCAGCGGGGAACGCCTGACAATGGCGTCTCCGGTTGGTTTAATGCTCTAAGGGTACGGCAGACATCATGAAGCCTGCATGCAGCGACGCGAGCGCGACGTTGCCGGTCAGTCGACAGAGTTTCATAGTTTTGTATGTAAGCTGTGAGCTGGCGTACACCAAGCGTATACTGACGAATACACGTCTATGAAGCTACGTCTCCGTGGACAGTGACACTTATTTATCAGTATGGCGGCAGCTACTGCGCATAAAATCAGAAACTATTGTTAAGGAAACGCTATTGTAGTGGCTACAGTTACTAATGTACACAGGTGCGTTTTAGTATACACAAGCTGATGTACGTTCTACAGTTTGTGACAATGCGCCTAACGTCATACAATGCAGGTGCAGTGCAAGTGAAGCAAAAGTACAAGTTTCTAGAGATTTTCATGAAAATGTTGAATGTCAATGTTGAAACAGAGTGTAATTCATAACTGTCAAATATTTAAGTTATAGAAAAGTGTGAAGCACTTTGGACGCACACGGTCTTCTTGTCGTGAAAAACTACGGTTTATTCGCCGTGTGTAGGCACGGTTATATGGATCACTAGTAAAGAAGCCGTGCCGTGTAAAAAGGGCCTCAGTGTAACACTTTTCTGTATAGACCACAGATATAGATAGACCTAGATAACGCAAGTGTCACGATCTGTATGAAAACCAAGCGTGCCATTTTTTTGACTACCTACTATGACGTCACAAGCACTCTTTCTCACTCACTCTCACCCAGCCAGCTGTACACAGGACTGAGCGCGAAAGTGGCGGCTTACGATTTTTGTACGTAGGTAAGTTGGTGCGATTTTTGGCACGCGAAGTAGTTTCTCTTGCGTTATCTAGGTGTATCTATGTCTGTGGTATAAACAATATCTTCACTTGTGTTGTCAGAATTGGACAATATGTAGCGCATACTATTAATATAAAGACTTAATTCTGATTCATCATCTGCCTAGCCTTTTCCCAACTATTTTGGGGTCGGCTTCCAGTCTAACCGGATGCAGCTGAATACCAGTGTTTTACATGGAGCGACTGCCTATCTGACCTCCACAACCCAGTTACTGGGTAATACGATACCCCTTGGTAAGACTGGTTGTCAGACTTTCGGGCTTCTGACTACCTACCCGTAACAACTGTCAAAGATCCACGAATGACAGCCGGGACCAACGGCTTAACGTGCTTTCCGAGGCACGGAGGGATCTCGGTATGTAAAGATGGTCACCCATCCACAGACCAACCGCGGCAAGCGTAGCTTAACCTGATCGATCGACCTATGCGGCTGTTATTATTTAGTCACGGGCCCCTCCTTTCTGAGTATGTTGGACAAATAAACATATTAGAACAAGATGCTCCAAACAAAAACTCTTTAACTACTCTTAAAAAAATGGTGATCTGCATTTCAAAACTCTGACATTAATTATTTAGTGTAACGTTTAGAACAATAATTTGAGCCACTCACAAGCTGACACTATTATTGCAAAAATAATTGGCAATGTGTCCAGTATTTTAAGAGTATTATTATACACACACATTGACAAGAAACTGTTATTATGATGCCTCTGCTTCTAAGTCAACAGCTTGTCCATTAGAATTACAGCGCTGCTGTCTGTCCATCATTAAGTGTCCATTTTAATATATTGTGCTGTGAAGATGTAAATGATACATGCAAAGATGTGTGTATATTGATTCTCAAAGATTATCAAGTGACAATATACTAATGTCTCCATTATCATTATCTTCATGTACGAGTCGTATTAGATACTTTTTCTTTCTTTCTTTCTTTCATCGTTGTCTTTATTGACCCACTATTAATCCCCTTTTCTGTTTGTGTTAGATTTTTTTTATTTGTCTTGTCATCAATAATTCAGGATTAAGTACGATTAGCATCAGACCTATGGTCAGTTTAGACCAAATGAGCAAATGCACATTGTATCCCTACGCTACCAAATAATTTTTGTATGAACAGGGATAGAGCATTCTTTTGTTGGTCTATCCAAACTAAAATGTCAAGAATATCAAGAAAAGAATGCTATAAGCTCTTGTTCTTTTGGTGCTTCCCCAAATACCTTCGAAAAGTAATCGGGTTATAGCAAATGAAACTCTTACCTTCTTTTAATAAGACCAAAAATTCCTTCTCCAAATTCAACACCACTTTTCTTTCCAGCTATGGGCAGTCGAAACAACTCTCCAACGAGAAGACGAATACAACTTGAAAAAGAGTAAACTTCTCGACAGCGCTAAGACAGCTGCTTTCGTATACCGGGACTACATCTACGGGTCGGTGGTCAACCTAGCCATACTGGAGGTCGTGAAGTGTGTGGTCGGGTATCCCAGACCTACCTTCTTTGACCTGTGCCAGCCTGATAAGGCTAGCACTTGCAATGGGTGAGTATATTATACATATATAGTTAATTAAATATCGAAATTGTCGTTATTATTTGATAGTGTTTCACTCGGCTTCGGCTCGAGTGATAAACCCACATTGGTGTTTTAATACCCCTTATAGTTGACCAACAGTTGCATAAATAACTATTATCGTTTTCAAGTAAGGTGTAGAGGTGTATAATCAACACTTATAATGACCACATCTTTTCTCAACAGTTCGGAGTACGTCAGCAACTACCGCTGCACGTCAATGAAGTACTCTCGCTACCTGCAGATTGACTCCAGTCGCAGCTTTCCTTCTGCGCACGCGTCGCTCTCTATCTACTGCGGATTGTTTCTAGCTGTGAGTACTTTTTATAATATTCATTCGAAATCAGTTTTTTTTTTTAAGTTTGTTTCTTTAAGTTATAAAATGTTCAGCTATCCTTTTCGTCCTATTTGCAAGTTTATTTTCAACACAGAGAAGAACCCCGTAAGAATAACATCCTTTTTTAAACTACCAACTAATTATGCCCCTCCCTTCACAGTGGTACCTCCAAAGGCGAGCATTCAGCTGGCACAACCGCTCGGTCCTGCTGGTACCCCTGCTGCAAGTCCTCTGCATCGTGTACGCCGCCGTGTGCTCGCTGAGCCGGCTCAGCGACCACCGGCATCACTGGTGGGACGTGCTGGTTGGTGGAACCATGGGTGTTCTTAGTGTTTTGTACACGGTAAGTTTTAAATTCTTGACTAATTTGTATACATACAGAAATTTAAAGGAGGAATTGGTCGATTATTCTGAAACTGTAGACCAAATCATGACCAGGGAAGTATGGCACAAAAGGGAGGACTATGCTCATTGGGGGGTGGAACGGAGCTGCCAATGTTGATGATGAGACCACATCATCGCTTATCATCAAGTAGGTAGTGTCAGAAAAGAAAAGCAAAAAATAAAAAAAAAACGTTTTCAAAAAATCCAACTTGTGGTAAAGAGCCGCCTCGTTTACTGAGCATTTCAACCACTCCCTCATCAGTCACATAGACATTACCATCCATTTTTGTACAGACGCTAGCACATCAAGCTATCCGAAACTGCCAAATTTTCTCAATCAACTTTTAACCTTATGCCTTAGCCGATAAAGTTTAAAATCTATTAAAAAAATTTGACAGATTGTAGTAGCTTGATGTGCTGGCGTCTGTACAAAACTTCCCTTAAAATAATTGCAACGCAGTCCACACCTTCAATTAAAACCACTTTATTTAAACAACAAACCATGTCCTAACCCATAAAATTATTATACTCTTTGGTCCTAACGAATTGTATTTAAATATAGATTTCAATCAACTGCGTTGACATCACTTCCAGCCAGTATTTTATTCCAATCTCGCTAGTGATTTATGTCTAGAGGACAATAAACCTCATTATAGTTTATGTAAATGTGTGCAAGGTGCAACCATGATGGAATCATTTTATAGCAGCATGGGATTACCTCAGCGGTCGTGTTTACATGGGCTGTGCTTTATTGTTTTAATGTAATTAGTGCCTTTAATCTCTCGACAGCTGCATAGGCATTTAAGTATTTACCTCATTATACAGCCGTTTACGGCTCCGATTTAGGCCACATAGATATAGTTCACCTGATATTTGTAGTTTTGTGGCAGTCGTTACGGGTACTCAAAAGTCCAAAATATCTAGCAACTATACCTTATTTAACTTGGCTTGAGACAAAGTATAAACAATCATACTGTATCTTTTTGTGGTGAAATACGAAACTAGGTACTTAATGAAAAATTCGTGACACACACACAACTTCTTTTTGTTACATAAGAAGATCAAACATTTTTTTTTTTGTTACAAATTAATATTTTGATATACTTTACAGAATATCTTTTTATTATGAATAGTCAAATGTTGTTTTCGCTTTGTCTCAAACCAAACTGAATAGGGTTATAGTCTTACCAAGGGCCGCCGTAGTTACCCAGTAACTGGGTTGTGTAAGTCTGATAGACAGTCGCTCCATGTAAAATACTAGTATTCAGCTACATGTAGTCAAACTGGAAGCCGAAAAAACCAACATAGTTGGAAAAAGACTGGGCAGATGGATCGATCTTTGTGGCTGGTCTATATTTTGCATTCAGGATCAGATTTTACAATTTAGATCAGCCAAAAAGTATCTACTCTTGAGTTTTTCTAGTAACCAACTAGAGGTCCATTCTATTGGTCCTAAAGGATTTGACAAAGACACTCTCTTCAAATCACAGATGACACACATATAAATACTACAACCTCCCTTTCTTTTCTAGATCCTGGTACTCTGCAAGAACTTCTCACAGCCAGCCGTAGTCAGCACAAGCGACATTTCCAGCAGCGATGGTACCAACCACCAATCGGTGCGGCGGCTACTGTCTAGTGAACCCCACGTGGTGGTCCCCTAGCCTCAAGCTGTGTAAGCGAACGCTTACGTGGTTACAAACTCTTGAAGTGAAGTGAGGTGGCCCTGTGGTACGAAATCCGGGTATGGATCTATGAACCTCATTTAGATCTAGATGTAGTCTAAGATTTCGTGGTCCGAATCTCATTTGCTTTTTAAATAATGTTGTTGATGCTCTAATTAAGATTAGTTACAGAAATGTAGATATTGGCGACATTGATTCATTTAAGTAGCAAAATGCAAATTGTTTTGTCAAATTAATCTTGCTTAGAAAAAACATTAGCTTTTTAGATCTAAAATTATGGAGAATTTATTCATTTTTAGATCGTCTCTAAAGAAATGCAGTAAGAAGTTTGTTGTCGTATAAAGCTAAACTTGACGTAGTAATCCTTATCTTAAGCAGTGTAAGCCTCGAGCTTACTTGATTTTAAAGTTGGATGTCAGAATCTTGTAGAAAGGTATTTTAATTCGTTGAATGAGCATCAGATATTTTGTACATCGTTTGGTGATAGATAGATAGTAGGTATGCAGTGCAATTTGAAACACCATTGGGAAGTGTCGAAATACAGTTCTGAAAAGATAATTCTTTATTCTAAGAAGAATCAAACATATGATTATAGCACTGTGTGACCAAAATCCGCAATTAAGTCACGCTTTTCTGTGTCTTAAGAGCCTATACTACCTCAGCTAAAATTCACTCTCTAACTCGCTCGCACGATACTGCTCGCGGACTGAGTGAGAGCGAGACAGAGTGCGGTGCTAGGCGGCAGGCAGCGCCAATAGTTTAGGTATTTGCTTTTTACGGTGAAAATAATAGTAATAAAAAAAAATAAAAAAACATAAGACCTGCTTTATAGTTAGTTCAGTTAGTATACAAAGTCTCATGATCTAATTTGAAGTATTTTTTGAATACCAGCGGTTTATTGTTAGATTTGGAGGTAACTTTGGATTTTTTTTCTATGGAGATAATTTTATGGAATCGTGTTTTCGTCAAATATAAGGCCTAACATTAATCCTCAACTTTACCATATATTTATTTCAAAATTAATGCTGCAGTATTTTCGACATATAGGCCCTTAAATAGTCCATTTTTACACAGAAAAGCTGGTTTAGGTCACACGAGCTATAAAATAGTATACGATACGTGTAAGTCACGCGTATCGTAATATACTATTTGTATTAGTTATGTGCGTAGAAAAGAGTCTTAGTATAAAATGAACGGTAATTTTAACGAAAGATGGGATGATATTGTAGGTGAGGGAAAGATAGAATGTTGAGAGTTATGAGCATTGTTCAAATTAATTTGTTATTGATGCAATTTTAGTTTAGTGACGAGAAAATGAATTGTAAATAAAAGTAGTTTTAAATAATTAGTATTGTGTGCGAGTGAACTCTGAATACAAACTTTTATTAGAAGTTGAAGTAAACTTCTAGAATTGAATTTTAATAAATGATAAGTATACAATTATAGCGCATATATACAACAAGTATTATAGCGCTTAATAACGACTGTTAATTTACATAAAACTTGCTAAGTAAAAATAGCATGGCAGCTCGTATACCTACCAAAATATTTCACCGCTTTTAAAAGCTGAGATAAAAATAAATACACTTATTTAACTTACTATTTAAACAAAAATAACAAGTGTGCGTACAAAGTGATGCTAGTTCGTAACATAGAAATTCACTTACCGACAAAACCCCATGAGACTTCTTTCATCTTAATTCCCCTTCTTTTAAAAGAAAGGGGATTTCCAATGTTTTCTTTGAAGCTTCATATTTAAAAGGGGAATAGCCCTCTGTATACAACTTTGTTTACAATGACAAATGGAATTAGTCAATCATTTTTCTGAACAACACCCTCGTTGAAAGCGACGGTATTTTTAAAGAGAGAAAAAGTTTGGGAAACTTTGTCATTTATTTGAATTACTGTTTGTTCCGAAAACCTATACGATTATAAGGTATTGGTTTTGCGAAAGAAATTTTATACAAAAGTTATTTCGGAATTGATGAAATATAATTTGTTACCTAATCGTAAAATATTTTGATATATTCGGTTACGGAAACGCCGCGAGGGGACGCTCTAAAAGGACATAAATTAGGAAACCTATTGATAATGTTGCTCAGAATGGTCAAGCGCATAGAACTCGCAACCGGGGTACGTGTATGGCCAGATACATAATTATTTAAACGTAAACGAAGCAAAAGGACTATGTAAGTATCGTAACAGGTGGCGTTCTGTAGTTTCTACATAGCCCCATGGGAAGAAGGCGTGAGTTTATCTATGTATTCGATTTCTAACATTTTTGAGATTATCTACTCTTTCAAATCAATACATAAAGCCAAAATGGTTTTATTAAGAGTTAATACGTTGATTGCGCCTAATTATAAATAACACAACGAGTCATTCGTAGTTGTATATTTCAGTAAAATTAATTATAAGTTAATTATAAATGAAAATACCAGTGATATTGTAGTGCTGATTTATTTAAAAGGATTAATTATGGATATTATTTTACTATTCGAATCGAAAGTCCGAAGTTAAAAGGACCATTTCTGTCCTCAAAATTATATGAGACTTTTTAAACCTGTAGGAGTGTTTTTTTTATAATTATCACGAATTTGTGCAAAAATATCCATGATTAATTTAATTAGTTGTAGATTACAGCAACATTAATTTTAGAAAACGTAAATTAATAGAATGGTTTCACGGCGTAATTCTACTTACTAATTTATTAATTAGTTGTATTAAATATTATTAAAATACATTTTAATTAATAACAACATTTGACAGTATTCACTGCTTAGTACCTGTCTAGTCGTAAGATTAATAAAAAATATATTTATTTATTAACATTTTTCATGAAACCATGTGTAAAACCACCCACCTATATTTATAAATAATATTAGAAACACATTACTCTCTTTTGGTTTTTCCGTAGTTGGGTAAATTTAATTTCACATATCAAAATTATTTGAAAAGAAAGAAATGTTGTTTTTTTTTGTTTTAAATTGAAATTATTTCTGTATTTTTTTTTAAGAATTTGACATTCCTGTGCATTTAGGTATACTATTAATTTTAGTTTATTTTTTATCTGAAAATTGTAAATATTCTGTTTAAGGTGTAGATGTGTGACTGTGGCTGTCTGTATGTAAACATGTATAAATTAAATAAATTAAACAAATTTTAATTCGATGGTTTTATTCTTGTTTCACCTTTGTTTATCATTAAAAGAAAGATATAGAGTTTTCCCAACTATTTTGGGGTCCACTTCCAATCTAACCGGATGCAGCTGAATACAGTATTTTACATGGAGTGACTACCTATCTAACCTCCACAACCAGTTACTGGGTAACACGATACGATCAACAGTATTTTTTTCATTCTCTGAGAAACGTTCTTTATACTATCAGTGTTGGTTCATCAACTACATCTAATGGAAAAATAAAGTTTTTATCACTTTTAAAAAATATTACAAGTCACGAGCGAAAGTAACATTAAGATAAATAAATAATTGTTTAATTAAACCTCTAATTGGTTTGTTTCTAAAAAGCCTAAAGGGAAAGCCTTTTTATATGCTTGCAGTTACCCGCGGCTTGGATTATGGTAATTCTTTTAGGAAACGCTCAATTTGACGTGATAAAAACTCTGGTTTACAATAATGACGTGTAGCACAGCTTGTAGTTAAAGGGTTATTAGACCTAATAACAAACGGACTTGATTTCTTTTGAATAGGCGTTTTTATGTATAAGTAATAGTTACATATTGTTCAAACAATGCATTATTATTAACTTGTCCATTCCAAGGTTGCCTGGAAGAGATCGCAGAAAGCGATAAGGCCGCCCATTGTATGTTTTGTAGTAATAATTGTTTTTTTTTGTTATTTATTTTCTGGTGTAGAATAAATTATATATAAATAAATAAATAAATATTATGCCTGTACCTTGGCAACGTTTGGGATCTCACAGAGAGGAGACCTGTGACCCAGCACTAGGAACTTTTTTGGGATGCATAAAGAAGCCTCCTCGTGTAGCGCAGTTTGTTCCGCCAGTTACTCAACTGAACCGAGCGCTCGGCGCAACCTGGACAGTCACACCCAACACCTTATTTGACTGGCCAATTCTTCCCTTGCGGTGGTAGGGCTAACACCCGCCCGGGTTTGTGACCTCCCACCGGAGTCCGGCGTCAACCAGTCTGCTGTGTTTCATCGATGCGTGGGAGTTCCAGTGCGTTAGGCATCTTCTGGGCACGCTCGTTCTGTCATAGACCGCATCCATAGCTTTCCATCAGGCGTGATCGAGGTCGAGAGTGGGCCCATTCAGCAATTTAAAAAAAAAGTATAGGTTGATTATGCTTTACTTATGCTTGGCAAGGCGCGTCGCAAAGAAAGTGGAATTAAAACATAAACAACTGGAACAACAAATATACTTAATATAAATCCTAAATTCCTTCAGTCACTGACAGACAACGCACTTCCAAAACCGCTGGGTCTAAAAGCATGAAGTTTTGCACAAGAGTTCCTTTTAAAGCGAAAATCAGCACCAAAGAAGGATTTTTCAAATTAATCTCCTAACTAAAGGAAAGCATCCTGAGGAAGCCGGCATCCTTGAACCGAAAATTCGAAGACATGTGATAGCTATATATACAATCTGTAACGGAAAAGGTATATACATACAAAGGGCACGCCTTCTTTGGATGATATCAAACGATATAGGAAGGGTTTTTTAATCCTATCGCTACATGTTCGGAAGTTATGAGATTTTTTAATACATTGATACCAGAAACCGAACTTTTCAAATTGAAATAAACACATCACTAGCACTAAAACAGCTGATCGGTGTCAACGAACTATTTGTAAGTAAAGATAAACCTCCTACTCCTGGTATTTCTGAATAAACGGTTCCGCATGTTTATTTTTTATTCACAAAATATTATTACTGACTTTTCCAAAACTTTGATTATGTTTGTGAACTAGCTACCTACAATACAATTAATTGGTCTAGGTATCAAAAGTTAACGAAATATTTAGATACCTGCTTGAATTGTCACGTATCATTTACACACTTGTTGGTTTTTTACGTGGTTGTCCTTTTGTAGAAGATTACTTTGTAGATAATTATTATCTACCTCGTAGTAATCTTCCACCCGCTACCCACCTTTCCATCATACCTACAATACAGTAAATACCTAATTCAAAAACAATATTCCTGTAAATTTCCTAACATTATTTCTAACCTTTTATTTTGGTGGCCATAAAGATGAACGATTTTTTGCTTTAATTCGATTTTTCATTCGATTCACAGATCGAATCCCGTGCTCTTCTTACATCGATCTTCTAAAAATTCATTCAAAAATCGTAATTAAAAAATTTTAAACAACATTTAACACACCTCTGTTTTGTTACATATTTACAGTTGCCAGTCAGGTAGGTACGTCAATAATATTTGATAACCTTTCCAGCGTAATTCAATGACTTTAATTCAGATGGATGACTAATATGTTTCAATCTTCGGACAAGTTAAAAAGTGTCGGCATACTTATGTAATTGATCTTGTTTGAAATAGATAAACCTACCTATTCGCTGTTTATGATTGTCAGCACAATGCTTTGGGCAAATATGAACTTGAACTATTAAGAGCCTTTATTTACACATACGATCCAAGAGATTCGATTCACGTTACTATTGAATCGATTTGCTTGAAGATCGCATTAAAACGATTTTTTCGAAAAATCGACAGCTTGTACAACCATTGAATTGATCATAAAAATCGAATCCTTACGTGCATCCTACCGGCAATTAATTGCTTAAATAAACATTATTATTTGCCTTTAGTACTTAGAATAGGAAAAGGATTTAGAAACCATTTTTTTGTCCAACTGAACCCAAAACATCATTTCAATTCACCTCTTCGCAACTTATTCTTCTCCTAGTACAAATAAAATCACAGTGGGTTCCGTTCATAATTTTTAAAATAAGGTTATTTTTTTACTAAATAAGACGTAAATTATTAGCAACAAGTTAATCGTTTTTTTTTATTACAAAATAATACCACGCACTCATAATTTTTGTGTGTAGAACTAACCGAAAGAATTATCGGAGTTCACGGTCTGTCGGTGCTGTTTGAGTGGTACATAGGTTTTATTAGTTTGAGCACGTTTAGTCTTTGTTATTATAATTCAAATAAGAAAATGTCGCAAAATTGCATCTAACTGTCGAAAGAAATTAATAAAAGTACTAGAAGCGCATGAGTAACAGGAATTGTTATTTCCGAATTGAATATCGTTTGCTCACAGAACCCTGATTACGTCGTTACACACACAATGTAACATCGATGTGTGTGTAAACCTGGGTTTTAGGGTACGTGAACCAATTGCAGTCCGTGTAGTTTCAATTACTCCTGGTAAATACAATTTTTATTTCAGACTTATAACGAGATAACGCGAACCCATATTATGATCTTTAATGGATTGAAATGAATGATTTTCCGGAGTTTTGGGAATTTCCGGGATTGCGGGAATATTCTAACGAGATAACCCGGAATGCAAGGGCAACTGAAGGAACAGGGTGGTATTTAGTCAGTAAGAGTCTAACACTTCCTTCAGCCTTCCGCCCCACCCAGGGCGGCAGCTGAGTCATTGATGATTTTCCCACCCAAAAAAAAAAATGAATGATTTTTCAATTTTGAATTCGTAATTAGTTTGCTCGGTTGTGTTAGATTTACTTAAAAGTTTAACGGAGTTTAGTTGAAATTATTATTAGTATGTAAAATAATCTTGAATAATATTTTTAACAGTAGTGGACACTAATAGGGACAGCTACCCTATAGGTATCAAATTTAACGAAATAATATTTACGTACCAGGATAGCAGGGAATAGGAGCTTCATTTTTGTTATTGCTTTGCTCGTCGCCGTCAGTCGACATCTGTCCTGCGTCTAGTACACTCGTTTTTATCCCTATGATAATTATGCGCATCAGTAATTTGCGAGTTGCCCGAGAACTGTACCGGCGCCGTTTTATTGAGAGTAGACCAGATGCTGAGCGTCGATAGATGCCTTCGTCGGCATGTTTTAGTTTGATCTCGGATGGTACATCGGCTTGGTGCCTCTAACCATAGGTAATCAGGTACCTATGGCGAGTGCTGAGCAACGACGGTCAGCACCCATAGTGCGTGTGTAGTGTACGCAGTGCAGTGTGATACAAATTAAAGTGCGGATTGAGGCCGCTTTCAGGACTATAACATCAGACATGCTACGTAATGTGTGTCCATGAACAAGTGAGCGGCCTTGTGCATACAATACCAAGGTCACCACATCGAACCCCATCTTTAAAAATGTAAGTCAATTTACTAAATTAAGCAAAGCTTTAAGATTTTACTGTTTACTCGGTATAAAGTAATAATAAGGGATGAAACTAGTTAACCTAGGTACCTTCCTAAACTTTGTTACGATTGTATACGTAAGTTTTGTTATTCCAGTTTTTACGTGCAATTTCTGGCTTAATATTAACGAGTAAACTGTAAATCAATAATTAGAATTACACATTAATTTTTACATCACGGTAAAGTACGTATGGCTTATTGCGCGCGCGCGCGGCGGCAGCGGAATATTCCGTCAGTTGGCGCCGACAAACACCGCCTGCGCTGCAGTAGGCTACGGTACTAGGCGCGCAGAGTTACGGAAGAGATTTATCGTGATATTGGCAAGTAACTTAAAAAGTTATTGACCTACGTAGTGCGGTGACACGTTTGTTATGATTTGAATTTAAGAAACCAATGAAACCGAAAATTTGGTATCAATTCTTAGAGTATTTTATTTTGAGTTGAAACTATGTATAGTGACTGTATACCAGCTGTTATATTTAATGCATCAAGATAGCTATAGCCCAAACGATACACGCTGTATATATCACCACTGGGCCCACGCTGTGGATTACGGCCCACTCCCTCTCAAAAAGAGAGGAGGACTGTGTTCCAGCTGTGGAAACATTATAGGCTGATTATCCTTATCCCCTAAATAGGTTAAATATGAAAGTTCCAAATTTTTGGCAAATGTTATGAAGTTTTCTTTCCAATGGCAAATGTTATGAAGTTTTCTTTTCATGTTGCTTAATCAATAGAAACTACGATTGGCGTGTTTTATAACTTCATTAGTTCATGTCCATGTAAATTGCTAACTACAACTTGAAACGTTTATGTTATCTACTACTATCTATCAAACTAGCTATCAAAATATTTAGTACCTACTTAAATTACCGCAGGACTAGTAGGCACTAAAACTAGTTTGTCTAATTAGGTTCATTTGTGAAATATACGAAATCCTTTCTATAAATTTTCTTATTCGTTGGATCGAGGTGACTCTAGAAAGGGATGACTGGAAGGATTTGGGTGAGGCCTTTGGTCAGCATTGGGACAGTGCATGCTAAATGAAAAAAAAATGTCCTGGAATGTCGAAATACCCTGTTATTAAGTCGGTGAAGGACCCGTGAAGGGTGAGGGGCCCGTGGCTTAATAAAAAGGTCGATCGATTAAGTTAAGCTTGCCGTGGTTGGTCTGTGGATGGGTGACCATTTTTATATAACGAGACCCCTCCGTGCCTCGGAAAGCACGTTAAGCCGTTGGTCCTGGCTGTCATTCGTGGATCTTTGACAGTCGTTACGGGTAGTCAGAAGCCCGAAAGTCTGACAACCAGTCTTACCAAGGGGTATCGTATTACTCAGTAACTGGGTTGTGGAGGTCAGATAGGCAGTCGCTCCATGTAAAATACTGGTATTCAGCTGGATCCGGTTAGACTGGAAGCCGACCACAACACAGTTGTGAAAAGGCTAGGCAGATGTTGATTAAGTCGGTGAAGGACAAAAAGAGATAATTAGATATTTTTCCACTTTTGTTTTTTTTTTTTTGTTTCCTACTTCTAAACGCGTCGTGGCAGACCCCGTGAAAGATGGCAGGACGAGCTGGACAAAACAAATGACCAGTGGTCCACTTTACCCCTGGATTGTAAGAGCTGCTTTCTGCTTCTGCTTTGCCCAGCGGTGGGATGATGCAGGCTAACAGTAACAGTAACTTGTAAGACTTGTTTTCTATCAACCCTTCGTACGATTTCGTACCCAAACGTGCTAAAGCGCCGGTAATTATTACATTATGAAATATTAAGTATGCTACAAAAGTGACAATATTTTAGTATAAATTCTAGTTTAAGTTCAGAAAAGTAGTAGTTTATTTAGCTGCTATAAATCTTTGTTACATTATTTTTTTACATTACTTAAACGTACTGAAACATAATTAAATAGCCTTTATTCATCTGGTCCAGAAGTAATAGATCTGTCGCAGTTCTGTGTGAACCCCTGAGGGGTCTGACGTTGAACACTTTGAGAATGACTGGTCTAGCCTTGCTAGCAAACTGAATCAATTATCATAATAATGATTAGATAGAATAAAATACTATACTTTACCATTATTATTGTAAATTTTATGCAGCTTATTCAGTTTATGGGAGATTTACAGTTGAATTGATGTGTTAACTGTTATTTAATTTAGCCATAACGTTAGATATGTTGAATTCTTGACGAACCCAGGAAGAGCTATAAATATACTCCGATGACAACTCTAAAGTATTATTTTTATGATATTTTATAAAGTAGAAGAATGGTGCTACGACATGCTATTTTGATAATATTATTCATAACAATAACAAAACTGCATTCTTTGTGAGTTATTTCTGTAAAGTGTGACAACACAATAAAAAATCTGTGCAGTTAGGTACAGACGCCATCAAGCTTCTAGAATCTGTCAAATTTCTTTAATAGATTTTCAACTTTAGCACTGAAGCATGAGGTTGAATGTTGATTGGGAAAATTTGACAGTTTTGGGTAGATTGTTGTGCTGGCGTCTGTACCTGCCAAAAATACAAGAACGTTATAGATCACAACGCACTTTTAAATCTAAATTATAGTTCTTGCAAGTACTTTGCAGGCACCTAATCTTACGTCAGCAGCGTCATTCACAATGCTCTTTCTTCACAACTGTGCACACCTAGCACCTACTGCAGTTAGTAGCAGTTACTTAACTGCAGTTAGTAGCAGTTACCTACTGCAGTTAGTGGCAGTTACCTACTGCACTTAGTAGCAGTTAGCTACTGCAGTTAGTAGCAGTTACCTACTGCAGTTAGTAGAATTTACCTGCTGCAGTTAGAATTTTGGAATGCTAATAGATGCAAATTGTGTTTATTTTAAAGATTTTAACGAATTTCTTGTTTAACGAATTTTAAATGTGTGTGATAATATCGTCATTTACTTGCCCTTATTTATTTGAGGTCGGCGCCACATGTCTTTTTCTTCCATACCTACTTCGATTAGTTTTCGGGAAAAATATAATAGTTGACATGTAGGTAGGGGTCAAAGATTACTTGTAGTACTTAAGTACTTGTAGTTTTATCGTTTTTAGATATCGATAGGTACCAATCACATCTGTGAAGTTTACACAAAAAAAATATAATTTTTATATTTCAAGTAAATACACTAACAGCGGTCGATGACCCCATAAAAAAATATCACCATTAATTTCTTTTTTGTTTTATTATGTTTAGATGTCGATAGCCATCACGTCTGCGGAGTTACGCTAGCTAATTTAATTTAGTCCGGTATACTAGGAGTATCATGATGATTTTTTTACATAATCCTACTATAATATTATAAATGCGAAAGTTTGTGAGGATGGATGGATGGATGTTTGTTACTCTTTCACGCAAAAACTACTGAACGGATTTGGATGAAATTTGACACACAGATACTTTATGACCAAAATTATATTTCCACGCTATCGAGACTTACGCGGGTGAAACCGCGGGGCGCAGCTAGTAAGCAATAAGAGGACTCCCTACTCTTAAACTTTCCCGTTGTATTATATATAATAATATTATAATAAATACGGTACGTAGGTACCTACCTACATATAGCATGCCTGAACTCCTGAAGAAATCACGCGTGTCTCAAAAACATAATTTGGCGTTCATAGAAGTATTGTGTACGTACTCTAAAGCTAAGCGCACATTACAGCCGACCGCAACGAGCCGCAGCGCAAAGCATTTTCATACAAAAAATGGCGGTATGGTCCGCCTTTAGTGCGTTGTGTGCTAGACACGAGGTGCCTTGGGGCTAACCTGGTCCAAGTAACCCAATCTTTAAACAGGCTCCGGACCCATGTTTTACCGAAGCAAGGAAAACCTGTTCAGATGGGGATTCATAGACTACTCCGCCTTGGAATGTAAATGTGGTGCTGTTTTGGCATGGGTTGGGATACTTATTTTATGTCCTGCGTGTCCTTCGACAGGATGCACGTTACAGGAACTGATGGACGCTAGTGATGGCGCCAAACTCGTAGCCAAATTCTTGGCCGAGTCCATTTAGATTGCTATCGACAGCCTAAAAAGGAGAAGTGTGCGTTGGTTCATAGAAAATGTATGAAAGTGATGAATGAGGATTTTTGCAATGTGTTGCGTTGCGGTGCGGTCTGGCCCAATCTGCACTAGCCCTTATACAAGACACACATCACTATGGTCATAAACATAGCCAATAGCCACAATTATTTGAAAGACGACTCTACTAAGCCCGCATCTTTCTCAACAAGTTTCAAATTGACTTTTTTAAATTAAATAGCCACAAGGGGTCTTCAAAAGACTTTGTAACTTGAAAATGTAATGTAAACTAAATTTTATAATGAATACTCGCTGTGCTCATTAAAAATGAAATTAATGTAACGTAAGTACTTATTTTAAATACCTCTCTTTCATTAATCAACATTCTTGAATGGTTATCGTTCGGATAACTAGACGGTTAATTTTATTTGTGAATGGGTTTTGAAATTAAATGTAGGGATTTTTTTTTTTTTTGGATGGGAAATCATCCAATGACCCCTCCCACTCTGGGTGGAGCAGAAGGGAGTGTCAGACTCTTACTGACTAAAACCCACCCGTGTTCCTTCCTTAGCCCTTTGTGTTCCGGGGTAGCGGTAACCCTTTCGGACAATCCCGCTGCCAAATGTAGGGATTAAGTGTAAATAAATTGTTAACAAAGTCTTTATGGTGAAGCGCCACCTGTCAGGAATAAATTACCGATGATTTATATATATTTTTTTAAGAATATCGTTAATACTCGTACGGTTTAGAATACTTTCTGGATTCCATAACCAGCAAAGGCCTCAACATCAATGTATTTTCTGAACCGTTTTGATTTTTACGACATACCTATTCAATACTACAAGATTTTGCGAGAATCAAAATGCTATAATTTTATAGATGCCAAGGGAAACAGTAGGTACAATTTGACATTAGGACTAAAGCGTAGAACACACTGGTATCGAAGCTAAGTTCGTTTAGCTTCGCTCACACATATGTATAGTTAGACCTAGTTACGCAAGTATCTCGATCTGTATGAAAACCAAGCGTGCCATTTTTTGACTACCTACTATGACGTCACAAGCACTCGTTCTCACTCACGCTCGCCCAGCCAGCAGTACACAGGACTGAGCGCGAAAGTGGCGGCTTACGATTTTAGAACGTAAGTTGGTGCGATTTTTGACACGCGAAGTAGTTGCTCTTGCATTACCTAGGTGTATCTATATCTGTGGCTTCGCTCATGTAGCTGCCGCGTCTTTTCATACTTCAGTAGATAGTTCACGGTGTGAACCGAAGTATGCAAACACGCGGTAGCTGTCCCGGTGTGACCTACGCTTTACGATGGATACTTACTTTATAAGGGGTATAAAAAGAAAAAAAAACACCATCAAAGGCCTGTTATAGGCCGAGCACGATGTCCAACACATTTATCGACGGACAGACCACTTCAGTTTCATTGACGTTCTCACTTCTTAGGGTTACGCACCTCTCACCAATAGGAAAAACGGAACCCTTATAAGATCACTTCGTTGTCCGTCTTTCTGTCCGTCTGTCAAGGCCCTTTTTCTCAGGAACGCGTGGAGTTATCAAGTTGAAATTAATATCAAGTACTCAGGACTGCAATCCCTTGAACCAGTGAAAAATCAAACTTCTAAATCAACGCAATCAAAAGATACGGGCGTTTATGTTCTGTTTATGCCGCATATTTTGACACTCGCAAGGGAATCAAAACCTATAAGGTAGTTTCCGTTGAACTAGAATCATGAAATTTGACAAGAAGCAATGTCACGTAGCACAAGTAAAGCAAAAAAAATCCGAAAACCGTAAATTTGTAGACCTACAAATTTGTACAGAACCCTTGTTGCGTGAGTCCGACTCGCACTTGCTCGGTTTTTAATAGAAATAAGCCCCTTCTGACACAGTCAGTAAAAATCCAAACTGTGTACTTCTTACTTTCTTCTGTCATCATCATCTGCCCAGCCTTTTCCCAACTATTTTGGGGTCGGCTCCCAGTATTACCGGATGCAGCTGAATACCAGTATTTTACATGGAGCGACTGCCTATCTGACCTCCATCACCCAGTTACTGGGTAATACGATACCCCTTAGTAAGACTGGTTGTCAGACTTTCGGGCTTCTTATTACCCGAAACGACTGTCAAAGATCTACAAATGACTGCCGGGATCAGCGGCGGTCGGGTTCTTTCTCCCTTAAAAATGTAAGGTAAGCAAGCTTGGCGAACAAAATTCTTCTTTCTCTGTATAAATGAGGCCTTTTGACTGCCCCGTTGGTCTCGTGGTCGCAAGCGCGACTGCTGAGCGTGGGGTCCTGGGTTCGATTCCCGGGTCGGGCAAAGTGTTATGGAGTTTTTCCATTAGGAATTTCTTTCGGAGTTAGGAAGTTGGTGGTGTGATACCCCCGTGCCTCGGAAAGCACGATAAGCCGTTGGTCCTGCGCCTGATCTCTCTCCGGTCGTGTCGGATTGCCGTCCCATCGGACTATGAGAGTGAGGGAAGAGGGAGTGCACCTGTGTCTGCGCGCACACTTGTGCACAATATCTCCTGCGTACTTTGCTAATCTCCGTTGAGATTGACCACCGTGACCGAAATCGGTCGGGGAGGCTATTATTACTAAATGAGGCCTTTGCCACGCAGTCGGACACAAACAGACGGGTATGTGACTGCATATTTGCAGCAGATAATAAAAATGAAAGTAGAATTATTGCGACTAAAGGTGCCTTCGTGTTTTTTGCATGTAAAGTGCTCAGCGCCGGGGACATAAATTAGTGAATGTTTTTTTACAAAGTAAGGGCTGCCACGAAGGCAAACTCACTATGCATATACCAAGGAACTTTTACAGGGTGGCTTGGACTTCGACGCGCAAACTGTAACTATGAATTCAGCACATGAAGCCCCCTTAGTGTAGAAAAATTTCGTCGGTTATCAAAAAAGAAAAGCAAATATTTAGTAGAAAAGTAAAACCATTACCCCCCACGTGACTTAACTGTAATTACCTAACTTTATATTATTTTATAATAAATTTAGTTATAGATATAAATACATCCCATAAGTTTATAATAAGGTTACGCAAAATATTGTATCTGCTTAGATGTTGAAAATATATATTATTTTAATTCATTGACTGTCCTATTTAATAAGTACTTTCGTTGAGAGATGGCCTGAAACACAGGTTTAAATAAACCTAGATCAGGCAACGCATTATATAACCCTTAGAGTTCTATTTTTGTCTGTAATCTCATATTTGCCGTACCATAGTTTATGTCCAGATTATTATAATTCTATTTTAGGCCTAGATTAATATATACTACTGAACCATATGTACACTTTTTTGTAAACTTATTATTATTTCAATAAATTTTATTTATTGCCTTTGACCTACGCGGTCAAAATCTATGGAACACCAACTTTTTTCTTTTTTTAAGAATTATATTCTGAATCCATGATAACAGAAGACCAATTCCCGTAATTACAAACGATCAAAAATCTAGTCGCAATCTTATCTCAGTGACAATCAACGTCAAAAATGTAGAGAAATTAGAGGTACCTATTTTTGACAGATTGAGACTGAGACCGTTCTTAAAATTACGAGAATTGCCCCTCAGGTTACGCGTCATATCCTTGCCATCCTTTTTTCTTTTTTTTTATGGAAGGGAAATCATCAAATTACCCCCCTCCCGTTCAGGGTGGAGCAGTAGGGAGTGTCAGACTCTTACTGACTAAAACCCACCCGTGTTCCTTCCTTAGCCCTTTGTGTTCCGGGGCAGCGGTAACCTGGTAACCGCTGCCCGCTGCCGCTGGTAGGGGCCTGGTTGGTCCTTTCGGACAATCCCGCTGCCCAAGTATAATTCTGTTTTTAAACAGGTGCGATCTTTTTTAGCCGGGATTTAAATTATCATACTTAAATATAAAATAACATGGACGTTTAGTAATTGTGTGGAAATAAAAGATATTACAATAACTCAACACGATAATAAATGATAAGTTTCCTGTTATTAGGTACCTATCATAGAATAATATGAAAATACCATACCATAAAGTATTATACCATCATAAACACTATGCTTTTTACGACGAACTAACGGTTTATAAAGAAAGTTAAGCATTAATTGAATAAAAGGCTATACTTAGTTAGGTACTTATAAACTTTATAGGTTTTAATTTAAAATTGACTACACTCACAGCACCCCAATTTCATAACCCACTATCATCGTCAATCAGAATAATTTTGAAGGATATTTCTGATCCATTGCTCCATATGTTCGAAAAATGTATCTGCTCAACAACGTAAATAACGCAATGAATGTTGTTGATCTGTCAAAATGAAACCCTTTGCTACTGATAGTGTATTACACAATTACTCCGCTGGACATTTCGGGGGAAAAATTGACATCCACGTCTGCATTAGCCAGAAGATCTTGAATAGATATAAGTAATATATTAATAGCCTCCTCGACCGATTTCGGTCACGGTGGCCAATCTCAACGGAGATTAGCCAGGTACGCAGGAGATATTATAGTGCACAAGTGTGCGCGCAGACACAGGTGCACTCCCTCTTCCCTCACTCTCATAGTCCGATGGGACGGCAATCCGACACGACCGGAGAGAGATCAGGCGCAGGACCAACGGCTTATCGTGCTTTCCGAGGCACGGGGGTATCACACCACCAACTTCCAAACTCCGGGCTGTTACTAAGAAATTCCTAATGGAAAAACTCAATAACACTTTTGCCCGACCCGGGAATCGAACCCAGGACCCCACGCTCAGCAGTCGCGTTGGCGACCACGAGACCAACGGGGCAGTCGCGGGCGCGGCGCGGGCGGGGCGGGGGCGGGGTAATGTATTATATTTATTACGATGAATATTTAGGAAGTTATCCGGAAACAAACCGGAGTTACTGACATAGCTGGCAGAGTAAGCAAGGTGAAGTGACAGTGGGCTGGCCATATTTGTCGAAGGACCGATGGCTAGTGGAGCAGACGAGTCCCAGAGTGGAGACCGCATATCGGCAAGCGTAGTGTGGGACGCCCAGATAAATGGACAGACGACCTCAAAAAGGTGGCTGGGACCACAGAACATCATGATCATTTATCTGTTCTGTGGCTGGGACAGACTGGATGCAGAAGGTGGAGGACAGGGTGTTGTGGTGCTGCCTGGGAGAGGCCTATGTCCAGCAGTGGACTGCGATAGGCTGAATTGATTTTGATTTTGGTGTTTATTTACTCAAACATGTACAACAAAAATAAAAATTTGCATGCAGCATGCAGTATATATCGCACCTTTAGAATTGAAGTGGCTTAACTAAAAATTTTAAGAAAATTACTTTGATACGATGCATCAGTCAGTCATTTTCTTAAAAATTTAAGAAAATTACTTTGATACAATAACAATGAATTTGATACAATGTACGAAAATAATTTTCGTAAAATTTAAAAGAAAAATAACATTGATACAATGTATCAAAGTCGTTTTCTAATTTTTAGTTAAGCCACTTCAATTCTAAAGGTGCGATATAACATAAAGAAAAAATATACAGGTTCAGACATGTTTGCCACATACTATGGCGTGCAAATATGAATAGGTAAGTACTTATAAATGTTAAAAAATCTATGTCAAAATAAATTACATGTTTGCCACATACTACTTATGGCGTGCAAATATGAACAGGTACTTATGAATGTTAAAAAATCTATGTCAAAATTATAGTATAATACGTATTTTTGCCAGTCAGTTTATATTGATGATGATAGTGTGACTTCCTGTCACTGATATAATGATATTTACATAGCAAGTACTGTTTTACGAATTTGTGTGGAGTAAGTACAACTTAAAAGTAAAAAATAAAAACTTTTTACAATAAAAACAAACAACGGACTTCCAAAAAAGACACTACAAAATGAAAAATAAACGAAAATACGAACCCAACGACACCGACTTCCGAAATTAAAGTTATTTTTCACTTTGTAGTGTCCTTTTTGGAAGTCGGTTTATTTTTTTTTTTTGTAAAAAGTTTTGTTAATGTCTGCTCCTAATCGCACAAACTGTACCAACCTAATTATTTCTTTAACACAATTTACATATTTTAGTTTCCATTCTCTCCGTGCCAGCCCTAGCATCAACAAAAACAGGCACCTATCCTGCTCAACGTAAAATAGTGAATAAAAATAAACGAAGAAGCAACAATCACGAATACTGGAGGATATAAATTTTGTCGTGACTAAGGACGCCTACAGACGAACGATACGATGCCTGACGATGTATCCCAAACGTTGCAACTTGACGTACAATAAGTTGTTAAATAAAATAAATAATAAGTATCTTCCTACGCCATTGCCAATCTGGGATCCTGTGAAAGGCTGACCTCACACGGACAATGCTTCACTTGAGTTATAAGTTTTAGTGCACCTATATATTTTATTAACGACACCTATTTTTACACCACCTATATTTTACAAATAAAAAACTTTGACTTTAAGTCCCTTGCAATTGCGAGGTATGTACAGACTCCAGCACATCAAGCTACTACAATAGACTGTCAAATTTCTATAATAGATTTTCTACTTTATCACTAAAGCATAAGATTCAAAGTTGATTGGGAAAATTTTACAGTTTCGGGTAGCTTGATGTGCTGGCGAACTTGTATTAAACTATTACTTCAAAAAAAAACCGGTCAAGAGCGAGTCGGACTCGCGCACCGAGGGTTCCATACCATCATGTTTTTAAATTTTCATCGGCGAGGCCTATATTCGTCAGAGACTTACACTGCGGTGCAAATATTTCAGTTTTAAGTCAGCGCCATCTCTTGACCGAAAGTGAAACAAATGTAATTTTTTATGATTTCTGAAAAGGTTTGCTATTACCATAAGAACAAATTTCGTAAGGAAAAGTGCTTAATCTAACTTAAAAGGTGTATTAATGACTCTAATGATTATAATTATACAGTAAATAAAACATGTTATAGTCGTGAATCAAATTTTAATCAAGATACAACCTGACACTGACCTGCAAATTGAAAAAAACGCAAGAAAATTTGAATTTCGCGGTCTACCACTGCGCATTCACCTTAATGGCATTGGACTTGCAAGATGTCACTGCATGGGTCATTATAAATTACCTTTATCAAGCAAACGTCTTAAAATAATAAAGAACAGCTGTTAATGGCTCCAATCCATTACAAGTTTAACACAACAAGATTCTTTATTAAGTCTTACATTATTTGATAAGAACTTGAAACAAAGTTTTAATGTTTTCAGAAGTTAATAAATTCTAATACATTTGACAGTTAGAGATACTGGCAGTCATTTTTTGCCTCGTGTGGGTGTTGGAAGATGCAAGTATTATCAGTAACCAGTAACTTAGAAAAAGCTTACTTACTTATCTATTGTATGTGTAACGGGAAGAGTAATTCATAACATGGCAAAAAGATTGGATAATCAGCAAGGTTTGTAGAAAAGCTGCTAACAGTTCTGGGTATTTAATTATTAAAACTTTATGCACAAGTAAAAAAAAATAGTAGGTATACTTAGGCGGACTTAATGCAGCTGAGGCATTTTCTACCAGTCAACCTTAGGGTGATGCAGAGACAAAACATGGCAGGTGCAACATACGGGATAAATTTGGCCCTTGGTTTGCTTTAGGTTATGTTATGGTATTAAATAAAATAAAACTGTTACAAACAGACTTTTTTAGATTTAATTTGGGCAAATTTAGAAATAATACTATTCATAACGACTTCTCTGGAGCAAATCGAATTAAATTTTCATCAAAGTGAGATAGTTAAGACGCTCTTGGCTCATTAGCTCACACAAGCTTGTAAAATTGCACTTCCAGAGCCTCGTGTTTCTTGCTTGCTGTCAATAATACTAGCCACATCAGATTTTAGCAATGGAGCAAACTGCACTAATTCGTCGCCTAAGCTATTCTCCAAATCATCCACGTAAGCACTGACGATATATATATATTTTTTATTATCTCTTCTATTAGAATAGATTTTAGCTGTCGAAATATTCAAAAAACTCCAGTAATTTTATGATATGCTGTCATACATCTTCTGTCTAAACTGATATTTTATCACGGTCAGAAAGTATTGGTGCGCGAGGCCCCCAAATGCGCGGGGCCAGTAACATTTGCTACTCTTGCTACGTGGTTAATCCACCACTGGATAAATAGCTAGGAAATGACTATAATATACAAGAATAGATACTAATACATAGATAGATAGATACAAACATATAAATAAAAAGAACTGTCAGGAGAAAAATGATCGGTAGAGGAGAAAACGAATCCAGCAAATCAGCGTTGGGATGTTACGGCCAACTTCTGACGGGTATATCGGAAGAACTTGGAGCGTGGAGATTGGCACATGAACAGAGAGGCCCATCCTCATCAGTAGGTTAAGTCGGGCTATGGATGATGATGATGTTATAATATCATTCAGAACTTCAATAAAATTGTGCAGTCAATTCAGGACACTGTTTAGAAATCCGAAATGACGTGTCAGTTCAAAAAGTTGAGAACCTCTGGCGTGGTCTTAGGATAAATACAGAGATGTGTGTGCCCGATATGTCTCAAGATAAGGATCTGAACACATTCGTCCGGTAGCCTGTCTTCCTTGCTCGGCGTGACAACTATCTTTGTACATCGTGTAGGACTTACCTTGTACTTTCTTTTTCTTTGAAGTAAGAAGTTTCTTTTGTTGACTTTTTGTTAAGTTTTGGTTCAATAGCCTCTGTGGTACCAGGTTCACAAGACTCAATCATCGGTCTGTCAATGGAAAAAGTTTGAGAGATCATGAATTGAGTTTCGTCATAGAATTCAAAGTCAAAGTCAAATCATTTATATATATAAACAAATAAATACAATTGAAGTGTCTGTTTATAATGTCAAAATTACAATTTTTTACTAAATGCATAAGAAATTATAATAATGTATTAACAAAAAAATCTTTTTTTTTAATTTTTGTTTCTCTCTTCGTCTGTTAGGTCTGTCTATTCTCCGAAACGGCTGGACCGATTTTGATGAATTTGGTATGAGGATACTTTGAACTCTGGTGAAGACCATAAGGCTTTGATATATCACACGGGCGAAGCCATGAGCGGAATCTAGTAGGCACAAAAAATGCACTAGTGTAGGTACTTCACAAATTTATGAAAATAGAAATGTTTTCTGATTTTTTTTTGCCATTTTGTTTTTTTGATTAACTGGCAAAAAAATATCCAAAAGGTAGGTAGTTTCGTATAAAGAAGAATGGGCAAATAGTTACACTTTAAAATGTTTTGTATTCATTCATAATGCCTGATTTTCGTATGTAGCGATTGACTGATTGCGTGTGAAGACGACGTAAAGACTGGCAGCACATCAACCTATATGTCAAATTTCTTTATAGATTTTCAACTTTATCACTAAAACATAAGATTCAAAGTTGATTGGGAAAATTTGACCGTTTCGGGTAGCTTGATATGCTGGCGTCTGTACATAGAATAAAATTACATAAAAATAAAATAAAATAAATAAATAAATAATAAATTAATTATTAATTAATATAATTAATTTAGGTTCAAAGAACAGAAATTGGAAATAATTAAAGAAAATGAAGTGAAACTGGTCGGTAGCGGCAACTTTTCTGTAGGTATCAGAAATCTGTATTAAAAAAAAACTATCAGGAATTCTAAAAGGAATTATTAAACTGGATTAATTATTATTAAGGAATTATTATAAGGAATTATTAAACTGTATTTTGTGTCTGATATTTGTGGATGAGAAGAACACAAGAAGAAGAGTTTGTTTATTTGTTTGAACGCTCTCAGCAGGCTTAGCATGACGCATTCTATTTCTACGTAGAATAGACACAGTTCTTTCTATACAAAGTGACATTTCGTTTCTCCACTTTTGACATCGCACCGTAGAAATCCTTCTACAATCTGTCATTTTCTCTTTCGTTTCTAACGATCTTTGTCTAGGTCTTTTTATATGTAAACTATTTCAGAAGAAAGTTTTCTATCCCAACTGTCAAAATGACGCTGACGACTGACAGTTGTAAGAAGATTTTAAACTTTCTACATGACGGCCACAAAGTATATACGGTTATCTACAAAATCATGATATAACTACAATATTTTTTTGTTCCAAAACACGGTACTTCGACACTGAGAACAATTGTTGTAGTTGTCTTTATATACGTGATTTATTATCAGTAAAAAAAACGAATAAAAATCCTATGACAAAACAGAATTTTGAGTCGAATTATGTAAAAGAGTATGTATTTCGTAAAAAGTGCAGTTGACTCTTTCTACTTTGCTGCCGTCGTACTGTCTAAACGGAATGTCATCTTTGTCTACTCTTCCGTCGACAAAACGGTGCTCATGCTACGCCTGTAGGAAAGAAAGCATCGCATTCGAGAGAATTTTTCAAATCCGACTGGGAGCAGTCGCTCCCAGTCGGATTTGATAAACTCATTTTAACGTTCGATAGCCCAATTCTTGAGGACGGCTATAGGATATTTAACATCACGCTAGGACCCTTAAGACTGTACCGACCGCACAGTGGCGCCCTCATCGTTTGTTTGGTTATTTCATACAATTTAGAATGAAAATGCAGAAAATAAGCACGTTAAGTTGTGCTTCACAAGATTATACGTTAATATTATTAGAAGCGGTAGTTTTATATTGTTTAGTTTTATTGTAATCCTTAAAACGGAATATAGTGGCCACAACCAAACAAACGATGAGGGCGCCACTGTGCGGTCGGCACAGTCTTAGCAGCCGAGCAAAACGGAAAACAGTCAGAACGAAGTTATAACGCAGGCAGGCGATGCGATACGTCAAGGTAGATCGGGGAAACAAGACGTTTCACGCGGACGAAGTCGCGGGCACTAAGCTAGCTAGTAAGAAAATATTAATCCTATAAGTAACGGTCGTAAAGTTAATAGCGATGTAAATAATATTAATGCAGTTACTTTGTACTTGTTCTGTTTAATGCGTTTAGAAAGGCAACAGATGGCGCCACTAATCACTGAACAGAAGCTTCTACCGCATCGAATGCAAAATGAAGATCTTTACGAGACATTATAAAATATTACTGGTCCTACTGAATTATATGCGGTAATACAAACAATTATAGACAGTCTTGATTCTGAAGAATACGTAATAACTGATCATATAAAAACTGGTCAAGTGCGAGTCGGACTCGCGCACCGAGCGTTCCGTACAAAGTACGTATGTAACGGTTTTCAGATTTTTTTCCTTTACTTGTGCTACATAACCTTACTTCTTGCGAAATTTCATGATTCTAGGTCAACGGGAGTACCTACACTATACATTTTCATTCCCTTGAGTGTCGAAATATACTTTTTTTGCGGCATAACCGGCCTTATCTTTTTTTCACGTTAACTTAGAAGTATGATTTTTCACCGCTTCAAGGGACCGCAAACCTGAGTATATGGTTTTAATTTCAACTCGATACCTCCACGCGTTCCTGAGATAGAGGGTCTTGACAGACAGACCGACGGAACGATGGACAACAAAGTGATCCTATAAGGGTTACGTTTTTCCTTTTGAAGTACGGAACCCTAAAAACAGTTGAAAGTTGAATCTACAAACAACTTTGATTATACAAGTTGACTTACACATCCGGCTACCACTGAGATAAGAAAATGACAGCAGTGGTGGTCCAGTGGTAACGGCCGTGACTTGCGAGTTGTAGGTCGTAGGTTCGAACCCAGTCAGGTACTTTGTGTAAATTATTATATCCTCAGCACTGCTCTCAAAGCGGTGAAGGCAAACATCGTGAGGAAAGCGGCATGTTCTAGAACCAAAAAATCGACAAGACATGTGACATCTACCAAACAGCACTAGGCCCGCGTGGTGGATTACGGCCCACTCCTTCCCACAGAGAGGAGGCGTGTGGCCCAGCAATGGGAAGATTATAGGCTGATTATGTTAAGAAAAGGTAACGCCAACTTGACTCACCACCAACTTGACTCACCACCAACTTGAACCACCACCAACTTGACTCACCACCAACTTGACTCACCACCAACTTGAACCACCACCAACTTGAACCACCACCAACTTGACTCACCACCAACTTGACTCAACACGCCTTCGCCAGGTATAGGTAGGTAGGCATAGGTATATATTAAATATATATTATAGGCCCACCTTGTGGGACCATACCTTCCAACGCTACGTCTTCCGGTACGCGGTTGCCACTCCGAAACCTTTTGGAGTAGTGGGTACTTATAATAGCCTCCCCGACCGATTTCGGTCACGGTAGTCAATCTCAACGGAGATTAGCCAGGTACGCAGGAGATATTATAGTGCACAAGTGTGCGCGCAGACACAGGTGCACAGTGCACTCCCTCTTCCCTCACTCTCATAGTCCGATGGGACGGCAATCCGACACGACCGGAGAGAGATCAGGCGCAGGACCAACGGCTTATCGTGCTTTCCGAGGCACGGACCTCCGCCGGAACTCCGGGCTGTTACTAAGAAATTCCTAATGGAAAAACTCAATAACACTTTGCCCGACCCGGGAATTGAACCCAGGACCCCACGCTCAGCAGTCGCGCTTGCGACACATAATATAAGGGTGATGGATGATAAACTGTCGTTGCCAAGTCGAAAGCCACAGCCAATTCTTTTGACACAATCTAGTAAGTATTTAGTAAGTAGCCTGATCATATCATGGGCCTCGCTAGGGGGGGCAAGGGAGGGCAATGTGCAAAGCTGTGGCAAATTCTTCATCGTGAATCACACAGTTCTCTGCTTCAGTAACTTTGTAGGTGCCAAACATTTCTCTGATCACCATATTAATGAAAACAGCAAACTGTGGAGCGATACCGTTATAACCTTCTAACCTAAATGCATGAAAGGGCTCAGTTAGCTCTCCTAGTAATATAATCAAATCTTCATAAATAACTTTAATTGCTATTAATTGCATTTCTCCGTTCATTTTGTTTGTTTAATTACTGGTAGTTATGTAATTACTACATGCATACAGTATTAGTAGAAGATTTTTAGGTTAATTACATAGGTAGGTATAAGGTTTTCTCGTTATTAAAGACATTTACACAACCATCTTTTAAAGTTTCTTGTTAAATTGAATTGAGAAATATTTCCAACTAGCTTCTGCCTGCGACTTCATAATGAAATTTCTCGTTCCCCCGATCCACCGTGTCGCATCGCATCGCATCGCCTGCCTGCGACTAACTGACTTTTTTTTCGCTCGACTCCTATTGTTCCTATCATGGTGTCCTTCCTCATGAATTTGGCTAATAAATGGAAAAATTATTTTTCAAATGCGACTAGGAGTTCCCGAGATTAGCGCGTTCAAACAAACTGTATTGTTAGTACAGTGGAAGTGGCCTCGAAGGCATTGGCGTAGGGAGCGGCGTACGAGCGATGCGCATCAGTCTAGCGGTGCCCGCGCGTCTGCATTAACTTAGTGTTGTGCAATTTATTTTTTGCTGTTTAACGACTGAAGTTTCAAAATGTTGTATCAAAAATATATTGTCGTCGCTGTTTAGACATTTCGTTCAAACACAACACTACGCCGCTCTAGCACCGCGAGATCTGCCCGCTGGCTTTGAGACCGGGTCTGCGTTGCGGCGCCGCTCCCTGCGCCGCAATCGCTGACTTCGAGACCGAGACCTAACCCCCACCATGGGGTACACCTCTACCCTACTATAGCACAACCACATTTCACCACTTATGTTAAAGTCCCATGTAATATAGGCATCTTCTTATTCTTACATTGCCATCAACGGGGCACAAAAGACCCCAGGCCGCTACTGAGAAATTCCTGGTGGAAAAATTCAATAAGGCTCTAGACAGACGGACCGCATTTCAACTGCAATCCAACCGCAAATTTCAGTTCGGATGCAGTTTGAATGCAGCTGACACGGTTTGCAGTCGTGTCAACTGCATTCAAACTGCACTTGAACTGCAATTTGCGGTTGGATTGCAGTTGAAATGCGGTCCGTCTGTCTAGAGCCTTACACAGCCCGACCCTGGAATCAAACTGAGGACCTCATGCTCAGTAGTAGCGTTTGTACCACTAGACAGACGAGTCAAATAATTTCTTGTAAGTTTTTCTGTCATGACTTTTCCTAATGTTTTGCATCCACTCAAAACTACATCTATACATATAATAAAATCGTAGGAAAGTCAAAACTGTACATTGAATATTTTTTAAAAAGAATACTTGGGGCGTGATCTACAATCGATACCGAAACCAAAAATATAGTTTTTAGAATTTTTGTCTGTTTGTCTGTTTGTCTGTTTGTCTGTCCGGGATAAACTCAAAAAGTACTGCATGGATTTACTTCAAATTTTGCATGAATATTACTAAGAGGTCGGGTCAACATATAGGCTACATATTATCACGCTATCACCTACGGGGGAGGAGCTGTGAATCTTTATTTTTCTTTCGCATTCTGTGACAGCGTGTAATCTAACGACGCATATCTAAATGTTGTTTTTGAGTAAGCCATGCTATTATCTAGCTTTACACTATAAAAACTACGCCATTTAAGTAACTTGGGCAGAGAAATATTTAGTTTAATGAATGTTAGTAGTATAAAGATAATTTTAAAACAGCGCCATCTATGAGATTTCATAAAAATCAAATCAAGTTATATGTTAACATTTTTTGGAAATTAATAATTTATATTTGATCATGTTGGCGAGGTAAGTAGTTAGTTATTCTTAAAATTCATAGATGGTGATGTGCATTTTCTTCATAAAAGTTGTATCGTATAGTTCGTTTTGACAAATTCAAGTTCCAAAAAAACCCTCAAAATCTTGAGCAGAGTTGAGGAAGACAATTTAAAAAAAAAATGCGGTGTCAAGTATTACAAAAAAGTTATGTTCATTGATGATGATCATTTCATTTCATGACACCCTCACGGAGGCGAGCGTCAGTGACAGTCCCAGCCGCATGCGTCATCTGTTTGCGGTCATCTTGGTGTTTTGTGGAGTCGCGAACTCGGTAGCTTTGTGGGAGAAGTATCGCCATCATCTGTCTGAAGATTTTCTACGAGCTTTGAGGCGCGCTACTGAAGACGAAGTCGAAGTAACTGATGAACGCGTGCTGAACACCTGTCTCAGTTCACTTCAATATGTGGTCATTTCTATCGGCGGCAATCCACTGATTGAATACGGGTTACCAGCTCCCCAATCATCACCGTATCAAGACCGTGAAAATCGGGAGTATAACGTGAAATGACCACCATACGAAATGACCATGTCGCTTTGTTCTCTTCAGACCAAAAGCAAATTTATGACACCGTCCTTGAAAGCGTTGGGCAAAACCAGGGTAAAATGTTTTTCTTGGATGCTCCTGGTGGAACAGGAAAAACATTTGTTACCACTGGCATACTTGCAGAAGTCAGGAGGCAAGGCAAAATTGCTATTGCTGTAGCATCGTCGGGAATCGCTACCACACTGCTTCCGAGTGGCAAGACATCACATGCCATGTTTAAAATTCCCATCGATTTAGACAGCGCCGAAACGCCTGTTTGTGGTGTGTCACGTAACAGCGATAAGGGACACGTGCTCAAGGATTGCTCTCTGATTGTATGGGATGAGTGTACGATGGCCAATAGGAAGGCAGTTGAGACCGTGGACAAAATCCTGCAGGACATCCGCAGGAACGAACATTTGATGGGTGGTGTCACAGTTCTGTTCAGTGGTGATTTTCGGCAAACGCTTCCCGTGGTGACGCGGGGCTCGAGGGCTGACGAGGTGAATGCTTAGTTGAAACGATCTTCGTTGTGGTCACGAGTTCGTACGCTTCGCTTGACCATTAATATGAGAGCTCGGCTCGGCGGCAATACACGTGCTCAAGAATTCTCCGATGTCCTTCTAAGTCTTGGCGAAGGCACTCTACCAGAAGAGACAGGTGGTGCTTCCAGAGTCTCTCGGTAGAGTGGTATCCAGCTTAGAAGAACTAATTCGCTGTGTATGCGGGGACATCAGTCGTATACCGCACCAGCAGAATTCTTGGGTGTGCGGGCCATTTTGATGCCCGAAAATGATCAGGCTGCAGCAATTAACGAATGCATTCTCTCGGAAATTGAGGGGAATAAAGTGGTCGACACCTCGATAAACACTGTTGTCGAGCAAGATGACGCCACACATTATCCCGTGGAATTTCTGAGCTCCCTGTCAGCAAGTGGACTTCCAGCGCATACCATCAAGCTGAAGGTCAGTGTTCCGATTATGCTTCTTCGGAACCTATCTCCTCCGAAGTTGTGTTAACCGCCTTAAAGTCATCTCGCTCCACAGACACACCATTGAGGCGGAAATTCTGACGGGTTGTGGCGTCGGCGAGGCAGTATTTATACCACGCATTCCCATACCTCATAACGTCCTGTTCCAGTTCAAGAGCGTACAGTTCCCTGTGAGTGTTTGCTTCGCGATGACCATCAATAAGTCGCAGGGCAGCGGGTGTCGACCTCAGGACGAGTTGCTTGTCACACGGGCAACTGTACGTCACTTGCTCCCGCGTCACCAGTCCTGACTCTATTTACATTTTGGCTCTTGGCAGCATAACTACCAACGTAATTTATAGGGAAGTGTTGTAAAGTATGATACCTTTGTACGTATTTTTACTCTTTTGTGTCCTGGAATGTATTCCTGCATTATTTTCTCTATTTCCTTCAGTCACATCTTATGACTGAACTCAGCAGGATTCCCATATAACTCTCTTCACTTGCTTCGCTTGCAAAAAAAACTTATATTTTAATGCTATTTTAAAAGTTGTGTACTTATAATGCTATAGCGACACTGGCATCTTAGGTATTTTTGGTGCTGTAGAGCATGCACGCAGACGACGTCGCGGGCAGCAGCTAGTTCAAAATAAACTCCACTGTGAGCCAATAAAATCGAATTGTGATCGATTTTATATCTTGGTGCGATCTCAGATTGATATCAATTAACAACCTCGTTACCATAGCAACTATGTTTACGAACAACAATAATAAAGAATCTATCTATATTCCTTCCATTCCATTTTCAACCATAACATCGTCACATACAGCTCAAAATAGATTGCAAACAAACATTAAACGTTACTAATATTTTTGTCCCCATTCACGCTATTCTCATTCTTAATATCTTACACATACAGATGAAACTCCCCTATAAATTCACTTTTAATAGCAAACTTGAGGACAGTGCGTGTTTTGTAATTCACTTAACGGTATCTGATGTTGCATTTTATAGCCCAAAAAGGGTCAAATGACATCCCTACAGGCTTTTGAATCGTTAAAACGTTGTAGTCCTGTATCCTAAGGGTGTAAGGGTGAATTTCACCGATAAAACTGATCGCGATCAGTACATCTAAACCGCGTTTAAGACCTGTCAGAGACATGACCTCCTGATGAGAGGGGCTCGTGGCTAAATATAGCCGCATAGGCCGATCGATCAGGTTAAGCTAAGCTTGCCGCGGTTGGTCTGTGGATGTGGATCTTTACATTCCGTGACCCCTTCGTGCCTCGGAAAGCACGTTAAGCCGTTGGTCCCGGCTGTCATTCGGATCTTTGACAGTTCGACAACATTCATTGGGATATTTACGTTGTTTGTATTGGCTCATGGAAAGAAACTCTGTACTCTCTGTAGACAAAATACTTCTCAACTACAATTCGGTCCTTATGCTATTATGGATCTATGGGATCCAATTGTGGAGCGTTGCCAGCAAAACCAACATACTCTGCCTACAAAAAGTCCAAAATGATATCCTAAGATCCATGGCAAACGCACCTTGGTTTGCTAGGAATGACGAAATCATCAGTCAAAATCGAGCGGTACAAAAGACAACACAAGGCACGCCTTACCTTGCATCCAAACCCACTAGATACTGAACTATTAAACCCGACAGAGGTGGTGAAAAGGCTGAAGATGAACCGCCTTCTATAAGTGGGAGGCGCAGCACTGGCTGCTCCATGAAAACGCCAGTTGTCATGGAACAAATTCGCTTATGGTTCGACGGCCGATTGCAAATGGAATGAACAAGAAGAAAAAAAAAACGTTTTTGAGCAGATGCATTTTTCGAAATTACTCGGCTTAAAACATCTCGAGAGGAAGTCAAAACACTCGCTAGAGACTTGAGAGCTAATCTTTATTATGAAGCAATGGATTAGCAATGTCCTTTAAAATGATTCAGATTGTGATTAATATGTAGATAGTGTTTTACGCAATTAGAGTGAAAAAAAGAAATAAAAATGCGTTTCTTGGCATTACACTAAAAAAAATACACCTTAAAACACGAATATTGGTCTATATATGCTGATCGCGTTTAGTTTCATCGGTGAAATTCGCCCTTAGGGATGTAGCGTGAGGACACAACATTCTAATAAAAATAACAAATACAAAAACATTATCTTTTGGTTAGATCTAATTGTCACTTTCCACTGTTATTCTTTTTTCCGTGCACTTGTTTGTAGAATTGTTTTAGGGTACGTATTCATTTTTTTAATCAAATAAAACGCAAGCGATGTCGGGTGAGATAAGATGTAGGAATGAAAGAGAGACCGCTGGTCCACAACCTACAGCTTGAAAATGAAAATTATGCATTTTCTTTTGACGCCTTACATTTTTTTTTATCTTTTCTATTTTCCCTGTTTTGTAGATGCGCGCAATCTATAATCTCTTCTCTATATTTCTATTTAAACATACGTACGAATATTATAAATTAAAATCACTTTTCGTGTCTGTTTGGGTGACCGCGTTTTCCCTCTAAACTACGATGGATTTTGATACAGTTTTCATCATCATTTTGAGCATTCATTGCGGAAGGTTTAATATTAAAATTAAATATACTTCTTATAGAAATCTCGATGTTTTTTAAAGTCGTAAACACCAGGCGAAGACCTTTAAGAAAATAATAAGAAAGCTCTCTGATTAAAAACTCTTCAGATTTTTTTTTCCGTTTGATTACCAAGAACTGGCAAACAGCACCCTAATCAGGTAAAACACTTTCAATCCCAATCGAAATCATTTTAAAGGATATTGCTAAACCATTGCTTCTTAAGTTCGAAGAAATTGTCTACTCAGTAACGTAAATAACGCAATGAATGATGTTGAACTGTCAAAATGAAAGTCATCGATACGACTGTTAATGTGTTATTCTAAGATTATAAGATCCATCTAATCAGGGATTCCCAAAGTGGTCGATATCGACCCCTTGGTGTCGATATCGGTTTCCTAGGAGTCGACATAAACGAAAACTGGTTTTGGGGGTCGACGAGGTCTAAAAATCGACCCCTATTAAATTAACACAAGTTCTTATTTAAAACTTTCAAGATAGGTAGGTACTGTATTGTTTATGTTGTGTTACGTGTACTAAGAATAATTAATATTTTTGTAGGAAATAGCATTTTTGTAGTAATGTAAAGTCTCAAGTTCGTACAAGAAAAACTCGGCAAGTTTGTGCAAGATAATGAGTTCGAGCGTACATCTTTCAGGTGCGTTTTGACTTGCTCTCTATTTGACGCTTACGCGATTTAACACGAACGAATTCATGACCAAGTCCAAACATGTTCCTGGTTGCAACGCAACATTGAAACACAGTATCCTACATTGTGGTACATTGCTGAAAAATACCTTTTCGCTTTTCCATCATCATACCTAGTTGAAAAAAGCTTCAGTGTGGTAACAAACATTTTGACGAAACAAAGAAACCGTTTGGAAATCAACGAACGTGGAGATTTAAGGCTGCAACTCACCAATATTGAACCGAATGTAGCTAGATTGGTAGATACTCACCAGGTTCATCCATCACACTGAATGTTTTATTTTCTCTTTGCGAATTAATACTTTTTTAAATATAATTTCCTACCTACTTAAAATTCTTGAAGTACTTAATTTGTAATAATCATTATAAATTAAACTTGATATTTACCGAATAGTATATCTTTTTATTTTCTTAAATTTTGATAAGAAAACTTTTTAACAAAAAAAAACAACCGACTTCAAAAAAAAAACACTGCAAAGTGTAAAATAACTTTAATTTTAATTTCGGAAGTCGGTGTCTTTGGTTTTGTATTTACGTTTTTGCCACCGACTTCCAAAATTAAAATTAAAGTTATTTTACACTTTGTAGTGTTTTTTTTTTTTTAAGTCGGTTGTTTTTTTTTTTGTTAAAAAGTTTTTATTTTTTACTTTTTATAGTTAGAGTGCATCTCATGACAATTCCAATAAGCCCAAACACGGCTAGAATACATGGTTTTATTACGAAGTTCCGGTACCTACCTTCCAGCTTCATCATCAGATCGGTTTGATGGTACCATTTTCGTCAGAACCATTTATTTAAATTTGCTTCGTCATAGTCGCTTAACTATCTTAATCGAGATATCTTATCGCCACCCGTGAAATACTTATTATCATTGAAGAGTTCCTGTGGCTATCTGTGGTCTCCTTCATCAGTTTCACTTCACCAAATTATACTTTTTGAATGCAAATGCTTGACATGTTGATGAAAATACCAAAATTGCTATATGTATGCCTATAATATTTGAGGAGTTCCCTCAATTCCTCATGGATCCCATCATCAGAACTAGATTTTGACAAGAATGGGACCAATCTGGAAGCATATCCTTTCAAATAAAAAAAAAAAATCCAAATCGGTTCATAAATGACGGCGTACTGAGGTAACAAACATAAAAAAAAAAATACAACCGAATTGATAACCTCCTCCTTTTTGAAGTCGGTTAAAAATGAAGTCAACTTTACTCACTTAACCAAGTGCAAAGTTTTCCAATTGGTACCTTATTACCTAGGTATTTTGTATCAATAGGAAAAAACTAAAGATAGGCCCCCTTATTCATAATAGTCTTCTCACTCTCTCTTCTTCTATTGACCTAAGTCAGATTTAAAAATAACACTCTGTAGCAGCTGTTTTAAGTTAGCGGACCATTATGAATAAGGGGGTTGATTTTAAAAGTAGGTAATTTGGCCACGGGGGTCTGAGGTAACAGTTCATTTTGGAAAAGGGGTCACTTGTACAAAATAGTTTGGGGATCCCTGATCTAAGTACTGTCTCGCAAATCTAAAAGCGTGTCCATTCATTATAACCGTGCAGTCTATTATTATGAAAGTGAATCATTCGTTCCAGTGATGCATACCTCTTTGCGGTGCAAAGTAGGTCGGAAGACTAGTTCTATTAATTTTTTTGGGCGCAATTAACTGTCTCGTGTCCAAATAATGAGTTGACAGCGGGTGGCTTAGTTATACATGATGTGGCGTACCTAATAATGGATAACCCTTAAACTGTCGACTGGCCAGCCGGTCGATTCCGTAAAAATCTCACCGTGATAATTTAGGTGAAGTGAGCGTGAACTCGTGAAGTGAGCTATCAATAGTGCGAATCCCTAACATCAGGTGGAGTGACAGCTCACTTCATCTAAGTTTTCACGGTGAGATTTTTACAGAATAGCACTGCTAATTACCATATATCATTTACCCCACTTATATCACCATCATCAAATTATTATTTTTTTGTTTTATCATATTTAGATATCAATTTCTATCACATCTGCTGAGTTTTGCTAGCTAATGTAATTTCACCCTTTAGATTCGTAGCCCGAATTTGTCTAAAGACTGATTTTTCAATCATCTGATAACTATATTCGGGGAATAATTTTTAAATTTATCTGGCGATGGAAAAATCAGCCTTAAAATGTACAGCTTCGAGCGTTTAGCGTTTTGTTAGAACGTTGATCTTACATCTTAAACCACAGCAAAACAATAAAACACGGGAAGATAATTATGGTAACATTTTCTATGATTTACAATGGCGTTAGAAAGTTGCAAGCAACAAATTAATAAACATTATTGCGACATATTCTTGATTCGTGCAATAATATATTATTATATTATTACAGCTATTATGATAGGAGTTTCAAATTCAATATTTTTACATACCTATCTTGCTTATTATACGGCTTGATAAAGCTATGTAGCGGTCTGGTAAAATTTTATGCTTTTTACACAAAGGGCTATGTTTACTGTTTAGCATACTTCGGAGTAAATTGATACATTTCCATGAAAATAGAATTCATCAAATATATATTGAAGACCAATTTATTCGAGATAACGAATAAATTGGTCTTCAAAATATTTAAAGAACGGGAAGATCTCGATACCAAGTACCTACTTTAATGATTTTATTGAATGCGTTGAGTATTAGCTCAACTGTTGCTAATGAGACACAATTTAATTTCTATTCTTATAAAACAATTTTTTTTTTTTTGCTTTATAACCGATTTCAAAAAAGAAGGAGTTCGTGGGAATCTTTTTGGATTACAGTTGCTACTGCGTCTGCGTGACGCTTCAGCAATTAGGAAACAATTATCAAAAGGTTTTTATTTTTTTAAACATTCCTTGATGCCCGGCTTCTGTGGGATATTATTTGAACTGTATGGCCTTAAGCCGTATATTAACACGGATATTTTTAATAAGTATGTTGCTACATATTCTAAAACTTTTAAAAATATTTGCAAAACAGCTAAAGCTTCCTTCATTAGCAACAAGGTTAAATCAGCAGACAGTAAAATAAAGACAGTTTGGAAAATTATTAACAATGAAACGAACAGGAATAAAAAACATAATACTGATTACACACTGAACACTTCCCGTGGCCTTATTAGCGATAACATCGATGTTGCTCAGGAATTTGCAACTTTCTTTACCAATATCCCAATTAAAACTACAGAAACTTTAAATTCCTCGCCCGCACTTGCTATTGAATTATTAAGAGCGAATGTCTCAGCCTGTCCTGTGGAATTTAAATTTAAACATGTAAACCCTTCAGTAATTATAAAGGCATTTAAGCAACTTAAGATCAAAATGACCGAAGATCTGTGGGGCTTGTCTACTAAAGTTTGTCAATCCATTATTGAGACAATTGCACCCTATTTAGCTTTAATATTTAATTTGTGTGTTGATCAAGGGGTATTCCCGGATTTAATGAAGTTCAGTAAAGTTATTCCACTTTTCAAATCTGGGGACAGCAAAAACACTAATAATTATAGACCCGTATCGGTTTTGCCGGTTTTCAGCAAGGTGTTTGAAAAAGTAATGTTAAATCAGATGCTCAATCATTTTAATCGTAATAACATCCTACACGATCAACAATATGGTTTCACCAAAGGACGTTGTACAACCGACGCCGGTGTCACCTTATTAAAACACATATTTGACGCATGGGAAGAGGCACAAGATGCAATAGGCATCTTCTGCGACCTATCCAAGGCATTTGATTGCGTGAATTACGAAACACTGCTTTTGAAACTTGAGCATTACGGACTGGGTAAACTCGCTCTTAGCTTAATAAAATCATATTTAAATGATAGGTTTCAGCAAGTTCAAATAAACGGTGTAAATTCATTGGGTTTAAAAGTCAAAATGGGTGTACCGCAAGGCTCAATATTGGGGCCGTTCTTATTTTTAGTATATATAAATGATTTACCTTATTTACTGGAAAACCGACCACAAATGGTGTTATTTGCTGATGACACATCACTGATTTTTAAAGTAAGCAGACGTGCACAGGAGCTTGACGACGTAAATAACGCTATGCTTGTGGTCCATAATTGGTTTACTGTAAATAATTTGGTATTAAATGAGAAAAAAACTAAATGCATTAGATTCACTTTACCGAATGTTAGAAGTAGTGAATGTCACGTTGTATTGAATAAGGAGATACTTGAATTCGTCGAAAATACGGTTTTCCTGGGGATCACGCTTGACTCAAAGCTGCAGTGGGGTCCTCACTTAACATCACTTGCAGGGCGGCTAAGTTCAGCCGCTTACGCTGTTTGGAAAATCCGTCAATTAACAGACGTGGATACCGCGAGACTGGTCTATTTTAGTTACTTTCATAGCATCATGTCTTACGGTATTTTGTTGTGGGGACGGGCTGCAGATATTGAATCTATCTTCATTCTGCAAAAGAGGGCTATCAGAGCTATCTACAACCTCAGCAGACGTGAATCTCTAAGGGAACTGTTTAAAAAAATTAACATCATGACGGTTCCTTGTCAATATATATATGAAAACATTATGTACGTTCGAAAAAATCTACATCTTTTTAGTAAGATATGTGACAGGCATAATTTTAACACTAGAAATAGGAACAAATTAGATCAACCTCGTTTCAGATTGGCTAAAGTAAAAACTTCTTTTATGGGTTATTGTGTAGAGTGTTATAACAAAATACCACTCGATATTCTTCAACTAAATGAGAAGAAATTTAAAACATGCATTAAACGCACACTATGTAGACAAGCATACTATAAGTTGGATGATTATATCGTAGATAAAAATGCTTGGCTAAATGCTGGTCCTGCTCCACAGACACTTGGGCTCACTAGTTAAAATTTCAATATTTGGAAGACATGCTTCCCTTTTTTTCTTTTCTTTTTTTTTTTTTTAAGTGTTTCTGACATTCGAACTTAATGTGTATTTTTAATTCAATCAAGTTTTAATTGTTACTTTAATATCTTATACCTCTTTCTAGTAAAATTTTATTCATCTCGTAAATAAATTGGTAACTATAGTTTTGTATAATTTAGAAGCATTTTTTTTAATTTTGTAAATGTAAGAACCATGGATCCGTTCATTATAATTTTTTTGATATTGACTTGAAAGAGCATGGCAGTTGAGAATGTGTCATGCTCACTTAAATGTCTCACTGATGGTGGCGCGTGTGTTGGATCATTCGGTTCCCTTCAAAATGGTTGAGCTGGATGGTGCTGATCCATGCGTCATGTTCGTGAACGGGCGCTGTCAGTTGAGACTGGTCATCTCTTAGCTGCCAGGGCTTCTTTTTAATCTTATAACTATCTTGAATTGTTTCTTCATAACATTGTTCTCACATATAGAAGCAACAAGAATACTGTACTCAGCATTTTGTAATATCTTAATTTAAAAGAGTGTCCTTGGAGTTTCTTGCCCGTTCTTCTCCAAGAGATCTACGTTTTGGAATGGGCAACTAGCTTCAACTTTCTGACTAACTGACCGACTAGTTAATTTTGACAATTCAAAAGTGCCTGGAAATGGTTTAATTGAAATAAATGCTTTGAGTTTGAGTTTGAGTTTGAGTTTATTATCAGAAGCTTATCTATCCCACCGAGCTATTGCTTCGACATCTTGACAAATTGGTTTTTTGAACCCTTAGTAAAGAAAGAACTTTGCCTTAGCCTCGGAAATCGGACCGGGATGGGCACCATTGTGTAAACTGTTTTTTTAATGAAATAATTCATTTGCATCACATAGCCGCCAGCTACGCATTCTGTACATCAAACTAAATAACATTGAGTCAAAATTATTAAGACATTTTTGGTGTGGAAATTCGCTATTTATGGAAGCGTTCAGTTTAACGGACACAATATACATTGTACTTATAGGTGTATGCGACGGTACAGGGGTCGTGAGGGTATATTAAATTAATTTAAAACGTGTTTTCGTAAAAAAAAAAAACATCAGAAAAAGCTGGAACTTTGACCTTTGAATATCGCTGTAATCAGAAGGTTCCCATGTATGGACTACAAAATATATCACAATGATAGGGAGAACAAGTGACTCTCAGCTTCTTCGCTTCTTTATTTCGCCGTGTGAAGAATAATTCATAGAGTTTCTATTGACTTTACACCTGATATAATAATTGGATTCAAGGTCCAGGCCAAGAAGGTGAGGTAGGTTGGGTTTAGTTGGTTATCAATGTCTGAAGACGCTCTTTCATCGGTACCTACTCCTGACGTCTATTACACACCAAGTCTATGCAGGTCATCAACTATCCTATTGCCCAAGATGTACACTTATAACTTCGCAACTATTTCATCTGGCTGTCATTACTTCGGAATGAAGATTGCACCACTGCGTTTATCCGACTGCGCGGGAGTGAGTAATGTGTTTGGAATGGTCGTGCGAAATATCATGATATACGATAGTGGTGCTAGCGATCTTAGATAGATTGTAGTAAATGAGCATGTTTTTTTTTGCTACACTTTGTTATGCTGCATTTAATAATGCATTAAGAAGATAAGAGTTCTCGAATCGGCACGAGTTATAGGAGTGCAGCTTCTCATGCTATAATTAAGATATTAGGTGATAGTGGGGATGACTTTTTGCCCGTTCTTCTCTATAAGAACCCATCAGCTTCTTCTTTCTGACTGAACGACTTGTTGAATATTCAAAAGTGCTTGTAATTAGTTTATTTGAAACTAGCGGCTGTGGCCCGTCCCGGCTTCGCACGGGTGGAAAAAAAGTCTATATTAATCAGTGATAATGTAGCATTCAAATGGTGAAAAAATTATTAAAACCGGTCCAGTACTTTTTGAGCCAATTCGTTACAAACATACATACAAATCTTTCCTCTTTATAATATTATATTATTATAGATAAATGATTTGAGTTTGAATTTGCCTTTGCAGGGTGCGACTGCGGAAATGTAGGTATATGTAATACATGTTTATCTCTGCATTCATAGAATCAATTCAGTCCAGTTAGTAGAAACAGTTGATGTAAATGGGACTTAAAGATAACTGGTGAAATGTTAGTACTAGCTACGGGTACGCACAGCTCTGCCCAACCCTTCGTGGAAACAAGGCATGATGTTATGTAAGAAAGTGTATACCTCTATTTAGGCTGTGTGGTTCCGGCCTAGAATAGACCACCCCTCTCCTCCCGTGGGTGTCGTAAGAGCCGACTAAGGGATGGTATAGGTGGTTGATAACTATCATCCTATATCCACCTATACCCGTGTGAGTACTCTAACAAAAAACTACACACCACACTAGACCATCTTTGGGCTCGGAAACGTATTTCTTAAAGGTCTGGATGGAACAGTCGGCATCAGTGCAGGATGACGACTCAGGGCGGTGGCGGATGAACGTCACGAACGTCAACGGCAGCGCCCAAAGACCCAGTTAGGCGGTCTACTGCGCACCCACCAACCCGCATTAGACAAGCGTGGTGGGTTAATCTTGTCTAAACCCCTTCCCAAAATGATAATTCAACCTACCCTTATACCTCGCATTTGTCGACTACTCTAAAGCATTTGACAGTTTATCGCACAACGCCATATTTGAATCTCTTCAAAACCAAGACATCGAACCTACATACATTAAATTACTACAAAAAATATACCAAAATAGCACAGCAGCCATAAAAATAAACACCACAGGGCCATCATTTCCTATCCAAAAAGGGGTTAAACAGGGCGACCCTCTTTCTCCAAAACTCTTCACAGCTACGCTTGAAGAAGTCTTTAAAAAACTAAATAGCAATTGGAGAGACAAGGGCATCATCGTGGGCGATAGCAGATTAACAAATCTCCGTTTCGCCGACGATATTGTTCTTTTCTCCTCCACGGCAGCCGAGTTAGGCCTAATGCTCGACCAACTGAGCAGTGCAAGCCTCGAGGTCGGACTCGCGATGAATATGGCGAAGACCAAGGTGATGACCAACAGCACCAAGAGTAACATAGGAATTGGGGGTGTGAGGATTGAATATGTCCATGAGTACATATACCTCGGCCAAATAGTCTCCTTCCAGGCGAGACACGATAAAGAAGTCGCTCGACGCACCGAGAACGCCTGGAAGAGCTATTGGTCGATGAAGCAAATAATGAAAGGAACTCTCCCTCTCTCACTGAAGAGAAAAATCATGGACATGTGCATTCTTCCTACCCTCACATATGGAGCGCAGACATGGTCACTAACCAATCGTCAAAAGTCCGCACTCAGGGTCTGTCAGCGAGCAATGGAGCGCAGTATCCTTGGAGTTAAACTTACTGATCGTATAAAGAACTCGGTACTGCGTTCTAAAACTCAAATTGCCGATGTAGGTCACACGGCTGCCAAGCTAAAATGGAACTGGGCTGGTCACATCTGTCGCATGCCGGAGGAGCTATGGGCTAAAATAACCACACAATGGATCCCAAACAGCAGTAAACGGCAACGCGGCAGGCCCAGAATGAGATGGCGGGATGAACTCGACTCTTTCCACAGGGATTGGCGCATAACAGCACTGGATAGGGATAAGTGGAAGGAGGGAAGGGAGGCCTTTGCCCTGCAGTGGGACAGAAACGGCTGATATTATTATTATTATTATTAAACTACCTTCTAAAGGGGGATGGGGGGGTGTCAAAATTTGTATGGAAGAATTTTAATGCACGGTCCGATCAACTCAAAACTCAGTATTTATACTTAATACCAAAAATAAAGAATTACGTGTATCAGGGTTTTTCGAAAATCTACCCCTAACGGGGAGAAAAGGGGTAGTTAATTTTACAGGGCAAACTTCTGTGCCTGGCTTAATTAACTCAAAAATTGGTATAAATAATCTGTGAGTCAAGTAATGAACACATTCCAAACGATTTTTCAAAATTCCACCCCTGTGGGGGTGAAAAGTGGGGATACAGCTTATATGAAAAATCTTATTCCTTGGGTTAATAAACTTGAAACTTGGCACGAATACTTATCTAAGTAAATTATAAAGTTTGGCATTTGTTGTTTTTCTAAACTACCCCCTAACAGGGGATTGGGGGTTGTCAAAATTTGTGTGGAAGAATTTTAACGCGCGGTCCGATTAACTCAAAACTCGTATGTGTCAGAATGGCTGGTTGCCTGTGGCTTTGGTCTATGAGAGTTGATTAGAAAATTGCTACATAATTGCTTATATTTGCTACATTTAATAAATAATTGCTACATACTATATATATTCAGAAATAACATTTTTTTTTTGTACAGCCATCCTGACGTTTGGTTGGCTGGTCGCCTCCTAGTTTAAAGCCAAGCATGCAGAGTTTTCCGAAATGTATTGCGTCAATAATTGCTACATATTTGCTTCATTTATCTAATTTAGTTGTATCTTCAAACATATGTTAAATAAAGGATGTGTAGCAATTATTTTAATTATCCCAAGGAAAAGTGCCTGATAAAACAATAAAGGCAAATACTTAGTTATGTTGAATCGGTTTAATCGTTTAGGCTCTGGCAACAGCGTAAGTAATGCGATTCTTGCGTTAAAAAAAATATGCACCTACCCTCAATAATCCAATAATTATCATTATAACAATTATTCTTAGTCATTGCTAGTGCAGATATCGTATTGGAATCACAGTCTAGGCTTATTTAATTTTATTCGACAATTTAAATAGATCTATGTTATTATAATTAACAAGTACGGAGTACCTACCTATAGAACCAATTTTTAATAACATAAAGTAGCAATAATAGCCTCCTAAAGTAGCAATACCGTTGACTGAAGACACACTGCAACTATTTGCCTTTATTGTTTTATCAGGCACTTTTCCTTGGGATAATTAAAATAATTGCTACATCCTTTATTTAACATATTTTTGAAGATACAACTAAATTAGATAAATGAAGCAAATATGTAGCAATTATTGACGCAATACATTTCGGGAAACTCTGCATGCTTGGCTTTAAACTAGGAGGCGACCAGCCAACCAAACGTCAGGATGGCTGTACAAAAAAAATATGTTATTTCTGAATATATATAGTATGTAGCAATTATTTATTAAATGTAGCAAATATAAGCAATTATGTAGCAATTTTCTAATCAACTCTCATAGACCAAAGCCACAGGCAACCAGCCATTCTGACACATACCAAAACTCAGTATTTATACTTAATACCAAAAATAAAGAATTACGTGTATCAGGGTTTTTCGAAAATATACCCCTAACTGGGAGAAAAGGGGTAGTTAATTTTACAGGGCAAATATTACTGCCTGGCTTAATTAACTCGAAAATTGGTATAAATAATCTGTGAGTCAAGTAATGAACACATTCCAAACGATTTTTCAAAATTCCACCCCTGTGGGGGTGTAAAGTGGGGATACAGCTTATATGAAAAATCTTATTCATTTGGTTAATATACTTGAAACTTGGCATGAATACTTATCTAAGTAAATTATGAATTTTTGCATTTTTTGCTTTTCTAAACTACCCCCTAAAGGGCGATTAGGGGGTGTCAACATTTGTATGGAAGAATTTTAACGTGCGGTCTCCGATTAAGTCGAAACTCAATATTTATACTTAAGAGCAAAAGTAAAGAATAACATGTATCAGGGTTTTGCGAAAATCTACCTCTGACGGGGTGAAATGGAGTAGTTAATTTTCCATTTTACTGCGTGGCTTGATTAACTCGAAAATTGTTGGACATAATCTTTGAGTCAAGTTATGAATACATCCCAAACATTTTTCAAAATTCCTCCTGTGTGGGGTGAAAAGTGGGGAAAAACTTTATACGAAAAATCTTATTCATTTGGTTAATAAACCTGAAACTTGGAAGGAATATTTGCCTAAGTAAGTAATAAGAAATGGGTCTTTAGAAAGTAGACCCTGTAACAAATCTACTAACCTAACAAAATAAAAGGGTATGAAGTAAATTTGAACAATATAATTAGAGATAAAAAATACATAAATGATTAAAAAAAATACCAATAACACTCAGTAGAAAGAAGAGAGGTTTTTGTAGTTGCAGTCCGTTTTTCTTTTTTCAAGTGCGAAGCCACAGGTCACAGTAGTGATAGATAGTGGAGAATAGATGAAGAGAAGATGGTCCTCTGGACTTCAGCGTAGTCACTCCGTCAAGATATGAAGTCAAAATAGTAGTTTAGTTAAGTTTAGTTAAGGCTCGACTTCTGTTGTACTTTTCCTTTAGTAATTGGACGTGGTCTGTAGCGGAGATGTTTCTTTGAGTGAAACCAGAGCAGAATCATCCAAATAATATGTCAGAGGTCCTTTTATATGAGTCTCCCATTTGTTTTTTCATCTTCACTTCTTTTAGTTCTTTCGAAAATTGAAGTTTTCGGTCATAACATATGCTCCTGTCATGAGCTTGAAGCGGCCAGAAATATTTGTTTAAAAACCTCTTTGATGAATACTGAGAGAGTGTTAATTATTTTTATGAATTTAAATTAGGATACAGTTATTCAATAAACAGTCACAATTATCTATAAAATACAATATTTGAGCTAACATAAACATAAAAATAATTTAAAATTATACAAATCAAAAGCAACCTTCATGGACTAAGCCAGTAAGAAATTACGAAAGAAAATTAACAGAAAAAAGTAATAGCAGTTTGACAGCCTGACGTAAATGTCATAACAATGAAAACTATAGAAATATTTAATTTGGAAATTATATAAGGAAATGAATCGTTTTAGGCCGATTCGCAAAATAAAATGTAAACCTGATAAAAGAGTATGATGAAATGTGAATGTATGTAAAGTGTAAGTATATACATAGGTTTGTAGTAGGTAGATGCTATAACCCCTGACGGGTAAAAAAGTGGTAATTCGATTTTTAAGGCCGGTATTATGGTGCGTAGCTTGATTTACTCCAAAAAAATGGTATGAATAAATTTAAGCTTCAAACTTGGCACAAATACTTATCTAAGTAAATTATAGTTTTTCATTTTATGTTTTTCTGCTCTAAAGGGAGGTTGAGGGTATCAGTTTGTATGGAAGAATTTTATCGCGCGGTCCAAATAAAAACTCGGAACTCAGTATGTATACTTAAGACCAAAATAAATAAAATAGTGTAACTGGGTTTTTCGAAAATCGAACCCTAACGGGGTGAACGGGGGTAGTCCATATCACAGAGGAGTATTTTATTGCGTGGCTTGATTCAATGGGAAATTGGTATAAATAATCTTTGAGTCAAGATATGGAAACGTCCCAAACATGTTTTCAATATTTCGCCCCTATGGGGATAAAAACTGTGAAGGTGAAAAGGTGGTCTTATTTCTTTGGTTAAGAAACGTGAAACTTTTCAACATTTGCCTCAGTAAATAATAAAGATTGTCACTTTTAGCGTTTTACTACTTACTTACTTAAAATAAAAAAGTATGAGTTTTAGGGTTTTACTTATTCGACTCCTACCGGGGTGGAAAAGGGTAATAAAGTTTAAGGAGTAGAAACTTCAACTTCCATTAACACGAAAATGGGTATAAATAATCTTTATATCATAAAAATGGAAACGTAACGTACCAAATGCAAAAACAAGCCCTCTCGTGATGAAAAGGGAGGATATTTTATTTGAAACATCTTAGGTAGTTTAACTAAAATATTGGCCCGAATACTTATTTGTTTAAATAAAGTAAGTATAAAGATCGTAATCAATAATTTTCAAAATACCTTTCAGGGGGAGGTGGAGAGGGTGTTAAATTTATTTGAGGAAAGTACGAAACCCACGCGGACGAAGTCGCGGGCAAAAGCTAGTGATTAAATAAAAATAGTGTAAATGCCACATTTGGGTTCAAAAGTACTCAAGTATTATTATATATTATACTAGCTGACCCCGCAAACGTCGTTTGAAAAAAAAATAGATAGTAGCCGATTCTCAGACCTACCCGATATGCACACAAAGTTTCATACAAATCGGTCCAGCCGTTTCGGAGGAGTGTGGTAAGTTGGTAACTAACACTGTGACACGAGAATTTTATATTAGAAAATTATTATTATTATTTATTCATGTACTTTACACCCCCCTTAATAATAAACGTATTATAATATCAGATGAATAATTACACACCGATTTCTCTCTTTCAGTCGTCAGTAATTTGACTTTCTATAAAAGAAGACAAAGCGTTGTGTAACTATACAGACGCTATACAACGTTTATTAGCAAGGGGATAATAACTTTGTAATTAAATAAATAAATGTTTATGTTTAGGCATATAATTATCCATACTTATCTCGGGCAGTGCTTCCAGATCCCAAAAGTAAAATTACAGTGGTGCGAGCTAAAAAATACAAGAGTTTCTAAAAACAATACAGTAGATTTCAAAATCGATTACAGTAAAATTACAGACAAACTTTGTTTACATATTGATAGAAAAATAAGTCTAAAATACAGTAAATCTACTGTAATTACAGTGAATCTGGAAGCACTGATCTCGGGTGTCTTTTGTGGGTCCCAACTAAGTAAATAGTGATCACTTATATGTAGGTATGTTATGTTTTGTGAGGTTGCGCAATGGTTAATAATATGCTAATCAGTTGGACGGATTGAGAAACTTTGTATGTTTGTACTGGTGGGATCAAAAGTGATATTTTAAAGTCATCAGAGTTAAAGTGATTCTAGATTATTTATTTTTCTGTTCATTTTAGTCAAGAATTTTTGCTTGTAGAAGGCAGAAAAGCATTGGTCCTGAAGTTGCGGTAGTGAGTCTTACAAATCCTTGCGGCGGGTTTCATACTACAAATGGACACGGAACGGACGAAAACGCGCCATTTGGCTCCATTTGCCGCGCCCCGTCGCGTGTCGCGTTGTAGTGTGAGATCCGCCTTATTGGGACACACATTAAAGAGTTATGAAAACATGAAAGTTTTACATAATAAATACAACGTGTAACGTTAAATGCGCAAAACCTCATACACCCCAATTAGAGCATTGAGTTAAAAGCATAATACAATTACCAAAACTATTTTTATTTAAAGCTAACTATTATTATTAAGAAAAATAGTGTTGATCCTAGCATTACTTTATGCATTCAAAATTGAGTCTCATTGCCTTAAAATAAGACCTAATTTTCTTTGGCTCAATCGGCAGACAGTATGGCAAAATACATAATTTTTGAAAAAAAAAAACCTATATTAAAAGTTACTGAAATCGAATCAGTAGTCAATTATGAACAAACTATTTTCAGGTTTTGCTCATTTAACGTTACACGTTGTATATCTCAATATTTTTTCAGTAGAGGCAAAAAACAACATTCTTTCCGACCTAATTTCGGCCATAGTGACCAATCTCAGCGGAGCGAGCCTTCGGTGCGGGAGATAATATTATAGTATACAAGTGTATGAGCAGACACAGGTGCACTCTCCCTTCCCTCCAACGGGACCGCAAAATAAGGAAACTTACAGTTTGTTAAGCCGATGCATGGTAAGAAACCCAACTTAAACGCACATTAATTTGTAACAGTTCCCAATCTTTCCACTTTCGTCACCATCTGTACTTACCTTTCAATCGGTCTCGTAAATGGAGGAAGAGGTTTCAATGCAGTAACAGATACCGGTGCAACTATTGATATAACACTTATAAAGATTAGATAGTCAGCATAAATTATGCCCTTTGTGGGATCTCGATACATAGGCTTGTACAAGCGAGTTCGCTAGCGAGAAAATTCGTTTTATGTTCACGGTAACCATGGCAACATTTGGATTCTCACGTCATTCAATATGACATGGGAATCCAAATTTTTTAAGTTGGGCAACCAATTATCTGGTCCGTTGTTCTCAAACATTTAAGTATAGGTTTCTCAAACAATTGGCAAGTCTCGAGAATCTTAAAATCATTACTTAATATTATATAAATTATAACTTTGCTTAATAATCAGAATTATTACGCAAAATTATAAACATTTTGTAAAAACATGTCAATTCAAGTGGAATATGGAATTGAGATGTTTTTACAAATTCCGCTAAGTAAAGTCCTTCAGAACGTATTTCGACCACGGCGGCGGCGGCGGCGGCCAATCTCAACAGAGACTAGTCTTCGGCGCGGGAGATATTATAGTGCACAAGTGTGGGCGCAGACACAGGTGCACTCCCTCTTCCCTCACTCTCATAGTCCGAAGGGACGGTAAGCCGACACGACCGGAGAGAGATCAGGCGCAGGACCAACCGCACTAAAATAGATAGGTACAGGACTTTCGTAGTTTGAAGGACAGGGGTCATAATCATCTGTAATGGTTAAACTCCATCTTTTATTACAACAACACTGATGTTACATTGCATTTGTTATATTTACATTTTTTGTTAAATGAGGGGCCCGTGGCTAAATAACAACAGCCGCACAGGTCGATCGATCAGGTTAAGCTACGCTTGCCGCGGTTGGTCTGTGGATGGGTGACCATCTTTACATACCGAGACCCCTTCGTACCTCGGAAAGCATGATAAGCCGTTGGTCCCGGCTGTCATTCGTGGATCTTTGACAGTCGTTACGGGTCGTCAGAAGCCCGAAAGTCTGACAACCAGTCTTACCAAGGGGTATCGTATTACCCAACTGTGTTGTGGAGGTCAGATAGGCAGCCGCTCCTTGTAAAATACTGATATTCAGTTGCATCCGGTTAGACTGGAAGTCGACCCCAACATAGTTGGAAAAAGGCTAGGCAGATGATGACATTTTTTTTGGTAAATAAATGTTTTTTTTATTTACCAAAAAATTATTTACTTACTTATTTCTAAAGAACTTTTCTAATTTTGGGGGAGTAGTATAGAAATCAATAGATAGGTACGTCCCATCAATATATAATCTAAGTGAAAATTATGCGCGAGAATTATTTATTTATTCATTTAAACTTTTCGCACAAAAAAGTATAAAGGCGGACTTAATGCCTTAGGCATTCTCTACCAGTCAACCAAGGGTGGTGAACAGATTAGATGGCGGATGCTTAGGTTGAGAGGAACAATGATAAACAAAAAAAACCTGTTAAAACTAGGTACACAAATACATAAATAGATTAAAATTGAGTTATAGACTTATCAGCACAGCATCGCGGTTGAAGTAGAAATTTAAAAGGTCAAGGTCACTGCCGGACAACAGTGACTACTTTCAGCACAACCACGTGCTGAAGTAGTCCTGTCATGTAAATATACCCTACCATCCATAATTATATTTATCAACTAGCTGCTGCCCGCGACGTCGTCTGCGTGAAGGCTCTACAGCACCAAAAATACCTAAGATGCCAGTGTCGCTATAGCATTATAAGTACACAACTTTTAAAATAGCATTAAAATATTTATCAATGTGAAAGTAACTGTCTTTCTGTTACATTTCCATGTCTACACCACTGTGAACCATATCGTTATGTTAAGAGATAGATAGCTTGGAACCTGGAGAAGCACACAGGCTACTTTTCATCCGGGGCAGCGGGATTGTCCGAAAGGGTTACCGCTACGGCGCTACCCCGGAACATAAAGGGCTACGGAAGGAACACTGCGGGTGGGTTTTAGTCAGTAAGAGTCTGACACTCCATTCTGCTCCATCCAGAGTGGGAGGGGCCATTTGACGATTTCTCATCCAAAAAAAAAATGGCTTATTTTCATCCGGGATATTGGTCGTAAAAAAACCGGTCAAGTGCGAGTCGGACTCGCGCACCGAGAGTTCCGTACAAAGTAGGTAGGTATGTAACTACAAATTTACGGTTTTCGTATTGTTTCCTTTACTTGTACTACATGACCTTGCTTACCAAATTTCATGATTCTAGGTCAACGGGAAGTACCCTAAACATTTTGATTCCCTTGAGAGTGTCGAAATGTACGTTTTTCGCGGCATAAACGGCTGTATTATTTTTTTTTACGTTAACTTAGAAGTTTGATTTTTTCACAGCTTCAAGGGATCACAGACTTGAGTATACGGTTTTAATTTCAACTCGATACCTCCACGCATTCCCGAGATAAAGGATCTTGACAGACAGACGGACGGACGGACAAAAAAGTGATCCTATAAGTGTTCCGTTTTTTCCTTTTGAGGTACGGAACCCTAAAAATGATGAACGAAATCGCGGACAACAGCTAGAAAATCCTGAATTGATCGTTATGATAATTTGACAAAAGATTATTTAAAGAAGAGTTCAAGGTCCCTGAAATTTGCGTCATCTCCCATACACAAGAATAAACTTGATAATCATGAAAGTCAAGGTTAAGCATCTCTTCAGGCACCGGCAAACAAAAAAAAACCACGCCATCCGTACTAGGCACCTACCTTTTGTCAAAAGATCAGTTCTAAAATATCCCAAATGTATGCGCATACGTTGACAGTGTTGACACAGACAGAACCTCTTTATTATTGGTAGTAGATATATTTATAGAACTAAAGAACAAAGGTAATCGGCGCAGCCTAAGGTTTCTCACCAGCCTATCGATTCTGTAAATCTCACCGTGATAACATAGGTGAAGTGAACTATCAATGGTGGCAATCCCTAACATCAGGTGGAATGACAGCTCACTTCACCTTAGTTTTCACGGTGAGATTTTTACAGCAGTGCTATTCTGTAAAAATCGTATGTATTGTTTTTAATGGTTAAGGTATGCCTCAGGGGTGTGATCCTATAAAAATTTGATTCATTTTGTTTGGGTAGTTTTTGAGTTAGCTTTCTGAGTTAGTTAATACGATTTTTTTCCACTTAGTTTATAAATTATAAGTATTGATGATGTTTTAATAACTTCCTGACACTGATATTTACATAGCAAGTAGTGTTAATAGAGTTAATGTGGAGTAGGTACAACTAAAAAGTGAAAAATAAAAACTTTTTTACAAAAAAAAACAATCGACTTCCAAAAAAACAATTAAAAGTGAAAAATTACCTTAATCTCGGAAGTCGGTGTCAAAAAACGAAAATGCGGATCCGACACCGACTTCCGAAATTAAAGAAAGTTTTCACTTTGAAGTGTTTTTTTATTGGAAGTGGTTGTTTTTTTTTAAGTTTTAAGTATTTTATTAAATAAACGGTCATAAGAAAACAGTGGCCCCGATTCTGTTGTTCACAAACTAAACTAAATTTAAGTTCAGTGCATCTTTTTCTTTCTATTTCAATAAGAAAATGACAGAAGATAAATATTAGTTTAGTCCTGTCAAATTAGTCAGCGCCTGACGTAAATTGACGTATTTTTAGTAGCCAATTTTTTAATCACGTCTAAACTTGTCTATGGATTATCTAATTTGACAGGAATAAACTAATATTTATCTTCTGTCCTTTTCATAATAAAATAGAAAGAAAAAGATGCATTGAACTTAAATTTAGTTTAGTTTGTAAACAACAGAATCGGGGCCAGTGTCTAGCTGTGTGCTGCGGTGTAAGGCTGAGATTGCAAGGGAATGTAAGGTGTTTTTCTGTTAGTTTGCTTCATCGCACTATGCCGAGAAGATCCTTGCTCCTTGAACCCACACTAGCTGCGTCAGAGAACGTCTCGTAGACTCAGCTATTCCTGACACTCACGCGACCAATTTAAAGAATAGGTTTGATTCCCATAACATAAACTAACGTTCTAATAATTATTCTGCTATTCGGGCCATAGACAAATCCAACAAACCAGAGATCAAAAAAATCGGTAACTACAACAGTTTCTCGAGTTATAAATAGTGTAACTAACCCGACTTTCTTTTATATAAGTTAGATATAGATTAGAACTTGACTCATCTTTCTTGGAACTCTCCAATCAAAGCTAGTCCAACAAGAATTTGTTCCTAAATCCAAAGTTTCAAACACCTGACGCACCGAGACCTTTTACGGGTTTGTTTACATGTTCCATCATCTTGGCGCCGTTCATTCCTATATTTCCTACCATCCTACCAATGTAAGCGTTGTGTCAGTCATTGCGCGCACGCAGCTCCGTACGCTTAGGTACTGTCAGCCTCAGAAAGATATACTTATATTTATGGATCCACCTTTTCCATAGAATTCTTCTATGCTGTGGACAGAGAACTAGCTACAACCTTCTGACTGACCGACTCCTTGACAGTTCAAAAGTGCCTGCAATCGGTTTAATTGAAATAAAAATCAGCTGTTTAATACAAAAATTCAAATTCAAATTCATTTATTTCGATTATCAATACCTACTTGACCAAAATGTATTAAGGTGAATGGGAAGTGGTAGACCGCGAAATTCAAATTTTCTTACGTTTTTTTGCAATTTGCAGGTCAGTGTCAGGTTGTATCTTGATCAAAATTTGATTCGCGACTATAACAGGTGCGTATTTACAGAATTATAATCATAAGAAACATTCATCCATCTTTATAAGTGAGATTTGTACCATAAACACTTTTCCCTAGGAGATATCTTCTTGTGGTACAAATCTAACTTAGGAAGATGTATTAATGATTCTAATGACTATAATTCTGTGAATAAGTACCTGTTAAAGTCGCGAATCATATTTTGATCAAGATACAACCTGAACTGACCTGCTAATTGCAAAAAAACGTAAGAAAATTTGAATTTCGCGGTAATCACTGCGCAATCACCTTAAACAGCTGATTTTTTTCGTGATTTCAGAGTTGGTCCCATAGTGATTGTTGTTCAGTTCCATGGTCTAAAGCATCTCTTAAAGTTTGTCGGGTTATTTTTTAACACTGTGTCTCTCTTTTGCAGGAACGTGTCCTTTTTTATCCTGGAGAAATGCTCATGCATTCTGCACTACCACGGGCAGATAGTGTAGTTATGTGGGACTCTAACCCACTAAAACTCCACGGTGTCCTCCTGTGCCGGTGTCCTCCCATCATAAAAAGACACGTTGTTACACATTTTTTTCAAGCTGACTGTACAATCAGTTCGAATGTAAACAATAGCAATAAATAAATAGTGTTGTTTATGGTATACTAAACTACAGAAGGAATCTTGCCGAATTTGGATCCATTTGTTATAATTTAATAAACAATGCGTGTGAGGAAGATGTAATAACACTTGCGGGTGAAGGGACCCATAAAATAGGTATGAATGATTTTGGTACAGACGTCAACACATCAAGCTACCCGAAACTGTAAAATTTTCCCAATCAACTTTGAACCTTATAGTTTAGCGATAAAGTTGAAAACATAAGAAATTTGACAGATTGTAGTAAGTAGCTTGATGTGCTTTCGTCTATACATCTACCGAAGATCAACTGATATAGTTTCTCAAACTTTGAATTGCTCTGAAATCTAAAGCTTTTCGGTTGTACCTACACGAATGCTTTCTTTCCGCCATAGGTACCAGCCTAAATTATTTTTAATACCTTTTTTTTAGTTAGCCTGTACTGTCCCACTTCTGGGCCTCCGCCAAATCCTTCCCTTATAGGAACTTTTTTGCCGCGCCATCGCCACCTCGAACCAGCCCTCACGCAGGTCATCTCGCCATCTCTTTCTGGCCCGGCGTCAGCGGCGCCGTCCATCTTCAAGAACCCATTTTTTTTATTTATTTAATACTTCTAGCACATAAATGCACAGAGGCGTACTTAATGCCATAGGCATTTTCTACCAGTCAACCTTTTGGAGCTGCAGAGACAAACAGTGGTAGGTGCAGTCATGAAAATTGAGGAATAAAATAATATTTTAAATATAAAGGTACGCATAAATATGTATATCTAATTATATATAAGCACAAATAAATATACCCATACACATACTGGATTAGTTAGAATATTTGCGAGTGCCAACGCTGCAAGAAAAATGCAGGCTGAGATTAGGTTACACTAAAACTCTAAATTATTTAACGGATGATTTTAGTTCATAAACGAAGCAAATAGTTAAATTACGCATTATTAGAATCGTAATTCATTACAAAGACAAGTTAATAATAACCGTTTCAAATACCTTCAGCTACCGCTACGCCATCGATGGCTATTAAAAAAATCACGTTTTTCTAACTTACCTACCTCATGTAAACCTAGCGGTTTAATAAATTCTACTAAATACTCTTTGAGCATTCGTTCAAGTTTATAAGACAATGCTGTTGACCACGGAAGATATAAAGTTCAAGTCCGACGCAGGCGCCACGAAAGTTCGCGTTGTGTCAGTCACCGGCGCGCGGCGCAGCGCAGGCGCAGCTTACGTCCACAGCCGTATGTAAACAGACAGACGTACGGTTTCACCGCTAACGCTAATCTACTGTGTTTGTATTGTTTCGTTTTTTTAACTCCGACGTATGCATGTTACGGGGAAAGTTGGAATTCGGAGGTTTAAGAAAGTTCCTGAATCGAATTAAAATTGCTGTTTTTTTTTAATTTAAGGGTTTAATTTCACTTAACTACGTACTGTGATTCAATCAACTCAACCTATTGCAGTCCACTGCTGGACATAAACTTCTTCCAGGTTGCGCCACAACACCCTGCCCTCCTCCTTTCGCATCCAGTCTGTCCCAGCCCCCTTCTTAAGATTGCCGAAACATGGCTAGTTCACTGCCACTTACTCTGCAAGCTATGTTGGTAACTCTTGTTCTTTTCCGGATAATTTATTTTCTGATCTTAGCCTTCAAAGAAACTCCGAGCACAGCCTGCTTCATAGCGCACTGAGCGACCTCGAATTTGTGGACCAGCTCAACTGTCAGTGTCCACGTTTCGGCACCGTGTCATACGTACATAAGGAACAGGACGCACTGGGGAGCTATTCTCTAAGGATACAGCCTTGCGGCAGCGCTGTCGCAGCGGTGACACCCACCGCGACAGCGCGGCATAGCATGGCTGGCTATAGACCTAAGTCTTTCAAAAATTGCTATTAAATTAATACGTGCATATAAGTAGATACCGAAATAAAAAATAAAGACAGAACAACTTTTACTATCTGAAGCGAAAATGTATGCAAAAATCCTTTGGTTCTAGTCCAAAGAGAATGTAATCACTAGCTTCTAGTCTAACAATGGCAGCCTAGTAAAAGATGTGGGCCTATACGCACTATGTACGAGTACATATACTTGACTCTAAACTCATTAAAATTACCGCTCGGCAGTTTCTTCCTTGAACAATTCCAATATTAACATACCTAAACACCATCGACGTATTTAAAAACAAAGTGCAATCCACATTTGCTTTTGCCTTGCACGCCTAGGTTAGGTGGTCAAGAATGGATGATGCGGATTTTTTTTAGAAATTCATTGCAATCTTCTGGAATCATGGTTTAATCCATGAGTCTCTTGAAATTGAAGTCTTTATAAACGCTCGTCATTTAAAAACCATCCGTTATTTTTTTCCAAAGATACTGAGCAACTCACATAAAAGTCCAATTTCCTAACAAAACCACAACATACTACGCACATAATTAGACATACAAACACAAAGTACGGAAGTACAAACAAAGTATGTTTTTAAAACATAATGATGTTAACTAAAACCGGTTAATCTTAGTCAGGAACAATTAAATAATAAACAAATAGAAATAACTTTCGTTTCTCACGTAATAATTGGTTGTTGTGACGATATTGAACGGTCAATGTTAGCTGTAATGGCAATATTGAAAAGCTAGTGGAAATTGACGTCTAAACATGGGGAAAATATTCTGGTGCGATTATTATTAAGATGCTGTACTGAACCGAGGAATTTGTTCTTGTACGAGAGAGAGGTGCAGCCGGTCTATTCTTTAAAAATCTCAGCGTTACTAATTAGGTGCAGTGAGCTGATTCCACTTGGGCCCCAATTATGTATTATTTTCCCCGCAAAATATTACAACGTGCAAGACACGTCAATATCGTGTCTTGTTCACGGCAAGGAATCGAAATGTCAACTGTACTGACCACATGTATTTTGACAGTTGAAACTTCACACCACGCCATTGTGTCTTAAACAGAGAATGCGTTAATTAATAGCAAAGGGAGATATTCTTGTGCAGCGGGATTGTCCGAAAGCATTACCGCTGCCCCGGAACATAAAGGGCTAAGGAAGGAACACGGGTGGGTTTTAGTCAGTAAGAGTCTGATACTCCCTTCTGTTCCACCCAGAGCGGAAGGGGTCATTTAATGATTTCCCATCCACAAAAAAAAGGGTCATTATATTATTATACAGGGTGTAATTTTTCGTTACACGTTGTATATCTGCTTCGGGTACGGACTTATTAAATGAATTAAGATTTTCACACAACTTAATGAGTGGTGAGATGAGACGTCTATATTTGTACAGGTAGTAGGGCGCTGCAATATTGTGGTTATGGGAAAACATGGAATAATTATTATATTATTAATTAGCAGCTTATTATGGCCAGTCGCGTCATAATCTAATCAACTCTAACTCTGCGGAGGCGTCAAAATATAAACCAGTAGCATCAACCTATGGTGTCGTGCGTGCCTGTCTTATGATTATCATTTTTGAACATGTCCGCCCACAGGCTCTGGAATAAATTAAACACTTTACTATGACACCAGACATTAATTGGCTATTACACCACTTAATTCTAAACTTTTCTTCAATAAAATGCAACCATATAGGTCCATCCATATCGATAACAGCTTTACGAAACTAAGATTAACTAAATCCCATTGCGAAAGAAACATAAAAACGTTATCACTTAAAACTCTTGGTAAACTAGGCTTCATTAATACTAATCCAAAGTGGCCCATATTATCTATGCTGGCTATAAATTAAGTGCCTGAGGTTAACCAACATCCCGACTTGGACTTTTAAAGAGTTGCCGTGGCCACACACGGTGCAGGAATAAAAAAGTTTATTGACGCTTCGTGTGTTGTCTATGGTCGTTAGGCCTTTGTCCTGGAGATAAAAATTAAGCTTTATTGTATTCATTTCAATCATACGGCGAGGATTTTCATATAGATAACATTTAAGAATTGAAGAGGCTATTAAGATAAGATGGAGACAAATTGAGGGCGCTCCACGTCTTTAAAAATGAATGTTCTGACAAGTAGAGTTTATTTGACTAACTATTTACACTAGAAACTAAATTAAAAGACTAAATTACTATACAAATAAATACAAAAAAAAAAAACAAAGGACACTCAGGCGTCGAAGTACTCGTCCGCATCGTTGTCATCCGGAAAAGTGCCCAGAAGACTGGCAGCATTGCCACGTTGAATGGCAATGCTAATTCTTTGACCAAAGAAAGACCCAGCCCTCTGGTCACGTGAAGTGTCGACCAGCCGGCGAGAAATTTCATTAAAAAGGAGACGCGCACTCGGGCCCCATGACCCGAGCGTTTCGACCCCAAACGGCTCAAAGCTGTAGTTGCCCATAAGGTTGCAGTATTTGCGCCGCTTGAGGGTCTCAGCAGCAGCAGCAGCGGCGCCAGCACAGCCCGCCGTGCTAGGAACATGAGATGGCGCAAGGGTATCGACACACGTTGCGTCCCACACCAGAGGCCTACCCATCTTCCAAGGCAACAACGTCATACCGTCTGGTCTCTTCCCATCGTCACGTACCAAGCCATTTGGTTCTAAAACAGCTGGTACGCCGGCGGTGACAAGGGCTCGACGAATAATATCGTTGATGCTGGCGTGCCGTGCTATGCGACCTGCGCTCCTATAGCAGGACAGGCCATGGTGCCCGAGACTGTCGACAGCTTCACCGCAGAGACACCGATGCGGAGCAACACAAGGTGCGCCCAAGCGGAGACATGTAGCGAGCCGAAACGATGAGTCATCCATCATTGTGCCTATGGTGGATGACGGGAGCGCCTGAAGCCACAAGCCTGACTCACATTCCCCCACAGCCAACAGACGGGCACGCTCAACAGTATTACGTGACGTGTTTATAAGGGAATTCCGTATAATACTGCAGAGCGGCACGTCCCACCGTCTCTGGGAAGACGGGTTATCGGGCAAAACCGTATTGGGACAAGCCATTTTCCAAGCGTTCATTTTTTCGTTTTCTGACAAGTTAAACATGATCAAGTGTGTACTTATGCATTCAATGATGAAAATGGAAATTAACAAATATTAAAATATAGAAAACAGTCGCTTGTTTTTTGTATTATTTACCCATTGGTCTCATGAAGGGTTGTAACATTTAAAGTACCTAGGTAGGTAATTATTTTAATGATTTTGTATATCATAACGACAACAATATTTAGGTAAGTATTCAGAACTTTTAATCAAAATAGTGGTAAATGCCATTGAAATTAGTGGATTTAATCTTTAGTTTTCCACACCATGGTCCCGTGGGCACACTGTGGACGTCATAATAGCATAGTTGTTGAAAGAAACTCCGTTTGTCTATCTATCTGTCAATTTTTCCCGCCTCAAAGGATGCTATGATGGGCAGGTAGACCATGACCAAGGGGCCTACCACCAGTCTTATAGCAGTATTATTTTAATCTTACTTCAGTGTGGGAAAGAGATGGAGCTGTATGTCCTGTATAGCTCCATCTCTTTCCCACACTGAAGTAAGATTAAAATAATACTGCTATAAGAGGTGGTGGTAGGCCCCTTGGTCATGGTCTACCTGCCCATGGGATAATTCCCAGCTCCAACGCGAGCGAAGCCGCGGGTGGCCGCGGGCGTAACCGCGTAAGCTAGTCGTTCATAATTATGTTTATTGTGGTACTACGTAGGAAGCACCATTAATTTTCAGTTCATTTACCATTGCAGTACATAAAAACGGGCCGGTTCTCGCAGCCTGTTTTACAGGAATCTTACAGCTCGCTCCGTCGAAACAGCGAGGTACGTAAACAATCGACTATTGTTTCCTCTATAATTCGTATTTATAGGCTTTACGTAAAGGTTACAGGGTTCGTGTTGTTGTGCTTTCTGTAATGTGCAGTTTGAACGGACTATAGTTTGACATGTCTATGGTATTTGTAGAGAGAAGTCAAGGAGTAGAGTAGCGTTAGATTCAGGGTTATCTATGGGTTCGAATTACCGTATTTTCAGATTTCTCGTGGGTTTCTCGTGGTTTATTATCGAACAAGGACATTGATGGCATCTGCATAGTTGAAGACTAACGATAACCATGGCCAAAGGTTATTCCAGAGTTTAGGTAGGTACTTATCTTTTCTTTAGTATTTACTAGCGACCCGCCCCGGCTTCGCACGGGTACAATGCTGATACCTGATACTAAGTATAGGTACTTCAAGAATGTCAGCACGCGCCGCCGGCCCCCCGGCCGCGGCCGGTACCGCAGCAACCGCTATGTCCCTGCATTTTAAATCTGTAACATCTTCGAAAATATTCATTTAAATTACATGCTGTAAAGGGCCATATTTATCTATATTAAATGCACAATGTATTTAAGGTACTTAAATTGGATAAGGATTAATGCTGTATTGCTTAAAATCGCTTCGTAAATAAGCCATTATTTCTCGTAAAAAGTAAAGGATAAAAAATGGTTATTGTGGGTTATACCTAAGAGATAGACATATACCATCGCGGACTTTTTTGTGGACCTTTTAAAGGTGTACAATACTGTAGTACATTATTTTGACCTACCTCGTAGGGTTCAGCCAGCGTTTGCAATGTAAGCGCAAAAAAAAGGGTTTATTTACGACATGACATTAGAAACCTCTAAAATACATACATGTATTATACATATAAACCTTTCTCTTGAATCACTTTATCTATTAAAAAAACCGCATCAAAATCCGTTGCGTAGTTTTAAAGATCGAAGCGTACATAGGGACAGAGAAAGCGACTTTGTTATACTATGTAGTGATAGAACATGGAATTATTGTGGTTCTAATAAGCAACAGGTTGCTTTTATGAAACACGCAGGCACACCGATTCGAGCATTGTAAAGCCGGTTGCAGATCAAGAGCTAAGTTTAGGTTAGCTCGCATACTTGAGGTAATTATGGTACGTACCTAAAGGGTAACAACAGAACCCTAATATTAAGCCACCGCTGAACGTGCGTCCGACTGACTGTCAGCGGGATGTATCTCATGAACCGTAAATAGGTAGACAGTTGAAATTTTCACAGTGTGTATTTCTATTACATACTTACTTGTGTTCATAGTCTGAGGGGCCCGTGGCTAAATAATAACAGCCACACAGGTCGATCGATCGGGTTAAGCTACGCTTGCCACGGTTGGTCTGTAGATGGGTGACCATCTTTATATACCAAGAACCCTCCGTGCCTCGGAAAGCAGTTGATCCCGGCTATCATTCGTGGATCTTTGACAGTCGTTACGAGTATTCAGAAGCCCGAAAGTCTGACAACCAGTCTTACCAAGGGGTATCGTATTACCCAGTAACTGGGTTGTGGAGGTCAGATAGGCAGTCGCTCCATGTAAATACTGGTATTCAGCTGCATGATGACTTGTATTCATAGTCTGTCGTCTGCACACAAGTATGAAAAATTACCTTAGCTATACCAGCTAAGGTAAACTAACTTGGTCTGCAACCGGCTTAATAGTATTAGCTCCCTAGGTACTGTAGAGGTGGTCAGCAAAAGGGGACCGTACACCATTCAGGCAGGCAAAAAATCATCTCTGGTTGCATTCGAGCTCATAATCAGCCTATAATATTCCCACTGATGGGGTACAGGCATCTCTCGGTGAGAGGGAGAGTGTCACACGTCTTCGAATTTTTGGTTCTAGAACATGCTGGTTTCATAACGATCCTTTTGCATTCGAGCACTCAAGCGAATTTAGAATTATTTTTCAAAATTCAGCATGTTTCTAAGAAACAACAGTTACGAGTATGTGATAGGCGAGAAAAATTATGCATGTCCCCTAAACTAAAACGAATATTGGCGCCGATTACCTTGTTCACAAACTAAAATAAATTAGGTTCAGTGCATCTTTTTCTTTCTATTTCATTAAGAAAGGGACGAAGGGACGGGGGAGGGGGAAGGGAAGGGGGGGGGGGGTCCTAGCAAGTTAAGATACTCCTTACACATGTTTAGAAGTGAATAAAAAATTGGCTACTATAAACGTCAATTTACGTCAGGCGCTGACTAATTTGACAGGAATAGAATAGACTATTCATTTATTTCCTCAGAATATAGGTATTTACAATAAGGTGGTTACAATAATATTAAAGAATCCTTGTACATTCTACCATTTTGGCATGCAAACATTGATGTAGTTCATCATCAAACATACAAACATTGATACCCACACAACTAAAATTTATCAGCTAGAAAATCCGATACGGAGTAGTAACATTTATTTAATAAAAGTACAGTTAGTTTATTTTTGAAAGTTGTTACTGGCTCCTCTTTTATGGAATTGGAATCGTTGTGGATGGGAAATCATCAAATGACCCCTCCCGCTCTGGGTGGAGCAGAAGGGATTGTCAGACTCTTACTGACTAAAACCCACCCGTGTTCCTTCCTTAGCCCTTTGTGTTCCGGGGTAGCGGTAACCCTTTCGGACAATCCCGCTGACCCGGCAGGCATTGGCCCTTACGGGCCCCTTCCTTAATGCTGACATCTCTTTGAGGCGCGCGTTTAACACGTACGCGCCGTCCGGCACGGGCCTGGTCCTGATCGGACGGAGAGTTACCCATTACTCTCCGCCCGCAGGCCCGTGCCTACGGTGGCCGGGAGTCGTCACGCGGCTCCCGACGCCCGGAGCGTCTCCCGCGGCTGGGACGTGAGGCTCTCTCCCTCAGCCGTCCCGCTACCTCCTTTCCTAGCATGACTGCTTCGCAGAGGGAGGTGACTGCCTCCCACTCCCTCGCGCCCCGGACCATGGCTTGAACCAGGGCTGGGCGCGAGAGGTCGCCGCCGCTGCCGATCGCCTCTACGAGAACACGGCGGTGCTCCGCCCAAGTGGGGCAGACCTCCACCGTATGCTCCACCGTGTCCTCTGGGCGATCCTCGCAGTGGTGACACCCGGGCGTTTCCTCCCGCCCGATGGTGTGCAAGAACTTACACCTTTGTCTAACTTTTGAGAGCATTTGCGGATGTTTAGGTTTTGTAACAAATATGTACTTCTTAAAAAAAGATGTGTGGGGTTGGGGGATCCTAGGCAGGAATGATGTTCAAAATGAAAATTAAAGATGGCGGATGCGAAAACATTATTTACATCTGGGATTTTAATTTTGACCTCTCTATCGGCTTCAGCAGCCTCGAAAACCATGTAAACTATCTCTCTCTCTGACTCTTTCTATTATAATTATTTTATAAAAAGTCGCATGGAGGGGACCTAACGCTTTTTCGTTACCTACGTGACGATTTCTACCAATACCTACATAAAATCCTACAGCAAGACCTTCGTTCCAAAAATTCGTCTAATATTAGGTATAGACGACGGAGCTGTGTGAAGGAGACATATAAATTAACATAATAAATTGTTGTCAATTCACACATTTTACAAAAAAAGAAATAACCATAAACAACATTGCCAATGTGCATTAAGACAAAGTTACGAATAACATTTGTTTATAAAATATCATAATTTTTAAATATTGCTTGTTAAAACGAAGAATATCGTTAGACTGTGGCTTAAATTGTGATTTGTGAGACAGCTAACAAGCATGCATGGCCATTTTGTGAGAAAACGCACTTTTGATTGTACTTTATTGACAAAAAGTAACGGTAAAAACCATTTTTCATAAGTTAAACAATGAATAATATGACAGTTCATTTACAAAATAGACGGTATGTACCTAAGCAAAGACATTAAATTATTTACGGTAGGTAGGTAATTTATTGCAAGTCAACTTCAAGCGGTCACCCATCTCAGTAGATAGGTAGATGACACAGAATACTTTGTAGGTATTAGACTTAAAGTAGATGACTACGGTGATCAGACGAGAACCAGCCTGATCAACATGGTATGGCGAAAAATTGGCTAACAAAATTGGCGGACCATGGGACCATCAGAATCTGAGTTTAGACTTCAGGAGATTCGATTTTCGAAGTTTAGGAAGCATTGTCCTTTATTCAACTTATTGTCGTTTTAATTGCACTAATTTGTTTATTATCACCAGATTTACCGGTTTCATTAGCAGTCCGGATAACAAGCGCATCACGCTTGCACACTTGCAGCTTAGGCTTAGGCAATATTCCAGGAAGAATACCTACTCATTGTTCGGAAGAAATATTTTGAAAACTTTTGCATCGTCATCATTACCAAGCCTATATTAGAAAGCTAGAAAAAATCTCCCGTAAAGTCTATAACAATGCCGTTCCCTGGTTCATAACGATCTTTATTAACGCTCTTCTGACATAATGGCGTATTGTCGCCGGATCGTGGGCGATGCGCCTGACATCAGATTTTGTCCGTAACCACCACAATACTAAAGATGTCTAAACATCTTAGTTCTCGTTTGTAAAATAGAAATGTCAAACACTTTTGTCGTAGGTGTAGCGTGTACCTATTGTGAAAGACGGACTAATAGATTGCAGATACCTCGTTACCTACCCACTATGGATTTTGATGATACGTGGTGGTTGACGTTATTAGTCCATAATTAAAAACTTTTAAGAGTAGGTAACATTCATGCTTTAGTTAAACACGATATCGTGCGACGCTCACAGAACATGCGACCACATACACGCGAGGATAACGAGCGATAGCCAATGGCCCGTCCTCTTTAACTGTTTATTGTGTGATGTTGGCTGATAGGTACTCGATCGATCGTCAGGGTGATCTTCGTGTCCAAGCTTTCCTGTTTATGTATTACGGATTACAAGCGGATAACGATTGCATAAACAAACTGAAACAGTATATTATTTAGGTACCTAGGTACTAGAACTAGTTATATGCGATAATCCAACAGTGGTAAAATTAATGGCAAGGTCTTCCGGCCGTGGTTCGATAGGTTAATAATAATCAATTAGGGCTGTCCTGCTGTCTCGCTTAACATCAGGTAAGACCGTAGTCAACGAAAGCCCGTCCAATTTTATAAAAGTCATGTGCAAAACAAAAAGTTTCCAACTGGATGTGGATGCCAGCGCAGAGTATGAAACAAAATTCGTAAATGCATCTAATCTGTCACTGTCAGCTTGATTGATTGACGGTGAGAGTTTCGTTCAAAACCGAAAAATTATCTTTTTCAAGTTTTTTTACTGAGTGATATTATAAGCAGTTCTTTCTCAATCAATTAATTTATTGTTAATTCAAGTGCATTGCACAATTTTGATATTTTTAAGAATATTCAGTACCTAAAGACACATAATTATAAAACAAAAATAAGAACTTAGTTGTGAAACTCTTTCCGAACTGTTATTATGAATTTCCTAAATCAAACAGATTTTCCCAGCTAATTCGTTCGCTAATTTCCGCGTTCAATTATATTGATTTAATTTTTGTTTGTCAAGATAAGCAACGCTATTTCAAGGTTCTATTAGCCGCGAGCTAAGGCAGTCATTCACTGTCAGTATTATTATACATTTTGGTCAGTTTCCTCCGGTAACTCGAAAGAAAGAAGCGTGTATTGAGCGCGCATATTATTATAATAAAATTACGACTAAATTACTATTAAAATCTACGAAACTGAGTCATCAATGGTGATTTCCCAAGCGTAAAATGATGTGCTAAGAAGTGTTATAATAGATTTTGTTTTTACATTGGTAAAGACTTGTGAAAGTTCGAATAATATGATAGATAAAATTAAGTTAGTGTGGTCAAAAACCAACCGGTGGCACAAAGGTTTGTACTTACAATATTTTATAGATAATAAATTTTATTCAAGCGTAAAATAAACTTTATAACTTGATTAATCATAGAAATGCGAAAGTAGGTAACTCTCTGTATGTTACCGCATTCGAAAATTCGACAAGGAGATAGATGGCATCGGGGCATCCTGGGGGAGGACATAGGATAGGCATAAAGCATGTTCCCATGGGATAATTTCCGACATTCACATGGCTGAAGCAGTAGATGCTAGTATTAGATAATATTATCAATACTTACCTAAGTACTTGTTTTAGTCTAAGTAGCTACTTATATCAAAAATTGGTAGCCAGTTTGATTAGATAGTAATAATCACTGAGCAAATGTATATTCCCAATTTTCATCATAACATCATATCAATCATAATCAGCTTATCGGTTGGTCCGTGGATGGGTGACCATCTTTACATACCAAGACTCCTCCGTGCCTCGGAAAGTATGTTAAGCCGTTGGTCCCGGCTGTCATTCTTGGATCTTTGACAGTTGTTACTGGTCCTCAAAAGCCCGAATCGGACAACCAGTCTTACCAAGGGGTTTCATATTACCCAGTAACTGGGTTGCGGAGGTCAGATAGGCAGTCGCTCCATGTAAAATACTGGTACTCAGCTGCATCCGGTTAGACTGGAAGCTGACCCTAATATAATTGGGAAAAGGCTAGGCAGATGAGAATGCTTCCTTCTTCACTTTTATTTACAGAGAACAACCAGTAGTTTAAACTTTGTCCATTACTTAAAATTAACATATTTAAGTATTTTAACAAATACAAGAATAGTTTTTCGTATATGGCATTAAAACTAATAAATATGTATGTTTAAAGATTATGTACTTATTTGACATTTGAATCATTATAGAATTTTGAACAAAACAAATATTTGTTCCTTATTTACAAGAAGCAAAAATAATTCACATTTTTGTGTGAATTTCTTCTTTATTCTTTAAATAAAGCTGTAAAAATACAAATATCCGAAATGATGTAAAGTAGCATATTTTGGAAACTCTTCAATTTTCAAATAAAACAAACATTTAAAACCACACCACCTGATATATTTATATCTTTAGAAACTTAACAAGCCATTGACAGATTTACAGTCAGCCTCAAAAAGATGTACTTTGTAGACGCCAGCACATCAAGATACCCAAAACTCTCAAATTTTCCCAATCAACTTTGAACCTTATGATTTAGCGTTAAAGTTGAAAATCTATTAAAGAAATTTGATAGATTGTAGTAGCTTGAAGTGCTGGTGTCTGTACATCAACAATAATTAATTTAATCCTCTTCAATCTTTGTTCAGTACACATATTATAATGATCTAATTAATAATGTATTAAGTACAAAATATTGTAAAACATTTTAAAAGAGTAATGCTGGAATTTCAAAGTATTTTCAAAAACCACCAATCATTTAATATTATTCGGGTATATCCCTGAACAGTACACACGGCTACACATCAAGCTATACATTTCCAGTTTTACCTGATCTCGCACTGTATAGGTTTTTCGTACAATCAGAAGTCAGCTTATACTGGTTATGTATAGCTTGATCTGTAGCCGTGCGTACAAACCATTTTCCCCTTTCTCTATATTCTTCCTTTTTGTATTTTTTTTTAATTGGAACTTTTAACTCTTTATATAAACAGTTAAAATATACCTACATTTTCGCTTACTCATTGTGAGTATAGTTAAACTAGAAACTCTGTAGGTACCTACTTAGAAACACAGCTGAGTCACTCATAAATAGAGCAATACATAATTCTGCCTTTTACAAAATTAATAGTTTTTGCACTAGTATATTTTTTTGTTCTCGTTACTAATACTAATTACTAATTAAAAATAAACTCTCGACCACACCATAAAATTTTTTAAAAAATCTAACTATGTTGCAGAGAGCAGTGGTGGCCTAAAAAGCCCCTGACTTAGATGTTTGGATGTTGTGGGTTGAACCCAGATGAGCACTTACATCATCATCATTATTGCCGAAAGATGTTGCTGGACGCAGGCCTCCCCTTAGGGTGCGTTTCCACTGAAGCGGAGCTGAGCGGAGCGGAGACGTGCAGGAATCGACCAATAACAATGGTTGAAATCCTCATTACGTCAATCATCTAGTCTGTGATTGGACGATTCCTGCACGTCTCCGCTTCGCTCCGCCCAGCTCCGCTTCAGTGGAAACGCACCCTTAGCACCGCCGCTTTAACCGGCTCTGTGCTTCTCGTATCCACTTTGTGTAATTTATTTCGTCACCACTCAAAACAGTCAAGGAAACCATTGAAAGGAAACTGGCATGACTTAGGACCAAAAATTCGAAGACATATGACATTCACCCTGCACTGGGCCCTTGTGGTGGATTATGGCCCACTCCCTCTCACAGAGGAGGCCTGTGTTCCAGAAAAGGGAATTTTATTGGCTGAATATGCTAAACTATAAAAAATTAATGATAAAACAGCCCAGGCAGCTAAATGACGGTCAGCCCTATATTAACTTACTAGCTGCGCCCCGCGGTTTCACCCGCATAAGAGGCGATCCCGTGGGAATATCGGGATAAAAAGTAGCCTATATGTTAATCCAGGGTATCAGCTACCTCCATACAAAATTTTATCAAAATTGGTCCAACCGTTTGAGCGTGAAGAAGTAACAAACATATAAACACACGCACTCACAAACTTTCGCCTTTATAATATTACCGTGATGACTCTTGACTGATAATTTTATTATGATTATTATTCTCTACTAGCGGCCCGCAGCAGCTTCGTACGGGTGCAATTTTTTTTTTCGAATATTCGAAATTTTCTTTCATACAAACCTGGCAATACCGAACACAACAAAAAAATAATTATCCAATTTGGTGCAGTCATTCGGAAGTTATGCGCATACAGACATTTCGGCGACTTTTTTATAATAAGTAAGGACTAGCGACCCGCCCCGGCTTCGCACGGGTGCAATTCAATTTAATAAATTTAATTAAATAATTAATCATTTTAATTTAATGTTTATTTTTTACTTTCCGCCAGCCCCTGCCGCCGATACCGCAGCAACCGCTATGTCCCTGCATTTTAAATCTGTAATATCTTCGAAAATATTAATTTAAATAACATGCTGTAAAGGGCCATATTTATCTATATTAAATGCACAATGTATTTAAGGTACTTAATTGGATATGGATTAATACTGTATTGCTTAAAATCGCTTCGTAAATAAGCCATCATTTCTCGTAAAAAGTAAAGGAAAAAAATTTTTATTTTGGGTTATCCCTAAGAGATAGACATATAGGTACCATCGCGGACTTTTTTGTAGACCTATACTGTAGTACATTATTTTGATGTATCTCATAGGGTTCAGCCAGCGTTTGCAATGTAAGCGCAAAAAAAGGGTTTATTTACGACATCACATTAGAAACCTCTAAAATTATCAGTGTTTCTCTACTATATTATACATGTATAACCTTCCTCTTGAATCACTTTATCTATTAAAAAAAACGCATCAAAATCCGTTGCGTAGTTTTAAAGATTTAAGCATACATTATCATACATAGGGATATAGGGACAGAGAAAGCGACTTTGTTTTATACTATGTAGTGATAGTGATAGTGATAAATAACTGTTTAGTAAATGATAAGATACAACTCAGCTGACATTATAACAGATAACATGATTGTGAAAATCTCTGTTTTAGTTTATCTTTCAACTGTTGCTGGCAATTTTACTGATTTATTACCTACCTCTTCCCTTACCTGGATAGTATTATGGGTCCTAACTTAACTTGTTTTAATTGCCCCGTTGGTCTCGTGGTCCCAAGCACGACTACTAAGCGTGGCGTCCTGGGTTCGATTTCCAGGCAGTGTTGTTAGGTTTTCCATTAGGAATTTCTTAGTAACAGCCCGGAGTTTGGAAGTTGGTGGTTTAAATCCTCCGTGCCTCGGAAAGCACGTAAAGCCGTTGGTCCTGTGCCTGATCTCTCCCCAGTCGTGTTGGATTGCCGTCCCATCGGACTATGAGAGTAAAGGAACAGAGAGTGCACCTGTGTTTTCGCACAAGCTTGTGCACTATAATTGTCTCCTACGTACCTGCGGGGCAATTGCGTAATACATTATCAATCGGAATCGGTTTCATTTTGACAGTTCAACAACATTCATTGCGTTATTTACGTGTTGAGCAAACAAATTTTTCGAACTTATCAGGCAATGGATTAGCAATTTGCTTCAAAATGATTCAGATTCCGATTGATAGTGTGTTCCGCAATTAGGGTGCTGGGTAATCTCCGTTGAGATAGGCCACCGTGACAAATCGGTCGGGGGCTATTAGTAAGGGTCCTATTACAAAACAAGATTTATCTTTAGACCCAGGCTTAAACCCAATGGTTTAAGCCTGGCCTGGCGCCATTTATAAACTGAGAACCTGCTCCTTTTTTTGAAGTTGGTTGATAAGGCTTCTTTTGTAATGCTAATGAGGTGGTATCCATCTCATAACAAAGCAAGTTTGTTGGCCTCCTTCAGCTTAAAATTTTCAGCCACTTTTTGTATTTCGAACTTTAATTACTTAGCACATATTATTAAACATTACGTACTTAAAAGAATAACGTTCGAAATTCAAAAATGGCACAGAATAACTAATTGTTTGATGTAAGACCACGGTATGTGTTTGTTTATCTAGCTAGAACATGATCTCTTTCTATGTTCTCTAAAGTATGTTATGGGGTTTGGTTTCCGCACTAAGTGGACCATTGGGGTCAAGTGGTCTATCTGTTTGTCAATTTTCATCCAAATCTGCTGTGCTGTTTATGAATGAGTAAAATGAAGAAGTAGTAAAAAAACAAGTACCTACTTATTACTAAAATAAGTAGAAAATTAAGTTAGGTTAATCAAGGTAACAAATCAAAGTGATTAATCTTTATCACGCACACTGCATTGCCTCCACTAGAAGCTTGTTATTCTTGAAATAATATTGTAAAGATGAGAATCACTTGCATAATATTTTAGCCAGTTGCCGAAAGCTATAACTTTTCTAAGTTAAAATCAAAAGTAATTTTCTCAAACTAGACGGGGAATAAGCACTTCTCGAACGTCAAAATTACATAAAACAGTCCTCTAAAACCGGCACCTTTCACCACTTCCTAGTTGCAACAAACAGCACTTTTGATAGTTTTTAAACGTCATATTTCATAAGACAGTCCCCAAGCCAAAACCCCCGCCCTTCACCACTTCGTTCGTAGCAGGTGGAGTTCTGTAGTTTCTGCTTACCCCCATGAGATCAAGGCATGAGTTTATGTATGTCTATCTATATGCAATAAGATTAAAATATCAATTACCAACTCCGGTAGCAGGAAATATTATCTGCTCATTCAAAGATCATTTCAAATCAGATATTTCACAGCTCATTACGCACCTCTAAAGTAAAACCGTTACTAAACGAAATTATAAAATTTTACAGGAGAGCCAATATTAGAAAAAAGTCACTGTTTTTTTGTCAATAAAATCTGAGTGCAGGGTTCTTTATGACATTTAATGAGGTCTTATTGTAACAACATTTTACAAAAATGACAAGTTTATGTTGCAGTTTATTTATTTAAATAGATGGCATTGATAACTCAATTCATGAAAATTTTCGTTTAGTAACGGTTTTACTTTAAAAGTGCGATTAGTAATGCCTTATAATTATATCTGATTGACATATTCAAGCTGCCTAGGTCTTGATGACGTAAGTATAGAATAGTTAATAGTCTGCAAGGCCATCTAATAAAAGGTACAGACGCCAGCACATCAAGCTACTACTATCTGTCAATTTAAAAAAAAATATATTTTCAACTTATCGCTAAAGCATAAGGTTCAAAGTTGATTGGGAAAATTTGGCAGTTTCGGGTAGCTTGATGTGCTGGCTTCTGTACATACAATAATGGTAGGTATACTTATATTATGTCATCATCTGCCTAGGCTTTTCCCCAACTATTTTGGGGTCGGCTTCCAGTCTAACCGGATGCAGCTGAATACCAGTATTTTACATGAAGCGACCACCACAACCCAGTTACTGGGTAACATGATATAGACTACCCTTTGGTAATACTGGTTGGCAGACTATTGGGCTTTTGCCTACCAGTAACGACTGTCAAATAAGTATCTACAAATGACAACCGGGGCCAACGGGTTAACACGTGCTTCCCGAGGCACGGAGGGGTCTCGGTCTGTAATAGAGGGTCATCCATCCAGGGATCACCCTCGGCAAACGGTATTTAACCTTGAAGGTCGACCCGCCCGGCTGTTATTATTTAGCCACGTTTATATATGAATTTATCATTATAAATGAGTTTAAAGTCCAACATCTATAAGTGTGCCAAAAAAATCGCCGTTGGTAGTACTTACAAGTAAAAAAAAATCTTGAGGTTATTAACCTTTGATCGTGAGAGCTACTTTTGTCATGATGTAATGATTTGAAGTTTCTAATGAAATCAACACAACCTTCATGCCATGCTTAGACACGTGGTTCTCGAAGCGTAACAATAATGCGCTATCGTACAAGTGCAGTTCACGATTGAATGTAATAGCAAACATAGTTACGTCTTTTTACATCGTAAAATATTTGTTAGTTACCTACATCAATAATTCAACATACCTGAATGATGTTTTGTAAGAATATAATTTAAAAGGATTCCATAGAGTTTCTTGCCCTTTCGTCACGATAGGTAACTTTTTTTTTTGTTTTCGTGGGGAAACCTTCAAATATTTATTTTTACCTTCATGATAGGTACTTATTAAGCTTTGGAATGGGCAACTAGCTTTCTGTTTCAGAGTGACTAACTCCTCTCGACAATTCAAAAGTGCCTGTAAGTGATTTAATTAAAATTAATGCTTCGAATTGGCGTTTGAATTTAGATATTATGAACAGTCAATGGACATGGATACATCCACCTTACCTTATAATTTACTTGGTAAAATGGGTGCTTAACTCGGTCCAGTGACCGCGGCGTACAGTTCTTGGCCGTTCGAGTTTTAGAAAGAGACTGTCACTTAAGAGAGTGACAGAGTCTACGCTCTACACAGCCAATTATTTTTAAAACTTGATTTACGATATTATTGTCTGGGAACTACATAATTACCTACTACTTAGGTAAATTACTATTAACAATGGAAGCTGCGAAATTCCAACCAACCAACAGGTTGGAACTTTCGGGAATGTTTCTTATTGCTCTGGGTTGCAACCCACTTGTTCGGCACGGCAGATCTTCGATTTGACAGTATTTCGTTAAGACTGTGCCGACCGCACAGTGGCGCCCTCATCGTTTGTTTGGTTATTTCATACAATTTAGAATGAAAATGCAGAAAATAAGCACGTTAAGTTGTGCTCCACAAGATTATACGTTAAGACTGTGCCGACCCTACAGTGGCGCCCTCATCGTTTGTTTGGTTATTTCATACAATTTAGAATGAAAATGCAGAAAACAAGCACGTTAAGTTGTGCTTCACAAGATTATACGATAATATTATTAGAAGCGGTAGTTTTATATTGTTTCGTTTTATCATAATCCTTAAAACGGAATATAGTGGCCACTTTTATCCGTTTTAAGGATTATAATGAAACTAAACAATATAAAACTACCGCTTCTAATAATATTAACGTATAATCTTGTGAAGCACAACTTAACGTGCTTGTTTTCTGCATTTTCATTCTAAATTGTATGAAATAACCAAACAAACGATGAGAGCGCCACTGTAGGGTCGGCACAGTCTTAATATTATTAGAAGCGGTAGTTTTATATTGTTTAGTTTTATTATAATCCTTAAAACGGAATATAGTGGCCACTGTTATCCGTTCTGCATTTTCATTCTAAATTGTATGAAATAACCAAACAAACGATGAGGGCGCCACTGTACGGTCGGCACAGTCTTAAACAACAGAACCGTCCCAAAGCGTTACTACACAGTTATAATCGGCTCGTGCCGATCAACAAACTCCGCTTGGCTGCCCAGCTTATAATCTCGCTGAATCATGTTCGGGTCGGCTCGGCACAATCTACATTCACCTTCTTAGCGTGTCGATAGCAATCTAAATAGACTCGGCCCAGAATTCAGCTACGTGTTTGGCGCCATCACTAGCGTCCATCAGTTCCTGTAACGTGCAAAAGACAGGACACGCAGGACACGATATTAAGCGTTCCATCGTTTGTGGAACAGCACCGTATTTACACTCCAAGGCAAATCGTCTATGAATCTCCACCTGCACTCTAATTCACAACCATACGACAAGCTATCGTATCGAAAATGACACGTTTCAATAACCTGATTTGCCTTGCCCCCGACAGCATACAGCTGTCGGAAGAATAGTGGTCGTCTATTTGATTTAAACTGACAAAATTTTCGGGTTTTAGACTTGTGAACAGCGCTTACAGGACTCCTACGATAACATTGATTGATGTTCGATACGGTACGGAAGCGTATCGAGTGGTTGTGAATAGCTATGCTGAACAGGTTTTCAATCTACACACATCAAAAGTGTCTAGGGATCAACATATATTTTTGCAATAACTTTTCTCCTGATTGATATTAATTAAAATTTTCTTTAAGGATTCATCAAATAAAGTGTTTTCGTTTGTCACAGTAACGATAAACCAAGTCACCTTTGCATTAATAAAGAAATTTGCCATTTTCCTAATAAAGGGATTTTTGACATTTGAACCACTAACACAAAAGTTCGAAAAAAAGACTGAAATAACAGTTTTCTCTAAAATTTTATTGGGTAACTTAAACAATTAATAATCCGTGTTTCTACCGCGAACACTAACAACACAAGAACATCGGTTTGGCATACTCAAAATGAGTTCATCCAAATCACGCTGTGGAATGGCCGCCCATGTTCGTTGCAACAACAAAAAAAGGTCTTCTTGCGACTGGATACCCTCCATATTCGGCAGAGCTCTTCTCTGTAGCATATCCCATGCATGCTCAATCGGGTTCAAGTCTGGCGACTGAGCAGGCCAGGGCAGGACATTGATGTTAGCTGCGGCGAGAGTCTGTCTTACAACTCTTGCGGTGTGCGGTCGTGCATTATCATGCATTAACTGAAATAAGGGACCGATTTGCACTTGTAGAGGAACGATGACGTCTGATACAATCGTCTCAGCATAAATTTGAGCGTTGAGGTTGCCTCTGATCCAAATCAACTCAGTTCTTCCGCCAATCCAAATACCCGCCCATACCATGATGGTTCCACCACTATAAGGATGGACTTCCTGGCAGGATTTTAATCGCTGTTGGCGTCCAGGGGTTCTCCAGTGTCGTATACGTCTTGTATCCGGTCTCATACCAAAACGAGACTCATCAGAAAAGCACACGAAACGCCATTGTTCTTCTGCCCAATTTCTGTGTTCAAGAGCCCATTGATATCGAATCCTACGATTGTGCATTGCTATAGGTGGTACCCGTAGCGGTCTTCGGGAATGAAGGTTCACTTCATGCAAGCGGTTTCTGACTGTTTGGTCGCTAATTAAGTTCCCTGAAGAGTGATGAAGCCTCACGGCTAACATCATGGCGGTTATTGTTGGAGCTCTTCGAGTTAAGATTTGAATGTATCGGTCTTGTCTCCGTGTGGTGCAGCGATACCGTCCTCCATGGCGCTCAGCCACGGTACCAGTGCTTCGGTAACGTGTCCAAAGTCGACTGATAACACTCTGACTTGTATTCAGAGCTAAAGCCACAGTACGTTGCCGGGAACCAGCTTCCATCATTCCCACGGCTCTGAGCATTTCTTCCCTGCTTAAATGACGTCGCCGCTCCATAATAACGTTGGTTTTAATCAGTAGTAGGGAAACAGTAGCACTAATAATGTCTTCAATGCGTTGTATGTTTTTATAGGGAAAATAATGACAGCTGATTTTCATCTTTTACTCGAATTTGATTCACAGTTCCTGATTATGAAATGCACCAAAAAGGATCCATATAAATTTATAAAATCATAAATTTATTACAAAGCCACATCTCAATCTCAAGAAATCCGCATAAAAATGCTTGATCCCTAGACACTTTTGATGTGTGTACATTATACATATATTCGATTTTGCCGGCCTACCTGTGCCGAATCATGCCGACCTAAACAAGTGCTTATCACCTTTCATATTAAATGAACTTAAAATTTTCATCCAGGTTTACGTCTCCACACATCCAACCATGATCACTCACAATCGTTTTCCATCTGTTCCAGTGTTTTTCATCTTTGTCGTAATAGAGTTGAGGGTCGTACCTGGAGGTCAGTTTGGCTTCCAGTGCAATGACCCTGCGCTCTCTTACCCCTTCAATGGGGACACGATCAGCTGCAAACTGCTTCTGGCTACCATTGTGCTGCTGCCGTTGGCTGTTGTAAGTATTATAAAAATACTACACTTACATAAATTTTTTAGAACGAAGTTCTTCGAAGAGTTATGTCTCCTGATCTCCTCCATGCGACTTTTTCTTCCTTTTCATAATAGAAAGAGACACAGACAGAGATAGTTTTCATGGTTTTCGAAGCTGCTAACGCCAATAGTAAGGTCAAAATAAAAATCCAAGATGGCGGACGAGAAAATTTTCAAATTTTTCATCATGAGTGTCTTTTCATTGTTTTCGAGGATACTAAAGCCGATGGTGAGTTTAAAATGAAAATCCAAGATGGCGACAACTTTATGACAGCTTATAAAGACTTATACTAGATTAAATTCACTTTGTTTCTCTCTGCCTCTTATTAGCTGCGTCCCCTAGTATCCCGTCAGGAACGAAGTTCCTTACGGGATACTAACACGCAGCTCCCCGGGGGTTCCCCGACCTCAAACTTTTTTTTTAAATAAGTCATTCTGTTGCTCAGGAACATGCTCTCTTGCGCGAGAAATAGGTATTGCTTGCTTGCTCCCGTGCTCTTTGGCATCAGCGGAAATAGAAAGGATATTTCCGAGTGACAGAATGGGAGTTAGGGGAGAGTGACATTTGGTCTGGCTCAGATAGTTCAGTGAGACGTGATTTACCGTCTCATTACGAAACGAGTTCTAACTCTAATGTAATCCCAAACCTTTCAGCCAGTTATTGTATTCTGAACTTTATTCCGACGACCGTAAAGTTCATAATACAACAACTTACTTTAGAATCGTCTAAATTGTCAATTTTGTATTATTAATAAATGAATAATCTCTGTCGAAATAAAGTTCAAAATACAATAACTGGCTCGACGATTTAGCCTTTCAAGTAAACTTAGAACGCGTGTAAGGCTGTTAGTCACCAAGTCTCACCAATTTTAATTTTATTTAATTTTTTTTAATAGGTTTTTATATTTTATTTACTTATCTTTTTTTGAGATTTTGATTTTGTAAATGTGAGGACTTTGTAGGCCCTGTACATTTCAGATCTGTAGACCATTTTTTATTTTATCAAGTACCTGGTACTTGTTGACAGGCCTACGCAGTCCTCCCATACCTACTGTAATTAGAAAACATTGTAAAAGCTAATTATTTTTAAAAGAGTAACCGTGGAGTTTCTTGCCGGTTCTTCTCCATAGGAAACGACCAATTGGAACCGTGCATCCAGCTTCTGACGTTTCATAAGTGTCCTAGGCTTATGTGAATTAAAATATTTTGATTTTGAATTATTATTTTACTATTCCAGATGTTACTAGTGGAGAGAATATACCACAATGACAAGACAGTGAAACACAGGCAAGCAATATGTTGGTTCAAAGAGTACCTGTTTGGGGTCATGGTGAACCTCGTCATAGTGCAGACGCTGAAACTCATCGTGGGGTCTCCGAGACCTCATTTCTTTGATACGTGCAGCCCTAAGGAGGCTTTGACTTGTCAAGGGTAAGGGTTATTTGGCATTTACTTAATTTTAAGTAGCCAAAAATGTTTTTGAAGATGGAAGGCACCGTCGAGGACGGCCCAGAAAGAGGTAGTGTACCATGAGGGTTGGTTCGAGACGGCGCGGGAAAAGAATGCCTAAACGGACATGAGGGAGGGAGGCGTTTGCTTAACAGTGGGACAGAATATGGATAGTTAGAAAAAAAATGTTGAGTGGGAATGATCCTCTTTAAATGGACATACCGGTGACCTGGTAAAAGTCAGAAGGAGTCGTTAAATACAAATTGAACCAAAGCTCTTTTACAGGGTCAAATTAAATTGACTAGCGAAACTTCATATATGGTAGAGTTGATGGCTATCGACTCGGCACAACTCACTTGATACAATTAAGTGAGTTAAGCCCAGTCGGTAGCCACGTTAATCGCGGAATCAGTTGCGATTTTATGTCCACAAAAGTGACGGGTATCGATATCAAATCTGGTGTGTAAAGATTCGCTAGGTTTTTCCCAAAGAATTCCAGACATAGGCTTAAATGACCTGAAGCATTGAGTTAAATAACTAAAGATGCAAACCTCAATAAAATGTGTCAAAAAAGTGTACCCACTTTTTAAACGCGACGACGTAGCTTTGAAACCACTAAACATTTAAAAGTAAACATATATCTGTCTCACTTACACACGTCATAAGAATAATACCGTCGCTTAGAATAGACAAAGACCGCAATATAAACATGCAATGACGGGATGGGGTGCCTACCCCTGCGAAATTTTACCCAACATTTTAAGCCATAAAAAGCGTTCTATGTTAAGTTAAATTACTTTTTTAAATATTTGAATTATGTATTTCTTATTGGATGTGTAATAGAAGTTTATAAATAATGAAAATAACTAAGACATTTTCTTTTTGAATATTTTTTCTTTATTATTAATGAAATTGAATGATTTAGTAGATAGCCAGTCAGTCTCTTTTCTCAGCAATCGGATTATTTCCACCCATTTTTCACGGCGTGCTGCATTTTTAGGCACCCTGTTACGTTGTTATTATTAAAAAATATTTAAAATCACTTATTCCATAAATTAAAAAGTCCCACAAATGTGGGAAACTAAAACTAAGTTTTTAGTGGTAACACTGAACCTAATTTACAAAATTCTACATTTTGTTGCGTTTTTACGTTGATATAAACACAGAAACAATTAATTTACGTGTGAAAAGTAATTCCGGTTCATTTATTATATTTTTGTGATCTTGAACCGCACTCTTTCGCGATATTTTTTGTCGCATGTCACTCGGTTGACTTCGGTTGGCGTCACACAGAGCACTGAACTGACGTTAGCTACGCTGATGGCTGTGGCCATCAGTCTAGTGGCAACGCCTTGGTGCGGTAATGACTAATCTAGTGTAACATATATATCAATGCCCGGAAGTATAAGTGGTACTTTTTAAAGCTGAACTCATGATGACAAATTGACCTTTAATATGTCACCCTTATTTTTGTGCAAACAGAAGTCTTACCCTTCGTCCTAACCAAAAGCGATCGACTCGATCATTTCTATGAATTTTGACGTAATAATTAATAATCACTTTTAATTAAAACGCGGTCTTAGCCTTGACGACTCCCGGCCACCGTAGGCGCGGGCCTGCGGACGGAGAGTAATGGGTAACTCACCGTCCGATTAGGACCAGGCCCGTGCCGGACGGCTCGTTCGTGTTCCACGCGCGCCTCAAAGAGATGTCAGCTATAGGGAAGGGGCCCGTAAGGGCTGAAGCCTGCCGGGGTAGCGGGATTGTCCGAAAGGGTTACCGCGCTACCTCGGAACATAAAGGGGTAAGGAAGGGACACGGGTGGGTTTTAGTCAGTAAGAGTCTGACACTGCCTTCCGCTCCACCCAGAGCAGCAGTGGTCATTTGATGATTTCCCATCCTAAAAAAAAAGCCTTTCCTGCCGTTTTTTTTTTCTATACATAAAGTACAAAATATTGACGGTAGTACTTATCTCTTTTCCAGGACTGAATACGTATCAAGTTATACATGTACCAAGGCGCACTGGTTGAATGAGTCAGATAGGAGTTTCCCTTCAGGACACACGTCGCTTGCAGTGCACACAGGACTGTTCCTAGCTGTAAGTATTATTAAGCTATCTCATAGATAACTATTTCTACCTGTCCTCCTATTCTTTATTTCTCTCTTCTTTTTTTTTACCTGCTAAGGTACACATTTGTATTCAGAAGCTTCAATTCGTACCATTTTTTTTTCAACAGTCATCTTAAACGAACTAAATAATACCTTTTTTAATCAGTATCTTTAAACCTTGAAAGTACTTACCTGTTAATGAATGTGTCATGTTTTACTGCGTCAAAAAAATGACTTAAATCATAGAGTAAACAAAAAGTACTTCAAGGTTTTTGTTAGTTTTAAGATCAAACACAATCACTTTAAATGATCACATGGCAGTGAATCAGATAGATATATGTTACTAGTATCTGCCCGGGAAGGACTTCGTCTGTGTGAATATTCCTGTTCCCCCGACCCACCGCGTCGCATCCCATCGCCTGCCCGCCCTACTACTTCGTTTTCGCGTAGCTTACTTTGACTTTTTTTCTCGATTCTTAAGGGTTCTTAAGGAAGCCTTCCTTAAGAATTGGGCTATCAAATGCAAAAAGAATTTTACAAATCCGATTGGAAGTTCCAGAGATTAGCAAGTTCAAACAAAGTAAAACTTTGGAAATGACCTTGCTCACGCCCTATTCGATTTGATCCATACTTCCAGGGACACCTTGTATATACTAGTCGCGCGGTAAATGATAAATGATTTTATTTCTGTAAGTAGTTTTGTACAAACACTTTTACACGTCAATCATATTTTTTAAAACGAGATGAGGTCGGCGTTTCCTATCTGACTACTCTGAGAAGAAAGGCCGAAACAAACTCAGAGGTCACAGTCTCTTTTAAAGTCCAGACATAATCTTGGTCAGATCATGTGGAGACCATGTAGATTGGTGTCTGAAATGGTCTTTTGAGGAAAGAACCACACCGATTGAGTACACACACATTTGTCAGTAATCATGCAGCTCAACTCAAACTTAGGGAGCTCAACGATTCGACGAACAATACCAAAGAAAGGACATTTGGGTAAACTCTGCTTGATGCTTAGTTCGCATGTGGCGATGTAGATGCCGCCACTCTTATCACCAATATTATATCCAAATCACATTTCATTTCAGTACTACCTCCATCGCCGAACAAGTTGTCCGGGCACCAGCAGGATCATAATCCTGCAAGTGCTGTGCGTGGCTGCGGCGGTGATATGCGGAGTGTCTCGCATGACGGACCACCGGCATCACTGGTGGGACGTGCTGGCGGGAGTCGTCATAGCGGCGCCCATCTTGTTGTGGACTGTGAGTAGCTCGTTGTTCTTACTAAAGGACTCGTCGGAGGTGCAAATGAAAAAAAATATAGATATACAACGTGTAACGTAAATGCGCAAAACCTGAAAATTGTGTTTGTTCATGATTGACTACTGAATCGATTTCAGTAATATATAATATGTTTTTTTTTTTTTAAATTATGGATTTTGCCATACTATCCGCCGATTGAGCCAAAGAAAATGAAGTCTTATTAGGCTATAAGACTCATTTTTGAATGCATAAAGTAGTAAGTAGAAATTCGTGTTGATCATAATCAACACGATTTTCTTAATAATAATAGTTAGCTTTAAAAAAAATAGTTTTGGTCATTGTATTATGCTTTTAACTCAATGCTCTAATTGAGATGCACACACACCAACCAAACCGCATAAGGTTTTGCGCATTTAACGTTACACGTTTAACTTGTAGATATTATACAGGGTGAAATTGAAACATGCGACAAATCGAAATGGAAGATGAAGGAATGTACTCATCATTATGAACCACTTTTACTATGGGAACAAACCTGAAATCGCGAAAAAATCTGCTGTTCCGTACATTTATGTTCGCATAGCTCGTCAAAATGTATGGAACAGCAGATTTTTTTTACCGATTTCACGTTTTGCCCTACAGTAAAAGTTGTTCATAATGATGAGTCCAATGACCCCTTCAGATATTTCGTGGACGAATAGATAGACCACGGAACGGAATATAGTGGCCACTGTTATCCGTTTTAAGGATTATAATAAAACTAAACAATATAAAACTACCGTTTCTAATAATATTAAGGTATAATCTTTTCAAGCAGAACTTAAGTGCCACTTTTCAATATTTTTTCTATACAAATTTTGGGAGAATATTACTCCACTGTTTGACATTGTGCATCCAAAGTTAAACATGATATCGTTTTGACTTATTATCAATTGTGTCTGTACGGAAACAGAATAGTAAAATAAAAAGCCATTAAAAAGTTATGAGCCAACAAAGATTCGTTTTTCTTGCTATTTTTAACGTAACTTTGGGTGTAAATAAGTAATAAAAGAACTGTGAAATCTTCAAAACCAAATCCGTACCGACAAAGCTCAGTTATCGAAGAAATCAATAAATTTTATTTGTAATTGATTCATGCAGTGGTTTTTTCATAAAACTCGATTTTCCCAAGCACTTTTTGAATCTTTTTACGCGCCTGTCAGTTCGGAACGGTGTTTCTGTGGGTGAGAACTAGACGTTGTTCGTGTAGACTAGCGTCTAACTGCTCATCACTAATACTAGCACTGTCGGACACGAAGCCAGGCGAGACAGCGTGCATTTTGGCCATGACCACCAGCGAGTTCGAGCTCGCGACTAGTTTATTCTTAACGTGCTCATTTTCTGCATTTTATGAAATAACCATATAATAAAATTGTATGAAATAACCAAACAAACGATGAGGGCGCCACTGTGCGGTCGGCAGTCTTAAATTAAAATAACTTCTCTTTTTTGACGTGAGAACGTCTTATAAATCGATTAACACCGGCTGCACGCACGTAGCTCAAAGTATCACGTTCCACCTGAGCCTGTGCGTGCAAGCGAGAGCGCGGAACAAGCGATAGAGAGGCACGATCGGCCCAAGCGTTGGCTTGTGACACATTTATTCATCAATGTTTCTATATGACGTTGTCACGTAAAACTATCGTCCGTAAACCGAGTTTATAGACAACTAATTTTTTTTCAGATTAATTCCCTGTGCGGTAACTTCGAATGTGCCAACAAGGCGTCAACAACAGACGACCCAACTGGTATCGACACGGGTGTCGCCAATGTGCCCCTTATCGACAAGGAAACGTAACTTATTGTAATAATTGTACTATCATTAGTAATGTCGCTAGATAACTATAATTGTTACGCGAGACATCACTGCGTTTGTGTCCCAGTGTTTCCAAAATACTAGTTTATTAAAGATACTGGTATACTCAAGATTTTGATACTGATAAACCCAGTGTGACGGTATTTTCAAAATAATGGCATGCAGAATACAAATATCCAAAATACTGGTATATTCAAGATGTGGTATCAAGAATACTAATATATCCAAGACTTGTATTGATCAACCCAATATGACAGTACATATTTTCAAAATAATTGCATGCAAAATACAAATATCCAAAATACTGGTATTAATTCAAGATAGTGTTATCAAGAATACTAATATATCTAAGATTTTGGTATTAATCAAATCAATTTGACGGTATTTTAAAAATAATGGCATGCAAAATATTGATATGTCCAAGTACAGAGGCCAGCACATCAAGCTACCCCAATCTGTCAAATTTTCCCAATTGAATATGAACCTTATTCCCTTGCAGCAAAGGTGAAAATCTATCAAAAAAAATTGACATATTGGGGTAGCTTGATTTGCTGGCCTCTATACAAGATACTGAGAAATCCAGAATACTATACAATATACCGATATCCAAAAGACTGGTACATCCAAGATCATTAACAATATCTTGGATGTACCAGTCCTTCAGAAAAGCTTCACAGCCTTAAATGGAAATGCTGTAAATTAAGTTATTGTTAAGAAAACGGTTTTAGAATAAGAAATAATAACATTTTATACCATAGCCATTGCCTTAAAAGTACTGATGACGAATTTAAAACTGAATAATTATGAAATCAAATAATTCATATACCATACAGATGCAAAAGAAATTATTGAGTCAGTTTTAGGATGTAAAAATCTGCAATTTTCTATTAGAACGTTCTAAAATATTTTTATCTCACGAACGCGTGCTTTACTAGTGGTAACCAAGTGTACAGACGCCAGCACATCAAGCTACTACAATCTGTCAAATTTCTTTAATAGATTTTCAACTTTGTCACTAAAGCATAAGGTTCAAAGTTGATTGGGATAATTTTTGACAGTTTCGGATAGCTTGATGTGCTGGCGTCCGTCTGTATAAACAATGAACGTGTGTGTGCGCAAGAGCTCTCGGTAGCGGTAGCGGTCAATGGCGAAGTCACAAGTGTGTGTGCGTATGTGAGTTATGTGCTGACGGTACTCGTTTTACACAATCACAGCGTATTTGTACACTATGTTACCACAAGTAAAGCGCGCGTCGCTTCGTGCAATAAAATAGGTACTATAACAAAAACGGTTAAACCTACAGGTACTTAAAAGTTTGGCTAATGAATGACTATTATTTAAAAAAAACTGTGATTTCTAACATGTATGACTAACACACCAAATACTTTTATGTAATGTTTTCACAACGGGTTAACTTAACTAGATGCTTATTACATAATGTAATCGCTTTTTCCATACAGCAGTATTTTAATCACTTTTCATAGATCGCACATTACGCAAATTATTTTTTTATTCTCGGAACTAGTGCTTGATTTGAGTTACTGGGGCCGTATAGGGAATTTTTCCAGTGCGAAAAAGGTATAGTGCTATAAGTATGTAAGAGAAAAAATATTGACCCTGCAATGCTGGTCGTTGTATTCATGATGTAGTAAATATCTGATAGATAGATGAATATTATTATTTTAGTGTAATTTATTTATTTTTATTTATAAGCATTTTCTGGTATTATTTTGTGATCATAAAACTTGGTTTTCGGAGATTAATTAATATAATATAATTATACATTTACATTAAATGTAAATTGTGCATACGAATATTTAATTTAATTTAGATTGAATGGAATTTGTGTCATTATTATTATTTCATACACAATAATTTTAAACCAAATTATGATATTATTATTAATTATTATTACTGCTAAACATATTTTAGTCTTGACAGCACTAGAGCACCAGCAAATGGCATCGATATTATGGCCCTGATTCTGTTGTTCACAAACTAAACTAAATATAAGTTCAGTGCATCTTTTTCTTTCTATTTCATTAAGAAAAGGACAGAAGATAAATATTAGTTTAGTTCTGTCAAATTAGTTGGCGCCTGACGTAAATTGACGTATTTTTAGTAGCCAATTTTTTAATCACGTCTAAACTTGTCTATGGATCATCTAATTTGACAGGACTAAACTAATATTTATCTTCTGTCCTTTTCTTAGTGAAATAGAAAGAAAAAGATGCACTGAACTTAAATTTAGTTTACTTTGTGAACAACAGAATCGGGGCCAATATCTAAATCTATAAATTAAAAAGTAATGAATACTGTAGGTATACATTTTTATAAAAGCAACAATATTGTGCAAACTTATGGCTGAAATCAGCAAAAGCTTACTAAAATATGATATTATTATAAAAACCTCTTTTCGATTGTCAGTAAGTCCGCATTTCTATCTTGCAAGTAGTTTGCACCTTGTGTGAAAACTTGCAGGATTGTAAGTTGCGGAAGTTATACTTATGCAAGTAAAAGAAACGCAGTAACTTGTAGTACCAGTTTTAAACCACGCCAAATAGTACATTCAATATTTACATAAGGAAACAATGATCATTATTTTGTATGAGATATATTAATTTATTTTTTATTATGTATGTATTAAAGGTGGTTTATTTTTAAGAGCTTTGTTTTATTTAGCTTCTTTAGTATAATATATAAATCCCTAAAATATTTTAAACTATGTAGGTACCTGTTCACTTGTATTTACGCACTTTTGTAAAAAGTGGCGTAATAAATAGGTAGGTTTATCATATTGGTTTTGCAGACGAATTACTAAAAATTTGAAGTATCTTAGATATTATTCGTGTAGTGCAGCGGCTACACTCACAAACACTCCCTTCATTACTAATTTATAAGTTAGTCAAACTTCAGAACACGAAAATCTGTATTTAATTACTTAAATGTTCGATAATTACACCTTCATAATGCTCACTGACTTTCCGTGCAATATAATTATACGTTCAACTTCAAACAACCGATAAAGACGGTAATTATAAACGATTTCGAATTAAAACCGAGCATTTCTTCGAGATCTCATTAAAAATGTAACACATCGTGGCTTGAGGAAATCGTTCAACACTGTTGACGTAATTAATTTTCCTATATTAATGTTTAACCATCAGTTATTACAGTTTCGAGTCATTCTTTGTCTGTATACTGACGATACTCGATATGTATATGAATTACCGGGCTTTGATTTTGGTTTTTGTTATGTTAGAAAAGGAGGTCTACTCCAAGGATCCATCTTGGGTCCACTTTATTAAAAGTTATGTTGAGAATGAAGGGAAACCTACGATTTTGATTTTAAGTGACCTTTGCTGGGATAAAAGTAAGTAGCATTCAAATCTTTATTTATTTTTGGAAGTACAGAAAAGAGCAAAAATAAGAACAATATTAAATCTTTGTAGTATTTTCACTGTACTACTGTTTATCGCTTTTATATTTTTTCTAGATATTATAGTTAATTTATCAAATGAATTATCTAAAATTGGAAGCAGATCATCAACGTCAATGGATGTTGACTCCAAATATTATTATCATCATCTACTGTATCTTGTTGACCTGGACTGTCCAAGGGCAGAAGAAGTCCTTGCTTTGGTAATTCTTATTGGATTTAGCTTATTGTTCGTTGCTGATGTAGTTCCGGCTTGTCGACGTCGATCGTTGGACTCGACCGTTCAGATGGATTAAATGTGGTACACGTTCATCGATCGACAATCGATTGTGATTTGAAGCAATCAATATCGACTGGTTGACATCGATCGACTAAAATCCAGTTGCAGCTCATCTCACCTTTATACAGAAAACAATCATCTGAAAACCTATTTAATAGACACTCATCACATTTATCTATTACAAGAAATTTCGCTTATCTCAATCTAGATTTTGTCACAAGTTTTCTCTTATCATTATTTCGAAGGCAACAAAACGGAACCTGTTTTGTTCACCGTATCGCTGGCTGGTCATCACCGCTTGGTTTAAGCAAACAAACATGGCTGCTTTATGGAACAGCCCAGTATTGGCCGACAGCGACTTAGTACTGGCCGCAGGGGCTGGCAGTTCCCTCAAACTAATGGAACGTGAGTAGAGGCCAGATTGAGTAGAAGTAGATCAGTTTGTGACAGAGATCGTCCGGAGAAGTACTCGCCTCACGTATTCTGCTGCCATACATAACATAAACGGCTTATAACGCTCCCATTGCTGGAACACAGGTGACAGGCCTTCTCTCTGTGAGAGGGAGTGGGCTGTAATCCACCACGCAGGCCCAGTGCATATTGGTAGATGTCACATGCCTTCGAAATTTTTGTTCTAACACATACCGGTTTCTTCAAGATGTTTTCCTTCACCGTGTTGAGTGGTGGATGAAATACAATTACACAAAGTAAAACGCCTGCCTGGGTTCGAACTTACGGGCTACAACTAAACTAAGTCGGGGCCGTCACCTAGGCCACCACTGCTCCAAGCATCTTTGATATGTGTTGTGCTCACGAATCACGTTCAAATTGTGTTCTTGCTATAGAGAGTTAAAGCTCACAGGACTTTACTAGTTTTGTCTTATTGAGCTATACCGTCACCTACCTAACCTATGAACGTTAGCAATACTAAATACGTCGCAGAAGCGTTGACAAAACTGAAATATCCTATTTCTCTGTAATAATTACATCGTCACCCATAACCTAAAAACCGGAATAGGTAGAGCAAAGCTGCTTGGCGGCAGAAATTCAGGATTTCCCTGGAAGTATGGATCAAATCAAACAGGGGCGTGGGCAAGGTCATTTCCAAACTTTTTTACCCTGAGAATTTCGGTGATTTTTTTTACGGTTCAAAAATTTTTACCAATTTTTGTTTTTTGAAGTGAAACTTCTTTACGCACGCTTGACTTGGGGAGTAAGCTGGCGAACGCGTGACGTAAGCGTTACGAAAAGTGTGATCGGGCAAGGCGAACGGAAGTTAAGTGGGGGATATAAGCAAGAGACAGCAGTGCGCGCGCACATTTTCTTTCTCTCTTCCTCTCATAGCCAAATACGTTCCGTATATCTAAGCACACTGCAGGCTTATTGTCTGTATCACAGTGTAAGAGCAAGAGAGCAGTGCGCGCGCACATTTTCTTTCTCTCTTTCTCTTATAGCTAGTAAATGAAATATATATATATTTCAGTCAGTAGTTCGTTTGCGAGTTTACTAGCGTTACGCGAACGGTGATTCTTTGGTTATTTTTCGTAATTCTATTTCGTTTTGAACAATTTTATGAATTAATATTTTGTTCAATACATTCAATATTCTACGTTTAAAGTGAATAAAACTGTAAATTCATTTTAGAGTTCATGTTTTGTGAATTTTCGGGTAAATAATAACAAATTATGGAAAGAAGTGACACAGACTCTGAGTATGAAAGCGATGCTCCAGGACCACCAACTAAGAAGAAATTACGTACGGAAATTGTGCACAAAAAGTGTGTGACAACAGATTCAAAGCAAGATAAGAAGTTTCACTTCAGTCGCGTGGTCATAAGCACACTCGTTTTTTTTTTTGTTTTAATCACTTCGCTTAGTGCTCAAAGAAAAAAAAAACATAAAAAAAAAATATCAGGGCTATCTAAAAAAATTAAATTGACATCCCTGTAGATTTTTTAATGATTTTTTTCTTTGAGCATTATGCGAAGTAAGTAATTTAAAAAAAAAACTAAAATTGGTCATAACTTTTGAACTGAAAAAAAAATCACCGACATTCTCAGGGTTAAAGTTTGGAAATGACCTTGCCCACGCCCCTATTCGATTTGATCCATACTTCCAGGGACACCCTGTATGTACCTATAAAGAATTATTTGGGACGCACAGGAAATACAAACAATAAACAAAGAACATGGTGGTTTTTGTATGGTTATAGTACTTCCAAGGGCGAGCTCTGTCACCAAGAACGCTACTATTAATAAAAACTTATTTGCCCATCCCCAAGTCCACAAGGCTTCTCCCAAAGGCTCAATGATCTCCACTGTGCGCGGCCACTACAACGGCAGCCTGGTAGACGTACGTCCTTACCGGGAGCAATTCCGCAGACGCCGCGACGTCATGGGACATACCATAACCATGTCCAACGTCATTCAGGACAGCAACACCACGGTGTACCATCTGCTGAAGGAGGATAGAATGTGAGTGCGAGATTGGTTTAATTCTATGGTTCTAAAGGACAGAATTTTTGAAAGTAGGTAATCTTCTTAGTGGCCAGCTTTTCTGGTTAATGACTTCGATTCCAATGCTTATGAAGAGGGCTAATCGCTTGTGAATGAATTTGAATCCGGTGCTTATGAAGAGTGCCAATCGAAGCCATTTTTAAGAAAGAAAAACAGACATTTTTTGTAGCTGAGACTTGAATAGAACATAAACATTTTTTTTACAGTAACAATTCTCGTCCATCCGTTGTTTTTCACAGAGCTAAGTAAATGTATCATAATTTATAACAATAGGTATTAACTTGTGTAGAGAACCACAATACGACTCCATAGCTAAGATCTGCTGGATGAACGTGAGGCTAGCACTCCAGATGTTGAACGCTACTCCTAGGGCCGTCTTCAGTTACCGCTGGGGCTACAAAGTAGATGGCCAGTGGTCGGGGATGATCGCTGACCTGTATTCTGGAAGAGCAGATTTGGGTAAGTCATCAGAGAGATCACGAAAGGAATAAATATTAGTCTGGGTCCCTCTCGCCGGATACGGTGAAGACCTATTTAAACGTGTTAGGATTTAGCAGTTACCTATAGTGTAAAATAAATTTATAAATTTTCTGAGTCAGTACTAGGTTATTCTTCCATGACGTGACAATCTTTTTATCATTCTCTTTAAGTGACCATGTCATAACCTGAAGAACTGCCAAACTTAAGTGGCAGTTTGTGGGGTACAATTCTCGCAATACGAAAATGGAACCAAAAAATCTGGAGTGGCGACCGCGACTCTGAAGCGCGTTGACAAGATGGACCAATGATCTGGTAAAGGTCGCAGTAAGCCCAGGATCTGTCGCTGTGACATTTCTTGGGAGGAAGCCTATGACTAGCAGTGGACGTCTTTCGGCTGAGATATGATGAGAAATTATTGCACCTACCACTGTTTGTCTCTGCATCACCCAAAGATTGACTGGTAGAAAATGCCTATGGCTTTAAGTCCGCCTCTGTACATTTATTTGCTTGAAGTATTAAATAAATAAATAATAAATGCTGAACAATATTAGATAGGTTCTTGAAACTAGAACCTAAATAACTCTAACTTTCCAGGCACAAACTGCGTGGTATCAGACTTGGAGCGCCTCGACGTCGTTTCCTACACAGACAGTCTAGCCCCCTTCAGGGTCCGCTTCATATTCCGCCAGCCCCCGCTGCCGTACGTGGCTAATATATTCTCTATGCCCTTCTCCAAAAATGTGTGGATAGCCATGTCTGTATGTGCTCTGATTTCTACTGCGACTGTGTACCTGGCTGCGAAGTGGGAAGCTAAAGGCCGCAAGGTAAGATACTTTCGTTGTCAATAAACAGCCATCTTTGTTTTAAGTAAAGTAGCCGATGTACGTACAATATATCGCGCACGTCGATGGACCCAAATACTGATTTTGAGCTGGCCTAACGTAAACTGCGTTACTTTAGGCCAGCTCAAAATCTCTCTATTTTATATTGCAGTTTGGTTACCTATACTAAGTGGACCCTTTGCTTTATCCAGGGTTCAACACAACTGAACAGCGTAGGCGACGTGATGCTGTTGACGTTCAGCGCTATCGGCCAGCAGGGCTGCGTCATGGAGCCTAGGATACTCTCAGGTCAGTTCTTCAGTTTTTTATTAGGTCAAATTATGCCTTTTGATTGCAACTAGTTAAGTGTGATACACGTAAAACTGATCTTTTTATTAATACTTACTTAATTTGTAATCTTAAAATATGATCTCTTATTAGCTGTTTTTAATAATATTACATAATTATGTAAATATAACTTTATCTAAATGTAGTCATAGTATTTTAAGAAAATAACTACCCGCTCAGGTGCACATGGGAGCGGCAGCTCCCAAATTTCTTGCCATAATTTTACGGCAAAAAAAAAATTGCCGTGCTCCCAAACAGAAAAAAATTGCCACCACTTCAAATTATGATGTCCGTGACCACGAACACCAATCGCTTCCATATTTGGTAAATAACTCAATTGGTACTCGAACAACAAAATTGGTACCTTAGTAGTTTTCGAGAACATCGACTTTGAAGGTGGTCCGGCGGTAGTCACGCTCCCTTCAGCAGGAACACTACTAGCGTCGAAAAAGAGGGTATACTACCTACAGCTAGATCTAAGAATACAAATAATTATGTTGATTCAATAAAATGAAAAAAAGATGTTGAAAAAAACCACGACTTTGAATATTGATTCCTAGTTTGAGATGCTTGTCGCTTTCCTCAAACCTACATAGAAAATTACTACCTACCCTGCAAGATAAAATTAGTACCTACTTACCCAAAATTTATAATTAGTACTCCAGTAGTTTACGAGATTATACCAAGCCATTATTGGTGGGGTTGGGTGCTAAATTTTCATCTCAAGATTTCCTTAATAAAAACTCAGTGATTTCTTCCCCAATTTATACAAAAATTTGTAAGTACTCATAAAGAAGTTATAGCGACCAAACATTCAGATTCCTAAGTGTTCTATTTTAAGAGAAATTGGACTCGATTCTGTTGTTCACAAACTAAATTAAATTTAAGTTCAGTGCATCTTTTTCTTTCTATTTCATGATGAAAAGGACAGAAGATGATTAAAAAAAACGAGTGTGCTTATGACCACACGACTGAAGTGAAACTTCTTTCGCTCCATCTGTATGTATATCTATATATATATAAAAAGAGAAGTCCTGACTGACTGACTGACTGACTGACTGACTGACTGACTCATCAACGCCCAGCCTAAACCCTTGGACCTAGAAAGCTGAAATTTTGCACAGAGGTTTTCTTTATAATGTAGACGAGGAATAAGGAAGGAATTTTTGAAATTCAACCCCTAAGGGAGTTAAATAGGGGATGAAAGTTTGTATGAAAAATCTTATTCCTTGGGTTAATAAACTTGAAACTTGGCACGAATACTTATCTAAGTAAATTATAAAGTTTGGCATTTGTTATTTTTCTAAACTACCCCCTAACAGGGGATTGGGGGGTGTCAAAATTTGTGTGGAAGAATTTTAACGCGCGGTCCGATTAACTCAAAACTCAGTATTTATACTTAATACCAAAAATAAAGAATTACGTGTATCAGGGTTTTTCGAAAATCTACCCCTAACGGGGAGAAAAGGGGTAGTTAATTTTACAGGGCAAATTTTACTGCCTGGCTTAATTAACTCGAAAATTGGTATAAATAATCTGTGAGTCAAGTAATGAACACATTCCAAACGATTTTTCAAAATTCCACCCCTGTGGGGGTGAAAAGTGGGGATACAGCTTATATGAAAAATCTTATTCATTTGGTTAATATGCTTGAAACTTGGCATGAATACTTATCTAAGTATATTATGAATTTTGGCATTTTTTGCTTTTCTAAACTACCCCCTAAAGGGCGATTAGGGGGTGTCAACAAAAAAAAATTCTTCCATAGAAAAATTTTAACGTGCGGTCACACCCCGGACACTCCGTACAACGCGCGCAAAATAATTACCTACTACTACTACATAGCCAAATGACGTTGGTACACGTGCAAATGTGTGCGTAAACTCTAGTAGGGTTGGTTGTCGTGCGGAGCGAAATGGCGGGAACGACGACGACGCGTCTAGAAAGGACTAGTTTGATTGCTTATCTAATTAGTCCGGTTCGTAATGAAATAAAAATAATATTATAATAGTTAAGTAATAAATGTAAAACTTTTTAACAATAACTTTAATTTCGGAAGTCGGTGTCTTTGGATCTGTATTTTAGTTTATTGCCACCGACTTCCGAAATTAAAGTTATTTTTCACTTTGTACTTAGTGTTTTTTTTGGAAGTCGGTTTTTTTTTTTGCTAAAAAGTTTTTATTTCTCGCTTTTTAGTGGGTCTGTTTATAAAGTATCTAAGTTACAATAGCCTAATGTCAACTTGCTCATCGCCTTGTACAAAATATTGCTTTTCCCGATGCAGGGACGTTAATTGTTGAGGAGTTCTCTTGGTACTCCATCATCAGCTCCATTTCACCATTCGCATTGTGATGAGCATAAATTGTGCTTAGCAAACATATTAAAGTAATCGAATCGCAACCTGTGAAATACTTACTTATTATTGAGTAGTCCCGGTGGCCATCTGTGGTCTTCATCACCAGTTCCACTTCACTAAATGTTGCTATCCCAGAGCAAATACCCATGCAAATAAGGTACTTAGCTAAATATTGCTTACACTAAAATATTTTCGTTTAAATGACCTACTTAACTATAAATAATCGGTTATTATATCGCATGGTATTAAAATGCGATATCTTACAAACATTTATGTAAATACAAATTCGGAAAAGCATCACAATATCGAACCATCGTGATTAAAACTCAGATAAAACTTTTAAATCGCAAAATTGTGTGTTCGTGTCAGCAGTACAGTGCTGCGGTTCTTTGTGAGCGCCCCGAGCTAATGAACCGCCGATAATGTCGCGGGTGTGCGGGGTGAGGCGCGGTATCTGATGTCAGCGCGGGGTAGGGAGTGGCCATTCTGTACGAAGTACTATTAGGTATTCTGTGGTGCGGTCTCCGATTAAGTCGAAACTCAGTATTTATACTTAAGACCAAAAGTAAAGAATAACATGTATCAGGGTTTTGCGAAAATCTACCTCTGACGGGGTGAAAAGGAGTAGTTAATTTTCCTTTTTCTGCGTGGCTTGATTAACTCGAAAATTGTTGGACATAATCTTTGAGTCAAGTTATGAACACATCCCAAACATTTTTTTCAAAACTCCTCCTGTGTGGGGTGAAAAGTGGGGAAAAACTTTATACGAAAAATCTTATTTATTTGGTTAATAAACTTGAAACTTGGAAGGAATATTTACCTAAGTAAGTAATAAGAAATGGGTCTTTCGAAAGTAGACCCCTGACGGGTAAAAAAGTGGTAATTCGATTTTTAAAGCCGGTCTTATAGTGCGTAGCTTGATTTACTCAAAAAAAATGGTATGAATAAATTTAAGCTTCAAACTTGGCTCAAATACTTATCTAAGTAAATTATTGTTTGTCATTTTATGTTTTTCTGCTCTAAAGGGAGATTGAGGATGTCAGTTTGTATGGAAGAATTTTATCGCGCGGTCCAATAATATAAACTCGGAACTCAGTATGTACACTTAAGACCAAAATAAATAAAAAAGTGTGACTGGGTTTTTCGAAAATCTAACCCTAACGGGGTGAACGGGGGTAGTCCATATCACAGAGGAGTATTTTATTGCGTGGTTTGATTCAATGGGAAATTGGTATAAATAATCTTTGAGTCAAGATATGGAAACGTCCCAAACATGTTTTCAATATTTGGCCCCTATGGGGATAAAAACTGTGAAGGTCAAAAGGTGGTCTTATTCCTTTGGTTAAGAAACTTGAAACTTTTCAACATTTGCCTCAGTAAATAATAAAGATTGTCACTTTTAGGGGTTTACTACTTACTTACTTAAAATAAAAAAGTATGAGTTTTAGGGTTTCACTTATTCGACCCCTACCGGGGTGGAAAAGGGTAATAAAGTTTAAGGAGTAGAAACTTCAACTTCCATTAACACGAAAATGGGTATAAATAATCTTTATATCATAAAAATGGAAACGTACCAAATGCAAAAACAAGCCCTGTCGTGATGAAAAGGGAGTATAGTTTATTTGAAACATCTAGGTAGTTTAACTAAAATATTGGCCCGAATACTTATTTCTTTAAATAAAGTAAGTATAAAGATCGTAATCAATAATTTTCGAAATACCTTTCAGGGGGAGGTGGAGAGGGTGTTAAATTTATTTGAGGAAAGTACGAAACCCACGCGGACGAAGTCGCGGGCAAAAGCTAGTATATATATATGTGTGTACAATATATACATGTATACACATATACATATAACTTTAAACGTAGAATATTGAATGTATTGAACAAAATATTAATTCATAAAATTGTTCAAAACGAAATAGAATTACGAAATTTCATTTACTAGCTATAAGAGAAAGAGAGAAAGAAAATGTGCGCGCGCACTGCTCTCTCTTGCTCCTACACTGTGATACAGACAATAAGCCTGCAGTGTGCTTAGATATACGGAACGTATTTGGCTATGAGAGGAAGAGAGAAAGAAAATGTGCGCGCGCACTGCTGTCTCTTGCTTATATCCCCCACTTAACTTCCGTTCGCCTTGCCCGATCACACTTTTCGTAACGCTTACGTCACGCGTTCGCCAGCTTACTCCCCAAGTCAAGCGTGCGTAAAGAAGTTTCACTTCAAAAATTGGCTACTTACTAAAAATACGTCAATTTACGTCAGGGGCGCTGACTAATTTGACAGGACTAAACTAATATTTATCTTCTGTCCTTTTCTTAATTAAATTTATAAATAATTTTAGTTTAGTTTGTGAACAACAGAATAGGGGCCATTAGCTTTCTTTACTTCTCCATTTCTCCATACTAAATCTCCTCGTGTAACCCGACCAACTTAAGTTGTCAATGGTATTGAGCTGTTCAGATGTACACTCGTGCTCATTATGGATGTAATAACAACAGTTCATTAGCTAATCGCCCATTTTACGGGACGGCAACATTGCAATCTGTCACTCAAAAAGTCTGTGACCCGTTAGGTTTCGTTCACGTTAATGTGGTCAATTATTACTAAAGGTCATAAGAGTTACTACTCCCCTAGCACAGCGACGTCTCTCGGAAAGTTGTCGAACTACTATTGTATAAGACCTACATAAAAATTGTATAATAAAGCACCCTGCATATTGTTTTAATAATACATTCTTCTTAATTATCACAAGATCATAATAGTCCTGCAACTAGCTTCATTTATCTCGTTGCAACATTATTGTGATCTTGTAATAATCGTGTCCAAATAAAAAAAAAATAAAACGCATTTTGATTATTTTCTCTTTCATTTATTGCCATAAATAGACGCTAAACATTGCAGTACATTTTCACTGTCGTAGCGGAGATTAGTACAGTCGAGTTCATTAATATATTGGCAGTGACAAAGTTTCAAAATACTATATGCTTTAAAATGATCATATAGTTTCTATACAAACTACATTTATGTAAAATGTTAACATACATTTAAAGTTTCAAAATATCTTGCCAACTGTCACTGTCATGTCATATTGATTACTATTGATGATTATCTTTCGACATCCGCCATTGATCCTAAAATAAACCACCGCTTACGGAGCGTCAAAGAGTACTTTGTATAGACTGAAATAGAGGGCCATCTCGCGAGATTTGGATGATAACAAAATAAAAAGCGCCCTCTGCGATGAAAATACTAAACTACATCCATGTCGGCAGTATTTTATTCGAGCGACCTATATCCATCCTTATTGTTGTTTTTATCTAAATATTCTTGTAACAGATAACTCTGTTACAAGAATATTTAGATATTATTTGAATTACATTAATCTAAATAAATGGGAAATAAAACAATATTGATACTTTCATTTCTTTTTGTTTTTGTAAGATTTATTGTAGTATATTTCAGCCATACTCTGAAGAACATTATTATTGTCTTTTTTTCTTTTTCCACTTATAACTTTATATAAATCATTGCAATAAGATCGTTTAAAAAATCTCACTGATTATACGGCACATGTCCTGAATTTGTGAAAATAGATAGATTAAAACTTTCATTTGGGTAACACAACGAACCACACCTAGAATATTCTCTGCACCTCACACAATCACACAACACACATAGAGTTAACTTAGCGGAAAACGAAGAACGATTACACATTACAGCAGAACGACATCGAAACAACAACATACGACCATTTTTGTTTATTACTCAGGGTTGCCAGGCGTGTTTTTTTATTTTTCCCCAAATTTGAAATATTTTTCTTCAAAATGATAAAATTTTTTTAAGTTTTACCCAAAGGCAAAAACATTGTAGTAGAAAAAAAAACCGCCCGACTTCTTAACAGTTGTTGTGCCTCCAGCGCCCGGCACAGTGATTCGAAAAAAAAAACAGCGTAAATAATAAAAAAACCCAGAGTAAACGAGCTCTGGTATTTGGTCGTTAATATAAGACCCTGGCGAAATGGACACGAAAATATTTGCCGAGTAATCCGACGTACCTAAGCGTTTAAAAGGTTAAACAATTGTAACCATTAGGAAACAGTTTTTAATGACAAAAATAAAGCAGAATATCCTAACTGAACACAACATCGACATAATTATAAAAGAGCATTGCACGCTCTTTGATTGAAACTAAATGGACATCAGTAATGTAGTAAGTAGAATTTATTAATTAACAATCAAGCAAATTATTTCCAGTAATCTATAAAAATAGTTAGAACTTCAAGTTTCTACTTACTAAAATAGCGTACCATGATGCACATCGTTTTTTTCTTTGGTGTTTCTAGAGGTACCCACGACGAAATAATATCAAGCTATACATTTGCGGTTTTAGCTGAGCTCACATTGTATAGGCTTGTCGTACAATAAGAAGTCATCTTATACTGGAAATGTATAGCTTGATAAAATATGTCGACATGAGTACTCTCATCGATTATCATCGAATAATTATAATATTAAAAATACCCAAAATTCTCCATGATTTTTTTCCTCTTTCCAAACATTTCTCCAAATATTTCATTTCTCCAGGAGCCAAATTTTTGCCCAAAATTGCGAAAAAAAGACCCAGTCTGGTAACCCTGTTATTACTTGCCAGTTGCCAGTGCTGCCAGGGCATATATTTAAATATGTCTAAATTCTTACCAAAGTATTTTTGTTTCGACATTTTTTTCAGCAAAAATGACTTATCATCTTGGACACGTATTTTTATATTTAATTTATTCTAACAAACCTTATATTTACAATAAACAAATGTGTGTCTTTATCTTCATTACAACTTTCAAACTCCTATTTAGCAAATAATTAATTTACTATAGCAACATATTTTTAATAGTACTACTAATATTATACCATTTATTTAAGGAGAACATTGTAAACCTTAGTGCAGTATTAAGTTTTGAGTATTTTTTATTTTCTTAAATTATACGCTACACCAGCGCCTCTGGATTTACAATACTGAACTAGTAGATTAAAATACTACAAAATTGTAAAGCTGTTAACTAGCTGGAAATATATCTTATGTACTGTCATCTGTAATAAGTTGGGTTATCACGATGCTGTGTTGCAGGGTGTAAAGTACTAAGATTGTATGGCATGCGGAGCGTTCAAGTATTAACGGACAGAGGAGCAGTAATTGCAATTGAATTGTGTTTTTACGTACCTAAACTTATTTGATTTGTGGCTAAATAAAAACATATATCTTAAAAATCTCTTCTTTTGTTTATTACTACTGCAAACGCAATTAATACAATAACAAAGGTATTATACCTACTTGTTCAACATAATTGTGACTTTAATGGTCACTTAAATGGGAGGGGGGAGGGGGGTACAGAAAAACGTTACGGTGCTTTACATGGGGGGAGGGAGGGTCTAAAATCTTCAAAAACTGCGTTATGTAATACTTGAACGCTCCCTTACGTATTATTCTAAAAGTATGTTTTATTAACGAACCTAACGCTACATGGTGTCGAAGTGATAATAATAAGTGAGAAAGTTGTGCAAAATGGCTACGAACAGTACGAACGACACAGTATCTGGAATAAAGCTGCCAGCTAACCTACAAATTGACTCGGACAAATCCACGTGTTGGAAAAAATGGCTACAACAATTCGAGTGGTACGCTACAGCTCTCCAACTCGACAAAAAACCAGCCGAGGTACAAGCAGCAACATTTATGTCTGTGATAGGCTCAGATGCAATAGAAATATACAATAGTTTCAATCTCAGTAACGAAGACCAAAGTAACCTAAAAGTTATCTATCTATACTTATAATAAATCTGTAGAGAGGTCAATTCTGTACATGAAATATATTTCCAAAATAACTATCAGCGGGTGATTAGTGATCGATACTGACGCCAAAAATGCAATCAGTAAAATTTTTGTCTGTCTGTCTGTCTGTCTGTCTGTATGTTCGTTATAGAAACAAAAACCACTCGACGGATTTCAACGAAACTTGGTACAATTGTTCTTCATACTCCTGGGCAGGTTATAGTATACTTTTCATCACGCTACGATCAATAGGAGCAGAGCAGTGAAGGGAAATGTTGGGAAAACAGGATTTCTTTTTAGGTGAAGTAGTAATAGGTTAGTAGTAGTTAGTTAGTAGTAGGTAAGTTTTGGTTAATTTATGTTCAGTTTTTTTTTATATTAAGTAGGTAAAAACGTAGGTACTTTTATTAATTATAGGTATAGGTATTATTAATTATAGTAGTTATAGGTATTTAGTTTTAAGTGAAGTAGGTTTTATTATATATTATTTTATATATTAGACGTAGTTATATATTTTTAGTTATTCAAGCCCCAAGCGGACGCCGGCGTCCGCCCGCTATTGTCTTGAAAAACGCGTTGAATAAGAAATACGCGTTCTCAGGAATCGGCAGAAGAAAGAGCACATCGGTTAAACTCTATGAGAGTTAGTGCCTCAATTTCCGGAAGTCATTATTCCACGCGGACGAAGTCGCTGGCAAAAGCTAGTCAAAAATATATTTAAGGAGTACTTTGCACCGAAGACAAACATACATTCGTAAGATACATTTTCTTCAAAATGGAACAAAATAAAGACGAACAGTTTAATGAGTTTTAAATCAGAATAAAAACTCAACCAAGCAAATGCGAATTTGACAACCTACTGGACGAAATGCTGAAAGACAAAATAGTGTTCGGAATAAAGTCTAATCAAGTAAAAGAAAAAGTATTAACTGAAGAAAAATTAGACTTGACAAAAGCAATTAGTATCTGTAAAACAAGCGAACAAGCTTACAAACAACTGGATGAATTTGAAGGCAAAAACAAAGTAGATAAGGTCTCAGTAGTGAATAAAGTTAAAGCTAAATTAGAAAATAACAAGAATTTTGATTGCAATAGATTTGGTACAAACCATGAACGCAGAGAATGCCCAGCTTTTAAAAAGCCATGTACTAAAGCCATAAAAATGGACATTATGCAAAAATGTGCAGAACAAAGAAGATAATTCCCATTGTATGTTTTGTAGTAATAATTGTTTTTTTTTGTTAAGTATTGTATAAATAAATAAATAATATATCGCTCACCTAGCAGTATAATGACACATCTACCAATTTCGCTTTTTTGTAAATGTGCCATTATACTGTTAGGTGAGCGAATGAGCGATATGATAAACAGATTAATTAACAACAGACAAATTTAACAGAACAATTTTTTTTTTTGACAATTTTTTTAACAGATAAATTTATTAGAAGAAAGCTCAAATTCTGAAGATGATGTATACATATCTGCAATAAGTACTGGAGTAAAGCAAAACTGGACAGAAGAAATTAAAGTTGGTAATGTTAAATTTACAGTCAAACTAGATACAGGGGCAGAATGCAATGTGTTACCGAGACATTTAATGGACAAAACAAAGGCAACACTGAAAACAAGCCGAACAAAAAATTTAATTAGATACACAGACGATAAAATGGCAGTCTTAGGTGAAGTAGAGCTACTATGTAAAATTAAAAATGAAAAAACAAATATAATTATAATTATGTAATATCTTTATGTATTTTACTGTGTGTACATAAATAATAAAATAAATAAAATTCAAAGTAGTTATAGAAAAAGTCACATCAATCATTGGTTGACTGGTAGACAATGCCTATGGCATTAAGTCCGCCTCTGTACATTTATGTGCTTGAAGTATTAAATAAATCATAAGACTAGATACATGTGAGCAATTAGGCCTTATTGCAAGAGTAAAAACATTGAAAGAAAGTCAATGCAAAGGATTAAGAGGATAATAAGGATTATGAGTATGATATTGACCTGATTGAGAATTCAAAACTTGAAATTAAACCATCAAGAAGAATTCCACACGCAATAAGAGATGAGGTTATACATGAACTTGACAGAATAGTAAAGTTGGATGTCATTAAACCAGAAAAAGAGCCTACTCCTGCGGTAAGCCCTATGGTAATTTTCAGACAAATAGATAAAATGGTTAGGTTAGGTGAACCTAACCAACGGCTTTTTAGCAGAATTACTAGATCTCCAATACCCACAAGTAATAATAATTTGAAAGCAAACATAATACAAGGAGTCACCGCTGAACTACAAAGATTAAGAGAGAAACAAGCAAACTACAGTAATAAACACATTACAAAACCGAATCCCGAACCGACAGAATTTAAAATAAATGATAAAGTCAGACACAAAGTTGCTCATCGACATTGGGAGCGAGTGTAGTAGAAAAGCCTGAAGGCCTACCAAGATCAGGCGCGCACATCGAGATCTGGTAGAATTATTAAACCAGTAAATAGACTTGATCTTTAATACTTTAAGTGATAACGATAACTATATTGTAACTACATAGTTCTGTAAGACTGATTAAAAGGTATGTTATGTTGATTACAATTAGTACCTGTAAATTGTAACGATATGTTATATCATACTATGTAGAAATTTGTTTAAGTTTTGTTATGTAAAATGTTGTGTTTGTTTACAAAAAGAAAGGGAGATGTAAAGTATAGACATCTAATTTCAAACTTGTCAACTGTCACTTTCATGTCTTATTGATTACTATTGATGATTGATTGATTAATATATCTTTCGACATCCGCCATTGATCCTATAATAAACCACCGCTTACGTATTATTCTAAAAGTATGTTTTATTAACAAACCCTACCCGCTACATACTTATTACTTTGTCACTGCCAATATATTACCTAATGAACTCGACTGTACCAGCCAGTATTTTACTAACGTCCGCACCAGGTAAACTAGAAGAATATGCACGATGTGCTGTATATTTTTTCTAGAATTTCTTTTTTGTGATTTTCATATGCTAAAAAATTTAAATCTAGCCTGACTTGCTAAACAATTTTTATACAATTTCCAATTTGCGTTTTTTTTAAAAATAATAAAATGAAATACACATTGTATGTTGGAAACACAATTAACTAAGTAGGTACTAAGTATTTAAATCCACAATCATTTTCGTCACTATACTTAAATATCTTCGTATAAAACTTCAGAAGGAACATTATCTTTTTTATTATGTTCTGTAAATAACAAATACTGGCTTATATATAAAGAAGTAATAAAGCAAACTCCCAAAAAAGGCGATTGTATTTTTGACAACCTTATACAACGGTATCCTAGCAGTACAATACTTCCCGAAGCTATGGAAAGTATCACAGAATATCCTTATTCACAAAGACGGCAAACTACCAAGTGATGTCAGCTCCTATAGACCCATCAGCCTTCTCCCTTCTTCCTTGCCAAGCCTTCCCTCTTCTAAAAAATATAGTAATACGGACGAAACATCTAACGTAACCATAAGGAAAAAACAAACATCGCTAACAACAACTTCGCAAACAAAAGGAACACAAGATGCAAAGAAATTCATAGATAATGAAGCACTGGGTTATCAAACCTCAGCTCGAAATACTCCAAACTTACCGGACTCCCACATACTAACTGACTTCGAAACATCAGATGATTCATATAGTACTCCCAATAAATTATCAAGAAGCATTGACAGAACAGTATCTGACCTCGTACTAGCCTCAGAAATGAAGGAGACGATCGCTCAGCTTACACTTAAGCTAGAAAGTACTGAAAAAGAGCTAGATAACACATTATTAGAAAACAATGACCTTCATAAACAAATAAATAAGTTAACCATAGAAATCAAAACTTTGAAATCCTTATGCCTTTCCTCCTCAATGCTTGGAACGCCTGGTAGCAGCAAGAAAAAAAAACCAGCTGTCACACATCGAAATGATATGCGTCCCACACCGTTCACCCCATTGTCGTCCAGGTTGAGCTACGAAACCAAAGAGGATGTAAATATATCAAACTTGAAACAAGAAATTAGAACACTACAAGAACAACTTAAGATCGCAGAACAGGAGATTGCAATGCTCACGCAGCGTATAGGAGTATTAATGCAACAGAATCACGCTACCTATGAACGAAAAATCCAGGAACCAAAACGAGAATCTGTGACCGCCTGTGTTCAGGCTTGTGCTGTCCAAAATGTGCAAAATACGACTCACAAGAAGAAAATATATGTTTTTGGCACTCAGCGCTGCGTCGGACTTGCTGCAGCTATCTCACATTCGAGAACAAATACACAATATGAAAAATACAGAAGTTTAGCCGAAACAATGCCAAACGCGCCGTGCAATGAGGTAGTAGCGAAATGTAGAAATATAAGATTGACAACTGACGACAAACTTATAATATGCATAGGAGAGAATGACCAGAACTTAAACTTAGTATTGTCTGAATTGCAAGTTATATTGAATATATTTAAAAATAACACGGTAATTGTATTAAATGTTTTAAATAACTCATATCTGAATGTCAAAAAATTAAATTATTCGTTAAAAATATGTGTAATAAGTATAAAAAATGTCACTTTGTAAATCAAGCGCACACTAAATTAGTACATATTTGTAAGTCATTAAATTACATTATAGATTGTAGTGATTACAGCGATAAATACTTGAACCCTACTGAAATTAGAAAAAGGATAGCGAGTAGCAAATCAAGTTCTAAAGTAAATAACAGTTTAAGTAAACCCAAAAAAGGGACAATTACCTTCTATTTTAAACGTCGTGAAATAGTAGAGCCCCAAGAATTTAGCACCCATACGCAACTCGAGGCAGGTCATAGAGGGACTATACCTTATTACTTCCCTGTATTAAACAAGGGCGACGCGTCAAACAAGCAAACCTCATTTTTTCGTGTCCAAAGTCACTAAAATGCATCATTTTAAAATACTTCATCAGAATATCGCTAGTATCCTGTCTAAACAAGAGATACTAGAAATTACGATACAGGAGCTAAAAGAAGCAAATAATGATCCCGATGTAATTTGCCTATCAGAAACTTTTGTAAAAAAAGGCTGTGAAGACTATATCAAAGTATACAACTATGAAATGGCTGCCAACTTCTGTCGAGACAAACAAAGGGGAGGCACTTGTATACTAGTAAAAAGAGGATTAAACTACAAAGAATTGACATTCATAAAATCCTATGCAACACAGAACACATTTGAAGTCTGTGGCTTAGAGTTGAGCAATAAATTAGTAATTATATGTGTGTACAGAACGCCTCAGTCTGATCCAAATCTGTTTCTAACGAAATTGGAAGCACTTTTGCACGATTTGCTTAACAAATACAAATTTAAAATAAATATAGTCATAGCCGGAGATTTAAATATCAATACCCTCAAAGAAAGCAACATCACAAAAGCGTTACAGGACTTGTGTAAAAATTATAATTTAAAAATTCACATCAATGTCCCTACGCGCAAACTATCTTGTATTGACCACATATTAAGCAACATTGACAATGCAACTTCAACCGTACTACCTCTGCATCTTTCAGACCATGACACCGCACAAATGTTAAGCTTTCCTAGTAAACATCAACCACTCGAATCGCCGGTATACTACATTTATAAAAGAGATTTCAACAGGGACAATATCCGGAAATTCAAAGAATGCTTGCAAAATCTCTCTTGGTCCGACATCTATGCAAACACCACTGATGCAAATTATGCATTCAATGATTTTCATGAATTGTTCTGCCTATTTTACTATATGTGTTTTCCGAGGGTAAGAGTCAAGGTCAATAGTAATCATAAGAACACACGAAAGTGGATAAGCAAAGGTGTAAAACAAAGTTGTAAAACTAAACGTAATCTGCGCTATCAGTATTACAAAAACAAAAACTTAACTAATAAAACTAAATATAAAAATTATTCAAACCTATTGAAAAAATGTATCTTTAGTTCCAAAAAGAACGCGAATATAAGCTATATCAATAAGCATGATAACAAGTGTAAAGCGACATGGAGCGTCATACAAAACGAAATCAATAATACTAAACCTAAAAACAATATAGAAAGTATAAAGGTAAACGATACTTTGGTTACAGACCCTGTAGACATAGCTTCGGTATTTAATGACCATTACGTAAACCTATCGCCTTTACCTACACAAAAAAGTGAAGTCGGCCCAAGCATCAGGAAAAATAACAGAGCTAACTCAATGTTTCTGAAACCAATGTTGGAAAGTGAGGTGAACCAGGAAATAATGTCACTACGTAACACCAAAGCGGAAGGCTACGATGAAATTAACACGAAAATCATAAAGGCTTGCTGTAATGAGCTGACTGGTGTTTTAACTCATCTAATTAATATGTCGTTTTTGATCGGAGTTTTTCCCGAAAAATTAAAATTATCAATAGTAAAGCCCCTATTCAAAAAGGGTGATAAAAATGATATCAATAATTACCGTCCCATTACTTTAATACCTATTTTATCAAAAATTTACGAAAAATGTATGTATAAAAGACTGATTGACTACTGTAACAAATTTCAAATTATAAGTAGCGAACAGTTTGGCTTCCAAAAAGATAAATCCACTACGCTAGCTATTTATTCTCTTATGAAAATTATACTTACAAATATTAATAATAACTATCTGACTACAGCTTTATTCTTTGATATGTCTAAAGCCTTCGATTTCGTGTCACACGATATACTGCTTCAAAAGTTGGAAGCAATTGGGATTAGGGGACCTGCACTCCAGTGGATATTATCCTACTTAAGTAATAGGCAACAATGTGTTATTATCAGTAAAATGAACGAAACCAAAGACATCACATCATATTCATCGGAATATAGACATAATAAATATGGCGTCCCCCAAGGTAGCGTACTGGGCCCAATATTATTCCTTTTATATATAAATGACATCGTAAAAATTACTAATCATAAATGCATCTTATTCGCTGACGATATATCCATAATTGTGACATCTGATAAAAAGCAGAAGACCGTTATAGATCACGAGACTGACATTAATAATACTATTGACATATTACTACACTGGCTTCACATACACCATTTGAAATTAAATTTGGACAAATCCGTATACATACAATTTAATCAATCTAATAATAATAAAAATAATATCAAACTTAATATAAATAAAATTAAACAAGTACCTCATACAAAATTTTTAGGAGTAATAATTGATCAAGATATAAACTGGAAGGAACACGTAAATAACATCAGTGGTAGAATTAATAAATTCGTATACGCCTTGAAGCAAGTCAAAAATGTAACAAACATAAAAACTGCTATTATATCTTACCATGCTTATGTTGAATCGTTACTACGCTATGGTCTTATAATGTGGGGTAATAGCACTGATCTAAATAGAGCGTTCATCGCTCAAAAGAAGTGCCTAAGATCAATTTATGGACTTCTGCCGGATGATACATGTCGACCAATATTTAAAAAACTTGGTTTGTTACCGCTTCCATCCCTCTATATCTACGAAATGTGTGTGTTTGTGACCAAGAATAAACAATTATTCAAGACAGCAAGCGATGTATATCCTCGGAGCAGACGTGATCCTTATGAACTGGTGTTAAATGATTTACCAAAGCTATCCAAATATAATAAAAGCTGTCTTGCAATGTGTGTTCGCACTTATAATAAAATACCAAACAATTTCAAACTATTAAATGTAAGATTATTTAAAAACAAATTATATAGATGGCTAAATGAATGTAGCTTTTATAGTTTTAAAGAATTTATGGATAAAAAATATTGACATTAAATACTAACATTATGTACCTACTTAAATATAATTATAATTACCCTGTAACATTAAATTTTTGCATGCTATGTCTTATCTTAGCTAAACATGTTTGTGCCACTCTGACCTATACCTAACACCATTGTATACCATGTTTTACGCAAATAAATTATTTTATTATTTATTATTTTATTATCCCAATACTATCAAAAATTTTCGAAAAGCTGCTCCTACGAAGAATATTACCTCTGTTGGAAGAAAATAATTCTATACCCAATCACCAGTTTGGATTTCGACAGCAACACCATATCGTTGACCAGGTGCACAGGGTGTACGAAAAGATAAGAAAGACGATCGAAGAAAAACAGTACTGCTCGGCAGCTTTTTTGGATATCCAACAGGCCTTCGGCAGAGTGTGGCATGATGGACTCCTCTGTAAAATAAAGACTTGCCTCTCACACAGCTACCACAGAATACTGGAATCATACCTGAGAGAACGAATATTTCAGGTTAAAGAAAGAGATGCTACATCTGACTTCCACGAAATACATGCTGGTGTACCTCAAGGTTCTGTGCTGGGACCTGTACTGTACACCATATTTACGACAGATCTTCCAGAAGTGGATAACATAACCACGGCTACATTTGCTGATGACACCGCCATTCTTGCCAGTAGCGAAAACCCAGTAACAGCAACAGAAATTCTACAAAAAGGCCTGAATAAAATTACAATGTGGCTACAAAAGTGGCGCATAAAGCAAGTGCATCCAAATCTGTTCAAGTTACGTTTACGCTGCGAAAAGGCAATTGTCCGCCAGTCCAACTAGAGAATTCTACCTTGCCCCAGCAAAATAGCGTGCGATACCTAGGCCTACATCTAGACCAGCGCCTGACCTGGCACACATAATGAAAAAAAGGGACCACCTAAACATAAAATTCAAGGGCCTGCTGTGGCTGTTGCGTCGAAACAGCAAATTGTCAATAGTCAATAAATTGCTAATCTACAAAATAGTACTCAAGCCTATGTGGATATACGGTATCCAGCTCTAGAGTGCTTGCAATTCCAGCATAACAAACGGAATGCCTCCAAAGGATGCAAAACTCAGTCCTACGAACCATATGCAATGCACCATGGTTTACTACTGTCGCGGAACTCCATGAGCATGCTAAGATTGCAACGGTGAAGGAAGAAGTCCAGAGTGTCACTACAAGATATAGGGAGAGACTAAAGAGTCACCCCAATGCATTGGCAACGCAGCTGCCAATGCGCAGCTACGTGAAGCGCCCCAAGAGGAAAGATATTATTTTGTAAATCAATTAATGAGGGGCTGCTCTTACTGAGGAGCACACTCTACACGCCAATACATCACTCAAAACATCCGCTCATAGTGAAACCCACTGATTGCAGATAGGTACAAAAAAGAAACGAAAAATATATATATATAAATATATAAAGCCTGAATAATAATCCACGCAGTTAGATTCCGGCGAATAGGTATGTTCTGTTACACTACAGAAAAAAATTCCAAAGGGTCCTGGTTAAAATAGCAGCACCAAATTGATTTTATAATTATTATAAGTATTGAATAAAGTGTCTTCCCATATTTTCAATTGTACGTATCCAGTTTCTTAAAGGAACTACACCAACATTACCATTTATGATATTAAATTCATTATTTCAGAATAAACTTTGATTTTGTCCAAACTTCTTGGTGTTCCGATTTCGGCGTTAATGCCAGAAGCAACGGTTTGCCGCTTCACTTGAAGGAGTTAGTGAAGCTGCCATTCAAGGAGTCGAATAAATTATCAGAAAACAAATAGGATATCAGCTCTTTCTTTACATTCATTTGGCAGTAATCCTTGATCTGAAATGAAGAAATAGAGGCATGAGTGAATTTAAAATTTTATTCTTTTGTTTCTGTAATGACTATTATACAGCACAGTTAATGTTCTCTATAATTGTAAGAAAGTTTATATAATTCAGAAGTTTTGTTTTTTAGGGTTTTTCAATGCAGATGGTTTGCATTAAGACTGTGAACCAGCTGTAAAATTGCAGTTTAGATGCTGTGTTGGTGCATTTGCCAAAACAAAACGACAATACAACTGCGCGCGAATTGCTATCAGTCAGCAGTTTTGATGCAGTTATGGTAACTGCACCTGCACAGAAATCGCAATTTTGAAGCAGGCTTGCATTCTAACTGCAGACCGTCTGTCACTCTATGACTTCATAACTACACATAAAGTTTGAACTCACCAGTTAAGAATCCCAAATTTAGTGCAACAGTATGACTGAAAATTTGAGTTGCGTGTTTGACCTTCATTTTCGGTATTTTGTTTGGGTCACAATGATTTTCAGTAATTTTTTTTTATTAATCTTTTCCCCTTATAAGTAGTTATGGTTATTTTCAAACAGTTTTATTATGTGGCCCCATTTTGCAACTCTCTCAGTAGGTACCCTCCATTATGTATTTTATTTTTTTGTGAGCAGGTTTGCCTGATACATGCCAATTTGTGATGAAGTTTGTCGCGTTTTCTGTAGCAAGAGAATTATGTCTATGATCGTTTGTCTTTGGACTGTGACCCAAGTGGGTTCAGAGCCTCGGTTAATGATGTTAAGGTCAGTAGAGACAAAATAGGGGGATAGGTACCTCTCCTCTGGAGCTCGATGTATCGCTGCCCCAGCGGGTAATGGGCGTTCAAGTCGGTGCAGATGATCAGGTCTAATTTGGTGCGCTCGAAGTGCTGTATTAGGTCGGCCATTTCTTTCGGCGGGTAGTTTGTGTCCTCGCCGGGCATGTATACCGAGGCCAGTACTGAGGATGTGGAAAGTCACCTTCAGTCTTGAGCCAGACAGTTGTCAGATCTCTGGAACAGAATTGAGTGAATAGTATGGTAGGGATATCTTTAGGGGTAGGTATGTAGGCGCAGGATCTAGGTTTGTCTGATCTGTTTGTGTTGAGGATTAGCTTACCTCCGATGTTACTGAGGCCGCATATTCTGTTGTTCCTGATCCACGGCTCTCGGATCAGTGCAATTGTTTAAGGGTTAACCTCCAGTTCCCTGCGTAAGCTAGCCGTAGCAGTCTGGCTATGTTGGAGATTCGTTTGTATGATGTTGAGTGCTGGTGACGGCGATGGAGGGAAGGGGTTAGTCGGTGGTGCATCCATCAGACAATCCCTCCGCTGCCTCCTCTCTGTATCGGCCGTCATGTTCATCACCCGGCGACGATGCTAAAAGCTGCTCGTTCCAGCCGGGAGATGCGGGTGGTATGGTGGCTTCGTCATCAGCCATCGCCGCGGGGGCCATGACCCCCTCGAGCTGGGCAATGTCCATGTCACCTGTCCGTGTCGCTGTCGGTGTTGTCGTTGGGTCCGTCTAGCTGTCAGAGGGCTGGGTCCGTGGGCCAGAAGAGTACGTATATCGAACCAAGTAGGTACGATATCCGTCGCTCCCGACCCAGGACCTTTTCCACTTCCTCCGGTGGCACACCCAGGGTCAAATAAGTCCCGTAGTTGTCACCACCGACGGTAGTTGCCTTGTACAGATACCACGTAGCTATGTCGTACCAAGTATTCTGACGCATCAGAATACTATGGAGCTTCTCTACATCACCTCTATAGCGAGGGACAAAAAGCGAGGCTCTGACAAGGGTGGGCACGTCTGATTTTCGGAGTACTGTCAGTGTTAGGTCGGTGTTAGGGAGTTTTATGAGGGGTACATTTTGGGTCAGCCAGGCCAAAGCGTGGTCATCCTCACACCACATCTGCACGTTGCCCTCCGCTACCCGTGGGTATCCGCGGAAGGCAGGGAGTGGTTTCGTCGCGTCCGTGCGCATGAGTAGGTCTTCCAGACCTACTTTGACCTGCTCGGCCTCTTCCTTTGTCAGGTCTCTAGAGGGGGGAGGGAAGCAGATTGCTACGGCAAGCCACACAGGAATGTTCTTTGTGGCCCGCGCGCAGGTCCTCAGCTCCCCCTGGGCGGAGTGGACCCTTACACGTTTGGTGTCCCCCTGGAGCGTGCTCGGTGAAGCCATGTCCTCGGGGTGCTCCCTCTTCGCCGGCCCTGTACCGCTCGGTCCAGGCTGCGGCATGGAGGTACCTGGCAAGGTGGTGGTGTGTAAGGATCCACCTCGCCTTTCTCTGTGGTGTCTGGGTCGGGGATTGTCGCGGGATGCGTCTGTGCTCGTATGAGGGGGTCGGCGGGCGCCCCCGGCAGACTCTCTCTCTGTCGTGTGCGGGGGCTTTTCGCGCTGGGTTGCCCATTCGCGTACTTGCCCCTGCACGCGCGGTTTCGCGTCCGGCCGCTTTGAGGCAGTGGCAGTTTCTTGCTTATAAGCAGATTTTGAAGCCATTACAGTTTCTTGGTTAGAGCTTGTTTCAGTTGTGTCAAGAGTGTTATTTTTATTATTAGTCACTTCAGCCAACGGTGCTGTCGCAGCATCTGTAAATTACAAAAAAACCCTTATGATATAAAACCAAGTTAACATTGTAAGCTTTTCATTATTATTTTATTTAAGTGGTTACTTTGAAAATACAGAAAAAAATTCTGTTAAATTGTTTTACATTATCATGCACTTTAGTCCACAGAGCAGTTGTAATCATCCTAATGTTAATCCAGGCTAATGGTTTATTTATGTACCAAATAAATACAGTGGTCAAAGTAAGATTATACTGAGTTAAAAAAAAAATAATCAACTTCAAAGAGAAATTAACTCAAAATTATAAACTAACTTTAACTTCAGAAGTTGGTGTCTTGTGATATGTATTTTAGTTTTAGTTTTCTGCAAATTGTTGTGTTGTTGTTTTCTGTGTTTTGTTATATGTATTGTAGTGTTTTAGGTTTCTGTTTTCTGCTTGTAACTTATTAAACATAACAAAATAGTTGTTCAACTAAAAATTGTATGTATGCGGCAGCCCTAATATTACTTACTTAAGTGTCGTATTGATAAACTCCTTTTTTTTAAGTCGGTAATAAAAAACGCAGATTAAACGACCTGTGGTAATTGGTTGTAAATATATGACCCTGGCGAAATGGACACGAAAATATTTGTTGGATTAATCCGGCGCAAGCGGGTAAAGGGTTATAAAGGATAGGCTATTAGAATGATGGTGTTGCAAATAATTACTAACCTTTCATTTGCAATGTTGGTATTGCAATATTACTCAACATTTTACTCCTGGTCCAGTACTTGGGTTCAAAATGTGTGTGGCAAATTCTTCGGTTCTTAAACACATAATTATCATCTAAGCACAGAAGGTTTCCACCAACTGCTTGCACCCATGTACTAAAGCGTCGTAGATCCCTTCCAGGGTTTGGGAACTTGTGAAGTACAATGTCATCTTCACCTACAAATCAAATTAATATTTCAGTAGTAATAGTAATTTTTTATAAAGCATAAATACATGCTGCATTTATAAGCTGCGGCGCTGCTAGTAAAAAATAAGAAAAAACCTCGTGAGAACTATCCGTCTACGACCCCCAGCGGTAAAACGGGGATGAAATTACGTAGTGTGATGTAGACGAAAACAAAATTTAAAAAATCATAACATTTGTAAATTCGGTCCTTATTGGTCTATCGTTTCGAGAGATTTTAAACAAGACGACCCACTGACCTAAACGTTACTTTTACTCTCTAAAAAACTTTTTTGCTACCATCAACCGAAAGAAAAAGTGACATAAAGGCGGAGAACCTAGGCTTCAAGTGCGAAGAACAGGTTCGAAGTATTAAAGAATGACTTCTAGGCCCGTATTACAGAACGTCACTCAATACTCAAGCATTACTTAAAACTAGATTCAAGCCATTTGATTGGTTGAAACTAGTTTTAAGTAATGCTCGAGTATTGAGTGACGTTCTGTAATACGGGACCTAGAACTTTTGAAAAGTAAGATTTACTCACGGCTTTTAGTACATCCTGGAACACAGCAAATTTTATCTGCTGCCATGATAAAACGTGGACGAAACTGAAGTAGGTGCCTATTTCCGGAGGGAAGATAATCAGAGTTCTTCTAACATGCGTGGGTCACAGTTTTAAACAAAGATAATCGGAGTCCAAGAATAGCCAAGTCGGGATTAAAAATATCGAAAAACCACCAATCGAAACGCCAGTATAACTAAAAAGTCACTAAGTCAGTGTCAAATGGCGATCTCGTACGTCAAAATGCCAAATCGGTAGAGTTGCCCACAAATATCGGTAGATTTGTACCCACAATCGGTAGGTAAAAAAAAAGTCTCAATAGCATTGATATATAAAAACCCTTTATATCAATGCTCAATAGACTTTTTTTACCTTAGTTATTTTATGTTGTAAAAATAAATGTTATTTTATTGAAAATAACATAATTGTAAATTATCCTATAGGCTATCGCTTGTTTTTTTTTTTTTTATAATGAACGCCCCTCGCGTTCAATGTATTCTAGGTATCAGGGTGATTTACTAATGATGTGGGTAATATACGCGCAGGTCGCATGATGGTGTTCGTGCTGTTCACGGCGCTGATGGCGCTGTACGCGGCGTACTCGGCCAACATCGTTGTGCTGCTGCAGGCGCCGTCAGACTCCATCCGCAGCCTGCCGCAGCTCGCCGGGGCCAAGATCACGCTCGCAGCCAACGATGTGGATTATAACCATTTTGTGTTTAAAGTGAGCGCTGTATTTTAACTGCCATCACTATAATTCTGCAGAAAAACGCCTACTTCTGGTTATGGCTTCCCCCAAATGTCGACACAATGACTGATCCTGTACCTTTCGTATCTATTCCCGCGATCTTATACGAGGGGTAATTGCAAAACACCTTATCAGCAGGAATGGCTTTCATTTTGACAGTTCAACAATATTCATTGCATTAGTTACGTCACATCGTTGAGCAGACAAAGATTTCAAACCTAAGAAGCAATGGAATAGCTATTATTCTTCAAAATGATTCAGATTGTGATTGATAGTGTGATACGCAATTAAGGTGCAGGTCATATGGTATTTAATACGCCTGTAATCCTCGATGGATGCAGAGAAGCCTAGAAGTCTGCAAGTAGAGGTATACCTGTAGTACCCCCACATTTCGCCAGTAAGTTAAGTTCAAGTCCCATGTAATAAGGGGCGAGCCTATTGCCATCAACCGGGCACAAATCGAGACTCCCGGATGCTACTGAGAAATTCATGACGATAAAGCCCAATAATACTTTGCTCGACCTAAGAGTCGAGTCCATGGTCCACATGGTCAGTAGCAGCGCTTGCGACCAGTAGTAGTACTGCCTCGTTGGGCAGTCCGGGCATTTAATATTAAAGTAGATATTCAAACTGCCTGTATGTACAGACGCCAACAGGTCAACCTACCCCAATCTGTCAAATTTCTTTGATAGATTTTTAACTTTACTGCAAAGGAATAAGGTTCTTAAGCAATTGGGAAAGTTTGACAAATTGGGGTTTTTTTTATGATGGGAAATCATCAAATGACCCCTCCCGCTCTGGGTGGAGCAGAAGGGAGTGTCAGACTCTTACTGACTAAAACCACCCGTGCTCCTTCCTTAGCTCTTTGTGTTCCGGGGTAGCGGTAACCCTTTCGGACAGTCCCGCTGCAACAAATTGGGGTAGCTTGATGTGCTGGCCTCTGTACCTATAAATGACTAAGGGCTGATTTTCCCAACGCCAGATAACTTTATCGGAGGAATAATTTTGAATTTTTGACAGTTCTTCCTTACAAAAAACTGTCAGACGTTAATTCTATTCCACGAATAAAAATTATCGGCCGATTGAAAAATCAGCCCATAAGGGCTGTTAATTTATTACGTAAAGACGATTTGAGGAAGGAGGGGGTTCAAACAATTCTTATTTTTCTTACGTGGAGGCGGGAGGGGACTAGAGTGTTCTAACGTAAATCACAAAAGTAAGCAAAATTTATTAGTTTTTAATTTTTTGCTGTTTTTTCTTTGCAATTTTGGTAGATTCTAGTCTTACGTAAGATTGAAAGGGGCGGAGGCGGTTCAACCAACTCTTATTTTTTCTTACGTAGGGGGAGGAGGGGTCAGGAAGTAGTAGACGTAATAAATGAACAGCACATCACCTTACTAAGTTTTCATTATTCATTAAGTACCATCACAAGACATTTCGACCTGTTTCAGTTGTTTAAAGACCCAATACGTGAGGTGGTGTACAAGAGAATTGATCCGGAGAAGGGGAAGAAACATTTCTACGACCTCAACGAAGGAGTTGAGAGGATAAGACAGGTAATATCGAAAAGTGTTGTTTTTGCCTTGGTAAGCTGCAGAACCGTTTCTGAGCACAGCAGAACAAGAAAGAAATAAAATTAATAAGTTTTGTTATAGATTTTACTCCCTTGTGCTACATCCTGAGGATTTAAAGAAGGCTACTTAGTAAGACCGCGAAAGTGTAGAGATGTATGGCAGCGTCTAACGTCCTCATGCAGATCAATCTCAACAGCTCCTACTGAATCGCCCGAAATCCAATGTCTCAAGTTATCGAAACAACTCGTAACAACTATTTGTTACGGGTTATCCTTAAAAACTTCGTTTCAGAACACCTCAGAAACCCGCACCCATCTACCGCACATTTAATTTCAGTCTGAATCCTTTTGAAGGATATTGCAGAATCCATTGCTTCATAATGTTCGAAAGTCTGCTCAACAACGTACCTAAATGACGAAATAATTAAAGCCATTGCTACTGATAGTGTGTTACGTAATTACACTGCCGGCTTGGGCGTTGTTACATAACTTTTGGACATTTACCTACCTACATGAACCGAGTTATTCACAAACCCAAGATGTAACTAACCTAATTTCTTCTCATTCCAGGGTCTATTCGCGTTCCACTCAATCGTGCAGCCAGTGTACCTGCGTATCGAGCAAACCTTCCTGGAGACGGAGAAGTGTGACCTGGTGGAGGTAGACTTCCTTAACAGTTTCGATGCATTCATACCTGTGCGGAAGGGATCGCCTTATCTGGAACTGCTTAGAGTTGTGTAAGTATTTCGATTTTAAGTATAACGTAATTTCTCAAGAATTTCAGTACAAACTACTTGATTATTAGAATTCGCTTGTGTTTTTCAACTGCATAAGGTAGCCATTTTTTAGTTGTGCCAGTGACCAGCAATACCGGTATTTTTGCCGCTTCCGAAAAAACTAAATCTTTTTCTTTTTTTTATTGCTGAATGATAACGATACCTATCAGGTCTGCAGAGTTTCGCTAGTTAATTTAATTTGACCGCGATTTGTATATAGCGCGTCAATCGGTAACGGACGTACTTGTAAACGTAGTTAACGTAAACTGTACGTCGGCAGGTAATAATTTAACTCTGAGAGCGACCTGCTTAACCGGACTTGCCTGGTGCCTCAATAAATTAAGGCCTCCAGCCAAGGCTTAATAACTAAGCGACTACACGCTCCACCCGTGGGGTACGAACCTCGGCTTAGCGCGTCGCTGTGGCAGCAAGGGACAGGGTGGATCGGAATTATTTCCTTTGTTCCCACTAGTACCACAAGTGGTACTAGCGTGAATTTTCGTTCTATGGACGTAGGAGTTGCGTTCCAGGTTCATTGGAATCGTTATTAAATTTACTATAGTACCTACCACCATTTACTTAATGGTACTAGTGAGACTGTTTGTAAGGACGGATTTAAAACTACAGGCTCAGCGGCGCGGGCTGGCTCGAGCAAGGGTCGGGGCGGAGAACTTTTGTAGACGGGGCCACCTAACAAGTCATTCATATGATAATAATAAAGTTCTTACTTCCAGTTTCAAACAAATCCGCGAGTCCGGCATCCAGGCAGCTCTTTCAAGTCGCCTGCAAGTTCCGAAGCCGCACTGCACGACCAAGATGTCATCGTTCAGCAGCGTGGGCCTAATGGACATGAAGCCGGTTCTGATCCTCATGGTCTATGGCGTCTGCTTGTCTATGGTCATTGCGGTTGCGGAGATCGTTGCGTTTAAATTGTGAGTTTTCGTTTGTTGTTTGAATTATCACAGAGGTTGTGTCCGTAGCTTCGAAATAGATGGACTGATTTTAAAGCAGTTTGTGTTGTTTTTCTTTTAGTTAAAATAATGACTGATATTCATGTATTTGTTTCTACAGGAACGCGCGGAGGAAGCTCTATAAAGTTAAGAATACGGATCTATCGACCTCGGCATGAAGATGAAAGAATTTGAAAATTAAATAATGTTTCACGTTAGCGTCATATTTATGAAATCTGTAGCGGAACTCCTAGTTTTCTTTTGCATAACATAATGCCTGTTATCCCTGAAGGCTTAGCCAGAGATGTACAGACGCCAGCACATCAAGCTACCCGAAATTGTAAAATTTTCCCAATCAATCAATTTTCAACCTTATATTTTAGCGATAAAGTTTAAAATCTATTAAATGAATTTGATAGGTTGTAGTAGCTTGATGTGCTGGCGTCTGTACCTGTAGTACATAACCACATTTCACCAGTTATGTTTAAGCCCCATGTAATTAAGCGAGCCTGTTGCCTTCAACAGGGCTCAAATCCAGACAACATATAAGGCTGCTACTGAGAAATTCCTGACGAAATAACCCAATAACGCTGCCCGTCCTGTGATTCGAACCTCGAGCTTAGTAGTAGCGCTTTCGACCATTATACCAATCAGGCAGTCTGGGAGCGCGAGTAGTTTTCTTTTATAAAATGCTGTTTTAAATATTTATTTTGGATTAAAAAAAAATTAACATATAGTAGGACGACTGGTAATGCCATCTAGTCACTAGAAAGCCACCTTTTTAATTTTCTTTTGAAGTCTACGTGGCATCTACGAGATGTGTACGTGGAATCTACGCGACGTATACGAGGCGTGTGGGGTGTTCTAATGTATAAATAAAACAAATATAGTCGTGAAATGATCATTTTATTGTACAAAGCTAGGTTAAAAACATTTTAAATGCTTATTCATAAACCTAAACCGTACATAAAAGCGAGTTGGACACCGAAACAACTTCCTTCTACATACATATTCATACAAATATAGGCGCACTGGAGTACTAGACTGAAGGGCGAATTTCCCGTGTACCGATTCGCCGATTGGACATATTTTTGTCGCTGACGTTACCTGAAGTACATAATTTTAATCAAATGGTCCAGTTTTTCATATTCAGGTCGTGGTTTCGGTGTGCGATACATATTTTTGAACTTTTGAAGTTGACAAGCTTAAGTTTACTACTCAAAATAAATTACTACGTGATGAAAAGGTACCGAAAGTGTTTATACTTTATAATATCCCACAGATATAACACGTTGGAAACTAGAACTTAAATTCACTCATAATAAAGAGTTCCTAACTTAATAACCCGCTGCTTGGCATAGGATTTCCCTTATATCCTGGTAGATTTTTTTCTACCAATTTGGTAGAAATATCAAAACTTTAGGAGACATAACACCAACAAACAGAAATTGTTGAAGAAAACCGCTTTTATAATAGCCTATAAAATCACTTCCCCGCCAACGCGCAAGCTAAATTGCACTTAATCGCCGCGCTTGAGAGTTGTTATTACTTTGTGTCCTTTCTCGTACGCACAGAACAGAAAAAAACAGTAGAAGTCGCATAGCGCCTCGTTAGTATCGGAACCAGCGTACCCAAACTCACACAAATACAGGTTAATTGTATTTCGTAACACTAAGAAATCCTTGGTGTAATTGGTTGTTTAATATTGAATGAAAGTAGGAAATATGTCAGAAGTCGCTTATTTGAAAATAAACCACAGTTATATGACGATAGAGTTGTTTATCGTCTACTTTTTGTCAAGTATTTATTACCTTTCCGTTTAAGCCGCATACGGAATAGTTTAATGAACAAGTTACGCTACCCGCCGCTAGATGTCACTATAATAAATGCATTAGATTTAAAGCTCTATTTCGTTACTCTTAAGATTGATATTTACGTAACGAGATCATTACTATTCGCCCTCCGCTAGGGATGTACCACTGTCGTTGACTTATTTATCGACATTCTATTTTATTTTCAAACAAAATACAGTCGACAGCTAGAGTCGATAAATATTATTATTAAAAACGGTCAATTCATTTTTATTTCCGGTCTGGATCCTTAGGGAATCTAAAATCACAAAAAAATACGAAACCCACTTTTTTATAGGTTTGAGACTTTGTGAATTACACTTGTACGATTAACCTTTTCTCGATTAGAATATAACTAATAGATTACCTATATTCATGTATTGCTTATTTCAAACTTGGATGTGCTAGAACTAGAAAAAAAAGGTTTGAACAATTCATGGAAATAGGTTACATTACTAATACACCAAAAATAACCGCACACAGGGTTACATTTATCCCGATATTTATCATAGAACACAGAAAACATTTTAAGTTTTAAAATATCGATAACTCATTATCGATAACGGTAATCTCTAATTGAGTAGCTGACTGTGACATGTGCATACTTGGAATCTTCGCGAAAAATATGTTTGAGTTTAAAATAAAGTAGACCTTAAAGTGAACAACTTAAAGTCAACTTTTACTTGTATTGTTTAATAAAATATTGTTTTTCAAATTTTCGTCGAAATAAAATTAATTAAGTCTTACCGATGGTATGATATACCTGCATTTAATAAATTTTTGGTTCTGCTATCGTGTTTACATTCTAAAACAGCACAATAGGGCATTTTTGTATTTTATTTTCAAGTTCTTTTTACTGTGACGGTTGTAACTAGACTGTTAAGCGTGGTGTGGGCGTGGAAGCAGACATATGCGGAACTCCGCAAAACTCGGGGTACGCGGGCCCCGCCTACTTGCGACTTCTACTGTTTTTTTCTGTTCTGTGCTCGTACGCAACATAATTATAACCTACGCCACTTGACCGAGTACTAGGGTTGTCCGGAAAGAAAAATAAAATACGGTACATACCTTTTTATACTTATAAATACGGGTGACATAAATAAGAATAACAAATGTAAACATTTGGTAGGTAGGTACCTACCTAATTACTAATTAGGTACAGGTAGACGTGCATTTCTTTACCTTTGAAACGTGAGGTTCGGATCCATGTTATTATTTTAACCCACCGAATACGATGCAACAAGCTTCTGCCTTCATTTTATCCTAAGCAACGAACGGACGACGCGACGCAGCGCGTGAACATCGAACTAACGTGCGATCTGACCGGCGTGCGGCAACCCTACTGACTTGTACCGGCAAGTCGAGTCCGCCGCGTACTTATAGCTTCATACTTAAAATGCGGAGTCCGCCTGGCCTGGCTTTACTTCACAATTGCTTTTTAGGTCTTTAGGGAATACTTTGCCCAGCAGTAGATGTCAAATGTCGACATAAAACTGAAATTCGGTGACTTATATCCTAATTAAAACTAACGTAGATCCACATAAGAATCTGGCGTTCTAAATAAATAATTGAAAACTATTCAGATAGTGTACACCACTTTTTGTTGGAACAATACTTTTAATTCTCTTCCCGTTTATTTATTTTCTATTCTAGTGTTATTTTTGAATCGTTCATAAAGTCAGGAGCATCTTCAAGGTCCCTTAATTTTTTTGTCAATATTTTCGATCTGTTATGGGCCTTCGAATATAAATAATATCACTTTATAATTAAGTCTATTCATAATTTAAAATAAATAAGCTTTAATACAAGGAAGTTTATTTAATCCCATCCACAGTTCAGGATTTTTTTGACGCCAGTTTTGGAATTACACCCTTTGAAACTTCTACCGATAGGTTTACACGTAGGCCGATTTGCAAACAGCGGCGTTATTATCTAATTAAGGACTACCCCTCCCCCTTTCGGATATGATAATGATGAAAATGTGTTATGATAGGATTTGGATTGAATTATCAGCTAGATAATTTAACCGGAGCTGTGTCGACCCCAAACTGATTGGGATAAGAGCCTGGAGCTTTTTTTTATAACTTTGACAATTATGAATGATTCAAAAACGGAATTCTTTCACTTTCTGTCTACTTGAGTAGTTCGCTATCTTCTGACAGCGTCTTCTCCTTGACCAGCGTGTTGAGATGGTCGATGAGCCCCTGTACGGACATCTCGCCGTGCACCTTGTTGTCGCGTGTACGTACGTTTACTGTACCTGAAGATTTCTCGCGATCGCCGACCACTGGGGACAAAAATATACTATGTTACTACAAAATTGATGGAAGAACAAACGGGTCGACTAGTTTTTCGATATTTGAGAGCGAGCGATATGCTATTATAGTTTATTTATTAAAACTTTATGCACAAGTAAAAACTGTACAAAGGCGGACTTAATGCCTTGGGCATTTTCTACCAGTCTACCTTAGGGTGATGCAGAGACAATACACAGTAGGTGCAATAACAAACAACAAACTAGTTTATGCTTAGTAAAGTTATTAGAATCATGATCAGAATAGCCCTTTTCCATAATTATAAATGAAAAGAGATTTGAACGCGACACTCGCCGTTTGAGATGGCGCCTAAGTTTAGTGCAATCGCGCATCTTCAGTCCTTTGAGGCATCTCGATGTATTATAAACGGTCGCCCAACAACTGCCGATCGATTCTGTAAAAATCTCACCGTGATTAGATGAAGTGAGCGATCAATAGGGGCGATCTCTAACATCAGGTGGAATGACAGCTCACTTCACCTAAGTTATCACCGTGAGATTTTTACAGAATAGCACTGCTGATCCACTTCAGTAAGCACAGATAGATCTCGCACACTGATCTCGCGTGATTAGCATTTTGTAACCTCTCAATGCTTGAGGTACCCGTGAATGCATGCGTAAACGCGTGAGGAAGATCGTAGGCATAACAGCATGAAATCTCACCTAAGATGTAGTTGAACTGCGCAAGCTGCGCGTTTCGTACTTTCTTGTTCAGCGTGTCGCCGGCGTCTGTGTCTACTTCCGACATGAAACCTGCTGCGAACAGCTGCTCGTTCACCTGAAACAATGAACAACCATCATATTAGACAGCGAATAAAACGGCTCAAACTCAAAGCATTTATTTCAATTAAACCATTTACAGGCACTTTTGAATTGTCAAGAAGTCGGTCAGTCAGGAAAAAATTAAGCTAGTTGCCCATTCCAAAGCGTAGTAGGTACCTATGGAGAAGAACGGGCAAGAAACTCCATGGACACTCTTTTTAAATAATATTTTTACAAAATTATTAGTTACATCATATGTTGAATTTATAATATGTGAGAACGATGTAAAAAATAAATAAAAATCAAGTACGCGTTAAAAGTGTCCAGAGTACAGCAAATAGTAACAAAATAAAAATCCAAAAATAAAATAATTAAAAATAAGCCGTGGCAGCTAAAAGATGACCAGCCCCAACTGACGGCGCCCGTTCACGAACATGACGCATGGATCAGCACCATCCAGCTCAACCATTTTGTAGGGAACCGAATGATCCAACACACACGCCACCGTCAGCGAGACACTTGAGCGAGCATGACATACTATCAGCCGCCAGGGCACATTCTAGTCAATGAAAAACATATTACCCGGTAAATGGTAGCTCAATAGTACATAGAACTCACAACTGTGCTATGCAGTTATACAATACAAAGGAAATTGAGTTTATACAATGCAAAGATAGTCTTACAATCTTCAGCAGCTCCAACAGTATTTTCAGGTGTTAATCAATTAGTTGTGGTTGTGGAGCAGGACCAGCATTGAGCCAGGCATTTTTATCAGCGATGTAATCTCCTAACTTATAATATGCCTGCCTACATAGTGTGCGTTTTATACATGACTTGAATTTTGTCTCATTCAGTTGAAGAATGTGGGGAGGTATTTTATTATAACATTTTAAACAGTACCTCATAAAAGATGAGTCTACTTTTGCTAGTCTGAAACCTGGTCTGAAGGTAGCAAAGTCGTTACCGTATCGCACCGGTACCGTATCGTGGTCCGTATACCAGATGATACCGCAATACCAGAGGCATTGCAGGTGCATTGTACACAAAAAAAAAACTTTGAAATGTCTCGTGACTGTAATGGGAATAAAAACTGCCACTTGCTTACTTCAGATGTCGCTACTATCCAGCGTCTAAGAATTTGACGGCCACCTGTCAGTACCGGTACATTTTTTGTAACGAAGCGACTTCTTTTACGCATAATTAACTAATATGCCTCGTTACGCAGCTGTAGACTGCAAAAATACGGGGAATTTCGCCAAAGATGTTAAAAGACGAAAACTGGTGGAGAAAGCTCTCCGAAAAAAAATTGGAATCACGATATTTCGTCAAGACTTTGTGGTATCCTTTTTAAACTTTTTTTCACCCATAAAAGTGAAGACTTTTAGAAAAAAAACTGTATTTATGTAGGTGATGTTCCCAAGAGAACCAGACTAACTTCTTCATAAACCTCTACAAGATATGATGAGGCCGCCCATTGTATGTTTTGTAGTAATAATTGTTTTTTTTTTTTTGTTATGTATTTTCTGGTGTACAATAATGTATATATAAATAAATAATAAATATGATATCTCACCTGTTTGGCATAATCGTCGAAGTGCGGACCGACGGGCACGACGCAGACCTGGCGCGGACTGAGCCAGAAGGGCCACTTGCCCGCGTACGACTCGCTGAGGATGGCGACCATGCGCTCCACGGAGCCCAGGATGGCGCGGTGGATGATTACCGGACGCTTCTTGTCGCCGCTCTCGCTGGATTAAAAGAAATTAAATGTATAAGAACTAGCTGACCCCGCAAACGACGTTTTGCAAAAAAAAAAAATAGATAGTAGCCGATTCTCAGACCTACCCGATATGCAAACAAAATTTCATACAAATCGGTCCAGCCGTTTCGGAGGAGTATGGTAACTAACACTGACACGATAATTTTATATCTATACTAATATTATAAAGAGGAAAGATTTGTACGTATGTTTGTAACGAATTGACTCAAAAGCACTGGACCGATTTTAAAAATTCTTTCACCATTTGAATGCTACATTATCACTGATTAATATAGGCTTTTTTTTTCCACCCGTGCGAAGTCGGGACGGATCGCTAGTATTAGATATATTAAATAGATAATAACATTACGCTGGCAAAGGCAAAGGTATATTTAGTTACTAATTTCGCCAATCCATGTTAATCTTATAAATGCGAAAGTAACATCGTAATCATGAAAGCCTTGTGGCGCGGGTAGACAAATACAAGATACTTTTTACCCTGGTAGTACCTTACCGTGGAATTATTTGCAACACCTCATATAGCAAGGGGGGGACGATATTTTTGAAAGCTTGGGTTTCCTAAGAATTCATTTACAACATCGCAAAATGTCAGCCACTCAAAAAAAAAGCATTTTTGTCATGGCTGCCAAAATTACGATTTGCGATCACTATAAGAAAATTTAATAAACTATTAAATTTCAACTGTGCTCTCTTTACGATGCTCAAACACACGAGCGGCATGTTGTCGGCAGTGTGTAAGACACTTAGAATGACGTCTGCGACAGAAGTAGTGCGTTCAATGCACTTTCGGTGTCACGAATGTTATCTCTAAACGATACTGGCGGGGTGATTTGGTGTGCTGTGATCAAGATAATTTGCCTACCTGACGTAAGTGAGGTTGAATCTCTCCGGCAGCTGGAAGTCAAGCTGTATGGTGGCACATTGGTGCGATCTTCGAAGGGCGTCCTGTATGGTGATATCTATCTTGGGGCCGTAGAATGCGCCGTCGCCAGGGTTTAGTTGCCAGGGGCGACCGAATTTGTCTAGTGAATCTGCTAGAGCCTGGAATGAACGTAAAGGGTATTTTTTTTGAAGACACAGAAGAAGCTACAAAAATTTAGGTGATCATAACAGATTTAGTACCTTTTCAGCCTGGTCCCACGTAGCCAGTTCTCCGAGGTACTTCTCCGGCCGCGTGGACAGCTTCAACTGGAACGTGAACCCGAAGGTCGAGTATACGCAGTCCAGGAACTCCAAGCACGCCAGCTGAAGACAACATGTCACTATGTTATTGGTTTTTCATTGTAACAGTACAGCCGGTCAATTCTGTAAAAATCTCACCGTGATAACTTAGGTGAAGTGAGCGTGAAGTGAGCTATCAATAGGGGCAATCCCTAACATCAGGTGGAATGACAGCTCACTTAACCTTAGTTTTCACAATGAGATTTTTACAGAATACCACTTCTGTATACGAGAGGGAAAATTCACATTTTGTTGGTATTATAGAGAAAAGACACCTGTTTCCATACTTTTCATGATCTTTGAGTGTCGATGGCAAAAGTAACACGAGTAAATATATAGTTTTTTTATTGTTTGGCCCAAAATTCAGCAACGCAAAGACAACTGAAATCTTCCAACCCGCACTGGGCCTGCGTGGTAGATTACGGCTCACACCCTCTTATAGAGAGGGGTAGTATTTAAACGCAAATCAAAAAATATCCTTTTTCTATGCAATAAAATTCCGAATTCCCATCAAAATTACTGATTGCACAGCAAAATATTCAACTCAAAATATCACTAAACACACTACAATTTATTTTCGCAGCGTACAGCGATTTTTACGTCAGGGCGAACCGAACCTCGGGGTGCCCGTGACGTCGTTTAGTATTATGCGATTTTACTGTGCAGTCAGTATTATTTGCTGTGCAGTCAGTATTTATGCTATGTATGTAGTATTTTTGATATGCAATTTATAATATCCCAGCAGTGGGAACATTATACGCTAATTATGCTATAACATACCATCTCCTGCTCAATATGCTGCGGCGTGCAGAATATATGCGCGTCGTCTTGCTGGAAGCGTCTCACTCGCGTCAGGCCGGTGAGCGCACCGCTCAGCTCGTTACGATGTAACACGCCGAAGTCGGCTAAGCGAAGTGGGAGCTCGCGCCAGGAGCGGATGCGGTTGTCGAAGAGTAGACTAAAACAAATTATAGCGGATCCTGATCACTACTAAAGGGCATGTCCAGTTTCTGCCCTCTGGTAATTGTGGTATCGATAATGTTCACGATTTAAGGTTTTACAGTAAGATTTAAAAATTTTGATATAAATTACTAAGGATTTATTAATTCAGTATTACTTGAGTAACATAATTCTCAAAAAAACAGTACTCATTCGTAGCTTCCGCTTTGTCATTTTTAACGGGAAGTACTAAAAATGTTTTAGTAACACTTTAGTAAGTATTTAATAGAAAAACAATAGGTGCTTTACATTTTTGTTATACAAATAGAAATATAAAAAAAAACTGAAGAATATGATCTCAGACTAACAAAATAATAAACGTTTCATTAAACTCACAAAGGCATACCACCAATTAGTAACTGTATTCGCTCACAGATGGCGTTATACTAAAAAAACTAAGAAAAATCCCCAGCATATAAACTTTATTTTGACCAGTTTTCGCAAGATCCCGACTCCTGAAACTTATTAATTGATAAACTTTAAAATACGACGATTATAATAATATAACAATCATTACTGAACATTTTCTTTGACTACCTAGACAATCGCCCATTGTTCCACCAGACATGTCCTTTCCAGGTATTCACAAAATGTGAATAAACAACCTAACAAATCTGTACAGAACAGAAGTATACATCGGCTGTGCAATTTCAAAACCTAACAACTGACATTACTCAAAAATCTTGCTAGATATCTAGCAAGTCAAATATGCAAAAACACCGATTTTGAATTCATTTGAATTACAATGTAATATTTATAATGGCGCGCACAAACAATTATGATGATGGTGTGTAACTAAATATACCATTTTATGCAGTTGACTCGTGACTCACAATGTTTTTACACTTATTAAAATCTGCACGGAAAGAAATTTAAACACAGGAGTGAGTGCGAAAAAATCTGTATTTTTTGTACAGCAAGAATGTGATTGTAACTCAAAACTGCCAAAAAGTGAGTTACGATGTTATTCCTTGCAGGTGTCGATATTTAAAAGATGTTCACACTCACCAATGGCCCGGGCAGTTCATGGGCTTGAGCGCGAAGGTTTCCTTCTCGACGTCGAAAGAGAACATGTTCTCGGCGTAGTGCGCCCAGTGGCCTGACGTCTGCCACAGTTTGGCGTTGTACATGTTCGGGGTTACTACCTCTTGGAAGCCGCGCAGTCTAGGCAAAAAAAAAAAAAACGATTTTAATATAAAAAATGTTTATTTCAAGAGTTTTTGTTAGGGACCAAAAATGTTAAAATAACTGTTACCTGTGACCGCTTTAAAAGTAGTTATTCTATTATTAAGATACTAACGGTCCGTCCCGGCTTCTTTAATAATTTTTAAAATCGGTCCAGTACTTTTTGAGCCAATTCGTTACAAACATACTTACATACAAATCTTTCCTCTTTATAATCTAATATATAAAATTCTCGTGTCACAGTGTTAGTTACCATACTCCTCCGAAACGGCTGGACCGATTTGTATGAAATTTTGTGTGCATATCGGGTAGGTCTGAGAATCGGCTACTATCTATTTTTTTTTTGCAAAACGACGTTTGCGGGGTCAGCTTGTATTAGTATAGAAGTATAGATTTACATTTTCGTTAGTTGTCAAATACTATGATTACTAACCTATACTCCATTTGTTTAGGTAGTTAAATAAAGGTACGTTAATAACGTTGCTAAACTGAAGAGTACAATTTACTGTGATGTAGCATGACAATTGAAGTGAGTGGTATATACGTTTAGTCGGTTAACTAAGTCACGTGGTTTTTTTTTGTTTACCTTTATTTAATTACCTACACAAATGGAGTAAAGGGTAGGTTGGTAATCATAGTATTTTATAACTACTAACGACCCGTAACGGCTGTCATAGATCCACGAATGACAGCCGGGACCAACGGCTTAACGTGCTTTTCGAGGCACGGAGGGGTCTTGGTATGTAAAGATGGTCACCCATCTACGAACCAACCGCGGCAAGCGTAGCTTAACCTGATCGATCGACCTGTGCGGCTGTTATTGCTTAGCCACAAGGTATTAAGAGATGCTAACACTATTATTTTTTAAATTTGATTGTGATTTCAAAAGTCGTTAACATTACACTATTACATACCTGTATTGTTCTCTAATAAAGTTGACGAGTGTGTTGTATATGTGTGCACCGCGCGGCTGGAAGAAGCATGAGCCGGGCGACATCTCGTGGAAGAAGAATAGCTCTTGTTCCTATAATAATAGAGGTCCAATTAGCGAGCACACTGATAACAGTAGATCTACTACCAGCAAACTGTATTTGAATAACCAGCCTATAACGTTCCCACTGTTGGGACACCATACTCTCTCCATCACAGGAACTGCCTGTAATCAAAGTATCAAACACGCAGCCCAGTGCGGGTCGGTGGATGAGTCTTTGAATTTTGTTTCTAGAATATTTCGGTTTACTCAAGACGTTTTCCTTCGCTATTTTATCAGGAGAGGGGCAATTCTCGTCATTTTAAGAACATTCAAAGTCTGATCTCAGTCTCAATCTGTCAAAAATGCCTCTAATTTCCCTACATTTTGACATTTGTTTGTCGCTGAGGTGAGACTGCGACTAGATTTTAAACATTTTAAATTACGAGAATTCGCCTTCAGGTGTAATGAAATAAATTGCCCAAGATAAAGTGCAAAGCAGTTAAAATGTACAGTACCGGGGACAACAGCTGGTAATTCTTTTCGAAGGTATAGAATAGAATAAATCTTTATTTGCTTATAATGTAGGTACATAAAAATAAGTTGTTAAATTAGGATAGGATCCATGTACATTATGCATTAATATAGCATGCAAATGTAATAAAAAATAGTGGATAATAAAGATATTACAAAAAAAATATAATGTGTATGAGGAATTTGATGGTTTGTAACGAATTGTTGCAGTGATATTACGTACCCTGCCAATCTTTCTGTGGTCCCTCTTGGCGGCTTCCTCCTGAATGTGCTCCCATTCCTTCAGCTGCTTGGGCTCGGGGAACGACACGCCGTAAACTCGCTGCAGGCTCTCTGCATCAGCCTTACCTTCCCAGTATGTGGCCGAGTTCTGAAGGATAAAACAACTTGATTAGGTGTAGAGGATAACATTTAATGCCAACGGTGTTGTTTGTTGGAAACTTCGCCCCAAGAGAGCACCGAATGTTGGTCAATTAAAGTGATCTTGAACGAAAAGCGACAAATCGGTAACACAACAAGGCCAACTTAGCGCCATTTACGAGGAGCTAATTTGATTGTTTTTTCCCCATTATAAAAGATTTTTGAATAGGCAATTTTTCTTTTCCTTTTTAATTTTTGACTTTCAAAGAGCTACAGGCGTGATTCAAAGATTAAAGATTATTTATTTGTCCAAAACATGAGTATACACACAGGGCATGCAAGATGTTACAATAAAATTAATGATACTACTAAAGATTAAAGGGACAGCAAAAGAAGTAAAATAGCGTATTTGCCAATGGGTCTAGGCAGAGATATAAGGTACAGGCAACAAAGGAGATAGGTATGCAGGGTCGTTGAACATAGTTGAAGTTTACTAAGAAACCGATTGATGTTTTCGAATGAAATTTAATTTGACAAATGAACTGTTTGTTTTCTATTGATTAAATTAAATTTTATTCGAAAACATCAATCGGTTTCTTGCTAAACTTCAACTATATTCGACGACCCTGCATACTTATCTCCTTTGCTGACTGTGCATCTAAATTTGGCCAGTTATACGTTCCATGAGATTAGGGATGAGCGTATCACCATTAACCAGACACAAATTCAGCCTGCTACTGGGAATTTCTAGACGTACCACACTTTTCCGACCTCACTATCAGCAGCCATTCTGACGACCATTAGGTAAGCCAAAAATGATTGCCTTTTTGTCAATACATTATTATCTTCTTCTTCTTAGCGTGTCGATAGCAATCTAAATGGACTCGGCCCAGAATTCGGCTACTTGTTTGGCGCCATCACCAGCGTCCATCAGTTCCTGTAACGTGCAGCTGACAGGACACGCAGGACACGATATTAAGTGTCCCAACATTTGTGGAACAGCACCACATTTACACTGCAAGGCGGAGTCGTCTATGAATCTCCAACTGAACAGGTTTTCCTTGCTTCAACCAACCTGGTCCGGGAGTCTGTTTAAAGACTTCCAGGTTAGCCTGGTAACTCATGTCCAGGTGGGAGGAATTCAGCGGGTGGAACTAACGGTTTGGGTAAGGAAGCACTGTCTCGTCACAACTTCAGTCTTTCTTGTGATGGTTCTTCAGTGAGTGGGCCAATCCAAAGTCCACTAATGGATTATAAAAATAATAGAAAACCAACATACCTTCGTAACCTTCAGTGCCTTGACCTTTCCCGTATGCCTAACATGGGGTCCTCGACACAAATCAATGAGCGGGCCACATCTGTAAACCGTGGTTTTGGCAGTGTTGACCTTCTCGTTCAGAATGCGCACTTTGAACGGATTGTAGTCAAACATCTCCAATAACTGCTCCTTGGTTAGCTCTAGGCGTTCAAACGGCTGTTTTTCTTTTGCTATTTTCTTTACCAGGCCTTCTAGGACGTGGAAGTCTGTCGATGAAATCTGTGGGAAAAAATGATTTGTAAATAAGTTGAATTATTACAAGAAAGTGTGGTCATGTCTTCGAAAACTAAAGGTTAGCGCATATTACAGCTTCATTGGGCCCTAGTGCATCGGATACCATTACAAAAAAGTCTGAAGCGGCCCGCGTGCAGTGTGCGATGATTCATACAAAATGTACAAAAGCGATATACAAAGAATTTTTGTGTTGAGATGAAGGCCGCCTTAATGTGCGCAAGCCTTAAATCTGCTGTTATATTTTTGTGTATACTGTTGATTGGTTGAGCAAAATAAGATAAACCAATAATTGAGTTGATATAACATTTGCCAGACGATCAGTTTCATTAAAAGGATGGCCACAATCTTGTCATTCTCATGTCAACTTTGATTAACCCTTTAACCGCTTACGTCGGATTAATCCGACAAATATTTTCGTGTCCATTTCGCCAGAGTCGTATATTTACGACCAAATACCACAGCTCGTTTACTCTGTTTTTTTTTTTTTATTAATTACGCTGTACTCTATCAGGTTATTCGAAAAAAAAAATTCGAATCCCTGCCGGGCGCTGGGGGCACGACAACTGTTATGAAACCGGGCGGTTAAAAGGTTAATGGCAATTTAGCGACTTTAATCAGCAGATAATAGTTACATGCTGATAATATGATAAATGATAATGTAAGTATAGTTTGAAATTTTAGGTATTGGCATAAGCATAATCAACTGTCCTCTCTTGAGAGGGAGTGGGCTGTAATCAACCACGCGGGCTCAGTGCGGGTTGCTAATGTCATATCTTCAATTTTTTTTTGTTCTAGGACATGCCGGTTTCCTCACGATGTTTTCGTTCACCGTTTTTGAGAGCAGTGGTGATGAAATTATTTACACAAAGTTAAGCGCCTTCGAAACAAACCTGCAAACTTGTAAGTCGGGGCTGTTAACACTGAGCCACACTGCTCACCCAGGTTAGATATTATTTTAGCATAATTATAAATGCCCGAAGGACCGACTACCAGTCTTAAAAGGCTTAATCTATACTAATATTATAAAGAGGTAAGATTTGTATTTATGTTTGTAACAAATTGGCTCAAAAAGTACTGGGCCGATTTTAAAAATTCTTTCACCGTTTGAATTCTACATTATCACTGATTAACCCTTTGACCGCCACGGTCGTGTATAGACGACAAATGAAAACCTGCCCAACACGCCAATGCCGACAAGAAAACACCATGTTTTAAGTATAAACACAGAAAATTTAATTTGTTTTATTTATTTTGTACTTAAAACATGGTGTTTTCTTGTCGACATTAGCCGACGGTGGCTTGTTGGGCACGTTTTCATTTGTCGGCTATACACGACCGTGGCGGTCAAAGGGTTAATATAGGCTATTTTAATTGCAAGAAAAAAAAAAATTATTTAAAAACATAAATGTCCACCCATGAGAAGCCGGGACAGGCCGCTAGTGTGTTATAAAGGTACTGGATTGTGAAAGTTATTCAAGCAGTTGCTCCATGTCAAATACTAGTATTCAGCTGTATCTGGTTAGACTAGAAGCTGAGTCCAACATAGTTGGGAAATGGCAGATGATAATGATGAATTATAAATCATAGTCAGTCAATTCTTACCCCCTTTTCCGGATAATACATGTCATAATAGAAGCCTTCTTCGATCGGTGGTCCGTAGCATAGACAGCCTCCGTAAACCTGATAATAAGATTCATTATATAATAGACAATAATAATAGATATTATTATGCACAATGCCTTAAAAGATCTATAGTAAATAACTTTAAATACTTATTACTTAATCATTCTGCACTAACTTTAGATCATTGTCATAATTTTCTGCACGGGATCAAGCCCGCGAGACGTAACGGCTAACGCAGCAGCCAATCGCTCAGTTCTCTTATTTCAAATTCAGCCAATCCCAATTTTGGTCAGTGTATTTATAAAAGAAAATCAGAACTGGACCATTATTTTCAATAATAGCGCACACTAATAAACAATTATTGATAGTGGTCTTGATTATTTTATCAGTGATTAATATCAATCATCACAAATAATCAGAATGATAACTTTTGAGGAGTAATTTTAAGTTTTTTTTTTTCAGAATTAAAATAGCTGCAAAATTGGCAACATTCTAAATAAATGCTTTAACACAAATTCTTATATTATTACAAAATACGCCGAGAGCTTTTCAAACTTAAATAAATTGAAGACAACCAACAAAATCTCCTTTTATCAAAGCCAATCTCAACACTCACCCTCTCCATAGCTTCTCCCAACATATGCGCAGAAGAATGCCAGAAGACCGCTTGAGCATCCGTATTGTCCCACCTCAGGAGTTCCAGCTTACAGTCACCTTCCAGTGGCCTGTCCAGATCCCAGAGCTCATTGTTCACCCGTGCGATGATGGTGGAATCGGCCAGTCCCTGGCTGTGATGGAGGACAGTCATCATGAGGGTCGGATGTGGAATAGCAGGGTGGAACTGGAGTGGCTCTTGACTGGGAACTTTTTAAAGCTGAGTTTGGCTTGGTCCAGCTAAAAGCTGAGTATTTTTTACTAATGTCAAAAAAGGATGAGGTTACGCATTGAACAAGATTTTTTTTCTGTATGCGGTGGTTTGACAATATTATATGGTAGTAAGGTTGTTAATAAATGCTAATGAATAAATAGTATGCTTCGGTAATGTCTACCACAATTATGATTACTGTGTACCAACAAGCATTTTGAATAAATAATTGTATTATAAACACCAAAAAGCGTAGTATATATGTATGTATATTATAGAAACATGCTGCACACACTTAGTGCACATATAGCCAAATACATTGTCTTCAAGCATGCTTCAAATAATTATAATGGCCTCACACATTTTCTTTAAAATGCTTGCTTACAGAGCATTTCAATTACTGTAATACCCAATCTTTTCTTACAGATATTTATTTATTTCTTAATTATCATACAAAACATAAAATTTTCAACATTGACCATGCTTTAATTTTAGGCGGTATAGACATTAACCAGTTAAAGCCATCTCAACAGTCCACCCTTAAGTAAAGTACTTACTATTCTCTCCACCACTCGCTTGTGTGCAGGTAAATAAGTAATTAGTTATTATATACATTGGTCTAGCAATATTTAGACAATATTATAGCAGTGAAACCTTGTTTCTGAGATATTCTTAACCAAAGTTTATGATCTATGCAATTAATTAGGTAGCTGTTATAAGTTTGAAACAACATCAACCTGTAATTCCTGGGGGATTAGGCACAGGTGTATGCACAGCTACACATAAAGCTATAAATAACGAGTATAATCTGACTTCTGATTGTACGAAAAACCTATATAATGCGAGGTCAGCTAAAACTGGTAATGTATAGCTTGATGTGTAGCCGTGTGTACCTATATTTCACTAGTATGTTTAAGTCCCATGTAATAAGGGAGCGAGCCTTTTGCCATCACCAAGCCAAAAACCCGGATTCCAGGCTGCTACTGATAAATTCCCTTTATTCCCGGTTGTTGTCTCCCACTGGGCACATTTTAACAATCCTTGCAATCTCTTATTGAAATACCCATTATTACATTTTGACTCTCTATAGTGGAACAACTGGGAAATAAAAAGTGCCAATTGTCACCACCAGGGAGGAACAAAACTTTTTTCGCCTATCTGACCTCCATAACCTAGATATTGGGTAATACCCCCTTGGTAAGACTTTCGGGCTACCTACTGACTACCCGTAACAACTGTTATTATATTGAGCTTTTAACAAAAGGAAAAATGATTACATGTTTATTAATTTACACTTGTAATGTTAGAATGTATTGTATTATTTATATGCTACCAATAGTCCAATACCAAGTTAATAAAATTATAAGTAAGGGACTTATTTTTTATCATATTTATTTCACTTTCTACTTAAATAACTGTTTTTTCTAAAATATCAATCTTATCAAGAATTCAATATCTGTAAAGTAGACTGCATGTTTGATTGGAATCATCAATTTATTAAAGTTACAATATCTTGAGGAAAATTCTATATAAAGTAGCATGACTCATTTCCTATGAGTTTGTATGATGACATAGAGGCACACTATTGCAGTTAAAGACTTAGGAATAAAACCCATTGCAAACAATATGCTACTTTTTTACTGCTCATGAAAAATCATCTGGAACTCTTTTTTAAAAGTGCGAAAATAATTGTTTGTGATTATGCCAGCTAGGTTCTGTTTAATTTTAATACTAACTGCAATTTCTGCAATTACAGCTGTAACTATTTGAAACTAAAGAATTTGCAAACTAGTTTTGATTAGAATATAATAATATTCATACTTAGACGGACAATGTTTTTATTTATTTGATAAATGTGCGTAATTTGTTAATGAGCAAAAAAAATATAATTAGAGAAAGTTGGTATAACTCACCTAATTCCCTTAGCAACATCATACGGACTAGTTTTCCAGGCTTTTGCTTCTACAGTTTTGCCATCGGGTAGTGTGACCACTATACTCAAATCCGGTTTGCTTGCTATTTCTTCCGCATACTGGATTTTGTATTTATCCCAAAGATCAATCCGTTTCTGGATGAATTCGGGCCATGGGTTTAGTTCTGCGGTTCCTACGGAACCCTCGTCAGGTTTTTTCTTTTTTTCCTTCATCGCTTTGGTCTTTGACTGCAAGGAGAAGTGCTAAGTTAGTACCTAGTACCTACCCTATATCATGTAACTGTTTTTAATAGAATTTTTTTAAATAAAATTGTTAATAATTTCTATTGTAAGGACATTTTTTATATTGCCCTACTAACAAAGTTCTGCAATCTCAAGTATGGTGGCCGAGTGTGAGTGATTATGGCAATAATAGAATTCAGAATAAATTGGTATATGTGAAGAGGTTAGTAAATAATATCAGGGAGATGTGTGGATGGTGGGATTTATTAGTTTCATTAAAAATGGCACAGTATTGTAGCCACCATAAATTCTGATAAATTATTGAATAACAACAACATATTACACGGACACCTGCTTAAATCAATATTTTTTTGCGGTAATTACGAAAAATCGAATTAATTACACAGGTGTGTGTGACATTCTAGTTTGTTTCACTTTAATAACCTATTGTATACTTTCTAATACGATATGACCTGAGTCCGGTAAAAAAACAAATCACAGTAACTAAATTGCGTTACAGATATAAAATGTTTTAAAAATATCAACAAATATCAATGTCTAAGATACAGAAAAAAATAAATATAGGCAAAGAAAACCGCATGATATCATTCCAGCTAAAAATGCTGATGAAAGTCCTACAGACCCATGTGGCATATGCGTAGTCCTTGCAGCGGACCACACAGCCTCCACGGATGCCGATAAACTTTATCATGACTTACATAACGTACAAATATACTTTCTCAAACTAAATTATAATGTATAAAACCCTGCCTTTGCGTCAATGTTTAGTTTTGGGATTTCTTCAGCCACAGTGTCACCCATTGCAGAACGTGTATCTTTCGAATTTGACAGCGGAACTAATGATGTTGCAAGCATGTAAAGAAAAGAATTCATTTTGTGATCCGTTTCATGTAATATTCCATGCAATTAAAATAAAATAAATATGTTTTACAAAATTGATTTATTTATGCCTGGCCCCCCTGGGTCATTTTAGTACAGCATAAACTATGTAAATATTTTCACTTTTGTGGATGTTGAGGTGATATGCAACGTGGGCAACCTCCTTGAATGTAGTATTTATGGTAACAGTGACTTTACGTGACGTTTGTCACAGCGCTACCATCTTTGTCATATTATTGTAAGCTATTCAATGTCTAGTTAGTATAATTCTTTTAGTTAAATAAAGCCACATTTCTTGGTTGGTTTTACGTCTATTATGCTACAATTTATTTAACTAAAAATGTCTGACGAAAAACTAGACAAATCATCACTGTCAAGGTATCTCCGACCCGACAAGTTTGACGTCGAACCTGATGTCGCGGATGCCGACGAAAAATGGCTGCATTGGAAATCGACCTTCGAAAGCTTTCTCGCTGAAGAGATAACTGAAGATATATCAGATTCTATCAAGTGTAAGCTGTTAGTCAACCATTTATCCGCATCGATCTACAAACATATTAAGTTTTGCACGACTTATAATGCATCAATGAAAGTTCTAGAAGACATCTATGTCAAACCAAAAAACACGATACTAGCTCGACATGTTCTGTTCAATCGAAAGCAAAGAGCGGACGAGACTATTTCCGAATATGCTAGAGCTCTTCGACTGATTGCTAAAGATTGCAAATTTGAAGCTGTCACCGCGACAGAACATGAAGAACAGGCAATTCGTGGTGCTCTTATTTCCGGACTCCTCTCACAAAAAATTCGTGAACGACTTCTAGAGAACTCTACGCTTGCTCTTACAGATGCTCTTAATAAAGCCATTACCTTGGAAACTGCTGAGAAAGATGCACAGACGATCAGTACTAATTCTCCGCATCTAAATGCTGTATCTGAAATCTCCCGAGACAAGGGATCGGACAATCTGGCTGTAACTTCATCGTCTCGAATGCCTCTGACTGCTTCGGTCGCACCATCCTCCACAACACAACAATCAGCCAAGCGCTGTTTCTTCTGCGGCGGAAATGTCCATCCTAGAATAAGGTGCCCAGCTAGCAAAGCTACTTGTAAAAAGTGTTCGAAGAAAGGCCATTTTGCTAACGTTTGCAGATCCGGGCATAACATAAACTCTGTGTGGACTGAAGAACTTGCCAACTCGAGCAATGACCACTTTTACAGCGGGGCTATTTCTGCTGCTTCTCCTTCAAGTCTTAGGAGTGCGACAATCCCTATCACAATAAACGAATACAAAGCTGACGCTCTCGTCGACACTGGTAGTTCAGTCAGTTTTATAAACAGTAAAGTGGCTCGCATCATGAAGTTGCCCAAGAAACCGTGCAAACAAACTGTAAATCTCGCCTCTCTTAACCAAGTCTCGTTCGTTGAAGGGGTATGTTTCGTAACTATTAAAATGAATCAACATACCTACAAGCAAACGCCGCTTTTAGTAGTTGACAACCTCTGCGCAGACGTTATCGTGGGTCACGACTTACTCAAGCAACATTCAAGCATCCACTTCAATCTGGGAGGTCCCGGCGAGCCCTTACAAATCTGTAATGTTCTGCAAGCCTCAGTTCCACCGGCCTCTGTATTTACCAATCTTTCGCCAAACATCCAACCGATTGCTGTCAGAAGCAGGCGCTACACTAAAGCAGACGTTGACTTCATACAAGAAGAAGTATCAAAGTTGCTCGAAGATGGGGTAATTGAAAAGAGCATTTCCCCTTGGAGAGCCCAAGTCCTCGTAGCGGGAGGAGGGACCCATCGTAAACGGCTCGTGATCGATTATTCAAGGACTATCAATAAATTTACTGATCTAGATGCCTTCCCCTTGCCAAATATCGAAACGGTTGTAAACAACGTATCAAAATTTAAAGTCTTCAGTCAGATAGATTTGAAATCTGCATATCATCAGGTCCCAATCCTGGAAAATGAGAAGATATATACAGCGTTTGAAGCGATCGGCAAGCTTTATCAATTCACACGCATCCCGTTTGGAGTGACTAACGGCGTAGCTGCCTTCCAGCGGACTCTGGACTTTATAATATCAGAAGAAAAATTAGATGGAACGTACGCATACTTAGATGACGTAACCGTTTGCGGCAAGGATGATAAGGATCACGAGCGCAATCTAAAACGATTTATGGACGCCGCTAAGAAGTTTAATTTAACTCTCAATGAACAAAAAAGCGTTTTCAATAAAACTAAAATCAATCTGCTTGGCTTTACCGTGGAAAATCATACTGTCCGACCTGATTCTGAAAGGCTAAAGCCTCTGCTAGACCTCCCCGCACCAACTAAAGCAAGTGAACTGAAACGAGTCCTAGGAATGTTCGCGCACTATGCAAAATGGATAGGGCGTTTCTCAGAAAAGATAAAACCACTCACCTGCGTCACTAGCTTCCCGTTATCACACGAGGCTCTCAAGTGTTTCGAACAACTCAAACAGGACATCAAGGCGGCGGCTCTAGTAGCGATTAATGATGACGATATTTTCACAGTTGAGACTGACGCTTCAGAATTCGCTCTAGCGGCTACACTTACTCAACGAGGACGACCAGTAGCATTCTTTTCGCGAACTTTGTCAAACTCTGAATGCAAACAATCTTCAATCGAGAAAGAAGCTTGCGCTATAGTGGAAAGTTTAAAGAAATGGAGACACTACCTAATTGGCAAACATTTTCTTTTAATTACGGATCAACAATCGGTAGCCTTCATGTTTAATCAGAATCATAACAGTAAAATCAAGAACGAGAAAATCTTACGTTGGCGATTAGAGTTGTCTTGTTTCAAATATGATATTATTTATAGACCAGGCTCCGAAAATGCAGCTGCGGACGCTCTATCCCGCGTATGTGCCTATATGAATATCAGCAAGCTGAAAGAGCTCCATAACGCACTCTGTCACCCGGGCGTGACAAGAATGTATCACTGGGTGAGATCCAAAAACTTGCCCTATTCAGCAAACGACGTTAAGGAGATAACAGCCTCGTGCCCGACCTGCGCTGAAATAAAACCAAGGTTCCTCAAAGTAAAGGGTCACTTGATCAAAGCTACGGCCCCTCTTGAACGTATCAACATAGACTTCAAGGGGCCACTGCCGTCTAACACCTCTAACAAGTACATATTGACGATAATTGACGAGTACAGCAGATTTCCATTTGCATATCCATGTAAAGATATGACATCTGCCACTGTCATCAACTGCTTGAAAGATCTCTTCCTTACTTTTGGCCAGCCTCTCTATGTTCATAGTGATAGAGGCTCATCGTTTATGTCCGAAGAATTCAAGTCATTCCTAAGAAAAGCAAACATAGCCTCATCAAGAACGACACCTTATAACCCTCAGGGTAATGGTCAAGTGGAACGTCTAAACGGGACTCTCTGGCGAACTATCCAACTCAGTCTCCGGTCAAAGGGACTATCTGTGGAAAACTGGGAAGTGGTACTGAAGGATGCATTGCACTGTGTACGTTCTCTTTTATGTACAGCTACTAACGCCACCCCACATGAAAAACTTTTTACATACCCTAGAAGATCCCCGAATGGAGACTCACTGCCGTCCTGGCTGACACCAGGCCCCATATTGGTAAAGAAGAATGTCCGACAATCTAAAACAGACCCTCTAGTCGAAGAAGCTGAACTCCTTGAAACTAATCCTCACTATTTTCTTATTCGACGTGACAATGGGGAAACATCAACAGTATCGAACCGTCAATTGGCACCGTTCCCAAATACTGTTGACTACAGTGGAGATGATAGCTTTGAATCAGCTTCTGAAGAGATGGAAGATAGCACTACAGCTCCACCCGTAACTATCACCCCATCGCTATCATCGCCGCGACATTCACAGGATCTACGTAGCTCGTCGCCTTCTCCGATACTCCAGACCGAAGCTCTCCCTCGGAGATCAAACAGGACCAGAAAGCCACCCTCTTACCTGAGCGACTTTGTGGTACATCGAGAAGGGAGTGAAAACTCAACCGGGGAAGAATGAGGTGATATGCAACGTGGGCAACCTCCTTGAATGTAGTATTTATGGTAACAGTGACTTTACGTGACGTTTGTCACAGCGCTACCATCTTTGTCATATTATTGTAAGCTATTCAATGTCTAGTTAGTATAATTCTTTTAGTTAAATAAAGCCACATTTCTTGGTTGGTTTTACGTCTATTATGCTACAGATGTAAGGTTTGCTTGATATGGTAGCCTTATCCAATAGACAGTTCAATGCCCTTGAATGATAGAGGTAGCCAGAAGCTACAGTTTATCAGCTGAATGCCAGGATTTTCATTACAGGCGCTAGATTTTGGTGGTAAAGGACCATTCTAATAAATAAAATTCTCCATTCGGAAATTATTCAATCATATTCATAGCATAGTATCATTGTTTTGCATCTCTAACACTCCACCGAGGCAACTCCACCGGGGTAATCAAAGCGGATCAGCAGTTCCGATACGTCGACTCGGCTACGTACGGCTAGGCGACGCCGCGCTTACGGCTCGCCGCTGATTGATGAATGATGCTGCTGCAGGCAGACCGCGCGAGGAGTGAGAGGGGCAAGGGTGGATGAAGAGACGTAAGCTCGGGTACGGAGAGACGTAAGCGCGGGGACGCCGACCCGTAAGCGCGAGAACTCCAAGTTGACCATGCACCGCACCGCGGTAGGGAGTTTCATACAAAGAATACTGAATGGCTCGAGTTGATATGGTGACGATCCCTTTCCGATTTGATATGTGTGCTGTCCTTAAAGGGACCCCTCCACACCGATTCTTTTAATTATCAAAGGAGTTTAAACCAAGAATTTTATCATCACCAACGAGCACAGAACACAAATTATATCATGGCCCTGTCAGAAAATGACAATTTTGAGTAAAACAAAATTCAAAATTACATAGCTTATTATTTTAATTTTCTAGTGTAATCCGGAATTTAAATTTAAAATGTGTGCACAGAAAACTCGTCCGATAGACGCTTTTCAGCGCGTCTTAACGTCTTTCAAGCATTTTGAAAATAAACTGGACAAGTTACAGGAAGATGTGAATTATCATGGAAAGACCCTTTCAGAACTTCGCAGTATGGTAACAAATCTTTCAGGGGGTACAATACTTTCTGCTGACAGCAAAGCTGAAGATAATAGGCGTCCTCCAATCAAAACACCGGCGATTCAAAACGAGGATAGGGCGATATATTTGGATAAGTCTAAAATAAAAAGGAAGAATTCTGTTCAGCCCTTGTCTCCGACATTAAAAGTGAAAAGTTACCAAAGTCAGAAATCTAAGGTCTCTCCTCAAACCTCACCTTTTCAAGTTCACCGTAACAAGTTGGAATTAGGTACCAAAGGCATAAGTCCGAAGCATGACCAAAAACACAGAAAAGCGGACGCTCAGCGAAAAACGAATACTACGCTGAGGAACCAGAAAATGACAGAAAAGAAACGAGTTACAGGAAAAGTAGGGGTTATACTAGAAAATTGAAAGTTTCCTCGTTTGGTTTGTTTTTCATGTACTTAAATTTTTATTACTTTTAGACAAACAGCGGGGTAATTGCGTAACACACTATTAGTAGCAATGGGTTTCATTTTGACAGATCAACAACGTTCAATGCGTTTTTTACATTGTTGAGCAGACACATTTTTCGAACATATGAAGCAATGTATTAGCAATATGCTTCAAAATGATTCAAATTGAGATCGATAGCTTGTTTCGCAATTAGGGTGCGGGACTTCATCTACAGGAAATAAAATAAAACAAAATGTAATACTTACCTAATGTCTATTAATAGTCATTTTTACTTTTTCAACGCTGAATTAGTATAATTTCAGACTAGAATAAACTGGGAGGGTAATTGCGTAACCCACTAACAGTAGCAATAGCTTTAATTTTGACAGTTTAACAACATTCATTGCGTTATGTTTCGAACATATGAAGCAATGGATTAGCAATATCCTTCAAAATGATTCGGATTGTGATTGATAGTGTGTTACGCAATTAGGGTGCTGATTACAATCACAGCAATTAGCTGCCAAAATCAGCCCCAAAATAATGTTTGTCTATAGTAATAGTATGTAATACCGTAGTTACCTATGTTTTGCAAACTTCTAATTCAACAAAACTAAGTATCGAGTACAGACGCCACCACATCAAGCTACCCGAAACTGTCAAATTTTCCCAAACAACTTTGAACCTTATGCTTAAGCGTTAAAGTTGAAAATCTATTAAAATTTGACAGATTGTAGTAGCTTGATGTGTTGGCGTCTGTACCTACTAGGCTTTTTATAAGTATAGGATGTTTATTTATTTATTGAATACAATACTAAGTATGTTTAGTAATATTGCATTAGTGCAGACATAAAGTCGCTATCCAAACTGAGGGTAGCAGCAGTAGCAGCGAGCGACAGTGCCATTAACGCAAGATCTTTATCACTTGCACTTTTGACATCCTCTTGTGTCGTGTAATTCTGAAACAAAGGATAATTCCATGAGATCCTGTAATGTGGATCGTATTGGGTTCAGGGACTTTCAGGCTGCGAGCTATCCAGGCTCAGAGTCCGTTTGTATAGTGTAAAAAAAATATTTAATGATTTTTTTTAACTCTAGTTCTATGGAGTTTTGCTAGTTGATTTAATTTGACCCTGTATGTACATATCTGTCAGAGTATGTGTCAAAAAGTTTACACAACATGTCGACGCCAGCAATCTTTTCCCTCTCTGGGCCGTAATAGTAGGTAAGTAGGTACTTATTGGCCCTCAGCATGATTCCGTTGCGAAATAGGGATGGTGCTATCACCATATCTTTCTCATACTCATACTGGAACAATCATGGTTCTAAAACGTCTTAATACAGCTTCCTGTCAGGACACTAAGCCGGATCCCTTTTGTGATCGTTTTTTTTTCCCCTCTTTCAAAAGCCGTCTTCAATAGTGGATTACAGACTCACAGTTTATGCACAACGATCTCTCCGAAAGCGATGATCACGGCAACGGCAACGCCATACAGCATGAGGATCAAGACAGGTCGCATGTCCATCAGGCCCACGCTACTGAATGAGGACATCTTTGTGATGCATTGGGGTTTGGAGACTAGGAAGCGTTTGCGGATCGCTGATTGGATGCCGGACTCCCGGATTAGCTTGTGGCTATAAAGTATGGTTATTTGGAGATATATATAATAATAAAAACTGTAATCTTTGGTCCTGCCAAAGATGACAGTTTTATTAAAAAAAAGTGTTTTTGTTTTCTCTAGGAATTTAAAATAACTGGTGGTTTTCAAAATGTAGGAGTCAGATAGGCTTTAGAGCTGATATTTTAATCATAAGGGTAATTACATGCCGAAGATTCCTAATTGCTCTTCCTCTAGATTTTGCTCCTGATGGGTAAAAAAGGGTGTGAAACTTCTAAAGCAATGAATTTAATATTTAAACGGAAATGTTCTCATATAGCAAAACATACAAAGCACAAACTAACACGACTCTAATCAGCTCCAAATAAGGGGATCCCTTCCTGACAGGAGTGAAAGAGTCGAAGGTCACGAGGTAGTCCACTGTTGCGATGTCGCACTTCTCACTCTCCAAGAATGTGGCTTCTATCTGACGGTAGACTGGCTCTGCCACGGAATGGAGAGCGAAAAGACCCTGGGGATGAAGACCTGGTTAATTATTTCTTACCTTTTCTTGCCCAAGAAGTATTTTACTGCCGGTTATTCCGTTTATCCACCCTAGAAAAAAAATCACCCTAAGGTAACACGTGTCCGAGAAGCCTACAGATTCCGTTTATCCAACTAGGCCTAGGGTGGATTCTGTGACATGAATTTCCGCGTATCCACCGTAGGTTGGAATTTTTGGGGTGGATAAATGGAATTATCCTTTTTTCGGTGCATTGTACAGAGGCCAGCACATCAAGCTACCCCAATCTGTCAGATTTTCCCAATTGAATATGAACCTTATTCCTTTGTACTAAAGTTGAAAATCTATCAAAGAAATTTGACAGATTGGGGTAGGTTGACCTGCTGGCGTCTGTACCTACTAGCTATGGATAACGTTTGCGTTTTGCGAAAGTTTGAAGCAAGAACTTGAAAGCAGTAGGTACCTAGTCATATTATGACAATAATTTGTCGGTTCAAAGATGATGACGAATTTGATGATGATATTCATGGAAGTGTAACTAATAATGAGAATGGAAATAAATACCTTCCGGATTCTTTCAACACCATCAGCAAGACTGTATAGTTTTGCTTTTCCATTTTCCGGAAAGACTCGTTTGCGTATTGAATTGTAGAGAGGTCCCTTGCTTTGATTCTGTAAACATCATCATCATCATCTGCCTAGCCTTTCCTTAACTATGTTGGGGTCGGCTTCCAGTCTAACCGGATGCAGCTGAATACCATTTACATGGAGCGACTGCCTATCTGACCTCCACAACCCAGTTACTGGGTAGTACGATATCCCTTGGTAAGACTGGTTGTCAGAGTTTCGGGTTTTGATTTTGAAAATATAGTCACAAATTACGTAAGTATTTAGTTCACGTAGAGTCGTTTTTAGGGTTCCATACTGTCAACAAGCAACCCTTATTGTTTCGCTATGTCCATCTGTCCATCCCGCAGCTTAGCTCAGAGACTCTTACAACTAGAAAACTATAATTTGGCATGGATATACATATTAATCACACCGACAAAATGGTAAAAAAATCTTTAAAAAAAATTTTTACGGTACCTCTACATGTAATATGGGGATGTTTTTTATTTCTCCTCTACCCCATGGCGTGGGGTATCGTTGGATAGGTCTTTCAAAAATATTGCGGGTTTGTGAAAAACAATTTTTCGATTCAGGGCTTAGAGCATTAAACCAACCGGAGACGCAACGAGCACTAATATCTATGCGAATAAGTCTGTCACTTTCATCGCGGGGGACGAGGCAACGCACACAAATAGTGATAACACACTAATGCATTTTCGATCGCGTTGTTACTCACGCACACGAAAAAATTATCGAACACAACCATAAACTATACGCACACATGTACTAACTCACACAGAGACGCCCTGTCAGGATACGGCATGACGTCATTTTTGTGTAAGCGATGAAAGTGCTTGACACTATCGATATTTTGTTGTCGATGAGTTCAGCCAATAGTTGTGATAAAAAAGGCTCTTCTTTATTTAATTGTTTTTTCATATTTACTTATCAAATTGATCTTCAATGCAGATCAATTCTTTTTAAATAGGTAACATAGGATTTAGATTTTAAAGTTAGTCTATAAGGATTCATTGCCACGGTACAAGAACTGCCGGTCGATTCTGTAAAAATCTCACCATGAAAACTTAGGTGAAGTGAGTTTGTTTTATCTAGGAATTGACACTATTGACAGCTCACTCCACGCTCACTTTACCTGAGTTTTCACGGTAAGATTTTCACAGATTATCATCGCTGCCTCGATGGTCTAGTGTTCGCAAGGATGAATGCTGAACACGACGTTCTGAGTTCAATACCCGGGTCGGGCAGTGTTATTGGTTTTCTTATTAGGAATTTCTCAGTAGCAGCACGGAGTCTCTTAATATTAGAATGTATTCTAGAACATGAAGCTTCAAAATGCTGTGAGCAAATTGTACTAGTACGTTTAGGAGTCCACGAAACATGATTTGCTCAAGCCCAAATCCAAACATCCCGAGTCATTGCATCTTTTGGAAATCTGAAAAATTAATAGAATAACACAGGGACTGAATTACCCAAAAATAAAGGTACCTTTAAATTTGGGTATGACGTCATACCGTTAAATAACGATAACCGAAATATAACGATATCGTTATTTTTTAAAGTAGCCGCATTTAAAGGTACGAAATTCATACCGGTATATTTCAGTAGAAGTAACATAACCTTTTTAATAATATCAGTACCAATACCTTAACCTTTTTAAATAAGGGTTTCTTTGACACACCGCCTCGCCACTCTGTCTGTTTCTGTCGTTAGCGATTGTTAAATCACTCTATGTCCTTCACGCGCTAACTGCCTACCACTAGTACAACAAACATAAGGTCAAGTTGCAGCAAGTTGTTGTAGACACCCCCGTGCACCCGCGCCGCGCCGTCACCATGTTTTTCGGTACCGAAATCGTATAACGGTTAAATAACAATTTATCCTAACCTTTATTTATATGGGTACCGGTATATACCCCTATTTTGAATCGGTACCGTTATATTTTTGAGGTATCTTAACCTTTAACCGTAACCGCTTTCAGTCCCTGGAATAACATACTCATAAAGTCGATATCGATATTTGTTTCTATGCAGTCACAGCCCTCATTTTGCTACAGTGTGGCCTGTTTTTAAATATAAAAATTGCGTAGTTTCGTGATAACTTGACCCGTAAATATTTTATAGTAATGAAGAATAACGATATGAGAAAATTGTAAGAGATTTGTGGAACATAAGTTTGATATCATTAATCAATTATTTGATAATAAATAGGAATTTTTTAAAGGCTTTAGTAAAAAAATCTTATAAAGTAACAAAATAAGTTGTAAACAGTAATAAGAATAACAAATGCGAAATAGAAGTTTGAAAGTCAATATTTATAAATTACAACTTTAAAAATTACACTAAATTAGGTCTTGTACAATTTGGTGGCAACATTCATTGACCGACAATATTTTTTGGTTTTTTGCAAATTTATTGCATTTTATGTTATTATTAGGACAAAATAATACTTATAGATGGAAGGTAAGGTTATCCTTTTGTTTACTAGATGTTTCCGATCTATTTTTACACGAAAAAACACTGCAATTCGGCTTTTCTCTTACGTTCGTTCCGCGCTAGTGTGATTTGCTGAATGACGTGGAACGCGCGGCAACTAGTTTTATATGACTGATATGACCGGCGGTCTCGTACCTTTGGCAGCGGGGAACGCCTGACAATGGCGTCTCCGGTTGGTTTAATGCTCTAAGATTCAAGGATCCGTTTGTAAAAATATTAAGCTTTAAAGTGTTAATTTTTGTTAGCGCCAACTAAATGGTTGTTTTTGAATATGTGAAAAAATTCAAGGTGGTAGTATATATAGCGAAATTAATAAGAAAACTATCACGTTATATTCTCTATGATCACAGCTAAGTAGACTTTACAAATTTACGAATAATAGTCGACCAACTAACATTTGCAGTTGCAATGTATGTGAGAACATGATTTTCAACTAAAATGTTTCTTGGGTTAAATTCATTATATCTACGGAACCATTACGGAACCCTCGAACGGCGTGGTCCGACACGCACTTGGTGGGTTTTTTATACCTATGTGCAAGTCGAACAGGTTGATGTGTCCGAGATAATATAAGATGCACTTACAAAAACGAAATGATTATAATCTACATCATTGGCTGCGAGCGTAATCTTGGCCGCGGCAAGCTGCGGCAGGCTGCGGATGGAGTCTGACGGCGCCTGCAGCAGCACAACGATGTTGGCCGAGTACGCCGCGTACAGCGCCATCAGCGCCGTGAACAGCACGAACACCATCATGCGACCTGCACATTGTGACACATGAACATAGTACGCCGCGTACAGCGAGAACAGCACGAACACTACCATGCGATCTTGCATATTGTGACACATCAATATAGTACGCCGCGTACAGCGAGAACAGCGCGAACACCATCATGCGACCTGCACATTGTGACACATCAGCATAGTACGCCGCGTACAGCGAGAACAGCGCGAACACCATCATGCTACCTGCACATTGTGACACATCAACTTAGTACGCCGCGTACAGCGAGAACGGCAAGAATACTATCATGCGACCTGCACATTGTGACACATCAACATAGTACGCCGCGTACAGTGAGGATAGCACGAACACCGTCATGCGACCTGCACATTGTGACACATCAACATAGTACGCCGCGTACAGCGAGAACAGCAAGAACACTATCATGCGACTTGCACATTGTGACACATCAACATAGTACGCCGCGTACAGTGAGGATAGCACGAACACCGTCAAGCGACCTGCACATTGTGACACATCAACATAGTACGCCGCGTACAGCGAGAACAGCAAGAACACTATCATGCGACCTGCATATTGTGACACATCAATATAGAGGCACCACATACAGCGCCACCAGCGCAGTGATCAGTACAAACACCATAGACCAAATAAGACAGTAGACTGAGAAATGTGAAGATATGATGTACGTAAGTAATACCTGGTGCTCTCCTGGGCTCTATGTAACATCCTTGCTGAGTGACGGCGCTCATCGTCAGCAGCAGAGCGTCACATATTCCTCCATCCAGTTGCTGCTGTGTACAAGCCTAAAACAAAAGCCGGTTTTTTATTAGTGCATCATGGAGCAAGAAGGACTAGGTTCACAGAGCTTTCAGATGGGGACCGCCGATGTCAGCAGCTACTGAACGATGATATTTTTATAAGGTACGATAATTTATATAAACAATAAATTAAGGATAACCAGACATTAGGTATAAGTTGCTTAGCTGAGATGGTATCTATCTTAAATTTGAATGCGATCCTGATTTTCAAAAAAGGACACTGCTGCGCGGACGCTCTCTCGATAACTCGATGCTGATACTCGCTATTATAACTATATGGATGGCGGTGCGAACACGTCGGTTCAGTATGTACATTTGCCCCGCACGGCCCCGCTGAATTTGCGATTTAGGTGTGCACCAATGGAATGTACTCGCCTCTAGGAGTATATGTACCGGTTTCTTTTTCAATGTACCTCTGTACTTTTGAAGAAATATGCATAAAAAGGGGGCCGTGCCAGCCAAACGTTTTCAGCACGGCCCCCGTGTAACTTGAAAAATATAAAGCGTATTAAAAAGGTTCATATACTCAAGGAATGTACTCTATTAACACGTTATATGTACCGTAACAGATATTGTGAATTCATAATAACAAATAATATATAGATGTGGAAAGGGGGCCGTGCTGAAAAAAAAACATATAAGAAAATATCTAAAAAAGACAAAACAACCTTAGCCAAAAACTATTAAAATATAATTGATGTTTGGCAAGTAACATATGTACCGCATTGGTTTCTCATACAACTAGCAAAATTTAAAATATAAACCAATTTTAGTTTATTTAGCACGGCCCTCTATAGTTGCCTATATCTTTTTAAATATGACATGTTTGTTTACAAAATTCGACTTCCTAAATTATGTATAGGAGTACATTCGTTCCCAATAAATTGCGATTCTGCTGTATTAGTACTTTTAAAGATAAATTGGATCAAAACTATCATATAATACAACTGACAGGGTGACCATGGTTCCATATATTAGGTACATAATTATATTCTAAGGCCGCCCATTGTATGTTTTGTAGTAATAAGTGTTTTTTTTTTGTTATGTATTTTCTTGTGTACAATAAAGTATATATAAATAAATAAATAATAATAAATAATTAAATTATGTGACTACATTGAAATAAACATTCTTTTTGTACAATTTTTTTTTTTTCTTGAAAATTAATATTAGCGATGACATCTTTTAAGGGAATTAAATCAGTTAAAACTTGTCCTGTGCGGTCGCTATTAGTCCACTGACGCTACCGTGATTTTTGAAGTGGCGCTGGTGTCGCGGTTACTTCATGTTGCGCAGTTGCGCTCGAGTGTTTATTGATCAGTCACATCTTTACGCGCACAATATACCTACAGCAGTAAATGTAAACATTGCTCCATTAATTTCAGTATTCACGTGTTTTCTACGTGTCGTTGAGCAGTGAATTCTATTTCAAGCACGGAAATGGAATGTTAATAAACAGGTAGTTGAAAGTAATCATATAATTTATTTGTACTTAAGAAACGGATTTGATATGTACTAAAATCAATTTACTTAAGTACTAGGTTTATTTAATAAAATTTAAAAATATCAAAATGTATGAAGCACCAGCTCACGGCACAGTGAAGTGTAAGCGAGAGTGTGCTAAGTCTTACACCCGTATACAATAGAAGTAATTGCTTGTTGCGTAATCATTTCTTGATTAAGTCTAAGGTTAGAATTCTTAAGTCACAAAACCTAACTTTATAGGCGTATACCTACCATAGGTATATTAGACGTTTATAAAATTAGACGTTACTTATGAGTATGACGTTACTTATGGGTATTTGCTTCAGTGTAGCCCGCGAAATACAAATTTTCATACGATTTTTTGCAATTGCAGGTCAGCGTCAGGTTGTATGTTAATCTAAATATGATTCGCGAGTGATCTTTGATGTTTTATAATTATGTAAAAATAATAACAATATTCTAAATAATACAGTTGCTTGAAACACTACTGTGATTACGTAGGTTGAATTAGTTGCCTGTGATTATTCCAAATAATATTAATGTGATTAATGTAAGTAATATTATTGTAATATAGGTACTTCAATCGATGTGAATTGTTGGAAACGTATCTGTGATTTTTCAAAGCCTTTTAAGCTCTGTAGTGTTAGTGACACATAGTTATATTTTTCTGTGATTATTCTATAGGTAAGCGTAACTAATCTGTGAAATGTAATGAATCTGTAATTTTATTGTAATGTACGGTTCAATCCGTGTGATTTATTGGAAACTAGCTGCTGCCCGCGACGTCGTCTGCGTGCATGCTCTACAGCACCAAAAATACCCAAGATGCCAGTGTCGCTATAGCATTATAAGTACACAACTTTTAAAATAGCATTAAAATATAAGTTTTTTTTTGCAAGCAAAGCAAGTGAAGAGAGTTATATGGGAGTCCTGCTGAGTTCAGTCATAAGATGTGACTGAAGGAAATAGAGAAAATAATGCAGGAATACATTATTTATTTATTTATTTATTTAATACTTCAAGCACATAAATGTACAGAGGCGGACTTAATGACATTCCAGGCCACAAAAGAGTAAAAATACGTACAAAGGTATCATACTTTACAACACTTCCCTATAAACTACGTTGGTAGTTATGCTGCCAGGAGCCAAAATGTAAAGAGAGTCAGGACTGGTGACGCGGGAGCAAGCGACGTACAGTTGCCCGTGTGAGAAGCAACTCGTCCTGAAGTCGACACCCGCTGCCCTGCGACTTATTGATGGTCATCGCGAAGCAAACACTCACGGGGAACTGTACGCGCTTGAACTGGAACAGGAAGTTATGAGGTATTAGGGGAATGCGTGGTATAAATACTGCCTCGCTGACGCCACAACCCGTAAGAATTTCCGCCTCAATGGTGTGTCTGTGGAGGGAGATGACTTTAACTGCCCATTCACGACCTTGCCGTGGTGAGCGGCCGCTAAGCGCGGGGCGGCGAGCGGTAAGAACAAAAGTATGAAAATGTTTGAAGCACGCCACGTGTCGCCGCTCACAGCGAAAACGCGCGCGGTTTTGTCGGAGCGAATCGTTGCAGCGGCGCGCGGTGCGGGGAGCGGCGAGATCAAAAGTACTGGCGAATGAGTGCGACGCGACGCCACGAAACACAGCCGCCCGGATAGCGGCGTAGATGTGACGGACTCGGCGGCGAACTTATAAACAAAAAAATTTTAGATGATTTTGTGGCGGTAATGGATATAGAGTATAAGTATAGAATATAATCAAATGTTTCCACACTCATTCTTGTGTACTCATAAAACTTATCCGGATATTTTCTGTAATCTTCGTATAGGTCACGAAATTTGCCATTTAAATATCGATCTTTATTCAGTTCGTGCACTCCTTCTGTCACACTTGTTTTAAAAATATACTGCTTTCTAAACACAAAAGAGATAATTTTGATAACGCCATAATTTTGAGCACGTTCTAACTACCTAAATATGTCCACCTCGACCGCTGCCGCTAGCCGCTACTGAGGGTACGTGGCGTGTAAAACGCACGCCGCGCCGCCTGCCGCGCCGCGCGCCGCTTAGACCGAAGTCGTGAATGGGCCGTAAGGCGGTTAACACAACTTCGGAGGAGATAGGTTCCGAAGAAGCATAATCGGAACACCGACCTTCAGCTTGATGGTATGCGCTGGAAGTCCACTTGCTGACAGGGAGCTCAGAAATTCCACGTGATAATGTGTGGCGTCATCTTGCTCGACAACAGTGTTTATCGAGGTGTAGACCACTTTATTCCCCTTAATTTCCGAGAGAATGCATTCGTTAATTGCTGCAGCCTGATCATTTTTGGCATCAAAATGGCCCGCTCACACACCCAAGAATTCTGCTGGTGCGGTATACGACTGATGTCCCCGTATACACAGTGAATTAGTTCTTCTAAGCTGGATACCACTCTACCGAGAGACTCTGGAAGCATCACCTGTCTCTTCTGGTAGAGTGCCTTCGCCAAGACTTAGAAGGACATCGGAGAATTCTTGAGCACGTGCATTGCCGCCGAGCCGAGCTCTCATATTAATGGTCAAGCGCAGCGTACGAACTCGTGACCACAACGAAGATCGTTTCAACGAAGCATTCACCTCGTCAGCCCTCGAGCCCCGCGTCACCACTGGAAGCGTTTGCCGAAAATCACCACTGAACAGAACTGTGACACCACCCAAACGTTCGTTCCTGCGGATGTCCTGCAGGATTCTGTCCACGGCCTCAACGGCCTTCCTATTGGCCATCGTACACTCATCCCATACGATCAGAGAGCAATCCTTGAGCACGTGTCCCTTATCGCTGTTACGTGACCCACCACAAACAGGCGTTTTGGCGCTCTCTAAATCGATGGGAATTTTAAACATGGCATGTGCTGTCTTGCCACTCGGAAGCAGTGTGGTAGCGATTCCCGACGACGCTACAGCAATAGCAATTTTGCCTTGGCTCCTGACCTCTGCAAGTATGCCAGTGGTAACAAATGTTTTTCCTGTTCCACCAGGAGCATCCAAGAAAAACATTTTACCCTGGTTTTGCCCAACGCTTTCAAGGACGGTGTCATAAATTTGCTTTTGCTCTGAAGAGAACAAAGCGACATGGTCATTTCGTATGGTGGTCATTTCGCGTTATACTCCCGATTTTCACGGTCTTGATACGGTGATGATTGGGGAGCTGGTAACCCATATTCGATCAGTGGATTGCCGCCGATAGAAAGTACCACATATTGAAGTGAACTGAGACAGGTGTTCAGCACGCGTTCATCAGTTACTTCGACTTCGTCTCCAGTAGCGCGCCTCAAAGCTCGTCGAAAATCTTCAGACAGATGATGGCGATACTTCTCTCACAAAGCTACCGGGTTCGCGACTCCACAAAACACCAAGATGACGGCAAACAGATGACGCACGCGGCTGGGACTGTCACTGACGCTCGCTTCCGCGAAGGTGTCATGAAATGAAATGATCATCATCAATGAACATAACTTTTTTGTAATACTTAACACCGCATTTTTTTTAAATTGTCTTCCTCAACTCTGCTCAAGATTTTGAGGGTTTTGTTGGAACTTGAATTTGTCAAAACGAACTATACGATACAACTTTTATGAAGAAAATGCACATCACCATCTATGAATTTTAAGAATAACTAACTACTTACCTCGCCAACATGATCAAATTTAAATTATTAATTTCCAAAAAAATGTTAACATGTAGGTAACTTGATTTGATTTTTATGAAATCTCATAGATGGCGCTGTTTTAAAATTGTCTTTATACTACTAACATTCATTAAACTATATTTCTCTGCCCAAGTTACTTAAATGGCGTAGTTTTTATAGTTTAACGTCAGATAATAGCATGGCTTACTCAAAAACAACATTTAGATATGCGTCGTTAGATTACACGCTGTCACAGAATGCGTAAGAAAAATAAAGATTCACAGCTCCTCCCCCGTAGGTGATAGCGTGATAATATGTAGCCTATATGTTGACCCGACCTCTTAGTAATATTCATGCAAAATTTGAAGTAAATCCATGCAGTACTTTTTGAGTTTATCCCGGACAGACAAACAGACAAACAGACAAACAGACAAACAGACAAAAATTCTAAAAACTATATTTTTGGCTTCGGTATCGATTGTAGATCACGCCCCAAGTTATATTTTTAAAAAATATATTCAATGTACAGTTTTGACTTTCCTACGATTTTATTATATGTATAGATATATCTGTGATTTTTTTAAGCCTTTTGAGCGAAACTTGTTGATTTGCGACCTATTACTTACTACTATTATGGGCATTTTCGTTTAAACTGCTACCTATCTTTGAAAATAGCTTACTGAAATTGTTTTGGATATTTTAGCTAATTCTTGGTTTAGTCGAATGATAAATCTTACAAATTTTGCTATGTATGTATTTTTTTTTATTATAAGGCGCTTATTTCAAATAATATATGTAAATAAATAGTAACTTAGATACGTTTTGGTCATGACCGTTACCAGATAATAAAAAAGTCCGGAAAAAGGCCGTTACCGGTCGAACTCGAGTGTCCACTGAAGACAGATCAAAACTGACACTTCAAAAAGGCTGCTGGTGTTAAAAAAATCGGCGAGTAGTAGAAAAAAATCAGTACTAAAATGGATTCAATTTACGGTCACGGTGCAAGGACATGTCCACTTAACACATACCAAGGGGACAGAATATAAATTTTAAAATGTTATTAAATACTTGTATTATAATATTATAGAGTTTAACATGATTGAAAGCTACAAATTGATAACAAAAACTAAAATATGTGGAGTATGTAATAAGAAGCAAATAGCGAAGAAATAGTTTAACATAAGTCACATCTAAAAGAGGACAGTACTGCAAGACGTAAGATGCCACAATTCTGGATTTAATTTTGTTATTTGTTTTAAGTTTCTGTTAACAATTTAAGTAAAAAAAGAAAACTTTCGTCTTTTGCATCAATAATTAATCGATACTTTCATGTCATAAAAATGTTAGTTATTTGCAACTTGTATGTATGGGACATCCCATAAGAGGGTTGGTAGCTATTTTGACGAAAATGCCCTTATAGTTATCGTTAATACAGATTACGATATTTTTGATTTTACTAAAGATTTACTCAAATTATGCAGAAGTTTTTTATCCATTCTCACGTGGAATCACGAATCATAGGAAAACATCGTGAGGAAACCGGCATGTCCTAGAACCAAAAATTCGAAGACATGTGACATCTACCAAACCGCACTGGGCCCGTGTGGTGGATTACGGCTACCTCTCACAGAGAGGAGGCCTGTGTCCCAGCAGTTGGAATTATAGGCTGATTATGTATGTATGTGTACGTGGAATCATGGTCACCCTATCGGTTGTATTATATGATATTTTTGATTCAATTTATCTTTTAAAGTACTAATACAGCAGAATCGCAATTTATTGGGAACGAATGTACTCCTATACATAATTTAGGAAGTCGAATTTTGTAAACAAACATGTCATATTTAAAAAGATATAGGCAACTATAGAGGGCCGTGCTGAATAAACAAAAATTGGTTTATTTTTTAAATTTTGCAAGTTGTATGAGAAACTAATGCGGTACATATGTTACTTGCCAAACATCAATTATATTTTAATAGTTTTTGGCTAAGGTTGTTTTGTCTTTTTTAGATATTTTCTTATATGTTTTTTTTTCAGCACGGCCCCCTTTCCACATCTATATATTATTTGTTATTACGAATTCACAATATCTGTTACAGTACATATAACGTGTTAATAGAGTACATTCCTTGAGTATATGAACCTTTTTAATACGCTTTATATTTTTCAAGTTACACGGGGGCCGTGCTGAAAACGTTTGGCTGGCACGGCCCCCTTTTTATGCATATTTCTTCAAAAGTACAGAGGTACATTGAAAAAGAAACCGGTACATATACTCCTAGAGGCGAGTACATTGCATTGGTGCACACCTAAATCGCAAATTCAGCGGGGCCGTGCGGGGCAAACGTACATGGTTCAGTGGCACCTGAAAGCTCAGTTGCTCAGTTGTGTATTTGTACTGTACTTTTTATACTCCAGAAGAACAAGTTGAACCGATTTGACCAATCACGAATCAGATCGCATCAATGCTTGTCATCGACCGCAACGTAAATATTTTGTTTTCACGTAGGCATCGTGGTAAACCCCTAAGCAGCCTGCGATATATTGCAGTGAGGTATCCTTCGACATGTGCGTGCTTGGCATGTATTTGTTTTTTAAGGTGATATCGAGGTAGAGAGCTAAACTGCGATCGCGAGGTATGGCACACATTGCAGTAAAGCGTCCTCGGCAAAGCCCCCTACAATTAGTTGGATCACCCACTGCAACGTTTCACGCGACGGAGCGCGGGAAACGGAGCCAAATTCCCCGCACGGAAGCGAGTTTTTATTGAATTTGTATGTAAAAATGGCGCGTTATCTGCGTCCCGCTGCGTGAAGCGGTGCAGTGGGTGATCCGCCTTACCCTTAGGTAAAGCAGTGTTAGCCTGTTAAGTATACTGCATTTGCTATATTGTAAAACTTGGCAGCATATAAAGGTGCCTTCTTCCTGTTGAAATAGGTTCATTAATGCGGGATGTCCACCGAACTCTCACTAACCTTCGTTAAGACCAGTTCCACCTTACTAGCCAGGAACAGAGTAACAGTCGCAATAGCAGTACACACGGCTATCGTGATCCACACCCTGGTGGAGAAGGGTAGGTAGAAGACGTTAGCCACATAGGCCAGGGGAGGCTGTCTGTAGATGAAGAGCATCCGCATGGGGGCCACCAGGTCAGTGTACGTCACCACGTCGTAACGGTCGCGGAAGATCACGCAGTTTGTACCTGTGGAGAAAAACTTACTGGTAATGAGGCAGTAAGGCTGCGTTTCCACTAGAGATCTGCGAGGATGCGTAGCGAGAGATGTGTGTGAAACAAATCAATAACATCGCTTTATTTTCATAGCTTGAACTAAGTCAGCGTTGTTATTGGTTAGTTTTACACACATTCCTCGCTACGCATCGTATGGCATCTCTGGTGATAAACGTTATGTTTGAGAGTTAAGGTTTAGAATCGACCACTTGAGCGATGTATTTGTTGTTCGTAATCCTTAATCTAGTGCTTTAATGTTGATCGAAGAGAAAACCCATTTAATTTAAATTGAAAACTACTTTTCTGACACTACTTGCTAGATTGGCTAATATGTTGTAGAGACCAAGAAGCCAACCTTCTTCTCCACTCACCCATATCAGCCTTGTTAGCGTATAGATCAGCGATCATACCAGACCACTGGCCATTCACTTTGTACCCATATCTATAGCTGAAGATATACCGAGCCGTCGCGTTTATCATCTCGAAGCCAATCTTAGCAGCTGACCAGCAGGCTTTCGTTATTGAATCGTATTGTAGCTCGCTGAAAAATAAAGAGTAGAGAAGTATGTGCAGATGGTGACCACACTCCCTGGTGTTATCCCCAAAGGCTGGGCGCCTTTTGCAGGTTTCCCCCGGAAAACAAAAAAAAAAGTAAAGATGTTGAAAATGGTGAGGGTTTTTCTTAGCGTTATGCAGGTACCTAGAGATGACACTCCTTTTTACTGGTTATCTAGGTAGGTGCTGTTTTTGCAACTACATATTTATCAGTCCTCAGAATTCGAAATCTCAGAAATTTAAAGCGAAAGGTTATTGGTATACATTTGCATTTAGGTTGCTTATATAATCTACGTTCTTGCTTCGGAAGCGTTCTCTTTACACCCTGTATACTAAGACCTTCCTGAAAGTATGTAGATCACATTAATGAAAGAATTATCAAAATTGGTTCATTAGTTTTTGAGAAAATTGACGACATACAAACATACATAGGTACATAAGGGTCGAATACAGAACCTTCTTTTTTGAAGTCGGTTAAAAATTTGTAGAAAATCTTACAGTCTGTCCTCCCTAGGCAGATGCAACCGCGTGGTGTTACTATCCTGGATGACATTCGACATGGTGATTGGATGTGCCATCATGTTCCTTCGTCTTCGGTACAGCTCTCTGTGAGGTCGAACATCCACCAGGCTGCCGTTGTAGAAGCCGCGTAGGGTTGATATCATGGAGCCGTTGACACCTGGCCTGTGCACTTGGTAGACAAAAATATTGTCAGCTGGGAAGGTAGATATTCGAACGCAATCCAATTTTATGTCGCTGATCAAGTCGTTGTAAAAGTCGCTGAATGGCATTTTAGCGTCTCTTTAATCTAATATACACCCTTACATTTTGATCGTTTTAATCCTTAAAAGGGGTCATTATACTCATCATTATGAACAATTTTTACTATGGGACCAACCCCGAAATCGTGAAAAAAAAATCAGTTGATCCATACATTACGTCGAGTTATGCGAACATAAATGTATGGATCTGCTGATTTATTTTTCACGATTTCGGGGTTGGTCCCATAGTAAAAGTTGTTCATAATGATGAGTACAATGACCTCTTTTAAGGATTAACACGATCAAAATGTAACAGTGTATAAACATCTCGTATCACAGTGTTTATCGAACTCAGGCCTCCGAAAAGGTTTGACCGATTTTTATGAATTTGTTTGTGTATGTTTGGTAGGTCTGAGAATAGGTTGTTGGCAATTTTTTTTGGGCCCAGATAGTGTTAATATAATATGTAAATATTTCAACATTTATGTTCTTTTTTCCAAAGGACTCGAGATTCGATGGCAGTTAGCTATACAAGATGCAGTCTATCGTTTTGCTTTTGTTCAGGTGTAAATTATTCCAGTAAAGCAACGGCAATGGCTCTACGAGTGATAGAAAAAAGTATTTTAAGTAGGCAATTTTAAAATTAACTCCTTACGTAACTTACTTTCCACCATCTTGAATTGGTTGCCAATCCTCTCAGCGAGCACCACGTCACTGTCGACTAGAACAGGTCCGTTCTTCATTAGAGTCAATGTTGACTGCTGTAGTTGAGGGGAGGTGACCAGGACCAGCCAGCGGTATGTGAATTGGAACAGTTCCTTGGATAACGCCTGGATAAATATGGGTAATAATTTCAAGTAGTCACCATGCATGGACACAGAACGGACGAGGACAAGATGGGAATACGCATCGTACTTTCTCCTTGATGAGGTGTTGAAAGGCGACATGGCTTCAGTTCTAAAGGTCAATTCGGAAAGGGATCGTCACCATACTCGAGCTATTCAGTATTCTTTGTATGAAACTCCCTACTGCAGCGCTCACTAATCGGAATCGTAACGTAATCGCCTCGCTTTGGAACAAGCTCACGAACCACGATGCGGTGCGTGGTCAACTTGCAGATCCCGCGCTTACGGCTCGTCGTCCCCGCGCTTACGTCTCTCCGTACCCGAGCTTACGTCTCTTCGTCTACCCTTGCCCCTCTCACCCCACCCGCAGCCTGTCTGCAGCACCTTGCACCATCAGCCAGCGGTCGGCGTGTCGTAAGCGCGGCGTCGCCTAGCCGTAGCCGAGTCGACGTATTGAATGCTCATCCGCTTTGGTTACGTGCTTACGTTAGGTTGACTCCTGTTTGATGGCGAGGCGAAAGGCGATACGATGACGATCCCTTTACGAGTTGATACTTATGCTATGATCTTAATGCATCCACTGTTAGACATTCACTTTCTCCAAGAATCACCAGTTCTCCGCGGCCCCCATGCTCGCATCCAGCAAGCAGTTAACTGGGTTATTCCGTTTATCCACCCTTATGTAGATACACGGATCGCATGTCCGAGAATCCACCCTAGACCTAGTTGCATAAACAGAATTTATAAGGTTGGGGATTCTCTCGTTTGCGCGTATCTGCTTAAGAGCGATGCCACACGAGCGTTGCCAATGTGTTGCGTCGTCGCAGCAGTGATTCCGACGCAGTGAGTGCCACACACAGATATAGATAAACCTAGATAACGCAAGTATTACGATCTGTATGAAAACAAAGCGTGCCATATTTTTGACTATCTACTATGACGCCATAAGCGCTCTTTCTCACTCACGCTCACCCAGCCAGCAGTACACAGGACTGAGCGCGAAAGTGGCGGCTTACGATTATAGAACGTAAGTTGGTGCGATTTTTGGCATGCAAAGTAGTTGCTCTTGCGTTATCTAGGTGTATCTATATCTGTGGTGCCACACGAGTGCAACGATGACGCGTACGTCACCGCTCAAACGTCGCAGCGCCGACGCAACGCATTGGCAACGCCCGTGTAGTATCGCCCTTAGGGTGAATTTTTTGGGCCATGCTTTGGTTATCCAACGCACTGTCTGTACTTAGTAGCAGTTGCAGTTAGCAAGGTTAGTAAGTAGAATGCGGAACTAATTGTCAAGATATGTTGTCTTGCAGCGGGATTATCCGAAAGGGTTACCGCTACCCTCCGGGGTAGCGGTAACCCTTTATGTTCCGACATAAAGGGCTAAGGAAGGAACACGGGTGGGTTTTAATCAGTAAGAGTTTGACACTCCCTTCTGCTCCACCCAGAGCGGGAGAGGGTCCTTTGATAATTACCCATCCTCAAAAAAAAGGGTGTGTTGTCGGACATCTAAGTATAATCATTTGGGAAAGCTGCGGGGTAATTGCGTAACACACTATTAATAGCAATGGGTTTCATTTTGACAGATCAACAACGTTCATTGCGTGTTTTACATTGTTGAGCAGACACATTTTTCGAACATATGAAGCAATGGATTAGCAATATGCTTCAAAATGATTCAAATTGAGATCGATAGTGTGTTTCGCAATTAGGGTGCGGAACCAAAAAGTGTACAAATACCTACTTACATAGGAAATAACAGATTTCGACTGAGCACAGTCCAAGTCTGTGAGGTACAGTATCGCATGATCTTGGTATTTGGACATCGGTTTAAAAGATGCTGAGGTTCGCACTCCAATGTTAGACATTTCCATTACAAGTTTGTTTATTACGTCTGTAATTAAAAAAAACCGGTCAAGTGCGAGTCAATCTATCAAATTTATTTAATAAATTTTCAAACTTTATCGTTATACAGGGTGTCCCTGGAAGTATGGATCAAATCGAATAGGGGCGTCGGCAAGATCATTTCCAAACTTTTTGATCCTAAGAATGATTGATGATTGAGAATTATTTTACGGTTCAAAAGTTATGACCAATTTTTTTCAATCGTTTCGCATAGTGCTCAAAGAAAAAAAAAACTTTAAAAAAACTATCAGGGCTGTCTAAAAAACTTAAATTGACAGTTCCTGGTAGTTTTTTTAAAATGATTTTGTTCTTTGAGCACTATGCAAAGTGATTAAAAATAACAAAAGTTGGTCATAACTTTTGAACCGTAAAAAATTCACCAACATTCTCATGATCAAAAAGTTTGGAAATGACTTTGCCCACGCCCCTATTTGATTTGATCCATACTTCCAGGGACATCCTGTATAATGTTCAAAGTTGATTGGGAAAATTTTAGTTTCGGGTAGCTTGATGTGCAGGGTCTGTACCTACTTTTTACCTATTTAGTATCTAGATTTTCTTAAGATATGTAGGTACTTACCTTTTTTCCAGCACAATCCACCATAGATTAAATGCGTAGGTTTCTGATCATTCTGGATGAACAGTTTAATGAAGTTTATAGTGCTCACATCTTTAGCATAAACCAAACTTTGTATCAGCAGTAAAAAAACAAAAGAAATATTCATATTGCTTGAATGAAGATCCAGAGACAAAGGTAAAATGAAGAATTGGAATGATTCGAGTGTCGGTTAAAAAGCCTTAGATCTTTTTCTAGGTAAAGTCTATAGGTTTTTGTTAGGTTGAACTAAATGTGATGTCAGCTGTAATTGAGAGCAATTGGAGCTGACAAGTCTTCAAACAAAGACAATTTGTGTCAGTAGGTATTAAACACATAGAATTTATTGTAGTTGGTATGTGCGTTCGTGTCTGTAGAGCGTTTTAAAAAAATATTTAGATTAAAACTTAGCATGGTCACACTGAGGCCCATTCTATCTTTACTGTCTTCTCAATTTTGTTTTTTCAAGTTAGTTTGTAAAGCCTTGTGTTGCGTTTAGCAAGGCTATAGGTGAATTCCGTGCCACTAAACTTTTCCACTATAAAATCTTGTATGAGCTACTGGCTAGCTAGCTGTTGTCCGCGACTTCGTCTGCGATCAAGGATGAAAAGTAGCCTATGTCTTTAGATAAAGTCCTCTATTTCTTCGACCATGGCGGCTAATCTCGACGGAGACTAGCATTCGACGCAGGAGATGTTTTAGTGCACAAGTGTGCGCGCAGACACAGGTGCACTCCCTCTTCCCTCACTCTCATAGTCCGATGGGACGGCAATCCGACACGACCGGAGAGAGATCAGGCATAGGACCAACGTGCTTTCCGAGGTACGGGGGTATCACACCGCCAACTTCCAAACTCCGGGCTGTAACTAAGAAATCCCTAATGGAAAAACTCAATAACACTTTGCCCGACCCGGGAATCGAACCCAGGATCCCACGCTCAGCAATCGTGCTTGCGACAGACCAATCAGACCGAGAGACCAACGGGGCAGTTCCATGTCCTTAGATACTTATCGGTCATGGTCTAACTGTGTGCCAAATTTCGTTGACATATCCGTTCAGCCGTTTTAGCGTCAAAGTAACTAACAAACAAACAAACTTACTTTCACATTTAGTTTAGATGCCTCATTCGACTCCATACCTTCTACCCTCAAGTAAATAGCAGCCCAAAACCGATCAAAAAGGCAAACATACCCAGGGCACGCCACCAAGTCGGCTCGGTTTTTAACATAATAGAACTTATTTACTTAACATTTTCATCTGAATATTACATGATTTGCGTCCTTTCGTTTGACGAACGAATTGGAATGGTGACATCAAAAGAAAATGTCTCATTATGTATTAAAAGTGTAAAAAGAAATTGTACCTATGGCTATGAATAAAACACAAGACATTTGTGGTGTCTTTACTGTGAATATCATTATATTTGAATTAACAATTTGAGATAATTTTCAAGTTATGGAACTACAAACTGAACGTCATACTTAACAGAGTTCAAATTCCGTTGCAACCAAAAACTTACCAGGAACTTTTTGTTACAAAATTAAATGGTCACTCAAAAATGAACTTACAACACATTTCTTTATAGTAGATAACTGATTGACGACAGAATGTAAATTATTTAAGATTATGAACACTGCTTTAGTATAGGTAGGTTCTTTTAATTCGTATTTTGTGATATTCCGATAATTAAGTGATTTGATTTTGCTTCATTTCATTGTTAAATCAAGCGCAACGGGCAACAACGCATCGCATTTTGTTAGAGTATTTTTATCTCACGAAGCGACGCGCGCTTTACTTGTGGTAACCAAGTTTACAAATACGCTGTGAATGTGAGCTTAGAGACATTCATCTGCCTGTTAGCCATTAATAACCGAAAAAAGTACCTTAATACGACCTTAAAACACCCATCTTTAAGTTCCTGGCTTTGTTGTCACTGTGGACAATAAACAAAGCCCTGTTCCTCTAAGTATTCTTTGTGATCATCTATATCTTTTACCGTGCCATCCTTGCTACAATTATGGTGAGAATACTTGGTGCGTAACATCTTGCAAGAACTAATTCGTGATGCTCGTGGTTTAATATCACGGCTCTATTACATTTATCTAGAAATCTTAGTCAGCGCCGGAACAGGATGCTGCCATCAGCCGCATATCTTTTCTTCTGATGTCTGATCGTCACTCTGAAAAAAAAGAGTCATCTGCATATAAAAATATGAGTTTAGAAATGATGCCGAAAAGCATTACGCAAGAATAGGACGAAAGGTTCAACTAAATGAGAGAGATTTTTTTTATGGAACGCATAAATACCTACTGACGCGCCATTTAATTTTTTGTTCAAAATGGGGCCACGCATGAAACCTAAACAAATCGATAGCTGACATTGATACAAACGGAAAACATATTAGGACCAAAACCCGTAAAGTGTCACGTTTCCGAGTTAATCAAAGTTGATCACGTGATATCTATGTTTTTTTAACTTGCTTACATCTTGTTGCTTAGATATCAGAAATAATCACTCTGAATGTTTAAAACTTTAAAGTAATCCAACATCTATGGCGAAAACTAAAATGGCGGACTGGTAGGTAGGTATACCACGGATCTTGAAAGCCCTGCCTTCTAGATAGAAACATGCAGAATTTAGACAAAGGGAGGATCTAGACATCTGACACAGCGAACAGAGAAAGCCAAGGTTTGATTGAAACAAATTGTTAGTGTATTAAGAATTGCCCAGTAAACATCACAACAATTTTACGGTTTCACTTACAATCTCTTGTACAGGATCTCGACCAGCAGTACAGCTGGAGCCAGCAGCATGCCGTACAATGTCATCAGCATAACGGGATACATGTCAGTGATGCCGACGCTACTGAACGTGGACACATTGCCGGAACAGCGTGGACGAGGAACCGTGAGGCGCTGGTGGATGTTGGCTTGGACTCCTGATTCACGGATCTTGAGGAAGCTGGGGATGATGAGACGGAGTTTCATGATCAATTCTAGATTGTAGTTAAGCTTAGCAGGATCTGAAGTGCTCCTCATCCGCGCTGACAGGTGAATTTGTTACTGTAAGTACAAACTCAAACTCAAAGGATTTATTTCAATTAAACCATTTACAGGCACTTTTGAATTGTCAAAATTAAATAGTCGGTCAGTTATTCAGAAAGTTGAAGCTAGTTGCCCAATCTAAAACGTAGATCTCTTGGAGAAGAACGGGCAAGAAACTCCAAGGACACTCTTTTAAATCAAGATATTACAAAATCCTGGGAATATTATTCTTGCTTTTATATGTGAGAACATTGTAAAAAAAAAAACACAAATGAAGAAACAATTCAAAATATAAGATTAAAAATAAGCCCTGGCAGCTAAGAGATGGCCAGTCTCTACAGACGGCGCCCGTTCACGAACATACGCATGGATCAGCACCATCCAGCTCAACCACAGCGACTCGCCTGGTGTTCCGAGCCGCTATTAAATTTGAGTTAGGCTGTATCCTACTCTACGTGAGGACAACCACACTAGCAGCCCTTGTTAGCAGGTTCAAAAAGTTTCTCTCCTCATTTACTTAGAAATTAAGAGAGAAACTTTAAAAAGTCTGTTGAAATCAAGATCTTTGAAGACAGCTGGTTGCATGCTCAATACCTATGCAGACACTCATTGTAATCTGCACTTAATAAGTATGTAACTAAAAATTTACGGTTTTCGGATTTTTTCGTTTACTTGAACTACATGACATTGCTTCTTGCCAAATTTCATGATTCTAGCCTCTATAATTTTTGATTTCCTTGAGAATGTCGAAATATACGTTTTTTTCGGCATAAACGGCCATATCTTTTTTAAAGTAAACTTAGAAGTTTGTTTTTTTCACAGGTTTAAGCGACTGTAGACTTGAGTATATGTTTTTAATTTCAACTCGATACTTCCACGCATTCACGAGATAAAGGGTCTTACTTAACAGACAGACAGACGGACAACAAAGTGATCCTATAAGGGTTCCATTTGTTCCTTTTGAGGTACGGAACCCTAAAATAGATTTTGCCGTCACTAGTAAAATAATATCCTTTTGCAGTTTACCGTAAAGGCAACGTAGTTACTAGTAACAGTTTTGGCATCTGCATCCATTGTCACTGTTTCAACTACACCTACAGGATGTCCCTGGAAGTATGGATCAAATCGAATAGGGGCGTGGGTAAGATCATTTCCAAACTTTTTGATCCTGAGAATGAAAGATGATTGAGAATTATTTTACAGTTCAAGGTTGTGACCAATTTTTTACAATCGTTTCTTACAAAACTTAAATTGACAGTTCCGGGTAGTTTTTTTAAATGATTTTGTTCTTAGAGCACTATGCAAAGTGATTGAAAATAACAAAAGTTGGTCATAACTTTTGAACCGTAAAAAAAATCACCAACATTCTCAGGATCAAAAATTTGATTTGATCCATACTTCCAGGGACACCCTGTATACCTTCAGCCGTAATACCATAAATATAATTAAAGCTCACTTAATCTTAAACAGGTCTTTAAACGGTGACCTCTTCTGCCCCGGCACCCAAGGATCAATCTCGTTGATATAGTCGATCTCCACCAAGTCACACTTCTCATGTTCTTGGTACGTCTCCTGAATCAGACGGTAGCCTGGGTTCAGCTCCATGTGGAACGCGAATAGTCCCTGGAGGAGAAATAAGATTCTTGATGTGTAATGTGAATCTAGTCGGAATACTATCAAATATAAATCTATTTCGATTAATTGTCTTAATAACATTCAATTCAATTAAGTCTAATTTGAATCCAATATTTTCAAATGAAGGTGTAATCTGCATATATGCAAATAAATCGCGAGATTTATTTGCCAAAAATGTAAACAAATATGATGAGTTAGTGGAAAAATAACTATAAATCCTACAACATAAAGTCCAGTTCACACTACAACTTCAAACATTTTTATAACTTTTTCAATAGTGCTAGTCACTCTGAAATAATTTGTTTTGTTTTAATTAATTTCAACAAACTCTTATGTTTATTACCATACACTTAAATTTTACCTCTAATGTCGATAGGTGGCGTTACTAACACTATACCAACACAAAAATAAAGTACGGTAGGTAAAATAAAAAAGATGAATAGGTAGGCACTAATTCATAACTCCTACCACTCTTTTTTTTTGTTATCGTATACTGTCCCACTGCTGAACAAATGCCTCCCCAAGTTTTTTCTTTTTCTTTTTTCCAGCGCCACCTCAAACCAGCCCTCGCGATACGCGTCTGCCACCACAGTTATCTTAAAAAAAAAAACTAAAACAAATCTAATCAAAAGGACGACAAGATAATTAACATTATCATGACGTTATCTTATTTATGAATTTAATTATAAAAAGTGTCCGACGAGGATGGGATTCGAACCCACGCGTGCAGAGCACATTGGATTAGCAGTCCAACGCCTTAACCTCTCGGCCACCTCGTCTTAAGATGCGATGGGCCAATTAAGGGTGTGGTATGGTATGTAAGTACTTATTGTACTACACACATCAAAAGTGTCTAGGGATCAAGCATTTTTATGCGGATTTCTTGAGATTGAGATGTGGCTTTGTAATAAATTTATGATTTTATAAATTTATATGGATCCTTTTTGGTGCATTTCATAATTTGAATCAGGAACTGTGAATCAAATTCGAGTAAAAGATGAAAATCAGCTGTCAATATTTTCCCTATAAAAACATACAACGCATTGAAGACATTATTAGTGCTACTGTTTCCCTACTACTGATTAAAACCAACGTTATTATGGAGCGGCGACGTCATTTAAGCAGGGAAGAAATGCTCAGAGCCGTGGGAATGATAGAAGCTGGTTCCCGGCAACGTACTGTGGCTTTCGCTCTGAATACAAGTCAGAGTGTTATCAGTCGACTTTGGACACGTTACCGAAGCACTGGTATCGTGGCTGAGCGCCATGGAAGACGGTATCGCTGCACCACACGGAGACAAGACCGATACATTCAAATCTTAACTCGAAGAGCTCCAACAATAACCGCCATGATGTTAGCCGTGAGGCTTCATCACTCTTCAGGGAACTTAATTAGCGACCAAACAGTCAGAAACCGCTTGCATGAAGTGAACCTTCATTCCCGAAGACCGCTACGGGTACCACCTATAGCAATGCACAATCGTAGGATTCGATATCAATGGGCTCTTGAACACAGAAATTGGGCAGAAGAACAATGGCGTTTCGTGTGCTTTTCTGATGAGTCTCGTTTTGGTATGAGACCGGATACAAGACGTATACGACACTGGAGAACCCCTGGACGCCAACAGCGATTAAAATCCTGCCAGGAAGTCCATCCTTATAGTGGTGGAACCATCATGGTATGGGCGGGTATTTGGATCGGCGGAAGAACTGAGTTGATTTGGATCAGAGGCAACCTCAACGCTCAAATTTATGCTGAGACGATTGTATCAGACGTCATCGTTCCTCTACAAGTGCAAATCGGTCCCTTATTTCAGTTAATGCATGATAATGCACGACCGCACACCGCAAGAGTTGTAAGACAGACTCTCGCCGCAGCTAACATCAATGTCCTGCCCTGGCCTGCTCAGTCGCCAGACTTGAACCCGATTGAGCATGCATGGGATATGCTACAGAGAAGAGCTCTGCCGAATATGGAGGGTATCCAGTCGCAAGAAGACCTTTTTTTGTTGTTGCAACGAACATGGGCGGCCATTCCACAGCGTGATTTGGATGAACTCATTTTGAGTATGCCAAACCGATGTTCTTGTGTTGTTAGTGTTCGCGGTAGAAACACGGATTATTAATTGTTTAAGTTACCTAATAAAATTTTAGAGAAAACTGTTATTTCAGTCTTTTTTTCGAACTTTTGTGTTAGTGGTTCAAATGTCAAAAATCCCTTTATTAGGAAAATGGCAAATTTCTTTATTAATGCAAAGGTGACTTGGTTTATCGTTACTGTGACAAACGAAAACACTTTATTTGATGAATCCTTAAAGAAAATTTTAATTAATATCAATCAGGAGAAAAGTTATTGCAAAAATATATGTTGATCCCTAGACACTTTTGATGTGTGTATTTTTATCATGAAGTGGTATAGTAGCTAAACAGTTCCCGTCACGAGAAGCTATTAATTTTGTAATCTGCTTGTTCTAGTGTTTTTGAAAGGTACGTCATTAATTTAGTTGAAAATGGGTACCTATGGGTATAGGTCATCATTATATTTTCTTTGCTCCTGTTTCATGTTTGTTATTATATACAGGGTTATTTGTAAAACACCAGCAACCTCTTAAGAGGTCATTGTACTCATCATTATGAACACCTTTTACTATGGGACCAAACCTGAAATCGCGAAAAAAAAAACAGTTGTTCCCTACATTTTGACGAGTTACACGAACATTTAAATGTAGGGTATGTGTGTTTGTTTGTTGTGTTATGTGTTGGTATGTTTAGAGGATCAGCCGATCAATTCTGTAAAAATCTCACCGTGAAAAATTAGGTGAAGTGAGCTTAGAGTGAGCTGTCAAGAGTATCAATCCCTAGCATCAGGATGACACTGACAGCTCACTCCACGTTCACTTCACCTAAGTTTTCACGGTGAGATGGTTACAGAATCGCACTGCAGGCTTCTAACTCCGTTCCGGCTGTTCTTTATAAAAGAAACTGGCCCCTGTAACACTATAGGATTTTTTATGAGTTGAAGGGTGAATTAAATGTATGGAGTGTATTACGGACAAGTACTTACCTTCCTTATTCTTTCGACCCCATCCTTCATTGAGTAGTAGTTTGGCCTCTTTCCTTTAGGAGCTATTTTCTTCTCGTAAATCGACTTGCGTATTGGTTCGTTGAGTTTCTAAAAATTAAAGATTACTTATTGGTTTTTCTGAAAGATTTTTTTAAATGACGAAATAAACAGGTATTCGATAAGATTTATTTCTTCTTGTTTCGTTTTTGTCCTAGGGGATTCTCATTAAAAAACACGAAATGATAAAAGCTTTTCAGCTTCATTCTCAATAAGATAATTTCTGGTAAGTATACTTACCTTAAAAAAGTATCGATTATATTCAAAATCGCTGGCCCCCAACTTGAGAGGCGAGTTTAGCACGTCACGCAAGCTCCTGACTGAAGAGCTAGGGGCTCGGAGGAGCACCACGATGTTGGCAGAGTACGCCGCATACAGGATCGTCAGCGCCACGAAAAGGATCAGGGTTACGCAGCGGCCTGGGGGATTCAAATTGAGGTTACTAGGTATTCAGGGGTAACTGCCCCGTTGCTGGCCTAGTCGTCGCAAGCGCGACTGCTGAGCGTGGGGTCCTGGGTTCGGTTCCCGGGTCGGGCAAAGTGTTATTGTGAGTTTTTCCATTAGGAATTTCTTAGTGACAGCCCGGAGTTTGGAAGTTGGCGGTGTGAAACCCCCGTGCCTCGGAAAGCACGTTAAGCCGTTGGTCCTGCGCCATCTCTCTCCGGTCGTGTCGGATTGCCGTCCCGGCGAACTATGAGAGTGATGAAAGAGGAAGTGCACCTGTGTCTGCGCACTATAATATCTCCTGCGTACCTGGCTAATCTCCGTTGAGATCGGCCACCGGGATCGAAATCGGTCGAGAGGCTATTATTATTATTTTTTGACTTTACATATCTCGGGACCATGGGGTCCCGGTCCTTTAGAAGGCGTACGAGGGGCCGAAGCCAACTCGCAGAGGCCCCTTAGGAAATTTTAATGAAATGCGGCACCAACCGACGATTATCCCTGTATGCACTATGCAAGTGCACCCAAGGATAACCCTTGGTTCGTGTAGGACTATTGCAGGATATGGAAAAGTAAAAAGTTAGACTATGGGTTTGGGTGGCTACCAAGAACTATGGAAGAACCCCTGCCTGATCAATGTTTTATATGTACACGGATAAAATGGCAGGGGGTGACTTGCACACTCAATAGTGGGCCCCCGGAATCGGTCGCTAGCACATAGTGACGTAGCGACAAGGGGGCAACATGTCCTGAGGTGCTTATGAGGAGTGGAGAGGTATTCCACGGCTATCAGGACAATCCTTGAAGTACGGTCAAGATTCCTACCAGCATCTTACTGGAATACTTCCTTCCTCCGCGCACGTTTGCTCTTGCGAATCTCCACTCAAGCCGGCCAATAAAGGCAAGAATGAGGTGGGAGCTCTTTTCTTCATCATTGCTCACTCCAGCCGGCCAATAAAGGCAAGCTAGAGGTGAGGAACAAGACTTCTCCCGGGAGATAGGGTCCGTGGGGTCGCTACTGCCCAACAGCTCGCCACATGATGCCCCGCGGGTTTCTGTATCTCTCTTGGTCTGGCTCCTTACCTTAGACCTGTTCCGGCAAAGTAAACTTTTCCAGCACAGGCCTAGAGTTCGGAGCGCGCAAGCCCCACCACGACGTCAACGTAGAGATACGACGATGGGGATTATTATTATTATTACTAGGTATCTGGATGGTCCTGGACGTGGTCTTATTGTGTGTCTTCTATATTGATGTCCATTATTTTTTAAATTACCTTGACACAACAGAGGGCCAAGACAATGTGAGATTCTAGCAGCGATAACTATGATGTAAAATTAAAAGATGTATTGGATTGACATATTTACTTAATGCCGGGTATAGATTAGTGAAACCTAACATGAAATATATAACACATCAACTTGGCAAATTTGTTTCAACATGCGTTACATAAACAACCGAAAAGCTTATGTTAATCCAGTTGGAAGCCGTTACCTAAAAACGCTTTGAAAACGATTATCACTCGTCGACTTGTTTTTTTTCTTATCAACTGTCAATTAGGATAGAGCTATAGTGTTCTATCGCACTTCTTAAATCGAAAATGCGAAGGATATCAAGTATTCGCTTAAATATTGGTTGAAAGTTACAAACCTGCTCCATATCTTGGTTCCAGCGTGCACCCTTGCTGCAAGACTGCTCCAATGATCAGGATCAACACATCAGCCCAGGATCCGTCAAGTTGGAACGGATGCTGGAATATTTAGATTTAGAAATAGTTACTTTTCCATACTAGTTACTTTTTTAGGAGTCCCCAATACAGAAGATCTCATTTCTTGTACGGATTTTCTGATGTCACATTTTGACTTTGCTAACGCTTGCGACTACTAAACTAATGAAGCAATCCTGAATAAGTGCTATAAAAATGCAACAGAGACGAGACCCATCGATAAGAGGGTGGTCAGACCAAGGGGGGTTATCATTGAATGAATATGAAACATAATAATATAATTACCATGCTCATGCTAGCCTCCCACTTCGAAGCAATATACAAGAAGATAGAACATCCCAGGACACAGATAAAGATGGCCAGCCAGACAGCCCCAGTGAATGGAAGCGCGAAGATATTGGACATGTAGGATAGAGGGGGTTCCCTGAAGACGAACCGGACAGCCGTGGTGCCGACCATGGCGATGTAGTCGATCACCATCATGCGCTCTTGAGTGAAGATTGTTAGGGTACCTGGGGACATGAAAATTATGCAGGTCAGAAAAGGAAGGAAAATATATTTATTTTAATGAGTGTCCTTAGAGTTTCATGCCCTTTCATAGAGATAAAAGCGCTTTGAAAGTCCATTGGCATACCTACCTGTCCGCCATTTTGACTTTTTTTCAAAATGGCGGGCACACATGAATCGATAGCTGACATCAATGCAAACAGAAAACATAGTAAGACTAAACCCCGTAAAGTGTCACGTTTCCCAGATATACTTAGATAGTTTACAAAAAAAAAATGGCGCGGAAGTAGGTATGCCACTCTACGTGTACAAATCTTCAATCCCCTTTTGGAATGGGCAACTACACAGATGTAGATAGACTTAGATAACGCAAGTATCACGATCTAAACCAAGCGTGCCATTTTTTTGACTACCTACTATGACGTCACAAGCGCTCTTTCTCACTCACGCTCACCCAGCCAGCAGTACACAGGACTGAGCGCGAAAGTGGCAGCTTACGATTTTTGAACGTAAGTTGGTGCGATTTTTGGCACGCGAAGTAGTTGCTCTTGCGTTATCTAGGTGTATCTATATCTGTGGGCAACTAGCTTCAACTTTCTAACTGATCGACTCCTTGACAATTTAAACATTCAAATAAATTCTTTTAGTTTGAGTTTTGCTGCGTGACGTCATCATTAAAACAACTGAAGATCTATGAAGGTTGTGGGATCATTTAAACAGTAGACGATCAGGGAAAGTCGCGGTAATCAGCCAAATGTGAGCAGCGTTGGCGATTGGCGTTTCTATGAGGAAGTCTTCGCCGACAAGTGACAATCTTTTGGCTTAATCAATTCAAGTGTTTAAGCTGAGAAGCGTCGCGATTAATTCGCCAATAACAGAGGGGCAATTCTTGTAATTTTAAGAACGTTCACAGTCTGATCTCAGTCTCGATCTGTCAAAAATATCTCTAATTTCGCTACATTTTTGAAAAGTTGCGACTAGATTTGTACGTTTTTAATTACGGGAATTGGCCTCCAGGTTCCTTTTATGAAAATAGTACTGCTAACTAAAACCAATTCCTATAGGGTTGTAGGTAGGTATATTACAGGATACCTTTGTAACCATAGAAATAACTCTCTTATATCTATGAAATATAAGAAACATATTTCTATGACTATCTCTTATTCTTGTAATGAAACGGTTTAGTATAATACTAACAACAAGTTTCATAACTGTAACTTTTTTTCTAGTATACCTGATCAACTGTTATTAAAAAAATCAATCCAGTTTAAAATATAGTTACAGTTATTTTTATAATGCGATTCGACCTGCCTCTCCACCAGTGATTAATTAAATGGCTAAGTATTTACTAGTAAAAACGATAGACACCAAATTAACATAAGTACCTATAAGGTCAATGAACGGTGAAGAATTCTAGATTTAGTGCTAAATTCCTGATACGAACAAAATTAGCAGCCAGTGGTGCCGATTCTCTTGTAAGTACACCGAACTAAACTATCACTAAAATTCCTTAGGTACTTTTGGCTATGAGAAATTTAAAAATAATTTTGACACAACTAAAATCGAATTTGACAATCGCGACTCTACGTCGTACTTGTTTTCTAAAGCCGGAGGCGCGTAATGTGTCTGATTTGACGTGTTTTATATGGAATTTTTCACCTTTTATATGGAAAATATGATAAATTATTACCTAACATGTTGAGTTTTAGGGGTGTATGACTTTTATATAAAGGGGGTCGAAATTTTCATGATTTTTGCCATAGGACACACCATTTTTGAGATATACCTAACTAAGCAGAACAAAATAAAAAAAAAAGATACAGTACTGTTTTTGCACCTGAAGTCGGGTTGGTGGTGTGAATTTTATTTCATGACAACAAATTTTATTCCACACCTTTTTAATCGCTATTAAAAATAGTCAGATTTAGTTAGACAATCAAAATTTTGGTGAAGAACGTCAAATTCAGAAAAGCAAAATTGCCATTTTCAATAGATTAATAACTTAGTACTGTCAAATTAAAATATAGTTAAGTTCTGGCAATCTCAGAATGGGAAATCGTCGTTTGACAGAAATAAACTAAATTTTGGTGATTTTTAATCTAGTTTAGAGGCATTTGTGACAAGAGAATCGGCACCAGTATCAAAAAAACTCAAATATAATTTGATTACTTAGTGCAGTTTTTGCAAATGATGTAGGAATGAAGGCATACAGGCGCGATGTGACAGCACGACGTGGCTCTAGTATAACAAACATGAATTTTTTTTTACCAGAATCGCGTCGCTTCGTCACGTCGCGTTAGTCTGCGGAAGCCTTTAAATGTGATGGCAATAAAGTAGGTAGGTAGATATTTTGTGCACATAAATTTTTTTAATGATCTCCAGTTGCAAGATTGAATTTTGTCGAACATAAAATAGCAAAGAAATAAATAATTATTTATTGTTTTTTTTTGCATATTTTATTTCAAATATAACTTACCTTCGCGTTTATAGATACTAGTATATCAAGGTGACTCTTTTTGTGTTTCGAATCAGTTATTGGTAAATTAATTAAGTAATTAATCAAGATTTCGAAATAATAAAAGGATGAAGTCTTGGCTTGGCGTTTGGTGCACCTTCACCAAACTTGCTTGCTTGCTTGCTCGTTAACGTTTATACAGGGTCAAACTGAATTAGTAAGCGAAACTCCTCAGAAAATATGACGTACCTAGAGGTCTTTTTTGTGATGGGTCCGATCTTTTCTTGGCCACCATCTACGATACGATAGATCTACGATACGATAAGATAGATAAATAAATATATGCTTTATGCATGTATGTCTTTATTGTAGATGTAAATGGTACACCACAGACTATTCTGGTTCTAATTCTCCTTTTAAATCCATGCAAAGGTTGTCTTTAAATGATTGCGTTTAGCGATAAGACCACCATCTCTCACCAGTAAATTTCTACATTTTAAATAATCTGTAATTCTTATGGTGTAGGTACATAATAAATAGTATTAAATTCTATTCTATGATTTGCCAATACAAGCATTGCTGCAGCCTATCGATTCTGTTAAAATCACACCGTGATAACATAGGTAAAGTGAGCGCGAAGTGAGCTATCAATGGAGGCAATCCCAAACATCAGGTGGAATGACAGCTCACTTCACCTTAGTTTTCACGGTTGAGATTTTTACAGAATAGCACTGCAGATCACTTAAGGGCCTATACTACCTCAAATGGCTTAGCATGATCCTCCGTTATGTCGAAAATAGTGCAGCATTAATTTTTAAATAAATATATGGTAAAGTTGAGGATCAATGTTAGGTTTTATGTTTGACGAAAACACGATTCCATAAAATTTTCTCGATAGAAAAAAAATCCAAAGTTACTTCCAAACCGAAAAATAAACCGCTGGTATTAAAAAAATACTTCAAATTAGATCATGAAACTTTGTATACTAACTGAACTAACTATAAAGCAGGTCTTATGTTTTTTTTTTTTAATTACCATTATTTTCACCGTAAAAAGCAAATACCAAAACTATTGGCGCTGCCTGCCGCCTAGCACCGCACTCTGTCTCGTTCTCAGTCAGTCCGCGAGCAGTATCGTGCGAGCGAGATAAAGAGTAAATTTTAGCTGAGGTAGTATAGGCTCTTAAAAGTAACAACAAATGTTACCTAGATCAGCCTCCTTCTTCAGCAACTGATCGACGATCCCCTGCCACTGCCCGTTCTTGTCCTTATAACCCCAGGTATGCGTGAACACCAGCCGCTCGGTCGCGTTCAGCATTTGGAAGCAGGTACTCACCACGGCATACGACATCTTTGTTATGGAATCCTGGTGGAGGTGCCTGGGTGGAAGAAGTTGAATTTTAATCTACTAAACAAACAAATAAAAACAAAACCAAATACTTATCCATACAAGTATAGACGTGATTAAAAACTTGCCTACTAAAATTACGTCAGACGCTGATTAATTTGACAGGAATAAACTAAAATTTATCTTCTGTCCTTTTCTTAATGAAAGGTTTATTCCCGGTCGTCCCCGCCCCGTCACGGTCGTCCCCACTGGGCACATTTTATCAATCCGTGAAATCTCATGAAATCCCCATTATTGCATTTTGACTCTCGGTCTATAACGGAACGAGAGAGAGAGAAATAAAAAAGGATTGTGTGGTTTTATGAAACCACGGTAAAAGTGAAACTTTATCCCTACTCCGCGGCCGACCGTCACGCGACATGCAACACAAGACGAAAAAGTTTGAGACGATCTAATAAAAGTTTCACTTTAAAAGTTCCAATCGTCACCACTGGGAGGAACGAAACTATTTTTTCCCACTCGTGCCCAGTGGGGACGACTGCACGCGACGGTGCGGGGACGACCGGGAATAAACCTAATGAAATAGAAAGAAAAAGATGCATTGAACTTAAATTTAGTTTAGTTTGTGAACAACAGAACCGGCACCATTAAGTGATGAAGAAATGTTGGAGATGTTCCTTTAGAAAGAGTTGAGAGACGAGCGTGAGTGACTATTTAGATAGGTCCTGTCTCAGTTGACGTGATTTCAGAGGAATGGCAGAGGATAATTTTTTTTTTGGTCGCTTGTAGCTCAATAATAACAGGTTCATCGATCAGGTTAAGCGGCGCTTGCCACGATTGGTCCGTGCATGGGTGACCATCTTTACAAATCAAGACCCCTGCGTGCCTCGGAAAGTACGTTAAGCTGTTGGTCCTTGCTGTCAATTGTGGATCTTTGGCAGTTGTTACGGGTCGCCAGAAGCCCGAAAGTCTGACAACCAGTCTTACCAAGGGGTATCGTATTACCCAGTAACTGGATTGTGAAGGTCAGATAGGCAGTCGCTTCATGTAAAATACTCGTATTGAGCTGCATCCGGTTAGACTGGAAGCCGACCCCAACATAGTTGGGAAAAGGCTAGGCAGATGATGATGGAGGTAGATGATTTTACTCAGAAGTAGGACACTGGGAAAACAAATAATGGGGAGAAAGGTCCTTATGTAGCATTTAGCAGCAATTCAGGTTTGTTTAGTGTTACTGTTTTTGGCTGCAATAGGTCTCTTTCTAGTACACTTGATTTTTTGGAGACTATGTAAAACATATGAGACAAGATAAGATAAGATTTAGGTATTCATTTGTATAAACATGGTATTCATACAAGAGCATGCAAGATGATTATTAAAAACTACATTATAACTAGATCAAACGTGTTCATCAATGTTGTGTCATTTTATTTTTTCTTTTCCTTATATTATATTGACGTACACATATTTTAATCACATTACTACTTTTAATCAATAAACATTATAATAAAACGAATGCCAGACAAGTTTTTCGAAAAAAATTCAGACACACTATATTATTATTATTATTTATTTATTTATATATACTTATACTACTTACTTACTTATACTTTTTATATTACGCTTTTAACTGACTTCAAAAAAGGAGGAGGTTATCAATACTATAATAAGTACTTTAATGTGGTTGCTAAGCACAATGCGTATCGTGAAGTGGAGCTGATGGTGACTTCTCAATCAGGTTCAGTTCTCCTGGTTTTTACAAGGAGAACTCCTAAACAATTAACGTCCCTGCATCGGGAAAAGCAATATTTTGTAAAAGGTGATGAGCCGTTGACATTAGGTTATTGTAACTTAGATAAGTTACATACCTACTGGCCCACTAAAAAGTGAAAAATACAAAAACTTTTTTTACAAAAAATACAATCGACTTCCAAAAAAACATTACAAAGTGAAATATAACTTAAATTTCGGAAGTCGGTGTCAATAAAAAAATGCGGAACCAACAACACCGACTTCCGAAATTTAAGTTATTTTTCACTTTGTAGTGTTTTTTTTGGAAGTCGGTTGTATTTTTTTGCGATAAAAACACTAGCAACTGAATGACGTTTGAACGCATTGATACTTAGCTCTTTCCAATAGTTGGAGCCATGATGCAGATGATACTGTTGCGCATGAGTGCAGTTTTAGCAGGATATACTTAGTCTGAGGCGGTAATAATTAGTTTAAATGCACAGCATTTAATCTGTGGTTATGTTTGTCAGTTGTAAATATATTATTATTTAAAATTTAATACCTACTAATATTATTAAAATTTAGTACCTGTTCTAATTCACCTATTTTTACACCTATATTTAACAAATAAAAAACTTAGACTTTAACTTTGAATTATGCTCATATCCCGTCTATTACGTGAGAAAGCTTCCTGTAAGCGTGGAAATAACAGAGGGACTGAGTAGTAGGTATGGAGGTTTTACCCGATAGGTACCTAAAGAAGAGTTAAGTGATCAGGAAAAGCTAAGAGGAAAAAAAAGTTCCTCATCGCTTTAAATAGAAATACCATAGCGACTTACTACGTCTTTAGGAATCTTAAGGATGCTGGCAAAACCTGACATGCAAGTAATTTGCTTTGCAGGTGAAGGCTAGATATAAATGAAACAAATATAATTTTATATCTCTGCGTTTTAAGTAAATGTATGGTCCATTATGGTAATGTTTATATGCAAATTAATAATATCGGACCGCTGATAATTTACAAGACCAAACGGGCAGTTAAATTCATTAGACACACGCAGAATTTCATTCGTTGTTTATCTGATAATGAAGCACTTCTATCCCCTAATTAACTCCTTTATGGGATGAATTTTCGTAAATCATTCCTAGGTGCTCACTTTCATTGTAAAAGGAACTCCTATGGAAAATTCCACTCTTCTAGACCCAACGGTTTAAGGTCATAGCACACATATCAACTCAAAGGAAAGGGATCGTAACCGTATCGCCTTTCGCCTCGCCATCAATGATCAAACAGGCGTCAACCTAACGTAAGCAAAGCTGCACCCTAATTGCGTAACACACTATTACTCTAAATTTGAATCATTTTGAAGCATATTGCTAATCCATTGCTCCATATATTCGACAAATGTGTTTGCTCAAAAACTTTGCGTTTTTGAGCAAACGCAATGAATGTTGCTAAACTGTCAAAATGAAACCCATTGCTACTGATAGTGTGTTACGCAATTACCCTGCAGATCAGCAGCTCCGATACGTCGAGTCGGCTACTGCTAGGCGACGACGCCGCGCTTACGGCCCGCGGTTCGTGATCTTGTCCCGAGGAGAGGCGATTACGTTACGATTCCGATTAGTGTGCATTGCAGTAGGGAGTTTCATACAAAGAATACTGAATGGCTCGAGTATCGATACGGTGACGATCCCTTTCCGAGTTGATATGTGTCCTTTATGGCTGTACGTCATTGTCTGCCAGTGAGTGAATTTAAGATTTCTACTAAGATAGTGAAGAACCCAAACTATTTGGCTGATCCTGTTCGGATTCTTATAGAGCATCAACACTAAACGCTAGATAAAAATATGTAAGATTTTACATTAAGTCTGTTTGAGTTCTAGCGTAGGTACCTACCTATGCATGGCTATCTGCCAAGTTCTGCATAGTCAGCGTAAGACTAGAAGTTTTGACTCCGCATTCATATTTAAACCTCTTGAGCTAGCAGCAAGTTCTACCAGCGGAATTGTCCTCCGAATCGAATAACGGCCATGGGGCCCAATTTCAGCAGAGACTATGCCATCGACGCGGAAGACATTATAGTGCACAAGTGTATGTGCAGACACAGGTGCACTCTCGTTCTTTCCTCACTCTCATAATCCGGCAAGATGGCAATCCAACAAGATTGGAGAGAAATCAGGCACAGCACCATCGGCTTTAAGTGCTTTACGAGCCACGGGGGTATCACACCGCCAACTTCTAATTCCGAGAAATCGTAACGAGAAACCCGAATAACATTTTGCCCGATCTGGAAATCGAATCCAGGAACCCACGCTCAGCAGTCAGAGTTGCGCTTGCGATCACGAGACGGGTTAAGAATTGGTCAGTTCGCCACCGGTGTACATAGGTATACAGCTGGCGAACTGCCCCGTTAAAAATCAAGTTGGAAACAGCCATAAAGAACCAGTTGTGGGATACAGTTTTTCAGGACATAGGTCGTGTATAAGTAACTGTTTCCCCCAATTTTCTTTTTACCCGACTGCGCCAGAAGGCGGAAGAGAAGGAGGAAGTTGGAAGCAGGCGGGAGCAATTTCATTTTTATATTTTCAAACTCAAATGGGTCTCGCCTGCTTTGAACTTTTATTGGGCTTGTTTTTATTAGCTTTTCAGTTTTTTTTTTTTTAACTTACGTTTTTTACCGCAGTTGGGTTTTTTAAGTTTTTTAATTACTTTTTTTTGTGTTTGTGTTCTTTCTCTGCATCATGTATAACGCAAATAAACGTAGGAACTATATTGTTGGCGACAGGCCGACAGATCTGGCAACCCCGTTGCTAGGGATTGTTGTTGTTTGGTTGGCTAGCAACGGGGCGGCTTACGTATTTTTTATAATTGTTTCGTGTGATAATTTTCTGTTTAAATTAAACCCATTTGCACCTATTACCTTTATTTTATTTGGTGCTTAACATATATATTCTTTTTTTTTATACGACACAAACACAACTCACCAGTATCTTTACTGGTGACGTTAGCAGACGCATCTTAGAGTTTACTTGCACTAACAAATGTATAGATCTCTTGTATTCGTTCATAACAAACATAATATGCTTCAATGTGCTTAATCTATTCATCGTAGCTACTTCATACATTACACAATCACAGCATCTTTGAATCGTGCTGATGAGCACGAGTGATAATGCTTCTTGCCATGTTCGCTACAATAAATAAAATATTTATTAAATTAAATTAAATTGCATAGGGTTTTAACGCATTTTAATATTATCAGATTCAGACAAAATTTACTTTTATTATGATAAGAAATAATATTCTAAGATTGTTTGTAACAAAGTTTTATGATGTTACGGGGCAAAGATCGAAACATATTAAGTAACAAATTATCATATTTTCAAAATAATAGGTTCCAAAAATAGCAAAATTAAGTCTGACATTCTTCTTTGTTTATATAAGTTTGTGCAAAATATATTTTATCTCTTAAATCGTTTTCTGTTATAGCATGTAGCCACACGTGCGATCGGCAACAAATATAAGTAAAACATCATATTTTTAATGCAAATTAGGTGGGTAACTAAAACTTGAATACCTACTCTAGTGTCATGCGGACTCAAGTTATTACTCGAATTAGCATAGGTAATAATAGAAGAACTAATAATAAAATGATTGTTAATTATCATAATTATGACAGGTTCTCAAAATATCGCTGCTTCAATTCAAAACTACCACAAATCAAGACTAAATTTTTTTTTACAGAAGAACTAATCAAAGAGAAGAAAAAAAAAATCTAACCGCATAAAGCTGAATACGAGTATTTCATCTATAGCGACTGCCTATCTGATAATCTGACCTCCACAGCAGCGTGACCAGATTCAGTATTTTAATACTTTTTCGGTATATTTTATCGAATTTTCCGAGCATCAGTATTTTTATAGGTATGTAGCGGAATCTACAACGACGACACATGCGAACAATGCGTCATACTGACGTCACAAAATCCTACATCTCGCAAGCAGAGTTTACCGCGCAACTAGCATAGATACAATGGCCCGAAATGAATCATTGGGCAGTTGCCCGCCAGACACAACACCCGTCTGGTCGGAGGATCCTCCCTTTTCTATAGAGTACCTATGAGTGAACTTTACACCCTGTTCCTCATACTTCTATAGGTATATTGGCTATTGACTGGGTTCGATTCCCGGGTCAAAAGTGTTATTGAGTTTTCCCATTAGGAATTTCTTAGTAACAGTCCGGAGTTTGGAAGTTGGCGGTTTAATACCCCCGTGCCTCGGAAAGCACGTAAAGCCGTTGGTCCTGCGCCTGATCTCTCTCCGGTCGTGTCGGATTGCCGTCCCATCGGACTATGAGAGTGAGGGAAGAGGGAGTGCACCTGTGTCTGCGCGCACACTTGTGCACTATAATATCTCATGCGTACCTGGCTAATCTCCGTTGAGATTGGCCACCGTGACCGAAATCGGTCGGGGAGGCTATTATTATTATTATAGGTATATTGGCGGAAGTAAGTATTTAAAGACACTTCTATTTAATTCAAATAGGCCAATTAAAGGTACTTTTGAGTTGTTAAGGGGTCGGTCAGTCAGAAAAATTAAGCTAGTTGCCCATTTCAAAGCGTAGTAGGTAAGTACCTATGGAGAAGAACGAACAAGAAACTCCACGGCCACTCCATGGATACCCCTTGGTAGGACTGGTTATCAGACTTCTGGGCTTCTATTTTGGTAGAGCAAAAACTTCAACAAGGTAAGGTATGTTGGGGTAAGTTCGTCGGTGGGATAAGACCGTACAATTAAAATTCCCAGGTAATTTTTTTCCCAGGCAATATTACATAATGCGGAAACATTGTATTCTACGCTATTTTATTCAGCCCCGAAGACGATCCAGGCAATTTTTTTTGTATTAAAATGGCACAGAACTTAATTCATACGGCCTTATCCCACCGACGAACTTACCCCAGCAAACTATACTTACAATCTATCATTCATATGCACCCTCGTGTCGTTGCTATCTGTGATAACATTCGTCATCGTCAGAATATGTCCTCTCAAGTCATATCTTCTTGATGACAGCACATTGGAACTCCTGTAGTCTTCCATCCACCCGTATTTGGTAACAGTTATTTTTGGGAACGCCTTTCGTCCTTTCAGTAGCACAACACTAGTATTTTCAGTATCAAATATCTGGTTTTCGGAACTGGTATTATGAGTACTGTAAACCAGGTTTTTGTTTATTAAGCTGGTATCTTCGGTAACGGACTGCTGTTGTCCTTTGGTGCTTTTCCATGTTAATCTTTTCGTATAAATAACTTCGGAGTTTTCTGATATTTTGTATGCTAAAACAAAACATGTTTTTTTTAGATTTCAATTAGATTTGGTTATATTTAATCTGATCATGATTGTAACATAGTGTACAGGGCCAAATTAAATTAACAACACAATCATCATATATATAAAACGGCCTAGTGTGAGCCGTACTCGGACACGAAGGATTCCATACCTCCGTACAATATTTAATAATATTTTCTAAAAGCGCCAAAAAACACGTATGTAGCTTGTATGGGGACCCACTTTAATACTCATACACGAAGGGTACTGTCAGTACCATTGTACAATATTAAAAAATATTTTCTAAAACCGCTGAAAAAGCCAAGTTTCTTGTATGGGGATGGGGGACCCACTTTAATTTTTAACTTTATTATATTAATATTTTTGTTGTTATAGCGGTCAGTAGTACACACTTTGTGAAAATTTCAAGTATGTACCTATTACGATTCAAAAGATGACAGACGGACGGACAGCGGAGCTTTAGTAGGTAATTAGGTGCCGCCGGCACCCTTTGGGCACGGAATCCTAAAAACAATGTTGTAGGGGGATTATATCGGAGGAGCGGGATTGTCCGAAAGAGTTACCGCTGCCCCGGAATATAAAGGGCTAAGGAAGGAACACGGATGGGTTTTAGTCAGTAAGAGTCTGACACTCCCTCCTGCTCCACCCTGAGCGGGAGGGGTAATTTATGATTTCCCATACACAAAAAAAAGTACTGATAGTGCGTTATGCAATTATCCCGTTAGTACTACCAATAAAAGTCTATGCTTCTCAGATCAATCCTTTTAAGGGGACTATGAGTACATGACCTAAAGCGTGGTCACTGTCGAACTGCATAGAAAAGAAAGAGAAGCGCGATGACACAACTCTGGTAATGTATTGCAAAATATGAAGCAATTATCTATTTACTTACAAAAAATCTATTGCTTGGACAAAAAAATTAAAACACTAGTGCTTTAGTATTTTGCTTGTAGAATAATCTAAATCTAACAAAAAATCAGAATGATTGTATGTATATTAGTATGGTTTTTATTGTAAAAAGAAAGTTTTTAGAGGTATCTTCATGATTTTTTTTTATCTTATCAAATTAGTTGTAGTAAGTTTCCAACACACTATCAAACTAGCATATATCCTGAAGAATATTATATATTTTTTTAATTTTGTTTACTGTAGTCGATCATATACTTTTAGGCATTATAAAACTTTCGTTTTTTTGCGTTAAGGTCCTGTCGGTCGATTCTGTAAAAATCTCACCGTGATAACTTAGGTGAAGTGAGCGTGAAGTGAGCTATCAATAGGGGCAATCCCTAACATCAGGTGGAGTGACAGCTCACTTCACCTAAGTTTTCACGGTGAGATTTTTACAGAATAGCACTACTTTAGTCCCCTTAATAAAACTTAAATAAAATTATCCACGTCGCTCACACCTACTCAGTATTCAATAAGCGTATTACCGCAGTAATACATGTTCAGATTAAGATGTTTTAAGATCTGACCTACAGGTGACTTACTGTCTACGTGAGCCTGTCTAGCACGTTACCTTTTTAGGGTTCCGTACCTCGAAAAGAAAAACGGAAACCATAAAAGATCACTTTCGTTGTCCGTCTGTCTGTCCATCAGTCAAGAGCCTTTTTCTCAGGAACTCTTGGAGTTATCAAGTTGAAATTAATATCAAATATTTAAGACTGCAAATTCATGAAGCAGTGAAAAAATCAAACTTCTAAGTCAACGCAATCAAAAGATTCGGGCGTATATGTTCCGATATCAAAACCATATAGGGTACTTCCCATTAACCTAGAATCATGAGATTTAGCATGAAGTAATGTCATGTAGCACAAGTAAAGGAAAAAATCCGAAAACCGTAAATTTGTAGACATAAAAAAAAAATTAAAAACTATTTACATACCTACAAACTTGTACGGAGCCCTCGGCGCGCGAGTCCGACTCGCAGTTGGCCAGTGTTTTTTTCTCCGCTTAAAAGCGTTGGAAAGCCCCCGAACAGATCAACTCAAAACGTAAACTTAAAAAATTATGAATAAGACGTAAAAAATAATGAATGTAAGTAATAAGAATTTCACAAGGCTTAGCTATCCTTGGAAAAATGTATGAAGTTAGCTTTAAGATTAAAGAAAGGTAAAAGAACTCGTAAATTAGGTACTGAACCATCAGCCGGTCGATTCTGTAAAAATCTCACCGTGATAACTTAGGTTGCTTAGGTGAAGGGAGCGTGAAGTGAGCTATCAATAGTGGGAATCCCTAACATTAGGTGGAGTGACAGCTCACTTCACCTAAGTTTTCACGGTGAGTTTTTTACAGAATAGCACTGCAGGATCTAAGGTGTTTTGAATTGAGTTATTGTAGCAAAGATAAAATAATTAAAAATAAACTATCAGAGCTATATCTAAAAAAAATTAAATTGACAGGCCTGTTAGTTTTTTTATTTATGATTTTTTTCTTTGAGCATTATGCGAAGTGATTGAAAAAAACAATTATTGGTCATAATATTTGAACTGTAAAAATTCACCGACATTCTCAGGGTTAAACAGCAGCCGCCGCGGGAGACGCTCCGGATGTCGGGAGCCGCGTGACGACTGCCGGCCATCGTAGGCGCGGGCCTGCGGGCAACTGGGTAACTCACTGTCCGATCAGGACCAGGCCCGTGCCGGACGGCGCGTACGTGTTCCACGAGCGCCTCAAAGAGATGTCAGCATTAAGGAAGGGGCCCGTAAGGGCCGTAGCCTGCCGGGGCAGCGGGATTATCCGAATGGGTCACCGCTACCCCAGAACATAAAAGGGCTAAGGAAGGTACATGGGTGGGTTTTAGTCAGTAAGAGTCTGACACTCCCTTCTGCTCCACCCAGAGCAGGAGGGGTCATTTGATGATATCCCATCCTCAAAAAAAAAAAGGTTAAAAATTTTGGACCTGATGATCGTGTCCACGCCCCTAATCGATTTGATCCATACTTCCAGGGACATCCTGTATAGTGTACCTACCTTATTGGTGAGGTTCTTCAGAAAGGTCAGGGGCCGTACTATGTACAGTCCTAAAAAGAGATAGTGCTATCGGTCATATATATAGCTCCGTCTCACTCTTACACTGGAATCATGATGGCATTACACCGTCATAGTACTGCTCCAGGTGCGTGGTACTCGCAACCGGCGTGCGTGTATGACAAGATGTATGAACGTAAACGAGGAAAAAGGAGTATGTAAGGATCGTAGCAGGTGGCGTTCTGTCACAGATATAGGTGTATGAAAACCAAGCGTGCCATTTTTTTCACTGCCTACTATGATGTCACAGGCGCTTTTTCTCACTCACGCTCACCCAGCCAGCAGTACACAGCTGGTCGATTCTGTAAAAATCTCACCGTGATAACTTAAGTGAACGTGAAGTGAGCGTGAAGTGAGCTATTAATAGGGGTAATCCCTAACATCAGGTGGAGTGACAGCTCACTTCACCTAAGTTTTCACGGTGAGATTTTTACAGAATGTGAACGTAAGTTGGTGCGATTTTTGGCACGCGAAGTAGTTGCTCTTGCGTTATCTAGGTGTATCTATATCTTTGCGTTCTGTAGTTTCTACCTACCGCTAGAGAAGAAGGCATGAGTTTAATACCTATGTATGATAATGAATCTCAATGGAATGTCTAGGATTTCCGATAGCATAAATTCAAGTTATCAGAGACATGTTTTAGAATTAATTATGTTTTCGTTGTAAAATCGTTCAGCTGTCTGTGAAGACAAACGTTCAGAACGTCTAAGGATGTACAGCGAAGTGATCGAAATCTATAACAGTTTAATGTAGAATTATTTATAGCACATAACATAAGCAGAATGTTCTGGTTTATTTACCGTTCAGATCTTAGCTAGGCTATCCGAATTTTTAGAATTTTGTCTGAAATAATGTAATGTGAGTTTCATCTCTGTGGGGCTGGTTCGTGAATCATATTTCAATGTGGCTAGATCTTAGAATTGATCATTACAATATGAAGTGTTGGGTAACTTCATGAAATGGTTGTTTCATGAAATGGCCAGCTAAAATAGACCATATCGTTTAAACATCAACGTTTAATGATATGTTGGTCAACATTTGATCATAGCATTAATGTAGGGTATAGTACATGTTTTAAGGTGTGGGGCTTGTGGCTAAGTAATAAAAGCTGCATGGGGGCGATCGATCAGCTGCTGACCATCTTTACATACCAAGACCCCTCCGTGCCTCGGAAATGCCATTCGTGGATCTTTGACAGTCGTTACGGGTCGTCAGAAGCCCGAAAGTCTGACAACCAGTCTTACCAAGAGGTATCGTATTACCCAGTAATTGTGCTGTGGAGGTCAGATAGGCAGTCGCTCCATGTAAAATACTGGTATTCAGCTGCATCCGGTTAGACTGGAAGCCGACCCCAACATAGTTACTTTGGGAAAAGGCTAGGCAGATGATGATGATGACATGGTTTAAGGTGTAGTAAAAATTCATGTTCTATTTCATGTACTTAATACAACCATTTCATGAAATACTTAATCAATTCTAAGATCTGGCCACGACATCTATACCTACCATAGATCAATCATTGCGGATTTTAGTATGCAGTTAAGTTAATAAGGTGACACTAAATTGACATTCAAAGATCGAAATAAAAAGAACACAGAATAATTCGGTGGATATAAACAGCAGACAAAAAATATTTAATTACATTTCAATGTGGGATTGGTTTTTTTTGTATATTGTAATTGCTATATATTACATTATACGGAATGTGTTAATAGTACATTATGATACATTTGTTCTATGTTGATCATTATGCCCGAGGCAGTATTATTCGGCGGAAGCCGAGTGTATAAACGTCTTTCAACACACTTGCGAGGAAAAAAACAGACATGTATTGTTAAAATATTAACTTGTGTGGAATATGGCGCGCTGGTTTTGTCTGTCCGCGCGCCGCGCCAGCGATGTGCGCGCAGGTGTAAATAAAGGCCATAGAGAAAAAAAATACAGGCACTGACAACAGACAAAACTATTGTACAGCCTATAGAAAAAAATATAATAAACACAAACTAATGTTTAGATTGACTGTAGTCTTGTAGTACCTATGTCAAATTGTAGTTTCGTTGGTTTGGAATTAGAAAGTATGGCGTTAATATGGCCCGCGGATTCCTTTTGGCATGAAGTATCTTGTCTGAATTTATGAATGTTGTTGTCACTACCATGTAGGTGCTGTAGTGTTGAGGCTGCTTTCCTAAAAGCATGATAAAAGAGGATCCTAAAAGCATGATAAAATTGAATAGGCAGGACGCCGTAGGCTCGGCGCGTGTATGATAAACACAGGCCTCTTATATAAAACGACTGACAGAACGCCTTAAAAAGGGTTATTAAGAAACGGACTCATCCTTTATCCAGATTTTGTTGTAGGTACTCTGCATGAAGTTAATCAAATAATTCGATTCCGTCCAATTAGCGAGTGAATGAGAATTTAAATTTCGTCAAAATGAGGGCCATAAAAAAACAAAAAATGTTAGAAGCTGCGTTTATTTAAGATGTCCTTTCTATGTTCTACACGTCAGGACTGATGTTAGAATGTCAAGGTTATTTTTTTGCGTTCGCTGGGAAATTCTGATTTTGTGTCTAGTGTCTACCACTGTATATGCAAACCACGTATTTTATAACAGCTCCTTTGTTTAGATTTCCTACCTATCGATGTAAGACTGACTCTTCGGCTATACCTAGACACGCACTTTGTTCACCGGCGGCGGCATGAGTGACATGCAAATAAATGTTTTCCAACCATTTCTACAATTGTTTTAACCATGGAAATGCAAGATTCTCAATGAATGCAAGTCTCTCAAAGACCAAAAGTAATGAGCAATTGTCCACTAAAACAGGCTATTAGATTTAATAAATGAGTATATTTATTTAGGACAATAAGTATCACCAACAGAGAGCATGGAGAAATAAATTGATAGAAGCATAGCTAACAATTGTTAGAGTGTTAAACCAATGTTAAAAAAACGAAAGTTTTCAATGCTTTTATCCTGTCATATCTGATATACCTACGCATGCCAAACTTGGGCCTTAACCGAACAATAACAAAATAAAATCAATATATGCCAGAATGGAATAGAGAGAAGGGTAATCGGCATAAGGAGAAGAGACAGAATACAGTTAAAAAGAATAAAAGCAAAGACTAAGTTTGAAAAAGTCCAAACAGTATGCAAAAAAATTAAATGGTTTTGGACGGGGCTTAGGTTCAGAGATAAGAAAGACAAAAATAATAACTGATTGACACCAAAAGAGAGAGAAAGCAAAAGATCACAATGGTGAATGGTCACTTACAACAAAGGACAGAAACTAGTGGAAAGTCTTAGAAGAGGCTTTTGACGAAAGACAAGCTGTTATGAGGAGAGACCAACAGCATACCTACCTACTGAGAATAGTTACTTAATTAGATTTCTTACCTCTATTTTTAAACTTTTAACTAATTGTATTTATTGTCAAATAAGTTAAAAGCTAACAACAATAAAGGCTTGTCTTATTTTCTTTTTTTGATGGCAATAGGCTTGTCTCCTATTACACATAACTGACAAAAATGTGGGAGTAGTATAGGTACATCTCTGCCTAACCTTTCGGGAATTACTGGCGTGATGTTATTACTGGCGTGATGTTATTTCGACGTTGTCATCAATTGATTCATATAGTAATCTTGCCCATAAAGGCTTGTCACGCTTGGAATTTGTGTCGGATAAAGGATACTACGACGATTCTATGACAGATATTGATAATGAGTAAGTTAGTGTGGATTAAGTAAGTACCTAAGTAAACGTTATCACAATACAAGTAGTAAGTCCACTATGCGGAGAATGTGCCACTTCTATCAATGTCAGTTCTATAAGAGATCTCCATGATAATCAGGAATTGAATGTTGTAAAAATACATGGAAGAAATATTAAAAATATTAAATATTACGCTCATTTTGCTTTTTCGAGGAGTGAGCAAAATGTCGTGAAGGAAGTTTTGAGTTTGAATATGGTATAGAAAGATGAAGACAGAAGATACGATGGATGGACTGTATGAAAGATGATTTGGCTAGAATGAGGGTGATTATAGTCCGCGCGGAACTAGTTGGCCGCTGAGGTGGGGAAAGGGGTGAGGCGGCGGTTCGCAACGCACGTACTGAGTAATGCGCCCCCGCCCTTCCGTCCCACCGCTCACATACCTAAGGCGCGGGCAACTAGTTCCGCGCGGACTATACCGAGATGACGACTAATACAGAAGCACAGAATACCTAATAGTACTTCGTACAGAATGGCCACTCCCTACCCCGCACTGACATCAGATACCGCACCTCACCCCGCACACCCGCGACATTATCGGCGGTTCATTAGCTCGGGTCGCTCACAAAGAACCGCAGCACTCTACTGCTGACACGAACACACAATTTTGCGATTTCAAAGTTTTATCTGAGTTTTAATCACGATGGTTCGATATTGTGATGCTTTTCCGAATTAGTATTTACATAAATGTTTGTAAGATATCGCATTTTAATACCATGCGATATAATAACCGATTATTTATAGTTAAGTAGGTCATTTAAACGAAAATATTTTAGTGTAAGCAATATTTAGCTAAGTACCTTATTTGCATGGGTATTTGCTCTGGGATAGCAATATTTAGTGAAGTGGAACTGATGATGAAGACCACAGATGGCCACCGGGACTACTCAATAATAAGTATTTCACAGGTTGCGATTCGATTACTTTAATATGTTTGCTAAGCACAATTTATGCTCGTCACAATGCGAATGGTGAAATGGAGCTGATGATGGAGTACCAAAAGAACTCCTCAACAATTAACGTCCCTGCATCGGGAAAAGCAATATTTTGTACAAGGCGATGAGCAAGTTGACATTAGGCTATTGTAACTTAGATACTTTATAAACAGACCCACTAAAAAGCGAGAAATAAACTTTTTAGCAAAAAAAAACCGACTTCCAAAAAAACGCTAAGTACAAAGTGAAAAATAACTTTAATTTCGTAAGTCGGTGGTAATAAACTAAAATACAGATCCAAAGACATCGACTTCCGAAATTAAAGTTATTGTTAAAAAGTTTTACATTTATTACTTAACTATTATAATATTATTTTTATTTCAATATGAACCCGACTGATAAACAATCAAACTAGTCCTTTCTAGTTGCGTCGTAGTCGTTCCCGCCATTTTTTTTACGCTCCGCACGACAACCAACCCTACTAGAGTTTACGCTCACATTTGCACGTGTACCAACGTCATTTGGCTATGTAGTAGTAGTAGGTAATTATTTTGCGCGCGTTGTACGGAGTGTCCGGGGTGTGACAGAAGTATGGAAAAAAAGACATGTTGCGTCGACCAAAAGTAAATTGGGATAAATGCAAGAGAATGATGATGACACTCCTATGGGCTTTGGTGCAGTCGGGTAGTAAAAATCAAGTGAAGAAGTTTGAATCTACACTAATATTATAAAAAGATTTGTTTGTTTGAAATGAATAGGCTCCGAACTCAAACTCAAACTCAAACTCAAAGCATTTATTTCAATTAAACCATTTCCAGGCACTTTTGAATTGTCAAAATTAACTAGTCGGTCAGTTAGTCAGAAAGTTGAAGCTAGTTGCCCATTCCAAAACGTAGATCTCTTGGAGAAGAACGGGCAAGAAACTCCAAGGACACTCTTTTAAATTAAGATATTACAAAATCCTGAGTACAGTATTCTTGTTGCTTCTATATGTGAGAACAATGTTATGAAGAAACAATTCAAGATAGTTATAAGATTAAAAAGAAGCCCTGGCAGCTAAGAGATGACCAGTCTCAACTGACAGCGCCCGTTCACGAACATGACGCATGGATCAGCACCATCCAGCTCAACCATTTTGAAGGGAACCGAATGATCCAACACACGCGCCACCATCAGTGAGACATTTAAGTGAGCATGACACATTCTCAACTGCCATGCTCTTTCAAGTCAATATAAAAAAATTATAATGAACGGATCCATGGTTCTTACATTTACAAAATTAAAATAAAAAAAAAAAAAAAAAAAATGCTTCTAAATTATACAAAACTATCGTTACCAATTTATTTACGAGATGAATAAAATTTTACTAGAAAGAGGTATAAGATATTAAAGTAACAATTAAAACTTGATTGAATTAAAAATACACATTAAATTCGAATGTCAGAAACACTTAAAAAAAAAAGAGAAAAGAAAAAAGGGAAGCATGTCTTCCAAATTAATATTGAAATTTTAACTAGTGAGCCCAAGTGTCTGTGGAGCAGGACCAGCATTTAGCCAAGCATTTTTATCTACGATATAATCATCCAACTTATAGTATGCTTGTCTACATAGTGTGCGTTTAATGCATGTTTTAAATTTCTTCTCATTTAGTTGAAGAATATCGAGTGGTATTTTATTATAACACTCTACACAATAACCCATAAAAGAAGTTTTTACTTTAGACAATCTGAAACGAGGTTGATCTAATTTGTTCCTATTTCTAGTGTTAAAATTATGCCTGTCACATATCTTACTAAAAAGATGTAGATTTTTTCGAACGTACATAATGTTTTCATATATATATTGACAAGGAACCGTCATGATGTTAATTTTTTTAAACAGTTCCCTTAGAGATTCACGTCTGCTGAGGTTGTAGATAGCTCTGATAGCCCTCTTTTGCAGAATGAAGATAGATTCAATATCTGCAGCCCGTCCCCACAACAAAATACCGTAAGACATGATGCTATGAAAGTAACTAAAATAGACCAGTCTCGCGGTATCCACGTCTGTTAATTGACGGATTTTCCAAACAGCGTAAGCGGCTGAACTTAGCCGCCCTGCAAGTGATGTTAAGTGAGGATCCCACTGCAGCTTTGAGTCAAGCGTGATCCCCAGGAAAACCGTATTTTCGACGAATTCAAGTATCTCCTTATTCAATACAACGTGACATTCACTACTTCTAACATTCGGTAAAGTGAATCTAATGCATTTAGTTTTTTTCTCATTTAATACCAAATTATTTACAGTAAACCAATTATGGACCACAAGCATAGCGTTATTTACGTCGTCAAGCTCCTGTGCACGTCTGCTTACTTTAAAAATCAGTGATGTGTCATCAGCAAATAACACCATTTGTGGTCGGTTTTCCAGTAAATAAGGTAAATCATTTATATATACTAAAAATAAGAACGGCCCCAATATTGAGCCTTGCGGTACACCCATTTTGACTTTTAAACCCAATGAATTTACACCGTTTATTTGAACTTGCTGAAACCTATCATTTAAATATGATTTTATTAAGCTAAGAGCGAGTTTACCCAGTCCGTAATGCTCAAGTTTCAAAAGCAGTGTTTCGTAATTCACGCAATCAAATGCCTTGGATAGGTCGCAGAAGATGCCAATTGCATCTTGTGCCTCTTCCCATGCGTCAAATATGTGTTTTAATAAGGTTACACCGGCGTCGGTTGTACAACGTCCTTTGGTGAAACCATATTGTTGATCGTGTAGGATGTTATTACGATTAAAATGATTGAGCATCTGATTTAACATTACTTTTTCAAACACCTTGCTGAAAACAGGCAAAACCGATACGGGTCTATAATTATTAGTGTTTTTGCTGTCCCCAGATTTGAAAAGTGGAATAACTTTACTGAACTTCATTAAATCCGGGAATACCCCTTGATCAACACACAAATTAAATATTAAAGCTAAATAGGGTGCAATTGTCTCAATAATGGATTGACAAACTTTAGTAGACAAGCCCCACAGATCTTCGGTCATTTTGATCTTAAGTTGCTTAAATGCCTTTATAATTACTGAAGGGTTTACATGTTTAAATTTAAATTCCACAGGACAGGCTGAGACATTCGCTCTTAATAATTCAATAGCAAGTGCGGGCGAGGAATTTAAAGTTTCTGTGGTTTTAATTGGGATATTGGTAAAGAAAGTTGCAAATTCCTGAGCAACATCGATGTTATCGCTAATAAGGCCACGGGAAGTGTTCAGTGTGTAATCAGTATTATGTTTTTTATTCCTGTTCGTTTCATTGTTAATAATTTTCCAAACTGTCTTTATTTTATTGTCTGCTGATTTAACCTTGTTGCTAATGAAGGAAGCTTTAGCTGTTTTGCAAATATTTTTAAAAGTTTTAGAATATGTAGCAACATACTTATTAAAAGTATCCGTGTTAATATACGGCTTAAGGCCATACAGTTCAAATAATCTTTCCCTACTTTTCCTGATTCCTTTAGTTGCCCAGTCACTGAATAAAAACTTAGGGCAAATAGTTTTAGATTTCTTCTTAAAAGAATTATTGAACTCTGTTTGCACTAACGAAAAGAATTCTTCATACAAAATATTACCACTATTCATATTTAGGCCCTGAGCACTTAACTTATTAATTAAAGTGTTATTAAAACTAACACAAACCGAAACTACTAGACCGATTTAAAATATTTTTGTGCTAGATAGTCTGTTCATCGAGGAATGCTATAGGCTATATAACATCACGCTATGACCAATAGGAGCGTCGCAGCAATGAAAAATGTTGCAAAAACGGAAAAAAATATTCCTTTTGAGAGCTTCCGTTGCGTGCGCTGCGTAAACGGTTAAAGTTACTCAAAAATAATGTATGACGGAATTATTTCCCCTTAAAAGTTAAAAAATGTCTATCTTTCACTATAACCGTTATTATGATAATCAAATTTGTTCTAAAATAATGCATTATTTGCGAATGTGTTTTTATAAACATGATATTAATCCTTATAAAAATAAACATGTTGTTCATCACAAGCTTGTATTTCATTTGAACAAAATTGCCCGTGACGCCTTTTGATTTCAATGAATATCTTAGGTGATATCATAGTTTTAAAATAAATCAGCACGGCCGCCGCGCGCCGTTAGCTGTAGGTACGAGGTTTACTATAGTTCCACTCTTACTGATCATAGCGTGATGTATTTAAAATAGCTTTTTAAAGTAATGTACAGACGCCAGCATATCAAGCATAAAATTTCTTTAATATATTTTGAACTTTATTGCTAGCCATAAGGTTCAAAGTTGATTGGGAAAATTTGACAGTTTCTGATAGCTTGATGTGCTAGTCTGTACATACCAAGTAATATTCTTAAAGTAGGTAATCCTACTAATATTATAAATGTGAAAGTTTGTCAAGATGTTTTTTACTCAATCACGCACAAACGGCTGAACAGATTTGGATGAAATTTGGCGCACAGATAGTTTATAATCAGGAATAACACATAGGATACTTTTTATCCCGATATTCTTACGGGATCGGAACTAACGCGGGTGAAATTAATAATAAATTAATAGTAATTTAGATGATTGCAGTCCTTCGCGTGCGGCAGTGATTGCCCTGTTGAGTACCTATCGATTGGTTCTGCGCGCGGGGCGGCGGCGACTAATAATATTGGCGAGCAAACATACGTCGATCTATAACGTATCATTAATTCAATGGCGCGCGCGCACTACCCGCACAGCTCCCAATAACTTGAACCAATTCACAGTCGACTTGTATTATTTACTAGCTTCTGTCCGCGACTTCGTCCGCGTAAATTTTTTTTGTTTCCCCGACCCATCCCGTCGCAACGTGTCGCCGGCCTGCGCTATTACTTCGTTTTCGCTTGGCGAAAACTTCAGACTTTTTTCTTTTTGCTCAACTCCTAAGGGTCCTAGCGTCAAGTTTAATAGAATATAGCCTTCCTCAAGAACTAGGCTATCAAACGCAAAAATATTTTTATATATGCGACCAATACTTCCAGAGATTTAGAGCTTTCAAACCGTGTTTCAAACAAACAAACTCTTCAGCTTTATAATATTAGTATAGATTATTTTAAAACTATGATATCTCCTAAGATATACATTGAAATCAAATGATGTCAGAGGCAATTTGGTTCAAACTTAAATACATGTGATGAATAACATATTTATTTGGATAAGGATTAATACTATGTTTATAAAAACACCTTCGCAAATAATGCATTATTTTAGAACAAATTTGGTTAGCATAAAAGAGGTTATAGTGAGCTAACCTTAAAAGATAGACATATGCTGTCGCGGACTTTTTTTTAAAGCTTTTGTAGGGAAACAATTCTGTCATACATGATTTTTCCGAAACTTTAACCGTTTACGCAGCGCACGCAGCGGAAGCTCTCAATAGGAAAAAAATCCCCCGATTTTGAAACATTCTTCATTGGTGCTCCGCTCCTATTGGATTTAGCGTGATGATATATAGCCTATAGCCTTCCTCGATGAATGGGCTATCTAAAACTGAAAGAGTTTTTCAAATCGGACCAGTAGTTCCTGAGATTAGCGCGTTCAAACAAACAAACAAACAAACAAACTCTTCAGCTTTATAATATTAGTATAGATTTGTTTAATAAGTAAGTACATAATGTCGGTACAATACGTTGTGCAAAATACTGGATTTTTCGAGTTGTCCTCAAGTAGATTAAATCAAAATCGCTTATAAAATCAATTCGTTCCCACTGCTACACAGGTATGCTCTCTGTGAGAGAAAGTGGGCCGTAATCCACCACGCTGGCCCAGTGCGGGTAGCTTGATATGCTGGCGTCTGTACTAAGTAATATTCTTAAAGTAATCCTACTAATATCCTACTTCCTACTATAATCCTACTAATATTATAAATGCGAAAGTTTGTATGTATGGATGTATGGATGTTTGTTACTCTTTCACGCGAAAACTACTGAACGGATTTTGATGAAACTTTACAGTAATATAGTTTATACATCAGAATAACACATAGGATACTTTTTATCCCGATATTCTCACGGGATCGAAACTTACGCGGGTGAAACCGCGGGGCGCAGCTAGTAATATTATAAATGCGAAAGTTTGTGAGGATGGATGGATGGATGTTTGTTACTCTTTCACGCAAAAACTACTGAACGGATTTTGATGAAACTTTACAGTAATATAGTTTATACATCAGAATAACACATAGGATACTTTTTATCCCGATATTCCCACGGGATCAAAACTTACGCGGGTGAAACCGCGGGGCGCAGCCAGTCCTACATACGAGTAGGTATATTATAAAAAATGTGAAAGTTTGTGAAGATGTTTGGATGTTTGTTACTCAATCACGTACAAACGGCTGAACTGATTTGGCACACAGACAGTTTATAATCAGGAATAGCACATAGGTACTTTTTATACCGATATCCCCACGGGATCGAAATTACCGCGGGTGAAACCGCGGGGCTCTGCTAGTATTGTATAAAAATCTAGTTTTGTAACCAAATTGCTGCGTACAATTTTTTTTCGCGTTTGGCTTTCCAGCTTTTTCAGCAGAGGTGACATCTAAGCACAAGTTCAGAAAGATATAGAAATATTTCTCTTTGTAAAACCTTGAATTTGGATTTCTGGATGAAGTCAAGCAGCTATAGCGCACTTACCTTCCATAAACAAGTATTCCTCGTCATTCAGCTTCTTCACCACAACCATGTCGCTATCAACCAGGATATCAACATCATTTAGAGGTACTGAGTCTTCTTCATAGTTTACAAGAAGCCAGCGGTATGGTGCCTTGAAGAAGCCTTCTTTGCTTGCCTAAAAACAAAATAATTATTAAATAAATGAGGTCCTTCAGACCGAATTTCGGCCAAGACGACCAACCTCAGTGGAGACCTGCCTTCGGCGCTGGAGGTATTATAGGGCACAAGTGTGTGCGCAGACACATGTGCACTCTCTCTTCCATCACTCTCATTGTCCGATCGGACATGACCGGAGAGAGATCAGGCGCAGGGCCAACGGCCCGAGGTACGGGGGTGTCACACCGCCAACTTCCATACTCCGGGCAGTTACTAAGAAAAACCCAAAAACACTTTGCCCGACCCGGTAACCGAACTCAGGACACCACGCTCAGCAGTCGGGCTTAACAACAGAAAAACCTACGGGGCAGCTAAAAAATTAAAATTAAAAATAATTATTAGAAAGCTTACCTGTCGTCCGTCTTTTGTTGCCTTCGTGACCAAAAAGATGAGTTTTCAAAAAAGTAAGAGTATTGAAAACAAATTTGGATAATGACAGAAAGGATGGTGACATCATCTTCCTGCCCTTATCCCAATTTATTTGGGGTAGTCTCAGTCCACGTTTCTTGAAATGAAAAATGAGGTCCTTAAGAGTAAACTAGTCGTGAGGTCGAACTCACTGGTGATCATGGCCAAAAAGCACGCTGTCTCGCGTGGCTTCGTGTCCGACAGCGCTAGTATCAGTGATGAGCAGTTAGATGCTAGTCTATATGAACAACGTCTAGTTCTCACGCACAGAAACACCGTTCCGAACTGATTCCGAAAAAATTCGAAAAGTGCTTCGGAAAATCGAGTTTTATGAAAAAACCGCTACATAAATTAATTACAAATAAAGTTTATTGATAACTGATCTTTGTCGGTACGGACTTGGTTTTGAAGATTTTACAGTTATTTTATTACTTATTTACACCCAAATTTGCGTTAAAAATAGCAAGAAAAACGAGTCTTTGTGGACTCATAAATTTTAAACGGCTTTTTATTTTACTATTTTGTTTCCGTACAGACACAATTATAAATCAAACCGATATCATGTTTAACTTTGGATGCACATTGTCAAACAGTAGAGTAAATATTCTCCCAAAATTTGTAGGTATAGAAAAAATATCGACAAGTGGGACCTTAAATATGCTTACTTTGATCAAAAATCTGTCCGTTCCTGGACATGTCAAGTCAGCTAGGACCAAGACGTACTGCAAATAATATTCGGTTCTGTTGTACTGCAGTGAAGTGGCAGTACTGAAACCAGCACTGCACATACTTCTGGCCAAGGATTTGAGTGCATCTGAAAGGGTAAAAAGACGAACATAATTTGCCAAATATTCATTCGTAGCGTGTGATGCCCACAGTAAGGAACGTGAAAAAAAAACAAAAAACGAAGTTCAAAATGAAAATCCAAGATGGCGGCTGCAAAAATTTCAAAATGACGAAAAGAGAAAAATTTTCGCTGCCGCCGTCTTTGATTTTCATTTTGACCCCAATATTGGCGTCAGCACCCTCGAATAGCATGAAAACTATATTTTTCTCTATCTCCCTGACTCTTACTAATATATATAATTATAATAAAAAGTCGCATGGAGGAGCATAACGTCTTTTCGTTACGTGACGATTTCTACCATTTAACACATACCGCAAGCTCCGTTAAACTCAAACTCAAAGCATTTATTTCAAATAAACCAATTATAGGCACTTTTGAATTGTCAAGGGTCGGTCAGTCAGAAAGATGAAGCTAGATGCCCATTCCAAAGCGTAGGTACCTGTGGAGAAGAACGGGCAAGAAACTCCACGGACACTCTTTTAAATCATAAAATTGTTAAAAAGAATTTCGTTACAAAAATGGCAGGGGTTGAGAAGCTCAAAAACCGTGTTGTCCTATCCCCACTATGGCCAACAGTGCTCACAGTCTGCGAGTGGGTGATCCACAATGAATAAAAGGCTTCAATTTGTTTTAAAATGCAATACAAGTGTTAAAGGTAATACGAGTATAGCAATCAAACGGCCTCTACCAGGCTTTTCAGAAAACAGTTGATAAAATCAAAGCTCATGCAGGCTGCGATTACCTACAAGGAGTGGAACTCTCTGCCAGCGTATGTGTTCCCTTCTACGTTTCAAAGCAAGAGTGAACAGGCATCTTCTGGGCACGCTCGTTTCATCATAGACCTCAACCATCGCTTTCCATCAGGCTTGATCGAGGTCTAGAGCAGGCCGTTAAGCGACAAAAAAGGATAATTATTAGAAAAGACTGGTAGATTTTCCCAAAGGGTTACTTACGCTGACTCCAACATAAATGTGGTATCAGCAGAGATACAGGCCTGTTTTCCATAGTCACAAACGACATTATCACATCAACATTACGATCACCAATACATTTTACTATTAAAACAAACGAAGAACTTATTAGAAATAATGTTCTCACGTCCATTTTTCATCGGGTTTGGTAAATGGATGAATACCATGTAAGAAGAGCGCATTATAGAGGTATTATATCGGCATTAGCATTTAATATGCAAGTAGGCTTCTTTTGTAATGCGAAGGAGGTACAGTCGCGACCACCAGTGATATATTTTTTGGGTCCTGTTTTTCGTTTTTTATGTAAAATTCTGATATCCATATCAATCAATTGGAATTAAGTGGACATGGTAAATTTAGATAGATAAAAATAAAATTGTTTATTCTGTAAAGAAGATCACTTTTAAACGTCATATTAAAAAGATAAGCTAGATTGAGTCGACATCTATATACAGTGTATCAGGTTAAACGATGGACATACTATAAGGGAGTGTAGTACCCATGAAAATGAACAACTTTTACTAAGAGACCAACACTGAAATCGACAAAATAAAACCAGCCGCTCTATACATTTATGTTCGCATAACTGAACAAAATGTAGGGAACACAGATCTGGGCTAGTCCCGTCAGTGCAAGCATTTGTCAGTAATCATGTAGCTCATCTCAGATCTTAAGGAGCTCAAGATGATGACTTTCACTAACTGTGAAACCAGCCACCTAACCAATCAACTCATTCATCATCCATTCATTCATTTCATTCATTCATCGTCATTTTTTTCCGGATGTTTAGAGCTAGCTCTTTCAGGTTTTTGTCTTTATTGTCTTACTAGCTGTGCATGTTGGAAAACAAATAGGATTTCATGGGTTTTAATTTTTCTGCCGTGTAGTTACTCTACAAAAAAAATCCCGTGATAAACTATTTACATACCTACAAATTAGTACGGAACCCTCGATGCGGGAGTCCGACTCGCACTTGACCGGTTTTTTTGTAATATTTACCGTCTATACTGCATTCAGTAAAAATCTGTTATTATGAAATTACAAATAGACCCTTTAATTTGGCCTGTTAATTTGGGAGGAGTGGCTAGAGAGGCGCCACGGCGCCCTCACCTACCGCCTGACGCAGGTCCTCACCGGACACGGGTGTTTCGGGAGGTTCCTGCACATCATCGGGCGGGAGGAAACGCCCGGGTGTCACCACTGCGAGGGTCGCCCGGAGGACACGGTGGAGCATACGGTGGCGGTAAGCCCCAATTGGGCGGAGCACCGCCGTGTTCTCGCAGAGGCGATCGGCAGCGGCGGCGACCTCTCGCGCCCGGCCCTGGTTCAAGCCATGGTCCGGGGCGAGAGGGAGTGGGAGGCAGTCACCTCCTTCTGCGAAGCAGTCATGCTAGCGAAGGAGGTGGCGGGACGGCTGAGGGAGAGGGCCTCACGTCCCAGCCGCCGCGGGAGATGCCCCGGGCGTCGGGAGCCGCGAGACGACTCCCGGCCACCGTAGGCGCGGGCCTGCGGGCGGAGAGTAATGGGTAACTCTCCGTCCGATCAGGACCAGGCCCGTGCCGGACGGCGCGTACGTGTTCCACGCGCGCCTCAAAGAGATGTCAGCATTAGGAAGGGGCCCGAAAGGGCCGAAGCCTGCCGGGGCAGCGGGATTGTCCGAAAGGGTTACCGCTACCCCGGAACACAAAAGGCTAAGGAAGGAACACGGGTGGGTTTTAGTCAGTAAGAGTCTGACACTCCCTTCTGCTCCACCCAGAGCGGGAGGGGTCATTGGATGATTTCCCATCCACAAAAAAAAAAAAAAAACCCTTTAATTTTATTCATTTGTATACAGGTAGAGATATATAGAATTCTGAATTAAATTTTATAAGTTTCTCGTTTCTCTCCTTTGCAAGAAAAAACGTAGATACTGTTTTTTTTTTTGCTGAATGTGGCCGCTCTTGACGTCGATCAGGCTTGATGGAAAGCGATGGATGAGGTCTATGATGGAACGAGCGTGCCCAGAAGATGCCTAACGCACCGGGACCCCACGCCATCGATGAAACACAGCAGGCTGCTTGACCCCGGATTCCGGTGGGAGGGTGGTCGCAAACCAGACAGACGTTAGCACTCACTACCGCAAGGGAAGAATTGGCCAGTCAAATAAGGTGTTGGGTGTGACTGTCCAGGATGCGCCGAGCGCTCGGTTCATTTGAGTAACTGGCGGAACAAACAGCGCTACACGAAGAGGCTTCTTCATGCATTTCGGCTTCTTCATCCATCTTGTTGCAAATAGTTAAGGCAGGGCGGGTGTGGATATTTAATCCGATCCTTGAATAAAGGATGATGTACACATTGTTATTGCTTACGCAAAAACGTTATTATTACTGTCATCTTTAAACTCAAAGGGAAAAACGCATTGTCACACTTACGTCCCTTATTTATTTCCGTTTTGAATTCTGCTAAGTCTGTGGAGAAAAAGTACCTGACAGGTTTCTTGGCTCATCACCCACATAGAATTATAATTATGATCAGAATTGCGTTAGGTCATCGTTTATAAACTGCATTATTGCATACTACATGCAAAAAGCGGCCAAGTACGCACGGCTACACATAAAGGTATACATAACCAGTATAAGCTGACTTCTAATTGTACGAAAAACCGACACAAATGCGAGGTCAGCTGATGTTGGATATTTTTTTATCTTGATGTGTCGCCGTGTGTACCAGGGCCTCAAGTCTGCTATTACAATAGTGTCAGAATGGTCTATCATTGATTTCTTAATTGCTGGTTTTGACAAGTTTGGCAATCTACTAATATAATGGCGTCATTATGACTTTCCAATGGTCAACCACTGACACTCCATTGAAAGAAATGGCATAAAATGGTAATCTCGTACATAATGACAAATGAATAAATGTAATGTTTATTGCTATTTACGAACTTCTTACTACTTCAGATTGCAAACACTAATACGTAATAATTATGTAAAAATATATATTAAATGAAATCTAGCAAGAAATTTAGTAGTAGTTTTTCTCAGACCAATGATCGACCATTATGAATTTAGCAGATTACGAACTTTTAGCAAAATGACAATGGGATCGTGTTGGAATGACGAATTTATAAAAATAGCAGACTTGGGCCCCAGGTGGACTCACCCATGAAAGTTTGTGTACCACTGTACAATATTTAACATCTAGTACGTTTGTATATATTGCATCAATAACATCGAGCGAAAAATGCTGAAAAAAACACGTTTCTTGTATGGGGAGACACTGACTTTTAACTTTATTTGTATTATTTGTTTTTATAGCGGCTATCGTGGAGACCGCGTATGGGCGTAGTGTTGGACGCCCCCCAGCTAGATGGACGGACGACCTTAAGAAGATGGCTGGGACGGACTGGATGCAGAAGGCGAAGGACAGGGTGTTGTGACGCACCCTGGGAGAGGCCTACATCCAAAAGTGGACTGCGATAGGCTGAGTTGATAGCGGCTACGTAGTATACATATTGTTAAAATTTCAAATGTAAACCTATTACGGTTCAAAAAATACAGCCTTGATTGATAGATAACCTAATCGCCACACTGTATACCGGGTAACCACTGAATCAGCGTGTGTGTCAGAATGGCTGGTTGCCTGTGGCTTTGGTCTATGAGAGTTGATTAGAAAATTGCTACATAATTGCTTATATTTGCTATTATGTAGCAATTTTCTAATCAACTCTCATAGACCAAAGCCACAGGCAACCAGCCATTCTGACACACACGAATCAGCGCTGTGCTGTGGGTGCCATACAGCACAGCATCATGCTGAGTGGAAGTTTTCTTGTCACAGTTATAACGTGCAGCCGTCGACTATTTCTGCTTTGTGCTCGTGACTAGGTATAGATATGTTTTGTTTTTATTCTTCCTTATTATTATAATTAATTATCTTTTTGTATGCACGTGTTTCTGTGACAAATGAACCTATTTATTTATTATTTATATACGCAGGACTACACATCAAGCTATATACATAACCAGTATAAGCTGACTACTGATTGTACGAAAAACCTATACAATGCGAGGTCAGCTAAAACTGGAAATGTATAGCTTGATGTGTAGCCGTGCGTACACACAGTAAAATACATAGGGACCTATTTTTCTTTATTTCTTTCTAAAATAAAAATTCTATTATGCTTTTGTCAGTGTCTGTATTGTACTCTCGGATACTAAATTATACGTTAGCCCTAATGATAAGGTAGGTATATTTTATGATTACTGTTCGCGAGGATACGTCAACGAAACAGTTTAAATTATGTAGTGATTTAAATAAATTTGGCCCACACGTTTAGTCGGGTTATATGAATAATTGTAGAGTTTGTAAATTCGGAGTTAAGTAATTAACATTTTAACTACGCCAACCGCACAGTGGCGCCCTCATAGTTTGTTTGGTTATATTGGTATACACATAAACGGAATATAGTGGCCACTGTTATCCGTTTTAAGGATGATAATAAAACTAAACAATATAAAACTACCGTTTCTAATAATATTAACGTATAATCTTGTGAAGCACAACTTAACGTGCTTATTTTCTGCATTTTCATTCTAAATTGTATGAAATAACGAAACAAAGTAACGATCACGGCGCCACTGTGCAGTCGGCATAGTCTTAAGCGTTACGCCACTAAAAACTTAAAACTGGGTTAGTTATCCTGTTATTAGTGTTTTTTTGAGTTGGAAACGTTGCAGTTCAATCGACGAAACATCAAATTGAATTACAATGTCTGTGTTCTGATATGTAATCCGACCAAAAAACTATAACATCGAACAATATAAAATAAAAATAAGTTATCAGCGGTACTTCCTATCGTCAATTTTATTTTGACATTACTTACACTAACCCAGAATTTACCGACTTAACTCTCCCACATCGATAAGTTAAATATTTTGAAGTTTTACTCTAGGTTTGCCTCTAACTGTAGGTGGCGCAAGATGAATTATTTGATTAATCCTGAAATAAATGTTAACTCCGAGTTATTTAGGATAACCCATGAACTCGCAACTAGGCCTATAATTATTCGATAGTGATTAAAATGCTAGTAAGCATCGAAATTGTGATTTTGCAAAGAAATCTAAGTACCTACCACCTTTAAAATCTCAATTAAGTGGGCCATATAGCCGTAATTTTTTTTTAGAGCGTCCAGTGCCCTAGATCGAGACCTAGCATATTCAGATATAACGACCTAAAGAAAAGCCTAGGCCTTGAGAAAAGCCTATTTACTACGAATAATAAAAAGTCAGGAAGCGTAACTATGAACAAAATGAACGAGAAATTCGGCTTCAAACTTCACTACAATGACAAAATACCTCGAGTATTCGAATGAAAGAACACACATGCAAATAAGCCAATCAGCTGCGCTCGCGTAAACCATTGTGTTCAGATAAGCGCCGTGATTGGTTCTGGTGCTCGGTGGCCTTTTCGGCAACGCCCACTGCGGTAAACATTTAAATGGTGCCATTTTTGAGCGTAAGTTACATTTCTTGACTTTTATTATTCGTAGCATATTTAATTCAGTATATAATTGTTATAATAATTTGATGCATGGGTTAACCATGACCTGGATTAAGACATAGGCTACTTTTCATCCTAGATCGCTGACGATAAATTAATTTCCACGGGTTTATGAGAAACTAGCTGCGCCCCGCGGTTTCAACCCGCATTAGTCTCGATCTAGTGGGAATATCGGGATAACAGTATTCCATAATCTAATCCAGGTCATGGTCTATCCATGTGCCAAATTTCATCCAAATCCGTTTGCCGTTTTAGCCGTTTTAGCGTGAAAGCCTAACAAACAAACATGTTTACAAAAAAAAATCTTTTCTCTTTATAATATTATACTTTAGATATGTAAATATTTTAGAATTCTATTGCCCACTTAATTGCATAACAGCAGAAAATAATATAAAATGATAAAAAATATATTTAGGTATTGACAAGTTATTTTTACCCACATAAATCGCGTATTGAATTCAAGAGAATACATAAAATCAAATTCAATTGAACCGGTTTTTCGCATTTCATTAGAATATTATTATTTTAATATTTTACATTATCATACAAATATTATTGGTGACAAACATTAGACAAGTTTTCTTTGAAACAGGTTTTAAGCCAAAAAATATGTCCGTAATAAGAGAATTAACCATAGAATTAACAATCATAGGAACATAAAATTGGAACTGGAATTTTTAAGATTTATATTAATTTTCTGGTCTTCAGAGTCGAATATTTGGCGAATAACATTTTTTTTTATTTAGAAGAGCTACGAGTGAATAGAAGTACTGGATTTCAAAAAGAATACCTAGGTACGGTAGCTACTTATTTCGTCATCTTGGGCTGCCTTCAGAGGGGCAATTCTCATAATTTTAAGAACGTTCACAGTCTGATATCAGTCTCAATCTGACAAAAATACCTCTAATTTCCTTACATCTTTGAAAGTTTTTGACATTGATGGTCTTTGAGATGAGATTGCGACTAGATTTTGAACGTTTTTAATTACGGGATTTGGCCTTCTGGTGCATGTAAAATATTGTATTTATAAGATACTTCTGCCCGTGACTTCTTCCGTGTTTTTTTTTTTTTTGTTTTGACGTGTATCCTACTATCCTACTAATATTATAAACGCCAAAGTTTATGAGGATGAATGGATGGATGGATAGATGTTTGTTACTCTCTCACGCAAAAACTACTGAACTGATTTGGATGAAATTTGGCACACAGATACTTTATAACCAAGATTAACACCTAAAATAAATTTTATCCCGATATTTTCACGGGATCGAAAGATACGCGGGTGAAACCGCAGGGCGCAGCTAGTATATCATAAAACACTCGGCATTACTATAATACCCACCAGTGAAAACTAACCAAATGAGTAACTTCCCATCATTGAAAGAATTTTCGGAATATGATCAGCAGTGCTATTCTGTAAAAATCTCACCGTGAAAACTAAGGTGAAGTGAGCTGTCATTCCACCTGATGTTAGGGATTGTCTCCATTGATAGTTCACTTCACGCTCACTTCACCTATGTTATCACGGTGAGATTTTTACAGAATCGTTAGGCAGTAATTCCGACCCCTTACCTACATTAAAAATTTAAAACTCACTAAAACCTCTTTATAATATTAATTCAGATAAATATTGGTATTGGTCCCGTGACGTAAAAAGAACGCTGGCGTTTACCTGCGCACTGTACGATTTAACTATCAAGTTGGTGGTAAGAAGGGAGCGTGACGCTAACAAAATAACTATTATGATTCTGCAATTGCCACCAGCGACCAGCGTCAGGCATTAGTTGTCTGAGATTTATACTTAACTGGGCCTATTTGGCGCAGGCGTGAGGCACACAGTACTATGTTAATTTTTTTAATTTTTTTTTTGTTGTTGTTTTTGTGTGCCTTACTTAACCTGGGTCAAATTAACTTATTTTCTTTCTTTCTTTCAATAAAACAATTACACTTCTATACTAATATTATAAAGAGGAAAGATTTGTATGTATGTTTGTAACGAATTGGCTCAAAAATTACTGGACCGATTTTAAAAATTCTTTCACCATTTGAATGCTACATTATCACTGATTATTATAGGCTATTTTTTTTCTTTTTTTTCCACCCGTGCGAAGCCGGGACGGACCGCTAGTAAATATATAAAATAATAGCCTAGTACTTTGGGACACGACTGTACCTACCCGTGCGCATACAAACCCCCTCCACTGCCGCTCAGCGTTCTTATTACGTGATGACAGCTGTAATTATGATTACGTATTAATAGATACTTTGTATGCCATTATCCAACCATGACAAAAGCCGAAGTATGACACGAGCAGGAGAAGGAGCGAGAGGAATCATACCACCATCAAAGATGAGAAAATATATTGGCAAAGAGAAAAAGAGGAAGATCGATGAGAAAGAACATAGACCTAAAGAAAATAAACCTATAGAACTAAGGGAAAAAGCTAGTGTAGAAGAATAAGCACCTAAGGCTGAGGTCAAACGAGAGTAATTTTTTGAGCTGTGAGTCGCGTATTTTGAGTAACGCAATTTACGTTCAACTGAAATTCGGTTAGGCTGCAAGACGGACGGACGTTATTTCAGTCGTATTCTGTAACTTAACTAGTTAACTGACGCTTGCCTCTCTTCCCTCCCTCACCCTGAGCGCAATTCGCTTGAAATAACGCGCGTGAATCAGCAGACAACTCATTTTGAGTCGCCGTGTGGTACAAACAGGACTTTAGTATGAAACTGAATGCAGCAGAATTTCTGCGACCGAAATTCTGAGACTCAACACTCACAAAATTACGTTCGTTTGGAAAAGAATAACGCATTCGCAAGTAACGCAATCAGAACTTCAGTTTGAAACCAAAAATCCATTGACAAATTACTTACCAAGTTTATATAACCTATCAATTTATAGGGAAGAACCTTATACAGGGTTACTGGTAACTCGACCACTTCCTTGCCGGAGGTGATAGGGGAGCTAAAATGTGACAAATTTAACCCCCCATATGTATGGCCGAAAACGAATAATTTAAGAGATATTTGAAAAATAAAAATGCAACTACTCGTACAAATAATTACAAAAACTTCTTGAAATTATTTGATATTTGTAGACATTTTACTGTGTTAGCTTTGTGTAGAATGTTAGCTATAAATAAAAGCTTAGTGTGAAAATTTGGAGTAATTTAAAATTACAAATAACTTTAAAAGTATTAGTTTTCGGCCATACATATGGGGGTTAAATTTGACACATTTCAGCTCCCCTATCACCTCCTGCAAGGAAGTGCTCGAGTTACCAGTAACCCTGTATAGCTGCAGTTGGTTAACGTCTTGTAGAACCACGTCATATTACAAATAGTTTTTCTAGATACATTTCCAATCCTAGTTAAGTGATTAGTAGATACCACGGTTAGTATTTATCTCAGCGAAGTATTTAGTCAGCCATCAAAGCAATGCGCAGTCATGGAATATATCTGCAGCTAATGGATATATAATTATGGGTGTACGTACCTATTACTTGCTTGAGTTTTAAGATTAATTACTTATAGTTATTGAAGTGTTGCTTGCAATTATTCGGAAAATTACTTTATTTGTGATATACCTGTACAAAAAATAACATAGGTATATATTCCGTATGACATAGATCTTAATTAATATCATTGTTTTCTCCAAAATTATGTTCTCAATTCTTGTCTACATCACCGCTCAATTATACACACAAAGCTAAAATAATAGTAGTATGTTTTACTACCCTCCAATACACAGAGTGAAATTGAAAACAAAGCGAAATGGGAGATTGTACTTATCATTATGAACAACTTTTACTATGGAACCAAACCTGAAATCGCGAAAAAAAAATCAGCTGTTCCCTACATTAAATGTTCGTATAACACGTCAAAATGTAGGGAACAGCTGATTTTTTTTCCGATTGCAGCTTTGGTCCCTTAGTTAAAGTTGTTCATAATGATGAGTAAAATCTCCCATTTCGGTTTGTCGCATGTTTTCAATTTCACCCTGTATAAATAAAAGGATAATAAACGTGTTATTGAAATCCTTCTAACGGCTTTTCCTTTGTTTTTAATTTACCTATTAGGTTTATTTTATACTTTTATTAAATTACCTATACTTACCTACACTACTCATATTTGTGTTTTATGCCTATTCAAATCCTTAATATGAATTCTCTTTCTTTCTCTAGTTTCGTCATCTAAAATGTCGAGTCTAGCAACGTCCGCGTCCATCATTGCAGAAACATTCTGCAAAAGCCCATTTATCCAATTAAATACAGCTACTTTCCTTCCACAGTACTAAGAAAGAATGAGGATAAAAACATGAGCAATGAAGCTCCAATTCATAAAAGTTCCATGATTAACAATACTTAATTAACTTTTTTTTCAAAATAAGTAGACCACGGCAACCGTGACCCAAAACCCTTTGAGGATAAATAACGAAAACTTGACGCGCCAAAAATGAATCAGCCGTCTTAAATTCTTCGAACTCGATACACTACGTTTATTCAGTAGTACTACAATGTTTTTTTTATAGTAATTTGTACTTTATGATACATGAAATAGGGTTTAAAACTGTAGAACTATTAGTTTGTTGCTATACAAATTGTTGGTTGAACGTGACGATCGGCAGGCGTTGGCTTATTAGGTTTATTTCTGGGTTCAAAACAATTGGTTGGTTTGTTTGGTATTATTTGGCGTGTCTTAGTTTTGGCAGTAACTATTCAGTAATCTGTGGTTTTGGCACGATTTTTGTGGTTGAGGTTTACTGTTTTACCTATGACTAACTACTGTATATTTACTACAGCATCTTCGGAGTTCGCTGACTGTCTGTCAAATGAATCATTGCTTTTGTGACTTAATATTCGACACACTTCAACTTCAATGTCCATCTTTGGGAGTAATTCCATGTTTACGTCATGTTATCGGCCTCTGAGTTAAGTATGAATCACCGACATAGCAAAAATGAATGGCTCATTACGAAATTAAGCTCTTACATAACAAAAAAAAAAATAAACAAAATACTGACCAATTCTTTCCCAAGTGCAAATAAAATAGCGGATTTATAAACGAAAAGGTAATAAAGTAATAAAGTTTATTTCGTTTTTAACGACGATGAAAGACAAGATAAAAAAGTGCACGTTAGTTTGACGCAAAAAGTACAAATAATTTTTGACCTATTACAAAAAAAGTCTATAAACAAGAAGGATTTTCTGCTAGTTGCATCGTTTACACCACCATTCAAATTCAAATATTTATTGCTCAACACAGTACGTTTTATACATTTCCAGATGTTAAGTGAATGCGCAGTCCACTGTATTGTACCAATTCAGGCATGCAAAATTCATAATTATAGATATACAATTTCATAGAATTCAATTAATCCATTACATAATGTCATACATTCAAAATGAGAATGCCAAATAAATTATCCTGACTTTGTTTTACAAAGCATGTTTGTACCTCGTTATTACAGTAGCTATGTAAGTACACTTGCACAGTATCCCTTGAATGCCCATGATTGCATTCTCGAATGTATGCCAAGACCACGCGTTCTGCCCATTGGCCCATAAGTCATATTTCACAGTAATAAGCATGCAAGGGTATTCTCGAAAAGGACGTATGGATGACTTACTAGTTATTGCCCTTAATTACATACTATGTTTATTAGAAACGAGTGTGCTATTTTAAATGTCGGTAAATAATAATCATGTTTTTTAAATGATTTATATTATTGTAAAAACACGGTTTTTTTTCTTGAAAAAAAAAAAAACAGAAAACAAAACGTTTTTTTCCTTGATTAGGTTTTTTTCAAAATTTTATTAAGAAAATAAAATTATACCTAGTAAGATGGTTATCGTTAAAAATGTGCTGATATTAGATTTATTTTGGTTAATAAAGAAATACCATTTATTTTTTGTTACTTACCTAACTATTACATAAATGTCTCAAAATAATTGGTTTTGTTAATTATTCTACTGTCGATAACACAAGCATAGCTACCGATACCGATACATATTATGATTGTAGCACTGTTAATATATTTCTAATTTCATTGATAAGAAGAACTAGCGGGGGGAGGGGAGGGGGTGGAAGGGGGTTCAGGGAAGCAGACCGGAATAAATCACATAATTTGACTTGAATTAAAAATAAAACAATCGCATTTACTTTTAGTCTACAAAAATGTAGAAAAAAACGACGGTGCCAAGTTTCTTTTCATAAGTGACACTGAAATCACGAAAAATAAAAATCAGCTGTTTCATACAAAAGTTCAATACTTACTTGACCAAAATGTATTAAACAGCTGATTTTATTTCGTGATTTCGTAAGTTGGTCCCATAGTGACAGTTGTTCATAGTCATAGATAGAACACACTGTAAAAATTTAGAACCGGTAAAAAAAAAAACACTTGTGTGTCCGTTTACTTGCACCTTTATCGATCTTGTCACCGTGGCCAGCAGTGTAAGCGTGGCCAGCTACTCCGCCTAAGTGTCTAAACACACTATGCCGAAGTTACGCGACCGAAGTTTGGCGGCTGATTTTACGTTCCGACGTATTCGGCTGATATGACACACCATAAGTGCCGAACTTACGCGGCAGAAATTCAGTTCCGCAACTCGCCGCTGCTCTCCGCCCCCGGATCTTCGTCGGCAATCGAACCGAACTTCGGTCGCGTATAATGTGTGCTCACAGAATAAGGTGCCGCTTAACTTACGCCCGACCGAAGTTAGGCTGTACGCTATGACGCGACGTAATTTCGGCATAGTGTGTCGTCAGTAATTCAAATAGCATTGCAGGCGTAATTGTGCTGAACTTCGGTCGCGTAACTTCGGCATAGTGTGTTTAGACACTAAGGCTGACGCCAAACGAGCGTAATTTTTTGAGCTGTGAGTCGCGTAAAGTAAGTCGCGGAATTTACGCTGCATTCGGTTTCATAGTAAAGTCCTGTTTGTACCACACGGCGACGCAAACTGAGTTGTCCGCTTTTTTTTTTTTTTTTTGGAAATGGCATCTCGCAGTTCAACCTGTAGGAGGTTGTCGACTGCTTAACCGGACTTTCCTGTGGATGCCTTGAAGTTAAGGCCTCCAGCCAGGGCTTAAAAACTAACTAAAAACTAAGCGACTCACGCTAAGGGCACCCCCCGTGGGGTTCGGACCTCGGCTTAGGGCGTCGCTGGAAGAGGGCATCAAGGGACAGGCTGGATCGGTATTATTTAGGGACGAATTTAAAACTACAGGCTCAGCGGCGCGGGCTGACTCGAGCAAGGGTCGGGGTGGACTAGGTACGGGGCGGCGCGACGGGCCTCGACGGCGAGGACGATAGGACGGCTGTCTGGGCTTGTACTTGTTTAAAGTACTTGTTTTCTTGCTACTCTCCTGTAGGAGGGTCGTAGCGTCGTCAGGGAGGGTGAGAGTATGCCTCGGTCGGCGAATCCTACTTATGCGAGAGGGAGTGTATCGGGAGGCCGCCGCAATCAGGGGATTGGGGTGTTTGATGGCAGAATCAAAGAAGCGCTAGGAGAGGCGTTTCATGAACTGCTGGACGGTGGGGATTCTAAGGTCGAGATGGAGGTTGATATTACGGACATAGAAGGGGGCTCCCGTGACCTTTCTAAGGAAACGGTTTTGGAGGGTCTGCATTTTATGCAGGTGACGAGGCTTGGCATGTGCGAAGACTACGCAAGCGTAAGTCATGATAGGGCGGAAGACCGCGGTGTAGAGGCGCAATTTGCACTTGAGTGACAATTTGCTTCGGGCAGTGAGAAGGAAGTGGAGCCTGCTGAGAGCGAAAGCGGCTCGCGAACGAGCCGTCTTTATGTGCTCTCTGAAAGTGAGGTGACGGTCGAGGATGAGTTGTCTGCTGACTCACGCCCATTATTTCAACCGAATTGCGCTCGGGGTGAGGGAGGGGAGCGAGGCAAGCGTCATTTAAGTTACAGAATGCGACTGAAATAACGTCCGTCCGTCTGGCAGCCTAACCGAATTTCAGTTGAACGTAAATTACGATACTCAAAATACGCGACTCACAGCTCAAAAAAATACGTACGTTTGGCCTCAGCCTAAACAATACCTAAGTATAATATAGATGTTCCGTCGCGTCGATGCGAAAAGGAGAAGTTACATCTGGGGCCTATCTAATTAAACCGAGAGGCGACAAGCAGCAGGGTAATTGCGTAACACACTATCAGTAGCAATGGGTTTCATTTTGACAGTTCAACAACATTCATTGCGTTATTTGCGTTGTTGAGCGGACACATTTTTCGAACATATGAAGCAATGGATTAGCAATATGCTTCAAAATTATTCAAATTGAGAGTAATAGTGTGTTACGCAATTAGGGTGCAGGTTTTGACATTTTTACAATTTCACAAGTTTCATTAATAAACTGTCTGCTTTATTAGAGAGCACCTGTCGAGAAAATGTGTCAATTTTGTAATTTTTTCATAAAAGGCGGTTCTTTTATATTTTAAATGACCCCTGGTTAAACTGTGACCAGAAGGGCAATTCTCGTAATTTTTAGAACGTTCACAGTCTGATCTCAGTCTCAATCTTTCAAAAAATACTTCTAATTTCCCTACATTTTGACAACTTTTTGAGATTTGTTTGTCGCCGAGATGAGACTGCGACTAGATTTTGAACGTTTTAATTTACGAGAATTGGCCTTCTGATTTCAACCTTCAATGTAATAAAAATGCTAGAACTTAGTTGAAAAACGGCTAGACATAATCCAATTTATTCATAAAAATTGCATAAAGTCGTAAATTACCGTCTGTGCATACATTTTTGACATTTAAACGTCACTTTAACCATCGTAAACCCCATTATCGATAGTCGATAGAGACTAATAGATATATTTGTTTAAATTAATGCTTTTCTGGCATCGCTATTAACTACTAGCTGCTGCCCGCGACGTCGTCTGCGTGAAGGCTCTAAAGCACCAAAAATACCTAAGATGCCAGTGTCGCTATAGCATTATAAGTACACAACTTTTAAAATACATTAAAATATAAGTTTTTTTTGCAAGTGAAGAGAGTTATATAGGAATCCTGCTGAGTTCAGTCATAAGATGTGAGTGAAGGAAATAGAGAAAATAATGCAGGAATACATTCCAGGACACAAAAGAGTAAAAATACGTACAAAGGTATCATACCTTATAACACTTCTCTATAAACTACGTTGGTAGTTATGCTGCCAGGAGCCAAAATGTAAAGAGAGTCAGGACTGGTAACGCGGGAGCAAGCGACGTACAGTTGCCCTTGTGAGAAGCAATTCGCCCTAGGTCGACATCCGCTGCCCTCAGTCTCTGCCCCTGCGACTTATTGATGGTCATCGCGAAGCAAACACTCACGGGGAACTGTACGCGCTTGAACTGGAACGGTAAGTTATGAGGTATGAGGGGAATGCGTGGTATAAATACTGCCTCGCCGACGCCACAACCCGTAAGAATATCCGCCTTAATGGTGTGTCTGTGGAGCGAGATGATTTTAAGGCGGGTTACACAACTTAGGAGGAGATAGGTTCCGAAGAAGCATAATCGGAACACCGACCTTCAGCTTGATGGTATGCGTTGGAAGTCCACTTGCTGACAGGGAGCTCAGAAATTCCACGGGATAATGTGTGGCGTCATCTTGCTCGACAACAGTGTTTATCGAGGTGTAGACCACTTTATTCCCACTTTATTCTCAATTTCCTTGAGAATGCATTCGTTAATTGCTGCAGCCTGATCATTTTTGGGCATCAAAATGGCCCGCTCATACACCCAAGAATTCTGCTGGTGCGGTATACGACTGATGTCCCCGTACACATAGCGAATTAGTTCTTCTAAGCTGGATACCACTTTACCAAGAGACTCTGGAAGCACCACCTGTCCACCTATCTCTTCTGGTAGAGTGCCTTCGCCAAGACTTAGAAGGACATCGGAGAATTCTTGAGCACGTGCATTGCCGCTGAGCCGAGCTCTCATATTAATGGTCAAGCGCAGCGTACGAACTCGTGACCACAACGAAAAGCGTTTCAACGAAGCATTCACCTCGTCAGCCCTCGAGCCCCGCGTCACCACTGGAAGCGTTTGCCGAAAATCACCACTGAACAGAGCTGTGACACCAGCCATCAAATGTTCGTTCCTGCGGATGTCCTGCAGGATTCTGTCCACGGCCTCAACTGCCTTCCTATTGGCCATCGTACACTCATCCAATACGATCAGAGAGCAATCCTTGAGCACGTGTCCCTTATCGCTGTTACGTGACACGCCACAAACAGGCGTTTTGGCGCTTTCTAAATCGATGGGAATTTTAAACATGGCATGTGCTATCTCGCCACTCGGAAGCAGTGTGGTAGCGATTCCCGAAGACGCTACAGCAATAGCAATTTTGCCTTGCCTCCTGACCTCTGCAAGTATGCCAGTGGTAACAAATGTTTTTCCTGTTCCACCAGGAGCATCCAAGAAAAACATTTTACCCTCGTTTTGCCCAACGCTTTCAAGGACGGTGTCATAAAGTTTTTGCTCTGAAGAGAACAAAGCGACATGGTCATTTTGTATGGTGGTAATTTCGCCCAGATCGTAATTTGTCTCAGCGTTATACTCCCGATTTCCACGGTCTTGATACGGTGATGATTGGGGAGCTGGTAACCCATATTCGATCAGTGGATTGCCGCCGATAGAAATGACCACATCTTGAAGTGAACTGAGACAGGTGTTCAGCACGCGTTCATCAGTTACTTCGACTTCGTCTCCAGTAGCACGCCTCAAAGCTCGTAGAAAATCTTCAGACAGATGATGGCGATACTTCTCCCACAAAGCTACCAGGTTCGCGACTCCACAAAACACCAAGATGACGGCAAACAGATGACGCATGTGGCTGGGACTGTCACTTGACGCTAGCCTCCGCGAGGGTGTCATGAAATGAAATGATCATCATCAATGAACATAACTTTTTTGTAATACTTAACACTGCATTTTTTTTAAATTGTCTTCGTCAACTCTGCTCAAGATTTTGAGGGTTTTGTTGGAACTTGAATTTGTCAAAACGAACTATACGATACAACTTTTATGAAGAAAATGCACATCACCATCTATGAATTTTAAGAATAACTAACTACTTACCTCGCCAACATGATCAAATTTAAATTATTAATTTCCAAAAAATGTTAACATGTAACTTGATTTGATTTTTATGAAATCTCATAGATGGCGCTGTTTTAAATTGTCTTGATACTACTTACATTCATTAAACTATATTTCTCTGCCCAAGTTACTTAAATGGCGTAGTTTTTATAGTGTAAAGCTAGATAACAGCATGGCTTACTCAAAAACAACATTTAAATATGCGTCGTTAGATTACACGCTGTCACAGAATGCGTAAGAAAAATAAAGATTCACAGCTCCTCCCCCGTAGGTGATAGCGTGATAATATGTAGCCTATATGTTGACCTAACCTCTTAGTAATATTCATGCAAAATTTGAAGTAAATCCATGCAGTACTTTTTGAGTTTATCCCGGACAGACAAACAGACAAACAGACAAACAGACAAAAATTCTAAAAACTATATTTTTGGCTTCGATATCGATCGTAGATCACGCCCCAAGTATTCTTTTTAAAAAATATTCAATGTACAGTTTTGACTTTCCTACGATTTTATTATATGTATAGATGTGTGTTGTTCTGACAGGGTGCATTTATCAGGATTTATCCTGTGTAATAATTTAGCTATGTTATTTATTTAAAATCGATACCGCTTTTATACTGGTCATATTTGCATCACCATTATTAACTACCGAACAGAAAATGCGCTGGTTCATGGTAGTAAAACAAAGTATACAGGGCTACAGGTTAAGGTGAATGGGAAGTGGTAGACCGCGAAATTCAATTTTTCTTACGTTTTTTGCAATTTGCAGGTCAGTGTCAGGTTGTATCTTGATCAAAATTTGATTCGCGACTATAACAGGTACGTATATACAGAATTATAATCATAAGAAACATTCATACATCTTTATAAGTGAGATTTGTACCATAAACACTTTTCTCTAGGAGATTTCTTCTTGTGGTACAAATCTAAGTTAGGAAGATGTATTAATGATTCTAATGATTATATTTCTTTAGATACGTACCTTTTATAGTCGCGAATCAAATTTTGATCAAGATACAACCTAAAATAGACCGGCAAATTGCAAAAAACTTAAAAAAAAATTGAATTTCGCGGTAACCACTGCGCAATCACCTTAAGAGGTTATAGTTTCCATAATTCTTTTTTTTTTTGCAATTTAATGTAAATAAAGCAACTTATCTACTACTCAAAAATCACAAACACAAACAATTTAGAGGCAAAACACAAAAAAAAATAGGTTAGACAAAACCCCTTTTTTTAAACTTCAAGGTCCAATATCTAGAAAATGGTTAAGTTTGGGGTGCGGTGTTTCATAGTCAAATCAATCAGGAATTATGGAAACTACAACCCCTTAACGGATCTAGGTCGATTTAACCTGTAGCCCTGTATATTATGGTACTCAAAAGTAAAAACCAAAAAGTAGCAAAAGCATAAACAAAAGGTAAAATATCAAAAAGAAGAAAAGACTTGCACAGGTAGGTACATTTCTGACTAACCCTTCGTGTTTTACAGGCGTGATGTTATGTTATAAATATTATATATACTTCAGAATGTTGACAGCAGCACAACATACAAAAGAAACATGTCACAAAATCAACATAAACGTGGTTTTCCTTACGTGAATAGGCAATCCAACTTCATATCCATAGGCCCAATACATCCAAAGGATTATTATCACCTTTATGTCTATAAGCTGTCGATCTAAAATACTATAAACATTGGTGATTTTGTGGTGGTTTGTATTATTTAATACTGTGTCAATTATATGGTTTGACAGCTACACCTGCACCCTAATTCACAAACATACGACAAGCTATCGTATCGAAAATGACACATTTCAATAACCTGGGCCTCAAGTCTGCTATTACAATAGTGTCAGAATGGTCTATCATTGATTTAATAATTTTTGATTTTGACAAGTTTGGTAATCTACTAATATAATGGCGTCATTATGACTTTCCAATGGTCAACCACTGACACTCCATTGAAAGAAACGGCATAAAATGGTAATCTCGTACAATATGACAAATGAATAAATGTAATGTTTATTGCTATTTACGAACTTCTTACTACTTCAGATTGCAAACACTAATACGTATTATGTAAAAGGGGTGAGGCGGCGGTTCGCAACGCACGTACTGAGTAATGTGCCCCCGCCCCTCCGTCCCACCGCTCACATACCTACGGCGCGGCCAACTAGTTCCGCGCGGACTATAGTCGATTTGTCAAGTTATCATTCTGCCAAACATATTGCATCAATCAGCATAGAAATCAACATATTGAGAGCAGTTGTGGCCCAGTGGAACGGCCTCGACTTACGTGTCGTAGGTCGTGGCTTCGAATCCAGGCAGGCGTTTTACTTTGTGTAAATTATTTCATCGCCACTGTTCTCAAAACGGTGTAGGAAAATATCGTGAGGAAATTGGCATGTCCTAGAACCAAAAATTCGAAGACATGTGACATCTACCAAACCGCACTGGGTCCTCGTTATAGGTACCACACTCCCTCTCGAAGAGACGAGGCCTGTCTCCCAGCTCCTCCCAGCAGTGGGAACATTATAGACTGATTATGCTTATCACACCAATCTTAGTTATTTAGGTGAGCTCTACAAGAAATAAATAGTTTAATGATAGAGCCAAATTCGTATTCTATTTTCCTTCACTGATTTTTTTTAGGTTTTCTACCGTTTCTACGTGTAACTTTGAGTTAAGGCGAAAGCGCCAGGGTAGCCCGCAAATCTCTCAAAGAGATGTCAGAATTACAAGGAAGGGGCCCGTAAGGGCCGTAGCCTGCCGGGGCAGCGGGATTGTCCGAAAGCTCCGGAACATAAAGGGCTAAGGAAGGAACACGGGTGGGTTTTAGTCCAGTAAGAGTCTGATACTCCCTCCTGCTCCACCCTGAGTGGGAGGGGTCATTTGATGATTTACATTTCACAAAAAAAAAACCCCGAAATTCAAATTTTCTTACGTTTTTTGCAATTTGCTTGTACCGACCGTAACAAATATGTATTTACAGAATTATAATAATTAAAGTCATCAATACAACTCTCTAAAACCAAGTACTTAATCTTGTTGAATGACTATTTCATGAAATCTTGAGATTTAGGATTATACTAACATAACAAGTTGTATTATTCATACTATTGATTATAATTCTGTACATATTTGTTACAGTCGCGAAACATATTTTAATCAACGTACACCCAAACACAGCTGTAAATTGCAAAAATCGTAAGAAAATTTGAAATTCGCGGGCTACATTAGCGCTTCCCCTTTATAGTGTCATGATGACGAACAAGAGTAGGAAAATCAAACTTCACCATCACCACCACCACCTTTGACCATTGACCATAACCATCATCTTTGCATCACCTTTGTACCTATTTTTCTGTTCTGTTTTTTTCTTGTCTGTGTATATATGTGTGTACATAAATGGTAAAATAAATAAATAAATTGTCACAAGGATATTCAGGGTGTAAGGTACATTGACACGCAAACTGCTGTTCCACCATGAAAGTATTTTTATAGCTTAGTAGGTGAACCCTCAAAGGTTTTTCACAAATGGTCATATTTATTTTCTAAGAAGGTGCATCACTACTGCACCAAAAACATGACACTACGCAGGTAATCAGGTACTTTACACTCCATAGGGGTTTTTGCTTACCTTTTTGCACCATGACGATTAAGTCATCACCGTCGATTCCTCTGAATGACTTATGGTCGCAGCGTCGTAGGCGGATCTAGTGCGCATACGCATGACTAAGGTAGCTCAGGAATTAATACCATTAGTAATGCGGTATCAAAGAAATTGGCCGAACATGGCTTTTGCTATTTATGTTATTTATGAGTCAGTATGGTTATGGTGTATGTATGGGAACGGTCGTGAATGACTGCGCAAGAGACAGCTATGGCGCCAGTGTAGGATGAACGATGGGTCATCGTGGGTTCTAGTTGATAGGAGTATGACACAGCCCTTCGTCTTTCCCATGATCTCTTTTTGTGGGGTGGACACGATGTAAGGGACACACCACGCCGGGGCAGCGAGATTGCCGGGGCAGCGGGATTGCCGGGGCAGCGGGAAAGGGTTACCGCTACCCCGGAACACAAAGGGCTAAGGAAGGAACACGGGTGGGTTTTAGTCAGTAAGAGTCTGACACTCCCTTCTGCTCCACCCAGAGCGGGAGGGGGCATTTGATGATTACCCATCCACAAAAAAAAAAGGGACACACCACAAACACATTATCAGCCTATAATGTTCCCACTGCTGGGACACAGGCCTCTGGGCTGTAATCCACCACGCGGGCCCAGTGCGGGTTGGTAGATGTCACATGTCTTCGAATTTTTGGTTCTAGAAGTTCATGCCGGTTTCCTCACAATGTTTTCTTTCACCGTTTTGAGAGCAGTGCTGATGAAATTATTTACACAAAGGGACATCGACGTGCAATCTGTTATCATGAAATGCCATGAATTGATTATATGATTCTAGACTCAACAGAGTCGAAAATTTTCGTCGGTTATTAAAAAAAAATCAGATGTTAAATAAATTTTAACCGTTTAGGTATTGCACTTTTCCTTACATCCTACTAATTCCTACCAATCCTATCCTACTCCTACTAATATTATAAATGCGAAAGTTTGTGAGGATGGATGGATGGATGTTTGTTACTCTTTCACGCAAAAACTACTGAACGGATTTTGATGAAACTTTACAGTAATATAGTTTATACATCAGAATAACACATAGGATACTTTTATCCCGATATTCCCGCGGGATCGAAACTTACGCGGGTGAAACCGCGGGGCGCAGCTAGTCCTACATACGAGTATATTATAAAAAATGTGAAAGTTTGTGAAGATGTTTGGATGTTTGTTACGCGGGGCGCAGCTAGTCCTGTATATAAATACTACATAGGATTTGTCCAAACAAAAGAATATGGCTCACTTCGATTTTGGTTAAGTCGTATTACGAGTATGCTCGGTTCCTATAATCGGTCGCTTCGAATCGGTTTGCTTACTGACGTTAACATTTTTTATTGCCCAACTGGCCATATAAATACACACATCAAAAGTGTCTAGGGATCAAGCATTTTTATGCGGATTTCTTGAGATTGAGATGTGGCTTTGTAATAAATTTATGATTTTATAAATTTATATGGATCCTTTTTGGTGCATTTCATAATTTGAATCAGGAACTGTGAATCAAATTCGAGTAAAAGATGAAAATCAGCTGTCAATATTTTCCCTATAAAAACATACAACGCATTGAAGACATTATTAGTGCTACTGTTTCCCTACTACTGATTAAAACCAACGTTATTATGGAGCGGCGACGTCATTTAAGCAGGGAAGAAATGCTCAGAGCCGTGGGAATGATAGAAGCTGGTTCCCGGCAACGTACTGTGGCTTTAGCTCTGAATACAAGTCAGAGTGTTATCAGTCGACTTTGGACACGTTACCGAAGCACTGGTACCGTGGCTGAGCGCCATGGAGGACGGTATCGCTGCACCACACGGAGACAAGACCGATACATTCAAATCTTAACTCGAAGAGCTCCAACAATAACCGCCATGATGTTAGCCGTGAGGCTTCATCACTCTTCAGGGAACTTAATTAGCGACCAAACAGTCAGAAACCGCTTGCATGAAGTGAACCTTCATTCCCGAAGACCGCTACGGGTACCACCTATAGCAATGCACAATCGTAGGATTCGATATCAATGGGCTCTTGAACACAGAAATTGGGCAGAAGAACAATGGCGTTTCGTGTGCTTTTCTGATGAGTCTCGTTTTGGTATGAGACCGGATACAAGACGTATACGACACTGGAGAACCCCTGGACGCCAACAGCGATTAAAATCCTGCCAGGAAGTCCATCCTTATAGTGGTGGAACCATCATGGTATGGGCGGGTATTTGGATCGGCGGAAGAACTGAGTTGATTTGGATCAGAGGCAACCTCAACGCTCAAATTTATGCTGAGACGATTGTATCAGACGTCATCGTTCCTCTACAAGTGCAAATCGGTCCCTTATTTCAGTTAATGCATGATAATGCACGACCGCACACCGCAAGAGTTGTAAGACAGACTCTCGCCGCAGCTAACATCAATGTCCTGCCCTGGCCTGCTCAGTCGCCAGACTTGAACCCGATTGAGCATGCATGGGATATGCTACAGAGAAGAGCTCTGCCGAATATGGAGGGTATCCAGTCGCAAGAAGACCTTTTTTTGTTGTTGCAACGAACATGGGCGGCCATTCCACAGCGTGATTTGGATGAACTCATTTTGAGTATGCCAAACCGATGTTCTTGTGTTGTTAGTGTTCGCGGTAGAAACACGGATTATTAATTGTTTAAGTTACCCAATAAAATTTTAGAGAAAACTGTTATTTCAGTCTTTTTTTCGAACTTTTGTGTTAGTGGTTCAAATGTCAAAAATCCCTTTATTAGGAAAATGGCAAATTTCTTTATTAATGCAAAGGTGACTTGGTTTATCGTTATTGTGACAAACGAAAACACTTTATTTGATGAATCCTTAAAGAAATTTTTAATTAATATCAATCAGGAGAAAAGTTATTGCAAAAATATATGTTGATCCCTAGACACTTTTGATGTGTGTAGATTCGTACTTAAGCTGATTTATTTTCTCTACTTCCATATTAGGACACTATGCAAAGCTTTGCTTCATTATTAGAAAAGATACAAGCAACAGTCTTAATTATAACGAATAAATCTTAATTATCACATCAGATTATATTACTTATCTATACTACAAAAAAGGTACCTATTTCGCGGTATTCAAACGTCATGATCTATAAATGAATGATTCATCTCGATAGTACCTACTCGTATTGTAAGGTGTGATAATTTTTACGATTATCACATTCATTTGGCAAGGGATTACCTTTGTAGCTCAATCTTCCGTATACGTGTCTGTCAATGTACTGTTTATAAACTATGACATAATAATGTGGTTACGCTACGTTTATCATAAGTATCCAGTACTATGAATAGATTATTTTGCAGACAGTGAAGGAGGATCGAAAAATGATGATCCGTTTTGTTAGAATTAATATAAAATAGTTAATCTTCGATTTATATTTATTTATTTATTTATTTATATAATCACTTACAACTATTAATAATAATTACAACAACTATTATTAATTTATAGAATAGAATACTCTGTATGATGAGAATACTCTTTACACCATATAAATTATAGACATAAATATAAAAAAATTACAAAGGGTGACACAGTGGGCGGTCTTATCGCTAAGAGCGATCTTTTAAAGACAACCTTTTAAAGACAAAATTTATGTGTGGCAGTGGGTGTTATTTACCTGAAATAAATGAATTTATTATTATTAAAATACTGTCGAAGTAGATAAAGAAGGGTAAGAAGATAAAAAAAAATAAAAATAAAATAGTTTATTTGATAACCTTACACATACAACAAATTTGAGATTGAAGCCTCCTTTTAAGCAAAAGATGTCTGTATTAGGAGACTCTAATAAGAACAATAGGTAGGTGACTTACCTACTTACCCTTCTACAGACAAGAAGAGGCCATCGCCATTGTGGGGCAAAATTAAAAGTGAGTGCAGCGGGGTAATTGCGTAACACACTATCAATAGCAATGGCTATCTTAGCAGTTCAACAACATTATTTGCGTAAACTGCGTTATTTAAGTTGTTGTTCATTTTGCCTTTCTTATCAAAAGTGCTTACCTATCTAGTTTTGTAGTAGAGTCACCACGGGGTGAAAACGATAAAGATTAGCACAAATCAAAGAACTCTGCAATTATCGTAGCAGCCATTATCGTAAACAATAAAAGAGTCATCCTACTATCCTACTTATATTACAAACGCGAAAGTTTGTGAGGATGGATGGATGGATGTTTGTAACTCTTTCACGCAAAAACTAATGAATGGATTTAGATGAAATTTGGCACACGTATAGTTTATAACCAGAATTAACACATAGAATAGTTTTTATCCCGATATTTCCACGGGATCGAAACTTATGCGGGTGAAACCGCGGGGCGCTGCTAGTACTTACATAAAAAAAAAATTATCTACAGTTTCATTTACATATTTTGGATGTTAGTAAAAAGCTCGCAAGTTTATTCCGTTTTGCAACAAAACCGCTTTCGCAAAGTAGGTACCAATGATCCATTTATTGCAAAATGAATTTACTATAATTTTAATATGTGTATTTTAGTATAGCCATCGCAAAAACCTGTTGCCGAATTACTCTTGGACTACAAGTCTGAATAAGGTCTCCATCCAATTGGTCATTTTTTTAAGGAACTTGCTAACCCGGTGAACTTCATACCGCTTCAGAATCAATAAGAACGAATGTATGAGAAAATGAATTATCTTTATTTTTTTTTTCCGCGAATTTTTCCCATGTTTTATTTATTACTTATTCTGCTATTCGGGGCGGCAACAAATACTGACAATAAATCAAAGATCATAAAAATCAGTCTAGCCGTTCTTGAGTTATAAATAAATGGTGTAACTAACCCGATTTGTTTTATATAAGTATGTAGAAGATTTAAGTTTCTTGATCAACACAAGTTGGCAGTGCTTGTGGTCATGACTAAGTTTTAAGAGGGAGCTGCAATGCTGGTAAGTGACTTTATCTCTTAATCCTTACATCGTTTATGGTACAAGATACAATAAGCTTTTGGAAAAGCTTTGCACCAAGTTATCGGAAATGCCTTCATTTCTTTGCAATGTTTGAAAGAGCCATTAAACCTAGGTCTGTAGAGTTGGTTTCAAACTCAAAGCGTTTATTTCAAATATCTCAATTACAGGCTACTGCATCCAAAAGTTTGAATGCAGTCAAGGGGTCGGTCATTCAGTTAGTAAATTGCCCATTCGAAAGCGTATAGTAGGTTCCTATGAAGAAGAACGAGCAAAAAACTCTACGGATACTCTGAAAACAACCTGTAGGCCAATTCTGCTAATTTAAAACGTTCAAAATCTAGTCGCAGTCTCATCTCGGTGACAAACAAATGTCAAAAACTTGTCAGTATGTAAATTTGAAGTATTTTTGACAGATTGAGACTGAGATCAGACTGTGAACGTTCTTAAAAATTACGAGAATTGCCCCTCTGATCTCTCTCCGGTCGTGTCTGATTGCCGTCCCATCGGACTATGAGAATGAGGGAAGAGAGAGTGCACCAGTTTGGGCATACACTTGTGCACTATATTTCCCGCGCCGATGGCTAGTCTCCGCTGAGACCGGCTGCCATGGTCTAAATTCGGTCTGGAGAACTATTATTGGACATCTTCTGCTTCATGTCGCTAGTACGACAGAATCTTGTTGGCCCAAAACTTAGCTACTTCCACGGCGGATTATCTGAAACCATCGTTTTAAATGTTATCAAAAAAATTAGCGTTTACGACGTACGAAATTTCATACAAACTTTCAAGCCCTTGTTTTTCGAAATTTATGAACCGATTTAAATGAAACTTCATACGCATAAGCACAAAGCACTTTTTACAAAGGTGTAAAAGTTAATAAAGAACATTTCGCTCACCTAGCAGTATAATGGCACATTTACTATGTGTATGTGTCATTGTACTGCTAGGTGAGCGATTTTAGAAATGTCATAATTAAAAAAAAGATAACTGGAAATCTCTGTTTCTATGGAAAATTTAAAATCGGTCTAATTTGGCTGATAACACAATTTTTCGAAAATGTTCTTAACTAACTTTTTAGACCTTTGTATCGTGCTTATGCGTATGAAGTTTCATTAAAATCGGTTCAATTATTTCGAAAAACAAGGGCTTGAAAGTTTGTATGAAATGCCGTAAACGCTCTTAAGTAAATCACCAAATAGGACACACCCAACTCGCCAATACTCGATGACACTGACCGATTTCACCGTGACCATCCTCGTCAAGAACCAGTTCACAAAAGATCGTTAATGGTTTCCTCTTTCGTAAATTTAACATTTAATCATTGACTTGTTTTAAGAATAAGTTTTTTAATACACACCTGCTCTATACACCCGCATAATTGTCGATCCCTTAGGAATAACGGTACAAAAATTATCCTATAGGTTAATCCTGGTTACAAACTATATTTGTGCCAAATTTCATCCAAATCCGTTCAGTAGTCTTCGCGTGAAGAAGTAACAAACATATAAACACAAACACACACTCACAAACTTTCGCCTTTAAAGTATTAGTGTGATGTGATAATGTGATAACATCACGTCTATAATCTCGAACAGTAGACGTAAACCTATAGTACACCCACAATTCCCCAGTTATGTTTGAGTCCCATGTGATAGGGGGTAAGCCTATCGCCATAATGGTATAGTTTTCTATCGACTTTAAAGTTCAGTAGAGTCACAAGTAGAGTATCGGTTAGATAATTAAAATAGGCAAAGAAATTCTGCCCTTATCCCAATTTATTTGGGGTCGGAATCGGCGGAACGTGTGTTTTTCTTCCGTCAGTGCCACCCTGTTTGACAAACCTAATCTGAATAACTAAACCTCCATAACAAATCCACGATGCATTGTCTTAAAATAGCAATGATCATAATAACAGTAAACAGAATCGAAACTTATGCAATCAAGCACACGACTGATTGTGTTTTAATTTGTCCTGCGATGTTAGTTGAGTTCATAATTACCTTATGTGTTTAAATAAAAACTAACCGACTGTTAATTATCTAGCCACATGAATGTAAATACTTTGTTTCTTTAATGTTGTTATAGCTTAACACATTGAAGGTCACTGAGCGAGACAATACATCGAGGGACGTTATGTACCCCGCAGTGTTAAAATTACCAGCTAGTACTTAGCTGGTAATCTTAACACTCAACTAAGTCTATCGCAGCCCACTGCTGGGCAGGTAGACGCCTCAATACTCTGTCCTCCGCCTACCGCACCAAGTCTGTCCCAGCCACCTTTTTAAGGTTGCCAGTCCATCTAGCTGGGAGGCGCCCTACACTACGCTTGCCGATACGCGGTCTCCACTCTAGGACTCGTTTGCTCCACCGGCCATCGGTCCTTCGACAAGCGTGACAAGCCCACTGCCACTTCAGTTTGCTTACTTTGCAAGTTATGTTGACGTTACTTGACGTACACACATCAAGCTACTCGTATACGCAGCGGGATTGTCCGAAAGGGTTACCGCTGCCCCGGAACATAAAGGGCTAAGGAAGGAACGCGGGTGGGTTTTAGTCAGTAAGAGTCTGACACTCTCTTCTGCTCCACCGTGAGCGGGAGGGGTCATTTGATGATTTCCCATCCACAAAAAAAAGTTACTCGTATACATAACCAGTATAAGCTGACTTCTGATTGTACGAAAAACCTATACAATGCGAGGTCAGCTAAAAATGAAGTATAGCTTGATGTGTAGCCGTATGTACCTAGTACAATTTTTGTTTGTGGTCTTCAGAAATTAAATTTTAGAAAAAGCCGAGGTACGAGTGATAAAATTACCTGGCATCCATCTTTGCTAACTGCTTATCGTTTTGATTTCTTAGTGCCGTAGTGAGAGAAGGGATTCTATCATGTCACGCCCTGTCATCATTTAGGTAGTAAGTTTTTGCTTACATTTTTAATTATGATTTTTTTTGCTTGAGTACGTATTGTTTTTATTGTAGGTATTTGTGGGTATATTGGCGTGGCAAGCTGACATACGGCAAATAATTTAATTTATTGTTCTGTGTCCTGTAACGTCAATAACTTTGCATACCTAGTATTGTATACAGTCAAGTATTTTCTAAATGAACAGACAGCTGTGCTGCTGGGGAGTTTGTTGCGCCACTTCTCCCCAGCGAAAGCACTAGGAAGTGGAGAAGGGCGGGCGTTTTGGGGGGACTGTCTTGTAATTTTAACGTTCGAAAAGTGTTGATTTTCAGCCTAGTTTGAATAAATGACTTTTGATTTGATTTGATATCGTACGATAGCTAAAAGCTATCTTAATTTTATGTATAAGCACACTAGTGCAGTAACCTATGCTTTTGGTTTGTATGTATGCAGGGCTCCAATTCTGTATGGCAATTATTATTCCCCCGTAGGTAGTCTTACCATGTGCATTCCACGCAAGGGGCAGATTTCGTGATCAGCTAATTAACGTGGTTTCCAAGTAAGGAATCATTAAGTGGTAGGCTACCACTTACTGATTCCTTACTTACCTATTCTTAGTTTCTATTCTTCTGGACCCTGGACATGGCTATCAACTAAATACTACTTTCACATCTAAGGTCGAACCCGTCTCTAAAAATAAGGAGTGATGTATTCAATCCAATGGTGCATTGAAAAAAAAAACAACAGTTTTCCATGGCCAGAAATGAACAATCTATAGACAAAGGCCCTCATTTTGTTGTTCACAAACTAAACTAAAATCAAGTTCAGTTCATCTTTTTCTTTCTATTTCATTAGGAAAAGAACAGACGATAAATATTAGTTAAGTCAATAAATATAATAAAGCCAATTTTTCAATCACGTCTAAACTTGTCTATGGATTATCTAATTTGACGGGACTAAACTAATATTTATCTTCTGTCCTTTTCATATTAAAATAGAAAGAAAAAGATGCACTGAACTTAAATTTAGTTTAGTTTGTGAACAACAGAATCGGGGCCAATGTGCATCATTTTAATAGCCAGTATTTTTATGGTCTATGATTCCAGACCCGTTTTACTGACCACTAATCTGCAGTTTAGATGTTTCTATGCAAAACTACGCATGATACAAAAAAAGCTTTGATCTCTTGCCAAAAACCTATCTAGATTTATATTTTAGCATTTTTTCTCCGCTGGAGAGTTTTATTTTCATAACTAGTTTCCGTTTGATTTGAACGTTTCAATTTATTTTTTTAAAATCTGAATGTAATAATAGGTCGGGGCAAAAATATTTTCGTATTTTGAATCTATTGTTAGTAATCAAACCTCTTTGGCAATACTGAATGTAACTGGCGGTGTTAATACTATTAAATGTTGACATTCTAAAGATACAATAAATTAAAAAAAAAACAAATTCCCGCCATTTCTCAATTGTTTTTCAAGCAAGCAACATGAACGTATGTGACGAAGAAATTCGGTACATTTTAAAATTTTATTACAAAATTTTATTAAAAATGCGACGAACGCCGCGAATAAAATTTGTGCGGTTTACGGACCTAATGCGGTATCAATACGAGTAGCACAAATGTGGTTCAAGCGTTTCAAGTCAGGAAATTTTAGTGTGAAGGATGAAGCTCGCCCTGGACGGCCCTGTCACGGATAAAATCAGTGCCATTTTTGAAAAAGTGGAGTAAGATCGACATATTAGTAGTTATGATATTGCTGAAGAACTGCATGTTGATCACAAAACAGTTTTACGGCATTTACAAAAGTGTGGGTACAAGAAAAAACTTGATATTTGGGTACCACATGATCTCACTGAGAGAAACTTAATGCAACGTGTTTCCATTTGCGATTCTTTGTTGAAACGTAATAATTCCGACCCATTTCTTAAACGGGTGATTAGGGGTGATGAAAAATGGATCACTTACGATAAGAATGTCCGAAAAAGATCGTGGTCGAAGCATGGGCAAGCCCCACAGACCGTGGCAAAGCCCGGCCTGACTCGGAACAAAGTGATGCTGTGTGTTTGGTGGGATTGGAAAGGAATCGTCCACTATGAGCTTTTGCCGCCGGGTAAAACTATCGATTCTGACGTCAACTGTCAACAACTGATGAGGTTAAAAGAAGCTATTGAGAAAAACCGGCCGGAGCTGGTGAATAGGAAGGGCGTGGTATTTCATCACGACAACGCCAGACCGCACTCATCTATAGCCACTCAGCAAAAATTGAGAGAGCTTGGCTGGGATGTGTTGATGCGTCCTCCGTTTAGCCCTGATCTTGCTCCATCAGATTTCCACCTGTTTCGGTCACTTCAGAACTCTTTAGGAAGCATAAAGTTAACCTCAAAAGAACACTGAAAACTACCTGTCAGATTTTTTTGATAAAAAATCTCAAAACTTCTACAGCAATGGGATCATGGCATTGCCCACAAGATGGCAACAAGTCATCGATCAAAACGGCACACACATATTATAAATAAATAAAAAATTAAACCTAAAACAATTTTTTTTTTTTTGTATGAAAAATACGAAAATACTTTTGCCCCGACCTAATTTTATTATGAGAACAGGAAACGTATAATAATATAAATACTACAATTAAGATTTCGAATAAAAAATTGAATGATCAACCAGGTATTTTAATATTTTATTCGAAATCTTAATTTAACCGTAGATATGGTTTTGGTGTGGGAGCGTGGTGCCCCAATGGTATCGGCCCTGATTAACGAGTTGTAGAGGTCGTGAGTTCAAACCCAGACAGGCACTTCACTTTTTGTATTTAATTTCACCACCACTGCTCTCGAAACGGTGAAGGAAAGCATCGTGAGGAAACCGGCATGTCCTAGAACCAAAAATTCAAGGACAATGTGAGATCCTCCAACCCGCATTGGGATCGCGTGGTGGATTACGGGCCACTCCCTCTCACAGAGAGGAGGGCTGGGTCTCAACAGTGGGAACAGTATAGACTGATTATGATTACGCTATGGTCTTGCATTTTTTTTTTTAATTTCTCAGGTCTGCCTAACCTATCATGAATTACAGCAACGATGTTATGTGTGTGTAATCTATTCTAACAATACGTACCTATATTAAAGTTGAAGAAATTGTTTGATTGTTTGAACGCGCTAATCTCTGGAACTATCAGTCCTATTTTAAAAAGATATGTTTGCATAAATTGATACCCAATTCTTTTCGAAGGCTTTAACATCACGATACGACTGACCGATAGAAAAAATGATAAGCGAAAACGAAGTGTAGAGCGTGAGCGGGCGATGCGATGAGATCAAGAAATTTCACGCGGACGAAGTCGCGAACACAAGCTAGTAAACAGTTATTTATGTGTGTAGTAATAATATCGGGTAGCTCTTATTTGTTCATTTGCGTAATAATGATATATTATGTATGTATGTTTTCCTTGTAAGTGTCAAAATATTGATAACAGAGTCAATGAACCTGAATAAAAGCAATTAAGTATTCATTATTCTCGGTGGTATCTGGATGATATTATTTAAATTGGATATTTAAATAATTATTATTCTCACTGTGTACCCTAAGAACCTAGGTTCGATTCTCAGGTGAAGATAGAATGTTTCTGTCTTCTTCACTTGGGCCCTAATCCTGTATTCATCATCAACATCTGCCTGCCTTTTCCCAACGGCGGACAACGACGGCATGTCCTAGAACGAAAAATTCGAAGACATGTGACATTTACCAACCCGCACTGGGCCCGCGTGGTGGAATACAGCCCAGAGGCCTGTGTCCCAGCAGTGGGAACATTATAGGCTCATTATAATAATAATAATAATCTTTATTCAAGTATAAAGTACAATCATGATTTACATTAATTACAATCGAGGAAAGTTAAATTATGTATGTACGGTTGACGTTTCGATTCCTTGTCGTTAACAAGACACGATATTGAGGTAGTTTTCGCATGGCAAGATTTCGCGGGGAATAATACAGGATTAGGGGGGCCCGTGGCTAAATAATAACAGCCGAACAGGTCGATCGATCAGGTTAAGCTACGCTTGCCACGGTTTGTCTGTGGATGGGTGACCATCCTTACATACCGAGACCCCTCCGTGCCTCGGAAAGCACGTTAAGCCATTGGTCCCGGCTGTCATTCGTGGATCATTGACAGTCGGGACGGGTAGTCAGAAGCCCGAATGTCTGACAGTCAGTCTTACCAAGGGGTATCGTATTACCCAGTAACTGGGTTGCGGAGTTCAGATAGGCAATCGCTCCATGTAAAATACTGGTATTCAGCTGCATCCGATTAGACTGGAAGCCGACCCCCACATAGTTGGGAAAAGGCTAGGCAGATGATGATGAAATTACGAGAATTGGCCTTCAGGTGTCGTGATTAACTAAGGAATTGATGTGGTTTCGAATTACTAAGGAAACGTTAAGTGCTCATACATAGTGAATTAGGGCCCTAAATCGAATGTGTTTGAAAATTTTGATAGTCCACCTGCTTCAGCAATTACCTATGATTACCGTTCAGAAAATATGAGGAGTGATCCTATACTTTCATAAACTTAGTTTTTATCAAGATTTTCACCCAAGACACTTTAAAGAAACAAATTAGCTCAGCTGTTACAGCATGACAAGGTTACGGATAGACAGACAGATTTACTTTTGCATTTACAATATTGGTATGGAAGTTTGCGGTGTGATCACAGATATAGATACACCTAGATAACGCAAGAGCAACTACTTCGCGTGCCAAAAATTGCACCAACTCACGTATAAAAATCGTAAACCGCCCTTTCGCGCTCAGTCCAGCCTATCGATTCTGTAAAAATCTCACCGTGATCACATAGGTGAAGTGAGCGTGAAGTGAACTATCAATGGTGGCAATCCCTAACATCAGGTGGAATGACAGCTCACTTCACCTTAATTTTCACGGTGAGATTTTTACAGAATAGCACTGCTGTGTACTGCTGGCTAGGTGAGCGTGAGTGAGAAAGAGTGCTTGTGACGTCATAATAGGTAGTTAAAAAAATGGCACGCTTGGGTTTTCTCTGTATGAAAACCAAGCGTGATACTTGCGTCATCTAGGTATATCTATATCTGTGGGTGTGATACCCTCGCGTTGGTCCTGCGCCTGATCTCTGCGGTCGTGTCAGATTGCGTGCCGTCCCAATTGGACTATGAGAGGGAGAGAAGAGAGTGCAACTGTGTCTGCACACACTTGTGCACTACTCTTTATAATATCTCCAACGCCGAAGGTTTGTCTCCGTTGAGATTGGCTGCCATGGCCTACTTTTTTTTTTTTTTTGAGTATGTGATATAATTAAATGACCCCTCCCGCTCTGGGCGGAGAGCAGAAGGGAGTGTCAGACTCTTACTGACTAAAACCCACCCGTGTTCCTTCCTTAGCTTATGTTCCGGGGTAGCGGTAACCCTTTCGGACAATCCCGCTGCCCCGGCAGGCTTCGGCCCTTACGGGCCCCTTCCTTAATGCTGACAGAGTTACCCATTACTCCTTACTTACTGCTATGGCTGAAATACGGTTGGAAGACTATTATTATGTCATCTTTTTTGGACTTTTCCTGACTTTTACCTCTTATCCTTAACTACTATAATAACGCGACACCACGCAGCGACAACGTTACGTGTATTTATTTAATCATAGTTTTAACGTTTTTAATATGTATTAGTTTATTATTGTTTATTACTATTTTGTGTATTTTATGTATGGCCCTTAGTTGCCTGATAATAAATTTATTATTATTATACCTAAATCGTGAGCGTGAGAGTTGAGTAATCACACGATACCTTCCACGGTTCCTGCTTGCGTCAGAAATGTCACGACGCGTTACTTTGTTAGTCATAAACGCATCATAATCCTTAGGATGAACAAAGTCCGATGCTGGGTTTAGAGAATGTTCTCTGTCTGTGATCATCGGGGTAAAGTGCATTACCCTAGCTGTGTCCTAAACAAAAGCGAAATATACAATACGCGAAAGACTCGACTTCTTAGATCATCCAAGCACATTAGGACGTGGACTTCGAATATCCAAGCCCACGTCCTAACCGAAAGCGAACGTTGCACGAGTACGTGATCGACGCGATCGTTTATACATACGAATTATGACGTACAAACACGACTTGCTTTGATCGCGCGAGTATATCACACGTACGCGACGATCGCGTATTTTCGCGTTCGCTTTCGGTTAGGACATGGCCTGAAAGCGTTAGGCATGATTAGTGCAAAGTGTTGGGTTTATTATTTACTAAAAATTTACAAAACAAAAAAAAAAAAACTATATAACTAACCTTCTAATTTAACTTAATTTTTTTTAATTCTATAGCAAACAATAAAGGAATGAAATAAGACACACAAAGACACAATTATAAAGAAAAACGGTGTGAATGTGACTGCAGCTTTACCTAATATATAGGGGTGGTGTGACGTCTATTGGATGTTGACGATGATGATAGATAACCGAGGAATTCCCTATCCACGCTACAAGAACGAAGTCACGTAGATTACTATTTTAAATTAACTCACATAAGGAAATTATACGATGACGATTTTGTCATTGACATGTAGTACCTACCTAATAAACAATTATCAATAATTACAATGACGTTGAAATAACAATGATTAATAACACAATTCGTGGGTTTATTTGTTTGCGCATTGGAATTAGAGTAATTTTGTTTTTTTTTTCCTGAATCAAAGCACTTTCATGACATTTACGTGCGATTTATTTTAGTACGTAGAGTGTCTTTGAAAGTAGCGATATCATATTATATAGCCCACGCGTAATTTGAGTATAATGTCTAATATCTAGTGCAGGAAATGTCATATTAGGCTTATAACTAATCCGTCGTCATCATAATAATAATAATATTCCACAACTATCACACAACGCCATCTAGTCCCAAGCTAAGCAGAGCTTGTGTTATGGGTACTAGACAACTGATAAACATACTTATATATTTCTAAATATATAAATATTATAGATAAATTACACCCAGACACAGAACAAATGATCATGCTCATTACACAAACATTTGTCCTGGGTGGTAATCGAACCCACGACCGCCGGCATAGCAGTCAGGGTCACAAACCACTAGACCAACAGGCCTGTCAAATCATCTACCTACCCTCTTCCCAATTATATTAGGGTCCGCTTCCCGATGATGCAGCTAAATACCAGTATTTTACAAGGATCGACCGCAGTCGAAAGTGTACTTACTTACATAAGAAATAACAGATTTCAACTGAGCACTGTCCGAATCTGTGTGGTAAAGTATCGCATGATTTTGATACTTGGACATCGGGCTGTCGTGCCCCCAGCGCCCGGCACAGTGATTCGATTTTTTTTTTGTTTTTCGAATAACCTGATAGAATACAGCGTAATTAATAAAAAAACAGAGTAAACGAGCTGTGGTATTTGGTCGTAAATATACGACCCTGGCGGAATGGGCACGAAAATACTTGTCGGATTAATCCGATGTAGGCGGTTAAAAGGTTAAAAGACGCTGATATTCACACTCTTATGTTAGGTGAGACATTTCCATTACAAGTTTGTTTATTACATCTGCAATAAAAAGGTTCAAATTTAGTACTTTCCACTTAATTATAGTGAAAACCCTGTACCTCGTTATTTCATGTGATAAATCGAACGATATTTCTAAAAAATTGCATAACATTTTATTCATTTATTTAATGAGCCTTTATTAAAAAAATACTTGTTACATTTATGATAGTATGGTTCCATATCATCTTCCTAGGCTTTTCCCAACTATGTTGGGGTCGGCTTCTAGCCTAACCAGATGCAGTTGAATACCAGTATTTTACTTGGATCGACTGCCTATCTGACCTCCACAACCCAGTTACTGGGTATGGGTAATACGATACCCATGGGCGTAGTTAGGCATCTATTATACTTTTATTTGTTTTCCTATATTTTCTCAAAATAAACATCTTTTACACTATTGTTCAAAGTCATATCTTTTTTGTTTAGATTTCTTTTTATTCATAATAATCAGTATTATATACATTAATTTTGCGTAACTTTTACAGTTTTAGTTATTTTCATATAATAACATATACCTAAGAATAATAGTACCATGGTACAAGTAGTTAAATACATGTTTTCATATTATACACATTTCAATTAAATTAGTTTAATATTAGCGGCTATAGCTTTCAAATAATCACTTTTATTGGTGTATTTTGCTTTAAAATTGAACATAAATTATATTTAATTCGATCATATTTGTCAGTAGAATACGGAATTTCAATGCACAAAATATCGATAAATGATAATACGATGCTACAAAAATGCGATGCACGTTACTGCGAAAGACTGTCTCTGCGAAGCCACTATACTTCGATGCACGTTACCGCGATAGATCTTCACTGCAATACTACTTGACTTCGATGCACGATACCGCGAAAGATTTTCATTGCGATACTAGTTGGCTTCGATGCACGGACGCAATAGGTGACGTAGGATGCAAGAGCGAACGAAGGGCACCCCGAGGTTAGGTTTGGTTACGTTACTTTAAACCCTTTATACAGAAACTCCTATTTCTGTATAGTTTAGCTGGATGTGCTGGCGTCTGTAGTTTAATTTTATTTTTTTATTACTTTGAATGACGTTTGTATGTAGGTATTTTAAATGATATTTGATTTTAATGACATGTGTGTGTATTTTAATTTTTATTTCATTTGAATGTCTGAGTATTATTTTATTGTTTATGTGTGATTATTATATCAATTTTAATTTAAATTTTATGTTTCTAATGTAATAATGCAATGGACTTTGTCTGAAAATAAATGAATTATTATTATCATCTAATATATAAAATTCTCGTGTCACAGTGTTAGTTACTATACTCCTCCGAAACGGCTGGACCGATTAGTATGAAATTTTGTGTGCATATCGAGGAGGCCTGAGAATCGGCTACTATCTATTTTTTTTTGCAAAACGACGTTTGCGGGGTCAGCTAGTAATCTATAATATCTCCATACTGCTGGGACTCAATGCTTCCCTCTTATTCTTTTTCGTCCTATTGATGATTCCATTTGTTTGATTCAAGTAAGCTTCGACCAGAATTCGGCCATTTCGACAGCGTTATCGTTGGCCTCGCAAAAGTCTTCGATAATGCAGGTGTCAGTGCACAGAGAGCACAACAAGAGGTGGGGCATAGTTTGCGATGTGACTCCACACTCGTACTGCGGCTCATCGGAGTACCCTCACCTGACAAGATGTGCCTACAGCTGCCCACCTGGCTTCTTACTTACTTACTTCTTACAGGGAGATCGCTTGTGCCACTGAACTGCTGAATAATCACCAACCGATTATCCTTCAAAGTTAAGGTTCGTGAGCATATTCGGCAAGAAGCTGGCAGTATCATCACAACGGTAATATTTTCTCATTGTTTGTCTAATTTATTTTTAGTAAGTATATTCATGTATTTATGTATATTTATTTGTGCTTAAATATATATATGTAATTAGGTATATATTATATTCATAGTGTTAATAGGTTTATGCGTATCTTTATATTTAAAATATTTATTCCTCAATTTTAATGATTGCACCTACCACTGTTTGTCTCTGCATCACCCAAAGGTTGACTGGTAGAAAATGCCTATGGCATTAAGTCCGCCTCTGTACATTTATGTGCTTGAAGTAATAAATATAAATAAATAAACTGCTGAAAAAGGAGAAAGACAAACGGCATTCACTTTACAACGTAACGAAGCCGAGGGGCAAACTGAAGAGCCGTAACAGCTTTCTCAAACTCCAGTGCGGCACTATTAAAACTGTGGCTTCTCAAATGTGTTATATGCCCCTCGAGCTAATGTTGAGCCTGTAGAAAGGCTTCCAGCGAGCCACCACCTACACACGGAAATCTCTGAACCGACCCTTCTCTCTGTAAGGACTGGCCAATTCTAAGTCATTTCATCGGAATATCTTTTCGAGTCCAGGTTTATGAAAACGTCTCTTTTAGCTCAAGTTTTTTCCCATTTCACAGGAAAATATTTAAAAAAACGGTATTATTTTTAACAATTCAGGTAGGTAACTCAAAATAATTATGCATTTCACTATAAAATTCCATGACACAAAATATTGCAGTAGGCACCGAAATATGACATTGCAAATGCGTAAGTTAACCCCCGAACTGAAAAACCATGTAAAACAATTCCAGGATCAGTTTCAAAGTTCTAATGTAATATTGCTCTAATTGTAGGTACTCATTCGTCACGTTGATAACGTATTAGAATGACGTGACCTGTGCAAGGTTGGCCTTTGGGAAACTCTAGTAGAAATACATACGTAACATTATAATAGTAGGTATTAATAGCTATAGGTACTGTGAATTCGGCGATAAATATAACGTCAGACTACGGTGCGTATGATTTTGTTTTTTTTAGCGGGACATTCCGTCATCGATTTTCTTTAGCTTATAATCTTTTTATAAAAATACGACCGTCAAAACCGTAGTTATTTATACTTTGTTTCTAGGTTTTTTTAAGCGATGATGTAATTCACCGCAAACATTGTTCCGGATTAAATATAAAAAAAGAACCGGTCAATTGAGATTCGGACACGCGCACCGAGGGATCCGTAAAAAATTGTAGGTATGTAAACGCTCGTATCTTTTGATTGCGTTGACTTAGAAGTTTGATTTTTTCACTGCTTCTAGGGATTACAGCCCTGAGTATTTAATATTCTTTCAATTTGATAACTCCACGCCTCCCTGAGGAAAAGGGTCTTGACAGACGGACAGAGAGGCGGACAATGGAGTGATCTTATAAGAGTTCCGTTTTTCCTTTTGAGGTACGAAACCCTAAAAATGAAAATTTTACAATCCATTATAAATCATGAAATTATTGAAATTCATCTGAATTCCAGGTTCTATACTAACAATTAGATCTTCGCAAAACAAATACCTAGAGCTTTGACGACATCATAGCTGAAGTAATAGAGGGTTTTCCTATTTTTTTTATTAATATTATTCATAGAACTTCAAACGAGACTTTTAGTCACAGTTTCCCGAAATCGTGGAGCCCCTGTATCGTCGCCGGCGCCGGTCGCCGATCGCGGTCATATACATACACGAGCGTTGAGCATTTCACGCCAGTCGAGCAGCGCTTGCGCATCTTACGGGTTAATTTTATTTTGATATATTCATTTATTTAATATTGTATTAACGTGTTCACGTTCCGTAATAATAGATTGTGCGTGTTGTGGTTTAGTGTTGTGTTTTTTTTTTCGAAGTAATTTATCTTGAAGGTACGGTTTTTTAATGTTATGTTGTTATTTTAAGAGCTTTTATTAAGATCGTTTGTCATGATTTAAAATCATTATTTAGAAAATTAAAATAAAAGTGTACCTTTTCTTTTAAATCTAGTTTGTCATAGCTGCTAACTAGTGTATCTAGCTAGTATATTTTATTATTTTCTAGTCTATTCGCGCTAAATGATCTGTTCTAGTAAGGGATATAAATAAATACGAGTTAATGAACTTCACCGAAAAATATAAGCTGTGTATTTGCACTGTAAATCAGTTGGCTAGTAAATAAACTAGACAGTAGACCAATTTATTGGCTCTCTTATGTTTACGATATGCATTTGAAAGCAAACTAGTTTTAAAATAAAATAATATGAGGCAATGTCACATTAATCTAAATAAATGGAATATTCTCCTTAGATCATACTTTTTTCTGAAAAATATTAGGTTTCTTACAAAAAAGTTAGGATTAGGTTTCTTTTTTTGCATTAACTCTGTAAGCTTATTTAATATTTTAGTTTTAGACTTCACACATTCATATTTTTCTCTTCTTGTTCTCACACACTATTGTCTACATTTATTTTTTTGATTCTCCTATCGCAGGTCTGCTCGAAGAAATTTCTTAAGAAATAAGCAGTACCTTTGTACTCAAATTATAATTATGTCATATCCCTATGTATTTTACTGTGTGTACATAAATAATAAAATAAATAAACGAAAAAAACTAAACATGATGATAAAAACTATCAGTAGGTAATGTCCAATTAAAAGTATGCTATAACAGCTGTCTTTAGATTGTTTACTGTCGGTGTCACGGCTAAAAATACTTTCTTTGCAGATAGCGATTAGCGATTGTAAAATAAATGTGTTGTTTCTAACTGCTCCTTAGTAACTTATTATAGGTAAACGTTTTTAAGAAAAGAAAGAAAAAGTATTTATTGCCACTCGAACAGGAAGATCACAAAGTAAACTAAGCGCAGTCAAAAAACAAAAAAAAAAACAAATTATATTTTTTTTAAAGTAACAAAAATGAAGCAGAAAATCCTAATGAGGCCAAAAGGCACCTATCTAAGGACATGATTATATCAATCAATGCATAGAGTTTGACAGCGGTTAGTTTCTTTTACCTATTGAGAGTTTACGTTTGCATCTCACGTCCACAAACCTTATAGCCTGCGTCTCATCATCACTCTCCTGCCATGATCCCAATTTATTTAGGAACGGCGCAATATATCTTTTTCTTCTACACTCCTCTATTATTCGTCACCTCGATAGTCGTTCTCTTTCTAGCCATCTCCATATATCACATAGCCTCCATCGTCTTTTTGGTCTTTTCTTCTTTTGCCTGCATCTATTTAGTGATGATTAACACAGTTTGCGGATTTTACTCTAGATTTTCCCAACTATGGTTATGTAGTAGATAGTATTTTAAGTAGACTTACAACTTCTACTTCAACGGGTGACAGATTTGAACTCCCGACCTCTTCACACTTGAGAGTTCAACGTTTTGGTCATTATCAACGTTGTTATCAAGTAGGTACTTACTTTGAACTGCCCCGTTGGTCTCGTGGTTGTAAGCGCGACTGCTGAGCGTGGGGTCCTGGGTTCGATTCCCGGGTCGGAAAAAGTGATATTGAGTTTTTTCCATTAGGAATTTCTTAGTAACAACTAACAGTCCGGAGTTTGGAAGTTGGCGGTTTAATACCCCTGTGTCTCGGAAAGCACGTAAAGCCGTTGGTCCTGCGCCTGATCTCTCTCCGATCGTGTCGGATTGCCGTCCCATCGGACTATGAGAGTAAAGGAACAGAGAGTGCACCTGTGTCTGCGCGCACACTTGTTCACTATAATATCTCCTGCGTACCTGGCTAATCTCCGTTGAGATTGGCCACCGTGACCGAAATCGGTCGGGGAGGCTATTATTATTATTACTTACTTTTGAACGTATGCAGTCAATGCTGTAGGTAAAGATTTTTTACGAGTTCATCACATTCTTTTAATTAATGACTTCTTGAAGATTAATTAACAAGACTCGGGTTATTATTTAAATTAGTGTGATACATGGAAATCGTTAAATATTATGGCGTTTAATTGGGTTCTCAAGAGCTATTCGTTTAATTAAGGACGTTACTATAACTATTGACTATTAACTTTTTGCTAGTTTTCCTTAAAACAGCCAATGAAAAACAAAACTAAATTGGTTATATGTACAATTATAATAATAGGTCGGGGCAAAAATATTTTCGTATTTTGAATCTATTGTTAGTAATCAAACCTCTTTGGCAGTACTGAATGTAACTGGCTGGTTTTAATACTATTAAATGTTGACATTCTAAAGATGCAATAAATAATAAAAAAACTAGTTCCCGCCATTTCTTAATTGTTTTTCAAGCAAGCAACATGAACGTATGTGACGAAGAAATTCGGTACATTTTAAAATTTTATTACAAAAAAGGTAAAAATGCCTAATGCGGTTTCAATACGTGTAGCACAAATGTGGTTCAATCGTTTCAAGTCAGGAAATTTTAGTGTGAAGGATGAAGCTCGCTCTGGATGCTGTCACGGATAAAATCAGTGCCATTTTTGAAAAAGTGGAGCAAGATCGACATATTAGTAGTTATGATATTGCTGAAGAACTGGATGTTGATCACAAAACAGTTTTACGGCATTTACAAAAGTCTGGGTACAAGAAAAAACTTGATATTTGGGTACCACATGATCTCTTAAACGGTTGATTACGGGTGATGAAAAATGGATCACTTACGATAAGAATGTCCGAAAAAGATCGTGGTCAAAGCATGGACAAGCCCCACAGACCGTGGCAAAGCCCGGCCTGACTCGGAACAAAGTGATGCTGTGTTTGGTGGGATTGGAAAGGAATCGTCCACTATGAGCTTTTGCCACCGGGTAAAACTATCGATTCTGACCTCTACTGTCAACAACTGATGAAATTAAAAGAAGCTATTGAGAAAAACCGGCCAGAGCTGGTGAATAGGAAGCGCGTGGTGTTTCATCACGACAACGCCAGACCGCACTCATCTATAGCCACTCAGCAAAAATTGAGAGAGCTTGGCTCGGATGTGTTGATGCATCCTCCGTATAGCCCTGATCTTGCTCCATCAGATTTCCACCTGTTTCGGTCACTTCAGAACTCTTTAGGAAGCATAAAGTTAACCTAAAAAGAACACTGTGAAAACTACCTGTCAGATTTTTTTGATAAAAAATCTCAAAACTTCTACAGCAATGGGATCATGGCATTGCACACAAGATGGCAACAAGTCATCGATCAAAACGGCACATACATATTATAAATAAATAAAAAATTAAACCTAATTAAAAATTTTTTTTTGTATGAAAAATACGAAAATACTTTTGCCCCAACCTAATATATACGTAGAAATAGTAAGGATATTTTAAAGCTCATAGTTGTCAAGAACGAGTAAAACGAACGAACGAGTGAATAAGAATTATTGTGTAGGTATATTCCTAAGTAAAGCTGAAAGCGAAAACTTATCTTTAGCAAATTATGGAAATACATAATTTACTTAAAATGTTTTTCTGTTTTAAATTGGTATTTGCTTTCTTTGTAAAAGTAGTAGGTAACTCAAAACTTGACATTTCTCAAATATGTATATGGTACTACAGATTTGTTCGTCAGTCATAAAAAATAAGACTAATTTACCTACTCAAAAACAAACATTGGTTTCGGTTCTACACATTAATGAACTTTAAGTACCTAGGTATTACCGACCAACTAGTAACTTGTATAGAGTTACAAATTTATATAGCCCGTTGTAATGATTGTGTTTTCTAAACGTGTTCATGTTTACGCGATACTTACTTTTTATGGGAAGGTGAATTACTTAAAACAAGCAAATATTAAACTAAAAACATTGTTTTCCATGTCTGCCAAATATCAGAACAACTGACACGTCAACAGCGTAGGCAAGGTATATTTTAAAGCTCAAGGTTAATATCATCGTTAAAATATTAATTTATTTGGGCACATAACATATTGTCTTGTAAAAAGATAAAATAAACAAATAAACACTGTGAAGAATATTGGGACTTGTCCTGTCAATGATGTTTTTTTATGGAGTTCCGACAATAATTAGATTTTTTCAAAACAATAATAAGTAGATTTCAGAGGCGAAGGCTGAATTTATGACAGAGGTAAGCCGGAGCAAGAAAAAAATGTCACAAAACCGTTTCATTATATTTCAATGATGAATTGACTATAGTGGTTGTGTTCTGAATTTTTTAAGGGAAGCCGGCGGGAATCGAGTTGTTTGGTAGGTTTATATCAATAATAAGGAATTTCTCAGTAGCAGTCTACAGTCGTCTGGATTGAGCTCAGTTGATGGTAATAGGCTCGCCCCTTATTACTTGGGACTTAAACATAACTGTCATGGTTGTACTAGAGTCTACTACTGGAGATTAAAGGCGTGATGCATTGATATACTAATAGGAGGAACGAAACGAAAATAATAATATATCAATGGCGTGATGTTATGTAATACCGTTACGCCTGGTACCACTGCTAATGCCGTGGCCGCGACTTACGGGTTGAAGGTCGCAGGTTCGAACCCAGTCAGGCACCTTACTTTGTGTAGATTATTTCATAACCACTGCTCTCAAAACGGTGAGGGAAAACATCGTGAGGAAACCGGCATGTCGTAGAACCAAAAAAATCGAAGATATATTGTGACATCTACCAATCCGCACTGGGCCGTGTGGTGGATTACGGCCCACTCCCTCTCACAGACAGGAGGCCGTATCCTAGTGATTAGGTATGGTAAATAGCTGATCAATGGTCTGACATCATAGCCTATCACAGACTATGCAGTGCACGCAATAACTAGAATTCTTAAACTAGCTCAATCAAATTATATCCTACAGCACAGCCGAAGGTAAGAATCGCGTCCAATAATAGCGAATGATCACAATGGCATCATTGCAAGAAATACTAGATTGAATTTATGATTCGTTGTATCAGCATGCGTGTAACCGATATGTATTATATATGGTCCTAGATTCGGTTTCATTCGGGTGATTGGTGAAGCTGTTTCTGGATTTTGATATTTTGGCTATAAATATCTCGTAGCTGTGGTTTGATCTACATAATATACTTAATATTATACGTTAACGTTTTCAAACTACTGGTACATACCTATATATTTATTGCAACTTTTCTCATTGTATTACAGTTTTTCGAAATTGACCTAGGCGCTATATTTTCTACAGATATAGAAAGTCTCCTGTGAACTCTTTTACCTAGCCTTTAAAATGGTGAGCCTTCCTTTGTCCATGCTGGCATTAGTTTCATGGAAATAGTGTAATTTTGTTACGATGAGAATAATACGCATTATAAATATTGTGCCAAGCATTAATATTTTATATAACCATGTGTACCAATATAGCGCTCGTTTAAAAAAAATAGTTACTTAAATTATTGGTGACCAGTTTTTGCTTCTACAAATAATTAATATTGAATGATATTGAAATATTTTCACTGTTTGACATTGAAACCCGGTGTCCCAGAATACTATAACGTTTTGCGAACCATAAATCATATTACTAAACAAAATTTTAACGACGTTATGTGTAACAATGTTAAGTTTACGATAACGTTTACAAAATAAACCGTGCCTAACTAGTGTTTTTGTAGCTATTTTAAGAATTGCCCAAACATTGTTGATTAATTTCAGTTTCATTTTTAGCACGGTTGATGTGAGTAGGTTTTTGAAAGAGATGGATAGTTCCACTGCGCTCCAAAATAAAATAAGTACCGAGGTCAGCATAAAAGGCAAACCATATGTTGTTTGTTATACACAAATAGAAATATCGATAGTATTTTTTTACCGTGGATTCATCTCGTGTGTCAAAAATTCTCAAGACCATTTCGCACTTAATGGTCCTCGTGTCGCATAATGTTGCATGTTAACACGCGAAACCGGGCGCGCCCGCGCCGCGCCACCGCCCGGGTTCATTAAAATGATGCTAAAACAATTTTTTTTTTAAAGCTGTGTAAAAAACTTATGTCGTTGGAATTGTAATAAAATAAGCTAACTGGATATGTACAGACGCCAGCACATCAAGCTACTACTACAATCTGTCAAATTTCTTTAATAGATTTTCAACTTTATCGCTAAAGCATAAGGTTCAAAGTTGATTGGGAAAATTTTAAAGTTTCGTCTCGTCTGTAAAACTTAATACAGTTTACTTTGTAATGTTGTTTTTTTTCGATGTTTATATTGTTTTTAAGCAAAAACAAATTTTACATGACATGTAAAATTTACATACATAATCACAACGTCACATTGTGACGTTGTGACTGAATAAGCAAGATATTTAATATAGGTACCTGATGTTTCTTGCTAAATTTATTTTTTTGCTAACTCTACTCAAAATACCTTGGAGCGCATTGGAATCAATGTATGAACATTAAAATTATGAGATGAGTTTTGGAGCGATGCTGAACTCGCATTCAGCATCAGTAGTAGTACCATATTCCAATACAAAATTAATGTTTATTAAAGCAAACCAAAGATCAAACAGATTAATCAGCAAATTATACAAATCTGCTGATATTCAATTCACACTTAGATTTCAACTCTAGTGTTATGTAGGTACTTAACTCTCAAGCGTTGAGTTGCCGAGTCAACAACCTGTGACAATTTGACTAACGAGTCATTTTGACCTTTGGAGCCATAATGGCTCATTTACATTGGAAAATGTCTTTGTCAGGGTTAACGTTATAATAAGTAGGTATCCAGTATTATACATGGTGTTCGGCAGAAAGTTGAACACACGAAAATGGCAGATAGGTGGGGTCGTCTGCTACCTACCGACCACAAAAAAAAAAATACCTAGGCCCCATAGTTTTTTTAATTTTTGAAAAGGTTTATATTTAATTATTACTAAAATCCACAGTTTTTTTTAATGAAATGCAAAGAAAAGCTTAAAATCACGTTTTATCCCTTTCTGTAATGTTTGATGGCTTATAACTTTTTGTCTAGTTACTATTTGCACCAAACAATAATTTTAGATGAATCTACCAATAGTCGAGATGAAAACAAAAAAAAAAAGAGTTGCCAGTTTCGTCTATCCTACATAAAGTTCCTTCAAAGTTTTAAAACTCACGAATTTCGGTAATAAAAAAGAAATAAAAAAAACTGTGTGGTCTGGGTAATTTTTTTTTGGGCTGGATAGGTAGCAGACGACCCCACCTATCTGCCATTTTCGTGTGTTCAACTTTCTGCCGAACACGCTGTATTATGGGAAAACCCTCTTATCGGAAAAACGTGCTTTGATTAAATGTTACTTTATCAATCTAATTTTTTGTAATGTCTTGCTCATTCATTTGGCAGACAATATACATTAAATTGGGTACCTACAAAGTTGATGGGCCCAATCAGTAATGTAGGTACGGTCGGCAGTAAAAACAATTTCATAGTCGTTCTAACAGGCACTGGAGAGCTTGTGGCTAAGTAGTAATAACCGCACGAGTCGATCAATCAGGTTAACCTACGCTTGCGTGGATGGGTGAGCATCTTTACCCCTCTGTGCCTTAAGCCGTTGGTCCCGGCTGTCATTCGTGGATCTTTGTCAGTCGTTACGGGTCGTCAGAAGCCCGAAAGTCTGACAACCAGCCTTACCGGTTGTGGAGGTCAGATAGGCAGTTGCTTCACGTAAAATGCTGGTATTCAGCTGCATTCGTTGGGACTGGAAGCCGACCCCAACGTAGTTGGGAAAATTATAAGCAGATAATGATGATCGTCTATCAGGCACTGTTAATTTTATTTATGTTTTATTAGTGAACTTATTTACTGGATTTCCTCATAAGTAGGTTCGGTTTGTGTTTGTCATAACAGTACTTGCAACTTTGCAAGCAAACCTTACCTCACCTAATTCAAGATGCGGAATCTGACGCATCTCACAAACCAGTCATAACGTCTCGTATCTGCATAGTATGTAAACGGTTAGCTAATTCTGGACACGGCATGTGAATGCGTTCGACATGGTTTCCGACCCCAATCTTATACAGCAAATAATATTTAGCTCGTGACTAAAATTCTAAGCAATGTACCTATGCATTTTGTGACTACAATAGTTTATAACTGAAATACATGGTTCTATGTAACCATGCCTATCACACAGCCGACAACTTCGCATTTTGTACAGACGTCAGCACATGAAGCTATTACAATCTGTCAAATTACTTTAATATATTTTAAACTTTATCAATAAATCATAAGGTTCAAGGTTGATTGAAAAACTACTTTCAGGACTTGCGTTTTTGCTTGTATACAACAACCTTGTATACAAACTGTGTCTTTAATTTCTGTAATTGGTTTTAAACTGTTTTAATTTAAGAAAGAAAGAAATAAATTAAAATCATCAATACAACACTCTTAGTTCATTTATACACCTGCAAATTGCAAAAAATGTAAGAAAATTTGAATTTCGCGGGCTACCATTCGAAGTTTCAGAACAAATCGAAATATTACTTTGACTTTTATTTAAACCTTCGTAACAAAGTCAAACCTAACCAAATTACCAATAAGCCACTAAAAATACCTAGAATCTATGTCTGCCTGTGGTTAGAGATAATTATATTCGTCATTGGTGAAGTTATTTATCAAGTACGCAATGTACTTTTTTTTACCGCACACATAAAAGTTATTTAACTAGCTGTACATAAGAATAATTTCATCTAGCCTGTTTATTGCTGCCAGCAGTGCCAGCGACGCCCTAAGTCGAAATCCGTACCCCTCGTGGTGCCCTTAGCGTTTAGTCGCCTAATTTTTAATTTTTTTAAGCCCTGGCTGGGAGCCTTAATTTATTGAGGCACCCACTCGCAAGATAAGCAGACGAAAACCTCCTAGGATGAACTACGAGACGCAATTCCAAAAAAAAAAATACCAACTTAATGTTTTTTTTGTTTTGTTTCAGATTTTAACTAAAGATGGAGCCACTGCAAGTAGATGTCGTTCACTTCTATCCACGGGAAAATGCACAGCCCCATAACACTGTCAAGTAAGTAATGAATTAATGAATGAATGGTTTATGTTCGCAAAACTCGTCAAAATGCAGATTTTTTTCGCGATTTCTTGTTTAGTCCCATAGAAAAAAAAAAGTTGTTCATAATGATGAGTACAATGACCTCTTAGGAGGAAAACGGTGATTAAAATTTCAACTTGTGTACGCACGGCTACACATCAAGCTGTACATAACCAGTACAAGCTGACTTCTGATTGTACGAAAAACCTATTCAATGCGAGGTCAGCTAAAACTGGAAATGTATAGCTTGATGTGTAGCCGCGTGTACAACGTATAACATAATAAACTCAAGTCCTAAAAGTAGTTTGTTCATAATTGACTACTGAATCGATTTCAGTAACTTTTAATATATTTATTATATTTTATAATAAGGCAACAAGACTCAATATTAAATGCATAAAGTAACGCTAGTGTCAACACGATTTTCTTTATGAAAATAGCAAGCTTTAAAAAAATAAGTTTTGGTCATTATATTAAGCTTTAAACTCAATACTGTAATTGGGGTGTATGAGGTCTTGCGTTAATGTTACCTACGCCTTGTATATGTTGACATGAGACATGGTTGGTGAAATAGGCCATTGGCTAGAAGCATACGTACTGATGAAGGGCGGGAAACCCAGCCTGATACAAATTTGAATTTATTGTTGTAAGTTGTGCAATTACGTATTAGCTAAATATATTGTTTTTCCCTCAGGTTCGAGGTGGTGAACGACGAGAACCCGACGACCACAATAGTGAGACGAGGACAGCCATTCAGCGGTGTGGTGAGGTTCACAAGACCTTACAATGAGGCTACCGATATTGTGCAACTTGTGTTTTCTATCGGTAAGATTTTGTTTTTTTTTTTGTTATAAAATGAAATCGAATGTTTATTCTGTAAATAGGATTATTATTACACATTATTAAAAACAAGGTATGTAAGACGAAAGGTTCCAGCTGTCATTCGTGGATCTTTGACAGTCGTTACGGGTCGTAAGAAGCCAGAAAGTCTGACAACCAATCCTACCAAGGGGTGTCGTAATACCCAGTAACTGGTTTGTGGAGGTCAGTTAGGCAGTCGTTCCATGTAAAATACTGGTATTCAGCTGCATCCGGTTTGACTGGAAGCCGACCCCAACATAGTTGGGAAAAGGCTGGGCAGATGATGAGTCCTCTTCACCATATCTTCACCATATCCGGCGACAGCGACCTAGACTAACCATAATAATCAGCTGATAAAGAAGGTATTGCTAACATACAAAACTTAACATATTATACCTACAACTTAAAAATCTTTGTCTACAGGAGATAAGCCATCAATGGAGACTACAGGAAAGATGTTCATACGACGTGACGCGGTGACAGACAAATATACATGGACCGCTAATCTCTTGGAAGTGCAAGATGAAACACTCTCTTTTAAGGTATGTAAGCCTTAATTTGGTATGAACTGATAAAGACTTGAGAAATGTATGATGAAGCAGGCATGATACTAGGCACATCGTACGGGATGACGAATGTGATAGTAAGTTTAGGAAGTAAGCACTTAGCATAGAATCACCTTTGCTTATCATGCGTTGGTAGAGGGGTCACATACACGTACGTACAAAAAAATTGGCCCACCCCCATGCTCCCATTTGAGAGACGATATCTCAAAAATCGTAATGAAAATAATTTATTATTTTATACTGTGTGAAGGTATGTAAGGTACAGTTTATTTGAACATTCACTATATTTTGATAAAAGCAATATACTTAACAAGATCGACTCGATTCTTCAGATGTCCTCACAGTCACTTTTGCTCGGAAAAAGTGGGTGACTTATTTTGTCAATGAAATTGACCAACATTAAATTTTGTTTATTTCCGCTTGTTTAATCAAAATTGAACTTGATTTTGTAAACGGACTTCAAAAGAAAAGGAGCTAGGTTCTTTATTCAACACCCTATCTGTAAGTTCGAGATTTTTTTCAAAAACTTATTTTTCAGTTTTGATAATTCTTTCACTAATGTAATCTACATACTTTCAGGAAGGTTTTAATATACATTAAATTAGGGTATTGTTAGTATAACTTGTTGACTTATATTGTTTCAAATCGAAGAGCATGGGGTGGGTCAATTTTTTTGCACACAAGTGTATTTTGACAGATATCGGCCCATGTTTGTGGGAGATGTTAGATGTAATAGAGAGACAGAGACTATTTCCATCAACCGCGTTGATCGTGACTTCGGGCTGTTACTAAGATATTACAAATGGGTATGTAGGTAATATCTAACTTTATAAAACTTAAATACGACCTGGGGATGAAACCCACGATTGGGACCAAGGGAGCGTTCAAGTATTACGTAACGCAATTTTTGAAGATTTTAGAAATGTAACGCACCGTAACGTTTTTCTTTACCGCCTCCCCTCCCCCTCCCTAAACGTTAGTGACCATTAAAGTCACAATTATGTTGAACAAAGTACCTATATAATACCTTTGTTATTGTATTAATTGCGTTTGCAGTAGTAATAAACAAAAGCAAAGATTTTTAAGTTATATGTTTTTATTTAGTCATTTAAAATCAAATAAGTGTAGGTAGTACGTTAAAACACAATTCAATTGCTACACAATGCAAATTACTGCTCCTCTGTCTACGGGTTTGCCAGCCACTCAGACTCTTTTATTACTGGTATTCGGAGAGCAGACGAAGAAGGTTCAGGTATTGTTAAACCACTTGCATCAACTTCGTCTTCATCGAGCCAATCGGCATCCTCAGACAATGCTTCACTATGACGCACAATGCAGAGCAGCTCATTTGCCCTTCTGGCAGCATGTCGCTGTGGCCGTACTCTACTTTCACGAGGGTTTTGGATAGTCTTGCCATGCACATAACGACTGTGCGTTTGCACACTCTTTTGGGATGGGAAATAGATCCTACAGGTTGTAAGTACATAAGTATTCTGTTCTTGAGATCGGATTGTACAAAAATAAAATTAACATACAATACAATCCAGGGATTCCCCGTAAAACATAAACGAAAAGGGTTGCGCATTTGGAAGATTCTAATAACCTAGTTTTTATAAACAAAAAAAGTAGGTTACGAAACGCGTTGTTTAAATAATTAACATACAATACAATCCAGGGATTCCCCGTAAAACATAAACGAAAAGGGTTGCGCATTTGGAAGATTCTAATAACCTAGTTTTTATAAACAAAAAAAGGTTACGAAACGCGTTGTTTAAATCCCGCCCTTGTAACGCACCGTAACGTATTACAAGACCCCCCCCCCCCCTCCTCCACATTGCGTTACGTAATACTTGAACGCTCCCCAATAAGGTAGACTTACATCAATTAGGAAAAAAACTTGGGTATACCGACTGCATAATTTCTTATATTCTACCTACAGATGTTATAATATCTAGCTGTATGTAGGTATAATTTAGGCAGAAATCAGCAATCTAGTCACGAAATTATTTAGAACTTAGAACTTGTTTACTAAAATTGGTATGCTAATTTTAACACGTATGAAATTGCATCTGCGCAAAAAATAAAATATTTACACGTAGTCTAGCGAGCAATCTAATAATACAGGTCTATTAGAGAATCTAAAGTGGAATATTATTTTAATAGTTTTCAAATACGTGGTAGGTAAGATCAGCAACAAAAGTACAAACATTTCTAAATTCCTTTTCACATTTAACCCGTCTGCAGTCAAAGAAAGAGTGAACCGGCCATCTTCTGGGAACTAGAGTTGACTATCGATAGTTTACCGACGTGCAATGGTATTGTTTATACAAAGTGTTAATGAAATAACCCAAAACTTCGGACACCCCAACCGATTTTCATATTAATAAATTGATATGACATATAATAATTTATTTTCAAAAATTATAGTAAAAGATATTTATAAATGTTGTTGTCGCGCTACTTCTTACAGATTCGTAGCTCTATCGCCGCCGGCGCGCTTCCCGGCCTTGGCGCCAGCTCTAGCACCCCCTCTCCTCACCCTCGCCCGCGCTGTTTATTTTCATTGCGTTGGACAGTAGCGTACAGCGTCGTTAAAAAATATTAGACACGGCATGACAAATAATTATTTTTTGGAAAAAAAATAACCCATATTAAAAATTATTGTATTCGATTTTGCTGCCGATTCTAAACAAACTAGTTTCAGGTTTTGGGTTATTTCATTAACACATTGTAAATGTTAGACAAAATATTTCTTTCTCTTTTAAAAAAGCAGTAAGTAACACAGGTCGGTAGCAATATAAAAAAAATATACTGGTCTAACTGAATGGTCTTCGTTTAATTATATTGCTGTTAAAACATACCCAATACTATTGGAAAACTATCGATAGTCTACATTTTAGGAACATTGGCAAACTATCGATAGTCAACTATACCGGGAACGCTGGTTCTATCGTAGACCTTATTTTTCGGCTTCTATTAGGCGTGACCGAGGTCAAGAGCGGCCCCAATCAGCAATATAAAAAAAAAAAAACTTACCAACAGTTATTTTATTTATTTAAGGAAAGCAAACAGTAGCACAATAAGAAATAGTCATAATATCTTAAATATTACATTATAAAACAATTATACTACCCACTACGTTCTCCACAGATTACAATTTAAAGTATTTAAAACTAGCTAGTAACATAGAATACAATACATAGACAACAGTCATTGTCCTAGAAAACATATCTGGATTTTTTTTAAATATCAGTGGCGAAGGTACCATACAACACGATTCCCGCCGGCTTCCCTTCTAAAATTCAGAACACAACCCACTCTATAGTTAATTCATCATTGAAATATAATTAAACGTTTTGACTTTTTTTTGCTCCGGCTTACCTCTGTCATAAATTCACCCTTCGCCACTGACAGTTTATTAACTTTATTTTTCAACGTCAGACGTACTCGTAAATGTATTGGTTTATTTTATTTATTTAGCTTTTCCTACAAAATATACTTATACACACAAATAATGGGCAACATCATGTGTCCAAATGAACTTTTTTCTTTCTTTAGGTACTTATCAAAAGCGTGTCCGTGGAGTTTCATGCCTTTCTTCTCTGTACCTAGCTACGCTCTGAAATGGGCAACCATCTTCATCTTTCTGACTGATCGCCTCCTTGACAACTCAAAAGTGCCTGTAATTGGTTTATCTAATATTTAATAAATTCTTGTGTCTCAGTTTTAGTGTTTATACTCCTCCGAAACGGTTTGACCGATTTTGATGAAATTTTATACAGGGTTACTTTTCAATGACTAGCCAAATTTAAGGATGTGATACAGACCATCAAACTAAACAACTTTCTTCATGGGACCAATATCGTAATCGCGAAAAATTTATCAACTTCAATACCTACTCGACCTAAACGTATGGGACGGCTGAATTTTTTTAACCTAAAAAATTATCAAATCTTTTTATTTTTATCGTGATCAGATATCAATACCCATCACGTCTGCGATGTTCCGCTAGCTAATTTAATTGACCTAGTGTGTGTATAGTTATACCAAAATTGGAGCCTATATAGGTATAGTATGTATAGGCTCCAAATTTGGTACTAGCTGATTATACTAATGTGAATTGTTTTTCTGACAACAAAAATACCGCTCCTAGTTCCAATTCATTAGGACCACTAAAACGCGTAGGAAATAATCTATTTAATTTTAAAAAAATAGAATATTGTGAGCTAATTTTGTATAATATGCGATGCTACGTGAATATCTAATGCTTGATTAAAACAAGTTATTTTACAGATAATTCGATAGATACGTGCATACTAATAAAATGTAATATTTATTACTATTGTCTGATTATTCAAGGTTTGTATTTAAATGTTTAATGTTTTGTTTGGCTATTTTAATTTATGTAACTTGCTGGTGGTCTTAGGTTGAGAACCTCTAAAATACAAGTAGGTACCTGCGGGGTAATTGCGTAACACACTAACAGTCATTTTTAACCGACTTCAAAAAGGAGGAGGTTCTCAATTTGACTCAAAATCAAAAGTCATTTATTCAAACTAGGCTGAGTATCAGCACTTCTCGAACGTCAAAATTACAAAAGACAGTCCCCCCAAAACGCCCGCCCATCACCACTTCCTAGTGCTTTCGCTGGGGAGAAGAAGTGGCGCAACAAACTCCCCAGCAGCACAGCTGTCTGTTCAGTTATAAAATACTTGATTGTATACAATACGAGGTATGCAAAGTAATTGCCGTTACAGGACACAGAACATTAAATTAAATTATTTGCCATATGCCAGCTTGTATGTTACTTACACGATATCTCCGGCGATTGTAAATCGATTTCAAAAATTATTTTTCTAATGGATAGGGTATGCCCCAAGGGTGGTCCCATATAAATTTTATTAACTTTGCTTCGGTAGTTTTTGAATTAGCTTCAATGATACGTATTTTTGCCACTTACTTTATATTGATGATGGTATAATGACTTCCTGTCACTGATTACATAGCAAGTAGTGTTAAGTATACGAATTTGTGTGGGATGAGTACAACTTAAAAGTTTTAGAAAAAAAAAACAACCGACTTCCAAAAAAGACACTACAAAAAAAAAAACTTTTTTTACAAAAAATAAAACTGACTTCCAAAAGTGTCGTTGGTTCAGCATTTTTTTTATTGACACCGACTTCCGAAATTTAAGTTATTTTTCACTTCGTAGTTTTTTTTTGGAAGTCGGATGTATTTTTTGTAAAAAAAGTTTTTTATTTTTCACTTTTTAGTGGGCCAGTTTGTAACTTATCTAAGTTACAATAGCCTAATGTTAACGGCTCATCACCTTTTACAAAATATTGCTTTTCCCGATGCAGGGACGTTAATTGTTGAGGAGTTCTCCTTGTAAAAACCAGGAGAAGTGGAGCTGATTGAGAAGTCACCATCAGCTCCACTTCACGGTACGCATTGTGCTTAGCAACCACATTAAAGTACCTAATCGAATCGCAAACCGTGAAATATTTATTATTGAGTAGTTCCGATGGCCATCTGTGGTCTTCATCATCAGTTCCACTTCACCGAATGGTGCTTTCTGAGAGCAAATGCACGAGTTACTATAAAAAATACCCAAATCGCTATAAGTGTGCCTACAAAATTTGAGGGTTGCCCTCGATTTCTCCAGGATTCAATCATCAGATTCTGACTTGGTGACTATGGGGCCATTTCAAAAGTATCTCCTTTCGAACAAAAAAAGAATTTTTAAAGTCGGTCCACAATTGGCGGAGTAATCGCGTAACAAACACACAAAAAAAAACATACCGTCGAATTCATAACCTCCTCCTTTTTTGAAGTCGGTTAAAAATGAAAAATAACTTTAATTTTGGAAATCGGTGGCAAATAACGAAAATGCGAACCTATCGACACCGACTTCCGATATTAAAGTTATTTTTCAATTTCTAGTGTTTTATTTTTGGAAGTCGGTTGTTTTGACAGTTCAACAACATTCATTGCGCTATTTATGTTGTTGAGCAGACAAATATTTCGAACATATGAAGCAATGGATTAGCAATATACTTCAAAATGATTCAGATTGCGATTGAAACTGTGTTAAGTATACGCAATTAGGGTGCAGAATTCCCTCCGATCCACCAACCCGCAATAGGTCTGCATGGTGGATTACGGCCCACTCCCTTCCACAGAGAGGAGGCCTGTGGGCCAGCAGTGGGAAAATTTTAGCCTGATTATCACAAGTAAACTGTAGATATGATGAAGCACCAGCACCCTAATTGCGTAACACACTATTACTCTCAATTTGAATCATTTTGAAGCGTATTGCTAATCCATTGCTCCATTTACGTTCGAAAAGTGTGTCTACTCAACAATGTAAATAACGCAATGAATGTTGTTGAACTGTCAAAATTAAACCGATTGCTACTGATAGTGTGTTACGCAATTACCCTGCAGGTTGTCGGTTTTAAACTACAGTAAACACCTCGTACAACTAGGTATGTATGTATTAGCATACCACGTTTAATCAAAATAATACGTAGAAACATTATTAGTTAAAAGAACATAACAATTTATGAGCATTCAAGTGTCGGTCAAGACCAGTTTGCTTAGACATTGATACTCAAACTGCGAGTATCTTTGACTTTAATTTAACAAAAAAAAAAAAAAAAATTAGGTATACGTATTTGTAACCCTAGCGATTATTTTCACTGTATTTGTATTCTGTCATTAATCTGTGAACAGCGTTGTGGGCTGCAATATTGTCTATATCTTTTGTGTATTTCTTGTTTGTAAGTTTTATATTGTAGCTGTTTGTTGTTCCTCTTGAATAAAATAAAATAAAATAAATAAAACACAACCTACGCCGGATATTCCCGAAGAGGAAAACTCGAATTCTTTTGAATTATCAAGGGGTCGGTCAGCCAGACTGAGTGTAAGAGCAGTGACAGGATAGGCTAGTGGTGTCGACCCCGAATTACGAGTTATGTAGGTCGTGGGGTCGAACCCAGGCATATACTTTACTATGTGTAAATAATTTCATTAGTGCTGCTCTCAAAACGGTAAAGGAAAACATCGTAAGGAAACCGGCACAGGACCAAAAATTCGAAGACATGTGACATCTACCAACCCGCACTGGGCCCGCGTGGTACTCCCTGTCGCAGAGAGTACGTCTGTTTCCCAGCAGTGGGAACATTAGGTATAGGCTGATTATGCGGTAAGTCAGAAAGATGAAAATAGTTGCCCATTCCCAAGTTTAGTAGGATGAACGGGCAGGAAACTCCAGCACAGACACTCTTTTAGGCGGCGTCAGTGGTGTCCCCTCACATTTCGCCTCATATGTTTAAGTCCCGTGAAGGGGGCGACACTGTGTCATTAACCGATCACAAATCCAAAATCAACTATACACTATGCCCAATCTGGGGACCAAAAGGCCCTCTCGTCCATTAGGTACAAGGCACGAACCATTACTACTTAGATCAAAGACACTATTTTTCGTTACTTAGGTTAGAGTGCATTGGAGCCAGAAATATTAGTAGTTTAAGAGGGAATCCATATCATAGCGATTATTAGGCGTAGTGCATGGTATTATTTTTACTATAATGACTTGAAGATTAATTAAATTCCCGTAATTAAAAACGAACAAAATAGAAACACAAAAATTTGTGCAGTGGAAGTGTTCAGCATATCGAAAATGACACATTTCAATAACCTGATTTGCCTTGCCCCCGACAGCAAACAGCTGACGGAAGAATAGTGGTCGTCTATTTGATTTAAACTGACAACATTTTCGGGTTTTGGACTTGTGAACAGCGTTTAGAAGACTCATACGATAACACTGATTGATGTTCGATACGGTATGTCCAAGCGTATCGAGTAGTTGTGAATAGCTGTACTCGTGCGGTTCGGTTAAGTGCTGTTGTAAGGAAATCAGTGCACTGAGTGGAATACCTCGCAATCTCACCCCAGCGACAATAAATGTCAAAAGCTTGTCAAAAACGTAGGAAAAATAAAGGCATTCTTGACAGATTAAGGCTCAGATTCGACTGTGTAAATTACGGGAATTGCCCCACTGACCTGAGCACGCAGGTTGAGAATCACTTGCCAAAGAACTTGCAATATTAATTTAAAATATGATGCTCACACAAATACATTACGTTAGATACCTAAAGGCTTACACGCAAATGTAGGATTGGTAATTTATTATGGTGATACAAACCATTAATTTTACTTGGAAGACGTGATGAAAATGAGCAATTAAACATAGTTATTAACGTATCTTGTGACTAAATAAATCATGAACATCAGACCGTTCGGCCAATCGAGGTAGGAAGCTGGCTGCTACTCCAGTTTTTAGTGACGATTTTGTGACGCATAAATATGCCAGCCAAATAATTTGTGACAGAACAGTTCGAAAGTTAGAAGCATTTATTTATGGCCGAACGGCCTGATATCAGGTCGTTCGGCCAACCTGAATCTCCATAACTGAGGACCTTAGAGAAATTGTTACTGAACAGAGATTTAGTGACGAATTTGTGACAAACAACCACTGCTTTACTTTTACTCGTAATGCCACCGGTTAAAAGTTAAATGAATTTTAGTTCCCAAAATATCAGGCCGTTCGGCCAACGTGATCTCCATAACTGAGGACCCGAGAGAAACCGTTAATGAATAAAGAGTTAGTGACGACACTGTAACGAATTTTTATTGCTTTAGTTTAATTTGTGACAGCCGCATTAAATGGCAAATTGAAAATTAAACTTCTAACCTCAAACATTGGGATTATCGATTCCTCCACAACGAAGAAGCCTAGAGAAACCGTGAATGGATAGAGAGTTAGTGACGACAGTGAAACGAATGTTTATTGCTTTAGTTTAATTTGTGACGGCCCCATTAAATGGAAAATTGAAAATTAAAGTTTTAACCTCAAAACATTGGGATTATCGATCCTCCACAACGAAAAAGTCTAGAAGACTCGTAAAAACGCCTGATTTGTTGCTCTGCAGGTTTTCAGTGCAATGGTGTCAGTATTTTTGTTGATTCAAGATCATATGCCACTATGGCAGATGGCGACTGAAATAGGGTGACCATGTATTGAAATACTTACTCAATAAATAGGTACTTGTTCCGTTGGAATAAAACAAGTATTTATCGAGTACCTAGGTCCTTCATGAATCAAAACACGTTGATATAGTTGAAATGAGGTCACCATATAGGTATTCCAACGAAATAATTATAAAAAAAAAGTACAGTAAAGTTGCGGAGGGAGGAACGCATTCCACGCGGTTGCAGAGATCCCTTGGTAATATAGTAGAAATTGATAAATAATTACATTTGACTAGCACGAGAGGAAACTGATATAGGAAGGCTTACGCTTACTTTAAGCCAACATTGTACGATGGCAGGAGATCGAAAAGCTAAAGTCGATTTGAGTAGGTACACAGAAAAACTTGATTTTTTCTTAAATAATATAGAAATAAATAGGTAGGTACACAAGGTAAGCTTACCTATATGGAAATAGCGTGGAATGCGTTCCTCCCCCCGCAACACCTGCAACTTCCCCGCGACGCCTTGCTGTCTCTCGCTCACTAGTCCATATTTTCATAATGTCACTCGTGTAACGTCATCGAGGTCAAGTACAGAGATCCTTTGGTATTATAGTTGTCCTGCCTGGTTCTACAGTAAATGATTGTCTTAAAATGGGTAGATTACATTGCGGCTGACTTTAGCTGAAAGAAAGCCGTAATTTTGTAGACTAGTACAATTTGTGTAGTTATTGTACAATACCTACGGTGATTTCTCTATGGAACTGTTATTTAATTGTAAAATGTGTAAACTAGTTTATCAAACTAATAATAATGTTGTCGAGCCACCACCGTAAGACATCCGATTTGACAAGTTTCAAATCAATCTCACATATCAGTAAACACAAGAAGCTGTCAAATCGATCTATCTTCTCTCGTGGTGGCCCAATTTACCTAACAACTGTGATTCTAAAATGTACCTACTAATTATTATGCGGCGCGGCCATACCTACCTATCTAACTATCGCTTTTTGTGGATGATTGATTAGAAATAAAGCATTTTTTAAAGTTGTGTATCTATTTACGTAGGTATACTTGTAGTCAAATTTCCAATATCAATCACCTTTAAACCTAAATAGACTCGACCAATTTAACATAAATTAAACAAGTGGACTGATATGCAGGCAATAGCTCAACGTTGCTTGTGTTTCATTTGGATATAATAATACTTATTTCGTTGGAATACTTATATGGTTACCTTATTTCAACTATTTCAACGTGTTTTGTTTCATTAAGGACCTAGGTACTCGATAAAAACTTGTTTTATCCCAACGGAACAAGTACCTATTTATCGAGTATTTCAATACATGGTCACCCTATTTCAGTCACCATTTGCCATAGTGGCGATCTTGAATCAACAAAAATACTGACACCGTTGCACTGAAATCCTGCAGAGCGAAAAATCAGGCGTTTTTACGAGAATTCTCGATTTCTTCGTTGTGGAGGAATCAGTAATCCCAATTTTTTGAGTTAGAACTTTAATTTTCAATTTTCCATTTAATGGGGCCGTCACAAATTAAACTAAAGCACTAAACATTCGTTTCACTGTCGTCACTAACTCTCTATTCATTAAGAGTTTCTCTAGGCTTCTTCGTTGTGGAGGAATCGAGAATCCCAATGTTTTGAGGTTAGAAGTTTAATTTTCAATTTACCATTTAATGTGGCCGTCACAAATTAAACTAAAGCAATAAACATTCGTTTCACTGTCGTCACTAACTCTCTATCCATTCACGGTTTCTCTAGGCTTCTTCGTTGTGTAGGTATCGATAATCCCAATGTTTGAGGTTAGAAGTTTAATTTTCAATTTGCCATTTAATGCGGCTGTCACAAATTAAACTAAAGCAACAAAAATTCGTTACAGTGTCGTCACTACCTCTTTATTTATTAACGGTTTCTCTCGGGTCCTCAGTTATGGAGATCACGTTGGCCGAACGGCCTGATATTTTTGGAACTAAAATTCATTTTACTTTTAACCGGTGGCATTACGAGTAAAAGTAAAGCAGTGGTTGTTTGTCACAAATTCGTCACTAAATCTCTGTTCAGTAACAATTTCTCTAAGGTCCTCAGTTATGGAGATTCAGGTTGGCCGAACGACCTGATATCAGGCCGTTCGGCCATAAATAAATGCTTCTAACTTTCGAACTGTTCTGTCACAAATTATTTGGCTGGCATATTTATGCGTCACAAAATCGTCACTAAAAACTGGAGTAGCAGCCAGCTTCCTACCTCGATTGGCCGAACGGTCTGATGTTCATAATAAATCTTTTCAGATAGCTGTGATTATAAGGTTCGAAGATAATCCCAGTTTCTTACCATGTGGCTATTTGTATAAGCTCTATAAAATCAATCTGCTTAGCCCTTTTAATATTTTGGGGTCGGCTCACCTGGCCACAGCGCAACGCATAATCAATACAAAAAAGTGCTATGCGGTTCGCTTGTAATGTGTTCATGCAAAATGTACGGTTTTTGCAAAATTGTGCAGCCCGCCTAAATGTGCGCTGGGCAACTTAACTGTGTTACTACTTAGTAACAGCCCGGAGTTTGGAAGTTGGCGGTGTGATACCCCCGTGCCTCGGATAACACGTTTAGCCGCTGGACCTCTGCTTGATCTCTTTCCAGTCGTGTCGGATTGCCGCCCTAACGGATAATGAGAGTGAGGGAAGAGAGAGTGCTTCTGTGTTGACGCATACACTTGTGCACTATATCATGTCCCGCGCCGAAGGCAGTCTGGAAGACTTTATTTATTTATTTTTCCCACCTTTACTGTAAACTACCCTTGTTTCCACAGGTATCAAGTCCGGTGACCGCGCCTGTTGGTGCGTGGGTGCTCCGAGTGATCACCTGGCAGCGAGACTCTCCTGAACGGGCGTACTATGACTTCGATCAGGACATCTACATCCTCTTCAACCCATGGAACCCTGGTAAGTGTGTTTGAAAAACAGAATCTGTAGGTTATAGCAATCTTTTGGTATAAACGATAAACTGTGCTCCATATCCTATCCTCCCCTTATTTTTGCCTTAAAACATGAAGTCAAAGAGACCTCCGCGTTGCCATCGACGACGCCGTGAACGTGGCAGTTTTGGGTCAACAAAATCTGAAATAGGTTCTGTTGTCCCGGCGATTATACAATATGTAACATAAATAACTCAAGACCTCATACATCATCTCAGTTAGACTAGGTACTTATTAAGTTGACCAAAACGATTTTTTTTAAAAGTTAACTATTATTATTAAGAATCTCGTGTTTATCATAGCATTACTTTATGCATTTAAAATTGAGACTTATTGCCCTGATGTATGGCAAAACACATAATTTTTGAAAAAAAATCTAGGTTATATTAAAAGTTACTGAAATCGATTCAGTAGTCAATTATGAACAAACCACTTTCAGCGACTTGCGTTTATTCTACACCCTGTACAGTCACGAGCAAAAGTATTTATAGACTTGGTTTTATTCAAAGGCGATTATCTCCTTTATTTTTCAATGAAATTTTATGTTATTACCAACATAGTATTTTAGAACCCATAGGTTTATGTAGTGTCATATTTCAACGTTGCATTTGTTATTTCACGAAAAAATCGCAATTGAAAGTTGCCAAGTGTTGACATATTAGTGTTCGTGACTGTACGTAGGTATTATCTATTTTCATTAGACGAAAACAATTTTTCAATAGAGTGGTCATTGTTTCTGTAAAACTTATCTTTTATAAGAGTATTTTCAAGTAAAAATCATAATCCTCCTTTAGCTTTGCTGCAGTCGGGTAAAAAGAGAATCCAACCGCTACTTAGATGATTAATAAATAAGTATGGAAATCAATTTATCTTTTATACCCGTTTTTACGAGTTAGCTGTATGAATGTGTAACGACGAAGTGAAATATTATGGTAATCATAGACTATAATGTATCATTAGGGCCAGGGTATAATTTGATAGCAGTATACAGTCGCTGACAGAGGTTCAGTAGCATATTTCTTTTAGACTATGAAAATAGGAGCAATGGTGACCCAGTGGTAAGTCACGGGCCCGACTTACGAGGATCGTGGGTTCGAATCCAGACAGGCACTTTATATAAATAGCTTCATTACCACTGCTCTCAAAACTGTGAAGGAAAACATCGTGAGGTAACCGGCGTGTCCTAGAACCAAAAATTTTAAGACATGTGATATCTACCAACCCGCACTGGGGCCGCGTGGTAGATTACAGCCCTAGGCAATCAGTTTGAAACAAATTGTTAATCCATTGCTTCATAAGTTCGAAAAGTTTGTTTGCTCAACACGTAAATAACGCAATTAATGTTGTTGAACTGTCAAAATGAAACCGATTAGTAGTAGTCAGTAAGGAATTGAACAGCTTTTAAACACGAACGAAATAAAATGAAATGAGCTGCTTACCAATCTACGTTTCATCCATTTCGTTGTATAATGTAATCTTCTCAATTTAAACTTTAAATAAGTCACAGAACAATACGTTTGCCAGTCTAATTTATTTATGAGTTTGGAGTTTGTTTTTGCGAATGCAACTGTGGATGGAAATTTAAAAGTTTTAAGTTTGTCTTTGCATTTAACTTTCAAGTATTTAGTCTCAAGATTTTTTCATGACACTAATATTATATAGGTGAAAGTTTGTGAATGTGCGTGTATGTCTGTGTTTATGTTTGTTACTTCTTCACGCTCAAACGGCTGGACCAATTTTGAAAAAAAATTGTATGAAGGTAGCTGACACCCCGGATTAACATATAGGCTATTTTTATCCTGATATTCCCACGGGATCGACACTTATGCGGGTGAAACCGCGGGGCGCAGCTAGTGTTCTAAATAAGTTTATATAGTTTTTATTTTGACCAGAACAGGGTACCAGGGATATATAAGTAGGTATTCTTGTCCCCACTTTTTTCCGTGTTTACATTAAAACTACGCGACTCCGTAAATTAATGCCTAAAAGCGCACTGAAGGATTTTATTTAGGCATTCATTTGGGTGTCACAAAGTACGTATTAGTAAAAACGGCATCAATGGCTAAAGTAGATAAATACGCGCATAAAACCTTGCCTGATTTTGACACAGGTCAAAAATGAGATAGCAAAACGTTTCTGTGTGGTCCTAATAACAGCTTCGATCCTAGATTCGACTCATAAGACCAAAGTCAACCAATACTCAAATAATCCTCCTTCCAGATGACCAGACCTTCATGGAGGACAAGCCTCTTCTCCAAGAGTACGTGCTGAATGATGTGGGCAAAGTATGGGTGGGACCCATCAAGACCACGCGCGGAAAACCCTGGATGTATGGACAGTTCGACGCAGTTGTGCTACCGGCCTGCATGTTCATGTTGGATAGGGCTGAGGTGCCGTTTAAGCAGTAAGTAACATAATTTGTCTCTTCTACATTCTCTTCTTCTTCTTCATCGGGGAGACAAAGAACTAGTGAATTTACGTCAGTCAGTGTTAGGCCCTTTGAACACGGCACGGTTTCATTACAGCTGATCGATTCTGTAAATATCTCCGTGATAACTTAGGTGAAGTGAGCTATCAATAGGGGCAATCCCTAACATCAGGTGGAATGACAGCACACTTCACCTTAGTTTTCACAGTGAGATTTTTACAGAATAGCACTGCAGTACGGCGTATGAACCATGCTGTAAGTACAAAAACGGCGAATAAACCGTAGTTTTTTACGGCAATAAAAACGTGTGTGTACAAATTTCCTTAGGTTCTGTAGGTGTGGTGCCCTGTCGAAAACTGATAATTTTTTAAGGCATGAGTTTTTTGAGTGAAGATCGCGAATCGCCAAAACATGTCGTAGGTACTGACAACAGATACGGTAGTAAAACACACTAAGGCTAAGTGGACCTTTACAGTGTCGAGTAAAACAAGGTGCGGTGCGAGTGGAGAGGCATAGAATAGTTTGATGATGAGATCTTGTAAATATGCATACATAATACGATACATTATAATACCACTAGGATGAAACTACTCATACATTTCTGCTAAACGATTATAGTCACAAATAAAAATAGAATTCACATTGAAAACCTGTCACCACTGATTTATTACATTGGCAAAGCTTCAACCGTGTGTGAACACTATTTCATTCGGAAGTAATTGTCCAGGTTTTACCAGACATAATATGCCGCTAAATAAGACAAGAATTGGCAGTCCACACGAGCATTAGAATTTAAATATTGAGGAAAATAAATAAAACAATAAATAAATCTAAGCCTTAAAGGCGCAGTTCCTTTGTTGCTACTAAGCCATACACTTTTCCTTAGCTTGGGTTTGTATGAGAATTTAGCGGGATCGTCCACTGTGACTTTCGCACGGCCACGCTACGTATGGTAGGGATGAGTAGCTGGCAAACAAATGAACCGCGGGATTGTCCGAAAGGGTTACCGCTACCCCGGTACATAAAGGGCTAAGGAAGAAACACGGGTGGGTTTTAGTCAGTAAGAGTCTGACATTCCCTTCTGCTCCACCCTGAGCGGGAGGGGTCATTTGATGATTTCCCATCCACAAAAAAAACCCTCTCTGTCTTCTTCTTAGCGTATCGATGGCAAAAAGTGAAAACATTTTTGCCCCAAAGTTCAGCTGCGCGAACTCCACTCACTGACGCAGTGACAGCGCATGCGGCGCAGGATGGAAGGTGGGCCATGTCTGAAGGGCGGTGCCGCTTAAGCACTTGAGATCGGATCACCCTTCTCAGGGCCAAACAGTCCACTAATAAAACCAGCCTTGCGTGTAATCTCGATAAACATCGAAGAGTTCTCTCAGGATAAAGCGGAAATTCTTTCTGAATTATCTCGCAAGACCCATTGTGATTGTGTTCAGAGACCCATTTGGATTCCACCCAAGACTGACCTCACATTCCTGGACTGTCACTTGTCGCCAAGATCTGTCACCCGCACTCTAGATAACACACTATCAATCTCAATTTGAATCATTTTGAAGGATATTTATTGCTAATCCATTGCTCCATATTATGTTCGAAAAATTCTGCTCAAAAATGCAAATAACGCAACGAATTTTGTTGAACTGTCAAAATGAAAGCGAAAGAAATTGCTACTGATAGTGGGTTACACATTTACCCCGCAGCTCACGATCAGCTATCTAGGGTAACCTGTATGCACATGTTTACACAGAATTAGAATTGCGCCTTTAGTTCCTAGAAAACTAGCTCTGTTTCTAAGACTAGTCTAGAATCCTGTCATGTTACGTGACCAGCTCTTCAATTGAAGACGTTGTATGAATACGGAGGTGAAAGGCTGGCAATTTAGAGGCGTTTGAAAATATTGGTCTGTTGTTGAGCATCTTGCATAGTAATTTGGTTTGCAATAAGTTTAGAATAGTAGTTGAATAGCTAGTTTAGAATGAGATTAACTAAAGCTTTATGGACCCGCGTGGTAGATTACGGCCTACACACGAACTTTATTGGCTGTTTATACTATGCTAAAGCTTGACATATTTTGTTCTTAATACATTCTGTTTTATGATGTTCTTTTGTTTGCATTAAAACTTTCGTAATTAACTACTTATCGTTAAAGTCGTGGGAAACACGGACAACTGACGCATGGAAGAAATGATGATAATGATGAATCAAAAGATACTTTTGAGATGTGATTCTTTCCCTACCTAATCTGAAAAAATCCAAACTACCTACTTAATTATATCAAGTCTTCCTGAGATTTTTTAAAGAGCTTTAGGTGATTCTTTCCTTTTATCGAATCCGTTAACCTGAAGTGCAGTGATTCCGATTACTTCATAGGGTTCTTAGAAGTAACCTGCAATTTATCATGATTTATAACGATACTATCAAGAAAAGTGTTACATCACTCACTATCCACTACATTTTACTCACATTTCGTAGTAGATTATCTTTTTGAAAACCCTTTTCATAAAAAATAGTGGCTAAACGTTAGGTTTTGTCCAGATTTTACTGAAAATAATTACGGATTATTATTTTTTAATCGTAACTAATCGCCGAGGCCGGCCTAGGAGTTGGTGAGATGATCTGGACGCATACCGCGAGGGCTGGTTCGAAGTGGCGAGGGAAAAGAGTTCTTGGAAGGATTTGGGGGAGGTCTTTGCCCAGCACGGGGATAATATAGGCTAGGTTTTGTTTGTGCAGAATAAACAATTTTTCTTTCTTTAAAAAAAACGACTCGACTTCTTCACACTTTCACGTAATTCTTCTAACTTTATTAAGAGCCTCAGCCTCTACCTCAGCTAAAATTCACTCTTTATCTCGCTCGAACGATACTGCTCGCGGACTGAGTGAGAGCGAGACAGAGTGCGGTACTAGGCGGCAGGCAGCGCCAATAGTTTAGGTATTTGCTTTTTACGGTGAAAATAATGGTAATTAAAAAAAAATAAATAACATAAGACCTGCTTTATAGTTAGTTCGGTTAGTATACAAAGTATCATGATCTAATTTGAAGTATATTTTGAATACCAGCGGTTTATTGTTCGGTTTGGAGGTAACTTTGGATTTTTTTCCTATCGAGAAAATTTTATGGAATCGTGTTTTCGTCTAACATAAGACCTAACATTAATCCTCAACTTTACAATATATTTGTTTCAAAATTAATACTGCAGTATTTTCGACATAACGGAGGATCATGCTAAGCCATTTGAGGTAGTATAGGCCCTTAACAACAACTTCTTTCTTTCCTTCCAGCCGTGGTGACCCCGTAAAGGTGACTCGTGCCATTTCCCGCATAGTCAACTCCAACGACGATGGTGGTGTCCTGGTAGGACGTTGGGACGGCATCTACGACGACGGAACAGCCCCCTCGGAGTGGACCGGCTCTGTGGACATCCTGGGGCAGTTCCTGGAGACCCAGGAGCCGGTGTCCTATGGACAGTGCTGGGTGTTCGCTGGCGTTGTTACTGCTGGTGAGTAGATTCATGGAGTGAGATTTTCTTACATGTGCTGTGAAAAGGACCAATCTCGAGTGAGAGCATATAAATGGGTGGGACAAGGTTGTGCTGTGGAAAGGTCCGATCTCGAATGAGAGCATATATCGAAGGGGGAAGTGAGAGCACATAAATGGGGGTGGGACAAGGTTGTGCTGTGGAAAGGTTCAATCTCAAGTGAGAGCATATATTGGAGGGGGACGACAAGATTCAATATGAAAAAAATTGGCTACCTGATATGGTAGGTCAGAAATTAGTTACCTAAAAGACGAAAGAAACACAATGGACTATACTTCCCACCAATCTGAATACCTGAAGTATGACGGCAGACAAAATAAAATTATGCTTACTTATAGGTTCCAACTTATGCTAAACGAACATCTTAGGGCTTAGGGTCCTATTGTCTCTTTTGATCATAAGCGATTTCGGAATAATGCTTTTTATAAGTCAGAAATAACGTGGTTATACAATAAGACCAAACGTTACTATGTGATTTTACAGTGAGTACCTACATCAAAAAGTAACATAGGAAAGTTAAGAAACTGTAGGTCATGTAATTTCCTCATACAATCTTGAAAGCGTCTAAGTGAAGCAAAAACTGGCATGAGGCCAACCAGCAAACAGATAACAAGCACCAAGGACGGTGCAAACGTAACTATTACTTTCGCGTTTAAGTTTAGTTATTATCAGGAGAATCAGATCGTTCATCACCATTAAATGGTGCATTTCGTTTAAGCTTATAAATCATTTGAAGCAGTTTATTTCTACGTGGTTAAGCTAGAAAATATTTATAGTACAGATAAATTAATATTTGAACAGCCCATTAAAATACGGAGGGTTATCTATGTCTTCCATTGCCTTGATAAAACTTTGGATAAATAACGTTAGCCTTGAACCGATTTTTAATCGAATAATCATTACATTCTTGGGACTTGGTCCAAAAAATGCATTCGAACAATATGAGGTACTTACCGGAATTTTTTGGAGTTCCATATTCAGCTATGGAATTAGGAGCTTGTAACCAGCTATAAGCTGAACCCCAGGTAAAGCTACTGTGGAGATTGAAGCTGCTGCAAATATCACAATCCATCACTTCATGGGTCAGGCCTGTTGGTCTAGTGGTTAGCGACCCTGACTGCTATGCCGGAGGTCGTGGGTTCGATTCCCACCCAGGACAAATGTTTGTGTAATGAGCACGATCATTTGTTCTGTGTCTGGGTGTAATTTATCTATAATATTTATGTATTTAGAAATATATAAGTATGTTTATCAGTTGTCTAGTACCCATAACACAAGCTCTGCTTAGCTTGGGACTAGATGGCGTTGTGTGATAGTTGTGGAATATTATTATTATTATTATTATTGTTTTATTTTATATATCTCGGGACCATGGGGTCCCGGTCCTTTGGAAGGCGTACGAGGGGCCGAAGCCAACTCGCAGAGGCCCCTTAGAAAATTTTAATGAAATGTGGCACTAACCGACGATTATCCCTATATGCACTATGAAAGTGCACCCAAGGACAACCCTCGGTTGGTGTAGGACTATTGTAGTATTGGAAAAATAAAAAGTTGTACTATGGGTTTTTGAGGTTAAAGTGGATTGGTTACCAAGAACTATGGAAGAACTATGGCCCCTGCCTGATCAATGTTTTATATATACACGGATAAAATGGCAGGGGGTGACTTGCACACTCAATAATGGGCCCCCGGAAACTGTCGCTAGCACATAGTGATGTAGTGACAAGGGGGCAACATGTCCTGAGGTGCTTGAGGAGTGGAGAGGTATTCCACGGCTTTCAGAACAATCCCAGAGCCCGGAAGATGGTCAAGATCCCTACGAGCACTTACTGGAATACTTCCTTCCCCCGAGCACGTTTGCTCTTGCGAATCTCCACTCAAGCCGGCCAATAAAGGCAAGAATGAGGTGGGAGCTCTGTTCCTCATCAGTGTTCACTCCAGCCAGCCAATTAAGGCAAGCCAGAGGTGAGGAACAAGACTACTCCCGGGAGATAGGGTCCGTGGGGTCGCTACTGCCCAACAGCTCGCCACATGCTGCCCTGCGGGTTTCTGTATCTCTCTTGGTCTGGCTCCTCACCTTAGACCTGTTCCGGCAAAGTAAACTCTTCGGGCACAGGCCTAGAGTTCGGAGCTCGCAAGCCCCACCACGACGTCAACGTAGAGATACAACGATGGGGTTATTATTATTATTATTATTGATTGACTGCTTTACGCGTACCTATTTCAGTAAATTGTAGAAGTGACTTGAAGTGGTCGTCATAATACAAGGTTACTTTTCAATGACCTGCCAAATTTAAGGGTGTGGTACAGACCATCAAACTGAACAACTTTCTCCATGGGACCAACATCGTAATCGCGAATAAAAATTCAGCCGTCCCATACGTTTAGGTCGAGTAGGTATGAAGTTTTCTATGGGACAGTTGATAAATTTTTCGCGATTACAATATTGGTACCATGGAGAAAGTTGTTTAGTTTGATGGTCTGTACCACATCCTTAAATTTGGCTGGTCATTGAAAAGTAACCCTGTATAATACAATCAGCAGGGTTATTTCGTAACACACTAACAGTAACAATGGGTTTCATTTTGACAGTTCAACAACATTCATTGCGTTATTTACGTTATTGAGCAGACGAATTTTTCGAACATATGAAGCTATGGATTAGCAAAAATCTTTCAAAATGCTTCAAACTGTGATTGAAAGTGTGTTACCTACGCAATTAGGGTACAGCAGTGCGATTCTGTAACCATCTCACCGTGAAAACTTAGGTGAAGTGAGCGTGGAGTGAGCTGTCAGTGTCATCCTGATGCTAGGGATTGATACTCTTGACAGCTCACTCTAAGCTCACTTCACCTAACTTTTCACGGTGATATTTTTACAGAATCGATCTGCTGATCAACGTCGAATCAACCATCCTTTCAAAACGGAAGATCGAAACAGCAACGTTGCTTCGCAGAAGAAATTGTAAGTTATCAGTTACTAATTAACTCTTTTTTGCAGTCTGCCGTGCCCTGGGCATCCCATCCCGCGTGGTCTCCAACCTGGTGTCAGCTCACGACGCCAACAGCACCCTGACGGTCGATAAGTACTACTCAGAGACCATGGAGGAGCTGGGGTATGACCCCAGCAACGATGAGCCCGAACACACTGACTCTATCTGGAACTACCACGTGTGGAACGATGTTTGGATGGCGAGACCTGATTTGACTGCTGGTAAGTTGGCTGTTCTTCTGTGGTATTTAGCTTTTTAAGAAGAGCTTAGACGGCAGAATCTGCAAAACGTTTGTCAGATACTGCAGCAAAATAAAGCGGTTCGGAAATACTACAGGTACCAGCGAAAAGTATAATGGTACTTGAATAATGTTTTTTATATCCCCAAAATTGAAGCTGGTCTTTTTACGTAAACAACCTTGTCTTCAACTTTTATGAAATCATTTTTTACTAGTAGGCACAAGGGCACCAATGGTTCCCCATCCAAAAGTATTGAGTTTTCTATACCATAATGTTAATCCGTTATCTCTCCTAGGATACGGAGGCTGGCAAGCAATCGATGCCACTCCCCAAGAGACCTCCAAGGGCATGTACCAGTGCGGTCCAGCGCCATTAGAAGCCATCAAACAAGGAGTCATCGGAATGAACTACGACGTGGAGTTCATGCTGGCTTCAGTCAACGCTGACCTGATGAGGTGGAGAATCGACTCTAATGAAGAGACTGGTTATGCTATGGTGGACAGCAATACCTACCAGTAAGTTATTTTTTTTACTGCATGGCCTATTGCTAATGAAATTCTCCTTGAGTAAATTATCCAAAATAAGAAAATGGAGCTTCGTATTGAAACTATCTACGTTATCAGAAAAGATTTTGACGGAAACCAAACGAAAAATTATTCATTCCACACAAGGCTTACCTAATGGATGCATCCATACGAGATTGTCTAGATTCACAAAGCAGTATCCTTTATTAATTTTAATTTCTACAAACGATTATACAATATCAACATCCTTTTTTTATATTTCTAGTAGAGAGCTGCTCCCGTAACTTGATTGATTAGACTGTTGTGGATATTTTCAGGATAGTCCTATTTCCAGCAATGGTCTTTCTTCTGACTAAAATGATGATGATAGCCATATTAACGCGTTCCTAAATTACCCTTTTCATTCCAGCATCGGTCGCATGGTCCTCACAAAGAAACCATACGTGTTCGATCCCAACGGTGACGAAGACCGAGAGGATATCACAGAGCAGTACAAGTTCAGAGAAGGAACAGCCTCCGAGCGACTTGCTCTCATGAACGGAGTCAGGTTCTCCGAGAGGGCGAAGAGATATTACGCCGTGGCCAGTAACCTTCAGAATGATATCACGTTTAAGCTACGTGATGTGGATAGCGTTCCCATTGGAAAAGACTTCAGGGTTATTGTTGATATCGAGAATAATTCCCAAGAGGTAAGAGAGAATGCATAGTTATTTACTCAACTTACCGATAAAATATCCGCTTTAAGTTTAATAGGTAGTATTTATCTGGTGTGGCTTTAGTACCTATGACTAAAACCAGAAGGTACAGTCAAGAATAGTCTAAAATATCACAATACATTTTGAATAAAAGTGGCAAAAATACGTATTATTGAAGCTAACTCAAAAACTACCGAAGCAAAGTTAATACAATTTATATGGGACCATCCCTGAAGCATACACTGTCCATTAAAAAAATAATTTTTGGAATCGATTTACAATTGCTGGAGATATCACGTAACGAACATACAAAAAAAAACATACAGTCTAATTGAAAACCTCCTCGTTTTTGAAATCGGTAAAAAACTGGCTAACTATTACCTACGTACATTTTGTAACAATTATTGAAGAGTATAGAATGTTTCACAGACTAGCATCATGATATTATATTCAAAATAATAATTAGGTTCCACAATATTTAGTAATATAAAAACCGACATAATCGACTTCATGTCGTTAAATGTACCATTTTAGTAATTGCCAAAGTAAGTTTTAAACAATGCGCTACCTAGACTAAAAAATAATTTAGTACTTATTCATCTGCTATACCTGTGTCCCTGGTAATATGGATCAAATCAAATAGGGGCGTGGGCAAAGTCATTTCCAAACTTTTTGATCCTGAGAATGTTGGTGAATTTTTTTACGGTTCAAAAGTTATGACCAGCAGTGCGATTCCGTAACCGTGAAAACTTAAGTGAAGTGAGCGTGGAGTGAGCTGTCAGTGTCATCCTGATACTTAGGGATTGATACTCTTGACAGCTTACTCGAAGCTCAATTCACCTAACTTTTCACAGATTTTTACAGATTCGATCGGCTGCTTTTGTTATTTTCAATCACTTTGCATAGTGCTCAAAGAACAAAATCATAAAAAAAAAAACTACCAGGAACTGTCAATTTAAGTTTTTTAGACAGCCCTGATAGTTTTTTTTAATGTTTTTTTTTTCTTTGAGCACTATGCGAAACGATTGGAAAAAATTGATCACAACTTTTGAACCGTAAAATAATTCTCAATCATCAATCATTCTCATGATGACCTTGCCCACGCCCCTATTCGATTTGATCCATAATTCCAGGTACATCCTGTATAGAAAACTCTTAATATGCTAACACCCTAACTAATAAACGTATTAAATATCAAACGAATAGTTACACACCGATTTCTCTCTTTCAGTCGTCAGTAATTTAACTTTCGAAAGAAGAAGACAAAGCGTTGTGTAACTATACAGACGATATACAACGTTTATTAGTAAGGGGGTAACAATAAAAACAACGTTACCTACAGACGTTGAGAAAGGTAAATTAACTTACCTATGCATTACTTCCAGGGTCGTAACATCAAGGCATCTCTATCAACCAACAGCGTGTTCTACAACGGAGTGAGAGCCGGCGTCATCAAGAAGGTTGAAGGAAAGATGTTTGTAGGTGCTGGCAAAAGTAAGTACAAATCATATACAAGGTCTAACATAATTAACGCAAGACCTCATACACCCCAATTAGAGTATTGAGTTAAAAGCATAATACAATGACCAAAACTATTTTTTTTAACGTTTGCTATTTTTATTATGAAAATCGTGTTGACACTAACATTACTTTATGCATTTAAAATTGAGTCTTATTGCCTTGATATAATATTTAATTTTATTTGGCTCAATCGGCGGTTAGTATGAAAAAATAAATAATTAAAAAAAAAATACCTATATTAAAAGTTACTGAAATCGATTCAGTAGTCAATTATGAACAAACTGCTTTCAGGACTTGCGTTTATTATGTTACACCTTGTATACCTATACTCCATTTGTATAGGTAATTAACTAAAGGTAAACAAAAAAACCACGTCACGTGGTTTTTTTGCTTACACTGCACGCAGCCCAAGGTCAAGAAGCTGGCAACGTTGAGTATCGAAATGAATAACGTTATTATATCGTTATATTTTGTTCCGTTTGTCAGTATCGTTATAACCAAGGAATTAATTTTGTTACGATCTTGGTGGAACGGTAGAAATTATCGGTACCGGAACTACGTGTAACGTGTTCAAGATTAGCTCAAATCAAACTGATATTTTACTAGCCAGCAAGTTTGGCTATGATCCTGGAGACCATTCATTAGATAACCTGAATGCTGAAACGATATGACTTATACCTAAGTTCAAAGCTGGTTTTGTTATCAAATGGGCCGATCTTTCTTTAGGAATATGTAAACCACAGCTTTTAATTGATGTGCATTTTTCCAGAGGAACAAATCAGCATCCTAGTGAAATCGGACGACTACCTGCCTAAGCTAGTGGAGTACTGCAACGTGAAGATATCAGCGATGGCCATCGTGGATGAGACCAAGCAGTCTTGGGCCGATGACGACGACTTCCAAATCATCAAGCCTAATATTAATATCAAGGTAAGTTAGGAACAAAAGAAAATCGGGAAACAGTGTGCTACTATAGTACTTGGTGGAACGAGGACCTGAAGGCCAATTCTCGTAATTTAAAATGTTCAAAATCTAGTCGCAGTCTCATCTCGGCGACAAAAAAATGTTAAGAACTTATCAAAATGTAGGGAAATTAGAGGTATTTTTGACAGATTGGGACTGAGATCAGACTGTGAACGTTCTTAAAATTACGAGAATTGCCCCTCTAGTGTATGTCGCAGGAATCTGCTGGATATTGGCAGCAAAAGGCGAAAGTTTTGGCATTCTTTGGGGGAGGCCTTAAGTCTAGCAGTGGACGTCTTTCGGCCTATACAATGATGATGATCAACTGCAATTTGTTAAATGGGGGTTTATTCTGATTTCGAAAGGATTTTGGAACCAAACACAGAAAGATGGGGGTTTATTCTGATTTCGAAAGTATTTTGGAACCAGACACAGAAAGATGGGGGTTTATTCTGACTTCGAAAGTATTTTGGAACCAGACACAGAAAGATAGGGGTTTATTCTGATTTCGAAAGGATTTTGGAACCAGATACAGGAAGATAAGACTAATAACAGCCGCTAGCTGTTATTTTCGCTTTGATCAGTGTTTTTCGCCCATAAAATAGCAGGTGACCACAGGCTCTTATTATTATTTGATAGTGTGCAGTTTCTTATTATGAATATAATCATATACAGTAAACAGCTGTTATAGTCTGTTTAATATCATACTAAATGATACTGAAAGACGTGCTGTCCTGACAGGGCTATCATTCAAATGTCATCATCATCTGTCTAGCCCAGGGATGGGGAAACTTTTTCCTTCGCGTGCCAATTTAATACTAACGAAATATATGGCGGGCCAAGTTGTTTCATTTTGGCTATGTTTATTACTGAAATAAAAATATTGATATGTATTTTTGAAACACTATAATTTACTGTGCAATATTACAAAATAACTATTGGAATAAAAAAGAAATTGAAAATTGTAATAAAATTAAACTTTTAAGTTAGTTGCGAAGTAGAAGGTTGAGGAGCGCTGGTCTTTGTGGGGACATGTGACATGTGGAACTGTTTTTGTTTTTGCATGATTTCATCGTAAACCGGCTCCATTTGTGATGCTGCACATTTTAGTAGTGAATAAAGGTGGTCATCCGAAAGCCTATTACGAAGACAATTTTTTCTTAATTTCATTATTGAAAAAGTTTGTTCGCACAAATAGCTTGTACCAAACATAGCCGACCCCAATATAGTTGGGAAAAGGCTAGACTCTAGCCTTTTCCCAACTATGTTGGGGTCGGCTTCCAGTCTTCCAGTTTTACATGGAGCGACTGCCTATCTGACCTCCACAACCAGTTACTGGGTAATACGACGGCTATTATTCAAATGTAATAAGCGGATATATTCACCTACCAGCAGGCTTAGCATGAGCACCGTTTTGTCAACGGAAGAGTAGACAAAGATAACATTCCGTGTAGACAGTACGACGGCAGCAAAGTAGAAAGAGTCAACTGCACTTTTTACGAAATACATACTCTTTTACATAATTCGACTTAGAATTCTGTTTTGTCATACGATTTTTATTCGTTTTTTTTACTGATAATAAATCACGTAAGTATATCAAGACAACTACAACAATTGTTCTCAGTGTCGAAGTACCGTGTTTTGGAACAAAAAAATATTGTAGTTATATCATGATTTTGTAGATAACAGTATATACTTTGTGGCCGTCGTGTAGAAAGTTTAAAATCTTACAACTGTCAGTCGTCAGCGTCATTTTGACAGTTGGGATAGAAAACTTTCTTATGAAATAGTCTACATATAAAAAGACCTAGACAAAGGTCGTTGGAAACGAAAGACAAAATGACAGATTGTAGAAGGATTTCTACGGTGCGATGTCAAAGGTGGAGAAACGAAATGTCACTTTGTATAGAAAGAGCTGTGTCTATTCTTCGTAGAAATAGGATGCGTCATGCTAAGCCTGCTGTAGCATCTATTCTATCAACTGTATGTAGGTAATAACTATCTAATTACGGCGCCAATAACTTACAACTCACATTTTATATTTCATCTTCGCAGTTCAACGACGACCTAATCCTGAACCAGCCGACAGTAGCCTTCCTTTCGTTCACCAACCCTCTGGACCGGGCGCTGACCGGCTGCGAGTTTAGAGTGACATCATCAGGCATAGCGGGCCGCACACTCAAGCTGCAGGCTGCTGATGCGGGACCACTGGAACCAATCACCGCTGAGCTGCCTATACAGCCTAATGTAAGCCTTTAAAAACATAATCAACTGCAAACAGTAAAGCCTCATATTTAGACGATGCAAGTTTGTGACATACTTACAATAAAATTGAAGCAAAATCAAAAGTCATATATACTCAAACTAGGCTGAGAATCAGCACTTTTCGAACGTCAAAATTACATAGGACAGTTCCCCAAAAACGCCCGCCCGTCACGACTTCCTAGTGCTTTAGCTGGGACGAAATGGCGCAGTAAACTCCCCGAAAGCAATTTTTTAAGCAATGTTTTTAAGTGTTTGCAGGCTGTTTACTATGCAAACACACTAAAAATCCGAATGCAGTGCCTGAGATTAGTTAAATCCACCTTATAATATCTTCTCTTTTTCTTTGCAGAAAGTTGGCAAGATAACCTTCGTGGCGACATTCAAATCAGTTGAACTAAAGGACATCAGTGGTGCAGCTACCGCTGAAGTATTCGAAGCATAAACTATCTTATTTTTTAGGAGTTAAGGCATATTTTCTGTTGTACTATTATAAAATTTTGCGAGTATATTAGTCAGGTATTTTTAAGAATTTTTCTTGTATTGGCTAGTTATATTATAAGATTTTTTATATTATAAGATTTAAAAATACGTAAGGATATTTTAAGAATTTGTGCATTTTAAAATTCCCATATTTTATTTTTTCTATAGATTTCTCTTTTTTATAAATCGTTTTACTAGTTTAAAAAAATCATTTGAAAAGAGTTTATTTAGATAATATGTGAGTTGTAAGTGCCAATATAAACGTGTATAATAATTAAAGAATTAATTACTTTTTACCAGGCAGCGCCGTGAAACGGTACACACCTAATTATAAGTTCAAAAAAGCAATTGTGTCATGTTATGGTTTAAAGCATTTTATAGTTACGTAGTGTTAAAGTTTATTTTTTATGAATGTTGTATTGAAATCTCAGAAAATAAGTATAATAATTATCGTGAACTGATTTCGAAACAAACACGCTGAATTCTTAAAATATATTCAGTGTGATCGTGTCGAAAACAGTTGCACAGTGTTTAAATCTATTTTATAAGAGTTATGTTTCTATTTATGTTTAAGAAAACGCTTTCTACCACAGTAAATAAAGTTTTTATTAGTATTTTGGTTGTATTTTTTTGTGGTAAAGCTCCTTTATTTTATGCAATGCCTCGCAAGGAAGATTTGGCCAAGAAAATTGGCTACCTAAGAATTGACTTTATAACGCACGTATCAGAAAGGTGTGGTCACATTTAAGGATTTGGTACAGCCCATCAAAGTTAACAACTTTCTCCATGGGACCAACATAGTAATCGTAAAAAAGATATGCATTATCCCATACAAAACTTCTGATATCGACTCGACCCGAATGTACAGACACCAGCAGGTCAACCTACCCCAATCTGTCAAATTTCTTTGATAGATTTTCAACTTTAGCACAAAGGAATAAGGTTCATATTCAATTGGGAAAATCTGACAGATTGGGGTAGCTTGATGTGCTGGCTTCTGTACATGGACGACTGATATTTTTTTCTCGATTACGATGTTGGTTCCGTGGAGAATGTTGTTCAGTTTGATAGTCTGTACCACACCCTTAAATTTCTTACTGTATAAAACAATGATAAGTACTAACATTTAATGCGATTTGAATAATGTCAGGTTAGATTTAATAAGGACAAAATATATACTACCTTCCTGGGTACAGTCAATAAAAACCATAATTTTAAAACAAAATTTTATTCAATTCCATGCAGCGTCCACCATTTTCGCTTATAAACAGTTTGACATTTTGTTCGAAACTATTCACACTTAAATTGAATGAAATAGGACACAGACTAGGCAAACTTGGTTACATTTGACTAAGAAGTTACCTGTCAAATAATCCTTATCACTAAATAATATTAATATGCTGTTAAATGGCTTTAATTACTGTAATTGTTGTTATTGTGTATGATGGCTGTAATTAGTCTTAAGGAATGTTGTCTATGAACCATTTTGAAACAAGCAACCAAATCTTCTAAAAACAAAAAGTCATTGAATGTTGGCCACACTTTTTATTTTGTTTTCAATCAGTCTTGTAGTACCGTGTTATATTTTCGTAAAACAATCCGTTCAGAATAATTTAATTCAAATGATCACGCATTAATTAACATTATTAATTCTTGTGTCATTCCACGAAATAATTAATAAGTTATTTTTAGAAGTTTTCTTTTGTCTTTGCGTCATGTTAAATCAAATATAAAATAAACGTATGTTTTTTCTTTCTTTCTAAGTTTGCCTAGCCGTATCCATCAGAACCATCAATTCAGATGCACCCAAAACCATAGGATATTAAACCTTAACCTATTTGATTAAACTAAATGGAAAACACAACATCGCCATACATAAATAAAACAATATATTTTTATCACATAATATTCGGTTAACTTGGTGCCCACTTTGTTTATCAATTAAAGAATAATGAAGAAATAAGTCCGTAATTGTTTAATAACAAAGATTATGACGAATACTTTCCATCTAAGAAATAATCTTAGTTAGCGAAATGGAATATCAAAAAGAAGCATATACCAAGAGACCATCTTTTAACATCCCGCCTGTATCCCTCGATGGGGTAGGCAGAGTTATGTTATGTCCCATGCAATGGGGGACCACGTTATAGCGCGTTATTCAACACACAACATGTTGCCAGCTCGCTAGTTCAATAACCTTCGCTAAATTTGTCCTTAAATTTTATTTCCCGATGCGAACTAATGCGTATACCTTATGCATGAGACATAAGAGTCATGTAAGTTATTACTTACTATATAATGTTAACATTTTTTACAAACCCGAAAAATGTGTTACTGAGAAATTCCTGATGGACAGACCCAATATGATACACGTAGACAATTTAGTCTAGTCTAATTACCGACTATAAAAATGTATTCTTAGACTTTTAAGAGTTTTTTAGTATCAAAAGTGGACACCAAGCATATGAAAATAATATGAAAGAGAATAAAGTAGCAGAAATGCATCTGTACAAGGAACTTCAAGCTTAAAGGACGGCCAACAAAACCACTGTATATTTATAAACATATCTGTATTTATATTAAAACTATTCTTTGACAAAACAAAGTTTGCAAAAGTAAAAAAAAACTTTTTCTGCAGACTAAGGATGACATAACATATGTCAAATCATACCAGTGATCGATATTATTTTACAAAAAGAAAATAATTTTCTGTTCCACAAATTGAAAACCTCGATTTATTCATCAAAACTTAAGATAAAAATTCATTGCCGTTTCGAAAACCAAATGCGACTAAAATTAATATAAATAGCCGTTTGCATAATTTAGAAAAAAAAAAAACAAATAAATAATTTGGCATAAGGGAAATTTTCATCAGTATAATACTTAGCTGAGATAATTGTAAGCACTTCTTTTTCAATAAAAGTATCTTTCACAATTACTATTATTCTTAATTTATTAACTTGGAAATATTGCTTTCGATCTTATTCTACACACGATATCGACTTCTTGGTAAACTGCTGTATAGCTGTACGGTGGCCAGCACATCAAGCTACCCCAATCTGTCAGATTTTCCCAATTGAATATGAACTTTATTCCTTTGTGCTAAAGTTGAAAATCTATCAAAGAATTTTGACAGATTGGGGTAGGTTGACCTGCTGGCGTCTGTACAAGGATCTTTTGGCGCGTGGCCAAAATCGGAATTAACGCCGCCATCTTGTTTTTTCAATACAACGTTTAGAGAACATTTTTGCAAAAATGTTCACCAACAGCGCCCCCTGTCAACATCATTTGAGCACCAAAACATCCTTGTAGCAGTGTATTTCAAAAATAAAGAATTTTCTCCTCGGAGGATGACAGAACTAAATATTCCGCTGATTCTATTGAGCACAAAATAAACTTAGCTAAAGGTATTGCTATCTCTTGTTTACAGGTTAAACAAGAAAGAGATAGAACAAGATTATTTGTTCTTTTTGTCTTTTAAACTCTCAGTGGTTCGAAATAGTAGTAACTTTTGTTAAGTTTTTAATTTGTGGCCAAATGAACCGCCGGCATTGTCAGTCGAAATTGTGATTAACTACATCGTATTAGAAGTACTAATGGACCACTATCAGTAGATGAGCTCATAAAAACCAGAATATTATGATTTGCCAAAAGAAATGCACCATCATCATCTGCCTAACCCTTTCCCAACTATATTGGGGTCGGCTTCCAGTCTAACCGGATGCAGCTGAATACCAGTATTTTACATGGAGCGACTGCCTATCTAACCTCCACAACCCAGTTACTGGGTAATACGATACCACTTGGTAAGACTGGTTGTCAGACTTTCGGGCTTCTGATTACCCGTAACGATTGTCAAAGATTCACGAATGACAGCCGGGACCAACGGCTTAACGTGGTTTTCGAGGCACGGAGGGGTCTCGGTATGTAAAGATGGTCACCCATCCACAGACCAACCCAATGTGCAAAGTTTTAATTCCATCAGATAACGAATAAGACGACGACGACAAGTAAGCCGGTAAACACCACAGATATAGATATTCCTAGATAACGCAAGTATCACGATCTGTATGAAAACCAAGCGTGCCATTTTTTTGACTACCTACTATGACGCCACAAGCGCTCTTTCTCACTCACGCTCACCCAGCCAGCAGTACACAGGACTGAGCGCGAAAGTGGCGGCTTACGATTTTAGAACGTAAGTTGGTGCGATTTTTGACACGCGAAGTAGTTGCTCTTGCGTTATCTAGGTGTATCTATATCTGTGGTGAATACCTACTTCTTCAAAAGATTCGACGGTTAGTCTGATAACAACATGCCAGGATAACAACATGCCAGTGACGAAGGGTGAATTTATGACAGAGGTAGGCCGAAGCAAGAAAAAAAATGTCAATAAACCGTTTCATTATATTTCAATGATGAATTGACTATAAAGTGGTTGTGTTCTGAATTTTCGAAAGGAAGCCGGCGGGAATCGATTTGTTTGGTACCTTCGCCACTGCAACATGCTTGTATTAGGGTTTGGTTAGGCAGATGTATACTTATAGTACACGTAGATTTCTCCAATTATGTTTAAGTCCCATTTAATAAAGGGCAAGCCTATTGCATTCAACCGGGCGCAATGTATGATTGTGTAAAATGAATGAAATCGTTTTTTTATTTACAATAATCGAACCATTCAACTGACAATAATTTAGTTCTGCATCAAGTAACAATATAGACTGCTTCATAAATAAACAATATTATTGAAAATTATTCCTTCTCTCATAAATTATTTGTGAAAACTTACGCCTTAAATATACAGTGTATTTTCTCTTACACGTCCCATTTGGTAAACAAACACAGTATACAGTTTTCACATCGATCACACATGAACGGCTGGATATTTATAAGAAACACATACGGTACGTTCAAAACAGCTTCGAAGGAGCCATTTAAAAATTTTTAATTTAAAAAAATCTATCCGCTGCATGTCACTATTTGTTTACAAAATAGGACAAGTAAAGAGAAACACACTTTAAATGAAATTGTTCAACACTTACACACTAAGATTGACTTCTCCGTGGTGTGGGAATGTGGTAATAAAGTATTGCCGAATGCGGGTTTAGACTATCATGTACTATGTACTACAAATCAAGCTATAATAACCAGTATAAGCTGACTTCTGATTGTACGAAAAACCTATACAATGCGAGGTCAGACAAAACTGGAAATGTATAGCTTGATGTGTAGCCGTGTGGTACTAGGAGTTACTCAAGATCAAAATATTACACCTACATTTCAGCAATTTAGTTTAAGTTCCATAACATTGTATGTAACAACATAGCTATATAACAACATAGCTATGTAAAAACATAGCAAGCTTATTTTTTAGACCAAGCCGGACTCTGGACGATACCCAGTAAATTTTAGTTTCTAGTCAAATGATATAGGTATATATTTTGAAATAGTTCAGTTATTGTAGTACATAGTACAACAATGATATCATCATTAATATACATAGTTTTAAATCTCATGAGACGAATTTGCACTAAGAATGAGTCTATAGGACAAACTATCCTAATGAAATGTATAAATGTTGTAACTAATTCAATATAAATGCATTTAAAGACTGTAACGACACTTTAATATGTAAACCTCTTTTATTGTTTAACCAATCCTTTTATAAATATCGATTTAAATCTTTAGATATCGAGTAGATGTGGCGATGTTACCGATTTATTGAAAAGCAACCGTAAAACCCGTAACGATAGCGGTACGGTTAACCGTACGTCACAAGAAACACTTTAATTACGAAAACCACCCTTACTGCTACGAATAATGTCAAATTGCACTTAGTTCAACGTACCTTACGTACGTGTCTTATGTAGCAGTAAAACGCATTAACTACAAAACGAATGTCCGACTACGTTAAAGTTTTAAACAAAAAAAGAACGTTACAGCAGTAGGAATAACGTTCAAAATACAAGAAACTGACTCGAAAGTTCAGCTTGTACTAAAATTCGTCAGATTATTCTACTTAAACGGTGTTCCTAGTACATACGGTACAGTTATGCGCACGCGCATAATACACATCTAACGATTCAAATCGACATTCACAACTGTAATATTCCCATCTTGTTCTACATATGAACCAAAACAAACTACGTCTAGCGGGTGTCACCTATACATTTCACTAACACAACAGCATATAAAGGTATGCACACACTCGTCACACCACAGCTGACTAAGCTAGTGTACTTTGGCTTTACCTGTGACGATCTTGGCGTATTCTTCGTAAAAACGCGGGAACAATTGAATGGCGAAGTATACCACGGACAGATATGCGACTATGGCTAACGTTAGTATTAGGTCGAATACTGCTGGTTTTACACTGTGGAAGAAGGGAAGAGACTTTATCATTTTTGTTTATGGTGATTGCGCAGTGGTTACCGCGAAATTCAATTTTTTTTACGTGTTTTGCAATTTGCAGGTCTGTTTCAGCTTGTATCTTGATCAAAATTTGATTCGCGACTATAACAGGTACGTATCTAAAGAATTATAATCATTAGAATCATTAATACATCTTCCTAACTTAGATTTGTACCACAAGAAGAAATCTCTCATGGAAAAGTGTTTGTGGTACAAATCTAAGTTAGGAAGATGTATTAATGATTCTAATGATTATAATTCTTTAGATACGTACCTGTTATAGTCGCGAATCAAATTTTTATCAAGATACAACCTGATACTGACCTGCAAATTGCAAAAAACGTAATAAAATTTGAATTTCGCGGTCTACCGCTTCCCATTCACCTTAAATGAATCAACATAGAATATTCTAATACAATGATGATTTCGGATGACTAAATCCACAGATATAGATACACTTAGATAACGCAAGAGCAACTAGTGCAAAAATCGCACCAACTTATGTTCAAAAATCGTAAGCTGCCACTTTCGTGCTCAGTCCTGTGTATTGCTGGCTGGGTGAGCGTGAGAGAAAGAGCGCTTGTGACGTCATAGTAGGTAGTCAAAAAAATGGCACGCTTGGTTTTCATACAGATCGTGATACTTGCGTTATCTAGGCCTATCTATATCTGTGACTAAATCTCTATGAATTCTTTTCATCAGATCAGCTCGAAAACATCTGATTACTCATATGAGGCTTCATGCACCTATAGCAAAAATGTATCTTAAATTAAAAATCCGTATCTCGGTCCTGAGATTTGATTTGATAGCTGCATATCGTTTGATCGACCTCCTATCCGAATGCAACTCAATACAGTGTCGAAATAGAGATGAACATAGATTGTTTTGACACATGCAAACTGCCATTTTTTAAATATTTATTCTGTGGTTCAGCTTCTCAGATTAAAGATGGCAAACTCAATCCATCGATTGGTTATTGGCAAGCTTCTTTTCCACAAGAAATGTCAAAACTGTTTCAGGATTGATTTCGGAAAACATCGAGTACACACGGCTACACATCAAGCTATATATTTCCAGTTTTAGCTGACCTCGCATTGTATAGGTTTTTCGTACAATCAGAAGTCAGCTTATACTGCTTATGTAGCTTGATGTGTAGCCGTGCGTACAACTAAAATATTAATATTTTTATTTTAATATGTAAATAAACTCTTGGAGGAGGCCTATGTCCAGCTGTGGAGATCTTTCGGCTGAGACGATGATGACGTAAATTAATAAATAAATAAAGTCCTCCAGACCGTATTTCGACCACGGCGGCCAATCTCAACGGAGACTAGCCTTCTACGCCGGAGATATTATAGTGCAGTCGTGTGCGGGCAGACACAGGTGCACTCCCTCTTCCCTCACTCTCATAGTCCGATGGGACGGCAATCCGACACGACCGGAGAGAGATCAGTCGCATTACCAACGGCTTAACGTGCTTTCCGAGGCACGGGGGTATCACACCGCCAACTTACAAACTCCGGGCTGTTACTAAGAAATTCCTAATGGAAAAAACTCAATAACAACTTGGCCGACCCGGGAATCGAACCCAGGACCCCACGCTCAGCAGTCGCGCTTGCGTCCACGAGACCAACGGGGCAGTTAACGACGACGGCGGGTTAGTTAAGTAAATTAATATGACGTACCTGTAAACATATAAAGCTGCTCTCGTGGCTCCATACAGCGTGTACTCTGGCTCTCTCTTGTCGACCGCGTGCGTGCTGACCGTCACGTCCATGTAGCGAGACAACGCTCTTTCTAGGGCGCCCGTCACTCCTACAGATAAGCAAACAGTTTGAAACGCAAGTCAAGGTCACAAATAAATGACGCATTTAAATGTCGATGATGGAGAAAGATAATGGCTCCGATTCTGTTGTTCACAAAACTAAACTAAATTTAAGTTCACTGCATCTTTTTCTTCACTCATCAAAGAAAAAGATGCACTGAACTTAAATTAAGTTTAGTTTGTGAACAACAGAATCGGGGCCAATGGATACCCCAAAAAAAGGTAAATGGATTGTGTAAAGCGCAGGCCGCACTGGGAACGAAGCTAAGTTCGTTTAGCTTCGCTCATGTAGCTACTGCGTGTTTGCAAACTACAGTTCACATCGCGAACAATGAAAAGAAGCGATAGCTACATGAGCGAAGCTAAACGAATTCATCTTCGTTCTCAGTGTGGCTATCTCCGTGAGCCTACTTGTATGAACAAAAATGATGATTTCGTAGATATACATAAATAAGAAGCCCATCACGAAGCCGACATCTACGAATCCTGTACATCAAACTAAATAATTTTCTGCAAAAATAATTGCTGGAAAACGACATCATTTTTGGTGTGAAAATTCGCTGTATAAGTTATTGCGCAATGTAACGCACGCAAAACATTGTGCTTATGGGTGCATGCAACGGTGATTGGTGGAACGTTATAAAACTTGTATTCTTAAAAAAAAAAAACGTCAAGAAAACTAAGAACTTAAACCTTCAATATCTCCGTAACCAGAAGGTTCTTAGGTATGGTCTAGTACAAAAAAGATATCGCTATGACGTAAGAACAAGCGAGTCTCAGCTTCGTTAGGGAAAAGCGTCAGCGCAGCCCTCGAAATTGAAATTTTCTTACGTTTTTTGCAATTTGCAGGTCAATGTCAGGTTGTATGTTGAACAAATTATGATTCGTGATGGTAAAAAGTATGTATTTACAGAATTATAATCATAAAAATCATCAATACAGCCCTATTGAATGACTATTTCATGAAATATCGATCAATAGGGTTATAGAGGTATGAGGAACAGGCTGTACAGTTCACTCATCCTCCATAGCAAAGGGAGGATCCTCCGACCAGACAGGTATTGCGTCTGGTGGGCAACTGCCCGACCATTGATGTCGGGACGTTGTATTATATGCTAGTTGCACGGTAAACTTTACTTGCGCGATGCAGGATTTTTGCGTGACGTCAGTATAATGTGTAGTTCGCATGTGGTGGTGTAGATGCCGCTACATGGTTATATTTCGCGGGCTATCCTGGCGCTTTCCCCTTAAGCGAATTTTTACACCCAATGTAAAAATAGTCTTGGTGCATGTCAAAACTCACCTGCATTCGGCAGTGTGGTGGTGATAATCTGCGCCGCTCTCGCTTGCGAAGATAAGTATTTGTACCAGTGCCTTATTGACGTCTCTTCTACACTCTGAAAAGAAGAATAATAGTTTCGTTTCATTTGTACAAAAGCGGATGATCCATGCAATCTCTCTGTATGATTCCTGCAAGCTTTTCTCATTTTGTAAAGCAAATTGGTATGGTCCAAAACTATTTCAACATACCAAAATGAAAGAAATTTCATTTATAAAGCTTTATCCAAACTGGGTAATAATAATATTGGCATGTGGGTAAGTGCTAATACACCCGCGACACTCGTCAATGGCTACAGTTGTAGCCGTTGACGAGTGTCGCGGCAGCCGTCAATGCATCGGCGTCTGCACTTGTCTGTGCTGTTTACACACACTGTGCTCATGTGTATACATACTATGGCCTCGGCACTAAATTCTTAACTGCAAGGGATGGTCTGCCTGTATGCCACAGTCCATCCAAATTCGTTCAACCTTATAGCATGATCAAATAACAAACATCCAAAGTTTGATAATGATATTATTGATGTTGTATAGATGTTGATATTATGAAGGTAACTTACCAACGCATCATTATACAGCGCATCATCTTCATCATTCAACTCGTCCGTGAGGTTATAAATATGAGAAGCGAGCGCCTTCGCCGTCACCTTGATGTTCTCTACTAGATTCTTGATAGATGATTCATTCGGGAGGTCTAGGACTGTACTCCGGGATGGATCCTTGTGACTCTGGAAGAAAATTACAAACAATTATTATTATGTAGTGCAGGGATTCCCAGTGGTCATACATACGTACGGTCACATAAACGAAAACTGATTTTGGGGGTCAACGGGGTTGATCTTAGAAGTAGGTAATTTGGCCATGGGGGTCTGAGGTAACAGTTCATTTTGGAAAAGGGGTCACTTGTTCAAAATAGTTTGCGCATCCCTGATGTAGTGTAATTATGGCGAAAAATACGGATATTCTCCCCAACCATCTGTCGACGTCAAATCTCATGCCAAGGCATTGGTGTCGATTCCCTTGGTCACAAACTGAACTAAATTTAAGTTCAGCGCATCTTTTCTTTCTATTTCATTGAGAAAAGGACAGAAGATAAATTTTAGTTTAGTCCTGTCAAATGAATCAGCGCCTGACACTACTCCACACAAGTTTAAACGTTTTCAAGCATAGACAAGTAGGGTTGCCGTATGTGTTCAAACCAAAATCGACTAAATAAAAAAATAAATACTGCTGACACAATCACCATGGAGACCCCCCCCAAACCCCATGTCATCAAAAATAAGCAAAGCAAAGACCCCCCGCCCCCAAGTAGTGCTTACGTAATACTTAAATGGCCCCCTATTGTAATGTTATTTTCGTCAAGCAATCAACTTGCTATCATGTGATGAAGTCCTACTAACATATTTTTGTCCAAGTGATTGATTTGTAACCAAAGTGCACACAGGTTTTCGTCTTAACCATATTAAAACCGTTTATTTATAGCTAGTAACCTATTGATGATTTTTTAAAGATATTTCATAACAATATTGTTTGCAATATACACCATTGTACAGGAGATCATCACGATGCGGTTTCGGTCAACGACAAAGTGACAGAAGGCTGGCATTTTTTTACATTTTGAGTCTGTCTCCCCTGAAAGATAAAATTAAACTATTTATGAAACATACCTGCAGAGAACTCAGCGTAAAAGCCGTCATCCTCCTAATACTGAACCGCTCATGCTGCCAAGCTAGCAACTCGTCAGCCAGGTTGATCTTCTTGTGGTTGATGGTGACGCCCAACCGCGTCTTGATGCTGTGCGCCGCGCCGCCTTGCTTGGGGGGCTTCGACACGTGCATCGTCATCGTGGGGGACGAGGAGATGGAGTCGAGACACATTACGAAGGAGACGTCCTGGGGAGGAAGGTGTTATTTAATGAACGTAATTGACGTTTGAGAGGCTCGTGGCTAAGTAAAGCTACGCTTGCCAGGGTCGGTCCGTTGATCGTGTCTCGGATGGATGCCCTAAAATGGATGCGAATCCTTATATAAGTAACACTAGCAGCGCCCCGCGGTTTCACCTGTGTTAGTTTCGCTCCCGTGGAAATATCGGTATAAAAAGTATCCTCTGTGTTAATCCTGGATATAAACTATCTGTGTGCCAAATTTCATCCAAATCCGTTCAGCCGTTTGTGCGTGATTGGATAAGAAACATCTTCACAAACTTTCACATTTATAATATTAGTAGGATTCACTTACTTGCAATAAAGAAGCGTCAGCGGAATCCAGCTGTTCCTCTAACCACTTCTTAGCAGAGAAGTAGTTGAGGGAGTGTCCTAACGAAGTCAGTACGAACAGTAGCGACGGCGCGCCGCGTACTGACGTGCTCGAGTACAGGCGCGAGAAGATACGAGCGAGCTCGAGAACAGCCACCGCGCCCGACGCGTTCGAGTCCGCGCCTTGGGAGAGCTCCTGTTAACAAAAAAAAAACATTGACGCCGAAAAAATGTATTTATTTATTTATTGAAACCACAATTATAAAATCTTTACAGAATCATCCAAGGCGATGTTACAAGTCACCATATCTATTCCTTTACAAAAATAAAATAAAATCACCTGTCATAAATGTTGCAACAACGTTATAACGCTGTTGCAACCACGCCCAAGTGGCTTGAATCAATTATTGAAAAAGGTCTGTTATTATAATATCAGACCTTTCTCTGTATCATGGTGTCTAAAATGTCTCTATCATGGTGAAAGATATTATAAAACAGTTTTATGATTGGAGCAAGGATGACAAAAGGTATTGATAGATGGTATATAATGATACCAGCATATCATTATCACACGGCAGAGCATAATATTGTCTTCATCACTACATTTATAAAACATACATGTTATAAAACAAAGTCCTCCCGGCGCGCCTGTCTGTTTGAACGCGATAAGCTCAAAAACTGAACCAAACGGATATTCATATGGTTTTCACAGGTGGAGTGATTCATAAGAAAGATTTTGGTGTATAATTCATTGAGGTTTTGTGAAAATTGGTTAAAATACGACGATAATTTGTTGCAGATGTCGGAAAAAATCATGCCGACTAGGAGATCTCTATTCTATAGAACTCTATTGTGTTACGCGGCGCACACCTTACTGGCGTGCTACCAATAGAGTTATATAAAAACCCCGGTAAAAATCTCGGTAGACCAGAAAACGAGAATTGGCCTTCAGGTTCTGAACGTACGTTCAGAACCTGAAGGCCAATTCTCGTAATTTAAAATGTTCAAAATCTAGTCGCAGTCTCATCTCGGCGACAAACGAATGTCAAAAACTTGTCAAATTTGAGGTATGTCAAAAAAAAGGATATTTGAGGTATTTTTGACAGATTGAGACTGAGATTAGACTGTGAACGTTCTTAAAATTACGAGAATTGCCCCACTGTTGTTTAAGAACCTCGGTGATCAAAATGCTTTCATTGATCAACAAGCTTACTCAATGCGCCCATTTAATGTTGCATTTTTAATTGCCAGATTTTGAACCTCCATGATTCTCGTGATAAGCCTTATCCTCTAGGCCATAACGACCATGCAAATATTTCATTGGAACCATAGTAAATTTTGCGTACTTACTGGTACAACAGCTGAAGAGTCATAGTGCGCTGCAACGACGATGGTTTGTGCCGATCCGGAGCGACCGACCAGCTTGCCGTGAAGAGTCACCGGTTTGGACTCCAGCTTCTGAGGAGTTGAAGACGACACAACTGTGGAGAGAGAGAACAATGAGTTATCATTTTATAAGTAGCTGCTGGCCGTGGATCCAGAGCATGGTCTATGAGCGTGCTAATAACATTCAGCGATTAAAAATTGAATCTTTGTCAGTTACATTTAAACTCAAAATGGTGAAGGAAAACATCGTGAGGTAACTGGCATGTCCTAGAATCAAAAAATCGAAGACATGTGACATTTACCAACCCGCACCCTCGCGTGGTGAATTATGGCCCACTTCCCTTTCACAGAGAGGAGGCCTGTGTCCCAGCAGTGTGAACATTATAGGCTGATTATGCATTTAAAATATGAATTTAATCTGATGAAGAACACTGAACGAAACACATCAGCAGCTTTTTTTGTTATTAAGTCTGGGTACATTTCGTGTCCCGCAAAGTGTTAATGAACATAAAGTTTAGCCCTTTAACCGCCCGACTTTATATCAGTAGGCCAATTCTCGTAATTTAAAACGTTCAAAATCTAGTCGCAGTCTCATCTCGGCGACAAACAAATGTCAAAAACTTGTCAAAATGTAGGGAAATTTGAGGTATTTTTGACAGATTGAGACTGAGACCAGACTGTGAACGTTCTTAAAAATTACAAGAATTGCCCCTCAGTTGTCGTGCCCCCAGCGCCCGGCACAGTGATTCGATGTTTTTTTTTTGTTTTTCGAATAACCTGATAGAATACAGCGTAATTAATAAAAAAACAGAATAAACGAGTTGTGGTATTTGGTCGTAAATATACGACCCTGGCGGAATGGGCACGAAAATATTTGTCGGATTTAGCCGACGTAGGCGGTTAAAAAGTTAATAAACTGTGTAATTTATCTTAATTTTTTTCGTGAAATTTTTCCATGTTTTAATAGTTATTCTGCTATTCGGGGCGGATCCAACAAATCAAAGATCATATAAATCGGTCCAGCCGTTCGAGTTCTTGTGTTATAAATGGTGTAGACTGTAGCTAACCGTCTTCGTTTTATTTATATAGAAGACTATGAAGTGATTTAATAAATCAACATGACAGTACTATCTCTGAAAAGCCTATACAAATAATACATTTCAGCAAACTTGTGTCATTTTGATAGCCAGTTATCTTTTGCTTGTTTAAATATGATCTAGGCCAAGATGTGTATGATAATATTAATTCTTAGAAGATCTGTGATTTTTTTTAACCTTATTTTCTCATTTTTGTCACATGATCAAACAATAACACAGGTTTTATAAATGGGTAAATGGAAGGCAATACTTTTTGAATAACCATTACCCGCGCTCAAAGAACGGCTCGGGGCAAAACCCTGAAACAGGAGGACCCTGAACATGGAGGACGACGAGATAGCAGCTCATGTGCTTCTAAACTTCCCAGTGGTGGCCACGTACAAGGCAAAGCACTTCAGTAACCGAGGTACCCTACGTGAGACGGTCAGTAACATCAAGGCGTTGCTGGCCTTTCTTGAGGAGCTGGGGTGGATCGAATAATCGATTTTCCCACTCGTACGCAAAATTCGTGCATTGATGTGGTGTTGCGGAAACCAGCCCAATCCTGAAACAGTTTCCGGGGAATAGAAGCCAGGATCATATGCTTCTATGTTCTGTTATGGGTTTGGTTTCCGCACTTAGTCCTTCAATTGGACCATTGTGCGTGGGCAATGGCGGCCGTCGGTGGTCATTATTGATAATATGCTGAATAGTCGCAATTTCTTCTACTATACAAGTACAACGAGGCAGTAAATAAATAAACACCCCAGGTCTTTAAACAGACTAAAAAAGAAAGCTCACCAATTTGATAGCCATTAGAAGACACGGAGTTCATCATTGCTTCTAGTGCTGTACCGGACTTGTCATCAGTGATAAAGCTATGCTGCAAGTCACGAAGGATATCCTCGAAGTCTGGATTCCAGCGCGCGAAGTAGACTGGTGCATTCACTTCCTGCTGGATCATTGCCATCTCTAGGAGTTGGATGTGCTGTGGGGAAAGAATTTTACTAGTATTACTTTAGATGTGTTAGGCTTGCAGCCAATCAGAACAGGAATGACATGCTAGATTCTATAATTTTATCACTTTTAGGCAATGGACCGATTTGTATGAAATTTTGTGTGCATATTGGGTAGGTCTGAGAATTGGGTTAAATCTATTTTTTTTTTTGCAAAACGACGTTTGCGGGGTCAGCTAGTCTAATATATGAAATTCTCGTGTCAGTGTTAGTTACCATACTCCTCCGAAACGGCTGGACCGATTTGTATGAAATTTTGTGTGCATATCGGCTAGGTCTGAGAATCGGCCAACATATATTTTTCATACCCCTACTTTTTTTTTTTTTCAAAACGACGTGTGCGGGGTCAGCTAGTTTACCTATAAAATTCATTCAAATATATTTCTCACTAGCTGCGCCCCCCGGGTTTCGCCCGCATAAGTCTCAATCCCGTAGGAATATTGTTTATCCCGTAAAAAAGTATCATAGGTCCTAATGCAGGTCATGGTCTACCCATGTGCCAAATTTCATCCGTATCTATTCCGCCGTTGTGAAAGTGTAACATACTAAAATCAAATCTTTTCTCGTTATAATATTACTTTAGTTTAGAAGAATTGGTTTTGCACTGGGACAATTATTACAGGTTGATAATTTTGCTATGGGTGTTTTTTTTTTGACAAAATATGCACTATTTGGAATAATGTATGACAATACTTTGAATCATCTTAAGTTGCTTGCCCGTATCCCAATTTATTTGGAGTTAGTGCAACATGTATATTTGTCCATATTTCTCTCTTCATCATCATCATCTGCCTAGCCTTTTCCCAACTATGCGACCGCAACAGGTTCCAGTCTAACCGGATGCAGCTGAATAGAGCAGTATTTTACATAGAGTGACAGCCTATCTGACCTCCACAACCCAGTTATTGGGTAATACAATACCACTTGGTAAAACTGGTTGTCAGACTTTCAAGCTTCTGACTACCCGTAACGACTGTCAAAGATGACAGCCGGGATCAATAGCTTAACGAATATTATATTATTGCATATTTTTGTCCATACTTCTCTATTATGATATTTTTTTTTATTAGCCCTCAATGTCCCACTGTTGGGCAAAGGCCTCTTCACTAGAATAAAGCTTTTTCAGAGCTGCCAAGGAACAATCTTTATTAAAGGAGTCCAGCTCAACCTGGCACCTCTGTCTGGGCCCGCTGCAATGTCTTTTGCCATTAAGCGGGACCCACTGGGTCGTAAGTTTGTTTTGATCGTCTCACAAGCAGGAGTGTCCATGGTCATACTTTGAATTTAATTAAATAGCAATTGTTAAAAAGATTCCCCTACCTCTTTTTCTTCAGGAGTCAGAAATGTATCATTCTTGGGTAGAACCAGCAGCAATGCTCCAGCTTTGCTACGGATCTCCATGAACTGCTCAATGGTGATATCCTGTACCCTAGCCACTACACAGTGACGAGAAGTACTCCAAGAAGTTAAAGAACGGCCTTCAAGGTTGAAGCTGGCACTACGGCATCCTGATTTATGGACAAAGTTATTTAAAAAAGTGGCGAGTGAATTTTTACTTTTGTTAATGACTAATAATATTTATAGGTTCAGCGTGGCAGGGAATTCAATGCACAACCTGTTACCATTGAATCAGTACATGATTCTGGAACCCCTGTGTTGAAAACTTTCATCGGTTATTTAAAAAAAAAAACATCTGTTTCCTACAAAAGTGTGTGGTTGAAATGTAAGGGGTATTGAAACTTTTTGTTTGTGATGAAAGAAAAAATTTGCTGTTCCCTAGATTTTGACCACTTAGTATTGCGCTTTTGTATGAAATAGATGTTTTTTTTTTTAAATAACTGATGAAAGTTTTCAACACAGGGGTTCCAGAATCATGTCATAATCCATGGTAACAGAAAGCAAATTCTCGTAACTTAAAACATTCAAAATCAAGTCACCGTCTCATCTTACCAACAAACAGATGTCAAAATGTAGGGAAATTTGAGGTATTTTTCCTAAATTGAGACTAGAGATCAGACTGAATTTTCAAAATAATGAGAATTAACCTTTAGGTCTAAGTCCTACCAACTTGTATACATTTATTGAGTTCTACAATGCAGGTGTTACAGAAAAGGCTTACAGTTATTAAGAATAATATACACTCTGATGGGGACAGAAACAAAATATTGTCTGTTAAACTAAACAAAATCAAATTCAACAAAACAGTAAGAATCATAAATCATAATGTGTTTTCTATTATGAATATTGGATTTTAAAATAGTTAGCCAACCAGTTAACTTTAGTTATTCTTCCAAGATACTATTTATTGCAAGGTTGGGAGGCAAAAAAACCAACATTATGATCAGCAAAATTCCGGCAGACTTTGACAGAAACTAGAAAATGAATTATTAGTAGATAAACCAGTAAAAATTTGAATATTTGCGCTCTAAATGAATTTGGGATGGTTATGCTACACTGTGGATGTAAATTTGATTTGTAGTAAGGTGTATTATACAAGTTTTATCAAACAAGGAAAATCACAAATAAATGGAATCACAGACTCAGACATTCAATGCCATAACAAATACAAAATTCTTTTGATTTAAGAAATACTGCCTTGAAAACTTGTAAACAATATAATAGATCGCCATTTGCAAAATTAGAAAAAAAAATCAATTTTTTTTTAAATTGCCACTGTTACGGTGACAATCTAAAGGCAAAATAAACAGCTGAAGTTGGAGTACCCTAGCAATATAACCTCAAAAGTGTTACGAATCGATATTTTGTTTTATAAATTATAACTTAGGTAACATTACGAACTTACCATGGGGAACGGTGTGAAGGTCGTATTGTTGCATTCTATACACGGAAAACTCATGAGAAGCAGCGACCGGGTTCACAGGCGACATTATGATAAAAATAGGAAGAGCTACAAGCAAATAGTAGGGCAAGTAGCCCTTAAAAATCTCGGCAAAGCCGTCCGCCTCGTCTAGCCACATCTTGGTGATTAATTGTATTTTCAGTTAACAAAATTAACACAAAATACGATTTTTAGTATTAACCATAATCCAATTAAAAACCCTACGTGTGATAAGTCGGTCAATGACATTCCATTTGCGTGACACTAGTGATGCGAAAATTGCGAGATGGTGCAATTTGTTAGAATTTTTAAATCGAGATAGTCGAGTTGAAAAATATAATATTTTATTGTATGAAGTGATATTTGGCGTATTTTTTAATAAATTATATATTGATATGCTAACTCTGCCTTCTCTTTATATTTAAAAAACAGTATTTTGTATGTTCTTTAAAACTTAGGACTTTTCAAAAGACAAAGTGATTTCCTTAAAGCATCCGTTTTTGTAACAAGTTACCAAAGCCGGTTACAGAACTTAGCGATGGAAAGTTCAAAACCGTCATCAAACGTGTCCATAACAAAAAAGCATAATAAAAGATTATAGATAAGGTCGTTTGGCAATAATTCCTTCTGCACATGTGGCTTCCCTGGCACCTCGATAACGGCATAACTACGTAGATGTCAATTAACTGCTCTCAAATTACGATTTCTATTGTTTTATACATACTTCTTTGACATATTCGTTTTATTATTTGACATCATATAGACAATTCTAATTTTTCAACTCTTTATTAGTGGTTGTAATAAAAATCATATCACTTGGTTTTATTAGGTTTTTATATTTTATTTATCCTTTTGATAGATTCTTATTTTGTAAATGTGAGGACTTTGTAGGCCCTGTAGACTTTAGATCTTTAGACAATTTTTTTATTTTATCAAGTACCTGGTACTTGTTGAAGGGCCTACGCTGTCCTCCCATACCTACTGTAATTTAGAAACATTGTAAAAGCCAATTATTTTTGTAACCGTGGAGTGAGCCTCCTCGAATCCCTTGGTTCGCTGAAAGTCATACAAAGAGATCGTATGTTGTTATGGCACATAGATTGCGTTCTGGTCATTTTCCATCCAGGAAATTTGGATACCTAATGAAAAAAGTCGATTCCCCTAATTGCCAAGTGTGTAATAAAGTCGAAGATGTCCAACATCTGCTGGTGGAATGTGAAAAGAACAGGAGAGAGAGAGAGATATTGACGCGGGAATTAAATGTTAATATGTATGATGTTGGGGCTTTCATTAGGGTATTATCTACACCTAATTCGGAAGAAGCGAAACTGATTTATGAAATGGTTGGTGCATCACTATCTCCCTCGCTTACGCAATAATATACTTTATTAATAATGTTATAATTACGTGTAATAATTAGTTAGATTAGGGTATGATGAGGCTGACGTACCTTTGTAAGGTAAAAGCCTCTAAATAAATAAAGCTTAAAAAAAAAAAAAAAAAAAACATTACATCAGCCACTTGAGATTTGCAGATGACATCGTCATATTGGCTGAATCAGTGCAGGACTTGCAACAGATGCTGGACGGCCTAGTTGATTCTACATTGGTCTCTGGATGAACTTGGGAAAAACCCAGGTTATGTTCAACGAACACGTTACCCCGGGGCCGATTGCTGTCAATGGCAGTGCTCTCAAGGTTGTTCAAGAATACGTTTACCTCGGGCAAACTCTGCCGTTTGGTAGGAACAACTTTGAAAGGGAGGCTAACAGAGGAATTCAGTTGGGTTGGGCAGCGTTTGGGAAGCTTCGTCGAATGTTTTCGTCACGTATTCCACAGAGCCTAAATACAGTCTGTCTTCAATCAGTGCGTCCTACCAGTTAAGACTTACTGAGCCAAAACGTGGACACACGGTACGGTTGGTCCGTAAATACAAGGTTGAGCTATGGAACGGGATATGCTTGGAGTTTCTCTGAGGGATCGAATCTGCAACGAGGTGATCCGGCAGAAAACCAAAGTTGTTGACATAGCTCACAGAATAAGCAAGCTGAAGTGGCAATGGGCCGGTCTTATTAGCCGTAGAACCGATGACCGTTGGAGTAGACGTTCTTGAGTGGAGACCGTGAATCGGTAAAAAGTATGGCTTGGGTTGCTGCTATCAGACAATCAGAAGTAAATATATATAATAATAGTAAGAAGATTTTCCCAATTGAATATGAACCTTATTAATTTGTTAAAGTTGAAAATCTATCAAAGTTTGACAGATTGGGGTAGGTTGACCTGCTGGCGTCTGTACTGGAATATAACACCTCATTTGGAGTAAGTAGGTTGTTATATTTATTACTTATACTGAAAAAATAATAAAACATAAAATAAAGTTTTGAAAACAAGACGATTTTTATTATAGATTCACTCGGTTTTGTGAAAAAACATACTAAGAAAAAGAAAACGTAACATCACTAAACGATATATTTATGTTTTGTTTTACGCAAAAAGTCATTTTGTCGCTGTAAATCGATCATACTTTATAATATACGCTTATTATTATGCTCAGAATAATGAATATTAATAAATATTTATTATTTTTTATTTTTGTATTTATTATAGGTATCCCAGTACAGGCGCCAGCATATCAAGCTACCCGAAACTGTAAAATTTTCCCTATCAACTGTGAACCTTATATTCAGGGATAAAGTTGAAAATCTATTAAAGAAATTTGACTGTGCTGCGTCTGTACATACAACATTATCGTCAAATAGTTTCTTTATTTGACCGCCCACTGCAATAAATCCTGGGCGCACTGTGGACCTAAAGTGAAAATATATTATGAGTAACGCTTGTTTATCATCTGCCTAGCCTTTTCCTAACTATGTGGGGGTCGAGTTCCAGTCTAACCGGATGCAGTTGAATACCAGTATTTTACATGGAGCGGCTGCTTATCTGACCTCCACAACCCGTATTAGGTAGGTAATACAATACCACTTGGTAAGATAGGACTGGTTGTCAGACTTTCGGGCTTCTGAATATCAGTAACGACTGTCACAGATCCACGAATGACAGCCGCGACCAACGGCTTTACGTGCTTTCCACAGACTAAAGTTACCTTGTGCTTTCCGACGCACAGAGGGGTCTCGGTATGTAAAGATGGTCACCCATCCACAGACCAACCGAAGCAAGCGTAGCTTAACTTGATCGATCGACCTGTGCGGCTGTTATTATTTAGCCACGGACGGTGTGTTAAAATCTCTTGTTACGAATCATACAAGGTGTAACATAATTAACGCAAGATCTTATACACCCCAATTAGAGTATTGTTTATTTTATTTTTTATTTATATATTTATTTATTTATGAAATACTGCATATTTACAATATTAAGTATTAAACTAGAGTGGAAGGTATTAATAATGGGATCTACCTGAACTGTGATTGATTCAAAATCAAAAAAATCAAAATCAAAATCAAAAGTCATTTATTCAAACTAGGCTGAGAATCAGCACTTTTCGAACGTCAATTACAAAAGACAGTCCCCCCAAAACGCCCGCCCTTCACCACTTCCTAGTGCTTTCGCTGGGGAGAAGAAGTGGCGCAACAAACTCCCCAGCAGCACTTTGATTGACTGTGTGTGACTTGTGATTGTGTTAAAAGCATAATACAATGACCGAAACTTATTTTTTTTAAAGCTTGCTATTTTAATTAAGAAAAACGTGTTGACATTAGCATTACTTTATGCATTTCAAATTGAGTCTTATCACCTTGAAATAAGGTTTAAATTTATTTGGCTTAATCAGCGGTTAGTATGAAAAAATACATAATTTTTTAATAAATTGCCATATTAAAAGTTACTGAAATTGATTCAGTAGGCAATTATGCATAAACTACTTTCAGGACTTGCGTTGATTCTGTTACACGTACACCTTGTATAATGGACAGTATACCCACACCCCTGTCTCGTCCCTGTCTGTCGTGTCCCGTGTATGGACAGTATGCCTCTATGATCTCCTGATCTTTGCCTCTATGGTATCAATGATATCTTTGCCTCTCAGTCGGAGGAACCAGAGGAACATACATACTTTCATCCCCCCTATTTAACCCCTTTAGGGGGATGCATTTTCAAAAATCCATCCCGTGTGCTTTCGTTAGATATTTAACTCATAAGCTAAACTTTATGCGGCTTAGGCTGTGCGTTGTCTGTCAGTGAATTTAAGATAGATCAAAACTGATTTACATCCGTAAGACGAAGATACTCGTAACTCGCTGACACTGTTTTTCAACTGGATAGGATCCAGTTCCATGCGTGCCTCAAAGAGATGTCAGCATTAAGGAAGGAGCCCGTAAGGGCCGAAGCCTACCGGGGGCAGCGGGATTCTCCGAAAGGGTTACCACTACCCTGGAACATAAATGGCTAAGGAAGGAACACGGGTGGGTTTTAGTCAGTAAGAGTCTGACACTCCCTTCTGCTCCACCCAGAGCGGGAGGGGTCATTTGATGATTTCCCATCGTCAAAAAAAAAAAAAAGCGCCAGCGTCATGTCTCTGCGAGGAACTAGTTGTCTGCATCAAAAACCACAGCATGTGCTACCACGCACACAGACCTCGCACATGTTTACAGACGCCGCAAAACTACACATACTGCATGCAGCAATGCAGTACAAGGCAAAATCCAAGAAGGTCGGCTGACCTATTTAACATGAGGCTACAGGAGCTAGTGCGAATCTTGGGGTTCATTCGATTAATCGAGTCTGGTTTAACCAAGCTGGGGATCGGTGCATTTCATTCATTCATTCAACTAACTATTTGGTACAGCCGTGAGACACACAATACCTTTTGGAAGAGGCGACTAGAATCAATTCTATTTTATTGTAATTTTTTTTACGTTCAAAAGTGCCTTTTAAGTGCCTATTTGAAATAAATGCTTTGACTTTAACTTTTTTTGTGATTGTGTATCTTATGTTGAAGCCAAATATACATATTTTTTTTCTTTCCTTCATTCAAAAATTATATGTTTAGCTATAATGAGATTTGAAACAACATTTTTAGGAAGAACTTCATTTCCTGTGGTTTAGGCTAGTGAAGGTAGGTACTTAAATGACCGCACAAAAAACAAAAAAAAAAAACTATGCAAGGCTTCGCATTTGCCTCCACAATTATTTTGTAATAGTGTCTACGAAAGTTACGCGAGGCTACGCTTTCGTAGGCGTCCGCTACGCTTGCTACGAGTCTACGAGCTACGCGAGACGTCTAGTTTATTGAGCTATATTTTGACTGTTTATACGACCAAGTGAAATCTTTGGAAAAGAAAAAGCTTTATTGCTACAAATATTGCTTTACTTTTGTTTGCTAAGTGATGTAGGTATCTACTGACACATTATGGGTGTAAAAATCAACAGACGCCACATAGCGTTTTGTAAAACAGAATTTACACTAAAATGAAAGAAAGAATAATAGTTTATTCTGCACAAACAAAACGCACATTACAATTTTTTTACATAAAATACACATATATAAAGTAACCAAAAGCCTCGTAAATAAGCAAAAAAAGGTAAAAAAAAAATAAAAATAAATGAGAATGGAAATGTATTTACGGACTGATTTTTCAATCGACAGATAATTTTTATTCGTGGAATAAAATTGACGTCTGACAGATTTTGTATGGAAGGACTGTCAAAAATTCAAAATGATTCCTCGGATAAAATTATCTGGCGTTGGAAAAATCAGCCTTTAATCGAAACCAAATAGTACAAAAAACATGAAAAAAAAAAGATAGAATCGAATACTCTTTATTATGTACGCACGGCTACACGTCAAGCTATACATAACCAGTATAAGCTGACTTCTGATTGTACGAAAAACCTATACAATGTGAGGTCAGCTAAAACTGGATATGTATAGTTTGATGTGTAGCCGTGTGTACACCATAATTATAAATTACGAGGGGCCCGTGGCTAAATAATAACAGCGGCACAGGTCTATCGATCAGGTTTAGTAGTTTACCGCGCAAGCAACTCTTGCCGCGGTTGGTCTGTGGATGGGTGACCATTTTTTACATTCCATGACCCCTCCGTGCCTCGGAAAGCACGTTAAGCCGATGGTCCCGGCTGTCATTCGTGGATCTTTGACAGTCGTTACGGGTATTCAGAAGCCCGAAAGTCTGATAACCAATCTTACCAAGGAGCGTATTACCCAGTAACTGGGTTGTGGAGGTCAGATAGGCCGTCGCTCCATGTAAAATACTGGTATTCAGCTGCATCCGGTTAGACTGGAAGCCGACCCCAACATAATTGGGAAAAGGATAGGCAGATGATGATGATGATGATGATATAAATTACAGACATAAATATAGAAACAAAAAGAAAAAAAAACACAAAAAGAAAGAAAAAAAAAATGAAAGAAAGAAAAAAAAGAAAGAAAGAAAAAACACATTTCATAATTTTTTTTGAGAAAGATTCTAAACACATTTCTCGCACGCAGGCAATCGCTAAAATAGCTACGAGCCTCTACGCGGTGTCTATGTAGAGAGCAGAGACTACGACACAAATTGCAGCGCAAGTGTCTGACACCGACCGCAATTTATGTGGCCAGCGGACATTTGGAGTACGACACTAATGGGTACACTGGCTGCAATTCGTTACTCTCTGTTCCTTCTACGAGAAATGAAAGATTTATCTCAAAACGTACACCAGCAGGCACTGTCTTGAATCGTCGCGTTGGCTTGTGGCACATCAGCTTGTTTATTTTATTTATTTATTGGATCTCCAACAGAGGCTTACTAATTACATCCATGCTTACAAGAACAGGAACAAATACTAGTGTGAGCGTCCAATTAGGTGACCACATCTTTCACTTAGAATATACTACAACAGGTAGTTACAATAAGTTTGACAAGGATTAAAATAAATCAAAATACATTATTCGAAAATCATAAAAAGAAAAACAAAATAAAATGCAAAACAGTACAAAACTGTAGAAATCTATACTAATATTATAAAGAGGAAAGATTTATATGTATGTTTGTAACGAATTTTTTTTTTTGGTAGCCTATACTGCTGGGCGAAGGTCTCCCCCAAATCCTTCCAGGAACTCTTTTCCCGCGCCACCTGGAACCAGCCCTCATGGTACGAGCCCAGGCATCTTGCCATCTCTTTCTGGCCCGGCCTAGGCTGCGCCGTCCATCTTCAGGCACTCATTGTGTGGAAACTTATGCCCAACCGTCATCGTGCATACGGCATTTGCCTCTGGTAAGTATTGCAGCATAGCTATTCACAACCATTCGATATGCTTCCGCGCCGAATCGAACATCAATCAATGTTATCGAAATCGAGTCCTCGAAACCCGAAAATGTTGACCGTTTAAACCAAAAAGACGACCGCTATTTTTCTGACAGATATTTGCTGTCGGGGACTAGGCAAATCAAGTTACCGAAAGTGTGTAATTTTCAACTCGGAAGCCTGTCGAATGCTTGTGATAGTTAAGCCGATATCCTATATTTTTTTTTTGTGGATGGGAAATCATCAAATGACCCCTCCCGCTCTGGGTGGAGCAGAAGGGAGTGTCAGACTCTTACTGACTAAAACCCACCCGTGTTCCTTCCTTAACTCTTTATGTTCCGGGGTAGCGGTAACCCTTTCGGACAATCCCGCTGCCCCGGCAGAGGATATCCTAGCTGCGGTGACCACTTAGCATCAGGTGGGTAGTAACGCGTCGGTCAAGTTTAGGGTTCCGTACCAAAACGGTAAAAAGGAATGCTTTATATGGTGCGACGCAGTCTGTCTGTCTGTCCGTCTGTCACAGCTGGATATCTCGAGAACTACTAATGCTATCAACTTGAAATTGGGAACAGTTTTAGATGACATTTCCTCAACTATTTTTCAAATAAGAAAGAATTTTTTTTTGCAACCGTGACTGAAAATTCGATGTGGGACTACTAGAGTATGTGGGGTATCATATGAAAAAGCGCTGTTTGTACATTCTCAAACATTTTTTCTTTATTTTTTTAGGCCGCATAGGATACGACTTAAGATGTAAAATTTTAAAAATATACCGTTCTCCACCACTTATCTCCGAAGTTTGCATTGAAAAAAATCTGAAATTATTCTATGAGATAGAAGTTTATGTAAAGATTATAGGAAAAATAAAACGATGTCTCTAAATAGCACACTTTTTCAGAAATCGTCAACAAAAATTATTTTTTGTCTAAGCTCTGTTCACACAGAACGTCCTGATAGTAGATTTTCATGCAGTTCAGAATTTTAAAAAGATTTGAAAACAACCAAATTGCAATTTTAGTTCAAGAAACCTCTTTTAATTTCCGGTAAATTCGTTTCGCCATTACCTCTTGAATTTTATCTTTGCATCAAGACAGCAACGCGAACGCAAAAAATGAAAAAATCACGTTTTGTGTCGAAACTGAAATGGTCCAGGAGATGTAAGTACAGGCAATGTTTTATTAAGACCTACCCTTCCTTACTCATTGTACTAGGTTATGGGCGAAAGCATTAATAATAATCATAATATCAACTTTGTGTGTTTACATTTTGTGGATCAAAGGACGCGATTAGATTAGAAGTTTAAAAAGTTTTGATTTTGTTTCAAAGAACTATTATTATTATCAAAAGAATTTTTAAATTTTATATTTTTGTAAAACTGGCTATCCCCTTGTTTTTTTATACACTATAAATCGATACCATCTCGACAGTTTAAAGGTATATTAATCAAAGTATTTACGGAACTAATTTTTAGTAGTTACGATAACATAATTTGAAGTAATAAGGCTTTGGAGGTGTATAGTAAGAGCGGTTGTCGCGAGTCCCGGGGCGACGGGAGCCGGGGATGCGTCGTGGAGTACGCGTAACCACCAAAAACGTACATACAGAAGGTCTGCTCCCAAAATGGAGTTATTTAAGGTGACTGAGGAAAAATGATCTGTGTAGAGACCAATGGGACTGTTTAATGGACACTTCTGCATAATATTGCGCGTGTTTCTATCTTGCTTGGGAAACTTTGGGAGCATATTATCAGGTTTTGTGGTATATGGAGGTTCTAAGCTTTTATTTTCAGTGGAAGCGGTGTGGTGTGCGAGGCGCGAGGCGGCGCGGCGCAGTGCGGCGCTATCGAGCGGGTCCGCGGGGGCGCGAGGGCGCGGGCCGGGGGCGCGGGCTGGAGGTGCGGGGCGGGCCGGTGCACGCGGCAGTGTGCGCTGAGCCCCCGGGAGCGCGGCATGGGTGGCGCGCTGCTGCTAGCGCTGCTGGCGGCGGCGCGGGCCAGCGAGCCCAATGCCACCGAACTCAGCCCCTCGCCGCCACCAGAAGAGGACAAAACCCCGCTGTTCCCCATCGACCTGTTCAGCGACGAGCAGCGCCGGTCTGGAGCCGTGCTGCTGCACGTTGTGGGTATGGGTTACATGTTCGTGGCCCTCGCCATCGTGTGCGACGAGTTCTTCGTGCCGGCGCTGGACGTCATCATCGAGCGCCTGGCCATCCGGGACGACGTGGCCGGCGCCACCTTCATGGCGGCGGGGGGCTCGGCACCCGAGCTGTTCACCTCCATCATCGGCGTGTTCGTCTCCTTCGACGACGTCGGCATCGGGACAATCGTGGGCTCGGCCGTCTTTAACATTCTGTTCGTGATCGGTGCGTGCGCGCTGTTCTCTAGAACGACTTTGACACTAACTTGGTGGCCCCTGTTCCGCGATTGCTCCTTTTATTCCGTGAGCCTCCTCGTGTTGATATACTGTTTCCGGGACAGCGAGATATACTGGCAGGAGGCGTTGGTGCTGTTCTCGCTGTACGGGGCGTACGTGATGTTCATGAGGTGGAACCATCCGGTGGAGCGAGCGCTGAAGAAGCTCATCTACAAGAACAAGGTGACGCGAGTGCGGAGTACTGATCAGCTGATGCCAACGGTGAGCTCGCCCGCACACACCCAAGCATGCATGTTGCAGTTTGGCGCAGATTTGGCAGGCGTTCAACTTTCCTCTATGCCAAATTTCGCTAACCTTTTCATCATCTAGAAACAACAGCCATCGATTCCGACACGATGGTGCACATAAAGTAAAGCTTTCATTCAGAAAATGAGAAAAGTGTGAATTGCGTTGTCACCAAAACTGCGCCAAAATTTAGAGTATCGACTTTCAATAGAGCCTGCGATGTGTTGAACCTTCTAAACGTTAGATGAAAGACCTTCTCCTATCCCTAATCTTCTTAATAGTACATTAAAATTGGACTTCGATAATTAAAAGTCGTAAATAACGTAGGTATCAGCCCTTCAGAACAGGAATAAAATTCCATTATGTAGGGAAATGTAGTGAAAATTAAGGAATTTCTAACATTTGACCTCAATTTTAATTAATTGTTCCTTTGTATCGTTAACATCTAACTACATTGTGTTTGCTTACTAGACTGTTATCGTGATCGCTTTTATGTTACCGCGGAATACATACAAGTACTTACTTTGTTTCTCATTTTGGTCCTAGCACTCGTTTTCGTATGAAAGGATCACTTTTTATTGTGATTAGGATCGTCAGAATTCGGTATATTATTGGTATATTGTTCATGGAAATCAAACAAAATAGCATTTATTTTCATAATTCAACTTAAACCAAATAGCAGTTACCCGCCATTATTAGTGTTGTTAGAAATTCGAACAGTCGATTTCAATATTTGAAAACTTGAATTCCATAAGTCTATTGATTTGGCGGGTTTAGCTACTTACTACGGATCGCGCGGAGAGTACAACCGAACCTTTGAAATATTTCTATTTACTTATTAAATAGTAAATGGTGGTATATAGTAAAATCAAAGCACCTACGGAAAATCTCAATAAAAATTCTTTACATATTGGGAGCGCCGGAATTTTAATTTCATTTTGTCTCACTCTTGTTTCCAGGGAAACAAAATTCAATTATGGAACGATTTAGATGATTTTGAATCGAGTTGGAGTAAGTATCGATTCTTAAGGAGATATTTTTATTTTAGATAGTAGATGGAATATTCTTTATAATGTATGTACACCATAAAAATTGCCAATATAATACAGGGTGAAATTGAAAACATGCGACAAACCGAAATGGGAGATTGTACTCATCATTATGAACAACTTTTACTAAGGGAACAAAGCTGCAATCGCGAAAAAAATAGATATTTTACAAAGGGTGACACAATGGCCGGTCTCGGTATCGCTAAAAGCGATTTTAGGCGATATTATTAATTATACTATTATAATAATAATTTACACATACACATTTACACAATAATGAGCATTGCTTTGGAGGCCGCTTCTACGATAGCGGTTATCGTTATCGGAGAATTGTTAATTACTACAAAATAATTAGCTATTCATATTTATTTATTTTGTTGTAGGCAATTAGATTACCCATTCGTTTTTACTAGAACTTACTTAATATAAGTAACTAGCGGCCTGTCCCGGCTTCGTACGGGTGGACATTTTTTTTTCTTGCAATTAAAAAGCAAAATAAAAAAGCTTATATTTATCAGTGATAATGTAGCATTCAAATGGTGAAAGAATTTTTAAAATCGGTCCAGTACTTTTGGAGCCAATTCGTTACAAACATACATACAAATCTTTCCTCTTTATAATTTTATATTTTAGTATAAATTAAAGTTTTCGGGGCATACCTAGATCAAAGTTACATTCATCATCATCTGTCTAGCCTCTTCCCATTTATATTGGGGTCTGCTTCCAGTCTAACCGGATGCTGCTGCATACCAGTGTCTTACATGGAGCGACGGCCTATCTGATCGCCACAAACCTGTCACTGCGTAATACGATACCCCTTGGTAAGACTGGTTGGTACATAAAAGTTACATTATCATAAAAAAAAGTTACTCTGTTACTCGAAACAGACAAAACACGCGTATAGGTAATTTTCGCAAAGTAATAAAAAAGCCGAGTAAATGCGTAACACACTAACAGTGGGAATGGCTTACATTTTGACAGTTCAACAACATTCATTGCGTTATTTACGTTGTTGAGCAGAATTTTTTTTCGAACATATGAAGCAATGGATTTGCAATATCCTTTAAAAGGAATCAAATTATGATTTATAGTGTGTTACGGAATAAAGGTGAAGGTCATGGATAGGGCTGAAAACAGGGATGTCAGTGTCGTTTTAGGTCATAAGAGGTTGCGATATTTTTTTAAATATCACCGAGATAGGCCTAAGAAACGCTGGCGTGACGATTTGGACTCGTTTATACATTAATTATACAGGGTGAAATTGAAGACATGCGACAAATCGAAATGGGAGATTGTACTCATCATTATGAACAACTTTTACTATGGGACCAAACCTGAAATCACAAAAAAAAATCAGCTGTTCCCTACATTTATGTTCGCATAACTCGTCAAAATGTAGAGAACAGCTGATATTTTTTCGCGATTGCAGCTTCAGTTCCTTAGTAAAAATTGTACATAATGATGAGTACAATCTCCCATTTCGGTTTGTCGCATGTTTTCAATTTCACCCTGTATAATTATACTAGCGGTCCGTCCCGGCTTCGCACGGGTGGAAAAAAAAGGAATAAAAATAGCCTATAATAATCAGTGATAATGTAGCATTCAAATAGTGAAAGAATTTTTAAAATCGGTCTAGTACTTTTTGAGCCAATTCGTTACAAACATACATAGAAATCTTCCTCTTTATAATATTAGTATAGATGTGAAGACGATGCACCTAGGATAGAAATTAGTCTACCAAAAAAGGTAAAAAGAATTAAAAATATTAATGACAGGTAATCAATTATTTGATAGATACATGGTGCTCACATATTTACAAAAATACATAAAGGTTTTGTAATGTACGAGGGAACTAGAAAGAAAGCATTAATAATTACATGGCGTAGCTACAACGAATTATTGGGTGAATCGATGCTCTCCTAGCTAAACTACTGAGTAATCTGTATTTAGGAGAGAGAAAAAAAATGAATATGGTATGGTGTGATGGTATCTACAGGCTGTCCCTTGAAGTATGGATCAAATCAAATAGGGGCGTGGGCAAAGTCATTTCCAAACTTTTTGATCCTGAGAATGTTGGTGAATTTTTTTACGGTGCAAAAGTTATGACCAACTTTTGTTATTTTCAATCACTTTGCATAGTGCTCAAAGAACAAACTCATTTAAAAAATACTACCAGGAACTGTCAATTTAAGTTTTTTAGACAGCCCTGATAGTTTTTTTAATGATTTTTTTTCTTTGAGCACTATGCGAAACGATTGAAAAAAATTGGTCACAACTTTTGAACCGTAAAATAATTCTGAATCATTCTCAGTATCAAAAAGTTTGGAAATGGCCTTGCCCACGCCTCTATTCGATTTGATCCATACTTCCAGGGACACCCTGTATACATATAGTGAATAATATGTTAACTGGATATTCTCTGACGCTGATAGCCTATCAGTAACGAGCAATATTGGCGTTGAATGGTAATCAGCATATCATTAGTACACATAACATAATACCACGCCTGTATTTCCCAATACCTATACCTATACTGCCCCCGTAACAGCAAATGCAGTAATCGACATTTTTACGATTTTCCGTTTTTGTCAAAAATGACATGGGGAGACTTTGTATTTTTATGTACCTTTTTCGTAACAAAACATATGAGATTTATATCAGTTAAAGTAGAGATTAAAAAAAAAACACGTAAACGTGTTTTTCTCGAAACCGCCATTTTGCAAGTACGAGTACTGTATTTGTTGTTACGAGGGCAGTATAGGACACCCACATTTTACCAGTTATGTTTAGGTCCCAATTAATTCCCAAGGGGGCGAGCCTATTGTCATCAACCGCGAAAAAATCCAGACGCCGGGCCGCTACTACTACTGTTAGCCTGCATCTTCCCACTCGGCAAAATCCTGTTCCCATGACTTCCAGCTCTTTCGATCCAGGGCTAAAGTGGACCACTGGTTGTTTTGTTTTGTCTAGTTCGTCCCGCCATCTTATCTAATAATAATAATAATAGCCTCCCCGACCGATTTCGGTCAAGGTGGCCAATCTCAACGGAGATTAGCCAGGTACGCAGGAGATATTATAGTGCACAAGTGTGCGCGCAGACACAGGTGCACTCCCTCTTCCCTCACTCTCATAGTCCGATGGGACGGCAATCCGACACGACCGCAGAGAGATCAGTCGCAGGACCAACGGCTTTACGTGCTTTCCGAGGCACGGGGGTATTGAACCGCCAACTTCCAAACTCCGGACTGTTACTAAGAAATTCTTAATGGAAAAACTCAATAACACTTTGTCCGACCCGGGAATCGAACCCAGGACCCCACGCTCAGCAGTCGCACTTGCAACCACGAGACCAACGGGGCAGTCACGGGGCCATCTTATCTATACATACAAAAAATACCAACCTTTTCTCTTTTAATTTTATCCCCAAGCAAGCATATCATCACATTAAAATATAAAATTGCTTTAAAAATTGTGTTATCATGCTTAAACAGATCGTGATTAAATTCTACCGAGTTAAGGGAAATATATGGAAATGAATACAATAGTTTTAATTGACGTGTTTCTGGATTGAAATATCAAACAGCAGTTTCTGTCTGGTTTTTAAATGGATTTTTGTGGTTCTCTGTTATTACATTGTTGTTCTTATAAATGCATTAACAAGAATTTAACTATCGCTGTAAATGCTTATGACTATGCCGACCGTACAGTGGCGCCCTCGTCGTTTGTTTGGTTCTTTCATACAATTTAGAAAGAAAATGCAGAAATTTGTGCTTCACAAGAATATACGTTAATATTATTAGAAACGGTAGTTTTATATTGTTCAGTTTTATTATAATCCTTAAAACGTTCCTTAAAACGGAATTTGGCCACTGTTAAAACGTATAACAGTGGCCAAATTCCGTTTTAAGGATTGTAATAAAACTAAACTACCGTTTCTAATAATATTAACGTATAATCTTGTGACGCACAACTTAACGTGCTTATTTTCTGCATTTTTATTCTAAATTGTATGAAATAACCAAACAAACGACGAGGGCGCCACAGTGCGGTCGGCATAGTCGTAATGGTTGGTGTTGAATCAATGATTATTGTTAATTGATGAATTACAACTGTGTTCCGTCGTCAATTTAATGTACAGAGGCCAGCACATCAAGCTACCACAATGTGTCAGATTTTCCCAATTGAATATGAACCTTATTCCTTTCTACTAAAGTTGAAAATCTATCAAAGAAATTTGACAGATTGGGGTAGGTTGACCTGCTGGCGTCTGTAAAAATACAATGGACCATTAATTTGGTCGATTATGTTTTCAGTGGTGGCCCAATCGAATTGGCCCCGACTTACGAGTCGGTAGTTCGAACCCAGACAGACAACTGCACTTTGTGTATTTATCTTATCACCACTGCTCTCAAAACTAAAGGAGAACATCGTGAGGAAACCGGCATGTCCTAGAACCAAAAAATCAATAGACATGACGTGACATCTACCAACTCGCACTGGGCCCGCGTGGTGGATTACGTCCCACTCCCTCTCACGGAGAGAAGGCCTGTGTCCCAGCAGTGGGAACATTATTTTCTATAGAACGGCTTATAATGACCTCAGTGATCCCAAAAATATCAATTAATTACGACGGGTAGCAGGGTAGGGGGTTAGAAAGGCAGTCGCTCCATGTAAAATACCGGTATTCAGCTGCATCCGGTTAGACTGGAAGCTGACCCTAACATAGTATCTAGGGATAAGGCTAGGCAGATGATGATGGTGCATTTCTTTTGGCAAATCATAATATTCTGGTTTTTATGAGCTCATCTACTAAAAGTGGTCCATTAGTACTTCTAATTCGATGTAGTTAATCACAATTTCGACTGACAATGCCGGCGGTTCATTTGGCCACAAATTAAAAACTAAACAAAAGTTACTTCTATTTTTTTTTTGTTTGTGGAGATCAGATAGGCCGTCGCTCCATGTAAGATACTGGTATTCAGCTGCATCCGGTTAGACTGGAAGCTGACCCCAACATAGTGGGGAAATGACCAGGCAGTTGATGATGGGTAGCAGGGCTTCTCTGCAAAAAACGTCGATATTTAGAACCTCAGGTATAGGTTGGTAGTTGAAAACCTAGAATAGGAACTAAGGACAAGGCGATAAGGCCACCCATTGTGTGTTTAGTGGTGTTAATTGTAGGTATTTTTTACCGACTTCAAAAATGGAGGTTCTGTAATCGACCCGTTTGTATGTATGTTTGTATGTCCGCGATTTTCTCAAAAACTGACGAACTAATTTTGATGATTCTCTCATTAACGTGATCGACATACTTTCAGGAAGGTTTTAGTATATAATACATTAGGTAATTATTCTTATGTATGAAGTTATATGCATAAATGTACTGCATCTCCGGAATTTCTATGCGAATTTTGATGATTCTTCTAGTAGGTGTCTTCAATTCTTCAATGCACTAGTGTTAATTGAATTTGTGTGGGATATGTACAACTAAAAAGTGATTTTTTTGTTTACAAAAAAAAAAAACAACCAATTAAAAAAAATACTGCAAAGTGAAAAACCACTTTAATTTCGGAAGTCGGTGTCATAAAACGAAAATGCGGAACCAACGACACCGACTTCCGAAATGAAAGTAATTTTTCACTTTTTAGTTTTTTTTGTTATGTATTTTCTGGTGTACAATAAAATAAGTATAAATAAATAAATTTGAGGGATCCGTGGCTAATTAATAACAGCGGCACAGGTCAATCGATCAGGTTAAGTTACGCTTGCCGTGGTTGGTCGGTGAATGGGTGACCATCTTTATATACCGTGACCCACAAAGCATGTTAAGCCGTTGATTCCGGCTGTCATTCGTGGAAATTTAATAGTCGTTACGGGTAGGTAGAAGCCCGAACTAGTCTTACCAAGGGGTATCATATTACCCATTAACTGTGTTGAGGAGGTCAGATAGGCAGTCGCTCTTTGACAAATACTGGTATTCAGTTGCATCCGGTTAGACTGGAAGCCTATTCCAACATAGTTAGGAAAAGGCTAGGCAGATGAACAGATGATGAAATCAATAAATAAGGACTTTCGTGAAACCAGTCGAATTCTCCCAAATCTGAAGCGTGATCTTTTGCATTACAGACTTTAGTCAAGCTAGTTGAAAAACCAGGACGAAAGTAAAGACTTATGAACATGAAATCTTTAATATCCGAACTTTCCCTCACTCAACTTCAAACAAACCCAAAGACAACGTTCACCCAGGACTTTAAAAATGATATTCGCAAAGTAAAAACCCATCTAGAAGTTTTAAACGAAACAAAAGAAAGCACGCGAAATGAACAGAATTTTATGAAAATTGTTCTTTTGACTTCGACTAATACGTCGACGGAACTGCGTTTAAATATCTATACTAGAATTATAACAATCTTCACGTGTAAATTGCAACCTTTCGAAGTCGGGGCGGTTCGCTAGTCTTCCCATAAAATACTTCCAAGACACGAACGCAGAGATTTATATTTATTTTGTAGCTGTTTTGCTTACGGTACACCAGTCGATAAAGGAAACAAGTTTACGGCTTGAGAGAGCACAGGCTTTGCTTTCTAAGTCTATACAGTCACTACTTCGTTTGCTTTGAGTCTTAGATCTTTACTTCAGTTTTTATTCTTTCGATTCTTCAGATCTGTGAAGCGTAACATAAATTCAAACGATATATTCTAATTGAAAATATTAGTTCAGTCATGCTAGCGAAGGAGGTGGCGCGCCGGTTGAGGGAGAGAGCCTCACGTCCCAGCCGCCATGGGAGACGCTCCGGGCGTCGGGAGCCGCGTGACGACTCCCGGCCACCGTAGGCGCGGGCCTGCGGGCGGAGAGTAATGGGTAACCCTCCGTCCGATCAGGACCAGGCCCGTGCCGGACGGTGCGTACGTGTTCTACGCGCGCTTCATAGAGATGTCAGCATTAAGGAAGGGGCCCGTAAGGGCCGAAGCCTGCCGGGGTAGCGGGATTGTCCGAAAGGGTTACCGCTACCCTGGAACACAAAGGGCTAAGGAAGGAACGCGGGTGGGTTTTAGTCAGTAAGAGTCTGACACTCCCTTCTGCTCCACCCTGAGAGGGAGGGGTCATTTGATGATTTCCCATCCACAAAAAAAAGGACACAGGCTCCTCTCGGTGAGAGGAAGTGGGCCGTAATCCACTACGCGGGCCCAGTGCGGGTTGGTAGATGTCAGATGTCCTCGAACTTTTGGTTCTAGGACATGCCGATTTCTTCACGATGTTTTCCTTCACTGTTTTGAGAGCAGTGGTGATGGAATTATTTACGGAATGTAAAGCGCCTGCCACCTACGACCTACAACTCGTAAGTCGGGCCGTTGCCACTGGGCTATCATTGTACTCACATAATATTTACAAAGTATATATTTACATATCTATGGATCATACTAATTATTAAGCTTGTCGTGAGTAAATCCGGAACGAGTATATTCGACGAAGAACCAGAGTCACTGACATAGCTCTTAAAATTTGCAAGTTGAAGTAGCAATAGGCAGGTCACATCGCTCGTAGAACTGATACCCGATGGGAAAGAAAGTTCTCGAGTGGCGACCACGAACCGGAAGACGCAGCGTAGGCAGGCCTCCCACTAGTTGGACCGACGACATCGTGAGAGTCGCGGGCAACGATGGATGCAAGTGGCGGATTGTCGTTCGGCGTGGTGGTTATGGGGGAGGCCTTTGTTCAGCAGTGGACGTCTTCCGACTGATGATAATGATGATGATGCTTGTCGCAAAAATTTAAACCAAAATGAAAAAGAACAGTTGTATTTTAGATTATAAAATCGTCAGAATTCATGTTACGTTTACGACTTCCGTTCATGCTGCCTAAGCCTTAAGGTTCCTTTCAAATCAACCGAAAGTTGTCTGTAGGTATAGTCCTTTCACAGTTATTTATAAGTACCTCTGACAGCATCAACCCAACAGCAACCTTATTGTAATGAGAATAGAGATCACTGTGATTTTGACAGTGATGCAATACCAGAGGTAAAATAACTATAGGCGTAGCTATAGGCTGCATATTGGCCCTCCAGAAATATGTCCAAAAGAAATGGCCCTAAATGGCCAAGACTACGATTGCTTATCTTACATTAACCTTGTAGCGGTATCTAAAACGCCACATGCGAACAACGCGTCATACTGACGTCACGCAAAATCCTGCATCTCGCAAGCAAAGTTTACCGCGCAATTAGCACAACGGCCCGAGATGAATCATTGGGCAGACTCACTTTACACCCTGTTCCTCATACCTCTATAACCTAACGTAGGTAGGTGTTAGCACGTAATATCAAAATTTCACTCACGCTTATACTATTTGCTTACTTTTAGGATAGATACCCACTTGCATAATCTATGTGCGTAAGAGCAAATATTATGACGCCGCGCCCGCCTTGGGTATCCACCCCTTCTTGAAAAGGCTTAAGGCTGTATAATATAAATTCACGGTGCTTATTTTCTCCTTCTATAATAGCTAGCTTATAATAGCTGTCAGGAACTTAATATAAAGACAGCTTGAAATCTACGCCAGTAAAAAATATTTAGGACAAATCCAAGTACTGCAAAGGAACTCTATTATAGGTAGGTACTCCTTGTTAAATCAAATCTTCAATCAATCTGCTTAGCCTTTTCCCAACTATGTTAGGGGTCGGTTACAGCTTCCAGTCTAACTGGATGCAGCTGAATACCAGTATTTTACAAAGAGCACCTGAACTCCATAACCCAGTTACTCACTGGCTAAAATGATATCCTTTGTCAGACTTTTGGGCGTCTAACTGCCCGTAGCGACTGTCAAAGATCTACGAATGACAGCCGGGACCAACGGCTAACTGTGCTTACCGAGGCACAGAAAGGTCTCGATATGTAATGGATGGTGACCCATCCACGAACCTACTGCGGCAATCTTAGCTTAACCTTCGGTCGACCCGTGCGGCTGATATTATTTAGCCACAAGTCCCACCACTCAAATGTTTGTGACCTAACCTAATTTTTACCTTAAAAAAAAAACTACAATAAAAAACTTAGCAACACTAGCATTACTCAAAGGTGGCGTGTTAACTTCACGTGTGTCGTCGATTTGATTTCAAAGGATTACGTATATTTTTATGTTAAGGTTTGCGTTTTGACGGCCATGCTCGCCTTTATGCGTTATGATGACACGCGAATTAGGTTACAGGGTTATAAGTTTGCGCAGTAGTGCGGGGAAATTGGTCGATGTTTTTTGACGTTTGTGGTGCAACGGAAATTAGTGGTGTTTGGTTTTTAATAGGGTGTTTTTTGCCTTTACGGTGTTATATTTAAGTGTAGTGAAATACCATATTATTATTATTGTACTATTTGAGGTTTTTGTTAAATCTTAAAAGAAATCAAAATAATTCTATTTTCCTTCATTTGGTTCACCGAAATCAACAAAAAAAAAAAATTTAAAATATTTTATCGGTTTCTTTAACACTTAATAAATAAATTAGTTCAATTTAACCAGTCCCTTTTAAAAAACAATTAACATTGCATTATATATTTTTTTGTTCTTCACAAATAAAAACAGCTCAAAAGAAAATTCATTCCATTCGAGAATTCAAAAATACATCTCTGGTTTTTCTCTTTAATCCACAAAAGTTCATCAGGTAGCACAAAGCATTATTTTTACACAGAGGTTCTACTTTCAAAAGCTGCCTTTTTCTTGCACTGTAAGTGGAAAACTGTGTAAAAGCCTGACTGTGTAATAACTAGTTTGTCCTGCATCTTCATATTTCCTGAACGGTCACAGACTGTGTGAAAATTTTTCATTTCCAATTTCAATTGAAATTGGAAATGAAAAATTTTCACACAGTCTGTGACCGTTTTATTAGATCGAAATTGATTTTAACTTTACTAAAGCACTGGTCGAATATGTTGCATTTTTAATTTGGTCAAAAGTAATAATATTCTATGTATAGTGTTAAGTAAAAGTAAATTTAATTAACGAGGTTATTTTAAAATGCCGCCACAGTTTAATTAAAAACTTTTGAATATAAATTTAGTTTAAAATGCAGTTAATTTCATAATTGCAAGAGAGCCTTATGAAGCATATTTTAATAGTTTTAACTTTCTGAATAATTTAATTTTCAACTCAAACAATTAAGTAAGAATTAAATTCATATACAGGGTGAAATTGAAAACATGCGATAAACCGAAATGGGAGATTGTACTCATCATTATGAACAACTTTTACTAGGAGACCAAAGCTGCAATCGGAAAAAAAAATCAGCTGTTCCCTACATTTTGACGAGTTATACGAACATAAATGTAGGGAACAGCTGATTTTTTTTCGCGATTTCAGGTTTGGTTCCATAGTAAAAGTTTTTCATAATGATGAGTACAACCTCCCATTTGGCTTTGTCGCATGTTTTCAATTTCACCCTGTATAAAACTGGTTTTGATAACTAACAAAAAATAATAACTAAATTTAAAAATAACCCAAACAGAAGAATTACCATCTGCACTGAGTCTATTCGAGCCTAAATACGGGCTACAAAACACTGCTACGGAAGTACTACGTCAATACTGCTACGGGCGACTACGGGCCTACGCTCGTAGCTCTCGTAGATAGGTCTACGAGCTATAGCTACGCCGGCGTAGCTGCTATTAAAAATGATGCATTGTATTGTCGGCAACCAAATGGATGAAGGTTTTAAGGTTCCGCACCTTTTGTTGTATTTGTTTGAGGCTTTCCTTCTTTGCTTTAGGGAAAATTTTGAAATTTCGTAACGATGAAAGCTATGTATTTGGCGATGCGATACTGTAGGGAAAACTTTTTTAGATATTTTTTTAAATTGATATCGGATATTTGGAAATAAACTCTTTGATATAGTTCCAGTAAAGGAGTTGGTCTTGTAGCTTCTAGAAATGAAGTTATGGCCGCTGTGATTTAACTAGCCTCTATGCCTTGATGGCACAATATTTCTATTTATTGATAGGCTTTGCAAAAAAGTAATCAACCAACACGGTCTTTTTTGCCGATTTGATCTCTTTACTAATACTAATAATAAAGCTGAAGAGTTTGTTTGTTTGTTTGAACGCGCTAATCTCTGAAACTACCAGTCGTACCCTGAGGACCCAGGCAAAAAAAAAAGTCAGAAAACGAAATAAGGGCGCGGGCGGGCGGTCGGATGCGACGCGGTGGGTCGACATTCCATGCGAACAAAGTCGCGTAAGGCATAAGTTAGTACTTTATAAACAACTAGTTGTGCTCCGCGGTTTCACCCGCATAAGTGTCGATCCCGTAGGAATATCGGGATAAAAAGTATTCTATATTAATCCTGGTTATAAACTATCTTTGCGCCACCTTTCATTCAAATCCGTTTAGTAGTCTTTGCGCGAATAAGTAACAAATATATAAACACACACACTCACAAACTTTCGGCTTTATAATATTAGTGTGATAATAAATTACATTTAACTTTACTCAACCGGGTGTTTATGGGCTTATACGATATGTTAATTATTTACAAATGGATTCTACACGTAAACGTGTTAAAAATGTACCAAAAACAACTCGTATCGGTTCCCCTGAGATTTAGGGCACCACACAGACTTAAGTGCCGTTTACTTAATCCAGCTCCATTCTAATGCGTTCCAGGCGACAGACTGAGTTTTAAAACTTAATTAAATTTATAAAACCATTTTGAGATTTTATTTTAAGTATTTTATTTTATTTAAAAAAAAATATCTCAAAATGATTATTTTGTTTAATAGACCACTTTAGTTCCAAGCTAGCCAAATATGATGGCTGATTCTTCAATCATCTGATAACTTTATTCGAGAAATAATTTTGAAAGTTATTTCATACAAAAATTATCAAACATCAATTTTATTCCTCGAATAAAAGTTAACTGGCGATGGAAAAATCAACCAACCTTAACCAACTCTGAAATCACGAAAAACAAATCAGCTATTTAATACATTTTGGTCAAGTAAGTATTCAAATTTTGGTCAAGTAAGTATTGAACTTTTGTATGAAACAGCTGATTTTTTTCGTGATTTCAGAGATGGTCCCATAGTGAAAGTTGTTCATATTCATGGGTAGAACAGCCTGTATAAATTTGGAACCGGTAAAAAAAATCACCTGTAATTGTGGCGGATGAATATCATCAGCGCCACAAGCAATTCTGGAGAGGGATATGTTAAAAGAGGGGAAATTAATCGGAAGAGTGAGCAATGCTTCGTTCGATTCAGAACCTGGGTTTGAATAGGGAAGCGTCAAAGTCATAATTGCCACAGTGGTGTATGGGTATCGAGTTACCCAATAACTGCGTTGTATCTGTCACTTAAGAAGTTGCTCCGTGTAAAATACTGGTATTTGACTGTGTCCGGTAAGACTGGAAGCCGACTTCAACATACTTGGGAAAGGGCTAGGCAAATTGACATATTAAAAGTATGTATTAAGAATATACTTAAAACAACCATTTGAAGCTATCTAAGCTCAGCTCATCCACAGACTTAAGTAGTTACTTAATCCGGCTCTGTTCTAATATGTTTCAGGCTACAGACGGAGTTTTAAAACTTCATTTAATTTTGTAATTAAATATGATTTGAAGGCCTTAATGAAGTAGCTCAGAATTTTATGTCTGTATGGAGGGTAAATGATGGGGAAAGTTTTAATTATGAATGTGAATAGCTATAAAATTAAGAGAAGAATATAGAAACTGGATGGATTGTTTAATCGGTATGTTGGTCTTGTAGATTGTAGATTTGTCATTGATTGCTCACTAAGTATACACTGACCTTCAATGAATTCACGGAGCAATGTACGCTAAAGTCATTATAATGGTCATCACTACATAATGTATTACTGGTTCATGGCCAATCGGACAGGTGGTCTCACTATCGTTCACACACACATACACAAGCCACGTAAACACATACAGTTAAACCAGAAAATATATGCGCTTCGCTAAACTTTGTACTTCCGAATAATCCCGAACGTTGTGAACTTGTGACACCGTGTACCAAGACGCAAACTTTTGTTATGCGGCGCTTTGTAATAACGCACCTAACATTGTACTCTATATTAGACCTCATTATCGCTTGTTCGTATTTCCAAAGATAGCAAGACAATGATTCCCGAAGCGCAAAGTTTTCTTGGGATATCTGTAGGTACATTTATTATTTATATAACCTCATTGGTGACCTGTGGGGTACTTAGATTAGATTAAGGCGTTTAGGGACCACTAGAATGCATCAAAACATCGAGAAATTCTTTAACCTTCTTAAAGAATTTCTCGATGTTTTTTTAAACGGGCGTAAATCGAGAGTATGAATCTATATTAGGAAAAGGATCTGGTAGGAGCTTGTGGCTATGTATTAACAGCTGCACGGTTCGATCGATCAGGTTAATCTACGCTTGCCGCGGTTGGTCCGTGGATGTGCGACCATCTTTACATACCAAGATCCCTGCGTGCCTCGAAAAGCACATTAAGCTGGTGGTTCCGGCTGTCTTTCGTGGATCTCTTTGACAGTCGTTACTGGTAGTCAGAAGCCCGAAAATACCGATACCCCTTGCTAAGACACTCAGTCTTATCATCGTATTACCCCAGTAACTGGTCAGATAGGCAGTCCCTCCGTGTAAAATATTAGTATTCAGCTGTATCCGGTTAGACTGGAAGCCGACCCCAACGTAGTTGGGAAAAGGCTTGGCGGATGATGATGATGAATCTATATTCGGAGTCTAGATTTATGCCCGTTCAGAGAGCCATCAGAAGAACACCATGGCCAGGCCTTCCAACGCTACGTCCTACCGGTACGCGGTCGCCACTCCAGAACCTTTCAGCCCCATCAACCATCCGAACTACGAGCAATTTATTTATTTATCTATTTATTTCAGGCATCCACATGCCTGCCCACTGCCACCCTTGGGTTATGTCGGTTATCTTAGTTCTCCTGTGGATTTCTTCATTATACAGGGTTATCTGAAAAACACCAGCAACCTCTTAAGAGGAAGAAAAAAAAATCAGCTGTTCCCTACATTTATCTTCGTCTATCTCGTCAAAATGTAGGGAACAGCTGATTTTTTTTTCGCGATGCGAACAGCTGGTTTGGTCCCATAGAAAAAGTTGTTCATAATGATGAGTACAATGACCTCTTAAGAGGTTGCTGGTGTTTTTCAAATAACCCTGTATAGTTAGACAAAGTTACTTTAATTACAATTAGTATGGATAAGTAAAAAGACCGACGTGTCCTTTGTTGAACACACTTAATTACTCTCCAATAGACCAACACACTTGAGCACCTCAAGCAATACTATAAAAGCAATCTTAGCATCGTTCACAAAGCGCGGTCGACTGTCCACGGCCCCACAATGTGCCACTATGCCAGGCGACTGGCGAGCTGCCAAAGAGTTCGGATGCTGCAGTTTCAATAGTCCACGTTATGTGTTTTATGGTCGCATTATTGTATGTTAGGTAAAAGAGGGTAATTAATTTTGGAGGCTATTAGATAGTTAAAGGGGATGTTTTGGTAATAGTATTAGACTTAATGTTTTTGTTTGTATTTGGCAATCATGTAACATAATTAACGCAAGACCTCGGATTATCACCCCAATTAGAGTATTGAGTTAAAAGCGAGATGCAGTGATCAAAACTTATTTTTTTTAAACCTAAGTATTAGTTTAAAGAAAATTGTGTTAATCCCAGCATTACTTTATGCATTTTAAATAATTGAGTCTTATTGCCTAGAAATAAGATTGAACTTTCTTTGGCTCAATCCGCGGTCAATATGGCAAAATACGTATTTTTGCCACTTAGTATATATTGATGACTAGCAGCGCCCCGCGGTTTCACCAGCATAAGTGTCGATCCCGTGGGAATATCGGGATAAAAAGTATCCTATGTGTTATTCTGATGTATAAGCTTTATTACTGTAAGGTTTCATCAACATCCGTTCAGTAGTTTTGGCGTGAAAGAGTAACAAACATCCATCCATCCATCCTCACAAACTTTCGCATTTATGATATTAGTAGGAAGTAGGATTTTAGTAGGATGTTATAATGACTTCCAGTCACTAATATTTACATAGCAAGTAGTGTTATACGAATTCGTGTGGGGTGAGTAGGTATAACTTAAAAGTGAAAAATAAAAACTTTTTTATAAAAAAATAAAAACAACCGACTTCCAAAAAAGAAACTACAAAGTGGAAAATAACTTTTTTGTTGGCATATTGGCGTGTGCCAGCTGACAAATAATTTAATGTTTTATGTTTCGTAATGTTAATTACTTACTATTTTATCGAATCAAGTTTTTGTAACTGAACGAAGCAGTACCTACAGCTGACTGCTGGGGAGTTTGTAGCTCCCTCTTTCCAGCTAAAGCACTAGGAAGTGGTGAAAGGCGGGGACTGTCTTTCATAATGTTGATGTTCAAAAAGTGCTGATTCTCAGCCTAGTTTCAATCAATGACTTTTAATTTTGATTTATTTTCTACTTACCAGAGATCAAACCCTTACCAACTCGTAGTCACACCAGTGCTAATCTCGACACTGATGTACACCTAGTTTTCGCCGTGTCACAGATGTGTTAGGTGTAACGGAACACCTGATATTAGGCAAATGTAGGGAGGAACATGATTTGAGGAATCCTTTGTGGAAAATCTAGACTAAAAGCGTCAGAAAACTTTCCGGCAATGGGTGTTAGTTGTTATCTACTGTTGAAATATACAGTACTACCTTCTGCCCGCTGCTTTTCCCGCGTGGATGTCGGAAATCATCCCACAGGATCGTGCTACCACGATAAAAAGTAGCATATGTCCTTCCCCAGAATGCCATATATTTCCTTGTCAAATTTTATTGATCTCCGTTCATTGGTTTAGGCGTGAAAGGTAACGAACAGAGAGATCCCCAACCAGCAATTCAGTCCTATTATTTCAGCTCCTAACTCTAAAAAGCTCTATAAACGATTTATTAAAGTTTTAGCGGTGCCCGAGTGTTGTATAAAAGCGTTCAACAGTACATTATTGCTCTAAATGCTTATAGAGCTAAAAATACCTATATACAAAGGATGTAAACGTTTACTACGCCATTTTATATAACCGTTATAGTCAAGTACTATAGTAAGTTCTAATATAACTAGTACATAATAATATTGCTCTATAAAATTGTTAACACGTGCCTTTATTTATCTGATTAGCGTAATAAGGGTTCCAAACGAACTGCAATAGAAGTTTCGTTATAGCAGTGATGAACACTCAACTACAGGGCGATATTGTGATATTGTGGATATTCAGATCGCTGCTATAGTACGTGTGCGTTAGGAGTCACAAAGACTTTACAATAGATCGTTTTTGTGATGTAGTCTAATTTCAGATAACGCTAATAAAACGTAAGTGTACTGTAATAGTTTTTAGATGCATATTATAATTTTATCGATAAGCATATCACACAGACACTATAACAGAGCAGAATTATTGTATAACAACTTTTTTGGTGCCTAGCAATGAGCTTGTTAGTATTATAAATGGGTATCTATCACTATAATGACGCAAAAAGGGCACATACATGTAGATAAATGCTTCTATTAAATGACAGTTAAGTCCCAAATAGGATTATTGGCTCGCTTTTACAACAATACTCAGACATTTCGATACGGAATTAATGCGGCGTGCATTCTGCCCAAAAACAAAAAAAAAAAATGGACTTAAAGAATTGGAAAAGAGAAGTGAATAGACGTTTTGAAAAAGCAACTGTGTCATCATCGAACAATCAAAGCAGTAATAGTAGCCAAAATCAAGTTGGAATCACAATTACGGGAAACGGTTCCGTACAAAATGTGTCTTACAAAGATGTTATTTCTGAAGAGAGTCCATACTCCAGCGATTTTTCTGAATCTTCAAGCAATGATTCAGCATTCGAAAAAAAACAACAATTTCGTGATGACGTGAAAAATTGTGCTATTAATTATAATATTTCGCATGAAGTAACAAAAAGTTTAGTACGATTAATTAACAACAAAAATAACATTAACAAAAATAATTCATTTAACAATTGGGCCATATTTCTTTTATATATAATGGTGAAGTGACTTGGTAAAAAATAACATTAACAAAAATAATTCATATGGGCCATATTTCTTTTATATAGGGTGACTGGTAATTAGTGACCGATACCTAAACACGTGATTGTACTCATGATAACAAACAACTTTTACTATGGGACCAAACCTGAATTCGCGAAAACAAAATCTGCTGTTCAGTACCTACATTTTGACCAGTTAGGCGAACATAAATGACTGAACAGCAGATTTTTTTTCACAATTTCAGGTTTGGTCCCATAGTAAAAGTTGTTTGTTATCATGAGTACAAGCACGTGTTTAAGTATCGGTCACTAATTATCAGTCACCGTATATATGGTGAAGTGACTGGATAAAAAATAACATTAACAAAAATAACATTAACAAAAATAATTCATTTAACAATTGGGCCATATTTCTTTTATATATGGTGAAGTGACTGGGTAAAAAATAACATTAACAAAAATAAATTTAACAAAAATAATTCATTTAACAATTGGGCCATATTTCTTTTATATATGGTGAAGTGACTGGGTAAAAAATAACATTAACAAAAATAAACAAAAATAACATTAACAAAAATAATTCATTTAACAATTGGGCCATATTTCTTTTATATATGGTGAAGTGACTGGGTAAAGATGAATTAGTATATAATCCACAATTAACACAGTTTGCACTTAATATAAAATGTGTGATTTTCCACGGCCATTCCGCTGCTGTAAGCAGCATGAAACCGACTAAGATATCGATATCCATATTGGCGTCGTCCATAATTGGTACCCTGAAAGACGACAATGTTGACTGCAGTTTATATTTATAAAGGTATTGCTTCTAAAGTTCAGTGATGCTACTAGATACATACTTAGGCACTTCATATAAAGAAATATACCTAAACACTAGGTACGTAAAACTTGATCTAACTACGTAAGTTTTTCCCGAAAAAACTGGTTACATGATTTAATTCACACTATTCGTTAGTAAACAGTTTATATAAGTTTTTTTTTTTCATTACCTATGGTCTTCAGAAAAATAGTAAAAAAAAAAAAACTGTATTAAACATTCAGTCATGCTCACACAGAACCCCAATTTTAGGTTGAATCCACGATGACTGACAGTGAAAACATTATCACGGCAAGTACTATAATGGCTCTAAGAATATCGAAATCACTTTATATGATAAATATTTTAGTAAAAGCTCAACAATTCGCGGGGGGCACTTTAAATTCATGGTAAACCTAGCCCTAGTTTATCAGTAAAGCTGCAGTCGCACACCATTTCCACCATAATAGACTAATTTTATAATAACAAATTAAAAACTTACTCACCTCAGATTGCTAGTGTCCTTTTGTAAAATTATTTTAATAATTTTTTGCATTCTGCACTATCACGAATGTAAAATAATGAATGATGAATGAAAAATGTGAGGTAAAGGAAACTAAACTCTTGTATAGTATGAAAAAGTACTATAAAAGGTCCTACAGTAGCCAGTACATCATTATGATGAGACCTGCATCACTGTTACATAGATGTTATTGGACTGTTTCGTCATTTGGAACACTGCAATAAAATTATTTTGTCACTGAACAGAGATATAAATGCGCCACTTCCGAATAAAAGATACGTTCTTTGGGGTTTTATAGGACCAAGGACAGTGTTTTACAAAACGTTCTATCGTCTTTTAGAGAACTAGTTTTTGCTGCTTGGGGAGTTACTTTAGAATTTATAAAATTAGTATGCATTTGTGACTAATTTGATGTGAGAGTACAATGACCAAGTTTAATACAGACGAGGAGATATTTAATCGACATTTTGGGTACCTAGCTGAAATGTACATGACATTGTTTCATTAATTCCATCATCATCTGCCTAGCCTTTTCCCAACTATGTTGAGGTCGGCTTCCACTTCTAACTGGATGCAGCTGAATACCAGTATTTTACATGGAGCGACTGCCTATCTGACCTCCACAACCCAGTTACTGGGTAATACGATATTCCTTGGTAAGACTGGTTGTTAGACTTTCGAGCTTCTGACTACCCGTAACGACTGTCAAAGATCCACGTACAGCCGACACCAACGGCTTAACGTGCTTTCCGAGGCACGGTGGGGTCACGGAATGTAAAGATGGTCACCCATCCACAGACCAACTGCGGTAAGCGTAGCTTAACCAAATCGATCGACCGGTGCGGTTGTTATTATTTAGCCACGGGCCTCTCTAGACAAATAAAAAATTCATTTGTCTTTAAAAATATCGCTTTTTTTTTCTGGGTTGTAATTATGCAGGAGCACATAATCAGTATATTAAAGCGAAACTGTAGGTGTAGAAAGAAAGAGTGTTTACATTAGAATGTCCTATAGCCAATCAATCAAAAAAAAATTACCAATTTGTTCTCGTATGTAGGTATACGAGTACATATCCAAAAAGATCTTCTTCTTCTACTTTTTCGTGTCGCTGGCATGACAGTATTTTAGATCTTGTTGGCCAAAATCTTCGCCGCTTCCACGGCGTCACACAAAAAACTCACACCAAAAACATAAAAGTAACTGGCAAAAATCATTAAGTATTTATTACTTAACCCTAACTTTAACGTGATATGCACAGCAATAACTAAGTACCCTCTTAAAGCCGTCGTTTTCAACTGTCGAGAGGTGACGAGCACCTTAGACGTCGGTTCACACCTCGCCTCGACGAACACAAGCGCCGGAAAGTGCTTCAAACTTGATGAGACTTTAATTTTTTTACGATTTTAATTTTTGAGGGATGATTTTAGAAAAAGTAAAATTTGTCATTTTATGTTTTACGGTTAGATTTGTCTTAAACCGGCTTTTGCCAGCGATTCCGCTCGCGTGGAGGTCGTAACTTATCCCAAGGGAACGTAGGTATTAGAGGGATAAAAAAGTGTCATATGCCCAAGCCCAGTCTTTCGACTCTGTAAAAATCTCACCGTGATTACGTAGGTGGGTAGGTAGGGGGAAGTGAGCGTGAAGTGGACTATCAATGGGGGCAATCCCTAACATCAGGTGGAATGACAGCTCACTTCACCTTAGTCTACACGGTGTGATTTTTACAGAATAGCACTGCATGGCGTACCTGTGTGCCAAAGAGTCGCATTTTTAATAATAGTATGGCATTGATTTACTTAGTAATTAGTCTTTCTATTTAAGTAGTGAAATGTGGTTGCCTATTCCTTAACGACGTTTGACGTTAACCCAGGTCCTGGTCTATCTTTGTGCTAAACTTTATTGAAATCCGTTTAGCATCCACCGTTGTAAGAGCAGTGATGATGAAATTATTTACATAAAGTAAAGCGCCTGCCTAAAGGTCAATTCCCGTAATTAAAAGCGTTCCAAATCTAGTCAGCGACAATCAATGTCAAAAACTTGACAAAAATGTAGGGAAATTAGAGGTATTTTTAACAGATTGAGACTGAGATCAGACTGTGAACGTTCTTAAAATTAAGAGAATTGCCCCTCTTGATTCAAATCCACGATCTACAACTCGTAAGTAAGGGCCGGTACCAGTGGGCCACCATTGTTCTCAAAACGGCGAAGGAAAACATCGTGAGTGATCATCCTAGAACCAAAAATTCAAATACATGTGACATTTACCAACCCGCTCTAGGCCCGCGTGGTAGATTATAGCCCACTCCTAGGGAACAAACAATACGTAGCTTATACATAGTTGGATTACATTTTATTGTATGTAACTATTTGCGCATGTGACAATTCAGTCTGTAAACAAGAAGAATTCCGGAAGAGGGCATAATAAAAAAGAATCCGCCAAGCTATTCGTAGCTGTCATTAACATTTTTTCAGATTTGCATGCCATCACGAGAATGCTTAGTAACCACCGCTTACATGAATTGTTTTGTCATGTTTTCGTATTTAAATCGAGTTCAGTAGGTACGTTATTATTGAGTTAGGTTGGGTATAATAGGTATTTTTATGACTAACAATGAGCTGCCCGCTCTGCTAAGCCTTGTGATAAAACCATAAAACTTGACATACTTATTAACAATCATGCAAAATCATCATTATACACCACTTTATATTACATTGACATTGTTGAATCTTCTAATTTAAAAATTCTCTTGTCACAGTGTTAGTTACCATATTCCTCCGAAACGGCTGGACCGATTTGTATGAAATTTTATATCCATATTCAGTAGGTCTGAGAATCGGCTACTATCAATTTTTTTTTGCACAACGACGTTTGCGGGGTCAGCTAGTATTGTATACAAAATGACATGAATTTTTACTATAGAAGTATTATTTTAGTTTCATTATTGTGAATGTGATGACTATATGGGTCATTTTTTTTACTTTTCTGGCAGTTTGAGTACCTTATGCGGCCTACCCAAATGTTATCTATTATATCTTTCTTTGTTATTGTTCGTCGAGTCGTTGAGCTCCTCTAGTTCTGAGTTCAGGAGCTACACGATTTCTGACAAATGCTTGCACTGGTTGTCTTGGACGGTTCCACTCAAATATTTGTGGCTTTTTCCTCAAAACACCATTTCAGCCACTAATCTACATTGTGTTCACATAATCTGACCAAAATTATGTTTGGACTTTAAAAGAGGAGAGTGAGGGCTAATTTTTCCCAGATAAGTTATCAATGATTTTGAATTTTTGACAGTTCTTCCATTCAAAGTCAGTCAGACGTCAATTTCACGGTTATAAATTATTATTTGTCGATTGAAAAATTTGCATTGAGTATTCATAATCCACACGTCTATTTTTTTCTGTACGTAGGTATCATACAGATTTCGTTTATATTAACTATCTCACTACCCAGAAGTCATGTTCGAAAATCAAATACCTTAGTTCAAAAATTACATGCATACCTACATTTTTAAACTCACGCCTTTTTTTCACGGGGAGTCAGAATCTACAGAATGCTACCTGCATCCAACTTATCCTACTTTATTTCTTTTTTGTAAAAAACATTGTAGGTTCTTGAAAAGACGTATCAACATCGTATGTTTGTTGCTATGTCCAAAAGCTCCACCTCTCTATAGAGCTCCATAGAGCAAATATTGACGTGTACTTGCTAGCCCGGAAGTTCGAAGATGAGATATAATAAACTCGCCATCGCATCGTTTATAGACGGTTAGTCTAGACTAGAGGAATTTACTATTATTATTTCTTTTATTTCACTGTATATACATATACATTATATTTTTAAATATATGGATATAAAAACATTTAAAAATATAAAAAATAGTAGCCCACCGGTATCGGGAATAGGATCCAAGCTACCGGCGGTCAGGGCTCCAGAGAGAGGAACCTCCTAACAATGCGGGCCGTGTCCAGAAGTGCCGCTTTCTGAATCAAGCCCTTGATCCAGCTGACCAGCGAGAGCCTCCGTATGTGTTGGTCGAGGCTCTTGGCTATTAGCCCATTGGCTGTCACGACTATCTATCAACATTATTATTATTTCTGGTTATTATACAGGGCCTTGTGGCTAAGTAATAGCCGCACGGTTCGATCGATAAGGTTAAGGTACGCTTGCCGCGGTTGGTCTGTGGATGGGTGACCATCTTTACATACCAAGGCCCTTTGTGCTTCGGAAAGCACGTTAAACTGTTGGTCCCGGCTGTCATTCGTGGATCTTTGACAGTCGTTACGGGTGGTCTGAAGCTCGAAATTCTGTCAACCAGTCTTAACAAGGGGTATTGTATTACCCAGTCACTGGGTTGTGTAGGTCAGATAGGCTGTCGCTCCATGTAAAATACTGGTATTCAGCTGCATCTGGTTAGACTGGAAGCCGACCCCAACATAGTTGGGAAACGGCTAGGCAGATGATGATGAAACCTATTTCATCATGTTTCCAGATGAACAGTAGCACCCTAGTGCTACTGTTCATCTCATTAAAACATAAACGAGGTTCCATATCCTATCAAGCATAGTGAGCCTATAATATTCCCACTGCTGGGACAGGCCTCCTCTCTGTGATGGGGAGTGGGCCGTACACCACCACGCGGGCCCAGTGCAGGTTGGTAGATGTCACATGTCTTCGAATTTTTAGTTCTAGAACATGCCGGTTTCCTCACGATGTTTTCCTTCACCGTTCTGTTCTCTGTTCATCTGAAAATCGTGATACGTCTTCTTCTGTTTTGAGAGCAGAAGACGTATCAAGATCTTCAGAAAAATATAATCAGACACTAATTGCATTATAAACGTTGTCACGAATTGCAGATCGTGGCATATTTTTTTACGAAAGCTCATTTTCATTAAAGAGGGTGACAACTTCATTAAAATGCAGAAAATGCTGGTCACTGCAGTTATTTCGGAAGCGTGCCGAATTAATTATTCGAATCTCGGTTTGTGAGCCCCGCGATATAATGGTATCATTGCAAGGTTCGTACCCAAATGGTATTAAGCACTTATAATTTATGTTGTGGGTGTAATTTTATTTTAATGTAAAAAAATTGGTTGTCTGTATAGTTAGTCGGTTTACGGACGATAGTTTTACGTGATAACGTCATAAAGAAACATTGATGAATAAATGTGTCACAAATCAACGCTTGGGCCAATCGTGCCTCTCTATCGCTTGTTCCGCGCTCTCGCTTGCACGGTCAGGCTCAGGCGGAAGGTGACACTTTTTCGTGAGTGCAGCCGGTGTTCATCGATTTATTAGACGTTATCACGTCAAAAATAAGTTTAATTCTACTGGGAATCTTATAATAAAGCAATCGTATTAAGAACTTTAGTATAGTTTTTTTGTTTTCAACCACCAAATATCACAGAGACGAGGCGTAGAAGCTTATATGCAGACCAAACTTACCAATACCACCCTCATGATCTGCCTAGCCTTTCCCAACAATGTTGGGGTCGGCTTTCAGTCTAACTGGATTTATGCAACTGAATACCTGTTTTTTTACATAGATCAACTCGGCTGTCCCATTTCAAAACCTAGTAAGGGACGTTTTAAAAAAAAATCGTTTTATTGCATAATCTTGCTAACCTAGACTAAGTTAGCAAGATTATGAAATAAAACGATTTAAAAAAAAAAATGTCCCTTACTAAATTTTGAAATGGGACAGCCAAACTGCCTATCTGACCTCCACAACCCCGTTACTGGGTAATACGATACGCCTTGGAAAGACTGGTTGTTAGACTTTCGGGCTTCTGATGACCCGTAACGACTGTCAAAGATCCAAGAATGGCAGCCGGTACCAATGGCTTAATATGCTTTCCGAGGCACGGAAGAGGTTTCGGTATATAAAGATGGTCACCCATCCACGGATCGACCGCGACAAGCGTAGCTTAACCTGATCGATCGACCCGTGCGGCTGTTCTCAATACCAACCTAATGCATCAGAAAAGATTTTAAAATATTGATTTCAATATCCCGGAGAATCAGGAGAGATTTTTACTGTCGACGGGAAAATCTTAAGAAGTATCTTCACTGCATATTTTACGTTCAATTCGCACTGTAGCTGCTCCGAAATTGATAACATTCTAGCATCGAAGACTGTTTGAATAGCAGTATCACTGGATACCAACATAACATCAAGCCAGTATTCCTTGACAGGGTAGGTAGGTAACTAGAAACTATATACATATTGCAAGTTACGGTAAGGTAAGTGGTATCCCATGTAATATTAGGCGTCAGGTGAGTCTATTGCCATTAACCAGAAACAAATCTGGTTAACTATTTAAAATTTTAAACTGAAGGCCAATTCCCGTAATTAAAAACGTTCAAAATCTAGTCGCAATCTCATCTCGGCGATAATCAATGTCAAAAACATGTCAAAAATTTAGGGAACATAGAGGTTCTTAAAATTACGAGACTTGCTTCTCAGACTGTGCGCGATCTTAAGGGTCCCTATCAATTTCACGGTCTAAAAACAGAAAATTCAAGTTTTTTCAGCGCAAATTTCTCAATAACCTTAAGTTAACTAGTTTTTTTTTAAATACATAGTTATTTATCAACTATTTATCTAGTAAGTGTACAATTTTAAATTTTGATAACTACTTAATATAAATATCAAAAAATAAAAATCTAACATACGTTTTTACGTAAGCACGAAACACCATGTTTTTCAATTGCTTTTATTACTTACTGTCAGCAAATAACAATCTGAAAAAAATTATAAATACTGAGCATATATTATATTAGTAAGTGTACAATTTTGTTTTTTAAAATTTAATGATTTAGTACTCGTAAAAAAATGTTGATCACGCTCAAAAAACCAAATAAAATCATGTGCAAAACCCTTGTCTACGCATAAGAATTTATTGAAAATAATAATAAGCGTTAAATATTTTAAAATTTAAGGTATTTATCTACCAAAATCAAGGTTTATATTTTTATTTTGACTACTTATTTAATTGTAGTAACATATCTAAATAATACCTTATAAACTTAAATTCGATCGTTCGTTTACTAAAATTTAAATTCTTAGACTTACTAGATAAATAGGTGATAAATAACTGTGTATTTAAAAAAAGAATGTAGATAACTTAAGGTTGTTGAGAAAATTGCGCTAAAAAAAACTGATTTTCTGTTTTCACCCCGCGAAATTGATAGGGACTCTTAATATTACGAGAATTGCCCCTCAGATACCACAACACTACCTACATATATTAATCAAAAGCAATAAATACGAATTATAAAAAAAATAATTAATCATAATAATAGAAACGAAAACGCCCAATAGGTAGGTATTGATTTAAAAATTAACCATTTGTGCCAACTGGAGTGGATAGTACTCATATCAAAATCATTTGTTGGCATAAACTTTGTATTATACTTAATATTTTCTGGCTTAGTGCCAGAATTTAAACTAGCAGCTTGTATGAGGCTCACCGTTGTCTGGCGTAGCATGTGACGGGCAAAAACAAGCCTTAAATTGAATGATATATATGAATAAGGTTTTATAGATATACCAAGAGATATTTCATAAAAATATTTATACGTTTATCGAACCTAGTCTTTTTACGAGTGACTACGCTTTTATTTTATGGATTTGTTTATGAATATTTTGTGGGGTTCGTGGCCAAAATCAAACCGCGTTTGTCCTCAGTCAGTATATGTTTTCTTTCTGTACTATAATGCCTCCCGCGCCAAAAGCCTGGTGGTCCGCTGAGATTGGTCGCTATGGCCGAAAGGTTTAGAGGATTTTATTTATTTACATGTAGAAAGGCGCAATGCTAGGGCCTGATGCTCATGTTGTACTAGTGGATAAATCCAATAAGACTGTTACCTGACCTGAGGATCAATCCTAGACTTCTATCTAGGATTAGACTATTTCACCTAGTGATCTAAGTGCTCATACACACGAGCATCACGCGTCAACGGCAGAGACGGCTGCCGTCGACAGACGGGCGTCGACGTGCGTCGGCACAATGGATACCTCCAGTCAATCATTATTACAGTTTTGGGTCATATTAAACTCTCTGTTTAGGCTGCTCTCTGCTCAGGGTATCTATGGGGTTATATGAACTTGGAGGGTTGTATTGATGACTTAATAATGATTATAGTTCTGTAAATAATACTTGTTACGCTTGTGGATCATATTTTGTTCAATATACAGGGTTATTTGAAAAACACCAGCAACCTCTTAAGAGGTCATTGTACTCATCATTATGAACAACTTTTACTATGGGACCAAACCTGAAATCACGAAATATAAATCAGCTGTTCCATAAATTTATCTTCGTCTATCTCGTCAAAATGTAGGGAACAGCTGATTTTTATTTCGCGATTTCAGGTTTGGTCCCATAGTAAAAGTTGTTCATAATGTTGAGTACGTTTTTCAAATAACCCTGTCTGACATTGACCTGCAAATTGCAAAGAACGTAAGAAAATTTGAAATTCACGGGCTACCCGCTACCGGCGGCGGTCTAAGCGCATCGCCCTTATAAGTGACATTTTAACAGGAGTCTACTCGCGATAAAATTATATCGTTCATTGGTCTATCCCTATGTCTAGTCTTAGGTATAACTGAAGCCCGAAAATTTACTATTGCATAAAGAAAATATATGTACGAAATAATTAAAACAATGTGCATTTTAGGTCGTGGTGCTTAGACATAATAGACGCATCGAATAAAATTAATTGAATCCGGCCAATGGCTTCAATCAAAGTATACGAATTTATTGATAATTTCCGCGCGTAAAATAGCTTCAATTAAAGGTTTGAATGTAAAAAAAAATGATTTTTATATTTTATATGAAATAAGAAAGACTGTGCCATAGGTTTCTATCCCGTTCACCTTGTATGGTCTGTTTTGTCCAGACGGTAAAAAACTCAGCCGGTACATAAAGTTTTAACTGAAAACAGAAATTATAATTATGTTGCCATTACAGTGAAAAGATCTGGTCGACGAAGTCCCATATTTTGACAATGACGGTGAATATCCGAACGTCATTCGAGAGCTCCGCATTGATTGGCCGCAGTTTCAGTCAGTTACGGCAATAATAGCAAATAGCCAAGCTTGGCAGGTTATGATAAGATGTTAATAGTAGGCAAAAGTGCCGCTGATATGATTATCACAGGCCGTTCTATAGCCATTAGTGACTCGCAGTTTGAGAAGTCATGCTCGCTCAATAACTGGCTTTCAGTTGAGTTGTGTTTTGGGTCGCTGAACAGAACCAATTTTAACTGGCATAATGAATGTAGGTATCTAAAAAGCGAAAAAGTATTTTTGTTTCATTAAGCGTTTTGTCTGTTTCATTGAGCAATTTGTTTTTGGATTCCGTTTTTAGGGTATTATATTTTACTTAATTTTAAAAACTGTTCTCAATCGATTGTTATTCTATACGTGTATTAAGTTGAATGTTGTCTGTCCTGTCCTACTAACTTAAGCCCAAGTTCGCAGGGCGCGTTTTTCCCGCGATGATTTTTTTTCGCGCAAACAAACACATTGTTGGATTTTCAACTCTCGGCCCTAAGAAGTGCGTTGAAAATCCAATAATGTGTTTGTTTGACGCGCTGGGATGCGCTTTGTTGGATTCTCACAGCTCGGCTCAACAAAGAGAGTTGAAAGTCCCGTGCGCGATAAAATCCAGCCGTGATATTTATACATCCGTGCGAACGTGGGCTAACACATGCATTACCTAAACCATAGTCGTCATCCAAATTCCCTTCTCAAAAGCTTAGGTATTGTATTTTACTACAAATCAAGAATTAGGTGTAGTCTTATTAACCTTTTAAACGCCTGCGTCGGATTAATCCGACATATATTTTCGTGCCCATTTCGCCAGTGTCGTAGTGTCGTATATTAACGACCAAATACCACAGCTCGTTTACTTTGTTTTTTTTTATTAATTACGCTGTAGGTATTCTATCAGGTTATTCGAAAAACAAACAAAATTCGAATCACTGTGCCGGGCGCTGGGATACGACAACTCACAACAGATTATAATTTATGTCTCGTTATTTTAATTGCTGCCTTGACATGTAATAATAATATTCGTTAATTCTAAAGTGCTGCATATTTAAATTGTTATTATTTCAATTTTCTATTTGATTGTGCTGTGTTTATGTTATAAAATGTTACCTACCTTAAAATTATTGTACGCCATTATGGCGGGTCATAGCTGTGTACAATTTCGGAAACATGTAACAACTTATTGCTTACCTATGTACCACAATAAAGAATATTTGTATTTGTATTGATATAAAATCGGGCGGTTAAGACTGTGCCGACCCTACAGTGGCGCCCTCATCGTTTGTTTGGTTATTTCATACAATTTAGAATGAAAATGCAGAAAACAAGCACGTTAAGTTGTGCTTCACAAAATTATACGTTAATATTATTAGAAGCGGTAGTTTTATATTGTTTAGTTTTATCATAATCCTTAAAACGGAATATAGTGGCCACTTTTATCCGTTTTAAGGATTATAATGAAACTAAACAATATAAAACTACCTTTTATAATAATATTAACGTATAATCTTGTGAAGCACAACTTAACGTGCTTATTTTCTGCATTTTCATTCTAAATTGTATGAAATAACCAAACAAACGATGAGGGCGCCACTGTAGGGTCGGCACAGTCTTAAAGGGCTAGGGGTATGGTACAGACGTTAGCACATCAAGCTACTAAAATTTCTTTAATCGATTTTCAACTTTATCACTAAAGCATAAGGTTCAAAGTTGATTGGGAACTTTAATAGATTTTCAACTTTCTCGCTAAAGCATAAGGTTCAAAGTTGATTGTTAAAATTTGACAGTTTCGGGTAGCTTGATGTGCTGGCGTCTGTATAACCAAACAAACAAACACAAATGTTCTTTCAAGAAGCTAGTATAACAAATAAAAAGCGTATGGAAATAAAGTTGAGGGCCTGTTTCAGTCTCCTCTGGGTAAGCGCTATCTCAGATAATGCCAAGAGAACTAAAGGAACTCCAACAAAATATTTTTTTTAAATCAATCCCTGTCGGTTGAAATGCAGGAATATAGTTCTATGAAAGATCTTATTCTTAGAAACTAGGAACTTTGCACAAATACTTCAATAGGTGAACAATAACGATCGTAGATGGTGGCGGCATTCTGAAATTTCTGCCTAGGGTCCATGGGAAGAAGATGATGAAGATGATATTTTTTTCAAAATTAGGTACCCTACTCTTTTGAAACAAGGCATGATAATAGTAAATTAAAACTCACACCAATAGCGTAGACCCTAATTGCGTAACACACTTTTAAACACAATTTATCTAAACCATTTTGAAGGACACTGCAAATCCATTGCTTCAGATGTTCGAAAAGTTTGTCTGCTCAGCTATGTAAATAACGCAATGAATGTAGTTGAATTGTCAAAATGAAAGCCAAATTACTACTGGTAGTGTGATAAGCAACAACCCTGCAGGTCTTTAATAAATCTATAGTCACATAATTAAGTTCAATTCCAGCCTTATTAAACAACATAAATATTAATTGCGACCCCACATGGGGGTTCAAGCGTGACTGATGTCCAATGAACACTAGATACTCGAGCCGCGTTAATCAGGGCGTTAAGATAATTAACACAATATATGGCCACCTATGTCTGGTTGAATTGCTGTAGGATGAAAAAATTTAACCTTTAGAAGTACTTAAGGGCCTATACTACCTCAAATGGCTTAGCATGATCCTCCGTTATGTCGAAAATACTGCAGCATTAATTTTGAAATAAATATATGGTAAAGTTGAGGATTAATGTTAGGTCTTATGTTAGACGAAAACACGATTTCATAAAATTTTCTCGATAGAAAAAAATTCCAAAGTTACCTCTAAACTGAACAATAAACCGCTGATATTCAAAAAATACTTCAAATCAGAACATGAAACTTTGTATACTAACCGAACTAACTATAAAGTAGGTCTTATGTTATTTACTTTTTTTTTATTTTCACCGTAAAAAGCCTAAACTATTGGCGCTGCCTGCCGCCTAGCACCGCACTCTGTCTCGCTCTCACTCAGTCCGCGAGCAGTTCTCGTGCGAGCGAGTTAAAGAGTGAATTTTAGCTGAGGTAGTGTAGGCTCTTAATAGAGCAACACCGCCTAATTGTTCAAAGTCTTAAAATACGTCTTTTATGTATGGTGATTACGTTTATGGTGCCTTACGGTAATCAAAATACAACAGATTATACTAGCTCGATGTGCTGGCGTCTTTACAGAGGCCAGCACATCAAGATTACCCAGTCTGTCAAATTTTCCCAATTGAATATGAACCTTTTTCCTTTGCAATAAAGTTGAAAATCTATCTAAGAAATTTGACAGATTGGGGTAGCTTGATGTGCTGGCGTCTGTACCTAGTAGAAACGCCATGACCCATATTCAGCCTATGACGTTCCCACTGCTGGGACAAAGGCCTCCTCTCGGTGTGATGATGCTCATAAAAGTCAAAAGTTTTCCTCCATAATTGCCTTTGGCCGCAGATGGTGTAGTGTTACACCTTCCGAACTTGCGTTTAACTTGCTCACCTGCGTAAGGACGATGCAATTTTGTAAAGAGCTCGGAAAAGCTGAGCCTCTAATTAGAACGATTTGGGCCCTTGTAAGAAGGAAATGGCACTGTTAGGGAATTCCTTAAGGGTGTACGAAAGTGCATTACAAAGGGAAATAGAAATCACAATAAAAATTAATTATAAATAATTGTCACACAATAATAATACTTAAGGTGAATGGGAAGTGGTAGACCGCGAAATTCAAATTTTCTTACGTTTTTTGCAATTAGCAGGTCAGTGTCAGGTTGTATCTTGATCAAAATTTGATTCGCGACTATAACAGGTATGTATTTACAGAATTATAATCATAAGAAACATTCATACATCTTTATAAGTGAGATTTGTACTATAAACACTTTTCCCTAAGAGATTTTTTCTTGTGGTACAAATCTAACTTAGGAAGATGTATTAATGATTCTAATTACTATAATTCTGTGAATAAGTACCTGTTATAGTCGCGAATCATATTTTGATCAAGATACAACCTGACACTGACCTGCTAATTGCAAAAAACGTAAGAAAATTTGAATTTCGCGGTAATCACTGCGCAATCACCTTAAAAAGAAAAAAAATGTTTATTATGCACAAACAAACCGCACATTACAAAAAAAAACATTAAATACGCACATACGAGTATAAAGTAGCCAAAAGCCTCGTACTCAAGCAATAAAAGGTTGACAATTTTGTCCACTGCTTGATGTCAGAGCTAGGAACCAAAGACAATACACATTAATCTGTGTTGCAACACTGGCAAATGACAACAAACAATCAAAACACAAACAAAAGGCCGATTGCAGTGTGGAAAATAACTAAGTACTTTTGTAATAAACAAACAATAATGGTCTGCGCAAAAACTGGTCGTTGTTTAGGAAAATGCTGTGACTTTGGACAAACTCATAGTCAGCAGCGCTGATTTTCAGCAACTACCTCTTCAGAATTGGATTTTGACAAGAATGGGACCAATCTGGAAGCATATCCTTTCAAATAAAAAAAAAATTCAAATCGGTTCATAAATGACGGCGTACTGAGGTAACAAACATAAAAAAAAAACAACCGAATTGATAACCTCCTCCTTTTTGAAATCGGTTAATAAGTTACTTACCTTCTTTATTTTATTTCTGATGGATATGGAACAATTTTAACAACGGCTTATGCAATTTACATACTTTTAGTCGGGAGAATGTCAAATAAAAATTTTAAAAACACAGTTTGCAGCCAGTAAGTTAACTAAAAGGGTAGAGAAAATGTCTACCGAAACAAAAGAAACAGCTTTTGAATAAAGAACACGAAAAAAAAAAAGAAGGTTTTGTTTTTATTTACAAAAAAAGAGAACATTCTTACAAACCAGTTACGTTTTTATAATGAATTTTTAAGTGTGGCAACATAATTGTCTGAGTGTGCGACTGGAGAATAAAGAACTTCCACAAAAAAGTTGCACAAACGAAGCGTTGGAAACGGAAAATCTCGCCATTGTTAGTTTGTCTTGAAGCAATTCATTAATTTTTTTATAATTATGTTTATAAATAAAGAATAGTAGGGATGGTTTTAACAAGTGTGAAGTAGATAAAGTTTTGGACAATGGAGTGAATGAAAAGTAAAAACAAAATGGCGAAGTTAGTAACATACATTGGGTGGGGTGCTACATAAGGAGCCCTATGTAGAAAGCCATGAATAATGTGCAATCAGCACAAAACATCCCTTCAGTGCAAATCACGCAGCCTGCACTGAGAAAAATATATACAGGGTAATTTGAAAAACACCAGCAGCCTCTTAAGAGGTCATTGTTCTCACCATTATGAACAACTTTTACTATGGGACCAAACCTGAAATCGCGAAATAAAACCCTGTATAATGCTAGCTTCTGCCGTGACTTCGTCCGCGTGAAAATTCTTATTCCTCCAACCTTTCCCGTCGCATCGCATCGCCTGCCAGTTATTATTTCGTTTTCACTCAGCGTTCTTTCTAACTTTTTTCTTTTTGCTCGGATCCTAAGGAACTTAAATAAACTTGTAATGTTAAATAGCCTATAAGCACTCCTCAAAAATTTGTCTATAAAATGCAAACATAATTTTTCATCCAACCAGTAGTTCCAGAGATTAGTGCGTTCTTGAAACAAACTCTTCAGCTTTACTATTAGTATAGATTCTATATATATTTTTCCGAATGTGGCATATCATAAGGAAAGTATCTTCTACTTAAGGATGATTTCCACCAAACGGCTCGCTTCGCATCGGATCGGAACGGATTTTACAATCTTTAAACGATAGTCAATCGTGTACACAGTATTTAAAGTCTATATTACCAAGCCGCGCAAGCAGCTCAACCGCGGGCGTCTTCCGCGACACGCGATCGTAGCCGTAAGTATGCTGCGACGCGCGATCGGCTCCGTCTGCCTGTCGTCGTATCCGATCGAATACTTTTGACTGTCTCCAAATTTTTCTTTTCCAAGAGGAAAAAAAAATCAAAAAATAAAAATAATCATAAAACACAGAAGACTGTGTTTTATGATTATTTTCTTCTTCTTCTAATGGAATAGTCAACAATACTACGTCAAATTCAACAATTTTAGAACACGTCAACAGGGTAGGAATGAAACTATGTAGATATTTGACTAGGCGCAGAAACGGATACGTTTTCAAGTGACGCAGGAAGCCGATCGTATGCGTCGATGCTGCCGGACGCGATCGACTGTCGCCGCACCCGTTCGTATTCTTTCCGATCCATTGCTATGCGAGCCGTTTTGTGGAAGAATCTTGAAATTACTGACAAACAACGCACAGCCTAAACGCTGGGTCTAGAAGCTTGAAATGCACAAGAGCTCGTTTTATAATGAAAGTGAGCACTAAACTTTAAAAATTAACCCCATAAAGGGAACAAATAGGGGTTAAAAGTTTGTGTGAAACAGAAATTGGCTTATGTAAAGACGCCAGCACATCAAGCTACTTCAATCTGTCAAATTTGTTTAATACATTTTCAACCATATCGCTAAAATATTAGGTTCAAAGTTGATTGGGAAAATTTGACAGTATCGGGTAGCTTGATGTGCTGGCGTCTGTACTTTCTACACCAAAAAGTGAAAAATTACACTAGGTCTTTTCGTATGCCATGTGAAATGCAATTACACCATTGTCTTCGAAAAATTCTGTCTGAAATTGAATTTGAATCCGATAAATGGCGGCAGGCCGGCTATCACGTTCAAATCAAATAACATTATTAACAGAGGTGGACTTTTGGGTATCATTTGTATCAAATTGTACATATGTTAATAATCTTGTCACTGTCATACGTCATGTAATGCGTGTGAGGGTATGTCTGTGTGTGATCGTATGTGAGGGTGTGTGTTGTGTGTCATGTTCATTGTGTATGTAATGACGAAAAATCTAGTAAATAAGCTGTTATGACGCTGTTTTATTGAAGTAAGATATCTAATGCTTTTTAGTCCTTTCCTTCGAGGACTTTTCGTAAGAATAAACGTTCAATATTTACTGAAAAAAGGATGCCCAAATCCTACCTGACGACAAGGCGGTGGCGTTCTGTTAGGCAACATATGATATAAAATTAAGCCGTTATTTATAAAGGTCTTAAAAACATAAGAAATATCTCTGTGGTATTTTGTATTTCCTAATGTTGTTTGGTGTTACTTGTCCTATTTCTTTTTTGGGAATTTCTCTGAGAGTAATCTATGCAATGTACTCTGGTGGATAGAACTTAGATCGCTAAAAAATTACTAAAAGAACTGTGAACTACCTAGAAAACGGGATAGTGTTTATTTTATGAAACATTCCAATCTCACTATAATTTGTTTTTGTACAGACGCCAGCACATCAAGCTACCCGAAACTGTCAAATTTTCCCAATCTACTTTGAACCTAATGTATTTGCACTAAGTTGAAAACCTGTTAAAGGAATTTGACAGATTGTATTAGCTTGATGTGCTGGCGTCTGTACATGAACAATAAAAGTCAAGTCCAGCCTCTATAGGAATTTGGCCATTGTCCTTTAATCTTGTTGGACCACCTATGCCGAAATTACATTATCATAATCTCGATGACCGACAAAATTCACCAATAACCGGTACTTACAGATACCGATCTGTAGGAGATGAGCTCCGCTGACAATTCCGTTTAGAAATAATTATACTCCAATTCCTCAGAAGAATGTACCAACATTCCATGCATACCTCGTACAGTCAGTTCAATTCCTGCAAACATACTAGGTGCCCCTGGCCAGTTGCCAACTCGAGCAATTTATCTATAACCGACCGCCGATGTGGGTTGACAATCGGTCGAGTATTTGGTGCTGTTTGTCCATATCGGGTTGTTATCAGCTTCGATGTTTGTATCTCTCTGCGGCTTCTATTTTTGAGTTCGGAGACTGTTATGGCTTGGTGCTGGATTTTTTCGGTTGATGTGTTCTGTGGATGCTGTATGAGGTTTTTTATAGATTTTCATAAGATTTTTATACCAAAATATCAGCCTCTAGTATGTGTAGAGGTATATAGTTGCACATCAGTGGTATTTTAAGTAGCTTTTAATGTCAATCTGCAGACACAACAGACTTAAAATTGTCTAATCAATGGAAAGTGCAATTTTTTTTAGTCAGATTTTACAAATTTGGTATTTACGTAGGCCTTGTTCCTTTCACTATGGGAAGATAAACTAATTTTTAAAAACAAAACCAAATTAGCCGATAGTGAAAAATATACATTTTTTTTTTTTAATTATGTATATTCGCAATATGCAAAACAACCGAACATTTTGACCTCAACATGTCAAAAGTCCAGAATAATTAAAAACCCACCACATCCATCAAGATCATGCGAAAAGTAAACATTTCAAGCAATTAACCCTTCACTCGCAATAAAATGCATTATAGGCCGCACAGTCGGGCTGAAAGCCGGCCGCCATCAGAACGGCCTGCGTCTGACGGCCGCTGATCGAAAATCGTAAATAACCGCCACACGTATCGATGTACCGCTTTTTCTGTTTCCGATAAATTCATTTTAACTAGTTTTCCGATTTTAGTAAGATCGTTTTGGTTTTTCGCTTGTATTTATTACGGTTTGTTCCATTTCAAGCTTTTGACTCATTCAAAACTTGGATTTTACCTAGTAATAGATAGCTATTTACCGAATAGCAAATTAGGTTGCTGAACTAAACCGGTTAAAATTATGATATACAGTGCCCTACAAAAGTTAGTTGACATTTTTTCAAAAATCGACTAGACGTTCGCAGTACGACAACCGCACCGCTGCGGCGCCGCAGCAGTCCGACACGAAACGTCGAAATTGAAAGAGCCCTAAGATTATTAATATTAAAATTAATCTTGACTTTAATATTATAAATGCGAAATTAAGATTGTTTGTTACGCTTTCACACTAAAACGGCTGCAAATTAGGATGAAATTTGGCACATGGGTAGACCATGATCTGGGTAAGGACAAAGACTACTTTTCATCCTGGATCGCAGACGAAATCGTGAGGAACAGCTAGTTGGTCAATAAAAGAAAATGTTGAACCATTTTATTTTGTTACCATAAACTTTTCATATTTTTACGATACTGTACTTTCAATGATAATTACGAGTAGGTATACTTAGGATTATAATTTACGTATACCTACAGGACAGTCTTCACTACGTTTCATCTGCAATAGGTCAACACATTTCATATACTGATGACAACTTAATGTAGCTTAACGCACACAAATCATGATGCTAAAACATTTCATCATTCATAGGTATAAAACATAAACAGTCGAACTCTAAACATATGCACATTTATAACAACATAAAACAAATCCTTCCAATCATGTCGCGGGCAATTTTATTGACTGACCACTACACAGATTCTGATCACGGGGCGATTTCTGATCGCTCGACCGATCAGCCGCAGCCGCGCCCGCAGTTTGAACAATCACTCGCCGACTCTGTACTAAACTGTTCTTATCACTTTGCTTTACTCTAAAATGACTCTTCTATTACTGGCTTAACTGACTGAAGCCTGTTTTTACAGCACCAGACAGCTGCCCAAACTTTGGTGAGTGATTGCCTAATACAGCACTTCTTTTTTTCCTTTTTACTGCACTGTTCAAACTGCGGGTGAGTTCAAAATTTGACCGCTGCACAGACTGCAAAGGTCACGATAAATATAACGGTTTAATTGTGCAAACTATTTTTATTGATCCATCCGTGGTAATATGACGGATCGTTGTTGAATAACTCATCTTAATTTTCAATCGAATTATAATTACTAACCATTTGCACAATTAAAACGATGCGATGCGAAGTGTGTCGCGAGTTTCAAATAAATGAAATAGTGTGGTTACGCCCTAGGCATTCGCTAAAGCGTCCTCTCGCCCGCATTTTGAACAATTACAAATTATTTCTTCATATTTTGCTTTTATTCAACTTGTTTTTAATTATTCGCTGACATACATTAATTTTGAACACTACTTACTCAACATTTATGCTTTTACGAAACGACTAGGTAAGGCAGTTTAATAACTTTTTGCTTTTAAATATTTTTCTTTTTGTTTACCTATCCTACAAGAATAACACGTTGACCTGACACCACAAGACGTGACTTCGAGTGTCGATGCGCATACAGTATGCAAAGAAGGCAGAGAATGGTTTGAAGGTAGAAAAACTTTAGCTACTTCGAGAAAACTTCAATCTTTTAAACTTCTCAGAGGGCATTAAAAGTCAATTCTTTTGCGCCATTCATATTTTGGCTTGACCTGGTGTAGTATTTTTGTTGTTAATCTTTTAGTATGACTTTCTACTTTATTCCTCAAAACCTGACCTGCTCTCATACTGTTCCAACTCTGCCTTCTGTGCTATGCACAGAACCATAACACACCTGAACACCACTCAGTACCCGTAAAATTACGCGTTAATGCCATCTTTGTTTGAGTGTGAGAGAGCGATAACAGTATACGGGGCAAATAGCGTCATCTCTTTTTCGCAATAAAGATTGATGGCTTTGACTGTTGGCACTTGGTTTTGGCGTTGTACGTAGGTACATCGAGCTTTAGAAAGAGACAGTTAAACAGGCATGACAGACAGAGACGATGCTCTATAAAGCCAAAATCATACTAGAGGACCAATTTCACCATTATCACATCTACAACAACCCCGTTCAAGAGCTGTCACTGTCATTTTGTTTTGGAATTTTGACACTGACAGCTCTTGAACGCGGTTTATATGTGCTGATCGCGTACAGTTTCATTGGTGAAATTCACTTTGAAACACGATGTGCCATACTAAAGCCTAGGTACTCTACGGCTCCCTGATCACATAATTAAGATATGAACGTACATTTTCCATCCAATAATTATTAAAGTAATTAAAATGAGGCGTGCATGGCCGTTTGACGAGCTTTGTCAGCGGATTATACTTGACCTATTAAACCTTGCGGCCGATTTGACAGATTTTGGCACTTCACCGGCCGTGTTGGGCGGATGATACGCTATTATAATTTTACGGATTTATCTGCATTGTGTTAGAGGAAGAACAGTAAGTTGATGATATTTACTTCTTAATTATGACATAAGATCACGCTTGTGGTGAGACAGAGTTGTTCCTATACACGCACATTCTGCCAGTTATATTTGAGTGCCATGTAATAGGGGGCGAGCTGACTGCCATCAACCAGGCACAAATCCCAGCCCTGCTGCTGAGAAATTCCTGATGAAAAACCCAAAACCATTTTATCCTATCTAGGAATCGAAACCAAGACCTCATGTTTGGCAGTAGTGCTTGCGAACACTAGACCAAAGAGACAGTACTTTTTATTGATGTCTTGATATAATTGTATGGAACAACGGATCAAAGGAGCCAAAGAGCCAAAGGGACCTTTGGCGCCTGAATGACATTGACAGGGGGCGATGTTGCTAAACATTTGTGAAATTGTATCGACAAAACAAGATGGCGCCTTTAGTTCCGATTTGGCCACGCGCCAAAATAAATCTGTGCTGGATGCTTTCAGAATACCTGTGATATTCATTAACTGTGCCCAAACACCTCTTCATTTTTTTTGGAAAACTGTAACAAAGTAGGTAGCACGAGTTCACAAGGAGGCCTATGTCAAACTGCGGGCTACGGTAGTCGGGAGTTGATGAAAAAAGTTTGTCTACTTATTTTGTACGGTCAACCGTCTGTGGTAACAATTGAAACTAGGAAAATCGCCCTAACTGCTGCGACATAAAGGCGCTGTGTACGTGACATAGTACCATGGAGATACACTTGAGTGTACGACCCACTTTTGTTTGTTTATTTCAGTCTCCGTAATCCATTAATCCAAACTACTTTTTCAGGTCCCACTGTTATAATATTTAACATTTGCATTTCCCCGTTTTCGAGTACAATTCTGTGTTCAACATTCACTCACGGATTTGGCTCATTTTTTCTGCACTGAAGTGCTCAGAGCATCATAAAATGGAAAAGTTAAATCAAATGCTGGAAAAGTTAAATCTGCGAACTTAGTATCATTTTAATGCAAAACGTTTGCGTGGATGTTAGATATATAGGTCCTCGTATAAATCGTTCCAGTCATTATCAAGATTAAAACAGAAGTTTATCAAAAAGAAGTGTTGGAAATCGTCGAGTATTACAGAAGCTGCAGAACAATTGACCTAGCCTGCTTTTTATCTGACTTTAACTGGGTACGATTGTGTCGGTTTTCAAAGACTGGATTCTATTCAAAACTGAAAGTGTTACATTTCAAATGTGAACGCTGTGTCTAGTTTTTCTTACTCAACTGCTTTAACAAAACGAAAAGACTTTTTGGAAAAAAAAAACTTAGTTTGGCGTTTTTATAGATTTGCTATATCATCTTGATGGTTTATTACGGATATGAGGTTATGGCGATGGTGCTGATGTTAAGGGTGGCGAGTAGGCAAACTGAAATGACAGTGGGCTGGCAATGTTTGTTTGAAGGACCGATGGCTGGTGGAGCAGACGAGTCCTTGAGTGGGGACCACATATCGGCAAGCGTAGTGTGACATGTCTTCGAATTTTTGGTTCTAGGACATGCCGGTTTCCTCACGATGTTTTCCTTCACCGTTTTGAGAGCAGAGGTGATGAAATAATTTACACAAAGTAAATCGCCTGTCTGCTACTTTCGGAAGTCTCGGCCTAAACTACTTAGTAACCAAAACTTTCAAGGTCACTCAGGGTCACATTAGCGTTCCTTCGCTCACCTTGTCACTGTGCACTGACAGCTAAGAACGACGCTTTTGAATCCACGGCTGTTCAGAATCACTGTATAGCAAGTCACGCACTTCCTGCTTAAACATGATTAATTCAACCTTCACTAGTGCTAATGGAAAGGGTTCCTAATTTGGTACATTGAAGGTCATTAGGATTGTTTGGTGTTAGTGAAGTGTATACGAGCGAATTGGTGATCTACCAAGTTCGATGTTTTTTTTTTGCAATCTATCATGTTTGCAGATATTCAGCAATATAATTGGTATCTATTATCAACTGAAAAAATCTAATTAGTCCGTCAGTTAGATTATCAAAAAATATTTGACCCGTATTTTTTCTTTTGTTACGTAAACCAAAATTGACGAAGATACGACGCTTTTAAAATTCTCAATACGACACACCTTGGTATAATTTTTAGTGCGTTCTGACGTCACGAGCCCCTACTCCCGAGTTTTGATGCGTTTTAACTTTGTCAATATTCATTGATTTACAAAAACAAAAATACGCGTCCATTATTTTCCAATACTCTAACTGACGGATTAAATATATTTTGAATTTATTGATGGTGGAAACTAGCCTAACGGGTTTGTACACTTAAGTAAGGTCTTGAGTGATCTTTTTTGTCAGTCTTCTAGTGACTGTTTGGGTGTTTATCAGGTTTTTTACTGCTTGTTTGGATGGTTCCTGATTCGCTCTTTGAGTTTGTACACTTTTTGGCTTGTTACCAGACTAATACGGTCAAAAACTTTCCGGCGTTATTCGGCGTCGACCTTTTATAATCAGCACCCTAATTACGTAACACATCCACTGCTTAATATGTTCAAAAATCAGTCTGCTCAACGTACAACGCAACGTAACGTAAATAACGCAATGAGTGTTGTTGAACTGTCAAAGTGAAAGCAATTTCTACTGTTAGTGGGTTACGCAATTACCCCGCTGTAGGTACAGTCGAGCTCATTAATATATTGGCAGTGACAAAATTTCAAAATATTGTATGCTTTAAAATGTTCTTAGAATGCTATACAAACTTAGACATAAATAAAATACTAACATACATTTAAAGTTTCAAAATATTATAACCGTTATTATGATCATCACTTAACTTTGTCACTGTCAATATATTAATGAACTCGACTGTACCACATCTACTTATCTCTTTTTTTCCAAGATGTTTCTCGCTCGTTTATCGCGATCGTAAAAAACTACTAGATATCTAATTAGACTTGATCCGGAAGTCCATTTTAAGAGGGGTTATTTTTCACGGAGCGTAATTTTCCCTAAAAACGGAGGAGACATAATTCGATAGATTATGTTTCTATTTCTCGCAACCAACTATGGCAGCTTTGGGTTACTACATCAGTCTTTCACGCCTTTGGACCACTGATTTGAGGCGATCACTAGCGCCAAAATTGCGCTCGCTTAAAAAACTGGAGCATCATCGCTCGCTCTTGCATTCTTTTAGTAAAATCACAATGATAGCTTAAACTTCTGAGTCAGAATATTTATTATGTAAATAAAACAATACCCTCCTTAGAACTATTCAAGGTAAAAAGAGCCCCCAATTTTTCTTGATACAGGACGCCTTTAGAACTGGCTACGCCACTGCACAGTGCTAGCACGATTCTGTTAGTCAGTTGCCGAGTTTTTTGCTTGGTGTTATTTGGCGCTGACCTTTTTTTATCTGTCTTGTGGTTGCTTTTAAATTTTCATCGGCTTTTAACACTGCGGTGTATGAATATTGCAGTTTAGGTCAGCGCCATCTCTTGACGGATAGTGAATCTAATGTAATTTTTTATGATGATTTCTGAAAAAGTTTGCTATTTAGAGACATCGATTTATTTTACCTGTAATATTTACATAAACTTCTATCTCATGGAATAATTTCAGATTTTTCTCTATGCAAACTTCGGAAATAAGGGGAACGGTATTTTTTTTTTAATTTTTCATCAAAAGTCGAAAACTATGCAGCCTCAAACAAAACGAAAAAATGTTTGAGAATGAGCAAACAGGGCTCTTTCATGTGATACCCCACATGCTCTAGTAGCCCCACTTCGAATTTTTAAGACCCCCATTTCAGTCCTTGTTACAAACAAAATATATAATTTTTTTATTTCTTTCTTATTTGCAAAAGAGTTGGGCAAACATCATCTAAAACTATTACTCACTCAGCATTAGTAGTTCTCGAGACATTCAGCTGTGACAGACGGACAGACAGACTGAGTCGCATCATAAGGGTTCCTTTTTACCATCTTGGTACGGAACCCTAAAAAGTAAAAATGTTTCCGTGGTTGTTAAATGTAACGTCTCTATTTCGGTACTGCTTTAGTTTTTATTGAGCTAATTTGAGTATTTTTGTACTAAAGTTATCGAAGTAATTTTGTAATGTAAAACTTTGGATTTGCGGGCTAAAAATAATGGTTTCGTTAATGTTAGTAAGTACCTATTTTTAATCTGAAGTCTACAAAACTTTGGTAGATAACAGTTATCTAGTCGATAGCATGAGATATACCGATTTAAATGATAGAAAGCGTTCCCATTTCAACCATCAACATTTCTAATCAAAATATCAAAACGCTTTGTTTTAATTAGAAGATTAAAATCTTAAAAACGACTTCGTATAACGCAAGTAATATTATTACACAGAAGGGGAAGGCAGAAACTACAGAACGCCATCTGCTACCATCCTAACATTCTCCCTTTGCTTCGATTACGTTCATAACCTGAATCCTAATTGCGTAACGCACTCACCATCTGCATCATCTGCCTAGCCTTTTCCCAACCATGTTGGGGTCGGCTTCCCCAACATCCGCGTAAGTTTCGATCCTGTGGGAATATCGGGATAAAAAGTATCCTATATGTTATTCTGATGTATAAGCTATATTACTGTACAGTTTCATCAAAATCCGTTCAGTAGTTTTTGCGTGAAAGAGTAACAAACATTCATCCATCCATCCTCACAAACTTTCGCATTTATAATATTAGTAGGAATAGGAAAGTAGGAATATTAGTAGGAATAGTAGGAATTAGTAGGATTAGTAGGAGTAGGAAGTAGGATTCTCGTAAATGTAATTTCAATTTAATTTCAATGCTATTAATGGAGTATCCGTCTGGAGGATTGAGTTCTTTGCATAATATAAGATGATCATCTGCCTAGCCTTCTCCCAACTATGTTAGGGTCGGCTTCCAGTCTAACCGGATGCAGCTGAATACCAGTATTTTACATAGAGCAACTGCCTATCTGACCTCCACAACCCAGTTAAGTACTGGGTAATACGATACCCTTTGGTAAGACTGATTGTCAGACTATTCGGGCTTCTGACTACCCGTAACGACTGTCAAAGATCTACGAATGACAGCCGGGACCAACGACTTAACGTGCTTTCCGAGGCACGGAGGAGTCTCGGTATGTAAAGATGGACACCCATCTTCAGACCAACCGCGACAAGCGTAGCTTTAACATGATCGATCGACCTGTGCGGCTATTATTATTTAGCCACGGGCCCCCTAATTGCGTAACACATGATATATTACAATCTTAACAATTTTGAAGAAAATTGCTAATCCATTGCTTCATAAGTTCGAAAAATTAGTCTGCTCGACAACGTGAATAACACAATGAATGTTGTTGAACTGTCAAAATAGAAACCATTCCTAGTGTAGTTGTTTTACGCAACTACCCCGCTGGTCATAAACGCACGCCTGTTGCGAGTACTACACACCTTTTTTTTGTGGATGGGAAATCATCAAATGACGGTCCCGCTCAGGGTGGAGCAGGAGGGAGTGTCAGACTCTTACTGACTAAAACCCACCCGTGTTCCTTCCTTAGCCCTTTATGTTCCGGGACAGCGGTAACCCTTTCGGACAATCCCGCTGCCCGAGTACTACACACCTGACCTCTGAAGAATATCATCAGTAAGGTGACTAGAATGTCCTTCTAGGACGTCCCCTGCCGGCGTTTTATTATTATTATTTCAATTAAATAATAACAGAGCAACAGAGTAGGTTTATTACTTCCGCCGCTTATATGAAATCCGTCTTAAAATGTAACAGCTGTTCGCTGCTTTACCGACATTTGCTCGTAAACGGTAACTGTTAGTACGAGTATGACTCATATTTGAACGCTGAAACTTTGCTTGGCTTAACTTTACGCTAGATGATGAAAGTACTTGCGGCTAAATAATAACCCTCTCCGTGCCTCGGAAAGCAAGTTAAGCTGTTGGTCCCGGCTGTCATTCGTGGATCTCTGACAGTCGTTACGGGTCACCAGAAGCCCGAAAGTCTGACAACTAGTCTTACCAAGGGGTATCGTATTACACAATTACTGGGTTGTGGAGGTCAGTTAGGCAGTCGGTCCATGTAAAATACTGGTATTCAGCTGCATCCGGTTAGACTGGAAGCTGACCCCAACATACAAGAACAGGCTAGGCGATGGGATGCACTTGCAATGTCTGTAAAAATCTATGGTATTCTTCTTTTCCCATTAATTTACTTGCTAGATTACCTATCATTATCATAGCACCGTGAACGCATTTTACTTCTTGGTTACCAGTTTGAACCCCCGCTATTAGACAATCGGTCCTACAGTTATCCTATGTATTTAACGGAAGTTTCCGTCTCTTTCATTAAGACTCAGAATTGGTTCAAAAATGTAGGAGGTCACTTTTGCCAAAAGAAAAAAAAAATAACAACTTTGCTCAATCTTTTTTGCCATAAAATCTTCTTCATTAACTTAAACTCATAACAATGCCTACACAGGACAGTCTCAAATAGCTGTAACCTGTTGTCTCTTCAATCTCCATTTGCTCTTACCATTCATTAAGAATTAATAACAAGACGAACACCCAATCACGTCAAAATATTCCCATGAATATAGAACTCGAAGACTCGCTCAAAGGAGAACGTCATCTAATGTCTATTGTTCCGAGTTTAATTACCTTCTCTTTGATAAGGGGTAGACACTGTAGACAGTCATTACAATTGCTTTAGTAGGCAAGTTTCCACCTGAAGTCGCTAGAAAGTCATATTTTTCAACTTTTGGCGAGCAACTCTTGAATTATGGGATGAATTAGGAGTCCCAAAAGTCAGTACTTTAGACATGAAATAGGAAGCTCATGCTCGCGATGAAAGCGTTCCTAAAAGGCATAATATTAGAAAGCATAACCAGCCTATAATATTCCCAATGCTGGGACACAAGCTCAAACTCAAACTCAACTCAAACTCAACTCAAACTCAAAGCATTTATTTCAATTAAACCATTTCCAGGCACTTTTGAATTGTCAAAATTAACTAGTCAGTCAGTTAGTCAGAAAGTTGAAGCTAGTTGCCCATTCCAAAACGTAGATCTCTTGGAGAAGAACGGGCAAGAAACTCCAAGGACACTCTTTTAAATTAAGATATTACAAAATCCTGAGTACAGTATTCTTGTTGCTTCTATATGTGAGAACAATGTAATGAAGAAACAATTCAAAATAGTTATAAGATTAAAAAGAAGCCCTGGCAGCTAAGAGATGACCAGTCTCAACTGACAGCGCCCGTTCACGAACATGACGCATGGATCAGCACCATCCAGCTCAACCATTTTGAAGGGAACCGAATGATCCAACACACGCGCCACCATCAGTGAGACATTTAAGTGAGCATGACACATTCTCAACTGCCATGCTCTTTCAAGTCAATATAAAAAAAATTATAATGAACGGATCCATGGTTCTTACATTTACAAAATTTAAAAAAAAAAAATGCTTCTAAATTATACAAAACTATAGTTACCAATTTATTTACGAGATGAATAAAATTTTACTAGAAAGAGGTATAAGATATTAAAGTAACAATTAAAACTTGATTGAATTAAAAATACACATTATTATTTGTCCCAAATAAATAAATAAATAAATTAAGTTCGAATGTCAGAAACACTTTAAAAAAAAAGAAAAGAAAAAAAAGGGAAGCATGTCTTCCAAATATTGAAATTTTAACTAGTGAGCCCAAGTGTCTGTGGAGCAGGACCAGCATTTAGCCAAGCATTTTTATCTACGATATAATCATCCAACTTATAGTATGCTTGTCTACATAGTGTGCGTTTAATGCATGTTTTAAATTTATTCTCATTTAGTTGAAGAATATCGAGTGGTATTTTATTATAACACTCTACACAATAACCCATAAAAGAAGTTTTTACTTTAGACAATCTGAAACGAGGTTGATCTAATTTGTTCCTATTTCTAGTGTTAAAATTATGCCTGTCACATATCTTACTAAAAAGATGTAGATTTTTTCGAACGTACATAATGTTTTCATATATATATTGACAAGGAACCGTCATGATGTTAATTTTTTTAAACAGTTCCCTTAGAGATTCACGTCTGCTGAGGTTGTAGATAGCTCTGATAGCCCTCTTTTGCAGAATGAAGATAGATTCAATATCTGCAGCCCGTCCCCACAACAAAATACCGTAAGACATGATGCTATGAAAGTAACTAAAATAGACCAGTCTCGCGGTATCCACGTCTGTTAATTGACGGATTTTCCAAACAGCGTAAGCGGCTGAACTTAGCCGCCCTGCAAGTGATGTTAAGTGAGGACCCCACTGCAGCTTTGAGTCAAGCGTGATCCCTAGGAAAACCGTATTTTCGACGAATTCAAGTATCTCCTTATTCAATACAACGTGACATTCACTACTTCTAACATTCGGTAAAGTGAATCTAATGCATTTAGTTTTTTTCTCATTTAATACCAAATTATTTACAGTAAACCAATTATGGACCACAAGCATAGCGTTATTTACGTCGTCAAGCTCCTGTGCACGTCTGCTTACTTTAAAAATCAGTGATGTGTCATCAGCAAATAACACCATTTGTGGTCGGTTTTCCAGTAAATAAGGTAAATCATTTATATATACTAAAAATAAGAACGGCCCCAATATTGAACCTTGCGGTACACCCATTTTGACTTTTAAACCCAATGAATTTACACCGTTTATTTGAACTTGCTGAAACCTATCATTTAAATATGATTTTATTAAGCTAAGAGCGAGTTTACCCAGTCCGTAATGCTCAAGTTTCAAAAGCAGTGTTTCGTAATTCACGCAATCAAATGCCTTGGATAGGTCGCAGAAGATGCCTATTGCATCTTGTGCCTCTTCCCATGCGTCAAATATGTGTTTTAATAAGGTGACACCGGCGTCGGTTGTACAACGTCCTTTGGTGAAACCATATTGTTGATCGTGTAGGATGTTAAGCCTCCTCTCAGTAGGAAGGAGTGGGCCGTAATCCACTACACGGGCACAGTGCGGGTTGGTAGATGTCACATGTCTTCGAATGTTTTCGTTCTTAGACATACCGGTTTCCCCACGATGTTTTTCTTCAGCATTTTGGGAATAGTAGTGATGATATAATTTCTAGGTTCGAACCTACCACCTCCGTTCATATTAGAAAGTAACATTAAAAATAACTAATGGATAGCTACACAATAACCAGATATAAACCTAAATAAAAGACCATAAACATGCAATGCTCAATGGTTCAGACTATTTCAAGCATAAGAAAAGCAAAAAACCAACGAGACGAAGTTCCATACAGAGCGAAAAAGACAACCAGCATTGTTTTAAAGTAAACGCTAAACAGAAAGCATCGTGGAACAACAGCTCGTTCATGTATGAAATGTATTTATTCTATTGCTACAGACCGTCCAAACGTTTTGAGAATCAGTGAGCTGAAGCGATGCCACATTAAAGATAGATACAGAAGGCTGGCTCGATATGACGAACTAGAACAAACGCATGTACACTTAAGCCGCGTCCTGTTTAAAAACGATCGTCCCTTTTTTTTCCCTCTCATCTAGAACAGACTTGTGTCCCAGCAGTGAGAACATTATAGGCTGTTTATGTTTATGCTTATATGCATTTATGGCATCTCTCAGGTCAACCTACAAGGTTATTGGCTGCTTAACCGGGCTTGCCTGTGGGGGGCTCGATAAACCAGCTTAAAAGTAGTCAGTTAGGAAACGCCGACCTCATCTCGTTTTAAAAAATATGATTGACATGTAAAAGTGTTTGTACAAACCTACTTACAGAAATAAAATCATTTATCATTTATCATTAAAACTTAAAACTAAGCTACTACACGCTAAGGGTACTTCACTGTGGGGTACGGGCCGCGACTTAGGGCACCCGCGAGCGTTGCACCCATAAAACTTTTTGTTCGGTGAACCTGAACGCGTGCTCTCCCCGACAGAGTGCGCTCTCTGGTTTTCCGAACAAAGTGACAACGATCGCGATCGTAAATTCGCGCGACGGTCGCTTTTAAATGGAACGCAGGGTTAGACACGTATATTTGAATTAAGAATTTAGATAATTTTCGAGTTATGTAACAACAACCTGAATGTCATACATAACAAAGTTCAAATTCCATTGCAACCAAAAACTTATTACTTATGGCCTTTTTGTTACAAATGGTCTCTCAAAAAGCGATGGAATGCAAATTATCTGAGAAAATCAACACAATATGTGCACTCGCTGTACGTGAAGCGTGTTTATGTGTTTTCGTTCGTGGTATGAAGCCGAACTTCTGTACCTATTTCGTCTCGATTCATAGCTCGAATAGCTCCGGATCATCACTCGAATAACAATATCGATTGTGGATGATTCATAGGCGGAGAGCACGCGATGGAATCGCGGATGTTTTGAATAGTGCCGATTTATATCGATTAGCAACGATTAATTTGTTTTGTTATGATTCGGGAAGTTACGTAAGGCTGCTTTGTGATTGTGAATATGCAATAAGGGAGAAAATTTGGAATGTTAGTTTAGGATTGGTTATAATTTTGCTGTATAGAAAGAAAAGAAAGAAAGAAAAATAGGTTTATTCGTCACAGAAACACGTGCAAACAAAAAGATAATTAATTCTAATGACAGCATATAATAAAAACAAAAAATATCTTTATTCATCATGAGCACAAAGCAGAGATAGTCGACGGCTGCACGTCATGACTGTGACAAGAAGGCTTCCACTCAGCATGATGCTGTGCTATAGGGGACCCACAGCACAGCGCTGATTTTTAGTGGTTACCCGAAAATATAGTGAAACAATAATTCAGTAAGCGCTAATTATATAGAAGAAAGAAAATACGTTTATTTGCGGAACAAGTTAGGGAAAAATACGCGTCACATCCACGCAAAACGGCCATCGCTCAGCATAATGCTAATACTAAATGCAGGAAATGCAATGACCCTATGCGAGACAGACCCCCAGTGCTGGTTTTCTTTCTTTGAATCTTTGTAATTTTGATTGAATGAAGTTATGTGTAAATACCGCGGATTTATTACAAAATGAAGTTTATCTAAAACGAATTTGAAACAATACCGATAAATAAAAAGGTACCAGCCACTAACAAGTACGGTAATGCTAAGGAAAGATTCACAAAATTCAATAAAACTTTTTATTTAATAGAACTACGAGTACGTAACAATATAACTTTCATAATATATAAGAACAAAACTAACAATTTCTATCAATATCATTTCCTCACGGACTAATGGTATTCAGCTGCATCCGGTAAGACTGTAAGCCGACCCGAACATAGTTAGGAAAAGGCTAGGCAGATGATGATTATTTCCTCGCGGCGTCGGTCCAACAGAATCTAGCAGGAATTCTATTCGGACGATCAGGTCTAACACCGACTGAGTGAGAGTCTTTCAACCCTCCAGCCACTTCCCCACCTCCTAAGCTCGGCAGTTTTTTCTCTAATTTCTCTTCTGACACCAATTCTGTAACTGCACTTTTACTTCTCCTGTACAACATTTCCTGGTGAAGTTCTTCTTCAGAACTATAATCTTCTTTACTCTCTATCAAATCTTCTTCTAATCCTTCAAACGCTGATGCTTTAACTTCTGGCACCTTCTGCACATTCTGCAATGCGGGTAAAGGTTTCTTTTCTGATGCATGAGTTTCTGAATTTCCTCCTAGTGCTTGGGAATCCAATTTCTTTTCAATATCCGATATCTTTTCTAGAATTGTATCTAGTTTGCTCGTATTGCACTTTAAGATTTTTTGCACTTTAGTAATATCAGAAGCGTTGTTGCAGTTGCTTATTTCTGATATACATTCTCTGAGAGCGGTTAAAATTGGTGCTTTAATACTGTCACTAAGGAAGTGCTTATCCTTCTCGTTCATAAGATGTACTTTAATCTTCGATTCACCTTGGTTTTCGGTCGCCAAGGCTTCGAAAGATTCCGAAATAACCAACTTTGAACCGTTATTTATTTTCTTATGGTGACTTCTTTCCTTCTTTTGACATTTCTTTTCCGACTCTTCAGAAAATGTACAGCATAATGATTGATTAATGTTTATGTCATCTAAAGTGTTGCTTGAACCTTGGCTTATGGACTCTCTGACACTAAAACTTTCTTTTCTAACCTTACTGTAAGTTTCAAAAACTTTTTTAGTATCCCCCTTTTCTGCCCCACGATGGTCAAAACTAGTTTCATGCGGTTTCTTTTCTTTCGTTCTGTGCTTTTTCGATGTTTTTATAGTATAAAACACGGGTAGTTTATCATCACTCTGTGGTATAACTAAAGGCACCAGATTTTTAGCAAATCGAATAGTCTGATCTAACACATGATCATTATTATTGCTGACTTTATACGTCCTATTATTGCTAGAGACTTCAGTATTTTTCTCACTATTGAACTGTTGACCTTTATCAACTAACTTGCATTTCTTTTCTTTTTTCAGTTTAAGTTTTTCATTCCTTACTTCAGGACTTTTATAATCGTCTAAATATTTCTTATGTATAAATACGATGGAATTGTGTGAGCGTTGATGAGGAAAGTAATTATCAAGGTTCACGCCGTTGATTTCTTTGAGGGAGGCTTTCCATTCTGTGGGCAAAAGAGTTAGGTTAATATTAACGTGGAAATTGTTCGGTTTATTGCCTTCGTCGTGAACTCGCTTGACTGAGTGGGTGTGGCGCATTTTATAGCAGTTAATTACGGGGTAGTTTTATGAACACTCGTTTTTTAGAGTCGTGTTTGCATTGACCAGTGTGACTGAAGGGTCATAAGCATGTAGAATTTGATTCTGGCCGCACAGTAACGCCTAATGCATATTTCTGGAGTTGTCGTCTCGCCCATAAATAAATTAACTCCATGCGAGTTGCTTATAGAAAAAGTAATATTATTTAGAAGTGATGATTCGCCCGTTTGGGGCGAGTAAAAGTTCATGCGAATCGACTAATAAGTCACAGTAACACTTCTTACCTAATATTCGCTCAGATAATTTATGTAGAATAACGTACATTACATTTTTAAATACCTACGTTTATTCAACAACAAAATTGACTGCTCGAATTTTAACAAAAAATAGTCAAACCAGTCTTACCTGAAGCCATCCAGGCTTATAGTAATATAATATACGATAAACAATATTATGCAAATTAAAATTAATTATTTAAAATTCGCAAGGTAAATATTGACAAGTCGTCTTTGACACAAATAATTTATGAATCGTTGGCAAAACAAGGTTTTATAACATTCCATTCTAGACTCTTTACGATTTAAAAAGTTTCCATTAGATAACCAACTTTTCAGTCAAAAACTCAATTTAAATTATAGTGGAATGAGGAACAGGGTGTAAATTTAACTCATCCTCTATAGAAAAGGGAGGATCCTCCGACCAGACGGGTGTTGTGTCTAGTGCACAACTGTCCAACGATTATTGTCGGGACGTTTGCATATAATTATGTTAGTCGTACGGTAAACTCTGTTTGCGAGATGCAAGAATTTGCGTGACGTCAGTGTAATGCGTAAACTTCATTTAAAAGAAGCATTAAAGGGATTATTGCAAGCGTCTACAGTATTTACAGAGACTTTGGCCGCGTGTAGATCGAAAAGAAATTATCTTATCATCATTATATTTTCATAGTTGTATTGTCGCACAGATTTTTGTTGATGAAAATTAGTGTGGTGATAGCTGGAGATCGAGACCTAAAGAAAAATATAAGTAAATGTCTTAAGCCGTATAAGTGCCTATTCAATCAATCAACTCAGCCTATCACAGTCCACAGCTGGACATACTTTGGCCTACATACATAGTTTATCTATTCATCAATCATCATCGTCAGCCTACAGCAGTCCACTGCTGGACATAGGCCTCTGCTATTGCACGCCATTCAACTCGATTTTCGGCAACTCTCATTCAGCTGCTACCAGCCATCCTGTGAAGATCTTCGCTCCACCTAGCCTGAAGGCGTCCTACCTTACGTTTGCCGATTCGAGATCTCCACTCAAAAACACGTCTACCCCAACAGTCATCGGTTCTACGGCTAATATGGCCGGCCCATTGCCAATTCAGCATGCTTGGTTACCTATTACTTAAAAGAAAAAGAGCTCACCGCCATTGATTCTTCAATATCTTCGGCTTGCTACGCGCTAAGAAGCCTCAGGGACGATATTGACCTAAAGCAGCTAAAAGCAGTATATTATTCGGCAATTTATATTACAAAAACGTGCATTAAGAACAATGGTCAGAATCCCACAACGAGAGTCATGTAAGGATTATTTTAAGGAATTGGGTATATTAACGGTACCAAGCTTATATGTTTTAGTGCTACTCAGCCACTTTGTAAAATATATACACGAGCACGAATCACAAGAAGAACGTGAACTTAGGGAGAGCACTAGAAGAAAGGTTATAAAAAATAAAATTACACCCAAATTCAATGTTGCTAAACATTGCTCTAAATACCAGGCGGTGGAACTATTTAATAAGTTGCCTACTGATTTCAGATTAGTGATTCATAAGGGTACTCTATTCAAAGCTAAACTTAAGGCATTCCTGTTAAGTAAATGTTTATATTCTCTATCATAATTGGAGAAAAATGATGGTGAATAGTTTTACATTTTTGCACCTGCCTTTTAATTATGACATTAAATATTTATCTTATGCGTTGACTTTTTGCACTTATGAGAATAGTTTTACAATCGTTTCACATTATACTAATACGATGACTATTTACAATCCATTGACTTCATATTTTTTTACATTGTTTAGTGAAATTTATATTGATTATTATTATTATTAATTATTTCTTGATTGTTTTGTATTTTTTTTTGTGTTAATTTACCGTTACAAATTTACTATTTATTGTTTTTAGCTGTTAATGTAATTCAGACACAATGCAAATAAATGAATAAATAAATAAATAAAGAAATTCACCCCTCTAGGGCGGGGTGTTGAGTTTTGTACGGGAGTATCCAAAATTCACGTGAACGAAGTCGCGGTAAGCTCTAGCCCCCTTATCTCGAAGTAAAGAAGTTGCAACCAGTTTATCCCACTGTAAATTAATTATATACATGTTTCGAGGATTAAGTTTAGCACGGGAATCTGGGAGAATTGGCCCTCATTTCACTTACCACCTGCTAACAAACCCGCTGTTATTTGTTTTCTATACACACATAATTAGCCTATAATGATTTAGGCGTTATCCACCTAAATAATGTTATTTATGTAAATAGATAATCTGTATTCGCGATTTATTTGCCAAAAATGTAAACAAATATGAGTTTATGGAAAAATAACTTTAAATCCTACACAATAAAGTTTAGTTTACGCTACAACTTCAAACATTTTTGTAACTTTTTCAATAGTGCTAGTCACTCTGAAATCAACTTAATTCTCATTACAATAAAGTTGATATTTTTTTTGAACTTGAAATAACATTAATTTGAAACAAGTTTGATGTACAATCACTTTTAACAATTTCTTCTTCTTTTTTTTAAATATATTTTTGGCTGAGTACCTACTAAGCCTGAGACCGAAATACAAGGCAAATCTTTTCACCATAGCATAAATACAAGATAGCAGAAGAATTATGTGGTTAACATTTTGTGCCGTTAGGCAATGCAGTGCGTCGATTCTGTAAAATTCAGACAACAATTCGCATCGCACGTCGCTATTCAGACTCACTTCGCATAAGGTTCAAAATTACCTTGATTTTGCATTCTATAGGCATCACCTAGTCACTTGCAAAGTGAAGAGTGAGCTCCGAATTCTTACGTCATCTCATACTTTTTCTGTCAAAATCTCACGGTCAATCTAGTTCAACTCACTGACACGCTCGCAAGGGTAGCGCTAGTATAAATTCGAATTATCAACCTTTTGTTATGTTGAGTTTTTAGAATGAATAGAATCAAGAAACTCACAGCCAATTCAGATTCGAAGTTTAGAATGAGGTCTTACAAGAATCACATTGCAGGGGCCAGCGTGTAGAGGCAGTATTTCCATTTCATTTTCTGGAAACCACAAAGTTTCGTAGAGATAAAATAATATATGAAAAGCTTTAAGACAGTTCGGAGTTTGTGTTTTTAAGTTATGTATGTGTGTATGAGAAGTAATAACTAGAAGTGCACTACTGCAATTTTGAATAATACATTGGAAACTTATCTATTATTTTGTGCCTTGTTTTAGTTTAAGAATTAATTTTTTTTTAATTAAAATTTTTTTTTCTTTATGTGTTAAAGTAGCTATTATTGTAACAAACAAGAATTCATAGAAGAAATGATTCATTAGACCCACGTGATTTTGTTAAACTGTTATCATTAAGTAATAATAAACACTAGATGTGCCCGCGACTGCGTCCGCATGGATGTTGGAAAAACAACAATGTGTCTTTTTACTTTTTTTTTCTAAAATAAATGTAGCCTTAGTTACTAACTCCGTATAAAATGAGCTATCTGTTAGTGAAAGTCTCTTCAACATGGGTCCAGCCGTTTTAGAGATTAGCAGGAACAAACAGACACACAATTTTTTTGTTATAAGTACACTTTCGCATTTTGTAAAAAAATCTGTTATTTTCACATTACAAACAGACACTTGAATTTTATTTATTTGTATAGATTTTAAACAAATAAAATAATGTACAGATCAAAATGTACAAAAAACATCGGAATTAAAGCCGATATCCATTTCAATTATACCCCCCTAAAAGGGGTGAAACCAGTACATACCTGTCTGCGTTTCCTCCCTGTTATCAAGCACAAACTAATTAATATTGATAAAACCCGTCTAGATAGGAACCTTTTGGCCTCGTATAGGACTTTCTGTTTCATTTTTCTTTTTGTTACTTTTTTAATTATTTTTTTTTATTTTGGTATTTGAATTTAGACTGTGTTTAGTTTAGTTTGTGATCCTCCTGTACGAGTCGCAATAAATAGTTTTTCTTTCTTTCATATAGTGGCGAACAGAAAATCAAACAACAAAACTGCAAAGCAATGCATTTTCATCCGTATAGTGAGAACTTAAATCCTTGTTTTAATATGGCAACCCTGGCACAGGAACACGATGGAGTTTCAACGTTATTCCTGTGCTGTTGAGAAAGAGTTTTAGTTGGAAAATGAGTTCTCTTTTTATCAAACTAGGGCTGCAGGCATCCCGGGCAGAGCTCAAATTGTACCTCGCTAGAGCCTCGATTGATCGATACGTTCGATCAGTTCATTGCAGAACGAGCTAGCGACATGACGCGATTGTCATGTTTGGCAGAAACTGCTATACAGTGTGACAATTTTAAAGGGTTCTTGGGGAATCCTAATCGAACTATGACTCTGTATACCGTGTTTTAACTTATCCTGCAGAAAGTTCAGCTGAAATTAAGGTAGGCAGACTAAGTTTTTTTTTCCTTTATTGACAAAGGGAACCTATGTTTTATCTGCTTAAGAATATTTTATGTTCAAATTGATGTTAATTTTTATAATTTTACTTACTATGATTGCGACGAGAACACGGCGTAACCCTCCTGTGTCGTCGATTGTCATTTGTTTGGAAAACCGCAAGGCGCTCTGTCGGCGCGACACGACGCGCGGTGTTCGCCGAACAAAATGAACGTGACGATTGCTTTTTCACGTGACGATCGCTTATATTAGAACTATACCTTATTCGTCTAGATACAGTAGAAAGACAAAGCTGGCAGAAACGTGGGGCTGACAGCCCAGGTTTCCTTCGGCGCACTAAATTATTATCAAGTGCAGAAGCCTTAGGGTCTTACTTAGCCCACGTGGCGCGGGCACTTTTTCAACGCGACATTTTTTTTGCTGCGCACTGGAATCTCAATTCTCGGCTTAGCTCTGAGAATTGTAAATCCAGTACGCGTTTTTCTAACCGCCGGTAAGAAAAACGAGGCTATTGATTCGTTCTACCTATAATATTATTCCATCATGACTTATCTCCATACCTACAGTTATTTATTTATTGAAATTGCCATTTAATCTTAATTAAATTCACATAAACGCTCACAGTTATTCATTGTTTCTCTGTGTTCGTAATAACCATAAATAATTTAACACTGCAATTAAAAACAACGTTAAACGTAATCACAACAACACTGGGCGGCCGTGTTAAATGACATAATCGCTAGCTTAATCAATTAACTCTGTTTGTTTTAATCATTCAACCAGTGGACCGTTATGATTGTGATATAAACACGTTGAGGGCTATGCTTGGAGTTTCCCTGCGTGATCGAATCAGAAATGAAGATGTCCGCAGGAAAAGCAAGGTAACCGACATATCCCGAAGAATTGCCATACTTAAGTGGCAGTGGGCAGGGCACATTGCTCGCAGAACAGATAGCCGATGGAACCGATAGGTTCTCGCGGAAAACGTAGCGTTGGAAGGCCTCCCACAAGGTAGACCGACGATCTCGTGAAGGCCGCAGGAACCCGTTGGATGCGAGGAGCACAGAACCAGTCGAAGTGGAGGTGCTTGGGGGAGGCCTATGTCAAGCAGTGGACGTCTCTCGACTGAAATGATGAACACGTCGGTAATAAAAACTTTGGGGAACTTGGAACTTGGGGAGATTGGGCATCACCCGTATTATCGGTCCATTTAAAACGTGGTTATTTTTATAGCTTTTATTCCTCTGGGTCAGTGAGCAGTCTGGGCGGAGTTTTAGGAGTTGGAGTATACGCTTAGGGGCACTATGAGTAGCAAAGAAAACCAAAAAAAAATGTTTTTTGTTAATCAAAAATAAAAATTTAATGTTTGTTACTTCAGAATTTCGTTATGTATATGCCGATTTGCAAAATATTTAAATTTTTATTTTAAAGGATATACTTTCAGATTAGTTTCATAGAAATTTAATCAAAGTCAGTTTAGTAGTTGGTTTTCAAACCAAAATTACTGGTAAAAAATCAAGTAAGCGAAATTGCGTCGTTTGTTTTCCTATGACTTTTCAGTGGTGGCTTAATGGAATTGTCATGGGATGCATTGTGGCTATAAGTGCCGTATCTGTACATAATTAACCGACTTCCAAAAGGGGGAGGTTCTCAATTCGACTATATTTTTTTTTGTATGTACCTACGTATGTTATGCGATGTCTCCGGCAATAATTGTAAATCGATTTCAAAAATGTATTTTTTACTTATACCTTTTAAAAAAAATATGAGCATACCTCAGGGGTGGTCCCATATAAATTTTATTAACTTTGCTTGGCAATATAAATTGTCACTTAGTTTATATTGGTGGTGTTTGTACTTCCTGTCACTGATATTTACTTAGCAAGTAGTGTTATACGAATTTGTGTAGGGTAAGTACAACTTAAAAGTGAAAAATAACTTTAATTTCGGAAGTCCCACCGACTTCCGAAATTAAATTTATTTTTCACGTTGTAGTGTCTTTTTTGGAAGCCAGTTGTTTTTTTTTTTTTTGTTAAAATATTTTTTAACAAATCCAAACTCCGGGCTGCTAGTAAAAATTCTGATGGAAATCACAAAAACACCTTGAGCGACCTGGGGACCCCACAGTTGCGTTTCCACAGTAGGCCAATTTCAGTCTGATAATATTATTGTTACAAGGCAATACGGAACATCTAAATTAGAAACAGTGACTTAGTAAGCTCGGTGTGCACGCAACGTAAATCGGAACATTCAGTGTTTCAGCGACCTTGCTTGTATCACGCGATGTCTCAGTATTGAATCCTTTTCAGAAAAATTAGGTTATTTGTGAAATTCATTTCACCTATTTGTCAAGATAAAAAACCCTATAATATTACAAATGTGAAAGTTTGTATGTTTGGATATTTGGATGTTTGTTACTCAATCACGCAAAAACGCCTGAACGGATTTTTATGACATCTGGCACGCGGATAGATTAAGACCACTACTTTTTATTCCGGTAGAACGTTCCCGTGGTGTAATTACCGATCGCCTCGCGAACGAAGCCGTGGACAAAAGCTAGAATTTTAATAAAAGTAAAACTCTTATTTTCTTCTAGACCTTATAGCCAATCTGTAAGCGCGACCCTCCCACAATTGTATTTTATATCACGATAGGGCCGCGTTTACAGTGGTCGGAATAAAGCAGAGTCTAGCTGATATGTAGCATTAATCATTTGTAATGTATATTTAAATCCTAAATTACAATATTTCTAATAAATACTATATTATATCTGTATCTAAAGTCTATTAAAACATGTTTCAAATTAATATTATTTCAAGTTAAAGAAATATCAATTTTATTTTAATGGTAATTAAGTTGATTTCAAAGTGACTAGCACTATTGAAAAAGTTTGTTTGAAGTTGTAGCGTCAACTGAAATTTATGGTGTAAGTAGGAGTTAAAGTTATTTTTCCATAAACTCATATTTGTTTACATTTTTGGCAAATAAATCGCAAATGCAGGTTAGTTTAATTCCTTTGCTTGCCTCTCTTGCCTATGAACTTTACATAATAAGGTCTATCTATCCATACACGAAATATTCGAATGGGCCATTATGTCATCGTATTATGTCACCGTAAGATTGTGAAAATAGTTTATAATCACACTAATTCATTCACTTATTTTTCGTTGTTTTTACACGTTTAAATATAACCGTGGCAATAGCAGCGACAAATGGTAAATAAAAATAATTGGGGGGCTCCAGAAAAAAAAATATTCTGAAAGTGGGCGGTGGGCAAAATAAGATTGAGAACCTATGATCTAGAGATAGAAGATATAGAGAGACTTCATCTCAAAAATGATCTATCATTTCGAACCGAAAAGTGTAGTAGGCGCCGTCCTAATTCCGGCGAGCAACGTTATCAACTCTTTGACTCGTCTGTCTATTAGCGGGAGTGGGTGCTTATCCCTTCTCAAGACAAAACCCCTTTATGCATACGACGTTATCAAGTCTAAAGCCTAGACCGGATGACGGGATTTAGTTTGATATTGTGAATTTTATTCGATACTAGCGGCCTGTCCCGGCTTCGCATGGGTGGACATTTATTTTTTAAACATTTTATTTTTTTCTTGCAATTAAAAAAGCCTATATTAATCAGTGATAATGTAGCATTCAAATGGTGAAAGAATTTTTAAAAGCGGTCCAGTACTTTTTGAGCCAATTCGTTATAAACATACATACGATTCTTTCCTCTTTATAATATAAGTATAGATCTAGAAAACAGAATATTTTTTTCGATGTTAGAAAAATGTACTTGGTGCTGTGCTATGAAGATTTGGAATTTGCGCTGCTGTTCTATGCTCAGTTGAAACTTCATAACTTCACTGAAAAAAAATTATGTAAGTAGTAAGAAATAAGACTTTGCTCTATGGACGAGCAAACTATACTTTTAAACGTGTGTTATAAAAAACAAACCTTACAAATTGAATGGTATTTTTTCCGCTCCTAAAACACATAGATAGCATGAGGGCTTCATGAAAAATATGCAAGCGCCGCATTTTTACCGCATTTCTTTTTTTAATTTCTTCTATTTTTACAAACTACCTACCGTAAAATGAAAAGTCTAAAACGAAATCATTCTAAATCCCTTTGATGTTAATAGACAAACAAAACGAAATGTTCAAAGCAAAAAACAGCTTTTCAATTCCCTCCTTCTAAAAGAAAGCTTGACTTACACCTTATGTATGTCTGTCTCCCTCCTCCCCGTGCTTAATTAGGGAGAATGTAATTTAGCAGGACATTTTCACTTTTCCACCATTCGTATGCTACCGTTTTGCCAATCTGTTACGTGTATATTGTATAATCGCAAAGAACCGACAGTTTCAGGGGTGAGCCCCTTGAAAAAATGAAAACAACTTATACAAGGTGGGCCAAAAGAAGTCATCCGATGTTGTTTGGCTCTCTTTTTTTTCTACATGTAAAATTTCAATTCTGTTTTTAGATTATCTTTATTTGAACATTTAGAATTTGATTGGTCAAGTCGAGAAGATTATATCAGCCCAATGGGAGCCGTCACAATTGATTGCCATACGTGCTCGTTTTATGACATTTTTCATCACTTCGGCGAGAACTTCGGGCGACAGATTCTCGCACTCGTGTCAAATATTGTCCTTGAGGGCTTCCAGAGTCTCGGGCTTGTTCACGTAAACACGGGACTTCAAAAAACCCCACAAAAAAAGTCTGGAACGCTTAAATCGGGCGATCTTGAGGGCTAGTGCAAATCGCCTAATGATTGAGGATGGCTTGGGCGTAGGATACGCGCGTTTGGCGGTCGGCAGGCAGCAGCTGATGCACGGACTGGACTTTGTACGGGAACATGCGCAGGTCTTTGACAAAAATTCGCCTTACGGACGTCCGGTTGATGGCTAATTGCGTGGCACGGCGTCTGGTCGATGTTTCCGGCGACAGCTCGACATCCTCGGCAACAGCGGCGATATTCTCGGCAGAACGGGCGCTCCGGAGCCGGCCACTCTTGGCAACGTCTCGTGTGGTCCCATACTGTTCAAGGTTGGTGGCCAAACGGCGCAGTGTTTGCGCAGTCGGCGTCGGACGGCCGGAGAGTCGGCGACGGAATTCGCGCTGCGCCAACACCACAGACGAATTGTTACGCAAAAAAAATAGACACGATTATTCCGTGTTCTTGAGGAGTGTATCGCTCCATGTAGCTAGATCACATGTATTCTGCATCTGTCTAGTCCACAAATGTCAAAACAGATTTGACATTGGCGGCCATTTGCAAAAATGAGAGCATCTTCCAATAGGGTGATTTCTTTTGGCCCACCCAGTATTATGCTCGGGCTAAATAATAACAACCGCACAGGTCGATCGATCAGGTTAAGCTACGCTTGCCGCGGTTGGTCTGTGGATGGGTGACTACCTATCTTTACATACCGAGACCCCTTCGTGCCTCGGAAAGCACTTTAAGCCGTTAGTCCCGGCTGTCATTCGTGGATCTTTGACAGTCGTTACGGGTAGTCAGAAGCCCAAAAGTCTGACAACCAGTCTTACCAAGGGGTATCGTATTACCCAGTGAGGAGGTCAGATAGGCAGTCGCTCTATGTAAAATACTGGTATTCAGCTGCATCCGGATAGACTGGAAGCCGACCCCAACATAGTTGGGAGAAGGCTAGGCAGATGATGATCTTATATCATGCAAAGAACCCAATCCTCCAGACGGATACTCCATTAACAGCATTGAAATTAAATTGAAACTACATTTACGAGAATACTGTAATAATTATTGTCGGTCAGAAATGTAAAAAAACAGTTTATTGAGAAATGTTATTAATAGCACATTACAATACGTGTAACTTAAGGCTGCAGTCTTGCAAAATTCACTCGCGGCGAATTATTTACGCAACTTTGTAATTTTTTTTCTAAACAAAATAATGAAATAACATGAAATATTATTATTGCACATGAATAACCATAATATAATTAATAGCTAGATATTTTTTTTAAGTTCATCTAGGTAGATTATGTTAGGTAAATCAAGTGTTAAACACAGCTCTTTCGCGCCCAACATCATTTCGAGTTCCGTTTGAGCTCTTCGTTTATGGCAATGAAGAATTAATTTAAAAATCTGTTCAGCGCATAATTAGCTCAACATTCTTGTCTTCAAAATGCGCTGATTAGTTTTTTCGAATTATCCTTCATTTTCTTAATCCAGAGGTCGCAATTTCTTCAAAATTCTCTGTGTTTATCTCATAATAAACGGTTTTTTTCAGAATAACTATGCATTGTATTTAAGTAATAATTAGATTATTTTAATGCCAAGGGTTCAATAAGCAAATACTAAAAAAAATAGCACCTAAATCACCTTGTCCAAAGAATAATTATAATTTCAAAAGACCTACAAAATAAGAGTTTATATACAAGAATTGAAAGAGAAATTCCTTAGTGGCCGCTGCACGGTCGCAGCGTTCAGACGTGTGGTCTACGACGAATTTTAACTGTTCCCTCTCGCTCTAACTTTGCTCCTGCTCTAACATACGTTACGCACTGTTGTCTATCAAAAGTTGCTCTACTTTATTATTTTTTGTATATAATTTTTCGAGTGTTTTGTAAAAAATTGTAATACAGTAATAGTTTTGTAAATATTTGATTTCAATATGGATCGAAAATTAAAAAAAAAAAATGCCTGTACGAAAAAAAAAAATTGGGCTCAAACGTAGAAGTAATGAAGAGAAATAGATTCCAAAGGTAAGTAAAACTGTCATGTTTAGGGCCTAACTACAAGGTCAAATTAAATTAGCTAGCGAGACTCCACAGACATGATGAGTATCGATATCTCATCTCGATTTTATCGGTATGTTCCCACTAGTTCTACTGAACAGTTCTACGGTAGAACTAATGGGAATTTTTATTCTCACTAGTACTACGATATTAGGTATAACAAAATAGTAGAACTAGTGGAGTCTCTATTTCCCACATGGAACGCTTCGTTGTCACTAGTACCATTAACTGTTCCATGATGGAACTACTGATTGTTTTTTTTTTATCACTAGTTCCATTTTAAAAGAATCTGAAAATAATGTTGAATTTGTTATCAGTAGTTCCACGTTATTACGTCATGGATATCGTTTTCGTGGTTTTCTAGGGTGCTAAGGCAGATAGTTAGGTCAAAATTAAAATTCAAGATGGCGGACGCGAAAATGTTCAAGTTTTTTGTCATGGATATCGTTTTCGTGGTTTTCTAGGGTGCTAAGGCAGATAGTTAGGTCAAAATTAAAATTCAAGATGGCGGACGCGAAAATGTTCAAGTTTTTTGTCATGGATATCGTTTTCGTGGTTTTCTAGGGTGCTAAGGCCGATAGTGAGGTCAAAATGAAAATCCAAGATGACGGACGCGAAAATGTTCATATTTTTCGTCATATATATCGTTTTCGTGGTTTTATAGGGTGCTAAGGCCGATAGTGAGGTCAAAATTAAAATCTAAGATGGCGGACGCGAAAATGTTCAATGTTTTTGTCATGGATGTCATTTCCGAGGTTTTCTAGGATGCTAAGGCCGATAGTGAGGTCAAAATGAACTAGTGAGCCCAAGTGCCTGTGGCAGGACCAGCATTTAGCCAAACATTTTTATCTACGATATAATCATCCAACTTATAATATCCTTGTCTACATAGTGTGCGCATTTTAATCACCATTATCCTCATAAGAGATCATTCTACTCATTATTATGAACAACTTTTACTATGGGACCAAACCTGAAATCGTGACATCGTGAAAAAAAAATCCGCTGTTCCCTAGGTTGTAGGGAACAGCTAATTTTATTTTCGCGATTTCTGGTTTGTTTCCATAGTAAAAGTTGTTCATAATGATGAGTATAATGACCCCTCAAGAGATGATAAAATTACACTCAGTATATTTGTTTCCTCTAAACTCCGTTACGGCAGAATTAATACAGATATTTTTTTTATAGAGGTAGCCTAAGGATCCGCTGCGAAAAAGTAGCCAATGTACGCATAGGCTACTTTTTCGCAGCGGAAGAAACCACAGGGTGCTACATAATATTAGTACGATGATTTTTTACGAATAGGTACTTCTGAAAACTCTGTTATTATATGACTTATTTATTTTCATAGGTCCGCTGCTGGCTCACGTCAACCATTTTCAGATATAAGCAACCTGTCAGAAGTTCGAAAAATTAATCCTACCTCTTCTACTATGGGAGTACAATTGATGATTGAAAATATGCGATGCAAACCACTAATGTCCATTACCGATATCACTACATAGTATAAAACAAAGTCGCTTTCTCTGTCCCTTTGAACGCTTAGATCTTTAAAACTACGCAACGGATTTTGATGCGGTTTTTTTTAATAGATAGAGTGATTCAAGAGGAAGGTTTATATATATAATACATGCATGCATGTGATGTCGTAGATAAACATATTTTTTGCGCTTACTTTTCAAACGCTGGCTGAATCCTACGAGATAAGTCAAAATAATGTACTACAGTATTGTACATCTTAAAAAGGTCTACAAAAAAGTCCGCGATGGTATATGTCTATCTCTTAGGGATAACCCACAATAATCATTTTTTATCCTTTACTTTTTACGAGAAATAATGGCTTATTTACGAAGCGATTTTAAGCAATACAGCATTAATCCGTAACCAATTAAGTACCTTAAATACATTGTGCATTTAATATAGATAAATATGGCTCTTTACAGCATGTAATTTAAATGAATATTTTCGAAGATATTACAGATTTAAAATGCAGGGACATAGCGGTTGCTGCGGTACCAGCCGCGGCGGCGCGTGCTGGTATTCTTGAAATACCTGTACTTAGTATCAGTATTGCACCCGTGCGAAGCCGGGGCGGGTCGCTAGTTTTTTATATAAGAATGTAACTGTAATGTATGTGATAGAGTATAATATATTAGTTAGATCATCGCCAATGGTATTTCGTGTTCGAAGTCACTGAAAATGTTACAGAAGGCCTTACGGTGAATCGACTTTATAAAAAACACGTGCTTATGAGTAATACAAAGCGTTTAAAAGCGGTCTAGATTTGCCTTGCCCTGGTAGGCCGTCAACGTCTTCAACTGAAGTTAATATCGCAAAAGTGAAGGAAATAGTGACTGAAAATCCTCATTCAAGTTTGAGATTGATAGCCGCTGAACTTTCTGTGTCTCACGAGCCTTTCCGTATCATTAATAATCACTTTTATGTGCCTTTTTTAAATAAAGGCTAATTAATTAATTATTATTTTATTATTTTTTTTATTAATAATAATTTGACTTTGATTTTATGTATTTCTTTTTTGTCTCCTTTACACACTGTCTACATATCTCTATTTATTGTCCTATTGCAGGTATGCTGGAAGAGATTCTTTTGAAATAAGCATCACTTTTGTACCTATTTTTCTATTGTGCTTTTTTTTCTTGTCTGTTTATATGTCGCACCTTAGAATTGAAGTGGCTTAACTATTTTTTTTTTAAATGACTGACACGTTGTATCCAAGTTATTTTCTTAAAATTTTAAGAAAATGACTGATACATTCTATCAAATTCATTTTCATTGTATCAGTAATTTTCTTAAAATTTTAAGATTTTTTTTTTTAAATACTTTGTATCAAAGTAATTTTCTTAAAATTTTTAGTTAAGCCACTTCAATTCTGAAGGTGCGATGTGTGTACATAAATGGTAAAATAAATAATACTTAGTAGAGCAACTTTCCGACCGTGTCAAATTACGCTAGGTAGGATGTATGCGGGGGACTGCGGGGAGCCCGGGTGCAGACGCTCGGCGCGTGGACTCGCCGCACGCGATTCATAAATTGTGCACTAGAAGACTAGGCCCTTAAAGTCCTCCAGACCGTGTTTTGGCCACGCCGGCCTATCAGCGGTAAAATATTATAGTGCACAAGTGTGCGCGCAGACACAGGTGCACTCCCTCTTCCCTCACTCTCATAGTCCGATGGGACGGCAATCCGACACGACCGGAGAGATATCAGGTGCACCAACGGCTTAACGTGCTTTCCGAGGCGGAGGGGTATCACACCTCCAACTTCCAAACTCCGGACTGTTACGAAATTCCTAGTGGAAAAATTCAATAACACTTTGCCCGACCCGGGAATCGAACCCAGGACCCCACGCTCAGCACTATTGTATAGCTCGTGTGACCTAAACTCGCACTTAAGTCACGCTTTCCTGTGTAAAAATGGACTACTTACTTAAGGGCCTATACTACATCAAATGGCTTAGCATGATCCTCCGTTATGTCGAAAATACTGCAGCATTAATTTTGAAATAAATATATGGTAAATTTGAGGATTAATGCTAGGTCGTATGTTAGACGAAAACACGATTTCATAAAATTTTCTCCATAGAAAAAAAAATCCAAAGTTACCTCCAAACCGAACAATAAACCGCTGGTATTCAAAAAATGCTTCAAATTAGATCATGAAACTTTGTATACTAACCGAACAAACTATAAAGCAGGTCTTATGTTAGATATTTACTTTTTTTTAAATTACCATTATTTTCACCGTAAAAAGCAAATACCTAAACTATTGGCGCTGCTCTGGCGCTGGTCTCGCTCTCATTCAGTCCGCGAGCAGTATCGTGCGAGCGAGATGAAGAGTGAATTTTAGCTGAGGTAGTGTAGGCTCTTAAGTCACAGAAAAGCGAGACCTAACTGCGGGTTTGGGTCACACAATGCTATAAAACAAAATATAATAGAATACTCTTTATTATGTACAATTGTACACCATATAAATTACAGACATAAATATAGAAATTTTACAAAGGGTGACACAATGGGCGGTCTTATCGCTAAAACCGATCTTTTAAAGACAACCTTTGGATGGATTAAAAAGGGGGAGGAGAGACAAATATTGTAGGTAGTCTGTGGTGTACCATTTACATAATACAATAAATACAGTAAAGTAATAAAAAAATAAAGTAGGTATATTATGCTAATCTAAATAAATATATACAATTATAAATACATATAATAATAAATAAACATACCGGGAGCAAAGAAAATATAATGATGTTTGAGGAGAAAGAAAGTGCTTTTTTATCATATCTTTAAAAGTGGACAAAGAACACCTATACTCAAATCAATACTAATAACTACTCAAAAAGAATACTCAGAAATAAGAACCAGTATCACAGACAACTAACAAACAGCCAGACAACAACAACCCGTTATCGAATTGATTCGCCATCTGCATACATATAAAAATAATTCGCGTCTCCGCCCGGCCAGACATATACTCCCTTATGTGTCTGCCAGGGGAGACTGAATCTTATACACACATAATCAGCCTATAACTGCTGGTTCTTCGAGGAGTGGGCTGTAATCCACCATGCAGGTCCAGCACGGGTTGGTAGATGTCACCTGTTTTCGAATTTTCGGCTCTAGGACATGCCGGTTTCCTCACGATGTGACCGTTGTGATGTGTGACCGTTTTGAGAGCAGTGGTTATGAAATAATTTACAAAAAGTAAAAAGCCTGTTTGGGGTTCGAACCTATATTAGCTACAACTCGTAAGTCGCAGTCGTTACCACTGAGCCACCACTGCTCCGAATAATAATAATAATTTATTTTTATATTATAATTTTTTTATTTTATTTTTTTAGACAGGTGTAAAAAAATAATAATAAAAAAACACATCATAACCGGTCCATTCGTTTAGGAAATACGATGACACAGACAGACACACAGAAAAAAAAATATTATATTATTATAAATTCATCCCATTTCGCCCTGTTGAGGTGCAATAGTTTCACCTGTAGGGTATTAATTTTGTTTCGGACTTCCCCTAATACACGGGCCGAAGTGGTTCTTTTGTAATGAATTTCGCTTTGAACCTGTTTTTAATAACGGGTTCTGTTGTCTGCTACGTGTGATTTGGATAGAGTATTACTTTCGTGTTCCTGTGTTGGATTAATTTGGTGAGGTTTTCTACATTCATTTCATCATCTGCCTAGCCTTTTTTCCTCTATGTAGGGGTCGGCTTCCAGTCAACCGGATGCAGCTGAATATCAGTATTTTATATGGAGCGACTGCCTATATGTCTTCCATAACCCAGTTACTGGGTAATACGATACCTCGGTAAGACTGGTTGTCAGACTTTCGGGCTTCTGACTAGCCGGAACGACTGTCAAAGATCTACGAATGACAGCTGGGACCAACGGCTTAACGTGCTTTCCGAGGCACGGAGGGGTTCGGTACGGGGGTATCTAAAGATGGTCATCCATACACGGATGGTCTTCCCGCTATTTCGATCCAAAGCTAAAGTGGACCACTGGTCACAGCATTACCTGAAAAGTTAAAATATTTATCCAAAATGCCACCTTTTAAACCACGCCAGGGCTTACACACGACCGACTCTCATGAAACAACCACAAAAGTTATAGCCAGAAAAATTATTTTCACAAACAGAACGCCATTTTAAATGAAATTTCTCACTGGCATAAAGGGAAATGCGGTAAGCCGACGTTTAATAATAAATAAGGTAGGTGTTAAGCTCTGTGACGGTGTCCCTAACTCCCCACCTGTCGGTAGCTGTCAGGCGCTCCTTCATCATTAAGGAGGAGTTCACACGCCCATTAAGTATCTGCTTAAGTTGTTATAATGTGTAGTTAGTTAAGTAGAACATAGTTATGCTCTTTATGTTTGATAGGCTTTACTGAAGGTTCGAAGTCTGCTGTCTACTGAATCTGACAAGGTCTAACCTTGGCACTTCATTCTGTTCACTGATTCTGTTCAGTAATTGGGTTGTAGCTAGGATTACCTACCATTTCGAAATGGAAAAGGATTTTTTTTTTAATTCTTTTACAAAAATCCCTCAAGTCGAAAAGACCAGGAAAATTACACTGCTAGACAAATTCCGGATGATATGCCAAAACCGGATCCTTGCGTCCGAATTTGTCCAAATGGAGGACAAATCGACCGGATCGGATTGATGGCAACCCAAAGTGTCCATGAGAGACAAACTCTAAAAATACTCTTCGGCTGGGCAGTGGTCAATGTTCATGATGTTTTTTTAAGCCAGCGAGCCACCACGATCCACAACCATTCGACAGGTTGACATAGCGAAATTCCATACGAGTATTTTCAGTTACTGATTTGCCTTGACAACAAATAGCTATCGGAAGAATGGCGATCGTCTATATTATTTAAACTTAGTTTTAGAGTTTTGGATTTGTGAATAGCCTATAGAGGACTCCTTTGAAAGATTGGATTCGGCACAGAAGCGTATCTAAAGGTGCATCCAGACAGAGCGAGGCATGCGCCGCAAACGATTTTTTTTATATGTTAGATGCCTCAGCCGGAGGCAACCCTACATGTATAAAATAATAGGCAGCGCATACATCGCTCTGTCTGGATGCACCTTAACGTTCGTGAATAGCTATGCTGATCAAATGCTCACTACCGCCGATAGACATCTACAATACCATAGACATTGTAAATGAGTTGCCATACCAGAGACAAAGCTGACATGTCTCCTAATGCCTGTTTCTTAAATCGTGGTGAGAAAATAAGCTTGTCAGTCAACCTGGCTGACTGGTAACATAATCCAGATAATTATATTTTAGAAATGATACAAGGAAAATTAAATGTCTCAATTAGGTGAGCCGGTGAGCCCGCCCTAAGCCCTAAGTTTAATAATAAATAACCTGTTGACATTACCTGTAAGCTATTTCATCAATGAGCACACACACACACACACATGAGCACACACTCATTCGTGTTGTATGTAAATTTTAGTTCAAAAGAAAGCAATAATCCGATTAGGAAAATTATAGACAAAACCATCCAAACTAACCTACTACCATTTACCTACTAGAAAATCTCAAATTTACAAAGCTCAACAATAAATTTCTTAAGCTTCGGTAACTAAAATCAACAGTCAAATCAGGAACCTCACGCGTAGGTACGAAGCCGCGGGTAAAAGCTAGAACTGTTTATAATACTGATTTAAATAGCCTCATCTATTTAAACTGAAATGAGATCGTTGCATACTAAGAAAAAGTTAAACAGAATTATTGAAACCATCAAATTCCACCTCTCAAACTCATATAAAAGTCCCACATTAATAAAAACACACCATAAATACCTAAATATGTTACAAAACGCGGTATTTCGTATCAAATCCGAGTCAAATTACCTAGTAATTCCCTCGGCGGTACTCAGCAAAGGAATAAATTAACTTTCACGGCATATACATATGTACATAATACTTGTGTGTATATTATGTGTGTGTACGTAAATACGTTACGTTGGGCAATTAATCACTTCTTGGCGGGACTGTAAGGCTTCTGCGTACAGTCAGCGTGAAAAGTGAGTGACAATTTGACATAAGCATAATAGGGTGACAGGGGCATTCACGGGGCAAAATTAACCATGAATTCAGCACAAGATTTTAGCGTAATTTTTTTTTGTCCATTATTATAAAAAAAAAAACTGTTGTTCCTTAAGTAGATTTTTGGTCGAAAAAATTCAACCCCTGCATTGAAATTTTTCGTTCAAAATCATGAACTGAATCCACGGTTGCGCGTCAATGTCCCTGCACCCTTTATAGCATAATCAGCCTATAATGTTCCCACTGCTGGGACACAGGCCCCTTCTCTTCGAGAGGGAGTGGGCTGTAATCAAACACGCGGGCCCAGTGCGGATTGGTACAATTTGACAAATCAGTATTTTTTTTTTGCAATTTAAATGTGGTTTATGATAAGTTGTTTATGAATTTTGAACTTTATTGTTGTAAATTAAAATATTAAGCAAATATTAACTAATAAGTACCTAATTAATTAATAAAAATAGCAAAATTAAATTCTAAATTAACTAAAAATATGTAAGACACGAACTAAAATGTAGCGTCGAAAAATTATTAAAATGAAATTATTAAAGATTAGACGATAATTAGTAACGTAGTGATAAGTATGATAAACTACTTGTTTTCAATGTTCTACGTTGTACATAAAAAAACAAACACTTTAATAATACCTTATCGACACTTTCAATAACAATCAGAATCATTTTAAAGGATACTGCTAATCCATTGCTTCATATGTTTGAAAAATTTGTCTGCTCAACAACGTAAATAACGCAATGAATGTTGTTGAACTGTCAAAATGAAAACCATTGTTACATTGAAAGCAATTTGCTCACAGATGCCAAGAAAATATAATTGAGTGTAAGTATAATAAGTTTTGCAGCCACTTAATTACTTCATGGAGGTCTAAATTTGTTATCAATCAGTCATTAAGTTGCATTCATAAAAGTACTTTTTTAAAAGTACATTTAGATTTAAATTCAACTCCGGTAAAAATATTCGGAAAATCGAAATTATCATCACGCTACGTTAGCGACTGTACCTACCACACTATGTTATACAAAGGCGGGAAATTTTACCCTTTCGTGTTCGAACCCTTTTGTTGTGATTTTATTTTTAGGGTTAAGCTTATGGAAATAAAACGGAAACGTTGTGACTTGTCAGATTATTTGTTGCTGATAATTTTAGTGTTTCATGTTTGGGTGAATGTAGTTTCTACATTATTCAAAAATACGAAATTAGTCCTTTGTTTACGTGACAAAATCTTTTATCGTTCGCATTTGACCTCTTTGTCACCTGGAGGTTCTTAAATGAATCGATTCTTTTCCTTAAGGATCTATGATTTGGAACGGTCGATTAGCTTCATCTTTATTTATTTATATTTATTTATATATACTTTATTATACACCAGAAAATACATAACAAAAAAAACAGCTATTACTACAAAACATACAATGGGCGGCCTTGACAATTCAAAAGTAGGTTTAATTGAAACATTTTGAAGGATTTTGCATAATCCATTACTTCATTTCTTCGAATAATTTGTCTGCTCAACAACGTTAATAACGCAATGAATGTTGTTGAAATGAAAACCATTGCTGCAGCAATTACCTCGCTGGTCCTTGATAATTCAAAAGTAAGTTTAATTGAAATAAAAGCTTTGACTTTGTACTCATGGTAAGCGATGGTGCACGATGGCCTAGGAGTGATCTAGGCAGTTATTCCAGACTTGAAAAGTCCTTGATTCGAGGATTCCCGAATAGTTTTGGAGGTCAAAGTAGACTCCAAAACAATTCGGGTATTCTACAAACGGAGCCCTTATTAATGAGATCATCACGGGGTAAGGTCGCGACTTCGCGAGTTCTGATCAGGTTTTACCAACATCTTTCCTGTTTTACTTTCAAAGAAATATGACCAAAAGCAACACCCTAAACTTAGTAACATAACAAACGTCAACATATAGATACTAAAAGCACGAAACCTTTTGTTTTTCATGTCCCATATCAGAAAACAGAAAATCCCATATTTAGCGACAAAACCCGGACAGTTGTCTCTTTAACAGTGGGATATAAAAATGGCAGTCGCTTCGAGATAAGAAAGGGAAGTACCGCCATCCGTAAGGCTTTTACGAGGCCTCTCTGACCCCGTGTTTGGGAGCCGCAAATGATGTAATAAATAACGGTTCTTGCGTACTTTTTAGATGAGTTTTGGTTTTTGACGCAGGGCCATTTCATATTGATATATAGTGTGTTGGAGTAAGTTCGGCGCTGGGATAAGACCGTAGGAATCAAATTCCCGGCTAATTTTAGCAATATTATTTAACACGGCCAACATTGTGTTCTGCGCGATTATATTTTGCCCCGACGAGACGACGCGACGGCCAGGGCAATTGTTTTTAATGAAATGGCGCTGATTTTGACTTGAACGGTCTTATCCCAGCGCCGAACTTATCCCAACACATCTTAATTTTTATGTCAATGAATGTTAAATGCAAGAAGAGCATAAAGCGAAACTCTCTGCCAGCGTCTGTGTTCCTTTCCGCATATAACCCATTAGCCTTAGAAGCAAGAGCGAACAGGCATCTTCTGGGCACGCTTATTCTATCGTAGACCTCATCAATCGCTTTCCATCAGACGAGATCGAGGTCAAGAGCAGACACATTTCCTTACAAAAAAAGCATTCCAAAGCTTGAATTTGTTCGCAGAAGTATCTATAGGTTTTATTTCAAAACTCCTGACTGACTGACGGACATATCAACGCACAGCCTAAACCGCTGGTCCTAGACTCGAGACATGACATTTGGAGGGTGTGTTCTTTGGGAAAAGTAGGTATCTACTAAGAAAGGTTTTTTCGCCGTAAGAGGGTGAAGAGGGGTGAAATATCAGAATAGAATAGAATAGAACATTTATTTGCCAGAAACATTGTGTTTACAAAGGTGTTCATAACATTGCATAGTGCTGCATGTCTCACCGTTTCAACGGTATGCAAACTAATTAACAATTAAATGCAGTTCTCTTACAACATTTTCAATTTAAATACATTATTTACATTACTCTTAAAAATATTATTAACATTAATAGGTATATTATATACCTGTTAAATACAAAAATTCATTTCAGAAGCTAGTTATTATACAAAATTATCTCCGACTACCTTCTGCCCGCGACTTCGTCCGCGAAATTTCTTGTTTTAACATAAAATATATCTTAAAACCCTCGGCAATATTGTAGCTTCATTCCATTAGTGAAAGTATTGTCGGAATCGGATCAGTAGTTCTGAAGACTACCCTCTACACACAAACTTACAAATTTTACCTCTCTAGTTTTAATACCTATAGATACACAAGTTATAGTCGTAATGATAAGCCTCTAGTTTAAAATTGAGCCGCCTCAAACTGCAATGTTTTTTGTATCAATCCGATAACTCTCCCTTTTCACTCAGGGGGGTCGTAAAAAGGGTCTACAGTAAAGGGAAAACTTTGAAATATTAAAAAAGGATACCAGCAGTGTCTTCTTCTGAAGATATTGGGAGCACATTTTATGCAATGCGTGAATGAAAAATAGGAATCTATTTACACACATACACATTATAGGCAATTATGCATGATGATGATTATGCACCATTTTTACACACAACAGTGGTGCATAATCTGCCTATAATGTCCCCACTGCCATGCTGGGACACAAGCCTCCTCTCTGTGAGAGGGAGTGGGCCGTAATCCACCACGCGGGCCCAGTGCGGGTTGGTAGATGTCACATGTCTTCGATTTTTTGGTTCTAGGACATGCCGATTTCCTCACGATGTTTTCCTTCACTGTTTTGAGAGCTGTGGTGATGAAATACTTTACAAAAAGTAAAGTGCCAGTCTGGGTTCGAACCTAGGACCTACAATTTGTATGTCGCTGCCGTTGACACTGCTCTCTCTGCTGCATTTTACTGTATTACCGTGTATTTGTCTGTATTTGGATATTACAGTGGCGTGTTTCACATGAAAAAACATGACATTTTCGTTTAAAGATTCAAAGATATTTAGATTTATTCATATATCTACCTACACAAGTTCCATTCCTTAAGATTATACGGCCTCACACAATAATTATAGCTCCTAAATTGGTTGTCTATTCGGGTGACAAATGGCTTGCCTTTAAGTACGAGTCCATGTTCCGTCAATTAATTTATTCCTTCAATTAATAGCTTTGGAGGCTGTAACGCTATTAGGCACTGATCTTGACATACTATTATTACACAACGGCTTACTAGATATATCTACACTGCTCACCGTGAAAACTTATGTGAAGTGAGGTTGAAGTGAGCTGACAATTCTTAGCGTCACACCCATGTGACGTTAAGAATCGATCGCGATTTCGTTGGTTTCGCATTTTCGTTGTTTGCCACCGACTTCCAAGATTTAAGTTATTTTTTTTTAATGTCTTTTTTGGAACTCGGTTGTTTTTTTTTTGCAAAAAAGTTAATCAAAAATTTATATGAAACCACCCTTGAAGCATACCCTATCCATTAAGAAAATAATTTTTGAAATCGATTTACAATTGGCGGAGATATCGCGATACAAACACACACAAAAAAAAAGCAACATACAGTCGAATTGAGAATCTCCTCCTTTTTGAAGTTTGTCAATAAATTAAAGTCGTAGTCAAAAGATTAACTAGTCAACAGGGTTGGTAGTGGTGCTGTGGGATGCAGGTGCTTTAGTATCGTCTCTGGCGAAGGCTCCTTTTATTATGCACCCAGTTTACGAGATGGAAATTAGTTTTACACTGTGTTTAGTTATGAAAGAGTTACATCGTGGTCTATTATCCTAAATAATTATGTTCTGTACGATACCAAGGTGTCGTTATTTACTTGAAATAAAATATTTTTATTTTTGAATGCTACGCGGCCATAGGGCATTTTTGAACGTCAAAATTTACAAGTAAATAGAAGAATCATTCCACTTTGCCCCACCAACCGAGCCACCCCACTGGTGGGGCAAAGTGGAATGCCTAAAATTTAGCAGTGGAATCTGCCCCACTAATTCGATTTGGTAATGCAGATTCCACTACTCTAAAATCTTGTTGGATTGTGCCCCACTTGGGTTGGCACCTTAGAATAAACGTACAAACATTTTGGTTCTAGACGCCCCGCGCCTCTTCCAAAAGGTAGTTTTGTATGGAGAAGAATGCACAAGAAACTCCATTAGGACTATCATTTGCATTTTGCATTTTGGAATCCTGAGTAGGGTTTTCCACATCGAGTATAGTATAAGTTGCACCAAGCACCTTAAAGGTTCACGCTTTATAATAGCACTAAACTAAACGCACAATTTTCACAGCATTTTTGGTACAATATTTTAATTATTGCACTTTGCAACAGATTTTAAGTCTTCGGTTGCTGTACTAATAAAGTTTACATGTCATAATAAACTGTCACACAAAACCTGTTACTAATTGAATTGTAACCGTCTTATTACAAAACGATTTCTGACTTTAAGCCCAAACCCGCAAGCTAGTTATTATTATTTCGAACCTTTTTCCGACTGGGTTAAAGTTCTTAATACAAAAATAACAACTTAGACTCAGTTTTAGCGTCAATTTTTGTAAGTAGAACTTTGAAACTGTCGGAATAAAGTTCAAAATTCAAACATGGCTCGATGGTTTAAACCTGGGTCTTAAGAAAACCGTTGTTTTGTAATAAGACTGTGTGTGTTGTATCCAAACAATGAAACGATTAACTTACCACACTCGTCCTTACTGATCCATTAAGAATACAGGGTTCAATTAAATTAGCTAGTGAAACTCCACAGACGTGACGGGTATCGATAGGTATTTAAACATGATATTATAATAAAAAATAATGATGATGATTTTTTGGGGGTTCAAATACCGCTTCTTGTCTTGTTACTTGAAGTATGAGTTGAGAAGAAATCTATTTTGTTTTGTTTTATCGTGCTTAGATTTCGATATTCATCACGACTGTAGTTTACGCAAAAAACAAATAGATTTTTTAAAACTGATATTTCAAGTGACTATTCTAACTGCGATCGATGACCCCGCAAAAATATCATCATATTAATTTATTTTTGTTTTATCATGTTAAGATATCGATACCCATCACGTCTGCGGAGTTTCTCTAGCTAATTTAATTTGACCCTCTCTATAAACGCTTCTCTGACGAAATGGTTTGCTGTGTCAAGCAATTACGCTTTAATACAGCAAACTATAAGAGAATTACATGATGCAACTTCTCATTATAACCTCAAAAACACTGAAAACACAAATATACAAACTTAAAGGCGACAAAGTAAAACACTTCGCCTCGCAACTCGATAACCAGCTCTCTGCGAAGACCATCAGCTCACGAACTTAGCACTCCAGCTATCCCAGTTCGAGTTCTGTAACCTCACAGCTAAGAGTCAATTTGCTTTGTCGCAATCGTGGCCTACAATACGGAATGAGAATTGAAGTGCCCAAAGTTTCGGAATTAGGTCGGGAGGGGCGGTTTAAAAATCGGCACAAGAGAATTCAAGTGAATTTTGGATAACTCTATGTATATAAATCGGATTTCCTCGGGCCGTATACTTGGACCAACGTTTTATTTTTTATAGTTTCGCGCCTTTTTTGTTATTTCGGAGATTTCTTTGGCGAAGATTTTAGATTTTCATTAAGGATAGTACATTTCATGCATTTTCTTCTCTTGTCGACTTGAAATTCAGTCAGGCCCCTAATTCACTATGACCGTTTAATGATTCCTTACTTCGAAACCACGTCAATTCTTTAGCTAATCACAACATTTGCTAATAACGTATTCTTTGACACAATGAACGAAACCCCGCGAAATGAACGCGAAATTGGCGTGGTTTGAACTGTCGAAATACCACGCTTGACAACCGTTCGTAGTTAGCACGTGGTAAGATTAATTAACATACAGAATTGGGGCCCAGTAGTCCAGCACGGGCAGCGGGATTGTCCGGGCAGCGGGATTGTCCGAAAGGGTTACCGCTACCCCGGAACATAAAGGGCTAAGGTAGGAACACGGGTGGGTTTTAGTCAGTAAGAGTCTGACACTCCCTTCTGCTCCACCCAGAGTGGGAGGGGTCATTAAAACTTGATGATATCCCATCTAAAAAAAAAAAAGGTAGTCCAGCACTCATTAATTTGCAAGCAGTTTTCTGAGGACTTACATAATTAAATATAACTTAATTAAACGTGTAAGAACATATTTTCAGTGCCATAAAGGACCATAGTGGAAAAAACCCTACTGTTTTTTTTTTGGTGAGATCTAGCAATTAGCCCGCAGGACAGGCCTCCTGTCCTGCGGGCTAATTGCGTAACACACTGTCAGTAGTTATGGCTTTAATTTTGACAGTTCAACAATATTCATTGCGTTATTTATGTTGTTGACTGCCCCGTTGGTCTCGTGGTTGCAAGCGCGACTGCTGAGCGTGGGGTCCTGGGTTCGATTCCCGGGTCGGACAAAGTGTTATTGAGTTTTTCCATTAGGCATTTCTTAGTAACAGTCCGGAGTTTGGAAGTTGGCGGTTTAATACCCCCGTGCCTCGGAAAGCACGTAAAGCCGTTGGTCCTGCGCCTGATATCTCTCCGGTCGTGTCAGATTGCCGTCCCATCGGACTATGAGAGTGAGGGAAGAGGGAGTGCACCTGTGTCTGCGCGCACACTTGTTCACTATAATATCTCCTGCGTACCCGGCTAATCTCCGTTGAGATTGGCCACCGTGACCGAAATCGGTCGGGGAGGCTATTATTATTATGTTGTTGAGCAGACAAATGTTTCGAACATTATGAAACAATGGATTAGCAATGTCCTTCAAAATGATTGAAATTATGATTATACTAGCAGCGCCCCGCGGTTTCACCCGCATAAGTGTCGATCCCGTGGGAATATCGGGATAAAAAGTATTCTATGCGTTATTCTGATGTATAAGCTAAATTACTGTAATCTTTCATCAAAATCCGTTCAGTAGTTTTTGCGTGAAAGAGTAACAAACATCCATCCATCCATCCTCACAAACTTTCGCGTTTATAATATTAGTAGGATTATGTGTTACTAGGTGCTGCCCTATACGTACTGCACATAATGGAAGTTTTATGGTAGGTTTTGCTGGCCTTCATTTACAAAAGTATTTTTCTGAACAAAACAAGTGAGTAATTTATAAGATTTTAAATCTACCACATCGCTAAAACAGTGCAGTCTTATAAGTAAGCTGGTCCTTTATCGGACCGCTTATCAAGAAGCTCCTTTATCCCTCGTCAGTTTGATATCGAGCCCCGCCCGTTAAGCCTTCTGACAGATCAGTGAAACCAAGTACCCAAGAGACTTTACTCGTGAGTCGTGGAATCAAAAGGAACAAGAAATTTATTTGTAAGATTTCAGGAGGGTGTGTAGGCTACCTCATTGTAAATTAAAGACTCTTGAATGAACACATCCAACATTCTTGGCAAGTGTGTTAAATATTTAGTCAAGCAGGCGGTGATGTATTTATTTATTTATGTAGGATGTTAATTCGGAACGCATCATAATTTTAAGGAATTAATAGAAGTCTGAATGCAGCGAAGAGTGAGTTAGAGAGTATGTATGGGATCCCAGAGCGTGAGAGTAAAGGAAGATGGCGAGCGAGCTACGAGGGGAATAAAAAAATAAGTTTTCAACAAGGGAAGATTATTTATTTCAGTCATCCACACCAACCTTTATTCTACACCACAAAAATACATGTAAAAAAAAAATAGAACACTCAGAATATACAAAGGGTGGCCTTATCGCATTCTGCGATCTCTTCTAGGCAACCTTGGAATGTACAGTGATTTGCCTGGGCATAAAATTGGTGGGATGTAACTACTCTTAACATTTCATTACTTTTATTTTATTTTATGATTTTATATTTAATTTTACAATTTTTGTTTTACAGGAGTAAAGTATTTATTTTTTGTACTATATTAAATTTGCAAAAGTTTACATCTAATTTCAACAAAAAAAAATATGCAGAAAAATCTCGATATTATTATATAATTTAATCAAATTTAATAAAAATCATAAAATGAGTAGTATAAAATTTCAAAAGAGGCATTTTTGTGCCCTTGTTAAAAAAAAAGTATATAATTATCACACCATTCTGTGATAATTATATACTTTATTTTTCTTAGTAAGCCATTTAAAAACTAGTCAATAACACTGAGACAAAAACCAGAAGGCTAATTCTCGTAATTTAAAATGTTCAAAATCTAGTCGCAGTCTCATCTCGGCGACAAACAAATGTCAAAAACTTGTCAAAATGTAGGAAAATTAAAAGTATTTTTGACAGATTGAGACTGAGATCAGACTCTGAACGTTCTTAAAATTACGAGAATTGCCCCTCAGATTAAAACTGACAAAGTATGTCTGTAACTCGATCTATCTAGCCGGTCTCCACTCACTTAGCTCGCCCCTCTGGAGACCACGACAAACTTCAGACGTGAGCAACTATTAATATAGTTAACAACTTTCACTGCACCTTAATTGAGCGGTTTAGCTTTTAACCGAGAACGAACTCGGTTTAACATTTAGCTTGCTAACTTTTAGTAGAGACAACTGTATCTGAATGCAAGGAGCTTATTAAAATCTCGGTCCTTTTATCCGCGGTTTGATCTGCTGATCAAATTAGTCAGTGATCTGCTGTGAACTCTTATGTGGTGATTGTAACGCCAACTGCCCAATATTTAAGTTGTTGGCTTTAATTTTGACAACTCAACAACATTCATTGCGTTATTTGTTGGCGTTGGTGTTGTTCAGTAGACATAATTTTCGAACTAAAGAAGCAATGGATCTGTATCCATCAAAATTATTCAGATTCTGATTGATAGTGTGTTACGCAATTATTAGGGTGCGGGCTTATTTACCAATAACAACTAGCACGGCACAAACTAGACCGATTTTTTTTTTCATACAGGTTGTCTTGTAATTAATGGATAACCTCTCATTATACCTACTTATCACTTAGAACAACTTAAACTTTACTTTACTTAATATAGGTATATATATATTATATTTTTAGGAATCAGAAGTGAAATAACTTAAAAAAAAATAAACAATCTTTAATTCCTTAATATTACACTTTACAAAAATTATAAAAATATCAAAAGAAACACAAGCACACTATAGTGGTCAAGTAGCACGTCCGTTCCGAGCGCCGTCCTAGCAAAAAGGGGCAGTTTCCACATAACGTGCCTCCTTATTATAACCTCCCATCGGTTGACAGCTGATCGCTTGACGTCTGCCTGACGTTTGCCCGACATCTTGATGTCACCTCTCCTTCCGTTTCCAACAATATTATCTATGTATCTATTATAGTATATTATGTTGCACCATTGACAACCCCATTTTTATATATCCACGCAATCAATGTCCATTCCAAGGTTGCCTGGAAGAGATCGCAGAAAGCGATAAGGCCGCCCATTGTATGTTTTGTAGTAATAATTGTTTTTTTTTTTGTTATGTATTTTCTGGTGTACAATAAAGTATATATAAATAAATATAAATAAATAAATAAACAACTATTACTGTGGAACCAAATATGAAATCGCGAAAAAAGAATCAGCTGTTTCCTACACAGAACAGATAATTTGTTCTGTGGTTTTCTACATTTTGATGAGTTATGCGAACATAAATGTAGGCAACAGTTGATTTTTTTTTCACGATTCATGTACTGATAGTTGTTTATAATGATAAGTACAATGACCCCTTAAGAGGTTATCCATTAAATACGGGACACCTGTAGAAAGTGAGAGGCTCTATAAACATACCTAGGTTATCTTTATACCTATTTCCTCTGCTCCCAAAAATCTAGAATAAAGACGTAATAAATTAACACGCTCACCCGCATAAATTATCCAATTAGTGTGTAGAAAAGAGGACATTTAATAAGCCACAAGTGGTATATTTAAATTATTTGCGGCTCGGCCGGGGTTTGTCAGAAACCCGAACATAAGCTTGTTAGGTGGCCCGATACTTAATGATGAGGACGGGTTTTGGACGCATTACAGTAACGAGGCGCAAAGTGCTCTAATTAAAAAATATGTCCTTTTTGGTTATTGTTTACGGTATTAGGGTCGTACCGATATTAAATGGGAATGGAAAGACGCCAGCACATCAAGCTACGACGTTCTGTTAAATGTATTTAATAGATTTTGTAGTTTATCGCTAAAGAATAAGGTTTAAAGTTGATTGGGAAAATTTGACAGATTCGGGTAGGTTGATGTGCTGGCGTCTGTACTTTGAAGATGTTTAGCAAGGTGTATGATTTATTTGGAAGCTTCAAAGTGGAACTGTAGTTTACATGTGTGACAATTATCTTGATTAAATAACCTATTCTAAGTACAGACGCCAGTACATCAAGCTACCCGAAATTGTCAAATTTTCCCAACCAAATTTTCAAATTTGGTTGGGAAAATTTATTATGCTTTAGCGATAAAGTTGAAAACCTATTAAGACTGCCGACCGCACAGTGGCGCCCTCATCGTTTGTTTGGTTATTTCATACAATTTAGAATGAAAATGCAGAAAATAAGCACGTTTAGTTGTGCTTCACAAGATTATACGTTAATATTATTAGAAACGGTAGTTTTATATTGTTTAGTTTTATCATAATCCTTAAAACGGAATATAGTGGCCACTTTTATCCGTTTTAAGGATTATAATGAAATTAAACAATATAAAACTACCGTTTCTAATAATATTAACGTATAATCTTGTGAAGCACAACTTAACGTGCTTATTTTCTGCATTTTCATTCTAAATTGTATGAAATAACCAAACAAACGATGAGGGCGCCACTGTAGGGTCGGCACAGTCTTAAAGAAAGGAGATGGCTAAACAGAAGTATGGACGACACCCCAGCAAAGAATAAACATGAAACCTTGTAATATGTAATGCTGAATAGCTGAATATTAGTATTTCATATGAAAAAGTTTCAGGAACTTTTCATATATCTTTACAATCCTGAAAATATATTCGTGTAACTCCTACATCAATAGGTATAAAAAACTGCAAACAAATGACATATTGCTATGAACTTTTACCTAGGCGTTTGGATATTTCTGCAACGATTTACGATATTTTTGATTAGCGACACACCCCGGTTTCGCACGGTAGTACTTGAGTATATATCTACAAAGAGGTAATTACGGGCTTTCTATAATCCGCGCAAAAATCACTCCCGCCCGCGTTTTTAAATAATAATGTATCCTACCTAGCAGAATTGTTTTCCCTTGTTTCAAATACGTTCATCATTTCAACCACCTATTTATATATTGTATGTGAAAACTGTCTTTATTTCAACTCATTATATATCATAACCAGTATGCCTAAACAGTAAACCTTCCGAAAGAACCAATCAATCTACTAGTGACAACCCCACCAAAATCTGTTGATATATCCGTAGGCAGACAGGCTGACAGACAAACGCGCCAGGGGGCCTTAGAGCTAGTTCAGAAACGGCGGGAGCCGCGCGATTTCAGAAGCATAGGGAAATCGCGCGAGTCATATTTGTATCATGAGTTATTAAGTAATCGTTCAGACATAACCGCGCGGTTAATCAAGCCTCACAAAAAACCGCGCGATTCGTGAACGCGCGGTTCCCGCATGTCTGAACTAGCGCTTAGTAAGTAGGTCTGTAGGTATGTGGTTATTGATAAATCGTGCATAAGCACGATTTATCAATAACCACATACCTACAGTCCTTGTCAGTGCCTAAACTAGATAACGTAGTATAAACTACGTTATCTAGTTTAGGCACTGACAAGGACTTATAAGATATTGAAATAAAACAACAAAAATACGATTTATTTATTTATTCTGTGATTCTTACAAGAACATGATTTAAAAATGAAGCCGGAGCTGATAATGTGTTCTGGTGTCTCGCCCGATATGCCGCCGCAGTCTTTGCGTGGCCACATCGCAGTTTATGCATCGCATGATGATTTGATTTCAAGTCCGTGTTGAGTAGCGAGAGGTCAGTAGATAGGCGAGCACACACAATAAGTCCAATAAACAAGCGAGGGTCAATGAAAATCCAAAATAAAATAGCACAACGAACAAGAAAACGGCAGAGCGTAGCGGCGTCTATTGTCTGACAGTCTGACATGCATAACATCTGACCATAGATAATAAACTAGCATCTGACGTTTGTTTTTTCATAGAGAAGAGATCGAACTTCAAGTTTATCCGAATCATCAGAATAATCGAGTAGGTTGAAAGAAAAAAAATAATATTAATAAGTTTTATCGGCCACTATTCAGTTTTTATTTTTCGACACAAAATAGGTATGTAATAAGATTAAACGAACAAGCACAGTCTGAAGCTTTCAGTTATTTTTATTTGTTTGATTTTGATTATAATAAATTGGAATTGAGTAAAATCGATTCGAGTCACTTTAAAAACAGCCCCATTTTCCGAATTAAAACCCTGTGAAAACATAATAACAAACAACTAAAGGACACCGAGTTAAACGCCTTAGTTTCGGAAAATAAATTATTATGATACCTGTTATCAAAAATCGATATAAGTACAGTTTCATTTGACATTCTGGAAAAGCGATATGACCCCTCCCTAGCTTGCCGTAGTGTTATTTCCCATTGAACTTGACATGTTAATCAAAAAAACAATTAATATACTTTTTTATGTTTAACAGTTTACGAAAGTTCTAGGAAATTATTAAACACTAAATAATTCATGAATGATTTTTTAAATATTACGAGTTAATGTGAGATTTCTATTCATGCTTGGGGCAGTCATTTAGCCATCTCCTTTGACAGATTGTAGCAGCTTGAGATGCTGGCGTCTATATCTAAATCTAAATTAAGATTGAAGTGGCATGTCAAAATGACAAAGTAACCCACAAGTTGCTCATTTTGATTTGCTTACTCCTTTACTCAAAAATCCTACTAATCCTACTATCCTACTTCCTACTTTCTTATTCCTACTAATCTAATCCTACTAATATTATAAATGCGAAAGTTTGTGAGGATGGATGGATATATGTTTGTTACTCTTTCACACAAAAACTACTGAACGGATTTTGATGAAACTGTACAGTAATATAGCTTATACATCAGAATAACACATAGGATACTTTTTATCCCGATATTCCCACGGGATCAACACTTATGCTCGTGAATCCGCGGGGCGCTGCTAGTATCAAATAATTCCATTAAAAAATTCCTCTTACACACATGGCCCCGGCCCGTGTGTTGGGTTTTTGTACTCTTTTATATACTACTACTATAATCAGCCTATAATGTTCCCACTGCTGGGAAACAGGCCTCCTCTCTGTGAGAGGGAGTGGGCCATAATCCACCACGCGGACCCAGTGCGGGTTAGCGGACGTCAAATGTCTTCGAATTCTTTGTTTCTAGGACATGGCGGTTTCCTAACGATGTCTGGAAAACTCTTTTATAAGGAAAATTAAAAAAAGTAAAAAAGTCTTCTAAGATTATTCACCTACATAATAAAACGCACAGATAACCTTCTATAAACCAATATAAAGACACGTATTACTCCTCAATGTTCAAGCATAGCTTATGAGGCTGCTTTAAAATGTATATCTCGATTTGTACGGCATTTCCCTCACGTACAGTTACCTCATGAGTCTCGAGGGAGGCTGAGATTATACCAGTATATTTACTTGTTATATTGATCTTCAATATTTCCGTAACAAGAAGGTTCCCAGGTATGGTCCACGACAAAAAGTGATCACAATGATGGGGAGTACAAGTGACTCCTGGCTTCGATAAGTGTCTTTTTACACCCTAGTATACCCAAAAATTAATTAAAAATAATAATAATTCTTCTCAATCTTATCACCTAAGATAACCAATAAATACAATAAAACCCAACAGATAACCTTCTATAAACCAGTATTAAAGCACAGATTACTCTTCTCTACTTAAGAGGCTACTATATAATGTATATCTCGCTTTGTACGGTATTCCCCTCACCTACAGTTACCTCATGAGTCTCGAGGGAGCCGAACTTATACAAGTATTCACATTAATACGTGTCGAGGTGAAAATCAAGATTTAGCTGTTACATAAATAGCTCTTTTTTGAATGGGAGGGGCTCGTGGCTAAATAATAACGCCGCACGGGTCGATTGAAGGTTAAGCTTCGCTTACCGCGCTTGAATATTGAGACCCTTCAGTGCCTCGGAAAGCATGTTAAGTGTGCATACGCATGAGCAACACGCGTCAACTGCTGCCGTCGATACGTGTCGACGGCTGCAGCTGCCTGTACCGTTGACGTGTGCGTGTGTGTCTTTAAAAGATCGCTTTTAGCGATAACATCGCCCATTGTGTCACCCTTTGCAAAATTTCTATATTTATGTTTGTAATTTATATGGTATACATAATAAAAAAATATGTAGCAACCCACGGGACACGTCTTTCAATGCGAGCCTCCCGCGGTCGCGTGCCGGCACGATATAGACTTTAGTAAGCTCTCTCTTTCCCTCACCGGGCCGTTGCGAGGAAGCCGCGTGGTATGCGATATGCGCGCCACTCGCGCCAGTCCGCTGCCCACGCGCACACTGCGTAGACGCGTACGTATCGTACCGCGCCAGTCGCCACGTGCCTCCCTCGTGCCGCCATTGTTACGCGAAAATTATTAAGGGTCTTCGTCCCAACATAAAACTAGATTAAGAAAAAGTGTTAAGTAACTGTAATGTTCATTTAAATAAACTGTAATACTGAAAGGTGGTTTCCCCTGAGATAACCTCCCCTCATAAATATTCTATTCTATTCTATACACTAAGTTGTTGTTCCCGGGCTCTCATTCGAAGATCTTTACAGTCGTTACGGGTACTGAGAAGCCCAAAATTCATTTCACTCCATGTAAAATACCAGTATTAAGCTGCATCCGATTGGACTGGAAGCCGACCCAAACATAGTTGGGAAAAGGCTATTCCGACGATGATAAATAGTTCTTCTTTGATTGTCTTTATACTCGGAGTTGTGATATATAGTTTTGGAATTGTAAACGTTTAGTCTCTAAAGCTTTTTTAGAGTTGTGCTATTTTACGTGTCCGAAGTTTTTGATTCTTTTACCTGGGTGTTATAAAGTGAAGTCTTATAAAAATTGCTTATTTTAAATGACGATCTGAATCTATATTTTAGAAGTGTACGATTTTCAAGCTTGTCACATAATTCTCTGTCGACTGTTCGACTCACTGTCTTTCTACATTTTTCTAAAGGTTAATACAATTGCTGCAGATAAATTCGATTCAAAATAAATGTGTATTCCATTAAATATATCACAGTAAATAAACGCTGAATATTATTATAATGATTAAGGCAATAAAATCAAATAGTTTAATTGCATATAGTTATATTAAAATGAAAATTAAATAATCCTCTGAATGGTGCATTCAATAACGTTATTTTACTAATATCGCATTGCGCTCGCTGGCTGTGAATAAAGTATTAAATTGACTGAAATAATAAGTTTCGATATTCATGTTTTCATGGTCATTATTTTGTTTATTTATATTCACACAACGTAATATTACACTAAGAGAAATACTATTATCGATGGAGATATAGGCAATATTCTTTTAGTCTGTGGTACCCAACCTGCTGGTAGGAGGTCCCATGTAAAAGGGATCTAAAATAAGTCACTTTAAGAACCAGTAATTTTTTATTGAGTTTTTAAATGCATCTCATCCATACATGTGATGCATGTGTGTCTGTATCTATTTTCTTTGCACGCGACTACATCAAAGACAAGAGGGTATTGTTTGTGGTTTTGTTTATGGATGGAAAGAGCTTCTAGGATTCTTCATGGACAAATTAGTGTAAATTAAACACGGTCGAGACCTATCACTGTTATCCGACTATTCATGTATCAATCACGAGTATAAGACTAAACGTACTAATTCTAATGTAATTTCTAATGTGAGGGCGTTTGTTTCTGTTGATAATTAAGCAATTGTTAGTATTTTTATCTTATTTTGACATTTGAATTAATTTTGACGATGATATTTTGTTCTTCTATTTATTTAATTTAATTGATGTTTGAATTGCTTATGCTGTACCTATGTGCAAATGTAATTTATTTCATTCGTTAACAAATGTTTTTTTTTTTAATGTTTAGTAATGAATAGTTACAATTAATTAAATAATTGATCAAATGTTATTATAATACATATTTATACGCCATCAAGGTAAAACACGACGTGATCCTTTCTGCAATGTACAGTCAGCATCAAAAGTCGATGATCACATTCAGATTTTCAAAATCACTGTACACTATATCACCCATAAATCGCTCAACAAGAAAGGGCGCCAGTATTGAATGAACATCATTAAAGTTCAAGTTGTTTACCTACTATAAGTTTGTTAAGCGACTTTTGAAAAGTGATGGTCACCTACTTATGCCCTTTTATGATAATGATTCATTTCTGGCGCTTGTCATGTTGAGCGATTTAGGTATAATACAGTGATTTTGAAAATCTAAATGTGGTCATCAACTTTTGATGCTGACTGTACCTAACATATTGCATACTCATGTTTCTGACAAATAAATGAACTCTGAACTCTCTGAACTCCGAAGATACAGACTTACTTATCCGTATGTGCATACATAACATTACAAATACCGCCACAGCCTAACTACAACAAAAATGCAGCCTAACTTAATTTGCGACAGATCCTATCGACAGGCAGCATACCCAGCCAATGTTCAATTAAACTCGCGGTCCCCGGATGCCCCTAACAAAGTTAAGACAAGTAAAACTATCAGTAGTTCACAGCTTGTCTCTGAAAACCATTAACTATTGAATTTTTTTTTACACCACTGAATGAGGAAGTTCTTTTATTATTTACCCATTAAACTTTTGCGGATTTTAGAACAAGTCTTGACAGTCTTCCCAAAGGGCGCCAACGGGACCCTTTGGGTTCGGAACGGTACTAAGGCTCCGCTGTTCGTCCGTCACAGGGCTTTATCTCATGAACCGTAATAGGTAAACACTTGAAACTTTTCACAGGGTGTGTACTACCTGTGGCCGCATAGTAATAAATTATAATAAAAAGTAAAAAAATAAAGGACACAAAGTATTTTAAAAAAGGACGTAGTTTTAAATATTGTACGATGATACGGAACCCTTCATCTGCGAGTCTGACTCGCAATTGCTCCTTTTTTTTGTCGTTAGTTGGGGGAATAAAGACGTATGTGCACTTACGTATTTATAAAAGTAACTAGCTGCGCCCCGCGCTTTCACCCGCGTAAGTTTTGATCCCGTGGGAATATCGGGATAAAAAGTATCCTATGTGTTATTCTAATGTATAAACTATATTACTGTAAAGTTTCATCAAAATCCGTTCAGTAGTTTTTGCGTGAAAGAGTAACAAACATCCATCCATCCATCCTCACAAGCTTTCGCATTTATAATATTAGTAGGAAGTAGGATAGGATGGTTTGAAATCCTATCTGCTACTGCGGAGTTTGGCACAAAGCACTAGGAAGTGGTGTAAGGCGCTCCGTCTTGAGGAACTTTCTCATGTAATTTTGACGTTCAAAAAGTGCTGATTCTAAGCCTAATTTGAAGAAATAACTTTTGCTTGATTGCATTTGATTTTGTCATTTTATTGAAGCATCTATGTAAACAGGCAAATACTTCACACATCCCTACTATTACACTCGACGATTAGTTATTCTTAAGTATTCATTATTCAAATAGACGTACGGACGCCAGCACATCAAGCTACTACAAACTGTCAATTTTTTAAAATAAATTTTCAACTTTAATGCTAAAGCATAAGGTTCAAAGTTGATTGGGAAAATTTGACAGTTTCGAGTAGCTTGTTGTGCTGGCATCTGTTCCTATTCCTACCATGTATTTATTTAGAATATAATTTACCGTATCAGCACATTACATAGTGTATCTTAATTTACCTTACCCATCTATAATTTTTATTTCATTTATATTGTGCATCTCTGATCTATCATGTCTAGATTATTACGACCCCATACACAGTGGCAATGGCCATTTAAACAATGGCCTCAGTGGGCCATTGTGTATAGGGGTCATTAGAGCATGGTCTAGAGTCTAACCTAGTGTTAACATTTGACATTAGATTGTTAGATTATCCCTTATTAAAAGCGGGCGAGCTCATTGTTTAATTATAATTGTATAATTAGATACATAATTTTAATAATTTAATTGTGTGTATCTCTTTTTATGCTCGTCAACAGATGTCGCTAATCAAAAGCTTTCGGCGTGGCGGCGTTTATTTTGATCTCAATTTTAAATTAAAAAAAAAACATATTTTTTTCTAGATCATGTGAAGAAATGTTTTATTGCAATTGGTTTATTAATTTTTCAAGAGCACCACATACAATACACAACACACTGCACCCGAGACGAATAAAGGCGTAAGTACACTTACGTCATTTATTAATTAAACAGAGAAATATAATGTAATTTAGATGATACCAAATTCTAGATTACCCAACCTTTTCAGTGTAAAAATCCCAGAATATATCCTTCGTCGTATAAAAAAATATTACATGTACAGACGCCAGTACATCAAGCTACTACAATCCGTCAAATTTCTTTAATAGATTTTCAACTTTATCGCTAAAGCATAAGGTTCAAAGTTGATTGGGAAAATTTGACAGTTTCGGGGGTAGCTTGTGTGCTGGCGTATGTACAACCAGACCAAAATATGACTACGGCGTAGCCGATGTCGTAGCCGCCGCCTACGCAGCTACGCTGTCGTAGCAGCTACGAGCTTCTACAGGATGTGAAACGATCCTCTTATCGAATCGACGACTCTTCGAAATTCACTAAGATTTTTTATACGATATCTAAATAAAAATATTAGCGTCCGACAGTAGCATATCTACTAAGCCCCTTATTAAAGTTATTATTATTAATTTTTCAATCGTCGTTTTGAAATCTTGGTAGTTTTTCACTCAAAATGTGGCAAAAGCAATCTTTTTGTGGATAGAAGAAATCAGAAGGCCAATTCTCGTTATTTATAACGTTCAAAATCTAGTCGCAGTCTCATCTCGGCGAAAACAAATGTCAACATGTAGGGAAATTTGAGGTAATTTTGACCGATTGAGACTGAGATCACTCTGTAAATATTCTTAAAATTACGAGGATTGCCCCTCAGATGATTGAAAAAACAGCCGTAGATCAAATTATTTGTATACAAATCTACGAAAATCAAGGAGTCTCAGAAAATAATGTCATTTAATTAATTAACTTTTTCTTAACTTCATAAGTTTCGGTTTCGGCCGAAACTATGTAGAAAACGAGTCGAAGTTTCTTTACGGTTTCGGCTAAAAATCGTGTTTCGGATGGACACAAAAAAAAATTCTAACCGAAGATAAGAAAAAACAGGTACTCATTGAAGTTCGACTGGATGACCCTTCGAAATTCACTGAGGTATTCAGTTCGAAATATGCTTTCAATGAAAACACTTCGCAACATTTGGGCTAGCACTACAAATCTAACGATACTTCAATAACATCAAGTTGTTTGGATTCTCTCAGGGTATGAAAAATCTTAATATGGAAATACGCGAAAAACAAAACTTTTGTAAGAGCTGATTTTATCAAAGTTAGATATATTTTTTACGAGGAATTAAATTGATGCTTGACAGTTTAAGTATGGAAAAACTGTATGAAATTCATAATTTATTGTTATACACAGCTGCACAAATGTGAGAGGCCCGTGGCCAAATAATAACAGCCGCACAAGTCGATCGATCAGGTTAAGCTACGCTTGGGTGACCATCTTTACATACCGAGATCGCTCCGTGCCTCGGAAACCACGTTAAGCCGTTGTTCTCAGCTGTCATTCGTGGATCTTTGACAGTCGTTACGGGTAGTCAGAAGTCCGAAAGTCTGACAACCAGTATTACAAAAGGGGTATCGTATTACCAAGTAACTAGGTTGTGGAGGTCAGATACGCAGTCACTTCATGTAAAATACTGGTATTCAGCTGCATCCGGTTAGACTGGAACCTAACCCCAACAAAGTTGGGAAAATACTAGGCAGATGATGATGACATATATACAGTTACAGTCCTTTCATAGTATTTTATCTCTGACTTTGCATCGCTGTCAAAATCACGATGATGTTTATAATCTCGTCACAATAAGGTTGCTATTACGTTGCTGCCACTGACATAGCTTGCCAAATTATAGTGAGCTTTATTATCGTTAGAATAAGGTTGATGTTGTGTTGCAAAAACAAGATGGCGCCGACACTTCTGTTTTTGGCCACGCGCCAAAAGAAATTTACAGCGTTAATCTAGGTTTCAAAGTCGATTTCGCCGTGGTCGGGTAATTAAATGTTTCGTCGTAAACTAAGAAAAAATACCCCTTTATTTCGCTAAAAAATCGTTGCTTCAAAACCGGATAAGTACTTGTTGAACCACGCGCAATGAAGGGTTCCGTAATTGGGATTAATATATCCCTAGAACAATCTTAACATTGTAGTTGAAAAACATGTTCCCCCATACATTCCAACTGCAAAAGTAAGGTTATACGCACAATATTTAGAGATTTACGATGTTGTTTTAAAACTATAGACTTCATATAGATTTTTCTGTAATCTTTATGTAAAGAACTATTTTCTGTATTTCTTTTAACATATTAGACTCAGTAGTTTCTGCTATAAGGTGCACAGAATGGTCAATGTTCATCTATTTTCTTGTATAACTTTAAAACTATTTCTTTTATTCATACATTTATTTGCGTTCCACAAGGTAAAACAAGATGTTGACAAAATGCTTACAGCTAAGAGCCGTTGTAGACCATGTCAGGGCATAGCAAACATTATTGTTTGATACATAGCAATTACGTAAAAATAAAAATCTAAATCGTAGAAACTAAAATTAAAATAAAATTATACTTACATGAAAACTTAATAATTACATTCGCATAAAAAATAATAACACCAACAAATAATTCTATTATTGGTAAGTAGGTAGCTATTTTCTTAAAATACTATTATTACATTAAGATAAAGTTATATTTGCTTAGGTCATATTATTACAAATACAGTAGGTATTTGTAATAATATGACCTAAGCAAATATAGCATAACAGATGGCCACAGTTAGCCCTTTCATTAGATATGCCAAACGCCACGGTTTGCAATACTTTTTTTTTATTTACATATTTGCCTATTCAAAATTCATTTATTTACGTTACACGTCCGAGTTTGAGTCAAAAAAATTCATATGTGTACTAAATTTCAACTTAATCGGTCCATTTGATTCGGAGCTGCGACAAACTGACAGACAGACAGACAGAAACACGAGTGAAGTTCCGTTTCTTATTCGGACGTACTTAACCATAAAAGCTAAAACTGAACTAAATCTATACTCCAATTTCGAGAACAGATCCCACGGGACCCTTAAAGAATACGACCATTGAATTAAAAAATCGTAAACGAATTTTTATCGTTCACTTAATGGCCGATTAATACGGCGATTAGGGCTGTAGGGCGGCTAAAGTGGCTATACCGTCTATATCGACCACTGTTACATAAATTTTAGGGTTAAGAGATAACAATATCTTGTTTAAAAAAAAATGCATATTATTTAACTCCTTTATTATAATACAACCTCTTGCAATATAATGTTAAAATTGTGAAGATGTGTATTTCTCAACCAGCTGCGCCCCGCGGTTTCGTCGCTATAAGTCTCGATGCCGTGGGAATATCAGAATAAAAACGGCTGGATCGACTTTGACGGGACTTTCACTGGCACATAGCTGATGTTATAAGTAGTAACTTGCACTATTTTTATTTAATATGAAAATAAATCCAATTTGTTTTCCGATGCGCACGCGAACGAAGTCGCGGGAACAGCTAGTTAATAAATAAGTAAGTAAGAGTGAAGCCAACGTGGCAACATATAAGTAGATATAGCTAAAAAAAAAAATAATTTAGTTACGATAACAGTACCAAAATACAAAATGCCGACCAAGAGACAACCCTAAAATAGAGTAGTCGATTATCAGTAGGATTACACAGAATGTCAGCACATATAAACTGGGGATAAATCTGTAGCCGAGGAATATTCCTTCTTATCTTAAGAAATGCTGACCCTGTCTCGCTGAGCCATAAAACGCTAAGTCGACTTACAGCATTTTTCGGGGTGCATTAAATAAAATATGCCTTTATGGATCGGTAATCTTGATAAATTTTAAATGATATTATTTTATTTCGTTACACCACTTTGAATTTTATATCACAGTTTGTAGATATGAATGTATATGTTTTTGTAGCTCATGTTCTTTCAGCAGCTGACACAAACAGCAAAAAAATAATAAGAAATTTATAGGTATGCTGCGTTTTCAATTTAGTATCCACATTAACAAATACGAGTCTTTAAAAATTAAAAAAGTTCAGTTTGCGTTACAGCTTCAGCTTTTTAATGACTTTTACAATAGTATAAGTCATTCTAAAATAAACTTAATTTACACATCCATTGAGATGATATTTTTTTAAAAGGGAAATATGAATAACATCAATTAGAGACAAGTATTAGAATAGGATCTTACTTACATTTCTTAATTTCCGCGACGATGATGATACAGACCGCTTTTCCTAAGCCAGAGTGGGCGTAACTTTAAGTAGAGGGGCAATTCTCGTAATTTTTAAGAACTTTCACAGTTTGTAGGCCAATTCTCGTAAATTAAAACGTTCAAAATCTAGTCGCAGTCTCATCTCGGCGACAAACAAATGTCAAAAACTTGTCAAAATGTAGGGAAATTTGAAGTATTTTTGACAGATTGAGATCGAGGTCAGACTGTAAACGTTCTTAAAAATTACGAGAATTGCCCCTCTGATCTCAATCTTAATCTGTCAAAAATACTTCAAATTTCCTTACATATTGACAAGTTTTTGACATTTGTTTGTCGCTGAGATGAGACTGCGACTAGATTTTGAACGTTTTAAATTACGAGAATTGGCCTACTGATGTTAAGTTCTACATACTATAGTAACTTCGAAATTACTAGAGGAAACGTTCTTAACTCGAGACTTAGCTTAGGTCTCTCTTAGGGTTCCGCTAAATTAAAGCAAAGACGGTCAGGAGATGGGTCATCCTTCCTTTTGTAAAAGCCTTTGTTAAACGTACTAAGAATACTGCTACGAGGACCTTTAGGCACTCGAATGATGTTGATAGGGGGCGCTGTTGGTAAATATTTGTGCCAGTTTCGTGAAATATCACTTGAAAATTAATTTAAAAAACAAGATGGTGGCTTAGTTCCAACTTTGGCCTCGCGCTACAATAACCTTGTATACCATCCGTCACGAGAAGCTATAAATTTTGTAAATAAAGAACTTCTACTAAGTTACGTAGCGACGATTCAATCAACAACAAATGATCCCAATCGCACTTGGTCAGGTTACATTTTAGCGTCTAATCACAGATTACTAAATAGTTACTACGTAAGTCTAATGTTTTGTGATACTGGAACGCGTCTGATTCATGGAACGAAAACATTTGGGCCTCAATTTTGAAGTAAGTTAACGCTGACGCTGTCAATGCTGCAGAACACTCGGAATCGTCTGGTGACAGTAATTAGATGTATGTGTTAACATAATTATATCCCTATATAAATATCATTACAAAACTTTTTTTTTTATTTGATCCAAAGGTTGCGAACCCCTGAATGTGTGAATGTGTGTTTACATAATTTATAGCTTCTCAGTTATAGTAGATAATATATTGTCCGTGTCTGTCTGTCAGCTAGGAATCTGGTTAGTACAGTCGAGTTCATTAATATATGGGCAGTGACAAAATTTCAAAATATTATAAGCGTTAAAATGATCACATAGTTCTATACAAACTTAGACATAAATAAAATGTTAACATACATTTAAAGTTTCAAAATATTATAAGCGTTAAAATGATCATCTTTTTAACGATTATAACATTTTGAAACTTTGTCACTGCCAATATATTAATGAACTCAACTGTACTATCCGTTCACAGTTATTTCACCTCTGACAGCAGCAACCTTATTGCGATGAGAATAAAGATTACAATGATTTTGACAGGATTGTCAATGACAGCAACCCAACCTTATTAGAATGAGAATAAGAATCGCTGTAATTTGGACAGTGATTCAAAATCAGGGGTAAGATAACTGTGTACGGAGTGTAATGAGTTCTTGTAAAAATGCCCAATGACCATGAATTTTTTTTAAGTAAAATGAAACTATAAAAATCTGTTTTTTTTTTAATTACATCATGTCTATCATTGGCTGGTGACTGATTCCGGGAAACACTAAGTGACATGCAAGGCTATGAATTATATGTAACTTTTGACGTTAAAACTGGTCATATATAAAAAAAAGCAGTGCGTTAAATCTGAATAGCTCAGCAAAAAGCCACAGAATTTAACAATAACAAAATTATTTTCCATTTCACAAAAAGATAGATATTGTATCGTAAAACAATTTGCTTTTAAAACGATACTCCGATTAAAGAGGTGTTGAAATATCGGCTTCGAATTGGCGATACACGATCGGGCCATGATTGCTTTGTGAGCCAATTAACAGCACATGTCCCACCGCCAGCGATTTACGAGAAGCAAGTAGAGCTAGCAGATGGGGCTACTGGCTAAGTAATAACAGCCACGCGAGTTGATCTCTCAGGTTAAGCTACGCTTGCTGCGGTTGTTCCGTGGATGGTTGACCATCTTTACATACCAAGACCCCTCCGTACCTTGGAAAGCACGTTGAGCCCGGCTGTTAGTCCTGGCGATCATTTCGTGGAACTTTGACAGTGGTGACGGGTAGTTAGAACCACGAAAGCCTAATCATCAGTCTTACAAGGGGTATCGTATTACCCAGTAACTGGGTTGTGGAGGTCCGATAGGCAGTCGCCCCATGTATTCAGCTGCAACCGGTTAGACTGAAAGCCGACCCCAACATATTTGGAAAAGGCTAGGAGAGCAGCGAGTGTGCCACGGTGTCGAGCGAATACGCACTAGTGTGCGTATGTGCCAAGTGTTCCGTGTTTAACCGTGTTCTGCCCGCCAAATGAGCGTCAAGTACAGATATTCCACGTAGACGCGCCCCACTCTTCTTCCTAATTGTTAGGGGTTATCGCTAGTCAATCCTGCGAGCGTTTTAATTTTTTCTAAACACCAGCGGAATGTTGCTCACTTTTAAACTAAAACACCAGCGGAATGTTGCTCACTTATGCTGTAAGCATTAGGAAAAAGATTGGGGCGTGTCTTCGTGGATTGCACTATTTGTACTCCTTTTGATAGCTCCCGTCGCCGCACGCTGCAACGAACGAGTACTGCAGGGTAATTGCGTAACACACTATCAGTAGCAATGGGTTTCATTTTGACAGTTCAACAACATTCATTGCGTTATTCACGTTGTTGAGCAGACACACTTTTCAAACATATGGAGCAATGGATTAGCAATATGCTTCAAAATGATTCAAATTGAGAGTAATAGTGTGTTACGCAATTAGGGTGCTGGTCGGCGCGATGTGAGTATTACATTATCTGTTGTGATGTGAACAGTCAGCGATCAACTATTAATTTAAGCAACTTTTTACTTACACGGGACCTACAATCTTTTTTACGCATGACGGAGTATCAGTATAAGCTGACTTTTCACTGTACGAAAAGTCTATACAATACGAGTTCAGCTAAAACTGGAAATCTATAGCTTGATATGTCGTGGTGTCTACGTTTTTTGAGCGAGAAAATCGTTAACTAATCGCTCCCTCGTCAGCAGTGCGTTAGGTCCCTACGGCAATATCAGTGTGATTGTGTTCCATGTCTCGAATCAACCGATTTTTAATTACCGAGCTACTGTAAACTCGGTATTGAATTATTTTTCGGCGATTAATTAAAGCAATTACCGCTTGTGTATGACGGCTTATCTGGGGAAGCAATTTATCAGGGTGAAAGGATTTTTGAGTAGGTAAGGGAGTGTACATTTTGTTAACAAAAGAGTTAACACTTGAGAGAGTGTAAATACGAATGGTTCCCTTTATGTCGAGTCCTTTTACATCGAGTCTGAGACCACAGATGTAGATAGATCTAGATAACGTAACGTAAGTATCACGATCTGTATGAAAACCAAGCGTGCCAATTTTTTGACTACCTACTATAACGTCACAAGCGCTCTTTCTCACTCACGCTCAGCAAGCTAGCAGCAGTGCTATTCTGTAAAAATCTCACCGTGAAAACTTAGGTGAAGTGAGCTGTCACTCCACCTGATGTTAGGGATTCCCACTATTGATAGCTCACTTCACCTAAGTTATCACGGTGAGATTTTTACAGAATCGACCGGCTGTACTCAGGACTGAGCGCGAAAGTGGTGGCTTACGATTTTTGTACGTAAGCTGGTGCGATTTTTGGCACGCAAAGTAGTTTCTCTTGCGTTATCTAGGTGTATCTATATCTGTGGTAAACACAGTGCGGCCGACGAGAGAATGCGTTATTGACACCTGTCAGTTTTATAAAAAAAAATACGTTTTTTTCGAATTGGATCTTTATTAGCTACTAGAATAATAATTGGCGTACGTCGGAACGCATTCTAAGTGGAGTACCTCATTCTTTAGACGTGACGCGGCCGGACTGTATTTAAAGATATCCTAGCTTTTTCCCAACTATGTTGGGGTTAGCTTCCAGCCTATTTGGATGCAGCTGAATACCAGTATTTTACATGGAGCGACTGCCTACCTGACCTCCACAAACCAGTTACTGGGTAACACGATACCCCTTGATAAAACTGGTTTTCAAACTTTCGGGCTTCTGACGACCCGTAACTACTGTCAAACCACGAATGACAGCCGGGACCAACGGTATAACGTACTTTCTGAGGCACGGAGGGGTCTCGGTCACCCGTCCATGGATCAACCGCGTCAAGCGTAACTTAACCTGATCGATCTACGACTGAATCATACAAAACTTTATACGTCGCTTAAAATTAGACTACATCGAAGCATTAAATAACATTTTCTTCCTCATTTCCTTTCCCTGAATACAGTGGGACCTCATTCATTACAAGTGGTTGTTTCTCCCAGTAACCAGCAAGAATAATTGAGACGATTCCGCGTAATGACCGGGCTAAGTGTATTTGTACATTGAAACTTCAAATCATGTAAATTAATTAGTTCTTCATTCGTTTTTGTTTGGCTGAGATGTTATGGTTTAATGAAACAAAAGATTATGGATGTGTTTTCTGGAGTAGGACCTACACTCGAATGAATTCTGAAAAAAACAAAGGCCTCGACATAGGCATAAGTTGAAGTTCGTGGCTTTCACACACAAACAGTCATTATCACCAATTCCCTAAAACTGTGGAACCAATATTTTCACTTAAAAGGAGGCGGCAGTTATCCCACGGGATCGTATTCCTGTAGTACGATTATTACGTCCTAACCTAGGTCTATCCGTGTGCCAAAATTCATTTAAATCCGTTCAGCCAGTAAGGCTTGAAAAGTTAACAGAGAGAGTTACTTTTGCATTTACCTATTTTACCATTAGTATGGATTCTGTAGTGCTTACATCTGCCTAGCCTTTTCCCAACTATGTTGACGGCTATGTTGTTGTTGTTATCGGCTTCCAGTCTTAATGGATGCAGCTGAGTACTAGTATTTTTCATGGAGCGACTGCCTATCTGACCTCCACAACCCAGTGACTGGGTAGTAAAAAACCTCCTGGGTATTATTGGAACGAAGTTCCTTATCGCGCGTTGTGAAAGGGGGCTAGACGAAAAAAATTCTTACGAAAAGTTGTCACGACACTTTTTGCTATAGTAAACTATTGTAAGCTGTGCGGCGTCGCATGTTTCTCTGTCTGTCTCTCTCTCTCTTATAGAAAGCCAGATATTTTCATTTCTATTTCGCATTGAATATAATTATTAATATAATTATTAATATAATTATTTTATACAAGATTCAATACATTACATTATTTATTATTATAACTTAAAAAAAATAAAATTTTATTACAATTCCTTCACTAATTAATCGAAAGGAACTTCGTTCCATCCGGGTGTCCCTTGACACCTCTCAAGTTTTTATAATATCTGTGCCCTTGCTAAGACTGGTTGTCAGACTTTTGGGCTTCAGACGACACGTAATGACTGTCAAAGATCCACAAATGACAGCCGGGATCAACGGCTTAACGTACATTCCGAGGCATTTGGTATGTAAAGATGGTCACCCATCCACGGACCAACCGCGGCAAGCGTTGGTTAATTTGTTCGATCGATCCGTGCAGCGTAAGTAGCCAAAAGCCCCTTCTAGTGCTTACTTAATTATTTACACAAACAGTAATCAAGCTTGCAGATTAAATGATAAATAATTTTACTTCTGTAAATGGGTTTGTACAAACACTTTTACACGTCAATCATATTTTTAAAAACGAGATGAGGTCGGCGTTTCCTATTTGACTCGTGAACGTGGTAATATCACAGCATAAGAACATTCTTTTATCCTACAGAGGGACATTAACAGGCCACCATAAACTCAAATTAACTACTAAAATAAAGTCAAAAACCTCCTCTATGCCCATATGCACAAAACTTTCCACTCCAAGTATAAAGACGGTCTGTTAAAGTCTGGGTCTCAATTACTTTGTCCCCTTTGTTCGGCGCCAATCTTCGCCAGTGGCAGAACAAAGGCACTTCGTCCAGTGAGACCATTGTCCGCTGTATATGCGATTATTAACCAAAATGTTTGTGGAAATGTGCAACGGTATTAAAAGGGAGATTTACACGTGTTTAGGAATGTTAGTTGTGTTTTTGTTATTAAGAGGGGTTACTTTGTAAAGCCGATACCAGACGCTTGATTAAAAGACTATAAAACCATAACATAACAATTTATAATACACGCTTAAAAACACAAACTAGTAATTGATTCATTATATAACATATCATTACCTATACTGTGAGTCTGTGATAATCAAGTAATCCAGTAGCCACTACACAAGTATTTATTAAAATTTCAAAATCTTTCTTTCTGTCGGTTTTAAAAGCAAGTCAATTAAGATGTGGGTACTTACCACCTTTATAATATGACGCGCCGCACTATGTAGGTACTCAGATGTGTCTTCTCGACATCCGTGTGTCACTAACGGGATGCAGCAGAATACCAGCGTCAGGCATTGTACCTGGCATATGCTGAGCTGGACTCCCATTTGGTGCAACCATGAGACACACACCGACCAGTAGTGATCGAGACCGTAATAGATGTTTAGGTGTCTATGGGTCAATTTATCTTTTTAATTTTTGTTTTTTTTTTTCTTTCACCTTCTTCGATGTTTATTTTTTAAGTGCCTGTATTGTGTCTTTTGTTCCACTGAATAAACGTTTTATCTATCTATCTATCTATCTACTTCACCCGAGTGTGGGTTCGTTTTTGTTTCATTCCACTTTCACACACAAGTAGAGCAGCAATGGCCCAGTGGTAACGACTCCAACTTACAGGATATGGGTTCAAACCCAGGCAGATGCTTTATTTTGTGTATAAAATAAAGCATCAGTGGGATTGTGTATATAATAAATAATTTAATCAGCACTGCTCTCAAAACGGTGAAGGAAAACATCGTGAGGAAACCGGCATGTCCTAGAACAAAAAAGAAGATATGTCACATATACCTACCCGCACTGGGCCCGCGTGGTAAATTATTGCCCACTCCTTCTCAAAGAGAGGAGGACTGTGTCCCAGCAGTGGGAACATTATATCCTGATTATGCTTTCATGTTTTATTTTTATTTTATGCTGTACTAGCGACCCGCCCCGGCTTCGCACGGGCATGGGTGCAATGCTGATACTAAATACACTACATTATACATATAGACTATTAAAAAAAATTGTCAGGCCTGTTGGTCTAGTGGTTAGTGACCCTGACTGCTATGCCGGAGGTCGTGGGTTCGATTCCCACCCAGGACAAATGCTTCAATCAAATGTAATGAGCACGATCATTTGTTCTGTGGCTGGGTGTAATTTATCTATAATATTTATGTATTTAGAAATATATAAGTATGTTTATCAGTTGTCTAGTACCCATAACACAAGCTCTGCTTAGCTTGGGACTAGATGGCGTTGTGTGATAGTTGTGGAATATTATTAAAAAAAAAAAAAAACCTTCCTCTTCAATCACTCTATCTATTAAAAAAAACCGCATCAAAATCCGTTGCGTAGTTTTAAAGATTTAAGCATACATAGGGACAGAGAAAGCGACTTTGTTTTATACTATGTAGTGATTAAATACCTGCAGTATGATATGATTATATTTCAATGATGAATTGAATATAGAGTGTTTTCTGAATTTTCGACGGGAAGCCGGAGAATCGGCTTGTGAGAGCGCCTCTCACCTGCAGGCCTCCTCTCTGTGAGAGTTAGTGGGCGGAATCCACCGCGTATGTATGGCATGCCCAAAATGAAATAAAAAATGTAAGGAAGCCAATAGCCAGCAGTTAAAGATTCTGAAATTTTGAAGATGAGGATGGCACGGAGTAAGTAATACCTCCAAGCAATTATCATCGGCGGAGCGGACCGACCTCCGGCGCGATCTCATGGCGGCATGGAAAGAGCGACTATCGCAACCCAGCGCAGGGCACGCCGCGATAGCGGCGGTAAGACCCCTCTTTGAGGAGTGGCTAGAGAGGCGCCACGGCGCCCTCACCTACCGCCTGACGCAGGTCCTCACCGGACACGGGTGTTTCGGGAGGTTCCTGCACATCATCGGGCGGGAGGAAACGCCCGGGTGTCACCACTGCGAGGGTCGCCCGGAGGACACGGTGGAGCATACGGTGGCGGTATGCCCCAATTGGGCGGAGCACCGCCGTGTTCTCGCAGAGGCGATCGGCAGCGGTGGCGACCTCTCGCGCCCGGCCCTGGTTCAAGCCATGGTCCGGGGCGAGAGGGAGTGGGAGGCAGTCACCTCCTTCTGCGAAGCAGTCATGCTAGCGAAGGAGGTGGCGGGACGGCTGAGGGAGAGGGCCTCACGTCCCAGCCGCCGCGGGAGACGCCCCGGGCGTCGGGAGCCGCGAGACGACTCCCGGCCACCGTAGGCGCGGGCCTGCGGGCGGAGAGTAATGGGTAACTCTCCGTCCGATCAGGACCAGGCCCGTGCCGGACGGCGCGTACGTGTTCCACGCGCGCCTCAAAGAGATGTCAGCATTAGGAAGGGGCCCGAAAGGGCCGAAGCCTGCCGGGGCAGCGGGATTGTCCGAAAGGGTTACCGCTACCCCGGAACACAAAGGGCTAAGGAAGGAACACGGGTGGGTTTTAGTCAGTAAGAGTCTGACACTCCCTTCTGCTCCACCCAGAGCGGGAGGGGTCATTGGATGATTTCCCATCCACAAAAAAAAAAAAAAGGGTAGGTTATGTCACCCTCTTAAATACAGTTTTGAAAGACAAACAACGATTTTATTATTCTTCAGACAGAAACATACTATGAAAAGAAGCTATTTAAACATCAAAAAGAAAATTCAAAACTAAAACTCAAACTACGACAAAAACGCTTACAAAATATCACAGACAAATAAATTATAACCGGAATCACTCGTAATCTGTACTTTTTATGCCTTAATTATTTAGAAAATGACTTGTAACTCCGTCTTAGCTTAGAAGTTATGAGGGAACAGATAACACAGCCTGTGAAAATCATAAACCTCCTTTGGCTTTGCCGTAGTCGGGTAAAAAGAAAAACCCTAGATACAAACTTTAAAAGTGACTTCCAATTTTTCAAAAAACTATACGTTAAGTATGTCTCCTTTCAAGGAAATGAGTTTGCCCGATACTGCCGGTCGATTCTGTAAAAATCTCACCGTGATAACTTAGGTGAAGTGAGCGTGAAGTGAGCTATCAATAGTGGTAATCCCTAACATCAGGTGGAGTGACAGCTCACTTCACCTAAGTTTTCACGGTGAGATTTTTACAGAATAGCACTACTGCACCCTAATTACGTAATACACGTAATTAATCATTTTGAAGGATATTGCTAATCCATTGCTGCATACGTTCGAAAAATGTGTCTGCTTAACAACGTAAATAACGCAATGAATGTTGTTGAAATTTCAAAATGAAAGACATTGCTACTGATAATGTGTTACGCAAACACCCCGCTGGTCCATCAACAGAAACGAATTATGTTCATCTCTGCGTTACTAAGTAACCTGATGGACCTCTCAAACACTAGTAAAGCGATGTATGCAATCCCTAGACGTAGGCATGATCTAGCCAAACAGGGAGGACATAAATTCAACCTTGACTTCCTATAAACTAAGTTGAAATTAGAATGGTAATAGGTATATCTCGAAAAAGGACATAAGACACTTTGAAGTTGACACACAGAATTCAGATTCTATATCTGAATTCTGTGTTAGTGAATTTAAATTCCTTATTCCAAAACATGGTTGTTTTATAATGTGCCGCTGAAGAATATTTCTTGGAACTGAGCCGTAGGTATGTTAGCGTTATTTGCATCTCTTGAAGGTGCTATCTAGGATGCAAATAGGTGCATTGGTGTCAGTTTGAGCAAAATAGTGGAAAACAGTCATTTTCACATAAAAAATTACGTTTCCTACAACAATGTTTAAATAGATCATATTTGCAAATTCATTTAGGTCCTTCGCAAATAGAATATTGAAAAACCTCCGATTTTACAGCCCAATCATATCCAGAAAGTATAACATAATATTTCAGTTTTTTTTAAGAAACAGAAGAATATGATCGGCGCCATAAAACCTTGTGACGTCAATTTATCTGTCAAGTTCCAGTTAAAGTATACTCTACCCTTGCTGCTGGATAAAAACCATTATGTGTGTTTTTCTTTTTCATCCTTTTAAGATCATTACGCCGCCACGCCATTTAAGATAGTTCAACAACACAAAACTCCTGAAGAAATTCAAAATAAAGCGCATAGAAGTAACCAATTTTATTTTTGCCCACAGCACGGCAACGCGACAACCTCAAGCGAGACGTCGGTCGGGACGAACACGGCAACCGCCGCGCCCTCCGCCGGGCCCAGCAAGGGCCCGCCACCGGCCGCCAAGTTCCGCCACGGTCTGCTGCAGCTCATGATACACACGATCGATCCCATGCATGACGGTGAGTTAGGTATGCACGCGGCTTTGCCTACACTTTACACCTATGCTAAGTTCGGTTTTGGGTGGTTGATGATAAATTTAGCCATGAATTTAATCGGACCTAGAATAATATCCATGTTGCTGTCCTAAAACTATTATTAAACATTCTAATAAATTGGTTGCCCCTCTTTTTGTGACCCTCAAATAATTAATGTCCTCTGTACGGGGTCAAATTGAATTAGCTAGCGAAACTCTGCTAGGCGTGATGATCGATATCAAAACATAATAAAACATTAAGAAAGCAATTTTTCTCAATTCATACGTCATTAACAACACAAAAAGCGTTCGTTGACCCAACAAAAAAAAATCATTAATATTTTTTTTTTATTTTGTCGTGTTATTCTTATTCTTCGTGTCGCTGGTATGACTGTATTTTAAATATTATTTCCCCAAAACTTCGCCACTTCTACGGCGTTGTCGATGGGAGCGCAGAGATCACTTTGACTACATGTTTTGGGACACAGAGGGCAGGGCGTTTTGTCGTGTTTATATCCATTTACCCATCACTTTTACGGAGTTTCGCTAGCTAATTTAATTTGACCCTGTAGACTAAATAGCCAAGTAACTGCAACCAACATGGATGTAGCGCTCGCCGACCATTGCCGCGGCACCTTATATTTCCCTTAAGTTTTCCGCCCAACTAGTAAATATAGGTACAACGTTCCAACATCAACCGTCGAGCTGAAGCCCACCTGATACAACACCCATCTTATCAGAGGGTCCTTTTATATGTAGAATGAAGAACTTAACACACTGTTCCTCATAACTCAACAATAAAAAAAGAAACACTCCAGAAATTAAAAAATAAATTGTCCCACTGCAGGGCAAACGCCTCCTTCCTTTTTTCAGTAAACCCGATCCTGAGCTAATATGGAGCAATCCCTCTTATAGGCGTCGATTTCGTTAAGACTCCAGAATTGAAAATCCTAAATGAATTTGGCTTTTTAGAATTCAAAGTTAGCGTATTTTTTTTTATTGCTAAATGGGCCGGCTCTGAACTTCGATCACGCTTGATGGAAGGTGATAGATGAGGTCTATGATGGAGCGAGCGTGTCCAGAAGATGCCTGTTCACTCTTGATTTGAAATTAAGCCTACTTGGTTTTAAAGTGGTCCTGGAAAGTAACGTTTAATAATTCTAAAATCCCTAGAGCTGTTCTTTTTTTGCATTTAAATCTGCAACACCTTAACAAATGAACGGAACAATATCTTTTGGTAAACAATTTTTTTTTAAAGAAAGATTGTCTGAAAATTATAACTCAATTATTTTGAAACGCTCTTTCCAGTTACAAATAAAAATTAACATACCCATAAAACTCGACCCCACTCCTAGAATCAAATTCCATTTGACCGATTCCTTAGAAAATCTGAAGCCAATTATTTCACAGCGTTGTATTAAAAACCCAATTTATCATCAATTACCAAAAGTTAGCCTCATAAAAACTGCCTTACGTGAGCGGGTCTCGCCACGCAACCATAATAATTACAACAACCATCACTTAATAAAAAAAAACATTTTCATTCGTGTGTCGCTTACTCACATAAGTCAGGAAAATTGGTATACCAATATTTTACTAATGGTACAAAAACGGGTCTCGAAGGCAGTTAGTACAAAAATGGATCCAAGGTCAAATAAAGGAAAACGTACCTGATGCTACAGGGAGGTACGCTGGCACTGCGCTTTGCAATCACTAACGCTACGGCGGCGGCGTCTGAAATTTGGAGCTCCTGAGACGTTTAGTGGAGCTCTGAAATGGTCTAAAACTGAGCCTTAAGGCGCTATTCCACCAACGTGAGGCACTGTGCGACACTGTACTGCACACTGTACGGCACGAATGTTTCTTTCAGTGGACCCAATCAAGTAAACATTAAAAAATGTGCTGCACTGTACCTTTAAAAAAGTCACGTACAGCTTTGCCGTTGGAAACAGAGACTAACGGATCTGCAGCTCAGTATGTATAGTGTTGTAATTCAGGGCTCTATATGTACAGACGCCAGCGCATCAAGCTACCGGAAACTGTCAATTTTTCCCAATCAACTTTGAACCTTATGATTTAGCGATAAAGTTGAAAATCTATTAAAAAGAATTTACAGTTTGTAGTAGCTTGATGTGCTGGCGTCTGTATCTAAATCTAAATTGTAAATTGCAATTGTAAAGTTTTGTTGTATGGGCTCTGCGTAAAATTTTTGTGCACAAGTGTGCTGAACACTGGGGCTATGAGCTGTGGGCCAAAATAACCAGTACGTGGAGCCCTGACACATCTAGAAGGCATCGAGGCAGACCCCGCGAGCTGGAGAAAACAAGTGACCAGTGTTCCATTTTAGCCCTGGATCGAAAGAGCTGAAAACTTTGCCCAGCTGTGGGCTGATGCAGGCTAACAATAACAATGCTGAACACAATTTTGGTGGAATCACGCCTTAACATTGCCTTAAACTGCAAATGTTATTTAAGAGAAATAAGAGCTTGTATCGATGCAAAATAGAATCCTGCTTGATTCGTGTGCTATTAGAAGCACAAGCATCGATCATACATAACATTGCAATATTGTACGTCTTTATATTTATTGTGTTGTTCTGTGACTGTTTTCAGGTATTTTATTTATTAACATGTTAAGATAATTCCCTTTTATTGTATAAGATGGTATTATAACACAATATTATGAGATACAAACGTATCTTGTAGTGGCGAGGAATCAAATCCCATAGGTGCTTCTATGGGTGCAAAAACAAATCAAATGTTTCTGCAAGTGCATATAAATGTAATGATGAAGAAACTCTTTGGAACTCCAATTATCTTCTACTTCGTGTCCTGTTGTTGGCCCAAAACTTCGCTGCTTACACGGCGTCGTCTGTGGCAGCGCAGAGATCATTCTCACTGCATGTTTTGGGATACACAGAGCAGAATAAGAGGTGGAGTATAATTTGCACTGCAATAAATAAGCCCACGTTTCTATTAGCAATCGTAAGGTCCCAAGAGAAACATAAAATCTTGAACTGAACTCATTACTTGCAAGTCTAAAATTCGCTAAGAAGAATCGAAGACAATTCGCAAAACCGTGAAATTTATTTAACCAGGTTTTTTAGTCCATATTCTTAAGGATTAAGATCTTATAAAGCCATTGTAAATCGCAACGACTAGCATCTATCACACTGATGGATGGAGCCAAGTGTTCCATGTTTACATATGCACGGTCTTACGAATCAACAATTAAGTTTGCGTGAGACTCTGAATTTATTACCAAGTAGCGATTCCGCGCGCATGAATCTATTCTTACGTGTGCTACACAAGTTCGCGACGACAAAGCCGGGCGGGAATATCGAATTTATGTTGATAAACAGGGTGTAAAAAGACCCATCACATAGCCGTAAACTACGCATTCTATACATGAAACTTAGGCCTGATTTTTCAATCATCTGATAACTTTATTCGACGAATAATTTTGAAATTTTGACAGTCATTTCATACAAAAACTATCAAACGTCAATGTTATCTATATAATTATATATAAATGAATTGCTGTTCGTTAGTCTCGCTAAAACTCGAGAACGGCTGAACGGATTTATCTTATCTTGGTCTTGAAATGTTCGTGGAGGTCTAGGGAAGGTTTAAAAGGTGAGAAAAATCGAATAATTCCCGGGAAAACCCTAAAAACAGCCCTTTTCTATTTCCCATACAAACGTTTTCTAAATAAAATGTAGAGTCAATTGTCTTTTATATTATCGATTGAGGCAGTACGAAGTCTGCCTGGTCAGCTCGAATAAAAGTTAGTAACATTGCACAAAAATAATTGCTGGGATACGATTTTTATTTTCGGCGTGTGCTGTTTGCGGTAGTGCGCAGTGTAGGTAATACACGCAAAATTGTGCTTATGGAAGCATGTAAGGGTACCTACAGGGGTCGTGGGGTATTCAAAGTTGTGTTATAACATTAAAAACTTGTTTTCGTAAAAAAACTTCAGTAAAAGTTGGAACACTAACTTTGGATAACCTTGACCTTCAATGTCTCCGTAACCTGAAGGTTCCCAGGTATGGTCCAGTACAAAAAAACGATAACAATGACGAGGAGTATCTACAAGTGAATCGCGGCTTCGTAAGTGTCTTTTTACGCCAGTTACGTTCGGAAAAAGAAGCTTAACTCGAATTTTGCCGAACCGATCCAAATATTATTAAGCTAAGGTAGATGCCGAACAAAGTTTCCATCCATCCATCGGATTCTTGCAGCCTTCACAAGGTCATCGGTCTACCTTGTGAGAGGCCTTCCGACGCTACGTCTTCCGGTACGCGGTCGCCACTCCAGAACCATTCGTCTTCATCAGCCATCTGTTATGCGACCAATGTGTTGTTCAAAATATAAAATAATATAAACTACTGGTATTCAGCTGCATCCGGTTAGACCGACCCCAACATAGTTGGGAAAAGGCTAGGCAGATGATGATGACGTAGTTCAAAATATGTGATATATTATCAACACTATAGAAGTACGTACATAATTATTCTGAATCAGACTCTTCATGTCACCTTCTCCGTTTATGCTGATCAACTATCACAGGTCACCGCAAAATCTACAGTCACGCTAAAGTGCTCAGACAGAGTGGAGGCGGGAGCGGTTGCTAGCGCGGGCGGGTAATTCAAAATGTATGCAGACGCCAGTTGCGTTCACAGTGCTCCCGCGAGCCGCGCGTCTTCATGAGGCGGGCGCGGGCGCGGGTGGCGCGGATGTTTCTAATGGCTCAGTCCTCCCGTATCGTTCACAGTGACATAGCGTCTGTTAGGTGACTACGCTTGTGGTTCTAAACCATTTTGATTCACCCGCCGAAGCTTCGTCAATCTTCATCACTGTGAATACGCAGACGCCAAGACCCGAGCGCCCGCGCCCGCCCCCGCGCCCGCCCCCGCACCCGCTAGTGCAGTCTGATTGACCACATAGTCTGTATCAGCGGAACTAATTACAAATAGCGAATGTGCCAGACTATCTGCACATCACTAGGCAAGATTGCCTATCTGCCCATCAGAAGGTAAGATTGTCTGTCGGGCACGCAATGTGAGCTTCACCGCAGTACGGCAATGTATGTGGGGGATACTTCGTCTTGTCTTGTCTTGTACGTACACGCACTTGGCAAGGCTTGGGTCACAATTGTTATATTGTGTATTGGAGGGTAGCAGAATGTTTTGTAGGTCTGTAAAAGTATTAGACTACCAAATAAAATAACAAAGGAGGCCGCTTAATTTGAGAGTTTAGGAAAAAGTGATATTTAGCGACAATTTCTAGTCAATTTTCAAAAATATATAAAAATTGGATTTTCTCGAGTCCCAGTAATTTTCGCCATGGCTCTAAGGTGTATTTAATTGTTGCACTAAAACGTCCTGGAAGTGATACGTCAATTTACAAGTCGCCTTATATATATGAAAAGAAAATCGTAACAAAGTGCATAAAGCGCTAGAGTTAGGGGCAGCTTTAGGCCGCATACGAGTATCAAGATGAGATTTACCCCAACTATACATTAAAATAGTTTAATTAAAGCATCGCTCATGCTTATCAATAATGGGCGGTAATTGTTTCCATCTGAGTGGTGTATATCGGAGTCGACTTCCAGTCCAACCGTACGCAGCTGAATACTAGTTTTTTTTATATAAAATTACTGCCTTTCTGATCTCCACAGGCTTAGATATAATATACTAGCAGTGCCTCACGGTTTCACCCGCGTTAGATTCGATCCCGTGGGAATATCGGGATAAAAAGATAAAAAAGTCCTATGTGTTAATCCTGGTTATAAACTATCTGTATGCCAAATTTCATCCAAATCCGCTTAACGGTTTACGCGTTATTGAGTAACAAACATCCAAACATGTTCATAAACTTTCATATTTATAATATTAGTAGGATAAACTTAATATTCTAAACATTCTAGATTAATTCAATGCACGTCATGTATGGTCAAGTTACTTATGCAGGCAGTGAATATATTCATCGCTGATATCATGCTATTGTGATGCCAGTGTAACACTTCGTCCCAAATTAAGTTCTCACTACTGCCCAACCCTATACATAGAGGTGTTAGTAAAGGCGGAAACAGACTTGTAACACGCGAGTTCAGGCGACGCGTCTATGTGGCCAAATTTTATATTTTTAATCAGCCAATGAACATGATTTCGTATTTTAAGTTGTAGTATATTAAAACTCATGATCCTAAGTTTAAGTTAAGTTTAGAATTGAAGAAGATGGAGAAGTAATTAATGGCACATTCGGGATTAAGTCACTTTATGTATATACTAAATAAATGTATCGTATAAGTCATACGGTACTTGTGGGTACTAAGTCCCGTGTGTGCTCTTTCATCCATCAAGAAATAGAAGATTTGAAGATTTTTGTCGTTGGATTGAATAAGTGTTAATTTTAAGAGATTTTTTAGGCTCGTTTGCTCCACAAATCACATCGTTTTTGTCAATCATTTAAAGATGACAGAGGCAGAATGACGTTTTAAATATTTTCAACGCTAAACGTATTTAGTGATTTGTGGTGCAAATGGGCCTTAGTGATGTTTTATCTTGTTACTAGCAGCGCCCCACGGTTCACTCGCATAAGTTTCGATCCCGTGGGAAAATCGGGATAAAAGGTAGGTACCCCATGTGTTAATGCCGGCTATCTGTGTGCCAAACATCCAAATCCGTTCAGTAGTTTTTTCGTGAAGAAGTAACATACACACTCACAAACTTTCGCCTTTGTAATATTAGTGTGATACCTAAATGTATGTAGGTATGTATTTATTTACCTAAATATATTTACTCCACACACAATGTACGTATTTTTCTGTTCCTTACTTCTTGTCTGTGTTCTTGTATATATGTGTGTACATATGTAAATGGTTAAATAAAATAAAATAATTTGAGACTCAAACCGCGCGATGTGTTACAAATCTGTTTGCACCTCTACAGGCATCCTGTTGTTACCGATTTAGCATACACGCGTAGGTACGCATATTCGCTATACTCATAGCTAATAGGTAGGGTTACCGCCGCCAGTCTAATTTTACCCGGAAAGTTATTTTGATCTCGTTTACCTGAATGAATGGAATGCGATAGCAATGTAGCCAGAAAAACACCAGCAACCTCGTAAGAGGTCATTGTACTCATCATTATGAACAACTTTTACTATGGGACCAAACCTGAAATCGCGAAATAAAAATCAGCTGTTTCCTATATTTATTTTCGTCTATCTCGTTAAAATGTAGGGAACAACTGATTTTTTTTACGCGATTTCAGGTTTGGTCCCGTAGTAAAAGTTGTTCATAGTGATGAGTACAATGACTTCTTAAGAGGTTGCTGGTGTTTTTCAAATAACCCTGTATATATATAAATATATATTTGAAAGGGTATGCTTTCGGATTGGACCCATAGAAATTTTAACAAAATCGGTTCAGTAGTTTGATTTTTAAACCAAAATTACTGCTAAAAAGTCAAGTTCAAGTAAAAGAAATTGCGTCATTTGCTTTCCTATGACTTTTCAGTGGTGGCTTAATGGAATTGTCATGGGATGCATTGTGGCTATAAGTGTCGAATCTTTACATAATTAACCGACTTCTAAAAGGAGGAGGTTCTCAAATCGAATGTATTTTTTTATGTATTTCCCCTGTTACGCGATACCTCCAGCAATTGTAAATCGAATTCAAAATTATTTTTTTTAATGAATAGTGTTTGTCCCAGGGTGTTGCCTTAAAAATTTTATTAACTTTGCTTAGGTAGTTTTTGAGTTAGCTTCAATAATACGTATTTTTGACACTTAGGTTATATTGATGATGTTATAGTAACTTCCAGTCACTGATTTTTACATAGCAAGTAGTGTTATACGAATTTTTAACTTTTACTAAGAGACCAACACTAAAATCGAGAAAATAAAACCAGCCGCTCTATACATTTATTTTCGCATAACTGAACAAAATGTAGGGAACAACTTTTTTTTTTCTCGATTTCAGTGTTGGTCTCTTAGTAAAAGTTGTTCATTTTCATGGGTAGTACACTCCCTTAGAGTATGTCCATCGTTTAACCTGACACACTGTGTAGGCGACTCACACAAATCGGCACATTTTGAATGTTATAAAAGTGACGATTCGCCCGTTTCGGGCAAGTGAATTCGTGCGAATCGACTAATAAGCCGCAGCCACGAATTCGAAACTTTACCTAAAGTACCTACCTTTTATGACCCTTAAAATTTATGGTAAATATTTATCATCATCATCTGCCTAGCCTTTTCCCAACTATGTTGGGGTCGGCTTCCAGTCTAACCGGATGCAGCTGAATACCATTATTTTACATGGAGCGACTGCTTATCTGACCTCCACAACCCAGTTACTGGGTAATACGATACCCCTTGGTAAGACTGGTTGTCAGACTTTCGAGCTTCTGACCACCCGTAACGACTGTCAAAGATCCACGAATTACAGCTGGGACCAACGGCTTAACGTGCTTGCCGAGGCACGGAGGGGTCTGGGTATGTAAAGATGGTCACCCGTTCATAGACCAACCGCGACAAGCGTAGCTTAACCTGATCGATCGACCTGTGCGGCTGTTATTATTTAGCCACGGTCCCCTCCTGTCGGTAAATATTTATCGAAGGTGTAAATTATCCTTTGGTAATCATTAGGTAATTATGTGTCCTTATAGTTAATTTCAGCAGGTTTGACGACGGTCGGTTTTATCAATGAAGTGATTAATATTACGTTAACTAGGTTATAGAAAAGTACTTTGATGTTGTTATGGTGCATGTGGTGTAACTAAACATTTTAAACTTTAAAGTTTAAAATTAAATATGTTGCGAACGGCCACAAAATATGTTTTACCTTCCAATCGAAGTTCAATTTTATTGATTTACTTAGAAAGAAAGAAAGAAAAAGTATTTATTGCGACTTGTACAGGAGGAACACAAACTAAATTAAACACAGTCTAAATTAAAATACCAAAATAAAAACTAAAAAAAAATTAAAAAAAAACAAAAAGAAAAATGAAACAAAAAGTCCTGTACGAGGCCAAAAGGCTCCTATCTCAGCATGATGCTGCGATATTTAAAAATAAATATCGCAGCGCTGGTATTCTGATAGGGCCCGCTGTGATGTCACGGGCAGTTTACAGAAATAAAAAAATAATTAAAGAAATAAAAATAAATAAATAACATAGATTACGTAAAATACACACATCAAAAGTGTCTAGGGATCAAGCATTTTTATGCGGATTTCTTGAGATTGAGATGTGGCTTTGTAATAAATTTATGATTTTATAAATTTATATGGATCCTTTTTGGTGCATTTCATAATTTGAATCAGGAACTGTGAATCAAATTCGAGTAAAAGATGAAAATCAGCTGTCAATATTTTCCCTATAAAAACATACAACGCATTGAAGACATTATTAGTGCTACTGTTTCCCTACTACTGATTAAAACCAACGTTATTATGGAGCGGCGACGTCATTTAAGCAGGGAAGAAATGCTCAGAGCCGTGGGAATGATAGAAGCTGGTTCCCGGCAACGTACTGTGGCTTTAGCTCTGAATACAAGTCAGAGTGTTATCAGTCGACTTTGGACACGTTACCGAAGCACTGGTACCGTGGCTGAGCGCCATGGAGGACAGTATCGCTGCACCACACGGAGACAAGACCGATACATTCAAATCTTAACTCGAAGAGCTCCAACAATAACCGCCATGATGTTAGCCGTGAGGCTTCATCACTCTTCAGGGAACTTAATTAGCGACCAAACAGTCAGAAACCGCTTGCATGAAGTGAACCTTCATTCCCGAAGACCGCTACGGGTACCACCTATAGCAATGCACAATCGTAGGATTCGATATCAATGGGCTCTTGAACACAGAAATTGGGCAGAAGAACAATGGCGTTTCGTGTGCTTTTCTGATGAGTCTCGTTTTGGTATGGGACCGGATACAAGACGTATACGACACTGGAGAACCCCTGGACGCCAACAGCGATTAAAATCCTTCCAGAAAGTCCATCCTTATAGTGGTGGAACCATCATGGTATGGGCGGGTATTTGGATCGGCGGAAGAACTGAGTTGATTTGGATCAGAGGCAACCTCAACGCTCAAATTTATGCTGAGACGATTGTATCAGACGTCATCGTTCCTCTACAAGTGCAAATCGGTCCCTTATTTCAGTTAATGCATGATAATGCACGACCGCACACCGCAAGAGTTGTAAGACAGACTCTCGCCGCAGCTAACATCAATGTCCTGCCCTGGCCTGCTCAGTCGCCAGACTTGAACCCGATTGAGCATGCATGGGATATGCTACAGAGAAGAGCTCTGCCGAATATGGAGGGTATCCAGTCGCAAGAAGACCTTTTTTTGTTGTTGCAACGAACATGGGCGGCCATTCCACAGCGTGATTTGGATGAACTCATTTTGAGTATGCCAAACCGATGTTCTTGTGTTGTTAGTGTTCGCGGTAGAAACACGGATTATTAATTGTTTAAGTTACCCAATAAAATTTTAGAGAAAACTGTTATTTCAGTCTTTTTTTCGAACTTTTGTGTTAGTGGTTCAAATGTCAAAAATCCCTTTATTAGGAAAATGGCAAATTTCTTTATTAATGCAAAGGTGACTTGGTTTATCGTTACTGTGACAAACGAAAACACTTTATTTGATGAATCCTTAAAGAAAATTTTAATTAATATCAATCAGGAGAAAAGTTATTGCAAAAATATATGTTGATCCCTAGACACTTTTGATGTGTGTATTATCAAATAAAATATATCCGCGCCAGACGTAACCTCATTACTTGTCTATGCCTTGAGTGTCATAATGATGTCATAGACTAGGTATAGACACTCTGTGATTATTGATTCCCTCTCATAGAGAGGAGGCCTGTGTCCCAGCATTGGGAACATTATAGGCTGCTTATGTATGTATGTACTTATTGATTCTATAGGCGCTCGGCCTGAAGTAGTAATGATAGAAATAGGTATTAAATTGGATGAATTGTTTCATTAGCGTCAAACCCCTCTATTCATAAACTTAGCTTAAAGTCAAGTGGTGATTAGAGAATGATTAACCATACATTTTTGACGTTTAAACTTCACTTAACTTTAATCATTGCTTAGAAATAAACCTCGTAAAATAATGTTTACAAATTCTGGTCAAATTTTGCCGATGCAGATGAAACTATGTAGTTCGCCATAAAAGTCGATAGCACAAGATTGCCGACCTACTTCTGAAAAATGTCGCATAAACGTGGTACCTCAGAATTGTATTATTTTCTCAGGTTTATCAGGTTTTTATAAAGATAAATTACTTATTTAAGTAATGTTTAGGCATAGGATAAGTACATATCTGAGGTTTATTCAAATTTATGTTTACCGTAGGCTTGTGAATTGAAAAAATCTAATTAGTCCGTCAGTTAGATTATCAAAAAATATTTGACTCGTATTTTTTCTTTTGTTACGTAAACCAAATTGACGAAGATACGACGCTTTTAAAATTCTCAATACGTCACACCTTGGTATAATTTTTAGTGCGTTCTGACGTCACGAGCCCCCACTCCCGAGTTTTGATGCTTTTTATCTTTGTCAATATTCATTGATTTACAAAAACAAAAAATACGTGTCCATTATTTTCCAATACTCTAACTGACGGACTGAATAGATTTTCAATTTATTGATGGTGGAAACTAGCCTATTGATGTTATTTCAAGTTAAACAACGATCAACTTTATTTTAACGGTAATTAAGTTGATTTCAAAGTGACTAGCACTATTGAAATAGTTATAAAAATGTTTCAAGTTGTAGCGTATACTGAACTTTAATGTGTAGGAATTAAAGTGATTTTTCCGTAAACTCTAATTTGTTTACATTTTTGGCAACTAAATCACGACCACAGATTACTAATAGCATCAAATTGAGAATTCTAACTTCTGTTTTTATTATTTATGTTTATACTTTGTCTCGCAGAAAACCACAGAAATATCTAAATAGAATTCTTCAAATATTTATTTAGAAGTGACTTTAATCATTTCCCGAAAAAAGTTAACTTTTTATCAAATCTAAACAAAACAAAAACCCCACAACAAAAACCACATAGAATCTTCTAACTTAAACTCAAAATGGACGCTTAATTTCACCAATGCAAAGCGTTGCCTCAAATAATTTAAGCAATATGATACAGCGTGTATCGTAAACGAAACGGACCCCGAAAATCGTCGGTACACACAGAGCGACGTTGTTGATCCTACCTTGACCGAAGTGGCGCTAGGGTATCGATTCACCTGTTTTCGTGGGGCACACAAACACTCGGTGTTACTAACACTTTGTTCAGTGTGGGGTCATTCTACAACCCGATATTTTTGTTACGATGTTTTTTTTTTCGGGGTTCTTACCCTGTTGATTTAACAATATACAGAGTGACGATTAGTTTGTTAAATTAAATAGTAAATCGGCTATAGCAAGTTGTTATCAGTATGTTAAAATAATGAAATAAACATTTAATAAAAATAGAAAACGGTTTCTTTCTATCAAAATAAACAGCGTAATAATTGGCACGAAATAAGCCAACCTTGATAATAAGTCATTAGGGTGCGTTTCTACTGAAGCGGAGCTGTGCGGAGCGGAGCGGAGACGTGCAGGAATCGTCCAATCACAGACGAGACGAGTGACGCTATGAGGATTTCAACCATTGTGATTTGTCGATTCCTGCACGTTTCCGCTCCACTCCGCCCAGCTCCGCTTCAGTGGAAACGCACCCTTAGACACGCGCTGGGCGATGTTATCAATAATTCAACACAAACTTTATGGTATTGTTACCTATTATCACTAATTAAGTTTAATGTTATTACATACTAAAATGAAAAAGGTCCCACGGCTAGAATTTTAATTGGTATTCATTATTTGAATTGTGTGTATATATATGGTTTTAATAACCTGATCGCTACACTTTAGAATCGTGGCAATCATTTCATTTATTTTAAAGACCGGTCACCGGCACATTTTATTTTCTAACTGAACAGACAGCTGTGCTGCTGGGGAGTTTGTTGCGCCACTTCTTCTCCCCAGCGAAAGCACTAGGAAGTGGTGAAGGGCGGGCGTTTTGGGGGGACTGTCTTTTGTAATTTTAACGTTCGAAAAGTGCTGACTCTCAGCCTAGTTTGAATAAATAACTTTTGATTTGATTGGTCTAGTGGTTTGAGGGGCCCGTGGCTAAATAATAACAGCCACACAGGTCGATCGAACAGGTTAAGCTACGCTTGCCGCGGTTGGTCTGTGAATGGGTGACCATCTTTACATACCGAGATCCCTCCGTGCTTCGGAAAGCACGTTAAGCCGTTGTTCCCGACTGTCATTTGTGGATCTTTGATAGTCGTTATGGGTAGTCAGAAGCCCGAAAGTCTGACAACCAGTCTTACCAAGGGGTATCGTTTTACCCAGTAACTGGGTTGTGGAGGTCAGATAGGCAGTCACTCCATGTAAAACACTGGTATTCAGCTGCATCCGGTTAGACTGGAAGCCGACCCCAACATAGTTGGGAAAAGGCTAGGCAGATGATGATGATGATGGTCTGGTGGTCGCAAGCACTACTGCTAAGCACGAGGTCCTGGGTTCGATTCCTAGGTTGGGCGATGTGTTATTGGGTTTTTCTATCAGGAATTTCTCAGTAGGTAGCAGCCTGGAGTCTAGATTTGTGCCCAGCTGATGGCAGTAGGCTTGCCTCCTATCACATGGGACTGATATCTGGCAAAATATGGGTAGGATTACAGGCAGAGGTGTCTCTACCTAACTCTTCAGGAATTACAGTCGTGATGTTTTGTGTTATTAATTTTTTTCTTACTTTAATTATGAATATCAACTTTACCCACAACGCCTTCAGTGATACCATTTTTAAACTATCTTCTGCGTACTTTTTCTTATTCACTAAAATCCAGAGTAACACTTTACTTGTGTGCTAAATTTTTCCCAGTTTTTTTTTGTGATTTTAAATGTACTTGTCAAAGTCAATAAGTTTTCCCACCTACAAATTACTAGATAAAATTACGCTCCAAATAAAAACATCACTTAAATCAGAAACAACAAAATATTTTGTAAAGTTGCAGAATTACCCATCTTATACTCCAATTCGGTTACCTACAGCTACTAAAACGTATATATTATTGTTCCCTGCACAACATTTTCTTATTAAACTGATGTCTGAGAAATAAAAAGGCTGCTTCGCTGAAAGTAATACCAGAAACCTTCTGAAATAATATCGTTATCATAGAACTGCTGTTTTTATTTTGTATCACTATTTTTTTATTAAGTTTGTTAGCCATGCGGTTTGCACATCATTCTGTTTGTAATTAAAGTAGGAAAAGGAGTGGGGGGAGGGGGAGGGGGAAGGGTAGGAGGTATTTCTCCGAATTTTGGAAGTTGGTGTTATGGCCGCCTCGAAAAGCACGTCAAGCCGTTGTTCCGGCGCCTGATCTCAATCGGACTGTGAGAGTGGAGAAAGAGAGAGTGTATCTGTGCCTATGCACATAAATATGAGGTTTAGGGAATAGTTCAACGTTTTTTTCTTACAACTAAAGAGTTTATGCTGGCCATCTTCGTTGCCGTGGTAGCTGTTGGGCTACTTGCCCTATACATATAAGTTCATCTATCTTTATAGAAGCTGTAGCGGTATCTACAACGCCACACGCGAACAACGCGTCATACTGACGTCACAAAAATCCTGTATCTCGCAAGCGGAGTTTACCGCGCAACTAGCATATATACCACGGCCTGACATGAATCATCGGGCAGTTGCCCGCCAAACATAACACCCGTCTGGTCGGAGGATCCTCCTTTTTTTATGGAGGATCAGTGAACTTTACACCCTGTTCCTGATACCTCAACAGAGCTTTTAGAAGTTTTTAATTACACAACATCTAACTGGACCTGCATGGCTCTTATAGATCAATTAAACAACCCAATCGCAGTTCACTGCTGGACATAGACCACTTCCAGGGTTCGACACAACGCTCTCTCCTCCTTCTTTCACATCAGTCTGTCCCCGTTGCTTTTTTTGAGGTAACTGGCCCATATCCGCGGTCTCCACTCCAAGATTCGTTTGCTCCACCGACCATCGAACTTTCGACAAACATGGCGGGCCCTGCCACATCAGCTTGCTTACTTCGCAAGCTATGTCGGTAACTTCGGTTCTTTTCCGGATAATTTCATTTATGATTTTATCTTTCATCGAGACTCCGAACATAATCTGCTCTGTAGCGCACTGGGCGGCCTTGAATATATAGTGGTTATACATAATTTGAAGAAACGATATGATACGATAGCTAGTCTACTACAGCTAAGTCTACTGCAGCTATTACTAGTTACGCGTAATTCTAAGCTCAGATCGTTCCCAATAGGCCTAAGATTATAGTGAGGCCCGATCCACAGCTGTGGTCGTACGCGATAAGCTAACGACCTATAAATGCCAAGTGCACTATTTGTGGTCTTAATCCCATAAGTTACTGGTTCAAGTTGGACATTTAGAACCGAATCGAATGGGGAATATTATAAGACACTAGCGGTCTGTCCCGGCTTCGCACGGCAGGACATTTTTTTTTCTTGCAATTAAAAAAGCTTATATTAATCAGTGATAATGTAGCATTTAAATGGTGAAAGAATTTTTAAAATCGGTCCAGTACTTTTTGAGCCCATTCGTTACAAACATACATACAAATCTTTCCTCTTTATAATATTAGTATAGATGTAAAGAAATGAGGAACAGGGTTCTTCATCCTCCATAGAAAAGGGGGATCCTCCGACCAGACGGGTGTTGTCTCTAATAGGCTACTACCCGATTATTGATGTCAGAACATTGTATAGCTATGTATATGCTAAATGCGCTTCGAACTTTACTTGCGCGATGAAGGATTTTTGCTTGACGTCCGTGTGATGCGTATTTCACATGTGACGTTGTAGAAGCTGCTACACACATCATTAATTTGTTTAAAGATCGTTTGGGTGCATTTGTGTTAAACATGGTCTTGTCGGAGACTTGATATTTTACGACAATTGGCTGGTATTATTTTATTTTGTACTAGCTTTTGCCCACGGTTTCACCCGCATTGAGGACGGAATATATACCACGGAAATGTAGTACCGGGATAAAAGTATGTCTTATGTCCTAACCCAGGCCATAGTCTACTTGTGTGCCAAATTTCATCGAAATCAATTCAACCGTTAAGGCAAGAACAGGTACAGACAGATAGAGTTACTTTCACATTTAATTATTATTAGTACCTAAGTACAGATATCGGATCTCAATTACTGTGAGTATAAAGACCTCCATACTTCTATTGATATAGACTCACAAGACTCCAACGACTTCTTCAACATTTCCGAAGCCCATAAGCCCCCTGGCACTTTAAAATTCCCCTGTCGAAGTGCCGATAAGCCGGCCAAAGAAGTGCCTTTCCGCTTTGACAGGGGATGATCTAGGTTACAAAATATACGTATAAGTAAGCAGGATTCGTAAATTTAGCTTGGGATGCGAAAAAAAGTCGTGTTGCATGACACGTAATCGTTCTGGGTACGCCTATTTACTGAATGGCGAACATTTTGTCGCAACTATGAAACGTAACCCAAGATTGAGACGGGAACACGTCAATGTTAAAGCACGGCCTTAGTTTACAGATCTTGGCCTTACACTCAATACGAAACACTTCTGTCGGTCTATTCTGTAATAAGCTCATCGTGGAAATTTAGGTGACCGAACTGTCAATAGTGTCAGTCCCTGCACCAGCTGATCGATTCTGTAAAAATCTCACCGTGATAACTTCGGTGAAGTGAACTGTCAATAGGGACAATCCCTAACATCAGCAGGAATGACAGCTCACTTCAACTACATTTTCAAGGTGACATTTTGACCGAATAGCACTGCAGAAGCTAGCAATATTGAAGTACAAAAATCTACATTTCACTTTAAAACGAAACCGCCCACTTCTCTTAATATCAAAACGCGGCGATTAAACTGTAGGAGCACTCAAACTAGGTTGGAACTGCAACATACATTGCGCTGTGGATGAAAATAGGTCAAACAGAAGTACAATTTGCACTAGTTGTGGTTCTTCTCATGACTAGTTAGGACATGCTGCAGATAGAATGAGATTATTCCGTGAACTGTTTGTAACTTTATTAAACTCGGCCGCGAATGTTTTGTGTGAAGATGGGACCGCAGCCTATTGTTAGGGTTCCAAGATGTGGAACTGCCTGCGTAAAGTTGCTATAATCATAGTTTAGATATAAAGATAAAATAACCTTTATTTTTACACCATAATAAATTACAATTATAATAAACTTACGAAGTTACGAGGCTTGCCTCTTAATGCATACTTCAACATTTTGAATATATCAAAAAGTACTACATTCTAACTTTCTAAGGTGCAAGTAATCTTAACATAATGAGCCTATAATGGTTCCCACTGCTGGGATACAAGCCGCCTCTCTGTGTGGGCCATAATCCACCACGCGGACCCAATGTGGGTTGGTGGATGTCATATATCTTCGAATTTTTTGGTTGTAGGGCAAGCCGGGCTTTCTCACAATGTTTTTCTTAACCATTTTGAGAGCAACGCTGATGAAATTAAATAAGTACTTACACAAAGTGGCTGTCTGGGTTCAAACTCACGACTTAAAGCTCGTAAGAGCCGATACCACTGGGCTATCATTGCTCTCAGGTAATCTGAGCAATATTGTTATATTAAACATAGATTTATCCTATCCAACATCTATAAAATCCCTTACAGAATCCGTTCAGGAAGACCTGAATTTAAGAAAAAAAAACGTATCCATCCAACTTTTCTTATTTTCTTTCACCAACCACCATAAACCAATCCTTTCTCCTATTGTCCTCAGGCAAGGTCGACGAGAAGGCGACGCAGTTACATGCGATAGCGTCTCTGAAAGTGTTGCTGGAGGCGACGCGGCCCACTGCCGGGGGAGCCGGCGCGGCGGCGGCGCGGCATTCCGCTGCGGCTGCGCAGGCCAAGGAGACGCCTCTCGACCTGCCCAACGGCGGGATCGGGGATGTCCAGTTAGATGCTATAGAAGAGGTAAGAATTTATTTAATAAAAAAATGTACCCAGAGTTTTCGTGCCCATTCTTGTACATAGAGATCTATGTTTTGGAATAGGCTGAAACTAGCTTCAACTTTCTGACTAAGTTTGAGTTTGAGTTCAAGCATACTAATGTATAGGGCGGTGCCACAGGCATTTCCTTTCAGTCAACCTTTGGGTGATGCAGAGACTAAAGTACAATAACGAAAATTGAGGAATAAATCTTGATTTTAATATGGAAAGTCTATACGCAAAATACGCGCTGTGATGCAAAGTTGCGGACGCCGAACGTAATACCTATTACCTAAAAAAGCATGTGAAAATGGAATATATAGAATCACATATGTACCAACTTTAAAATAAATATAAATTAAGATTTTGATTGAATATTCTCAGATTGTGAGATGATGCTGATTAATGTGTGTTCGAATACAATGTTAGAATTAAGAACTCGTAATTACTGTAACACATTATAGTTTTTAAGTGTCAGGTTTTTTGGCCGTTTTCATTCTAGATTCATGATAATCATTATTTGTATCATCAGATAATATAATCATTAATTCTTCACATTGGTCAGATATTATTATTTACGACTTCTAACCATATAATGCATTTTCTCTGATGTATTATTATAAACTGTCAATGCCGAGGACAGAACCGTATTGTCATAGACAGTAGACGATAGTTCTTTTTTCTTTCCTCATAAATCTCTTCTTACCTCGGTAAGCACTCCCTTTCCAGCAATATCATCATTGCACCAAGATAATAGGGGAAATCTCCAAGGTAGCCCACGAAATCAAAAAAATTCTTACGTTTTTGCAATTTGCAAGTTGTTAAAGTTAGACTAAAAGTTTGTAGTAGTTAAAGGTGACGAGGATTCGAATAAGCTTACCTGCAAACTCCCGTCCACTGCCTCGCGCTCCTATGGGCTCGGCGACGTGTCCAGTCGTCCTGAATCCTGCTAAACTCTACTACACATTTTTTCCACACTTGTTGGTTGATGTTATTGTTCGTATCTTGAGGGATTGTAGTACAAAATCAGGATCATTTCATAATAGAAAAAGTTTATAGCGCGCAGAGCACGGCATTTGTACACGTTGAGATGACTAGTTTTAGTAACAGAGCATGTGGAAGCGCGGCGCCACTGTGCCCATCCGTAGACCAATCGGATTGCCCGAATGAGCGATAAGCAAGCCGACAGCTTAATCAAATCAAAACCCTTTCTACACACAAAAGCTTAGTTACTAGTTGTGGGGTGAAAAACTATCCAAAAGTCCCTAAAATTGAATGCGGTAGGTACCACCTACCTTAAAGAAAATGGTACCTAAACTCAAGGTCAAGGTCGGTCAATGACTCGAAAATAAAATCAAAATATTTTATTTCACATAGACCTACAAGGGCACTTATGAAACGTCAGAAGCTAGGTGCACGGTTCTAATTGGTCGTTTCCTATGGAGAAGACCCGGCAAGAAACTCCACGGTTACTCTTTTAAAAATAATTGGCTTTTACAATGTTCTCAAATTAAAGTAGGTATGGGAGGACAGCGTAGGCCTGTCAATAAGGATTTGACGCAGAATGTGCACTTCGCAAAAAGTACTAGGTCATTAATAAATGAATTTATCCCAAGAAGAAACTTAACATTGTGATTGAAAATCATGTTCTCCCCTACATTGGAAAACCAACTGATCCATTGGAGCCCTGAATCTAAAAAATGTTTTCACAAACCCGCAATATTTTTGAAAGACCTATCCAACGATACCCACACCATGTGGTAGATGAGAAAAAAAAACATCCCCACTTTACGTGTATAGGAGGTAGGGTTAACATTTATTTTTTTAATATTTCATTTTACCACTTTGTCGGCGTGATTAATATGGTATGGTATATCCATGCCAAATTATAGCTTTTTAATACTAAGAGTTTCTGAGCTAAGAGAGCTGCAGATGGACAGACAGACATGGCGAAACTATAAGGGTTTCTTGTTGACTACGGAACCCAAAAAATGGTCTACATATCTTAAGTCTACAAGGCCTAGAAAGTCCTCACATTTACAAAATATAAAAGAATCTATCGACAAATAAAAATCTATTATAATCAAATGATATGATTGCCATTACAACGACTAACTACATAATTTCATTTGATTATTTCATGAAATATCCATCAATAGGATTGTAAGAACTTAGAAGCATTGCTGATTTTAATGATTATTATTCTGTAATATTTGTTACGCTCGCGAATCATATTTGAATCAACATACAACCTGACACTGGCCTAACCAAACTGGCCAAATTGCAAAAACCGGTCAAGTGCGAGTCGGACTCGCGCCCCGAGGGTTCCGTACAAACCTGTAGTATATAAGTAAAAGTTCACCCATCACGACAATCGAGTCATAGTTATGGTATTTTTATTGCAAAATGAAATTTATAACATTACAATATGGAAAGTAGGAGGAGCATAAATTAATGACAAAGGTCTCTTTATCGTTTCAGTAATCCTTTATTTTATGTTAACACATATTATTTATTTTATAATATAACTGAAATACCTACACTAGCCTTGCAGCAGCCTTGCAAAAGTCTGCTGACGAACGAGGGCAAGCTTTTTTATCAAAGTTATTTATTTACAATTTTTTTAGTCACTATTTAGCAATCTGGTACAAAAATGTTAATTATGAATTAAATTTGAACCAGATCTGTAAATGGTGACTGAAAAAGGTATGAATAGTACCACACTGAACATTGAAGTTCGAAAAAACGTTATCTATAGTTGTACTACGTCGTGTAGTGCTAGTGTTTATTAACGGAAACATGTTTATGGATGAAAAATATGTGGAAATTCCATTTACAATTATTAAAAAAAAAAAAAATATGTGCTATTAAACATTGCTTCATGCCAAATTTCAAGATTCTAGATTGACTGGAAGTACCCTTTAGGTTTTGATTCCCTCGCGAGTAGTTGCGAGTTTGAAAATATGCGGCTTAAATTGCTATTTCTTTTGATTGCGTTCCGTTTTTTCTTTTGAGTTACGGAACCCTAAAAATGAAAGAAAATTTGTATTTCACGGGCTACCTACCGCATCCACCATAAAACCGCAAACAAAAAACTAGCAAAGTCGTGCCCGAAACCCTGTCAAATCAAGATAAACGCTACCATTGTTCGATGTAAGAGATTTATAGACACAGCAGGTCCCTCTCTCATTGTGTGGAACGTGGCAAATGATTAATTGGCTCCACGGCCTGAATCATGCTCCCGGTAATCTGCTTCGTGGGATGTAGAGTTTTTGTGGGTAGCAAATCCATTTTTTGGTCACCTAACAGATTTCTGTTGCTGACCCTGAAAATGTTATGTGCGAACGTGATAGATGGCGTGTTGGCAAGGGGAGGATGTTGTTTTTGTTGCATAGATGTAGAAACAGATACTCAACTGTTTATTGAGAAGTGTAGTTGCTTACATCCCGTTGCATAGATATTTGAATTATTCACTCTGGATGTTTAAAATAATCAAACATCTATGCAAGAAGATACACGCAAGTTCAAAAAAAAATTTGATGTCACGTCATCATCTCAAAAACGTGACGCTTTACGGAGTTTGTTTCGTAATGGTTTCTGTTTGAATTGATGTTAGCTATCGACTTATATAAGATTCATACGTAGATGATATTTTGAAAAAAAAAAACAAAATGGCGAACAGTTAGGTATGCCAGGCTCCACATAAAAATCTTCAATCCCCGTTTTCGAACAGCAATGGATTAGCAATATCCTTCAAAATTATTCAGATTGTGAATGATTGTGTGTTACGCAATTAGGGTACAGTAGGTAACTTTTTGTGTAACCTTGAATGATTACAGGTATTACAGGCTGGTGTGGGACTAGCGGGTGAGCCTTGTCTCACTGGGTAACCCCCACTCTCTCGTTCTTGTGTTACCATTTCACAAAAAGGAGCCAATGGGGATTTTTCGGCTGGGTACCTACCATCGACTGAAGCGGTTGGATAATCAGTAAGACATTTCCTCACGATGTTTTCCTTTACCGTTTTTGAGAACAATGGTGATGAAATGAATAACACAAAATAAAGCGCCTGTTTGGGTTGAACCTACGACCTACACTCGTAAGTCGGGGCCATTATCACTGGACCACCGCTGCCCTCAGCGGCTAGATGGTTTTCCCTTAGATAATATACTGGCATAAAGTATACTTTACAGCCGATCGATTCTGGAAAAATCTCACCGCGAAAACTAAGGTGAAGTGAGCTGTCATTCCGCCTGATGTTAGGGATTGCCCCTATAGATAGCTCACTTCATGCTCACTTCACCTAAGTTACCACGGCGAGATTTTTACAGAATCGATCGCCAGGACTTTTTACTAGACATTTTTTCAACCTTCATCAGTCCGTCGGAAGATTTCAAAATAGGTACTCGTTCTCTATAGAAAAAGTATCATGAAATTTTATTTCGGACTCCATCGACGCGAATTCTACGTGAGACGGACACAAGTCTCTAATTTGGAAACTGTAACGCGGTGTGTGTTAGAATTTTGATTTTTTGACAGTTCTTCCATACAAAAACTCAGACGTCAGTTGACGTCACTCTTATTCCACGAATAAAAATTATCTGTCGATTGAAAAATAAGCCCTTAGCGTTTTAAATTTTTATCTGAGGAATAAATATTGCGGTTTGATAGCTTTTGCTTATAAAATATGTTAAACTTTAATTTTTTTTCTTCAGATATAAATTTATTTATTTATTTAATTAAGTACAGCCACATCACATACATTTAACATACTTGGTAAATAGTTATCTGACTATTGAAAAATCAACCCTTAGTCTGGTACAAGCAATAAACTTTTTGGTAAATACATATTAAATTATTGTTATATTAATTTAGTTATAAATATTTTCTAATTTGTTTTTTGTAATTGCACCTACTGTGCATTGTCTCTGCATCACCCTAAGGTAGACTGGTAGAAAATGCCCAAGGCATTAAGTCCGCCTTTTTACAGTTTTCACTTGTGCATAAAGTTTTAATAAATAAATAAATATTTTTTGCTCAGAATTTCACGAGGATCGGTCAATTCCCATGAAACCTAATCGGCTATCTATATGTGACACCCTCCGTCCATTTCATTCACCAAAACGGCTCTATCTTTATGTAAAACTTTTCCTCTTAACTGTCCGCCTAGCTACGTAAAGGTTTATGAGTGGGTCCTCATAACAGAATGCCAAAATTGGGTCCTCGTGATAGTAGCTACCCTTTGTAGTTGAATTTATTGTGTTTTAACCTTGGGCGGGGCTGTTTCACGCCTTACCGCCTAACTTTCAAATAGTTTTCTTTCATTAGGCCAGAATTATGAGCTTTTTTGGTACAATTCTCGTTCTATCTAAAATTTCTACATTCCAACTGCCTTATGTGATGATTTTTAAAGTATGCAGAATGTTATCTGTATTATGATTTGTAGCAGGAGTTAAAATGCCATGTGTTTTTTTGTTTTCGCGTTCCTGATAGTCAATTTCGACCACATACCGCCGTTAATGTATATGTATATCTGTTGTGTCTACCCAAATACATATAGGTATGCGATAGATGGGCTCACAGTTTCAGCTTAGACGATCACTGTACTTTATCTATCTCTGTGTGTGGATCATTGCGTAACACACTATCAGTAAAAATGGCTTTCGTTTTAACAGTTCAACAACATTCATTGCGTTATTTAGGTACGTTGTTCAGCAGAAAAAAAATTCGAACATCATTATCTGCCTTATAGCCTTTTCAGCCCAGCTATGTTGGGTTCAGCTTGAAGTCTAACCAGATGCAGCTGAATAGTGTGAATACCAGTATTTTACGTGAAGTGACTGCCTATCTGACCTTTACAACCCAGTTACTGGGTAATACGATACCCCTTGATTAGAATGGTTGTCAGACTTTCGGGCTTCTGACTACCCGTAACGACTGTCAAAGATCACATGCTTTCCGAGGCATGGAGTCTCGGTATGTAAAGATGGTTACCCATCCACAGACCAACCACGGCAAGCGTAGTTTAACCTGATCAACCGACCTCTGCGGCTGTTATTATTTAGCAACGGGCCCCTCACAATATTTTCGAACTTAGGAAGCCTTTTAAATAAATAATTCAGATTATGATTGATATTGGCCCCGATTCTGTTGTTCACAAACTAAACTAAATTTAAGTTCAGTGCATCTTTTTCTTTCTATTTCATTAAGAAAAGGACAGAAGATAAATATTAGTTTAGTCCTGTCAAATTAGTCAGCGCCTGACGTAAATTGACGTATTTTTTGTGGCCAATTTTTTAATCACGTCTAAACTTTTCTATGGATTATCTAATTTGACAGGACTAAACTACTATTTATCTTCTGTCCTTTTCATAATGAAATAGAAAGAAAAAGATGCACTGAACTTAAATTTAATTTAGTTTGTGAACAACAGAATCGGGGCCATTGTGTTACGCAATTAAGGTGCAGGTCTTCATAAAGCAAATTAATGATTAGATCCTCATAATGCTTAACCTTGTTACAGATCGGAGACCTGGAAGAGGACACGACGCCGCTGGACATGACGTGGCCGACAGGTTTCCGCAAGCGAATAACATACTTGTTAGTCGCACCAATTGTCTTCCCGCTCTGGATGACCTTGCCAGACACTAGAACGCCGAAGGGTGAATATTTCATCGTTGATTTCTGCATCATCATCATCTTTCAATTCACTTGGGGTTGGCGCTCCTTCCCTTCTATCACCATAGATACTGTCACCAAAGGAGATAAAGAAAGAAAATACGTTTATTTGCGGCAAACATGACGCATAAAAACCAGGGTCGTCAGATATACAACGTGTAACGTTAAATGCGCAAAACCTGAAAATAGTTTGTTCATAATTGACTACTGAATCGATTTCAGTAACTTTTAATAGAGTTTTTTTTAATTATATATTTTGCCATGCCATACTATCCGCCGATTGAGCCAAAGAAAATTAAGTCTTATTTTAAAGCAATAAGACTCAATTTTGAATGCATAAAGTCATGCTAGGAGCAACACGATTTTCTTAATAATAATAGTTAGCTTTAAAAAAAATAGTTTTAGTCATTGTATTATGCTTTTAACTCTTTTTGCTCTAATTGGGGTGTATGAGGTTTTGCGCATTTAAAGTTACACGTTGTAGTTGAAGTTGTTTTTGAATAAAATTTAATTTAATTAATAGGAAAGAAACAGTTCATTTACCAAGTTAAATGTCATTTTAAAACATCCATCGCTTTCTTATTAAACTTCAACTATATCCAACGACCGTGATTACTTATCTCTTTTGGTGACTGTACATCTGTTTCAGCCTATCATTATCATCCTGCAATTCACTTGGGAACAACAGAATTCGTCTTCTCTTTCACACGTCTCATCTCAATCAGCCGTGATCTCAGTTGGTTTGCAATCAGTTTCTAACCATGTCATCAGTCAAGCAATCTATGACCATTCTTCACCTTATTATAATTTCTTTGAAGTCGTCACAAACTGTATTCACATTTTAGTTTTCATCCTCATATGAGTCATAGCATCTTGCACAAAACTATCCATCGTTATTTTGGTCTTCTTCTTTCCTTTAGTTATCCGCATATTGATGTCTAAAAAAATTCATGATTTTATAAGATAAGATAAGATAAGATAAGATATATTTATTTGCTCAAACATGTGTATACATACAAGAACATAAATGCATGCAGGATAACACAGAAAAAAAAAAAGGATCAGACATGTTTGCCACCTAGTAGATATGGCGTGCAAATATTATGAATAATAATGATTTTTAATTATTAATTTCAAGTCAAAAAAACATTAGTCATAAGTGAATTAGTAGACAAAAATAAATTATAAATGTCAATAATAGAGAAAAATTAAATAATAATAATAATGTAACAATATCTATGTCAATATAAATTCTTCTGTCAGAAATTCATCAATGTTATAGTAAGCTTTGTCAATCAGATAAGACTTTAATTGATTTTTTAAATGTACGTTATTTAGCTCCCTCCAACTTTTAGGTAACTTATTATAAATAATAGGAGCCATGCAGAACACACTTTTGCGCATAAGTGCCGTCCTACTACTATGCAGACAGAGCTGACTATGATCACGCCTGTTTCTCGGAAATTTATCTGCCATTCGCGAAAATAAATTAAAATTACTTCTAACAAACATTACTGTTTCCAAAATATAAAGCGATGGCAGTGTCAAAATTTTATAACGAATGAAATAGGGCTTACAACTATCGGTGGTTTTCAACTTAAACATGGCTCTGAGGCATCTCTTTTGTGCTTTAAATGCAGCTTCTTTATTAGTTGAGTTACCCCAAAAGATAACACCGTATCTGAGAACAGATTCAGTTAGCCCGTAATAAGCAGTTAATAACGCATCTATGTTAACAGTGCGTGACAGAATATACAAGGCGTACGCACTACTGCTTATCCTTTTAATCAGAGCCTCTACATGCACCTTCCAATTTAAATTTCGATCTATTGTAAGTCCTAGAAACTTAGTTGTGTTAGCTGTGTCAATTATAATGTCATTGTTATTTCAGCATTGTCATTTGAAATCGTCATCATTTAACTTTTCATGCTTCAGACGTAGTGCTATGAAGTGGTTGTAGTCTTTATTGTTCTGTTGCGAAAAAGAGAGTGCAATTCGTCTTGTATAGTTGCATCTCTCTCTTTTGCATTGAAACAAGGACGGGTCTAACGAGTTATAACACAGATTACGGCGGTTTGGTTCAAAATTCAGTTTTTTTTTTGGACAGACGTCAGCACATCCCCCGAAACTGTCTTTTCCCAATCAACTTTGAACCTTATGCTTTAGCGATAAAGTTGGAAATCTACATATTAAAGAAAGACAGATTGTAGTAGCTTGATGTGCTGGCGTCTGTACTTCACAGACGTGATGATTATCGATATCTAAATACGTGATAAGTAAGTAATAACACTACTTAACAGCGATCGTTGACCTACCAAAAAATCATCAAAATCGTATCTTATTTTATCGTGTTTAGATAATTATCGATACCACCCTGTATAACATGCGACCTTTTCTAATAACTCCATTTTCTTTTTCAGGGAAAAGGTTTTTCCCAGTTACATTTTTAGGGTCAATAATTTGGATAGCTTTCTTCTCGTACCTGATGGTGTGGTGGGCGAACGTGGCGGGGGCGACAGCCCACGTGCCCCCCGAGGTGATGGGGCTGACGCTCCTGGCTGCGGGAACGTCGGTGCCTGACCTGATCACGTCCGTGATCGTCGCTAGAAAGGGGTTCGGAGACATGGCGGTGTCCAGCTCAGTCGGCAGCAATATTTTTGATGTTACTGTTGGGTAAGTGTATTTTTTTTATTTATTTCTAAAATACTAAATCTAATTCACATTGTATTTTAGCCACACAACGAAAACCTCTCAGGGTTTATCTGCGTGTTGGCGAGCCGTTCACATGATTTTTTTTTTTTTTAAACAATGCTAATAATTGTTAGGTGCAATAATACATAGGTACATTTTGTGAGGAAACGCTTTGATTTATACTTATAACTTTTCGAACTCTTTTTGTATAACGTTTGCAAGTCTTCTGGAAGTTTATTAAGATAAAAAGGTACTAAATATTCTGCAACCCTCATCCCGTATACATTGTTGAATTTTGGTAAGATGTATTTATTTTTAGGTGGTATCGTTCTCAGAAAGTCAGGTCTTGTTTTTTCGGTTAGCAACTCAGGTCTATTGACTTCCGCTAGAGTACAAAATTCAACTTTATTGAACACATTCATAACATTACAATATTTAAAGAGGTCGTCGTCAATGTTTTTGAATTTCTTGTTTATATGTTTTGGCGTTATTACTTTTAATATTCTTAGTTGTAAATTATAAATATCGGTCAGGTATGTATGATAAGTTCTACCATAGCTGCTGAGTCCGTAATTGATAACCGAGTCTGCTAGGGCCATATATAGCATTCTAAGCGTTTTGTAAGGCAGTTTATATTTCAGTACGCTAAGCTTGCCTAGAATAGACCTCAGCTTGTTGCATACGTAATCTTTGTGCGGCCCCCAACAGAATCGGCTGTCAACCATAAGACCGATATACATGTGTTTATCAACTCAAACTCAAACTCAAACTCAAAGCATTTATTTCAATTAAACCATTTACAGGCACTTTTGAATTGTCAAGAAGTCGGTCAGTCAGGAAAAAATGAAGCTAGTTGCCCATTCCAAAGCGTAGTAGGTACCTATGGAGAAGAACGGGCAAGAAACTCCATGGACACTCTTTTTAAATAATATTTTTACAAAATTATTAGTTACATCATATGTTGAATTTATAATATGTGAGAACGATGTAAAATATAAATAAAAATCAAGTACGCGTTAAAAGTGTCCAGAGTACAGCAAATAGTAACAAAATAACAATCCAAAAATAAAATAATTAAAAATAAGCCGTGGCAGCTAAAAGATGACCAGCCCCAACTGACGGCGCCCGTTCACGAACATGACGCATGGATCAGCACCATCCAGCTCAACCATTTTGTAGGGAACCGAATGATCCAACACACACGCCACCGTCAGCGAGACACTTGAGCGAGCATGACATACTATCAGCCGCCAGGGCACATTCTAGTCAATGAAAAACATATTACCCGGTAAATGGTAGCTCAATAGTACATAGAACTCACATCTGTGCTATGCAGTTATACAATACAAAGGAAATTGAGTTTATACAATGCAAAGATAGTCTTACAATCTTCAGCAGCTCCAACAGTATTTTCAGGTGTTAATCAATTACTTGTGGTTGTGGAGCAGGACCAGCATTGAGCCAGGCATTTTTATCAGCGATGTAATCTCCTAACTTATAATATGCCTGCCTACATAGTGTGCGTTTTATACATGACTTGAATTTTGTCTCATTCAGTTGAAGAATGTGGGGAGGTATTTTATTATAACATTTTAAACAGTACCCCATAAAAGATGAGTCTACTTTTGCTAGTCTGAAACCTGGTTGAACTAAAAGGTTCTAGTACTATAATTATGTCTTTCACCTCTTTTGCTAAAAAGATGTAAATTTTTCCTTACATACATGATGTTTTCGTAGATATATTGACAAGGCACCGTCATGATGTTAATATCCTTAAACAGTTCCCTTAGAGAATCGCGCTTGCGGAGATTATATATGGCTCTGATGGCTCTTTTCTGCAGAATAAAAATAGAATCGATGTCTGCAGCCCGTCCCCAAAGTAAAATACCGTAAGACATGATACTATGAAAGTAACTAAAATAGACTAGTCTCGCGGTACCTACATCAGTAAATTGACGGATTTTTCTGACAGCATAAGCTGCCGAACTGAGCCGTCCTGCAAGAGATGTTAAATGAGGACCCCATTGTAGCCTTGAGTCGAGCGTGATCCCTAGGAAAACTGTTTTTTCGACGAATTCAAGTTTCTCCTGATTCAATATTATCTCACAATCACTACCCTTGACATTTGGTAAAGAAAATCTTATGCACTTAGTTTTTTTCCCATTTAATACTAAATTATTAGCAGTGAACCAATTTTGGACCTGCAGTAGGGCGTTATTTACGTCGTCAAAATTTGTAGCACGTCTATTTACCTTAAAAATTAAGGAAGTATCATCAGCAAATAACACCGTTTGTGGTTGATTTTTTAATAAATGGAGTAGATCATTAATATACACTAAAAAGAGGAAAGGACCCAATATCGAGCCTTGTGGCACACCCATTTTTACTGTTAAACCAAGTGAATTGACACCATTTATTTGAACTTGCTGTTGTCTATCATTTAAATAAGAACTAACTAAACTGAGCGCAAGTTTTCCAAGTCCGTAATGTTCAGTTTCAAAAGCAAGGTTTCGTGATCGACGCAATCAAATGCCTTGGAGAGGTCACAAAAAATTCCTATGGCGTCTTGCGACTCTTCCCATGTGATAAAAATGTGTTTTAATAAGGTTACACCGGCGTCGGTCGTACAACGTCCTTTGGTGAAACCATACTGTTGATCGTGAAGGATTTTATTCGTGTTAAAATGATTGAGCATTTGATTAAGCATTATCTTTTCAAACACCTTGCTGAACACCGGTAACACGGATACGGGTCTATAATTGTTAGTGTCTTTACTGTCCCCAGATTTGTAAAGTGGTATTACCTTACTGTATTTCATTAAATCGGGGAAGACTCCTTGATCCACACACGAATTAAATACTAAGGCTAAATAAGGCGCAATAGTCTCAATTATGGAGGTACAGACTTTAATGGACATTCCCCAAAGATCTTCGGTCAATTTGATCTTTATTTGCTTAAAAGCTTTTATTACTGTTACGGGGTTAATATGCCTAAAGTTAAATTCAATCGGGCAGGCTGAAACATTCGCCGTTACTAAATTAAAAGCGAGCGAGGGCGAGGAATTTAAGGTTTCAGTTGTTTTGAGTGGGATACTAGTAAAGAAATTTACAAATTCTTGAGCAACTTCTTTGTAATCGCAAATGAGACCACGTGACGTCTGTAGGGTGTAATCAGAATTATGCTTTTTGTTCCTGTTTGTTTCATTATTGATAATTTTCCAAACCGTCTTTATTTTATTGTCTGCTGATTTAACCTTATTGCTAATGTATAAGGCTTTAGCAGCCTTACAAGCGTTCTTAAATGTTCTAGAGTAAGTAGCAACATACTTATTAAAAGTTTCCGTGTTGATATAAGGCTTAAAGCCATACAGCTCGAAAAGTCTTTCCCTACTTTTCCTAAGTCCTTTAGTTGCCCAGTCACAAAATAAAAACTTAGGGCTGATACTTTTAGTTTTCTTTTTAAAATAATTATTGAATTCGGTTTGGACTACCGAAAATAATTCTTTATACAAAATATTAACATTGTCCATTGTAAGGTTCTTTTTACTTAATTTACAAACTAAAGTGCTATTGAAGTTATTTAAATTAGCAGATGTTATTGGTCTGGATTGGATCTGCACTTTTTGAATTGGCATGTTGGACTCAAAAGTTACAGTTTGACCGCTGTGATCAGAAGGGAGATAATTAACAATGGCTTTATCTAAATAGTCGCAGCAACAAAAAACATTATCGATACACGTTGAAGTAGTCGTAGTTATTCGAGTTGGTTCTATAAACACATTTGACAAATTGCATGATTTAAACAAATTTAGAAATCTACTGGTATTTAAGTTATTTTCTAAAATATTAATATTGAAATCACCACAGATAATTACTGACTTATTACCAGTTGCAAGTTTTGCCAAAACATCTTCCATTACTGACTCAAATATACAATAATTTTGATAATTTGGGGGTCTGTAAACGCACACTATAAAATGCTTATCTAGCTCAACACAAGACAGTTCAATGCTATGTTCAACCGATAGTTCAACTACACACATCAAAAGTGTCTAGGGATCAAGCATTTTTATGCGGATTTCTTGAGATTGAGATGTGGCTTTGTAATAAATTTATGATTTTATAAATTTATTTGGATCCTTTTTGGTGCATTTCATAATTTGAATCAGGAACTGTGAATCAAATTCGAGTAAAAGATGAAAATCAGCTGTCAATATTTTCCCTATAAAAACATACAACGCATTGAAGACATTATTAGTGCTACTGTTTCCCTACTACTGATTAAAACCAACGTTATTATGGAGCGGCGACGTCATTTAAGCAGGGAAGAAATGCTCAGAGCCGTGGGAATGATAGAAGCTGGTTCCCGGCAACGTACTGTGGCTTTAGCTCTGAATACAAGTCAGAGTGTTATCAGTCGACTTTGGACACGTTACCGAAGCACTGGTACCGTGGCTGAGCGCCATGGAGGACGGTATCGCTGCACCACACGGAGACAAGACCGATACATTCAAATCTTAACTCGAAGAGCTCCAACAATAACCGCCATGATGTTAGCCGTGAGGCTTCATCACTCTTCAGGGAACTTAATTAGCGACCAAACAGTCAGAAACCGCTTGCATGAAGTGAACCTTCATTCCCGAAGACCGCTACGGGTACCACCTATAGCAATGCACAATCGTAGGATTCGATATCAATGGGCTCTTGAACACAGAAATTGGGCAGAAGAACAATGGCGTTTCGTGTGCTTTTCTGATGAGTCTCGTTTTGGTATGAGACCGGATACAAGACGTATACGACACTGGAGAACCCCTGGACGCCAACAGCGATTAAAATCCTGCCAGGAAGTCCATCCTTATAGTGGTGGAACCATCATGGTATGGGCGGGTATTTGGATCGGCGGAAGAACTGAGTTGATTTGGATCAGAGGCAACCTCAACGCTCAAATTTATGCTGAGACGATTGTATCAGACGTCATCGTTCCTCTACAAGTGCAAATCGGTCCCTTATTTCAGTTAATGCATGATAATGCACGACCGCACACCGCAAGAGTTGTAAGACAGACTCTCGCCGCAGCTAACATCAATGTCCTGCCCTGGCCTGCTCAGTCGCCAGACTTGAACCCGATTGAGCATGCATGGGATATGCTACAGAGAAGAGCTCTGCCGAATATAGAGGGTATCCAGTCGCAAGAAGACCTTTTTTTGTTGTTGCAACGAACATGGGCGGCCATTCCACAGCGTGATTTGGATGAACTCATTTTGAGTATGCCAAACCGATGTTCTTGTGTTGTTAGTGTTCGCGGTAGAAACACGGATTATTAATTGTTTAAGTTACCCAATAAAATTTTAGAGAAAACTGTTATTTCAGTCTTTTTTTCGAACTTTTGTGTTAGTGGTTCAAATGTCAAAAATCCCTTTATTAGGAAAATGGCAAATTTCTTTATTAATGCAAAGGTGACTTGGTTTATCGTTACTGTGACAAACGAAAACACTTTATTTGATAAATCCTTAAAGAAAATTTTAATTAATATCAATCAGGAGAAAAGTTATTGCAAAAATATATGTTGATCCCTAGACACTTTTGATGTGTGTATGTCATTACGAGGTTTGAATTTAATACAACTTTTCATTAGGATTAGTGAACCACCACGCAGCATTGATTTTCGATTAAAACAACTGGCCACACTATAATTGTCATAGTTAATTAGCATTTCAGAACTACTACTTCTAATATCGGGCATTTGCAAGTCTTTGGCGAGCTATGTAGGCAAGTGTGTTCGAGTGCTATAACTGTGGGCATAGTAGAGCATTTATTGTGTAATGAATGTATGTGAACAATTTTTGTTTTTGTTGCGTTAATTACTAATCCTACGTCATGAGCCCATTTACACATTTCGTCGAAGTTACGTTGTAGGGTTTCCTCAGCGTCCTGTATATTTTTATTAGCGACTACTATACACGTGTCGTCTGCGAATTGATATACAGAGCCGGAATTTATAGCATTACTCATATCATTAACATAAAGTAAGTATTCTGTCGGACCTATAATTGAACCCTGGGCAGTTCCTTGCGTAGATGGAAGCTTTATACTATACTCATTTTGTATTTTAACCATGTTGTATCTGTTTGAGTCTTTTACTAGTTCTAATAGCGGCCCCTGTATTCCATTTTGCGACAATTTGTTAAAAAGTGTATCATAACGGAGCACATCAAATGCTTTGCTAAAATCTATAAAAAGTGTCAAGACATGTTTTTTATCATTTAACTGTCTATTGACTTCATCGGTAAATTCTCGCAATAATTGTGTAGTACTCTTATTTTTCTGAAATCCATATTGTTTACTGTTAATTATTCCGTGTGTTTGCAAGAAGTTATTTATCTCATTACTAATGTAACGTTCTACGATTTTATTTATACAAGACAATATAGTGATAGGTCGATAATTATTGAAATCATCGCGTGAGCCTTTTTTGTGTATTGGACGTATCACCCCTATTTTTAAAAGCTCGGGATACGTACCTGTTTGCAAGCAGCAATTGATTAAATGTGTAATAACTGGGATTAGTTTAGCTGAAGTATACTTGACATCTTTAGCACGTATCCCGTCGTAACCCGGGCTTTTCCTATCGTTAATTTGTTTGATGATTCGTTCAATCATATCTTCTCGTGCAGGTTTCACTCTTATCGACCTGTCAGGAATAATCTCGTACTTAAGTTTGTCTAAAAGAGGCACATCGCAAGAGTTGCTTAAGTTTTTGATATTAGAATTAAATTCAGTCATGAAGGCGTTAGCCAAAGTTGATGGGTTCGTTCGAAAAGTAGTTAGTGCAATGTATTGAACACGTTTTACTATAAGTAAAACGTGTTCAATACATTGCATAATTTTGCCGGTTAAACTATTCACAATGCTCCAAATCTTTTTGCTATTTTTGAAATTATGAGAAACTTCCATCATTATTTGTTTATTTCTAATATAATTTGTGTATTTGTTTGTTTCATTTCTATATCTATTGTATAACAATCTTTTCTGTGGGTTATTTTCATCTTTAAGCCAAATATTATATAATAAATCCCGCTTCATACACATTTTTTTAAGTTTTTCATTGGCCCAGGGACATGTATTACGTTTACTGAAACTGCTTTTACTAATTGTTAATTTACTTTTATCGTATACATTATTAAAGCTAGTATGTATGTACTTAACTATTTTATTTGGGCACCCGTATTGAAGGGGTATACTCCAGTCGATGTTATTCAGTTCACTGTGCACTCGGCGATTATCTATCTTAGTTATTAATTGACTAGAAGAGTGTGAGTCATTCTTGTTTAGCGCACTCATTATCGCACAACCGGTTATGCAGTGGTCAGCCGGTGACGTATTTACAACAGATGTATAAATGTTATACGCACTAGCATTGCGAATAAACACGTGATCTATACATGACTTCGATATTCTATCACCGTATTTTTCGATGCGCGTATAGCAATTAATGCCGTTTACAAATCCCAAGGTGCACAGCGAATTCAAATATTGTTTTACCACGGGGTTACATACTTTTAGATCTATATTCATATCTCCCATTATTATATAATCCTGTTTTATAGGATATTTCGTTAATATGGATGACAATTCTTTTATAAATCGCAGTTTGGATGTGTCGGGCGGTCTATACACAGCACATAATCCGAATTTAAGACTATTTATACTTAACTCGCCAGCCACACATTCAAACTCATGTGTACACAAGTTACTATATTTCATAAAAGATGCCGACTTATGGATGTACAACAGTACGCCCCCACCTCTTCTATTTGTTCTTAGTTCTGAATATAAGTTATAGTCAGGTAGTTCAAACATTTGTATCAAGTCATTTTTAATATTTACTTCGGTTAATAACAGAATGTGAATTGTATGTTTACTATTTAACACTATATACTCTATTTGAGCAAAGTTTTTCTTAATAGATCGTATGTTTACATGCAGAAAGTACAAACAATCTTCGGGTACCAGTATGTAGGAAGTAAAATCATCCCATTTTAATTCTGTTATTGACCCCGATTCTATTGTTCACAAATTAAACTAAATTTAAGTTCAGTGCATCTTTTTCTTTCTATTTCATTATGAAAAGGACAGAAGATAAATATATTACTTTAGTTCTGTCAAATTAGTCAGCGCCTGACGTAAATTGACGTAAGTATTTTTAGTAGCCAATTTTTTAATCACGTCTAAACTTGTCTATGGATTATCTAATTTGACAGGACTAAACTAATATTTATCTTCTGTCCTTTTCATAATGAAATAGAAAGAAAAAGATGCACTGAACTTAAATTTAATTTAGTTTGTGAACAACACAATCGGGGCCACTGAGAACAAATTATTCTGCCTAGCCTTTTCGTCGGCTTCCAGTCTAACCCAAATACAGCTGAATGACAGTATTTACATGGAGCGACTGCCTATCTGACTGACAGAGTGAAATACCGTTAGATATCGAGAGCGACCTACATCTCGTATGTCGGGGCTGTTACGGTTTACCTCTGGGTCACCACTGCTCAAAAATAATGCTACGTTTTCCAAAATTCGAGCAAATAAAACTGGTTTCTCAGTTTTTTGTTGTTTTTTTCCATGCGTCATGTTCGTGAACGGGCGCCGTCAGTTGGGGCTGGTCATCTTTTAGCTGCCTCGGCTTACTTTTAATTATTTTATTTTTGTATTGTTATTTTGTTACTATTTGCTGTACTCTGGACACTTTTAACGCGTACTTGTTTTTTATTTATTTTTTACATCGTTCTCACATAATTATAAATTCAACATAATTGATGTAATTAATAATTTTAAAAATATAATTTAAAAAGAGTATCCATGGAGTTTCTTGCCCGTTCTTCTCCGTAGGTACCTACTACGCTTTGGAATGGGCAACTAGCTTCATTTTTTCCTGACTGACCGACTTCTTGACAATTCAAAAGTGCATGTAAATGGTTTAATTAAAATAAATGCTTTGAGTATAAATAGTAAAAATATTCCCGTAAAATTAGGTCAAAACAAAACCACACCAAGAACAATAAGACACAATTCAGCATAACTGCGCCAAAAACTTCGGATTCCCTAGGTTTCACCACTGCAGTTCTTCGCCCCGAGAGATATGGAAACTATGTGGCAAATGCTATTTTAGCTATTGCAGCTGAAACTGATACTTTAGCAGCCAACATTCCCCTCCTGTCGAATACTTTACCGGAGGCATTCCTTACTGAAACTTCAGCATAGTTCGTTTCAAATTTTAGTACCGCGGAGAGTTACGACTTTTCAGAAGCGGAGACGACTATTTTTTTTTACTAACACTCTCCCTGCCGACGATATATAAAACTTTTTAAGTTCAGGAGGCCATGGAGGTCGCCGGCGGGTCCCAAAGTTTCTTCTTGTGAACGCCGTGAGTCAAAAGTCAAAATTATTACAAGAGGCAGTGGGATACGCCGGCGGGTCCAAAAAAAAAATCGCCGTGGGAGGTCCACCCTGACCTCCCGAATTCAAATAGTTTTTACAACTACTGGCGTGCTGTTATGGAAAATGTGATACTTCTCTTGCGTGATGTGCTTTGGTCAGCTAATCAAAATTTTTTGGGGGACGCCGGCGGTTCCCATGGCAGGGAGAGTGTTAAAAGTATTTCCTGTTTTTTTAACTGCTGCAGTTTGTGACTCGACTTCCTGAGTAGGATTTATTTTAATTGAATTTTATGTTAGTGTCCATAAAAGTTTCTTCACTACCGCATATATTTCGCAGAGTTGTGTCGACTGTTTTTACTGAAAATTGCAGCATCCCAACTTTACCTTTCATCTAACCTACATCTAACTTATAATTTGCGATGACAGCCATATTCAAACGGTGTCTGTAAAATTCAACTCGTTAGGTAATAAATTATAATATAATAATAATAATATATATTATATATAATATAGTAAAAAATATAATATAATATATTTAAATATTTAATAATTTCCCATAGGTACAACAAACGTGACTTTTTGCTCGATATTGATAACGACAACAAGTACACGCTTGAAATATTCACAGAATATTTAGTTATATATTCACTCCCATAGAACATACATGATTTTTTTTGCCGTTTTTATAGATAATGGTACGGAACCCTTCGTGCGCGAGTCCGACTCGCACTTGGTCGGTTTTTTTTAACAAGTGTGTGAAAATGAAACCATTTTTCTGCAGACGTACCTAATAGGTTTAGTAAAAGTAATACGGTCCCGAACCATCTGGATACGAAAACCTATAAAAGTAGGAGTTGATTAGAAAGGTCTCTCGGTCTTGAGCACAAAAGCGAACGTGTTCATAAATGAGGAAAATTGTTCCTTAATTAGATTTCAATTCCCGGCGGCCATTGTTTGATTATATTCCTTGATTGGTTGCAGGAATAGTCGGAATGTTATAACTAAATCTCATTAACATTTAAGAAGAATAATTTATTTGTTATTTAAAAGCATTAATTTCTTTGAGGAAATAATAACTTATCAGCTGTTTATTTATGTGTTTTTTTTTATGAATTTGTTTATTCTCTAAATACCGGAATCATTTTTACACGATACTTTAAAAAATAAAATTTACTAGATGAAATCGAAATTCATCTAACAATTTTTTTTCCTCCTGTGAAGAAATGGTGAATCAAACTCAGGGGAAAAACTGTTTTGCTATTAGGCTTGCCTTCGGAGAATACGTCGACCGCTACAGATGAAGGAAAAATAAAGCATGCTGCACCAACTTCTAATAAACAGGATTTCTCGGGAGCAGACAGGAGTCTTGTGCCCGGCTAATGGTAATAGATTCGTCCCCAATTACATGTAACTTAAACATATATGGCGAAATGTAGCTGCACTTCCACCTCTGCCTAACTCTTCGGGGTCATCATAATCAGCCTTTATTGTTCCCACTGCTGGGTCTCTTCGTAAAGGAGTGGGCTATCTACCACGCGGGCCCAGTGCGGGTTGGTAGATGTCACATGTCTTCGAATTTTTGGTTCTAGGACATACCGGTTTCCTCACGATGTTTTCCTTCACCGTTTTGAGAGCAGTGGTGATGAAATAATTTACACAAAGTAAAACGCCTGTCTGGGTTCGAACCGACGACCTACAACTCGTCTTTACCACTGGGCCACCACTTCTCACTTCCTACTTTTTGGGGTAATACCTATACTACCTATAGTTTTTGGGGGCATTTGTGGTTATAGCGGCAATAGAAATACACACTCTTTGAAATTTTCAACAGTCTACGTATTCATGCGCACAGACATAGATACGATTCATGAGCAGCTCGCAGACAGACGGATAGACGTACGAACAGCGGAGGCTTAATAATAGGGTCCCCTTGGCACCCTTAAACTATGGAACACTAAAAAGTGCTAAAAAGAACCACCCTATTAAAAAAAAATATTATTATAACTGCAACCAAGCCTAGCTAACTATCCTACATGTCTTGCAACATCTGGTAACCAAAAAACATAAATAACGTTATCACATGAACTTTCTCAAACTGAGAATTTTCTTTTCCTAAGATAAGAAAATTCTTAACTATGTAGACGGCAAATAACGGACGCCATCTTAAGTTCTTACCTACTCAGCTTGGAGCGGCGCCAAAAATGAGGGTAGACGTGAAATTGCGCGCTTTTTTTCTGCATACGTATAGCAGGTGGCGGATTGCGGATGTATTTTAAAGGTAGTGTTGCAAATGCTCTTTGCTGGGTATTCGGAATCTTATAGCAAGGAGGTCATTATTAGTCTTCTTGGTCGGACGTAAACTCTTGAAAACAAAGGAACGAGTACTTATACAGGGTTATTTGCACTTATAAAGGGGCTTGCGGCTAAGTTATAGGTAACAGCCGCACGTGTCGATCGATCAGGTTAAGCTGCGCTTGCCGCGTTTGGCCCATGAATGGATGACCATCTTTACATACCAAGAGTCCTCCGTGCCTCGAAAAACATGGTAAGCCGTTGGTCCCGAATGTCATTCGTGGATCTTTGACAGTCGTTACGGGTCGTCAAAAGCCCGACAACCAGTCTTACCAAGGGATATCGTATTACCCAGTAACTGGTTTGTGGAGGTCAGTTACGCAGTCGCTCCATGTAAAATACTGGTACTCAACCGTATCCCGTAAGACTGGAAACCGACCCCAACATAGTTGGGAAAAGGCTAGGCTGATGATACAAGGTTTATTACCGACGGCCATTGTTTGATTATATTCCTTGATTGGTTGCAGGAATAGTCGGAATGTTATAACTAAATCTCATTAACATTTAAGAAGAATAATTTATTTGTTATTTAAAAGCATTAATTTCTTTGAGGAAATAATAACTTATCAGCTGTTTATTTATGTGTGCCTCGAAAAACACTCAACCGTACTGGTACTCAACCGTATCCGGTAAGACTGGAAACCGACCCCAACATAGTTGCGAAAAGGCTAGGCTGATGATAATACAAGGTTTATTTTAATTAGCTAGCTAACATGACGCGATGGGTATCAACGTCTCTGCCAGGGCCGCGGGTTATTCAAAAGAGATACCGTGGCCCCCGGCACAGGCAACTGAAGGAACATGGGTGGGTTTTAGTCAGTAAAAGTCTGACACGCCCTTAGAGCGGGAGAAGTTATTTGATAATTTCCCAACAATAAAAAATGGATATCGACGTCTAAATATGATAAAAAAAAAAATTTCTTTATCTGGGGTCATCAACCGCAGTTATTGCAGTCTGTTGAAATCTCAGTTTAAAAATCTGTTTTTTTTTGTAAACTTCACAGACGTGATGACGTGTATCAATATTTAAGTATAAACGATAAAACATAATAAAACAGTTTTTCTCAACTCATACTTCGAGTAACAATAACAGGGGTCGTTAACCCCCAAAAAAACATTCAATCTTTTTATTTTACCCATCGCCTTTGTGGAGTTTAGCTAGCCAATTTTAAATAACCTTGTATGTGATTCAAAATTCTTTATTTGTGGAAACATGAGTATACATACAGAGCATGCAAGTTATCACAATACATTATTAGATCAGTCATGTTTGGCCTTAGTGGCGTACAAATATTTAAGTTTTCAGTAAATAACATAGTATTGGATAAATTAATAAATAGAAAATAAAAAAAAATAGTTAAAATTTCCATTTAGAAAAAAAAAAGAAATAGTTATAAATACAATTACAATTATAAAATGTCAATTAAATTATAAGTTATTATTATTATTATATTACCTACCAGTCGACAGCGATGTGGATGAATTTTTCGACGCTATATTTTAGTTTGTTTTTTGTTTTAGATTTAATTTTGTTATTTTTTGTTGATATAAATTATTAATATTATTTTATATCTGTTAGCTTATATTATGTAAATATTATCTTATTTGAAAATAAAATAAATAATTATAAGTATGTTAGTTTATTATTATGATTATGTCAAAGATACATTGATAATATTGTGTGCAGTGCACTTTTGTACTAGCAAATACAGTGCTCATTTTCTCAATGAAATAAAGCTGTAACTTTTCTATAGCATGTAGACTGTAACTACAGTACGTTTAGTAGTTATTTCCTGAACAATACCGATTGCCCTTCCGACCTTGACTAAATACCTACTCTTGAACTTTGTAAGCTCGCACCTACCTACTACCTACGGCCTTGTAATACTAATTTTATATCAATACTAGCAGCGCCCCGCGGTTTCACCCGCATAAGTTTCAATCCCGTGGGAATATCCGAATAAAAACTATCATAAGTCCTTTCCCGGAACTCAAACTCTCTGTATATGTCTCACCCACAGTTTGTTAGTTATGTCTAAGGCTTATATCTCACTAGGACACCATGGTGGCGCAACCATGCTCATGCACAGCTTTATGGTGGGTATCTCAACAGGCGTCCAATTGGTTGCGCAACCAACCATACATTTTTTGGCAGTGCGACCATGGTTGCGCCGGCATTGGTGTCCTAACGAGATAGGGCCTTAAGAGTCCCAATTAATTTCGCGTTGTAAAAACAGAAAATCAGTTTTTTTTAGCGCAATTTTCTCAACAACCTTAAGTTATCTAGTTTCTTTTTTTTAAATACACAGTTATTTATCACCTATTTATCTAGTAAGTCTACGAATTTAAATCAGCGCCTGACATAAATTTACGTATTTTTAGTACATAGCCAATTTTTTTATCACGTCTAAGCTTGTCTATAGATCACCTAGTTTGTCAGAACTAAATTAATATTTATCTTCTGTCCTTTTCATAATGAAATAGAAAGAAAAAGATGCACTGAACTTAAATTTAATTTAGTTTGTGAACAACAGAATCGGGGCCATTGAGTAACAAAGTAACAAACATAAACCATAACATTTTTCTAATGAAACAAAAAATTGAGTTACGTTACCATAATATCGAAAGCCAGCCCCCATGCTTACGAAACACCATCTAAACGAGGTCAGAGGATACGATCTCTGACCTAATTTACTAACCAGTTGAAGCCCTTGAGACTCGAAACAATGCAATCGCTTTTAAACAGCCCTTATTTGAGCAGAGATGGAAAGAACCAGCTGATTTGCCTTTTATCGTATTTTTGTCTCTTCGTAAAAAAGGCCATTCCTATGCTTATATAGAAATTGCCCTCTTTGCCATGTTCTGAAGTTAATAGATATATTGTACAGTCACGTCCGAAAATATACAGTGTTACTTTTCAATGACCAGCCAAATTTAAGGATGTGGTACAGACCATCAAACTAAACAACTTTCTCCATCGGACCAACATCGTAATTGCGAATAAAAATTCAGCCGTCCCATACGTTTAGGTCGAGTAGGTATTGAAGTTTTCTATGGGACAGTTGATAAATTTTTCGCGATTACGATGTTGGTCCCATAGAGAAAGTTGTTAAGTTTGATGGTCTATACCACATCCTTAAAGGGTGGTCTTTGAAAAGTAACCCTGTATAGGTTCTGCTGCTCTATGATAGAGGGTTTGATTTTCTCGCTTAGTCCTTCGGGTGGACCATTGTGCGTGGGCCGTGGAGGCCGTTGGTAGTTATTCCAACCAGCCCACCTCTCTCCAGAAGTTGATTACAACAATCCAAAGCTCTGTTAAGAACATCTTTGTTAGATCGTGCCCCGAGGGTTTCTGACTCAATCTGGTTTAGTAAATAAAAGGTTAAAAGACAAAGCCAAATTTAACGGAGTGGTACAGGCCATCAAACTGAACAATTTTGGCCATGTGAGCAACATCATAATCGCGAATAATAGGCTAGTTTCCACCATCAATAAATTTAAAATCTATTTAAACCGTCAGTTAGAGTATAGGAAAATAATGGATACGTGTTTTTTGTTTTTGTAAATCAATGAATATTGACAAAGATAAAACTGGTATTCATTTGCATCCAGTTAAACTGAAATCCGACCCCAACGTAGTTGGGTAAAGGCTCGGCAAAGACGATGATGATGAATTACGAAAATAACGATTTTGAATTTTGTAAAGTGTCCACATTTTTCTGATAGTGACTGTACTTAGAGTCGATTCTATTCGAACAGGGTAGAGTGTTATACTGTGTCACGCGCAGGGGAATACATGACACGTTTGAAATACGATATTATTTATAGCAACATGCTGTAGAGACGTTGGCTTAAAGAACAACAAATGTTTTTAGAATATCTATGTCTAGGTACTAATAATAAAGCTGAAGAGTTTGTTTGTACGCGCTAATCTCTGGAACTACCAGTCGATTTTGAGAAAATATTTGTAATTTTTGATAGCCCAGTTTTTGAGGAAGGCTATAGGCTATTTAACATCACGCTATAACCCTTAGGAGCCGAGCAAAAAGAAAAAAAATCGGAAAGAACGCTAAGCGAAAACGAAGTCAGGGGAACAAGAACTTTCATGCGGACGAAGTCGGCAGAAGCTAGTATTTCAATAAAATTAACATTGCGGCCAATGGTAATCTATATTATACTAATATTATAAAGAGGAAAGATTTGTATGTAAGTATGTTTATAACGAATTGGCTCAAAAAGTACTGGACCGATTGTAAAAATTCTTTCACCATTTGAATGCTTCATTATCTTTATCACTGACTAGCGGCTTGTCCCGGCTTCGCACGGGTGGACATTTATTTTTAACATTTTATTTTTTCTTGCAATTAAAAAGCCTATATTAATCAGTGAAATGTAGCATTCAAATGGTGAAAAAATTTTTAAAATCGGTTCAGTACTTTTTGAGCCAATTCGTTATGAACATACATACAAGCCTTTCCTCTTTATAATATTAGTATAGATTAATATAGGCTTTTTTAATTGCAAGAAAAAATAAAATGTTTAAAAAATAAATGTCCACCCGTGCGAAGCCGGGACGAACCGCTAGTATCCAATACATGGAAAAAAAGAAGATTTTTTTATTGTATAACATCGAGATTTGGCGAGGCCCGTGGCTAAACAATAATAGCCGTAGATGTCGATCGATCAGGTTAAGCTACGGTTGCCGCGTTTGGTCTTTGGATGGGTGACCATACCGACGGGACCATACATATGGGTGTTTACATACCGAGACCCCTCCGTGCCTCGGAAAACACCTTAAGCCGTTGGTCCCGGCTGTCATTCGTGGATCTTTGACAGTGGTTACTGGTCGACAGAAGCCCGAAAGTCTGACAACCAGTCTTACCAAGGGGTATCGTATTACCCAGTAACTGGGTTGCGGAGGTCAGATAGGCAGTCGTTCCATGTAAAATACTGGTATTCAGCTGCATCTGGTTAGACTGGAAGCCGAACCCAACGTATATAGTTGGGAAAAGGCTAGGCAGATGATGAACATCGAAACTTCTTTATTAAATGTTAGTTGAATTTTAATGATAAGTACCTATACAGAATCCTTCTGAAATAAATTCTCTAAATGATGGTGAATAACTAGCAGGGGATTCTCGGGTTCAGAGGATCAGACAGGAAGAACTCGTGAAAACCGAAAGAAAATCCGTTGCATAGTTTAATAGAACAATTTATAATTTGTAGGTATTTAAATACACACAAGTAACTCATAAAAAAATCACATATTAGATATCAATCAGTCAAGTCAGCCAATCGCGGTCCACTGCTGGACCTAAACCTCTGGCTTGAGGGGCAATTTTAGTCTCGTAATTTTAAGAACTCCCAGTCTGATCTCAGTCTTAATCTGTCAAAAATACCTCTAATTTCCCTACATTTTTGACATTGCTTGTCGTTGAGATGAGATTGCGACTAGATTTTGAACGTTTTTAATTTCGGGAATTGGCCTTCTGGTATAACAGAACAAATAAGTCTAATTACAATTCTGTTTAAATAATTAAAGCAGCATCTATGAGCCTAACCGCAGCACAGACCACGAACAACGATGAATAATTACGGCGCAAATCTCTTTATCTGGCAGTTTGGAATTTGGCAAAACGCATCATAATGCATTTGGCACTTGGGTTATTTGACTTTGCCAAGCGGTAAAATAAACTAAACTGGGGTAGGTAGGTATGTTGAGGCTTCGAAATTGTTGTTCTGGATTGCAAGTACGTTTTCAAGTACTGGCGTATTGTAAACACCCCTTTGGCCTTACCGTGTTTTTTTTTTTGTGAATTGCATCTCGCTGGCCAACCGGACCCAACAGGAGGTTCATTATCTTATCATCATCAGCATATAGCAGTCCACTGCTGGGCATAGGTTGTCGGTTGTTTAACCGAGCTATCCTGTGGATGCCTTAATAAATTAAGGCCTCCAGCCAGGGCATAAAACTGTCCTTAAAGCGTTTACATACGAGGCCAGTTTTTATACTTACTAGATTGCGTTAACTTCAATTTGTACTGATACTGAATAAGCGCCGTCTGGTGGACTATATTGAGAAACAATTATTCTATACGAATTAACGTAAATTAACGTTGACGCTATCGAGTAAGTATAAAAACTCGCCATAGGGCCGCAGAAGTTAGTGATTTTCTTTTAGTGACGTTGAGTTTGCAACGTGTCAGCTAAAAAACTCAATAAAAACCTCTTTAGAATAAAAAAAATATTTTGCAAATCTGTATATATATGACAGAGTTATGTAAATATATATATATACACACATCAAAAGTGTCTAGGGATCAAGCATTTTTATGCGGATTTCTTGAGATTGAGATGTGGCTTTGTAATAAATTTATGATTTTATAAATTTATATGGATCCTTTTTGGTGCATTTCATAATTTGAATCAGGAACTGTGAATCAAATTCGAGTAAAAGATGAAAATCAGCTGTCAATATTTTCCCTATAAAAACATACAACGCATTGAAGACATTATTAGTGCTACTGTTTCCCTACTACTGATTAAAACCAACGTTATTATGGAGCGGCGACGTCATTTAAGCAGGGAAGAAATGCTCAGAGCCGTGGGAATGATAGAAGCTGGTTCCCGGCAACGTACTGTGGCTTTAGCTCTGAATACAAGTCAGAGTGTTATCAGTCGACTTTGGACACGTTACCGAAGCACTGGTACCGTGGCTGAGCGCCATGGAGGACGGTATCGCTGCACCACACGGAGACAAGACCGATACATTCAAATCTTAACTCGAAGAGCTCCAACAATAACCGCCATAATGTTAGCCGTGAGGCTTCATCACTCTTCAGGGAACTTAATTAGCGACCAAACAGTCAGAAACCGCTTGCATGAAGTGAACCTTCATTCCCGAAGACCGCTACGGGTACCACCTATAGCAATGCACAATCGTAGGATTCGATATCAATGGGCTCTTGAACACAGAAATTGGGCAGAAGAACAATGGCGTTTCGTGTGCTTTTCTGATGAGTCTCGTTTTGGTATGAGACCGGATACAAGACGTATACGACACTGGAGAACCCCTGGACGCCAACAGCGATTAAAATCCTGCCAGGAAGTCCATCCTTATAGTGGTGGAACCATCATGGTATGGGCGGGTATTTGGATCGGCGGAAGAACTGAGTTGATTTGGATCAGAGGCAACCTCAACGCTCAAATTTATGCTGAGACGATTGTATCAGACGTCATCGTTCCTCTACAAGTGCAAATCGGTCCCTTATTTCAGTTAATGCATGATAATGCACGACCGCACACCGCAAGAGTTGTAAGACAGACTCTCGCCGCAGCTAACATCAATGTCCTGCCCTGGCCTGCTCAGTCGCCAGACTTGAACCCGATTGAGCATGCATGGGATATGCTACAGAGAAGAGCTCTGCCGAATATGGAGGGTATCCAGTCGCAAGAAGACCTTTTTTTGTTGTTGCAACGAACATGGGCGGCCATTCCACAGCGTGATTTGGATGAACTCATTTTGAGTATGCCAAACCGATGTTCTTGTGTTGTTAGTGTTCGCGGTAGAAACACGGATTATTAATTGTTTAAGTTACCCAATAAAATTTTAGAGAAAACTGTTATTTCAGTCTTTTTTTCGAACTTTTGTGTTAGTGGTTCAAATGTCAAAAATCCTTTTATTAGGAAAATGGCAAATTTCTTTATTAATGCAAAGGTGACTTGGTTTATCGTTACTGTGACAAACGAAAACACTTTATTTGATGAATCCTTAAAGAAAATTTTAATTAATATCAATCAGGAGAAAAGTTATTGCAAAAATATATGTTGATCCCTAGACACTTTTGATGTGTGTATTTAACTAAACATCCGAATTGAGAACCTCCTCCTTTTTTGAAGCCGGTTAAAAATAATATGGTGCATTGTATTTACCGTCAAATAATGAAAAGCTTAAGCACCTGAGATTTATAATTTTTTGAGAATATCTTTGAAAATTGCTTTTATTCGTCTCCTTGTCAAAGATTTAGGCTCAGCTACGATTTATCAAATAAACTTGCATATCAAATAAACTTGCATCTAAGCCCCGATAGTTATAAACAGTTAATCTGCCTGATTCTATCCTTATCGACCTCAGCTTCTAGCAATTGTAGATCAGGAAACCGCAACATAAATCCTTAGAGCAAACGTGTTTCGAATACCAAACCATCTCAAATAACAATATAGCTTACCTCTATAGACTTAAAGTCGTAATTTCAACAATATTTGGGCTATATATCAGGAAAATAAAACTTATGTCGTAAACAGGGGGGACTTATAGGAGTCCTCCAGTTCTGAAGGGGGGACTTATAGGAGTCCTCCAGTTCTGAAGGGGGTATGGGGGAGGGGAATGGATATCGCAATGCAGTTTGGAACAATTTGCAATTTATCTTCGAACGTATTTTGTATTTGGATCATGCTTGAAAATTCTCGAGTTTAAAATGTATTTTTCTCCTTTGTTTGTAAGTGACCCCATTTTAATGTTTAATGGTGTGATACATCTGTAATATTTATAGGGTGTTCGGAATTAATGATCGTTTTAGAATCTTTTCAGCTTAGTCTTTGTAAAATACAGCAAATAGTTTTATGTTATACAGGGTGATTGGTAAAACACTAACAACCTTGCAGGACTGGGTTAGTAACATCATAAACAACAACATTTTGTTCTATGACTTTTTACAAAACATAATACATTTACCAAAAACAAACCTGTACGATTTCGTTGTTCTATCTAACCCCCCCCCCCCTCCGTTTAATTTTGTACTAGACACGGCAGTTTGTTTACCTAACTACTTAGCGCTTTCTTTTGCTTCACGAAGAGTTCGTAACAGAAAATCAAATATTTTATTTTTGTATGAAAGCATCAGACTTTCATACAATGTATATAGTACACTCTCATTTCGTCAGTTATGTATGTTTAAGTCCCACGTGACAGGGCGACCCTATTGCTATCAACCAGGCATATATCCAGGATCCAGGTTGCTACCCCGGAACATAAATGGCTAAGGAAGGAACACGGGTGGGTTTTAGTCAGTAAGAGTCTGACACCCTTCTGCTCCACCCAGAGCGGGAAAAAAATCATGAAAAGACCCCTTTTCATAATTTCCCATCCACAAAAAAAAGGCTGCTACTAAGGAATTCCAGATGAAAAAACCCAATACCACTTTCCCTGACCCGGGAATCGAACCCAGGACCTCATGCTCAGCATTAACGCTTGCGAACACTAGACCAACAAGGCAGTCCATTATAATAATCCTACTTAATCCTACTAATATTATAAACGCGAAAGTTTGTGAGGATGGATGGATGTTTGTTACTCTTTCACGCAAAAACTGCTGAACGGATTTTGATGAAACTTTACAGCAAGAAAGCTTATACAACAGAATAACACATAGGACACTTTTTATCCCGATATTCCCGCGGGATCGAAACTTACGCGGGTGAAACCGCGGGGCGCAGCTAGTTATATTATAAACGTGAAAGTTTCTAAGGATGGATGGATGGATGTTTGTTACTCTTTCACGCAAAAACAGCTGAACGGATTAGGATGAAATTTGGCACACAGATAGTTTTTAACCTGGATTAACACATAGGATACTTTTTATCCCAGTAGTACGTTCCCGTAGGATAATTTTGGACTCCCACACGGGCCAAGCCGCTGGCAAAAGCTAGTAAGTATGTAATATAAATACATTAGTGCAAATAAAAAAGCTTTCCTTACTTTTATCAAATAACCTGCCTGATGTCAAAATGAAACATAAAATTACCTATTTAAGAAATATAGTACCTCAAAACTAACAATCACTGCTTATTTTTCATTTCAATAAACACGAATTCGCCATAAAAGAACGTCGGCCATTTTAAATATGACTTAAAATAATTATAACCATTCGTGTCGCTCTCTATTTTATTTTAAAATTTGTTTGAAACGCGAACATTTGTTTATGTAATAGTGACAAGACTGTTTTTGCCTCGAAGCATTTGTTTCTTATTATTTCTTAACATGCTTGTATTTCTGTGTGTTCTTGTGTTTAGGTAATTATGTACAGACGCCAGTACATCAAGCTACCCAAAACTATCAAATTTTCCCAATCAACTTTGAACCTTATGCTTTAGCGATAAAGTTGAAAATCTATTAAAGAAGTTTGACAGATTGTAGTAGCTTGATGTGCTGGCGTCTGAACTACCTCACGGAAACGTCGACAAATTCTTTTTTGTTTCTTATGCTAGCAAAGCCGAAGTCGAAACCAATACCAATGTCTAAACTGAAATGTATTTAAGTACAAACAATAAATTAAACTTCGTATACCTAATGACGTTCCCAGTCTGCATACAAAAATTCAATCAAATATATCTAATAGTTTAGTCACTGGACATTATTTTTCATTTTTAAAATTTTCTACATGATGTATCTGCTAACAAACCAGCAACGACAGGTTAAAGACATCTGCAGTTAAATACAACATGTTGCCAGCTCGTTAGTTCAATAACCTTTGCCAAATTTGTTCTTTTTTATTTCCCGACGGGAACTAATTCCTTATGCTTGAAACATAAAAGCCATGAATGCGGAAGTTATTACTTACTACAAATGTTACATTGTTTACAAACCTGCATAAAAGGGGTGCTCGGCACGCTGGCCTATACCATTTTTTAAGGTTTCGGCCACATGTTTGTGGGTCAATAACACCGCGCTGTTGCCGCAATATAGTGTGTTGTTTTTTGCTTACACTTTTATGTTATTTAATATGTTAGAAAAAAACACTTTTTTAATTTCAACGCTAGGATTTATTTGATGGTTCCTAGATACTTTTATGCATTAGTATTGCTAGTGTTTTCATTTATTGTTGTATTGTCATCTCCACTTTGTATGTGTTTTTGTCACATGAAACTCTTTACTTGTCAATTGGTGTAATACGTCATACGCACAGATATATATACACCTAGATAACGCAAGAGCAACTACTTCGCGTGCCAAAAATCGCACCAACTTACGTTCAAAAATCGTAAGCTACCACTTTCGCGCTCAGTCCTGTGTACTATTATTGGCTGGGTGAGCGTGAGTGAGAAAGAGCGCTTGTGACGTCATAGTAGGTAGTCAAAAAATTGGTTTTCATACAGATCGTGATACTTGCGTTATCTAGGTATATCTATATATATCTGTGGTTATACGTCACATTTTTCACGTCGCATCATGCAGGGTAGCGGGAACACCGACGCGCAACCTCTGTTACCGCATGGGTTCAGCACAAGCTTGACACTAAACACCGTAGCGTAGAAATTTTTCGTCGGTTAACAAAAAAACCGCTATATCATAGAAAAGAGCAACCCTGCGCGGGTCAAAATGTATGGGACAGCATTTTTTTTTTCCCTGCCACCCTTTTAGAAAAGGTTTTAAATACTTACCAATGGTTAAGGTTCTTCGACTCGAGTCGACTGCACGTAATCTTATTCAGTAAGTTGCTTGACCTATGCTCAAATACTGAATTACTGGAGTAACAAAAGTACAACACAAATAAAAAGTATGAGGGTCACCACATAGAGTTTTGTAGTTATGAAAAAGATTTCAGTCAATCATATTTTGGTCCATAGTCCAAAGATGCTTACTCTTTTTTTTTCGCTTTTCTATGGTCAGTCTAGTCTATGATTTAATTAAGCTTTATAAGCTTTAATGAACTTAGAGCAACTTCAACAAAAAATCTCCCCTTGCAGCAGCTTAAAAAGAAACAAAAGTACTCCGCTATGTGAAGTAATACAAATAAAGCTAGAATAGTATATTGACGAATAAAAAGCAATAAATTAAATCGAGCCCACATTCATGAACGACCTACTAACAAATGCTGTTACTTTGTTTAAAAAATACGCTGAAATTCAATCGCATCGCAGCACACGCAGACCACAGCATAGTTCGGTGACGACTTTGTATTATACATTATACAAATTGACGTTTAATTGTGCCTAGCGTTATACAATCTGACGTCGAGGCTGACATACTAAAAATATGATATGTAGGTTTAAAAATGTAAAGCTAGTGATTCCTGGAAGTATGTTTAACTGTAAACTTAAATAGTTTTTTAACCTACTTTTGCTTAAATAGGTTCTATTATGACATTTTTTTATTTAATTGCTCAAGTAGGTATTGTTGTTAAATTTTGGAACACCGACGTCGCCCCTTTCGGAGATGGACGCTAATGGCTGCAACACAGTTTTTTAAATGTAGCTGTTAACGATCACTAAACATTTGTGAACCTGTTTTTTGTTCCATATTAATATTTGCTTTGATTTGCAACAAAAATCATTTTCAGTAAGTTAAGCTTACTATTTCATCGGACAGGATAAGGATACGCGAAACGCAAACCAAACTTTTTACGTTAGAGGCTATGAATCTCACTGGTTAGTAGAAAATAACCGAATCACCTATGACAGCACCGGTCTTAAACTTATATTAAATCAGGGTAAAGGCAATCGTATGACTTCACCTTATCAACTCCTGTGCCCGAAATTACGATAAAAATACCACTATGATATTTATCAATGTAATTCGGCTCGACCTTGCTCCAAATATCAGCGAAACAAATGCCAACTACAGTTACAAGTCGTTACTAAATGTTGAACCAGCCCTGTTTATGTTACAACATTGATTTTTATTGGCATTGTGTTGAACAATGTTTTAATTTTAGCTACTTTCAAAGAGACTGACCTCGGCTAGGAAATACCTCAGCTAGTTTCAATAAAAAACGTTTTCGATTGGCAGACCGCCGTCAGGAACGAAGTTCATTACGCGATACTCCCAATCACACACACTCATATCCATACTAATATTATAAATGTGAAAGTGTGTGTGTCTGTTTGGTTGTCCGTCTTTCACGGCAAGTTACCTATGATTTATGGATTTTGTTCCCTACATTGTGGTAAAATGTTTTAACCCGCGGGGGGACTTGAAATACAGGTCATGGTTTATTATCAAACCGTAAAATCTAATATGTAAAATTCTCGTATCACGGTGTGCGTAATTGAACTACTCCGATATGGCTCAACCGATTTTTATGAAATTTTGTGTGCATATCGGGTGGGTCTGAGAATCGGCCAACATCTATTTTTCATAGCCCTATTTTTTTTTTTGCAAAACTACATTTGCAGGGTCAGCTAGTATAAATATATTATTTGATCTATAGTATAGGTAATATAGATTCTACAATTATATACGTAATATTATATTTAGGCGCTCACACTGTAGTAGCCCGCAAAATTCAAGTATCAATTTCAAACTTCGCGATCTACCTTCTAAAATTTTTCTAAGTACCTAGTAGTTTTTAGTTTTGAATTTTATTTCTCTATCAGATTCGTCGAATGTTTGATGCTCGGTTCCTAATTTGCCTATTTCTATGGCACAATCAAGGATGAGGCCCTGTTGTGTCACTTTGGTAATAGGCCAGTATCAATAATTGCGTATAGTTAATAGTTCGACATCATTATAGCAAGTATAATGAATGAGTCCGCATGTTTTTACTGATAAAATAATGTTTCGGTGAAACTGCATACAAAAAAAATATTCGTTCGCACGGTAGCACTTAGGCCACAAGTGTTATTTAAATATTATTTATAGTACTTTATAAATTACTTTAAAATTTTATTCCGGACTCGTTTTTCTACCCTAATTTATCTTGGACAAAAAACTATCGTGCTACCAAGCTATATTACTTCCCAAAGTTCAGTTCACCCTATTAGAGAATACGAAATCACAATCGCAAAACTATAAAAAATCTAAATTATCGCAAAACCGTTTTTATGGTTTCTCAAACCCAACCTGCAATAACCTACTTGTAAGAGTTATAAAACTTTCAGCTAATATTTTTACTACTGACATGACCTACTTTAGAACTACACTACAAGTTACTAGCCTTGCTCGCAGCTCAGCCCGCATGGAAAGTTTTTAATTTTCCGGAATGTTATTGTCCATTTCCAAGTACCTACCGCAAGCGGTCAAATAGCAGTAAAAGAAACTAGACCGGCAGAGAAATAGACAGGCTCTCTGGATATTACTTTTATATTCTGAGTCGGAAACTATTTAGAACAAACTTTAATTTATAGCATTATTAAATGAATTATGTTTTACTATTCCAGGCTGCCACTCCCATGGCTCCTGTACGGGATCATCTACGGCGAGCCAGTCCAGGTGAACTCCAAGGGCATGGTGTGCAGCATAGTGCTACTATTCGCCATGCTCATCTTCGTCATCATCAGCATCGCCTGCTTCAGGTGGAAGATGAACAGAGGACTAGGTTTCACCATGTTCCTCCTGTACTTCGTCTTCGTAGGAGTCAGTTTGGCACTCGAGTATGGGTACCTCCACTGTCCGAGCGAATAGACTGGTCTTTTCGTCTTGTGGTCTTCTGGATTATTCAATAAGGGATTGGTGAAAAGGATTTTCAATGTTGAGCGTTTGATAGTGGCTATTCGTTTTAGGAATGATCGGGTTTAAAGAATGTGATGAATTGTTTTTATTGTAGAATCCTATAGAAGGAAGAGGAAAGCAGAATTTAAAATAGTTTACGGTAAATAATGGAGAGCGCTAGATTGCAGAATTGTTTACCTAAAACAAATAGTCGACAGTCAAATAGTAGCAAGTTGGTACTTCCAGCAATATTGCGGCTCGATTGCAGCAAACTATGCAACGGAAAACCTAGTAGAGGTTTTAATGTAAATTCAACGTCTCTTTGTGTAATGCGCGTATATATTTTGACGTCGGAAAACGTCAAAATGTATAAAATATTTTTTAAACTTCATTATGCAACGTGATGTCGTGAATAGGTAGATTATTAATTTAATTATTATTATATGAATAATTAAATCTAATGGTTTATTTTTACATGGGATAATTTAACATAGTTTTGCTGCAACAGAGAATAAAATTCTATAAAAATATTTAAAGACAATGTAAGTATTATAAGAAAGTTACTTTAGCGTTGTGAATTATTTAGTTTTATATTTTAGTTGTCTAGTTGCCATAGCACAAGCAGTAAGATATTGCTCAAAGATACTCCTTTACTTTGTTATTGCTTTGCTATGTAGTTTCGTTTAGATGGTTTTAAAAGGACGCTTGTAATAGGTATTGATCGAAATGACGAGAGACAAAGTGCACCAAATATACATTTAAGAGAAATTTTAAGACAGTAGAACGATTAACGAAAATACAATTCCTATGAAATGCAATAATGAAAGCTTCCGTGTTTCTGATCATATTAATAACAATTTTGCATTGTAAATTATTATGCGGTACAATGTTTTGTATCCGAAGTAAATATTTAGCCATGATAGAGACTGTAGTTATTTATATGAATGTTAGTTGTTTAACTCGATGGCGCTTTTACGAAGTTTTAAGGCTAAGTTCTTGATCTATCGGTAAATGTACGTGTCGGTTATTTTTGTAAATATTCAACGCGTTGTGTTGGACTTGTGTTTCTACTTTAATTTATCTGTTCGGTCGCAGACCGTCGGTCCATATGGATGAGTTACATTTTAATGTGTCGTTTATAATGAAAGCGATTTGATGTGTGTGTGGCAAGCACAAGCAGCTAGATTGTACATACACACGTAGAGGGTGGAAGAGCGGGGCAAATGTAAAAGTTTTAATTAAAATCTCATTCCATAAAATGTGCCTAAGAGTTTTACGAACTCAGTAACATTTAGCTTCGATTTTTATAAATTAACAGTAAAAAAAGAAAATGTTAAAAAACTCATTTTATCATCTGTTAGCGGACTATGCTTACAAAATAGTGTTATAGACTATCCGAGGAAGCATCTGTCCCGCTCTATGATATAATACGGTAGTTAGAGTTTACACTATTTCTATAAAGTCTATCTATAATTATAATGAACTTCCATAATCTTCGTTTCATCTATTGACTTTCGGCAGAAATGATTGGATAGTGATGTCTGGCTGGTCAATTCTTAATGTTACGGCTATGTCTTCAAAAATCTCTTCTTCCTTAATATTTAAAAGGCACGGTTCAGTAAATTTAATAAAAACTTAAAACATCTTGTTAGCCGTCCATATTTTCTGTGTTATATTTACTTTCCGCTTCTGCACGTGATATCACACTGTTATCTTTGTCTCATGAGAAACTTTAATGAAAATGATGGTAAGTTCAATTGTTGATACCCAAAAAGTTTTATATTAATAACCCGCCTATTTGACATAGCAATAAATAGTCTAGAATAGATAGTTAAATATTTATATTGTTAAGCTTTAACACTTCAGACCATAGTGTCGCTCAAATGATGGAGAAAGCATTATTGAACTTCAAAGAAACTCGAACGTGGAGAAGTGACATAAAAGGGCTACAAAAGATTCTCCGAGATAGTACAATACAAGTCCGTAGCCACTTCTCTGGCCACGATCTAATATTCTACTTAATATACGCACAAGTAACCGACAATTCTTAAAGTTCGCTTCATACATCAACAAGTAATGTTTTATTGGACTAGACTTCTTCATATAATAGAGTTCTACTATATCTATAGTTTATGAACTTAAAACTAAAACTATTGTAGTGAATTAGTTTGGAACATTTGTATGAAAAAATACATGAAATAATACATGATATTTGAAAAAGAAGTCATGTGTAATAGAATGTCATGAATGTACAAAGTCAATTATTTCTACAATCTGACGTTGACCTCCGGTCTTTTAAACGCCGATCTCGTGAAGCAATTTGATTGGCTGCTGCTTTTCCATCAAACAGCTACCGTGAGAGACAAGAGATTAATTAACTATGCGCTGACCAGGTTTTTAGAAAACGGGGGTAGTCGGGATGTTATCTTTTCGATATCAGTATTTTTTCCCTAATCTACAAATATTCCAAAACTATTTGCGCTCTTCTAACTTTTTAAAAGACATGTTATGACAGATTACTGTGCTACCTGCGCTATTTAGAGTAAAAAATAAGTAGGTATGTGAAATGTGTAAGATGAATAAATCTTCTATGAATCCTGGGCCATACCAACAACAGAGCAACGCTCTAATAATGTAATATTTTATCCTGAACAACGCATCTAGTACAAAATCAATGTCTATGCTATACTCAAATATAAAAATGTTAATACAATGATGTTGCGATAAATAACGACATATCGATAGCTACCGGACATCGTTAGGTCATAATCTGTGATAAAGGCATGCTTATGACGTATATACTAAATATTTATACGGACATCATCTCTCTTCAAGTTCTCACATAGTATTATGTATGTATAAGCTTGGATTTGATAGCCTTCTGTAGTTCGCTTAGCGACGCCGCTACTAGACAGTGCCTAATATAAAAACAGTTCAAAATGTAATTATAAAAGCCTGACAAAAAAGTCTATAATTGTCTCTCTTGTGAAACTCGGGCCTCCTCTCTCTGTAAAAGTGCCGTACCCTAGCGAATCAATAATTTTGAGCAATGATATTAAAGTAACTGTAAAAAGACAAGACATCCGAAATGTCTCAGAACTTAAATAAAGGAACGGGTGTGGGCAAGAAAGATATTGGTCCTGTTATCAAACGCTTCGACATGTAACAACCATTGAACCATTTTCGTCATCATTCATAATATTGGAGTGTACGTACTACTGCTTCCAACTGCCCTAACAACTTTGTCAATGCTATCAAGCGGTTATCTATAAAATTAATACCGAAGAAAGTACTTTGCTAAAACATGACTGTATAGAACTGCTGTCAGCTCCTGTTTTCAAGAACAATGGTCAATTTCTTAACATAGTTTGACTGTAAACTTGACACGTTTCTATCCATTACTCCAAAATTCAAAAACATCTAAAATATACAAAAAACTGTACGAAGTAGTGGCCACTCTATAAAAAATTAAGAATTTGACTCTATAAAGTAACTTCATTCGATTTGAATAACCTTTTTCTTTACGATGATACAAGTTAGTTTGTAGTTATCAAAAATATCCTTAAAACTATTATCTGACGCACCAAGTACCAAAAGTACGTTATGCCTATGCTGAGAAATCCCAAAAATCTACTGCTGTAGGTATAAAATTCACAGAAAAGTTATACTTCCAGTGAAATTCGACGAAGGTCAGAATAATGGTTAGACCTTTTAAACTTTTTTTTCATTTGATAATAATACCCAAATAATAGTGAATATTAAAACACTTCAGCAGTACATTTTTGAGACCTTCACAAATACTCTATATGCTATTAAATTATATGACTATATACACTAGATTTCTATCTATCTATTTCTTATATAATGTACTTAATTAGGCTTTGTAAATTAACCATCCTTTCATTTGTTAAAAGCGGTTAATTATTGAACTGATAAAGAATATTTATAATCATATCACGAGGTTCTATTTTTTGACGTCAAGATGTAGAAAAAGGTTCTCTGTGCGACTTTAGACTGTATATTTGACGTTACGTCTACATTTTGAAATCAAAATATCATAGTTAAAACTCGCCTTTATGCATGTCAAATCACGTAGTTACATTAAAATTGCATTTGTTCAGTACCAAATAGCACAAGCCGAGCTAGAACTCATTAAATTCCAAAATTCGTTATAATTACTAGTGTCTATGAGAGTTACAATTTATCAATATAAATCGACGTCGACACAGACGTCGATTGAACACATAAAATATACTTTATAACTTCTTCGTAGACTAAGATCTAGGCTTAAACGCTATCATTAATGTAAAACAAAATGTTTATTAATAAAAAAATTGAAATATGATATCCAGGTAGAGATTGTTACTAGAAATGATGGTTTTTATATAAAATTATAAATTAAATTATTGCAGATAATAAAAAATATTTTTCATTCCACTTTTTTGTTACGACAATAAATTATTGTAATGATATTTGATGTGAACACCATAAATATTATTTAGTGGAAATAAGTGATTTGTTCTTTCTCTTGCTGTTTCAGCTTTAAAATTGATCGTCAAGGAAAAAGTGGAGTGACTTTAAATAGTCATCGTTTTCGTTTATAGCTGACAAGTCTCGATTTCGAACGACAATAAGTAAAATGTATAATTCTATTCGTTTGCACTTGTTATGTCAATTTATTTCACAGCTTTAAAATTTACAAAAAGCGATTGTAAAACCTAAATGGCTATAAATTGAGTTACGGTACTATGTAAAATTGACGTCAAATTACCTCAATGTAAAATTGACGTCAAATGACGTTGTTATGATATTGTAACTGGAAAAGTGATAAAATGTTAGTAAAATGGATTAAAAAAATAAAAGTAACGTCACGTGATGTCGTTGAAATCGAGATGACAGCGTAGGTTGTTAATAGTGATATTACAAATTAGGTAAAAGAAAAAAAAAATGTTATTAATTTTAAAAAAAAAACTGTAGATAAGTTTTAGGAATTTTCATCATGTTGTAACGAGTAAAATGGGAGGAGAAAAGCTCTTGTTGGATTTATTGTTTCTATTCAAATGATATGTGATTGTGGTTTTTATAAAAATTTAAGCAGTATTATGAATTCCATAGTTTATTTTGAGCTAGTTAATTTGTTCGACTTTTGTGTATTTTTGCTGTGAATCTCGGTCGGAAAATTAATGAATAAAATTAATGAAATAGTTGATTCTAGGATGTTTTAATATATACCTACCATAGAGCACGTATTTACATATATTTTTCGATAGATCTGAATATTTTATGCTGCGTTCAAAAATGGTGATTTTAATTGTTAAATAATTGAACGTAGGACTCCTCATTTTCAAGATAATAATAGTAGTGCGTATATTAGTGAGGCACACAGTTATATGTTAATATATAAATATTAAGTAATAAATAAATATATATATATATATTCCGATCGAGTGATTGTTGTTCTATTAAAAGCTTTTAATAATTGTTGACGATTGAAAAATTGTGATAGTTTAAAAAAAATCACTAGTTTATTGCATATGTTGTGAGATAATTTGGTATGTATCAGTGTTTATAATTTTACGTACAAAGAGCATGGCGTACCCAAGCGTCGGCTGTCGACGGTATTATGAAAAATTACAATAAAAATAATAAAATAGTGAGTGAAAAAAATAATTTGGCTTTTATTGTTTTTTAACCTCTTTTTCCTCATCATACAAACCTGCTCCATAATTGCATAATACACTATTTACGTCACAATTTGAATGATTTTGAAGGATATTGCTAATCTATTGCTTCATATGTTGTATATATGACTAGTAAAAAACTAGCCCAGCACCATTCGTGACTAGTAAAACACTCCCCAAAAACCAGTTGTGACTAGTAAAACACTAGTTCAACACCAGACGTGACTAGTAAAACACTCGCCCAACACCAGTGGTGACTAGTAAAACACTCGCCCAACACCAGTCGCGACTAGTAAAACAATAGCCCAACACCGGTCGTGACTATTAAAAGACAAGCCTGACACCAGTCGTGACTAGTAAAACACTCGCCCAACACCAGTCGTGACTAGTAAAACACTCGCCCAACACCAGTCGTGACTAGTAAAACACTCGCCCAAAACCAGTCGTGACTAGTAAAACACTCGCCCAACACCAGTCGTGACTAGTAAAACACTCGCCCAGCACCAGTCGCGACTAGTAAAAAACTAGCCCAGCACCATTCGTGACTAGTAAAACACTCGCCAAAAACCAGTTGTGACTAGTAAAACACTAGTTCAACACCAGACGTGACTAGTAAAACACTCGCCCAACACCAGTCGTGACTAGTAAAACACTCGCCCAACACCAGTCGCGACTAGTAAAATAATAGCCCAACACCGGTCGTGACTAGTAAAAGACTAGCCTGTCACCAGTACTGACTAGTAAAACACTCGCCCAACACCAATCGTGACTAGTAAAACAATAGCCCAACACTAGTCTCGACTAGTAAAAAACTCGCCCAACAACAGTTGTGACTAGTAAAAACTAGTCCAACACCAGACGTGACTAGTAAAACACTCGCCCAACACCAGTCGCGACTAGTAAAAAACTAGCCCAGCACCATTCGTGACTAGTAAAACACTCGCCAAAAACCAGTTGTGACTAGTAAAACACTAGTTCAACACCAGACGTGACTAGTAAAACACTCGCCCAGCACCAGTCGCGACTAGTAAAACACTCGTACCAACACTTGTCGTGACTAGTAAAAGACTAGTCTGACACCAGTCGTGACTAGTAAAACACTCGCCCAACAAAAGATGTGACTAGTAACAAAACTAGCCCAACACCATTCATGACTAGTAAAACACTCGCCCAACAACAGTCGTGACTAGTAAAAGACTAGCCTGACACCAGTAGTGACTAGTAAAACACTCGCCCAACACCAGTCTCAACTAGTAAAACACTCGCCCAACAACAGTTGTGACTAGTAAAAACTAGTCCAACACCAGACGTGACTAGTAAGACACTCGCCCAACACCAGTTGCGACTAGTAAAACACTCGCCCAACAACAGTCGCGACTAGTAAAAGACTAGCGTGACACCAGCCGTGACTAGTAAAAGACTAGCCTGACTCCAGTCGTGACTAGTAAAACACTCGCCCAACACCAGTCGTGACTAATAAAACACTCGCCCAACACTAGTCGTAACTAGTAAAACACTCGCCCAACACCAGTCGTGACTAGTAAAACACTCGCTTGACACCAGTCGTGACTAGTAAAAGATTCGCCCAACACCAGTCGTGACTAGTAAAACACTCGCCCAACACCAGTCGTGACTAGTAAAACACTCGCCCAGCACCAGTCGCGACTAGTAAAAGACTAGCCTGACACCAGTCGTGACTAGTAAAAGATTCGCCCAACACCAGTCGTGACTAGTAAAACACTCGCCCAACACCAGTCGTGACCAGTAAAACACTAGTTCAACACCAGATGTGACTTGTAAAACACTCGCCCAACAAAAGATGTGACTAGTAAAAAACTAGCCCAACACCAGTCGTGACTAGTAAAACACTTGCCCAACACCAGTTGCGACTAGTAAAACACTCGCCCAACAACAGTCGTGACTAGTAAAAGACTAGCCTAACACCAGTCGTGACTAGTAAAACACTCGCCCAACACCAGTCGTGACTAGTAAAACACTCGCCCAACACAATTCGTGACTAGAAAAACACTCGCCAAAAACCAGTTGTGACTAGTAAAACACTCGCCCAACACCAGTCGTGACTAGTAAAACACTCGCCCAACACCAGTCGTGACTAGTAAAACACTCGCCCAACAACAGTTGTGACTAGTTAAAAACTAGTCCAACACCAGACGTGACTAGTAAAACACTCGCCAAACACCAGTCGTGACTAGTAAATAACTCGCCCAGCACCATACGTGACTAGTAAAACACTCACCCAACACCAGTCGTGACTAGTAAAACACTAGCCCATCATCAGACGTGACTAGTAAAACACTCGCCCAACAAAAGATGTGACTAGTAAAACACTCGCTCAAAACCAGTCGTGACTAGTAAAACACTCGCCCAACACCGGTCGTGACTAGTAAAACACTCACCCAGCACCAGTTGCGACTAGTAAAAAACTAGCCCAGCACCATTCGTGACTAGTAAAACACTCGCCAAAAACCAGTTGTGACTAGTAAAACACTAGTTCAACACCAGACGTGACTAGTAAAACACTCGCCCAACACCAGTCGTGACTAGTAAAACACTCGCCCAACACCAGTCGCGACTGGAAAAAAACTAGCCCAGCACCATTCGTGACTAGTAAAACACTCGCCAAAAACCAGTTGTGACTAGTAAAACACTAGTTCAACACCAGACGTGACTAGTAAAACACTCGCCCAGCACCAGTCGCGACTAGTAAAACACTCGCCCAACACTTGTCGTGACTAGTAAAAGACTAGTCTGACACCAGTCGTGACTAGTAAAAGACTAGCCTGACACCAGTCGTGACTAGTAAAAGACTAGCCTGACACCAGTCGTGACTAGTAAAACACTCGCCCAACACCAGTCGTGACTAGTAAAACACTCGCCCAACACCAGTCGCGACTCGTAAAAGACTAGCCTGACACCAGTAGTGACTAGTAAAGCAATCCCCCAACAAAAGATGTGACTAGTAAAAAACTAGCCCAGCACCATTCGTGACTAGTAAAACACTCGCCAAAAACCAGTTGTGACTAGTAAAACACTTGTTCAACACCAGACGTGACTAGTAAAACACTCGCCCAACACCAGTCGTGACTAGTAAAACACTCGCCCAACACCAGTCGCGACTAGTAAAACAATAGCCCAACACCGGTCGTGACTAGTAAAAGACTAGCCTGACACCAGTAGTGACTAGTAAAGCAATCCCCCAACAAAAGATGTGACTAGTAAAAAACTAGCCCAACACCAGTCGTGACTAGTAAAACACTCGCCCAGCACCAGTCGCGACTAGTAAAACACTCGCCCAACACTTGTCGTGACTAGTAAAAGACTAGTCTGACACCAGTCGTGACTAGTAAAAGACTAGCCTGACACCAGTCGTGACTAGTAAAAGACTAGCCTGACACCAGTCGTGACTAGTAAAAGACTAGCCTGACACCAGTCGTGACTAGTAAAACACTCGCCCAACACCAGTCGTGACTAGTAAAACACTCGCCCAGCACCAGTTGCGACTAGTAAAACACTCGCCCAACACTTGTCGTGACTAGTAAAAGACTAGTCTGACACCAGTCGTGACTAGTAAAAGACTAGCCTGACACCAGTCGTGACTAGTAAAAGACTAGCCTGACACCAGTCGTGACTAGTAAAAGACTAGCCTGACACCAGTCGTGACTAGTAAAACACTCGCCCAACACCAGTCGTGACTAGTAAAACACTCGCCCAACACCAGTCGCGACTCGTAAAAAACTAGCCCAGCACCATTCGTGACTAGTAAAACACTCGCCCATCACCAGTCGCGACAAGTAAAACACTCGCCCAACACCAGTCGTGATTAGTAAAAGACTAGCCTGACACCAGTCGTGACTAGTAAAAGATTCGCCCAACACCAGTCGTGACTAGTAAAACACTCGCCCAACACCAGTCGTGACCAGTAAAACACTAGTTCAACACCAGATGTGACTAGTAAAAGACTAGCCTGACACCAGTCGCGACTAGTAAAAAACTAGCCCAGCACCATTCGTGACTAGTAAAACACTCGCCCAACACCAGTCGTGACTAGTAAAACACTCGCAAAACACCAGTCGTGACTAGTAAAACACTCGCCCAACAAAAGATGTGACTAGTAAAACACTCGCCCAACACCAGTCGTGACTAGTAAAACACTCGCCCAGCACCAGTCGCGACTAGTAAAAAACTAGCCCAGCACCATTCGTGACTAGTAAAACACTCGCCAAAAACCAGTTGTGACTAGTAAAACACTTGTTCAACACCAGTCGTGACTAGTAAAACACTCGCCCAACACCAGTCGCGACTAGTAAAACAATAGCCCAACACCGGTCGTGACTAGTAAAAGACTAGCCTGACACCAGTAGTGACTAGTAAAGCAATCCCCCAACAAAAGATGTGACTAGTAAAACACTCGCCCAGCACCAGTCGCGACTAGTAAAAAACTAGCCCAGCACCATTCGTGACTAGTAAAACACTCGCCAAAAACCAGTCGTGACTAGTAAAAGATTCGCCCAACACCAGTCGTGACTAGTAAAACACTCGCCCAACACCAGTCGTGACCAGTAAAACACTAGTTCAACACCAGATGTGACTAGTAAAACACTCGCCCAACAAAAGATGTGACTAGTAAAAAACTAGCCCAACACCAGTCGTGACTAGTAAAACACTTGCCCAACACCAGTTGCGACTAGTAAAACACTCGCCCAACAACAGTCGTGACTAGTAAAAGACTAGCCTAACACCAGTCGTGACTAGTAAAACACTCGCCCAACACCAGTCGTGATTAGTAAAACACTCGCCCAACACCATTCGTGACTAGAAAAACACTCGCCAAAAACCAGTTGTGACTAGTAAAATACTAGTTCAACACCAGATGTGACTAGTAAAACACTCGCCCAACACCAGTCGTGACTAGTAAAACACTCGCCCAACACCAGTCGTGACTAGTAAAACACTCGCCCAACAACAGTTGTGACTAGTTAAAAACTAGTCCAACACCATACGTGACTAGTAAAACACTCACCCAACACCAGTCGTGACTAGTAAAACACTAGCCCATCACCAGACGTGACTAGTAAAACACTCGCCCAACACCAGTCGTGACTAGTAAAAGACTAGCCTGACACCAGTCGTGACTAGTAAAACACTCGCCCAACACCAGTCGTGACTAGTAAAACACTCGCCCAACACCAGTCGCGACTCGTAAAAAACTAGCCCAGCACCATTCGTGACTAGTAAAACACTCGCCAAAAACCAGTTGTGACTAGTAAAACACTAGTTCAACACCAGATGTGACTAGTAAAACACTCGCCCAACACCAGTCGCGACAAGTAAAACACTCGCCCAACACCAGTCGTGATTAGTAAAAGACTAGCCTGACACCAGTCGTGACTAGTAAAAGATTCGCCCAACACCAGTCGTGACCAGTAAAACACTCGCCCAGCACCAGTTGCGACTAGTAAAACACTCGCCCAACACTTGTCGTGACTAGTAAAAGACTAGTCTGACACCAGTCGTGACTAGTAAAAGACTAGCCTGACACCAGTCGTGACTAGTAAAACACTCGCCCAACACCAGTCGTGACTAGTAAAACACTCGCCCAGCACCAGTTGCGACTAGTAAAACACTCGCCCAACACTTGTCGTGACTAGTAAAAGACTAGTCTGACACCAGTCGTGACTAGTAAAAGACTAGCCTGACACCAGTCGTGACTAGTAAAAGACTAGCCTGACACCAGTCGTGACTAGTAAAAGACTAGCCTGACACCAGTCGTGACTAGTAAAACACTCGCCCAACACCAGTCGTGACTAGTAAAACACTCGCCCAACACCAGTCGCGACTCGTAAAAAACTAGCCCAGCACCATTCGTGACTAGTAAAACACTCGCCCATCACCAGTCGCGACAAGTAAAACACTCGCCCAACACCAGTCGTGATTAGTAAAAGACTAGCCTGACACCAGTCGTGACTAGTAAAAGATTCGCCCAACACCAGTCGTGACTAGTAAAACACTCGCCCAACACCAGTCGTGACCAGTAAAACACTAGTTCAACACCAGATGTGACTAGTAAAAGACAAGCCTGACACCAGTCGCGACTAGTAAAAAACTAGCCCAGCACCATTCGTGACTAGTAAAACACTCGCCCAACACCAGTCGTGACTAGTAAAACACTCGCAAAACACCAGTCGTGACTAGTAAAACACTCGCCCAACAAAAGATGTGACTAGTAAAACACTCGCCCAACACCAGTCGTGACTAGTAAAACACTCGCCCAGCACCAGTCGCGACTAGTAAAAAACTAGCCCAGCACCATTCGTGACTAGTAAAACACTCGCCAAAAACCAGTTGTGACTAGTAAAACACTTGTTCAACACCAGACGTGACTAGTAAAACACTCGCCCAACACCAGTCGTGACTAGTAAAACACTCGCCCAACACCAGTCGCGACTAGTAAAACAATAGCCCAACACCGGTCGTGACTAGTAAAAGACTAGCCTGACACCAGTAGTGACTAGTAAAGCAATCCCCCAACAAAAGATGTGACTAGTAAAACACTCGCCCAGCACCAGTCGCGACTAGTAAAAAACTAGCCCAGCACCATTCGTGACTAGTAAAACACTCGCCAAAAACCAGTCGTGACTAGTAAAAGATTCGCCCAACACCAGTCGTGACTAGTAAAACACTCGCCCAACACCAGTCGTGACCAGTAAAACACTAGTTCAACACCAGATGTGACCAGTAAAACACTCGCCCAACAAAAGATGTGACTAGTAAAAAACTAGCCCAACACCAGTCGTGACTAGTAAAACACTTGCCCAACACCAGTTGCGACTAGTAAAACACTCGCCCAACAACAGTCGTGACTAGTAAAAGACTAGCCTAACACCAGTCGTGACTAGTAAAACACTCGCCCAACACCAGTCGTGATTAGTAAAACACTCGCCCAACACCATTCGTGACTAGAAAAACACTCGCCAAAAACCAGTTGTGACTAGTAAAACACTAGTTCAACACCAGATGTGACTAGTAAAACACTCGCCCAACACCAGTCGTGACTAGTAAAACACTCGCCCAAAACCAGTCGTGACTAGTAAAACACTCGCCCAACAACAGTTGTGACTAGTTAAAAACTAGTCCAACACCATACGTGACTAGTAAAACACTCACCCAACACCAGTCGTGACTAGTAAAACACTAGCCCATCACCAGACGTGACTAGTAAAACACTCGCCCAACACCAGTCGTAACTAGTAAAAGACTAGCCTGACACCAGTCGTGACTAGTAAAAGACTAGCCTGTCACCAGTCGTGACTAGTAAAAGACTAGCCTGACACCAGTCGTGACTAGTAAAAGACTAGCCTGACACCAGTCGTGACTAGTAAAACACTCGCCCAACACCAGTCGTGACTAGTAAAACACTCGCCCAACACCAGTCGCGACTCGTAAAAAACTAGCCCAGCACCATTCGTGACTAGTAAAACACTCGCCAAAAACCAGTTGTGACTAGTAAAACACTAGTTCAACACCAGATGTGACTAGTAAAACACTCGCCCAACACCAGTCGCGACAAGTAAAACACTCGCCCAACACCAGTCGTGATTAGTAAAAGACTAGCCTGACACCAGTCGTGACTAGTAAAAGATTCGCCCAACACCAGTCGTGACCAGTAAAACACTAGTTCAACACCAGATGTGACTAGTAAAACACTCGCCCAACAAAAGATGTGACTAGTAAAAAACTAGCCCAACACCAGTCGTGACTAGTAAAACACTTGCCCAACACCAGTTGCGACTAGTAAAACACTCGCCCAACAACAGTCGTGACTAGTAAAAGACTAGCCTAACACCAGTCGTGACTAGTAAAACACTCGCCCAACACCAGTCGTGACTAGTAAAACACTCGCTCAACACCAGTCGTGACTAGTAAAACACTCGCCCAACACCAGTCGTGACTAGTAAAAGACTAGCCTGACACCAGTCGTGACTAGTAAAAGACTTTGAACTTTTCCGTCAGAATGGAAAAAAGCCAAGGTAGTCCCAGTGCATAAGTCAGATAAAAAAGATACCGTAAGCAACTACAGGCCAATTTCAATTTTATCCACATTCGCCAAGATTTTTGAATCTATTATAATATGTCCGCACATTCAGCAACATTTAGCATTGTACCTAATGAAAATCAACACGGTTTTGTAGCATCTAGATCTACGGCTACAAATTTGGTGTCATTTACGGAGTCCCTAATACAGGCCGTAGATGCAGGCAAACAATTTGACGTAGTATACACCGACTTCAGTAAGGCATTTGATAAAATGTCACATTCTATTCTGATTTACAAACTAGCAGCCTATGGTATAACAGGGCCTCTACTGAGTTGGTTCAAGTCCTATCTTGCTGAACGCGAATACTTTGTCGTTGTAAACGGTTTTCGATCAGCCGCACACAAAATAACATCGGGCGCCCCCCAGGGATCTCACTTAGCTCCAATACTATTTATTATGTTCATTAATGACCTTCCGGAGTGCTTTCGTTTTTCCCAACCTTTTCTGTATGCTGATGACCTAAAATTCGCACGAGCGATCGAGTCAAAAAGAGACTGCGAACTTCTGCAGCACGATCTTAACCAAGTCATAAAATGGTGCCACAATAATAAAATGCAACTTAATCCAAAGAAATGTTATCATGTAAAATATACGCGAAAAATTTACTGTATAGACACAGAGTACTTCATAGACCAGGAGCGAGTCCAAGAAGTTTATACAATAAGGGATCTAGGAGTACTTTTTGACAAAAAGGTCACTTTTGTGCCCCATATTGAATATATTATTAAAAAGTCGTCAAGAATGTTAGGGTTCCTACTTCGTAACACCAAAGGCTTTCGAAAAAGTAGCACCAAAATAATGTTATATTACAGCCTCGTGCGCAGTGTTATGGAGTATTGCAGTGTTGTGTGGAGACCTCACTATGCCACTCACATGCTGCGCCTGGATAGGGTACAGAAACGTTTTGTATGGCAATTAGCCTTTAGTGAGGGAAAATCTAAGCGTCTGCCCTCTTACAAAGCTCGCCTATCTCATTTTAAAATGCAATCGTTATCTATGCGTAGAGATATAACCGATGCTTTATTTGTCTACAAACTGTTGCACAATAAGATCGACTGCCCCAATTTAGTGAAGCTCATTAGGTTCCATGCGCCTTCTAGATATCCTAGGAATAAAATAACACCCTTGTGTCCACCACTTCGAAAGTCTGTGCTTGGTGCGCATTCTCCAATACCTAGATTGTGCAAAATCATTAATGGCCGTAGTGACATAGTAGATGTACACCACGATAATATTAATCAATTTATACGAGCTTTTGTAATTAATAATCCAATGTAGATTTAATTTAATTTTATACGTGTTTTCTATTATTCTCAATTTTAATCAGTTTTTAGTCTTTTAATTTAATTTTCTAATTTATAATTTATAATCATTTTATTTGTATTTAATTAATTAATTAATCAACCATATATTAATTATAATTTAGGTAATGAGACATTTTGATGCCAATGTTTTCTTTTTTTATGATTATTGAATTTATTGTTAATTTTCTTTATATTATTTTAATTTTGTTTTTGTATGTATATTAACTTTTTATGTATGTTAGTTAAAGCCGTTTTTATTCTTCGTGCATGTGGTGTTAACCTTTAATTAATTGTTGCACTTTTAAATGTTACCCTAGTAATTAAGTTAGATATGTATGTGTAAACAATTGTTGGTTAACCTAAATAAATAAATATGTTAGAAAAAAATTGTCTGCTCACAACGTAAATAACGCAATGAATTTTGTTGAACTGTCAAAATGAAAACCATTGCTACTGTTAGTGTGTTACGCAATTACCCCACTAAACATTGCTGGAGATGATCAGGACAACCCGCTTTGTATCCCGCCGATTAAGCAACCTGTAATGTCAATTTACCGGCCATATTAGCCCTTGCACCGGCCATATTAGCCCTTGTACAGTCAACAGCAAAAGTAGATGATGAAAATCAGAAATTCAATACTAATGAACGGATTTCACGTCAGAACTGTGTGGCGTCGAAGTGATTCAAAAGTATGTGATTGTAAATTATACCTACCAAACATTTACTACTTCGACGCCACACAGTTCTGCCGCAAACTCCGTTCATTAGTATTGAGTTTCTGATTTTCATCATCTACTTTTGCTGTTGATTATACCGATGACCGTTGGCGTCATACATCTATGTTGTGGTAGAGCTATTTTTCACTGGGGACCGATCAATAGGCTAATTCACGCTAATTCCCTGGTGTTCCCTGGGTTCTAAATACAGGGTGACTTGTAATTTGACGTATTCCTTCCAGGACTTAAAACTGTGATTGTGCCCCTTTTGCAACAATTAGGCACCCCATAAAGCCTAGGTGAAAATTTATGAGATTCGAGAAAATCCATTTTCACGTTTTGTCGAACTAACCTACTGAACTTTTCTGAAAATATTTTGATTTTGCATAGAAAAGTTCAGTAGGTTAGCTACTGAACTTTTCTATGCAAAATCAAAATATTTTATTTCACATAAGTAAATCTACATGGGCACTTATGAAACGTCACAAGCTAGGTGCATGGTTTTCCTATGGAGAAGAGCCGGCAAGAAACTCTACGGTTACTCTTTTATAAATAGTTGACTTGTTTTCAAATTGCACCATAGTGCGAAGCATTACAGAGTGCTTTACAATCGATTTTTTTTTTAATAATTTTCTTTAGTAATGTTAGCGCTAACATTACTAACAGAAAAACGAAGGGAATAAAATCTTGTTACTCGATCCGTTAAAACTTATTCAGCGCGTTCTACTGCTACGCGCAGTACAAAGATTACAAAAAAGATACAGTTTAACACTCAAACTGGAACTGCACTGCATCGCAATTTTATCGGCGCGTCATGAAATTACGTGAGAGTCAGCCTTCTCCGACCGATGATTTTTGCGGGGTAGCTGATAACAACTTCAAGGCTGGTAAGCATGAAGTTTTCATACTAAATTGTCTCACCAGAGTCGCTTCGCGCCTTTCTGCGGGCTAAATGAGAGACAGATAAGATGGAACAATATTTTACCCAAATAAAAATCAGTGAAGTATTTTTATTTTAGATACTACTAGTTTTAATAAAAACCACACTTCCAATCAAAATATTTTAATAAATCCAAAACTTGTGTAAGAAAAGTAATACTAAATAAGTACAATTTGGAGCTAAACTAAACATTCAATATAGCTTTAAGCTAATTTGTGGCACACAAAATATTCCAAACATTTTATTAAAAACATAGGACTTTATATAGGTATAGGAATCACGATCACATTTACATAATTTGGACACCGATAGGGATACGTAATTAATTTCTAAATAATCTAACACAACTAACATGAACTGGTACCATTACGCTTTCACTCATTAGGGATGAACAGCAATATTGCACACGTTTTATATAGATCTTGCATTTTTTCCGCTAGCAACATCAATGCGCATTATGTTGGGTATCCCCATTTCCTTCACAGTTATTTTACTTTTGATAGCATCCCAAGCAACAATCCACCAGAACCCATTCCAGGGTTATCACTCGTTATAACAGCACCGCTCCGACACAACAAATAACTTGTAATTCAAGTTACGAGTTCCAGACTGCACCACTCCACGAAGGTTGAGGAGGTCGTGGAGTACATGCGTGTGAAGACCAACTGGACTTTGAGGGTCGAGAAGTTGGAGTCGCGTCACAACACGAACTTCAAGTCGTTCGTGGTGCGAGTTCCGACACATCATCTCGAGAAGTTCCTCAAGGAAGACTTCTGGCCGAAGGGTGTTGTGTACCGCCGGTTTCGTGGCCGGCTACATGACACCAGTCAGCGAAACACGACGCAGACACTAATTCGTGTGTGTTAGTTAGTTTTTAGTGTAATTATAATGGTTTATGTATTTATAGTATTTTTAAGTTATATTAATATTGTATTGTATATGTTTATATGGGCCTTGATGCCTGAAATAAATAGATAATAATAATAATAAATCAACTTCATTCAATTTTGCGAAGACAACACAGAAGCGGCGCGAACAGCGAACTATCATTCCACCTGATGCTAGGGACTGACACTAGTGACAACTCACTTTAAGCTCACTTCACCTAAGTTTTCACGGTGAGATTTTTACAGAATAGCATTGCTGTTATTTGCTGTGTCGGAGCAGTGTTTTTAAAATGAGTGATAGATGATCTTATTTGCAACGAAAATAAATATCAAAATTAGAGAGCTGAAACTGACGAAATGCCTGTGATTCGGTGTTACACTTCTATGCATGAAACATTCTTAAAAAAGAAGCTCTTAAAAAATAACTTTCCGAATTGGAATTTCTGTTTGGAAATGTTTCGGTATAGGATCGAAATACATTCTGGACCGTAGCAAAACAGGATGAGCGTAACTACGCAACTATAGAAAATCTAAACCTTAAAGGTGTTTACAAAAATAATAAAAAAATTGTGCCGAAAAACTCCTAAACATCACATTTAGACTTAATTATTATACTTTTTATAATATATGTAGGTACTAGGTACGTTATATTACTATCAAGTACAGACATTCTGAGACATTTCTTACAATAGACACCATCTCCATATCTTGGGCTTGACGAGTTAGACCACGAAGACTTCTTAGGGTAATTTAAACCATCATCAGATTCACACCAACCTTCAAGTTGGTTTCCAGTCTAACCAGAACCAGCATAATACTGATATTCCAGCCAATACAAAGACATATAAATGATGGTGGTAATCCCGCCGTTTAGAGCGATTCAACAGATCCCGTGAGTGTGCGAGGGTAATTTTACAAAAGCGCAGAGCGCATGCGGGCGCGGCAAAACAGCAAGAACGCCAGTAGTGCCGCGAACGCCGCGCCGGCCAGTAGGGTGGTGTCGTCGCGACGTGTGCCGCCAGCACGCTCCACCACTGTGCTCTGAAAATACAAACAATGGTGATGAATAGAAGATTGGAAAAGTAAGGGATACAAAGGCATCAAAAACGTTACCATGGGAACGTGTATTATCTCTTATTTATTTTCCCGTAAATAGGAGGAGTTACAGAGTAGAATGAAGAGTTACAGCTAAACAAAACAGACTCAAAATACAAGTGGCTACTAATTACCAATCAATTACAAGTCTCTACTTATTCATTCATCATTTCAGTCAATAGACATCCACTGCTGGACATAGCCCTCCCCCAAGCGTTGCCGTATGTTCTGTGCTTCTCGCATCCAGCGGATTTCTTTGGCCTTCACAAGATCACTCACAATCCCACAGTGTGGGAGGCCTTCCAACGCTGCGCATTCCGGTACGCAACTCAGTCGCCACTCCAGAACCTTTCAACCCCATCGGTCATCAGTTCTGCGAGCAATGTGCACTTCCCATTGCCAATTATGGCTCGCAATTCTTCGTACTATGTCGGTTATCCTTCAGATCTCTTCATTTCTGATTCAATCACGCAGGGAAACTAAACATAGCCATCTCCAATAACATAATCTGCTTAAGATACTTGGTGAAACATAATATTAACCGTAGGCAATTTTTGATTATCCATTTGATTTTTGCAGAGAACAATGTTCAATATTTAGACTTTCTCTTTTACATTCAATTAAATAGATTTTTCTTCCGCTTCCTTACCCATCCACCATGCCTGATGGCCCATGGTGTGGCGCACTGGGCCACGTGTTTGGCCGCCCAGTCCACTGCCCTGCACCAGCCCCCCACTCTCACGGCACGGGCGCAGACTTCGCAGAGAAACGCTAGCACTACCAGCGCCCTTTGTTCTGTGTGAACACATGCCTGGAAAAAGATTGAAAGATGTGTAAGGCAGTACACAAAATTGAAGGAAAGGATGCTTGAAACTTTATATTTTGTACTAGCTTCTGCCCGTGACTTTGTCCGCGTGAAATTTCGACCCCCGAGCCACCGCGACACATCCCATCACCAAACCGCGATATTACTTCGCTTAGCGTTCTTACCGATTTTTTTTCTTTTTGCTCAACTCCTAAGGGCCGTAGCGTAATGTTAATATAGCCTGTACTGTAATTTAACCTTCTTCAAGAATTGGACTATTAAATTCAAAAATAAATTTTAAAATTCGACTGGTTGTTCCAGAGATTAGCTCGTTCAAACAAACTCTTCAGCTTTCTTATTAACAGATCATCATCCGCACAGCCTTTTCCCAACTATGTTGGGCTCGGCTTCCAGTCTAACCGGATGCAGCTGAATACCAGTATTTATTATTAGCAGATATAGATTTGAAACAAAAAACCTAGCATAGCAGTATTGAATCAGTATCTAGTTTTGGTGTGATTCTGACCGATTGATTACAAGGCGCTATTTTAATTCACTACTGTTTGTGGGTTTTGCTATGACAATTTTGTAATATTATGGTAGACATCACAACAACACTACGATAAAATCTCGACAAATCATCAACAGAATTATTGACTTTTGATGAGAGCGTCCCCCAATTTTCCGTAGTTGAAACATGGAACAGTCTTTTCACATAAACCACAGAGCTGAGAACTTTTTCTTATACACATAAAATCTCCATGTTACCTGACACAACTCCTGCATAATATCCTCAAACTCCACCTCATCGAGACACAGTAGCGATATGTGTTCCGCCTCGGCTGCCAGTCGAGCTCGTGCTTTCGTATCTCTGAACCTTCGAGATGCCCGCTCCAATGATCGCCAGTCGCGCCAGTACATCCACCATCCTCTGAATCGAAAAGTGGAAAAACTGTAGAACCACTTAAATTATTATGATGTTTGCAGGGTGAACATGGGCAGACCGCATAATCGCACGATCGATCTCAGCAATGGGAATACATTACAGGTATTACACAGGGTCAAATTAAATTAGCTAGCGAAACTCCGCAGACATGATGGAGTTTGTTGCGCCACTTCTTCTTCCCAGCGAAAGCACTAGGAAGTGGTGAAGAGCATGCGTTTTGGGAGACTGTCTTATATAATTTTGACGTTCAAGAAGTTTTGATTCTCAGCCTAATTTGAAAGAATGACTTTTCATTTTGATTTTTATTACCTAAATATTGGAACAAACAACAAGCAAAAATATTGGAACAAGCACAAAGATGACATTGACAGTGAGGCGGGGTCGCGGGTCGCGGCAGACCACGTAGGAGATGGCGGGAGGAAGTAGGACGAGCGGACTCGCTAAAGATGGAAGAAGTGGTGGAAATCAGCTGTTCCCTACATTTACCTATGTTCGCATAACTCGTCAAAATGTAGGGAACAGCTGATTTTTATTCGCGACCGATTTCGCTCATGTTTTGTATATCATCAGAAAAGGCGATAACAAGTATGTGGTATAATTTATTGCTTAGATCAGATATGGTTCTATACTGAATATTAACCTATCCAGCTGGTTTCAATATCTCTCTACACCAGCTAGCAGTTAACGGCCTGTACGGTCTACTTGAAAAACTCTGGCCATTACAGTGGAATCATGGATTACATTTCATACAAATGCTCCCGATGAGGTTCCAAATTCTAGAAGACCAAAAAAACAAAAGAACATCTACCTCTGATCAGGTTTCGCCGGTGCCACGAAACAGGGCGGCGGCCTCAGTTGCTCCAGCCTCAAATGCTGCAGCAGCAGCGCCCGGAACAGACGCACCCCCCTCTCCTCCTCTTCCCCCTGCAATTCAGGACCTCGCCAGTGACCCTGGCACTCGTCTCGTCGCTCCTCGTCCAGAGAGACTTGGCGGAGGAGAGGGGCGCGGGGGGTGTCGTGGTCTTCGAGACCTTGGACGCTGCATGCTGGAAGAACTAGGCGATTAACGGTGTGTTTCAAGGGGAATATTAAACTTACAGCGCAGATCTGTTGGATCATATCTACTAATGATAAAATTTAGACTTAACTAGACAGTCTCATTGGTTTTTTTTTTGTCGATGGTAAATCATCAAATGAAAGGGTCATTTCTGCCCACTCAGGGTGAAGCAGAAGGGAGTGTCAGACTCTTACTGACTAAAACCCACCCGTGTCCCTTCCTCCCCTTTATGTTCCGGGGAAGAGTTAACCCTTTTGGACAATCCCGCTGCCCAGTCTCATTGGCTTGGGGTGCATACAGACAAGCGACACGAGTTAACGGCAGAGACAACTCCAGCCGTTGCCGAGAGATGACAGCTGAGCAGCCGTCGACGCCCACCTCGCGATGGCAGAAGCCTCTCCCATTGACGCGTGACGCTCGTGTGTATGAGCACTCAGATCACTAGGTGAAATCTTGTTTCAAATAAATATTATTTCACGTTAAACAAATATCAACTTCATTTTAATGGTAATAAAGTTGATTTTAGGAGAGCAGTGGTGGCCCAGTGGTAACGACCGCGACTTACGAGACGCAACGAGACGCAAGGTCGCAGGTTCGAACCCAGACAGGCGCTTTACTTTGTGTGAAATTATTTTCATGACCACTGCTCTCAAAACGGTGAAGGAAAACATAGTGAGGAAACCGGCATGTCCTAGAACCAAAAATTCTAAGAAATGTGACATCTACCAACTCGCACTGGGCCCGCGTGGTGGATTACGGCCCACTCCCTCTCACAGAGAGAAGGCTTGTGTCCCAGCCACAGAAATATTAAAATATCTATGGTCCCAGCAGTGCGAGCATAATAGGCTGATTATGAAGTTGAATTCAAAGTGACTAGCACTATTGAAAAAGTTATAAATTGATTGAAGTTGTAACGTAAGCTGAATATTGCAAGAATGAAATCTCGTCGTGAATGGAATCGTGAATCTTTTTTTTATTTTTTAATTCGTTAAAACATTGTCATGAAAATTCATATTAGGTACTAATGGTACCTATATGTTATTATTATAAAGTAGGCCACAATGGTAATGGCTAAAAGCCCAAAGCAGGTGTAAATAAAGCCTTGACACGACGATGTCAACGTAAAACAACATTACGTAGGGTCGTAGGAAGGTACAGCAGGTACCTACCTACATAATTACACACGTGTTAATTATGCCGCTTAGTAAAGCAATCAAGATTTTAATTTCACATAGTTTCACACGCACACTTTACACCATGCGAGTCATAAACGTGGTTTGTAAATATTTGTTTAGAAAACATTACTTAAAAGGGCAAGTTTCAGGGTAGCCCGAGAAATTCAAATTTTCTCACGTTTTTTTTTTTGCAATTTTGACCTGTAACTTGCAAAAAACGTGAGAAAATTTGATAATTTCTGTGTCAGTTTCTTGTTTCAAGTGACAGCTTGTGTGTTGATTAACTTACTTGATGTAGTTTATGATATTGAATTTGTTTACAAATTTTTATCACCGGTCCTTTGGAACGTAGACGATTTTTGTTTACGGTCGAATGGCCCGCGGGCCATTCGGTTTGGGCCGTTCAGACTAAATACCCAAAATATGATTAGCGACAAGTCGTAGTGACAGTTGGGGTAGGGCTGTGACAGAGTGGCGTCCAAGGACTGGAAGACGAGTTTTCGGTCGTGCGGCGGTGAGATGGGCAGACAACATTGTTGCCTTTGCCGGCAAAACCTGGATGAGGCTGGCACAGGAGCGTGAGGATTAGCACAAGACAAGAGAGACGTATGTCCAGCAGCAGGTGAACGGCATATGGTGGACCGGTCTGTGGATGATGATAATGATGAAGTATAGTAGGTACTTAGTCAGAAAAAAAAAATAAAAAAAAAGAAAATCGGACACAATCTACCAATACTTATACACGTATACATACGTCTATTAGATCTACCTACAATAATTAATTCCATGAATTGTTATTTTGGCGCCATCCTTTCTCCTACCTTTGCCGTGCCCGACAGGGTCCATATTGATCTTGACAATATTTCATACCACCTATGTACATAATATGGAATGCAATAAAGAATTGAGTATTGAGTCAAGAGCTCATTGCTCTTTAACTCAAATTTTATAGCAGTACTGTATTATCCGTTAAAGTCGAAGTGTCCTTATGTAGTGCAGGCTGGCAATGAATTAGCTCTGGTCGCATTCAAACAGTCAAGCAAGTTTAGCACGAGATGTATTCTGTATTACGTTCAGTTAAAAATTAACGTAAAGAAATCTTACCGTTGTTTGATTTCTTAGAAGAGCTCATCAGCTCTTCACAGTACACAGCAAACGGCAATAAAAAAATAAAAATAACTGCGAGTATTTATATCTCGTTCTAGAAAACTTCAATCATACAAAGTTAATAATAATCCTAACATTTCAGTTCTAAAACAATTCTGAACTTGTTAACGCCAATCAAAAAGTTGTAAATTAATTTGTTCCAATAAAAACAATTTGAAAGTCACACAAAGTTATGTTATGTAATTTGTTTGGTAGGCATTGTTTCAGATATAGATGATATCTTTTATCTGAACAAGCGTTGCTCTGCCGGTTCTGCGCAGCCATTTTTGTTTAACGAAACGAAAATTTTTGGAAGTGCAGCTGCTAAACATGGGCACTTCGTATCCAGCATAACATAATCAGCCTATGATGTTCCCACTGCAGAAACACAGGTCTCTTCCCGGTGAGAGGGAGTGTTCCGTATCTACTCCACCACGCGGGCCCCGTGCGGTTTAGTAGATGTCACATGTCTTCGATTTTTTTGTTCTAAGGCATGCCAGTTTCCTCACGATGTTTTCCCTCACCGTTTTAAGAGCAGTCATGGTGATACACCACTGGGCCACAACTGCTCATTTTCGTTTAACAAGAGACAATTTTGGAAGAGAGACTGCTGAGCGTCCAGGGCATTTCGAATCCTAGATCGGCCGTCAGTTTTTCCATCAGGAATTGCTCAGAAGAGGCCCAGAGTTTTGATTTATGCCCGTTCGATGGCAATTAGCTCACCTCCTATTACATGGGACTGAAAAAGGACTGGCGAAACTGCTCACCTCTACCTCTACCCCTTAGGGGAAAAAGGCGAGACTGATATCGTGTTTATGGGTGAATAATAATATATGATAGGATTTTTGATTTTTACAGAATCGATCGGCTGTTCGAATTTTGAAGTGATGCATAGAGAATACCTTTTTATAATATTAGTTTTGATCATAGATATCGTTTAGATGTTAAGATTGTATGTATCGATCATTGGTATTGTGTGTATCTATGAACTCATCTTAGGAAACTGATCCAAAAGTCGTTCTTTATTGTCTGCTAGACAACAAGTCTTGAGACAATGGTCCTCCTACATTCCAAATCAAATCAAATCAAAATATTTTTATTTCACATAAGCCTACAAGGGCACTTATGAAACGTCAGAAGCTAGGTGCACGGTTCCAATTGGTCGTTTCCTATGGAGAAGAACCCGCAAGAAACTCCACGGTTACTCTTTTAAAAATAATTGGCTCTTACAATGTTTTCTAATTACAGTAGGTATGGGAGAACAGCGTAGGCCTGTCAACAAGTGCCAGGTACTTGATAAAATAAAAAATGATCTACAGATCTAAAATCTACAGGGCCTACAAAGTCCTCACATTTACAAAATCAAAAACTCAAAAAAAGATAAATAAAATATAAAAACCTATTAAAACCAAGTGATCATAATTTCCATTACAACCACTAAAAAGAGTTGGAGGATTAGAATTGTCTCTATATAATGTCAAATAGTAAAAAGATTAAATGTCAAAGAAGTATGTATAAATTAAATAAAAACCGTAATTTGAGAGCAGTTAATAGACGTTTATGTAGTTATGCCGTTAATGAGATGCCAGGGAAGCCACATGTGCAGAAGCAATTATTGCCAAACTACCTTGTCTTCAACGTAGTCTTTAATCTTATAATATGCTTTTTTGATAAGGACACGTTTGATGAGGGTTTTGAACTTTCCATCGCTAAGTTCTGTAACCGGCTTTGGCAACTTGTTATAAAAACGGATGCTATTTATATGAAAAGACTTGCTAGTTTTTGATAATCTAAATTTAGGTATCACAATTTCATTTTTACTACGGCTATTTATATTATGGAAATCGCTTCTTATTTTAAAAAGTCCTAAGTTTTTGCGAACATACAAAATACTTTCTAAAATATAAAGAGAAGGCAGAGTTAGTATATCAATTTTTTTGAATTTGTTTCTAAGAGACTCGCGAGGACTCATTTTATAAATTGCGCGGATTGCCCTCTTTTGTAAAATGAAAATTGAATCTACGTCAGCTGCCGATCCCCACAGCAGAACACCATAAGACATAATACTGTGGAAATAAGCAAAGTATACTAACCTAGCTGTGGCTATATCTGTCAACTGCCTTATTTTCCTTACTGCATATGCAGCTGAACTTAATCTACCTGAAAGAGCTCTAATGTGTGCGCCCCATTGTAATTTTGAATCTAAAGTAATTCCCAGAAATACAGTTTCCGTAATAACATCTAGTTTTTTGCCATCAAGCTCTAAATTCAGACCCACTTGAGGTACATTTGGTAATGAGAACTTAAGACATTTCGTTTTGTTCGCATTAAGTAAAAGATTATTAGCTGCAAACCATTTCGAAAGAACAGCCAGACTATCGTTGACATTTAAAACATCCGTATCTTTTCTATCTATTTTAAAAATAAGGGAAGTGTCATCAGCGAATAAAATGATATCCGATAAGTTAGCCATCATGTAAGGATTTCAACTACAGGCGCTCTATAGAAACAAATGAAAGAGTTAAACTAGGTTAGTGACACAATCACAATGCTAGGACAGAGCAGGCGATAGTGTTTCTATGCTGGAACATGAGATAGGTAGGTATTTCATATTCAACATGTTCGACTCTTGAAGTCTCGAATGAAAAGAAGTAGGTCAGGCAAGCGTGTGCCATCGTCAGCCGTATCATCACGACAGAACCTCCTTTTTAGGGTTCCGTAACCAAAGGGTGCCAACGGAACCTTATTACTAAGTCTCCACTGTCCGTCCGTCCGTCTGACAGCGGACTGTATCTCTTGAACCGTAATAGGTAGACAGTTGAAATTTTCACAGTATGTGTATTTCTATCCCGCGGTCCGCGTGGTGGATTACGGCCCACTCGAGGGAGTGCCGTTACCGAGAGTTACCGAGAGGAGACTTGTGTCCCAGCAGTATGAACATTATAAGGCTGATTATGTGTTGTGTGGTGTATTTTCTATTGCCGCTATAACAAAAAATTATAAAAATAAAATAAAGTTACAAATTAACAGGAGTCTCCATACAAGAAACGTGTTTTCTCGGCGTTTTTTGCCTTGTGGCCGCTTTTTTTTATACAAAGAGAAAGAAAACAAAATGTATTTGACCCAGATTAAGGAACACAATAGATATAACTTTAACGTTATATACCTACATATTAGCAAAATGTTGTTCCGAAATCGTAGATAATATGTTTTTGTAGATCACTGAACCAAAAGCTTTGCACAGCAAAGGCACCTAAAGCTCTTTGTAGGTATGAAAGGTTGTTGACGGACACGCTTCTGTGTCCGTCAACAACCTTTCATAGGGATCCAACATTAACAACCGTGGCCCGACACGGCGAATAAACCGTAGTTTTTCACGACAAGAAAAACATGTTTACAGAGGGCGTAACGTTACATACTCGGACATAACAGCAAAACGTTACTTCGAAATCGTAGATATGTTTGTTTTTGTAGATGACTGAACCAACACGACACGCTTGTGCGGAGGGGCTTGCGGCTAAGTTATAACAGCCGCACGTGTCGATCGATCAGGTTAAGCTACGCTTGCCGCGGTTGGTCCTTAGATGGGTGACCATCTTTAAATACCAAGACCCTCCGTGCCTCGGAAAGCACGTTAAGCCGTTGGTCCCGGCTGTCATTCGTAGATCTTTGACAGTCGTTACAGTTCGTCAGAAGCCCAAAAGTCTGACAAGCAGTCTTACCAAGGTGTATCGTATTACCCAGTAACTGTTGTGGAGGTCAGATAGGCAGTCGCTCCATGTAAAATACTGGTATTCAGCTGCATCCGGTTAGATTTGAAGCCGACCCCAACAGTTGGGAAAAGGCTAGGCAGATTGATTGATTGATACGAGTGACACGCGTCCACGGCAGACGCAATTGCGCCGTCAACAGCCGTCGACAACGTGCCTCTCAAGTATTTGAGTACTTACGATACACGGGCGGCATTTTGTCGGCGGCTACAGCTGCCTCTGCCGCTGACGCGTGCCGCTCGTGTGTATGAGCACTTAGACTGAGGCCAAACGAACGTAATTTTGTGAGTCGTGAGCCGCAGAATTTCAGTCGCAGAAATTCTGCTGCATTCAGTTTCATACTAAAGTCCTGTTTGTACCACACGGCGACGCAAAATGAGTTGTCTGCTGACTCACGCGCGTTATTTTAACCGAATTGCTCTCAGGGTGAGGTAGTGGAGAGAGGCAAGCGTCAGTTAACTAGTTAAGTTAGGCTGAGGCCAAACGAGCGTAATTTTTTGAGCTGTGAGTCGCATAAAATGAGTCGCAGAATTTACGCTGCATTCAGTTTCATACTAAAGTCCTGTTTGTACCACACGGCGACGCAAATAGAGTTGTCTGCTGACTCACGCGCGTTATTTCAACCGAATTGCGCTCAGGGTGAGGGAGGGGAGAGAGGCAAGCGTCAGTTAACTAGTTAAGTTACAGAATGCGACTGAAGTTACGTCCGTCCGTCTGGCAGCCTAACCGAATTTCAGTTGAACGTAAATTGCGTTACTCTAAATACGCGACTAATAGCTCAAAAAATTACGCTCAGCCTTAGGTTTAGTAGAGACTACAAAGACGTTTTAAGAATACCTCTAAATCTACTTACCCCTCAAAAAGTATGACTGCGACCGACCGTTCATTGTTAATGTAACACTGAAACGAAAACAGTCAAATTTTTAGTCAAACTGCTGCTAAAAACTACACCCTATCGTCAACTGCGATGTATATGGCAGCTACTGGGAAAGGTACAGTCAAGGAAATTATATTCTTATCAAATTGACTCACTACGTCAATAATTTACCGCGTTATACTTAGCCATTTGATACAGCTAAAGAATGATACTTGTGATTTGAATGTTCGGACAATTTAAGTTGGAAGTCAATTTTGATAAACAATATTATTTCCCCTGAATGTACTAAAATATTTTCGAGAAATAAATAGAACACCGTCTACCAATATTCAAGTATTTTTTATTCCTAATCTTAGTCCCCTTTATTCATAAACGTTACTTAAAGCTAAGTAATGATAAGCGTCTGTTTAAACAAAATTTTTTGATGTATAAACATCCCTTAACTCTAAGCTACTTTTATAAATAAAGGGGAATCTTGTTAATGCAAGTGGTTTAGTTGTGATGGTGTATATGTTGCTGTTATGTTGTCGTTGTTATGATACTTATAATATTGATACTTATAATATTAATAATAATTATAATATAATTATATTTATAATTACTCAGCAGTAATTTTAATCAAATGATATCTGCATTGCTATACTTATAGATGACTAAATTAAAATAGTGTATTGTGATATTATTTAAATTATTCTGAGAGACCGAATATTTATCTATTGGTACCCAGATATAGGTACTTCAATTATGATCTAGTCTAGACAACTACCCTTGTATAAATCTTGGAGACAATCGTTCTCAATCTTAGATTCTCTTTTGTTTTTTGCTGTGCCGTCTGTATAGATTTTCATTGGACCCTGTCTGTTCAATGAAAATCTAAAAAAATAAAAAAATTGTTTTTTTCTATTTGTTTTTTGTTACGCATTCATGCTAAAACAGCTGAACAGATTTGAATAAAATTTGGCACATAGATACACCATGAGCTGGACCAACTTCCAAAAAGGAGGAGGTTATATGTTCGACTTTATATATAAATATGTTTTTTTTTTTATGTATGTTCACTGATTTCTCCGTAAATTGTGGTCCGATTTTCAAAATTCTTTTTTTATTTGAAAGGATATGCTTCCGAGGTGGTCCCATTGTCACCAAATTGGAATCTGATGAAGGGATCCCATGGAAATCGAGGGAAACCCTCAAATTTTGTAGCCACACCTATAGCGATTCGGGTATTTATTATAGTAACTCGTGCATTTGGTCTCAGAAAGCACCATTCGGTGAAGTGAAACTGATGCTTCAGTTCTCCCGGTTCTTACAAGGAGAACTCCTCAACAATTAACGTCCCTGCATCGGGAAAAGCAATATTTTGTAAAAGGTGATGAGCAGTTGACATTAGGCAATTGTAACTTAGATAAGCTGGAATGGACTGGATGAGGAAGGCGGAGGACAGGGTGTTGTGAGCCTGGGAGAGGCCTATGTGCAGCAGTGGACTGCGATAGGCTGAGTTGGTTGATTGATTGAACTTAGATAAGTTACAAACTGGCCCAATAAAAAGTGAAAAGTAAAAAAACTTTTTTACAATAAAAAACAACCGACTTCCAAAAAAAACTACAAAGTGAAAAATAACTATAATTTCGGAAGTCGGTGTCAATAAAAAAAAATGCGGAACCAACGACACCGACTTCTGCAATTAAAGTTATTTATCACTTTGTAGTGTTTTTTTTTTGGAAGTCGGTTGTTTTTTTGTAAAAAAAGTTTTTTATTCCGATACAGCCACGGGATCGAAACTTATGGGGGTGAAACCGCGGGACGCAGTAATTTTTTTTTTTTTTTTTTTTTATATTCCACAACGCCATCTAGTCCCAAGCTAAGCAGAGCTTGTGTTATGGGTACTAGACAACTGATAAACATACTTATATATTTCTTAATACATAAATATTATAGATAAATTACACCCAGACACAGAACAAATGATCGTGCTCATTACACAAACATTTGTCCTGGGTGGGAATCGAACCCACGACCTCCGGCATAGCAGTCAGGGTCACTAACCACTAGACCAACAGGCCTGAATTAGAAAGCATTAAGATGTGCTTGCACCAAAAATCATTCAATTCGTTTAAACGAAACATATTTTAAACATCATTCTGGCTCTGCCATCTACAAACAATTCGTAATCATAATCATTTAATTGCAATAGGTTTTGCTACAGTGTTGGTCTTAAAGTTAGTAAATTAAATTACGTACCTAATACATAGTCAGACATTTGACATGCAACAACAATTTATTTGCAATAGCATTACTATATATTTAACACTACTAAAGAGTATAATATTTATGTCCAATTGCATGCTTTATTTATTTTCTATTATTCATTAACCCATACTAATATTATATATGCGAAAGTGTGTCTGTCTGTCTGTCTGTTACCTCTTCACGCTTAAACCGATTTATTGAAATTTGGTAAGGGGATACCTATTTTGAACCCTGCAGGTCATAGGCTACTTACTTTGTCGAGTAAGCTAGTGCAGTAGACAACTAAAATCATACATGTAGGCCAAGCATAAAACATACTACAATGTAGGTAGCTTAAGTTAATCATCTACTTCACACATAGGTAATTAAATTCCGAATAATAGGATTAACTCGCGCAATTTTACACGTAACTACATTTTGCTACTTTATTCGTGTAGTGTAGAACCGAAACAGAACTGAAACGTAGCACTTAAATGAGCTATTGAACTCCAAATAATATTTAGAACAAACATAAATAAAGTCATAATTATGAATGCAAAATTTGTTTTTAAATCTCAATAATTTAGTACAACAAAGTAAGTTATGTTCTCTTCTTAAAATTTTAGAAGGGCACTCTGATAAACACAATAAAATAGCCATTATTAGTTTAGTGCTTCATTGAATGTGCCTAACACAAAGACAATGTTATTCCTCTGCAAATAATAATGGCATATAGAGATCAAAGAGCTCTTTGCTATAGACTACTTTGGAGGCAAAGCCGTTCAAATATTCATAACCTCTACTTTTCTAGAACGAGGCAAAGACAACACTATTTCTAAACAAGATCGTATTATTTTCCCGTAAAAAAAACAAAACCTCACACCCCTAACCTCATTTCACAAAGCATTGCTAAGCAACAGCCCTAATTCAAAAAAAAGAATAACACATCAAAATTAAAATGCAAGCACGGCCATATTGGAAAATCACTTCTATGGTAAAAACGTACCTAATATCACTTTAGAAGTCTGAAAATCCATTCTGAGGACCTGATTCCACCAGCGTGTCTTCCCAAGAATGTCTGCGGACTGACAGTGAGTTAAACAGTAGTGACCTTGCAGCATGGGTCATAACCCTGACACACATTTGCACGCATGCGCGTGGAACTGGGGGTTTGGTCGGAACTTCGGAGGGGCTGTAGTTCCAAGTATTGCGCTAGGCTAATATGTAGTACTACGCTTGATTTCAGTGTTATGTTATTGTGATTGATGCTTGATGCTATACGAGGAATGTCTTGTAAACAATTATTAATTACTTTATTTGTAAATACATAGTAATACTTAGGGCATACTTACTGAAAGTTTCTGGATTCGGATAAATAAGACTAGATATAAGAAAGTATATTGCCTCGAAATTAATGCATCTTTGCATTCGCTAAAACCACTGTACAAATCAGTTGGACCAATCTTTCTTAGGGACCTCTTCAATGGCTTCATGGAACGTATTCACCGTAGATCGAGGGCTCGTAAAACGTGTGACTTTAATTTTTGAAAACAAAAAGAAGTCGCAGGTTGCGAGGGTCGGGCTATAAGGCGTATGCGTCATCAGTTCCGCATTTGAAGCCTTCAAATAGGCTTCTGTTACCTTAGCGGAATGTAAAAATGCGCTATCGTAGTGAAGGAGGACATTGCTTCGAGGACGCTCTTCGCGAACTTTTTCTAAGACTTATGTTGAGGTACCAATATGCAGGACGTCATAGTCCTTTATTCTTCAAGCGATACTGTAGTGTAATGTCCTGATTTGCCGAAAAATGAAGCAAACATTTTTTTTTACCAATGCTTCGACTTTTCTTAACTTTTGTCGGAAAATCTTCAAAAGGAAAGACGCACTCTGCCGACTGGCTTTTTCTTTAGAGTTCAAACCAGTACAACCAAGTTTCGTCACCTGTCACGATATTTTATAGACAGCCAATGACTGTCCTCCGTTAAACTTTTTTATGATTTTACGGCACGACTGGACACGCAGTCGTTTCTGTTCCTACGTTAAGTCATGCGGTATCCATCGACTGCAAAGCTTCTGAAACTTCAGATGCACATGTAAAATTTTTTGCACTTGGCTCATTCCAATGCCTAACAAAATACAAATTTGCTTGCATGTAATAAGATGATCACGTCCACGTCTAAATTCTTCAAACCACGAATACACAGAGCTGCGACATGGCACTTCATCACCAAATGCCAATTGAAGTCTCTGGCAACTCTTGTTGACTTAAGCTTGTGGCGCAAGTCGAAAATCTTAAAAAATCATTGAACGAAAATTTTCACGAGTTAAATTCATTTTGGTTCACATTCATTTGGTTCGACGCATAATTTTCGAAAGGACGTCACAATGAAAAAAATTGACAGTCTCAATGTTCACGAGTTAAATTCATTTTGATAGCGACATACAATTTTCGAAAGGACGTGACAATCGAAAAACTGACAGTCTCACAAATTAAAAAGTAAAACATTCCCAAAGAGTTCTGTTTTCAAATTCCATTTTTTTTTTTCATTCTTTTATTGTAAGTGGCCAGATCCAGAAACGTTCAGTATCAATGTATATCAATGATATTATAGACAATAAAGATGTAGATAGTGCACTAGCGCGCGCAAATTGTTGCAGTCAAATTCAGACAATTGTCGTAATTTCGTTTAGTCGACACACTTCAAGCGCAACACACTACAGATAGCTATCTCTTTCTATGTCATACGTTCCGTATTATCTGTCGCAGTCGTAGTTGAAAACCACTATCCCAACAACACAAAACGTCGTTCAGTATGAACGTAGCATATCTTTCCTTTAAATTATCATTGATGTACCTATATAATATTTTTTTCATAAACATTCTCTTTTCAGGAATACAAGGCGATGCTAAAGCTTGGCTGTTGGAAAGAGAATTTTTTTCAATAGCCCAATACATCTACATATACAAATCTATATCTATACAAATAAATTAAATAGAAGTGTCTGTTTGTAATGTTAAAATACCAGCTTTTAAATAAGTACATACGGTACTTATAACAAAAAAAAAACAATTTTTTTTGTCTGTCTGCTTGTTCCGGCTAATCTCCGAAAGGGCTGGGCCGATTTTGACGGCACTTTCACTGGCAGATAGCTGATTTTATAAGGAGTAAATCAGACTTATATTAGAAAAATAATGTTTTGCAACATGCACGCAAACGAAGTTGCGGGCACAGCTACTCAGAAATATATATTTCTCCTTAGAAAGAAAACCTGTTTTTGTTTGCTAGCCTTTGTCCTTATTATGTATAGTCTATTCAAACTTATGTTTCAAATTAATATTATTTCAAGTTAAACAAATATCAAAATTATTTTAACGTCAATTAAGTTGATTTCAGAGTGACCAGCACTATTGAATGTTTGAAGTTGTAGCGTTAACTGAACTTTATTGTGTAGGATTTCAAGATATTTTTCCATAAACTCATATTTATTTACATTTTTGGCAAATAAATCGCGAATGCAGTTTAGAACAAAGCCCGGACTATGTGGATCATGTTCGATTTTCTATAATTGGATGTGACTTGGCGTTAATAAATGGATGGATACTAATGTATCGATTCTCCATTATCGCGCCCACCTGTAGTAATAATGTTCTTTCCACTTAGGTAATTAATTATGTGTGTTGTTTGAAACTGTTTCCTACATCATACAGGTGCTATTTTAATGTTAGGAATAAACTCAGGATCTATGAGGATTTCTTCTTCCAATATAGGAAAATCAGCCTGTCTGGACTTCTTTTTTAAATCAGCCTATAATATTAACATTTCTGGGACACAGTCCTCCTCTCTTCAAGAGGGAGTAGGCTCTAATCCACCACGCGGGCCCAATGCGGGTTGGTAGATGTTACATGTCTTCGAATTGTTGGTTCCAGGACATGCCGGTTTCCTAGCGCTGTTTTCCTTCACCGTTTTGAGAGCAGCGGTGATGAAATTAGGTATTTACTTTTTTTTTACAAATTTTCTTCACACAGATTTTTTTTTCATTTTTTTTCACCTCCCACGAGATTTGGTCACCACGCTTTTTTTTTTTTTTTTGTGGATTGGAAATCATCCAATGACCCCTCCCGCTCTGGGTGGAGCAGAAGGGAATGTCAGACTCTTACTGACTAAAACCCACCCGTGTTCCTTCCTTAGCCCTTTGTGTTCCGGGGTGGCGGTAACCCTTTCGGACAATCCCGCTGCCCCGGCAGGCTTCGGCCCTTTCGGGCCCCTTCCTTTATGCTGACATTTCTTTGAGGCGCGCGTGGAACACGTACGCGCCGTCCGGCACGGGCCTGGTCCTGATCGGACGGAGAGTTACCCATTACTCTCCGCCCGCAGGCCCGCGCCTACGGTGGCCGGGAGTCGTCACGCGGCTCGCGACGCCCGGAGCGTCTCCCGCGGCGGCTGGGACGTGAGGCTCTCTCCCTCAGCCGTCCCGCCACCTCCTTCGCTAGCATGACTGCTTCGCAGAAGGAGGTGACTGCCTCCCACTCCCTCTCGCCCCGGACCATGGCTCGAACCAGGGCCGGGCGCGAGAGGTCGCCGCCGCTGCCGATCGCCTCTGCGAGAACACGGCGGTGCTCCGCCCAATTGGGGCATACCGCCACCATATGCTCCACCGTGTCCTCCGGGCGACCCTCGCAGTGGTGACACCCGGGCGTTTCCTCCCGCCCGATGGTGTGCAGGAACCTCCCGAAACACCCGTGTCCGGTGAGGACCTGCGTCAGGCGGTGGCCACCACGCTTATTTGGGTGTTGAACAAGAGGTTCCAACAACGTTGCATCAATCAGGGAAAATAAACTACAGTTTATTAACATCTGCCTTCGACTCTAAGTTCAAACAATGCTTAAAACATTAAGAACTTCTTCATAAGACACCACATTTAAAAGCAGAAATTGTTTGGACCACTATGAAAATAATGATAAATTAGCATGAGTTCTACTTTCTTGAAATATTACATCGCTAAGTTTAACTTTATGAGCTGAACTCCTTTAATAAAGATTGGTCCTTTGTAGCTCTGGACAGAGAGAAGGTGGAAAGAGGGTAGGGAGGCCTTTGCCCAAAACATAAATCTATACTAATATTATAAAGACGAAAGATTTGTATGTATGTTTGTAACGAATTGGCTCGAAAAATACTGTACTGATTTTAAAAATTCTTTAACCATTTGAATGCTACATTATCACTGATTAATATAGGCTATTTTAATTGCAAGAAAAAACAAAATGTTTAAAAAATAAATGTCCACCCGTGCGAAGCCGGGACAGGCCGCTATGGCTTATAATTTTTTTTTTTTCAAAGTCATCATCATTATCATTGCCCACCTTATTCCACCCACTACTGAGTTAGACCTCATCCCTTATGTGGCATGCTTCCCTGGTCTGTGCGAGTTTCATCCAAGTCTACCCTGAGGTTTTTTGTAGGAGGTCCTGGGTGGTACTTTATCAAACCTTGGTATATAAAGTTAGGAGAGTAGTGGTGGCCAAGTGGTACCTACCAGCCGCGATTTAAAAGTTGTAGGCCGTAAGTTCCGACCTCCCGCGCCCGGCCCTGGTTCAGACCATGGTCCGGGGCGAGAGGGAGTGGGAGGCCGTCACCTCCTTCTGCGAAGCAGTCATGCTAGCGAAAGAGGTGACGGGACGGTTGAGGGAGAGAACCTCACGTCCCAGCCGCCGCGGGAGACGCTCCGGGCGTCGGGAGCCGCGTGACGACTCCCCGGCCACCGTAGGCGCGGGCCTGCGGGCGGAGAGTAATGGGTAACTCTCCGTCCGATCAGGACAAGGCCCGTGCCGGACGGTGCGTACGTGTTCCACGCGCGCCTCAAAGAGATGTCAGCAATATAAGGAATGGGCCCGTAAGGGCGATTTATTCCCCGTAGCCTGCCGGGGCAGCGGGATTGTCCGAAAGGGTTACCGCTGCCCCGGAACATAAAGGGCTATGGAAGAAACACGGGTGGGTTTTAGTCAGTAAGAGTCTGACACTCCCTTCTGCTCTACCCTGAGCGGGAGGGGTCATTTGATGATTTCAGATCCACAAAAAAAAAGGTCGTAGGTTCAAACCCAGTCAGGCGCTTTACTTTGTATTTCATCACCACTGCTCTCAAAATGGTGAAGGAAAACATCGTGAGGAAACCGGCATGTCCTAGAAACAAAAATTCGAAGACACGTAACATCTACCAACCCGCACTGGCCCCGCGTGGTGGATAACGGCCCACTCTCTCTTACCGAGAGAAAAATTGTAGGTTGATTATGCATGAGTTTGTATAAAGTTAGTGGTTCCAACTTTATTTTTCAAGGTTTCATAAAGTAAATTCGCGTGTAAGAACTAATTAAGAACAAACTTTGTCTGGTTTTTTAAGGTTTTGCTAAACAAATAAACCGCTGAAGTTTATTTGATCTTGAATTATTGTTAATAAAGAAAACGAAAAGTTTTGGGATAATGGAGCTGTTATTTCTGTTCATTTTAGGTCAACTTGTATCGAAATTATATTTGAGGATATAAATGAAATGCTTGGTCAAAATCCAATAACTATTTGGTTTTCATCTGCAAAGGAAACTCCAAACTAGAAATGAGGAAAGGTTTCCTGGAGGAACCACATTTCTGACATAAAAAAAAATAAGTGCCTTGCTTTGCCGCATATGGCTAGAAACGTGTTCCAAAGAAAAACTTTAGAAGCCTCTCTCCAAGGGCTTCTCAAATCACCCCCATTTATGTTCAGCAATTATTATTTATCTTTTACGAGCTAGACGGTTTTAATATTTTTTTGACTTCAAAATTTTTTTATTTTCCTCTTTCTGTGTCGCATTTTTGAAAATATATTTTTTTTTAATTATAAATCCTTATAATTTAAGGATTTATAGATCGGTAAAAAATACTATCTGTCTAAACATCGAATTGAATAAAACTTAGCACAAAGGTTAAATGCTTTGCTCGTCAAGATTCGTTCAAATTTTCAGCCTTTAAAAAGGACAGATTTGTAGAAATTGGAGTTCGGACATGGTGGGTAAGTATATAAATGCAAAAAAAATTTTTTTTTTTTTTCATACTTGGTAGTAATAATTATTGTATGTTTCCGCTTTACCTACAAAAAATGCGACATAGAAATAAGAGAAAAACAAAAAAGTGTAAAGTCAAATGAGAATTTCCCTATTAATATAAAAAAAAACATGTAGCTCCTAAACTAGAAATAATCGCTGAAGATACCCAGGGAGTTTCGGAAAGCTCCTGAAGCGAGGCTTCTAAAACCCTCGTTTCACGGGACACCCTATATGTAAATAAATATTTGGAACCCTGAAGCTTCGATATAATTTTGTTCTGGCCCAATCTATTCTAAAAACTCTTTAAAGGAATAAGGCTTGATTTGGTAGTGTAACCTCGTCGATTTCATTTTCAGTTCCCTGTGTATTATTTAAATCTCTAAATTCATACAAAACACTGCTCCTACGCCTGTCGATGTCTGATCGAGTTAGTTCATTGGTTTAATATTCCGGGACTCAATTGGTTATCGGCGGTCGTTGTGCAACTACTCATATCGTGCCGGAAGATCCACATTGGTCAGGATTACGTCCAGATAACTCGCGCAGGGAACTCGTGTCTACACTCCCGAAAATTAAGGAATTTGTTGGGCGAAAATGGTCGCGAATTGAAAGAATTACGTTCTAAAAGTTGGAGGGGTGGTCTATACTTTTGTGTTAAAAAACATGTGTAATCAAACAAAATGAAAAATAGTTCAAAGAGGAAGGTGTCAACGGACTCCGAACCGTTCTGCTGTAGAAAACTCTCAGTGATTGCCTGTGCCTTTGCTATAGTGTCTTTACTAGTACAAACATACAATTATGTAGATAGTGGTGTTGTGAACTTTGATTTAGAAGCTAGGAAGTTAATGCAGAATGTTGTAGAAGACAAAATAGAGGAGAAAATAGATGCGTATCTCATGGAGATCAGTGGCAGTACATCTCATAGGCTAAAAAGAGAAGCAATGCTGGTAAGTGGTAAACTTTGGGGTGTATCTGAATGTATGTAGAAGTGAATATTGAATAAAAGATTTGTTATTCCTTCCTTCCTTTGGTCTTTATTAAAAAGAAATTGATGAGACGCTTCCGTTAGTCTATCTAAAGCACCTACTTAATCTAATATATAAAATCCTCGTGTCGCGGTGTTTGTGGTTAAACTCCTCCGAAACGGCTGGACCGATTTGTATGAAATTTTGTGTGCATATCGGGTAGGTCTGAGAATCGGCTACTATCTATATTTTTTTTTTTGCAAAACGACGTTTGCGGGGTCAGCTAGTATTATTTATAAAAAAGTAACCCATTCATTTTTATTTAAAGTGACAATTTAAGAATATAAATAATCGATAAGATTCCATGTCAATTGCAGCTGTAGTACGCAAAAACCCACGTCGAACCGCCCACGAGTTTCAATTCCTAATTCAATTTAACGTCATAGTAAATTCCATCTTCATACGATCAAAACAGTTTGGTGTAGGACCAAAGAAGTCCTACGTCTATTTTCGACTCCCAACTTTGAAATAAGAATAGGTTTGCTAACCCTACTATAAAATGTCATCATCTGCCTAGCCTTTTCTCAAATATGTTGGGGTCGGCTTCCAGCCTACCTATGCTCCACAACCCAGTTACCGGGATTACCTGGTAATTGAGGGTATCGTATTAACGATACCCCCTTGATAAGACTGGTTGTCAGACTTTCGGGCTTCTGACTACCCGTATCGACAGTCAAAGATCCACGAATGACAGCTGGGGCCAACGGCTTAAACCTACTATAAAATGTATCCTACAGTGCGATTCTGTAACCATCTCACCGTGAAAACTTAGGTGAAGTGAGCGAGGAGTGAGCTGTCAGTGTCATCCTGATGCTAGGGATTGATACTCTTAACAGCTCACTCTAAGCTCACTTCACCTAACTTTTCACGAGTAGATTTTTACAGAATCGATCGGCTGCTATATTACTGGCCTAAATACTATATTTCCCTTCAAATAAAGAGGCATATTGTAGGCGAAACTAATAAATTTTAATTTCAATACAAAATGGAGAGATTAGCGCAATATGGCTAGTTTTAATCTTATAAAAGCTGAACTAATGGTATTTTGTAAACTTAATTTAGATTGTAATAAATAGGATATATAAAAAAAACTTGTTAATAAAGGTTCTAATTAACAAACTTATGCATTTAAAAAATAAAATATTGTTACAAAATAAAATATTGTGCAGCTACTATAATATATTTTTATTTTTTCGCCATCAACTATTATTCATTTTATTACAGGCTTCGAAAATACTATATTTGAAATAAAAAAGTTGACAACCCTAAAAAAGAAACGTATTGTCTTGTTTGTCTTCAGAAACAATCAGTAAATCAGGAAGACAACACTGTGACTCCTCACGTGGAGTTCTTTAACCCGAAAATGCGGGCAGAGCTTGAAGAGAAGGATGCAGCAGAAATGAGAAAGACTGGTGCAAAGGGCCCCGCGCCTGGCGGAGACACGTGGGTCTGGTTGACCAGTTATTCGAGAGTGCCAGTAAGTTTTAAAAAAAGACCATCGTAAACTTTTTCTAATATTATGAGAACAGCGTGGTGGTCCAACGGTAATGGACCCAGATAGGCGTTTTACTTTGTGTAAATTATTTCATGACCACTGCTCTCAAAACGATGAAGGAAAACATCGCGAGGAAACCAGCATATCCTAGGACCAAAAATTCGAAGACATGTGATATCTACCAACCCGCACGAGGCCCGCGTAGTGGATTACGGTCCACAACCTCTCACAGAGAGGATCAGGAGGCCTGTGTCCCAGCATTGGGAACATTACAGGCCGATTATGCAAAACTAAATATTGAAAACCCCGCTAAATATTTGAAAAGTGCCTCAGGAGATATTGACATTGGCATTACTTATTAAATAAAGAGAGCTATCTTTAGCCGGATCAATGTTTGTTCAGTTTTGTGCGTCGTTTCGCCGACAACAGTTTTATTAGGATTTCTAATGTGTTCGCTCAGCTAAATAATGATTCTCCTCAGTTATAAAAAAATATGGGACCAGTCTTTAAACTTTCAATTATAATTTACATATTGATCATGGATTCGTATCATGAACCACTGTCACCAGATTATGTATTTACAAATTGATTTTGTAAATACTGATCTGAATGCTTTTAAATTGTGTTAAGATTTAGTGGTAGAGTAAATATGTAGTACCAACAAACAAGAAGTTAGGTACTTATCTTTTACGGCTTAAAGACTACTTTTTAGGGTTTCGTACCCAAAGGGTGCCAACGGGACCCTATTACTAACCCTCCGCTGACCGTCCGTCCGTCCGTCCGTCCGTCTATCTGTCTGTCTGCGGGCTGTATCTCATATACGTAGACAGCTGACATTTTCACAGTGTGTATTTCTATTTGCACTATAACAAAAATTAATCAAAATAAATTTAAAATTAGTCTGTCAATACAAAAACGTGTTTTTCAGCGTTTTATTGGCTTGCGGTTTTTTTTTACTTTTGTCTTAATTTTTAGTACAAAGTAGTGCAAGGCTTTTGCAAAGCGACCCAAGATTACTGTCCGCCTGGAGTACAAGGTCCCAAAGGACCAACAGGTGTGCCAGGACCCAAGGGAGAGAGAGGAGACGCTGGAGCTCCTGGAACACCTGGACATTCTGGAGGCAGAGGACCTGTGGGCCCACCAGGCCCAAAAGGTACAGGTGTAAAGATTTTTATCAAAGGAAATTCCTGTTTCATGTTACTATCACAATGAATTAGAATCTGAAAACGGTTTTGAGAAACAATTGATTCGGATTAACGCTCTACCCAATATTATTCTAAATCACACATATAGATAGACCAAGATAACTCAAGTATCACGATCTGTATGAAAACCAAGCGTGCCATTTTTTTGACTACCTACTATGACGTCACAAGCGCTCTTTCTCACTCACGCTCACCCAGCCAGCAGTACGCAGCCTATCGATTCTGTAAAAATCTCACCGTGATAACATAGGTGAAGTGAGCGTGAAGTAAACTATCAATGGAGGCAATCCCTAACATCAGGTGGAATGACAGCTCACTTCACCTTAGTTTTCACGGTGAGATTTTTACAGAATAGCACTGCAGGACTGAGCGCGAAAGTGGTGACTTACGATTTTTGAACGTAAGGTAGTGCGAATTTTGGCACGCGAAGTAGTTGCTCTTGCGTTATCTAGGTGTATCTTTAACTGTGTTCTCAATGCTAAACCATAATTGTGTCTTGTCTGGTTAATACACAGCAGCTCTAAAAATAGTTTTGTGACCAATATTAATCTCAATAGATCTGCAGCACGAAACAGAATAGTTTCATCAGCGAAGCTAATGCATGCGCAAAATAGTAACCGTATTCATAATATTATTATCCATATCTATACTTACTAATAATAAAGCAGAAGAGTTGTTTTGTTTGAACGCGCTAATCTTTGGAACTGCTATTTGTCCCAATTCTTAAAGAAGGCTATAAGTTACTTAACATCACACTAAGAATCCGAGCTAGGAAACGAAGTAATAGCGCAAACAGGCGATACAATGCGACGGGACGGGGGTACAAGAAATTTCACGCGGACAAAGTGGCAGGCAGAACATTACAGATAAATATTTATAGCCACCAACTAGTAGGTACCTGATACCTTTATACCTTCTTGACTATAACCATTTGGATTATTCAAAGAAATCGTTGAAACGTATACAATTCTCTAACGTAAATTCGACACCTGCAATTTAAAACATTGTAACTCACTTTTTAATGAAAAATCATTGCAAGTCATAAAAACATATAAAATACATAAGTAAACAACATAATAGTCATACAGCAAAGTAGATAATCCCTTTTTACTTTTATTTACAAAATTGGAAGACGTTAGGACTTTATAGGAACAAAGTGAGAATATGTTGAATGTTTAAATCGCTATCCTGAAAAGTAGTGAAAAATGAGTTACAATGTTTTAAATTGCAGGTGTCGAATTATTTATTACAAGCCATGTATCCAATGGGTTTTCCCATCGCCAAAACTGACGAGCTTCCAAATGAACGTTCATATTTAAATCCAAATCCATTAGGGGATGAATTTTCATAAATCCTTCCTTAATGCTTACTTTCATTATATTTTAAAACATTATTTTTAGTATATGCGAAACCTGAATATAGTTTGTTCAGAATAAGTAACTGAATCGATTCCAATAACTTTTACACTATGTTATATTTTGTAGCAAAAATATTTTTTAAAAGTTACAAGTTGTACACCGAGCGACACTACGTAATCATTATTGAGCGCAAGACGACGCTGCATGCGCGGGCGGCGCGCGGTGTGCATGTTTTTGTACGGACAACTAGGTAACTTAACAAGCCTATAACTTTGTGATTTTTCATGATACAGCTTTGAAATTTTGTACATAGATTCTTTACATAAAAATACCAGACACGTGTTTCAAATTTCGCATATACTAAAACTAATGTTGTATGTAACTCTTGTGCAAGGCCTAGTGGCTTAGGCTGTGCGTTGACTTATAGTAAATTAATGAGCTTAGGATTTTTGTTAAATAGATAAACCAACGAAACCACTTGACACCGTAAGAAGTTACTATACTGGGCCCATCATATTTTACATCTTAATCCATTTCGTAATCAGCACTTTTTAACATCACCAGGAGAACGAGGCTTCCCCGGTAACCCTGGTCTAGACGGCCGGGATGGGGTACCAGGAGAACCAGGTCTTGACGGCATGTCAGGAAGAAATGGTGCTGATGGAGCGCCAGGCAAAGACGGGCGGGATGGTGTGCCAGGCAGGGATGGCAGTCCCGGCAAGAACGGGAAAGATGGTAAAGATGGTAAGTTGGGAAATTGATAAAAGTAATAATAAGACGAAGATGTATTAAAAAAAACAAAAAAAGACACTACAAAGTGAAAAATAACTTTAATTTCGGCTAACTCAAAAACTACTCAAGCAAAGATAATAAAATGTATATGGAACCACCTCTTAGGCATACCCTATCCATTCAATTCAACAATTGTCGGAGATATCGCGTAACAAACATACAAAAAAAACACAGTCGAATTGAGAACCTCCTTCTTTTTGAAGTCGGTTAAAATCAGGGTTGATGATTGATCGAAATAATACTCGTAAAACATAGCTTAAAAAGCGAAGGTTTTTATTTATTATTTAAGAATAAGGTAACTGCTTTACTATAATGCCTTGCCGTAAGTATTTTATTTTCGAGTTCGTGCAAAAGTTTGTCTCAAACTTAAGAATGTATAACTGGGCATATATGTATGTAGTTTTGGCCTTCATTGTAGTGGGTCCTATGGAATAAGAAAACATGTTGCGCCGACTCCAAATTGATTAGGTTATGGGCAGAAGAATTATGATGAGTGTAAAGTCTATTCAAACTTATGTTTCAAATTAATAATATTTCAAGTTAAACAAATATCAACTTTATTTTAATAGTAATTAAGTTGATTTCAAAGTGACCTGTACTATTGAAAAAGTTATCAAAATTTTTGAAGTTGTAGCGTAAACTGAACTTTATGGAGTAGGATTTAAAGTAACTTTTCCATAAACTCATATTTGTTTACATCTTTGGCAAATACATCGCTAATGCAGAGTAGTGGGTCCTATAGGATCACATGTAGGCAGTGCATGAAATTATATGCCTACGAGTATATCATTATACCTAAACTGTGAAACAGGTAGGGCAGGAGCCCCAGGACCACCAGGGATGCGAGGACTGAAAGGTGACAAAGGACCAATGGGGATTAAAGGCCAAAGAGGCAACGACGGCCGTGACGGGGCCCCGGGCAGGCCAGGTCTCTCTATCTACAACTATACCCTGGAGAAGGAGCTGTTCATACCTCCTACTTTTGCACGTAAGTAGTTCGCAGCATCATGCCGAGATAGGGGCCTTTGATTGGTCTCCTGCAGGACTTTTTGTGTTTATTTTCATTTCACTTTTATTTTTTACTAGCTGCGCCCCGCGGTTTCACCCGCGTAAGTTTCGATCCCGTGGGAATATCGGGATAAAAAGTATCCTATGTGTTATTCTGATGTATAAGCTATAATACTGTAAAGTTTATGGATATGCTACGATACAGTTATGACGATTTTCATCAGTTCATTTACTTAGTAGTTATGGGTAGCCCGAAACCCAAAAATCTGAAAACCAGTCTTATGAAGGCGTATTGTGTTACTCAGTAACTTGGTTGTGGAGGTCAGATCATTAAAATACTGGTTTTCAGCTGCAACCGGTTAGATTGGAAGCCGACCTCAACATAGTTGAGAAAAGGCTAGGCAGAGTAATTGACTTATGATGCATTTAGTTGTGAAGGATGAATAAGGATCAAATGAGAGGTTTTACCTGTAGACTCGACGAAAATCCAAAAAAATAAATTTATTTATTTGCCAGATTATAAATTTACAAAGTGTGCTCTTAAAACTATAATGGCCTCTTTACGTTCTATTATTAAATCCGGTATGCAATTAATAATTAAAGTTTTTCTTGCACAATGCTATTATTAAATATTAAATTGAAAAAAAAGTCAGCAATAACAAATAACAAATATTTCTAATTTTAAAGAGACAGGGCGTAAACAACTTTTAAGTTCATAATTTTCCTTTAACTTCATCACAAACTACGCTTAATGTTCCTTTGGGCATTTAGCGTGAAAGTAATATGAACGACGTATGCTCCAAAATACGGTCTTAATCCTCCACACCTCCTCAGAGGACCAAACTCGCGTGATAGTCCGGGAGAGTGACACCATGCGCATCAGCTGCAACCCCATGGGGCGACCGGAGCCTACCGTGGAGTGGAGGAGGTACGACGGAACTGCTGTCATTCAGGTGAGGAATTTGTGCCCAGTTAGAAAGAAAGAAAGAAAAATAGGTTTATTTGTCACAGAAACACGTGCAAACAAAAAGATGATTAATTCTAATGACATCATATATATCGAAACAAAAAAAAAAATAAGTTGAAATTAACGGTCCCAACTTTTTGTTTCATCACCAATGCTCCAAAAGCGGTGAAAAAAGCACGGATTGAAACCAGCACCCTAATTGGGTAACACACTATCAATCGGAATCTGAATTATTTTGAAGAAAATTGCTAATCCATTGCTTCGTAAGTTCAAAAACTTTGTTTGCTCAACACGGCTTAAGAAAATAAGTGGCTCGTTTAGATGCCAATGTATACGTTTTTATAATAAACTTCCTAGCCACATTCAAGATCTAAGCCTTAATAAATTCAAATCTTCTATAAAGCGGAAACTATGCCAGAAAGCTTTTTATTCTGTTAAAGACTATATTGAGGATAAACATGCTTGGGATTGAGCTGCTCCAATAAATTTACACAGTGAATCTTGTTTGGTTTTTTTTTGCTTATTATTTATTTTATTTTCTCTCTTTATAGACGTGAATATTTACTTTGTAAAGTATAATATTATTTTAATTGTCGTGAAAGTGAGGACTATGTGGGTCTTTTCTATCTTTTTTTTTTATGTTTTCCTTCTTAGTTAGTTTTATTCATGATCTGGCAGTTTGAGTAATTTACGCGGCCTACCTAAATGTCCATTCTTTGGTATTGTTTGTCGAATCGTTGAGCTCCTCAAGTTCTGAGTTGAGCTGCACATTTTTTTGACAAATGGAAGCACTGACTGGACAGGTCCGCTCAATCTGTGTGGTTCTTTCCTCAAAAGACCAATTCAGACACCAATCTACATGGTCCTCAAAATGATCTGACCAAGACTATTTCTGGATTTTTATATACACATTGACATTGATAAATTTTACATATACAGTGACATGAATATTTACTTTGTAAAGTATTATATTATTTTTAATGACTGTGAATGTGAAGACTATATGGGTTAATTTTAGTTTGCCTTTGTTTTTTTCTCAGATAGTTTTAGGCATGGTCTGGCAGTTTGAGTAATTTATGCGACCTACCCAAATGTCCTTTCTTTGGTATTGTTCGTCGAATCGTTGAGATCCCTAAGTTTGAGTTGAGCTGCATGATTACTGACAAATGCGTGCACTGACTGGACGGGTCCACTCAATCTCTGTGGTTCTTTCCTCAAAAGACCATTTCAGACACCAATCTACATGGTCTCCACATGATCTCACCAAGATTATGTCTAGACTTTAAAAGAGACTGTGACCTCTGAGTTTGTTTCGGCCTTTCTTCTCAGAGTAGTCAGATAGGAAACGCCGACCTCATCTCGTTTTAAAAAAATATGATTGACGTGTAAAAGTGTTTGTACAAACCTACTTACAGAAATTTAGTTTATTAATAAATAAAAAGAAACATTCTTTTTATTTATTAATAAACTAAATACGTGAAAGAGTGTACACCTTTAAGGTAGATTTTTTGAGGAACTAATTATTTATTATTAAGATCTCATGTAAAATGTACCAAAAATCACACCAATAAATGAATTTGAATTTGAAAAAGAAATAAAATAATTTATCATTTATCATTTATCACGTAAATAACGCAATGAATGATGTTGAACTGTCAAAATGAAACCGATTCCCATTGATAATGTGTTACGCAATTGTCTCGCAGCATGTTATGAGGTAAGGCTTGAGAACCACCACTGAAAACATTACCTTTAGACTATTTTTGTTTTAAGAAACAATGAAGGTACAGAATTAAGGGGTTTCCTTTTTACTAAGGAAAGTCGTACGTATGAAAACTTGCCGAATGGATTCCTAAAAACTCCACACCGTATTGATATTAAAAGTAAACCGCAGTTTTTGAAGTGAAACTTCTTAGGAAGCGATTCTATAATTGGACGAGAATCGAGAGTGAAATTTCACATGAGAGAGATTATAGATATAACTCTCTCTATCTCTCACACTGAATCTGTCTAATTCTTTAATTTTTAAGAATTTTAACAACTTACTGTTTTTCTTTGTCAATTATCGTCATAAACTCACGTACTATCGCGGACACTCCCGCCTGACCACCACTAAGTTCATTTTTGCTTGCACTCTCAAAATAGAAGCGCTCTCTACTAAGCGCGCCAAGATCAAATAGTTCGTCCGTAAAATTCACAAAAGAAGTACAAGTGATGCGTCACAAAGCTGCGCAGTGCAGGTTGCAATTAATTGCGCTATCGCTTTCATAATAGGCAAAAACTTGAAGGGAGCGTGGCGCGTAATCTTACTTCAGTGTGGGAAAGAGATGGAGCAATACAGGACATGCAGCTTCATCTCTTTCCCACACTGAAGTAAATTAAAATAATACTGCTGTGGTGGTAGGCCCGAGGGCCGCGTGTCAAGGGCTGTCGCAGATGTGTCGCCGGTTGCAGTTGCCTCTGCCGTCGAAGCGTGACGCTCATGAGTATGCACACTTAGTCGCGCGATAATGTTTTAAGTACTTACCACCAATATTGTAATTGTATAAGGGTAGGTACTCTTGATTGCAAGCTCTTTGCCAATACATTTTTACTAACTTAATGAGAATTCTAGTAAAGGATTCCTGCCATTCTTTTCTAGATTTCTCCCAAAAACAAAGGCTAAAAGGTAAAAGGGCAAAGGCCTCCCTTAAATTCTTCCAGATGTGAGGAGGAGGCCTGTAAAATACTGGTATTCAGCTGCATCCGGTTAGACTGGAAGCCGACCCCAACATAGTTGGGAAAAGGCTGGGCAGATGATGATGTGGGGGAGAGCTGTGCTCAGCAGTGATACAGCATAATAAACAAAAAAAATGAGAATCCAGGATTTCAAATGAAAAGTTTTATATAGCGAAGTATGGCCTGGTTTCTCCAAAAAAAAAGGCATTTACCGTTTGTCCTAAACGATTGCATTTTTGCCAAAACCTTTTTCGTCTCATGACAAAACCTCGTCCAAGCTTAAACCATCGAGCCAGTATTTATATTTTCATCCCTATTCCGACTCAGGTAAAGATAATTTCTGTCTTTTCAGGGGTCATGGCGCGACGCGTCAGTCAGTGGCAACGTGCTAAACATCCCCAACGTGTCTCGCTGGCACACCGGCAAGTACGTCTGCTTGGCCAACAACGGGATGCTACCCTCCGCCAATCAGACCACTGATGTTGAGGTGCATTGTAAGTACAACGAACACATAAGGTCTAATATACTTTTGATGCATTTATTATTTACTAGCTGCGCCCCGCGGTTTCACCCGCGTAAGTTTCGATCCTGTGGGAATATCGGGATAAAAAGTATCCTATGTGTTATTCTGATGTATAAGCTTATATTACTGTAAAGTTTCATCAAAATCCGTTCAGTAGTTTTTGCGTGAAAGAGTACCAAACATCCATCCATCCATCCTCACAAACTTTCGCATTTATAATATTAGTAGGAATAGTAGGAAAGTAGGAATTAGTAGGATAGGTAGGATATAGTAGGATAGGAAGTAGGAAGTAGGATTTATTTCTTTCTTTGATTAAAACGGCTTTAAACCAATTACAGAAATTAAAGACACAGTTTGCATTATACACTTAAAAGATTAAATATGAAATCATCAAGTAAAAAGTTAACAACACTTTCATACATCCCTCTCGCAGTGCTTCTGACATGCCGACAAAATCTTCACCCATTTGTCCGCAAACAGATCGTTTGTTGGATTAGAGTCCAAGAGATCATTATGTGCAGCCAGAGTACGTGGTACTGGGGAAAGAAAAAAAAAGAAAGAATAAAAGAAAGATATATATACTAGCTGACCCCGCAAACGTGGTTAAGCAAAAAAAAAAATACATAATAGCCGATTCTCAGACCTACCCGATATGCACACAAAATTTCATACAAATCGGTCCAGCCGTTTCGGAGGAGTAGGTATGGTAACTAACACCATGACACGAGAATTTTATATATTAGAGATTACTTAGAAAGCTTAAAAGCTTATGAGCCCTCCCTTTTAATAAATGTGATAATCAGTCACACAGTCTCCTGGCTGTCATTGCTAGCAAACTGGATTGCCCTATCATTCACTACTTCAGCCGACTACATGCTAATAGGAACTTAGTTGTTTAATCATAGTATTTTGTAAACACTAAACATCACTTACATAGTTTTTAAGTAAATTGTTACTAAAGGTAGTGAGTCCATGATATTTGAAAATAAATGTTTTATTGTTATTATTACCGAGGGGCCCGTGGCTAAATTATAACAGCCGCACAGGTCGATCGATCAGGTTAAGCTATTTTGGTTGGTCTGTGGATGGTTGGACCATCTTTATATACCAAGATCCCTCCGTGCCTCGGAAAGCACGTTAAGCCGTTGGTACCGGCTGTTATTCGTGGATCTTTGACAGTCAGAAGCCCGAAAGTCTGACAACCAGTCTTACCAAGGGGTATCGTATTACCCAGTAACGGGGCTTGTGGAGGTCAGATAGGCAATTGCTCCATGTAAAACACTGGTATTCAGCTGGATCCGGTTAGACTGGAAGCCGACCCTCGATAGTTGGGAAAAGGCTAGGCAGATGATGATGATGATGTTATTATTACAACACATCAACAAATTAAATCATTCCTAAAAATTTCTCCAAAAATACAGGAGACGGCTAGTCTAAAATAAGCACCCAATACGACTAAAAGTATGTAAATTGGAAGAACCTTGCTAAGCATGAAATGTCGACGATACGTCTTGGTTGTTACAGTTAGTCCTTACATACGGGTGCCGAACAATGTAGTCTACGTCACTAACAAGACTGTGAAGATTGAATGTGAGGTGAGTCCATCAATTTATTACATCATACATTTATTACTTTCATCATGTATTACTCAGAAGTTTTATGAAAGCAAAAACCACATTATTATTTTCATAACAATAATTTCCGGGCGGGTTTTTAATGCTTTCAATTGTTTTCAATATTTTTTTTATTATTATCCGGAACAAAAATCAAATCACTTGCCATGATTTTAATTTTGTTCCATTGTCTTAGAGCGGTTCTGCACTACATCCAATCCGAAACCGAGAAATGCCGGTCCGAAGTGACCATAGTCCTATTTGTATGAGGGGTTGCGCACTAAATCCGAACTCTATCCGTCCGAATTTAGAACATTCCCAATTCGGATTGAAGTCAGATCTTTAATTCGGATTCGGATCGGATGTAGTGTAAAACCGCTCTTAGTGCTCGTACACACGAGCGGCACGCGGCAACTGCAGCCGTCGACAAGGTGCCGATCGTGTATTTGAGTACGGTTCGGTGCTCAAATACACGAGCTGCACATTGTCAACGGCAGCCGTAGACGGTGGCTACAGTTGGCTCTGCCGGTGACGCGTGCCGCTCGAGTATATGAGCACTCACAGAAATACTGATGTAAAAGATTATACCAGACTAGCGGCCCGTCCCGGCTTCGCACGGGTGGAACAAAAAAAAACCTATATTAATCAGAGATAATGTAGCATTCAAATGCTGAAAGAATTTTTAAAATCGGTCCGGTACTTTTTGAGCCAATTCATTACAAACATACATACAAATCTTTCCTCTTTATAATATTAGTATAGATTAATTAAAAACACATAGTTCTTGTGCTTGTATCTACATGACTTCAAGCCAATAACACTTTATTCATTTCCGTCTTTAGATCCAAGCCTGGCCGGAACCGGTCCTAGCTTGGGAGATTGACGGGCTCACTCTTGAAGGTCTGCGGTACAGAACCGAAGTGGCGCCAACACGAGACCCATGGCGCTGGATCATGAGACTCGAGATCCCAAGAGTCACGGAACACGATTTCCGAAAGTACAGCTGCGTGGCCAAGAATGAACTTAATAACCAGACTGTCAAAGGAGATATTACGTTGAAGAGTGAGTAACAGATTTCAGGCATTTTTTGGTAGATACTTTTATTCAAGCCAGTAAGGTTGTGGAGGTCATATAGACAGTCACTCCATGTTAAATACTAGTATTCAGCTTCATTCGGTTAGACTGGAAGCCGACCCTAATATACATGATGGTCAAAAGGCCGTGGATCAAACGAAATAGGGAGATAAAGGAGATCATTTCGAAGACCTATATACAGTAGTGGACGATTTTATAATCAGATATTATTTATTTATTATATACTTTATTGTACACCACAAAAGTACAACAAGTAAAGATACATCAAACACTACAAAATATACAATGGGCGGCCTTATCGCCTTTTTATTATTAGCCATTAATATCCGAGCAAAGTTCTCCTTACTCTCTTTGCACCTCTCTCTGTCCAGAGCTATATACATAACTAGCGACCCGCCCCGGCTTCGCACGGGTGCAATGCTGATACTAAATACACTACATTATACATATAAACCTTCCTCTTAAATCACTCTATCTATTAAAAAAAACCGCATCAAAATCCGTTGCGTATTTTTAAAGATTTAAGCGTTCATAGGGACAGAGAAAGCGACTTTTTTTTATACTATGTAGTGATTGAATGTTTAATATTAAAACATTTAATAAAGAAACCATGGCCCGCAATCCAGATGCACCAAACGGCCAGGAGCAGACGCAGCAACCCGTGGAGTACGGCTCCCGGCCACCGACCCTGACTTCTTATGAGGAGCTGTGTGAGGTGCAGCGCTGCCCCACGTGTCCGAGATGTGACCGAGCCCAGCTGCTTATTACTCATATGAATGGAACTGCTGGGCTGAAACCTAGAAGGAATACCAGTAAGTCTTTGATAGAATGTACAGACGCCAGCACATCAAGCTACTACAATCTGTCGATAGATTTTCAGCTTTATTACTAAAGTATAAGGTTCAAAATCGACTGAGAAAATTTTACAGTTATAAGTTAATGCATGTTGCCAATGCGAGTTGTGATAGCCCCGATTTACGAAATGAAGGTCGTGGGTTCTAACCATGCAGGCGGCTTCACTTTGTGTAAATAATTCCAACACCACTGCTCTCAAAATGATAAAGGAAAACATCGTGTGGAAACCGGTATGACTTAGAACCAAAAGGGGATTGAAGATTTTTTTGGAGGCTTATCTACTGTGTCGCGCCATTTCGTTTTTTTTTTTTTTCAAAATGGCGGCCACGCATGAAGTCCAAGTATATATTATATATCGATAGCTGACATCAATGCAAACAGAAAACAAAATAAGATCAAACCGTAAAGTGAAACTTTCAGAATGATTATTTCATTTATGCAACAAGAATAAGCAATTTAAAAAGAAATGTGGAAGTCACGTGATTAACTTTGAACGTTAACATCTCGGAAATGTGAAACTTGATGTCAGCTATCGATTTATATAGGTCTCATGCGTGGCCGCCATTTTGAAAGAAAAACAAAATGGCTGACATGTAGGTACGCCACGGATCTTCAAAACCCCTTTCGAAGACATGTGACATGTACCAACCCGCACTGGGCCCGCGTGGTAGATTATAGCACATTCCCTCTCGAAGAGAGGAGGCCTGTCTCTCAGCAGTGAGAACATTAATAGGTTGATTATGAAGTTCCCAATAACGAGGAAACATCGAGATTGAAGCTGACACATTTTTTTTTCGACTTAGGTACTCGTATGAACGCAAAATGGCCACTGCACTGGGACAATCCCAAGATGAACCTGTCATTTCGTTTAATTTTTTACAGATTGTCAACTATATGCCATTGGTAAGCCAGTGTACCATCGCTATAAAGAAGAATTGTTTGGAGCTTGGCTCAGGGACTCAAATGGCTCCGACGCACAGGTAAACCTAGCTATATTTTGCCTTTCGAGATGACGACAATCACCTTTCGTAAGACATAATAAACTAAAATTAATGAGTCTTCAAGAATCCCTTATAAAGAGCTGAGAGTTTTACTTCTTATGTAGTTAAAGAACACGCGCAACGTGGTCAGTAGATTATGTAAACTGAATTTTACAAAAGTAACTAAGACTCTTCATCAAGTGAACATGTCAAAGTATCATCAAACCTCTAAAAAACTGGCAAGCGTTGAAATTATGCTCATTTTCTCTATGGCCGTTCATGACCGTTGATAAGGAGCGCCAATGAGTTGAAAATAATCTCAATTTCTATTATTATTTCAGAGGGAGAAGTTGTGGACCACCCAAGAGACTGACGTAGAGAGACTGCGGGAGTACAGAACTAAGGCAAGCTTCAAGGCAGACCACGTGGACGAGTATCACAAGCTGCAGAAACCGTTCTTTGTAAGTATTAACAACTGTCCTCATTTCTTCCGTGATTTATTCCTAGATGTCACATTCTATGGCAAATCTGAACATGTATAGAACATGTTTAAATTCATCACTATGCCAGGAGCTACATGATATAAGGGTAGTTGGACTCACTTCCCATGGCTCATTTAACGTGTTAACAAGGTATACATTGATTATTTTGCCAGGAGCTAAACGATATAAGGGTAGTTGGACTTCGCTGGGTTTATCAGACATTTATTATAAGTAGCTCGTAGTCCTTCAAAGTAAAACTTAACAAACAGCCCCTTTAACCTAAGGCACCAAGTGAAGAATTTGATTTCAGTAACGGAAACTTCCTCTCGATATACAAAAAGTATATCTTCCTATCAATAACCAGAATTTCCTTCTTCACAGGGCAACGGTCACATTGTATACAGCGGTTCGTTCTTCTATCAGGCCAATGAGTCTGGCAATCCTGGTGAAATCATCCGTTACGACCTGACGCAGAGCCGCATCAAGTCTGTTAAGCTGCCAAACGCTGATGGTAGACTGTATGCTACACAGCATAACCAGGTACCGACTGGAGCTAGAAACTAATGGCCCACCTGATGGGAACGCCACTGTCGCAAATTTGCAATGCCAAATTGAAAGTCGTTTCATTGTGTACCTTATAACCAAAATTGGAAATTCTCATGTCAGACACGTATGAACTTTGTGCGACAACGGCGTATGTCACCGTAAGAGACCCCACATTCGGACCAAAAACGTCATAAAACGTCGTACATAACGTCTAATCACGGCTAATAAAAATATGATATTATTCTTACAACGCCAGGAAGCCATAGTAAGTTCCATTAATTGAACTTGCAATTATCAAACATCTAGAGCATAGGTTCTCAAAGTGGGCGATAACGCCCCCTCGTGGGCGCTACAGACTTTCAGGGGCCAACAGAATACCCAGATTAAATTATACTATGTTACGACTATATAATATTACTCATTTACGCAAAATACGCGCATTGTAGTTGCGGACACCAACCCGTATTACCTAGGGCAGCGGGATTGTCCGAAAGGGTTACCGCTACCCCGGAACACAAAGGGCTAAGAAAGGAACACGGGTGGGTTTTAGTCAGTAAGAGTCTGACACTCCCTTCTGCTCCACCCAGAGCGGGAGGGGTCATTTGATGATTTCCCATCCACAAAAAAAAAAAAAAGCCCGTATTACCTATTAGTCATTTAAATATAATAGTGGCGATAACTATTTCAGATTCGCGACAGATGGTGAATAAAAAAAATGTTCTCAAAGTGGTCAGTGGACAAAACAAGCTTGAGAACCTCTGAGCCAAAACAAAACGAATGTTGGCGGATTATTGTTGTTGTCTACTACACACTCGCAAGTTTTAGGGTATATAATTATGGTCTGTGCTCGCAAGCGCGTACGCACACATACGCAACGTCCGAAGTCAATGACTTTTGACTTTGTGTTGAAACATAAAACACTCTGATACTTGTAGAGCAGAACGTTTATCAACGTATGTCTGTTTTGTAGAAGAAAATAATTGTCTCACCTCACGACAGCAGCGCGCCGCGCTGGGCCGAACGTGTTGATAACCTATTCACGGGGATTCGATTCACGATATTGCTAATTAATTTGCTATGCCATTCGTCTTTTGACTTTATTAATTACTTACCTTTAATTCTCAGGACTTGTATTCGTAAGAAAATATTGTGTCATAATGTGCGCACCTCACGAGATGGGCGCTGGGCCGAATGTGTTAAAAACCTTAAAGACTCTGCAGCTTGTTGGCAGGCTGTAACTAGCAACTCTGCAATCAGATTACACCTAGAATATTCTAGAGCATAATAAGGAATTCTGATCTAGTCATAAATCACATTTCTTCGGATTAAAATCAATGGCAATTAAGACTAAGCGGGCAGAACCATGTGTAGTAGCGGGATTGTCCGAAAGGGTTACCGCTACCCCGGAACACAAAGGGCTAAGGAAGGAAAACGGGTGGGTTTTAGTCAGTAAGAGTCTGACACTCCCTTCTGCTCCACCCAGAGCGGGAGGGGTCATTTGATGATTTCCCATCCACAAAAAAAAAGGACCATATCGCTGACTGAATTCGATAGTGGCACAACTCAAAATTCAACAATTTGAGAAAACGTACAATAAATATTCGAAGACTAGTGCGCGCGCACAGAAAAGCTCTTACCGACCGTATTTTATGGAATATAATTATAGTTTATGTTTGGTTTATAAACATCTACGAAAATAAAGTACCTAATTTAGAACAAGAATTCATTATTAACTCAAATTGCCACAAATTCGACTTGTGCCACTAATGTATTCAGTCAGCGATATGTAGAGTTCCAAAAACGTTATAGTTATTATACACATTATTGTATAAATGTTTCAGGTAGATTTCAGCGCAGACGACAACGGTCTATGGGCGATTTACTCAATAGAATCATCCAACAATACTGCTGTTGCTAAGGTATTAAAAAATCGTTCATGTTGGCCCCAAATTATTGGAATATGTATTTGAAACCAATATTATTTCAATAGTGTTTGTTTTCAGCTCAGTTTTGATCCCAGCAAGGATGGCTTGAATATAGACTACGTTTGGAATATATCTTTGAATCATAAACAAGTGAGTAAAGTTTCTTATTCTATGCTAGTTATTCTTCATCCATGCAGGGCCCTCTTTACCCGAGGGTGCAAGGGGTGCGTGGCACCCGAGCGTAGGGTCTTAGGAAGCGCAAGCCGAGAGGAAACGTCAGGGTAGACCGTGAAATTCAAAATCATTATTTCATGAAATATCAATCAGTATCGTAGTATCGTTAAATATACAACCTTACACTGACCTGCAAATTGCAAAAAACGTAAGAAATAACACGTAAAATTAATTTTCGTGGGCTTCCTTGGTGCTTCTCCCTAAAAATGGAATTCAAAAATCAAGTTTTTTTGTGGGAAAAAAACAAACAGCAGTTTTTCGCACCCCGGCGCCCAATATGGTTAAGACGGACCTGCATCCATGGTATGCTTACGAACAGGCAAAATATCAGCAATCCAATTGCGTAACACACACGGTTCAATCACAATCAGCTGGGAATTGTGTGACGCACTATCAGTAGCAATGGGTTTCATTTTGATAGAATAGAATAGAATACTCTTTATTATTATGTACACCATAATATAAAGTACAGACATAAGAAATTTTGCAAAGGGTGACACAATGGACGTTCTTATCGCTAAAAGCGATATTTTAAAGACAACCTTTGGATGGATTAAAAAGGGGGAGGAGAGACAAATACTGTAGGTAGGTAGGTAGGTGACAGCTCAACAACATTCATTGCGTTATTTACGTTATTGAGCAATCAGTAGACACATTTTTGAACTGTCAAAATGAAAGCCATTGGCCCCGATTTTGTTGTTCACAAACTAAATTAAATTTAAGTTCAGTGCATCTTTTTCTTTCTATTTCATTAAGAAAAGGACAGAAGATAAATATTAGTTTAGTCCTGTCAAATTACTAAGCGCCTGATGTAAATTGACGTGTTTTTAGTAGCTAATTTTTTAATCACGTCTAAACTTGTCTATGGATTATCTAATTTGACAGGACTAAACCAATATTTATCTTCTGTCCTTTTCTTATTGAAATAGAAAGAAAAAGATGCACTGAACTTAAATTTAATTTAGTTTGTGAACAACAGAATCGGGTCCATTGCTACTGTAAGTGTGTTACAGAATAACCCCACAAGTTCTAGATTTGTTAGTTTGAGCTGTAACAGGCTATATTTTATCTTGTCTTGAAGTAAGGTTTACGTATACCTTTATATTCAATGTTTAGATGGTATACTCAACATCTGCCTAGCCTTTTTCCAACTATGTTGGGGTCGGCTTCCAGTCTAACCGGATGCAGCTGAATACCAATATTTTACATGGAGCGAATGCCTATCTGATTTGACAAGACTAACCTAAAATTTGTTTTCTGTCCTTTTCTTAATGAAATGGAAAGGAAAAGATGCACTGAACTTAAATTTAGAGTTTAGTTTGTGAACCATTGATAGTCCACCAAATTCCAAATGGCGCATCACGTCTCATTGTTCAAAACAATCACAGTCCGTTCATCATCCCCAGGTAGGAGAAATGTTCATAGTCTGCGGGGTGCTGTATGCGCTGGACTCAGCGACAGAGCGGGAGAGCAAAGTGTCTGTCGCCATAGACCTGTACCTCAACAAACAAGTTGAGGTTGCACTGCAGTTCACCAACCCGTTCCGAAAGACCACGCAGCTCGGATATGATCATATGCATAAGGTTCTTTTTCAATTATTTTTTTCTGGTCCTTCGAGACGAATAAAAATGGTAAAATAATGTAATAGGTCGGGGCAAAAATATTTTCGTATTTTGAATCTATTGTCAGTAATCAAACCTCTTTAGCAGTACTAAATGTAACTGGATGGTTTTAATACTATTAAATGTTGACATTCTAAAGATGCAATAAATTTTAAAAAAAACTAGTTCCCGCCATTTCTCAATTGTTTTTCAAGCAAGCAACATGAACGTATGTGACGAAGAAATTCGGTACATTTTAAAATTTTATTACAAAAAAGGTAAAAATGCGACGAACGCCGCGAATAAAATTTGTGCGGTTTGCGGACCTAATGCGGTATCAATACGAGTAGCACAAATGTGGTTCAAGCGTTTCAAGTCAGGAAATTTTAGTGTGAAGGATGAAGCTCGCTCTGGACGCCCTGTCACGGATAAAATCAGTGCCATTTTTGAAAAAGTGGAGCAAGATCGACATATTAGTAGTTATGATATTGCTGAAGAACTGGATGTTTATCACAAAACAGTTTTACGGCATGTACAAAAGTCTGGGTACAAGAAAAAACTTGATATTTGGGTACCACATGATCTCACTGAGAGAAACTTAATGCAACGTGTTTCCATTTGCGATTCTTTGTTGAAACGTAATAATTCCGACCCATTTCTTAAACGGTTGATTACGGGTGATGAAAAATGGATCACTTACGATAAGAATGTCCGAAAAAGATCGTGGTCGAAGCATGGGCAAGCCCCACAGACCGTGGCAAAGCCCGGCCTGACTCGGAACAAAGTGATGCTGTGTGTTTGGTGGGATTGGAAAGGAATCGTCCACTGTGAGCTTTTGCCGCCGGGTAAAACTATCGATTCTGACCTCTATTGTCAACAACTGATGAGGTTAAAAGAAGCTATTGAGAAAAACCGGCCGGAGCTGGTGAATAGGAAGGGCGTGGTGTTTCATCACGACAACGCCAGACCGCACTCATCTATAGCCACTCAGCAAAAATTGACAGAGCTTGGCTGGGATGTGTTGATGCATCCTCCGTATAGTCCTGATCTTGCTCCATCAGATTTTCACCTGTTTCGGTCACTTCAGAACTCTTTAGGAAGCATAAAGTTAACCTCAAAAGAACACTGTGAAAACTACCTGTCAGATTTTTTTGATAAAAAATCTCAAAACTTCTACAGCAATGGGATCATGGCATTGCCCACAAGATGGCAACAAGTCATCGATCAAAACGGCACATACATATTATAAATAAATAAAAAATTAAACCTAAAACAATTTTTTTTTTTTGTATGAAAAATACGAAAATACTTTTGCCCCGACCGATAATATTTTACGAGAAAATTAATCAATATTTGTCCACCTTGCGAGAGGATTAGTCAGTCTATTTGACTAGTTTATTATGAGCACATTATCGGCAGACTGAGACTGAGGACTGATTTAACCAAAGTCAGATTTATCTTCGTTCGTGGAATAAAATTGAAGCCTAACAGTTCTAGTACTGGAAAAACTGTAAAAAAAATCAAAATTTATTCTCAGATAAAGACTTAACTAGTTATAAAAGTTTGGTTATAAAAATTCGCCCTGAAACTATTAATTCCTGAACAAAAAATAATTTGACGATTGAATCTCGAATTAATTTGCAGTCGTTCTTCTTTCGACTGTATTAATTACCTTTAATTTCAGGAGCTGTACTCTTGGGACCGAGGGAATCAACTGACGTATCCTGTGAGATACAATGAACTGCCTTGATTAAGTACTAAATAAGATAATATTAACAACAATGTGAAAATATTTTTATACCAACATTTTTGCAAATACATAATCTTTTTAATCGATCTTTTGTTTTTATTCATAATCAGCCTATAATGTTCCCACAGCTGGGTGAGACAGCCTACTCTCCGTGAGAGTTTTTACTAGTTTGTATTGCTGTGCTGAAATTAGGTAAGAATGAAGTGTAGTAAAATGGAAATCTATCCAAAACCACAAATAGATTGTGGTTTTGGTTAGATTTCAATTTTACACTGCTCTTTATCCTTTGAACTAGAGAGCATTGCTGCAAATTAATTACTATATCAGTTACGGCCACCAATTTAAACCGAAACCCTCTAACGGGAAAAATTTGCACTAATTTGCCCCTCAAGAACACTCCCATTGGTCCTAAGTTACGAGTAACACTACTACTTCGTTTCTCCACAAGAGGGCGTTGCTAGCAAACTATAGAAGTTACATAATAGATGGCGCCACGAGTTATTATCATAAAAAATAGATTACTATCGACCCTTTCAAAATTTAACCAAGGAACTTTATTGAAAATTATCGGAAATTCTCCAACTTAATAATTAACGGCATGGCTATCCTTATTACGTATTTATGTATAAGTAGTGATGGCAAAGCCACGGCTCTTATTGTATCTCTTCGAATTTGTGTGATGAACCCATAGCCCGTTCAAGCATTATTTAATTAGACGGGTAAACAGAAATGTTAGCTACTATGTGTAGCTAACATTTCTACCATGAGAACGAAAATAGGTAGGTACAGACGCCAGCATATCAAACTACTACAATCTCTCAAATTTCTTTAATAGATTTTCAACATTATCGCCAAAGCTTAGAGCTTGAGAAAATTTGACAGTTTCGGGTAACTTGATGTGCTGGCGTCTGTACCTACCTACTTCGAGCATATGGACCATGTGTATAGAGCAGATGAGTATTTAAATGAGGCCCTTCGAATAATTAGCCTATTCTGTTCTCACTCCTGGGAAACAGGCCTCCTCTCTGAGAGAGGGAGTGAACAATAATCCATAACGCAAGTCCAGTACGAATTATTGGATATCACGGCTTCGATTTTTTTGGTTCTAGGACGTGCCGGTTTCCTCACGTTTTTTTTCTTCACCGTTTTGAGAGCAGTGGTGACGAAATTAAATACACAACGTAAAGTGCCCGTCTGGGTTCGAAGTCGAACTCACGACCTATGTACTCGTAAGTCGGGGCCAATACCACTGTTGCTCCCAAGTGAGGACCTAAGGACCACAAAATACTTAGGTAATTTGTGACCCCGTTAGTTACAGTCAGGCTGCCAACAGGGAGCTGGGATTACATTTAGGAGTACCTAAACTAATTACAAAAATAGAACAATAATGAAAAAAAAAGTTACATGGTTTAGTTGCCATACGCATACTAAAATATACCAGTTGGTACCTAATACGCAGGTTAATTGTTTATTGTTCAGGAATCCCCGGAATATATGAATTAATTATACATACTTATATCTCACCAATGCGTTTGTAAAATGATTTGACCGCAAAAATCAATGTTGTCTTCAAATTGGTATTGACCCTGCACTCTAATTGCGTAACACACTGTCAATAATAATCTGAATAATTTTGGAAGATATTGCTAATCCATTGCTTCATAATTATGTTTGAAAAATTTGTCCGTTCAACTATTACGTAAATCACGCAATGAAACATTCATGTTGTTCTGTCAAAATGTAAGCAATAGGCTTGTCAACTGAAAAAATCTAATTAGTCCGTCAGTTAGATTATCAAAAAATATTTAACCTGTAAGTATTTTTTCTTTTGTTACGTTAACCAAAATTGACGAAAAACGACGCTTTTAAAATTCTCAATACGTCACACCTTGGTATAAATTTTAGTGCGTTCTGACGTCACGAGCCCCCACTCCCGAGTTTTGATGCGTTTTATCTTTGTCAATATTCATTGATTTACAAAAACAAAAAATACGTGTCCATTATTTTCCAATACTCTAACTGACGGACTAAATAGATTTTCAATTTATTGATGGTGGAAACTAGCCTATTCTTACTGTTGGTGTGTTACGCAAGTACCCCGCTGATTTATGTTATCTGTAGGTACCTTTTGTAAATGAAATCATTGAATAAAAGTGCTTTTGTTATTACGGTACATTACCATCACAGTACCATAACCACATTTCAGACGTCCGGTCCCAGCTGAATAAGGAAACTTGCTGTGTTTTAATTTTAATGATTAACAAATTTATTTTTTTTTTTGAACCATTAGACCATTTTTTTTATTATTTTAAAACACCAAAATAATGATGCGGTATTTCAGAAATAATAATAGTTTTTATCTGTAAGAGCAACCCAATCACCAACCCACACTAAGCCGTATATTATACAGGGTGCAATTGAAGTCATGGGCATTATTTTAACCTAAGGCACTACTCATGATACTAATTGCATTAGGGCTACTATTACGCAAATCAAAAATATTATTAATGCAAGTATGGAAAACCTTAAAATGTAGTAAGTCATACAAAGTATCAAATACTTTGCGCTACTCGATAGCAAATGCGTAGGTACACTACGCCGTACGCGTCATTGGGCGTGAATTCTTTGACCCCGCCCGACTCACGTGACATTCGTAAGTTGCCAATGAATTGATTCATAATAAATTCCAACTTTCCCTTCGTACTTTGCCGGCTTAGGACGGTCAAAACTACGTCAACTAACATACATAAAAAAAAACATTTACGTACCTAGCTTGTGGATTGTTTTGAAAAAACCTTATTTGTCGGTAAAGTGACAGAGGGTAAACGGATGCTGTTCCACGAGCTTGTGCATGTGCTGGCACGTGAAAAGACGAAAAATCCAACAGGTTCTGAGTGGTTCTGGTGGAATGAGACCCCGTGAAGGAGTAGGGTCGGCGGCGATGGAACATTTCACGAGTTCATACTAAATTTCTTGTGCGATCGTAAATTACAACCATTTGTGGGTATTGTTGGTTGGTGTACCTAGCCTGCACATTACGCGGTCGAGGCATCGTGTACACAAACACACACACAACACACAATTACTACATTAACACTTAATACACTGCAATCCAAGCACCGTATGACGCGAGCGGCGAGTACGGCGATTACGTAACGGGATCAATAAATCAATTACGCGTCAATGCACCTGCGCAGTCGTTATGACACTGGTTCCGGGTTCGTGTTTCGGAGGCAAGCAGACCCCGCGCGGGGGTGATATTCGTATTTTTGCGAGTGAGGGAGCGGGACGGAGAGAGTTCAGGGAATCCCGCCGGACGGCATGTCTTGTAGCCCATTGTTATTATTACTTGTAAGGAAAAACCCGCGCGCGCGCAGGTCGGCCGCTCTATGAAGTTATTACTATTATTTGATGTTTGTTTACATTTCGCTTTGCGCTGTACTGCGCTTTAAGATTTTGATACTTCAACATTTATTGGCGTTAACGAAATATTTTGTTTTAATTACTTTAAGTGTTTATTTGCAATAATAAGGCTTGTGCAATTTGACTTACTACATTTTTAAGGTTTTCCTTACTTGCATTAATAATATTTTTGATTTGCGTATTAATAGCCCTAATGCAATCAGTATTGTGAGTAGTGCCTTAGGTTAAAATAATGCCCATGACTTCAATTCCACCCTGTATAGCCCAGTGGGATCTCAGGAGGCCTGTATCCCAGCAATGGGAACATTATGTGTAATAAATGATTTATTTCTGTAAATAGGATTGTACAAACACTTTTACACGTCAATAATATTTTTTTAAACTAGATGAACTGCGAAGAAAGGCCGAAACAAATTCAGAGGTCACAGTCTCTTTTAAAGTCCAGACAAATAATCTTGGTCCGATCATGTAAAGACCATGTAGATTGGTGTCTGAAATGGTCTTTCGAGGAAAGAACCGCAAAGATTGAATGGACTTGGCATGCTATTCTCTAAGGGTACAGCCTTGCGGGCAGCGCTGTCGCGGTGGGTTTGACAGTTGCGACAGCGCTGTCCGCAAGGCTGTATCCTTAGAGAATAGCTCCCCTGTCCAGTCAGCGCACGCATTCATTTGTCAAAAATTGTGCAGCTCAACACAGAACTTGAGGAGCTCAACGAGTCAACGATTATTTGAACGTTCGCGAACGGGCGCCGTCGGTTGATACTGGTCATCTATTAACTGTCAGCCAGGGTTTATTTTTAATCTTAGATATATTTTGAATTGTTTCTTCATTCGTGTTTTTTTTTACATTGTTCTCACATATATATAAGCAACAAGAATAATGTACACACGGATACACATCAAGCTATACATTTCCAGGTTTAACTGACCTCACACTGTATAGGTTGTTCGTACAATCAGAAGTCAGCTTATACTGGTTATGTACAGCTTGATGTGTAGCCGTGCGTACTCAGGATTTGTAATGATTTAAAAGAGTGTCCTTGGAGTTTCTTGCCCGTTCTTCTCCGTCGAGATCTACGTTTTGGAATTGGCAATTAGCTTCAACTTTCTGACTAACTGGCAGACTATTTCATTTTGACAATTCAAAGGTGCCTATAAATGGTTTAATTGAAATAAATTATTTGAGTTTGATTTTGAACAATACCAAAGAAAGGACATTTGGGTAGGCCTGATTACGCTATGCTTTCCCAATCACGTAGAAATTAATTTTGTATTTCGAAGTCCCCAAATGTTTTGTCAACTCGTTTTATACTCCATCTGATCTATTCTGTAAAAATCTTACCTTGAAAACTTAAGTGAAGTGAGCTGTCACTCCACCTGATGCAATAGATTGACACTATTGACAGCTCACTTCAAGCTCACTTCATCAATGTTTTCTGGGTGATTCGGGGGAGATTTTTACAGAATATCACTATTGTACCCACAGTTAATTAGCTCACTAGTATTTTCTTGTATCTACATGAAAATATCATATAGGGTACGGTAAGGTAATACCTCGGTACCTAGCGAGTAGTTTCGACTATAGTTTATTAACTAGGTACAAAGGCCAGCACGTAAAGCTACCCCAATCTGTCAAATTGCATTGATAGATTTTTAACTTTACTACAAAGCAATATGGTTTATAATCAATTGGGAAAATTTTACAGATTGGGATAGCTTGATGTGCTGACCTCTGTACCTACAAGGCAAGTTCTCCTTCAATATCCTATTGGTAAAATATTCACACAGTGTAATTGTCGCCGTAGCCGCATTTCGGAAATACCAGACTGTATAAATATTTCAGTGCGTTTGTAATTATTTTATGTATTGAAACTACCCCCACTTTATAAAAATACTAGGATTTTATGTGTTTGAGTTTATATGAGATAGCGTTTTTATGATTTATTTTTATTTGTGTGTGATAAAAGTGGATAGGTTCGATCCTTTTAGGTAATATAAAACTTCAATATAAAAGTTAAATGTATTCAAAAATTGCTGATCCGGCGAACTTCGTAACTACCGCCTCAGTATCAATAAGAACGAATGTATGAGAAAATGAATTATCTCCATTATTTTTTTCTTCATTAATTTTTCCCATGTTTTTATAGTTATTCTGCTAATCAGGGGTTATAGTTATTATTATTATTATATCATAATAATCGGCCCAGCCGTTCTTGAGTTATAAATGGTTTAACTAACCCGACTTTGTTTTTTAATATAGATTCTGTTATTTTCATTACTGTTATTGATTCTGCTAACTTTACAGGCGCCAGCACATCAAGCTACTAGAATCTGTAAAATTTCTTTAATAGATTTTCAACTTTAACGCTAAAGCATAAGGTTCAAAGTTGATTGGAAAAATTTGACAGTTTCGGGTAGCTTGATGTGCTGGCGTCTGTACCTAAGGACCAAATTTTATTTTAATAATTAATCTGTGGTATTCACAACATTTAAACATGAATAACCAGTGAATACAGCGAATGAAAAGGAGAAATAGAAATCTCTAGCCTTCACCTTCAATTAAATGAGGGGTTCTTAGTGGTGCAGAAGTTAAAAATAAGGTTAACTTTATATAATTTAAGAAATTGTAGTTAAAGTAGATGGTTTACTTTTTATTTTTCTTTTGTAGTTTTGTATTTTTTTTTTTGTAAGAAATAAGACTTTTTTTATTTTTATGTATGTATTTACCCTTGTATATGACGATTTCACCTATTAAAACCGTAACCTAAATATCCTCTAACACACCTGAACACTCATCAAAACTAAAGAGCACCAAAAGGCACCAAACAAAAAGAATAGCTCACGCATAGTGACGCGCGGCGTACATAAATCGTCGCCTCACACTAGGTGCGCCCTAAGCGCGGGCAGGCATTCCACGCTCATCTCAACCCCCCATTTTTCGCCACAATAGCTAGCAATACATTCCGTGACTTGGCAGAACCCGATGTCGAGATATTTGGCCCCCATCGCACGATCAATACATGCGCACAGCGCCATCTAACAGCCATCGCGCATCCAAATTGCAGTTTAATAGTTCATTAGATCCGGCAAAAATGGCGGGGACACGACATTTTAAATTCGGAACGCGGTATCGATTCGCGGGAGTGCCATTATGGAATACAGGTTATAAAATTTTAAATAAAAACATTTTAGCAGACGTTGGCTGAAAGCCGGTTCGATTCCGGGTCAGGACTGGATACTGAGAGTTGGTACATTTTATTCAAGTCAGTTGCTTGATAATGGTGATCGAAGGAATTCCTGCTTTTCATAATGTCACTTATCGGCTTTCTTAATGATTACTAAATGGTAAGAAAAGTTAAGTATGTCAAGATTATTATACTTTCGCTGTAGATTCATATACTTTTCTTAGAGCTGTTACTTAGTTGTCATGTTTCCGAAAATCACCACTATAAAACACGCCTATAAGTATTTTAAAAACCTAATGATAATTACTGTTTTACGAAACGTTAGACCGAGGCACGGGAAATTATTTTTTAATTTTCCAAGAACGTACACAGTCTATATGCAGAACTGCTTTGCAGTCTCCATTTATAGTCTGTAGTGGTTTCGCGCCACCCGCCTCCCTCCCGACCGATTGAAATGAATGAATCATTCGAATTCAATTGATCACCATCGTTAATTCGTAATACTAATCAAACAGATTACCGTTCATTTGTTTACTTTGAACACGTAAAGATTTTAAATGGTTTAATTGTGTTAATCATGTAATTTGTGGATGTGAAAAAGTACTTCGTAAAGACTGATTGATTGGTACATACTTTGATTTATTTATGAAAGTGCCATTACCTACATACATCTGCAGTTTCCCGCGCAATTTAAAAGTCGAATGTTTTAAATGAATTATTGTCAATTGCCGCGGGTTTCAGGGGGAGTTCTATTAAAGTTTTATCCAGCATGCTATTTATATGCAGGCTGCATGCTACAAACACACAAATATAATGATTTATTATATTTCTTTGAAATCTAAACAAGTAGGTAACTGGTTTGTGGCGTCAACTTGCGCAATGAAGGACCAAAATAAATGTTTATCGGAAACCGTTCTTTTTAGCCTTCGAGAGCCGCTTGACTCATCAAAAATTGCAGTTGGAATTAGAACAATGTTACGTCATATGATTGATAGTGCGGCTACCAACCAGGATGCACCGAGTGGACGTTTTGTACCGTCTCTTGCAGAGCCTTTTTTTTTTTTTTTTTGTGGATGGGAAATCATCCAATGACCCCTCCCGCTCTGGGTGGAGCAGAAGGGAGTGTCAGACTCTTACTGACTAAAACCCACCCGTGTTCCTTCCTTAGCCCTTTGTGTTCCGGGGTAGCGGTAACCCTTTCGGACAATCCCGCTGCCCCGGCAGGCTTCGGCCCTTTCGGGCCCCTTCCTTTATGCTGACATCTCTTTGAGGCGCGCGTGGAACACGTACGCGCCGTCCGGCACGGGCCTGGTCCTGATCGGACGGAGAGTTACCCATTACTCTCCGCCCGCAGGCCCGCGCCTACGGTGGCCGGGAGTCGTCACGCGGCTCGCGACGCCCGGAGCGTCTCCCGCGGCGGACCCTCATTCTTTGTACTTCATTCTCACTTCTTTTACGCTAGACCTCACATTTCACTATTCCTCATGTATCCACACCTATCATTTAAATGTTCCGCACATTTTCACTATTCCTCTCTTATCCACATCTGTCATTAAGCTGTTCCTCACATTTTCACTATTCCTCAGTTATCAAAATCTGTCAATAAACTGTTCCTTACATTTTTACTATTCCTCATTTAGCTACTAGGGATTGCAATTGCTGGATCCAGCATACAGCAATCCAGCTGGATCCAGTGCCTTTTTAAACAAGCTGGATCCAGCATACAGTGCTAAATCCAGCGATGCGGATCCGCAAACGTATCAATTTCTATTGTTTAGATTACGAAAAGGTCCTGAAAAAAAAAATGAGCGTTTATGAGACCGAAGGAGTGCGAAGTGAACGTTTATCTATGGTTTATGAGTATTTAATGACCCTAAAACCGACCAGTGTAGAGGCCGAAAGGGCATTCTCAGCAGCCGGCTACATATGCAGTTCTGTGCGAAGCAGGTTGGGAGATAAGACTATAAATAAAATTTGTTTTCTAAGGTCTTACTTTCAGAGAATTCAAAAAAAGACATAGTCAGTCTCTTATCGTCAGATTTTATACTGCCTAATTATTAACGAATAACGAGTGGAGAGAAGATTATTTCGGAGCGTCCTTTGACACAAAAAATTTATTGAAAATTAAAATAGTATTATTATTACGGTCCTTTTTTGTAGTTAATTTTAAAAGAATTTGCAAGACTGATTGCTACTGATTAGCCGTCCTATCCTATCCTATCATTAAACATAAACGTAATAAGATATTGCTTACTTAGAAACATTATCTAAAATGTTATATGAGGTTATATGTTTGTTATTTAATTTTAAGTTGATTCTTTTGATCTCAAATGATTAAGAAACCAAAGCAAATTGATATCAGATATCACCAAATGAGTGAAAGATTTCATAGATTTATCGTAAGAAGTACAAATTAATAAAAAGTCTTAAAAATGTCGTCTTTTTATTTTCGTTCCACATTTTGCTGGATCCGCGCTGGACCCAGCTGGATTCAGCACCCTAATTGCGTAACACAGTATTACTCTCAATTTGAATAATTTTGAAGCATATTGCTAATCCATTGCTCTATATATTCGAAAAGTGTGTCTGGTTAACAACGTAAATAACGCAATGAATGTTGTTGAACTGTCAAAATAAAACCCATTGCTACTGATAGTGTGTTACGCAATTACCCTGCAGGTCAATCCAGCAAGAATCCAGCTGGATTGAAAACGCCGCTGGATTGCAATCCCTATTAGCTACACACGCCGTTCTTCACGTATCCACACCTGTCATTGAAATGTTTCTCACATTTTTATTAATCCTAACCTATCCTTTGACTGTCCCTCACATTTTCACCATACTTCGCTTCCCTATTTTTTCACATTTCTTCTTTACCTAACTTTTTTCACTTTTCCGGTAAAGCATGATGATTATTACCCTTTTCCTATCGTTGAAGACCTTTTAACAATTTTTTTTATAAGTTGGCCGGGCTTTGTTTGTTAAGATTATAAGACGGTATCCATTACCTATCACATATTAATTGAATTCGACTTTCGTGTCTATCTGTGTCACCGTGTTGTTCTTTTAAACTACGCAACAGATTATATGTAGTTTTCAACATCATTTAGAGATTTATTCCGAAAAGTTTAGCTAGTTCATGAAATTTGTGTGAATTCCACCAGTTTCGGGTTGGGACTTAGCATTATGCTGCTACTTTCCACATAAATGTATACAAAATATTACATGGCTTTCCCCGGATTATGTCAATCGCAATGAATGAAATAGATCATGATTCATGATACTTATCGACAGAAGTCACTACTCTGACCTTCTGGATATTAGAAGCTACAGAGGTGCAAAACCCCTCCGTGCCTCGGAAAGCACGTTAAGCCGTTCGTCTCGGTTGTCATTCTTTGATCTTTGACAGTCGTTACGGGTAGTCAGGAGCCCGAAAGTCTGACAACCAGTCTTACCAAGGGGTATCGTATTACCAAGTAACTGGGTTGTGGAGGTCAGATAGGCAGTCGCTCTATGTAAAATACTGGTATTCAGCTGCATCCGGTTAGACTGGAAGCCGACCCCAACATAGTTGGGAAAAGGCTAGGCAGATGATGATGAGAGGTGCAAACATTGACTCGGATCATTACCTACTTGGTAGTGTGCAGAATAAGGGCCCGCATATCACGATACAAATAAGTACACCAAAACCGTTTAGGCGAGGAAGTTTGACATATCGAGGCTAAAGAGGAAACAGGAGTTCAGTCTGAAGTATATAGACACCGTTTATAGAGAGGTAACTCAGATATGGGATATATAAATAACGATGGCGATCCAAATAACACGTGGCGCAGTCTCAAAGCGTAGGGTTCAACGATGAATGTCACCATCACCAAGCTACTGTCCATTAAAATGAGACACAGAATACTACAGCAGAAATACACTCGCAGGCTTAGAGAACCAAGTAAGAGAAACACCTCCTCAAGACGAAGATAAAATTGCATGAAGAACAGCACCTAAAGGAAATAGAACGAAAATAGAGACAATGATAAAGGGTGAAAAGAATTTAAGCCCAGCAGGACCACAGCTTGCAAAAGTAAAGAGAGCTTGTTACTTAACAACAGAAGTGATGTTTTTAAAAACTGGGCAGAGTACTTTGAAAAGCTGCTCAGTGGATCAGTGAATGCCGAGTCATCTCCTATTGCTAAGCTTCAAACAGAAGAGCAAGATTATATACTTATGTTCCCACTCAAAAAGACACTGAATGAGCCAAAAAAAATCCTAAAATCTCATGTCGAACCCTCAAAAGGAGGACCAAATTTTCTCTCTAAGGCAAATTCTTGAAAGACCCTTGAATATAATACAATGAGCAAACTCAAACTAAAAACTCAAAGCATTTCTTCAATGAAACCATCTTCAGGCACTTTTTTCAGAGTCGGTCAATCAGTCAGAAAGTTGAAGCTATATAGCTTACCATTCCAAAAAGTAGATCTCTATGGAGAAGAACGGACAAGAAACTCCATGGACCACACACATACTACCTGTTTATTGACTTCTGAGCCGCGTATGACAACATACACCATAATTACTTGTAGGGTATTTTCGTTCAAAGTTACTCTTAAGAAGCATTAAACTTCTCCTCTATAAGACCACAGTCACAATAAGACCAATACTGATATACGACTTCCGAGTAATAAAAGTCGAAAAACTCTCTCTTAATTTTAGAACAGAAAATCCTCAGGCACGCATTTGGTGCAGTGCTGGAAAACGGGCTATTGCGAACGCGGCACCACGATCTCTACGAGATGTATGACAGACCATTAAAATAGGACATCTTCGATGGGCAGGATATGTCGCAAGAATGGACGAGACCAGAGCACCCTGACGTAGTAAACCAGATGGTCGGAGAAGTCGAGGACGACCCAAGCTCAGATGATTGAACGGCGTAGACCAAGATTTATGAACTGGAGTGAGAAATTGGAGAGAACAACCAGCACCCTAATTGCGTAACACACTATTACCCTCAATTTAAAACATTTTGAAGCATATTTCTAATCCATTGCTTAATAAGTTCGAAAAATGTGTCTGCTCAGCAACGCAAATAACGCAATGAAAGTTGATGAACTGTCAAAATGAAACCCATTGCTACTGATAGTGTATTACGCAATTACCCTGCAGGAAATAGGTCACGTTGGAGATACTTGACCAGGCTAATGCCCACCCGCGGATGAGAACCGACGGTGTTTAACCGACTTCTAAAAAAGAATGAGGTTCTCTATTCGGATGTTTATATATACAGGGTTATTTAAAAACACCAGCAACCTCTTAAGAGGTCATTGTACTCATCATTATGAACAACTTTTACTGGGACCAAACCTGAAATCGCGAAATAAAAATCAGCTGTTCCCTACATTTATCTTCGTCTATCTCGTCAAAATGTAGGGAACAGCTGATTTTTTTTTCGCTTTTTCAGGTTTGGTCCCATAGTAAAAGTTGTTCATAATGATGAGTACAATGACCTCTTAAGAGGTTGCTGGTGTTTTTCAAATAACCCTGTATATATTTTTTATGTATGTTCGGGCATAACTCCGTCATTTATAGATGGATTTGCAAAATTCTTTTTTGTTCGAAAGATGTGTATTCCGAAATGGTCTCATTTAAAATTTTAACCGACTTCAAAAAAAGAGGAGGTTCTCAATTCGGTTGTATTTTTTTTTTTTTGTAAATGATGAGTTTCGGAGACAGACAACGGAACTTCTTCAATAAATGGCAGCAAATCAATCGCGATTGCTGCTATCGCATAGGTAATATGTATGCATTGTTTATGCAATCACACAACATAACATCACACCTGTAAGTGTACCCTCTAAAGGGGTACGCAGATGTGTTCAGTATACCACGGTACACTCTCATTTCTTTGTAGCAAGAAGAAAAACGTGAAAAATAAAAACCTTTTTACAAAAACAAAAAAGCAACCGATTTCCAAAAAAAAACAGTTTAAAGTGAAAAATAACTTTAATTTCGGAAGTCGGTGTCAAAAAATGAAAATGCGGAACCAACGACACCGACTTCCGAAATTAAAGTTAATTTTCACTGTATTGTTTTTTTTTTGGAAGTCGATTGTTTTTTTTTTGTAAGTAAAAAAAAATTATTCATTCATATGGGAGTCATAATTATTGTAGAGTTACCTAATACCTTTTCCCTTGTGGACTTACAAGTTCTTACAGTTTGGGTTTGGTATTGTTGGAAGTTTATTTCTGTAAGTTACCTGCCCCGCAATTGCGTAACACATTATCAATCGGAATCGGTTACATTTTGACAGTTCAACAACATTCATTGCGTTATTTACGTGTTGAGCAAACAAATTTTTCGAACGTATGAAGCAATGGATTAGCAATTTGCTTTTAGGGTGCTGGAATAAGGGCAGGAGAGTGATGACCTAGATTTTTTTTTTTCAATTCCAAAATGTACACAGAAGCCTTGCATCCACTAGCATTAATTACATTCCAAAATTATAACTTAATCACTAGTAACTACCATAACAGAAAAAGTTAATTCACTTTCAATGGCGATCAGCTGACTGCTTACACATAAATCGACATAATAGCATTATGTATAAACAGTAGGTATGTATTCTATACATAGGTATGTTCGCGTTCAGTCGGGATTTCCTCGTTGTCGTCCGAGACATGATAGCGAGCGCTTTCAGCAGATACAGCGCTTTTTATTGTACCTAATTCTATTGTTTTTGAGCGAGTTCTATAAAAGTAAGTACCTATAGTTTTGTTTGCGCCAAAATTCAATGAGAGGAATGACATTTTAGATGGTGATTTTTTTTGGCTCTTTTGTTATACAGCGTGTTTCGGATGTCTTTTTGTTTTTTTTTTTTTCAAAAAGTTTATTCAAAGCAATAAGATTAGATAGGTTGCTGACACATTTTTTTAAGACGCTGTCCTAATCTTTTCGGCAAAACTATTGCCTTCAATGAAAGCGTTTGTAAAAAAATAGACATACTTAAAGAAATTAAATAACACCACTAAAATCATAAAACAGATACCCAAGTACTTAATAAGCTTTACTTTTGTCACCCTGTCACCCGACTCTTGATTTCCAAAACGAGTTTACAACAGGCCATCCTACCCTACCCCAGTTGCTAAGACAGTACATTCTAAAACCATACTTTGTTTCCTTCGAGCGCGGCCGAGTGAGTAATGTTTACAAAAAAATGATAAACAAAAAGGTCAATGTACATGCGTTGCAAGTAAGCGGCTGCAGCGCTGAGCGGCGCGCTCAATCACAGCTGAGCCAGCAGGTCGGACACCTGACGTCGGCGGCCCCGCCCCCCACCCGCCCGCGCCCCCCTGCCATCAGCTGTTAATGTACCTCCTCCCCCCGCCACACCGCACCAGCCTTTCCCCTTCGTTTGTGTAATGCGAGGAGCGTCGGCTATCAACGACACGCACCGACATTATATTTTTATGAGTATTGTTCTTATTTATTTCTGTACCAAGTTTTTGATGTTCAGTGTTATGTTTCGACTTCATAATGGCTGAATATAAAGCTATAATATCCACGGCATCATTTTGAACAAAAATATAATGTGACTACATATTTTGATAATATTTATATATAGCAGCATACATACAACAAACGCTAAGCACTTCGAATGCAATGAATAATTAACAAATGCTAACCACAGCGATTCCGACTAGTTATGGATTCTATTTGAGGCCACAGAGAACAACAAAAATGCCAACTTTTAATAATATATCGCACATTATGCCTGCCAAATGAATAATTTATCGCAGTGTGTCGATTCGGGGCTCGTATCCCCGGGGTACGCGGGGTGTCCCCCCGAGGGGGCGCGCGGCGGGAGGGGCGCGCCGGCCGTCAGTCCGCGCCGAGCGGCCGAGCGAGCGCCATGTCCGCGTGTGCGCCGCGCGCCTGCTGCCGGCCGCGCGCCCCGCCGACATTACTGGACATCACAGCGAAAATAGTCGCCGCCGCGATCCCGTTCCAACGCATCGAGGAACGCTATGAACGTATCCCGGAGCCGGTGCAACGCCGCGTCGTATACTGGTCGTTCCCGCGGGATGAGCGGGACATCTGCATGTACTCGTCGCTGGCGCGAGCGCCGCCCGACGACCACCGCAACATCGCCTTCTGTCGCGGCCTGAAGCTGCTGGAGGCTGGCTGCGTGGAGAACGTGCTACAAGTCGGTGAGTGTCTGCCCCGACGCGCCTGCGCCTGTTTACTAATATGCGCCTCGCCCACCCGCGCCGTATAAATAAAAACCTCGACGTGTGCGATCGATAGCTGCTCCTCTCGGGAATTATTCATGCGTCGGCTCGTAAAAGTTTCAGGAGATTAGGGCCTACCGAGGACGGTGATGGTGACCCCACAACCTCCGCTGATCACAGAGGTCGGCCGGTCGCGCCGCTCACTATCCGTGTGACGCAACTAATGGGCTTATCTCGCTGCGATATCGATAACCCGGTAGTTGCATTGAGTTTAATCGATCCAAAGTTAAACATATTCACGATTTTCCAGCAGACACTGGCCCGATAATGTCTCCCTGAGGCACGCCGGACGACTGATAGGAAATCAGAGCGCCCATAATTAATTGGGGCTCATTACTATGCATCGATTCCGTTTCGTATCCATAATCCATAAGCCACTTCAATGGCTTTATTTTCCTCGTCACAATATCGATATAAAATCGTGTGGTACAATTAATCGAACGCCTAATTAAGATCGACTTTCGAAACTATGCAGATGCATCGTGAAATTCGGCTGAGATTTACATAACTGGAAGTCCCGTTACATAGGGAATTACTCAACCGGATCGGCGTGGTGTCCGCGGCATCGGTGTCGCGGCCGCGAGACGCGCTCGCCTCCGATGGCATTAATCCATGCAGACGTCGTTTGTTACTGTCGCCGCTCTGAATAACGGACGCGAATAAACAATATTAATTGCCTGTTTTTTTTATAGGGTCAGACCCGGTTTTATTGTGCTCGGTCGTGGGAGGACAGGCGTTACATATTCATTTGTGCTTATCTGCCATCAGAACGGCGATTACTGGTCATTTTGGGCCGTTTCGGGTCGCACTGCGGTCGCATACGCCACATTTGGTGTGTCGTTCATAATGTTGTCACGTCTCAGGAGAACTTCAGACGCATTAATGTAATAAAAGATATGGAGCATAAACACGAATTCATAGTTGAATCATGTCCGCAGTACGATTTTAGGCACTGGCTTACGTCCAACTTTAGGGCGGTGGAAGAGCCGCCTCGGCGAGATAGCGTTTCCGATATGAATCGTGTACTTATTATATTACAGATAAACGCGTTAGTCGTCGGCGGCATGCTTCTCGTGTCCAAACTGATATAAGTTCCCACACCCATATCATCTGAGTCACACAATCTACGATCTGGAGGAACCGCCCACTTGAAGTAAAAACAGGCCGAAATATGTTCCGAGAATTTAGTCGTAGCTAACAAAGGTTGAAGCCAAGGAAGGATTAAATTGTCTGCTATGTAAATTTGTAGGTCAGACGAGGTCTGGGCGAAAGAAAAAGGAGCTCTGTTTAAATTCCTATTGGAAGAAACTCCATTTCTATGAAGTCTCCTGCTCGTGCAATCTGCATCGGAACTTTAATGGCGTATGAATAACTTATGGACGCTTTTAAATTTTTAATGCATGCATATCGAGTTCCATCGGTGACAGCGTACAGACAGCACGAAATGTCATGTGAAGGAAAAAAATATCTGGTTGGCACCATTCGAACAACTCACCAAACGAGAATAGCCAGATTCGTGTGTATGAATAAAAGAACGCTGCGCCCTCAGTACCTACATGCAAATGATCGAAAATGAACCCCACGTTTTAAATGTATTGGAGTCGCATGTACATATTTAATTGTCATGCAAAAATAAACGAGCGCACCCGGCACAGCTCTGTAAATATTTTAATTCAATGTTAATAACTTCATATCAATTCAGTTCAGTCGAATCTCGGTGCGCTCCGACCGGTTCCCTGGTTGATCGAGAGCGCGCCTGTAGGGGTGTGTTTGATTAAACCATCGATACCACTCTTTGTTTGTATTTCATTTCACATAAAACGAATTGCAGCACCTTTCTAACACTGCAGTTCAATTATAATTAGTAATTCCAAGGAAAAAGCACCGTATTCTGTCGACAGCGGTCGTACATTATTCAATAGAATCGATTTTCATTGGCTAGAATAATGGATGCATTAAATTTTTAAGTGCTACATCAACATTCTTCTTAATAAATAATATATTGGCTATCTGTTAAACAATTCACAATGCATTACCTAAGGTGGGTTTCGTTTGTCACGAGTCACGACACAGAAAAGTTTGTTTCAACCAAAAAATATGGTGGCATGTCCGTCGCACACAGCCACAGTCATGAAGATTCATCTTCGAAACCGTACATACATAGTTCTACCAAAATTGCCACATGCATCACAAACAAAATATGAAATACTGCACACAAATATTTGTACAGTCTGTAAGCCATAAGCAATCACTTTTGCGAGTTCGACTGACAAACGTGAGGCGTTCGTCATGCCAAAAAAGATACATGATACATATTCAAATTGCGAGTTTAAACATAATGCAGATGAATTTAAAATTAAAACAATTTTAACGCAAAGTCTGAATAACTAAATACAAAGTAAAGATGATACGAATATTTCCGCTCTCATGTCGGTCTCACGACGTTTCGTCACCAATTTAAGAGTTCACGGCATGTCTGCAGTTCTGAGAAGGACTGTAACGCCGCCATTATTCATATGATGATCGTATGATATCCATTCTTGTACTTAACAAGTTTGGAGCTTAACGTTTGCGGTTTTAGTCGGATCCTTTTAGATTTTTGGGGTAACATTTATTGTAATATGACCAGTTTTATTTGTGACCTTTCAGTTATCGTTTTGCAATATTCCTTTGTTGAAAGTCAGAATCGAGTTCAACCGTTTGGTACCTAACTTACACGGTAAAGGAAGAAGTGGTGGTTCCATAGTTACAGGATACGTGCGTGGCTGACTAACAATTGGCCACAACTAGCGAACATAGTCATTGATTTAGCTCAATTTCATCATCAAATGTAGCGAAAACAGGAAAATCCTGCATGTTTTATCTCGGTTTTCGTAAATGACCGGAAATTATTAACTCGCTCTGAAAGTTATTATGATATTAGCAAGTAGGTTGTAAAGATTAGAGGAATCAGAAAGAATTTTAAAACTTGTCCTCGTCCATCGATTTCCATCAGGCGTGATCGGGGTCAAGGGCAGGCCCATTCAGTAATAAAAAAAATATTATCGTCATCATTTAGCTGCTGAATATATACCTCCCTCAAATTCAAGTTCAAGCAATATTCTGAACCAATATCGATAAAATTACTTAATTTTTCAATTAAATCAAGCAGACCATCCGCATGACTTCATATTAGGTCTCCATTGTCGCAATTGGGAAGCTGACATTATAAACGTCTAAGAATCATTTTAATAAGTAATAGATTTGCCTTCGGTATCTGCAAGAGACTATGCTGTACGCTCCTAAATTCACGTTAAACTCAAAAAGCTTTGCTATAAGTATATTTTCGTATATTTTTATCTCCAACATTTTCAAAGGATACAGTACTTAAACATATATTAGCCTCATCACACAGCCTGGCAAGAATTTATGCATACATCCAACACTGTTTAGATATATTACACACATTGTTTGTACGACAATGGTTTTTACAAAACCATCAAAATGGAATATGTCATTGTAATTACTTCTTATCGTAGTTTAAATAACCATAATCGTGATGTGTGTAATTGTAAAACAATCTGTGTGCTATTATGTCTGGTAATAATCTCATGTTCGTCCGCAGGCGTAATTGCTTTAGAATGAGAATAGAAACATTTTCGGAGACATACTGTTTTTTAGTAATGTTTAGTTTAGAATCGGCTTTAGTTTGCATCCCTCATAGAAATAAAAGTTAGAAATGCGTTAGAAGTTCTTCAAAGGTGCGAAAAATTTTGAACAGTTCCAGTAGAATCACGAATTGGTCGTTGATATTTTCCATTCTGATGCGTAAAGTCCTCGCAATGCGAATTTAACGTATAAGCCAAGCATTCAGATTTAAGAGACAACGAAGCTATTAATGTTTGGCTAGCCTCGGTTTCCCTTCGCATTATTTGCAATACATACTACAATGACTCACTCTACTAAACCATATCCGTTAGTATTTCAACAACTAAAGCATCTATTCACAAACACACCATCACATCCGTAAAAACCACCAACCACATGTCAATACAATCGCGATTCATAGCAACAAAGAAATTACAGAGCAAACTGACAAACAGACAAACTCAATGCTCCTCTGTCCAATAACAGTGTTTCATAGTATCCACACAAGAACAGTTCTGTCGCGCGACCTCGCACCAAAAACTAAAATAACACGCCCCCCATATGCTCAGCTTCACCCCCTCTAACACCTATATCAATAAGCAATGGGAAAGACGAGGTAGATCTCGAAATACTGGTCGCGCTCACAAAGACCTGCTTGTGAGTACCAAAAGCACCTCCGCATTTTAGAATCCAATTGCAAGTTAACGTGTGCAATTCGGGAGGTCCTTAATGTTCAGGGAATAGAGGATGTTTTGCAATGAATAGAAGCATTGTTTGGGAACGCATACAGTGAATCTTTGAAGGCAAACGAGCTTGTGAAGAGTATTGAATGCTTGATTTGATGGTGTAAAGATAAACTTAGGAGTACCTGAGAAATTTGGTACAGTTGGGAAGTTTCATCTAATACGATACAGAACTAATTCGTTCGAACTTGTTTTAAATTGAATTCTATACAACAATGTGTTTTGTAAATATGTGTATTATTACTTTTCCAGTTTATTTGCTTTGGTTATTAGCGAGTATACATATGTGTTAACGTTAACGTGTCGATATAATCTAGGACAGAAATGGCTTTGTGATACGGCAGCGTTCACGCAAATACTGGTATGGATTGTTCCATCGATATCCATCGATGTGGACATCAATTAGATGTTACGAGTAATGGACTTATGACGTCGTTGGTAATGATGGAGCACTCAATAGCTTTTCACGGGCTCCGGCTGACTACAACTCTGTAGCTGCAGTTCTTGTCGGTTCTTTACAGATTGTAAAAATGCAGCTTGTTGAATCACTTAAAGAATTTAATTATGGAAAGATTTGCTGTGCGAAGAGGATAGAAACAATCCGAAATATTCGATGATATCTTGACTCTTGAATGACAACAATTCAGACAGTGATTCCATTTTAAATGCAATGGTTTTCTAATCGCACAACCTCCTAATAAGGATTAAAATCTAAGATCCAATCTAAATGTTGATACTTAGAAAATTCCGAATGCAAATCCAAGGTCTAACCAGATCCATATTAATGCAGAACCAATTACATGATTAGTTGATGACTAAACTAAATAAGTAAATAATGACTCAATTTAACGTGGGAACTACTGGTAGATAATATACATTGGGTGTTAATTGATACAGAGTTCAGGGTCAAATATAGTCAATTTGCAAAGCTTTTGACCTTCGCGATCAATCGGGCTCAAATTGCTTCTTCATACGAATAGCTATAGTTTCTGAATTGTGATCGATTATCTTGGCTGAGACAAGTAATGGATAGGCAAGCAAATATGACTCTTTTATATTGACGGCTTGCGACTTGCCGTGCGATATTTTTTTTCGATAACTATTAATCGTGTCTATTATCTAATGTGTGCTACTTTCTCAATTACAAACAAGTTAAACCAGTTCTCAATAAACAAGAGCCTAAAAAGTAGACAGAAGAAGGAAATGAGGGCATTGATGAGTCCCAAAGAACATATATCTCAAATTCTATCACATTCGGAACCTGCTTGATCAGTTTTCTAAACAAGTTTCGATATTGTGCATGTTTTAAAATTTATTTAGGCTGTATTTTGTAATTAGTTCTTTATGCAACAAATAAATGTTGAGTGTTAGCTGCATAAAAATTTAGTGTTTTCAATAAATCGTAAAGCAGCTAAATCGATGGGTAATCAACGACCCAGTTCTAACCCATCGTCATTTAAACTGATTTCGACAGTCAAACAAATTCTGATGAGTGTTCGGATGACATAGTAATTACCTACCGTGGCTACTACTAGTGACTCACTTCCATGTATATTTTGTATTAATGTAATAAACAGTTGTACAATTTAAATATAATGATTCTATATGAGCTCATTGTTTGTCAAGATTACGTATCCATATGATTCTTTATTAGTTGCAGCTTCTGGGTTGGTGGGAAGTGTAGGACTAAACTGGTCCACTAAAATCTGTGGGGTTCTTCCTCAAAAACCATTTAGACCTAATCTATGTGGTCCTCACATGATCGGACCAAGATTATGTCTGGACTTTAAAAGAGACTGCCCCCTGAGTTTCGCTATTTCGTCTCAGGGATATTCTGACAGGATAAATGTCGAATCTATCTAGTTTCTTTTTTTATATGTTTTTTTATGTATGTTTTTAAAAAAACAATTTAATTTCCTTCATTATAACTTATTAATAAATTAAAGCCAGAGTGTATCATTGGGGCTTTTGTGCCATTCTGTGATAATTAATGAAGAAAATTTTGGGGTGAAAACCATTTCACCGAAATCGACTCAATCTATAAGGAACTGTCAGATAGAATCGTTAGGGACGTCAACGTTTTGATTTGCAATTCGTCTGATTACATTTTTGGGGATTTACAGCTAAGTATACCAGCGGGGTAATTGCGTAACACACTAAGAGAAGCAATGGCTTTCATTTTGACAGTTCAACAACATTCATTGCGATGGTTACGTTGTTGAGCAGACATTTTTTTTTTTTAATATGAAGCAATATCATTCAAAATCATTCAGATTGAGATCGATAGTGTGTTACGTAATTAGTCCTTTAAACTCTTTGAAGGGATCTCCCATAGTTAGCATTCGTAACGCACGGTACCGAAAGAGTAAATATTACCATCACCAAATTCTCTGAAGCTGTTTGCATATTGTTATTCGCGATGTAACAATGAGCATTTTATTATTTCGTAAATAAAACCGGCACATACATGACGCTACCGAGAAGACTGACAAAGAAAATGTTGCAACACATAATTATGGTCTAAAGAAGTCATAAGTTTGTTTTACCGTTACGAAATCACGCTTTTCTCGTGTCGAGAAGACAATTTGCAAGGAGGATATTATTTTGTAATTATGCAGTTAAGAGATATATCACAGAATAAGCAGATCTTATAGCGTGGTTCGTTATCTTGGTTTGTCTGTGTCTTGGTGTTGGGGTTTTCAGGGAAAGTCTCAAGACAAATGAGATCAGTAAAAGACAATAAGAAGACACAACCCAGGCAAACATGACACAAGAGGGAGGAGGCCGATGGGTGGAACAAGGCTACCAGTGATGAACCAGCACTGGGGCTCAGTCTCGCAAAGGGTCTTAGCATTTATACTGAGCATTTTTCGTGGATGTAACGCATATTTTCCCCCGGCTTGTTATTTTTTTTGTGTTTGTGTTCTTTCTCTGCGTTATGTTTACCGCAAATTAACGTATTATTTCTAAGATGATGATGAACCCCCAAAATATGAACCAAATCGAGAAAAACCGACACGACATTAAAACAAAAGAGAAACCAGCTTATATACCAAACAAGTCTTGCCAAATGAACTCAAAATAGTCCAATCTAAAAATAGGATCACATTAAATACTTTTATCACCACGCCTGGGTCAAATACAATCAGGTCAGATCCAATTACCGCCACAGAGGGGCGTAAGGTGGGAGGTCGCGCAATTAGCTTCAATCAGACGCCAGGAAGACAGAATTAAGTTATTAGGGAGCAGGCTTTGCCACTGACCCGGGGAAATGAGCGTATTGCTCGACATTTTACATTGTAGGGATCAATCACTATAACTTATTTGGTGTCGTGTTACTAAGTACCATACCACAGGTACCAATTACCATAGGTACCATTGATTTGGAAGATACAGGCTTTTCAGTTTGGGTTTTCATACAGACCATTTTGAAAAAGGTCATAGTTTTGTATATTGTGTTGTCTCTCTCTTTATTCGAGGCCTCTACTACACCGCTGGTCTCGTGGTCTCGTGACTGCTAAACGTGGTGTCCTGGGTTCGATTCCCAGGTCGGTAATAGTGTTATTAGAATTATCCATTAGGAATTCCATAGTAACAGCCCGGAGTTTGGAAGGCGGTGTGATACCCCCACGGAAAGCACGTTAAGCCGTTGGTCCTGCGCCTGATCTCTCTCCTGTCGTGTCAGATTGCCGTCCCATCGTACTATGAGAGTAAGGGATGTGTTAGTGCACCTGTGTCTGTGCATACACGTCTTGTGCACTATAATATCTCACGTGCCGATAGCCAGTCTCCGCTAAGATTGGTCGCCATGGCCGAAATTCGTTCTGGAGGATTATTACTCGAGGCAGTTAAAGATATTTTTAACTGACTTCTGTATTCGAACCGTATTATATGTTAGTATGTATGTATATTTGTATGTCCGCAATTTACTCAAAAACTAATGAGCCAATTTTTATGTTTATTTCATTCACGTGATCTACATACTTTCAGGAAGGTTTTAGTATATATAATACATTAGATAATTATTCTTAATATACGAAGTTATATGCATAAAATGTACTGCATCTCCGGCATTTCGAATGTTGATGATTCTTCTAGTCGGTGTCTTCAATTCTTCAATGCACCTTAGCTTGGCAACGCTTGGCTGCAATTGCATATCTATTATTGTTTTTAATGGATAAGGTATGTCTCAGGGGCGGTGCCATATAAATTTGAATAACGTTGCTTTTTTTTTTTTTTTTGTGGATGGGAAATCATCCAATGACCCCTCCCGCTCTGGGTGGAGCAGAAGGGAGTGTCAGACTCTTACTGACTAAAACCCACCCGTGTTCCTTCCTTAGCCCTTTGTGTTCCGGGGTAGCGGTAACCCTTTCGGACAATCCCGCTGCCCCGGCAGGTCCCGCTGCCCCGGCAGGGCCCGCTGCCCCGGCAGGTCCCGCTGCCCTTTTGAGTTAGTTTCAATGACACGATTTTTTCCACTTAGTGATCCTACTAATCCTACTAATATTATAAATGCGAAAGTTTGTGAGGATGGATGGATGGATGTTTATTACTCTTTCACGCAAAAACTACTGAACGGATTTTGATGAAACTTTACAGTAATATAGTTTATACATCAGAATAACACATAGGATACTTTTTATCCCGATATTCCTACGGGATCAAAACTTACGCGGGTGAAACCGCGGGGCGCAACTAGTATTTTAATAACTTTCTAATACTGATATTTACATAGCAAGTAGTGTTAATTGACTTTGTGTGGGGTACAACTAAAAAGTGTAAAATAAAAACTTTTTTCCAAAAAAAAAACAACTGACTTCAAGAAAAAACATTACAATGTGGAAAATAACTTTAATTTCGGAAGTAGGTGTCAAAAAACGAAACTAACGACACCGATTTCCAAATTTAAAGTTATTTTTCTCTTATTAGAGTTTTTTTTAAATCGGTTGTTTTTTTTTTTGTAAAAAAGTTTTTATTCTAAATTAATGCAATGCTTGTGATAAATATATTATTTTAAAAATACCAGTTTATTCTTAATCGATTTTATGTAATTAAGATTATTTAAATCTAGAGACATCAAATCGATTTATTGAAAATCGATTATAATATAAATTGATATCCTACAAACATTTATAAATTGTTCTGATTTTATCGCTTTAGCACGAAAATGGCATTTAAATACTATAATTTGTTAATAATGGTTCTAGTCTGGTAATGTTCTAAATTAAAAATGCACCACCACCAAAATATTCATCTTCTAAAACGAGAGCTTTGAATTATATAAATGAAAAGCTACAATTTTGGGCGATACAGTAAAAGAACAGTTGGCTTTTCCTTAGGGATCGCAGATTTTATCCACGCTTAACAACGTTGTAAATCCAAAAGATTTTTACCAAAGTCAAGTCAAAATCAAATCATTTATTTCAAATAGGCACATAAAAGGCACCTTTGAACGTCAAAAATTACAATAAAAAAAATAGAATTGATTCTAGTCGCCCCTTCCAAAAGGTAGTTTTTCGTTTGGAGAAGAATGGGCAAGAAACTCTAAACCAAGTTTCTTATTGCAGGATATACTCTGCACGAATGAGAGCTAGCACGAAAAAAGTTAACATTTTGACCGTCACGATACGAAAATTTCGCTATAATAAGCCAAGTGCAAAAGCGAAAGGAACTTTGTCCCAATCGGGTGTCCTACGACACTTCTCTTATGTTTTTTTTATTCTGATTTTATACGCACACAAAATATTGTACAACTAATGCAACCACAAAACAACGCGCGGGGTAATAACGTAACACATTAAGTCCCGTATTACAGAACGTCACTCAATACTCAAGCATTACTTAAAACTAGTTTCAACCAATCAAATGGCTTGAATCTAGTTTTAAGTAATGCTTGAGTATTGAGTGACGTTCTGTAATACGGGCCTAACAGTACCAATGGCTTTCATTTTGACAGTTCAACAACACTCATTACGTTATTAACGTTGCTGAGCAGACGCATTTTTCGAACATATGAAGCAATGGATTAGTAATAAAAACATTTTTTCCTCCAAAATCTTTCAGATTGTGATTGATAGTATACAGTTAGGGTGCAGCCTATCGATTCTGTAAAAATCTCACCGTGATAACATAGGTGAAGTGAGCGTGAAGTGAACTATCAATGGAGGCAATCCCTAACATCACGTGGAATGACATCTTTTTTTTTTTTTTTTTGTGGATGGGAAATCATCAAATGACCCCTCCCGCTCTGGGTGGAGCAGAAGGGAGTGTCAGACTCTTACTGACTAAAACCCACCCGTGTTCCTTCCTTAGCCCTTTGTGTTCCGGGGTAGCGGTAACCCTTTCGGACAATCCCCGCTTCACCTTAGTTTTCACTGTGAGTTTTTTTGCAGAATAGCACTGCTGAAGACATCCACAAGTTGCTATAGAAAAACCATAAAAAACTCTTCGAACTTTTTAATCGACCGAAGTATAAGACGAAGACTTTTAAATACCCGTAACGTCACAATTGTCCCCAATATCCATCAAACTATAGACAAAGAGGTTTTGTAATGTAGATGTGTATCATTTGTTATTGTCAATTATAATGATACGAGCTTGCTTGAAGACTGGCTTGGCTTGTACATTTATATCGGCGAACATAAGCGGCTTGTGACAACGATTTACTTGTGGGTCATGTTTGATCGTTTTTTGTTTGCTTTGCGTTATGATCTTGTTTCTATTGTCTGTTCGGGGTATTCGATTATGTCTCTTTTGAACATAATATGGGTGCGTTCAGTTCACTCACTCTGTGCATATCAACGCAACGTCTGCATAGACCTACATTGCAAACAGACCTATGTAATTTTTACGACTTTGGAAGGATCACTGTCAGTCTTTGCGTGTGTTTGAGAAGCCATCAACATCATTATTGATTTAACTTTTATGTGTCTATTAATGTACTGCTATCCTGTAAGAATCTTATCGTGAAAACTTAGGTAACGTGAGCAGCTTTCCAACCGACGCTAGGTATTGACAGCTATGTTTTAATGGGAAGATTTTTATAGAATATAGCAGCTGGTATCTAAACCTCCACTATTGTTTTTTACTTCAAGCATCTTGGTAGGCTTTCGTCCTTCTTTTGCCTACGAAGTTCCATCTCTAACAACATTATATGTCCCATTTCCCAGTTTACAAAAACCTTTATCAACTATCAACAATTTCACATTTGTTGACAAACCTTTCACCCACATTTCACACACTCTAAAGACCAAAATAAGGTCGGTACACTTGAAAAACGAACAATTTTATCTAGTTTCGCAACTCCGGTCACTATCGATAGGCTCGCATGGTTGACCTAATATTCAATCTCAGATATCGTAAGTGTGTCAAAACATTTTGACAAGCACTACTAATAATGTTACATGTACTATTTAATTTGCTTTGTGCTGATTGGCTGTAGGTACTGCCGCATGGCTATTGCAAAACAGATTCAAGCTTTATAGTTTTTAGTAAGATTCTAGAAGCCAGATTAGCTGTTGTAGATGGTTCTTCGTATACGGTTTTCTGAGTAATCTTCCCCGTTGATGTTTCAGTTTTAACCCCTGACATAAACAGAGGGGTGTTATAAGTATAACGTGTGTGTATCTATGTATCTGCCTGCGCCATCATAGCTCCCAAACAGCTGAACCGATTTTGTTTTTTTTTTGTGTTTTAGTGCAACCTTTTTTATCAACCTGGGTTATACCTGGGTTTTCCCGTAACTTTCCACTGTTCCTTCTCCGGCCAGTGTCTTGTAAACGCTTCTAAGGGCCGTTCCCTTTATGTCGTGACGATTAATTTATCGTTGGACGACTGTCGTCTCTAGCTGTTCCCATATCGACTGCTTATCGCAACCATGTCGTCAAAATATTATATCGTCGAACAAACTGTCGTATCTAGCTGTTCCCATTGAATCGTGACAACATTATTACTGTTCACGGCAGTCGCCTTGTCGTTTGCAGATCAGTCACCTCTACGCTCTTTTGATATTTTTATCATGGCTACGATAGATAGTCGCAATAACGACACATGATTTGCCGTCACAATAAGTCGTGACGTTTTTTTTATCGTTTTACGACTGTCGTGCTAGCCGTTCCCATTGACTTGACAGTCTGTCGTCACTGCAAAAAGAAGTCGTGGACGACAATTAATCATGCCGTCCTATATGTGAACACCTCGATTTAAATACACAAGCCACGACGCTTTAAACGACACGATAATCTGTCGTCACGGCATAACGGGAACGGGGCCTAAGTCATCACGCCAGTGTTTCCTTGGCCTCCCTCAGCGACGACGTCCGTCTTCTGACACCCACTACGATGTGCTCCGTATGATCTAAAATATTTACTTTTGCTTGCTTTTATTCAGAAAAACTTATTAGTCGTTTTTCCTTAGCTTAAATACAGTATTCATTTTAAGATATTTGAAACTGATAACTTCCAGTGGCGAAGGTACCATACAACTCGATTCCCGCCGGCTTCCCTTCGAAAATTCAGAACACAACCACTCTATAGTCAATTCATCATTGAAATATAATGAAACGGTTTATTGACATCGTTTTCTTGCTCCGGCTTACCTCTGTCATAAATTCACCCTTCGCCACTGATACCTTCCTAGTTTCCTACAGACTTCAACCCAAAGGATTCCTTCTATTTTGCAAGGAATGAAGGTAGCATTCATACGAAACTGCACCCAAAGTCTTTCGCCCATGGAAACCGGAACCAAGCATCCAACTCATTTGTCTTAACATGAAAAACCTTGTTCTGTGAAACAATAAACAATTAGTCTAACACTACCAACGCTTCGCAGTAGTTCTATCATTCTTAGGTCAGTGGTATCATTAACACTATCCAAAGGTTCCTTCTCACTAGATCCGTCGTGGTCTTCTAGAACAGCGGTCGGCAACCTTTTAGCAGACACGGGCCACATACTGGCAAAATGAAATAAAGGTGGGTCGCACTTGTTCACAATTTTGTGTACGTACCTATATCGATTATATTAAAAATGCAAAAAAAAAAACAACCACAATTTATAATTAAGAAAATTGACAAAGAAAATGAGAAAAAATAAACAAATTTTTAATGAGATCTATAATTATGCATTCGAGTCTTGTCTTGTGGGCCAGTGCCGGCTTTCGCGGATGGCACTGATTTCAGTTTTGGCGCGAAATTAAAATACTTAATTCCAAATGGTAAGACCTTATTTACAAAATAGTTGCGGCCCACAAAGAGGAGGCACGCGGGCCACATGCGGCCCACAAGCCGCGGCTTGCCGACCGCTGTTCCAGAACATTATTGTAATGTAGGAATTGCTATTACTTTTCGTTTGAAAGAATAACGTAACAATTTCATTTGGACAATTCGTGTAGTTGGAAGTCCCTTTTGTCAAATCAGAATAGATCTTTCCTACACAACTGCGGCGGAGCCCAAAAGGAGCGTAATGTTTTTTGCTTTTGCGTGCTCATTGCATTGTAAAAGTAGGATAACTTGAAGAAAATATTTATTCACCTATTGCTGGTTTTGGTTCATACAACGCAAAAACTCTGGGAGCTAGTGCCGAAATAATCAAGCTTGACACACATGTAGGTGAATTAAAGATATAGAAGATAAACACTAAGAAAGATTGCCGAGAGTAGAGGATTTAAAAAATCAATCATTACAGCAGTTCAGATTCATCTACCAATTTGTATCTAATATGATTTTTTTCTAATATGAAAGTCGAGGCTTGGTTTGTCGACCGATCCTAGTGAGTTGACTCTGCGTTTGCCTTCAGCCATATTCATTCAGCTAGGATGCGACTGGCTCATTTCAGCAGCTGCATTAACACACTATAAGCAAAGATGATCGTTTGACCCCAGACATGTCCTAGAACCAAAATTTCGAAGACATGTGACATCTACCAACCTGCACTGGCTCCACGTGGTAGATTACAGACCACTCCTTCTCGAAGAGAAGAGAGGAAGCCTGTGTCCTAACAGTGAGAACATTATAGACTGATTTATGTGTGTGTGATCGTTTGACGTTACACATTAGTGTACGAACACCTTTACCGTGGTCTTGTGGAACGCACCGGAAGCGAGTAGTTTAGAATAGCACTTTATTTAACTTTACATTGTGTGATTGAGTACCCACCTACCCCATGATTACGTATTCAACGAGTTTTTATACCTCTCCTTAATTATCTTTCGGAAAAAACATTAAAAAGACTGAATTCTGCAATAACAATGTAGGTTAGAAATCTTGGGAGACTGTTCTAAATGCTTTGGGCTATAACCAAAGCCTATGCCTATGATTTTCCTTATGGCTGAGAGGTGGTTTTTGAAGAGTTTGGGCGTTGAATTTTACGGGAATCCTTAGAAGGATTCTGAGTAAAACTGACTAGACTGACTAGTTACCTTTTACAAACAATACATGAATTTGACTTTATCAGTCACATTTTTTGTCGTAATTTTTTTATTTTTTTCGTATTGAGGGGCTTGTGGCTAAGTAATAACAGCCGCACGTGTCGATCGATCAGATTAAGCTACGCTTGCCGCGGTTGGTCCGTGGATGAGTGACTATCTTTACATACCAAGACCCCTCCGTACCTCGGAAAGCACGTTAAGCCGTTGGTCCCGGCTGTCATTCGTGGATCTCTGACAGTCATTACGGGTCGTCAGAAGTCCGAAAATCTGACAACCAGTCTTACCAAGGGGTATCGTATTTATTACCCATTTGACTGGGCTGTGGAGGTCAGATAGGCAGTCGCGCCATGTAAAATACTGGTATTCAGCTGCATCTGGTTAGACTGGAAGCCGACCCAAACATAGTTGGGAAAAGGCGTGGCAGATGAATTACGTTAATTTTAATATAGTTAAGTACCTATAGACTGGCAGGAATACCTATCGACGCGCATCTTGTTACCATGGATTCAGAACCTACAAGATTCTAGACCTCCCTGAGTCAAAATGTTAATTCGTCGATTTGGACAGTCACACCCAGTGGCGTGCATTGGTTCAGAATGGGTAGGCAGGCACTAGGCCGGGTCCTAGTCTAGGCAGACGCGGTCATTAATCATAAAGTTATAACAAAAGCATCTATTTTGAATATTCAAATTATTTTCTTACCCACGTATGATAATTTAGCGAGTTTCTTAATTGTGGAGCACAAACACTATAATGTAATTAACAGGCTTTTGATGATTTATCGAAGTAAGCACTACTTATATGCCTTTTTGCAATGCACGCCACTGGTCACACCCAACACCATATTTGACTGGCCAATTCTTCCCTTGCGGTGGTAGGGCTAACGCCCGCCTGGTTTGCGATCATCGTCCCACCGGAGTCCGGCGTCAAGCAGCCTGCTGCGTTTCGTCGATGCGTGGGAGTTCCAGTGCCTTAGGCATCTTCTGGGCACGCTCCTTCCATCACCCATCCATCGCTTTCCATCAGGCGTGATCGAGGTCAAGAGCGGGCCCATTCAGCAATAAAAAAAATTGCTGTTCCAAGCATTTTGACCGCGTAGGTATTGCACGTTTCTAGGAAACAGGATATTTTTTTATATTTATAATCGACTAAAAATTTTTACTATAGGGGCTCTAGAATCATTTGTTGAATTCATGGTTTCAGTAAACAGTTTGCGCGTCGATGTTGGACCTGCCACCCTGAATAAATAATTACGCCAAAAAACAAAACATAGGAACATGGCAGCAATAGACTTAACATAACATGATTATATTATAATCTTCCCAATGCTGGGACACAGGCTTCCTCTCTATGAGAGGGAGTGGGCCGTAATCTACCACGCGGGCCCAGTGCGGGTTGGTAGATGTCACATGTCTTCGAATTTTTGGTTCTAGAACATGCCGGTTTCCTCACGATGTTTTCCTTCACAGTTTTAAGAGCAGTGGTGATGAAATAATTTACACAAAGTAAAGCGCCTGACGGGGTTCGAACCTACGACCTACAATTCGTAAGTCGCGGCCGTTACCACTGGGCCACCACTGCTCTCATATAGCGCGATAAGACCTGCTTTATAGTTAGTTCGGTTAGTATACAAAGTTTCATGATCTAATTTGAAGTATTTTTTGAATACCAGCGGTTTATTGTTCGGTTTGGAGGTAACTTTGGAATTTTTTTATATCGAGAAAATTTTATGAAATCGTGTTTTCGTCTAACATAAGACCTAACATTAATCCTCAACTTTACCATATATTAATTTCAAAATGAATGCTGCAGTATTTTCGACATAACGGAGTATCATGCTAAGCCATTTGAGGTAGTATAGGCCCTTAATTTACTAACCAGGGAGACTGATGTATAGAAGTCAGAAAACAGAGCTACTTATACTCTCGAACATTAGTATGGAAACCGACCACGTGACCGCGGCCATATTTCCTCTAAAACCCTTCCCGATAAACAATTACAGCTACCTCCATCTACCATTTTTTTTATAAAACTGACCGAAAAATCAGAAAACAAGGGAAGATCAATTTAGTAAATTCGACACAAAAGCAATCGAAACTATAAATAAGCCCGAGGCGACGGGGGCTAATCGTAGCAAAGCGCACGTACCAGCCAATCATGTGTAATTTGGTACCACTTTGTACGAATAATAAAACAAATTACTATTGTACCTAACGGCCCTTTGGGCCTACGGTGTGCCACTCGCTTATTCAAAAAACATTTTTTTTTTTATAAATGGTAAACTTTTTTGGTGACTATACATATTGGGGGACTTAAAATGTGTGGAAACGTGCTCCACAGTGGGATCTTACTCCCTAACCATACTAATGTTATAAATGCGAAAGTAACTGTCTGCCTGTTACCTCTATACGGCAACCACTGAACAGATTGTTAAGAAGAAAGATAGTGAGGTTGCTCCGGACCTAAATAAGTATAGGTATATCAACAGGAATTCAAATAAAATTTAGATACACGCAGATGAGGTCGCGTGCAACAGATATTCTACTATAATCCCAAAATTTGCTCATGGATTAAACTTGCGCGCGATGGAAAGGAAGGCCAAAACCGAATAAGACAAATGTGATGTGGTCCAAAGTCCTAACTTCTAAATACCTATCTCATGTATAAGTTCTGAATTTCGTGAATACACATACAGTCAAGTTTCGTTCATCTAAAAATCATTAACAAAATGGTTTTCTGACTGAACAATGTGTACCTACAGTAAAAGAAACAAATGCTGACATAATGTAACTCGCAAAGCCTAATAAAGACCACGTAAGTCGCAACTTCATTTAAAATATTTAAACTTCCAACTTTTGGCCACCAGCTTAATATGCAAAAACAGAAAAATATCAGTAAATCAATCAAGCGCAACATCGCCGTCGGTCGTAAGAGCGATCGGTTTAGTGTGCCATAAACAACAAAGTATGAATGTACTAATTTAACAATAACCCTATAACGCAGGTGGGGGAGGGAGGACCAAATTGCCTGGGGTAGTCCGCACTCCCGACCCAACTTGGTCCCGTGTGCTTTAAAACTTGATGCCCCCAAGTGGGACGGCTGGCTGTGAGCTGTAACTCTTTAGAATTCAACTGATTTTTAATAGATGCGACGTTTTAGATTATTTCTACTGTTATTGCTGGCTTTGTGTATCGCTGATATTTTTTTGTTTTTGTGTAAGATTTTTTATGCGTTGTGGTCTTGGGTATAGCATTAAAATATACGTGAATAAAGATTTCGATCTCGAAAATTACTTGCCTGTAGCACAGATAATACAATACTCTACGTTACCTGTAGTGTGGAGCAAAATAACTATAAATCTTAATACAGAAACATCATTATTTCTATCTATAGGGCCAAAAGGCAGCTAACAACTTTGCTGCGGCCCTCTCAGGTAAATGTGAATGAGTAATGGTTATCATGACACATCCGTGCACAAAGAAATAACACAGGTATGCGTATAGAGCATATATTATCATGACCAAAGGGGAAGAATCACAAAGGAGAACCATAAATAATTAATAAGGTGAAAGTCCCCGGCTGCCTGTTCGCATTAATAATCTCCTTTTAATAATGATAGGTACAGAATCTTATTTGGCGAAATTGGCTCCCTGCCCGCACCGAGGACGCCTAGAACGGGAACTTTACATAATTTACTTTTGGCAAAAAACCTACAAAATTATTCATTCTCCGTTCGAAAACCAATATCGGGCCCGCCATGTTGGCTGAATCCGAAATAGGCTTCACAAATTTGTGTTGTGAAAAAAAGCGGGGAGATTTGGCAGTTGGCAAAGTACCTGGCACGGCGACCGGTCGTCGGCACTTGGCAGCGCCCTTAATGCGCCTGCCAATGTGCACTGGCCAGCCCAGAGATTTGGCAAGCCAACATATTTCGACACCTTGTAGGAAAGGATTTAGCGTTGTTTCCTTTGGCATAGCGAAGGCACCATCAAAGTGAAGCGTCGGCCGCAGACTTACGAAGCCGTTCCTCGCGCACAAATACTTTGCGGTGTAATTTTGTTGTTCTTAATGCGCGGCGGTAAATCATTGTTGCGAATCTGATGTTGGGTTCAAGGTTTTAAATGAACTCGTTACTCAGTGTATATTTTCATCGAAAAAATAATCCATAATGAAAATTACAGTGTTCCCCTTTCCTGGATCGTTGAGACCGTAATCCGTATATAAGCGGGAGCCGGTTAATGACCAGGCGCCGCACAAAATGATCTCCACTACAACCAATTAAAATAGAATTAGTGAAAACACAAAAAAGCAAAGAATTTCAACTCTAATTAACTGAAACTTTACAAAAAAAAAAATATCATATAAAAACGTCTCGCGTGTCATTAGACCCCTGCGTCCCTGTGGTGTTATATTACGAACACAATTTATCCTTTTTTCGACTTTATTCTAGGGTAGTTGAGGTTCAATTTTGACTAGCATGTTTGTAGAAGCAAATATGCTCTTACCCCCTCAGAGAGTAGTCCTTTTTTTCTCCAGTTTTTTCGTCGTTTCGTACCTGTGGTGGGCTCAACAAAAAGTGTTGCCGGGTGAAGCCAGATGCCTGCACTTGTATCAACACATGGATGTCCCATTGTGCAAAATGCACAGAAATGGGTTGAGCATCTTGAAAAGCTACATTTTGTACAATAAGCTTCATATTACTGGGAGCAGACTGGGAGCTGGTATTGAAATGTCAGTGTTTTTATAAATAATGCTAACATGTGTTTGAAATTTCGGCGACGGCACGCCTATAAATTTTGGTAAGAATGTACAAACTGTGAGAAATGATTTTGTTTCGGCGAGCAACGCCACGCCACTACACAAATAACTTTGGTTATTTTACATATTTGATCAAAGAGGTTATTTATCTACAAGATTTATTATTAGGCAGTTTGATGTTTACTCTTTAACAATTCTTTTAACACAATTGCTTGTTTAAAACGTCGAAGCTGCTCTCAAAACGGTGAGAATACTAGTAAACTAGAACCAAAAATTCGAAGATATGTGACATCCACCAACCCGTACAGGGCCCGCGTGGTGGATTACGGCCCACTCCTTCTCATAGAGAGGAGGCCTGTGCCTGTATCCCAGCAGTGGGAATTTTATAGGCTGGTTATGCTTGTTTTTCGTCCGGATTTTGCTCCGAGAGCGATAAAATTTCTAAAAACGGTAAAACAGCGCGGAAAGTCCACATCATAACCTTTTCTGATTCTTTCCTCAATACCTTTTACATTAATAAAAAAAATAATACCTTCAAAGGAGCAATTCTACCGCAAGCCGAATCTGACATTCTGACCACAATACAACCTCGCAAACCTATCCCGTCACTTACACAAGGAAAACTGACACTTAAAACCTATCACTTAAGGTTTGTATGACCTGCACGTGTAGCTTAGTTCTCTTAACCCGTTGAACGAGTTCGGGCCATTGTTTTGAACGTATTTTTTACTTCATTTTACTTCCCAGCCCACCCGGATGCCTGCAATCAATAGATTAGATTTAATCTTAGATTATCGCATGGCAGGATGGGTACTGAACCACCTTGTAATAGCAGCCTTGGATGCCACTAACATGGAAATGGTTTTAGAGTAGGAATACAGCTCGAATTGAGGTGTTGTTTAGAAAGATTGGGAAAGATACACATTTATATCATACGCTAGAAAGCCCGTTTACCTTTCGTTGTTTGTTTATAAGTGTAAAGCAAAAAGCAGGAAATCTGACGCTAAGTAGTGCAAGCAAGTCCTTGGAGATGCACATGTTATACAGGGTTATTTTTCAATGACCAGCCAAATTTAAGGAACAACTTTCTCCATGGGACCAATATCGTAATCGCGAATAAAAATGCAGCCGTCACATACGTTTAGGTCGAGTAGGTTGAAGTTTTCTATGGGACAGTGGATACATTTTTCGCGATTACGATATTGGTCCCATGGAGAAAGTTGTTCAGTTTGATGGTCTGTACCACACCCTTAAATTTGGCTGGTCATGTAACCCTATATCTATCTGTTATAGTCTATACTAATAACAAAACAGAAGAGTTTGTTTGAACACGCTGATCTCTAGACCATTCGCAGTCGCATTTGAAAAACTCTTCTTGCATTTGATAGCCCAATTCTTACAGGCTATTTAACATCAAGCTAGATCCTTAGGAGCTCAGCAGAAAGAAGAAGTCAGATCGAACGCTAAGCGAAAATGAGGTAATTCATAAATAATAAGATTTATTTCAAATCAGCTGACCCGATGAACTTCGTACCGCCAAAGAATCAATAAATGTTGAAAAGAACTAACTTATTTTTTTTTTCGTAATTTTACCATCTTTTAATTCTGCTATTCGGGATGGAGACAAATCCAAAAAACTAACATCATAAAAATCGATTGAGTTATAAAATGGTGTAACTAACCCGACTTTGTTTTATTTAAAGAGATTCGAAGGCGGGTGACCACTAGTATCTAATAAATTATAATAATGAAGAACATAACTCTATGAATTAATGACCCACAGGACCGAAAGACAAAATAATAGTACCTAAATATTTTTTTCTTCTTAAAATCATACCCATCCAACCATTTTGCCAACATTACAAGTTCTTGTCAAACATTGCATGCTTACAAATAAAACCAAAGTAAACATAAATGGCAGGTAACATCATAAATATGGTATTTTATGGCTGTGCGGTATAATCTCAACTGCAATTCATGACATTCTGATAAAGGGATAAAAATTAAGATAGTTTTTATTTCAATTTCGTGGTCTTTTGCTTTTGCGCAATACACTATCAATCACAATCTGAATCAATTTGAAGGATATTGCTAATCTGTTGCTCCATGTTTGAAAAATGTGTCTGCTCAACAACGTAAATAACGCAAGGAATGTTGTGGAAATGTCAAAATTAAAGCCATTGCTACTGGTATTGTGTTACGCAATAACCCAGCAGACTGGGATAGTGTAAATCAGGGATTCCCAAAGTGGTCGATATCGACCTCTTGGGGTTTCGGTTTCCTAGGGGTCAACATAAACAAAACTGATTTTGGGGGTCGACGGGGTTGATCTTAAGAGCCCACACTACCTCAGCTAAAATTCACTCTTTATCTCGCTCGCACGATACTGCTCGCGGACTGAGTGAGAGCGAGACAGAGTGCGGAGCTAGGCGGCAGACAGCGACAATAGTTTAGGTATTTGCTTTTTACGGTGAAAATAATGGTAATTAAAAAAAAGTAAATAACATAAGACCTGCTTTATAGTTAGTTCGGTTAGTATACAAAGTTTCATGATCTAATTTGAAGTATTTTTTTAATACCAGCGGTTTATTGTTCGGTTTGGAGGTAACTTTGGATTTTTTTTCTATCGAGAAAATTTTACGAAATCGTGTTTTCGTCTGACATTTATGACCTAGCATTTATCCTCAACTTTACCATATATTTATTTCAAAATGAATGCTGCAGTATTTTCGACATAACGGAGGATCATGCTAAGCCATTTGAGGTAGTATAGGCCCTTAAAAGTATGTAATTTGGCCATGGGGGTCTGAGGTAACAGTTCATTTTGGAAAAGAGGTCACTTGTCCAAAATAGTTTGGGGATCCCTGGTGTAAATAGACACATAATTATGTGCGTATCTTACTTGACGTGGATATCTTTTGACACGTTTAACTCCTGACCCTATTTATCAAAAAGAAACAATATAAATTAGGTCCCAAGGTATAAATAAACATTGATTAGTGTGTTATTCATAACGGGAGTGTGAGACTCACATGAGTGTGTAAACAAAAGTCTTGATAAAATGAGATACTCGTATTAAACTAGCTGTGCCCGCGATTTCGTTCGCGTGCTTGTCGGGAAACAAACTGGATGTCATGGATTTTATTCTTGTAAAATAAAAGGAGCATTAATATTTAAATACAATGTAAGTTTCTTTGTATGCCTTTAGTTACATTGATAAGTAGTAAAACAAAATATGTATTTAGGGAAAATCAGCGAAAAACTAAAAACATGCGCGTAGGCATCTTTTAAAGATAAAAGATTTTTTTTAAGCTGACAAGTAAGTTAAGTGACGTATGTTTATGTAAAAATCTCAAATTACTAATTTACAAAATTCTAAATTCGCTGCTAAATTCATATTTTTGTTTAATCGTAGGTGGTAAACTGGTAACCAAAAAATGCTAAATTAACAAGTCCGAGAGTACTTATATTCAAATTGTCCATTCGCAGTGCATTAACCCCTTTGAGTCATTGTTACAAGAATCATAATTGGTGTTAACTTTTTTTTCCTCAAGTCAATCCTTAAGTTTTAAAGAGTTATTTTCACGTATTTTTGCTACATCCGACCTCGACATAGCGATGTTTGACGGGTTTGCTTTTGTTTTCACAAAAAGGTAACTATAGTCGCACGTAACTTGGCTAGGTTTTGCTTCACATCACATCACTGCTGGGACACAGGGCCGAGCCTCTCTGTGAGAGGGAGTGGGCCATAATCCACCACGCGGGCCCAGTGCGGTTTGGTAGATGTCTTCGAATTTTTTGTTCTAGGACATGCCGGTTTCCTCACGATGTTTTACTTCACCGTTTTGAGAGCACCGTTTTGCTTATATCTATGGTTTTGGCGTAGTAGGAGTAAGTTCGTGAATGACGGCTACACATCAAGCTATAACATAACCAGTATAAGCTGACGTCTGATTTTTTTTTTTTTTTTTTTTCGCTTATCTTAGGGTTCAACAAAAGGGTGGACCCTAATCTTATTACAATCTAGCCTTATAAATAGACTAATAAGTAATTTAATTATAACCTAAACTATTAAATTGTCTTTAGTAAGAATGTGTCCAATAGCACTTTTCTTATTGTCTCTATTAAGGCGAATACACTTCGTTCTTGTGTTTGTTTGGCACTTTTGTACTTTACACTATTCACTAACACTAAACACTAGCTCGAACGGTTTTGTTCTTTTTAGTCTTCTAACTATGTTTGTGTGGTCGAGAAGCTGGATTGCCTCGACGTTCACATGCTGATGAAGTCTCTTTTCGTGAGCTTCTGCAAGTTTCTGAATTATTTTTTCGATGAACTCAACTTTTAGGTCCCGGTGGAGGTCATCATTTCGTATGTACCAAGGTGCATTTACAATTTCCCTTAGCACTTTGTTCTGGAATCGTTGTATAATTAATATATTGGTCTGTTTGGTGCAGCCCCATAGCTGAATACCATAAGTCCAAACTGGCATCAGGACTTGTCTGTATAGCAGCAATTTGTTTTGCACGGACAGCATGGAGTTTCTTCCAAGCAGCCAATGCATTCTTTTGAATCGGAGGTCAAGTTCTTCTTTTTTCTTCTTGACGTGTGCTTTCCAGCGTAGCTTTGCGTCAAGGGTCATACCGAGATATTTGGCTGTATTCTCGTAAGGGACTTGTTTATTATTAATATAAACTGGAGAATACTGTTGTTTTTTGTTGGTAAAATCTATGTGAACAGATTTGGATTCATTAAGTTTAATCCTCCATTTTTTGGTCCAGTCATAAACTTTATTTACAGCCATTTGTACCTTTTCTACTGCTTCTTCGTGGCTGTTTCCTACAGCCATTATGGCTGTATCATCAGCAAAGGTCCCAATCGTGGTTTTCTCTAATTCGGGAATATCGCAAGTGTATAGTAGGTACAGGACCGGACCTAACACACTTCCTTGCGGTACGCCAGCTTTAATTTCTTTCAGTTCTGAGTAGGCGTCTTCTTGTCTTATTCTAAAGACTCTATTCAGAATGTAGGATTCTAATATATCTGCAAACTGCTTTGGTAACAGGCTCTTTAGTTTATGTATAAGGCCTTCATGCCATACTTTGTCAAACGCTTGCGCTACGTCTAAGAATACAGTAGAACAAACTTTCTTATCTTCAAGAGTATTTTCTATTACGTTTGTGATCCTATGCACTTGCTCGATGGTAGAGTGTTTTTCTCGAAAACCAAATTGGACGTCTGATTGTACAAAACCTATTCAAGGCGAGGTCAGTTAAAACTGAAAATGTATATCTTGATGTGTAGCCGAGTGTAAGTGTATCAAAAAAATGGCTACTTTTATTGCATTGCCATAATTTATTTTTAAATATGTCTGTTTAAAATAAAGTTAATGAAAGAAAAAACGCATCTAACGACTCTCGGTCTTGCCAAGTTACGTACTAAGTATTATAACCAAAGAAGAGCAAATCAAAATGAGATTTTTCACATTGACAGCGCATTTATTACGTAGGTAGCCGTAAGAGCGATTTTTGTATTGCAAGTTTACCACTGAATTGTTGACGTTTTTTAAAGTGAATATCATTTTTAACCGACTTCAAAAAGGAGGAGGCTCTCAATTCAATTACTCTATGTTGTTGTTTTTTTTCTTTTTTTGTATGTTTGTTACGCTATATCTCCGGAAATTGTAAAATTCTTATTTTAATGGATGGGGGTGTGCTTTAGCGGTAGTCCTACATAAATTTGATTAACTTTGCTTGGGTAGTTTTTAAGTTGCTTCAATAATACCCGTCATAGTCCGCCTCTGTACATTTGTTTGCTTTATGTGCTCGAAGTATTAAATAAATAAATAATTCGTATTTTTGCCACTTAGTTTAAATTGATGATGTTATAATGACTTCCTGTGATTGATATTTACATAGCAAGTAGTGTTATACGAATTTGTGTGGGGTAAGTACAACTTAAAAGTGAAAAATAAAAACCTTTTTACAAAAAAAAACAACCGAATTCCGAAAAAAAAACTATTGAGTGAAAAATAACTTTAATTTCGGAAATCGGTGGAGGCAAACAACGAAAATGCGAACCCAACGACACCGACTACCGAAATTAAAGTTATTTTTCACTTTGTAGTGTTTTTTTGGAAGTCGGTTGGTTTTTTTCTTCCATTAGGGACTAACCACACTTATTCAGCTCTGTTCAGCTTTTGTCCATAGAAAACAACGATTTTGTATAAAGTCCGTTCAGCTTTCCGCGGCTGGATGCGTACGCATCTCATACAAAATCGGTGTTTTCTATGGACAAAAGCTGAACAGAGCTGTATAAGTGTGGTTAGTCCCTTAAGGTCAACGCAGACAGAAAGGGGCGCAGCGGAGAGGATTTTATTAAGGCACTCGAAAATCAGCTTTAAAATTATTGAAATAACGCGCGCGTGCTTTCCCGCGTATCCTCGAGGACGCGCGAGCATTTTTTGTCAGGTTCAAGCATATATGCACTTTATTTCAATAACTTTAAAGTTGGTTTTCCAGTGCCTTAATAAAATCCTCTCCGCTGCGCTGACCCTTAGGCTGAGGCTACAGTAGGCAGCGATTTGCGATGTGACTGGAAGAGCGAAACGAGAAAAACATGGTATGGCTACATTATAAGCGAAATTCCAGCGTATAATCGGCGATGATCGCTGATATGTTGATGTAGCCGATGCCGTGATTACAGTAATGTTGTTCCTATCGCATAAAGAAATCAAAGATCGCTAGTAATATTTGATGTACGGTGTAGCCATATACGTGAGCATTCATTTACTTGTTTTAATCGCTCATGTGTCGCAGGTCGCGTCGCGGCCTAATGTAGCCTCAGCCTTAGTCGTCAGCTCGGTGGTCGCCCCCTTTCTAGCCATATCACCTTTCACACAGTTCATCCATCTAGAAATGGGCATCGGGATTGTCCGAAAGGGTTACCGCTACCCCGGAACACAAAGGGCTAAAGAAGGAACACGGGTGGGTTTTAGTCAGTAAGAGTCTGACACTCCCTTCTGCTCCACCCTGAGCGGGAGGGGTCATTTGATGATATTCCATCCACAAAAAAAAATCCATCTAGAAATATTAATACGAACTAATAAATGCGAAAGTGAGTTTATTTGTTTGTTACGCTTTCACGCTAAAATGGCTGAAGGGATTTGGATGAAATTTGGCATACAGGTAGACCATGACCTGGCTAAGGACATAGGTTACTTTTTATCTTGGATCGCAGATGAAGTCGCGGGCAGCAGCTAGTATCAAATTATAAACTTATAACAACTTTGTGTGATACTCTCACTGCATTTTAAACCAATAGGTAGTCCGTATAAGGATAACTTGTGGGATTACGTAGGCGGAAATGCGAGCTGAATTATATTTCAAGTAAATTATTTTACTTATAAAGTGCCAGTTAGCACGGAACCGGTATGAGAAACAACCACTTTATTTTAATTATTTTGTGCGTAATTATTACAGAATCATGGTCAAACCTAAAGACCTATTTAATTTGTACACTTTTATAGGAAATATCACCCATTTCTGTATCATTATTTAATTAAAGGTTTTATTAAATCCGTCAACAATCCTACTAATATTATAAATGTGAAATTTTTTGAAGATGTTTGGATGTTTGTTACTCAATCACGCACAAAGGGCTGGACGGATTTGGATGAAATTTGCCAGACAGATAGTTTATAACCAGAATTAACACATAGGATACTTTTAATCCCGATATTCACACAGGATCGAAACTAACGTGGGTGAAACCGCAGGGCGCTGCTACTATAAATGCGAAAGTTTGTGAGGATGGATGGATAGACGTTTGTTACTCTCTCACGCGAAAACTCCTGAACGGATTAGAATGAAATTTAGCACACAGATAGTTTATAACCAGGATAAACACATAGGATACTTTTTATCCCGATATCGGTTTTTTGGTGCAATAGACATATTATTCCTGAGCAGATATAAATTTAAAAATGCTATAATTGAAATTCTAAAGGGTCGGCAGTAGGCTCCATTGGGTTTACACAATGTGGGTTTTCATTTGTAATAAGCTAGGAACCTGTATGTTACATCACGCATGATTTTTTTTTTGTTTGTTACAGTTTTTATAGAATATTTTTTTCTTTTAACTTATTTTGTTTTGAGTTAGCCCTGCTACAGTTAAGTTTGCTAACAGCTTGTTTTTATTATATAATATAGTAATCTGTGGAAAATGTTGTGGGTAGTATATTTTTGTTAAAATTAATTTTAAGACAACATTGTTTATGCTTAATATACTACTGTTTATTTTCTCAAATGAAATAAATAAATAAATAAAACTCGAGAGGTGTCAAGGGACACCCGGATGGAACGAAGTTCCTTTCGATTAATTACTGAAGGAATTGTAATAAAATTTTATTTTTTTTAAGTTATAATAATAAATAATGTAATGTATTGAATCTTGTATAAAATAATTATATTAATAATTATATTCAATGCGAAATAGAAATGAAAATATCTGGCTTGCTTTCTATAAGAGAGAGAGAGACAGACAGAGAAACATGCGACGCCGCACAGCTTACAATAGCTTACTATAGCAAAAAGTGTCGTGACAACTTTTCGTAAGAATTTTTTCCGTCTAGCCCCCTTGCACAACGCGCGATAAGGAACTTCGTTCCAATAAATAGTTATTCACACGGGATCGAAACACACGCGAGTAATACCGCGGAGCGCTGGTAGTCTTCTATAGTATTTTCATCATTCTTCTGCCCCTTATCTCAATTTATTTATGGTCGGTGCAACATGTATTTTTCGTCCATACTTGTCTATTAGTTATCATCTCGGTAGTCACCCCCTGTCTAACAATATCATCATTCACACAGTCCATCCATCGTTTCTTTGGTCTTCCCCTACTCTTATAGCCATCGACATCCATGCTCAAAACTTTCCTCATGACATTTTCCGTATTCTTCCGTATCACATGCCCTTATCATGACAACCGATTTCACAATCTTCTATAATAATTATGTCAAATATCTAAAACGATACCGTCTTGAAACATCTTGCAATCGGGTAGCCGAAAAGCAATTCTCACGCTTTCGATTTTCAAATTTGACAGCGAACGTCATAGCAGCCTATCCACCCCAATATGTCACCCCAACTTGTATGTTTTGCATTTGAAAGCGTTTGAGGTCCAAATAAAGAGGCCCAACCTTTGCACTGTCAATAGCACGCTAATCCAACTTTGTAGACGTTGTAGTGTGACGTCACAGTTCATACTGTACTTTGACGTCAGAACTCAGACGATGGAATTGGGTATTGAATATTTTTTGGGTAAACTATTTTAGTAATTTATTTAATACTAGCTGTGCCCGTGACTTCGCGTGCATATCGGTCAACAAATTGGATTTTATGGTATTAATTCTTTTGTGCGAAAGGCTAATTGTTTTTCTAAAATAATAATCTAAGTTACTCCTATATTTCCTGACGAATTTGTATATTTACATGAACTTTTTCACAACCCGCAGCGATAAGCATACAGACCGATCTATCAGTTATTCCTTATAACGTTAAAACAGCTAGCTGCCAGTGAAGGTCTCGCCAAAATCGGTCCATTCGTTTTGGAGATTAGCCGGAACAAACAGACAGACATTTTCATTTTTTTTTACTATACGCTTTTATATGCGTTTAGTAAAAAGCTGTTATTTTGACAAACAGAAACTTCAATTTTATTTATGTGTATTTATAATTTGTAAATTTTAGAAGGTTGTCGATATTGTCACCACAGTCCATTGTATAATAATTGTATTTCAACCAGGATTACCGCTAAGTTTCAAGTCACTGCAAAAGTAAGACAAGTCTGTAATAAAAAAAAACAATCGTAAAAAAAACCGTTAACCACACATATCTCTTGTCTTTAATCCCTCGCTTTCACAACAGCAACAATTATAAACCCTTTGTCTTCAAATTTAAATACAAAGCCCATAGTTTTTTTTTTTAATTGAACTGTATTTTGTCATGCTGACACAACAATTAAATCATAAAATTGACAGTAAAACACAACGTTAGTCAAAAAAAAATTGTCGGAACCGTTAGTCAAATTAAGACTAAAGAAATCAATGTTGACGTTTGAAACGTCAATTAGTTGTCATCATGACACGTCAATCAGAGATGTATGTGTGTGTGTATTTATACTTAATCGATCGGTTAACGTTTAAAGTTAACTTTACAGCCAAGTTCATTGCAGCAGTGCTATTCTGTAAAAAGGTCACCATGATAACTCAGGTAAAGTGAGCTGTCATTCCACCTGATGCTAGGGATTGACATCTCACTTTAAGCTCACTTCACCTAAGATTTCACAGTGAGATTTTTACAGAATAGCATTACAGGTTGGATTAGTGGTGGCCGAGTAATATCGGCCCCAACTAGTCATGAGTTTGAACCCAGACAGACACTTTACTTTGTGAATTTAATTTCATCACCACTGCTATCAAAACGGTAAAGGAAACCGGCATGTCCTAGACCCAAAAATTCAAAAGACATGTGACATTTCTACCAACCCGCACTGGGCCCGCGTGGTGGATTATGGTCCACTCCCTCTCACTGAGAGGAGGCCTGTGTCCCAGCAGTGGGAACAATATAGGCTGATTATGATATGTTATGCAAGTTCATGGGAATAAATTCAAAACCAACATTTTCATGTGACGAGATAGAATGCACACTAATCTATATAGTCCTCACATGATCTGACTAAGATTTTATCTGGATTTTAAAAGAGACTATGACCGCTGTGTTTCTCCTGGCTTTTTTGTTTTTTTCTCGGCTCTTAAGAGTCCTAGCGTGATGTTAAATAACCTCTAGGCTTCCTTAAGAATTAGACTATCAACTGCAAAAAGAATTTTTCACTTCAGTAGCTCAAACATGTAGGTTTTGCTGCCTGGAATCATTGAGCAAAATGCGATTTTGCTCACTGAGTGAGACCAAGTAACTTTTTAATTTTTCTTTTTCAGAAAGCCGCGAATATCTTATTCAGCTTTGGGTTGATCATACAATTCGAAACATTCACACTATCTCTTTCCCGCCATTAGAAAGAGAGAGAGATAAAGACCAGCCCTTTCGATTCGAAGTTCCGATTTTGAATTCGACCTCAAAGACAAACACGTTCGCAATTTCGTACGAACTAAAGAAATTTTGCAAAAAGCTAATTATGTCTTATAACGTAATTTATTGAATTTTTAACTTATTGTTGTATTTAACCGAAAATAAGTATTTACTGCAAATAAAACTGATATTTAACGTAATATATTTTATCTCCTAAAGTGTTCTCGCTGCTGAAGTGAAAAGTTATGTGTGTTACACGAGAGCAAAGTTTTTTGCATCTCATGCCTTTGAATCCCTCGCCACACTCAGGATTCAAAATCAGCACTCGCAGCAAAAAACGACTTTGCTCTCTTGTTGCACAAATAACTATTCCAATTCCGACTGGCCGTTCCAAAGCTTAGCGCGTTCTAACAAATTCTTCAGCTTTATTCTTAGTAACAAGATAGATAATCTCAACCCTATCTAAAGTGAACTTTGCAATAGTCGTAAACTATTAAGTAGTAAATAAGGTTTAACCTAATCTACTACTTAAATAATCCCCTAAGGAACTAACAATATACTTGAAGGTACATATGTAAGCTGGTAACCAATAACAGAAAACGGGTAGAAATTAAATTAGACTAAGTTCGGGCCCTCTGAGCCTTAGATTAAGGTAGATTAGTTGGGCGGGCCCCTTCCATAGGATTATTGGAGACGTATAGAGAATTGGCTTAATCTATGACTTCAGGATATTTGATTTGGTAGGATGAGATTTAAATTTAATGCAAAGATATCTACATTTTACTATTGCACGACTCATCGAGTCGAGTGCTTTACGATCGAAAAATTGTTTTTTCCTACTTTCTGCAACTGTTTCTACTGTTATACTTACTCCTGCTAGTACACAGAACCTAGTTAATTTATATACCACTGTATAGGTAATTGAATGGAGATTAATTCTGCACTTTTCAAAAATTGATTAAATGCAGCAGAAACGAAAAAATAAACAAAATATTTCTAAAAAGTTCCCGTCTATCAAGTGTGAAACCTGAAAACATTGTGTCTTGCGAAATAAATCAATTATTTGAGTTTTTTTTAAATTAAATATTTAATCATTTATTTCAGGCGACGCAGGCCCATACGTGCCATACCTTAATAGATTCTTATTAGATAGATTTTTTTAGTAGATTCGTTTAACCCATAGGAGGAACCGTATTGAAAATGGCTCTTTTATTAAAAGTAGTTTAGTTATAATTAATAAAAAACTAACTAATATAATATCTATGGTTTTTTTATACTTACTATTAAATGAGCAATATGAGTCGTGCACTTTTGGATTTTCCAATTTTTTATTTTATTAACGACGCTGCAGGAATTACAGAATAAACATAGCTCTCTATTACCGTTTATATCATTGGTATACCTATATATAATATATTAAATAGACTTACATTTCAGCACTGGAACTTGACAGCTATACGCATGTTGCCAGTTGAAAAAAAAAGGTTTATAGTACTTTTTTGCCAAGCTTACTTTTCTTTTGTTTTTTTTTTTTTCTAAACCAATCAATGAATCCTACGCGTAGGTACAGTAAAATTTTACGATCTCAGTAGCAGCAACATTGTTCAAAGCAGTCTAAAACAAAAACTGAATCTTGATGCAGCCGAGAACCGAACCGGCTGCAGTCCGGAAATGCCAGTGACATGCCGACATCAACACGGGTCGATGACAGACCGATGCATTGTATTAAAGTACCAAGGTAGTACCTCAGTTACTGAGGTACTACCTTGGTACTACTAGGTCCAGTGCCAAGTGATTCAATCCGTCGGGGGTAGTAATTAGATTTTTAAGGCAGGCAAAGGGGTATGCAGGGGCGGTACATTGTACCTCTACGAATATTAAATAAATTACAATACCTAGTTAAAAATCTCTGATTATTGAAATATCAATAATCAAAAAAAAAAGAAAAGAAAATTAAGTATTAAATAATAGTTGATATAATTTTCTTTTGCTAGTTTTATTTTTATTGATTATGAATATTATTTAAATCATAAATAAATTATAGCTACACACGGCTACACATCAAGCTATACATTTCCAGTTTTAGCTGACTTCGCATTGTATAGGTTTTTTGTACAATCAGAAGTCGGCTTATACTGGTTATGTATAGCTTGATGTGTAGCCGTGCGTACAAATTCTAAATAAATTTCAATAAGGGCGCAAATCCAAACAAAATCAAGTTAAAATAAAATAATATTAAGTTTTTTTTATTTTTATATTATTTAGTCATATTAAAATCTTTTATCAATAGTAGGTATAAAATAATCATGTAGGTATATTAAAACTTGCAATTTTGACACTTTTATTTGAACTTACGCCATGTTGGCTCATGCATAAGCAGTGCATAAATAGACCGAGGGTGCAGCACCCCTGGTGCCCCCACGCATGTCACTGCAACCCGTTGCCCTCAATTAATGACAGCTTGCACCGAATGATAAGCAGTTGATAACACCTAGGGTTCCGTAGTTAATCAGTGTCCATTCATATCTCACAATATATACGGTGACTGATAATTAGTGACCGATACTTAAACACGTGCTTTTGCTCATGATAACAAACAACTTTTACTATGTGACCAAACCTGAAATTGTGAAAAAAAAATTCTGCTGTTCAGTCATTTATGTTCGCCTAACTGGTCAAAATGTAGGTACTGAACAGCAGATTTTTTTTCGCGAATTCAGGTTTAGTCCCATAGTAAAAGTTGTTTGTTATCATGAGTACAATCACGTGTTTAGGTATCGGTCACTAATAACCAGTCACCCTATATACATATACCCTGATTTTGCAACTAAAAATAAAAATCATATGCAAATTAGGTTTAAAATCAGCACTTTTTGAATGTCAAAACTAAATTATAGAGTTAATGAACTATGTTATGCTTTTAGGAATAAGGTCACGTTCGTTCGTTAAGGTCAGGTTTGGGGTAAGGGGGGTTTTCTTGGACACTTAATATCGTGTCCTGCGTGTCCTGTCAGCTGCACGTTACAGGAACTGGTGGACGCTGGTGATGGCGCCAAACAAGTAGCCGATTTCTGGGCCGAGTCTATTTAGATTGCTATCTACACGCTAAGTTTTTTTATATAACATTTCGATTTATACACACATAAACTCACGCCTTGTTTCCATAAGGGTAGGCAGAAACTACAGAACGTCACCTGCGGGGTAATTACGTAACGCACTATCAGTAGCCATGACTATAATGTTGAGAGTTCAACAACATTCATTGCGTTATTTACGTTGTCGGGCAGACATTTTTTTCGAATTATTGAAGCAGTGGATTAGCAATATCCTTAAAAATCATTCAGATTGCGATTGATATGCAATTAGGGTGCTGAAGAAATACCCAAGTTGCTATAGAAAAACCATAAAAAACTCTTCGAACTTTTAATCGACCGAAGTATAAGGCGAAGACTTTTAAATATCCGTAACATCACAAATTGTCCCCAATATCAAACTTTAGACAAGGAGGTTTTGTAATGTAGATGTGTATCATTTGTTATTGTCAATTATAATGCCCAATTAGGTTGCTGATACGATCCTTACATACCTTTTTTTTACTAAAATCTCGATTTATATTCTATCCTAATCGCTAAATCATCAGGTAACATAAAAACATTACAGATTCCAGTTCTAAATAAGGACACATTGCCTTTCCGGACACAATCGCTAAATTCCACAAGATCCACGAGTGAAGCCACACCTTAACTTAGTACCAGTTAATATCCCAGTGGGTTAGTGGGGGTTCGTGGGGAACACCCCACACGACATATTGGAATGCCCACGCTGACTACAAGTTTGTCTGATTAAAATTACTTTTCCTACACATTTATTTGAGAAGTTCTAGCTTCGTAGGTTCAGCATTTTCTCGGGAAATTCTGTAGTCGAATTTGTAGGTTTTTTTTTTTAACTCTAGATTACCGTAGTTCGTTTCTATACTTCATCGGCATCTCTTATTACCAACTAGCCCACGTGAAATTTCTTGTTTCCCCGTCCCCTCCCATCGCATCGCATCGCCTTCCCGCGCTATTACTTCGTTTTCGCTTACCATTCTTTCTTGTTTTAATTTTCAGCCAAATAGAAAGGGCCATTCTCAACATATTTTGTTAAAAGTTGATTATCTACAATTTATGGTTATTTTTTTTTATTATTTTAAAATAATATTAAAATCCTTTTTATTCAATGAAGAATTAATGCAGCCCTAATTTTTAAGTAACATGATATTTTTCAGACAGTTTTTCCAGACTAACCAGAGAAGACACGACACATAAATATTAGGTTAGGCAAAGCCAAATTATCTTAACGTTCCCTTTCAATTCATTATGGTCCCCTCTTGACCCTTTCCTCATAATAAATAATAAATTGCTCACTGTCCCTGCATTACTGTCTCGTAAAACATGCATTTCCTAGAGGTTTGTTTTTCTGACTCTTGAAGTAATTTGGAGTTCGTGAGCGAGGGAAATGTTTGGAAAATTAATAATTATTTTCAAGATAAATATTGAAAAAAGATGATTCTTACCTACAGAATATATACATATTTTTTTAAATATTTAGATAAATTAATATGGAATGGAAGCAACTCGAGAATTGATTCTGTCTCATACATCCTTAAATTCGAAACATTTTTCTTGGATTTTAGTTACAAAAAGTTGATGTTAACTGATATTTTTATACTTAGTATAAGTAAGTATCCTATTTTTTACCATTTGTCAGTACTGTTAATCTCTTGTATAATATGTAATTATATCTAGGTTGGTCCTGTCCTAATTATATTTTAATTTGAGATCCATGTTTCATCAAAACTCTATGGACGATCTCAATTTATTTTATCAACGTACTTGTACAGTCGGCAATATAAAGCATACGGGAGATAAGTCCACATCCTCGCAGCATCCATCTTCAATCTTCATGAGTGTATTTAATCTTAGAGCCATGCTTAAGTGGCTCACTTCCCATAGAAACTCGAGTGGTTCGGGGCTACTGAGGCCCGACCATTATGCTCACATGTGGGGTACCAGGGGTAGGTACCATCCGGAAGTGAAGATTGAAAAACTTTTATGTTTAAAAAATTTTGACCCGATAAACTTTTTATGATATTTTAGCATCGGCGCTGTTCTTGTGAGACTAGTTTTTGGCAAAGCATTTTATGTTTTTATTTTGACTTGTTCAACTTTTGCGCTGATATAAAAAAAACAGCTACAAAATGGGTAAAAGTTGTGCTACAAATTCTTCCTAAAAAGAACCCCTTTTCAAAATAATACAAATTCCAAATTTAAACACGCAGTCCCCACGCTCGCGTCCATTGTTTTTAAATTTAATATTTTATGCAACGGAACAGATGCGTCACGATCTTATGCCATAAATGGAACGCACCCCGATGATAGCCGACATAAATTGAGACCCCACTCCCCCCTCGCGTCTGTATAACTAAACGCCACAGGGGAATCGGTGTAGAATATCAGAGTTCTGGCTTTAATGGTGCTTCTAGGCCGAGGGGGGCACACATTGGCGCCATTGGCACTTGATATCGATCTTTGTTCGGGCTCCCCCGCGTCTTAAGCCGTGCTCTCTGAATTAGGGCTAGAAATTTATGTTACTGGCTTACAGCAGAGGGATTGATACAGTTTGTAACTGTAAACCGGCTTAAACTTTGACGGAGACTAATTTTCTAAATGGCTAAAATTGTATTTTATGCCGCGTTTTGCAAAACGGGTTATTCTGCAAACCATTGTTTTAATCGAGGTCAAGTCGCTGTAGCTGCTTTCAATTTTGGAACCATAAATATTATGTTATTTATTTTTTCAACTAGGATATAAACAACCTTAGCCAAGCAATTAATTTTATATGTCACTCTCACTAGGTCAATGTAGCAGGCGAACGAATCTGCAAAAGTTAGCAAATGTTCAGCAAAAACATGATAATGTATTTTGCATGACAAAGCAGACTGACGAGGTAAATGAGTACAATCTTATCTCCCATTTATTTATCTAAGTACAGAACACAAGCGCAGGCCGCACGTTCATCACTGCTCCGCCCCCTCACGTTCGTTCGTGATGATACATAAAACCAGTCCGCGACATTACTAAAGGCGCTTCTAACAAAGCAAAGAAATAAAACGTTCTCAATAACAATGCAGATTAATGAAAACAATGTTAGACACGAACAAATTTTTCCGTCGGGCCTGCAAGCCGACCCCCGCAGACAATACGAACTTATCGGGCCGACTAAACAAGTTTTCGAGTGGGGATGCCGCCGCTTATCTGTTCGGGCACATGTGAGCCCGTGCCTTGGGGCCTTTAAACTAATACCACCATAAAAAGGCCCCCTCGGCCCCCGCCAGGCATCATAAAAGAGGCCATAGAAGGAAATGGGCGTGTAAACTGGGAGGTCAGGTTACGCTGGTCGTTCGTATAAAAGCTTTTGCCCGATTACTTGGCTGGCTGGCTCGCGTGCGTTCTATTTTCAAACGTGATAATGATAACCGGATAGTTGGGACGTTGCGAGTGTACGCAGTTCGATGTTTGAAAGTGGAACAAAAAAGTATTCTTTGTTCTGAGGCGAAGGCATTTACCATACAACCCTCTCGGCTGCTCTGATTTTTTTTATTTTTTTCCATGATTGGCTGGCTGGAACTTTGTTTGATCCGATTTACCGATAAATTGCGGAACTTTTTTGTTTTATATCCTCGAACTCAGTCAGGTTATAAAGCTCGCCGAACTGGATTACAAATCGTTTAGAGCCGAAACTCGTTTCCTCAATTACTCCATACAATCAATGCTTGTACGTGGCAAAATACCGAACAAATCGACATTAAAAAATATCTTGTAAGCATCTATTTTGTATTTCGAATGCTGGCTGTGGCTGTGCGTGCCTGTGCCACAAAAACGAATGGAACTAAAGCGCGCACCCTTGTTTGCTGTGCAGATTACTTAGCTTAGCACGCGGGTGACCACGCTCCGCGGTGTTGCCAATACTAGGAACAGTAGGAACAATAGAGAAAAACTAAAAAAAAAACGGTCAAGTGCGATTCGGACTCGCGCACCGAGGGTTCCGTACAAATTTGTAGTTAGGTATGTAAACAGTTTATCACGGGATTTTTTTTTTTGTAATGTAACTTCAAATTTACGGTTTTAGAATTTTTTCCTTTACTTGTGCTACATGACATTACTTCTTGCCAAATTCATGATTCTAGGTCAACGAGAAGTACCCTATAGGTTTTGATTACGGAACATAAACGCCAATATCTTTTGATTGCGTTGACTTAGAAGTTTGATAGTTTTCAATGCTTCAAAGGATTGCAGCCCTGAGTGGTTTGATACCTATTAATTTCAACTTGATAATTCCACGCGTACCTGAGAAAAAGGAAGACCCTTTTTCTGACAGTCTGACAGACGGACATACAGACGGACAACGAAGTGTTCTTATAAGGATTCCGTTTTTCCTTTTGAGGTACGGAACCCTAAAAACAGATTAATTTTATGCAAAAAATCAATACTTTTCAGAGAGATTCTAAAAACACTGAGAAAAATATTTTGTGCTTTTTTTCATTGGATTGAAGTTTTCATTGCAACAACCTCTGCTCTCTGTCTGTTAAAAAGCTTGATTTTTCAATGAATTCTTTCAACTTTGGTAAATCATTACTAAAATACATTGAAACTTTGGACGTTCAACAAAAAAGCAAATAATACATCCATTATTAGACACGCGAATGATGCAATTCTGACCACAACCTGTCCCTATTAATATATTATAACACTTCCTACTACAACATAGGTAACAAAGATATATCCTTACCGCATTGCACCGGTTCAAACCAGTATACTCAGCAAAAGGCTCAAAAAACAAAAACACCTAGGCGTGGTCTGCCAGACCATAAGTCCTGATTAAGTCTAATGGTGGAAATGGTCACGCTGCCCGTGAGGGAGGGGTTATAGCGCCCAGGGGAAGGGGGGCGAGGTACCATTAGATGGTCATCACTGGCTCAGGTAAACCTCGGTACTACGTAAACTCGCTTTTGTGTCCCAAAACGCGTTGTAATAGAAAATTGGGTGACATTATGGAAAGTCGTTTCACTGATCATGTTTTTACATGTTTGAAGATTTTGTGGGTTTTAATTTAATATTAAAAAAGTAAAACTTTTTGAAATTCAGCTCATTTAATATAGAGGCTTGCGTATCAATTCTCAAATTTTAAAAGAAATATGGCGGCTAAGGACTAAAAAGAGATTTGCGCCAGTTATTTTAACCTTTAATACAATAAGTATAGTACTAATCTAAAAAAGATTAAGCCATAGACGTCCCTTTGTATAGAAACCATTATGATCATTATTTTCTCAGGTAGAGGCCTAGTTAGTTCCTCATTTTTTTCCCCATCATCGTCCGTACAAATTCTTGCCGTGCTGCAGCGGGCATACAAACGTGCGGACGTACAATTTATGTTTGCAATGTAAAATTTTCGTTGAATTTTACGGAATCCCTACGTAGGATTTATGTGCGTCTGTGGCGTATAAAATATGAGTACGTTTTTACGATGCAGCGTTATTGATTGAACGAGTTTTAGTTACTTTATTTTTGGCTCTTGTGTTTAGGGTTCCGTAACAACATGGTAAAAAGGAACCCTTATAGTGCGACTCAGTCTGTCTGTCTGTCCGTCTGTCACAGCTGGATATCTCAAGATCTACTAATGCTATCAACTTCAAATTTGGAATAGTTTTAGATAACGTTTGCTCAACTATTTTGCAAATAAGAAAGATTTTTTTTTTGCAACGGACTGGACAGTTTCTTAAAGATTTGAAGTGAGGCTACTGGGGCATGTGGGGTATTATATAAAAGAGTGCTATTGGCACATTTTCGAACCTTTTTTCTTTTTTTTAGGCCGCATATTTTTCGACTTTTGACGTAAAATGTTAAAAAATACCGTTCCCCCTTATCTCCGAAGTTTGCAAAGAGAAAAATCTGAAATTATTCTATTTGATAGAAGTTTATAATGTAAAGATTACAGGAAAAATAAAACGATGTCTCTAAATAGCACACTTTTTCAGAAATCATCAACAAAAATTACATTAGTTCTGCTGTCGGTCAAAAGATGGCACTGACCTAAAACTGCAATATTCTACACCGCAGTGTTAAAATTCTCTGACGACTCTTAGAATCGTACTGCGGTGTAATGTTTCTAAATTTTGAAATGTTTCTAAATTTCACTTTTCACAATACAGAACCCTCGTTGCGCGAGTCCGACTCGCCCTTGACCGGTTTTTTATTTGGATTAATGCCAGTCCTGGATTTATGAAAAGTGTCAGTTATTGTCTGTGGTTTTGGTTGATTTCTGATTTACATTTTTTTGGATTCGTTGGGTTGATATATAATCAACCCAACGTATGAAACAAACAGGCACTTCTTCTTCTTAACGTGTGTGTTCAACGACTATCTTAGGCTGAGGCCAAACGAGCGCAATTTTTTGAGCTGTGCGTCGCGTATTTTGAGTAACGCAATTTACGTTGAACTGAAATTCGGTTAGGCTGCCAGACGGACGGACGTAACTTCAGTCACATTCTGTAACTTAACTAGTTAACTGACGCTTGCCTCTCTCCCCTCCCTCACCCTGAGCGCAATTCGGTTGAAATAACGCGCGTGAGTCAGCAGACAACTCATTTTGAGTCGCCGTGTGGTACAAACAGGACTTTAGTATGAAACTGAATGCAGCAGAATTTCTGCGACCGAATTTCTGCGACTCACGACATAAAATTACATTCGTTTGGCCTCACACTAAATGAACTCGGCCCATAATTCTGCTATGCATTTGGCGCCATCACTAGCGTCCATCAGTACCATCACCACAAGTCCTTTAGGTATATTATTTTCACAGCTAAAATAACATTTTACCTTTAAGAATATTAACTCCATACACAATATCGTCCTCAATACTTATAGATTAATCGAACCGAAAAATCCAAAATTAAATCAGCCATCGAACGCAAACGGGAAAAACCTGCAGAAACCCAATTAGTGCTCAAATTCAATCTAGTTCCAGCATCTAGTTGAATATAAACCTCGGGGCTGCGTGTCAGAGCATAATGTGCCGTCCGTGGCTCAGCATAACGCTAATCCTCCAACGGGTTCGATTCTCGAGCACGTACGACGGTATTTAGTTAGAAACCGTCCTTCACCGGTCACGTCTCAGTGTTTGTTCTACGGATTCTATTAATTGTACGTTTTTATCTTCTCTATCGCCTCGCTTGCTTAGGTGTGCTCAAGTTTTATGACTGTAACAAAAGAGGCTGGTTCTAGAAACCTTTGAAGTTTTTGTACTTACTAAATTGTTAGCTTTTACAGAATGGCCCATTAGCAGTTTAACGTTCATTGCTCCGTCTATCATTAAAATATTATATTTATCAAAGAAAGTAATACTTAATCAACTTCGGCCATATATGCCATAAGGATAAGAAGCTTTGTGATTTCCGTATATATTTCTAAACATAGTCGGTGCACTTTATTTATCTGCAGTGATCCAAATTCACAGATTAAAGACCACCCTTCTTTACATCTGTTATAATTTAAAATAAACTGCGCGAATCGAATCGCCCATCTAAACGTACCCTCGCAAGCGGTGCAGTTACGAAACGCAGATTTCAATGTTTTACGACGCAGCCAATTTTTCGTGAGCCCCCCCGCCTCTCTGAGCTCATACTCTAGAGGGTCATTGAGGGGGAGTGGTGGGTGATGTCTGGGATCATAGCATAATGGTCATGTTTTATAACACGGCCCCCCGCATTAAGGCGCGGGCCGCGTATAAAACGCGTAATAGAATTTCAGTGACGACTGCCACCCTTGATAGCGCTTCACTTTACTGCCCATGTAACGATGTTAGCGCCGCGCATGCGCCCACCAGCCGCCGCGAGTTATGTCAAAGCCCAAGACGTGACAATGGCAACATTGTGACAAGGATTATAATTTTGTCGCGTTTCTAAGGAATACTTCGTGTGAACATATTGCTGGGAATTTCTGGCGGCAATTTGCTTGAGCAAATTAATTTTGCCAGATTAATGATCAAATTAAACTTTACTCCTTTTTGGTCTTAATCAAAATTTTGCAGAATGACGGCTACACAATTTTACATCCTGTATTATCGTAATGTTGTGTAAAAGAAAATAAGATAGGGCAGTGAGCGTGCCGGAATTATATTTTAATATAAGTATATCTAAACAAACAAACTTGCCACCCTTATTCGATTAAACCTTACTACCCGCACATTTCCCAAGAAACATCACACAAACAACTGACTTATACAAGATGACCGTTCCCGCCAATCAGCGCGTCCAAACTTTTCCCAGCAGAGGCGTTATGTCCAAACCACCAATGGGGGAGGTTGGCGCCCTCATTGTTATCCAATTACGGCCTCCCGCCTGATAATACGCCGCGAATTCAAATTAGGATCGGGGAGAGCGGTCGCTGACCCCGCTCTGATCAATCGGTGGCCGCGCCCGGCATCGATATGTGGACTCGATCGTCGCACGCGATACTTAATCGGTTCCCGCGAGCGATTTTTGTAAATCGAACTCCGTTTTGATTGGTATGTGATTTGTGAGTGTCGGAGCTGTTAAAAATGGCGGAGAATTTTTTATCTTTATAAGGATTGAAAATAGCAATGCGCCACCGGTTTTTGGCGATGTTTTTAGATAAAGACAACAAAATATAAAAAATATCGTTGTATTCTTTAATTTACGGACAAATCTAAAACGCAGCATCTGCTGCAATAGCTAAGCTAAACAATTAATAACCTTATCACTACCGGAACTTATCCATAATAAAAACTCAGGCAGCCTTGTCTTCTCCAATTTTCAAAGGATCAATTTCACTAATTTGTTTTTCTGAAATTCTTGTGCATCTTCCTGTCTGTACAAAGATCACATCATTAGTACACACGGTAACACATCAAGCTATAGGTACATTTCCAGTTGTATCTGACCTCTCATTTTATAGGTTTTTCGTACAATCAGAAGTCAGCTTAGACTGGTTATATATATGTCAATAGCTTGATGTGTAGCCGTGCGTACATAAGTATTACCAAACATTAAATTAATTAAGAAAATGGCCGTTCAAATACGAACTCTTATTAAACTTGCATTAAAATCCCTCGGTATAATTAAGCAATAATTTCGATACATCGTGTTCAGCTTGCAATGGCGGAACACGTTCGACGCTTATTAGCGGACAATGTAAACGAGAATTACAAGAAACGCCTACCTTCGGCCATTATTTGGTCAGACTTCTTCACGTCATGCCATTTTTGGCTGAAGACTTGAGAAGATGGAGGAGCATACAGTTTTTTGCTGTTATAAAATTTTGATTGTAGAGCCCAAAATAATTAAGAAGTAAAGTTTCATGCAAACTCGTTTGAAATTGCAGTTGGTTGAGGCCTCCCATAATTTAACGTCAAAAAACTAGCTGTCAGATTGTCACATTCTTGTCAACTGATTTGATTTGACTGCTGCTATATTAGTCAGCCAATCACAATAGCTTTCATTACTTTGACAATCGGCAATTTGTCATCAGTGGCCTTTCAGTTCAGTAACCGAGTAATAATCTCCTAAGATTTTTTTTTTTTGTAATCAAGCAAAGATACCCACAGTCACAGCCAACGACCCTATATGCACCTAAAAAACATTTTCTGTCAAGACCAGACCACAATATTGAAACAGTGATATGTCCGGAGTCCGGGAACGCATAACGGAACATACGCAACCCGGGAACACTTCTCACGGCGACCCGCCATGCTGGATTACTGCGGTTTTTGCCGCCTCGCGCTTTTATTATTTTTAATTTCACCCGTATTGCTGCCAGTTGCATCATTATTGGCTCTCGGAAATGGAATCGGTTTGAATTTATATTTCGAACGTAATCATTAATTTGTGGATGTTAAATTTATTTTGGTAATTATTTCTGGATACTTTATACAAAATTCACTCATTTGTTTTACTATTTGGTACTGGCCATTTAGAGCTTATGCCTTAATTTACCCATTGGTCACACCTGAGTATTGCCCTCCTTCATCTAGGACGCACCGTGCCTTTAATGCCATGCTAGCATGCTACCTTCATTGTTCTGTCTGAGACTTATCTAGGTCTTACCTACAGGTATATGCAGACCATCTATACATCTGGCTGTTGGTCGGCCTACCAACAACACTGTAACTACATATTACCTTCTAGTTTCTATAATTATTCGTCTTTAGAATTGTCTTGTTTTACATCAAAGTTATCGATCCTACTCTCTAATCCTTATCCAGACAAAAACATAAACCTCAGATAAACCACGCTTTTCGCCATCATTTTCGGTTTTCGACAGAAAAGCGTGAAAAAATAATACGTGCACCGAAATGCGTCGTATTTTCAGTATTGCCAGCATTCCTACACTGTCAGGTGGCGCCACCTACCGCTATTCACACACGTGTACCATTTATTATTAAACTTGCGGCTTTCCGCGGCACCTTCCATCACTGTTCGCGGCTAATGATAGATTTAAAACTATGAGTTTGAAACAGGTACGGCTCAAATGAGTATTACTATACGTATTCGCTTTCAGTATTCGATCGAAACAAAAGCGGGATAACTCTTTTCAGATGGGTATAATTATTTTCATAAAAGTGTTATCAATATATCGTACCTTATTTTCAAAAAGAGCTTCATAGTTTTTGAAGAGATGGCACCGCAAAACATGATACAACCGATCTATTTTGAAACAATCTAACCGTACTTAGGTGAAGTGAGCTGTCAATAGTGTCAATCGCTAGCATTAGGTAAAATGACAGTTGACTTCACTCATGTTGAGATTCTATAGACCGGCTGGCCTATATGCGAGAGGGAGTGAACCGTTATCCACCACGCAAGCCCAGTGCGGGTTGTCACATTGATGTTAGGTTCTAGAACACGCCAGTTTCCTCACAATGTTTACCTTTACCGTTTTGCAAGAAGGGTTAATGGGATAAAAACGTTTGCGAACTGGGGCCGTACTATGACGGTGTAATGCCATCATGATTCCAGTATAAGAGTGAGACGGAGCTATATATGACCGATAGCACTATCTTTTTTTAGGACTGGATTCATGATGGCATTACACCGTCATAGTACGGCCCCTGACATGATAAACAGATCTATTTTGTGCGCTATTCTATTATGATATTTATACCAAGATACTAAAGTATTTGTTATTTGTTTCAGGTAAGTTGGGGATTGCCAGTGAGGTCACATCGTCCGTAGTGGCTACAGTGATGTCCTTCCTGTTACTAAATTTGGACTATTGGTATATGTATAAGTATTGAGATAAACGCGTGTTTGTGGAAAAACCTTCGTCAAAAGAGATAATGGACAATGTTGAGGAGGATGTAATAAATAATTATGACTTTATTTCTTTACTAGCTGCGTCCCGCGATTTCACCCGCATAATTTCAATCACGTGGGCATATCGGGAAAAATGTCCTAATCCAGGTCATGATCTACCCGTGTGCCAAACATCCAGATCTGTTCAACCGTTTTATCGTGAAAGCGTAACAAACAAACATACAAAAGTTCTAAACTTTTCTGTTTATAAAAGTAGGTATGTATTAATTTGGATTCAAGAGGCTATTCTTTAAAATTAAAAACTTATAATCGTTTTTGGTTACTTTTGTGTTTTTTTTTTGTTTTGAGTATGGGTAGTCATCAAATGACTCCTCCCGCTCTGGGTGGAGCGGAAAAGAGTGTCAGACTCTTTATTGACTAAAACCCACCCGTATTCCTTCCTTAGCCCTTTATGTTCCGGGGTAGCGGTAACCCTTTCGGACAATCCCGCTGCCCTGGCAGGCTTCGGCCCTTACGGGCCCTTCTCTATAGTTGACATCTTTTTAAGGCGCGCGTGGAACACGAAAGCGCCGTCCGGCACGGGCCTGGTCCTGATCGGACGGAGAGTTACCCATTACTCTCCGCCCGCAGGCCCGCGGCTACGGTGGCCGGGAGTCGTTACGCGGCCCCTGACGCCCGGGGCATCTCTCGCGGCGGCTGGGACGTGAGGCTCTTTCCGTCAACCATCCCACCACCTCCTTCGCTAGCATGACTGCTTCGCAGAAAGAGGTGACTGCCTCCCACTCCCTCTCGTCCCGGACCATGGTTTGAACCAGGGCCGGGCGCGAGAGGTCGCTGCCGCTGCCGATCGCCTCTACGAGGACACGGTGGTGCTCCGCCCAAGCGGGGCAGACCTCCACCGTATGCTCCAGCGTGTCCTCTGGGCGATCCTCACTTTTGTGATCTTACGTAAGAACAACCTAGACCCCTCCCACCCCCACCTCAAAAAACACTCGCGTGGACGCCCTCAAATCGTCTTACGTAATAAAATGAACAGCCCCCAATGGATGGTCAATGTGTCACACAATTACAGGTTATACTAGACTAAAACTTAAGAGTACATGACCCTATATTACAGCAGCAAGTATTTATATCCTACTTCCTACTAATATTATAAATGCGAAAGTTTGTGAGGATGGATGGATGGATGTTTGTTACTCTTTCACGCAAAAACTACTGAACGGATTTTGATGAAACTGTACAGTAATATAGCTTATACATCAGAATAACACATAGGATACTTTTTATCCCGATATTGCCACGGGATCGACACTTATGCGGGTGAAACCGCGGGGCACTGCTAGTCTACATATACATTTAATACCTTTACCATCTTATAAAGGAACTGCAGTGACCTCCGTATCACAGAGAGGAGGCCTATGTTCCAACAGTACAATATTACATTAGCAGAACATTATATGAAGATTATGCAGTGCTCACAAAAAAGTCATCGAATTAGTCGCTTTTTTGTTCTATCGACTACCATAATTCTAACTTACCTATTTCGTCGGCGGAGTTTCGCTAGCTAATTTCATTTGACCCTGTATAATGTTTTCATCCTAAAAACCTCAATTATTTTATTTAAAATCCTCGTCATGTTGCTTAATGATTCCCAATTTCTATGGCGAGAAAAATACAATTACTTCAAGCAGATAATTATCATACGTGTATTTTTATGTTTTTTGTCTACAATTTAATTGGTTACTTAAATATCTACATTTGTACCGGTACTAAGTACTTTATCGTAACAAAAAAGATAATTTAGTAAGCTATAAGATATGCCGGTTGCCTCACGATGTTTTCCTTTACCGTTCTGAGAGCAGTGGTGATGAGATATTATTTTACAAAAAGTATAGCGGCTGCCTGGGTTTGAACCCACCACCTACAACTCGTAAGCCGAGGTTTTTACCACAGGGCCACGACTGCTCTCAAAAAAGTATGTATACATACATAATTATGTACAGATGCCAGCACATCAAGCTACCCGAAACTGTCAAATTTTCTCAATCCTTTGAACCTTATGCAATAAGAAATTTGACAGATTGTAGTAGCTCGATGTTCTGGCGTCTGTACAAAAATATAAAAAAAAAATCAAATGGGTCAATAAACTTCTGTCTCTATTTAAAACCTACAAAAAAATCCTTATAATACATAACACATTCAAAACTCGCAAATGTAATAAATAGGCAGTATACAGCGAGTTCATTGTCTCCGCAGTAAGTAATGTGAACGTTGCCATTGGTCGCGCAAAAAATTCTAAGGTTATTTACGCAACTGGCAACACTTTTTATCGAAAATTAAATGTTCGCACGCATTGAAATCCTATCGATGGATTTAGACACACAATGATAAAATTTTAGCAATTAGGATAATTTATAAGTCCAGCCGATCGATTCTGGAAAAATCTCACCGTGAAAAGTTAGGTGAAGTGAGCTTAGAGTGAGCTGTCAAGAGTATCAATCCCTAGCATCAGGATGACCCTGACAACTAACTCCACGCTCACTTCACTTAAGTTTTCACGGTGAGATGGTTACAGAAACGCACTGCAGGTCGCACGGGCGCGCTTTTCGTTTTCTCGCGGCGATTTTTTTTTTGTACAGATTTTTAATCCACTGCTTTAGCACCGAGAGTTGAAAATACAAAATTGCGTATTTTGACGTGCTGGCATGCGCTGTTGGATCCTCAGTGCTCAGCTCAACACCGAGAGTTGAAAATCCAGTGCACGATAAAATCCCACTCGAGATTTTTACGTTCATGCGCTCGTGGGCTTAATTTGACCACCACACACAATACCTACATAGTACAGACGCCAGCACATCGAGCTTCTGTCAAATGTCTTTAATGTATTTTCAACTTTATCGCTAGTGCATAAGGTTCAAGGTTGATTGGGAAAATTTGACAGTTTCGGAAAGCTTGATATGCTTGCGTCTGTACCTACCAATTATTTCTTCTATTGTTGGATGTTGTGCAGAAAGGTATGACAACAATAAGCTGCGCTATGGGCATTAGCAATTGAATAATGATCTTCAGCGGGGTAATTGCGTAACACACTATCGGTAGCAATGGCTTTCATTTTGACAGTTCAACAACATTCATTTCGCTATTTACGTTGTTGAGACAAATTTTTCGAGCATGTGAAGCAATGGATTAGAAATATCCTTCAAAATGATTCGGATTGAGATTGATAGTGTGTTGCTCAATTAGGGTGCAGGTTCACCAATTTGAACCATCAACCCGCGGCCTCATTGCGTAACGCATTCCTAATGACTAACGCTTATAATTGACAGTACAACAAAATGGATTCCCTTGGATTTCGTGACTAACTTTAAAACACAAAGCCGGTATTTTTGAAATGTTAAAACGAAAGCGATTGTGAATAGTAGTGTGTTAAGCAAAATTAGGCATGAGTCCAAATGTTTTACTTTTTAACACCAGGGGGCTAAACTTGGCGATTATTTCACGACGCGGCCATACAAATTAGCAGTTCATTGCCACAATTTGTCTTCGATAGCCTGCGGATTGACGTCAGCTGCGACAATTTAGCGGCCTATCCCTTTTTCCAGCAACTAATGACGTCATATGATATTATCGTCGGTATAATGAGCTATTACGATACAACGGACGATTGCTATACGTTTCTGAGACGTTGCGCGGCCCCTGGACTGTACACATCTGGCCCGCATTCGTTCGGCCAGCCTTTTTTATTACTTCTTTCTTTCCTTGACCAGGGCCGCACTTTAGGTTTAAGTTTATTAGAAAATGTGTAAAACTTAGATTGATTTTGTGCATATATTGTAGGAATCGTAGATAGTCAGCCTACTTGTGCCAGGGTAGAAATCAAAAGGTATTATCCTCAGTTTCATATTGTATAGCTAGCTGAGTGACTGACTCGATAGCCAAATTGACCTATAATGTGCAGTTGTGCACTGCTGAGACACATGCCTCTGTGAGAGAGAGTGGGCCATAATCTATTACGCGGGCTTAGTGCCAAACTGACCTTATCCTTATTTTACCTTAAAAATGAGTTGAGCAACTTGCTCCCAAGAATTATTAAAAACAATCAATTTCAAGCTTCAAGGTTTTTCTTATCTTATTCTTGTGCAGGTCAAGATTACATGAAATTATCAGAAAGATTATGAATTTATGACGCAGAGCCATGCCTTGTCTTAACTCTTGGATTTCCGAGTGTTTGGTGCTCGCTTTGGAAGCTTCTTCTGGCTACCGTCCATCAGAAGCCCAATTCTCGTAATTTAAAACGCTCAAAATCTAGTCGCAGTCTCATCTCGGCGACAAACATAATGTCAAAAATATTTTTTGACAGATTGAGTTCCCCTCTGATATCTATAAATTGTACTTACTTTTTGAGATAGGTATATATTATCAGTATTTGTAGCCACAGTCGATTGCACGATCATGAGACAAGCGACGCAAGATTTAGAAACGACCTCGTAACTAACCATGAAGCCACAAAAAACGAGCCTTGGAATCTAACACTAAAAAGACCATTACAAAAAGAAAGAAAGTTAAAGTTTGAAATACTTACAGTTAACAAATGGAATAGGTAAAAAATCTTGTCCTCCAAACGCACTATTGTGTGTACTCCATTATATATGTAGGACGTTAGGTAATAACTCTAAAGACTTGATAATGTATGGCAAATACGAGGAATAATTTCGCCACGAGTCATTAACGAGTGCAAAACTCTTTCCGCCCTTGCCCCTAACTGCGGCCCTTGACCGGTCGTTGCGTTGTAAAAACCATTTGCAAGCAATAAATTCGAACATCCGGGAAATTATTTAGCATGCGGCTAGCGTGCGCCTGCCGCGTTTTGTCGCGTTAACCCACCATTTAATGGAAACGAGTGTCACTGGAAGAAAAAATGACAGCTGTCATGCGGGCACCCCGCCATGTTTGAAACTTCTTGCCGCGATGTAAAAACGAATGAGTGAATCGTTAACCTCTGTCACTTGATTACATGATTACACTTAAGTTATTAAGAAAATAATAAGTCGTTAATCTCAGAAATGTTCCGAACGAAGTAAAGCAGTTAATACTAATAGGAATCATAAAAAACATTACTAAAATATTTATTAAACTGCGTAGTTTTATTTTATGTACTCGTAAATCCGGGTTTTGATTGGCTCATAAGTGCAGTTTAACATAAATGTAGACGGTTATTGTGCTATAACACGGTTTCTATCGAAGTATATTGCGTTTCGAACGTCAATTCCACTTTGATTGCTCATAGCTGCAAACATTTTAAAGCCACACAGGTTTAACGAGTTTCCTTCGAAACTCGACATTCAAGTAAAGACAGTATCATCGATATCGAAAAGTAAACTTGGCGCCCGTAAAGATGCGTTCAAACGTCGCGTCGGAACAAAGGGCACGTTCAGAATACGTGTTAAGTGCTAATAGATTTCCGGCACCTGTAAGGCAGGTGCGTTAGCGATTGCGATTCGGAACGTAACCGACACGCCTACACGCGATATTGGATTTACTGTGCGTAGGACGGCTTTGATGTATATTTAGGGTGCGATAATGTATGTAGAATGGTTTTAAAGCCAGGTTTCATTTTCAGCTTAATTTGGCTAGAACTGCAGGGAGTCACAAATGGTGGAAAACTATCGTATTCTCATCATCATCTGCCTAGAGTTTTCCCAACTGTGTTGGGGTCGGCTTCCAGTCCAACCGGCTGCAGCTGAATACCAGTGTTTTACATGGCCTATCTGACCTCCACAACCCAGTTACTGGGTAACACGATTCCCTTGGTAAGACTGGTTGTCTGACTTTCGGGCTTCTGACTACCCGCAATGACTGTCAAAGATCCACCGTGCTTTCCGAGTCACGGAGGGGTATCGGTATGTAAAAATGGTCACCCATCCAGACCAACCGCGGCAATCGTTGCTGAATTTATCTTTAATCTATACTTACTTAATAAACATTATACTTAAAGAGGTCAAATTAGTTTGTATGTAGGGGGTAATACCGAAACTGCCAGTAGAATTTGAAAAATTCTTTTTGCATTTGATAGCTTAATTCTTAAGGAAGATTAAAGGCTTTTTAACATCACCCTACAACCCTAAGTAACCGAGCGAAAGGGTTAAAAAGTCAGAAAGAACGGCTAAGCGAAAATTAAATAAGTAGTAGCGCGGGCATAGCGGTAGGATGCGACGCGATGGGTCGGGCCGTCGGGGTCGTTTCACGCAGACGAAGTCGCGGGCAGAAGCTAGTCTCTAATAAGAAGATACTGCTGAGAATTATTTTTCATTCAGGGGGCACCTTCACAGTTTCTGAAATCATATAGCTTTAACAACCGGTGGAATATGTATCAGATGCGTGATCCTTAACTGCGAGGCAACTTGCTCGCAAAACGGTGAAGGAAAACATCGTAAGGAAACCGGCATGCCCTAGAACTAACAATTCGAAGACATGTGACATCTACCAACCCGCTGGGAGCTATTCTCTAAGGATACAGCCTTGCGGACAGCGCTGTCGCAACTGTCAAACCCACCGCGACAGCGCTGCGACAGCGCTGCCCGCAAGGCTGTATCCTTAGAGAATAGCATGGCTGGGCCCGCGTGGTGGATTACGGCCCACTCCCTCTCACCGAGGAGGCCTGTGTCCCAGCAGGGGGACATTACTTATATGATGATTATGATATTTTTATGATACTAGGCAACTTTCCAACTGCGACAAAGTCATCCAAAATGATCGTGCAGACTTTCACTTTATAATCACATGCGTTAATTTTACCAGTATTGCGGTTATTTAGGTAATTAATATTAACCAACTGAAGTAAAAGAAAATAATATGTTCTGTGTTATAAAGCATGGTAAACCGCGAACATCTGTTGCGTTATTGCGTAAGGTGCATTGTTTAAATACAATTCTAGTAAGTAGGTAGTTATTAATTGTTCTCTTTGTATTAAAACATTATTATAGGAAGTTATTTTACTAACCAATAAATTGAGCAAGATACTTAATGAGAGCCTCTAAAAAGTCCTCCAGACCGTATTTCGGCTATGGCGGCCAATCTCAACGGAAATGTTATAATTGTACAAGTGTGTGCGCCGACACAGGGGCACTCTCTCTTCCCTCACTGTCATAGTCCGATTGACGGCAATCTGACACGACCGAAAAGAGATCAGGCGCAGGACCAACGGCTTAACGTGCTTTCTGAGGTACGGGGGTAACACACCGTCAACTTCCAAACTCCGGGCTGTTACTAAGAAATTCGTAATCGAAAAACTACATAACACTTTGCCCGCCCCTGGAATCGAAACCAGGAACCCACGCTCAGCAGTCGCGCTTGCGATCACGGGACCACGGGGCAGTCAGAGCCTCTAAATTAATACAAAACACTCTCACATACAATCGCAACAATTTTCTTTTCGACGTTTGATTATTGTTCAAAGCAACCAATTTCATTGAACTGTCAAAATGACAACCGTAATGGTCTTCGCATTACAAATCCATCTATTTTGTTTCAACGCACTAATGTCTAGAATTACCCGTAGGATTAAAAAAATCTTTTTGCACCTGATAGCCCAATTCTTGAGGAAGGCTATATTTATAGTCTTCTCGCTCGAACCTTTAGGAGCCCAACAAAAAGAAAAAAGTTAGAAAGAAAACGAGGTAATAGCGCGGTCGGGCGATGCGACGCGATGGGGTAGGTCGTTGAGCAAGAAATTTGACGCGGATGAAATCGTGGGCAGAGGCTAGTATCCTATATATTAAGACTGTAGACTCTTAATACATAACAAGATAATTTTTCGCAGAAAGTCTACCTTTTACACCCCTAAGTCATCTCCGAACTCAAAGAAATACAGTTTTCGCAGTGTATCATTAATTAATAATCAATATTCGAGATAATGCCACCGATTTCCTTTATAAAATACCTTCGTCACCATTTCCACCACCTAAGGGGAATACACGGGCATAGCTTGGTCTAATTTGTGCCCATAATCAGTTATAAACTTGTTTTAACAACATGCTTGCATGCAAATCGGACTTATTAGTCGTTTCGCACGAATTTAGACGCCCGAAATTAACGAATTGTCCCTTTTAAATACCTACTATTATTTTTCTATAGGCGACTCGCACGAATTGCCGTAAAAAGTACACGTTTTAAAATTTATTTAACCCTTTAACGCTTCTGTCTAGTGTCTTTTGTTCTATACTTAATTGCATGAAATTCAACATATAACAATTCGTGCCGTTTGAGTCACCTATAAAAAAATATTATTTAAAAGTGACGACTCGCCCGATCAGGGCGAGTAAATTCGTGCGAATCGACTAATAAGCCGCAAATCTGGATATTATGATGGAGATCTAGATTGAAATAGCCACTGCTGATATTTCCACGAATATTTGCTATGTTACAAGGATCGGTATGCCACTGGTATCAGCACTTTCTGTGGTGTTCGTGCTGGAATTTGGCGGGGCTCTTGTTGTTAGAGTTTCGTTACAGTTTGGCCAAAAGGGGAATACGCTTGCATTTTTTAGTTGGGAAGTGTCAAAATGTTGGCATAAAAAGTCCAAGATTGTTCTTCTTGATCCGCAGGGTAATTGCGTACCTAACATACTAATAGTAACTGTGATTTTCATTTTGACAGTTCAACAACATTCATTGCCTTATTTTCGTTTTCGAACTTAAAAACATTGAATTAGCAATATTCTTCAAAATCATACAGATTGTGATTCACAATTCCGGTAAACCGATTTCATGCATTTTTAACTTCATATTTTACAAGTCCCAAGCAGAACTGAGGGGCAATTCTCGTAATTTTAAGAACGTTCACAGTCTGATCTCAGTCTCAATCTGTCAAAAAATACTTCTAATTTCCCTACATTTTGACAAGTTTTTGACATTAATTTGTTTGTCACCGAGATGAGACTGCGACTAGATTTTGACTGTTTTAAATTACGAGAATTGGCCTATGTGAAGTGAGCTTAAAGTGAGCTGTCAATAGTGTCAATCCCTAGCATGGTGGAATGACAGCTCACTTTTATCTCACTTCTCAGTTATCACGGTGATCTTTTTACAGAATACCATCACAGGACCCAGTTTTCTTTTTTTCGTTCGACTTCTTGGCAAAATTATTTATGGGTTCGTTTTTCTTTCTTTCATTCACAAAATTCGTTAAGTGAAATTTTACCAAACCTTGAAAGTAACGTATTTTTCAAACTGATCCGACATTGATTACATACTGCAACAGCGACGTCGCAACAAGTTCCGACAATTTTATCCTCCGCTCACAAAACTGTATTTTTCGTAAACCTCGGACCAAATACCATCGGAATAAGGAGCAAAATCGCGTGGGAGGTTAGTTCGTTGGTCGGTAAAGTTAATTTTGTAGGGTAGTACCCCTCCCCGAGGGTCGGTCCCCGATGTCGCAGATGTTTAAGCGTTTACAAACACTTGTTACTTACAATAAAACGTGTGGAATATCCAACGTTCGTTGGTGCCGATGATTTGGACAAACGTTTGAGCAAAACTAGAAATTATTTCGAAGAGTTAGTTTAATATTGTATTTTTATTTTTTATAGCTGCTGCCCGCGACGTCGTCTGCGTGAAGGCACCAAAAATACCTAAGATGACAGTGTCGCTATAGCATTATAAGTACACAACTTTTAAAATAGCATTAAAAAATAAGTTTTTTTTGCAAGCGAAGCAAGTGAAGAGAGTTATATGGGAATCCTGCTGAGTTCAGTCATAAGATGTGACTGAAGGAAATAGAGAAAATAATGCAGGAATACATTCCAGGACACAAAAGAGTAAAAATACGTACAAAGGTATCATACCTTACAACACTTCCCTATAAACTACGTTGGTAGTTATGCTGCCAGGAGGTAAAATGTAAAGAGAGTCAGGACTGGTGATGCGGGAGCAAGCGACGTACAGTTGCCCGTGTGAGAAGCAACTCGTCCTGAGGTCGACACCCGCTGCCCTCAGTATCTGCCCCTGCGACTTATTGATGGTCATCGCGAAGCAAACACTCACGGGGAACTGTACGCGCTTGAACTGGAATGGGAAATTATGAGGTATGAGGGGAATGCGTGGTATAAATACTGCCTCGCCGACGCCACAACCCGTAAGAGTTTCCGCCTCAATGGTGTGTCTATGGAGCGAGATGACTTTAAGGCGGGTTACAAAACTTCGGAGGAGATAGGTTCCGAAGAATCATAATCGGAATACTTACCTTCGGCTTGATGGTATGCGCTGGAAGTCCACTTGCTGAGAGGGAGATCAGAAATTCCACGGGATAACGTGTGGCGTCATCTTGCTCGACAACAGTGTTTATCGAGGTGCAGACCACTTTATTCCCCTCAATTTCCGAGAGAATGCATTCGTTAATTGCTGCAGCCTGATCATTTTTGGGCATCAAAATGGCCCACTCACACACCCAAGAATTCTGCTGGTGCGGTATACGACTGATGTCCCCCTACACACAGCGAATTAGTTCTTCTAAGCTGGATACCACTCTACCGAGAGACTCTGGAAGCACTACCTGTACACCTATCTCTTCTGGTATAGTGCCTTCGCCAAGACTTAGAAGGACATCGGAGAATTCTTGAGCACGTGCATTGCCGCCGAGCCGAGCTCTCATATTAATGGTCAAGCGCAGCGTACGAACTCGTGACCACAACGAAGATCGTTTCAACGAAACATTCACCTCGTCAGCCCTCGAGCCCCGCGTCACCACGGGAAGCGTTTGCCGAAAATCACCACTGAACAAAACTGTGACACCACCCATCAAATGTTCGTTCCTGCGGATGTCCTGCAGAATTCTGTCCACGGCCTTAACTGCCTTCCTATTGGCCATCGTACACTCATCCCATACGATCAGAGAGCAATCCTTAAGCACGTGTCCCTTATCGCTGTCAAACTCAAACTCAAAGCATTTTCAATTAAACCATTTACAGGCACTTTTGAATTGTCAAGAAGTCGGTCAGTCAGGAAAAAATTAAGCTAGTTGCCCATTCGAAAGCGTAGTAGGTACCTATGGAGAAGAACAGGCAAGAAACTCCATGGACACTCTTTTTATATTATATTTTTACAAAATTATTAGTTACATCATATGTTGAATTTATAAATATGTGAGAACGATGTAAAAAATAAATAAAAATCAAGTACGCGTTAAAAGTGTCCAGAGTCTAACAAATAGTAACAAAATAACAATCCAAAAATAAAATAATTAAAAATAAGCCGTGGCAGCTAAAAGATGACCAGCCCCAACTGACGGCGCCCGTTCACGAACATGACGCATGGATCAGCACCATCCAGCTCAACCATTTTGTAGGGTTACGTGACACACCACAAACAGGCGTTTTGGCGCTCTCTAAATCGATGGGAATTTTAAACATGGCATGTGCTGTCTTGCCACTCAGAAGCAGTGTGGTAGCGATTCCCGACGACGCTACAGCAATAGCAACTTTGCCTTGCCTCCTGACCTCTGCAAGTATGCCAGTGGTAACAAATGTTTTTCCTGTTCCACCAGGAGCATCCAAGAAAAACATTTTACCCTGGTTTTGCCGAACGCTTTCAAGGACGGTGTCATAAAGTTTTTGCTCTGAAGAGAACAAAGCGACATGGTAATTTCGTATGGTGGTCATTTCGCCCGGATCGTAATTTGTCTCAGCATTATTCTCCCGATTTCCACGGTCTTGATACGGTGATGATTGGGGAGCTGGTAACCCATATTCGATCAGTGGATTGCCGCCGATAGAAATGACCACATCTTGAAGTGAACTGAGACAGGTGTTCGGCACGCGTTCATCAGTTACTTCGACTTCGTCTCCAGTAGCACGCCTCAAAGCTCGTAGAAAATCTTCAGACAGATGATGGCGATACTTCTCCCACAAAGCTACCGGGTTCGCGACTCCACAAAACACCAAGATGACGACAAACAGATGATGCATGCAGCTGGGACTGTCACTGACGCTAGCTTTCGCGAGGGTGTCATGAAATGAAATGATCATCATCAATGAACTTTTTTGTATTACTTAACACCGCATTTTTTTTAAATTGTCTTCCTCAACTCGGCTCAAGATTTTGAGGGTTTTGTTGGAACTTGAATTTGTCAAAACGAACTATACGATACAAATTTTATGAAGAAAATGCACAACAACATGTATGAATTTTAAGAATAACTAACTAATTACCTCGCCAACATGATCAAATTTAAATGATTCATTTCCAAAAAATGTTAACATGTAACTTGATTTGATTTTTATGAAATCTCATAGATGGCGCTGTTTTAAAATTGTCTTTATACTACTAACATTCATTAAACTATATTTCCCTGCCCAAGTTACTTAAATGGCGTAGTTTTTATAGTGTAAAGCTAGATAATATCATGGCTTACTCAAAAACAACATTTAAATATACGCCGTTAGATTACACGCTGTCACAGAATGCGTAAGAAAAATAAAGATTCACAGCTCCTCCCCCGTAGGTGATAGCGTGATAATATGTAGCCTATATGTTGACCCGACCTCTTAGTAATATTCATGCAAAATTTGAAGTAAATCCATGCAGTACTTTTTGAGTTTATCCCGGACAGACAAACAGACAAATAGACAAACATACAAAAATTCTAAAAACTATATTTTTGGCTTCGATATCGATTGTAGATCACGCCCCAAGTATTCTTTTTAAAAAATATTCAATGTACAGTTTTGACTTTCCTACGATTTTATTATATGTTGTCCTGGAATGTATTCCTGCATTGTTTTCTCTATTTCCTTCAGTCACATCTTATGACTGAACTCAGCAGGATTCCCATATAACTCTCTTCACTTGCTTCGCTTGAAAAAAAACTTATGTTTTAATGCTATTTTAAAAGTTGTGTACTTATAATGCTATAGCGACACTGGCATCTTAGGTATTTTTGGTGCTGTAGAGCCTTCACGCAGACGACGTCGCGGGCAGCAGCTAGTTTATAGAGAAGTGTTGTAAGGTATGATACCTTTGTACGTCTTTTTACTCTCTTTACTATACTTCTCCCACAAAGCTACCGGGTTCGCGACTCCACAAAACACCAAGATGACGGCAAACAGATGACGCATGCGGCTGGGACTGTCACTGACGCTAGCCTCCGCGAGGGTGTCATGAAATGAAATGATCATCATCAATGAACATAACTTTTTTGTAATACTTAACACCACTTTTTTTTTAAATTGTCTTCCTCAACTCTGCTCAAGATTCTGAGGGTTTTGTTGGAACTTGAATTTGTCAAAACGAACTATACGATACAACTTTATGAAGAAAATGCACATCACCATCTATGAATTTTAATAATAACTAACTACTTACCTTGCCAACATGATCAAATTTAAACATTAATTTCCAAAAAATGTTAACATGTAACTTGATTTGATTTTTATGAAATTTCATAGATGGCGCTGTTGTAAAATTGTTTTTATACTACTAACATTCATTAAACTATATTTATCTGCCCAAGTTACTTAAATGGCGTAGTTTACATAGTGTAAAGCTAGATAATAGCATGGCTTACTCAAAAACAACATTTAAATATGCGTCGTTAGATTACACGCTGTCACAGAATGCGTAAGAAAAATAAAGATTCACAGCCCCTCCCCCGTAGGTGATAGCGTGATAATATGTAGCCTATATGTTGACCCGACCTCTTAGTAATATTCATGCAAAATTTGAAGTAAATCCATGCAGTACTTTTTGAGTTTATCCCGGACAGACAAATAGACAAACAGACAAAAATTCTAAAAACTATATTTTTGGCTTCGATATCGATTGTAGATCACGCCCCAAGTATTCTTTTTAAAAAATATTCAATGTACAGTTTTGACTTTCCTACGATTTTATTATATGTTGTCCTGGAATGTATTCCTGCATTGTTTTCTCTATTTCCTTCAGTCACATCTTATGACTGAACTCAGCAGGATTCCCATATAACTCTCTTCACTTGCTTCGCTTGAAAAAAAACTTATGTTTTAATGCTATTTTAAAAGTTGTGTACTTATAATGCTATAGCGACACTGGCATCTTAGGTATTTTTGGTGCTGTAGAGCCTTCACGCAGACGACGTCGCGGGCAGCAGCTAGTTTATAGAGAAGTGTTGTAAGGTATGATACCTTTGTACGTCTTTTTACTCTCTTTACTATACTTCTCCCACAAAGCTACCGGGTTCGCGACTCCACAAAACACCAAGATGACGGCAAACAGATGACGCATGCGGCTGGGACTGTCACTGACGCTAGCCTCCGCGAGGGTGTCATGAAATGAAATGATCATCATCAATGAACATAACTTTTTTGTAATACTTAACACCACTTTTTTTTTAAATTGTCTTCCTCAACTCTGCTCAAGATTCTGAGGGTTTTGTTGGAACTTGAATTTGTCAAAACGAACTATACGATACAACTTTATGAAGAAAATGCACATCACCATCTATGAATTTTAATAATAACTAACTACTTACCTTGCCAACATGATCAAATTTAAACATTAATTTCCAAAAAATGTTAACATGTAACTTGATTTGATTTTTATAAAATTTCATAGATGGCGCTGTTTTAAAATTGTTTTTATACTACTAACATTCATTAAACTATATTTATCTGCCCAAGTTACTTAAATGGCGTAGTTTACATAGTGTAAAGCTAGATAATAGCATGGCTTACTCAAAAACAACATTTAAATATGCGTCGTTAGATTACACGCTGTCACAGAATGCGTAAGAAAAATAAAGATTCACAGCCCCTCCCCCGTAGGTGATAGCGTGATAATATGTAGCCTATATGTTGACCCGACCTCTTAGTAATATTCATGCAAAATTTGAAGTAAATCCATGCAGTACTTTTTGAGATTATCCCGGACAGACAAACAGACAAAAATTCTAAAAACTATATTTTTGGCTTCGATATCGATTGTAGATCACGCCCCAAAAATTCTTTTTAAGAAATATTAAATGTACAGTTTTGACTTTCCTACGATTTTATTATATGTATAGATTAGACCTGGGGCTTTAAAGCAAATTCAAACATGAGTACAATAATTTTCTTATGCGGTTAGGTTAGCTTGTCTTTTCTGAGTGTAATTCGGTTCAGACGACACCCTATTGTAGATATAATCCTGACTTATCCTTAATCTTTCTCGAAAGCGTCATAACTCTCACCAGATGAGACTACATATAAATATTTCTGATGCATCTATCGCCAGAACTCCATAGGATACCATCATGCGCAACATATGCATTTCATTCCTAGAACTGCTCTAAAAGGCTACAAAAACATAATTATCATTCATCCTCATTCCATTTTTTTACCATCCGATAAGACAATAAACTGGATATCAAAAACTTGTGAGTTCATAGAAATTGAAACTTCAACAACGTCAAAAAAGAGATGCAGTTATAAAAGACGTATAACGCGATCTCTTTTTGGCACTGTCACAATGATTACTGATACAGCCTTAGGACACTTAAGTATTGAAAAAAAACAAGGTTTATTGCTGACCATAATATTAAAATCTTCTTTATTGGAGTTTTATCGATAGATATAAGAGGAGTTCGGCGGTATCAGGTATTTATGAGCATCTATACTTATAATAAATCTGTAGAGAGGTCAATTCTGTACATGAAATATATTTCCAAAATAACTATCAGCGGGTGATTAGTGATCGTTACTGACGCCAAAAATGCAATCAGTAAAATTTTTGTCTGTCTGTCTGTCTGTCTGTCTGTCTGTCTGTCTGTCTGTATGTTCGTTATAGAAACAAAAACCACTCGACGGATTTCAACGAAACTTGGTACAATTGTTCTTCATACTCCTGGGCAGGTTATAGTATACTTTTCATCACGCTACGATCAATAGGAGCAGAGCAGTGAAGGGAAATGTTGGGAAAACAGGATTTCTTTTTAGGTGAAGTAGTAATAGGTTAGTAGTAGTTAGTTAGTAGTAGGTAAGTTTTGGTTAATTTATGTTCAGTTTTTTTTAATATTAAGTAGGTAAAAGCGTAGGTACTTTTATTAATTATAGGTATAGGTATTATTAAATATAGTAGTTATAGGTATTTAGTTTTAAGTGAAGTAGGTTTTATTATATATTATTTTATATATTAGACGTAGTTATATATTTTTAGTTATTCAAGCCCCAAGCGGACGCCGGCGTCCGCCCGCTATTGTCTTGAAAAACGCGTTGAATGAGAAATACGCGTTCTCAAGAATCGGCAGAAGAAAGAGCACATCGGTTAAACTCTATAAGAGTTAGTGCCTCAATTTCCGGAAGTCATTATTCCACGCGGACGAAGTCGCTGGCAAAAGCTAGTCTTGAATATGAGATGTGACACACGCTTGAAACATTTCGTAGACCTTTGATGGTTATGATCGTTATTATTTGTGTTAAGTGTTTAGTGCGTATAAGTACGCACTTCGACCTTTTTTGAAATCAATTTGGACCAATCTTCTTTTTACCCAACTACAAAATATTTCGGATTGTAATTGAGAGTTTGTTACGCAATTACAACTATACAAGGATCTTTTGGGGCCTTAATTACCGTGTCAGAGGAGCGTTGTTGGTAATCATTTGTGAAATTGTGACAGAAATGTTATTAAAAAAAACCAAGACGCTAGGCGTTGGCGACGTTAGTTCCGATTTTGGCCACGCACTGAAACATTCTTGTACAACTATAAAGTGCCGGCTTCTTGCTGATTCTGTCAAATTCAGGATGTCTTAAACACCGTAAGGTCAATTCTAATCATTTAAAACGTTCAAAATCTAGTCGCAGTCTTATCTTGGCGACAAACAAAATGTCAAAATCTCGTCAAAAATGCATGGAAACTCCGGGTATTTTTGACAGAATGATTGAGACTGTGTACAGACGCCAGCAGGTCAACCTACCCCAATCTGTCAAATTTCTTTGATAGATTTTCAACTTTAGCACAAAGGAATAAGGTTCATATTCAATTGGGAAAATCTGACAGATTGGGGTAGCTTGATGTGCTGGCCTCTGTACTACACATCCTTAAAATTACGAGAATTGCCCCCCTGACTCAAAACAACATCAAACACGTTTGGTCCAAGTACATTCAGCAGCTGATTAATAATTATCCCTTATCAACTCATTCGACCTTGTCATTGCGACCGAACGTTGAAATTGGATGCATTATCAGCTTGACAATTCACATACTTACATACTTGTCTGTAATTTGACTAGTTACGCGATATTAGTAGTAGCTAAGTAATAACAGCCGTACGGTACGATCGATCAGGTTAAGCTACGCTTTTCGCAGTCGTTCCGTGGATGGGTAACCATCTTTACATACCGAGACCCGAGGTCTCGGAAAGCACGTCAAGCTGTTGGCCCCAGCTGTCATTCGTGGATCTTTGACAGTCGTTACGGGTAGTCAGAAGTCCGAAAGTCTGACAAACAGTCTTATCAAAGGATTTCAAAGGGTATCGTGTTATCCAATAACAGCGTTGTGGAGGTCAGATAGGCAGCCGCTCTACGTAAAATATTGGTTTTCAGCTACACCCGCACCCTAATTGCGAAACACACTATCGATCTCAATTTGAATCATTTTGAAGCATATTGCTAATCCATTGCTTCATAAGTTCGAAAAATTTGTCTGCTCAACACGTAAATAATGCAATGAATGTTGTTGAACTGTCAAAATGAAACCGATTCCGATTGATAATGTGTTACGCAATTGCCCCGCCGGTTAGACTGGAAGCCAACCCCAGTAATAATTTGCAGAAGACTAGACTATTTGACGCGATATTAGCAATTTAGCAGTGGTATAAAAAGGGCGACCTGAATTTATGAATGGACGTCAAGGGCTGGCCTTCTTCCACCCGAGCAAAAAATCCACCAATAGGATTGCTTCATTTTTGCTTTGAACAAATTGTATTGGTAGATTTTTTTTCGGTCTCCGCTCTGCTTCTTCGAGTATCTCAAGTGAAAATCCTTAAAACCTTATTGTGGGACATACATGGTCGTATAAGGCTTAAATGCAAAGAGTTGTTAAATATTAAATAATAGCTTCTGCCCGCGACTTCGTCCGCGTGAAATTTCTTGTTCCCAAGATCCACCTCGTCGCATCGCATCGCCTGCCCGCGCTATCACTTCGTTTTCGCTTACCGTTCTTCCTTTTTTTTTTCGTTTTGCTGGGCTAATATGGGTTATGGCGTGATGTTAAATAGCCCATAGCCTTCCTCAAGAATTTGACTAGATTCTGGCAGTTCCAGAGATTACCCCCTACATACAAAGAAACAATTTTTTTCTCTTTATAATATTTCGTCGCCGCGTCTGTAAGGTCTGGCAGAGGATCACAACACAAACCACAAAGGTTTTATGTTTAAAACAATAGGGGTAGGCCAGACAAATAAAAAAAAATAATGTGATTTTGTTTATTTACAAACTCAATAAATAAATGTTTTATAGTTTATTCTGAGTAATTCCCATTATCTTTACATGCCATTTCATAGCTTATTTAAACAGTTTTATTTAAGCGGTTATATTTAGCTTGCCCAGCATCCTAATTGCGAAACACATTATCCATCTCAATTTGAAGCATAGGTATTGCTAATCCATTGCTTCATATGTTCGAAAAATTAATTGTTGGTTAATTGGGTCTAATTTAGTACGGTACTTGAAATTTTACCCCCTTACTGATATTTGGTACACACCTTTACTTTTGATGACAATACAATTTAATTGAATCAGTATCATCGTAAATCCAAGATGGCCGCCGCTACAAAATGGCGGATTAGGTACATATTTTTTCACAACCCCCTCAATATGGGTATCAAATGAAAGGGCTTGACTAGTAGAATACTGTACACTATGAACATTTTCATATCTAAGATGGCCGCTGGCACAAAATCCCACATTTCATGTTTCAATATTTCTAATTTAATATTTTCTTAATATTAAAAGCTTCCGTGCGACGCTACTCTAGACGAACAATCTCTATTCATTCATTCATTTCATTTCAGCTGAAAGACGTCCCTCCCCCAAGCACCTCCACTTTGACCGGTTCTGTGCTTCCCGCATCCAGCGGGTTCCTGCGACCTTAACAAGGTCATCGCTCCACGTCCTCTGGTCAGCGGTCGCCACTCCAGAACTTTTCGGCCCCATCGGCCATCTGTTCTGCGAGCAATGTGCCCTGCCCTTGGCAATTCTTCGGGCTATGTCAGTTACCTTGGTTCTCCTGTGGATCTCTTCTATTGATTCGATCACGAAGGGAAACTCCAAGCATAGCCCTCTCCATTGCCCTTTCGGTGACTTTGAGTCTTTTAATAAGGCTCATTGATAGGCTCAACCATTGAGTAGGTATATCAATGGGCCCAACAATATCTCTGAAAACTTCATATTCTACTAGAGTCGCCTCGCGCTTGTCTGTCCACTAATAATCAACAAACAATACAGATATAAATAGATTAACAGATTATAAATAAATAATAAATTAATCAGTGACGTCATCTTGTAAATATTTCTTGCTCTTCCGAATTTTAAGTTGAATATCTTGGTATAAATCAACGGTAGGCTCTTAAATCCTTCCCTATCCTACGGACACGTTCTCCCTACCAATTACCGCGCCCCCCGGTCTATTCCTTGATATGCAATGGTCGCTGTAGCACCATGAACATGAGGCTACAGGAGCTAGTGCGAATCTTGGGGTTCATTCGATTAATCGAGTCTGGTTTAACCACGCTGGGATCGATCGGTGCAATTCATTCATTCATTTGAATATCTTGGTATAAATCAAATTGAACAAAGTACTTATGTAAATACCAATGTAAGTATTTATAAAAATCGACTCGTAACAAAACAGCAATTTCTTTACGTTTTTTTGGGATTCAAGGAAGGTCGAGTGACGATCTTCGTAGCGTACTACGGTGGCTGATAGCAGCAGAGTTACCGAGGATCGAGTTAAATGGCGTGCCTTTGGAGAAGGGCATTATGCCTAGATACGCGGGGTAAATGCTTAACAAGCTTACAAAGGCAATAAAATTCATTGCGTGATTTACATTGTACAGCAGGGTACAATGTAAATCACGCAATCGATCGATCCATCACTTTCCATCAAGCATGATCGAAGTCAAGAACAGGTCCATTCAGAAATAAAAAAATAAAAAAGTATTTTTTTAAACATACAGCAATAGATTAGCAATTTCCTTTAAAATCCGTCTGATAGTAATTGAAAGTGTGTTAGGCAATTGGATTGGAGTGCTGATTGCTTACTGCTGCCCCACATACCAAAAGAAATCATTTCACTTTGACAATATAACCTAAAAAATACAACCTGATTAGATTATGTAAGTATGTAAACAAACGACAGTAGTTTAAGTCAATAGAGTTGAATAATATTGTGATATATTCTTATTTCGTGATGGCAACATTATTATGAGTAGGATTGCCAGTTTGTGACACACATACAAATGAATTAATTTATGACAGTTTACTTGGATCTGCGCGTGTGTGTCGGCCATGTTTAAATGTAAATGCGGTTTAGTTATAGTAAAGCATCCGTCATGCTTTTGATTTTGAAGGGTTATGCAGATATGATAGCACTTTACTCCCTGATGATAAAATGTTGGGTACTTACATTTTATCATACATTCTCTTTTTAAAAATGTCTGTTCAACATCATAAATAACGCAATTAATGTTGTTGAACTGTCAAAATGGGACCCATTGCTACTGATAGTGTGTTACGCAATTACCCCGCCGCCACCGGTGTAGGTACGCAACTATAGCACAGCAAATTAACCCGTCGCGCGTCTAATTAGCTGACACAATAGAAATTTTATTGTTATCGGTACACATGGTATATACTCGACGTGCGAAAAGTGGTTATGTAATAATGTATCTTTGTATGAAATTACATATTTTTTAATGATATTCCAAAGTCGTGTTGGCTAGCACTTTATTTAAACTATTTTCTGTTGTATTTTCACGGAAGGAAAATGAACCGGTTAGACGGCTACACAGCAAGCTATGCATAACCAGTAGGTATAAGCTGACCTCTGATTGTACGAAAAAACCTATAAAATTCGAGGTCAGGTAAAACTGGAAATGTATAGCTTAATGTGTCGCCGTGTGTACCTACTCACCTAATTTAGGTAAGTACCTAAGCTAAATAGTACGAAAAGCGTAAAGATTCACACCTTAGGCAATTTGTTTATTGTTGAGCCAAGAAAACTGACATAGACTTGCAATATACTTACTTACATTTAATTTAATTACTCAATAGTTAAAAATAACTCAACAACTATTTCCTCAGACGCTAATTACGCAAAGGACAAAGATTCTCAACATATTTGACGGTTAAGGTCACAAAAATGTAACATTGACTTGACGGTTGACACGCCCGCGCGCACACCGACACAACGTAAGTACACGAACGAACACGAGCCCACACAGCGGCGCGCGTGACGAAACGACGTGACGTCACCTGCGGCACGCGAACACACCCACACTCGCGCGTGAAGCGGCGTGACGTGCCCACGCACATTATGAAACACGCTGCTGTACGGACGCACACTTACGGCGATGTAAACAAAGTGACGTAAAGACGTGACTCACACAGTCATGTTGGCGCACACCAGGCGCGCGCTTGTGATTAATGTAAACAAACCAGTCTCGTTCATAGCTCTTGCTACGCACACATTGAAACGCCCTTACAAAAGTGGGCCATCTGGATACTATACTCTCTGTATGTCTATACCTACCTACACGTAATACACATTTATTGATAAACAAACTAAAATAGACCGTTTAGACCATTCTATAGACCATTCTATTTCTGCGTATTTATTTGCGTAATGTAGTATTGAACTCATTTATATTCTATAAATAATGCTGTAGGATTTAAAGTAACTTAAGTATCCTTTGTATTTAAAGTGAATTAAACCAAGCTCAATACCTTTTTTAAAAAGCCGAATGCTTCCAATTTCCACAACAAAGAACAATAAAAACCAACGGAATACAGATAGCGTTATAAAAAATAAAAATAAAAATCACAATACAGTCGCGCACAAAAGTTATAACCGGCTGAATGTGAAACAAGTACAGTCGTAAATAAAACCGAATAGCGCGCGGGCCGACGCGTACTGTTATTACTCGAAAATTTATAGCATTTACCCAAAAATTACCAGTTCCAGCCACTTTATGACGCACTGAATTCCGGTAATAACCGTCCTTTTCTATATAATATTCAAAGTTACTACGTAGTTATTAACTAAAACATGTTTTTTTTTTCTTAATACCGAACTTTTTACATCAATTTCTTAAGCCATAATCATAATCCAAGATATAAAAATAACGAAATATTAAGATTTTTTGTTTTTTTTTTCAACCTGTTTGTGGAGTCTTGAGATATAACTATAAACATGCCGAAATATGAAGTCGTTATGCCGAATATAAAATCGTGAAAGCCGTCGTATTTGTAATTCTAAACCTAACAACTTTCTAAAACATCGGACATCCTCGAAATGAGTTCGAACATTAATATATTCGTTAAATATGTGTTGTTCACACTGTTTAGCGAAGTGGTCAATAAAATTCACATTCGAATGTGGAAACTGGAAACAATGTTTAAGAATAATGCAGCTTGCTCTTGAAACAATATTCACAGGTTTTGTCAAAATAATTTTAACCAGATTAAATAGTTTACAGTTTTATTATTTAAACGCCATTAACCTTCATTGTAGATTTACATGCACAATGAACATGGTTCATAAATAACCTAACCTAACAACATTGTAAATAATTGTAATTTATTTAGATTAGAAGGTATAATTATGAATTTATACCATTACATTAAATACATAAGTTCTACTAAATGAAAGGATTAGACCTTAAAATAACTAGCTATTGATTATTCAACAATTTTTTTATATTAACTTAGTTGACATAATTATAAGAAATAATTTTCATATTCATAATTATCTTTATTTGCATTTCATGTTTAGAGGTGTTACAATGGCTTAAGGTACAATTACGGACCCTGTAGGGCACAGCAAGAAGTATAAAATGAATTCTTAAATAACGAAACTAATAAAAAAAAAACATGAAATTAGGAAACAAATTTTCATTTATTCTACTCTAAAACACGCACACTTCTAACAGCTATTCCTATTCAATCCAGTCGGCTTCAATCACACCGCACTACAAATTAATAACTAATTCCGTTTACTCGATTGTTCTGCGTAACACCTCCGTACTCGAGCGTACAGCTGTAATTTGACCTGGATAAATGTATCTAGGTCAATAGCGGGGTCAAGGCGTCCGCCATTGTTAGCTCGGCAATCAGCTGTAATTGCACGTAATTGTGTTATTACCAGCCATGCTGATCTGCTGAAGATAACAGAATTTCAGCCGCTCATCGAGCCTTCTTCGTCATTCCACTTAAGGATGCACTAAAAAACCTTCGAAATTCATATTTTCTTACTTTTTTTGCAAGTACTTAAGTTAGATCCCATTGATTGACATTTCATGAAATAATCATTCATAGGATTTATGAACTTATAGGGTTGGATTGATGATTTTGATGATAATAATTCTGTAAATACATACTTGTTACGCTCGCGAATCATATTTTGTTCAACATACAACCTGGCACTGATCTGCAAATTAAAAAAAAAACGTGAGAAAATTTAAATTTCGAGGGCCACCCTTGTGCTTCCCCCTTAAGAGTTACTGCAAAGGAGGTTTCAATTGTGTTGGTCACCAGCAGTGCGATTCTGTAACCATCTCACCGTGAAGACTTAGGTGAAGTGAGCGTGGAGTGAGCTGTCAGTGTCATTCTGATGCTAGGGATTGATACTCTTGACAGCTCACTCTAAGCTCACTTCACCTAATTTTTCACGGTGAGATTTTTACAGAATCGATCGGCTGTCCCGAATTTAGTTTTTTTTAGCGCACTCGGTTTTCAACTTGGTATTGAGCCGAGCATTGAGAACCCAACGGAACAGATCCTAGCGCGTCAAAAAACACAATGTTTGATTTTAAACTCTAAGCGGTGCGTTAAAAATCCAGTGCGCGAAAAAAATCGCCCGTATGTTCCTGGGCAAACCATACTAAGGTAATGTTGACCTGACTATATTTTAGTCCAATTAAAAATCGCCCATGCGAATCTGAGCTTACCCTACGTCAATTGGTTTTCTGTCCACACATTGACTACAATAAAAAAAAGTCCACTAGTACCTATAATATCCTTCTTGACGTAAAACATCAGGAATCATCTGGGGTCCCATCTATCTACGTTTTGGTTTGAGACTCAGGGCTCCAGAGAGCAGAATCTCTTCACAATGCGTGGCACATCCAGAAGTACTGCTTTCTGCATCAAGCTCTTGATCCAACCGCCCTATGACAGCCTCTTGAAACTTTAATCCAGGTTCTTGGCTATGTATTGTGCCATTGACGACTGTCGGTACAATGCTTGCAGTCCACCTCCCACACGTCAACAATCGCTTGTTAACTCATGATGTTTAATTTTTTTTTTATCACATTACTCTGGTGCTTGTAAGTTTCCTTATTTGACTGCTCCGTTGGTTTGATGGCGAACGTGGGTTCCTGGGTTCGATTGCCAGGTTGGGTAAAGTGTTATTGGGTTTTACCAGTAGGAATTTCTTAATAACAGGTCAGAGTTCGGAAGCTGGCTCGGAAAGCACGAAAAGCCGTTGGTTCTTCACCTGATCTGTCTCCGGTCGTAACGGATTGCATGCCGTACTAGCGGACTTTATGAGCGAGGGAAGAAAGAATGCAGCAGTGTCTGCGACACACTTGTGCACTATAATATCTCCTGCGCCGAAGCCTAGTCACCGGTGAGATTGGCCGCCGCCGCGCCGCCGCCGTGGCCGAAACACGGTCTGAACTTGGTCCTATTTACTTACATGCACGTGTTACTTCAACAGTTCCGGAATGTTTATAAAACATTTACGAATAACATAAGCTCTAAATACAGTTTAGATGCAGACCCTAATTGCGTAACACACCATCAGTGTCAATCTGAATCATTTTGAAAGATATTGCTAATTCATTGCTTCATATGTTCGAAAAATGTGTCTCCTCAACAATTTAAATAACGCAATGAATATTGTTGAACTATCAAAATGAAAGCCATTGTTACTGTTAAGTGTGTTACGCAATTACCCCGCTCCATACTACTTTCAACTTTTATAGCCCCACATAACCTCTTTAGCTTTGTAGCTACAGAGCTACAAAGCTAAATAATATACAGTATTATTAAAATTCTAGCCAAAGGGCATATCAATATAAACTTGAATATTTCTATGCTGATTCCGCTTTTTATGTCGATATTAATTCCATAATATAATAAGCTACTCACGATTTTGAACATAAGAAAGACTTCAAACTATGATAAATACTGTTTTTTATACTTTTTGTTAGGTTTTTTTTTTGTTCAAAATTTATTCATTTCTGCCAACAAAAGCCTTCAATTTTGGACGTCCGTGACATAAGGCTTTAATAACTCATGTTATTAGATATGTATTGACAAATACGATACTGCTTGTAGGAAGTACTCTTGTAAAGGGAGTCCAGACGCCAGTACATCAAGCTACTACAATCTGTAATTTTTTTTATTAGATTTTCAACTTTATTGCTAAAGCATAAGGTTCAAAGTTGATTGGGAAAATTTGACAGTTTAGGATAGCTTGATGTGCTGGCGTCTGTACTATATAACATAATGTACGATGTCTTCACTAAAACATTCTAATAATAAAGTTGAAATGTATGTTTGTCTGTTTGCTTGTTTGTACGCGCCTATCTCTGGAACCACCAGAGGTATTTGAAAAAATCTTCTTGCATTTGATAGCCCAATTCTTGAGGAAGTTTATAGGCTATTTAACATCATGCTACGACCCTTAGAAGCCGAGCAAAAAGAAAACGATGTAATAACAGGCGGGCGATGCGATGCGACGCGAGGGAATTTTATAAAAATGTGGTTGTTGTTTTAGTATATTGTGTATCTTACGAGTTTCATGCGAACTAAGTCGCGGGCAAAAGCTAGTGAAATATAAAGTTGTATGACTAGTATGATAGTTTAGCCGCAGGGCCATTCAACAAGTAACAACAGGCCAGTTAGTCTGGTTTGTGCTGAGGCCAACAGGGCTCTATTGATTTCCTGGTCAAGATTGAGATGTATGCAGCTTTGTTCTGATGTAACGGTAAAGATGGCGTTACTTCGTCAAGACAAGTTTAGGTTTACCTATATCCATAGGTACAAATGAAAGTTTAATTCGCGTTCCGGGTGCACTTGCTAGCCTTTTCGTGATTAGTTTATTTTAATTAACAGATACGATTTTTTTTTTCACAAAAAAAAATGTTCCCTAACCGTTCTGTCTGGGACTGTACTTGATTACTTGACACAAAGTTGTCACAAAATTTTAAAGTAACGTAATTTTTCTACTTAAAAGTATTCATTATTTTTTTTACTTATTTTTGTTTGTAACCTTTATTATACACGCTCGAGGTTTGCCAGAGGGCTATGAAACGGAGTATTTTCGGTTATCAAACTAACAAACCGGCACCCTTAAATTGCGTAACACACTATCACTCGGAATCTGAATCATTTTGAAGCAAATTGCTAATCCATTGCTTCATAAGTTCGAAAAATTTGTCTGCTCAACACGTAAATTACGCAATGAATGTTGTTGAACTGTCAAAATCAAACCGATTCCCATTGATAATGTACTACGCAATTGCCCCGCGGCTTAGGAAAACGACCATCCGTTCCATCACAAAGATAACTGACGTCACTTATAAGCTACCACGCTAAAATGGAACTGGGCTGGGCTGGACACATCTGCCGCATGTCAGACGAACAATGGGCCAAACTTACAACCCAATGGGTCCCTCTTAATGGCAAGCGACATCGTGACAGGCCCAGACGGAGATGGCGGGATGAGCTGGACTCCTTCAACAAGAATTGGTCCTTAGCAGCTTTGAACAGAGAGAAGTGGAAAGAGAGTAGGGAGGCCTTTGCACTGCAGTGGGACATCACAGGATAATAATAATATATAATAACTAGCTGACCCCGCAAACGTCGTTTTGCAAAAAAAAATAGGGGTATGAAAAATAGATGTTGGCCCATTCTCAGACCTACCCGATATGCACACAAAATTTCATACAAATCTGTCCAGCCGTTTCGGAGGAGTATGGTAACTAACACAGTGACACGAGAATTCTATACAGTGTTATTGGAAAAACACTAACAACCTCTTAAGAGGTCACTGTACTCATCATTACGAACAACTTTTACTATGAGACCAAAACTGAAATCGCGAAAAAAAATCAGCTGTTCCCTACATTTTGACGAGTTATACGAACATAAATGTAGGGAACAGCTGATTTTTTTTTCGCGATTTCAGGTTTGGTCCTATAGTAAAAGTTGTTCATAATGATGAGTAAAATGACCCCTTAAGAGGTTGTTGGTGTTTTTCCAATAACCCTGTATATTAGATTAGATAATAACCTTTAATAAAATGTTCCCACTGCCGGGAAACTGCCCTCCTCTTGGTAAGAGTGAGTGTGCCGTAAATTGTAATCCACCACGCGGACCCAGAGCGGGTTTGGTAGATGTCACATGTCATCGATTTTTTTTGGTTCCAGGACATGCCGGTTTCCTTGCAATGTTTTCTTTCGTCGTTTTGAGAGCGGTGGTGATAAAGACAAAGTCAAAACGTTAATGACGCAATGAATATTGTTGAACTGTCAATGAAAGCCAATGTTACCTTGTATGTATATTATCTATGTACATATCCATTATATTATATTATGTTGCACCATTGACAACCCAATTTTTATATATCCACGCAATCACTGTCCATTGCCGGGGCAGCGGGATTGTGCCGGGGCAGCGGGATTGTCCGAAAGGGTTACTGATACCCCGGAACACAAAGGGCTAAGGAAGGAACACGGATGGGTTTTAGTCAGTAAGAGTCTGACACTCTCTTCTGCTCCACCCAGAGCGAGAGGGGTCATTTGATGATTTTCCATCCACAAAAAAAAAAATCACTGTCCATTCCAAGGTTGCCTGGAAGAGATCGCAGAAAGCGATAAGGCCGCCCATTGTATGTTTTGTAGTAATAATTGTTTTTTTTGTTAAGACTGTGCCGACCGCACAGTGGCGCCCTCATCGTTTGTTTGGTTATTTCATACAATTTAGAATGAAAATGCAGAAAATAAGCACGTTATGTTGTGCTTCACAAGATTATACGTTAATATTATTAGAAGCGGTAGTTTTATATTGTTTAGTTTTATTATAATCCTTAAAACGGAATATAGTGGCCACTTTTATCCGTTTATTGCTAAACAATCAGTTTCATTGACTGTACATTCACTTAATTTTGAGACCGACTGTACACAAACCAAAGACAAAATTGCAGTCCCATTAAACGTTAATATCGTTCAGCTTAGAACCGTTGCCTAGTATAAACCATAAATCGATACCAAAATATATGGCAGATAAGTCGTAACTCAGGTCTTGTCAGAGATAATCCTGAATGACGCGATGCGACGAGATGTAAGGCGATGAATTACCGCGCAATAAAACCGCCCTTCCCACGCAGCTGTGCTAACAATTTTTTCATGTTTTTCGTCCAATAAAAACCTTACTTTTTCTATAGACTCCTTCCAAAAACCAGCCAAAACTCAACCGTAGTGCGTCGAAATAATTTTGTGGTTTCACTATTGTTCGTCGTTCAAACGCTTTCAAATAGTTTTTTTTCTTGAACAACCAAACCGCCATTTTGTTTCGATCGATTTCGCATTGATCCGTTGCGTTTCGATTTATCGCACCGAATACTTGGGTAATTGATTGTGTTAAAAAATACTCGATTCGTTCCCGATGCTGATAATAAATAATTGGCTTGGTACGTTCTACGCAAACCAGTCGTTTTGTATTACACTTTTTAGATATAAAATATAATTGACTCTAAATTAGTATTGTGTTCGCATTGGACATGCGTATTGTTACGTTATTTAGCATAAAAACCAGTTGAATGAGATATTTAGATTTTTAAAAGTGAATTGGAGTTACATCACTCGTTCTGTAATACTTGAATAAGTACTTGTAACAGAAATGCTTGACAAATAAAATTGGGATAGGTAAGCATTGTGCCTGGTAAACGGAAAGTAGGCTAGGGGTGTACTAGGAATGTAAAATATTTACTAAAGACATCTTTAAAAAATAAAACAAAGTTGCGTCAGTTATACCTTACCGCAAGAACGGCTGGACCGATTTTTATGATACTTGCTTGATTTGATTCCACTCCGAATAGCAGAATAACTATTAAAACATTGGAAAAAATCACGAAAAAAAAATAATGAAGATAATTCTTTTTCTCATACTTCAGTTCTTATTAATTCTGAGGCGGTACGAAGTTCAACGATTTAGTAAATATTTTAGTACATTAAATTCGAAGACATGTGACATCTACCAACCCGCACTGGGCCATGGGGAATTATGGCCCACACTCTCTCATATGGAGGAGGTCTGTTTCCCAGCAGTGGGAACGGTGTAGGCTGATTATGCTAAGCCCAATATTAGGATATCATTATAATATCGGATCTTTCATGAGTCATCATCATCTGCCTAGCCTTTTCCCAACTATGTTGGAGTCGGCTTCCAGCAGGTAGCTGAATACCAGCATTTTACATGGAGCGACTGCCTATCTGACCTCCACAACCCAGTTACTGGGTAATACGATACCCCTTGGTAAGACTGGTTGTCAGACTTTCGGGCGACTGACTACCCGTAACGACTGCCAAAGATCCACGAATGACAGCCGGGACCAACGGCTTAGCGTGCTTTCCGAGGCACGGTGGGGTCTCGGTATGTAAAGATGGTCACCCATCCACAGACCAAACGCGGCAACCGTAGCTTAACCTGATCGATCGACCTGTGTGGCTGTTATTATTTAGCCACGGGTCCTTCTCGGATCTTTCATGAGTATGCACTTAAAATGAGATACAGGCGCCTTTGTTTAGCGTCGTGCGGAGTCTAGGATTGGTTATGGTGTCCGATACAGAGTTACGGACCTTAGACCTTACCGGACCATGGAGCGACAGTGGCCCCGAGTCTGTTGTTCACAAACTAAATTAAATTTAAGTTCAGTGCATCTTTTTCTTTTTATTTCATTATGAAAAGGACAGAAGATAAATATTAGTTTAGTCCTGTCAAATTAGATAATCCATAGACAAGTTTAGACGTGATTAAAAAATTGGCTACTAAAAATACGTCAATTTACGTCAGGCGCTGACTAATTTGACAGGACTAAACTAATACTTATCTTCTGTCCTTTTCATAATGAAATGGAAAGAAAAAGACGCACTGAACTTAAATTTAATTTAGTTTGTGAACAACAGAATTGGGGCCAATGATCGTTGAAACGTGGTCGCGACACATACTGGCCTAGGGACTGCTCAGTATTTCCTTTTAAATTCAGAGTATGAATTATTACAGTAGTGTTAGTAATTGTCTCTGTAACAATAAACTGTGTAGAAGAAAAAGGAGTTATTTCTCTCGTTTACCCGTATGTATCCCAATTCTGCGCCCACGACAGTTTAGCTGACACTTTGTAGGTATGTCACTATGTATGTCTGAACAAAATCCAATGTACCCTGGATTCGACATTATTATACCTATAATATTTTTTTTTTTTAACTTTGACAATAAACATTTCATCCACTTATCACTCCAACAGGCAACAGAAATGGCACGCATTTTAGTGAAAACGGTACGATATTGCGTTCAAAAACGAAAAACCGAAGAGAAAAAAGTTGCACAAAGCAAAGGAGTTCGAATTTCAAAGCCTGACGAATCGTAATCGATTTGCTTTAGAACTCGATGCTGTGATTACTCGACTCGAACAATTTCGTACCGAATCTATTCACTCCAATAACTAGGGTGCCACTACATTGTGATCGAATGCACTTGAATTCGAAGTCTTTCTTCCGTGTTCGTGAGAACTCTAAATTAGTTTGGAAATCAGAGTATTATTATATAATTCGTTCGTGGAGCTATTTGAATGTCGTGTACACAGTGCAGCTCACGCCTTTAATTCTCTTTTTTGGGTAATTGAACCGGACGTGGAACCAGAAACTGACTTCAGTTAGTAGACACGCACAATTCGCACAGATTTAAAACAGTGGTGGCCCAATGTCCCGGACTTTTAAGTGGTAGGTCGTGGGTTCGATTCTAGGTAGGCGCTTTACTTTGTGTAAATAATTTCCAAAACGGTGAAGGAAAACAGGCCTGTTGGTCTAGTGGTTAGTGACCCTGACTGCTATGCCGGAGGTCGTGGGTTCGATTCCCACCCAGGACAAATGTTTGTGTAATGAGCATGATCATTTGTTCTGTGTCTGGGTGTAATTTATCTATAATATTTATATATTTAGAAATATATAAGTATGTTTATCAGTTGTCTAGTACCCATAACACAAGCTCTGCTTAGCTTGGGACTAGATGGCGTTGTGTGATAGTTGTGGAATATTATATTATTATATATTATATTATAAAACGTCCATGAGGACACCGGCATGTCCTAGAACCAAAAATTAGGAGATATGTGACATCTACCGACCCGCACTGCGCCCGCGTGGCTCTCTCCAAGAGAAAAACCCTGTTTCCCAGCAGTGGGAACATAATAGGCTGATTATGAACAATTCGCAAATTAGACTAACAACCTCAGTTTATGTTTCAATTTAACATGGAATCTGCTTTCGGATTCAATATTGATAGAACACTCGTTTTGCCTCTAATCCTTCTGAAACGTCATAGCGATATGCGCAAGAGTTTCATTCGCTAACCGTAACATCATTTAATTGGGTCACCACCAAATTACATACCACGTTTATCGTCTATAGAGGTTTATTCAAAAATATCCACAGGATATGAACACTTAAGTTCGTTACGTTCAAATTTAACAGCAAAGCCGTTAAAGTATTAATGGCAGTCAGTTATTTTGTAAACTGTTGCCGCTCTAATGGGTTATTTACAAAATATTAAACAGTTTTGGAGTCGTTAAAGTTGATGCAAATATACTTTCTAACATGTTTTCCATACTAAAGTCGAAGGGACTTGCTGTATGGAAGGTTTTTAGAAAGAGTATCGATGTTCCATCAAAGTTAATATTGCTATAAAGATCTTTCGTTTTTCTGCCGTGCTAAATTGATATTGGATAAAGCAGTGTATCTGACGATTTCTCCACGCAAGTTTTTTGCTAAACGTAGGTAGATCTGAGTAGGTAGCACTTTTGCCAAGTAATGGTCCTCGATCATCACTACCGTCTTAGGCCAATTCTACTAATTTAAAACGTTCAATATCTCGTCGCAGTCTCATCTCGGCGACAAACAAATGTCAAAAACTTGTCAAAATGTAGGGAAATTTGAAGTATTTTTGACAGATTGAGACTGAGATCAGACTGTGAACGTTCTTAAAAATTACGAGAATTACCCCTCTCTTTGTTTTCTATTAATTAAATTGAATTTTATTAAAAAACATCAATCGGTTTCTTAGTAAACTTCAACTATATTCGACGACCCTGCAAACTTATCTCCTTTGCTGACTGTACCAGTCTAACCAAGGGGTATCGTGTTTCCCAATAACTGGGTTTTGGAGGTCAGATAGGCAGTAGCTCCATGTAAAATACTGTGATTCAGCTGCATGCGGTTAGAGTGGAAGCCGACCCCACCATAAGGAAAAGGCTAGGCAGATTAATTAATAATACAATATGTCCTAGAATGAGCAGCTTCATATTTGAAGTGGCCTCTTGAGTTAAATAGCCCAGTTGTACAGACGCTAGCTCATCGACTACAATCTGTCAAATTTCTTTAATAGATTTTTAGATTTCAACTTTATCGCTAAAACATTAGGTTCAATGTTGATTGTGTAATTTGACAATTTCGGGTAGCTTGATGTAAAACTGGCGTCTGTGAGTACATTGATGAGTTCGTCACCCATTTTCCATTTACTGAGCATTCTATTCTGTTGTTTGCAGGTTTCCATTTGAGTGGCGTGGTGCGCGCGCCTGCCGCAGTGCCGCCATGCTCGGATCCGGAACGGCTATACAGGGTCACCGTCTCGTTCGACAGGTATAAGCACCATATTGTTTTATCATGTATACTGCTACAAGGATCTTTTGGCGCTCGGTTGACGTTGACAGGGAGGCGCAGTTGGTAAACATTTGAGCAATTTTTTTGTGAAATGTATTGAAAAACAAATTGGCGGCGTTAGTTTTAATTTTGGCCATGCGCCAAAAGATACTTATACAGCTATAAATTTAATAAAGACAGATTTATGAAAGAGAAACTCAATGGATATTAAAGTGAAGACTTAGGACCGTATGAAGGATCACAGCAATCGATCGACCAATGAAAATGAAACCACACAGGCAACCTATCTTCAGTTATGAAGGTTCAAACAGATTGAGACGAATCCATCGCGGAAATATCTCAGCAAATATTAGTCGCGAATTCGTATCTTAAACCTTGAGATAAAGACGAAGAAGCTTATGAAACAAAGACCTCATTCTTCAAAAATCAATCATACATAGTTCACGCAAGCGAAATAAATAGTTCCTTCAACCATAACCTTACAAGAAAACAAAGAAGTTTTAATGAAAGGGTCACAAAGGTCCTATTATTGTTTGTTCTATAAGGGCACTTTTTACCCGAAGGCCGATGTACCCGCATAATGCCTATTGTGTAGAAAACTTTGTCACTTCCAATAATGGTGATTGTCGTTTACTTTACGACAGTATTCTGTGGAGCTAAGTTGTGAGACTTTTGGAAATATGTCATGGATAAACGAGCTCTTATGAGTTCTGAGATTAGGAAAGATTAGGATCGTTATTCTGAGTTCAGTCAGTCAGGCAACTCCGGGAACAACAAATACCTAGGCTACAGTAAGGTGAAAACTCCTGCGTATTCAAAAGAAGTACCCCTAAGCGAAAACGAAGTAATAGCGCGGGCGGGCGATGCGATGCGATGGGGTGGGTCGGGGGGCGAAATTTCACGCGGACGAAGTCGCCGGCAGGAGCTGCTATCCAAATAAAAAAGCAAGACTATCGCGTATTCGCGCGACGATCGCGTACTCGCGTGATTATCGCGTTCTTGCGCGACTATCGCTTTTAGGCCCCTCGCCCATGGCACCTTTTTGTAGCGATGCTGTCGCACGTTTACGAAACGCGCGACAGCATCGCTACTAACGCGTGTAAGGCCGCTGCCTGGAATTTTGCGGGCAGCGGGTGGGCAGCGGGGGCGGCGCGGAAGCGGCAGGATCTTATGCGTACATTTAAATGGACCGGTTCTCGAAAACAGCGGCGCGGGAGCGGGCAACGAGCGGTGCACTCAAGGCAATCGGCGACCGCCCGCGCCACCGCCGCTGCCGCCCCGCTGCCCGCAAAATTCCAGGCAGCGGCCTTAGTTGCATTTGCAACGCGCCACAGAAACGATACCAACGCGCTACTAACGCGCGCTACAGCATCGCGAGCGCGACTGTATCGATGCAAACGCGCGACCGTAACCTCCCTTTATTAAATGGGTGTATCCAATATTGATGCTGCTTTCGTTGCCCACGATTCGGCTGCTTACGTAAAAGCAGCACCAAAGACAACGTGACTAATGTTGCATCAACGGAGTCCCTCTTGCATTTTTGTGCCGTTACTGAATCGCGACAGTATCGCGTTTGCATCGCGACTGAGAATCGTGGTGTGGGCGAGGGCAAACAGCTAGCGACCGCATGGCGACTGTATCGATGCGAACGCGCGACAGCATTGCTACTGTATCGCTAGAAAAATTCGCAGTGGGCGAGGGGCCTCAGTTAGGACGCGGCCAGAGTCACAATATCACCGAGCTGATTCCATCTTCCCCACAGATGCAAGATTACCGGAGTGACGTGCAGCTGCGAAGCCCGCGACATCTTCTGGTGCCAGCACGTTGTGGCGCTAGCGTTGTACCGCATCAGGAACGCAGACTCCGTCAGGCTGAGGGTGCCTATCTCAGGTGAGACTTCGGACCTTTATTTGAATATCTGTCTGTCATTCCTGTTCGTCAGTAATAAAACTTGTAATAAAACCGCCCTTCATCATCATCATCATCAGCCTACAGCAGTCCACTGAGTCCACTGCTGGACATAGCCTCTCCTATTGCACGCCATTTAACTCGATTTTCGGCAACTCTCATCCAGCTGCTATCAGCCATCCTGCGAAGATCGTCGCTCCTCCCAGCCTGAGGACATTCTACCTAACGTTTGCAGATTCGCGAACCGATGACCGCTTGGGGTAGACGTGTTCTTGAGTGGATCAAGAACACGTCTACCCCAAGCGGTCACCGGTTCTACTGCGCCCTTACTGCTAAGAAAAATATGCGAAATTAATATAAATAGGTTTCTGAAAACCTGATCAAGTTTAGTGGTCAAAAGAATTTTGATGCGGTGTGATCATTGGTCTTAAATAATAGCAACTTTAATAATGTATGAGGTGGCGTACATGTAGGCTACATACACCTTCGGAAGCTGGTAAAGTCTGGCTTTCCTGTTGTTTATAAAGCCATGATTGATTAGAAATTTTAATTCCTCTTTTCTGTCAGGTTTTGAGCTAAGCTTTGGCAGCACTAGTGTAGGTACTATAATTCTATTTAAGTACTCATAATAAAGCTGAAAAGTTTTGTTTTTTTTTTGTTTTGTTTGTTTGAACGCGCTAATCTTTAGAACTAACAGTCGGATTTGAAAAAGTATTTTTGCATTTGATAGCCCAATCGTTGAGAAAGGCTATAGGCTACTTAACATCACGATAGGACCCTTAGGAGCCGGGCATAAATAAAAAAGATAAAAAGAACGCTGAGTGAAAACGAAGTAATAGCGCAGGCAGGCGATGTGTTGCGATTGCGACGGTTAAGGGGAACAAGAAATTTCATGCGGACGTAGTCGCTAGCAGAAGCCTGTTACTATATGTCTAAAGGTATTATAAACGCTAATCTGTTATCGCTTTAATCCGACTGGAAGGCCAGGCGTTTCTCAGCTTCCGAAGATCAATTTAAAGGCTTCATAAAAAAACGACACTAAAGTTAAATTCAAGAAGTAAAATCACCGAATTCTCTTTCAGAAACCCTTCTGCAGATGGACAGACAACAGCTCCAGAAGTTCGTGCAGTACTTAATAGCAGAACATCACACGGAGGTGCTTCCGACGGCGCAGAAGTTGGCTGACGAGGTCCTGCAGGCCAGGTCGGCTATCAACAGGATCTGCGGAGCGCCCGACCCAACAGCTGGGCCTCCGCCTGATGCACACCATGCCTGGCACCTAGATGAACAGCAGGTTCGCGAGAAAATAGTTTACTTATAATCCTCTAATAGTCCAGGGGCCCAAGTCTGCTATTTTTATAAATTCGTCATTCCAACAAGATTCCATTGTCATTTTGCTAAAAGTTCGTAATCTGCTAAATTCATAATGGTCGATCATTGGTCGGACAATGGTCTGAGAAAAACTATTACTAAATTTCATGCTAGATTTCATTTAATATATAATTTTACATATTACGTATTTGTGTTTGCAATCTGAAGTAGTAAGAATTCGTAAATAGCAATAAACATTACATTTATTAATTTGTCCTCGTAGTACGAGATTACCATTTTATGCCATTTCTTCAATGGAGTGTCAGTGTTTGACCATTGGAAAGTCATAATGACGCCATTATATTAGTAGATTACCTACCAAACTTGTCAAAATCAACAATTATGAAATCAATGATAGACCATTCTGACACTATTGTAATAGCAAGACTTGAGGCCCAGCGGGGTAATTGCGTAACACACTATCAGTAGCAATGGGTTTCATTTTGACAGTTCAACAACATTCACTGCGTTATTTACGTTGTTCAGCAGACAAATCTTTCGAACATATGAAGCAATGGATTAGCAATATCCTTCAAAATTATTCAGATTGTGGTTGATAGTGTATTAGGTACGCAATTAGGGTGCTGTAGTAAAAAGGGAATCCAAGGTTGTTCTTAGATCACTGCCTTCCTTTACTTAAGACTGTGCCGACCCTACAGTGGCGCCCTCATCGTTTGTTTGGTTATTTCATACAATTTAGAATGAAAATGCAGAAAACAAGCACGTTAAGTTGTGCTTCACAAGATTATACGTTAATATTATTAGAAGCGGTAGTTTTATATTGTTTAGTTTTATCATAATCCTTAAAACGGAATATAGTGGCCACTTTTATCCGTTTTAAGGATTATAATGAAACTAAACAATATAAAACTACCTTTTATAATAATATTAACGTATAATCTTGTGAAGCACAACTTAACGTGCTTATTTTCTGCATTTTCATTCTAAATTGTATGAAATAACCAAACAAACGATGAGGGCGCCACTGTAGGGTCGGCACAGTCTTAAGGGAACTACATGACCTAAAGCGCGGTCACTGTCGGACTGCATAGAAAAGAAAGAGAAGCGCGATTACACAACGCTGGTAATTTATTGTAAAATAAGCGGCCCGCCCCGGCTTCGCACGGATGGAAAAAAAAGCCTATATTAATCAGTGATAATGTAGCATTCTAATGGTGAAAGAATTTTTAAAATCGGTCCAGTACTTTTTGAGCCAATTCGTTACAAACATACTTACATACAAATCTTTCATCTTTATAATATTAGTATAGATATGAAGCAATTATATACACACATCAAAAGTGTCTAGGGATCAACATATATTTTTGCAATAACTTTTCTCCTAATTGATATTAATTAAAATTTTCTTTAAGGATTCATCAAATAAAGTGTTTTCGTTTGTCACAGTAACGATAAACCAAGTCACCTTTGCATTAATAAAGAAATTTGCCATTTTCCTAATAAAGGGATTTTTGACATTTGAACCACTAACACAAAAGTTCGAAAAAAAGACTGAAATAACAGTTTTCTCTAAAATTTTATTGGGTAACTTAAACAATTAATAATCCGTGTTTCTACCGCGAACACTAACAACACAAGAACATCGGTTTGGCATACTCAAAATGAGTTCATCCAAATCACGCTGTGGAATGGCCGCCCATGTTCGTTGCAACAACAAAAAAAGGTCTTCTTGCGACTGGATACCCTCCATATTCGGCAGAGCTCTTCTCTGTAGCATATCCCATGCATGCTCAATCGGGTTCAAGTCTGGCGACTGAGCAGGCCAGGGCAGGACATTGATGTTAGCTGCGGCGAGAGTCTGTCTTACAACTCTTGCAGTGTGCGGTCGTGCATTATCATGCATTAACTGAAATAAGGGACCGATTTGCACTTGTAGAGGAACGATGACGTCTGATACAATCGTCTCAGCATAAATTTGAGCGTTGAGGTTGCCTCTGATCCAAATCAACTCAGTTCTTCCGCCGATCCAAATACCCGCCCATACCATGATGGTTCCACCACTATAAGGATGGACTTCCTGGCAGGATTTTAATCGCTGTTGGCGTCCAGGGGTTCTCCAGTGTCGTATACGTCTTGTATCCGGTCTCATACCAAAACGAGACTCATCAGAAAAGCACACGAAACGCCATTGTTCTTCTGCCCAATTTCTGTGTTCAAGAGCCCATTGATATCGAATCCTACGATTGTGCATTGCTATAGGTGGTACCCGTAGCGGTCTTCGGGAATGAAGGTTCACTTCATGCAAGCGGTTTCTGACTGTTTGGTCGCTAATTAAGTTCCCTGAAGAGTGATGAAGCCTCACGGCTAACATCATGGCGGTTATTGTTGGAGCTCTTCGAGTTAAGATTTGAATGTATCGGTCTTGTCTCCGTGTGGTGCAGCGATACCGTCCTCCATGGCGCTCAGCCACGGTACCAGTGCTTCGGTAACGTGTCCAAAGTCGACTGATAACACTCTGACTTGTATTCAGAGCTAAAGCCACAGTACGTTGCCGGGAACCAGCTTCTATCATTCCCACGGCTCTGAGCATTTCTTCCCTGCTTAAATGACGTCGCCGCTCCATAATAACGTTGGTTTTAATCAGTAGTAGGGAAACAGTAGCACTAATAATGTCTTCAATGCGTTGTATGTTTTTATAGGGAAAATATTGACAGCTGATTTTCATCTTTTACTCGAATTTGATTCACAGTTCCTGATTCAAATTATGAAATGCACCAAAAAGGATCCAAATAAATTTATAAAATCATAAATTTATTACAAAGCCACATCTCAATCTCAAGAAATCCGCATAAAAATGCTTGATCCCTAGACACTTTTGATGTGTGTATTTACAAAAAATCTATTGTTTGGACTAAAAAATTAAAACACTAGTTCTTTAGTATGTTGCTTTTAGAATAATCTGGCAAAAAATCAGAATGATTGTATGTATATTAGTATGGTTTTTATTGAGAAAAGAAAGTTTTTAGAGGTATCTTCATATTTTTTTTCAATCGTATCAAATTAGTTGTATTATGTTTTCAACACACTATCTAACTAGCATATATATATCCAGAAGAATATCATATATTTTCCTGATTTTGTTTACTGTAGTCGATCATATACGCATTATAAAACTTGCGTTTTTTGCGTTTAGAACCTGTAGTCCCCTTAAGCTATTCTTGTAGTTTGTGGAACACATTAAAATACAGTCAAAAACGTTTATACTGATTTCGCTTAAAACGACGTACCAGATAATATTTCGACGGAATGTAGAAGTCCTGCGATAAGGACCTACATAAGTACAAATATACAAAGTGTTAAAAAATTAACCCGTAAAACTGTAAGAGGTGTTTAGACCATCAAACTGAACAACTTTCACTATGAGACCGACTCTGAAATCACGAAAAAAAATCAGCTGTTTTATACATTTTGGTCAAATATATTAAACAGCAGATTTTTTTTCCTGATTTCAGAGTTGGTCCCATAGTATAAGTTATTCAGTTCGCTGGTCTAAAGCATCTCTTAAAGTTTGTCGGGTTAATTTTTTAACACCTTATACATATATGCTTATAATGACTATCGGTTATAATATCAGCATCTGGACGATCCCTTCAATGTCGTTATAATGTAGTTTCGACTGTATATTTGACTGTCTCGTTGTGGTCGCAAGAGCTACACCTAAGCATGAGGTTCTGGGTTCGATTCCCGGCTCAGGCAGTGTTATTGTGTTTTCTCAGTGGCATCCCGGAGCGTGGATTTATGCCCGGTTGATGGCAGCAGGCTCGCCCCCTGTTACATGGAACTTAAACATAACTGGTGAAAGTTGGGTGTGCTATAGGTACAGAGGCCAGCACATCAAGCTACCCCAATCTGTCAGATTTTCCCAATTGATTATGAACCTTATTCCTTCGCGCTAAAGTTGAAAATCTATCAAAGAAATTTGACAAATTGGGGTAGGTTGATCTGCTGGCGTCTGTACATCTCTGTCTAACCCTTCACTGTAATGTCTATTCAAACTTGTTTCAAATTAATATTATTTCAAGTTAAATAAATTTCAACTTTATTGTAATAGCACTTAAGTTGATTTCAGAGTGACTAGCGCTATTGAAAAAGTTATAAAAATGTTTGAAGTTGTAGCATAAACTGAACTTTATTGTGTAGGATTTAAAGTTATTTTTCCATAAACTTATATTTGTTTCCAGTATTGTGAAACAAATCGCGAATGCAGATTAGTTTTGTAATTTATCTTTGTCGTTCATTGAATCGTGCGTGCAGTTCCTGTAGCTCAAAAATGATTGCGGATTTTACTTTCAAATTCTAATTGTATAGTTGTGTTGGTTTCAGGTCTGCGAACAAGTGCGAGCGTATTTATTACAGGGGACATATTACAATGCAAATAAACAACTTAACTCATTATTTTCTAAGGTAAGCTAGAGTTATTTAATGACTTTACTTGCATGAAACGGCTACGCTACTGCAAATTCTCTAGGTTGGGAATTGGGAGAGCCTTATACGGAACTGACCAGACATTTTATCTGCAACCCTAGGGAAACCAGATTAGCCACTAAGGCCCGTATTACTGAACCTCGCTCAAGATTCAAGACTGGATTTTATAGTTGAAGTAGTTTTAAGTATCTAATACTTGAGTTTTGAGGGAGGTTCTTTCTTTATTAAACTCATTCTATTCTTCTAGGTAAGAGAAATGCTCCGAGCCCAAGACTCCAACGGTCCACGGATGCTAATGCTGATGACAGAACAGTTCCTATCAGACCCTCGGCTCCTGCTGTGGAGGAACCAAAACACCCCCATGACAGAGAAGTGCAGGCAGTTGTGGGAACAGCTAGGGGCGCTGTGGGTCAGCATAGTTCTGGACCCAGGCAGTAATAAGCACCATAGGACACAATGGAGGCATCTGTTGGAGAAATGGTCTGCTGTTGAAGTATGTCCTACTGAAGATCCGGATTATCGGTCTTTTCCTTTGGTATGTATAATTATGTTACTCATACTCCATCAGTAAAAAGTTGACAATTTTGTCCATTTTGTTTTTTTTTTTTTGTAATATCTGTCTGTTGAACATCTACAATCTCTCTGTTCAAAAGAACAGACAGTTGAATGCAGAATCTTATTCATTGCTATTTTCTCAACTATCTACTTTAACATAATGCGGTCTACGTTGATTTTTGAGTGATCCTGTACATTTTCGAGTTCATTTTTGTAGCAATGGAATTTAAATTCTGTTTAGTATGACCTTAAGCTTGGATTTTCTTTGATAATTACAGCAGCTTTTCAGTATTAATATTATTATGTAATATCGCCATCCTTGTTCCACAGTACGCGAGAGAAAGGGAAAGAAACGAGAGGGATCGAGACAGAGACCACAGAGACAGGGACAGAGAGAGGCACCGCGACCGGGAGGAGAGGGACAGAGAGAGACTGCGGGAAAGAGAGGAGAGAGATAGGTGAGATTTAATACAGATTTTACATGCAGTCAAGTCTTTTACATCTTCGTCTGTTTTTTTTTATAATATGTAAGTATATCATTCTCTATAGAAAAGGGAGGATCCTCCGACCAGACGGGTGTCGTGTCTAGTGGGCAACTGCCCGATGATTCATGTCGGGCCGTTGTATATAATTATGCTAGTTGCGCGGTAAACTCTGCTTGCGAGATGCAGGATTGTGTGTGACGTCAGTATGACGCATTGTTCGCATGTAGCGTTATGTAGATACCGCTACACTTTATCAAGTCACGGCACATAATACCTTTGCATCTACGGCACTAAGCAGACTATTGCATAGAAAATTATATTCGATTACCTACTTAATAACAAAGATTAATATGAAACCAACCATAAATTTAGCACATGATTATAACTGAGTAAGTTTTTGGTAGTTCAATCAAAAAAATTGCTGTTGCATACATTTCGACCGCGTAGGTATTGTACAGAGGCCAGCACATCAAGCTACCCCAATCTGTCAAATTTTCCCAATTGAATATAAACCTTATTTCTTTGTAGTAAAGTTGAAAATCTATCAAAGAAATCTGACAGATTGGGGTAGCTTGATGTGCTGGCCTCTGTACTTTTCTATGAAACATCAGTTTTTTTTTTTTTTTTGATAACCGACGAAAAATTTACGTCAGGTTTCTAGAACCATGTGCTGAATTAATGGTTACAGTTTGCGTATGTGTGTCATGTCCCTCGCCACCCTGTATAGTGCCAAGTCGGTAAAGCAAATTCTATTGTACAGAAAACGCCAGCACATCAAGCTACCCGAAACTGTAAAATTATCCCAATCAACTTTGAACCTAATGCTTTAGCGATAAAGTTGGAAATCTATTAAAGAAATTTGGCAGATTGATATGCTGTCTGTATAATCAACAGACAAAAATAACTATGACTGTCTTAAGGAAACTAAAAAAATTAAGACATTTGGGGTACTTGTAGGCAATACTTTTTTTATTTCAAACATCCTCTCTTGCGGGTAGGCAGAAAATACAGAACGCTACCTGCTACGGTCCTTACCTACATACACCTTTTGCCTCGTTTCCTTTCATACTTCTGTTTTTTTTTATTATTTGCTATTACACCAATCACGAGAGATTTGACAACTGATCTGAGATTTAAGAACTTTAAGAATACTAGAGTTAATATTTACCTAACCATAAATCTATTTACGAATATAAACGAACGTTTAATCGCGGGTAAGTTTTACCACTTAATAAATATATATTCTTTATTTTTTCAGAGAAAGACATAGAGAAAGACAGAGAAGAGAAATGCATTCCCATTCCGAGAGTTCCGACGAAGAATCTAGGCCTAATAAGTAAGTAGCTTAAATTATTTTATCCAACAACTTCTTTATAAGAGTAGGTCTCGACGTACAATATCCATCTCTGTCTGTATATCTTAAAATAGACAGAGATAGACATATTCTGTCAATACACTCATCTTCAAAACACACACGATGTTACTTTTGTAAGTCTATGGTCTCCTAAAGACACCGGGAGTCCGGGACGCGGCTTTAATTGAACAAATTCTGTGCAAACTTCATGGAAATAGTTCTACTAGAATTGCGTCGCACTGTCGCGTCGCGCCTATCTGCTAGAAGCCTTAAGAATATTTTTTCTCGAAGTTTCTTTACATTAGTACTGATGCATTTTTTTTATTTGCAGTTATGAACGTGAATACAGGAGAGCAAGCAAGAGACTAAGACTAAGCAACCAAAGATCCGCACCGCAACTGACGCCACGGACTGTTTTTCATAAGTAAGTCTATCTGAGGGGCGATTCTCGCAATTTTAAGTATGTACATTCACAGTCTGATTTCAGTCTCAATCTGTCAAAAATACCTCTAATTTCCCTACATTTTTGACAAGTTTTTGGCATTGATTGCCTTGATAAATTATCCAAGACTCTGATTCAGAAAATTTAAGTTTAGTCTTGCTTTGCCTATTTTGTGTCTTGGATTTTGAACTTTGTTATGCTTTACGAATAATAAAAGTCACGAAATGTAACTCAAGCTCAAAAATGGCACCTCGCAAATGTGTACCGCGGTAGGTGTTGCCGAAAAGGCTACCGCGCACCAGAACCAATCACGACGCTTGCCGGAATACAACACTTTACGCGAGCGCAGCTGATTGGCTTATTTGCACGTGTGTTCTTTCATTCGAATATTCGAGGTATTTTGTCAATGTAGTGAAGTTTGGAGCCGAAGTTCTCGTTCATTTTGTTCATAGTTACGCTTCCTGACTTTTTATTATTCGTAGGTTATGCATGACATTGGGTGTTTTGTTCCAAGACTTATTTCTCTCATTTCCCCAGGGCGCTGGACGCGGTAGACATATCCTGGGAGAACGAGCACCTGAAGAACATCCTGGGCAGCGACGAGTACTCCGACCCTGACAAGCCGGAGAAGCCAGGCAGTTCCACCACCACCACCCTCCTGCCTTACCCCAAGTTCAATGAGGATGGACAGCCGCTGTGGCATGGTGAGTCAGAGAATACTGCACAGATAAACTGGTTTCGCGATAGTCTTTGACCAATAACAGCACGTAAATTGATGGTTGCAAGAATTATTTTGCCATAATTTAAAAAAAAAAACTTTTTATCGGTAGCTTTATTAGTGACTGCTTTTGTCATTTTGCATGCGTAGCATAACCACAACCGCTTTACAAAGAACAGACATCTTTTTTTGTACAAAGTGACTTTTCTAAATTTTGCCATAGCGCGCATTAGAAATCTTTCTACAATCTGTAATTTTGACTTTCGTTTCTTCTGTGTGTCATTAATCCAGCTGAAGGCCAAATATTTTATTTTTTCAGTCTATCCATATTATATCCCATCAACTTTCCGTCGGAATGACCTGATGTCGTTTTTTTTCTTTGCAGAGCACTTGCCAGTGGTGGGAGCTCGTATCGAGGCCCTGAGAGCGCACGGCCGAGCGCCCGCAGCCCTCAGGCTCGCCGTCAGTGCCGCCCGGGCCATGAGGCATCGACAGGTAACGTGGGTCTCAAAGTTCATTAGCAGTGATAGGTGGTACTGCTGTTCTGGCTTTTTTGTAGTAGTGTTTTCTTTAAGAGAGAGCATAGGTGGCCCAGTGATACCGGCCGCGACTTCGAGTTTGTAGGTCGTGAGTTCGAACCCAAATACACCCTTTACTTTGTTTAAATTATTTTATCACCACTGCTCTCAAAACGACGAAGGAAAACATCGTGAGGAAACCGGCATATCCTAGAACCAAAAATTCGAAGACATGTGTCATCTACCAACCCGCACAGGGCCCGCGTGGCGGATTACAGCCCACTCCCTCTGTCCCACGCATGTGTCCCAGCAGAGGAAACATTTATAGGCTATGATTATGATTCAAGACAATAGATTTCTCATAGATTGTCAAATTCATGTAGATTGTTACCCCCTGCTGCAATGAATTCAAACATCTAGGTACAATTTTGACGGGTACCGCACCACATTGCAAAAAAGTCGTGTAGGAGACATGACTTTCGTACATTTCATATGAACCATCGCACACTACAGGTGCACCGCAACGCGTCTCGTTGCATTTTAATGCGATGTGCTGCGACCCGATGCGTGTACTTATCTTGCACCAGCAGTGCCATTCTGTAATAATCTCACGGTGATAACTTAGGTGAAGTGAGCGTGGAGTGAGCTGTCATTCCACCTGATATTAGGGATCGCCCCTATTGATAGCTAACTTCACCTAAGTTACCACGGTGAGATTTTTACAGAATCGATCGGCTGATTTTGAATATCAGTGATCTTTATTGTCGTTGTGATAACCCATACAACCAAATCCGGTCGCGGTGACTAAAATTTCGGTAACAAAATAATCGACTGGTCGCAATGTCGTAATTATTACTACGCTTTGTGCCTACGTGAAGTTTAGCCTCAAAATATTGTAACAAAGTATACACTTCGCGACTAAAATGTGTCAGACTAACTTTTGGTAACAATGTTTCGTAAATATATCCACACTGTTACTACGTTATGACATGAAGAACAAAACCATCCAAAAGTGCTTACACTGTGACTACATTTTTGTTACTAGAATGTTACTAAACTTTGTGTATAAATAGTTACAAGTAAATGTGCACACTAATTAACTTAGTTTTGTAACATAGTCGAAACTAGTACACAGCTCTAGAGTATTTGATTCCCATTGAAAAAGTTCAGTGTTACTCAAACATTTATCTGATAATTGAGTGCTTGTACGTTTTAACAATTAACAGTATGAGTAAACCTTTTAGACATACAACCACTTATTACCGACGACTCCATGCAGTTAAAGAAAAGGAGCAGAATCGTGGAACTTCGACATCTGCGGATCCAATTTCAATTCAATCAGGCTCATCAACCACTAGAAATACAACATCAAATGTTCAAACACTACAGACGTTGTAAAATCCTTGCACTACCTTTATTATTATCACTCATAGTATAGTATCACTACATAGTATAAAACAAAGTCGCTTTCTCTGTCCCTATGTATGCTTAAATCTTTAAAAATACGCAACGGATTTTGATGCGGTTTTTTTAAATAGATAGAGTGATTGAAGAGGAAGGTTTATTTATGTATAATGTAGTGTATTTAGTATCAGCATTGCACCCGTGCGAAGCCGGGGCGGGTCGCTAGTAGGAAATAAACGTGGAAATAAATAAAACTTTTTATTTTATGTAGTATTATTTATTATTTTTGATTGTAATCACTTAGTAGTTTTTCAGATCAGTAAGTAAACACAGATTCATACATTAGGTATTTAAAATATTTTTTAACACACATAATGGGTGACTGGCAATTAGTGTACGATACTTAAACACATGGTTTTACTCATGATAACAAACAACTTTTACTATTGTACCAAACCTGAAATCGCGAAATAAAAATCAGCTGTTCCTTACATTTATCTTCGTCTATCTCGTCAAAATGTAGAGAACAGCTGATTTTTTTTTCGCGATGTCAGGTTTGGTCCCATAGTAAAAGTTGTTTGTTATCATGAGTAAAACCATGTGTTTAAGTCCTGACCTCTTAAGAGGTCGCTGGTGTATGTGAGTAGGTAGGTACCTATATAATCAAAGGATAAAATACATCTAGAAACAAGGCAAACACAAATGTTCATCACATAAATGTTTGCCTAATGTACTGCACATAGATACCTACTTGATACATGTTTGGAACCACCACTTTTGTGGAACCACTGGCATCGGATTATTCCGTCGGCCATAATAGATTTTGTTACTGGATCGAGCAATAAGTACACTTTGTGTCGACTTAGTAACTGAACATTGTGATAGCCTTACAAAAACAATTAAGTTGAAATCAAAACAACATAAATACATGTTTAGCAATCATTATTGTATCCTAAAATAAATATTAGATCTAAATAATTTAAACTTTCTAATTAGCAACAATGACACCTATGAAATATTAATTTTTCTTATCACAAAATTAACAAAAATGTTAATATTTTACCTTACTTCTTTATAAATCGCCGGCGCCTATATTATTTGGAATTATCTTCCAAATTCCTTCGACAAACGAACTTGCGCACTTTGTAACTAACTATAATAATTATAAAAAACTTACCTTAACATACAATAAATAATTTTATTATTTTGTAATGGCTGATGACACTGACATAAAAGTAAAATGGATGTAAGATTAAGTTGCATTAATCGTTCAATGATTCGATTATCGTTCATTCAAAACTGTAACAAACTGGTAACAATGTTACTACAATTTTATGAAACATCTTTTCTAAAATGTAACCACTTTTATGTTTCTTAACTTCCCCACTTTTTGTCGAGGTGTCAACACTAGGTAGACACAGCTACTATATTTGTTACCTGTGTAGAAATTCAAACAAGTAACAGTTTCTACACTACAACCGAAATGGTTGTATGGGAAGATTGCCACTGACAAGTTTGCCAAAATCACAGTGATCTTTAAACTCGTTAAAATAAGGTTTCTTTTGGTTTGTTGCTGAGAGGTAAAATAACTGAAAGGACTGTAGCTTTATTGTAATTTTTCTTCTCTCTGTACAGGAGGTATCCCAGCAGCGCTGGCAGTCGGCAGGCGGCGGCGAGGCGTCGTCGTCGTCGGCGTCGTGCGCCAGCGCGGACGCGTGCGCGGGCGCGTGCGGCGAGCGCGCCAAGCTGTCGCAAGTGTGCGCGCACATGGACTCCGGCGCCTGCCTCACCAGCGCCGCCACCTGCGCGCTGTCGCACTCGCAGCGGTGTATCGGGAGAGGTGAGGCTTTATGCTGATCAATATTTGCTTTAGAAACGTGATTTCTAAATAATAATATAACGACATTGCGTTCTTTTAGCCCGGGTCGGTAGGGGTATAAAATATAAGGTTGAAAATAAACTAAATATTATACTAGTTTTAGTTTAATATTCCGCAAGTAATTTCATAGAGCATCGCACAACTCCTTTTGACGAGAAAATTAGAAGATACTTTTTAATCCCCGACGTATAAAGAGGGGTGTTGTGTTATAAGTTTGACGGCTCCGTCTTCGGTGTATCTGCCAGTTGCGTCGTAGCTCCCAAACGTGTGAACCGATTTCAATGCAGTTTTATTTCCTCCCTACAGACAGCAGATGTTGGACCGGTTGGACGTTGGAAGCCATTTGGTGCGTGTACGAGTGTCTAGCGGACGCCTGCTTAGCCCCGGACGACCAACGGGCGTCTCCTAGACTACACACCGCGTATCTAGACGAGGAGCCCAACACAGGGCTGCCACCTAGGTAAGCTATTATAGTGATGGAGATTTTGAAGGAACTCCTACTACTTTTTCTAAGTAGTTACTGACCCCGGTCACATAATATGACTCTTCGAATTTTAGAAAGAGATTCAACTCAAAATCGAAGCAATTATTTCAATTAAACCATTTATAGGTACTTTTAAATTGTTAAAGATTCGGTCAGTTAGTCAGAAAATTGAAGCTAGTTGCCCATTCTAAAACATAGATCTCCATGGAGAAGAACGGACAAGATACTCCAAGGACACTCTTTTAGATCAAGATATTACAAAATCTTAGGTACATTATTCTTGTTGCTTCTAAATGTAAGAACAATGTAAAATTTAAATGTGTGTGTAATGTATTGGTAGAAGGAGTTTGTCCACTCTCAATAAAGCAGAACTTGCTTAAGACACGATGCGCCATTTACTGTCACGCTTGAGTATTGTCATTGCTGACTGCCCCGTTGGCCTGGTGGTCGCTAGCGAGACTCCTGAGCGTGGGGTCCTGGGTTCGATTCCCGGGTCGGGCAAAAGTGTTCTTGGGTTTTCCCGTTGGATTTTTTTTTTAACAGCCCGAAGTTTGGATGTTGGCGGTGTGATACCCCCGTGCCTCAGAAGGCACATTTAGACGTTGGTCCTGCACCTGATCTCTCTCCGGTCGTGTCGGATTGCCGTCCATAGGACAATGAGAGTGAGGGAAGGTGCACCTGTGTCTGCGCGCACACTTGAACACTATAATATTATGACCCGTGCCAAAGGCTGGTTTTCGCTAAGATTGGTCGCCATGGTCGAAATTCGATCTGGAGGACATGATATTTATTTACTGTCGTCACGCAGAAAATTCCGATTCCAGGGCCGTTTCAGTAATCTGTCGATTGTTTTTTTTACCGGTTTACATACATACTGCATAAACTCACTCCTTCTTCTCGTTGGGGTAAGCAGCAACTACAGACCGCCATCTGCCGCCTGCTGCAAAATTTATTGTACAAAATGTGTCCAAAACACGTGACAGACACCAGAAACTTTGTTAATCACTAAAAGCAGGTCTAGCTAATTTGTACGTGTACTAGTTCCGTAATATTTTCATTTCATCACAGGTACCAACACGTCCCCGTGGCGGGTAGCAAAAACCCTGAGGAAACATACCTAGCGCTGGCGCTGGAGGCAGCTCTTTTAGGCCTGGGGGTGCAGCGCATGCTACCAATGGGGCTGTATGCTCAGGAGCGGCATTGCAAACAGGTGAGTCCATAATGTTATTTTCTAAATGTCCTGGTTGAGGGTTTTGTGGCTAGGTGTAAACTACTCATCGTGTTAGGAAATGCAATTTAGGGTCAAAAACTTTAAATCATGTAATTAGTACCTATGGATAAACCCGCGGAAATTCCGAAATCCCAGTATTTTATTATTTTATAGAAATATTTTTTCTTAATGTACAGAGGACAGCACATCAAGCTACCCCAATCTGTCAGATTTTCCCAATTGAATATGAACCTTATTCCTTTGTGCTAAAGTTGAAAATCTATCAAAGAAATTTGACAGATTGGGGTAGGTTGACCTGCCGGCGTCTGTACAAAGAGCTTTTATTTAATATGCCACATACCATTAAAAAGTTTATTTTACCCAAGGTATGTTTGTGTGTCTGCCACTCCACAAAAGAACAATAGTCTGACACTTCCTATCTCTTTCTTATATTTACTTATCTAAGGCTCTTATCAGCTTCTGAGAAAACGATGCATTTTGAAAGTTTCCCAATTAACATAACGAGACCCCTCCGTGCCTCGGAAAGCACGTTAAGCCGTTGGTCCCGGCTGTCATTCGTGGATCTTTGACAGTCGTTACGGGTAGTCAGAAGCCCGAAAATTTGACAACTAGTCTTACCAAGGGGTATCGTATTACCCAGTCACTGGGTTGTGGAGGTCAGATAGGCAGTCGCTCCTTGTAAAATACTGGTATTCAGCTGCATCCGGTTAGATTGGAAGCCGACCCCAACATAGTTGGGAAAAAGGCTAGGCAGATGATGATGATGATGAGAGGGTGGCCAGTTTTTAGAAATTCAGTAGGTTCAATATTATTGGCCGGCTACAGGGTAATTGATTTAGTTAGGTTAGGTTTGCATGACATATAATTTGATATTATTTGAATAATCGAATGTAACTGCCCCAGGAGGAGCGGCTGATCGCGCAGCTGCAGCGCGTGGAGGGCGAGGCGGCGGGCGGCGTGTGCGCGCGCGTGGCGGGCGCGCTGCTGGCGGGCGGCCCGGCGTCGTGCCTGGGCGCGCGCGTGCACCCGCGCGCCGCGCCCGCGCACACCTTCGCGCGCTTCCTGTTCCTGGCGCTGCTGCCGGCGCACCCCGACCTCGCCTACCGGGTCGGGCTCAGAGCTATGAGGTTACTTAACCACCTGTTTATAATAACAACACCAACGTGTACAGTCTCTTTCAATAAATCGCCTCTTTGCTTCAATAATGTGATGAGCCCAACAATTTTTTTTTTTTTAATTTAATAGTTGAAACTGCCGTGGCCGAATTTATTTTTCCAAAAAATGTGGTTTCTTTTGTGAGTGTAATAGCGAATCTATGAGTGATAGGAAGGTGCTCTCAAATTTCAACGAAAACGTGACATATTCACGATGATATCACTCTTTCAATTTTCAAGATAACACATTATTGAAGCAAAGAAGCGAAATATACAAATAACCACCATTTAACAGATTTGCACGACATAGACATTATGGAGGTATATTTTTAAACGTTATATAAAGTTAATGAGATTTAATTTTCTTTGGCTCAATCGGCAGGCAGTATAACAAAATACATTTTATTAGAAAAATACCTATATTAATAGTTACAGAAATCGATTCAGTAGTCAATTATAAACAAACTACTTTCAGGACATGAGTTTATTATGTGACACCTTGTATAGTCATTTGTATAAATAAAAATCTCCAAAAGCACTATTAATAGGGCAGTGGTGTCGTGCAGGTTACCGATGGTGGAGGAGGCGTACGCGCTGGACGGCAGCGCGGCGCCGGGCGCGGGCGGCGCGGCGGGCGCCTGGCACACGCTGCAGCACGCCGAGCAGCAGCAGGCCGCGCTGGCCAGCGCGCTGCTAGGTAACTACTCTCTCTGCGCAGGCGCGGGCCGGGGGGGGGGGGATGGGGTTCGTGACCCCCCCAAAATCATTCAAGCGGTCCAGACCCTGAATGATATACTATTCTTACTAAGTTAAAAAACTTTTTAACAAAAAAAAAAACAACCGACTTCAAAAAAAAAAACTACAAAGTGTAAAATAACTTTAATTTTAATTTCGGAAGTCGGTGTCTTTGGTTTTGTATTTACGTTTTTGCCACCGACTTTTTTTTTTGAAGTCGGTTGTTTTTTTTTGTTAAAAAGTTTTTATTTTTTACTTTTTATAGTCAGAGTGCATCTCATGACAATTCCAATAAGCACAAACACGGCTAGAATACATGGTTTTATTACGAAGTTCCGGTACCTACCAGATCGGTTTGATGGTACCATTTTTGATTTTCGTCAGAACCATTTATTTAAATTTGCTTCGTCATAGTCGCTTAACTATCTTAATCGAGATATCTTATCGCCACCCGTGAAATACTTATTATCATTGAAGAGTTCCTGTGGCTATCTGTGGTCTCCTTCATCAGTTCCACTTCACCAAATTATACTTTTTGAATGCAAATGCTTGACATGTTGATGAAAATACCAAAATTGCTATATGTATGCCTATAATATTTGAGGAGTTCCCTCAATTCCTCATGGATCCCATCATCAGAACTGGATTTTGACAAAAATGGGACCAATCTGGAAGCATATCCTTTCAAATAAAAAAAAAAAAAATCCAAATCGGTTCATAAATGACGGCGTACTGAGGTAACAAACATAAAAAAAAAATAAAAAATAAAAAAATACAACCGAATTGATAACCTCCTCCTTTTTGAAGTCGGTTAAAAACTGAACATGAGCCACGGGAATCGCATGCAGGACCTCAGCAGCGGGATTGTCCGAAAGGGTTACCGCTGCCCCGGAACGTAAAGGGCTAAGGAAGGAACACGGGTGGGTTTTAGTCAGTAAGAGTCTGACACTCCCTTCTGCTCCACCCAGAGCGGGAGGGGTCATTAGATGATTTCCCATCCATAAAAAAAGGACCTCAGCAGTACCTAACGCTTGCGTCTACTAGACCAACGAGGACATGTACCTACCTTCCTAAAAATATTCCTCTGAACTCATGGTGACCCGCCCCCAAAATCTTGGGCTGCAACTGCGCCTGTTTCTTCGTACCCGATTCCTCCTTGCCTTGATTTGTCCTTGCTTGCATGTCATCACTCTTGAAGCTTCCTGAATAGATAGCCCCAAATACTTGAGGATCAGATCGGTGCAACGTCGTGAAAACGGTGACTGAGGGAGGTCTTGGTTCTGCAGTGGAAAGAGACCAGGGAAAAGATGTAGGGGTTTTTTCCCTGACCTTTTTTCTATTGACCCGGACTCTCTCTAGGTAACAACTAACAAGACTATTTATTTCGGATTCACACAAAAAAAAAGTCTGCGTAAAATTGGGCCCTGCTTCAGCATTCAGAATAGTGACAATGCGGAAAGACTGTGCTGTTCAGGACCGGATTTAGAGACCCAGGTCCCTAGGCACTTGAACTTTGAGGCCTCCCCCGAGCATAGCTGGTGCTGACAGTGTATGAACGGTGATCTTTCTAAGAGAACATTTCATTCAAGCCGAAAATGTATCACCTCGAATAGGTTTCTTTCGACTACTCATAGAAGTTGCTAAACTTTTGCAAGGAAGTTTAAAAATCATTAAAAGTAACTAAGATGCAATAGTGGCCACGCGAGCTGGAAAATGTATAGCATTTAAAACAGAAATAGGAGTTGCTTTGTCAATTTATGCAGAAAAGCTGAAAAAATAAGAGAAGGATCTCGATAATTTTTTGCATCCCAGATTTCTTCTGATCATTACTAGATAATATTCCATTACGACCTTCTGGACTCTCTCTTGTTCACTCACGCTAACCGCTCTCGTCCCATAAACCTGGCGAACACTTTGTGCACACGTGGCCTGCTCGCTGTGCACACGCAGCGAGCGCGTTAAACATTCACCTCGCTGGAGATGCTCGCAAATCGCCAGTGTGATAAGGCCCTTAATATGTCCGCTATGTGTGTCCTGTGAATTTGACGTTCGGCTAGGTGACAGGTCTTTTTACACCAATTACAGTTCGTGCTGATACGAAAAGATTGAAGATTTTCGTCCGGTAACGTTAATATCCTCTATTCAGGTGCAGCCCGCGGCAACCCGGGCCGCCTGCGAGCCGCCCTAGGCGCCGCCCAGCGCCACGTCCGCTCGGCCGCGCAGCTGTTCCGCCTGGCGCAGGACGCGCTGCGCCACGCCGCGCCGCCCGCCGCGCCGCATCACCACCGCGACCTGCTGGCGGCTGCCTTCGAGCTGGGCTTGCAGGTACTGCAGTGCGATTCTGTAACCATCTCACCGTGAAAACTTAGGTGAAGTGAGCGTGGAGTGAACTATCAATGGAGGCAATCCCTAACATCAGGTGGAATGACAGCTCACTTCACCTTAGTTTTCACGGTGAGATTTTTACAGAATCGATCGGCTGTACACGCACACACATGGGCCAGCGCACGTCCGCCTGGCCGCGCAGCTGTTCCACCGGGCGCAGAAATAATCGAGTTTACGATCAACCAATAAACGGTCGGGCTCATATTTTTGTCTCGATTGTAACATAAACTGCAACACTGTGAGAACAAAATGCAACATAAATTCATTTCGTTGCACTGCATGGCAAAGGCCTCTTTGCAGCCAGAGAACGCACGAGCAGTCGAGCACACATTTTGCGTGACATAAATAGGCATGATGAAATTTTTTTTTATTTGAAACTCAAAAAAATTTTTTTTTGCATATAGTGCAAACAATACTACAAAAATTCTAAAAGCTTAAAAAATTGCCAAGTTATAAAAGTTTTTATATAACTGCTAGACAAAGACGGCACTACCATAGAAGTGACGTCACGACTAAGTAACTTCATTACTTAATAATCCCCACCAAAAACTTTTAAAGCGTGTAGCTTCTCCAAACTTCCATTGATTTTACTGATGTTTTTCGACATTATTTGTTTGAACATTTCTAATATTAGTCATCATCCCAATTGCTTCTATCGTACACTCGTTTCGACCCTTTGACAATTTTCTTTACATAACTAATAGGTTCTCTTTAACCTGCAGGTGCTAAGGATGACGCTATCCTCAGTAAATTGGCGTCGGCGCGAGATGGTGCGGTGGCTCGTCACGTGCGCCACGGAACTGGGGCTCGACGCGTTGCTGTCTATCATGCAGAACTGGTCAGTATATTATCCGCCGCGGGAGACGCTCCGGGCGTCGGGAGCCGCGTGACGACTCCCGGCCACCGTAGGCGTGGGCCTGCGGGCGGAGAGTAATGGGTAACTCTCCGTCCGATCAGGACCAGGCCCGTGCCGGACGGCGCGTACGTGTTCCACGCGCGCCTCAAAGAGATGTCAGCATAAAGGAAGGGGCCCGAAAGGGCCGAAGCCTGCCGGGGCAGCGGGATTGTCCGAAAGGGTTACCGCTACCCCGGAACACAGAGGGCTAAGGAAGGAACACGGGTGGGTTTTAGTCAGTAAGAGTCTGACACTCCCTTCTGCTCCACCCAGAGCGGGAGGGGTCATTGGATGATTTACCATCCACAAAAAAAAAAAAAAGCCTTGCCATGGAATAGTATTTGGAGAAGTATACAAATGCCAGTCCTATCATAAATTATATTTGTTCTGTAAATAGATCCTTACTAGCTGCGCCCCATGGTTTCACCCGCGTTCGATCCCGTGGGAATATCGGGATAAAAAGTTTCCTATGTGTTATTCTGATATATTACTGTACAATTTCATCAAAATCCGTTCAGTAGTTTTTGCGTGAAAGAGTAACAAACATCCATCCTCACAAACTTTCGCATTTATAATATTATTAAGTAGGATAGTAGGATTAGTAGGATAGTAGGATAAATACTTTGACACGTCAAAAATAAAATTTTGTTTAAAAACCAGATGAGGTCGATGTTCCGTATCAGACTATCCTGAGAAGAAACACCGAAACAAATTCAGAGGTCACGATCTATAAATACTTAATTTGGAAGATGGGCGCAAAATTACCAGATACGAAATCATTGCGTCCCATTGAAAAGGGAACTTCTCTTCTTGCTCCGCGCAGAGGTTTAAGATAGAGCCAACGCCTTGTCGGGTCCGTAACTTTCTTGACAAAGGTGGGGTTTTTTCATGTCTCTTTTTCTATTAAAAATGTTGGCGCGTGGTAAAAATCGAAAGTCGTAATTATCGCCGTCAGCTTGATTTTTTCAATACAGTTTCCCAGAACAACTCAACACCCCCGCTGTCAATGTCATTTAAGAGCAAAAATCCTTGTAGCATTTTACATTTCGCTATAACCCCCTCTAAACCTCTTTGTCCTGTAGGTACGAGCTGTTCACGCCGACGGAAGCGACGGGTCCAGTGGCCGCAGCGGCGATGTCTCACACAACGGCACTGCGGCTCGGCCTGAGTTTCGAGCAACAGGAGAAACTAAGTGCCTGCGCGAGGACGTTAGCGCTACAGTGTGCTGCTAAGGTATGTGTTTATTTCATAAATATAATTTTAATTTAAAATCATCAAACAGAATCCTTAGCAAATTACGAATACTTGATTCCAAGCAATGTTGAAATACATTTTAATTTTACACAACTACTATTGTAAGAGAAAAAAAAGTCAACAATTTTGTATAAAAATTGTTTGTTTTGATCTTTTTAGTGATTTATTCCGGTCTGATCCCCTAAGCCCCCCCTCCATCCCCCTCCTTGCATACCCCGCTAGATCTTCTTCTGTTTTTGACTCGTGTTATATCCACATTATCTAGGTTACTCGTTTTGACGGGTAAGTACAGTCTCGGATGGAGGGGGGGCTTAGGGGATCAGACCGGAATAAATCTTTTTAGTCGCAGTTAGTTCTTTTTTTTACCTTTTATTGTGGTATACTTTTGGAATCGTTTCCTCGAGCGCTTTATTTTGATACCACAAGACTATGCCGACCACACAGTGGCGCCCTCATCGTTTGTTTGGTGATTTCATACAATTTAGAATGAAAATGCAGAAAATAAGCTCGTTAAGTTGTATAACGGATAACAGTGGCCACTATATTCCGTTTTAAGGATTATAATAAAACTAAACAATGTAAAACTACCGTTTCTAATAATATTACCGTATAATCTTGTGAAGCACAACATAACGTGCTTATTTTCTGCATTTTCATTCTAAATTGTATGAAATAACCAAACAAACGATGAGGGCGCCACTGTGCGGTCGGCATAGTCATGGACTAGAAATTTTGGTCTGTCTGGTAAAAACAACCGCCTTTCTTGTTCCAGGACCCGCCCGGCTGCGCCCTGAGCGCGCTGTCGGTGTGCGAGGGCTCGGCGGGCGCGTTCGAGGCGGCGTGCGCGGCCGTGGGCGGCGCGGCGGCACGCGGCGCGCTGGCGTCCAGCCAGCTGTTCGCCGTGGCGCGCTACATGGAGCAGCGCGGCCAGCCCGCCCGGGCCATGCGCCTCGCCACGCTGGCCATGCGGAACCTACATTTGCATTATAATCAGGTAAGGAAATATACAAAGTGTTTTTTTTGATATCCCATAACTCTAGAGGGGGTCGATATCGGTTTCCTAGGGGTCGACATAAACGAAAACTGATTTTGGGGGTCGACGGGGTTGATCTTAAAAGTAGGTAATTTGGCTATGGTGGTCTGAGGTAACAGTTCATTTTGGAAAAGGGGTCACTTGTCCAAAATAGTTTGGGGATCCCTGCTCTAGAAACCCCATTGTACTCATTGTTACGAACAACTTTTATTATGGGACCAAACCTAAAATCGCAAAAAAAAAATCAGCTGTTCCCTACATTTAAGTATGTTCGTATAACTCGTCAAAATGTAGGGAACAGCTGATTTACTTTGCTGTACCTATTACGCTTTGGAATGGGCAACTAGCTTCATCTTTCTGACTGACCGACCCCTTGACAGTTCAAAAGTGCCTGTAATTGGTTTGTTTGTTATAAATGCTTTGAGTTTGAGTTCATGAGGTTCTTTTTACCCCTTCATTTATGGTGGAAGCCGTTAGCAAGCAACCAAGTCTTTTAAAATCAACCGTTTTACCTTAGAACTACGTCTACTTTTGCAAGTATAATATTTAAAAAAAAATGTGTTTATGGCTTGTTTCAACACCTCCGAGTACGAAGTTCCTTTTTAGATACGGTCGTACTGGTAATTTCACACAAATTCCGTTCTATTTTTGAATTTATTGAAAACAGCACCCTATTATGTAAAACATCTATAAAAAAGTCAAACATGAAGCAATGGACTAACAATAATTATACTTCAAAAAGAATATACAAAAATCGAACGTATGAAGCAATGAATTAGCAGTACCCTTCAAAATGATTCAGGCAATTCGAAGGATATTGCTAATACATTGCTTCATGTCACTGACCCTGACCAGTGTTTTATAATTTATCTTTGGTTTGGCTTTCTGAGTTTGTTTCGGCATTTCTTCTCAAGTATTAGTCAGAAAATGCCGGCGCCATCTAGTTTTAAAATATTGTCCGAAAATTGGAAGTGTCTGTAGATCAACTTGAGCTGATTTTTCCATCACCAGATATGTTTTATTCGAGGAATAAAATTGACGTTTGACAGTTTTTGTATGAAATAACTGTCAAAATTTCAAAATTATTCCTCGAATAAAGTTATCAGATGGTTGAAAAATCGGCCCTTACAGGAATAATGTTCACAACTAAAATAACTGTCTTTATGCTACAGGACAGTCACCCAGCGATCGCGGACATCCACTGGGCCGTGGCACTGGCGCACTCGCTGGGCCGCGCCGAGCTGCAGGCGATGTTGCCGCTCTTGGTGAAGAACGTGCAGTGCGCGCCTGTGCTGGTAAGTACCATCTATATCTATAAAAATAAATACAATTGAAGCGTCTGCATGTAATATCAAAATAACAGCTTTTTAACGTTTATACAGGGTGGAATCGAAGTCATGGGCATTATTTTAACCTAAGGCACTACTCACGATACTGATTGCATTAGGGCTATTAATACGCAAATCAAAAATATTATTAATGCAAGTAAGGAAAACCTTAAAAATGTAGTAAGTCAAATTCACAAGGCTTATTATTGCAAATAAACACTTAAAGTAATTAAAACAAAATACTTCGTTAACGCCAATAATTGTTGAAATATCAAAATCTTAAAGCGCAGTACAGCGCAAAGCGAAATGTAAACAAACATCACCTGCGCGCGCGCGGGTTTTTCCTTACAAGTAATAATAACAATGGGCTACAAGACATTCCGTCCGGCGGGATTCCCTGAACTCTCTCCGTCCCACTCCCTCACTCGCAAAAATACGAATATCACCCCCGCGCGGGGTATGCTTCCCGCTGCAACACGAAGTCACGAACCCGGAACCAGTGTCATAACGACTGCGCAGGTGCATTGACGCGTAATTGATTTATTGATCCCGTGACGTAATCGCCGTACTCGCCGCTCGCGGCATACGGTGCTTGGATTGCAGTGTATTAAGTGTTAGTGTAGTAGTTGTGTGTTGTGTGTGTGTTTGTGTACACGATGCCTCGACCGCGTAATGTGCAGGCTAGGTACACCAACCAACAATACCCACAAATGGTTGTAATTTACGATCGCGCAAGAAATTTAGTATGAACTCGTGAAATGTTCCATCGGCGCTACCCGAACGACCCTATTCCTTCACGGGGTCTCATTCCACCAGAACCACTCAGAACCTGTTGGATTTTTCGTCTTTTCACGTGCCAGCACATGCACAAGCTCGTGGAAGAGCACCCGTTTACCCTCTGTCACTTTACCGACAAATAAGGTTTTTTCAAAACAATCCACAAGCTAGGTACGTAAATGTTTTTTTTTAATGTATGTTAGTTGACGTAGTTTTGACCGTCCTAAGCCGGCAAAGTACGAAGGGAAAATTGGAATTTATTATGAATCAATTCATTGGCAACTTACGAATGTCACGTGAGTCGGGCGGGGTCAAAGAATTCACGCCCAATGACGCGCGTACGGCGTAGTGTACCTACGCATTTGCTATCGAGAAGCGCAACTAATTTGATACTTTGTATGACTTACTACATTTTAAGGTTTTCCATACTTGCATTAATAATATTTTTGATTTGCGTAATAGTAGCCCTAATGCAATTAGTATCATAAGTAGTACCTTAGGTTAAAATAATGCCCATGATATCAAATGCACCCTGTATAAACGGTAATTATAAAAAAAAAACAAGCATTTTTGTCTGTCTGGCTGCTTGTTCCGGCTAATCTCTGAAACGGCTGGACGGATTTTGACGAGATTTTCCTTGGCAGATAATACAGATGTTATAATGAGTACCTACCTAACTAAGAAAAATAAATAGGGTTCCGTGCAAAAAAAAAATGAACGACATGGTCGCGGGCACAGCTAGCACAGACGCCATCACATCAAGCTACCCGAAACTGTCAAATTTTCCCAATTAACTTTGAACCTTATGCTTTAGAGATAAAGTTGAAAATCTATTAAAGAATTTGTCAGATTGTAGTAGCTTGATGTGCTGGCTTTGTTTGTCTGTACAAAACTTTTAACATCATAATTATGTGGTATGCCAGTATGCGCGCTGAGCCTAATTAACGTGAAATAAAGTAACCTACCACTCCAGCGTGTTCTTAGTGTTCTCCCAGCGACGAACCAAGCTGAGGCCCCCAGCCGCACCCGTAGCATGTACCTTGTGATGTACCTAGTATTTAGGTAGTATCATTGACTTATTGCACTTCTACAACGCGACAAGGATCTATTGGCGCGTGGCCAAAATCGGAACCAACGCCGCCATCTTGTTTTGTCAATACAATTTCTGTGACGATATCACAAATGTTTACCAACAACGCCTTGTCAATGTCATTCACGCGCCAAAAGACCCTTCTAGCAGTCTAGCTAGACATTGACCTAAATAAAAATTGAGAGGCGTATTGTGTGATTTACCAACATCGCCCCCTTGTCAATGTCATTTAGGCGCCAAAAGACCCTTGTAGCACTCTAGCTAGAGATTGGTATAAATAACAATCACATACTTTGAATCACTTCGACGCCACACAGTTCTGACGCGAACTCCGTTCATTAGTATTGAATTTCTGATTTTCATCATCTACTTTTGCTGTTGAGTGTAACTGTACTCGCGTGCGTGCCCGCAGTCGGACGTGCTGCGGCGCTGCTGCGTGGCGGCGGCGGGCTGCTCGCGGTCGCGCGGCGCGCCCCCGCGGCCGCCCACGCCGCTGCGGCCGCTGCTGGAGGCGGCCCTGCGCGCCTACGCCTCCACCACGCACGCGCGCCTCGCGCACATCTCGCCGAGACACTACGCGGACTTCGTCGAGTTTCTTGGTATGTATAATATAACCAGCCTATTATTGTCCCACTGCAGGGTAAAGGTCACCCTGCTTTGTCCCCTTAGGGTCAGCGCAGACAGAAAGGAGCGCAGCGGAGAGGATTTTATTAAGGCACTCAAAAATCAACTTTAAAATTATTGAAATAAGGTGCATATACGCTTGAACCTGGCAAAAAATGCTCGCGCGTCCTCGAGGATACGCGGGAAGGCACGCGCGCGTTTATTTCAATAATTTTAAAGTTGATTTTCGAGTGCCTTAGTAAAATCCTCTCCGCTGCGCTCCTTTCTGTCTGTGCTGACCCTTAGGGTGACAGATCGGAATAATTCAAACAGAGAAGGCAGAAATATTGATCACCACGCTTGCTCAAGAAGAGTTGGCGGTATGTACCTATAACATACTCATTTTATTGGACCCTGAATACCTCGTTGGTGTAGTCGATCCCCAGGTCAGGAAATGCGTTCTGGGGTTTTTCCATTAGGAATTACTCAGCAGCCTGGAGCCGAGTGGTGCCCGGTTTGATGGAAATTGGCTCACCCCCTCTTACATGAAACTTGAATTAGCAAAATATGAGTGCAGTTTATCTCTGCTTATTCCTTTAGAGAATAGGGAGATATGGGTGTGATGTTGAGGTTTTAAGTGTTATAGAGAACCACTGTGTTCCTTTGTTACAATATCGAAAAATCGAATCCTTACCTAATTTAGCCCAGGCGTATAAAAAACCAATTTCTACAACATCAAAAATATATACCAATAACTTCTTCAGCAAGATATCTGAACATACATTTTCATCCTGTTACTTTTCCGCAGGTAAAGCCCGCGACACATTCGCGCTAGCCCCGGACGGCCCACACCAGTTCGCCGCGCTACTCCAGGAGATCAAGCTCAAATACAAGGGGAAGAAGAAACTCATGTTCCTCGTCAAAGAAAGATTCGGATGATCCCACAATGTCACTCGTTACAAACCCCACCGAGTTAGCAACGGTTTCTAGACACAGCATTCCTTATTGATAGAAAAAAAACTTTTTAGTTCGATGGGTGTAAATTTTGTTGAAAACTTTGGCGTATAGCATAGCATTGTGTTTTTGCTATTGTTAATCTCACAATGCTAATGCTGTGGTAAAAGACCTTTAGATGTTTTATATAGTTGATTATGTTACTGTAATCATGCATGGATTCAAATACTGACTCACACGGGATTACGAGAAAAAATGCAACTTTCTTGCATACTACGCCTGCACTGTATTGCCTACGTGCAAAATTCAATGCAGCCAGACCTTTATGCGTACCTGATAGTCTACCAATACCGTTATGCGACTTCCACGAGGTCTTTGACCATAGTTGCAGCAATAAAACAAGATAATGTGAAACTCATGGCATGCTACCTAATATTGTTTAATTCGTGCAATCATTGTTTTCATTTCAAGTTTTTGTTTTTATTTTGTTAAATTATCGTGCAATAAGCTGCCATGATGAAAAGACAAATTCTGCTTACGTCATAGGGCCTTGTCTCGACGCATAATAATTTTAGAAATAAATGTTGTGGAAAATGAAAAGTTGATGGAAAATGGAATGTATCTAATAAATTTATTTACACTTTGATAATAAAAAATGCCCATTACTTCTTGTCAAGCACTAGTGTGACAATGCTACTTACATAAAAACGAGGACATGAATCGTTTCGTTCCACGGTAATTTAGGCTCGAAATAATTTTACCGTTGCGGTAAAAATCATTACCTCATGCAAGGTACACATAATCTCGTGTACCCGCCGTGTACCAAACCAGTCTATTCTAAAGTATTATTTTTTATTTAATAATTATAAATACGGCTGACCTCGTAATTTTCATTTTTTTGTAATCGTAAGAAATGATCTCAATAATTCCATTTGTGTAAATAGAAACGAGTTTGTAAATATAGTACGAAGACAAGTTTAGTATTGGAAAATATTAGTTAATTAAATGTAATAATTAGATAGGTGATCTGTGCAAGGACTGCGTGTTGTACAAATTGTGTAAATGTCGGTGTGTTGTGAGATGACGGAGTATCGGTGATGTGGAGCGGCCGCACAGATCGCAAGTTGTAAGTAGGTATAGCGCGCCACTCGTATAGCGTCCAATAGCAATGGGATAATTCATAAAATATGACACAACACCAAAGAACTATATCCTAAGTCCAAGTGGGAGGTAAGCAACGCCATCATATTTTCAGTATTCTTGAGTATTCTGTATCTGTAGATATTTGTTTATATGTTAGCTCCCGGTTTTATTGTTATCTTGAACGGCACATTTACAATGCTGAACATGGATGCATATGCATACTTTTGACACGAAATATTGTTACAATCGGCGCTGCAGTAGGGTGATTCTTTGAAACCGAGGGTATTTGACTCATTCATATGGCTTACATTTATTTTTACCATTAGATCTAAATTAACATATTAGTTGGTCCCAGTCATTAAGTATAATAACATATATCAAACGCACTGATTTGCGCCAAGTAGTTTAGGATTTAGAGTGTGCTGATTAATTGATGAGCCAGATTAATTATGACAAAGGCAGAAAAATGAGATTTTGCACCATATTAATTAGAACCATGCAGATAAATGATAATTAAATTTTATTTTCAATCAACTTTATTATAAAATAATTTACAAGTAAGGAATTACTCTCACATCTACTTTTTGGTATATTAAATTGGCACATGAAGTTGGCAATTTAAAAATTAAAGTAACATTTTTGGTCGAATTAAAAATTAATTAAACTAAATAGGTACCTAAATCACAGTTTCTCCAATACTATAAAATTTTTAATGAAATACACGCAATAAATAGCACAAAAAATATTCGTTTTAAAAAATTGTTAAAAAACTAATAAAAATCTTCGTTTTAGATTTTTATTAGTTTTTTTTTGTTTTTTAACATTTTAAATGAATAATGAAATAAATCATGTTTTTTATGAGAGTCAAATTCAGACTTAATTTTGCAATAATAATATAATAAGAACTTAATTTCAATTTAAGTATATAGCTTGAGATCGTAGAAAACTAATTAATGTCCTACAACATACGTACTAAAAAATATTTAAATCCTCTTCATCAACAGAGTCTATTAGGTATGGATCTATATTTTTTAAATCGATACTAAATTTTTTACTTCCATCTTTAGAAAAAGTTATCTCGGAGATAGAATCGAAGTCTGCATATTGTGCAATTTCCACGCTTTGTTCAGCATCATCGTTCCTTCTTCCTTTTTCTTCATTTTCTTCTGTCACCTGTTGATGTTCTTCTGTTATTTTTTTTTCAATATTATTACTTATTCTTAATAATTTTCGTACAAATTTACCATTTCTTACTCGTTTATGAGATATATTGAATACAATTTTTTTATTACGATACTGACTAGATGGCGAATCAGATAAGAAATGTATAAGTATGAATGCCTGTCTTTCTTTCACCTATATATTCTAATATTGGTACGATGTGAGGCCATACGGCTGAAATGTCATGACGAAGGCATTACACTCACCATACATAAAGATTGTACTTGCTGTATCTTCTCATCGTCTAGAAAATATATTACTATTTTTTTAACTTTCTCAGTAGTTCTTATTTTTCTTGCCGTACCTTGAATCATGTCTTGTTTAGTCACCCACTGCCAGTACGTGTATCTTGCTATAAATTCCTTTTATCCAGAGCCTAGTCTACTATTTTCATCGTCCTCATAAAATATTTCGATATCTTTTTTCAGTTTTTCAGGCAAAGAATTTAAATTATGATTTGATGTTTCTTTTGACTTTTTCACTATGCGTTTTATTTTAGGGACTATTCTTTTTTGATTAGGCATGTCTAAAGCTGAGGGTCCTTTATTAATTTTTGCCAATACTAATCTTTGCAGTTGTTTTTTATAACATTCATTTTGTCACTTCATATTTAGTATTATTTGTTTAAGACTATTTATTTCTTTTTCTTTTTTGTAACGGATACGTCTTACGGCAGAAGATACACGTGATGAACAGGAAGGAGGTTTTGTATTTGATGTATTTACTCCTAAATCAGTGGACAATTCATTGCTCTGTTTAGAAATGCTGCGCAAAATCCTAGATGGTCCTGGTATGGGTGACCGGAGTCACCTTTTTTTTTTCTTGTTTTTCTTTCCATAGGTCAACATTATTTTTTATTCTTTCATATCTCCTTTTCTCCGCGAGTCTTTTTTTTCTCAGCGTTTCTTCTCTTGTTTGCTTCTTTGGTTTTGCCATTTTGAAAATATAGATCTGAAAAAAGATAATGGGATTCAAGCGACTAGATAACTAATAAGTAATGTATCACAGGACGGTTTAATGGGTAGTTTAGTTGGAGATGTTGCTTTACAATTAACAGTGTGAAGATATAAAAAAACTGCGTCAGGTGTGTAGGTATTTTTTCCCCGAGGTTTGCTTTAATCTTCTTTTACGTCAGCTAAACAATTTTATATATAGTTTAATTAAAATATACCTAAATAAAATATGAAATTGAAAACCTCTATTTCCTAGGTAATATTCTATTTCTGCGGTATTTCAACAAAAAAAAAAAAAACATAAGTAGGTACTAAAAACAACACACATGCATATAAACAAAATCACAAACTTAAAAAAAAAACAAATTTCTAATTCTGACAAATAAAAATTCATCTTGTCTTTTGGGACCTTCCGTAATTTTAATTAAACCTAATTCGTATGCCTTGTGCAAATTCATCTGGTCTTAAGAGCCAGATGAAACCAGACTAATGGGGGCCAGATAAATGAGGAATTTGAAGATACTCAAATCCTGCTCCTTTATCTATAAACGTAAAGAATCAAAGGTGTAATTAATATTAATAAACAACCTCATAGGAGACTTTGGTTCGGTTACAAAACCTAAGTAAATACACACAATCCGTAAATGAAGTCAGATTAATTATACTACTTACCGTACAAACGCCAGATCATAGTCTTTACGATCGTAATTTTTCGCCAAAATGCACTGCACACGAACACTCAGTAATACAGATCGGACCTGACTGACGCGACCAATCACGAGTTGATATTATTCTATCGAATATTTTGTGTTTACGTTGAAATAATGCTTGAACGAATTGCGCCAGGTGAATGATTATTTTAGTTGGGGACAATTTTTAAATTAATGTAATTAAGAAAATAAACAATTATTTTGTCATTAAATATTAAAATATCAAGAAACATATATTCGAATATCAGTTTAACTTACTAATTTTAGTATATTGCGAAAATTGATCGCAGAAAATGAAATAATTCAACAAAAAACGTCATTGGGACACGCCAAATTAATTAGGTTTCATTGTTTTCTGCAGACTTAATTATTGTTTCTATTAATAAATCCCAATTAGCTACATTAGGCCTCGATAGACATTTACCTTTACCATAAAACCTGAAATCGATATTTAAATTGGAGATTATTTTGATGTGTTCTTCAGTTAAAATCACGTCACGACTGTGTTTCAAAGAATCACCCAGTAGCCTTCTGTAAACCATTATAAAAACATTATTTCAAAAGACGTTATTTAACTAATCATGTCGGATTTCTTGTCTATTTTCTATATCGTTACACAAATCTTATTTAAGAGTTGATTACTTTGAATATAATTAATTTTACTTCAATCATCATTATTATTTTCTAAAACTCAGCCTTTTTCTTGTTTAGAGTAGAATATAAAATTTTAACAAGAAGTGCATTTATAAAGATAGAAATGATTAATATTTAATAGAGATGATGTATGGATAGTGTTGAGAGAATAGTATGAATTGAATAGTATATAGACTTAATGAAGGACTTTTGTACTTTTTGTGGTGTGTATGAGGGTTGCGCAAAAAATATTTTGACACTGTACAAAGAAACATACTTACAAAAAAATATTGTATCCGTTCATTATATCAAAATTTTGGCAACCCTATAATGTGTCAAATAAAAAAAACAGGACATTAGTACTCATTATAATATTGATATGAATGTAAATATAAAAAATATGATTTTTAGTTAGAGCGCTGATAGTAGACACATCCAATATCTTCCTTATCAGAGATTTTTACACGAAGAAGTAGGCTGCGTTCTATTAGAATGCGATCGTCGCGTCCTCAATTATTAATAATGTCACTTTTTGTTCAGTGAACCGAAACACGGAGTACGCGGGACGATCGTTTTCTAATAAGATGCGGGGTTAAGTAATATCAGGTAGGGAGGTGATAAATAGTAACAGTAAAATGTATATCTTATTTATTATACCGCTTTAAACATGTAACATACATAGATCAGCGTAACATAGCTAACTTTAGGCTTATTTTAGCGGAAGCATATTTAGCTTGAGACAAATCTGCAGAGTAATTACGTAACACATTAACAGTAATGGCTTTCATTTTGACAGTTCAACAACATTCATTGCCTTATTTACGTAGTTGAGCAGAGACATCTTTCGAACCTAAGAAGCAATGGATTAAGTAGCAATTTTCATCAAAATTATTCAGGTTGTGATTGATCATATGTTACGCAATTGGGCTGCTGATTTGCTATCATATCAACTTTTATGAGCTCAACTGTCTCTAAAGAGACCAATTGCTTTTCTATTGTTAACGAACTTAATAACTAAGTCCCGTATTACAGAACGTCACTCAATACTCAAGCATTACTTAAAACTAGTTTCAACCAATCAAATGGCTTGAATCTAGTTTTAATAATGCTTGAGTATTGAGTGACGTTTTGTAATACAGGCCTAAGTCTGCCGAGTCTGTCTAACGAGGGGCAATAAGCAATAACTTTTTTATTTGGGTAACGAGCCACAAGATGTATTTTATTTCTGTGATCAACATCTCGAGTTAAATAAGTTTCCTGCAAAAAAAATCAAAGTTACAAAATATCAGAAAGGAGTGTTACTGTGTAAGTGAAGCATCTCAGTCTGAACGCAGCATGGCGTAAGTGGTGTTTATAAAATTATTTTTTGTATGAAAAGAGAAATTAATTTCATAAGCAAATAACTTTTAAATGTCGAGCAATAATTTTAAAGCCTTCGGCCGGTCTGCCGTGATTTTGTGTACAACTTTATTGGTTGTCGAGAACATGTGTTTGTATAGCTTATTTAGTCAGTATGCGTCACCATTGAATAATGGAGTCCGTCAAAATGCGATAGAGATATTTTTATTAAAGAAAATTGTAGCAAAATTATTATTTGGAGGTTATTTTGTCTGTAAAATCATTTAAGTAAAAGCATTTTTAATCATGATTCCTGTTTTTTCCTAGTTGTTTTTTTTTCTGTAACTTTACTGATAATTTTAATAAATAAGTAGGTTTTTCAAACATCGACTTGCCAACTTGTAACTCCAAGCAAATATTTGACCTCAAGTGCCTTCAGGCGAGTCCAAATAAGCCAGACCGGCTCTTACTTGGTTTTGTTGTATTTTTATTTTGTACTCTGTCAGTGGTTATATTGTAATTGTGTTGTACGTCAAACGTGGACACCCTTCAGTGCTGGTATTATGAAGGTGATAATTTCAATATAAATAATTGAAAAAAAAAACATCCTGTTTTATTCATTCAAAAATATTTCATAATGCGCTAGGTTGCCCGCGAAATTCAAATTTTCTTACGTTTTTTTTTTTGCAATTTGTAGATCAGTGTCAGGTTGTATGTTGAACAAAATAATGATTGACGAGCATAAAAAGTATCTATTTATGTATAGAATTAAATTTAAAATCATCTATAAAACCCTCTAACTTCTTAGAATCCTATTGATTGATATTTCATGAAATAGTTATACAATAGGATTATAAGAACTGTAAAAAAAAATCAATATTCTACATGAGATTGACCTGCAAATTGCAAAAATGTAAGAAATTTTGAATTTCGCGGGCTACACTGACGCTTCCCTTTTGACCGCAAGACCGCAAGTGACTAATTTTATTGTCACCACCTCTGAATCTGAATATATCAAAGGACTAGGTACCCGTAATTTGAACGTACCTACGCAATCTCAGTACGAATCTGTCAAAAATTGTATAAGTGTCGCCTAGATTTGTGACGTATAGTAGTCGCTGACAAGAGGTTGGGACTAGATATTTTTGAACGTTTATTTATAACGAAAACAAGGCTATTAATGCCTTCAGATTAACTTATCTGACACAAGACGTCATTCCCGTCCTGTTGATACTAAAGAGAATGTAAACACTTACACTTACCTGTATTGTACATGTATTATTAGAGGACAGTGCGTTGATACGACCTTGTGGTCGCGTGTGTGGAGCCATAATCACACAAAATGAATGCGGCATGTTAATGCGGAACAGACTGGTCTCTAACTTAACTTATATGTGTGAGCTGCGGGAACAAATTGGGTAGGTATTTATTATTTTATGACTTTATTTCGGTTATCGGTACCACATATAGAGATACGCACACGCAGCATAAAAGGCTGCGAGACTATCCCATTTTTCTACAGCTGTAACGACAATACCTATTTATTTGACACAAATCAATCGGCTCACACAAAACTCGCAGGTAAACAGACGGTATTCGATGGTACATAAATGTACAGATGGTACAGACGCCAGCAGGTCAACCTACCCCAATCTGTCAAATTTCTTTGCTAGATTTTCAACTTTAGTACAAAGGAATAAGGTTTACATTCAATTGGGAAAATCTGACAGATTGGGGTAGCTTTTGACTGCCCAAGTCTCAAAGAAGGCTGTAGGTGTGCTGTAGGTAGAACAAAGCAATACCACGAGCAGGCGATGCGATGCGACGGGGTGGGTCGGAGGAACAAGAAATTTCGCGCGGACGACGTCGCGGGCAGATGCTAGTGTTCTATAAATAATCATCAAAGGAATATTATGTGTGATGCATATTGCAGATATTTAATTGATCAGAGTGTATACTGTACAGGTAGATTAGGTAGGTACCTAGAACCTACCTAAGCATACTAAGCGGAACATGGAACATCAGTTGTAATTGGAAGTCACAGAAACATCCATAATAGTCATCGTTGTTCGATGGCATTTTGTCAACCTTTTTGGTAGTCTAGGTGAGACAAGACACATTAATAGAGTTAACAACTGAAATGTTTACGTATTTTCGTTTATAGGTGCAACAATTACTTGCACAAAAGCTAAATTAATGGATAATAAATAAATAGATAATAATAGATAGATAGATAAATTAACATGCACCATTATAATGGTTTTACTTAATATTATAAAATACTAGCTGCGCCCCGCGGTTTCACCCGCGTAAATTTTGATCCTGTGGGAATATCGGGATAAAAAGTATCCTATGTGTTATTCTGATGTATAAGCTATATTACTGTAAAGTTTCATCAAAATCCGTTCAGTAGTTTTCGCGTGAAAGAGTAACAAACATCCATACATACAAACTTTCGCATTTATAATATTAGTAGGAAGTATGTACTTATGTTACAAATGTTCCTCAAATTGGTGGCGAGTTACGATCTAAGTAACTATTGTAATTAGGTGAGGACAAAATGGAAACCGAACTTGACGACTTTCTGAAATATCGTAAACAGAACTTGCACATGAATTGACAACGCGGAAGTGAACTTTTATAAACCGCGCGCTCGTAAAGTCGTAAGTTCGTAGGCTTCGTAGCTCCTTGTTTGTGCGAGGCTGCGAGGGTCGCGAGGGAACGATGCCCGTATGCGGACCCGAATCGCCCAATCAGAGCGGCGCGCAGCACTTGCGGCTAACCGCATTGTGTAGAACCCCCCTCAGACCCCTCAACTTCCTGTTCCCGCCCTCCAGTTACCGTGTGCTATTCAACGGTTGAGCACGTACGCCAAATTGTTAAAATGAGTGTCCATTTCACCGAACCTGAAATGGTGCAACTTGTAGAAATCTACAAGGAATACGATTGTCTGTGGAATATGAAGCACGAACAGTATAGAGACAAAGGAGCAAGGCAAACCGCATACAATCAAATCGCGGAAATATTAAACATTCCTAACTTAAGAGCTAAAGATATACCGAACAAAATTAAAAATTTAAGGTCATCGTACTACCAGGAGATCAAAAAGGTTAGAAGAAGTATTCGTTTAGGTGGGAAGGTGTATAAACCCAAAGTGTTATGGTTTTCAACTGTAGATAGTTTTTTAAGACCATTCAGGCATGAACGGGAATTTATTTCGAAGGTAAGAAACTTTTTTTTTACAATCATATGTTTAGAGTTCCGTCCGTAGCCATATGGTATAAACGTACCCTTATAATTTCGTCATGTCCGTCCGTCGTGATGTCATACAGTTAAAATTGGAAAGAAAGTGTGTTTTCTGTGCGCCGCCAAACAATGGTGGTAGAGTGCAAGCGTGCAAAGATTTTTTGGCGCCTGAATGATATTTACAGGGAGCGCTTATAACAAGATGGCATCGTTAGTACCGATTTTGGCCACGCGCCAAAATAACCTTGTAAAGTTGTAGTGAAATTATGAAAACTTAAACTAGGTACTTATTGTAACCGATGTATGACATAAAAATTTAATGCACAAAGTGTGGGGTATCGTTGGGTCCCTTTAGTAAGACTATGATGTCCTAACTGACTTTGCCGAAGGTGCGACGCCAGCACATCAAGCTACTACAGTCTGTCTTTAATAGATTTTCAACTTTTTCGCTATGGCCTATGGTTCAAAGTTGATTGGGAAAATTTGACAGTTTCGGGTAGCTTGATGTGCTGGCGTCTGTACACACGGCTACACATCAAGCTATACATTTCCAGTTTTAGCTGACCTCGCACTGTATAGGTTTTTCGTGCAATCAGAAGTCAGCTTATACTGGTTATGTATAGCCGTGCGTACCTATATGTCAATTGTTTATGACACATGGGACATTTTTGAATATAACCGCACAAATAACTTCGTTTTCATAGGTTTTTTTTTTTTCGAGAAATACTATAAAAAAATTATTTATTTTTGCGGTCAATAAAATCAATAGGTACCGTGTATTCGTAAATATTGACCCCGAGTGCAGAATCCTTTAAGTACTGAAGTAATAAATGTAGTCAGTCACGGAATATAGACAAGGTTTACGTAACCACACTGATTTATTTTCATCATCATCTGACTAGCCTTTTCCTATGTTGGAGTCGACAGATGATGATTTGAATTGATTTAGATCAATAAAATGGATTAGAAACCGATTTCCAGCCCATTTTATTGATCTAAATTAAATCAGATTTATTATTGATCGAAATACATTGTAGATTAACATGTATTTTTCCGTTTTACAGAGACCAATGAAAGGAATCAAAAAAGTTGATACGAATATAATATCTTTACAAGACGACGACGGTAACAGAATCCAGAAAGAAATAAAACAAATTGACCCAATAGCGGAAAGGATAACTCCGTCAAATAAAAAAATTGAAGATGAGTTTGATAGTTTTGGCAAATATATCGCCTCCTCTTTGCGTTCGATGCCGCAAGAATTTTCAATAATCGCAAAAACAGAACTGCAGAAGACTATATCGGACATTCAATTAAAAATAGTAAGGCAAGTTAATGCTGGGAATGATCACCTTAACCGGTCACAGTCTCCGTGTGGCAGTGCGTCAACTTCGAGTGACTACGAAAACCAACGTACAGAATGTTTGTCTCCTACGTCTGCGTCTGATTCTTGCATTTCTACTATTAAAATAGAATATGATAATGATGATGAGTAGGAACACCGTGGATTTGTTTTTTTATATTTTTTTAAGTTAAGAGTTGTCGGTTTTTTGTCCTTTTTGTGAACATTCTTGTAATTTTGTGAATTACCAACATTTGTCTTAATTTTTTTTTATTTGTACAATTAAAATACATAAATAATTACAAATAATAAAAATTGTCTTTACTCATTTGTTTTTGTTGCGCTTTTTAATTTTCTTAATCTTCTTTTTGATCGTTTTTGATACAGATTTTGACATCTGCGACAACTGGGCTGTTAAACTCTGCCCCCACGGACTTACGTTAGGAACAGACGCAGTGACTCGCTGGCGATCTCAGAATCTCACGTCCACAAATAGATTTTGTAATCGCCAATGATTTTCCGACGAGTAAAGTCGCTGCGTGTTTACCTAGCATAAACGGCCTTTGTACTGTTTATACAGGGTGTCCACGGAAGTATGGATCAAATCGAATAGGGGCGTGGGCAAGGTCATTTCCAAACTTTTTGATCCTGAGAATGATTGATGATTGAGAATTATTTTACGGTTCAAAAGTTGTGACCAATTTTTTTCAATTGTTTCGCATATTGCTCAAAGATAAAAATCATTTAAAAAACTATCAGGGCTGTCTAAAAAACTTAAATTGACAGTTCCTGGTAGTTTTTTTTAAATGATTTTGTTCTTTGAGCACTATGCAAAGTGATTTAAAATAACAAAAGTTGGTCATAACTTTTGAACCGTAAAAAAATTCACCAACATTCTCAGGATCAAAAAGTTTGGAAATGACTTTGCTCACGCCCCTATTTGATTTGATCCATACTTCCAGGGACAGCCTGTATAGATATATGGGAGAATATTTACTCTACTACTAAGATAGGCCGTGTCAGTGTATCACTTGAGCGAAGCCTCGGACAGCCGGGCACAAAGGGACGGAACCCCCAGGGCATGAGTCCTATTCGCACGTGGTCGGTATTTTTATGTTGGCACTTGTCATAGTTGTCATCTGACAACTGTCAAGTGTCAATTATGACAGTCTGACTAAATGACAGACAGGTGTTTTTCATTCCCAGGGTTTGCCAGATGCCGGGGCAGCGGGATTGTCCGAAAGGGTTACCGCTACCCCGGAAAACAAAGGGCTAAGGAAGGAACACGGGTGGGGTTTAGTCAGTAAGAGTCTGACACTCCCTTCTGCTCCACCCAGAGCGGGAGAGGTCATTTGATGATTTCCCATCCACAAAAAAAAAAGTAGATGATGAAAATCAGAAATTCAATACTAATGAACGGAGTTCGTGTCAGAACTGTGTGGCGTCAAAATCACTTCGATGCCACACAGTTCTGACGCGAACTGCGTTCATTAGTATTGAATTTCTTATTTTCATCATCTACTTTTGCTGTTGGCTGTACGAGAAATCTCGTAACTACGAGATTCAGCAGTCTCCGTACGAGAAACGTGAAAAAAAAGTCTCGTACACTTTTTTACGAGATTTTAACAATTCATCATTCAATTTTCCAGAGTGACAAAGTCGAATCTAGAATTTTAATACTTAAATGAAATTCGAGATTTATATCAAGAAATTCTTCTGCGTTACTTACAACGGGAATATGATATGCAGCCGAACATTACTGAAGTAGATCCTAAGTAGATCCTAGAAATGAGCAATTTCTCTGAATTAGTCAGTTTTGCTCTCACAGTTCTGTCTTTGCCTCATGCAAATGCAAACTGTGAGCAGGTTTTCACCTTTGCATTTATTTTTCCAGGTTTATATTTACCTGAGGATACTGTTATTAATCATGTCGAGCATGATACCTCAAAGTCTGCCACGCTAACACCATCACCGCCATTTTACTTTGCAGTAGTTTACCAAGACAGGCCCATTTTTACGGAGATTTTAAAACGCGATTAAGCGCTTAAAATATTTAAGGAAAAGTATATAAAAGGCGTACCAGTGTGAATATACTACGGAATGTACTGAGGAGTTCCATTGAATGAATGAAATAAGTTTGTGTAGAGAACACCAACATACACGAAGCGGTCGCCATATTCTTTCTGGAGATCCACACGCAAAGCTCAGCGCAGATGTCGCCAGCTGGCGACATCTGCGCTGCTGTCAAATCATTTTCGCTGTAATTACGTCAGTTTAATCGCTATTTTTGTATTGAAACCGGTCCACCAAAGTTATCGATAACTTGTATTGTACAGAAGCCAGCAGGTCAACCTACCCCAATCTGTCAAATTTCTTTGATAGATTTTCAACTTTAGCACAAAGGAATAAGGTTCATATTCAATTGGGAAAATCTGACAGATTGGGGTAGCTTGATGTGCTGGCCTCTGTACCTGGAAGTAGAAGAACTGAAAGACGAACTAAAAAACAAATTTTAGCGACGTATAGCCTTTTTCCATTTTTTTTTACAGTTATATTTTTGGGAAACAAATGTACACCGGGGTTAGTACAGACGCCAGCAGGTCAACTTACCCCAATCTGTCAAATTTCTTTGATATATTTTCAACTTTAGCACTAAGGAATAAGGTTCATATTCAATTGGGAAAATCTGACAGATTGGGGTAGCTTGATGTGCTGGCCTCTGTACATCCTGGTACAGCACACAGAGGCATTATCGAGAAAATTAAAAATAAGCGAATGATAGATTACAAAATTTATCTAAGTGACAGCTTTCAATGGCCATGTCGACGATGCGCCACCTATCGTGAAAAATTGGCAGTAAGGATCCTCATTGGTGGAGTTAGTAAGTAACCCGATGAACCAACCACCTACGCTGCTACAACTACAAGGATCTTTTGGCGCTGGAATGACGTTGGCAGGGGTTGCTGTTAGTAAACATTTGTGCTCTAATTGTTCTGTGAAATGTATTCAAAAAACAAGACGGCGGCGTTACTTTCGATTTTGGCGACGCGCATAAAGACTATAGCGCTATACCCACCACGTGGGTGTGGTGATGGGTAGGAACTGATATACAGGGAAGTTACTCCAAAGGAGAATGCCCTCCAATATAGGGCCCCGTACTTTTTTTTACGATCAGCGCTCCAAGTTAACTTAGGCACAATATAAAATGTTTTAAAAAATCTGCACCCTAATTGCGAAACACGATAACGATGTCAATTTGAATAATTTTGAAGCATATTGCTAATCCATTGCTATAAATGTTGGAAAAATGTGTCTCTGCTCAACAATGTAAAAAACGCAATGAACGATGTTGATCTGTCAAAATGAAACCCTTTGCTTCTAATATTATAGTGTGTTAGGCAATTACCCCGCTGATTTGTTTGAATAAAAAAGAGAGTTTTAAAAATGTGTTTTTTTATGAAATAGGTTAGATATACTTACAGGGTGTCCAGTAAATAGTATGACATAGTGCAAGGGGTGATAGCTTGGGTAAATACCTACCAAAACAACACAATAATAAGTTATACAAAATATTATAATTTTTTTCACCACTGTATGTTAAGTTGATAATCGTTCTGCGAAAATTTAAACAATAAATAGTATTTCTTGAAAACATTCATGTTTTTGATAGAAAAAGACATCAATGAGCAGAGTAAATATTCACGACTAATTTGATGAAAAAAAAAATACTAGAAAAGGAGTGTTTCATTACGAGATGCTTAAAAATCTGTTTTAAGGTAGAGATCTTTTGATATTTCGGAAAACTTTGTATAACTGTAAATCCGTAACATTTTGCAAACATAATGTGTTGTTTTGGTAGGTATTGACCCAAGGTATCACCCCCCGCACTGTGTCGTACTATTTACTGGACACCCTGTTTATCACACAGACATTTGCATGACATCAAAAAAATTTACCAGAGGAATCGAAAAGATGCAGCAAATGATTGATATTAAGAGTACCTTATAATAACTTCAAATTAAATCCTTTATTTCACACCTCTTACAGGCTTATCAATATTTGTTTTTTTTTTCAGTTTTTTCATTAAACTTCTATAATTTCTTCTGAAATTTCGTCTGCCTTTTGTGTCTATTATTAGAGTGCGTTGTGGTTTTTTTTCGGTTTTCTTTTTTTTTGCTGGTGCATCTGGTTCCTTCTTCTTTTTTGAAGAAGCAGCTGGTTCCTTCTTCTTTTTTGAATCGGCAGTTGATTTCTTGTTTTTTGAGGAGGCAGCTGATTTTTTCTTTTTCGGTTCTGCAGCTGGTGTCTTCTTTTTCGGCTCTGCAGCTGGTTTCTTCTTTATAAGCTCTGCAGCTGGTTGCACCTTTTTCGGCTTTACAGCCCGTTCCTTTTCTTTTGAAGACGCAGCCAGTTCCTTCTTTTTTGCTGGTGCAACTGTTTCCTTTTCTGCCGGTGCAGGCGTTTCGCTTATCTCTGTCGATTTATTAGTTTCTTGTTTTAGTGGCGGTTTAGTGTCTTCTTTTTCTGTTGCTGCAACTGTCTGCTCTGTTTCTGGTCGCGCGGTGGTTTCCCTCCTTTTTGTAAAGTCTTTGCCGGCTTCTGTCGAGTCATGGTAAAGCTCATCGTAGCCTAGCACCAGAGGCGGCAGGACGACCAGACTTGCTATGCGTTCCCTTGTTCCACTCTGCAAATAAAAGTCACAATTTAAGTGCAACTATTCAATGTGGGTAGGTACACGTAAAGTCCGGCCGTTCTATTCTGTAAAAATCTCGACGTGACGATCTTACGTGATGTGAGCTGTCAATAGTGTCAGTCCCTATAGCATCAGTTGAAGTACACACAGCTCACAGCTCACTTCAACCTCACTACTCCAAGTTTTGACGGTGAGATTTTTAGCAGTAGTTTGGTTTAGCGGCAGTTTCCACCAAAGCGAGAAGGAGAGAGGACTCGCACTAAACCAAAAGCCTAGTATAGTTGTCTGAGAATTTTGCGATACATCACCCCTCGTGGCTTTAGTGTATTTTGGGCCTAAAACTTCAATAATAATAGATAGGAAAAACACAGAATATATTAGAAAAATAATAATGGGTTTGGAGGATCATAATAAGTAATAACATTACGAAATAAGCCTGAATTTTTTTAATTTTGAAATAATTACTGTTCTGGGTGTGGGTCTTAATGTCAAAGCGTTATTATTTTGTAATGTTGTTAAATACCGCCTAGATCTGTGCCACCATCTTGCTGACATGCAAACACTTTTTCAAAATCAGAGACAAATATTATTATAAATGTATACGTTTCCCATATCAGAGAGAAATATTTTATATATATACGAATGCGTACTACTCACCACAGTGAAACAAATGGTAACTGCGGTCAAAACCAGCAATAAGGACATTCTTACATAATCACTAACAATTCTTTATACTTCCACTTTATGGCCAATCGTAAACTTTCAATTCTATTTTCAAAATGCGATACGTTACGTAGTGATATGTTTTCGTTTATGTAAATCAATGAGCTACAGAAACGTCTAAATACTAATCCGCAGTTGTATGACGTCCCGTCGACCAGCCTTGAATCGACGTTCTTCTCCGTAGGAGCCGAATACGCTTTGGAACGGGCACCTAGCTTCATTTTTACGAGTAACCGACTCCTTGACAATTCAAAAGTGCCTGTGATTGGTTTACTTGAAATAAATGCTTTGAGATTGAGCTCTATCAGATTTGTCCATTCTGACCACTGACATCTTAACTCTATAAGTATAAGTATACGTACCAACTTCGTTCTCACTTCGAAAGACCATCTAAACTTCGTCAGGTGCAAACTGTTCCTCCTCTGCAGCTTCTACGGCTGGCAGCTTCTCTTTAGCGTCAGGGATTAAAGCTGGCGGACGAGACAGCCCAGCCTCATTCAGTAGCTCAAACAGTGATACCATCGAACTGGCAAGCTGGAGACAAAATGAAAGCATTATGTCAGGATTATGTCAGGTTATGTTATATGAAACAGTAACTTGGCTTATGTGCAAGAGTTGTCTGCCTTAGGCAGAGTTAATGACTCTGAAGGCTTGATTTCACAAATTGCACATCATCATCATCATCATCTGCCTAGCCTTTTCCCAGCTATGTTGGGGTCAGCTTCCAGTCTAACCGGATGCAGCTGAATACCAGTATTTTACATGGAGCGACTGCCTATCTGACCTCCACAACCCATTTACTACGTAAAACAGTTTCACCGCTGCGACAGCGCTGCCCGCAAAGCTGTATCCTTAGAGAATAGCTCCCCTGTGCGGCAGAAATTATTTAGCCACGGGTCCCATTGACTGCTAAATAAAGTTAGCGTTTCATACGAATATGAACCTAATTCTTAAGTCAATAGTGTTCATAATGATATAAGCGTACTGTGCAAGCGCTATAAGCGAATAATCCACAAACTGAAAGGGCTTTCCTTTCAGTTTGTGGATTATTCTTTTCAGTTAAGGATTTTATTCGTATGAAACACGACCTTTAGTTTGTCTAGTAATAGCCTACCAGACAAACTTCAAGACAAGGTTCATACAAATATGTAAGTATCTTATTTTCATGAATCTTGCCATCACATCTACCTCTCCGGAAACAATATTACCGTCTGTTTCTTTATGCCTAAGTACTTGCAACTTTGAATTAAGCAGAAAAACTGGGGCCCAAGTCTGATATTTTAATAAATTCGTCATTCCAACACGATCCCATTGTCATTTTGAAAAGTTTTTAATCTGCTAAATTCGATTTATTCCGGTCTGATCCCCTGAGCCCGACCTCCATCATAATGGTCGATCATTGGTTGGTCAATGGTCTGACTACCAATATTCAAACAGGGATCTCATCGAGACTATGGCAATTACAGACCTATAGCAATTCTAAATACGATAAACAAAATAGTCGAGAAAATTATAGTTAAACAAATCACTAGTTTTTTGGAGAACAACGGTATTTTAAACGATGTCCAACACGGTTTTAGACTCAACAGAAGTACCTAATGCAACTGCGCTAGAGAAATTCACAGACGAATTCAATAATCGTCTTGATGAAAAAAAGATAGTTATATGGTTATATTCATAGACTTCAAAAAAGCTTTTGATACATTGGACCACGACGGCTTGTTGCAGGCTATGAATGAATGTGGCATAAGGGGCCCCATGAACGCATGGTTTAGCAACTACTTAGAGAATAGATCTTATAGATCGCTCAGAGTCTGTGTCAGTGGAACAAAAAGTGTACGGGGTGACATTAAATTCGGAGTGCCGACCGGTTCAGTATATGGCCCATTAGGATACATAATGAACGTCAATAGCATGTCTAACGTATTAAAAAAATGCAAGGCATTTATGTACGCTGATGATACTTGCCTGGTTTATAGCCATAATAATATTGATCTCATACAGCAAACTATGCAAAACGATTTTGACAATGTGGTTCAGTGGGCACATGATAATGGCATTATAATAAATATATAAGTAAAATTAAGTTCATGATTATACACTCGCCATATCATAAAAATAAAAATAGTTTGTTAGTGCAGGTAAAAGGTCATACGTACGAATGTTTGCATAGCAACAAGCAAGATTGTCGGTGTGTATGTTTAGAAACAGTTACCTCTTATAAGTACCTAGGACTAGTAATAGATAACACATTCACTTGGAATCTGCATGTTAATAACGTTTGTAATAAGCTGCGCTCCATTTTGGGTAAATTAAAAAATCTTAAGTATTTTGTCAACAGGAAAGTACTGTATACCTTATATTACGCACTGGCTGACTCAACTATTGGTTATGGCTTGGGTGGATATGGTCTTAGTTCTTACGTTCCCTACACACTTAAATAAAATTAAAATCTTGCAGTTAAGGTTACTAAAACTACATATGGATAAAAAAACTAAGAAAACATTAGATAAAAATTATGAAAAACTGTTCAAAATCTTTAAAGTACTCCCGATTCATTTTAAAAGTGAGTAAAATATCTTGACTGAACAATTTAAAAATCAGTACCACAAAGTGGAACGTAATCATATGTACCCAACTCGTTTATCCAAGAAGAAGGCACTTGCTGTTCCAAAAGTAACAAACTACTTTGGTAAGCGCACAAGAAGGTACTTAGTACCAACGTTAGTGAATGAGCTACCCCTTAACCTGATAACGCATGTCAAGTCTAAGGACCAACTTAAAAAAGTTCTACAAAAACATTATCTCTCATTGTGTCCATAGATATGTTTGTAAAAAATCTTACGTTGGCTAAAATGCTTTTTGTTAAATGTAAGTTTTATTATTATTATTAATTATTTTATATTATATATATATTTTTATCCCGACTATAGGTATGTTATTTTATAGTTTACTTAGCATAATTAAGTTTTAGCTTAATCATTTTTATTTTTTACGCCTTTTTAAACTTCAAAATTTGTAATCCATTGTTAGACGAGAACAACTGCCGACAAACTGTTATGCAGTTTGGCAGACTTTATAAAAAAAAAAACCTACTACTAAATTTCATGCTAGATTTCATTTAATATATATTTTTACACATTACGTACTTATTAGTGTTTGCAATCTGAAGTAGTAAGAAGTTCGTAAATAGTAAAAAACATATTCATTTGTCTATGTACGAGATTACCATTTTATGCCATTTCTTCATAGCATTTCTTTCAATGGAGTGTCAGTGGTTGACCGTTGGAAAGTCATAATGACGCCATTATATAGGTAGTATCTAGATTACCAAACTTGTCAAAATCAACAATTATGAAATCAATGATAGACCATTCTGACACTATTTCAATAGCAGACTTGAGGCCCTGGTCATAAAATAGAGATTATTGATAGCTACTTTGATGGAACGATAGAAAAGACGGAAGTAATAATAAATTAAAGCAAATGAAATAAAATAACGACTTTAATATGCGACGTTTTATTGTGCGTGTGCCTGTTGGGCCTGATTATCTTAGTTTTAGGAAAAAAAATACTTTATGCACTATGCAGTAGAGCATGAAAAGCGATTTTGCGACGCCTACGCACAACATATAGAGGAACTTTTAGAGCATGAGAATTTAAAAAGATTATGCCTGTGCATCTGCCGTTTCCTCCTTCTCCAGCAGCTCAGCAGCGACGACGGCTTCCTCCGCGGCGTCGTGCAGCCGGCCGGCGCGTGCGCGCCTGCCCGCCACGTTGAGCCTGATGAGCGGGTCGTCCGGCGCCAGCGCCAGCGCGCGCGCGTACGCCGCGTCGGCCCGACTGTCCCCCAGGCGCTCCAAGGCTATGCCTATCAGCAGCACCTGTATCAAAACCTGGATTACAGTACAGATAGTGTCCGGAACAGATGGAGTTGTTGCCTGGCGCAGACCAGAGAAAGCATGCCAAAAATATTTACTGCAGTACCTACCTAAAAGTGTCCATGGAGTTTCTTGTCCGTGTTTCTCCATAGGAACCTACTACGATTTGGAATAAGGAATTAACTTCATGTTTCTGACTGACCGACTCCTTGACAATTCAAAACTGCTTATAATTTTTTTTTTTTTTATTAAAATAAATGCCTTGAATTTCAGTTAGGTGGAATATTAATTTTGGCAATAGAAAGTTGAACAAAGCCATCATGCTTGGAGCACAATCTGCACAGCACGATTTGTATCATTCTACGATTCGTACTGTGCAGAATGTGCTACCGTTTCGTCCCTATTACCGTGTAAGGTTGGAAAGGCTGCAAGGCCGCAGCTGTGGCCAGCCGGCAGAAGGCCGAAGCTGGTCTCTTGCACACGAGCAGCGCTACTCCGAGGTTATGCGCCGCACGCGCACTCAGCGGCGCCGCCCACGATGCGCGCTGTAGACACGTTAGGGCCTGCATGAGAAAATAACTGTCTAGAGTTCGTCTCACGAGATTAATGATGCGCAAAAATACCAAAATATTAAATACATGCCTAAATACTAAATACATAAGATAATAGGTGGAATAAATGACTTGTCGCATGACTGCAGTGCCGCGTTTGTGAGACGGACTCAGGCCGCTGCCTTGAATTTTCCGGGCAGCGGGGCGGCAGCGGCGGCGGCGCGGGAGCGGCAGGATCTTATGCGTACATTTAAATGGACCGGTTCTCGAAAACAGCGGCGCGGGAGCGGGCAACGAGCGGTGCACTCAAGGCAATCGGCGACCGCCCGCGCCGCCGCCGCTGCCGCCCCGCTGCCCGCTAAATTCCAGGCAGCGGCCTAATAATTTTGTTCTGCCCCTTTATTCCCATTTTATGACTATTAGACACCCGCTGCTCTGCCTATATAATATGTTTCTAGAATAGAAACTAAACAATGAACCGATTGGATTGGGACAGGGGTACCTAAAGCTACCCCAATCTGTCAAATTTTCCCAATTGATTAAGAACCTTATTCCTTTAACGTAAAGTTGAAAATCTATTAAAGAAATTTGACTGATTGGGGTAGCTTGATGTGCTGGCGTCTGGCCCGTCTTACCTGTGTCACAATAGGTACGACGCCTAACGTGCATACTTACCGCAATATACTTCTTCTTAGCTAACAATGCCATTCCCAGATTAGCATGAGCCGCCACACAGGTTGGATGTGCTGTAAGTGCAGCTTTGAGCCTGGATAGGGCGGCGTCCAGGTCCTTATGCTGCAGCATCATGGCTGCGAGGGCCAGGGCGGCAGCGTGCTGCGTGGGCTGCTGCGCCAGAGCTGCCCCCAGGAGTTGGAAGGCGCGCCGAGGGTCACCAGCTCGGAGACGTAGCGCTCCAGCGGCTGCTAAAGTATCCGCGCCGCATGCGTGCGTACTACGAGAATGCGTGTTTAATTTTCGATATATTATTTGGTCAAAATTGGGTTCTAGTTTTTTTTTACCTTATTTTAAAAGTCTTTCACAACGTGCTTACCTAAATGGGTGGAATGTAATTCACAACGTGCTTACATATATGGGTGGAATGTAATTCACAAACCATACATAAGGTTTTTGGCCATTGCAGTTCACGAACTTTGTGAATACATACGCGAACTGACAGTTTCAATGCTGCATCCAAACTGCAATTTTTCAGCTGCCGTGCATTTCAAATGCAGACCGTATTTTTTGTACGATGCAAAACTGCATCTACCATTTGTCGTCGATCCACTTGGGTACTACTAACTGTTTGTAATCAGAACACAATCAATTAGATTATAGTACTCCAGTAGCTCTGTGTAGTGTAGGTATTCTCTTGGTTTCGTTCAAGAAATACTTAATATACTAACGTCAAAGCCTGGTCGTATGCCATTAAAGCACCGTGCACGTCGTCACAGGCCAGGAGTAACTTCGCCAGGAGAGCGCCGGCTCGCTCTCCGCCCCCCGCCTGTACCGCAGACCTGGCCCATTCCACACCTTTCTCCAGCTCGCCTAAGTTCCACGAACACTCCGCTGAAAATATGTTATTACGAAGGAACCTCTAGGGTACGTTTTCAAATAATCAAGCCTATCGTCGTCTACTGCTCGAAATAGGTTCCTTAATTATAAGTTGAACCATAACACCCAGCTCGCCAAGGTACCTACGTAGGTACGAATCCCATGTGCTCAAGGACCAGCCGCTTTTTAGAGGTTGGATTTGTAGTCTCCATTCAAGGACTCGTCTATATCAGGGTGCAAAGAGCTTAAAATAGCGGATAAGAAACGGGCTACATGCGGAAAGTGGAGAACTGGGTGTAGTGGCGTAACTAGAGACCTCTGTGGACTGCAATAGGCCGAGTTGAATTTACCTAAAGCGCAGTATATATCAGGATCAGGATGTTTTGACAACTTATCAGCTTCTAAATACGCCTCAAGAGATAACTGGAACCGATGCTGCCGAGACCTGCAATGTTAAGATTGATTTATGCAGAGTGGTTGATTGCAGACTGATCATGAAACTAGGATGATGATGATACATACAAGCAGCTGGCAACTTGTTTCAAAGGCTCAGGGTCCTGAGGATGGAGTCGTATACAGCTGTGGTACCTCTCCAGAGCTTCCTGCAGTCTGCCAGCATCAGCCAACACTGAACCCTGGCCAATAGAAACGTGGAAATCTATAACAACCTATTACTACTAATAACTAAAAAAAATTAAAAAAAATAAAAAAAAAAAATTATTTTTATTTTAACTTATTTTTGTTTTGTTTCTTTGGCAACATCTGGCAGTGTGTATATTTTGTTCCACAGTACTTTTATACCAGACAAGCTCTAGACGTGAAGACATGTAATTGGCTGTCAGATTATCTTACTGTTATTTATTACTATTGTATTTAGCTATAAGTCTTCCAAAGTCCATAAATAAATAAATAAATAACTAGTTTATTAGCTTTTCGTGTCCATCTGTGTGACCGCGTTGCTCTTTTAAATTACGCAACCGACCGCGACCGAACCGATTTTGATGCGATTTTGCTCCATCATTTAGAGAATTTATTCCAGAAGGTTTATGTATCATATATTAATATTATTTATCCCGCAGTGTTTGAAGACTAAGGTCTTCAACCATTGCGTCCTGCCCGTCATGACATACGGTCATGAAACGTGGACACTGACGGTCGTGCTGGTCCACAAATTCAAGGTGGTCTCATTGTCACCAAGTCGGAATCTGATAAGGGAATCCCATGGAAATTGAGGAAAACCCTCAAATTTTATATGCATAATAATATGCTATAAAAATATCCTATCTAACCGTCTATGCTATAATATATAGATTTGGATATTTTTTATAGTAACTCGTGCATTTGCTCTCGGAAAGCACCATTTGGTGAAGTGGAACTGATGATGAAGACCACAGATAGCCATCGGAACTACTCAATAATAAGTATTTCACGGGTTGCGACTCGATTAAGTCGGTACTTTAATGTGATTGCTAAGCAAAGCTCGTCACGATTCGTATGGTGAAGTGGAGCTGATGGTGAACTCTCAATCAGCTCCAGTTCTCATGGTTCTTACTAGGAGAACTCCTCAACAAATAACGTCCCTACATTGGGAAAAACAATAAATGTGTAAAAGATGATGAGGCTTTAGGCATTAGGCTATTGTAACATAGATAAATTTACAAACGGACCCATTAAAAATTGAAAAATAAAAAAAAACTTTTTACAAAAAAAAAACTGACTTCCAAAAAAAAAAAAACACTGTAAAGTGAAAAATAACTAGTTTCAGAAGTCGGTGTCAATAAATGAAAATGCGGAACCAACGACACCGACTTCCGAAATTAAAGTTATTTTTCACTTTGCAGTGTTTTTTTTTTGGAAGTCGGTTGTATTTTTTGTAAAAAAGTTTTTTTAATGACATACCTACCATCCATGAAAATATAACAAACTATATTGGGACTAAGTAGCTTGTATGTACTTTCTTTTGAAATGGTAGGTACGCATCAATACCTTTATGTAATGCGCATATCTATGTTTATTGCCGTGTTGTTTCTGCAAATCATCGGCGAGGTCCAGGCATAACGAATGCTCTCCTCTAACGTAGCGCGCGTGAAGCAGCCAGTTGCAAGAACCAGTGTTGAAGCCTGTCAAAAAACGACAGCATTATCCTCTCAACATCATTAACCTCTACATCAAAGAATAAGAGCAACGCTACACATTACCTTACTTATCACTGCCAAACATCGATTTAAATTAAAAAAAAGAATTAGTACCTACCATCCGCATTGCTTTCTAAAGAGAATCGGCGTTTCTTCATTGCTCTTTATTCCAAGATTTTATTTTTTTGTTTGTTTGTATCGGTACAGCTATGGTAACTAAACCAGTGGGTACGTAAGTACCTACTTACATAGCGCAATGTAGGTAATAATAAGTCATTAAAATGTTTACCGGTTTTTTACACTGCATTTTAGTAATTTTGTAAGTAAATAAAGTTATTTCAAAAAAATTGTTTACGTAGGTAGGTACGTAGTTATCTAGCTACGGCCTCATCGTTTGTTTGACGGACAACAGTGACCACTATATTCCGTTTTATGGATTATAATAAAACTAAACAATATAAAACTACCGTTTCTAATAATATTAACGTATGATCTTGTGAAGCACAACTTAACGTGCTTATTTTCTGCGTTTTCATTCTAAATTGTATGAAAGAACCAAAGAAACGATGAGGGCCACTGTGCGGTCGGCACAGTCTTAAGGTAGAGTTTTCAAATAAATTGGATTTCTTTCCTGTATAGAAAAAAAAAAACTAGAGAAATTTTTCTTCGATAATTTTTAACATAATAACTCTAAAAATTAACAGCCAACTAGCCAAGTAGACAACAAAATAAGCTGAGCTGATTTCTACTATTCTGCCAGCTTCATGTGGCACCGGCCTCCCAGCAAGGTGAGCCGCAGCCGTCGAACTTTGAACTCCATGGTAGGTAAATAAAAGGCAATTTTTGTTTTTTTTTAATAAATACTTTTAGAACACCACTAATCTATATTCTTTAGAAACACGTTATACAAAGTTAAATATATTTTTAATCTTTGTCATGAAAACTGATTCCATGAAATCCTAACTAATCAAATCGACGTTTTCGAACGAAAATGACAAATCAAAATTTGACAAGTGTACTGACTGTTGCAATGAATTTTGCAATTCGTAAATAAGGTGATATTATATCATTTTCCTAAGTTTTACGCTTCGAACATTCCAAAAAACACATTAAATTTAAAATGGAGGATATGGCGAGACTTGCTGTGGTGGAACAAAGTTTGAGAGACGTGGATAAATTTCATAAAATACTGAATGAACTTTTGCGGCATATTAATCATATTTTAGAAAATCCCCATGATTATTTATTGAGGACATTAAAAAGCGATATACTTAAAGATTTTTTAAAGTGTGAGGCTTTCAATGGATACTTGAAATATGTCGGCTTTCAACTGGTAAGTACTGAAAATAACATGCAACTAATACTATTCTCATAACAATTTAAATTCTGAAGGAAATAAAAACACAATCTATAGGGACAAGAGAAGGAACCATATTTAGAGACACTGTTAATCCCTGAATATTTCTATAAACTTCTAAAACCTATGTTAACAATGAGTTATTAGTTTTTAGGTAACTTGTTATCTTCATAAGTTGTTATCATATGCTATCACTAGTGTTTAAAACTTAAAATGAATATGATTTCATTAGTTACCTACTTATTACATGCAACAAAGTATATTGTATCATTCTGAAAACACAACATATTACCAGCTTAAAATGCCCAGGTCTTTAGACGGAGAAGTTCATCAAATTATATCAGTATCATCTGCCTAGCCTATTCTCAAATATGTTGGGGTCAGCTTCCAGTATAACCAAATGCAGCTGAGTACCAGTATTTTACACAGAGCAACTGCCTATCTGACCTCCAAAACCCAATTTATTAGTGGGTAACACAATACCACTTGGTACTGAGACTGGTTGTCAGACTTTTGGGGTCTGACTACCCTTAATTACTGTCAAAGATCAGCTGTAATTTGTAAATCTTTATATCTTGATCTTATATTATATCAATAAAATGTCTTTAATTACAGGAGGGTACCGAAGTAATTTATCCGAAGGAACAAACACTAAACAACTTGAGAATGGCACAAGCAGCTATTGAGAGAAAAATAAGTTTTTGTTATGGTACCCAGAGCAAGCGGACTAATGTCAGAATCAGTCACAGTCCCAAGATGAGGATGTTAACACCAGCTAAGATTCTGGTATTGTATGTTAATGTTTTCGCATTTTGTTGCGCTGTATCTCTGAATGCATAGTTTATACAAGCATAGCACTTTTCATTAACACTTCAAATACTCATAATAAATATTATACAGGTTTATACTCTTCAATGACCAGCCAAATTTAAGGATGTGGTACAGACCGTCAAACTAAACAACTTTCTCCATGGGACCAATATTGTAATCGCGAAAAATTTATCAACTGTCCCATAGAAAACTTCAATACCTACTCGACCTAAACATATGGGATGGCTGAATTTTTATTCGTGATTATGATGTTAGTCCCATGGAAAAGTTGTTCAGTTTGATGGCCCGTACCGCATCCTTAAATTTGGCTGGTCATTGAAAAGTAACCCTTTATATGCTGAACAAGCTTAAAATATTCATAAAAGTGTATTGATACCAATGGTATTTAACTATTTAGAAATACTAAGCCAGTAGTGACAATTACGATCAAATGAGATAAGATATAGTTGAAGTTTAGTAAGAAATTGATGAATGTTATTGAATAAAATTTAATCAAATGAATAGAAAACAAATAGTTAATTTATCAAATGAAATTAAATACAAACAACTAAAAATTTGTTTTCGTACAAAAACGTAGTAAAATTTGAAATTTTTACCTACAATATCTCCGTAACCAGGAATAGTAAAAAAAATACAATGACGAGGAGTAAAAGTGACTCGGCTTCGTTAAGTTTTTTTTACACCCGTTTTTATGTATTGGAACAAGACTAGTCTCTGAATATGAGATGGCCGGGTCAACTTTAAAAAAAATATAGTCACACTCCTGTAATTTTCCTTTGCAGACAACAAACAACCAGCTACTATTAAAAATCGAGAGGCTGTTTAATGACGTCCTAGTATATGAGGAAGAAGAGTTGTTGGAGCTCGCACGAGAAGAAATACCCTTGGTCACCCTGCAGCTTATGGCTCTCGACAGGGTTCGTGAGGTCCAAAAATTGATCAAAGCTGGTGAGGATATAACTTGCAATCTAGGTAGGTAGTTGAAATGGCTTTGAAGGTCCGTGATAAACTGTCCGCCATTATGTTTTTTTTTTTTCAAAATGGTGCCACACATATAGGTAACCTAAATAAGTCGATACCTGACATCAATGCAAACAGAAAACATAATAAGTCCGAACAGCGTAAAGCGTTACGTTTCCGAGATATCCACTGCCCCGTTGGTCTCGTGGTTGCAAGCGCGACTGCTGAGCATGGGGTCCTGGGTTCGATTCCCGGGTCGGACAAAGTGTTATAGAGTTTTTCCATTAAGAATTTCTTAGTAACAGTCCGGAGTTTGGAAGTTGGCGGTTTAATACCCCCGTGCCCCGGAAAGCACGTAAAGCCGTTGGTCCTGCGCCTGATCTCTGTCCGGTCGTGTCGGATTGCCGTCCCATCGGACTATGAGAGTAAAGGAACAGAGAGTGCACCTGTGTCTGCACACACACTTGTGCACTATAATATCTCCTGCGTACCCCGCTAGTCTCCGTTGAGATTGGCCACCGTGACCGAAATCGGTCGCGGAGGCTATTATTATTATTAACGTTCAAAGTTGATTACCTGACATCCATATTTTTTCAGCTTGCTTAAGTCTTGTTGATGTTTGAAACTTTAACTAAAAGTGGTTATGTTAGACATCTATGCATAAAGATGTAATCTCAGATTAGTCTCAATCATCAAAAAATACCTCAAAATTTTCACAAATTTTTGACGATATTTTGACATTAATTCTCGCTGAGGTGAGATTGCGACTAAATTTAAACGTTATAATTACGAGAATTAACCTTCTGTTATTTTTATCTTTACGTATCATCATCTTCTCATAGGCCAAAAGGATACCTTGGACCTGCCGTTCGACATAGCTCTTTTAATGGAACTGATGGGCTGGTTCAAACATAAGTTCTTCACGTGGGTCGACCAGCCGGCGTGCGAGGGTTGCGGTGGTCGCACCACTTTCAGCAAGAACTATACCATCAACACGGAAAGGGAGACTTGCAAGATGGAAGTGAGTGAGAATGACATTAACGTCTCATTTTATTGCGAGATAATGCGATACTACAGGTACAGCCCGATTAAAACTTGAATGGCGACTCTGAAGGGCGCTACTTGATGCGCAGTACCTCACCCCTCGCTCCCGCTGACACGCGAATTTGTTACGCGAAGCGATTTGCATCATGTTCTGCGCCGCCATAAAGTTTTAAATGGGTTGTAGTGTAGCAGTAAAAGGATATTTTGGCACGTGATCAAAGTTGGAACTAACGCCGCCATCTTGTTTTTAACACGCTTTTATCAATTCATCATCATTATTATTAATATTTTTGGGATGCATAATGAAGCCACCTCGTGTAACGCACTTTGTTCCGCCGGTTACTCAACTGAACCGAGCGCTCGGCGCAACCTGGACAGTCACATCCAACACCTTATTTGACTGGCCAATTCTTCCCAGCGTTCTTGCGGTGGTAGGGCTAACGCCCGCCTGATTTGCGACCACCCTCCCACCAGAGTCCGGCCGTCCGGCGTCAAGCAGCCTGCTGTGTTTCGTCGATGCCTGGGAGTTCCAGTGCCTTAGGCACCTTCTAGGCATGCTCGTTCCATCATAGACCTCATCTATCGCTTTCCATCAGGTGTGATCGAGGTCAAAAGCGGGCCCATACAGCAATAAAAAGAATCATAACTGTTTAAGTATTCTTAAGCATATGCTATCAGGAATAATAATACCTCGCTATTATTGTCCCACTGTAGGGCAAACGTATCTTCGCATACAGAGTAGGCGCGAGCATTTATCACCAAGCTTGATAAAGATGGGTTGGCGATTTCAGAATTATAATAACAGCCGCACAGGTCGATCGATCAGGTTAAGCTACGCTTGTTGCGGTTGGTCTGTGGATGAGTGACCATCTTTACATACCGAGACCCCTCCGTGCCTCGGAAAGCACGTTAAGCCGTTGGTCCCGGCTGTCATCCGCGGATCTTTGACTGTCGTTACGGGTAGTTAGAAGCCCGAAAGTTGACAACTAGTCTTACCTAGGGGTATCGTGTTACCCAGTAACTGGGTTGTGGAGGTCAGGTAGGCAGTCGTTCCATTTAAAATACTGGTATTCAGCTGCATCGGGTTAGACTGGAAGCCGACCTTAACATAGTTGGGAAAAGGTTAGGCAGATGATGATTAAATTATATGTTCGGGTTTCCTCATGATGGTTTCCATCACCGATATTAGTGATGACCAAGATAAACTCGGAAACTACATATGAATTAAATTCGTCACATTGGTACATGCCCAGATTTGAACCCACTGTCTCGTGCATGATAGGCGACGCCTTAAACACTGGGCCATCACGACATCATCAGCAAAATATGAGTTAAATCTAGTTCTTTGATAAACATTACTTTTGTAGAAACGCCATCGTATCGTTTTTTAGACTGCAAATTATTTTTGTTATTTTGTCAATAATTGATACGGTTTGCATGGCTAGTGAATTTAATGTCTGATACACATAATTAAACTGTTGGTAATTTTTTATTTTATTGACTTGATTAATGTAATTTAAAAACTTTGTAAAATCCAATTATTGTTAAAAGAGTAACGGTGCTGTTTCTCGTCGACCTAGTGGAACCGTGCACCTAGCTTCTGATGTTTCATAAGTGCCCATGTAGGTTTGTGTGAATTAAAATACTTTGAATGGTGTGTATACAGGGTTACTTTTCAATGACCAGCCATATTTAAGGATGTGGTACTGACCATCAAACTAAACAAATTTCTCCATGGGACCAACATCGTAATCGCGAATAAAAATTCAGCCGTCCCATACGTAGGATCCCCCATCGAGTAGGTATTGAAGTTTTCTATGGGACAGTTGATAAATTTTTCGCGATTACGATTACGATATTGGTCCCATGGAGAAAGCTGTTTAGTTTGATGGTCTGTACCACATCCTTAAATTTGGATGGTCATTGAAAAGTAACCCTGTATATCTATCTAGGCGTACACCTGCAGCGCCTGTGGCATCGGCTCGAAGTTCGTGCGGTTCAACGAGCCGCGCACGCTGCTGCGCACGCGGCGCGGGCGCTGCGGCGAGTGGGCCAACTGCTTCGCGCTGCTGTGTCGCGCGCTCGGCTACGACACGCGCTTCGTGTATGACACCACGGACCATGTGTGGTGCGAGGTAACACCATACATATTTAATAACTAACTATCTGCCCCTGCGGTTTTTATGACTTGACAAACTAATAGTTAAATACCTATCTATACTAATATTATAAAGAGGAAAGATTTGTATGTTTGTAACGAATTGGCTCAAAAAGTACTGGACCGATTTTAAAAATTCACCGTTTGAATGCTACATTATCACTGATTAATATAGGCTTTTTTTTTTTCCACCCGTGCGAAGCCGGGACGGGCCGCTAGTGTATTATACAGGATGAAATTGAATAGGTGCGCCAAATTAAAATATCTAATTCAACGTGTCATAAAGAAAGTTTAGAGCATGATGCACATACGTGTGCAAGGCAAGCGATTTGGAAAGGTCGTCGCGCGCCGTTTTTAAAAAAAAATATGTAAATACCGCTAATTTAACAGTTGCTCTGCGAAGAATAGATTGCTTGGTGCTAAAATTGATACTTTAATATTCTTATTTTGAAAACAATCAAATCTGGAACGACGATAATACTTGTCTACTTGAAGGCAGTAACTTAGTTTACTATCTAAAACGATTTTTCTCAAGAATTTAAGTTTGGGAAATGACAATTTATAATGATTATGTAGTAGTTACTGCACCTCCTATTTCGATTTGGCGCAAGTTTTCAATTTTGTCCTGTATACGATATTTTATTGTGTTTTCTAGATTTTCGACTACGATTCAAACACGTGGATCCACGCCGACCCGTGCGAGGCCAAACTCAACGCGCCCCTATTGTACTCCCACGGCTGGGGCAAGAAACTGTCCTACGTCATTGCCGTGTCTCGAGACGACGTTCAAGATGTCACCTGGAGGTATACTATGGACCACAAAGAGGTAAGCCGTTGGCCTTTTTTTCTATACCATATTAAAATTATTATTTCGAAAAATATAAAAATGTAACTGCAGTAAAGCGCGGTGCAATAAAGGAATGGCAGCGGGTGGATATATCAGTTTCCATAGAAAAATGTGTACAGAGAGTAGCTATTCTACACATACACATACATAAAGTCACGCCTTTTTCCCATGTGGGTTAGCGAAAACTACAGAGCGCCACCTACTACGATCATTTAAAAAGAGAGAGTCAAGAGTAAAGAGAGAAAAGAAAAAGAAACAGCGCCATCTAGTTTTAAAATATTGACGTGTAAAAGTGTTGTTAAAAAATAAACATCATTTAATTTAATTACAGAATAAAATGTATTCTATTATTATAGGTGCTGAAACGTCGCACGGAGTGTACGGAACAGGAGTTGATCGAGTGCATCTTAACGCTGCGCGAACATCGACAGAGGCAGGTGTCGGAGCCGCGGAGGCGGTACCTGACCAAGAGAACCCTGCAGGAACTGGCTGACCTCATGATCGAGAAGTATGATTCACGTATGCTAGCTAAAGAAAGAAAGAAAAATACGTTTATTGATATTACAACAAAAAACACTTATTTTACCTCTGACAGCAGCGAACTAGCAACCTTATTGTAATGTCAATAAAGACCACTTTAATTTTGACAATCCAGCAGCGACCCAACAGTGTCAGTAACCCAGCAGCAAAATTAAGTTATTATACTTAACTAGCTGACCCCGCAAACGTCGTTTTGCAAAAAAAAAAGATAGCCGATTCTCAGACCTACTGAATATGCACACAAAATTTCATACAAATCGGTCCAGCCGTTTCGGAGGAGTATGGTAACTAACACTGTGACACGAGAATTTTATACAGGGTTATTATTTGAAAAACACCAGCAACCTCTTAAGAGTACAATGACCTCTTAAGAGGTTGCTGGTGTTTTTCAAATAATAACCCTGTATAAATATTTGAAAAACACCAGCAACCTCTTAAGAGGTCATTGTACTCATCATTATGAACAACTTTTACTATGAGACCAAACCTGAAATCGCGAAAAAAAAATCTGCTGTTCCCTACATTTTGACGAGATAGACGAAGATAAGTGTAGGGAACAGCCACGGGAACAGCTGATTTTTATTTCGCGATTTCAGGTTTGGTCCCATAGTAAAAGTTGTTCATAATGATGGGTACAATGACCTCTTAAGAGGTTGCTGGTGTTTTACAAAAAACCCTGTATATTATATTTCTTAAAGCATCCGTATTAGAAGATAACCGAATCATTATGCAATGTTCAATGTCGGTTTTCCTATAATGTATAAAATATGGTTGGTCTCGGTGTCATTTGTAGAGCTTTGACAGTCGTTACGTGTAGTCAGAAGCCCAAAAAGATTGACAACCAATATTACCAAGGAGCATCATGTTATCTAGTAACTGAGATGTGGAGTCAGATAGGGAGTCGCTCCATACTGACAGTTAGCTGCATCCAGTTACACTGGAAGCCAACTCCAAAAAAGGAAAAAGCAAAAAAAAAAAGAAAAGGGAAAAGTTTAGGCAGTTTTTTTGTTATCACAGGCGTATTGTAAACTGACTTTCAACTAACACCATTTATTTTGAACACAGGAAACCAACAGACTATGAAACCCACGGTCGGATTTCGGGGTCTGAGCAATGGCGTGCCGAACGTGGGGAAATGGGAAGCCAGATCTCGAAAACGTTCGAGTTTAAGAAACTCGGCCACTACGCACTCTATTACTTCATAGCTACGGACTTGTACTGCGTCCAACACCAGAATGAGGAAGTGCAATCCATAGCTACCTGGTCCGCAGGAGTCTACCATGCAGAGAATGTCTTCAGAAAAGTAGAACACGATTGGAAGCAAGTTTATTTAGCTAGAAATGGTCTGTTCTTCAAATTTACTTATTACAATTAATAATTATGTGACAAATAGTCAAACGCGTGTCGACTGCTGCGGCTGTTGATAAATCATTCCCCAATCAGAACAGTTAACGCGCGCTTCACAAATTTATCACTTTCATTTTGCGATCATTTGAGTTCAAGAAAATGGCCCTAGATCTGGCATTCGTGGCAACGTACTGAGTAATGAAGGTTTATTTTTATTATTTTTCATAATGTTATTTTGATCGGTAGAGGGTTCGTCGGTGGGCAGTGTGTCGTGGCGCGTGTGCGCAGGCGCAGGCCTGCAGCTTACGGAGCTGCAGCTGCGCGTGAGCTCGCAGCTGTACGACACAGGCAAGCTGTCCTGGAGCCTGCAGTACGACGACCAGCCGCCCGTAGCCGCCGACTTCGACGCCGAAGCCTTGCGTAAGCGACCTATATAAATTACTAGCAGCGCTCCGCGATTTCACCCGCCTAATTTTCGATACCGTGGGAATATCGGGATAAAAAGTATCCTATGTTAATCCTGGTTATAAACTATCTGTGTGCCAAATTTCATAGATCCGTTCAGTAGTTTTTGCTTAAATGAGCTGTTTAGTTTCTATTAATAAAATAAAATTTTATTCAAAAACATCCATCTGTTTCTTACTAAACTGCAACTATATCCGAGGACCCTGCATACTTATCTCCTTTGCTTACTGTACGTATTTTTTTATTTTTTTTTTATATTATTTTTTTTTTTTTATCTCGTATGATTGATTTGCGAATTCCCCAGAGAGCGGTGTGACCCTGCAGCGAGCGTGCAGCTCCCTCGTGCTGCGCGTGCAGCTGTCGGGCGGCAGCGGTGCGGTGGCCTGGCAGCACGCGCAGCTGTGTCGCGCGCCGCTCGCGCAGCCCGCCCAGCCCGCCCGGCCCGGCCAGCCCGCCCAGTCCGGCCAGCCCGCCCGGCCCGGCCAGCCCGCCCAGCCCGGCCAGTCCGCCCGGCCCGGCCTCGCGATCACAGCGCGCGTCATATTGCTAACATAACTATTTCATTATTAATAATAATACCAGCCACTGCAGGCCAAAGGCATCTTCTAAATCAAAGAAGGCAGGAAAGCATTGCTTACCAAGCTTGCTCAAGACGAAACCTACATGGGCACATATGTAACGTCAGAAGCTAACGCGGTCCAATTAATCGTTTTCTATGGAGAAGAAAGAGCAAGAAACTCCATTATTACTCGAAAAATTATTGGCTTTAACAATATTTCAATTTTTTTTTTGTTTAACTATACCTATAAACAGTCAAATTTTGAAGAGGACAGTGTAGGCCTGTCAATGAGTACCATCCGCCTAGCCCTGCTCTCAACCTTATTTGACCCGGCGCCCACTTTGACAATATATTTTTTTCTAGACCTCCCCAATGTTTTTTTTTTTACTTACCATCTGTCGCGAATCTGAAACAGCTAATGCCACGATTATTTTTGTCCTTTTAATCGCTTACGCCGGATTTATCCGACAAATATTTTCGTGTCCATTTCGCCAGGGTCGTATATTTACGGATATAACGAACAGGGGATATTTACGACCAAATACCACAGCTCGTTCAATCTGATTTTTTATTCAATTAGGCTGTGTTCTATCAGGTATTTATTTTTCGATTCACTATGCTGGGCGCTGGCGGCACGACAACAGAATGCTAATTCTCTTAATTTAAAACATTCAAAATGTAGTCGCAGTTGAGACTGCGACTACATTTTGAATGTTTTAAATTCTCGGCGACAAACAAACGTCAAAAACTTGTCAAAATTTAGGGAAATTAATTATTTTTGACAGATTCAGCAGGGTAATTGCGTAACACACTATCAGTAGCAATCGGTTTCATTTTGACAGTTCAACAACATTCATTGCGATATTTACGTTGTTGAGCAGACACACTTTTCGAACGTAAATGGAGCAATGGATTAGCAATAAGCTTCAAAATGATTCAAATTGAGAGTAATAGTGTGTTACACAATTAGGGTACAGACTGAGATCAGACTGTGAACGTTCTTAAAATTACGAGAATTTCCCCTCTGACATGAAGTCGGGCGGTTAAAAGGTTAAACGTGTTTAAAGTATTACAGGGTTATTTGAAAAACACCAGCAACCTCTTAAGAGGTCATTGTACTCATCATTATGAACAACTTTTACTATGGGACCAAACCTGAAATCACGAAATAAAAATCAGCTGTTCCCTACATTTATCTTCGTCTATCTCGTCAAAATGTAGGGAACAGCTGATTTTTTTTTTCGCGATTTCAGGTTTGGTCCCATAGTAAGTTGTTCATAATGATGAGTACAGTGACCTCTTAAGAGGTTGCTGGTGTTTTACAAATAACCCTGTATACTTCAAAGTTAGGATACCTATATCATTTTGCTCTGGGTCTTCTACTGCCTCCTTGAAAGTCTCAAACGCCCAAGAGGGGGCGTTATCGCCCACGTTGACACAGACCGCCAGCTGCTCGGCGCCTTCACACTCACAGCTCGCATGGCACTGCGCGCATAACAACACCAGCATCCTATCGTACCAGTATTGTCGCACTGCAAGGCAACTAGTCTTACCAAGAAAGAAAAAGAATAAAGATTATTTAGACACAGTTCGTGAAACACAAAATACACATAAATAACTATAACTAAATTGCTTTAATTAAATAAAAAAGTGAAAGTAAAGGGGTATCGAGTTACCAAGTAACTGCGTCCGTTTAGATTGGAAGCCCAGCTACTGGTAACACGATATCTCTTGGTAAAACTGTCTGTCAGACTTTCGAGCTTCTGAGTACCCGAGTACCCGTAACGACTGTCAAAGATACACGAAGCATATCCGGGCCCAACAAATTAACGTGTTTATCTACATCCATGCTATAAATCCTCTTTATAAGTTTCAGAAACAGCTTATTGCCAACATTAAAACAACCAGTGTCATAGTAACCATATCATCCAAACGAGTGTTCTAATGCTGTACTAAACATTATGCAACTCCTTTTTTTAAAAAAAAGAACATTGTCATGCACGCGCGTTTCAGTACGACAGATCCGTAATTTTAAAAAAGAACTTATAGGTTATTCGAATTCTCGTCGTATCCCGCCGGCCGCCACTTTTGTTCGATATATTAGTATTGCAAAAAACTGTTTCAGAACTTTTTATAAGAGGATTCATATCATGGGTGTAGATAAAGTCTTGTATGCAACTGTACATTATTAGGCATTATACAACAGTTGCATAAATAACTATTTCCGAAACACTGCGCGTTTAATAATAAAATAATAGACTTTGATTGTATTAAATATTAGATAATGGTAAGACATGAAAATATATTTTTTTTATTGTTAGTAATTATTTCCTTACTTCTATACAGGATCAAACTAAATTGCCCGAACAGACATGACTGGTATCGACGGGTGATCACGACAAAATTGAAAAAAAAATTTAAACTCATAATTTCCATTAACTACACAAGAACAAGAAGAGAGAGAGCAGAGTAAAGAAGAGAAGAGCAGAGATAGATGGATGAATTCTATCCATCTCTATCTACCTTTGGCCTCGTAATTCCTGTACTTATCTAATTAAAACGTTCAAAATCTAATTGCAATCTCAACTCGAATGTCAAAAATGGAGATTATCCCCCTTTATTCATAAAAATTTACTAATGATTAGCGACTGATTAACCATACATGTTCGACATTTAATTTTAATCATCATTTATCGGACGATAGACATATGCTGTCGCGGCATTTTTTTTAGAACTTTTTATGGGGAACAATTCCGCCATACGTTATTTTTTTCTGTAACTTTAAAACCGTTTTATACGCAGCGCACGCGACGGAAGCTCGGAAAAGGAATAATTTTTCCCGTTTTTACATTTTTCATTGATGCTCCGCTCCTATTGGTCGTAGCGTGATGTTATATAGCCTTCCTCGATAAATGGACTATCTAACACAAAAATAATGTTTCAATTCGAACCAGTAAGTTCCAGAGATTACCCCCCCCACAACCTCACAAACTTTACCTCATTATAATATTAGTATAATACCTATATTACGTTTATAATAAGATTAGACATTTAAACAAACCTTTTTTACAGCTTGTTTAACCGATTTTGACTTCTATTCCGTAGGCATAAGGATGGCATTATAAGCAAAATAAGTGCTTACAATAACAACTGTTTGCTGCTTTTAATGCTATCCTTATGCCTACGAAATAGAAGTCAAAATCGATTGAACAGACGGTAAAAAAGATTTGTTTAAATGTCTTAATCTTATTCTAAATGGAGTATAGATAAACCGGGCGTTCTCAGTAGTTCGGTTATTTAGTCCGGTTCCGGACTATTCGTCTCGACAGTTCGGTGATGCAATACGATCGGACTATAGAGCCTGATAGTTCGGTATCGCTAACGAACCTGCACTACTAAGGAAAGACTGAAAGGTAAACATATAATAAAAAAATAAACATTCAGACTAACCTGTTTTGTTATGTTATGACATTTAACTAAACGTAATGCGAACTAAATATACGAAACATTTTACGTTTATTCACATGTCATTGGTTTGTTCCCACTAGTTCTACTGAACAGTTCTACGGTAGAACTAATGGGAATTTTTTTTCTCACTAGTACTACGATATTTGGTATAACAAAATAGTAGATCTAGTGGGAGTCTCTATTTCCCACTTGTTCTACCTGTTCCATCGGTAGAACTAATGGGATATTTTGTTCTCACTAGTACTACGTTTTGAAAGGTTCTAGAAATGGAAGTAAAATACCAATTAAGCTAGTCGTATCTCAATATTAAGTTTAAAAGTCACTTAGATATTACTGGAAACATTACAACACTGTTAATTAAAGACACATCAAATATCGTAGTACTAGTGAGAAAAAAAATTCCCATAAGTTCTACCGTAGAAATGTTCAGTAGAACTAGTGGGAATAAAGAATCCCACTAGTTCTACTATTTTGTTATACCAAATATCGTAGTACTAGTGGGAAAAAAAATTCCCATTAGTTCTACCGCAGAACTGTTCAGTAGTGGGAACAAACCTGAAAATCGCGCTTCGCTTCGCCAGGTCTGCGTTGGTCCTTATTATTCGCTATTCGCCTATCTGCTTTATCAAAGGAATTACTTAGGTATGTATCGAGAAGGTAAGTGGGGTAGTACTTACTTTGTTTAGACTTTAGAATTTGGTTATTGACTTACCATAAAGGTGCACCCTCACTAGGAGCATTCGCCTGTAATGTAACGTTACAGAGTCGAGCATTACATCAGTGAGAGAGGAGAACCAAGCGTTACAGATTCGAGCATTATTTATTATTTTATACATTTTAAGTTTACTTTTTGATCGGTTGATTCTTTGTAAAATATCCAAACCGCTTGAATTTCGTCGGTTTTGTAATAATTCAGTTTCTTCTGTTTTTGTAAATAACAATGTCAAAGTAATATTGCCACGCTCACCACAACGACCGCTTCGTGTGACATTGTGGAATCAACTAAATGCTCGAAATCGAATCTAATGTTACATTACAGGCGAATGCTCGTCAATCAGGGAGGCAGTATAATGCTCAAAATCGAATCTGAAATGTTACATTACAGGCGAACATATGTTACATGTTACATTGCTGGCCTTCCTCGAGGAGCAGGGGTGGATCGAATAATCGATTTTCCCAACCGTACGCAAAATACGCGCATTGACGTGGAGTTGCGGACACCAGCCCGTTTTACCTTACCTTACCTTACAGGCGAACGCTCCAGGTGAGGGAGCACCTCAAACATCGTTAAGCCTACATAAACACAGGGGCTTTTTTAACTGACGTTTTTTTTTACCGCGCACTAGATTTTCAAGCTCAGCAGTGCTATTCTGTAAAAATCTCACCGTGAACACTAAGGTGAACTGAGCTGTCATTCCACCTGATGTTAGGGAATGCCCCTATTGATAGCTCACTTCACCTAAGTTATCACGGTGAGATTTTTAAAGAGTCGATCGTCAGTATCGTAAGTCATTTTAACCTACGCAACGTCACACCCCGGACACTCCGTACAACGCGCGCAAAATAATTACCTACTACTACTACATAGCCAAATGATGTTGGTACACGTGCAAATGTGTGCGTAAACTCTAGTAGGGTTGGCTGTCGTGCGGAGCGTAAAAAAATGGCGGGAACGACGACGACGCGACTAGAAAGGACTAGTTTGATTGTTTATCTAATTAGTCGGGTTCGTAATGAAATAAAAATAATATTATAATAGTTAAGTAATAAATGTAAAACTTTTTAACAATAACTTTAATTTCGGAAGTCGGTGTCTTTGGATCTGTATTTTAGTTTATTACCACCGACTTACGAAATTAAAGTTATTTTTCACTTTGTACTTAGTGTTTTTTTGGAAGTCGGTTTTTTTTTTTGCTAAAAAGTTTTTATTTCTCGCTTTTTAGTGGGTCTGTTTATAAAGTATCTAAGTTACAATAGCCTAATGTCAACTTGCTCATTGCCTTGTACAAAATATTGCTTTTCCCGATGCAGGGACGTTAATTGTTGAGTTCTCTTGGTACTCCATCATCAGCTCCATTTCACCATTCGCATTGTGACGAGCATAAATTGTGCTTAGCAAACATATTAAAGTAATCGAATCCCAACCTGTGAAATACTTATTATTGAGTAGTCCCGGTGGCCATCTGTGGTCTTCATCATCAGTTCCACTTCACTAAATGTTGCTATCCCAGAGCAAATACCCATGCAAATAAGGTACTTAGCTAAATATTGCTTACACTAAAATATTTTCGTTTAAATGACCTACTTAACTATAAATAATCGGTTATTATATCGCATGGTATTAAAATGCGATATCTTACAAACATTTATGTAAATACAAATTCGGAAAAGCATCACAATATCGAACCATCGTGATTAAAACTCAGATAAAACTTTTAAATCGCAAAATTGTGTGTTCGTGTCAGCAGTACAGTGCTGCGGTTCTTTGTGAGCGCCCCTAGCTAATGAACCGCCGATAATGTCGCGGGTGTGCGGGGTGAGGTGCGGTATCTGATGTCAGCGCGGGGTAGGGAGTGGCCATTCTGTACGAAGTACTATTAGGTATTCTGTGGCAACGTACAAAAAAATAGACGGCAACTGGCAAATTATTAATATATTATTATGAGAATTGAGTATTACAATAAAAAACAGAATTCACTTATTGAATAAAAATAAAGATATGTTTTTCTTATTGCCAAAATTTGCCGCTGCAAATTGGTTTAAAATTATTTCAACAATAAGAATCCAAAAAAATCCTGCAGGGTAATTGCGTAATACACTATCAGTAGCAATGGGTTTCATTTTGACAGTTCAACAACATTCATTGCGTTATTCACGTTGTTGAGCAGACACACTTTTCGAACATATGGAGCAATGGATTAGCAATATGCTTCGAAATAATTCAAATTGAGAGTAATAGTGTGTTACGCAATTAGGGTGCTGTTCGTTGAAAAATAACTAAAAGGTACCCGGCACCCTAATTGCGTAACACACTATCAATAGGAATCAGAATCATTTTGAAGCAAATTGCTAATCCATTGCTTCATAAGTTCGAAAAATTTGTCTGCTCAACGCGTAAATAACGCAATGAATGTTGTTGAATTGTCAAAATAAAACCGATTCCGATTGATAATGTGTTACGCAATTGCCCCGCGGGTTTCGGTTAGAACTGAACGTAAACTAAGTCCAAGATTTTTAGAAACACTCATTTCTCGTTTTGCTCCGCCATACACTATTTTCATACACTCGAGGGGGCAGCGTATCTGACAGTGTTCGGGGCATCACTCGCTCTCATCGAGATGGTCGTGTATTTCCGTGACACTAATGGCGCCGTTCTGGACGCACTCGAGCACCGCGATCAGTAGTCGCTTCACGTTGTTCTTGGCTGCGAACTTGATGAGATCGCACGCATTCCCCGCGCTCACACCGCGCACCAGTCTGTCTACACAGAGCCGCTCCAGCTCCGGCATGATGTAGTACGAGGACAACAGCAGCAGCTGCTCCAAGTCCTGCTCCGACTCGGGCAGCACGTGTAGGTACACAAAGTGCTTCAAGTGCTCGAGAGTGACCTTGGAGGTGCCAGTGACGTCCACGTGCCCCTCGGCGGTCTCGCGCCACTCGCCGCCCAGCATGCGGCGCAGCACGGGGCTGGCGGCCGCCAGCACGGCGCGGTGCATGCGCACGGAGCCGCCCTCGCCGCGCAGCTCGAAGTCCGTCAGCTCCGTGTCCCCGTGGAGACCCGCGAACGAGCTCGCGCTCGGCTGCAGGCACATCTCCACCGCCACGTCGAACGTGAACTGCTGCTTCTTGTTCTCGTGTATCAAGTGCCACGTGCCATCGTCGCTGGTGAACGTCTTGCCAACTATGTTCAGCTCCAGGCTGTTGAAGAATATCATGTAGGTGAGGTCGTCGGTGTCGCGCCGCTTGGTGAACCGCACGAATATGTAGCTGTAGTACACACCGGTGCTGTCGTACCCGATGATCACTCGCAGCTGAAACAGCGCCACGCCGCTAAACACGAACTCACGGCTCTCCTTTATAGCTAAGTTTCTGTTGGTTACGGTCAGCTTCGCTTTAAGTAAGTTACCTTTTTGTGTAACCTCTTTTGTTTCCAGTCTACAAAGAAAAAAATAACATTTTACTTGAGACACCTAACATGGTAGATAGACTTTTAGGTACTTGCAATTTCATAAACAGTACTAAATTAAATAAAACGCAATTTGGAATCCTGTGTTTTTTTTTTTAATTATTTGTAGAGACTTCCAAGTTTTAACTGGCTCTCAGAGACGAGAGAGATATATTATATGTATTTACAACGAAGCGCAAAACCTGAAAATAGTTTGTTCATAATTGACTACTAAATCAATTTCAGTAACTTAATATAGGTTTTTCTTTCGAAAACTAAGTATTTTGCCATACTATCCGTCGATTGAGCCAAAGAAAATAAGACTTATTTTTAAGGCAATAAGAATCAATTTTGAATGTTTATGAATTCAAAATTGAGTCTTATTGCCTTAAAAATAAGACTTATTTTCTTTGGCTCGATCGACGGATAGTATGGCAATGCTAGGATCAAAAAATTGCTTAAAAAAAATATTATATAATTTTATTATGCTTTTTTACGCAATGCTATAATTGGGGTGTATGAGGTTTTGCGCATTTATTTAACGTTACACGTTGTATAACTTTTCGGGTGGAAACAAGAACGCGGGGAATCAGTAGGTACTAACCCAAATATATCAACAAGATGTACAGATGAAATAAAACTGCAGTAGGTATTATTATGAAACCTTTAAGTTTTTATTAATATTCACGTTTAGTATGATATCCGTTAAGTAACAGGTTTTAAAGAGGCCTTCAAACTTGTTCAAGACAAGTTTGATTGTTTCTAAACGCAATTCTTAGATAAGAGACATGCCATGGACTTGGCGATTCCTGTAATTATTCTGTAGCTCTTTACGGAATCTGTGCAACGTCTTCTAATGCGGGTTATATACAGGTGACTATAGCCGCGGCTAAATGCCATTTGGCTAGGCGGCAAGTGACTCAAATCGCAAGTTCCAAGTTGAATGTTTCGACTTCTGTCGTGCGGCGACAGGTCGAGTCTCTGACGAGCTAGTGGAAGGATTTTTATCTTCAACGTTTCGCAGTGGAAACGGTGCTTCGCTTCGCGAGGTCCACACCGATGTCATTCAGGCTGGCTGGACAAATCTTCAAAATAGCTCGCATTTAACTAGGTCAATAGCGCATTTTATGTGACGGCTAAACACCCTTATTTCAGAATTTGTGACGCTACAGAATCTTAGATAATCGATCGAAAACGTGTCCAGCCATCTTGAAATACCACTTTTCGCTGGTCTCTCAATCTCGGTAACGGAAGTGATTTTGACGACTTTTTGCATATCAACGGGTGTCACATAAATTTGTGACAGGCATCGAGCTAAAAGTTTTGTGATACGAACAGCGGTTTAGTAGAAAAATGCAAAAATCTGTGTCCAGCCATCTTGAATTTACGTATAAAACTTTTGGCTGGCACTTCTGAATCTCAATAACGGGAGCGTTTTCGAATATAGTTCCTTTACTAACATTTAGTGACGCAATTTGTGACAGTAATAACGTTCGATTTATGGCGTCACATGTAAGGGTTTACGAGAAATCAGTAAAAACTTACATGTCCAAACAACCTGCGTTCAAGCTGGCTGGACACATGTATCTCCGCTGCCTGATGATCTACGGCCTTCGAAATATATTCAAATTTTTGTGACGGGGACGATAATGATTTACTGAATTTGTGACGGAGAAACTTTGAGTAGTTTCAAAGATATTGATCATTTAAGTTTTCCCATACAAACATCCATTAATATTGTGAGGTGACCATAATTTTTACATAAATAAAGTCTCAATGGTATTGGGATAGAAAGTGTCAATTCCATCTGGTTTTTTTTTTATTTTTATTATGTCCGACGTTTAAAAGTGATGCCGATACTTATTTTATATAATTATGCCGATATATACTTTTTCATTTAAATACCTTCGAGCATTAGTTATCCTGACACAATAGTGTCAATTCTCTTGTACAGAGGCCAGCATATCAAGCTACCCCAATCTGTCAAATTTCTTTGATAGATTTTCAACTTTACTACAAAGATATAACGTGCATATTCAATTGGGAAAATATGACAGATTGGGGTAGCTTGATGTGCTGGCCTCTGTACACCGAACTAAACTATGACTAAAATTACTTACTTTTGGCTATGAGAATCTTAGAGCTATTCTGCATTAAATATCTCTAAATTTAAACATTATTTTCACACAACCAAATCGAATTTGACAATCGCGATTCCACGTGGTAAGTAGGTAATTTTTTTTTTGTTTGTTCGCACGGTTTGTGCATTCAGCCAAAAAGTGGGTACTTATTTGCCCTCATCATCATCATCTGCCTAGCCTTTTCCCAACTATGTTGGGGTCGGCTTCCAGTCTAACCGGATGCAGCTGAATACCAGTGTTTTACATGGAGCGACTGCCTATCTGACCTCCACAACCCAATTACTGGGTAATACGATACTTGGTAAGACTGGTTGTCAGACTTTCGGGCTTCTGACTACCCGTAACGGCTGTCAAAGATCCACGAATGACAGCCAGGATGCTTTCCGAGGCACGGAGGGGTCTCGGTATGTAAAGATGGTCACCCATCCACAGACCAACCGCGGCAAGCGTAGCTTAACCTGATCGATCGACCTGGGCCTCAAGTCTGCTATTACAATAGTGTCAGAATGGTCTATCACTGATTTCATAATTGTCGATTTTGACAAGTTTGGTAGTCTACTAATATAATGGCGTCATTATGACTTTCCAATGATCAACCACTGACACTCCATTGAAAGAAATGGTAATTTCGTACATAATGACAAATTAATAAATGTAATATTTATTGCTATTTACGAACTTCTTACTACTTCAGATTGCAAACACTAATACATAATATGTAAAAATATATATTAAATGAAATCTAGCATGAAATTTAGTAGTTTTTCTGAGACCATTGACCGACCAATGGTCGACCATTATGAATTTAGCAGATTACGAACTTTTAGCAAAATGACAATGGGATCGTGTTGGAATGACGAATTTATAAAAATAGCAAACATGGGCCCCTGTGCGGCTGTTATTATTTAATCACGGGCCCCTCCCCGTGTTTTTTTTTAGCCGAAGGGGCGTAGTGGGGCAACCTCGACCTCTTTTTTATGAAATTTTTCACTTTTGTATGGAAAATATGAAAAATTATTACCAACGTGTTGAGTTTTACGGGTTTGCGGGTTTTATAAAGGGGGTCGAAATTTTCATTATTTTTGCGATAGGACACACCGTTTTCGAGATATAAGTAAAAGAAAATAAAAAGAAAACGGTACTGTTTTTGCATCTGAAGTCGAGGCAGTCGAGGTGTTGGTGTGAATTTTAGCTCATGCCAACTAATTTTATTCCACACCTTTTTAGTCGCGATTAAAAATAGTCAGATTTAGTTAGAGAATCTAAATTTTAGGTGAAAAACCTCAAATTCAGAATAGAAAAATTACTATTTCCTCTAAACTATTAACTCAGTGCAATCTTAGTGCTGTCAAACTAAAATTTAGTTAAGGTGTCACTTTAGTTAATTTCAGAATGGGAAATCGTCATTTGACAGGAATAAACTAAATTTAGGTGATTTTTAGTCTAGTTTAGACGCATTTGTGACAAGAGAATCGGCACCAATATCTACCTATGTACAGACGCCAGCAGGTCAACCTACCCCAATCTGTCAAATTTCTTTGATAGATTTTCAACTTTAGTACAAAGGAATAAGGTTCATATTCAATTGGGAAAATCTGACAGATTGGGGTAGCTTGATGTGCTGGCCTCTGTACTTACCATGAAAAACACCAATACCTACCTACTAAAAAGAGTAGGTATCTGCACGTAAATAATCAATAACATCAAAAAATTAGCCCACCCCTCCCCCCCCTTTCTCACTTCTACACTTTTGTCATCTATCGATTTAAGGCAAAAGCGCCAGGGTAGCCCGCGAAATTCAATTTTTTTTACGTTTTTTGCAATTTGCTGGTCAGTATTAAGTTGTACGTTGATTAAAATATGATTCGCGGCCGTAACAAATATGTGTTTACAGAATTATAATCTATAAATTCATCAACAAAACTCACTAAGAATGCCCAAGAATGACTAATTCATGAAATTTTCACATTTGGCGATTATACTAACTTAACAAGTTGTATTACTGATTGTAATGATTATAATTCTGTCAACTACTATCACCAAAACACGGATTTTCGTCTATTAAAGAAAAACCTTAAAATATACTTAGTCCTACATAAAACCTACAATATTGGTAACCCTACTGCAGTGTTTGTATGGGAAAACTTAAATGATCAATATCTTTGAAACTACTCAAAGTTTCTCCGTCACAAATTCAGTAAATCATTATCGTCCCCGTCACAAAAATTTGAATATATTTCGAAGGCCGTAGATCATCAGGCAGCGGAGATACATGTGTCCAGCCAGCTTGAACGCAGGTTGTTTGGACATGTAAGTTTTTACTGATTTCTCGTAAACCCTTACATGTGACGCCATAAATCAAACGTTATTACTGTCACAAATTGCGTCACTAAATGTTAGTAAAGGAACTATATTCGAAAACGCTCCCGTTATTGAGATTCAGAAGTGCCAGCCAAAAGTTTTATACGTAAATTCAAGATGGCTGGACACAGATTTTTGCATTTTTCTACTAAACCGCTGTTCGTATCACAAAACTTTTAGCTCGATGCCTGTCACAAATTTATGTGACGCCCGTTGATATGCCAAAAGTCGTCAAAATCACTTCCGTTACCGAGATTGAGAGACCAGCGAAAAGTGGTATTTCAAGATGGCTGGACACGTTTTCGATCGATTATCTAAGATTCTGTAGCGTCACAAATTCTGAAATAAGGGTGTTTAGCCGTCACATAAAATGTGCTATTGACCTAGTTAAATGCGAGCTATTTTGAAGATTTGTCCAGCCAGCCTGAATGACATCCACACCGGCCCTTATTCTCTATTCTGCATTTATGTATTACTTATTCTCTATACGTGCAATTCGTCTGCTTTAACAAAGGAGTTACTTAGGTATGTATTGAGAAGGGAAGTGGGTACCTGCCTAGTACTTAGGTAGTTGGTTTAGAATCTTGCTTTTGGCTTAGATACCGTTACATTAAATAGCGTCACATAAACATCGTTGGGTCTGTTTCGCAGTATCCTGATGAGTATTATCGTGCAGATGAATCGCAAATATAAATTAATTCGTATCTACCAGATATCCAGAACTTTTCAAGAAATTTGAAATAGCACCCTAATTGCGTAACACACAATCAATCACAATCTGAATCATTTTGAAGGATATTGATATCCATTGCTTCATGTCTAAATTTTTGTCTGCTCAACAACGTAAATAACGCAATGAATGTTGTTGAACTGTCAAAATGAAAGCCATTGCCACTGATAGTGTGTTACGCAATTACCCCGCTCGTCTTATTATTATATCTACATAATTGTAAACTCTCGCCAAACTTAGTGGCCACTCTGTGCCAGAGATCAGCAGTGCTATTCTGTAAAAATCTCACCGTGAAAACTAAGATGAAGTGAGCTGTCATTCCACCTGCCTATCGATTCTGTAAAAATCTCACCGTGAAAATTAAGGTGAAGTGAGCTGTCATTCCACCTGATGTTAGGGATTGCCTCCATTGATAGTTTCAGTTCACGCTCACTTCACCCATGTTATCACGGTGAGATTTTTACAGAATCGATAGGCAGATGATAGGGATTACCCCTATTGATAGCTCACTTCATCTAAGTTATCACGGTGAGATTTTTACAGAATCGATTTTTTGTGATGGCTGCAATTTATGCGCGGGAGTGGTCAGGGAGAGCGGACATCAAATACGTCGAACTGAACGTAAAGTAGTTCGAGACTAGAAAACTAGTAAGTTCGAGATATTTAGAAACATTTCTTTCTCGTTTTGGGGACCACTGTACTTTAACACCCGGCGTTTTTTTTATAATAGATTTTTTTTTTGGTAGAATAGACCCTTTTTTTAGTGTATTTTTGAAAACCCGAAAGTGCGCAAAACTATAGGTGCCGAGAAATAAATCGCTAAAATTCCTTTCGGGATTGGTGGGATAGTGGGAGAATCAAGGGTGGGGAAAATCATAGTGGCGTAGTCTACGGAGCCCCGCTCCGTGGGGCTCCTACTTCTGAATGGATTGAAAAAATTACCAAAAAGGGAATGGCGGGGCCTATGTTCACTCGCTTTGCTCGCTCACCCCGCCATACCCTCCGAGTCTGACCTGTCCGAGCCGAGGTGCCCCAAGTCCCAAACTCGGCGTTTCTCAAAAACTAAGTGTTTGCGCAGTGTGAAGTTTTACGACAGTGTTTTATGTAAAGACAATATGTATATTGTATACGCTATAAAATTGTGAAGCTCCGCACGCGCGGGTGATATGGTACAGTCAGTAGTCTCGTTTTGTTTTTACCATCCGTCATACCGACATTTATGTTATATTTCTTAAATTTTTCAAGTCAGTGTATTTTTTAGTGTTTTTGGCAGTGTTTGGGGCATCACTCGCTCTCATCAAGGTGGTCGCGGATTTCCGTGACACTGATGGCGCCGTTCTGCACGCACTCGAGCACCGCGAGCAGTAGTCGCTTCACGTTGTTCTTGGCCGCGAACTCGATGAGATCGCACGCATTCCCCGCGCTCACACCGCGCACCAGTCTGTCTACACAGAGCCGCTCCAGCTCCGGCATGATGTAGTACGAGGACAACAGCAGCAGCTGCTCCAAGCCCGACTCGGGCAGCACGTGTAGGTACATAAAGTTCTTCAAGTGCTCGAGAGTGACCTTGGAGGTGCCAGTGACGTCCACGTGCCCCTCGGCGGTCTCGCGCCACTCGCCGCCCAGCATGCGGCGCAGCACGGGGCTGGCGGCCGCCAGCACGGCGCGGTGCATGCGCACGGAGCCGCCCTCGCCGCGCAGCTCGAAGTCCGTCAGCTCCGTGTCCCCGTGGAGACCCGCGAACGAGCTCGCGCTCGGCTGCAGGCGCATCTCCACCGTCACGTCGAACGTGAACTGCTGCTTCTTGTTCTCGTGTATCATATGCCACGTGCCATCGTCGCTGGTGAACGTCTTGCCCACTATGTTCAGCTCCACGCTGTTGAAGTATATCATGTAGGTGAGGTCGTCGGTGTCGCGCCGTTTGGTGAACCGCACGAACAACAAGTTGTTGTACACAATGGTGTGTCCGTTGTTGACCGGCGCGGCGATCAGTCGCACCTGGAACAGCGCCGCGCCACCGATTACGAACTCGGGAGTCGTCCTTGTCGCGAAGGGAGTGTTGTAGTTCGTTACGGTCAGCTTCGCTGTAAGTAAGTTGCCTTTTTGTATTACTTCTCTTGTTTCCATTCTGTAAAAAAGAAAATAATAACATTTTACTTGAGAAACCTGGCATGGCAGGTAGTCCTTGTGGCAATAAAACGTATGGTGAGACACAGGTAGACTATGAGTCTACCGGGTGACGTTGGCAAAAAAAAATGAGCTGTTCTTTACGGCCAAAGAAGAAGAGCACATTTTTTTTTGAGCTGGTCTTTCGGTCAAAATTTGAAGAACAGTTAATTTTTTTAGATATCTTATTATTTAATAAATAGGTAACCGACGAAAAATTCCAACGCTACTATTAGGTACTAACTATTTACTGCTAATCATGTACAGAATTCATGGTGCCAGTTTGCGCGACGATATCCTTTGCTATGTCTACTGACTGACCGCCATCTTTCGCCTGGTGTCAGTGTCAGCCAGTGGCCCCGATTCTGTTGTTCACAAACTAAATTAAAGTTCAGTGCATCTTTTTCTTTCTATTTCAATAGGAAAAGGACAGAAGATAAATATTAGTTTAGTCCTGGCAAATTAGATAAGTAATCCACAGACAAGTTTAGACGTAAAAATACGTCAATTTACGTCAGGCGCTGATTAATTTATTATTCAGCGCCTGATTTATTATTAATTTATTTTTTTATTATTTTTATTTAGTAATATACTAGCGACCCGCCCCGGCTTCGCACGGGTGCAATGCTGATACTAAATACACTACATTATACATATAAACCTTCCTCTTCAATCACTCTATCTATTAAAAAAAAACCGCATCAAAATCCGTTGCGTAGTTTTAAAGATTTAAGCATACATAGGGACAGAGAAAGCGACTTTGTTTTATACTATGTAGTGATTAGTTAAACCTAATCAGCTTTAACTAATATATTAGTTTTAATCCATACTAATATTATAAATGCGAAAGCGTGTCTGTCTGTCTGTAACCTCTTCAAGTCTTCACGCTTAAACCGCTGAACCGATTTAGATGGGTATAGAAGTTTTAGTTTTTTTTAGTTTTATTGTCCGAGAAAGGACATATGATAGTTTTTATCCCGATATTCCCACGGGATCGACACATAAGGGGGAGAAACCGCATTGTATTAATATTTACATTGCCTTGTTGATGGCAAACATGATGAGTTAATAACTGAAGGGGCACTTCTCGTAATTTTACGAACAGTTACAATCTGATATCTGTTTCAATCTGTCAAAAATTTTGCCTTCCGTTTTTATCTTTACCTACTTTTAACATTTCTTGCATGCCGACAATTTCTGTTGTATTTGCGGTACTCATGTTAGAGCAGATAAATGATTATTTTAATTAACTAAGTAAAAGTTTTTAGTTTAAAACCACAGATAACAATCTGTGGATGGTATAATTTAGAAATGTTTAGGAAATTTTCTCTTAACGATGGAAATAATCAAACACTAATCACTTTTTAATGATCAATCATAATAGGTCGGGGCAAAAATATTTTCGTATTTTGAATCTATTGTTTGTAATCAAACCTCTTTGGCAGTACTGAATGTAACTGGCTGGTTTTAATACTATTAGATGTTGACATTCTAAAGATGCAATAAATTAAAAAAAAAAACTAGTTCCCGCCATTTCTCAATTGTTTTTCAAGCAAGCAACATGAACGTATGTGACGAAGAAATTCGGTACATTTTAAAATTTTATTACAAAAAAGGTAAAAATGCGACGAACGCCGCGAATAAAATTTGTGCGGTTTACGGACCTAATGCGGTATCAATACAAGTACCACAAATGTGGTTCAAGCGTTTCAAGTCAGGAAATTTTATATAAAATAAAATCAATGCCATTTTTGAAAAAGTGGAGCAAGATCGACATATTAGTAGTTATGATATTGCTGAAGAACTGGATGTTGATCACAAAACAGTTTTACGGCATTTACAAAAGTCTGGGTACAAGAAAAAACTTGATATTTGGGTACCACATGATCTCACTGAGAGAAACTTAATGCAACGTGTTTCCATTTGCGATTCTTTGTTGAAACGTAATAATTCTTACCCATTTCTCAAACGGTTGATTACGGGTGATGAAAAATGGATCACTTACGATAAGAATGTCCGAAAAAGATCGTGGTCGAAGCATGGGCAAGCCCCACAGGTCGTGGCAAAGCCCGGCCTGACTCGGAACAAAGTGATGCTGTGTGTTTGATGGGATAGGATTGGAAAGGAATCGTCCACTATGAGCTTTTACCGCCGGGTAAAACTATCGATTCTGACCTCTACTGTCAACAACTGATGAGGCTAAAAGAAGCTATTGAGAAAAACCGGCCGGAGCTGGTGAATAGGAAGGGCATGGTGTTTCATCACGACAACGCCAGACCGCACTCATTTATAGCCACTCAGCAAAAATTGAGAGAGCTTGGCTGGGATGTGTTGATGCATCCTCCGTATAGCCCTGATCTTGCTCCATCAGATTTCCACCTGTTTCGGTCACTTCAGAACTCTTTAGGAAGCATAAAGTTAACCTCAAAAGAACACTGTGAAAACTATCTGTCAGATTTTTTTGATAAAAAATCTCGAAACTTCTACAGCAATGGGATCATGGCATTGCCCACAAGATGGCAACAAGTCATCTATCAAAACGGCACATACATATTATAAATAAATAAAAAATTAAACCTAAAAGATTTTTTTTTTGTTTGTATGAAAAATACGAAAATACTTTTGCCCCGATCTAATATTAATGTTCTCGTTCGATAAAGAGAAATACCTACATTTTAATATGATAATGTTCTATTAGTAGGCAGCAAGAAAGGAAATATTAGGTATCCTTCGTCATATTGGTGATCCGTGACAGTCTTCTAAATGACATTAATGTGTAATTGATCCTCTAAAAAACTTATTGATCTTCTAATCATGTAGGTAGGTAAGCTTTTTTTAATACATGAGTCTCTTTTTAACTTATGGTGAATGCTTCAGGTAGCCTGCGAATTCAAATATTCTTACGTTTTTTTCAATTTGCAAGTAAATAATAAGTTATATGTTCATCAAAGTTTGATTCGCGGCCGTAACAAGTATGTGTTTACAGAATTATAATCATTAGAGTCATCAATACAACTCAAGGCAATCCTAACGACGACAATTCCATGATGTTAGGAATACCTGCAGTGCGATTCTGTAGAAATCTCACGGTGATAACTTAGTTAAAGTGAGCTGTCATTCCACCTGATGTTAGGGATCGCCCCTATTGATACTAGCTCACTTCACCTAAGTTATCACGGTGAGATTTTTACAGAATCGGCTGATCTTAAAGAGTTGTAATTATGACTTTAATAATTATAATTCTGTAAATACATCCTTATTACAGCCGCGAATCAAATTTTTATCACCATAATAACCTAATACTGACTTACAAATTGCAAAAAACGTAAGAAAATTTGGATTTCGCGGGCTACCTGGAGCATCCACCTTAAGGTGATTGCGCAGTGGTTACGCGAAATTCAAGTTTTTTGCAATTTGCAGGTCTGTTTTAGGTTGTATCTTGATCAAAATTTGATTCGCGCCTATAACAGGTACGTATCTAAAGAATTATAATCATTAGAATCATTAATACATCTTCCTAAGTTAGATTTGTACCACAAGAAGAAATCTCCTAGGGAAAAGTGTTTATGGTACAAATCTCATTTATAAAGATGTATGAATGTTTCCTATGATTATAATTCTGTAAATACGTACCTTTTATAGTCGCGAATCAAATTTTGATCAAGATACAACCTAACACTGACCTGCAAATTGCAAAAAACGAAAGAAAATTTGAATTTCGCGGTCTACCACTTCCCATTCACCTTAACGTGCTACATCCAATTTGGCCGCACTACTACCTACTCAGTATTTTAAAACAGCAATATCTATGGGAATTATTTGAGGCTCACAAAAAGAAGCATTATTATATTTTTGTGTCTATTAATATTAACCCTTTAACCGACATGTCATAATTCGCGTGGAGTGCATCTAGCGCCAGCAACGTTTAGGTATTTTGCATAGTGTTGTAAAATATAGTTATCGATAAACTAATGAAATAAATAAAACTTAAACATTTTTAAACGAAGGTTTTCTTTTTTAACTAGTACCGCACATAAATCAAGCATCCTACGTTAATCAGTCTTCAAATATAGGTAACGTTAGGTAATTATAGTCTCCATTGTTAATTCTTCATAAAAAATTAATATTCTGGGGAGCGTTCAAGTATTACGTAACGCAATTTTTGAAGATTTTAGACCCTCCCTCCCCCCATGTAACGCACCGTAACGTTTTTTTGTACCCCCCCCCCTCCCCCTCCCTAAACGTTACGTAACATTTAAGTGACCATTAAAGTCACAATTATGTTGAACAAAGTATATACCTTTATTATTGTATTAATTGCGTTTGCAGTAGGTAGTAATAAACAAAAGCAAAGATTTTTAAGTTATATGTTTTTATTTAGTCATTTAAAATCAAATAAGTGTAGGTAGTATGTTAAAACACAATTCAATTGCAATTACTGCTCCTCTGTCCACGGGTTTGCCAGCCACTCAGACTCTTTTATTAGTGGTATTCGGAGAGCAGACGAAGAAGGTTCCGGTATTGTTAAACCACTTGCATCAACTTCGTCTTCATCGAGCCAATCGGCATCCTCAGACAATGCTTCACTATGGCGCACAATGCAGAGCAGCTCATTTGCCCTTCTGGCAGCATGTCGCTGTGGCCGTACTCTACTTTCACGAGGGTTTTGGATAGTCTTGCCATGCACATAACGACTGTGCGTTTGCACACTCTTTTGGGATGTGAAATAGATCCCACAGGTTGTACATAAGTATTCTGTCCTTGAGATCGGATTGTACAAAAATAAAAGTAACATACAATACAATCCAGGGATTCCCCGTAAAACATAAACGAAAAGGGTTGCGCATTTGGAAGATTCTAATTCCCTAGTTTTTATAAAAAAAAATGTTACGTAACGCGTTGTTTAGTTGATAGTTTGATAAAAAACAGGATCTTTTTTATTAATTTAGCATCAGGGGTTTCATATGTGGTACAACACTAGTCTGCGTGAAATCACGGGTTCGGCGAAGTACGTTGATATTTAGACGTATCACGAACTGCGAATCATTAATTATTTCATTCAATTAGCTAAAATAGTATCTAATACTGTTAAAAATAAAGTAATTACACGAAATATACTAAGATTTAGTAAGCAAATTCAACATTTATTGTACATTTTTTAAATGACAGGATTTTTACGCAATATTCCGACGTGGCGTGTGAGGTAATATTCTTACAACACGTAATATTACGGCGATGGCGGTTAAAGGGTTAAGAACATTAAAATAAACCACTCCAACGCCTTAAGGTTATCCTCCACAGGCGCGTTATTATCGGTCGATAATATCGGATGCGTTATTGCGATAATGCGCCCCGATTATTTGCCCGTTATTTCTAACGTCTGCATGTAATCTACACTACAGGCCCGCCGCACTACACGTTACTACGTTATTAACGCAGATGTGTGTAAGATCTTATGCAATGTCATTCAGGCTGGCTGGACAAATCTTCAAAATAGCTCGCATTTAACTAGGTCAATAGTGCATTTTATGTGACGGCTAAACACCTTTATTTCAGAATTTGTGACGCTACAGAATCTTAGATAATCGATCGAAAACGTGTCCAGCCATCTTGAAAAACCACTTTTCGCTGGTCTCTCAATCTCGGTAATGGAAGTGATTTTGACGACTTTTTGCATATCAACGGGCGTCACATAAATTTGTGACAGGCATCGAGCTAAAAGTTTTGTGATACGAACAGCGGTTTAGTAGAAAAATGCAAAAATCTGTGTCCAGCCATCTTGAATTTACGTATAAAACTTTTGGCTGGCACTTCTGAATCTCAATAACGGGAGCGTTTTCGAATATGGTTCCTTTACTAACATTTAGTGACGCAATTTGTGACAGTAATAACGTTCGATTTATGGCGTCACATGTAAGGGTTTACGAGAAATCAGTAAAAACTTACATGTCCAAATAACCTGCTTTCAAGCTGGCTGGACACATGTATCTCCGCTGCCTGATGATCTACGGCCTTCGAAATATATTCAAATTTTTGTGACGGGGACGATAATGATATACTGAATTTGTGACGGTGAAACTTTGAGTAGTTTCAAAGATATTGATCATTTAAATTTTCCCATACAAACACTGCAGTAGGGTTACCAATATTGTAGGTTTTATGTAGGACTAAGTATATTTTAAGGTGTTTTCTTTAATGGACGAAAATCCGTGTTTTGGTGATAGTAGTTGACAGAATTAATATAATCATTACAACAATCAGTAATACAACTTGTTAAGTTAGTATAATCCCCAAATGTGAAAATTTCATGAAATAGTCATTCTTGGGGATTACTTTGGTCTTAGAGAGTTGTGTTGATGAATATAAAGATTATAATTCTGTAAATATATATTTGTTACGGCCGCGAATCATATTTTAATCAACGTACAACTTAATACTGCCAGCAAATTGCAAAAAACGTAAAAAAAATTGAATTTCGCGGGCTACCCTAGCGCTTTTGCCTTAAATCGATAGATGACAAAAGTGTAGAAGTGAGGAAGGGGGGGGGGTAACTTTTTGATGTTATTATTTACGTGCAGATACCTACTCTTTTTAGTAGGTAGGTATTGGTGTTTTTCATGGTAAGTACATAGGTAGGTATTGGTGCCGATTCTCTTGTCACAAATGCGTCTAAACTAGACTACAAATCACCAAAATTTAGTTAATTCCTGTCAAATGATGATTTCCCATTCTGAAATTAACTAAAGTGACACAACTTAACTAAATTTTAGTTTGCCAGCACTAAGATTGCACTGAGTTAATAGTTTAGAGAAAATAGTAATTTTGCTATTCTGAATTTGAGGTTTTTCACCTAAAATTTAGATTGTCTAACTAAATCTGACTATTTTTAATCGCGACTTAAAAGGTGTGGAATAAAATTAGTTGGCATGAGCTAAAATTCACACCAACATCTCAACTTCGGATGCAAAAACAGTACTGTTTTTTTATTTTCTTTTCTTTTGCTTATATCTCGAAAACGGTGTGTCCTATCGCAAAAATAATGAAAATTTCAACCCCCTTTTAGAAACCCGCATACCCTTAAAACTCAACACGTTGGTAATAATGTTTCATATTTTCCCTATAAAAGTGAAAAATTCCATAAAAAGGAGGTCGAGGTTGCCCCACTATGCCCCTTCGACTCAAAAAAAAACACGGGGAGGGGCCCGTTGCTAAATAATAACAGCCGCACAGGTCGATCGATCAGGTTAAGCTACGCTTGCCGCGGTTGGTCTGTGGATGGGTGACCAACTTTACATACCGAGACCCCTCCGTGCCTCGGAAAGCATCCTGGCTGTCATTCGTGTATCTTTGACAGCCGTTACGGGTAGTCAGAAGCCCGAAAGTCTGACAACCAGTCTTACCAAGGGGTATCGTATTACCCAGTAACTGGGTTGTGGAGGTCAGATAGGCAGTCGCTCCATGTAAAACACTGGTATTCAGCTGCATCCGGTTAGACTGGAAGCCGACCTCAACATAGTTGGGAAAAGGCTAGGCAGATGATGATGATGAGGGCAAATGAGTATCTACTTTTTGGCTGAATGCACAAACCGTGCGAAGCCAAACAAACAAAAAAAATACCTACTTACCACGTGGAGTCGCGATTGTCAAATTCGATTTGGTTGTGTCAAAATTATTTTTAAATTTAGAGATATTTTAATGCAGAATAGCTCTAAGATTCTCATAGCCAAAAGTAAGTAATTTTAGTCATAGTGTAGTTCGGTGTACAAGAGAATTGACACCATTGTGTCAGGATAACTAATGCTCGAAGGTATTTAAATGAAAAAGTATATATCGGCATAATTATATAAAATAAGTATCGGACAGACATAATAAAAATAAAAAAAAACCAGATGGAATCGACACTTTCTATCTCAATACCATTGAGACTTTATTTATGTAAAAAATATGGTCACCTCACAATATTAATGGATGTTTGTATGGGAAAATTTAAATGATCAATATCTTTGAAACTACTCAAAGTTTCTCCGTCACAAATTCAGTATATCATTATCGTCCCCGTCACAAAAATTTGAATATATTTCGAAGGTCGTAGATCATCAGGCAGCGGAGATACATGTGTCCAGCCAGCTTGAAAGCAGGTTATTTGGACATGTAAGTTTTTACTGATTTCTCGTAAACCCTTACATGTGACGCCATAAATCGAACGTTATTACTGTCACAAATTGCGTCACTAAATGTTAGTAAAGGAACCATATTCGAAAACGCTCCCGTTATTGAGATTCAGAAGTGCCAGCCAAAAGTTTTATACGTAAATTCAAGATGGCTGGACACAGATTTTTGCATTTTTCTACAAAACCGCTGTTCGTATCACAAAACTTTTAGCTCGATGCCTGTCACAAATTTATGTGACGCCCGTTGATATGCAAAAAGTCTTCAAAATCACTTCCGTTACCGAGATTGAGAGACCAGCGAAAAGTGGTTTTTCAAGATGGCTGGACACGTTTTCGATCGATTATCTAAGATTCTGTAGCGTCACAAATTCTGAAATAAGGGTGTTTAGCCGTCACATAAAATGCACTATTGACCTAGTTAAATGCGAGCTATTTTGAAGATTTGTCCAGCCAACCTGAATGACATTCTTATGCATCCTAATCGTGATAAAAAAATGTTCTAAGAACTCATAACGGAATATCGAAGGGCGGTAAAAGCAAGCATCCTACTTCTATGGAGTCGTTGTTATTGCAGCAGTGTTGTAACTTCGTGGCCGTCCTAATACAAAATGTACTGGTAACAGATATCGCAATAACGCATCCGATATTGGCGCAGATTCTGTTGTATACAAACTAAACTAAATTTAAGTTCAGTGCATCTTTTTCTTTCTATTTCATTATAAAAAGGACAGAAGATAAATGTTAGTTTAGTCCTGTCAAATTAGTCAGCGCCTGACGTAAATTGACGTATTTTTAGTAGCCAATTTTATAATCACGTCTATGGATTATCTAATTTGACAGGACTACACTAATATTTATCTTTCCTTTTCATATTGAAATATAAAGAAAAAGATGCAGTGAACTTAAATTTAATTTAGTTTGTGAACAACAGACTCGGCGCCAATATCGACAGATAATAACGCGGCTGAGAAGAGCCTTTAAGGGCTTAAGACTGTGGCGACCCTACAGTGGCGCCCTCATCGTTTGTTTGGTTATTTCATACAATTTAGAATGAAAATGCAGAAAATAAGCACGTTAAGTTGTGCTTCACAAGATTATACGTTAATATTATTATAAAAGGTAGTTTTATATTGTTTAGTTTCATTATAATCCTTAAAACGGATAAAAGTGGCCACTATATTCCGTTTTAAGGATTATGATAAAACTAAACAATATAAAACTACCGCTTCTAATAATATTAACGTATAATCTTATGAAGCACAACTTAACGTGCTTGTTTTCTGCATTTTCATTCTAAATTGTATGAAATAACCAAACAAACGATGAGGGCGCCACTGTAGGGTCGGCACAGTCTTAAGGCGCAATTAGGTGAAATCGGTAACTAAGCCGAGACCGAGAGCACGATTTTCATACGTTGTACGATTGCCGTAAACACACAGATATAGATAGACCTAGATAACGCATGTATCACGATCTGTATGAAAACCAAGCGTACCATTTTTTTTTTTACTACCTACTATGACGTCACAAGCGCTCTTTCTCACTCACGCTCACCCAGCCGTACAGTACGGCTGGGTGAAAGTGGCGGCTTACGATTTTTGAACGTATCTTGGTGCAATTTTTGGCACGCGAAGTATTTGCTCTACGACGAAAAATTTCCATGCTGGGGGGCCTAGAATCATGTGCTGAATTCATGGTTATAGTTTGCGAGTTGACATCCTTGCCTAATAGGAATAGACCACGTATTGTATTTTGTACCTAAACCAGACGCCCAATTCTTGTAATTTAAAACGTTCAAAATCTAGTCAGTCTCATCTCAGCGACAAACAAATGTCAAAAACTTGTCAAAATGTAGAGAAATTAGAAGTATTTTTGACATATTGAGATTGAGACTGAGATCAGTAGGCCAATTCTGCTAATTTAAAACGTTCAAAATCTAGTCGCAGTCTCATCTCGGCGACAAACAAATGTCAAAAACTTGTCAAAATGTAGGCAAATTTGAAGTATTTTTGACAGATTGAGACTGAGATCAGACTGTGAACGTTCTTAAAAATTACGAGAATCGCCCCTCAGACTGCGAACTTTCTTAAAATTACCAGAATTGCCCCTCTGATAGGTAAATTATCCATACCTACAGGGTATGTCTATTTACAAACACTAAAAACTGCTACCCAGACGAGAAACGTTTCTAGAAACGAAGCTACATGTAGGTAGCAGACGACAGTTAGGGTACCTACCCCACAGATATAGATAGGACACACACACACACCCCACACATATATACCTACAGATATAGACCTAGATAACGCAAGTATCACGATTTGTATGAAAACCAAGCGTCGCGTCGCGTCTCGGTGTGAACTGACCCTAACCGGATGCAGCTGAATACCAGTTTTTGACAAAGAGCGACCGCCTAAGTATTTGACTTCCACAACCCAGTTACTGAGTAACATCATACCCCTTGGTAAGACTGGTTGTCAGACTTTTGGCCGTCTTTCTCAAAGAGTGTCATGAGAGATGCTCATGAAAACAATAACTAATAATAGAAAACGCTGCAGCCATTTAATATGAATACGTTATCAGTCCGCATTCACCACAAAAAACAATCTGGTTTCGATACATATGCATATAAGACCTTGGAGGTACAGCTACAGAGGATCAGTGTTGTGCGACGACTCGAACGGACAACATGGCGCAGCTTCTCATTCTACTAGGTACGTAATTTTATTGTTATGATGATAACATTCACACCGCTCATCTTGCGAGATACCTACTCAATAAACCATTTATTAAAATAAATGGTTTGACTTTGAAGCAATCAGACTATATAAGTACGCTCCCATCGTAGGTAGTTACACCAAGCCGTTTTTTTTTTGTCATTTTATGATAATTTAGATTAGAAAGACACGTAGGTACCTATTATTAAATTTTAATTTTTTATGTTTTTTTTTAAACTGTCGGAGTGCGGTTAATTATTCTGTTTATATAATTATCAAGTTACGGATAAGTACCTACTTACCTATTGATGAATCTATTTTCGGAAGATTCATTCGATCATTAGCTATCAGTAAAGTATAAGATTTACCTAGGTACATCCAGTTTTTCACAATTACCTAGCAGTTTTTAGATGAAAGGGGGAAAAAAAACAAAATACTTTAACGGCCTTATTACAAAACAAGGTTTTTCCTTCGATCCGAGTTTTAAACAATTCAAGATTTTTTTATTCCGAGAAAAAAAAAGTTTCTGGATACCTACGAAAAACCGTTTTTAAACCCGAGTTTTAAGTTGTCAATTTCATGTATTCCAGTTCGTCCCACTGATCGTCGTCCTTCTGTATTACTTAGGGCCAATTTCTCTAAATTATACCTATCCAGAGTAAGTGTTATTTTGGAATGCACTCAATTACCAATCAATCTGTATAACCTGCACCCTTATTGTGTAACACACTAATCAATCACAATCTGAATCATTTTGAAGGATATTGCTAATCCGTTGCTTCATATGTTCGACAAGTTTGTCTGCTCAACAACGTAAATAACGCAATGAATGTTGTTGAACTGTCAAAATGGAAGCCATTCCTATTGTTAGCGTGTTACGCAACTATCCCGCTGTATAATAGAATAGATAGACCTTTTAATATAAAAATGAAATACCGTTTAAATACCGGTCCAGCGCTGTTCTCAAATGATGCGCTTACATCATTTGAGAACAGCGCTGGACCGATTTGGCTATTTTTCCTGGACCGATTATAGTTTTTATGGAACGAAAATTTGGAAAAGTTTCAAAGCCTTCCTCAAGAGTTGGACTTACCAAATGCAAAACGATTTTTTCAAAGCCGACTGATAGTTTCAGAGATTATATCGCGTTCAAACAAACTCAACTTTATTATTAGTTTAAATTTAAATAGATTGTGAGGTTATTATTTATTGGGTTATTTGCAGTAAAAAAAATAAAAATAAAGAATATTTTTTAAAAAGAATCATTACTACATAAGTGCTTTTATGACAGTGGGTACCATTATATTTTAAGTCTCACGAAAAATTATTTGTAACTTTAGAGCCTTACTATATGCACCCAAATTGTCATAACTTTTATGGAGATCAAGTTAGGCCTCTGCCACAGAGAATTTTTTTACTGCAAATAACCTCAACTGTCGCTCTGTCTCGTTTAATCCACGATTTTTTGGCCACCCTGTATAAATGCCTTAAAACTATATAATGCGATAGCCCCAAAAAAAAGTATAAAGATAGGTAAGGTCTCCCTAACGATTAAGTCGTCTTGATGTCTAAAAACTTACTAACGTAGTAAATAATATAAACAATTTGAGTAGGTGCCTTCGTATTTAGATAACGTTATTTTGTTAGAAAATAATTCTTATAACCTTAGATAAACTTAAAAGCGGAAGATACTAAACCTGCGGAGTAATTGATAAACACATTAACAGTAGCAACTGCTATAATGTTGACAGTTCAACAAGATTCATTGCGTTATTCACGATGTTGGTGCCGAATGTTGTTCACAAACTAAACTAAAGGAGATGTTTATTTTCGGCCATAAGGTGCAGCGCAGACGACAGACTATCCGTGACGCACTTTTTAGTCTGTGAAAATAGAACCTATGCAATTATATGCAGTAACGCACACGACGCGCAAGTCCGGCGCACAAAAAATCCGTGTAATTCGGGCAGACCGCGCCGCGCCACGCCGCACCGCTCCGCACAAAAAGTGTGTGAAAAAAAATGGAACGTTTGGTCTGTGGTTTGGTTCAACGCGCGCTAACGCAGACGGCGCACACTTTAGTCGGCAATCTGCATTTGCTAGGGGTGGACGTAGCGCACGCGATCTATTATCATGGCGCGATTTATTATCAAAATAATACTTCGCGATCTCTGCACGATTTCCATAGCGTCTACGTCCCTACAGCTCTGCCGACAAAATGATCGAAGATGTGCGTCGTGTGCGTTGAGTCTGTGAAAAATCCGCGGCCGACTTTTTGCGCGCCATGCAGACTTTTTGTGCGCCGCAGACTGGATCGCACAAAAAGTGTGCCGTCTGCGCTGCACCTAAATTGTACGGTAGTGAAAAATAGGAAATAATTCCACAAATTGTGGAAAAATATTCTTTTCTGAATATTCCCCCATTGTTAAAAAATATATTCTACTTTTGTGGATTTGTAGGTACTTCTGGACGAAAAATTCTAGGTTTGTATTATTGACAATGACATTACATCAGTCAGTCAGTCTCGTTGGTTTCGACTTCGTGGCTTTCAGTGTTATTTTGTGTTTCATTTCTTTCTTTTAACTTCTTACGACTTTGGCTTTGTATAACGGAAAACAACAATCACAGTTTTGACAAATTCTAGGTTACGTTAAAACGTCATCTCTCCAGCCTGTCATGGCTAGCTATGATGGTCATTACCAACGTCATACATTTTCAGTTTTTATTTAGTGCCTAAAGAATATTAATTATTATGAAAAAAAAACATTCTTTATTGTATTCAGGGGTTCGTTTTCCAGGTTTTCTAAAGTGTACATGTTATGGCCGGAGTCCCATACAAAAATGAAACGTCTCCTATAAGTTCAGTGTATATTTTTCTATTTAATTCATTAAGAAAAGGACAGAAGATAAATATTATTTAAGTCCCGTCAAATTAGATCAAAATTGGTTCATTAGTTATTTACGTTGTTGACAAGTTTTTCGATCTTAAGAAGCAATGTAATAGCAATGTCCTTCAAAATGATTTAGATTGTGATTGATAGTGTCTTACGCTATTAGGGTGGGTCATAGGTCATACACTCACGCCAGTTGCGAGCACTATGCAAGTGACCTTGCTGAAGGACATCGCCAATAAGGTCACAATAGGCTTGTCAAAAGAAAAATCTAATTAGTCCGTCAGTTAGATTATCAGAAAATATTTGACCCGTATTTTTTCTTTTGTTACGTAAACCAAAATTGACGAAGATACGATGCTTTTAAAATTCTCAATACGTCACACCTTGGTATAATTTTTAGTGCGTTCTGACGTCACGAGCCCCCACTCCCGAGTTTTGATGCGTTTTATCCTTGTCAATATTCATTGATTTACAAAAACAAAAAATACGTATCCATTATTTTCCAATACTTACTCTAACTGACAGACGAAATAGATTTTCAATTTATTGATAGTGGAAACTAGCTTAATGTCCTCCTAGGGCGTGGTCCCGGCATTTCCACTTACATCTGCCTTGATACATTTAGTTAGTCGCCTTTCATTCATCCTCAACATGACCCAACCATCTGAGCATAGGTACTCTCGTTATAATATAATGCATATACAAGGTGTAACATAATTAACGCAAAACTTCAAACACCCCAATTATAGTATTGAGTTAAAAGGCATAATACAATGACCAAAACTTATTTTTTTAAAGCATGCTATTCTTATTAAGAAAATCGTGTTGACACTAGCATTGCTTTGTGCATTTAAAATTGAGTCTTATTGCCTTGAAATAAGATTTTATTTTAGGCGGTTAGTATGAAAAAATACACTAAAAGTTACCAAAATCGATACGGCGCACAGTGTATTATTTTTCCTTATTTGCGGACATGTGAGTTTTATTTTTTTTCTTTATAGATTTGACCTTAATAAACCATTCTAAAAAAAACCCCGTTTTGAAATTTCACTTCATTTAGGAGATACAAATATTTTTATAGTTTTTATTAAATTTCTATGGAAATAGGGTTGTCCACAAAGTAGTAAATTATTAAATTCATTAGTTCAATCGACTAAATCAATTATGCTAGCCAATGTTGTAAACGCTTATTTATGATATATCCTCGCTATCGCTCGCTATATGAATTATGATTTCGTCAGTCGTCAGTGTACCTAATATTATTTTCTTCGGATTCTAAATGATTATAGTGAACATTATCTGTTGTGATGCATAGGAGTTGAAGCACTGATTTCGATAAGGGTAAAGGTTTTTTTATGTTTATGACGTGTACTAAGTGTTAATGAGGATATAATATGGATCGGATGACTCTAATACAACCGGAAATTTTAAAATTCAATATTTCCGAAATCCTGGGCTTGTTGCAACTGATTTTTTTTTTTGTGGTGATGGTTATTATAGTGGTCAACATACGGGCTTAAAAAAAATGCGACCGTGAAAAGAATAGCCGGAAAAAAAAAATTATCAAAATCATATAAAAAAAAAATTCCCACTTGTGTGAGCAATATTTTTAGTTTTCAAGAAAAAAAATGGTTTTGGTAGTGAATTTCTATAACGCCTTAAAATATTTCGTGTAAAAATCAAATGAAAAAATGAGATATGGTGTTTTTATGGTTTTTAAGGATTTTTCTCGACTTCATTTATTTCTCTTAAACTACAGTAGTTAGAGCCGGCGGAGTTTTATTAAGAGTTTTGTTTGATTTTAAGCTTTCCTAAAAACACATAAAACGAGCATGTCCGCAACTAAGGCAAAATACCACACTGTGCGGCGTAGTCAATTTTATGAACAAACTACTTTCAGGACTTGCGTTTATACTGTTACACTTTGTATACAAATAATTCAATGGCTTCCAAAAATTAGTAGACATTTTTTCACTTCAATTGCTGTGATGCCACATTATGACTTATAATAAAATAATAATCAGGTAGGTACCTGTACTCCTAAGGGATTACTTGATTATTTTTTATGGCAAGTCAAAGGTTGAACTATTCAATAAAAACGTTCAAACATTTGATCACTAGAATTTTAAATCATGATTTGGTGTGTCAAAGTTGAAGTGGAAAAATGTCAACAAACTTGAGGAGGTCACTGTTTATTATTGTTACATCAGCCATTCACTGATAACACTACTGTGTGTCATTTCATAATACATAATAACTATGTACCGACACACGACGAAATATCAAGCTACTTATACATTTCCAGTATAAGCTGACTTCTCATTGTACGAAAAGCCTATACAATGCGAGCTCAGCTAAAACTGTAAAAGGCGATCTAGAAGGCGGTCATACACGTAACTGCATGTCGCTAATATCTTCATCATCATCTGCCTAGCCTGTTCCCAACTATGTTGGGGTCGGCTTCCAGTCTAACTGGATGCAGTTGAATACCAGTATTTTACATGGAGCAACTGCCAATGGCCCCGATTCTGTTGTTCACAAACTAAATTAAATTTAAGTTCAGTGCATATTTTTCTTTCTATTTCATTATGAAAAGGATAGAAGATAAATATTAGTTTAGTCCTGTCAAATTAGATAAATCCATAGACAAGTTTAGACGTGATACTATATACTTTAGTTTTACTGAACTTAAATTTATCTAGTTTAGTTTGTGAACAACAGAATCGGGGCGCCAATATCTGACGCCTTACTAGTTCTCCGACTTTCGGACTTACTAGCTACCCGTGTCAAGCATCTACTCCTAATGACTACCGGGAGTCCCGCAGGGTAATTGCGTAACACACTATCAGTAGCAATGGGTTTAATTTTGACAGATCAGCAACATTCATTGCGTTATTTACGTTGTTGTTCAAACACATTATTCGAACATATGGAGCAATGGATTAGCAATATCCTTCAAAATGATTCAAATTGAGAGTAAGTGTGTTACGCAATTAGGGTGCAGGACGGCAGGACCATCGCACCTCTTGGTATGAAATGAATGGTCGTCCACTGAACGACCGCGGCAAGCGTAGCTTTTTCCTTTAACGATTGAACCGTGTGGCTTTTGACCCCTGTGTTAATTTAGCTACGAGCCCCTCACATCAATGAAAGGAGTACTCTGAGCTAGTGTTATGTGCTGACAATATCTGGTCTCGATATTCACTTAGCGACATAATGTTTGGTGATTCGAAACCTCTTGCTACGTCCGTTTATATTAGTTTAACGCGACGATGTGTTACATACAAGTATTATCACGCTACTGTTCGGAATTTACGATGCCAGCTAGGGTCGCCGATTAATCTCCTGTAGGTAACCTTATTATATTAATATTACTTATAGGTATGTGACTTATGTGATATATAGACACAGGCTGGAGATTTATTGCAAGCAAGGGAGTAATCTATTCAAATAACGACCGAACCGAATTACCTATTGAAGATCGCTACTGATGGTAGCCAGTATAATCAGAACTGCCAGCAAATTATACAAATCTCTACTGATATAGATTATTGGGACGTCAAAACCAGAGATAGATAGGTTTTTCTACCTCTAGTATGTCACAACTGGTGATAGATAGGTAATTGGGTTCAGCCGTTAGTGAACAGCTTTCCCTAGTGGAGCCAACTGCGCCCGCGCCGAGTAATAAGAAGGTAGTTAGTTATAGTGAGCGGGACCGCCAATTTCCATTGCACATACACTACTTGAGGGGCTCGTGGCTAAACGATAACCGCACAGGTCGATCGAAGGCTAAGCTACTCTTGTTGTAGTCAGTGCGAGGATGGGTGACCATCCATTACATATCGAGAACCCTCCGTGCCTCGGAAAAGCCGTTAAGGGCATATACTACCTCAAATGGCTTAGCATGATCCTCCGTTATGTCGAAAATACTGCAGCATTAATTTTGAAATAAATATATGGTAAAGTTGAGGATTAATGTTAGGTCTTATGTTACACGAAAACACGATTTCATAAAATTTACTCGATAGAAAAAAAATCCAAAGTTACCTCTAAACCGAACAATAAACCGCTGGTATTCAAAAAATACTTCAAATTAGATCATGAAAAATTTGTATACTAACCGAACTAACTATAAAGCAGGTCTTATGTTATTTACTTTTTTTTAATTACCATTATTTTCACCGTAAAAAGCAAATACCTAAACTATTGGCGCTGCCTGCCGCCTAGCACCGCACTCTGTCTCGCTCTCACTCAGTCCGCGAGCAGTATCGTGCGAGCGAGTTAAAGAGTGAATTTTAGCTGAGGTAGTGTAGGCTCTTTTAAGCCGATGGTTCCGGCTTTCATTCGTAGATCTTTGACAGTCGTTACGGTTAGTTCCGAGTCTAAAAATCTGTCAATTATAGTCTTACCAAGGGCTATCGTTGCTATCATGTTACCCAGTAACTGGGTTGTGGAGGTCAGATAGTCAGTCGGTCCATGAAAAGTACTGGTATTCAGCATGCGGTCTGCAACCAGTTAGACTGGAAGCCGACCCCAACATATTTGGAAAAAGGCTAGGCAGATTGATTGATCCACCTATTATTTTAGTTAAAGGTTCCATTTTTATAATTAAGACTTCTTACTCTTCCTTGATTCTTGAGGTCCTGGCGGCGGCCATCTCACACTTATGACGCTGGCTCAATTTTGAGTGTCAAATCGTATCATATCTTGCATCCACCCGTTCCTGCAAAAAAAAAAACCTGTTTATAGATAATACCTGTTAACATCCTAAAAATATTATTGATGTGTTGTAATTAATAATTTTGATGTGCGTTTAAAAAGCTGTGTAATCGTCAGGGGATAAATATCCCAGGGTTCGTGTAATCAACCCAGGGACATGTCAACACTCGCTTCCTTTCTATAAAGTCATTATGGTCGCAAAGGGACAACTCAGGGACGTGTCAACACTCGCGTGAGCGCTCCTGCACACGATGCCGCCGCCGCGCCGACACCGCGCCGCCACCGCGCCTCTATGCTGTATATACGTTCGCGACCGCACCGCCGCCGCGGCGCCGCCGCACCGCCACCGCGTTCACGCCGCTTGATTTTACCATACCACTATACAGTTGTTAGTAATATATTGCTAGCTGCTAAGAGCATACGCGTAGTACTCGCACGAATATGTCCAACTTAACGAATAAAAAGAAGTTAGTGTTGGCTTTCTACATGTACAGAAAATGGTATAGGTAATCTATTCTAATGCGACGGGAGCAATATGGTGAATTTCACACGCTTTACGAAGATCTACGAAAAGATGAGGGCAAGTTTTGTGATTATCTGCGGATGAATTACTAGACATTCGACAAATTATTAGATTTATTAATAATTAAAGATATTATTATTATTATTTTGATTTATTAATTAATTTTCGCATACGTTGACGGCCGGTAATGGAATAAGCAAAGTCAAACAGTGGCAAATGGCGGCGCGGTGGCGGTGCGGCAGCGGCGCGACGGCGGTGCGGTCGCGAACGTAACGTATGTAACACAGCATAGAGGCGCGGTGGCGGCGCGGTGTCGGCGCGGCGGCGGCATCGTGTGCAGGAGCGCTGACGCGTCCTTTCGACAAGGTCATATTATGGTCGCAAAGGGGCAAAGGGACAACCCAGTGACGTGTTGACACGCCTCCTTTTGAGAAAGTTGTGGTCACAAGGGGGCAAAGGGAGCCCTCCATTATGTGCAGCTGTTATCATTGATCAGACTGATTAAGCTTTTGACTGTTCTACGTAACACATTAATGACAACTTAATTCGTTCTTGTTCTCTGAAAGCCAAATCGTAGTTAAAATTAAAGGCATCCCTTAGAAAATAGAAAGCACCAAGATTAACACGAATAATTTACAACGTTCTGTTAGTTTTATTCCCGAAGGCTGGGCGCCTTTAGAAGGTTTGTCTTGTGAATCTTCTTCCTTTTTTTTTTCATTTTCCTTGTTGGAGAGTGAAAATTACGAATGCGAAAATGTTTGTGGTCGTCCTTACCGTGCGCCTCATTGGGAACCCCTCTGCACCCTAATTGCGTAATCTGAATCATTTTGAAACAGATTGCTAATCCATTGCTGCATATGTTCGGAAAATTTCTGCTCAACAACGTAAGTAACGCAATGAATGTTGTTGAACTGTCAAACTGAAACAGATTGTGATTGATCGTGTGTTACGCAATTAGGGTGCCGATTAGCCAACGGTGACGTCACATGATAATATATGCTCATGTTAACGATCAATCACGTTTAAAGACCAGTTTTCCTTCTTTTGTTGCACAAACATGATTACTCAAGGTCAAATAGGTGTTCTTTAACGCGGCATGTAGTACGAGTAAACTGCAATGCTATTCTGTAAAAATGTCACCGTGAAAACTAAGGTGAAGTGAGCTGTCATTCCACCTGATGTTAAGGATTGCCTCCATTGATAGTTCACTTCACGCTCACTGCCTATGTTATCACGGTGAGATTTTTTACAGAATCGATAGGCTGGTAGAAATCATCACGTAATGAAAAAGAATGTGCGATTTTCTTTCTCTGTCTCTTTCTATAGTTTCTATTATACAGGGTGTCCCTGGAAGTATGGATCAAATCAAATAGGGGCGTGGGCAGTCATTTCCAAACTTTTTGATCCTGATAATGGTGGTGAATTTTTTTAACGGTTCAAAAGTTATGACCAACTTTTGTTATTTTCAATCACTTTGCATAGTGCTCAAAGAACAAAATCATTTAAAAAAAACTACCAGGAACTGTCAATTTAAGTTTTTTAGACAGCCCTGATAGTTTTTTTTAATGATTTTTATTCTTTGAGCACTATGCGAAACGATTGAAAAAAATTGGTCATAACTTTTGAACCGTAAAATAATTCTCAATCATCAATCATTCTCAGGACCAAAAAGTTTTGAAATGATCTTGCCCACGCCCCTATTCGATTTGATCCATACTTCCAGGGACACCCTGTATATGAGAGAGGGAGAAAGAAATAGAGAGAGAGATAGAGATAGTATTCATGGTTTACGAATGTGCTAAAGCATTAGGGAGGTCAACATGAAAATCCAAGATTTCAGATGTGTATTTTTTTATCATGGTTGTCGTTTTCATGGTTTTCGATGGTGCTAAAGCCTAAAGGTGGCGACAACTTTATGAGAGCTTCTAAATACTTATAGGTAATTAGGAACACACGGCTACACATCAAGCTATACATTTCCAGTTTACACTGAGCTCTCATTGTAAGGAAAATCCTATACAATTAATCCATAACCACTTTTACCTCATAAAATCATCTTATTTATTCCCTACAATAATCTCGAATCTCCTCAAGCCACATCCAGCTACGCTTATATGTGTTGAACGGAGACTTGTTTACTTTTATATTTGATGTTTTGAGCCCGTTTATCAAGCGAACATTGAGACGTTTTTATTTTTTTTTTATCTACCCACAAAATAATTATTGAACAAAAGTCAAGATAAGGTTTGTAAACCGCTCAAAAATATCGAATTATGTTATACAGGCTGGGTAAAAAATCGTGGATCAAACGAAACAAAACGATAGTTGGGGTTATTTGCAGTATTTTTTTTTAAATACTTACAAAAAAAAAATAAAAAGTACCTAAAATAAAAAAAAGTATCATCACTACAAAAGTGCTTTTATGACAGTGCGTACCATGATTTATCAGTATTGGCAATTTTTTCAATATATTTTAGGTCTCACGAATAATTATTTGTAACTTTAGAACCTTACTGTAAATCTACACTCGAACTGTCATAACTTCTATGGAGATCAAGTTAGGGCTCTGCCACAGAGATTTTTTTTACTGCAAATAACGCCAACTGTCTCCCTGTTTCGTTTGATCCACGATTTTTTGCCCATCTTGTAGTAGGTATTCTCATGTAAGTGAATTTTGTATTCTTATTAGAATAAAGTTATCTCTAACATCATTATTATTGACCAATTTTGAAATTGGTCACCTCAATAGTAAGGCAAGAGAGAGGTAGTAAGAGTTACGAGGGAACAAAGAAACGGACATACACACATACATACAGGTCAAACACATAACCCTCCTTATGGGCTTTGCCGCAGTCGGGTGAAAATAGTTCCAGGCTTTTTATTTATTCATCAAGGGAATTTTACTGTAATCTCTTTTTTTTTGGCTATTATAATTAAAATAGGTACAGTTTGTTAAGTGCTCTTTATCCTATACCTATTGTCTTTTTTCAGGCCTGGTGACCATCGCGATGGCATCGCCATTTGATTCTTATGAGTTCATCGGCCCGCCAAACTATGTCAAAACACCGCTTGGTGAGAGCATAGATAAATCCACCATGAAACTACTCAAGGTAATTTTATAGTTATTTTTTCCGGATATTATTGCATAAACTTATGGATATTGATTAAATACGATTGTGTGCAAGTATTCCACCATAAGGCAAATATCTAGTAATAGGTAGACTTGGGTAGAGCCCAGAAAATTTGCGGCCCCACTGTCCTAAGCTCTACTGAACGTCGTTAATGGCAAGGATAATATTAACACTGAATAAATTAGCAAGAAATATTATATCGGCTAATTTGTTGATAATAATTTAAACAAAAATGTCACTAAAACTACCAGACTGATGTTTTCAAGAACAGTTTTTAACTTTAAAAACAAAAGAGTAACCAATAAAGCCAATAAATAAATAATTAACTTAATTTACTGCAATGCATCGGACAGAGGCTACCTACTTAATTTATAAATTGATTAAATTCACAAAATTAGGTGGGTAAGCTTTTGTTAAATGTACAGAGGCCAGCACATCAAGCTACCCCAATCTGTCAGATTTTCCCAATTGAATATGAACCTTATTCCTTTGTACTAAATTTGAAAATCTATCAAAGAAGTTTGACAGATTGGGGTAGGTTGACCTGCTGCCGTCTGTACCTGGCAAACCCACAGGCCCAACTTCACAACTTCACAAGAAAAAAATGTCGGCGAAAGCTCGAGCGCTTTTTATTTCTTGTGAATGCTCTGTATCTGCTTTTCTTTTTGCAACGTTAAGTGACGACGTTGAGTAGAGTTTAGGTTCAAAGTTATAGTTCTTAGTTTTTTTAAGCTTTGGCTTTTACAAAGAAACCACACACTTGTGATTTTTGACAAAATTCAGAGTTTTGTATACTCCTATTCATCTTTTAAGTTATAAGCAAGCAAGTAAGGCTGCTTGACCACCAAAGCGGAGCTGGAAAATTGTAACCAGTGAAATTGCACAATAATTTAACAGCGGTTACAGTTTCCCAGTTCTGTTTTCGTGGACAAACATTTAAATAAATATCTCAAATAAATCCGATTTTGAATTTCCCGCTTACGCGAGTTTTTGGGGACGTCCACCAGGTGGCGCCAAAACCGTACCATTTTATTTCTACGTACTTGATATTCTTCTCCCTAGAGTAAATAATTATGTTCCTTGATCTCTACTAACCATTTTTTCTTTATGGGAGTGGGTCGTCTGATACGTAGAATCTCTAAGTAGTCTGTGGTCCAAACTACTAACGATCCTTATCGAAATATAGTCGCTTAATTGATCGTAAACAACTTTTAACGCGCATTATTACATTACTCAGCGTGCATTCTTCCCCCTTTTTTTTGGTAAATGTTTTCAGTACTTACTTTTATCTTCGTCGCCACTTGTAATGACTCTGGTAGTTAGGTGGTATGAGAAAACCAGAACACGTGTGCACTCGCCCACGGCCAGTAAGCGACTACCCCCGACTACCGCGCCCACAGACCCCGCCGATGCGCCTGCGCCAGTGTCACCAGATACACGGTAATTACCGTAGATGCATGGTATTTTTGACCAATACACGGTCTACGGTAGTGGTTCACTACCGTGTAATTTTCTACGATAATTTTAAATATTACTACCGTGTAATTTAATAAACTAATGAATGCCGATAAAAACTTTAGGCCGAAAATTATACGTAAAACGAAACTCATTCTTAATATTTCTCGCTTGGCAATACAACGACGTGCGGGGGAATTCCCAAAAAATATAGTTCGTATCAAGCGATCATAGAAAAATTTAAAAACGAGTGGCTAAATATTAAAGATTATTCTCCATGGCTTCAGCAACATCCCAAGGATCAATACAGGGTTGTTTGCTCTTTCTGCTATGCGACAATGAACGCAGAAATAACTGTGATAAAAAGGCATTCAGAAGGAACAAAACTTATCTCACGGTGTTGATTTTGTACCTACTAAGAATATGTTGTCAAAAACTACTGCAGCTTTTAGATGATCAAGAAGTTCTTGTTTTAGATGATTAAGAAAGCGGCAAAGAGGTGGTTTAGATGATTAAGAGGTGGTTATTTATATAAGAATAAAAATATTTAATATTCATGGTATTTTTTACACGATAATTTACACGGTATTTTTCAAATGTGTCTACGGTATTTTGAGTCTTAAACACGGTATTTTTAATCCAATAACACGGTAGTTATTTTTTTTCATCTGGTAACACTGCTGCGCATACACTACACCAAGTATTGTAAAAACAAAAATGACCTTGGCAGGTAGCCTACGATTTGGCAGAGGACAAGAACGTGGTGTCGTCCCCTCTCAGTCTCATGATTTTGCTGTCCTTGTTCAACTCTGGCGCAGGTCCCAACACCAAGGAAGAGATTACCCAGTTCTTGGGTGGTACAGATTATAAAAAGGTTAGTATTTTTTTTCTTTTTTGAACCTATAACTGGCTGGATGTTACCTATTATCCAAAGAGATGATGAACTGTGTATTAATACTCATATGTAAATAAAATTGTTGACTTACTGACTGACTTATGCGCTGATTAGCAGTGAACTTCATACGCATGCGAGACCTGAAATCGTTAACAGGTATTTTAACCGTTCGAGAAATTTCTTAATAATGAGAATTCAGATATCTTTATACAGGGTTATTGGAAAAACACCAGCAACCTCTTAAGAGGTCATTGTACTAATCATTATGAACACCTTTTACCAAAAAAAGCTGTTCCCTACATTTATCTTCGTCTATCTCGCCAAAATGTAGGGAACAGCTGATTTTTTTTTTCGCGATTTCAGGTTTGGTCCCATAGAAAAAGTTGTTAAAGTTGTTCATAACGATGAGTACAATGACCTCTTAAGAGGTTGTTGGTGTTTTTCCAATAACCCTATATACCTACCTATGTACAATTTACGAATCAACTTACCTTGTCGTGCCAATTAAAATGTACAACCTAACGACGATGTGATCACTTTTATTAGTTAAACATTTGAATAAGTGTAGAAGCTATTAAATGTAGCGATAATGACAAGTCATTACATGACGCGCTAGAACATTGATAACGAAAAATATGTAGGTAGGTAGTACTTAATCCTGCCCGAGAAGACAATATGAGTTGTTAGAGAGGAATACCCTAGCCGTGTGATACCTACATATATTCACTTATATAAGTATAATACAAATAATGTAAATCAAATACGAAAACATTTGGTAAAACGAATTAAAGGTTTATTTTTTTTTTCAAACTAACTACCTATTCGGTTTCAAATTATTGATAAATTAATATCAAATGACAGTCACAGCAGGTGCCTGGCCGTCAATATAACACAACGAGAGAGGAAGAGACTGTCACACAGGAATCAGCGAAGGAGACAACGGTCTTCAAAGCCAAACTTTTTCTAATACTTGACGTAGATGAAAGATGCACGATGTATTCGTTGCGGTCACCTAAACTCCATTCATCTAACGATTTTGTGTCAAACTAAACGTTTACTTTTCGTATATTTCCAGACTTCGGACTCCTACAGAGAGTTGAGCGAGAGATTCTCCCAACTGAACCCTGAGGCTCTGACAGTCGCCAACAAGGTGTACGTGTCGAACAAGTTCCGTCTGCAAGACGCTTTCACCTCGGCCGCTCACTCCTACCGCAGTGAAGTCGACACCATCGACTTTAGTGAAACGCAACAAGCTGCTGACACCATCAACCAGTGGGTAGGTACATCGCTAACATACGGCACTTACGTCAACTACATCTTTCTAAAAACATGTCCGAAATTATCTACGAGCGAACGCTTGCCACAGCTGAATCCTGCAAGGAGAACTACTTTGCCATACATAGATTTACATTTACGGCAATGGCAGTAGCACTTCTCTAGTAACTAAATATCATGACCTTCATGTTTTGATGTTGACAGGCTGACGAGAAGACCCACGGCAACATCAAGACACCAGTCAGCCCAGACGTGCTAGGCAGTGACATAGCTGCTGCTCTTTTTAACGTCATATACTTCAAGGTATGTAGTTCATATTGCTTCTAACATGCTTTAAAATAACTTTACATAATTTAATTTAAAGAGGGTGCGAAGCGACTGGTTTTTCTGCAGACAATTTTACAGTTTCATTACAGATTGACACACCTAAATTGAAAATGTTCCTCTGCTAAAGCAATCACAAAAAATTCCTAAGTGTAGAAAAATAGTATGTTCCGTTTTATGTCACGTATTGTCTTTTGTTGGAGATCCTAAATAAACATAATTCTTCAATTTACAGGGCCACTGGCACGTTCCCTTCAAATCGGAGGAGACAAAGGACAAAGATTTCCATCTCAGCAAAAGCTCCACAGTTCAGAAGCCGACGATGCACTTGTTGCAATCTCTGTTTTACACGGAGAGTCCTGAACTAGGTGCTCGGGTAAGTGTCAGATTGTTAGGTAGGTACAGGAACTGGTCCTTTAGACATCCATACAATAAGTATCTTTTGAAAAAGCTTTTAAATCAACTTTGAAAAAGACTTTGCAATCATTTATTTGCTTTGTCTGTATTAGATGGTTGAGCTGCCCTACAAGGAAAAGGGCTTCCGCATGGTCGTGGTGCTCCCGAACGAAGTAGACGGTCTACCATCAGTGCTCGAAAAAGCATCGGAGAAAGGACTTTTGAACGACGTGTTCAAGCTAGCCCCTGCTGGATCTGATGTCGATTTAGATATCCCGAAGTTCGATATCAAAAGCAAACTGGACTTCAATAAAATCTTACCAAAGGTTTTTAAATTCTTTATTTCTTTAATAATATCGAGTTTCCCTACATACCTATTTTAAGCAAAAGGATGCGTATAATTTAAAAATTCTTCTTGCTATATTACCTACTTACCTACCTACATAAATCCAAAGAAAGTGAATATTTAGTTTCCAATGCTTGAAAATCTACCTAAAATCTTCTAAGTGCATAATTATTAATTGAAAACTTTTTGTAATTACAGCTGGGAGTATCTAAACTATTTGAAGAGTCAGCAAACGGTATTGTGCAAGACCAGTCGGTGGTAGTGTCCAAGGCGTTCCAAGAAGCCTTTATTAAGGTTGATGAGGAAGGAGCCACTGCTGGCGCATTCACAGGTTTGTAGCTTTGAGGCAACTTCAACTACATTGTCGGACAGTTAACGTATTACCATATTACACTGTAAAGGACATCAATGGTAATGTTTAAAAGAAATGTGTTTTTTCGGTTCTCTTTCACAGAATTATTTGCAGTAGCAACATCTGCAAATTACCAACCACCACCACCTGTGAAGTTTACAGTTGACCGTCCATTCTTATATCTTATTATTTTCGAAGAAGTAGTTCTTTTTGCAGGCACTTACTCACACTGATGAGGTAAAATATAGATAAACGACACGGTTGCTTTCTATGCTGTTCGCAATGTTCACATCGCAGGCTATTAATTTTGCTTTTCTTATTGAAAACCTGTGTTAACTAGATAAAACTGGTTCCATTCACATAAGTTGCATTAAGCGCTTTACAATCTATTTTTTACTTCAGTCTTCTCTTTTGTTTAATGTGTAGGTACTCTTGTTCTCTTCGGATTCTAAAAACCGAATTTTAAATGTCTTCCCACACATCAGGCTTTTCAGTTTCTCGCTGTATCTTATTATATGCAGATTCACTTCAGAACAATCGCACCACCAAATGATTACCGTTCACATACGAAACAAGTTCCATCGTTATGACAAGCGTCATTGTTGAACTTTGGATTAGTCTATTATCATCTACGCCATTAGGTTGAGAGAAATGTAACTATGTCCTCAGTCGCCTTCGAAGGTGAAAATAACTGTTGGTTGTCCCTTTTTCTATCTGATATTTTATAGCCCGTCAACGGCAATTTCTTTAACTAAAAATATGTATGTAGGTATTGAATGTCTAGAAATATTTTTAGTACCTACCACAATCTTTTAATTACGAAGCACCACCTCCTATGAGGTTTACTGTTGACCGTCCATTCTTAGTGATCTTCTCCAGAGACAAAATTATTTTGCTGGCAGTTACTTATACTAATGATGAGGTAAAATATTGATAAATTTTGTTTTTCCTATTGAAAATCCCCTCTTAGCTTTTATTTACTGGATACAATTTGTTTTATTCACTTAGGTTGCATATCTTTTTAAATTAGGTCTCCTTTTTTTATATACCTATTTATGTCCGCCTGTACTCTTCGGACACAAAAAATAATAATTTAAATGTCTTCCCAGACATCACTCTGAGTCTCTGACTTCAGAACTATCGATCCAAAGAACCAGCGCAGTTGCTAAACTTCAGGTTTCAGCAATTGATATGTTTGGTTATCGTCCACAGAATATTTGAGAGAAATCTCACTATCTTCCCATTCGCCTTCAACAGTTAAGTTTACTGTTGACCCTCCATTTTTATATTTGTTCCTCTTCGAACACGAAATTCTGTTTGCTGGCACCTGCACCAACTAATCAGAAGACGTAGGTATACCGTCTTCGTAAAATAGAATAAGCATTTGGCTATTGCTTATCGAAGTCCCGTAATCTCTGTGTCTCCGTGTTTTTGTAACCTTTGCCATCAGCCCTGCATCAAGTGATTTTTAAACATCTATTGGCCTCTGTCAGTCCACAAGTTATTCCTTGATTTATTATAACACAAAGCGGAAAGTCAGTCTTCTGTGCTGATGTAAAATTAAAATCGAGTATATATGTATGCTGCAATTAATTTGTATTTTTGATTGTTATTCACAGGAGTGGTTTTCATGTATATGTCTTCGTTATCGGCACCACCAACGCCAATCAAGTTTACAATTGACCGTCCCTTTTTGTATGCTATTCTGTTCCAAGACAAAATTCTTTTTGCTGGCACCTACACCAACTAAAGCGAAAAGGATTATCAACTACGTAGGTACAACCGTATATTAGCATGGAATTAGCATTATGCATGCTTATCAAGATGTGTCATGTCTGCAATAAAATTCCTTCTTTTCATTTGACATCTATCCTCAAATTGTCACACCTTATTACAACAATATCAAACAAATTCTAGTAATACCAGGAACACAAGAAGTGGAAGATCCAGTAACCGAACTAATTTAGATTAGGAACCTAACAGAGTCGCAGTTTAAGTCTTTTTGATCAAAATAGGAATAGGCCCAGTGGGGTATCTACTTAAATGCTTATCACTAACAATTAGAATGCCTTCATTTTGACAATTCGACAAGCAATCATTGCGATATTTACGTTGTTATTAGATGAATTTTTCAAACAGATAAAGTAATGTATTAAGGACTAGCTGTGCCCGCGACTTCGTTCGCGTGGTTGTCGAGAACAAAACAACGTCGTTTAGATAAGAGTATATCACCTTTTTGATGATTTAGATAAGAGTCCTGACTTTGGTATAGTTGATTACGTTAATGCTTCTCTATATACTATGTTAGCGGTGGAATTACCCGGAGCATATACAAAAAGGTTGTTTGGGTTGCTAACACGTGATAGAGAAACATAGAGTTGGCCGTGTGAAAAACAATCAAAAGTAAGGTCTACACCCGCAACGGATAACGTCTGGCCTTGGGCTTTATTAATAGTCATAGCGTAACAGAGGCTTACAGGAAATTGCACACGTTTGAAAGTAAACGGAAAATTATTGGGGATAATGGGTATCCTGGGAATGAAAACAACATCACCGGAGCCGCAACCTGTTAAGATTTCGGCTTCGATGACATTTCGTTGGAGATTTGTTACTCTCAACCGAGTTCCATTGCATAGTTTTGGTGGGCTTAAATTTCTGAGTAGAATGATTGGTACTCCGACTTTTAAATAAATTTTGTGTGCTGGAAGACCTGGTGTATTTAGAGAGTCTAAAAACTCTACTGGATAGTGGGTGGCATCTCCTTCTTCTAAAACCGTGTTAATAGATAAATATTCCCTACTTTCTCCAGAAACATGTACCAATATTTGAGAATTTATTGCTGCTGCTTGGTCGTTGCGAGGTGCCAAAATAGCTCGTTGGCATAGCCAAGCAGCGTCATGGTTCGAGATCTCTGATGGATCTCCGTATACAGAGGAAATGAGTTCCTGCTGTGAGGCAACAGAAGAACACAGGCTTTCGACTAAAGTTACTTTACCTCCTTCTTGAGTCGGGTATGTGCCGTTACCAATTTGAAGTAGTAAATTTGAGAAAACCTGCGCGTTTGCGTCACCTCCCAAATATGCTCGCATATTAAAGCTCAAATTAGTTAATATGACACTACGCCATAAAATAGAGCTCTTTAAACAGGCACCTATTTCATCGGCCCTCGTTCCTCTGGGTATTATAGGGAGTGTCTGCCTGAAGTCTCCACAGAATAGCACCGTTAAGCCTCCCATCGGTCGGTCATTTTGTCTTATATCTCGCAACGTTCTATCTACAGCTTCCACAGCTTTACGATTTGCCATCGTACACTCGTCCCAAACGATAAGGGCGCAATCGCGTAAAACCCTTGCTTTATCACTATTGCGAGACACGTTGCAAACAGGGTTTTCTGTGCGGTCCAAGTCGATTGGTATTTTAAATGTTGTATGTGCAGTTTTTCCTCCTGGTAATAAAGTGGCAGCTATTCCTGAGGAAGCGACGGCAAGGGCAATTTTGTTTTGGCTCCTTATTTGAGCCAAGATAACTTTAGTGAGGAAAGTTTTACCTGTTCCACCAGGTGCATCTAAAAACAGCATTTCTCCTAATGAATGTTCTACACTACAGCATACTCTATCAAAGATTTGACGTTGTTCTGACGTCAAATTTGAACAGCCATTTCGCAATATTTCTGCTAACTCTTCGGGGTTGTAATTTATTTCAGATGTATACTCCCTATTAATTCGTTCCCCACCAACTGTCGGTGTCGGCAAGCCGTATTGACTGAGGGGGTTCCCTCCTATACTTGTAACTATATCTTGTATAGCCAGCAAAGCCCTATTATGGCAGCTTTCACGTACTTGGTCAGAAGTTTCACTATTTATATTTTGCTGTCTCAAAAAATCTTCGGCAAACGCGTCTTTATATTTTTGCCACAACTGCCCAGCGTCCGATAGGCCACAAAATGTCAACAAAATGGCAAATAAATGGCGCAAACGATGTGGACTATCACTGACGCATGCTTCGGCTAAAGCATCATCCCAATGCTGATCGCCATCTAATAAATGCCGTGCGCGGCAAGCAGCTTGAAATGTGGGATATTCTATATCGTCCACTTTGCGGAGCTCAGCAAAAGAAGTAGGTCCTCGCACTGTGTGAAGAAGAAGGCGTAAATAATAACACTCTGCATTATTTGGGTGCACCGTGTATACTCTTCCAATCACGTGTTCTTTAAAAATGCCGGACTCGCCTTCTACAGCAGTTCCACGTCTCCTGCGATTAAAAACACCTTGCTGCTTGTTATAAGTATAATAATGTGGCACTTCATTGTACAACAGAGACTTAGCGAAATTGTCTCTTTCGCAAAGGCGAAAGAATGCGAGCAAGGTGGTTTGTCTTGGGTTGTTCATTCTTTCTGCCACATTTTCTGGCTGAAAGTAAACTCGCTGCCCGCCTTCCAGGTGCACGTCAAGATGGATGACTGGCGGATACCTTTCATGAATAGGGAAACTCAAAATGCGCCAAACTGCCTCCGAAGAGCTTATGTATCGGCCAGATTGATACCTTGTCACTTCATCAAATTGGTTGTTATTTCTTAGTGCTATCATGGCTTGATCACTACCTTTATTAACATATTTACATATATATTTTATAGATTCGACGCTATTACAAATTTCAACATTAATGTGTGCTTGAAAAGCGTTTGACAAAACTGGAGAATACGGTACCACCCAACTATTATTTAGAATTATTTCTTGTCCACGGAATCTGACAGTAGCTGTGAAACCACCTTGTGACGGTGATCTTCGCCGGTATTGCGGATACCCATTTTCCCCAGCCATAGTTAGTTCTTTCAGTGCTCTGGGGTATTTTTTTGAGCATTGACCATCTTTCATGCACGGTGATTCCCTGTTTAAGAGGCCACATGGCCCGTGAACCATATGTGTTTTTACTATGTCATGCAAAATCGGATCTGCATTATAGTCCGGAAATTCTGCACTTATGACACTGTCTATAGCATCGGGACGAATTTTTTCTTCCAGCCACAGAAGAATGTGCGCGTGGGGTAAACCACGCTTTTGCCACTCGACGCTATACATAAAACAAAGAGTTGAACCGAAAACTTTCTCCTTTGTAAGTAGATTAATCAAGACTTTGAGTTTTAAATGAAAAATCCTAGCAATAATGTCATGTCTGTCGTATGACGCCTGTCCTGTGAGAAGTGCCTGGCAAATCTCCGTCCACTTTGGATTTGTTGTAAATGTTATAAAAAGGTCCGGCCGGCCGTATTTACGGACGTAACAAAAAGCATCTTGCGTTCGTTCGTGCATATACCGCGGACCGCCTGTGAAACTGGATGGCAAAATAACCAATCGACCCAAGTTTTCGACGTTATTATCTGATTGCATGGCGTCCCGCAAGTGCACGTATTCTTCAGCGCGTAACCGTCGCTGGTTAGTGCGAATATACACTAAACGTTCAGTTTCTATTTTTGCGTACATGTCCACAATAAATTGGCTGAACAAACCACGAAATCGTTGCAAATATACGAAACTGTTTTGCCTTATTTGTAAAAGGTAGGAATAGTATTGTTGAGCAGATATTTTTTTTTGATAATTAGTGACTCTCGTAGTAGGTTCACTTGGTACAGCCCAAAATTGTACCCATCTTCACCATGACAATAAATTAGTGGATATTGCAGGGCGTCGTAAGCTCGGTGGGTTTCCAAAATGCGTTGAAGGCGATCGTCGCGTGTACGCAACACGATATCACGTCTCTCACACTCCTGGTCGACTAAAACAACTGCAACTTCATCTGCGACGGGTGCATTGTGTCTTCCACGGTGTTCACCCACAGGACGTCTATCGGCACTTATAACAATTTTGAAATCATTGCTGCCTTGTGGAATTGACTCCAATGCAGCTTTGAATTCACGAACGTACTGGTTAACGTGATGCAGCAATTCTTGAAGTTGACCCAAAAGCTCAGCATTGAGCTGGGGAAAATTGTGATTTCTAACATTGAGCTGTTGCGTGTAATCGGATACAAAATAAATTTGGAGAAATTTGGGTTCATTTTCTGGCAGCAAAGATCCAATAAGGTGATAAACTTGACCTTGTACTTTGAAGGTTGGCATGAACGGTCCTTCCGTTATTTGTTTTGCCCCAAAGGAAGTCATTTGGAAAGCACTGTTATATAAACGAATATTATCCAAAAAACGGTTCGACTGGGGATGATCGCCATTCAGGAGACTTTTAAGTAAGTGTGGTGGATCTTGGAAATTTGGAAGAACAATTTTTCCATTTGAGCAGCACATTCCATCTGTCTCTTTCCTCCATTTCAAAGCATGACAAAAATTACAAATTTCTCTCATGTCACCCACGAAAGTAAAGCCAGCATAATTAATTCTAGACGAATATGTGAACCCTGATTTTTCCCTATTGTCCCAAGGTAATAAAATATTTGCATCGTCATTTTCCATGGACTCATCAGCTCCGCTATTTGTTTCTCTATTCATATGGTATCGAGCTCGTTCTATTTCTAGGCGAGATTGACGTTGTTCTGCTGTTTCTGCTCGTCTTAGTTCATCTATTCTTTCCCTTTCAGATGCAAGATAACTTTCATTGTTTCTTTGTACACCTACATAGTTATGTCTAGCTATTTGTAATAGTTCTTCTCTTTGGGAGAGAGATTCAGACTCGCGCGAGAGAGCGTGTCGCTCTCGGTCAGATGACAGACGTGCTTGGCGTTCCTCGATACTCTCTTGAGAACGCAAAGTCGCGGTCCGAGTTCTTTGCGAACTTAAGCGCGACTCCCTTTCTGTGAAAGTCTCTGACTCGCGTGAGAGAGACTGGCGCTCCCGATCAGCAGACAGCCGAACTTCGCGTTCCTGGATATTCTCTTGAGAACGCAAAGTCGCGGTCCGAGTTCTTTGCGAACTTAAGCGCGACTCCCTTTCTGTGAAAGTCTCTGACTCGCGTGAGAGAGACTGGCGCTCCCGATCAGCAGACAGCCGAACTTCGCGTTCCTGGATATTCTCTTGAGAACGCAAAGTCGCGGTCCGAGTTCTTTGCGAACTTAAGCGCGACTCCCTTTCTGTGAATGTCTCTGACTCACGTGAGAGAGAGTGGCGCTCCCGATCAGCAGACAGCCGGTCTTCGCGTTCCTGGATACTCTCTTGAGACCGCAAAGTCGCGGTCCGTGTTCTTTGTGAACTTAAACGTGACTCCCTTTCGGTGAACGTTTCCGATTCACGTGAAAGAGCGATGTGCTCTCGGTTAGCAGATAACCGTGCTTCACGATCTTCTTCCGATTCCTGAGACCTACAAAGTCTCATCCTTTTCGCATTTCGGCTACGCAGCGAAAGGTTAGTTTTTTTTCTTTGAGGCATTTTCAAGGAAAATTAAAGCAATAAACAAAACTAACAACACTTATGACTGAATAGCCTACAAACTTAAAAGAACGGTGCGTCGAACAGTCTAGTGTGACAACGTATCGTCTGTTCGTGGTCGTGACTCAACGAATTGGCAACACTAACTTACTGTATAACGATTGGCACTATTGGATTCAAACTACGAAGTAAATCAAATACAATCTTTACTTCGTACTTCAAACCAATGACCAAAGTTGACCAAACGAAACCAATAAGATAAGCAAATACTTTTTTTTCGACCAATTTAGAAAATCGATAAACCAAGCAACCAAAGAACTTTTACGACACACGCAAGAACTTTTAAGACACCTAACGAAACCCAATTTGCCTAGTAAACACGGTGGACGTCATCCTCGCGCGGAAAATCTTAACACCGCGATTCAGAAAATGACGTCATTTGCACAACGCCATCTATCGGATTTAGATTTCAACTATCAACATTAGTTCTATTTTTAGTCTTAAGATGTCGTTGCAAGTACTATACTTAATTGCGTAACGTAATATTTTACTTCTTGAACTCACTAAATTAATCATATCTTTTGATAGAGTGAACCGATTTCGATGAAACAAAAACTAAGTTAAACCTCAAGTTGCGTATAATTTTTGTATATAAACATTGTCAGCATTGAATTCGTAGATTTTACGTGATGTGCGCACAAACAAACAGACAAACAGACAAAAATTTCAAAAATGATGGAAATGGGTTCTGTTACTTATCTTTTCACACGCTGGCTATTTTTTGTTTCAATTTCTTCAATGTACAAAAATGACTTTTCTACAGATTTATTATATGTATAGATTGCGTCAAAATCCTTCGGATTGTGAAAGAACTGGTCGTATTCCTGATTGTTATTCACATGATTGATCGAAGAACAAGTGACTTTATTTTCGATCGTCCATTTTTATATGCAATCATAAAGACAAAGGGCTTTGAAGGTCAGTGGTATACCATCTCGGTCGGGGCAAAAATATTTTCGTATTTTGAATCTATTGTTAGTAATCAAACCTCTTTGGCAGTACTAAATGTAACTGGCTGGTTTTAATACTATTAAATGTTGACATTCTAAAGATGCAATAAATTAAATAAAAAACTAGTTCCCGCCATTTCTCAATTGTTTTTCAAGCAAGCAACATGAACGTATGTGACGAAGAAATTCGGTACATTTTAAAATTTTATTACAAAAAAGGTAAAAATGCGACGAATTTGTATGTACATTTGCCCCGCACGGCCCTGCTGAATTTGCGATTTAGGTGTGCACCAATGGAATGTACTCGCCTCTAGGAGTATATGTACCGGTTTCTTTTTCAATGTACCTCTGTACTTTTGAAGAAATATGCATAAAAAGGGGGCCGTGCCAGCCAAACGTTTTCAGCACGGCCCCCGTGTAACTTGAAAAATATAAAGCGTATTAAAAAGGTTCATATACTCAAGGAATGTACTCTATTAACACGTTATATGTACCGTAACAGATATTGTGAATTCGTAATAACAAATAATATATAGATGTGGAAAGGGGGCCGTGCTGAAAAAAAAACATATAAGAAAATATCTAAAAAAGACAAAACAACCTTAGCCAAAAACTATTAAAATATAATTGATGTTTGGCAAGTAACATATGTACCGCATTGGTTTCTCATACAACTAGCAAAATTTAAAATATAAACCAATTTTAGTTTATTCAGCACGGCCCTCTATAGTTGCCTATATCTTTTTAAATATGACATGTTTGTTTACAAAATTCGACTTCCTAAATTATGTATAGGAGTACATTCGTTCCCAATAAATTGCGATTCTGCTGTATTAGTACTTTAAAAGATAAATTGGATCAAAAATATCATATAATACAACTGACAGGGTGACCATGGTTCCATATATTAGGTACATAATTATATTCTAAGGCCGCCCATTGTATGTTTTGTAGTAATAAGTGTTTTTTTTTTTTTGTTATGTATTTTCTGGTGTACAATAAAGTATATATAAATAAATAAATAATAATAAATAATTAAATTATGTGACTACATTGAAATAAACATTCTTTTTGTACAATTTTTTTTTTCTTGAAAATTAATATTAGCGATGACATCTTGTAAGGGAATTAAATCAGTTAAAACTTGTCCTGTGCGGTCGCTATTAGTCCACTGACGCTACCGTGATTTTTGAAGTGGCGCTGGTGTGGCGGTTACTTCATGTTGCGCAGTTGCGCTCGAGTGTTTATTGATCAGTCACATCTTTACGCGCACAATATACCTACAGCAGTAAATGTAAACATTGCTCCATTAATTTCAGTATTCACGTGTTTTCTACGTGTCGTTGAGCAGTGAATTCTATTTCAAGCACGGAAATGGAATGTTAATAAACAGGTAGTTGAAAGTAATCATATAATTTATTTGTACTTAAGAAACGGATTTGATATGTACTAAAATCAATTTACTTAAGTACTAGGTTTATTTAATAAAATTTAAAAATATCAAAATGTATGAAGCACCCGCTCACGGCACAGTGAAGTGTAAGCGAGAGTGTGCTAAGTCTTACACCCGTATACAATAGAAGTAATTGCTTGTTGCGTAATCATTTCTTGATTAAGTCTAAGGTTAGAATTCTTAAGTCACAAAACCTAACTTTATAGGCGTATGAGTATGACGTTACTTATGGGTATTTGCTTCAGTGTAGCCCGCGAAATACAAATTTTCATACGATTTTTTGCAATTGCAGGTCAGCGTCAGGTTGTATGTTAATCTAAATATGATTCGCGAGTGATCTTTGATGTTTTATAATTATGTAAAAATAATAACAATATTCAGTTGCTTGAAACACTACTGTGATTACGTAGGTTGAATTAGTTGCCTGTGATTATTCCAAATAATATTAATGTGATTAATGTAAGTAATATTATTGTAATATAGGTACTTCAATCGATGTGAATTGTTGGAAACGTATCTGTGATTTTACAAAGCCTTTTAAGCTCTGTAGTGTTAGTGACACATAGTTATAGTTTTCTGTGATTATTCTATAGGTAAACGTAACTAATCTGTGAAATGTAATGAATCTGTAATTTTATTGTAATGTACGGTTCAATCCGTGTGATTTATTGGAAATATATCTGTGATTTTTTTAAGCCTTTTGAGCGAAACTTGTTGATTTGCGACCTATTACTTACTACTATTAATAGTTATCGTTAATACAGATTACGATATTTTTGATTTTACTAAAGATTTACTCAAATTATGCTGAAGTTTTTTATCCATTCTCACGTGGAATCACGAATCATAGGAAAACATCGTGAGGAAACCGGCATGTCCTAGAACCAAAAATTCGAAGACATGTGACATCTACCAAACCGCACTGGGCCCGCGTGGTGGATTACGGCTACCTCTCACAGAGAGGAGGCCTGTGTCCCAGCAGTTGGAATTATAGGCTGATTATGTATGTATGTGTACGTGGAATCATGGTCACCCTATCGGTTGTATTATATGATATTTTTGATTCAATTTATCTTTTAAAGTACTAATACAGCAGAATCGCAATTTATTGGGAACGAATGTACTCCTATACATAATTTAGGAAGTCGAATTTTGTAAACAAACATGTCATATTTAAAAAGATATAGGCAACTATAGAGGGCCGTGCTGAATAAACTAAAATTGGTTTATATTTTAAATTTTGCTAGTTGTATGAGAAACCAATGCGGTACATATGTTACTTGCCAAACATCAATTATATTTTAATAGTTTTTGGCTAAGGTTGTTTTGTCTTTTTTAGATATTTTCTTATATGTTTTTTTTTCAGCACGGCCCCCTTTCCACATCTATATATTATTTGTTATTACGAATTCACAATATCTGTTACGGTACATATAACGTGTTAATAGAGTACATTCCTTGAGTATATGAACCTTTTTAATACGCTTTATATTTTTCAAGTTACACGGGGGCCGTGCTGAAAACGTTTGGCTGGCACGGCCCCCTTTTTATGCATATTTCTTCAAAAGTACAGAGGTACATTGAAAAAGAAACCGGTACATATACTCCTAGAGGCGAGTACATTACATTGGTGCACACCTAAATCGCAAATTCAGCGGGGCCGTGCGGGGCAAACGTACATGAATTTGTGCGGTTTACGGACCTAATGCGGTATCAATACGAGTAGCACAAATGTAGTTCAAGCGTTTCAAGTCAGGAAATTTTAGTGTGAAGGATGAAGCTCGCTCTGGACGCCCTGTCACGGATAAAATCAGTGCCATTTTTGAAAAAGTAGAGCAAGATCGACATATTAGTAGTTATGATATTGCTGAAGAACTGGATGTTGATCACAAAACAGTTTTACGGCATTTACAAAAGTCTGGGTACAAGAAAAAATTGATGTTTGGGCACCACATGATCTCACTGAGAGAAACTTAATGCAACGTGTTTCCATTTTCGATTCTTTGTTGAAACGTAATAATTCCGACCCATTTCTTAAACGGTTGATTACGGGTGATGAAAAATGGATCACTTACGATAAGAATGTCCGAAAAAGATCGTGGTCGAAGCATGGGCAAGCCCCACAGACCGTGGCAAAGCCCGGCCTGACTCGGAACAAAGTGATGCTGTGTGTTTGGTGGGATTGGAGAGGAATCGTCCACTATGAGCTTTTGCCGCCAGGTAAAACTATCGATTCTGACCTCTACTATCAACAACTGATGAGGTTAAAAGAAGCTATTGAGAAAAACCGGCCGGAGCTGGTGAATAGGAAGGGCGTGGTGTTTCATCACGACAACGCCAGACCGCACTCATCTATAGCCACTCAGCAAAAATTGAGAGAGCTTGGCTGGGATGTGTTGATGCATCCTCCGTATAGCCCTGATCTTGCTCCATCAGATTTTCATCTGTTTCGGTCACTTCAGAACTCTTTAGGAAGCATAAAGTTAACCTCAAAAGAACACTGTGAAAACTACCTGTCAGATTTTTTTGATAAAAAATCTCAAAACTTCTACAGCAATGGGATCATGGCATTGCCCACAAGATGGCAACAAGTCATCGATCAAAACGGCACATACATATTATACATAAATAAAAAATTAAACCTAAAACAATTTTTTTTTTTTTGTATGAAAAATACGAAAATACTTTTGCCCCGACCTAATAAAATCTTCAATCCCCTTTCTGTTTGCCAGTACCCACACCGATTGACACTTTATAATAGGATTTGGGTTATGCTTATGGTATAGACAAGATTTAGATTATGCTTCTCAAATCCTCGTCGTCCGGTCACTGAACTATTAATAATTTTTATTCTTAAGTTTTCCACGATCTTTGGTTTTTATTTCTGCTCTACGTCCACAATTCATTCTAACAAAAAATACTTTTCAATAATTTGTTTATTATATGTAGGTATCTCGAGAAGCAGTCTGTGCCTCCATCATTATGTTATAGGTACCTACCTATAGTGACATAATGAGGTATGATGACTATCAGGTTTTTTATTTAGCTATTATTTCCGCACTATACAGACTAAATTGATTATTACAAACTACCCATTTTTATAATAACTAATTCCTATAATCCGTTGTCAATTTTGATTTAAACAGCGAAACTCCGCAGACGCGATGAGTAGATAATGATACCTATCGATATTTAAACATGATACCTAAATCAAAAAATAATTAATTTGAAATTTTTTTATGGGGGTCGGTCATCGACCGCGTTATTGTAGTCACTTGAAAAAACTGTTTTTTGTTGTGTAAACTTCACAGACGTGATGGGTATCAAACGCGATAAAACATACCAAAATAGTATTCCTCAGCTCATACTTCATGTAACAACACAGCGGTCATCTCACAATACAAAAAGCCTCCCAAAAAAAAAAGGCTTCATAACGATATCCATCGCGTCTGCGGAATTAAGCTAACCAATTTAAAATAACCCTGTATAAGTATAGTTTTATTGTCATTCATTCATTTTTATGTTCCAGTAGCGTCAAGTTCATTTTCTGCGCCACCATTACCAATACGGTTTACTGTTGATCGTCCATTTTTATATGCCATCCTTCACGAAGATAAAATTCTGTTTGCCGGCACCTACACCAACTGATACTTAGGTATTGTGTTCGTCATATATTATAGGATATGGATTATGCTTTTGCTTATTAAAAACCTGGTCATGCTTCCACTTAACTAGGTGGTTAGGATTTTTGTAATTATATTTTACTATCATCGCAATTCATTACTTCTCTTCCTCATTTTGTTTGACTTAAGTATTTCTTTCCAAAAAAAACTTCAGTAGGTATTCCGTATGTCAAATAAAAGTAGGTACTCGTTTGTTAACAAATAATTTTGCACTTTTTCAGTGAATGAGCTCTTCTTAAATGAAATAGCTGATTATCCATTTATGGGCGTCAGTTTACATCATCAACCCGCTTTTTCTTCTTCTTGACGTAGGTACCGATTACCTAAAATTTTGTCTGACCATAATAGTTGTATGTGTACACCCCTTAGGATTGTACCCTTATCAGTCTTTCTCAGAAGCGACAACCACACAACCAATGCCAATGAGTTTTACTATTGACCGACCACTAATTAAACAATGTGTAAGAATTAATGTGTAGTTTGTTCGGAATCGTATACTTAATCGATTTCTGTCATTTTTAATATAGATAATTTTTTATCCCAAAATAATTCAAACTACGTAAATTACTCCCACACTTCCACAGTACCTACATTTAAAACAAACCAAAATGGATGAAGAACCTACTAGTCTAGACTCTTGTGCAGCTATGTGCATGCGTACATACATTTGTAATGTGACCACTATTTTCTCCCACAATCAGTAGGTATAGCAACAATACTACAATACAAAATAATAAAAATCAGTGTAGGTATGTATTATGATTATAACATACCTAATATTCTAATTGGGGCGTTAATTCCGGTACATGTTGATTATGCCATCCTCTTGGATGATATAATTCTATTTGTACAGCATCTGATATATCACCACTCACAAACACTTAGGTATCGTGTTTCGTCCGTATTTGGTTTTTGCTTTAATTAGCTTCTCATCTTTTCACTCTACTTCTTGTTACTATTTATCTTTACTATGTTCTTCTTTAATTTCTACCCTTATTAAAATATTTTTCTTCGATTTTATTTTTTTTGCTTCCATTATTTTATTGTTTACGATTGACATGATATTTGCATCAGTCGATGCTAAGTAGGTGCATCTCTCTTATATTATCAAAGTCACAGTAGGTTTGTCTCCAATTTATTACAGATGCCTTCTTTGGAAATTTTGGAATTGGTCCAGCACCCTAATTGCGTAACACGCTATCAATTTTATTGCAGTCTGAATCATTTAGAAATATATTTGTAATCCATTGCTTTATATGATCGAAAAATTTGTCTGCTCAACAACGTAAATAACGCAATGAATGTTGTTGAACTGTCAAATTGAAAGCCATTCCTACTGTTAGTGTGCTACGCAATTGCCCTTCTGGATGTATCATTCGCCGCAACATTATGATTCTCAATTCTTTATTGCGTAAATTATAAATATTAGTCACAATTAAGGAGCCTGTCTATTCTTAAGCTTGTGTTCGTCACGTGGCGTCCCGTTTGTTGTTTACACACACACCATCCCCATGATGTGCCATTTTACGTCGTTTTCTGATTCGTCGGGCTTCGGATTTGGACGAGTTGCTTCCTAATTCCTTTGATTCTTTTACGACGCATTAGGTATTACATTTTCGTTATGTTCTATTTTAAAAACCTTGCCTGCCCTTGATATTTTGTATTCACGACTCGCGTGTTTTGTGACATTTATTAGTATTCTTTGTCCTTTCCAGGAGCGGTTATAGTACCAGCATCATCAGATTCACAGCCACCAGAGCCCATGAAGTTTACAGTTGATCATCCATTTTTGTATCTGATCCTCTATGAAGACAACATTCTTTTTGCTGGCACCTACACAAAATGAGGTGACAATAAATTGAATAAAGTATCTTTAACAAATCTAGGTGGTGGAATTTAAAAAAATATCATTTTAATTTTCCTAACTTTCCCTCTATTCCTGCACAAGTTGATGTTGTATATTTTCTATCTGGGCCCCAATTCTGTACCTATGGTAATTATTATTGCCCGTTTAATCTTACCACGTGCAAACCGCACAGTTGTCGAGCGTGGTATTTTGATAGTTCAAACCATGTCAACTTCGCGTTCATGTCGGGCGGTTTCGTTCATTGTGTCGGAGAATACGTTATTAGCAGATGTCGTGTTTAGCTAAGTCAAAGTGAATTATGGCCTAGGAATAAAAACTTAAAAACTTAGGGTTATTTTGGTTCATGTCAAGGGTCTTATTTCTCAAGACTGTTTAAGGACCTCTTGGCTGTAGTCTCTTCCCAGGTGAAATTGTTCGACTGGAACAATATTGTTGTTGTTGTTGCCGCATCAGGAACTTGCACGGTGTCCGAGTTTTGGTCAAGCCGAGGATTAGTTTGTGAAAAGATGTATATTTTCTTCTTGGTACATTTTTGTTTAAAAGTGCCTGTTATAACATGTTTAATCATTCACGAGGCAAAAGGAGTACCTATGCAAGGATCGTAGCAGGTGGCGTTCTGTAGTTTCTGCCTGGGACCCGCATGAGATCAAGGCTGGTCTGTATGTACCTAAGTATAATAATTCACTTACAATAAACCAATTGTAATCCACAGGTATTATTGCCGTGCCTCCGTCTTTGGATTTCCAACCACCGCCAACAACGAAGTTTACAGTTGATCATCCGTTCTTATATCTGATTCTCTTCGAAGACAAAATACTTTTCGCTGGCATCTTCACGAAATAAGGTGATTTATTATTTCGAGTGTTGTGTTGTGTGGTGGCGCTCTGTAGTTTCTGCCAACCTCTAGGTATAAGGCGCTAGTTAATGTATGTACTTATGTTATTAAGTTCCTACTTGGCACGGGGGCACCTTATTTCTTTTGTTCGCTTATATCATTTTTCACCTTATTTATATAGTACCTATCCCGTTTATTGAGTTGACTGCCAACTAACCAAACCTCATTAAGAATAATGGCGGATCTTAGGAGGTCTCCATAGTCAGCATTGATTTTTGTTCCAATGGAAATCATAGATGGGGAAATCTTTTTGGATGTTATACCCTCCATTGGGGAAGGACGAAGGAGTATCCGCATGATTTGAATTATTTCTGTCTTCCTCTAAAGTATCTGAATAGGTAATTATTATCCAGAGTAAGTACGAGGATAGGGGTCTTCACGCTTTTATTTTTGGTTAAACAGTCCTCAGGAGCCGCGAGATAGCGATTTTCCATTTATCTTTTAATTCGCCATATGAGACAGAGTTGCATCCAAACAGATTCAATATCACATGGCACCATTGCTTTTTTTGCAAAGGAATTGTGAGAGATGGCTTCATCACGTCACAGTACGCCCCCATCCCCGTCAATGTTTGTTATATTATCTTTTGAAGGATAATATTGTCATCAACAGGAGGTTTCACACTTCTATCTCCAGCACCACCTGAGAGCCGTGAGAGGTTTACAGTTGACTGTCCATTTTTATATGTGATCTCTTCGAGGACAAAATTATTTTTGTTGGCACCTACACATATTGAGGTGTTACTTCTGCAGTGTTAAGTAGGTATACTCTTTTCGTAAAATGGGCCTGCAAGCTTATATCATCTTTCTACACGTACTTAATTAAACTACTTAATTCCTTTTTCTTCTAGGCCTTAAAACCTATGATTAATAATTTTAACTTCAAACCACTCATTAAGACTAAAGTGGAATTTAGACTTAGGCCTCGTTTACGGAGGCGCGGAGCGTCGCGCGTCGCGTGCAGCGTGGCGTCTCGCGGCTCGTCGATTAATCGATTCTCCGTAAACGCTCTCATACAACGCCATTTATGTTTGAATTTTAATGCGGGCAGCGACGCGCCGCGTCTCCGTAAACGAGGCCTTAGTATTCTTCAGAGAATAGATAGGTTACCTACTACGGTTGTTTTGTAGTTACCTACTATAATTTAGAATAAGTACCTAATTATTTTTCTGTGCCCTAATATCCGTATAGCTTTGTCCACGTCTCCTGCGCAAACTACTTATTGTACCTATAGGTAAAACTGGGAATCGTTCATGTTACCGTTACGGTATTCTTTTTAGGGCTCTGTACGTAAACTACGCGCGTTGTCTGTAGAGTTGCGGTCAACAATCTGTCTAACCAATAAGGTTTCATAGTAAAATGGTGGTTATCTACTTGAAATTTAGAATACATAAAAACAATCCTTGCCCACTTACCAAGTGAAATAATTTAAAAACTATTATGTTTTTCATTGCAATAGAAGCAAAAACGGGTTGTTGACGTTTGACGTAGGGTTCTAAGGGTTTAATTTGCACATTTCAAATCATATTGCCGCATAGTTTTTGACTTGTAGAAATATTTCCGTAACTCATTTCCTTCTAATCAGTCATCTCGAAATGCAAAGCAAAAATGTGAAATATAGTTATTAAGGAGTAGGTACTTATGATCTTTTGGCGCACCAAAATCGGAACTAACACCGGCACCGTTATTTTGTTTTTGTGAATACAATTTCACAGAACAGTTTAATTGTTGGAGGTTCATGTATTTTAATATTTTTATTAGGAAAATAAAACTGTCTCCAACCAGCACAGTTTTCTAGTAACCACCAAAAACCATTCACAAACAAGGTTTTTTTTTGCGGCCATAAAAAATAAAATCTTTCAAAATGGAAAAATATAAGTTACCGAGCCTTTGGTGGGCTAGTCCGACTTGCTCTTTGCCGGTTTTTTGCAGCGTAAAACGGTGTACGCACGGCTACACATCAAGCTATACATAACCAGTTTATGCTGACTTCTGATTGTACGAATAACCTATACAGCGCGAGGTCAGCTAAAACTGGAAATGTATAGCTTGATGTGTAGCCGTGTGTATATGACATACAATGAAATAATTCGAAAAATCTATCATAAAAAAATTATTATTTAAATACTTAACACTTACATTTGCGGCGATAGCGACATTTTTACTTTTAGTCTCAAAGAAAATTAAATCCACAGAGTATTCTTAAAATATAGTAATAAGTAATAGCTATTAAATAGCATTAATTTAATACTTCCCTAAAATAAATTATTATTTCCAGGATTTGTGTTGGATACCAAGTCTATGGATTCAGAAACACTAGAACCACTGACGTTTACAGTTGACCATCCATTTCTAAATTTGATTCTCTTCGAAGACAAAATACTTTTTGCTGGCACTTACACACAATGAGGTGATATATTTTTTTTTATATTCCATGTGTTATGGGTTTGAAAACTTTTTAGGGCCTAGATATTACTTAAGGGCCCGATCACACGTACAACAACAATAACACATTTGTTTTTTCCACACAAATTTTGGGAGGGTATTACTCCACTAGTACAATGTCAAACAGGTAGGTACAATGTCAAACATTGTACCTACATCCAAAGTTAAACAGGATATCGTTTTGTCTTATTATTAATTTTGTCTGTGCGGAAACAGAATCTATACTAATATTATAAAGCTAAAGAGTTTGTTTGGTTAAGACTATGCCTACCGCACAGTGGCGCCCTCATCGTTTGTTTGGTTATTTCATACAATTTAGAATGAAAACGCAGAAAATAAGCACGTTAAGTTGTGCTTCACAAGATTATACGTTAATATATTAGAAACGGTAGTTTTATATTGTTTAGTTTTATTATAATCGTTAAAACGGAATATAGTGGTCACTGTTATCCGTTTTGAACTAAGTCTGTACCGACAAAGCTCAATCATCGAAGAGTTCAATTAACTTTATTTGTAATTGATTTATGTAGTTGTGTTTTCATGAAACTCGATTTTGTTTATGTGTTTATGTGCGTGTGAACTAGACGTTGTGCGTGTAGACTAGCGTAACTGCTCATCATCACTGAACTATGTCTGTCGGACACGGTACCAGCCCGTGTAGCATGACGACGTTTTTTCGACGGAAGAATAGACAAAATGACACATTTCCGTGCTAATTGTAAGACGCGTACAACGCGTCGTAAAGGCTTTGTCAAAAACTCAAACTCAAGGAAATACGGGCACTTTTGAATTGTCAAGGGGTCGGTCAGTCACAGTCAAAGTCAAATCATATATTTCCTAAAGGCACATTATGGCACTTTTGAACGTCAGAAAGAAGAAGCTAGTTGCTCATTCCAAAGCGTAGTAGGTTCCTATCCATTCGCGTCCATACTAAAAATTGTTTCGAATGGTTGCTTTGGATTCTTTCTATAGGTAGGTACGGAAATCAGTTGGTTGTAGCGTTCAGCGAGGTAATTGCGTAACACACTAACAGTAGTAATGTAAATTTAAAAAAAATTGAAGGATATTGCTAATCCATTGCTTCATTAATTCGAAAAATTTGTCTGCTCAACAACGTTAAAAATGCAATGAATGTTGTTAAACTGTCAAAATTAAAGATAGTTTAACAACATTCATTGCATTTGTTGAGCAGACAAATTTTTCGAATTAATGAAGCAATGGATTAGCAATATCCTTCAAATTTTTTTTTAAAATAGATACTAATTGTGCTTGTCGCAAAATGTTTAACTAAGAAGTAAGATGCGAAGTATGGAATAGTTGTAATTTCGATTAAAAAAACGTGTGAATTAGGGTTGGGTGACGTAGGTACGCTTGCAATACTCTTTGCGGAAAAAGTTTAGTTCGCCAGGGCTGCACAAATCGCCCGAACTGCTACGCCTCAATGGACAGTAGGTCTAAGTATCACTTATGAAGTTATGATAGTTTATCACTGCAGTGTCTATAAGCGCGCTGCGGCTAACTTTTTGTAGGTCCTACGTTCGGTCAGTTTTTAAATTTCATCTCTACTGTTTCACTTATCACCAACAAAAAATCGGCCATCGATTTGTATGCGCATTACACAGTCATACCATTTACCTACACCTACTGTAACAAAGGTTTTACTTCGTTTGTCGTATCATATCACCCAGTAACTGGGTTGTGGAGGTCTGTGCAGTCGCTCCATGTAAAATACTGATATTTATCTGCATCCAGTTAGACTGGAAGGCTAGGCAGATATTGAGGTGTCGAGAACTCGCCTACAACAGTGATTGCTAGAGTGGATACGTTCAGATGATGGATTCTACCTAAATATTATATTTGTTCCGCAGGACTTATTTTGCAGAATCATTCTGCTATTAGTTTACCGCCGCCCGCTGTGAAGTTCACGGCGGATCGTCCCTTCTTGTTTCTAATACTTTTCGAGGATAAAATCCTCTTCGCTGGCACCTATACTCATTGAGGTGATGTTACAACGCTTAATTTCTTCGTTTCACCACAAGCAACTGCTTTGTTAATGCCGTATATTACTAAGTTTCTTTGTTTGTCTATTTACTCGAAAATAAATTGTTTTATTGCACCCATTTCTATCTTTAGGGGGGAAGCGTCAGGGTAGCCCGCGCAATTCAATTTTTTTTAAGTTTTTTTCCAATTTTCAGGTTAGTGTCGGTTGTACCTACGTTAAATAAAGTATGATTCACGACTGTAACAAATAAGACTTTACAAAATTATAATCACTTCACTAATACAACACTCAAGTTCATATAATCCTATTGATTGATATTGCATGAAATAGTCATTCAATATGATTATAATTATAATATTAACTTACGAGTTCAAGAGGGTTATTTACTTCTTGCGCTCGCGAATCATTTGTAATGGCCCCGATTCTGTTGTTCACACACTAAATTAAATTTAAGTTCAGTGCATCTTTTTCTTTCTATTTCATTATGAAAAGGAGGGAAGATAAAATATTAGTTTAGTCCTGTCAAATTAGATACTCCATAGACAAGTTTAGACGTGATTAAAAATTTGGCTACTAAAAATACGCCAATTTACGTCAGGCGCTGACTAATTTGACAGGACTAAGCTAATATTTATTTTCTGTCCTTTTCATAATGAAATAGAAAGAAAAAGATGCACTGAACTTAAATTTAGTTTAGTTTGTGAACAACAGAATCGGGGCCATTGTTCAACATAAAACCTGACACTGACCTGCAAATTGCAAAAACTTATGAAAATTTAAGTTTCGCGGGCTACCTAACGCATCGCCCTAATAATGCACTTGGTTTTGGTAGATTACTATTAATTTGTTAGATACCTACATAGCTTTATTAGCACTGACACGCTATGCTGTTGCACCCGGTATAATCCCCGAATTAATAAACCACTTTCATTTTGAAGACTCATCTTTAAACTTCAGAATGAACAGAGAATGTACAGTGTACTGCACTTCGCTGGTAACAGGTTCACTTCGACAGCGCCTTTATTTCCAAGCAGTAAATAGGCGGTGTTGATAGGTCAAGTGTTCCTATTTCTGTGCGTTCGACGATACATATTTATGTCCTGTTAGCTGCAATGGGATTGTGTGTCAGAATGAGATCGGTTTATTAATACGGACCTTGTCATAAGGGCTTTGATGGCTTTGCTTGAAGAATTAAATGTGAGAGTAAGAGCGAAATTCACCAATGAAACTAAACGCGATCAGCACATGTAAACCGCGTTCAAGAGCTGTCAGTGGCCCCGATTCTGTTGTTCACAAACTAAACTAGATTTAAGTTCAGTGCATCTTTTTCTTTCTGTTTCATTATGAAAAGGACAGAAGATAAATATTAGTTTAGTCCTGTCAAATTAGATAATCCATAGACAAGTTTAGATGTGATTATAAAATTGGCTACTAAAAATACGTCAGGCGCTGACTAATTTGACAGGACTAAACTAATATTTATCTTCTGTCATTTTCTTATAGAAATAGAAAGAAAAAGCTGCACTGAACTTAAATTTAGTTTAGTTTGTGAACAGAATCGGGGCCACTGTCATCTTAGTGGGAATATTGACACTGACAGGTTATTATATGAGGTACCTAAGTGTAAATGATTTAATCGCGTTCAGTTTCATCAGTGAAATCAACCCATACTGACAAGCTCAAAATTACTTCTTTGATTGTTGGTGTAGCACGAATTGGTTGTTCTGCAATTTCCCGGAATTCTTCGGTAGTCATCTGGGTATCACTGACTCAACCAGGCGGCACCTGGTTGAGTCAGTGATACCCAGATGACTACCGAATGGCGGATTAATGCCATCATAAGTCCAGTGTAAGAGAGAGACGGAGCTATACATGATCGACAGCACCATCCCTTTTTCAACTGGAATCATGATGATATTAATACTCATGATACACATGATGGAATAAAGTACTCTGCCGTAATTATGACACATCGAGGTTTAGAAAAAGTTCGGCTTAGTAGAGTGTCGTCTCTGCCACTCTTACCTTTGTGACAGTTTATTTTAAAGGGGGAAGCGCTAGAGTAGCTCGCGATGAATATGACTCCAGAATTATAATCATTAAAATCATCAAAACACTCCTCTAAATTCATACAATCCTATTGAACGACTATTATTGCATTTTGTCTATAAATTCAAACTTGTTACGCTCGGGAATCGTGTTTTGTGCAACAAGCAACCTGACACTGACCTGCAAATTGCAAAAAAACGTAAGAGAATTTGAATTTCGCGGTCTACCTAGCGCACGCCCCTTAAAAGCTCGATGTGTTATGTTAACGTCCTGGGAATGAAGCTCCTTTAATTAGCCCCACCCACGCAACTATTTTTATCATGCTTTTTTTCACGGATTGTTAACTCTCGGTGTTAAGAAAAGTTGAAAATCCAATGCGCGATTACAATCGCCCGTCGCGGTCGGTACGGTCGGAGCTTACTCTATTCCTAGCCGGGATAACGCATGCTTACTGTTTTGCTATCGTACTTCGGATCTAAGGAGGATAGCAAAACTAACATGTTTGTTTTTTATTTTACAGGTCTAGTAGGCGTTCTCATGTCATCGATGTCAAGACCACCACCGCCAATGAAATTCACTGTGGATCATCCATTCTTATACCTTATACTGTTTGAAGATAAAATTCTTTTTGCCGGCACCTACGCTCTGTAAAAATTGTTATTTCGTAATAAGTAACAGTACCTATCTAATTAAAACAAAATTATGTATTTAAAAAAAAATCTTTCTACATTATTACAACATTTTTTATTATATACATTTAGTATGGCGTCTGTCAATGATTAAAGCACATTACAAATAAAAACATAATATATTGTTGTTCAGTCTTTTAATTAACCCAGTAAGATGACTTTGTTGTCTATGTACATACAATACTTAGGTACTACTTAGGAATAAATTAAAAATTTTACAGTAAATCCGAATTGAGAAAAAAAGAAAATCAATAAGACTAATATTTTTTGAGAATACATACATATACACACAAACTCACGCCTTCTTTCCATGTGCGGGTAGGCAGAAACTACAGAACGCCACCTGCTACGATCATTACCTAAACATTTTGCTTCGTTTACGTTCATACATCTGGGGCCGTATTCTCTATGACACAATGAACGAAAGCGCGCGAAATAAACGCGAGATTGGCGGGATTAGCTAAGGAATCATTGAGTGGTCATAGTGAATCAGGGCCCTTGTCATACAAGCACACCGGTTGCGAGTAATTTGCACCTGACCTTTATTGAGAATAATATCATTTTAATAATACTCAGACACTAATATGTCTGACTGCAATTTACACTAAAATAAATACACGAGTAAGTAGGTACCGACAACCAAATGAAGTGGAAGAACATCGTACAGAAGCCAGCATATCAAGCTACCCCTATCTGTTAAATTTTGATAGATTTTCAACTTTACTGCAAAGGAATAAGGTTCATATTCAATTGGGAAAATTTGACAGATTGGGGTAGCTTGATGTGCTGGCCTCTGAACAAAAAGTAGGTAATATAATGATAATCAGTAACCATATTCATCTGTTACTTTTTTATCAATAAATTCTTTCACACTACTTAAAAGCCATTTATATAGTCAAAAGTCAAACTCAAAGCATTTATTTCAAACTAGCGGCCCGTCTCGGCTTCGCACGGGTGGAAAAAAAAAGCCTTAATCAGAGAATTTTTAAAATTGCTCCAGTACTTTTTGAGCCAATTCGTTACAAACATACTTACATACAGATCTTTCCTCTTTCTAATATTAGTATAGATAAACCGATTACAGGCACTTATATGCCTAAGTGGCTGATCATGGAATGAACATTATTAATTATATAATGAACACCTGTATGTAGCCCATGTATCACAAATAAACGATTTGATTTGAATTGTCAAGGGGTCGGTCAGTCAGAAAGATGAAGCTAGTTGCCCATTCCAAAGCGTAGTAGGTAGGTACCCATGGAGCAGCATGGGCAAAACTCCACGGACACTCTTTTAAATCATAAAATTGTTACAAAATATTGTTTATATCATTAATGTTGAAATTATACATGTGAGAATGATGTAGAAATATGTGCACGTTGAAAGTGTCCATTATAAAAAATAGAGAAGGGAGTTTGAATTTAAAGTGTCTAAGATCCCAGCCCTTATTTCTTTATGAATATTTTAATTGTTCTTATAAAGCTATTTTTATTGCACAATGTGCTTTGATGTGAAGGAATTCTTAACTCTGTTGGGTCTCGCCTGGTATATTCTAAATGTAAATTGCATGCTATAAAAAAATTTGTGCTCTTTCACAAATATACCAGCAGTAGAAAGCAGTGGCGAAGGGTGGGTTTATGACAGAGGTAAGCCGGAGCAAAAAAAAAGTCAATAAAAGTCAATAGGTTTCATTACATTTCAATGATGAATTGACTATATGTAGAGTGGTTGTGTTCTGAATTTCCGAAGGGAAGCCGGCGGGAATCGAGTTGTATGGTTACCTTCGCCACTGGTAGAAAGTAAACTGCAAGCATGAGTCAAGATAACTTGTTTGTATGGATAACCACTATTTTGATTGTTTTTTTTTTCATATTTTATGGCATGTATTAAATCAAAACCCAAATAATTCCCATTGTTGTCCTAAAAATTTTATTAGACTCTTCAATAATAAATGTGCTTCTTTTTGTGTGCCTCAAATAACCCCTATTTTGTAGTCCTAAAATTTGAAAGAGCCATTATAAAAAAAAAAAAACTTTTGGGGTGCCCTAGCTTAGTTACTGTAACCAACTTTACTAGCTTTGCCTGAGGCCAAGCACTGCCATACAATGTGGTAATGCCGCCAGTCTCTTGGGTACATTATTAGTCGACAGCAATGCGGATGAATTTTTTGGTGCTATAGTTTAATTTGTGAATAGTTTTAGTTTTATTAGGATATAATTTTGTTATTTACATTAATTAATTATGTATTCGTTGTTATTTACTTTACTTAATTTACATCATTTGATGGTCAATCACTACATAGTATAAAACAAAGTCGCTTTCTCTGTCCCTTTGAACGCTTAGATCTTTAAAACTACGCAACGGATTTTCATGCGGTTTTTTTTAATAGATAGAGTGATTCAAGAGGAAGGTTTATGTATATAATACATGCATGCATGTGATGTCTTAAATAAACACATTTTTTTGTGCTTACTTTTCAAACGCTGGCTGAACCCTACGAGATAGGTTAAAATAATGTACTACAGTATTGTACACCTTAAAAAGGTCTACAAAAAAGTCCGCGATGGTATATGTCTATCTCTTAGGGATAACCCACAATAATCATTTTTTATCCTTTACTTCTTACGAGAAATAATGGCTTATTTACGAAGCGATTTTTAAGCAATACAGCATTAATCCTTATCCAATTAAGTACCTTAAATACATTGTGCATTTAATATAGATAAATATGGCCCTTTACAGCATGTAATTTAAATGAATATTTTCGAAGATATTACAGATTTAAAATGCAGGGACATAGCGGTTGCTGCAGTACCGGCTGCGGCGGCGCGAGCTGGCATTCTTGAATTACCTGTACTTAGTATCAGTATTGCACCCGTGCGAAGCCGGGGCAGGTCGCTAGTTATTTATAAAGAGGATTACTCAAATATTTGCCATTATTTAGTACTTGAAATCTAAAATACCTAGCCTACAGTAAATGAACACCCATGTTCTATTTCATTGATGACATACCTACTTATAAATAAATTTATAAAAATAATACGACGTCACTATTTTTATCACAAAGGAAACAGTTCACTTTTCTTTGTGCAACGTAACAATGAGTATTTATTTCTTCTCAAATATGTACCTAAAACTTTAACAAAACCCGCACCTCGACTGGAGCACTTTCAGAATTGCGGCCTTGGCACTCACAAATTACTTGTTACTTATTTCCAATGCTCTGGAAAACGCTTTGTCTAAACTTGTAAAACAATGAACATTTATTAATCGGTACTCACTCTGTGCTCAGATCATTTTGCGACCAACAATATTTAACTGCTAATGACATCTAGATACTTTGATCTTTCTTGATTCACATAAACTTGTCTCTAAATAATAAATTAAAACAAACTATTAAAAAATCAATTACAAAATTGTTACTGTTCAAATACTTTGCTATGACTTGTATCAGGAAAACTCGGAAAACTTTTGCTTTGTTGTTTTGTTTGTTTGTTTCTGTTTTTTGTTATGACATAGACTTTTGATTTTTGAAGTGAGCTACAGTACAACCATATAAGTAGTTTTTTTTTACTAATTTTAAGTATGTAGCTCTATAAATAAAAGAAAAATCATGAAAATTCAGTCAATTTACTAAATTGTACATACTTTAAAATTTCGCTCGTCACCTAGTCAGTAAAACTAAAACGGCGTTTGGTGTTTACAGGGATTGTTTTAAAATTAGTTCACTGTAGCATAATAGACGTAAAACCAACCAAGTAATGTGGCTTTATTTAACTAAAAGAATTATACTAACTAGACATTGAATAGCTTACAATAATATGACAAAGATGGTAGCGCTGTGACAAACGTCACGTAAAGTCACTGTTACCATAAATACTACATTCAAGGAGGTTGCCCACGTTGCATATATCACCTCATTCTTCCCCGGTTGAGTTTTCACTCCCTTCTCGATGTACCACAAAGTCGCTCGAGGGTGGCTTTCTGGTCCTGTTTGATCTCCGAGGGAGAGCTTCGGTCTGGAGTATCGGAGAAGGCGACGAGCTACGTAGATCCTGTGAATGTCGCGGCGATGATAGCGATGGGGTGATAGTTACGGGTGGAGCTGTAGTGCTATCTTCCATCTCTTCAGAAGCTGATTCAAAGCTATCATCTCCACTGTAGTCAACAGTATTTGGGAACGGTGCCAATTGACGGTTCGATACTGTTGATGTTTCCCCATTGTCACGTCGAATAAGAGAATAGTGAGGATTAGTTTCAAGGAGTTCAGCTTCTTCGACTAGAGGGTCTGTTTTAGATTGTCGGACATTCTTCTTTACCAATATGGGGCCTGGTGTCAGCCAGGACGGCAGTGAGTCTCCATTCGGGGATCTTCTAGGGTATGTAAAAAGTTTTTCATTTGGGGTGGCGTTAGTAGCTGTACATAAAAGAGAACGTACACAGTGCAATGCATCCTTCAGTACCACTTCCCAGTTTTCCACAGATAGTCCCTTTGACCGGAGACTGAGTTGGATAGTTCGCCAGAGAGTCCCGTTTAGACGTTCCACTTGACCATTACCCTGAGGGTTATAAGGTGTCGTTCTTGATGAGGCTATGTTTGCTTTTCTTAGGAATGACTTGAATTCTTCGGACATAAACGATGAGCCTCTATCACTATGAACATAGAGAGGCTGGCCAAAAGTAAGGAAGAGATCTTTCAAGCAGTTGATGACAGTGGCAGATGTCATATCTTTACATGGATATGCAAATGGAAATCTGCTGTACTCGTCAATTATCGTCAATATGTACTTGTTAGAGGTGTTAGACGGCAGTGGCCCCTTGAAGTCTATGTTGATACGTTCAAGAGGGGCCGTAGCTTTGATCAAGTGACCCTTTACTTTGAGGAACCTTGGTTTTATTTCAGCGCAGGTCGGGCACGAGGCTGTTATCTCCTTAACGTCGTTTGCTGAATAGGGCAAGTTTTTGGATCTCACCCAGTGATACATTCTTGTCACGCCCGGGTGACAGAGTGTGTTATGGAGCTCTTTCAGCTTGCTGATATTCATATAGGCACATACGCGGGATAGAGCGTCCGCAGCTGCATTTTCGGAGCCTGGTCTATAAATCCTACTAATATTATAAATGCGAAAGTTTGTATGTATGGATGTATGGATGTTTGTTACTCTTTCACGCGAAAACTACTGAACGGATTTTGATGAAACTTTACAGTAATATAGCTTATACATCAGAATAACACATAGGATACTTTTTATCCCGATATTCCCACGGGATCAAAACTTACGCGGGTGAAACCGCGGGGCGCAGCTAGTAATATCATATTTGAAACAAGACAACTCTAATCGCCAACGTAAGATTTTCTCGTTCTTGATTTTACTGTTATGATTCTGATTAAACATGAAGGCTACCGATTGTTGATCCGTAATTAAAAGAAAATGTTTGCCAATTAGGTAGTGTCTCCATTTCTTTAAACTTTCCACTATAGCGCAAGCTTCTTTCTCGATTGTAGATTGTTTGCATTCAGAGTTTGACAAAGTTCGCGAAAAGAATGCTACTGGTCGTCCTCGTTGAGTAAGTGTAGCTGCTAGAGCGAATTCTGAAGCGTCAGTCTCAACTGTGAAAATATCGTCATCATTAATCGCTACTAGAGCCGCCGCCTTGATGTCCTGTTTGAGTTGTTCGAAACACTTGAGAGCCTCGTGTGATAACGGGAAGCTAGTGACGCAGGTGAGTGGTTTTATCTTTTCTGAGAAACGCCCTATCCATTTTGCATAGTGCGCGAACATTCCTAGGACTCGTTTCAGTTCACTTGCTTTAGTTGGTGCGGGGAGGTCTAGCAGAGGCTTTAGCCTTTCAGAATCAGGTCGGACAGTATGATTTTCCACGGTAAAGCCAAGCAGATTGATTTTAGTTTTATTGAAAACGCTTTTTTGTTCATTGAGAGTTAAATTAAACTTCTTAGCGGCGTCCATAAATCGTTTTAGATTGCGCTCGTGATCCTTATCATCCTTGCCGCAAACGGTTACGTCATCTAAGTATGCGTACGTTCCATCTAATTTTTCTTCTGATATTATAAAGTCCAGAGTCCGCTGGAAGGCAGCTACGCCGTTAGTCACTCCAAACGGGATGCGTGTGAATTGATAAAGCTTGCCGATCGCTTCAAACGCTGTATATATCTTCTCATTTTTCAGGATTGGGATCTGATGATATGCAGATTTCAAATCTATCTGACTGAAGACTTTAAATTTTGATACGTTGTTTACAACCGTTTCGATATTTGGCAAGGGGAAGGCATCTAGATCAGTAAATTTATTGATAGTCCTTGAATAATCGATCACGAGCCGTTTACGATGGGTCCCTCCTCCCGCTACGAGGACTTGGGCTCTCCAAGGGGAAATGCTCTTTTCAATTACCCCATCTTCGAGCAACTTTGATACTTCTTCTTGTATGAAGTCAACGTCTGCTTTAGTGTAGCGCCTGCTTCTGACAGCAATCGGTTGGATGTTTGGCGAAAGATTGGTAAATACAGAGGCCGGTGGAACTGAGGCTTGCAGAACATTACAGATTTGTAAGGGCTCGCCGGGACCTCCCAGATTGAAGTGGATGCTTGAATGTTGCTTGAGTAAGTCGTGACCCACGATAACGTCTGCGCAGAGGTTGTCAACTACTAAAAGCGGCGTTTGCTTGTAGGTATGTTGATTCATTTTAATAGTTACGAAACATACCCCTTCAACGAACGAGACTTGGTTAAGAGAGGCAAGATTTACAGTTTGTTTGCACGGTTTCTTGGGCAACTTCATGATGCGAGCCACTTTACTGTTTATAAAACTGACTGAACTACCAGTGTCGACGAGAGCGTCAGCTTTGTATTCGTTTGTTGTGATAGGGATTGTCGCACTCCTAAGACTTGAAGGAGAAGCAGCAGAAATAGCCCCGCTGTAAAAGTGGTCATTGCTCGAGTTGGCAAGTTCTTCAGTCCACACAGAGTTTATGTTATGCCCGGATCTGCAAACGTTAGCAAAATGGCCTTTCTTCGAACACTTTTTACAAGTAGCTTTGCTAGCTGGGCACCTTATTCTAGGATGGACATTTCCGCCGCAGAAGAAACAGCGCTTGGCTGATTGTTGTGTTGTGGAGGATGGTGCGACCGAAGCAGTCAGAGGCATTCGAGACGATGAAGTTACAGCCAGATTGTCCGATCCCTTGTCTCGGGAGATTTCAGATACAGCATTTAGATGCGGAGAATTAGTACTGATCGTCTGTGCATCTTTCTCAGCAGTTTCCAAGGTAATGGATTTATTAAGAGCATCTGTAAGAGCAAGCGTAGAGTTCTCTAGAAGTCGTTCACGAATTTTTTGTGAGAGGAGTCCGGAAATAAGAGGATAGTGAGGATTAGTTTCAAGGAGTTCAGCTTCTTCGACTAGAGGGTCTGTTTTAGATTGTCGGACATTCTTCTTTACCAATATGGGGCCTGGTGTCAGCCAGGACGGCAGTGAGTAACTAAAAGAATTATACTAACTAGACATTGAATAGCTTACAATAATATGACAAAGATGGTAGCGCTGTGACAAACGTCACGTAAAGTCACTGTTACCATAAATACTACATTCAAGGAGGTTGCCCACGTTGCATATCACCTCATTCACTATAACGGTGGCGAGTGGTCCCGAATTTGTCTTGATTTCAACTCCTGTCGACTCTTGACTATAATATAATTACGTCTAGGTTAGACATTATGAAAACTGCTGAAGTTTAATCTCCCTAGAGTATAGTTATGTTCTGTGATTTTAGTGGTGACGAACGGGTTGACGGCAGACAATACATAATATATTACTAATCTGTGGGCTGACGCTGACCGGGCGCGGGGCGTGCGCCTTGCGTGCGCTGACGTATCTCTAAGTAGTCTGTGGCGCTGACCTAACTGTACTACTGTAGTCTGTTAAGTCTGTAATTCTGTATCTGAAAAACTTTGTGGGTAGTGGTGAAGGTTACACGTGCTTTTTTTGTGTGTTGAATTTTTTCGATTTTAGTGGTTTTTATTACCCTGAACTTCAATCGAGATTATTCTTTGTGTTTGTGTTTTAGAAAAGGTTTGTTTTTACATTGTTTTAGTTTAGTTTTTAAAGATTTTACCTGGCATCCAATATGGATTCCAAAAAACCCCCTGACCCTCCTGATCCCTTTGATTTCACTCCGGTGTTAACTGTTACCCTTCCCGACGACAATGTAAATACTATGGACCCCGAATCTGCAAACAGGAAAAGATCCGCTGTTTCCCCCCCGGCTGTTTTAATCAATCCTCCTAAGCTATCTAAAAACACTATCGGAAGACAGATATATACGAATAGAGATTACCCTCCGTATATCGTACACATATCTTTAAAAGATGGACAGACTCCAGGTACTGTTCTGCACCCTGTCAAATTTGGTATGTTCTTGACGCAAAATAATTTCAGCAACATACTCCTAGGCAGTGTCAAACGTTTAGGAAGAAACAGGGTTTCAGTCGAATTCAAGTCTCACCAGGATGCTAACAGTTTTTTAATCAGTCCAACCTTAACTAAAAATAATTTTGTTGCCTCAATCCCCCAATTTAACATCACTCGTTTAGGTCTTGTCAGAGACGTTCCCATTGAATGGACTGAGGAAGAAGTCATAGAAAACATCAAGGTTCCCACTGGATGCGGCCCTGTAATTAAGGCTAGGAGAATGAGCCGTAAGGTGACTTCTCTAGGAGTTACCGAATGGAAACCCACTCAAACGGTTGTTTTAACCTTTGACGGCCAAATTTTACCCCAGCGTGTTTTTTGTTTCTACTCTGCTCTTTCGGTTGAAAAATATATGTACCCAACTATCCTATGCTTCAATTGTTGTCGGTATGGTCACACACGTACAGTATGTCGCTCGAAACCCCGCTGTTTTAAATGTGGTCAAGACCACCCAGGAGATGGTTGCCAAGCTTCCTCTGATTGTGCATTTTGTATTTGTTGCTCTGGCAATCACTATGCAAATGATAAGGCTTGTCCTGAGTTGGGTAGACAGAAGGGCATAAAAGCTCTGATGGCAGAAAAGTCAGTCTCATATGAGGAAGCAAGTCAGGTCTTTCCACCAGTTTCAAGATCATATGCTGAAGTGTCGAGATTATCTCAAAAGCCTAAACCAACACCTAGCCCACCTTATTCCCCCAGCCCACTTTCCCAAAATCCAAAATCCTACCGTAAAACGGTCTTCCTTAAAGCAAAATCCCATGCCCCACTTTCTCCTAGCTATGACAAGCAGGCTCATCAAGCCCTCACACAGAACTACTCTTTCTCTCCTACACAAAACGGTTGTGCTTACCCTAGGGAAGGTGCAACCAGCCCTGAAAAATCAGAAAACATTCTGAATATTATATCTAGTATGCTTTTGACTGTATTAGCAAATCCAAACCAATCCCTACCTGACCACGTTGCCGACAAATTGACATCCATTGTAAATTATATACACAATGTCCCACCCCCTGACATTCCTTCAATGGAACGTGAGGAGTGTTACTCCTAGGAAGCCTGACCTACTCTATCTAATTAATAAATTCAAACCATTGATCTGCGGTATCGCTGAGACATGGCTTCGTTCTGAAAGTAATTTCAGGATTCCATGTTTCAGTGGTGTTCGCCATGATAGATCAGATGGATATGGGGGATGTGCTTTGTTCATCAATAACAAAGTACCATTCTCCCCGATTCCTCTACCCTTTGTTGGTGACAACATCAATGTTGTTGCTGTTAAGGCTGAGGATATAAATATATTTAGTTTTTATATTGCACACCCACAAATTGAAGACCTTACTACAATAAAAAGTCTGCTGAGTAATGTACAAGGTCCATTACTAATTATGGGTGATTTTAATGGCCACCATTATAGATGGGGGTCTGAAACTTGTGACAGCTTTGGCATGGGTCTAGTGGATATATTAGACGAACTAAACCTATGTATAATTAATGATGGCAGTACGACACGTAGGTCGACTGCAACAGGGCAGAACAGCAGCTGTGTCGATTTAACTTTCTGTTCGTCTAGTATAGCCAGCCTCTTTAATTGGAGTCGCTTGAATATGACTTATGGGAGTGATCACTATCCCATCATGGTTGAAATCCCATCCAAGACTATTCCTGACAAAATTTCCCCTCCGTTACTGAAGTACCAACTGAACTCAGTGGATTGGGACCTGTATTCAAAAATTTTAGACTTAAGAGTCTCTTCCCTCCCATCCATTAATCCTGAGTCCCCTCAGGAATGCTTTTCCTTATTTTCCAACACAATATCCTCTACAGCAGATGATTGCTTCCCCCCCAAAAAACCGCCAACGGGCAAAATTCCATCCCCGCCATGGTGGGATAGGGACTGCTCTGCCGTGATCAGGGCCAGGAATGAAGCCGAAATGAATTTCAACTCCGACATGAACCTGGAAAACATCATTGCTTTTCAACATATCTTGGCTAAGTCCAGGAAATTACTCAAAAATAAGAAGAGAGAAGGTTGGCAGAAGTACTGTAGCTCACTGAGTCCTTCCACTCCAGCGTCGACTGTGTGGCGTAAATTGAAGTCCTACAGAAGTAGTTTGAGGCCCCCCTCTGGGAGCACACTGTCTGCGGACCTGGGTAACCAGTTTTTTTCTAAGCTCGCACCAGTTTATGTTCCCAATAGGGAGGAATGTGTCGCTTCGGACTCACAGCTGATGTCAGATGATCCTCTGGATGAGCCATTTACCCTTGGTGAACTTAAGTCGGTCCTTGCCCATGTAAAGGATTCTGCCCCTGGAGTGGATGGATTCCCTTACTCCTTCATTACTAAAGCTGGTAATAAGACGCATCAATATTATCTGGACTTAGTCAATTATTGTTTTATTTCCGGTTATATTCCTCCTGATTGGAAGGTTCAAGTCGTAATCCCCATATTAAAACCTGGTAAAGATCCCAGCGATCATTGTTCTTACAGACCAATTGCTCTATCGTCCATCCTTATTAAACTTTTAGAACATTTAATTAAAAACCGCCTGGAATGGTTTGTAGAAAACAGGAAACTGCTCCCAACGACTCAATTCGGCTTTAGGAAAGGTCTGGGTACAGCTGATAGTGTGGGTACCCTCACATCAGAGATCCGGCTGGCCCTTAGTAGGAGTGAGTCTGTGGTAGCCGTTTTCTTAGACATTTCAGCTGCCTATGATTCTGTTCTCCTCCCAGTTCTCAGGCAGAAAATGCAAGAGCTGAGAATCCCGGCTAGGATTCGTCGAATCATTTGCAGTATTTTTACAGATCGTAGTGTCCAACTTAGGATTCCCGGGGAAAACTCTGAACCGAGATTGGTTTGGAGAGGTCTACCTCAGGGATCCGTACTTAGTCCCCTTTTATATAATATTTATACCTCTGATCTCCCTTCTTGCCTAAACTTTAACTGTAAAGCACTTCAATATGCTGACGATATTGCATTATTGGTCTGTGGCAGTTCCATCGAAGACGCCGCTCACTCCATTAATATCTCTTTGTCTTCATTAAACCAATGGCTCTTAGATCGCGGGTTATCTTTAAGTGCTCCAAAGAGTACCGCAGTTATCTTTACTCGTAAACGCCATATACCCCAGGTTAACATTAATATTGACGGTCAGGCTATCCCAATTGAGGAGAAGGCCAGGTTCCTGGGGGTTACCCTGGATTACAGATTGTCGGGAGTGGACCACATTAATAATACAGTAAAAAAATGTGAGCGCTCGGTCTCGGTCCTCAAGGCTTTGGCAGGTGTCTGGTGGGGGGCTCACCCATACACCTTAAAGCTAGTCTACAATGCACTGGTCAGAAGCGTGTTGGATTATTGTAGCTACCTGATCGAGCCATGCAACAAGGAAGCTTTGCGTAGATTAGATTCTGTCCAGTCCAAATGTCTGAGGATCGTAATTGGTGCCATGAAATCCACTCCTATAAATGCCCTCCAGGTTGAGTGTGCGGAACCCCCTCTTAATCTTCGACGACAATATTTAGCAGATCGTTTCTTGTCAAAAGTGTTCTCCCTTTCATCCCATCCTTTGCTCCCCATTTTGGAACAAATCTACCTCTCTCTTAACACGTCTTCCTACTGGAATAATAAATCTATTCCATTGATGCATAGGTTCAGAGAGCTTAAACGCCTCTCTTCACCTGTGTGTCAATACCCCTCTCTTCCTGTCTTTTCTTCCGCCTATGAGGTGATCCATTTCAAACCAAAGGTCGTTTTGGGACTTGGTATCTCCAAGTACTCTCAGGACGCAAAAGGCGACTTTGAGCAGGCCATTAAGAGATACTGGGAGGGCTGGAATTTCTTTTACACGGATGCATCCAAATTTTCGACAACAGGATGTACCGGTGTCTCAACATATTTTCAGAACTCTAAAATTGCCCTTTTATTTCAATGCCCTCCAGAAGCCTCGGTATTTACAGGGGAATGCATTGGTATTCTAGAGGCCATCAATTTCATTTTAACCCACAACATTAAAAACTCGGTGATTTTTTCCGATTCCCGTAGCAGCATTCAAGCTTTAAGCCAATGTCAACTGAAATCCAAAATTCACAGTCAAATCATTTTCGACATACTTAATTCACTATACAGATGCTCCAACAACGGTTTAAACATTGAGATAGCTTGGGTTCCCAGTCACGCGGGTATAGGTGGCAACGAGTGCGCCGACTCACTGGCGAAATTTGCTTCATCTAATCCGGTGGATCGGAAGCACTACACGGTACAAAGTTACGACTTACGATCTGACACCAAACGCAAGTTGTACAACTCGTGGTCAGCAGGATGGCAGGTAAGCTCGAAACTTAAGGGGGCGTATTACGCCAGTATCCAACCTGACATCCAGCGGAAACCTTGGTTTTTTAAATGCCCCAAACTGTCTAAGAGAACTGTTACATCCTTGTGCAGACTGAGACTTGGCCACTGCTGCAGTCCAGTATTCCTGAACAAGATCCGTGTTCGTGACAGTTCCTTGTGTGAATGCGGTCTTGATGACGGTACTCTAGACCATATCTTTTTCTCTTGCCCTTTAAACTCCCAATCCTATGACTTGTATCATAAGCTTTCCAAAATTAAAATCCCTCTTCCTACTAACTTCCATTCCCTCTTGACTAACTTTTCTCCTAAACTTATCCAAATCTTGTCAACTTTTTTAACCATAAATAAAATCAAATTGTAGTTTGGTGTGTAGTGATAATAACTTTGTAAATATATTATGTAGATTTGTGGTGTAATGTATATTATTTTTTAATTGTTTACTAACAAAAATTGTCTCGTCCTTTCAGCTACTAACATTTATAATTAGTAAACTACCACGGAGTGCAAAGTTCGACGGCCCACCTTGCTGTATTGCCGTCACCACATGACGCTGGCAGAATAGTCGACATCGGCTCAGTTGCCAAAAGAGGAAAAAAAAAAAAAAAAAAAAGTCTGTATCTAACCCTCCAAGTAAATATCTGTCTACATTGTTTCAGTTTTTCAATTTACTTATAAGTTTTATTGATATACGTTTTACTGCAGACACTTATAATTCACTGCGTTATTTCCCATGAAAAGAATGTCTACGTTAAGGAGATACATTGGTAAGTAAACCGCTTGAGTAAAAAATTAAAAATAAAGTTTGTTGTGTATCTTGTAGAATAACCTTGTGTATTCTTTTACAGCTTTTCAACTAATAACAATAGACTAAATAATAATAAATATTATGCAATTGGCTTTAATTTTCTATCAATCTTCGTTATTAATATACTATTGTACAGACACCAGCACATCAAGCTACTACTATCTGTCAAACTTCAATAGATTTTCAACTTTATTGATATAGCTTAAGGTTCAAGGTTGATTGGGAAAATTTGACAGTTTTGGGTAGCTTGATGTGCTGATGTCTGTACCTATAACTTAAAAAAAAAATTTATTTAAAAACATATATTCCAGATATTGGGGCTAACCTCACAGATGAAATGTACCAGGGCATATACCATGGTTCGAAGAAACATGATCCCGATTTAGACATAGTGTTGGCTCGCAGCTGGACTGCAGGGCTAGACAAGATGATCATTACTGGAGGCTCCTTGACAGACAGTTACAAAGCTATTGAATTGGCACGATCTGATTGTAAGTCACCAGGGCCCTAATTCACTATGACCACTTATCAATTTCCTTACTTCAAAACCACATCAATTCCTTCACTATTCACGCCAATGCCGCTTTCATTTTGTGCGATTTTGTTCATTGTGTCATAACAAATAAGGCCCCTGCTTTATAGGTTTATTGGAATTATGGTTGTGGACTGTGTCTGTGCAATAATCTGTCCCAAAACTATTTGCAGAAGATTATAAAAATCTACTTTGCCAAATAAAATGTTTAGGATGATTTAAAATTAGAATTTCAGGTTCAAAAAAGTATACAAAATATAATTAAATCAAAATACTCAATTTATAAGTAGTTAGTACAGTGAATATAAAATATAATTAAATCAAAATACTCAATTTATAAGTAGGTAGCACAGTGAATATAATATAAAAGTAGGTAGCACAGTGAATATAAAATATAAAATGGATCAGAAAACATACCTGTGGATGTTAGGTAAATGTTTCCTCATACTTTTGTTTACATTTTCATCAAAGACTAGGAACGGAGTATACAATTTTGGGTTGAGTATGATTCCCCCATAGAACAATTAATATTTATAAAACCTATGCTACAGTCTACAGATAGATGTTCTGGGCCTGACTGTTTTTGAGATTATTGTTTGTAAATCAACCAGCTCCAATAGTACAGGAGTAATTCCATTTTCTGAGGCAACCTAGGCTTTCTTATTTCTGTTGAAAGTCTCAGTTTAAGCGGGAAGCGCCAAGGTAGCCCACAATAATAAAATGTTCTTACGTTTTTTGCAATTTGCAGGTTGAATATAATATCATGAGTGTAACAAGTATGTATCTACAGAATTATAATCATTAAAATCATCAATACAACCAAAGTTCATATAATCCTAATATTTTACCAAAGTCAAATATCTTTGATCCGTGGAATAAAATTCACATCTACAGTTCTAGTATGGGAAAACTGTCAAAAATACAAAATTTATTCTCAGGATAAGACTTATTCTTGGTATAAAAGTTTGGTGTATTTCGCTCTAAATATCATGCAAAAACATAAGAAAATTTGAATTTCATGGACTACCTATTGTATCCCTCGAAGTTAAAGGTTTGTTCTGGTTTTTAAAAGAACAGCCTTCCACTTTGTCATAGTTATTTATATTTAGGGCTGGATTTTTCAATCAACCAATATTTCTTTTTGTGGAATGAAATTGATGATAGTTTTTTAAATGGAAGAACTGTCAAAAATTCAAAATTATTCCTCGGATAGATATCTGGAGTTGGAAAAATCAGCCCTTAAAAAAATGTTTGTAAGTATACATACCTAGTATGTTTTATTTATGTAAGTGAATAATTTTCAGTTTTGACTTTTATTTTCTATTCTACCCTTACACACGGTGTCTACATTTCTTTTTATCTGCTCTCCTATCGCAAGTATGCTGGAAGAGATTTTTTTTACAAATAAGCATCACCTTTGTATGTATTTTTCTGTTCCTTTCTCATTGTCTGTTTATATGTGTGTACATAAACTGTTAAAAAAGATCTAATTTCAGCCAGGTTATATACTACAGTAGGGTGCCACCCCACCAGGTGTAAAGACTTTTTGCCCGATGCTGAAGCCTACCTGCAGAGTCTCCGAGACCTAATAATGGAAAACAAGGACAAAGTTGTTGCTATTGGGGAGTGCGGACTGGACTATGACAGACTAAACTTCTGTGATAAAGATGTTCAGCTTAAGTAAGTTCTTTAAGTACCTAGTGTCTTAAATCTAACAAAATCAGAAATAACTAATCTTAGACCAAATTAAGACTGAAACTTATTGGAATAATTTGCTGAAACAAAGCATGTTTGTGATGTAGTTGTTATGTCAAAAGGCTGCCAATTTGCCCACACCACAGTTCCCCGTTAACGAGGTTCTGGAGACATACTTTCAAATTAGTGAATATTCTGACACTCATTCATTAAAGCTAATTTTATTATTAGCCAATAATGTTCCACGGCTGGGCAAAGGCATCTTTACTCTATTTCTGCCTCTAGGTCCAGAGGTGCCAAGGATAAATCTTTATTAAAGGAGACCAGCTCAACCTTTCATCTCCGTCTGGTCCGATGAGGACCCACTGGGTCGTAAATCTGGGCCCATTAGTTGTCTGAGATGCGGGATATGTTTCCAGCCCAATTCCAGTTAAGCGTGGTAGCTTAAAAAAAATTAAAAAATATAGCACTCTGGCAAACCTCGAGCGTTACGCGTCGCAAAATATCGGCGACGTCCGATTTTCATCTTACTTGACTTCTAATGGTTAGAACCATTAGGTATCCATTAGGACGTAACTCATAAGAAATATATTCACCAAATTATTACAGGTATTTCGAGTACCAGTTGCAACTGAGTCGCGAATTCAGTCTGCCGTTGTTCCTGCATTGTCGCGCGGCTGCCGACGACTTGGTCGCAATACTGGAGAAAAACCGCGACTGTGTCGTAGGCGGAGTCGTGCATTCGTTTGACGGAACAGAAGATGCTCTACAAAAGATACTGGACTTGGGGATGTACATAGGTATTAATGGATGGTCAGTTGACGAGTATGCACCTCATGCTGCTTGACGGAAAATAGTTTTTCTAGTTCTAAAGCACCAGCACTTTTGAAAATCTTAAAAGCAAGCGATTGGAGGAGGCTTTTACCCAAAAGGGATCCATATGCAAACAAAATATAAAAATATAAAACTAGAAATTTGTGAATACTTACAAACATATGTACTTATATAAAAATATAATGAGCTAAAAGAGGAATAAAATGAGCTTAAAATAATAAATAAAAGCAAGCGCTGACGCCTTGTTGGTCTAGTGGGGATATCCTGAGATTGATAACAGGTGGACTGTGGGTGTTACTATACACCTCTAGCGAATTCTTTGGGGAATATTCTGTAGGTATTATTATTCTGTATATGTTTCAGTTTAGTTTTATTTAGTTAACCATACTCTATAGACAATGTAGGTAATTTATATCGCACGCCGTTCGTGTTTAACTTTTTATATTATGTGGAAAATGTTGTTGGTTACATTTATACTCCCATTTTAATTTTAAGGCCATACCATAACATTGTAATGTGTAAGCGTTTATTTTTATTTGACGTTATAACGATAACGTCATAAAAATCGATGAACACCGGCTGCATGCACGAAAAAGTGTCACGTTCACCTGAGCCTGAGCGTGCAAGCGAGAGCGCGGAACAAGCGATAGAGAGGCACGATCGGCCCAAGCGTTGGCTTGTGACACATTTATTCATCAATGTTTCTATAAGATGTTATCACGTAAAACTATCGTCCGTAAACCGACTTTACAGACAACCAATTTTTTTTTGTAATTAAATATAGACGTGATGTTATGCACATAAAGGAAGTTTCATTCTAGCTTGTCGCTGTATTCTGAATATATGTGGGGCGCGATCAATCGCTTGCCTAAGCGGACGTGCATTTTGTTTTGCTTATAATGTGTTATAATTAATAATTACAACTAAATGAATATTGGAATTACATATGCAGTGTAAGCATTAAAACTAAAGTGTGTCGCGAAGTGAAAACTAGTGTGTTGATACAAACACTGATCTACGCGTTCATTGCATGCAATGAACTAAATCCTATAGGCTACTGTTACTGTGGTAGATATGGCTAGCTCAGGATCTAGCCCGTTTGGCCGTAGCCAATTAATACGGCGAAGTCCTCCGCCGTCACCAAATGAACAAGACAAGCCCATAACCCCAACTCCACCAGCACCCACGGAACATGTGTTACCCGCTGAAGTTATACCCACATCGGAAATTCAGAAATGGATGAGTACAATAGAGTCCATCTTGAGCGAAGTATGTAGTATAGTAGCAGAGGGAAAAATGAACGCTGACCAGAAGCTCCGTGTGACCAATTTATGCCGTAAAGTGACTAGTGGAACATCTCAGATGGCTGTCCTGTATCAGTCCTTGACTCATAAAACTACTCAGGCGTACACCACTATTGAACATCTAAAAGAGAAGCAGGGCGTTGCGAATTCACTTCGGCAATTCAAAGAAGTCGTAGAAAGTAAAATGAAGCCCGCAGAAACAACTTCCTTCGCGGATATGGTCAAGAAGGGCACCGAAAACTACATTCGTCCTGCAAACTTAAGTTCCATTGCTATTTACCATAGCGATAAAACTAAAACCAGCGACGACACGAAGTCTCTCGTCCAGGAAATCATCTCTCCCGAGGAATTGAAACTTCGCGCTTGAAACGCAGCGTTCGTAAAGTGAGAAACGGAGGGGTCATCATCAGCACGGACAAGAAAGAAGACATAGAAAAATTGCGGAAGTCAGAGAAACTTGTTTCATCAGGCCTTACCGTTGAAGAACCAACAAAGCGCCGTCCAAGGGTTGCAGTTATTGGTGTCCCCGCAGCCCTAACTGAACAGGAAGTATTTGAGTGTATTTTCGAGCAAAACCTCTCTGAGAAGCTGCCAAACACAACCCGTGAGTCCCTCTTAGCCACAATGAAATTAAGCCATAAATCAGGTAAGAAAAATCTGAGCACCTGTAATTATATTCTAGAATTACCAGCTAATATCAGAAGAATTCTTATTGATCAAGGGCGAATTTTTATAAATTGGACTTCCTGCCCCGTGAGAGATTTCACGATAGTTACCAGGTGCTTTAATTGTCAGCAATTCGGACATGCAGCCAAATATTGCCGAGAAACTAGCTCAACCTGTAACCACTGCAGAGAGACTGGTCATTCCTTTAAGGACTGCAGCAATAAAAACGCTCCTCACAAATGTGCGACGTGCAATCGCTTCAAGCGCAAAAGTGACCACAAAACTGGTGATGCTAGTTGCCCGGCACGCAAGTTCGCAGAGGATAACTATATCAACTCTATAGACTATGAAGGCGCCTAAGAGCGCTACATATTTCATATCTTTTTAAGCACACTAACAGTAGGTTAATTGTATCTTTATATCTTAAATAGTAAATATAATTATGATTGATAATTTGCTTTGTGACCTAGATAGCTTTTCTGTGTCTGAAACTAAAATATGTAATGTCGAAGACTGTAAACATTTCATACCTGCTATGGATAAAACATTAACTGTGCTCACCCAAAATATTCGCAGCATAAACAGAAACATGAACGGATTTGAAGTGTTGTGAATCATGCCCATAATTATCTAAACATTTGCTCATATCACCGACTATTGCCAGCTTATCATTACCCTACGCATCAAAGTGGGTCATGCTTAGATCATATTATTTTGAAAACGAAAATACTAACAAAAACATTCATCACTAATTCTTCACTAACTGATCATAATGCAATTTTGCTAACATTACAAACATCATTACCCAGAAAAAGTTGCATGCGCAGCTATACCAAAGTCAATATGGCAAAACTTGAAACTGACATACGCAGCATAAATTTTGACCCAGTTTACAACTCATGCAACGCAAATACTTCCCTTGACTACTTTATAGGCTCACTGCAACATGCAATCATTAAAAACACTTTCACTACAAAAATGCCTAGGAAATATAGTAATGTCAAACCCTGGATTACACCAGGTCTCGTCCGTTGCATAAGACATAGAGACAAATTGCACTTAAAATCTAAACTCGCACCTGACAACGAGGTACTTAGCATAACGTACAAAAGATATAGGAACTTCTGTAATAACCTTCTGAAGAAAATAAAAATCCAACATGACAAATATGAGCTTCAATCAGCAGGAAAAAATAGTAAACTAGTCTGGAAATATATAAGAAAAAATACATTTACTGCAAAAAACTCCGAACCTGCACTTGATTTACTATCAACAGATAGTAGCCCATATAAAGCAGCAGATAAAGTAAATAATTTTTTTGTGAACGTTGGTAAAAATTTGGCTGACAAAACACCTGGAACTAGAACTGTCCCTCGCCAACACCAGACTAGTGGAACTGTAAATCCAGTTAATTCTTTTGTGTTATTAGATACCGACGTCGATGAAGTTTTAGGAATAATTTCCGGGTTAAAAGATAACTGTGCAGTCGGGTGGGATGATATACCAAATAGAATCCTTAAAAATTTTAAATACCTACTTGTTCAGCCTTTAACACATATCTTTCAGCTATGTCTGTCACATGGAGTTTTTCCTAGCCTTCTGAAAAAAGCATTGGTCACCCCTGTATTCAAATCTGGAGACAAACACTGCGTTAATAACTACAGACCCATTTCAGTTTTAACAGGCCTCTCGAAAATTTTGGAAAGAATTATAAATAATAGGTTAATAAAATATCTTGAGGACAACAAACTACTTTCAGATAGGCAATTTGGTTTTAGACCAAAACGATCAACCTGCCAAGCAGTTCACAAATTGACAAATTATATTACGACAAATCTGGATAATGGCTTGCATTGCATGGGAATTTTCCTGGATCTTGCCAAGGCTTTCGACACTATTTCTTGCTCTAAACTATTGCACAAGCTTGAAACATTTGGGATAAGAGGAACACAACTCCAACTTTTTTCTGATTACCTTAGAAATCGTCATCAGTGTGTAAAACTCGGTCAGTATAAAAGTTCAGAACTTAAAAACAGCGGCTACGGCATTCCACAAGGAAGTATTTTGGGACCAACGTTGTTTTTAATTTACATAAATGAGCTGTGCAACCTGAAATTAGCAGATGGTATCATAATGTCATATGCAGATGACACAGCCCTATTGTTCTCGGCTAAATCACGAGAGGAGGTCTATAAATATGCTCAGAGTGGGTTTAACATTGTATCAAATTGGCTTCGTATGAATCTACTAACATTAAATGCAGATAAAACCAAGTATATTATATTTAGAATGAGAAACACTAATATACCACTTACTAACCTTACCATTTATGCTCATAACTGTACGCGTACGACAGAAGCTGACGCTGCGTGTTCGTGTCCTACTCTAGCTAAGGCTGACCACATGAAATATTTAGGTGTCACAATTGACACAAATCTAAATTTCCGTAAACACATTGATTTGCAATGTACGCGAGTTCGTAAACTCATATATATCTTTAAGAATTTACGCTACATTGCTGACTTTAAATTAATTAAACAGGTATATTTAGCTTTGTGCCAATCCGTACTTACATACTGCATAACTTCATGGGGTGGTGCTGCAAAGTCTATTTTACTCCCCCTAGAACGTGCTCAAAGAGCAATTCTAAAGGTAGCCACCTTTAGGCCTTTCAGATTTCCTACACACCAGCTTTACATTACTTGTAAGGTGCTAACAGTACGTCAATTATTTATTCTGCACATCATAATGCAGCAGCACGTTGAACTAGCTTACAAGCCAGTACCTTCTGACAAGAGAAGGAAGGATTTGGTCTGCATAAAGCCTCAAACTAGACATGCCTTTGTAAACCGATTCTATGTTTATTTAGGACCCGATTTATATAATAAGCTCAATAGAATTCTTAATATTTATAGTGCCAGTAACAAACATTGTAGTCTGAAGATACGCGAATATTTGGGTAAACTGGATTACACAGACACAGAAAGACTTCTAGAAATACTTCAATAATGATGTAGTTATTAAATTGGTAATTTTTAATTGTATTTAGTACCTATTATAATATTAATTGTATTTAGTTGTATTTAGTACCTACTATAATATTAAATAGGATAGTATTATTGTAAAAAAATAACTAACTATGGATAAATAATTAGCTGACCGCTTAGTATGGGGATGGCCTGAAACACAGGTTTTTATTAACCTAGCTCAGGCAGGTCGCTACAAGTTAGAATGACAGTACCAACGCACCTTTCATAGATAAGTAAAAATCGTGTAAATTAAACTAGCTTTAATATGAGTTAAGCCAATCCCTTAAGAACTTGGTACTACTAAGTATTTATAAGTTTGTAAATGTATTACTTTGTAAAAGGACCTAAATAAATTTTATTTTATTATTTTATTTATTTTTTTTTTTATATATATTTTTTTAATTAAAATATTTCATTTATTTTCAGCTCCTTGAGAACAAAGGAAAACTTAGATGTGGCATCGAAAATACCTAAAGACAAGCTTATGATCGAGACCGACTGTCCTTGGTGTGAGGTGAAGCCGACCCATCCCGGCTATACCCATGTGGTGACGAAATACCCAACAGTGAAGAAAGAGAAGTACTCACTTGGGTCTGACAGTCAAGTGAAAGGAAGGAATGAACCAGTTAATATTGTGTAAGTATTTTATGGACAGGGGTCCGGAAGGCGCAGCGTGTAGGTACCTCATAGTGGAACGACCGAAGATCTCTTAGAGGTCGCGCGAAACTGCTGGATGCGGGAATTACAGGAAAGATTGTTGTAGTGATGCTTGGGAAGGACCTATGTACAGAGGCCAGCACATCAAGCTACCACAATCTGTCAAATTTTCCCAATTGAATATGAACCTTATTCCTTTGCAGTAAAGTTGAAAATCTATCAAAGAAATTTAACAGATTGGGCTAGCTTAATGTGCTGGCCTCTGTACAGTCCAGAAATTAAAATGATATGAAACAAGGGTATTTTCATGTTTTGCAACCAAATTATTATTATATTTCCGATATTATTTTGAATGATAAAGATTGTTCGAAAAGGTGTCGCACCCACTATTTGGGTAAGGTGCAATGCCAAATATATTTCAAGTGGAAGACCATTGATCGATCGAACTTCATTAGCCGAAAATGGACTTAATTCATTTTGGGGGTACTGGACTAGTCGAGAAATACGTTATTGTAATGGAGAACGCGGAACGCCCCATAAGAAAAGCCATAAAAATGTATACAGGCGACGTTTTTTGGTCTAGATACAAAAAAGTTAAAATCGTGTATTTGAATTTTCAGGCAAGTTCTGGAGATTTTAGCAGCAATACGGAAAGAAAATACAGATGAGTTAGCAGCAGCTATTTACGAAAATACTATTAGATTGTTTTTTAATAAATAAATTTTAGATATTTGAATAAATAAGCAGAATGTTTGGTTACAAATTGCATACTTTTACTTATACCCCTTTTGTTCGTAATCTAAACTTTTAGGCACATGTTTAGATTGCCTGTGTTCAATAAAAAAAAAACGTGTTAAGCCCCAAAACCCACTAGAACCTGTTTTTATTTAATTGCGGTCTTTAGCACTAACTATATCTTGAAGACTGTTATAGCAGCCATCGACTCACTGGCCGCTTTCGTAAAACGTGTAGGTATATAAATTTCAAAGTTAGTGAAATGCAATAATTACTTGAATTTAAGCGCGTGATGGATTATAGCCCACTCACTCCCATAGAGAGGAGGCCTGTGTCCCAGCAGTGGGAACATTCATCATCTGCCTAGCCTTTTCCCGACTATATTGGGGTTGACTTCTAGTCTAACCGGATGCAGCTGAACACTAGTATTTTACATGGAGCGACTGCCTATCTGACCACATTACCGGTCCACAGCGATTCGGATGAATTTTTCGACGCTATTTTAGTTAATGCTTTTACAAAATACAGCGTTATGCGAAATTAGAAACAGGTATGATTTATTACGCTGTAGACTATGCACGGACGAGGCACGAGTCGAAAACCAGGGACCATTTTGGTTACCCATTGAAAGGGTTTTTGATAGGGTTTTGACAAAGTGTTGTTTTAAAACCAATTTCATATTGATTACACTCTTTGACGAAAACCCTCATCAATGGATAACCTCTTCCAAACCCTTTCGATTTGATTACCTGTATATTCAAAAACCCATTCTTGGTGGGTTATACTTTTTAATGGTAAGACGTTTTGAACGGGTTACCCTTTCAACGACTGTAACAGAGTTACCCATTCGGACTACAAGTATTGTAATTTTATCTCTCGTGCCTTTACTTTAAAGTACTAAACTGCATGCATTTGGCAGGTATGCGTCAAGTCTCAACACGCAGTCTAGGCCCTAGCCGTAGCGACTCCATACACATACGATTATAGTTATTATTATAGTGATTTTCTGTCTGTCTTATAGTGATTTTCTGTCTGATTATAGTTGTCTGTCTGTCTTATAGTGATTTTCTGTCTGATTATAGTTATTATTATAGTGATTTTCTGTCTGAACTTAAGACGCTGACAAGACCGAAATAGGCTTGTCTCAAACAATTTTTTAGCCAAATCTGTACAGTTTGTAACGGCGAAAAAAATATATGTTAATCTTAAACATATTTCTGAGAACCTTGTTGTATTCAAAACACGTTTTTGAAAGGTTTTCTCGATACAAAAAAATAATAAACTAACCTCTTAAAATGATCTTCTAACAAAAATATCTGTATTACTCATCAACGTACGTTGGTAAAATTTATAACAATAACGTATCATATTTAAATACAGAACTTGGTTGTTTTTTATTCTTGAATACTCAACTTATATAAAAGTAATTAATTATTTTATGATAATTATGTCTAAAGTTAGGAGCGTCGCGTCATCGCGCTTCTCTTTCTTATGTATGCAGTTCGACAGTGATTGCATAGACGCGCTGCTAAACGGACGTATGTCGCTTTGCCCCGCAACCCCGCTATCCGTTCGTTTAATATTTTGTTGTTTGACAACTTATTTTATTATGTTTTTATAACTACAATACATTGTAAAAATATTGGCACGTAAAGATATTTGTATAGGATATTTTATAAGTTGCACATAATTATAACTAGTTCTAAGTTGTGTAAATATTTTCTGTGTAAAATGGGAAGCAAACAAAAATGCCGAGGCCAGCAAAAAAAGCGCTTTTAAGCTAATAAACAAAAATATCTCATGGAAGTAGTCAAATAAGTAATTTTTTATAATGTAATATTGACAAAACAAGTACACGAACAAAAATGAAATTATAATTAAATAGGTACTTTAAAGGCTATTTTGTACAACTCATAGCGTAAATTCATCTACAACGATAACGCATGGATGGTCTAGTGGTATTAACATAGGTTCTGGTGAACTAATTTAGAGTTCGAAACCAAGTCAAAAGTCTTAGAAAATTTGATTAGGATCCATTTTTTTATTTTGTAATTTTAGGAAATTTTCATTGTTTTATTTTTATATTAAAATATATATATATATTCAGTAAAAAGAGACGTTTGGTGAACAGTTCAGAAGCAGGTGAAGCTTCGGATATTGTTTTTCACCAAAAATTTTATTACTTAGATGATAGAAAGAAAGTCACAAGTAAGTCCAGTGAGAAACATCGAATTTACATAGACATATGACTCATCTTAGAACTGGACTTATAGGAAAATACTCGTAGGTTTGTCCATTGTTTCTTGCCCACTCTATACAAGGTGTCCCTGGAAGTATGGATTTTTTTGGAAGTTTAGCATTTTTTGTTTTTCTAAACTACCTCCTAAAGACGGATAGGGGGGGTGGCAAAATGAGTATGGAAGAATTTTAACACGCGGTCCAATAATATAAACTCGAAACTCAGTATGTATAATTAAAACAAAAATAAATAATAAAGTGTAACCGGGTTTTTCGAAAATCTAACCCTAACGGAGTAGTCAATTTCACAGAGGAGTATTTTATTGCGTAGCTTGATTAACTGGAAAATTGGTATAAATAATATTTAAGTCAAGTTATAGAAACATCCCAAACGTTTTTTCAAAATTTTGCCCCTATGGGGATAAAAACTGTGAAGGTGAAAAGGCGGGGATACAGTGAATATGAAAAATCTTATTCGTTTGGTTATGAAACTTGAAACTTTTCCACATTTTCCTGAGTAAATAATAAAGATTGTCACTTTTAGTTTTAAAAAACCCCTCACAGAGAATTTAGAGGGTGAGAAAGTTAATAGGTAAGAAAAAAATTAACCCGCTGTCGGATTAACATGTGTTTTAGGTAATTAAGTCTATGGGGTAGAAAATGGGTATACTTAAATAATCTTTAAGTCATAAAAATGTAAACAAACCAAACGCTTTTTTAATAGAAACAAGCTCTGTCTTGATGAAAAGGGAGGACAGTTTATTTGAAATATCTTAGGTAATTTAACTAAAAAATTAGTCCGAATATTTATTTCTCTAAATAAAGTATAAAGATCGTAAACATTAATTTTAGTAATTTTACTAAGGGGAGGTGGAGAGGGTGTTAAATTTATTTGAGGAAAGTACGAAACCCACGAGGAAGAAGTCGCGGGCAAAAGCTAGTGTTGAATAAAAAATACCAAAGCATACACGATGATATATCTAACAAGTGGGAACAGGTAGCTTTTTACTGTATTAATATTAATTTATACAAATAATAAATATAAAAAGCAAATAAAGAATATAATATATTTGTGATAATGCTATTATTGATCGAAGGTGATAATAATGAAAATTTTGCTAATATAGTTTGAGTTTTTATTATCCTTACGTTTATATTGTTTTTAAATTCAGTATAAATAGTGTCTTAAAATAATTTAAAAAAGGGGTCAAAATATTCATTTGTTTTTTTAATCGCCTTGTCTAATTTGTTTTTAGCACTTCATACAGAACAATAAATATATAAGAGCGCCATTTATTGGTTCATTGGTAATTATTATTGACCGCGTCACTTTGTTTCATCCTTGGTAGTTCGCTGTATCACCGCCTTTTAAGAATGGCGCTAGGATATCGGAGAAATAGTGGGCGTGGCTAAAAATACCGAAACATCGGAGCTCAATAACGGTTTTCAGCGTCTTAAATAAGAATTAAGAAAGCACCGTCCTATCAAACTGAGTAAGAAACACTAATGAACGATTTTATAAGATTCCAAACTTCCAAGGTCAATACCTTTTCCTCGACTCCAATGTAATTTACAATGATTTGATTTAAAACCCTTTGATTACCCCGACAAACCCTTTCAAAGGGTTAACTTCTTCAATTAGAAATCATACAAGAGCCGGTAACATCTTGTACTAGTTAACTTATTGATAGGGTTACCCTAACGTCAGGGTTATGAAAGAGCTACCACTACCAAGAGGTAACATTTTCCGTTGCTCTAGGCGCACAATCTGTAACACTTTCGAAAGAATTAACTTATATTCGGGGTTGTACGGTCCCTGTCGAAAACTTTATGAAACATGAAGCTCATGTTCATGCTACTTACCAGCACGGTCTAGCATAATCATCACTTAGGCTTGGTTTACACGTACTACAACCATAACGCATGCGCAGGCGCTAATTTGTATGAAAATTTGTATAGATAAATTCACACTGTCCATATTTGGCCGTCATTATCGACCGCGTGTGTGATACCGATCACATCGCCACCACCAGCGGCACCTCGAACTAGCGGCTGGCCACATCGCAAACAAAACATTTTGTAGGTACCACAAAGCCAAGAAACCTAAAAAATATTGTAGGTCCCGTGTAAGTACAGTCGGATACATAATATTAATAGTTGATCGCTGATTTTAGACTAGTTCATACTAGTCGGTCGCAGCGACAAGAGCAGAGAGCTATCAAAAAGAGTACTCGCTCAGCGAAGCTCGCTTGGCGGACAGAACACTGGCTGAGACACTCGTGCTTGGCACATACGCAATACCAGCGAGTAATCGCTCGTCATTGTCGCGCACTCGTTCCTCGCCAACTGTTTTTAGTTGCTAGTTCTACTCGTTTCTCGTTAATCGCCAGCGAAGGGACAGGTGCCTTTAGTGCCTATAGGGATGGAGTGTACATTAAACGCTTAATAAATCACTAACAATATTTAATTGTGATTTCTTACAATTATTTCGTACAACACAACATTTATCATCTTATTCAGAGGAACAAAATATCTAAATTAAATGGTTGACGTCCAACGGATCGATATTTCATTCACTCAGATAGCTTACAGATGGGGAATTCTAATTTGTGTGACTATACATTATTTTCTTACGTTTATTTCCATCAAAATCAATAGAATCGCAATAAGAGTTGTTTTCAATGTTGACCGATAGATTGGAAATGGGCATGTCTATCATTACATATATATTTGATCATGCTATGATATGAGCTCGGAACTGCAGGATAAAAAATATTGCTACAGGAAGTGTTGCTCCGGCGTTAAATTACAGTTATTCTATACAATGCAATTTTAAGTTGTTCCTCTGTCATTTCCTTTAAAACACGATCTCTCAACACAAAATAAATATACTACAAAAAGCTTATACCCCTATTATATTATTTGTTAAAAGATTCAATATTATGAACAATGAAGTTATTTGGATGACAATACGAGGTAACTTAATAATTCATTATGAAATGATACCAGTCTGTTAGGCATTTAAATGCATCATAGGGAATGTATTCAAATACTGGATTTTGATTTAAAATAAATACAAAAAATTTCATAAATGGTTGTCATGGATAACATTTTTTGTAAAAATATATTCTTCAATGATATGATTTAATTATTGCATGACTTAAAAAATTGAGTGAAGTATAAGATTTTGAATGAGAAGGGTGTAATCACCTATTTTTGGCACACAATGCTGAGACATAATTATAATTTGTTAATTAATAGTTATTAAGATCTATGGGATGGCAACAAAACGGCCAATCTTATTGTGAGATGATGATGTTAAGACACTTTTATATCTTTAAAATCAATGTGTGCCAAGAATAGTTTGTGTCGTAGTAGTAAATAGCTTCTTGTTACAGCCACTAGTAGCTGTGTGTATTGTACTCGATTTAAATTTTTCTTCATAAAGGAAACGGATAAATTAAAAATAAAACAGATTTGATAAGGACACGTTCAGGCAGAGGACTGTGTTTTTTTTTTGTGCAAAGGTCAACCTTGGATAAAATGGAAATGTGAAGTGTATGTTAATATTATTTGATGATTTTTTATTTCAACATGGATGGTTAAACATTGTGCTTAACACAAATCACTAAGTAAGTTCAAAAGTCTTTAAAATATTTTATTAATTGAATTGACCGAATAACCCTATTCGAGCATAGATAGAGTTATAGACATTACTGTACTGTATTAAATATACATATTTTGACGTTATTGTGGAAACAGCTACAATTCGGTCAATAAGCACATGATAAATTAATTCTAAATTCAGTAGATTTTGATCACTGTTACAAAAAGTGTAGAAAATGAACACAATCAAGATGATAAACTCAGTCCTCTGTCTGTGTAGCACAGTTATCACTAAAGTGGAGGGTTACTCTTCAAGGTATCTTGGAGTAGATGTGCACCTGTTCCCGGAACCAGTGGAAGTATGACGTCACATGGGACCGGGTGACGTTGAGAGCGGTTTCCGTTTTGTTCTGCAGGATCTCGGGCGCCCATTCACCTCTGAAAACGTGATAGCATAGTAATTAGTGGGGTTTTTAAACATTTATAGAAAAAGCGTTGCGTTTTATTTATTGTAATACATTAAAGAGTAACGATAGAGTTGCTTTCCCATTCATCTCCATACGAAAACTACCTTTTGGAAGGGCCGACTAGAATCAATTCTATTTTATTGCAAATTTTGACGCTCAAAGAACGCCTGTTTGAAAAAAATGCTGGACTTTTTATAAAAACTCAAAATTCTTATCATTATCACAGACCTTCCTTATTGTCTGCAAATAGAACTGCTAACATGCTATTTTACTTATAGTTACCTAAGTTTTAATTTAGTTTTTACGTTATACTCATTGTTAATTTATTACATTAAGTATTGCACTTTCTACTTTCTTTTTCTTTCTTTTCTTTCTATTCATTTTTTCTTTCTTTCTGCCTGAAGCACAGGTTCAACCTAGTTCAGGCAAATTAGCAACTGTGCGCTAATTTTAATTGTTAAGGTATTCATTGTAAATGTATCCCCTTTTTATAAATAAACGATTTATTATTATTATTGAATTATTATGGGAAACTTATGGAATAATGGATAATCTTATATAGTCTTTAATGTCCCACTGTTGGGCAAAGGCCTCCCTACTCTCTTTCCACCTCTCTCTGTCTAGAGCTGCCAAGGACCAATCTTTATAAAAGGAGTCCAGCTCATCCCGCCATCTCCGTCTGGGCCTGCCGCGATGTCGTTTGCCATAAAGCGGGACCCATTGGGTCTATCTATCTACCAAAGAATATTCAAATCATAGTTACAAAAGGCTTTGTATGTCGTCTTAAAGTATAATACTAAATAGTTTTTCGGGAGCTGTTCAAATTTAACAAAAGAATTTTTTCTAATGTTGTGTTTTTCTTTGGTCATCTCTAATCAATTGAAATAAGTGAGCAATTTGTAACGTCTCTAACAACCTCGGAATTTAAATTAACACAATGGAACAAAGACGGAAAACAGCATTCTTTATCTAACGTTTTACAAGATAGATCGTAAAATAAATATTGGATTGTCGCGTTAAAATCACATGATAAGTTTCACGAAGCGACAGCGAAAATGTGTTTTTACAGACACCTTGCAGGGGCCCAAGTCTGCTATTTTTATAAATTCGTCATTACAACACGATCCCATTGTCATTTTGCTAAAATTTCGTAATCTGCTAAATTCATAATGGTCGATCATTGGTCGGTCAATGGTCTGAGAAAAACTACTAAATTTCATGCTAGATTTCATTTAATATATATTTTTACATATTACGTATTAGTGTTTGCAATCTGAAGTAGTAATAAGTTCGTAAATAGCAATAAACATTAGATTTATTCATTTGTCATTATGTACGAGATTACCATTTTATGCCATTTCTTTCAATGGAGTGTCAGTGGTTGTCCATTGGAAAGTCATAATGACGCCATTATTTTATTATATTACCAAACTTGTCAAAATTGACAATTATGAAATCAATGATAGACCATTCTATTGTAATAGCAGACTTGAGGCAGTTCACATTTCAGTCTCGAGACTGTTACAATAATATATCAGGATATTATTGTGACAGTCTCGAGACTGAAATACTCGATTAATCTGTAATGTGTCTGCAAGCTTCAACAACATTAACATAACCCTTTACACCCGCGCTGAAACGAGCGTGAGTTTTACTTTTAAAAATTTCTGGCGCCAAATTGTTCACTTTTTGCGAACGGGTTAACTCCTCCTGGGTTACGTATAAGCCTGAGATTTTTTCTAGATTTTTTTCTTAGCACCTAAGGCGGTATAGAATGCTATAACAAACATGACCTGGAGAATTTGTAAAAAAAAAAACCGTCGGGGTAAAGGGATAAAATCACCCCCGCGCTGTAATTACTTAACGCATTATCAGTAGCAATGGCTTTAATTTTGAGAGATCAACAACATTCATTGCGTTATTTACGTTGTGGAGCAGACGAATTTTTCGAACATATGCAGCAATGAATTAGAAATATCCTTAAAATAATTTAGATTGTGATTGACCGTGTGCTTTGCAATTAGGGTGCTGTAATCCCCACCTTCATTTTGCCAGTTATGTTTTAAGTATCATGTAATAGAGGGCGAGGTATAGCTATCAACCGAGCACAAAACCAGACTCTAGGCTAATACTATAGTATATTTCATTACAAGTGCGGAAAGGTTGTCATTGCAAAGAGTTCCGACAAATGTCTACCCGAGCCGAGGTGCAGCCGAAGGCGAGGGTTGACAGTCGGAACAAGTTGCAATGACGGTTTCGCACGTGTACTGAACGACTATTTTTAATACAGTTGCGAAAAAATGAAGCAATTTAATAAAATAAGGTGGTGTTAATTCAAAAAAACTAGGGTCGAAATTACTCATTTTGTGCAACAAACAACTAAAACTCGCAAAGAAAATTTTTGAAAAATGGCGCCAACCGTAGAATATAAGCAGAGATTTTTTTTTCTTCACCCATTCTGGTAGGCAAAGGGAACTATGCCCATACAGCCAAGTCTTCAGTAGATTTTTTTTATTGAAATGAAAATGAAATTTAATGAGATGAAATGAAATGATACCTAACCTAACTTATTCAATCAAATCATTAAATCTGATATTGAAACAAATTAGTAGCTTCTTTTTAGAAATATACGTATTTGCATGAATCATAAAAACTTCTATGAAATTTTTTTAGTAAAAACTTCATGGTTGGTTTTTCTTTTCAATAGACATTATTTTGACAGTTGGGAAAGAGAACGCACGAGTTCGGGAAAGGTAAAAAAAAAGCACGAATATGTAATAGCCCACATCCCGAACGCTATACGTCCCTGCAATACGCCACTTTTTGAGCAACTGTATTAAAAAGAAATTTCAGATGGAAAAACAGCGAAATAATCTAATATATAAAATTCTCGTGTCGCGGTGTTAGTTACCATACTCCTCCGAAACGGCTGGACCGATTTGTATGAAATTTTGTGTGCATATCGGGTAGGTCTGAGAATCGGCTACTATCTATTTTTTTTTTGCAAAACGACGTTTTTGGGGAGTAATATATAATAATAATAAAAAAAATTAATAAATTTAATACAATGTATGAAACAGCAGATTTTTTTATCGTGATTTCAGAGTTGGTCCCATAGTGAAAGTTGTTCAGTTCGATGTAGACCATCGAACTGAACAACTTTCACTCAACAAACACCTCTTAAAGTTTTTAGGGTTAATTTTTACACCTTATAGTGTGTGTTTACATAAATCTACGACTAAACAACGCTTAGAATCTTAAAATTGCATCTTATCATCCCACGTAACTCGTAAAAGCCGAGCAATGTTGATTGTTGCAAATCTACATAGTTGACAATGAAGACATTTCACACTTGCTAATGCAGGGTTTTAAATCTTTCGATCCCATATTTTCTATGCCAGACTTAATAATAGTATCTAGTCATCCTGTTATCATCAATTTCTTTGACTCAATGGTTAATTACTGTTATCACAATGTCACATGAATAAAATTATTGACTTTTGACTTCTTACTGATATGTCCATTTTCTGATTAATTATAAAATAGTTTATGTACCTATACAAAAATTTCTCATCTCAGTACATTCTCTTTTTTTTTTTTTTGCAAAACTACGTTTATTCGAAATTAGAAGCATTTTTTGTTTCATGTTGTGCTTAGGAGGGGGAGCCTCACAACCTTTGCTAGGCCAAAACTGCAACTATTAAGATAAAGTTTTAGCAGACAATCCAGGGTCACACAAAAAAAAAACTATTAGCCATTGTAACTGTTATCCCTACTAACTAAAAATGAAAAACTCTAAAGGCATACGACAATGATACGAAAAATTATAGTATTTTCGTAACTGGATTAGTCAGAGGCTCTTATACTACCAGACCAGACATATAATTACGTCTTTATTGAAGCCATAGAAAGAGACACACAGTTTTGAGTGAAAGAGACAACGCTCTACAAAGCCGAACTTTGTCTAATACTCGAAGTGGCTTAGTAATAGTCGGGTACTATGGATGTGAATAAATAATCGATTATACAAAAAATCCGATTATTTTCCCATAAAAATCGATTTTTGTATAATCGATATACTCTCACATCCCTATCGGGTACTGCACGCAACTTTCAAACCATACGCAAAATAAAAATGTATATACTCACACAAAAACTTTAGTCGTCAAGTACTCTGTCGTCAGCTTGTAGTAGTCATTGGAATACTTCTTGACTGCTTCAAAACCGCTCGCTGTGTAGCTCTGCACATTTTCCACCAGGCCTGGTGCATACTGTTCAATAGTTGCTAGGACTACCGGGGTTTTCTCGGCCACATAGTCTACAGTGTTATGATACAACACGCCTGCTTTCTTCGCGGCTAAGTAGACGAACTCTCTTGAGAGGAGTACGTAAGGTGTGCATGTTTCAACAGTCTGAGTATAGTACACTGGCGCGTTGGTCTCCAGCCAGAGGTACCCGCGTGCTGACGTTGATAACGTCTTCTGCCAAGCCCGCTGACTGTGCTCCAGGACTCCGAGGTCGTTCAGCAAACGGCCCGTTGTGCTTTCTGTCAATGAGAAGTGATAGGTTACGAATTTGTTCATTTATTTTTACTTTAATTGGGATAATATTGCTTTAGTTGTTCAACTTAGAATGCAAAATGGAATGCATTTATTGGTCTTGACGGAAAATTAACCATTCGCAAAACGTCCTGTTTTATTTATACCGTACATTTTGCGAATCGGACGGTCTGCGTCACTGCATTTGCGTACCTACCTACAAATGTTTGATGATATTAATAACAATAATAACAACCAACATTTTAGTTGCGGGAAGTAAGAGCTTACAACAGAAAAAATATCTGATAAACGGGATTAACATAGTATTGAAATATGACGACATTCATACATACATCGCGATAATATTCCATAGTTCACAAAAGAACGATTGCACATGGATAGATCGACAAAGGTCATAGTATATTAACACTAACTAAACCACTCTACTTTGTAATTGAATTAATAACGCAAACAAGAAAGATATAGGCAGATGTAAGTACTTAAACCAACTATCTAACAACGAGGAATAAACATTGCCAGTAGACTCTAATAGTAATATTGAAGTCATTATGAAACAGGAAAATAAAATCATAGATTTATATTCCATGTAGGTTCCACATATGTATAAGGCCATTAATTTATTTACGGGTATGCAATCACCAACCACTCTCTATAAATGACGTTGTCTACCATAAAATATTCTTTTTTAAAAATTCAATATCAAGTTGAAGGTTATAATAAAGTTTAATGGACTATCAAAACCTGTTTTCGTTCGTACCTATTTATTCTGAGATTAAAAGAATATGCAACACAGGGCAGAGGTTATTGTATTTTACAATGCCGTCTTATCAATGCAAACAATGTTACATTATTTTGAAAACATGGTCTTATCTGACACGATAATTTAGTCATTACTGCTGCATGACAGACCATGCCATGGACACTATTGAGGCATTTGTAGATTATTTTATTCTCATTTAAGGAAAAGTAGTTGTAAAATCATATAGGACAATGTTAAAGACAAAAGTTGAAGAATAGAACAAAGGCGCAAATTAGACATGCACTTTGTCATAGGCGTACCGAAGGGCAGGAGAGGGCAGCTGACCCACTGAGACCTTCCTGCCTCTCTAATAAATTACGTACCCTACATTCACATACTTATTATAAAGTTAGGATTGCACTTTATTGTCCTAAGCGGTCTCTATTTTAATGTATGTACTCCTTTGTGGGAACCTGGGCCGGCGAATCTGAATACAGTTTCTGATTGACTATGTAATTTGTTACTTCTTTAGTTCTACGATTGACCCCTAATTTGTAAAACTTTTAACAGATTGTACCATACTTTTGAAATTAATAAACAATTATTAGTACAAAGGCCTAAGTACGGCAGAAAATTCTTGATTTGCCATGCCTGAGTAGATTTACTCTCCCCTCCAGAAGGACTTATATCTTTGCCAGTCCACACAAAAATCAGAGAGAACCATACACTTGGTAGTTATTCAAGTATCAGTCTGAACCAGAAGCAGTGGTGGCCCAGTCGTATCGGCCTCCACTACGACTCATAGGTTCGAACCCAGACAGGCATTTTACTTTGTGTATTTAATTGCATCAACGGTGCTTTCAAAACGGTGCACGGTGAAGGAAAACATTGTGAGGAAACCGGCATGTCACAGAACAAATAATTCGAAGACATGTGACATCCATCACCCCGCACTGGGCCCACGTGGTGGATTACTGTCCATTCTCTGACAGAGAGGAGGCCTATGTGACGGGCTCCCACACAGAAATACTTCAAAAATCGACTGGACAGATTACATATCTCCAAGAATTTGATACACGCGTTCGGATGTCAATGCAATTTTGATGGTTTTGGAAGAAGTTGTCTAAGGTCCGGCGTTTTTAAATTTGCCAAAGATGTAAACAACAATGGCCGCTCGAAATTGAATAAAATCGGTATATAAGAACATTTAAGTAATGATTGTTTTCGTATAAAGCTCTGAGTTAACTAGACGAAAACAAACGTCTTTGGCAAATTTAGAAACGCTGGACCTTGTACATAAATTCGAGGTCATTCATCTATTACACTTTGTGACTTTGGTCAGCTTGAGTAGGTTGTTAGGTGAAAGGACGGCGCAGACGGCGAAATTCAGACCTGATGCTGCCATAAGAGGGGCCAGCGGATGATAGATCGAGGACTCTTTTGTCCACGCTGCACGGTCCCTGGAGTTGTGGTGATGTCTCAATGCACCCGGACATCGCCGAAGAGAAAGGAGCCCGGAGGAGGGCAAAGAAAAGGGAGATCAGAAGTGAGCCACGTTGGATGGGTCGCAAAAGTCATACGTAGCAGTTCTCGCGGCCCACCCATCAAGGCGAAAGTAGGTGCACAGGCGGAGTTTTTAGTGGGTGCAAGCCCCACATAAGCACGTCGTCTCCCCATGTGCATTTGGATTGAGTGATCTTTTTTTATTTCGTGATAAAATCTGATTGTACATTTAGTCAAAAATAGTCAAAACTCATAGCCCAAAGTAAAAAATTTGTCACTCTCAAGGGTCTTCAGTTATTGCCCAAAATGTGGATCACTCAAATCAGACATTTTGCAAAAACGGCTATGAGCTAAATCTCAACAAAAACTTACTCTACTGACTAAGTTTATACCTCAAAAATTTGTTAACAAATTGTCACAATATTTTTTAAAACCATCAAGCCATTTGAAGCTACTTCCAAGTATTTAAGACAGTATCATTGGATCACTCAGTACAGACACCATTTTGTCTGAGAGATCGTTGTAATAAGGTTTAGGTTGACTTTTTCTGTACATCTTTTTTAATCCTAAAATATATGTTCCCAATATATTTGTACAATAAATATCATAACACAAATACACACATCAAAAGTGTCTAGGGATCAAGCATTTTTATGCGGATTTCTTGAGATTGAGATGAGCTTTGTAATAAATTTATGATTTTATAAATTTATATGGATCCTTTTTGGTGCATTTCATAATTTGAATCAGGAACTGTGAATCAAATTCGAGTAAAAGATGAAAATCAGCTGTCAATATTTTCCCTATAAAAACATACAACGCATTGAAGACATTATTAGTGCTACTGTTTCCCTACTACTGATTAAAACCAACGTTATTATGGAGCGGCGACGTCATTTAAGCAGGGAAGAAATGCTCAGAGCCGTGGGAATGATAGAAGCTGGTTCCCGGCAACGTACTGTGGCTTTAGCTCTGAATACAAGTCAGAGTGTTATCAGTCGACTTTGGACACGTTACCGAAGCACTGGTACCGTGGCTGAGCGCCATGGAGGACGGTATCGCTGCACCACACGGAGACAAGACCGATACATTCAAATCTTAACTCGAAGAGCTCCAACAATAACCGCCATGATGTTAGCCGTGAGGCTTCATCACTCTTCAGGGAACTTAATTAGCGACCAAACAGTCAGAAACCGCTTGCATGAAGTGAACCTTCATTCCCGAAGACCGCTACGGGTACCACCTATAGCAATGCACAATCGTAGGATTCGATATCAATGGGCTCTTGAACACAGAAATTGGGCAGAAGAACAATGGCGTTTCGTGTGCTTTTCTGATGAGTCTCGTTTTGGTATGAGACCGGATACAAGACGTATACGACACTGGAGAACCCCTGGACGCCAAGAGCGATTAAAATCCTGCCAGGAAGTCCATCCTTATAGTGGTGGAACCATCATGGTATGGGCGGGTATTTGGATCGGCGGAAGAACTGAGTTGATTTGGATCAGAGGCAACCTCAACGCTCAAATTTATGCTGAGACGATTGTATCAGACGTCATCGTTCCTCTACAAGTGCAAATCGGTCCCTTATTTCAGTTAATGCATGATAATGCACGACCGCACACCGCAAGAGTTGTAAGACAGACTCTCGCCGCAGCTAACATCAATGTCCTGCCCTGGCCTGCTCAGTCGCCAGACTTGAACCCGATTGAGCATGCATGGGATATGCTACAGAGAAGAGCTCTGCCGAATATGGAGGGTATCCAGTCGCAAGAAGACCTTTTTTTGTTGTTGCAACGAACATGGGCGGCCATTCCACAGCGTGATTTGGATGAACTCATTTTGAGTATGCCAAACCGATGTTCTTGTGTTGTTAGTGTTCGCGGTAGAAACACGGATTATTAATTGTTTAAGTTACCCAATAAAATTTTAGAGAAAACTGTTATTTCAGTCTTTTTTTCGAACTTTTGTGTTAGTGGTTCAAATGTCAAAAATCCCTTTATTAGGAAAATGGCAAATTTCTTTATTAATGCAAAGGTGACTTGGTTTATCGTTACTGTGACAAACGAAAACACTTTATTTGATGAATCCTTAAAGAAAATTTTAATTAATATCAATCAGGAGAAAAGTTATTGCGAAAATATATGTTGATCCCTAGACACTTTTGATGTGTGTACCTTTTGTTAAAAAGTTATGAGTAATTAAATGTTTTCAAATTTGCTGAACTGAGTGATCCTTATGAATACTTATAGGTAACTACCTGTTTCGTATTGATTTACACAACTTACGATTAATTTTTGTACAACTTTATGACTAAAGTTTTACATAAAAATTAGGGGAGGGTCTGTATGTATGCTTTTGCGGTTGCACAACGACATGCTTTGCTTTGCTCTGCTTGGTAGTATAGATGCAGGCCTACCCTGCCGCCTCCTTCAGAGGTGGCAGGGTGGCGTGGTCTTGAGGGAGAGCGCCACAGTCGTGTAGATCCTCAAGGCAAGTCTGGCGGATGTACCTTCCCGAGGTTGCCACCCCGTTCTTGGTCTGATTCCTTATGAAACAGACGCAACAAAAACCACCAGGCGCCAGCGCATCCTTATCCCAGTTCCCTTACCCCATTCTTTCCCATCTTTCAGATTCCTGACCCAAATTCTCACAATCCTTCCACACTCCATCCTACCCACATCCCTACTCCTTCCACCTCCACCGTCCCAACATCCACTCCTAACCGCTACCCCCTGTGACTGGGTGGTGGCGGGCTCGCCCATCACTAAAATCAGCTGATGGCGAGTAGGAGTAAGCAGTCACCTGCGCTAGGACCTGCGCAGTTGAGCGCCGTAAGCGGGGATGAAGGAGTCCTGGGGGGTTGAGCCGAGCGGCTCTGGCTGTAATGTGCCCGTAAGGCAACACGCCCCCTTTGGTCCGGATTTCAAGCGAAACGGTGGCCCTACCCAATAGCCGGGGGTAGGGAAATGGCCATGGTGTCCCGTCAGAGGGCCACAGGCGAGGTGCGTGAGGTCCGCTGAGGTCGTTCACGGACGGCCAAAGCGGTAGGTAAAGGTCATGCTGACGGTGTAAGTGAGGGTTGATCAGTTCGTAGGGGGTGGCCCTTTGAACCTTCCACGCCAACCCGATCGAGTACCCGATGTCGCACTGTAAACCAGCCTTGCGCCCCTATATCTCTCTGGTAGTCCTAACGTTCGAGCTTTTTGTTAGTGAGACGTTCCCAGGTGCGGGCTCCATGGAGGGTGGGAAGCCAGAGAGATGAATTTTAAAATTTTTTAACATGGACAAGTTAAGGCCAGTTAAACTACACACCGGAGTGGAGGCGAAAGCCAATGAGACTCCAAAGGGAGGTGCTTGCACTTCCCTTGCCCCTGGTGGCCTTGCAGCTAACACTGCGGGTACCAGCGCGGGTGCTGGTCCGGCTGTGGCGAAAACCGCAGCCAAGACCAAACACAAAAAGTCCCAAAATAAACAAAGGACGTCGGCGCTGACTGGGACCAGTACCGACCCTTCTAAAACCCAGGTGAAGACCAAGGCGACGATTAATACCACTGCCGGTCTGACCCTCCCCACACAGATCCCGGAGTTGGTTAACACCGACGCCGGGCTTCCTGATAGACACCCTCCTTCTCCTTTGACTCCTCAACCCTCCTCCCATCAGGCGGCCATCACCAGTCAAACGGAGATGGTTGGCTGCACTGAGGACACGTTCTCGCGTGCCTGGCAGGTGCAGAAACGCAAGGGCAAGGGTAAAAAAACTCAACAAACCCGATGCCCTAACACCGACCCTTCAGGTCCTTCAGCTTCCTCTACTCAGAGCGAGCAGAGGGAGAGAATGACGAGGAAGGAGCGACGACAAGAACGCAGGCTGCATGGTAAAGGCAGCCGTCATAAACAGGCCACCGCCGCTAGGTCGGCCAAACCGACTAGCGGCCAGCTGAACTTCGCCGCCGGAAAGCGGTCACAGGCGGAGGCCGGTACGAGCCGACTTTCGCCCAGTCAACCGCCAACCAGCGTTCCGGAGGTACAGGCCGGTAACAAGGTAACACAGCGATCCGATTGGAAGGATCAGGCCGCGGCCAAGCGAGCTCTCAACGAGACTTCAACACCTCGGGGAGAGCATAAGCGGCCGCGTCTTGATCAGTCCAAACGGATCCCCCAAAGAAGCTACGCCCAAGCTGCCAGCGCAACCCTGGACGTCGCGATCACCTGCGACCGTACAGGGATCCTCAGCAGGGAAGTATCGGATCAGGTACTCGCTGCCATTCAGAGGCAGATCATCCTCGAGGCCTGTTCCCCCAATCAAGACACTCCGGGACCGACGTTCAATGCCAAGCCGCTGTTCGCCGGGGGAGTCCTGAAACTGTGGTGCGGTAACGACCACACCTTAGCCTGGTTAAGGAAGACAGTCTCCGACCTTTCTCTCCCTACTAGCATCTCGTTGGTAGTTAAGAGGCAGTCGGAGATTCAAAAGCGAGCACGATGTGGTATCGTGATCCCAGACGAGCAGGGGGTGTATGGAGAGTCGACCAATATTGGGCGCGCTCTCAGCTACCAGAACCCCTGGGTCGACATCAAGAGGTGGGTACTTCTTTTTGCCGACAAACAGGCAGCGCAATGGTTCGTGGTGGTCGGCGTCCCTGTGGACCAGATCCCGACCCTGATGGAAGCCGGACGCCGTCTCTCAATTGGACTGGGAGCGGTGTACGTGAAGTTCCAGAGTCGGAACGGCAGGTTCACCGACGTCCCACAGGGATGGGACCCTGCCACGGGAACCATTGGCGAGGTCTTAAGACAACCGCAAGAACCAGCGGGGGAGTCATCTCCCATCTCAAACAACCCGGTAGCGGCCGCGGATGAACCTGCTCTGGCAGGATCGGACACCCCTGCTGCCGCCACCGTGGACGCCGTCCCTTCATCGGGTGGGGAGCTGGAGGACATGATCTTGTCCCCGGCTTCGGACCAGGGGGGGGATGGCTTCGACGAGGGCGACCTGTTTGCCGGGCTCAAACTGGAGGGGGACGAGGAGGGGCTGGCCAGCGATGGCGTCCCTTTCGTCGGCCTGTAAAGTCCTCCAGGCTAACCTCCACCACAGTCAGACCGCGACGGCTCAGCTTCGCAAGTGGCTGGAGGTTCAACACACGGCCATCGCCTGATCCAGGAGCCGTGGATAAGGGCGGGCCGCATACTAGGACTCTCCAATCTTGGTGGTAAGCTCCTGGTCACCGCAGATCACGATCATCCCAGATCGTGCATCTATATCACAGGTAACCTCAAAACACAGCTATTAACTGATTTCTGTTGCAGAGATGTCTCTGCAGCAAAGCTGCTAATACAGCGTGACAACGCCAGCGAGATGGTGATCGTCCTCGCCTCGGTCTACATGCCCGAGGCAGAGACGCCGCCCCCGCACGACCTCGCCCGTCTTATAAGCCACTGCGAGAGGTGCGGGTTTGAGGTCGTCGTCGGGACCGATGCCAACGCTCACCATCAACTGTGGGGTATGGACACGCAAAACGAGAGGGGTAAGGCTTTGGTTGACTACTTATTCTCGACTAACCTATCCCTACTAAACACGGGTTCTGAACCGACGTTCGTAACCAGACGAAGCCGCACAATCATAGACCTCACTCTGGCAACAGAGAAAGCGGCGGAAGCTATTACGGGGTGGCATGTCTCCAAGGAGGCCTCCTGCTCCGATCATAGGTGGATCCGCTTCGACATCCAGGTCTGTGTCCAACCTATACAACCACGGCGTAATCCGCGCAACACGGATCGGGCCACCTATACACGCAGTCTAGAATCAAAGCTCGCGACATCAAACTATCCGACGACATATGCGGATACGACACAGATTGAAGTACAGGTAAGTCACCTCACTAAATCAATGATAGACAGCTACCTAACTGCCTGTCCAGAGACCACCCCGCGCAGCACACCGGGCAAACAACCCTGGTGGGGCGCTGATCTGGAACGCAAGCGCAGTAAGGTAAGGAAAGCTCTGAATAGAGCCATGAATACATGTGCGGATGAGGACTGGGACAACTATTACGCAGCCAAATCCAGCTACAAAAAATGCATCAGGTTCAGGAGTACCACAGGATGGCGCAAATTCTGTGGTAGCATTGAATCTTGCCAGAAAGCTAACAGGGTAAGGAAAATACTAGCGCAACAGTACACACCTGGGCCCGCTACTCTCCGGAAACCTGATAATACACTAACATCCTCACCAGAAGAAACGAGACGCGTCCTTATTGAAACTCACTTCCCGGGATGTATCTTCGCACAGGTAGTTGACTGGCAGGAAGTAATTCAGACGCCATCAGATAATGATTGGCTACACGCTAACAGGGTGATCACGTTGGAGAAACTCCAATGGGCCATCCGAAGCTTCCATCCTTTTAAGGCAGCTGGTCCTGATGGAGTGTTCCCCGCTCTGATGCAGTGGGGTGGCACCTCTGTCGCTATAAAGCTGTTGCCTTTAATGAGAGCGTGCCTCGCCTTTAGATACGTTCCTAAAGGATGGAGGGAAGTGAAAGTAATATTCATCCCTAAGCCTGGTAAGGGTGACTACACGAACGCCAAATCCCATCGACCAATCAGCCTGACCTCCTTTCTACTAAAGGCTATGGAAAGGCTGTGTGACAGGGAACTAAGGGATGGCGCTCTCAAGACTATACCGCTACACGGTAACCAACACGCTTACAGTTCAGGTAAGTCGACTGAATCCGCCCTTCATCTGGTAGTCAGCCAGATAGAGGAAGCGATTCATCAGAAAGGCACTTGTCTGGGTACCTTTATAGACATCGAAGGAGCCTTCGATAAAACCAACTTCTCCAGTATCAGCAGCGCCCTCTCCGGACATGGAGTAGAACAGGTACTAACGGACTGGATCACAAATATGCTAAGTAAACGAGTGGTTCGCCTTGAAGGCGAGCAGCAGCTGGCCATGATAGCCAGAGGCTGCCCCCAGGGAGGGGTGCTGTCCCCCCTTCTATGGAATCTGGTGATTAATGACCTCATCACCAAACTCAACGACAACCGCTATTACACAGTAGGTTATGCCGACGACCTCGCAATCCTGGTTTCGGGGAAGGTGACGGGTACGTTATGCAACCTCACTCAGCAAGCGCTACGTATCGTAGAGAGATGGTGCAGGGATTTTGACCTATCAGTAAACCCCACTAAAACTGAACTAGTCATGTTTACCCACAAACGTGCTTTAGGTCCTTTTCGCCTACCTAAACTGTTCGATACAGAACTCCAGTTGGCCAACGAAGTCAAATACCTCGGAGTCACACTAGACAGTAAGCTAAACTGGAGTAGTCATCTGGACAACAAACTAAACAGGGCTTGCATAACCTTTTGGCAGTGCAGGAAAATGATAGGTAAGAAGTGGGGCTTATCCCCTAAAATTATACTGTGGCTGTATACCGCTGTGATCCGCCCCATGATCACCTACGGGGCTGTGGTCTGGTGGCCCCGGACCAAGCTAGTTACAGCCTCCAACAAACTACAACGCATGCAAAGACTAGCCTGCATGGCGACTACGGGCTGCATGAGGACTACTCCGACTGCAGCAGTTGAAGCCATCCTAGGAATCCCACCGCTCCATCTGTTCATACAGCAAGAAGCGACCTTGGCGGCAGTACGTCTAAACACACTAAATCTCTGGGGTAAGAGTGTTACACCACACACCACGCTGCTTGAGGGACTCCACAAGGAGTGCCCCATTACAAAAGCCATAAATGACCGGGTACCAAAACAATTTATCTTTGATAAAAAATACAAGATCCAGCTTCACGAAGATCGCCGATGCGAGGGGTTACGCCCGGCAGAGCTACGCATCTTCACAGATGGATCCAAAACAGGTAGTGGCACAGGTGCTGGAATCTTCTCGGAGGACTTCAACATACATATAGCTACACCTTTGGGGGTCCATAACACAGTGTTCCAGGCCGAATGTATGGGTATTACTCTGGCCGCTTCGGCCATTATGGCTAGGGAAGTTAAGGACCACTCAATCCGCATACTCTCAGACAGCATGGCTGTTCTGCAAGCGCTGAACAGTTACACAGTTGACTCTGGGCTAATACACGAGTGTCACCAGCGCCTCAACCAGGTGGGTAACCTCAATAATATAACCATTCAATGGATCAAAGGACACAGCGGTTCGCTAGGCAACGATGCCGCCGACGAGCTTGCCAGAAGAGGGTCGAGCATGGCACCAGTGGGACCTGAGCCTATCGTGCCACTCCCCTTCGGGTATTTACGCACTCTGGTAAGGAAACGCACCAGAGACCGACATGGGAAACTATGGACGGACCAAGGTGATTGCAGGCAGGCTAGGGAAGCACTTCCCACATTGGATGGCCGCATCTCAAAACAGGTTCTCCGTCTAACTAAACAGAAGCTGCGTATAGTTACTGCAGCTTTAACTGGCCACGGGTCATTTAATAAACACCTCTTTGTCATAGGAGTAACAGACAGTCCGCGGTGCAGGGCCTGCATGGAGGACGATGAGACAGCGGCACATGTGCTACTAAACTGCCCGATGGTCGCCACATATAGGGCAAAGTACTTCGGTAACCCAGGTACCCTACATGAGACGGTCAGTAACATCAAGGCGTTGCTGGCCTTCCTCGAGGAGCTGGGGTGGATCGAATAAACGATTTTCCCACCCGTACGCAAAATACGCGCATTGACGTGGAGTTGCGGACACCAGCCCGTTTTACCTTACCTTACCTTACCTTACATAAAAATTATTTACATAGACGGCTTAGTTTACGAGATATTAGATTTTTAATTTTTTTAAGAAATTACGCCTTGTAGGGTACATATGATTTTAACTTTTAATGTATATATTTAAATGTTTCATATTTTATTGTTATTTGCTTAGTCGCACATTTCATTTATTTTTGTACGACATTTAGTGCACATAAGTGAGCTTACGTAATAGTGACAGTATCAGTGGTTTTCCTGTTTTATGCAAGAACAATGTAAGTACCGAACGTATTTATTAAGGGTCCGACGTCTCAAAATTTGCCAAAGATGTAAACAACAATAGCCGCTCGAAATTGTAATTTATTCGTGCGAGGCAGCAAATAACAATAAAATATGAAACATTTAAATATATACATTAAAAGTTAAAATCATATGTACCCTACAACACTCAATTTCTTTAAAAAATTAAAAGTGTAATATCTCGTAAACTAAGCCGTCTATGAAAATAATTTTTATGTAAAACTTTAGTCATAAAGTTGTACAAAAATTAATCGTAAGTTGTGTAAATCAATACGAAACAGGTAGTTACCTATAAGTATTCATAAGGATCACTCAGTTCAGCAAATTTAAAAACATTGAATTACTCATAACTTTTTAACAAAAGGTATTTGTGTTATGATATTTATTGTACAAATACACACATCAAAAGTGTCTAGGGATCAAGCATTTTTATGCGGATTTCTTGAGATTGAGATGTGGCTTTGTAATAAATTTATGATTTTATAAATTTATATGGATCCTTTTTGGTGCATTTCATAATTTGAATCAGGAACTGTGAATCAAATTCGAGTAAAAGATGAAAATCAGCTGTCAATATTTTCCCTATAAAAACATACAACGCATTGAAGACATTATTAGTGCTACTGTTTCCCTACTACTGATTAAAACCAACGTTATTATGGAGCGGCGACGTCATTTAAGCAGGGAAGAAATGCTCAGAGCCGTGGGAATGATAGAAGCTGGTTCCCGGCAACGTACTGTGGCTTTAGCTCTGAATACAAGTCAGAGTGTTATCAGTCGACTTTGGACACGTTACCGAAGCACTGGTACCGTGGCTGAGCGCCATGGAGGACGGTATCGCTGCACCACACGGAGACAAGACCGATACATTCAAATCTTAACTCGAAGAGCTCCAACAATAACCGCCATGATGTTAGCCGTGAGGCTTCATCACTCTTCAGGGAACTTAATTAGCGACCAAACAGTCAGAAACCGCTTGCATGAAGTGAACCTTCATTCCCGAAGACCGCTACAGGTACCACCTATAGCAATGCACAATCGTAGGATTCGATATCAATGGGCTCTTGAACACAGAAATTGGGCAGAAGAACAATGGCGTTTCGTTTGCTTTTCTGATGAGTCTCGTTTTGGTATGAGACCGGATACAAGACGTATACGACACTGGAGAACCCCTGGACGCCAACAGCGATTAAAATCCTGCCAGGAAGTCCATCCTTATAGTGGTGGAACCATCATGGTATGGGCGGGTATTTGGATCGGCGGAAGAACTGAGTTGATTTGGATCAGAGGCAACCTCAACGCTCAAATTTATGCTGAGACGATTGTATCAGACGTCATCGTTCCTCTACAAGTGCAAATCGGTCCCTTATTTCAGTTAATGCATGATAATGCACGACCGCACACCGCAAGAGTTGTAAGACAGACTCTCGCCGCAGCTAACATCAATGTCCTGCCCTGGCCTGCTCAGTCGCCAGACTTGAACCCGATTGAGCATGCATGGGATATGCTACAGAGAAGAGCTCTGCCGAATATGGAGGGTATCCAGTCGCAAGAAGACCTTTTTTTGTTGTTGCAACGAACATGGGCGGCCATTCCACAGCGTGATTTGGATGAACTCATTTTGAGTATGCCAAACCGATGTTCTTGTGTTGTTAGTGTTCGCGGTAGAAACACGGATTATTAATTGTTTAAGTTACCCAATAAAATTTTAGAGAAAACTGTTATTTCAGTCTTTTTTTCGAACTTTTGTGTTAGTGGTTCAAATGTCAAAAATCCCTTTATTAGGAAAATGGCAAATTTCTTTATTAATGCAAAGGTGACTTGGTTTATCGTTACTGTGACAAACGAAAACACTTTATTTGATGAATCCTTAAAGAAAATTTTAATTAATATCAATCAGGAGAAAAGTTATTGCAAAAATATATGTTGATCCCTAGACACTTTTGATGTGTGTATATTCGGAACGTACATTTTAGGATTTAAAAAAAAGATGTATAGAAAAAGTCAACCTAAGCCTTATTACAACGATCTCTCAGACAAAATGGTGTCTGTACTGAGTGATCCAATGATACTGTCATAGATACCTGGAAGTAGCTTTAAATGGCTTGATGGTTTTAAAAAATATTGTGACAATTTGTTAACAAATTTTTGAGGTATAAATTTAGTCAGTAGAGTAAGTTTTTGTTGAGATTTAGCTCATAGCCGTTTTTGCAAAATGTCTGATTTGAGTGATCCACATTTTGGGCAATAACTGAAGACCCTTGAGAGTGACAAATTTTTTACTTTGGGCTATCAATTTTGACTATTTTTGACTAAATGTACAATCAGATTTTGTCACGAAATAAAAAAAGATCACTCAATCCAAATGCACATCGTCTCCCCGGACGGCGTGGTATGCGTTAGGCATTTACTTCGCGGGAGAAAAATAAAGAAAAGGTTGTTAGGTGATGTTGAACCAGCAAGTCAAGCTAACTTGCTACAACTTCGAATTTTAGAAGTTCATAGATAAGGAGGTTTGTATGGAAGTGCTCTCTGTCGTGTCGAACATAAAAAACTTTTCTAATATTAAATAAGATTATTGTTTACCGGAACAAATACCATAATGAGCTTTTAGATAAAAGCAAGTTGCTGTATTAGCACTATTAGATGTTCACACTGCAGAAGACAGCATAACTTGGAGACGCGTCGTATGTGGTCGCGGTCCTCAGCGTTGAGGGAACGACGAAGATGTTTGGAAATCTTTATTTTTTACATGTGCTGGATTTCATTAATTATGTTATTGCTGTATTAAAATACTTCGCATAGTTAAAACTTCAATATTTTACTATTGAACTACAAAACCTGGCATATTGGGATGTTGTTGTGTCTGACTGACAGGATCTCTATCAGAACACAACATTTGTTTTTCCCTTTCAATAAATCATAATGGCATTGTTTTTGGTTAAGAACATTAACAGCTTTAAATACTCTTTGTATTTAAATGTTGCTTTTATTAGCAAAAATAAAATTGTAAATAATAGTTTTGTAAATAAATAAATGGGGTTGGTCAGTAAGTAATAAGCTTACAGATTTTTCAGAGCCTGATAAAGTGATAACTCATTAATAAAAACAGAACTCCCAAAATCCTTAAAAAAATACTACTGAAACTGCTACCCTGTTAAAATTCTCGTAATTTTATGAACATTCAATATCTCTGTCTCAATCTATCAAATATCCCTAGATTTTTGACAAGTTTTTAACATCGATTGTCGCTGAGATAAGATTGCAACTTGAATTTAAAAGTTTTTTTAAGCACAAGAATTGACCTTCTGACTATGCTAAAGCGATCAGCTCTGCCTGTTACGTATTAAGAAGTCTAAGAAACGAGCTAACCATAAAACATTTAAAAATGGTCTATTACGCATTGGTTGAGTCAAAACTGAGATACAGCATACTTTTCTGGGGAGGGAGTTATGATTACAATACTCAAAAAGCTTTTATAATTCAGAAAAGAGCAGTCAGAACCATAGCTAGAATTCAACAGCAAGAATCATGCAAACCACATTTTAATGACTTAAATATATTAACAGTCCCAAGCTTATACATTATGGTCCTACTTAGTCACTTAAAAAAATATATCTTTGAACATGAGACTGAAGATGAAAGGCAAACAAGGGAGAGTACAAGAAGAAAAGATCTCCAGATGAAGCAAGTGCCCCACTTGAAAGTTGTAAAGCAAAGCGCCTACCACAGGTCATTAAAAATGTTCAATAAACTGCCGACAGAAATAAAAAGTCTAGTATATACAAGTGGGTTTCAGAATATGCTTAAACGGTTCTTGTTAAATAAGTGTTTATATTCTATTGATGAGTTATAAATAAATTAAAAGTCGAAAGTGACTAAGGTAATTTAAAAATTTGACTGTATTTTATTAATTGACTTATGACATTAATTTTTATATTTTTTTATTATTGTATTATTCCTATTTTAATGTAATTTGGATAATTGTAATGATTTAAACATAGATAGCATGCATGTTTCTTATTTATTTATTTAATTATAGAAATTCAGACACAATGTTAAAATTGTTATTGAATAAATGAATTGAATATGGAGAATTTTTGTAAAAACATACCTACAGCTTCTTAAATAAACAGCAGGGAGTAGCGTAGCACACTTACAAAATTAGAATGCTGCCTTTAATTTTGAAAATTCTATAACATTAAATGCATTGGCAAACAGACAAATTTTTCAAAAATATGAAGTAATGGAAAAATCCTTTAAAAGCCTTCAGATTGTAATTGAGTTGAAGTGTGTCATACAATAATTGGAGTGCAGGTCAAATAAATATACTTACTTGGGAAGTTGCCGCCTGCTCTAGAGACATCGTATGAGACCAGCCCAGCTATGCCAACCAGCAGGAAGAAACTGGCCCAGATCCAAGGGAACCTTCTAGTGCTTGTCATTCTGCCTAGAATATCCTGGATAGGAACACAAGATTAAGAGAGAAGTTCAGTATCCATACCATCCATATTATAAAAAGTGAAAGTTGTTTGTGAAAGTAACTCAGTCTGTCACTGTTTCACATTTGAACCACCAATCAATTGGTATGAATTTTTACAGATTAAGTAGCCTGGAACCTGGAGATGGAAATAGGCTACTTTTCATCGAGAATATTGGTATTATATTATAAAAAATGCAGACTAAGTCGCAGGCAACATCTAGTAAATACAAGCTTCTGAATTCTGTTTCACTTGTGTCCAATGGAAATGTCTACCCAAATAAATGGTGCCCTGGTCAGTAGGTCAAATGTGAACATTCATAAATTTTGCAACAGGTGAGTTCTTGAAAGGACTTTAGATGGGAAGCCTGCTCTGTTTTTTTTTTTGGATTTTTGATTATTATGACTCAATCAGTTTCCTGAAAGCCTACACAATTAATGTAATTGAATATTTAGTAAAAGTATATTCGGCAGCGGGATTGTCCGAAAAGGTTACCGCTGCCCTGGAACATAAAGGGCTAAGGAAGGAACACGGGTGGGTTTTAGTCAGTAAGAGTCAGACACTCCATTCTGCTCCACCCAGAGCAGGAGGGGCCATTTGACGATTTCCCATCCATAAAAAATAGTAAAGCTATATTTGATTATTGATATTTAGTGGTCAAAATAGCTAATGTGAGAGATTGGGTGGGAATAAATCTAGTTTTTGAGCTCAATCAAGGCTTTGTGAGGTTGTATTTATTAAGCTGTTGTGAGTTTGTGACCAGAGGAGTAATTCTCATAATTTTAAAAATGGTTAGTCTGATTGCAGTCTCAAATCTGTAATAATAAACATAACATGAGCAAACAAAATATAATGATGATGTTTGGAGAGAGGAAGTGCTTTTTTATCATATTTTTGAAAGTGGACAAAGATTGAGCATGCCTTACCAACATGGGCAAGTCATTCCATAACCGTACTGCTTGAACAGTTAAAGATTTATCATAGAAACTGATAAATAAGAAAACCTGAGACGGTTTTCCAATGACATCAGATATCTATTATGTGTGTCATGAGGGAACTTGAAGATTCTTTAAGATAAGAGGGGGTTTTAGGATTAAACAAAATACTGTAGAGCTGAGACAAGATATGAGATGATTGCGACTAGATTTTAAATGTCTTTATTTGGAATTGGCCATCAAAACGCACTTTTAAATAAGCATCCTCAATGTGGGGATGGAGAAACAAACTAAACTACAATGATTATTTAAAAATCATTGTAAAATATCAATAATTTTGAATAGTAGTTATTGAAATACTAACAAAACCTTGTCTAAGTGATGCAGAACTGTTTTAAAGTTGTGTAAATAAGAACCTACCTGTATGCTACTAAGGAAAATAAATTATGAAAATATTCAAAGGCATATTTTTGGTTTGGATGAGATTTTTTTGGTTATGTTTTCTGGGTTTTAGGAAACATAATTCTAATATTTCCTATTCAGCACATACACTCTTATAAACACTATCACAGACTATCAATATCTAAGTAGGTATAGTAGAAAAATAACACCAAAAGTTTAAGAGAACTTAACAATTAGACCACTGCAGGACACAGATTTCACAAAAAAAAAAATCACTCCGATTTGAATAGCACTACTATGAGGATTTAGAAAATGCACGTTAATGATGTTGGTTTTACCTGGATTATTTAAACAAACACATAAATTGAAACAGCTTGCGTGAAATGCCTCCCGCAGAGTAACGGATGTAACACATCAACATTTACAGTTAGCACTACGCCCGCGTACACTACACAATGCCTAAAGTAGTTTTTTAACTTCCATTCACAAGCTAACTGCGCGATTCTTTGAATTGATTCACTATTTGCGCACAGATAGGTACCACACAACCATTTATAAAATTACGCACACCTGCCTACCATTCTTTGGATCGTTAAATACATATTTTTAATCATATTACAGTTTTCTTATTACAATTACCTTCAACGAATGATGAATACGCTACGAAAATTAAAATAGATTCAACAGTGAAAAAATATGTCGCCTTCGAAACTCGTTTTTTTTCTACTGCCAAACTTAGGGTGGCCACCATTTATGAAAAGTTAATTACCATAATGCCAAAAAAGAATACTACAATCCAACTTTCTTTAGATCCATCTAATAGAAAACTTTGCACATTTGTTTAGTTTCTTTTCTAAACAACGAGTTCTACGGTAACGATGAAAACTTCATTTATTTATCTATAAGTTCAGCTGAAGTCCTAATGCCTATGACCAAAAAAATATTATTAGTCAACAAAAAGTGGTTTTAATTTTGTGTTAATTAAATAGTCAACAAAAAGTGGTTTTAATTTATAACAAGTAATACTAAAATATAGAAGATTGGTTTGCTGGCAACATCCAACAGATAAGGATGTGACATGACATTTGACCTCAATAGTGTAGTGTACGTACGTCATCAAAGTTACGGTTAATTTTAGTCGATTTCTAAATCTTCCATGCGATGGTATTTATATACGAACTACACCACGAAAAATTCTACAGGGTTTTTATTAGATTTTGGATGTTTGCTTATTATATTTGAGAATTGTCTCCGCAAATCTTCTAAAGATAGATAGATGTGAAAGCAAAATACGGCAAGCTGCTTACCTGGCATATTTTATTTGTTCTTTCAACAGTTTCATCCTTCTTCTTGCCTTTCAAAGCTTCGCCGCAGACTTCTTTGTATTGCAAGACAGACATTTTTAAAGATTTCTGCCTCAATTTCTTACTGACTTCGGCCCAGTTAGTGTCTGGTTGGAAAACAAAATTATTAAGTATTTACATGTTTTTAAATAAACAAAGACCTCAACTAATGATAGGTGTCCAATTCCATATTATACAAAAAAAAAAGCTGACCAGGCTTCTTGTATGCAGTGCATTCGTTATATAAACATTTATAACAAATGAAGGGTGCAAATGAAATAAAACTTACCAATATAATCAAGTAATGTAGCAGACTGTTTGCTGCACCGATGGAACAGCTGTCTCCACGTAGCATTGCATGAGTCGTCTCTCACGAGACAGTCGACCAGACAGTCTACGAGGACCCTATGGTACGGGTCCAGGGAAGGGCCAGTCAGGTACTGGTTGGGCAACTTTTTCATTAGTTGATTGAAGGTCACTTGGAGCTTATTATTGCTTTTATTGAAGTATATATCCTGAAATTTAAGATAGTATTAGTGTTAGTTTATTATTATTTCTCATGTGTCACGCTAGGTACTGCATTTCTTTATGCATGGAAAATAGTTTTAGGTATTAGAAACTTTGATGTTTTTTAGTTAGGAGATTTTGTAACCTGTACAATTTTTTCTATGGCTCCTAATTGTATGTCTGAGGAGTACCCGTGTAACATAATTAAAATCCACATACCTTATATTTACTTAATTGCTTGATAAGGTCACTTGACAGATCCTTGGGCAGTGCACTTCTCTTGTTATTCACCATGTCAATCATGGCAAATAGCTGATCCTGACTAACTTTAGTATTGTCCATGGTTCCGTGTTCGTCTAGAAGGTTCGACAAGTATCCTACTACGTATTTAGAGTAGTTCTTCAATTCGATAATGGGAAGGAACAGATCTTGCCAAGCTAGAAAGGAAACATTCAGTAAATTCAAATTTTTAAATTCTGTAAAAGGTTAGTAAATGTTTTGAGTACACCCAGATGCCAGATGTGTTTTGATTACATAGTTAATAGGTCGTTATGTGAGCTGGGTGATTAGTTAATTATCTGATAGAGGTTTATTATAAAACTGTTAATATTGTAGTTTGTACCATATCAATTAAAGGTTTTTTAATTCAAGTAAGTACAAATAACTGGCATTTGAAGTATTTACAGCACACACAATAAGATAAAACTACATACTGATCACTTATAAAATTCTATATTATAAAAATAAAAATAATAAATATTTTAGGACCACGTACCTACTGATACTTTTAACTAATAAATCTAAAGTTATCTCATTTACCTTGGGAGGTGTCAAAAAGACGCGAGATAACAAATTATCTTAACGAAGTCCGACCCAAAACAGTATCTTTGGCCTATGCCTCAAGTAATTTCACTCTCTTATCTCTTTTTATGTAACCCGAACTATTGCCGATTAATAACAAATATTAAAAAAAAGTGAATTAAAGAATTACCTTTCAGACCAACAGCAAAATCACTGCTACCACCCTGACCAAAAGCCCACAGCAAGGAGAGTCCAATAGGCGGCCTATTTTGGTAGGAGTTGCGGAGACTAGCACTCTTCTGCATAGATGTGATGCAGAACTCTGGGTAGTCTTGCGCTAACATTTGCAGTAGCAGCCTGTGACCGTTCACAGATTGACCTGGAATGGGATATTTTTGTATCATAATGTTTTAGGGTATAAAATGATGTTCTACTGTGGTGTAAAAGTGTATGATTTACTCTCTGGTAAATGACAATCACAGTCAACAAAAGAGTTAAGCAACCAATTAGGTAATGTAGCACATAATATCTTGCAACTAATTTGAATTCATGTTCTGCTGATGTTCCTCTACCAAGTGAGGTATCAATTTAGCATAATCAGCCCATAATGTTCCCTCTGCTGGGACCCAGACCTCTTCTCTTCGAGAGGTTTGAACTTAGAGATAATAAATAAGCTGAGAATGTGCACTTTTTGAACGTCAAATAACATAAGCCAGTGCCCCAAAAGCCTGCCCTTCACAAGCGGTGAAGTGCTTTACCTGGGAAGAAGTGGCCATTTCCACACAACTTCCACCAGTGACGTCACTTCATTCGATATACATTAACAACGTTTTTTCTTAACTGTAAATGTTACTTAATATTGTTATGTCACAGAAACCAACAACCATGAAATTCAGATAAAAGTGAAAGTAAAAAAAAATAAAAGAAACAATACAAACCTCTGCTCATATCATTCGCAAGTGATGTAAGCGTGACATCAAAGAATAGCTGAGCATTTGCTTTGCCAGCGTCCTGTAACACATCAGCCAGAGATCTCCTGATCTCCTCGGGGACACTAGACAGTGGGTAAAGGGGAGGGTATGAGGAAAACGTAGGGTCATCCACGTCTATCTGAGTCTTGGAGTTGAGGAAAGCTGCTACTTCTTTCAGCCATACGAGAGGAGCGTTCGAGAAACGGATCTTATTTGTTGTTATTATATTGGCTAGCTCTGTTGCGTCAATCTGAAACAAGAAGTATGTTTATTAAGAACATGGTTACTGCAAAAAGTACTTAAGTTAGTATTTCCGATTAAAAACCATGTCTAAATATTGGCGGAGGATCGTGTTGTGAGTGGAAAAACGAAAGGGCGGCATTTGCACTGTAGAAGACAACACAGGCTGATTATATAATTAAAACTAGCTGTTGCCCGCGACTTCTTCTGCGATCCAGGATAAAAAGTAGCCTATGTCCTTCTCCAGGTCATGGTCTACCTACGTGCCAAATTTCATCCAAATCCGTTCAGCCGTTTTAGCGTGAACGCGTAACAAACACACTTAATTTCGCAGTTATAATATTAGTTAGGATATAATAAAGGAACACATAGGGACAGGCGACAGCATTCTTTAGTCTGGTAAAATTAAGAGCACCTTATTTGTTTGCAAATCAAAGGATAATCAATGCATACATAACATGTAGTGATATATTATTGTATAATCATTTTTTATTAGCATTTCAATTGCACCTATTGGCTTACATACAGACAAACAGTTGTTATGATTATATCTTTGAATACTTATTGTTGCTGTGTATTTTGCCATGATAATTATTAAGAGTATGATTATATGCATCTCAATATATAAATTCATAAACATTGCTAGTTAAGTAGTGATTGTTTAAGACTATGCCGACCGCACAGTGGCGCCCTCATCGTTTGTTTCGTTATTTCATACAATTTAGAATGAAAATGCAAAAAATAAGCACGTTAAGTTGTGCTTCACAAGATTATACGTTAATATTATTAGATACGGTAGTTTTATATTGTTTAGTTTTATTATAATCCCTAAAACGGATAACAGTGGCCACTATATTCTGTTTTAAGGATTATAGTAAAACTAAACAATGTAAAACTACCATTTATCTCACTAATATACCGTTTATCTTGTGAAGCACAACTTAACATGCTTATTTTCTGCATTTTCATTCTAAATTGTATGAAATAACTAAACAAACGATGAGGGCGCCACTGTGCGGTCGGCATAGTCTTAACCATACATTGTTAATGTTTGAATGTCACTAACTTAATCATTGTTTATAAATAACCCACTTAATGCCCCAATTAAATTGGGACTAGGGCAAGGGAATGATAAAAATTGATATGCTGATCAGATGGAACTACTGTACCAAATGACGCTGAAAAATGTTCCCTCGCAGAAAAATGCAACTGGTTATCATTTTTACCCGGATACATACAAGTAGTTCTCCTACCATGCATACTGAAACTGCGAAAGATAGCTAATTTTTTCTTTACACAAGGTTTAAGATAAAACACAAGACCTCATACACCCCAATAAAAGCATAATACAATGACCAAAACTGTTTTTTTTCAAACCTTGCTTTTTATTAAGAAAATCGTGTTGACACTAGCATTACTTTATGCATTTAAAATTGAGTCTTATTCCCTTGAAATAAGATTTAATTTTATTTGGCTCAATCATAGGTTAGTATGAAAAAAATCATAATTTTTGAAAAAAATACCTATACTAAAAGTTACTGAAATCGATTCTGTAGTCAATTATGAACAAACTACTTTCAGGACTTGCGTTTATTCTGTTACACATTGTATGTCTTCCAAAATATTGATGAGTTACTTACAGCCTCAAGGGCTCCCTCAATGGTTTTAGGGGGCTTAGGTTTGGGAGGCTCAGCATTCTTCTTATCTTGTTTCTTTTTCTTATCACCTTCTTTCTTTTTATCTTTTTGAGGTTTCACATCATCAATCTCCATGCCAGAATAGAATGACTTTATTTGAGAGTGGGGAACTGAAAAGTTAAGACTTTGTTTAGTTATTTTCATTTAATTATTAGTTAAGACTTAACAGCTTTGTAATACTAAATGGTTAGTAATTAAATTAGTAAACTTATAATAAAGGTATGTATGTATTTTGAATTGGTTTTTATTTATTGTTTAAGTCCTCTTTTGTATGTTTAATAGTTTTTTTTTTCTGTTTAATTTTTATTTATGAAGATAAATAAATTCCTTTTTTAACTAAGCAGGTAATACCGCATGGTAAAAAACTTGTAATCCGATAAATAAAATGTTACTCAAATATGACTACATTATTAGGACGACAAGTAGGTACTTTTCGATTTAACACAGCATTGTAATGGAAATAGTTGCTGCAGGTTCTTGTTTGAGTAATGTTTAATATTTTGCTCAGTGGGTCATCTTATTTATTAAATACGTCAGTACATCTTTAAATAACATAGTAATATTTGTCGGCTGATGTGAAGGTGTGAAGCTGACCCGGCTTGCCCTTGCCATCATTAAAATTGTATGAAGCTTTATTTTACAGAAAAATAATTTTAAAGAAAGGTTTTTATTGAGATACTGTAATTACTGTAAGTAATGAATAACAGAACATGCATGTTTCATATAAAAACCATGGCATTAATAAGAATGAGGAAAAGTGATTGTATTTTAAACTAAACACGTAAAAAGCCGTCTTGTAGCCAAAAATAATGTTACCCACCGACGTCCTCAAGTTTCGGCCCATTTTTCACTGCCTTCTTTTCGTCCTCCTTAGTTTTAATTTTACCATTTTGCGACTTCTTATTCTTCCCAACAACTTCCCATTGACCACTCGACATTATTAGAGAGATTTTAAACAGATTTTTATTCAATTCTTTGTAAATAAAGGGAAAGCATCAAAGCAATAGGTTACACGTCAAAACCAAACAAATACCAAAAAAAAAAAAATTAAATGCAACGATAGGATTCTGCAATAACTTTAGCATATACAGAACATCACACTCTATGAAATATGCTTGGAGTGAAAACTAATCATGCTCTGAATACTCTTGTGTGCGGATATTGGAATACACTAAAAAAACAAAACTTCTTTGTGATTGGTCAAGAAACTCCACCTTGGACAAAACGTGGCAGAATTATCAGAAATGCATTTTTTGTAACATTGCAAAGTAATTAATTTATTCACGAATTACTATTATTTCGTATTATGAACAACGAAAGTGGGCAAAATGACCTAAAAAAAAGGGGATAAAACAAAAAATAAAGTTAAACTAATGGAATCATGCAATAATTTATTAAAACGTACGGTTTTCTGTATCTGTGGAATGTAGTGCTACACCTAGTGTGATTCAGAAAAACTATCCATAGTCGACTGTGGTTGATATTCGAAACAAATCGACTTTTTGCCGTAATAGTTGATTATTGTTTGAATTTTTGTCAGAATTACACTGGTCAATACAGGATTAGTTGATATTTGGTCACGCACACTGTATCACTGGTATCACTGACTGAAATATACACAACGCGCATCACTATTCGTCAGTTTTTCATTTGTGAAAAAAGTTGACTTGATATTTTGCTGCTGAGTTGTTTTAGAAATTTATCAATAAATAGATATACGTGCCCGTGTTGTGTTGATGAAATAAAACTGTGTTACAAAGAACAGTGGCTAGATAATGGAAGACAAATTGATGTTAGAAGATGTGACTAGCTCCTTGCGAGAACGGGTGTTTTTCGCTGCCAGGGATGGAATGTCTTTAACCCTTTACGCTTTATTATACGAGAAAAACACAGATGAAATTGACGACCTATTAAATAGCGTAAGTACTGATATGCACCTTTCATTCATGATGTTTAATTTGATGTTGTATCAGGACTTTGCTAATGACATTATAACTGATGAGAATGATGATAATCTATTTTTATCGTACAAATTGACGGCGCGTTACCTTTTGCGCGTTACATACGTTCGGTGTGAGTTATTAATTCATTTTTTATGCGTCGCGAAATGCGATTTTGCGTCGTAACGCACATATCGTCTTCGTAACCTTGGTACCACTTGCCAGTTTCATTTCCTTGAGTCCGTGCGGTGGTTGTTGCGAATTGTTGCGAAAGACTCCGGTGCTCGGGGCCGCTCGCTCGTCTATTTAATTATAATCGTAATTACTACACATATTGCCTTGCCTTGATTGTTATCATGATGTTGTTGCAAAAATATGTTTACCTTATTTCAAGCAGTTTAGGTATATTCCTTTGCACTGTGTTTTTAACTACTTGTATTAGATCATGACTAAAAGGTGTTTACATCAACTTTGTTTGATGTTTAATCACTTTCATCAGCTTCCAATGAATCAGCTGTGCTGGGCAACAGTTGACAGTGTTCAATGAATAAATATTTTGTGGTTGTCTTTGTCTTCATAACCATATATGTATAAGCTATATTTCACTTGTAAAAGACTCACTTTGTGAACAAGTTCACCAAAGTATACAAATGATTAATTTGAAACTTCTAAATCACATACCAATCCAATCCTTATCAATTATATTAATCAATTCAATCAATTCCATTAATATCATCAGTGTAAGAAATAATTAAATCTTGAGAAAGAGTAGTACTTGAGAAAACATCCTACTAATTGGGTTTCAAGACACACTTTCAATAAAATTTGTGGCATACACACTAGTTTGAAAACTAACTACTTACTTTTTTTTTAAATCAGGTTGAAAAATAAATGAAGAAATATGTGTACAATAGCATAAAAACTTGCTGTTTAAAACTTTTACTATATACTCTATGGAGAAAATATTGCTTAGTTTTTATCTATAGAATGTCTAGATAAAATAGAGAAGTCATCATGTCCACTCAATTGGAGTAGTTCTTTCCTCGCATGACCATTTCAGACACTACATTATCTGGCCAGGATTATGACTGAACTTTAAAAGAGACTGTGACCTCTTTTTCTGCCTTTCTCCTCAATTTGATCAGACAGGAAAAACTGTCTTCTCTTAGTTTAAAAAATATGATTGATATGTAAAAGTGTTTGTATAAACCTACTTAGGTACAACAGTAAAATCGACACCTGCAATGAAAAACATTGTAACTCATTTTTAGTCAGGAGAGTGTGTCAAAGATACAAAAAAATCTCTCAGGTTTCGGTTAAGTCGTAATGTCAACCAACCTTAAAAATTTGAGGCAACGAGGGAATGGCCATGCTTTTTTATGATTATAATTATATTATAATAATATTATTAAGTATATAATCATAAAAAGTATAAGTTTGACGCACTCTCTTGAAAATTTACTAAAATTATTTACGATGTTTTTCTTGCAGGTGTCGAAATCATTTATAATAATTCTCCTGCCCTTATCCCAGATTATTTAGGCTTAGCGCAAAAAGTATTTTTCTTCTATCCTTCTCTAAAAATCATTGTCTCAGTAGTCAGTGCCTTTCTATCCACATCATCTTTGACACAGTCCATCTATCATCTATCCATATTATTTTTGGTCTGGCCCTAATCTAATAGCCATCCATTTTAGACAAAATACAGAAGTATGTTATATAAACAAAAAACATGTCCCTTCGTTTTTTTTTACATAAAAAGATGTAGGTTAATGACATGTCGATGAACTTGGGAATGTCCCATTTTGTGTGAACAACAAATAAACACATGACATGGCACATGTCAACAAACACATGTAAACATGGGACATGTTTACATGTGTTATAGGGTTTATATTTTTTTGGGCAGCGGGATTGTCCGAAAGGGTTACTGCTGCCCCGGAACATAAAGGGCTAAGGAAGGAACACGGGTGGGTTTTAGTCAGTAAGAGTCTGACAGTCCCTTCTGCTCCACCCAGAGCGGAAGGGGTCATTTGATGATTTCCCATCCTCAAAAAAAAAAAAAGGGTTCTAATTTATGTCCCATTTTGTACTCTTATTGTGTATAAAATCATCATTCAATCATTATTTACCCCTTTTTTAATAACCATTGCTTAAAGTTAAGTGGTGATTAGCGACTGTATACATTTTTGATGTCACTTAACTTTAAACATTGTTAATAAATAAACCCCTTACGGTTTATGACGGTTAAAAAATGTCCATTATGTAGTGGTTATAGTTAAATAGGTTTCAATATATCTAAGTGTGTAACAAAGTTGATAGTTAGGAAATAAAGTAATTTTTAGACTTGTGTGATAATTGATAAGGGTGCATTTCGGACCCTAAATTAAGATCCTCTGGGCTAGCTCAATTCAATGCCCTAAACTAGATATATAATAATATATATTGGTTCAACTGTTGATGTTCCTGGCTCAAATGTTTTTTTACACATAAATCCAGCACCACTATTTGTGTGCCAAAGTTTACAACTGACGACTGACTGATGACATGCTTTTGCCCATGGCTTCTTTCGCATAGAGAATAGAACTTATCCTATGGGAATATACTGAGAAAAAGAAATTGTATGGCCTAACCTGGGTTATGGTCTATCCATGTGCCAAAATTCACTCAAACCTTTCAGCCATTAAGGCATGAAAAAATAACAGAGAGAGTTGCTTTAGCATTTAGTATAGTAGAATATGGATTTCCGTACGCAAAATACGTGCTTGGAAATGGAGTTGCAGACATCAGACCGTTATACATAGTACAAATTAAGTTGTCAAACTTTCCTTTAGCATAAAATTCTTTGTCCACAGGATGTATGCTGCGATGGAGTCAAATGTACGCCTTTAATAGCAGCAGCTCGACATGGCCGCGAAGGTGCAGTCAGGATCCTCTTAGAAAAGTTCAGACCACCGGTCAGACTTGAGACAGAAGGCACTGTTAAATTCGACGAGTATGTTATTGAAGGTTAGTATTGCCAGATAGGTCTAAGGTTTATATTCCTACTAGCGGCCCGCCCCAGCTTCGCACGGGTGCATTTTTTTTTTCAAATTTCTGAAATTTTCTTTCATACAAACCTAGTCCTGAGAATATTCGCAATAAAATAATATTGCGACTAAATTGAGATATAAACTATCGTATCCAAACAACGTGACACGTAATTTATCTATATTAAGATGATATAAATCCGGTATCATCATCATCGATATTTATTTTTAAATATCGCAGCATCATGCTGAGATAGGAGCCTATTGGCCTCGTATAGGACTTTTTGTTTCATTTTTCTTTTTGTTAATTTTTTATTTTTTTTGTTTTTATTTTAGTATTTTAATTTAGACTGTGTTTAATTTAGTTTGTGATCCTCCTGTACGAGTCGCAATAAATACTTTTTCTTTCTTTCTTTCTTTATCATCATCGGCAACCTTGTTCAATCCACTGCTGTGTGTAGGCTCCTCCCTTGGGCTATGCGTCCTCCCTCTTGTGTCAAGCTCGCACAGACCAGTAAATCATGCCACAAGAGGGAGGAGCCTCTTGTGCTACGAATAATAAAAGTCAAGAAATGTACCTCATGCTCAAAAATGGCACCACGTAAATGTTTACCGCGGTGGGCGTTGCGGAAAAGGCCACCGCGTACCAGAACCAATCACGGCGCTTGCCGGATTACAACGCTTTACGCGAGCGCAGCTGATTGGCTTATTTGCATGTGTGTTCTTTCGTTCGAATACTCGAGGTATTTTGTCAATGTAGTGAAGTTTGGAGCCGAATTTCTCGTTGATTTTCATACACCTTCGATTTGATTTTCATAGTTACGCTTCTCGACTTTTTATTATTCGTAGCTCTTGTGCCATGCCTCCCTGCACCCATTTTGCGTCACTTGTAAGTATTTTCAATCAAAATCTGAATGATTTTGATGGAAATTGCTAATCCATTGCTTTATATGCTCGAAAAATTTGTCTGCTGAACATCGTAAATGATAAAACGCTATGTATGTGGTTGAACTTTCAAAATAAAAGCCATTGGTACTGTAAGTGTTTTACGCAATTACCCTGATGATCTGTGCCAGTTTCACGCAGCTCTTTCCCGCGATCTTCTGAAGTTCGGCCACCCATCTGGCTGTTGGTCTGCCAATAGTCAAAACATTCGATTAGGGGTTCTGCAAATGCCGTATACGACTGTTGTATAGTACATTGTCTTTAGAAAGGCTTTGTAGAGCGTTGTCTCCTGTCACTTATACCTTTTTGACGTCTCTTTCAAGTAATTGGATGGTCATCTTTAGGACCAAGTCAAGAGTCTTGCGCCCGACAAACGAGGATCTTTAGACCAAAGCATGCATAGTGTTAACAATAATTCAGCTAACAAAGAATAAGCGGGATTGTCAGAAAGGGTTACCGCTACCCCGGAACATAATGAAGGAACACGGGTGGGTTATAGTCAGTAAGAGTCTGACACTCCCTTCTACTCCACCCAGAGTGTGAGGGGTCATTTGATAATTTCCCATCCACAAAAAAAAGCTAACAAAGAATACAGTATAATAAACGTTTAAAATGTTAATAGAAGAATTCAAACAATTTTGGTAAAATTAGAAAAACATTAATGAACTTTTAAAAGGTCATAAAAGAAAATAAAACATTTAAAAATACTTACATTAAATCCTTCAAACACTTCTTATATTTTGACAGAGGCTCGCATATGTACAAATATAGGCCGATTATGCTATGTATTAAGCTGTTACAGCCACAAGATCGATCACCTATGACGGCTGGAGCGATTATTACTTGAAGCTAATAGTTACTTAACAAGTCGTATCGCTTTGTGTGTATGTTTATGCTACTATCTGAGCGAGTGGTCAGATCGAACTGATGCAAGAGGTGTACTCCCCAAGCATGAAATCCGTAGTTATGACCGAATTTACGGATGATTCTTACTTCATATCACCTAAGGGCATTTTGGGGCCTTTTTTTTTTTTGAGGATGGGAAATCATCAAATGAGCCCTCCCGCTCTGGGTGGAGCAGAAGGGAGTGTCAGACTCTTACTGACTAAAACCCACCCGTGTTCTTTCCTTAGCCCTTTGTGTTCCGGGGTAGCGGTAACCCTTTCGGACAATCCCTGACCTAAGAATAAATGACACCACGATTTGACAGATGTATACTGCCCATGTGGTTTTGTCTGTCCCAAAAAGTTAGTTATTCGGGTGTAGGGTTCACTATGAGGTTTCGAATTAATTTCGGACGGGTCCGTATTTTTGTTGACAGAGAGTAGCCCTCCAGATTTGTCTGTACAGATTGTTTCCTCAATTAATGGTACTAGTGGACTGTGGCCTACAGCTTTGGGGCATAAATATAACTATACGCCGCTTTCAAGAAGTCTGATTTCTACTATGGTCATGATTCGACTTCAGGACTAGTTTCGAACTCAAAAGGACCTCCTAATTATGAGTCTATGTCAGGAGTATGATTATACAGCATGGCTATAGTTTGTAGTTGAAGTAGTCTCACAGAGTTGGTATCGAAATATTTGTATTTAAAATAAACTGTAAACATAAACATTGACTGAAATTCATAATTTATTACCAAATCTAATTTATTAATCGCTATATTCAGATTATTTATCACTTGATAGTACCCTTTGTGTGTGATTATATTTATTGTCCTGATTTGAGTTTGCACTCAACTGCGCATTTGGATACCATTAAAAGCATCGCAGAATATTAAGAAAAAACTTTTCGTCGCATTTTATCAATAACTGCCCACTCCATCGCCTTCCCAGAACTCAGATTTAATTCCGTGCAACATAATTTTACGCCAATGTCAAATGTTTTTCCAAAATAAAGCATCGGGCACGTCATTGGGTGCACAGACACACAAAGCGCCCTGCAACGGCCAACGTGCTCCTCCGCCGCTCAGCGCAGCGCATTGACTCTCATTTTTTTGTCTAAGTCGGGAACTCACGGTTTAAATATAGAAATGTGTGAAAGTTTACACACAAAGAAACTGAAAATCGTCTCTCGAAACGTTTTGGTACGTAGCTGGCCGACTTCCAAGCCTCTTTGTTTCTCCATATTTATGATTTACCAGCATTATAAAGGATTTGCACGTTTGTCATAGCGCGTGGTGACTGGATGCATTTCCTACATCGTAAAATAGTGGTAAAGAGCAGCTCTTATTTAAGGCATAAACTTTCTAAGAAGGTCTTATTCATATGTTATTCTCGATTGTAGCTTCGCACCAAAACGAATGATTCAGGTTGTTAGTTTTATCATGAGTTGTTAATGAAAAATTCAATGCGTGACATTGAAATGTATTTTTGTATGATATTATTAGCAATAGTGATGAATAAAACCCAGTCATCGTTGAACCGGGGATGTATGAAATCTGCCTAACCAATCGGGAATCTCTCTTTATGTCTCGAAGTGAGGAAATTACAAACAAACGCCAGGTTCTTTGAAATATACCAAAACTGTCAACTTTCGACTTTCAAATGGATGATTTGGCTTGTGCGCAATTAGTAGACTCGACTCATTTTGAACGAGGACGGTAAATACCAGCTATATGGCAGCATAAATAGCACCTTATTTGCCGGTGTCCTTCACAGAACGAGGCGTAGCGTGACTTCTTCTTCCATACTTCAAGATGTATGGAAGAAGACGATGCGCTGCGACGTACCGATACCAAATAAAACTGCAGAATTGAGTGGATACAGGACCTGGCCCGAGGTCACGGTAATATTATCTATACAGTATTCTATCTTCATACAAACGGTCGGAACGCGAGTCATACCTATGCGCCTCGAGTTCGGTGTACACTCGGTTAACAAACAGTCTCGAATGCTCCATTGCTCCGCAGTGGCGAACGGACGCCGGACGGTGTGATGGTTTTGTAAGCAGTAAGCGTGCGACTTATGAAAAAATGTTCTTTAAAATAAGTACAACTACTCACTAACATGGCAAAGAGCAATTATAGACTAAATTGTGCTGTTTTTGGTTATTTGAATTCGTCAATAAGTTTTTTTTTTAAATCTACTAATAAAGATTTCCTATAATTTTATATTTATCTGATTTGATTCTTCTATTATGTTTTCTATTAATTTATGTCGTGTGGCAATGGGTGTTATTTACCTGAAATAAATGAATTTATTATTATTATAAAAAAGGAACATGTATTGTTATTGAACTCTTTCTATTTCATTCAAAACGAATTTAATTTTTTTTAAATAAAAAATATAATATTTACCTATACAATCACAAAACTAGAAAGAAACTCAAGTAGTTGAGAAAATTAAAATACTGTAGAGGGGCAGCCCTATCGCATGTTTCGCGTGTTTACGTACCGCGCGGCTGTAGGTAATTATTTCTAGAACAGGGCCGAGTCACAATACTGTATAGATAATTATACCGTGCCGAGGTCCCCACAGCTTGCACGCATGGTGATTATAATTTTTATCCATTTTATTTCCTGTCAAAACAGTCTTCTAAGTACAGGAAATGTACTAAGGCCAATAAGAAACATACAAAATATTTGGTAAAAGCCGTTATTACTATTAACGAGTTTTACGTAAGCGCTTATGTAAATATTTATGGACATACATACATTTGGCTTGTGTTTATTGTATGTAATTGTGCACTGCTAACGTCTTTATTCAATGCGAAGTCATCTCCTATGGCTTTGTTCGTGTGCTCTTACATCGTTCCTGGGCCCAATTCTGTTTGATTCCCCGCGAAATCTTACAGCATGCAACCATCTCAATATCGTGTCTTGTTAACGGCAAGGAATCGAAATGTTAATCGTACGGATAAAATGTATATTGACAGTTTAAACCACGCCTTTGTGTCAGAGAATAGCAGACTAAGTACTGATATTTCAATCATCTGATAACTTTATTCGAGGAATAATTTTTAAATTTTGACAGTTATACCATGCAAAAACTGTCAAACGTCAATTTTATTTCTCGAATAAAAGTTATCTGGCGATGGAAAAATCAGCTCTAAAACTTAACTAATTGACGTGGTTTCTAATTAAGAAATCGTTAAGTGGTCATAGTGATAAAGAAATTAGGGTCCAGCATTAATTATCGACAACGAAAGGAATAATAAATATCTATACTTCTATACTATATATACTATAATATTATAAAGAGGAAAGATTTGTATGTAAGTATGTTTGTAATGAATTGGCTCAAAAAGTACCGGACCGATTTTAAAAATTCTTTCACCATTTGAATGCTACATTATCACTGATTAGTATAGGCTTTTTTTTCCACCCGTGCAAAGCAGGGACGGGCCGCTAGTCGTTAATAATCGCCATTTTCTTCTCTAGAATCGGTACAAAAGATATAAGAATGGCTCATTTATCTGTTTGGCGGCCCGTACACAGTTAATCTCGATCGCGATCCGCGGCCAAAATCAATGATCGCGCTCCAGATTGATAATGTACGAATCGTGAATGTACGGATCGTGGATCGCGATCGTTGATTTTGATCGCGGATCGCGATCGAGATTGACTGTGTACGGGCCGTCTTTGCCCAGCAGGACTTTACAGGCTGTAAAGTCCTGCTGGGCAAAGGTCTCCCCCTCTCTTCGACTGACGTCTTTCCTCTGCGATTGCAGGCCAGTCCTTTCTGTAGGAGTCAAGTTCGTCCCTCCATCTTTCTCTTTGTTTGCCGCGATGTCGCTAGAATGGTTCATGCCTTAGTAAAAATATTTGCCCGTCTGTTAGGTAGTAGCAAGTTGACTGCCTCGGGTACGCCATATGTACATCTTAGTGAATTCTCATCATCATCATTCAGCTGGGAGAAGTCTTAAGTCCAAGTGCCAGCGGATTCGACTATTTTAAGGAAGGCGATTTTATAGGTAGTCCATAATTCCATCCATTCTTCCTTACTAATTAACCGACTTCCAAAAAGGAGGAGGTTATATGTTCGACTTTGTTTTTTTTTTTAATGTATGTTCACCGATTTCTCCGTCAATTGTGGACCGATTTTAAAAATTCTTTTTTTGTTTGAGAGGGTATATTCCCGAGGTGGTCCCATTGTCACCAAGTCGGAATCTGATGAGGGAATCCCATGGAAATCGAGGGAAACCATCAAATTTTATAGGCACACCTATAGCGATTTGGGCATGTTTTATAGTAACTCGTGCATTTGCTCTCGAAAAGCACCATTTGGTGAAGTGGAACTGATGATGAAGACCACAGATGGCCATCGGAACTACTCAATAATAAGTATTTCACGGGTTCACGGGTTCATAACTCCGTCATTTATAGATGGATTTGCAAAATTCTTTTTTTGTTTGAAAGATGTGTATTCCGAAATGTATGTAAACACTAGCGTTATACAGCCTCACTTCTCTGTAGCAAGTAGTGTTATATGAATTTGTGTGGGGTAGGTACAACTAAAAAGTGAAAGATAAAAACTTTTTTACAAAAAAAAAACAACCGGCTTCCAAAAAATAACACACTACTTGAGTAAAAAATAACTTTAATTTCAGAAGTCTGTGTCAAAAAACGAAAATGCGGAACCAGCGACACCGACTTCCGAAATTAAAGTTATTTTTTACTCAAGTAGTGTCATTTTTTGGAAATCAGTTGTTTTTTATCAATGTCTAATAACCTTTAGCCTATCCTACTAATATTATAAAATACTAGCGGCCTGTCCCGGCTTCGCACTGCACGGGTGGACATTTATTTTTTAAATATTTTATTTTTTCTTGCAATTAAAAAGCCTATATTAATCAGTGATAATGTAGCATTCAAATGGTGAAAGAATTTTTAAAATCGGTCCAGTACTTTTTGAGCCAATTCGTTACTCAATCACGCGTAAACTGTTGAACGGATTTGGATGAAATTTGGCACACAGATAGTTTATAACCAGGATTAACACATAGGATACTTTTTATCCCGATATCCCCACGGGATCGAAACTAACGCGGGTGAAACCGCGGGGCGCTGCTAGTATCTAATAAATATAATGCGTAAGTAACTCTGTTAGCTTTTCACGCTCTAACAGCTGAACGGATTTCAATGAAATTTGGCACACAGGTAGATCAACACCATTAAAAGTATGCCAACATGTCCTAACATAAGATACTTTTATCCCGTTATTCCGTTCCCAAGATATAATTTCCGATATCCACGTGAGTAAAGCCGTGGACAAAAGCTATTTTATACAATTAATCTTTTTCAGGAGCCACAGCATTATGGTGCGCTGCGGGGGCTGGTCACCTCGGCATCGTGAAGCGCCTGGTCCGCGCCGGAGCCAATGTGAACCACGCCACAAAAACACTAAGTACGCCCCTCAGAGCCGCCTGCTTCGACGGTCGACTCGACATTGTCAAGTACTTAGTCAGGCATGGCGCGGACATACATAAAGCCAACAAGTATAATAATACCTGTTTGATGATAGCGGCATATAAGGGACATTTAGACGTGGTAAGTGATTAATTAGATATTTTTTGGTATACAGAGTCATATTAAATTAGCTAATGAAACTCTGCGGACGTGATAAGTATCGATTTCCAAAAACGATAAAAAAAAAACTGATACTTTTTTCTTAGGAGTCAACGATCGCTCGTAGTGTTGTAACTTGAAGTTGAAAAAATGTGTTTTATAGTTTTTAGATATCGATATAGGTAGTGCAATCCACGAAGACGCGCCCCACTCTTCTTCCGAATCGTTAGTAGTTATCGCTAGTTAATTCCAATAGTGTTTTAGTTTTTTCGATACACACTAATTACCCACTAATAATAATTAGTGTGTATCAAAAAAACTAAAACACTAGCGGAATGTTGCACACTTGTGCTGTAAGCATTAGGAAAAAGAGTGGGGCGCGTCTTCGTGGATTGCACGATCTATAGTGTTGTAACTTGAAGTTGAAAAAATGTGTTTTATCGTTTTTAGATATCGATACCAATCACGTCTGTGATGTTTACACAAAAAAAAAAAACTAATTTTTAAACTGATATTTCAAGTACACACATCAAAAGTGTCTAGGGATCAACATATATTTTTGCAATAACTTTTCTCCTGATTGATATTAATTAAAATTTTCCTTAAGGATTCATCAAATAAAGTGTTTTCGTTTGTCACAGTAACGATAAACCAAGTCACCTTTGCATTAATAAAGAAATTTGCCATTTTCCTAATAAAGGGATTTTTGACATTTGAACCACTAACACAAAAGTTCGAAAAAAAGACTGAAATAACAGTTTTCTCTAAAATTTTATTGGGTAACTTAAACAATTAATAATCCGTGTTTCTACCGCGAACACTAACAACACAAGAACATCGGTTTGGCATACTCAAAATGAGTTCATCCAAATCACGCTGTGGAATGGCCGCCCATGTTCGTTGCAACAACAAAAAAAGGTCTTCTTGCGACTGGATACCCTCCATATTCGGCAGAGCTCTTCTCTGTAGCATATCCCATGCATGCTCAATCGGGTTCAAGTCTGGCGACTGAGCAGGCCAGGGCAGGACATTGATGTTAGCTGCGGCGAGAGTCTGTCTTACAACTCTTGCGGTGTGCGGTCGTGCATTATCATGCATTAACTGAAATAAGGGACCGATTTGCACTTGTAGAGGAACGATGACGTCTGATACAATCGTCTCAGCATAAATTTGAGCGTTGAGGTTGCCTCTGATCCAAATCAACTCAGTTCTTCCGCCGATCCAAATACCCGCCCATACCATGATGGTTCCACCACTATAAGGATGGACTTCCTGGCAGGATTTTAATCGCTGTTGGCGTCCAGGGGTTCTCCAGTGTCGTATACGTCTTGTATCCGGTCTCATACCAAAACGAGACTCATCAGAAAAGCACACGAAACGCCATTGTTCTTCTGCCCAAGTTCTGTGTTCAAGAGCCCATTGATATCGAATCCTACGATTGTGCATTGCTATAGGTGGTACCCGTAGCGGTCTTTGGGAATGAAGGTTCACTTCATGCAAGCGGTTTCTGACTGTTTGGTCGCTAATTAAGTTCCCTGAAGAGTGATGAAGCCTCACGGCTAACATCATGGCGGTTATTGTTGGAGCTCTTCGAGTTAAGATTTGAATGTATCGGTCTTGTCTCCGTGTGGTGCAGCGATACCGTCCTCCATGGCGCTCAGCCACGGTACCAGTGCTTCGGTAACGTGTCCAAAGTCGACTGATAACACTCTGACTTGTATTCAGAGCTAAAGCCACAGTACGTTGCCGGGAACCAGCTTCTATCATTCCCACGGCTCTGAGCATTTCTTCCCTGCTTAAATGACGTCGCCGCTCCATAATAACGTTGGTTTTAATCAGTAGTAGGGAAACAGTAGCACTAATAATGTCTTCAATGCGTTGTATGTTTTTATAGGGAAAATATTGACAGCTGATTTTCATCTTTTACTCGAATTTGATTCACAGTTCCTGATTCAAATTATGAAATGCACCAAAAAGGATCCATATAAATTTATAAAATCATAAATTTATTACAAAGCCACATCTCAATCTCAAGAAATCCGCATAAAAATGCTTGATCCCTAGACACTTTTGATGTGTGTAAATATAATAATAACAGTTGAAAACCTCTAAAAAATTTCATCAAATGAATTTCCTTTTTGTTAAATCATGTTTAGATATCGATACCCATCACATCTGCAGAGTTTCGCTAGTTAATTTAATTTTACCCTGTATATTTCAGGTCAAAGCAATGTTAGACCAATATTACATTATTAATTTATACTCGTACTGACGAATTCTACCAAATGTTTATACCTAGAATAAGTCTTATTCTGAGAATAAATGTTTAATTTTTGTCAGTTTTTCCATACAAAAAACTGTTAGACGTCAATTTTGGACTTTGGTAAAATCAGCTCTAAATGATAAAAAGCGGCTGAAACGCTATGCCAGGAACAAGATGAGCTGCATTGTTCTGTGTGAATGTGAATATTACAATTATAAGCGTTACAGAAGATGCCACGCGCACGCTACGCAGCAGATATATCATCTTCCATAGATTTTCATACAACCGGTGCGTGCAAGCATTTGGCCTCTCAGGCTTTTAATATCAATGACATTATACGTACGAATTGCTCTTACTAATCTGTGGTAGAGGTCTAGTAGGAGCCATAGAATATAATACTCTTTATTATTTACTTATACCATATTGTAAATTGTAAAAACAGATATTACATTTTTTTTGCAACTTCTGACATAATGAGCGGTCTTATCGCTCAGAGCGATTTTTTAAAGACAACCTTTGGACGGATTAATAACCCTACTTTTTGCTTCGCCGTAGTCGGGTAAAAAGCGGGCTAATGTTCAGTGACAACGCAGTCTGTTATGTATTAACAAAAAACAAAGTCAAATAATCTATTTTTATAATTGACGTATTCATTAAATATAAATTAAACTTTGTTTTATCATTGTGTATCACGGGTTACGTACTTGGGTCATGTACACATATCTCTTACTTATAATTACTTGCAAGTTCAGAATTTTATCACACATTATATCTATTTGTGGTAGGTATATCTTTGGTAACGCGTAGTTTGATGGTAGGGTGAGAATTAATACGCCACCGCTTCCCTTTGTTCTAAATGTGTAATGATGCTGAGCATGATGTCCTGAGTTCGGTTTCCAGTTCGGGCTAAGTGTTATTGGGTTATTCCTCTAGGAATTTTTCAGTAGCAGCCCGGTGTCTGGTTTTGTGTCCGATTGATGGCAACTGGTTCGCCCCCTGGTACATCATCATCTGCCTAGCCTTTTCCCAACTATGTTGGGGTCGGCTTCCAGTCTAAGATGTAGCTGAATACCAGTATTTTACATGGAGCGACCCAGTTACTGGGTATAATTTGGGTAATACGATATCCCTTGGTAAGACTGGTTGCCAGATTTTCGGGCTTCTGACGACCCGTAACGATCGAGCGTTGTAGGCTGGTTTTGTTGTCAGTTATCACCAAATGTCATCGACTCGACAAACCCTATAAATTTGAAAAAATATTCTGGTATACATTTTTATATTCCCTTGACAAAAAAAAAAAAAAATGACCGCCGAACTAAATAAATACTTAAACAGAAAATTTCAACTTTATTATTATAGTAATTAAGTTGATTTCAGAATGATTAGCGCTATTGAAAAAATCATAAAAGATGTAGAAGTTATAGTGCAAACAGAACTCTGTGTGTGGTAAATACTCATATTTGCTTACATGTTTGAAAACTATTGAAAGCAAGGTAAACAAAATGTCGGAAGAACCGATTTTTTTTCCGATTTCAGGATTGGTCCCATAATGAATTGTGATTGGTCTCGTTCATAATGTTGACTAAATGATCTATTTTCAGGTTTTTAGTAATTTTAATTCTACCTTGTATAAAATCATGTTCAATGAAGGATATGAAATGACCAATTTCTCGTTGTTTCCAGGTACAGTTTTTATTGGACAGCGGCGCCCGCGTGGACGAGCGCGCACTGTGCGGCGCGACGGCGCTGCACTTCGCGGCCGAGTGCGGCCACGCGGCCGTCGTGTGCGCGCTCACAGACCACCAGGCTAAGATACTCTTTAATGAAAATGGTAACTACACCTCATCATGGTGAAGGGCGGGCGTTTTGGGGGACGGTCTCATGTAACATCATGGTGAAGGGCGGGCGTTTTGGGGGACGGTCTCATGTAACATCATGGTGAAGGGCGGCCGTTTTGGGGGACGGTCTCATGTAACACCATGGTGAAGGGCGGGCGTTTTGGGGGACGGTCTCATGTAACATCATGGTGAAGGGCGGCCGTTTTGGGGGACGGTCTCATGTAACATCATGGTGAAGGGCGGGCGTTTTGGGGGAAGGTCTCATGTAACATCATGGAGAAGGGCGGGCGTTTTGGGGGACGGTCTCATGTAACATCATGGTGAAGGGCGGCCGTTTTGGGGGACGGTCTCATGTAACATCATGGTGAAGGGCGGGCGTTTTGGGGGAAGGTCTCATGTAACATCATGGTGAAGGGTGGGCGTTTTGGGGGACGGTCTCATGTAACATCATGGTGAAGGGCGGCCGTTTTGGGGGACGGTCTCATGTAACATCATGGTGAAGCGCGGGCGTTTTGGGGGACGGTCTCATGTAACATCATGGTAAAGGGCGGGCGTTTTGGGGGACGGTCTCATGTAACATCATGGTGAAGGGTGGGTGTTTTGGGGGACGGTCTCATGTAACATCATGGTGAAGGGCGGGCGTTTCAGGGGACGGTCTCATGTAACATCATGGTGAAGGGTGGGCGTTTTGGGGGACGGTCTCATGTAACATCATGGTGAAGGGGGGGCGTTTTGGGGGACGGTCTCACTCTCATGTAACATCATGGTGAAGGGCGGGCGTTTTGGGGGACAGTCTCATGTAACATCATGGTGAAGGGCGGGCGTTTTGGGGGACGGTCTCATGTAATTTTGACGTTTAAAAAGTGCTGATTCCCAGCCTAGTATGAATAAATGACTTAATTTTGATTTCATCATCATTATCTTCATGCTCATGTCCGATGTTACTTTGTAAACGTTTACTAAGTAAACGTTTTGATGACCAAGCCATATATTTTGACTAAGTTGTAGTTTGCGAAGTTAGGCCTTGTCGAGTTATGGCGTGTAGAGTTAGAAGGTTGGCTCTACATGAGATCTGATTACTTTTTGACAGTGCGAGCTACATGGTCTCGTCTTGGCAACATTTAACATGAAATGTTTTTGTGGGATGGAAGAAGTCTTCTTCCATTCGATCCTGTCAACCGTGACACTATCATTTACACTCTTTTTTCATATAATTACACAATCCACACAGACAGTACAGCGGGTGAGGAAGACCAAAGAAAAGATATCTATCTTTTTTTTCCTCTCCATCCATCTACATTTATTTTCATCACTATTTTCGTCACATGCGTTTGGTGTGGTATGTACACCTGGTAGCTGGTGGTAACTGCCCCGTTGGTTGGTGTGTGTGCGCGTGTCTGTGTTATTTGCTGACGCTACTCGTTCACAGCGTGTCTGTACACTTGGTTACCACAAGTAAAGCGCGCGTCGCTTCGTGAAACAAAAATATTATAGTAACAATCCAATCTTTTCCAGGTATGACGCCCTTACAATGCGCGGCTGAGCGAGCGCGAGCTTCTGTAGTCGAGATGTTGGCGGCGCGGCCCGAAGTGTCTCGAGCGTCGGCCATCGAGGCCTACGAGCTACTTGGAGCTTCCTTCGCGAATGACAAGGAGTACTATTGCCTCAGGGTGTGTGGTTTATGGAGACTTGCCGATTCATAATGTTCCTTGTTGTCTCTTTCCCTCAAAATATGAATATTTCAGCAAAAGGGAAACATTAACAATAACAAAACGATTTTTTTAATTTTACGACGCAAATTAATGTTTATTGTCAAAACGGGGAATTCTTTCAAAGCATGGTTTACAGTGTTACCCGCACACACAATTCTTTTATTACTACTGTCGGAATATTATAATATTCGGTAGTATTTATAATTTAAAACTATCGTCGGAAGTAGTGACATTTCTCGCCCTGATTTCAGTTGAATGCCACATTCACAGATGGCTTTGTTTTAATGAAAAATATTAAGTAATTTAAAATTATTTACAAAACTAAGTTGATAATTTGCTAGCTGACTACCATTCTACAATATCAAAAGGTATAGGTATTTATAAGTCTGATTTTTCCATCGCCAACTTTTATTCGAGGAATAAAATTATCGTTTGACAGTTTCTATCTATACTTATAATAAATCTGTAGAGAGGTCAATTCTGTACATGAAATATATTTCCAAAATAACTATCAGCGGGTGATTAGTGATCGTTACTGACGCCAAAAATGCAATCAGTAAAATTTTTGTCTGTCTGTCTGTATGTTCGTTATAGAAACAAAAACCACTCGACGGATTTCAACGAAACTTGGTGCAATTATAAGTATAGGTATTATTAATTATAGTAGTTATAGGTATTTAGTTTTAAGTGAAGTAGGTTTTATTATATATTATTTTATATATTAGACGTAGTTATATATTTTTAGTTATTCAAGCCCCAAGCGGACGCCGGCGTCCGCCCGCTATTGTCTTGAAAAACGCGTTGAATGAGAAATACGCGTTCTCAAGAATCGGCAGAAGAAAGAGCACATCGGTTAAACTCTATGAGAGTTAGTGCCTCAATTTCCGGAAGTCATTATTCCACGCGGACGAAGTCGCTGGCAAAAGCTAGTATGAAATAACTGTCAAAATTTCAAAATTATTCCTTGAATATAGTTATCAGATAATTGAAAAATCAGCCCTTAGGCGATTGACATACTGTACCGCATCACACAGCGGGACACAGATAACGTGCCCCCGCGCGTGATTTTTTACATACAAATTCAATAAAAACGCGCTTCCGTGCGAGGAATTCGTTTCACGCATCCCGCTGCGTGATGCGGTGCAGTGTGCCAATCGCCTTACTTTTGAAACTGACCACTAAAATAATTAAGCTCGTAACCCACAGATGGCGTACCAGTACTTACACAGAGCGATGGCGATGCGGTACGACACTCGCTACGGGCTCATACTGAAGAAACCAGCCGACCCTATACCAGCGTACGATAACTGGAAAGAGAGTACTACGTTAGAGGTAAAATGACATAAAATCAAGTCTGCATTTCTCGAAGAGTTCGAGAAAAGTTAATTAGAATTTATATTATTTAAATGTACCTATTAGGCAACACATTTGCGATCTATCAATGTATATTATTATCTAACTTATAATCTTCGTCATCGTCAAATAGCAGATGAGGGTATATACAGGGTGAAATTGAAAACATGCGACAAATCGAAATGGGAGATTGTACTCATCATTATGAACAACTTTTACTATGGAACCAAACCTGAAATCGCGAAAAAAAATCATCTGTTCCCTACATTTATGTTCGTATAACTCGTCAAAATGTAGGGAACAGCTGATTTTTTTCGCGATTGCAGCTTTGTTCCCTTAGTAAAAGTTGTTCATAATGATGAGTACAATCTCCCATTTCGGTTTGTCGCATGTTTTCAATTTTACCCTGTATTTCCATTACAGGATTTCGCAATAAGTCCAACGAGGCAGTAATTTATAATATGTATACATACATTGTTTTTTATTTTTATTTCAGGAAGTGGAACAACTAGTCGGCAACGCGCACGCCCTTCACATGGAAGGCCTGGCCGTGCGCGAGAGAGTCCTCGGGGCGCGCTGCCCAGACCTGCCGCACCCGATCGTGTTCCGAGGCGCCGTGTTCGCGGACGAGGCACGCTTCGACCGCTGCCTCGCGCTGTGGAGGCACGCGCTCGCGCTGCGGCAACACAACGAGGTGACGTCACATTATGTTATACACTGCCGCACCCGATCGTGTTCCGAGGCGCCGTGTTCGCGGACGAGGCACGCTTCGACCGCTGCCTCGCGCTGTGGAGGCACGCGCTCGCGCTGCGGCAACACAACGAGGTGACGTCACATTATGTTATACACTGCCGCACCCGATCGTGTTCCGAGGCGCCGTGTTCGCGGACGAGGCACGCTTCGACCGCTGCCTCGCGCTGTGGAGGCACGCGCTCGCGCTGCGGCAACACAACGAGGTGACGTCACATTATGTTATACACTGCCGCACCCGATCGTGTTCCGAGGCGCCGTGTTCGCGGACGAGGCACGCTTCGACCGCTGCCTCGCGCTGTGGAGGCACGCGCTCGCGCTGCGGCAACACAACGAGGTGACGTCACATTATGTTATACACTGCCGCACCCGATCGTGTTCCGAGGCGCCGTGTTCGCGGACGAGGCACGCTTCGACCGCTGCCTCGCGCTGTGGAGGCACGCGCTCGCGCTGCGGCAACACAACGAGGTGACGTCACATTATGTTATACACTGCCGCACCCGATCGTGTTCCGAGGCGCCGTGTTCGCGGACGAGGCGCGCTTTACCGAAGAGGATTTGTTTACACAATATACAATGTTTGTCCTCGTAACTTATATGTCATTTCACTGTTTTGTTTTTCACGTAAGTCATGAAAACCCATGAAAACAATTTTTCTTTTACAACTTAACCATACCTATTTATAGTCCGCCTAAACTATATTAAATAGAGCCAGCTTCAAAAATTGTACGAGGTGTTTTGAGTTTGCTATAATTTTTCAAACTTTAAAATTGCTCTCCTGTAAAATCACAAAAAGTGAGTTACGATGTTATTGCATGGTATTGTCATCCAAATCAATTCTCTAAATGAAAACCGCATCAAATCCATTATACACATTGGAAACTACAAAACAATAAATTAAACTGCGTGTACACAGGGTCAAATTAAATTAGCTAGGAAACTGCATACGTGATGTGTATCGATATTAATTTTTACTAGTGTTTAATAATATTTTAATGGGAAATATTTGAATTTCGATAAAATACATGCCTATTAAAACTGATTAGGTCATTTATCATCTTCGAAAGTGTTAAACTATTAAAATGTAATATTTTTATTGTTATTTTCAGGTTTCAGTAACAAAGGACCTGCTCAGATTTGCTCAAGTGTTCTCGCAAATGATACACATAGGAATTGAATTACCTCTCGCTCAGGTAAAGAATATTAATTTAAATTTAACTTTATCCTTGTTCCATTGTACGGACAGCTACGATATCAAAGAAATATGAACCTTATTGTCAATGTGTTAAAGTGCAAACGAAATCGTGCTGAAGAGCCGTTTGATCTGAATCATATTTACAGCAATACAAAAATATGTTGCTGCAATAATATTGCGCAATGTTTTTATACCATCAATATATTATACACAATCTTAGTTTATCAACTAACTTATTTATCAGTATGTAGTCAAAGTAAACTTTTGATTGGCCGTTGATAATAAAAAGGTTCTAAATAAACGTTTTCATTGGAATTTGAACTTTGTTCTGCATGACATTGAGTTGATATTCTCAAATCATGATAATTATCTGAAATTCTGAATTCAAAAATATTTTTCTATCTACCAAGGTGTGTTTCGTGCTCGAAGCGTGTGCCAAAGAGCTCCGAAGAGGCAGGACGCGGCTGGAGAAACCTCAAGCGAACCACGACCCGGAATCCTTAGTAGTATGTAGCTACTTTGTAAGAATTGTCACGTTGCTTCTCATGTCACATGCCGGTGGAGGAATAAAGCGCTACAAGGTTGTTTTTGCGGAACTAACGCAGCCATCTTGTTTTTTGAATACATTTCAAGTGACATTTCACAAAACAAATGCACAAATTTACCAACAGCGCCCCCTGTCAATTTCATTCGAGCTGAGCGGCGAAATATCCTTGTAATAGTGTACGTACGGTTGACTTACGAAAATCTGAACCATACTTAGAACGTTCTAATATTATACAAGGTGTAAAAAGACATCACGTAGTCGTCAACTACGCGTTCTGTACATCAAAATACCACAACACATTTACGAAACATTGCACAAAAATAATTGCTGGGATAAGACCTTTATTTTTGGTGTGAAAACTTGCTATGTGCGTTAGTGCGCAGTGTAACGCACGCAAAATACTGTGCTCATGAGTGCATGCAACGGTACAGGGGTCGTGGGGGTATTTAAAATTGTGTTATAACATTAAAAACTTGTTTTCGTAAAAAAATCTAAGTAAAAGATGGAATTTTGACTTTGAACATCCACGTAACCATAAGGTACCCAGGTATGCTCCAGTACAAAAAAAATATTACAATGACGGGGACGTACAATTGACTGTCGGCTTCGTTAAATGTCTTTTTACACCCGTTTTTATAGGTACGACGCAAATGCCGATGAAATATCCGCGTCTCAAATTCTCACGGTCGACTGTTTCAGCCCGTCATTAATCAATTGTTATAAGAATAAGAATAATTTATTTGTTCAAAAATATTGATAAACCTGCTTCCTAGTTGCGTAACACAATTTCAATACAAATCTGAATCATTTTGAAGGATATTGCTAATCCATTGCTTCATAATGTTCGAAAAATTTGTCTGCTCTACAACTTAAATAACCCAATGAATGCGGTTGAACTGTCAAAACGAAAGCCATTTGCTACTGTAAATGTGTAATTACCCCACTAGATTGATATTTCACTCACAATCCACAAAGATGGCTGTTTGTTACCAAGTAGCGAGTATTGCCTACTTTAATAAGAAAATAAATAGATGGAGTTATAAATGACGTATAGCGTAATCCTTTTTTTCACCTTAGCCAGCGTAGTTACAAGTTCTTACGTAAAAAATAGGCGAAAAAGGTTATTTGACAGGTTTTTTAAATTACATTTCTTGAAACGTAAAAAAAAGTTGCCACAGTAAAAATAAATTGTTTAAATATCTCAAAAATCGAAGATCTAAGCGTTTTAAAGACTATGCCAGACATAGAGAGTACTACTGCGATTTTAAGTAACAACACAGGAAAGAGGAACACCGTAGTAACTTCGCGCCATTCAATACAATGGCAGTTTTGGGTGACAAAGATGGAAGATTTTTTTCCAAAGCGTGCAACTTCTCCATTTTTCCACCCGTTTTCTTTTTACAAATCGTCTTTTTAGTGACATTTTTAAAATAAATATTCGTTTATTTTCTTTATAGTATCTCACTACCCTATTGCGCATGTCAAATGTGGGGTACTGTTACTTCAATCAATCAATTCAGCCTATCGCAGTCCATTGCTGTTCGTATGCATCTCTCAGGCTGCCTCACAACACCCTGTCCTTCGCCTTTCGCATCCAGTCTGTCCACCACGGTCGTGGATCCATTTACCTGTCACTTAACGGTTAGATACTGTAGCTTAACGGTTGAGTACTGTAAATTATCGGTTGGATACTGTAACTTAACGGTTGGATACTGTAACTTAACGGTTGGGTACTGTAACTTAACGGTTGAGTACTGTAACTTAACGGTTTGGTACTGTAACTTAACGGTTGGATACTGTAACCTAACGGTTTGACACTGTAACTTAACGTAATTTTAAGTCATCGGTCGGGCGGTATTTTTCACTCACAATCCACAATCATGGCTATCTGTTCCGTGTAACGTAGCGAGTATTGACGCGTAGAGTTTGGTGCGCACGTTCATGTTGCAGGACGAATACGAGGGCAACGTGCGGACGGCGCTGTACCTCGTCGCCGTGGCCGCACGACTGCTCGAGAACGCGGGAAATAGTGAGGTTAGTATAATAGGCTAGTTTCCACCATCAATAAATTGAAAATCTATTTAGTCCGTCAGTTAGAGTATTGGAAAATAATGGACACGTATTTTTTGTTTTTTTAAAGCAATGAATAATGACAAAGATAAAACGCATCAAAACTCGGGAGTGGGGGCTCGTTACGTCAGAACGCACTAAAAACTATACCAAGGTGACGAACTAATTAGATTTTTCAGTTGACAAGCCATTATATGCCAGCGTCTGTGTTCCCTTCCACGTATAACCAATCTAAAAAGCAAGAGTTAAAAGACAACTTCTGTGCTCGCACGTTCCATCACAGACTTCATCCATCGCTTTCCACAAGGCGAGATCAAGGTCAAGAGCTGATCCTTTGCGCAATATATAAAAAAAAAACTATTTGTTAAGTTTCAGTATTTAATTTAATTTGACCTTGTATAATTAAAAGTAATGGTGGCTACTGATACCACTGGGTATCGGCCCAGACTTAAAGATTTGTATGCCATGAGTTAGAACTTAAACAGGCATCAGTGGCGAAGGTACCATATAACTCGATTCCCTCCGGCTTCCCTTCAAAAATTCAGAACACAACCACTCTATAGTCAATTCATCATTGAAATATAATGAAACGGTTTATTGACATCTGCATCGTTTTCTTGCTCTGGCTTACCTCTGTCATAAATGAATTTATCGACGCTGACAGGCACTATATTTTGTGTTTAATTTCATCATCACTGCTCTCAAAACGATGAAGAAAAACATCGTGAGGAAACAGCCATGTCCTAGACGAAGACGCCTTTCTTGTGATCAACTGTTTACTTAAGAAAATTATTCACAGGAAACAACAAGTTTAGTTCGGCGAGCGATCTTTAGGCTTCGGAACGTGCGTTTACGCAGTGGACAGACACTGCTACACCTCGCGGCAGACAGACGGACGCCCGTCGACGATTTCCATACCAGTGACGTGTGCCAGTGAGTATATATCATATTATATCTATACTTTCTTTAATATATAAAGAGGTAAAAGTTTGTATGTAGGGGGAAATCTCCGGAACTACCAGTCGGATTTGAAAAATTGTTTTTGCGTTTGATAGTCCAATTCATGAGGAAGGTTTATAGGGTATATAACATCACCCTAGGGCCCTAAGGAGCCGAGAAAAAGGAAAAAGAAAAAAGGAAAGATATAGAACGCTACGCTAATCGAAAACGAAGTACTAGCTCGGGCAGGTGATGCGATGCGATGTGAGGGCGGCCAGAAGCTAGTAGCAAATATATCAGCTGAAGATATTGTTAATTGTAATTTATACACGTTACAGTATACAGAGAATCGGTTATGTTTCCTGATTACAATATTCTTTTTATGAGTTTCGCGCTCTCTACGTTTCGGTATAATTGCTAACATAAAATAGGAGTTCCTTTAAAATTAAAAAAAAATCTCTTCTCAATCACAATATTTCTTCTGACATTTTCTATAATTTTTAGATAGTGTGATGGTTCACATAATCTAAAATGTTGTTTTATCGGTCTTATCATCACTCGTGATCAGACCAAGTGCAATCTGCCATCTAGAGTGTCCCAAATGTCCGCTCACCTGCGTCCTTGATGATGAAATGAAATTGTTTATTCTGTAAATAGGATATCGGAATCAGTTTTACACGTCACATTATGAAAAAAAAAGCTAGATGAGGTCGGCGTTTCCTATCTGACTACTCTGAGAAGAAAGGCCGAAACAAACTTAAGAGATTACAGTCTCTTAAAGTCCAGACATAATCTTGGTCAGTTACGTGAAGACCACGTAGATTGATGTCTGAAATGGTCTTTTGAAGAAAGTACCAGTAGTACAGATTTGAGTAGACCAGTCCAATCCAGATTTGAACAACGCCTCTGAAATCGTGGTAAATGTGGCCAGCGACTGGGTCCAAACGGTATTTATTTATTTATTTAAGGGACAAGAAAACAGTTACATGTTAAGGTTTAAGTTAAACTATGAGTAAAATAATGAATTGTTAAACATATAACCCACACCATTGTCCACGGAATGTGCAGAGTTGGAAACGGGAAGAGTTGACGAGATTGCTCATCGCATTACAAGTTCTTTTATTATTGTGATAAAGTTTTTATAGACAGATATTTGAATTTTTTACTAGAGAGAGGGAAGATATCTATTTCCATGAAGTGTGTGTTATAGGATTCCACAAGCTGTCGAAGAGGCACTCGCGCCCCGACGTTTGTCTTACATGAATAAGGTATAAGAAACATAGATGTGCAGTCGTTCTTGTTTTCAGGTTCCCATGCAGCAGAACTACGCGGCTGCTACTAGAGTGTGGTGCGGAAGTCGACGCGTCCGACGACTCCAGACGGACCGCCTTGCACGTCGCACTCATTTCATACCAACTTATACCAGGTCAGTAGTCATTTAAGAGATGTTTTATCATTTTAATTTTTAAAATAAATAGTATAACTACCAGTAGCGAAGGGTGAATTTATGACAGAGGTAAGCCGGAGCAAAAAAAAAAAGTCAATAAAACGTTTAATTATATTTCAATGTTGAATTGACTATAGAGTGGTTGTGTTCTGAATTTTCGAAGGGAAGCCGGCGGGGATCGAGTTGTATGGTACCTTCGCCACTGATTAACTACTGATATGACGACTAATAGAGAACTATGGAAGAAAAAGACAGGTTGCATTTGAGAATTAATTAAGTTTACATAAATAAGTAAACTTAAGTCTGTGTCTACAACGTTGCATGGGAACATCATATGATTCGGATCATAAACTTGATATCAACAAAATGCTGCACCATGCAACCAGAGTAATCCACGCGGATAGCATATCTAAAAAAATATATAAAATTCAATTATTATTATTTTTCAATTTTTATTATTATTATTATTTTTTTATTATTTAATATATAAAATTCTTGTGTCACAGTTTTAGTGTTTATACTCCTCCGAAACGGCTTGACCAATTTTTATGAAATTTAAATGTATATTTAGTAGGTATGAGAATAGGTTTATAACAAATTTTTATACCTTTATTTTTTTTTTTGCTAAACGACGTTTACGGGGTCAGCTAGTAATCTATAAAATAGTGAAGAATTCAAAATACTACATTGAATATTTTTGAAAAAAAAAGTAGTTGCTATGCGGTGTGCGAACGAGTCTGATGCCGAAAATATAGTTTTTAGAATTTTTGTCCGTTTGTCTGGATGTATGTCCCAGATTGGCGCAACACCGGCTGGACATATTTGGAAGAAATTTGGCACACAGATAGTTTATAACCTGGATTAACACATACGTTGATTACGATCAACTCGTTTCAATCAATCGTGTCAATTTATGATTTAAAAGAGTGTTCGTGGAATTTCTTGCCCGTTCTTCTTTAAAGGTACCTACTACGCTTTAGAATGGGCAACTAGCTTCATCTTTCTGCTGACCGACCCCTTGATAATTCAAAAGTGCCTGTAATTGGTTTAGTTGAAATAAATTCTTTGAGTTTGGGAGTAGTTTCAATCATGGCAGTACGTTCCGGTGCGATATTTTCCGACACCCACACGGGCGAAGCCGCGGGCAATAGTCGGGCAGTAGCCCATCAGAAACAACACCCGTCAGGTTCTATGGAGGATAAGAAACTTTACACCCTGTTCCTCTTACCTCTATAATTGTATTCTTGCCACTGCAATGAGTTTTTTTTCATGTTTATGCCCGAGTTCGAAAGAATTTAAGAAGCCAGTTTACTGATATGGGCAGCGGGATTGTCCGAAAGGGTTACCGCTGCCCCAGAACATAAAGGACTAAGGAAGGAACACGGGTGGGTTTTAGTCAGTAAGAGTCTGACACTCCCTTCTGCTCCACCCTGAGCGGGAGGGGTCATTTGATGATTTCCCATCCTCAAAAAAAAAGAGTTTACTGATATAAGGCTTTTTACAGACGAACGGGAACAGTGGAGCGAGTCTCTATGCGCCGTAGTTTGCGAGTTGATCGTGAGCGGCGCGCATGTGGATGCTATGGATGCGGATGGCATCACGCCACTGGTCGCATCTATTGGTGGTGAGTTTTAAAACCTTTTTCTATTTTTTGTAATCTACGTTTCCAATTTAGTTTCCTAAAACATAAACAATATTTATGAAAATTATAAAGTCCAGTTTGTCCAAAAAAATGTAGCCATTCTAAAATCAACTTGATGTACACTGTAATAGAGTTGATATTTGTTTACATGGAAATAGTAAAAATTGGAAACGAATATATGAATAAGCCTTAGTTAGTCTACTGTGGTATTTCATAGGTGTACAGTCACGGACACTATGTATACACTGAGCAAGTTGTAAAAGTGATTTTCTCCTACATTACCGATTGAACTTTCATGTTGTTGCGAACATAGTATTTTGGAGTCTATGCTATTATGTCTTATCTCAAAGTTGCAAACGTTATTTCTCGAGAAATTGCTTTTAAAATTTGCTAGGTGACTGACTGTACAGCCAATACACACAATAGGCTTGTCAACTGAAAAAATCTAATTAGTCCGTCAGTTAGAGTATCAAAAAATATTTGACCCGTATTTTTTCTTTTGTTACGTAAACCAAAATTGACGAAGATACGACGCTTTTAAAATTCTCAATACGTCACACCTTGGTATAAATTTTAGTGCGTTCTGACGTCAAGAGCCCCCACTCCCGAGTTTTGATGCGTTTTATCTTTGTCAATATTCATTGATTTACAAAAACAAAAAATACGTGTCCATTATTTACCAATACTCAAACTGACGGACTAAATAGATTTTCAATTTATGGATGGTGGAAACTAGCCTATTGAATTATGGAAATCGCCCTTACTATGAAAGGTGAACTGCTACCATGAAAGTGCACATTATTGAGAGAAAAAGCTATAAGGGTGAGGCTACATTAAACCGCGACGCGACCTGCGACACATGAGCGACTAAAACAAGTAAATGAATGCTCACGTATATGGCTACACCGTACATCAAATATTACTAGCGATCTTTGATTTCTTTAAGCGATAGGAACAACATTACTGTAATCACGGCATCGGCTACATCAACATATCAGCGAAATTGAAGCGAATATACGCCGGAATTTCGCTTATAAAGTAGCCATACCACGTTTTTCTCGTTTCGCTCTTCCAGTCACATCGTAAATCGCTGCCTACTGTAGCCTCAGCCTAAGTCCTCGTACCCACGGGCGATTCTTTATTCCGCACAAGATTTTCAACGCATTGCTTAGGGCCGATTATTGAAAATCTAACAGTGTGTGTTTTTTATGCGCTGGGATGCGTTCTGTTGGATTCTCAATGCTCGGCTCAACATCGAGAGTTGAAAGTCCAGTGCGCTATAAAAAGTCATCGTGAGAAATCACCCGTGCGTACCTGGACTACGAGCAGTTTAGCCGGTCTATTCTGTAAATATCTCACCGTGAAAACTTAGATGAAGTGAGTTGTTAATATTGTCAATTCCTATCATCAGCCGGATTGACAGCTCACTCCACCTAAGATTTCACAGTGCGATTTTCACAGAATACCATTGCTGATCTACATTCGATCCGAATCTGAGAAATGTCGGCCCGAAGTGACCGTAGTCCTATTTGTATCAGGGGTTGCGCACTAGATCCGAACTCTATCCATCCGAATGTAGAACATTTCCAATTCGGATTGAAGTCGGACTTTTAATTCGGAATCAGATCGGATGTACAGATAGTGCAATCCACGAAGACGCGCCCCACTCTTTTTCCTAATGCTTACAGCACAAGTGTGCAACACTCCGCTAGTGTTTAAGTTTTGTTGATACACACTGATTATTTAGTGGCTAATTAGTGTGTATCGAAAATTTAAAACAGTAGTGGAATTATCTAGCGTTAACCACTAACGATTCGGGAGAAGAGTGGGGCGCGTCTTCGTGGATTGCACTATCTGTATAGTCGCCGGCACGTAACTTGGCAAGAGTCCTTAGATGCATTTTTCCTTTCTTTAACTTTCTTGTAAACAAACATGTTTGAAAATAATCTATGGCAATTACCATAGTATAATGACAAACAATAAAAGAGGGGCCCGTGGCTAAATAATAACAGCCGCACGGGCCGATCGATCAGGTTAAGCTACGCTTGCCGCGGTTGGCCTGTGGATGGGTGACCATTTTTACATACCGAGACCCCTCCGTGCCTCGGAAAGCACGTTAAGTCGTTGGTCCCGGCCGTCATTCTTTGATCTTTGACAGTCGTTACGGGTAGTCAGGAGCCCGAAAGTTTGACAACCAGTCTTACCAAGGAGTATCGTATTACCCCGTAACTGGGTTGTGGAGGTCAGATAGGCAGTCACTCCATGTAAAATACTGGTATTCAGCTGCATTCGGTTAGACTGGAAGCGGATCCCATCATAGTTGGGAAAAGGCTTGGCAGATGATGAATGACAAACAATAAAAATGTCAATTTTCTTGTTGCACTATGTGTACTTGCGCTAACTTACTCCCACTACGCCAAACAGAGCCGCAGTAAGTGTGCGTTGTCCGCAGGCCCCGCGGAGGGCGTGGTGCGCGGCGCGCTGCGGCCGCGCCTGGCGTGCCTGGCCGCGGCCGCGCTGGCCGGCGCCGGCGCGCGCTACCGGCCCGAGCACGTGCCGCGCGACCTGCACGCCTTCCTCGCCATGCACGGCGTGCGCGCCATGCACTAGCACTCACTCTCCACCATAAAACCCTCGATACTGCAAGCCTGATCAACCTACTAGTAAAGTTAATTAAACAGCGGATTTTAAGCGGATTTTTTTGGCGGATCACCCACTGCAACTTCCCCGCACGGAAGCGCGTTTTTATTGAATTTGTATGTAAAAAATCACGCGCGGTGGCACGTTATCTGCGTCCCACTGCGTAAAGCGGTGCAGTGGGTTATCCGCCTTAATTTTCAAATTAACCGGTTTTAATTATGTACAGTCGGGGAAATTCATTGATAAGCAAATTAACAACCTACATCAATACGCCGTGTTATAGCAATTTCATATAACTGTCAAAGAAATATTGTTCTGATTTCAATATATAACAAAGTTAAGTTAGACTTAGTAGTCAATTTCAATTAGTTTCCCTGACTTTACGCGTACATCTGCAAGTGCTCAAATGGATACGGTACGCGCACCATTAAACCAAGCCATTACCGCGAACGTACGTACATAATAAAAGTTTTAATACACTGTGACATTGTGATTAACTACTACGGCAGATGAAATTGATTAGGCTTTCAGTATACGGAATAAGTTTCGCGCAGAATAAGTTTTAGGACGACAATGTACAACGAAGATAATGAAAAGTCCACCCTTTACTCAATACTTTTATTCCCACCATACTTCATATTAACCCCCTAGAACTCCTAGAGTTCCTAGTACTTAATCTGTGTGAAACGGCCAAAAGACTTCGCAACTTTATGACGTCACACACCCACAACAACAATGAACAACTCTTCACTGTAACCCGTCGCGAAGCCCCGTAGAGCGACCGCAGACCTGGCGAAGCGCAGTTTTCACTTCCAAACAAATATCAACTTTGCAGAAGTTTAAATAAAGTTGAAAATAAATAAACTTCCATTAGTCCGAGAGCGCATCAAAGCTGTGACAGGAGCGATTCTCACGTTATCCATTTTCAACTTTATTTTAAGAAAAGCAAAGTTGATGTTTGTTTGGCCACCTAGCCCTTACTCAGGCCTCTGCTGATGACAGTTGTTTAATGTACTCACTATCGCCTGACATTGACGCCGGCATGAAACTATCATCATATTATATCACATAGACCGTGCTACTATTATCGTCATTTATTTTATGAACCCTTTAATACAACTCATATTACTACATATTTGGTTATTACTTTCAGCTAAATTAAAAAAACAAGTGTAGACTTTTCATCTTTTCTGTATTTTTTAAATATACTATGCTAAATGCCAAATTTAAAACAATTAAAACTAATATTTTCCCATCTGTAAATACTATCTTCCAAAAATATAAGCTACTTTCTTTCTTTAGCCAAAATATAATAATAATATATTAATAAATATATAATATTTATTAATATAATAATAATATATTTGAATTAAAAATTTGAGATAATTTTCAAGTTATGGAACTACAAAGTGAATATCAATACTTAACAAAGTTCAAATTCCATTGCAATCAAAAACTTATTAGGACCTTTTTGGTACAAATGGTCACTCAAAAATCAACTTATAATACATTTCACTAAAGAGTTGATTACTGATTAAGTGGCGATGGAATTTAAATTATCTGAGATTATTAACACTGCTTTAAGCATGATGTCATAGAAAGATTTGTTCAATAAGGTGAAGTACACACATGACTAGAAAGTCTATGTAGGCTTGATAAACTGAACAGCAAAGTTTAATTTTGTTCAACTATTATACTTCATATTACTATCCTATAAAATACTTCAAAAAAATACGCTTCCATTTAGCCTGAGCAATAAAATTAAACTCAAAATGTGTATTAAAAGTATGTAGTTCAAAAGAACACAGGGCTTTAATGTGTTCAGACGATATTGTCCAAAGCGTGGCTCAAATTCTAGTATAGTGAAGAAACGATTAAATGATATTTAATAAAATCGATTAAAATAATCGACTACTGATTAGTGGTCGATTATTTTTACATTTTAATTTCGATTGATACGCATTATAATCGAATCGTAGGGGACGACGTATTGTGATAATAAAATAGAATATTAGCTTTAAGAATAGAACGAACATTGCTAGTAATGCCTTGTTGAGGCAGATTATATTGGCATGTTACCTTGTCTATAATGTTAGAGAGAGACAGATATAGAAACGACGCGTTTATTTACAGACTTTGTATATAGTTATTTTGTTAATATGAACGCACATAATCGATATAAATTGACGATAGAAGTTTTCTTTCTGAATAGTTTTGACTGATTGTTAACGGGTTATCGAATCGGCTGAATATTCACAGAAATTGGCGGTAAAGTTCCTTCTTTTTTATTTTATTTTTAAGTATCTTTCTAGTTTTCTTTGTAAATACAATTGTTTCGAGGAATTTTCTTTTTATAAAAACCAAATATATCGCGAAATACTTTTTAAAATATTTATTATGATTTCTTTGTTATAATTATCGCCACCATCAATTTAATAAAAACTTCTTAACCCGCTGAATTAACCACCACTGAATATCAAAGATTGCTTTATAGAGTTAAAGGCAGAGCCATTGTTAATTTAACCGGAATAAAGTTAAAAATAACTGGTCAAAGTGATTGGTGTTTTAACGCCTTTGTGTCGCACAAATTATCACTTAGTATATTATGGCCTATAGGACAATTCGTTAGACTTGTAACGTTCCTTAATGTACGGAAAGTAGTTTAACGGTATAGGTCATTGTATAGTGGTTGATTTAAAAGTAAATTCTAGTCAAAGATATACTTATTAGCATTTCTGTAACATTGAATAGAAAACTATATTAAACGACAAAGATCGTAGCAGTTGCGGTCATGAGACAAGGAAGCAAGAAATAACACAACAATAATCGTCGTCCTACTTGGACTTTTAAACACCGCGACTGCCACGGTTCCTGAAGTTTATTATAATGTAGCTACAAAAATGTTGATGTCTAATTAGAATGAAACTGATTATAAATTAAATGATTGCAGTTGCATTTTTAGGCGAATATTCTTAAAAATGTTTCATTTATCAAATTCAAATTCATTTATTTGCTAATATGGGTAATTACATAAAGTTGATAAAAAAAAAACAAATAGTTCAACCATTACGCCTTGAGGTATGCAAATCTCAAGCTTTTACTGTATCACAACATTTTCACCGTTTGACATTACAATGTGACAATTTAAAATAGGTGTTTAGTTTTCATTGCGTTTTTATATTGCTTGCTTAGCGAACACTCGATGAGCATATCTTAGGAATAACGCAGTGGATAGAGAAATAGTGTTCCGGTAGCTGAAAAATATTATATTAACTACTACCTCTATAGGAATTGTCTCTCAATGTCATAATTTATCATTAAAAAAAATATAGGCTGATATCATTGATAGCAACAGAAGTCAATATCTTATTGTTTTTAATTATTTTAATTATCAAAAATAATATTATTTAAATAATGACTAAAGCAATAGACATTTGCTTTACTTGACACTTTTATCAAATTTTAATTTGATCAATATTTTCTTACTCATTTTAAATCATTAAGAGGTCACAAAGATAGTTGTCCTAAGTACCTCTAAATATATAATTTATTTTTTGTATCAACCAAAATATATTTATGAAAGTAACTATGTATATTGTGTATAGTAGGTATATTATTTTTCTATAAATTCAGCTATTTTCTTATCAACGCCATGATATTGTACTTACCCAACGTACCTGGTTTGTGTACAACCTAAAGCAATAGTTTAAAGGGATATTGAATATGAAATACAACGGCGAGCAACAACACAATATTTTTAAAACATTATTCTGTTGACGAGTCTTTTTGCTCGCCACTGTAAAGGTTAAAGGGCTGTTCATTTATTACGTACGAACATTTTTACCACTTTCTGACCCCCTCCTCCCCCAACGTAAGAAAAAATAAGACTTGGATGACCCCCTCCCCGTTATTTCTAGTTAAGATCAGTATCTACCAAAATTGCAAAAAGTAGCAAAAAATTAAAAACTTATAATCTTTGTTTACTTTTCTGATCTTACGTAAGAACAGTCTAGACTCCTCCACCCCCACGTAAGAAGACTTGTTTGGTCCCCCTCCCCTCTCAAATCGTCTTACGTAATAAATGAACAGCCCCTAACAGAACAACTGACTAATAAGTAATATTGTACAGCTTATTATAAGGTAGCTAAGCTATTACGTTATGCTAATTATTGTTTGACTCAAAACAAAAATTAACAAAATAAAAATATCACAGCGTGCCAAATGATATTCACTTTATCATAATTAACCAAAACATTGATATTGCCATAGAATTAAGAGCAAGAAATTCATCCGTTTATAATGTTTAAAATAATTGATATAGTTCCAAAAAACGGAAATGAATAACATAATTACTGTGTAACATGCAAATCTTTCATTTTGTGTTCAATTTTGTTTTATAAGATAAATCTGAAAGTAAGAGTTATAAAAACGAATGGTGTTATAAAATAAAAATAATTATTGAGACAATGTTTCGCATTTACAGTAGAATGAACACCGTAGGGTAGTTGAAACCACCATTATAAAGGGTAAATGATATCTACAATGCGGTCAGAATAAGAACACAAATCTTTAGAGAAGTTTCAAAGCCATCATAGTTCCAATGCGAAAAAGAGATGGAGCTATAGAAGAGATGGACTTATAGTGTAGTGTGTGTAGTATACATCCATTTTTCGCACTGGGCCACTTTGCCTGTATTATCTTTTCTGCCGAAAGACGTGCACTGCTGGACATAGGTCTCCCCCAAGCACCTTCACTTCGACCGGTTCTGTACTTCCCGCATCCAGCGGATTCCTGCGGCCTTCACAAGGTCGTCGGTCCACCTTGTGGAAGGTCTTCCAACGCTACGTCTTCCGGTACACGGTCATCACTCCAGAACCTTTCGGCCCCATCGGCCATCTGTTCTGCGAGAAATGTGCCCTGCCCACTGCCACTCAAGTTTGGCAACTCTTCGGGGTATATCGGGCTTGTCCTTTTCCAATAATAAAATACAGTTAGATCAATGTAATTTTCCTAGTGAATGAAATTTTTATTTGCACCGCATTGTGTACACAGTTTTTTTGGAAACTAAAATGTTAGCTATTAATAAAATTTAGATAGACCAATTTATCAGATAACGTCTAAAATACATAAAAAAAACGACACCAATAAGTGTGAAATGAAGCAGGCTTCAGTTCCAATATACGCTTTACCATTACCCTAAAAAAATATATTTAGAAACAATAGCTCTTACAGTGTTTATAGAAAATACGCGGAAGTTATGTCTGTACATTGAATAATATCCGTTACATTATTCTTATCTCACAACGTGACACGCACTTTACCTGTTTTTACCACAAGTGTCCAAACACGCTATGAATGAGTACGTGACGACGAGGAGCGTCAGCACACAATACACACACACGCACTTCCGACTTCGCCGTTGTCTTGGATGGTACCGAGAACACAAGTAAAGCGCGCGTCGCTTCGTGAGATTAAAATAATATTCTGTTGTTGAGATACCATATTTTCAAGGTTGACTTTATTGTGAAAAGAAAAAAAAAATATAAGTTGGACTATTGCACGATGTTTACGCACTCAAGTTCGTCTAAAACAGACTTGCAATCACAGCGAGTAGACTTGCTGCAAGTACTAACTAAAGCAGTCAAATAGTCAAATTGCGCAAGAGAACTTGTCAGTAGGCATAATAGAATAGAATATAATTTATTTCCAACGTAAGTTTTACATTGTATACCACAACTTAAGACTAAGGTCCGTATTACTGAGCGTCACTCAATACTCAAGCGTTACTTAAAACTAGATTCAAGCCATTTGATTGGTTGAAACTAGTTTTAAGTAATGCTTGAGTATTGAGTGACGTTCTGTAATACGGGAATAAGTATTAATCATAATAAGTACTTACAATAAGTTTCCAAAAACAAGTGATAAAGTGATACGTTTTTCTTTGGATTTCAACTAAACAAAAAAAAAAAATCTGATGTTTGAACTATGTTTGAACAAATAAACTAATGGTGATAAGTATACAGATAAAAATTCTATACCTTCCGCGCTAGTCATAGACTGTGTTACGGCAAGGTAAGGATAATGAGAGTCCACAGTCCAATTTATATTTTTTTATGGAGTTGTATGAAAAGGTTTTGGGTCTATAGCCGCCTTCTATATAGTGGTCATTATACAGCAGAATATAAAAAATTGGCTATTATTTTTAATGCAAATTAGTATCTTCAAAATTATAATTATTTGAAGCAAGCAAAATCGCGTGCTAATGCTAGTCACAAACACAATGTGATAGATCTGGGTGTATCATCTAAAAGCCCTTTATGTATATTATTGTAAATAAGATTATTTATCTGGAATTTAATATAGTGATATTTTTTGTCAAGACAATGCGACAAATAAAATGTTATATTGATCATTTTTGTTTTATTTTCTTTATAGACAGGATGCTCCCTGATTAGGTACCCACGAATCTCATCGACGTTCCTACATACACAATCAGCCGATAATGTTCCTATTGCTGGGACACAGGTCCTCATGTTGAGGAGTGGGCCGTAATCCACCGCGCGGGCCCATGCGGGTGCAGTGGTGTCATGTCTTCGAATTTTTTTTGGTTCTAGGATATGCTGGTTTCCTCACGATGTTTCCCTTCACCGTTTTGAGAGCAGTGGTGATGAAATAATTTACAAATAACAAAGAGCCTGTCTGTGTTCGAATCTACGACCTACAACTCCTAAGTCGCGGTTGTTACCACTGGTCTACCAATGGTCCCATCCGTTTCTAAATATTTGGTCTGAATTACACATAACATAACATAATCAGCCTATAATGTTCCCACTGCTGGAACACAGGCCTCCTCTCTATGAGAGGTGGGCCGTAATCCACCACGCGCCAGTGCGGGTTGCGCACCAGTGCGGCTTGGTAGATGTCACATGTCTTCGAATTTTTGGTTCTAGGACATGCCGGTTTCCTCACGATGTTTTCCTTCACCGTTTTAAGAGCAATGGTGATGAAATAATTAACACAAAGTAAAGCGTCTGAATTAGAACGATTTTAATTTATTGTAAAGCTACGGTCTCAAAGAGCGGTTCCGTCAGATTATGACAGCCGTCAAGAAAATCTGTAATTTTTACAGGTATTTGACATTAAGGTGTCAAAAAACACTATCTGGCGGTATCTGGATAACCGTCATTGGTCACCGCTCCCCGCTTTCTTAGGACACCAAAGCCTTCTTAGGGTGTCGATGACAAAAATAGAAAAAAATAAATAGGTACAGATTTGTTTGGCCCAAAATTCAGCAACGCGGATACCATTCCCTGATGCGACCATTAAGTCCTCACGTGTGCAGGTGACAGGGCATGAGGTACAAGATGGGAAGTGAGTGAGCCATTGGCCCCGATTCTGTTGTTCACAAACTAAAATTAATTTAAGTTCAGTGCATCTTTTTCTTTCTATTTCAATATGAAAAGGACAGAAGATAAATATTAGTTTAGTCCCGTCAAATTAGATAATCCATAGACAAGTTTAGACGTGATTAAAAAATTGTCTACTAAAAATACTTCAATTTACGTCAGGCGCTGACTAATTTGACAGGACTAACAAATATTTATCTTCTGTCCTTTTCATAATGAAATGGAACGAAAAAGATGCACTGAACTTAAATTTAGTTTAGTTTGTGAACAACAGAATCGGGGCCATTATCTGTGGAGAGACGCCGGATACACACCGGAGGTCAGTGCCTTCCATGAACCCCCACTTGTGGAGGTGGTCCTTGCTGCGGCCTACTTGGGTACGATATCTATATTTTTACCAAAGCCACGGTTGATGTGCCGTTTGCTGAGAAAGTTCAGGAGTTCGATCCCGCAGCTGCTGTCCTGTGGACGTGAAGCTACCGTTAAGCCTGGAATAGACATGCCTATAACTTGCACAAAAGTATTCAAGTAGCTTGCTTGCCCTACTTTCTGCTTGTCATAAAGTGGTCCCAGATGATATTATTTTCATACAAATAAACAAAATTGAACTGTCAGTTTGTAACGTCAAAATAACAGGTTTTTACTAAATGCATATGAAAGTATATACGACGGCACAGCAAAAAACTTTTTTTTTTAATTTTTGTTTGTCTGTCTGTTTGTTCCGGTTAATCTCCCGACGGGCTGGACCGATTTTGACAGGATTTTCACTGGTAGATACTTAGCTGATGTTATAAGGAGTAACATAGGTTGTACTTTTGTACTTTTATTTTAGAAAAAGAATTAGTGTTCAGCGCAAAAAAAAATTAAAACCCATGAAATTCAATATACCTACAGTATAAAAACACTACTAGTATTTTGTATGTAGGTCTGCACCCGATTGCATAACATTAGAAGTTTTTTTTTATAGAATTAGTACGTTCGTAATGACAGGTAGGAATGATCACAATGGTGGTGTAAACCACGACAAATCGACGATGAGCTACATCCGTGTGAATCTCGTAGAAGAACAATGTTCCAATTGATGAGGAGAAAAAATACCTATGTTATGGCTTCGGCGACGACGGGCAGGTACGTAATATAATAGGTATAGTAAATGTATTTCATTTCTTCTTTCTTTATAAAGCCTGCACTACACTACTCGAGAAGTTGATCGAAGTTCAGCGAATATGAAAGTGTAAAAGGGCACTTTGGTTCGCTTCGTCCAACCTCGGCTCGCCTTGGGCGACTTCCGATCGTGGTCGGATTTTGCGCTCGAGTCAAAGGACTTGAAGTGTCCCGTAGTTCTTATCCCACACCAGAGCACCCCCGGCCATGGGCAGAGGTGGAACACCGCGGTGGTTTTAGCCGGTAAGAGACCGGCATGCCCTTCTCCCTCTATAACCGCCACGATGGAGGAAGTATGAGGATTACCAACAAGCAAAAAAAAATAGGGCCCCCGACTCATGGTAGTAGAAGGAACAGTGGGGTTTCAGTCGGTAGGAGTCCGACATAACCCTCCGTTTTTTACAGACAGACACGGAAGAAAATGTACTTACCCAATAACTACAACTTTTATAAATAAATCCTACGACAAATCATCGGAGAATTCGATATGTACAGACGCCAGCACATCAAGTTACCCGAAACTGTCAAAATTTCCAAATCAACTTTGAACCTTATGCTTTAGCGATAAAGTTGAAATACTATTAAAGAAATTTGACAGATTGTAGTAGCTTAATGAGCTGGCGTCTGTACATTTATGTGCATTTGGATTGAGGGATCTTTTTTTATTTCGTGATTAAATGTGATTATACATATAATATAGGTAATCAAAAATAGTCAAAACTCATAGCCCAAAGTAAAAAAAAAATAGTTTTTAGAACCTTTATATTTCAAAATTTTTTTAACAAATCTATACATATAATAAAATCGTAGGAAAGTCAAAACTGTACATTGAATATTTTTTAAAAAGAATACTTGGGGCGTGATCTACAATCGATACTGAAGCCAAAAATATAGTTTTTAGAATTTTTGTCTGTTTGTCTGTTTGTCTGTTTGTCTGTTTGTCTGTCCGGGATAAACTCAAAAAGTACTGCATGGATTTACTTCAAATTTTGCATGAATATTACTAAGAGGTCGGGTCAACATATAGGCTACATATTATCACGCTATCACTTACGGGGGAGGAGCTGTGAATCTTTATTTTTCTTACTATTCTGTGACAGCGTGTAATCTAACGACGCATATCTAAATGTTGTTTTTGAGTAAGCCATGCTATTATCTGACGTTACACTACAAAAACTACGCCATTTAAGTAACTTGGGCACAGAAATATAGTTTAATGAATGTTAGTAGTATAAAGACAATTTTAAAACAGCGCCATCTATGGGATTTCATAAAAATCAAATCAAGTTACCTGCATGTTAACATTTTTTTGGAAATTAATAATTTAAATTTGATCATGTTGGCGAGGTAAGTAGTTAGTTATTCTTAAAATTCATAGATGGTGATGTGCATTTTCTTCATAAAAGTTGTATCGTATAGTTCGTTTTGACAAATTCAAGTTCCAACAAAACCCTCAAAATCTTGAGCAGAGTTGAGTAAGACAATTTAAAAAAAATGCGGTGTTAAGTATTACAAAAAAGTTATGTTCATTGATGATGATCATTTCATTTCATGACACCCTCGCGGAGGCGAGCGTCAGTGACAGTCCCAGCCGCATGCGTCATCTGTTTGCCGTCATTTTGGTGTTTTGTGGAGTCGCGAACCTACCGGGTTCGCTTTGTGAGAGAAGTATCGCCATCATCTGTCTGAAGATTTTCGACGAGCTTTGAGGCGCGCTACTGGAGACGAAGTCGAAGTAACTGATGAACGCGTGCTGAACACCTGTCTCAGTTCACTTCAATATGTGGTACTTTCTATCAGCGGCAATCCACTGATCGAATATGGGTTACCAGCTCCCCAATCATTACCGTATCAAGACCGTGAAAATCGGGAGTATAACGCGAAATGACCACCATACGAAATGACCATGTCGCTTTGTTCTCTTCAGAGCAAAAGCAAATTTATGACGCCGTCCTTGAAAGCGTTGGGCAAAACCAGGGTAAAATGTTTTTCTTGGATGCTCCTGGTGGAACAGGAAAAACATTTGTTACCACTGGCATACTTGCAGAGGTCAGGAGGCAAGGCAAAATTGCTATTGCTGTAGCGTCGTCGGGAATCGCTACCACACTGCTTCCGAGTGGTAAGACAGCACATACCATGTTTAAAATTCCCATCGATTTAGAGAGCGCCGAAACGCCTGTTTATGGTCTGTCACGTAACAGCGATAAGAAACACTTGCTCAAGGATTGCTCTCTGATCGTATGGGATGAGTGTACGATGGCCAATAGGAAGGCCGTTGAGGCCGTGGACAGAATCCTGCAGGACATCCGCAGGAACGAACGTTTGATGGGTGGTGTCACAGTTCTGTTCAGTGGTGATTTTCGGCAAACGCTTCCAGTGGTGACGCGGGGCTCGAGGGCTGACGAGGTGAATGCTTCGTTGAAACGATCTTCGTTGTGGTCACGAGTTCGTACGCTGCGCTTGACCATTAATATGTGAGCTCGGCTCGGCGGCAATGCACGTGCTCAAGAATTCTCCGATGTCCTTCTAAGTCTTGGCGAAGGCACTCTACCAGAAGAGACAGGTGATGCTTCCAGAGTCTCTCGGTAGAGTGGTATCCAGCTTAGAAGAACTCATTCACTGTGTATACGGGGACATCAGTCGTATACCGCACCAGCAGAATTCTTGGGTGTGTGAGTGGGCCATTTTGATGCCCAAAAATGATCAGGCTGCAGCAATTAACGAATGCATTCTCTCGGAAATTGAGGGGAATAAAGTGGTCTACACCTCGATAAACACTTTTGTCGAGCAAGATGACGCCACACATTATCCCGTGGAATTTCTGAGCTCCCTGTCAGCAAGTGGACTTCCAGCGCATACCATCAAGCTGAAGGTCGGTGTTCCGATTATGCTTCTTCGGAACCTATCTCCTCCGAAGTTGTGTTAACCGCCTTACGGCCCATTCACGACTTCGGTCTAAGCGGCGCGCGGCGCGGCAGGCGGCGCGGCGGCGGCAAGCGGTGCGTTTTACACGCCACGTACCCTCAGTAGCGGCTAGCGGCAGCGGTCGAGGTGGACGTATTTAGGTAGTTAGAACGTGCTCAAAATTATGGCGTTATCAAAATTATCTCTTTTGTGTTTAGAAAGCAGTATATTTTTAAAACAAGTATGACAGAAGGAGTGCACGAACTGAATAAAGATCGATATTTAAATGGCAAATTTCGTGACCTATACGAAGATTACAGAAAATATCCAGATAAGTTTTATGAGTACACATGAATGAGAGTGGAAACATTTGATTATATTCTATACTTTTATACTCTATATCCATTACCGCCACAAAATCGTCTAAAATTTTTTGTTTATAAGTTCGCCGCCGAGTCCGTGACATCTACGCCGCTATCCGGGCCACTGTGTTTCGTGGCGTCGCGTCGCACTCATTCGCCAGTACTTTTGATCTCGCCGCTCCCCGCACCGCGCGCCGCTGCAACGATTCGCTCCGACAAAACCGCGCGCGTTGTCGCTGTGAGCGGCGACTCGTGGCGTGCTTCAAACATTTTCATACTTTTGTTCTTACCGCTCGCCGCCCCGCGCTTAGCCGCCGCTCACCGCGGCAAGGTCGTGAATGGGCCGTTAAAGTCATCTCCCTCCACAGACACACCATTGAGGCGGAAATTCTTACGGGTTGTGGCATTTTTTTTTTTTTTTTTGGAAATGGCATCTCGCAGTTCAAACTGTAGGAGGTTGTCGACTGCTTAACCGGACTTTCCTGTGGATGCCTTGCAGTTAAGGCCTCCAGCCAGGGCTTAAAAACTAACTAAAAACTAAGCGACTCACGCTAAGGGCACCCCCCGTGGGGTTCGGACCTCGGCTTAGGGCGTCGCTGGAAGAGGGCAGCAAGGGACAGGCTGGATCGGTATTATTTAGGGACGAATTTAAAACTACAGGCTCAGCGGTGCGGGCTGACTCGAGCAAGGGTCGGGGTGGGGTGGATACGGGTTGTGGCGTCGGCGAGGCAGTATTTATACCACGCATTCCCCTAATACCTCATAACTTCCTGTTCCAGTTCAAGCGCGTACAGTTCCCCGTGAGTGTTTGCTTCGCGATGACCATCAATAAGTCGCAGGGCAGCGGGTGTCGACCTTAGGACGAGTTGCTTCTCACACGGGCAACTGTACGTCGCTTGCTCCCGCGTCACCAGTCCTGACTCTCTTTACATTTTGGCTCCTGGCAGCATAACTACCAACGTAGGTAGTTTATAGGGAAGTGTTGTAAAGTATGATACCTTTGTACGTATTTTTACTCTTTTGTGTCCTGGAATGTATTCCTGCATTATTTTCTCTATTTCCTTCAGTCACATCTTATGACTGAACTCAGCAGGACTCCCATATAACTCTCTTCACTTGCTTTGCTTGCAAAAAAAAACTTATATTTTAATGCTATTTTAAAAGTTGTGTACTTATAATGCTATAGCGACACTAGCATCTTGGGTATTTTTGGGTAAATTTAGTCAGAAGAGTAAGTTTTCGTTGAGATTTAGCTTATAGCCGTTTTTGCAAAATGTCTGAATTGAGTGATCCACACTTTCGACAACACCTGAAGACCCTTGAGAGTGACATTTTTTTTTACTTTGGGCTATGAGTTTTGACTATTTTTGATTAAATGTATAATCACATTTTGTTACGAAATAAAAAAAGATCACTCAATCCAAATGCACATTGTACAGAGGCCAGCACATCAAGCTACCCCAATCTGTCAGATTTTCCCAAATGACTATGAACCTTAGTTCTTTGTGCTAAAGTTGAAAATCTATCAAAGAAATTTGACAGATTGGGGTAGGTTGACCTGCTGGCGTCTGTACATTTAAAACGTAATTTACTACTTGGTGTAGTGGTCGCAAGCGCTACTGCTGAGCATGAGGTCCTGGGTTCGATTCCCAGGTCGGGCAAGTTGTTATTAGGTTTTGCTATCATGAATTTCTCTGTAGCAGCCTGGAGTCTGGATGTGGCCCTGTTGATGGCATTGGGCTCGCCCCCTATTCTATGGGACTTCAACTTAACGGCGAAATGGGGTTGTGTTGTGCTATAGGTGCACCTCTCACCTCTGATTAACCCTTCGGGGCTTACAGGCGTAGTGTTATATACTTAGGTTATTACATAGACAAGCGAATCCTAACAAAAAACGAAATCGTATATCGCCTACTTACAACACGACTGTAGATTACTTAGGTAAGTACAGACGCCAGCACATCAAGCTACCCGAAACTGTTAATTTTCCCCAATGCTTGAGCGATAAAGTTGATTGACAGATTGTAGTGGCTTGATGTGCTGGCGTCTGTCCTATATCTTAGAAAATGACAAAACAATAGTTTTTACCTACCTACGCTACAACCGGCATTGTCAACGAAGCATCGGGTTAACGTTAGCAAAAACATCGGATGTAGCTGCTATGGAATTGGGATTAAATGGAAATAACTCAGTGTTACCTAATCACAGCGTCGGGGGGCTACTAGTGATGTGCACTTGCAGATGCTGCATTATTCGGATTTCGCAGGTTATTCAAAAGAAAATGCGGGGTTTATTATTCAAATAATTCCGGTGTTTAGTTTTAATGTTAATGTAAGTGGTTTTTGGATTTCTTTAGACTTATATGGGACAACTTTTCGTTTTCCGAAACCTCTATAAGTGATCGGTTTAAAAAAAAATCTTATAGGTACCTACTGTTAATTTGCGAAGTCAGATTTTCTTATTTTTGGGCCAATCGAGTACTTAGTACTTACCTATGTATCTGAAACAAAAGATAAATCGCTGCTTTTTAATGAACTTTGACTACCGCTGATAGCTAAGATACATTCAAATCGCAAGCTATTGTAAATACATTGCCGTCAAAACTCTCGTTAAAGAAAAACAAAAGAGCAGCAAGTACGCGGTTAAGTATTTAAAATTATGCGGATGCTTCACCAGTCGCGGATTACCGCACATCCCTTGCAGCAAGACGTTCGTCTGGAGCCCACTTCCACTTTCAGTTTCTACAAGTTGGTCGAACAGCTAACACGCATAGCGCCTTACGCAACTTACCGCGCCCGCATGCGTCTGGTTGGCACACTTAAAAAAAACATTTCAAAATTCGAACGCAGATAAAGAAGTATTTGCTTATCTGTTTGCGCAAATCGTGTCAAATTTTCGCTACAGATTATCAAATTTTTCGCGGCATTTTGCATTTTTGTAAGTTTGCGCGGGAATTATTTTCGGTGTTTTTTTCGCAATTATTAAGTACATAATGTGTTTGAGGATTAAGTGTTATGTTGTTGTGAAAAACTGTGATGTGTTTGTTTCGTGAAGTGGACCATAAAAAGACACCATCTGTCGAAAAGTAAATATTTTTTTATTATTTTATGCTATTAACATGTCTTTTTCATATTTTATAGTAGGTTGTCCTTATGTTAAAAAGCAGACTGTAAATATAGATATGAGATGAGTATAAAAGTGCAAGTAGGTATAGTATTTTTTTAATGAACTGGAATCAGCCACAATAGTAAGAAAAAATAAGTTTCAAGTAGGTACCTTCCCGTGGTCGCATGCTACCATGGCTTATAGGTATGTTAGTACCTACAGCGGCATGCGCCCAGGAGAAGGTAATTTCTTGTTTTAACCTTTCAGTAGTCGGGTTTTAGTTTTTAAACTTATTTTTTTTCATACTTTTTAGAGCGTGATTTTTTGGTATTGGGGTTTTAGTTTTGAATTTTTATTTAAAATATTTGGGGTTAATTTCGTGATAAAGTATTTGCAGAGCCGCTTATTTTTTTTTTTGTTTAGGTTTTATTGTTTTATGTTTATCTATAGGTAATATATCAAACTTATACGTAAATATGTTGGGCTCAAACCTGATTTTATAGAAATTATCGTGATTTTATAGAAATTATTCCTAATTATCGGGTGTATGCAAGCAAATCCGTGAGCAACAGCTGACAATGTATATATTTTTGAAATGTGCTATTTAAGCCCTTTTATTTGATACCCAACACGGCATGATTAAAAAAAAATTGTTTTTAGGTCATGACTTTATGTACGCTAGAGGGCGCCATATTTTATTTAATGTGACGTCACATAGCCTATAACCAGCGGATGATCAAGACTCTTCCAACGGTACTTCATTTGTCAAATTATGACAAGTAGACTAAAAGTTATGAGGGAACAGATGAACAAACATACCGGTCAAAATCATAACTCTCCTTTTTGCTTCGCTCTAGTCGGGTAAAAATATAAGTGCATAAGTAGGTACCTACCTCAGGCTTCGTTTCGATTTCCCACTCTACATTATTAAATGTTTATTACCATTACTTATTTATTATTTCAAATTAACAAACAAGATTTTCAATTATGTTGTTCCGTTTATCTAACAGAAATAATTTTAAGCCTTTTCTTCCCGCAAACTCATAGCTCAGAGGAGTAATTCTCGTATTTTTAAGAATGTTTACAGTCAGATTTCAGTCTCAATCTGTCAAAAATATCTCTAATTTCCCTACATTTTTGACATTGATTGTCCCTGAGATGAGATTGCGACTAGATTTTGAACGTTTTTATTTACAGGAGTTGGTCTTCTGGCGTCTGCCATCACTATGACCATCTCTATGTTTTCAGTTAACCCTTGTTTTCTCTTTAACCTGAGTCTAAATACCCATGCATAGCTTGGGCCGAGAGTGAGGAAGAGGTCCATCAGAGGTCTAGAGGACAATAGGTCAACTATGACCCTGTGATCTTTTGTATTACACAATACTGTTGCTTCTATGACGATAACGACATTATATTCATATTGTTTAAAAAAAAAAGTACTTATCCGCATTCTTAACATAATTATGTAATCATACACATCATATGAAAAAAAAAACTTAAAAAAGTAAGTACATATTAGCTTTAAAACAATTAACACAATTATCATTTAACTTATTAAATAGATAGTTTAAATTTTTAATTTAAAATAATATAATTTATCCTACTAATATTATAAATGCGAAAGTTTGTATGTATGGATGTATGGATGTTTGTTACTCTTTCACGCGAAAACTACTGAACGGATTTTGATGAAACTTTACAGTAATATAGTTTATACATCAGAATAACACATAGGATACTTTTTATCCCGATATTCCTACGGGATCGAAACTTACGCGGGTGAAACCGCGGGGCGCAGCTAGTATTAATATAATTAATCATTTTTAATTTAAATGAACTGAAGGTTTAAGACTATTTAGCAGTATTTTTATTATATTAAAGGCATACTTTTACACCTAACACCGTGTAAGCAATATTAATTTGTATCTACGCCTGGCAAGCCAGCACATAGTGTTACAATATATTTTTTTGATTTTACACCGTCATATATAAACCACTACATTTAGACCATTTTTCCTTTGTTTTCGAATGTTTTTTTTATTGTATTTAGATAACTATTTGCACTAGGTACTAAATTAAATGACTAAGTAACTAACTATACAAAAATAAAAAGGACACTACATTATACCTATGTGTACAAATAAATAAATTTCAATTTGAAATGACAATGGACGGTAACTGTGATGAAAAGTTAGTAGCATAATAGAATAAATGAGCAAACGATGGCTAAACACAGCTGTTTGCAAAATTAAAGAAATTATACAATAGGTGATGACGGGCGCGAGTCGTGGGTTGTGAAAGTCTTAGTCAAACTTCAAGCCTCTGGACCTTTAATTTTCTGACATTAAATTAGCTTTAACATAAACATACAGACATGTATTAGAAAACATTGTGGTTTGTTATCTGCAGTAGGTACCTTTCTGATGTAAATTTTATCTTCTAAACACGAAATTTAATTGAATCGAGGTCAATCGGTCATAATAGCTACCAACTTTTAAGATGCATTTGATTCGACTCTACCAAACGAACTATAGATTTTTATAGATTCAACTATTTAAAACTACACAGCTGTTTTCTATACTGATTCTGCAAAATACAAAACAGCATCACAAACCTGACCTATTTTGGCCGAAAAAAGCATTTTAGAAAAAAAAAAATTGTTTGGAAAATTAATTTGTGACCACCCATAATGTGTTTAATTGCAGGAAAATCTTTCTAGTTCACAGTTTCCCATTTTAAAGGATTGAGAAGAGCAAGAAATAAATCTTCTGATGAAAGTTGTCGCTAGAAGGGTTGACATTCCAGTAGCCACTATTTAGGTATAGCGGTTACCGGAATGCCCGAAAACTATCGAAGATCCCAAAGCTCCCCTTCCTTCTTTGCTTGGAACTAAGTACGGATCCCATATGGTTACAGCCTTTCATCAGTCAGACCGACATTCCTTTCCAACTTACTGGACCGACGACGATCCCCACAAGAATTTTCATACAGAAGAACGGCCAAAATATCGGTCCCTGCGGAACTCCTTCATTGTTCCTAAGCTGTGTACTAAATTCCGAAACTGTTTTTACCACTGTCCGCTCCAAAAGGGAGGAATGTCAGTCGCACTCGTTCCCACCTACATGCACACCCACAGTCCATTTTTTATATCTGTCCAGTCAAAATTAGGACGATGCTTTTGGCAGTGGTCATTATGACATAATAGATCTCAAAGGCGCCTGCCTATATTTGACTGAGTCCACCCACTAGGTACTTGTGTTAGGTACACGTTATATTGGTACGGTTTCCTTTTTAATTCGGAGTTTTACATATGATATATGTGTATAGAATGGGGCATATGTGGCGAGAGAATATAAAACTAAAAGAAATGAGACAGACCTGAGGAATGAGGTGTGTAATATGAAACTTTGTGTGGTACGGACGGCAAATGGAGGGAGTAAATACTAAGATGACGACTGAAATAGATGTGTAAAGGAAAATACATCGGTATTGCGTCGACTCTACGTTGACGAAAACTCATTGGAAGGTCAAGTTTAGTGGCAGTATAGAGGTATGAGGTACAGGGTGGTAAGTTCCCCATTCTCCATAGAAAAGGGGGGATTCTCCGACCATCCGCCCGTGCTACAAAGGAGAAAGAAGGGAAATGGAATACTGATTACCAGATTTAAAATAAAGCTTTAGTTTTATTCTGAATGGCATTCCAAAAGATACATATGGTTAAGCATTGAACGTAAAACATAAATTTGATGCTTTAAAGAACACTAAAATGAAACTAAACGAAGTCTGATGAAAATATGCAATACAAGCTATCCACAGTAATTCGAACGATAAAAGCACTGCAAACACGTTCACAAATATTTCGTAATAATAAAAACAATAATTGTTCAATTAAATTTGGCCTAACTTTCCTCCATTATGCACGGGCAATGGTATTTCGTAACGAATTTGACGCACAATTTGGCTCGGGAGATGGTTCGCTTCGCACACCGTGCTTGCATCCGTGTCTTTCATTAGTAGGGCTGGCAGAAATATAGGTACTTTACTTTATATAGTCGTCTGACGACCAAATTTTTTTCATCACTTAAGAAAACGATTTTCCCATGAAAGTCACCAAATTATCAAAAACATTCATGTTTTTATAAACTTAATTACAATAACATTATAAATGAATGGCAAAACAATTTGCTGCATTAACGTTTACTTTCATATTATCCATTGTTAAAAAATACAGTGGATAAACATTCATATAAATCTGGAAAGAATTCGATACGGAAACCAAATACCTACCTCTCATCTGAACTAAATGTTCGTAAAAACAATCAATTTTAATTTTATCACAATAACGAACTGTAAGTCTGACTGGGCTTACTCCAAGCGTTTCAATTTTAAGTGAATTTAAATGAAAAAGTATGTGAGGGGCTTGTTGCTAACTAATAATAGCCGCACGAGTCGATCAATCAGGTTAAGCTGCGCGGTGAGTCCGTAGATGGATGATTATCTTTACATACCAAGACCCCACCGTGCCTCGGAAAACACGTTAAGCTATTGGTCCCGGCTGTCATTCGAGGATCTTTGGCAGTCGTTACGGGTCGTCAGAAGCTCGAAAGTCTGACAATCAGTCTTATCAAGGGGTATCGTATTACTCAGTAACTGGGTTGTGGAGGTCAGATAGGCAGTCGTTCCATGTAAAACACTGGTATTAAGATGCATCAGGTTAGACTGGCAGCCGATCCCAACATAGTTGAGAAAAGGCTAGGCCAGATGATGAATTGTAAAAGAATAGAGACTTGACAGCCCTAGCGTTAGAGAAATTATTCACGCGATAGTAACTCAGAATTTGAATGATCACTAAAATGAATTTTTAAACACACACATTCACTATAACAAAGTAATAACAGTACCGTCTATTTGTATGTATAACGACTGGCTTCTAAGTAAAAGGTTTCTTTTGTTTGACTAACAAAAGTAAATGGTCATGAGAAAATATCATAGAAAGACGAACTAATAGGAATCACGTTTCAAGTGATAAAGTCGTTGACGTTCACAATCACAGCCTTATCATGTATGCCTTACTTACTTATTACCTGTTTGAGGAGAGAATGCATCGTGGGAAGGTCATTTACAGTGATAATACCGTAAACGTTTACTACCACAAAACAGTGTTTATCAGTTGTTTAGGCTAAACACCTTATAAACACGACATATTTATATGCACTTTGACGTAAAACTGACATTAGACATACTTTGAACAAGTGTTTGAGTTTTTGTGATAAGACCCTTATTATTTAACGAAATAGATAGGGCACGAACTTTTAACAGGTGTTAATACGTAAATAAGCAACCATTGTTTTCTAAAATAAATATGACTAAAACTGCATCACAAATCGAGAAAGCTGACTGTGGTCGTTAGGAAATCCAGCGTTATACATTACAAAAATGCGATATTAGTTGTCCCCAAAATGTGACCTTCAGGGACGCCTAGCAAATAAAGGAAAAAAAAAACATTATATCAAGTTAACACAAGCTAACACTAACTGGTTGGCAATATGGGTTAACCCTCAGAAAAATATATAATAGGTAGGTACTTGAGGAACCCGGTAACGTACAGACGCCAGCACAACAAGCTACCCGAAACTGTAAAATTTTGCAATCACTTTTGAACCACTTTAGCGATAAAGAAATTTGACAGATTGTAGTAGCTTGATATGCTGGCGTCTGTACAATAAATGAGTGCCACAAGGCATTGATTTGAAAAACTGAATAACAAAAGAGAAAAGAACTCCTTGCGTTACATATAAGAATGTAGACCAGTTAAAAGTTAAAATAACAGAAATAGAAACTCACATTCACGGAACTTTATGGTCAAATTCACATGATAACTTTTTATTATAGGACAATAGAACACGTACTTCTTTTTCTACATGATATATTTTTGTGATATTAGTCTCGTCTTAGACCACATCCAGCCATGCTATTCTCTAAGCATACAGCCTTGCGGGCAGCGCTGTCGCGGTGGGTTTGACAGTTGCGACAGCGCTGTCCGCAAGGCTGTATCCTTAGAGAATAGCTCCCCAGGAAATGATGACGGCTTAATTTTTCCATAAATAAATTAAAAATGTTTTGTCAGTCTCCCATCCCATCATTCTAATCTAGTTCATTTTATTGATTGAATCGGAAACGTTTTCATTATTTTAATAGCTTTACTGGCTTATTAGAAACTGGAACATTAGTTACTTATTAGAAGCAGTTTCTCATAAATGATTGTTGGTAGTTTACGGTATTTAATTTTAAACAGTGGTATTTGAAGCATAACCAGCCTTTAAAGTTCCCACTGCTGGGACACAGGCCTCCTCACTTCGAGGGGGAATAGGATGTAATCCACCTAGCGAGCTCGGTGCTGGTTGGTAGATGTTACATGTCTTCGAATTTTTGGTTCTAGGACATGCCGGTTTCCTCACGATGTTTTCCTTCACCGTTTTGAGAGCAGTGCTGATGAAATGATTGACTCAAAGTAAAGTGCGTGCCTGGGTTCGGACCCACGACCTATACAACTCGTAAATCTGGGCCGTTGTCGCTGGACTGTTCGGTAGTTAAAGCGCACACCCATCAGTAACGTCTAATTTCCTTCATTCTCGCATTCTTTGTGCTTTTATAATGGTGCCGACAGTTACACAGATTCCATTTGTTTTTATTGCTAGATCCCTTGACTAACAAGTTTACTAAAATACAAATTGAAGCATTCAACCGTCGCTTTCTCTCTCTATGAGACAAGTTTGGTTTAAAGGGCGAATATTCTTTGGTTCTCCATCATTGGCCAAGATTTTAGCAAGTTATTTTAAATTCCCAAGTACATTTTAATGCTTATAAAATGATAGTTAACGTCCGTGACGGAGAGTCGTGAAGTTTCCAAAGGTTTGCGGTTGAATTACTCAATGGCGTCACAGTAACTGTCAGTTTTGAATTAGTTTTCCTGTCTAAATTGAAACAAATGATGTCTTGTTAGAAGATTAGCGGCAAAGGTCAGTTTTGACCAATAGTTAGGTGTTAAGCATAATTTGGAATTTGATGAAAGTTCGTTTTGATGTTGCTCGTTTTGAACTTTGATATCGAATTTTGTTTTATTTTTTAATCCAGTTATCCATTGGGATGTTAAAGGGATTGAAACTCATGTTCTTAGCTAAGTGTTACCCGTCTCATTCACTCCTCATTTAATTTCTGACTAGCTTTTGCGCCCGAAACTTCTTCAGCGTAAAATTTCTTGTTCCCCCGACACACCCGTCGCATCGCACCGCCTGCCCACGCTATTATCTATTTCATTTTTGCTTAGGGTTTTTTCTGAGTTTTTTTCTTTTTGCTCGGCTCCTATATGCGTCCTAGCCTGTTAAATAGCCTTCCTCAAGAACTGGGCTATCAAACGAAAAAATAATTTTTCAAATCCAGCTGGCAGTTTCAGAGATTAGCGCGTTCAAATAAACAAACCAACAAACTCTTCAGCTTAAATATTAGTATAGATAGATATAGATATTGTTACTTCCTCTAGGCTTCACCCAACACCGTAGCCCAGGCTGTATCAAATCAAGTAATTGACCTCAAGACTTTTGATATCACGAAATTGTTAGGCTTTTTTCTTCAACACAACTATGTCAAATTCAAAAGGTCGACTGTAGTTTTTTTTGTTGATACATGACGGATAACTTGTAATTTTAAATCTGTTACACTTAAAACTAATTCGAAGATTTCTAATAACTTAGCATTCGGTCAGCATTCCCCTTATTCTATATCTTAGTTTGATAGCCAATGTGGTATTTACTGGACTATCGTATCAAGTATTTTGGACCCTATCTCGTTGTCTTTGTGAGTTGAAATTACTTTGTATTTCTCTGTAGTGCACTCTTATCTATTTCCGCGAGTAGTTGACAAAATCTCTATGAGGGTCATCATTTTATCTTTCAGCTGAAATGATGACGAAGCTTCATCAATTCTACGCACTACTTACAAGTATTTTTTTAAAGAAATGTTGGTAATCAACGGTAGATTACTATTTCGGGCCCTAGATATCAGCATACAGCGCTTTTTAAATATCGCAGCATTATACTGAGATAGCACCCTTTTTGGACTCGCACAGATCTTTTTTTTGTTTTTAAAGTTAGTTTGTTGGTTTTAAATGCTCCTTTTTATTGTTTGTATTTCCTGTGCGTGTCCCAAATGTATTTTTCTTTCTTTAATTTCCGCTAAAACCATGGTTTTACTCTTCTTTGGTTTCAGCTACTAATGCATTTAGTTAGCAAATGTATTCACAATCTAACCAACCTACTGCAATACCCGTATAACCAGATCCGCGAAACCACGTCTTAAAGGCTTATTCCTAATGCTGCTTAACCCCCATTAAAACGTCGTGTAGAAAAGATTATCTGGCAATAATACCCTATTAACATTATGATAGCATCCCAAAATGGTAGCGAGCATTAAACTTGTATAGTTTTGAAATCAGGAGATAAGCTTAGAGTGTGTGAAGGTTAGCTACCCGCCCCTGCGTTATATGGGGGTATACACGGTGTCAGAGGCCGCGCAATGTGCTACCATGGATTTAGTACATCATTCTGGACCTGCGTTCGTTGAAAATATGCGTCGATTATACTGCTTACCAGAATATATTCTATAAATGAAGGTGAAGCAGCATCAAAATCCATTGTGAACCTCTTTAGAAGAAAGAACTTATGCGGTTATACAGACAGTGCTTTCTAATCTATGTTTCCCACTGTCCAATTTATTTTTGCACTGAAATAAAACTGTAGGTATAATCTGTAAACTCTTCTCTGATTTGTGCCCGTTTGAAAAGGTATACGATGAATGGTAATGCACCGATGAACTTCTATCGAAGTTTTACCACACTGTCTGTATATTAGGTCCTGTGTATCTGTGTTCTGCAGTTCCTTCTTCGTACACCTACAGTAGTTGGGTAATTTCTCGAAAAAAATCGTCAGTAAGAATAAAATCACTTGAGAAAAAGTTATGCCTGCAACTCACACGCCATAAACTCTAATTGTGTTATGCAAATAAGATATTAGTCTCCAAAATATTTCCACGGCTATCATCGAACTTCGGCTACATAGTGTGGGTATACAGTTTCGTTGTTATCTGAGATGGTGTGTAATGTAACTGATCCAGATTGACGTGATTATTTTTAGAGTAGTAGCTAAAGATTACCTAGTGTCGAGCATTTTGTTTTAGTGGCGTTTGGAACGCCAGGGAGGCCAGGCTCAAACATACAAGCTCAGTTAACGTTAGAAGAAACATTATGCCCATTTCCACGGTCTTGGCTATCTATAACTTCCAATTCAAGGAATATCAAAATATCTTTGTTTATGGAAACACCTATCATTTTTGTGAATACGATCATTGTTTCTGATTCACTGCTCATTTTCCTAGGCTAGCTGTTATCAAAACATCAACCATTGGCGATGTTTGTGGAAACTCGATAGATGAGGTGGAACAGTACACCTGTATTTATAATAAGATGTCCTATGTTTTCAAATGTGAGTCATGCTTGAGTTAACCTAAACCCATATCGTTTTAAAACAAATCTAACATTCAATATCGTTGTTAAAAAAGCTTTAAGCTAATAGCTTCCTGCCAGCTTACTTCATCTATATCGAGTTTTACTAGTGACATTTAACATTGATTTGAATTGAAACTTGTCAGCGCCTCATCTTTACCATCTTTCATTGTCTACGGATTTCTCTTACCATGTCCAGATAAAGGTCAACATAATCTTCTAAGTTATGCATTGAATTTTTATAGAGGGGATATTGTTACTCGCTTACAACATATCGCCACTAAGTTTTTCATATACTAGAACCCAAAATTCAAAACACAACATCGCAAAATTTTATCTTTTGAAAGATATTCGTGCGCACTCGTTCGACAGATGCAACAGCATGCGCGGACGCCGAAATTAATCGCAAGGCCGGAATGTCGCAACCTCTTATACATTTCACCTAGATTATGTTTGTTTCTCAGCCGGCTGTCAACATCGTCTGTATGGAATCCGGTCGCGAATCCAGATCAACAATATTGCTAGATCTTTTTTGCATGTAAAGACGATAATTAGTATGTTTTGGTTTGACATATTACAAAGAACGTTTCGTAACAGATATCAACGTTGCTTGTGACCAATGCCGCTGCAGGTCGCAGTGTGTCTTTGGTAGCAATTTCTTACTTTAAGTGGAAGCTGGTCACCCTTCTTTTCTATTATGAGATCAACGTAATATCGTTATTGCAAATTTAACATCTCCGATGTGTATAAAGTAACTTTTCAAGAAAAAAATATAAAACTTCCTCCTGAAAGAAAATCTTAGAAAATATTATTCCGTTGGTTAGAAAAAGAAACTAAGTGGTTAAAATGTATTGAAATAGGAATAATTTCATGTATATAAGTAGAATATAAGTCAATTATATAATATTATTTTTCTTCACTTGGGAGATTAAAAACTGCAACTTTTTGTCACATAAGAGGTTTTTAAAGATTATTAATGAAAATTAAACTACTAAAATAATATGCAAAATAAAACTGTTACTAGAAAAAAACACCGATATGTAGGTACATGAGAAACATAGGACATTTTGATTTACAATGAAATGTAGGCTGACACATGGTATTTTTTTTTAAACGTTACGTGCTATTTCGAAATAATAAGCTATTTACATGGAAGTTTTTACTAATTATGGGTATTCAAAATAGCTTTTCAAATATTTGTAGAACTGATTTTAGACAAAAATGTCACATACTTAGGAGATTTTAAAGCAACGACGATATTTTCTATAAGCACGCTGAACACTTTTTAAAATTCCGAACTTATTATCTCAAGATACCAGTTTTATTACTCCTCCTTATTGGGATTCCTCACTGGAGGATAGTGTGTCTCATTATTTTGATCTTTATTACGATTTGTGTCTAGGTGGTGTGCCAAGTTTACCGACACCTTCAGACCACTATTGTGACACCTAGCTTGATCATATATTTGGGCTACTTCTTGAATGTTTGGTCAAGCCTAAAGAGCCATCGCGCCACTTCTTCCCAGGTAATTAAGGCACTAGGAGTGTGAAGGGGGCGTTTTGAGGGATTGTCTCATGAAATTTTACGTTCAAAAAGTGCTGATTCTCGGTTAAATATACAGGTTTTTGTTACAAATTCCGCACTAAAGCCTTGCTCAACCTTACACTGAGTCCACAAAGAGCTGACCCTTCCTTGTACCACATTGCAGTGCGTTAGTTTACTACTGTTATGAAACGTGACCTGGTTAATGTACACTCTAAACGCGGGTCACTGCATGTCACTTATCACTTTCGGTATGGCCATTTTTGTCTGAGTAAAATGTTACAGAAAGAATTGGGGTTTTGGTACCAATGTAAGGGTTTCAGCAACTGATTAAACTTAGGTTTTTATTGGTTGCAACTAAGTAATTAAATTTATGTTCTAATCGTAATGGTTCCAGCAAATTAGTCAGAGCCTTTTTTACCAAGTTTTACTTCATAAAACAAGGTTTCTGCCCGATAGCTTAAACTAAAAATCAAATTAAACTTGGTATACGAAGTTTAATTTAATGACGTTCCCAGTCTGCATACAAAAATTAAATCTAATATATCCAATAATTTAGTCACTGGACATTATTTTAAAATTTTTACATTTTCTTCATGATCAAGCCACCACCGACAGGTTAAAGACATCTGCAGTTAAACAGAACATGTTGCCAGCTCGCTAGTTCAATAACCTTCGCCTTTGTTCTTAAATTTTATTTCCCGATGCGAACTAATGCATATTATACCATATACTTGAGACATAGGAATTATGCATGCGGAAGTTATTACTTACTACAAATGTTACATTTTTTACAAACCTACAAAAAAGCGGCGCCTGGCACATTGACCCATATCGTTTTTTCAGGTGTCGCCGTGTCGGCCATATGTTTGTTAGTTGTTGGGTCAATAACACCGCGCTGTTGCCGCAATATTTAAAGTGTGTTCTTTTTGTTTACACTTTTATGCTATTTAATATGTTAGAAAAAAACACTTTTTTGATTTCAACGTTAGGATTTATTTGATAGTTCCTAAATACTCTTATTTAGTGTTTTCATTTATTGTTGTATTGTCATCACCACTTTGTATATTACCACATTTATTTGTAGCACGTAGACTATATAGCAATGCTTTATGTTCAGTGAATGACTTGTTTTTTCTGAGATGAAAATGTCATGAATTTCGAAATGTAGTAAAATAGCTTTCTTTAGCACCTGTTGAATGTATGTAGGAGACATATTTCTAAGCAGCTTAAAGTTTTATTTAGCATTGGGTAGCGGATAGATATTGCTACACCGAGAAGTGCCCCAGCAGTGACGTGTATTGGTTTTCAGAATAGGTAGGCAGGCACTAGGCTGGGTCTCGTCTAGGCAGACGCGGTCACTAATGAGAAACATAGAACAAAAGTATCTATTTTGAATGTACAAATTATTTTCTTACCCACCCCGGGTGCCGCGTGACGACTCTTGGCCACCGTAGGCGCGGGCCTGCGGGCGGAGAGTAATGGGTAACTCTCCGTCCGATCAGGACCAGGCCCGTGCTGGACGGTGCGTACGTGTTTCACGCGCGCCTCAAAGAGATGTCAGCAATAAGGAAGTCCCGTAAGGGTCGTAGCCTGCCGGGGGAGCAGGATTGTCCGAAAGGGTTATTTATTTATTTATTATTATTTATTTATATATACTTTTTGTACACCACAAAAATACAACACGTAAAGATACATCAAACACTACAAAATATACAATGGGCGGCCTTATCGCTTTCTGCGATCTCTTCCAGGCAACCGCTACCGCGCCTGCGTTACCGCTGCCCCGGAACATAAAGGGCTAAGGAAGGAACACGGGTGGGTTTTAGTCAGTAAGAGTCTGACACTCCCTTCTGCTCCACCTTGAGAGGGAGGGGTCATTTGATGATTTCCCATCCACAAAAAAAAAGGCTTATGGTGATTTATCGAGGTAGGCACTGCTTATATGTATTTATGCAATGCACGCCACTTTGCCCCAGCTCTAAAGTTTTAGATGGATGAATTTCTTATGCGAATTGTTTCTACTAATAGTCCTTAGAGTTCTTAGATCCTATGTAAGATACATAGGATCTAAGAACTCTAAGGACTATTAGCGAAATCTGAACTCCTTAGCAATCGTGCTATTAATTGAATTACGACGCAAAAACGTTTAGCACGTTTTAAATTACCGTATCTAAATCGTACCAAGCAAAATGCCAAAGTAATATTATCAAATACTTTGTAAATAATAAATTGTCTATCATTAATCAAATCAGCTTCTTGAGATGTATCAAAACGACGTTTAAGAGGCAGCTGTCAAATCATTAAGACAGGCCATAGATTCCTTTTGTACGCTTTATTGTAAAAATATATATTGAATCTTTTAAGCAATGAGCTCATCAAATTCCTCATTCAAAAAGATATAAAACCAGTCATTGATAGACTGAAAGAATACCTACACTTTATCGCTACGCTATTTTTAACGCTTTTTCATATGCCTCTTGATTGTAAAAATCCTGTATTAATGTAATGCGCATTTTCACTATAATGGTTATACCACCCATGGACTCCACGAGACAGGCTTGACCTAGTGTGGAGAACTCCAGTTTGCTACTGAGAAATTCCAGATTGAGAAACTGGTCGAGGTGGCGGTGCTTGAGGCCTATGACCAGCTGTGGACATTTTTCGGCTGAAATGATGATAATGATAAATAGAATACTTAGTAGCGCTTTATAGTATTGAGATGAGTCTTAATGGCAAATCAATCATCATCTCAGCATCAAACATGTCTGAAGCTGACCATAAGCCTACTCCAAGCGAATGCTTGAATAGCAATAAAAACTTTTTAACAAAAAAAAAAACAACCGACTTCAAAAAAAAAAAAAACTACAAAGTGTAAAATAACTTTAATTTTAATTTCGGAAGTCGGTGTCTTTGGTTTTGTATTTACGGTTTTGCCACCGACTTCCAAAATTAAAATTAAAGTTATTTTACACTTTGTAGTGTTTTTTTTTTGAAGTCGGTTGCTTTTTTGTTAAAAAGTTTTTATTTTTTACTTTTTATAGTCAGAGTGCATCTCATGACAATTCCAATAAGCCCAAACACGGCTAGAATACATGGTTTTATTACGAAGTTCCGGTACCTACCTTCCAGCTTCATCATCAGATCGGTTTGATGGTACCATTTTCGTCAGAACCATTTATTTAAATTTGCTTCGTCATAGTCGCTTAACTATCTTAATCGAGATATCTTATCGCCACCCGTGAAATACTTATTATCATTGAAGAGTTCCTGTGGCTATCTGTGGTCTCCTTCATCAGTTCCACTTCACCAAATTATACTTTTTGAATGCAAATGCTTGACATGTTGATGAAAATACCAAAATTGCTATATGTATGCCTATAATATTTGAGGAGTTCCCTCAATTCCTCATGGATCCCATCATCAGAACTGGATTTTGACAAGAATGGGACCAATCTGGAAGCATATCCTTTCAAATAAAAAAAAATTCCAAATCGGTTCATAAATGACGGCGTACTGAGGTAACAAACATAAAAAAAAAAAACAAATACAACCGAATTGATAACCTCCTCCTTTTTGAAGTCGGTTAAAAAAGCTGAATAACTTCTCAAGGAAATAATTATGTACTTACTTGCCAATAAAAGATAAAAAAAAAAACTCTTTGTAATACTTTTTTGAAGATAATCCCATATCGTTATCGAGTGGAGTACTCGCACCATAAGAACGCGGTCAGTCGGTCTCAATGTCGTTTGTATAATATGCTGTAATCCAGTGAAAAGTGTTGTAGGTGAATTGCGTCAGCGCAAGACGTGTTCATCCGATATGCGCAAGTCAATTAATAAGTATTCGTAATTTAACCATTTAAAAAAAAGTTATTGTCACCCCGTACTGGCACATTAAATATCACACTAATATTATAAATGATATATAGATGAAATTTGGCACAAATATAGTTTATAACCAGGATTAACACATATGATACTTTTTATTTCAATATTCCCACAGGATCGACACTTATGTGGGTGAAACCGCGCGGCGCAGCTGGTTAGAAATAAATTAAACTGTCAACTTTTCTCGAAAAAGTCTTTCATAGAAGATAAGTTGCATATTGTTTTTTTTAATTTAAGTTTTTATTTTCCCGTACTAGCACATAAAATGGAACTAGGGTTAAAAATAAATTAAACTGTCAAATTATCTCGAAATAATGGAGGTGTTGGGGGATTGTCTTATGTAACTTTTACGTCAAAAGGTGCAGATTCTCAGCCTAATTTAAATAAATAAAAGAAACAAAGACACATCATACAAAACGACGCGACGTGCTTTAATTATATTGATGTTAACACCGGGTACTGTATATCTATGTCTTTGCTGTAGTACCTAGGTCCTTTTGTTTTAATTTAAATATTTTACTTGTTTATTAAAGTAACGTATTTTTAATTTTGTCATACTTCACTTATTCATAAAACCGTCCCGTCCGGAGTTGCGGTCACCATGCGTGCGCGCAGCTTTCTCCTCTTTGTTTGCCGCACACCGAAATTATGCTCAAATGATTTATTGACGTTCTTATATCTATGTAGATACTTTACTACCATACGTCATAATGTTGGTTAGTTTAGAAACGGGCTTTTGATTTTACTATATTATGGAGTACCTACCTATTGGAGTATTGACTTTACTGTGCTTCCCGCATCCAGCGGATTCCTGCGACCTTCTCAAGGTCATCGGTCCACCTTGTGGCCTTCCAACGCTACGTCTTCCGGTACGCGGTCGTCACTCCAGAACCTTTCGGTCCCATCGGCCATCTACATTTTACGGTAAACTACGAGTAAAAAAAAACAAATCTTAAGATGCGTTATTGTATAAAATTGTGCACGTACCTAACATACGTAATCACAGATTTCAATAGCAACTGGCATTGTATTCTCAAAACCTTGTATCATTAATATTGTTCCTCAGTTCTAAGTAATCTCTATGACCATAATTGTCGGATTTAAGATAAGTACTATGGGAAAACGGATGCTGGTTTCATTCAAATGTCTCTGTAATAACACGATGATCTTCGAATGTTGCTACAAAGCGGTGCTATCACGCCATCTCGTGTCTTATAGTTATTCCAATTGCATTTTCGTGTTCATAGTCCATTGAGAATTTAGGATGCTGTGGAAAAGGCTGTAAGGTTATGTAAGAAGATTTGGATTTCAATGTGTCGTGACGGTATATAGTTTTCCTGTTAAAAATCTCGTAGCTTTTTAAATGGAGCTATTCGTAATTAACACGGCCTAAGATTGGTTACTGAGAAGGGCGGAGTTACCGATATAGCTTGCAGAGTACCTAAGCAAACTGAAGTGGCAGTGGGCTGGCCATGTCTTTAGAAGGACCGAAGGCTGGCGGAGCAGACTATTTCTGGAGCGGAGACCGCGTATCGGCAAGCGAAGTGTGGGACGCCCTCCAGCTAGATGGACGGACAAACTAAAGAAGGTGGCTTGGACAGACTGGATGCGGAAGGTGGAGGACAGGGTATTGTGGCGCAGCCTGTGAGAGGCCTATGTCCAGCAGTGGACTGGCTGAGTTGATTGATTGAAAATTGGTTGTCACCGACGAAGAACGGAGGGTTTTATGATAGCCTGCACAAGTGGTGATACTACCATGTAAGTTAAACGCACCCTTAGTGTCCCTTTTACTATCTTGCTGAGGCACCTGTTCCACCGCGCAATGAGAAGCGAGTCGAGCTATACATAGATAGTGCAATCTATGAAGACGCGCCCCACTCTTTTCCTAATGCTTATAGCAGAAGTGTGCAACATTCCGCTAGGGTTTTAGTTTTGTTAATACACACTAATTATTATTAGTGGGTAATTAGTGTGTATCGAAAGTACTAAAACACTAATGGAATTAACTAGCGATAACCACTAACGATTTGGAAGAAGAGTGGGGCGCGTCTTCATGGGTTGCACTATCTATAGCTAGCTCTCAAAACGGTGCAGGAAAACATCGTGAGGAAACCGACATGTCCTAGAACCAAAAATTCGAAGACATATGAAATCTACCAACGCGCACTGGGTCCGCGTGATGGATTATGGCCCACTCCCTCTCACGAGGAGGCCTGTGTCCCAGCAATGGAAAAATTATATAGGCTGATTATATAAGTAGAGCTAGCAACTAAAATCGAGTTGGCGAGTAACGAGCAGCGAGTGATCGATGGCGACGAGCGTTTACTCGCTACTATGCGTTATACCAAGCGTGAGTCTCTCAGGAAGTGAACTGCCCGCCAAGCGAGCGGCGCTGAACGAGTACTCTCTTTGTTAGCTCTTGTCGCTGTGACAAACGAGTACTCGCTGGCGGTGTGATCAGTCAGCGATCAACTATTAATAAATGTATATCTTTTATTGACACGGGACTTACAATGTGCTATTCGTTTCCTTGTGCCGGTGGGATAGGTGAATAAAAATGACTTAATAAACGCTCCAAATTGTAGCTGTGCACCTAAGCTTATACATTGTGGAATGCAATAAATGATTGAGTATTGAATATTTATAATAAATAGGGGACAACACTGCCAAATAATTGACTACAAATACTCTAAAATTTTCAGAAGCCTACGCATGCAAAAAAGACAAAAACATATCCATAAGTCACAGTGAGTCTTGCAAAACTATGAATATTATACACAGGTACCCTTCGAAAAATGATAAATGACAAATAAATAACATGATTAAAAGAAATATGCTATAAAATAATTAATTACGTTTCTCTAAATGTCAATTAGCGATTGTTAACGATTTATATTCGTCTATTATTTAGTCAGTCATATTCAAGGTTTTCTTCAGAAAAATGAGTATCTAGTGGTAAATATTTGGGTCAGCGTATATATGAATAAAGTATAGACTTATAGAGTATTGTAGTAACATCAATTTGTAGCATAATTGGAAACTTAATCGATGCGATGTGAATGTAAGGGTATGGTGAAAGTGATAAACGACTGGCGAGTACTACTTGTTAATATTCACCAGCGGCGAAGGTACCATACAACTCGATTCGCGCCGGCTTCCCTTCGAAAATTCGGAACACAACCACTCTATATCATCATTGAAATATATTGAAACGGTTTATTGACATTTTTTTTTTCTTGCTCAGGCTTACCTCTGTCATGAATTAACCCTTCGCCACTGATATTCACTCCTGACATTCTTCGTGTACGAGTATGCTCAGGATTTTTTACAACATAGAATGAAGTGGAGGTGGCTTTTCTCACGCGTTTACAAACATATTGATATTATGTTAAGCTTAGGCACTTTCCTCTTTTTATTAACCACAAACTTCACACTTGTTCGCATCTAGCTGGTTTCCTGAACTGTACAATTATTTAGGTAGGTCCTATATTTACCATAATAATATAATTATAACATGACAAAAGTTCAGGCCTGTAATCCTCAAAGGGTTAGACAGACGTGTACTCGTACCTGTAGTATAAAATTTAGTATCTACAACACATTTCGCTAGTTTATTTTTTTCGTCTTTATTATGTACACCAAAAGATTTACAGGTATAAATAGAGAAATGTTACGCAGGGCGACACAATGGATGGTCTTATAGCCAATAGCGATTTTTAAATACAACCTTTGGAAACATAAGTCAATTGATGATTTCCCGTTTCTTTTATTGTTTTTCACGGGTGACTAATAACTTTCGCTAAAATGGAATACCTACCTATAAGATTTGTAAAGATTTTCTTATCTTGCGATAGGTTAGTATTCAATGTTTTGTCTGGGATAGAGAAATACTTAACGACCAAGAACTAGAGAAATCTTCAATGAAATCATGTATTTGTTTATTTATTAAAGGTACACTAACAGCTTCTATGTGTAACATATCTGAAGTACCCACAATAGCCCCGGACTTGCACAAATTATTGAAATTATCTTCGGAGAAAATTTGATTTACAAGGACTGTTCTTAAAGAGCCGATTAGTTTCTTGTAACGGAGGTGACTGAATGCCTCTCACCTAACATGTAAACCCGCTATTAGCTTACTTCTTGACACCAAAGAAATAAGTGTTAATGTCGTTTCTAACTGCAGCATCGGAAGTCGGGGTCAGAAGTCGAATGACATCATACCGGACAAAGAAAAATTTTTATATTAAAACTATATTGTTTCAATACTTTTGTACCGAAAGCATCGAACGGTTTTATGGTTATAGGTTAATTGACCCGAATTAAACGTTTGACCAAGTTGTAAATTGTCTTACATATTTATAATCTTGCAAACATCTCATAATAAATTATTGTAAGTAGTTCGGTTTAGATTTTATTTTAGAACAAGCTTTATGCCCGATGGGATTTCCTGCAAAATTCCATACAAACTATCATTTCCCCCTCCCTCCCTTAAGGGGATGAGTTATAAAAATCTTTCTTAGTGCTCACTTTCGTCATATAAGTAGCTCTATCCTATACCGCGCTCTTTTATCGCGAATACGAACTCGAACACCTCTCCAGCCCCGTTAAAGGGTAGTTTTGGTAATTTCATCATTCTTATCTTTATTATGTACCAAGATAAAACATTGTGCTAAGTTTCAAACTTCGACTGGACCCAGTAGTGGCGTCAAAAAATTAAAATGCGGAACCATCGACACCGACTTCCGAAATTACAGTTATTTTTCACTTTGTGTTTTTTTTTTGGATGTTGGTTGTTTTTTTATCTTTATATTCTGTTTTCTATTTGACGTCCAAGATTTGGATAACATTCCTACGACAACAGCTTGTAAGGCAAGGTAGGCTTGCATGACTACATTTAAAATACTCATCACAAATTATTCCTTTTCCATATAAAACTGATTTAATGATGATGTTTTGTAGTAATAATTGTTTTTTTTTTGTTATGTATATTCTGGTGTACAACAAAGTATATATAAATAAATAAATAATGATAAACACATAATGTAAGTTCATTACTAATTAAGTAATGTTTGTTACATAGGTACAATCGTCCATTCCTTTGTGTAATTCTGATCAGATAATGCAGTGGACATAAGAGTCGGTTGTATGAACTTCAAATGATTATAACTAATACGCGCATTCTTCACTGCTGTGTGGTCACGGCCTTTCACACGCGTTTGCAAACATATTGACGTAATACACTCGTGTTAAGCTTGTTTACCTAAACAGTTTATTCATATCTAGCTAGCTTCCTGTATACAATTTGTTTAGGCAGGTCCCTTCTTTACTATAATATCATTATAACACACACACACTGCTGGTCTTCCTTGAGGAGCAGGAGTAGATCGAATGATCGATTTTCCCACCCGTACGCAAAATATGCGCATTGACGTGGAGTTGCGGACACCAGCCCGTTTTATATTTTACCTATTAACACACACACATAACGTCTGGTCTGTAAAATCCAGCAGTACGTATAGCACACCCACGTTTCGCCAGATAAGTTCCCTCGTAAGTCCCATGTAATAGGGGCGAGCCTGTCAGTATAAGTAGTTAAGTTAGTTTACCTACTTAAAGTTGGTTGATTGATTTTAGTATATACAGGTGTCCCGTAAGTCGACGTCAAGCCGGAATCGGGTAATAGTTATCAGAAAAATATAAAAAAAAATTGGAATAAAATATACTTCTTACTATCTTATCTCACTTCTTACTAATATTATAAATGCGAAAGTTTGTGAGGATGGATGGATGGATGTTTGTTACTCTTTCACGCAAAAACTACTGAACGGATTTTGATGAAACTTTACAGTAATACAGTTTATACATCAGAATAACACATAGGATACTTTTTATCCCGATATTCCCACGGGATCAAAACTTACTCGGGTGAAACCGCGGGGCGCAGCTAGTAATTAAATATTTTTTTTGGAATGCTTTTAAATGCGCCAACTTTGAATGTTACTTGCCAAACTCGCATAGTACATGTTTTTCAGTACAGTCAGTCAAAGTTTGGCAAAGTATTAATTTTGAATATTTGGTTGGGCAAAAAGGGATATTTAAATGCTAATAATTTTAAAAATACACAAGTTGGATTTTTTTTATATTTTTCTGATAACTATTATGACTTGGCCTATTACCCGATTCCGGCTTGACGTCGACTTACGGGACACCCTGTATACACACTACCTATTATAGAATCTCCAGTACATGATAATGCTCTCCCTCCCCTCCTTTCACATGCATCTGTTTTCTGCCATCTGATACCAGTCTTTTGATTATGAGTAGATTTCACCATCTCCCATTGATCATGGGTTGTGGACTTTACGAATATCAGATAGGCAAGCGCTCCATGTAAAATACTGGTATACAGCTGCATCCGGTTAGACTGGAAGCCGACCCCAACATAGTTGTGATAAGGCTTGGCAGATGATGATCTCCAGTTGATCCTGCCAGGAACAAACTTGTCGCTGTTCCAACACCTGTCTGGAACCCACAGCGGTAACCTAATACCTACCCATATTTTCTAACTACCTACGAAAAAAAGGTAACTCGTTAAAAAAAATTGAAGTTAAGATATTCTAGATTTCGACACTTGTAATACTGAAACTCAGATAACTCTCGGATTCAGGTGTACGGCAATTTAATAGACCTATTCGTTTTAAACTTAATGAGAGCCCTTAATCAATCGATACTTTAGCCACTAGATCGTTTAAAGCCACTGCTGTAAATCTAGACAAGAACTTACATAATAGTTTACTAGGCTAAGGTACTCACGATCGGAGCAAACCAAAGCCTTACTAAGTCTTAGGGCTATAATATAAACTGCTAGATTCTGTGAACGGGAAATTGCATCTTATGATTTATTTATAAACTTGCATCTAAAATACCTAAACGCCTGAAACCTTTGAGGGTCAAAGATATTGCGTCAGCTTTGCCTTTTTTTTTTTGTGGATGGGAATTCATCAAATGACCCCTCCCGCTCTGGGTGGAGCAGAAGGGAGTGTCAGACTCTTACTGACTAAAACCCACCCGTGTTCCTTCCTTAGCCCTTTGTGTTCCGGGGTAGCGGTAACCCTTTCGGACAATCCCGCTGCCATCAACTTTGTCTAGAAGATAGAAGCCATGATTAGGTACTCGTAACAAGTCGGATATGAGGCAAGTATTGTTTAGCCTAGTTATTACATCTGCTAGCATGATCAGCCTATAACATTCCCACTGCTGGGACACAGGCCTCCTCTTTGTGACGGAATGGGATGTGATCCACCACGCGGGCCCAGTGCGGGTTGGTAGATGTCTTTGAATTTTTGGTTCTAGGACATATCGGTTTCCTAACGATCTTTTCCTTCACCGGTTTTTGAGAGCAGTGGTGATGAAATAATTTACACAAAGGAAAGCGCCTGCCTGGGTTCGAACCTACGACGTACCACTCGTACGTCGGGGCCGTTACCACTGGGTCACCACTGCTGCTCTCGTCACTCATCTACTAACAGGATTACACATGTGCGATCCATCCTCTGTATACCTACATTCAATACTGAGATTCATTAAGTCATCACTTCATAAGGTAAAAACTTTTTGCCATAATTTTTCAACAGGATTTAACAAAAATTTTTTGAAGCACAAAATATATTTAGGAAGGATACGCGCCAAGGCTTGTCATACAACACCCTCTTATTTAATTGCAAATTTACAAATAAAATTATCTAATATATAAAATTCTCGTGTCACAGTGTTAGTTACCATACTCCTCCGAAACGGCTGGACCGATTTGTATGAAATTTTGTGTGCATATCGGGTAGGTCTGAGAATCGGCTACTATCTATTTTTTATTTTTGCAAAACGACGTCTGCGGGTTCAGCTAGTAATTATCTATGATTGTCTATTATAATAATACATTAAAATAAATAATGAACTGAATCGGACATCTTCATTTATTTTAAAAAGATACAATCAATTGTGCTTCGTGTCGTAATCTGACCCGCCATGTTGAATTCTTTTCTGACAGGACAGGTAAACTGTCTTTTAAATAAAATAAAAGAAGACGACGTTGTAATTTATTTATAAGACAGTTTATCAGTTGAAGACAGAAGTTAATTTATCAAGTCTTACATTGTAAGTAAGTTCGTCTTGTTTGGTTATCGTTTCTGCTTAGCTGATTGGTAACTCCAATCTGACATGAAAATAAATGTTGGTTCTGTATGTGGAAAAGATAGAGAATGCAGATAGGTACCTAAGTGACTACTGAAATTGTATTTTGTAATAAGCGTCTCCTGCGCGTGTTTTTTTTAACATTACGAAAAAGCATCAAAACAAAGTGACGTTGCAAAAAAAAAAAAACACGTCCAGACGACCCACTGACCCACTGACCGATGTTTTTGTTTTTCGAGCTGTATAGAAAACTTCCCCTCGCGGGTGAAGAGGGGAAGGGTTTGTTTTATTTTCAACCACCACGCGCACCGCGCATTTTCAAAGCTTAATTTCGACTGACACAGGCATTGATATATATGTTACACTAGATTAGCAATTACCGCACCAAGGCGTTGCCACTAGGCTGATGGCTACAGCCATCAGCGTAGCTAACGTCAGTTCAGTGCTCTGTGTGACGCCAACCGAAGTCAACCGAGTGACATGCGACAAAAAATATCGCGAATGAGTGCGATTCAAGATCACAAAAACATAATAAATTAACCGGAATTACTTTCCACACGTAAATTAATTGTCTCTGTGTTTATATCAACGTAAAAATGCAATAAAATGTAGAATTTTGTAAATTGGGTTCAGTGTTACCACTAAAAACTTAGTTTTAGTTTCCCACATTAGTGGGAGTTTTTAATTTATGGAATAAGTGATTTTAAATATTTTTTAATAATACCAACGTAGCAGGGTGCCTAAAGATGCAGCACGCCGTGAAAAATGGGTGGAAATAATCCGATTGCTGAGAAAAGAGACTGACTGGCTACCTACTAAATCATTCAATTTCATTAATAATAAAGAAAAAATATTCAAAAAGAAAATGTCTTAGTTATTTTCATTATTTATAAACTTCTATTACACATCTATTATGAAATACATAATTCAAATATTTTAAAAATAATCTAACTTAACCTAAAACGCTTTTTATGGCTTAAAATGTTGGGTAAAATTTCGCATGGGTAGGCAACCCCATCCCGTCATTGCATGTTTATATTGTGGTCTTTGTCTAATCTAAGCGACGGTAGTATTCTTACGACGCGTGTAAGTGAGACAGATATACGTTTACTTTTAAATGTTTAGTGGTTTCAAAGCTACGTCGTCGCGTTTATAAAGTGGCTACACTTTTTTGACACATTTTATTGAGGTTTGCTTCTCTAGTTATATAGCTCAATGGACACAGGTTTGAGGTTATAATTTGTCTTGTGAATAGTTGACACAAATCTAAAAATGGAACACAAATATTGTGACAATTATCTAGAAATATTTCAATACGCAGGAGACAGCTTGTTTATGAAAGCAAAGGTTTTTGTGTAGGTATTGTTTCGAAAACACACTCGCAGGAGACGGCTTTAAAGAAACAGTATAATGACATATATTTTTTGTAGAGCCGAAAAGCAACTAAATAGACACACCTAAGACACACACACATTTTTTTCTACTCTAAATTTTTATAGTGTCTTTAGCATATTAATTTTATTGATCACTATGTGCTGTGTTGCTTCCAGAGAGTGAAGTCAATGTATATATTATATGTTTCACTGCACTACTAGTTATTGTGTCCAGATCAGAAAGGGTATTCCATTAGAAGTAAAAACTCAATTATTATACTTGTTATATTTCCAATCACATATAGGATACAAGTTAGCTCAACGGCGTGAGGCAGATGACTGTGGTACTCTTGATACAAGTTAGCTCAACAGCGTGAGGCAGACGAATGTGGTACTATTGAGTATTGATACAAGTTAGTTCAACAGCGTGAGGCAGACGACTGTGTGTCAGGAATAGAGATGGGAATATACCCGGTAAAAATGGGTATAAATGGGTAAATACCCATTTATACCCATTTTTACCTTCCCATTTTTAATTTATACCGGGTAAAAATTAAAATCAGTTTAACTGAAACTAATTATTGTATTTTTTAATAGATACGATTTATATTTCAGTTTTTTTCAACGGAATTGTGTGAAGTCTTGTTCTTAGAACACTATAATAGAAGGTATGTCAATTTTAATTCATAGTACAGATGCGCCAGCACATCAAGCTACTACAATGTGTCAAATTTCTGTAATAGATTTTCAATATCGCTAAAGTTGGTTCTATATATACTAATTATAATCAATTTTGGACTTCTAAGTCTAGAAGAACTTGGCCCACGTGTTATTTTCTAACGTCTTTTTTATTTGATTTTGATTTTTTACATCGGTATTCGGGATCGAACTAACAACCGTCAAGAAATACTATGTCAAAAGCTAAATATAATATGTTAAATGTGTTTTGCACTTATTATTAACTTCATTAAATTCACTGTTTTTTTTTTTAGATAATGGTTTGTTTGGTTATTTCATACAATTTAGAATGAAAATGCAAAAAATAAGCACGTTAAGTTGTGCTTCACTAGATTATACGTTAATATTATTAGAAACGGTAGTTTTATATTGTTTAGTTTCATTATAATCCTTAAAACGGATAAAAGTGGCCACTATATTCCGTTTATTATAATAAAACTAAATAATATAAAACTACCGCGGATTATAATAAAACTAAATAATATAAAACTACCGCTTCTAATAATATTAACGTATAATCTTGTGAAGCACAACTTAACGTGCTTATTTTCTGCATTTTAATTCTAAATTGTATGAAATAACCAAACAAACGATGAGGGCTCCACTGTGCGGTCGGCACAGTCTTAAATGTAATAATTAGTGTCTAAAAAAAATATCTCTGTTGCTAAAAATGACCTGAAGAATCAAACTGACGTAAATATCACTAATACTACTAACGCTCCTATTATAACAATGACATCCTCGCACCCAGCGCCCCATGTTGGTTCGCTGGATTCAGAATAATCACAATCTGAATCAGCCATCGTCGTCATCACAAAAGTCAATAAGAGGAAAAAATCGAAAGGCTGACAGTAAAATTAGCAAAGGCAGTATTCATTTTTGGATCAGCTTTGAGCCTGGTCTTCTTCTTAGCGTGTCGATAGCAATCTAAATGGACTAGGTCCAGAATTCAGCTACTTGTTTGGTGCCATCACCAGCGTCCACCAATTCCTGTAATGTACAGCTGACAGGACACGCAGGACACGATATTAAGTGTCCCATCGTTTGTGGAACAGCACCACATTTACACTCCAAGGCGGAGTCGTCTATGAAACTCCACCTGAACAGGTGTTCCTAGCTTCGGCCAACCTAGGTCCGGTGTCTGTTTAAAGAATTCCAGGTTACCCAAGGTAACGGTTATGTCCAGGTGGGAGGTCTTCAGCGGGTGGAACGAACGGTTTGGGTAAGGAAGCACTGTCTCGCCACAACTTCAGTCTTTCTTGTGATGGTTCCTCAGTGAGTGGGACGACCCACTTTAAAAAACTGTTTCGGCTTTTCAGCCTTTGTCGCACAAGGAAGTTGTCACGCAAAGGGTGTCGTGTGACGTAGACCATTTTGGCTCTTTCGCTTGAGCTTGCCACCGCTCTGCGAACTACTGCGCCACCAGTAGTGGATTCCTGCTAGTGGATACAGCATTTGTACCGGGGTCGGTTTTAGGCAACCAGTGATGATCCGGCACGTTTCATTCAAAGCTGTATTCACCAGCTTTGCATGACCAGAACGACTCCACACGGGGCACGCGAATTCTTCCACAGAAAAGATAGCGCCAGACCAGTATTCCGTATAACGTCAGGCGAAGCACCCCACTTCGATGAGACCAGTCGACGAAGAAGACAGTTGCGAGTTTGCACCTTCTGCTTGATAATTTTGCAGTTTTTGCTGAATGTTAGAGACCTGTCTAGGGTAACACCAAGATATTTAGAGAAGTGCCTGTGCCCGATGGACTCCCTACCCCAAACGATGTTAAGTTTACGGCCCGCCTCTCTATTGCGGAGATGAAATATGCAAGACTGGGTTTTGCTCTGATTGGGCTTGAATGATTTAGCGAAGTAATATGTGGCTAAGTTACCAAGGGCGTCTGACAAGTGAGCCTCAACCTCCTCTAAGGTGGTGGCTTGTGACGTGAGAGCAAGGTTGTCTGTATAGAGAAAGCGGGACGTGTTAGGATTAGACGGTTGGTCGTTGGTGTAGATATTAAAAAGAAGCGGTGCCTTGAGGTAGGCCGTTTACGCTCTCCAACGACTTCTTTTCGAGAGAAAGTGGACCTGAAACCGACGATTGTGGAGAAGCTCTCGGAGCCTAGTGGAACATAGTTGTGGATAGACTTTTTTAAAGATCTGCAACCATTATTTCAATTACCATCACGCTTGTGGAGATCAGATAGGCAGTCGCTCTAGGTAAAATACTGGTATTCAACTGCATCCAGTTAGACTGGAAGCCGGCCCCAACATATTTGGGAAAAGACTAGGCAGTTGAGATTAATTCTAAACAGTTTATTTGAAAATATATGTTGATTAAAGATTTAAAAGATATTTAATTTCGTTTTATTTAAAATCAATATTTTATCTTAATGCTTAAGGTCAATATTAACATATATGGTAAATCGTAGTATTGATGACGAAGCCATTTAAATAATTTATAGATAGTAATCATTTTTTACCCGGTATTTATTATTAATACCGGGTAAAAAAGGGTATTTATTAATTTTTACCTTTTTTTACCCTTTTTTACCTTTCCTTCCAATTTTTACCTTCCCAATTTTTACCCACCCGCCCATCTCTAGTCAGGAACGTTCCATTTGCCAGATCTCGTATTGCGTTCCCTGTCGCTACAGTGTCAACTAGCTTCTGCCCGCGACGTCGTCCGCGTGAAATTTATGGTCTCTCGACCCATCCCGTAGCATTTCATCGCCTGCCCGCGCTATTACTTTAGCTTATTACTTTTCGCTTAGCGTTCTTTTTTACTTTTTTTCTTCTCTCCTAGCGTGATGTTAAAAAGCCTAAAGCCTTTCTCAAGATTAGGTTATTAAATGAGAAAGAATTTTTCATATCTAACTGGTAAGTTCCAGAGATTAGCGCGTTCAAACAAACGATCAAACTCTTCAGCTTCATTATTAGTATTAGTATAGATTTCATAAAAAAGTTAGCTTAAATAACATACAAACTTAGATCTGCTTTTTTTGGTTGGTAAGAGATATTGAACTCACCTTGGCTAATCTTAAAATAAAATATTAAAAAATACTCAAATATGATTTTCGCATTCAAAGCCCGGGTCAAGGCATTCTCATTATGTCGTTATCATCGCCTTGGATGTCAATTTTCAAATATTTAAAATTTTTATCGATTTAAAGAATAATGTTTTATCGATTATCATATCGATTTAATGTCGAGTCACGAATTAGACATCTGTATTATTGTTTGCAGTTAAGGTCTTGCACATTTGTTAAATGTTGCATTGACATAGACAATGCTAACAGTTTTTAATTTTATATTCTTTTAGAAATTAATTCATTATTGTTTTGTTGACCTCTAACGCTAAAATTAAATAATGTTTGCCCATTTTTTAAGTAATAAAAGCGTTCGAATTAAGCTAATCATGGACATCGCTTTCATTTCCTAATAGGCTAGTTTCCACCATCAATAAATTGAAAATCTAATTACTCCATCCCGTCAGTTAGATTATGAAAAAATATTTGACCCATATTTTTTCTTTTGTTACGTAAACCAAAATTGACGAAGATACGACGCTTTTAAAATTCTCAATACGTCACACCTTAGTATAATTTTTAGTGAGTTCTGACGTCACGAGCCCCCCCTCCCGAGTTTTATTTTTGTATATATATAATATAATGTAATAATCATTGAATTACAAAAACAAAAAATACGTGTCCATTATTTTCCAATACTCTAACTGACGGATTATATAGATTTTCAATTTATTGATGGTGGAAACTAGCCTATTCTGTAGTTAAGTAGGTACTGTAGGTAGGTATATTATTGGGTGGTATGGACCTTGCATCCTGTTACTGTTAGCCTGTATCATCCCACTGCTGACCTAAGGCCCCTTCTCATGAGTTTCAATGCTTGCCATCCAGTGCTAATGTGGACCAGTGGTCGCACTGCATCCTATTTTTCTTAGTTTTATGAAAATTCGTTTCAGTAATAATTTTGCCAATCTGTGCAACACTGGTGGACGATACAGACGATATATCATAGTATCATATAGCTCAGACGATCTATTCTGTCAAAATCTCACTATGAAAACTAGAAATGAATTGTAAATAGTGTCAAGATTTTTATAGAACAGCTGATGATAATGAGAAAAAGTGAGGCGAGAAGAGAGCACTTCATTATCTGCCTAGCCTTTTCCAACTATGTTGGGGTCGGCTTCCAGTCTAACCGGATGCAGCTGAATACCAGTATTTTACATGGAGCGACTGCCTACCTGACCTCCTCAAATACGATACCCCTAGGTAAGACTGGTTGTCAGACCTTCGGGCACCGCGGCAAGCGTAGCTAAACCTGATTGATGGTTATTACTTAGCCACGAGCCCCTTTGAGAAAAGAGCACTTCCATATTCAATATCGTTTTAATTCAAATGTTTTATACATTAAAAACATTATTCAACATTATTACCGAACACATAACGCATGTATTGTCCTTAATGGCTTGTTTAAAAAGATATATTGTGCATTCATTTTTAATCTACAATCGGTAATGCTCGTAAAAATAATAGTAATAGGCGGTAAGATGGAGCTGATGTCCTTACTTAACACATTAATATGAAATATGATGTGCGCAAATTGAACTGATTATATCGCCAGCTTTACTGCTGAATACAAACTTAATGGGCGAATGTCAGAATAAATGATTATGTTCCCTTGTGTGTGATGAAGAATGGGTTTCATTTGTTTGGTTCAGAGACAGTTCAAGGAATAGCAGTTTCGGGCTTGTGGATTGCGAGCAATGGGCAGCTCGCCGTCCGGTAAGGACCAGGCCCGGGTCGACGGCGTGTATTGTGTTCCACGCGCTCCTCAAAGAGATGTCAGCAATAACTGACGGGGACTGCTAGGGCCGATGCCTGCCAAGGTCGCGGGTTGTTCGAAAGAGATACTGTGGCCCCTGGCACAGGCAACTGAAGGAACACTGGTGGGTTTTAGTTAGTAAAAGTCTGACACGCCAGCTCCGCCCAGAGCAGGAGAAGTTATTTGATAATTTCCCACCCTCAAAAGAAAAGGAAAGTAGTTTTAGGTGAAAGCTAGTAAGGGTCAGGACATATTGATCGACGGTTTTCGACATTTTTCCATACAAAAAGAGAGCAAAGTATGGAACGACGTACGCATCCTTTCGCATCGACGCGACGAACGCGCTCCGGCGGCGGACTAACACAAAACGCCGATCGTTCGTAAGCGCCTTCGTAAACGGTGGACCGGAATAATGCGTACTATTGTGCTCCTTTTTAATCGGCAAAGTGCTAAAGACCGTCGATCAATTGTGTCCTGACCATAAAGAACCTACTCTTTGTGAAGGAGCTCGTCGGATGGGGTAGTATCAGTGGCGGATCCAGGATAGTTGTTTAGGGGGGGCTTGACCCGGCTAAGGATAGGTTTTATCAAAATAAACACTAAAAAAGGAGCGCGGATTCAAAATTCGTCATGTAAAAAAAACATCTTATAAAAATTTAAAACTTGGAAACTAAGTTAAGGATTATAATTGATAAAAATTGTACCTACGTATGCTTGCTAAAAAGTTTAATTAGAATAATGTCAAGGTTTCTTTAAGATTTGTCACGGAAGAACTCTAATGCTTTTGGGTCTTAAGTACCTTAGCCCGGCCCTGGATTCGTCACTGGGTAATACTGGTAATACTAATACTGGTAAACATATGACAGGTACCTTTCTGCCGCCATGTAGCGTTACTGTCATACTGAGACGACTGCGAAACTTTCTTCCAACTGCCACTAAAACTGCGCTTGCAAAATCCCTTTTACTTCCCATCCTTGACTACGCTGATGTCAATTATCTTGATCTCACTGAGGGACAACTACACAAACTTGAGCGACTTCAAAACTTTTGTATAAGTAAGATTTATATTTGGCCATTTCTAGTTTTCGTACAAAGCTCAAGTGGTTTCCCATACGTCATATATTAAAATAGTTGATCGCTGACATTGAAGGCGAGAAATCTCTCTTCACTAGTTTGTCGCAGTGACAAGAGCTATCAAAGAAAATACTCGCTTAGCAACACTCGTTTGGCGAGTAGAACACTCGCTGAGAGACTCTCGCTTGGTATATAGGTACGCATCCCAGCAAGTGACTGGGTAAGTGGGCAGTTATTCTACTCGTCGCACTCGCTCGTAGCCCAGCGACAAAACTATCCGAATTACACGCTCGCTGCTCGTTGCTCGCCAACTCGTTTCTAGCTCCTAGCTCTACTCGCTTCTTGCTAATCGTCGGAGGTGGGACGTGCAAAACGGTCGATCAAACAATTGAATAAAATAAAACAATAGTTTGACATCTGACATGAGACGGTAATGTTTAATTTAAGTTCGATACTGTTATTAATATACACATTGCCCAATTGTATTGTATTTCGAAACGTACAGTCACGCACTAATTGTGTTTGTCCGATCACGAATCGATTTATAATCGAATAACACCTCTCGATCGATGATCGATAACAGCTAATATTTACGAAAATAGAACATCTCAATTATTTGAATACTTATATTTTTTATTCGATTGGTTATTGAGTAACATAATAATCTAATTTTATTGCATTACATTACTGCTTTGTTCTCTTGTAACTAATATTATTTTCGTACGTTTTTATAGTGGGTTTGTAATGATAATGACGTTTAATAATAGATAACCTTCGGTATTAGATAAAAATAACGTACAACTTGTGAAATATTGATATGCATTCCGCATTATGATTAATTAATGATGTTAGAGAATCCATTTTGAAATCGATATATAAATATTTTTTGAACAATCTTTTAGCAAGCTTGTAAGATCTGGTGATTTATTTTGCAACTGTTTCTTTGTGGAATATTTTCGAACAAGTCATTTAGTTACGCATTCGAACACAATTAATAATTACTTGGAGTCTTATTGGGTGATTAATTGTTTGTTGTATTTGGGTTAAAATATGTTTTTTTTTTTAATTTAGTTATTCCTCTTTATTAAGTAGTATTTTAAATCTCTTGTCCAATTACCGGATACCCCGTACAGGCTGCTGCTATGTCAAACTTATATTTTGACATTAGATGCATCTATTTTCGATGTCATGTTTCGGTCATGTAAATAAATACAATCCTCGGCCTACTAAATTTAGAAAAAAGTACTTACACGTTTTATAATAAGTACTTATAACTCTTACTTCTTCTGTGTGCTAGTGTTATTTTTTCTAAACTTTATTGCATAAAATTCAAAATGTGCCAATTGCCTAATATCTACATATTTCTGGAGTTGTCGACTCGCACACAAATAAATTAACTTCGTACCTGAGACTAGAGATGCCCATGCATTCCACCAGTTTCTATGACAAATGTTTCACTGTTCAAGCAGTAGGGTTATGGAATGACTTGCCCGTGTCGGTAAGGCGTGCTCAATCTTTGTCTACTTTTAAAGATATGATTTCTCTCTCCTTAAACATCATCATTATATTTTCTTTGCTCCCGTTATGTTTATTATTATATATTATGTATATATATATATATATATATTTATTTAGATTAGTATAATATATCTAATATTGTATCTCTAAATCAGATTTTTTTTTATTTTGAATGTAATATTTAGAATGTTTGGCTTTGTATGAGTTATATGTAAAACCACAAATGGTGCATGTTGTGTTAGCCTATAAGTAATTGTTGCACTTATAAACGTATTATCTAGGAAAATATTTAAAAATGTATTGTGTAAACAATTGTTGGCTAACCTAATTAAATAAATAAATAAATAAATAAATATCTACTTTATTTATGTATTTATTGTATTATGTAAATGGTACACCACTGACTACCTACAGTATTTGTCTCTCCCTTTTTAATCTATCCAAAGGTTGAAAAAGATCGCTTTTAGCGATAAGACCGCCCATTGTGTCACCCTTTGCAAAATTTCTATATTTATGTCTGTAATTTATATGGTGTACATAATAAAGAGTTTTCTATTCTATTCGTGCGAGTCGCCTATAGCAAAAATAATATTATTTGAAAGTGAATACGCCCGTTCCGGGATAATTAATTCGTACGAATCGACTAATAAGCGAACTAAACATTGTGTCACGTTTAGTTGGCATTTTATTTGATTCGCACTCACAGAAAACCCAATTTCATTACCTACCTGCTTACCTGAAAATCAAACCTGATTCATATACTGATCGGTTTCTTATCTACTCCAGAAAATCGAGCCAATAAACTAATTTAATTACATAAGTAAATAAGCCATCAATAGAACCAAATAAAAACATCAATCACTGATTAATGTTTGAATTAGTTCCAGCCAATTAACAGATCAAATAATTAAATGGATTTCGACCAATATTGACTAGTGATCTAATCTCAGATGCGACTACTAACTTCAATCTACTTCACATAATGATTGATGTGCTTCTTCGAAATTAAACAAAAAAAAACCGAGAAGGCATTAGTGAAATAGATTTTTGTTTATTCAAAAATCTCTAATCGATTTTTTTTGTGATTGTCGATTAAATTGCAGCTCTTAATCGGTTATGTGGCCTTTGGTAGCTTTACATAATAAAAAAATAAACGTAAATGCCATTGGTATTGATATTGCAATAATTAAATTAGTCAGACAAAAAGCAATAACATAACTTTTTCCTTATGAGTAAGTAAGCCAGGTAAATATTAGATGATACAAATCATTCAAATTTAATTCATTTTAACATTTCTCTTTTGTTTACGAACAAAAACGAATCAAATACAATTCTCAAACGTTACATGTGTTGTGCAGTGTAAACACAGACAATAAGTAATTTCCTAACAGTATATATTAAATGTTACTTAACACTGTATTTCCACGCTAGAAACAAGTAGAACGAGGGCGATCTGGCTAGTTGATCTCACAAATTAACATCCGTTATAAGCGACAATGATTGTTTAATTGGTGTGTATACGTATCGTGATTAAACACTTTTCTACTTGACTGTCCCATTTTGCGGTCGAGAGGAGATAAACGGGAGACATCATTTGACCCAGAGGCGTCTGCGTCTTTATGCTTCGTTCATTGCATTGCTTCCAAGGGAAAACACATTGAGCAATTTCTAGAATGCTATTTTGAACAGTTTAAAACATTCATTCATTCATTCTATCATTCATTCATTCGTTCTATCATTCATTCATTCTTTCGTTCCACGTGTCAATTATAGCCAAAAATGGATTGGGCTACAGAGGCCTTAATCTGACGAGTCTGCTTGTTGACTATGGGTATCATCTACCAATTTAAATAGAGATTATTATTATTTGATAGCCCAATTCTTAAGAAAGGCTATAGGCAATTTAACATCACGCTAGGACTCTTAGGAGGCGAGCAAAAAGAAAAAAGCCAGAAAGAACGGTAATAAAAAACGAAGTAATAGCGCGGGCAGGCGATGCGATGCGATGGGGTGGGTCGGGGAACAAGAAATTTCACGCACACGACCGAATAAATTGGTTTTCCAGAAAAAGTAAAAAAAATTGCGATAGATGCTAGTATAGTCACCAAAAGAGATCAGTAACAAGGGTCGTCGATGTAAGTTGAAGTTTAATAAGAAACCGATGGAATTTTAATTTGATATAATAAATGAACTGTTTGTTTTCTATTATACTAAACGTCAACTATACCGACGACCCTTTTTTTTTTTTTTTTTTTTTTTTTTTTTTTTTGTGGATGGGAAATCATCCAATGTCCCCTCCCGCTCTGGGTAGCCTTAGCCCTTTGTGTTCCGGGGCAGCGGTAACCCTTTCGGACAATCCCGCTGCCCATACCGACGACCCTTAGTTACTTATCTCCTTTGGTGACGTACACTAAGTATATATTTATTTAAATCATTCATTGGTGATTTAACTACTACTAGTGAGCTCTAGAGCGCTAAGCGAACAGCGCAAGAGACAACCAAACGAAAATATTTATCTATAGTTAAGATCAAAGAATGCTGTGAAGCCGTTGAATGAAATCAGTGGCTATTGTTATAACTCCTATCTTGTTCCTTTATCAATCAGTCAACTCAGACTGTTGCAGTCCAATGCTGGACGAAGGCCTCACCCAGGCTGCGCCACCACACCCCGTCCTCCGCCATTAACATGCAGTCTGTCCCAGCCATCTTTTTAGGCCGTCGGTCCACCTAGCTGGGGGACATTCCGCACTACGCTTGCTAGTATGCGGTTCCTCCAGGACTCGTCTGCTCAACCGGCCATCGGTCCTACCTCTGTAGCATAAAAAAACATACTTCCCAAAAAACTACGATTCGTTCCTTGATTTAATAAAATTCGAAGTATTGTGCAAAAAAAAAACAATGCACAGCACACTTCCGAGATGGTTCATGAATTATTCAAAGCTAATGTGATATGTGAGTAGATTACAGAGTACATAAACGGATTAAACAGATGGTACAGTTGATAAAAGCTAGTCATACATAAGCAGGGCAGAAAAATAACTACCAGTCTTACAAGAGGTATCGTGTTAACCAGTAACTGGGTTGTGGCTCCATTGAGCAGACATCAACACAAAGCATGACGAAGCAAAGCAAAGCAAAACACATGATGCATTCGATAGTGAAGAATTTGAAGGAATTACTCATATTAATTACCTCATATCGATGCTTAGCAATAGTGTGGAACGTAGCAGCTATCTTTTGTTTTTTTTATATCTTATATATAAAATTCTCGTGTCACAATGTTCCCGTACTCCTCCGAAACGGCTGGACCGATTTGTATGAAATTTTGTGTGCATATCGGGTAGGTCTGAGAATCGGCCAATATCTATTTTTCATACCCCTTTTTTTTTGCAAAACGACGTTTGCGGGGTCAGCTAGTAGTCTCAAAAAACTCAGTCATCAGTTTACAGTGTACCAAACCATTTAGTTTCAAACTTATCTATTGAAACATAGAGAACATTAAAGCTTAATAGTATGTGACTGATAGTGTACCGTATCATATTTCGGAATTCCAGGAATTACGCATCCCAGGATATGACAGGAATAGGATTTAGTCACGTGCGAAAGTTGACGGCTTTGCTGCAATACAGGGTAAAGAAAACATACGCGCACTAAAATGTGTTGTTCCTTATACTAACAGTTTGCTCCTTATAACCTGTATAGTAAGTACCAAGAAAGGTTATCAGTTTTATATGGTGGTCAAAACCTAAAAAGACTTGACCACTCCGAACAACTCAACATTTTATAATCTATGCTCAGGAGATTGTATCAATGCACCCATTGTGCATTGGAAAACCTACCATCATTTCAGCCGAAATACGTTCACCAGCACTTAGACCGGTTCTGTTCTTCTCGCATCCAGCGGAATTCTGCGGCTTTCACCAAGTCATCGGTCCACCTTGTAGGGAGGCCTTCGAACGCTACGTCTTCCGGTACGCGGTCGCAACTCCAGAAGCTCTCGGTCTCATCGGCCATCTGTTTTGCGAGCAATGTGCTCTGCCCGTTGCCACTTAAGTTTGACAAAACTTCGGCCTATGTCAGCTGCCTTGGTTCTCCTACGATTGTCTTCATTTCTGACGAATGACGATACTTATTTCACCAAAGAGTCTAGAGCAACCTGGGATTCTCAAGAGCCAATATTTTTTATTCTTCTTTTCTTTTTTATCTTATTTATTTACTTTTTTTTTTCGAGCTTCGAAACTTAACCCTTGCTAAGTTTAGTGATTTTGGTCAAAAGCTAATTTTGTGCTATCATCAACTGGATTTTTTAAGAAAACTCTATTTAAATGAGGACTGTTACCGCCAGGATCCGTCTGATTTCATAAAAAACTTGCCTCTTTCTATTATAGCTCTTACGGGTACAATATCATTACCTACACGTAACTATCCATTTGTCTTTCTTCAATTAGTCACACGACACATCAACGATGAAAGATTATCAGGAAGTCATCGATATTGAGGAAGCTTACAGTCCGGGAAATAACAATAGCGAAGTTTTATTGAGAATCAATTGACAGTATGCTTAGATTGATCCTATTAAACATGTTCTTGTCTTGGCCCTCAATCTACTGATTAGATATTAAGTTTCTTAACGTGAAAACCGAGTTTCTATTGTGTTCAAAACTGGAATTTAAATAGACTTCCCAGAATTGAAGTACGAAATCATTCTCTTTTTTCATACGTCATCTTCTTCATCATTCTGAAACAGTATAATACACTGCTGGACCTAATTCTCTCTAATCACGACACGTGCCATTCAACTCGATCTTCGGAAACTCATCTAGCTGCTACCAGTCCTTTAATAACCCCGTTAAGATCTTTCCTGTCATATTAATGAATAATGACTATTATCTAATAATTATTTGTTGTTTTTTTTTTGCATTTGATTCTTGCGTTTATTGCAAATAACTGTTTATTTTATTTTTCTTTCTTTTATTTAACACTTGTTTTTCCTCAGGGTGGAGGGCGACGCGAGTGCGAGGAGGCGGCAGGGTGCGCGTGCGGCGGCCGGCGCGCTCCGCCCGCGCCTCCCGCGCCGCCTGTGCATCACCCGTTGCACGCGCTGGACCAAATGCCGCCGCCTTTACTCAGGTACAACACAAAATGGAGATGACAATAAATGAAAACACTAACAATACTAATGCATAGGAGTATTTAGGAAACGTCATATAAATCGTAACGTTGAAATTAAAGAAGTGGTTTTTTCTAACATATTAAATAGCATAAAAGTGGAGACAAAAAAGTAGTAAAAAACAAAAAAGTACACATTTTAAATATTGCGGCAACAGCGCGGTGTTGTTGACTCAACAAACATCATATGGCCGAAACCTGAAAAAATGGTATAGGTCAGTGTGCCGGGCACCCTTTTTTATAGGTTTGTAAAACATGTAGGTAACATTTGTAGTAGGTAATAACTTCCGCATGCATGACTCTTGTCAAGCATAAGGTATATTTAATATGCATTAGTACGCATCGGGAATTAAAATTTAAGAACAAATTTAGCGAAGGTTATAGTTATAGATCATGTTGTCAGATCCAGCGAGCTGGCAACATGTTGCGTTTAACTGCAGATGTCTATAACCTGTCGGTGATGGCTTGTTAACAGGTACGTCATGTAGAAAATTTTAAAAATGATAAATAATGTCCAGTGACTAAACTATTGGATATATTTGATTGAATTTTTGTATGCAGACTGGGAACGTCATTAGATATACAATTTAATTTATTGTTGTATTATAATCCCCACTTTGTATATCTTGCCTTTTCTTTCTTTTTAACCGACTTCAAAAAGGAGGAGGTTATCAATTCGGTTGTATTTTTTTTTTTATGTTTGTTACCTCAGTACGCCGTCATTTATGAACCGATTTGGATTTTTTTTTTATTTGAAAGGATATGCTTCCAGATTGGTCCCATTTTGTTCAAAATCCAGTTCTGATGATGGGATCCATGAGGAATTGAGGGAACTCCTCAAATATTATAGGCATACATATAGAAATTTTGGTATTTTCATCAACATGTCAAGCATTTGCATTCAAAAAGTATAATTTGGTGAAGTGGAACTGATGAAGGAGACCACAGATAGCCACAGGAACTCTTCAATGATAATAAGTATTTCACGGGTGGCGATAAGATATCTCGATTAAGATAGTTAAGCGACTATGACGAAGCAAATTTAAATAAATGGTTCTGAGGAAAATGGTACCATCAAACCGATCTGATGATGAAGCTGGAAGGTAGGTACCGGAACTTCGTAATAAAACCATGTATTCTAGCCGTGTTTGGGCTTATTGGAATTGTCATGAGGTGCACTCTGACTATAAAAAGTAAAAAATAAAAACTTTTTAACAAAAAAAACAACCGACTTCAAAAAAAAAACACTACAAAGTGTAAAATAACTTTAATTTTAATTTTGGAAGTCAGTGGCAAAAACGTAAATACAAAACCAAAGACACCGACTTCCGAAATTAAAATTAAAGTTATTTTACACTTTGTAGTGTTTTTTTTTTTGAAGTCGGTTGTTTTTTTTTGTTAAAAAGTTTTTTCTATCCTTGGGTCCAGCAGTGGACGTCTTTCGACTGAAATGATGATGATCATTTATATAGCATATATGAATAACCATCAGCCTATAATGTTCCCACTGCGGGGACACAGGCTTCCTCTCTGTGAGAGGGAGTGGGCCGTTATCCACCACGCGGGCCCAGTGCGGGTTGGCGTTTGTCACACTTCTTCGTCATTAATTTTTGGTTCTTGGACATGCCGGTTTCCTCACGATGTATTTTTTCACCGTTTTGAGAGCAGTGGTAATGAGATAATTTTACACAAAATATAGTGCCTGCTTGGGATCGAACCCATGACCTTACAGTTCATAAATCGCGGCCATTACCACTGGGCGAATACTGCTTCGAAATTAATTTATGAAACAGTTTAATTTTTTTCGGCCCGTAGCGATGCAATGCTGGATTGGACTAAGGCCTTTTCTGTTTGCTCGCAAGTAAGCCTTCACTAACAATTTCCCCTTTGAAGCAGATGAAATGCTGCTATGTCGTCTGCTTCAGATGTGGAAATTGTTATGCCACTTATTCCCAGCTAAAGCACTAGGAAGTGGTGACGGGCTGGCATTTTGAGGGACAGGCTCAAAAAGGGCTGATTCTCAGCCTCGTTTCAATAAATTACTTTTATTTTGATTCGATAGTTTGTGGGGCTTGTGGCTAAGTAATAACAGCTGCACGGGTCGATCAATCAGGTTAAGCTACGCTTGCCGTGGTTAGCCCGTGGATGGGTGACCATCTTTACGTACCGAGACCCCTCTGTGCCTCGGAAAGCACGTTAAGCTGTTGGTCCCGACTGTCCTTCGTGGATCTTTGACATTCGTTACGGGTAGTCAGAAGCCCGAAAATCTGACAACAAGTCTTACCAATGGGTATCGTAATAATACCCAGCAACTGGGTTGTGGAGGTCAGATAGGCAGTCGTTCCATGTAAAATACTGGTATTTAGCTGAATCCAGTTCGACTTGAAGCCAACACCAACATAGTTGGGAAAAGGCTAGGCAGATGATAATGATGATTTTGATTTGGTAGTTTACTACATCAGTAGCCTTGTAACCATACTAAGACCGCATTGATAATTCAATGGGAAAGAGGAATGCATCGTTAAAATTCCAAATTAAAGAGTCACTGTAAGTTAGAACAATACGTAACCACAAATAACTGAACATTTCCAAACAATGCCTTAGTTGTCAAGAAATATCCAGGAAATTCTGATTCATCGGGGACCCGAAAAGCAATTACTCCAGAGCCTTATGTTCCAGTCATAAGGTTTATTATCGCTTGTTTCTATTTTTACGAAAAGGTCGATGACTTGAGGAAATTTTACATTCATAAAGGATATCTAGATTGGGTGCGTGATTATACTTAATTTTTCCACTGCAGGCGCTTATTGTCCATGTGATGGTCAAGGATAATGTATAAAGATAATATTACATGTTTTTAGTTCGTTGTGTTAGTGTTATGTCATCAAACGGATCCGCTAAACATACATAATTTTTATTTGAACATCGTTACCATAACGTGAGTCCCTGTACCAATGACCTTTTCGAACTTTAAAAGTAAGAAGGTAAGTTAAAAAATATTAAAAAAAAAAAAAAATAAAAAGTTTTTATTGTTTCTCATACAATTTGTTCTACAGCACAAAATTGAGGCAGCCCCGGTAAGTTATAAGGATACTTGTGATAGGGTTACCTCGCAACTTCCCATGGGTCTGGAAGGCTGGTCTGCGCTGAGACTTATTGATTGATTGATCGCCATGGCCGAAATTAGACCTGGCGGACTTTTTTTTGTAACTGATATCTCAGAATTGGTAACGGCCTCGCCTGAGCAGTGATGGCCAGACTTACGAGTTGTAGGTTATTTACTTTGTGTAAATACTTCATCACCATTGCTCTCTGTTCTCTCTCTCTGATGAAGGAAAACATCGTGAGGAAACCGGCATGTCCTAGAATCAAAAACTTGAAGACATGTGACATCTATCAACCCACACTGGACTCGCCTGGTGGATTACGGCCCACTCCCTCTCACAGAAAGGAGGCCTGTGTCCCAGAAGTAGGAATATTATAGGCTGATTATGTATCTTAGAATTCACTCCTCTCCTAGCACGCCATCTTAATGTCAATCTTATCTTTCATTCATCGTTTATTTGTTCTACCTATTTTCTTAAAACGTCTGAATTCACCATGATTATAACTTTGGAGATCGCAGTGTGAAAGCGCTCAGGAAAATGCCGATGCCTCCTATCACAATGGAAACTTCGTCAAGTATTTGCAAATAAATATCACTCTTGTTGGTGGGTAGTTAATTTAGTTGCTCTGGTGCATTCACTAGCTATTTAAGGGTACTTATACCTAAACCTGTTTTATTGAACTTTAGAATGATCGGCGATTGCGCGTCACTACGAGGAACTGCTTGTCTTCGTATCTCGTCTCAGTAAAGGATATCTGGTCATTGAACTATGCCACTTAAAAAAGTACTTGCACGCGGAATGAAAAGGTGAAACAATTTTCAAATAATTCTTATTTTTTTCAGTACACGGCATTTATTCATAACTAGGTAGTGCCCAGCATGCAATTGGCTTTATCTTTTATTTTGTTAGGAACCTTCTCCGGCGTGCACACAAACATTTACCAAAGTTCAAGAAGATCATCTTCTCCTAACTTATAATATGATTGTTCTCCGCTATCTATCACGACTGTGACCTGTGGCTCCGCACTTTAAAACTGAAAAACGGATCCATCTAACAAACCTCCATCCTTCTTTCTTCTGAGAGTGTCTTTGGTATTTTTTTAAATCCTTAATGTATTATTTATTTTTTAATGTTCAGATTTACTTCTTACCCTTTTTTATTATTAGGCAAGTAGATTTGTTACAGTTTGGCCCCACATCACAATAGGTCAAGCCATTTTCGAGTTTTTGCGAGACTGATGTACGGCAATAATTTTTATTTATATATAGATTTATATATGTAGTCAGTATATAACAAGTTTCGTCCATAGTGGAAGTAAAAATTGGTGACTTGCTGCTTTTCATTCCGCTACTGCACCCTACATAGATTCCACTCATAGTTCCTTGTGAAGACAATACGTTATGCAATTTACAAAGTTTTCTTCAAGCAAAAAATAAAGGACTCCTGGGTTCAAATGTTTATGCGTTAGAAATAATATCCTGTCTGTTTTCCATGAATTATTGTCATCCCATAGAATGCTTACCTATTGGACGTAGCGTTCTATTATTGTTTTGTTTTGGCAGGTCGAACCCCCTGTATACAGAAGAAGAGGAGCAAGAGGTAGTAATAATCGTGGATTCGCTAGACGAAGCGCCGGAGGGCGAAGCCTCGGAGCCGCCGCGGACGCCGCGCCGGGCGCCCTCCACATCGTCAGGTCAGTTACATGTCAACAAGAACACATGCGCATATTTCCCTCCCCACTTGTTTTTTATTGTATTTTTTCTTTGCGTTATGATTACCACAAATAACATATTTTCTTCCTTTTCCCTTACATGTAATAAGCTACTAAAGTAATACTTTTTGTAAGACGTTCGGGATAGCAAACTTTTTGGAACTGTATGATCAGACCGTGAACGTTCTTAAAGTTACGAGAATTAAAAATAATGGTAACGCCATACTTTATGTAGGTGGGCAGCGGGACTGTCCGAAAGGGTTACCGCTGCCCCGGAACACAAAGGACTAAGGAAGGAACATGGGTGGGTTTTAGTCGGTAAGAGTCTGACACTCCCTTCTGCTCCACCCAGAGCGGGAGGGGTCATTTGATGATTTCCCATCCACAAAGAAAAAATACTTTATGTAGGTACCTACTCAATTATGTCTGGTTTTAGAAGATGAAGAAGAAAATCAGTCATCACCATGAGCAGTCTTAAAAGTATACGTCAAACATTATGTTACAACGTACAGCCTAAACCGCTGGTCCTAGAGACATGAAATTTGGAGGGTGTGTTCTATGTGAAGAGTCCACTAAGAAAGGGTTTTACGAAATTGCACCCCTAAGAGGGTGAATGGGGGGTGGGTGAAATTTTACGCGGACGAAGTCGCGGGCAGAAGTTAGTTTTCTTATATTGAACTCATCTTTACAACATAACCCAAACTGCAACCGTTAATCGGTAATCGCAGCATGGTGTTGCAGTGTGACGCTATAAGCAGACGAAAAGACGCTACTACCTTCACTCGACATACATAACATAACATAATGTCACTCGACATAATGTAAAGTAATTTTTCACGATAGCCAATGATTGCAAGAGGGTTGCCATGAGAGATTCACATCACCACCGGACTAATCTACCGTACTGTTCTCTATCCGGCAGGCTACGGCAGCGGCGGCGGCAGTCACGGCAGGGTGTCCCCTAACTTACCAAAGAGCGAGCAGTTCGAGCCGCCGGCGCGCCGGCTGTCCGACTCTGACAAGAACGATGGATCTCACACCACTTCGGACTCCGATGCCAGTCCGATTTGCACGCTTAGCAGGAGTCTTAAGGAGGATATCAGATCCTGTTTAGGAGTTTGCAGGTGTGTGATTTGATTATCATTGATTCCAAAACTTGGCGGATTTATTCATGTTCCTCTATTCTTACCTCAAAGAGATGTCAGCATTAAGGAAGTGGCCCAAGGGCCGTAGCTAGCCGGGGCAGCCGGATTGTCCGAAAGGGTTACCGTTGCCCCGGAACATAAAGGGCTAAGGAAGGAACACGGGTGGGTTTTAGTCCCTAGTCCGTCCCTTCTGCTCCACCCAGAGTGGGAGGGGTCATTTCATGATTTCACATCCACAAAAAAAAAAGGGTGTCAATCGTCTACTAAGTAGCTCTGTTTGCTTTATCAAAGGACTCTTTCCCAGTGAGACAAGTGGTAGTCATTTGATTTAATTAACTTCGTTTTCAAATCTATTTGTGTTCTCTTTCAATTCCAAAATATCCATTGCAGACAGTTTTATAATGGTAATGCATTCAATTAGACCGTATAGCTGTAGCCTACGGCAGCAATATCGCTCTGCTTGGCGAATAATTAAATAAATCAAGTGAATTGGCAGTTGCTTCCACTTTTCACATTGCAACTAAGTTAGATCGGACGTTGATCCCATCTTAGTAAAGACTAAGTTAGTGCTATCAATCTTTCAAGTTATACTCTTTTCGAAGATCTCCCATTGAAATAATCTATGAAGATACTCCTTATTTGATACCATTTTAGTTTCCTTCGTATATCAGAGAGCACGTGAAATGATTGTCCTTGCAAAAATAATTGGTTTGTGGAGGTCAGGTATTTCCATGAAACATCTTAGAAAGTCGGGACTGGAAGCTAACACTTAACTTAAGGCCATGATAATTACTTGACGTGTGATTGTTTCTCTTTATCCTAAAAGTACAGACTCCAGCACATCAAGCTACTACAACCTGTAAAATTTTTAAATAGATTTTCAACTTTATAACTTAACTATAAGGTTCAAAGTTGATTGGGAAAATTTGACAGTTTCGGGTAGACTGATGTGCTGGCGTCTGTACCTTTAAACTCAAACTCAAATCATTCTTTCAATATTAAACTATTTACAGGCACTTTTGAATTGTCAGATAATCAGAATTATGAAGCTAGTTGCCCAATCCAAAACGTAGATCTCTATGGAGAACAAAGGGAGAAACTCCAAGGACACTATTTTAAATCAAGATAATTAATCCTGCAGGGTACATTACCTAATAACTTTCTTCATCGCCAGATGGGAGAAAGATGTGAATGATGTGGTGGAGGCCGCGGTGCGGGGGGCAGGCGGCATCAGCGCGGCGCGCGCGCGCCTGCACGCGGCGCTGCTGGCCCTGCACGAGCCGCCGCCGCGCCTGCCCAACCGGGGGCCCTCGCTGCCCTACTGCGGGCCTGGAGTCAGGCCGGGAGACGTCACCATGATGCCTAAGAACACTGAGATGTCGTTGCTGGTAAGTGAGATACTTCTTCTTCTTAGCGTATCGATAGCAAACTAAATGGACTCGGCCCAGCAGGGTAATTGCGTAACACACTATCAGTAGCAATGGGTTTCATTTTGACAGTTCAACAACATTCATTGCGTTATTTGCGTTGTTGAGTAGACACATTTTTCGAACATATAGAGCAATGGATTAGAAATATGCTTCAACATGATTCAAATTGTGAGTAATAGTGCGTTACGCAATTAGGGTGCTGAATTCGGCTACCTGTTTGGTGCCATCATCAGTGAGATACGTTCTTTTTGTTTAACTGTATACTTAGGTAGGTATAATGTGGAGGAATATGAAAAAAATTGCATTTTGTCATATTTTTTTTTAACAGTTTTTTCAATCATGAAACTAATTGTTTAGTTAGGAATAAATAGATAGCAAGTCCCTATTAGATGGTGGTCCCATAAAAATTAATCGATAAAATCGATGAGTTTTTGTTAAAAAAAAAATCGTCATTAATGGGGCCTTACAGTGTAATGGGATATAAATATGATGAAGCTGGCGGTTGAATAAAAAAAAAAGTTGGTTTGCTTGGAGGTTTTCACAATTAAATGGCCTTATTTCTTTGCAGAGATTGCAACTTTAATTTTATTACACTCGTTAAGTGTCGAGAATGCGTATCGTGTTAATAGGCTCTACTATCATAAACTCTCTGTAGTGAGACCAACTAATTATATAAATGTTGGAAACAATTTTGATACTTTTTTTCGTAGAACGTACTCTGAAAAAATCGTCAATCAAACCATTTGGTTTTCGTTTTATTGATGTTTTTTTCAGGGTCCAGCAACCAAATCAAACTAAAAAGGAAACTATTTTACATTTAAAAAAATATATGTATTTAGTATATTTCAATTGCTAGGTATCTCGTTAAAATCCATCATTGTTATCATTATATAACATTACCTAGTATTTCTCGAATAGGCAGAGTTGTACCTTTTTTTTTTGTTTTCGGGGTGAAACCTTCAAAAGGCACCCGACCTCCGGGGGGTGTGGGATTTTTACCTCACTAAAACCACCCCGGTGATCGCCATCAGCACATATGGGTGGTTCCGGTTCCTCTTAAAATACCAATTCCGGAGTCCCACCTGTGTAACGCCTGTAGGGCACATCCCTGGGGAGATTGGAAATTGGTCTTTCCTGAGCGTCGCTATGCACGGCAGCACGTGACCACTCTGCCACCGTCTTCCCTGGGGTCACTTGTTGGGCGGATAGAGTCCCCACTCTGTACGCCCGCGACCCCAAAGGTCCAACTACTTGACTGGTAAGCGGATTCCGGCGTACTAGGGCGCCAAGGCGGTTGCGTCCCCTACGCCTCTATGCAGAGTTATACCTATATAGTACACGCATTTCGCCAGTTATGTTTTTATCAACAACTAGCGGTCCGTCCCAGCTTCGCACGGGTGGAAAAAAAAAAGAATAAAAAAATAGCCTAAAATAATCAGTAATAATGTAGCATTCAAATGGTGAAAAAATTTTCAAAATCGGTTCAGTACTTTTTGAGCCAATTCGTTACAAACATACATACAAATCTTTCCTCTATAGAATATTATCAACAATCAATCAACTCAGCCTATCGCAGTCCACTGCTGGACATAGGCCTCTCCCAGGCTGCGCTACAACACCCTGTCCTCCGCCTTCGTCATCTACTCCGTTCCAACCACTTTCTTTAGTTTATCCGTCCATCTAGCTGTGGGGCGTCCTACACTACGCTTGCCGATACGCGGCCTCCAGTCAAGGACTCGTCTGCTTGGCCGGGCCATCGGTCCTTCGACAAACATGGCCAGCCCACTGCCACTTCAGTTTGCTTACTCTGAAACCTATGTCGATAACTCCGGTTATGTTTTTAAGTCTCATCTAATAGCGGACGAGCCTATTGGTATCAACAGGGCACAAATACAGATAACAGATTGCTACTGAGAAATTCCTGATGGAAAACACAATAACACTTTATTAAGATCAACAACAAACAATAAACACTAGACAACAACAAGAAAAACTAGTTTCACACAATACCTAAATTTAATTTTAAATTTCACTTTAAATATACATTTATTTTAAAACGCTAAAATATAAAAATACTGTTAATTTAGAATTCATATGATAAAAAAGTGCGCAGTTAATAACAATTAAATTCTATAAGATTCAACAAAATTGTTTATTATAATTTTTTGTGTTAATAATGTAAACCAAGCAATATATAAAAATATATAAATATAATTTAAAACCAAATATATAAATACTTATATAAAATATAAATACCAAATAAAAAGTAAATGATACCTACTATTTTAATTTAATATTAATTTTTTCTTCATCCTCTCTCCTATTAAATTTAAATTTGCTGTGCCCGACAGGGTCCATAATTGATTCGATGTTTTAACATACCAACTGTTATATGTGCACATTATGGAATGCAATAAAGTATTGAGTATTGAAGATTGTTGCCAGTTTATTTATCTTTGCTATTTGGATTGTACTGTGTTTTTCAATTGTTAGAATTAAAAAAATATTTGCTAGCAATACTATGGTGACCCTATTCGGTGCTGAAGTGAAAAGATTGTGATCACAACTTTGTATTAACTGCAGTAAGGAAGCACTAATTTGTTAGTTAATTACGTAAAACTAGTACTTGCGTATGTATTTGTTTGCTTAGAATTAGAATCTTTTGTGAAGGTGTGTCTACGCTATCACTGTATGGCAACATTTGCAAGCCAAATGTTATAATTAACAGGTTCACTGTCCACAAAGTAAACACAACAGCACCCTAATTGCGTAACTCCGAATAATTTTGAAGCAAATTGCTAATCCATTGCTTCATAAGTTCGAAAACTTTGTTTGCTCAACACGTAAGTAACGCAATGAATATTGTTGAACTGTCAAAGTGAAACCGATTCCCAACAAACAACAAAACAATCAACATTTAATAAACGTATGTGATACAAGGGACAGAGAACGGGTTAAAGACCACTCTGAATGAGGTTCCCGAGGATAAAAATTAAGACCATCAATTACATACAGAGAATCCTCCATTCCTGAGAAAACACGCTAAACCATTGGTCCCGGCTGTCATTTCTACATAATATATTTGACAGTCGTTACGGGTAGTCAGAAGCCCAAAGGCTGACACCCAGTCTTACCGAAGGGGGTATCGTGTTACTTAGCTAAGGCTTACTTAGTTTAGGTAAAATGTAAAGATCAGACAGGCAGTCGTTCTGTAGCGGTATCTACAACGCCACATGCGAAAACGCGTCATACTGACGTCACAAAATCCTGCATCTCGCAAGCAGAGTTTACCGCGCAACTAGTATACATACAACGGCCCGTCATGAATCATTGGGCAGTTGCCCGCCAGACATAACACCCGTCTGGTCGGAGGATCCTCCCTTTTCTATGGAGATTGAGTGAACTTTACACCCAGTTCCTCACATCTTTATAGTTCCATGTGAAATACTGGTATATTCACATGCATCCGGTTAGACTGGAAGTCGATACCAACAAAAGTCACACTAATATTATAAAGGCGAAAGTTTGCGAGTGTGTTTATATGTTTGTTACTTCTTCACGCTCAAGCGGCTGGCCCAATTTTGATAAAATTTTGTATGGAGGTAGGTGACACCCTGGATTAACATATAGGCTACTTTTATGCCGATATTCCCATGAGATCGACATTTACGCGGGTGAAACCGCGGGGCGCGGGGCGCAGTTTGGAATAGGTAGTGATGATAACTGATCAGTTGTTCAGTCTCGCTACCGTTCTGCTGACTAGCTAATAAATACTTTGTGCTGATACAAAAAATGATTCAAAGACATAGTTTTTAGGATTCCGTTCCCTAAGGGTGCCAACGGAACCCTATTACTAAGCCTCTGTTGTCCGTTCGTCTGTCTGTCAGCGGGCTGTATCTCATGAACCGTAATAGGTAAACAGGTGAAATTTTCACAGAGTGTGTAATTTCTACTGTCGCTATAACAACATAATATACATACATACATAATCAGCCTATAATGTTCCCACTGCTGGGACAGAGGCCTCCTCTCTATAACAACAAATAATAAAAATAAAATAAACTTAGAAATGAAATGCCGAAAAATGTATGGAGACCTCCACACCAGAAACGTGTTTTTTTCGGCGTTTTGTGGCACGGAACCCTTCGTGTGTGAGACCGACTCGCACTTGTTATTGTAACTTGATGGTCAGTGGGCACATCGCAATGCATCTTGTTAGACAGGGAGTCAGCGGCGGCCTTAGGGGGTGGCGAACAGGGCAATCGCCCGGGGCCTCGCTCTTGCAGAGGCCTCGCGCAAAAACCCAAGCAAATTTTAAAAAATATAGATTTATTTGACTATATTTTTTTAATTTAAAACTTTTCATTTTGACCCTTAATTATTTAATAGCAGAAAAAAAATTACTGATGTTTACCCCATTATCGAAATAGTCCTGAGAATTATTGCCACCACACCTGTTACAGTTGCATCTGCTGAAAGGAGTTTTTCGAGGCTTCTAATTATTGAAACATAGTTATTTGAGGAATTCGATGACACGATCGGCTTTCAGCCCTTGCTATTCTTTCAATCGAAAATGACGTAGCTCATTTGTTAGATTATTGTGCTTTAATTCAAGATTTTAGTTTTAGGAAAAGCCGTAAATATCTATTTTAAAAATTTTCATATCTGTATTTGTTAATTTTGTAAATCTTTCAATGTAAAATATTTTAAAACTCAAATTTTATTTATTTGTATAACTTTAGCATTTCTCGTCAAACATGACAAATACCTAAACCAAACAATTAGACCTACTTTCGCATCACATACTTTTCACAAAGGACAAAGTGCCTCGCAAATACCTGCCGCCCGGAGCCTCGCAATGGGTAAGGCCGCCGCTGCAGGGAGTTGTCAATCTAATCGTGGGAGTGATGTGTCATGGGTTCATTAGACAAGGAGCTAGCAATTTAAAAGAAAAATATATCAATAAAATAGTTATTTATTTTCAAAACATTAGTATAGATTGGACTGAAGAATGGTGATGTTATCTTTAATTATTTCAATGTTCTTCAAACACTTGTTTAGACCCGGTTGTCAATCAAATTGCTGGTAGGTAAATTATATCTTTATAGATAGAAGAGTTTTACTGTTTCTCTATTTTATTTCTTACTAGCTTCTGCGCGCGATTTCGTCCGCGTGAAATTCCTTGTTTCCCCATCCCGCCGCGACGCGTCGCGTCTCCCGCGCTATTATTTCGTTTTCGCTCAGCGTTCTTTCAGACGGGGTAGGTCGTGGAACAAGAAATTTCACGCAGACGAAGTTGCAAGTTGGCAGAAGCTAGTTATATTATAATAGTATTAGCTGCACCCCGCGGTTTCACCCGCGTAAGTTTTGATCCCGTGGGAATATCGGGATAAAAAGTATCCTATGTGTTATTCTGATGTATAAAATATATTACTGTAAAGTTTCATCAAAATCTGTTCAGTAGTTTTTGCGTGAAAGAGTAACAAACATCCATCCATCCATCCTCACAAACTTTCGCATTTATAATATTAGTAGGAAGTAGGAAGTAGGATTAGTAGGATAGTAGGATATTATAGATAGATTGGAGGGGCCCGTCGATCGTTCAGGTTAAGCTACGCTTGCCGCTGTTGGTCTGTGGATGGGTGACCATCTTTACATACTGAGACCCCTCCGTGCCTCGGAAAGCACGTTAAGCTGCTAGTCCCGGCTGTCATTCGTGGATCTTTGACAGTCGTTACGGGTAGTCAGAAGCCCGAAAGTCTGACAACCAGTCTTACCAAGGGTATCGTATTACTTACCCAGTAACTGGGTTGTGGAGGTCAGATAGGCAGTCGCTCCATGTAAAACACTGGTATTCAGCTGCATCCGGTTAGACTGGAAACCGACCCCAACATAGTTGGGAAAAGGCTAGGCAGATGATGATATTATAGATAGATTGGTATTTATTGTTCGTTCGTTTTTATTGTATAGCCTTTGGTATTTTTTATTTAATTGTCGGATAGTTAATCCGTTAAACCGTGCCGAATTATTGTGTAATTTTATTTAGTTTTTAGTATAGAACAGCGTTGAACAATAGCCAAGTCTGCGATGTTTTTGTTCATCAGGCCTAACGCTCAGTGATTTGAACATGCACCATCATTATAAGAACCATTGCAGCAGTGTTTCGGTTACGAGGTTCGCGTGTCAAAGTAGCGTTCAATCTTAGAGCGATGCCACACGGGTGTTGGCAATGCGTTGCGTCGGTTGCAGCGCAGTGATTTCGACGCAGTGAGTGCCACACATACAGATATAGATACACCTAGATAACGCAAGAGCAACTACATCGCGTGCCAAAAATCGCACCAACTTATGTTCAAAAATCGTAAGCCGCCACTTTCGCGCTCAGTTCTGCCGATCGATTCTGTAAAAATCTCACCGTGAAAAGTTAGGTGAAGTGAGTTGTCAAGAGTATCAATCCCTAGCATCAGAATGACACTGATAGCTCACTCCACGCTCACTTCACCTAAGTTTTCACGGTGAGATGGTTACAGAATCGCACTGCTGTGTACTGCAGTGCTATTCTGTAAAAATCTCACCGTGAAAACTAAGGTGAAGTGAGCTGTCATTCCACCTGATGTTAGGGATTGCCGCCATTGATAGTTCACTTCACGCTCACTTCACCTATGTTATCACGGTGAGATTTTTACAGAATCGAAAGGCTGCTGGCTGGGTGAGCGTGAGTGAGAAAGAGCGCTTGTGACGTCATAGTAGGTAGTCAAAAAATTGGCACGCTTGGTTTTCATACAGATCGTGATACTTGCGTTATCTAGGTCTATCTATATCTGTGGTGCCACACGATAGATGCGATGACTGCTGCGATGACGTAACCGCTCTGGCGTTGCGGCGTAGCGCCGAAGCAACGCATCGGCAACGCCCGCCCGTGTGCCATCGCCCTTACTTAATTATGATTTGCGTGAATAGTTGCAAATTGTAGGATGCACGCAGATGAGCGCATAGTTTTTGTCCCATTTGTATTGTTTTGGAGCTGTGAAAAAACTAGTACCTATCTATTTACTACACGTATTTTACTGTGTTTATGAGACATTGTTTTGTGATAAGCGATGGTCCGGATCTATACTGGGTTATCGATCAGTATGTAACCTTATAGATCCAATATTCATCCATCAAAATCCAGTAGGATATTGTCAACGATCCATAGTGTGTCCTATAACCTTTTGCACTTAGCACCTGGGAGTAATAGTGAACCCAAACGCAAAAGTTTGGAACTTCAGTTTTGGTAGCACACCGTTTCCTCAGTTGCGTATACTTTCAACTATAATCGGAAAGATTTTGAAGGTAATTGCTAATCCATTGCTTCAATGTTTGAAAAATGTGTCTGCTCAACAATGTAAATAACGCAATGAATGTTATTAAACTGTCAATGTGAAAGCCATTGCCACGCAATTACCTCGAATTTGACCCATATTCACTGAAACGCTTTATATTTCGGCCATCCAGAAATTCAAATACTTAATCATAAACATCATAATAATCCAACATCGTAATCACGAAAAAAATGTTAGCTGGCCCATACATACATTTGGGTCGAGTTGATATTGAAGTTTTTTAAGGGAGAGTTAATATTTTTTTCGCGATAACGATGTTGGTACCATGGAAAAAGTGGTTCAGTTTGAACCATCAAACTGAACCACTTTTTCCCTTTTTTTTTTTTAATAGTGTGTTACAGACCACTGTAACACACTCTTAAGTATAACTGCAAAGGGAATTGATGATTTTGATATGGGGCCTGCATATGTGACATGCATACATTTTTGGACTTGCGGTACATCTTGTTACATAGATGTTTGATTATTTTAAACATTCCGAGTGATTATTTCTAACATCTATGTAACAAGATGTACAGACGCCAGCAGGTCAACCTACCCCAATCTGTCAAATTTCTTTGATAGATTTTCAACTTTAGTACAAAGGAATAAGGTTCATATTCAATTGGGAAAATCTGACAGATTGGGGTAGCTTGATGTGTTGGCCTCTGTACCTAGGGTAAAAAAAATGGATGTCGGATGATCAACTTTGAACGTTAATACCTCGGAAACGTGACATTTTACGGGGTTTGGTCATATTATCATGTTTTCTGTTTGCACCGATGATGTTAGCTATCGATTTATATAGGTTCCATGCGTGGCGGCCATTTTGAAAAAAAAACAAAATGGTGGTGGTAGCTGTCCGCCATTTTGTTTTTGCCATGCATGATGCCCTTTCAGATACATGCTTCTATAACCTAAGAACAAACAATCGGCAATATCTCAGAACGCCTCGTTACACTTACTGCGCATGCACTGACTTACGAGCAGTATTTCAGAAACTGGAGGAATACTGATGAGCGGTGCAGCCAGAATTATAAACACACACTAGAGGCACTCTACACACTCCCACCCCACTCTAGAGGCAACTCGGTCATTGCTACGTTGTCACGTGATAATTATGTTTAATAGCTTTATGTGTGGGTTCTGACGGAGTAAGTTACTTGTCTTAACCATTACTTTTTATGATTGTTAACAAAGTATTATCACATTTATTCCGTCTGCCTTCAAAGAAAGTTCGTCGTAAGTCGTTCCATCATACACCTCATCCTCATTTTATCAGGTGTGATCGAGATGAAGAGCAGGCCCATTACAAATAAGCCTATATTCTTTCTTGCTTTACGTTATATTATGTTATCAAAGAAAAGGTAATAATAATTCGTGTCAGAGTAAAACTCCCGGGCTGGGAACGCGTTCTATAAGCCTACAGCATCATTTATTTATTTATTTATATATACTTTATTGTACACCACAAAAATACAACACTTACTGACTATAATACTATACTTTACTGTTTATTATTTATTTCTTGCCAGTGATGATTAAGACAATGAGTAGGTAAACTTTTGTGCTGATTTCATTTATTAACTTTTCTCATCTTTACACCTTCTAGCTTCTTTTTAACCGACTTCAAAAAGGAGGAGGTTATCAATTCGGTTGTATTTTTTATTTATTTTTTTATTTTTTTATGTTTGTTACCTCAGTACGCCGTCATTTATGAACCGATTTGGATTTTTTTTTTTATTTGAAAGGATATGCTTCCAGATTGGTCCCATTTTTGTCAAAATTCTGTTCTGATGATGGGATCTATGAGGAATTGAGGGAACTCCTCAAATATTATAGGCATACGTATAGCAATTTTGGTATTTTCATCAACATGTCAAGCATTTGCATTCAAAAAGTATAATTTGGTGAAGTGGAACTGATGAAAGAGACCACAGATAGCCACAGGAACTCTTCAATGATAATAAGTATTTCACGGGTGGCGATAAGATATCTCGATTAAGATAGTTAAGCGACTATGACGAAGCAAATTTAAATAAAGGGTTCTGACGAAAATGGTACCATCAAACCGATCTGATGATGAAGCTGGAAGGTAGGTACCGGAACTTCGTAATAAAACCATGTATTCTAGCCGTGTTTGGGCTTATTGGAATTGTCATGAGATGCACTGTGACTATAAAAAGTAAAAAATAAAAACTTTTTAACAAAAAAAAACAACCGACTTCAAAAAAAAAAGCACTACAAAGTGTAAAATAACTTTAATTTTAATTTTGGAAGTCGGTGGCAAAAACGTAAATACAAAACCAAAGACACCGACTTCCGAAATTAAAATTAAAGTTATTTTACACTTTGTAGTGCTTTTTTTTTTGAAGTCGGTTGTTTTTTTTTGTTAAAAAGTTTTTTTGCGTGTAGAAATTATCTTCTAGCTTATTTGTATCCTCTAACCAAGGGCGTTTCATTGAGGATCTCTTAGTTGTTAAGATAATAATCAAAGGGCATCTGAAATTAGAACATTAATTCTAATTTCAGATTAAATAACGTTAACATTACCTGTTATTTTAATTAACTACTCGGCGTAGGTAATATAGAGGATGTGATAGGCATTTATGTGTTCTGAAGGAAATTAATGGGGCTTATTATAGAAAGACCACATTATATGTAGTTGTTTGGTACATATAGAGGCCAGCACATCAAGCTACCCCAATCTGTCAAATTTCTTTAATAGATTTTCAACTTTATCAGAAAGGAATAAGGTTCATATTCAATTGGGAAAATTTTACAGATTTGTGTAGCTTGATGTGCTGGCCTCTGTATATTAAGTTTTAAGTATCGTTGTCTCAGCATGGAGTTCTGTAAACCATACCCTCCTTCTGAAGTTCGATGTGTCAGCCGTGTATGCTCGGGTACCTACCCACTGAAAGTCAGTTGCTAACTTCCTCTGAAGTAACATTAATGTTGGACTTAATTACTCTTCAATAGACAACAATGAATTGATTAGTTAACTGTGAACTTAACAATTTATTCACACTGTGTCCTATGATTTTCTTATTACACACATCAAAAGTGTCTAGGGATCAACATATATTTTTGCAATAACTTTTCTCCTGATTGATATTAATTAAAATTTTCTTTAAGGATTCATCAAATAAAGTGTTTTCGTTTGTCACAGTAACGATAAACCAAGTCACCTTTGCATTAATAAAGAAATTTGCCATTTTCCTAATAAAGGGATTTTTGACATTTGAACCACTAACACAAAAGTTGGAAAAAAAGACTGAAATAACAGTTTTCTCTAAAATTTTATTGGGTAACTTAAACAATTAATAATCCGTGTTTCTACCGCGAACACTAACAACACAAGAACATCGGTTTGGCATATTCAAAATGAGTTCATCCAAATCACGCTGTGGAATGGCCGCCCATGTTCGTTGCAACAACAAAAAAAGGTCTTCTTGCGACTGGATACCCTCCATATTCGGCAGAGCTCTTCTCTGTAGCATATCCCATGCATGCTCAATCGGGTTCAAGTCTGGCGACTGAGCAGGCCAGGGCAGGACATTGATGTTAGCTGCGGCGAGAGTCTGTCTTACAACTATTGCGGTGTGCGGTCGTGCATTATCATGCATTAACTGAAATAAGGGACCGATTTGCACTTGTAGAGGAACGATGACGTCTGATACAATCGTCTCAGCATAAATTTGAGCGTTGAGGTTGCCTCTGATCCAAATCAACTCAGTTCTTCCGCCGATCCAAATACCCGCCCATACCATGATGGTTCCACCACTATAAGGATGGACTTCCTGGCAGGATTTTAATCGCTGTTGGCGTCCAGGGGTTCTCCAGTGTCGTATACGTCTTGTATCCGGTCTCATACCAAAACGAGACTCATCAGAAAAGCACACGAAACGCCATTGTTCTTCTGCCCAATTTCTGTGTTCAAGAGCCCATTGATATCGAATCCTACGATTGTGCATTGCTATAGGTGGTACCCGTAGCGGTCTTCGGGAATGAAGGTTCACTTCATGCAAGCGGTTTCTGACTGTTTGGTCGCTAATTAAGTTCCCTGAAGAGTGATGAAGCCTCACGGCTAACATCATGGCGGTTATTGTTGGAGCTCTTCGAGTTAAGATTTGAATGTATCGGTCTTGTCTCCGTGTGGTGCAGCGATACCGTCCTCCATGGCGCTCAGCCACGGTACCAGTGCTTCGGTAACGTGTCCAAAGTCGACTGATAACACTCTGACTTGTATTCAGAGCTAAAGCCACAGTACGTTGCCGGGAACCAGCTTCTATCATTCCCACGGCTCTGAGCATTTCTTCCCTGCTTAAATGACGTCGCCGCTCCATAATAACGTTGGTTTTAATCAGTAGTAGGGAAACAGTAGCACTAATAATGTCTTCAATGCGTTGTATGTTTTTATAGGGAAAATATTGACAGCTGATTTTCATCTTTTACTCGAATTTGATTCACAGTTCCTGATTCAAATTATGAAATGCACCAAAAAGGATCCATATAAATTTATAAAAACATAAATTTATTACAAAGCCACATCTCAATCTCAAGAAATCCGCATAAAAATGCTTGATCCCTAGACACTTTTGATGTGTGTATTAACTAGCTTTGCCCGCGAATTCGTCTGCGTGAAATTACTTTTTACCCCTACCTACGCCATCGCATCACATCGCCTGCCCGCGCGATTACTTTGTTTTTCTTTTTGCTCGGCACCTAACGGTAGGTTAAATATAGCCTATAGGTAGCTTTCCTCAAAAATTGGGCTATCAAATGGATTTTTTTTAATCCGTCTGGTAGTTCCGTAGATTAGCGCGTTCAAAGAAATAAACTCTTCAGCATTATTATTAGATTAGATTAGATATGCAAAACGTGTATATCAACAAAAAGATCTTTCAAAAATCCTAATTAAAGCGTCTCCTGTGTATTTAGTTAACGGTGAATAAGTTCTGTTATGTTACAAGCAAGTTATTTATGCAGCATCTGCAGGTACTTTTAGGAACGTTCTTACTTTTATGGCTAGTAATTATAACGACATCATGTTTTTCCAATCGTTGATAAAGTATCTTCTTTATATTCTTCGAGTCACTCCACTCCTCATTTTTTTAGTATCCTTGTCTGTCTACATTCGTCTTTGATTGTGATGACTGTGAATGACTTGTTTCCAGGATTAGTGTAAATCGATCGAAGAGATTCGTCTTAGGCTTGCAAAATAAAAGTGAATCTTGTTTAGAATGCTTACCAAAGAAGTAGGAAATAGCAAGAGTGATCATGGCCCTCAGAGGTGGCCAAACACGACGGATCCGAACGCAGGCAGAGTAGTAGGTAATTCTCCCTGTCTATTATTATTTTCAGCAATGTCCCATTTAATATTTATGCCTGTCATCCATTTGTATTACACCCACAGTAAAGTCTTCATCGTTAATATTAACAGTTGTAGGTATAGTTTGAAAATCATTTACCTATAAGCATACATGATTTCATGAAGGGATCATAATAAATTAGATAATTTTAGCACTTGTAGCAGTTGCAGCCTTGATATTTTACTGGCATATTTGTAAACGCTTGTAACATCTTGAATACTAAGTATTACTTCGTCGATCTTTATCTAAAATTATGCTCGTTTTAATCATTTACGATCAAATTAAGTATTAAGTGGTAAAAACCCCGACGTCAGAATTTTGGGTCCTGTTTTTGATATTCTTTGAATAACATTTTCGGCAACTCTCATCCAGCTGCTACCGGCCATCCTGCGAAGATCGTCGCTCCACCTAGCCTGAAGGCGGAGTCTTACGTTTTCGATTCGCGGTCTCTACTCAAGAACACGTCGTTCTATGGCTAATATAGCCGGCCCATTGCCACTTCAGCTTGCTTATTCGGTGAGCTATTTCGACAACTTTGGTTCTCTCCCGGATCACCTCGGTGTGGACCAACCCGACTTTGTTTTATTTATTTATAAGATAATGAACATAAACCACGCTCACATCTAATGAAATTAAATAACTATCTTGATAATATCACTTTACCTGATGCATATCTGAAGCATTTACGGTTCATTCGAGGCTAAAACCAGTTGAAAAATATGACCACAATAAATCAACATCCATTAATTTCAATTGGAGAATGTACAAATATTTTAGCGCCATTTATAATCGAGTTACGAAGTATTCGGGTCCGTAGCACCGATGACCGATTATCACAACTGCGATCTTAAATAACCATCTTGATGATATCGCTTTACCTGATGCCTATCTGAAGCATTTACAGTTCATTCGAGGCTAAGACCAGTTGTAAAATATGAACACAATAAATCAATATCCATTAATTTCAATAGGAGAATGTACAAATATTTTAGCGCCATTTATAATCGAGTTACGAAGTATTTGGGTCCGAAGCACCGATGACCGATTATCACAACTGCGATCACTATCACGAACTGTGGCATTCAAACTGGTTCCACATAAACTTACAACATATCTTTCGGAATAGACAACGTCCAAAATACTTCATAAACTTACTCAATTACTATTAAGGGAAAGTTGGTAATTACGGGTCTATGAGGAGCCTTTTTGTACCAACTAGAGCCTTTAATCCAGCAGTGCATTATGAGTAAACAATTTACAGTATCGGATAGCTTTATCATGATAAATATTCCCATATAAACAAAATATTTCCAGTTATTTTTTATTCTGCCTGCCTCGATTCCTTGTTATTTGAGGTCGGCACAATGAGATTTATTCTTACATTCTCCACTTACACTCATTACTTTATCATTCACTCTCTTGGCCTTCATATCATCCCCACAGTCTATCCATTTTTTTTTGGTCAGACTTCTAATTTTAGATTTAAAATATTTCTAATTATGAGTCTCACCTTGTACAGATGACTTCTTATTTGCCTCCGGTTTATTCCATTTCTTCAATATTCAACGTGAATAATAATATAACGTAATGCTCCAATTGATTACTTATAATGTTTCTTTTTTGCACTTCTAATTCGTTTTAAGATCTTTCGGCTGAAGCAAAATTTTTATCTTCGTTTTGTTCTTAAGCACTAAATGAAAACCAAAATCATAGGTAATTGAACATCATTAGAAAATGCAATTCTTCGGTACAATGTTAAGCTTCGGATCCATGTGGTTTACTATGAATGTTTTATTTTTATTTCCGAGTATACATCATTGAATGAAACATCATTAGCTATGTGTAAAGCTATAGGATTGGTAACATTTACAGTGATAGAGGATCGCAGCGAGTGCTACTAGTTGCTCAATTCTCGCCACCAACTTTATTTCCACTACATTTGCGAGTGAACGTATATAGTTCAAGATCGCTGTGGCAACACTGGCTTGTATTTTGCATATAACACGACCAACTTACTTCTACTATCCATTTCAACCTTATCTGAAAGAATTAAAATTCACTTTTGAATGACCAAGAACTTTTGTCTCAAGTTTCGTGGTGTCAATTCGCAAAATATTTTTTCTGGCTTCTTGAATCTTAATTATATGGTATTAGTGTGCATAATTGATTGTGATTAATTATTTTCGCCACCGTTGGTAATAGTAGTTGGTTTTTTATTTTATTTTTTCAACACGTTATAGTGTTCGCATGATCTGTTGCTATCTGAAAAAAGGTTACTGATTTTATAGGAACTTGATTCTGGTTTTTGTTGTTTTTTTGTGTGAAATTCTTTACTCTTTGCTGTCAGCGCATACCTGTATAATAAGGTTCACCAACTTCCCAGCCTTTTCCGTATGCATAGGTAGGAAGAATTCTATAACAAGACAAATTGTCATTATGGTACATCAAAAGTGTTGGGAGACACCACCATTATTGAAGATAGTTACAGGAAAATTATTGAGCAGAAATTCAGTAAAAAATTCAGCAATAGGTAAGTAGAACTAAATCATTAAGTTATTCAGTTGACATATTGCTCGCGATAAAAATCGATATTGTTATTGGCATACGATTGACGATTGTTGATCATAATCGAATAGACTTCATGTTTCGTGACATTATAGTATCGATAAAGTCTAATCGATTGTAATGATTGATGTTTCGATTTAGCAATACGTTTGTATTATTATCGAGAGATATCGTCGCGGCGATGAATGTAGAATTGTAGAACAAGCGTTTACGTAGTCCTAGTTAGTTTCTATCGTTTGTCTTATCAACTCGGCATGTCTTTTCAGTTCATGGAGTCGTTGGCTCGAGACTATTTAAAAATGTTAAGTTTACCATAATGGTAAATCCAATTTCTGACGGGTTTCTTTTTCTTCCATACATCTCTTATATCCACCTGTAGCAATATCATTATTTTTAATTAAATTTTAAAAGGATTGAATATTTTTATATAAGTACACCGTTACATTTTGATCGTTTTAATCCATAAAAGGGATCATTGTACTCATCATTATGAACAATTTTTACTATGGGACCAACCCCGAAATCGTGAAAAATAAATCAGCTGATCCGTACATTTATGTTCGCAAACTCGAAGTAATGTATACAGGGTGCATTTGATATCATGGGCATTATTTTAACCTAAGGTACTACTTATGATACTAATTGCATTAGGGCTACTATTACGCAAATCAAAAATATTATTAATGCAAGTATGGAAAACCTTAAAATGTAGTAAGTCATACAAAGTATCAAATTAGTTGCGCTTCTCGATAGCAAATGCGTAGGTACACTACGCCGTACGCGCGTCATTGGGCGTGAATTCTTTGACCCCGCCCGACTCACGTGACATTCGTAAGTTGCCAATGAATTGATTCATAATAAATTCCAATTTTCCCTTCGTACTTTGCCGGCTTAGGACGGTCAAAACTACGTCAACTAACATACATTAAAAAAAAACATTTACGTACCTAGCTTGTGGATTGTTTTGAAAAAACCTTATTTGTCGGTAAAGTGACAGAGGGTAAACGGGTGCTCTTCCACGAGCTTGTGCATGTGCTGGCACGTGAAAAGACGAAAAATCCAACAGGTTCTGAGTGGTTCTGGTGGAATGAGACCCCGTGAAGGAATAGGGTCGTTCGGGTAGCGCCGATGGAACATTTCACGAGTTCATACTAAATTTCTTGCGCGATCGTAAATTACAACCATTTGTGGGTATTGTTGGTTGGTGTACCTAGCCTGCACATTACGCGGTCGAGGCATCGTGTACACAAACACACACACAACACACAACTACTACACTAACACTTAATACACTGCAATCCAAGCACCGTATGCCGCGAGCGGCGAGTACGGCGATTACGTCACGGGATCAATAAATCAATTACGCGTCAATGCACCTGCGCAGTCGTTATGACACTGGTTCCGGGTTCGTGACTTCGTGTTGCGGCGGGAAGCATACCCCGCGCGGGGGTGATATTCGTATTTTTGCGAGTGAGGGAATGGGACGGAGAGAGTTCAGGGAATCCCGCCGGACGGAATGTCTTGTAGCCCATTGTTATTATTACTTGTAAGGAAAAACCCGCGCGCGCGCAGGTGATGTTTGTTTACATTTCGCTTTGCGCTGTACTGCGCTTTAAGATTTTGATATTTCAACAATTATTGGCGTTAACGAAGTATTTTGTTTTAATTACTTTAAGTGTTTATTTGCAATAATAAGCCTTGTGCAATTTGACTTACTACATTTTTAAGGTTTTCCTTACTTGCATTAATAATATTTTTGATTTGCGTATTAATAGCCCTAATGCAATCAGTATCGTGAGTAGTGCCTTAGGTTAAAATAATGCCCATGACTTCGATTCCACCCTGTAGATCAAATGATTTTTTTTTTCACGATTTCGGGAGTAAAAGTTGTTCATAATGATGATTATAATGACCCCTTTTAAGGATTAAAACGATCAAAATGTAAGGGTGTATACAGGGTGGAATCAAAGTCATGGGCATTATTTTAACCTAAGGCACTACTCACGATACTGATTGCATTAGGGCTATTAATACGCAAATCAAAAATATTATTAATGCAAGTAAGGAAAACCTTAAAAATGTAGTAAGTCAAATTGCACAAGGCTTATTATTGCAAATAAACACTTAAAGTAATTAAAACAAAATACTTCGTTAACGCCAATAATTGTTGAAATATCAAAATCTTAAAGCGCAGTACAGCGCAAAGTGAAATGTAAACAAACATCACCTGCGCGCGCGCGGGTTTTTCCTTACAAGTAATAATAACAATGGGCTACAAGACATTCCGTCCGGCGGGATTCCCTGAACTCTCTCCGTCCCACTCCCTCACTCGCAAAAATACGAATATCACCCCCGCGCGGGGTATGCTTCCCGCCGCAACACGAAGTCACGAACCCGGAACCAGTGTCATAACGACTGCGCAGGTGCATTGACGCGTAATTGATTTATTGATCCCGTGACGTAATCGCCGTACTCGCCGCTCGCGTCATACGGTGCTTGGATTGCAGTGTATTAAGTGTTAGTGTAGTAGTTGTGTGTGTGTTTGTGTACACGATGCCTCGACCGCGTAATGTGCAGGCTAGGTACACCAACCAACAATACCCACAAATGGTTGTAATTTACGATCGCACAAGAAATTTAGTATGAACTCGTGAAATGTTCCATCGGCGCTACCCGAACGACCCTATTCCTTCACGGGGTCTCATTCCACCAGAACCACTCAGAACCTGTTGGATTTTTCGTCTTTTCACGTGCCAGCACATGCACAAGCTCGTGGAAAAGCACCCGTTTACCCTCTGTCACTTTACCGACAAATAAGGTTTTTTCAAAACAATCCACAAGCTAGGTACGTAAATGTTTTTTTTTAATGTATGTTAGTTGACGTAGTTTTGACCGTCCTAAGCCGGCAAAGTACGAAGGGAAAATTGGAATTTAATATGAATCAATTCATTGGCAACTTACGAATGTCACGTGAGTCGGGCGGGGTCAAAGAATTCACGCCCAATGACGCGCGTACGGCGTAGTGTACCTACGCATTTGCTATCGAGAAGCGCAACTAATTTGATACTTTGTATGACTTACTACATTTTAAGGTTTTCCATACTTGCATTAATAATATTTTTGATTTGCGTAATAGTAGCCCTAATGCAATTAGTATCATAAGTAGTACCTTAGGTTAAAATAATGCCCATGATTTCAATTGCACCCTGTAGTTCGGTTTGCATTGATGTCAGCTATCGATTTATATAGGTTTCATGAGTGGGCGCCATTTTGAAAAAAAAAAACAAAGTGGCGGATAGGTAGGTATGCCACGGATCTTCAAACTCCTTAAACAAACCTTAAAGCATACTTTATTTTTGGCTATCCAAAATTTGCTCAGTACTTATGCCTAGAGCGAATTCATGGGACTATCAATCTTTATTTGCAGTTGAGCAATTTATTGTATAAGCCTCAGTTATGTGCATAGTGACGTATGTACTTATACGATATTACACGTCTTACATATTGTTATATAAACGTTACCAATACTATTGTGCAAGTGATCCGATATGTAATGTAATTGTCTTAGATTCAGTTAATTTTCTACCAGTGGTTATATATCTTTTAAACATTTTTATCAATATTGTTGTTCTTTTCTATCTTATCTCGATTTTTTTTCTGGGGTTATAAATACAGATTCAGAAGAAGTGGACCATTTGGGAAAGTGAAGCTGTGTTGTGGCTCTATCTGGTGAAAGAACTACTTTTTTCAAATCGTGGTTTCGGGTGTCGGAAAATAATGCGAGGAAAATCACTCGTGCGTAATGATAAATATGAAGAGAAATCTCTAAACTGCAGTGAACGGCACACGCTAAATGAAAGTACAGTTGTGATAAAAATTAAGTTATCTTACAGTTTGAAAAGGTTACAATCATAATCTGTAGACGATGATTTCATACATAGTCAAGCCTATTTCAATTTTAAAAAATTACTTACTTATATTTTACATCATTTAGCTAGACAGATGGCTTAAAAAAAAGTAAATTTGAATTTAGTTTGTTAGATGGCCATTTTATGAAATACTAGCTGCGCCCTGCGGTTTCACCCGCGTAGGTTTTGATCCCGTGGGAATGTCGGGATAAAAAGTATCGTATATGTTATTCTGATGTATAAACTATATTACTGTAAAATTTCATCAAAATCCGTTCTGTAGTTTTTGCGTGAAAGAGTAACAAACATCCATCCATGCATCCTCACAAACTTTCGCATTTATAATATTACTAGGATAGTAGGATAAATAAAATATCAATAACTTAATTAAGTATCAGTCTGTCAGTGTCACATTTTTAATTCAGAGTGTAAGAATATTCATAATGTATGAAGATGCTGAATATCAATGTGCGATATTGACATTACGACACAATATTATATAATGCTGAGTCGGTAAAGTAGATTCTAACGTACAGACGCCAGCACATCAAGCTACTACAATCTGTCAAATTTCTTTAATAGATTTTCAACTTTATAGCTGACGCATAAGGTTCAAAGTTGATTGGGTTTGACAGTTTCGGGTAGCTTGATGTGCTGGCGTCTGTACAATGAGCAACGAACATATTTTTCAGCCGATCGATTCTGTAAAAATCTCACCTTGAAAAGTTAGGTGCAGTGAGCTTAGAGTGAGCTGTCAAGAGTATCAATCCCTAGCATCAGGATGACACTGACAGCTCACTCCACGCTCACTTCACCTAAGTCTTCACGGTGAGATGGCAGAATCGCACTGCAGGCTCTTACTTTTACAGTTACTGCAAAGTTAGGTTAATATAATGTACCTACTTGTACTAGTTGGCTGTCATTCGTGGATCTTTGACAGTCGTTACGGGTCCTCGGAAGCCCGAAAGTCTGACAACCAGTCTTACCAAAGGGTTTCGTATTACCCAGTAACTGGGTTGTGGAGCTCAGATAGACAGTCTACACCAGTTAGACTGGAAGCCGATCCTAACATAGTTGGGAAAAGGATAGGCAGATGATGATGACTTAAGTACTGATACTTAAGTACACACGGCTACACATCAAGCTATACATTTCCAGTTTTAGCTGACCTCGCACTGTATAGGTTTTTCGTACAATTAGAAGTCAGTTTATATTGGTTATGTATAGCTTGATGTGTAGCCGTGCGTACTAATGTCTCTGTACTCGCGTCATGCGAATTGAAGGGTGCAATTCTCGTAATTTTAAGAACGTTCACAGTCTGATAGCAGTCTCAATCTGCCAAAAAATACCTCCAATTTCCCTACAATTTGACAAGTTTTTGACATTTGTTTGTCGCCAAGATGAGACTGCGACTAGATTTTGAACGTTTAAATTACGAGAATTGGCCTTCTGGTTTCTTGCTGAAACATTTTTAAACACACCTTGTTTTTAGAGAACGGAATTCTAGTGGAAAATGATAAGGAGAACAGATTTGATTTTTTTATGTTTGTTTTTTACGCTTTTACGCTAAAACGGCTGAACGGATTTAGATAAAATTTGACATATGGTTAGACCATTACTTTTTTATCCTGATATTCCCAGGGCATCGAAGCTTACACGGATGAAATCGCGGGATGCAGCTAGTTTTATGATAAATGAAAGTGTTTAGCTGTACTTTTCAGTGTCCATTTACCTCTAAATCTTTTCCGGTTCACATAGACAAAATGTGTTTTTGCTCAGTTTTATTACTCAAGAGATTATTGATTTTTAAATTATTGAAAGCTCTACTCTGTCTGTTACCAGCTGTGTCTTATCTATTTAATAATCACTGTGTCCTGTGTGTGACGTATATTCCAATTTCCCCGTAGTATTTTGGCGAAAACAAGCGAAAATCATCTTGTAAAATAAACAGCAGATGTTCTATCCTAAACAACGAATCCATACTTATAAGTAAACCATCTGCACAGCTGTAAAGTCATATGATCACTGACCGGCAAGCTGCCTTGCCGCAGGCGAGGCCGGTCGCGCTTGCGACAGAACGCGGCGCTGCGCGTACGCATCGCCACGGAGTAATGTTGTATTTGCTATTTCATAGTAATTTGGGTAGGATTAAAGGTAATTAGGTGTATGAATAAATTAAATGAAATGAAATATATTTGCGAGAATTGTAGTACATTACTGGTATAGCTGCATTCGGTTAGACTGGAAGCCGACCCCAAAATAGTTGGGAAAAGGCTAGGCGGATGATGATGAATTGTTGTACATTACAGATGGTCGATTTTTTAACACTTTCGAAAACAATTCGCTTAAACTAGCATGCAAAAAGGCAGGCAGTATTATATTTATAAAGTAGGACGTATGAGTTGATTCTAGCCGGATAGGTAGAAAACTAAATAATAAAATAAGTAGGAACTCTATTCTGCATAACAATTTCTAGTCTGACAAATGGCTATCCTCTATGTTAGTAATTGTAAAGATATTTACTACAAATGTTCGCCCTTTTTATAAATAAACGATTTATATTGTTAGATATTATTACATTATAACCGCCACACAGGTCGATCGATCAGGTTAAGCTACGCTTGCCGCGGTTGGACTGTGGATGGGTGACCATCTTTACATACTGAGACCCCTCCGTGCCTCGGAAAGCACGTTAAGCCGTTGGTCCCGGCTGTCATTCATGAATCTTTGACAGTTTTACGGGTAGTCTGAAGCCCGAAAGTCTGACAACCAGTCTTACCAACGGGTATCGTATTACCTAGTAACTGGGTGGTGGAGGTCAGATAAAATACTGGTATTCAGCTGCATCCGGTTGGGAAAAGGCTAGGCAGATGATGATTGTTAGATAATTATTAAAGACAGAAAAAAAGTATGATAAAAACCTCAAGTCACTGTTATTACAAGTACTTACATAAGTAAATCTCCAAATTATGACAGATATTGAGGAAAACCTTTAGTGTTAAGACTATGCCGACCGCACAGTGGCACCCTCATCGTTTGTTTGGTTATTTCATACAATTTAGAATGAAAATGCAGAAAATAAGCACGTTTAGTTTTATTATAATCCTTAAAATGGAATATAGTGGCCACTGTTATATCTGTTTTAAGGATTATAATAAAACTAAACAATATAAAAACTACCGTTTGTAATAATATTAACGTATAATCTTGTGAAGCACAACTTAACGTGTTTAATTTCTGCAATTTCATTCTAAATTGTATGAAATAACCAAACAAACGATGAGGGCGCCACTGTGCGGTCGGTATAGTCTTAACAAATAACCCTAAACACATATGTCTTATGTAAAATGGTATTTCATTAAACGCTGGTAAAGTACCACGAAAACTGAAAAAAAATCTTTGCAAACTCAAAGAAACATTAGATTCAAATCGATCATTTGAGTTTCAAAGAAACATTCGTTTTCGGCTGATAACTGGGTTCTTTAATCTTACCATGGTATTTATGTACGTATCTTATTTATTTATTTCGATTATCTGGCAATAAATTCCACATTTAAGTATATCAATAATTTAATAAATTACTGCCTCCATAAACACGTAGTTATGTGAGACCTACCCACAGTTAATTACTTAATGGAATTGTAATTGAATATTCATAACATATTTAAAACAGAAAAGGAATAAACGCGAGGAAACCACATTAATATATTGACATAATTATACTCAAATTACCACAGAAGGATGTCCCGAAAATTATTTAAGACCCTCTTAAAATCACAAATTTTTACAACATCTGTAACTAGCTGCGCCCCGCGGTTTCACCCGCGTAAGTTTTGATCCCGTAGGAATATCGGGATAAAAAGTATCCTATGTGTTATACTGATGTATAAACTATATTACTGTAAAGTTTCATCAAAATCCGTTCTGTAGTTTTTGCGTGAAAAAGTAACAAACATCCATCCATCCTCACAAACTTTCGCATTTATAATATACTAGCTGCGCCCCGCGGTTTCACCCGCGTAAGTTTTGATCCCGTGGGAATATCGGGATAAAAAGTATCCTATGTGTTATTCTGATGTATAAGCTATATTACTGTAAAGTTTCATCAAAATCCGTTCAGTAGTTTTCGCGTGAAAGAGTAACAAACATCCATACATCCATACATACAAACTTTCGCATTTATAATATTAGTAGGACTAGCTGCGCCCCGCGGTTTCACCCGCGTAAGTTTTGATCCCGTGGGAATATCGGGATAAAAAGTATCCTATGTGTTATTCTGATGTATAAGCTATATTACTGTAAAGTTTCATCAAAATCCGTTCAGTAGTTTTCGCGTGAAAGAGTAACAAACATCCATACATCCATACATACAAACTTTCGCATTTATAATATTAGTAGGATATTAAGTAGGATATTAGTAGGAAAATTAGGATTGTCGAGCAGTGATGGCTCAGTGGTAACTGCCGCGATTTGCAAGTTGCAGGTCGTAGGCTTGAACCTAAACAGGTGCTTTAGTTTGCGTAAATTATTTCATCAGCACTGCTGTCAAAACGGTGAAGGAAAACATCGTGAGGAAACCGGCATGTCCTAGAACCAAAAATTCGAAGACATGTGACATCTACCAACCCGCACTGGGCCCGCGTGGTTGATTACGGTTCTCTCACAGAGAGGAGGCCTGTGTCTCAGCAGGGGGAACATTAAAGGCTAATTATCATATCTGTAATTTATATTGTATATTAAAGAGCATTCTTTTTATCTGTATCTAAACCTATTTCACTGTGACATACTAAATACGCTTAGTATACATACATACAACAGAATTCACTCAATGTTGAATCTAATTTTGACACTAGATGAAAGTAGGAGATAAAAAGTAAGGAAAGTTTATTTAACTTTCAAGGTAACATGAAAATTATTCAATTTTCGAAAAACTAATGGAGTAAATGACTACGTCACACAGACTGGCAAATAATATATGTAACCTAGTTGTAGGTAATATTTTAAGTACTCATGTCAAATCAAATCAATTCAAAATATTTTATTTCACGTAATCCTACAAGGGCACTTATGAAACGTCAGAAGCTAGGTGCACGGTTCCAATTGGTCGTTTCCTATGGAGGAGAACCGGCAAGGAACTCCACGGTTACTCTTTTAAAAATAATTGGCTTTTACAATGTTTTCAAATTACAATAGGCATGGGAGGACAGCGTAGACCTATCAAAAAGTACCAGGTACTTGATAAAATAAAAAAATGCCTACAAAGTCTTCACATTTACAAAATAAGTCTATCAAAAGTATAAATAATATATAAAAACCTATTATAACCAAGTGATATGATTGCCATTACAACCACTTATAAAGAGTAAAAAATTAGAATTGACTGTATGTAATTTCAAATAATAAAAAGATTATGTCAAAGAAGTATGTAAAAAATATATAAAAAATAAATATCGTAATTTGAGAGCAACTTCAACAACTCACTCTTCTCAACTTGCTGTTAAATAGTGAACCTACTTAATGTATTACCTGGACAATGTGTTAATTTTTTCTATTTATATTTCTATCATACAACTAATATAAGAAAGAAGAAATTCAAATGACGGGAATTGCAGTGCCTAAAAAAGAATGCAAAAGAATATAGTTTTAAATCGTTTATGTACTCTGGGACCCTGAAAATAGAATGTTATACATATAAATAGATTCTTTAAAATATTCAAAGAGGCTACGCACTACATAGATAATCAAATAGCATATAAAACGGCAATACCAAGTCACGTTAATTACAATCCAACATTAATAAACATAAACGGACAATTTACGACCAAAATTAATACCAAATTGAAAACTGCATTACTGGTAACAAAATCGGTAGCCACGTAGGTACTTGTGGTCATCATTACCTAAGATTTAATGTCCTAAAGTTATTAAGTTTCGAAACATCTTTGTACGGGCTCGAAGCAAATTACTAGACAATCGAGGTCTGGAGAACGGATGGATGTGACAAAATGAATGAAGGCTAAGCGTGGAACGGGTGATCGGTGAGCTAGGGTTGCCATAGATTCTTTGAAGTCCAAATATTAACAGTAACAAAGTATACAGAATGAAATTGAATAGGTGCGCCAAATTAAAATCGGATGCACAAACGTGCGCGTAGGCGAGCGATCTGGCAACGTAGTCGCGCGCCCTTTATTTCGTACTAGCTGCGCCCCGCGGTTTCACCCGCGTAAGTTTCGATGCCGTAGGAATATCGGGATAAAAAGTATCCTATGTGTTATTCTGATGTATAAGCTATATTACTGTAAAGTTTCATCAAAATCCGTTCAGTAGTTTTCGCGTGAAAGAGTAACAAACATCCATACATCCATACATACAAACTTTCGCATTTATAATATTAGTAGGATAGGTGGCCAAAATTAGGTAAATACCGCTAATTCAACGAGTTGCCAACTTGCTTCATGTTGTGAACTCTGCGATGCTTATCGGGCGCACGCTAAAATTGATACTATAATTTTCTTATTTGTTTTGATAATTATGAAAAAATAAAATACTGGGACTACGATAATTTGTGCCTACTTGAAGGCATTAACTTAGGTGATTATTTATTTGTCTAAAACTTTGACATTGAATTATATCTAAAAATATGATTATTATCAACAAAAAATAACAAAATTAAATCCTAACTTAACTAAAACAAAAAAAAAAAATATAGCGTTGAAAAATTCATCCACATCGCTGTCGACTGGTAAAGTACCCAAGAGACTGGTGGCATTACCACGTTGAATAGCAATGCTTAGCCTCTGGCCAAGGTAAAAGCCAGCCCTTGGGTCATGGGAAGTGTCAACCAGTCGTTTTGAAATTTCCTTAAAAAGAACATGAGCATTCGGACCCCACGGGCCGAGGGTTTCAACCCCAAACGTCTCGAAAATATAACTTCCGCTAAGGTTATTATATTTTCGCCGCTTGAGGTTTTCCGCAGCCGCAGCAGCAGCGCCAGCACAGTATGCCGAGCCAGGAAGATGGGATGGCGCAAGAGTATCGACACACGTTGCGTCCCACACTAAAAGCCTACTCAATTTCCATGGAAATAAAGACATACCGTCCGGTCTCTTGCCATCATCGCGTGCCAAGCCATTGGGTTCTAATACAGCTGGAACGCCGACGGTGACAAGAGCTCGTCGGATGATATCATTAATGTTCGCGTGCCGCGCTAAACGACCCGCACTTCGGCTGCAAGAAAGGCCGTGGTGTCCGAGGCTGTTGACATCTTCGCCACAGTGACAGCGATGAGGAGAACAGCAAGAAGTGCCTAGCCGAAGAGAAGCAGCGAGGCGAAAAGTAGTGTCGTCGAACAAAGTGCCTATGTTCGACGAAGGTAGTGCAAGAAGCCAAAGACCCGACTCCCACCTACTCACAGCCAGCAGGCGCGCATGGTCCGCAAAAGTAGCAGACGATTCAAGTAAATTGTTCTGTACTACTCTGCAGAGCGGCTCATCCCACCGTTTTTGGGAAGATGGATTGTCGGGTAGATCTGTATTCGGGCAAGCGAGTCTCCAGGCATCCACAGCCTCGGTGAAACACGGCACATCAAAATTAATCATTGTGGATGCTAGGATTTTCCTGATTAATTTATCAGTGCCGTGGACCGAGGATATGAAAGCCGGTAAACTAATACTAGAAATTTTGCGGAAACTAACAAACTAATAACTGGGTTGCACTATCTAAGACGATTATTACACGCTTTTATTCATTAATTTAGTTTTGGAGGCATAATGATTGCTATTAAGTAACAGTTATTACTTGCACCTCCTATTTCGATTTGGCGCAAGTTTTCAATTTCATCTGTAGATTCATGCTCATACTAGCCTTAACTAGGCTTTTGTAGAAGAATGTGAAAACGCAAGGAAGGATTAACTATAACTCGAGAGTTTACGAAATGGTTGAAAGCTGTTAATAGGATACGAAAGTTATGTGCATACAAATTACAACTTGATTTCAAGTTGAGATAGTCTAGAAGCTGACGCACACATACTTAGGAAAAGGTTTATATTGGTGAAAATATTTTTGTTAGCAAATGGAACTATCTCGGCTTCTCGCTTCTCGGTAGTAGTTTCCTGATCTAAACTGCTGCATGCTATATGCGATATTTATTAAAAAAAAGAATTAAAACATTAAAGCTTCAAGCATCAAATACAGTTCATACTAAAACTTCTACGACTCCAGATGGTTGAGCATCGTTGGCAGTTTGGCAGCCCTGGATATAGTCCAAGATGCACACACAATAGGAAAATATGTACTACTATGTTGCAATGTTTGTTTGTTCATTGTTAATGCATTATATCGTCTGTACCATGTAACGACGTTGGTTTAGCAATGGGAGATGGGCCTTGCGGTCTCGGTTATTGCGGTCGACTGCTTGATCCGCTAAGATACTCCCTAAGCACGTAATCTGTAGTTTTGGCCAAAGTTACGGGCGATTCCTATTCGGCATCATCTACGGACATAGTATGAGTTCAGAGCCCGAACTAAATAATGAATAACAACAAAATTTGAATATTGTTGTTGACGAGATGTGTTCCCGCCCGAAAAAAATAAATAAATTGACACTGGTTTTGACGGGTTAACTACTTTAGGACGGGCTCGTATCTTCAAAAATAACAACAAAATTTATAATCTTTGACTTAGGTTAGTCTTATAAATTGTTTTCGTAATTATTATGTTTCATCATGTCGTATAATAATAATGATGTACACAGCAATCTGATCGTAAACTTAACTGCTAGCATACGTTATAGTTTATATTTTAATGACTTTAGTATAGTTTACAGTGATGCTAATATTAAGTCGGTTTATCAAGCAGTTTGAATCAATGATGCTGATTGCTTGCACAAGTAATTATAACATGTGGAAGGGAGTTGGTTTGGATTGTCGAAATATAAGTTTAAGAAGCTATGATAGTCCTCGCATAAAATTATTTTCGTACGTAACATAGCTTAAATGTAAATGAATCGTAATCTAAAATAGTTCAGCAGACTAATTCCCGTACCTAATTAAAAACGTTCAAAATATACTCGCAATCTCATCTCAGCGACAATCAATATCAAAAACTTGTCAAAAATGTAGGGAAATTAGAGATAATTTTGTCAGATTGAGACTGAGATCAGTAGGGTAATTGCGTAACACACTCAGTAGCAATGGGTTTCATTTTGACAGTTCAACAACATTCATTGCGTTATTTACGTTGTTGAGCAGACACACTTTACGAACATATGGAGCAATCGATTAGCAATATGCTTCGAAATGATTCAAATTGAGAGTAATAGTGTGTTACGCAATGAGGGTGCAGATTGTAAACTTTCTTAAAATCACGAGAATTACCCCTCTGAACAACATTAAAAAACCAATGGCTTAAGATACCTAAAGACTTTTTTGATTACCCATTGGTATTCGCCATTAATTGAGAAACATTAGAATCCAGATGTTAGAGAGTTACATTTACGGGGTTCAATCTTAAATTTGTTTTTATTTTGAAAAAGGTATTGTTTTCCTACAGATTTATATCTTAAGGTTCTAGGACACGCCTGGTTTCCTTACGATCTACAATTCATAAGTCACGGCCGACTCTCAAGATACATAGATACGCGTGAAAAACGTAACCCTTTCTTTGCTGTACCCAGTCGTTATTAAAAATATCGCTCAAGGACATTCATCTTCTTCTTTCTAATACCTATGTTCATCTTGTTCAGCTACATAACTTAGTTCATACATAACACCATTTAAGTCGGCATCCTGGTGCCCACAGACAGTTTTCTCGTAGGTATTCGTCATAGTACCGTAAAGCTTGGTATGCCGGTGATGTAACCACAGTTCCGCGGTCTAGGTACCATTTACAACTTAGTGGTTTGGCGCACTACCTTGTTGTATTGATTAAATTCTTCTTAATACGATAAAAGTTTCTTACATATCTACATAAACTCACGCCTTCTTTCCATATGGGTGGGCTGAAACTACAGAACCTGCTCCATCCTTATACTCCTTTTATTTAACACAGTCATGCATTCTTCTCACAAAAATTCAAACATTCTGACAACATCATCTTCTGTTTATTCGCAAACATATATCAAGTTCTGTCTTAGCGGCTAATGTCCGAGGAGTAGGTGACTTGGAGTGTGCAACAGTACGGCAAGTTGGAACAACCAGTAAGCGGTGTTTTCTGCCACGACAGTAATTGTCTGGAACCTCTATTATGTCCTCTTAGGGCGTCCCTTTCCGGCGTTTCCACTCGCATTTGCCTTGTATCTGTTATTAGTCACGTTTCATTAAAAAGTGTCTTGTTTTGGTAAAAAGTATAGTCGGTCAACGAGGAGGAGGGCTGAGGGTGTGTCGAAAGAACTTCTGTCGGCATCTTCAATTTTCTGGAGGTTATTACGTCACATTTTCGTTTTCGCAGCAATCGTGTCACACACAAAACTTGCCCAATATTCGAAACTTCATAATAATATACTTACTTACAGCATAGAACCGATCAAAAAGTTTTTCGAAACGGTGAAATCTACAAAAAATACTCATCCATAAGTTTTAAAAATAAGACCATAGAAAAGCGTAGTCGTAAACTTAATTTCAAAATATGTAGTGCGTGATCTAAATAAATCAAACTATAAATAAAGTTGCTGCACAACATTGACCGTAAGTGCAATAAATCTTGCGCCGACGCAGTTCCGAATGCTGCAGTGTTTACTACAGAACTAGTTTATGTGGTATAAACGATGATTATACGCATGAGAAAGTAGCACACGTTTTAATTATACAGGGGATTTTACATGTAGGTACCTAACATAACAACTACCCTGTTTTTTATCCAGTTATTATTACATGAACATTGTCGGGAAGAAAGTTTTTGGTATGAATGTGCATGGCCATGAAGGTAAAGACTAAAGTTGGAGGCATTAGGATTATGAAAGTTGATATGAGTGGAAAGCGGTCATGGCTGATACAGCGATGGGAAAAGATGAAATTCTATGAACACCATACATAAATTGGGATATAGGTAGGAGGATGAAGATATGGTAGAAACAGCTACTTATCAAAATGTCCAATCCATGGAGTGAGCGAAAGTTTTTCTCAAAATCGTAAGTAGATAATGGCCCCGATTCTGTTGTTCACAAACTAAATTAAATTTAAGTCCAGTGCATCTTTTTCTTTCTATTTCATTATGAAAAGGACAGAAGATAAATATTAGTTTAGTCCTGTCAAATTAGATAATCCATAGAAAAGTTTAGACGTGATTAAAAAATTGGCTACTAAAAATACGTCGATTTACGTCAGGCGCTGACTAGTGATAGGAAACTAATATTTATCTTCTGTCCTTTGCTTAATGAAATTAAAAGAAAAAGTTGCACTGAACTTAAATTTAGTTTAGTTTGTGAACAAAAGAATCGGGGCCAGTATCCTACATTTTGAGGACGCCAATACGCGTAGCGTAACTATTTCTATCTCTATACTAACTAAGGCTTGGCGCAAACGAACCTCCGGACACAGCCACCGGTGCCTCAGCGACAGACGGGCAGTTCACACGATTTTTCATACGTTTTGTATGAATTCGTCACGCCAAAACTAACTAGCATACTACTAATAACATACAAAACTAGTTACAGCAGTGCTCGCCACCGCAGCAGGTAGTGATAGCCACCGGTGGTTTACCATTTACCAACAACTGTCAATGTCATTCAGGCGGCAAAGACATTATTTTTAAACAAAGTGATTTTTTCTTCATTTTTGACATCGCGTCTTAGTAAAAAAAAACTGACATTTTGCCTTTCTAATCTTTCGTTTCTACGGTGGCCATATTGTGGCTGCAAGAAGTACACGATACAGATGCTTCTATATTCTTAGACTAGCTTCTGCCCGCGAATTCGCCCGCGTGAAATTCCTTGTTTAATATGAAAATGTATCCTATGACACTCGGCGATACTGTAGCTTTCCTGTAGTGAAATAATTTTCGGAATCAGAACAGTTTGAGAAGATTACCCCCACGTATAATAAATTCACAAATTTTACCTCTTTATAATATTATATTATTATTATAGAAGTTTTTAAGGTCTCACTAAAGTAACACAGCAAAGTATACAAAATAATATAAATAAAATATTTGCAAACGACTCGGAAACTGATTGAAGCATGCTTGGCCTTAAATCGAGCATAGATAAGTAAACAAACAGAAGCTGGTTATTTCCTAGATGTGGCATTAAAGCATAGAATAAATATAAACAGTTGAAAAAATCACAAAATTCTGTTAAATTGTTGAACTAATAAATTACTACTTAGTTATTTGTTTTAGCTTTGAAGAATACCTAGGTCGAGTCCTTGTTTTAAAATTATCTGGTTTTAGTAGAATTATCGGCACCGTTCTGCATTTAATACAGCTAGACGTATTTTAATTAATCGTTTAGCCTTATAAACTAGCGGTTGTAATTAAAATTATTTAAACGTTACATTGACTATAATACATTGTTCGTCCGGAAAACCGAAGGATTGAAGCTAAGTATCAAAAATTACTAAGTACTACCCTACGCCCCGCGGTTTCACCGGCATAAGTCTCTATCCCATGGAAATATCGGGATAGATTTGCTATGTCCTAACCCAGGTCATGGTCTACTCATGTGCCAAATTTCATTCAAATCCGTTCAGCCATTTTAGTGTGAAAGCGTAACAAATAAACAAAGAAATTCACTTTTGCATTTATGATATTAGTTAGGATTCGGCCCATATGCGTATTCTTGGCACCCCAAATTAAAGCACCCCCCCCGGTAAATTACTTTTCACTAATTGACAAATCCATCGGTTTTATTTTTGAAACCCACATTTTTCTAAGAGAAGGATTTAAACGCCTATACCAAGAAATAACACGCAGTCAATGCTTGTCAATCTTCAGAAGTATCTATTAACCTTATACCTGCGTGTGACTCGATTGTCAAATTGCTTTAAAGCTCACACATACCATCACGCTTGTATTCCCCTAAGGGTTAAGCAGAGATATATAGACGGCAGCACATCTCGCTACTGCAATCAGTCTTGTGGTAACTATCTATTTTGTGGTAACTTAACACTAACCTTGCACCTAGGAGTCAAAAATTGTCCACAAAGCTAATAAATACATACAAACTTCTAACTCTTTTAAATTTCATTTTGAACTGAGTTTAGGATATGCATGTCAAATAAATTCCGTTTGTTACCCTATTCTGTAGTAGAAAAACAAAATTTGGTTGATGGCCGCGAGGAAAAAAAAGACGCCACCTTCCATACTAAAATCGGTATTGTTCTTTCTTTGATAGATTTTCAACTTTGTCACTAAAGCATTAGGTTCAAAGTAGATTGGGAAAATTTGACAGTTTCAATGTGATGGCGTTTGTATCTTAGCACACCCGCAGTTCGCCAGTTATGTTTAAATCCCATGTAATAGGGGCGAGCCAATAGGCTAGTTTCCACCATCAATAAATTGAAAATCTAATTAGTCCGTCAGTTAGATTATCAAAAAATATTTAACCCGTATTTCTTCTTTTGTTACGTAAACCAAAATACGACCCTTTTAAAATTCTTAATACGTCACACCTTGGTATAATTTTTAGTGCGTTCTGACCTCATGAGCCCCCACTCCCGAGTTTTGATGCGTTTTATCTTTGTCAATATTCATTGATTTAAAAAAAAAAAAAACAAAAAATACGTGATCCATATTTTCCAATACTCTAACTGACGGACTAAATAGATTTTCAATTTATTGATGGTGGAAACTAGTCTATTGCGATCAACCAGGCACAAACCAAGCTCCGTATTGTTACTGAGAAATTTCAGGTGCAAAAACCCAATAACACTTTGCCTGAACCGGAAATCGAATCTAGCATAGCTATTCAACCACTCGATACGCTTCCGTAACGTATCGACAATCAATCAATGTAATCGTAGGAGTCCTCTTAGCGCTGTCCACAAGTCCAAAACTTTGAACCTTATGCTGTAGCTATAAAGTTGAAAATCCATCAAAGAAATTTGAGAGATTGTAGTGGCTTGATGTGCTGGCGTCTGTAATCAGTTCGATTATTCGGAGTGAGCCCTACTCCCGATTAATTAAATTTTTTGAACGGGCAAAAACACATCGAGAATAAGGACAGTTGTCAAATCATGTTGTCATCGATTCGGGGCTAGCCTATTGCCATCAACCGAGTATAAATCAGCACTTTGGGCTGCTCAATCTCTACAATAGAATAATCAGTGCAAATGGAATTCCTTACGCGATATCAAGTAAACGTTCTATGGTTACGCCATTTATTTACTGGTGATCTTGACACGTCGTTTGGTCTTGGATATTTTCGCAATTATTTAATTAGTTAACGCATTCTCGTATGCGACGACGATCCAAGCTTAGTGCGTGCTGTTGGTATAGAGCTAAAACTTATAATTCATGGTAATAATTACAACGTCGGTTTTTATTAGTGTTCTGATACTGAGTGTCTGCTTTCTAAAGCTGCAGGGTTTTTTTAACCCTTTGACCGCCACGGTCGTGTATAGACGACAAATGAAAACGTGCCCAAAACGCCACCATCGGCGAATGCCGACAAGAAAACACTATATTTTAAGTATAAACACAGAAAACTGAATTAAGTTTATTTATTTTGTACTTAAAACATGGTGTTTTTTTGTCGGCATTAGCCGATGGTGGCGTTTTGGGCACGTTTTCATTTGTCGTCTATGCACGACCGTGGCGGTCAAAGGGTTAAATTCTTCTTATTCGTGGCCTTGTTCCATGTTACTTGGTGTTGGTACAACACGTTTTTGTCTTCCATTCTCCCCTGTCAACCTTCAATCTATTTAACTCCTGTTTCTTTCATACATCCCTTTTTTTGGCTGAGAAATTGTCAAATAACTTCTCCCACTCTTGGGTGGAGCGGGAGGGCGTGTCAGACTTTTACTGTCTAAAACCCACCCGTGTTCCTTCAGTTTCCTGTGCCAGGGGCCACGGTAACTCTTTCAAACAACCAGCGACCCTGGCAGATTTTATACATCCCTCACACAATCCATTCGTCTTTTCTTTTGTGTGGTTATTATAGCCTTTGGTGACACCATTTATAACTCAAGAACGGCTGGACCGATTATGATATTTGATTTGTTGGATTTGTCTCCGACCCGAATAGCAGAATAACTATTGAAACATGGGAATATTTCACGAAAAAACATAATTCATTTTCTTATACATTCATCCTGAGGCAATACGAAGTTCGCCGGCTCAGCTAGTCAATTCATAAAAAAACAATGATGCCGACGACTCTAAATTCTCGGCACTACACACCGTGACAGCTTCTCGTATCGTGCACACAAGTTTGACATGACGTGACGTATGTCCGTCAAACGCCATCTCAACTACACGCGTTACGTCACAATCGTCAAGACGCAGTTAATTGAGCGTTGTTCTTGCGCTCATCTGGTGAAAGCTGATTGGCTAATATTGTCCGTTAACTTGTGACATAAATATTGCGTTAGTTTTGATGAGACGTGCTTTATTTGGCTTATGTGATTGATTTATTCGGGAATGTTGTAGAGTAGATTAATTTATTTGTTTAGTTAGGGGGTCAGATAGTTAAAGCTGCATTCTTGGTTAGCACTATCTTCCTCACTTTCCAACTTGGATAAAAATATATAACTCAAATTCCTCATATACACGTTCTACTATCTTCTACAATGGACGTACGCCTTTAAATTATCTCTGTCAAATTTAAAATGCCTTTGGGACTGAAAGCTATCGCAAAATGCAGTTGAGATGACTACGTCGAAACTGTTGAATATTGTGCAATTGAAGGAAATAACGATATCTGTTTGTCTAATTTTAAAAAGCTTTCCAAGCACCTATATTCAAAGATGAAAAAAACTACTCATGCGATGCCGTTACTTTTCTATTAGTTGAATACTTAACAAACGGATCATGATAATTCACTATACAAGTGTACAATGGTTTGTAATTACACAGTTAATCCGCGTAGTAAAGACGCTGGATGAAGCTTATGCGAAAGAATATTGGTATATTTACCATTAATTACCAAATGATTGTAGGTACATATACCAATATACCTTCGTATAATAGTCAATCATTAAAAAGTCTAAAGAGAAATAGACGCATAAGGCCGTAGCATTGTTTCTTTTTTAATTATTAAGCTTTCTAATTTTTGACTTCGACTCGCTCACTAGATCACTAAAGTCTCTTAATCTTGAATCTATTTAGTACTACTAGACACCTATTTCTTTGCGAATTGATCTAAAGTTGCGATCCACTCTTTGAAGTCAGTAATCTGTTCTAAAATTACACAATCATGCAATCGTACGTTAAAAGTAAACTTCCAGGCTGCAATCCATTTTACAACCTCAATAACATTGACATACGTATTTCTTAAACATTCAGCCCTTAAATGAAGCTTTTAGCGTCCTGTTCCGAAACCCACAGCCTATGTAAAGAATGACCACGCAATGAAGGTGTGTTGACATTTAAGTCAACAGGTCCCATACCCGCATTCCAGTACAGACACAAAAGAAAGGGTACCAACAAGAAAAATTTTCATGTTGACCATCAACAACACACAATTATTACGAGCAATTTGCTAAAACCCACACTTAGAACGTATATTTCGTATTACACTGACATATTACCTCATTAGTTCGCAAATTGTTTTGCATAACTGCAGACCTTAGGTATATGATTTATTATGTATTAAATAAGGTTTGTTCGTTGAGCTTGGCTTTGGGCGCATTCGTTGCCAGTTCTTGCTTCCATTGTTATTTTTAACCGACTTAAAAAAGAAGGAGGTTATTGGGCAGCGGGATTGTCCGAAAGGGTTAGGTACTGCTACCCCGGAACACAAAGGGCTAAGGAAGGAACACGGGTGGGTTTTAGTCAGTAAGAGTCTGACACTCCCTTCTGCTCCACCCAGAGCGGGAGAGATCATTTGATGATCATGGCAATTTTAAATCGATTCAATTTTTTTTTCTAATGGATAGGGTATGCCTCAGGTGTGCTCCCATATAAATTTTATTAACTTTGCTTGGACATTTTTTGAGTTAGCTTCAATAATACGTATTTTTGCCACTTAGTTTCTATTGATGATGTTATAATGACTGCTTGTCACTGACATCTACATAGCAGGTAGTGTTATACGAATTTGTGTGGGGTAAGTGTAACTTAAAAGTGAAAAATAAAAACTTTTTTACAAGTTTTTTGTCCTGTGCCTTTGCTTGGTCATAATGAGACAACAGTATACTTCTTCGATCAGAGGCGTAATTCTCGTAATTTTAAGAACATTCACAGTCTGATCTGCCTCAGTCTATCAAAAATACCTTTAACTTCCCTAAATTTTGACAAGATTTTGACATTTGTTTGTCGCCGAGATGAGACTGCGAATAGATTTTGAACGTTTTAAATTACGAGAATTGACCTTCTGATAATCATCATTTTATGGGACAATTTGTTGGTGATGGTCTATACAAAAATGATGTCTTCGGAAATGTGATTTTTCTGAACCGTCATCCATTACTCTTTGATACTTAATTATCTTTGTGCCATCTATGCTTACTTGAACTAACCTTGAAGTGCTGTGGGCTGAAGTTAGCGCAACCATAGTAATCTCTATAACTAATTACAATTCTATTCAGGTACCAAATTGTTTTATTTAGATTTGCCAAACAATACAAACAATTGGCACTAAACTATCTAAAGGTCAATCAATAATGTCTTTACTCATTGTCTATGTTTTTCAACGCCTTGGGTAAGCCAGGAGGTTAACTAATGACTTTCAATATGCCATCAGTTTAATCGCTTGGGGAAATAATATCATAGACACAAAGTAGGTACACAAAAAATTATTAATCTTGTGGTGTGTATTCGTAGGGATTCTAACCAGAGCCTCAAGTCTGCTATTACAATAGAATGGTCTATCATTGATTTCATAATTGTTGATTTTGACATGTTTGGTAATCTGCTAATATAATGGCGTCATTATGACTTTCCAATGCTCAACCACTGATACTCCATTGAAAAAATGGCATAAAATAGTAATCTCGTACATAATGACAAATGAATAAATGTAAGTAATGTTTATTGCTATTTACTTACTACTTCAGATTGCAAACACTAATACGTAATATGTAAAAATATAGTAGGTAGTTTTTCTCAGACCACTGACCGACCAATGATCGACCATTATGAATTTAGAAGATTACGAAACTTTTAGCAAAATGACAATGGGATCGTGTTGGAATGACGAATTTATAAAAATAGCAGACTTGGGCCCCTGGTGTTCACTTCTTCTCTTCCAGTTTTTGCCGTATCTATATTAGGCCATACTTGTGTTTTATCGTCATCATTATCTTGCTCTTAGGCAAATTTATTTGGGGTCGGTGCCACATGTCTTTTCCATCCATATTTCTCTATTAGTTGTGTTAGGACCTCTCTACTGTGTACAAAAATGTAAAAAAAAATCGAAAAGAAACGCCTCGATACACTTCCCGAAAAACAAACACCAATAATAAATAAATAGAGAGATCTAAGTCCTCCTATCTTATACCTATACCTTTAACTCTGGTGGCTAACTCTATTGTATTCGTTGTGACCGTGTTTTTAAAACAAAATTCGGTCTGGCGAGTTATATTATGACACATGCTAAAGGTTCACGCCATGGCCATACAAGACTTGCCTCTGATATCTAAATTAAAAGTAATTAAGGTGAATGCTTCAGGTAACCCGCGAAATTCAAATATTCTTACGTTTTTTGCAATCTGCAAGTAAGTATTAGGTTGTATGTTGATCAAAATTTATTTATTTTTTTATTTATTTATTTATTTGAAAGGTACACTAACGATCTATTCACTAGAAAATTACATAATAATAAATAACATATGCATCGAGTTATGGTGAATTAGTCACTTACAGGCGTACACAGCACTTACATAAAAATAGCTTCCTAATTATACGTATTTGTAGTTTTTTTACTCGTAGTGAGGAAACGAAGAACATAACATTAAGCAAAGAATAACATCATAATCGAAATTAAAATCAAAAATTAAAATCAAAATTAACATTACAATCAGAATTAAAACATTAAGATCAAAATTAAAAAATAAACAGTAAACCCGATAAACAAAATTCATAACGGTAGAATGCGATAACGAGTGCAATAAGAGAACATTCCAAAAATGGCAGGAACATGTGGCAAAAAAAAAAACAATAGTGAAGAGTTTATGAAATTATGATTCGTCTCTAATAGTTAAAAGTTTTCTGCGAAATTGGGAAAATGAGTCTGTAAATATATCAATATTGCTGCAGATATTTATTTTATTATAACTAGCCATTAATCGATTCAAAAATTTGATTCCCGGCCATCACAAGTATGTCTTTTCAGAATTACCTATAATCATTAAATTCATCAATACAACTCAGTAAGACCAATGTCAAAGCAAGACCAAAGGTAATCCTAACTACGAAAATTCCAAAATTTTTGGATTACCTGGTCATAAAGAGTTGTTTTGATGAGTATAATGATTATAATTCTGTAAATACATCCTTGTTACAGCTGTGAATTAAATTTTGATCACCATATAACCTAATACTGACTTGCAAATTGCAAAAAACGTAAGAAAATTTGGATTTCGCGGATTATGCGAATGCCTGCCCAACCACTTGAAACACTCATTAAAGCAATCAGTGTCATCCTAGGTCTGTCAATACTATCAAACCTTAATCAAAATTAATATAACTTAGCTACTAGTGATCCTTTCAGTAACAAATCCAAGGCTGCATATAAATAATTCAGTGTGCTATAAATTTAAATAGATTCTGTTAATGCAGTCGTGACGGACCGTAAAAGCAGATGTAACAATGACGATTGCAGCCAAACGATTATTTATTCAATATAATATATTATTGAATGACAGCTGATCTGATCTTAACGTGAAACTAGCCTTTGTTTGCGACTTTGCTTGCTTATGAAATATTTGAATATCACCAAGGGCACGTAAGAAATAGGTTTTAACTTTATAAGTAGGGAAATATGACAAATAAAAGCTTCAATATTACGAACGGTAAATTAAAGATTATAATTTTAACTAATACATATTTATAGTGTTGTATAATTGCATACACATTCAAATGTATGCTTAGACACTGACGGATAAAGATTTATATTATTAAAAAGATTGATTTAGAATTCACGTGCATGGCAATGGAAGAGATCCTGTCTTAAATACTTAGCTACCGTGCAGACCGATCTGCGAGGTTAAGTGTCCCTTGCCACGGTCGAGTCCTGGATGGATTGCCATTTGTAACTTATCTTACTTCTCTGTGCCTTGAAGTTTTTTTCCTCTCCTATATTTAATGTGTCCTACAATAAACTTGGGAGTGGGCCAGACACGTCACACGAAAGCACCCGGAGAGGTGGGCAAAGATCATTACTCACTGGACGCCTGAGGGAGGATATCGCCGTCAAAGTAAATCACGGCGAAGGTGGTGTGACGATCTGATAACGTTTGCAGGGCTAATATGGCTAGAGATCGCTCAAGAGGGTGATTTGGAAGAAAAAAGGGGTAGGACTTTGCCTTTGGACACAATAATAAAGGCCAAAAAAAAACTTAATAATATACTTTTCATCCTATCTATTCGAAAAGAGCCGAAGGGTTCTTCGATAAGTGCGAGAAAAATGTGTCATGACGAAATTACTTTTGAATTTGGAACACTTACACTATTTAATTAAAAAGTTTAAACGCAATCCGCTTCGATATAATCCTGGCCTGCTGCCGCGGTTTTTTTTTTATTGATTAATCAAAATATTAAAAAAATAAATACGCGGGAACTTCTTATTTTTTTATTACTTTTTATCAAAATATTACAGACAATTTTAAAAGAAGCATTTCGTATTTGTATTGGAGACTCACTGTTTCTCTTACATGGTGTTCTGATCCTACATGGTGTTCGGGTCAGCTCTAGCTTTCTCGTTTGCTCTCTACACTTAGCCCTGTCTTTCGTTGTAGCCTATAAAGCTATGTGCTAATATGAAACCACTTAGAAGTGGTTGAATGGAGTCTGCAATTATTGTCAAAGATTGCCCGCTGTGGCGTAGGTAATCGAAAATTGTCTAATTTAGTAGTAATTTTAAGACCAAGACGATAATTTACGGGCTTGGTCTAATGTAGTTGAGAACGTGAACCTTTGAAATTAATTGCATTTTTTTAGGAATACAACTAATTGCATAACTTTTGTTGTTGTTTTACACACAAAACACTTAAGCGTAATCGAAAGGGAGTGGGCTGGAATCTACCACGCGGGCCCAGTGCGAGTTGGTTCTACTTTTATGTTTTTTTTTTGTTTTTGTTTCTAGTTGACCCTAAGTGAGCATACAAACGAGCAGCACGCGTTAACGGCAGAGACAATTGCAGCATTGCCGCTGCGGTTAACGCGTGTCGCTAGTGTGAATGAGCACTAAGTTAATCGAATACCTTTAAAAAAATAAAGTCTCCAGACCGTATTTCGGCCACGGCGGCCAATCTCAACGGAGTATAACCTTCGGTGCAGCAGATATTACCTATAGTGCACAAGTGTCCACGCAGACACAGGTGCACTCCCTCATCCCTCACTCTCATAGCCCGATGGGCCGGCAATCCAGGCACGGGAATATCACACCGCTGACTTCCAAACTCCGGGCTGTTACTAAGGAATTCTTAATGGAAAAACTCAATAACACTTTGCCTGACCCGGAAATCGAACCCAGGACCCCACGCTCAGCAGTCGCGCTTGCGACCAAGAGACGAACGGGGAAACCTCGGGTACCTCTACGTATACACTGTGAACCCACACTAATATATTATAAAGAGATAAAGCTAGTTGGGATGTAGACGGTAATCTCTGGAAGTACTGATCCGATTTCGAAAATACTTTCACTGGCAGAAAGCTACACTATTGCGGAGCGCCATAGGGCATTTTGTAGAAAATAGTTGACAACAACGCAGTCGAAGTCGCGGTCAGAAGCTAGTGGTAGCTCGTTGAGTGAGAAAACTGCATTACTAAGATCCTTTGTCATACTTTCAACGACCTTACTTGAAACCTTGGCTCCCGAGACATCCGGTATACTTTTACCAAGTATGTTGAAATCAAGTATCAGTAATAATTATTTTGAAGTACTTCATTGACACCCTTGCCTATTTCTCAATACATTGTTGGAATAACTCACCAGATTACCAATTTATGAGATTGTTTATACAACAAGCTTTTAATTAGCAATTTATTTAGTTTTAATTGTTTTTCGTTACACACATTCGTTTTGTAGAGCGAACAATGTTTTTTTATATTTTTTATTGCTGAATGGCTCTTGACCTTGATCGCTCCTGATGAAAAGCGATGGTCTATGATGGAATGAGCTTGCCCAGAAGATGCTATAGATACATATCTGTGCCTCCTGTGATAAGTGATATAACTCGAGTACCCCTTGTGAGTCGCCCTTTTTGTGATTTTCACATGAGCATTATCAAAAAAAAAAAATACGTCTTTTTTGGTCTAACTCACGTTCTTCTATCTGCTATAGTTTCGGAGATAATTTTGTGCAAAGTGATACAACTATAAGGATTTTGGCAAAAAATTCGTTACAATCGATATTAAATAATCGATTATTAAATATCTATCAAAAATCTAAATTATTACTTCCAAAATTAAATATCTATCAAAAAATCTAAATTATAACTATAGAGAAAGAAAATGTTTTGTTCTACAAAAGAGTGCACTGATATTTTACCTAGCCCACTTAATTAACGAACTAGATTTTTAAAATCTTGTTTTTGCTGTCCTGTAAAATGACGTTTTTTGACTTGTATCACTTATCACAGGAGGCACAGATATTTATGTTGATACTTTTAATAAGAATTATTTTACTTAAAGCGGGATAGCGGGAGTCATCTTAACTTCTCTCTCCCTTGAATTCGTACATATACATATTTATTAGTACATATTTATATATATATATATATATATATTATAGTATGTATGTGTATATAACCTATTTATGTATATGTGTACCTAGTTTTAACAGTTTTTTTTTCTCTTCATTGTTTCTCTCAACCGAAGCACCTGCCATATATAATCTCTTCACCACCCTTGGTTGGTAGATAATGCCTAAGGCATTAAGTCCGCCATTGTACCTTTTTGTAGGGTTAAAACTATTGAGTGGGTCACGAAGGGGCAGTATGAAAATTACCGAGTCATGGCAGAAGAGAAGTCTTCACTAAACATAAATAGAAACTTAAAAGCCATAATTATGAAGAATCTGTCGTGACTGTCCACAAACGAAACAGACAAATACAATTATGGCTTCTCGGTCAGCGAGTTGGACAAACCGCCTGGCATGCTCTCCGAACGTTAAACCAATGTATCACACACAGATAACGTTTTACGATATTAGTTAAATCTTATTAATTAAAAGTGATTATTGTGCAACATCTATTAAATTTTAAGTACTTGTCTGATTGACCTACTGACTCAAATCGATCGTTGTATCAACATAAGTTTGACGATCGATATCTGTTTATTTAATTTAAAAGGTAATAAATGTATTATTGCACTGATGTACTTTGAGATAACATTGACAAATAAATAATAAATGGTCAAGAACAATGAATGTTTCAGGGTAAGAAAAAGCTACAGGTGCTTTGTATATACCTATTGAAATATATACCACAGACTACCAGCAGTATTGTTTCGCCTTTCTCTTTGATACGATCCAAAGGTTGTCTAAATTTCTATATATTTTTTTTCAATGAAGAATTATTTATTTCGTTTTAAATAACTATTTACACTACTAAATTAAAAGACTAACGTTATAAATAGATAAATACAAAAGGAAAAGGATATTTAGGCATCGAAATACTCGTCCGTGAACGTGCCCTGAAGACTGGCAGCATTGCCACGTTGAATGGCAATTTCTACATTTTTATGTGTAATATTTATGGTCTACATAATAAAGAGTATTCTGTTCTATTTTATTCTGTGTAGCTGTAGGTAATACTGGCATTCAGCTGCATCCGGTTAGACTGGAAGCTGCAGTGCGATTCTGTAACCATCTCACCGTGAAAACTTAGGTGAAGTGAGCGTGGAGTGAGCTGTCAGTGTCATCCTGATGCTAGGAATTGATAATCTTGACAGTTCACTCTAAGCTCACTTCACTTAACTTTTCACGGTGAGATTTTTAGAATCGATTGGCTGATCCCAACATAGTTGGGAAAAGGTACTATGTCTCTTTTTGAAGGTATAAAGTAAACAAATTAAGGGCTGCCAACAAAAGCAGAATGTTTAACAACCTTCTATCTTCTTTTCCTTCTTCTTCTGGTTCTTCACTCATTAAAAATTCCGTCCAATCTTTGTCTATTGCAACGTCAACGTAACGTCAACGAGAACGAGATGACGATGGCAAAGTAGCAATACAAACCATTTACTATGGCCGCGTGCGGCACCCTCACCGGGACGTTACGTTCGATTCCAATGATCTCGATTTTCGTTGACGTCCCGTTGTCGGTGGCGAGTGGACAAACCGAGTTTAAGTTAGAACGAACTTCAAACAAGTGAAGACTTATATCTTGAAGTCAATTCTACATTATGTCTATAATATTCAAGCAATACCCTATTTGAATTTAATGAATATAGGTACCTACCTAAAACCTTATGCAACTATGTTAACACAATTTCTCTCTGACTGTATTTAGGTAAGGTTACCTAACGAAAACGTTCATCTCCATTAGACATCGTCGTTTATATGGAATAGTTACTTTTAAAAGCTCTAAGAATGGTTCGTACCTAACCTACCCGATCTCTAATAACAATCCCTTCTTTCTTTACAGGCTGCCAGCGCTCTCTTCACCCTCGACGGAGCGCGAGGCGAAGCCCTATCCCGCCGCTTGGCCCGCAGCGAGCGTCGCCGGCGCCATTGTAGGGCTGTCCTGGCCATCATAGCCTTGCTGCTACTCCTAGCAGCTGTAGGAGCCGTGGAACTCCTCATGTCGAGAGGACAGAGAGTTTTTGGAGCTGTACTGCGCTGAAAACTTGCTTAAAGCCATTAGGTGAAAGATGGAAACTATCTCTATGTATGGAACTATCGTTTACCTTTTGACTGCCACGTCAAAAAATCAAAAACGTGCATGCTACGAATTATCTACAAAAGTCTGTCATGTAGTCCTGATTGTGGCATGCTGGGCACATTTTGGTTCGTCATCTATAGGTACATGGCTGTGGCGGTCAAAAGGCGGATGATATTAGAATTCTAGACGATTCATGCCCCCTTGCTGAACACCTATTAACACTGCTAAAAATACACAGCACATCCAATCAGTGCTAACAAAAATGGTGCTCCAACTTATACCAACCTGAAGGTTCAACCAGAGTTCATCTATTTCGATAGTGACATTGGTTCGATATCTTTACTACAACTAATTACGCTTAGATTTAAATAACTTTGCCGAAGGAATTGAGAGTTTATCTGAGGACATCAGAAAACGAGCATTAGTAACTTACATTAAACGTTCGCTAAAATTCAGTGCAAACGTTTTCTATTTTATTTCACGCTGTAAAATCAATCTTCATTACAATTCTTAGGTACCTACTTTTGTCCCAATAAATGCAGAAATAATATTAATAAACTATATAAATGAAAATGAATCGCCGAAATGTATACAATGTACGCGCGTAACTTCCAAATGACTGCACCAAATTGGATAATTCTTTTTTTTGTTGTGTTCGATATTGCCAGGACAAGGTTTGTATATACAAACCTGAAATTTTCTTCAACATACATATGTTGTAGAAAATTTCAGAAATGCGAAAAAAAATTGCACCCATGCGAAGCTGGGGCGGGCTGCTAGTAAAGAATACAACAGAAAAGAAAATTGAATCACTAAGTGCATTTAGATTCTACGGTCTTTAAAGAAAGTCCGCATTAGGTGGATATTCTAGCTCACAAGGAGGTAGAATTTCTTTATGTATCTCCTTATGAAATATCTGAAATTCCTGCCAAGACGTTGGCACTGGCAAAAGCTGTTTGGAATGTTGGCACTCATACCTAATCCTTATGCATTCACGACACGAGGATTTGAGGCGTGGGTAGTGTACATTTTGATCTTGGTTTTAGAGCTTGTACTGATAAGGCTACTAACATATTCAATGTGGGAACGATAATACACCAATAAATTAAAATACTGACAATGCATTTTTTGGCATATAAAACTATTAAATAAATCCTAACATCGAAGTTAAAAAAGTGTTTTTTTTTTTAAACAAACTAAATAGTAGTGATGGGCCGACTATGGGTTTTGCCGATCTTTGTGTGTAGTGTTGTATTGGATATACAAGGCGTAACAGAATAAACGGAACTCCTGAAAGTAGTTTGTTCATAATTGACTACTGAATCGATTTCAGTAACTTTTCATATAGGTATTTTTTCAAAAATTATGTTTTTTTTTTTCATACTAACCGCCGATTAAGCCAAACTAAATGAAATCTTATTACAAGGTGTTAAGCACCAAATAAAAGAAGGCAATTGGGTTTAATAGAAAAGAAAAATATAACACGAAACAATATAAAAAATACGTAAGCCAACAACAGTCCCTAGCAACGGGGTTGCCAGATCTGTCGCCAACACAAGGCAATACTGAATTTTAAATGCATAAAATAACGCTAGTGTCAACACGATTTTCTTAATACAAATAGCAAGCTTTAAAAAAAATAAGTTGCGGTTATTGTATTATGCTTATATCTCAATACTCTAATTGGGGTGTAGGTATGAGGTCTTGCGTTAATTATGCTACACCTTGTATATTTGACAGATTTTTAAAAGCAGACCGGGAATGTCATACGATATACGAAGTTTAATTTACTGTCGTATTGTTGTCTCCACCTTATATATACCTTTAATATAGTTTTTAATGTTTTCCACAAACAATGCACGTGCCATGTTACCTCTCCACCACCCTCGTTTGACTGATAGAGAATGCCTAATGTATGTCGTTACCTATACCTAGTGCACTAAGACAGATAATTTTATTCGTGTAATAAAATTAACGTTTGACAGATTTTGTAAAAGAATAACTGTCAAAAATTCAAAATTATTCCTCCGGTATTATCTGGTGTTGGAAAAATCCTTATGATGAATAAATAAATAAATACTTCGGGCACTTTGGTGGCACGGGTGGTGGCCCAGTGAGCAGTGATGGCCCAGTGGTAACGGCCGCGACTTACGAGTTGTAGGTCGTAGGTTCGAACCCCGTCAGGCGCTTTACTTTGTGTAAATTATTTCATCACCATTGCTCTTATAACGGTGAAGGAAAACATCGTGAGGAAACCGGCATGTCCTAGAACCAATAATTCGAAGACATGTGACATCTACCAACCCACACTGGGCCCGCGTGGTGGATTACGGCCCACTCCCTGTCATCGAGAGGAGGCCTGTGTCCCAGCAGTGGGAACATTATAGGCTGAATATGTGACGTAGCTTCTGACGTTTCATGTGCCCATGTAGGTTTATGTGGAAGTATTTTGATTTTAATTTGGATCTTATAGAATGTCATGTGTGTTTCTATTCTTCTTCCTCGTGTCGCTGCCACGACAGTTATTTATTTTTTTTTGGCCCAATACCTCACTTCACTCATTCACTCACTCCACCACACACTCACTCACTCAATCACACGTCACTCGTCACTTTGACAGTATGTTTTTGGGCACAAAGGGCAGGATAGAATGTGGAGCATAGTGTTTCCTTTTAAAGAATAGCATTAACAGAAACACTATTCAGTAGCTCATATTAATATTTTCGCTGTGAAAACAGAAACGAGATCGATTGCACGTTTCCTCTGAATAGTAGAACGCCGAAATCTATAAACGTTTCGGCACCTGCTTTGACTTAGGGTGCTTACATAAAGAAGCGGGTTTTCGGTCCCGACTCCCGGTACCGGTCTCTGCAGGTTGGAACGAAACGGTTACATGTTTTACCCGTTTCTTTAGGTGACTATTTCACCCGCATTGATCGGTACCGACCCGGACAGACTCGCCTGCACCGGAAACCTGTTTCTTTATGTAAGCACCCTTAGGTATATTCCCATCTCTATCTCGCAATTGTAGTTTGACAGTTGTGCGACCGTGAATAAAATACCTTACACTTGGCCAATGTATGTACGACGTTAAGTTTATAGATGTTGGCCTAGCACTCTGAACAAACCCTAGCCACTGCTATGGTGTAGCTTCGTAATCGTAATATGTAACTTAGCTATTAAAAGTGAGCTAAGTAAATAAGTTATCTTAAGATCTAATAAGAATTCTTGTTTTAAAAATGTAGATACGTTTAAAATTTGCACGCTTCAAAAGCAAACGATTTGAATTCCACTATCGAAAATATTATTAAGTTACACCTAAGTTAGTTTTAAGTTAACTTTAAGTAGTTAATTTTGTAATGTTTTCCTATTCGGACCATTTGATATTAAAAATATTTATCTAAGTTATGTGTCTTCCTACTTAGTTCTGGCTTAAAATGAACAAAATATGAAATGAGAACTCTCGGTAAAGACAAAGATTTCTAAATTCTAATAATAATATATTAATATTAAAAATGCGAGTCTGTTACTTTTTCACGCATAACGGCTGAATGGATTTTGATTAAAATTTCGCACACAGGTAGACCAAGTTTTGTGTTAAGACAAAGGATATTTTTACCAGACTACAGCGAAGCAAAAAGTAGGCTTATAATTTTTTCTTTCCTGAGTACGTTCCCATAGGATTTTTTTTTACGCGGGCGAAGCCGCTGTCAATAGCTAGTTAGCTAGCTAGTAGCTTGATAAAATTTGTACAAACATTTTATCAAGCTATACTAGCTAGTTTTACACGTCAATCATATTCAAAAAACTAGATGAGATCGGCGGCGGCATTTCCTAGCTGACTGTAGAAACTTTTATTTGTTCATATTTAAACACTTAGACGATTTTAACACCTAATCATTCATTTTGATTAGAAGATTCGAATATTCTTTCTTCTAAAGAATTATAAAATGTTTTTATTTTAACTTCTTTTTTCTTTTTCCTTTAACTCAAGGATTCGAGAGAAAGGGAATGTAGGTAATTAAATAATTAGTTGTCGGCCAAATTAGACTCAATTTTTTAGTCCGTTGCCTGTCGTTGTGGATTTAGGATAAAACTTAATAACTACCTAATATTTTAAAACATAATTACCTATTAGGTACCTATACGATGTGTAAAAAAACTATATCAAATTGACATGGTACAAGTTAATCTCCCGATGCAATACTTCTATAGGTACCACCAATTTTTATTATTTAAAAATATTTTAAATACTTAGCTAAGTACTTAACTCGAAAATAATATTTTGGGATAAACAGATTTATCATCGCATTGACTTACAAAAAAAAAGAAGTAGATAAGTACCTAAAATGTTGGGAATCTCTATATCCTCGCTCACGATTAAAATATTTTTTTAATGAATTAAATAATTTTTAGATAAAACTATTTGCTGTAAGTATTAAGTTTTATTTATCATAATTATATATTATCATTATTGTTATAGCATACAGTTTATTGGTAAACATAAAATTTGATAGTGGGATACAATCTTTTTAACTACCTATATTATTAATTTTAGGCAATTTTTTTATATATTTACGGTATTAACTATTCCAATAGTTCCAGCCAATACGAGTGAAGAAGCTTATCTAAATGTATTTTTAGATGTAGTTAAATATATTACGTTACGTTAAGGATTTGTGTTTTGTTCGAAATAATCTTTTGAATGTTATAGCTTTTTATTTTCTCAAGCCTTTAGAATGGTGTACGTATGCGGAGCAATCGTATAGGGTCTAATAGCTAAAAGAATTATAATATTTCAAAACAAATATATAATTTAATTAAAACATGTCAGAAATACTCGTACTTAATTCAATTAAAAATCCAATGCGAAAAATTATATTTTCAACCTATGATTAGGTATATTCTGTTGAATTAAGATGAACGAAAAATAAATTTTAATTAAAAATAAACTTTACTATTGGTCTTTTTTCTGTTAGTGCCATAAAACATAAAAATATAAATACTACCATACAAAATCTAATCTATGTACTTATGTAGGTATACAATTTATTTGCTTTTTCTACTTTAATTGATATTATGAAAACCATAAATAGCTATTATAAGTTTAGTTGTTAGGGTAATGTGGCCACATACAAAATAAATACGAAATACCTACTTTTAAATATTGTTTTTTTTCACCTCTAAGATTAAGTTCCCTTTGCATTGAGACCCATGGCCATAGCACAGATTATTCGGCTGGCTAGAAAGTTAATTTACTTATTTTATTTTCTTGTTCTAGGTTATAATTTAGTGTTACCATTCAGAGTAAGCAGAAAACAACACTATTGCCATGTTAAAGTTGCTTGTATTGTGGCCTTTTTTTATTTAAATTGAAATCTTTGTGATCGGAATAAATGTGATTATTGTACCTTTTAGTATATTTTTATAAGTATTCGACTTTTTTAATCTGTATTAGTGACCATTTTAAATGTCTGCACAAAGTGCGAATGTATTTTTTCAGTATAAATAAATTAAATAAATAATTTCTTTGGCTTTTTATTTAAAATAAATACAAGATAACAGTTACCTACTGCCTATTTAAAATATCATTTGGCACATAGATTGAAAATACAAAATAAAAATTAAATATACTTACCGCCTTACTAATAAACGTTGTATAGAGTCTGTATAGTTACACAACGCTTTGTCTTCTTCTTTCGAAAGTCAAATTACTGACGACTGAAAGAGAGAAATCGTTGTGTACCAATTCATCTGATATATTAGGTTTATTAGTACCTAAGGGGTTTAGTAGGAAAGTCTCGACTTATATGAGAATGTATTATTTATTAAGTACCTATCTATTGTTGCGAGACTCCCGGGAGTCTTATGTCGTCTTGTGATTAGTAAATAAGACTTGTAAATAACGTTTATTCGGCGAATAACACGGCGTCTACTTTCTGGTCCTGTTCGTTGGTTGGTACGTCATCTACCACTTGGCATGAGAATGCTACTGCCACCACCTGAAAAATAAAGTTAACGATAATATACAGGTTGGGCAAAAAATCGTGGATCAAACGAAACATGGCGACAGCTGGTGTTATTTATAGTAAAAACTTTCTCTGTGGTAGGGCCCTAACTTGATCTCCTTAAAAGTTATGAAAATTTGAGTGTTTATGGTAAGGTTACAAATAATTTTTCGTGAGACTTAAAAGATATAGAAAAAAGTGCCAATACTTATAAATCATGGTACCCACTGTCATAAAAGCACTTTCGTAGTGATGATACATTTTTTTATTTTTTTTTGTATAAAAAAAATGTTTACTGCAAATAACCCCATCTATCGTTTTGTTTCGTTTGATCCACGATTTTTTACCCACCTTGTATATATATAATGAACAAGCTATAGTATTATAGTAAGTATTAAAAAAGTTATACTGCTTCAAGGATCTTTTGGCGCCTGAGTGACATTGACGGGCGGTGTTTGTGCCCGCGTATAGGGATAGTTATAGTAGGTAGTGAACGAATTTGTTAAAAAATATTAATGGTTAAAATAATTAAATTTGAATAAATCTCAAAACAAATGTTATTTTCTTGGAATATTGCAAATAATTCCAGTACTTTGACCTCTTAATAAATACATTATTTTCAGTTCATCGGCCTTTGTTAGGTTATCTATGTTTTTTTAATATGTGCCAATGTGTAGCCACAAAGCACCCCACAACGGGTACTTAATTGTAGGTATACTTACAAAGATTTGTAGCTACACATTGATTCATTATTAATGAACAAAGATTGTAGAAAATTACATTTATTGTTGTCGATGTATACCTACAACTTTTTAAGGCTAACCTGTACTTAAAAAGATAAGTAGACATTTCACATACCTTAGGTGCAGTTTCGGGGTTACTCCTGAGATTAGCGAGAAACTTGTCATAGTAGCCGCCGCCGTGGCCGCATCTGTCACCAGACTTGGAGAACGCTACTCCAGGGGCTATGATCAGGTCCAGACCTCCTGGAAAAATAGAGTATTTTTTGGTAGATAGAGAATCTGGCGAGACGAGCTTGACGCCTACTGAGTAATGGGTGACTCTCTGTCCGATCAGGACCAGGCCCGTGCCGGACGGCGCGTACGTGTTCCACGCGCGCCTTAAAGAGATGTCAGCATAAAGGAAGGGGCCCGTAAGGGCCGAAGCCTGCCGGGGCAGCGGGATTGTCCGAAAGGGTTACCGCTACCCCGGAACACAAAGAGCTAAGGAAGGAACACGGGTGGGTTTTAGTCAGTAAGAGTCTGACTCTCCCTTCTGCTCCACCCAGAGCGGGAGGGGTCATTTGATGATTTCCCATCCACAAAAAAAAGGGGCTACGATCAGGTCCAGACCTCCTGGAAAAATAAAGTAGTTTTTGGTAGATAGAGAATATTTCAAGACGAGCTTGACGCCTACTGATAGGACTGGTCACACTAGCTGAAGACAGAGAGGTGTGGTAAGGAGAAAGTGAGGCCTTTGCCTTGCAGTGCGACAACATAGGCTAAAAATAAAATAATAATATTGGTAGAATTAAAAAAGGCAAAAAAGCTACCTCTAGTTCAGTTCAGCAGCAGGAATTCGCAATTTTTTAACATTTACTTGCTATATCCATAGTTTTTTGAGGTTATTTTGAGCAGTGGATCGGAGTGAAATAAAAGGTTGGAATACAATTATAATGCTTATGTTATTTTCGTGCACAAGATGGAGATTTTTGACCAGAATAACACGAGAAGTGTCCTTAAAAAAGTTACCACACTATACTATTAAAATATAAATGTTGCCATTACATTATTTAACAGGAGTGATTGTGAAATGTTAAACGATTAACATATTATAATGTATCAGTAGCAAACGCATTTGCTTGAGTCCTGGGTTCGATCCTTAGAACGCGTAGCATGACCACCGTAGAAATAAAAATAACTAAAGACAAGAAGATTGTAGAAGGGTTTCTACAGTGCGATGTGAAAAATGAATAAAAGATATGTCACTTTGTATGGAAAAAGATGTTCGTTCTTCGTAGAGCTGAGATAGAAGTGATAATGTTACAGGTGCGGCAGGGTTTTTGGGTTTTTAGGCTTAGGAATTTTTCAGTAGTAACTTAGGTTCGTGCCTGGCGAAGCTTTATTTTGAATGTTTGGTGGTAATTTAATGGCCCGTGGCTAAATAATAACAGCCGCACTGGTTGATCGATCAGGTTAAACTACGCTTGCCGCGGTTGGTCTGTGAATGAGTGACCATCTTTACATACCGAGATACCTTCCGTGCCTCGGAAAGCACGTTAAGCCGTTGGTCCCGGCTGTCATTCGTGGATATTTGACATTCGTTACGGGTAGTCAGAAGCCCGAAAGTCTGAAAACCAGTCTTACCAAGGGGTATCCAGTAATTGGGTTGTGGAGGTCAGATAGGCAGTCGCTCTAAGTATCGCTCTAAGTAAAACAGTGGTATTCAGCTGCATCCGGTTAGACTGGAAGCCGACCCCAACATAGTTGGGAAAAGGCAGGCAGATGATGATGTTTGGTGGTGATTTCTAGTACCTACAATCTGGCGAAATCGGGCATTATCGATTCATCCAACATCCATTGCGAGTGCGGTGCTCCTGAACAGACTATGTTCCCTCTGCTAGCCACACTGCCAGCTAGACTGTCCAAAATGTACAGACGCCAGCACTTGATGTGCTACGATAATCTGTCAAATTTATTGAATAGATTTTCCCATTTATCGCTAAGCTATCGCTAAGGCATAAGGTTCAAAGTTTATTGGTAAAATTTGACAGTTTCGGGTAACTTGATGTGTTGGCGTCTGTACATTCGCCTGCACCCTTGATGTTATAAACAACGCTTCTGACGCTGCAATAAACGTGGCCATCCACTGGGCCTTAACATCAATAATTTTCGAAATAACTACCTTTCAAGGGGAGGTGGAGAGGGTGTTAAATTTATTTGAGGAAAGTACGAAACCCACTCGGATGAAGTCGCGGGCAAAAGCTTATATGCAACAAAGATATGCTGTTAAAACGAAGAAAACAATTCTGTAAGGCTACAGTTTATAAACCAACCTGACTCAATAGCATTTTCTCTCCTCTGATCCTTCGCGTGCTGAGCAATGCCATGTCTAGTAACGAACATGTTCTTCTCATCATCAGTCTCGAGAAGCAGCATCTTCATCACGCCACCAGCATACTGCGGGACGAAAGCTGATGCCCCTCGTGCCTTTATGTGGCTTATGATGGGAGCTGTGTTAATCTCCTGGTCAGTGCTCATGTATAGAGCGACGCGTTTCGCCGATTTGTACCAGGGATGGTTAATTACCTGGAAGATTATGATAATTTTGTTAATAAAAGTTGTTATTTCATGTAAATCTAGATACATTTATTGAAAACAAGCCGTATGCCCGATGCCTATCAGCAAATATAACTAACTTCGCAACAAACTTTAACCCCTTAATTAACCCCTTTAGGAGATGAATTATCAAACCCTTCTTTAGTGAGCACTTTAGTCATAAAATTAACTCTTGTGAAAAAATTCATGCTTCAAGACCAGTGGTTTAGGCTGTGCGTTGTCTATCAGTGGTTGGTCTGTGGATGGGCGATCATCTTTACATACCGAGACCACGCCTTGCCTCGGAAAGTACGTAGCCGTTGGTCCCGGCTGTCATTCGTGGATCTTTGTTAGTCGTTACGGGTAGTCAGAAGCCCGAAAGTCTGACAACCAGTCTTACCAAGGGGTATCGTATTACCTACTCAGTAACTGGGTTGTGGAGGTCAGATAGGCAGTCACTCCATGTAAAATAATGGTACTCAGCTGCATCTGGTTAGACTGGAAGCTGACCCCAACATAGTTGGGAAAAGGCTAGGCAGATGATGAGATATTATTATATAGCGATGGATAACTGATAGCCAAGAGCTCTTATGACACAGCACGAATGTTTTTAAACATTTTCGATTGCTATTCTTTTGCGATTCGAACACGCTACGAGTTTAAGGCAAGGTGCCTGACCTTGAATTACATTGTTTAATGATACGATATTCCAGGCGGATAAGGTAATTTTACATAGCAACAACCTTCCGTCAATAGACACTTTATCAAATGTATTAATCATAATCATCGAGCAGTCTATTGCTGTCCACAGCTACTGCTGAAGTGTTGCCGAGTATCGAGATGAATGGGGTGCGATTGGAGAGCTAAGCCTCTCCAACTGTCGACTGCTGTAAATTTATTATTGGACTTGTACCCACTCCTCATTTCCTCACAGTAAATATATTTCTGATTAGCTTAAGAGCTTACCTTATCGTACACGATCTCTGACTGTCGTTTCTTGTCCTCGACGGTAAGTGCTGCAATGCGAGCCGCTATCTCATTCCTCAGCAGCGCTTTAGCTGGATTCGGAGCTATTTTCGACATTTTGCAGTTCTGGAAGATCATTATTAACGTTAAAACAGTGATTAGCTCTACCAGTAGGTATTTAAAAGTTCCTCAACGAATTACAAGCAGATACGTCTGAGTGTCAGTTGTTTAGGTCGAATACCAACTGAAAGTTACATTTTCAACTGAAAAATTGTTTGGAGATAACCAAAGGTTTGCTACAAAGAGCACATGCCAAAGACAATAATATTATGTGTGGCGTATTGTTCTGTTAATTAGTATGGTAATGTATGAGAAGAGTTACAGGTTTTACATTTTATATGATAATCGCGACTTTGTTCGCGTGAAACTTGTTTTAACATAAAATATAACAACGATGCTAAGCAAACTGTAGCTTCCGATTAGTGAAAGAATGGATCAGTAGTTCCGACGATTACCGCCTAACTACTGACACAAACTCACGAATTTTACCTCTTTATAATAGTATAGTAGAGTATAGATTTGGTAACAAACGATCCTATTTCCTTCATACTAATCCTACTATCCTACTAATATTATAAATGCGAAAGTTTGTGAGGATGGATGGATGTTTGTTACTCTTTCACGCAAAAACTACTGAACGTATCTGGATGAAGTTTGGCACACATATATTTTATAACCAGGATTAACACATAGGATACTTTTTATCCCGATATTCCCACGGGATCTAAACTTACGCGGGTGAAACCGCGGGGCGCAGCTAGTAATATCATAAATGGGAAAGTTTGTGAGGATGGATATCGTAAAATGAGTAACATGCAATCCAACAAACATCCATCCGTCCGGATGGATGGATGTTTCACACAACAACTAACGGATATGAATGAAATTTGGGACAAGGATAGTTTACAACCAGGATTAACACATAGACTACTTTTTATTCCGATATTCCCACGGAATCGAATTGTATATTCTTTCTTGTATTGGCGCGAACAGTGAAAGAACTTCGTAAAAAAAATACGGGAAGGCAATGGAAGCGAGGCTTACTATCCAACATGCACTGGACGAATTATTAGGCTGAATTTACACAAGTGTAGGTATGTCGCTCGTGGATGCTATTTTGACTAAATATCGGCCGGTACGCTCGCTGTGGTTGGTGCGTGGATGGGTGACCGTCCATTACGCATCGAGACCTCCGAAAATACGTTAAGCCGTTGGTCCCGGCTGTCATTGGTAGATCTTTGATAGTCGTTACGGGTAGCCAGAAGCCCAAAAGTCTGACAACCAGTTTTACTAAGGGGTATCGTGTTACCCAGTAAGTGGGTTTTTGAGGTCAGATAGACAGTCACTCCATGTAAAATACTGGTATTCGGCTGTATCTGGTTGGACTGGAAGTTGACCCCAACATAGTTCGGAAAAGGCTAGGAAGCATGTTGGTCACAAAGCTTACCAAACATATTTGCTCTAAATTCCAATGTTTTAGGGCTATAACATCGGGCAATATAATTTATTGGGTGATGCGAAAGGTCGGTTATGAGCACAGGGGCCGTATTAGTTCCACCATTTTTCAAGTGTGAGAGAGAGATGGAGCTATAGAAGGCCGTTAGCACCATCTCATTTTTGCAATGGAATAATGATGGCATTCATTCTTCTTACTATGGCCCCCGGGTTTTAAGTGGGCATAAATCTATGCGATGATGATGGATGCAGTTACTTTTGAAATATGGTCCAGTAATTTAGGTTTTTAGGTCAAATCAGAAATTATGATGAGAATCGGGTAAATTATCGGTGATTTGACTTATATACTTGCTAATTGGGTTGATTCATATATTAAAGACAGTTTTTTAGGGCTATCGAAACTTGAAATGAGCCTATAAGTAGGTGCTTACCTTTATCAGCGCGGTAATTGCTTAACACGTCAACCGTAGCAACGGTTTTCTTTTTTACAGTTCATCAGCATTCATTGCGTTATTTACTTTGTATGGCAGATACATTTTTTTTCAATTGCCCCGTTGGTCTCGTGGTTGTAAGCGCGACTGCTGAGCACGGGGTCCCGGGTTCGATTCCCGGTTCGGACAAAGTGTTATTGAGTTTTTCCATTAGGAATTTCTTAGTAACAGTCCGCAGTTTGGATGTTGGCGGTTTAATACCTCGTGCCTCGGAAAGCACGTAAAGCCGCTCTCTCCGGTCGTGTCGGATTGCCGTCCCATCGGACTATGAGAGTAAAGGAACAGAGAGTGCACCTGTGTCTGCACGCACACTTGTGCACTATAATATCTCCTGCGTACCTGGCTAATCTCCGTTGAGATTGGCCACCGTGACCGAAATCGGTCGGGGAGGCTATTATTATTATTATTACATTTCTCGAACATGTGAAGCAATGTATTAGCAATATCCTTCAAAATGATTCAGATTGTGATTTTAGTGTATTACGGAACAAGGGTGGGCAGACTAAAAACATTAGTCAAAAGTCACACTTTTCAGAACTCAACTTATGTTTCTTATAACATCACAAGATTGATGCGAATCAAGAGGTTGAAAAAGGACGCCACTTAGATTGGAGCCCAAACAGGCGAACATGACATAAGTGCTTTAGTCTGCCGATGTATTGATTTTAATTAATGATTTTGGTACATATAAAGAAAAAATAAAGCAATTTTTGACATATGTGCTTTTGTCCGCCGACCTGCGGGGTAATTGCGTAACTCACTATCAGTAGCAATGGGTTTCATTTTGACAATTCAATAACATTCATTGCGTTATTTACGTTGATGAGCAGACATATTTTTCGAACATATGAAGCAATGGATTAGCAATATCCTTCAAAATGATTCAAATTGATATTGATAGTGTGTTACGCAATTAGGGTGCTGACTAGGTTGCTGGATTTCAAATACCTTCTCTACATTATGTCGTGCTACTATTTGCTATAGGATTCGATTTACGCCCAACTTTTGAGAATATTTGGGCAGTATATTAACATAACATAACGCCTGTAATACCCAAAGGGTTAGGCAGACGTGTACCTATAGGACACCCACATTTCGCCAAGATTTCGCGTTCAAGATCCATGCAATAAGCAGTGGGAGAGCCTATTGCCATTAACCACGCACAAATTCAGTCATCATCATCGTTTCAGCCGAAAGATGTCCACTGCTGGACATAGGCCTCCCCCATGCACCTCCACTTCGACCGGCTCTGTGCTTCTGCCGGTTCACCTTGTGGGAGGCCTTCCAACGCTACGTCTTCTGGTACGCGGTCGCCACTCCAGAACCTTTCGGCCCCATCGGTCATCTATTCTGCGAGCAATGTGCCCTGCCCACTGCCATATAAATTTGACAATTCTTCGGTCTATGTCGGTTACCTTGATTCTCTTGCGAACAAATTCAGTTCCCATATTTTTACATAAGTATTGTATTATGCTTTTAAAGTATGTACTTGGGGTGTATGAGGTCTTGCGTTAATTATGTTACACCTTGTATAGTGTGTTGGGGTAAGTTCGGCGCTGGGATAAGACCGTAGGAATCAAATTCCCGTCTAATTTTAGCAATGTATCGCCATTATATTTTGCCCCGAAGACGCGACGGTCAGGGCAAGTTTTTAATGATATGGCGCTGATTTTGACTTGTACGGTCTTATCCCAGCGCCGAACTTAGCCCAACACACCTTAAAAATGCTAGTTACTTACATCATTCAAGAATTAGTTTCTCTAGGGAAATAACTTCGATAATTATATAGGTACAATAACAATCGGATCAAAAGCCAAAAGATATAGTCATGCGTTGTATGTTAAGAACTGAGAAATTAATATAAAAATGATAACGCAAATTATACTTACCGATTATCACGACAAAATACACTGTGCGTAAGAAGCAGACTGGAAATCAAACGGAATGATTTGATAACAAAACATGAGACTGGCGCTATCGCTAACCAAAACAATGTACTAAGTGACATTATTTCACACGTGGTAATACTAGTAACGCTATCTGTTGGTGTGGCGCTGAACTACACAGTGAGCTACCTAACTAAAAAGAAGGGGCGATAAGGTGGTAAAATTATTTTTTGTAGTTACTGTTCTTGAAAACAGATGTCGCTCTCATACGATATTCACGTCCTATGTATAATGTCCCAGAAGAGAAAGGCTGAGGTCTGCGTATTAATAGTACACCAACCACACAATCCCTTAAATATTATTGACTGAAATTACTGCCACCAATCGAGGAAACAACCTCAACCTGGGAATTCAACGCAGAACCTCAAGCTTAGCAGTCACGCAGCTTGCGATTACTAGACCAATTAGCTAGGCTGACAATAGTCAAAAAAGAAGAAGATAATAAATGATGAACAAGGAGTTATAGTTATAAGTAAGTACTAAATCTTCTATAAATAAAATTCAAAGTCCTGACTGACTGATATATCAACGCACAGCCTAAACCGCTGGTTCTAGAGACATGAAATTTGGAGGGTTTGTTCTTTGCGAAGAGTAAGTATCCACTAACAAAGGATTTTTCGAAATTCCACCCCTAAGAGGGTGAACGGGGGCAGGGTGAGATTTCTCGCGGACGAAGTCGCGGGCAGAAGCTAAGTAGTTGATAATAATATAAGTAAACAAGACAGTATCGCGAATGTAGGATAAGATATTGCCCCATGTGCTTAGGTTTATCTAGAAAGAGCTAAAGCTAACCACTTACCAAAAGATGGATCCTTTCAGCATCAAAATAACAATCAGAGATAATATAATGATTAATGAATTCTTCGATATTATCTTAGATAGACAGGGCTCAGACAGACATATCAAGATTATCAAAGATTGAATAGACTTTGACATTACATAATAGCAAAATGATCACAACATGAGATTGATTACAAATGATAAAACTATACTTAGCTTTACATTCAAAGATGAAAATATTAGTCACCCCACAAGGGACGCTCCAAGCTATCGTTGGTCAGGTCTCAAAGACAAGAAACTTTTTTCTATGGTTGCAATATCCAAGAAAGGAGACGTTTCATTTTTGTATGGGACTCCGGCCATAACATGTACACTTTAGAAAACTGGAAAACGAACCCCTGAATACAATAAAGAATGTTTTTTTTTTCATAATAATTAATATTCTTTAGGCACTAAATAAAAACTGAAAATGTTTGACGTTTGTTATGATCATCGACTGCCAGCCATGACAGGTTGGAGAGATGACGTCATAGGTTATGTAAACGTCATCTCTCCAACCTGTCATGGCATTTGACAAAACTGTGACTGTTGTTTTCCGATAAACAAAGCCAAAGTCGTAAGAAGTTAAAAAAAAGAAATGAAACGCAAAATAACACCGAAAGCCACGAAGTCGAAACGAACGAGACCACAACGAGACTGACAGACTGACTGATGTAATGTCATTGTCAACAATACAAACCTAGAATTTCTCGTCCAGAAGTACCTACAAATCTACAATGCACAAAAGTAGAATAAATTTTTTAACGATGAATTGAATCGTCACACTTTCTTGTAATTAGTCAAAAAAGTTGTTTATGATAGATATCTTACCATAATAGCAAAGAAATACATGCCTTTTATAAATAAAATAATAAATAACGTCTACGTGATATTATTATGCTATGAAGTAACATGATTTCTGGACGAAAGCAGTATGCAAGTAAGACGACGCCATGTTCAATAGATTATGGCAATAGTTTGAAAAACTATTATTTTTTGTGCCGAAGTAATCAGGGGAATATTCAGAAAAGAATATTTCTCCTCAATTCGTGGAATTATTTCCTATTTTTTCACTACCGTACAATTTATGGTCGAAAATGAAGCATCTCCTTTCGTAAGTGACCACAGCCTGCCTCACCCGTCCAGGATTTACATAGAAATATTTTATTGTCCAGGTATTGCAGTAAGCAGGTTTATACTGGTTAACAGCAAGTTGAGACAACATGAGTACCAGTGGCGAAGAGTGAATTTATTACAGAGGTAAGCCGGAGCAAGAAAAAAATGTCAATAAACCGTTTCATTATATTTCAATGATGAATTGACTATAGAGTGGTTGTGTTCTGAAATTTCGAAAGGAAGCCGGCGGGGATCGAGTTGTATGGTACCTTCGCCACTGATGAGTACCTAGTTTAAAACACTACCTACAGCTGGGTTACAATTTATTATTTGCCAGTGAGCCCCAAACTAAACAGATAGGATGACAGCCGGCACGCACGGCTACACATCAAGCTATACATAACTATAAGCTGACTTCTGCACCCTAATTGCGAAACACACTATCGATCTCAATTCGAATCATTTTGAAGCATATTGCTAATCCATTGCTTCATATGTTCGAAAAATGTGTCTGCTCAACAATGTAAAACACGCAATGAGCGTTGTTGATCTGTCAAAATGAAACCCATTGCTACTAATAGTGTGTTACGCAATTACCCCGCTGATTGTACGAAAAACCTATACAATGCGAGGTCAGTTAGAACTGAAAATGTATAGCTTGATGTGTAGCCGTGTGTACCTACTCAAAATCCATTTGCTCCATGGATGACAGGTGAGGATGGAATAAAACATCCAAAGATCGAACCGTCACGCAACGTAGCTGACATCTCCATTACGTTATCATGGTGTTTCGATGGAACTCCCACCACGACCACGGAATGGGGACGGCCGATAACGAATTGATATCTAGATTTGCATAAAATCGGTGCTCTGGAAATTTCCATGGCAAATGAATAAACATAAGCGTATTGATGTAAGTATGTATGGTATACTTACAATCAATATAAGCACAGCAGTGGTGGCCCAGCGGTATCAGCACCGACTTACGAGTTTGTCTTAAGTTCGAACCCAGCCAGACACTTTACTTTGTGTATTCAATTTCATCGCCACTGCTCTCAAAACGGTGAAGGAAAACATCGTGAGGAAACGAAAACCGGCAAGTCCTAGAATCAACAATTCGAAGACATGTGACATCCGGGGTCTACTCCGAAGTGGTAAATTTATCGTATCGGCCTCGTATCATCCGAATGTTCGGTCATTTCCTACTACGAAGTTCATTCTATTTGGTTCGGTCGGTACCGATCCGACTGAACTTCATTTTGACACTAGTTGTATCGTTACCCTACTCTGAACGAGAAAAGACTGACCGATAATTTGAGTTTCACAAGAGTTACGTCGTGAAATTAATGTCAAAATACACGACAGCAAAATAGCTATCTTTTGAGTATCGTAAGTTTGAATTATTACAATTTTATTGAGTTTAATATGTGTTCAAAGTGTTAAAGTGAATGTGCTATACTTGAAATTGTAGCGAAATGGCAGTACGTATGCGTTTACTGGAAGAGGCTCCCAAAGAAGAGCATTTGGAGCGTAGAAGGAATCGCAGAAGACTTCGTGACTCCTTCATTAACAATTTAGTGCCCGACCTTGAGTTTGTAGCTAATAACAGACTCAGTCAGCCAGGATATAGTGCCCCTGTTACCCCGAAAGTATAATAGCCATGGAATTGAGCCTGCTACAAAAGCATTTTTGATACATAAAACGTAGATGTAAGATCTACGTTTTCCACAGCAGTCCACTCACTATCTAAAGAGATTTTGTTTAATTTGAAGTCTATCTGTTTGTGATTAGTTTATCTAGCTTAGTTTTATTATTAGTTTTCATATTTTAATCCAATAACACTGAATTAAAGTAAGTTTGTAAGGCATTTTTTGGATATGTAAAGATTGTCATATAATTACGTAACTTGAAAATGTGATTTCTTGTTTATGTAGATATTTAAATAAATTTAGTCTCAAATGATAGAGTTACGCATAAAACTAATATTCCAATTAGATTTATGTATATCGGACCACGCATTCGGAAGATATTAAAAGATTTGTGTAAGGAAAATGTACCAACCTACATTTTTTAAGGTTTATGTTCTAGATTTTTTTATTGTAAACATATATGTTAAATATTGTTATTTAATATGAATAAAGACTAAAAATACTAGACTAGCATATTATTAGCAATATAATAACAATTAATCATTCTTGTTGTCTTGAATTTTTACGCTCGGGGCAGCTCATCAATGCTCTGTGGGGCGATAATATTTCATTTTGACTTGTGGAAGACAGCCCAAAAGGCAGGTTTAATGCTGTGCACAAGCGAGCTCGCTCCACCATTGAATGATGCACATTTGGGATAGTCAAGAATAATCTTTATTCTTGACTATCCCAAATGTCCATCATTCAATGTGTCTTGGGTTAACACCGGAGCACTCACACCGGGCCTTATGCACACATAAGGCCCGGTGTGAGTGCTCCGGTGTTAACCCAAGATGATTTAGAATCGGATAACTCCCGGCAAGGCGGCAAGTGACATATCAGCCTCCTACATTTGTCACAGATGCTTTGAGGAGGGTACAAAGAGAAAGGGAAAGACTGATGCAATCATTAGAAAATAATTAATAAAATATATTTTTTACAATACTAGAACTAATCTTCAGGAAGTAGGTATAGTAATAAGTAAAACTAAAATAATATAGCATGCAGCGTGGTGCAAATTTCTTCCCACAGTCGATGATTCAGCGTACGACCGTCGATGACCCTCAAGATGGCTTGAGCTAAATCTCGATGAGGAGAGCATCAATTTGTGGCGCTGTTGGTCTGGACATGGTGACTTGTTCTTGCAGAATGTTTGTTCATTACATTCATTTCCAAACTTCCAGAATACGAACATGAGAAAACGATAAACTCAAGGGGCACTTTAACACGCGTAAAGTGAATAATTTATGTAGTTTCTATTATATTTAGCTTGTTTTTTGTATACATCTCATAACTTGACTTTAACACTTTACACTTCAGCCAGAACTTGACGATAAACAACCGAAATACGGTTATCGCTATAGCGATAGCGACAGACAAGATTTGGTTTGAGTTTAAAAGTATTTTGTCTAAATTTTGCAATTATAAAATTTTATTCTTTCTCCTTATTTGTTTACTTGTCATCCTTTGACTTTTATCCTTTTTCTTTTTATTCTATTTATTTTGACAATCGGCAAAGCAGTTTGTATGCCAGCTACAAATATATTGTTTTTTCGAGAAATAATACAATGTTCTTAGGTATAAATATTGAATTAAAAGTAAAGTTCTATTTTCTTACTATAAAAAATAATTTTACTCTGTATTTCAATTGTTCAATTATATCGAAATGAGTATTAATGACCAATAAAAACATATCGATAGAACTTTCACCTCTAGCACTACATTTCGTTCGATCCGACACTCTTTTCGAACATTGACTATGGTCCCGATCAAACTGAGCCTATCCGAACCTTTTTCGTAGTAGGACAACAATATTCGGTTCGGCCGTGTGTCGGTCGGTTCCGATCATTCGATTGTGTCACTTCGGAGTAGACACCCTGGACCGGGTCCGCGAGGTGGATTATGGCCCACTCCCTCTCATAGAGAGGATACACTAGGAAGTGGTGAAGGGCCGGCGTTTTGGGGAGATTGTCTTTTGTAATTTTGACGTTAGAAAAGTGCTGATTCTCAGCCTAGTTTGAATACATGACTTTTGATTTTGATGACTGTGTGTCCCAGCAGTGGGAACATTATAGGCTGATTATAATGCATGATGTATGGGCATGTGATACGGAGGAATGAGAAACCTTTTTTTGAGTATGAAATTCATACTCAAAAAAAGGTTTCTAAAATTCTAAATTCTAAAATTCATACTATGAATTTGGATGGTCATAAGAGTAGGGGAAGACGAAAGAAACGATGCATGAACTGTGTGAAAGATAATTTTTGCTGGATCCGCGGGGCAATAGCGTAACACATTATCAATCGGAATCGGTTTAATTTTGACAGTTCAACAACATTCATTGCGTTATTTACGTGTTGAGCAAACAAATTTTTCGAACTTACGAAGCAATGGATTAGCAATTTGCTTCAATATGATTTAGATTCCGATTGATAGTGTGTTACGCAATTAGGGTGCAGGTTACCAAGATGGCGGGTTATATCAACGTGTGAAAGAAGACATGCTAATTCAACCCTAAAAGTACATTTATAACGATTGGTACAGGAAGATGATAATAATTAATTATGAAATTATTAAGAAAGTGAACATTATTGTATATGGCCCTGCATCTATCAGGCCAGCAATGCCAACATTTTATGCTAGTTTCTAGCTAGTTTCCACCAAATTGAAAATCTATTTAGTCCGTCAGTTAGAGTATTGGAAAATAATGGACACGTATTTTTTGTTTTTGTAAATCAATGAATATTGACAAAGATAAAACGCATCAAAACTCGGGAGTCTGCTCGTGACGTCAGAACGCACTAAAAATTATACCAAGGTGTGACGTATTGAGAATTTTAAAAGCGTCGTATCTTCGTTAATTTTGGTTTACGTAACAAAAGAAAAATACGGGTACCAAATATTTTTTGATAATTTAACTGACGGACTAATTAGATTTATTCAGTTGACAAGCCTATTATACTCGTACTTAGATGACGGAAGTATTAGCGATCGTCTGTTTCGTATACCTATAAAACTTTCAAAGTTTTGGGTTTCTGACTTGTAAACAGCGTTTAGAGGACTCCTTCAATAACACTGATTGATGCTCGATTCGGCACGGAAGCGTATCGAGTGTTTGTGAATATCTATGCTCGACTACTTTTCTCTTTTAGGTACAGACGCCAGCACATCAAGCTACCCGAAACTGTCAAATTTTCCTAATCAACATTGAACCTAAAAAGAAATAAATAATAATCTCTTCATTTCAGAATAAAATTCCATAAATACAATACAAATTACAATACAAGATGTTAGTAACATAAAAACTATGCTAATAGACATTACCAATATTTACAGGAGCACAGATGAAAGGGCAATCCAGCTTGTTGGCAATGATACTCAGGAGACTGTTGTCACTGGCACGTACCCTGTGCAACAAGGACGCTGCTCGCTTGCGCCTGATTGCAGCGAAGCTGTCAATCCGGGCGTCCACGAACATCTCTGAGGCACTACAGAAGCGTGGCAGCCCCAACAACATCTTGAATGCATTATTGTACTGGACTCGAAGAGCATTAACGGCATTTATAGTGAAGCTAGACTAAAGGCTACACGTGTAAAATGCTTGACAGTATGCTTGAAGTTCTTTTAAATGAACCTGTGCAGCGCGAGAACCTTCGGATCAACATATTAATGCTTTAGCGATAAAGTTGAAAATGTATTAAATAAATTAGATAGATTGTAGTACTTGATGACGTCTCAACATAAGGAAGTCGACTGTGGGTTGGTGGACTTCACAGTCAAATGGCTCCAAGATGTAATATTTTCTCAGAAGGTTTTTCTTAACCGTTTATAAAACTGCTTATAATATAAGACAGCGAAGTAAAGGCTCCTTTTACAAAAGTTAGTAATATCTAAGCGAAATGTGTCGGATATTGTAACCAGAGATGATTGATATGCACCAAGAACGTGAGAGCGATCTTCATCTTACGTACACATTATCATGTCGTTTGTTTTATTATTATCCGGTTTGTCGCCATGGAGATTTGCATCAAAGGGCATTTTTGTACCTATATAGGTTGGGCATTATCACCTTTTTATCAGTATAAATGTCTTAGCATAGAGCTAGACTTCTAGTAGCATTTTGTTCATCAAGAAAAGTGTATTTCATTAAGGGCTGATATTTCCATCGCCAGATAACTTTTATTCGAGGAATAAAATTGACGTTTGACAGTTTTTTTTATGAAATAACTGTCAACATTTCACAATATTGTTCCTCGAATAAAGTTATCAAATGATTGAAAAATCAACCCCAAAGTGAGTATAGTGTTTATTAGTGATATAATATATAAAACAAAGTCGGGTTAGTTACATCTATACTAATATTATAAAGATGAAAGATTTGTATGTATGTTTGTAACGAATTGGCTCAAAAAGTACTGGACCGATTTTAAAAATTCTTTCACCATTTGAATGCTACATTATCACTCAAATCAAATCAAATCAAATCAAAATATTTTTATTTCACATAAGCCTACAAGGGCACTTATGAAACGTCAGAAGCTAGGTGCACGGTTCCAATTGGTCGTTTCCTATGGAGAAGAACCGGCAAGAAACTCCACGGTTACTCTTTTAAAAATAATTGGCTTTTACAATGTTTTCTAATTACAGTAGGTATGGGAGAACAGCGTAGGCCTGTCAACAAGTGCCAGGTACTTGATAAAATAAAAAATGATCTACAGATCTAAAATCTACAGGGCCTACAAAGTCCTCACATTTACAAAATCAAAAACTCAAAAAAAGATTAATAAAATATAAAAACCTATTAAAACCAAGTGATCATAATTTCCATTACAACCACTAAAAAGAGTTGGAGGATTAGAATTGTCTCTATATAATGTCAAATAGTAAAAAGATTAAATGTCAAAGAAGTATGTAAAAATTAAATAAAAATCGTAATTTGAGAGCAGTTAATAGACGTTTATGTAGTTATGCCGTTAATGAGATGCCAGGGAAGCCACATGTGCAGAAGCAATTATTGCCAAACTACCTTGTCTTCAACGTAGTCTTTAATCTTATAATATGCTTTTTTGATAAGGACACGTTTGATGAGGGTTTTGAACTTTCCATCGCTAAGTTCTGTAACCGGCTTTGGCAACTTGTTATAAAAACGGATGCTATTTATATGAAAAGACTTGCTAGTTTTTGTTAATCTAAATTTAGGTATCACAATTTCATTTTTACTACGGGTATTTATATTATGGAAATCGCTTCTTATTTTAAAAAGTCCTAAGTTTTTGCGAACATACAAAATACTTTCTAAAATATAAAGAGAAGGCAGAGTTAGTATATCAATTTCTTTGAATTTGTTTCTAAGAGACTCGCGAGGACTCATTTTATAAATTGCGCGGATTGCCCTCTTTTGTAAAATGAAAATTGAATCTACGTCAGCTGCCGATCCCCACAGCAGAACACCATAAGACATAATACTGTGGAAATAAGCAAAGTATACTAACCTAGCTGTGGCTATATCTGTCAACTGCCTTATTTTCCTTACTGCATATGCAGCTGAACTTAATCTACCTGAAAGAGCTCTAATGTGTGCGCCCCATTCTAATTTTGAATCTAAAGTAATTCCCAGAAATACAGTTTCCGTAATAACATCTAGTTTTTTGCCATCAAGCTCTAAATTCAGACCCACTTGAGGTACATTTGGTAATGAGAACTTAAGACACTGATTAATATAGGCTTTTTTTTTCACCCGTGCGAAGCCGGGACGGGCCGCTAGTCATTTATAACTTAAGAACGGCTGGACCAATCTTTATGATATTTGAATTTTTGGATTTATCTCCGCCACGATTAGCAGAATAGATAATACGGGCTGGTGTCCGCAACTCCACGTCAATGCGCGTATTTTGCGAAAGATAGATTAGCATTATAACTATTAAAACATGGGAAAAAATAACGAAAAAGAAATAAAATGAAGATAATACATTTTCTCATACACTGATTCTGAGGCGGTACAAAGTCCGCTGGGTCAGCTAATTCTATGTTCTATGTTCTATGTTAAGGGTTTGGTTTCCGCACTTAGTCCTTCAGTTGGACCATTGTGCGTGGGCCATGGCGGCCGTCGGTGGTTATTCCAACCAGCCCACCTCCCTCCAGAAGCTGATTAGGTCTCCTGGTCTATTGAGAACATCTGTGTACGATCCGGGTGTCCCAAGGGTTTCTGATCTACTCTGGGTGACGCCTGTGCACTCAAAGAGCACATGCGTAACGGTTTCTTCAGCCTCCATGCAAGCTCTGCACAGGGGACTGTCCGTTATGCCTATAGTGTGGAAGTGTTTATTCAGTGAGCAGGGTCAGCTAATTACTTATTATTATAATTAGGCTTATGTAGTTTTTTTTAATACTAGTTTTCAGCTGCATCCGGTTAGACTGAAAGCCGACCCCAACATAGTTTGGAAATGGCTAGGCAGGTGATGAAGTGGTTATTTTTCATTTAAAATTATTATAAATATAAGTTTAATATTTTATAATAAATGTAGAGCTTGAATTAATTTCATCAATCAACTCAGCCTATCGCAGTCCACAGCTGGACCATAAGCGTCTCCCAGGCTGGGCCACAACACCCTGTCCTCCGCCTTCCGCATCCAGTCCGTCCCAGTGCCACTTCCTTAAGTTCGTCGGTCCATCTTGGTTGGGGGCGTCACACACTACACTGAATAATTGATCCATTACAATGAAAAATACCCTTCACAAGTCATCCCTTGCGCAGTCTACTCACTCTCTTGTAAATTCGCTTGCTACAGTCACTTGATAATATTTTTTTACCACGTAAGATGGGTCATAAGTCTTATCAGTTCGTGCCGATGCGAAGGAATAAGTTTATTTCTTTCATAAACCACCATTCCTATGCTTCGATGAAATACTGGCACTTAACAGTTTCCCATAGTTTCAAAAAACTATGAAATTACCATTTTTGTCGGTACACTAACGGTCCCAATATCCTATTGACAGATCGTATATGGTAGCCGGTATAATCTTAACTGCCAGTATAATATAATCATACCGATAGCTACTGAAATTATTGGGACGTCAAAACCAGAGATAGATAGGTTTTTCTACCTCCAGTATGCCAATACTGGTGATAGATAGGTAACTGGGTTCGGCCGTAAAACAATGTCTTTCCACATATTTCTTTCATGAATAAAATTGTGATAAAGCCTAAGTAAACCAGGCTGTGTTTTTTGTTCAGTTCAGTGTACAAACAAGGATTTTACTTTTGAAATATACCGCCTTGGCCAAAAGTATTGAGCACCCATGACATCTTTCAGTTTCATGCGGAGTATGAAATAGAAATAAAACAAAACGTTTCTTAAAGGTTTATTTTACTATTTATTAATAGAAAATTAATATTTTGTGGGTCCACCCTTCGCCTCAATTACGGCAGAAATTCTTTTTGGTAAAGAGTGTACAAGGTTTTTGCAGTCTTCAGCAGTAATCGCGTTCCATTCTAGGCGCAGGCAGCGTTTCAAATCTTCTCTGTTGTTAATTGTGTGGCGCCTAACTCTACGTTTTAATAAACCCCATAAATGTTCTATGCGGTTTAGATCTGGAGACTGGGCAGGCCATTCAAGAAGTTCTGTGTTATTTTTCCGAAACCATGTCATACTGCGGGCAGATTTGTGGCATGGCGCGTTACCCTGCTGGAATTTAACACCATCCATGTTCGTGTCGCCAACAAGTTTCGTGAATGAAGGCAGCAACGCAGTTTCTAGTACATTTATGTACTTAGTAGAGTCCATGCGGCCCTCACACAAGAACGATTCGCCAACTCCAGAATCGGTCATGCAACCCCAGACCATTATGCTGCCGCCGCCGTGTTTTGCTGTTGGGATCACACACTCTGGCTTAAATTCTTCGCCCACCCGGCGACGCACAAAGATCACACCAGGTGTACCAAAAATCTACAATAAAGAGAAAAATATTAAGTTCTGGATAAAAAAAATAACTTCGTCTATGCGTTTGGTTTTGTAAACCATTTTTATAATTATATTAGAACATTAAATTGACTTACTCACCTCAAAGTTTGATTCGTCTGACCACACAACATTTGACCAATCTTCAGCGGTGAAAGTTCGGTGTTTTAAGGCCCATTTATACCGAGCTTTTTTATTGTTGTCGGAGAGCCATGGCTTCTTCCTAGCTTTACAGCCTTTCAGACCCGCTTCCTGAAGTCTTCTACGAGTAGTTCGAGCAGAAATTGGTTTCTTAATTTGTTCTGACAACTCAGCAGCGAGCTCTGAAGATGTTTTTTTCCTATTTCTTAACTACTCTCTTAGGAACTGACGATCCTGGCGGTCTGTGGTGATGCGTTTGCGCCCGGTTCTCGGTTTATTTTGATGTGATCCGGTAGCAGAGAATCGCTGAATAGCATATTGCACGGATCGGCGCGAACATTTCACAGTTTTGGAAATCTCTACTTGTAATTTCCCTTGCTCATGCAAATGCTGTATCTGCACACGTTTTCTAAAGAAAGTTCGTTTCGTTTTGGCATATTGCAACGATAACACTTAAAATTTCTGAAACAAAATACTAAAGGCGCACTAGATCACTGGATGTGTTCACAACGAGCGATGGTAGCGAACTGATAAATAAATACAAAAATTGTAAAAGACACATTTTATTGTTCCCAGGTGTTTTATTGCTAGCTGCGGCGTGGGTCATTGTTTTTAAACATTTGTAGATGACTGACAAAAAAATCCTTCAAAAGTAGATTTGGTTTTCTCCCATACTTACCGTGAACGAACGAAATTTGTAAGGTGCTTAATACTTTTGGCCAAGGCTGTATGTGTTAAAAATATTGGTGTTAAAAAATTAACCTGTAAAACTTTAAGAGGTGCTTTAAGACCATCGAACTGAACAACTTTCACTATGGGACCAACTCTGAAATCACGAAAAAAAAATCACCTGATTAATACAAAACTTCAATACCTACTTGACTAAAATGTGGGAAATAGCTGATTTTTCATCCATCAGTCTGACAACCAGTCTTAGCAAGGGGTATCGTATTACCCAGTAACTGGGTTGTGGAGGTCAGATAGGCAGTCGCTCCATGTAAAATATTGGTATGCAGCTGCATCCTGTTAGACTGGAAGCCGACCCCAAAATAGTTGGGAAAAGGCTAGGCAGATGATGATGATGTCCCGCTTTCGACGAAAGAATCCCTCTTTTTTTCCTCAAGCGTTTTCAAAAGCTTTGCCCGAAATAAAATTTGGCAACGCTGATAGATACTGACTGAATGCTAAAAAAGTATACATTTTTATATACCTACTTATACGGGGTCATTGGAAAAACACCAACAACCTCTTAAGACGTCATTGTACTCATCATTATGAACAACTTTTACTATGGGACCAAAACTGAAATCGCGAAAAAAAATCAGCTGTTCCCTATACATTTATGTTCGCATAACTAGTCAAAATGTAGGGAACAGCTGATTTTTTTTGCGATTACAGCTTTGGTCTCTTAGTAAAAGTAGTTCATAATGATGAGTACAATCTCCCATTTCGGTTTGTCGCATGTTTTCAATTTCAACTTGTAAGTATAGCTGTAATGTGCTAAAGATAATTCGGGTGACTCATCGGTATCTCCTTTACATGCAAATTAGTTTACTTTCGGCAATGTAAAGACACGGTCGCCATATACATAAACATGTAAGTATGTATGACTTATGTACACGGAATATATAAAGTAGGTTATGTTGAAGGATGCCTGAAGAATTTCTTGAAGATTAAACGCTGAAATATGTACTTATAGTCAGCAAAAGAGATAAGTATGCAGGATCGTCGGATATTATATATTCCATTTACAATAAGATTAGACATTTAAACAAACCTTTTTTACCGTCTGTTCAATCGATTTTGACTTCTATTCTTTAGGTATAAGGATGGCATTAAAAGCAGTAAACAGTTGTTATTGTACGCACTTTTTTTGCTTTTAATGCCATCCCTATGCCTACGGAATAGAAGTCCAAATCGGTTGAACAAGCTGTAAAAAAGGTTTATTTAAATGTCTAATCTTATTGTAAATGGACTATAGATGAAGTTTAGTAAGAAACCGAGAGATGTTGTCGACTGAAATTTAACTTGATACTTGACTACTTTTTACTTGACTTATTTAACTTGAGCTGCACCCTAATTGCGTAACACACTATTAATCGAAATCTGAATCATTTTGAAGCAAATTGCTATTCCATTGCTTCATAGGTTCGAAAAAGTTGTCTACTCAACCCGTAAATAACGCAATGAATGTTGATGAACTGTCAAAATGAAACCGATTCCGATTGATAATGTGTTACGCAATTGCCCCGCCGTTTGTTTCCTATTAACAAAATTAAATTTTATTCAAAAACATCCATCGGTTTCTTTCTAAACTTCAACTATATATCCGGCGATCCTGCATACTTAGCTCTTAAGTTGACTTTACATATTTTAAACGTGTATAACGTTAATTTGGAATAACCGGAATTTGTTAAATTTGTCTGTGTTAAAAAACCGGTTATTTTTAATGAACCGATACTTAAAAAACAAGTCCGAATATATTTGTACATAATTTGTAACGAGCTGGGCTCGAACTTCGAACATCAGTTAAATTACCTAGATATTTACTGCTTTGTCTCAAGTGCTCAGCTAAGTACCAATACCAAGCCAAACTTTTGCATTAAAACGTATTGATAGCCTACTTAAATAGGCAAATAGCCTAGTAAAAGTTGTAAAACTATCGAACTTTTTATGTTCTCAAGAATTTTCCAGGAGGCGTTACTATTTTTACAAATTTTACAAAAACTATGACAGTTTAAAGAACATAATAAAAATACTTTGTATCAAGAACATTGAAAAATCAAAGATAAATATTTGATAGTCTTTGCCTATACTTACTGCCCCGACTGCTGCTGGCGGTGAGCGGGCGTCGTGTGAAAACCGGGTGAAAATGCGGATTTTATGGCGGTGCGCCGCGCGGAGATGCGACGAGTGCGTCTGTCTATGCGGATGGGCTGCTAGAGGCTGCTAGCGATGCGCGAGAATTGCAACTCTCCCTTATCCCGCAATGATTCGCGTTGTAATGCGTTGTCTCGTGTGCCAAGCGCCGCTCTACCGCGCGACGTTCCGCATGGAGGGGCGGAGGCAGCGCGAGCGCTGCTAGTTCGCGGTCAGGCGTTGTACGTGTTAAAACAGACCCGGAAAAGACAGAATTGTATGGAAAAGGAAGAGGGAGGCCTTTGCCCTTTGCCCTACAGTGAGTCAATACTGCCAATCGATTCTGTAAAAATCTCACCGTGAAAATTTAGGTGCAGTGAGCTTAGAGTAAGTTGTCAAGAGTATCAATCCCTATCATCAGGATGACACTGACAGCTCACTCCACGCTCATTTCACCTAAACTTTCACGGTGAGATGGTTACAGAATCGCACTGCAGGCTAGTTAGATTTAGATATCTATCTATATTATAAAATTCAAAGTCGTTACTGACTGATATATCAACGCACAGCCTAAGCTACTGGTCCAAGAGACATGAAATTTGGAGAGTGTGTTCTTTGTGAAGTGCAGGTATCCACTAAGAAAGGGTTTTTCGAAAATCCACCCCTAAGAGGGTGAATGGCGGGCGAATTTCACGCAGACGAAGTCGCGGGCAGAAGCTAGTCTATCATCCCTGTAACTTTAAACGATGTTCTTTAAACTAGAACAGCATTTAGTGCCTGAAATACTTATAATGGCCCCCATTCTGTTGTTCATAAACTAAACTAAATTTAAGTTCAGTGCATCTTTTTCTTTCTATTTCATTATAAAAAGCACAGAAGACAAATATTAGTTTAGTCCTGTCAAATTAGTCAGCGCCTGACGTAAATTGCCGTATTTTTAGTAGCCAATTTTTTAATCACGTCTAAACTTGTATAAGGATTATCTAATTTGACAGGACTAAACTAATATTTATCTACTGTCCTTTTCTTATTGAAATAGAAAGAAAGAGATGCACTGAACTTAAATTTAGTTTAGTTTGTGAACAACAGTATCGGGGCCATTGTTTGATATAAGATAATTTAGCTAGCTATCTTTGATCTATACACATATAATTTTCTTATCTAATCAGCTACATGACATAATCAGCGTTATCCATTTCTTGTTCAAAGTCGGAAACCCTGATAAATTACGTAGATAAGTCGGACACTTGAAGAATTACCTCCAGGAAGAATTAATCACTTCGATATTAGCTATATTGTCTTTAATAAATATTCTGTCATTTAAGCATAAAGTATGATGAATTCCTGTAACTTATATCTTACGTAAGTAATTCAGTTAAGTGCTGATTTTTCCAACGCCAGATAATTTTATCCGAGGAATCATTTTGAATTGTTGACAGTTCTTCGATACAAAATCTGTCAGGCGTCAATTTTATTCCATGAATAATAATGATCACCAGTAATAAATACGAATACATATTACCACGAATAAATATTAGCTCTTATAATATAAGGGCTGATTTTTCCATCGACATAGATCTTTAATTGCCAAAAATACTTTGTAGTTTGCTCTTATTTGCAACTCGCACCTTTAAAGTAAAACCGTTACTAAACGAAATTATAAAATGTTACAGGAGTATATGAATCAGGCCTGTTGGTCTAGTGGTTAGTGACCCTGACTGCTATGCCGGAGGTCGTGGGTTCGATTCCCACCCAGGACAAATGTTTGTGTAATGAGCACGATCATTTGTTCTGTGTCTGGGTGTAATTTATCTATAATATTTATGTATTTAGAAATATATAAGTATGTTTATCAGTTGTCTAGTACCCATAACACAAGCTCTGCTTAGCTTGGGACTAGATGGCGTTGTGTGATAGTTGTGGAATATTATTATTATTATTATTATGAATATTAGAAAAAAGTCACTGTTTTTTGTCAATAAAATCTGAGTGCAGGGTTCTTTAAGACATTTAATGAGGTCTTATTATAACAGCATTTTACAAAAATGACAAGTTTATGTTGCAGTTTACGTATATTTTATATAGATGCCATTGATAACTCAATTCATGAATATTTTCGTTTAGTAACGGTTTTACTTTAAAGGTGCGAACTTTCAGAAGCCTTTCGTAAAGTTTTCTGTTGATTTATTTGATTTACTTATTTACGAAAATCAATCTTTAGTCGATTCCGTAATAATCGATATGTTGTAGGTACTTATTTGATCAAAATAATCTCCTCTTCTAACCGCCATTTTTATATTATTTTACTTGTGGTTTGCGCTTTAGTAAAGACGGATGTATAACCTTCCTTATTTTCCCTCAAATTTAGACTTAGAACCTAGATTTCCTATATTTTCCCTCAAAACTACGATTCGTAAGTATAGAAAAACACTACAAAGTGAAAAATAACTTTAATTTCTGAAGTCAGTGGCAAAAAACGAAAATACAAATCTAAAGACACCGACTTCCGAAATTAAAGTTATTTTTCATTTTGTAGCGTTTTTTTTTAATACTGTAAGTATAAAAAACGCTATACAATTCGAATACCTTCACTTCACTTACTTCACTTGCTAAGTAAATAAGTGTCAGGAAGTTATTTTATCAGCATCAACATACACTTATGTGGAAAATATAGATACGTGTTATTGAAGCTAACTCAAAAACTACTCATCAGAACTTGACCAAATTTATACGGGACAACCCTATGTATACCCACCCTTTCAAAGAAAAGAAGAGTTTTCAAATCTGTTTATAAATGACGGAGATTTGAGGTAACAAACACAAAAAAATAAAATTGAATTGAGAAAATCCTCCTTTTTTTGAAGTCCGTTAAAAACGATCCATTATTACTTATATTGAATGAAACAGACTGAGCTTGCGTAAAGTCAAAGTCAAAGTCAAATCATTTATTTCAAATAGGCACTTAAAAGGCACTTTTGAACGTCAAAATTTAAAATTAAAAAATAGAATTGATTCTAGTCGCCCATTCCAAAATGTAGTTTTCGTGTGGAGAAGAATGGGCAAGAAACTCCACCGTTACTCTTTTAAAATGTTTTACAAGTTTTTGTATACATTCATTATATAATTATATGTGAAGACGATGCACCTAAAATAAAATTTAGTCTACCAAAAATGGTAAAAGAATTTAAAATATAACAGACTGGTCTATCAGACTGGTAAAAGAGGAATGACGAGGGAGCGAGAAAGATAAAGGATAACATCTCATGGAGACAGTTAACTATATTTAGACCCAATAACTCGCTGTAAAGTTAGTTGTCACAAGTGCACCCGCAATGATGACCACTAATTGATAGTAATTGATACAGGGCCGTAGCTAGGGGGGCGCATCGTGGGGCAATGCCCTACCTTAAGAAAACACCATCAACTAAGTTATGACGGAAAAAAAAACTAGCATAAAGTGACATCATCCTAAAATCATAATTTTTCTTTATTCTCCTCATAGATGGCATTCAAAATATGTGTGCGAGATTTGTTCGTATTGCAGTCTAAGGAACGAGGAACCCCATAGCCTCTAAAATCCGAGGAAGTTCGATTTTTTTTGTTGCGAATTCTATGTTGGTCCATAGTAAAAGTTGTTAATATTGATGGGTAGAACACCCCCTTCAATTTTGTCGCATGTTTTCACAGTCAGCCTATCTAACACCCCCAGCAATTAAGTATTAACTGACACATAAGTCAAGAAAGCCACAAATCGATTGACCAGAACAGATCAAGTAACATTTTTACTTCGCCCTACCAGTAACAACAGCTGCCCTACCTTAAATTCAAGTCTAGCTACGGCCCTGAGTTAGTTATTGCCCTAGGCACTGCGTTTAGTAAGCTATGTTCGAACTACACGTTTCTTATCCGACTACGGCAAAGCCAAAAAGGTAGGGTTATGTGTTTGTACTCTATGTATGTTTATATTTACGTATGTTCCACTATAGGGCCTAAACTGTATACTTATTTAATTCGATGAGGTGTCTCTTTTTTTAAATTGCTGAATGGGCCTGCTCTTTACCTCGGTCATGCCTGATGGCAAGAGATGGATGAGGTCTATGATGGAACGAGCGTGCCCAGAAGAGGCCTGTTCACTCTTGCTTTGAAAGCTGACGGGATAAATGTGGAAAGGAACACATACACTGGCAGAGAGTTCCACATTTTGGCTGTGCGCATAATAAACTAGTTTCTGTTCGCAAAAAATTCACCCTTCCCCCATTCACCCTCTTAGAATTTCGAAAAACCCTTTCTTAGTGGATACCTACTCTTCACAGAGAACACATCCTCCAAATTTCATGTCTCTAGAACCAGCGGTTTAGGCTGTGCGTTGATATATCAGTCAGTCAGGACTTTGAATTTTATATTTATAGATGTGGAGAAGATTGATTCGTTATTATGGTCCGGTACGCTTAACACACTTTCAATCACAATCTGAATGATTTTGAATGATATTGCTAATCCATTGCTTCATATGTTCGAAATATTTGTCTGCTAAACAACGTAAATAACGCAATGAATGTTGTTGAACTGTTAGTGTGTTACGCAATTAAGTACCCCGCGTGTGACATAGGCTACAATTTATACCAACAAAATAAATTTGATGGATGTTAACATCCAAAAAAAAAAACTGGGTGCACCAGATTTTTTTTTGTTTTGCTATAATATCAAGTGGGATGTTAAATGAAAGGTCTTAGGGAGTATTTCTGAAAATATTTACAGTATTATTTTGTTTTAACAGCCAGAAGTCATTAGCTGATTGAATGCTAGTGTAGGTTAGATATGTAGGTTACCACCACTCCATTTGAGATACCTATAGGTACCATGGTGGTAGTTTTGTTTTAGTTTATAAATCCTGTTGTAATTCCTAAACTTTTGGGTTTTGTAATAGAAACCAAGATAATTCGTGGGTATTATTTTTTTTTTGCAGAATAACACGCAGTATAACGTCCATAATATTATACTTACTAGCTTTTGCAATTAGGCTCTTATAGAGCTTCTAATAGCACTTAAACCCAAAACAACTTATAACACCGCTATTTGATGATGATCATTAAACACACGGTGCTAAATTAAATAAATGCGTACTGAACTTTCAAAAACATTAGACCTTAAAATGTCAAGTGGATCATGCGTCTACGCATTATTTTTTTCTATTATTGGACTGTCTGCAATCAATAAAAAACTGGGTTAATTATTTTGTGGTTAGAATACTGATTACCATGCTACCTGATGCTAAATAATATATTCATCTTAATCAAAACACAATGACAGGAAATTTAATTGTTTAAACGAGGACCTTGTGGATTACTTTACAGCTATAAGCTTTATATGTGGTTTAAAATATACGCAATTCACGGATTGTCGCAAAAAAAAAAGAAAAATCCAAATTGCATGGTTAAGGAGTCGGTTAGAATGCCTGGTTTTCATACCAACAAAGTGTTTACATAAATAGTATTTTGAAGATTAGAAATAAAGCTAGATGTCTCTCCTTCTTCCTTAATCCATTCAAGGGTAGTCTTTGACAGATCGCCCATTGTATCACCCTATGTAAAATTTCTACTTAAAGGTATATCTGTAATTTTTATGGTGTATATAATAAAGAGTTTTCTATCTGAAGTTAGACGCCTAGTGGGCCTATCGAAAGCAAAAAAGAAAAAGGGATGAAAATCTAATAAATGAAATCAAAAGACGATTTAAGTACGCAATATTCCGTTGTATAAAGTAATTGTAACAGTATCCCGAGTGTAAACTCAACAGCTTGACATCCGAGATACATTAGCGCTATAAATAGAACAGGAAAAACTATTATTAACTGTAAGCAGACACAGCATTAATCAGTCCAGTGTAATAAGGACTTTTTATACAGTTTAAGCCGGTTTTATAAACTGCTCATAAATGCTTTATGAAGTTGTATAATGATAATCAGTGCAACTACATGGTATGCAAAAGTGAATGTCTGTGACTGACAATCTATTTTGTTAAAAAAATGATTTTTTTCTAACTAGGCTGGCAATCAGCACTTTTCGAATGTCAAAATTACATTAGACAGTCCCCCAAAACTCCCGATGGAGATGCCGATTGGCATCTAAAGCAGATGAATTTAATCTAGAAAAATAAAGGGTTGTAGAATTAGGCGCAGCTGCAAATCACGACTACATTCTAAATCTTAACACCTTAATTTGTTTAGTCAACCAATAAGTAGATGGAAAATCCTCAGTTCTGCATCCAGTGCAGTATCGTAACTGTCAACATTCTTTCTTTTCTTTGGTTTCTAATTGATTTGTATGATCTTTTCTTTTTCTTATTCTTTTCATCTTATATTCACTTTCTGTGACAAATAAAAAATAAAAAAAGTTTTCATTGGTAAACCAAACCTCAAGTCGAAGTGGTATTTGTGTGAGGTTGGTTATTTCGTGGTTTTTCTTATCAAAATATGTATAGTATCAGATTAACTTAAAGAAATACTCACACGCTCGGGACTTAACCGATCTTCTCAGTTTCCATTCTTTAAACAGACTGTTTGCAGTGTGCGCACCGTGGGAAGTCCAAGTATAAAATAATATTATCCGAATATTTAAACTACGAACTGCAGGAAAAGTTGTTCATTTTAATGTCAACATTTATTCTCTCCCGGAAACTGCTAACGTTTCAGGGTGCATTGCATAATTCGTTTGGAAACTTATAGCGAAACAAAACTCTACTTTGAACAAAAGTTCACTAACAAAGGATCATTTTGTGCTACTGTTAGTTGGTTCACTGCCCAGTTTGAAGGGGCCCTAAACTGTAACGTCACCTTATTATCACTTCGGCGCCGCCGTCCCCGCGCTTAATCGGAAACTTAATCCACCGTGTGTCACGTCACACGGACTAAGTATAATGACGTCACAATGTTTGTACTCTTGCAGTTTAAACATCAGTTCAAGTTCAATGATTTGTATGTAGTTTTTTAAAGGTGTGGCTGCAGTCGGTCTTTGTTTCGCTGTCGCCGGGCACCAGGGGGAGCTGCGGCGCAGCCAGCTGTGTTCACGCCGGTCCGCAGCAGTCGCGGTCCGT